>OX453325.1:3542858-8848149 GCA_949710035.1 Crambus lathoniellus | reverse complement strand
CTTCTGAGGTATGACCAATTTAATACGAACGTATTAGTCGTATTACAATGGTCGAACAGCTTCGCTGGCAGCTAAAGTGAAAATTTATTAATTTACAAGGAATTCGGTGATAAAACAACAGGAAAGTGTGCATACAGGCTCTCTAGAGAGCTTGCATTCCGTGTCTAGGATGGTTTGTGTTGTTCTAGACTGTTAGTCTAATATATCACGGAAAGAAAATTTGGATGAGATTGAATCATTTCATCGGTAGGTAAGTTTTGTTTCAAAATTCAAATATTTTTAAGATTTTAACATCAGTATTATCCGAAAATTTTAATAAATTAATATTATCAATAGAAATGTAGGTACGTGAGTTTTGGTCTATTTTTTATATTTTCTTGCATTTCTGTTAAAGTTGTTAAGGTTATAATGGTGCTGTGCTTTTTCTTTATCGATGTTAACAATTTTTACTTCTTTCAGATTTCCCAAAGATAAAACTACTATAAATGATTGTATACGCCGTATTTCAAAAATCAACTGGACAGCAAAAGTGAACGGTCACGTTATGCGTAACACTTTGGACTACAATCATTTGAGCCAAATGAGAACATTAAAGATGTGTTTAAAAGAAAAAATGGTTTCTTTATTTTAATTAATTGATTAATTTCCTTTTCAGCTTAATTCACTCTAATGTTTGCAATAAAAGTAGGCGAAGGAACCAGCATTACTATGTGCAATTTTTTTACTTATTATATTATCAACTAGCGCATCCTCGCGGTTTTACCCGCGTGGTACCCGTCCCCGGGATAAAAGATAGCCTGTGTCACTCGGGAAGGATGTAACTTTCTAATAATAGAAAGAATTTTCTAAGTCAGTGCAGTAGTTACTGTGGTTAGCACGTTCAACCAAACAAACTCTTCAGCTTTATTATAACACTAGCGGCCGCCCGCGGTTTCACCCGCGTGGTTCCCGTTCCCGTGGGAATATCGGGATAAAAAGTACATATAAACCTTCCTCTTGAATCACTCTATCTATTAAAAAAAACGCATCAAAATCCGTTGCGTAGTTTCAAAGATTTAAGCATACAAAGGGACATAGGGACAGAGAAAGCGACTTTTTTTTATACTATGTAGTGATTAGTATAGACTACTGAAGACTGCAAATTTTTATAAAAGAAAGTGGTAAGTACTTACTGCATTTATAATATTGCAGGTGCTATACTTAATTATTCATTGGGTCTACTCACACGTACCACAACCACACAACATGTGGGCGGGGTGTATTTTGTATTGGAAATGAATACCTAGTACAATTTACACGTACGCACCACATTTTGCCGTCATTATCGACCGCGTGCGTAAGTAATACCGATCACCACCAGCGACGACGCTGTGAACTAGCAGCCGCCCACACCGCATACGACGTATCCACATCACAACTACTGGCGACAAAGCAATCACATTGACATTTTGTCGCACAGCCACACAACGCAACTGCTAAAAGCTGCATCGACACCACATTTTGTCGCTGCGATGTGGTGTGGTTGTTTGTGGTAGGTACGTGTGCGTCGACACATTACCATACCGTACTTACTAGTGTCATTGACATACATAGAGATTTTAAAAATGTAATGTATGTAAAATCTATTTTTAATTTATCGATATTAATGTCGATGACGTTGCATCACTGGCGTAAAAAAAACTTGTGACAACCTTGTAAATTAAGAAACATTAGACTGTATACTATCTCTTTCTTACACATGTACTACTGCATAAAATAAAAGAGTACGAACTAATGTATTTTGTTGTTATTTTAGCAAGGTTTCTATAGCTTTAGTTATTGTTCTGAGGCATAGGTGGGACAGCGCCATCTAGTGACTGAGCTTTCAGAAAATCGCCCATTCGCTCGTCGCCGTCGCCGTGCTGATGCCGTAACATTAAAGACCTATATAATAGTATCATTCATAAACTTATTTATCTACACTCATGTTATATATCGTCGTTGCGCGTGCTTAAGTCGCTATGTGTTTTTTACATACTTTACAGGAGACATAAAAAACAGATTTTCCCGAATAAAATCAGAGTAGGTAGGTACTTATCTAAATAATTTATGTTTACTTTAATAAACATTTCAAATTTACGTAGTTTCAGATTACTTTTGAATATATAACATTACTAGCTGACCCGGCAAACGTTGTTTTGCCATAATAATTATGGTGGATAGATAGATAGACGGATGAAAATATATAATCGCGAAGAAGTTTTATACACTGCCTGCCACAAATGTCACTTATTAAAAAGTAGGTAATCCAAAGCGGCTAAAACGTCAGTGATTACAATACTCTTTGACATACCTCTTTGGAAGCGGCTATCGAAGAAATGACAGTTTTGTATAGTACGACAGTTTATCGATTTTGTATACAAAATAATCATTTTTATTTTATAATTTTCCGGAATAAAAAGTAGCCTATGCTATTCTCCAGCTCTCAAACTAACCCCATACCAAAAATCGAGTCGATCCGTTGCTCCGTTTTGACGTGAAAGACGGACAAACAAACAAACAAACAAACAAACACACTTTCACATTTATAATATTAGTATGGATTACAATTTTGCTAGTTTTACGATAAATCTTAGTTTTCCTGAAAAAAACATTTTTTTACATGTACCGGATCGATGATTCATTCTTCTTGTCAGTTAAAAAAGTCTTGAATGGGTGGTAGGAAAATATTGACGATTCATAAGTACATATTTATTATGTCTAAGTGAATAAAGAATATTTTTACCTTATCTTATCTTTATGAGGACTTTTTAAATCTCATTTATAATTATGTTTTGAACAACTTCACCTACTTTCAGCTTCTTGCGAATTAATGTATCTTCGGATGTCTAAATTGACCGGGCTATTATTGCAATACTAAACTAATGAAATGATTTTAATGAAACTCGGACTGTTCCTTAAATTGGAATACAGTCACCATATCTACAGGGTGTTCCAGTTTGTATGGGAATTTGATTATGGCTGAAGGCAGAGGCAGCATTTTTGGAAAGTAGATTCCTTCCATGGTGTAGGTGAGCACTAAGAAAGAGTTTTGGAAAATTCTCATTATACAGGGTGCTACAAGGTGTTTCAGTATGTAAAGGAATTTCCATTTACGTTGAAGGTAGAGAAAAATTTTTTGGAGGGAAGATAGCTTTCTTGACACTTAACTATATTGGTAATCCGTAACTTACAAAATAAACACACAACTATCTTTATCACGCGAACGAAGTCGCGGGCAAAAGCTAGTATACATATAAACCTCTAAATATTGATTGATTCATTAATTGTTGGGATAAGCGTACAGCCCATGAAGCTCGACTTAATACTGAGGTAACTGGAGAGTGCAGTACGAACAATTTTTTGAATACCACAAATAACACAGTGGCTGTCTTCCGTCTCACCTACACTTTAAAAAAATACGTATGGTCTTATGAGACAGCTGACAGCCACTACATACATAAATGTCAAATTTGCTGGCGACACTTTTTTATTCAGGGTGAGAGCTCCAGTTACCTCAGAGTATTAAGTCAAACTTCATGGTACAGCCCTAACGGCTGAAGGCAGAGACATCATTCATTTCAGACAGACATCACAAGTCATTTTTAGAGGGTAGATACGTTTTATGATGTAGATGAGCAATAAGAAAGGATTTTAGAAAATTCCCTTTATACAGGATGCTACAAGGTGTTTCAGTGTGAAAAGGAATTTCCATTTAGGTTGAAGGTAGAGACACCATTTTTGAGTAGATAACTTTCATTTATAGTGCATGTTAATGAGCGATTTTCTGAGAGGCCATTTAAAAAAAAAAAAGCTTCCAATTGCTTCACTAGATGGCGTTGAATAAGTATGTACATGTCTATGGTATATTTTGGTATGAAACAAATTTAAATTAATTACTTTTTAAAAACCCAAAGGAAACTAATAATATATTAAATAAGTACTACTGTGAGGAACAGAAACGAAATAGGTAAATTTAAAGATTTAGGTAAATAAATAACATCTGTCTGACGTTCCGTTTTACGTAAAAAAGTCGCGTCAAGGTAAAATTTATAACGTTCCGTTCCTTCTAACTGCATAGGTGGGACAGCGCCATCTAGTGACTGAGCTTTCAGAAAATCGCCCATTGATTGTAAAAACCAAGCAAACAAAGACTCTGGCCCACTATGTCAGAAGATAAGTGAGCATGGAACAAAAAATAAGGTCTGCTGATAAATAAATACCTTGATACTTATATTGGTAATCCGTAACTTTCAAAATAAACGCACTACTATCTTAATCACGCGAACGAAGTCGCGGGCAAAAGCTAGTTTTATATATAAACTAAAATAAACGTTTGCCATAAATCAGGAAAACTCATAGTGAATGTCAACATTGATCGAATGATGTCAAATTTTGAACATCGAACATGGTGGATCTGGATGTCTACTAGGTTGACCAAGAGTGTCCCCTATTTTTTTGGACGTCCCGTTTTTCAGCTACCTATAAAGAAAGCGTCCCTTAATTTAAAATCATTTTTTTTTTTAAAAACCTATGCAGGTCAGAACATTAATAATAGGGGTTAAAGTATGAAATTGCCGATTTGTACTGAAAATCAAAATTCTTAATTTTTTAATTTTTAACAAATTTATTTAATCAAAATAGTTACCATTATTATCTATACATTGTTGCCATCTAATAGGAAGGTCATTTATGCCTTTGCGATAGAACTCTGAGGATCTAGACTGCAACTGTGTGAAAGCATTTTGTACTGCCTCCTGGGAGGTAAACTTCTTGTCACGTAGATAATTGTCCAAATCACGAAAAAAATGGTAGTCCGTTGGAGCAAGGTCTGGCGAATACGGAGGATGACGAATGGTTTCTAACTGCAGTTCCTGAATGGTCAAAACGGTTTCTCGTGCTGTATGAGGTCTCGCGTTGTCATGGAGCAATAACGGTGAAGATCGATTCATGAGTCGAGGCTGTTTTACTGCTAGTTTTGCCAACATTGTTCGGAGTTCGGCACAATAGACATCTGCCGTTATTGCTTGACCAGATCGGAGAAAACTATAGTGAATAACACCATGCTGAGACCACCAAACAGTTACCATTACCTTTTTATTGGTAAGTTTTGCTTTAGGACACTGTTGTGGCCTTTGACCTGGGGTCAGCCATTGCATTTTTCTTTTACGGTTATCATAAAGAATCCACTTTTCATCACATGTCACAATTCGATCCAATATTCCTTCATTTCTGTACCGATTCAACAAGGCAACACAAGTTTCAACACGGGTTTCTTTCTGCAGATCAGTCAAATCATGAGGCACCCATTTTTCGTATTTTTTTATTTTATTGATTTGACGCAAATTAGTCAATATTGTGGGTAAGGTAACGTTAAACCATGCCGCTAATTCTTGGGTAGTTTGACTAGGATCGGCTTCCACCATCTCTCTTAATTCATCGTTATTCACCTGTGTGGGCGGTCTTCCTCGTGGCTCGTTCTGCAAGTCGAAGTTTCCATCACGAAAGCGTTTAAACCAAAATCGCACGGTGCGTTCATTAGCAGACCCCTCTCCAAACGCAACATTGATATTGCGGGCTGTTTCTGCCGCGTTACTTCCGCGTCGGAACTCGTATTCAAAAATCACTCGAATTTTCGCAGTATCCATCTTTCTTGTTTAAGTTGAATAACAAAAACAATTGAAAGTCGATATTCAAATGTTTCACATTTTTTAAAAGAAGAACATCATAGAAACCATGTGAAAAAAGTTTCATTCGAAAACCTCAAACCATGAAGATTCTATGTCAATTCAAAGAACCTGTTACAATAAAACGGCAATTTCATACTTTAACCCCCTATAAATACAATTATTTATAAATAAAGGGTATCCAAACCTCTGTGCCATTCAGTCGTCAACAACATTGTCCCTTTATGCTATTCCGGCATCCAATACGCACGTAGAGATAATTTTTCCTCGTGTTACTACGCCTGGTTCAAAAATAAAAACAGCTTGTCTTATGACTGTAAAGGCTTAGTTCCAAATTAAAGCTATCATTGATAATGTAAATTAAAAAACCGGACAAGTGCGAGTCGGGCTTACCCACCGAGTGTTCCGTACCTACATCTATACATAATTAAGCTCTAAAAACCATTAACCGACTGTGTTATTTGTCACTACTTATTTGACCGCAATATTAAGCTGGTATTACACACACATACTACACACTGTGTATACGCCACGTTTTTGACAATCTTACTGAAACTGAGTTAAGAGGACGCACGCATCTCACTCACACCCTGGCATGAAACCGTCGTTGTTGATATTTTGTATATTGAGTTCCCGCCCGACACCCCCTACCCAAGTCCCAAACGAAGTCTTGTCTGAAAATAAATTGTGGACACCCTCTTTCTGTGTACTTAGAAAGAGATGAAAGGGCCCCAACAAAAAGAATGGTCAAATTTTATGGGTACGAACTTCATACGATTTTGGGAACTTTAAGTCAATTTTCTAAAGAAAATAGCCGCTTTCAGTTCCTTGTTTTATGACGTCGGGTATAACGATAATCAGCTAGCAACGTTCAACAGAACAAAGCAGCAAAAATCTATCAAGATAAGGAATTCAAATGACAGTTGAAGCCCATACCCATATCCATATTTCTTAGCCGGTAGCCCCCCAGTTTTTAATTCAGGGTGTGGCTTCCATACTACAACAACATACAAACTTGGTACACACAGACATTTCGTTCTAGTGAAGCTTTTGGAAGTTTTTTTTAAATGGCCTCAGAAAATCGCTCATTATTTTTGCGCTTTTTTAGCTTATTTTCCATGAAAAACTTCTTAATCTTATTACGGCAATACTGAACTTAAATTCAATGTTTAAACCACATTTTGTTAAGTTTGGCACAAAGGGCAGGAACCCAGTGCCGTATAGCACATAAAAACAAAAAAGTGTCAGATTATTTGAGTTTGACGGTGACAATTGAAAAAAGGCAAGGAGGTACAGCACGTCGGTTTACTACAAAATGTCAAAATTTATTAATTGAAACTGAACTCTATGCGTTTGACTTATGGTTGAATTTTATTTAAAGAAATTTGACAGTTTGTCGAAACCTGACGTGCTGGTGACTGTACATAAAAAAAACCGCCAAAACAGCAGAAATTATTTTACTTACATTCCTACCATATAGTTTTACTTAGTTTTTTTTGTTTCATTTCATGATCATGAAATTAATTCTCACTCAGTGATTTTATTGATAAGCTATCATTAGTTTTTGAACTAACCTTTTTATTTTTAATTAAGTAACTTGCAACAAACTTTCAATAAAATGTCGAAGTGTAAACTTAATATGATCGCCGCTGCTTGTGAAAATATGGGTATTGGAGTGAATGGGACACTGCCTTGGAAGTTAAAGTACGTTTTTTTACCTATTTTAACCTGAATACACCACAGAACATTGTCTTCAAATCTTCTAGCACAAAGTATCTACATTGTAATCACCTCTGTGGTCTAGTGGTATCACTGGTATCAGACCCAGACATCCCAGGTTCGAATCCCAGTGGTGGTACATATTGTGGAGCCAAAAAATGGCCAGACCCCATCATCTGTGAGGACCGGTAGGTCTGCTGTCACAGACCGGGGTTTTGGTGGACTCTTGGTCCAGTTATTTCTCAATTTCTCCTTTTTTACTGAATAACTGCGATAAATTCAAATCCAAGGTTACAGCCAGATTAATATTCTAGCTACTGTCTTTGTTTTGATGCAATATAAGCAATATTAAAGTTGCAATGTTTACAAACATTTTAGTTTATCAATATTTTTCTAGATTTACCAAATTTGATACAAAATGAATGGGACATTACAATTTTACTGTATTAAATGAAAGTTTATTTACATGTTCAAGGAATTTAACTGCACAATAACAACAAGCACTGAATGAACACACTTTAATCTCTCTTTAACCCATTTACAACGACCGATCGTTATAAAGATAAAAAAAAACATCAAAAATTACCCTAGATCAAACATAGTTATGAGTGGTATAAGTATTTTATTCTTGTTGTAATTTTTCCCTGATAAAAAAGTTACTTTCAGTAACAACTGGGTTAAAAAATCCGTGTCGTCGTGGGCTTAAAGTCAAGTGATGAAATGGTGGGTTTTTTTTCTCTACAAATGGCAATACGTAAGATTGGGATAAATATATTTTATTGACACAAAACATACCAAAGTCGGATCTCTGCCCGCGGACTGGTCGGGTACCTTCCACAGTTTACGGGGTCATGATTAGTGGACCAATCGGGCCGCGTTCACAGTTGAGTGGATATTGTGTTTCGTTTGCTTGCTCACCTGGCTGGCTACCACCATCTTATCCATGTCTGACACCATAACAACAATGTTCACACCATTATTGTGTTCGGGTAGTTAGAGATAACATTGATTACTTAATTAATAAAAAAAATTGATTGATTGAATAATTAAAAAAAATAAAAACCTTTGTGTTATGTTGAGAGCTTGGGTAGCCTTTGTTTATTCTTTGTCATTTGTTTCGATTTCTTTTTACGTTGTGAATTTTTTTAAGTTAAATACAGGGTGTTAGGGGCACCGTTGCAAAAACTTAAACCATGGCTTCAGACCATCATGCTAAACAACGTACAGCAAGAATTTTTTGTCGGAAATGAAAAAAAAAAAACGACTTTTCATACAAATTTAGCAACTACAATTCGTAGTTGTAATCGGGACATTTTGTATAGAGAGTCGAAATATTTTTTTCCATTTCCGACAAAAAATCTATGTAAAAAATGATGTAAGCAAGAAAACTTGATAAAAGCCGCTCATGCTAGGCCGGCAGGGTGACATATGGGTCAGGCCGTAGATTTTGCCACAAATAGCGCAATGGTGACGCAAAATTTTCTACGAGTCGGTCGCACAAAGTGGCGCAAAATGGTAGCGCAAAATTATTAAGGAGCACGTACATTAATGTGATTTTATTTAACAAACATGTACTAACAAGAGGTATTGCATCAAACTAGAAAAAGAAACACGATGTTGGTATGTAAGTATGTTTAATTAATAATTAACAATAATGTACCTATGACTAATTCTTTTTTATATATTGCGCACAATGAAAAGTTAAACAGGATGACAAAAACTAGTAAGTATGTATGATTTGTTCAATTTTCAAAAAAAATACATTTAATTTTTTAGATGGAGGTATTTGGTATTATTCATTATTAATTATATGTATAAATATAATACAACTTTACCATTTCCATTCTTTCCATTACTTTGACTCTAGCAACAACCTGCTTGAAGTATCACTATTAAAAGGACCAGGGCTGCCAGTTGAAAATTTTAAAATATACGGCCAGGTTTCTGAAATTATACAAAATCACGCCTCATTATACATGAACTTAAACTAACGAGTCATATCATAACTGTTATGTAGTAAAATAAGATATTTTTTTTCACGTTTTACTTGATTTTCACAATGATGATTGATGATTATGCTGGGGCCACATTAGCGGTGGGTGCGCTAAAATTATCGTTGTCGAGCATACGCGATGTTCTTGTCTACACACTAGGCGGGTCGCGCCTAGTGTAAATTTGTGTCGCGTTGGCGCGCTAAATCTACTGGCTATCACGATAAACCAGCCAAGTGCGAGCGATATTTATTTCATCATCATCATTTCAGCCGAACGACGCCCCACTACTGTGTATTTATTTTACTTTAATTTAATCGCCACCCAAGCGAATATTGTTCCGACAAATTAGTTTGATGCGCCGCCGCCGACGACGACAGTGTCCCGATAACATCGTCTTGTCGCGATGTACTACGCGTTGTTGGCCACACTTATCGCGTCGACCCAATAATTCGCCGTAGCCCGCTAATGTGACTCTAGCATTGGAAATCTCATCAAGTTATCCCTTTCTTGTGTATAGAAAAGAAAGAGGACATTGCATATTATTGCCAATTTGTTAACGTCAACGCTTTATGAAACTGCGTTATGTTTCGCGGAAAAAAAATCATGTACAAAAATTTATAAGTATAAAATTATACATTGAGGCTGATTATACATAGAAGATACATAAGACCTTCAAATTATACAAGAAATGTATAAAAATATACAATCTGGCAGCCCTGAAAAGGACCTGCCAACCATTAAGATGCCAAAAAAAAAATTGATCTGTCAATAAAGAAAAAAGTTAGATGGGTTTAAAAGTTAGTATGAAAGTGACGAAATTCCAAAACTTATAAAATACAAAATAAAAAAAACTTTGGACCTAGGTAAAATCTTTGGGGCTGGTTAGGTAGCAGACCACCGCACCTACCCCTATTTTCGTATGTTTAACGTTCTGCCGAACACCCTGTACTTATAGAATATTAATAAAAGCTAACAAATCAATTAATAGTAATGCTAGTCATGTTTTTAGCGGAATTACAGCTAAAAGTAATTTCAAAATAATGAAAACACTTGAAAACCTTGTGTGCATGCGCTATTATTCAATAGCGTAAAATAAGTGGCGCAATTTCTACGCAACCGGTATCGCAAAGTGGCATAAAGGCAGTTTTGCGGAACCGAGGCGCAAATGAAATCGATTATAACTCTTAAAATATACTATTTTACAAGGCTTATTTAACATATACAGATCACACACATCTAATTAAACCATGCGCAACAACAATTATAAGTTTTAATAAAAAACTTACCTTGAAATCTCAAAAAATGCACTCTGCAAAGTAGGCGACACTTTTCACTTTGATCGGAGTTGACACCGAAATGTCAATAAATATGGTCGTCAACGCTGCATTGACCATAGAATACGATTCTTTGGTGATGCCAGCACTCAAACAAAATCTTAATAAATGTTTTAGAACCATATTATGGGTGAAAATGGTTGCGCAATATAAGTAGCGCAAAGAAATGGTTTTTCAAAAAAAAAATCTTATTGCCGAAAATTCATCGTTTTTCTTAGGAAATACGCAAAGATATTAAAGAAATGGCAACCTTATTATTATTTTATAACGTCAAATCAAACAGCTCATCAATAAGTTAAAAAATGATAATTTTATCGATGTTTAAGCTGTACACCTACCAATGCGGATTCGCGGTTTTTATAAAAAATCCGTCACTTTTGGGAGGGAAATGTCAAATAGTTTTCCAAATCTATAAACTTATCCAAATATCTATATCTGCCTTGGTTTGCTATTTCTTAGGAAACACGATGATAAGATTGAGAAATTTCTAAGAGTACTATATTTAAAATTATATGAGGCGGAGACTTTTGTACCCTCGAATGTGGCAAAATCTACGGCCTGACCCATATGTCACCCACGCGAGCCCTCTAGTGTTAACAGATTTAAGAAACTTACAAAACTTTTTTAATAACTTAAGAAAATAGAGAGATTATAGATACTTTGAGATATAAAATGCTATCACAAATTTATTACTTTATTTATTAACTATAGATTTTTTATTATTTTCAGAAAAGAGATGGCATATTTTACATCAATGACAAAGCAAGTTAAGGATCCAAGTAAAATTAATGCAGTTGTTATGGGAAGGAATACGTGGGATTGTATACCGTTAAAATTTAGACCGTTGACCGGTCGACTAAACATTGTACTAACTCATCACGTCAAAGAAGTACAACAGAAAGTAACTTTTTATTTTATGTATAGGTATTTCTTAAAATAAGTTTTTTGGTTTTAAACATAGCTAGTGGCTTCTCGCGGATTTACCCATACTTGTGGGAATATCGGGATTAAATATAGCCTATGTCACTTGGGAACAATACAGCTTTCTATTGGTGAAATACTTTTCAAAATTGGTCCAATATTTTTTGAGTTTATTTTTTACTTAAGTACTTACATAAATTACAAATATTTTTTCTTTATATACCTATATTAATCGCGAAAAAAAAACAGCTGTACCATACATTTTGAGAAAATATTTTTGCTCTTTTGTATGGAATAGCTGTTTTTTTTGCGATTTTAGTGTTGGTAAATAATAAAATATGTTTGTTTTCATGAGCCGAATAATCCTTTTAATTTTATCCGGGGTGATAAAAAAATTACCGTGTATATTAAGTAAATAAATAAAATAATTCATACTTATTATAAAACTGTATGCAATTCTATTCAGGGGGCTACCGGCTAAAAATTATGGGTATGGTCATGGGCTTCATTTGACATTTAAAGCCCATATTATGCCCTTAAAAGCACAAAATATAGGCATCAAATGTCAAATGAAGCCCATGTCCATATCCATATTTTTTGCCGGTACAGGGGCTGTATACATTGAAAAGAAATAGAAAAAACTTATATCTAAAGTTATTATCCACACTATCCTAGTGTAGATAATAACTTTAGATATAAGATCGAAAACCAAATTAACATACCTACTCTCAAGAATTGACCAATTAAAGTGAAGATGGACAGGGCATCTGTTAAGAACAAAAACCGCCTTCTAAAAAACCACATCAAAAAAGTAAGAAATAATTCCTCACCAAATAAATAAAGTAAGTACTTTGAAGTCGGGCGTGAAACATGTACAATTTTTTGTTGTTTTTGTTAAAACCCGCCCGACTTCAAAGTACTTACGTTATTTATTTGGTGAGGAATTATTTCTTACTTTTTTGATGTGGTTTTTTAGAAGGCGGTTTTATTTTTTTATAAAAATAATTTTTATTTCACTCTTTTTAGTGCATCGTGCAGGCAATTTACGTGTTTTCTGGTAAATAGGTATGTGATCAAACTCAAAACCTCCTTTTTCGAAGTCGGTTAAAATACCTTGAGGTATCCCCTTTTTAACAAAACAAGAATCATCTAAATCGGTTTATAAACAAAGGAGTTATGCCTAAAGATACGTATTAAATTCACATAAAGTGGTAACGAAAACGACAGTATTTTCAAGATTTCCTGAAAACTACTGAACCGATTTCCAAATTTCAAAAAATGGGACCAACTTGGAAACCAACCTGATGTAATAACGTTTGAACCATTTCAATCGGTTCAGCCGTCTTCGAGTAATCGGTGGACATACATAAAAAAAAAAAAAAAAAAACATACATACAGACGAATAGAAAACCTCCTCCTTTTTGATTTAGAAGTCGGTTAAAAACTGGACAAGTGGAGCAAACTGGTGACCTGCTGGTATCCCAAAGATCGTAGCAGGAAGAGAGGGCGGTAGATTAGAAGATGGGAAGATGAAATTCGCCAAACCCTATGACTATTCTGGACCAGAGTTGCTTTGGATAGAGCACACTGGCGACAAATGGAGGCCTTTGCCAAAAGGCACACAGAAGTCAGAGACATATTATAAACCATTTTTTTACCAAAACAATTTGTAGTCGCTTCTGGATTTAAAGGCTATATTCATCATCATCATCATCATGTCAGCCGAACGACGCCCACTGCTGGGCATAGGCCTCCAAAGGATCTCCACAACGATCGGTCCTGCGCTGCCCTCATCCAGCGGCTTCCCGCGACCTTGACCAGATCGTCGGTCCACCTTGTAGGGGGCCTGCCCACGGAACGTCGTCCGGTACGCGGTCGCCACTCAAGAACCTTTCCGCCCCAACGGCCATCGGTTCTCCGCGCTATGTGTCCCGCCCACTGCCACTTCAATGATGCAATCCTTCGAGCGATGTCGGCTGTTTTAGTTCTCCTATGGCTATATTATAATTACTTTATTCAATATTTCAGGTTCCCGAAGGAGTGGTCGTTGTGGGAGGATTGGATGAAGCGGTTAAATACATTGAGGGCAGAGACGATATTGAGGCTACTTGGGTCATAGGCGGCTCCTCAGTGTATAAGGTATTAAGAGCCATTTCGCACTTTGGAATATTGTCTAATAAATTGATGCTAATTCTGTCTTTCATTTGGAAAATGAAAGTGACAGCACCAGTTTAGTACCAGTTTTAAACCAGTACTAAGTATTTTAGTCCACGTTTTGTAATAAGGCGGATTGTGTTATAATGGGAAACAACGAGACGGTTTCGAACGATTAATCATTAACGATATCATCTGTCAAAATGCTGCAAAAGTTGTCAAAGCGCTGCCTGTTAAATTTTTGTAGTCCCTTAGGGCGCTACTCGGAAAAAGTATGGACTTTTTGATATAAAACTATAGGATGGTTAGAGTTGTTATAAATCTGGTAATAAGATATATATTTCTTCATACCTTTATCTAGACTCGTATAGTTTCAGAAACACGATTTTATGATTTTGCCTCGACACTTTTTTTTTTCAAAATACCTCTAAAAATTACGAAATATCAAGATTATTCTTAAATGTGGTTACATAATACTATTGAAAATTGGTTTTATTAGTGGACACCAATAATATTTAGGATCCTATAGAAGCATTTTTTAAAAATCGCTATATATAGGTAGTTTTTTAATACGAAGTGATTTTGTGTATTTTTGCGTAATCTGCAAAGTCGGTCTCGCTCCCGCGCGCGTCGTTTTCTCATTGCTATCTCGCTTTAGCATAATTTTTCCGAGTATCGCCTTAAGATGGTGGTTCGTTTCACTCGGTAAAACTCAAAGTCTCATCTCAACTAGATGGCCGTGGCGCCACATACGCAAATTTGGAATTTTTATTTGTTGTTTTAAAATAAACTTTGCATTGTAATAAATACTTTAATAAGCTTTTTTGTTGACTGTACTTAAATATTGTATTGTCATCTAAACCCAACCTGTATACAAAGAACAATGGCTATTATAGCCCTGATATTTTTTAGATTGTATAATAATAAATGCTATTGGATAAAATAGCTAAAAAATCAACAAATCGAACCATGCTATTTATGTTCCCATTCAAGGCCAACAACGAAAAATACATTATTGTGTTTTCTTCATAAAATAGTGACAAAGTTAAGGATTATGAACGCACTCTAAAGGTCAAAGTGTTCCGATGGTGTTCCGTTACACTTTTGATTTTTATTCGATAATGTGATGCTTATAACTTCTGCTTCAAACAATGATTTCATATTAATTCTAGGAAGCATCACCATTACATGAAATACATTTAACATTTTTTGAAGACTTAATAACACAATATCTTAACATTTATTTTCTGAACGACTAAACTCAACAACTATGCTACCTAAAACGGGACGTATTGTTGATCTGACAGGTGTCATATTGCTTTGTATCGATACATCGTATCGTAAAGCCCCCAGTACAGGTTGGCCAACCATGGTCGGCGACCATGACCAATACATCGTACATTGACACTTTTGAACGAACAAGTTTAAAAAGGTTCTTTCAAAAGTGTCAATGTAGGATGTATTGGTCATGGTCGCCGACCATGGTCGGCCATCCTGTACTGGGGCTTTACTGTATCGCAACCAACTGATCGTATCGATATACAATATATTATATCGTATGCCTTTGCATCAGTATTGAAAATATCGTTATGCATTTTTTTTTATAAATAGTAACTCGTAGTTCAAATGTAGGATTGTTTTTAAACTATAACAATTAATTGGTTACCCATACCAACCAACCAATACCATATTATTATAAAGCCTCTTTAATTCTTTATGCTGTCTTTTTAAGTGAACTAGCAAATACGTAGGATTGCCTTTAGTTTTTACCATGTTTTTACATGCTATGGACATGACAGCTTCACGTCAAAAGCCGTCTTAAACATAAATGAGATTTCTAACCTCAAAACTTTGAGTGTTATTTTTAGACTTCCTTGGCCTTTAATGAAAAATCTGACTTCAGACCCATAAACAGTTTTATATAGCGATTACATTTTGATATCAAGAGGAATTATACACGCCAAATCATTGACAGGATTTCAAATGTATGGACAGTGGCCATTGTTCTTTCAGCTCCATCGGACACTGGGAAGTGGGTCAAATTAAGCTTGCAAGATTTGTCCCCCACTAACTAACAAACTAACTAACTAACATGGCAAGTTAATAAAAAGCTTGTAAAAAGCATTTGCCGGACCCTTTAAATGAATGTTGACTAACGAAAGCACATTCAACAAATTGAGATTTAATTAATTTAATATTAAATTGATTAATAAGTGGCGCCATCTAGTTGAGACATGAGTTTTACCGAGTGAAACGAACCACCGCAGTGGTAAGCGCGTTCGGCCTGCGATAGTTGAAGTTAAGCAACCTTCGCAATGGTCAGTCACGGGATGGATGACCAAAAAGGACAATGACCATTTTTATATGGCAGCTGGCGTCTTTTTTTTTCATGCGGCCTATTGTGCTACTTTGGCTTTTTGCGTTTTAGACGTCGCGCTCATTAGGGAACCAAACATTGAAATATAATTTGTTGGCAGCACTCGACAATATTTGCAAAGAAAGTATACCTGTAAACTCAATCCGAACCGAGTGAGACTAGCTAGAACTTAACTTTGTTTTTCATAGTGTTTGTATGAATTGAGATGAAGATAAAGATTTTAAATTATTTTTATGCATTCACAATGCAATTTTTGTAAGTATTGGAAAAATGTGATAGTAAAAAACCACGAGAAAGCCGCCTGAAAGCTACTTATAGGGCTCGTGGTTTTTTACTATCACATTTTTCCAATAAAATAAGATAAGATAAGATAAAGATAAGAGATAAGATAGCCAGTTTCTCAGTAATTGAGGATTCCGGGAGTATTGCGCTTCCACCTTCAGCCTTATCACCACTTAACATCAGCCGGCCTAGCATGAGCGGCTTATAACGCGCGATATGATATGGTACGGCATTCTGTCTTGCTTACACCTTAGTGGGGTAAGCAAGACAACTTGCCGTACCATATCATATCGCGCATTATAAGCCGCTCATGCTAGGCCGGCAGGTGTGATGAAGGCTAAATGCTACCCCGTTGTGGATTAAAAAAAATAATTACAAACTTACATTTGCGGTTTTAAAAAATGTTATATATATACGAACGAATGGTTCTAACTTGGTTCTGACTGAGTTTACAGCTATACTGTCTTGGAAAATATTGTTTGTTATACTATTAAGAATTGATGTTCAAACATTTTGTTGATGGCCGCGAGACAAAAAAAAGACGCCAATTTTAGGCATTGCCTTTTAAGGCGATACTCGAAAAAAAAATTATTTTTTATTTTTTTATTTTGCAAATTAGGCGAAAAAAACCCAAAATCACTTCGTATTAAAAAACTATAGCGATTTAAAAAAAATGTTTCTACACGATTCTAAATATTATTGGTGTCCACTAATTAAACCAATTTTCAATAGTATATGTAACCCCATTTAAGAATAATCTTGATATTTCGTATTTTTAGAGGTATTTTCGAATAGAAAAATTGTCGAGGCAAAATCATAAAATCGTGTTTCTAAAACTATACGAATCTAGATAAAGGTACCTATGAAGAAATATATATCTTATTACCAGATTTGTAACAACTTTAACCGTCCTATAGTTTAATATCAAAAAGTCCATACTTTTTCCGAGTAGCGCCTTAATGTAAGTACTCATAAGAAGAAATGAAGCGCGGGCGCAGGGACGCGGGCAAAGTGGGCATGAAGAATGAGTCGCATTGTTTTTGGTTTCGGTGAATTCCGTGCGCGAACTTGAATAAATTAAAAGAAATAATAAAATAAAAAATTATTTGTTTCTCACCGCAAGCCAAAAATAGTAATAAGATTATATTAAAGGACATTTTTCATTTTCGGCTAGGACATTGTACACTATTCGTACTAATAGTAAAAAATATAGTAAAGTCAAATAAAATATTAAAATTCTTATTGTCTTTCTGGATAAATGGTACAAAAATAAACTTTGAAATAAAAATTCTTTGCCATCCATGGTCACACTGGCAACCATATTTAAATCACGTTCGGAAACTTTGATGTTTCTGTACGAAAAAACGATGACATTGACGACTGATGATAATCTGTCAATGTGAACCTTTTTTTAATGTTAGTGTGACATTTTACCGCCATATTGAATCGGGGTTGCATAATTATTAAGACTAGATAATGCTTTTGTACCATCAAACGCGTTAGCTTATTGCGATATAATTAGTTTTCAGTTATTATATTTATCTTTTGCTTGCCTATGGTATAGTGTACAAGGTCCTAGCCGAGGCTCCATACAAAACTGAAAAGTCTCCTTTACATTACTATAAAAAGATAAAAAGATAAAAATATTCTTTATTCACTTAGACATAATAAATATGTACTTATGAATCGTCAATATTTTCCTACCACCCATTCAAGACTTTTTTAACTGACAAGAAGAATGGGCGCAAGAAACTTGCCAGCGTTTCTTAGTTAGGTAACGACATTTACAAAAAAAAACATATCGTTACTAATACAACAATTGCTAAGTATAAAAATACATCAATTTAAACAGTGATTATGTTATGTGTTACATCATGACCATGCATTGCGGTCATTCAAATAATCGTCTACTTTATAGTATCCTTTGCTCATCAGCGACTCTTTAATGTAACATTTAAATTTATGCAATGGTAGTTCAATAATATGCTGTGGAACTTTATTAAAAAAGGATATGCTTTTCCCCAGAAATGAGGCTCTGGATTTTTCTAGCCTAAACTTGGGAACGACAAGTTTATCTTTATTTCTTGTGTTAAAGCGATGAATATCGCTCTGCTTTACAAATGTATTATAATATTTTTTCACATAAATAATATTTTCATAGATGTATTGTCCTGCAACAGTTAAAATGTTTATTTCTTTGAATAGATCTCTTAAAGAATCTCTCGATCGGAGGTTGTACATGGCGCGAATAGCCCTTTTTTGGAGCACGAATATACTTTGGATGTTAGCGGCTGAGCCCCACAACAAAAGGCCGTAGGACATAACACTATGAAAATAACTAAAATAGACTATTCTAGCCGTTTCAATATCGGTTAAGAGCCTTATTTTCTTTACTGCGAATGCGGCCGAACTGAGTCTACTCGCCAAGGCTTCGATATGAGGATCCCATTGTAGTCGCGAGTCTAATATAATACCTAGAAACTTTGTATTGTTAATGAATTCGACCATATCGCCGTCTAGTCTTATATGAAAATCAACTTGTCTTACATTAGGTAACGAAAATTTTAAACACTTAGTTTTCTTTGAGTTTAATGATAAATTATTACTATTAAACCAATGTGACACTTTTGAAAGAGCACTATTTACTTCGTCAGAACAGTCATCACCTCTATCTACTTTAAAGACTAGAGATGTATCATCTGCAAATAGCACTGTCTCACATAAATTCTTCGCGTAGTAAGGAAGGTCATTTATGTATATTAAAAACAACAGCGGGCCCAATATTGATCCTTGGGGTACGCCCATAGTAATGGGAGCTCCGGTAGACTCAGTTTTATTAATAACTACCTTCTGAGTTCTTTCATACAGATATGAATGCATAAGGCTTACTGACATTTCAGAAACACCATAATGTTTTAACTTCCTTAATAGTGTTTGGTGATCAACACAATCGAATGCCTTGGAAAGGTCACAAAAAATAGCGATTACATCCTGCTTGTCCTCCCAGGCATCAAGTACATGTTTTAGAAATGCAACCCCAGCATCAGTTGTACTTTTACCTTTTGAAAAACCAAACTGTTTCTCATGCAGTATACTATTTAATTTAAAATATTCTAAAAGTTGAGCATAAATTAATTTCTCAAATATTTTACTTATTGCTGGTAGTATGGATATAGGTCTAAAATTTGCTGGGTCACTTTTGTCACCAGCTTTAAACAGAGGAATTATTTTACTATTTTTCATTAAATTAGGAAAGACCCCTTCACTTATACATTGGTTAAAAATTATTGCTAATGATGGAGCTATCACATCAATTATTGATTTGATGATACTTGTAGATATGCCCCAGAGATCTTCTGTTTTCTTAATATTTATTGCTTTGAATGCTTTAATAATATCTTCGGTAGTGACATAGCTAAAACTAAATGTTTCCTGGCACTTGTTCACACTAGATTCCATAAGAGAGACAGCGGTGTTGGAGCAAGAGTTAAGTCTGCTAGTAGTTTCTAACGGAATTCGAGCAAAGTAACCTTCAAAAGCACTAGCCACCTCAATATCTGATTCAAAAGTCTGATCACTAATTTTTAAAGTTAAATGAATTAATTTTGCTTTTTATTTTGCCAGTTTCTTGGTTTATAATACTCCAGGTAGCTTTTATTTTATTTTCAGATGATTTAATTTTATTTGAAATATACCTAGATTTTGCCAGAGCACATACTTTCCTAAATGTTTTTGAATATTTCTTAACATATTCAATGAAGCTAGGATCACAGGAAGTCGTTTTTTGGGCATAGAGTTCAAATAACTTTCTTCTGCTATTATAAATACAAATAGTAAGTACCGCTAAGTACTAACTACCTACTATTTCTACTAAATAAGATAATATTCACGTAATAGTACAGCCCGCGTTTTGGCGGGAGGCCAATAAAGTAGTTAAAGGCTTGTATGTTATTTGAATATAAGTTAATCAATACGGTATTTTACTGATTTTTTTTTATTTCTTTAAAATGTTTTTCGAAATATTAGCTACACAAAACAAGTTTTCATTTTGAATTATCTTGAATATTTTCAAAGATATGGGACTTCAAACTTTATAATTAGACAAGGACAGGACGCTATCTTAGTGACGTCAGTGAGTTAGTAGCGTCATAGTCACGCCATAGAAGATTTCGTTTTAGAAAGAGACAGCTATAGTCAAAATCAAACAGACTATAATTCTTTTATTATAAAACAGATTCAAATTATGTTTTCACATTTAGTATCCTTAATTGCAATATTTTTTAACGTCATCATTAAATATCTACATTTCAACAACAAAAAAATACCCTATTATAGTGATCAATTACTGAGTATTTTACACTATTTTTCAGGGATAAAAAAAAACACATCTTGGATTTGCCTCATATTTGGGGAAAATACTCTATATCATGAGTATGTTCTTATTTTAAAATTATTATTAATGCTAACGACTTCAATGTCATCCCTGTATAATGGCTGTTTATGATGATTATGATAAAACTAGCGGATCCTCGCGGTTTCACCCGCCTGGTACCCGTTTCCGTGGGAATATCGGGATAAAATATAGCCTATATGTCACTCGGGAAGAATGTAGCTTTCTAATGGTCGAAAGAATTTTCGAAATCGGTCCAGTAGTTTCGGAGCCTATTAGATGCAAACAAACAAACAAACAATCAAATCTTTCCTCTTTATAATATTAGGACGAGCGTAGCGGGGCGGCGCTGTTCTGGGGTGCAATTGCTTAAGGTAATCGTATTAATTTGACAGTTCATATCGTATTCAATCGGCTGCAATTTGTATGGAATGACATTTAATATGATACGATATGAACTGTCAAATGAATACGATTGACTTTACGCAATTCCATAGCTGGTTTTCATACAAAATTATACGTTTTTCGTGTTACCTGTGATTTTAACTTAGCAATTTTTTTTCAGGCTGCGATGGAGCACAATAATTGCGACAAAGTATATCTGACAGAAATACAAAATAATTTTGAATGCGACACATTTTTTCCGACAATTGATAAAAAACAATTTAAATCTATAACCGAAGATGGGATACCCGAAGAATTACAGATAGAAGGCGATATTACTTATTATTATAAGGTTTACCAGAAAATTTTATGAAAACTGTAAGAAAATAAATTGTATTTTGATACTTACGAACATTTCTATTATACGCATTATTTGCAGTTTTAAATACCTTAGGCACAGAATAAATACAACAGTAAGTATTCCATCTTCATATACAATGTGTAAAAAATAAGCAATAAAAAACACAGTAAAAATATCCTACTATCCTACTTCCTACGAAAGTTTAGATGTTTGGATGTTTAGATGTTTGGATGTTTGTTACTCAATCACGCCATAACGGCTGAACGGATTTGGCTGAAATTTGGAACACAGATACTTTGTTGCCTGGAGAGGAACATAGGCTACTTTTTATCCCGGAAAAATATCATATTCCCGCGTGATAACGTCATGTAGTCCACGCGGGCGAAGCCGCGGGCGGAAAGCTAGTAATATTATAAATGTGAAAGTTTAGTTAGATATTTGGATGTTTGTTACTCAATCACGCCATAACGGCTGAACGGATTTGGCTGAAATTTGGAACACAGATACTTTGTTGCCTGGAGAGGAACATAGGCTACTTGTTATCCCGGAAAAGTATCACATTCCCGCGGGATAAACACATGTAGTACACGCGGGCGGAAAGCTAGTTAAAAATAAAGTAAAAAAATTTACTCGTCTAACAACTAGAATAGAACTCTGATTTTGATGCGAAAAAGTAAAAATAATTTGAAATAGCAATATAATAGCAATTAAAACTTAAAAAATAAAAATTATTTATTTTTTAAGTTTGTAATGCTAGTCTTAAGAATTTTAATTTATAAGTAACTAGCGGCCGCCCGCGGTTTCACCCGCGTGGTTCCCGTTCCCGTGGGAATATCGGGATAAAAAGTACATATAAACCTTCCTCTTGAATCACTATATCTATTAAAAAAAATCGCATCAAAATCCGTTGCGTAGTTTCGAAGATTTAAGCATACAAAGGGACATAGGGACAGAGAAAGCGACTTTGTTTTATACTATGTAGTGAAATGGCATTAACTGGCCCTAATGTTTGCTGTGCCCTAGCAGGGCGTCACATGTTCTTTTATTATTAAATGATATTTTTATAGATTTTATACGCAAATGGATCCCGCTTGCTTCCGAGAGTTCTCTTACTTAAAATTTGTATTAAGTACCTAATATATATAACGCTGCATACAATTTACTAGTAAGAACTAAGAACATATTCAATCCACAATCGATCTTTTATTTGCTTGTTTTTTTCTTTTTAGTTTTTTGCACCGCAGACGGGTTTTTTAAGTTTTTTAAATTAGTTTTTTCTAATAATCTCTATCTCTACTAATATTATAAATGCGAAAGTAACTCTGTCTGCTACGCTTTCACGCCTAAACTACTTAACCGATTTTGATGAAATTTGGTTTAAAGATAGAGTTGACCTTGGGAAAGGACGTACCTAGGCTACCTTTTGTCGAAAATAGGGGTGTTAAGGTTGTGCCTGGGAATAGAGAATAGCAATGCTGCAATGTGTCACATTGCAGCATTGCAATGTTTACTATGGGTCTCATAAGAAGGCTCAAAGTCACCCAGCGAGCAATGGAGAGAGCGATGCTTGGTATTTCCCTGCTCGATCGAATCAGAAATGATGAGATCCGCAGGAGAACTAAAACAACCGACATCGCTCGAAGGATTGCTCAGTTGAAGTGGCAGTGGGCGGGACACATAGCGCGGAGAACCGATGGATTGGGGCGGAAAGGTTCTCTATGGCTCGCGCGTACCGGACGGCGTTCTGTGGGCAGGCCCCCTACAAGGTGGACCGACGATCTGGTGCGCGGTCGCGGTGCGCCGCTGGATGCGGGCAGCGCAGGACCGATCGTTGTGGAGATCCTTGGGGGAGGCCTATGCCCAGCAGTGGGCGTCGTACGGCTGACATGATGAATGTGTCACATTTTCAGCATTGCTTTCTATTCTAACTTCTTTTGCTTATTTTATGTAAGTTTTATTGGAAATATTGGAAAGTTTATTTTCAACATTTACCTACTCCACCGGGAGTCGAACCAGCCGGCCTAGCATGAGCGGCTTTTATCACGCGATATGATATAGCACGTCGCAGTATCCATCTGGGTCGACACATTATGCGCCCGGAGGAGATTAAAACTCTCAAAGCTAGGAGTATTCTAGACTTCTTAGAAGCTAAAAGAGTTACTTTAACCAGGTGGCGAATCACAATAGATCTTTTAGGTTGCAGTGACTACATCTCCTACGGGAGATGCATGCATAGCCCAATAATAAAAATAATAATATAGCACGTCATGCTGTCTTGCTTACCCCACTAAGGTGTAAGTAAGACAGCATGACGTGCTATATCATATCGCGTGATATAATGATGGTCGTGCTAGGAAGGCTAGCCCTGTAGACAAGCGGCTTTCTATTATCGATATCGCCACTAGAATAGAAAGAAAATGTATGGGATTGATATCAACGATCGAAATATGTCACGTGACCGCTAATGTCAATCCCATACATTTTACAAGCTTTTTATTAACTTGCCATGTTAGTTAGTGGGGTACAAATCTTGCAAGCTTCATTTGACCCACTTCCCAGTCTCCGATGGAGCTGAAATTTTGTATACAGGTTTGGTTTAGATGACAATACATAAAGTACCTACAGTCAGCAATAAAGCTTGTCATAAAAATGAAATTTTTACTAAAATTTATTATTTCTCTACTGGCGATATCGATCATAGAAAGCCACTTGTCTTGGCCCTCTGGTACCTACCTCAGTGATAGCGGCACTTTGAAATCCGGTGCGTACACCACGCAGCCACGGAGGTGTACCTATATTGAAGATTCAAGACAAAGTAACTTTACCTTCGCATTAGCTTGCAACAAAAACAGAATAATTATAACAAGTTTTAGTAAAAATTTCAGTTTTATGACAAGCTTTTTTGCTGACTGTACTTTAATATTGTATTGTCATCTAAACCAAACTTGCATACAAAATTTCAGCTCAATCGGACACTGGGAAGTGGGTCAAATTAAGTTTGCAAGATTTGACCCTTACGGACATACAATATACATGCATACATACATACACTGCAAGTTAAATAAAAGCTTGTAACAAGAGTAACGGGACTCAACGCGACATTTATTATGTAGTAGGTAGATTATTATAGTCTGCTTGTGACTGTCGCAGGGATTTTGTCAAAGTCGTGATATTATAATTCCACTAGTGAAATTATAATTTCGTGTGATATTATGATTAGACAGTACGTATGCACACGGCTGCGAGCCTCGGAAGTCATATAGAACACGTGATAGGTTAGAAATTTAATGCGATCGCGAAGCGCAGCGAAGCGATTGTCTTAAATTTTGTGGTTATTTTTTTGTATCAATACAACTTATGGATTGTTTCATTGTCCATTAATAATTTAACTAGTGGAATTATAATATCACGCAAAATTATAATTTCACTAGTGGAATTATAATACTTATCACGACAAAATCAGAAAAAAAATATAGAAAATATAAAAATAATAATAAAAAAACATTAATAAAAAAAGATCGAAAAAGAGTAGCACGGGTTTCGAGTGTGAAAAAGAAAAATTATAATACCATATCCTACCCTCTCCGATCCTACCCTCTCCTATTCGGATAGGAGAGGGTAGGGTCGGCCCTTTCCTATCCTACCCGACCCTTTCCTATCCTATCCTACCCTATCTTACCATCTCATATCCTATCATCCTACCTTCTCCTATTTTATCATCCTATCTTACCCTATCTTACCCTCTTCTATCCTAACTTCTATCCTATCATCCTATCCTATCTTATCATACCCTATCCTATCCTTCCCTTTCCTATCCTACCCTGCTCCTATCCTATCACCCTATCCTATCCTATCATACCCTATCCCACCCTATACTACCCTCTCCTATCCTATCATCCTATCATACACTATCCTATTCTATCCTGCCTTATCCTATCCTCTATCCTATTATTTTGAGTGTTATATTAGTGTATTGTAGGATATTCCGGATCTGTGATCTAAGTGAATTCATAAATACAGTGTAATAAAGATTCATAAATACAGTGCAATTTAAACTAAAAAGAAAAGAAAAAAGAAAGGTATGAACACTGTCTTATTTTAAGACCTTGAGAATTTTGTTCTTGAAAACTGATGAGCTATTATAATATAAATGGTTGAGGTTAAGCAACTTTCGCCATGGTCAGTCACGGGATGGGTGACCAAAAACTTTCATCTCGAGCTCCTCCGTGCTTCTTTAAGCCGTTGGTCCCGGCTGCATTTGCAGTTGTTAATACCCACTAATCTGCACTGGGGCCACGTGGTGTGTCATGGCCCACTCTCCTTATCCATCCATAAGGAAGGTCAGAGTCCTAGCAGTGAGGACTTGTAATAGCTGATGATGATGATGATGAAGAATCGAACCCGGGAACTCTGGGCCTGATACAGGTTGTATGTAGACCACAGAGGCAGTTTAAACGGCGCTTTTCCTATAAGACTTTTCTTTAAAGAAATAGTCCCTATATCTTAATGAGGCCATGATTCGACGATCTTTCAGGATAACAAGAAAGAGACGGGTGTAATACCAACCGTTACAGGAAAGGAGATAGCATCATTGTGTACTTTCTCTTTATAGATTTGCTGAAATCCGTAGCTCACGACGCCAGTATCATTTCAGACGTAAGTGCGAGAGGTCGCGCGGTCGGGACGCGAGCAAAAATTTTTCCGCATGTTGTGATACTGTCAGAGACGCCCATACAATGTTTTCGCGGAAAAGGCGAGGCGTCTTGAATAATTAATTAAAAAATAAAGCTAACCATTCCATATTTCGTACTTAAATTATAAAACAATGACGTTAATTCCCAAATAAAATTACGTTCCTGTAATATATTGGGCAGATTGTTCGCATGTGTTTATGTGGTGTGTAATGTATTCGAAAATTTGAATTTGGAACCTCAGATTAGGTGAGCTTAATTTTCTTTTTTTTTCTCTTTTTTTAATTAAAACGAATGGCGTTTTGTTTTCACAGCCACAAATGTATAATGTTTTTTAGTAACGTTCGTTGTTAGTAAGTAAGTATTGTATTTGCGTTATTTTATTAGTTGAAGGTTAGAACGATAACAGAATGCAAACACACCGTCGAGTGTTTTAAAGCAACACTGAGATTATTTATTTTTGTTAGTTTAGTTTTAACCACACATTTATTTCTTACAGTTGGTTCTCCTTAAAATTGCTATTGTTTTAAACGTTGAATGAGTTTTATAATAATAATCATTAGCTAGTAGTCAACTAGTGGGTGCCCACGGATTTACCCACAAGTTTGATCGGCGCCGGTTTGGCGCAGGGGTAGGATACCTGCCTTCTGCGCCAGAGGTCTCGGGTTCGATTCCCGAACAAGACAAATATTTGTGTGTATGAACATGTCTATTTGTCTTGGTTTGGGTGTTTTCACTCAGTTTCTTAATAAAAACTACCTTATGGAGCTATAGAGGTAAGTAATTGGTGTGATTGTAAGAAATTTATTTATTATTTATCTATTTATTTATTACCCTACTGCGACAGGAGGGTTGTGTTTTTTCGAGACTATTTTTTGTCCTGTCCTCCTTTTTGAGACGTTTTAAAACGATACCTACCAATTACCAGAATCAAACTTTTGAATGCGGTATTGAAACGCTAATTATTTAAAAATTGAAAGAGAAGTATTTAAAAAAAACGACCGCTACGCGTTTTACGCTATTTTTTTTTATCCACTACGGGGTACCACTTACCCTTCATCACAGCTGATGTTAAGTGGTGATAAGGCTGAAGGAAACGCACTACTCCAGGAATCCTCAATTACTGAGGAACTGGCTATCTTATCTCTAACTGCCGGAACACAACAATGCTGAAAACATCATTATTATGGCGTCAGACTTAGATAAGATGGTGGTAGCTAGCCGGGAGAACTTCAAACAAGACCTACCACCAACCAAACCGAATACAAAATGTACCCCTAACGGGAATCGTACACGGGACATCTGGGTCTGTTACGGGTGGAGTGTACGGTCGCCAGCACGTCGGGTTACTACAAAATGACAAAATTTATTAATTGAAACTGAACTCTATCTGTTGGACATAAGGTTGAATTTTATTTAAAGAAATTCGACAGTTTGTAGTAACCTGACGTGCTGGCGACTGTACCAACCACTAGACCACAGAGGCGCTTCCACAAATCTTTACCTTTATACCTACTATCCATGCTAATCATCACTACATAGTATAAAACAAAGTCGCTTTCTCTGTCCCTATGTCCCTTTGTATGCTTAAATCTTTGAAACTACGCAACGGATTTTGATGCGTTTTTTTTTAATAGATAGAGTGATTCAAGAGGAAGGTTTATATGTACTTTTTATCCCGATATTCCCACGGGAACGGGAACCACGCGGGTGAAACCGCGGGCGGCCGCTAGTAATATTATAAAGAGGAAAGATTTGTATTTTTGTATGTAACGAATAAACTCAAAAAGTACTGGACCGATTTAGAAAATTCTTTCACCGTTAGAAAGCTACAGTCTTCCCGAGTGACATAGGCTATATTTTATCCCGATATTCCCACGGGAACGGGTACCACATGGGTAAAATCGCGGAGAGCCCTCGTTTTTAATAAAAATACGGTTTCTGAGTTCATTTCATGAACACGTTTTATACTTGTAGCGTTGTTATAATATATTGTTTAGTTACAAATAAAACAATAATTTACTAAGTCAATCAATAACTAACATGATGATAAGAATTGACCCTAAAGAAGTTAAGGTGAGATTACGATACGACTAAGGTCTTACGGACCCGGTGAACTCCGTATCACTAACATCTGACAAAGATAAAAATAAATATCGCGAAACGCATCTAACCAAAGAAGTTTTATATGCTCTCGGAGTCGGATCACAGATAACCGACAGATCTGTGTCTCGGATCGGACCCACTGGACCTCCAAAGTTAACCCTCACCTACCTAATTGGTACTAATTAGATAGTACCTACCCATTCGACCCTCTATAAAAAACCATGTAACCATTGGACCTCATTTTGTCTTTTCTAAATTATCGAAATTAACCTTTTTTAGATTCAAAAGCAAACAATAAAATATTCTTTATTTTGAGCAGATAAAAATATTATGTTCAAGTTTCACAAACGATCTTGATTATTTTGTGGCCTAAAGCACGATATTGTATCTTCACTCGTCTATAAAAAGTTTCAAAAGCAAAGAAAATTTTCATAATTTTTATATTCTTTGGATTATATAGATCTCTAATTCACGAATATATATAAAAATATGTAATGACATAATTATAGAAGATTATTCTCAGGCCACTTTCTCAAAAAGTGAATTTATACTCAAAATAAAAACAAAAACATTGAAAAAATTAATAAGTGATTTTATTTTCTTACTCGTCATTATAAAGAAAAATAATGTATAAAGAAGACAGAGTTTTTGGGAGATCATGCCCTTAATTGCACAGGTAGCTAGTTAATACCTAACTATATCTGTGAGTCACCTTTTCGCGCAAAAACTACTGAAATGATTTTGATGAAACATTTCGTTGATAAGACATTGAAGTAACGACAAGGGCTACTTTTTGTCCCGAAAATTTCAAGTTAGATCTTTTATATCTGTCGCAGGCGGATGGTCAAATCCGGCGGATGGTTAAGTATGGCAGCATCTACCCCTCAGAAGTCCTGTAGAACACGTGATAGGTTAGAAATTTTAAATTAAATTAAATTTCGTGGTTATTTTTTTTTGTGACTCCGCAACTTATGGGAAGATAAAATAGCTTACGGAAAAAATCATCGGCCTAGGCGTTTAATTGAATGGCGGATTCAACCAGTTGGCTGCGACATATCCACAACGAGGAAGCAATTTATCAGCCTTGATCACAACAGCCTGCCTAGCATGACCATCATTATATCACGCGATATGATATAATTAGCACGTCATGCTGTCTTGCTTACCCCACTAAGGTGTAAGCAAGATATAGGCTCTTTTTTTTATATAATTTTATTGCACAAAATACATTTGTAAAGTACAATAGGCGGACTTAACGCTTAAAGCATTCTCTGCCAGTCAACCTTTAGGAAAAAGAAATCAGCGAATGCGCTACAAACAAAGAAGAAGAAAAAAACGAATGAAATAAAATAATAATTTGTCTAAAAATAGGTAACATTACATACACATAAATATAATAATACACAACATACCTCTTATCATGAGTTAATAGTCGAATAAAAGCCGCTCATGCTAGGCCGGCTGGTGCTTAGTGATGATAAGGCTGAAGGTGGAAGCGCACTACTCCCGGAATCCTCAATCACTGAGGAACTGGCTAACTTATCTCTAACCTAACTGACGTAACACAATAAAGCTGAAAACATTGTATGGCGTCAGACTTAGATAAGATGGTGGTAGGCGAATTCTAAGCAGACGACACAGAAATAACTGGAACATCAAAATTTTTGATGATAAACTATTATAATTAAGTTTTTTATTGTAATATGTTAATAATAATAATAAATAAGTTTAATTGACAAAACTCGCCACTATTACAACCACATAAAGTCCGTTTTCAACCTCGTTTTCCTTTTCTCATTTTCCCCAATGAATCATAGTAACTTGTTGACATACAGGGAAATAATAGAAAAACTTTTTCCTTGTTTTGCAGATAGACCTATTACTACAGCTCGGTTCCAACTTTATGGCGTTTAAGAACACCGTGTGAGACGATATACAGGCTGATTTGAAACTCGACCTATTCCTTTAAAGGGGTTAGGTATACTAGATCAGAACTAGGGTAGGCGAACCTTTATGCATCAACGTGCCATTTGGTTCGCCCCATAAGGTGGAACAAAGTAGCTAACGACAATTAATGAGAAATTGACAAAAAAATATTCTTCCAATAAAGATCGTTTAGTTCTAAGATTAGGTACCTAATAAGATTATGTGCGATTTTATATTATTTTTATGCATTCACAATGCAATTTTGTAAGTAAAGGAAAAATGTGATAGTAAAAAACCACGAGCCCTATAAGTAGTGTCCCGCCTGAAAGCTACTTATAGGGCTCGTGGTTTTTTACTATCACATTTTTCCTTTAAGATTATGTGCGTTTTTGGCGAGCATTTAGTTTTTAAATAATCAGTTATTCTTTAGTTTTCAGACTAGAAGGTAGGTAACTACGATGTTATAGTCGAGAGTCGATTAGGTATTTTTCTTTCTTAGCCAGTCCCAAAATTACTAAAAGTACCTACATAAAACTGTCAGTATCTCAGTAACCGTCCAGTTTAGACCCCTGGTTAACTAACATTAATTTGTTCCACATAATCTTTAGGAGTATAATACCCAATTGCAGGAAACTCCATTAAAGTTAATGCTTCATTAAATCTATTGCTGTCACTTTTTATTTCTTGACAACTAAAAGTGACAGCAATAGACTTAATGAAGCATTAACTTTAAAGGAGCTTCCTGCAAGTGGGTGTATATACCTAACCCCTTTGGAGGAATAGGTCAAGTTTCAAATCACCCTGTAGATGTATGAAGGAGTGGTCTGCAGATCTACCCACTCTAGTTCAACGAAAAACGAAACTTCGTTGGCCCCACCGCTGTCACTCGATTTTGTCATGTCCGGAGACCTAAAATATTTTGTACTTACTAATAACAATTTTGTGGTGTAGGTATATATTTTAAGGCGATACTCGGAAAAATTATGCTAAAGCGAGATAGCAATGAGAAAACGACGCGCGCGGGAGCGAGGCCGATTTTGCCGATTAGGTAGGTACGCAAAAAAAACACAAAATCACTTCGTATTCCAAAACTATAGCGATTTTAAAAAAATGCTTCTATACGATCCTAAATATTATTGGAGTCCACTAATTAAACCAATTTTCAATAGTATATGTATCCCCATTTAAGAATAATCTTGATATTTCTTATTTTTTAGAGGTATTTTCGAAAATAAAAAGTGTCGAGCCAAAATCATAAAATCGTGTTTCTGAAACTATACGATTCTAGATAAAGGTATGAAGAAATATATACCTTATTACCAGATTTATAACAACTCTGACCGTCCTATAGTTTTATATCAAAGAGTCCATACTTTTTCCGAGCCCGATATTCCCACGGGAACTGGTAGGTACCACGCGAGTAAAACCGCGGGGAGCAACTAGTCAGGCAATAAACTAAAGAGATAGGTTGTAAATCCGGAACGGCTCACAGATTTATTTGTAACTACAATCGTAACAGATCGAATATAAACTCAATTGTTTACTAAATCAAAATCAGGGATGGCAACATTGAAAGACAAATTACTTAGGTCTCGCGCTGCCCGCATCCAGCTGCTTCCCGCGACCTTGACAACCTTCTCTTAAATAAATACTTTTCTGAAAACCGCAACTCGCGGACAACCATACATATACATGCGGGTCAAACTGAGAACCTCCTTTTTTGAACCTTAATACTTTTCTGAAAGCCGCATCTCGTGGACAAACATACATAAGTACATGCGGGTCAAACTGCATTCACAATGCAATTTTTATTATAGAAAAATGGAAAATGAAGTATTTATCCCATCGGAGCTGGTTGTGAGACGGGTCGATTTTTTCTAAATACTTCATTTTCCATTTTTGAGAACCTCCTTTTTTAAAGTTAGTTAAAATACCAAAACCTTCTCCTAAGTGTAACTAATACTTTTCTGAAAACCGCATCTCGCGGACAAACATACATACATGCGGGTCAAACTGAGAATCCTCCTTATTTTAATTTTTAGTTTTTTGCATTCGCAATGCAGTTTTTATTATAGAAAAATGGAAAATGAAGTATTTATCCCATCGGAGCTGGTTGCATTCACAATCTATTATGTCGCTTAGATCATTAAAACTATGCAACGGATTTTCATGCAATTTTTATTATAGAAAAATGGAAAATGAAGTATTTATCCCATCGGAGCTGGTTGCATTCACAATGCATTCACAATCTATTATGTCGCTTAGATCATTAAAACTACGCAACGGATTTTCATGCGCTTTTAAGGCGCTACTCGGAAAAATATGGACTTTTTGATTTAAAACTATAGGACGGTTACAGTTGTTAAAAATCTGGTAATTAGATATATATTTCTTCATACCTTTATCTAGAATCGTATAGTTTCAAAAACACGATTTAATGATTTTGCCTCGACACTTTTTATTTTCGAAAAGACCTCTAAAAAATACGAAAAGTGAAGATTATTCTTAAATGGGGTTACTTACACTATTGGAAATTGGTTTAATTAGTGGACACCAATAATATTGAGGATCGTATAGAAGCATTTTTTTTTAAACCGCTGTAGTTTTTTAATACGAAGTGATTTTGTGTTTTTTTTGCCTAATCTGCAAACTCGGTCTCGCTCCCGCGCGCGTCGTTTTCTCATTGCTATCTCGCTTCAGCACATTTTTTCCGAGTATCGCCTTAACTAATAAGGTACTTAGGTAGCGTAGTAATTCCTCTTCTATAGATCTACAAAAAAGTCCGCGATTCACACTATATTTTTTTTATTATATCACCCAGACACGGAACAAACACAAATGGGGAGCGAACCCGTGACCCCAGGCACAGGAGGCATGATTAGTACCACTGAGCCACCGGCCCGTTAGTAAAAGCGTGCCATTTTGTTTGTTGTTTTTCGCCTGTCGATACTTTTGATTATACCTACAAGGAAATGTCTGTGAAACCCTAAGATCATTGTATGCGTGTTAGTTTGTTACGACCGGTAAAACAACAGCGTTTGTGGGTTAAACATCGTTTGACGACTGATTTGGCGTAGGGGTAAGGAGATTACCTCTAGATCTAACTAACTAGTTCTAACTACTAGATCTAAGTTTAACTGACTTCAAAACAGGAGGTTCTCAGTTTGACCCGCATTTTTTTCGAGTTTTTCGAGTTCCCGATATTACTCCGTGATCATGGCGTGTGCAACTGCGCCGAAATATCGGGAACTCGAAAAACGAAATAAACATGGTAAAAATTGTTGGTATTAAATAGAGGTCAGTGGGAGAAACAGGCAAATATTTTTATAGATGGCTTTTTGTGATTGGGGATCCACTTTCTATCTAATCTGTGGTATAATAATGTACTCTGTGGTCGAAAAGATTTCATCGATTTTGACAGCTGCTATGATTGGTTGTTTGTTATTGTGACGTTATGTTACAATAACAACCAATCAACAAAACACCCCCCCCAATAACACCTACGCCCCCTGTCGGGATAAAAAGTTAGTTTTCCTCCCCATTTAATAGGGACACTAGCAGTTGATAGTCGTCAGTTTTAGTTTTAGTCGGTAGTCTATGTCCGGCCGATATCTGTCGCAAATTATTCCACGCAACCCAGCACCCAGAGCGGCCACTCCATGAAGCTCGACTTAATACTGAGGTACAGTGCCACAACTTCTGTGCCGGTGACAGCGGCGCTACGTACGTTTTTCTTTTTTTTTGTAGTAATTTAACCGGCCCTGACTTCTAGAACTTCAGCCGCCAGCAGCGCTATGGTTGGACATCAACTTGACAGCAAAATGATATTAAAAAAAATCGCGTTAGTTTCACATTTTGGCCACCGGCACAGCAAAGTTTGTGGCACTGTAACTGGAGTTCTCGGAGTTCTCAGCCTGAATAAAAAAGTGAACACCAGCAAATTTGACATTTAGTATGTAGTGGCTGTCATTTGTCTCATATGACATACGTATTTTTTTAAAGTGTAGGTGAGACGGAAGACAGCCACTGTGTAATTTGTGGTCACAAAAAATTGTTCGTACTGCACTCTCCAGTTACCTCAGTATTAAGTCGAGCTTCATGGGCCACTCACTGCCTGTTTCGACTAACTGGCAGGCCCTTGCCAACAAGCGGACTGACAGGCTATGTTCAGAAAAGCAAGCATATCCTTTGCATTAGTAAAAAAACTAAGCGTCAGAGTAAAAAGAAAGTTTAGGAACCACTGCTATGGAATTGGGTGTTTGACTGTTGTTGTAATACATTACATATATAACAGTATACATTAAATATATAACATTATTGAATAACAAATATGAAAAAAGAAATTCAATATGTATTATATAACAAGCGAATTATGAGCTAATTAATTGTGACTCTAGCTATCTCTTTCTAAAACGAAATTTTCTATGGCGAGAGTATGGCGCTATAGAAACGTGACGTCACGTTTCTACAGCGCTCTCCTTGTCTGATCAGTAAGTTTGATGCTCTACATCGCTAAAAATATGCAAGATATTTGAAAATAAATACCTATGTTGTGTTGCTACTAGTTAAATGAACATTTTAAGTCAATAAAAAAAATTCAGTCAAATACCCATTAAGGTATTTTACTGTTGTTGAAATGTAGATATTTAATGATGACGTTAAAAAATATTGCAATTAAGAATACCAAATGTGAAAAAATAATTTGATTCTGTTTTATAATAAAAGAATTATAGTCTGTTTGATTTTGACTATAGCTGTCTCTTTCTAAAACGAAATCTTCTATGGCGTGACTTTGACGCTACTAACCCACTGACGTCACTAAGATAGCGTCCTGTCCTTGTCTAATTATAAAGTTTGAAGTCCTATATCTTTGAAAATATTCAAGATAATTCAAATTGAAAACTTGTTTTGCGTAGCTAATATTTCGAAAAACATTTTATAGAAATAAAAAAAAATCAGTAAAATACCGTATTGCGTAAAGTCAATTGTATTCATTTGACAGTTCATATTGTATCATAAATGCCATTCTATACAAATTGCAGCCGATTGAATCATAAAGTTAATATACCTATCGGAATATTAACTTTATGGATTGAATACGATATGAACTGACAAATTAATACGATTACTTTACGCGATTGCCCCCCAGGTGCCGGTTCGAATCCTGTCCGAAAATCTGCTATTGTTATTATGTACTTACGCTTTTTGTCTATTACAATTTTTCCTGTACTAAATTTACTTATTAAAGATAATTATTTTTTATAAATTCGTTATAATAAAAAAATAAATATGTATGCAAGTAGGAACATGAAACAAATATTTTATACATTTGGCGCGCAAATCGCCCGTCAGTTTTTTTTAATCCCACAGGCAAATGGATCGTTGGCATACTGCCAGGAGCCAATCAAATAACGGATCATAAATTATTAAATTGTGATTCCACGACGTATTATTTTAACGTCTAAATGGCGAACGAGATGATCTGTAATAGACTTTTGTTTTTTTTACGATCGCAAGTCTTTATCGGCTGCTAGCTGTTTCCCGCGGTTTCACTTGGAATCCGTGGCAATATTTAGGATCGAATAATGTACGGTCGCCAGCACGTCGGGTTACTACAAAATGTCAAAATTTATTGATTAAAACTAAACTCTTTCTGTTGGAGATAAGGTTGAATTTTATTTAAAGAAATTTGTCAGTTTGTAGTAACCTAACGTGCTGGCGACTGTACTAAGGCCACTCAAAGAATTCCGATTTGACGTTTAGTTATTTCGTTGGAGTAAAGTTCAATTTTGAATGTAACGGTATATTTCTATGAGTTTGACAGCTGTCGAACTGGCAATCTCTGCGCGCCGGTCTTAGTTTACTGGTTACAATAAGCCTGTGTCATCCAGCCGGCCTAGCATGAGCGGCATATACTTAACACGCGATATGATATAGCACGTCATGCTGCTTGCTTATCCCACTAAGGTGTAAGCAAGAGAGCATGACGTGCTATATCATATCGCGTGTTATAAGGCTGGACAGCAATAATGTTCAATACTATGCCTTTAAATATAAGTAGCCTAGTGATATCATGATACAGTTTCTTAATGAAATTAACATGGGCTTAGGTAATTGGTGTGAATGTAAGAAGTTATTTATTTATTTATATCATTCAGGAATAAATTGTAAAATACTATTTGTTAAAATAAAGCCTATCTATGTCACTCAAGAATGTAAAATACTTACTAGGTACTTATTTGTAAAATATAGGGAACCTATGTCACTAAGGAATCATCATCATCATGTCAGCCGAACGACTCCCACTGCTGGACATAGGCCTCCCTACAAGGTGGACCGACGATGTAGTCAAGGTCGCGGGAAGCCGCTGGATGCGGGCAGCGCAGGACCGATCGTTGTAGAGATCCTTGGGGGATGCCTATGTCCACTTAGGAATACTTAATGAAAAATGATACTGGTTAAAATATAGCCTATACTGCCGTGTCATAACTAAAATGCCGTTAAATTACTAAAACAGATACCCCTTTATTAATACACGAAGAGTAAGTTTACACCTAGGTTTAACCAAAAAGTTTGCTTAGGAATATGAATATGACGCTTTGAATCGACCAGATGTGGGTTAACGGCATTTTAGCTATAACACGGCAGTAAAGCCTTCCGCCCACGGCTTCGCCCGCCTGGATTAAACGCCGTAATAATTTTTTTCGGGATAAAAAGTAGCATTTATGTCACCCTACAGCTCCCAAGCTATCCTCATACCAAAAACCACTTCGATCCGTTGCTCCGTTTTGACGTGAAAAGGGACAACAAACACACTTTAAAATATTAGTAGGTATAGTATGGATGTCACTCAGCTCAGGAATAAATTTAAGACCGGACCAATTAGAAGGTCGGTAGGTTTAAAGAGAAGTTTGTAATTATGGATGTAAAGCCTGGAGTACACGGGTGGAGTGTCTTTTTGATCAACAATTAGTGTAAATAACGGCCGAGCAAATAAGAGCGCACTCCAAAGGTGAGCTCTTATTTTTTATCGATTTCCGTAATTTTTTGTAAGATCGTCGAACATTTGTAACCTTCTTTAGAAGCTTTTTATTAACTTGCCATGTTAGTTAGGTAGTTGGTGGGGGGCAATCTTGCAAGCTTAATTTGACCCACTTCCCAGTCTCCGATGGAGCTGAAATTCTGTATACAGGTTTGGTTTAGATGACAATACAATATTTAAGTACAGTCAGCAAAAAACTTGTCATGAAAATGGAATTTTTACTAACAACTTTTTTTCGTTTAAAAGCACAGAATTCGAATCCGATTCCGTTTCCGACGTTTTGTGAATAAGGAGGCAGGGGGGCTACCGACAAAAAAATCTGGATATGGGTATGGGCTTCAACTGTCATTTGAATTCCTTATCTTGATAGATTTTTGCTGTTTTGTTATGTTGAACGTTGCTAGCTACATAGTTATCGTTATACCCGACGTCACAAAACAAGGAACTGATAGCGGCTATATGCTTTAAAAAATTGTCTTAAAGTTCCCAAAAACGTATGAAGTTCATACCCATAAAGTTACGCGGCAGCCCCCCAGGTCTGACATCCCCTCTACATCGGGCGAAACGCTACAAACTTATCTGTCCCGGTGGTGGAGAAGCCACTTGCAATACCAAATAATTAATTGCCAAAAGGACTGTAGACTGTCAGCAGCATAACATAATTTTCAGTTCATAAAAATGTGTGAGAGCCGCTGCTGTAGTGTAGATTTTGATAAGTCTGGTAGGTATGGGAGGGGAGCGTCGAAATAAATAAATTCCAGGACTTACAGACATGCGTGTATTCTTCAGTAACAGGCAGAAGACAAGAGAGAGCAAAAACAAGTGTTGCCTTGCCACACGACAGTTACAATTTTACCTAAAATTAAATTAAAGTTGCAGGTATATTATTGAGATACTCCCAACAAAATGTACATTGTTTGAAGCACTCTAAGAGCCAACGCGCACTTGTGATTTTTAATCGGGCGATAGTTTAGTCGGAATTGTTAAACGATCGTGATTCGTGACAACTATCGGTCAGTAATTTTCGATAGTTTGATCGGTCGATAGCTTAAGGCGCTACTCGGAAAAATATGGACTTTTTGATATTAAAGTATAGGACGGTTAGAGTTGTTACAAATATGGTAATAACATATATATTTCTTCATACCTTTATCTAGATTCGTATAGTTTCAGAAACAAGATTTTATGATTTTGCCTCGACACTTTTTATTTTTGAAAAGACCTCTTAAAAATACGAAAATTCAAGATTATTCTTAAGTGGGGCTACAAATACTATTGGAAATTGGTTTACTTAGTGGACACCAATAATATTAAGGATCGTATAGAAGCATTAAAAAAAAATCGCTATAGTTTTTTAATGCGAAGTGATTTTGTGTTTTTTTGCCTAATCTGCAAAATCAGTCTCGCTCCCGCGCGCGTCGTTTTCTAATTGCTATCTCGCTTCAGCACGATTTTTCCGAGTATCACCTTAATCGTCAGTGCGCGCACTGCCATATAACTCTATACTGAATATGATAAAAAATCACAAGTGTGCGTTCGCTCTAACATGGCTGTAAGATATTTTAATTTTTAGTTTTTTGCATTCACAATGCAATTTTTATTACAGAAAAATGGAAAATGAAGTATTTAGAAAAAATTGTGAGACGGGTCGATTTTTTCTAAATACTTCATTTTCCATGACTGTAAGACTTGTTCTTAGTCCGCCTGGCTAGGTTCCATTTTTTTTTTATATATTAAAAAGGGGCAAACGAGCAGACGAGCCACGTGATGGGAAGTAGTCATCGTCGCCCATGGACATCTACAACACCAGAAGGGTTGCATATGCGTTGCCAGCCTTTGTGTTTAAGGGTCCTATTTACACGCTTTTTGAAGAACTCCATGTCATAGCACAAAGGGAACACCTCTGGAGGAAGCTCATTCCACATCTTACAAGTTCGAGGTAGGAACGAACGTGATGCCCGAACAGTTGTTGATTTCCAGGTGTCAAGAATGTGGGGGTGTTTAGGATGAGTTTAGGAAGTGTGACGGTGGCACCAGTTCAAAAAGCTCCTCAGAACATTCCCCATTGTATAGACGCTCGTATCGTATCATCTTATCTAAGTCTAACGTAACGCTATAACAACAATGCTTTCAGCTGATCAGCAATTTTGAAGCTGACTGTACCTACCTAGTTAAGCAATTTTGCAATTTTGAAAAAAATAAATCCTTTATATTATTTATTATTACTATATTGACGACCGATTTGGCGCAGGGGTTGGCAACCCACCTTCTGCGCCAGTGGTCTCGGGTTCGATTCCCGAACAAGACAAATATTTGTGTGCATGAACATGTCTATTTATTGTGAAAAATAAATATATGTAGCTTTCTTCCGCAAATAATCACAAAACTTGCACCTTCACCGAATTCGGTGTCGGATTGCATACGGACAAACATCTCCTGAGGATGCCCCGGATTGGGGCGAAACACGTGTAGAGTAGTGTAGTTGTAGTAGTGTAGTGTGATCGGTAAAGGTGCAAGTTTTGTGATTATTTGCGGAAGAAAGCTACATATATTTATTTTTCACAATGGTTAGGGATTTCCGCCAATTGACGCCTGATTCAATCAAATACATGTCTATATGTCTTGGTCTGGGTGTTTACTATGTATATTAAGTATGTGTTAAACAAAAAGTATTTAAGTATATATTTATCCGTTATCAAGTTTTCCATGATACAGTTTCTTAATGAAATTAAAATGGGCTTGGATAATTGGTGTGAATGTAAGAAGTTATTTATTATTATTATCCCGATATTCCAACGGGAACGTGTACGATTACAATCCATTCAAAAGCTAAAACGATAAGGGACCGAAATGTGGTAGAGTGCAATAAATATATTATGAGGTCGGGATAAATCTGTAGGTCTGTTTATTTTGGTAAATTTTCCAGATATTTTTATCTTCAGTTCAACAAATAAGTAGGTAGGTACAACGTAATTTTTATTAGAATAAATATTTTAGGGAATGAGTGTCTCTCAATAGGGAGGCCAGCTACGAAAGCGCGAAGTTATTTTTTTAATCCACAACAGTGTAGCACTTGGCCTTCATCACACCTGATGTTATGTGGTGATAAGGCTGAAGGTGGAAGCGCACTACTCCCGGAATCCTCATTTACTGAGGAACTGGCTATCTTATCTCTAACAGCCGGAACACAACAATGCTGAAAACATTGTTGTTATGGCGTCAGACTTAGATAAGATGGTGGTAGCTAGCCAGGCGGACTTAGAACAAGCCCTAACACCAACCAAACCGAATACAATATGTACCCCCACTGGGAATCGAACCCAGGACCTCTTGGTCTGAAATCGGTGGTGTGACAGACAGAGGCGGTTAAAAGACTTTTATTAAGGGGCCAGCTACGAAAGCGCGATCTTATTTTTTTAATCCACAACGGGGTAGCACTTGGTCTTCATCACACATGATATTGAGTGGTGATAAGCTAAAGCTAACCCACAGGCCACACGTGTAGAAGGTTTGACAATAAAGAGCTAATCAGACGAGGGACTGTCCTCCGGGTACTTTTTTGTCCATCGATATAGATCTCTTATAAATTGTATCGAATAACGCCGACGAGCAACTTAAAGTACCGCGGACAAAAAGTCCGCGAAATTACCGCGGACACCGAGAGACTGGACCGGACAAAAGTACCTGGAAGTCCCCAGAAAAAATAGAACTAACGTAACGAGGCGAAACAACGCACACAACGAACTTTAGTCTGCATTGAGCTTGCATTAAGCGCTCGATAGTGAAGTACGTTTCCGGGCAACAAATGACCGCAGACAGTATGCGTTGAGTCCGCGACAAGTCCTCGGAGGACATATTTTGGACGTACCTACAGGGACTTTCTGTCCGCCGGGGACAAAAGTCCCTCGTCTGATTATGCCTTAAGCCTTTAATAGCGTTAGCTTAACCATTTTACTAAACCGTGCAAACCTGCGAGCCAGCATGTTGCTTATATCCAAAGCCCAAATTTTACCGGCCGCCGTTTATAAACAGGTGGCGAGAAAGGTCAACGCCCGTTTGTTATATAAATAGCATTGTATTTGGAGTTTGAGGAGCGCAGTGGTTACCGCACTCGGCATGCGATTGCTGTTGTGAAGCAACTTTCGCAATGATCGGTCATGGGATGGGTGACCAAAAAGATTTTACCTATAGGTATCGAGCTTCTACGTTCTTTAAAAGGCACGTAAAGCTGTTGGTCCCGGCTACATTTGCTGTCGTTAATTTTTATTTTATTTAACCTACCTACTTATTTATTTAAATCCGGCTACTATAGAGGGGTCACCAAATGGCGGACCGCGGTCCGTTTCCGGACCGCCGCGCCGCCGACCTATTTTGTGCGGACCCAGAAGAATTTGAGAATATCAGTATCAAATAAAAAATATAAAAAATATTAAGCAGCGTGTTCCAAGATGGACTTCATTATTTATTGGCAATAACTTGCACCAACTTAACACCAGACTTCAGACATATTGTTCAGAGTAAAAAATGTCGTGTGTTATTTAAATCGATGAATAATGATTCATAATAAAAAAAAAAAAATTATTTCGCTTTTATTTATTCCACTAGCGGCTGCCCGTGGTTTCACCTGCTTGGATCCCATTCCCGTGGGAATATCGGGATAAAAATATGTAGTTTAAAAAACTAAAAAAACACACTTTTATAGGAACAGACTAAAAGTACAAAATAACCGTCTATTCAGTAACTGAAATTAAAAAGCGTGGAGCGCTTTGTCAATATTAAGTACTTGAATACTTGAATGCATGATTTGCAAAGGGCGCACCACGCTTTTTAATTTCAGTTACCTACTGAATAGACGGTTATTTTTTACTTTTTAGTCTGTTCCTATAAAAGTGTGCTTTTTTAGTTTTTTAAACTACATATTTATTTTTTACTTTTTAGTATGGCAAGCTATGGATGGATGGTAATGGATTTCACAGTCCATTCATGTGTCTGCCCATCCCGTAAACATTATAACTCAAAGGTGTGATTGTATGTATTTAGTTTTACAAATTCAAGTGGAGTCTATTAGTTACCAGATGCGCGAGCCGAACCCTTACTTTCTCCTTACTCCATCATCAGACCCTCGCCACCAAGTGTAGCGAATAGGTCTCATTAGAACGAAACAAATGAGCCCAAACTCGAGGGGTTTTCTAGTGGTCATTAAGGAGTGCCACTGACTTCCTCCCTGCTCCATCATCAGGCCCTCACCACCAAGTGTAGCAAATAGGTCTCATCAGAACGAAACAAATGAACCCCTAACTCGAGGGATTTCCAAGAGGTCATTAAGGAGTGCCACTGACTTCCTCCCAGCTCCATCATCAGACTCTCACCACCAAGTGTAGCGAATAGGTCTCATCAGAACGAAACATATGAACCCCTAACTCGAGGGATTTCCAAGAGGTCATTAAGGAGTGCCACTGACTTCCTCCCAGCTCCATCATCAGACTCTCACCACCAAGTGTAGCGAATAGGTCTCATCAGAACGAAACAAATGAGTCCGTCTCGAGGGGTTTCTTAGTGGTCATTAAGGAGTGCCACTGACTTCCTCCCCGCTCCATCAACAGACCCTTACCATCAAGTGTAGCGAATAGGTCACATCAGACTAAAACAAATGAGCCAGAACTCGAAGGGTTCCCTATTTGCCATTAAGGAGTGTCACTGGCTTTCTCCCTGCTCCATCATCAGTCCCTCGCCACCAAGTGTAGCGACTAGGTCTTATCAGAACGAAACAAATGAGCCCAAGCTCAAAAAGGTTTCGTAGTGGTAATTAAGGAGTGACACAGGCTTCCTCCCAGCTCCATCTTCATATCATCAGACCCTCGCCACCAAGTGTAGCGAATAGGTCTCGTCTGAACGAAACAAATGAGCCCAAACTCGAGAGGTTTCCTAGTGGTCATTAAGAAGTGCCACTGGCTTCCTCCCTGCTCCATCATCAGACTCTCACCACCAAGGGTAGCGAATAGATCTCATCAGAACGAAACAAATGAGCCCAAGCTCGAGGGGTTTCCTATTGGTCATTATGGAGTGTCACTGGCTTCCTTCCTGCTCCATCATCAGACCCTCACCACCAAGTGTAGCAAATAGGTCTCATCAGAACGAAACAAATGAGCCATAACTCGAGGTGTTTCCTATTGGTAATTAAGGAGTGCCACTGGCTTCCTCCCTGCTCCATCATCAGACCCTCACCACCAAGTGCGACTAATAAGTCTCATCAGAACGAAACAACGGAGGCCAAACTCGAGGGGTTTCCTAGTGGTCATTAAAAAGTGCCACTGGCTTCCTCCCTGCTCCATCATCAGACCCTCACCATCAAGTGTAGCGAATAGGTCTCATCAGAACAAAAGAAATGAGCCTAAACTCGAGGGGTTTCCAACAGGTTCACAGCCATTGAAGAGTTCTATAGCCCACCTCTTGACTCCATCATCAGATCAGCTCGATGGTAGCAAATTATTGTTGATTGTCATCGGATTCATATAGACTTGCAAAGTTTAAAATCAATACGACAATTAGAAGTAGGTTAAAATTGATTTCCAAGATTTTCTTACATTGTGACTTAGTTACAAGTGAAGCTAGTAAATAAATAAAAGTGTGGTAAAAAGAAGCCTATATTTTCTGTGAGCCTAATTTCCATCCAAATCTGTTCAGTAGTTTTTGTGTGAGAGAATAACAAACAAACGAACAAACTGACACACTTTCATTTAGAAAATTAGTAGGATTGTCATTTTTAAGTTTTGGTTGCTAGTTATTATTATAAACCAAATAGACCGCGATAGAGTTATATTTGTTACAAACGGACCCGCAATGAAACTAATTGGTGACCCCTGTATCGACAGGTACCATACCTTAATATAGACCAAGGGTGACTGTCACCAAAATTATTTAAACGCGATTAACACTAAACGTGTTTAAAACGTATTTCAGTCTCTGTCACATTCAAACAGATGACAGAGACAGAACTATGTTTTAAATTCGTTTAGCGTTAATCACGCTTATACATCAGTGGTGAAAGTTGATGTAACATACCTACATACTATATTACATTATTCACAACTAAATTTTTTTTAGTACAAAGATTTTGGGGGATGATAGTGTCCATCAATACGAACAACTTTTACTATGGGGCCAACCACGGAATAGCGAAAAAAATTCTGCTGTTCCATACATTTCAGTCGAGCGAGTCGATGTTGTACTTTTGTATCGAACAGCTGATTTTTTTCGAGATTCTGTGGTTGGCCCCATAGTAATAGTATATTATGATACAAGTGAGCTTAGGTTGCTCATTATACACGAGGCTGTGGGTTGCAGCCCGAGCCGCAGGCGAGGGCGTAAATCAGCCGAGTGTCTAGTGAGTAAGTTACTCACGAGTTTCATACGCACTTTTTCAACACACATGCGAGGAAAAACAAACATTTAATGCATACATATTGAATTATCCTAATATTAACTAAGGGAAAAAGCGCGCAAGTTTTTTTTTTTGCACGCGCCAAATGTGAGGTGATTGATTACATACAGCCATACAGCCTACTTGAAAATAATAGGTCTTTACATATGAAATTGCCGTTTTTTTCTTTTGTACATATAACTTAACAACTTTTATAATATTAGAAATATATAATTTCTTTAATATTGCGTTACATTAAGACCGTATCGAGCAACTTTTGATAATTTAATAACCACGATATTTGATTATTTACATAGAAAAAACTTATTCCGAAAGTTACGACTATTTTTGTTTCCAGAATTTCGTACTTTATTAGTTGTAACTTAGTGAAAAAAATTTTTTTTCTCTTAACGAATGTGTCATTTAGTAGTTAAAATGTCCATAAATACGTGTGTAAAATTTTGTAAATTTACATAATATTAGTCGTTAAATAATAACAAAAACGTTAGTATGGAAAAAAAATAATTACAGAAATCTCCATACAAAACGGCAATTTCATAGGTAAAGACCTATTAATTAAGTATAATAATAGTGATAAAATGCAAATGTTTTATAACAAATTATTGTGAATTATAAATAATTTGATAATAATATACTTAATTATGTTTTTTGTCTTAATTAGGGACACATTTATTTATTCTAAAAACGTAAATGGATTTTCAGCCGTATAAAACCTCTTTGTTGTTACAAAAAAAGAACTGTATCTATTACCCGCTGAAATTGAAAATGCTCTGTTGACTCGCATATAACTTGCAGTTAGGTACTAACTTAACTTTGTAGGGATACTGTATTACCCGGTTAAATTAAAAAGTCTCTGTTTACTCGCATATAATTTGCAGTTAGGTACTTACTTAACTTTGTAGGGATAATTCTATTACGCAACTAGTACTGTAATATTATTATGCACGCGTGGGTTATAGTTCGGTTTATGGCCCTAAGATCGATGTAATAAGGCTCACTTTATGAGCAAGTGTGTTGAAAAAGTTGTTCGTATTGATTTTTTATTTTATTTTTATTTTTATTTATTTGGAACAAAAAACAATTACATAATTACGCTAACTTATGTGACAAATGTTAGAACATAGTACTAATTATGTAACCAACAACATTGTCCGCAGAGTAATATTAACTTAAATAATAACATGCATGCTACTGAGAGAAAGTAGGTATGTAGAATATTATTCCAAAGATAAAGTGCTTAAAACTTAATTACTTTAAGATCCTTTTGTGTAACATTTGAATAACTATATTTAATTTTAAATTTTCTTATTCTATTTCTAATTCCAAATGAATGCTATTTTTAAACTGGTTAAGAGACATTTGAAATATATCTATATGAGACATTTTTTTATTATACGAGTACATGATACGACGCAGCGGCGCGCGTTGGCCTGCTATGGTCCTACTAAATCTGGGTGCAAATGTGCCATGTGTACGAATGTCACGAATGCGCTGAGAGCGACTAGGTAACTGATAGAATATGTGGTCGGTCAACTGTTTACAATCAAAGAGGACGATTGATGGACACTATCATCCCCTAAAATCTTGGTACCTACTAATAAAAATTTAGTGGTGTATTGTAATTAACTAGCTATCTGCCCGCGGCTTCGCCCGCGTGGACTACACGACGTTATCCCGCGGGAATGTGATACTTTTCCGGAAAAAATGGTATGTATCTTCCTCTCCAGGCTATAAAGTATCTATGTCCCAAATTTCAGCTAAATCCGTTCAGCCGTTTTGGCGTGATTGAGTAACAAACATCCAAACATCTAAACATCCAAACATGCAAACATCCAAACATCCAAACATCCAAACATCCAAACATCCAAACATCTAAACTTTCACATTTATAATATGTAAGTAATTGACGACTTTCGGCGTCGAATCGGTGGCATTTGGCAATTCGTCCCTCTGAAGCGGCGGTAAACCACTCCCTGTGGCCGGAAGTAGGAAAGATTCTAGCGTAGCTGACGACTTGCACCACAAACGACTTGAAATTTGTATTGTTAATACCCACCAACCCGCATTGGGCCCACGCGGTGGTCATGTCGATATCGGAACGTAATTCAGCTTTATCTAAGGCGACCACGCCCCCCTTGTGATGTTCGCTTAAATATGTTTTTTACGAAAGAAATAAGGTTTCTAATCCTGTGTCACATTTTTCAGGAAGAATGCTGAAGATATACTTACGCACATAAGTAAATACTCAAGGTTTATTTTAGGCTTCCTCTTAATAAATGTCTTGGAGGGATATGAAATTCTTTCGGCGGGGGTCCAAGAAAAGAAAAACATTGCAAACAAAGGTTAAATTTTTTGTTTGCTTGCTAATGGATAACTTCAAAAACTAGAGAATATTCTTTTAAAGGTACCTACTTACTTACTATGAAATCACCAATTTTATGATCCACGACATCTAGACTAATATTATAAAATCGAATGTTTTGATTTTTTATTTGTTTATTGGTAATAGATAAATTCAAAAGCTACATTCTTTTTGGCTGCTATAAGTTATATTTTATCCCGATATTCCCACGGGAACGAGTATGACGCGGGGAAAGCCACTAGTAATTTGTAGTATAATATTATTATATTACTTATTACATACTATACAATACATTACTATGTAGAAAGAGGAAATATTAGATTTTTTATTCGTTTATTTCTTTGTAATGGATATACCTACCTACCTTCCCAAAAACGACTGGACCGATTTTGAAAATCTGTCACCAGTAGAAAGTAACAACATTCGTCCTAAGATTAGAAACATCCCGTGTATAACATTTTAAATAAATAAATAACTTCTTACAATCACACCAATTGTCATGATTTTAGAAGGTTTTTCATATTTTTTAATAGCAACACTGGTAATGCCGTCTCTTGCCGCCATTTTGTTAAATTTAATAGGCTAATCTGTGGTAAAATTGGTGGGGGGTAGCGAGACTTGAGCCCGATTAACGAGCAAAGAGAGGTCATTCTTCAAACTAGCCTCGAGGGGATAAGTTCACTAAGACGTCGACTGTATCTATATTGTTATACCTGTACTATGCCTGTACCTGTAAGTTGGATCAATAATTATATGAGTGTTATCTGGAGTCTGCGTTTTCTTCATATTTCAGAAGCGGTAAAGTACCCACGTAAGTTTATTTCTAAACCTGATAATAAGAATAATTTGCTTATTCTGTGCTATAGTAATGCCAAACGAGTTATTTTATTCTCTTCACGCAGAGAAAGGATAAATATTCCAGATTCCATGTTAATGCGTATTTTTTTTTATCTAAATGACATTTTGAATACCTTTGCGGTGGATTGTGTTTTGTACATGGTCGGGGCTACTCTCCGACGGAACGGACATAAACTAAATCGCATTTGTGTTTTAATTGATTGTGTTCGTATACGGTCGGGGCTACCCTCCGACTATACTAACATAATTTAAAAAGTCTATATGCGTAGCTTAGTACTAAGATTTTACTAATTCGTGTTCGGGGCTACTCTCCGATCGTGTTAGTTAAATCTAAAGCATTAAAATTGGAATATTTGTGTGGCGGATTGTGTTCCGTACATGGTCGGGGCTACTCTCCGACGGAACGGACATAAACTAGATCACACTTTTATTTGAATTGATTAATTGTGTTCGTGTACGGTCGGGGCTACCCTCCGATTATACTTACATAATTTTAAACGCGGGTATGTAGTAGATATTTTCGTATGGCACGATCATAGCGTACCATGAATCTGGCATAATATCTTGATTGTTGTTGTTTAATTTACATGATGTATTAAATGTGGATTGTACAGAATTAATGGAGATGATTGGCATTATTATATTATAAGAGTACTTGCTGTTTATGTTGTTTATAATCTTACACATGGAGCTAGGACTGGCAGTTTTGGCTGTGTACCTACATGTAATGTTTTAAGTAATTAGTGCTAGCACTAATTGGAGCTAGTTTTGATAGCCTTTACTGTTGCACAGAGTGAAATCACTTATGGCTACTAAATCTTGCATACAATCCATGTTTTAACGTGGTATCTAATACCAACAGTAAATAAAAGAAAACTATAAGTTATGAAGCTAGTAAGAAGTAGTAAAGAGTAAGAATAATTTATGATTGGTTGCTCACATTTCATTTATCTTAATATTATTGAAATTAATTATTACTAATTTTCCTTTGTTTTTAATGTATTGAGCGAACGTGTTGTTCTCTGGGTTGAGTGAGTCATGTATGCTTACTGGTTACCTACGTTACCTGGTAAGATTGGTTTAATAGGTACGTATTACTTACTTACAATTGAATTCTGGCTTTCTATTTATTGATATATTAATTAATAGGTACAAATTTTGTGGATTCAATTAATATGAACACCGTGAATAGCAATATAAATTGCTTGAACTATGAATATGAGTTTAAATACAAATATTTTAATATGGTATCTTTAAATATTTAAATATGAAAGTCTTTACGTGAATTTGGATATCTCTAATGTAAATATTTTTAATTTTTAATGATGAGCGAACAAATATAAGGTGTTCACTGGGTTGAGTGAGCAAGCTATGCATGCTCACTGGTTATAAGAGATACATTGAATTTGTTTGTTGAAATGCATTAAATTGAATTTGATATTAGGGGGCGATGTATGTATGTTGCATACACTCGTCGGATATTAGAGGGCGATGTATGTATGTTGCATACACTCGTCGGATATTAGGGGACGATGTATGTTTGTGGCATACACTCGTCGGAATTAAGGGGGCGGTATATGTTTGTGGCATACACTCGCCGGATTTAAGAGTACGAACGATGTATGTTGGTGGCATACATTCGTCTGAATATGTTTAAATGTTAAGTGAGTACGTTTCTCACAGGCTGGTTAAATGAGTACCTACTTATATTTCATACTGGTTTACTACCCGTATGGCCACTTTTAAGATTATTAGATTTAAATGAAACTACAACAGAACAAAGATAATTTCAAACGTTTTATTCTTGTTTTTACAATACTCATTTTACATTTTTGCACTAGATAAGTAGCTCTTAATAAAAGAAATGGTTTTTGTAAATAATAAAGGATGTAGGTAGCTACTGTAGCTAGTGAACAGTATAAATCATGAATTTTCCTGAAGGGCATATTGTGTTGATAACCTAATGATTTTATTATAGAATGACACGGAACGATCTTTTGCCGATGAATAATGTATACATTCCAAGGTAAATAGCATCTGAGGACGAATACGGCCCGCGCCACCTGGTGCGCCGCTTGGTAGGCCTCCAGGGTGACGTGGCCGACCCAGGGGAGTCTTGAGCGAAGGAGGAATACCCTTTCTTCGTAGCTGAATCTGGTCAAAGAGGATTTGAGATGATGCAGAGCATTTTGTTTATGGGAAAGTATTGAAGTTGTTTTGATTAAAATGTTTCATGTTTATTTATTTGCATATCGAATAAAACTATTTAAGATTTAATTTTCATCTCGCATAACCGACTAAATTGATTGTAACACCCCCTTAAATAAAGTTTGTAAAGGTCTACCTAAAACAAAACAAAACTATAAAAACTTATCTTTTCATAGAATCATTTAGATGTTATCAAAATACTTTTAGGGAAGAATGAAAAGCCTTTTAAATCTACAGTTGCCTACGTGCTTGACATTGAGTATCTAGTAGGTACCACAGCTGTAGCAGTAGATACCTTTAAAGTATTATTGTCAATATGCGCTCTAATTATCGCAACATAGTACCTACTTATAAAGATATTTATATACTAAATTATGTTTGCATCATTTCTTTTTCCTTGCATAATAAGTATCCACATGCTCCACAATTTGAGTAGGGGTTATTGTCTTATCTATTTAAGATTTTTATAATTACCTTAGTTTCCATTTATACGAAATCCATACCATATCTTGATTCTCATGAGTGGTCAATATCCATGAGCTAGGTTTGTTTTTCTATGCCTAGGTCTATGCCCAGGTGACCTTTACGCAGAACTGGATGTATTTCTGATCTTGATAAGATTGGACATGATAACGATTCACTTTTGAATAAGAGTACACTATTAAAGTCGCGAATTTAGTATTCCAAGATTGCGATTGGGTAATACTTTTATAAACTGTGATCTGTGTCACTTAGATTGTTATAGACCTTTTAACTATGGAAACAATATTAGTTTCTGGTATAAGCTTAACAATCTCCATAGCAGTGTTGTAGATACGGTGTACGTACGCATAGTTTTCGGGGTGCCGCTGTCTCTGAGGTACCTACCGGGTTCGATTCCCTGTCGGGTGAATGTTTAAAGCGGACTTTTCAACATTCTGCCCGATTGTATGTGGTAATCCCCGTCGTTGTTCCCAAATGCCATAACACAAGTGCTTGAGTTACTTAGTTCGGGATGGAAGCAATGTAGGTATGCAAAGATATCCAAAATTTACTATTTCCTATTACTTATTTTATTTTTTGTAACTTTGTTCAAGTGGACATTTCGTCTATTATTTTTGTTATATATAGCTTAATTTAAAAGAATTCACTATGCTTGACTTTTTAAATTTGAGTTTAGTGGCAAACTTAAATCTCAAATTTTATTTAAATTCAAACTAAATTGTGGATGAGTGCTAGAGAAAGTTTATTAGGAACATACTTTTCCGAGTCTTCTACATAATTAGACAATAAAGCCATAAGACTGATTAGAAATCATCATCAATCAGTTTAGACGGATGGAAAATTTTACAGCCAAAATCACTAGAAGCTATTTTGCTATTTGTGCGTACTGCGTAGTGTTCTAGATCTCTCTTAATGATTTAGATGCAAATCAAAAGCAGAAATACTTAGTTGCTTAGACAGCACTGCAAGAAGCATTCACTGATATCTATTCTAGTTGTTTTCATTAACATAGTGATGAAATTATGTTTTTAATGCAAAAACATGTAAACAGTCCATAGTGCATTTAAGTAGATCGTGTTTATTACACTGTCAAGTTGTAACTGATGTTTTCCTAATTAAGCAAAATAAAGTAAAACGATTATTGCTCAATCACACCTCTCAATTTATTAAAATGTTCTATACAGCTTCATGCAAACATTTTAATTCATGTTTTAAACTTGTTCTAACAAATAAAGCCACAAGTAACCACTGCTGTAGCATACCAAGTTAGTTTTGCCGTGTTTTTGTTGTTATTGGCGGTATGATTTATAATTAGTTTTTGAGGATTTTAATACTACCGTCCTAGTGTACGTATTGACAAAATATGATTTCAAATTATGTGAATCTAATTTATTGTTATTTTAATGAGAATTAATATCTTTATTAAACCAAAAATCAAGTAGATCTGTCAAATTTACCGTCTCATTTGGTAGGCTCGTGATACTAAAATTCTTAGCAGTTTACCATTCTCACGGACCTTTGAAGTTCCTTCACATATCCTGTAGTAATCATTTCCATATTTTTTTTAGATCTGGTCAGTTGATCATTTGTTTCTACTATGGTTGAAGTTACTAAGTACCTTACATACTAATGTTTATAAAAGAATATGAGAATTCATATACTTACATTTATTTCTATTGATTCATTATCAGATACATCTATTTCTTTTGAATGATTAATAAAATTGATTTGGTTACTATGTGTGTTGTGAGTTTACTGCTTTCAGATGCCAATTGTAGCATCCAGTAGGTACTTATCATGAGCTAGCATCGAGTTAATATAATAATGAGGATCCCGCTACCCTTGAACGTACGAACCAACACAGCATACAAACTGGAGACAGCAGAGTGTACGTGCTGTGGTAATGAGAGGAGATAATATGATACTGAAGGTGCAGATCACAGAGTGATCGTTGTTGTGATGATGATCATCGTGGGCTGTGGTTGTAAGTCGGATATTGAGACGAGTGGATCGCTGATACTGAAATTGACTTATATTGAAGTATATATTATCATGTCATGTATCTTATCTCATTTTACTATTATGATTGCAAAAGCTTGTATGTTTGTTCCCCAATCACGGCTATCGGCTGGACGGATCTTTGAAATCTTTTGTCTGTGGAATAGCATATCGGCTTCTTTTGACCCCGGGAGGATATTTTATTCTCACGGGAAATCATCGTGTAGTTAATTCATTTGGGCGAAAAGCTGTTCCTGATTTTACTTGTTCTATTTCTATCCATGAATATACTTCTTCATATCCCAATTATAATTATTAAATCTATCTACACTAATATTATTCATAGTAATATGAATATTTGTTGATAAGGATGCGGGTCATGCTCGTATGAGGATACCTTGTAGACATTTTTAAGTTTTGATATTAAATTGCGAACTTGTTTAAAATCATTAACTTATTCATTAGAAATGATAATAATATGATCTTTTGATTTTCATGTACGGAGTGGAACCATGTATTGTACTATTCTAACAGAGGCAGAGAATAGATGCATTTAAGATTTGGTGCTGGAAAAGAATGCTCTGGAAACCTTGGACAACTGGTTGACAAGTTGAAAAAGCAAATTGTTGCTGTGACGGTTCAAATTGTACCTGCGGCATCTTCATTATCAGTGTTACTTCCTTATAAGAATATTTAAATTAATCGGTAATAATGCCTATTACGAACATGCCTTTAAATAATTCCTTTAGTTGTCCTAACTCATATTTTGATTTATTACAAATTGTGCACTATGGTAAATACGTATCTATAACTTGGTTTGTTACTCATATCTGGGTAAAAATTGGTAACTGTGCAGAGGCCTACAGTTGTTTTTGTAAGGACTAAACTAGGTCAAACTTAGCGATAGTTAAATTCATCTAATATTAGGTCTTTAATCCTTTCATGACTCGTAGTTGCTTTTTCCACTATTTGAGTGAAGTGATAAGGGTGTCTAGTTATCAGGTTAAAGTTAAATTCTGTACCTACCTATTCCTAATGTAACATTCTTAGGGATTTTGCTTCTGACACCATCTAATATTCTTGAATGTAGCTCCTGACAATGCATTGATGTAAACTAGTACCAAGCTAATCCATTTTTCTTTTATGACCCATAACTAATGCTTATAGATTATAACCAGACTTTACTTTAATCATTCCATATACTTACTTACACAATACATGATTATATAACAAGTATAGTTTCAAAATAAGTTTTCTAAGTAATAATAGTCGATTGTTAACGAATGTCATGATTATGTTAATTTATACATTGATTCAAATAGTTTTAGATTAGTTTGTTATTGATAATTTATTTTATTTGATTATGTATTACTTAACGATTTACTAAAACAATATTTTCACGATAATATCTATATTCTAAACAAGTCATCGGCTTCCTTAAAAGATTATTGTTGAGCATTGTATAATATAATGTATTTGTTTCAATTATGTTTTAAGTTTTAACTTAAGGTTTTTATCACTATAAGATTAACCTAAATAGGTACATAGTTGTAAGACTTTACTATTGAGAATAATTGTGTATCAGTATATTAGCTGTATACTTACCTAATTAATTGATTCTAAATAATTTTTATATGTGCGTCGGGAGACAGCACGTTATCAGATGGCCGAATGTCATGATTTTAGAAGGTTTTTCATATTTTTTAATAGCAACACTGGTAATGCCGTCTCTTGCCGCCATTTTGTTAAATTTAATAGGCTAATCTGTGGTAAAATTGGTGGGGGGTAGCGAGACTTGAGCCCGATTAACGAGCAAAGAGAGGTCATTCTTCAAACTAGCCTCGAGGGGATAAGTTCACTAAGACGTCGACTGTATCTATATTGTTATACCTGTACTATGCCTGTACCTGTAAGTTGGATCAATAATTATATGAGTGTTATCTGGAGTCTGCGTTTTCTTCATACAATTATCTAAGCCCATGTAAATTTCATGAAGATACTGTGTCATGGAAAACTTGATAACGGATAAATATACTTAAGGTGCATGTAGTCGTGAAACTATCATTTTTGAGGCCCTTAAAACTCATAAATTAGCCTACTGATGAATCCAGAATTAATATATTCTTACCAAGTTCCCCCACCGACGAGCCCGGTCCGAGCAGTGCAGTATAAAAGGCGGCGCAGTCGGCGAGCTCGCTCATTTGGTGCTCGGCTTTCGGATGCGACGGACGTTTTTCAGTAGCGTTATTAGTATTTCGTTTTGTGCTCAATTATTTAATTATGCGGGTAGATGTTATTATTTGAGTTAAATTTATAAGACAATAAAGTTTTAGGTTGCTGTATTACATTCTTTTTTTTTAATCAATTTCACTTCTGGTTTGTAAAATCAGAAGTGGGATCGCCACGTGTTAATTCAGCTCATTTTTAGCCATCCAAACGTTATTTTCGTGTTTTGTAGCAGTGTTCAGTGTTTTAAAATATCGGTTGTAAATAGTTGTTGTTATTTTTGTGTAAAGTAAGTACTACGTTAATTTAAAATGTCGGATCGTTCCTCTAGACCTGTGGAACGTGATCATCGTAATAAAGACCGGCGTTCAAAGGAAAAATCTCGTGAACGTCGTAGTCATCGTTCTTATGATACGCCGCCATTATCCAGGCGTGATGATCGTTCCGCAGACTACAGGAGCGGGTCGAATAAGCGTCATAAGGCTTCGCATAGCTCGCAAAGTAGAACTCGTGATCGCCGTAATAGTTCAAGCGACCGTCATGAGAGCATACAAAACTTATCATTAGATCGGATTCTCACTAGATTAGATGCTATTGAAAATAGGCTACAGCAACCTACAACAGTGACACCGGTTGATAGTCCGTCGCATCTTCTTGGTAACCACACGCCGACCACATCGCTTAACGTCGCGCCGACTCCTGTCAGCGAGCAGATTTCTGGCATTACTGACGGGGCGACGTTGGCCACTATGCGTGACACCGATGCTAGCACCAGCGGTGATCGCGGCGTGACGGACAGGATTGTTGGAGCTCTTTCTTCCTTGATTCAAGTAAGGTCTCAAAATTATTATATTTCCCCTTTTTGACCCTAACATACATGATTTTGACATGTGGTGCGCGGAGGTAGACCGCGGCCGGCAATTAAACAATTGGGACGAGCGAGAGTGCCTCGGGCGTATTGGTGGTTGCTTGAGGGGTGACGCCAAATCTTGGCTGAACGATTGGAACACACATGATCGAACGTGGACTAATTTTAAAATTGAATTTCGATCACTATGTCCACGAAACATAGATTTTGCAACTGTTTTATTCGAGGTAATGTGTTCCAATTCTAATAAATATTCAACCTACGCGGAATCACTGCTACGCCTAAATATAGTGAGAGGTTTGTCTGACGAACTAAAGACCTCTATTGTGATACGAGGTATTGCCGATCCGCAAATCAAAGCCGCGGCTACCAATGCTAAACTACAGTCAAAGGATTTAGTAGAGTTTTTATCAGTTTATGTAAAACCAAGACATGATTTTCGAGCTACCAACAATGTTGTTCGTCCGCCAAACAACTTAGGGCAAAACCACTCTCGTAAGCGAGATGCACCTAGATTTGGAGACAATTCAACATGCCTTATTTGTGGCAAATTGGGTCACAAGAAGTGGCATTGCCCTAAGAAGCCTAAGACAGACTTTTCTAGTACACAGGCTACCTCTGCCTTGCCTAAGTCGGGTCCTTCGCTGTCTAACGATAATAGATCATCAAAATTCTGTACTTTTTGTAAGCGTAACGGTCACTTAATTGATTCATGTTTTCTTAAACAACGTTCTGATGGAGGAAATAAAAATTCAAGTGAAGTAAATTTTTGCTCCGACCCGAATCCAGACAAAGCAATGTGATGTCAGCACTTATTAATAAGGTACCCGTTGATGTTTTGATTGACAGCGGCTCCGTTATTTCACTTGTATCGGAATCAGTTTTGAAGCATTTTAATTTTAATAGAATTCCAACTTATCGGTTAATGCGTGGCATAGGAAGCCAAGAGATTGAGGCAACATCTTATGTTACAGCCATTTTAGAATTTCCAGAGGTTTCATTAGAAGTCGATTTATACGTTGTACCTAATCAATGTATTAGCGCACCAATTTTGATGGGCACCGATGTCCTTAATCGAAAAGGACTGACTTATATACTGACTGATAGCAAACAAAGATTAGTTAGATCTGACGGCCCTGCTGTTGTGCAGCACGTGAACACTGTGGAAGTTGAATACGTTAAGACACCCTTAGTTGGACACGATAGAGAGCGCCTGCTAGAAATAATCAAAACCTTTTCTAGTTCATTCATTACTGGCACAGCCACTTCCACCGTGAACACGGGCAGCATGGAAATAAAATTATCTTCCAATTCTCCGGTATGTCATCGTCCTTACAAGCTCTCCCTTGATGAGAAAAATAGAGTACGCGATATAGTTAACGACTTGCTCAGTAAAGGTATAATCAGAGAGTCTCAGTCCGATTACGCAAGCCCTATCATTCTCGTCAAGAAAAAGGACGGGAGTGATAGGATGTGCGTCGACTACCGCGCACTTAATGCAATAACGGTTAAGGAAAGGTTTCCGTTGCCGCTCATTGATGACCACATCGATAAGCTTGGCAAGTTTAAGTATTTTACTAGTCTCGACATGGCTACTGGCTTCCACCAGGTTCCAATGAAAGACCAGGAGTCAATTAGTAAAACGGCCTTTGTAACACCAGAGGGGCACTATGAGTATCTCAAAATGCCCTATGGCTTAGCTAATGCGCCAATTGTATATCAGAGAATCATCTCTAGAACACTTAAGCCCCTAATAGACGCTGGTAAGGTGTTAACTTACATCGACGATGTGCTTTTGCTCTCTAACACTATTGAGGAAGGGCTACATAACTTAGTCGAGGTTCTTAAGGTTCTAACAGCTTCTGGGTTTTCCATAAACTTAAAAAAATGTACCTTCTTAGACACCGAAATCGAATACTTAGGGCGCCTCATAGGAAATGGTCAGGTACGGCCGAGTCCAATTAAAATAGAAGCACTAGTAAAATCAGCCAAACCTACTAATGTACGGGAGGTCCGCCAGTTTCTAGGGCTCGCGGGATACATCGCCAATTTCTCCTCTAAGACTTCGAGCATAGCTAGGTTACTTCGTAAAGGGGAGCCATTTCTCTGGGGTGCTGAGCAAGACAGTGCTCGTGAATACATTATCCATTGCCTGACCAATGAGCCTGTGTTAGCGATTTTCGACCCTCAACTGCCCACTGAGCTTCACACCGACGCCAGTGCTATAGGTCTTGGTGCAGTGTTATTACAAGAACATCCTAATAAAAGAAAGAGGGTTGTAGGATATTTTAGTAAGTCCACCCAGGGGGCTGAAGCAAAGTATCACAGTTACGAACTGGAAACATTAGCCATTGTTCGCGCCCTTCAGCATTTTCGCCATTATTTGATTGGTATTAACTTTAAAATCATAACGGACTGCAACTCCTTAAAAATGACTGAGCATAAGAAAGACCTGCTTCCGAGGGTTGCTCGCTGGTGGGTTTACTTACAAGATTTTACTTTCACTCTCGAGTATAGGAAGGGTTGTATGATGCAACACGCAGACTATTTAAGTAGGAACCCTCCAGTACAAGTCTCTCACATACGTAATCCTGTCAATTGGGCTAAAATCGCTCAGACAGCTGATGAGGAGACACAACAATTGATTGTCAAACTTTGGGAAGGGCAATTAGACCAAAACAGATACATAGTTAAGAATGAACTGTTGTTTTACAAACACACACCTACTGGTGAGGAACCACGACTCCTGTGTTTCATCCCTAAGGGTCACAGATTAAGCTTGCTCCGGGTTTTCCATGATGACCACGACCACATAGGCGTTGATAGAACTACCGATCTCATATTAAGGCACTTTTGGTTTCCGAACTTACGGTCGTTTGTTAGAAAATATATTAGTCACTGCCTTACTTGTCTATCTCACAAGAGGGTACCCAGGGCTCCACCTCAACCTATTCAATCTTGGACTAAACCAGATGTCCCCTTTTCTACACTACACACCGATGTTCTGGGGCCACTACCGGAGTCTCATGGTTTCAAATACGTTTTGATTGTCGTGGATTCGTTTTCAAAATTTTGTTTACTGTACTCGCTTTACCGGCAAGATGCCGATGAACTAAAACGCGTATTCACAAACGCAGTATCCTTATTCGGTTCGCCTTCGATGATAATATGTGATCGGGGTAGAATGTTCGAGAGTAGTGCGTTTCAAGGCTGGTGTGCTGACCAGGGTTGTCAAATACATTTCATTACTCCGGGCATGCACCGTGAAAACGGTCAAGCAGAAAGGTACTGCAGAACCGTCTTGAACATGTTACGCGTCGAAGCCGGTAATCGGGGTTCTGAGTGGTCAGAAGTCTTATGGAGGATGCAGCTCACGTTAAACATCACTAAGCAGGCTACGACACAAGCCTAGCCGCTGCAGCTGTTGGTTGGTATAGATGCTGCGACTCCGGCCATAAGGAACCTGGTGAGAGACGTTGCGTTAACTGACTGCGAACGTAACCGAGAAGCTCTTATGACCCTCAGAAGACAGCGGGCGTCGGAACTGCTGGCGGCTAATCAACAGCGTCAGGATACCTATGTCAACGAAGGTCGACGAGAGCCACGCAGTTTCGCCGTGGGCGACCAAGTGTTCGTGAACAAGACAACGCAGAGCACCGGCAAGCTGGACTCCGGCATGCGCGGGCCCTACAAAGTTCTACGTGTGTTGCCTCATCAGCGCTACGAGCTCGAGTTGTTGGCCGGCTCGTATGGCAAAAAGACTCAGGCTGCAGCCGAACACATGGTTCAGTGGCGTGGTGAATGGACGCCTGAAACTTGCTCCGCTTTCTTCGAGTGTGGTGAGTGACGACATGCAAACGTGGGGCCTCTGTCGTAGTAACAATTATGTCAAGCAAACGTGGGGCCTCTGACAATGGTTTAGTACATGTACGTGTCATGCAAACGTGGGGCCTCTGACACCTGTGTGTACTCATTACTTACTACTTCACGAACCCATATACGCAAACGTGGGGCCTATGTATGCGTTCGTGAGGGTGACATGCAAACGTGGGGCCTCTGTCATAACTGTAGAATGAAGAAGTATAAGAATATTATGCTCTTCATTCGATAACTACACTTGTACGGGTACTCGACGAATGGAAGTCCGGAATTTCATTTGACGAGGTCACTCGCTTATTGTTTTGTGTTTTGATATTTTTGCATTATTGTTTCCATTTTAAGATTCAAACTTTAATTAATTCATATTTTGAGTAAATAAACATTCCATAGTTTTCCCATATTACTCTGGTCTCCTGCTGTGGGCGCTTGAGTGCACGCTTGTGCCCGTGACAGGTGATCAGCTTACAAACAAAGGAATAAATAAAAGACTTCCACTTTGATATTTCTTTAATAAATAATTTGTTATAGTTATTCTGAGCAACATGTATTAAAGATAAAAAAAAAGAGACAGGCCAAACCCTAAGGTTAGAATGTCTTTAACGCGTTACATACATCTTTCCATGTTGCAGAAAGCGACGAAAATAATGATGAACAGGACATAGCCAGCACGTCGAGTGGATCAGAAAATGCGGTCGAGGACGCCCCGCGGTCAGGAACGGCCGTCTTACCAAGTTCCCCCACCGACGAGCCCGGTCCGAGCAGTGCAGTATAAAAGGCGGCGCAGTCGGCGAGCTCGCTCATTTGGTGCTCGGCTTTCGGATGCGACGGACGTTTTTCAGTAGCGTTATTAGTATTTCGTTTTGTGCTCAATTATTTAATTATGCGGGTAGATGTTATTATTTGAGTTAAATTTATAAGACAATAAAGTTTTAGGTTGCTGTATTACATTCTTTTTTTTTTAATCAATTTCACTTCTGGTTTGTAAAAATATATTAAATATTGATATATAAACTTCAATCTGAGCATTTAAAAAAAAACATAGTCTTTAAGATACTATTAAAAAAAACATTGAAATGAAGCTGTTTTCAACTTGAAATACGCTACTGCTTCTAAACTACAAGTGATATTTTCACGTTTCTTTCAGGAAAAGATTGCTAACTTGTTTAACTTAAAACTGAGCATTTTTCGTTTTAAAATAATACATAGTTTTGACGAAAAGTGTGTTTAAGTTGTTTTGGTGCGGGTAGCGGGCGGGAAAATTAGGCCACTTTTCTATGCCCAAGGTCGTTGGCGATACCACGGGCCTGAAATACTTTTTGTTTGTAAATACATATATACATAGAAAACACCCAGACCAAGTTTTTGATTTCTAATATTAGTAGGTATTGTAACGGTTCAGAATCGCACCTGAACTATCTCGAATATTTCTTAAAGAGTTAAAAGTCGAAATGTATTAATGTTACTTACCTCAATAACTTTTAATAGTATAAATAGATCCTGGTGTGGGAATAAATCACAAAGTCAAATTGGGTTGTGTCAACTGGGTTGTATTGAACAAAATTAGCCATTTACCATGTTGTTGCGCTGGGAATTTGCTTCATACTTTGTCAACACAGTGCATATGGGAGGGAGATTCTGTCTATAAGGCTTGGGGCTTGTTTAGTGGTTTCAGATTGCTTGAGGTAAACACTGAAAAAGAAACGGGTTAATGGTAGCGGAGCAGTTGTGGTCATTTGCATTTAATTTGGAAGTTTTATGATTAATCTGAGGAAGTTAGATACAGTAAATTTGTTTGAATTAGCGAGAAAATATAGTTAATAAATACCTGAGATTCAGGGATTGAAACAATGATGTTTCACAACAGTTGGACTCTGTGACAAATTATTTCATATAAGAAGATGCACTTTGTTGAGGGTTTTGTCAATCGAATTTGCTTCACGGGAGTGTGGACAATACTTGTATTTCGATATTGGTTCACGAAATAATCGACACGAACTGTTATTAGTTAGTAAAATTATAAATCTTGTTGTAAACAAATGTCATGTCAAAATGGAATAATCCTGTCCAAGTGCAGCGACAACTAGCGGCAGAGTTGAGAACTAAGACAAGTCAAATGACATCACATAAATATAGCGAGAAGGTTTTTACTCACAGAATGTTAAATTAACATTATGTAAAACTTAAATAAAAATATGGGTTAAATAATCAACAGTACAGAATATTGGTTTCTATCTTAGATAAGGTTCAAAGTTTCAAATATGTTTCTTTGGCTAGAGGTGATACGTTCGGAAATTATGTTCGAACAATTACCATTTTGATAATAGTTTTCATTCGTAAATAAAAAGAGGAATCATACAAAATAATGTGTTTATATTATGTGAGAAGGTAGTATTTTGAATAGTTTAGTAAATTTTATAACTTAATATTAGAAGTTTTGTAACTATCAAAGGTTTCTGAACGAAGGCCAGGCGGGGCGTTCGGGATGTTTGAAATGGGTTGGCGTTAAACGCTAGAGGGCGCTATGACGATAGAGTAGGAATGTGGGACGCCGCTTTTTGGCGCGTTTTGGGGAGGTCTATATAAGCAAAAACGACGCGACGCCCGCTCTTATTTCTCCGGGATGGACTTCGAGGCAACACGTATGGAAGACGAAACACTTTTTGAAGAAGTTTCCATTTTAAATCAAGCGAGAAGTAGTCTTCAAGCAAGTGTACAGTGAGTCCTTGCACCATAGGGCGTTTATTGGGTTCGCGATCTTTTAAACGTTTTAATTTTGGAATTCTGACTGGTAAATTGGATCCGAAATTAAAAGGTCTAGTTTGTTTACAGAAAGCATTTCAATTAAAGTAAATTATTCCCAAGTAAAATCCTAGAAAATGGGCTTAATTTGAGTCGGAGAGGGTTGGAAGCATAGAGTTTGTTTCTTCAGGAGTACATGTTTATGTCTCCGGGCTCCAGGCAAGGCTCACGGGAGGTCGCTAGGTAAAGAAAGTCTGGCATTGTGGAGTGTCAGATGAGTGTTCAATGGATAACGCTTAGTAATTTCCACATGGTTTGATCAGGCGGGCTGTTTTCATTGACAGTTTTTCAGTTAACACGTCTGATGGCGCGGGGCGTATGCCCCAGATTTGGAGGCAGTTGCGGCCTGATTGAACCATACCTACCTGTAGGGTGTCTATCTGTTCCCTTCCCAAGCAGATGGACCACGGCATGAGCGATAGGATTTTAGGGGGCCCACTCACCCAAACTTGACAGAATTGGGGCGTCAGAACTGGCGATACAGGCGCCAGGTTTGTGTTTGTTAGGAAAGTCGCATTTAGTCGGAAATTAAGCAGGTAGGTACCTACTTAGAATCACGAGCTAGGTAACTCGAAGACCTTTGTTCTGGCAGAAAGGGGGAGGTCTGCTGGGGCAAGGCTACGAGGGGAGTCTGGTATACAGAGTAGGTAGAAAGAGTAGGTTCGCTGTAGGTCTATAAGTAGCATTATGTGTTATCACCAATATATCTACGATCAAATCCGAATTTTGTTGACATCCCTAGCCATAGATTCTTGTGACAGACGAACAAACCCGGGCAATTTGACAGAATGATTATAGATAGTGGGGAAAAGTCCGATTGACAGTTTCCAGCAAAATGGCTGTCTTTTATCTAACAAAATAATGTTATATCTTAAGAAGAGCGATTAGGTAAATGGTTAGTGCGTTGTAGCAATGTAGTCTACAAGTTGTATGATTTTCAGTGAGGTTTGTAAGAAATTAATAGATTTGAAAGGGAAAAGGTGACCAATGGATACCTAGTGCTTTCAGTATTTGGGAAATGATTTGTGAAGTAACAGTGCTAGTGGAACAGTCCAAAGAGCTTGATTAGAGTAATCTTTATAGGTTCACGCATTGCAAAGATATGAAGGTTGAAATAATCTATCAAACATAAGTGGAGAATCTAAATTTACCTATATATTTGGCTTGACAACAGGTAATATATTCCTATGATGCAAAAGGCACCTATAATAATCTATAAATTGAGCTGGTTGCGGAAGAGTTCTCTGGATCAGACTACTGCTATATTAATGTATGAAAAGGATTTTGTTCGGTGGCGAGAGAAGATGTTTAAACTCGAAGGAACTCGGTGTAACGTTGACCAGTGTCTTATGGAAGCTGATGTGGATTCAAGGTTTTCCAGATACTAACCTATTGAGTTGGAACATGATTCTATTTTAGCCATAAATTATGTAAAGCTATCGGGGTGAGGCGAAAGCTTCTGTCCAATTTGGTTGGATTCTTAAGTTATTTCCAAGACCAGTCCAATGGTGAGATTAAGGATATATTACCATGAGCGAGATTCTTTAGAGACAAATTTTAACCAACAAGTTGCAAAAGTTCAATAAGATCCGAGTCAGACACGTAGACATAACTAGGGAATTTAGTTCTACGGGGAAACTTGGTCATAGAAAAGGTTAGGAGAGTCTATATTTATATGTACTTACTATGAATTAGATTTGAGTTCTCTCATCTCAGGAGTCAGACTTGTTAGTGCTCCTAATTTAAGCACTCAACCTGTTGGATTTATCCCAATAAGGATTATTCAACAAAAGGAAAAGGATATATCAATTAACGTTAACTTTAACTGCTGCTGCCATGAAGGAGAAAGATCTCTTCATGTAGACTAACAAGTCGCTTTGAAGCATTTAGCTTGGTCCTCTTATATATATATACATAAAGAATTGACGAACATGACAGCTTGACTTTATATGTTGAAGTTTGTTTTTATATGAAAATGTAATAAAGCAGCGCCGGAGGAGGGATGTCCAAGTCTGGTGACGAGTTCCACTGTTATGGGCGGCGGAGGTGCCCTGACTTTACCGGTTAAATAATATTGCTGGAGCATTTGTATTAGGCCAAGATGGTGATTAAGATCAATAGACTCTCTTCACCCTAATGATTATACCAATTTCCATCTCTGACTTTGCAAGCAAAACCATATGCTGAAGCTAATAGGTACTATTATAGATGTAGTGTTTCCATCTTCTAATAGATATAACAAATTTTCATCTCTAACTTTGCAAGCAAGGCCATATGCCTAAGCTAGTAGGTACGGTTATAGATCTGATATAGTGACTCAGTCTTCCAATAGATATAACAAATTTTCATTTCTAATTTGCAAGCAAAACCATATGCTTAAGCTAATAGGTATTATTATAGTAATTGTGTCTCCATCTTCATATAGGAATATCAAATTACATTTCAAACCACACATGCCAATTTCACCTTAGACCTTGCAAGCAAATCCGGATGCTGTTACTAGTTTCAGTTCCATTGTAACCTAAATTATTAAATTCCACCAGTTTTAATAGACAGTTAACCTTGGGTCAGTAACCAGAAAATTAGCATGGTGGACTCAGCAAAATAACTCACCAGGTTTTCAAAGTATATTAGACCTAGGAATCGGTTAGGACCTAACTGTTAAATGTCCAAGCAATGTAGGGGTAAACTAATGTTAGATTTATACAAGAGTATTAACTTATTTTGAGTGTCTTTGTCGCTATAAATGAGGTTAGAAAATTAGAAGCAACGGCCATGTAATATGAACAGCTGTTAAGTTGATGTAGGCATATAGGCAGTTCAAAGTATGAGTTAGTTAGTAGTAAGGTTAGTCTCTGTCGCTTCATTTAAAAGATCATGGGTCTACGCTTTACAACCAGGGTTCTCCATTACGACATCACAGGCCACTTCAGATTTGATTCAGAGCATCCATAGTAGTTATCTATATATTAATCGGACAACAGTTAGGTATTACAGCGTTCAAGCTAGCTAGGTATTTTAGTAACTAATAGAATTCTTGACAGAGGTTCAGTATTAGCTTAGAGTAAATACTAGAATGGTTTGTTAGTATATTTAGGTCATCTATTATTATTTAGGCTAAGCGATTAGAAAGCATAGGTAGGTGTTACAATTTAGTAGTGCCGTTACCAGGATTAAAAATTAACACATATTATAGCAAATCTTGTATAGGAATAAGAAAATAAGACAATACTTACAAACCTTTTTAATGAGTTTAGCATATAAATTACATTGGAGCTCTGAGTATTTCTGAAGGTAAGTGGCTAGTTTACATTGAGTTGGAATAGCCACAATTTGTTGTTTAGTGCAGAAGGAAAACTGAAGCGACGGGGTTAATATTAATTATTTAATTAAACTTCTGTTAAGCGTCCCTGGGCAGGATGGTTCTTAATAAGGGTCTTTTGAGAACTGTTCATAGGTCTTGATTAGGTTTAGTTAAGTATAGCAACTTGTTTTCTGAAATGGAAGAAATAATTCATTATTGTAATATGCTAGCAAATTCAAAAATAAGAAAATGGTTATCTTTTCAGAGATTTCATAGGTAGTAATGTTGAATTTTAGTTAGATGAAATGCTAAGTTGGATTGCATTCTGTTAGAGAATAAATAATTAATCACATAATTAAACAAGTACTTACTATTAATTGTCTTTTTATTAAAAAGAACAATAGTTATAATTCTTGAGTAACATCATATTGTGGTTTCATAGATTACCAATATTATCTCTGTTGAAATTCGTCAATAATTAGGTAATTTAATTGTCGAAAGCCGGGCAGGTGAATTCACAAACTTGTATAGCACAATTGTATAGTTGAAAGACTTTTGAGTAGAGGTTATATGGAGCTAATCAAAGAGCATGTATGGGGAACACATGGAGAATGACATTTGTCATTGACAAGGTTGTTTCTCTCCTTAGTGTTAGCTCTGGGTAGGCGAACGGAAAAATTATGGGAAACTGTATGGACCTTGTTAAGTACAAACTTTGTATGGGCTTGCATATTTGTATACAAATAAATTATAGAGACACGTTATATGACAAGTAGTACGGTTTTGATGTTTAGTAAAGACTGGGAGCTACCGCGTTACTTTATGGGTATGAACTTCATACGGTTTTTGGAACTTTGAGTCAATTTTATAAAGAAAATAGTCGCTATCGGTTCCTTGTTTTGTGACGTCGGGTATAACGATAACTAGCTAGCAACGTTCAACAGAACAAAGCAACAAAAATCTATCAGAATAGGGAATTCAAATGACAGTTGAAGCCCATACCCATATCCAGATTTCTTAGCCGGTAGCCCTCTATTCACAAAATTAGATTTTGAGGTTGTTTCTTGGAAAGGTCGATATTTAAGAACATGAGTGACAGGATAGATTTTCTAGCTTCCGAAAGCTTCGCTAGATGGCGTTGAACGAAGTGTGTAGCGGCTAGTATATTTTGGTATGAATCATATTTAAATTAAAAACCCAAAGGAAACTAATAATAAATTAAATAAGTACTACTGTGAGGAACAGAAACGAAATAGTTAAATTTTAAAGATTAAGGTAAATAAATAACTTCTGTCTGACGTTCCGTTTTACAAAAAAAAAAAGGGTCAAAGTAAAATTTCATGTTTCGTACCTTCTAACTGCATAGATAGGTGGGACAGCGCCATCTAGTGATCGAGCTTTTAGGAAATCGCCCATTAGCACGGCATCACAAGAAAGTTAGGGCAGTAGTTACATTTTTACTCAACGGAGGTCGCCACGGGTATTTTCGAACGAGTGGAATTTGGTTAGTAACTTTAATGATAATAATAAATAAGGCAGAATGTTATTGATGAATGAGTTCTAGCAAACACTTGTTTTGTTTTAAAAGGGGCAAATTCTTTTAGCTAACAGGGTAATTACGCTACTGCGTGATAGATGTCGCTACCGGTAGGTTACGAAAAATTGTGGTTCTTATTAATGTTAATTAAAATGGGTTATGTTATGTGTCAGAATCAGGTAAATTAATAGACTATGTGATGTGCGGTCCGAGATTGTAGTTTAAAGGCGTGTTTAAAAATGTTTGGGATAGATAATGACATACATTAGGTGAATTAGCGGGTCTGCCTTCCTTGTAAATAATAGTACACACCGGGGCGTAATACTTAACGGCGTTGATAACGGCATGCGCGTCCTGGCGCGTTTATGGTATCAAATTAGTGCGCTAAAACCCGAACGCATCTACGTATTATATCAAACGGCGCGCTAATTGGTGGCATTATATGCAGGTGAAACCCGTGCATCAGTGTGAGACCATAGTTTGGCACAGATCAGATATTAGTTATTGGTGTCAAAGTGACAGATGACAGGTTTGTTGAAGTTGGGAGGGGGGCGATCACGTTGTTCTGTGGTGCGCTATTTTTATTGTTGTTAGGATATAAATCCAGACATGGCTTAAAGAACTCGCATCCAAGCCAAAAACATTGGGAAAAAAAAAAAAAAAAAAAAAAAAAAAAATTGTTGTTAGGAATGTTTTTGTTTTCATCAAAAAAATTTATGAATTATTAAAGGTTGAGTGTCATCTAAGTTTGTGATAGTGTTGAAAATGCTGAAAATGTCTGAATCAATTTTTTTTATTTAATTAATTCTATAGAAAGGATAGATCTGTGGTTGTGTTTATCATTATTGTGAAAATATAACCTAACAGGACATTTAAAAGTTATGCAAAGGTTTCAGTGTAAATCATTGTAAGAGTTATGAATTTGAAGTAAGAAAATAGTATTTTAGTTAATTTATAGTTTGTACAAGGTATTTCAAAGGGGTAAATAATTAAAGAGTTTGGCTTGGTTGAAAAATGTGTCTTGATGAGAGTGATTTCTCATGGAAATAAGTGGATAATGAAAACTGAAGAAGTGTTATGAGGTCTGGCTTTTCATGGTGTACATAAGAGAGGGAAGACCCTTTTTGACTTATAGATTGGATAACAACCACTTTGGTAAGTTAATCAGAGATTTAGTTTTAATTAAATTGTTGAAATTTTTTAGAATTAGACACAATTAGTACCTACTTGTTTGTGGACAGCTTAGACTCAAAGAGGGTAATTTTGTTTGAAGGGAACGGTATTTGCAATGCTAAATAAGTCAACGGATAACTTAGTAGGTGAAGATTAGATTTTTCAAACGCTCGGTTAACCTAAAAGTTGAAAATAGTTCAGAATTAAAGAGAAATCTTGTCTCGATGAATGATAGAACTATTATTTTGTATTTTGGGGTCGGTGATAAAGTTTTAAAGAACAAAATTAGATATGTCAGTGGGTAATGATTAGACTCCTAACTTAGTGGAAGAAAATTATATTGCTACAAACTAAAACAATGTTAGCTAATTTGTTAAATGTAGTTATGGATATATTTAAAAAGGTAAGGTTTAGTGGTTTTTGTATTAGGATAGTAAAATGAGGTAACATTACTTCTTACTCCTTAAAACTTAAAAATAGCTATTTGGGTAAAATAATGGGTTCTTTTACTAATAGTTAGGTATTAGAATTCATGAAATATGAACCAAAAGGAATTTGTTAGGGAAGATTTTGGATTGGCTAGATTAGAAACATTAGATTCAATGGTTTCTAATTTGAACAGCAAGTAGAGAGAATTTCATCTAAAATGGTTCAGTGAGTTTGGAAAAACCATAATAGGATAATTTCATAATTATTAAACAATCTAATATATGAACAAGAAGGGAAAAATTACTTGGTTTAGGTAAGTAATCAAAATTTTCATCCGGGAACATAAAAGAAACTTAGATGTTGGTTATAAGACTTGCAGAAATTTTATTATAATTACAGTGGTTTTGATTTCAAGTAGGAGTTGTTGTTTGGATGGATAAGTAGTGTAGACTAGGGTGGGGTGGTGTGTTAGTCCGGAACATTATAGATAAATAGGTACTTAACAAGAATAAAATAGGGTTAAATAATTCTTTACCTTTCGTTGAAATTTGAGTTAGAAAATTCAACGACGGTTTAAGAAGGAATACAACAATGTTATAAAATAAATCAAGTAACTATTCTTATGTCAATGAGAATTATAGGAGACTGCTTGCCTAACTAATATTGCTTCTCTTAGGTATCCAGTTAAGTTTTAAAGGTTGCTATGTCTAAAAGTAGGTAGTAAATATTACAAATTAGCTTAAATAGGTAAATAATGTAAGAACCAAGTGTGTCGGTCAGTTTGTCTGACAGTTTGGGGTCGCTGGCGTGATGTAGTGAACAACTGTTGACTATTTATAACTAGTTATGGGTAGCATTAGTGTTACAGGTATGCCGGGAATATTCATAGACTAATTGTATATTCTCTATATAAAAAAAAAACAGATGGATTTAATTGAAACATAGTATGCCAGCAGTGGTTCTCGTTCACTTGACATGATGATGTTGAATAGGGGGTGGTGAATGGATAAGGAAAAGAACTTTCATACAGGCGACGTGATTGGTTTGTTGTTCTTTTTATCAATCTGGGTTCTATATTAGTAACTAGATATACATTCTTAGTTGTACCATTGGTTAATCTTAACAAATTACTTTGTGATAGGACTATAGGTACGTTATGTTTGAAAAAAAATAACATATGGTCGAGGTTTGGGCGTTATTAGGGATTATTATTATTATTATTATTCTTATTTATTCGGACAAGCAGTGAGACAACTGAAAGTTGCTGGTAGTAGAAATAAGGAAATTGTTGCTATGCTAAAAGTACCATTGTGGGGAATATTTTATTAGAATGTTAGTCATACATAAAATTATTAAATTAAAAATTTACTAGTTGCATTGAGAGAACATCATTCTCGACTATCATCCATAGGGTAGAGATTAGTACTTGCAATTATAGGGAAAGAAAAAAAAAATATATGATGGCTCCAGTTTAGGCAAACGATGAGACATTTGAATTGATGTAACGAATTAAATATTATTAGAATTAGTTAAATAGTGCAGTTAAATTTTATAGTATGTTGGATTGGGGGTCGTGGAAAAGTGTAACTACAGTTACAGGTTAATCAATTAGTAGGGTTTAGAATTAATGTAATTAAAATTACTAGGAATTCTATTTAGGTTAGTATTAAGACCTTAGAATTAAATTAGCTATAGAAAATTATATTAAGTGGGACGTCCATATGATAGGTTAACGACCACTGGGGTCGAATGGTTTGGAAGTCACTATATGTAGAGGTCTCGGGTTCGATTCCTGTCCAGGTGATTGTCGTAGACAAACTGTTCAGTGTTGCTTTGGGGCTTGGAAGTGTGATGATACCCGTCGATGTTTGGTATTTATGATATAGGTACCTACTTATTTTGTAACATAGAAGAATATGAGCGGGATAAGTGAAATAAACGTTATTAATTAATTTCATTATTAGTAACCAAAGTTAGAGATGGATAATGGGGATTATAATGGGGAAAATTACTTACTAATTTTGAAATATGGTGTATTTTTCAATTAGTTAAATAAGTTAAGAATATGTTTTACGGGATAAAGGCAGGTTATAGTTATAGGAATCTTAAAGGAACCAATATAGGTTGTACTATAGTGTAAAGGTTGGTTGCGAATTTGAAGTAGAAGGAATTTAATTGTTAAACAAATACGCTTCTTAGTAGAAGTCAATTCTCATGCTCTATACTTTAAAAATTAGGGCATAAGATCAGGTACTACTTAAAGGTGGGGGGTCGAAAGGTTAAAGTTGAATTCCATGAATAAACTATGACTTAAACCTAAATTAAATTAGACGTTAACACCAAACGTGAATTGGAGTTAAAACCAAAATTAGGATAAGCCAAAACCAAATATGTCATTTGAGGGAATAAGGGGTCTTATAGTTTTTTTATAGACATAGTTAAGGAAGACACTTAGTAGAACTTTTGAAAAAAAATAAAAAACTTAATATTACTTATCAGGATTAAAATGTTAAAGTTATGTTAATAATGTGAAGTTTACAATTAATATTTAAAAGAGTTATATAGGGATGTTAGTTGATTAATAATTTAATTTTTATGTACCTAACATGAATTGAGCTCTGACACGTAATGGACTTAATAGATGGTAGCAAGAAGGTGATAAGTGTTGATAGGTTAGCAAAATTCGCTGATAGCATTCGGATAGAGAGTAGTGGGAATAGACTTTTAGTAGTTTGTCTAGGTTAGGGAAGTTGTTAGATGGAAAAAAAAGGTAAGCGTTGATAGGTTGGTCGGTACTGCGGTATATACCTATATTAATATATATTGGGGGTATTTATATATTTACTTAGGTCGGTTTTATAGTTCGATGCAACAGTGATGGTAGTGATGTGTTTCAAGGTTGAAATTGTTATTACGAAAGGGGTTTTACGTTCTTAATTATGGTAAATGTTAGGATTGGGTTGTTAAATTTTGTTACAGAGGTTTAATTCAATTGGTGTAATATTGTCATGTTTTAGGTGGATAATTGAAATTTGCTAACGGGTAGGAAATGTTGGTCGAACATGTACAATTTTGGCTTTGGGTCATTATTAGCAAAGGAAAGGGATAGTATTCGGTCATGGTAGATAGTCTAATCATGTGTTGGAGTCAATTCATGCATTGTTAATGAACCGATTAACTAAAAAAAAAAAAATATATTAATTTCGAACGAATCTGAGCGAAAAGTTTTGTTAATAAATTAAACAGAAGAAGAGTTCTTATATTTATAGGGAGGGGAAAGGAAAATAGAAGAGGTGACAGTATTATGAGGATCGGTAGTATTAATTTTACAAATTAATGTTAATAGCTTTTTAGGGCAATATACTAAAAGTAATCAGGTGAAACGTTGGTTATGTTCATGGTGGCGCGGATGTGAGTTTGAGGAAGGACGGAATTGTTAAAAAGTGACGAAGAGTGGAATCTGTATATATATAAAAAAAAAAATATATATGTAAGTGTATATATATATATATATCTATTTTATATATGAAAAAAAAAGATTCAAAATATGAGGCCATGAGTGTAAACAAATTGGGAAGCCTGATTACAACCATTATTATTAACCCAAAAGATAAGATCCGCACACAACAGCACGTGATAGGGATAGGCGTAGAGCACGTGTTAACAGACTTGAATTTTGTACAGTGGGACTTTGGTGTTAGGATAAATAAAAAAAAATATATATATATATACAAACAGTGTTTATGTTTGTATCTTGTCCCGGTGTAAACGCCTGTACTAAATTTACACTTCACGTGGGTCAGGACGGGCCATGTTTAACTCGACAACTATACATTCTCCAAAGTGATATCGGAGGCTATTCCAGAGTTTTGAGTAAGCTTTTTGACAAAAAGGTCTTTGTATATGCTTCATTTAGAAGGGGGCGTACAGAGATATGCAGGGGCACTTTGGGGGTATAAATTGCTGCGCTAGAACGCCATGTAATCGTAAGGTTGGATTACTCTTTATACACCAAGGCGAGTTTATTCTAAACTACGGATTCACAACCCGTACCTTTCACCATGCTTTGTACGTCTCTGGTGTTGGATATACATACGATGAATTTGGATAAAGCAATAAAAATCACTTAAAGCTCGCTTGATAACTTTTGATATTATTTTGGTCTAAATACACTCTACACTCTTAATTACATAATCACTAGGGCTCACTAAAAATTGATTCGATAGGGGTCGGAGGCCGCAGTGTCCTTTGGTAGGACAAAGAGCATTGTGTTTTTCTTGGTCCAAATTGATTCAATTCTTTGATTTTGGGAAAATAATAAGAGAAAGGGATATATATATATATTAAAAAAAAAAAAAAAAATATATATATATATTGATATAAAAATAATAATAATATATATATATATAGATATTAAAAAAAAAAAAAAAACATGTCTATATATATATAAATATATGTGTAAAAAGAAATATTAGAGATTTGGATAGAAAGAAAAATTCTACTCCGGATCCAATACTTGGTACTGTCACCTTTGAAGAATTTTGGGGTCGGCTGTAACGGTTCAGAATCGCACCTGAACTATCTCGAATATTTCTTAAAGAGTTAAAAGTCGAAATGTATTAATGTTACTTACCTCAATAACTTTTAATAGTATAAATAGATCCTGGTGTGGGAATAAATCACAAAGTCAAATTGGGTTGTGTCAACTGGGTTGTATTGAACAAAATTAGCCATTTACCATGTTGTTGCGCTGGGAATTTGCTTCATACTTTGTCAACACAGTGCATATGGGAGGGAGATTCTGTCTATAAGGCTTGGGGCTTGTTTAGTGGTTTCAGATTGCTTGAGGTAAACACTGAAAAAGAAACGGGTTAATGGTAGCGGAGCAGTTGTGGTCATTTGCATTTAATTTGGAAGTTTTATGATTAATCTGAGGAAGTTAGATACAGTAAATTTGTTTGAATTAGCGAGAAAATATAGTTAATAAATACCTGAGATTCAGGGATTGAAACAATGATGTTTCACAACAGTTGGACTCTGTGACAAATTATTTCATATAAGAAGATGCACTTTGTTGAGGGTTTTGTCAATCGAATTTGCTTCACGGGAGTGTGGACAATACTTGTATTTCGATATTGGTTCACGAAATAATCGACACGAACTGTTATTAGTTAGTAAAATTATAAATCTTGTTGTAAACAAATGTCATGTCAAAATGGAATAATCCTGTCCAAGTGCAGCGACAACTAGCGGCAGAGTTGAGAACTAAGACAAGTCAAATGACATCACATAAATATAGCGAGAAGGTTTTTACTCACAGAATGTTAAATTAACATTATGTAAAACTTAAATAAAAATATGGGTTAAATAATCAACAGTACAGAATATTGGTTTCTATCTTAGATAAGGTTCAAAGTTTCAAATATGTTTCTTTGGCTAGAGGTGATACGTTCGGAAATTATGTTCGAACAATTACCATTTTGATAATAGTTTTCATTCGTAAATAAAAAGAGGAATCATACAAAATAATGTGTTTATATTATGTGAGAAGGTAGTATTTTGAATAGTTTAGTAAATTTTATAACTTAATATTAGAAGTTTTGTAACTATCAAAGGTTTCTGAACGAAGGCCAGGCGGGGCGTTCGGGATGTTTGAAATGGGTTGGCGTTAAACGCTAGAGGGCGCTATGACGATAGAGTAGGAATGTGGGACGCCGCTTTTTGGCGCGTTTTGGGGAGGTCTATATAAGCAAAAACGACGCGACGCCCGCTCTTATTTCTCCGGGATGGACTTCGAGGCAACACGTATGGAAGACGAAACACTTTTTGAAGAAGTTTCCATTTTAAATCAAGCGAGAAGTAGTCTTCAAGCAAGTGTACAGTGAGTCCTTGCACCATAGGGCGTTTATTGGGTTCGCGATCTTTTAAACGTTTTAATTTTGGAATTCTGACTGGTAAATTGGATCCGAAATTAAAAGGTCTAGTTTGTTTACAGAAAGCATTTCAATTAAAGTAAATTATTCCCAAGTAAAATCCTAGAAAATGGGCTTAATTTGAGTCGGAGAGGGTTGGAAGCATAGAGTTTGTTTCTTCAGGAGTACATGTTTATGTCTCCGGGCTCCAGGCAAGGCTCACGGGAGGTCGCTAGGTAAAGAAAGTCTGGCATTGTGGAGTGTCAGATGAGTGTTCAATGGATAACGCTTAGTAATTTCCACATGGTTTGATCAGGCGGGCTGTTTTCATTGACAGTTTTTCAGTTAACACGTCTGATGGCGCGGGGCGTATGCCCCAGATTTGGAGGCAGTTGCGGCCTGATTGAACCATACCTACCTGTAGGGTGTCTATCTGTTCCCTTCCCAAGCAGATGGACCACGGCATGAGCGATAGGATTTTAGGGGGCCCACTCACCCAAACTTGACAGAATTGGGGCGTCAGAACTGGCGATACAGGCGCCAGGTTTGTGTTTGTTAGGAAAGTCGCATTTAGTCGGAAATTAAGCAGGTAGGTACCTACTTAGAATCACGAGCTAGGTAACTCGAAGACCTTTGTTCTGGCAGAAAGGGGGAGGTCTGCTGGGGCAAGGCTACGAGGGGAGTCTGGTATACAGAGTAGGTAGAAAGAGTAGGTTCGCTGTAGGTCTATAAGTAGCATTATGTGTTATCACCAATATATCTACGATCAAATCCGAATTTTGTTGACATCCCTAGCCATAGATTCTTGTGACAGACGAACAAACCCGGGCAATTTGACAGAATGATTATAGATAGTGGGGAAAAGTCCGATTGACAGTTTCCAGCAAAATGGCTGTCTTTTATCTAACAAAATAATGTTATATCTTAAGAAGAGCGATTAGGTAAATGGTTAGTGCGTTGTAGCAATGTAGTCTACAAGTTGTATGATTTTCAGTGAGGTTTGTAAGAAATTAATAGATTTGAAAGGGAAAAGGTGACCAATGGATACCTAGTGCTTTCAGTATTTGGGAAATGATTTGTGAAGTAACAGTGCTAGTGGAACAGTCCAAAGAGCTTGATTAGAGTAATCTTTATAGGTTCACGCATTGCAAAGATATGAAGGTTGAAATAATCTATCAAACATAAGTGGAGAATCTAAATTTACCTATATATTTGGCTTGACAACAGGTAATATATTCCTATGATGCAAAAGGCACCTATAATAATCTATAAATTGAGCTGGTTGCGGAAGAGTTCTCTGGATCAGACTACTGCTATATTAATGTATGAAAAGGATTTTGTTCGGTGGCGAGAGAAGATGTTTAAACTCGAAGGAACTCGGTGTAACGTTGACCAGTGTCTTATGGAAGCTGATGTGGATTCAAGGTTTTCCAGATACTAACCTATTGAGTTGGAACATGATTCTATTTTAGCCATAAATTATGTAAAGCTATCGGGGTGAGGCGAAAGCTTCTGTCCAATTTGGTTGGATTCTTAAGTTATTTCCAAGACCAGTCCAATGGTGAGATTAAGGATATATTACCATGAGCGAGATTCTTTAGAGACAAATTTTAACCAACAAGTTGCAAAAGTTCAATAAGATCCGAGTCAGACACGTAGACATAACTAGGGAATTTAGTTCTACGGGGAAACTTGGTCATAGAAAAGGTTAGGAGAGTCTATATTTATATGTACTTACTATGAATTAGATTTGAGTTCTCTCATCTCAGGAGTCAGACTTGTTAGTGCTCCTAATTTAAGCACTCAACCTGTTGGATTTATCCCAATAAGGATTATTCAACAAAAGGAAAAGGATATATCAATTAACGTTAACTTTAACTGCTGCTGCCATGAAGGAGAAAGATCTCTTCATGTAGACTAACAAGTCGCTTTGAAGCATTTAGCTTGGTCCTCTTATATATATATACATAAAGAATTGACGAACATGACAGCTTGACTTTATATGTTGAAGTTTGTTTTTATATGAAAATGTAATAAAGCAGCGCCGGAGGAGGGATGTCCAAGTCTGGTGACGAGTTCCACTGTTATGGGCGGCGGAGGTGCCCTGACTTTACCGGTTAAATAATATTGCTGGAGCATTTGTATTAGGCCAAGATGGTGATTAAGATCAATAGACTCTCTTCACCCTAATGATTATACCAATTTCCATCTCTGACTTTGCAAGCAAAACCATATGCTGAAGCTAATAGGTACTATTATAGATGTAGTGTTTCCATCTTCTAATAGATATAACAAATTTTCATCTCTAACTTTGCAAGCAAGGCCATATGCCTAAGCTAGTAGGTACGGTTATAGATCTGATATAGTGACTCAGTCTTCCAATAGATATAACAAATTTTCATTTCTAATTTGCAAGCAAAACCATATGCTTAAGCTAATAGGTATTATTATAGTAATTGTGTCTCCATCTTCATATAGGAATATCAAATTACATTTCAAACCACACATGCCAATTTCACCTTAGACCTTGCAAGCAAATCCGGATGCTGTTACTAGTTTCAGTTCCATTGTAACCTAAATTATTAAATTCCACCAGTTTTAATAGACAGTTAACCTTGGGTCAGTAACCAGAAAATTAGCATGGTGGACTCAGCAAAATAACTCACCAGGTTTTCAAAGTATATTAGACCTAGGAATCGGTTAGGACCTAACTGTTAAATGTCCAAGCAATGTAGGGGTAAACTAATGTTAGATTTATACAAGAGTATTAACTTATTTTGAGTGTCTTTGTCGCTATAAATGAGGTTAGAAAATTAGAAGCAACGGCCATGTAATATGAACAGCTGTTAAGTTGATGTAGGCATATAGGCAGTTCAAAGTATGAGTTAGTTAGTAGTAAGGTTAGTCTCTGTCGCTTCATTTAAAAGATCATGGGTCTACGCTTTACAACCAGGGTTCTCCATTACGACATCACAGGCCACTTCAGATTTGATTCAGAGCATCCATAGTAGTTATCTATATATTAATCGGACAACAGTTAGGTATTACAGCGTTCAAGCTAGCTAGGTATTTTAGTAACTAATAGAATTCTTGACAGAGGTTCAGTATTAGCTTAGAGTAAATACTAGAATGGTTTGTTAGTATATTTAGGTCATCTATTATTATTTAGGCTAAGCGATTAGAAAGCATAGGTAGGTGTTACAGTATGAATATGTAGTGTACATTTAAATATTATTATGTTTGTTATCTTTTCAGTGGGATGCCTAACACCACGGGAAGCAGTTTTCAGTGGGACAAACTATCCCCGGCAGAGTTTCAACAGCTTCAGGAATTAGCCTCATGTAAGTTTCCTTTTTCCCAGTAGTACCTACCATTGTTTTTTTTTATTTAATATAAGTACAATGTAAAACATACAACTTAAAACAACAGTGACTAAAACCCGATTAGGTTTGTCCCGACTGCGAATTCGTCATATTAGATATTTTACTATGGTATACAACTAAGCAGTATAAAAAAAGTATACAATTTGCTTCATTCTTATGCAATTAAAAAAAAGTAAAAGAAATCATTTAAGATCTAAAAAAAAAAAAATATAGTTATCACAATATTTAATCGTCCTGTCAAGTTAGACCCTATCCAAAAACACCAATGGTTTGCGTAAGTAATTCTGATTAGTCGCTTTCTCTGTCCCTATGTCCCTTTGTATGCTTAAATCTTTGAAACTACGCAACGGATTTTGATGCGTTTTTTTTTAAAGATAGAGTGATTCAAGAGGAAGGTTTATATGTACTATTTATCCCGATATTCCCACGGGAACGGGAACCACGCGGGTGAAACCGCGGGCGGCCGCTAGTAAATAGATAAAAAAAAGAAGTAAGGTAATATTAGTACCATCAATGGTTCAACTGGGAATCTTTGTCCCACCAGTACCATTAGTGGTACCTACCTACTAAAAGTGATTTATTTTAATAAACAGTAGCTTTTACTCGCGACTTCCTCTGCGTTTGATGAAATATAGTAAGAATTTCAGTACAATCAGCTCCGTGAGACCTTTCTAAGGTACGGTCGCCAGCAGTTGTCTATCTGTTGGACATAAGGTTGAATTTTATTTAAAAAAAATACAGTTTGTAGTATCCTTTGAAACGGGTTTCATACTGAATCTCAACAGTCATAATATCAACAATTAAAACATCAACACCGTAAGACCAACGATTCAAAATCTCAACACTTCAGAATCTCAACAGCTTAGTAAGTCAACAGGGGGGCGATCGCGTTATTTCAAAAGATAAAAGTTTGGTTTCGTTTCGATAGTGTTTCAGTTCTGTTAAAGATCCAATTATGGTTCAAAGTGGGTTCAAATCGGTATTGCCATAAAGTTCAAACGTCAACCAAACTTTAACCATTTCCACACCATTACTGGATCACAAACGTTAGAGATGCCATTCGTATATTTTCATTCGTATACGCTTTTGTGTACAATCAACGGTCGACTTATCAATTTTACCACAACACTACTTGTTATTTGACCTCCCAAAAGTGACAGTTCTAAGGGTGTATTCCACTTATCAAAGATCTTTGTCCAATATGCATTAGATCAAAGAATTTATCAATGAAATCATTCATGAATCGTCCTCGTCCAATTTCTGATTAAATATTTGATAAGTGGAATACGACCTTTAGTTGATAACTATTGTAGAGATAATTAATTTGTTTGTTTACTTTACTGAAAGATTAGAACGAATATTATAGTTAGTTCGTGAGAAATGAGGTGTTATTGTTGATCGAAGGAGAAATGTTTTCAAATGGATGAATACTTTAAAAGAAGAAACAAGGAATTTTATTATATTAGATGAGTAGGTACCACATTTTATTACTAGAATTGCACCATTTGTAACTGCGCCAACGTTTGTTGTGTTTAGATAAAACACATAATACCTATTACAAAAATTGAAGAATGCCGCCGTATAACAAGAGATACATATATTTTTAGATGTTGAATGACTTCAAATGCAAAGTTAGGACAAAGCCCAATACAATAAATGCTATCCAAAGGAGCAAATGGGTCAGGAGCCCTTGTAATGCAGTGCCCGTCACTGAAACCTCCCTTGGAATAACAGATTTCTGACAACATTTTAGGAAATGATGTTGGTCCATTACAAAATGTTGAACAAGAACAATAAATTAAGGTTAGTTTATTATTAAATTTCTTTTCCAATAGTTTGAAATATGAAATTGATTCATTCTTTATATACTTACGCCAAAATTATTAACTACTTATATTCTAAAAAAAATATTGTCTTTTTTTCAGCGTCTCAGATGATCTCAGCTTCAGCATTAGACAAGGCGAGGGTGATGGTTTTACATATAAAAAAACCTAAACAAACTTACAGAATGCTCAAGGGTTTAGATATTTGCAGAAGCATTAAATGAATACCCGAAAGCATAGATCATTTTAGTCAACAGGTATATTCTTGTTATATTACTATAAAAGCTGTCTAATTTTTTACTAGTTACGGTAATTAACTAGGTAACTTATGTTTTGTTTCAGTTTCACCAGCACTGAGATGTGACAGGAGAATTATTAAAGCAAAAACTGTGAAAGTACAAGTCCACCAGTCCTGGGGCCCGTTTATCAAAAACTTGTAACTTGTAATACAAGCGGATGTCACTTTTTGACAGCTTTTGTTAGAAAGGGACTTCCACTTGTATTACAAGTTACAAGTTTTTGATAAATGGGCCCCTGCTAGTAACTTTCAGGCGGGATTTGAACCCGTGCCTCGGGAATCCGGCCTTTCCTTTACTTACAATACAGAATAGCATTGTTAGTGTATAAAAATTATTTTAGCAATAATTGTTTTAAAATGTATGGTAGTTTATATAGAATACTTTGTTAGTTTATTAGGATAAAGAAATAGAAATACACTATGATAAAAACTGTACTCGAGTTTATTTTTTACCCTTTTACTTATTTACTTCCTCTTAAATTAAGAATTATATTGCATAACACTTTCTTTTACTTAAATTAATTTTATAACATTGGGACAAATAATGTAGGTACCTACCTAATTGGAGGATATTAGTATTTACCCGTTGACATAGGTTACTTTCTCTATGAAACACTTATTGCATAACACTTTCTACTTAAATTGATTTTATAACTAAGTAATTGGAACAATAAATTAACAATGATAAATCTTTTCTATAAAAAAACATCTTAAGGAGAATAAAATTATTCGTTTGATAGCAATAATTGTTTTGAAATATATGGTACTTTATATAGAATATTTTGTTAGTTTATTAGGATATAAAAATAGAAATACACTATGATAAAAACTGTACTTAAGTTTATTTTTAACCCATTTACTTTTTCTTAAATTAAAAAAATAAAACACTTTTATTGCATAACACTTTCTTTTACTTAAATTAATTTTATAACATTGGGACAAATAATGTAATTGAAAGAATATTAGTTCTTACCCGTTGACTTGACATAGGTTACTTTCTCTATGAACCACTTATTGCTTAACACTTTCTACTAAAATTAATTTTATAACTAAGTAATTGGAACAATTAATCAACAATAATAAGTCTTTCCTATAAAAAAAACCTCTCCTTATGTTCTGCTGTGGGTGTACAATTGCCAAAGGGTCCCACCTATCAATCTACAGCCCAGCGCTCCAGGCATTCTAAAGTATCTGTAAAATAAAATAGGCAAATTTTAGTTCTCATCATTTGTTTATACAACACATTTATAATAATATATCTCTAGAACTTACTGCCTTTTCACATAATCCGGTCGGAGTGTCGTTGTTGAAATGGTGGGACAACATATTTGTTTGAAATGCATCGCTTGCAAAGCTTTTGTCACTTGGTGTAGTTATTGCTTTTGAGACACTGGCTTAGGAGACACAATGGTCACGGCGACGTCCCCAATAATAGTTTCTTAGGACTCGGTAGCATAGGAATGGATATGCAACTAAAATCTGTAAATAAACAAACACCAATGTTGAGACACTGATATCTTTGTATTTTAAGAATAAACATACGTTTTATTCGATGTGGTTATTAAAGATTTACCTACCTTTGTCTCTTCAATGCATCAGAATGAAGAGTTGGTGGCTTATGTGGAGATAATTCACTTTGTAATTTTCCGAACTAAATCCTTCGTCAGTCGTATTTTAACAATCTTAGCACGCGACCTTGGCACTCCAACATCATAATCATGAGCTCTTTCAAACATTTTGGCCTATAAAACACATTAAAATACTAAATTGCGTTATTAAACACCACTTGTTTGACGAACGATCATGAAACGATCCTAAAAAAGTAGCCTCGCCTAAACTTTTTGATATCGAACGGTAGCGGTCCAATAATGGTAAAGTTTCGTCTGAACTAGCTGTCAAAACATTACCGCGATACGAAACATGTCAAAAGTTACGGTTTGGTTATGGTCCAATCGCGATTAAGTCGAGTTTGTGTTAACGCGATTGCCCCCCAGTTCACAAGACCAAAGTTTAAAATCTCAACATGGTGATACTGACATACATATTTTACTGTAAGTAAACATTATTTGACGAGGGGTGCTTAACTTTTATTTTTAACCGACTTCAAAAAAAGTAGGAGGTTCTCAAGTCGACGGTACTTTTTAAATAATTTTTTTATATATGTTTTACCATAACTTCACCAGTTGTTAGCCGATTTTCATAATTCTTTTTTTATCTGAAATAAAATTGTTTATGTGTGGTCCCATGAAAAATTTACAGTAGTCAGTTCAGTAGTTTTTTCACGATCCTGAAAAACACTAAGTTATCGACTGGTAGTTCTTTCTTTACACGTCAATATCTTCGCGAAGTATTGACCAATTTCAATGATTCTTTTTTTATTCGCAAGAATAAACCACTGAGGTAGTCACGTTGTTACCAAGTTAGGATCTGATGGTAAAATCCATGGTGAATCGAGGAAAACCCGCAAATTTTATACGTAGTTTACGTGTTTTATACATTTTCTAAAGTTTTTCAAATATTTGCATCTGGAAGTCATCATCTCATGCTGATGAGCTGGTGATGGAAGGTAAAACTCCCTAACGCTTAGGAGTTAAGGCATGTTTTTAAGTACCATATGCACGAATAGACCTTTAGTTGTATTCTTTTAAGTAATTTAGGTTAGCTGATATGGTGGAAAGTTAAAAAACTGCATAACAAGAGGGTCGGGCTTATATGAATGTTCTAAGATTGGGCTACAGTTTTAAACTTTGCACATTGTGCGACGCTTGCTCATTAGATTTCTCACACAAAAACTGGAAAAATTAACAATTTTTTTTCAAAAAAATTTAACCGCCTTCAAACAAAAACTCTATTTCCAAAAAACGTAAAATTGAAAAATACATTGAATCATGGACGAAATGGTGGGACTTTATCTAATTAATCTTTTATTTATTTATTTCCACACTTACATCTATAATTACAGGATTAACCCAATACAATAGAGTAAAATAGATAATTGGTGTGATTGTAAGAAAATATTTATTTATTTATTTATTAACTATTAATTTAATCAACTTACTGATCGGGTTGTGGGTTTTCCTCGATTTTCCATGAATTTTACTACCAAATTCTACCTTGGTAACAACGTAACCACCTCAGGAGTTTATTCTTTCGATTAAAAAAATAATCATTGAAATTGGTCAATACTTCGCGAATATATTGACGTGTAAAGAAAGAACTACTAGTCGACAACTCAGTGTTTTTCAGAATTGTGAAAAAACTACTGAACTGACTACTGTAAATTTTTCATGGGACCATACATAAACCATTTTATTTCAGATAAAAAAAGAATTATGAAAATCGGCTAACAACTGGTAAAGTTATGGTAAAACATATATAAAAAAATAATTTAAAAAGTTTCGTCGACTTGAGAACCTCCTCCTTTTTTTGAAGTCGGTTAAAAATAAAAGGTAAGCACTCCTCCTCAAATAATGTTTACTTACAGTAAAATATGTATGTCAGTATCACCATGTTGAGATTTTAAACTTTGGTCTTGTGAACTGTTGACTTACTAAGCTGTTGAGATTCTGAAGCGTTGAGATTTTGAATCGTTGGTCTTACGGTGTTGATGTTTTAATTGTTGATATTATGACTGTTGAGATTCAGTATGAAACCCCTTTGAAACTGAACTGAATTTTATTTAAAGAAATTTGACAGTTTATATTAACCTGACATGCTGGCGACTGTACCTACGGGAACCTCATTTTTAGGCTAGACATTGCGACATGGGCTGGTATGGTAACCGATTTACCCACCAATCCGTATTTTGCCCGTGTGGTGGCGGATGAATCAGGAGAATGGGCCACCACCGCCACGCAGGCCCAATGCGGATTAATGGATATCATAACTGTGAAAACCTGTAAATAGCTCCATAGTCACCTTATGATTATTTAAGCTATATTGTGTTACAGAGCTGTAAGTTTTCCAAATAAAATAAAATAAAAATAAAATTAAATTAACGAAGGATTGTTAACGCAGCCGGGGCAAACGGTTAACCATATAAGTACCTTCTGAAGCACGGACGAGCTCGAGATTATATAAATTTTTGGTCACCCATCCCGTGACCGACCATTGCGAAAGTTGCTTAACCTCAACGATCGCAGGCCGAGAGAGCTAACCATGCGCCACTGGCTCCTCATAAAGAGCTCGATAACCGAATTCAACACGGATGACGTCACGAGCTCCACTTTTCTTTTTTCTTTTTTATGACAGCTCATTTGTGCAAAGCAAAAAGTTTTTAATGAGCGATTTTCTGAGAGGCCTTTTAAAAAAAAAAAAGCTTCCAATTGCTTCACTAGATGGCGTTGAATAAGTATGTACATGTCTATGGTATATTTTGGTATGAAACATATTTAAATTAATTACTTTTTAACAACCCAAAGGAAACTAATAATATATTAAATAAGTACTACTGTGAGGAACAGAAACGAAATAGGTAAATTTAAAGATTTAGGTAAATAAATAACATCTGTCTGACGTTCCGTTTTACGTAAAAAAGTCGCGTCAAAGTAAAATTTATAACGTTCCGTTCCTTCTAACTGCATAGGTGGGACAGCGCCATCTAGTGACTGAGCTTTCAGAAAATCGCCCATTGCTATTGGAATAAATATCGAGAAAAATAGCATGAGACACTTTTTAATGCCGCTTATATGCTAGAAAATTAGACCCTTTTTACAAGCTTTTTATTAACATCCATGTTAGTTAGTTACTAGGTATGTTAGGTTAGTATGTATAGTTAGTTAGTGGGGGACAAATCTTGCATGTTTAATTTGACCCACTTCCCAGTGTCCGATAGAGCTGAAATTTTGTATGTAGGTTTGGTTCAGATGACAATACAATATTTAAGTAAAGTCAGCAAAAAAGCTTGTCAGAAAAGTGAATTTTTTTACTAAAAACTTATTCTTGTTTAGAAGCAACATTTTGCTTTGCACGAATGAGCTGTATTGTAGATATTATTATATGATAGAAAATAAGCTTTTCCCCCATTTGTTGTGTCGTAAGTACAGTCGAACCAATTAAATAATGACCCACTTTGTTAAACATTAATTTGAAAGCGTCAAAACTATAAAGTTCAGTGTCAAAGTCAACAATTTGAATTACAACGTTATTGCATTTTAATATCTGTTAGAAAATAAACTAGAGTTGGTCATGATTCCATTGGTGTGACTGTACATCGTCAATTTAATATCGTTAATAGCCTTCTGACCCCTATCTAATTGCCTATACTAAATTGGTTTGGGAGAACCACTTTAGCAAATTGGAAAAAGAATTTCGGACGCTAAAAATCATATTAAAGGGAAGTACTTAGGTAATGGCGCAATATACGGTTGCCATACTAATATTATTAAATTAATTCGGTTTTTTATCTGGCTAATACTTTTTCATGCATGCCTAAACTTCTGAAGCAATTTTCATGAATTTTGGCATAGTTGTAGATTTGTGCTCGTATTAAGATACTTCTTGTCCCAAAAATTGCATAGAGTGCGAAGCAGCCTAGCCGCCATTTAGTGCTATTAATAAATTAAATTATCTTTAAAACCAAACACTGCCTACATGGATGTAATCCTGCCTTTCATCGGATGTAAGTATCCGATTGTTTACTTCCAAGCGTCTACACGGCTTACATCCAGCTCAGTGGTTCGAGCAGTCGCCCGGATAGCGAAAGGTCGTGGGTTCGAGTCCCATCGGAGCTGAGGGCCTACTCTGAAACGCAAAACCCGAAACTTCGGTATACCCGTCCCTCTCACTCTGTAGTCGGGACAGAATCGAGTGAAAGGGGCGGGGCTAACCGAAGTTTCGGATTAGTGTTTCAGAGTACGGTCCCTGGTTGTGAGACGGGTCGATTTTTTCTAAATACTTCATTTTCCATTTTTCAACCATAAAAATTGCATTGTGAATGCAAAAAAAGTAAAAATTTAAATAACTTGCCATAGTAATTTCTAGATTAGCGATTGTCAAATATCTGGAAAGGTATTTCTTTCGTGTGTGGGGGTAGTAATATCTTCACATTGATGAAATTAACGCTGGCTATACAGCGTGTAAGAAGTATTTGATAAATTCGACGCTTCTCGTAACGACTCCGTAGCTCAGTGGTTAGAGCAGTCGCCCGGATAGCGAAAGGTCGTGGGTTCGAGTCCCATCGAAGCTGGTTGTGAGGCGGGTCGATTTTTTCTAAATACTTACTTCATTTTCCATTTTTCAACTAAGTTATATTTTGCTGACGAAAAACGATAGTGATGTTTTGGTTAGGTATAGGTAACGTACGGTACAATCGGTACGTTAAGTGGGTACGGAACCCTTCATGGGCAAGTACAACCCGCACTTGACTGATTACACGATTTTGATAGCGTCACATTGTCATGTAAAGGGCTTATTACACTTGGCTAAATTCAGCATCTAATTAAGTATACATTGCTTGTTTTGATTGCATCACTTGCTACAAATGAGTTCAAAGAAAGCAATGTATGCTTAATTAGATGCTGAATTTAGCCAAGTGTAATAAGCCCTTTAAAAAATAAAATCGGTTATACGGACGATCATTTTACGTGATAACATTATGCCGCCGCTCTCGCTTGCACGCGGAACGTGACACTTTTTCGTGCGTGCAGCCTGCGTTCATAACGCGTCAAAAAGGCGGTCGATTCCACACTTCATTCAGTTTCAAATGCGTGACATGCTCCTTCACCCTCTCTTTTTCTATGATATGCTAATTTTGAATCTAACTTTTCAATTCGGTGTTAAAATAGACTATATTTATTGCAGATTCGACAAGAAAACTTCAAGATGTGCTCAATGAATTCTGCGAAGTCAAAAAGCAGAGTCCCGATGGTGTAAGTATTGCATGTTAAGATACATAGATAAAATCATTTATTTGCATCACAAAAGTATGTACATGCACATTGCACATGTGAAGAAAACGCAGACTCCAGATAACACTCATAGGTATAATTATTCTTGGTTAAGCTACATAGGTACAGGTATAACAATATAGAGTCGTTTTAGAGATCTTATCCTCTCGAGGCTAGTTTGAAGACTGAGCTCATGTGGCTCGTCAGCAGGACTCACGTCCATCTGTCTCCATCGCTTTTTTTCACAGATTACGCTAATCTTTCTTTCTTAACAAAATGGCGTCAAAAGATGACTACTACCAGTGTTGCCATTAAGAATTATGAAAAACTTACTAGAATCATGACACACATGAACAAAAGAAAAAAAAAGAGAAATAAACAAACTACTTACTGACTAACAAAAATTAGTAAGCAAAAAGGTTCCTACAGAGACCACCTATAAAATTAAATCAGCCCCTGTTGTAGACAACAAGTGGCTGTCTATTATCGATATCGCCAGTAGAATAGAAAGAAAATGTATGGGATTGACATTAGCGGTCACGTGACATTTCGATCACTAGGTAATGTCAATCCCATACATTTTTTTCTATTGAACTAGCGATATCGATAATAGAAAGCCGCTTGTCTAGGCCTTCTGGTATAGTGTGCTTTCAGCTTTCACCCGTAGTAAAATGCGAGGGGACGCACTTACAAAATCGGACACCCTGTTAAGTATTGTATAACATCATAATCAGCTGTACGACGCCCACTGCTGGGCATAGGCCTCGCCCAAGGATCTCCACAACGATCGGTCCTGCGCGGCCCGCATCCAGCGGCTTCCCGCGACCTTGACTAGATCGTAGCGTCGGTCGGTCCAAGTTGTAGGGGGACTCTACTAAAATGTATGGAACTGTTTTTTATTTATTTATTTGGTTTTTCAACAATAAATGTACACTGTAACAAAACAACACAATTTACAATAAAAAAAAATAGTTTCCAAGTGAAATATTACTTATAGAAAAGCACGTTAATTTTGATTTCGCAATTTGAGGCTGGCCCCGTTAGTAAAAAATCGTATAGACGGACCCATTCATCCCCCAAATATGTTTGTAGAAATTAAAATTTTGTGGTGTAGTTTAGATACCATCAAAAACTGACAGTGGGCTGACTGTATGGGTACAGTCAGCAACGTCAAAATGATCTGAGCGACTCAAACTTCCAAAAATACTTATTTGAACGTTTAACAAAAATCACTCTTAGCACAATACTTTAATTAAGGCGTTTATTTTATTCACAACGGGGTTGCACGTAGCCTTCATCACACTTGCTGTTAAGTGGTGATAAAGGCTGAAGGTGGAAGCGCACTACTCCCGGAATCCTCAATCACTGACGAACTGGCTATCTTATCTCTACTGCCGGAACACAATAATGCTGAAAACATGATTGTTATGGCGTCAGACTTAGAAAAGATGGTGGTAGCTTGCCAGGCGGACTTTGAACAAGTTCTACCACCAACCAAACCGAATACAATATGTACTTACCCCCACTGGGAATCGAACCCGGGACCTCTGGGTCTTAAATCAGTGGTGTGAACCACTAGACCACATAGGCGGTTAAGACCATTCATTTTCATTTGTTATCTTTTGTTCTCAAACAACAAATGTAAATGCACCTAGATTTTTGTCAAATGTTCAGAATTTTTGAAAGTTCTGGACGATCAGATCATCTTGAAGCTGACTGTACCTTTCCTACTTTTCATCTTACAGGATACTAAATAGTCGTTGGCCCTTGGGGTGCCTGGTGGGTCTGACAGACCCACTGTTGCCAAAAAATCGACAAGTTTTTTTGTACGAATTTAAGGTTATTTTGACGCCCTTCCCGCAGTCCGGCGCAAAGTGTAACGGGTCTTATAATTTCAATCTCAAATGGAAGATTAGTTGGTATTGGTAAGTAGGTCCATTTGTAAGAGGTTTATTTGTTTTATTGATAAGGACTGAAAATTTCCTGTCATTTGTTTTTTTATATTTAATATCATATTAAACATGACAGAATAAACCAATCAATATTAATAATAATCTTCTAACAATCTATCAGTTATAAAAACATATTTTTATATAGTGGGTCCGTCAGACCCACCAGGCACGCCGTGTAATTTTTACCCACCAGGCACTACAAGGGTTAATTTCGTCCATAGACTTTGCTGGATAAGAAAAAGCTCTATACGGGATTATTACAATGAGTACAAACAAGTTAGTACAAACGTTGGTTGTTGTTTAAGATGTTATCTAAGTATCTACGTGGAGGTTGTTAGTGTTTTACAAATAACCATGTATAAAAGATCAATGTAATATTGTATATATGTCGCAGCCAACTGGTTGAATCCGCCATTCAATTAAACGCCTAGGCCGATCATTTTTCCGTAAACTATTTTATCTTTCCATAACACCGACCATTGACGACCGATTTGGCGCAGGGGTAAACTACCCGCCTTCTGTGCCAGAGGTCTCGGGTTCGATTCCCGAACAAGACAAATATTTGTGTGCATGAACATGTCTATTTGTCTTGGTCTGGGTGTTTTCTATGTATATTAAGTATGTATTTACAAACAAAAAGTATTTAAGTATATATTTATCCGTTATCAAGTTCACGTAGATACAGTTTCTTAAGAAATTAACTACGGGCTTAGATAATTGGTGTAATTGTTAGGAAATATTTATTTAAGTATTTATTTATTTATAAGTTGACGGAGTCACAAAAAAAATAACCACGAAATTTAAGCCTTAAATTTCTAACCTATCACGTGTTCTACAGGACTTCCGAGGGTTACATGCTGCCATACTTAACCATCCGCCTGCGACATATATATTGAAGCTATATTGAGCTTTTATACAGATTAAGTATGTGGACTGAACTACATTTCCCCGAATTTGCGAGCGAAGCAGAGTGGAAAAGCATATAGGTAACTATGAAATTCCTTCCCAAGATTAAAATGGGACAAAGATAATGGCTGATAACGGCACCGGGAAAACACTCAATAACCAGACAGAGACAGCCTCATGTGACGTCATTTCCTCCCTCTCTCTCTAGCTTACGTCATATGTGAATCAATGGTGCTACGAACCCATAGAAATTTAACCTTTGAAGCTTCTGCCTTAGAGCTCAATGTGCTGTGTACATAATTGATGACGACACCGTTCTGGATTCCATCGTGCAATTTAATTTGATTTAGACCTTATTATATAAGGACTAAAGGCGTTTTTCAAATTGCAACTAAATATAACTTGTTTTGCAATTTTGTATGTGGTTTAGTTATAGGTGCTTTGTTTTTCCCCGCTCCCGGTAAATTGGTAACTGCTTTTGTTTTCAGTTCCAATGTAGTACGTCTATGTAACTATTTATACCGAGGTACTAGTAGTACGAGATCCCACTGCAAATTAGTGCGCTCATCGAGTTTTCGCTAAAAACCTAATTTTTACGTAAGTACCTATACAGGGTAAATTTTTAATCAGTGCTCAAATTTTTAAGATCGACTCAGAATCGGTAAGTGAACAACTTTCTCCTATAAACATAGGTCGAAATATGCCAAAAAAATTTTGACTCTTCATACAAATCGGACTGATCACGTGATCGATTTAGTATGGGAAGTCCTAATACTTTTCTCATAGTTATTTAAATTTTTACTTTTTTGCATTCACAATGCAATTTTTATGGTTGAAAACTGGAAAATGAAGTATTTAGAAAAAATCGACCCGTCTCGCAACCAAACGCTGGCTATATAGCGTGTAAGAAGTATTTGATAAATTCGACGCTTCTCGTAACGACTCCGTAGCTCAGTGGTTAGAGCAGTCGCCCGGATAGCGAAAGGTTCGTGGTTCGTGTCCCATCGGAGCTGGTTGTGAGACGGGTCGATTTTTTCTAAATTCTTCATTTTCTACTTTTCTCTATTTTGACCCATGTTTCTAGGAGAAAGTATTCTGAATTGTAAGTATTTGATTGAATCAGGCGTCACTTGGCGGAAGTCCCTAACCATTGTGAAAAATAAATATATGTAGCTATCTTCCGCAAATAATCACAAAACTTGCACCTTCACCGATCACACTACTCTACACGTGTTTCGCCCCAACCCGGGGGCATCCTCAGGAAATGTTTGTCCGTATGCAATCCAGCACCGAATGACATTCATCATCGGTCATTCGGTGCTGGATTGCATACGGACAAACATCTCCTGAGGATGCCCCGGGTTGGGGTTATAATAATGTACGAGCGGCCACTTTTGATACGCAAACGCAACCCTATAGATTATAATTTCTGATAATCATAAATATTCGTAAAAATGAGGTTTTAGCGAAAACTTGCAGCGAGCGAAAGCGTCTAATTTGCAGTGGTATCTTACACTATAGCTTCGTGGTTGAGGTTAAGCAACTTTCGCAATGGTCGGTATCGGGATGGGTGACCAAAAATATACTATCTCGAGCTCTTCCGTCCTTCAAAAGGCATTTTAGGCCGTTTGTTAGCCCCGACTACATTTGCAGTCTAAGTACCCACCTACTAATTCGCATTGGCCGCGATTGGTGGGTCATGCATGGCCCATTTTCCTTATCCATCCATGGGCAACAGGCCTGTGCCCTACCAGTGGGAACATTAAATGGGTGATGAAGATTCGATTCTACTAATTCGCATTGGCCGCGATTGGTGGGTCATGCATGGCCCATTTTCCTTATCCATCCATGGGCAACAGGCCTGTGCCCTACCAGTGGGAACATTAAATGGGTGATGAAGATTCGATTCTACTAATTCGCATTGGCCGCGATTGGTGGGTCATGCATGGCCCATTTTCCTTATCCATCCATGGGCAACAGGCCTGTGCCCTACCAGTGGGAACATTAAATGGGTGATGAAGATTCGATTACTTTTTTGAAATGAAAACTTCTTAAGCGGTGTTGTGCACTTTTGGGATGGGCAAAAAATTGTTAATCTCGCGTCAGGATCACGTGACCGTCAGATCATACCATAATTGCATTTTACTCTTTTATTTGCTTAAAATAACCGAAACTTTTAATCTAAGCCTTTAATAAAACATAATTGATTAATTTCCATTGGTGGCGCTACTGAGCTGATCGAACCACCATAAGAAAGAAAGAAGATAGAAAGAAAATAGTAGATTATTATATACACCGAGGGGATTATCCCTCGGTTTTATGTCACTGAGGAACTGTTTTTTGTCACGCGCGCGATATTGAATTCTCAGTAAATGAGGACTCCAGATTTAACTCCCGAGCGTAGCGAGGGTTTCGCCATGGAATTAAAACGGGAGTCCTGAGTGCAGCAAGGTATTCAAGCTCGCTCAAGACGAAAACAGCTTTATCCCAAAGGAGAATACTATATTTTTCACTATCTTATTTTAAAAGTACGAGGGCCCCCACCCTCGAACTACGACGACGGACGACGACACACATTTTACAACTTTGAAAGTGTGAGTATATCTTTCAAAATATTGACTTTGACAAAAAATTATAAAAGAAACCTAAATATCATTTTTAAATACCTATCTAAAGACACACACGAATATGTTTTATGAAAATATTTAAATATTACTTTTTTCAGTGTATGGGGTATGTATGGGGTGCCCTCTTAATTTTTTTATTTTTTATTATTGTATAAAAACCCTAAAGCTGTTCACAGAATATATCTACCTACCAAGTTTCAAGTATGTAGTCTTGATAGTTTTGGAATAAAGTGGCTGTGATGTGACATACGGACGGACTGGCGGACAGACATGACGAATGTATAAGGGTTCAGTTTTTTGCCATTTGGTTACAGAACCCCAAAAAACTGGCGCAAACGATCTCATACGCCAAAGCTAGCTTTGTATAAATAAATCCACTATTATATGAATGCGTAATCAGATTATATTTGAAGTGGGCAATCAAATGATAAGGAGCTACGGAGTGGAGTGTATGCACATAATATTGAGCTTATGAAATGAATGATAATAGGCTATACCTTTGATTATGAAATACTGCATTTATATTGCGGGAATGCTAATATAATATTTGGTTTTTATCTGGAAAAAAAATGGGGGGGCCTTCATCGAATGATTAGATGAAGGCTGAGCGCCGGCAAACAAACAAACTTTCACATTTATAATAATAATAGGGATTCTAATATACAACGTGTTAATGAATTAACCCAAAACCTCTTAGATGTTGATTGTGCTCATGAATATGAACAACTTTTACTATGGGGCCAACTCTGCAACTCAACAAAAAAAATCAGCTGTTTCATACAAATTGTCAATCGACCAAAATATATGAAACAGCTGTATTTTTTTGGTTGAGTTGCAGAGTTGGCCCCATAGTAAAAGTTGTTCATATTCATGAGCACAATCACCACCTAAGAGGTATTGGGTTAATTCATTAACACGTTGTATTAACGTTTTAAATGTGAAAGTGTTGTTTGTTTGTCCGTCTTTCACGTCGAAACGGAGCAACGGATCGACGTGATTTTTGGTATGGGGATAGTTTGCGAGCTGGAGAGTGACATAGGCTACTTTATATTCTGGAAAAATACCAGGTTCCCGCGGGATAGCGTCGTGATGTACACACGGGCGAAGCCACGGGCGGAAAGCACTTTGTTCAAAACAAACAAATCCTCCACAAATTTCTACTAGTACAAGTTTTAATCTCTTCAATACCCATGCATGATATCGTTTTCGTAATCGTTTAACGGTATCAGATCCAGGGTTCCCGGGTTCGATTCCCAACCCAATACATATTGTATTCGGTTTGGTTGGTGGTAGGACTTGTACTAAGTCCGCCCGTCTAGCTACCACCATCTTGTCTAAGGTCCGGTTGCTCGTACATTACAGTAAAGTTAAAGTTAAAATTGAACCGCTGTCAATCTTGACCTCGGTGAAAGAAAAATTAGTACGTTGGGTTAAAAGTGTTGTCTGTACTATTTCATTAACCTTCCCTTAATTACTAATGCCAACATTTAAACCACCCCCACCCTGTCGGTTATTTTGACCGCCGTTAAATGTGTAATTTGACTGCTCGTTAAAGTAACCGCTTCTTCAACAACGCTTTTTAAATTTGACCGCTGGTTAATTTTACTTTAACCATAATTTAACCCTAAAGTTAACGTAACCAAGCTTCGAGCAACCGGACCTAATTAGTCTTTGGCCATAACAACGTAGTTTTCAGCATTGTTGTGTTTCGGGAGTTAGAGATAAGATAGCCAGTTCCTCAGTGGTTGAGGATTCCAGGAGCACCGCGATTCCACCTTCAGTGTTCGGAAAAGATCGACGTTTCTGAACGCGTCTCTAATGTCACGTCAAATTGACATTTAGCTGTCACTTGAAGTTGACAGTGACACTTGATTGAAATTCTTGTAACCAAGATGTCGGATTAATTTTGCTGAATTTGTTAAAAATCGCTCGCGTTGAATATGCCTGGCATATCGAATTTGAATTGAATCTTAAATTATCTATGTGATCCCGTTTTGTACGACCAAGGTTTTGACGCCATCCATCGGGCTGGTCGCGGAGTTTTGAAAGAAAGATAATTGTCCACCACGCGCTTTTTGTCGGGACTGTAAATCGTAATAAAAGAGGCTCCCCCGTGTGTGTCATTGTGTATCTATTGCTGAAGCGCCCAGTGCCTTGGGAACGCTGTTATTTGTGTTGTGAGTAAGGTGACTAATTGGTAAGGGCTGCAGAAGAAAGGACCCCAGGGGCGCGCGCGCTCCCTTACACCACTTCTGCCTTGGAGACGTTCGACACACAGACCCGTATGTAACCTCACCTTACTTAACATTCTCTCCGCTGTGTATCGCAGTCCAATTGTTCAGTTTACATCCCCGCTGAAACCTAGTTTTTTGTCCGGAGTCTATATTAGTAATACCAGCTTCCACTGCGCTAGCTGATTCCGCGGTATAGGCAGGGGTTTACTGAACATTGCTTGGTAGCCAAGAGCGTAGCTTGAAGGCCTGAGAGGCCCACGCCAAAACTTTGTATTAATCAGTGCCGTTTTGATGACCCAGTCTGGTCCGGACTAGATTAATTTGTACTTGTAAATGGTAATTAACTTGCATTTGAAAAGTAAAGGGCATTCCTTTGTTATTGGTTCCATGTCTTGTAATTAATTGTCATGTATTGAAGTTCCAAAGTGTAAACAGATGCCTTTCTTTGCTCATAATAATTATTATTCAGTTTTGTTAGCAAATTTGAGTTGTGAATATTGACAAGTTTGTTGCTAAAATAATAGCTAATAAAAGGTTAGCTAATAAGTTTGCACTCAATACTTAGTGAAACTTAGATGATTTAAGACATTGTTTACACATTGAAACTCATTGAAACTTGTGCTTTGAAATAATTAAAATTAATTTGTTGTATGTTGATATCCAAGTGAATTTCAATAGTCAGTGATTTTGAGTGAATTTCAATAGTCAGTGAGTTTTGTTGTTTTCTGATAACCTCCAAATATTTAAGAGTTTGTGTCATTATAAATACTTTGTTGTTGTAATATTGGAATTTTGTGGTTAGTAATAACCTCCAAATATTGGAGATTTTGTGTTATAGTGAATATTTTGAATTTGTTGTTTTTGTTGATAAATTTGTGACGTTACAATGACGGCCTCCTCTGCTAAAGCCAAAATACGTTCTGAGTTACGGTGGTTAGCTTCTGCGGTTGCGTTGTTGGATCGACCGGATAGAACGGAGGCCTTGTTGAACAGATACGTAGATCTGCCCGTACGTTTGGCTGTTGTTGATGAACAGTATGCCTTATTTTTGGAAAGGACTGTTGAGGCCGATGTGGAAATGCGACAAGAAGTCGATTTGGATGTGGACCAGTGTTATGATTTTGCGGACAGAATTACCCAGGTGGCTCGACCTTTGCAAGTGGCAAGAGAGAATGAACCGAGCCCGTCCCCGGTCACATCTAAGAGTATGCCCCCTCTCTTTGCTAGATTGGCCCCCTTAGACTTAAGGCGCTTTGCTGGTCGTCTAGAGGACTGGGAGGGCTTTATTAATATTTTTGATAGTCTTGTACATGCCCGGGACGATTTGACCCAGGGCCAGAAGTTAGCTTATTTGTTATCCGTGTTGGAAGGGGAGGCCCTTGAATCAGTTCAACATTTGGCCCCCTCGGATGAAAACTACCCTATTGCTAGGGATTTGATTGCCCGTCGGTACCAGAACGTACGACGTCTGGCGGACAACCATGTGGCCGCCATTTTGAATTTACCCCGCGTTGCCAGCGTGATGCACTTGAGAGTGGCTTTGTTGAATCCGCTGTTGGTTGCCTACAACGCATTAAAAAACTTAAAACTCCCAGTGGAGCAGTGGTCGTTTTTGTTACTGCACATTGTCCTGGGAAAGTTGCCGGACTCTGTTAAGGTCCGTTTTGAGCAGCAGTATGGTGGGGATAGTGCGACTTATCTGCCACCCTTCTCGGACCTCTTGACGTTCCTGGAAGGAGAAAGTAGACTGGCAGATAATTCCTCTCTGGCCGGTCCTATGGGACCCGAACGACCTGTGCCACAGAGTAGATCCCCCACCGGACCCCCCCGTAGGGGGCGTATGGCCCCTCGCGCGCCCGGCCGCTATGCCGCCGTCCAGGAGACCGCCCGCTGCTTGTACTGTCGGGAACCGGGTCACAGCACGACCCGTTGTGATAAGTTCCTCGACCAGCGCGTCCAAGGCCGTCGAGCGATCGCGCGACAACGGACATGGTGCTACTCGTGCTTGGGCCTGCACATGCAGCGCGAATGTACCCAAGCGCACCCATGCCGCTTTTGTAAGGGCAACCACCATCCCCTCCTCTGCATGAACAGCCCAGAGGGCGGCGGAGCGCCGCAGCGCGTCGCTGCAGGATCACCGCGTATGGGTGGGGGTCTCGGACCCCCCGCGGTGTTTGCATCCCGCAGCAGTTCTAGTGGCCACCAGAGTGGCCCCAGACGCTCTCCGCCACGTTTGGACCCTCAAACGGGCGGGGGTCCCAGGGACCCCCCCATGGGAAACCGATCCCCAAGGATGGGGATGAGTTATGCGGGCGTTGCCGGAGGTCGTAGAGGCCCCCCGCGACGTTTTGAGCCTCGCACGGGCGGGGGTCCCACGGACCCCCCCATGGGAAATCGGTCCCCAACTAGGGGGTTCGATTTTGCGAGCGTTGCGGGAGGTCGTAGAAGCCCCCCGCAACGTGTTGAGCCTCGCACAGCCGGGGGTCCCCGGGACCCCCCCTCTGAAAATCGGTCACCGTGCCCCCGCGACTATGGGGCGACGTACACGGTGGATGATAGGCACCGATTCTCGCCGCCGCTCGCCGAATACCCGCGTTTGGAGCGGCGCCCGCCCCGTCTTCAAGGGGCCGGGAGATATAACCCGCCTGATACCGGGCGAATTGGACGTAGGCAGTATGTGGGAGATTGGGACCCACTGGATCGCTATGAGCGACCCCCTTACCATGGGGGGACGTCTGGGGACCCCACATACTAGCAATCAACGTGTTTACGGTCGATTGTAGCCACCCCTCCAGAGACCGTTTTGTTGCCCACGGCCTCTGTGCTTGTCAGGGGATTGAATGGCGACCTTGTGGAAGTTCGCGCCTTGTTGTTTGTTGTGGAAGTTTTGGGAGGTGGAGGAACCCCCCACTGCCAAGCGGTTGGATCCGTTAGCCGAGGAGTGCGAATTGTTCTACCAGAACAACACTGGGCGCCTCCTCTCGGGTCGCTTGATTACCCGCTTGCCCTTCTTGGCGGCTCGCCCTCCTTTAGGGAGCTCCCGACCGATGGCCGAGAAGAGATTGTTGTCCATGGAGCGTAGGATGGCCAGGGATCCCGCATTCAAGGAGAAGTATATAGACTTCATGCGGGAGTATTTGGACCTTGGGCACATGTCCATCTCGCAGTTGGACTGGCGTAATGTGGAACATTACTTCCTGCCACACCACGCTGTTTTGAAGACTTCCAATGGGAAGATCCGCGTGGTCTTTGATGGTTCAGCGCCCACGTCAACCGGAGTGTCGTTGAATCAGTGTCTGCATGCGGGGCCGAAGTTGCATCACGATGTCTGTGATGTTTTGACCAACTTCCGCCGGCACGCTGTCGTCTTTGTGGCCGATATCCGCATGATGTTCAGACAGACCGTGATTCACCCGGAGGATAGACGATACCAGCTCATCCTTTGGCGTGAGGATCCCCAGGATCCGATGTTGGCTTACGAGCTGAACACCAACACTTATGGTTTGCGGTCGAGCCCCTTTGTGGCGATCCGTTCGCTTTTGGAGCTCGCAGAGCGCGAACGGCTACGCTATCCCCGGGCATCTGCTCTTATTGAGGGGGGGGCCTTATTTGTCGACGATATCTGCACGGGGGCCTCGAGCTTAGATGAGGCTCTCGTCTTACGTGATGAGCTGATTGCGCTCTTGAGGGCTGGTGGCTATGAGTTGCGGAAGTGGCTGTCTAACTCACCGGACCTATTGGCAGATTTGCCTAAGGACCACCAGCAAGAGCCGCTCCTCTTTGAAAATCCGGAGACTCCAGACATGCTGTCTGTTTTGGGAGTCCAGTATCGACCAGTCCCGGATTTGTTCACATATAGATTGGAACTGCCAGACCCAAAGGTCTGGACTAAACGCACGGTGCTGTCCACCGTAGCCCGTACCTTTGATCCGAACGGTTGGCTCAGCCCTGTAGTGTTTTCGATGAAGTGCTTCCTACAGGAGCTCTGGGCTGCGGAATTGTCATGGGATGAGCCCCTCTCTGGTAGCCTCCTACGAGAGTGGGTGAGGTTCGTGTCATCCCTACCCGACGTCAATCGGGTTTGTATACCGAGGCAAATGCTGCCTTCGGGAAAGTTTAAAGCCTCCCTGCACGGCTTTTGTGACGCGTCCGAAAGCGGATACGCGGCAGCCGTTTACATCCGAACGGTGGATGCAGCAGGCGTTGTCGCCGTACACTTAGTTATGGCCAAGAGTAAGGTCGCCCCCCTTCGGACTAGGCTAACCATTCCGAAGTTGGAGTTGTCCGGCGCCACTCTCTTAGTACGGCTACTCAATCATGTTGCCGACACCTTGGGAAACGGTGTCGACTTGGAGTCGATATTTGCGTGGTCTGACAGCCAGGTCGTCCTTTGTTGGCTGAAGAGTTCAGTCCACACCCTTGAGGTTTTTGTGGCCAACCGGGTCTCACAAATTCAGACTTCAAAGGCCCCGTTGATTTGGCGCCACGTACCGGGCGAATTGAACCCCGCAGATTGTGCCTCCCGCGGCTGCGAGGCGCCTGAGTTAGTGGACCACCACCTATGGTGGAGTCCATCATGGTTGTTACGGCCTGAGCGCTCATGGCCTGCCACCCCGGCTGTGGCCAGAGTCCCAGACCTAGGCATGCGTGTTCACGCCGTGGAGACGGTGGCGGCTCCGCAGATGGAGTTTTTGTTAGACCGCTACAGTTCTCTTGATAAGTTGCTCGGCGTGACTGCTTGGATGAGGCGCTTTGTGCGAAATTGTCGCCAGCCTCAGGAGAAATCGTTGTCTCCGGTCCTCGCCCCACAAGAGCGGCAAGACGCTCTGTTGCATTGGTTGCGAGTGACGCAACAGCGAGAGTTTGAACCGGAGCTGAAAGCCCTGCGCACAAGTAAGTCCAAGTTGAAGGGACCCTTGGTGCGGTTGAATCCCTTCTTGGACAGTACCGGATTGCTGCGTGTCGGAGGTAGGCTCAGACATGCCAACCTGCCGTACGGATCACGCCACCCTTTGTTGCTCCCCAAGGATGGACCGTTAGTTAGACTGTTGATTACAGACCGACATGTAAAGAATGCTCATGCCGGTTGTAATGCCTTGACCGCGCTCCTCCAACGAGAGTTCTGGATTTTGTCAGCGCGGAGAATAATCCGATCCGTTATTTTTCGTTGTCTCCCGTGTTATCGTTTGCGCGCCGATACGATGCAGCCCCAGATGGGTGATTTGCCTGCCGATCGTGTGAACGAATCGATGCCCTTCTCAGGAGTTGGAACGGATTTTGCGGGGCCATTTACCGTTAAGACATCGCGGCTTCGTAATGCTAGAACGGAAAAGGCTTACTTGTGTGTATTTGTTTGTTTGGCCACTAAAGCGGTCCACCTGGAGGTGGTTAGTGCCCTCACCACAGAAGCCTTTGTAGCCACGTTGAATCGTTTTGTGTCTCGCCGCGGAATGCCGTCGTTAATCAGGTCCGATTGTGGAACCAATTTCAAGGGCACCGATAGGTATTTAAAGGAAGTTTGTGAATTTTTGGATAGGAATAATTTTGAGATCGGATCCACACTCTCTCGCAGAGGGGTACGATGGCAGTACTCCCCGCCATCCTGCCCCCACTGGGGAGGGATTTTTGAAGCAACTGTAAAGGCCGCTAAAACTCACCTTCGTCGCGTTATTGGGGAGACGGTCCTCACGTTTGAGGAACTCGCGACCGTATTTTGTAAGGTTGAGGCGGTCCTCAACTCGCGTCCGTTGTGTCCGTTGTCTTCGGACGCGAATGATTTAGAGGCCCTTACGCCGGGCCATTTTTTGATTGGCAGACCGCTTAACGCCTTGCCGGAATATCCTTATTCCGAAGTGCCCTCCGGACGGCTCTCGCGATTTGAATTGCTCCAGCAGCTTACGCAGAGTTTTTGGCGCCGTTGGCATCTGGAGTATTTGCACATTTTGCAGCAACGCGTTAAGTGGTCGGATAGGACGACCCCACCCAAGACTGGAGACCTCGTGTTGGTAAAGGATCCAAACCTGCCGCCCCTCCGCTGGCGTTTAGGACGCATTGTTCAGCTTCATCCGGGGTCGGATGGTGTGCCCAGGTTTGCCGAGGTCCTGGTGGGGGACTCTGTTTTGAAGCGAGCGATCGCTACCCTCTCTCGCCTGCCCTTAGATTGAGTTGGCGGACAGTTTGCTACTGTCCGGGACGGGGGGATGTTCACGCCGCGCGTGATTCATTCATTCACGTTCATTCGTGGGGTCGGCGCCAACCGCCGCCCGCGCGACATCGCGACCAGTTGGCCGTAAGCAGCCGTGAGGAGCGCCCGGTCCGGGTACGGACTTGTGACCCGTGTGTGTTCGCTTTGAAAAGCGCCGGGAAGTTTTAGCTGCCTATTAGGGCATTGTGTAGTTATAAGGGTGTTAGCTGTAAGAGTTTCCCATCGGGGGTTGTGTGGAGATCGTTTTGCCCGGCGCGCGCCGGCGAGACAACGTTCAGCCCCCCTGGATTACGGACACTATTTTCTAGTAAGGTAGGATTAGCTTAATTTACTTAATTTTGCATGAGAAACCTTCGTTTCAATAAACTGTGGAACACAGTAGATGTGGTCATCACAATTGTGCGTGATCACGCTCCGTTGAACACTTCTTTTTGCCGCACCACGCCGTTTTGAAATCCGGAAAGATTCGGGTGGTCTTTGACGGTTCGGCTCCCACCTCTACTGGAGCGTCCTTGAACCAGTGTCTGCATGTAGGTCCCAAGCTGCACACGGAGATCTCAGACATTTTGACCAACTTCCGGCGGCACCAAATTGTATTTATGACTGACATCCGGATGATGTTCAGACAAACGGTCATCCATCCAGAGGATAGGAGGTACCAATTGATTTTGTGGAGAGAGAGTCCTAGGGACCCCTTGTTGATTTATGAATTGAATACGAATACGTACGGTTTGGCTTCGAGCCCGTTTGTTGCGATTCGTTCTTTGTTGGAGTTGGCCGAGAAGGAGCGCTTGAGATACCCTCGCGCCTCCGCCATTTTGGCCAGTGACGTCTATGTGGATGACATTTGCACGGGCGCCTCATCTGTCTCAGAGGCGATTGTCCTGCGAGACGAACTCACCGCCCTTTTGAAGTCGGGAGGTTACGAGTTGAGGAAATGGATATCCAACTCGCCTGATGTACTGGTAGGTTTGCCCGAAGAGCACCAGCAGGACCCCCACCTATTCGAAAATGTTGATAATCCCCATGTGGTGACCGTCCTTGGCGTACAGTACAAACCGGTCTCTGACACTTTCACGTATTGTGTGGATTTACGACCACTGAAAGTCTGGACCAAGCGTTTAGTATTGTCTACTGTCGCACGTACCTTTGACCCCAATGGGTGGATTTGCCCCGTGTTGTTTATGGCCAAGTGTTTCTTGCAACGGTTATGGGCTTCGGGTGTGTCGTGGGATGAACCCCTCTCGGACGAGTTACTCCGAGATTGGTCGAGCTTCGTTTCATCCCTCCCCGAGATTAATGAAGTGCATTTGCCGAGGCTATTCCTCCCTTCTGAAAATTGTAAAGTTACTCTTCACGGCTTTTCCGATGCCTCCGAACGTGGATTTGCTGCGGCCGTGTACCTCCGCACCGTTACTGTTGACGGAGTTGTTGCTGTGCATCTGGTGATAGCGAAAAGCAAAGTCGCTCCCCTTCGGACTCGTCATACGATCCCGAGGTTGGAATTGTGTGGAGCTGCCCTCCTAATGCGTTTGTTGAACCACGTATGGCTCACATTAGGTCGATCTATTAAGATACAAGGGGTTTATGCTTGGACGGACAGTCAGGTCGTCCTTTGTTGGTTGAAGGCTCCGGCGCACACCTTGGACGTGTTTGTGGCCAATCGAGTGTCGCAGATTTGTAATTCCGACATCGAGTTGATTTGGAGACACGTGCCGGGAACCATGAATCCCGCGGATTGTGCGTCTCGGGGTTGTGTAGCCCCAACCCTAATTAACCACCCCCTCTGGTGGGGCCCACAGTGGTTGATGCGGCCTGAGTCGGAGTGGCCGCCCTCTCCAGCGTTGTCGAACGTAGCCGTTCCTGATATGCGGGCATGCGTCCTGGAGACTAACCCCGCCGGGGAAAAGGATTTGTTGTTGGATCGGTACAGCTCCTTACAGAAGCTGCTTGGTGTTACCGCTTGGATCAGACGTTTTGTGTACAATTGCAGAAACCCACGCGCGAGGCGTGATTCGTCGGTTCTCACTCCGGACGAGCGTAGGGACGCGCTCTTGTTTTGGGTCCGGAGAGTACAAGCTGATAGTTTTGAGTCCGAGATTGAAATTTTGCGTTTAGGCCGTCGCAAGTTGAAGGGCGCGGTATCGCGATTGAACCCCTTCCTGGACGAGAGTGGGCTTTTGCGAGTCGGCGGAAGACTTCGAAATGCGAACCTGCCGTATGGAGCTCGTCACCCCCTTTTGTTACCTAAAGCCGGACATTTGACTCAACTGATAATAACAGATCGCCATGTGAATGCACAACATGCTGGCTGTAATGCTTTGTTGGCCATTTTGCAGCGTGAATTTTGGATTTTGTCTGCTCGTCGAGCCATTCGCACTGTGGTTTTCCGTTGCCTGCCTTGTTATCGATTGAAGGCCGCGACCATGCAGCCCCAGATGGGTGATTTGCCTGCTGATCGCGTCACGGAATGTAGAGCCTTTGCCGGAGTCGCCACCGACTTCGCCGGTCCCTTTACTGTAAAGGCTTCGAGACTGCGTAATGCTAAAACCTATAAGGCGTACTTGTGCGTGTTTGTGTGTTTGTCCACCAAGGCTGTCCATTTGGAAATTGTCTCGGAATTGTCTACCGAAGCCTTTGTCGCCGCCTTGAGCAGATTTGTTTCCCGTAGAGGACTGCCGACATTGATACGTTCCGATTGTGGTACTAATTATAAGGGAACGTGTAATTATCTTAAGGAAGTAGTTAAGTTTTTTGTTGATAATAAAATAGACATTGGAACCACCCTCTCCCGGCGTGGGATAATCTGGAAGTTTAGCCCTCCAGCTTGTCCGACCTGGGGAGGAATTTTTGAAGCTTGTGTAAAGGCTGCCAAAACACTTGCGTCGCGTGATTGGAGAAACTATTCTCACGTTTGAGGAACTTGATACGGTATTTTGTAAAATTGAGGCCGTCCTCAACTCGCGACCCTTGTGCCCGTTGTCTTCGGACCCGAATGACCTGGAAGCGTTGACCCCAGGTCATTTCTTGATCGGACAGCCCCTTTTGGCTTTGCCTGAATATCCTATTCAGGATGTAGGATCCCATCGTTTGTCGCGATACCAACTTTTGAAACAGATGTCCCAAAACTTCTGGGCACGTTGGTCGATGGAGTATTTGCATATCCTACAACAGCGCGTGAAGTGGACAGATAAAACCACCCCACCCCAGACTGGCGACCTCGTGTTGATTAAGGATGCTAACCTGCCGCCCCTATGTTGGCGAAGGGGGCGCATTGTTAAACTCTACCCCGGAACTGACGGAGTTCCTCGTTTTGCTGAGGTTTTGGTTCGAGATTCGGTTTTGAAGAGAGCAGTTAGTGGGCTCTCCCGATTACCCGTAGATTGACGTACCGTTCTTAACGGTCCGGGGCGGGGGGATGTTCGGAAAAGATCGACGTTTCTGAACGCGTCTCTAATGTCACGTCAAATTGACATTTAGCTGTCACTTGAAGTTGACAGTGACACTTGATTGAAATTCTTGTAACCAAGATGTCGGATTAATTTTGCTGAATTTGTTAAAAATCGCTCGCGTTGAATATGCCTGGCATATCGAATTTGAATTGAATCTTAAATTATCTATGTGATCCCGTTTTGTACGACCAAGGTTTTGACGCCATCCATCGGGCTGGTCGCGGAGTTTTGAAAGAAAGATAATTGTCCACCACGCGCTTTTTGTCGGGACTGTAAATCGTAATAAAAGAGGCTCCCCCGTGTGTGTCATTGTGTATCTATTGCTGAAGCGCCCAGTGCCTTGGGAACGCTGTTATTTGTGTTGTGAGTAAGGTGACTAATTGGTAAGGGCTGCAGAAGAAAGGACCCCAGGGGCGCGCGCGCTCCCTTACACCACTTCTGCCTTGGAGACGTTCGACACACAGACCCGTATGTAACCTCACCTTACTTAACATTCTCTCCGCTGTGTATCGCAGTCCAATTGTTCAGTTTACATCCCCGCTGAAACCTAGTTTTTTGTCCGGAGTCTATATTAGTAATACCAGCTTCCACTGCGCTAGCTGATTCCGCGGTATAGGCAGGGGTGTACTGATCATTCAGCCTTATCGTTATTTAACACTAGCGGATCCTCGCGGTTTTACCCGCGTGGTACCCGTTCCCGTGGGAATATCTGGATAAAATATAGCCTATGCCACTCGGGAAGAATGTAGCTTTCTAATGGTCAAAGAATTTTCGAAATAGGTCCAGTAGTTTCGGAGCCTATTCGATGCAAACAAACAATCAAATCTTTCCTCTTTATAATATTAGTATAGAATAGCTTTCGGCTTACACTCGTGAACTGCCCACCTCTAATTCTCGAAGTGCTCATACCAGAGCAATTTTTTGAGCAATAATGCTTAATTAATAATCTCTCCCCTGACCTAGGTTGGTGGTAGGGCTTATTCAAAGCCCGCCTGGCTAGCTACCACTATCTTATCTAAGTCTGACGCTATAACAACGATGTTTTCAGCATTGCTGTGTTCCGGCAGTAACATAAAGGGTGTCTCAAAAGTACGTATAGGATTTGAATTTTGCGCTTTTTCCGAAATATTCAAGATGGCGGGTTGAAATTTGACATACGTCATCTTGACACATGTAAAATTAATCGTGGAGCGTTTCACAATAAAACAGCGCATAGAAGTTGTACAAATATTTAACGAAAATTCACGATCAATTACAAACACTCGTCGAAAGGTCGAAAAATCTCGTAATTTGAAAAAGAGGTGATGTCAAATGGCCACCGAGATCTTGCCATTTGATGCCACTGGATTTCTTTCTTTGGGGCTACGTTAAAGATAAAGTCTACGCCAACGATCCACAAAACATAGACAATATATTCGCCGAGTTATTGGTGAAATAAGTAGCGAAATGTGTGAAAGTAGCAGCGAAATGTGTGAAAGTGTCATGAAAAACTTGCACACAGCAAAAATGCACGTGGCGGCCATTTAGCAGATATTCTATTCAGATAAAATTGTACAAGTCTCTTCTTTAAAATAAAATAAAACTACGCAGAAATTCCAATCCATTCGCGTTTTATTGAGACAAAACATCCTTTACCTACTTTTGGGACACCCGTTATAATATAAATACTTAGGCTGCATTCGACCAAACTTTTATTCCAAGAATATCGCTTACTGTCGGATACTAATACGAAACTAGTATGGGGTTTTGACATTACTATCCGAAAGTAAGCGTTATTCTTGGAATAACAGTTTGGTCGAATGCAGCCTTAGCCAGTTTCTCAGTAATTGAGTGCGCTTCCACCTTCAGCCTTATCATCATTTAACATCAGTTGTTGTGATGGCTAAGTGCTACCCCGTAGTGGATAAAACAAAAACTTCAACCCTGCTTTGAAGTCATTGTCTCGACAATAATAGCGGCTCTAATGGCAAGCCGAACGACCAGGCTGGTCATATCACGGCATTATATTGGATGACACGTCATATCATACATAATAAATGATAACGATGCCATATAGGCCTAGAGAGATTCCAGTGTAGGGCTGTCAAACTTGAGTAATGCAATCTGTATATAAAGTCACCGGAAAATAATAAAAACCATATTTTTATAAATTTCCTAAAAAAATAACCACGAAATTTAAGGCAATCGCTTCGCTATCGCCTTAAATTTCTAACCTATCACGACGTGTTCTACAGGACTTCCGTAAATTTATAAATTTGCGGTTCTTGTTATTTTCCGGTGACATATACCTACTTACACGGTATTTTTACCATCCCGGATAATTTCAGGGATTATTCCACTCATGAAAACAAACAACTTTTATTATGGAACCAAAACTGAAATCGCGAAAGAAAAATCAGCTGTCCCATACAATTTTGCGCTTTTGTATGGAACAGAACAGAACTGTTTTTTTTTTCGAGATATCAGTTTTGGTCGTACCAGCGATTTTGGTCAAACCATAGTATAAATTCTGGCATAATGTACACTTCCTTCCGTACTAATAAATATAAACGAGAAAGTGACTCTGTTGGTTCGTCTGTTTCGACCTTTTCACGCTAAAACTACAGATTCTAACTTAATTCGGCAAATAGGAGAATGACATTTTTTTTTTATCCACAACGGGGTAGCACTTAGCCTTCATCACACCTGATGTTAAGTGGTGATAAGGCTGAAGGTGGAAGCGCACTACTCCCGGAATCCTCAATCACTGAGGAACTGGCTATCTTATCTCTAACTGCCGGGTCACAATAACGCTTAAAACATCATTGTTATGGCGTCAGACCTTATATGATGGTGTTAGCTAGCCAGGCGGACTAAGAACAAGTCCTACCACCAACCAAACCGAATACAATATGTACCCCCACTGGGAATCGATCCCGGGACCTCTTGGTCTGAAATCGGTTGTGTGAACCACTAGACCACAGAGGCGCTTAAATAATTATGCTACCTACTTAGACGTGAAAAGTTTAAGTGATATAAGGAGCGCGAAATAGCCGTATTTCACGCGGACGAATCACGTTGATATAAAGGACCCCCTACCCCACTTCATAAACGAAGGTTAAGCGTTATCTCTCCAGAATATAAAGTTCCTTATTTTTATTTGCATAAGGTTCTTTTTCGTCAAACTCTATGGTGACCTAGTGATATTTACGCGACCTACAAGTAGGGTTGGCTGCCATCAACTACAGTGCCGACCCGAACAAAAACTTTAATACCCCGGAAATGATTGCTGAAATGAGATATTTTTCCCGGACAGACACACATGCAAAATATTAGGTATACGCATTAAATAACAAAAAAGTTGAAATTTAAATTTATTTATTATTGATAGTTTAAAAACAACAAATTATAATAGTAAGTACTTATTGTAAAAAAACCGGCCAGGTGCGAGTCGGACTCACGCACGAAGGGTAATTAGACACTTTGGAATTTTAAGATCGAGAAAAAAACGCCAAAACATCACGTTTGTTGTATATGGGAGCCATAGATACTTACTTTAAATATTTATTTTATTATAATATAATTATTTATTTTTTAAGTGAATATATACAACATAATATTCTGTGAATAGTTCAAGCGTCTACCTGTAGCCGTCCGAGCAAAAACGCAAAAAATAACACATTTGTTGTATGGGAAAAAAAATCTGTTTTTAGTGTTTGTTGTTATAACGACAACAGAAAAACATCATCTGTAAAAAATTCAAATATCTAGCTGTCACGGTTCATGAGATACAGCCTGGTGACAGACAGACAGACAGACGGACAGTGGATTCTTAGTAATAGGGGTCCCGTTTTTACCCTTTGGGTACGGAACTCTAAAAATATAGTTAAGTATAGTTTTATCAATGTTATCATTGGCGTCTAAATGTAAAAAAATCGGAATATGAAAATGTTGGCAAGGAAAACACTGAGAGCGGAGAGAGGCAATGCTCTCCATAGTGCACTTGCGAATATGTACAGGTTTTTCCGTTTTCAGGTGACAGACAGACGGACAGTGGAGTCTTAGTAATAAGGTCACGTTTTTACCCTTTGAGTACGGAACCCTAAAAAAGAATATAGTTATAGTTTTATTTTTATTTATATTTTTATTTATTTATTGATATTCCACGTCAAACACGAGATCCTTCAAGAAGGAAAGCATGAGCATTCCTTTTAAACGAGAGCTTGGATTGAGATCTCCTTACGGTCTCTGGGAGACTATTCCAAAGGCGGATGGCTTGCATTGTAAGAATCGGCCATATAGCCAGAATTGTAGAGAGGAGTAGATAGTGCTAATGAATCGGATGATCGAAGATTACGGCCATGAGTATCGCAGATGTATGTAAACTTGGAATTCAGGTATTCTGGTGAAAGAGGGTTATTTAATATGGAGTAGAGAGTACACAGTAACCTTAGCTGTCTACGCTGACGAATGGGAAGCCATTTAAGCTGCGACCGGTAAGAAGAGACGTGATCGAACTTGCGAAGACAGAAAATAAAACGGATAGCATAATTTATGAGCCGGTCTAGCTTGTTGAGAAGATCCTCATTTAGGTTAGAGTAACAGACATCAGCATAATCAATGAGAGGAAAAATAAGAGATGTGACAAGAGTTATCTTAATTTTAATAGGAAGGAAATTTTTGAAGCGGCTTAAGAAGCGCAGAGAATATGTAACCGCACGACTCACCTCGGCAACTTGCGTTGTCCATCTAAGCAAAGGGTCTATGTGAAGGCCGAGATTTTCAACACTGGAGCAAAAAGGTATAACTTTGTTGTTCAGCAAAACAGGCTGGATTAAATCGGTGTCAATTTTGATCAGCTGTTTAGAGCCGCCGACAACTATCGCTTGGCATTTCGCCGGGTTCACCGCGATGCCGAACTCCGTGGACCAGGGGGCTTAGACAAAGTAACATAGCGATAGCGATAGCGAAGCGATAACGAAGTTCGAAAGAAATTCAAGGTATAGGATTGGCGGATTGGTATAAGCTGCGCTAAATCAGGTGGCCTTGCCGCAAGTTGATTGGAGCATAAAGACGATAGCGATAGCGATTGTCGTTTCGCCACATAACGATGTTACTTTGTCTAAGCCCCCTGGTGCTAATAGTTTTTAAGACATCATTTAAGTGAGAGATAACGGAGTCGACATCATCAGCGGGTGCTTGCACATAAATTTGTTTTTATCGATGTTATCATTTGCGTCTAAATGTAAAAAAACTGAATAAAAGAAAATGTTGGCAAGAAAAACCCTGAGAGCGGAGAGAGGCAATGCTTTCCAAAGTGCACGTGTGAATGTGTCCAGGTTTTTCCGGATACTTTTTAAAAACCCCACCGGACGCTCCCCGGACCCCCATTAAACTCAAATCAATCAGGATGGCAACCCTATACCTTCAAGAGACGAATAAAATCGGAATGTAAAGAAAAGCATTTCGTATCAGTTCCTATTTAACGATGCTTCTTTAAATTTTTACGAGTCTATTGTTTTTATCGGTTCAACTGTTTTTATTCGCGAAATCGCTCATTACAGTAACGATCGATAAAACTTGGATAAAGTTTAAAAATGTTAAGGCGGATAGGGGTGTCAACAGTTTTATGTATAAGTAGGGCAGCCACTTTTTGCTTTAAAAGTTTTCTGAACAACTTTTAGCCATTTTTGATAAAGGCAATTGAAATAAGGTATTTCAAGGTAATAATAACAACCGTTAGAATTCCTTATGTCATAAGATTTTTTTTCAATAAATTCCATTTTCTGTTTGAAAAAATGTTTTGTATGAAAATTTAAAGAAATTTGTTTTGGATGAATGAAATACTTTATAAACCTTTGTTTTTTACAATTAAATTGTTGTTTTGCAATTGACTGGTTTCTAGTGCATTAGAATATATTGATTTTACTTGGGTTTGGTCTTGATTTTTCGCAATATTTACAAAAGTATAACTACCAGTAAGTGGCCGGTACATTTGGCATCTCTCACACATTGTGTGTAATATAAATAAACTATTTTACTTTTATAAATTTGAAAAATGTACTTTTAAAGGTAGATAAATTATCTATAATTTAGGATATAATTTGTGTCTTAAATACCTAAGACCATTTAGTACTTAGTGCTTAAAAGTCATAAAATCCTTAAAGTGGCCACAAAGGGTACGTCTGCCCTACCTACTAAAATAAAGCTCGTATTATTCTTTCTTTTGGCTCAGGGGTAGGTACCTGCCTTCTACGCCAAAGGTCTCGGGTTCGATCCCCGAACAAGACAAATATTTGTGTGCATGAGAATGTCTATTTGTCTTGGTCTGGCTGTTTTCTATGTAAGTATATTTAGTATTTATAATTACAAAAAAAAGTATTTAAGTTCCATATTAATTAGTTTCCATATTTATCCGTTATCTAGTTTCCATAACACAGTTTCTTAATGATAATGAGTGTGATTGTGACAAGTTAATTATTATTTAATTTATTATTTATTAAATGACTAGCTTTCCACGCCCGCGTGGTCTACACAACACAACACATAGAGGCGGAACGTACAGGCGTTTGTGGGCCCCTAGGACGGGGGGCCCGGAGCCCTTGTTTAGGATTTGATCAAGGGAACGTGGAAGCGTTAGGCCCCCCCTGCATCGGGGGCTCTTCCACCCCCGTCAGTCCGACACTGCTCTTATCTATTGATGAAAAACCGTATTAAAGTCGGCGTAGTTTGCTAAGCGTACTACCAGGGACAAATTCTGTGGACCACCTCTTACCACTCGGTCAAGATGACACCTGCAGGTGTCATGTTCATCCCTCTTACTCTCCGAGCATGACATAATCGAGTGAAAGAGACGGGTATAATTTGCAGGTGTCATGTTATCTTGACCGAGTAGTACTTCTTTTCGTTTGGCTGGCGTCTCAACTCAACTCTGCAGTCCCTTTCCGTACCGATGTTTTATCTAACGAGCGCGGATGAGCCAGGCTTGTGTGTGTAAATGTACATGTAATGGTGTGTGTTGACGACCTCTGTGGCCGAGTGTACGTACCGGTTTTCAAGGTACCGCTATCACTAGAGGTCCCGGGTTTAATCCCCGGTCGGGTAAATATTGAAATTTTCAATATTTTCTCGGGTCTGGGTATACCTGTACGTGGTTATACCCGTCGTTGTTTCCAATTTCCATAATACTAGTGCTTAAGCTACTATAATTTTTGTATTGGAACAATGTAAGTATGTGATGTTGTCTAATATTTATTAATTTCTCGCGAGCGCTCAGTGTTGGTTGAATCGCCGCGCCGGCCGACGCACACAGGAGCGCGTGTCTATACGCATTACAACTACAAGTATGGCTCACCCGCGCTCGTGAGATAAAACAACTGTAATAGCTTTCATGTAACATGTACACATTTAATGTAACTAGTAGGTATGTAAAAAAGCACTACGATTAAAACACGATTGAGACGCGATTATGACTTAACGTTAGCAGAATCGACACCCATGATAATAAACGGTCGAGGGTTCGAGTCCCATCGGAGCTAGTTGTGAGACGGGAGGATTTTTTCTAATACTTCATTTTCAATAATAATAATTGCATAGTGAATGAAAAAAGTAAAAAAATAATAATAATTGAGAAGTGGTTCACCGAATTTGTCCCAGACTGTACAAATACAAATACGACTGTACAAGTACAAATGGCATTACGTAGGTATCTCGTGCGAAGTCGAATCTCCAATAAAACAGTGTTTTGGAGAAGCAAAACTATTTAAAGCACCAGCTAATTTGAACGAATGGGGGTAAGAGGGAAGCCTACAAATCTTTATTAGGGTGCGTGCGTCAAGACTTCTTTATAGGGGTAAGTTCACACTGAACGAGTTTTCTTCAGTGGTGTACTATTGACTACTAGCTGTACAGTAACCAGCAGTAATATGTACCTATACAACATAATATAAATAATAAATAAAGAAATAACTTTTTACAATCACACCAATTACCTATCTAAGCCCATGTAAATTTCATTAAGAAACTGTGTCACGGAAAACTTGATAACGGATAAATATACTTATACTTAAATAAGTACTTTTTGTTTGTAAATACATACTTAATATACATAGAAAACACCCCGTACAAGACAAATAGACATGTTCATGCACACAAATATTTGTCTTGTTCGGGAATCGAACCCGAGACCTCAGAAGGCAGGTAGCTTACCCCTGCACCAAGTCGGTCGTCATTATGACTTTACACCATAATAAATATGTGACCGGTAATGTGTTGTGTATAAATAATCTGGTATTCTATACTTAGATAGAGTACCTACCTACCTCGGATTTTAACCGACTTAAAAAAGAGGTTATAGTTTGACCTGTATGAAAATGATTTGAGTGGAATTTGATAATATTTGAGTTTAGCGTTATATTTAGTCTTCCAAGCACGTGTGTTCGTTAGTGTATTGTATGTAAGTAAGATTGTCCATGATTTCCCGAAAACAAAAAATTCATATCGAGATTATTCTCCTTGACTTAAATTAGGTGTATTCCAACTTAGAGAACTATCTAAGTTTCATCAAAATCGGTTCAGTAGTTTTTAAGATATGGTTAGTTATAGTATGGTACAATATACACTAAAAATTATGAAATAAAAAAGGAATTAAAAATATCTGTCAACTAAAAAGGAATAAATAATATTATCTATTTGACGTCCTTTTTCTTGCTCCTGGCTGGCACTTGCCAGGAGCAAGAAAAAGCCAGAAAAAGGCACCGACCTCAAAAAGGTAGGTATTTTAAAGGAATTAAAAATATCTGTCAACTAAAAAGGAATAAATAATATTATCTATTTGACGTAAGTGCCAGCCAGGAGCAAGAAAAAGCCAGAAAAAGGCACCGACCTCAAAAAGGTAGGTATTTTCTTTCCAGGCTACAAAGTATCTGTGTCCCAAATTTCAGCAAAATCCGTTCAGCCGTCTTGGCGTGATTGAGTAACAAACATTCAAACATCTAAACTTTCACATTTATAATATTTGTAGGAAGCAGGATAGTAGGATGGTGGTAGCTATCCAGGCGGACAAAGAACAAGTCCTACCACCAACCAAACCGAATACAATATGTATCGTAATCGTATTTTTCAGAGGTCTTTTCGAAAAGAAAAAGTGTCGAGGCAAAATCATAAAATCGTGTTTCTGAAACTATACAAATCTAGATAAAGGTATGAAGAAATATATATCTAACTAGCGGCCGCCCGCGGTTTCACCCGCGTGGTACCCGTTCCCGTGGGAATATCGGGATAAAATATAGCCTATGTCATTTGGGAAGACTGTAGCTTTCTAACGGTGAAAGAATTTTCTAAATCGGTCCAGTACTTTTTGAGTTTATTCGTTACATACAAAAATACAAATCTTTCCTCTTTATAATATTAGTATAGATTAACAGATTTGTAGCAACTCTAACCGTCCAATAGTTTTATATATCAAAAAGTCCATACTTTTTCCGCGTAGCGCCTTAAGGCGATACTCGAAAAAATTATGCTAAAGCGAGATAGCAATGAGAAAACAACGCGCGCGGGAGCGAGACCGATTTTGCAGATTAGGCAAAAAAAACACAAAATAACTTCGTTTTAAAAAACTATAGCGATTTTAAAAAAATGCTTCTACACGATCCTAAATATTATTGGTGTGCACTAACTAAACCAATTTTCAATAGTAAGTACCTATATGTAACCCCATTTAAGAATAATGTTGAAATTTCGTATTTTTCAGAGGTCTTTTCGAAAAGAAAAAGTGTCGAGGCAAAATCACAAAATCGTGTTTCTGAAACTATACAAATCTAGATAAAGGTATGAAGAAATATATAGGTATATATATACATCTTAGTACCAGATTTGTAACTACTCTAACCGTCCTATAGTTTTATATCAAAAAGTCCAGGATATTTGTTCCGAGTAGCGCCTTAACTTCAACAATAGCAGGACAAGCGCTTTTACCACTGCGCCACGGTGGCCACGGGCTCCCTGGCCATTATCATGACAAGATCATACATGAAGGCTATAAAACACGGATAGAAAAAAAAACATGTTGATATTTTTCTTTACCAATACATATTGACGTGATAAGATGGATTGACGCGGCCGTTGCCTAGCAACGGGTAGGGGAGGGGGTAGCACTCAGTAAATACAAGCCACAACACAAAAATGTCTATCTTTCCAACCATAAAACCACTCTTATGACAGTGGTAATAAGGTCGGTTTCGCAGTAGAATTGTTAAATTTCATGCTTTAGGTAAGTACTTGTACAAATTGAGAAATATCTTTATCAAGTTACTTAGGTTTTTAGTAGCTGTAGCGGCCTTGAGGATGATAGTTTTAACGTAGAAATAGTACCGCACGTTTTCTTACATTTATTTTCTAGTGTAAAGAAGTTTTTTGAAAAGTGTTTCGCACTACCGCAATCCAATGAATTTATTGCACTCTATAAAATAAATAAATAAATATTGGACACCATCACATACATTGTTCCAATACAAAAGTATTAGTAGCTTAAGCACTAGTATTATGGAAATTGGAAACAACGACGGGTATTAGGCCCTGTCCTAATGAGAAGTTTTCCAGTAGGTTCTATAATGCTCAATAGATGTCGCTGCGACCACTTTTCTTTTTTTTCTTAATTTTCATGTATAGTGTCACAAGCTTTTCTGTTCCGGTGACAGTCGTGACAGAGGAGCCACTTGCAATATGAAATTACCTGTCAAAATGGACTGTCGTATGAAAACTGTTTTAGTTCCAAAGAGAACCACCGGAACATAAAAGATTGGCACACTATGTGGTATGGTTTTTTTGCGTTCCCCAGTTTACGGGAAAGTTGAATGTATTGTTTCACGAATTTTGTTGCATATATATTAATGAGTTATCGTTTTTTTCTTATTTTACGCACGCGATGGCCAATTAGGACAGGACCTTATTAACCACATACACCCAGACCCGAGGAAATATTGAAAAGTTCGTTTTCAACATTTACCCGACCGGATATCGAATAGGGTGGATCGTTTTTTCGTTTTTATAGAATTTCAAAATCGCTGGGTGCTCGAAATTTGCTTCATGTGACGAGGATCAAAACTTATTATGAGGACAACTTAATCAAATTAGTAGAAGTACTGCCCCCAAGGCCGTCAAAGTTTGAAAATCATGAAGTTTTCAAAGTCATAAAAAATTTAATATAAATATCATAACATAAATCATTAATGAAGAATTAGTTGTAAAATGAATAGAAAAACCATAAATGACAAATAAAATAACATTTAAGTTATACACGCCTCCAAAAAAAATTTTTTTTAATCTCTTTAATTTTCTAATTTTCTAAATTACCTTATTTTCAAATGATTTGTTTTTTTTCTGTTTTAATTTCCATTCTCATTTTCTTTGTAGCATGTTTATTGTATTATTTCAATAAAAAAATACAAAATTTATTATTCCATAACTTTACTTTTTTTCATACATCATATATTTTTCTTAAAATCCAAAGCTCTTGGGGCAGTACTTCTACTAATTTGATTAAGTTGTCCTCATAATAAGTTTTGATCCTCATCACATGAAGCAACATTCGCGCACCCTGCGATTTTGAAATTCTATAAAAACGAAAAAACGATCCACCCTAATATCGAACCCGGGACCTCTAGAGATAGCGCCACCTTGAACACCAGTGCGAACACCACTCGGCCATGGAGGTCGTCAAAAAAAAGTAAATAAAAAACTGGCTGTTGTCTGCGTCTTCACCGATCACATGTGTTAATTTTGCAGACTATAACCTACCTACTCATTAACAAAGAAAGACCTATTTTATCAGAAAATCCACCAGGTATACACCGTAAGGGTCAACAGCAGTTTTAGTATACTGCACTAAAGACCTTTTGCAACGGACTGCCATCTGGTAAATATACCAATAGTGTCACAGATGGGCGGTCCAAACCCCACACACATTATAAATAAAAAAATAAATAAAATTTTTATTATTACAAAAGAACACATTACATTTTGGTGTACCAAAAACAACAGAAAGACTAAATAAAATCTTATATGTAAGGTCTCTGACCTCTGTGCTAGATTTTACAAAATCTGTATGACAGAGATCAGTGCTTCCCACTATTGACACAATGTTAGTCTAGCTGCTGTAGTATTTTTATATAGACTTATAACGTATTTTAAACAAAAACAGAAAGAACATGCTATGGCTAATACCTACAAGTAAATTGAACAAACATTGAATGTGATTGTAAATTGATGTCACCTATGTTAAAATTGAAAGTAGGTCTTCAGTAGAATTGTAATTTAAGCTGTGCAACCACGTTGAAACTGTTGACTTTAGATTAAATCGATTAAGTTTACTTAAATTAAGTTTACGATTAAGTTTGTTATATAGATACGGCCCTAAATAACAGAGGAATTTTCGAGCGAATGATGTGTTAAATGACTCTTCATCATATAGAATCGGAATTCGTCTAAGTTGTCTGTGACTAGATGGAACGATAGAGTGTTGTTTAATAAGCACTTTTAAAATGAAGATTTGGCGAACAGTTAAAAGTTTGCAAGCCTGGTAAAGATCCTGAGTCGGAAAACGGTAGGGTCGGAAAGTGGCCACCTTGAGTATGAGACGTTGAGCACGTTCCAACTTTAATAACTGTGTTTTCCCAAGTCCACCCCAAACAGTGATGCAATATTCAATTATTGACTGACACAAAGCATAATATATTACTTTTATAATTTTAAAATCGGCAATGTGACGAATGTATCTAAAAATAAACGATAATTTACGGACTCTACAAACAAGTAAATCGACACATTGTTTTTAAACAAAAGGTCATTTGGGTTGACCAGCTAACCTACTTGGGATCTAAAACTTTTTCAAAAGAAAGAGCTTATGAAAGATTATAATAACAAACAACAGATGGTTCACAGAGCAATAAAATTTTAAAAGAAACAATGACGCCATTAGTGAAAACATAGACGTTTGTCATTGATCCGTTTTTTGGTAGAAAAAACAAATGGGGCGGGATACAGTTGCTGTCGGGAATAATTCCGAATCATTCCCGTGGAATACTTACGAAATATTCCGAAGTATTACGAAACATTCGGAACATTCGTCCCGCCGCGGGACCAAAGATGGGCAGCCCTTCTTGTCCATGCAAGCGATAAAGTGTGTTTAGTGTATACCTGGTAGGTTTGTTGATCGAACCTGATCCAGATTTTTTGTATCGCGGATTCGCGAATACGTTTTTTAATCGCCTCTGTGGTCTTTACGCTATACACCACGGGTATCAGACCAAGGGATACAGGGATCGATTCCCAGTGGGGGTACATAATTATTCTATTTGGTTTGGTTGGTGGGAGGGCTGTATGCTACCACCATGTTATCCAAGTAAGACGCCACCATCAGCTTTTTTTTATTTATTCACAACGGGGTAATCTTCATCACACCTGATGTTAAGTGGTGATAAGGCTGAAAGTGGAAGCGCACTACTCCCGGAATCCTCAACCACTGAGGAATTGGCTATCTTATCTCTTACTGACGGAACTCAATAATGCTGAAAACATCACTGTTATGGCGTCAGACTTAGATAGGATGGTGGTAGCTAGCCTGGCGGACTAAGAACAAGTCCTACCACCAACCAGCTTTGCTTTGTTTCGGCAGTTAGAGATAAGATTTCAGCCAGTTTCTCAGTGGATTCCGGGTGTACCTACGGCCCACCGCCTATACGCTCTAATTTTTGTAGTGTGCACTTCTTATATGCATTCACACACACTAACAAACACCTCTCTTGTATACATATAATAGAGAGAGGTGTGTGTGTGCATACAAGAAGTATACACACTGCATATTTTTATATAGGTATTTTTATTTCCAACAAACTGTTTAGAAGTTTTGAGTACTTAGGTAAACTTAAAATATATTTTGTGCTTGTTTCAGGATATCGACTATGAGGGGTTCCGTTGGTTCTTGGACACCTTCCTGGAGGTATCTACTCCTGATGAACTTACCAGGTAAGATAGATCCCTTTAAACCTGAAATCCATAAACACTAATATTATAAACGTGAAAGTGTGTTTGCTTGTTTGTTTGTCCGTCTTTCACGTCAAAACGGAGCAACGGATTGACGTGATTTTTAATATGGATATAGTTTGGGAGCTGGAGAGTGACATAGGCAACTTTTGTACCACGGTAATATTTTAATTTTCACATTCGATGGGGAAAACGTCGTGTAGTCCACGCGGGCGAAGCCGCGGCCGGAAAGCTAGTCCTACTAATATTATAAATGTGAAAGTTTAGATGTTTGAATGTTTGTTACTCAATCACGCCAAAACGGCTGAAAGCATTTGGCTGAAATGATTTGGCTGGAATTCGGAAAACAGATACTTTGTAGCCTGGAGAGGAACATAGGCTACTTTTACCCCGGAAAAATAGCACATTCCCGCGGGATAACGTCGTGTTTTCCACGCGGGCGAAGCCGCGGCCGGAAAGCTAGTAATGGATATAAGGCTATAAGTACTTTCCACAAGAACATGAACATCTTTGACCAAGTCTTTGTTCTATTTGCAGACATCTGTTCCTTTCGTTCGTGCGTCGCGACCGGCGGCCGGCGCTACGCGAAATGGCTGCTGCGAGCTCGGCGGCAGCCTGCGCCGCTGTCACTGCCCACGGGGACCATCAGGTAAAGGTCTCTCTCTTTTCAACCCGTTTCAATCCTCCAGAAGTTGACCTCCTTCAATATACGCCACTTATTGTGGTTTTGTGCAACTATCCTTTCGTTCGTGCGTCGCAACCGGCGGCCGACGCATCGTCAAATGGTTGCTGCGAGCTCGGCGGCAGCCTGCGCCGCTGTCACTGCCCACGGGGACCATCAGGTAAAGCTCTCTCTCTCTTCAACCCGTTTCATCCTTCCAGAAGTCGGCCTCCTTCAATATGCGCCACTCATCGCGGTTTGGTGCAACCATCCTTTCGTTCGTGCGTCGTGACCGGCGGCCGGCGCTTCGTTAAATGGTTGCTGCGAACTTGGTGGCAGCTTACGCCGCCGTCACTACCCATGGGGACCATCAGGTAAAGCTTTCTCTCTCTTTAGCCCGTTTCACCCCTTCAAAAGTTTGCCTCCTTCAATATGCGCCACTCGTCGCGGTTTTGTGCACCATCCTTTCGTTCGTGCGTCGCGACCGGCGGCCGGCGCTTCGCGAAATGGCTGCTGTAAGCTCGGCGGCAGCCTGCGCAGCCGTCACTGCCCACGATGACCATCAGGTAAAGGTCTCTCTCTCTTGAACCCGTTTCATTCCTCCAGAAGTGGGCCTCTTTCAATATACGCCACTTATTGTGGTTTTGTGCAACCATCCTTTCGTTCGTGCGTCGCGACCGGCGGCTGGCGCTTCGCGAAATGGCTGCTGCAAGCTCGGCGGCAGCCTGCGCCGCCGTCACTGCCCACGGAGACCATCAGGTGAAGCTCTCTCTCTCTCTTCAACCCGTTTCATCCTTCCAGAAGCTGGCCTCCTGCAATATGCGCCACTCGTCGCGGTTTTGTGCAACCATCCTTTCGTTCGTGCGTCGGGAGAGGCGACCAGAGCGCTTCGTCAAAAGGCTTTGTTTTTATGTCATCACCCCAACTTGTCTGGGACCACACGAGCAGCCGTTTGTTCCAGCAATACTCGGGTCTTGCGTGCTGTATGGCTTGCCCATTGCCTATTCCCACTTCAGTCTAGCTAGGCGTTTAATGACATCAGTAAACTTGCTCTCTCTCTTGTCGCAGCCATCTCATTAGTTTTGCGAACCCTTAAAATAACCTCCACCAGCTTTCTCGGGTTAAGTATGAATATACTAGCTTTTATCCGAGGTTTCATCATCATCATTATCAGCCGTACGATATCAACTGCTGAGTATAAGCACAGATTACTAAATAGTTACTAGTAACAGATACTGCACTCCGCTAAGTCATTTAAATAAATATCAACTCTAACTATAACGCTATAAAGTGGAATTCAGCTTGTACGGCGCAAATTACGAACGGCCGCTCGTTGCATCTCTTTCTATCGCATACAATACATTCTAGCTCTTTTGCGGACCTAATTTCTATGGATTTTCACCGCCGGCGGTGAGAACGAGATTTGCGCGCAAGTACATCGAGTGACAGACGCCTGGTATAGGCCTCCATCTGTTCTTTTCGTTCGTGCGTCGCGACCGGCGGCCGGTGCTTCTCGAAATGACTGCTGCGAGCTCGGCGGCAACCTGCGCCGCCGTCACTGCCCACGGGGACCATCAGGTGAAGCTCTCACTCTTCAACCCTTTTTCAATCCTACAGAAGTAGGCCTCCTTAAATATGATACATAGATAAGAAATTTATTCTGCTGATACACACACATGATAAAAATAACATTTAAAGTAAAAAAAGTTAAACTTCTTTACGCACGCTTGACTTGGGGAGTAAGCTGGTAACGAAAGTGACGAGAGCGTTACAACGGAAGTTGATAGAAGAGTTTAAACCTTAAAACCTTAAAGAGAGTAAAGTTGTACTTCAGTCGTGTGGTGTGTGTAAAGCACACTTGTTTTTAATCATAAAACTTATTTTTGACTCTTCATATCCAGGGCAAGTTGAGTCTGGCGTCCAAGATCCATGGTCTGGCGGAGAGGCTGCAGCAACTAGGGAAGAGTTCCACCGACACCGTGGATGGCGATAAAGGGTCCAGAAGCAGAACTGGTAAGGTCATCCAAGCATGTAAACCTCTTTTAATTTGTCGTGGGGAAAAGATTTTAATTGATAGTCAGGCGTCTCTTGTCGGAACTCCCTATCCAAGAAATATAGCAATTATTTAGCTTACTTCCGCTAAAACACATCATGCAAAATACACATGCACACAAAATTAAATATTCACATAAAAAATGTGTACACGGCGGCACATCAGACTTAATATGTTGACCTTGAGACCGCCTTTGTGCCCTACGTAATAAAAGCTGTTATCGCAGTTCAACTGTTTAACTTGATGTGCGATAGTTGGGCGATAGTATAAATATGTACTTATGAATCGTCAACAGTTTCCTACCCATTCAAGACATTTTAAACTGATTTTAAACAGGTGCAATAAACCTTATCATTACTAATTTTACAACACGAAACTACCTGCACAATACCTGCATCTGCAGATAGCAAGACAGCGACACGCATGGCTAGTTCACCGATTAGACTACTCTACACGTGTTTAGCTCCAACACGGGGCATCCTCAGGAGACGTTAGACCGTGCAAAATCCAGCACCATGCCATTCGGTGTTGGATTTCATATAGGATGGCATATTTAGACGGATTTCCAAATACGCGAACAGTTTTTTTTTAAACTTTTAATGGGTTTGCTCTTGATCCCAATCAAGCCCATGGTCTAAAACAGGATCTACGATGGAGCGAGCTAACCCAGAAGGTGCCTATTCACTCTTGCTTTGAAGGTGGTCGGGTTATAAGTACTCGGGAATACAGACGCAGGGAGGGATACGGTTATGAGCTCAGGCAAGTGATACATATCTAGACCCACCTTAAAGCTCTTGCTATATCTATTCTTCCAGGGAGTGTCCACCCGATGTTCAGCGTGACCACCCACCCGTCCTACTCCTCGCACGAGCTCTGCTTGGGCCGCCACGAGACCAGCCCCAGCCACAGCCAGATGTCAAGGAACTCCAGCAGGAAGAGCAGCAATTCGCTTAGGGTCAACCAGATTACTAAAATTGAAGGTTCGATTAGCCATTTTTATCATCTGATGATGATAAAAATCATCAATAATCAGCAATTGTCATCATCATCATCGTCAGTCATTTTGATCATCATCAGCTATTATGAGCATTACCAACCATTACGAACATCATAACCACCATCTGCCATTTATGTCATCATCATAATCATCATTAGCCTTTTTTGTCATCATCAGTCTTTTTGACCAGATAAAAAGATAAAAATATTTATTTCCTTTTCAGTACAACATAAAAACATTTACTGGCCCCCACACTAGGCTTAGCCTGACCTGTGGGGAAAATATACGTTTTACAAATTGAAATACCGAAAAACAGTAACTAAATATACAAAATTGGGTAACTTACACTACAAGTAGGTACAATCTATGGTTCTTAATTAATCATCATCATGGGATCAGTACCAGCTATTTTGATCATCATCAGCTATTTTGATAATCATCAGCTATTTTGACCATTATTAGCTATTCTGATCATCATCAGTCATTTTGATCATCATCATACATTTTGATCATCATCAGCCTATTTGATAATCATCAGCCATTTTGATCATCATAATCAATTTTGATCACCATCAACCATTTTGATCATCATCAGCCTATTTGATCATCATCAGTCATTTTGATCATCATTGGCCATTTTGATCATCATCAGTCATTTTGATCATCAATAATTTTACACCTGCCAAGTCATTTGTTTTAAAAAAACAACCCTGTATGCTGTTGAACAAAAATAATATTATTTTCAATAATACAATCGTTTATGTTTCGTTCTAGACTTCAGACATTTGATACGAAGATCTTCAACTGTGGAAGTCCACACAGCCAGAGTGTCGCTGAAAGACATAGTGTGCTACCTGTCTTTGCTTGAAGCTGGGAGGCCCGAGGATAAGCTTGAATGTAAGTTCATCATCATTATCTGCCATTTAATGTTCCCACTGGGGCAAAGACCTTTCCTTATAGCGGAAATACACGGTTCACTTTTGCCTTTCAATTTGGATGAAGCAACCAAATTGAACAATGTAAACGTAAAAGTGAATCATTCAATGTCAATGTGCGCTTGTATTTCTGCGCTTTTCAACCAAACTGAATCAATTTGGTTGAACGGTGTAATATTAGCATTATGGATGAATGAAGAGAACGGGCCATTTTCATTTTCATTTCACCCACTACGCGGTAACTCGCGCACAATGTGGTTTAGTGGGTATTAACGGCTGCAAATGCAACCCTGCCGGAAGGTAAAGAGAGGAAATTTTTGGTCGCCTATCTTATACCGACCATTGCGAAAGATGTTTAACCTCAAAGTTATGGTGTCCGATTCAGTGATTGAGGCTTTCGGGAGTAGTGCGCTTCCATCTTCAGACTTATCACCACTTAATATCAGGTGTGATGAAGGTAGTGCTACCCGTTTTGAATAAATAAAAAAAATATTTATACACGGTAATTTTTTTATCACCCCGGATAATTTTAGCGATTATTCTACTCATGAAAACAAACAATTTTTATTAGGGGACCAACACTGAAATTGCGAAAAACAAAATCAACTGTTCCATACAAAAGTGCAATTATATTTAATCAAAATGTATGAAACGGCTGTTTTTTTTCGCGATTTCAGTGTTGGTCCCATAATAAAAGTTGTTTGTTTTCATGAGTAGAATAATCCCTAAAATTATCCGGGGTGATAAAAAAATTACCGTCTACCTTCTGATCGAAGCAGTCTACATATGTTTTTGTTTAATATAAAATATTTTGATAATATTTATTATTGTTTATTTGTTCAGTCATGTTTCGGCTCTACGACACGGATGGCAATGGCGTTCTGGACACCAATGAAATGGATTGCATTGTGAATCAAATGATGACTGTAGCTGAATATCTAGGCTGGGAAACGTCGGAGTTAAGACCGGTGAGATTATTATTATTATAGTTTATTTAAAAGTGAACAATGGACGAATTATAATGAGACGACCGATTTGGTGCAGGGGTAGGCTACCCACCTTCTGCGCCAGCGGTCTCGGGTTCGATTCCCGAACAAGACAAATATTTGTGTGCATGAACATGTCTATTTGTCTTGGTCTGGGTGTTTATTATGTATATAAATATGTAGTTTAAAAAACTATAAAAACACACTTTTATAGGAACAGACTAAAAGTGCAAAATAACCGTCTATTCAGTAACTGAAATTAAAAAGCGTGGTGCGCGTTGTTTATATTAAGTACTTGAATGCATGCTTTGCAAAGGGCGCACCACGCTTTTTAATTTCAGTTACTGAATAGACGGTTATTTTGTACTTTTAGTCTGTTCCTATAAAAGTGTGTTTTTATAGTTTTTTAAACTACATATTTATTTTTTACTTTTTAGTTTAACAAATGGCAAGCTATGGATGGGGATGGTAATCGATTTCACAGTCCATTCATGTGTCTGCCCATCCCGTAAACATTATAACTCAAAGGCGTGATTGTATGTATTTAGTTTAACAAATTCAAGTGGAGTCTATTAGTTACCAGGTGCGCGAGCCGAACCCTTACTTCCTCCCTGCTCCATCATCAGACCCTCACCACCAAGTGTAGCGAATAGGTCTCATCAGAACGAAACAAATGAGCCCAAACTCGAGGGGTTTCCAAGTGGTCTTAAGGAGTGCGACTGACTTCCTCCCTGCTCCATCATCCGACCCTCACCACCAAGTGAAGCGAATAGGTCTCATCAGAACGAAACAAATGAGCCAGAACTTGAGGGGTTTCCTAGCAGCCATTGAAGAGTTCTATTGCCCATCTCTTGACTCCATCATCAGATCAGCTCGATGGTAGCAAATTATTGTATTGTCATCGGATTCATATAGACTTGCAAAGTTTCAAATCAATACGACAATTAGAAGTAGGTTAAAATTTAATTCCAAGATTTTCTTACATAGTGACTTAGTTACAAGTGAAGCTAATATAAAAGTGTGGTAATTAAGTATGTATTTACAAAAAAAAAGTATTTAAGTATATATTTATCCGTTATCAAGTTTTCCATGATACAGTTTCTTAATGAAATTAAAATGGGCTTAGATAATTGGAGTGAATGTAAGAAGTTATTTATTTATTATTATTTATAATTGAAAAATACAAATAATTTTATTTTTTTAATTTAATTTAAATTGGGTAATATATAATTTAAAATTAATTTATTATAATTAATTAGCGCACCGCTGGAGACTTCATATGCCCCTTTCTTACCCCCTTAGAAGGGGAATTTCCAAAAATCCTTTCTTAATGCTCCCCTACACTCTCCAAGAACAAACACGCCAAATTTCAGCTTCTTGGGCCCAGTAGTTTCGGTTGTGCGTTGTCTGTCAGTCAGTCAGTAACGCAAGAGTTTTTAGCTTATTATATGGCCATTAAAGTATATAATCACCTGTCTAATGATCTGAAAGCACTCCAAGATAGTACATTCGAAAATAAACTGGAACAAAAATTAATAGCCAAATCATTCTACAGTATGCAAGAATACTTTGAAAATAAATTTTAAGATTTGACTAAGATTCTTGTTCTAACCAGTGCCAAACATATTATTATGTAAAAAAATATATAAAGTTATTGTTAATGTTACAGTTATTTAAAGTACTTACCTAAAATGTTATTATATTTTTTAAGATATAAGATTATTAATGTTGTTTTTATATTTTTAATTTGTAAATTAGTATATAAGTCTTGATTTCACAATACCTTGAAAAGGTGAATTTATAACAAAGTAAAATACCTATAACCACAAACATCTTGTATGTTATGCACAAATGTTGTAAATTTATGCTGAATAAATGAATATGAATATGAATATGAATATACTTACAGGATAAAATTTTTATAGTGCACAAATTTTTAAGGTCGACTCAGAGTCGGTAAGTGAACAACTTTCTCCTAGTAACATGGGTCGAAATACGACCAAATTTTTTGGGCTTCCCATACTAAATCGATCATTTGATCAGTCCGATTTGTATGAAGAAGCAAACATTTTTGTCATATTTCGACCTATGTTTCTAGGAGAAAGTTGTTCACTGTCCAATTCTGAGTCGATCATAAAAATTTGTGCACTAATAAAAAAAAACATCCTGTATATAGATTTATGTATTCTAGTTGACCCGGCAAACGTTGTTTTACCATATAAATTATTTCTAGGGATACTGCTAGCGCTATTATAATTAGAGTTGGTGGTGGTTAAAATTAAGAGTTTTATGTATGTTTTTAGTGTATCATCATCATCATCATCATTTCAGCCGTACGACGCCCACTGCTGGGCATAGGCCTCCCCCAAGGATCTCCACAACGATCGGTCCTGCGCTGCCCGCATCCAGCGTATAAACCATAAAAAATATAAAATAGTTATTTAAATTTATACTTTTATGCATTCACAATGCAATTTTTATCATAGAAAAATGGAAAATAAAGTATTTAGAAAAAATCGACCCGACTCACAACCAGCTCCGATGGGACTCGAACCCACGACCTTTCGCTATCCGGGCGACTGCTCTAACCACTGACGACTTAACGACTCCGTAGCTCAGTGGTTAGAGCAGTCGCCCGGATAGCGAAAGGTCGTGGGTTCGAGTCCCATCGGAGCTGGTTGTGAGTCGGGTCGATTTTTTCTAAATACTTTATTTTCCAAATATAAAATAATTAAAATTAAAATTTTAAATAAGTATTTCTTTTACAGATCTTACAAGACATGATGGTGGAAATCGATTATGATGCTGACGGTACTGTATCCCTTGACGAATGGAAGAGAGGAGGGTATGTGTCTTCTTTCAGAATATAATAGAATAAAAAAGAATAATTCTTATTTGAACTGAATTGGCTTGGCGCTTGGCGACCTCCGTGGCCGAGTGGTGTACGCACCGGTTTTCAAGGTGCCGCTATCTCTAGAAGTCTCGGGTTCGATTCCCAGTCGGGAAAATAATTGAAAACGAACTTTTTAATATTTCCTCGGGTCTGGGTGTATGTGGTAATACCCTTCGTAATTTCATTTAAGTGACTGCAGGTACCTATGTCAGTCCCTTTATTCCTAACCAGGTACACCCAAACGAGTAACACTGTTTCTATAGGAAAAATGTGATAGTAAAAAATGTGATAGTAAAAAATGTGATAGTAAAAAATGTGATAGTAAAAAATGTGATAGTAAAAAATGTGATAGTAAAAAAATGTGATAGTAAAAAAATGTGATAGTAAAAAAATGTGATAGTAAAAAAATGTGATAGTAAAAAAATGTGATAGTAAAAAACCACGAGCCCTATAAGTAGCTTTCAGGCGGGATTCGAACCCGGGATTCGAACTCCGATTCCCGGAGGCGCGGGTTCGAATCCCGCCTGAAAGCTACTTATAGGGTTCGTGGTTTTATACTATCACATTTTTCCTATACTTACAAAATTGCACTGTGAATGCATAAAAATAATATAAAAACAACACTGTTTTTCTTTATAATTCCCAACCAGTCATACTGTGACTCGTTTGGACAAAAAAGTCACAGTCAAGGTAAAAACGTAAATGCACGATATTTAATTTTTTTTTTATTATGACAAGGTTCAAACCAATTTTTTTTAAAAAGAATGTGGTAATAAAATTAAACATAAGTAAGGCCTACCACATACAGGGCTTTTAAATCGCTCGATTATAAAATCGCGATTTTGTAACACAGTAAATAATAATAATGATAATAAAAAAAACTTATTATTATAATTATTTACATATTATTTAATTTTTAGCAATTTTTATTATCGAGAAATGGAAAATTATGTATTAAGATTTTAAATTATTTTTATGCATTCACAATGCAATTCTGTAAGTATAGGAAAAATGTGATAATAAAAAACCACGAGCCCTATAAGTAGCTTTCAGGCGGGATTCGAACCCGCGCCTCCGGGTATCCGGCCCGATGCTCTGACCAACTAAGCTACCGAAAGGCTTACACGAATCGTCGAATTTTGCTATCACTTGTTACGCTGTAGGCCAGCGTTGCTTCATCAATGCGAGGAAACCCTCGCATCCGAAAGAATCATTTTTACAAATGTTTAACAATCGATTAAGATGAAACAGCCATTAAATTAAGATTTTAAATTATTTTTATGCATTCACAATGCAATTCTGTAAGTATAGGAAAAATGTGATAGTAAAAAACTACTAGGTACTATCACATTTTTCCTATAAATGATGTATTTAGAAAAATCGACCCGTCTCACAACCCGTCCCATCGGAGCTGGTTGTGAAATGGGTAGATTTTTTCTAAATACTTACTTCATTTTCCATTTTTCATTATTTACATATGCTAAAAGCTCTATGAATAAAAAGTTTTTGACTTTTACTATATTTTGACATTCTCGCAAGGTTCAAAGTTCCTCAAGGTACTGAGGCCCTACTCTAATTCACCGAAAAACGATACTTTGTTATACCCGTCCCTCTCAGTCTCCGGGCATGACAGAATCGAGGGAAAAAAGCGATTCTAATAAAATTTCATTTTCCGTTGAATTAAAGTAGAGCTTCTGTTTTATATACATAACTAGACATGGTGTGATATTTTTTTTATTTTCTTGTTCACAGTATGACCACGATCCCTTTACTAGTGCTATTAGGCTTGGACACAAACGTGAAAGAGGACGGTGAACACGCTTGGCGGCTGAAGCATTTCAGCAGACCTGCATATTGTAACCTATGCCTTAACATGCTCGTCGGCTTGGGGAAGAAAGGACTCTGTTGTATATGTAAGTAGGATTAGTTTCGTTAATTTTACTCTTTTTGCATTGTTTCGTTCAGACTGTTCCGTGCTAAGATAAATGAAAAAAAATATCGTTGCGCGTTGGTTCTGTTAATCCGTAACGTAAGTGCTTTAAGCTATTTATATCGTAATCTGATCAATGGGTGTGATGTTGTATAATAATTATTTATCACACAATTTGACAACCGATTTGACGCAGGGACACCTGCCTTCTGCGCTAGAGGGCTCAGGTTCGATTCCCGAACACGACAAAAATATTTGACTCATGCACGTCTATTTGTCTTGGTCTGGGTGTTTTCTATATATTATAATACACCTCTAAATTTCAATTAGTACAAAGATTTTAGGGGATGATAGTGTCCATCAATACGAACCAGTTTTACTATGGGGCCTACCACGGAACCAGGAAAAAAAATCTGCTGTTTCATCCAAAAGTACAACATCAACTCGACTGAAATGTATGGAACAGCTAGTTTTTTCGCGATTCCTTGGTTTGCCCAATAGTAATTTTTTTTCGTATTGATAATAAATAATAATAAATAACTTCTTACAATCACACCAATTATCTAAGCCCATGTTAATTTCATTAAGAAACTGTATCATGGAAAACTTGATAACGGATAAATATATACTTAAAGACTTTTTGTTTGTAAATACATACTTCATATACATAGTAAACACCCAGACCAAGACGAATAGACATGTTCATGCACACAAATATTTGTCTTGTTTGGGAATCGAACCTGAGACCTCTGCCCCAAATCGGTCGTCAATTGATGGACACTATCATCCCCTAAAATCTTTGTACTAATAAAAATGTACCTAAAACAAAATAAATATTTCAAATCATTTGTTATGATTGCAGTTTGCAAGTTCACGGTGCACGAGAGATGCGTCCAGCGCGCTCCCGCGTCGTGTATCGCGACCTACTCCAAGTCGAAACGGGCAGCAGCCACCCTTGCCCACCATTGGGTCGAAGGTATATCATCAATACCTACCCTTTTAAAGGTCTAAGTACATATATCAAGGACGTGCCCGGGATGTGATCCGTCAGGAGGCAATCCGCCAATCACTAGCGGCGAAGCTTCAGTGCCCGGATAGCAATACGTGCATCAGAAGCAACCTTGTGTGAACGAATTCATAAAAATGAACAAAACGATAATATTTGTTTTTGCCTCCTGATAGATCACGGCCCAGTCACGGCCCTGATATGTGTAGATAGACCTTTATGCTTCTTTTCTTTTAATGACGTGCATACACGAATAATTTTTTTGGCAATAATTGCCTTGCAACTGTACCTAATGGATCAATCTGGAGCAATTAAGTGGAGCGATTAGTGGAGATTTATAGTAGTTGCTCCATATTTCGTGGTATTGTTTGGCCGTATCTTAGCAACAGGTTGCTACATTTTGACATATTACCTTCGCCCTTATTAACTTGATGTGGTCGTGGCGTCATATTTGGTGGCGATTGCCAGGACTTGCTCAATTTTAGTTGCTCGTGTAAGCACGCCCTTAGGGGTTAGACAAAAAACAAAAGTTGAAACCCTTAAGGATCACTCGTGCGCCTATCTGTCTTGCTGTTACAGCCAATTGGCTCCAAAACTACTGGGCCAAATGAATTGGGTACTCTTGTGCTTTTCTGTGACCCTGTGAATAAAAGGTTAAGTTTTGCAAACTGTATCGAACGACATATACCTACCTATAATGTGTTTCTTTTTCCCCGAAGGAAGTTCTCGTTTATTTTAAAATAAATAAATAAAATAAATAAATAAATATTTTCTTACAATCACACCAATTATCTAAGCCCGTAGTTAATTTCTTAAGAAACTGTGTCTACGTGAACTTGATAACGGATAAATATATACTTAAATACTTTTTGTTTGTAAATACATACTTAATATACATAGAAAACACCCAGACCAAGACAAATAGACATGTTATGTCGTCAAAAAATGTGTTAAATAATATGTGTGTTTAATTCATGAATAATGTAAAAAATATATTTGTATGGTCGCAGTTGAGGTGTTAAAAGTGTTTAATTAAAGTTCTTAATGTCGAACAGGTAACTGCCACGGTAAATGTGCAAGGTGTCGGAAAAAGATCAAAGGATACAACGGAATCACGGGACTTCACTGTCGCTGGTGTCACATCACTGTGAGTTAAGACATTATCTATATCATCATTATCAATATCAGTACCTACCTACGTTCCTATATTTACAACTAGCCTTCCTGACTGGTTGTGACACGGGTCGATTTTTTCTAAATAGGTACTTCATTTTCCATTTTCCAAATCAGGAATATGGCCCGTTTTTAGTAATATTTACAGTGCTAATGACCATGAAAGTTTAAAAAGCATTTTTTTCTTTTCGTAGCTTCACAATCGTTGCGTGGGCAGCGCAGGCGGCTCTTGCAACCTGGGCAGGCACGCTAAACACATCTTGCCGCCGACCGCTATCAGACCGCTAGTACTCGATAGACAGCGATCGCTACCACATCGCCGACCCGACCACGTAAGACTAAATAATATCCTACACAAATATCCAGTTCGAAACTCCATAATATCCGGCTCGAAGCCCTTTCTGACGACCTTCGTGGCCGAGTGGTGTACGCACCGGTTTTCAAGGTGCTGGTGCGTACACCAGTCGGCCACGAAGTTCGTCAAACGATATTAGCCTATTTTAGTCGCAGAATCTATCCATTTACTATGATTTCATATTTAATTGCACCTAAACTAAAATAATTACAGTTTAAAGCAAAACAAATTCTTTTTCAAGCATTTTAAAATTCCAACAGGAGTCCATTCCAACTTCAATTTCCCTTCCCATCTCCATCTCTCTTCAAGAAGAGAAGAAAGAAGAGAGGAGAGAACACCGTGCGCCCCCCATCTCCTTCCAAATCAACCCCCCGGATGGGACTTGCCCACTGCTGGTCTTCATCAACCCTAAATCTGGGGGTAGGCAAGGGTCCAGAGTGTTAAGGAAGCTTCAGTACATTCTAAACCCGAGACAAGTACATGACATTGCGAAAGGTGGTCCAATGCAAGGTAAATAGATAGATAGATAGATAGATAAAACGTTTATTTTTTGCCACACACATACACACATTAAATTAAAAAGAAAATATACAAAGATGAATACAGATTATAATTAACTAACAAGGCAGAATTAAAATAAAATAAACCTAAGTATGCCGGTATGGAGATGTGCCTGTGTGCAGCAGCAAAAACTAATTTAAAAAACTTAAAAAACCCGTCTGCGGTGCAAAAAACTAAAAAGAAAAAAACAAGCAAAAAAAGATCGATTGTGGATTGAATATGTTCTTAGTTCTTACTAGTAAATTGTATGCAGCGTTATATATATTAGGTACTTAATACAAATTTTAAGTAAGAGAATTCTTGGAAGCAAGCGGGATCCATTTGCGTATAAAATCTATAAAAATATCATGGATCCCGCCTGCTTCCAAGAATTCTCTTACTTAAAATTTGTATTAAGTACCTAATATATATAACGCTGCATACAATTTACTAGTAAGAACTAAGAACATATTCAATCCACAATCGATCTTTTTTTGCTTGTTTTTTTCTTTTTAGTTTTTTGCACCGCAGACGGGTTTTTTAAGTTTTTTAAATTAGTTTTTTTTTATTATAAGCTTTTTAGTTAAATGTTATATGTCATGAGCAAGACCTCGCAGACGTGTCAATTCTTGTAGGGAGTTTTGGTCGTTAACTTCACGAAAAACCAAAATTCTAAACAACTCCTATCCTATTATATTATACTAATTTACTAAACCAAAGAAAATAAAACTTCTTGACTAACTTAACTATCAATCAATGAAAACGATTTTGTTTGTTATTGTTAAAATTCGACGAACAATTTTTTTTTAATTAAAATTATTTAAATATCACGTCATAATCCGTCATATCATATAGGTACCTTAAACAAGTATTTTATTTTAACATCGCAATTCGTATCCATCATTATTGTATCACAACAATCCCAGTTATTTCAATAAATTTCAATTTATTTAAAGTTTTAAACTTTTAAATACACATGTTTGCCAAACGTTACCGCGTTCTCATCGACTATCAGCGCCATCTAGCCGTGACCAAAGAAAACAATATCTATATAAAATTCAAAAATGAATGTTGATAAGCGCAAAACTCGAGAACGGTTAGGCCAATTCGGCTAATTTTTTTTTATATGTCCTATAAAGCACGCGGGAAGGTTTTTATGAAGAAACTGCGTGGAAAATAGTAAAAACAACACTTTTTATTTTTCCCATAGAAACAATTAGCACTTATTAGTCGAAATTAGTTCAAAACATATCACATATTTATATTTTCGTCATCGTCTTTGTAACCTCCTCATTTTGATACCCCACTCGATGGGATTAAAAAATATATTTTTTTACAATGCACTGAATATATCGCCTTAAAGCCGCCATTTTGTTTTTTTGTTAATTTTGATGTCCCATTGTCACTCGGCCCGTTAAGACGAATCTGACGACGTACCATTTATTAAAATCGGTTCATCCGTTTAGAAGTTACGAGGGAACATAGAAACGGACACACATACATACAGGTCAAATACATAACCCTTTTTTGGCTTCGCCGCAGACGGGTAAAAAGGTCTAGGCTCGGCAAATTATATCCACCAAAAGGTGAAATGCCGATTTTCAGCCATCACCCTATGCGACGTGCGGGGGGTTGACGCGTTTACCAGTCACAGTTGATTAGAATATGCATAAACATAATTGCAACTAATTTGAGTGAAAGGGAAAATAAGACTGGGGGTCAATATAAAGGGATGAAAGGTATAAAACAAAATGAAAAGTACTTGTATTATAGTAGTCTAGATAAATAAATATACAAACAAACATACACAGCTGTAATAAGAAAGATACAAATATAAGGTAACAGGGGTCAGAAGAAGAAAAAAACGATAATAGAGCTCCAAGAGATATGAGCGAAATTTATCTTTAAATGTTTGAACAGATTTAAGAGCTCTAAGCGGAGGTAATAGATCATTCCAACACTTTGTAGCTTGGAAACGAAAACTACCCCTGAATGCTGTAGTGCGGTGGTGGTAGTTGACGAGTGGAGTACGTGCGGATCTGATGCCACCATATCGGTCGTGAGCTGTGGCAAATTTAAGTTTATTAAATAAGTAGTCAGGTTGTCTGTTTTTAATAATTTTGAAGACAAGACAAGCAAAATGCAGTCTCCTACGCAACTCCACTTTAAGCATTCCAGCCGAATTTAAATAAGGTGTAACATGAGCCCTGGGAGGTACATTAAAACAGAATCTGCTGCAAGCATTTTGTACTCGCTGAAGCAGGCGTTGTGTTCTAGAAAGTAATCGAGGGCCTATAACGACATCACAATAGTTTAGCCAACCAAAATACATAAACATTATACATAAGTAGATAATGGACTTATGCAGCCTTATTAATAAACAAAGAGTAAGTTTACACCTGGCCTAACGAAACATATTGCTTAGCAATATTACTCCTTAAGATTGACGTTTCAAAGCGTCATATTCCTAAGCAAACTTTTTGGTTAAACTAGGTGTAAACTTACTCTTCGTTTATTAATAAGGGGGATGCGGTTTAACTAAATTGTTTGTAATTTGCTATGCTATTTATATTTCATAATTATATTGAAATATTGAAAAAAAATTTAAAACGATCTTAACCAGTCATAGAAACATTTTATGAAATGTTTTATTTATAATATTACGTATATAATATTACAGGTTGGGAAGTTTTGTGACTTTGACTCATTGGGAATTATTTTCATAAAAATTTATCCCAACTAGTCACAGTGTGACTGGTTAGGACTTTTTACTGATAGAGAAATAGTGTTACGGCGGAAACATACTTGTGTGGCGCGGTGTGTTGATGCGTGGTACCACGCGTATCGGTTTCATACATTTAGTATGGTTAGAAACACATTAATGTATGTGTCTCTCTGTTGTATGAAACAGATATGCTGGCGTCGCGTCACAACACACAAGTATGTTTCCGACTAAATATTTTGGTGACTTGTTGGGAATTGAGTGTTATTATTATTACTTACTATTCGTGGTACGATCAAATCCATTGAATCGTGACCCATTTTGCTAATAATTTGTTTGATAGCGTCAAAATTATAAAGGTCTCTGTCAATGTCAACAAGTTGGAATTTTGACCTAACTGAATTTTAACATGTTAAAAAGTGAACTTATGGTGGGTTACGGATCTGTTAGTTCGGCTATACAAAGGTAAAATGTATGTAAGGTTTGCTATTTTGAGCAAAGGTATTTTCCCCACTTACTCTAACATCTAATCTCTTTTTTGTTCCCGTGCAGAATATTTTTGGAGTTGATTTAAACCTGTTTGGTTACTGACCTATGAATTATTAAATGAGAGCCTTCATACAATATTTTATTTCGTAAGTGTGGGACAAATCTTTGAACTGAATTTTGAAACAGTTGACCTCAACCAATTTAGCTAAAGTTTTGCATACAGGATTGGTTTGTATGACACTACATCAACCAGTCACCAAAAAGCTTGTCATTTTGTCAAAAAACCTATTCATTTGATAAATATTTTTGACAGGTCTCCAAATGTTCAAAGATGTGAAGAACTACAGGGTTATATGCTGTGGTGGTGACGGTACGGTCGGATGGGTGTTAGAAACTATGGGTAATTATTATTTTTATGTAGCTGCATTCATAATGCTTTTTTATGATTTTTTAATTATTTATATGCATTCACAATGCAATTATGTAAGAGAAGTATATATTGTAATAGAAAAAGCCAAACAATTCCTCGTCCAATCCAAAAATGTAGTTGCAAGGCAAGTAGGTACATTAACTTGTGTTCAATTTTCGTCTTCCTTTTTTGAATAACTTAAAAACGAATTATTTTTATTATTGATAATGAAGTATTAGAGAAAACTCGACGCGTCTTCTAATGACTCAGTAGCTCAGTGGTTAAACCATTCGCCCGGACAGTGAAAGATCGTGGGTTCAAGTCCATCAGAGCTCGTTGTGAGACGGGTTGGCTACTTAATACTCGTAATACTTCATTTTCAATAACTTTAAAACTATCTATTGAAGAACTTTAACAATAATATAATTGAGATCCCTATAACAAGCCCTTTCATTTGATATACCACACGATTTTGTTTGCATTTTATTAATTTTGCTCCCCAAAAGTCACTCCCCATTAAAAATTCATTTGTTTACCTTAAAATTTCGTCTTCAGCCCCCTTGTTCGCAAACTGTCGGAAACAAAATCGGATTCGAATTCTGTGCTTTGTCTTTTTCTATTCTACAACGTGTTAATGGATTAACCCAAAACCAGAAAGTAGTTTGCTCAGAATCGTATTGCGAATCGATCGCACTATGTTTTAATATAGGTTATATTTTTTCATTTTTATTTTTCTCATGTCTAAATTATTTATAATGCGTGAGCGCTCGACGCGGACGCCTAGCGCCCGCGGGCGGGGTGGGGCGGCTGGACGTAGACTTTGAAATTTCATAGTTTGGGCACTACTAAACTATCGTTGAATAACTTTTAAAATATAAATATTTTTGACTCAATTTATATTTTTATTATATGATTGTATTTATTTTTAATTGGGGTGTATCAGGTTTTGGGTTAATTCATTAACACGTTGTATAGTGAGTGACAGAGACAGAGCATACATTCCGCTGTCGGGAGCGTTTCCGACGGTTCGTGAATCAGGGGGCTGGTCGGGGTAAAGCCTTTAAGTACCTCATTTCATTTGTTTCAGTAGGTAGTTTCTTACTTACGTTCATCGATTTATATATGTTTCTTACTTTAGATAAAGTGCAGATGGATACACCGCCAGCAGTCGGGGTGATACCACTGGGGACGGGCAATGACCTCGCGCGATGTCTACGGTGGGGAGGGGGGTAAGAAACCCGTCATCATCATCATAATTAGCCATTTTAATATCCCCACTGTTGGGGCAAAGGCCTTTCTTATGGATAGATTAGGAGAACGGGCCATTATAAGACAATCCCATTATTATTGCCCCTTCTCCACACCCATATAGGTACCAAATTAACTAGATGCACGGCTTAACGTACCTTTCGAAGCACGAATAATAATTTATTCAATTTTATTTCATTTCATATTGATTAATACTATTTATATTTTTATGCAATGACCGCAATGCATGGTCATGATGTAACACATAACATAATCACTGTTTAATATGATGTATTTTTATACTAAGCAATTGTTGTATTAGTAACGATATGTATTTTTTTGTAAATGTCGTTACCTAACTAAGAAACGCTGGCAAGTTTCTTGCGCCCATTCTTCTTGTCAGTTAAAAAAGTCTTGAATGGGTGGTAGGAAAATATTGACGATTCATAAGTACATATTTATTATGTCTAAGTGAATAAAGAATATTTTTATCTTATCTTATCTTTTATCTTTATGTCAGGTATGAAGGGGAGTCTATACATAAGATCCTTGAAAAAATATTGAGAGCAAGTACAGTTATGATGGATCGGTGGCAAATACACGTCGAGAACACGGATACTGAGGTAAGAAATATACTACATATATATATTCAACACTACACATACACTACACTACTCATTTACCCTTCACATTTTAACCACCCTCTACTCATACATAGGATCCTGGAAAACATATCCAAGGCAAGTACAGTTATGATGAACCGGTGGCAAATATACGCCAACAACACGGATAATGAGGTAATAAATGCACTACACATACTCTACACTACACATCCACTACACTACTCATCTACACTTCAAATTTCAACCACCCTATACTCATACATAGGATCCTGGAAAACATATCCAAGGCATGTACAGTTATGATGAACCAGTGGCAAATATACGTCGAGAACACGGATACTGAAGTAATAAATACAGTACAAATTACACTGTATGTACATGTGTTACACTTCACTACCACATGTTCTACTATTGTTTCCAACTAGCCCCATGAAAACGAGTGACACTGTTTCTCTATGGGAAAGGAAATCCCAATCAGTCACACTGAGCCTCGTTGGGACAAATGTTTATGATATTGATTCCCAATGTTCGTCACTTTAACTAATCATATTCTACTTTTGTTCCCAACAAGACCAACCCAAACGAGTAACACTGTTTCTCTATGGGAAAAGAAATCCCAATCAGTCACACTGCGCCTCGTTGGGACAAATGTTTATGAAATTGATTCCCAACTAAGTCACACTGTGACTCGCTGGGACAAAATTTTATATTTTTATAAGAAAACTTACTTTTATTATTGAAAAATTAAAAATGAAGTATTTTAGAAAAATCGACCCGTTTCACAACCAGCTCCTATGGTACTTGTATTTTTTATTGAACAGAAACTGAATGGTTGTGAGAACTTTATTTTCAATTTATCAATAATAAACATTGCATTGTAAATGCATAAAATTTAAATAACTTACTTTTCTTATTTTTTTGTTACCCGTCGATACATTTTGCTGTTACCTTTAAATAAATAAATAAATATTGGACACCATCACATACGTTGTTCCAATTAGTTTGAAGCACTCAACGACGGGTATTACCACATTACACCCAGACCCGAGGAAATATTTAAAAGTTCGTTTTCAACATTTACCCGACCGGGGATCGAACCCGGGACCTCTAGACATACCGGCATCACAAAGAATATTTATTCATGTAAACCTTGAAACCGGTGCGTACACCACTGGGCCATAGAGGTCGATGAAATTGATTCCCAACTAAGTCACACTGTGACTCGCTGGAACAAAGTTGTATCTTTTTATAAGAAAACTTACTTTTGTTTCTCGTGGCCCGTCCTTATTTGCTGTTAAAATACTTACTTATTCTATTTAATTAAGGATGGGAAAAGCATAATGTGATGGTGTCCAATATATTTATTGATGTTTTAGTGTGACCAGCCACAGTTGCCACAGACGACACCTCATCCCACTTCAGTCCCATACAATATCATCAACAACTACTTCTCAATAGGTGTTGTAAGTATATTCATTACCAGCTATTTAATGCTCACAGAGACTGCTGAAAGAAAGAAAGAAAAATTATTTATTGAAATGCAATACTCAATATCTTTATTGTATTCCATAATCCTACTTCCTACTATATAATATTATATGTGAAAGTTTAGATGTTTGGATGTTTCGATGTTTGTATGGTTGTTACTCAATCACGCCAAAACGGCTGAAAGGATTTGGCTGAAATTTGGGACACAGATACTTTGTAGCCTAGAGAGGAACATAGGCTACTTTTTATCCCGGAAAAATATCATATTCCCACGGAAAAACGTCGTGAAGTCCACGCGGGCGATGACGCGGGCGGAAAGCTAGTAGTGTTACATAGGTGTTACATAAAATTGTAGGTAGGTACAATTCACACACACAAACACAGCAATATTGAGACAATGCAAGAATAGGTAAGTACATACACACACAAACAACGAGAGTAAGATAAAAGAAAGAAAGTAATAGGTAAGGAGGTATGTGCAGCCAATATTCTTTTGTCTTTTGTTTTTAACTAATATTAAAGCTTTAAGTAGAGTTCCTAATTGAATTGTCTTTTGTTCCTATTTCAATTGTCTTTTGTTTTTAACTAATATTAAAGCTTTAAGTAGAGTTCCTAAGTAATTGACCGCTATGATCATTAGTTCGCCTATACTTAACTGTTTTTATCATTCATAACCCATTGTGTAATTGTGATGGAAACTGACTTTAGTCATACCATGTTAAGGTCATTTTTCAATTTGACGACTCTGTATGAAATAAAACAGGGAGAAAAAAAACAACCCTTGGCGTTTCTTGCCGGTTCTTCTCCAAGGCCTCCCGCTGTAGGGTTTGCGAACCGATGGCGTAGCTTCTATGACGTTCACAAGTATTGTTAATAACAATCTAAATTGAATAAACAATTTTGAATCTTGAATCTTGAATAACGGACCCCATCTCAACGAATAGCTTCCAAGTTACACAGGTGAGCGGAGTGACAAGGAAGCGCTGTTTATTCTGGAAGGGTCGATTAAAGAAGTGGGGGGGACTACTGGGGCACAGGCCTTCCTTGTGGATGGATAAGGAGGTTAAGCCATGATGAGGGTCCAATTCAGATTGGTGGATATTAAATTAACGACTGCAAACACAGCCGGGACCATCCGGGCCAACCACAAATGTTAATTTTAAGGCATAGGGCCACACAACGATTTTAAATCGCGCGATATTTAATCACTATCCTAACCACGGACTGCGGCAGATTAAGGTTAAGCAATTCATTGTTATTATTTATCAAGACTATCGCCATGTTTTTTTCTGACTTCACGGTAAAAAAAGTATTTTAGTCTCTTGAAGGCGGTGGGGTCGAAAACGCCTCGTACCGTCATAACGTCGGGTTTAGTACGAGGTCCAAAACGCCGCGTACCACACAAGCGCGAAGTATAGCTAAATCAGTGCCGTGAACGTGTCAATACTTATCTACTTTAGTAAATTACTACTTTATTGTTATACTGTGTATCATTATGTATTATTTTGTAGGAAGAAATAAAAAAATATTAGTAATGATATTTAACCTTTTGTCTCCGTACTTCAGCAGTAGTAAAAAGTAAAAAGGATTGAATCCCACCGGAGTTAGTAAGGAGAGGGGTCGATAGTTCCTAGTTTTTCACTATGATTGTGATAATATCAAAAAACAATGTTGATTCTCAGGACGCGGCGATATGCGTAAAGTTCCACACCGAACGCGAACGCAACCCAGACAAGTTCAGTTCGCGAATGAAGAACAAGCTCTGGTACTTTGAGTTCGCCACCTCTGAGCAATTCGCGGCTAGCTGCAAGAACCTACACGAAAATATCGATATAGTGGTAAGGAAACAATCCAAACTTCATTGTAAAAAAAGAGATATATGATGGATAAAGGTTATTTTTTTAACACTATTAAAATGTAGGTATTAAAATCTTCGAAAGCATGTTTTTTCTTTTATTATCACTCAGTAATAAAATGTCAATTTAAAGCCATTCAAAGTTATCGTGGACAAACATACATAAATACACTTACGAAATTAAAGCACACGTGCTTGGAAGCCCTATACTCAAATATTTCACATACATACCTACATGTCATACTGATAACATCCTTCTTTTTTATCATTTCAGTGCGACGGTTCTTCATTGGAACTGGACAAGGGTCCAGCGTTGCAAGGTGTGGCGCTGCTAAACATTCCGTACGCTCACGGCGGCTCCAATCTATGGGGCGCGAGTGGCGCACACAGGCGGGGGAGATTTCCTAACGCACAGCAAGGTAAGAAAGAAAGAAAGGAAAAAAGGAAAAGAAAGAAAGAAGGAATGAGAAAAAGAGAAGCAGACAAAAACACCTTATTTATTTCCTTTCTACTTTTGGAGTACCAGATGCAGGTATGCTACTTTAGCTTAAAAGCTACCCTCTTGTACCTATTGGGCATCAATGACAATCTCTTCGTTGGAGTTTGGACAAGGGTCCAGCCTCAGATCATATAAATATTATATGATCTGATGGTCCAGCGTTGCAAGGCGTGGCGCTGCTGAACATTCCGTATGCTCACGGCGCCGGCGGGTCCAACCTATGGGGCGCGAGTGGCGCACACAGGCGGGGGATTCCCTAACGCACAGCAAGGTGAGAATTCAGGTTTATGTCACTAGATGGCGCTGTGCGATGCTGACCTGACTCGCACTATAAAGTTAACTATTTTGTAAGCCTGAGGCGTTGAACTCAAAAACCTTAATATGGGGAATAATTTAATTTTGTATTGTTTCAGATATTGGAGACAAACTAATTGAAGTAATAGGTCTGGAAAATTGTCTGCACATGGGACAAGTTAGAACAGGTATTTCATCTATAATTTACTAGCCTTATGCCCGCATGGACTACAAGAGTATATCCCTCGGGGTTGTGATATTTTTCCGGCATTAAAAGTAGTCTGTGACATTCACTTTCATGATCTGAATTGGTCTTAATTGATCTGAATTGATCGGAATTAACTGAATTGATCTGAATTGCTCTGAATTGATTTAATTTGATGGGAATTGATCTGAATGGATCTGAATTGATCTGAATTGATATGAATTGATCTGGATTGATCTGGATTGATCTGGATTGATCTGGATTGATCTGGATTGGCACACTGGAGAGCGGCCAAGCGCGTTCTAAGGTATTTGAAAGCCACTAGAGATCTCGCCCTTACCTTTACTAAGGATCAAAGTCAGCTCGTTGGATACGCTGATGCTGACTACGGCAGTAACGTAGTTGATAGGCGGTCTTACACTGGCTATAACTTTCAGTTAAGTGGAGCAGCTGTTTCGTGGGAATCCCGCAAACAACGCACAGTTGCACTATCAACCACCGAAGCTGAGTATATGGCTCTTGGCGAAGCCTGCAAAGAAGCCATATACCTATCTTCCTTAGTGAAAGAAGTTTTCAGTGCTAACCATTCCATCACCCTATTCACGGACAACCAAAGTGCATTGAAACTTACAAAGAACAACACGTTTCATGCCCGTACCAAACATATCGACATTCGACATCATTTTATCCGGGATGCTTTGTCACAACACCATTTTGACCTGCAGTACATTCCCACTAAGAACATGACGGCAGACGTACTCACCAAACCGTTAGCTAGGCCTTCCCACTGTAAATGTGTACAGTCCTTAGGCTTAATTTAGGTCGGCTAGGTAGGTCTCCTTCTGTTGTTATTTTTAAGGATTGTACAAATAGGTTAAGTTATTATATAGTGTTGTAAAATTTGTTAAGGGTAGGCATGTGTTTGTGTAGTGAGTAGTGTTACTTTGATATGGTTTTATTTGTCCTGTAATTATGTGTATAGCACAGAGTGTTCATGGTGTTCATGTCACGGGGAGGTGTTGAACCTACGGGTTTAACATACCATGGATACCACGCACTCTGGCCACAAAAGTAACAATTGTATTTTATACTTTTGTGTATACAAAAATGTCACATTGACTCTAATAAAAGACAATCAAACTAACAGTCGTATTATTTTACAGGATTGATCTGGATTGATCTGGATTGATCTGGATTGATCTGGATTGATCTGGATTGATCTGGATTGATCTGGATTGATCTGGATTGATCTGGATTGATCTGGATTGATCTGGATTGATCTCGATTGATCTGAATTGATCTGAACTGATCTGAAATCTGGATTGATCTGAATTGATCTGAGATCTGGATTGATCTGAATAAATCTGAGATCTGGATTGATCTGAATTGATCCGGATTGGTCCGGATTGATCAGGATTGTTCCGGTTTGATACTAATTCAACCGGATTGTTCCAAATTGATCCGAATTGATCTGAATTGATTTGGATTGATCATGATTGGTAATTTTTTTTTTTATTTTTTTTATTAGGTCAACCAGCATCTTTTTACATTGAAACAAGTTTACATAAATACATTATTACACAAGTGAGGTTAAGTAAATGTAACAGATGCTTAAAGGTTAACTCAGCTTGCACAAAGCTGTACATATTAACAATGGGAATTAAAAACTAAGTAATAAGAAATAAACTAAAGATAGCAATTTGAATAATTTAAAACAGTTTTGTAATATTTGGGATACGTATCGAAATGGATGTCAATCTGCACGAGTTCAGAGTTCTGCTAAGCCTGGATACTGGAGAATTTGAACCTCAGACTATTCTACACTATGGAGGGCACAAGGGGGTTATTGTACCACGAGTCACTCTAGTAGGGGCTCGAAATTTAAAAAGACTTAATAAACTAGGACTATCTATTTTGCCTCTAATTAACTTTTAAAGAGTAAGCAAGTCGAATAAGTATTTGATCTGAATTGATCCGTAATCTGGATTGATCTCAATTGAGCCGGAGTGGTTCGGATGTATGTATCCAGATTGTTCCGGATTGTTCCTAATTGATCCGAATTGATGTGAATTTTATTTAAATTAATTTGAATTGAATAATGTTTGTCGTAGGGCTGCGAGCGTCGGGGCGGCGGCTGGCGCAGTGCCGCGCGGTGGTGGTGCGCACGCGGCGCACCTTCCCCATGCAGATCGACGGGGAGCCTTGGATGCAACCACCGTGCAAGGTATTTATATGACAGAACTAAAGCTTACGTTGTACCTTTGGATTTATCGGCTAAAACGCTGCGCAAACAAATGTAGAGAAATTTTGTTACCGACACAGCAAATCACCATCACCGGAAACTGAGTTTTTCACCATCACCGGAAACTGAGGTGCTGTGTCCGGTAGCGGCGATCGGACACTCTGTTGCAGTAATATTAATAATATTATAGTATTCTTTGCTGTTGCCGACACGGCACACCATCACAGGAAACTCGTTTATTCATTACTAGCGGTTCCTCGCGGTTTCACCCGCGTGGTACCCGTCCCCGTGGGAATATCGGGATAAAATATAGCCTATGTCACTCGGGAAAAATGTAGCTTTCTAATGGTGAAAGAATTTTCTAAATCGGTCCAGTAGTTTCGGAGCCTATTCGATGAAAACAAACAATAAAACTTTTCCTCTTTATAATATTAGTATAGACAAAGACACATAGAAACAAAAATCAAATCTTTCCTCTTTCTGTTTTTTTACAGATAACGATAACACATAAAAACCAGGTACCGATGTTAATGGGGCCAGCACCAGAGAAGGGGAGAGGATTCTTCAAACTCTTCACACACTGCTAAAAATGAAGGAAGATGAGAAAGAGAGAAAATATACTGGAAGATGAAGGCTAGAAAGGGAGAAAAGTATGGATGGACATATACAAAAGAAGTGGACTGCTGTCAAAACGAGATCGCATCATAAATTGGACCAGCCTTTTTGGACTTTTTGAAACTTTTTTGTTTTTAGGCCTATCCTATATTTTTTAGGTAAATGTCGCTTTTGTTTTATAAGATTTAAATGAAACTTAAATAATGTACCTTTTTGTTAAAATGGGTTAAATTTAAACTAGAGATGTCTGACCTGACTTTACGTAAGTACGAGTATATCGCAATCGCAATCTGTACCTAAGCACAAAAAAACTGTTGTTATTTTAATCGTAATATTAACATGTTCACCGCGACACTGAATTACCTATACTTTCCATTAGTGCAGTACGAGGCGTTTTAGACCTCGTACTAAACAAGACATTGTAGCGGGGTACGAGGCTTTTTAGACCCCACAGCCAGAGTAAAGAACGAGTATTTTAACTGCCTACTAAAGATCAGTGCCCGTAGTGTAAGTTTTTATGTCAAAAAACGCAAACTATTTCGATTACGTATTTTTGTCAATTTGTATGAAAACTGTATTAGCGCCGCTAGCGGCGAGTAGCGCGCTTTTATAGTTTTCATACAAATTGACATAAATACGGAATCGAAATAGTTTGCGTTTGCTTGACATAAAAACTTACACTAGGTGTTCACGCCGCGCGTGATTCATTCATTCACGTTCATTCGTGGGTGCGCCGCCAACCACCGTCCGCGCAACTCGCGCTCAGTCCGCCGCACGCAGCCGTGAGGCAAGTTTGTGTGTTTCTGTAGCGACGTGCCGCGCCAGTTACCTACCCGTTTGTGACCGAGGTTTCGTTTTGCGCCTACTAAAGCTCCGGTCGGGGTACGGACTTGTGACCCGTGTGTGTTCGCCTTGAAAGGCGCCGGGAAAGTTTTAGCTGCCTATTAGGGCATTGTGTAGTATAAGAGTGTTAGCTATAAGAGTTTCCCATCGGGGGTTGCGTGAAGATCGTTTTGCCAGGCGCGCGCCGGCGAGACAGCGACCAGCCCCCCTGGATTACGGACATTATTTTCTAGTAAGGTAGGCTAGTTCTTAATTTACTTAATTTTGCATGAGAAACATCCGTTTCAATAAACTGTGGAACACAGTAGATGGTCACCACATTTGTGCGTGATCATATTTTTGGTAGCAGAGCTTAGTTGATATAATTAATTTTCATATTAAAATTAACTACATAAAATTTCATAGTAAAAATAAAAAGCGTACCTAAAAAGCGTACCTAAAAATTATTTTTTTTTGTTGAAATCTCGAGGGTATGCCGAGACGATTGAAGTACTAAGAAATTGTTCTAGTAAATTCTCGAAGCGAATGTTTCTCACTTGGTGGATCCGATAATAGATAGACACTTATATAATTGTTGTCACATACTAGTGTTTTGATACGAGTTTACTCGCCTAGATGTGTATATTTTTTTTTTGTGTGTCCGGATTTATTTGACGAATAGTTCGTTCGAAAGTGTGTTTATTAGTACCACATACTAGTGATTTGATACGAGTTTACTCGCCTAGATGTGTATATTTTTTTTTGTGTGTCCGGATTTATTTGACGAATAGTTTCGTTCGAAAGTGTTGTTTATTAGTACCACATACTAGTGTTTGTTCCGAGTCCGCTTGCCTAGTTAAAAAAGTGGAACTAGTTTTAATTATTAGTAGTATTAAATTACGAGTATTATTATTAAAAATAGTTTTGTTTTTGTTTGTTGATAACGGTTTAGTAGTTGATTTGCGAGGTATGCCATACCGTTAATCCTATACGTTTTGTTTATACCGTTATATTGTTAGCCCTTGAAATTGGTAAGTTGTTAATAATTTATGAAAATAGTAGGGTCCGTGTATGTCGTCCGAATTTTAATTGTGTTTTATATTATCGTGACGCGACCTATTTCTATTGTTTTTTTTGTTGATGTTTACCACCTTTATATTTCCTTGTTTGCTTTGTTTATTAAACGGAATATAAATGGCTCCTACGAATCCGACCGCCGTATCCAGGGCTGGCATCCAAGGAGCTTTGCGTTGGCTTGCTTGTGCGGTCACATTAATAGACCGAGCCGACCGGGTAGGCGCGTTGCTAGCTCGGTATGGCGGGCTGGCAGCTCGGCTGCAAGACCTGGAGCGCCACGCCATGGAGTGTTGCGCGCATTATTTGGAAAACCCCCCAGCTGATGATGCCGTGTCGGAACAGCTGGAGCAGGATGTAGCCCAGGCCTATGAGCTGGCTGACCAGTTCACGGAGGCGGCTGAGAGGGCCCTGGCTGTTCGGAAGGGGGAGCCGGTTTTGAGCGGGGAGGTCAAACCTACCCCGACGGCGTTGCTAGGCCGATTGCCTACGTTGGAGATTCCCACTTTTAATGGGGATCTGTCAGCCTGGATGGGCTTCATTAATTTGTTTGACAGTTTGGTGGATTCACGACGGGACTTATCCCCTAGCGAGAAGTTGGCCTATTTGCGCTCCTCCCTGCGAGGAGAGGCCAGCGCGGTAATCCACCACCTGCTCATCAGCGACGACAACTACCAGGTGGCCCGCCAGCTTCTGGTTAGCAGGTACCAGAATGTCCGGTTACTGGCGGACACCCACGTGGCCACGATTTTGGCCCTCCCGCGAATCACGCGGGTACACCTGTTACGGAGGGAGTTGCTGAACCCGCTACTGTCAGCGGTCAACTCCCTAAGGCGATTGGACCTGCCGGTGGATCAGTGGTCCTTTGTACTGCTGCACATAGTCCTCGCCAAATTGCCCGCTGAAATGAAGGGGCGTTTCGAGCAGAGGTACGGAGGCGACAGCGCCTCGTATCTCCCGCCCTTCGCGGACCTCCTTCGTTTTTTGGAGGACGAATGTAGGGTGACGGACCACCTGGAGCCCGCCCCGGTTCCAGGTGTTGGTCGTATGGTGGCGGCGAGGGAACAGCCCCGTCGCCCGACCAATCGATATGCTGCCTTCCAGCAGTCCCCTCCCCCCGCACCGAGTGAGCGGTGCAGGTATTGCAGGGGAGATAGGCATGTGGTGCACGAATGTGCCAAATTTAGAGGCCTCCGCCCAGAGGGACGGAGGGCCGTTGCGAAACAGCGCCAATGGTGCTATAGGTGTTTGGGGGGACACATGCAGTCGGCGTGTCCCCAGACCGAGGATTGTCGTCTTTGCGGAGGGAGGCATCACCCCCTCCTTTGTTTGGACCGCAAGGACGCCGGGAGCGACCGGGGTTCGAATTCCTCGCGCACGGGCGGGGGCCCGGCAGCCCGGAACCGGTCCCCTAGAGATTCGGCGGGGCTTAGCCCCCCCGTTCAGTCCCCCCCGGAGAAGGGGAACTATAGGAGAGACGCCCCCGCCACGGGCGGGGGTAGGGGGGTACCACAAGAGTACGCCACGGTGGCGATGGGCACGGGCCCTATTTGCTACTCCCCCCCCCTAATGGAGAGGCCTCGATTGGGGTACTATGTACCGAGGCACGCCCCACACGGGTATTACCCTGCACCTAGGAGTGCTGTTGGTCGGGGCCAGTATGTACCCGATTGGGACCCGCTCGCCCGGTACGAGCGTCCCCCATTTGGCGCGCCGACTCAGGCGCGAGGGGGACAAGTACCCCCCCAAAATTTTTAATGGCGCCCCTGTCGGACCCAACCACCCCTCCGGAGCTTGTGCTGTTGCCAACAGCCTCCGTGAATGTTTGGGGACCTAAGGGCAATGTTGTCACGGTGCGTGCCCTTTTGGACTCAGGTGCCCAGGGGTGCATAATGTCCAGGTGGCTTGTCCGACAGCTGGGTCTTTTGCTTGTGCCGCATCACGAAGCGGTACGGGGGGTGGGAGACTCGCGGATCCCTGATCCGATTGGTCGAGTTGAGTTCTCCTTCTCCCCCCACTTCACGCCAAGGCCGAAGATCGGTGCTTCGGCGATAGTTTTTGATAAGGTGGTTGGACCACTCCCGCAAGTGCGAGTGCCGCCATCCACGATTGAGCTGACGTCTGGACTGGCTTTGGCTGATCCTTCCTTCCACCGACCGGGCCCAATACACTTGTTGATTGGTGCGGATGTCCTCGGTCGTGTACTGTGTGGAAGCAAGCGAGTTTTGCAGACAGCCGATCTTGTCGCCTTGTCCTCGTCGCTGGGTCATGTGGTGATGGGAAAGGTACCACAGACACCAGAGACCCCGTCGGTAGACCGCCAGACCATTGTCGGCTCTACTTTGTCCGACGTTTTCCAAAAGTTTTGGGAGGTGGAGGAACCTCCCACTGCCAAGCGGTTGGATCCGTTAGCCGAGGAGTGCGAATTGTTCTACCAGAACAACACTGGGCGCCTCCTCTCGGGTCGCTTGATTACCCGCTTGCCCTTCTTGGCGGTTCGCCCTCCTTTAGGGAGCTCCCGACCGATGGCCGAGAAGAGATTGTTGTCCATGGAGCGTAGGATGGCCAGGGATCCCGCATTCAAGGAGAAGTATATAGACTTCATGCGGGAGTATTTGGACCTTGGGCACATGTCCATCTCGCAGTTGGACTGGCGTAATGTGGAACATTACTTCCTGCCACACCACGCTGTTTTGAAGACTTCCAATGGGAAGATCCGCGTGGTCTTTGATGGTTCAGCGCCCACGTCAACCGGAGTGTCGTTGAATCAGTGTCTGCATGCGGGGCCGAAGTTGCATCACGACGTCTGTGATGTTTTGACCAACTTCCGCCGGCACGCTGTCGTCTTTGTGGCCGATATCCGCATGATGTTCAGACAGACCGTGATTCACCCGGAGGATAGACGATACCAGCTCATCCTTTGGCGTGAGGATCCCCAGGATCCGATGTTGGCTTACGAGCTGAACACCAACACTTATGGTTTGCGGTCGAGCCCCTTTGTGGCGATCCGTTCGCTTTTGGAGCTCGCAGAGCGCGAACGGCTACGCTATCCCCGGGCATCTGCTCTTATTGAGGGGGGGGCCTTATTTGTCGACGATATCTGCACGGGGGCCTCGAGCTTAGATGAGGCTCTCGTCTTACGTGATGAGCTGATTGCGCTCTTGAGGGCTGGTGGCTATGAGTTGCGGAAGTGGCTGTCTAACTCACCGGACCTATTGGCAGATTTGCCTAAGGACCACCAGCAAGAGCCGCTCCTCTTTGAAAATCCGGAGACTCCAGACATGCTGTCTGTTTTGGGAGTCCAGTATCGACCAGTCCCGGATTTGTTCACATATAGATTGGAACTGCCAGACCCAAAGGTCTGGACTAAACGCACGGTGCTGTCCACTGTAGCCCGTACCTTTGATCCGAACGGTTGGCTCAGCCCTGTAGTGTTTTCGATGAAGTGCTTCCTACAGGAGCTCTGGGCTGCGGAATTGTCATGGGATGAGCCCCTCTCTGGTAGCCTCCTACGAGAGTGGGTGAAGTTCGTGTCATCCCTACCCGACGTCAATCGGGTTTGTATACCGAGGCAAATGCTGCCTTCGGGAAAGTTTAAAGCCTCCCTGCACGGCTTTTGTGACGCGTCCGAAAGCGGATACGCGGCAGCCGTTTACATCCGAACGGTGGATGCAGCAGGCGTTGTCGCCGTACACTTAGTTACGGCCAAGAGTAAGGTCGCCCCCCTTCGGACTAGGCTAACCATTCCGAAGTTGGAGTTGTCCGGCGCCACTCTCTTAGTACGGCTACTCAATCATGTTGCCGACACCTTGGGAAACGGTGTCGACTTGGAGTCGATATTTGCGTGGTCTGACAGCCAGGTCGTCCTTTGTTGGCTGAAGAGTTCAGTCCACACCCTTGAGGTTTTTGTGGCCAACCGGGTCTCACAAATTCAGACTTCAAAGGCCCCGTTGATTTGGCGCCACGTACCGGGCGAATTGAACCCCGCAGATTGTGCCTCCCGCGGCTGCGAGGCGCCTGAGTTAGTGGACCACCACCTATGGTGGAGTCCATCATGGTTGTTACGGCCTGAGCGCTCATGGCCTGCCACCCCGGCTGTGGCCAGAGTCCCAGACCTAAGCATGCGTGTTCACGCCGTAGAGACGGTGGCGGCTCCGCAGATGGAGTTTTTGTTAGACCGCTACAGTTCTCTTGATAAGTTGCTCGGCGTGACTGCTTGGATGAGGCGCTTTGTGCGAAATTGTCGCCAGCCTCAGGAGAAATCGTTGTCTCCGGTCCTCGCCCCACAAGAGCGGCAAGACGCTCTGTTGCATTGGTTGCGAGTGACGCAACAGCGAGAGTTTGAACCGGAGCTGAAAGCCCTGCGCTCAAGTGAGTCCAAGTTGAAGGGACCCTTGGTGCGGTTGAATCCCTTCTTGGACAGTACCGGATTGCTGCGTGTCGGAGGTAGGCTCAGACATGCCAACCTGCCGTACGGATCACGCCACCCTTTGTTGCTCCCCAAGGATGGACCGTTAGTTAGACTGTTGATTACAGACCGACATGTAAAGAATGCTCATGCCGGTTGTAATGCTTTGACCGCGCTCCTCCAACGAGAGTTCTGGATTTTGTCAGCGCGGAGAATAATCCGATCCGTTATTTTTCGTTGTCTCCCGTGTTATCGTTTGCGCGCCGATACGATGCAGCCCCAGATGGGTGATTTGCCTGCCGATCGAGTGAACGAATCGATGCCCTTCTCAGGAGTTGGAACGGATTTTGCGGGGCCATTTACCGTTAAGACATCGCGGCTTCGTAATGCTAGAACGGAAAAGGCTTACTTGTGTGTATTTGTTTGTTTGGCCACTAAAGCGGTCCACCTGGAGGTGGTTAGTGCCCTCACCACAGAAGCCTTTGTAGCCACGTTGAATCGTTTTGTGTCTCGCCGCGGAATGCCGTCGTTAATAAGGTCCGATTGTGGAACCAATTTCAAGGGCACCGATAGGTATTTAAAGGAAGTTTGTGAATTTTTGGATAGGAATAATTTTGAGATCGGATCCACACTCTCTCGCAGAGGGGTACGATGGCAGTACTCCCCGCCATCCTGCCCCCACTGGGGAGGGATTTTTGAAGCAACTGTAAAGACGTTATTGGGGAGACGGTCCTCACGTTTGAGGAACTCGCGACCGTATTTTGTAAGGTTGAGGCGGTCCTCAACTCGCGTCCGTTGTGTCCGTTGTCTTCGGACGCGAATGATTTAGAGGCCCTTACGCCGGGCCATTTTTTGATTGGCAGACCGCTTAACGCCTTGCCGGAATATCCTTATTCCGAAGTGCCCTCCGGACGGCTCTCGCGATTTGAATTGCTCCAGCAGCTTACGCAGAGTTTTTGGCGCCGTTGGCATCTGGAGTATTTGCACATTTTGCAGCAACGCGTTAAGTGGTCGGATAGGACGACCCCACCCAAGACTGGAGACCTCGTGTTGGTAAAGGATCCAAACCTGCCGCCCCTCCGCTGGCGTTTAGGACGCATTGTTCAGCTTCATCCGGGGTCGGATGGTGTGCCCAGGTTTGCCGAGGTCCTGGTGGGGGACTCTGTTTTGAAGCGAGCGATCGCTACCCTCTCTCGCCTGCCCTTAGATTGAGTTGGCGGACAGTTTGCTACTGTCCGGGACGGGGGGATGTTCACGCCGCGCGTGATTCATTCATTCACGTTCATTCGTGGGTGCGCCGCCAACCACCGTCCGCGCAACTCGCGCTCAGTCCGCCGCACGCAGCCGTGAGGCAAGTTTGTGTGTTTCTGTAGCGACGTGCCGCGCCAGTTACCTACCCGTTTGTGACCGAGGTTTCGTTTTGCGCCTACTAGGGCTCCGGTCGGGGTACGGACTTGTGACCCGTGTGTGTTCGCCTTGAAAGGCGCCGGGAAAGTTTTAGCTGCCTATTAGGGCATTGTGTAGTATAAGAGTGTTAGCTATAAGAGTTTCCCATCGGGGGTTGCGTGAAGATCGTTTTGCCAGGCGCGCGCCGGCGAGACAGCGACCAGCCCCCCTGGATTACGGACATTATTTTCTAGTAAGGTAGGCTAGTTCTTAATTTACTTAATTTTGCATGAGAAACATCCGTTTCAATAAACTGTGGAACACAGTAGATGGTCACCACATTTGTGCGTGATCACTAGGGGTACTGAAAGCGAATTATGACGTCACGTCTGACCGTCGTCGGTACATGGCACGGATACTATGAAAGACAAGCGAACCCGGTGAACTTCGTATCACCAACATCTATTAGAGATAGCCAGATAAAAATAAAAATTAAATTCGCCAAAGAAGTTTTATACACTGCCTGTCACAAATGTCTCTTAAGGCTCATTTACGCCGAAGCAACCACTGTGCGACATTTCCGCATGCTACATATTGTGGCGTACGTCAATCTTGTGGTCGTACATATCCAATATTTGCGGCATGCGGCATGTGGCAATCTATGTCAAAATTATCGCATGGAATCCACCGTGTTTGGATACTAAGTGAGTGCCAGATAACTCTGCGCGCGACTGGGGCGTTTTTGGCGCTAGTGACAGTACATTTTTTTGTTCTAAGCATAAGGAAAAGATTAGAATTCGATTTTGACCGCGTGCAGACTTATCTGGCGCTCACTCTAGCTGCGACAGTCTACCACATGAGGCAAGGTATTGCCATGCTGCACGACTCTTGCCACAATGTGCGACATTTTTAATTTTGTAGCTTGCGGCTTTGTAGCTCGCCGCAATGTCGCACAGTGTTGCTCCGGCGTAAAACAGCCTTTATTAAAAGTAGGTTACCCAAAGCGGCTAAAACGTCAGTGATTACAAACTCTAGGTGCTCTTAATAAGCGGCCATGGAAGAAATGACAGTTTTGTATAATACAACAGTTAAACGATTATCCATGCAAATTTTTATAATTTTCCGGAATAAAAAGTAGCCTGTGCCACTCTTTAGCTCCCAAACTATCCTCATACCAAAGATTACGTCGATCCGTTGCTCCGTTTTGACGTGAAAGACGGACAAACAATCAAAGAAACTCTTTCACATTTATGATGTTACCTACTAGCTGACCCGGCAAACGTTGTTTTGCCATATTAATTATAGTGGACCCGGTAAATTTCATATCACCAACATCTATTTAGATAGACAGATGAAAATAAATAATCGCGAAGAAGTTTTATACACTGCCTGTCACATATGTCACTTATAAAAAAGTAGTGTACAGTGCCACAACCTTTTCTGTGCCGGTGACAGCGGCGCTACGTACGTTTTTCTTTTTTTTGTAGTAATTTAACCGGCTCTGACTTCTAAGAACTTCAGCCGCCAGCAGCGCTATGGTTGGACATAAACTTGACAGCAAAATGACATTAAAAAAAATCACGTTAGTTTCACATTTTGGCCACCGGCACAGCAAAGTTTGTGGCACTGTAGGTAATCCCTCAGAACAATATAATCCAATCTATGATCCAAAGCGGCTAAAACGTCAGTGATTACGATACTCTTTGACATACCTCTTTGGAAACGGCTCTATGAAAGAAATGACAGTTTTGTATAGTACGACAGTTTATCGATTTTCTATACAAAATAATCATTTTTATTTTATAATTTACCGGAATTTCAAATTTTCAGTAATAAAAATTGCAATGTGAATGCAAAAAAAATTTTTTTTTAAAAACTACATATTAATATATGAGTTAGGTAGTTTGGATATTACAAAACTACGAATTTTAGACAATTTCGAGTCTCTAGGTGGGCTGCCCGCTCCCCTCGCCCCTGTCATCCTGCCACCCTGGCGACTTCCTTAGGTACATAGTCTGTCCGATAATTGCTTGAAACTTAAAACATCAACTTGTCGTTTTAACCCTCTAAAGAGCGGTTTTTTTATTTCTTTCGAGAAAACTAAATTAATTTATAGATAGACATTACTTCCCATGAAAAATAGTAAGTGGTTTCCAGTACCTATGTCGTTTATAAACAACAACGCGCATTTAAGGGTTAAATATCAAATGTATAAAAGAGACGCCATGATGTTTATCAGGAGCTTTCAAAGTTGAAAATACGACATGTAGAAGGCTCACTCTACGGTTTTGATATTTACTTCTTCTTTTTAATTACCAGAGATCGGAAAAACTAGGGTAAACTGTCCTTATTGTTGGCACCCATCCTTTTATTGGTACCTACCCTATAGTTAAGCTCACATGGCTAAGCTAAGGGCCAATTTTTATACTATTTCACATTTAAATGCATACTGAACTTCAATTATCTATTTTTCCTTGTTTTTCAAGGTAACCTTTAGGGTGCCATATGCAAATAATACGACGCATGCCAACGACTAGGGTATTTTACCCTATAGCTGTTTTGGTTCATTGAGTACGATGATTTTTACGTCAATGGAGAGTCTTTCTAGAGAGAGTCTTTCTAGCTTTAATAACAAATCGCGGAACTTAAGGCACAGAATAAATAATAGTACAAGTACAGAAGCTGCACTCCGCGAAACCATTTAAACAAATAGCAACTAGTAAAATTCAGCTTGTATGGCTCTAATTACAAACGGCTAGACGTTGCATCTCTTTCTATCGCATATATTCTATCGCGCTCGGGCGGGCGTACGGCGGGAGTATGGCGGGCGGCTAAATTGTATCCCGCGATATGCGCGAAGCGGTAGGCACTTATCTCACGTCCTTGAGCAAGTGACGGACGCCTGCTTCAGGTTTCATTTTTATAAAATATAAATCCAGGAATGTCCATATTAAATAAAAAATATCTCAAGTACCTACACAAAATAGGACTACCTATTCCGACTTATGTTAATTACATAAGTTTTTAAAAAGATTCGAAGTGTGACATAGATATTTTCACTATACGTAATATATTTATACTTTTTATTTATTTTATAGTCTATTTCATAATGTTTAAAAAAAATGTTTTTCATCGTAATTAACATCTGAACTTAGATAATTATGCATCCGAATATTAGTATTATTACCATTCGGAAAGTGAATCAAATTCGAATTCATCGCTTTGTCTTTGTCTATTCTGAAGTGAGTGACGGAGATAGTGCACATATTCCGCTGTCGGAAATGTTTGCGGTGGTATGTGGATATGGGGGCTGTATTCATAATAGTATTTACTTTACTAGGTACTTTGTTACGTGAGTGAGTCTTCCATGACTTAAGGTGGTATTCCACTTATCAAATATATTTGTCCAATTTACATTTGATCAAAGAAATTGGACGACTTCATGAATGGTTTCATTGATAAAGTCGTCCAACTTCTCTGATCAAATGTACATTAGACAAAGATATTTGATAAGTGAAATACCACACATAGATGCTAAACAAGCGCCAAAAAACCAAAACTTTCATCCCTAGCGGCTTTCCTAGGAAGCTTTCCGAACTAAAAAACAGTTTTAGTGCACCTAAGCACCCTTGTTTAAAAATAAGCTTACGTACCAAGATTTTAACGTCCATTTTTGCTAAAGCCTGCCCTGCATAGGATTAAAAGGTAATTTAGAAAGAAATATTTTTGAAAAATATAAGTAGTTTTATCTAATTGATACTACAAAAGATATACTTGGCACGGTCGAGGGACTTTCGACGAATAAAATATTCTATCGGAAAGTTCTTCGATCGTACTTTCTAGTAGGTGAATTAGATCACATTTCAAGTAATGACAAAGTAAGTAATTTATCATCTTGTATAAATCGATAATCTATTTTTGCAAATAGATTTCATTCTTGTATTGTTTGACATAAATTCATGATTAGACAAATATGATGAACTTGAAAGAACTTCATAAAATATAACTTTTTTCAGGTGCTTAAGAAATATCTAAAATTAAATAATGATATTGCATTACAATTACACAAACAGACGAAATACTTACTGAAAATTAATTATACTATTAAAAATAAAATACGAAAACTTTCTACTTAAAACTTGCATTTGTTGAAATTACAATTCAGCCGGCCTAGCATGAGCGGCTTATAACGCGCGATATGATATGGTACGGCAAGTTGTCTTGCTTACCCCACTAAGGTGTAAGCAAGACGGCAGGCCGTACCATATCATATCGCGCGTTATAAGCCGCTCATGCTAGGCCGGCAGACGTGTTTAAAATAAAGGTACTTAAAAAATATTTGCAAAAATCTAAAGCAGTGGCAAAATACAGGTACATAATGAAAAAATAAAATAAATAATGGATCTATGCTATGAACTTGATTAGCAAATTTTTTTAATGAGTATTTTATTTTATTACATTAAAGTTCATTTCATAGTATTCGATTCCAACTGATAGTTTTTGCTCAGTCAAATTTAATATTCTATTGATCAGTTTCGATATTCCGTCTTAAGTTGAATAGAAGTTCGTTCAAGTTCATATACTTACCTAAATTTAAACAGTGAAGTTCGTAAAATGATTCGCATTATTAAATGAGTACAATCTATTTTAATTTAAACGATAAGAGAATCTAGCTAAATCGTGATAATTTTGAATGGAAAAACATTTTCTTAATCCATTTCTATTATGAAATAAAATTGGAGTTTGGTCTGCGTGGTGGGCCATGGTCCATTCTCCTTATAAAATCTATAAAAAATCAATTTACAAAGAGTTTTTTGTTAAAAATTATCACGGTCAGTAGCTACAGACTATTTTTTCTATCTCGCTCATTAACATTTCAAAAGAACGAGAAAAAAAGGAATTGACATATTATTTTTAATATGGTACCTATTATATTTTCCTAAATGGAAGACAACGATTATAAAACTGAAATAATATTATAAATGTTATTTAGCTATCCTAATTAAAATATTAAATTAATTTCATGGTTGTAATTGTTTGCATAAAACTTAATTGTTAAATTAATGGACTTAGTTACTATTATTATTATTAAATGGTAAATAAATGTTATTTGAATTTGTTGCAAATAATGTTGTACTTAAGTGTGCTTTTTGGAATCGTTTCGTGGAAATTATTGTAATAAAAACACAAATGTTACTTAGTTATAAACAAACAACTATAACTATTTACTATTAAGTATTATTAAACATTAAAATTAAATTATTATAAATGTCATTTTAAATTTTATGTACCTATACTGTCAACGCAGATAAGCAAAAATGTCAAATTTTCTCTAATCTTTTCTTATTTGTTAAATAAAATTCTAATCAATCAATCAATCATTTATTTGCAGTATCAATTAGATACAAATGCAAATAAATCTGTCTCTCAAGAAAGAAAAACATTAGTTATAGTAATCGTATACTAAACTATACGATCCGTCAAAATTCTGCCAAAGCAGTCAAAGTGCTAAATGTCAAATATCTATTGAATTTTAGTTTCTTGAACAACCGAAAGAGGCGCTGCGCTAATATAATAACTTTAACTATTACGATAACGAGAGTTTTGGGGTTCTGGTATTGTGTCATTTCGAACGTCTTATAAAAGGAGCGCAGGACAAAAATAACGCGAACAATTAAAACACGCGCGTTAGTTATCCGTAAAAGTTGGTTTATTTCAATAAAAACTTCGCGCAGAAATCAATTACTTAAATATAATTATTGAAAATATTGAATATGAAATAAGTACTTACCTATATAATACTTTATAATTTACTTATTAATATTTTCAATTAATAAAAATTGCATTGAGAATGCAAGAAAGAAAAACTACTTAAGTACCTAATTCAATTAAATATAGTTTGTCATATTCTAATATTTGGTAAAAACTAGGAACCGAAATTAGGTAAATCCGAAGAACGGTTGTGTTTTAGTTGAATATGGTAAGAATTTATGGCAGAATTTTCAGTCGGGCACTATTTAGATAAGTCCTCTCTTGAGTCTTGAGCCCTCTATTAACTTGAGAAAATTTGACATTAAGTGCTGTTACTCGTACATGTATTTAGTGGTAGTGAGTTATACATTTTATATGCCACTGTTATTTTTACTAAGATTTTAAATTATTTAAATTAAAAAAATTATAGTAAAAAGATTGATAAAAAACACCAGCCCTGCAAGTATTCCGCCTGAAAGCTAGGTACTTGCAAGGTTTGTGGTTTTTTCCATCAAAAATTTTCCCTTAATAAAATGCAACACAATAAAACTAATATTTTAACCTAACGATTTTACAGACGTTTTAAAAGTGGCACAGTTTAAAATATTCCTTAATAAATATTCCAGGTTTTAAAATGTAATAATAGTACCTTTTTATTTTTGAAAAAACACGAGATAAAACGATATATCAAATGCGTGCCAAGGAATATATAAAAAAACGTCCTTTACCAAATATACCAGCCATTTTTGTAAATATTTTTCTATAAGATTTTTAAATCAATATATACTTATATAGAAGAATATAGAATTTAGATTTATAAATATTTAAAAATGCCGCACCTTTTTTAATTTTGTTCAATTGAGTATTTTTTTAATTATTGTAAAAAGAATGTAGAAATCTCCTATTTAGAAAGTAAGTATTTTAATTTAAATATTTTTTAGAAACAACATTAAATTGTTACATAAAATGTATTCTTAAATATGAATTTATACTTACTATCGAATATTTTTGTTGTTTGATGTGTTTTAATGAAATATTCGAAGGGTTTCTTAGATAATTTTTGTTTAATAAAATGTTGTATTTGTCCATTTAAGATAATTAGTTAAATACAATGAAATATTTTAAGCCCGAGTTACCCGTTGTTTAACCGACGGTTAACCCATAAGTACGAACAACAATCACGTGGGTTAACCAACCAGTGTTGGTTGGTTAACCCACGTGATGGTTTGTGTTAACCGACACGTAAACTTACATTTTACAAGGCGTAAAAAAAAACCATTACTATTAAGAAACAATTTGCGACTATTTCTAACATTTTGTGTGAGAAAGCGTTTTTGTTTTTTTATACAAAAGTATTTTAAAAGCAGTAATTTTTTTATTTATTATTGAGAATTTTGTTGCACCTTGTATATTAAAATATTTTGGAATTAAGTTTTTTGGACTAAACTTGCCATACTGTTAGAGTTTAGTACTTTAATATCACAATGATAAAATTAAATAATCATTTATAAAATTTTATCTATTATTAGTTTTAAACTATTATTATTATTATCTATTATTAAAATAATGCTATTACTTAGCATTATTTTAAGAAATAATAATGGTTTGTTATTATTGCCCCCTGATTCCCAAACCGTCGGAAACGGAATCGGATTGGAATTCTGTACTTTATCTCGTGTCTATTCTGTAGTGAGTGACAGTGACAGAGATTACATTCCGCTGTCGGGAACGTTTCCGACGGTTCGTGAATAGGGGGCTAGATGAGGTTTGAATTCGAAACCTTCGCATATCAGGTTCACTGCTCTACCTGCCAAGTACACCGATTTAATGGTTTCGCTAGATTTTCCTGGGATCCCATCATCATACCCTGATTTGGTAACAATGGGACCTCCAGGAGTACCTATATTCATTTAATTAAATTAAAAAAAATCGGTAACATACTCGTGAGTGGCGGCAAAACCGGAGACAATTAAAAAAACATTTACTTATACATTATAATATAACTTTCTCCTTTTTTTAAATCGGTAAATACGTTTTACTTTGTTATTATTGTTTTACGTTAAGGATTTAGCTTTAATTACTATTAAATTAGATGGAAATTCATTTAAAAATGGTTTATATTTTCATATAACTGTCACCATAACTATCTTAATAAAAATTAATTTGTTTTTTAAGTAAACTTTTTTGTAAAATACTTTTTGTTGGAAACTGTATTGTGTCCAAAGATCCGGAAAGTAAAAAAAAACATCTAAAATCATGAAAATAAAAAGTTACCGTTTGCTAGTGCCATTAAAAATGTTTTCTGATTGAGAATTCTTGAACAGTCAATAAAAATACTCTTAATATCAATCAAGTAAAAAACTTTTTTTTTTTAATTGAAAATTAGACAGTTATATGAAAATCAACCTTAAATTGTAACGCGTTTGTGCATTTAAACTGTTGTTAAAATAAAATACTATTATTAATATGAATATAAACGATGTTATTAAATTATTATTATGATTATTAAACTATTTATTGTTTGATGCGGTGAAACCAATTAAAAATCTGTGCCAGCTTTAATAGCGTAAGAAAAATATTATTAATATTAATATATTATAAATAATTGTAACGAATATATGTGCATTTGAATCTTAAATATCGTAATTTCATTCTGTTCTCAAAGCACGTAAAATTTCTAATTCTCGTAATCGTAATGATATTGTGTAAAAAGAGAAATAGGATAAACTGCCCGAATTGCTGGCATCCGTGCTATTATTGGTACCCTAAAGTTTAACTGGAAAACTGAGGCATTCCTACAAGCGCACCCATTTTTAGGCGCACCTAGAATTGCTAACAAAATCAATTACATCAAAAAGGTGCGCTATGTGGAATACCTCCGGAAAATTAGGGAAAAAATTGAATACTATTATTGGCACCCTTGAGTTAAGCTCAGATAGCAAAACTAAGGGCCAATTTTGTTAAATTTTATAATACTATTTCACATTTAAACTCGTACTGAACTTGAATAATCTATTTATTTTTCCTTTTTTTTCAAAGGTGCCAATTATTATAGAACGGCTGGCAACAATTAGGGCTGTTTACCCTATATCTCTTTTTTCGCAATGGGTAGGGAATACCGCCAAGTGTCGCCTGATTCAATGAAATACGTAATGATATTGTTTTGTATGAAAACCAGAGCAGAGCTGCTAGGGAACTAACATTCAACAGGCAGCACTTGACAGCTTTGGTAGCATTTTGATAGATATAGTTTACGATAACGGTATAACGAGAGCTACCCCTAGCATGAAAACCTATCGTTATGTTAAAATCGAATAGTAAAATATACAGTTTATTCAAAAGCTGTCAAAGTGCTGTTGTAAAATATGCAATGAGTTTTAGTTCCTTATACGACCGAAAGAGGCGCTTTCATACAAAATAATACGATCACGATAATGGATGACGATAACGGAACAAACTGGATGAGCCTGTAGCTAACCACAGCTTGCAAACTCGGCGGGCGATTTCATGGGATGGGTGGGCAAAATCTTACTATCTTTGGTTCCTCCATCTTTCGTAAGACACAAAACATCTCACTACAAATAATACCACATTATTCTTTATTTGTATCAATAACTAGCTGACCCAGCGCGACTTCGTGGCCCTACCCCCTATTCCACCCTACCCTACCCGTATTCTACCCCTACCCCTACTCTACCCCTACCCCTACCCTACCCTACCCCCTACTCCACCCTACCCTACCCGTACTCTACCCCTACCCCTGCCCTACCCTACCCTACCCCTACCCTACCCCTACGCTACCCCTACCCTACCCCTACCCTACCCCTACCCTACCCCTACTCTACCCCTACCCAACCCTACCCTACCCTGCCCCTACCCTACCCTACCCCTACCCTACCCCTATATCCTTCCTTGGACTTCCACGAACATTTCAAGACCAAAATTAGCCAAATCGGTCCTGCCGTTCACGCGTGATGTCGTGACCAAGGGAAATAGGGATTCATCCTTACTTATATTATAAATGCGAAAATGCGAATCTGTCTGTCTGTGTGTTACACAATCACGCCTAAACTACGGTACCGATTTGAATAAAAATTGGTACAGAGATAGTCTAGAGCCTGAGAAAGGACATAGGCTACTTTTTTATGTGAACAAAGGGCTGTAAGGGGTTGAAATAGGGGATGAAAGTTTGTATGGAAATGACGTCATTTTTAAAGCTAGAAGCTTCAAAATTATTTTATAGGCTTTTGATTAGATAAATAAATACGACATTTAAAGTTTGTAAAAAAAACTACCCTAAAGAGGGTGAAAACAGGGGATGATTTTTTTCGTGTGATGACGTCGGCAAAAAAGTTTACGGAACGGATTTTGATGAAAGTTTTTTTGTTATACAGCTATTGGTCCTTGCCAACATATAGCTATAATTTATTTTGAAGATCGCAATTTCTGATGTGGAACCATAGCAGTCTAGCCAAACTATGAGAGATATAAAAATACCGTTTTAAGGAAAATTGTTAAACGTGATGAGCACTTTCTATTGACGTACAAAGTTTGAAGGTCTGGTACACCTGATGTGGAACCCTAGCAGCCAGATTAAACTATATGAGTTACAAACATAGCGTCTTAAGAAAAGTTGTTTAACGTCATGGACATTTTCTATTGACGGAAAAATATCGAAGGTCTGGTACTCCTGATTTGGAACCCTTGCAGCCCAGCTTAACTATAAGAGATACAAATACAGCATCTTAAGAGAAGTTGTTCAGCGTGATAAGTATTTTCTTTTGACATACAATAATACTAATATTATAAATGTGAAAGTGTGTTTGTTTGTATGTCCGTCTTTCACGTCAAAACGGAGCAACGGATCGACCTGTTTTTTTAGTATAAATAAAAATAAAATAAATAAATAAATAACTTCTAACACTCACACCAATTATCTAAGCCCATGTTAATTTCATTAAGAAACTGTATCATGGAAAACTTGATAACGGATAAATATATACTTAAATACTTTTTGTTTGTAAATACATACTTAATATACATAGTATGTGGATAGTTTAGGAGCTAGAGAGTCCCATAGGCTAATTTTATCCCGGAAAATATCACATTCCGTTGGAAAAACGTCGTGTAGTACACGCGGCAAAACCGCATACGGAAGGCTATGTGATATAATTTTTTAATGTGTCAATACGTAGGTACTGTTTATATAATATACACGGTATTTTTTTATCACCCCTGATGTTTTTAGGGATTATTTTACTCATGAAAACAAACAACTTTTATTAGAGGACCAACACTGAAATCGCGAAAAAATATCAGCTGTTCCATACATTAAATATTTTTGCACTTTTGTATGGAATAGCTGTTTTTTTTGCGATTTTAGTGTTGGTCCCATAATAAAAATTGTTTGTTTTCATGAGCAGAATAATCCTTTTAATTTTATCCGGGGTGATAAAAAAATTACCGTGTATATTAAGTAAATAAATAAAATAATTCATACTTATTATAAAACTGTATGCGATTCTATTCAGGGGGCTACCGGCTAAAAGTTATGGGTATGGACATGGGCTTCATTTGACATTTGAAGCCCATATTATGCCCTTAAATGCACAAAATATGGGCATCAAATGTCAAATGAAGCCCATGTCCATATCCATATTTTTTTGCCGGTACAGGGGCTGTATACATTGAAAAGAAATAGAAAAAAATACCACCAAGGGTCTTCTTAAACGGAACAGATACCAAAAATATAGTTTTTGAATTTTTTGTCTGTCTGTCTGTTGTCCACGTTTCAGGCAAAAACTACTGAACGGATTTTAATGAAACTTTTTTTGTTATATAGCTATTAGTTGTCGCCAACTTATAGGTAGGCTATAATTTATTTAGAAGATCGAAATGGCCGATGTGGAACCATAGCAGTCCAGCCAAACTATGAGAGATATAAAAAAACCGTCTTATGGAAAATTGTTAAATGTGATGAGCATTTTCTATTGACGTACAAAGTTTGAAGGTCTTGGTACACCTGCCTGGCTAGCATTACCATCATTATATCACGCGATATGATATAGCACGTCTTGCTGTCTTGCTTCCACCTTAGTGGGGTAGGTAAGCAAGACAGCATGACGTGCATTATCATATCGCATGATAAAAGCCGTTTATGCTAGGCCAGCTGATGTGGAACCCTAGCAGCCAGGTTAAACTATATGAGATAGCATCTTAAGAGAAATTGTTCAGCGTTATAAGTTCTTTCTTTTGACATACCTACTGTTTGTATTGTTTGTATATCCGTCTTTCACCTCAAAACGGAGCAACGGATCGGCGTGTTTTTTTAGTATGTGGATATTTTAGGAGCTAGAGAGTGACAAAGACTAATTGATATCCCGGGAAAATATAACTTTTCCTCGAGATAACGTCGTGTAGTACAGGCGGGCGAAACCGCGGGTGGAAGGCTATGTGAAATATTTTTTTAATGTGTTAATATGTATCATAGCGCTAAACTAATATATATAAAATAAATACACAAAAACGAAAAACCTTATTAGCTAAAAAAATGAAAATGCTGCCGAAATTCACTATTCCACGCGAACGAAGTCGCGGGCACAGCTAGTTTTTATATATATAGATTATTATTCGTTTTTGTATCCACCATAGTACCTACCTAGATCCAACCAACTGATTCTGTAGAATGGCCGAAAGCGGAACTATTGACGCCATTTTGAAAACGTAATTTCGCTGTTGTCAGTCGATGTAGTATGTGCAAGGAATTTATAAGTACTACGTAAATTCCTTGAGTATGTGCTGTTCAGTTGAGGGTTCTTGTTTTTCCAAATACTTCCAGGATTTTTATGAAAAATCATGCTAAAGGGATCAAAAATGGATCAAAATTCGATCGTGGGGCCTCGCTTCTTCTGTACGAATTTTTGTTGCCATATTTAAGACTTTATAGAGAAATTTTGCAATCGTTATTACTTACCCATTCCATTTCGCATTGGGCTCGCGTGGTGGCTATTCCATGGCTATTCTCCATTTCAACACCATTACTTACATCAAAAAATTCTTAATCGCAATGATAAAAAAGTTCTGCCCAATGAGCCATTTCTAAATAGCATGCAAATAAAAAAAAAATTTAATCATAGCGGAAAGGTGTACTAAATGATCCCTCGAGGGAAAATGATTCCCTACAGTTTCAACGAAAATACTAGTGCCATCTTTGCGATTTGTTGGCTAACGTCTTCCTTGTACTCTACTCAGTAGCCCAATAAAGTGTCATGGCGGTGTGAGTACAGTGCGTCGATTTATTGCAAAAAAATGAAAATATCTGTCTTCGATCGAAGATAAGCCTGCAATCAAAGTTAAATTGTTAAAAGTCTTTCGTGGATACGTGAATGAAAGTTTTCCTGGTAGTTTTTATTGATATTCAGTAACACTTTTGAGGTCATACTTCGACAACTTTTGTACATTCGGGGTAACTCGATCCCCATAAGTGGGTACATAAAACGATCCCAGGAATAACTTTACGATACTTGAAAAACAATTTAAAATTAGTCATGTTTTTTTTTGTATTCCTATCTATTTGTACTTTTTACAGATCATGCCACGTACATTATCAAAGAAAAACCTACCGACAAAACTGGGAGTGAGTTTTCTGTACGACAAAACAGTTTTCTGTACCTGTAATGGTGCTAGAAACAAAAACGCAGTTGGAGCAGTTAAGACTTTGGGCAGTAAGCAAACGGTGTTTACACCTAAGCATGAGAGAGAACTCGTTGAGCACATAAAATATATTGAACCAAAAATGTATGGGTTAACCAAACAAGATAGTATGGGATCGTTTTAGACACCCAGGTGTACAAAATGATCCTTTAGTAGAGGTTTAGAAAATCTATATATATAAAAATGAATCCCTATTTTCCTTGGTCACGACATCACGCGTGAACGGCTGGACCGATTTGGCTAATTTTGGTCTTGAAATGTTCGTGGAAGTCCAAGGAAGGTTTTAAGGAGGGGTAAGTAGGGGTAGAGTAGAAGTTGGGTAGGGGTAGGGTAGTAGGGGTAGGGTAGGGTAGGGGTATGGTAGGGGTAGGGTAAGGGTAGGAGTAGGGTAGGGTAGGGGTAGGAGTAGGGTAGGGTAGGGTGAGGGTAGGGTAGGGTAGGGTAGGGTAGGGGTAGAGTACGGGTAGGGTAGGGGTAGAGTACGGGTAGGGTAGGGTGGAGTAGGGGGTAGGGCCACGGGAACGAAGTCGCGTTGGGTCAGCTAGTCTCTAATAAATCTAAAGATATAACATCAAACTGCAATAATGGCATGCCAGTATAACAACACTTAAATGACTTACCCAAAACCTTTTTAAGGCGCTACTCGGAAAAATATGGACTTTTTGATTTAAAACTATAGGACGGTTACAGTTGTTACAAATCTGGTAATAAGATATATATTTCTTCATACCTTTATCTAGAATCGTATAGTTTCAAAAACACGATTTTATGATTTTGCCTCGACACTTTTTATTTTCGAAAAGACCTCTAAAAAATACGAAAAGTGAAGATTATTCTTAAATGGGGTTACTTACACTATTGGAAATTAGTTTAACTAGTGGACACCAATAATATTGAGGATCGCCTTAATGTTTGCTCTTACTATAATATTTTGGATACAGTAACCGATTTCCCTTAGGGGGATCATTTAAGACACCTTTCCCCTATTATGTAAATTTCACACACATAGGTGGTGTGTACCAAAAGCCAACGAAAATGGTTAAAGGCTATGTTTTTATAAAAAAGAACTAATTAGAACAATTAAATAATGGGTATAATGACCCGTAATAAACCTGTAATTTAGACAGATGTACGAGAAAGGTTAGCGGAACCGGTGGCGTTAGAGACCGACGATTGGGCAAACAATACTATTGTATTGTAATTCAATCGCGAATACCGATACTTAGACCGAGAGACAGTGTGCAAACAACAGAACACTAGATCCGACACCCACTTTTCCAACATCAGGGGGCCGACTCTCAGGTAATCGAGAAAAGTTCACTTTTATAAGCTCGAAATTCAAATATAACACAGTTTGTGTATTGTCAGAATTTCACAATCGAACAAGTTCGATCGAAAACCAGTCGAACGCAACGAGTTGTACAGACCAATCGATGTTCGTATACGAACTTAGCTGTCAAAATAAATTTGTTGACATGTGGGACAAATTAGTTTGTTTGAAACGTTCTAACTTTTCAATAGAAACCACAAACAAAATGTTCGACATACGAATTACCACACTGAAAAAGTTCGAATGCCTGAGAATCGGGCCCCAGGTCCCAATAACGTCTTAAGAGCCGAAAAAGCTTTGCGATATGCGTCACCTCCCTTGACACCCACCCTACCAAAGCCAGAATAGAATAGAATATCGCTTATTGCCAATACTGTGTACATAGATATTGCTGATGATATTCAAGATGTACCGCCTGCCCGCCCGCAAAAAAGTGCACATGCACACCACGAAACAGTGAACCATACATTTTTTTCTTTTTTATATTTTAAACAAAACTAATTGTAATTTATTTTGATTGCTTTCAACGTAAAGCAGCTTTTTTATTAATAACTAATAGATGGATAAATAATTATATGAATATATATTTAAAATATAACGTATTTAAACTTAGGAAAATAAGTTAAGTTTAGTTACCTATGTAAGTTTGGAATTTGGATCTCAGAAGGGAAATCTATTATTGGCCCTACAATTTTTTATAAACTTAGCATTAAGTACTCTCATGTAATGTGCTGTTGATTTTTTCAATAAATAAAAATAAAATAAAAATATAGTAATATGAGTGAGTAGGTATAGATAAAGGCAGTATACCTATAGATCCTAACAGAAGATTTTTATTCGATGTATGTCTCTTAGACTACAATGGTATGCATCTGGTGTCCTTGCATTGTTAGCGCTTTATGTGTTGGGCGTTGACATCGCTCCGATCAAAATTTAATTAATTCCATACAGACATCAAAACTGTAACCTTGTTCATACAATAATTTAATGGTCTTCCTTCATCTTTACTTGATTACTTTGACGGACCAGATGGCGCAGTGGTACTAATCCTGCGTACAATTAAAAATCAAAAAATCAAAATCATTTATTTATTTTAGGCTGATACAGCACTTGTGAACGTCAATGAAGCTACGCTGTCGGTTCGCAAATCCAACGGCGGGAGGCCTTGTAACGAGAAGAACCGGCAAGAAACTCGCCAAGGGCAATTATTTCATACAGAGTCGTCAAATTGAAAAGTGACAGTGAAAAGGTTGTAGGTTCGATTCCTAGGGCAAGCTTTTACTTTGTGAGAAATAAATAATCCTAATACTAATTTTATAACTGCAAAAGTTTGTGACTATGGATGTATGGGTGTTTGTTACTCTTTCACGCAAAAACTACTGAACGGATAGGATACTTTGTACCCTGATATTCCTACGGGAACGGGAACCACGCGGGTAAAACCGCGAGCGGCCGCTAGTAAGTTATAAATAAATAAATAATAAATACCTATTTGACACTATCACATACATTTGCTTTATTCCCAAGCTAAATAGCTCAAGCTCCTGTGTTATAGCAATTGGGTATTTGACTGTTGTTGAAATGTAGATATTTAATTATGACATTCAGAAATATAACAATATTGATTAAAAATGTGAAAAAAGAAATTCAATCTGTATTATAACAAGCTAATTATGAGCTACTTAATTGTAACTCTAGCTATCTCTTTCTAAAACGAAATTTTCTATGGCGAGAGTATGGCGCTATAGAAATGTGACGTCACGTTTCTATAGCGCTCTCCGTGTCTAATTAGAAAGTTTGATGCTCTATATCGCTGAAAATATGCAAGATATTTGAAAATAAATACCTATGTTGTGTTGCTACTAATTAAATGAACATTTTAAGTCAATAAAAAAAATTCAGACAAATACCCAATTGGAAACAACGACTGGTATTACCACATACACCCAGACACGAGAAAATGTTGAAAATGTCGTTTTCCTTATTGACTCGACCGAGAATAGAACCCGGGACCTCAGAGATAGCGGAGGTACAGTAGTGCTAGCATAACTTGCGCGCGACTCGAGTGAGAAAGAGTCGCGGGCACTGTCGACCAATCAGATCGCTCGTAGATAGCGTGCGTGACTTAAGGCGACGTGCTGATTGGTTGAAAGGAGCGCGACAAAGAGTAGCGCTAAGTTGTGCTAGCCCTACAGATACCATCCCTTGGATTAATTAATTAATATGATTAGAATTAAGTAGGTTGCTATAAAATATATAGACCAGTAGAAAAAGCTGCTAGCCTCGCATAGGCTGGTCATAGGTATCGTACACAAAAATACGCTGAGTATATAATATATCTTGTTTGGGTCCACCTAGATAGTATTTTATCCGGATTTGCAGCAGTAATGTACGCGCGCTGAGCTATTGCTGAAAAACCGCCAATTTTTACACTTTTTTTTTATTTGTGCAAAACTTGTCATAGGAAGGCTCTGACGAGAAAGGTCACTAAGTATTACTTTTTTAAAGTGTACAAAATACCAGACAGTTTGTACCCTAATCCAATTTTCTAGGTTCTAGGCTCCCAAAATACATGATACCTACCCAATGTTTTCTATTTTTTCCTAAAAGTTGAAAAATGGGAAATGGTCTTATCGAGAATAAAAAAAATATCTCGGTGATTTGGATGAAGTTTGCAGAAAGAGGTACAGCGCATTTACATTTTAGACTGCTGCAAATCTGGATAAATACTATTTAGGTGGACCCAAACAACATACCAATAAGCAAGTTTACCGCAATTATTGCAATTTCGAATGTAACATTAAGTAACTGGCCTACAAATAGATTTTCGGAAAAAAACTTTGATAAGTAACAAAGAAGCTCTCATAAAGGGGCGGTAAGGCTTACGAGAATTGAATAAAAAGTCGATAGGTAGGTACCTCGATATTCACGCGAGCGAAGCTGTGGCCAAAAGCTAGTAGTTACTTACATATAATATAAAGGGTGTCTCAAATTTTCGCGCTATTTCCGAAATATTCAAGATGGCGGGTTGAAATTTGATATACGTCATCTTGACACATGTAAAATTAATCGTGGAGCGTTTCACAATAAAACAGCTCATAGAAGTTATACAAATATTTAACGAAAACACTCGTCGAAAGGTCGAAAAATCTCGTTATTTCAAGAAGAGGTGATGTCAAATGGCCACCGAGATCTTGCCATCTGATGCCACTGGATTTCTTTCTTTGGGGCTACGTCAAAGATAAAGTCTACGCCAACGATCCACAAAACATAGACAATATAGACAAAATATTCGCCGAGTTATTGGTGAAATAAGTAGCGAAATGTGTGAAGTTAGCAGCGAAATGTGTGAAAGTGTCATGAAAAACTTGCACACAGCAAAAATGCCCTTGGCGGCCATTTAGCAGATATTCTGTTCAGATAAAATTGTACAAGTCTCTTCTTTCAAATAAAATTAAACTACGAAGAAATTCCAATCCATTCGCGTTTTATTGAGACAAATCATCCTTTACCTACTTTTGGGACACCCTATAAATATCAGACTCGTCAATACCAATAAGCCACAAATTATTTCGTTAAAATTAACAGAGTCCAGATTCTTGTATAAATAACTTTTATATGTTTTGTCGTAATAAAAAGGTCGTTAAACATAATTTATCGGAATCATTAAAATTGCATCGCTATATAAGTTAATGTCATATCTTTTGATGTGTATGTCATCTGGTAAGGGCTTGTGATTTTAAAACTCCATATTTGGAGAAAACTGGCCAAGAGTGAGTTGATGATAAGCAAATGGATTGAAAATAATAGGCAATTTTCGAGGTAGAAAAACTATCAAAGACAATTATTTTCGTACTTATATTTTTCATTAACTAAAACCAAGTATACTGCAAGTAATAGGATATTTGGATTACGATTAGACGGATGTTTGGGATTTTTTTGACACAGTTAAATATCACCAATCGGAAAAAAACATCCGGAAGCACTAGATAAATAACTGTAAAATAACATATATTATTTCCAAATTTTAAGTACTTGTGGTTTGGGAGTAATCCATAGTTTAAAATACCCTATTTTGGGAAATCGCAGCCCTTTAAAGGAACGCTAGTAATAACTGGGTTAATAATGGACTATACGTGATGCTCAGGGAGCTATTTCCATACTTTTTGTAAGCAGCCGGATAAATCGGAAGGGCCAAACATCCCCCCCATACATAAAGGTTCGCTTTATAGCGCAATGATTGCGCAATTCGCTCGTCGCTACCGCCCCGGCCGCCACGCGTACCTGTGGCCAATCCGTTAGTCTCCAGTAAATGAGTAAGGTCTGGCGGGCCTAGGATCTTGGGCCATAATGAGGGTATCACTACCCTGCGGATCCCTAAAATGCGACAAAAGAGAAGCATGCAGCCTTGCGCAGCCTTGACATTCAGGTGTATCGCATGCAACTATATCTGGGGTAGCCTTAAGAACTGGTCCAATATTACTGGGACCGCTTTATGCGAGATGAATCCAAAAGTTTGACTTAAAATCAGAACAAGAATATAATTGCCGACTTTTTAAAAACAAGTCGATGTCAGAATTTTTTTAAGAATTGTTTGTTACACCAATGTCTTATTCCTGGGTGCCTACCATCAACTCTTATTGCGGTTTTGTTTAGGAACCTAAACTGATCTGCTTCGCTTATTCGTACCACGACAGCTTAATATCAATGAAAGCGATTCAGTGATCATTCAATGACATTTCACAGCCGCTGAGCTGTCATCAACTCTTATTTGACGTATAACTTGGCCAAGCTAACATGTCACCTGCAGGTTATACCCGTCCCTTTCACTCTCCTGGCATGACAGAATCGAGTGAAAGAGACGGGTAGAAGAAATAAGGACACAAATCGTTCGGTCATTCACATTTAGCAATTCATTTGCGATCCAGTTTTTAGAAGGTCATGGTACGAAAGAAAGCAATTCATTTTAGGAACCTATTCTGCATCGCGCTATTTTTGAATCGCTGTCTTAAAGTTGATGGTATGCACCCTGATCTGAGAATTTTCAGATACATTTTTCCTTTTGTTAAAATACTGTTTCGTTTACTAGAAATATTTTTTTTATTTAAGTATTTCACATTTATTATTGTTATTCTTGTACTAGAAAAAAGCGATCTGTCTCTTATCTAGTTTCGGTAGGAAATGAACCTGCCCGCTTAGCTACGGAGGCTTTAGAAGACACGTTGAATTTTAAAAGTGGTATTGTTATAATACTTTAAACAAATTGATTGAATTAAGAACACATTATTTGACAAACTATAACTACTGACTATAATTTTGATATAAATATATAAGTAATTCAGATCTATTCGAAAAAAGTGATCAATCCTCTTAAATAGTACCTACAAACTACCTAATTGAAACTAAATTATTATTATCATTAATTAATAAATGCTTCCCTGGTGCATAAAGCAGTCCAATCAAGTATTCTTCGACACCTGTAATTAATATTATACTTGCGGCACTCGTATTGCGCCCACTTTATAGTACAAGAGATAGGGTGCAAGTATATTTTGTTATAAGTGTAAATTTACAAGATAAAAATATAGTATAATTACTTAATATTATTATTGAAATACTCTACGTGATTATGGTTTAGATTTTTATGCAAAAGTGACTTTTTCTATGTTTAGTTAGTTTATTTAATTATCCTAATAAGTAATCATAATTATTACTAATAGATGCCGAAAAAAATACAGTTCTAATAATATATACACTTTATATGTTGTAACTTGTACTTATTTGTACTTATTTATTAAAATAATGTCAAAAACATGATTAAAATTTTGTTTTGATCACTCTGTTTAAAATATATTTTTTTGAAATGTGGCTTTGCATTCAATGAGCGATGTGTTTATCTCTTGGCCTATAATGATGCCTGCACAATTTTCCTGTATGTACAAACGACATCCTCGATAACTTACATTCGTTTTGTACACTAGACAGCTCATCAAACTTAGCAGTTGCAGTAAAAACAACTTATTTGCTTACGAATGCGAAATAAACGCTTTTTTACAGGTGGTAAAAGGTTAAAGGTGTAAGCGCACTACTACTAATTTAACCGCCTCTGTGGTCTAATGGTTCACATCACTGATTCAAGTTCTCAAGTTCTTTATTGCATACCATGTTTGTACAGTAGATGATATTAAAAATAAAAGAAACGAACACGACCCTGCAAGGGCACAGCAACTATAGTAGGTCTGATAAGTTAAGAAGAGAATAACAATAAAAATAAAAATAAAGAAACATATTAATTAAAGATAACTGGCAGGACATCTAAAAACCTCAGTTATTGAGGATCTCGCTATCTCACTATCGCAGTTATTGAGGATTCCGGGAGTAGTGCGCTTCCACCTTCAGCCTTATCACCACTTATCATCAGGTGTGATGAAGGCTAAGTGCTACCCCGTTGTGAATAAATAAATAAAAAAAAAAAAACAACTTAACATTTTTCAAAAAACTCTTTTAGACTATAAAAACTGTTATCCAGCAAATATTCTTTCAGTGTTTTGGTAAAGGTGTTAGTGTTCGATTCGGCTTGGATTGATTTCACACTCAGAGGTCCCGGGTTCGATTCCCAGTGGGGGTCAATGTTGTATACCACCATCTTATCTAAGTCTGGCCATAACAATGATGTTTTCAGATTTGTTGTGTTCCGGCAGTTAGAGATAAGATAGCCAGTTGCTCAGTGATTGAGGATTCCGGGAGTAGTGCACTTCCACCTTCAACCTTATCATCACTTAAGGCTAAGTGCTACCCTGTTCTGAATAAAAAAAACTACTCCCGAAATCCTCAACCATTGAGGAACTGGATCTTTTAACTAACGCCGGTACCCAGCAATGCTGAAAACATCGTTGTTCTGGCGACAGACTTGAGTAAGATGGTGGTAGCTATCCAAGCAGACGAGTCAGTTCTACCACCAATCAAACCGATCACATTACAACATATCTTGACGTGCCATCGGCTGTACCGAACATTTTGTATCGTTTCCATTAAATCTACGTGGGCATACCTAGTACTAATAAAAGGCGTACTTTTTTATACGATTCGTATTTCCTTATTATTATAAACTTTTTTATACTTATCCGTCGTAAAAACGATCGATCTTATTTTGTTTTTTTATACATATTCATGTAAATTTTATTACAGTAGCAGAATTAATTCAATAATTTATGGATACTTGGCGTCCTCCGGTGGGCCGTCCGAGATATCGCTGGAAGGATGAAGCCGCCAAAGACCTTATAACGTGGAGGTGGAGAATGAAACGCCAAATCCACAGCAACCACGTATATTTTAAAATAAAGATAAAAAAACCTAAAAAGAGAATTATACAAATTAATATTTTGATAAAATCCGAATACTTACAAATATTTACACACAACATTGGTCTTATCTGCAGGAAGTTCCTTACAGGCTTTCTAATGACAAATAACTAACAAAATAATTTCGTAAATACAGAAAATGGGCCGAGACCAAGGAATTTATAAGTACTACGTACAACTTTATAATACAACAGGAAGGTGCGTGCACTGCTGCTAAAAAACGGTCCTAATGAGATAGTAAGAACGAGGTCAGTTTATCTCACTCCATCCCATTACGGCGGCCACGAACATGCGCGACGGGCGGCGGGCGGCGACGAGCGAATTGCGAACTTGACACAACGAAGACGGAAAACGTCAGAAAACGTCATTCGGCTTGTAATGTTGCTACTTTAACATTCTGAAATCTATCATTCAAATTCTTTTCTAGGATAAGCCATAAAAAACTTAGACGACCTGATACATTTTTATGCTTAATACGGTAATACCTAAATTATAATGCGATGTTTTCTATTGACTAAAAGTAATACGAAGCGGAAATTTTACGAAATGTAATTTTTATAACGAAAGTTGTGAACCATAAATCTACTAAACCTGTTATTTAATAGTGCTGGCAATTTCAGAGAAAGGGACCACCCTCACCTCGTTCTTGCGGTCTCAGCTGGACCGTTGACATTTTGTATTGAAATATAAACCTTATCTCTTAAAATTAAAGTGTATTTTTAAATACACAAAAATACGGAGTGCACCTTCCTGTTGTACGTAGTACTTATAAATTCGAAACAAACAGATAAAATATTATTGACAATGGTTATGTAAACAATGTCATGGCAACGACATGACATTTTTTAATATTATTTTTCAGACTCATAATTTGACAAATAGTTTCGAATTATATGAAAGTAGCATAGTAGCGAGCGACGCAACGCTACAACCTAAACCAAATCAACGTGGCTGAGTGGTCGGAACTGGCGTAAGACCGAACGAAATGGCGTGCTTTAAGAAGACTGTGTACCAAGCAGTCTCCCTCCATACAAACGTTATAACGTTTTCCATCCTCAAAACATTAATTTTCGTTATGTTGTTGAAATGCGTGAACTTTTATATTTATTATATTTATTTTATTATATAATTTTTTTATATTTATTATACCTATATTTGAAAATATTGGCAAATTTTTGTTTTGTATCAAATCACTAAAGTGCAAATATTTCAAAATCTATGATAAATATTTAAAAAAACAAAACGTACAGCCCTAGTTATTACGCATTTCAACAACATACCGAAAATTCATTGCTGTTTGGTAAGGTTTAGGCCCAATTTCACCACTGATATTTAAACGCGATTAACGATAAACGTGTTTAAAACATAGTTCTGTCTCTGTCACATTCAAACAGATGACAGAGACAGAACTATGTTTTAAACACGTTTAGCGTTAATCGCGTTTAAATATCACGTCCGTATGGATTGAGGAGCCACGTCAGATTTTTAAGGATAGCTATCACCCTTATTTAGTAGCCATGCAGATAATTTTGTAGGTCAAATTCTGAAATTTGTAGTAAAATACATCAAAAGTTATATCACTGCAAAGGTGGCTCCTCAATCCTGATGTTTAGATTGAGGAGCCACCTAGAACTCGTAATGTATTGAATGTAGGTTGCTGAAACTTATGTATCAATTTGTAGCCATCACGTAGGATATCTACTAGAATTTTGAGCACTTTAGTTCTAAAATTCAAGAAACTACAACACTTTTGTTGTGGCTCCTCAATCCATACACAATAGAGTAAATTTCTATGAATATTTGCAGTCAATTCAGATATTCGACATAATGATAATTTAGAAGGAGGTAAATTCTATTGCCTACAATATGAATGAAATACTAAAACATAGTGATTTCCGTAAACAAACGTATATTATTTGGCTCCTCAATCCTGACGTTTATTTACCTGAGATCACAACGAAATCAAAAGCCAGAGACTCTAACGTTTAGTAGGCGTGCATACTAAACGGCTACATACAATTCATTGCTGTATTCGTTTTAATTGCTGAAAAATAAAGCTTTTTGGTATTGCTCAAGGATCAGTTTTGAGGGGTGACCATAATTATGTGAATGAAACTAGGATAAGTAATTTTTATCAACATTTAATAATTTGTTTTTACAAAACATAGGTTAGCGAATGGATGAGTACCTATTGGGTCTTCTGTGCTCTTACGAATTCTGGATTCATAGTCATCGTAACACAACACCTCATCCTTTGCTAGAATATGACATTTGTAGTGACCCATGCCAGTGATACTAACTCTGGGAAAGAATTCAATAGCGCCCATTAATGTGTATGAGCTGCCTAGAACTATTATAGATTCTGGTATCTCCTTCAAACATTTTTTTTTGCAATCATTCAAATCGAACGAAACCGTATTTGAAAGTGTTTATTAACAGACTGTTACTGTTGTTTGGTTGTTGCAAGTCTTACATGCGTTTTTATCTTTTGCAATACAAATAGCATCTTCTTTCACCGTTGATGCCAAATACAGAAAACATATTAGTCTCGCGACAGTAAACACACGGCTGCGTTGATATTTCAGAGATTTTTTTTGTGACACAATCCATCATTTTTTTTCACAAATAAAGTAACCACGTAAGGCCTTTTTCTAACCTATCATGTTTCTACAGGACTTCAGAGGCAAACTTGCTCATACTTGTCACCTCAAAATAGCCTAAAGTACACATTTTGCAATCTCATATCTCACAAACTAGTTATCTCCGCGCTCTGAGAGTGGTGTCATTGGAAAGGGGAGATAAAAATCTACATTATCTGTACAAAGACTCTACAAAAAGCCTGCGGCTGGATACTAATACCAACCCTTCCAACACGATGTATTGTCACAGAATATACAGGGCGTCTCAAAACTATGCCACATAGAGGGAAAGTACCTTAAATACTGAAGATATCAAATTTTACTGAAAGGAGACTTCATTTTTATTTTAAAAAGAAAACGAACTGCATTCAAGGAATTTTAAATAATCGCCTGTCTGAACTGGGAATCGAACCCGCTGAATAAAAAAAAAAATCTTTAATTTTATTGTACCGATCGAAAGGCTCAATTATACCTAAGCATTTCTTTTAAGTAACATAGCATCTTAAATTAAAGAAAGACTATGAAATTTTACATTTAATGTTGAATAACAAGTTTTTGTAGCGTTATGGATAGCCTTTTCTGTGAATGTCGTGCGTGCTCAAAACAACTGACTTTAACATTTCAATATTATTACTAACGAGTGAAGATTGGAGCAATTATACCTAATTTCCCTATCATAAGTGTTTGATAAAGTTATAATGTGCTAAGTAATATCACCTCGGTTGGTTTTAAAAATGTTTGAATATAATTTGGTAGAGTCTTTTCCATGTGGGATAGTCGTGGGACGCCCTCAGGGCGCTCTCAGGGCGTCCAATGACTATGTCACATGGTGGCATAGACCGCACCAAATACTGTAGATAGAACATTTTATTAAAATAGGACTTTATTTTTATTTACAACTAGCTTTCCGCCCGCGGCTTCGCCCGCGTGAACTACATGACGTTATCCCGCGGGAATATGATTTTTTCCGGGATAAAAAGTAGCCTATGTTCCTCTCCAGGCTACAAAGTATCTGTGTTCCAAATTTCAGCCAAATCCGTTCAGCCGTTATGGCGTGATTGAGTAACAAACATCCAAACATCCAAACATCTAAACTTTCGCATTTATAATATTAGTAGGATTATACGAACTGCATTCAAAGATTTTTAAATAATGATGCATGCCCGAACCGAAAATCGAACCCGCAGCAAATTATCCAAACTTTTTTAAACCTATCGAGGTGGTGTAACTTATCACATTATGAGTTTATGAAACACTTATGATAAGGAAATTAGGTATAATTGCTCCAATCTTCACTCATTAGTATGTAATATATTGAAATGTTAAAGTCAGTTGTTTTGAGCACGACATTTACAGAAAAGGCTATCTATAACGCTGCACAAACTTGTTATTCAACATTAAATTTTAAATTTCGTAGTCTTCCTTTCTTCACCCGTTTTTAAACTTTGGGTACGGAACCCTAAAAACAAGAAAGAAAGCAATGGATGAAAAAGTTATCGCTAGCTAGTTATTTTTATATTTTCGGTCCGTCACTTTCTACTTGTAAAAGCAAAAACAATACACAGCACGCTCGACCACCGCACCACCGCGGACTGGCGCTGCGAGCGAACTGACGCGATTGGAATGACGATCACACACTGACGGTCAGTTTGATTTATGATAGCCACGGAAAATTGCGTGGCGCGTCGTCAGTTAAAACTCTGGCGTGACGATTCGACATTCACGATCAAATTTTGGATTGACGCCGGAGTTTTAGGAAAATTTTACCTTCAATGGCCAGCTCAGACTAATTTTCTTGCAATCATTCAAATCGAACGAAACCGTATTTGAAAGTGTATATTTACAGACTGTTGTTTGGTTGTTGCAAGACTTACATGCGTTTTTATCTTCTGCAATACAAATGGCATCTTCTAAATCTTTGATGCCAAACACAGAAAAGATATTAGTCTCGCGACAGTAAACACACAGTAAATAAATTTAAAAAACATGTTAAAAAGACGCTCTCAAGCAAAGGCTATTACAAAGTAGAAGATTATTTAAATGATCACAACGCATGGTTGTCATAATTATAGTAACACTAACAATGTATAAAAGGAAAATATTCCTATACATAAGTATGAGAAAACTTTCCTTCAGCATTAGCTTTTCGTATAAATTTTATTATTGTACCATTTTGTCTAGCAACGACATAATTATTTTGTAAATGCGTTGCTTCTGTTAAAGCGGATGAATTATTTTCGCCTGTTTTTCTTGTCAGTTAAAAGATGTCCATAACAGGTGGTAGGTACAAAAATGTTGGACGATTCTATATGAATAAAAATTTATTGACTTTGACTTTGACAGCTGCGTAGATATTTTCCCAGCGGACTCGCTGTCACACCGTTTTGTCACACTGGTGTAACTACGAAGAATTTTTTTCCTATTTTTCACACTGGTGTGACTACGAAGAATATTTTTCTTATTAGTCACACCACTTTCAAAATATCATACTTGACGTAAATCACTTGATAATTTGATACCACTTTGATACAATATACTTACGTTATGATACTAAATTAAATATTATATTAAAATATTATTAGCTGAAAGTACCAGGGTTGCATAGCTGACCAGGAGTTATTTTAGATGTTTCGAGTTTTATAGGCAGCAGCATTTTAAGTAGGTATACTCGTAATAACTCCTGGTTGCTTAGGCTGCCCTGATACTTTTTGTTCAATATTTTTCCAAGCCTAGTACTTCATTGGGGAAAAAAAATCTCCCGTACTACTACAGCCGTTAGTATCAGTAGTAAGGTCTGGTAGTCAGGAGGGTAACGAAGGATATTGTATAGCTTGTATCTGACTGTACATAAATAAATGTGCTGACTGTACGTAAAATCGGAAGGTGCCAACTCGCGCGCGCTCAAGCATAGTTTCCATTAGTCGAGCAGCTCGGCCCAGTGAACTAGGCCGAGTAACTGAGGTACTACTCGACTCGGCTTCCACCGTTTACATTGGTCAAGTAATTGGGCCCAGCAGGGTTGCCAGATGTACATTTAAATCGTATTTGTACGATTATTTACAACATTGTTCGATCCCAAATTTTCAGAAAATTTTGGATTTTGTATTAAGTACTATTATTATACATATATTATATACTTAAACATATTTTTTTATGTTTAATGTACGATTCTCGATTTTTCGCACCTCGCAACCCTGGCCCAGGAAACAACTCGGCCGAGCAACTATGCTCCGCGCGAGACCACTCGACTCGCTCAGTACTCGGCCCAGTTTACTCGCCCTATCGTTTACATTGGTCGAGTTAGCCTGCTTTTTGTTCATCGCTACTCGACTCGGCCGCCTACTCGACCAATGTAAACTATGCTTCACGAGTTTCACACTCGCGAGTTGACGAATAAGTCAGTTTGCAATCCATGTTATAAAATATGCACATACAGGGTATTTAATTTCCCCGCACTAGTAGTGTGACAACAAGTCTCATGTTTTGGTAGCTTTCTAATATTCACACCAAACAGTGTGACTACGAAGAAAAAATGCTTCGTAGTCACACCAGTGTGACAAAACGGTGTGACAGCGAATCCGTTGGGGATTGTTCGGAAAAGATCGACGTTTCTGAACGCAACTCTAATGTCACGTCAAATTGACATTAGCTGTCACTTGAAGTTGACAGTGACACTTGATTGAAATTCTTGTAAGAAAAAATGTCGGAATAATTTTGCTGAATTTGTTAAAAATCGCTCGCGTTGAATGTGCCTGGCATATCGAGTTTGAAAAATCTTAAATTATCCTGCCGATCCCGTGTTGTACGACCACGATTTTGATGCCATCCTGATGAGTGGCCGGTCGCGATGCTTTGAAGGATAATCATCCACCACACGTGTTGTTGCAGGGGCAATATATATCTTGACAAAAGGCTCCTCCGTGTAGTGTTGAAACGCCCAGTGTCTTGTGAACGCTGTTATTTGTGTTATGAGTGAGGTGACTAATTGGTAAGGTCTGCAGAAGAAGACGGAGCCACAGGGGGGGCCCCCCTCTCCCCACGCTGCCCAGGGACTTTCTACAGCACAGACCACAGTATGTAAAATCACCTTACTTCACATTCTCTCCGCTGTGTATCGCAGTTCAATTGTTCAGTTACATCCCGGCTGAAACCAAGGATTTGTCCGGAGTCTATACTCATGATAGCCTTCCACTGCGCCAATGCTGACTCCGCGGTCTAGGCAGGGGTGTACTGAACAGGGATATTTCAATTATTTTTTTTGTGAAACAATCCATCAGTTTTTTTTTTCACAAAAAAGTAACCACGAAAATTAAGGCCTTTTTCTAACCTATCATGTGTTCTACAGGACTTCCGAGGCAAATTCGCTTATCCTTACTTATATCCTTATCCTTACTTATATTATAAATGCGTCTCTGTCTGTCTGTGTGTTACACAATCACACCTAAACTACTGAACCGATTTAAATGAATTTTGTTACAGAGATAGTCTAGAGCCTGAGAAAGGACATAGGCTACTTTTTATTCCTGAAAAATACCACCTTCCCGCGGGATAACGTCGTGTAGTACACGCGGGCGAAGCCGCGGGCGGAAGGCTAGAATATTATAAATGCGTCTTTGTCTGTCTGTGTGTTACACAATCACACCTAAACTACTAAACCGATTTGAATGAATTTTGGTACAGAGATAGTCTAGAGCCTGAGAAAGGACATAGGCTACTTTTTATTTCTGAAGAATATCACCTTCCCGCGGGATAACGTCGTGTAGTACACGCGGGCGAAGCCGCAGGCGGAAGGCTAGTACTAAATAAATAACCTAAAATACGATATTTTGCAATCTCATTTCTCACAAACTAGTAATCTCCGCGCTCTGAAAGTGGTGTCATTGGAAAGGGGAGATCAAAATCTACATTTTTCATACAAATAATCTACAAAAAGGGTGCGGTTGGATACTAATACCAACCCTTCCAATACGATGTATTGTTTTTGCAAATATTCTTGCGAGTATATTGATACCCAACCACAAAGTAAAATTAGGTAATTGTACCTTACCTTTCCTTGTTATAATTCCAGGTCTGTCATATTTTGTGATCAAATTAATATAGAAATAAAGTAGCTAATAATGTACTTATGAAATTTTGATGAATTATGTATGGCATTTGACAAGACCGCCTCTGTGGTCTAGTGGCTAGTGGTTTACATCACACCACCGATTTCAGACCAAGAGGTCCCGGGTTCGATTCCCAGTAGGGGAATATATTGTATTCGGTTTGGTTGGTGGTAGAAAGGTGGTAGGACTTGTTCTTAGTCCGTCTGGTTCAATTTATTGTACCAACTTGTATATACCGTATTTTAAGCAAATAAACAATTTTATTATTAAATTATTATTTAGGAGACATGTATTATTATGACAAATATAAATTATTTCAAATGATATTTACAATTACTTATAATTATAGTATTTGTTATTAAGGCATCTCATTGTATGGCAAATGAGAGTTATTGCTACTAAATAATTATATCATGCTTTATTAGTACCTAAGTACAAATAAGAATAGTGTTAACAAATATTATGACCAAGGATCATTATGGCAAATGAAATGATTAAAATTTTGTAAAAACAAATTATTAAATGTTGATAAAAATTACTTATCCTAGTTTCATTCACATAATTATGGTCACCCCTCAAAACTGATCCTTGAGCAATACCAAAAAGCTTTATTTTTCAGCAATTAAAACGAATACAGCAATGAATTGTATGTAGCCGTTTAGTATGCACGCCTACTAAACGTTAGAGTCTCTGGCTTTTGATTTCGTTGTGATCTCAGGTAAATAAACGTCAGGATTGAGGAGCCAAATAATATACGTTTGTTTACGGAAATCACTATGTTTTAGTATTTCATTCATATTGTAGGCAATAGAATTTACCTCCTTCTAAATTATCATTATGTCGAATATCTGAATTGACTGCAAATATTCATAGAAATTTACTCTATTGTGTATGGATTGAGGAGGCACAACAAAAGTGTTGTAGTTTCTTGAATTTTAGAACTAAAGTGCTCAAAATTCTAGTAGATATCCTACGTGATGGCTACAAATTGATACATAAGTTTCAGCAACCTACATTCAATACATTACGAGTTCTAGGTGGCTCCTCAATCTAAACATCAGGATTGAGGAGCCACCTTTGCAGTGATATAACTATTGATGTATTTTACTACAAATTTCAGAATTTGACCTACAAAATTATCTGCATGGCTACTAAATAAGGGTGATAGCTATCCTTAAAAATCTGACGTGGCTCCTCAATCCATACGGACGTTAAATATCAGTGGTGAAATTGGGCCTTAGAGGGTGGAAAACATTAGGTATCGCCGTTTGTATGGAGACCGCTTGGTACACAATCCTTGGTACACAATCCTTGGTACACAATCCTTGGTACACAATCCTTGGTACACAATCCTTGGTACACAATCCTTGGTACACAATCCTTGGTACACAATCCTTGGTACACAATCCTTGGTACACAATCCTTGGTACACAATCCTTGGTACACAATCCTTGGTACACAATCCTCATAACATCGGAGGCCAAGATCCACTTCGCTGACCGAGCCAGCGAAGTATAGTAAGTACTCAAAGCTATACATTATTACAGGCTCTCCTTCGCCTCCCTCTAATTTGTCCTCCCAAGCGGGAGAGGTACAAAAGCGTAAATGCATCTGTTCGCGCCGCGCTGCGAGCGGTGCGTTGTCATTGTCAAGGTCACGGGCGACACGCAATGCGCTCGGGCCGCGTGCAGACCAGTTGGCCGTAAGCAGCCGTGAGACAAGTTCGTGTGTTTCTGTAGCGACGTGCCGCGCAAGTTACCTACCCATATTGGGACCGAGATTTCGTTTTGCACCTACTAGGGCTCCGGTCGGGGTACGGACTTGTAACCCGTGTGTGTTCGCTTTGAAAAGCGCCGGGAAAGTTTTAGCTGCCTATTAGGGCATTGTGTAGTATAAGAGTGTTAGCTGTAAGAGTATCCCATCGGGGGTTGTGTGGAGATCGTTTTGCCCGGCGCGCGCCGGCGAGACAACGTTCAGCCCCCCTGGATTACGGACACTATTTTCTAGTAAGGTAGGACTAGTTTTAATTTACTTAATTTTGCATGAGAAACCTTCGTTTCAATAAACTGTGGAACACAGTAGATGTGGTCATCACAATTGTGCGTGATCATAATTTTGGTAGCAGAGCGTAGTTAGTTGATATAATTAGTTAATTTTCATATTAAAATTAACTAGGTACATAAAATTTCATAGTAAAAATAAAATTATTTTTTTTTGTTAAAAAGGGTATTTCCGATCCGATTCCCGATCCGATCCGATTCCCGATCCGATCCGATCCGAGACGAGAAGTACTAAGAAATTGTTCTAGTAAATTCTCGAAGCGAATGTTTCTCACTTGGTGGATCCGATAATAGATAGACACTTATATAATTGTTGTCACATACTAGTGTTTTGATACGAGTTTACTCGCCTAGATGTGTATATTTTTTTTTGTGTGTCCGGATTTATTTGACGAATAGTTTCGTTCGAAAGTGTTGTTTATTAGTACCACATACTAGTGTTTGTTCCGAGTCCGCTTGCCTAGTTAAAAAAGTGGAACTAGTTTTAATTATTAGTAGTATTAAATTACGAGTATTATTATTAAAAATAGTTTTGTTTTTGTTTGTTGATAACGGTTTAGTAGTTGATTTGCGAGGTTGACTTGGCCGTGCCGTTATGCCATACCGTTAATCCTATACGTTTTGTTTATACCGTTATATTGTTAGCCCTTGAAATTGGTAAGTTGTTAATAATTTATGAAAATAGTAGGGTCCGTGTATGTCGTCCGAATTTTAATTGTGTTTTATATTATCGTGACGCGACCTATTTCTATTGTTTTTTTTGTTGATGTTTACCACTTTTATATTTCTTTGTTTGCTTTGTTTATAAAACGGATTATAAATGGCTCCTACGAATCCGCTCGCCGTATCCAGGGCCGGCATCCAAGGAGTTTTGCGTTGGCTTGCTTGTGCGGTCACATTAATAGACCGAGCCGACCGGGTAGGCGCGTTGCTAGCTCGGTATGGCGGGCTGGCAGCTCGGCTGCAAGACCTGGAGCGCCACGCCATGGAGTGTCGCGCGCATTATTTGGAGAACCCCCCAGCTGATGATGCCGTGTCGGAACAGCTGGAGCAGGATGTAGCCCAGGCCTATGAGCTGGCTGACCAGTTCACGGAGGCGGCTGAGAGGGCCCTGGCTGTTCGGAAGGGGGAGCCGGTTTTGAGCGGGGAGGTCAAACCTACCCCGACGGCGTTGCTAGGCCGATTGCCTACATTGGAGATTCCCACTTTTAATGGGGATCTGTCAGCCTGGATGGGCTTCATTAACCTGTTTGACAGCCTAGTGGATTCACGACGGGACTTATCCCCTAGTGAGAAGTTGGCCTATTTGCGCTCCTCCCTGCGAGGAGAGGCCAGCGCGGTGATCCAGCACCTGCTCATCAGCGACGACAACTACCAGGTGGCTCGCCAGCTTCTGGTTAGCAGGTACCAGAATGTCCGGTTACTGGCGGACACCCACGTGGCCACGATTCTGGCCCTCCCGCGAATCACGCGGGTACACCTGTTACGGAGGAAGTTGCTGAACCCGCTACTGTCAGCGGTCAACTCCCTAAGGCGATTGGACCTGCCGGTGGATCAGTGGTCCTTTGTACTGCTGCACATAGTCCTCGCCAAATTGCCCGCTGAAATGAAGGGGCGTTTCGAGCAGAGGTACGGAGGCGACAGCGCCTCGTATCTCCCGCCCTTCGCGGACCTCCTTCGTTTTTTGGAGGACGAATGTAGGGTGACGGACCACCTGGAGCCCGCCCCGGTTCCAGGTGTTGGTCGTATGGTGGCGGCGAGGGAACAGCCCCGTCGCCCGACCAATCGCTATGCTGCCTTCCAGCAGTCCCCTCCCCCCGCACCGAGTGAGCGGTGCAGGTATTGCAGGGGAGATAGGCACGTGGTGCACGAATGTGCCAAATTTAGAGGCCTCCGCCCAGAGGGACGGAGGGCCGTTGCGAAACAGCGCCAATGGTGCTATAGGTGTTTGGGGGGACACATGCAGTCGGCGTGTCTCCAGACCGAGGATTGTCGTCTTTGCGGAGGGAGGCATCACCCCCTCCTTTGTTTGGACCGCAAGGACGCCGGGAGCGACCGGGGTTCGAATTCCTCGCGCACGGGCGGGGGCCCGGCAGCCCGGAACCGGTCCCCTAGAGATTCGGCGGGGCTTAGCCCCCCCGTTCAGTCCCCCCCGGAGAGGGGGAACTATAGGAGAGACGCCCCCGCCACGGGCGGGGGTAGGGGGGTACCACAAGAGTACGCCACGGTGGCGATGGGCACGGGCCCTATTTGCTACTCCCCCCCCCTAATGGAGAGGCCTCGATTGGGGTACTATGTACCGAGGCACGCCCCACACGGGTATTACCCTGCACCTAGGAGTGCTGTTGGTCGGGGCCAGTATGTACCCGATTGGGACCCGCTCGCCCGGTACGAGCGTCCCACATTTGGCGCGCCGACTCAGGCGCGAGGGGGACAAGTACCCCCCCAAAATTTTTAATGGCGCCCCTGTCGGACCCAACCACCCCTCCGGAGCTTGTGCTGTTGCCAACAGCCTCCGTGAATGTTTGGGGACCTAAGGGCAATGTTGTCACGGTGCGTGCCCTTTTGGACTCAGGTGCCCAGGGGTGCATAATGTCCAGGTGGCTTGTCCGACAGCTGGGTCTTTTGCTTGTGCCGCATCACGAAGCGGTACGGGGGGTGGGAGACTCGCGGATCCCTGATCCGATTGGTCGAGTTGAGTTCTCCTTCTCCCCCCACTTCACGCCAAGGCCGAAGATCGGTGCTTCGGCGATAGTTTTTGATAAGGTGGTTGGACCACTCCCGCAAGTGCGAGTGCCGCCATCCACGATTGAGCTGACGTCTGGACTGGCTTTGGCTGATCCTTCCTTCCACCGACCGGGCCCAATACACTTGTTGATTGGTGCGGATGTCCTCGGTCGTGTACTGTGTGGAAGCAAGCGAGTTTTGCAGACAGCCGATCTTGTCGCCTTGTCCTCGACGCTGGGTCATGTGGTGATGGGAAAGGTACCACAGACACCAGAGACCCCGTCGGTAGACCGCCAGACCATTGTCGGTTCTACTTTGTCCGACGTTCTCCAAAAGTTTTGGGAGGTGGAGGAACCTCCCACTGCCAAGCGGTTGGATCCGTTAGCCGAGGAGTGCGAATTGTTCTACCAGAACAACACTGGGCGCCTCCTCTCGGGTCGCTTGATTACCCGCTTGCCCTTCTTGGCGGTTCGCCCTCCTTTAGGGAGCTCCCGACCGATGGCCGAGAAGAGATTGTTGTCCATGGAGCGTAGGATGGCCAGGGATCCCGCATTCAAGGAGAAGTATATAGACTTCATGCGGGAGTATTTGGACCTTGGGCACATGTCCATCTCGCAGTTGGACTGGCGTAATGTGGAACATTACTTCCTGCCACACCACGCTGTTTTGAAGACTTCCAATGGGAAGATCCGCGTGGTCTTTGATGGTTCAGCGCCCACGTCAACCGGAGTGTCGTTGAATCAGTGTCTGCATGCGGGGCCGAAGTTGCATCACGATGTCTGTGATGTTTTGACCAACTTCCGCCGGCACGCTTTCGTCTTTGTGGCCGATATCCGCATGATGTTCAGACAGACCGTGATTCACCCGGAGGATAGACGATACCAGCTCATCCTTTGGCGTGAGGATTCCCAGGATCCGATGTTGGCTTACGAGCTGAACACCAACACTTATGGTTTGCGGTCGAGCCCCTTTGTGGCGATCCGTTCGCTTTTGGAGCTCGCAGAGCGTGAACGGCTACGCTATCCCCGGGCATCTGCTCTTATTGAGGGGGGGGCCTTATTTGTCGACGATATCTGCACGGGGGCCTCGAGCTTAGATGAGGCTCTCGTCTTACGTGATGAGCTGATTGCGCTCTTGAGGGCTGGTGGCTATGAGTTGCGGAAGTGGCTGTCTAACTCACCGGACCTATTGGCAGATTTGCCTAAGGACCACCAGCAAGAGCCGCTCCTCTTTGAAAATCCGGAGACTCCAGACATGCTGTCTGTTTTGGGAGTCCAGTATCGACCAGTCCCGGATTTGTTCACATATAGATTGGAACTGCCAGACCCAAAGGTCTGGACTAAACGCACGGTGCTGTCTACTGTAGCCCGTACCTTTGATCCGAACGGTTGGCTCAGCCCTGTAGTGTTTTCGATGAAGTGCTTCCTACAGGAGCTCTGGGCTGCGGAATTGTCATGGGATGAGCTCCTCTCTGGTAGCCTCCTACGAGAGTGGGTGAGGTTCGTGTCATCCCTACCCGACGTCAATCGGGTTTGTATACCGAGGCAAATGCTGCCTTCGGGAAAGTTTAAAGCCTCCCTGCACGGCTTTTGTGACGCGTCCGAAAGCGGATACGCGGCAGCCGTTTACATCCGAACGGTGGACGCAGCAGGCGTTGTCGCCGTACACTTAGTTACGGCCAAGAGTAAGGTCGCCCCCCTTCGGACTAGGCTAACCATTCCGAAGTTGGAGTTGTCCGGCGCCACTCTCTTAGTACGGCTACTCAATCATGTTGCCGACACCTTGGGAAACGGTGTCGACTTGGAGTCGATATTTTTTTTGGAGAGTGACGTTTCGTCTGTTATCTGACTAACTCACTGTGCAATTATTTAAATGAGTACATACCTCTAAACGCATACGTACGTGTTAAAACAGAGTTCACAAGTTTCGGGAAGTGTTTCTGCGGCTGTACAATTGTGGGTGTTATAATTCGCGGTCGAATAGTGGTGTTATTTAACTTTATTTCGTTATAAAACGGTAACAATTTTTAATAACGTCGGTGTTAAAACAAAAACTAATTGACTTCAACCAACATTATTGTTTATTAAAACTCTCACCTGGCGCCATCTATTTTGTGTTCTGCGCACTAGTGCAAGCAAGTGGTGACATCTACACAAGCGCTTTTTTACAAGTGCGTTCTACATCGACTCGAACCATGCCTCAGTGCTTAGCTTGTGGAAAATTCTTAGGGGCAGTTGGTGCCGCTACTTGTAGTACCTGTCCGGCAAAATACCATAAGGCCTGTTTGGCTCTACCGGACAAATTTCAAGTGAGTAAAGATTGGTTATGCCCGTCTTGTAAGCAAAGCGAGCGCAAGGGAGATAACAGCCAAACTCCAATAAAAGGCATCTGTGATCCTGTCGTCACAGCAAAATCACCACCAATCGTACTAGCGAATGAAGCCAGAACCTCGCTACCTTGTTTACCGTCGAACGAAGTGACTGAGTTTCGCCGTGTATTCGATGAATGTATGAAGGAGATGCGCGAGTTCAGGAACGAAACATTGGTTCTGAAAGAATTAATTTCGGCCTTGACGGAGCGGGTGGACAATATGGACCGGAGACTGGATGGCATCGAGCAAAGACTCAGCTCCGTTGAGAGTCGTAGCTCCGCGGAAGAAGCCAGAGGGACTCGTGAGCTGGAGCGTACTGTTGCTGCACTGAGACGTGAGCTCAATGACCGGGACCAGGAGGCTCTCCTCGCTGATCTTGATATCGGTCATGTGCCGGAGGAGAAAGGGGAGAACGTGACACACTCTGTAACCGTTCTGGCAGCTCAACTTGGCATTACACTGGATGAGCGCGATATAGTGTACGCGGAGCGCGTGGGTGCGCCCCCCGCGGAGGGCGGTCGTGCGCGCCGCATCGTCGTGCGCCTGACTCGCCGCCACCTGCGCGATGAAGTGCTGCGCGCCGCTCGTGTTCGCCGTAATATGCAGTCTCCTCAGGGAAGTAGGGTTTACATTAATGAGCGGCTAACTCGCATAAATCGTCTGATCTTCAACCAAGCCCGTTCTGAGTGCCGCAGGCTTAACTGGCGATACTGTTGGACGAAGCAAGGACGTATCTTCGCTCGTCAAAGTGATGGTAAACCTGTTTTCCGTCTCGGCTCTGAAGAGGATTTGGCTCGTGTATTCGGATCTGATTCGTCATGACTCTGCACCTGTAATTTAAAAGTAACTTCATTTCTGCCTTTATATAGTAAAAATATCAGAGAATATAATTATTTTTGTTTACCTTTATTTGTTATTTTGATTTTGCTCTATACTTTGTCTGTTGTAATGTGCAGGTATAGCCTTGTTTTATATTTTCAATTTGTGTTATTTCTGAATGTTTTTCAATGTGGGCCATTAATAAGTGTTAAGACAGCATTATTGACAATTATATTTATTCTCTTAAACAATTATAAACTATATAAACCTATAACAAAATATATTCAAACTATACATTTCTACAACCTATTACATAAAGTAAGTACAATTAAAGTTCATAATATTACTTATATTCTTGTCTTACATTCTTGTCTTATTCATATTTTATCTGTTTTTATTATACATCCTGTAGACTATATGTTTAATTCTATATTTTTCACATATTTATACACATTTTACTCATATAAACTTTTTAGCTTAATGAAATATACATATAATTATCATTGCAATGATGAATAATAGTGATAGGTTTTTCAAAGTTGGTTTATTTAATGCCGGATCATTATGCACAAAACATGAGGAGTTTTTGGTGGCAATGGAGGAGTTGAATGTGGACATTATGGCCATTAATGAGACTTGGTTAAGGGCGGGCGAGGAAGACAGTGCACCTAAGGTACCTGGTTACATTCTCCGACACGCTCCGCGACCAGATCACGTTCGACATGGACGTGGCGGAGGTGTCGGGTTCTATGTGCGCAAGGGTATAAACGCGCGTACCTGCTCGCACCCTGTTGTGCCTTCGGTAGAGCAAATGTGGTTAAATGTACGCCTACTCAACCACTCAATTACAATAGGTACTGCATATCGGCCTCAATGGCTTAACACAGACGTTTTTCTGGACGCTATTGCCGACTCTATTGCTTCCTTCACCGGTTGCGATGGATTAATTCTACTAGGAGACTTTAATATCGACCTTCTTACTGTTAGGGGTAGTGGACCACAGTTGCTGACACAATTCTGTGAGACTTTAAATCTAAATCAGTTAATTAATGAGCCGACACATTTTACCGATCATAGCCAGAGCTTAATCGACGTGATTTGCACGGATATGCATGTGTCGGGTGTAATAGTTAGACATCCTGATTTGAGAGGCCATGCTATGGTGGCAGCTACCTTCAAAATAAAGAGAGAGAGGCCACCACATAGGTGGGTAGAATATAGACCAATCAAAGACATACAGCATAACCTCTGGGAAACAGATCTCACAAAAATAGACTGGAACTATTTTAGTAGCCAAAACAATGTAAATCTTGTTGTAGATAATTTCAATTTATGTCTGACATATCTCTTTGATCTACATGCTCCAATTAAAAAACGCAAGTTTAAACATCCTCCCCACCCCTGGATTACTGACACAGTGAGGTCTATGATGCGTACTAGGGATAAGTATTTACGGGCCTATAAATCAAAAAAGTCTGAGTCACAAAAAAATAACTACCTGACAATGAAGAATATCGTGATCAAAGCAATTGAACAGGAGAAGAGGTGTTATTTCAACAAATATATAAACTCCAATATAAAAAATTCAAAACGTCTTTGGCAAAATCTGAAAAGTAGTGTTTTGTCGAAAGGGACAGCACCTGATCTTCCTCCATACTTTGATAGCCCTGAAACTATCAATAAACATTTCCTTAATGCACCTGGGCATAATGCTGTCACAATATCTCAGCTTACACAATTTGAATATCTCAGACACGGAGCATCTATACTTTCATTAAAGCCAGTTAGCCAAGACCAAATTCACAAAATATTCAAAACTCTTAAGTCTAATGCTCAAGGCTGTGATAGCCTGTCACTTGAAATGTTATCGTTGACTCTACCCTATACATTACAAACTATTACAGCCATAGTAAATAGATCAATAGCCGACAGTACTTTCCCCAATGCCTGGAAGACCGCTGTAGTTAAGCCCCTACCCAAAGTTAACCCACCGGCAACCCTTCAAGACCTACGTCCAATAAGCATCCTACCCTGTCCGTCTAAGATATTAGAACGGGTTGTCTGTGACCAATTAACCCAATATCTTGAAGATAATAACATCCTACCATGTTTTCAGTCAGGTTTTCGTAAGGGTCATGGTACTGCTACTGCACTGGCAGATGTAGTTGATAACATCCTAACTGCTCAGGATCAGGGGAATATCAGTATTCTTGTGCTACTCGACTTTTCGCGCGCATTCGAAACACTGAATACTACACTGCTGTTGTCCAAGCTTTCATACTATGGTGCTGACACGGCCACAGTGAAGTGGTTTGATAGCTATTTATCACAAAGATACCAGTATGTAGAGCTTGTTGATGCCAATGGTGTCAAGTCTCGGTCATCTCCTACCCCTGTGACACGCGGAGTCCCGCAGGGCTCTATTCTTGGACCCATTTTGTATGTTTTATACAGTGCCGACCTCATCAACTATATTAAATTCTGTAAATACCATCTCTATGCTGATGATGTGCAGCTGTATATTTCTTGCAAGCCTAATGATGTGGATAGTGCTGTTGCAAAAATAAACAGTGATTTACTAAAAATATCTGACTGGTGTAAGTCCAACTGCCTGGTTCTCAACCCTAAAAAATCAAAATTCATGATATTTGGTTCCAGAAAAAATGTGAAAAAATTAGAAAACAAGCATATCAATGTACAGCTGGATAATCAAACCATAGAACGTGTTGACAGGTGTAGAAACCTGGGAGTAACTTTGGATTGTCATCTAAACTTTGAACTCCATGTCACGGAATGTGTTCGCTATTGTTTTTACCGTCTGAAGCTCCTATACAAAATACGCCCTTACCTACATGAGCAACTAAGAATCACACTGTGTGAATCGCTAATACTATCTAAACTTAACTACTGCGACACTGTGTACGGCCCTTGTCTTCTGAGCAAAACAGCCAAACTGGTGCAACGGGTTCAAAACGCCTGTGCCCGCTTTTGCTTTAGTGTGCCTCCAAGATCTCATGTTACCCCATTCTTAAACGACTCAAAGTTATTAAAAATGGAGGCTCGTAGAAAACTCCACCTTGCCACTTTAATGTTTGGTGTGATTACATCAGGTAAGCCAACTTATTTACATGAAAAGCTCACTTGGGCACAGAGCAGCACTGGTAATGAGTTAAGGAGATGTAGAAACACCTTCGCGACGCCAAGACACCACACCAGGGCGTTCCGTGGTTCTTTCAGGTTCGCCGCTACCCGGTGCTGGAATGTTCTTCTCCCGCCTTCCTCGCATTTACGTGACTCTAAAACAATTAACTCTTTTAAGAAATGCGTTAAGAGTCACCTTCTTTCCCAACAATTAGCATCAGCCTAATAAACATTTACTTTGGGCGAAAACCTTAGGTACTCACCATTTCTTTTTTTCACGATTCGTGGTTAGGCGTCGGACACAATCCCACTTTTCAAACATTTATTAATTTAATTGTTTAATGCAGAACGGAACGGACCGTTAATTTGTGATTATCATCAATATGATTATACACACACAATAAGTAACTTTCCTCTTTCAACATTTTTTACCCAAACCACACCAAAACAACGCGTCTCTGTCTATTATATTATTAGCTGTCGCTGTCAATGTCAAATAATTTTTTTTTTTTAATATAAAATTTGTAACTGGCCTTGACTTCAGGCATGCTGTCAAACGTAAACAGAACAGAAATAATGTAAAATATTTATTAAGTACTTAAATCTATTATTGTTTTGTATGTTTGTTTAAGATAAGTATTAAAAATTGTATTTTGTTTTATCTTTAAGCACTTCATTTTCTGGTGTAAACGTTGCTCACACAGGCCCTGCCAGAATACCAGCGTTGTTGCGGGGTGACCTTTCACCCTGAAACAACTTATGCTGAGGCAGGGTCCTGATTGGCACGTCACCACAGGGTAAAAAAACTCACTGTATTTTTTAATGTTATTATTGTATGTTACCCTTGTATGTTTTGTGATGTGTCAATAAATGTTTTTCATTCATTCATTCATTCATTCATTCATTCATTCATTCATTCATTCATATTTGCGTGGTCTGACAGCCAGGTCGTCCTTTGTTGGCTGAAGAGTTCAGTCCACACCCTTGAGGTTTTTGTGGCCAACCGGGTCTCACAAATTCAGACTTCAAAGGCCCCGTTGATTTGGCGCCACGTCCCGGGCGAATTGAACCCCGCAGATTGTGCCTCCCGCGGCTGCGAGGCGCCTGAGTTAGTGGACCACCACCTATGGTGGAGTCCATCATGGTTGTTACGGCCTGAGCGCTCATGGCCTGCCACCCCGGCTGTGGCCAGAGTCCCAGACCTAGGCATGCGTGTTCACGCCGTGGAGACGGTGGCGGCTCCGCAGATGGAGTTTTTGTTAGACCGCTACAGTTCTCTTGATAAGTTGCTCGGCGTGACTGCTTGGATGAGGCGCTTTGTGCGAAATTGTCGCCAGCCTCAGGAGAAATCGTTGTCTCCGGTCCTCGCCCCACAAGAGCGGCAAGACGCCCTGTTGCATTGGTTGCGAGTGACGCAACAGCGAGAGTTTGAACCGGAGCTGAAAGCCCTGCGCTCAAGTAAGTCCAAGTTGAAGGGACCCTTGGTGCGGTTGAATCCCTTCTTGGACAGTACCGGATTGCTGCGTGTCGGAGGTAGGCTCAGACATGCCAACCTGCCGTACGGATCACGCCACCCTTTGTTGCTCCCCAAGGATGGACCGTTAGTTAGACTGTTGATTACAGACCGACATGTAAAGAATGCTCATGCCGGTTGTAATGCTTTGACCGCGCTCCTCCAACGAGAGTTCTGGATTTTGTCAGCGCGGAGAATAATCCGATCCGTTATTTTTCGTTGTCTCCCGTGTTATCGTTTGCGCGCCGATACGATGCAGCCCCAGATGGGTGATTTGCCTGCCGATCGAGTGAACGAATCGATGCCCTTCTCAGGAGTTGGAACGGATTTTGCGGGGCCATTTACCGTTAAGACATCGCGGCTTCGTAATGCTAGAACGGAAAAGGCTTACTTGTGTGTATTTGTTTGTTTGGCCACTAAAGCGGTCCACCTGGAGGTGGTTAGTGCCCTCACCACAGAAGCCTTTGTAGCCACGTTGAATCGTTTTGTGTCTCGCCGCGGAATGCCGTCGTTAATCAGGTCCGATTGTGGAACCAATTTCAAGGGCACCGATAGGTATTTAAAGGAAGTTTGTGAATTTTTGGATAGGAATAATTTTGAGATCGGATCCACACTCTCTCGCAGAGGGGTACGATGGCAGTACTCCCCGCCATCCTGCCCCCACTGGGGAGGGATTTTTGAAGCAACTGTAAAGGCCGCTAAAACTCACCTTCGTCGCGTTATTGGGGAGACGGTCCTCACGTTTGAGGAACTCGCGACCGTATTTTGTAAGGTTGAGGCGGTCCTCAACTCGCGTCCGTTGTGTCCGTTGTCTTCGGACGCGAATGATTTAGAGGCCCTTACGCCGGGCCATTTTTTGATTGGCAGACCGCTTAACGCCTTGCCGGAATATCCTTATTCCGAAGTGGCCTCCGGACGGCTCTCGCGATTTGAATTGCTCCAGCAGCTTACGCAGAGTTTTTGGCGCCGTTGGCATCTGGAGTATTTGCACATTTTGCAGCAACGCGTTAAGTGGTCGGATAGGACGACCCCACCCAAGACAGGAGACCTCGTGTTGGTAAAGGATCCAAACCTGCCGCCCCTCCGCTGGCGTTTAGGACGCATTGTTCAGCTTCATCCGGGGTCGGATGGTGTGCCCAGGTTTGCCGAGGTCCTGGTGGGGGACTCTGTTTTGAAGCGAGCGATCGCTACCCTCTCTCGCCTGCCCTTAGATTGAGTTGGCGGACAGTTTGCTACTGTCCGGGACGGGGGGATGTTCGCGCCGCGCTGCGAGCGGTGCGTTGTCATTGTCAAGGTCACGGGCGACACGCAATGCGCTCGGGCCGCGTGCAGACCAGTTGGCCGTAAGCAGCCGTGAGACAAGTTCGTGTGTTTCTGTAGCGACGTGCCGCGCAAGTTACCTACCCATATTGGGACCGAGATTTCGTTTTGCACCTACTAGGGCTCCGGTCGGGGTACGGACTTGTAACCCGTGTGTGTTCGCTTTGAAAAGCGCCGGGAAAGTTTTAGCTGCCTATTAGGGCATTGTGTAGTATAAGAGTGTTAGCTGTAAGAGTATCCCATCGGGGGTTGTGTGGAGATCGTTTTGCCCGGCGCGCGCCGGCGAGACAACGTTCAGCCCCCCTGGATTACGGACACTATTTTCTAGTAAGGTAGGACTAGTTTTAATTTACTTAATTTTGCATGAGAAACCTTCGTTTCAATAAACTGTGGAACACAGTAGATGTGGTCATCACAATTGTGCGTGATCAGCATCTTCCAGTTGTTAAAAAAACGGGTTTCACTCCGGGAGTGCCGACAGACGCAGAAGTGAAAAGGGCTCCCTAGATCTTTCACAAAAGAAAGGAATTTGACAAAAAAAAAAAGAAAAAAATACGGACTGGATTTGAACCGAGGTCTTCTGGCTTCATTGCCGCACGTTTTCTAGCATGAGCTATTACAACTCTGGAAACGGTGGCGAAATTTGTAACAGATTTTCAGGTAATGTCCGTCTCCTACGTGGCGAATTTTCTGCGACATTCTCAATACTTCCAGTACTTCCACGACAAAATTTTAAATTAACTCCTCCCTATTTGATGTTTCGTTCTCTTCTCGTATTCGAAATTACGTCTCGACCGCTGCCAACCACTCGAGAGTCTCGAGACAATTTGAGCGTCTGTCATTCGATAAATGTCGAGTTTCGAGTTATTACCACTCGAAAAAAACTCGAATTTGAATTTTAACTCGATTTGAGATTATAACTCGAAAATCGGCCAAGTGCGAGTTGGACTCGCCCATGAAGGGTTCCGTACCCACTTAACGTACCGATTGCCTATACCCAGCCAAAATACCACTATCATTTCTCGTCAGCAAAGAATAACTTTGTTTTCCATAGTGTTTGTATGAACGACAAACTAACATTTGCGGTTTTTGAAAATGTGTTATATCTCAAAAAGTACATACTATATCTTGTTCAAACTAATTTTCGTTGAAAGTTTTTATTAAGATCTACGGCATATATTTTTTAAAAGATTTTTCACTTTTTTATTTCAAAAGTTAGAGGGGGTGGGGGGACACATTTTACCACTTTGGAAGTGTATATCTTTCAAAATATTGACTTTGATAAAAAATTATAAAAAAAACCTTCATATCATTTTAAAATACCTATCTAGAGACACCCCACACGAATACCTATGTTTTATGAAAATATTTTTTTTGAGTTTCAGTTCCATGTATGGGGCCCCCCTTAATTTTTTTATTGTTTTTATTTTTGTTTTGAATATATCTACCTACCAAGTTCCAAGTATGTAGTCTTAATAGTTTTTGAATAAAGTGGCTGTGACATACGGACGGACGGACAGACAGACAGACATGACGAATCTATAAGGGTTCCGTTTTTGCCATTTGGCTACGGAACCCTAAAAATGAGAATTGGGCCCCTGGTCACGTGTCCGTTCTACGAATTTTCGATCTGACGCGAACAGTATAACATTTTTTACCCATCACAAAAAGCACAATGCCTCTAAAGAAGTTTTCACTTCAAAACATCTCATCTCAAGTAATCTGCATAATAAATGCCTTAGGCGTAACCGCAAGGCTCGAGCCTACACAAGTGACTTAAGTAACTAACTTAATTACGTGCTTACGCATACAAAATGTGTCAATATGATAATCAAACTATTAATCCATGATAAATATATGGTTGGAACCATTTTTCAAATTCATGTATGTTAATTACACATGTACTTAACACTGATTTATGTGTCAATGACGATCGATATGACATTATTCTGAAGCCTGGAGCAATTCCGCAATGCATCCGATTCGTATCCGTGAAATGACGATAAGATAAGATAAAAGATAAAAATATTCTTTATTCACTTAGACATAATAAATATGTACTTATGAATCGTCAATATTTTCCTACCACCCATTCAAGACTTTTTTAACTGACAAGAAGAATGGGCGCAAGAAACTTGCCAGCGTTTCTTAGTTAGGTAACGACGTTTACAAAAAAAAAAAAACATATCGTTACTAATACAACAATTGCTTAGTATAAAAATACATCATAATTATTAAACAGTGATTATATTGTTATGTGTTACATCATGACCATGCATTGCGGTCATTCAAATAATCGTCTACTTTATAGTATCCTTTGCTCATCAGCGACTCTTTAATGTAACATTTAAATTTAAGCAATGGTAGTTCAATTATATGCTGTGGAACTTTATTAAAAAAGGCTATGCTTTTCCCCAGAAATGAGGCTCTGGATTTTTCTAGCCTAAACTTGGGAACGACAAGTTTATCTTTATTTCTTGTGTTAAAGCGATGAATATCGCTCTGCTTTACAAATGTATTATAATACTTTTTCACATAAATTATATTTTCATAGATGTAATGTCCTGCAACAGTTAAAATGTTTATTTCTTTAAATAGATCTCTTAAAGAATCTCTCGATCGGAGGTTGTAAATGGCGCGAATAGCCCTTTTTTGGAGCACGAATATACTTTGGATGTTAGCGGCTGAGCCCCACAACAAAAGGCCGTAGGACATAACACTATGAAAATAACGACTCCGTAGCTCAGTGGTTAGAGCAGTCGCCCGGATAGCGAAAGGTCGTGGGTTCGAGTCCTATCGGAGCTGGTTGTGAGACGGGTCGATTTTTTCTAAATACTTCATTTTCCATTTTTCAACCATAAAAATTGCATTGTGAATGCAAAAAAGTAAAAATTTAAATAACTATGAAAATAACTAAAATAGACTATTCTAGCCGTTTCAATATCGGTTAAGAGCCTTATTTTCTTAACTGCGAATGCAGCCGAACTGAGTCTACTCGCCAAGGCTTCGATATGAGGATCCCATTGTAGTCGCGAGTCTAATATAATACCTAGAAATTTTGTATTGTTAATGAATTCGACCGTATCGCCGTCTAGTCTAATATGAAAATCAACTTGTCTTACATTAGGTAACGAAAATTTTAAACACTTAGTTTTCTTTGAGTTTAATGATAAATTATTACTATTAAACCAATGCGACACTTTTGAAAGAGCACTATTTACTTCGTCAGAACAGTCATCACCTCTATCTACTTTAAAGACTAGAGATGTGTCATCGGCAAATAGCACCGTCTCACATAAATTCTTCGCGTAGTAAGGAAGGTCATTTATGTATATTAAAAACAACAGCGGGCCCAATATTGATCCTTGGGGTACGCCCATAGTAATGGGAGCTCCGGTAGACTCAGTTTTATTAATAACTACCTTCTGAGTTCTTTCATACAGATATGAATGCATAAGGCTTACTGACATTTCAGAAACACCATAATGTTTTAACTTCCTTAATAGTGTTTGGTGATCAACACAATCGAATGCCTTGGAAAGGTCACAAAAAATAGCGATTACATCCTGCTTGTCCTCCCAGGCATCAAGTACATGTTTTAGAAATGCAACCCCAGCATCAGTTGTACTTTTACCTTTTGAAAAACCAAACTGTTTCTCATGCAGTATACTATTTAATTTAAAATATTCTAAAAGTTGAGCATAAATTAATTTCTCAAATATTTTACTTATTGCTGGTAGTATGGATATAGGTCTAAAATTTGCTGGGTCACTTTTGTCACCAGCTTTAAACAGAGGAATAATTTTACTATTCTTCATTAAATTAGGAAAGACCCCTTCACTTATACATTGGTTAAAAATTATTGCTAATGATGGAGCTATCACATCAATTATTGATTTGATGATACTTGTAGATATGCCCCAGAGATCTTCTGTTTTCTTAATATTTATTGCTTTGAATGCTTTAATAATATCTTCGGTAGTGACATAGCTAAAACTAAATGTTTCCTGGCACTTGTTCACACTAGATTCCATAAGAGAGACAGCGGTGTTGGGGCAAGAATTAAGTCTGCTAGTAGTTTCTAACGGTATTCGAGCAAAGAAACCTTCAAAAGCACTAGCCACCTCAATATCTGATTCAAAAGTCTGATCACCAATTTTTAAGTTAAATGAATTAATTTTGCTTTTTGTTTTGCCAGTTTCTTGGTTTATATTACGCCAGGTAGCTTTTATTTTATTTTCAGATGATTTAATTTTATTTGAAATATACCTAGATTTTGCCAAAGCACATACTTTCCTAAATGTTATTGAATATTTCTTGACATATTCAATGAAGCTAGGATCACAGGAAGTCGTTTTTTGTGCATAGAGTTCAAATAACTTTCTTCTGCTATTATAAATACCAGGTGTGGCCCAGTCACTAAACTTCTTACGATCATTACACTTTATAACTTTTTGTTTAAAATTGTTACTAAATTCTTTTTCAACAATATCAAATAATGATTGATAAGAATTATTAGCGTCAGCAGAAGCTGGCAAACATTGAATTTTATCTTGTACATTATTTCTAAACTTATTAATACCACGTTTCGGTATTGGCCTGCAAATTACATCGCGTTTAGGAATAACATTATAGTGCTCAAAAGAAGCTAGTTGTCCACTGTGGTCGGATTTAATAATATTAATTACCGATTTCTCAATTAAGTTACAGTTGGAAAAGATGTTATCTAAGCAAGTAGCCGATGTTGGCGTAATTCGCGTCGGTTCATTAAAAGTGTGAAGCAAATTAAATGATTTAAAAAGATTAAGGAATTTACTGGAGAGTTGTGCTAATTTAATATCTAAGATGTCTATATTAAAATCTCCACAAACTACAATTTTTTTATTCTTACGACAGCATATTTTCAAAACATCCTCCATAGTGGACTCAAAGACTGTGTAATTTGCTCCAGGGGGGCTATATACACAGATTATAATTATTTGTTCAAGTTCCACGCATGATATCTCACAAATTCGTTCAACAGAGAGGGATACTATATCCTTTCGCTCTTTATATTGTGTGTTATTAGGTAAAATTATTAAAGAACCCCCCCTTATTGTAGTTTTTCTATTAAATGAACTTACAACACTATAATTATCCAAATTTAACAATAATTCATATTCTTTTTACCAATGTTCAGTAACACATAACACATCAATATTTTCACAATTTAAAAATAAACTTATCTCTAGGTCTTTGCCAGCAGAAAAGCCTTGGATATTCTGGTGTACTATTTTTAAACATTTAGGCCTTCCTCTTGTCAATACTGGGCTAGAGTATGCCTCCGTTGTCTCTAATGGTAATTTAAATTAACCATATCAGTATTTGGATTCAAAAGAATCGAATTATTTGGAACAGATTCCAAAGTTACATTAGAAGTATCAAAGTTAAACTGCTCAATAGAAGCAGAGGTTATACTAGCCAAGTTGTTGGCTAATTGTTTAAAATAAAATGATAGCGATACCGCTATTTGTCGCTTAAGATAATTAGGCAGATAATATTTATCTTTAGTCAAGTATACATTATTCAACAACATATTGATATCAATAATATGCAACTCTTTATTATGACAGGCTAATGTGTTCATAGTTAAGTTTAGATTATACCTTATTTTATTTTCTAACGGTGAAAAACTTTTACTGTAGGGAAATGTAAACATAACAACCTTCCTTACATTTAATGAACATAATGTGTTGCAATAGGCTATTAACTGGTTTTTATTTAAATTATCCCTGTTCCCAATTAAAATTATCAAGTTTGTGTTTTCACTTAAGGATTTTTTAACAACTATTTTCATGATCTCGTTTATACTGGAACCAGGCAAGCAATAATTAATAACATTTTCCTTTGAATCTTTCTGTAAAAATTGGCCTAAATTCTTCCCAATCTCATCACTGAACATAATTGTTTTGGTGTCAGTAGTTTTAGTGGGGGATTTACTTTTATTATTTAATAATAAACTATCACAAATGTTAGAGACTTCAGGTTTGGTTGGTAAATAGACTTCCTGAGCCGCTTGGCCTAATGACTCCTTTTGACAGAAGTCATTGCATACTGTGTTACAACTGCATCTGCATTTTTTCCCTAATGATTCGAACCGGTCTGAATTAAAATTACAAAAGTCAACCATATTATATGCAGCCATTTTTTGATTATTCAATTGTTTTTTAGAAAACTCACACAAGTTGGAGTACATTTCCCTAAGTGAAAGTTCTAAATTGTCAATCTTATAACATAATTGACTACCTAATAATTCACTTTCTTTGTTCTTATTACATGTTTCCATGTTTATGATATTTAATTGTTCTAAAAGTTGCTTACGTTCTTGCTTTATGTGACTATACTTATTATAATAATTTTGTTTTTTCATTAACTTTTGAGTTTTTCTTATGTATCTATTAATTTTAATGTATTTTTTTAATTTCTTCCCGCTACTAAACTGGCAGACGTTATTATTATTAAACAATGGTTTATCAACATAGTTAAGACCTTCCAAAGTTGAATTGTCATTTGCTGCAGAATTACATTGCATCAACTCATTAAACAGGCTTTGAGAGTGCTTATCTTCTATAATACTTCTATTTTCTTTTTCTAAATCTAATACTGTTTTCTGGGCAAGAGAGAGACTAATTTCCAGGTCTGTTATGCGACTCAATGCCTGTTCATGAGTATCAGAGCAAGCCCTAAAAGACTCAATAAAGTCTTGCATTTGGTTACACTTCTGCACAACTTCCGAGTATTTTACATGAAGAGCAGCAAGTTCATTTTTAAGCTCAGTGTTATTTAAGCGATCTGTTGCATTCGTATCCGTGAAATTGATGATCTTACAAGTCTGATTGCAGGACGGAGTTACTTATACACTGCGTATTCATATTATATTATCTGTGGTATTCATCCATCCCATTTATAATATTACCTACTAGTGGACCCGCTTCTTAATTAAATTATTACTTAATAATTTATTCCCTGAACTTCCAAAAATATTTCAAGATCAAAATTAGCCAAATCAGTCAAGCCGTTTCTGAGTTTTAGTGAGATTAACGAACAGCAATTCATTTTTAGGATTCCGTACCGAAAGGGTAAAAACGGGACTCTATTCCTAAGACTCCGCTGTCCGTCTGTCTGTCCGTCTGTTTGTTTGTCTGTCTGTCACCAGGCTCTATTTCATGAACCGTGATAGCTCAGACAGTTGAAATTTTCACAGATTATGTATTTCTGTTGCCGCTATAACAACAAATATAATATTTAAGGTGGGTACCCATACAACACACGTGATTTTTTTGCTGTTTTTTGCTCGATATTAATAACAGCAACAGGTAGACGCTTGAAGTATTGACAGAATATTTAGTTGTACCCATATTCACTTATTACATTATAATAAAATAACAAACGTGATTCTTTGCCGTTGTTTTACCCTTCGTGTGCAAGATAAGATTTTAAACTTACATGGTCATTATCACCATAACTATTATAAAAGATGGGATTTTTACCATGTTTATTTTGTTTTTCGAGTTTCCGCACTTCGTGCGCAAGTCCGACTCTCACTTGGCCGGTTTTTTGTGCTTAGGGTAAAGGTCGTCGGTAATTATTGTTTTCGCTTTCTATTGTACTTTGGTTTTGATTCTTGTAGTAGGTAGGTACCTACACATTTAATGGCATTGTATTTAAAATACATATATCTGTATTAACACATAGGTATAAATGTTACAATTACATACAAGATCATCATTACCATAAGTAATCTGTTCGGCTCGTTAACTGGAGGTGCCAGGTTCGCTTCCGCGTTCCGTCCGTAGCGAGGCGTGGTTTGTACGCATTATGTAGGTACAGAGAACAACACATAATTCGTTCCCGTGGAATATCGAGATAAATAATAAGCCTACGACCTATTCTCAGACTCTCTTATAATATTAGAATGGTGATTTTTGATCTTGAATCGATTTTGATCTCAACTCGATTCCGTCAGAAATTAGGGGTAGATCAGGGGGGCAATTGCGTAAGGTAATCGTATTAATTTGACAGTTCATATCGTATTCAATCGGCTGCAATTTGTATGGAATGACATTTAAGATGAAACAATATGAACTGTCAAATGAATACGATTGACTTTACGCAATTCCATAGCTGTTCTTATTTTGTCGTCCATCTAGGGCCCCCGTGGTGAAAAGGCGCGCCAGGTGCCCCCGACGCACCTCACCGGAGGTGGAGGAGAAGAGGTGTCGAAGGGACGCACGCACGGGGTGGGATTGCGGTGGCTCCCTTGGGCCCGCCATCAATCCCCTGTTTTCTCGTGGTCCCATGATTTTGTCCCATTAATGGGACCACGAGGGATAACTATTTCTCGTGGTCCCATTAAAATTGTGCTCACAGGATTTTCACCAATTAATGGGACCACGAGGGATTTACTATTTCTCGTAGTCCCATTACTATTTATGGTTGTGGAAATTCTCTCCTGTCTACAATGTGTCATCATGTCAGCCGAACGACGCCCACTGCTGGGCATGGAAATTTTATCTAATAATATTATCAAGTATTTAAAACGTATTAATGGATGTATAAAGTCACCAATATATATTTGCATAAATTTTTTACATTGTTATTTCTTGTAAGTGTATAAGCCTTCTTTTTATATAATACAATGTGTAGGTAACAGAATTAATAGCTAAACCAGAATTAGATAAGGGACCATCAAACTGAACAACTTTTACTAGAAGACCAACGATGAAATCGCGAAAAAAAATCAGCTGTTTCATACAAAAATTGATTGATAATGAAAATATGAAAATGTATGAAACAGCTGTTTTTTTTTTCGTGATTTCAGAGTTGGTCCCATAGTTCAGTTTGATGGTCCCTTTCTACCATTAAGGTGTAAATTCTTACTCGGCGTTAAACAACAACCAAACGCGACATGACTCCCGCGCCACTACTGGTTTCTATGTATTTGTATGAATACATTATAACATTTTCATTTATTTATCATCGACTCCACTACACACTCCAAAAAGTTTGCCTATGCAAGAAATATATAGATCCACGAATTTAGATGATAATGGGACTACGAAAAACAGTACTCCCTCGCAGTCCCATTAAATAATAATGGGACCACGAGAAATAGTTATCCCTCGTGGTCCCATTAATGGGACAAAATCATGGGACCACGAGAAAACAGGGCATCAATCTACCCCACGTGCTGAGGAGGCACCCTGGGGGTTTTAGTGGGTTCAAAACCCACATAACCCTCTCGTCTCCCTTGGGAGGGGGGTACGCGAAGGCATTTCCACCAGGACAAAAAAGGGGTAGATCAGTCTTTAGTAGCCAGATAGAATACTCGTTTATGCTCTTGTGCTACCCCGTTGTAAATAAAAATAAACTCCTTAATACCAGTAAGTAATAAGCACAACAATATAATCTTGTAATGACATTTTAATCTCAAGTTACATATCATTTACTGTGCGCTCCTTACAACGTTAATGAATCGGCTTCCCTTTAAGGGCAAACATGCTGTTAATTACTCGAAATAACAATGAAAATTGCTCTTTATTCCATTAAAAATAAGTGCGTTCCACCCTTATCTGGAAACTATAAAATCGTTTAAAAGTCCACCTTAACCGTTTAATAATAAGGCATTGCCTTTTTACGCTCCTTTTTAGGGTTCCGAAGCGATTTGCCAAAGAACGGAACCCATTAAGATTTGTCATGGCTGTCTGTACGTATGTCACAGCCACTTTAATCCAAAACACCAAGTTGTAACTTGGTAGGTAATGTACTTAGATGTAAAACGTGAACCGCTTAGCGAATTTTAAACAAAAAGTTGGTTTGAATGAGATAAGTATATTCGATAGCACATACAGATCTAAGACATTTTCAAAAACTGGTAAACATACGAGTAACTTTCTTATTTTTTATCCACAATGGGTTAGCACTTTAGTACTTATTAATTTTAATTGTGCAATTATTACCAAAGGAAGAATATGTTTAGTTTGTTCTAAAAGATCTGTAAAGATCTTTTAATCAAAGTATTTATTTTGTATTTTATTGGAAATTCTAAAAATCCTGAGATTTCATGAGTTTTGAGAAATCCGGCCGCAATCCTGAGATGAGTCCAAAAATCCTGAGATCTCAGGCCAAATCCTGAGATATGGTAACCCTACGCACTACTCATTCATTCATTCAAATGTACACTATGAAAAACAAAATATTTTTTTACTGACGAAAAATATTAGCTACAGAACCCTTCATGAGCGAATCCGACTCACACATGCCCACTTTTTTAATGATATTGTTCAAAGACAATTAAAGAACGCATTAATCGCTTAGGTGCGACCTGTCCCGCCATTTTAAGTAAGTAATTAAAAATAGATCTAATAAATTGAAAATAAATACCATTGTCTGCTTTATTTTCCCTTTTATGTTTCACTAGTGGATGTCCGTGACTTCGACCGCGTAGAAAACGATTATCTCTCAATTTTCTTTGCTGCTATCCTTTTCTGTCTCACCGAATCGTCAATAACTAAAGCGAGAAAGAGAGCGGTAATGCTAGCATGCGGCGGAATCGCATACCCGCGCTCTCTCTCGTTCTAGCAAATGATGGTTCTGAGAGACAGAAAAGGATAGCAGCATAGGAAAGTGCTGTTCCGTGCTAACAGATGTCGTCCAACCCTACTATGGTAATGCTGAAAACACCGTTGTTGTGGCGCCAGACTTAGATAAGATGGTGGTAGCTAGCCAAGCGGACTTTGAACAAGCCCTACCACCAACCAAACTGAATACAATATGCACCCCCATGCACTATACAATACAATACAATATGCACTGGGAATCGAACCCGGGAACCTCTGGGTCTGATACTGGTGGTGTGTAACACTAGATTACGCTAAATAAAGGACATTCTGTGTACGATTTCATATCAAGTAACATTGTCATGAACTATATGCTTAACAGAATATAACGAGTAGGTACCTATTAAGTTACAATTTTATCGAATAAGTCACAATCACAATACATCACAACTTCAGTAATAAACTTTACATAATCAGTGGGCGTCGTACGGCTGAAATGATGATGATGATGAATCAAAATTAAAGACGTTTATAAAAAAGTAAAAAAAAATGCATTAAACATCCTACTTCCTACTAATATTATAAATGTGAAAGTTTGGATGTTTGGATGTTTGGATGTTTGGATGTTTGTTACTCAATCACGCCAAAACGGCTGAACGGATTTGGCTGAAATTTGGAACACAGATACTTTGTACCCTGGAGAGGAACATAGGCTACTTTTTAACCCGGAAAAATAACAAATTCCCGCGGGATAATGTCGTGTAGTCCACGCGGGCGAAGCCGCGGGCGGAAAGCTAGTAATATTATAAATGTGAAAGTTTAGATGTTTGGATGTTTAGATGTTTGGATGTTTGGATGTTTGTTACTCAATCACGCCACAACGGCTGAGCGGATTTGGCTGAAAATTGGGACATAGATACTTTATAGCTTGGAGAGGAACATAGGCTACTTTTTATCCCGGAAAAATATCACATTCCTGCGGGATAACGTCGTGTAGATCACGCGGGCGAAGCCGCGGGCGGAAAGCTAGTTTAAACATAATATTTATACATCTTTGTAAAACAATACAGCTAAAAAATGGAAAATGAAGTAATTATTTAGAAAAAATCGACCCGTCTCACAATTAGCTCCGATGGGACTCGAACTCACGACCTTTCGCTTTCCGGGCGACTGCTCTAACCACTGAGCTACGGAGTCGTCGTCGATTTCTAAATACTTCATTTTCCATTTTTCAGTAATAAAAATTGCATTGTGAATGCAAAAAACTAAAAATTAAAATAATACAGCTAAAGTTAAATATCACAATCATAAAGTCAAGTACCTATATGCTTTACATAGGTAATCAACATTAATAGTCCCCTTAAAATAGTCCCTTTACAATGAGCTACCCTAGTAATCTTTGTTTCAGAGAGCTCGCGGTATCTGTGATGAGGAACACCTGAGTGCTTCGGCACGTCGAGCATGTACTGCGAAGTAACAAATTGCCAGTACCTCGCAAACATCACAGAAAACGCACCAAACAGCCACAGTAGAACGTCAACCTGCCATTCTACCATATGTGAAAGGTGTCACTGGCAAGATCGGAAGGATTCTGAGGCGTGCTTCGATTAATACTTACTTCAGGCCGCCGAAGAAGTACTTACGTACTCTAAAATATTTGGGTCCTGTGGGAATCGAACCAATGACGACACGATCGGCAGTCCAACACCTAAACGGTTCAATCATTATTTCAAAGTCGTCGTCAAAACCAATTTCATCAAAAGCTTTTAAAAAAATAATTAAAATTAAGTAGCTATTTTTAGAAAAAATCGACCCGTCTCACAACCAGCTCCGATGGGACTCGAACCCACGACCTTTCGCTATCCGGGCGACTGCTCTAACCTCTGAGCTACAGAGTCGTTTCAATTGGACATTAAACTTTTCAATAATACAAATTGCATTGTGCATGCAAAAAGAAGTAAAAATTTTAATACTTTTAAAAAGTTAAACCAGTTAGTAAAAATAAATAATAATTAAATTACTTTTTACAATCACACCATTATCTAAGCCCATGTAAATTTCATTAAGAAATTGTGTCACGGAAAACTTGATAACGGATAAATATATACTTAAATACTTTTTGTTTGTAAATACATACTTAATATACATAGAAAACACCCAGACCAAGACAAATAGACATGTTCATGCACACAAATATTTGTCTTGTTTGGGAATCGAACCCAAGACCTCTGGCGCAGAAGGCAGGCAGCATACTCCTGCGCCAAATCGGTCGTCAAATAATTAAGTACTTACTAGGTATTCTTTAAAGTGCGGCGCTTATAGTTATTAGAAATTTTAATTACGATATGAATTATCATAATAATTAGGAGCCCGCGACGCAGTTGTTATCGTGCTCGGCGCGGCCTGCAATAGTTGAAGTTAAGGCGAGGATTCCCGACCGAAATAGGCACGCTAACGCTTGCTCGGCCGCGCTCGATACACTTCACGCGAACGCAGCGGCAGCCGGCAGTGAACTGTGAACTCGCGAGCGCCCCGCGAATCGAAGATCACTTAAAATTCAATTTAAAATTAACTAATAAAAAATGTAAAACTATGACGGCCGGAATCCCTCGGCTAATCAATGACAATCATTTTCGTATATTTTTCACTAACTAAAACCAAGTATACTGCAAGTAATACGATATTTGGATTACGATTAGACGGATGTTTGGGATTTTAATTGACACAGTAAAATATCACCAATCGAAATAAAACGGCTGGAAGCACTAGATAAATAATTGTAAAATAACATATATTTTTTCCAAGTTTTAAGTACTTGTGATTTGCGAGTAATCCATAATTTAAAATACCCTATTTTGGGGAATCGGCGCCTTAAGAGCCCGTGGCGCAGTTGTTATCGTGCTCGGCTCGGACTGCAAAAGTTGAAGTTTAGCAACTTTGCAACACAACAATGGTCGGTCACGGGATGGGTGACCTAAAACTTTTCATCTCGAGCTCCTCCGTGCTTCGGAAGGCACGTTAAGCCGTTGGTCCCGGATGCATTTGCAGTCGTTAATCATCACTCTCTCTCTCTTAATCGTTCCCTCATAGCTGAGGATCGTGATCACCGGGTGATTTTACGATTTGTCACCATCGGTCTCGGTTCATAGTTGCTCTCACTGCTTGATGGAATTTGATTGAGGGGGTTGCTATTCTTACTTGGTCAAACCATCTGACCAAGCAAGTATAGCAATAGCAAAGATGCTTAATCATCACACCTTAATGTTAAGTGACCATCCAATGGGTGCGTGGTGGGTCATGGCCCATTCTCCTTATCCATCCATAAGGAAGGCCAGTGCCCCAGCAGGCAGTGGTGACATTAAAAATGGCTGATTATGGTTACGATGGTGATTACATTGACTTTAGCATTAACAATTTTAGATTTATTTAGCTATTTAACATTTGAAAATATTATTCTTTCATACAAAAGACATCAACGAGTCAGTTATACAAGGATCAAAGAAAAGTTATGAATATACGGAACTATTTTAGCCGCGTGGTAGCCGTTGCCGTGGGAATATCGGGATAAAATATAGCCTACTATGTCACTCGGGAAGAATGTAGCTTTCTAAAGGTCACAGCACATTACATCAACTCGGAAAAGGATCGACACCGTATCGCCTTTCGCCTCGCCGTCAACCAGGCGTAAACCTAACGCAAGCACGTAACCAAACCGGATCAGCGTCGGTAAGTACGTCGGCTCGGCTACGGCTAGGCGACGCCGCGCTTACGGCTCGCCGCACAGTGGTTCCATAAAAAAAAAGAATGAGAGAAAAAAAAAATGAAAAAAAAAAAAAAAAAAGACAAAAAAATGAAAAAAAAAATGAGAAAAATAATATATAAAAAAAAACGGCTTAACGAAGTACGGATGAGCTTGAGATGGTAAGTTCTTGGTCACCCATCCCGTGGTAGACCATTGCGAAAGTTGCTTAACCTCAACTATCGCAAGCCGCATCTCGTACAAAAATCTACTATGAGGCTGGTGGTCCTCTACTTATGTTTTTAGATGGGAGTTTAATTAATTTCCTTTGCCTTCACCTATCTTAACCTTTCACAGGCAAATTTAATTGTGAATGGCAGAGAAAATTGATAAATGTACGATTGTTTTTCGCGAAAATGAACTCGGTTGTATTCATGCTGTGTGCACTTGTAGTGGATATCAGTCTAGCCTTTATATCATTTTTTTTCTTTTTACTGTTTTTATATTGACTGTAATCTGTAATGTGTACCTAATTTAAATAAATAAATAAATATTGAGTCGAAAATTAACTGAACTCCCCTAAGGCCCCCCGGCCATTCTCCGAATAGTCAATTTTTACGTGTCCGTGCTTGTATATCCGTAATATTGTAAAAAATCAAGAGCTTTAAATTTTTTAAATATAAGTAAGCGTCCATATTTAGCTGTAAACAAAAACATAGGCCTCTGTTAAATAGTTGTCTGGCTAAATTAATTTCATAAACCTCTGTTCTCTAATCACCGTGACGCGTCCGCACACCAACTTAATGTTAAAACTTGCCATTAATTTTTATAACGGACGGAATTTCTTTGCTTCGTTCAACATTTTAAATAGTATATGGTTATGTGTATCACATAACAAAATATCCATTCAATAGAACCACTTTGTAAATAATTATCAATTAATAACCGCACGTCCGATCTAAAGTTATAATTACCGTGACGTTTTCTATTCCTGGACACACATCCCTGAATAACAATATTTGGCACATCACTATTGTACGCGCAGCGAGCCCCTCAGTTCCTGTCGCAACCCATCAGCAGGTGCACGTCTGTTATGCTGGTTTATCCCCAATGAAGCACGTAAGTGTATAATTACCGTATCCTTGGTTAAAAACTTTTCTAATTGCCGTTTACTTATTTTTATACTAGATTGGTTAAGTTTAGTTCCCAGTTGCTTTTTAAATAGAGACAGTACTTTGACATCCATACATTGTAGTAAACTAATATTTGCTTACTCTGTTGGTTTTTGACATATTTAAGAAAATCTGTGTTTTTCTATTTACCGTATACTAATTACCATATATTTCTAATTACCGTTGTATGAAATTATTGCCCACTAGTTGTGCCCGCGATTAAGTCCGCATGAAAAAAAACTGAGGCTTTCCAAGAATAGAAAGTAACATTGTCATTCTCTAGAGTTCAAGTTATCTACATACCAAATTTCATTAAAATTGGTTCAGTGGTTTAGCTGTAACGTCAAACAAATAGGCAAACAATTGTTCGATACAATATTAGTAACGATTTCCACATAATAATATAATAATATCGTGAAATATTATATAATTATTTGATGTATGCTTATTTAGGCAGATATTTGTTTAAATAAAATTAATTCGTTCCTTTAATTCAAACCTTGCTAGAGATCGATGTTTTCTTCTGATTATTGATTTTAATTTGTAGGATGGAATAACCAAAGAAAACCAAAGATAAATAAAAGAGATTAGAAGGCTCGCAGCACGAAAACGTCGAAAAAGAATAAATATGACCCTGTTTTGTACCAATAATCAGAGGAAAAAGAAAGAAAGTTATAATAAAAGAAAACGAGATAAGAAACTCCTAGGTAGGAGGAAGAAGGATCAAAAAAGGAAAAGGGAAAATTTTAGAGCTTACTATAAAAGACAAAAGGAAAAGGAAAATTTAGGGACAAGTGGTCGTAGATCTAGATTCACTTGATGTCCGGGCCGGCGTTTTTACCCGGCGGGTTAGGCCACCGGGCTTGTTTATATATATAATCGTCGCAAAACAACCGTCAGGTAAAGCCGGTGGGCCGGCGAGTTCGGTGTGTAGAGGCCTTAAGAGGTCCTCTTGAAACTCTGTCACCACCACCACCAAGTCGTTTTAGTAATTCGGAATATTCACTGCGCTCCAAAAAATACATTAAAATAGTATTTTCACAAAATTCTTTTGTAAAAACCACCTTGAAAAAAAGAAGACGATCTTTGTCAGTAGTCTGTAAATAAATTTATACTAAAACATCTCAAAACTTGGTAGAAACCCATTTTTCTTTTTGTTACCAAAGTAAGACAATTTCGTACAAACATTTTTGTTACTTTTTGGGACTGCTTTTTAATTTAAATTTTTGTTTAAAATCGATTATATAACCTAATTAACACAAAAACAATAAAAGTTACGAACAAAAATGTTTAACATTTTTATGAGAATTGCTCATTTCTAAGGCCATATATTTAAACAATAATACTTATTATTATAATTTGTAAAAACAATTATTGTGTTGAGATTTAAAATTATTTTTATGCATTCACAATGCAATTCTGTAAGCACTTATAGGAAAAAATTCCGGAGACGCGGGTTCGAATCCCGCCTTACTTTTTACTATCACATTTTTCCTATAAGTGTTGTGTCATTAGATGCATAGTATTATTTAATTTCTTAATTTTACATAGATTAATTGATCTTTTCTAATTACCGTTACATTAAGTTTTAGATTTATCTAATCACCGTACCCATAATTTTTTTAAATCTCAATAACTTAAAAACCGCTTCTAATAATCTAATGCCACTTTAAACACTGAATTCGTATCTTTAATATGTTTCATATTTTAATGTGTTTAAGAGAAATTAGCGTAAAATAAAAAAGGGTACGGTAATTATGTGAAGAACACCTAATGCCGAGAATGACCGCCCCAATGGTGCATCGCTACGACATAGTAATGGTTACGATCACAGCCATCTCTATCGTCTTCTACAAGCCATGCTATGATATGGAACGGCATCATTGCTGTGAACCGGTTTACTCCTCTGAATACTAAATCCTATGGAGGTGGCATGCCTACGAAAGAGTGAGGTGTAAGTAAGTCACAATGTAAGAAAATCTTGGAATTCAATTTTAAACTACTTCTAATTGTCGTATTAATCGGTCCAGCCGTTTCAGAGATTAGCCGGAACAAACAGACAGACAGACAAAAATTGTAAAACATGCCATTTTGGTAGGTATATGTACCGTATATTTAATCATATGCACGTAGTAAAAAGCGGTTATTTAATGTTACAAACAGACACTCCAATTTTATTTATTTGTATAGATGTATAGAAGTATATGCCATCTCCATAGGATTCAGTACTCGAGGTTTACTCGCTGTTTACCTGTCAAACGGTGCAAACGGTGTCAAATCGGTTCACTTAAAACTACGTTGCCAACTTTATGCGCATGGCTTGTAGAAGACGATAGAGATGGCTGTGGTTACGATCAATCTGACGTTAAATCGTAACAATGGATCGCTTCAAATTGCCGCTGATACATGAAACGATTGGTCGTTACGATCGATCAATATACGGCAGGCTTATTACCGATCTTAAAGTGACAGTTGCAATCGCGACCATTAACAATTAATCGCTCCCAAAACACTTATTTGTATTACGGAACGTAAATCGCTACGATAGCGCCACAAGCGAGCGATTTGTGAACTAAAATTGCATGAAAGGTAACTGTACCGACCTGTACCCCGAGTGTAAGTTTTTATGTTAAGCAAACGCAAACTATTTCGATTCCGTATTTATGTCAATTTGTATGAAAACTATATAAGTGCGCTACTCGCCGCTAGAGGCGCTAATACAGTTTTCATACAAATTGACATAAATACGGAGTCGAAATAGTTTGCGTTTTTTGACATAAAAACTTACACTACGGGCACTGTACCCCGAGTGTAAGTTTTTATGTCAAGCAAACGCAAACTATTTCGAGTACGTATTTATGTCAATTTGTATGAAAACTGCATAAGCGCGCTACTCGCCGCTAGAGGCGCTGATACAGTTTTCATACAAATTGACATAAATACGCACTCACGATAGTTTGCGTTTTTTGACATAAAAACTTACACTAGGGGTACAGTACCGATTGCAAACCAACCGCAACTAGTAGCAGTCGCGTTGCAATTATTGTACAATTGGCAACTGGTTGCTTTTTTTGGCTATAAGCCTACGGTATGATCGTGCATGCATCGTTACGTTATCGTCTACGATGCTCGTTAAGAACGATCATGAACACGAGTCAATATTTTTCTTAAAGAGGGGGATGAAAAGCAGAGTGTATTTACTTTCCTCATATTCGAAATGAAAAGTAGAGTGTTTAACACTGGTAAAAGTAAATTTATTTAATTAATTTAGGTATTAATTCCTTTTTAACCCTTGTCTAACAATCTACTATTAGCTCACTTGGGAAAAGCCACGAGCGGAAAGCCAGTTGTTCTAAAACTGGCATTCCGCTGTATAATTAAAAAAAAATATGTATTTTTTAACGAAGTTATAGAAAAATAAGTTTCGTTTAGGGAGGAGAGATTTGATTTGTTTGTTTGTATTGAATAGACTCCCAAACTACTGGACCGATTTAGAAAATTCTTTAAGTATTAGAAAGCTACATTCTTCTTGAGTAACATAGGCTATATTTGATCCCGATATTCCCACGGGAACGGATACCACGTGGGTGAAACCGCGAGCTTCCACTAGTTAAAAGAGGAAATAAAAGATTACGAACCTACGGAAATTGGAGATTTGTATAGAGATTTCTTTTTCCATACTAACGTTTTCTAAGTTCATTTCACAACAATCAAGAAAGCAAACGTTATGAAACTTTTACGTACATATCTATAGACACTAAGTTAACTAAAGATACAAGTGTTTCGAGAAAAAAATATTATTAGACTAAGGGCGACTTTCATCACTGATATTTAAACGTGATTAACGCTAAACGTAATACATAGTTTTGCCTCTGTCATCTGTTTGAATGTGACAGGGACAGAAATACGTTTTAAACACGTTTAGCGTTAATCGCGTATAAATATCATTGATGAAATATGGCCTAAGTATAAAGAATTAAGTACTCCTCTGGAAAGAAGAAAAAGACATCCATTTTCAGAGTTGTTTTTTTTTCAAACAAAATAAATAAATATCCTGATTTTACTAAATCAAAACTTGCTAGATATAGTCATAATGCCATGTAATCTATATATATAAAAATGAATCCCTATTTCCCTTGGTCACGACATCACGCGTGAACGGCTGGACAGATTTGGCTAATTTTGGTCTAGAAATGTTCGTGGAAGTCCAAGGAAGGATATAGGGGTAGGGTAGGGTAGGGTAGGGGTAGGGTAGGGTAGGGTAGGGGTAGGGTAGGGTAGGGTAGGGGTAGGGTAGAGGTAGGGTAGAGGTAGGGTAGGGGTAGGGTAGGGGTAGGGGTAACGTATGGGAAGGGTATGGGTAGAGTACGGGTAGGGTAGGGGTAGAGTACGGTGGAGTAGAGGGTAGGGCCACGGGAACGAAGTCGCGCTGGGTCAGCTAGTATTAAATAATCTCTTTTTATTTTGTAATATAGAAGTTATGACGTCAAAGGTGCATCAGAAAAAAATCATCAATTTCATAGAGAAAGACCTATTATTAAATTTTTGTTCTGTTTCTTTGTAATAGGTATATAAACTCAAAAACTACTAAACCGATTTCAAAAATTCTTCCACCGTTAGAAAGCTACATTATTTCCGTGTGACTTAAGCCCTATTTTACCCTGATATTCCCACTAGAACGGGTACCATGCGGGCAAAACCAACCGCCCTCTATTACATTGTTTTACAGGTCGTGTAACTCAGATATATAATATTGATTGTTCGTACTCGTGAGTATAAATAGACTCGATTGCTAGCTACCAGTATCAGTCTCAGTTGTGAACTTGAGAGGATAACAGATAACAATATGTACGCCAAACTGGTGAGTGTTTTGTGTTTAATTGTTTACGGAGGTTTTAATTAATTTGTTAAGTAATCCTTTTGGATGCAGGGTACAGCTACGGGTTATAAATACTGATTCAAGTCGGGAAATATAGGATTACTTAGCAAAAAAATTACCAAAATATTTGATTAGCTTTATCGTAAATAAGTAAAAAATATTAGATATATTTTTCATATAATTTAATTATTAAATCTGCTTAATAACTTTAAAACTAAAATAAATAATTTGTTCTTGTAAAAAATAACAAATATTTTAACTAAAATGGTTATCATCTGTTAATTACTTAAAATCAATACATTGACAATTAAGCAAACTAAAAAAATAAAAAAAACATTGATACTTACGTTTATTTTAAAAGAATTTTATTTTCAATTAGTTAATGATAAATAAGGGTTCACGTGTAAACTTTTAAGATTTAATCATTTACATTATTTTTAATCACTTTTATAAATGAATACTTCGGAGTACCTTCGAGTTCCGGCTCTGTTAGAAATATTTGATGAAGTGTTATCGAGTTTAAAATCAGTGCAACTGGTAGGTAAAAGTTGAAGCAATAATTTGAAAAGGATATTATAATTTTAGTAACATCTTATTTTTATCATCTTATTAAACCACTTATTACTGCACGTCAAGTTAAATATATATTTTCATATTTATTTATTTTTTTTAATTTTAGCAAGTTTATTTTTGTTTGTGGCAATTTTTATATAAAGGATATAAAAGTATTCTAAGCTGTTTATCCATTTTTTTTTAGTTTCTTACGTAGGTACTAAAGTTTAAATATCAAAAACTTAGTTTTCATTAAATTAATAAAATTAAGGGCAATTTATTTAACAACTTGGTTAAATAAATTTCGTGAAAAATCCGTGAAAGTGTTTTATTTATATGAACAGTTCGCGCAGAAATCTAAGATGTGTTTAAAGTTAAGGGCGTTCCTTTTCTCGTAGTCAGTTGAGGTGCTTTCGATTTTTTTTTATTGCTCTAATGTCCAAGAAGCGGTCTTAACTAAGAGCATTATCTTATAGCCAACCTCCGGGAAAACAGAGAAAGCTCAAAAGTGGTACAACTCAATTTATTTTCCATTAATTAACTTCTCTAGAATATAGTGTTCTAAGAATAGCCAAATTACATAAGATTGGATTACTGCAACTGCCGATTCTAAAATTAATAATAAAATTTAACTAAATAAGCATAAATATTCATAAAACACAACATACCAAAAATAAATATATTATTCCTACGTACAATAATACAGAATGAATAATACAGATGGACACGTAAAAGACATAATTGTCTTCTCTGAGCTAGCTTTTCATCGTATGATATTTAAAGAGACGTGACGTGACGTGACATTATAATTTTTCACTAGGGATATTATAATTTCCTGAAATATTATCAATCGGCACAATGTAGCAAAATGCGAGTTTACGTTAATCCTGTAGGTCGTGTGATGGGTTATAAAATATTTAGAAAAAGAGACGTTTTTACTGACAACAAGTGTTTCGGTGGTCTGACAAGGATATTTTGTTTATCTACAACTGGGTAGCACTTAGCCTTCATCACACCTGATGATAAGTGATGATAAGGCTGAAGGAAGCGCACAGTAGTTCCGGGAGTATTCCTGAATCCTCATTTACTGAGGAACTGACAATCTTATCTCTAACTGCCAGAATACAACAATAGTAGTAGTAGTAGTAATAGTTTATTTCAGGCATCTTACAATATTAGGTGTTACAATATTAGGCCCATATAATAAATACCTTACAGACTAACATACATATTATAATATATCAACTACTTATTAACACGAATAGCAGGCGGCGTCGTGTTGCGAAGCGCAGTGTCCGGTAGCCGACCACGAAACCGGCGGAACAGGACACCCTTCGGCCAAAAGTCTTCTTTCATGAAGGTCGACAGATGTTCGGTCGGCACCCTCACCACAAAAGAATTGAAATTCACGTTGTGGCGAGACTCCAACCGCTCGACCCTCAGAGTAAATTGCTAACAACATCGTTGTTATGGCGTCAGACTTAGATAAGATGGTGGTAGCTAGCCTGGCGGACTAAGAACAAGTCCTACCACCAACCGAACCGAATACAATATGCATCTCTACTGGATATCGAACCCGGGACCTTTTGGTCTGAAATCGATGGTGTAAACCACTAGACCACAGAGGCGGTAAATTGGCTAGACTGCTAATTGAACGGCTAATATAGGGTGTCTCAGTAAGAGTGCACTTTTTTATTTTAACATAAAAACATGTATTTTCTGAGAGAGTTGTATTATTTTCATTGGATTATGAAGAAGACATGTTCCGATTACTTATGGAATAAATATCTGTCAAATGGCCCCCACGGCTCTGATAACAGGCCATTTCAAGTCCATGACTTTTTCCCAGGGATGTGGCTGTATCTCACCGATGGCGCGTTAGATCTCTGATTTGAGCTCAGAAATTGTTTCCGGTTTATTCGCATAAACCAGATTTGAGCTCAGGAAGTGTGAAACAATTGCTGAGCTCCAAATCCGAGATCCAACGCGCCATGGTGAGATACAGCCACATCTCTGTGAAAAGTTGATGGATTTCATGAAAAGAGTAATGACCTGTTATCAGAGCCGTAGGGGCCATTTGACAGATATTTTATTCCGTGCATAATCGGAACATGTCTTCTTAATAATCCAATAAAAATACCACAACTCTCTAAAAAAATACGTGTTATTATTTTAAAATGAAAAAGTGCACTCTTACTGAGACACCCTTTATAACCAGTGTAGGCGGCGAGAGATGTAAAGTATTCCACGTTATAATTAGATCGACTGGATAGCCGAACCCAACTTTCTAGAAATGTCCGCATATTTCGTTGCAAGTTGCAAGGCTGCGCGTTTCGAAATGCAACAATGCATTAATGCAACCTACCGATTAAACTCAAACTAGTACGAATTAATCACTTTCAAATACATTGCCACTTACTTATTAAAGACTTTAAACGTTAGCTTAACTAAAGCAGTAATAGTTTTGATCAGTGCAATACATAACATTATGTTCTAGAAGAGCGTGGTTGATGTATTACCTACAGTAAGTACTTAGTTCGAATTAATCGCTTCCAAATACATTGCCACTTACTTATTAAAGACTTTAAACGTTAGCTTAACAAAAGCAGTAATAGTTTTGATCAGTGCAATACATAACATTATGTTCTAGAAGAGCGTGGTTGATGTATTACCTACAGTAAGTACTTAGTTCGAATTAATCGCTTCCAAATACATTGCCACTTACTTATTAAAGACTTTAAACGTTAGCTTAACAAAAGCAGTAATAGTTTTGATCAGTGCAATACATAACATTATGTTCTAGAAGAGCGTGGTTGATGTATTACCTACAGTAAGTACTTAGTTCGAATTAATCGCTTCCAAATACATTGCCACTTACTTATTAAAGACTTTAAACGTTAGCTTAACAAAAGCAGTAATAGTTTTGATCAGTGCAATACATAACATTATGTTCTAGAAGAGCGTGGTTGATGTATTACCTACAGTAAGTACTTAGTTCGAATTAATCGCTTCCAAATACATTGCCACTTACTTATTAAAGACTTTAAACGTTAGCTTAACAAAAGCAGTAATAGTTTTGATCAGTGCAATACATAACATTATGTTCCAGAAAAGCGTGGTTGTATTACCACCTACGGTAAGGCACACAAAGTAGTTCGAATTATGTCTCTATACTGTGGTAATTACTTGCAAATAAGTTAAGGCGCTACTCGGAAAAATGTGGACTTTTTGATGTAAAACTATAGGACGGTTAGAGTTGTTACAAATCTGGTAATAATATACAATATTTCTTCATACCTTTATCTAGATTCGTATAGTTTCAGAAACACGATTTTATGATTTTGCCTCGACACTTTTTATTTTCGAAAATACCTCTAAAACATACGAAAATTCAAGATTATTCTCAAATGGGGTTATTTACACTATTGGAAATTGGTTTAATTAGTGGACACCAATAATATTTAGGATCGTATAGAAGCATTTTTTTATAATCGCTATAGTTTTTTAATATGAAGTGATTTTGCGTTTTTTTGCCTAATCTGCAAAATCGGTCTCGCTTCCGCGCGCGTCGTTTTCTCATTGCTATCTCGCTTCAGCATGATTTTTCCGAGTATCGCCTTAAAAACGCTTAAAAACCAGTAATAGTTTAAATAAATTAGTACTGCTATTGTAAGTTAAATGGCATTTTTTTTCTTATCCACAACGGGGTAGCACTTATCCTTCATCACACCAGGGGGCCAAGCCTGCTAACGTTAAGTCATAATCGTCTCTCAATCGTGTTTCAATTGTAGTTCAATGGTAGTGCTTTTTTACACACTAGTTCCAAGAAATGTGTACTTTTTTCACAATACTACTGATGGTCACACCACACACTACATTTACATCACATCATACTGTCATAATTCTTGTAACTAGTGTGTTAAAAAGCACTGCAATTGAACTACAATTGAAACACGATTGAGACACGATTATGATTTAACGTTAGCAGGCTTGGCCCCCTGAAGCCCGTGAAGCGGCTATTACACTACACGGTATTCAAGGCTACTTAGGAGTTAGGACCCTAATTACCAGAATACATTGCTTTCTTTGAGCTCCTTTTTAGTAAGTGATGCAATCAAAACAAGCAATGTATTCTGAATTAGAATTACCTAAATACCGTGTTGTGTAATAGCCGCTTTAAGATAGTGCGTTTGTACGCGCGTTTAGGAATTGAGCGCAAGCAAATTTAGCCTTTATGTCGTCAGTTCCTCAAATTGTACCAACTGCATTCATAGCATTCATAGTAACGATAAAGATATGTAAATTTTTCGTAATATATTTGACAGTTCGTATTATAGCGTAAACTATAAAAGTGACATTTATAACGTTAAAGTATTCAGATGTTATTAAAGCCATTTGCCTGTTTTAAATATTGCTAGTTAACTTTGGAATAATTAATTTGAGCTTTTAGCTCTTTCCTTATAAAGAGATTTAAATTGAGCTTTAACAATACTGTTTTAGAAGCTAGTTTCTACACGACTGCGGTTCCTGAGACGCGTCAAGTTCCATATCCATACTAATATCATAAACGTGAAAGTGTGTTTGTTTGTCCGTCTTTCACGTCATAACGGAGCAACGGATAGACGTGATTTTTGGTATAGGGATAGTTTTGGGAGCTGAAGAGTGACAAGGGACTTTTTATCCCGAAAAAAATCACATTGACGCGTGATAAAAATAATTTGAATGTGTTTGCATCATCATCATCATCATCATCAGCCATTTAATGTCCCCACTGCTGGGGAACTGGCCTTCCTTATGGATGGATAAGGAGAATGGGCCATGACCCACCACGCGGGCCCAGTGCGGATTGGTGGGTATTAACGACTGCAAGTGCAGCCGGGACCAACGGCTTAACGTGCCTTCCGAAGCACGGAGAAGCTCGAGATGAAAAGTTTTTGGTCACCCATCCCGTGACCGACCATTGCGAACGTTGCTTAACCTCAACGATCGCAGGCCAAGCGCGCTATCCACTGCGCCACGGGTTCCTCTAAATGTGTGAATGTGTTTTATAACAAGCGAATAAAGAGCTGTTTAATTGTGACTATTGCTGTCTCTTTCTAAAACGGAATTTTATTTAGGTACTAATATATATTCTGTGATTTTATATGGCGAGACTAATGGCTGTTTCCACCAAAACTTATGAATCGCCTGAGACTTTGCTTGACTACTACCCGAACAAGTTAAGTCGGCACCTGTCTCTAAAACGTCGCTTACACTCAGGTGCCGAGTTAACTTGTTCGGGTAGTAGTAGTTAAGCAAAAGTTTTGGTGAAAACGGCCATATGACTCTACATACACTCTACTGACTTGTATACGTTATAAAATCAGCTGGTTGAGTAAGTATTGACAATTTGTATGAAACAGCTGTTTTTTTTTTGTTGAGTTGCAGTGTTGGCCCCATATTAAAAGATGTTCATATTCATGAGCACAATCACCACCTGAAAGGTTTAGCACTTAAAGAAAAACAGCATGTAGGGCAGAGGTACCCTTTGTGGCCTTTTTAAGGATTTTTTGACTTTTAAGCACAAAGTACTAAATGGTCTTAGGGATTTAAGACACAAATTATATCTTAAATTATAGATAATGTATCTTTAAAGAAATTTATAAGTAAAATAGTTTTTTTTATATTACACACAATGTGTGAGAGGTGCCAAATGTACCGGTTTTGGCCACTTACTGATAGTTGAAACTTTTGTAAGTATAGCGAAAAATCAAAACCAAACCCAGGTAAAATCAATATATTCTGATGTACTAGAAACCAGTCAATTGCAAAACAACAATTCAATTGTAAAAAACAAAGGTTTATAAAGTATTTCATCCAAAACAAATTTCTTAAAATTTTCATACAAAACATTTTTCAAACAGAAAATGGAATTTATTGAAAAATTATTATTACCTTAGAATACCTTATTTTAATTGCCTTTATCAACAATGGCTAAAAGTTGTTTAGAAAACTTTTACAGCAAAAAGTGGCCAAAACCGGTACAGTGGCCAAAACCAGTACGCCTGCATATTAAAAACACCATTCCTCTTGCCAACAGTTCGTCGTCCTAGCCCTCGCCGCGGTAGCGCTCAGCCGCGAGTACCCAGCGGGGGTGCACCCAGCCGTATGCCCCAACTACCCGTACTGCGACACAGCGGCGCTGACCCGCCACACCCCTGACGGCCAACCCATCCCTGAGTGGGTGTACAACCCTAGCATCTTACCTGTAGCCCCTGTCGAGTAAGTATAGAAAACAAAACGCTCAAGTGCGTGCCCCAAATTTTTCTCTAAAACCTGTTAAGCTTTTGCCGATGAAAGTCACGCCCCGACATCTCCATGATCGAAAGCCAACCAACACCATATTGGCCTACAACGTGAGCACTTCTTGAGTAAGTTTCTATTATACCACCCAGCCGTGTGCCCCAACTACCCGTACTGCGACACAGCGGCGCTGACCCGCCACACCCCTGACGGCCAACCCATCCCTGAGTGGGTGTACAACCCTAGCATCTTGCCTGTAGCCCCGGTCGAGTAAGTATACAAAAGATAACGCTCAAGTGCGTGCCCTAAATACCTCTAGCACCTGTCAAGCTTTTGCCGCTGATAGTCACGCCCCGACATTTCCATGATCGACTGACAACCAACACCAGATATAAAGTGAGCCTAATACAAAACAAAACGCTCAAGTGCGTGCCCTAAATACCTCTCTAACACCTGTCAAGCTTTTGTCGCTGATAGTCACGCCCCGACATTTCCAAGATCGACTGCCAACCAATCCCAGATGAGCCTACAAAGTGAGCACTTTATCGAAGAACTTTTTGAGTAAGTTTCTATTATGCCACCCAGCCGTGTGCCCCAACTATACGTACTGCGACACAGCGACGCTGTCCCACCAACCCATCCCTGAGTGGGTGTACAACCTGTAGCATCATCATCATCATCTATCATCTTGCCTGTAGCCCCATTTCAGTAAGTATCTAGTGCTCAAGTTCATGCCCCATATATCCGAACATGCTCAAATATAAGCCCCAAATTTTTTATCATACTTAAGTATCTACATTTCCTAAATTCTTTCCCATTCTCAAGTACAAGCCCCAAATACCCTCCCACATTTGAGTAAAAACACCGAATGACCCAATTTATAATCCGTAAAAGTTGTTTCGTTCGCGAAAACTTAAGATGTGCATTTGACCTAGTAATTTAATTCTTGTTCTTTTTTCTTTCTAGCCCTGCTCACAACGCTGCTCCTCGGTACCCAGCTGACTTCCCCGCAGCCTTATGCCCGAACTACCCCTACTGCTGGTGAAAAAGACGACGACCCACAACCCAAACGGAAATAAATTAAAAAAAAAAACATTTGTTGAACACTAAACTTTTTGCGTCTTCCAACACCGGCCGCTTGACATTTTACTTTTTCCAAAGAACTCAAGCAAAGTAAACTATATCAGGCGGCCTAAGCGAAAGATTTAGTGTTTGGACAAAAATGTTTTAACACTGCCATAACAAAACTATTTTGTAGAAAAATGTAAATATTATACTTCTGTGTAAAATAGGCGTTCAAATTTGAAATGTAAAAACATGTGTAAATTGTAAATACAACATACAGTTTTCTTAAATTTCGCTTTTTTATTCATCCTTTGAACTATTTAACCCAAAACTGGATAAAGAGGGGTGTTATAAGATTGACGTGTATGTGTATTTGTATTATACTACTCTACTAGCGCTCCCCTCGTGACTTCGCCTGTGTGAACTCCCTTTTTACCCCCTTAGAGGGGGAATTTCCAAAAATCCTCTCTTATGCTCCCCTACACTCTTCAAGGAACATACATGAAAATTTTCAGCTTCTTGCGCCGAGGGCCCCGATCGTGGTAATTCTATGACGCATTAGTCAAGTGTACGTGCAGTTGAAGTGCAGTTGACGTGCAAAACCGATTTAACGCGCGGCTTTGACAGTGCGACAACGTTTTCTCTTCCGGTGATAATATTTGGAACTAAAACAGTTTTTATACGGCAGTCTATTTTGACAGATAATTTCGTGTTGCAAGTGGTTCCTCTGTCACGGATGTCAACGGATCAGACAGGATTGTAGGACTATAGGTTTGCGTGACGTGTGCGTCGTTATGTCATTACGGCAATACGAAGTCAAACGTCAAGACCCAAACGCGATGAAGACGCGCTGCATAGAATTACTAGCCCGAGAGCCAAACTAATTCGCTCTATGGAGACTCAACAATAATTCTATATCAGTAATTTCTTAACATTGAAAATTAGATTATCTAGTTTAATTAATAATTCATTAGTAATCCACCAATATTTATGACAGCGACATTAAAAAAAAACAAATACAAAGCTTTAAAAAATCTATAAAAAATAGGCAAAAATGGTATAACTGTTATTCACTTTACATTTGAATACATTTATTATTATCTTTCGTAAAAGTATATAATCCCCCTATATTTGTAAATGAAAAACAAATAAACTTTAAAAAAACGCTCTATGTAAACTCAAATTGGCATTACACCTATGTTAAAAATGCTATCAGAAACAACTGACTTCTTCCTAAAGTATTAGTTTCCCGTTTTATATCTTTATGGATTTCGACTTTGGTGCTTAGATATGGTGAACATAAACACATGTTAACGATAAAATTGGTGATAGCATATTTGCTGAAAGAATTGCACCATTTTTGGGATATAACTTTTTTTTTATACCTTCCAATGCGATATTATGTTGGATTCCAAAATATAGTCTCTTAAAATTATATTTAAGGGCCGTTTACAAAAATTTGGCCTGTTATTGAATTTTTTACAAAAATATCGGATAGCTCTTGGGGTATACGGCGATTGGCCCGCAGTAATTTCGGCTGTGCGTTGTCTGTCAGTCAGTCAGTAACGCAAGTTTTGCAGTTTCATGGGTAGAATCACTTCCTAAAATATTATAGCTTGTTTTTATTACACCTTGTATACTTATTATAAGTTACACTTACAACAGACGCAACGTTAGTACTTACCTTATTATTTGACGACCGATTTGGCGCAGGGGCAGGATACCAGCCTTATCCGCCCGCCAGAGGTCTCGGGTTCGATCCCCGATCAAGACAAATGTTTGTGTGCATGAACATGTCTATATGTCTTGGTCTGGGGGTTTTCTACGTAGGTAGGTATATTAAGTATGTACTTACAAACAAAAAGAATTTAAGTACCTATATATTTATCCATTATCAAGTTTTCCATGACACAGTTTCTTAATGAAATTTACAATATGGGGGTGTGATTGTAAAAAGTAATTTACTTATTTATTTTGAACAATAATACCGTGTATACCAAAACAAATGTCTACACTATTTGACATTAATTATGCATACAGTGCATTACATTAACAAATCAGTAAGTGTTTACTATAATAGTCTACAAGTACGACACGCAAACGACCTCCAAATACTATTAATGTAGCACTGACGAAATTATAGGGCCTAATTACGAAAACTTAATCGAGCAGGCAGCGCCCCGATCGCGGTAATCTTATGACGTATTAGTCAGGTGTACGTGCAGTTGACGGTCACGAGACATGCAAAACCGTAACGTAAAAAAAACAGTTTTCATACGAAAGTCTATTTTGACAGCTAATTTCGTATTGCAAGCAAAGATATTATAATATAAGTAACATTGCAAGTGGCTCCTCTGTCACGGATGTCACCGGAACAGACAGGATTGTGGGACTATTGGTTTGCGTGACGTGCGCGTCGTTATGTCATTACGGCAATACGACGTCAAACGTCATGACGCAAACGTAGTCAAGACGCGCGGAGCAGTTTCGGTGTATGTATCATTTAATTATTTGTATCTTAAAGATCGAACCCAGGACGACACTCTTTATAGCTCAGTTCTTGAACCACTAAGTAGGTACCTATAACAAAAGTGAATCAACACTCCAAAACGGCAGCCGTTTAAATTAAAACACTCCTATCTACACAAGATACCTGAAAACAACCCAGAAAAATATGTACCTACCTATTTAATGAGTTCTGTTTACCACCTAAAATATTTTTTTCATCTCTCAGATTCGGAAAGTGATGTATATTTAAACTGAGCAGCGGGTCCAAAACTATCCGTTTTACCCTAGGGTGTAACTGAATTTTAAGAATTGAACTGAATTTGGTTACAGTCAACCATAGAGTTACCTCATCGGCAATGAAAAAGTTTTCAACTAATTTTGTATGGGGATACAAAATTAGTTGGGACTTGAAAAATTTAAAAATTTTTTTTTTTATAAAAACGAGAATATCTCAAAAACGGTGCGTCTCGTAGCGTAGCTAAAATCTAACAAAATTTTCAACCCCCTATGGTCCTCCGGAGATAGTTAGGAGGCATCCGATAGACATATAAAAAATATTTTTTTTGTTAAAATTTTTTTTTGTTATTTCAAAACTTCTATTTTTTTATATACCAATTATAGAAAAAACAGAGAAAGCGAAGCCCCCCGCCACCTTTTATTTTTCTTGATAGTTTTAGTTGCCTTTATAGAAGGGGATGAAAAGCAGAGTGTATTTACTTTCCTTATATTCGAAATGAAAAGTAGAGTGTATTACTCGGCCACAAAATAATTTTCATCTCGGGCGACGTATATTGAATCCCTCGCTGCGTTCAGGATTCTACTCTAGAATCCTTCACTGCGTTCTGGATTCAAAATAGCGCCCTCGCCGTAAATATGTTATTTTGCTCCCTTGTACCTAATACAATCTACTATTGTAAAACTACACCAAATACCCGAAACGGAACATCAGGAAACTGTCAATAAAAGTGACATTACTCAATCAAAGATGGCGGTTTTGGCGCGAAATCCAACGCGCCCTGGCATTAAGACAATCTCAATGATTGACAGCTTCGTTAAAAGGCGGCAATTTAAAGCTATTAGCTTACAGTAAAGTTTTATTAAAAATGCTGTATTTGGTGTTATGCAGATTTACGTTCAGCATTATAACTCGTCATCGTCAGCTTGAAATATGGGTTGGGTACCAACATTTAAAAAAAACCGGCCAAGTGCGAGTCGGACTCGCGCACGAAGGGTTCCGTACCATTATCTATACAACATTAGACAATATTAATAACGTACAATATTATTATTCTATACAACATTAGACACTATATTCAAGATCGAGAAGAAAACGGCAATAAAATGACTTTTGTTGAATGGGGAATGGGAAGTCCCTTAAATATTAATTTTATTTTAATTTAATTATTTATTTTTAAGTGAATATACAACTAAATACTCTGTAATATTTCAAGCGTAAGTATATCTGTTGCCGTTATTAATATCGAGAAAAATACGGTAAAAAAATCACGTTTGTAGTGTGGGTGCCCCCCTTAAATATTTATTTTATTTTAATTTTATTATTTAGTTTTAAAGTGAATATACAACTAAATACTCTGTTAATATTTCAAGCGTATATCTGTTGCCGTTATTAATATCGAGCAAAAAGCGACAAAAACATCACGTTTGTTGTATGGGAGCCCCCATTAAATATTTATATCACGGTTCATGAGATACAGACTGGTGACAGACAGACAGACAGACAGACAGATGGACAGCGAAGTCTTAGTAATAGGGTCCCGTTTTTACCCTTTGGGTACGAAACCTTAAAAATAGTATATCTTTTTGATTGAATCAGGCGTCACTTGGCGGAAGTCCCTAACCATTGTGAAAAACGAAATATATGTAGCTTACTTCCGCAAAAAAACACAATATGCAAGATTTTCGCCCGCCCGCAAAAAAATGCACATGCACACACACCACAAAAATACCAGTGCACAATACCTGCATTTAGCAAGACAGCAATACACCTTGCACTTTCACCGATTAGACTACTCTACACGTGTTTCGCCCCAACCCGGGGCATCCTCAGGAGATAGTTCGTGCGAAAACCAACACCGAAAAAAATTTTTTTTTTTTGGAAACTTTGACTAGAAAGTAAAAAATAGAGATATTCGGTCGAGTTTGCTCTTGGGCGAAATAAGAACTCGTAAACTAACTAGTTGCCGCTTGCGATTTCATTCTAAGATACATAATATTATAGAAGTAGAAAAGGTGAGGATTTATGTATTCCACAACAAAGGCTTAGAGCGTTTTCAGGGAATGCCTATTGTATGACCATTCGGGTATACAACGGGTATACCTTAACTAAATTCAGGACACAGTTGTTTAAATTTTTTATATTTTTTAATACTTTTACGTATTTTTGAAGTTATGAGACGGGTCGATTTATTCAAAAATACTTCATTTTCCATTTTTCTATTATAAAAATTGCATTGTGAATGCAAAAAAGTAAATATTTAAATAACTTGCAATAGTAATTTCATCTTTAGCGATTGTAAAATACCTGGAAAGGTATTTCTTTCGTGTGTAAGGGTAGTAATACCTTCACATTGATGAAATTAGCGCTGGCTATATAGCGCGTAAGAAGTATTGGATAAATTGGACGCTTCTCGTAACGACTCCGTAGCTCAGTGGTTAGAGCAGTCGCCCGGAAAGCGAAAGGTCGTGGGTTCGAGTCCCATCGGAGCTAGTTGTGAGACGGGTCGATTTTTTCAAAAATACTTTCATCATCATTTTTCTATTATAAAAATTGCATTGTGAATGCAAAAAAGTAAATATTTAAATAATAGACTGAGATTCGCTAAAATCCAGTTTTTTTATTTATTTTTTTAAACATCATTGCAGAATGAAGTACAAATGGCGGACATAATGCCACAGGCTTTTCTCAACCAGTCAACCGGAAAGTTGGGTGCTAAGATTGTCATATTCTAAGAATAGTTATTTAAGAACATAAGTATATAAACTATTTATTATCTGCACTGCTTGGAAACAAGACTATAAAAAAACATTTCACAGCAATATAAGTAGGCAATTTTATCTGTAATGTATGTTTTACAAATTAATGAAATATAAAGAAAAAAAAGGTCTTAATAAAGTTAACAATAAAGGAAGTATTCGCTGAATGAAATGGATCGGCGCATTTTTATGTGGACGAGTTTATGCAAGTACGAACAATATACGGTATATGTAAAAAAATAAGTTATGTTTTGACAAACGTTTATGTAAGCGGCCTTGACACCTTAGAGCCAACATATGTTTATTTTTCCATCACAAAAACAGATAAATAAATAACAAACAAGTAAGGAAAAGTGAACATCAAGAAGCACAAAGTTAATTGAATAAATAAAAATTAACCTATATTTCAATCATCTAATAAACATGATGAATTTAATGAAGATTTCGATTTCAAGTCTATTTTCAGTTTTAGTTTCTTTTCAAAAATAAGGGAAAAATATCCACCCTGTTTATCGCAGCTAGTACACAAATTAGCCATATAGTTAAATGGTTAGGTGTTTAACTTATCGGTTTATTTAACCAGGGGGCCTACTACGAGCTGTAATCGCATTATTGAAGTAATGTTGTTTATAGGACCGAGTTTAAGGTAAAACATATAATATCGTTGACGTTGACGACGTTGACTGGTAGAGAATGCCTCATAGCATTAAGGCCGCCATTTGCATGTAGCAATAATTTACAATTTACAATTCATTTTCAAAATTTTCCTTACATTACATAGGTAATGAATTAATTAGGTCAGTCTTTTCTTACACACTATGTTAGTAAACATAAATTAACAACTCGTATTGTATTAATTCCACTAGGTAGGCACAATTCAAAACATTGAGAAAAAAGAAAGTAAGTAAGGAATGTAAAATTCTTATGCCTGAACTAGGTGGCCCTGTGTTTCAGTTTAAACAAAGCCTAATCGGTAAAAAAACATTAGAATATAATATAATAAAGATTAAACAAATAAAAAAAAAAATATATCTATAAAAATAGTACTTATCTAATGTATACCATAATAAAAACGGAATTTTTACGAATTATTTATTTTTATTTTTAAAATAGACAGAAATATGTATACTTACTATATTTTTTTTATTTTGTTATGTTTCGAGAAAGAGCATAATGATTGAATAATTTAATATCGGTTCCCTCTCGCATGAAACACACTGGTTAATGAACCAGGTTCCGCCCGACATCCATACAGATGTGAGCAGCAAGCCGGCAAGGACGACGCATCCATCCATCTGCCATTAAAAAGTTGTCCGTTTGACATTTACCGCCAAAAATAAACATGGGGGAAATATGCCTTTATATTTACTTGATTACTAAAAAAAATAAACATGGGGAAACGAAACGTAGGTACCTTTAAATGAGCGATTTTCTGAGAGGCTATTTTAAAAAAAAAAAAGCTTCCAATTGCTTCACTAGATGGCGTTGAACGAAGTATGTACATGTCTATGGTATATTTTGGTATGAAACATATTTAAATTAATTACTTTTTAAAAACCCAAAGGAAACTAATAATATATTAAATAAGTACTACTGTGAGGAACAGAAACGAAATAGGTAAATTTAAAGATTAAGGTAAATAAATAACATCTGTCTGACTTTTCGTTTTACGTAAAAACTCGCGTCAAAGTAAAATTTATAACGTTCCGTTCCTTCTAACTGCATAGGTGGGACAGCGCCATCTAGTGACTGATCTTTCAGAAAATCGCCCATTGACTTGATTACTTAACAGCGTGCAGTCTGCACACTAGCGCCGCCATTGGAAAAAAAAATCATAGTGCGAATTATCTCTCTGTAGGGCACTCCGAAGAAGCTTTGTGGTACTTTCTATTGCTTTATCTATATTTTCTAGCTTGTCTTTTAATTTGATGGAGTGTTATTTATTTAGTTATTTATTAATTTAAGGATCTCCAAAAGAGAAAACACCTTACATTTACTGTCACAATTTTAGGAGCTAGTTACGGGTGCTTCTCCAATTACAGGTGACCACAGCATGCATTTAATGGAGCAACACCAGGGGTGTGTCACTCCGCAGTTTAGGTACGTTCGGCCGGCGCGCCTGCCGGGCAGGCGTATGGCAGAAGGATGCCGCTCGGCTCGTACGCTCCACGTTCGCGCGTAGAACGATCGATCATTTCTGTGATTTTTGTGCACCGAACAATGAATTATAAATGTTCCTATAATCCGTATATAAGATACTGTTGTGTTTACGGGTGTCTAAATAAAAGAAATAACAAAACCGAACCCGCAAGTCGCTCGCAACCCTAACCAGCGAGCGAGCTGTTTGAGACATTCATAGAAATAAAAACGCTCGCGCGTAGATATTGGGTACAGTTTTGCTTGCATGCGCGAACTCTAGGTTATTATAACAATAGGTAAGCGATGACAAAGCAACCGGAATTGGACTTTATTTCCACGCAGAAAGATTAATTTTTATTTGAATGAGCTTGCAGAGTGAGTCTTCTGTGCCTTAGCACTATTATTTATTCTGTGGCAACACACAACACTTAACTAAGCAAAAAAAAAAATATTAAAAATTATATTAAATTATATATTATTATAATTATTATCAATATATAAACAGATTCGTATATTCAGGCATAAATACCTAGCTTCCGTGTGAGTTTTTTTTTGATAATCATTTAAAAGTTTATGGCTCATGCTATTTTATAACCCAGCAAAGTTTCATCGACTGAGGAATTAATGTATGGGTCTCCATACAAAGAATCTGTACCTTGCCTACACTATACTAATCTTGCAGCATGGGCACCACCTGCAACGCTGGTATTATGTGGAACCTTTTATTATTTAAAGTGTGTGTAAAATACATACTGTGATTTTAGCATTTTTTATTTTTTTTATTTCAGCAATTTATTAAAGAAAGGCAAATCATTCTAATAAATAACTAGTTACAGGTACAGTCGTCTATTACGTTTCCTTTTGTTGATAAAGCAAACAGTATTCTTTAAGTTTACTTTTAAATGAATAAACATGATTTTAATTAAAATAGTTTACCTATAACATTAAAGTTTAAATGATCATGATGGTGTTCCTGTGAGTTAAAGTGTTTAATTTAGAAAAATACATTTAATTTTGTAACATAACATAATTGATTTGATATAATATAATCAAACAGTAGAAAGGGGGCAAACGAAACAAGCTCATACAAAACTTTAAGTATTTATGACCGGTAGCCCAGCCTTAGCATGAAAAACCGTCGTTATGGTACCTAACGGTTATTCGGATTGTATCATTTTTTAGAAGAGAAACAAAAACGTATGAAAACCAAAGCAGAACACCCCTTCCGGTTGTATAAGGGACAGAAATTCAATATACAGGGTGTTAGTTTAAACAAGGGACATACCTACATCAGAGGGTGAAACTACCCATCAATACCAACAACTTTTACTATGGGACCAAGTGCGATATCGCGAAAAAAAAATCGGCTGTTTCATACAAAAGTGCAATACCGAATGGGATGTATGGAACAGCTGATTTTTATTTTCGCGATATCGCACTTTGTCCCATAGTAAAAGTTGTTGGTATTGGTAGGTACTTTCACCCCCTGGGTGCCTACCATCAACTCTTATTGCGGTTTTGTTTAGGACCTGTGGTGTACTACATATTTTATAATAATAAATATACTGTTTGCTTGTATACCGGCTGCATACTCTGCTCTGTGACGCGAGTTCTGTTTATCTAGTCTGCGATACACAACTGTCACTGTCACCTGAGCCTGCAGCCGGTAGCAAGGGCAGCATTAAATAAGTACCCCCCTTGTAACCAGGGACAGCACAGGACCTAAACTGATCTGCTTCGCTTATTCGTACCACGACAGCTTAATATCAATGACAGCGATTCAGTGATCTTTCAATGACATTTCACAGCCGCTAAGCTGTCAGATCTCTTATTTGACTTATAACTCGGCCAAGCTGACATGACACCTGCAGGTTATACCCGTCCCTCTCACTCTCCGGGCATGACAGAATCGAGTGAAAGAGACGGGTAGAAGAAATAAGGACACAAATCGTTCGGTCATTCACATTTAGCAATTCATTTGCGATCCAGTTTTCAGAAGGTCGTAGTACGAAAGAAAGCAATTCATTTTAGGAACCTGCATCTGCATCTGCATCGCGCTATTTTTGAATCGCTGTCTTAAAGTTGATGGTAGGCTAGGCACCCTGGAGTATGTCCCTTGTTTAAAGTAACACCCTGTATATTTGACAGCAGCACTTTGGCAGTTTTGGAAGGACGGTATCGTTTACTATTCGATTGCCATTACGATAGTTTTTCATGCTAGGGGTACAAATAGGTAGTCAACTATTGTCATATCATCCTCATAAATTATTATTCTATAACAGTGAAACATCATTGTAACTCTTCGATCAACAGTTACCACTAATTTTAACTAGATAATTATAGCCTCACGAACTAAAACAAAACTCAAATGTGGCACCGAGTGTCTTTTTTATAAACGGAGAAAATCTTACGTCATAAATCCGACGTCATCCAGTCCAGTCCAGTCCGGTCCGGTCCGATCCGGTCCGGTCCAGTCCGGTCCGGTTCGGTCTGGTCCGGTACGGTCCGGTCTGGTACGGTCCGGTCCGGTCTGGTCCAGTCCGGTCCGGTCCGGTTCGGTCCAGACCAGTCCAGTCAAATTTTTAACGCTGCAAAACTTAGGTCTGCCAAAGTTAGGGTGTAAAAGTTAGGTTTGCAAAAGATAGGTCTGCGAAAGTTGGTTCTTCAAAAGTTAGGTTTGAAAAGTTGGGTTATTAACGTTCATGCCTGCAAAAGTTAAGTTTGCAAAAGATGAGTCTGCGAAAGTTATTCTTTAAAAGTTAGGATGAAAAAGTTAGATTACGTTAGTAACAATCCCAAAAAAACATACTTGTAGTTAGTTTCTTAAATTTGACTTTATGCCCGCTTTAAGTTTGTCAACTATTTTTATTAAAGATATTTTTAGTCGTTTCCCAAAAAAATGCGCCTCTTATTCGCGGCCGTGACACTCCAAGCGGTTATTTAGTCGTATGGTAGATCGAAGTTGTAACTATAAATTACACATAAATTATTTGTATAAGTAAACATAATCTATGAGTGATGTCCTATTCATTCGCAGGAGGGGTAGTTAGGGCACAGAGCCTCGTCAAAGTCAGCTGGGTACTTAGCGGCAGGGGCGGGGGTAGGCCTGTTAACAAAACAATTAATTCATAAAATTTATCAATTAAAAAATAAATAAAAACAACTTGTATAATCAACAAAGTCATGAAATTATCAGCTGCTCAATCTAGTGCCCCAAGCGAAAAGGGAATACCCCCACTTAACTAGGTTTAAATTTTTGGGGCATAAGCTTGAGCACGTATAAGAGAAGGTACACATATTGTTGTGTCCTAAAAATGATCGGCAATAGAAACAATGCTAAAAATTTTTTTTTAAAGGAAGTAAATCTTATTAGTAAAATTTGATCTTTGTGATTGATTCTAGATCGATTGATGGCATTAAAATACGGGGTGCTGTTTTGTCTAAGCGTATCCGCACACAGGCCACTTAAAAACGCAACCATCGACCACTTTTCTGTAGTTTTCATACATAGTCATCACTTGTTTGTTATTCTAGCTTCAAGTGGCGGCGTTTGTGGCCCGCGTGCGGTGACAGTTAAGTAAACCCAATCCCGTTTCAATTCATTGGGTGTGGAAAACGTATTTTGAAAAATCTTTGAATGCAGTTTCTGTGTCCTTGTCCTTGTTTCTGTTCGAAAAATATAGAAATGGTTCATTTGCTATCTTTATTGTTCCGAAAATTCCAGCCTGTTTAGTGTCCTCTCTATACAGGGCGTCCAAAAACTATGCCACATGGAGGGAAAGTACCTTAAATACTGAAGACATACAATTTTACTGAAAGAAGACTTCATTTTTATTTTAAAAGAAAACGAACTGCATTCAAAGAATTTTGAATAATCACTTGTCTGAACTGGGAATCGAACCCGCTGAATGTAGAAAAAAATATTTCATTTATTTTATTGTATCGATCGAAAGACTCGTTAATACCTAAGCATTTCTTCTGAATAACATAGCATCTCAAATAAAAGGAAGACTAGAAAGTTTTACATTTAATATTGAATAACAAGTTTGTGCAGCGTTATGTATAGCCTTTTCTGTGAGTGTCGTGCTCAATACTCAATGCTCAATGCTCAATGCTCAATACTCAATTATCATTTCAACGTAGGTATTACTAATGAGTGAAGATTGGAACAATAATACCTAATTTCCCTATCATAAGTGTTTGATAATGTGATAAGTGATAACACCACCTCGATTGGTTTAAAAAAGTTTGAATAATTTGGTGCGGGTTCGATACTCGGTTTGGACATGCTATTATTAAAAAATCTTTGAATGCAGTTCGTATTGTTATTTAAATAAAAATAAAGTCTTATTTCAATAAAACTTTCTATCTACAGTATTTGGTGCGGTTGTCAGTACAGTATTTGGTGTTGTTGGATGTCATTGCCACATGCCACATGTTGGAATAGACTGGACCAAATTATTCAAACATTTTTAAACCAATAAAGCTGGCGTTACTAAACACATTATAACTTTATCAAACACTTTATGATAATTGCTCCAATCTTCACTCATTAGTAAAACATTAAAATGTTAAAGTTTTGAGCACGACAGTCACAGAAAAGACTATCCATAACGCTGCACGCTGTTGTTATTCAACATTAAATGTTAATTTTCGTAGTCATCCTTTTATTTAAGATGCTATGTTACTTAGAAGAAATACTTAGGTATAATTGAGCCTTTCTATAATTAAATTAGAGAAATATATTTTTTTACATTCAGCGGGTTCGATTCCCAGTTCAGACAGGTGATTATTTAAAATTCTTTAAATGCAGTTCGTTTTCTTTTTAAAATAAAAATGAAGTCTCCTTTCAGTAAAATTTTATATCTTCAGTATTTAAGGTACTTTCCCTCCATGTGATATAGTTTTGAGACGCCCTGTATATCTAGTGTAAGAAATTGTATACTCACTCGGCTGGTTTGATGATAGCTACGGGTCCCGCTGGCTCAGGGATCGCAGCGGATGCGACGACGGGTGTCAGGGGAGCCATGGGGAGGGTGAGCGGGTAGTACTCCGGGATGCGGCCGTCGATGGTGTAGCGTGCCATCAGCGCGGTGTCGCAGTACGGGTAGTTGGGACATAGCGCTGGCTCAAACGCAGCTGGGTACTTGAGAGCATCGACTAGTCTGGGAACAAAAGAAAATCATTTATGACATTTCACAAATAAGGCATCGCTACTATTGAGATACATTATATGCTAAAATAACACCACCTGTATACCTATCACGCCTAAACGATTATGCGAGTTTTTGCATAGAAGCTAATTAAGCCGTGGAAAAGGACATAGATCACTTTTCGTCGTGAATACTCAAAGAGATCCCTAAGCAGCATGATGATGTTTTCACAACATTGAATTATAGCGAATCTACTATAGAACCAGGTGCTCAAACAAGTGCCCCATTCGACTAATACAGCCTCGAACTCAAATACGACTTGGGACATGAGATTGAGCACTATCACCATTGAAGTTATACTCACTCAATAGGCTTGGTGATCATGACAGGCGCGGCGGGTGCCATGGGTGCCGCGGGAAGGATGTATGGATTGTACGTCCACTCGGGGATGGGGAGGCCGTCCATGGTGTAGCGCGCCAACATGGCGGTGTCGCAGTACGGGTAGTTGGGGCACAAAGCTGGGTGCACTCCGGGCGGGTACTCGGCGCACAGCGCTACTGCGGCCACGGCCAAGACGATGGTCTGGGGTTCAAAGAGAGGTTGCATTACTCGCTATCCGACAATAAAACACTTGTTGTAATTGATGTTATTTTGAATAGAGAAATGTTGAATGAAGATGTACAGTCAGCGTTAAATGACAAAAATCAAACTTATCTCAAAACATAAAGCTGCATTTTCATTTGTTGTCTGAGAACAAATTAAAGTAAACCTTAAGTTATGTGCTAAGATTGATTTTAATTCAATGTTTAGATATTTTTAGTAGGTTTGAACACTCAGATCATTTTGACGCAGACTGTACCACAAAAAATAATGAGTAGTACGTTGCACTCCTAAAACTCTGAAATGCACACACATGTAGTTTTGTGTTCATTTCAGTATTTTCAGGTGTGCATTTTAAGTATTTTTGTAGGTTAAGTAAGGTTTATTTGTGATCAATGAAGAAGTACAACACTTTTTACTATATTATGTGAGACTACACGCATATTTTATTCTGCTTGATTTGAAAGTGAATAATGTTTTGTTCACTAGATAAGCTCTTACCAATTTAGCGAACATGATGTTTGTTTGTCTCAAGTGCACGACTGCAAACTGATAATGGATGGAGGTTGTTAACTCTATTTATACAACATTTTAGATAATAGTAGTTGTCTAATTTGTTACTACCTTATTAAAACTTAATTTAAACCCTAATTACATCAGGTAATTAATTGGCAAGTTGTTCGGGTTGTATCAGACTAATTTGGTTTTAAATACAAAATATTTGTTCACTTAGATGTAGGCAAGCATCATGAGATGAATTCATATCAGATTAACCATAGGGGAAAATTATTTTAAAGAGGAATATGGAAAAATTTAGACGCCACAGGCTATATTTGTTGGTAGGTAGTGGATTATTTACTTCTACTACTACTTATTACGAGAAGCCTGTAGCGCAGTGGTCAGCACGCTCAGCCTGCGATCGTTGAGATTAAGCAACTTTCGCAATGGTTGGTCACGGGATGAATGACCAAAAATTTATTATCTAGAGATCCTCCGTGCTTCGAAAGGTACCTTAAGTTGGTCCCGGCTGCATTTGCAGTCGTTAATACCCACCAATGCGCACTGGGCCTGCGTGGTGGGTCGTGGCCCATTCTCTTTATCCATCTATAAGGAAGGCCAGTGTCCCAGTAGTGGGGAAATTAAATAGCTGATAATAATGACTACTACTACTGCCGGGAATAAATAAACATACTTTTTCATAAATTTGCAACGCCTATGGCATACTGAAATCGTTAAAATACGTAATACATGCCACCTTACTCTAAACTAATCCTTGATGAGTCTTATCGCCAGCCGAGAGTTTAATCTTTATACTTTGGTTCTTTTTAAAAATATATACTCATTTTACTGATAAACACTTTATACTTTTGCTCAAACATTAGGAAGCGCCAAGGAATAAATATATTGTATAATGTTAAAAATCTCTATATAAGATGTATAATTTTAAATCTATTAAATGCCTTCGATACAAATAAATGTTTAGGTACTCGTTGGCTGATTAACTAAGTTAATAATTAATATTAAATTATGAATTACAAATGTTAATTGAAATTGTTATTAAATTGTTGTATAAATAGATCACGCAACTGCGAAACAAGTATCAGTTGCAGTTGAGCACTTGAGACAAAAATACACCATGTTCGATAAATTGGTAAGTGTTATAAATCAACATAATATCTTCCAGAATACTGGTATCGATTCGGCTAGCACCAATCAGACTAAACTAGACTAAATTTAGGTTTAGTGCAGTCAAACTGGGTTTTCACATCACAATTATACTTGCAGCACCATCAATTCAAATAAGTCGAACTTTAATCCTTTTTTCGTTTAGATTGGCGTGTCCAACGGAATTGCTTTAGACTAAAACTTGATTAAAATTAGAGATTTTTTAAGGTTAGTTTTTAGTTTAGTTTAGTCATGTGCTCAACCGAATAGGGGTCATTATTTACTTAAATAACATCCAGTACAATACAGTGTTTAAATGACGAATAGAGTATTAAATCCAACCTCTCTTTAAACCGCAGACCATCGTCCTCGCCGTGGCCGCAGTAGCGCTGTGCGCCGAGTACCCGCCCGGAGTGCACCCAGCTTTGTGCCCCAACTACCCGTATTGCGACACCGCGATGCTGGCGCGCTACACCATGGACGGCCTCCCCATCCCCGAGTGGGTGTACAACCCGTTCATCCTGCCCGCGGCACCTATGGCACCCACCGTACCTATTGTGATCACCAAGTCTGCCGAGTGAGTATACCTTCATTGGTGATAGTGCTCAAGCTAATTCCCCAAAGTTGTTATTGGGTTCGAGGCCGTATTAGTCGAATGGGGCACTTATTTGAGCATCTGATTCCATAGTAAGTTCGCTATGATTCAAGGTTGTGAAAACGCGTTTATCCGCGTTGTATTCATTTGAATTGTGATTCCAGCTTCATCACGCTGCTTAATGACCTATTTGAGTATTATCGACAAAAAGTGGTCTATGTCCTTTTCCACGGTTTAACCAGCTTCTATGCAAAAAACTCTCAAAATTGTTTAGGCATGACAGGGTGGCAGGCGGTGTTATGTTTGCATTTATCGCCAATAGTAACGATGGCTTATTTGCTATCCTCTATGCAAACATTTATTAGCTTAGTTTTAAGACATAAAATGACAGACAGGCAGAAAGACGGAATAGATTATAATTAATCATCGTTACAGTTTGAGCTGTCACATGTAATAAATGATTTTCTTTTGTTTCCAGACTAGTCGATGCCCTCAAGTACCCAGCTGCGTTTGAACCAGCGCTTTGCCCCAACTACCCATACTGCGACACCGCGCTGATGGCGCGCTACACCATCGACGGCCGCATCCCAGAGTACTACCCGCTTACCCTCCCCATGGCTCCCCTGACATCCGTCGTCGCGTCCGTTGCAGTTCCTGAGCCCGCTGGACCCGTATCTATTATCAAACCCGCCGAGTGAGTATACCAATTCAATGAATGGTATGTGCTCGGAGACCGCAACCCAACTTTAGGATGTTGGAACTTGAATTTATGCCGCCAGGCGGCTGTGAAACTTCGTTAGCATGGTTCAGATTTCGTCAGACAAACGTCACACTTGCGCGTTGATGATGCATACTTTTTGCTGATCATGCATTTGTTCGATTGCTTCGCTACACCCTCCAAAATTTACAAGTTCATACAACATGAACTGAACAAGACCAGGGGGCCAAGCATGCTAACGTTAAGTCATAATCGTGTCTCAATCGTGTTTCAATAGTAGTTCAATTGTAGTGCTTTTTTCACACTAGTTACAAGAAATGTGTACTTTTTGCACAATACTTCTGATGGTCACACCACACACTACATTTATATCACATCATAGTGTCAGAATTCTTGTAACTAGTGTGTAAAAAGCACTGTAATTGAACTACAAATTGAAACTATTGAGACACGATTATGACTTAACGTTAGCAGACTTGGCCCCCTGACCTCAAGTGCATGCCCCAACCACTCAAAAGTCCTTAAGCATGGAGCTTCTTAGGTCACTTATTTGAGCAGCTGATGATTTCATACGTTTATTGATCAATTATTTTTGACACGTGTATTAATGCTTTTGTTTTGTTAACAGGCCTACCCCCGCCCCTGCCGCTAAGTACCCAGCTGACTTTGACGAGGCCATGTGCCCCAACTACCCTTCCTGCGAATAAGGAGAACGAGATATATCACTCATTGATTTAGTTTCAATTAATTATTTATGAAGAATCTAATTTTAATCAATTAGTAACTATGATTAATAAATACACAAAGTTTTATAAAAAGCTTTTTTTCCTCGACCCTTTTGCAAAATAATTTAATTTTAATTCAATATCAAGGTTGCGGTTCTGTACTGTAATTATCATATTGCCGTGGGATACCGTCTCGTGTAGACCACGCGGGACAAGCCGTGGGCGTAAGACTAGTCCAACCATATTAATATTATAAATGCGAAAGTAACTCTGTCTGTCTGTTACATTTTCATGCCTTAACCACAGCGCTTTATGAAAAGACCATTAAGGCGCCGATTCCCCAAAATAGGGTATTTTAAATTATGGATTACTCGCAAATCACAAGTAGGTACTTAAAATTTTGAAAAAATATATTATGTTATTTTACAGTTATTTATCCAGTGCATCCGGCCGTTTTTTTTTTCGATTGGTGATATTTTACTGTGTCAAATAAAATCCCAAACATCCGTCTAATAATAATTCAAATATCATATTACTTGCAATATAATTGGTTTTAGTTAATGAAAAACATATGAAAATAATTGTCTTTGAATAGCCGAGGGATTCCGGCCGAATTAAATTTTCTTATTATTTAATTTTTAATTGAATTTTAAGTGATTTTCGATTCGCGGGGCTCTCGCGAGTTCACAGTTCACTGCCGGCTGCCGCTGGGTCCGCGCAAAGTGTATAGAGCGCGGCCGAGCAAGCGTTAGCGTGACTATTTCGGTCGGGATTCCTCGCCTTAAAGACTTCGGAGAAAAACTTACGTTTTTATCTCCAAAATTTTTTAAAATAGAGGTTTTCCTGGAAGACTTGCTTGATGTCGGTAGCAAAGTTCCACCACTCCTTTGCTGACTTCTATATGGGAGATATTCAGATCTGCAACAAAGAGGTACTCAAAGCAGCTCTCCGTACTCTTGACATGAACCCAATTAAATGAACATTTTAAGTCAATAAAGAAAATTCAGTCAAATACCCAATTGTTCTAAGCAACTGTGCACCTGAACTGTCTCCTGTGCTAAGTCGCCTGTACCGCCTCTCAGTTAAGACTGGACTAGTACCCCAATCGTGGAAGCTTGCAAATGTGCAACCTGTGCCCAAAAAGGGGCAGCCGTGCCGACCCTTCCAACTACAGCCGATTGCAGTCAAGTCTATACTCTGTAAGAACGTGTACAGAACAACCGTCTTTTGGCATAGCTCGAAGACAACGACTTTCTTAAAGACCGCCAGTTTGGTTTTCGCGTTGTTAGAGTGAACCCATTATTAGAGTGAACCTATCGAGAAACATGGCGAATCCCGTTTCACTCGATATCTAAAGCATTTGATAGGGTCTGGCATGGTAGCTATTAGTAAGTATTTAAATCATTTAATTTGCTTCACACTTTTAATGAACCGACGCGAATTACGCCAACATTGGCTACTTGCTTAGATAACATCTTTTCCAACTGTAACTTAATTGAGAAATCGGTAATTAATATTATTAAATCCGACCACAGTGGACAACTAGCTTCTTTTGAGCACTATAATGTTATTCCTAAACGCGAAGTAATTTGCAGGCCAATACCGAAACGTGGTATTAATAAATTTAGAAATAATGTACAAGATAAAATTCAATGTTTGCCAGTTTCTCGTGACGCTAATAACTCTTATCAATCATTATTTGATATTGTTGAAAAAGAATTTAGTAACAATTTTAAACAAAAAGTTATAAAGTGTAATGATCGTAAGAAGTTTAGTGACTGGGCCACACCTGGTATTTATAATAGCAGAAGAAAGTTATTTGAACTCTATGCACAAAAAACGACTTCCTGTGATCCTAGCTTCATTGAATATGTCAAGAAATATTCAATAACATTTAGGAAAGTATGTGCTTTGGCAAAATCAAGGTATATTTCAAATAAAATTAAATCATCTGAAAATAAAATAAAAGCTACCTGGAGTATTATAAACCAAGAAACTGGCAAAACAAAAAGCAAAATTAATTCATTTAACTTAAAAATTAGTGATCAGACTTTTGAATCAGATATTGAGGTGGCTAGTGCTTTTGAAGGTTTCTTTGCTCGAATACCGTTAGAAACTACTAGCAGACTTAATTATTGCCCCAACACCGCTGTCTCTCTTATGGAATCTAGTGTGAACAAGTGCCAGGAAACATTTAGTTTTAGCTATGTCACTACCGAAGATATTATTAAAGCATTCAAAGCAATAAATATTAAGAAAACAGAAGATCTCTGGGGCATATCTACAAGTATCATCAAATCAATAATTGATGTGATAGCTCCATCATTAGCAATAATTTTTAACCAATGTATAAGTGAAGGGGTCTTTCCTAATTTAATGAAGAATAGTAAAATTATTCCTCTGTTTAAAGCTGGTGACAAAAGTGACCCAGCAAATTTTAGACCTATATCCATTGTTCGGAAAAGATCGACGTTTCTGAACGCAACTCTAATGTCACGTCAAATTGACATTAGCTGTCACTTGAAGTTGACAGCGACTCTTGATTGAATTTCTTGTTGGAAAATGTCGGAATAATTTTGCTGAATTTGTTAAAAATCGCTCGCGTTGAATGTGCCTGGCATATCGAGTTTGAATAAAATCTTAAATTATCTATGTGATCCCGTTTTGTACGACCAAGGTTTTGATGCCATCTCTGGAGTGGCCGGTCGCGGATGCTTTGAAAGATAACCTTTTCTACCACACGCGCTTGTTGTCGGGACAATACATCGTAATAAAAAAAGCTCCCCCGCGCGTCGTGGTGTATTGTTGCCCAGTGTCTTGGGACCCTGTGTGTTATTTGTGTTGTGCGTAAGGTGACGAGTTGGTAAGGTCTGCAGAAGACGAAGAAAGGACCCCAGGGGCGCGCGCGCTCCCTTACACCACTTCTGCCTTGGAGACATTCGACACACGGACCCGTATGTAAAATCACCTTACTTCACAAATTCTATCCGCTGTGTATCGCAGTCCAATTGTTCAGTTTACATCCCCGCTGAAACCTAGTTCTTGTCCGGAGTCTACTCATGATAAATCTTCCACTGCGCCATGCCGGCTCCGCGGTATAGGCAGGGGTGTACTGAACATTTTTTGGTAGCAGAGCGTAGTTTGAAGGCCTGAGAGGCCCACGCCAAAATTTTGTCTATTAATCAGTGCCGTTTGATGACCATCTGGTCCGGACTAGATTAATTTGTACTTGTAAATGGTAATTAACTTGCATTTGAAAAGTAAAGAGCATTCCTTTGTTATTGGTTCCATGTCTTGTAATTAATTGTCATGTATTGAGGTTCCAAAATGTAAACAGATGCCTTTCTTTGCTCATAATAATTATTATTCAGTTTTGTTAGCAAATTTGAGTTGTGAATATTGACAAGTTTGTTGCTAAAATAATAGCTAATAAAAGGTTAGCTAATAAGTTTGCACTCAATACTTAGTGAAACTTAAATGATTTGGGACATTGTTTACACATTGAAACTCATTGAAACTTGTGCTTTGAAATAATTAAAATTAACTTGTTGTTGTGTAACAGTATGTTGTGTTGATATCCAAGTGAATTTCAATAGTCAGTGATTTTGAGTGAATTTCAATAGTCAGTGAGTTTTGTTGTTTTCTGATAACCTCCAGATATTTAAGAGTTTGTGTCATTATAAATACTTTGTTGTTGTAATATTGGAATTTTGTGGTTAGTAATAACCTCCAAATATTGGAGATTTTGTGTTATAGTGAATATTTTGAATTTGTTGTTTTTGTTGATAAATTTGTGACGTTACAATGACGGCCTCCTCTGCTAAAGCCAAAATACGTTCTGAGTTACGGTGGTTAGCTTCTGCGGTCGCATTATTGGATCGACCGGATAGGACGGAGGCCTTGTTGAACAGATACGTAGATCTGCCCGTACGTTTGGCTGTTGTTGATGAACAGTATGCCTTATTTTTGGAAAGGACTGTTGAGGCCGATGTGGAAATGCGACAAGAAGTCGATTTGGATGTGGACCAGTGTTATGATTTTGCGGACAGAATTACCCAGGTAGCTCGACCTTTGCAAGTGGCAAGAGAGAATGAACCGAGCCCGTCCCCGGTCACATCTAAGAGTATGCCCCCTCTCTTTGCTAGATTGGCCCCCTTAGACTTAAGGCGTTTTGCTGGTCGTCTAGAGGACTGGGAGGGCTTTATTAATATTTTTGATAGTCTGGTACATGCCCGGGATGATTTGACCCAGGGCCAAAAGTTGGCTTATTTGTTATCCGTCTTGGAGGGGGAGGCCCTTGAATCGGTGCAACATTTGGCCCCCTCGGATGAAAACTACCCTATTGCTAGGGATTTGATTGCCCGTCGGTACCAGAACGTACGACGTCTGGCGGACAACCATGTTGCCGCCATTTTGAATTTACCCCGCGTTGCCAGCGTGATGCACTTGAGAGTGGCTTTGTTAAATCCGCTGTTGGTGGCATACAACGCATTAAAAAACTTAAAACTCCCAGTGGAGCAGTGGTCGTTTTTGTTACTGCACATTGTCCTGGGAAAGTTGCCGGACTCTGTTAAGGTCCGTTTTGAGCAGCAGTATGGTGGGGATAGTGCGACTTATCTGCCACCCTTCTCGGACCTCTTGACGTTCCTGGAAGGAGAAAGTAGACTGGCAGATAATTCCTCTCTGGCCGGTCCTATGGGACCCGAACGACCTGTGCCACAGAGTGGATCCCCCACCGGACCCCCCCGTAGGGGGCGTATGGCCCCTCGCGCGCCCGGCCGCTATGCCGCCGTCCAGGAGACCGCCCGCTGCTTGTACTGTCGGGAACCGGGTCACAGCACGACCCGTTGTGATAAGTTCCTCGACCAGCGCGTCCAAGGCCGTCGAGCGATCGCGCGACAACGGACATGGTGCTACTCGTGCTTGGGCCTGCACATGCAGCGCGAATGTACCCAAGCGCACCCATGCCGCTTTTGTAAGGGCAACCACCATCCCCTCCTCTGCATGAACAGCCCAGAGGGCGGCGGAGCGCCGCAGCGCGTCGCTGCAGGATCACCTCGTATGGGTGGGGGGCTCGGACCCCCCGCGGTGTTTGCATCCCGCAGCAGTTCTAGTGGCCACCAGAGTGGCCCCAGATGCTCTCCGCCACGTTTGGACCCTCAAACGGGCGGGGGTCCCAGGGACCCCCCCATGGGAAACCGATCCCCAAGGATGGGGATGAGTTACGCGAGCGTTGCCGGAGGTCGTAGAGGCCCCCCGCGACGTTTTGAGCCTCGCACGGGCGGGGGTCCCACGGACCCCCCCCTGGGAAACCGATCCCCAAGGATGGGGATGAGTTATGCGGGCGTTGCCGGAGGTCGTAGAGGCCCCCCGCGACGTTTTGAGCCTCGCACGGGCGGGGGTCCCACGGACCCCCCCATGGGAAATCGGTCCCCAACCAGGGGGTTCGATTTTGCGAGCGATGCGGGAGGTCGTAGAAGCCCCCCGCAACGTGTTGAGCCTCGCACAGCCGGGGGTCCCCGGGACCCCCCCTCTGAAAATCGGTCACCGTGCCCCCGCGACTATGGGGCGACGTACACGGTGGATGATAGGCACCGATTCTCGCCGCCGCTCGCCGAATACCCGCGTTTGGAGCGGCGCCCGCCCCGTCTTCAAGGGGCCGGGAGATATAACCCGCCTGATGCCGGGCGAATTGGACGTAGGCAGTATGTGGGAGATTGGGACCCACTGGATCGCTATGAGCGACCCCCTTACCATGGGGGGACGTCTGGGGACCCCACATACTAGCAATCAACGTGTTTACGGTCGATTGTAGCCACCCCTCCAGAGACCGTTTTGTTGCCCACGGCCTCTGTGCTTGTCAGGGGATTGAATGGCGACCTTGTGGAAGTTCGCGCCTTGTTGGATTCCGGTGCTCAGGGGTGTGTTGTGTCATCTTGGTTAGTTAGGCGGTTGGGCCTCAAGGTGCACCCCCACACGGAAGGCGTGAGAGGTGTTGGCGATGTGAAAGTCCCCGGGTTGTTAGGGCATGTTGACTTCACATTTACATCACGTAATGGGTCCACGCCAGGCATTAAGACCTCGGCGATTGTGTTGGACACAGTTGTTGGCCGTCAACCTTCAGTTGACTTGGGACCGAGTATGTTGTCTTTGGTGTCTGATTCCCCACTCGCCGATCCAAATTTCTTCCGCCCAGGCCCGGTTGATGCTCTCCTTGGAGCCGATGTCCTGGGGCGAGTTTTGTTGACGGGGAAGCGAGTTCTGCAGCCAGATGGCTTGGTAGCTCTGCAGACGACACTCGGTACAGTTGTGATGGGCCCTGCTCGCCGCGTTTTGGATTCCCTTGATGAGGATCGCGGTCTTGTTTTTAATGTGTCTCTCTCCGAAGTGGTGCAGAAGTTTTGGGAGGTTGAGGAACCTCCACCAGCCCCGCGGGTTGACCCAGTAGGGGATGAATGCGAGTTGTATTACCAGAATAACACTGGTCGCCTCCGCTCTGGTCGTTTGATCACCCGTCTCCCCTTTCGTGCCGGCCGACCTCCTCTGGGCGAATCCCGACCGCTAGCGGAACGTAGGCTAGTGGCGATGGAGCGTCGCATGAGCAAGGATCCGGTCTTCCGCCAGAAGTATGTTGAATTCATGCGGGAGTATGAGGAGTTAGGGCACATGTCCGTGAGCGATTTGGATTGGCGCTCCGTTGAGCACTTCTTTTTGCCGCACCACGCCGTTTTGAAATCCGGAAAGATTCGGGTGGTCTTTGACGGTTCGGCTCCCACCTCCACTGGAGCGTCCTTGAACCAGTGTCTGCATGTAGGTCCCAAGCTGCACACGGAGATCTCAGACATTTTGACCAACTTCCGGCGGCACCAAATTGTATTTATGACTGACATCCGGATGATGTTCAGACAAACGGTCATCCATCCAGAGGATAGGAGGTACCAATTGATTTTGTGGAGAGAGAGTCCTAGGGACCCCTTGTTGATTTATGAATTGAATACGAATACGTACGGTTTGGCTTCGAGCCCGTTTGTTGCGATTCGTTCTTTGTTGGAGTTGGCCGAGAAGGAGCGCTTGAGATATCCTCGCGCCTCCGCCATTTTGGCCAGTGACGTCTATGTGGATGACATTTGCACGGGCGCCTCATCTGTCTCAGAGGCGATTGTCCTGAGAGACGAACTCACCGCCCTTTTGAAGTCGGGAGGTTACGAGTTGAGGAAATGGATATCCAACTCGCCTGATGTACTGGTAGGTTTGCCCGAAGAGCACCAGCAGGACCCCCACCTATTCGAAAATGTTGATAATCCCCATGTGGTGACCGTCCTTGGCGTACAGTACAAACCGGTCTCTGACACTTTCACTTATTGTGTGGATTTACGACCACCGAAAGTCTGGACCAAGCGTTTAGTATTGTCTACTGTCGCACGTACCTTTGACCCCAATGGGTGGATTTGCCCCGTGCTGTTTATGGCCAAGTGTTTCTTGCAACGGTTATGGGCTTCGGGTGTGTCGTGGGATGAACCCCTCTCGGACGAGTTACTCCGAGATTGGTCGAGCTTCGTTTCATCCCTCCCCGAGATTAATGAAGTGCATTTGCCGAGGCTATTCCTCCCTTCTGAAAATTGTAAAGTTACTCTTCACGGCTTTTCCGATGCCTCCGAACGTGGATTTGCTGCGGCCGTGTACCTCCGCACCGTTACTGTTGACGGAGTTGTTGCTGTGCATCTGGTGATAGCGAAAAGCAAAGTCGCTCCCCTTCGGACTCGTCATACGATCCCGAGGTTGGAATTGTGTGGAGCTGCCCTCCTAATGCGTTTGTTGAACCACGTATGGCTCACATTAGGTCGATCTATTGAGATACAAGAGGTTTATGCTTGGACGGACAGTCAGGTCGTCCTTTGTTGGTTGAAGGCTCCGGCGCACACCTTGGACGTGTTTGTGGCCAATCGAGTGTCGCAGATTTGTAATTCCGACATCGAGTTGATTTGGAGACACGTGCCGGGAACCATGAATCCCGCGGATTGTGCGTCTCGGGGTTGTGTAGCCCCAACCCTACTTAACCACCCCCTCTGGTGGGGCCCACAGTGGTTGATGCGGCCTGAGTCGGAGTGGCCGCCCTCTCCAGCGTTGTCGAACGTAGCCGTTCCTGATATGCGGGCATGCGTCCTGGAGACTAACCCCGCCGGGGAAAAGGATTTGTTGTTGGATCGGTACAGCTCCTTACAGAAGCTGCTTGGTGTTACCGCTTGGATCAGACGTTTTGTGTACAATTGCAGAAACCCACGCGCGAGGCGTGATTCGTCGGTTCTCACTCCGGACGAGCGTAGGGACGCGCTCTTGTTTTGGGTCCGGAGAGTACAAGCTGATAGTTTTGAGTCCGAGATTGAAATTTTGCGTTTAGGCCGTCGCAAGTTGAAGGGCGCGGTATCGCGATTAAATCCCTTCCTGGACGAGAGTGGGCTTTTGCGAGTCGGCGGAAGACTTCGAAATGCGAACCTGCCGTATGGAGCTCGTCACCCCCTTTTGTTACCTAAAGCCGGACATTTGACTCAACTAATAATAACAGATCGCCATGTGAATGCACAACATGCTGGCTGTAATGCTTTGTTGGCCATTTTGCAGCGTGAATTTTGGATTTTGTCTGCTCGTCGAGCCATTCGCACTGTGGTTTTCCGTTGCCTGCCTTGTTATCGATTGAAGGCCGCGACCATGCAGCCCCAGATGGGTGATTTGCCTGCTGATCGCGTCACGGAATGTAGAGCTTTTGCCGGAGTCGCCACCGACTTCGCCGGTCCCTTTACTGTAAAGGCTTCGAGACTGCGTAATGCTAAAACCTATAAGGCGTACTTGTGCGTGTTTGTGTGTTTGTCCACCAAGGCTGTCCACTTGGAAATTGTCTCGGAATTGTCTACCGAAGCCTTTGTCGCCGCCTTGAGCAGATTTGTTTCCCGTAGAGGACTGCCGTCATTGATACGTTCCGATTGTGGTACTAATTATAAGGGAACGTGTAATTATCTTAAGGAAGTAGTTAAGTTTTTTGTTGATAACAAAATAGACATTGGAACCACCCTCTCCCGGCGTGGGATAATCTGGAAGTTTAGCCCACCAGCTTGTCCGACCTGGGGAGGAATTTTTGAAGCTTGTGTAAAGGCTGCCAAGACACACTTGCGTCGCGTGATTGGAGAAACTATTCTCACGTTTGAGGAACTTGATACGGTATTTTGTAAAGTTGAGGCCGTCCTCAACTCGCGACCCTTGTGCCCGTTGTCTTCGGACCCGAATGACCTGGAAGCGTTGACCCCAGGTCATTTCTTGATCGGACAGCCCCTTTTGGCGTTGCCTGAATATCCGATTCAGGATGTAGGATCCCATCGTTTGTCGCGATACCAACTTTTGAAACAGATGTCCCAAAACTTCTGGGCACGTTGGTCGATGGAGTATTTGCATATCCTACAACAGCGCGTGAAGTGGACAGATAAAACCACCCCACCCCAGACTGGCGACCTCGTGTTGATTAAGGATGCTAACCTGCCGCCCCTATGTTGGCGAAGGGGGCGCATTGTTAAACTCTACCCCGGAACTGACGGAGTTCCTCGTTTTGCTGAGGTTTTGGTTCGAGATTCGGTTTTGAAGAGAGCAGTTAGTAGGCTCTCCCGATTACCCGTAGATTGACGTACCGTTCTTAACGGTCCGGGGCGGGGGGATGTTCGGAAAAGATCGACGTTTCTGAACGCAACTCTAATGTCACGTCAAATTGACATTAGCTGTCACTTGAAGTTGACAGCGACTCTTGATTGAATTTCTTGTTGGAAAATGTCGGAATAATTTTGCTGAATTTGTTAAAAATCGCTCGCGTTGAATGTGCCTGGCATATCGAGTTTGAATAAAATCTTAAATTATCTATGTGATCCCGTTTTGTACGACCAAGGTTTTGATGCCATCTCTGGAGTGGCCGGTCGCGGATGCTTTGAAAGATAACCTTTTCTACCACACGCGCTTGTTGTCGGGACAATACATCGTAATAAAAAAAGCTCCCCCGCGCGTCGTGGTGTATTGTTGCCCAGTGTCTTGGGACCCTGTGTGTTATTTGTGTTGTGCGTAAGGTGACGAGTTGGTAAGGTCTGCAGAAGACGAAGAAAGGACCCCAGGGGCGCGCGCGCTCCCTTACACCACTTCTGCCTTGGAGACATTCGACACACGGACCCGTATGTAAAATCACCTTACTTCACAAATTCTATCCGCTGTGTATCGCAGTCCAATTGTTCAGTTTACATCCCCGCTGAAACCTAGTTCTTGTCCGGAGTCTACTCATGATAAATCTTCCACTGCGCCATGCCGGCTCCGCGGTATAGGCAGGGGTGTACTGAACACCATACTACCAGCAATAAGTAAAATATTTGAGAAATTAATTTATGCTCAACTTTTAGAATATTTTAAATTAAATAGTATACTGCATGAGAAACAGTTTGGTTTTTCAAAAGGTAAAAGTACAACTGATGCTGGGGTTGCATTTCTAAAACATGTACTTGATGCCTGGGAGGACAAGCAGGATGTAATAGCTATTTTTTGTGACCTTTCCAAGGCATTCGATTGTGTTGATCACCAAACACTATTAAGGAAGTTAAAACATTATGGTGTTTCTGAAATGTCAGTAAGCCTTATGCATTCATATCTGTATGAAAGAACTCAGAAGGTAGTTATTAATAAAACTGAGTCTACCGGAGCTCCCATTACTATGGGCGTACCCCAAGGATCAATATTGGGCCCGCTGTTGTTTTTAATATACATAAATGACCTTCCTTACTACGCGAAGAATTTATGTGAGACAGTGCTATTTGCCGATGATACATCTCTAGTCTTTAAAGTAGATAGAGGTGATGACTGTTCTGACGAAGTGAATAGTGCTCTTTCAAAAGTGTCACATTGGTTTAATAGTAATAATTTATCATTAAACTCAAAGAAAACTAAGTGTTTAAAATTTTCGTTACCTAATGTAAGACAAGTTGATTTTCATATAAGACTAGACGGCGATATGGTCGAATTCATTAACAATACAAAGTTTCTAGGTATTATATTAGACTCGCGACTACAATGGGATCCTCATATCGAAGCCTTGGCGAGTAGACTCAGTTCGGCTGCATTCGCAGTTAAGAAAATAAGGCTCTTAACCGATATTGAAACGGCTAGAATAGTCTATTTTAGTTATTTTCATAGTGTTATGTCCTACGGCCTTTTGTTGTGGGGCTCAGCCGCTAACATCCAAAGTATATTCGTGCTCCAAAAAATGGCTATTCGCGCCATTTACAACCTCCGATCGAGAGATTCTTTAAGAGATCTATTTAAAGAAATAAACATTTTAACTGTTGCAGGACATTACATCTATGAAAATATAATTTATGTGAAAAAGTATTATAATACATTTGTAAAGCAGAGCGATATTCATCGCTTTAACACAAGAAATAAAGATAAACTTGTCGTTCCCAAGTTTAGGCTAGAAAAATCCAGAGCCTCATTTCTGGGGAAAAGCATAGCCTTTTTTAATAAAGTTCCACAGCATATAATTGAACTACCATTGCATAAATTTAAATGTTACATTAAAGAGTCGCTGATGAGCAAAGGATACTATAAAGTAGACGATTATTTGAATGACCGCAATGCATGGTCATGATGTAACACATAACATAATCACTGTTTAATATGATGTATTTTTATACTAAGCAATTGTTGTATTAGTAACGATATGTTTTTTTTTGTAAATGTCGTTACCTAACTAAGAAACGCTGGCAAGTTTCTTGCGCCCATTCTTCTTGTCAGTTAAAAAAGTCTTGAATGGGTGGTAGGAAAATATTGACGATTCATAAGTACATATTTATTATGTCTAAGTGAATAAAGAATATTTTTATCTTTATCTTTATCTAAGCTTCCCTCATACAGTATATCTGATAGCCTTTGTACTTCGAATGGTGACTGCCTCCAAAATCGCCTAATCAAACCTAAAAGACAATGACGCAGGTGTCCCGCAAGGATCTGTCGTGTCCTCGGCACTGTTTCTTCTGCATATTAATGACCTGACCTGCTGGTCAATAATACTTACTATTGGGTATGCAGATGATACATCTATAACAAGTAGATAGTCTTGTCGAGAGTCCCTTGTTGAGCAATGAATATGGCACTTTGGGCAGTCTCCGATTGGAGTAACGCCAATCTTGTCGAATTAAATGCCGTTAAAACGAAGGCTTGTTTCATTTATTTATTATTTATTTACATATTTAGTACACACACATAAAAGTAAAATAGAAAAAAAAAGAAATAGAAAAAGTATTGTACAGGGGCACGGCTTATTTCAAATTGAAATTTCTACCAGCCATTCATTTATATTATTTTTATTTATTTTATTACTGAAGTAGGAATATATTTATGCTATTTGCATACATCATTTAATATTTTGTAAATACAAAATAACCACGGTTTCCATACAAAAATATTTAATAATAAAACAAAAACTTACTTCCTTCGCTGGCATACGCGTGCGACCACTTTCATGTTAGTTCTGACTTTGACAGTTTGTAATTAGATTTTTTACATATTTAATTATTTTCTACTAATTTAGATTGGGAGGTTAATAACTTCCAGTCCACATTACATGACAATTAAAATATATAGCCTAACTAGATAAAACACATAGAAGAACCTACTAAATTTAACAATGAATTAAAGAAATTTATTATTAGCAATTGCTTCTATAGTTTAAGTGAATTCTTTAATAAAAAGTTCATATGAACATTTTCCTTCCCAACCTTCAATCTCTTGATAGGGCCAGTATTTGTAACTAAATTATAAATGTATAGAAAAATTACTATGTTGCAGTTAATTTTATTACTATTTTTTAATTTGTAATAATTAATAGAAAACAAATATAAATTTTAGAATAAGTTACGTTGCCCTCACAGGGCGTCACATGTGCACCTATGTACTCTCTGCCATCTATGTACTTTATGTTCTTACTGTGACATCCAATAAAAGATTTGTATTTGTAATAAATGAAAGAACTGAAAAAAGGTAACAAAATATAGCTGTAGAATTTATCGAATTCAATGTACACTCGACAGCACATCATGTTAAGCAGTTGAACTGCGATAACAGCTTTTATTACGTAGGGCATAAAGGCGGTCTCAAGGCTTCGATCAACAATAACACGAAGTCTCAAGGTCAAAATGTTTAGTCTGATGTGCTGCCGTGTGTAGTCTATTTATTGACGTTGTCAATTTCAGGGTTATTCACCGCAAAAAGGATTCCTTCCCTATCGACTCCAACTTTCCAGGGTGTATCCTTACCGACAATCGACCACCTGCATCTTCTTGGCCTGAACCTGTCATCCAACCTGAATTTTGGTGAGTACATCGATTCCATTGCAAAGTAAGCTGCTTAGTTTTTGGCATAGACAGGTACGTACATCTTCTGAATATTAAAATGTATATTTTTTTCATTTTGACGATAAGAACTTTGATTGATACTTAACTCCTTGAAAACATTAGTTGGTCGAAACACCAAACTTATTGATATACCTACCATAAACATTAATTTTCTAAATTACGTCACGTAGTTAAGCTCAGATTATTTATCGCAATAAAAAGGAAATTGAAATTAATACCGCACAAAATAGTTCTTAGGTAATATTTTTTAATATTATATTACAGTATTATACGGCATGGTTTTTTCTCTCTTCAGAAGCAGTAGGGGTAGTTGGGGCACAAGGCAGGCTCGAATCCAGCTGGGTACCGAAGAGCGGCGGGGATAGGTCTGTTAAGAAAAACAAAGTCATTAATAAAGTGTGAAGGCAGTAAACAAATTTGAGAATCATCAAATTTTTTTACACAATGCTGAAAAAACAAACCAAGCTATTTTGGGACCATAGAAATAGAACATTAATTTGTTTCGGCATTAGGTATTTTATCACAAAAGTGTCCCTTAGCAGCACTGTGCTCAAGCTAGTGCCCCAAATTTACTGGGTTAGACTTGGGGAGCACTCTTGAGCAGTCACTTTACCATAGGGCGTAACCGCCTTTAACCGCCTCTGTGGTCTAGTGGTTCATACCATCGATTTTAGACCCAGAGGTCCCGGCTTCGACTCCCAGTGGAGGTACATATTGTATTCGGTTTGGTTGGTAGGACTTGTTTTTAGTCCTTTGGCTAGTTACTACCATTTTACTTGCATTACTGTGTTCCGGCAGTTAGAGATAAGATAGCCAGTTCCTCAGTGATTGGGGATTCCGGGAGTATTGCGCTTCCACCTTCAGCTTTATCACCACTTATCATCAGGTGTGATGAAGGCTAAGTGCTACCGCGTAGTGGATAAAAAAAACCTAAAGTAAATTAAAGAACGACCGGACCTATAAGTCGCAATTCGAATGCGCAAGTTATATCTGTCTATGCCCATCATAAGGACCATGAATGAATGAACCTTGAGCACTTCTTATGTAAAAAATGTATACTCACTCAAGGGGTGCAACGACGGGTGTTAAAGGTGCCGCGGGCAGGATGGACGGGTTGTACACCCACTCGGGGATGGGGAGGCCGTCCATGGTGTAGCGCCCCAACATGGCGGTGTCGCAGTACGGGTAGTTGGGGCACACGGCTGGGTGCACTCCCGCTGGGTACTCAATGCATTGAGCTGCCACGGCCACGGCGAGGACGATGGTCTGGTGGTAAAAAAAGGGTTGTTTTTACTTATATTTTTAGTGTTATAAAGACTTTATTCTTAGCTCTTTATTAAAAAGATTCAACTTATTGAAGTGAAAACTTCTTATGCGGCGTTGAGCACTTTTTGTGATGGGTAAAAACTGTTAAACTCGCGTCAGGATCACGTGACCGTAAGACGATCCCGTGACCGTAAGACGTACACGTGACCTGATCGAGAAACTGTTACAATGTCATTAGAATACGAAGGCAAATTTCGCCATCTTTCCCAATGCTGTGATAGCTCTGGCACCTTGGTGCCCTTTATCCACGCATCTAATTCATCTCTAAGTATACTTTCTAAAAATCAACGGGTTAAAAAAATTTAGAATATCAAAAATGCACAACGTTAATATTCAAGTTTTCACTTCTGCCGGCACTCCCGGAGTGCAACTCGCTGTTTTATTTTTAAAGCGATAATTCAATTTAAGTAGGAAATAGCTGTTATTGCTGTTAAAGAAGTGATAAAAGTTATAAGTACTTACCAATTTAGTGAACATGTTGCTGATTCTTGAGTACACAACTGCGACTGATATGGAATATAATTTTCTGTTACTATTTAAAGAAGTATTTAATGGCTATAACAATTAGTGCAATGTTGCACTTTCTTGTCTGGTATTTATGTCTAAAACTTGTCATGTTATTAAAATAATGATGTCCTAATTCAATTATCCGGTTAATGACATGTTGTTCGATTATTTACACTATAGATTATTACCGGTTCAACTTCGCTTTTAGTAGCAATAGTAGTGTACCTCTTTCAAAACTATACTGGTGGCTACCGACCAAAAAATATGGATATGAGCGTTTGAAGACCATATTATACCCATATGATATAATAAAACTTCAAATGTCAAATGATGCCCGTGTTCGTATCCATATGTTTTAGCCGGTAGCCCCCAGCATTTAGGTGGCAAAATTCAATAATAACAATTATTATTAAGTACTGTATCTTGACTCGACTTAGGTTTCACGGGCAAAGCCCAGTTGTTTTGCCAGGCCTGCGTTTGGACATAAGTCCAACACACAGAGGCCCTTTATGAAGGTTTTAATGTAATGTGCAATGTTATTATTAAAAAAAAAGAAAGCCAATTAAAGTTTTAAGTAATAAAATTGTCTTATTTAATATTTATGTAAGGTATTCATTGTATGGGTCATTAGTTGCCTAAAATAAAATGATTTATTATTATTATCTCCTTTACTATATTTAAAATACATACAAAATTATATTTCTAAACTAGCGGCCGCCCGCGGTTTCACCCGCGTGGTTCTCGTTCCCTTAGGAATATCCGGATCAAAGGTACCCTATGTGTTATTCCAGCCTATAATCTATCTCTGTTGCAAATTTTATCCAGATCCGTTCAGTAGTTTTTGTGTAAAAGAGTAACAAACATCCATACATTTATAATAAATTATCCCGAGGGAATGTAATATTTTTCCGGAATAAAAAGTAACCCAAGTTACTCCTTATTACATCAGCTACCTGCCAGTGAAAGTCCCGTCAAAATCAGTCCAGCCGTTTCAGAGATTAGCTGGAACAAACAGACAGACAGACAGACAGACAGATAGACAGACAGACAGACAGACAGACAGACAAAATTTGTAAAACATGTCATTTTGGTATATGTACCGTATATATAATCATATGCATGAAGTAAAAAACGCTTATTTTAACGTTACAAACAGACACTCCAATTTTATTTATTTGTATATATGTATAGATATAAAATTTTACAATGTATAACACTAAAAATATAACATTTTAAAATACAAAAATGCAGTTCCCCAACGGTAGCAAGATCAGGGTCCCGGCTACCGATGGTTAAGGATCTAGATTATTGTTATTATTTTTATTGTTATTTATTCTTTTGAATCGCTTTACAGGCAACTTTCTAATAGAAGACTAGTATAGTATTATATTATCTGTGAATAGAAGGTATAGACTTCGTTAAAGAGACACTCCTTCATTGTGAAACAAGTTGCCTTATTACCTTTTAATCGTCTTCAAAAATGCTGTTAATTAGGTATTACATAATAAGGTCAATAAACACCTTCTTAAATAGAGCTGACAACTGCTTATCCATATCAGTTGCAGTAGCGAAAGAACAGTCTACTAGCTACCATCAATTTTTTTAACAATGTTTGCTAAATTGGTAAGTCGATATCTTTTAATTTTAATTTCATTTATTTATTAGGATCATACAACTTGGCATTCAAACGGTTGTATTTTTTATAATCTAGTGTTAAAAATAAAGGTTTGATAAGTTCTTAGGCATTTAAGATTTTAAACTTTCGCGTTCCATTATAATTATAAACATAATAAATGTCGCGTTGAGTCCCGTTACTCTTGTTCTTAAGCATCGCAAATATTAACTTATTAAAGCTTGGAACGTGCTCACATGTGCGAAAAAATTATAGAATTCAATTGTTGTATTTTAAGATGCGAGTATAAGGGTCAGAGAACAATACAAAAGATATTCATAAAACCCGCTACTTCTTACTCAGATTGTCGTCCTCGCCGTGGCCGTGGCAGCTCAATGCATTGAGTACCCAGCGGGTGTGCACCCAGCCGTGTGCCCCAACTACCCGTACTGCGACTCCGGCATGTTGGCGCGCTACACCATGGACGGCCTTCCCATCCCCGAGTGGGTGTACAACCCGTCCATCCTGCCCGCGGCACCTTTAACACCGCTCGTCGCACCCGTTGAGTGAGTATATTTTTTGCATCAGAAGTGATCAAGGTTCATTCATTTTTGTCCTCCACATCGTGTCTAACTGGTCCTTATGATGGGCATAGATATGACTTGCGCATTTAAATATCGACTTAAAGGTCCGGTTATTCCTTAATTGAAGGTTACGCCTTATGGTAAAGTGACTGCTCAAAAGCGATCCCCAAGTCTAACCAAGTGAATTTGGGGCATTAGCTTGAGTACTGTGCTACTAAGGGACACTTTTCAAGATTCAAGATTCAAATATGTTTATTCAATTTAGATTGTTATTTACAATACTTGTGAACGTCATAGAAGCTACGCCATCGGTTCGCAAACCCTACAGCGGGAGGCCTTGGAGAAGAACCGGCAAGAAACTCCAAGGGTTGTTTTTTTCTCCCTGTTTTATTTCATACAGAGTCGTCAAATTGAAAAATGACCTTAACATGGTATGACTAAGGTCAGTTTCCATCACAATTACACAATGGGTTATGATAAATACAGTTAAGTATAGGCGAACTAATGATCATAGCGGTGAACAATTTTCAATTAAGTACTTAGGAACTCTACTTAAAGCTTTAATATTAGTTAAAAACAAAAGACAATTCTACTATATACTGCAAGTTGCGCCATACATGTTTCAAATGTAATTCTTAATAAAATGAATAAAAACAAAAGAAAACACATTTTAAAGCAAGCAGATAAGAGCAGACCCATTCCCACTGGCAGCACCCGTTCACGAGCATGACGCATGAACCAGCCATCGCTTCGCTCAACCATATTTTAGGGAACGTAACGACTTTGGAATAAAATACCTATTGCCAAATCAAATTAATGTCTTCTTACAAAATAGCTTGGTTTGTTTTTTTGGAATGGTGTTTTTTTTATAATTCTTAAATTTGTTTACTGCCTTCACATTTTATTAATGACTTTGTTTTTCTTAACAGACCTATCCCCGCCGCTCTTCGGTACCCAGCTGGATTCGAGCCTGCCTTGTGCCCCAACTACCCCTACTGCTTCTGAAGAGGGAAAAAAACATGCTGTATACTACTGTAATATATTAAAAAAACTAAAAATCGATTTAGTGACGTATTAATTTTAATTTCCATTTTACTTCGATAAATAATCTGAGCTTAACTATGTTACGTAACTTATAAAATGAATGATTATGGTATATCAATAAGTTTGGTATTCCGACCAATTAATGTTTTCAAGGAGTTAAGATGTTTTTATACCATAAAACTAGCGAGCGCCCAGTGGTTTCACGCGCGTAATTTCCGACCCCGTGGGAATAGGTATTGCAGTAAAAATTTCATTGTGTTCACAGTTCACACTCGAGTCAACAGCTTATGACTCGTACTTAAACGTTAAACGTAAACAAATCCTTACTTCCTTACTTTCCTTACTTTATATTATAAATGCGAAAATGCGAATCTGTCTGTCTGTGTGTTACACAATCACGCCTAAACTACGGAACCGATTTGAATAAAAATTGGTACAGAGATAGTCTAGAGCCTGAGAAAGGACATAGGCTACTTTTTTATGTGAACAAAGGGCTGTAAGGGGTTGAAATAGGGGATGAAAGTTTGTATGGAAATTACGTCATTTTTAAAGCTAGAAGCTTCAAAATTATTTTATAGGCTTTTGATTAGATAAATAAATACGACATTCAAAGTTTGTAAAAAAAAACTACCCTAAAGAGGGTGAAAACAGGGGATGAATTTTTTCTGTGTGATGACGTCGCCAAAAAAGTTTACGGAACGGATTTTCATGAAAGTTTTTTTGTTAAACAGCTATTGGTCCTTGCCAACATATAGCTATAATTTATTTTGAAGATCGCAATTTCTGATGTGGAACCATAGCAGTCCAGCCAAACTATGAGAGATATAAAAATACCGTTTTAAGGAAAATTGTTAAACGTGATGAGCACTTTCTATTGACGTACAAAGTTTGAAGGTCTGGTACACCTGATGTGGAACCCTATCAGCCAGATCAAACTATATGAGAAACAAACATAGCGTCTTAAGAAAAGTTGTTTAACGTCATGGACATTTTCTATTGACGGAAAAATATCGAAGGTCTGATACTCCTGATTTGGAAATATATACTAATATTATAAATGTGAAAGTGTGTTTGTTTGTATGTCCGTCTTTCACGTCAAAACGGAGCAACGGGTCGACCTGTTCTTTTTAGTATATGGATAGTTTTGGAGCTAAAGAGTCCCATAGGCTAATTTTATCCCGGAAAAATATCACATTCCCTCAGAAAAACGTCGTGTAGTACACGCGGCAAAACCGCGGGCGGAAGGCTATGTGATATAAATTTTTAATGTGTTAATACGTAGGTACTGTTTATGTAATATACACGGTATTTTTTATCACCCCGGATATTATTAGGCATTATTTTACTCATGAAAACAAACAACTTTTATTATGGGACCAACACTGAAATGGCGAAAAAATATCAGCTGTTCCATACATTTTGATTAAATATTTTTGCACTTTTGTATGGAATAGCTGTTTTTTTTTTGCGGTTTTAGTGTTGGTCCCATACTAAAAATTGTTTGTTTTCATGAGCAGAATAATCCTTTTAATTTTATCCGGGGTGATAAAAAAATTACCGTGTAAATTAAGTAAATAAATAAAATAATTCATACTTATTATAAAACTGTATGCGATTCTATTCAGGGGGCTACCGGCTAAAAATTATGGGTATGGACATGGGCTTCATTTGACATTTGAAGCCCATATTATGCCCATAAAAGCACAAAATATGGGCATCAAATGTCAAATGAAGCCCATGTCCATATCCATATTTTTTTGCCGGTACAGGGGCTGTATACATTGAAAAGAAATAGAAAAAAATACCACCAAGGGTCTTCTTAAACGGAACAGATACCAAAAATATAGTTTTTGAATTTTTTGTCTGTCTGTCTGTTGTCCACGTTTCAGGCAAAAACTATTGAACGGATTTTTAAACTTTTTTTGTTATATAGCTATTAGTTGTCGCCAACTTATAGGTAGGCTATAATTTATTTAGAAGATCGAAATGGCCGATGTGGAACCTTAGCAGTCCAGCCAAACTATGAGAGATATAAAAATACCGTCTTATGGAAAATTGTTAAATGTGATGAGCATTTTCTATTGACGTACAAAGTTTGAAGGTCTTGGTACACCTGCCTGGCTAGCATTACCATCATTATATCACGCGATATGATCGTCTTGCTGTCTTGCTTCCACCTTAGTGGGGTAGGTAAGCAAGACAGCATGACGTGCTATATCATATCGCATGATAAAAGCCGTTCATGCTAGGCCAGCTGATGTGGAACCCTAGCAGCCAGGTTAAACAATATGAGATAGCATCTTAAGAGAAGTTGTTCAGCGTGATAAGTTCTTTCTTTTGACATACTGTTTGTATTGTTTGTATATCCGTCTTTCACGTCAAAACGGAGCAACGGATCGGCGTGTTTTTTTAGTATGTGGATATTTTAGGAGCTAGAGAGTGACAAAGACTAATTGATATCCCGGGAAAATATAACTGTCCCTCGAGATAACGTCGTGTAGTACAGGCGGGCGAACCGCGGGCGGAAGGCTATGTGAAATAATTTTTTAATGTGTTAGTATATATCATAGCTATTTGTATTTAGCGCTAAACTAATATATCTAAACTAAATACACAAAAAAACGAAACACCTTATTAGCTAAAAAAATGAAAAATGCTGCCGAAAGTCACTATTCCACGCGAACGAAGTCGCGGGCACAGCTAGTACTTAATATTTGTCACTTTCGCATTTCTAATTTGTTAGAAGGCATAAAATTTATCGTACGGAACTACAATACATTAACTAGTCTACACTCCGTAATAGGAGCCCACTACCTCCGTAATTGGCTCTGACCTTAATCATACCTCCGTAATAGGGAAAATCGAATAGGGCACTAAAATGGTATTTTAAATTCCTTAATAACGAACAAAGTGTCTTAAGAAATATAAAATTTTATCTCCATTTTTACAGAATATTTTTTTGTCTAACTTGATGCTTACAAATGCTTATTTTTGATACCAACTTTCAAACTTTTTTATTTATTGATTAACTAGTACTAATAAAATTGATGGGCACTCAAGTGAGAGCCCCAAAATTATTTTTGGGGCACTAATTTGAGTAAGCTGACAAACGGCTAAAGATTGAGTTGAAACTCTATGTGTTACCGCATATCATTTTATAACAAATTATATATTTTGTTTTGCTGTTTTTTTTCAACAATTCTGTCTATGGTGCTCAAATGAATATTTTTAATAATATAAATAATGCTGGCATTTTCAAATACGTAATTATTAGGTGGAATACTTTTAGATTTTATCGTCATTTTTTGTCGATAAAGCTGATGAGTATTTTGCGCCTTTTATTCTTCTCGTCAGTTAAAAGAGTCCTCAATAGTTGGTGAAGCAAAACTGAAGATATAAAAAATGCATAATTGTGTAAAAAAAGTTTTTTTTAATAAAGATTTTATCTATTTCTAGTTAAATAACCCATTTCATTAAGTTCTATGTTTTTCTTAACAGACTTGCCCCGGCCGCTCCCCGGTCGGTACCCAGCTGACTTCGACCCGGCCAAGTGTCCCAACTACCCCTACTGCAACTGAAGAAGATTATTGAAAATAAGTTAATTAAACTAACTAATAACAAATAACATTATTATAAAAAAAGGAAAGTTTTTTATTTGTTTGTTTGTACCTATGTTTGTAATGGACAAACTTAAAAAAGTAATTTATTAAAAAATTTAAACGTCTTCAAAAGGTACCTATCAACTTAAAAGGAACAAAATAACCTTCCTGATCAGAAGGTCTAAGTAGCTAAATGTCCAACAGCGCGAAACGTCTGACGAGCAGTAAGTCTAATTAGCAGAATGTCTATGTAGCAAAACGTCCAACTATCAAATGGTCTGTATATCAGAACATCTATTTAGCAAAAAGTCATTTGTGAAATGTGTACACTCATGATAAATATGTCATTTAATAATATCTATACCTACTACAAGCCTTAAAAACGACTACCACACTACATTGGCCTCCCGACAAAACGCGGGCGCTACTATAACGTGCTAGGATTAAAGTGGACATTAGAGTGCAAAAAGATCCATCAATGGATCTTTGCATTGGATTTAAGTGGATCGAGGGGAATTTATTCAAGTTTGAGCACAAAATTCACAAAGACATAACAATGTCACCCATGCTTCATGCCTGCTTTGCCCGCGTCCCTTTTCACGTAAAAACGTTCAATTTTCCCGTCCCGTCCCGTCTTTCATAATAGTTATAGTGAGGCCTTATTATGCACGGTTTTAGGGTTCCGTACCCAAAGGGTAAAACGGGACCGTATTACTAAGACTCCGCTGTTCGTCAGTCTGTCTGTCTGTCACCAGGCTATATCAAATGAACCGTGATAGCTAGACAGTTGAAATTTTCACAGATGATGTATTTCTGTGGCCGCCCATTCTGTTCCCATACATCAAACGTGTTTTTTTTTGTCGTATTTTGCTCGATATTAATAACGGCAACAGGTAGATGTTTGAAATATTCACAATATAAATAAATAATTAAATCAAAATAAAATAAATATTGAATGGGGGCTCCCATACAACAAACGTGATTTTTGACGGTATGAAACTCGCACTTGGCTGGTTTTTTGTTTATTTCAGAGCTCTGCGTTCTTTCTTTGATAACAAGAAAGAACAACCGAAACTAACGAAAAAGTACGTAACTAAAGTATTATGCTTACAATAATGTGGTTTATTTATTGTCATGTTTTTCTACCTGTCAGTCATGACAACGACGTTTTCAGCCAAGGAGATTCTACAAGGAAACTGGAGTTTTTAGCCTGAATAAAAAAGTGTGCCCAGCTCACATTTGTTCACATGTGTTCGGGATATGGTTTATAATAGTATTATATAATTTTATGAGCGAGCTGGTGTGTCTCATGGTAATTTTGGTACCCGTGTCTTACAGTAACAGCAATTTTTCTAATAATTGTATTATTTATTCAAAAATTCCTTTTAATTCTTAATACTTATAGATTTGAATATACGGCGCAGCTTGCAGTTTCCTTTTTATTAATCCTATAATATAATGTGAATAAGATTAAGATTAGTGTGTCCATTAAACTGATTCCTTGTTTAGTTGAAAATTGTTTACTGTTTTAGGTAATAAGCAAAATTGTACTTAATTTAAGCTGTATTCTGTATTGTGATGGAAAGTAACTCAACTATTATGTGAAGGTCATTTTTCAAATTTGACGACACTGTATAAGTTAAAACAGGGAGAAAAAAATTGCCCTTGGCGAGTTTCTTGCCGGTTCTTCTCGCTACAAGGTCTCCTGCCGTAGGATTTGCGAGCCGATGGCGTAGCTTAAGTGTTGTTAAGCAAACCTAAATTGAATAAACGATATTGAATTTGTATTTTTTTTACTATGTAGTGGCTGTCTGTTGTCTCATATGATCATACATTTTGTTTCTAAGGTTTCTTATAGGTGAGACGGAAGACAGCCACAGTCTACAAAAAAGTGTTAGTACTACTTTCTCCAGTTATCTCAGTATTTAGTCTAAGCTCTTTGTCTTCAGCAATGTTGTGTTCCGGCAGTTAGAGATAAGATAGCCAGTTTTTCAGTGGTTGAGTATTCCGGGAGTAATGGTGCTCCACTTCACCTTCGGCCTTATCTTACGGCCACACTACAAAAGTGTGCACACCCGGGTCTCGCGTCGGCGTCGGTCGACGCGTCAACGCACTGCGCTGCACTGCGCTAGAGAAATGTGTTTCTAACTGAATCCAAGCAATTAACCGACATGTCCGTTGTTTCACTAACCGCTAGGCTACTATCGAGGCGCCAAGCGACCGCGACAGCGAGCGGTGGGGCCGCGCACGTAACGTGCCTTGTGTACTGTGGTTCACTACACTAGGATGGATGAGTCATCGAAGCGATCAGCTAACCCCTTGCCGCTAAGCGTGCCACCTGCGGTGTAGACTTTGCCTTAGTATGTGGCAAATTCACTGACCTCTATTTTTTACACACTGGACTGGCTGACAAAAAATATTATTGTGCCTATTTGAGTATCGCCATTTTGGCGCTGTAGGCCAAGCTGTAGGGTGAGTGTCCATGTAACTAAAATTAGTGATGTTCTTATGTCGACTGTGGTAATGATTGTGTAAAAATTTGTTCTCCGGACACTCGTAGTGGCGCTTCAAATTGACACACAAAATTAGCTGTAAGTGTTGTGTAAAGACAGCCGCCTGTCCAGTGTGTAAAAATAGAAGTCAGTGGGCAAATTGCGGCTGACTGACAGGCCGTTGCCTGAAGGCGGACTGATAGTCTGTGTGGCCCTTTAGTAGGTCAGAGATAAAAATAAAAGGAACAGCAAAGTTATTAAAATTGTAATTATTTTTTATTTTATAAAAGTAGTTTTTTTAATTTCTTTATGTTAATATCCCGTTCACTTGCAGTAGGGGTAGTTAGGACAAAATTTAAGCTGAAATGCTTTCGTCAAAATATAGGCCATGCGGCGGCGTTATTAAAAGTCACACAGTTTCAGTACAATATAAAACAATAATTTATTTTCTATAGTAGTTTCCGTTCCTTTCTATAAGTATCTTTCTATGTTAATATCCTGTTCACTTGCAGTAGGGGTAGTTGGGGCAGAGGAGCGGGTCAACGCCAGCTGGGTAACGAGCCGCTGGGGCAAATCTGTTAACAAAACATTTTAATTATAAAAGGCATAATAAAGTTAGATTCGCTCGAAGGATTGCATCATTGAAGTGGCAGTGGGCGGGACACATAGCGCGGAGAACCGATGGCCGTTGGGGCGGAAAGGTTCTTGAATGGCGACCGCGTGCCGGACGACGTTCCGTGGGCAGGCCCCCTACAAGGTGGACCGACGATCTGGTCAAGGTCGCGGGAAGCCGCTGGATGCGGGCAGCGCAGGACCGATGGAGGAGGCCTATGCCCAGCAGTGGGCGTCGTTTGGCTGACATGATGATGATGATGATGAAGATCTTCTAAATTAAATCGTATTTAAAGGCAACTTGAACCGCCTCTCTATTGGTTCACACCACCGGTTTCAGACCTAGAGGTTCTAGAGTTAGAGACGAGGTGGCCAACATGACGTTATCCAGCGGGAGTGTGTTCTTTTTTCGGGATAAAGAGTAGCCTATGTCACTCTCCATCTTTCAAATCAAAAATCACGTCGATACGTTGCTCCGTTTTGACGTGAAATACCATCCTATCCTACTTAATATTATAAATGTGAAAGTTTAGATGTTTGGATGTTTCGATGTTTGGATGTTTGTATGTGTGTTACCCAATCACGCTTAAACGGCTCAACGGATTTGGCTGAAATTTGGGACATAGATACTTTGTAGCCTGGAGATAAACATGGTAAATTTGTAGATTTAGAACATTTTAATGTTATATATGTGCAAATTACTGTGGAATAAATGAAATGAATATCCCAGAAAAGTATCACATTCCAGCGAGATAACGTCGTGTAGTCCACGCGGGCGAAGCCGCGGGCGGAAAGCTAGTTGATTATATTTACGTCAGCTGCTTTTATATGGGAAAAGAAAAGTGTTGTTTTTACTATTTCCCACCCAATTTTATGTTTTACTTAAGAAACAATTATGAAAAAAATGCCGAATTGGTCACTTCGTTCTCGAGTTTTCGCTTAGCAACGTTCATTCATTTATATAGAAAATAATAAGCCAAATCGATACAAATAAATAAAATTGGAGTGTCTGTTTGTAATATTAAAATAACAATATAATAAGAATAACCTTGTGCCCAAGTAACTGACTCGGGGCTCGCGCTTGGGCAGTCCCCAAACCAAGTATGATTTGGGGCAATAGCTTGAGCACTGTTTAATCTATTTTATCTATTACTTCGTCTGACTGGGTCCGGCAGTGTTGATATATATAACACCCGCCAGAATAACAGCGCTGCTGGGTCACTTTGTCCATCTTTAAGAGACCCAGCAGCATAATGCTGAGGCGGGTTATTTGTTGGCCCACTCAGTTATCCCTTCTTATCTCATTTTAATAGTAATAAGTAATTTTTTTTAATTGTTTGTGCTTAAATTCTTTTTTGTTTCTTTATTTTAGTGTGCGAGACCAATAAATGCTTTTCTTTCTTTCTATAATGAGCTTCGATCAACAATAGTACTAGATGAAGGCTCACGCACTAAATGAAAACTTTATATGGCCAGACTGACTTTTTTTTAGACGGAGAAAAAAGGTTACGAATGTTACGATCTTACAATATAAATGACAAGAAGCGTTCTAAGTTGGAAATACCTTAGTATTATTGACACTGTCAAAATAATCTACTTATAATTATACTCTCAAGTGGGCTTATGAGGCTTGGACATATCTGTCACTCCAGGTATGTATCTAGAACTAGGTGTTATTGTTGATCGAAGATAATGAGTTATACTTACTCGGGGCTGAGGGGCGCCACGACTGGTGCCACAGGCAGGATGAACGGGTTGTACACCCACTCGGGGATGGGGAGGCCGTCCATGGTGAAGCGCGCCATCATCGACATGTCGCAGTACGGGTAATTGGGGCACACGGCTGGGTGCACACCCGCTGGGTACTCAATGCATTGAGCTGCCACGGCCACGGCGAGGACGACAAACTAGAATAAAAGAAAAGTTTAAATATTATCATCACTAATATTATTATTGACAGTTTAGAACTTAAGAAATAAAATTTTAGATTTAAAAAATCTGGAGATCAGAGCCAAAACAAGGGCAAGCCGGAGCCCCCGAATATTGCTGCCTTTTCTTTTTGACTTGCCGAGTTCAAGTTTAGCTATTATTTTATCAAAATACTTAGATGATCAGACATAAAAAGTAGTTCTTAAAATTTTCAACGTTTTCATTTAAATTCATAAATTTTTACTTACACCTAGTTCTACTTGTTTCTTATTCTGTAAATAAAATCACGTGAATTGATTGTTTTTATTTAAGTAGGTATTTAAAATTTCAAGGTTTTTTTTGCATTCACAATGCAATTTTTACTATTAAAAAATTTAAAATGAAGTATTTAGAAAAAGTCGACGCGTCTCACAACAGCTAGCTCTGATGATGAAATGAACGTTGACTAACAGAACAGCGCGTTAGAAGTATCGGATAAAAAAAATGGAAAATGAAGTATTTAGAAAAAATCGACCCGTCTCACAACTTTCACTTTTTTTTCTAAATACTTCATTTTCCATTTTTCTATAATAAAAATTGCATTGTGAATGCAAAAAAACTAAAAATTAAAAGTATCGGATAAATTCGTCACTTCTCCCGGCGACTCCGTAGCTCAGTGGCTAGAGCATTCACACGGACAGTGATAGGTCGTAGATTCGAGTCCCATCAGAGCTAGTTGTGTGACGGGTCGTCTTTTTCTCAAAAGGCTTTTAAATTTTTCAATATTTAAAATCTTTTGCGAAATATTACCAACACAAAACAGGTAACTATTTATTTTAAATTGTTCTTTTTCTTTTGTTGTGTGTCAATAATAGTAGATTGTACAACAAGTGCATAAAACGTACCATTTTACCCGAGACGGTGAGGGTGGATAGTCAGTGGGCGATTTTCTGAAAGCTCAGTCACTAGATGGCGCTGTCCTACCTATGCAGTTAGAAGGAACGGAACGTTATAAATTTTACTTTGACGCGGCTTTTTTACGTAAAACGGAACGTCAGACAGATGTTATTTATTTACCTTAATCTTTAAATTTACCTATTTCGTTTCTGTTCCTCACAGTAGTACTTATTTAATATATTATTAGTTTCCTTTGGGTTTTTAAAAGTAAATAATTTAAATATGATTCATACCAGAACATACCATAGACATGTACATACTTCGTTCAACGCCATCTAGTGAAGCTTTTGGAAGCTTTTTTTTTTAAATGGCCTCTCAGAAAATCGCTCATTCGAGGGTAAAATAGGTTTTGTGTACGAGTTATACACTCTGATTTTCACTTCGAGTGTGAGGAAAAAAAAAAGAATATTGCCATATTGGCGGGAAGACTTTTTTTTCATTTTTTTTATACTTGGCAGTGGCAGCACAGTGACTTTAGCATAGATCGTAGTTCATAATTCTCTTGAAATACCTACTTATTTCTTACAAAACTCATTAATTTTTCTAGTTTTATTAATTTAGTAATTTAACATGGATTGTGTACAAAATTAAAGAAACAGCATGAAATAACAAGTTTATTTAACGAAGTTTAATTGCGTGTGTGTCTGTTTACTTGACGACCTTTGTCTTAGAGTCTGAGATTTAGACGAAGATTTTACTTTATGCACTAGGGCATAAACACGAATTTTACGAGCATGAGAAGTGAAAATGTATTTTCTTTCTTTCAATCATCTTGATATTTTAACTTTCAGTAAGACAAGCAACTCATCAGTCGCTTGTTTTCGAACCGATACAATGTTTTCAAATTTGGTATATTTTAAATTATTTTTTTTACGGAGCGGTTCAAAGGTTAATGACATTATTACACGTGCGAGGTCTTCTGGCACACATATTTTTTTATCAAAAAGAAGACTTCCAAATATCTTTTGAAAAAAAAATTGTAATAATTTTTTTTTATTATCATTATATAGGTATACTTATGTACATTTTAACAACAGTCAAATACTATAATATTAAAATATTTACCAGTTTAGCGAACATGATGCTAGTTTTCTCGAGTAGGTACACACTTGTGACTGATATGGTTTGGCAATAGTTGACGCTATTTAAAGAGCTTAATAACTATATCAATAAATATTAATTGCATGGAATGTGGTTAACTTAGCAAAATTTGCTTCTTTAACGTCCAGTATATTTCTCAGACAAAATGTTCTCAAAATTGTTTAGGCATGATAAGATAACTAACAGTAATTTTTCACAGTTCAGTTTCAGTCACATTAAAATCAGTATCATCATCAGTCATTAAACGTCCTCACTGCTGGGGCGCAGACCTTTCTTGTGGATGGATAAGAAGGGGTCATGACCTGCCACGTGAGCTCAAAGTGGATAACGAGCCTTTCGAGGCAAGAAATGGGTGGCGAAAGCCCAGATGCGGCTCGAACTCATGACTTTCCCCTTAGTAATAACTGAAATACATTTTGGAAATGCGTAAAATATTTGCTTTCTAAAAAAATCTTGTTAGTCAAAATATTTTCATTAAATTTTGATACCTTATAATAGCTCATAATTTATTATACTCCATTGATTTCGCATGAATCTTGGAGCAGAAAGGTTCTCGAATGGCGACCGCGTACCGGACGACGTTCCGTGGGCAGACCCCCTACAAGAGTGGACCGACGATCTTTTCAAGTTCGCGGGAAGCCGCTGGATGCGGGCAGCGTAGGACCGATCGTTGTGGAGATCTATGAGGGAGGCCTACACCTATAGCAGTTAGCGTCGTTCGGCTGAAAGTGGGCTGAAATGATGATTTGCATAACCCTTTCGGTGAAGTAATTGTGCATGAAATTCTATTGGTACCCATTCGATTCATATCGATTCTGGGTTTTTAATCTATACTTTTTAAGACCGTCTCCTTTGGCTGAAAAATGAACTGGATTTTAGAAAAGCTACTTTTAATTTGTTTTTACTTTTTTTGCATTCACAATGCAATTTTTATGACTTAATGAAATAAAAATATTAGAAAAATTCTACTTTCGACACAACTAGCTTCGATGATATGACTACGACCAAGACCTTTCACTGTCCGGGCGAATGCTCTATCCACTGAGCTACTGAGTTATGAGCTACTAAACGCTGCCTATGGAGGCGACCTGCGGATCCGCAGGACGCGCGAACACGTACTATTCCCTCGGCCGGTCGCGGCGACCGCTGTACGCGCCAGTGTGGCCCTTCCCGTCCGTCTCAATATATTTGTTTTTCCCGCTCAACGCGGACGCAAGACGCGCCGCTCCAGTGTGGCCCACGATTATGGCTTACAGCGCGTAAGTATTATGCCCGAGCTTCACCTGCATCTAATGCCATTAATTAGCGCGCTATTTGATATAATACGCGCGCTAAGACGCGCATGCCGTTATTAATGCCGTTAGTCGTGGGCCACACTGGAGCGACGCGTCTTGCGTCCGCGTTGAGCGGGAAAACAAATATATTGAGACGGACGGGAGGGGCCACACTGGCGCGTCCGGGCGGTTGCCGCGACCGGGTACGTGTTCGCGCGTCCTGCGGATCCGCAGGTCGCCTCTGCGTCCCGCGGTCGCTCCAGTGTGGCCCAACGCAGGTGAAGCCCCGGCATTAGAGTAATACGACGCGTTTTCTTACGACTCCGTTGCTACTTGTTCAGAGCATTCGTCCGGATAGTAAAAGGTCTTAGGTTCGAGTCCTATCTGAGCTAGTTGTGAGGCGGATCGATTTTTTTCTAATATTTCATTTTCAAGAATAATTTGCTAATTTTACCTCATTCCATGCAATTAATATTAATTAGTATAGTTATTAAGCCCTTTAAATATCGTCGATTACTGCCAAACCGTATCAGTTACAGCTGTGTACTTGAGATAACAAGCACCATGTTCGCTAAATTGGTAAGTGAACTAGCTTCATATTAAAAGTAGAGTCAGGTGCCCTAACATAACTTATAAATTTAATTTAGTGCAATGTAAACTTCGATTTATATAATCGAAGAATGTAAACAGTAAAAGAGGTACAATGAATCTATGAAGATTAGATTTGACATTCAACATTTTTTCCCTGTACCTTTCATTCTATAACTGCCACAGCCACAACACAATAATGCTGAAAACACCATTGTTATGACGTCAGACTTAGATAAGATCGTAAAATGGTGGTAGCTAGACTGTCTGAACTAAGAACAAGTCTATAAACTAACCAATACAATATGTACCCTCACTGGGAATCGATCTCGGGACCGCTGGGTCTGAAATCGGTAGTGTGATCCTCTAGACCACATAGGCAGTTAATTTAAAGTTTGATTTACATTTAATAATGTTGTTAGGTAGGTTAGTAATAAAGGTAGCAGTACCTTAATTTTGCTATCAATTGGGTAATTAGCATCAACACCCGCCTGGACAATTAGACTGCGTTCTTATGCTGTTTTGCTTTTTGGAATGCTGAATAACACCACAAACTTTTACTACAGCATGTTGAAGATACTTTTATGGCATAAACTCACTTTATGCCATGAAAGTGTTGTCCAAGCAGGTGAAGATGAGAATCTAGGCGATGAAAATTACTCAAGCATGTCTTGTATTGTCTGACCCCTCTGTTGAACGGAATTGCATAAGACTAAGATTGAGTTAATGGCAAATTACAAAAATAAGGACTTTGCAAGTCAATGAGGTTTAAGCATTTCATGTTTGACATTAAGTCAATAGTTGACTGTTGTAATTTCATTTAAGTGTTCAATGGGCAGACCTATAAAATTATCTTTATCTCTATTACATATCATCATTGTAACTATAATATAACTCCTTTGTTTATAAACCGATTTAGATGATTCTTGTTTTGTTGAAAAGGGGATAGGTACATAAAAATTAAATTAAATTAAATTGAAATTCATTTTTTTCAGACATAATATCCATATCAAAATAACATGTAGAATTAAAATTAAAACAGAATTATAAGTCATCAAAATTAGAAATCAATTCACAATAAATCATATTCATTACATTAATAAATCAAAATAAGTAAAACTAAAACTAATAAGATTCTAATCAATTAAATAAAATTAAAATTAAAAAATAAATAACCTCAAATTGAAAAACTAAATTACACTGAAAAATTAAATTAGGTTACATACCTACATTAAATTAAAACTATTGTTTTAGAGATGGTGCTGAACTAGCATGCAGCACCATCCAACTCTCCAGCATAGGAGAGTCCCATAACTTTACTCAAACACTCTATAGTATATTGTACTCTATGTAATTCTTCCTTTTACTTTCAGTTTGTCGTCCTCGCCGTGGCCGTGGGAGCTCAATGCATTGAGTACCCAGCGGGTGTGCACCCAGCCGTGTGCCCCAACTACCCGTACTGCGACATGTCACTGATGGCGCGCTACACCATGGACAGCCTCCCCATCCCCGAGTGGGTGTACAACCCGTTCATCCTGCCCGTGGCACCCGTTGTAGCTCCTATCACACCCGAGTAAGTATAACTTATCAGTGAACAGTGCTCAAGCTAATGCCCCAACTTATACTTTGGTTTGGGGAACGCCCAAGTGTGAGACCCAAATGGTTACTTGGGCATAACATTGTTAATAATATTACTTAAAACAATTCATCTGGCTACAGGTAAAAATACTTTTGTTTTATTAACTCGCTTTAAAGAGATAACGTAGTAAACGCTACAGAAATTCTTTATAAACATATTCTTTACTATTTTTCCATACAAACATTGAACCTCTCTTAGGGGCTGAATTTAGTACTTATTTTTTTTCTTGGCCTGCCTGATGCCTTCGCATTTAAGTGCAATCTGGGTGTCGATTCTTGTAACGTTAAAGGGCTTATTACACTTGGCTAAATTCAGCATCTAATTAAGCATACATTGCTTATTTTGATTGCATCACTTGCTACAATTTAGCTCAAAGAAAGCAATGTATGCTTAATTAGATGCTAAATTTAGCCAAGTGTATAATCGTGTCTCAATCGTGTTTCAATTGTAGTTCAATTGTAGTGCTTTTTTACACACTAGTTACAAGAAATGTGTACGTACCTACTTTTTTCACAATACTGCTGATGATGATGCACACCACACCACACACTACATTCACATCACATCATACTGTTATAATTCTTGTAACTAGTGTGTAAAAAAGCACTACAATTGAAACACGATTTTGACTTAACGTTAGCAGAATCGACGCACTTCAGTGGTTTGAGCTGTGTGTTGATATTTCAATCAGTAAAGGTCGCCTTTTATTTATAAAAAAGATATTATCTTCATTTGCATTTTATTATCAATATTTTTGTTAACAGATTTGCCCCAGCGGCTCGGTACCCAGCTGACGTTGACCCGATCCTCTGCCCCAACTACCCTTACTGCAAGTGAAAAGGATGTTGACATAGGAATTACCAAAAAGTACATAAAAATAAAATAATTGATACTAGTATTTTGTGACTTTCAATAACGCCGCTCGACCTTTTTTAGGGTTCCGTAGTCAACAAGGAACCCTTATAGTTTCGCCATGTCCGTCTGTCCGTCTGTCCCCAGCCTAGCTCATAGACTCTTAGTACTAGAAAGCTGTAATTTGGTATGAATATACATATAAATCACGCCGACAAAGTGATGAAGTAAAATTTTGAAACTATTTTTTTTCGGTTACCTCCCCTACAGGCTACACGTGAAGTGGGGATGTATTTTTTTTCTTGTCTACCCCATAATGTGGGGTATCGTTGAATAGCAATTTCAAAAATATTGCAAGTTTGTGAAAACAGTTTTTGATTGAGGCATCCGTTTGCCAATTATTATGCTTTAAAGTGCAAAATTTTGTTAGAGTCAAGTGTCACCCACCCCCTTCCGGCCAAATGGTTGTTTATGGATACGTGAAAAAATTCACGATAGTTGTATGTATGACGAAGTTAAAAGGAAAACTATCACAGCTAAGTAGGCTTTACAAGTTTTTGAGATATAACACATTTTCGAAAACCGCAAATATAACTTTGTCATTCATACGAACACTATGTAAAACAAAGTAATTTTTTTTCTGGCGAAAAATGATAGTGGTATTTTTGCTACGTGTATGTAATCGGTACGTTAAGTGGGTACGGAACCCTTCATGGGCGAGTCCGACTCGCACTTGGCCGATTTTATTTTTAAAATGCATTTCAGATAAATTTCGTCTTAAATAGTAGAAATTAAAAACTATTTTTCTTTATATTATTTAGTTAGTTTTGTTTTTTCTTTCCCTAAATCTAAACAACAGACTTATGTTTATTAAATTCACATTTTTATAACTGTATTTAAATTTTACAGTTTTGTTGTTTGAATTTGTAATTCTTAATAAGTAGATTTTTTTCTTATGAAGTGATGATGATGATACCTACCCGTGAAAAATAAAAAAGATATATTTAGCTACTTTTGCTGCAACTAAGAAACTGTAAGAAACTTGTAATTTTTTTATATTTCATGTTTAGCTTTTCGACAAGTAAATGCAAGAATTCTTTTAAACACTTGAATTATTTGCATTTAGTAATACTTTTTAAGTGTGTTAGAGTCGCATAATATAGTGCCTTCTCATCTCAACATAAGTAGCATAAAATAAAGTCGCTCCTAGTATGTAGCGTACAGCAGACAGCAACAAGAAATGACTTTCGTCGCAACATTACTGGTTTCTATGTATTTGTACGAAATACCTTTCGAAGTGAGAAATACTGCCTCGGTATATTAAAACAAACTTGACAAGAATAATTTGTTATGATTAAAAAATGCTGCATCCGCGAAGCTATTCCTATAAGAATAATACTAGAAAACCCTCTACAACCTAAGGTTGGGGGTATCCTTTTTTAGGATTCCGTAGCCCAATGGCAAAAAACGGAACCCTTATAGATTCGTCATGTTTGTCTGTCTGTCTGTCCGTCCGTTCGTCCGGCCGTATGTCACAGCCACTTTATTCCAAAAATATAAAAACTACACAGTTGAATCTTAGTAGATAGAAGTATTCTGTAACCGCATTACAATTAAAAACAAAAATAAAAAAATTAAGGGCGGCTCCCCATACATGTAAACAACTGAAACAATATTTTTTTTAATCAAACATATTCGTGTGGGGTGTCTATAAATAAATAGATATGTCGAGATTTTATATTATTTTTATGCATTCACAATGAAATTTTGTAAGTATAGGATGAATGTATAGTAAAAAAACAAACAACAAAGTAACAAGTGATAGCAAAATTCGACGAGTCGTGTAAGCCTTTCGGTAGCTTAGTTGGTCAAACATTTAATACCTCCCATGCCCTTCGGAGTTTTTAACATAAACTTTTAGTAGCCCTTCTGATACCGAGGATCAATTATGGCTGGCTTATCCCGGGCAGGAATTAAAAATATATAAGATTATTAAGAAGAAAAACAAACCATAAAAAATTTTGGTACAGTCAGCTCGCTGAGACCTCTCTGACATGATCTCTTAATGGAAAATGGGTAATTTTGTATGGACCGTGTACCCAAAGAACAATTGACTATAGCATCATGAACTATGTCGCTTTTTGGTGCCGAGTACTTATATTGAGAGTAAATATATTGAAGAAAAAAAATGATATTGAAAATTCAACATAAATGTGTGAAAAAAATTATTATTTTTTATTATTATTATTATAATTATTATTATTAAACTTTCAAAGATTATAATTTTTTTCCAAGTGAATACAGCCTCACTTATTTTGAAATATAAAAAGTACTTTATGAGGACAACAAAACCCGATATAACTCATAATGCTCCAATTATTTTCATGTCTAGGTACTCTGTTACCCATTGTCCTTGCAGGGGTTTTCGGTTTTTTAAGTTCTGTACCGTCTTGCTTAATGCAACCGAATACCGTTACTCTAAATTTCATAATTTTTTATTCATTTATTTTTTCAGTAAATTGCCTCAACTATATCAGTTCGCCAGTTCAATAAATGTTGTATTAAACGTAGCGGCTGAATATCATTTAGGCCGTTAGCTGTACGGTGCTGTCTAATCAAATGGCTGCGTCATATAAATTTCCATTGGCTAAGATAATAGTAGTAGTTGTAAAAAAAGTCATAAATATCTAGTTAATAGATGCTTTTATTTCATAATGCAAGTTGTGCAAGCTTGTTATTTTCATTATTCCTCAGTGCAGAGGGGGTAGTTGGGGCACTTGGCTGAGTCGAAGTCAGCTGGGAACTTGGCGGCGGGGACAGGCCTGTGAAAGAACATAATATTCATTAGACAATTGTAGCTAGTAAATTTTAAGATTGCGATTGACCGCGTTAGATAGCAGTGTTTAGTTTAGGCTTAGCCATTGCGACACAGGCCAGACTATCCAACACAAAAGTAATTTTTCAATTCGGTCCAGTAGCACAGAATAAATAATAGTGCCAGTAGTTTCTGAGATTAGCGCGTTCAAACAAACTCTTCAGCTGTGTAATATTAGTACAGATATACCTAACTACTCATAATATATAGATTGTTCTTAACGTTTGAAGTACCTACCTAGTTAAAACAATTGATAAGAATAAGATTAAGAATAAGAATAATTTATTGACTCTCACACAAACAAAAAAATATACAGAATAAAATTAAAAACAAAGTTTAGACAGTATGTGTGTAGCCAACTAGGCCCCCACCTCAGCATAATGTTGCGACAGCAAAAAAAGAAATTTACCGCCGCAACGCTGGTATTCTGGGGGAGCCTATCCGGTGACACTAACATACAAAAATACAAACACATGCATAAAAATCAAAATAAAATAAAAAAAGCAAACACAGCACAAAAAGGAAAAAAGAATAAATCAATTACTTAGGTAAGTACTTAAAAATATAAATATTTTTTTTAAAGTGTAGGTGAAAGACAGCCACAGTGCCACAAAAATGTGTTAGTACTTACTGCACTCTCCAGTTACCCTGATATATGAATTAAAACCAAAAAGCTACCTCCTTGTCAACATCTTAAAAGTGCATATGGATGGGGCTTGCACTTGAGAGGTCCCAAAGTTTTGGGGCATATGCTTGAGCACTTTACTAATATTTTGAATACGAGTGTAATATTGTCTGTATAATGTATAGTTCTGTATGTCTGTGTAAGCCATTGAAATTTTGATGAAATTAAGAAAATTAAGATGTCTTATCTTGAAAAAAAATATTGATCCTTTAGGAACGAGATATATAAGCAAATTAAACGCATCATCATACAGTAGTGGTCCGTGAATCATTCGGCTATATTGCTCCTTAGGAATTACTTAATTTGTCGGGATAATAACCCTATACTCTTCTCCAACGTCAAATCTTTATCTACTTTCATCAAAATTGGGTCGGTATTTATGGCGTAAAAGGGCAACAGTTAGACAGACATCATTAGTTATTCATCATCATCATCATCATGTCAGCCGAACGACGCCCACTGCTGGGCATAGGCCTCCCCCAAGGATCTCCACAACGATCGGTCCTGCGCTGCCCGCATCCAGCGGCTTCCCGCGACCTTGACCAGATCGTCGGTCCACCTTGTAGGGGGCCTGCCCACGGAACGTCGTCCGGCACGCGGTCGCCATTCGAGAACCTTTCCGCCCCAACGGCCATCGGTTCTCCGCGCTATGTGTCCCGCCTGCTGCCACTTCAATGATGCAATCCTTTGAGCGATGTCGGTTGTTTTAGTTCTCCTGCGGATCTCATCATTTCTGATTCGATCGAGCAGGGAAATACCAAGCATCGCTCTCTCCATTGCTCGCTGGGTGACTTTGAGCCTTCTTATGAGACCCATAGTAAAAGACCACGTCTCACTTCCATAGGTCATTACTTTCGTCTTGAGACATTGAGGTATTTCGGACGCGAATATATGCCGGAGCTTCCCAAACGCTGCCCATCCGAGCTGGATTCGACGAGAGATCTCTTTCTCAAAGTTGGACTTACCTAATTGGATTGCCTGTCCCAGGTAGACATAGTGGTCAACAACTTCGAGTGTAATGTTCCCAACATTAACTGGAGCGGGTGCAACATGGGCATTGAACATGATTTTCGTCTTGTCCATGTTCATCTTAAGACCCACTCTTTGCGAAGCATTACCGAGATCTTCGAGCATTGTATTCAGGTCTTCCAAGGTCTCAGCCATAAGAACTACATCATCGGCAAACCGTAGATGTGTTAGGTACTCGCCATTAATGTTGATGCCGCATCCTTTCCAATCCAGCAGCTTAAAAATATCCTCCAACGCAGCTGTGAACAGTTTGGGAGAGATGACATCTCCCTGTCTCACACTTCGCTGTAGTTGGATAGGATTAGAGCTCTGGTTCTGTATTTGGACCGATATGGTGGCGTTTTGGTATAAGTACCTCAGCACCTCGATGTACCTGTAGTCTATTTGGCACCTCTGGAGAGACTGCAGCACCGCCCAAGTCTCAATCGAATCAAAGGCTTTCTCATTATTTATTAATTTACAATAATAATGTATTCACAATAAAATTATAATATTAAAGATACCTACTTACTCAGGGGTTACGACGGGCTTGAGAAGGGGTGCAAAAGAACCCATGCGTCCGTACGGCATGATGTATGGGTTGTACACCCACTCGGGGATGACGCCGTCCATCTTGTAGCGCGCCATCAGCGACATGTCGCAGTACGGGTAGTTGGGGCATAAAGCGGGGTGCACACCGGGCGGGTACTCGGCGCTCACAGCCACTACCTCGGCGTTGGCAGCTACCGCCAAGGCGCATACGACTAGCTGAAGGTTAAAACAGAGTTGAAAAATTGAAAATGAAGTGTTTATAAAAAATCGACCCGTCTCACAACCAGTCTCGATGAGACTAAAACCCAATTGAAAATGAAGTATTTTTCTAAATACTTCATTTTCAATTTTTCAATAGTAAAAATTGCATTGTGAATGCAAAAAAGTCAAAATTTTAAGAAAACATAGTTGTTAATTTTTGTACTAAACTAATATTGTAAGGAGGTAAAGTTAGGAGCTTCTATTCAAAAGGAGATCATCATCATCATCATCATCAGCCCGTATCCGTCCACTGCTGGACATAGGCCTCTCCTAGTTCACGCCACTGAGCACGGTTTTCAGCTCCTCGCATCCAGCCCCCACCTGCCATCTTTCGTAGGTCGTCACTCCACCTGGCACCAGGGCGCCCTACGCTACGCTTGCCTAAGCGCGGTCTCCACTCCAGAACTCGTTTACCCCAACGGCCGTCGGTTCTTCGCGCGATGTGACCTGCCCATTGCCACTTCAGCTTGCTTATTCTTCGGGCTATGTCGGTGACCTTGGTTCTCTGTCGAATAACTTCATTTCTTATCTTATCCTTTAGAGAAACGCCGAGCATAGCCCTCTCCATAGCTCGCTGGGCGACTTTGAACTTGTGGACTAGTCCCACCGTTAGTGTCCATGTTTCGGCTCCGTAAGTCATTACGGGAAAAAGGAGATAAACCACTATAACAAAGTTTGTAAAATCCGCAAATTTTACTAATAGTTTGCTGAGACTGAGTATTTTTTTATCGGAAATCTCTCTTTAAGAATAAAACTGCAACTGCGTCGTTTTTTTTTGGAAATAACGTTTTTTGAAGCATATTTTAGACACTGAGTTGTGTTTTTGAAGATAGAACGCAAGTCGATTTATCTCCATTTGAACAGAAGCTCCTCAAGTGTGATAAGATGTTTGAAATAATTTTTGGAACTACAGGGATGCTATTATCTAAAATAAAAAAAGGGCTTACCAATTTAGCGAACATGATGTTTGGTATTCTCAAGTTCACAACTGAAACTGATACTATTTAGCTGTTATCTGCTGTATTTAAAGGGCTTAATAACTTTATCAATTAATATAAACTGCATGTGTTGTGGTCAAATTAGCAAAATATTGGTATTTCTTGTTCTTGCTAATGAGTTTTCTTGATTTATTATCTTCATTTACCTGAAGAAGATTATCTTTATTTTGTTTGCCTTTTATAATTAAAATATTATGTAAATAGATTTGCTCCTGCGGCTCGGTACCCGGCTGATATTAATCCATCCCTTTACCCTTACTACCCCTATTGCAAGTAAATAGGATATTGACGTCGAAACTACCAAAAAATACGTAAATAAAAATAAAATAATTGACACTGGTATTTTGTGACTTTCAGTAACACCGCTTGATCTTTTATTACTATTGAATGCATTTCAGCTAAATTTCGTCTTAAATAGCAGAAAAACTATATCGTTTATTTTTGGTTATGATAGTTTTGTTCTTTCTTTCCAATAAACAACAAACCTATGTTTAGTAAATTCAAATTTTTATTACTGTATTTTAAGTTAACAGTCTTGTTGTTTGAATTGAGCTTAAAACATTTTTTCTAATGATTTGAAATAAGTATTTGTATATGAAAAATAAAAATAGGTAAATATTAGGCTTACTTTCGCTGCAACTAATAAACTGTAAGAAACATTGAGATTTTATATTATTTTTATGCATTCACAATGCAATTTTGTAAGTAGGTATAATTTTATCAATCAATCAATCAATCATTTTGTAAACATGTTTTTATTATTTTTATTTTTTATGTTTAGTTTTTCGCCAAGTAAAAGCTGGATTCATCTAAATACTTAAATTATTTGCATGTACAAATACTACTTGAGCATTTCTTTTAAGTCTTGATAGAGTTGCGTATAGTTTGAGTGCCTACTCATTTCTACATACATACATAGTTTAAAAAAGCACGACAGCCAAAATCGAACTAAAATTTAAAAACGTTTGTTCGATTTTCGCAGTCGTGTTTTTTAATTTTTATTTTATTAACTAAAAGTGACTATGTTTACAAAATATTTTTTTTTTAAATAATGTACTCGTCAAGGCCTTAAATTTGATACCCGTGATTGCTATAATTGAAAAAAAACATTTCGTTTTTTATGGCACCCTACGTTCCACTTATTGAATAGGTATTAAAAAAATATATAGCCAGTGTTACTCAGGGTGCCATAAAGTTTGTAATGGTACCTCATACATTAAAAGGCATTCAAAAGTTATAAATATGTTTGTGAAACGCACCTGTACATTGTTTAATGATAGCGAAAATTTAAGAGATGTAGATATATTTTGCTGCACTGTTAAGAATCTAAAGGATGCATTTTGTAATAAGTAATATAGATTTTTGGAAGTATAGGAAAAATGTGATAGTCTGTTTCATCTTAATCGACTGTTAAACATTTGTAAAAATGTTTCTTTCGGATGCGAGGGTTTTCTCACATTGATGAAACAACGCTGGCCTAACAGCGTAACAAGTGATAGCAAAATTCGAGGAGTCGTGTAAGCCTTTCGGTAGCTTAGTTGGTCAGAGCATCGGGCCGGATTCCCGGAGGCGCGGGTTCGAATCCCGCCTGAAAGCTACTTATAGGGCTCGTGGTTTTTTACTATCACATTTTTCCTAAACCTGTGTATTATTAAAATTTCTCCTAAGGGTCCACACACTATCAGTCCACATAACAAGTTTCAGCCGTGAGCCCGAAGTATGCTCGATTAGCATTACGCGGCTAAATTATGAATGTTAGCAAGTGCCTAAACTTTCCCTATAACTGAATGTACCAGCAGCCTGTGTATCGATGCTTAGACCCAAATAGTTAATTTTTTATGGTCCATGTGCCGTTAAAATGTCTTAATTAGTAACCGCGGAAAAATTCAGACTGAACTAGTTTTGCCATGAAGGCATAGATACGGATATGTGTGAATTCAACGCGTTGTTTAGTGCATCATGTGCCTGAAGGGGTCGTCTGCAATTTTTTTAGGATCCTATAATTCAATTTAATGCATTTATTCCATTTAACAATAAAATTGTGTAGGAAATACATGGATGGTTATAAAACATAATTAACAAGGTAAATTAATTAAAATCATAAAAAAGTAACACCACTCATGCCCTGCGGAGCTTTTTTATATCAACTACTAGCGGATCCTTGCGGTTTCACCCGCGTGGTACCCGTTCCCGTGGGAATATTGGGTTAAAATATAGCCTATGTCACTTGGGAAGAATGTAGCTTTCTAATGGTGAAAGAATTTTCTAAATCGGTTTCGGAGCCTATTCGATGCAAACAAACAAACAATCAAATCTTTCCTCTTTATAATATTAGTATAGATATAGATTAGTAGCTCTTCTGATATCATGGGCTAGAATTAGATAGGTAATTTGTGTATGGGATAGTTCAGAAGCAAAATCAAAACATTAGACGAAGTAAAAAAACTGTTAACTGCCTGCTATTAATACGACACACGCGCACACTCCCATACACACAAACACACACACACACACTTGTTTAAATGCATTTAATTTTTGGTTTTAGTATCAATAAGGACTGTAATGTAACCATATTGTTTTATCTAGTTTCTAACCAGCCGATAACTGTAAATTTTTATTTGTACCTAATGGTTCCTGGGATTCAGAACTCGAGTCTTGTGCAGTGGCCGCTGTTAAATATTCTGGTTAAAAATAAATAGACATCTATCGTTAACACTAGTTTAAAAAAAATATATAAATATGTAATTTATTATTCTTAAAGGCAAAAACATCTAATAAATAGAGAGGTCCCCAAGTGTTAGGGCATATGCTTGAGCACTACCTACTAAAACTACAAATACAAAAGTGACTGTGCCTGTCCATTGCCGTTTCGCGTCTAAGCCACTGAACAAGTTCTATATAAGTAACAGAGGATCAGACTGTTTTTTTTTATTTCTTTAATAAAATGTTTTTAGAAATATGAGAAACACGGCACATGTATTTATTTTCAAATATTTTACATATTCTCCCAGATATAGCTCATCAAACTTCCTAATCAGACAAGGACAGTGACAAATGTGACGTCAGACGTAGCGGCTGAATAGCATTTAGGCCGTTAGCTGAACGGTGCTGTCTAATCAAACGGCTGCGTCATGGTGCGTCATTGAAATTAATCCATTGGCTAGATAATAGTAGAGGTTGTAAAAAAAAGTCATAAATATCTAGTTAATAGATGCTTTTATTTTTTCATAATGTAAGTTGTGCAAGCTTGTCATTTTCATTGTTCCTCGCAGTAGGGGTAGTTGGGGCACTTGGCTGAGTCAAAGTCAGCCGGGAACTTGGCGGCGGGGACAGGCCTGTGAAAGAACATAATATTCATTAGACAACTGTAGCTATTACATTTTGAGATTGTGATTGTCCACGTTAGATAGCAGTTTTTGGCTTAGCCATTGCGACACAGGCTGGTTATATATAATACTAGCGGTACCCGTTCCCGTAGGAATATCGGGATAAAATATAGCGTATAGCCTTCCTCGATAAATGGACTATCCAATTCAAAAAGAATTTTCAATTCGGTCCAGTTAGTAGTTTCTGAAATTAGCGCGTTCAAACAAACAAACAAACTCTTCAGCTTTATAATATTAGTTCAGATATAACTACCTACCCATAATATAGAGATTGTTCTTAACGTTTGATTGAAGTATAAACAATAATGATATATGAATAAAAACCAATAAGCAAACTCTTTGTCAACATCTTAAAAGTGCATATGGGGCTAGCACTTGAGAGGTCCCCAACCCCAAGTTTTGGGGCATATGCATGAGCACTTTACTAATATTATCAATATGAAAGTATTAATGTCTGTATAATTTAGAAGTATGTATGTCTGCCTAAATCAGTAAACGAATTCCGATGAAATGAAGAAGAAAATAAGAAAAATAAGATGTTTTATCCTGAAAAAACTATTGATCCCTTAGGAACGAGATATATTACCAAATTTAACGAATTATTTTACAGTAGCGGCCCGTGAATTCGGCTATATTGCTCCTCAGGAATTACCTACTTAATTTGTCGGGAAAATAACCCTATACCCTACTCCAACGCCAAATCTTTGAATAATTTTATCGAAATTGATTTGGTATTTATGGCGTACCTAAAAGGGTAACAATTTGACAGACATTGTTCCTTTTGCATATACAATAATACCTAGTATGGAATTGAGTAGGTATTCACATTAAATAATATTTTCAAGATATCTACTTACTCAGGGGTTACAACGGGCTTGAGCAGGGGAGCAAAAGGAGCCATGCGTCCGTACGGCATGATGTATGGGTTCATGACCCACTCGGGGATGACGCCGTCCATCTTGTAGCGCGCCATCAGCGACATGTCGCAGTACGGGTAGTTGGGGCACAAAGCGGGGTGCACACCGGGCGGGTACTCGGCGCTCACTGCCACTACCTCAGCGTTGGCAGCTACCGCCAAGGCGCAGACGACTAACTGGAGGTTAAAACAGAGTTAAAAATTTTTAAATTAAGTAAGTATTTAGAAAAATCTACCCGTCTCACAACCAGTCTCGATGGGACTAAAACGCAATTGAAAATGAAGTTATTTTATAAATACTTCATTTTCAAGTTTTCAATAGTAAAAATTGCATTGTGAATGGAAAAAAGTAAAAATTTAAATAAAACAGAGTTGTTAATTTTTGTACTAAACTAATATAGTAAAGAGGCAAAGTTAGGAGCTTCTATTCAAAAAGAAATAAACCACTATAACAAAGTTTGTAAAATCCAGAATTTTACTAATAGTTTGCTGAGATTGAGTTTTTTTATTGGAAATCTCTCTTTAATAATAAAACTGCAACTGCGTCGTTTTTCTTTGGAAATAACGTTTTTGAAGCATATTTTAGGCATTAAGATGTGGTTTTGAAGATAGAACGCAAGTCGATTTATCTCCATTTGAACAGAAGCTCTTCAAGTGAGCTAAGATGTTTGAAATAACCTTTGGAACTACAGGGATGCTATTATCTAAGAAAAAAAGAAAAAAGTGCTTACCAATTTAGCGAACATGATGTATGGTATTCACAAGTTCACAAATGAAACTGATACTGTTTGGCTGTTAACTGTTGTATTTAAAGGGCTTAATAACTTTATTAATTAATATTAACTGCCTGTTTTGTGGTCAAATTAGCAAAATATTGGTCCTTTTTGTTCTTGCTAATGAGTTTTTCTATTTGTTTTTATTTGCTAGCTGTGTCTGGCATGCTTTGCAATGTCACGAAAAGTTTAAAAATAATCATTCATCATTAGATTTTTTCTACCAAGAAAAATTAAGTAACTAATAAAAAAGTTGAAGGGTAGGTAGGTTAGGTAGGTACTTACCTACTTTTTGAAGTCGGTGTAATTTTTTAAATTTCTTTTTTTCTTAATTTTTTGTAAATATCTCAAAAACTACTGAATCGCTTTTGATTAAACTTGAACTGTTCCCTAAGTTAAAGTAAGTACAAAAAGAATCATTTCGATAAGACTTTTAGTTTTACGATCGATTTGGCGCAGAGGTAGTTCCTGCCTTCTGCGCCAGAGGTCTCGGATTCGATTCCCGAACAAGACAAATATTATGTATATTTGTCTTGGTTTGGGTGTTATCGTTGTTTATTAAGTATGTATTTACAAAAAATTTATATATTTATTTGTTATCTAGTTTTCATAACACAGTTTCTTAGTAAAAATAACTACTTATGAGCTAGATAGCTGGTGTGATTGTAACAAAATATATTTATTTATTTATCTTACTATGGCACATTTCTTCCATCAATGAAATGCATACGCTTATGTATAGATTTTATGTCTAGTTTTAGAGAAATTCGTGGACAAACATACATACATCATACACTTAGGAAATTAGCAAACGTTCTTGTAACTTTATAAGTACTCATAGATTAATAACTCTTCCTCAGTAAGTAGGTACTCAAATAATGTCCAATTTCAACAAAATCACATAGGTACATAAAGGTCAAACTGATAACCTCCTTCTTTTTTGAAGTCAGCTGAAAACAAGTATGTAGGTACCTAGGTATGTACTTATACAATTCAACGTAAATATTTAACATAAAGTTTCTATCAGCATAAACCGCAAATTAAGTAACATTTCCACGTCCTATGCGATATGTATTAATCGATATAGTTATTAAAGAGCTCTTTAAATAGATTCAACATCTGTCAACCCATATCAGTCTCAGGTGTTAACTCGAGAAAACAATAAGCACTATGTTCGCTAAATTGGTGAGTTTCTTTATTTGACCCATTCCCTCGGGATAAGATAAAACAATCTCATGTGAAATTATATCATAATTTAATACTTATTGGTTTAGTAGAATGTTAAATCCACAAATAAAAATACTCAGTATCTGAAAATATGCATTAGAAAAAATATACCCGTCTCACAATTAGCTCCGATGGGACTCGAACCCACGACCTTTCAACGTCCGGGCAAATGCTCTAACCACTGAGCTACGGAGACCTTAGTAGACGCATCGAATTTAACCAATACCTACCTACTCCTTATGCGCTGTTGGCCAGCGTTTATATATCAATGTGAAGACATTACTTACTATTCTTGACACTCAAAAGAAATACCATTTCAGATATTTGACAATTGATAAAGATGAAATAATGGCTACATATTTAAAATTAAATTTAGTTTCGTGCATCTATTACAAAAAATACCTTCTGAAGTGAGCAACACTGCATGTAACGGGAACCGCCATAGCACAAGTGCTTATGCCACTTCATTGTGGATTTGAAACAATACATGTGATGGTGTCCAATATTTACTTACCTATTTATTAGGTATATTGAATAATTGTGATTATCATTTAAAACAACAATTAAAATAACAAAAACACCACGGGTTGCGCTCCGGGAGTGTCGGCAGCAGTGATAAGGGCTCCCTAGACTTATTCACAAAAAATAGGAATTTGACAAAATAAAAGAAAAAAATGTCCGTCTTACGAATTTTCGATCTGACGGTCACGTGTCCTGCCTGACGCGAGTTTAACATTTTTTACCCATCACAATAAAAATTATTTTTATAAAAAAATTAAATCGCCTTCAAAAAAATCACATCAAAAAGTAAGAAATAATTACAATTTCACTCTTTTTAGTGCATCGTGCAGGCAATTTACTTGTATTCTGGTAAATAGGTATATGATCAAATTGAAAACCTCCTTTTTTGAAGTCGGTTAAAACACCTTGAGGTATCGCCTTTTTAACAAAACAAGAATCATCTAAATCGGTTTATAAACAAAGGAGTAATGCCTAAAGATACGTATTAAATTCACATAAAGTGGTAACGAAAACGACAGTATTTTCAAGATTTCCTGAAAACTACTGAACCGATTTCAAAATTTCAAAAAATGGGACCAACTTGGAAACCAACTTGATGTAATAACTTTTCAATCGGTCCATCCGTCTTCGAGTAATCGGTGGACATACACAAAAAAAAAACATACATACAGACGAATAGAGAACCTCCTCCTTTTTGATTTAGAAGTCGGTTAAAAAAGTGCACAACGCCGCTAAAGAAGGTTTCACTTTAAAATAATCACTTTTTTTTAACCACCAGCTCGTTCTTTGCGCCGCGGCCGCTGTGGCTCTAAGCACCGAGTACCCGCCCGGTGTGCACCCGGCCGTGTGCCCCAACTACCCGTACTGTGACATGTCAGTGTTGGCGCGCTACACCCTGGACGGACAGCCCATCCCCGAGTGGGTGTACAACCCGTTCATCCTGCCCTATACTCCTCTTTCAGTGTGAGTAAACCTTTTTTACAAGCTTTTTATTAACTTGCCATGCTAGCTGTTATAGTAGAGTGGGAGATAAATCTTGCAAGCTTAATTTGACCCACTTCCCAGTGTCCGATGGAGCTGAAATTTTGTATACAGGTTTGGTTTAGATGACAATACAATATTTAAGTACAATCAGCAAAAAAGCTAAATTTTTACTAAAAACTTATTATACAACGTGTAACATAATTCATGGCTCAACCAGAATATGGTAGACTAGGGACCATCAAACTTTTGATATTTTTTTTACTTTGACAAACAGCTGATTATTTTTTTTCGCGATTTCAGAGTTGGTTCTATTGTAAAAGTTGTTCAGTTTGATGGTCCTTATTAACCATATTCTGTAGGTCTAGCACAACTTGGCGCGACTCTTTGTCGCGCTCCTTTCAACCAATCAGCACGTCGCCTTAAGATACGCCCGCTATCTACGAGCGATCTGATTGGTTGAAACTGCCCGCGACTCTTTCTCACTCTAGTCGCGCTCAAGTTGTGCTAGCCCTAGTTGTGCTATTACACATTGTATAGATATTTTGTGTCTCGAGCCCCAAACTTAGTAGAACCTGACTTTTTTTGTAAAGAGCCTTCGGCTCACAGCTTCACCCGCGTGGACTACATGACGTTATCCCACGGGAATGTGATGTTTTTCTGGAACAAAAAATAGCCTTATGTCACTCTCCAATATTCAAACTATCCCCATACCTACCAAAAATCACTTTGATCCGTGGCTCCGTTTTGACGTGAAAAAACATGGAAAAAACGGACAAACAAACACACATTCACATAATTATATTTATTATTATTTGAATGGAAGGGGCTATGCATCTCTGTGCATGCATCATTGTGAAAAAAAAACAGCTGTTCCAAGGCTGTTCCATACTAATTTTTAAATCAACTTAATTACCTATAATTGAAATGTGTATGAAACAGCTGATGTTTTTTTCACAATTTCAGAGTTGTTCCCATAGTAAAAGTTGTTGGTATTGATGAGTAGGTACTTTAAGTAATTTTCGGGAAGTCAACAAGTAAAATTTCACGGTGTATAGATTTGTTCAATGAATCAAAACATGTTTTATTACAGAACTGGTGCTGCCGCCCGCTACCCAGCTGATATCAACCCAGCTCTTTGCCCCAACTACCCCTACTGCAAATGAAGAGGATAATACCGAGTTACACCTGACGTACAAATAATTCATTAAACTCATCAACACAGTTTTAGCGCGCGAAAATTTTTGATTTTCCGCGCCAATAGAAAAAAACTTTGACATTTTACTTTTTCAAAAAAATATACTTAGACAAAGAAATGAGAACCTTCAGCCTTAAAAATACATAGTCAAGTTAATAACCGAACCATTTAATACTGCAAAAAAATGTTTATTGGAAATAAGTAGTTTTATTTATTAATCGATTAGTCTTTAATAGTTTTTGGTATTAGCACAAAATGTTGTTTCATTTTCTTTTTATTAACCGCATTGCTTCAAATTAGTAAAACAAGATTTTAATTGCTGTTTAATGTCATTTTATCAACTCTTTATTTCTTATTATCAGTGTTTTGGGTACTCACCTATATCATTTCACACAATTGCCGTTGGGGCGGAACGGTTCTCGAATGGCGACCGCGTACCGGACGACGTTCCGTGGGCAGGCGCCCTACAAGGTGGACCGATGATCTGGTCAAGGTCGCGGGAAGCCGCTGGATGCGGGCAGCGCAGGACCGATCGTTGTGGAGATCCTTGGGGGAGGTCTATGCCCAGCAGTGGGCGTCGTTCGGCTGGCATGATGATGATGATGTACACACAGAACATAAATACAGAAAGAAAATCGCCTAACACAAAAGAACCATACAAAGGGCGGGCTAATCGCTAAAAGCTATTATTTCTTTTAATTAAACACAGGGATGGACAGGATAAGAAAACAAGCTATGATGGGATACATAAAGGTGTGTACCCACAGAACACATTTACTCTGGCGATGTACCAGTGGTAAAGAAAAATCTAATGGGGAGAAAAACTAACTTTTTATCACGACAGAGGGCGTAGGTGATATTGGATTGCTGTTTCTTAGATTGGTTGTTGTTGTGACATAACGTCACAATAACAACCAATCAAAACAGCTGTCGAAATCGATGTAGAGTGTTTGTCAGATAACTCTGCGCGTGACTGGCGCGTTTTTGGCGCTAGTTACAGTGCATTTTTTTGGTCTTATGTTATAGAAAAGATTAGTAGGTAGGTATTCGATTTTTACCGCGCGCAGACTTATCTGACGAGCACTATATCCAATCATCAACCAAAGAGTACATTATTATCCAACAGATTAGGTAGAAAGTGGACTCCAATCTCACAAACGCCATCTACAAAAAGTTTTGTCCGTTTCTCCCCATTTGTGAAAAATGAAAATTATGCATTAGGCCAATGTCTCGCATGTAAATCGCAGCTAATCTTTAATTACAATATTTCACTGAAACACTACTAATTTCATGCACCAAATGTCGTGCAATAGAGCGTTGCACAAACTGATTGCCGGCCGGCTAATCAAGGAGATTATGTATGAAACGATTATTAAGTGTTGACCAAGAAATTTGTATGTTGTTGTAGTAGACACATAGCATAATAAACCCCTTAAGCCCGAGCAGGAGGAACTAACCTATATGTATAGTTCCAATAGTTTTGTACCGACCGCCACCGACTTTGTATCGGTTATATCTTAAAAACCATGCATTTTTCCGTAAGTGTAGAGCCAAAATTTAATAAGCTTTCATTGCTTCTTAGAAGTAATGTCTCTAAGACGCACCGTTTACCAGTTTCGAGCGAGAAACTGAAAAATGGGACCTTTGTAAAAAAAGGTTATCACTTGTGTAAAAGAAGGTTATCACCGAAACAGAAATGCTTGTCGCACACCTCTGGGTGACGGCTGAAAGTCGGTGTTTTGCTGACTGGCAAATTTCCACACCGAGCCTTGACCTTTTTCACTGCTGCTCTGTGGATAGTGGTTCATACCCTAAGATCCCGGGTTTGATTCCCAGTGGGGTACATATTGTATTCGGTTTGGTTGGTGGTATGGTAGGACTTGTTCTTAGGCCGCCTGGCTTGGCTAGCTAACACCATCATCATTAAAGCCAAAGAGACGAATTTTATTACGATGACGATTTGCGAAAGTGTTCATCTGCGTCAAAACCAATCAAGAAGACACTTATTTATTTACTTAGTTGTTTATTAATTTAAAATAAAAGACACTGTAGCCTGCCTCCCAGGAGGCGACAGTTCAGGGTGCACTTTGTTAGCCCTTTTCTTCGCCTCCTTAGCTCTTTTCACGGTTCCCTTCAACAGTTCGATGTGTTGCTGCTCTTGCAGAACCTTCCTGAAGCCTGCCACCATGTCCTCAGGAGTTAAAGACGGGATGGCGCCAATTTTGACAGCTGTCAACGCGCAGTTCTCTGATGACATCTGTCAGAAAAAAATACGTTATTTCCATCCATGGAGCTAGACGTAATACTGAGGTAACTGGAGTTTTCACCCTGAATAAAAAAGTGTGCCCAGCATATGACATAATGCATACGTCATGACCATACGTGTTTTTTCAAAGTGACGGTGAGACGGAAGACAGCCACAGTGTAATTTGTGGTCACAAAAAAGTGTTAGTACTGCACTCTCCAGTTACCTCAGTATGTAGTCTAGCTCCATGTTTCCATCAATGGTTATATCAGACAGGCCAAGCAATAGCATTTTTTATTTATTCCGATATTCCTACGGGAACGGGTACCACGCGGGTAAAACCGCGAGGATCCGCTTGTATTACCTATTATAGATAGAGATATAATTATTTATCACCTTCATTACAATAGGCTTGAATTCTTCGAGCTCCACATTATGATGTGGTGTCTCCAAAGATTTAGATCGCAACCAGCTGTAGTTAGACGTATCTGCTTTTCTCGAATGTTCTATTTTGGACTGTCTTAGTAAGGAGTCCATCTGGAGAATACAAGTGAAACAACGATCAACAACAAGGGAAAACCGACGATCTGGGGGCCAAGTCTGCTAACGTTTAATCACAATCGTGTTTCAATTGTAGTTCAGTTGTAGTGCTTTTTTCCACAATAGTTACAAGAAATATGTACTTTTTTCACAATACTATTGATACTGTCATAATTCTTGTAACTAGTGTTTAAAAAAGAAATACAACTGAACTACAATTAAAAACACGATTGAGACACTATTGAGACACGATTGTGACTTAACGTTAGCAGGCCCCCTGGTGGCGGTCACGGGAAGCCGCTGGATGCGGGCAGCGCAGGACCGATCGTTAGGGATATCCTTGGGGGAGGCTTATGCCCTGCAGTGGGTGTTGGTAGCACGGCTGAAATGATGATGAGTGAATTACTAGAGCGAGAAAAGGAGAGGAATGCTATAATAGCATGCGGCGGAATCGACAAAGCGGGCGGTCGCATCGCATACCGGCAGGCTTATTACCGATCTTAAAGTGACAGTTACAATCGCAACAATTAACAATTAATCGCTCCCAAAAAACATATTCTTATTACGGAACGTAGATCGCTACGATAGCGCCACAAGCGAGCGATTTGTGAACTAAAATTGCATGAAAGGTACCGTACCGTACTGTACCGATTGCAAACCAACCGCAACTGGTAGCAGTCGCGTTGCAATTGTACAATTAGCAACTGGTTGCTTGTTTTGGTAATAAGCCTGCCGCGCTCTTTCTCGTTCTAGCAAATAACAATTACCTATGAGAGACAAAAAACAATAGCAGCAAAGGGAAGTGCTGTTCCGTGCTGCCAGATTTAGTTCAACCCTTAGCGACCACTTAAAGGCGATCGATTTCACAAATTACGTGAATTTAGCGTCCATATTACATGACTTTCGACGACCCCCGTGGTCGAGTGGTGCACGCTTCAGTTTTAAAAGGGCCGCTATCACACTAGTGCTTAAGGTGTATCGATGAGCTCAGTGGCGCCGCCAATGGAAATAAATCAATTGCATTTTATTAAAGGCTTGGAATAAAAGTTTCGGTTATTTCGCGCAGGTGAAAGAGTGGAATGCATTTTATAAATATACTTTTGAAAACTCAAACTTACGCAATAAGTCGTGAATCTCAATAGTGCCAAAAGTGGCCACATTTGGCAATATCGAGATCCATAACTTAATGCTCATATTTGAGGCCATGAAAAAACAATTAAAAATTGCATTTTGCTCTTCTATTTGCGCGAAATAACCGAAACTTTTAATCCAAGCCTTTAATAAAATGCAATTGATTTATTTCCATTGGCGGCGCCACTGAGCTCATCGATACACCTTAAGCTACTAAAATTTGATATTGGTGCTTATAGTTGTGTCCATGAAGCTCGACTTAATACTCTGAGGTAACTGGAGTTCTCACCCTGAATAAAAAAGTGTCGCCAGCAAATTTGACATTTATGTATGTAGTGGCTGTCAGTTGTCTCATATGACCATACGTATTTTTTCAAAGTGTAGGTGAGACGGAAGACAGCCACTGTGTAATTTTTGGTGACAAAAAAGTGTTAGTACTGCACTCTCCAGTTACCTCAGTATTAAGTCGAGCATCATGGTTGTGTCGGTTGAGTTGAGACAGAGCTACGCGGCAGAAAGAGTGCGCTTCGCTGGTGCTTAGGTATCACGTCACGTGCGAAATATTAGGCACGCAGCGCTGTGCAATGAGCGATTTTCTGAGAGGCCATTTAAAAAAAAAAAGCTTCCAATTGCTTCACTAGATGGCGTTGAATAAGTATGTACATGTCTATGGTATATTTTGGTATGAAACATATTTAAATTAATTACTTTTTAAAAACCCAAAGGAAACTAATAATATATTAAATAAGTACTACTGTGAGGAACGGAAACGAAATAGGTAAATTTAAAGATTTAGGTAAATAAACAACATCTGTCTGACGTTCAGTTTTACGTAAAAAAGTCGCGTCAAAGTAAAATTTATAACGTTCCGTTCCTTCTAACTGCATAGGTGGGACAGCGCCATCTAGTGGCTGAGCTTTCAGAAAATCGCATTGAAATGGTACTTTATTGCCGTGCAGCGAGAGTAGTTTATTATTTGATTGTCCTCGCGCAGATAACCTTCTGTACGTTAGTACTATTATGTATTCTGTGGTATATATTTATACAACTTTCAAAAAGCGTTGACAGTTAACCACCTTGAAATAAAGGTAGGTAAGTAGGTACTGTAGCATATTGTAAAGTTACTCAACAAAGGGGTGGTTAAGTGCTACTCAAAATAATCTAGTATTTAGTTTATGTGACTATCGCATAATGAGGGGTATTAAAACACGTGTGGGAGTTTAAAAACGAGCCTTGGCGAGTTTTTTAATAGTATTCCACGAGTTTTTTAATACCGAGTTATGTGCAGTCTCATACAGTACTGTATCTACACTCATTACATTTATCATATATTTCGAAAATTAAGCAAAAAAATATTAATTATAAAATGTGGATTGGCGCCAAACCCCACTGATAGGAGTCTATACGGTATATACCTTGTAAATTCAAAATTCTAATTTAAAAAATGTTTCTTATTGTTGCCGGATAAAGAAGGGCTTGGAAAGAGTTGGAAGTCAGGGCTTGGTCAGGGCCGGTAAATCCTACGGTTGCCATGGAGATTGTAAAATTAAGAAAAATAAGTGTTTTATAATGAGTGAAAGCTGTATCCGATTGTATCATAATGACCATTATTAAACACTTTTATTTTTTAAAGTTGACTATGGCATGAAGTGTATCAACATACGTTCAGGCATGAGTTCATAATACGAATATTATAACATAGTTAAGTGTAGATAAAAACACTTTACGTTACTTACGTATTGCAGTAAATCATTTGAAGAATAAAAGTTCTGTGGAGGCATCGCTCGTTCGAACATTGTCACAAAAACTTCATGAATTCAGCACAATAATATCCAACAAAATGACAGACAATTCAATTTTAATAACAGCTAGATACGGTGATGCGAGAGATATCAAATAGATAATGTATTATTAAATACGTATTGGGTACATATACAGCTATGAATGTTGTAGAGTTATTTGTTTGTTCGAATTTGATGTTTTTTTATTGTCCCTACTTTAATACAAATAAGCGGAGTCCTTTACGAAATTTAGAGAACACTGACTGTTTAAACACCTCTGTAGTCTCACTAGTTCACAGAGGCTGTAGTAGACACCACCGGTTTTAGACCCAGAGGTACCGGGTTCGATTCCAAGTATTTAACATACTTAGCTTTCCGCCCGCGCGGCTTCCCGCTACTAACATTAAAAATGTGAAAGTTTAGATGTTTGTTGCTCAATCACGCGAAAACGGCTAAACGGATTTGGCTGAAATTTGGGACACAGATACTTTGTATCCTCGAGAAGAACATAATGCTACTTTTTATTCCAGAAAATATCACATTCCCGCGGGATAACGTCGTGTAGTCTACGCGGGCGAAGCCGCGGGCGGAAAGCTAGTCATAGATAAATATTGTTGATGAGTAGTCAGGATTATAATCAATCATAAAGCTTTTTTTGAGCTTTTTTTATTAGCGCTATCAATATAATAACTTATCGTTTGATAACAGAAATAAACAACAGGGTATTTCAGTTTCACTGTTGTTGAAATATAGATAAGTATTAGACGGATCCCACACTGCACCGCACGACGCTCCGGTTTGTGGTAGTGCGCTTCTTAACTATGGCTGTAGAATTTTGATGTGCATACAAAACCCGCAGTGTATGATAAATCACGCCGCATCTCCGTCCGGTAGTGCGGAAACCGGAGGCAGTGTGTTGGACGCCTTAATGATGAAGACCCTTTGACGTGAGCTCTTAGTCGCACGGCCGTTTTTGACACTCCAACCGGTTACAAGAATTATCGAAGTCTGTATAAAACCTTTCTTCTGCAGACACTCAGTAGTATCACAGCGTAAGAACTAAAAGGGAAATATATAGACTGTGGTAGTATTTCGGAATGACACAGAATAGAAATATTGACAGTGGATCAGAATAAAACCTCCTTAAATTACTTTAAAAAGTAAAAGAAATACTTCTTCAAAGACTACTCAGTCGCTCTGACAGCGTCATATGATACAAAATGTCAGCAGGTTCATAGCAAACAAAGATGTAGAAAAATACTACAGGAAAATGCCCCACGACGACGGGACGCTTATGTGCAAAATTATAAAGAGTTTCTTGTTAAGATTGACAATTTGTAGTAAAGTGTTGTGTTGCTTCCCTTTAGAGAAAATTGGTAAACTGTCTGATACGTCTCGTCAAACAAGTACATTCAGTAGGTTCAGTAAAAGAAACCGAAGCAAAAAGTATAGTTCACCTAAAAAGTATACGACTACAAAACAAGTATTCGACGCAAAAACCCCAGACCTAACAGATACATCAAGGAGAAAATTGAAGTTAAACTCCAGCAGCAAATCGTCTTTTAAATCCAATAAAGATTCCAAGTCGATCAAAGATTATATACAACCTCGTTTTAAAAACGCGCGAGACTACACAGCCAAGATGGAGTGGATTAAGTTTAAAAAAGTAAAAAAGGGCGGGAAAGAGAAAACGTCAAAAGTGACAGCCACAGACAACGTTGCGGCAGACATTATTGGCGAAGTATACGATTTGAAACAGCCGGACTTGAAGAAAATGCCAAGAAATAATATAAAAAACCTTTTCCATGCAAAGATAAACTACAGCGAAACAGATATTTCCAAGGGAGATGCGTTCAATTTGGACAACAGTTCAGTGTTTGAGAGTCGTGAATATGTCCTGGAAATGTATGACAACTTTAAGTAAGTTTGTCCAAATAAAACGAAAAATGTACTGATTACTTTTTATATTTTATCCCACCTTATAAAACTAATCAAATCATTTGGTTTGTGCATATAAATGTAATAATATTGCGATCATTATACAGTGTTGCCAATTAATAAATAAACTACCACATGGTAGTAAAAGATCGTAAAAGATAGTAACTTTTAAAATATCACAGTGCATTATAAATATTTGAACATAAAAAACCCGTAACAAAAAGCTTGTCCCAAGCAAATTCGAATATTATAAATTAATATAAGCTATTTTTAGTTTCTATTTCTATACAAAACAAAAATTTCTTTCACAGTCAGCAGTACATAAAGTTGCGGTCACATAATTAAAGACACCAGTCGATTTTCATACAAACGAGGTAACTTTGAAGCCTTGGTTCTCTGCCAGGGATTGACCTAGATGTGATAAGATGATTGCACTCTAGGGAGTGAATGGAGGAGATTCAGATCGCTATACACACCCAACTGATCTGATCAGCATTCTAAAAGATATAAGGATATGTTTTAAAAACCCCCAAAAATTTGCATAAAATTGTATGGAAATCCAAAAATTAAAAACTCTGATTCTTATATCTCTTAGAACGCTGATCAGATCAGTTGGTTGTGTACAGCGATCTGAATCTCCTCCATTCACTCCCTAGAGTGCAATCATCTTCAAAAGCTTCAAAGCTAAGGTCTGTTCGAATCCAATTTGGAAAAAATGTAAACAAACCTGTTCCATTAAAAATTCTCACACTTTCGGCCACTAAAAGGATTTAAAAACACATTCATTAGTAATTAGAAGGTTTCAACTTATATCTCACTACTTTGTTCCAAAGATCGTGTATGTTTATTATTTTTAAAATTTATTTGAAAATTTTAATAAGAAAAGTGAGGTTATTCATTCAAGCAAAAATCTTGTATTATCTGTGATCTCCATGGTGATCGCATATTGATGTAATGTCTATCAGATAATTCAATTATTAGTTCAACTATATCGATTATTAATCGATGTTATGTAATCGAAGATAAAATATCTCTGTCTTGATAAAAATTATCACAAAAATCTCAAATATTAAAAAAAGTACATTCTCGGGTCCGTTAGGGCTGGGACATAGCGGAATTCCGTGCGCATAATTTTCTGAAACGATGTCATTGCTACTTTATCGTAAGTAGAGTCTTATGAATATGATTCAGAAATTTATTGTACAACTTTTGACTTTAAATTTGAAAAAAATTTTTTCGTTATTTATCAAGTAGGATAAATACAATTTCTAACGAGTGAGAATCGAGTCCGTGATCAGCAGCCGCGATCGAATCGCTAACTATCACGCGTGTAACGTTTGCCAGCAAGTTAGCAACACTGTCGTCGGTACGACCCGACACGACACGACGCATTACCGTTTTTTTCGGTAATTATCGATTGTTCACATGGGACCGATTACCGGTAAAAAACCGATTACCGATTACCGTTTTGCATACCCTAGCATCCGCCATACTGTTTATCTGTTGATCAACCACATAGTTTATGACACTTTAAATACATACATAAATAGTCAACTGAGCTTTTCATAATGTATACAATTTGGTGGATTCGTAGATAGATTGCGATGTAAGACACTTCCTGCGAGCTTGCCTTTTGACTTACTAGATGGCGCTGTAATATAATATTTAGTAGAATAAGCTTTTCTTATTAAATTTCAAAATAGTCTACAAAACTTTAAAGCTAGAAATTAATGAAATTATGTCTTTAAGAAATCACTTAATATAGTAGGATAACAATTAAATAAAACAACATACTTTGAAATTAAGAATTTATTTTCTTTTAACATTAAACTTCTAAGTCAGAATACAAAATATAAACCAACCGATAATAATAACTATCACATAGATTCATCAAAACAATAACACACTTGGTGTTCGCGAGAACACCTCCGATAGCTCACGAGCGTTAGTCTTTTCGTTTCTAATTATATTTTTGGTAGGATGACAGGATAGTATGATCTTCCTATGAAGATAATTCCTGTGCCACTATTATGCACTCCGAGTTTCCAAATAATGTAGAAATGTCACTGATAACCGATGAGTTTGTACAATAATAACACCAATAAGTCAATGCATATGGAAAATCAGCATTTGCAGCCGAATGTAGTAGTAGACCGATCACACGCATAATATCTTCGCGCGCGGCCGACCGAATACTGGTGGCCGACGACTGCTGCGCCCGTCACAGCCGGGTCGCGGATTTGCGGATTACTCACATATTAAGAAAATACTATCCTGCCTGAACACTTGGATTCATAATGTTTTCAACTTAACGCACTGCTTTACAAAAAATATATTATTTATAAAATAATTCTTAAAAAATTCCGAGACTGAATTTGACGTTATTTTGACAAAATGTCATGGTAATTATTCTTTTTTATGGTTTAGCTCATAGAGTTTAAGGTGGGTTGCACCATCTTACTTTAACCGTAACTATAACAGACACAAACTTATCTGGTCAAGGTCGCGGGAAGCCGCTGGATGCGGGCAGCGCAGGACCGATCGTTGTAGAGATCTTTGGGGGAGGCCTATGCCCAGCAGTGGGCGTCGCACGGCTAAAATGATGATGATGATGATGATTATGTACCGGGTTCTTTATTTTGTTTTACTATTTATGATAAATTTGTGATGGAAAGTGACCTTACTTAATATATATTATGTTAAAGTCACTTTTCAATTTGTTAAGTGATGATGGTGACGTGTTTGTGTGAAATAAAAAAAATCTCGCCTGAAAGCTACTTATAGGGCTAGGGGTTTTTTTACTAAGTATTACATTTTTCCTATACTTACAAAATTGCATTGTGAATGCATAAAAATAATTTAAAATCTTAATTTTTACTCGGTTCAATATAAGCCTTTTATTTCTCTATAATCGCGATGAACACCGTCATCTCTTGAGGCTTGAGAAGTAATAAACTAAAAACTCTTCACTAACGCGAAGCTCCAACATAATAGCATTCAATTAATCGAATCGAAGCAATCAAATTATTTATCGATTTATAAATGGTATAATTTTTACCACATCACTAAATAGTCTATGGTCAGAATAATGGCGTCTTTGTTTACATTTTTTCCAAATTGGATTCGAACAGACTTTAGGTCAATCCCTGGCGGAGAATCAAGGCTTCAAAGTTACCTCATTTGTATGAAAATCGACTGGTGTCTTTAATTATGTGACCGCCACTGTATATCGTCCGAGAACTACAAAAGTATTTAACAAAAAATAAAGAAAACAAAACAATTATATATTAAATAAACCATCTAATATACATCTAAAAATCTCGTGTGTCATAAAAACGCGATTTATATGATCGAAGGTCGTGTCACATTGGTTCGACCGTACACAGCTCGGCTCCGCTTCTGTGGAAGGGCACCATTGAAAAATTGGCCCTTGTAGTTTGTAAACCTCATATACATTTCCGATTTTAAGAATAAATAGTTAACTACAAATAATTTCATAATGCTTCCCTTAGTTTTAAAACCAAATCCCAGTTTGGCTAAAATATCACTGGCGTATTTAAAGCATCGACTATCAAAAACATTTAAGAAAAAGTTGAAATAAATATTAAATAACATGTTACCTAAGTGCTAAAAAGAAAAAAAATGTCTATTAAAATAAAAACATCAAAATTTAAAATAAATTAGGTCGTACAGAAGAACTAGTTACAACCAATTTTGCCTTTTCCTATATTTTTAATGTACAATCGAACCAATTGAATCGAAACCCGTTTTACTAATCATTTTTTGAAGGAAAAAAAATCTGCTGTTCTATACTAATTTTCAAATCAACTCGATTGAAATGTATGGAACAGCTGATTTTTTTTTCACGATTTCAGAATTGTACCCATAGTAAAAGTTGTTTGTATTGATGAGTAGGTACTTCAAGTAATTTTCGGGAAATCAACCACTAAAATTTCACGGCGTATAAAGGCCAGTCAATGTCAACAGTTTGAATTTTGACCTAATGGGCGATTTTCTGAAAGCTCAGTCACTAGATGGCGCTGTCCCACCTATGCAGTTAGAAGGAACGGAACGTTATAAATTTTACTTTGACGCGACTTTTTTACGTAAAACGGAACGTCAGACAGATGTTATTTATTTACCTTAATCTTTAAATTTACCTATTTCGTTTCTGTTCCTCACAGTAGTACTTATTTAATATATTATTAGTTTCCTTTGGGTTTTTTAAAAGCAATTAATTTAAATATGTTTCATACCAAAATATACCATAGACATGTACATACTTCGTTCAACGCCATCTAGTGAAGCAATTGGAAGCTTTTTTTTTAAATGGCCTCTCAGAAAATCGCTCATTGAAGTTTAATATCTGTTAAACAATTAACTTTTGGTAGGTCACGACTGTCAAGAGTCAATTGGTTCGTCAGTACAACAACCTATTTTTATTTTTTTTTACTTTTTCACTCTTTTTTCTGTTTCAAAGCGGCCGCGGCCGAATAAGGCCACATAGCCAATGCCGGTGATAGTCTTAAAAACAAACACGGTTTAACTGCGCTCAGTACAAAATGTAACAAGTAAAACTTTAAGGCACTCGCTTTAGGTATATTATCTTCAAGATATCTTGCTCCGTAGAAAAAGACTGCTGTGGCGAAAATTGATATTAGCAAAGAACGCTCTTTTGTGTAATGGCGATACCTGAGGAAAAAGAAACAACGCATCAAAATCGGAAAAAAAACAAGTATTTGTGTCACACTGTATTTGTGTTTGTTAGCGACAGCTGGTGTGACGATTAAAGCCAGTTCAGTAGCGACGCGGTGGATTGTATCAACGCGAACATGGGCGTTGTCGAAACATGACAAGATTCTGGATATTTCTTAGGTTCTGTGGTGTGTTCAGTGACTGAGTGTTAATTACAATACTTAGCGACAGTCGATGTGACGAAAATAGCTATAGACCAGCTATAGCAATAGACCATCCCAGTAGCGACGCAGTGGATTGTATCAACGCAAACATAGATGTCTACTTGTGTTTGTTCTGTGTCTGGGTGTTAAAATAAATACTTACTTAGCGACAGCAGGTGTGACGACTAAAGCCCAGCCCAGTAGCGATGCGGTGGATTGTACCAACGAGAATATAGGTGTTTATTAGTGTTTGGGATTGTACCAACGCGAACATAGATGTCTACTTGTGTTTTTTTCGTGTGTGGGTGTTAAAAACAATACTTACTTAGCGACAGCCGGTGTGACGACTAAAGCCCATCCCAGTAGCGACGCGGTAGATTGTACCAACGAGAACATAGGCGTTTCTTAGTGTTTGTTCCGTGTCTGGGTGATACGTACTTAGCGACAGCAGGTGTGACGACTAAAGCCCAGCCCAGAAGCGACGCGGTGGATTGCACCAACGCGAACAGATGTGTTTGTTCCGTGTCTGGGTGATACTTACTTAGCGACAGCAGGTGTGACGACTAAAGCCCAGCCCAGTAGCGACGCGGTGGATTGCACCAACGCGGACAGATGTGTTTGTTCCGTGTCTGGGTGATACTTACTTAGCGACAGCAGGTGTGACGACTAAAGCCCAGCCCAGAAACGACGCGGTGGATTGCACCAACGCGGACAGATGTGTTTGTTCCGTGTCTGGGTGATACTTACTTAGTGACAGCAGGTGTGACGACTAAAGCCCAGCCCAGGAGCGACGCGGTGGATTGCACCAACGCGGACAGATGTGTTTGTTCCGTGTCTGGGTGATACTTACTTAGCGACAGCAGGTGTGACGACTAAAGCCCAGCCCAGAAGCGACGCGGTGGATTGCACCAACGCGAACAGATGTGTTTGTTCCGTGTCTGGGTGATACTTACTTAGCGACAGCAGGTGTGACGACTAAAGCCCAGCCCAGGAGCGACGCGGTGGATTGTACCAACGCGAACATGGGCGTTGTCGAAACACGAATAGAGTCTGGGTATTGGCACCAACGGAATGCCTGATGAGAGAAATGATGTAATGTAATCTATATTTCATATTAATGTACCATTTCGTGTAAATAAATATGATGTCTTAGTAAAGACATATTTATTTGTTACATTTTGGATGGGTCCACGACCCATTTCACATTCATCAGATCATTTGTACATAGCAAAATGTTGGTTCAAAACAAGTTCTAAAACTGAAACCCGACGACTACTGAAAAATCACGCTCTAAAAAGTATGAAACAAGAAAATATTCTCATCTGAAATTGCCGTGGTCGTATGCCCGGGTCGGGAGGCTATGGGGACCGGGACCAATGGTCCACAAAGCCTAATTTTATTTAAATTCAAATTTTCAGGAGGCCTAGTGGACCGCGGCTGTGGTCCACAAATCAATTTATTTTATTTACGTGTTTTAATGGAGGCTTTGGGCACCGCCACCGCCAGAGAGTACAAATGACATACTGAATGATTTTGAGAACGGTCAACAAAAAAAGGGGTGGATTAGTATGAGAAACATTGGCATGTATGTTCCTTGGGGAGTGGAAGGGAGCACTAAGAGATGATTTTTGGAAATTCCCCTCTAAGGGGGTAAAAAAGGGATCTACGTAGACGACTTCGCGAGCGGAGCGCTATTTAAATATAAAACAAACTTTGGATAAATTTTGTTTGAAAAATTCAATGAATTTTTTAAAAAAACGAAGCCATCTCCCAAGTAACTCGACCGACAATCCAACCTGGGACCTTTCACTGACCGGGCGAATCCTCTGACCGCCAAGCTACAGAGTCGTTAGAAGATGCGTCAAATTTTTCTAAAACTTTTTTTGCTGTTAGCCAGCGTTTATTTTATCAATGTGAAGATATTACTACCCTCAACACGACACTCGAATGAAATTATTTCCCATATAAATTGACAATCGAGTACGATGTAATAATTGGGATTTTGAATAAAAAAGTTTTTATGTAACTTTTCTTATTTATTTTAAAACTTCATTATCAATAATAATATTATAATTATATCATATTATTATCATTTAATGCGAAAAACTTATTATTTTTTTCAGTTAATTATAAACAGTTCAAAATCGATAAAATTTGAACAAAAATCACGTGACTATGAACGCGCCACGATTGGTCACCATAGATAGTTGTGGCGTCATAAAGCTATTCCAACAGAACAGTATTTACGGCTTTAACAATATTGAAAATTTATTGTTAAAAAACGATTTGTAAGTTAATTTCGATTAGCTATTAGCCCAGTCAACGAAGAAATATAGAAGAAAATGCTTCGAACACAATTTTTGACTTTGTAACTTTGTTTGGGCTAGATAAAATGGAAAACATATCAAAAGTCCCCGCCCGTAGCCCTTAAGCTGGGGGAGGGGGAGGTTTGAAGGTCTCATTTTTTTGGTTTTGGATTATATCTCAGAAACTATGCGTCCCAGCGACATGTTCTGATTTAATTTGCTACAAGTTCTATTCAGTCAAGTTTTTCGATATGTATAACTTTCTAACGATGCACCCAAAAACTAAATGCTAGGCATAGAATCGTAGAGCATTCAATTCTCTTCAATAATATCTTACTTTACTACTAGCAATACCCACGCGACTTCGTCCCCATAAAATTGAATTCACAAAGTGATAACCCTTTTTTTTAATGTCGTTCTTGTTTTTTACCATTATGTACGAATACTACAAAAGCAACTCCAGAAAAAATATATAATAAAAATATATATAGATATAGACTTATATTTTTCTTATTAACCCACCCCTTTTTTGTTGACCGTTCTCAAAATCATTCAGAATGTCATTTGTACTCTCTGGCGGCGGTGGTCCCCAAAGCCTCCATTAAAAAATAAATTGATTTGTGGACCACAGCCCCGGTCCACAAAGCCTCCTGAAAATTTAATTTTAAATAAAATTAGGCTTTGTGGACCGTTGGTCCCGGTCCACAAAGCCTCCCGACCCGTATGCCCCTTACTATAACAAAACAATATTCTCATTCTAGGTAAGTTTTCAGTAGTCGGGTTTTAGTTTTTAAACTTAATTTTTATTTATATCATTTGGGGTCATAATAATTTCGTGATAAAGTCAAAACTAGTCAAAAGACAAATTCGCTACCACCATCTTATCTAAGTCTCAAGCCATAACAATGATGTTTTCAGCATAATTGTGTTCCGACAGTTGGTGGAGATAAGATAGCCAGTTCCTCAGTGATTGAGGATTCCGGGAGTAGTGCGCTTCCACCTTCAACCTTATCACCACTTAACATCAGTGGCCTGTTTAACCAAAAATACAATTTACAAATTGTAAATTGTATTTACAGGCTACAAGTCTACAAGTTTCTGTTTAACTAACATTTACAAGTTACAAGTTTACCATGGTGGAAAATTTACAAATTTGTATATTGTAGATACAATTCTACATATTTCTGTTTAACCAACATTTACAAGTTACAGGTGACAATTTACAAATTTGTAAGGAAAACCGTTTCGTTAAACAAAGAATTGTAATTACAAGTCTGCAAATATGTAAATTGTAGCACGATTTCTACAGGCGGACACACCCTGTGTCAGAACTTTACAATTGTTTGCACCAGCCGAATAAGTAAAGAAATTAAATTGTTATTCACATAAAAATGCTTCTAGCCACTAGTAGTGAAAGAATTGTATTATTATTAAAGTTTTCCATGACTTTCTTTTTAGTTAAAACAGCAGTAGGTAGGTACTTACCTGGTACTCTTCAAACAAAATTTTAAATAAATATTTTTATTAGAAAAAAACAGAGTAGCAAGTGGCGCAGTGGTAAACGCATTCGGCCTACAATCGTTGAAGTTAAGCAACTTTCGCTATGGTTGGTCACGGGATGGGTGACCAAAATTTTATTATCTCAAGCTCCTCCGTACTTCGGAGGCACTTTAAGCCATTAGTCCCGGCTGCGTTTGCCGTCGTTAATACCCATCAATCCGCTTTGGGCCCGCGTGGTGGGTCATGGCCCATTCTCCATATCCATCCATAAGGAAGGTCTTTACCCCATCAGTTATTACTTACGGGACTTATAATGGCTGATGATGATTAAAATTCTATTGTTTTTAATCTACTTACCATCTTCAAAAATTTACAACTTGTAAATTGTATTTTACAACTAAAAATATGTAAATACAAATATGTAAATTGTAATCTACAGGCGTTTTCTACAATTGTAGACTTTGGTTAAACAGCATTAGACTTTACAAATATGTAAGATTTTTAGTTGTAGAAGTTTTACATATTTGTAATAAGATAAGATAAAAATATTCTTTATTCACTTAGACATAATAAATATGTACTTATGAATCGTCAATATTTTCCTACCACCCATTCAAGACTTTTTTAACTGACAAGAAGGTTGGTTGTAATGTTGGTTAAACAGCACTTGTATTACAAGTCTACAAATTTGTAGCTTTCTTACATAATTGTAGACTTGTAAAAATGGTTAAACAGGGCCCAGGTGTGGTGAAGGCTAAGTGCTACCCTGTAGTCGATAAAAAACAACGGGTTGCACTCCGGGAGTGCCGACAGAAGTGAAAAGGGCTTCCTAGACTTTTTCACAAAAAAAAGAATGACAAAAAAAAAGAAAAAAATACGGACTGGATATGAACTGAGATCTTCTGGCTTCAATGCCGCCCGTTTTGTGAGATATCACAACTTTGGAAACGGTGGCGAAATTTGCCTTCGTATTCTAATGACATTGTGACAGTTTTTCGATCAGGTCACGTGTCCGTCTTACGAGTTTTCGATCTGACGGTCACGTGTCCACGCGAGTTTAAAACATTTTTTACCCATCACAAAAAGTGCACACCGCCGCTAAAGAAGTTTTCACTTCAAAAAATTATAAAAACTCACCAATTTAACCGTCCACTGCGGATCCACACCGCAAAGCACCAAACTGCCATAAGTGACCACACTTATTAAAACAGTGACAGCCGCCGAGAAGACATGCCACAAGACCGCGCGACGCGTGTCATACATATGTGTGCCATATTGCCACACGTGCGGGTCTGACACGTATATACAAAGGGCTGGGGCGAGGAACGAACCTGGGGAAAAACGAACTTAAAAACATCCAGCCACTAAACCAAGTATCACTCAGCCAGACATTCAACGAATATCCACCAGACACTAAACCACAACGAATATCATTGGCTGCACACACCTCCTCACACATGTACTACTTTCTTTCCTTTCCTTTATTTTACTCTAGTTGTCTGTGTATTACCTATTCTTGCCCTGTCTTAATATATTATTGTTGTGTGTGTTTATATGCAAATAAACTATTTTTTCTTTCATTCTTTCTTTCAGACACTAAACCATCATACTCTAAAGTAAAGATCATCATACACTAAAGTATCACTCAGACGGCCAGACACAATGAATATCATCCAGACACTAAACCTAGTATCACCCAGCCAGACATTTAACGAATATCAACCAGACACTAAGCCAAGTATTACTCAGCCAGCCAGACACAACGAATATCAACTAGACACTAAACCTTGTATCACCCAGCAAGACATTCAAAGAATATCAACCAGACACTAAACCAAGTATCACTCAGACAGCAAGACACAACGAATATCATCCATATACTAAGCCTAGTATCACCCAGCCAGACATTCAACGAATATCAACCAGACACTAAACCTAGTATTACTCAGACAGCCAGACACAACTAATATGATCCAGACACTAAACCTAGTATCACCCAGCCAGACATTCAATGAATATCAACCAGACACTAAACCAAGTACCACTCAGCCAACCAGACACAACGACTATCAACTAGACACTAAACCTAGTATCACCCAGCCAGACATTCAACGAATATCAACCAGACACTAAACCTAGTATTACTCAGACAGCCAGACACAACTAATATGATCCAGACACTAAACCTAGTCTCACCCAGCCAGACATTCAATGAATATCAACCAGACACTAAACCAAGTACCACTCAGCCAACCAGACACAACGACTATCAACTAGACACTAAACCTAGTATCACCCAGCCAGACATTCAACGAACATCAACCAGACACTAAACTAAGTATCACTCAGACAGCCAGACACAAGTAATATCATCCATATACTAAACCTAGTATCACCCAGCCAGACATCCAACGAATATCAACCAGACACTAAACCAAGTACCACTCAGCCAACCAGACACAACGACTATCAACTAGACACTAAACCTAGTGCCAGACATTTAACGAATATCAACCAGACACTAAACGTAGTATTACCCAACCAGACATTCAACGAATATCAACCGGACACTAAACCAAGTATCACTCAGACAGTCAGACACAATGACTATCATCCAGACACTAAACCTTGTATCACCCAACCAGACATTTAACGAATATCAACCAGACACTAAACCAAGTATCACCCAGCCAGACATTCAACGAATATCGACCAGACACTAAATCAAGTCATGTCATGAAACAAACAGGTATCACCAAGACACGAAACCAATATCACCCAGACACTGAACAAATATCACCCAGACACTGAACAAATATCAGCTAGATACTGAACAAATATCACCCAGACACTGAACAAATATCACTCAGACAGACTCGAAATAAATAAAACTAAGATCCTAAACAAATTAAATAAAAAAAACCTGTGAGAGTCACCAACTGGAGCGCTTAATAACATTACAAGACCCAGACGCAAAACAGATATGATCCAGACTTGAAACAAATATGAATTAATAAAGAAAACTCACCAACTAGAGCTCCAACTATACACTGGTGCGGGAAGTGCGTAGCGACGAACATTCGCGCGAGCATTACAGACCCGAGCGCCGCCGCGAATACCGGATACAGTATGTATTTCCACCACAATACATTCCATTTTCTGCAATAATTAAGCAAAATTTTTATTTTTTATTATCATTTTATTTAAGTAATAATAATGCCTAATCAAATCACTTACGAATAATTCTAATTTCTACTGGTTTAAGAATTTTCACCATCGGTACAGGGGTAATTGAGTTCATCAATTAAAAAACAGATACTATTTCTACTAATGACACTCAACACCCAGACACTAGCCAAATGAAAAAAAAAACACGTAGACACGGAACAAATACCTGTCGTTGACGACGTGCGCGACCCACATAGCGACAAGTACCATTACCGTCGTCGCCGTCGCTGTGTGGCCTGGAATGAATGAAATAATCCATACTTATTTCCCTTCCTGATCAGAAGGTCTAAGTAGCTAAATGTCCAACAGCGCGAAACGTCTGATGAGCAGTAAGTCTAATTAGCAGAATGTCTTTGTAGCAAAACGTCCAACTATCAAATGATATGTATAGCAGAACATCTATTTAGCAAATCGTCACATTATCAAAATGTCTGGATACTCAGGCACAAAATTCAACACACAAATTACATCGGGAGGGAAACGGACACGGAATTATAATATGTACGTACGTACAGACTTGGACATACCTACAGATTCTTTGGTCTATGTAGCTTAAATCATATCTTTTTGATGGTAACTGACAATTTATTGTCAAGAATGCTATTTGATTAGCATTACATAAAGCTCTTAGAAAAGAAGCACTTTGGCTCCTTTTTATCATGAGTGTACACATTTCACAAATGACTTTTTGCTAAATAGATGTTCTGCTATACAGACCATTTGATAGTTGGACGTTTTGCTACATAGACATTCTGCTAATTAGACTTACTGCTCATCAGACGTTTCGCGCTGTTGGACATTTAGCTACTTAGACTTTCTGATCAGGAAGGCTTATTTCAAATAATCCATGCATAACATTTTAAGTAATTTATAAATGTGTAATCCATACATAATATATTAGGTAATTTATAAATGTGTTAGCTTCGATCAACAAACACCTGTACTATTGTTGATCGAAGTGTGTAAGTGTATTTGTTTGTTTGTCCGCCTTTCACATTAAAACGGAGCAACAGATCGGTGTGATTTATGTATGGAAATAGTTTAGGAGCTGGAGAGTGACATAGGCTACTTTTTATCCCCAGCAGTGGGGACATTAAATGACTGATGATGATGATAATCGGAATATAATAAACAAACCGACTAAAAATTACTTACTGACTAAAATACTAGGTTTGGTATCGGAAAAATATGTTTAGGTTAGTTAGGTATTCCTAGTATATTTGTTGGTAAAAAAGTATTTTGATCGATCGTTTAATTACTACTCATGATAACCTGTCACACAAATACCTGAAGGGCTACCAGGGCCAGTCTCACAGGTCTGGCCGGTCTGGCGCAGGTGAGGTCTGTTTGAGGAGTAGAACGAGGTCTCACGGACCCACCAGTAAGGTCGGTCTTCTAGGAGCCACCTGGGGGAAATTAAATAAAAGAATAATATCAAAGAGCAACTAACATATAAATGTTAAAAGCTTCATTCTTCATACTTCACTCATTTTTTATAGATTCTTTTAAAATCACAAATCCAATATCAAAAAAAATATTTGCAAGTAGGTACTTATATGGTTTTCTAAATAACAAACAGTAAAAATTCAGTAATCAATCTAAGAACTTCAAAAGGGGCAAATGATGAAATTATTTTTTAGCTAAAAGTGGCTACTGTAATCCATACTAATATTATAAATGTGAAAGTGTGTTTGTTTGTTTGTTTGTTTGTTTGTCCGTCTTTCACGTCAAAACGGAGCAACGGATCAACTCGATTTTTGGTATGGGGATAGTTTGGGAGCTGGAGAGTAATATAGGCTACTTTTTATTCCGGAAAATTCTAAAATAAAAATGATTATTTTGTATAGAAAATCGATAAACTGTCGTGCTATACAAAACTGTCATTTCTTCCATAGCCGCTTCCAAAGAGGTATGTCAAAGAGTATTGTAATCACTGACGTTTTAGCCGCTTTGGATTACCTACTTTTTGACATTTGTTGCAGGCTGTGTATAAAACTTCTTCGCGATCATTTATTTTCATCTGTCTATCTATAATAGATGTTGGTGATACGAAGTTTACCGGGTCCACTATAATTAATATGGCAAAACAACGTTTGCCGGGTCAGCTAGTAAATAAATAAAATTACCATTTCATAACAGCATTCAGCCATCCACCAAATGCCATACAGAGTAGCAGTTGGGAGGCGAACACCGAGTCCAAGATCGATAGGAGAGGGAACAGATACTCCAACACATAGTGAGGGTTCGAGAGGTGGTTCACCAGTTCGAAGTAGTCTTCGTAGTCGCCAAACCTGGAAATCATCAACATAATGTTACAAATCAATTTCAATCAATGTTGATAGAATATTGATATCATAAATAGGTATGGAAAAAAATGCTTTACATAGAATTTTTTATATACTCGGTAATTTTTTTATCACCCCGGATAAAGGAGAATGCCCATGGACGGTACTCATTTGTGTCATACTTCAAGATAAAAAACCTATTTCTTAATATTTGACCATTTTTCATGGCCCAGAGTTTTAATTTTGAACAGGGATTTACTTTTTAGGTATTAAAGTAACAGTGTATTTATCAACCACAGAAGCCAGGACACTGCTGTGTCACTGCCACTGTCAGCAGTGTTGCCATTGCGGGTATTTTTACCTGACTTCGGATAATTGAGGCTTTGAGCGGGTAAGTTTACGGGTAGCAACGACTGTCGGATAAATATTGGTATTTTTGTGGCGATCTTGCAGAAAAAGCCAAAATGACAACTACATATGATGATGATGATGATGTATAATGACTACTACCCAACACTATTTAAAATAGTAACTATTCTGTGTTATTTTTTTATGAAAGGCGTAGAAGTTCATATTATTATGTTACTTGAAACACTCATTATTACTATCTTTAGCCTATTCGCCCTAGCCCCGACGAATCTGGGTAATTTCTGATTCGGTTAAGGACTTTTTCTAGTTTGATAGGCGGCAACACTGACTGTCAGTTATCAAAAATATCGACCAAAGAGTAATAACTCTGCGCGCGACTAGGGCGTTTTTGGCGCTAGTTACAATACATTTTTTTGCTCTAAGGTTATGGGAAATATTAGTATTCGATTTTGACCGCGCGCAGACTTATCTGGCGCGACATACTCTTTAGTGATTACATACTCTTTGATGGACATCGGACGGAGCTTAGGAACTGGATTTCTGTTATTTTGATTTAAAAATCGTTGGTGTAGACTTTTAAACCTTAAATTGTGGTATTTGTGAATCGTGATATTTTCTATAAAAATATCTAATCATTCGCGTGGTGCATTGTTATTTGGAAGAATGTTCGACTGAAACAATCGCTGTTTACACTTACCGTTACATTTTAGGAAATAATTTCTAAACCCTTGTTTTTACTTTCAACATAATAATGGAGAGTAGTAATTAGATATTTTACCTACATAATAAAACAGGCATGGCTTTGATGCAACATTAGACGGCCGTCCATTGCAACTTGGGCATTCTCCTTTAGAGATTATTCTACTTATGAAAACAAACAACTTTTATTATGGGATCAACACTGAAATTGCAAAAAACAAAACCAACTGTTCCATACAAAAGTGCAAAAATATTTACCTAAGCAAAATGTATGGAACAGCTGATTTTCTTTTGGCGATTTCAGTGTTGTTGCCTTAATAAAAGTTGTTTGTTTTCATGAGTAGAATAATCCCTAAAATTATCCGGGGTGATAAAAAAATTACCGTGTATAATTTAATATTATATTTATTATATTTAATTTATTTTTATTTTATCATCACACCAATATACCTACTTTAAGTAATTGATTTTTACATTACTCTTTCAGAGGGTTAAATTGTACATAGAATGGAATAGAAGAGTTCTTTATTGCCATAAACTTATAGAAAGTTTAAAAATATGTGCCCCAGAGGGCAATATTACAATCATGCTTTCCGAAAAACAGTCATGGGCTCGATTCCTTCGCGGGACACTGTCATGATGATGAGATGAACGTTTCGTTTCGTGTCTGGGTGTAAATCTAAGTAAATGAAATATCTTCCTTGGTTGTGATATCTACCACAAAATGCTCGACTCAGAAAATTCCAATATGATTATTATAACTTATTTGAGTGTTAGTGTTATTCAATAATACGCTAGTTAATGCAGTGTAAATTTATATCGATCACTTTAACACTTACCAATTTTGAATAACCTCGATAAGAGAAATTTCAAGTGCGTAGAGCTGGTCCATTATTGAAAGAAATACTGATTAAGTGTTACACAATCATTCTAATTAAAACATCTCGATTTTATCACTGTAATTTTGCTTTTAATTCAAATCATAACAAACTAACCTCACTTTTTTACGTCAATGTCAAACAAATGTCAATTTTTTACACGGAAGTCCAGTTGTCCGAATCTCAAACATTATTTACAAAAAAAATATTAGATTGGAATAGATTTTCATTAGATCAATGTGGTTATTTATCCTACAAGATAAACTTTTTTATATACGTAAACTTTATTTTGTTAAAATACAACGGAATTTGTATTTTTCACTTAAAATTAGTAAAGCCATCTAGCGCCGAAAAGTAAGAGATAAAAACCATGCGTGCAAAAGTGACATCTGTTGATGAGTAGTTAAGTGAAAATTGCATTAACAATTTCTAGATGACGCTACTGTTCAAATCATATAGCTTGACCGAATACTGTTTTTGGTTATTTATCCTGCTGCAACATAAATTCCCGACAATAGGTACGAAAAATAATATGGGAGAATAAAATTGACCAACTGTAAATGTAAGTTTGTTCGTTTATAATATACTTACAGATGAAAAAAATATGGGCTTGGATGGAAACTGTCTTTAATCTCATTTTACTGAAGGGAAACATTCTTTTATTTTAAACATAAACAAAATATCTGCATTCATAGATTTTCTTTACAAAAGAAGATCGATTCGACCACAACCTTCTTTCTCTATTTGTGACTCGACTTTACATCAAATCCATCTGCTTTCCTTTCGTTTAATTTATCAGTTGTTTTATTTTTATATTGGCTGGGTCGATTCCTGTGAATCAAGCTAATTTTAGAAAATTTTTGAATGCAGTTTTCCTTTCAGTAAAATGAGCTAAGTACCTAAAATAATTAAACGATTGGGCAGTTTCCCTCGGCCCATTTTTTCCACCCTTATGGTTTGAGTAAAGAACTACCTATTAGGTGCTGCATTTTTTTTTATTTTAGTTTCGTATTTTAGAAGGCGCTACTCGGAAAAATATGGACTTTTTGATTTAAAACTATAGGACGGTTACAGTTGTTACAAATCTGGTAATAAGATATAATATTTCTTCATACCTTTATCTAGAATCGTATAGTTTCAAAAACACGATTTTATGATTTTGCCTCGACACTTTTTATTTTCGAAAAGACCTCTAAAAAATGCGAAAAGTGAAGATTATTCTTAAATGGGGTTACTTACACTATTGGAAATTGGTTTAATTAGTGGACACCAATAATATTGAGGATCGTATAGAAGCATTTTTTTTAAATCGCTGTAGTTTTTTAATACGAAGTGATTTTGTGTTTTTTTTTTGCCTAATCTGCAAAATCGGTCTCGCTCCCGCGCGCGTCGTTTTCTCATTGCTATCTCGCTTCAGCACATTTTTTCCGAGTATCGCCTTAAGATGCCGGCCATGCGAGAATGAGCTTCCCATACAAACGAAATACCAAAATAATTTAAAAATTGAGCTTATTTTTCTGTACTGTTGATGTTATTCAAATTAAGACAGCATTTATCAAGGTCCCTATTAAAATAAAAAATAAAAAAATATTTACCTTCTTGCCCATTTAAAAATAAAAGCAAATTGCAGTTTTGTATCGAAAAATGTTATTGGCTTTTTTTATCGGATAGGATAGGTACTTATTTTAGATATTTTTTAATAGCGATTGAGTTGAAAAATACTTTCTTAATCCAAATAACATCAAAATCAAAAAAGTCAGAAAGTAAATTTTCTCTCTCGGTCGGGGGACCCCCAACGTATAATAGGTATAGGTACCCTTTTAGTACCTACTTCTCATTTTGTGGTCCCCCGACCGAGAGAGAAAATTTATTTTCTGACTTTTTTGAGGTTTTTTTTCGTGTCGGGGTTTTTAAAATTTTATTTTCATGAACCTTTATAGATTACACATAAAATTTAAAAAACCGCATTGAAATCGCTAATTTCAGCTAAACAAATCGGAGCAACTTAATTTTTGGCGGCCATTTTTTTGCAGCCATTTCTTTTTTAATGCTACCTAAATTTGCCCAGGGTGTAGGTACATTATTTTAGTCAAACAAAGCACCACGTCCGTCTGTACCTATCTTTTTCCGTTTCGGCAGGCAGTTGACCATCTCAATAAATGACCGGATGGATTTTCATTTCAATTAAAATAACCGCAATGAAATCTCCTGATCCGTTTAGACACTACGAATATACGTACAGACAGACAGACATAAGGCCTCAAACTTATAACACCCCTCTTTGCGCTGCGTCGGGGGGTTAAAAACAGTGAATCATGCTCAAATTTTAAATTATTTAAGTAGGTATTACCACAGAATAAATAATAGTATTAGTACGTTTGTATGAGAGACTGACGTGTCGCTGGCCTCATAAGGGGTAAGTCGGGAATGATAAATTTTCGTCGTTTTTCGTGAATAAATTTTGGACTGCATGTCTACTGTAACACTAAGTACCTAGGTGTATCAAAATATTTTTGATATCCTTTAAGCTCTTTCGTTTGATAAGCCACACACACGATACAGTTTGCAAAACATTATTTTCTCTGCAAAGGTCACTCCCCAATTCAAAATTCCGTTGTTTACGTTATACCTACATAAGTCTGTCTTAAAATAGGGCAGAAACCCCGGTTTTGGCCACTGTACCAGTTTCGGCCACTTTTTCTATAAAAGTTTTCTAAATAGATAACTTTCGTCATTTTTAAGAAAGGCAATTAAAGTAAGTAACTTATTTTAAGATTTCGTGGCCGAGTGGTGTACGCACCGGTTTTCAAGGTGCCGCTAACTCTACTCTAGAGGATCCGGGTAGTAGACAGCTTTTCAGAAGTGACGTAGGTACTAAACATTTTGTAGTTTTTGAATGTAGGTAGTTTTAAACTAATTACCTAGGTACCTAAGATGCGAAAGTAGGCTTAATAAGTTGAAAGTCAGAAAGAAAAAATTATTAATTATTAAGACCTTCATTAAAACACACACCCCCTTATTACAAAACGTGGACTAAAGTTAGACCTGGTTTAAAATTCATGCTAATTCTGTCTTTCATTTGGAAAATGAAAGTGACAGCACCAGTTTAGCACCAGATTTAAACCAGGACTATTTTAGTCCACGTTTTGTAATAAGGGGGACAGAGTTCTTTTTACAAAAACACGTCATGACAAAAGAAACATAAATTAATATTTAACAAGTACAAAGTGTGCAGCTCAAGGGCCCTGCCTCAGCACAAAAAGTCTCCCTGGTCATTCGTAGATGGTCAGAGCGCTTTTATTCTGGCAGGGCGCAAGGCCTTGAGACAGACCGGACAACACCATGACGAAAAATATATCTATCTCGCCAAGTGCGAGTTGGACTCAACCATGAAGAGCGTATTTCCGTACTCACATAACCTACCAATTGCCCTATAAGTACCTAGATTACCTAGCCACTATCATTTTCCGTCAGCAAAATATATGTTTGTTTTTCATATCTCAAAAAAACTTACTACAGGTATCTCGTTCAAACCAATTTTCGTTAAAAGTTTTTATTAAAATATATATTTTTTCTAGTTTTTTCACTCTTTTATTTTAAAAGTTAGAGGGGGGGACGCTTGTTTTACCACTTTGGAAGGCTCTATCTTTCAAAATATTGATTACTTACCCCACACACACGAATATGTTTGATTAAAAAAATATTTTTTTGTTCGTTAAGTAGGTACGTTATGGTTGTTCGATAGGGAGTGCAATCTCGGTATTCCGAGATCTCGAAATACCGAGATCACAAAATTTAGTGCGATCTCGCGCGATTTGCAAGAGTGCTCAGCAACACATTTCATGACTATTAGCACTGCTAAAACACTTATCTCTCTCGCTCTCGTTACGTTCCCTAAAATATGGTTGAGCGAAGCTATGGCTGGCTCATGCGTCATGCTCGTGAACGGGTGCTGCCAGTGGGGTGGGTCTGCTCATGTCTACTTGTGTTAAAGGTGTTCGGGATATGGTTTATAATAGTATTATATAGTTTTATGAGCGAGCTGGTGTGTCTCATGGTAATTTTGGTACCCGTGTCTTACAGTTACAGAAATTTTTCTAATAATTGTATTATTTATTCAAAAAATTCTTTTTATTTGTTAATACTTATAGATTTGAATATACGGCGCGCAGCTTGCAGTTTCCTTTTTATTAATCCTATAATATAATGTGAATAAGATTAAGATTAGTGTGTTCATTAAACTATTTGATTCCTTGTTTGGTTGAAAATTGTTTACTGTTTTCGGTAATAAGCAAAATTGTACTTAATTTAAGCGGTATTCTGTATTGTGATGGAAAGTAACCTTACTATTATGTGAAGGTCATTTTTCAAATTTGACGACGCTGTATAAGTTAAAACAGGGAGAAAAAATAGCCCTTGGCGAGTTTCTTGCCGGTTCTTCTCGCTACAAGGTCTCCTGCCGTAGGATTTGCGAACCGATGGCGTAGCTTCATTGACGTTCATAAGTGTTGTTAAACAAACCTAAATTGAATAAACGATTTTGAATTTGAATTTGAATTTGAATTCTCTCTTGATGAAAAATTACAAATGATTTTGAAATCTCGCCCATAAGAACGCCCTTTACAAGCAACTGGTTCGTTTTTCGATAAAATTGTTCTACAAGAAATCAATCGATCAAAAAGGGAATAACTTGCAGTCAGCGTATCAATGTCTTTCATCAGAGTGGTGCTAACCAGTGTAGAGGCAGAAGGGGCCTTTTCTGCTGCTAAGTAATATTGCGAGAAACATAATTAGCCTGTTGGCAGATGACATTTAAACATGTTGTGCTTCCTTTTGTTGATTCATTCTTGGAGGAACAACTTACTTTTGCAAATCTGAAGAATACTTCCGCGCCTGATACTTACTACAGATAAATATAGTAAGTCGATCTGTGAGATCTCGCAAAATATCTTAACCTTGCAAATACCGAGATTAAAGATGTTGCTGCAAGGTTGCACTCCCTAGTGTTCAATAACGTGCGAGCATTAAATTTTAATCAAGTGATTACGTAATCAACGGTGAATTTGAGTCTTAAAGAATTGTTCCGTGTTTCCTCTTAGATATATTTTGAATGTTGTTGGTAACCTACTCAAGGCCGTCCGTCGCCAGAAGGGAACAAAGTCCCCCTTCATCGTCAGCCATTATAAGTCCCCACTATTGAGGCATAGGCCTTCCTTATTAAAGGCGCTATTCGGAAAAATATGGACTTTTTGATTTAAAACTATAGGACGTAACCGTCCTACAGTTGTTACAAATCTGGTAATAAGATATACAGTGTGAGTCTTTATAAAGTGCACATATCAAAATCAGGGAAACGACACTCTATTTTATCGACGCGAAAATTATAAAAAAAAAATAAAAAAAAATGTTTGTAATTTTAATGATTTTTTAAAAATTTTGGGTTACACCTGTTGACCCTATTTACATAAATCGTCATAATTTTTAAACTAAGTGTGTTATCACAGTGGAATAAATTTTGTGATGATAACTAATAATAGCCCGTAGTAAAAATATCCAAGAAAACTAACCCTACAATTTTATAATTAAGTGAAACTTAAAGAAAATCTGTTTTTTTTCATCATTTTTACAATTATTTTACAATTTCTTAAAAATTCATAGTATTAACCCAACTTTTTTTAATTCTAGCTGATTCTACATGGCATTAGCTCTCTAAAAGTAAAAATTGCACGTTTATTACTTAAATACGACTTCAGAAATCAGCGTTTAAAAAAAGCAGTTAACTGAATTGAACTGGAGGATGATTAAAACAAAAGTATTTTTCTGCATAAATTATTTATTATCTTTAAAAAATTAAATTAACTAATATTTATTTGGCCTTTAACTAGATTCGTATATAGTTTCAAAAACACAATTTTATTATTTTGCCTCGACACTTTTTCTTTTCCGTACCTCTAAAAAATACGAAAAGTCAAGATTATTCTTAAATGGGGTTACTTACACTATTGGAAATTGGTTTAATTAGTGGACACCAATAATATTTAGGATCGTATAGAAGCATTTTTTTTAAATCGCTGTAGTTTTTTAATACGAAGTGATTTTGTGTTTCTTTTGCCAAATCTGCAAAATCGGTCTCGCTCCCGCGCGCGTCGTTTTCTCATTGCTATCTCGCTTCAGCACATTTTTTCCGAGTATCGCCTTAATGGATAAGGAGAATGGGCAATAACCCACCACGCAGGCTCTATGCAGATTGGTGGGTATTAACGACTGTAAACGCAGCCGGGACCAAAACGGTTTAACGCGCCTTACGAAGCGCGGACGAGCTCGTGATAGTAAATTTTTGGTCACCCATCCCGTGACCGACCATTGCGATAGTTGCTTAACCTCAACGATCGCAGGCCGAGCGCTAACCACTGCGCCACGGTCTGCTCAGGAAGTTGTACGGTAGCTTTATACTGGTAAAATGATTTTTAAAATCGTTTCAGTACCTACCTTAGTGTTAAAGTTTATCCATTACCTACCTACAAATATACAAAAAAAATGCCCGCGTGGACTACACGACGTTATCCCGCGGGAATGTGATACTTTTTCGGGATAAAAAGTAGCCCATGTTCCTCTCCAGGCTACAAAGTATTTATGTCCCAAATTTCATCCAAATCCGTTCAGCCGTTTTGGCGTGATTGAGCAACAAATATACAAACATCTAAACTTTTACATTTATAATATTAGTAGGATTAGTAGGATTATTTAGGTCCCGGGTTCGATTCCCAGTGGTGCTTAGTGTAGGTAAATATTTGGTTTGGTTGGTAGTAGGGCCTGTTCAAAGTCCGCCTGGCTAGCTACCACCATCTTATCAAAGTCAACAACGATGTTTTCAGCATTTGTTGTGTTCCGCCAGTTAGAGATAAGTAGGATAGCCAGTTCCTCAGTAATTGAGGATTTCGGGAGTAGGTAGTGCGCTTCCACCTTCTGATGAGATGAATGATAAGTGCTACCCCGTTGTGGATAAAAAAATATGATTAGCCTTTGTTTAATCTTAAAGAATTCAAATCTTTAAAAAATTATGTTATTTCGTCACACAGCACTACTACTTAAATTGATGATCTACGCTAGTATAATAAAATTATATCGAACAAAACGCAGGTAGCTAATAGAACAATAAAATTAACGCCTCACCCATTGTTATTTTAACGTTTACTTACACCAATAAAATAAGAATACAACATTTTATTATCGAACAAAACACGCTATGATAACTCATTTCTCCATTCACCAAACGAATTTGAGCTCTATCCTTTTCATTTACAGTTCCGAATTCATTCAATTAACTACAAAGTATTCAGACTTCTTTGTACTGCCAAGCTGTTTTGACCTTTTTGTTTAAGACAATAGCATTTAAAATCAAATGCAGCGTGAAAACAAGTGAATGTCTACTCCCCTTCTCGTATAGAAGGCGTGGTCCCATCCGTTCAAAGACTTCAGTCAGATCAGAAAATCCAGTGGACACTTAACATTCGGACGTCAAAAATTCATCATTCGGTGTTCGATTCGGACCGCGCGTAGTGCCAGTGCTGTGAACTCTGTGACATTTTGAAAAAGGAACATTGTGTTTTATTATTTTTTTCAAATAATGGATTCGGAAATCAGCAAAATGCAGACGAAAATACCGCCCAAAAACTTCTCAATCGAATCGATAGTCGGTCTTAACGATAGGAGGTCGCCCGAAATCGATATTGAGAATAACATATCACAGGATTACAACAACGAGCATTCTGAAGACGACGAAGTGAAGATTAGAGATGGGAAAATGGGGTACTACTTTCAGCAGAACAGAGTACCGAATTTTCCGTTTTTCATGTCTTATGATAAGAGAGTGAATGGTTATCAAGCGGAGGGACAAGAGGACTTGAAGAGGGCCTCTCCAGGCAGTGTGAGGAGTGAAGTTGATAGCGATGGAGTCGACGATAGACCACATGGTAAGTTATTTTTAACTATGACTGACATCTTTGAACAAGAACCTTTTAATTTCCTATGTTAACCCTTTCGGACCTGAATTAATAAAATGACTTAGAAATAAGGTGTTAGTCGTTTTTTTTATTTTCATTATTTAGACCAAAATAAATGGAATAGGTAATATAGTTTTTTTTTTTGTAATATTAATTTTTGGATTTATTATTTTTTATTTTTATTTAACACCTTAACTGCCACATACAAATATATTTTTTATAATTTATGAATGAAACACTAAAAATAAATGAACAATTAGAAAAACGTTTGTAGAAAATTTCAGATACAATATACAATATCACTCTTCCATTCAGCTTCCTTCTGGAAAAAATAATAATTACAAACTAATTTTAAACTCCGGTCACCGGTGACCTACGCGGCAGTTAAGGTTACGCGGCATTTGTGCTTAACACACAAATTATTTACATTAACACAGATTACTCTTTTAATTAAATCACAATCTTATCAAAGTATTGAATACATTCCATGAAGAAATTTTTTTTTTTTACTTACTGTATTTTTTTCTTAAAACATGTATTAAAATGTTATGTCCATTAGAATAGACACGGCGTCGATTCTGCTAACGTTAAGTCATAATCGTGTCTCAATCGTGTTTCAATTGTAGTTTAGTGGTAGTGCTTTTTTAAACACTAGTTACAAGAACTAGGACAGCATGATGTGTTGTGAATGTAGTGTGTTGTGTGACCATCAATAGTATTGTGAAAAAAGTACATGTTTCTTGTAACTGTGTGTAAAATAGCACTACAACTGAATTACAATTGAAACATGATTGAGACACGATTGTGAGTTTAACGTTAGCAGACTTGGCCCCCGGACCGAAAGGGTTAAATGAAATTGATTTCATATTTTGCTTAGCCTCAGTGTGTAAATGTGTTCTGCACTTTGTGATGTGTATCTAGGTTATATATTCCTTTTTTAGTATCATTCTTGAGAGTTAAAATATTCTATTTTTTAATGTGTTCTAATCATCTTAATTAGGGCCCTGTAAAGTTGCCGAATATCGGGAAATCGGAATAAAAACTGAGACTAGCCAAAGTCAAAGACAAATTAGTTTATTCAATTTAGATTGTGTTTTACAATACTTGTGAACGTCATAGAAGCTACGCCATATCGGTTCGTTTACAACATTAGTATGGATTTTTCGATTATTTTCAGTGAAATTTTGTCGTACTATTTAATAACGGTTAATAATATAACAACGGCCCTAACGACTCCTTTGTCAAAAATACTTTTAACTGTGCGGCGCCTTTGTGTTTTTGCCGCCATTGCCATCCAAATTACGGATAAACTGTTATTTTTAACTAATGGTTTTATTACATTATGTTTCTGTAAAATAATTATTATGGGGGACGATTGAAGCGGCTTATTTTGTTGTATGTTAAAAAGTAGTTCTCATAATTATAACGGTAGGTACTCAAATATACTTATGTAGGTCCTTATGTTTACCGTATTTAATGTGATTAAATGCTTATTATTAAGAAATGTAATTGAGATAAAAATTTGATGCAAACAAAACTGTTCGATTTTAAAATAAATTTTCAACAACCGATATCGTAGAAAGTTACCTAAGTTTTGACATTTAATAAAAAAGTGATTGTTCATTGCCTGCCTATTAAATGACTCTTGTTTTTTCAAGAAGACTTACTTAAAAGTTATACCTTTTGGATCGTTTCTACTTACCAAATTTTTTCTTCTAACTAACTTGAAAATTGGGTACTTAAACTCGTCATCATTTTATTAACAGAAACCACGGCATTAACAAATAAATAATATGTTGAGATTTTATAAATTGCATTGTAAATGCATATTATTTTTCCTATAAATAATATGTTCTTTGCTACACATAAAATTATGAAATAATTTGAAAGATAGAAAAAATAAATAGAAAGGTAAAGAAAAATAATAATAATGCAGATTAATTAAAAATGACGTAAAAAGATTAGAAAATACTATAAGGACATGTCCTGCAATTAAGAACTTAATGGATTTCAACATGAAAGCAAATCAAACATAGATACTAAATAATACCAATGTTTCCACTTGCTACAATCCTAAAAGTAAACAGATAAACAAGAAAACCTACTAAAACAAAACAATAAAACAATACAAAAGACGGCTTCAATCCCAACTAATCCCAAACATTAACAGCTATTAAACTTAATAGGTGTAATATTTACATTCGAGAATAATACACTGGCAATTGAGCATCAGATTGTTTTCAAAACAAGGGTTTAAAAAACAAGGGGAATAGTATTAGCCCCAGTTGCGACCCTTGTGGGACCCCTTCTCATAGTAATATTATTTATAAAATATTATGCTTTTATAAGGCGAGGGTACAAATTGGACAAAGATTATCTGGATGATGTATGTTGATGTGCTTTTTGTGTTTGAGATTGATTTTGTAATCTGTTATATTTATGATGGGTGTTAAGCCTTGTCCTTTATTTTGTTTAGTTAATTATTGGGAATTATACAGTCCATGTTTAATATTGGAACTACATAATTTAAGGTTTTTTTTTGTATTGCGACTACATTATTATACCTTTATTTGGTGAGTTTAGAACTCTGCATTAAGTGTGGTTCTGAAGACGCAGTTGTTTAAAAAGATTTTGTCTAACCCACCTCCTATTAGAGAACTTCTTCTATCGTAAGCTTCCGAGAAATCCGTACTAATCTATCTATAGTATATACTATGATACTATAATATTATAAAGAAATTGTTCGAATAGGCTCCAAAACTACTGGACCGATTACGAAAATTCTTTGGCCATTAGAAAGCTACGTTCTTCCCGAGTGACATAGGCTATATTTTATCCCGATATTCCCACGGTAACGGGTACCACGCGGGTAAAACCGCGAGGATCCTCTAGTATTATAAATTTTTAAGTATGTCAGGATTTTTGTGCATGTTCCACGTCAAAACGATAAATGTGATTTTTGGTATTAGGATAGTTTGTGAGCTGGAGAGTCCCAGAGAGAGAGAGAGCTCTATCTTATCTCATCTCATCATTTTCACTATCCATTCTGCATTTCAACAATTCTCTACGAAATATACCTAATAGAGAGTAAAAAGTTGCTATCGCTCGCCGAGTTTCTTGCCCATTCTTCTCGTTACAAGAGCCCGCCCCGTGGGGCTTTACGAACCGATATCTATCACAAGTGTTAGTTAAAGGCTAGAAAGAATAAATGATACCTAATTATTATTATTATTATTATTTTGTATCCTGCTACTTAGCGATCTGTTTCCCGGAAACAATAAATCTATATGCTTGTCAGATTTTCATCGGTAGATTGTCATCAGCCGAGTAGAGCACCCACTGGTGCCATTCTCATCTTCTGTCTGCAAATCTTGTTGCCAGGTCTGGTATACTATTCCTCTTGAGGCGAGAGAATCTCAAACTGCCCACTCCCTGCAGTTCAGAAGCAAGCTGGTTAATGTGATGGCCTAATTATTGAATTTGAATTTTAGTATCCATAACACAAGTATTTTCAAAATAACATCAATGTTGTGCAGGTCGTCTGATTTTAAATGATTATCTATAAATTTGTACTTATGTTAAAACAATTGAAGAGTTTGATTGTTTTAACACGCTTTACTCTTTAAAAAAACCTTTTCTTTTGATAGTCCTCTAATTAAATAAACCATAGGTAATTTACAACCTTCGCCACGACCCTAAACGTCAAACATTTTCACAACAAAATAACCAGTAGCCATTTAAAATTGTTCCCCAAAATCAATTGGTTCATCAACGCACCGTGGCGTCCCAAAATCAAAACATTACCAAGAACAAACAAATCAACACTCAATTTCAATAGAAGACCCTTAACGCTTTAATTTGACAAATTGTCCTTCGAAACGGTAGCATTTTATTACCAAAACATTTACCAAAGAACTCTTTTGTCCACCATTTTGACACAGCGTGACGTTTCTACGGTTTGCCGCCAAAAAGGGTCCGTCCATAGATAATTTTTGTGAAAAGACTTTTGTTTTTCTGTTTTCGTGTTGGCATTACAATGTGTTTGTCTTTGCTCAATTATGGAGTGGTCAATTCTACCGCGTTTTCTATAGAAATTGAATTTCTCTTTTATTGCTAAGAAATAGGGTGCTATAGAACTATTTGTGTGTTTAGTTTTACAGCTTCCACATTTTGAGGAGACACGTAATGTTTCTAAGAACGTTTTGATGTTTTGGAACAGAACAGATTTAATGGTTGGTACCTACTTAGGTATGTATTCTTTTTACAAGCTTTTTATTAACTGGCCTGCCATGTTAGTTTAGTTAGTTAGTGGGGAATAAATCTTGCAAGCTTAATTTGACGCACTTCCCAGTATCAGACGGAATGGAGCTGAAATTTTGTATACAGGTTTGGTTGAGATGACAATACCATATTAAAGTACAGTCAGCAAAAAAGCTTGTCATAAAAATGAAATTTGATTCAAAAATTCTCAAAAATGAAAATTTACAAAACTGTTTAGCTTTATAACTTGCGATCCGCCATCGGCTTCTTATCTGTGCTTTATATAGGTATCCTTCGATCAACAATACCACTAGATAACTGATTGGAGTGTCAAAACAGTCGAGCGAATAAGAGCGCACTTCAAACGTGAGCTCTTTTTTCTTATCGATTCCTGTCATTTTTTTTTATATAAGATCGTAACATTCGTAAACTTTTCTCCATTTTTAAAAAGTCGGTCATAAGTGTTATATGGTAGTAGGTCTTGGAATAGGTCGCAGGTTATTTTTTATCCCAAAAATTCTACAGGAGCGAAGCCCCGGGGCACAACTAGTCACAATATAAGACTGAACTAAGACTAAATAGATGATATTGAATTATTGTATTAGCACCAACAAGTCAGGCAAAGGGCCAGCGATAAACAGCCTTATGATAGCAATTTATACCGGTTCTCGCTTTAAACAGTATATTAATATCTGGGAGCCGTAATAACGGGGCATGATGCTCACGGCTCGGCGCCCATTAAAATGAGATGAGACGATGATTAAAAGCTAAAGCCTGAGGTGCACTGGGAGCGGTTTAACTTCGCCTTTTGTTAGTTTTATGCTCTAATACTCAACTTTAATAAAATCCTTTAATATCATGCATGGCGCTCTTTAAAACCGTTGGCTTTTAAAACGATAGGATGAAGTTTAAATGTAAAAAATCACTTGTACATGGATACGATAAAAAATATGGATTTTGATCGCTCTGTTAGGTTTAATGACAAGCTTTTCGCATTTCTTATGATTGGAATTAAAGTTTCTCATCGAGGTAGTAATGTTACCCGAAAAAGGAAAACATTATTTACTTTTTTTATTCATTTGTAGATCCAGATTGCAAGTACGCTTACATCCGTGGTTGCTCGGTCAAGTATGTTAGTCACAAGTTTACTTCGAACGCTTTTTACGAATACCCGTCGTTAATTATTATTTTGGATTGTAAATAATTTAAATTCTACTTTATAGTGCACACTCTTCGAATATTTCTAAGTTACAAATTGTGTTTCTCAGTAAGTGAATTTTTTGTAATTCTTTTTGAGAAATAAAGTTCTTAAACCGTAATAGATAAATGTTAGGTTTTATGTGCAATAACGTATAATAATAATGAAAGAAATTTAAATATATCGGTATATTATGCAAAATAATTGGATTATTCCCTATACTCTATACTATACATTACTTATTAAGTTCTTAAGTACCTATTCCATATCAACCACTAATGATATAAATTCCCAAATCGATTCTAAATATAAATTTTCAGCCCTCCCTTTGTATCCCCAGCTTAATTCCGTTGAAACCTAATAAGCTCTAGACGAAAGCTCGTGAGCGAAAGGGACAGCGCATGATTACAGAGCCCCGCCCTGATTGGTGGGGGTAAACCGGCAGCCGTTATTGGCCAAAGCATTATGGATTTTTAGTGCGAGGCGGCGCCATATTGTTAAGACAACAAACTGTCAGTCTGACAGCTTACTTTTTCGGGCGGCAAGCGGGAGTGTTTATTAACTTTAAAATTTTACGCGAAGAGGTTGTTATTCGGAATTAGTTTTTAAATGTTCGGTGCGGTTTAGAGCTTTGTTTTGTTTCTTTTTTAATTTAATAATGGTGTCGTTTGGAACCTATGAGTTCGACCGCAAGGTACGCGAGCCTTTTTCTGTGGAGTTTTTGTCTAAAACACATATTTATAGTGACATGAGCAGTCATACACCGCCGGCTTCTCCTAAAAGTAAAGGTATGTTTATAAAATGTTATGCGCCTTGTATTAGGCATATCTATTACCTACAGTGTGAGTTGTGTCATTATTCTCAAATTATTTCAACTGTAAAATGTTCAAACATAAGTTAGTAATTTTGTGTGAGCATCTAAGCTTTTTATTTTTATGTTAATTATAGGTATATGGTTGTTTACCATCCAAACGCGCGCAAAAGCTTTAAATCGGTAGTAGGTACTTTTGAGTTTTTAAGAGATATTAAATATTTAAATTAATTTTAAATTTTTCAGGCATTATTGATTCCAGCGGAATGAAAATGTATAGGTAGGTAGGTATTTGAAATACTTATTCATTGTCATTTTAACCGTACGACGCCCACTGCTGGGCATAGGCCTGCCCAGCAGCGGGCGTCTATGCTTATTAACGGAAGTAAAAAAATATTTTTAAACATTATTTTGTTACCTATAAATAAACCTATCTATAGACACGCGGAAGCGTGTCAAAGCCAAGTTCAAAAGCTAACAGAACTGGCGAGCAGCACCGTGTGTATCTTAATATATATGACTCAATTAGGGCTACCTGCCTGCTATCAGCAAATCTAATGGAGGCCTGCCTTCGAAAATAATCTAAGCTTCCTAAAAATATTTCCGTCTGTTTCTTTCTAACGTCTCTTTAAATTAATAAAATATAACAAACGTATTTTTTTGCAGTTAAATTAACAGTAACATCAACCTATCCATTAGGTAAATAAACATCTCGTATTATTTGATATTTTAAACCACCAATAAAAATAACGGGACAACGTCCTTTTAAAGCGTTGACTCAAAAATTAAACAAAAAAAATTACATTTGCTTTAAAAATAACAATGCTAAGCTAATTTAGATCTTAACGCTTAGATTTAAGGATTTAAAAATCACGTTGTCTTTTCACCCACAAAGTTATAATGTTGGTAAGATTGTAAAAGCAATTATTACCTTTTACAGCTTTGAGTTTGCCGCCGGTATTGTCTATGGCCAGTAAAAGTATAAAATCGCTTATTTCTTTATCTTTGTCGGCGAAATATTTATATTGTTGCCTTAATTTTAAGAGTACCGTTAGGTTAACCTCTGTAAAAGTCAACCTTGGCTAACCGAATACAAAAAAACACATTCAAGTTTTGCAAATAAGTAAGTACTTATCAAGCAACTGGTCGTTACAACGTCTTTTAAAAATTCCAAACGACAAAGAAGACACTTTTTTTTTTCTTTTTTATGTAGGTAGGTTTGGAATTTTTTTTCTGGGTGTCACTTAATTTCATAAGAAATTATTAGCCTTCCGCCCGCGGATCCCACGAGAGTATGATATTTTTCCGGGATAAAAAGTAGCCTATGTCAGTCTCCAGCTCCCAAACTACCCTTATACAAAGAACCACGTCGATCCGTTGCTCCGTTTTGACGTGAAAGACGAACAAACAAACACACTTTCACATCCTATTTATATTAGTATAAAATATGTAAATGTTAAAATGTTTGGATGCTTAGATGTTTGGATGTTTGTTAGGTACTCAATCACGCCAAAACGGCTGAACGGATTTGGCTAAAATTTGGGACATAGAAACTTTGTAGCATGGGTCCGATTCTCAGGCAACGGAGAAAAGTTCACATTTATAAGCTCGAAATTCAAATTTAGCACAGTTTGTGTATTGTCAGAAAAAGTTCGATCAAAAACCAGTCGAACGCTACGAGTGGTACAGACCAATAGATGTTCGTATACGAACTTAGCTGTCAAAATGAATTTGTTGACATGTGAGACAGTTTAGTTTGTTTGAAACGTTCTAACTTTTCAATAAAAACCACAAACAAAATGTTCGTATACGAATTACCACACTGAAAAAGTTCGAATGCCTGAGAATCGGGCCCCTGGAGAGGAACATAGATTTCTTTTTATATCGGAAAAATATCGCATTCCCGTTTGATAACGTCGTGTAGTCCACGAGGGCGAAACCGCGGGCGGAAAGCTAGTTTATAATATTAGCATGAAAGTATGGATTTATTCACTATCTACTTGTAGTATCCATAACCCATAACACAAGCTCTTAAGTGTTACTTAAGTTTGTGCTATCTAATCGAGGTTTTGTAAGATTTAGGTATTTACATTTTCCCGTTTATCTTACCAGCAGCCACAAGTCATTCCCTCCCAATCAACTAACAAAATGGCCGGTACACTTTTATTGGATATCGGTGTCAACATCAATCAATTAGACCCCAGCTAGTTGCAATAAATCTGCTCAAACACGATAATTAACGTCGAAATTAAACGACCGCAGCTGCCGCCATCAGTGCAGGGTTAAATGGCCTGTGTCTATATGGTCTGTGAAAAAGTAAAAAGTCATTGTCTATGGTTTGTGAAAAAGTTAAATGTCAGCGTGGGTGTTGGCGCGAATTTGTGCAGTTGCAATTAGGTGTTATTGTGTTGGTTTATTGGTTTAATTGACCATTAGACTAAATCATGCTGTCGGCTTTAATCGCGTTACAAAGGATCTTAGAGAAAATTTATTGCTTATTTCGAAAAATACAGTTAGAATTTAAGTTCAAGTAAGTAGTAGGTAAGTACTTACCTTTACCTACAGTTTAAGGGATCGGACTGATTTTTATTATTTGTTTAAAATGTTTTTAAAAAGTATAGGTAATGTCAGAACTCAGAAACACGACACAGGTATTATTTTCAAATATTTTCCATATTTTCGGAAATATATCTCATAAAACTTCCTTATTATTAGACAAGGACAGCGATAGACACAAATGACGTCAGCCGGCCTAGCATGAGCGGCTTATAACGCGCGATACGATATGGTACGGCATTCCGTCTTGCTTACACCTTAGTGGGGTAAGCAAGACAACTTGCCGTACCATATCATATCGCGCGTTATAAGCCGCTCATGCTAGGCCGGCAGATGTGCTTAGCGCCATACTCCCGCAATATAGGTAAAATTTCGTTTTAGAAGGAGATAGCTAGAGACACAGTTTTTCATAAATTCAGCAGCTCATTTTGAACATTTTTTTTTCACTTTTCTTATTCTTCTATTGAGCTGAATTCAGTGAATTTACAATTAAATTATTTTGAATTGCAACTTGGCCAAAATACGACATTAAGATCCTTACGCTATGTTCTGACATAGTGGTGTAACACAATTTATTGAAAGATATCTTGGATTCCATCAATAATTCTCTAGAAAATTGTTTTGAAAGCCTCTCGTCTATTTAATATTAGCATTGTAACTTCAAAGCAAGCTTTAACGTGCCCCCTGATTCACAAACCGTCGGGAAAACTGTCTTTCTCACTCATTATAGAATCAACAATAACAAAGCACGGAGTTCGAATTCGATTATTATTATTTTTTTATCTACTACGGGGTAGCACTTAGCCTTCATCCGACACTGAATCAGGGTGCATGCAGATATGGAATAAACAGGCTTTTCTTTAAAAAATCTTGTAAATGTTTTTAATTTTTTAATTTTTAACAAGTACCTAGGTATAAAAGTGAAACTCTACCCTGTTTTGAGCGCAAGAATTAGGTATAGGTAAATTCAATAAGTTTTTAGTAAAAATTTCATTTTTATGACAAGCTTTCTTGCTGTCTGTACTTAAATTGTATTGTCATCTGAACCAAACCTGTAGGTATAGGTACAAAATTTCAGCCCCATCGGACACTGGGAAGAGGGTCAAATTAAGCTTGCAAGATATGTCCCCCACTAACTAACAAACATACTAACTAACTAACTAACATGGCAAGTTAATAAAAAGTTTGTAAATACAGTACCCCTAGTGTAAGTTTTTATGTCAAGCAAACGCAAACTATTTCGAATGCGTATTAATGTCAATTTGTATGAAAACTATATAAGCGCGCTACTCGCCGCTAGAGGCGCTAATACAGTTTTCATACAAATTGACATAAATACGGAATCGAACTAGTTTGCGTTTTTTGACATAAAAACTTACACTACGGGCACTGTACCCCTAGTGTAAGTTTTTATGTCAAGCAAACGCAAACTATTTCGATTCCGTATTTATGTCAATTTGTATGAAAACTATATAAGCGCGCTACTCGCCGCTAGAGGCGCTAATACAGTTTTCATACAAATTGACATAAATACGGAATCGAAATAGTTTGCGTTTGCTTGACATAAAAACATACATATAAAATATCATTGCACTACGGGCACAGAATCGTCCAAAAACAAACACATCTGCGATTATACATTTTTAAATGGTTTGCGCGCCAAATCTCGTACGATCGTCAATTGTCAAATTGGGCTTAAACTGATTTCATTTTTATTGCGTTCCGTTCCCCGCGGTATCATTTATCTTCATTAGATCTATGTCGACTTGTAGATACGGATTTTATTATGAGAATGTGAGGGGAACACGGAGGGGCGTCGTCGCTATAATTGGCTTCGTATTGAATAATTGTCGGGCAAATGTTTTGCTTCGGGAGTTTGTGAATTGTTTAATTCCCTTGCACGATTGCTGTAGTGTTAATTTTGTTACGGTTTTATTGTTTTGATGAATTTGAATAATGTAGAGTTTTTGTTCGTTGAATTAGGTAGGTAAGAGTGAAACTTGAAAGAATACATTTTTTTCTTTATTTCCACACTTACATCTATCATTACAGGATATAATATAGTTCCTTTTTTAATTACAAACATTACAAGTAAAGAAATACGTAAAAATTCTGTTAGGTAAACATTAGCTCTAGACTTAGCTCAAATTAAATATCAATAAAATTATAAATAAATCACATTCATTTGTTTCGATAGCGTCGTTGTATCAGTAAACGGGTGTTCTAATTTCAAATCACTACTGGAACATTTAGGCGGCAAGCGTGTCATAGACAATAAACGCATTAAGGGGTCTACAGACGACAATACGATTACCGGCTCGTGCCGAATCCGAGGGGTCGATAATGTCGATGGTTAATGTATGGCTATCGGTTTGTGCGTATTACAAGGGCTGTTCGAGATAATTGAGCGGCCACTATTAATTAAACGGTCCGTAATTGGTTTTATGGCTTTGCGCATTCAATTGTTTTGGTTTTGGGCGAATCGTGGTTGTATATACCAATTTACTAACCTATTGTTGTATTTCTTCCGAACGGAAGAATGATCAATTCATGATCTTGCTACAATTTCTTTTTCTTTCTAATATTATAAACAGTGGAGGCGAAACTGTTGAACGTATCTGGATAAAATTTGGCACAAAGAAAAATAGGTAATAGTAGCACTTAAACTTTTATCTCAATATTACTTATACAAGGTTATTTTTAGTATATACGAAACCTGAAAACTGTTTGTTCAGAATCAGTAATAGAATCGATAGCAATATTTTTTATATCATGTTAATATTTTGACTAAATAATATTTACAAAACCATAATTAACGCATACTGAAATGTCTCGCGCGGACAACACAAAAAGCTTGTAACTTCGTGAGTTTTTAAGGTATCATTATCATTTTTTTATACTGATTCTGAAAATAAAAATATGTGACCCGTGTTTCGGCTGTTTTCATATAATCAAAAAACAATGTTGTATAACCACGCGAGTGAAACCGCTGCTGGGCAAAGCCAATGTTAATATAAAACCATAAAAAAGATACTTATTACTTCCTATATTTGCTTTTGTTTTCGATAAAAAGACCATCACACCTTAAAAATCTCCAAAAAAATCGCTAATAATAGAAAAACATCACATCACTGATTGCCCGCGCCACGTTTGGAATCGTTGTGAAATATGTGCTAATTGTGATAAATTGCAGCCTCTAGAACGACTTGAAATAGTCCGACCAATAAGCGATGTATTTACGAAAAATAACGGTTTCTTATTAAGGTCAACATGATTTATAGACTAAACATAAACATCACTAGATCTCCGTCCGCGGCTTCGTTCGACGTAATCCCGCGGAAATGTGATATTTTTCCGGAATAATAAGTAGCCTATGTTCCTCTGCAGGCTACAAAGTAGGTTTATGAGTCCCAAATTTCAGCCAAATCCGTTCAGCCGTTTTGGCGTGATTGAGTAACAGACATCCAAACATCTAAAATTTCACTTTTATAATATTAGTAACGTCTAATATCTCAGCGCGAAGTAAAACGGAGGAAAAAATAGAGCTTTTGTGTTCTTTACCAGTTTTTATTTCGTATGTTTTTGCAAATTGATAGCGTATTGAAGCGTATAGTGTAGCTTTAGGTATTTGAGGAACTCAAATTCACATTATAAGTAGGTAAGGTACATAAAAAAAATTAATTAAAGAAAATGGTAGGTAATATAAGAAATGTTTCTAGTCTTAACATTCTATCATTAGGGTACCTGTTATTGATATAATGTAGGTAAGTTCCTAAATATTTAATAGTAACAATCAAAAATAAAACACTGAACAATATATTGTTCAGTGTTTTATTTTTATTTAAGAAATGTTTCTAGTCTTAACATTCTATCATTAGGGTACCTGTTATTGATATAATGTAGGTAAGTTCCTAAATATTTAATAGTAACAATCAAAAATAAAACACTGAACAATATTGTTCGACCTACTTGTGACGTCACAAGTTGGTAGCGCTGTCCTACCTAGTCTAATAAGAAAGCTTGATGCTCTATATCTCTAAAAATATGTAAAATATTTGAAAATAAATATCAGTGTTCTGTTGCTAGTACCTAGCTATTTCTAAAAACATCAAAGAAATTAAAAAAACAGTCCGGTCTTCTAACTATGGTAATTATCAATTCTGATAAAGTATTTTTATTGTATCTATTACCTTTTGAGTATGTAGTTTGGTACACTCGACAGCACATCAAGTTAAACAGTTGAACTGCGATAATGGCCTTTATTACGTAGGGCATACCTAAGGCCTCATTTCCACCTGCAAGTAAGTCTTCTGCGATAAATGTCCGACAGTCTGTCAGATAGCAACTTGCAAGTGTAAACACACTTGCAAGTTGTACTTTACACTTGCAAGTTGCTATCTGACAGACTGTCGGACATTTATCGCAGAAGACTTACTTGCAGGTGGAAATGAAATGAGGCCTAAAGGCGGTCTCAGGGTCAACATCTATAGTCTGATGTGCCGCCGTGTGTACAATTTATTTTTACAAAAAAGAACCTTTTTTATTAGTAGGCAAATTATCTTCGTCTTTCGTTATATTCACGGTAGACTGTGAATTGTGAGCTCTAAACAATAGAACACGATACGACAAGTTTTATTTTACCATCATGTGACTCTTATTAAATCAATTTACGTATACACTTTGCTTAAATAAAAAAGCTGTTGAGATGATTTTAGAATGGGACTTAAAAAATATAAAATCGAGTTAGGTAGGTAGGTGAGTATTTTTAGAGTTCACCGAATACCTATAATTTTTCTGGTTTTTTTTGAGCGCGCCATTATCGCGAATGTAGTAAGTCTGTTTTTAATGCAACATTTAATAAATTTGATCTTTTTTTTTTTGAGCTAATTTTTTTCGCCACTGGCGCCGAAAAATTAGGTGGTAAGCGGTAATGGCCGGCGGCCGGCGGCGGGTGGCGGCCGAATGTGAACGTGTTCTGAGGCTTTAAGATATAAAATATATAGGTATTGAATTAGTCTGCAAAAACTAATTTATTGTGCTAGAATGATATGTTACTTGAAAGTTGATATTTATTCTAGTTATTTTCATCAAAAAATTAACTTTACGTTGAAGTTGTTGGGGATTATAAATTGTAGGTATAAGTACATTAGATACTTATACCTACAATTTAGGTTTCCCTCTATAATTCATTATCTTTTACAAATTGTTTAATTACCAAAAACATTTACTTAGATACTCTTAAAAAAATACTGACAGACAATTTAAAAAAAAAAAAAAAATGGGAAAATCTATCGGAATTCACTACCCGTAACAACATTGTTAACTTCAAACGAAACACTCGGTGTAATGAAGCCTTTTAGAAGAGTTTATGGCGGCATTTCAAGTGGTGTGTGCCTAAACAATTTACAGAAGTTTTGAAACAAAGACGAGTGAGTCGTTACGACATCGACATGATCTCTCCGAATGACACTGGAATTTCAATTCTAACGGTTTCTTTACTATGTGGTTTCCTGTTTATGAATTATCTTCTCAATTAACAACTTAATAAGTTTTAGTAAAAAAATCATTTTCATGACATGATTTTTTGCTGACTGTACTTACTTACTTTAATATTGTATTGTCATCTAAACAAAACCAGGGTGCCTACCATCAACTTTAAGACAGCGATTCAAAAATAGCGCGATGCAGAATAGGTTCCTAAAATGAATTGCTTTTTTTCGTACTCTGACCTTCTAAAAACTGGATCGCAAATGAATTGCTAAATGTGAATGACCGAACGATTTGTGTCCTTATTTCTTCTACCCGTCTCTTTCACTCAATTCGATTGATTGATTCGATCGAAAGGGACGGGTATAACCTGCAGGTGTCTGTTAGCTTGGCCGAGTTATAAGTCAAATAAGAGTTGATGACAGCTCAGCGGCTGTGAAATGTCATTGAATGATCACTGAATCGCTGTCATTGATATTAAGCTGTCGTGGTACGAATAGCGAAGCAGATCAGCTTAGGTCCTAAACAAAACCGCAATAAGAGTTGATGGTAGGCACCCTGTACTTATACAAAATTTCAGCTCCATCAGACACTGGGAAGTAGAACAAAGAGCCTGCGCGCACTTGTGATTTTTAATCGGGCGATAGTTTGATCGTTCTCGGATTCAGTATAGAGTTAAATGGCAGTGAGCGCACTCACCATAAAAAATTGACCGATCAAACTATCGGCCGATAGTTGTTCGATCAAACTATTGCACAGCACAACTATCGGCCGGTCGGGTAATGTGCATGAAGGACTATTTGAACGCGCGCACTGCATTCAACTAAACTATCGCCCAACTATCGGCCGACAGTTTGATCACGATCGTCTTACGATTCCGACTAAACTATCGGCCGATTAAAAATCACAAGTGCGCGTTGGGTCTTAATCGTCAGTGCGCGCACTGCCATTAAAAGGGCTTATTACACTTGGCTAAATTCAGCATCTAATTAAGCATACATTGCTTGTTTTGATTGCATCACTTGCTACAAATGAGCTCAAAGAAAGCAATGTATGCTTAATTAGATGCTGAATTTGTCCAATTGTAATAAGCCCTTTATACTAAATCCGAGAACGACCAAACTATCGCCCGATTACAAGTGCGCGCTGGCTCTAAGTTAATAAAAAGTTAGTAAAAATAATAAATATCTCAGGCAACGAACTAGGAACTTTAAAAAGTATAAAAAAAATCTTAGGCAACGAACAAGATTCGGAACTGAGATTCGGAACTTAAAAAAAAGTGTTTCCTAAAAAAGAATAACAAGCTTCCGAACCAAAAAGTATGCAATAAAAAGGCGGCAATCAAAATCCGCCGCCACAGATAGAAACGGCGCCAATACGGAAACGCGCACGGAAGCTTTTTAAAAGTTTGACATTTCCTATTTTTTCTTCTATTCAGCCAGAGCCAGCACACGCCACTGTGTCGCACAACCCGCGCAGCTGGTGACCATAGACACAACCATAGAGTATGTTCAGAAAAAAGTTTTGTTTCGTAACAAACCGCCTTCGGAAGCCACTGACGAGACTATTGCAAATTGATTGTCGAGTGTTCTGTCGCCACCCAGCATGGGAACGATTCAAGTGGCACCGACGCCATGTTTAAAAAAAAGAAGACGAGTCTAATGCACTCAAATATGCAATAAATTTTCGATAACTACTTAATTAGCTTCTGAAATACAGCTGTTTGTAAAAAGGGGAAGCTTTTTTGCATTAAACTTTAATCGCTCTTTGAGGAAACTATACTTAGGTACTCGATTTGTATTTGTATCCTTTCTAAGTATTATTTTTCTAAGAGACAATTTTGGTTCAGTCTAGAAATGGAACCATTATGAATATTATGTTTTGGTATCAAATTAAAGTTCTCGTTCTCCTAGAAAAGCCTTAGGAGTTGAATTTATCAACTCCTAAGGCTTTTCTAGCCTGTTGTACACGGGTAGAGTAAAGGGTTGAGTAGAGTGGTAGAGTACTAACTATACTAATGTAGACACCATTGGTAGAGTAGAGTAGGTACTGAAATTTGGTAGAGTAGAGTAGTTAGCACCGCGGGCAAGCTACTCTACCGCTATACTCTACCGTTTACTCTACCCGTGAACAGCCTTAAGGGAATGAAAAGGGGGTCTAAAGTTTGTATGCAGATATAGGTACTTAGATATAAAAATATTGTTTGTAAAGAAGTTCTATAAAGTGAACTGCGTTACCCCGAATTTATTTTACTGGCAAAAACCAGAGGTATAAGTTAGATCCCAGTTCGCATCAAGTACATACCTAAAGATAACCGATGGTTAAAATTTAATGCTCGCAAGTGATATGTCGCTCGTATGTAGTCGCAACAGACACAACCCCAATCACGTGCGAACCTTACATTACAATCAAATTAACCCTAGACACCTAACGTTCGAACGTTCGATTCGACGAAGGTTAGGTGTCTAGGGTTAAGCAATAAACGGTTAAATTTTACTTGGTGAACTCAGGTCACGTAAAACATCTTTATCGAGTCGGCATTAAAATCATAGACAATAGACGTGACTTCTAAACGCGTTCAATATTCTTTTTACGGATCTAATGTCAACAGCGCTACCTTTTTAAATTTAGAACCACTACAACGGCTAATCAGATTTGTAAAGCGTTTTGAGGTGTCTTGTTTTTTTTTTTAAGGAGTAGCGGCTTTGGCTTTGTGTTGGCCATAATGAAAGATACAGCCAAGAAAAAAGGCACACACACACCGCCTGGGAAAATATTTAATTAGACAATAGCTTATTTGTGTTTGTTTTGTGTTAATGTACTCCTTTGGAAACGCTGGGCGCGTACAATTAGCACCTCCGAGCCACTGGTTCTGGCTGGTCTTAAATTCTTTTTTTTTCTTTAAAATTTTATGACAAGTCAATTTGGTAATTAGTATTTCAATCGCATTTCACTCCTTTGTGGTGTAAAACCTCTTTTCTTTGTTGTTTCGAATGAAAAGTAATCCAACAGATCGTAATAAAAAAAAGTCGTTCATTAACTAGATGTGCCACTAAAATATCTTTAACCGTTGTGAAAAACGAAATATATGTAGCTTACTTCCACAAAAAACACAATATGCAAGATGCACCGACCACCCGCCCGCCCGAAAAAATTGCACATGCACACCACGAAAACAACAGTGCACAATACCTGCATCTAGCATTGGTGTTGGTTTTTCGCACGAACTAGCACGAACTATCTCCTGAGGATGCCCCGGGTTGGGGCGAAACACGCGTAGAGTAGTCTAATCGGTGACGGTGCAAGGTGTATTGCTGTCTTGCTAGATGCAGGTATTGTGCACTGGTGTTTTCGTGGTGTGCATGTGCAATTTTTTGCGGGCGGGCGGGCGGTGCATCTTGCATTGTGTTTTTTGCGGAAGTAAGCTACATATATTTCGTTTTTCGCAATGGTTAGGGACTTCCGCCAAGTGACGCCTGATTCAATCAAATATCTAACCGTGTCAGTGGTATGGTGGAACAGCCACTCGCAGTCTTCGATCAACAATAACACCTAGGTCTAGAATCTAGATAGGTACCTACATAGTTGGGAGTGACAAACACGGCTGAGAAAATATGCGCCACTGAGCCACTTGAGCATGAAGCTCGACTTAATACTCTGAGGTAACTGGAGTTCTCACCCTGAATAAAAAAGTGTACCCAGCAAATTTGACATTTATGTATGTAGTGGCTGTCAGTTGTCTCATATGACCATACGTATTTTTTTAAAGTGTAGGTGAGACGGAAGACAGCCACTGTGTAGTTTTTGGTGACAAAAAAGTGTTAGTACTGCACTCTCCAGTTACCTCAGTATTAAGTCGAGCTTCATGCACTTGAGCGTATATTTATAGATAGTTCCTGTCATTTAAGATATAAGATCGTACATTATTAACCTTTTTTCTCAGCCATAGTAAGTTTTGATTTAGTTCGTGAGCCTTCATCTAGTACTTTGATTGAAGCACGCAGTACAATATTAGGCTGTCAGCAGTAAGAATGAATTTAAAAAAAAACTTTTGCTCAAAAAATTACCACCGTCAGATAGGGATATGAAGTTTTTTGGACTTACATTAGGTATTTAATGAAATTAATAAAATAGTAAATACTTAAATGATTTCTTACAACCACACCAATTCATTAAGAAACTGCGTGTCATGAAAAACGGAATAATGAAATTTATCTATGTTTTATTTTCAATAAGTAATAAAAATTGCACTGTGAATACAAAAATGGAAAATTAATTCGCATATTTACCTTGTTATTGGTATTAATTACGTATTTTTTGACCATTCATTAGTTGTTCAAGCGTTTGTACAAGTGGTTCGGTGTCTAGACGAACAGTAATTAAGATAATGTGAAACTTATGACTAACTACTCATAACCCTTTAAATGAAGCGGTTGCTTTTAAAAAGATAGCGTTAATCAGTTCTTAAAACATACTTCAAACTAATTTTAGTAAGTTAAAAAGTGTTGGTGCACTGGCTGGAAAACCATAGACAATTAATGGCAACTATTTATATAAAAAAGAATAAAAAATAGCTGATTAAGCTGGAAACAAATTATGGGACGCGGCTTATGGACGCGCCTGACGGCCGCGACTTATAGGTATCTGGGGGTGCCTACCATCAACTTTAAGACAGCGATTCAAAAATAGCGCGATGCAGAATAGGTTCCTAAAATGAATCGCTTTCTTTCGTACTCTGACCTTTTAAAAACTGGATCGCAAATGAATTGCTAAATGTTAATGACCGAACGATTTGTGTCCTTTTTCTTCTACCCGTCTCTTTCACTCGATTCTGTCATGCCCGGAGAGTGAGAGGGACGGGTATAACCTGCAGGTGACATGTTAAATCGACCGGGTTATAGGTCAAATAAGAGTTCCTGACAGCTTAGCGGCTGTGAAATGTCATTGATCGATCACTGAATCGCTGTCATTGATATTAAGCTGTCGTGGTATGAATAAGCGAAGCAGATCAGTTTAGGTTCCTAAACAAAACCGCAATAAGAGTTGATGGTAAGCACCCTGGACTATGAAAATACACTGAGGTGTGCAAACTATCGGACGTCAGTCGTGGACGCAACCATAGACTAATATGACGTCATCGGACGTCCGATAGCAATCTGGTGCGCTGGATGTTTTTGTCAGCCGAAGCAACGTCCCAAGACTGTGCACACTTATCGGTCGCGGCTGTAAGCCGCGTCCGTCAGCCGCGTCCGATAATTTGTTTCCGGCTTAAAAAGGTTGCTCTTGATTGTATTATTTTGATTTAAACAAAAAAAGGTATGCCCCTAAGTACGGGCTACGGGCTGAAGAACAGCATTTTTTTTAATTTTAACATTATTTTTTAATAAAAACATTTTTTCTTTGTTCACAGAGTCCTTAAGCCCTCAGTCGGAACAGATGACAAATTCTTCATCAGCACCAGATCCGAATATCAGGTAATAAAGAGTTTTTTGTTCTTTCATAAATCAATGATAGATAAACAACGTATTAGGATCATGTCGTATTACAATATTGAATGTCTTCTGTGGCACTGGTATTTTGTTTCGCAACCCTTTAAGTTGAAAATATTTTTAGTTTTAGAGTTCCGAACCAAAATTGTAAAAAGGTGATGGTGAGACTTTGTCTGTCTGTCACAACTGGACATCTCGAAAACTACTAATGCTATTAACTTGAGATTTGGAATAATTTTACATGACGTTTGCCCAACTATGTAGCAAATTAGAGTTTTTTTTTTTTTTGCAACAACTATCAACTTGAAATTTTTTAATAGTTTTAGATGACGTTTGCCCAACTAATTTGCAAATAAGAGTAAAATAAAAATACTTATAGATTTTTTGCAACAGAGACTGAAAGGGGTCTTAAAAATTTGAAGTTGGGCTACTAGGGCATATGGGGCATCATATGGAAGAGCGCTGCTTGCACATTCTCAAACATTTTTTCTTTTTTTTCTTAAGAAGCATAGTTTTTGACTTTTGATGAAAAATTTAAAAAACACCCCCCCCCCCCCCCCTATCTCCGATGTTTGCATAGAGAAAAATAACTTTTACAGAAATCATAAACAAAAATTATATTAGTTCCACTATCGGTCAAGAGCTGGCGTTGACCTAAAACTGCAATATTCTACACCGCAAATGCTCTAACGAATTTAGCCTCTTATGAAAACATTTTCACGTTATATTTATTTAAATATAAGGTATTTGTAAAACGCTGACTACACTATTGAATTAGGAACTTTCCTGTAATGATAGATGTAATGTGTGTTAAATAAAATAAAATAAATTTATGATGGTACGGAACCCTCGGTGCGCGAGTCCGACTCGCTCTTAACCGATTTTTTTTACTAATATTTTCTCCATTGTTTCAGGCGGTACCGCACAGCGTTCACTAGAGAACAACTAGCTAGACTTGAAAAAGAATTCATGAAAGAAAACTACGTATCTAGACCGAGACGATGCGAGCTCGCCGCGCAATTGCAACTACCAGAGTCCACTATCAAGGTAATTAAATTCTTAACTCTACACACAGATAACGACCAATAGATACCGCATTTAGGGCAACCGACCTTCGCCAAGCATTTATTTATACGTATCTAGACCGAGACGATGCGAGCTCGCCGCGCAATTGCAACTACCAGAGTCCACTACCAAGGTAATTAAATTCATAACTCTACACACAGATACCCAAAAATAGATACCGCATTTAGGGCAACCGACCTTCGCCAAGCATCTATGATTTATCACGTCGTTTCAGTGCTGATCACTGACCTCTATTATTATTAGAGAGAAAGAAAGAAAGAAAACATTTCTATTGACGACATACACAAAAAAAACAGTTTCAAATAAAAAAATATAGAAAAGAATACATTTTTCCTATACTTACAAAAATTGCATAAAAAATGCATAAAAATAATTTAAAATCTTATTTAATGGCTGTTTCATTTTAATCGACTGTTAAACATTTGTAAAAATGTTTCTTTCGGATGCGAGGGTTTCCTCACATTGATGAAACAACGCTGGCCTACAGCGTAACAAGTGATAGCAAAATTCGACGAGTCGTGTAAGCCTTTCGGTAGCTTAGTTGGTTAGTTAGAGCATCGGGCCGGATTCCCGGAGGCGCGGGTTCGAATCCCGCCTGAAAGCTACTTATAGGGCTCGTGGTTTTTTACTATCACATTTTTCCTATACTTACAAAAATTGCATTGTGAATGCATAAAAATAATTTAAAATCTTATAGAAAAGAGACAAAAAAACAGCATGTCACCAACTAGGCCCCATCCTCAGCATAATGTTGCAGCGGCAAGAGGCTGACACTGCAACGCTGATATTCTGGAGGGACCTATTTGGTGGACAACTCGGACGTGACTAAAACAAAATTATAATTATAAGTGTAATAAATAGAGGTCAGTGTTAATAGTATACATAAAAAAGTAAAACAAAAGTAAGAAAAAGATACTGGCACACACTGGACTGGCTGCTGGCTTTCATAATTTATTTTTGTATAATATGCTGGCGGCCGCCCGCGGTCTTACCCGCGTGGTTCCCGCAGTAGCGTAGGTACCCGTGCCCGTGGTAATATCGAGATAAAAAGTACCTTTCGGGCGTTTGTGCACTACACTGAATTTTACCGTCCATCTGCATCATTCTGTTGCTGTTATCTCGTCATTGCTGTTATCTCGGAACGGTAAAAAACGGACCGGAATGGGGAAAAGTAAAATGTTTACTGCCGGACGGTAAAATTCAGTGTAGTGCACAAACGCCCTTACTATGTGTTATTCCAGCCTATAGTCTATATCTGTTGCAAATTTCACCCAGATCCGTTCAGTAGGTGCATTGCATGAAAGAGTAACAAACATACCTACATCCATACTAAGAAACTTTCGCATTTATAATATTGGTAGGACTAATGGCTCGCCGCGATTTTACCCGCGTGGTACCCACTCCCGTAACAAAAACCATTACGTATATTTTTTTGCAATTCATCTGCTAGTTCGTCTAGTGCGGATTAGAAGAGTTTTCGAAGTAACTCTTTCAGTCGAATAGTGTTTTTTTTTCGCAGGCAGTTCATTTTGGACGTGTGGTGGACTATAGTACTAGCACAGTCTATATATTTCTCTCTACTAGCTAAAAATAATCTAGCGTCATGTAAACAAAACTAGTATGCTCCAAGCCAGGTCAGCAAGCCAGGACAGTTTAGTTGAGAACTACCTAGCTATCCTAGCTTGAAAATCTTGCCTTGTAGTCCGGGCATTACGTATAATAGAGCCGAAAAAAAGATTGTCACTAACTCACAGTGTCAATTAAAACGTGTGACATATATGTCATTATTGTTTCGTCATAGCACCAAGACAGTTTCACTTTTAGCGCTCTGTCAAGTGATACAAATGCGTTTGTTTCATCATTCGTGTTTCATTCATGAACGCCCACGTAGGACCTTCCATTCAGTTACAGATGTACGGCGTTTGCAAATTCGTCACTTTTTGGCACCTAATGGGGAGAAAAACAATTTTTTTTTATCACGACAGAGGACGTAGGTGTTATTGGGGGGGGGTGTTTTGTTGATTGGTTGTTATTGTGACATAACGTCAATCATAACTGTTGTCAAAATCGATAAAATCTTTTAATTGTGTCATTCGACCACAGAGTACATGAACATCCAACAGATTAGCCAGAAAGTGGACCACCAATCACAAAAACGCCATCTACAAAATGCTTAGCCTGTTCATCCCCCTTAACTTAACATTTTCCAATGATCTTAATTAAAAAAATGATTAGAAAAACACTGAGGAGTCCGTGGTGCAGTGGTTAGCGTGCTCGGCCTGCGATCGTTGAGGTTAAGCAACTTGCGCAATGGTTGCTCACGGGATTAGTGACTAAAAACTTTTAATCTCGAGCTCCTCCGTGCTTCGGAAGGCAAAGCACGCTGTCACAGTATTATGACGCTCTATGCCGTTGGTCCTGGCTGCATTTACAGTCATTAATATCCACCAATCCACCCTTGGCCCGCGTGGTATAACGTAAGATCATAACATTCGTAACCTTTTTTCTCCGTTTAAAAAAAGTCTGTCTGTGCCACAAAAAGTTTTCATTTAGTTTGTGAACCTTCATATTGTTGATCGAAGTTTCTAACATAACTTTTCTAATGTAGTTTAGTCATGGTGGTCCCGATCCCGATATTATTATTATACCTTAAAAAGGGCCACGGAGTAGCGCTAATCATTTTTGAGACGAGAGCGTATGATACCTCAATTAGAGACACAATAATTTCCATCACGAACAATTTATAGCTCACTGCTAATTCGCAGATATCACGCGAACAAATGTGTGAATAACACAAGAGAACGTAAAAACTTTTTGGTTGAAAAACTCGTTTATTGGCTGAATGATCACGATTCTTTTGAGTCAGTTACATTTAAAAAAGTAACTTGTGTAACATTTTATATTTTTAATTAAGGAAACCCTTTCAAAGTTTGGTTTCGATGTCAATCGTAGAAAAGTACTAATTTTAAAGTTGTAACTGGCCACTTCGATTATTTTTATCTCAAATAACTGTAAACTTACAACGAAATAAATTAGAAAGGCTATATTCCACGCCAATTTAAATTCCCGGTACTGGCTGGTCATAATGTCAATTATCACTTCCATTAATAAAAAAATAAAAAGAAAACGGACCGCGCTGAGAAAAAAAACGAAAAGGAAAAAAAACATATGTCTTTATTGCCCCATTCGTATTTTACATTCACGCTAATTTGTCGATACGTATTAATAAAACCGGGCCGAATAATTCAGTAGCTTTGGTCTGCTAATGAATATTAAAATTGAGAAACACTCGGTTATATGGCAGCCATCATTAGTGAGTGGTGCATGAAAAGAGCTTCATCGGTTGTCTATGGTTGCTTCTTGACATTTATTTTTAATTTTTAGCCTTGCTAACTCCTTGATAACTCTGCGTGTGACTGGGGCGTGTTTGGCGCTAGCTACAGAACAATTTTTTTGTTCTAAGGTTATATACTAAAAAATAGTACTTATTCGATTTTAACCGCGCGCAGACTTATTCGGCGCGCACTCTACTCAACCTGCTATTTTTTACAAGCTTTTATTTAACTTGCCATGTTAGTTAACTCGCAACTCGCATTTATAGTAACTATGATCTACATTTTGCATTTTGAATATGGGGCGGGATGGGATCTCTTTAAGACCTTACATTTATCGTTCTTTTCCCATTATTATTTTCTCATAAAAAAATCGCATATTATAATTTTACTAAATTGACCAGGTATTAATGTTCATTCTTTTTACAAGCTTTTATTTAACTTGCAGTGTATGTGTGTAAAGGTACGATTCGAGTATGTCCGTTTGGGTCAAATCTTGCAACCTTAATTTGGCCCACTTTCCAGTGACCGATTGAGCTGAAATTTTGCATACTTACCTACATGTTTGGTTTCGAAGACAATACAATATTTAAGTACAGTCAGCAAAAAGCTTGTCCAAAAAATGAATTTTTTTTGTTTCCTCCTCGTGACAGCCCTGTGTGTCTTACCGGCATCTGTTTTATGGCACGATTACGTCAATTAAAAACTATTAAATTAAAGCGCGGCTACCATTTGATGCGCAGTAAAGTCGGCATTTTTTACCTCATGTTTGTTTATTGTGATGTTTTTATATCCCAACGCTGTTAAAGATTAGAGCCATCAAACATTCTTGGGACAACATCTTTCGCAGCTAATTAAGGAATTTATTTGGTTACGTGTTTCAATTTAATACTTAAGTTAATGCTTAAGATAACTAAATAAGTACTACTTAGCTGTTGCACGCGACTTCGTCCATCATCAGTCATTTTAATGATCCCACTTCTGAGCTCAGGTTTTCCTTATGGATGGATAACGAGGACATGACCCACCACGCAGGCCCCATACGGATTGGTGGATCTTTTAGTACTTGCCCCGTGATTCACAAACAGTCGGAAACGCTATCAACATCTCTGTTACTCAGTATAGAATAGACAAAGACAAAGTACAGAATTCAAATCCGTTTCCAAGGGGCTAAACCAATTTACTGTGTCAAATCAATACCGTTAGCGCGTTTTCGAGAAAACTTGCCTACTTATACTAAATCGAGTAACCTACGCATATAATTTACCTACAAGAATTTGCGTTGGTTAAAAATACTAACGCATTTTGTAATGTGGAAAATAAGGCAGCATAAACTCTTAACATTCCCAAAAGAAAAAGCTTAAATACTGTCTATGGTACGAACAAAGGAAAATGGCTTCCCGTCAACTTTCGCGCGCAAAATTCCCGCCAATTAGCAAGTAATTCGCGCGAACAAAGGCAGCCATCTTTCGCTCAATGAGCGTTTATTTGAACGAAATACAAATACAAGCGAGGTGAAACTGAAATATTTCGAGTTTGCAAAGTTGTTTTAGCCGCCATTATGAAGTTTAATGCTTTGTGAAGTTTATGAAGTTTAACATAAGTGTTGTGTGCTGAATATTTTATTGGCTGTTATTTTAGAATAGATGCAATTAATTAGCGAGACAGTGCGAATAGAGGAATGATTTAAAATGAACGGGTGTTTGGAAATCTGTTCAGATGCAGATCTAAGATTTCTACTTATCTAACATGTTGAGGAAGTATTAAAATCAATGTTAATTTAAACGTAAAACTTGTAAGCTAATTATTTTTTACTTCGAACTGGCTATCATATCTGCCGGAACACAATAATGCTAAAAACATCATTGTTATAGCGTCAGATTTAGATACGATGGTAGTAGCTAGCCAGGCGGACCAAGAACAAAGTCCTACCACCAACCAAACCGAATACAATATGTACCCCCAATTTGGAATCGAACCCGGGACGTCTGGGTCTGAAATCGGTGGTGTGAACCATTAGACCACATAGGTATGGTCTGAGGACCGTGAACAAAATAATAAAAACAAAATCTCACATCCCACCTCTTTTGTCCCCAGGTATGGTTCCAGAATCGCAGAATGAAAGACAAGAGACAACGCATAGCCGTCGCCTGGCCCTACGCAGCAGTCTACAGCGACCCAGCCTTCGCGGCCTCCATACTCCAAGCGGCAGCGTCATCCGTAGGCCTCCCCTACGGATACCCTTCCCCCGCCCTTATGCCCCCCTTCCACAACCCCCAATTGTTACCCTCGGGTTACCCGTACCCTTACCCTACTTACCCACGATACCCCTACATTCCCCCTACCCCACCTTCCCCCGTCAACCCTGAAGCGTCCACTTTAAGGCCCGCGTATCCCAATTTTAACATTAATGTTGATAAATAAGTAATTTAAAAAAATAAGTTAAATAATTATGTATTTACTGTAAATAAAAGAAAGTAATAATTTATTTGAAGCTACGCTTTCCTGTTTTTTTTTTTTTGTGTAAATACTCATAGGGATTTTAAGAAAGTTTTAAGAATTTTAAGAAATAAATGCTCACGTTTTTTTCAACTTTTGTTCGTATTACTAAATGTAAAATTAAATCATTCCAGTGAAATCATTATGACTACATAATTACTGATTTTTATATTAGTGTTCTTATATGCCACTTATAAAAATATTGTAATTCTTAAAATGTAATTAATAGTAATTTGTGTAAAAAATATAGGTAGTTTTTAATGTAAGACCAAAGTGTAATGTAATTTATTCGCTAGTGCAATATTTGTGGTGTTCCATTGCTGTAAAAGAAAAAATGTACTTTATTAAATTTTAATAATCGTAAATTCAAAAAAGAGAAAAAAAGGGAAGAAAAATATTTTGTATATCTTTTCATTAATACATAAAATAGACTTTCTGGTTGTCTAAAACTATAAAGTACACTGTCATAATACAAAAAATCTTTTTTTTTAAGATTTTTTCAGTGACAACCGTTGTAAAATAATTTGTTTGTTCTTGGCAAAAAAGTCGCATGTAAAGTTTTAAGTGTTAAGTAAATAGTTATTATTAAATATTCCGTAGATTTAATTTAGTATATAAGAGTATTGTAAATAGTACATAATACATTAATTACTTTTAAAAAGACATACAATGAAGTTATATATAATTCTATTTTTTCGTTTTATTTACATACCTACTTTTGCATACCTATAGTGAAGTCAAAATATAGGCGGCTCTTGTGGTGGCCGTTTACATAGAGGTCTAAAATAGTAGAAAAGTTTGGAAAAGAAATCTCTATACAGTATGGAAAATTTATGAGCCTTGGAGGAAACTGTCTAAAACCCTCAATAAGTTGAAAAGAATCATTTTTTTTTATCCGCAACGGAGTAGCACTTTGCCTTCATAACACCTGGGGGCAAAGCCTGCTAACGTTAAGTCATAATCATGTCTCAATCGTGTCTCAATTGTAGTTCAATTGTAGTGGTTTTTTACACACTAGTTACAAGAATTATGGCAATATAATGTGATGTGATGTAAATGTAGTGTGTGGTGTGACCATCAGTAGTATGGTGAAAAAAGTACACATTTCTTGTAACTAGTGTGTAAAAAAGCACTACAATTGAACTACAATTGAAACACGATTAAGGCACGATTATGACTTAAACTTTCAATTAGTGATACTTTACTGCATCAAATAAGTTTTAAAACATCCGTCTAATCGTAATTAACCTGTTTGCAATTACTTAGTTTTAGTTAGGTAATGCAAAAATATTCTCATAAGGACAGATTTTCAAAAAGACAGATTCTCAAAACGACAGAGTCTCAAAAGGACAGAAGTACACGTAAGCACATAAAAAGAAAAAGTATTATTATTACTATTTTATTATTTTAATTAAGGGATAGTTTTTTGCATTGACAATGCAATTTTTATTATTGAAAAATGGAAAATGAAGTGTTAATGAAGTAAACGATTCCGTAGCTCAGTGGTTAGAGCAGTCGCCCGGAAAGTGAAAGGTCGTGGGTTCGAGTAACATCGGAGCTGGTTGTGAGACAGCTTGATTTTTTCTAAATACTTACTTCATTTTCCATATTTTATTATTTTCAAAGAAATAGTTAAAGGTTTATTTTTTTATTTTTTATGATATTCTATCATTTATCCATAGTAGGTACAAGCTGGTAAGTTAGTTTAGGGAAATAACAAAATACTGTGGAAACAGTTTGCGAGATATTTCCTTCTTTTGATTTGTGTGTGCACCTGTACCATTTTCGGTTTTTCGACAATCTGTCCTTTTGAGAATCTGTCATTTTGAGAATCTGTCCTTATGAGAATCTGTCCTTATGAGATAAAAGGAAAGAATTGTCTTTGAAAAGGCGACGGATTCTGGCAGTCATGAGTAAAAAAATTTAAAAGGCATATTTAATTTTCAAAATTAAGGCACTGCTCGGAAAAAGTATGGACTTTTTGATATAATAAATATACTATAGGACAGAGTTGTTACAAATCTGGTATTAAGATATATATTTATTCATACCTTTATCTAGATTCGTATAGGTTCAGAGACACGATTTAATCGACACTTTTCCTTTTCGAAAAAACCTCTAAAAAAATACGAAATTTCAAGATTAATCTGTGGTTACTATGGGGTTTATGCTGATTATTATGGGGTTCCATAATATACTATTGAAAATTGGTTTAATTAGTGGACACCAATAATATTTGGGATCGTGTAGAAGCATTTTTAAAAAATCGCTATTGTTTTTTAATACGAAGTGATTTTGTATTTTTTTTGCCTGATCTGTAAAATCTGTCTCGCTCCCGCGCGCGTTGTTTTCTCATTGCTATCTCGCTTCAGGATATTTTTTTCGAGTATCGCCTTAAGCTATTTTACTGAGACGCGCGGGGGTCCCACCAATAAATAATAGTATATTATGCTACAAGTGAGCTAGGTTGCTCATTATACACGAGGCTGTGGGTTGCAGCCCGAGTCGCAGGCGAGGGCGTAAATCAGCCGAGTGTCTAGTGAGTAAGTTGCTCACGAGTTTCATACGCACTTTTTCAACACACTTGCGAGGAAAAACAAACATTTATTGCATACAATAAGCTAATATTAGCTAAGGGAAAAAGCGCGCAAGTTTTTTTTTGCACGCGTCAAATGTAAGGTGATTGATTACATTCAGCCATAAAGCCTACTTCAAAATAATTATAATAATAGTGATAAAATGCAAATGTTTATAACAAATGATTGTGAATTATAAATAATTTGATATTAATATACTTAATTATGTTTTTTGTCTTAATTAGGGACACATTTATTTATTCTAAAAACGTAAATGGATTTTCAGCTGTTTAAAACCTCTTTGTTGTTACAAAAAAAGAACTGTATCTATTACCCGGTGAAATCGAAAATGCTCTGTTGACTCGCATATAACTTGCAGTTAGGTACTAACTTAATTTTGTAGGGATACTGTATTACCCGGTTAAATTGAAAAGTCTCTGTTTACTCGCATATAATTTGCAGTTAGGTACTTACTTAACTTTGTAGGGATAATTCTATAACGCAACTAGAACTGTAATATTATTATCCACGCGTGTGTTATAGTTCGGTTTATGGCCCTAAGATCGATGTAATAAGGCTCACTTTATGAGCAAGTGTGTTGAAAATAAATAAATAAATAACTTCTTACAATCACACCAATTATCTAAGCCCATGTTAATTTCATTATGAAACTGTATCATGGAAAACTTGATAACGGATAAATATATACTTAAATACTTTTTGTTTGTAAACTCATACTTAATATACATAGTAAACAATGTATGATGTTCTTCAATGAGCGATTTTCTGAGAGGCCATTTAAAAAAAAAACCTTCCAAGCTTCCTAGATGGCGTTGAACGAAGTATGTACATGTCTATGGTATATTTTAGTATGAATCATATTTAAATTATTTAATTTTTAAAAACCCAAAGGAAACTAATAATAAATTAAATAAGTACTGATAGGTACTACTGAGAGGAACGGAAACGAAATAGGTATGTTTAAAGATTGGTAAATAAATAACATCTGTCTCTCGTTCCGTTTTACGTAACAAAAGACGCGTCAAAGTAAAATTTATAACGTTCCGTTCCTTCTAACTGCATAGGTGGCACAGCGCCATCTAGTGAGCGAGCTTTTAGATAATCGCCCATTGTTTCTGCGGTCGAGAATCCTCGCCTTATGTTTTATCTTGATCGATTGTTAACATTTGTGAGGGTTTCCTTACATTGATGAAGCTGCGCTGGTAGAAAAACTCGACGAGTCACAGAGCGAGCAAGCGAGCTTCGTTGGTGAGAGCATGCATCGGGCCGGATTCCCAAAGGCGCGGGTTCGAATCCCGCCTGAAAATTGCAGAGCTGGTGTTTTTTACTATCCCAAATGTTTCCTTTAGGTCAGGATGAAATTAGGTACCTACAGAGACATATAATGGTGCAGAATAGCATATAATGATACTTTTTGCCACGGGAAAAATATCTAGTTCCCACGGGAAAACATCGTGTAGTAACCACAAGCTTTCCGCCTTTTCCAACAATTAAGCTTGTGTACCTAATTGTGTTTTATTTAATTTAATTTATTTTTATTTATTGATCACCAACATAATGAACATCAACTAATACAATTATGGTTTTAGTACAGTTTAGAAAAGCTTAATGTTATTATAATTATAGGCGAAGACCGCATTCGTTAAAAAAGCAAAATGATACATAATTGAATAATACAATACAATAATAATTACAATTTGAATAAAAATAGAATTAATTACAATTACAATTTGAATAAAAATAGAAAATAACAATTAACAATTCAATCGTACAAAGAAAATGAGAATAAATAATATTTAAAGAAGTGACTTTCTAAACTTGCGAATGCCATCCCTAAAGAGATCCAAATCTTTGGACTTGGCCAAACTGTTAAACTTTCTGATGAGACGGTTTACCGGTGCGTGATGTCCAAGATTGGATTTGCTTAAGCAGTTCAGCCCCCCTAGCATGACCAACAAAATGGGATATGATATGATAAGTTATCCGGTTTAACTGTCAAAAGACTATGGGTTTTGACGTTTGAATGTCGATAAGTCGCTTTATCATTCGATACATATCGCGTTTTGGGTGGTCATGCTAGGCTTACAGGCTACTCGGAAAAAGTATATAATACTATAGGATAGTTAGAGTTGTTATAAATCTGGTAATAAGATATATATTTCTTCATACCTTTATCTAGAATCGTATAGTTTCAGAAACACGATTTTATGATTTTGGCTCGACACTTTTTATTTTCGAAAATACCTCTAAAAAATAAGAAATATCAAGATTATTCTTAAATGGGGATACATATACTATTGAAAATTGGTTACATTAGTGGACACTAATAATATTTAGGATCGTATAGAATCATTTTTTAAAAATCGCTATAGTTTTTGAATACAAAGTGATTTTGTGTTTTTTTTTGCGTAATCGGCAAAATCGGTCTCGCTCCCGCGCGCGTCGTTTTCTCATTGCTATCTCGCTTTAGCATAATTTTTCCGAGTATCGCCTTCACAAGGAGGTTGTACCTCGAAGCGCGAGGGAGTTTCAAAGGAGTTGAAAAGATAAGAGCTTCTAGTAGTTCGGGAGCCTCAAGGATGCCATTCGCCAGCTTGTACAGAAACAATAAGTCGTGTAACCGTCTTCGATTCGAGAGTGACAATATATTAAAGTGATTTAGTCTTTCAACATATTTTTCAAGTGACTTCCCCAAATTACAAGAGTAGGGCAGAGGTACCCTTTGTGGCCACATTAAGGATTTTTTTACTTTTAAGCACTAAGTACTAAATGGTCTTAGGTATTTAAGCCACAAATTATATCTTAAATAATAGATAATTTATCTACCTTTAAAGGTACAATTTTTAAATTTATAAAAGTAAAATAATTTTTTTTATATTACACACAATGTGTGAGAGGTGCCAAATGTACCGGTTTTGGCCACTTACTGATAGTTAAACTTTTGTAATTATTGCGAAAAATCAAAACCAAACCCAGGTAAAATCAATATATTCTAATGCGCTAGAAACCAGTCAATTGCAAAACAACAATTTAATTGTAAAAAACAAAGTTTTATAAAGAGTTTCATCCAAAACAAATTTCTTAAAATTTTCATACAAAACATTATTTCAAACAGAAAATGGAATTTATTGAAAAAAAATCGTATGACATAAGGAATTCTAACGGTTGTTTTTATTACCTTTAAATACCTTATTTTAATTGCCTTTATCAAAAATGGCTAAAAGTTGTTTAGAAAACTTTTAGAGCAAAAAGTTTCCAAAACCGGTACAGTGGCCAAAACCGGTACGCCTGCCCTACCTAGGTAAGATGCCATAAAAATCTCTTTTGTATGCTTTCAAGTCTCTTATTGTAAATATCAAACACATACCCCCTAATTACAAAACGTGGACTAAAATAGTCCTGGATTAAAACTGATACTAAACTGGTGCTGTCACTTTCATTTTCCAAATGAAAGACAGAATTAGCATGAATTTAAAACCAGGTCTAACTTTAGTCCACGTTTTGTAATAAGGGGGATAGTGTTTGGTTTTGGTTTACGGTGCCCAGTTAGACCTCGCCCCCTAAAGGTGTGTGCCCACTGCCGTTAAGCCGTCAGTAAATAACTCAATCGCCTCCCCACGTGTCCACCGGCCTTAATTAAGGGTTTTATTGGATCTGCTCTGAATGGTGATTTAGTGCCTGTTTCAGTCTTCAAAATGGAAATGAATTTTTAGGCCAAATACCTGACTTGTTAGTTAATTTGAATTAAGGCATTTTAAAATAGTTTTTTTTTGTTTTATAGTCTTTAGCAATTAGCCTTTTAAAGGTCTCAGCATACGTGCGTACGTTTAGTCCATGAAGCTCGACTTAATACTGAGGTAACTGGAGTTCTCACCCTGAATAAAAAAGTGTACCCAGCAAATTTGACATTTATGTATTTGTAGTGGCTGTCAGTTGTCTCATATGACCATACGTATTTTTTAAAGTGTAGGTGAGACGGAAGACAGCCACTGTGTAATTTTTGGTCACAAAAAAGTGTTAGTACTGCACTCTCCAGTTACCTCAGTATTAAGTCGAGCTTCATGGTTTAGTCCCTCGGACGTGACGGAGATGTGACATGCGTCATTCATACATAGCGTTAGTAGTATTTTATTGCTTTTATTTTATATGCATTTAGTTTTTTTTGTTCTATGCTTATTCGATTTTGACCGCGCGCAGACGCGGAAGCAGCCATGGAAGAAATGACATTTTTGTATCGTACCGTACGACAGTCAAAACTATTTTTCATACAAAATTACTTAGGTAAAAAGTTCCGGAATAAAGAGTTGCCTATGTCACTCTCCAGCTCCCAAACTATCCCCATACCAAAAATCATGTCGATCAGTGCTCCGTTTTGACGTGAAAGATGGAGAAACAAGCAAACAAACACACTTTCACATTTATAATATTAGGATGGATATATGTTACCGGAAAATAACAAAAACCGAGAATTTATAAATTTCCAAAAAACATAACCACGAAATTTAAGGCAATTAATTCGCTGCGCTTTGCGATCGCCTTGTAGACATTCTACATAACTTCCGTTTTATAAATTTCCTAGGACATGTATAAATTTGCGGTTCTTGTTATTTTCCGGTGAAGCTACCTTATAAACAAATGTAAAAATAGAACTTTTCAATATTTTCTCGTGTCTGAGTGGTTTTTAACCAATAATAAATAATTTTAAGTTATATTTAGAACAGAGCTCAAACAATAAAAAAGTATCTATAGGGGCCCAATTTTAAATGTCATTTTAAAAGCGGGACCAATTGACTGAAAAAAATAATTATTAGTAAACTCAACCCGCGGGCCCAATAGACTAAAGAGCCGAAAAGTGGCTAGCCCAACCCAACCTGAAAAGAAATTACTTACCGCCAAATAATATTGCCGCCAAAACGGATGGCTTTGCTCAAAACAAGATGGCTGACTTGTATGATGATAACGCCATGATAAAAATAAATTGACAATGATGATATGAAGAATGAAAATATTATAGGTTTTAGCTAGGTTAAATTAGGTTAGAACGTAAACAAACAGACTAAAAAATGGTTGACATTTTAAATGTGCGAAAGGCAACCTTACTGAAAAGAATGTACCTACTTACAAATAAATACCTTTGCCCAACTCAAGGAAATGATATTGCCGCCAAAACGGATGGCGTTGCACATAAAACAAAGATGGCTGACTAGTATGATGATATCGCCATGATAAAAATATTCGCCATTCGTTTCGCGATAGATAAGCTGGTAATAAATGGTAAGAGCCCGTTTAAGATTCACTGCTTTGTAGGGTGACTATGTTTAAACTAATATTATAAAGAGGAAAGACTTGTTTTTAACCGACTTCGAAAAGTAGGTTAACAGTTTGACCTGTAAGAGTTGGAATTGCATAATATTTGAGTATAGCGTTAAAGCTTCCAAGCATGTGTGCTAAATTTCGTAAGTTTATGTATGTATGTGTGTGTGTGTGTCTTACAATCAATCTGATAGTAAATATTAGTTTATTAAATGTTTTAAACAAGTAAACAAGTAAAGAATAGCGAAACACCCTAAAAAAATTTATAAAAAGGTTTAAGGCGCTACTCGGAAAAAATATGGACTTTTAGATATAAAACTATAGGATGGTTAGAGTTGTTATAAATCTGGTAATAAGATATATATTTCTTCATACCTTTGTCTAGAATCGTATAGTTTTAGAAACACGATTTTATGATTTTGCCTCGACACTTTTTATTTTCGAAAATACCTCTAAAAAATACGAAATATCAAGATTATTCTTAAATGGGGTAACATATACTATTGAAAATTGGTTTAATTAGTGGACACCAATAATATTTAGGATCGTATAGAAGCATTTTTTAAAAATCACTATAGTTTTTTAATACGAAGTGATTTTGTGTTTTTTTGCGTAATCTGCAAAATCGGTCTCGCTCCCGCGCGCATCGTTTTCTCATTGCTATCTCACTTTAGCATAATTTTTCCGAGTATCGCCTTAAAAAATAAATTGAGCGTGGCGCACTAGGTATATAATTATGTCGTAGGTATATCGTGAAAGCCGTGATATTATAATTCCACTAGCGAAATTATAATTTCTCGTTAAAATATGCATAGACATTACGAGACAGTATGCACACGGCTGCGAGCCTCGGAAGTCATATAGAACACGTGATAGGTTAGAAATTTAAGGCGATCGCCTTAAATTTCGTGTCTTTTTTGTACAATACAAATTATGGATTGTTTCACAAAAAAATAACCACGAAATTTAAGGCAATCGCTTTGCTGCGCTTCGCGATCACCTTAAATTTCTAACCTATCACGTGTTCTATATGACTTCCGAGGAGTACAGGACTTTTACGAGGCAAATTCGTGAGCTCGCAGTCGTGTGCATCTCGTACTGTCTATTCATAATTTAACGAGAAATTATAATTTCACTAGTGGAATTATAATATCACGGCTTTGATAATATACCTACGACATGGGCAATATAAATGAATATATCAAACATAGTGATTTGCACAACCGAAATACTAGAAATAAAAATAAACTTGTAATGCCTCGGTACAGGCTAGAGAAGGTTCATGGATCTTTCCTGGGTCTTGGGATACGCTTTTACAACAAACTTCCAGATGGTCTATTGGACTTGCCTATTGAAAAGTTTAAGATGCACATAAAAAATGGCCTCGTTAAAAAAGGATATTATACTGTTAACGATTACTTAAAGGACAAAACGGCTTGGTCATAATTTAATTTAATTTTTTTTTATTGTATTGTGTTACATTCTAGTATTTAGCATTTGTTTTTTTTTTTTTTAATTCGGCATTTAACACGGGTAGCTTAAGTATGTCATGCTCTCGTTAAACATTCCTGCGGTGGTGTCGTGTGAGTCGGGTCGTTACGTTCCCTAAAATATGGTTGAGCGAAGCGATGGCTGGCTCATGCGTCATGCTCGTGAACGGGTGCTGCCAGTGGGGTGGGTCTGCTCATGTCTACTTGTGTTAAAGGTGTTCGGGATATGGTTAATAATAGTATTATATTGATTTATGAGCGAGCTGGTGTGTCTCATAGTAATTTTGGTATCCGTGTCTTACAGTAACAGCAATTTTTCTAATAATTGTTTTATTTATTCAAAAATTCCTTTTATTTGTTAATACTTATAAATTTGAATATACAGCGCAGCTTGCAGTTTCCTTTTCATTAATCCTATCGTATAATAATACAATGTGAATAAGATTAAGATTAGTGTGTCCATTAAACTATTTGATTCCTTGTTTAGTTGAAAATTGTTTACTGTTTTAGGTAATAAGCAAAATTGTACTTAATTTAAGCGGCATTCTGTATTGTGATGGAAAGTAACCTTACTATTATGTGAAGGTCACTTTTCAAATTTGACGACTCTGTATAAGTTAAAACAGGGAGAAAAAAATAGCCCTTGGCGAGTTTCTTGCCGGTTCTTCTCGCTACAAGGTCTCCTGCCGTAGGATTTGCGAACCGATGGCGTAGCTTCATTGACGTTCATAAGTGTTGTTAAACAAACCTAAATTGAATAAACGATATTGAATTTTGAATGAATTTTTTTTGAATTTTGACATATATGAGCGGGATGGGAGCAATAGGGACAGGTTATAATAAAAGGTAATTGTACGAAATTCTTCGTGCTCCGCGATCGTACTTTATTAGTAATAATGTCGGTTTTTGTAACAAACAAGTACTGAGTATATTTATTATTATTTATGTCTCTCGCACATTTCCCATATTAACATAGTATGATGGGTAATGACCCCTCTCACTCTGTCAATATGGGAAATGAGCTAAAAAGAAATAGGAATAAAGAGATGGGTAATGTCCAATCTCACTCTATCAATATGGGAAATGAGCGAGAGACATATACTCAGTACTCGTTTTTTTAAAAAAACAGACTATAGTTTCAAAAGCTGTAAAGAGAAAAAAGAGAAAAGTACCTACAATAAATTAATATTCTCTTGTTTTTACTATCCACTTTCTTCATAATAAGGAGTATTCTAACATGATTGTCGGAGCAATCGGCAGAAACTAACATAACTCTATGTCGCACAGGAAACGTAACGAATGTTCTTGTGATAATACGACACAGTCAAACAGTAGGCAGTAAACCAACTAGGTAGTTTATTAAATTATTTTTACTGTTTTGCAATTACAATGCCATTAAATTTTTACTATTAAAAATGTTGTGTGCTGTCAGACAATTAGATTTTTTTCTGATTTGTAGTTTATTAAATTATTTTTAGTGTTTTGCAATCACAATGCCATTAAATATTTACTATTAAAAATGTTGTGTGTTGTAAGACAAATATTTTATTTTCAACAACTTTCTTTTTTATATCTACAACGTTGTAGTGTTTAGCCTTCATCACATGTATCTTAAGCGTAAAAAACTAGTTATCGTTTTCATCACGGTATTATTTCGGCAGCATCGTTACTACGGTCGTTTAAATGGAACTAAAATTCAATATGCAGCACTTAAATAGCATCTTGAAGGTATATCCCCGAATAGTTGAGCGCGAAGCAAACACTGCCATACCATCCTTTAGGTACTGTTTTTACTATTACAATTACCATAACGCGAATTTTTCGTGCTTTGGGTTCTGACGTTAAGTGATGATAAGGCTAAAATGTGGAAACGCGCTATTCTCTGCGTCATCAAACGCCGCCTACTGTCGATTACTTTACTGTGGCATAAGACAAAGAGGAAATGTAATAAATGATAAGAGTATAAGAAATGAATTGGTTTATGTGTCCACACTTTGTGGACATTAAGGACATGGGAATATTTGTAAAATAAAATTCTCATCATCATTGTATTTATTTCCTTAATTAAATAAAATAAAAAAAAAATAAAAAAATAACTTCTTGTATTAAAACAATCTTCGTTTAAATGAAAGGGATTTCAAACTTAATACAATAAGAGCGGTTTAATAAAAAAACCGCCGCCACATTGCGAGCAAAGCCATACGATAATATGTTTATTCCTTATGTCTTTTAAGACTTGAGGCCTTATCGGGGTTATTTCCTTAGTTCACCGTGTGCGTTCCCAACTATAAAATTAGAATCATAATGTTTTTTTTCTGTAAACATTCAACTCTACATATTTATAAAAATAGAAAGAAATCAACAACCATAGACAAATATAATAAAATAAACATCCCATATCATTAAACCTCTTCGCCAAATAAAATAAAAGAGCCAGCCAATTATGGCAACTGAACGAACGGTTAATGAAAAATAAACTTCATGAATAACCGGGAAAGTACTATTATTTAGCACAGATGGTGATACCGGTGAAAAATTGCCTCCGGCCGCCCCGCGAACATCGGGGTAGGCGATTGGGCCTATGGATGAGGCAATACGATGGAGAGAGCGGCAGGCTTATTACAAAAAAAAGCAACCAGTTGCTAATCGTACAATTGAAACGCGACTGCTACTAGTTGCGGTTGGATAGGTCGGTACAGTACCTTTCATGCAATTTTAGTTCACAAATCGCTCGCTTGTGGCGCTATCGAAGCGATTTACGTTCCGTAATACGAATATGTGTTTTGGGAGCGATTAATTGTTAATTTTCGCGATTGCAACTGTCACTTTAAGATCGGTAATAAGCCTACCGGAGGGGAATTTTAAACGGTACAGAATTGTAGATATTTACTAACTTTTAGTCGCTCAAGAAATGTTTCTTAATTTCTTTTTTTTTATTTAAATTAAATAAAATATCGGACATGACTTTGTTTAAAAATTAGTTGTCGTGCTTTTCATTTGTTTTATGGTGCTCTGTGTTGTCGTTCAATTTAAGTAATGATTTGTATCAATAACAAAATATTTAAGTATCTATCATTTAAACGACAATGAGAAATATAAGATTATATTGACTTCCAAGATTTGACTACAAATTACTTATGATGAGAATTACTGGTTCCGCTACTGCCCACCAGTATTTGCATACAAATTGCTTTGGGTTTACTGTGTAAAAAAACTGTGTAAAAGAACTTATGGTAGAGTGCCACATCATCTGAATTTTATCACAAAGCCCTAACAGTAATCATAATAGTTAAAAGCAAACAAAACTAATAAATACGTGATAATAAAAAAGATGGCGGGATTTGCCGCCAATTTACGATCCTCATTTATCTATGGTAATAAATAAATAATAAATAACTTCCTAAGCCCATGTTAATTTCATTAAGAAACTGTATCATGGAAAACTTGATAACGGATAAATATATACTTAAATACTTTTTGTTTGTAAATACATACTTAATATACTTAACACCCAGACCAAGACAAATAGAGATGTTCATGCACACAAATATTTGTCTTGTTCGGGAATCGAACCCGAGACCACTGGCGCAGAAGGTGGGTAGCCTACCCCTGCGCCAAATCGGTCGTCAACTATTAACTATTAACAACTACTACTACTATTGACTATTAACAAGTAACTATTTAGTAATCTGTAACTATAGTCTCATCTTAGACGTCACACTGAGAGCTGTGAATCCGGTAGCAATACTGATTCGATTCAGTAGCTATTAGGTAACTTATTTAGAAATATATTGTTTTGTTAACACTTTTTGGTTGAGGGTAAAGTCATGGACTTTTTGTTTGTTTTGAAAAAGGTTTGTTTGTTGTACATATCTCAATTATTTAAGGTCATAATATTATAGAAAGGAATTTTTGGTAACAATAATTGAGTTATTAACACATCCGTAAGTAAATTTTTCAAGAGTCTTGAAATTAAAATGTGTAGTACCAACTTAAGTGTTTTATTTATCTTTCATAGCTAGGAGTCTGATTAAGCACTTATTATCTAAACGACTAGACTGCAAAAAAAGAAATAGCTAAAACTAAATCCGGAGGGATACATGTAATGACATAAAATAGTAGATTGTACAACAAGTGCATAAAAGGTACCATTTTCGAGCCGTAGGCGAGGGTGGATAGTCAATTCGAGGGTAAAATGGGTTTTATGTACGAGTTATACACTCTGCTTTTCACTTCGAGTGTGAGGAAAATAAATAACAATATTGCAAAAAAGAATAAATAAAGACTTCGCCATATTGGCGGGAAGACTTTCTTTTTCTTTTTTTTATACGGGCATTGGCAGCACAGTGACTTTAGCATAGATCGTAGTCCATAATACTCTTGAAATACTTATTCCTTAGAAAACTCATTAATTTTGCCTAGTTTTATTAATTTAATAATTTAACATGGATTATGTACAAAATTTAAGAAACAGAATGAAATACGTTAGTTATTAATAAAGTTTATTTAACGAAGTTTAATTGCGTGTGTGACTGTTTACCTGACGACCTTTGTCTTAAAGTCTGAGACTTAGACGAAGATTTTACTTTATGCACTAGAGCATAAAAAGCGATTTTATGCCGCCTATACCCAACATAAACACGAACTTTACGAGCATGAGAAGTGAAAAAATACAAACTATAGTTTAAAACCACCTCTAACGTTTACTACTCGTCGCAAAAAGAAGAAAAGCGTATAATTGCCCTAATATTACAATCCAACCTCGAGGTAGTAGTAGGTAGAAAGAGTACGTATAACTTCCACACAAAATAGCGAAAAGGTCTTAACACGAACCTACGAAGTTATGAAACCTCTGTACTTAGAGCGTTTTGATATACAAACTTTTCGCACATACGCCATTTCGGATATTCAAACCATAAAGAACACGAAGCTAGCAATTTGTTTTAGCCAATCACAGGCTGCGTAGTTTTTTTGAAACAGCCAATGGCGGCGCGCAGATTACAGCCTGTTTGGTAGCGCCGTTCCGCTCGTAAAGTACGTGACCGTTTCTACGTTGGGACTTTAGGGGAAGTGTTCAGGGAATTTCCGCTCACATTCTGTTGTATAATCAGCCATCATGAAACCCGAGGGCGATTCATGAACGAAATTGAGCGGCGAAAAAGCTTACCTCGCTAGATTTTCCTCTGTGAGTGCGAAAGGGATGGGGCTATGGGAGTCTTTAAGCTAGAGAAGGAAGGAAATAGGTGGTGCTTACGACATTTTGTGTTTCTGGTTAGCAAAGTAATTTTCCCGCTTTTATTCGTTCGCAGACAGGGGCTTACAATGTAACGGTTTGCGGACATTGTTTTTAAATGCTAATAATTTTCCGACATTTAATGTTTCTCTTTATTTTACTGTTTGTGTGAGTAAAGCATAAAGGAGGATTATTCAGTGAAATTATATAGTACCCCTTTCATTATACCCCTGCTGAATTGCTGAAACGCGCACTTGTGATTTTTTATCGCGCGATAGTTGTTCGATCAAACTATCGCACAGCTCAACTATCGGCCGGTCGGTAATGTGCATGAAGGACTATGTGAGCGCGCGCACTGCATTCAACTAAACTATCGCCCAACTATCGGCCGACAGTTTAATCACGATCGTCTTACGATTTCGACCAAACTATCGGTCGACTAAAAATCACAAGAGCGCGCTAGCTCTTATTTGTAAGATAAATAATACTAAAACAATTTAGTCTCTCAGCACTTTCAGGCGAAACCCGAAGGTTTGGCGTTTGAGTCCTGTGTGAGGTTGTACCTACTTAGACAATAGTTTTGTCTAGTATTATTTATCACATAAAAATATAATAGAATAGTAATTTATTTGCTAAACCAAGTGTTATATAAATCTTAAATTAAACTAAGCACCTACAACTTAGTAACCTTGTACAGGTTCCTATAGCGAAATTTCATTTGAACATTTCTTAGAACAAATGCAAAGATTACAAAATATCTTAAAACAAAAATAAATAGAACTTATTTAAATTATTATAGGTTTTAAAATCACTTAAAACAAAAATAAATAGAACTTATTTAAATTATTATAGGTTTTAAAATCAATATATGTAGTAGGTAATAAAGCGAACTTCGATCATATAATAGCGAATGAAAAAAAAACAAATACATATTTGCTGTTAAACTAACTCGTAAAAATAAAAAATATCTAACAAGTTATCGCAAACAGTTACGTAGCAAGTCCCTGTTTACGCTTTAATAGGATATCATAAAACAATCCTGCCCGCTGCCATGATGGCCGTTCATTCGAGCGCGGGAAATCCGCCATTATAAACTGAAAGCGCGGGAAACTTGGTGGTGACTCATCCCAGTGTAACTCGGCATACTAGGAAATATTGGTAGTCTCAACCCAGGGTAACTCGCATAAATATTTGACTGTGTAACTGACCCAGTATAACTGACCTTAATATAATAGTATTATATTATCTGTGATTTTAAGTTAAATATGTGTAACCCCAACCATTATCCATAACATAAATTCTGTCATGCATAAATTTGTCGGAGTCATGAGTTTTGATTTCATTTTAAGTATTTGCAAATTGAGTGTGCCTTTTTATGTGTAAATAGTGCAATACTTGCAACTTTATTGCTCTCCGTTCAATAATAACATTAATAACACGCGGGACAACACTAAATGTGATGAACATATTTTGCGTCTGCTTCGTGTCTGGGTATTTGTCAATTTATTGTCCTGATAGCCGTTCATTGCCTTTGGGAAATCGTGACAAAGTTGTGGATGGCTCATCCCAGTTTAACTCGACTTACCATAAAACTTTGAACATGACTATCCTAGCTAGGTAACCCGACCCACCAGTATTAAGGTAGTAGGATTCGGCGATGTTCCAAACAACTTTTATATATACAATTTCAGCATGGTTGATTCCAATTCAGTGGACAATAATAATTATAAACAATCTAATTTTTTATCATGACATTTCGTGGTGGGAAAACTAACATCACTGCTGACTGATATTCTTTTGTTGTTCTTTTTTTTAAATTGACGTTTCGAACTACGGAGGTTTTACACCAGAAGCCAGTACAAAGTTTATATACATTTGTAATGGTGGCGTGAACGCATTTAATATTAGGAATTTATAAAAGACAACAAAATTACAATAAGAATCTACAAATATAACTTAAAGTTATTTATTAGTTTAACACCAGGATTACGGTTTACTCCTTCCGGTATAATGGGCGATTTTCTGAAAGCTCAGTCACTAGATGGCGCTGTCCAACCTATGCAGTTAGAATAGAAGGAACGGAACGTTATAAATTTTACTTTGACGCGACTTTTTTACGTAAAACGGAACGTCAGACAGATGTTATTTATTTACCTAAATCTTTAAATTTACCTATCTCGTTTCTGTTCCTCACAGTAGTACTTATTTAATATATTTATATATTACTAGCGGCCGCCCGCGGTTTCACCCGCGTGGTTCCCGTTCCCGTGGGAATATCGGGATAAAAAGTACATATAAACCTTCCTCTTGAATCACTCTATCTATTAAAAAAAAACGCATCAAAATCCGTTGCGTAGTTTCAAAGATTTAAGCATACAAAGGGACATAGGGAAAGAGAAAGCGACTTTGTTTTATACTATGTAGTGATTAGTTTCCTTTGGGTTTTTAAAAAGTAATTAATTTAAGTATGTTTCATACCAAAATATACCATAGACATGTACATACTTATTCAACGCCATCTAGTGAAGCAATTGGAAGCTTTTTTTTTAATGGCCTCTCATAAAATCGCTCATTAACCCACCAATTTGGTATTAGACAAGCCTGATCGCTCTTACTCTTCCTGAATTCGTGTGTTTGACTCCCACCACTCATCTGTCGACCTCTAAGGTCAAGTGGAGAAGCAAAAGGTGCGATCCCGGGTTCGATTCCCCGGTCGGATAAATATAAAAAACAAATCTAACCTACAACAATATAGATACCTAGGTTCTTTATTATAAGAAAAGTTTGTTTTTTATCTGAATTTTAAATTTTATTGTGGACCGACGATCTGGGGGCCAAGTCTGCTATTTTACAATAAGCGACCAACTATTGCCATTCTATCGACATCCTATTGACATTACGTTTCCATTGTGCCAAATTTTGTATTCTGCTAAAATTTCTTAAAAGTCTCGATATAATGTCGGTGGAGTGTCAGTCGAATGGAAATGGAATGTGAATGGCGAATGAGACGTCTTGTACATAATATGTTTGTTCGCGATTATCTCGCGTTTGGCTAAACCGATTTTGATTCGGTTTTCAGAAAACTATTTCTTACATTTACGAGAAGGTTTTGGTATTTTAACCGACTTCAAAAAAGGAGGTTCTCAGTTTAACCCGTGCGTAAGTATGTATGTTTGTCTTTGACTGGCGGTTTTCAGAAAAGTATTTGCATTAGTATTTGTTACATTTAGGTTTTGGTATTTTAACCGACTTCAAAAAGGAGGTTTTCAGTTTTGCCAGTATGTACTATGTATGTAGGTTTGTCTTTGAGATGCGGTTTTCAGAAAAGTATTTGTTACGTTTAGGAGGCTTTGGTATTTTAACCGACTTCAAAGAGGAGGTTTTCAGTTTGTCCCGTATGTACTATGTAGGTAGGTATGTATGTTTGTCTTTGAGATGCGGTTTTCACTTTCAGAAAAGTATTTGTTACATTTCGGAGGTTTTGGTATTTTAACCGACTTCAAAAAAGGAGTTTCTCAGATTGACCCGTGCGTATGTACGTTTGTCTTTGATATGCGGTTTTCAGAAAAGTTTTTGTTACGTTTAGGAGGCTTTGGTATTTTAACCGACTTCAAAGAGGAGGTTTTCAGTTTGTCCCGTATGTACTATGTAGGTAGGTATGTATGTTTGTCTTTGAGATGCGGTTTTCACTTTCAGAAAAGTATTTGTTACATTTCGGAGGTTTTGGTATTTTAACCGACTTCAAAAAAGGAGGTTCTCAGTTTGACCCGTATGTATGTAAGTTTGTCTCTGAGATGCGGGGTTCAGTAAAGGTATTTTGTTACATTTAGGAGGTTTTGGTTTTTAACCGACTTCAAAAAGGAGGTTCTTAGTTTGCACTAAAAATTGTAAAATCAAAATAATTTTTACAAAAAAATAAAAGCACCTTAAAAATGCCACCAAAAAGTCAAAGTCAAAGTCAAAGTCAATAAATTTTTATTCATATAGATTAAATAAAGTTAATGCTTATGAATCGTCCAACATTTTTTTACCTACCACCTGTTATGGACATCTTTTAACTGACAAGAAAAACAGGCGAAAAAAACTCATCAGCTTTAACAGAAGTAAGAAATAACACTTACCTACCTCTAATACTATATTCATTCAATAACGCAAGTACCAAAGTAGGTACTTTGAAGTCGGGCGGGATTAACCAAAAACAAAAAAAACATGTATACTTAGTAGGTACATTCTATTTCACGCCCGACTTCAAAGTAGGTACTTATGTAGGTTATTTATTTGGTTATTGTACAAACTATAGTAATATAACCGAGTACGGGGTATGAGCGAGTACGGAGGAGCAACCTTCTTCGGCTCCAACATCAGACCCTGGACACTATTTTCCAACAGAGTACTCGTCAAGACGATTCAAACGAGCCCAAACTCGATGGGGTTGCATGGTTTCAATATTAAGCTCCTGGCATGGCTTCATCATCAGACCCTGAACCTCGTCTCCCGTCAGAGTACTTGTCAAGACAATTGTAACGAGCCCAAACAAGATGGGGTAGCATGGTTTTATTACAGAGTTCCTGTGGCCTTCCGGCTCCATCATCAGACTCTTGGACAATATTTCCCAACAGAGTACTCGTCAAGACGATTCAAACGAGCCCAAACTCGATGGGGTTGCATGGTTTCAATATTAAGCTCCTGGCATGGCTGCATCATCAGACCCTGAACCTCATCTCCCGTCAGAGTACTTGTCAAGACAATTGTAACGAGCCCAAACAAGATGGGGTAGCATGGTTTTATTACAGAGTTCCTGTGGCCTTCCGGCTCCATCATCAGACCCTTGGACAATATTTCCCAACAGACTACTCGTCAAGACGATTCAAACGAGCCCTAACTTGAAGGCGTTGTATGGCTTCATCATAGAGTTCCTGTGGCGTTCTTCCGGCTCCATCATCAGATCAGCTCAATGACACCATAATATTGCATTGCCTTCCTGTTCTGACCTATGTTCAAAGTTTCAAGTCTCTAGCTCATCGGGAAGCTAGTATAAAATCGTTTTGAAATTTAGTAAAACCTAGTAATAACGTGGTAAAAAGGTGTCGTTGTTCGATGGCAGTTCACTGGCTAATTTACAACTGAAAGTCCATTGATACAACTGTCAAAGAGTAAAGAGAATACCGTTTGCATCAACAATTACAATTCTAATCAAATACAATTGATAGCAGACTGCCGAAAAGATCAATAGTAGTTCGATGGAGTATCAGTGGAGTGTAGATAGAATGGCTTCGGACTAAAACAGTAAGAGAATACCAAATGCCAAAAACCATTCAACTGAGACCCTATCGACACTCTATTGAGACTCCATTTGGTGCATTTGTATTTAGCAGACTTGGGCCTCAGGTCAAGGTCGCGGGAAGCCGCTGGATGCGGGCAGCGCAGGACCGATCATTGTGGAGATCCTTGGGGGAGGCCTATGCCCAGCAGTGGGCGTCGTTCGGCTGACATGATGAAAGTAAATCTTCTATTAAATAAAAATCTCGGGTCACGTTTTTGTTATCGAACAGGGGGGCTACCGGCTAATAAATTATGGATATAGACATGAGCTTCATATGAGATTTGAAGCCCATAAAAATATAAGGCAAATATAAGCCCAGATACGGACCACATATGGGCTTTAAATGTCAAAGGAAGACCATATCCGTATCCATATTTTTTAGCCGGTAGCCCCCTTGCTCAAAACAGCTTGACCGATTTTTGTGTTTTTTTTTGTGAATATCTCGTTGGTCTGAGAATAGGTCGTAGGCTATTTTTTATCCCTAAATTCCACGGGAGCGAACCCCAGGGGCGCAGCTAAGAATAAACATAAATATTATGCATGCAGTACAGTACTTACCTATTAGTAAAAAAACAATTCATTCTCTTATCCCTCCCTCCGCTAACAACATTGTTTCAAATTCTTTATTTTTTAATGAACTGCGATTGTCAAAATTTATGAGAACTGTATCATAAATGTGTCCCCACAAAAATGCCAAAGTAATTTTTATTATCTCAATAAAAGTTTTACAACGAAACTGATATAGAAATTGTTCCAATTTCTCCATAACCATTTCTTTTCACCATTTAGGTGGCATCATAAACCTTGCAGCCAATGCATAATGACTTGTGTTCAATGCCGTAGTAAAAAAAAACAAAAGAGGCGGGAAACGTTTTGACTTTTTATTTTTTTCACCAATGTTTCTGGCCTGGCTACTTTTATGGTTGCGTTCGGACGTTCTCTAATTGTTCAAAAGAGGTTTGTATTTTATTTAAAACTAATAATGCATGGTACCCCGCTGCGGATATTCTGTTATTACCCTACCAGTAGCAAATGATTAGTTTCGGTCGCCATTGCAAAGTATAAATAATCTTGTATCGGGTTCAAAAGACTGTTTATGGTAAGGTGACAATGACAAACCACTTTTGTCACGCTCGTTGCTAGTTCAAAATTGTAAATAGGTACTTTGACAGGGAAATCTCAATTGATTTTGTGCGCGAACCTTACGTTGGGTAAACAAGTATGAAGAACTTTTGAATTGCTTGCTAACATTTTAGGTGTGGTTTTTTTTATTTACAACGGCGTACTTAGTACTTACTTAGTCTTCATCACACACACCTGGGGGCCAAGTCTGCTAACGTTGAGTCACAATCGTGTTTCAATTGAAGTTCAGTTGTAGCGCTTTTTTACCCGTCTGCGGCGAAGCCAAAAAAGGGTTATGTATTTGACCTGGGGGCCAAGTCTGCTATTTTACTATAAGCGACCAACTATTGCCATTCTATCGACATCCTATTGACATTACATTTCCATTGTGCCAAATTTTGTATTCTGCTAAAATTTCTTAAAAGTCTCGATATAATGTCGGTGGAGTGTCAGTCGAATGGAAATGGAATGTGAATGGCGAATTGAGTACATGAGACGATGAATATGAGACGTCTTGTACATAAATGTTTGTTCGCGATTATCTCGCGTTTGGCTAAACCGATTTTGATTTGGTTTTCAGAAAACTATTTCTTACATTTACGAGAAGGTTTTGGTATTTTAACCGACTTCAAAAAAGGAGGTTCTCAGTTTAACCCATGCGTAAGTATGTATGTTTGTCTTTGAGATGCGGTTTTCAGAAAAGTATAAATTTGCATTTGCATTTGTTACATTTAGGTTTTGGTATTTTAACCGACTTCAAATAGGAGGTTTTCAGTTTGGCCCGTATGTACTTACTATGTATGTAGGTTTGTCTTTGAGATGCGGTTTTCAGAAAAGTATTTGTTCCATTTAGAAGGTTTTGGTATTTTAACCGACTTCAAAAAAGGAGGTTCTCAGATTGACCCGTGCGTATGTACGTTTGTCTTTGATATGCGGATTTCAGAAAAGTATTTGTTACATTTAGGAGGTTTTGGTATTTTAACCGACTTCAAAGAGGAGGTTTTCAGTTTGGCTCGTATGTACTATGTAGGTATGTATGTTTGTCTTTGATATGCGGATTTCAGAAAAGTATTTGTTACATTTAGGAGGTTTTGGTATTTTAACCGACTTCAAAAAGGAGGTTTTCAGTTTGGCCCGTATGTACTATGTAGGTAGGTATGTATGTTTGTCTTTGAGATGCGGTTTTCACTTTCAGAAAGTATTTGTTACATTTAGGAGGTTTCGGTATTTTAACCGACTTCAAAAAAGGAGGTTCTCAGTTTGACCCGTGCGTATGTTGTTTGTCTTTGAGATGCGGTTTTCAGAAAAGTATTTGTTACATTTAGAAGGTTTTGGTATTCTAACCGACTTCAAAAAAGGAGGTTCTCAGTTTGACCCGTATGTACTTATGTAAGTTTGTCTTTGAGATGCGGGGTTCAGTAAAGGTATTTTCTTACATTTAGGAGAAGGTTTTGGTTTTTAACCGACTTCAAAAAGGAGGTTCTTAGTTTGCACTAAAAATTGTAAAATAAAAATAATTTTTACAAAAAAATAAAAGCACCTTAATAAAATGCCACCAAAAAGTAAGAAATAATACTTACCTACCTCTAATACTATATTCATTCAATAACGTACCTAAGTACCTAGGTACTTTGAAGTCGGGCGGGATTAAACAAAAACAAAAAAACATGTATAGTAGGTACATTCTATTTCACGCCCGACTTCAAAGTAGGTACTTATGTAGGTTATTTATTTGGTTATTGTACAAACTATAGTACGAGCCGAGTACGGGGTATGAGCGAGTACGGAGGAGCAACCTTCTTCGGCTCCATCATCAGACCCTGGACACTATTTTCCAACAGAGTACTCGTCAAGGCGATTCAAACGAGCCCAAACTCGATGGGGTTGCATGGTTTCAATATTAAGCTCCTGGCATGGCTTCATCATCAGACCCTGAACCTCGTCTCCCGTCAAAGTACTTGTCAAGACAATTGTAACGAGCCCAAACAAGATGGGGTAGCATGGTTTTATTACAGAGTTCCTGTGGCCTTCCGGCTCCATCATCAGACCCTTGGACAATATTTCCCAGCAGACTACTCGTCAAGACTATTCAAACGAGCCCTAACTCGATGGCGTTGTATGGTTTCATCATAGAGTTCCTGTGGCGTTCTTCCGGCTCCATCATCAGATCAGCTCAATGACACCATAATATTGCATTGCCTTCCAGTTCTGACCTATGTTCAAAGTTTCAAGTCTCTAGCTCATCGGGAAGATAGTATAAAATCGTTTTGAAATCTAGTAAAACCTAGTAAAAACGTGGTAAAAAGGTGTCGTTGTTCGATGGCAGTTCAATGGCTAAATAACAACTGAAAGTCCATCGATACAACTGTCAAATAGTCAAGAGAATACCGTTTGCATCATTATTTACAATTCTATTCAAATACAATTGATAGCAGACTACCGAAAAGATCAATAGTAGTTCGATGAAGTATCAGTGGAGTGTGGATAGAATGGCTTCGGACTAAAACAGTAAGAGAATACCAAATGCCAAAAACCATTCAACTGAGACCCTATCGACACTCTATTGAGACTCCATTTGGTGCATTTGTATTTAGCAGACTTGGGCCCCTGTATGTATGTGTGTCCGTTTCTATGTTCCCTCGTAACTTCTAAACGGATGAACCGATTTTAATAAATGATACGTCGTCAGATTCGTCTTAACGGGCCGAGTGACAATGGGACATCAAAATTAACAAAAAAACAAAATGGCGGCTTTTAGGCGATATATTCTGTGCATTGTAAAAAAAAATATTTTTTAATCCCATCGAGTGGGGTATCAAAAGACGATGACGAAAATATAAATATGTGATATGTTTTGAACTAATTTCGACTAATAAGTGCTAATTGTTTGTATGGAAAAAATAAAAAGTGTTGTTTTTACTATTTTCCACGCAGTTTCTTCATAATAACCTTTCTGCGTGCTTTATAGAACATATGAAAAAAAATTTAGCCGAATTGGCCTAACCGTTCTCGAGTTTTGCGCTTATCAACATTCATTTTTGAATTTTATATAGATTTTGTTTTATTTGGTCACAGCTAGATGGCGCTGATAGTCGATTAGAACGCGCTAACGTTTGGCAAACATAAAATACTGTTATAACTTTTTACCCGACTACGGCAAAGCAAAAAAAAGGAGGGTTATGAGTTTGACCGGTATGTATGTATGTATGTATGTTTGTATGTATGTTCATCTGTTCCCACATAACTTCTAAACTGCTGACTGATCATATATTCACAATTGAGGTATCGTTGGAAGCGTCTTGATTGTCTGCTGGACCTGCTGGTTATAGGCTATGTCACATCACATGAAATTGAATATGGCGCCCTCTAGACGACATATAGTTGTGAACTAAAAAACTTTTTTTTGAGAAGAATATCGTGTTTGGTATCAAATGAAAGCTCTTGGTGAGCTCGTTTTAAAAATAATAGGTCTTTACCTATGAAATTGCCGTTTTGTATGGAGATTTCTGTAATATTTTTTTTTCCATACTAACGTTTTTGTTATTATTTAACGACTAATATTATGTAAACTTACAAAATTTTACACACGTATTTATGGACATTTTAACTACTAAATGACACATACGTTAAGAGAAAAATTTTTTTTTTTACTAAGTTACAACTAATAAAGTACGAAATTCTGGAAACATAAATAGTCGTAACTTTCGGAATAAGTTTTTCTATGTAAATAATCAAATATCGTGGTTATTAAATTATCAAAAGTTGCTCGATACGGTCTTAATGTAACGCAATATCAAAGAAATTATATATTTCTAATATTATAAAAGTTGTTAAGTTATATGTACAAAAGAAAAAAACGGCAATTTCATATGTAAAGACCTATTATATATTTTATTAGTTGTTGCTTGCGGCTTTGCTTGCATAAATCAAATTACTTATGACTTTATCACGAAATTCATCATCATCATATCGTCGAACGACGCCCACTGCTGGGCATAGGCCTCAACTCCACAACAATCGATCAAGCGCTGCCCGCATCCAGCGGCTTCTCGCGACTTTGACCAGATCGTCGGTCCACCTTGTAGGGGGCCTGCCCACGGAACCGGTACGCGATCGCTATTCGAGAACCTTTCCGCCCCAACGGCCATCGTTTCTCCGCGCTGTCTGTTCCGCCCACTGCCACTTTAACGGTACAACCCTTCGAGCGATGTCGGTTGTTTTAGTTCTCCTGTGGATCTCATCGTTTCTGATTCGATCGAGCAGGGAAATACCAAGCATCGCTCTCTCCATTGCTCGCTAGGTGACTTTGAGCCTTCTTTTGAGACCCATTGTAAAAGACCACGTCTCACTTCCATAGGTCAGTAAGCCAGTAATGACTGGCAACACACACTGGTCAAAGACTTTCGTCTTGAGACATTGAGGTATTTCGGACGCGAATATATGCCGCCGGAGCTTCCCGAAAACTACCTATCCGAGCTGAATTCGTCGAGAGATCTCTTTCTCGGAGTTGGACTTACTGACTGGACCGTTTGCCCTAGGTAAACAAAGTGGTCAACAACTTCGAGCGTAATGTTCCCAACGACTGGAGCGGGTGAAACATGGGTATTATGATTTTCGTCTCATCCATTTTCATCTTTAGACCCGCTCTTTGAGAAGCATTACTGAGATCTTCGAGCATTATGTTCAGGTCTTCCAAGGTCTCAGCCATAAGAACTACATCATCGGCAAACCGTATGTGTGTTAGGTGCTCGCCATTGATGTTGATGCCGCATCCTTTCCAATCCAGAAGCTTAAAAATATCCTCCAACGCTGTTGTGAACAGTTTCGGACAGATGACGACGTCTCCCTGTCTCACACCTCGCTGTAGTTGGATAGGTTTACAGCTCTGGTTCTGTAATCGGATTGACATGGTGGCGTTTTGGTATAAGTACCTGAGCACATAGATGTACCTGTGGTCTTCTTGGCACCTCTGGAGAGACTGCAGTACCGCCCAGCTCTCAATCGAATCAAAGGCTTTCTCGTAGCCCACGAACGCCTAGCAAAGTGGCAAGTTGTACTCTTCGGTCTTCTGTATAACTAGCCGCAGCGTATGAATGTGGTCTTTGGTGCTATAGCCTTTCCAGAACCCGGCTTGTTCGGGAGGTTGGAAGTCGTCGAACAACTTATAGATATTGCTCAGAAACGTGATGGGTCTGTGGTTCTTCAAAAGAGTCCTATCACCCTTCTTGAAAAACGCTTCTGCCCCATGCCTTTGGCGTTTTGCCCTCGAGGATGATTGAAATGAAAAGCTTTAAGTATCGGCTTTCCGCCCGCTTTCAGAAGCTCTGTTGTGCCCGCCCGCCGCCTTGTTGTTTTTAAGCTGCTTGAGAGCCATTGTTAAATATGGTAAATTTGAGCCGGTATTGGTCGAAGCGTGGATTTTATCAGCCGCGATCTTTCAAGCTTAACATTGATATTCAATGTGCCTCTGACCATACGGTGATCGCTTACTGTCTTAACAGCGGTGATCACACTGACATCATTGAGGATGTGCTTCTTAGTCGACATGTTAAAATCGATCTCGTTTTTGACTGTACCGCCTGGTCCGGGCTGATCCAGTCCATTTGCCGGTTACGGGCTTCCTGGAGAAGGAGTTCATCATAAAGAGGTTCTCCGTTGTTGCCATAATGGCCACGCTTGGCCTGCCAAGTGTTGGCGATCGCAGTATGTCCTGCTGTTACATGGAGACGCTGCTGGCCCTCTCTTGATGGCAGTTTTCCATCTGTCGCCTCTTACGACACGCTCGAGAAGAGAGGGGGAAGTGCTATTATTTTTATGTGCCGGCACTACACAGCGCAAAATTATGACCCCAAAATAATGTAAATAAAAATTAAGTTCAAAAACTAAAACCCGACTACTGAAAAATCACGCTCTAAAAAGTATGAAACAAGAAAATATTCTCATCTGAAATTGCCGTGGTCGTATGCCCACGACCATATACTATAACAAAACAATATTTTCATTCTAGGGAAAGGTGGCATAAGTACGACCACGGCAATTTCAGATGAGAATATTTTCTTGTTTCATACTTTTTAGAGCGTGATTTTTCAGTAGTCGGGTTTTAGTTTTTGAACTTAATTTTTATAATAATCGGGCCCCAGGTGCCAAGTTAACTTGTTCGGATAGTAGTTAAGCAAAGACTCAAGCGATTCATAAGTTTGGTGAAAATAGCCATTAGGCTTGTCTTGGGAAAAGAATTTTTAACCACCTATGTAGTCTAGTGGTAGGTACGCACCACTGGTGTTGAGCCAGGATCCCGGGTTCGATTCCTAAGGGAGTAAATTTTAAATATTGATTTGGTCGATGTTAGTACATGTTCTAAGTCTACCATCATATTATCTAAGTCTGCCAATATAACAATAATGTTTTCAGCATTGTTGTATTCCGGCAGTTAGAGGTAGATAGCTCTACCAGTTCCTCAGTGGTTGAGGATTCCGGCAGCAGCACGATTTCACCATCAACCTGCAACATCACGTAACATCAGGAGGTGATGAAGGGTCAGCGTTACCCCGTGGTGGATAAAAACGAGCAAGTCTTAAACTCGGAATCACTACGTCTACGTTTCTTGAAATACTTAATGAGCTGATTATTTGTGATTAGTCTTAGAGCGCGCTCACGCGATGGCAAAATGTCAAAATGTAGTAACGTGTTGCTAAAATACCGCCAAACAATACCTACCACGAAATATGGAGCAACATCGCTCCACTTAATTACTTCAATTATTATTGATCCAAGGCAATTATTGCTAAAACATTTGCTCGTGTACGCACGCTTTATAATACTGTGAGTAGAGAGCCTCCCAGACAAGTCTGGGCGCGGTCTATATCGAATTACAAGCTACACCTACAAATAAAAAAAACTACAAATTAAGTACAACAAACAAAAAATATCTGTAACTATAATAGGTAGCGTCAAAAACGCCCGATTCGTGCGCAGAGTTAACTGGCACAAACTCTAACAAAATGAACATTTATCATAACGAATAAAACCAGGTTAAAAACTTTTTTCACGACCAACTCACAAAACCATAGACGAACACTTAGCACGTCCTAAATGTCTTTTAGAAGAACAAAACAAAAGCGATATAAAAACAAACACCTTAATATACGCGAGGGCGAAATAAAAGGTCCGCCTGAATAAACTATATATCAACGTGTTCCCGACGGGACCGACGCCATATTTTCACAGGAAAAAATGGCGGAGATAGCGGAATGATCGCGCCGGAGTATCCGTGATCCGGGTGTCGCGAGTACGGTGGCCATGCTCAAAGAAAAACAAAACCAAGTTTCAAGTCTGTAGTCGTTATAGTTTTGGAATAAAGTGGCTGTGACATACGGACGGACGGACGGACGGACGGACGGACGGACAGACAGACAGACAGACAGACAGACATGACGAATCTATAAGTGTTCCGTTTTTTGCCTTTTGGCTACGGAACCCTAACAACGGGTTGCACTCCGGGAGTACCGGCAGAAGTGAAAAGGGCTCCCTAGACTTTTTCACCAAAGAAAAGGAATTTGACAAAAAAAAAAAAATTAAACCGCCTTCAAAAAAAACATCAAAAAAGTAAGAAATAATTCCTCACCAAATAAATAACGTAAGTACTTTGAAGTCGGGCGTGAAACATGTAAGTACAATTTTTTGTTGTTTTTGTTAAAACCCGCCCGACTTCAAAGTACTTACGTTATTTATTTGGTGAGGAATTATTTCTTACTTTTTTGATGTTTTTTTTGAAGGCGGTTTAATTTTTTTATAAAAATAATTTTTATTTCACTCTTTTTAGTGCATCGTGCAGGCAATTTACGTGTTTTCTGGTAAATAGGTATGTAATCAAACTGAAAACCTCCTTTTTGAAGTCGGTTAAAATACCTTGAGGTATCCCCTTTTTAACAAAACAAGAATCATCTAAATCGGTTTATAAACAAAGGAGTTATGCCTAAAGATACGTATTAAATTTACATAAAGTGGTAACGAAAACGACAGTATTTTCTAGATTTCCTGAAAACTACTGAACCGATTTCAAAATTTCAAAAAATGGGACCAACTTGGAAACCAACCTGATGTAATAACGTTTGAACCATTTCAATCGGTTCAGCCGTCTTCAAGTAATCGGTGGACATACATAAAAAAAAAAAAAAAATAAAAAAAAAAAAACATACATACAGACGAATAGAGAACCTCCTCCTTTTTGATTTAGAAGTCGGTTAAAAAGGAATAATACGGACTAGATTTGAACCGAGGTCTTCTGGCTTCAATGCCGCCCGTTTTCTTACTTGGGCTATCACTACTTTGGAAACGGTGGCGTTTGCTTTCGTATTCTAATGACATTGTAACAGTTTTTCGATCACGTCTTACGAATTTTCGATCTGAAGGTCACGTGATCCAGATGAGAGTTTAACAATTTATTTATCCATCTCAAAAAGTGTACAAGGCCGCTAAAGAAGTTTTCACTTAAAAAAAACGGAGTAGCTCTTATCCTTCATAACACCAGCCTTCTTATGCACAAACTTTCGGAAACGTTCCCGAAAGCGGAAAGCATGGTATTTTCACTTTAACTCGGTTGTGAGTAAGGCGGCATATGTAATGGGCTGTAATGGCAAAATGTAATCATCATCATCATCATTTCAGCCGTATGACGCCCACTGCTGGGCATAGGCCTCCCCCAAGGATCCCCACAACGATCGGTCCTGCGCTGCCCGCATCCAGCGGCTTCCCGCGACCTTGACCAGATCGTCGGTCCACCTTGTAGGGGGCCTGCCCACGGAACGTCGTCCGGTTCGCGGTCGCCATTCGAGAACCTTTCCGCCCCAAAATGTAATAATAAGGCTGAAAATGGGAGCGCGCTACTCCCAGAGTCCCCAACCACTGAGGAACTGGCTGTCTTAGAATAGGTTCATATTTGTTTGGGAGCACAGAAATCAATAGAGAGTAATGGTCACAGCACATTACACCAACTCGGAAAGGGATCGACACCGTATCGCCTTTCGCCTCGCCGTCAACCAGGCGTCAACTTAACGCAAGCACGTAACCAAACCGGATCAGCGTCGGTACGTCGGCTCGGCTACGGCTAGGCGACGCCGCGCTTACGGTTCGCCGCACAGTGGTTCCATATAAAACATAAAAGAAAAAAAATGAAAGAAAAAAAATGATAAAAACAAATTTTAAAAAAATGCCAAAAAAAAAGAGAAAAAATAATAAAAAAAAATTAAAATAAAATTGTGATGAGCAGTGGCCCGATTCTGCTAACGTTAAGTCGTAATCGTGTCTCAATCGTGTTTCAATTGTTGTGCTTTTTACACACTAGTTACAAGAATTATGACAGTATGATGTGATGTGAATGTAATGTGTGTGGTGTGACCATCAGTGGTATTGTGAAAAAAGTTCACATTTCTTGTAACTATTGTGTAAAAAAGCACAACCATTGAAACACGATTGAGACACGATTATCACTTAAAGTTTGCAGAATCGAGCCACTGGTCCCGAGGCGAGGCGATTACGTTACGATTAGTGTGCTTTGCAGTAGGGGGTTTCATACAAAGAATACTGAACCGCTCGAGTTGATACGTTTACGATCCTTTTACGAGTTGATATGTCTGCTGTGACCTTTAGTAGTAAGTATCAAGTGGGTGGGGACGCTGGGACGCATGGAAAATGCTTTTTTCAAAACCTCTATACAATTTACCTAAGTACCAATAGTTGTAGTAAGGCTAGTTGAAAGAGCCTCACTCACACTAGCTAGATTGAAACAAGAGTTATCTGCTACCAGTAAACAGATACGGATTGTCGCTGCGCTGGCGCCGCTTCATCATTCTTCTTGACATCAGCATATTTATGTCGCAGTAAGATAGCTATAGCCGTGATATAGTTATATCCCTAGGGATATAATTATGTACCGCAAGATGTTTATGTTTATGTTTGTTTATGTTTATTATAACATCATCATCATGTCAGCCGAACGACGCCCACTGCTGGGCATAGGCCAAAGCCACAATAACATATCATTACAAAATTAAAATAACATTAAAAAAGTTCAATTAATAAAAGATATGCCTTTACAGGTAGATACAGCTTACATAATTAATCATACTTACACTATGAATTAAAATTACAAAAAAAACTAATTAATTATTGTTAGAATTAAATATTACAATTTAATCAAATAATACAACTAAAGTCTATTAAATTTAAAAAACAATTAAGGGTGACTAGAAAGATCTATGTTCAGTGTTGTTTACATTTTAAATTAAAATTAATAGTAATGCATCGCTTTTTATAACTATCTTACTAGGAATATAATTATAATACTAGTGATATTATTAGATTTGTTTAATGAAATAATTGTATAAGTGTAGTCCTGTAGAACACGTGATAGGTTAGAATTGGTTATTTTTTTTCCACACCACAGAACTCTTGTTGCTTTCGTATAACTATCTTCCGGTATATAATTATATCCCTAGGGATATAACTATATCATGGTTTTTTCTATGTTACTGCGACATTTATGCAGGTGAGTAGCTACGGCAGTAGCACTGCTACGAACGGTCGTAGCAGCCGTAGCAAAGTGCTGGTAGTAGCCGTAGCTAGGTTATAGATATATTTAATAGCTACGACATGAAACAGTGCTACGTGAGCCGGGTGCTCATAGCAAACTAATTTTATTGTGTGTGATTTCGAATTTCTTCAAGCATACACATATTTTTCATGACATATGCGCAATACACGACGTTGAATTAATTTAAAAAAGTATCTCATAAAAAACATAAAAAATATGTGAAGTGAGAGCCAACTTCATTATTAGGAAATATGCCTTGGTTGTTCACTTGAACGAAAAAAGATGTGAGATCTAAATGGGTGCCAAGTTTAACGGTCAGTCCTGAAAATTTATAACATAAAATGTTTTATAACATCTTAAAATATAATTTCTTCTTATAACTTAGAATAATATATTAAAGCCTAACGTGTGAAGGGGATATTTTAGGGGCTGGAGAGTGACATAGGCTACTTTTTTATACCGCAAGAACATCATATTTCCGCCGGATAACGTAGTGTAGTCCACGCGGGCAAAGCCGTGGCGCGCCACGGGCGGAATGCTTAGTTACTAACAAGAAACAATATAATGTTACCTATAAATCTTATCCTCTTTTCTCCCGTCATCGTGGCCACCGTACCCGACCCACCGACCGGGTGTTTACGACCGTCCCCGGATTAAAAAGTAACCGGGCCGGGTATTATGGCGGCGCGCGGGTTACGGCGCCCGCCCGTGATGCGGCCTGAAGTACTGCTCAATGTTTAACCAGCAGCTCTGCGTGACGCGAGTTTGTTTTTCGAATGTCAGATTGCGCGTTTTGGCGGGAAATAGGAGTGGACGCCATTTTGTTTTTTTTTCGGGCATTTCAATAAAATTACTATTCATTCCGATATGAATCATTGATAATTTGGCGAAGACATAAGCTTAGGCGTGAAATGTTGATAAATAAGACAGACGCCTGAATATTCAAAATCTATCTATATATATAAAATTCAAAGTCCTGACTGACTGACTGACTGACTGACTGACTGACTGACTGAGATATCAACGCACAGCCCAAACCGCTGAACCTAGAGACTTCAAATTTTGCACATAGATACGTTATACCGTGTAGGCATCCACTAAGTAAGGATTTTTGGAAATTTCACCCCTAAGGGGGTGAAATAGAGGACGAATGTTTGTATGAAAGTCCGTTAGTTTTGAAGTTAGGATCTTCAAATATTGTATTCAGGCTGGCATTTGAAAATTAATATTTACCTGTGTCAGCGTTTTTGACAATTCCACCCCCGAAGGGGTGAAAGGGGGATGAAATGTTATATCTGGAAAGTCCTTTATTAAATTTATTATTTAAGCTTATGGTCAACAAAAAATAGGCATTTCAACTTGAATCATTGTAGGCTTACTTCTTAAAACAAATAGGCAACCTATTTCGTAGTTTTCCGAAAATCAAACCCAGTGGGTAAATAGGGTATAGAAACCTAAATCATCTTAAGTACCCTAAAAGTTCTTGGTACCTAACAAGTTCTTGGAACCTAAGCTACTCAGAACTAACTTTTGATTGTGAAACAGACACTTATTATTTACTAGCTTCCGCCCGCGACTTCGTCCGCGTGGGCATTCGAGAAAATACTTAAGGGACCAATAACCAGGATAAAAAGTATTCTATGTTCTAATTTCATAAAAATCCGATCAGCCGTTTTTACGTGATTTTCGTACAGATCGAAAAACTGTTACAATGTCATTAGAATACAAAGGCAAATTTCGCCACCGTTTCCCAAGTTGTAATAGCTCAGCTTAGAAAACGGGCGGCATTGAAACCAGAAAAACTCGGTTTAAATCCAGTCCGTATTTTTTCTTTTTCTTTTGTCAAATTTCTTTTTTTTGTGAAAATGTCTAGGGAGCCCTTTTTACAAGCTTTTATTTAACTTGCAGTGTATGTATGTATGCATGTATGTCCGTTCGGGTCAAATCTTGCAACCTAAATTTGACCCACTTGCCAGTGTCCGATTGAGCTGAAATTTTGCATACAGGATTGGTATGGATGACAATACAATATTAAAGTACGGTCAGCAAAAAAGCTTGTCATAAAAATGAAATTTTTACAAAAAACTTTTTTCACTTCTGCCGGCACTCCCGGTGTTTTTCGGTAGCGCTTAGTTAGCCTTCATCAGACTTGATGTGAGGATATACTATCGCTAAATGTAACGACCTCAGTGGCCGAGTAGGTAGTCAAATTTAAGTGAAGTCGAGTTTTCAAAGTGCCGCTATCTTTGAGGTCCCACGGTTCGATTCCCTGTCGGGTAAAAATTGAAAACTACATGTCCGTCCGTACCAAGCACTTCGCAAAATTCTAATATTATAAATTTGAAAGTGTAATTATTTGTTTGTTTGTCTGTCAGCCATTCAATTCAAAACGGAGCAACGCAGATCGATGGTGGATAGTTTTGGTTTTTGGGGCTTGAGAGTGCCATAGGCTAATTTTTATCCCGGAAATAGTTATTTCCGGGATAACGTCGTGTATAGTCCACGCGGGCGCAGCCGTGGGCCGAAAGGTTGTGAAAAAATAAACTGGGCGTCCCACGAGTCCACGACTATGCCACATGGAGGGAAATAGAAAATTTTACTGACAGAGAACATCCCCTTATTTTGACAACAAACAAACTGCATTCACAGTTTTCTAATACCTACCTACTTACTTATACTTCGACTGTTCGAAGTTTATGAAAACAAAATTTTACTTTTTGCCTTTAAAATATTCTTTAAAGTTTATACCCTACGGTAAAAATCGGACAAAAACTAATAATTGGAAGACAGCTACAAAAACCTAATTATAACAAAAACAATCAAAATAGAACTACTAAAAAGTTTATTAATATTTAATGTTAGTTTTAACCCTACGCTAACGCTTTAACCCTTACCCAATGGTGCGACTTAACCCCCAAGACGCTCATGAAAATAAAATCATGCCTCGACCCGAGCGGATTGAAACTCAAAATGGGGATCAAAAGACAATACTTTTTTCTTTTTTATTGCGACAAATTGCGATGGCCGGCCCTGACGGTCGCCGGAGATAAATTTTATATGGATAGTGGGGTTCGGTGGGATAGAAAGAGGTTAAACTACATATTCTTGAAGTTTTCTTTTTTTATTTTTTTACTTGTGCGTGTTGTTACTTGCCAGTTCTTCTTGTTACATGATCTCCCACCGTAGGGCTTTATGAGCCGTACAGTACCACAAGCTTTTCTGTTCCGGTGACAGCCGTGACAGAAGAGTCACTTGCAATTAGTGATGGGTAATTTTCCGAAAAATTTCAAAACTCGGAAATTTTTCAATTAATTTTTCAGAAAAATTGAAAAATTGGAAAAATAATGGAAAAATATTTTTTTATCGAAATTATTAGTTAAAATGAAATAGTAAATATAAAATATGGTTCATAATAAGTTGAAATTCAAAGGGTTGAATGGCTTTACATGTTGTTTAAAAAAATACAAATGTGCTAAGTTATATTTTAATACAAATTCATGTACAATGGTTTATTTTATACGACATAAACATATATAATTACGTCACTCATGATTAATCTCTCTGAGTACTGGGGGCCGATTCTCAGGCAACGGAGAAAAGTTCACATTTATAAGCTCGAAATTCAAATTTAGCACAGTTTGTGTATTGTCAGAATTTCACAATCGAAAAAGTTCGATCAAAAACCAGTCGAACGCTACGAGTGGTACAAACCAATAGATGTTCGTATACGAACTTAGCTGTCAAAATGAATTTGTTGACATGTGAGACAGTTTAGTTTGTTTGAAACGTTCTAACTTTTCAATAAAAACCACAAACAAAATGTTCGTATACGAATAACCACACTGAAAAAGTTCGAATGCCTGAGAATCGGGCCCCTGAATCCTGAGATTAATCTGAATCCAAATGGGTCATTCTACCGAAACGCAAAATTTTTGTTTGCTTGAAATATCTCGCAACTACGTAAATTTTATCTACATACGAAACCTATTCACAATATTTTGTTAGTTTATCTACCATCTTGACGAATTCCTGTACTCAACACAAAAAAGTAAGTAAACAGTTAAAAAATATAATTTGTATACGGCCTTATTTATATTAATGGTAATTTTTGGAATAAACTAAATTACCATTAAATGAATTTGGCTATTAAAACCTACAATTAAGCAAAGGTTTTAAGGTGTTTATATCAAAACATCAATTCTGTAGAAGTCACTTTGTCGGTGTTACTTTCGACAGAAGTGATGAATTTCCAGAGATGTGATGATTTCTTTTGTATTGATTCTATATTTTATCTCCTATTAGAAGAATACTTTCAGCTTTAGTTAATCTTACGTCCAATGTTGATTTTTTATCTATATAAAATTCAAAGTCCTGACTGATTGACTGACTGACTGACTGACTGACTGAGATATCAACGCACAGCCCAAACCGCTGAACCTAGAGACTTCAAATTTTCCACATAGATACGTTATACAGTGTAAGCATCTACTAAGAAAGGATTTTTGGAAATTCCAGCCCTAAGGGGGTGAAATAGGGGATGAATGTTTGTATGAAAGACCGTCAGTTTTGAAGTTAGTTAGTTAATCTTCAAATTTTGAATAGAATAGAATAGAATATATATAAATTGCATTTCATGTGGTACATTTGTATTTAGGCTGGCAATTTAAAATTAATATTTACCTGTGTCAGCGTTTTTGACAATTCCACCCCCGAAGGGGTGAAAATGGGGATGAAATGTTGTATCTGGAAAGTCCTTCATTAATTTTATTATTTAGGTTTATGGTCGGAAAGTAAAACAAATAATCAAACACATATTTCGTATTTTTTCGAAAATCAACCCCTTAGAGGTTAAATGGGATAAATAAACCTAAAAATCGATATGGATGTCGTTATTGAGGTTTTATGGGATGACGATTGCAAAAATGGCATTTATTTTGATGTTTAACACGCTGAACATGATTCAACCCCTAATAGGTTGAAATAGGGGTGAAATTTTGAATGAAAAATCAGGGGGTAAAATAGACACTTCAACTTGAAACTTTGTAGGCTTACTTTTTAAAACAAATAGGCAACCCATTTCGTAGTTTTCCGAAAATCAAACCCAGGGGGTAAATAAGGGTATAGAAACCTAAATCATCTTAAGTAAGTTAAGTTCAGACCCACCCTTTGAGGAGATCTTCGAGCATTGTGTTCAGGTTTTCCAAGGTCTTAGCCATAAGAACTACATCATCTGCAAACCACAGGTGTGTGAGGTGCACGCCAATGATGTTGATGCTGTATCCGTTCCAGTCCATAAACTTAAAAATATCCTAAATCGCAGTTGTGAACAGTTTCGGCAAAATAACATCTCACAACTAGCCCCTCCTCTTCCCTCTGCAGCACTGCCCAGGTCTTGATCGAATCAAAGGCTTTCTTCTAATCCACGAATATCAAGCAAAGGAGCAAGTTACACTTTTCGGTCATCTGTATAACTTCCCGCATTGAATGAATGTGGTCTACGGTACCTTTTCGGAGTTAGTTCAGGAGCTAACCCGCCTAGTTCAGGAGTTTGAAAATCGTCTAACCTACTCTACAAGCGAGACGATTTGTAATGACTCTCGAAAACAACTTGTAAATATGGCTCCTCTTTTAATTCTTTAGATGAAGAAATTAATAAAAACCTTTAATGTTCTTAGTATTTAAGTTTTCGTTCTACAGAAATATTATGATTGCGTCATTTCTGTAGAATAATAATGTTAAGTTTTTTAGGTATGTATTTATCTAATTTTGCTATTTTTAATTAAATATTATAGCTATTGACACTAAAAACAATAAGATCCAGCTATTCTTATTTGCTGTATTACCTTAAATTACTAGTTTATAGAAAAATATGTCACTCATGTCGAAATACAAATCACCCCTGTCGATGTGATAAAATCAAAATGTTTGATTTTTTTCATTATATAATGGCAATTGATCTCTGACTATATTTTTAAAACGATCATAATATCACAACTCATCCTAATAAAACAATAAATACTTGATTATGTGAAAAATAAAACTTATTTTATTTTTTTTGTCATTCGGTAGAATGACCCAAATCTGAATCATGATCATCATAAAAGAATTCGTCATCAACATTTTGTACATTATCTGCATCTACAAACAGTAAATCTTCAGTTGGTGGACTGATATCGTCCTCTTGAACATTGTGAATATACAAATCATCATTATTTGTATTTTCTATATTCCAGTTATTTAAGCAATAAAAGCCATTATACCAGCTTCAGATAGTGAATCAGATACTGAAAAGAACTGTAATTTTGACAATATGCGTAATGAATCAGAAAATTTATTCACTGAAAATGCTGATTACATTCAAAGAAAAAAAAAGCTTTCAGAAGTCGCCGGAAAAGACAATACTCCAAATTGCAGCTTACCTAGAAGTGATACGTACATATCAGAACCAGATGAGTACAGTCAGTACGCTCAACGTTGGTCTAGTCCGGATTATACAGTTAAAGAATCCCAAAAACAAACCCCAAATTCAGAAAAACAGTTTTGTGATGCGGCAGTGATGACAGAACCAGAGTACAAAGCGGAAGAAAATGAGAACATTAGAATTTCAAATTTAATGTTTTGTTAATTTATCTCGCATGAACTTGACCGGTATACCGGTGATGAACGGTATAATCTTATGCAAGAAATCATAGAAGTCTTTAAGAAAAATAATAAATAACAGTCTTAGTAATAGGGTACGGAATGAGAAATTTAAGTATTTTGATAAAAAGTAACAAATAAAAAGTAGTTATCTTGTTTTACTTTCTGATCTTGGTCGACTTCCCATTTTTTCCAATATTTGAAAAATATTTGAAAAATTGGAAAAATATTGGAAATTTTTCATTTTTTCTTTTCTTTTCATTCCGAAATTTTTCCATTACCCATCACTGCTTGCAATACGAAATTAGCTGTCAAAATGGACTGCCGTATGAAAACTGTTTTAGTTCCAAAGATAATCACCGGAACAGAAAAGCTTGTCGCACTATAACTTTAGCACGAAAATGGTCGTTATGTTAATCGTAATTTTGGTTGGTAGGACATGTTCTTAGTACCTACGCCTGGCTAGCTTAGCTACCTACCACCATCTTATCTAAGTCTGACGCCATAACAACGAAGTTTTCAGTATTGTTATGTCCGGCAGTTAGAGATAAGATTGCCAGTTCTTCGGTTTGAGGATTCCGGGTGTAGTGCGCTTCCATCTTCAGTCTTATCACGATTGTGTAGTGCGCTTCCACCTTTAGCCTTTGGTGCGATGAAGGATAAATGCCATCCCGCTGTGTATATGTCGCAGCCAACTGGTTGAATCCGCCATTCAATTAAACGCCTAGGCCGAAATTTTTTTCCGGAAGCTATTTTTTTCTTCCCATAAGTTAACGGAGTCACAAAAAAACCAAGAAATATTTTCTAAAATTTAAATTAAATTTCTAACCTAACACGTGTTCTACAGGACTTCCGAGGGGTAGCTGCCATACTTAACCATCCGCCTGCGACATATACCTACACCGAGAAATTTACTTGTTGACTTCCCGAAAATACTTGAAGTAAGTACCTACTGATCAATACAAACCACTTTTACTATGGGAATAACTCGGCAATCCCGAAAAAATAAGGCAGCTGTTCCATACTAATTTCCATACTAATACTAATGTCCATACTAATACTGATTTCCATAAAAACACGATTTAAGAGTTGTTTACAAACTTGCAATATTTTCGAAATTGCTATCCAATTCTTTTTTCAAAATTTTCCTAAAAACAGCCTTATTCACTCGGGACCTTCTACATTCTAGCTTTCTAATTGTAAAAGAATTTTTAAAGTCGGTCCAGCAGTTTTCGAGTTTATTACCCATTACAAACATACAAGGAAATAAACATTCTTCATGATAAATTATTACACTTCGATCAACAATATACTAGTTCTTTGATCGAAGACTATAGTACCTACAGAAATAAAATAGGTATTCAAATTGATTAAACGGTAAACTTTTAAACCAGTGTCATTTAATGTTTACTAATAATCTATATATATAAATATATAGTTTAAAAAACTAAACAAACACACTTTTAATAGTAACAGACTTAAAAGTACAAAATAACCGTCTATTCAGTAACTGAAATTAAAAAGCGTGGTGCGCGTTGTCAATATAATAAGTTCTTGAAATTCATGCTTTGCAAAGGGCGCACCACGCTTTTTAATTTCAGTTACTGAATAGACGGTTATTTTGTACTTTTAAGTCTGTTACTATTAAAAGTGTGTTTGTTTAGTTTTTTAAACTATATATTTATTTATTTCTTTTTAGTTTAACAAATAGTTACTAGCTTCCTTAATAAGATGTAATAAATTACATAATTAGGTACATATAATAAAGTATTAGACTAATTTATTCCTCCCTGTTCCAACATAACATAATAATAATAATAATAATTAAAATTAAAATCCTGATCTTGCTACCGTTGGGGAACTGCATTTTTGTATTTTTAAATGTTATATTTTTTAGTGTTATACATTGTAAAAATTTAATGTTTAGAAATATAATTTTGTAAGTATTTAAAATGTAATAAAGGGAATAATAATAATAAATAAATAAATAAATAATTTCTTACAATCACACCAATTATCTAAGTCCATGTAAATTTCGTTTAGAAACTGTGTCATGGAAAGCTTGATAAAGTCTGAAAAGGTCTCATCAGAATGAAACAAATGTGCCCATCTCAAGGGGTTTCTTAGTGGTCATTAAGGGGTGGCAATGACTTCCTCCCTGCTCCATCATCAGACCCTCACTACCAAGCGTAGCGAATAGGTCACATCAGAACGAAACAAATGAGCCAGAACTCGAAAAGCTTCCTATTGGCCATTTAGGAGTGCCACTGGCTTTCTCCCTGCTCCATCATCAGACCCTCGCCACCAAGCGTAGCGAATAGGCCTCATCAGAACGGAACAAATGAGCCCAAACTCAAAAGGTTTCGTAGTGGTCATTAAGGAGTGCCACTGGCTTCCTCCCAACTCCATCATCACATAATCAGACCCTCGCCACCAAGTGTAGCAAATAGATCTCGTCTGAACGAAACAAATGAGCCCAAACTCGAGGGGTTTCCTATTGGTCATTAAGGAGTGTCACTGGCTTCCTCCCTGCTCCATCATCAGACCCTCACCACCAAGTGCGACTCATAAGTCTCATCAGAACGAAACAACGGAGGCCAAACTCGAGCTGTTTCCTATTGGTGATAAAAGAGTGCCACTGGATTCCTCCCTGCTCCATCATCAGACCCTCACCATCAAGTGTAGCGAATAGGTCTCATCAGAACAAAACAAATGAGCCTAAACTCGAGGGGTTTCGTAGGAGGCATTGAAGAGTTCTATTGCCCACCTCTTGACTCCATCATCAGATCAGCTCGATGGTAGCAAATTATTGTATTGTCATCGGATTCATATAGACATGCAAAGTTTCAAATCAATACGACAATTAGAAGTAGGTTAAAATTGATTTCCAAGATTTTCTTACATTGTGACTTAGTTACAAGTGAAGCTAATAAAAGTGTGGTAAAAATGAATCCCTATTTCCCTTGGTCACGACATCACGCATGAACGGCTGGACCGATTTGGCTAATTTTGGTCTTGAAATGTTCGTGGAAGTCCAAGGAAGGTTTTAAGGGTGAGAAAATAGGGGAAAGAGGGGTAAGTAGGGGTAGAGTAGAAGTAGGGTATGGTAAAGGTAGGGTAGGGATAGGGTAGGGGTAGGGGTAGGGTAGGGTAGGGGTAGAGTAGGGGTAGGGTAGGGTAGGGTAGGGTAGGGAAGGGGTAGGGGTAGGGGTAGGGTAGGGTAGGGTAGGGGTAGGGTAGGGTGGAGCAGGGGGTAGGGCCACGGGAACGAAGTCGCGCTGGGTCAGCTAGTTCCTAATAATCCTTGTAGTAGATAAGTGAAACATTTTTTTTTCTGTAAAAATAAACGGCTGTCTCTCAAGGACACTCAACAATAAGTCTCCAAAATATTTTGTCATCTCGCACTATTGTTAAAACCGACAAAGTTGTCTAACTTCGCCGACATCCAAGGCCGTCAATAGAAAAAAATTGCATTGTGCTCTATTGCCCTTTCCCGCCTTTCTTCTAATGGCGGACGAGACAAGGGACCAAAGGTTTTATTGTTTTACATCCACATTCATCGAGTCCACTTTACGGTAGTGCATAATTTTTTAATTGCGACCATAACGTAATTGCTATACTACCGCGGTAACAATTCTTATTTTTTTGTTTCGAAGCCATATTTCAAAGATTTTTGTCAATAGTTTTAGGTTATTTTTATTGAAATGGCGGTCGACTTTGATGGCTCTCGTAATGGTTCTTAATTGAGTTTGGTCGGAGGAAGCAATTAAGTTATTACTTGTTTTATGGTTAGTTGTGTTTTTAGGTTTCATTTGTGGTTTGTGGTTTGTAGTGACGATGTTTTCAAAGGCCTAAGCCACAAATCTTATAAGTGCAACCGTAAAAACAATATGGTATAGACAGTTAAAAGAAAATCTAAATTAATAAAATCATCATCTCTATTTCAACTGCTCAGATCTCTGAACAGAACTCATCTCTCTCCTAGATCTATGAACCTAGATACATAGACAACAATCAGCTAGTAGATTGAACGTTTAATTTCAAACGCATTATAGTATCATGTCAGTTGATAATACACACCCAAAAAAACCTCGAACACAGAGCATTCATCCCCATCATTGATTCATCCATACTATGGTCAACCATAAGTATTAATTAGCTAAATATACATTATAGGTATTAATTTTAATTGGTGTACTTAATTGTCAGAAAGTTTATTAGGTAGGTAAGTAATTTGTTTTTTTTTCACAAAGTGCACATTCTTAAATCTATTTACCATTCAAATCCAATTGACGCCCATTAACAAACTTTGTAAATGCTCCGATGTTCTTTTTTCGAAATCAGAACAAGGATATCGCATTAGACTTCCCCTTCGTTTAAAAAACGAACGCTAATTGTGGCTTTATTGGCCGATACTTTTAACTGGGTGACATTATTAGATGCGTTTATGGCGCCGGCTTTGATGTTAAGTGCTTGTATTAGGAAGTTTGATGTGAAATAATGTGTGGTGTGTTGATGTGTCTATTAATAAGACTGAGTAGTAAAAAAGTATAATAGGAATAGCAGACTTTTTTGTTAGAGAAGAAATGGTGTGTGAACGAGTAAGTACGCGTCTGTTTTCCCGAATGACTACAACCCTGTTATTTTTAAAGCTAGAGTGAATAGGTTGCTTCTGGGTAAGCTCGCCCCATCTTAGGCTTCTTCTCAACCCTAAGGTTCAGTATGAAGCCAAGAGCAAGCCCATAATATATATAAAAAAAAAGTATTTTTATTTTACTTTTATCCATTCGATTACTGGACGTGTAAATTTTTTTCGAATTCAATCGACCATAATGCGTAAGCTAAACTCCGCGTGAATGAAGTCGCTGCCAAAATCGAATATTTTAAATAAGTTCTTAGCCTAAATTGTACAAAAACCGTTAAGTCAGTCCTTGAAAAACTTCTGAAATATCGGGAAATCATAAAATCTTAGAAAATGTTTGTAGGTACTTAATAAAAATTTGTGGTGTATAGGAAATATACATATTTACATTTTACGAGATGAAAATGTCCTTTTTTACCACGGGGCCAGCGAAGAAATAGCGAAACAATAATCAGCTGTTCCATACATTATAGTCGAGTCGATGTTGTATTTTTGTAAGGAACAGCTGATTTTTATTCGTTATTATGTGGCAGGCCCTTATCGGGCATAACTTCACCTGCGTCCAATGCAATTAAGGCTGCGATTCCCCAAAATAGGGTATTTTAAATTATGGATTACTCGCAAATCACAAGTACTTAAAACTTGTTATTTTACAGTTAATTATCTAGTGCTTCCGGCCGTTTTTTTTCGATTGGTGATATTTTACTGTGACAAATAAAATCCCAAACATCGTTATCCAAATATCGTATTACTTGCAGTATAAACAAGTACATGGTTTTAGTTAATGAAAAATATACGAAAATGATTGTCTTTGATTAGCCGAGGGATTCCGGCCGTCATATTTTTTTTTATTAGTTAATATTTAATTGAATTTTAGGTGATTTTCGATTCGCGGGGCGCTCACGAGTTCGTAGTTCACTGCCGGCTGCCGCTGCGTCCGCGTGAAGTGTATCGAGCGCGTCCGAGCAAGCGTTAGCGTGCCTATTTCGGTCGGGAATCCTTGCCTTAATTAGCGCGCTATTTGATATAATACGCACGTGTAGCCGGGTTTTAGCGCACTAATTTGATACAATAAGCACGCTGACGCGCATTCCGTTATTGACGCCGTTAGGCGTCACGCAGGTTAAGCCCCAGCATTAAAGTTAATATGTTCGCAATATCAGAATGTGTTAATACAAGAAGTGGTCGTTTCAATTATTCAAAATTGGTTTTTCAACGCATCTTGACAACACACATTTCATCAATGAATTTGATGAAATTTGGAACAGATATTTACGCAACTTTTAATTGAAACGATCCCTATTAAAGTGCGATTTAACCGAAGTCGCGTGTTTGCACTAAAGTTATTATAATACGCCTCAAAATCCATCAATAAGTTGTTTCATTTCAATTGACGTGTCAAATTTAACTGGCAAAATGCTAAGCCACTCTGAATCGTTGAACCCGCCCAAATCCCGTTTAGCCGGCCTAATCCCAATAAATAGTCTGTCAGATTGCCGCGGGGGGCGCTTTCACACCTGCGCCCCTCGGCTGGGGTGATCCTTTTTAGCCGACTTAAAAAAAGGAGGCAAACATATCCGGTACGACACGTAAAAAAAATCTAAATATGTTGAATATAGAGTCAAGAGTCAACAGTCAAATTTGTTTATTCAATTTAGATTGTTATTTACAATACTTGTGAACGTCATAGAAGCTACGCCATCGGTTCGCAAACCCTACAGCGGGAGACCTTGGAGAAGAACCGGCAAGAAACTCCAAGGGTTGTTTTTTTCTCTCTGTTTTATTTCATACAGAGTCGTCAAATTGAAAAATGACCTTAGCATGGTATGACTAAGGTCAGTTTCCATCACAATTTACACAATGGGTTATGATAAATACAGTTAAGTTTATTGATTGACCTTATGTAGGTATCTTGACAACTATAAAAAAATGCAATGGCATAACGAGAGGGCATAATAAGATTAAACTTTTACCTAATAATTATAGTACCTATACTGTGCAACCCCATAGGAACAAATTAACAAAACTAACTTGTAATATTATTATTTATTTATTTTATCAGCATAATCATACGCCGCTTAATGTCCCCACAGCACACTGGCCTTCCTTATGGATGGATAAGGAGAATGGGCCATGACATGACCCACCACGTGGCCCGCGGGCCCAATGCGGGTTGGTGGGTATTATCGACTGCAAAATGGCAAGATAAGTAGTTTAAGCCCATGTATAATGGAAACAACGACGGATATTACCATTACTACATATTAAAAAGCCCGAGTTCAATAATTTTCCGACCGGAAGTAGAATCACTCCCAAAAATATATATATATATTTTACACTTTGTAGACTTGTTCGTTGCTGGATTAAGTTTGACCACCGATTTGGCGCAGGGGTAAGATACTCGCCTTCTGTGCTGCTGCTGCCAGTGGGAATGGGTCTGCTCTTATCTGCTTGCCTTAAAATGTGTTTTCTTTTGTTTTTATTCATTTTATCAAGAACTAGCTGACCCAGCGCGACTTCGTTCCCGTGGCCCTACCCCCTACCCTACCCTAGCCTACCCCCTACCCTACCCGTACCCTACCCCTATCCTACCCTACCCCTACCCTACCCTACCCTACCCCTACCCTACCCCTACCCTACCCCTACCCTACCCCTACCCTACTCCTACCCTACTCCTACCCTACCCCTACCCTACCCCTACCCCTACCCCTACCCTACCCTAGCCTACCCTACCCTACCCTACCCCTACCCCTACCCTACCCTACCCTACTCTACCCCTACCCCTACCCCAACCCTACCCCTACCCTACCCTACCTAAGGGTAAACCCTACCCTACTTCTACTCTACCCCTACTTACCCCTCCTTCCCCTATTTTCTCACCGCTAAAACCTTCCTTGGACTTCCACGAACATTTCAAGACCAAAATTAGTCAAATCGGTCCAGCCGTTCACGCGTGATGTCGTGACCAAGGGAAATAGGGATTCATTTTTAACCGACTTCATAAAAAGGAGGAGGTTATCAATTCGACTGTATATTTTTTTTTTTTTTTTTTTATGTGTGTTACCTCAGAACTTTTTAGTTAATGAACCGATTTGGATAATTCTTTTTTTATTTAAAAGGTGATGCTTCTCGTGTGGTCCCATTCAAATTTTATCAAGAACTGGCCAGAAGTTCAGGAGTTATCCTGAATAATGTGTATTCAGACTTTATTTGGGTATATGGACGATTTCATAGTTTTATCAAATTGGGGATCAATTTCAAAATATATTTTTTTTCGAAAGTTGGTAAGTACTTCTGACCTGATCTTACTTTCACCAAGTCAGAACCAGGGGATCAAATTCCAGGAAAATTGAGAGAAATTCTCAAATATAGGCAAGTCTTATGCGTTCCATTTATTTAAGAAGTTAGTCAAGTATTTGCATCTGGTAGTCATCATCTCATAGTGATGAGCTGGTGACGGAAGCTACAACTCCTTAACGGTTAGGAGCTGGAGAATATTTCTTTAAGTATTAATCGTACGTATGGGCCAATAGTTATATTCTTTCAGGTTATTAGGGTGAGCTGCTGATGAGAGGTGAAACTCCTCAACAGCTAGGAGTTATTTTATGATGTTTTATAAATACCATATGCACGAATGGACCTTCAGTTGTGTTCCTTCAAGTTATCTAAGTAGCTACAGATGGAAAGCAGAATTCCGTAACGGATAGGATATTTACAACAATTTATCATATTTCACCATGTAGTTTCTTAAGCTACTTCACTAAAAATCGAAAAATAAAACGTTTTTGAAAAAAAAATGTAACCGCCTTCAAAACGGATCTTCAAACAAAAATTAACAAACACTAAAAAACGAAAAAAATAATAAGATTTTTTAATTTAAAGGACGATGACACGTGACTTTTTCTAATTTATCTTGGTACTTACTGGACTGTTTGAAGTCGGTGCCAAGCCAAAAAGAATAAGAACGAAATATACTGAGTGAAATAACTAACATATAAAAAAAAACCCGGTCCCAAGCGTGAGGTGTAGGACGTAATTACCTCAATACGTATCAGATGGCACCGACTTCAAACAGTCCAGTAAGTACCAAGATAAATTAGAAAAAGTCACGTATCATCGTCCTTTAAATTAAAAAATCTTATTATTTTTTTCGTTTTTTAGTGTTTGTTAATTTTTGTTTGAAGATCCGTTTTGAAGGCGGTTACATTTTTTTTTCAAAAACGTTTTATTATATATATAGATTACATTTGAAACATGTATATATAGTAGAATTGTCTTTTGTTTTTAACTAATATTAAAGCTTTAACGCCCGAATACTCGTACGCAAATCATCTTTGGGAGCGTCTCAAATATCATGGCATCTCTTTCATACGTTTGACATTTCAAGTGACAGGGCGATGTTTGAGACGCTCCCAAAGTATGTATATTAAGTATGTATTTACAAACAAAAAGTATATAAGTAAATATTTATCCGTTATCAAGTTTTCCATGATACAGTTTCTTAATGAAATTAACATGGGCTTAGATAATTGGTGTTATTGTAAGAAGTTATTTATTTAATTATAATTATAAAGATAAGTAGCGTACGAGTATTCGGGCATAAGAAGAGTTCCTTAGTAATTGAAAATTGTTCACCACTATGATCATTATTTCGCCTATACTTAACTGTATTTATCATAACCCATTGTGTAATTGTGATGGAAACTGACCTTAGTCATACCATGTTAAGGTCATTTTTCAATTTGACGACTCTGTATGAAATAAAACAGGGAGAAAAAAACAAACCTTGGAGTATCTTGCCGGTTCTTCTCCAAGGCCTCCCGCTGTAGGGTTTGCGAACCGATGGCGTAGCTTCTATGACGTTCACAAGTATTGTAAATAACAATCTAAATTTAATAAACAAATTTGACTCTTGACTCTTGACTTTTGACTATTCTGCGCCAGAAGTCTCGGGTTCGATTCCCGAACAAGACAAATATTTGTGTGCATGAACATTGTGTATTTGTCTTGGTCTGGGTGTTTTCTATGTATTGCTCATGGCTCGTAGGTCAGTGGTTAGAGCAGTCGCCCGGACGGCGAAAGGTCGTAGGTTTGAGACCCATCGGAGCTGGTTGTGAGACGGGTAGATTTTTTCTAAATACCTACTTGATTTTCAATTTAAAAACAAAAAGTATTTGCTTACTGTATACCGTACTTAATATAGGTACTGATAAATACCAGTTATCAAGCTCACGTAGACACATCACTGTTTCTTAATGTTTACTATGGTCATATTGGTGTGATTGTAAGAAAACATTTATTTATTATTATTATATTATCCTCACATTTGAAAAAAATACCTTACACTGTGAAATTTGTGAATGCACAAAAATAAAAATAGTTTATATAGGTACTTTCCAATTCTTTAAGGTAAGTATTGAAAGCGTTACACGAAAATTCGTCTAAACCGCAAACTTAGCGCGAATTCTAAAACCTATTATTATTATACAACCCCCAACCTTCTTCTGACCCCCTTGCGCCTTAAACAACCCCCATCGGGGAAGCTCGCCATATTATACTTTAATGCAATAATTTTGTGATCATACCGCATTTACGAGAGAACGGTGTTAAGGATATTGCTAAGCCGAGATAGATCTGTACCCCTAGTGTAAGTTTTTATGTCAAGCAAACGCAAACTATTTCGAATGCGTATTAATGTCAATTTGTATGAAAACTATATAAGCGCGCTACTCGCCGCTAGAGGCGTTTATACAGTTTTCATACAAATTGACATTAATACGCATTCGAAATAGTTTGCGTTTTTTGACATAAAAACTTACACTACGGGCACTGGTGATGTTTTCTTTTAAGAAATAGGTAGATTGCATTACAAGGGAGCAAAATAATATATTTACGGCGAGGGCTATTTGGAGTTCAGTACCCCTAGTGTAAGTTTTTATGTCAAGCAAACGCAAACTATCGCGAGTACGTATTTATGTCAATTTGTATGAAAACTGCATAAGCGCGCTACTCGCCGCTAGAGGCGCTGATACAGTTTTCATACAAATTGACATAAATACGGACTCACGATAGTTTGCGTTTTTTGAAATAAAAACTTACACTAGGGGTACAGAGCGCAGTGAAGGATTTTAGAGTAGAATCCTGAACGCAGCGAGGGATTTAATACATCCAAACATCTAAACTTTCACATTTATAATATTAGTAGGATAGTAGGATTTATTATTAAAATACAAGCATCCGTTTTTTTCCGGGACGGTAAAATTCAGTGTAGTGCAAAAGCGCCAAAGTGGCTCCTCTACCACGGCTCTCACCAGATCGCGAGATTTTTCTGCCTTTTTATCTCGTGTGCGTCGGTTTTCACTTTAATATCGCCGGCACACAAATTAGGCGGGAAAATTTTGGCGCGCGTTTACCGAGCGCTCCGAGAACAGAATGTTCGTTCCGTTCATAGACTATTCATGAGCGTAGATAATATTTTTATTTTGACTATAAACTCTTCTAGAACAGTTAGCGAAAAAATATACCTAACAACAGCTTTATTTATTTTACCGAACGGTTTGGCGCAAAGGTACGGATACCTGCCTTCTACGCCAGAGGTTCCTGGTTCGAGTCCTGAACAAGACCAATATTAAGTTATTTAAATTGTTTCTTTTTGGATTCACAATGCAATTTTTTTATTGAGAAATTGAAAATGAATAATTTAGAAAAAATCGAACCGTCTCACAACCATTTGTTGTCCCATCGGAGCTGGGGTGAAACATGTATAATAACATGGGCTTCATTTGACATTTGAAGTCCACATTTTGACCTTATATGCTTCGATCAATAACATTTTGTTGATCGAAGCTTATATGGGCATAATAGGGCTTCAAATGTCAAATGAAGCCCATACATATCCATATCCATATTTTTAGCCGGTAGATCTTCTAGTTTTCTGATTTTAATTTTTTTTCTAAATAAGTACATACATCATTTTCAATTTTTAGACAAATATTGTCTTGGTCTGGGTGCTTTCTATGTAGGTATAGTAAGGATGAATTTAAAACAAAACAAACTGGGAAACTGCCTTAAATCCTTGTATTGTAAGCTCATTTACTTCACAAAACTGCTTTCATAGATAAAACAAAAGAGCTTCGTAGGGTTTCGTAGCCAATGGCAAAAAATGGAACCCTTATAGATTCGTCATGTCTGTCTGTCTGCCCGTCCGTCTGTATGTCACAGCACAGCCACTTTGTTCCAAAACTACTAAGACTACACACTTAAAACTTGGTAGGCGGCAGATGTATTCTGTATACCGCTTTAAAATTTTCATACGAAAACAAAAAATAAAAAAATTAAAGGAAAAATTAACTGAAACTAAAAAAAAAATTTTTCATCGAACCTTTTCGTGTAAAAAAAATAAAAAAAATTAAAAATAATATAAAGGTTTCTTTAATCATTTTTCTTTAATATATTTTGAATGATAGCACTTCCAAAGAGGTAAAATGTGTGTTCCCCACCCCTCTAACTTTTAAAGTTAGACAGTGAAAAATCTCAAACATGCTGTAGACCTTAATAAACATTTATAATGAAAATTGGTTCGAACGATATATTATAGGCAGTAGTTTTTGAGATATAACACAATAAAGACTTTAAAAATTCTGACTAGAAAAACACTACAAAACATCAATTAATTGGCATAGGCAGACATCTAGCGGAGAGTAGAAGTAATAAAAGCTCTACAAACGTTCCGATCCGACGGCCGATTTAGTCTGCTCCGATCCGAACCAAATCTGAGGGCCAAGCCTGCTAACGTTAAGTCATAATCGTGTCTCAATTGTGTTTCAATTGTAGTTCAATTGTAGTGCTTTTTTACACACTAGTTACAAGAATTATGACAATATGATGTGATGTAAATGTAGTGTGTGGTGTGACCATTTAGTATGGTGAAAAAAGTACACATTTCTTGTAACTAGTGTGTAAAAAAGCACTACAATTGAACTACAATTGAAACATGATTGAGACACGATTATGACTTAACGTTAGCAGAATTGGCCCCCAAGTCGTGTGTAGCGGTCGTCGGACCATAAATATTATTATTCGTGTTTGACGCGGTCTGTCTGGCCGGATTTGGTTCGCACGATTTTCACTTCCAACCAAATTGGAACGTGTGTAGGCTCCCGACCGGACTAACTAGATTTAGGGAGAAAATATCTATACTTCTATACTATATATACTATATACTATATATCCTATAATATTATAAAGAGGAAAGATTTGTGTTTTTGTATGTAACGAATAAACTCAAAAAGTACTGGACCGATTTAGAAAATTCTTTCACCGTTAGAAAGCTACAGTCTTCCCAAGTGATATAGACTATATTTTATCCCGATATTCAAACGGGAACGGGTACCACGCGGGTGAAACCGCGGGCGGCCGCTAGCGGCCGCCCGCGGTTTCACTTCGGCGAGCGGCGGCGAGAATCGGTGCCTATCATCCACCGTGTACGTCGCCCCATAGTCGCGGGGGCACGGTGACCGATTTTCAGAGGGGGGGTCCCGGGGACCCCCGGCTGTGCGAGGCTCAACACGTTGCGGGGGGCTTCTACGACCTCCCGCAACGCTCGCAAAATCGAACCCCCTAGTTGGGGACCGATTTCCCATTGGGGGGTCCGTGGGACCCCCGCCCGTGCGAGGCTCAAAACGTCGCGGGGGGCCTCTACGACCTCCGGCAACGCCCGCATAACTCATCCCCATCCTTGGGGATCGGTTTCCCATTGGGGGGTCCCTGGGACCCCCGCCCGTTTGAGGCTCCAAACGTGGCGGAGAGCGTCTGGGGCCACTCTGGTGGCCACTAGAACTGCTGCGGGATTCAAACACCGCGGGGGGTCCGAGACCCCCACCCATACGCGGTGATCCTGCAGCGACGCGCTGCGGCGCTCCGCCGCCCTCTGGGCTGTTCATGCAGAGGAGGGGATGGTGGTTGCCCTTACAAAAGCGGCATGGGTGCGCTTGGGTACATTCGCGCTGCATGTGCAGGCCCAAGCACGAGTAGCACCATGTCCGTTGTCGCGCGATCGCTCGACGGCCTTGGACGCGCTGGTCGAGGAACTTATCACAACGGGTCGTGCTGTGACCCGGTTCCCGACAATACAAGCAGCGGGCGGTCTCCTGGACGGCGGCATAGCGGCCGGGCGCGCGAGGGGCCATACGCCCCCTACGGGGGGGTCCGGTGGGGGATCTACTCTGTGGCACAGGTCGTTCGGGTCCCATAGGACCGGCCAGAGAGGAATTATCTGCCAGTCTACTTTCTCCTTCCAGGAACGTCAAGAGGTCCGAGAAGGGTGGCAGATAAGTCGCACTATCCCCACCATACTGCTGCTCAAAACGGACCTTAACAGAGTCCGGCAACTTTCCCAGGACAATGTGCAGTAACAAAAACGACCACTGCTCCACTGGGAGTTTTAAGTTTTTCAATGCGTTGTAGGCAACCAACAGCGGATTCAACAAAGCCACTCTCAAGTGCATCACGCTGGCAACGCGGGGTAAATTCAAAATGGCGGCCACATGGTTGTCCGCCAGACGTCGTACGTTCTGGTACCGACGGGCAATCAAATCCCTAGCAATAGGGTAGTTTTCATCCGAGGGGGCCAAATGTTGAACTGATTCAAGGGCCTCCCCTTCCAACACGGATAACAAATAAGCTAACTTCTGGCCCTGGGTCAAATCGTCCCGGGCATGTACAAGACTATCAAAAATATTAATAAAGCCCTCCCAGTCCTCTAGACGACCAGCAAAGCGCCTTAAGTCTAAGGGGGCCAATCTAGCAAAGAGAGGGGGCATACTTTTAGATGTGACCGGGGACGGGCTCGGTTCATTCTCTCTTGCCACTTGCAAAGGCCGAGCCACCTGGGTAATTCTGTCCGCAAAATCATAACACTGGTCCACATCCAAATCGACTTCTTGTCGCATTTCCACATCGGCCTCAACAGTCCTTTCCAAAAATAAGGCATACTGTTCATCAACAACAGCCAAACGTACGGGCAGATCTACGTATCTGTTCAACAAGGCCTCCGTCCTATCAGGTCGATCCAACAATGCGACTGCAGACGCTAACCACCGTAACTCAGAACGTATTTTGGCTTTAGCAGAGGAGGCCGTCATTGTGACGTCACAAATTTATCAACAAAAACAACAAATTCAAAATATTCACTATAACACAAAATCTCCAATATTTTGAGGTTATTGATAACCACAAAATTCCAATATTACAACAACAAAGTATTTATAATGACACAAACTCTTAAATATTTGGAGGTTATCAGAAAACAACAAAACTCAAGTATATAATTATAACTCTAACTCTCAAGAGGTTATAACTTAGACACAAACTAACTTTGACTTTGTAAGTCAAAAGTTATTCAGTTCAAACAAATCACTGACCATTGAAATTCACTTGGATATCGACATACAACAAGATGATTTTAATTATTTCAAAGCACAAGTTTCAATAAGTTTCAATGTGTAAACAATGTCTTAAATCATTTAAGTTTCACTAAGTATTGAGTGCAAACTTATTAGCTAACCTTTTATTAGCTACTAGCTTTCCGCCCGCGGCTTCGCCCGCGTGGACTACACGACGTTATCCCGCGGGAATGTGACGTTTTTCGGGATAAAAAGTAGCCTATGTTCCTCTCCAGGCTACAAAGTATCTGTATCCCAAATTTCAGCCAAATCCGTTCAGCCGTTTTGGCGTGATTGAGTAACAAACATCCAAACATCTAAACATCCAAACATCCAAACATCTAAACTTTCACATTTATAATATTAGTAGGATTATTTAGCAACAAACTTGTCAATATTCACAACTCAAATTTGCTGACAAAACTAAATAATAATTATTATGAACAAAGAAAGGCATCTGTTTACATTTTGGAACCTCAATACATGACAATTAATTACAAGACATGGAACCAATAACAAAGGAATGCCCTTTACTTTTCAAATGCAAGTTAATTACCATTTACAAGTACAAATTAATCTAGTCCGGACCAGATGGTCATCAAACGGCACTGATTAATAGACAAACTTTTGGCGTGGGCCTCTCAGGCCTTCAAACTACGCTCTGCTACCAAGAAATGTTCAGTACACCCCTGCCTAGACCGCGGAGTCAGCATTGGCGCAGTGGAAGGCTATCATGAGTATAGACTCCGGACAAATCTTGGTTTCAGCCGGGATGTAACTGAACAATAGGACTGCGATACACAGTGGAGAGAATTTGTGAAGTAAGGTGATTTTACATACTGTGGTCTGTGCTGTAGAAAGTCCCTGGGCAGCGTGGGGAGAGGGGGGCCCCCCCTGTGGCTCCGTCTTCTTCTGCAGACCTTACCAATTAGTCACCTCACTCATAACACAAATAACAGCGTTCACAAGACACTGGGCGTTTCAACAATAGATACACAAAGACACACACGTGGGAGCCTTTTTTATTACGATATATTGTCCCGACAACAAGCGCGTGCGGTAGAAAAGGTTATCTTTCAAAGCATCCGCGACCGGCCACTCCAGAGATGGCATCAAAACCTTGGTCGTACAAAACGGGATCACATAGATAATTTAAGATGTATTCAAACTCGATATGCCAGGCACATTCAACGCGAGCGATTTTTAACCAATTCAGCAAAATTATTCCGACATTTTTTTTCAAGAAGAATTTCAATCAAGTGTCCCTGTCAACTTCAAGTGACAGCTAATGTCAATTTGACGTGACATTAGAGTTGCGTTCAGAAACGTCGATCTTTTCCGAACATCTGGTAGCAGAGCGTAGTTAATCCATATTTTTAGCCGGTAGATCTTCTAGTTTTCTGATTTTAATTTTTTTTCTAAATAAGTACATACATCATTTTCAATTTTTAGACAAATATTGTCTTGGTCTGGGTGCTTTCTATGTAGGTATAGTAAGGATGAATTTAAAACAAAACAAACTGGGAAACTGCCTTAAATCCTTGTATTGTAAGCTCATTTACTTCACAAAACTGCTTTCATAGATAAAACAAAAGAGCTTCGTAGGGTTTCGTAGCCAATGGCAAAAAATGGAACCCTTATAGATTCGTCATGTCTGTCTGTCTGCCCGTCCGTCTGTATGTCACAGCACAGCCACTTTGTTCCAAAACTACTAAGACTACACACTTAAAACTTGGTAGGCGGCAGATGTATTCTGTATACCGCTTTAAAATTTTCATACGAAAACAAAAAATAAAAAAATTAAAGGAAAAATTAACTGAAACTAAAAAAAAAATTTTTCATCGAACCTTTTCGTGTAAAAAAAATAAAAAAAATTAAAAATAATATAAAGGTTTCTTTAATCATTTTTCCTTGTAGTCAATATATTTTGAATGATAGACACTTCCAAAGAGGTAAAATGTGTGTTCCCCACCCCTCTAACTTTTAAAGTTAGACAGTGAAAAATCTCAAACATGCTGTAGACCTTAATAAACATTTATAATGAAAATTGGTTCGAACGATATATTATAGGCAGTAGTTTTTGAGATATAACACAATAAAGACTTTAAAAATTCTGACTAGAAAAACACTACAAAACATCAATTAATTGGCATAGGCAGACATCTAGCGGAGAGTAGAAGTAATAATTCATTTCATTTCAGCTTGCTTTAGGTTATTAGCTATAGGATTAAGCGTCTCTGATATCATTGTACTTTGAACATACCTTATTAAAAAGAATCAACGGGATACTGAAACAAAAAATTACACAACGTAGTGTCCAAACCATTTAGTGGATCACAAGAAACAGCCAAACATTGGGGTCATTCATATATAGATATTTATATTCTATATATTTCATTCATTGGTCGGGGAAGGTACAAATCAGTTGTAGCAGGAGGTGCCATTACAATTGATGCTGTAGTGACCAGTAAGTAAGTCAGCTCACACTCACAGCTATCAGTCCCTTTATTTTATTTAGACCGAGGAAATGTTACAGGTGGTCATGCTAGGCTTACGGGTGGGATTGCGTAAGGTAATCATATTAAGTTGACAATTCACATCGTATTCAATCAGCTGCAATTTGTATAGAATGACATTTATTATGATACAATATGAACTAACAAATGAATACGACTGACTTTACGGAATCGCCTATCAGATTTGGTGTGGCAGACATGGTTTGAACGTGTGTTGAGTAGGCGCGGATCAGATTTGCAGCGCAGTTCGTCCGCACCAAATCGGCGGTCGGATCGGAACGTGTCTAGCAGCCACATAAACGCCCTCTGTTGTCGAATAGAGGTACTATTCAATTTTGGCTGACCAAGTGGTTCTAAAGTATAAATCATAGATGTCACCTAAAATATTAATGTAGCTTCGTAGTTAGCCAAATACATCATTTTATTGTAATTTGGTGTTAAAATCAATTTTACTTCCTGAAAATATAAGTATAAAGCAGATGATTTTTGTGCCAACTCATTTTGAATAAAAAATGATTTTAGTTCCTTTTAATTCGCATTGTCTGTAAACAATATACCTATTGGTTTTCAATTACAAATCTTCGCTACAATACATACTACCTTTATATATTTTATATTCATGTTTTAATAGTGGCTCAGCCATAGTCAACTTCATGAAGCTCGACTTAACACTGAGTTACCTCAGTAATAAGTCGAGCTTCATGGTCAACTTTAAAGAAATAAAATTTATAAAATAAAACTGTATCATAATCTTCGAGCAACGCGGGGAATTCCTATTCCGAGGAATAGAAAGGCCCGCGTTGCTAGAAGATCATAATGGTCAGGATTATACAGCTGTCATATGAAAGTTGTACCCATGAAGCTCGACTTAATACTGATACCTCAGAGTATTAAGTCGAGCTTCATGGTTGTACCCAAGAAATTTGTATGTTGATGGTTGTACCACATTTACATTAGAAGTAAAAGTTCGCGCCTTGTTATATGGCACGTAACGCACGTAACTTTCACTCTACACTTATTTTTCTATCTCCATGGCAACGGTAGGATTCTCCGGCAACAATAAGAAACTTTTGAATTTAGTATGTATAGACCGTGAAGACTCCTATGAGTGGCGCCAATCCACATTTTATAATTCATATTTATTTTTGAAATATATGATAAATGTACAGTCGCCAGCACGTCAGGTTACTACAAACTGTCAAATTTCTTTAAATAAAATTCAACATTATGTCTTACAGATTGAGTTCAGTTTCAATTAATAAATTTTGACATTTTGTTGTAACCCGACGTGCTGGCGAACGTACACTCGACAGCACATCAAGTTAAACAGTTGAACTGCGATAACAGCTTTTATTACGTAGGGCATAAAGTCGGTCTCAAGGTCAACATGTGTAGTCTGATGTTCCGCCGTGTGTCATGAGTGTAGATAGTAGGTTCTTTTCAAAACTTGACTATTCCACTTTCGACGGAACATGATTTTAATTGTAACATGATTTTTACATTGAAATGTAAAAATACTCGTAGCGACAACAAGAGTTTGACTAAACGTGCTATGTAGATCCACTAGTAAATAAATAAATAAATAAAACAGACGGTTTCGTCAAAAGTAGTTTAATCTACTTCGAAATAACAATGCCATTTTAAAACAATGTTTTTGTCACAAAACATGATTATTATAAAAGTATTAAGGTAGTTATAGTTAGTAGTAAATTGCGCAAACATGTTTTTTCTTGGTAATTTTAAAGTTTCAAAGTTCCTAAATTTTTCCTTATGAGGTTGAACAAAACATGATTATTTCAAAATGTGCCGCGTAAAAAAATATTATTCCATTTATGCTGCGTCAAACCTAAATTATTCCATTTAAAATTGACGATTTATTCAGTAGGTATATTATATTGATGTTGTTGTTTTGCAATTGACTGGTTTCTAGCGCATTAGAATATATTGATTTTACCTGGGTTTGGTTTTGAGTTTTCGCAATACTTGCAAAAGTTTAACTATCAGTAAGTGGCCAAAACCGGTACATTTGGCACCTCTCACACATTGTGTGTAATATAAAAAAAAACTGTTTTACTTTTATAAATTTGAAAAATATACCTTTAAAGGTAGATAAGTTATCTATGATTTAAGATATAATTTGTGTCTTAAATACCTAAGACCATTTAGTACTTAGTGCTCAAAAGTCAAAAAATCCTTAAAGTGGCCACAAAGGGTACCTCTGCCCTATTTAGAAAAATCGACCCGTCTCACAACCGTATTATGGTCGTATAAAATTTGAAAAAAATATCAGATCAAAATACATTGCTCCATACCTAAAATATATTTTTCTCAAATACTGAAAACAATATAAAAGTGGAATAGTCAAGTTTTGAAAAGAACCTCCTCAATTAGCGAATGAGTGAGACTGAGACTATTATAACACTCTTGGGATACTATAAATGACTCGCCAAGGCTCTTTTTTAGGGTTCCGTAGCCGAATGGCAAAAAACGGAACCCTTATAGGTTCGTCAAGTCTTTCTGTCTGTCTGTCTGTCCGTCCGTCCGTATGTCACAGCCACTTTATTCCAAACCTATTAAGACTACACACTTGAAACTTAGATGTATTCTGTGAACCGCTTTACGATTTTAATACAAAAATAATAAAAAAATCAAGGGTGGCTCTCCATACATTTAACTGAAACTGAAAAATATTTTTTTAATCTAACATATTCGTGTGGGGTAGAAAGGTCTTAAAAATGACAAAGGTTTCTCAGACCATTTTTTCTCAAAGTCAATCTTTTGAAAGATAGAGCTTTCCAAAGCGGTAAAATGTGTGCCCCCTAACATTTGAAATAAAAGGGTTCATGAAGGGTTCCGCACCCACTTAACGTACCGATTACGTACACCTAGCAAAAATACCACTGTCATTTTTTGCCGTGAATTTTTTCACGTATCCAAAAACAACCATTTGGCTGGCAGGGGGGATACACATGACATGACTCTAACAAAATTTTGCACTTTAAAGCTTAATAATTCACAAACGGATGCCTCAATCAAAAAACTGTCTTTACGAACCCACAATATTTTTGAAATTGCTATCCAACGACAACCCACACTATGGGGTAGACAAGCAAAAAAATTACATACCCACTCCACTTCACGTGTAGTAGAGGTAACCTAAAAAAATGTTTTTTTCCAAATTTTACTTTTACTTTGTTGGCGTGATAAATATGTATTTTCATGCCAAATTACAGCTTTCTAGTACTAAGACTATGAGCTAGACTGGGGACAGACAGACGGACAGACGGACATGGCGAAACTATAAGTGTTCCTTGTTGACTACGGAACCCTAAAAATGTAGAAAAAACATAATAATATGCTGAAGATCTTAATTAAAACTTTCAACGATAATTGGTTTAAACGAGATATAGGTAGGTATTTTACCTAAGCCCTTTTTTAGATATAACACATTTAAAAAACCGCAAATGTAATCGAAGATGAATAGACTACGATTTTCTTCGTAGCCACGACCCGTGCCGTAGCCAAGTCGTAGCACGCGTAGCCCGTAGCAATCTAACAATCTCGTAGTAGTGAGTGACGTACTTATTATTACCCGACTACGGCAAAGCAAAAAAAAGGAGGGTTATGAGTTTGACCGGTATGTATGTATGTATGTATGTTTGTATGTATGTTCATCTGTTCCCACATAAGTTCTAAACTGCTGATCATATATTCACAATTGAGGTATCGTTGGAAGCGTCTTGATTGTCTGCTGGTTATAGGCTATGTCACGTCACATGAAATTGAATACGGCGCCCTCTAGACGACATAAAGTTGTGAACTAAAAAACTTTTTTCTGAGAAGAATATCGTGTTTGGTATCAAATGAAAGCTCTTGGTGAGCTCGTTACAAAAATATATATTTTATTAGTTGTTGCTTGCGGCTTTGCTTGCATAAATCGAATTTTGACTTTATCACGAAATTCATCATCATCATATCGCCGAACGACGCCCACTGCTGGGTATAGGCCTCCCCCAAGGAACACCACAACAATCGATCATACGCTGCCCGCATCCAGCGGCTTCTCGCAACTTTGACCAGATCGTCGGTCCACCTTGTAGGGGGCCTGCCCACGGAACCGGTACGCGATCGCTATTCAAGAACCTTTCCGCCCCAACGGCCATCGTTTCTCTGCGCTATCTGTTCCGCCCACTGCCACTTCAACAGTACAATCCTTCGAGCGATGTTGGTGGTTTTAGTTTGCCTGTGGATCTCATCGTTTCTGATTCGATCAAGCAAGGTAATACCAAGCATCGCTCTCTCCATTGCTCGCTAGGTGACTTTGAGCCTTCTTTTGAGACCCATAGTAAAATACCACGTCTCACTTCCATAGGTCAGTAAGCCAGTAATGACTGGCAACACACACTGGTCAAAGACTTTCGTCTTGAGACATGGAGGTATTTCGGACGCGAATATATGCCGGAGCTTCCCGAACACCCGAGCTGAATTCGTCGAGAGATCTCTTTCTCGGAGTTGGACTTAATAACTGGACCGAAGTGGTCAACAACTTCGAACGTAATGTTCCCAACGACTGGAGCGGGTGAAACATGGGTATTGGATATGATTTTCGCCTTATCCATGTTCATCTTTAGACCCGCTCTTTGAGAAGCATTACTGAGATCTTCGAGCATTAAGTTCAGGTCTTCCAAGGTCTCAGCCATAAGAACTACATCATCGGCAAACCGTATGTGTGTTAGGTGCTCGCCATTGATGTTGATGCCGCATCCTTTCCAATCAAGAATCTTAAAAATATCCTCCAACGCAGTTGTGAACAGTTTCGGACAGATGACGACGTCTCCCTGTCTCACACCTCGCTGTAGTTGGATATTATTACAGCTCTGGTTCTGTAATCGGATTGACATGGTGGCGTTTTGGTATAAGTACCTGAGCACATAGATGTACCTGTGGTCTCCTTGGCACCTCTGGAGAGACTGCAGCACCGCCCAGCTCTCAATAGTATCAAAGGCTTTCTCGTAGCCCACAAACGCCTAGCAAAGTGGCAAGTTGTACTCTTCGGTTTTCTGTATAACTAGCCGCAGCGTATGAATGTGGTCTTTGGTGCTATTAGCCTTTCCAGAACCCGGCTTGTTCGGGACGTTGGAAGTCGTCGAACATCTTATAGATAGCTCAGAAACGTGATGGGTCTGTGGTTCTTCAAAAGAGTCCTATCACCCTTCTTGAAAAACGCTTCTGCCCCATGCCTTTGGCGTTTTGCCCTCGAGGATGATTGAATTGAAAAGCTTTAAGTATCAGCTTTCCGCCCGCTCTCAGAAGCCCGCCCGCCGCCTTGTTGTTTTTAAGCTGCTTGAGAGCCATTGTTTTAAATTTGAGCCGGTATTGGTCGGAGCGTGGATTTTTGCCATAATCGCCACGCTTAGCCTGCCAAGTGTTGGCGATCGCAGTATGTCCTGCTGTTCGCGAAGCCTATTGGGCTTGGCGGGAGGGCTGAGCGTGGCGAGAGACAGACCTTGTCTGACTGAGTCCAACATACCGTTAGCGGTATACGAAAAGACTGTATTTGCCCTCACTATAAACAAAGAAATATAAAAAATATGTCCTGCTGTTACATGGAGACGCTGCTGCCCCTCTCTTGATGGCAGTTTTCCCTCTGTCACCTCTTACGACACCCTCGAGAAGAAAGGGGGTAGTGCTATTATTTTTATGTGCCGGCACTACACAGCGCAAAATTATGACCCCAAAATAAAGTAAATAAAAATTAAGTTCAAAAACTAAAACCCGACTACTGAAAAATCACTCTTTAAAAGTATGAAACAAGAAAATATTCTCATCTGAAATTGCCGTGGTCGTATGCCCACGACTATATAATATAACAAAACAATATTTTCATTCTGGGGAAAAGTTGCATACGACCACGGCAATTTCAGATGAGAATATTTTCTTGTTTCATACTTTTAAAGAGTGATTTTTCAGTAGTCGGGTTTTAGTTTTTGAACTTAATTTTTTTTTTTCCTACTGGTATTATTGTCTGTTATAATTATGACTATTTTTACAGTTTGATAATAGTAGTAGTTTATGTGACTGTTGCAAAATGAGGGGCATTAAAACACGAGAGGCGAGTTTTTTAATAACTAGTATCCCATGAGTGTGTGGAACATCACATCTCCAGAATATAAATTGTTATTACTTTAAGTACTTATTTGATTGAATCAGGCGTCACCAGGCCCAGTCCCCAATATAATATAGCTTACTTCCGCAAAAAAACATAAAACATGCAACGGCCGCCCGCAAAAAATTGCACAAGTAGGGCAGAGGTACCCTTTGTGGCATCTTTAAGGATTTTTTGACTTTCAAGCACTAAGTACTAAATGGTCTTAGGTATTTAAGACACAAATTATATCTTAAATTATAGATAATGTATCTAACTTTAAAGGTACATTTTTCAAATTTAGAAAAGTGTATTAGTTTTTAGTATAATTCACAAAATGTGTGAGGGGTGCCAAATGTACCGGATTTGGCCACTTATTGATAGTTAAACTTTCGTAAATATAGCAAAAAATCAAAACCAAACCCAGGTTAAATCAATATATTGTAATGCGCTAGAAACCAATAAATTGCAAAACAACAATTTAATTGTAAAAAACAATGGTTTATTAAGCATTTCATCCAAAACAAAATACAAAACACTTTTTAAGAAAGAAAAAAGAATTTATTGAAAAAAAATCGTATGACATAAGGAATTCTAACGATTGTTATTATTACATTAAAATACCTTATTTTAATTGCCTTTAGCAAAAATTGCGAAAAGTTGTTTATAAAACATTTAGAGCAAAAAGTGGCCAAAACCGGGGCTTCTGCCCTACACTACGAAAATACTATCGAAACGACCGCAGTTATTATGATACATACCCACAATACCTGCATTTAGCAAGACAGCAATACACCTTGCAACTTTCACCTATTAGATTACTCTACTCGTTATAAATCTTTTACTTTTTTGCATTCATATTGCAATTATGCAATTTTTATTATTTCCGCTATATTACTGAGCCAAGGGACGCGGGTTCGATCCCCCCCCCCGGGATTCACTGATTCCTGCTGGGGCACCTGGGTGCGTACCATCAACTTTAAGACAGCGATTCAAAACTAGCGCGATAAAAAAAATAATAAAAAAAAAAAAAAATTTCTTTCGTACTATGACCTTCTAAAAACTGGATCGCAAATGAATTGCTAAATGTGAATGACCGAACGATTTGTGTCCTTATTTATTCTACCCGTCTCTTTCACTCGATTCTGTCATGCCCGGAGAGTGAGAGGGACGGGTATCACCTGCAGGTGTCATGTTAGCTTGGCCGAGTTAGAGTTCTTGACAGCTTAGCGGCTGTGAAATGTCATTGAATGATCACTGAATCGCTGTCATTGATATTGTGGAGATGATGCAACTGTGAAAGGAAGACTGATGGTGTGTCTTCCTTCCGGGCTAGGTGTTGTTAGCCCGGGGACAACTGTCCGATGGTTGTATGTCAGAATTTGTATATATGCTAAGTTCTGGTATGAATTCCGTAAGCGCGATGCAGGTTCTCCATACTGTTTCGGCGGCGCATAGTAATTATATGCGCATCGTCTAGATGTCGCCACATCACTCCCCTCCTAGACCGTAGGTCGATCCAAGGGTAGCTCAGCAGTCAGTGCATCAGAGCTTGCAAGTGCCAGAAGATGCTGCAGGATGCCCCAGTCTGCGGTGAGTCGAGACGGTGCGGGGTGGCTGCTGGTCGCTGCTCCTGTCCACGGTGAGTCGGGACGTCCACGGTGAGTCGGGATGGAGTGTGCGTTGTGACGGTGGGTCCGAGCTGCTGGCGCACAGAACTGCCACGCTGGAGTAAGGGCCCAGTGATGCTCCAGAGACGTGGGCTGCGAGGATGCCAGGTCGGGATGATGCCGTCGGGTGCTGCCGAAGGTCCAGGAAGCGTCGGTCGATGCTGCGATGGAACCTTGAAGCGGGATGTGCTGGCTTGCTGTGTGACTGCTGAAGGTTGCTGGATGAGGGTCGGAGGAGTGATGGCTGCTGCGCTGGTTGAGACGATGCTGCTGGCGCTGATGAAGACGGTGCTGGCGCTGGTGAAGAAGGTGCTTCTTGTGCTCCGTAGGGGTCACCAATGTGGATATGATGCAATTGGGAAAGGAAGACTGATAGAATGTCTTCCTTCCGGGCTAGGTGTAGTTAGCCCGGGGACAACTGTCCGATGGTTGTATGTCGGAATTTGTATATATGCTAAGTTCTGGTATGAATTCCGTAAGCGCGATGCAGGTTCTCCATACTGTTTCGGCGGCGCATAGTAATAATGTGCGCATCGTCTAGATGTCGCCACAATATTAAGCTGTCGTGGTACGAATAAGCGAAGCAGATCAGTTTAGGTCCTAAACAAAACCGCAATAAGAGTTGATGGTAGGCACCCTGGCCTTCCTTATGGATGGATAAGGAGAATGGGCCACGACCCGACCACCCGTGAGTATTAACGACTGCAAATGCAGCCGGCACCAACGGCTTAACGTGCCTTCCGAAGCACGGAGGAGTTCGAGATGAAAAGTTTTTGGTCACCCATCCCGTGACCGACCATTGCGAAAGTTGCTTAACCTCAACGATCGCAGGCCGAGCGCTAACCGCTGCGCCACGGGCTCCTTGGCAATTTGTTCGTGTGTACCAAAAAATATAATATTGACCGACATGACTGTATTATTGAACACCTAAATTAACGTAGTCATTCTAAATACTACCAAAATGAGACAAAATGAGGTTTAAACTGGTTTAAGTATCCTCACTTATGTTATACGTGCATATCATGCTACATACAGGTGATCTGTGTTATGATGGTACATTGAACGATAAAATTGAATGGATGAGGCAAATACCTACTGGTAAAAATGTCTAGCATCTAGGTCAAAGGTAAGCATCTAGGTAATAAATAAAGAAGGCTACTGTAATAATGTGTCAATAATATGTAAACAACTTAAGACTAGTTTTAGCAATTTTTACTTTTTTGCATTCACAATGCATTTTTTATTATTGAAAAATTGAATATGAAATAAATCGACCCGTCGCACAACCTAGCTCTAAAGACCACTAAAAATCAATTTGAAAAAAGGTGACATAGACGATTCTTCCCTTTAGCCCTTTAATTGTTTTATTTAAACCCATAACGATATTTAGATTTGTGTTTATATGGATTTTTCCGACCTATTGGCGAACTTCCGAGCCCCCCTATTCACGAACCGTCGGAAAAGAAATCGGATTCAAATTCTGTGTTTTGTCTTTGTCTACTCTATAGTGAGTGACAAAGACAGTGCATACATTTCACTGTCGGGAGCGTTTCTGACGGTTCGTGATAAGGGGGAAAGAGACGGAACTCTTAGATCTAAGATGTGCTTGGATGATGTCTGCCACTTAAATAGCAAACAAAACAATACCTCAATCAAACACAAAAACACGTCCACATATTTTGTTCATTCTTACTCCATGGCAGTAATCAGAATCACAGTATAATACAACTTCGCAGCCTCTATATAAGTATTGAAAACTCTTTGCTCAGGCTCACTTTAACAAGATAAGTGGTCGTCTCGGGACTGTTTAAAAAAAAAACCTGTGTATTTTTTGTGTTTTACAACTTGATGTTTGACAAGAAAAAAAATGTGGTCAACTTACTTTTTTTACATGAAAAAAAATAAAAACACATTAAAGTTTTTTTATTATAAAACAATTTAATTGTGGGGATGGTCAGTGACAAATTAAATTGAGTGAATTTATTGAAAAACTTAAACCTTTTCTGGACAAGCAAAATTAAACTTTTTGGCGGGAAATTTGACGTTTAAACAAAAGGACGTTATTTTCGCTTCGAAATTTTGACGTTTCATACAAAATGGACGCCAACGGGACAATGTTTCCGCGCATCGGGTTGCGGTCTCCCAATTTGACCAACACTACTGTTAACCTTCAGGAGAGCTTTGAAATTGATTTGGGGGATACGAGTTGGATCCTGACGTCAACTTTCATCATATTCACCATGCAGACTGGTAAGTAAGGAAACCTTTTCTTTTTGTGCTTATTTAACCGGCCCTGGCTTCTAAGGCCTTCAGCCGTGGTAAGAAAACATTTTAGAGTTGAAAATGAAATAGGAACTAGAAAAAATTGGCCAAGTGCAAGTCAAACTCGCCCACGCCTTCGTGGGCGCCAGTCTTACACGCTGTTTAGCCGGGTTCCCTATTTCAGTTCTAAGGTTGCTAGTTCGATTTTCATTATACCGAACACGGTGTGTCGATAAATTCGTAGTAGTAGTTTAGTATATATTATTCTGTGGTAGCATCACAGAATCCTACTTCCTACTAATATTATAAATGTGAAAGTTTAGATGTTTGGATGTTTGGATGTTTGTTACTCAATCACGCCAAAACTATCACATTCCCGCGGGATAATGTCGTGTAGTCCACGCGGGCGAAGCCGCGGGCGGAAAGCTAGTATATAATATTACTAGCTTTCCGCTCGCGGCTTTGCCCGCGTGGACTACATGACGTTATCCCGCGGGAATGTGACATTTCTCCGGGATAAAAAGTAGCCTATGTTCCTCTCCAGGCTACAAAGTATCTGTGTTCCAAATTTCAGCCAAATCCGTTCAGCCGTTATGGCGTGATTGAGTAACAAACATCCAAACATCCAAACATCTAAACTTTCACGTTTATAATATTAGTAGGACTAATGGTAGCATATCGCGTAGTAGTGAAGCCTGCTGTACACGAGTAGAGTAAACGGTAGAGTAGAGCGGTAGAGTATAGGTACTAACTTATCCTACTATACTAAAGGTTACTGTATGTACACGGGTAGAGTAAACGGTAGAGTAGAGCGGTAGAGTACTAAACTTTCTATACTAATGTAGTATTAATTTAGTACTCTACCGCTCTATACTCTACCGCTTAAACCCGTGTACAGCAGGGGTCGGGAAGCGGCTGGGCGAGTCCCACATAACCACCGTCCGCACACCTACGGGCGGGGTATGCGTAAACGCATTCCCCTCACTTAAAAAAAAGGCTTAAGGCGCATGTAGTCGTGAAACGATCATTTTTGAGGCCCTAAAACTCATAAATTAGCCTAACGATGAATCCAGAATGAATAATAAATTATATATTAACTTCAATCTGAGCATTTAAAAAAAAACATTAAAATGAAGCTGTTTTCAACTTGAAATACGCTACTGCTTCTAAACTACAAGTGATATTTTCACGTTTCTTTCAGGAAAAGATTGCTAACTTTTTTAACTTAAAACTGAGCATTTTTCGTTCTAAAATAATACGTAGTTTTGACGAAACATGACAGAATGTGTTTAAGCTGTTTTGGTGCGGGTAGCGGGGGCGGGAAAATTAGGCCACTTTTCTATGCCCAAGGTCGTTGGCGATACCACTTAATGTAGACATCATTGGTAGAGTAGAGTACTGAAATTTGGTAGAGTAGAGTAGCTAGCACGGCGGGCAAGCTACTCTACCACCCCTTCCCCCACCCCGCCGCGGCGTCCACCCTACTCTACCGAGTTAGTAGAATAACTGGTTCAGGCTTTATTTGAGCGTTGCTTACAATTTCTCGACTTGAATTTCTTGACTCTTACTGAGTGACATAAAAGCGTTACTCTACTAACAAAATGTACTGGCAACTGGTAGAGTAGTATGCTAGTTCACTAATACCGTTTACTTTACCCATGTACAGCAGCCTTGAGATATATTTTTTCTACTGGTATAATGTCCTATATGGCGAGTACCTAACACACCTGCGGTTTGCCGATGATGTAATTCTCATGGCTGAGACCTTGGAAGACCTGAACACAATCCTCGAAGATCTCAGCAATGCTTCCCAAAGAGTGGGTCTGAAGATGAACATGGATAAGACGAAAATCATGTCCAATGCCCATGTTGCATCCGCTCCAGTTAATGTTGGGAACATTACACTCGAAGTTGTTGACCACTATGTCTACCTAGGACAGACAATCCAATTAGGTAAGTCCAACTTCGAGAAAGAGATCTCTCGTCGAATCCAGCTCGGATGGGCAGCGTTTGGGAAGCTCCGGCATATATTTGCGTCCGAAATTCCTCAATGTCTCAAGACTAAGGTCTTTGACCAGTGTGTGTTGCCAGTTATGACTTATGGAAGCGAGACGTGGTCTTTTACTATGGGTCTCATAAGAAGGCTCAAGGTCACCCAGCGAGCAATGGAGAGAGCGATGCTTGGTATTTCCCTGCTCGATCGAATCAGAAATGATGAGATCCGCAGGAGAACTAAAACGACCGACGTCGCTCGAAGGATTGCTCAGTTGAAGTGGCAGTGGGCGGGACACTGCCACTTCAACTGCCACTTTCACTTGGGGCGGAAAGGTTCTCGAATGGCGACCGCGTACCGGACGACGTTCCGTGGGCAGGCCCCCTACAAGGTGGACCGACGATCTGGTGCGCGGTCGCGGTGCGCCGCTGGATGCGGGCAGCGCAGGACCGATCGTTGTGGAGATCCTTGGGGGAGGCCTATGCCCAGCAGTGGGCGTCGTGCGGTTGAAATGATGATGAATGTCCTATATTATTATGACTATTTTACAGTTTCCACTAGTAATAATTAACATAATTATGTTATCTTCAGAATATAAATTGTTTTTACTATAATGTTTTTGTAATGATGTGGATATATTTTCGCTTTCTCATCGGGCCTATTCATTTAACTGTGTAATTTTAACTTTGTCATTTTAACTGTAATTTATCTGTGTTAGGCATTAAGTAGTAATTTAAGTTTTTTCTTTTTCTTCAATTTTATACTTTTTGGTAATTTAGTCAGAATTTAGAAAAAATAGCGCTGAATGTAAATATTTTGTTCAGCTAGAATCGGAGTTAAAACTTACTTTACACCTTTGTTTTAAATGATTTAGTTTGTACTCTGTTGCTGTACCATATGAAATAAAATAAAATAAAACTTTTATGATGGACCCAATGATGGCGCATGGCACGTCGCCTGAGGTCGCGTGCTTACATCATCATCATCATCATCATCACATTTATGTGATGGACATTTGTGTTTGTTGCTTGTCGGCCATCATGGCCGGTGTGGGTAAAAAAAAACATCAGCCATTTAATGACCCACTGCTGGGGCACTGGGCTTCCGTATGGATGGATAAGGAGAATGGGCCATGGCGCGGGTCCAGTGCGAATAATTGGTGAGTATTAAGGACTGCAAATGCAGCCAGGACTAACCGCTTAACGTGCCTTCCCAAGCACGGAGGAGCTCGAGATGAAAGTTTTTGGTCACCCATCCCGTGACGGACCATTGCAAAAGTTGCTTAAGGCGCTACACGACTGAAGCGAGATAGCAATGAGAAAACGACGCGCGCGGGAGCGAGACTGATATTGCAGATTAGGCAAAACAAGTCACGAAATCACTTCGTAGTAAAAATCTATACTTAGCGATTTTTTAACAAAATGATCTATACTATCCTAAATATTATTGGTGTCCACTAATTAAACCAATTATTTCCAGTAGACTATTTGAGAATAATCTTGAATTTTCATATTTTTAGGGGGGAAAAAGTGTCGAGGCAAAATCATAAAATCGTGTTTCTGAATCTTTACGAAACTAAATAAAGGTGTGAAGAAATAATGTCTTATTACCAGATCTGTAACAACTAACCGTCCTATAGTTTTATATCAAAAAGTCCATACTTTTTCCGAGTATCGCCCTAACCTCAACAATCGCAGGCCGAGCGCGCTAATCACTGCGCCACAGGCTCCTCGATTAGCAATTGTATGCACGTACCAAGAAATAAAATACTGACCGACGACGTGTACCTATTATTGAAGACATAAATTAACATAGTCATTCTAAATAATACTTACCAAAATGATACCAAATGCGGTTTGAACTGGTTTGTGTCCTCACTTATGGTGGTACATTGAACTATAAAATTTAAATATAATGGATGCGGCAAATACAGGCAAAAATATCTACAGCGTGTTTGAGACAGGTTGGCAAAAACTGGAACTGTAGCTTCAGACCATGATTTATGATTGAAAATTGCTGGAATTTTTCTCAGGAAAATTGATAAATTATTCTACCTTTTTCCACTTGATTTGTGATGTGTTGATATTAACCACAAGATCCTGCCCTATAAATAGTAGATTGTACAACAAGTGCATAAAACGTACCATTTTACCCGAGACGTATATATCCATCCGAGCCGTAGGCGAGGGTGGATAGTCAATTCGAGGGTAAAATGGGTTTTATGTTCGAGTTATACACTCTGCTTTTCACTTCGAGTGTGAGAAAAATACATAACAAAATTGCAAAAGAAAAAATAAAGAATTCGCCTTATAGGCGGGAAGACTTTCTTTTTCTATTTTTTATACGTGGCATTGGCAGCACAGAGACTTTAGCATAGATCGTAGTCCATAATTCTCTTGAAATACTTATTTCTTATTTCTTTTGCCTAGTTTTATTATTTTGTAATTAAACATGGATTATGTACAAAATTTAAGAAACAGAATGAAATACGTTAGGTAATAATAAAATTTATTTAACGAAGTTTAATTGCGTGTGTGACTGTTTACCTGACGACCTTTGTCTTAGAGTCTGAGACTTAGACGAAGATTTTACTTTATGCACTAGAGCATAAAAAGCGATTTTATGCAGCCTATACCCAACATAAACACGAACTTTACGAGCATGAGAAGTGAAAACATAATTTTATCAAAAAAATATAATACACGTTAACTCGGCAATGTAACTCATAATAAGAAATCATACCGAGCGCGCGAAATCAGCTGTTAGGTTAGTGGCCTATGGGCGTTTGTGCACTACCACTGAATTTTACCGATCCGGCGGTCCGTTTTTTTACGGACCGGCGTGACATGAAAAACACGGATGATTGGCACTTGTCCGGTTTTTTACTGGCCGGGGCAGCGCAGTGATCTCTTAGAAACTACACTCTACGGACGCGTTTTAAACGAGAGGAATAATGAGTTCCTTGGAACGTCGGCAATTACTTGCTTTATTGCTTAATGTACGAAGACGTAGGAGCAAAAAGAATTTTGGGTTCATCCTCTTATCAGTGAAAGGTACTTGACAGGGTCATTTTACCGAAATCACAATTAATTGAGGCAGGATGAAAAATTATTTTTAACTACTATCGAATGTCTAAAGCTATATAACAAAAAGAGTTTCATCAAAATCCGCTTAATTTTTGCGTGAAACGCGGACAACAGACAGACAGACAGACAAACAAAAATATCAAAAACCATATTTTTGGTGCTAGATATATTACGTGTTATTGGTGTTCTTACATTCACACCAATTATCTAAGCCCATTTTAATTTCATTAAGGAACTGTATCATGGAAAACTTGATAACGGATAAATATTTATATACTTAAATACTTTTTGTTTGTAAATACATACATATTATACATAGTTAACACCCAGACCAAGACAAACAGACATGTTCATGCACACAAAAATTTGTCTTGTTCGGGAATCGAACCCGAGACCACTGGCGCAGAAGGTGGGTAGCCTACTCCTGCGCCAAATCGGTCGTCAAACGACAAAGGCGCTTGAATTTATTTTGGCGTGCGTTCATTTATTTGCGATAACTCTTAAGATATTCATTTAAATTATATGGTGTAAAAGAGTAAAATAATGTGCATGAAATGCTTAAAGCAACTAACGTATTTAGATTGATAAGGGTTAATACTGTATCCGTTTAAATAGCTTTCCAAATTACCGCATTGTTCGTAACCATTTTTTAAGAGATAAGTAATATGGCTATAATATGCTATCCTTAAAAGATAGACATATATGCTATCACGGACTTTTTTGTAGATCTATAGAAGAGGAATATCCCAACATGCATTCTTTTTTTAAACCTCGAAAGGATTAGGCAGCGTTTTTGCTGAAAGCTCCCGGGCGGCTTGCCGTTTGCCGGCACTTTCGACAATCATCGTTATATTTCTACCAATTTACACAAAACTTTCATCACTACATAGTATAAAACAAAGTCGCTTTCTCTGTCCCTATGTCCCTTTGTATGCTTAAATCTTTGAAACTACGCAACGGATTTTGATGCGTTTTTTTTAAATAGATAGAGTGATTCAAGAGGAAGGTTTATATGTACTTTTTATCCCGATATTCCCACGGGAACGTGAACCACGCGGGTGAAACCGCGGGCGGCCGCTAGTAAATTATATATTAAAACGTTCCTGAAGAACCACGCTACCTATTAGTGAAAACCGCATGAAAATCTGTTTCGTAGTTTTAAAGATTTAAGCATATATAGGGACAGACAGACGGGAAGCGACTTTGTTTTATACTATGTAGTGATATATGATTAAAATACAACCATCCGTTTTTTTCCGGACGGTAAAATTCAGTGTAGTGCACAAGCGTGCATATGTTTTTCATTGCCGTCATCTCGGAACGGAAAAAAACGGTCCGGAATGGGGAAAAGTAAAATGACGGACGGTAAAATTCAGTGTGGTGCACAAGCGCCCATATGTTTTTCATAGCTGCCATATCGGTCCGTAAAACACCGGACCGCGCCGGATCGGTAAAATCGGATGCTTGTATTTTAATAATTAATCATTTATATTAGTAATTAATTAAATACAAGCATCCGTTTTTTTCCGGATCGGTAAAATTCAGTGGTAGTGCACAAACGCCCTAAGTCAAAGCGGCGAGCGGCCCGGCGGCGGCGGCGGCCGGCCGGTGCGGCGGCAGCGTGTGGTACTCTCAGTCTGGCAGCACTTGGGCCGTACTTTTTCCAACCGCTGCGCTGGATCAGAAGATTCGGGGTAGAGGCATGGCCACCACGCTCCCCTGAACTAACCCCATTGGAGATTTTCTTAAGGAGTTATATCAAAGAACGGGTGTATGTTACGGAGTGCGATATCATCAATTATCACTCGTAACCAGCATATCAACGAAGATATGGCAATGATGCTCCGTAATCGTGCTGAACTCCTTCGCCGGGCACAACCTTGCCTGCAGCTCGGAGGCAGCCACTTCGAGGCATTCCTTTTACGACCAGAGAGACTTTTGGTAAGTGAGTTTTTTTATTTGTTCTAAACGTGGCCCAGCCTACGTACTCTCGTCGCGAGCGGTGCCTACTTCCCGACAGGTATTAAATAAACAGCGGAAATTAAGCGCTTTCGGTTCGCGCGTGGAGCGTAAATTGATGTTTGTAATACATTGCGTAATTCAAAAATAAAAAAACGTTAACCTAGCTAGCATTAACAATACCAGTCTGAATTCATACCCAACAACCATTTATTGGCTGAATAATTTTTGTGTAAAAGAAATTTGACGACTTAAAGCTGCCTTGGTTGAGGAAATAACGTCTGTGAAAGGGCGTTTGTGCACTACACTGAATTTTACCGATCCGGCGGTCCGGTTTTTTACGGACCGATATGGCAGCTATGAAAAACATATGAGCGCTTGTGCACCACACTGAATTTTACCGTCCGTCATTTTACTTTTCCCCATTCCGGACCGTTTTTTTCCGTTCCGAGATGACGGCAATGAAAAACATATGCGCGCTTGTGCACTACACTGAATTTTACCGTCCGGAAAAAAACGGATGGTTGTATTTTAATCATATATCACTTCGCTTCCCGTCTGTCTATCCCTATATATGCTTAAATCTTTAAAACTACGAAACAGATTTTCATGCGGTTTTCACTAATAGGTAGCGTGGTTCTTCAGAAAGGTTTTAATATATAATTTATGAAAGTTTTGTGTAAATTGGTAGAAATATAACGATAATTGTCGAAAGTGCCGGCAAACGGCAACCCGCCCGGGAGCTTTCTGCAAAAACGCTGCCTAATCCTTTCGAGGTTAAAAAAAAATAATGCATGTTGGAATATTCCTCTTCTATAGATCTACAAAAAAGTCCGCGATAGCATATGTCTATCTTTTAAGGATAGCATATTATAGCCATATTATCTCTTAAAAAATGGTTACGAACAATGCGGTAATTTGGAAAGCTATTTAAACGGATACAGTATTAACCCTTATCAATCTAAATACGTTAGTTTCTTTAAGCATTTCATGCACATTATTTTACTCTTTTACACCATATAATTTAAATGAATATCTTAGGAGTTATCGCAAATAAATTAACGCACGCCAAAATAAATTCAAGCGCCTTTCTCGATTGACGACCGATTTGGCGCAGGAGTAGGCTAACCCACCTTCTGCGCAAGTGGTCTCGGGTTCGATTCCCGAACAAGACAAATATTTGTGTGCATGAACATGTCTATTTGTCTTGGTCTGGGTTTTAACTATGTATAATATGTATGTATTTACAAACAAAAAGTATTTAAGTAAGTATATATTTATCCGTTATCAAGTTTTCCATGATACAGTTTCTTAATGAAATTAAAATGGGCTTAGATAATTGGTGTGAATGTAAAAAGTTATTTATTTCTTATTATTATTATTATTTCTCACCAATAACACGTAATATATCTAGCACCAAAAATATGGTTTTTGAAATTTTTGTTTGCCTGTCTGTCTGTCTTTTGTCCGTGTTTCACGCAAAAACTACTAAGCAGATTTTAATGAAACTTTTTTTTGTTACATAGCTAGCTGTAGACATTCGATAGTAGTTAAAAAATAATTTTTCATCCTGCCTCAATTAATTGTGATTTCGGTAAATGACCCTGTCAGGTACCTTTCACTGATAAGAGGATGAACCCAAAACTCTTTCTGTCTTCTACGTCTTCGTACATAAAGCAATAAAGCAAGTAATTGCCGACGTTCCAAGGAACTCATTATTCTTCTCGTTTAAAACGCGTCCGTAGAGTGTAGTTTCAAAGAGATCACTGCGCTGCCCCGGCCAGTAAAAAACCGGACAAGTGCACAAGCTACCATCCGTGTTTTTCATGCCACGCCGGTCCGGAAAAAAACGGACCGCCGGATCGGTAAAATTCAGTGGTAGTGCACAAACGCCCTAAGCGCTTATACAGATGATTATTCAAACGGTTTGAGCATAAAATAACTCGCTTCAATTTGGATAACAGCTGATTAATGTCCACATAGTATCTGAATAAATGCACAACAGGATGGATGTCTCCTGAATAAATGCTAAACTACCTTTTATCCAGCAATTATGACTTAATGATCCAATATCCAGTTTTTTTATATTTGACCTCAGACATTCAGTTTATATTCAAACATCAGATGTACGTAAAAAGAAATATTGCAAACTTTATTAAATAAACTACAGTTTTGTTCCGTTTGATTTTGAATTTACAACAGGTTAAACCCAAAAAGACACAAACGTAATTGTAGAAAAGAAAATGGTATCTTAGTTTTTGTTTTACGTATTCCATGGATCAGAATCAGAAGTTACATTTTTTAAACGTATGCTACTTAACTGTGAATATTATATAACTTTTCGTAAAATTTTCAAGCGCTCCGCGATAACAACAGCTTAGTTTGTAATTATCTTCGGTAATTATAGTGATTTTGTTAGTCAATGGCATTCATCGGCCCATTAATGTACTCATATTAGGAAATGTTTTAACGTGACATGGCATGAAGTATAAGCATTTGTTTCGGTGAATTCCGTGCGCGAACTTGAATAAATTCACGTTATAGAACCTAGTTGCCGCGTTTTGATGGGGTGCCATAAGGCATGTATAATATTTGAATATTGATTTATCAATGATTTTTTAATAAATTATTGTTTTAGTTATTTTTATTTTTATTTGTTATAGTGATAAGCAATTAAAAAGTATTTTACACGATTTTTTAGGGATTTTACTTCTTGCATTTGCCTCTTAGTTGGAGAAAGGACTAATCATGAGTATGTTCTTATTTTAAAAGGATTCCTGAACAAGTGAAATATTTTCCGTGCATTTTTAAAATGTTAGTGCAGGAAAATAATGTGGCTACAAATTGTTGATAACTTAAAGTATTTTTACTTCGGGAAACGAAGTGTTTGATGAGAAATTTTGCATTCACTTTCATAAAAAAGAGGTTAGGCAGTGGAGTTATGGTTATCTTGATTAAGAGCCGCTCGCTCAGCGTTTGTTTTTTCATATTTCTGTACAACAGTTTGTTTGTGGCTACTTATTCAGATATAATACGGTTAAAAGTGCAATTAACATCACATTTTTTAAACACAGTTCCAAAATTTACCGAAATGTTACTTTTATATTGGGGATCGCATTTAGAGAAAATCTGATCAGGGTCACTTGGAGATAAATTGATAGATAAGTATTCAAATTATAAGTTTTTATTATTATTTATCTCCTTTATTACTTTTAAAATACATACAAAATTATATTTCTAAATAGGTACCTATTAAATGTTAACAATGTTTAACCTCGGATGCCACAAGATTGTGTTTCAGAGCAAGTTGTTGGTGTATTATCCTGGCCACTTGGTTATGTCTATGCAAATACTCGCCGCTAGCGAAACTAGAACAACCGGAGATTATATGTCTAAGGGATTCACCCGGACGATGGCATGCTCGGCAAATATCCAATGTGCCATCCTTTAGCATAAACCTTCGGTAGTTTTTATTCGTCATCACAACCACATCCATAATCGCACAGAGACAAAACAAACAATCTACGTCAGGCCTATGGAGAGCACGGTAGAATCTGCCATGGTAACTCCTTGCTTTGCCACACAATGCTGCGATCCGAAGTACTAACTACTAGTTGGCGCCAGCTTTCTTTTGCTAAAAATAGAGGAGTCAATCCTTATTCGACCTTAACCTTCGACGACCGATATGGTGCAGGGGTAAACTACCTGCCTTCTGCGCCAGAGGTCTCGGGTTCGATTCCCGAACAAGACAAATATTTGTGTGCATGAACATGTCTATTTGTCTTGGTCTGGGTGTTTTCTATGTATATTAAGTATGTATTTACAAACAAAAAGTATTTAAGTATATATTTACCCGTTATCAAGTTCACGTAGACACAGTTTCTTAAGAAATTAACTACGGGCTTAGATAATTGGTGTGATTGTAAGAAAATATTTATTTATTTATTATAATTATTATTATTTAAATCTTTGTGAGATGGCATTTGGCTCACGCAGTAGTAATGTGACACCATTTAGATAAAAACACTGGATTACTTCAATAATCAGTTACTATCTGCATAAAAACCTTTATTTAATAAAATGTTAATGCTTTAAACTGAATATAAAGGTAGTTGTGAATAATCTTAAACTATCCAGCTTCTTATTTAAATTTTTACTTTTTTGCATTTACATTAAAGTGAAAAGAAATTAAATATTCAGAAATAATCTTTATAATTGAAATTAATGTCAAAGTTATACAGAGCAATGCTAAATCTTCAGCTACTATACAGCTGTTAGCAGTTTCATTTGCTTCAATTTGAATATGGTTTATTTAACAGTGCTTATAGTAATACTTACGATCACTATGTAGTATGTAGGTGCTTATTTTTCAGACTAAGCACGATAGGTAGGGCAGAGGTACCCTTTGTGGCCACTTTAAGGATTTTTTGACTTTTAAGCACTAAGTACTAAATGTTCTTAGGTATTTAAGACACAAATTATATCTTAAATTACAGATAATTTATCTACCTTTCAAGGTGCATTTTTCAAATTTATAAAAGTAAAATAGTTTTTTATAAATTACACATTATGTGTGAGAGGTGCCAAATGTACCGGTTTTGGCCACTTACTGATAGTTAAACTTTTGTAAGTATTGCAATGCAAAAAATCAAAACCAATCCCAGGTTAAATCAATATATTTTAATTCCCTAGAAACCAGTCAATTGCAAAACAACAATTTAATTGTCAAAAACAAAGATTTATAAAGTATTTCATCCAAAACAAATTTCTTAAAATTTTCATACAAAACATTTTTTCAAACAGAAAATGGAATTTATAAAAAAAAATCGTATGATATAAGGAATTCTAACGGTTGTTATTATCACCTTAAAATACCTTATTTTAATTGCCTTTATCAAAAATGGCTAAAAGTTGTTTAGAAAACTTTTAGAGCAAAAAGTGACCAAAACCGGTACAGTGGCCAAAACCGGTACGCCTGCCCGAAATCGTATATATCGTATCGCGAAAAAAAATCGGCTGTTACATACATAAGTACGATAAAAAAACCGAATGTCAAGTTGGGAGACCGCAACCCGACGCGCGGGAACATATCGTCCAGTTGGCGTCCATTTTCTCGCGAAATTTTGCGACGAAAAATTAACGTCCTTTTGAATAGGATAAAGTTTTTTAAAGTCTTCGATATCGCCAACGGGATAGTCCATCGTGTACAGGGTCTGTAAGATCTAAGAGTGGAGTGCTTAGATGATGATCAATGTCTGCCACTTGAAGGTAATAACAAAAAAGGATAGCAAAACAATACCTTAATCAAATACAAAAACACGTCCATATTTGTTCATTCTTACTCCGTGGCAGTAATCACAGCGCAACTTTGCAATCTCTATAAAAGAATTGAAAACTCTTCGCTAAGGCTCACTTTAACAAAATAAGTGGTTGAGAGTGGTTTAATTTTTTTGTATTTTACAACTTGATGTTTGATAAGTAAAAAAAATGTGGTCATCTTACAATTTTCCCGAAAGAAATAAAACAAATGATAGTTTTTTAATTTAAAACAAATTGTGATGGTGAGTGAAAAATTAAACAAAGAGGATTTATTGAAGAAATGAAACCTTTTTTGGACAAACAAAATTAAAAGCGGGAAATTTTGACATTTGTAACAAAAACGAAGATATCTCGAAGACTTTAAAAAGTTTATCCTACATTCAAAAGGACGTTATTTTTTCGTTTTGAATACTCAAAGTTTTTTCGTCGCGAAATTTTTGACGTTTTATTACAAAAATACAAAATGGACTCCAACTGGACGATGTTCCCGTTCCCGCGCATCGGGTTGCGCTCTCCCAACTTGACCAACACTACTGTAAGCCTTCAGGAGAACTTCGAAATGGATTTGGAGGATACCAACTGGATCCTGACGTCATCTTTCATCATATTCACCATGCAGACTGGTAAGAAAACTTTTCTTTTTACAAGCTTTTATTTAACTTGCCAATACAAAAGGTCTTAAAGTTAGGCACGTAGAGCATTATGGGTCCGGATTGGACATGACAATATAGTTATACGTGATGTTAGTTAGAGTGGGGGACAAATCTTGCAAGCTAAATTTGACCCACTTCCCAGTGTCCGGTGAGCTGAAACTTTACATACAGGTTTGGTTTGGATGACAATACAATATTAAACTCTAACAAAAAAGCTTGTCATAAAAACGAGGTTTTTACAAAAAACTTATTGTCGTTATAATAAAAATTACCTATGAACCCACCAGTGGGTCATAGCGGTGGGGCCACGGGTAATACCCGTATTTACACGTAACCGGCTCTGGCTTCATAGTGCCGTTTCACATGCACACGGTCACGGCACGTCCGCGAACGCCGTGTTAAGTAGAAATGTATGAGCTACATAGACAGCTTTCACATGTGCATGGCGACCGTGCCGTGACCGTATGTCACCCGGTCATAACAGCACGATGACCGTGCCGGACGGAACAGTGTGCATGTGACAAGGTACTAAGGCCTTCAGTGTATTAGATTTTTTTTTTGTGATACTATCCATAATCTGTATTGATACAAAAAAAAAATACAGCGAAGCGATCGCCTTAAATTTCCAACCTATCACGTGTTCTATATGACTTCCGAGGCTCGCAGCCGTGTGCATACTGTCTCGTACTGTCTATTCATAATTTAACGAGAAATTATAATTTCACTAGTGGAATTATAATATCACGGCTTTGACAAAATAGGGACATATACAATAATAAAAAAAATAAGGTGGTGGTATTAAGTACATGGAACTGAAACTTAATTTCTTTGACGTGATAACGTCTTATAAATCGACTAGCGCATCGCCCGCGACTTTGTCCGCGTGGAATTAGGATATTCACACGACCTTTACTTAAAAAAAAGAAATTAAATAATTATAAAAGGCAATGCCTAAAACATTTGAACATCAATTCTTGATAGTATAACAAACAATATTTACTAAGACAGTATAGCAGTAAACTCTCAGGATCATTCGTCCGTATATAACATTTTTAAAAACCGCAAATGTAACTTTGTAATTCATACAAACACTATGAAAAACAAAGTTAAGTTCTAGCTAGTCTCACTCGGTTCGGACTGAGTTTACAGGTATTCTTCCTTTGCAAATATTGTCTGTAGTGCTGCCAACAAATTATATTTCAATGTTTGGTTGATGGCCGCAAGAAAAAAAAAGACGCCAGCTGCCATACAAAAATGGTCATTGTCCTTTGATGAAAGAACTTTTTAAATCGGTCCAGTAACTAGTAGCTTCTCTCGCGTTTGAACTCAGAGTCACAAAATAGAAAAAGAGTTTCATACAAATTCTGACCGCCTTTTTTACCCACTTAGGGGGTGAATTTCCAAAAATCCTTTGGTAGTGCTCACTTAGATTTTTGGCTAAATCTATGTCGTTAGTACTATTATATATTCTGTGTCTATGTACAAAGTTTCTACTGAATCCATTGAAGAATCTAACCCTCTAACTTTTAAAATAAGAAAGTGAAAAATCTTGAAGAATATAGTGAGATATAACACATTTTAAAAAACCGCAAATGTAACTTTGTCATTGATACAAACACTATGAAAAACAAAGTTATTTTATGCTGACGAAAAATGATAGTGGTATTTGACTATGACTATGTATAGTATAGGCAATCGGTACGTTATGTGATTACCGCGCAGTTATACATAATTTTCCGAACTTAGTCCCAGTCCTCGGAGAATAGTGAGATAATTTATAAATCTGTGCTTTAGTGAAGTTTTTATGAAATAAATTTGGGTGTGTGTGAACTTTGGTTTTTTTTAAAGACAATCGCCGGGTGCTGCATAACATTGGTAACGCTTTATGGGCGAGTCCAACTTGCACTTGACCGATTTTTAAGTATTGCAAGTGGCTTTTTCGTCATGTTTGTCACGGAGCCTTATATACCTACTGCGAGCTGTCAAACTCCGAATAACACGTTAAGCCATTGGTCTGCTATCGCTAAAATCCAACAATCCGCGTTAGGCGTTCGTGATGGATCATGGCTCATTTTCCTTATCCATCCATAAGGAATACCAGTGCCCCAGCAGTGAGGACATCAAAATGGCTATTAATTATGTAAATGATGTTAAACAACCTTGTAAAAAAGGATAGCCGGAACTACAAGTTTTCTATGGTTTTCCCTAATATAACCTTCTTTGCTAATAATTATGTTTTGTGAAATTTCCTTATTTTATAATTTTACAAGTTATCCGGCAGTTAACTAAAGTCACCGACATAGCTCGATGAATAAGCAAACTGCATTCTTTCTGAGAGACATTACTTAGTCGTGGGCCACACTGGAGCGACCGCGGGGAGCGGAGGCGACCTGCGGATCCGCAGGACGCGCGAACACGTACTATTTCCCTCCGCCGGTCGCGACTACCCTCTGAGTACCTACTGAATCCTGTACTCAGAGCGACGACCGCCGGACACGCCAGTGTGGCCCCTCCCGTCCGTCTCAATATATTTGTTTTTCCCGCTCAACGCGGACGCAAGACGCGCCGCTCCAATGTGGCCCACGACTTAGGCTATATTTTATCGCGATATTCCCACGGGAACCACACCCGTAATACAACGCGTAGCTTCTGTTTAAGATTAATTAGTTATAGGTAGTCGGTTTTTTGTTCTTTGCTTTTGTTTAAGCTAGTTTACCTAAACATTTGAGAAATTCCCAGATTATAGCTAGATAGGAGCTTTGCCAATTGGCAAAGAGCCCCATTTGCTGGCAGTGGTTGACGTGAGTTTAAGATTATTGTTCCACGAGTATATTAGAATAGAATAGAATAGAATAGTCTTGTATTTGCAGGCAAACACGGTACAGTAAAAGCTGTTACAAAATGTCATGCAGATCACGTGTTGCACCAAGTACTGGCACGCAAACATAAATTAATTGAATTTAAATGCATTCATATTTAACAATAATAAGAATAAATAAAAAAAAATCAAGTCAAATTATTAATAATCAATGTCAGGACTTAAGTAATAATAAAAAGCAATAATAAAGAAGCAATTTAGTAATGTCAACATAATTAAAATAAAAGTCAAGTTATCACAATTTATCAAATTAAATTACAAATGTAATTTTTTATGTCAAAACTAAATTTACATACATATTACAAATGATTATTTATTTTATTAACATTATAAAAATTCATCGACACTATAAGGGCACAGACTACACAGCACATCAAACAGTTTGTTTTTAAATTTATTTAGCGGCAAATCTGTAATAGCCTCGGGCAAAGCGTTGTACAATTTTATTTTATTAACTGGCCTCACAGCTTGACAAAAGAGCCACTGTACTTTAATATTGTATGGTCATCGTCATCATCATTTCAGCCGTACGACGCCCACTGCTGGGCATAGGCCTGGCATAGGCTTGGCCTATCCCAAGGATCTCCACAACGATCGGTCCTGCGCTGCCCGCATCCAGCGGCTTCCCCCGACCTTGAGCAGATCGACGGTCCACCTTGTAGGGGGCCTGCCCGCGGAACGTCGTCCGGTTCGCGGTCGCCATTCGAGAACCTTTCCGCCCCAACGGCTATCGGTTCTCCGCGCTATGTGTCCCGCCCACTGCCACTTCAACTGAGCAATCCTTCGAGCGATGTCGGTCGTTATAGTTCTCCTGCGGATCTCATCATTTCTGATTCGATCGAGCAGGGAAATACCAAGCATCGCTCTCTCCATTGCTCGCTGGGTGAACTTAAGCCTTCTTATGAGACCCATAGTAAAAGACCACGTCTCTCTTCCATAAGTCATAACTGGCAACACACACTGGTCAAAGACCTTAGTCTTGAGACATTGAGGAATTTTGGACGTAAATATATGCCGGAGCTTCCCAAACGCTGCCATCCGAGCTGGATTCGACGAGAGATGTCTTTCTCGAAGTTGGACTTACCTAATTGGATTGTCTGTCCTAGGTAGACATAGTGGTCAACAACTTCGAGTGTAATGTTCCCAACATTAACTGGAACTTGTATGGTCATCTGAACCAAACCTGTATACAAAATTTCAGCTCCATCGGTAACTGGGAAGTGGGTCAAATAAAGCTTGCAAGATTTGTCCCACACTAACTAACTAACATGGCAAGTTAATAAAAAGCTTGTAATAATAAGTTTTTAGCAAAAATTTAATTTTTATGACAAGCTTTTTTGCTGACTATACTTTAATATTGTATTGTCATCTAAACCAAGCCTGTATACAAATTTTCAGCTCTATCGGACACTGGGAAGTGGGTCAAATTAAGCTTGCAAGATTTGTCCCCCACTAACTAACAAACTAACTAACTAACATGGCAAGTAAGAAAATCTTGGAATTCAATTTTAACCTACTTTTAATTGTCGTATTGATTTGAAACTTTGCAAGTCTATATGAATCCGATGACAATACAATAATTTGATACCATCGAGCTGAACTGATGATGCAGTCAAGAGGTGGGCACTAGAACTCTTCAATGGCTGCTACGAAACCCCTCGAGTTTAGGCTCATTTGTTTTGTTCTGATGAGACCTATTCGCTACACTTAATGGTGAGGGTCTGATGATGGAGCAGGAAGGAAGCCAGTGGCAGTTCTTAATGACCACTAGGAAACCCCTCGAGTTTAGGCTCCGTTGTTTCGTTCTGACGAGACTTATGAGCTGCACTTGGTGGTGAGGGTCTGATGATGGAGCAGGGAGGAAGCCAGTGGCAATCCTTAATTTATTTATTTATTTATTTATTTATTTGGAAAAGGCTTACCAACTAAATACATACTGGAACATTAACAAAACATCAATTACTCTAGTTTATTAAGTATATATCTAAATTAAAGGTATAGCACAACATTAATAAAGTCAACGTAAAGAATAATCACAATAAAAAAGTTAAATATTACGAGTTACTATGTAAGATTTTGAATTACTATTATTACACGAATTAATATTAACATTACATAGATAAATAAATTGCTTTCTTAAATTTGACCAGTTTGCTAGAAAATATATCAATGTCATCCTTATGAAAAATCTCATTATATTTTTTTATTAAGCACTTAAGTGGCGTGCAGTCGCCGTACCTATTTCTATTAGAAATATAAGAAAAAGGCTTGTAATTATGTAACCTGGCATTCACTCTAGGCACACTGATACTTAATTGGGACATGAGGGATCGACAATCAGCGCTTTGGTTTATCACCTTAAAAAGAAAAACCAAACCCAAGAAATCCTTCCGCCAAACTAACGATTTCATATTGAAATGGCATAACCTCTCTTCATATGTTTTTATCGAATAACTTACTCTAGCGACATAAGAAAGTCTTTTTACAAATTTCCTTTGGATATTCTCGAGACGCTGTATGTTATTTTGGAACGTAGGATACCAAACGAATGAACAGTACTCCAGATGACTGCGCACTAATGCACAGTACAATGACTTAAGTGCTCTTACTGATCTGAACTCTCTAGTGTTACGGTTAATAAAGGCCAACATTCTGAAACATTTGCTTATGGTATAATTAGCATGTGGAACTAATCGCATTTCAGAGTCCAATATAACCCCCAAATCCTTTATTTCGTCAACCCTTTTCAAAGTTTGGTTGCCAACTCTATAAGCCGTATCAAATTTATTTCGCTTACGAGTAAATTTAATGTGGTAACACTTAGCAATGTTCAACTCCATAGCATTATTTTGACACCACTGGGACAAACTGTCTACGTCATTCTGCAGAAGCACCTGATCATGTTGCGTCGTCACGACTCTGGAGAGTTTTAGATCGTCTGCGTAAAGTTCAAAGTTCGAGTTCGAGATGCAGTATTTAATGTCATCTATGAACATGATAAACAAAATGGGTCCCAAGTGTGACCCCTGAGGTACTCCAGAAGTAGGAGTAAAAGCATTAGAAGTGTAACCATTAAGTACCACCTTCGCTGACCTCTGGGTTAAGTAAGATTTAAACCACTTCCATAGACAACCGTAAACACCAAACCTAGATTCTAATTTATGAAGGAGAATTTGGTGGTCCACCCTATCAAATGCACGACTGAAGTCACTATATATTGCATCGACTTCATTGCCTTGACTCATATCAGAGATGATTTTTTCGACATAGACGATCAAGTTAGTGGACGTAGATCTTCCCTTCATAAAGCCGTGCTGGTGTTCCGAGATAAACTGCTTAATGTGCCAGTTTATACTAGCACTCCTTAATGACCAATAGGAAACACCTCGAGTTCTGGCTCATTTGTTTCGTTTTGATAAGACCTATTCGTTACACTTGGTGGTGAGGGTCTGATGATGGAGCTGGGAGGACCCAGTGAAACTCCTTAATGACGTCAAGAAAACTCCTCGAGTTTGGGCTCATTTGTGTTGTTCAGACGAGACCTATTCGCTACACTTGGTGGCGAGGGTCTGATGATGAAGCAGGGAAGAAGTCAGTGGCACTCCTTAATTACCACTAGGAAACCCCTCGAGTTTGGGCTCATTTGTTTCGTTCTGATGAGGCCTATTCGCTTCACTTGGTGGTGAGGGTCGGATGATGGAGCAGGGAGGAAGCCAGTGGCACTCCTTAATGACCACTAGGAAACCCCTTGAGTTTGGGCTCATTTGTTTCGTTCAGATGAGACCTATTCGCTACACTTGGTGGTGAGGGTCTGATGATGGAGCAGGGAGGAAGTAAGGGTTCGGCTTGCGCTTCTGGTAACTAATGGACTCCACTTGAATTTGTAAAACTAAATACATACAAGCACGCCTTTGAGTTATAATGTTTACGGGATGGGCAGACACATGAATGGACTGTGAAATCGATTACCATCCCCATCCATAGCTTGCCATTTGTTAAACTAAAAAGTAAAAAATAAATATGTAGTTTAAAAAACTATAAAATCACACTTTTATAGGAACAGACTAAAAGTACAAAATAACCGTCTATTCAGTAACTGAAATTAAAAAGCGTGGTGCGCCCTTTGCAAAGCACGCATTCAAGTACTTAATATTGACAACGCGTACCACGCCTTTTAATTTCAGTTACTGAATAGACGGTTATTTTGTACTTTTAGTCTGTTCCTATAAAAGTGTGATTTTATAGTTTTTTAAACTACATATTTTTAGTTCCAATATTGTAATGTCATATAAGTCTGGCGCACTATGAATACCTATGCATTGTCCCACCCAGAATTTATTACATGAATCAAATTGTTATGATAGGCGATACATTTAATAAAAGGGGACCAATGCGTTTAATAAAAGGGGAAAAAACAACGGGTTGCACCCCGGGAGTGCCGGCAGAAGTGAAAAATGGCCTCCTAGACTAGATAGACTTTTAGACTTTCTCACAAAAAAACTCCTAGACTTTTTCACAAAAAATAGGTATTTGACAAGAAAATAAAAAATACGGACTGGATTTGAACCAAGATCTTCTGGCTTCAATGCCCCCCGTTTTCTAACCTGAGCTATCACGACTTTGAAAACGGTGTGGCGAAATTTGCCTTTGTATTCTAATGACACGTTGTAAGTAACAGTTTTTCGGGTCACGTGTCTGTCTCACGAATTTTCGATCTGACGGTCACGTGTCCTGACTTGAGTTTACAGTGCCACAAACTTTGCTGTGCCGGTGGCCAAAATGTGAAACTAACGTGATTTTTTTTAATGTCATTTTGCTGTCAAGTTGATGTCCAACCATAGCGCTGCTGGCGGCTGAAGTTCTTAGAAGTCAGGGCCGCTTAAATTACTACAAAAAAAAGAAAAACGTACGTAGCGCCGCTGTCACCAGCACAGAAAAGGTTGTGGCACTGTAACTTTCTTTACCCATCACAAAAAGGGCACAAACGCCGCTAAAGAAGTTTTCACTTCAAAATTATCGCTCCATGATTAACGCTTGGACCTTGGACGAACAGCCTTATTAAGACACACAATAGCGTCAAAGTAGCCAAGGACATAAAATGGGCAAGAAAAACAAGGTTTAAAGTCATAAGTGGGCGGGCCAGGGCGGTCCGCAGCTTTGAGAGAACTCGGAAGCCATGAAGCTCGACTTAAGGTGCCTGTAGTCGTGAAACGATCATTATTTTTTGAGGTCCTAAAACTCATAAATTAACCTAATGATGAATCCAGAATTAATATATATTAAATATTGATATATAAACTTCAATCTGAGCATTAAAAAAAAACAAAGTCTTTAAGATACTATTAAAAAAAAAACATTGAAATGAAGCTGTTTTCAACTTGAAATACGCTACTGCTTCTAAACTACAAGTGATACTTTCACGTTTCTTTCAGGAAGAAATTGCTAACTTGAAACTGAGCATTTTTCGTTTTAAAATAATACATAGTTTTGACGAAACGTGTGTTTAAACTGTTTTTGTGCGGGTAGCGGGCGGGAAAATTAGGCCACTTTTCTATGGCCAAGGTCGTTGGCGATACCACGGGCCTTAATACTGAGGTAACTGGAGAGTGCAGTACGATCAATTTTTTGTGACCACAAATTACACAGTGGCTGTCTTCCGTCTCACCTACACTTTAAAAAAATACGTATGGTCATATGCATGAAGTTCGACTTAATACTGAGGTAACTGGAGCGTGCAGTACGAACAATTTTTTGAATACCACAAATAACACAGTGGCTGTCTTCCGTCTCACCTACACTTTAAAAAAATACGTATGGTCATATGAGACAACTGACAGCCACTACCTGCCACTACATACATAAATGTCAAATTTGCTGGCGACACTTTTTTATTCATGGTGAGAGCTCCAGTTACCTCAGAGTATTAAGTCAAACTTCATGGTCATATGAGACATCTGACAGCCACTACATACTAAATGTCAAATTTGCTGGTGTTCACTTTTTTATTCAGGGTGAGAACTCCAGTTACTTCAGTATTAAGTCGAGCTTCATGTCGGAAGCAGTCCATTTGACATCTCCATTTTCCAGTCATAGACGAACACCACAGCCTTCTCTATCGTTAGAGAAGGCTGTGCGAACACGCGTATTTTTTGGGTTTTCTTACAAAAACGAATTACTGAGCGGGAAACTAGCCCCACTTAAATAGGTATTTATTTAAAAAAGGTAAGGTAGGTTTAAAATATTTATTTTATTCTGTTTAAGGGTTCCGAACCAAAATGGTTAAAAGGAACCCTTATGGTAAGTCTGTTGGTCCGTGTTTCTGTCACAGCTTGATATCTCGAGAACTATTAATGCTATCAACTTGAAATTTGTTAGATGACGTTTGCCCAATTATTTTGCAATTATGAGATATATAAAAATATTTATATTTTTTTGCAACAGGTACTGAAAGGGTTCGTCGTCGTTTATGTGATACAGTCTGGTGTCAGACAGACGGACAGTGGAGCCTTAGTAATAGGTTCCCGTTTTTACCCCGAGTCGTTCAGTGATTCGTCCCACCACACGTTCGCTTCGTCCCAATGGGACGAATCACTGAATAAAAAAAATTGTTATTGTTTGTTCTGCGATTCGTCCCATTGAATTAATTCTTATAAAATAAAGAGATAAAGTACAGTCAGCGAGTCAATAAAAAATTAGAACCCGAAATAAAAGACAAAATATCAATTCGTAAATAATATTTTTATTTGAAAGGAAATCAACAATAAACACATTTTTAAATTTACTGGGGTACTGAACCCTAAAAAACAGGCACTTGCTTTATTCAATTTCAATTTCATTTATTTGCATAAATATGGTACTTACAATAGAGGTGTTAAATATATTAATTCTCTAGCATATCCTGTTGAATATATCGACGTGCAAATATTTAATTGTCTCAAAGTGCAATTTATTATATTAAATTCGTAAATGTCAATAAAATAACAATAAAATGTTAATTTTAATATAAAAAAAATAAAATTTAATAGTAAATAAATAAAAAGATGTAGGTTAAATTGTCATTTTCAAAATTAATTACATGTCAAATAGTTTTATCATTTAAAAAGTCGTTAACAGAATAAAATGTCTCTTCCAATAGGAGGTAATTCAAATTAACCCAGTAAATAGAGACTAATTAAGGGGGTTATCTTACGAGTGGTCCGGTAGTTCTGAATTTTTGATATGTTATCTAGGATGGTAAGTGAAGTATGATTGCAACATATTACACAAACAAGATGTTTGCATTATCGCGCATTTTCAGAAAATTGGAACACACGCGTAGCATTCTCAGCAATCTAGAATAAGATCGCTTACTAAGATAATGTATCTTTAATTGTACTCAATATTATTATCTCAATATACATCTTGACACCGAACAAGTCACATCTCTTTTATTACCTTAGCCTCGGTAAAGCGTCATACCTCTTCATGGCGACCCTTTGCCAACCGAACTTATAAATTTTTGCGGGAAAATCATTACTACATGGAGCAGCAAAGCAAAATTTTCAACACCATACTAGCAGCAGTCTTCGTTGCGGTGCTATTTGGCTCTACACTTCTGTTCATCGCATTACTTGGGAAGACAAAACAATAATATGGGAGCACCACAAAGTAAAGAAGAAGTTATCATCGCACAAACCGCCAGCGGCGACGCCCAAGCAACGCAGAAAACTTCAAGCCAGCTCACTACAACAGAAATTTTACTATCCGTCATACTGCTTCTCATCGTTATACTCATCATTTACGCCTGCATCCGGAAAATTTGGGACCGAATTGTCAACCGACTCCGTAGAGAATTCAACAGCGCAGTTCTAAGAAACACAATATCTTCCGTGGAACTGGCAACGACGTCGACTCAACCATCAACGTAGACCAGGAGGTGTCCAGGGTAGAAACCCGGCCCATTGTACGAGGGGCAAGGGAAATCCCAGCCCGATCTTCAGTTAGCTGTTTCAAGCGGTCCAGGAACCCATCTTAGAAGTCTGAAGATCCTACACACTCAAGGAGCATGAGAAAACCCCCAGCCCGCAGCCCCAGCCCCCACACGCCACGCCGGTCACCACATACCTACTCATCGTGCAGAGACGTAATTATTTTATTCGCGCGCTATAATGCCACCGTAAGTCGTAAGTTATTTTATACCTAAACGTTTTAAATAATATGTAGGATTACATTTTTTTTCTTATTAGATAATGTCATTTATTATTTCCGATTTAAATGAATTGCATAAGAAACTATTGTATATTAAAGATAATTTAGTAAAACTAGGACCAGATAGACGTCAAAAAGAGTTAGGTTTTACGAAATTTAATGAAGCGAAACTTGAATACGCGAAATTAGAGTATATTTTATCTCAAGTACATAATTTAGTTGAAAAATCGGAGGTATCAACTAAAGATATAACTTTAATTAATAAAATAGCAAATGACATTCAGATCATTTATGACAAAATTATTTCTTTAGAGACTTTAAGTGTTAGTAGTATTTCAAAAATGGCAGAAAAAGATAAATTTGACTTGAAGACAGCCATTGCACTTTTACCAACGATGACAGGTCAAGAACACGTCAATAAATCTCTAATTGATGGTATACAATTATATAGTTCAATGATCAGCGATGCTACTCATGGGTTACTTATTGATTTTGTGATTAAAACTAGGCTCTCTCCTAGCGCAAAATTACGTTTAAAAAGTAGTTATCCAACTATTAAAGATTTAATTAGAGATATGAATACGCATTTGATTCAGAAAAAATCTGCTGTTGCTATCCAACACAAATTACAAAACTGTCGTCAAGGTCATAGGTCGATCGAGTCATTCGGCTCGGAACTAGAACAACTTTTTGTGAATTTAACCATAGCACAAGCGGATGACGACGCTACTAAGTTTGAAGTATTGCGTCCCATTAATGAAAAGGTTGCAATCAAGCGCTTTTCAGATGGATTAGTGAATCAAAAGCTTAGTACTATCATAGCATCACGTCACTTTGATTCTTTACCAGAGGCTATAAGAACTGCCCTAGACGAGCAGTCAATGTCTACCAGACACGAGGAAGTTATGAACATTAAAAAGTTTCATACTCGTAATTTCTCACGCACACCTACTAATTATCCGCGTCAGCCAAGTAATTATTCTAATAAATATAGTTACTATAATAGATTTAGCGCAAACAATAGGTACGCTGCCGGAAACACGAGACCACAACAAGGTAAGTACATGTCGCGAGACTCCCGCGCCGCGCAAGGAACACAATCACGTTCACGTGACCGCGGTCGGCCGAGCCCGCGCCCGCCGCGCTCAGCTGTGCCTTTTCAACGTGTGCAGTACGCTAGCCACGAGCAATCGACCAATAGTGAGTCACAAGCGCGTTCTGAGCCCCAGAACGATAATAATTTAGATTTTTTTCGTTCCTACTGAAAATTATGTTTTAAACTACAATAATAGTAGTACCGTAACTTTTAACGTAAGTAATAGCAATATCGATCTTTTAGTCGATAGCGGAGCAAGCCTTTGTGTTTTAAAATACGAATGGTTATGCGATTATCCGAAGTTATTGAATTTAATTACATTTGAGAAGTTAGTTATAAAAGGTGTTAGCGGTAAACTAGTATCTGAAGGATATATTTACTTAGATTTGTCTTATAATGGGTTAGTTTTTAGAGAAAAAATGTATGTGTTTAAAAATATGTCTTGTTCTGCAAATGGTATTTTAGGTGATAATTTTTTGAAACGCTATCAAGCTATAATTAACTATAAAGAAAATACTTTGCTTTTAACTAAAGATAGTAATTATGTGTCTATACCTATATTGAGTCACTATAGACATTTGATACCGCCACGATGTGAGGTAATAAAATATATACCTACATCGTTAGGCGACGATTGTGTTTGTTTATCTAAAGAGATACAGAAAGGAGTTTTTATAGGAAGTATAATAGCGAAACCTTGTAATGGTCGCATGCCAGTAAGGATATTAAACACCACTGAGAAAGAAGTTGATCTAGATCTTACCGATTTAGAGACTTTTTCATTGAATGATTTTGAAGTCTGTAATTTTGAAAAAGAGGAGGTTTCTGTCGATCGTGTAAAAACATTATTAGGATTATTAAATTTACCTGAACTGAATTTAGAAGAAAAACGAAGTATTGAGAGTATTTGCGCTAAGTACGCAGATGTTTTTCATCTGCCAGGCGACAAACTCTCTTGTACAAACCTAATGACCCATAATATAACTTTAAAACCTAATGTCTCGCCAGTTTATGTCAAGCCACATAGATTACCGTTCGCACTAAGGAAGGAAGTTCAGAAACAGATAGATATTATGCTCGAAAATGATATTATAGAAGAGGCTACGTCAGAGTGGTCTAGTCCCGTCTTGCTTGTACCGAAAAAAACAGATAGGTCAAACGAGAAACAATGGCGATTAGTTATAGATTACAGGCAGTTAAATAATCGTATTGAGGACGACAAATTCCCTTTGCCTAATATAACTGATATCTTAGATTCGCTTGCAAATAACATTTATTTTTCAAAATTAGACCTTTCGCAAAGCTATTATCAGTTATCTTTAAGCGAAGATTCACGAAAGTACACAGCTTTCACTGCTGGTGATAAAATTTTTCAGATGAAACGCTGTCCCATGGGTCTCCGGACATCTGCGAGTGTATTTTCACGTCTTATGACTATTGCAATGTCAGGCTTAAATTATAAAAAGGCTTTTATTTATTTAGATGATTGCGTAATTTTCGGGAAATCTATAGAAAACCACAATAAAAACTTAATTAGTATACTAGAGAGATTTAGAAAAGTTAACTTAAAATTAAATCCTATGAAGTGTGAATTTTTGCGAAACGAAATAATATATCTAGGACACAAAATAACTTCTGATGGAATTTTACCAGATGAAAGTAAAATTGCAACCATGCAAAACTATCCAGTGCCGATGAACTGCGACGATGTCAATCGTTTTGTCGCGTTTGCAAATTACTACAGACGATTCATACCGAACTTTGCAAACATTGTTTATCCTTTAAATCAATTAAGAAAAAAGAATGTACAGTTTCTATGGTCATCAGAGTGTCAAACGGCATTTGAAAAATTAAAATCAGCATTAATTCAACCCCCTATTTTATCTTATCCAGATTTTTCAGAAAGTAACATCTTTCGGCTACAAACAGATGCTTGTAAGACAGGTTTAGGATCTGTTTTATCTAACATGAACGGTCAAGTAGTCGCGTATGCGAGTAGAAACCTGAAACCCGCCGAGACGAGATATCCCATCATAGAATTAGAACTTTTAGCAATTGTTTGGTCTGTGAGACATTTTCGCCCTTATTTATATGGACGTAAATTTAAAATTATAACAGACCACAAACCGTTAATTTATTTATTTAACTTGAAAGACCCAACAAGCAGACTTACTAAATTCCGATTATTCCTAGAGGAGTATGATTTTGAAATAGAGTATGTTCCAGGACGAAACAATGCAGCTGCAGACGCATTGAGTCGCATACCTATTACATCTTCTACTTTAAAATCATTACATCAAAACACAGTATCAGTTTTAACTAGAGCACAAAGTAAAAAATTAAAAACCCCCACTGATTCTTCTTCAGAGAGCTCCACCAGCACTAGGCCTGATCAACCTATTGCGGTAGAACTTCTCAAGAAACCCGATGACGTAACTGAATTAAGTTTTAATCAATTAAAGTTTGACAATTATTCAAAGTCTAAAGATAGCATTATTTCTAATGCAAGTTGTTACGTTTACGTACCTTCGCAATCAGCGATATATCTGAGTACCCGATCGTCATCTACCCCAGAGGTGTTAGCGAGGGACTTAGAGTCATTATGTCAAAAAATAGGCATACATGAGGTACTTATTATTAAAGAAAAATGTAACGAGAGTAAAATCAAAAGTCTTGTACAAGCAACAAAAAGAATTAACTCTGTTACCCCGCGCTTTCTCATAACAAAAAATATATTAAGAATATATGATAGTGAACAAAAAAGAGTAATACTAAATGATTTCCATCTATTACCTACCAGCGGACACGCAGGAGTTAATAGAATGATGAACAACATTAAGCAATATTATTTTTGGCCAGGTTTGAGTAATGATGTAAAACTTTTTGTTAAAAATTGCCATCAATGTCAATATCATAAGCATAGTAATAAACATATTAAGCAGCCCTTAACCATAACATCAACAGCCCACTCATCATTCGAAAGAATTAGTTTGGATATAATGGGTCCACTCGATGTTGATGACTATAATAATAAATATGTATTGACATTACAATGCGATTTAACCAAATTCGTTGAAGCGTATCCATTACCTAGTAAAGACTCGGTCACAGTTGCTCAATCTTTTACCAATAATTTCATTTTACGTTATGGTATTCCTAGAGAAATATTGACTGACCAGGGAACCGAATTCATGTCATCAGTGATGTCCGAAACATGTTCTCTATTACATATTAAAAAATTAAATTCTACGGCGTACCATCACGAAACTGTAGGCGCTTTAGAAAATACTCATAAAACCCTAGGAGCTTTTCTGAGAATCCAGTGTAATAATTATAAACATAACTGGAGCACCTGGATTCCATATTGGTGTTTTTCTTTTAATACCACAGTGCATAGTGAAACTAAATATACGCCTTTCGAATTAGTTTTTGGGAAAATTTGTAACCTTCCAAATAATTTACAATCAGAAATCGACCCCTTATATAACTATGACAGTTATCCCCGAGAACTTAAGTATCGTTTACAACAAGCGCAATCCGACGCACGACGTAACTTGATACAATCTAAAGAGAAAAGAAAATTATTGTATGATAAAACTAGCAATAATGTTACCTATCAGTTAGGCGATTTGTTATTATTAAAGAACCAAGTAGGAAATAAATTAGATAGTATTTACAATGGCCCTTATAAAGTTTTAAGAGATATGACGTCTAATGTAGAAATTTTAAAAGAAAATAAAGCTATAATTGTGCATAAGAATAATACCAAACCATTCAATAAATAACTATTTTATTTGATACGTAATTATAAGTATAGGTACTTAATTACATACCATGTTACTTAACACTTTGTTATTGTTATGATTAAGTGTAAAATGTGAAGCTTCCGTTTTAATTCAATACCATTTCAATTCGATACCATTTTAATTAGATACAATTTTAATTAGGTATATTGTTTATATTGTAAAACGTTTTTGTATTAGTACGATTTAATAAATGAAATAGTTTTAACTTTGCTATGTTGATAATGTTTAAATTTTGTTTACTTATTTTACTTAAGTAATTAAATTTTGGTTAAGTTCGTTAAAGTCAATGTTACGAGTCTGTTCCTTTTTGCAGGGAGGGGATGATCCTTCCACTTTTTCAGGGGAGATGAAGTATGATTGCAACATATTACACAAACAAGATGTTTGCATTATCGCGCATTTTCAGAAAATTGGAACACACGCGTAGCATTCTCAGCAATCTAGAATAAGATCGCTTACTAAGATAATGTATCTTTAATTGTACTCAATATTATTATCTCAATATACATCTTGACACCGAACAAGTCACATCTCTTTTATTACCTTAGCCTCGGTAAAGCGTCATACCTCTTCATAAGTGAGTATTTAAAATGCAAAATGCATAATTCCTCGCCCTCCGCCCTCCGCCTTTGAATTTATTAAGGGGCAAGTCGTTCACATTATTTGGCACATAATTTATTACACGTTAGAGTTATAAGTTTTAAATTGAATCAAATTAATTTTCAATTTTTTTAATTACTTCACTTAAATTACGAGATGAAATATTTTTAATGTCTTCCTTGCTGTCGTCTTTAATTATGAGAGTCGTATTATCAGCGAATAAAATACATTGTTGGTTGATGACGTTAGGTAAATCATTAATATTACATTATAACAAAAATAATAATAGATCGAGAATGCTACCCTGTGGTACACCGCAGCCATTAATTTTATAATTTGAAGAAAATGTTTTCTTCAGATTATTGGAGGTGTTTGAAAATCCACTTATTTCCACCCTTTGAGATCTTCGAGATAGCTTTTTAGCAAATCTAAAGCAGCTCCTCATATTCCATACCTTTCTAGCTTTTCTAGCAGTAATGAGTGCGATACAAAATCGAAGGCCTTGCTCATGTCTATGTCTTCTTCACGTCTCTATTGAAAATAATCATCTACTCGTTATTTCTTTAAAATAAGTTTCAAAAACTAAAACCCGACTAGCTACTCAAGAATCACGATCTAAAAATTATGAAACAAGCTCGGCTGGCGATCGTTGAGGTTAAGCAACTGACGCAATGGTCGGTCACGAACCGGCATTGGGCCCGCGTGGTGTGTCATAGCCCATTCTCCTTTCCTTATCCATCCATAAGGAAGGCCATTAAATGGCTGATGATGATGATGAGATCAAACGAAACGTCATAATGAAATGAATATCAAACTTTATATTATTTTTTATTACAGGATTTGGGATGTTGGAATCTGGCTGTGTGTCTATAAAGAATGAAGCCAATATCATGATGAAGAATCTGGCGGACATCTCACTTGGCGGTAAAAGATAGATCTTAAGGCGCGTGTACACGGGCAATTTTTGGCAATAATTGCCTGGCAACTGTAATGGATCAATCTAGCGCTTTAAGTCGAGCGACGTTGCTCCATATTTCGTGGTATTGTGTGGCCGTATTTAAGGGTGGTATTCCACTTATCAAAGATCTTTGTCCAATATACATTTGATCAAAGAATTTATCAATGAAACCATTCATAAATTCGTCCTCGTCCAATTTCTTTGATCAAATATTTGATAGGTGGAATACCACCCTAAGCAACAGCCATCGCAACGCCCTTAATTGTGTGGTCGTGAGTCGTGACGTCAACTATTTGGCGGGGATTGACATTAGATTGGAATTACGCAATTCCAGTTGCCCGGCTTAAGCGCGCCTTAAGTCTTATTTTATTTATATAATAAAACCGAAGATATTTCTTCTTTATTTTTAATCTCAGACATTTCAAGTCACTTGGTATTTCAGAAATGACGAGACCGGTCGTTTTGGCGATCCATGGGGAGGTCTATGCTCAGCATGATGAATATTTTTAAGCCCATGTCCTTGACGAAAGTCTAATATACCTCTGCTGTAGCCACCATTAAAATCGGTTGTAAGAGTAACGTAAAAACGTAACAGATAGACGGAAAAAAGACATACGTTAGGAACTTATAAAAAGACAGAATAGAAAGACAGGCAGAAAGACAGACAGAAAGACAGATAAAAGGACAAACAAAAAGACAGAATAAGTTGCAGTATCGTAAAATGGTAACAGATAGGTAGAAAAAAAGAACTTGTTACATATAAAAAAGACAGGTATAAAGACAGGCAGAAAGACAGACAGAAGGACAGACTTGATTGAGATTTATATTTGCAGGTTTGACGTACTGGATCTTCGGGTACGGAATGTCGTTCGGTTCGGGGCCCTACTCGAACCCGTTCATCGGAGTTGGGGACTTCCTAGTGGACCCCCCAGTGGGGGACGCACTCATGGGGCCGGTGTTCGCTTCGTTCCTGTTCCAACTGTCTTTTGCCACTACCGCCACCACCATCGTGAGTGGCGCCATGGCTGAGAGGTAAGAACCCGTGGTGGGTAACCATATGGGGAGATTGTGAGGAGGCTGCCTCTCTTGTCCGGCCCCCTCTCAAGCTTTTGAGCTTGTTAGGGGGCCGGGGCAGTGGTTAGAACTGCCCAGCCCTGACGCGAAGCCAGCGAGGGACAGGCCCTGTGTCTGACAGAGTCCAACATGCCGTTTGGTATACGTAAAGACAGTATTTGCCCTCACTATAATATTATAACATCGCCTTTTTGTAGTCGGGATTAAAAAAGGATAGACCGAGCAAGATTTATTCTGTGACCAAGTTGATTTCATATAATATTATTATCTGATTCAAGGCATCAGAATAAAATATCACGTTATTTTATGATGATTAGAAAAACCCATGTTTTTTATCCATTCTGCTTTTTGCGCAATTGCTGTCATCGACACGACATGTGATTGTAAGCAACTTAGTAATTTTATAAAATTGTAACGTAACTATTTAAGCAAAAAAGCATTAGGTACAAACGTGTAGTAAAAACCATGTGAATAAAAAAAGGTTAAGTACATAATGTCGATTCACAAGTTTACTACTTAAGTATAATTTGAATAAACTACGATCACTCACTGCTGTTATATTGTTTGTTTTGATAGTGGGTTTAGTAAAATTGAGTGCTACTCTTAAGTAACGACATTTAAAAAAAACATATCGTCGGCGGGCTGTGAAAACCTCGCATGTGCATTACTCCAAACTTTACAGGAGATGAAAAAAACCGTACAGTGAAAATTTTTGAATGAAGCCAAGTAAAACATTTAGTGGATTTTTCATGTTTAAAACATTATTCAATGATTCTGAATACAAATATTCGCAAATAATTTACAGAAAAGTGTCTAATGTTACTTGAGAGGTTTTCATAGACAACAAAATATCTTAGTACTGTCGTATACTACGTATGATAAACACGTATACATTCTTACAAGCTCTGCATTTTTTTCCATACTAAATATATTTTTATAAGAGGTTATGAATAAAACCACGGGATGAACCGCGTAGCCGAGCTTTTCAAACCACACTGGTCAACGCGACTTTTTCACGAGGTTCTCATTTACTTCAATAGATGGCGCTACAATTATTGAATCTGAGTTTCGTTCCGTGTAGACATGTATTACGAGGTTTTCTCACGAAAATCAACTAAAAGTGTTTTTCACTAAATTTGTGACTTACAAGCTTTTCACAGCCCGCCGACGATATACTCATCATAATTTATGATGTCTGTCTGTAAACTATGCACAAATAAACCACGGAATAGATTTTGATGAAATTTTGCATAAGTAAGTACATATAGTTTATAGATCTAGGTCACTCTAGGTCAAGGATAGCGAACTCATGGCACGATATGTTGGGCACGTCACTAATCACGAAATTAATTATATACTAAGAAAAAAATGTGAAGTAGGTATTTATGACGAGCGAACATCCTATCCACAAGTGGATAAAGAGTTTTGAGTTGATAGTCCCACCAAAAGCATCCTGTAAAAATCTGGCCAAATCGCTGGTGCTGCTTATTTCTCTAAGTAAAGAAAAACCATTTCTAATGTTCTTTACTGCGATTTCTACTGATATACCTACCTAGTCAGAATTTTTGAGACTTGGATGTTGAACATTGTTTATTCTCACATGTGGACATAAGTCAACGACCAAGTCACATAAATCTAATCTTTATCATTATAGAAATCGCAGTAAACGCAGTGCACGCATAAAGGTGCCGAAACGTCGGATAAAACTAAAAATCCTTTAAAAAAACACAACTAAAAATTAGGTATCAATTAGGTATGTGTGCAATAATATACGCGTGATTAATAAACCCGTGAAAAGTGGTTTTATTTTAATGATCATACGAGTATGATCAATTCGCGCAGAAATCTGAAATGTGTTTAGAATAATTTGTTAATTATAAACCATTTTCTTCCCAGGTGCAACTTCAAGGCATACTGCATGTTCTCATTCTTGAACACGATAGTATACTGCGTCCCGGCAGGGTGGGTGTGGGGTTCGCACGGATTCCTGAACCAGCTGGGCGCTGTCGACATAGCCGGCTCGGGACCTGTGCATCTCATTGGTAAACAAGTTACTTTTAAACATCTCATTGGTAAACATGTGTTGAACATCATCATCATCTCATTGGCTAACAAGTTTTTGACAACATAATGGTATAGAAGACATCTCTTTGGTAAACAGGTGTTGAACATCTTAAGCGATCATCAATAAATCTGTGTTTAGCATATTATTGGTCAACATGTGTCAAACAAACTATCTGTCACCTTCATTACTACTCAACATGATAGTGTACTGCGTCGTCTGCGTCCCGGCGGGGTGGGTGTGGGATTCGCACGGGATCCTGACCCAGCTGGGCGACCTAGCCGGCTCGTGGCCTGTGCATCTTATTGGTAAACAAGTTAGTTTAAACATCTCATTGGTAAACTTGTGTTGAACATCTCCATCTCATTGGTAAACATGTTTTTCACAACTCATAAGTATAGAAAACATCTCTTCGGTAAACAGGTGTTGAACATCTCTTCGGTAAACATACGTTAAGCGATCATCAATAAATTTGTGTTTAGCATCTCATTGGTCGGCATGTGTCAGACAATCTATCGGTCGGCATGTGTCAGACAAACTATCTGTCACCTTCATTACTACTGCACAATGCAGGGGTTGGATCTTAAAACAAGTCGCCTTCTTTGAGGTTAATTAAGGCTGTGGAGGTGTTTTAGGGCTTCGCATAATATGTTTTAAAGCAAATTTAGCTGCCGGGAATGAGTCATTTTTTTTATTATATTTTATATATTTTTTTTACGTGAAATGAAACGTTAATTGTGTACTGCATTTTATGAAGTATGTTTTTTAACTTGAATTTTGCGTGAAACGAAACGTAAAACAAAAACCACTGACTGACATAACATTAGACAGATTGCGTCATTCATTCCGTTGCTTTTTCGTGTGAATGTGCTAAGTACTCAAACTCGTGTTATTTTCATCGTGGTAATTTTCATTCTGGACCGAAGGGGGCACTATGGGGCTGGGACTTAGAAACCGTAGACCGTAGGTCACGTGATAGGTGCGAGGAGCGTAGCGACGAGCGTGTTAGGTTGACATGAACCCAGCGCGCGAGCCGAGCGATCGAAGCGAGCGTGCCGCGGCAGCGGCCGGCGAAGCGCCAGAAACGACTTTATGCGTACTCTCGAGCGAATTTTGAAACTCTATTATGTCGGAAACTAATAGGCGGCAGCGATTTTCATACTAAACTTCTATCGCTCATAACTCAAAAACTACGCAACTCCGGTAGGTGGGGTTTGAAAAGGAGGGTCACCTCCCCCTCCCCTTCCTCCTCCCTCCCAAAAAAACTCTATTGAGGCGACTTGTAACGATTTTCATACTAACTTCTATCGCTCATATCTCGAAAACTACGCATTTCCGGCAGGTGGAACTTGAAGAAGGGGGGTCCCCTGACCCTCCTCTACCCCTTCCACCACCTAAAAAACCCTAGCGAGGCGACTTATTTTAAGATTTTTACCCAATGCAGAACTACAGATTCTCATACAATATATTTCTCGTACGCTCACCAAACGCTCGCCGAGGCCCCAGTGTGTAAAGGGGGTATCTCATTGGTAAACATAATTTATGTTGAACATTCTCATTGGTAAACAAGTTTTTGACAACTCATTAGTATAGAAGACATCTCTTCGGTAAAAAGGTGTCGAACATCTCATCGGTAAACTTAACTCACAGGGTAAAAAAAAACTAATAGTTACTCATGTCATGTCATGAGCTTAATTTAAGCGATCATCAATAAATCTGTGTTAAGCATCTCATTGGTCAACATTGTGTAAAACAAACAAGACAAATACGGCTCATGATAAAGTGTAATCTTCTTTGAAAAGGTAGCTCGTCAGCTTTCGCGTCAGCCTTCATGCTAGGCCCTCGCCTGGGGCGGTACGCGAACGGGAACGCACCATACGAGTACAATTAACTGCTTTAGGCGTAAGAAGGACTAACAGCCCGTTGCAGAAAGCTCCATTAAAACTAATGCTTCATTGCTAGTCTATTGCTGTCACTTTCGTTGTCAAGAATGGAGCTTTCTGCAACTGGCTGTATGAAGGTTATAAACATGTTAACAGGTGGCTCGTCAGCTTTCGCGTCAGCCTTCATGCTAGGCCCTCGCCTCGGGCCGTACGCGAATTGCAATGCACCATTCTATTATTTATTCTGTGACTTAACTGCTTTTGGATTAGGAGTAAGAAGGACTAAAGGACGTTAGGCGCGTGTATACACGCGCAAGCAACTACCCCCAATTGTTTTTTTTTGTAGTATAGCAATTTTTATATGTTTTGTATGCGGTTTTCGATGTTCAAAAGAGAGATAAACTCGTCGTACTATAAAAATACACTATAATATGCGATCCAGAAGAAAAAATAAATAAAAAACATTTAATTTAGATTTTTTTATTTAAACCGGAAGTAATTCGTTTTTAAAATTTCAAAAAATAAAGTCAAAATTTTTTTCCGTATATTATATTCTTATCAGATAGGTTTTTTCATGTAGATTCTAAATATATATACTTCTTATATGTTATTTTATAGATAACAATGTGAAAAAAAAATTATATGGCATGGACCGCACTATTGTTGTTTGTTTACTCAAAGGTCAAGTTCGAACGACCATTATAAAAACAAAACATCGTAAAACTGTCGAAACAGTTTTATTTTATCGCCTTGTTATTCAGCTTATCATAAATGTAACCAAAGACGGCCTAAGTATAACCAGATGTTCGGGATAGCGATAGCCGCGCACTCAAGTGCTTTGTTTACATAAAAAAATGGGCCATTAAAAAAGACCCTGGCTTTACAAAGGTTAATCTTCTTTAACAGGTGGTTCGTCAGCTTTCGCGTCAGCTTTCATGCTAGGCCCTCGCCTTGGGCGGTACGCAAACGGGAACGCGCCGCTCCCTCTCGGCAACCCTGTGAACGCCGTGATGGGGACATTCGTGCTGTGGTGGGGCTGGCTGGCGTTCAACTCCGGAAGCACTTATGGGGTAAGTAGAAAGTATTAGAATAAGAATTAGAAACCGTATATTTGGTGCATAAACAAAACATAAAACGAAATAAAACATGTTTGTATTTTTAGGGGTGTTTTCGAAAAGAAAAAGTGTCGAGGCAAAATCATAAAATCGTGTTTCTGAATCTTTACGAATCTAGATAAAGGTGTGAAGAAATAATACATCTTATTACCAGATTGGTAACAACTCTAACCGTCCTATAGTTTTATATCAAAAAGTCCATACTTTCAGTGCCGTAAATAGGGCGGTGCCACCGGTGCCCAGGCACAGGGCGTAGACTCTGGGGGGCGCAAGAATTAAATGGCCAGACCGCAGGCAGGACTATTATTTTTTCGGTTTGCTCCTGATAAGTTCCCGCTGCGCCCCTAGTGCTCGATTCCAACAACACATACGTATCATACATACATGCCAGTACCATCAAAAAGTGCATTAGACGAAACATCGCGCTCCACTTAACACCAGATGGCTCGTCTTTTTGTTTGCCCACATCAGTTCTTTAAAAAAAAAAGAATTTTCTTCTAAAATAATTAGTCCACCAACACCAAGTTCCTTGTGCTTTATTTTATCACCCCGAGTGAAATAAAGTAGGCCTATACATAGCATTGCTCTAGGGTAGGTACCAATAATATCTAAAAAAAAACAAGGGCGCAGTTCTGTTAAGCTCGCACAGGGCGCAGAAAAGGCTATTTCCGGCACTGCATACTTTTATCGAGTAGGTAAGTATCGTGCGTTTGATATGTATGATACTCAGACCAATTAAAAAAGTGTATGATAATGGTATGGTGCCCCATATTTATTTATTTTTAGGTAGGTGTTGATCTAGCATCAACTAATAGCGATTTTCATTTCTCTATCTTTGTGCTGTGCTCGCGTAAGTGTATATATTCTTTGCTGTGCTGCTACTGCTATCCATATTAATATAATAAATGTGATTATGTGTTTGTCTGTTTGTCCGCCTATCACGTCAAAACGGAGTAATTTTGGTATGGGGATAGTTGGGGAGCTGGAGAGTGGACATGGGCTACTTTTATCCCTGAAAAACATCACATTCCCGCGGGATAACATCGTGTAGTCCACGCAGGCGAAGCCACGGGCGGAAGACTAGTAAAACATATTTTTAACTATAAGTGGAAGACTGAAATGTGGCGGCGTTAACCACGCGATAACTAAAAATACCCGTTGAAACAAACGTTATTTTACTCACGACAGTTACAAATAAATAGCAACTTAATGTCTGAAAATGCGCGCCATTTTGTTAAAGACTCTTCAATTGTAAAATGGCTGCCGATTAGTGGTAATCGAGTGACATTAGCTATGTAAATGCGATATTTAGAACTAATTGGTGCTGTTGGTGGATTCAGGATGATGGCAAATGAACTTAAGAGTGGTTAGGTTGTGCGCTTAGTGATGAGAGGAGCGGCGGTTCTTCATGACTTTTGTATAGCGTTTTGCATCGTGTCTTTGTAAAAACTACCTCTCGCTCGATTGACTTTTTTGTAGTGAAAACTTCTTTAGCGGCGTTGTGTACTTTATGTGATGGGTAAAAAATGTTAAATTCGCGTCAGGATCACGTGACCAGCAGATCAAAAATTCGCAAGACGGACACCTGACCAGGGGGGCCAAGCCTGCTAACGTTAAGTCATAATCGTGTCTCAATCGTGTTTCAATTGTAGTTCAATTTTAGTGCTTTTTTACACACTTTGTCACAAGAATTATGACAATATGATGTGATGTAAATGTAGTGTCTGGTGTGACCATCAGTAGTATGGTGAAAAAAGTACACATTTCTTGTAACTAGTGTGGAAAAAAGCCCGCGGTCCCCATGGACCAACCGCATTGCACAACTAGTTGTGCCACGGGTACATGCTTCAAAAATTTTGTCCCCGTGACACAACCAATTGTGCTATTTCACATTTTATTCAAATATATTCTATTTCTAATCCCCATAACACAACTTTTGTTGTAGTTACGATATAATTTGGTGTTCAAAAAGGGGTAACCTAGAAAGTTTTCCGGGAGATATGAAAATCGGTGATTAAATAGATTTCGACGTGCGCTTTTCGAATTTTTACTTTGCTACCTCGTATGTTTTCCGCTCGCGCCATCATATTAGAAAAATTGAGCTCAAAAACAGTTTAGTATAACTTCGTTCCGACTCAGTTTACGATAGAAGTAGTTATGTAATAACTATCGAAATCGAATCACCAATTTTCAAACCTCCCGGAAAGCTTTCTAGGTTACCCCTTTTTGAGCACCAAATTATATTGTAGCTACAGCAAAAGTTGTGTTATGGGGATTAGAAATATCATATATTTGAATAAAACGTGAAATAGCAAAAATTGGTTGTGTCACGGGGACAAAATTTTCGAAGCAGGTACCCGTGGCACAACTAGTTGTGCAATGCGGTTGGTCCATGGGGACCACGGGGAAAAAAGCACTACAACTGAACTACAATCGAAACACGATTAGGCCACGATTGTGACTTAACGTTAGCAGACTTGGCCCCCTGTGGCCAGATTCTGCTAACGTTAAGTCGTAATCGTGTTTCAATCGTGTTTCAATTGTTGTGCTTTTTTACACACTAGTTACATGAATTATGACAGTATGATGTGATGTGAATGTAGTGTGTGGTGTGACAATCAGTAGTATTGTGAAAAAAGTTCACATTTCTTGTAACTAGTGTGTAAAAAAGCACAACAATTGAAACACGATTGAGACACGATTATGACTAATGACTAAACGTTAGGAGAATCGGGCCACTGATCGAAAAACTGATACAATGTCATTAGAATACGAAGGCAAATTTCGTCGCCGTTTCCAAAGTTGTGAAAGCTTAGGTTAGAAAACGGGCGGCATTGAAGCCAGAAGACCTCGGTTCAAATCTAGCCCGTTTTTTTTATAATTCCTTTTCTTTAATGAAAAAGTCTAGGGAGCCTTTTTCACTTCTGCTGGCACTCCCGGAGTGCAACCTGTGGTCATTTTTTTATCCACAACGGGGTAGGGCCTTCATCACACCTGTCACACCAGATGTTAAGTGATAATAAGTGAAAGCTCACTACCCCGTAATCCTCCATTACTGAGGAACGGGCTGCCGGAAGACAACAATGATGAAAACATCGCTGTTATGCCGTCAGACTTAGATAAGATGTGTTAGACAGAGTATCTAATTTGCTGCTCAGCGAAAGCTAAAGATGTGGCCGTGTCATGCTACGGGTAATGGCGGTGAAAGAAAAGCGAGTCGCATGGTTATCACATTTGTATTGATCACAATGTAGGTATAACACGAATGTATCGGCGTTATATTTTACGTTACTGACTATGAATCAATAAACGAAGAATATATTGGAAAAACTCACACGCAGCAGTCCTGAGTTGCGGCGGACACAAACAATTAGCTAACCTTTTTACAAGCGTTTTATTAACTTGCCATGTTATAGTTAATTTGTTAGTTAGTGGGGGACAAATCTTGCAAGCTTATTTTGACCCACTTTCCAGTGTCCGATGGAGCTGAAATTTTGTATACAGGTTTGGTTTAGATGACAATACAATATTAAAGTGCAGTCAGCAAAAAACTTGTCATGAAAATGAAATTTTTACTAAAAACTTATTTAAAGTGATCATAGATTAGTATAACTAAAGCGTACCGTACTCGGAACGATGTTCCAAGAGAAGGTAGCCAGCCAGGCGGACTTTAAACAAGCCTTACTCCGCGCTCCGCTTATGAACATAACCAGGGCTTAATTGTGGTAACATATTTACCTTCTAACTACATTATGCATGCATGCTCACGGTAATGGGGTAACCTTGCCATTGAGTCCGATTGTTTACAAACTTTCAAGCAATTTTAAAGTTTAATTCGTTAGTTTACTTGCAATTGGTGCGTTAATAAGTAATGGAGAAAAGTTTCTGGGGGCAACGGTCGAGGTTTGGGGTCAGAGCTTGATTGTGTATATGAATATCAAATTATTTTTACTTTTTTGCATTCACAATGCAATTTTTCAAAATTCGACCTGTCTCACTACTCCGTAGCACAGTGGTTAGATCATTTGCCGTTGTGAGAAGGGTCGACTTTTTCCAATAAGTACTTCATTTTCAATATTTTCAGCTTTATTAATATTTTAGAGGAAATGAAAAGGAAAATGGGTAAATTCAAAAACAACTGGCCCTTTTTTTAAATTCTTTCACCAGTAGAAAGCTAGGTAAATTTTTAACGAGTTGCATAGGCTGGACCAAGCGGGTCAATCCGCGGGAGGCGCCTAAAAAATACTTAATTTACCGACTACAATACTAGGTTTGGTTGCGGAAAAAATAGGTTTAGGTAATTGTCGGTAAATGAAAAAAAATATTAAAACCCCGACAGAAAAAGTCAAATAATAAATTTCTGTCTCGGTCGGGGAACCACAAAAAGAAAAGTACTAAAAGGGTATATTTTACGTTGGGGGTCCCCCGACCGAGAGATAAATTTTATTATTTGACTTTTTTCTTGTCGGGGGTTCTTAAAACTTTAAAATTTTATTTCATTCTTTTTAAATTACACACAAAATAAAAATAAAAACCGCATTCAAATCGCTTGATCCGTTTAGGCGCTACGAATATAAGTATAGACAGCATTGATATAAAGTCAATATTTTTGCCGCCATTTTGTTATTTTTTATTGCACCTAAATTTTCCCAGGGCGTACATTATTTTAGTCAAAGCACCACACCACCCCTGTATCTTTTACCGTTTCGGCAGGCAGTTGACCATCTCCATAAATGGCCGGATGGATTTTCATCAAACGTTGCTAAGAACCATCTCGATTAATTTAGCTTTAAATTAAAAAAACCGCATACAAATCTGTTCAGTCGTTAAAAAGCTACGTTGCCTCAGACAAACAGACAGATACACACACACGTCCCTATTATAACATCCCTCTTTTTGCGTCGGGGGCTAAAAAGTATTTTAACCGATCGGTTAATTAGTACCCCTAATTTAACTAGTCCTATATAATTTGTGTAGTTTAATGAAATAGCTCTTTTTGTCCAGGTGAGCGGCGCTAAGTGGCAGTACGCAGCCAGAGCGGCTGTCATGACCATGATGGGATCCTTTGGCGGCGGATGCTTCGGGTTGATGTAAGGATACTCTTGCATGCGCGGATCCAGGGGGGCTACCGGCTAAAAATATGGACATGGGCTTCATTATGCCAAGCCCAGATTATGCCCTTAATGCCCTTATAAGGACATTAGCAGGTCCTCGCGGTTTCGCCCGCGTGGTACCCGTTCTCATGGGAATATCGGGATAAAATATTGCCTATGTCACTCGGGAAGAATGTAGCTTTTTAATGGTCAAAGAATTTTCTAATCGGTCCAGTAGTTTCGGAGCCTATTCGATGCAAACAAACAAACAAACAATCAAATTTAAAAAAAAAAAATCAAAATATGAGATTTAAATGTCAAATGAAGCCCATGTCCATCCATATCCATATTTTTTTGCCGGTACAGGGGCAGGTGGGGTCAGTAGGGAGCAATAGGAGCGTTTGCCCCCCCCCCCCCCCCCCGACTTACATTTTTATTAAAAAAATACTTTCTGGAGGGTTACCGATGTAGGTGAAATGAGCTAAAATGCCCCTCTCCTAAAGCGAAAATTTCTATGTGTAACTCTAGAGGAAACGTCATATGTGTCATAAGTTCATAACCCATGGTTTTTTGACGTTTGCAATTTAACATGCTCTGTTTGGTGACAACGGCTGGCATCCTGATGGAATAGCCTACGAGCCAACTATAGTAAGACCAGCTTTTGTTTTCTCTCGCGTTAAATTTAGGGTGGATTTTACTTATCCAGCAAGACTGTGGACGAAATGATGACCTTGCTAATCAACCACAATTTAGTAAAAATTAGGTAAATCAAGTCAGATTCAGTTTGATCCATTTGAATCAAGGGCGTCGTCGTCGGTACCAAATTTCAGGAATCTAGGTACACAAAATATGGGAAGTACTAGTTTTATTTTGAGCTCAGGTGGAACGTGACATTGCGTCATCCTTTTTCGTGCGTGCAGCCGGCGTTCATCGATTTATAAGACGTTATCACGTCAAAAACTCATAAAAATCGGTCAAGCAGTATCGGAGGTGTTCGGTAACAAACACCTCCGTATTTGTCACACTCACACGTGATTTTTATTAGATATACCTTTTCAGATTTACAATGATCAAGAATAAAGGAAGGGCCGATGTGATGGATCTCATAAACAGCATATTGGGAGCTCTCGTCTCAATCACCGGTGAGTTGAAATTGAAAGTTTGTTCTGGCGTTAGACTTAAGTATATGAGATGGTGGAAGCTAGCCGGTCTAGGTAGGAAGCTAGCCTACTTAAAGAAGGTTGTATGTGTAACTCTAGAGCAAAACGTCATAACTGTTGGACCCGTAGATTTAAAGAGTTTGGGAAATTATTTGCACCATTTCTTGCCTATTAGTAAACCATTGCATTGGTACATCCAGATTCTTTTTATTTATCACAACGGGGTAGCAATTAGCCTTCATCACACATGATGTAAAGTGGTGATAAGGCTGATGATGGAAGCGCACTACTCCCAAAAACCTCCAATCACTTAGAAAACATCATTGATATGGCGACAGACTTAAATAAGCTAGCCAGGCGGACTAATAACAAGTCCTACCACCAACCAAACCGAATACAATATGTATAGTACCCCCACTGGGAATCGAACCCAGGACCTCTGGGTCTGATATCGGTGGTGTGAACCACTAGACCACAGTTCACTCGACCGATTCAATCTTTTTGCCGTCTCTGAACATCGCGCGAGATAATGAGCAGTTTACAAAGTACACACGGCAGCATATCAGACTATACATGTTGACCTTGAGACCGCCTTTATGCCCTACGCTATAAAAGCAGGTTATAGCAGTTCAACTGTTTAACTTGATGTGTTGTCGAGTGTGCAAACTCTATTCTACTCTACTGCGCTCTAAATTGTGTACTGCGCATTGTTACGCGCGTTGTCTGACACGTCAAAAGTTTGGATGGGGCTGTATCGCAGACAATAATCTTTGTGTAGCCGGCTGCTTCCTCTACCGTGCTTGGGAAGCGCTGCTGATAGGAACGGTTGGCGCGGCGATAGCAGCGGCGTCCGCGCCTTTGTTCGACATACTGCGAGTGGATGACCCGGTAGGAGCGAGCTCTGTGCACGGCGCCGCTGGCTTCTGGGGTGAGTGAGTTACAAGATATATAGGTACCACAAAGGACGATCAAGAAGTTAGAAAGAATGAAAGAAGTGTCACCCCGAAATCAGACATGACACTGCAAATGGCAATGGTAATGGGCGGCGTGTGTGAACCCCAACTATCTGCTATCTGCAATGAACTACACATTTCTGTTGCTCTGAACCATCTTACGCTACAGTGAGTAAGAGAGCGCATATATCAGCACGCAATAGCATTGTTCCGAGCTCTGTCCTTTTCTGACGCTTAGAACCTTCTGAGTATAAGAGAGCGTCGATTATGCCAGCCAGTCCGATCATATTAACCTCTTTCTTGGAAGCTATGGTCATCACTCCTAGCGGGATGTTTCTTGTGCCGCTGCTTCAGAACTAGAATTCTCAAACATCACTAAACAGTAAGTAGTCAAAGATGACAGTTTGTGTCATAAGTATATACTTATACGGCTGCTTCCTGTATCGCACTTGGAAGGGCTGCTGATAGGAACGGTTGGCGCGGCGATAGTAGCAGCGTCCGCGCCTTTGTTCGACATACTGCGAGTGGATGACCCGGTAGGAGCGAGCTCTGTGCACGGCGCCGCCGGCTTCTGGGGTGAGTGAGTTACTGGATAGATAGGTACCACAAAGGACAAGATAGAAGTTAGACAGAAGCTGAGCATTTAGTACTGAAAGAAGTGTCACCTCGAATATATAGTGTCTTATCTAAGCCCCGAATACAGACATGACACTGCAAATGGCACGCGCCAAAAACCCGTGTGACCCGCAACTAAGTATGTTCTCCATAAACTACATTTTTCTCTTGCTCTGAGCCACCTCCTAGCGCTACTTCAGAAATATTCTCATACATCGTGCAAACATCACTGAACAGTAAGTAATCAAAGATGACAGTTTGTGTCATACTTATACGGCTGCTTCCTCTACCGTGCATGGTAGGCGCTGCTGATAGGAGCGGTTGGCGCGGCGATAGCAGCGGCGTCCGCGCCTTTGTTCGACATACTGCGAGTGGATGACCCGGTAGGAGCGAGCTCTGTACACGGCGCCGCTGGCTTCTGGGGTGAGTTACTCAGTCAGTTACCAAGGTTAAGGTTCCAAAAATTATCAGGGATCTTCAAAAGTAGAACTTGCATCTCGCAAAGATACTACTGGTCAAGACGGTAAGCTACAGAGTTCTTCTTATTTTCGTGACGCTAAACTGTGTCTAACCAATTTCAGCTACGACAATCGCAGTATTAGTAGTTTTCTTATGATCTTACAGCGTAAATTATGGTTTTGAATGACGGTTGCATGACCGCCTAATGTAGGTACGCCTAAGGACACGCAAGGCACGAATTCAATCGTTGGCTCAAAAGTTCTGCACTTGGGACCTTGGAACGTACTTACTCGATCCCGTCATGATTGGAGAGTGAGAGGGACGGGTATGACGAAGTTTCCGGTTTTATGTTCCAGATTACAGGCCGTCATACTACAAAACGCAAAATCCGAAACTTTATTAGCCCCAACCCTTTCACTCGATTCTGTCATGCCTGGAGAGTAAGAGGGACGGGTATAACGAAGTTTCGCATTTTGCGTTTCGGTGTTACTTACTGCTATGACTACTATCACACCTAGTAGGATCGGCGATTCGACTTTCTTGTTCAAGCGTAAGATGGTTCTAAACAATGGAGTTACGAACGTGCAGGTGTTCTTTTGATATCACTGAAATGTAAGAGAGTGTCATAATGTGGTGTGGCATATGGCTACTTCCTGTTCTTCTATGAACCGAGTCGATACTGTCTGGGTCAAATATCGCCGTCACAGCCAGGCTTTCGAAATGGCCGGGATACACTGGGATAGCACGTATTTTACAGTAGGGTCTCGGGTCCACTTTCTAAAAAATCCTAGAACTTTTGCAGAAGTAGAAATACCAGTGTTACCAAAAAGTTTATTAGTTTCTTGTTCATGAAGTATTTGACGTGTTTGTTTCCCTTCTAGGTGTCCTAGCAGTTGGCCTGTTCGCTGACAATCCGATTCCAATGGAAACGACTAACGGCAGATCCGGACTTTTCAAAGGTAGGTATTGTTTATCTTCTTTACTAAACAAGCAGTAGCGTTTGATCATCGGCTGTCTTTTTGTCCTGTACTCGTGGGCCTTCATCACAGTTGATGTTAAGTGATGATAAGGCTGAAGGTGGAAGCGCACTATCTACTCTCGGAATTCTTAATTACTGAGGCTATTAAGATAGCAGCCGGCAGTTAAAGATAAGTCTTTAACTGCCGGAACACAATAATGCTAAAAACTTCATTGTTATGGCGTCAGACTTAGATAAGATTGTGGTAGCTAGCCAGGCGAAGTTTGAACAAGCCCTACCACCAACCAAACATTTCATTATCATCAGCCATTTAATGTCCCACTGCTGTGGCACTGGCCATCCTTATGGATGGATAATGAGAATAGGCCATGACCCACCACGCGGGCGCAGTGCGGATTGGTGGGTTTTAATTAACGACTGCAAGTGCAGCCGGGATAAACGGCTTAACGTGCCTTCCGAAGCACGGAGGAGCTCGAGTTGAAAAGATTTTGGTCACCCATCCCGTGACCGACCATTGCGAAAGTTGCTTAAGGCGATACTCGGAAAAATTATGCTAAAGCGAGATAGCAATGAGAAAACGACGCGCGCGGGAGCGAGACCGATTTTGCCGATTACGCAAAAAAAACACAAAACCACTTCGTATTCAAAAACTATAGCGATTTTTAAAAAAATGCTTATACGATTCTAAATATTATTGGTGTCCACTAATTATACCAATTTTTAATAGTATATGTATCCCCATTTAAGAATAATCTTGATATTTCTTATTTTTTAGAGGTATTTTCGAAAATAAAAAGTCATAAAATCGTGTTTCTGAAACTATACGATTCTAGTTAAAGGTTTGAAGAAATATATATCTTATTACCAGATTTATAACAACTCTAACCGTCCTATAGTTTTATATCAAAGAGTCCATACCGTTAGTACTATTATATATTCTGTGTCCACACTTTTTCCGAGTAGCGCCTGCGCGCGCGCTTGCCACATTGATACGTTTCCACGAAGATAGGAGAGATTTGAACCGTCTAATATTTCCTTTAGGCGGCGCCGGCGGCGGTTGGTACTGCACGCCCAGTAAGTACTTACTGGGCGTGTAGACCCTAATGCTAATTTAGGGTTCAACCAAATTGATTCACTTTGGTTGAAAGGCTCAGAAATACAGGCGCACATTGATATTGAATGAATCACTTTTACGTTTAAGTACATTGTTCAATTTGGTTGCTTCATCCAAATTGAAAGGCAAAAGTGATTTTCGCTATAATGGCGGTATTACACGGTTCACTTCTGCCTTTCAATTTGGTTGAAGCAACCAAATTGAACAATGTAAACGTAAAAGTGAATCATTCATCGGCAATGTTCAACCACATTCAATCGCGATGAAACAATTGAGCTTGCTCAATATTTTCACTTTTGCGTTCAACGTTCATTGCAATTCAACGAAAGTTGAACGTGTAAACATAAGAATTAAATGATTCACTAGATGTTCATTCTCAATGTGCTACCTGATTGGTAGAAATTTTCAAGCAATGAGAAATGATTAGTTCTCTTTATAATTTTTGATAAGTAGTTCACTTTTAAGATTAAAAAAAAAATTTGGGCTTCGTGCTTTGTGTGTGTAAACCATTCTACGAGATAAGTGTAATAAAACTAGTTTATGCCGCATACGTCAGAAGTATCTTAGAGTATGTCAGTCCTATATGGTCTCCTCATTATATAACATATAAACATCGTTTAGAGCGAATTCAAAATTTTTTTATAAACCACCTAAATTATCGATCCCGTAAAGCCCCCAACACATACGAAGATGGCTGCGCCGAACATGATCTCCTTACTCTAGAACAGAGGCGCGTTGTACTAGATATGGCATTTCTACACGACATAGCAAACAGTGCAGTGGACTTCCCGCATTTAATAACTAGATTATTATACTGCACTCCAAAATACCGCACTCGTCATACACCTCTTTTTCAGATTCCTCGTCATCGCACTAACTACCTACAGAACTCGGTTCTACATCGTATAGTTACTGCATATAATAAAAGGTTCTCATGTATTGATCTTTATGCAAATACTAAGCGCAAATTTAAGCTTGAAGTATCGAGAGAGATAAAAGGAAGCACAAAATAATTTTGACCTTCATTAACAATACGGAGCGTGAGTCATTCTACAACCTACGTACCTAATGTCTAACATCTCAAACAAAACTAATTGTAATTTCTTTTTATTGCTTACAACGTAAAGCTTTTTTTTTATTAACTAAAAGATCGATAAATAATTTTATGAATAAATATTTAAAATGTAACGTATTTAAACTTAGGATGAATAGTTAAGTTTAGTTACCTATGTAAGTTTGGATATCTATTATTGGCCCTACTATTTTTTATAAACTTAGCATTAAGTACTCTCATGTAATGCGCTGTTGATTTTCTCAATAAATAAACATAAACATAAAGATAGGTACGTGTAAACAGCAGTGTCTTTCACTTCTGCGCCTTTCACCCAAAGTAAATCAATTTGGTTGAACCGTGTAGTATCAGCTTAAGGGCACGTACCTCCAAATTATCGAAATCAACCTATTTTACCACACTTTTATTAGCTTCACTTGTAACTAAGTCACAATGTAAGAAAATCTTGGAATTCAATTTTAACCTACTTCTAATTGTCGTATTGATTTGAAACTTTGCACGTCTACATGAATCCGATGACAATTCAATAATTTGCTGCTATCGAGCTGATGTGATGATGGAGTCAAGAGGTGGGCAATAGACCTCTTCAATGGCTGCTAGGAAACCCCTCGAGTTTAGGCTCATTTGTTTTGTTTCGATGAGACCTATTCACTACATTTGATGGTGAGGGTCTGATGATGGAGCAGGGAGGAAGCCAGTGGCACTTCATAATGACCACTAGGAAACCCCTCGAGTTTGGGCTCCGTTGTTTCGTTCTGATGAGACCTATTCGCTACATTAGATGGTGAGGGTCTGATGATGGAGCAGGGAGGAAGTCAGAGGCACCCCTTAATGACCAATAGGAACACCTCGAGTTCTGGCTCCTTTGTTTTGTTCTGATGATACCTATTCGCTACACTTGGTGGTGAGGGTCTGGTGATGGAGCAGGAAGGAAGCCAGTGACACTCCTTAATGACCAATAGGAAATCCCTCAAGTTTAGGCTCATTTGTTTCGTTTTGATAAGACTTATTCATTACACTTGGTGCTGAGGGTCTGATGATGGAGCTGGGAGGAAGCCAGTGAAACTCCTTAATGACCACAAAAAACCCCTTGAGTTTGGGCTCATTTGTTTCGTTCTGATGAGACCTATTCGCTACACTTGGTGGTAAAGGTCTGATGATGGAGCTGGGAGGAAGCCAGTGGCACTTCTTAACGACCACAAAGAAACCCCTCGAGTTTGAGCCCATTTGTTTGGTTCTGATGAGACCTATGCGCTGCACTTGGTGGTGAGGGTCTTATGATGGAGCAGGGAGGAAGCGAGTGGCAGTTCTTAATGACCACTAAGAAACCCCTCGAGTTTGGGCTCATTTGTTTCGTTCTGATGAGACCTATTCGCTACACTTGGTGGTGAGGGTCTGATGATGGAGCAGGGAGGAAGCGAGTGGCAGTTCTTAATGACCACTAAGAAACCCCTCGAGTTTGGGCTCATTTGTTTCGTTCTGATGAGACCTATTCGCTACACTTGGTGGTGAGGGTCTGATGATGGAGCAGGGAGGAAGCCAGTGGCAGTTCTTAATGACCACTAAGAAACCCCTCGAGTTTGGGCTCATTTGTTTCGTTCTGATGAGAGCTATTCGCTACACTTGGTGGTGAGGGTCTGATGATGGAGCAGGGAGGAAGCCAGTGGCAGTTCTTAATGGCCACTAAGAAACCCCTCGAGTTTGGGCTCATTTGTTTCGTTCTGATGAGACCTATTCGCTACACTTGGTGGTGAGGGTCTGATGATGGAGCAGGGAGGAAGCGAGTGGCAGTTCTTAATGACCACTAAGAAACCCCTCGAGTTTGGGCTCATTTGTTTCGTTCTGATGAGACCTATTCGCTACACTTGGTGGTGAGGGTCTGATGATGGAGCAGGGAGGAAGCCAGTGGCAGTTCTTAATGACCACTAAGAAACCCCTCGAGTTTGGGCTCATTTGTTTCGTTCTGATGAGACCTGTTCGTTACACTTGGTGGTGGGGGTCTTATGATGGAGCAGGGAGGAAGCCAGTGGCACTTTTTAATGACCACTAGGAAGTAAGGGTTCGGCTTGCGCATCCGGTAACTAATAGAGTCCACTTGAATTTGTAAAACTACCTAAATACATACAATCACGCCTTTGAGTTATAATGTTTACGGGGTGGGCAGACACATGAATGGACTGTGAAATCCATTACCATCCGCCATTTATTAAACTAAAAAGTAAAAAATAAATATGTAGTTTAAAAAACTAAAATAACACACTTTTATAGGAACAGGCTAAAAAGTATAAAATAACCGTCTATTCAGTTACTGAAATCAAAAAGCGTGGTGCGCCCTTTGCAAAGCATGCATTTCAACTAGGTACTTAATATTGACAACGCGCACCACCCTTTTTAATTTCAGTTACTGAATAGACGGTTATTTTATACTTTTTAGCCTGTTCCTATAAAAGTGTGTTATTTTAGTTTTTTAAACTACATATTTATTTCATTCAAAAGTAAACAATCAAATATTCTTTATTATGAGCAGATAAAAATATAATGTTGAAGTTTGATAAACGATCTTTATTATTTTGTGGCTAGAAACACGATATTCGTATCGTAACTCGACAATAAAAATTTTCAAAAACAAAGAAAATTTTCTTTATTTTTATGGTTTTATACTTAGATTATTAATCTCTAATTCACGAATAATATATAGAAAAATAGGTAATGACATATTGTAGACTATTCTCAGGCTACTTTTTCAAAAAGTGAATTTATGCTTGAAATAACAACAAAAACATTGAAAAAATGAAAAAGTGAGGTTATTTTCATTACTCTTCACACGTAAGAAAAAAGACAAAGACAGAGTTTTTGGAAGATCCTGCCCTTAACTGTTGTTTCCTTCCTTTAGGCGGCGGTTGGTACCTACTGGGCGTGCAGACCCTCACCGGCTTCTGCCTGTTGGCGTGGGGGGCGCTGGTGACCATGGCCTTGCTGTGGGCCATAGACAAGGTATTTAACTAATGACTAGAAATTGATTTAGATGGCGGTTGGTACCTACTGGGCGTGCAGACCCTCACCATCAGGCAGAAGCCTGATGGTGTGGGGGGACGCTGGTGACCATGGCCTTGCTTTGGGCCATAGACAAGGTATACCTATAACTACTTAATGACTAGAAATTTAGAATTTTATTTAATAATTTCGTTGAAACAGAGTTCTTTATTGGCTGCACACACCTGGGGGGCTACCGGCAAAAAAATATGGATATGGACATGGATTTCATTTGAAATTCGATTGAAGTCCATGCATAGGGTTAGTAGTTGCGTTTCAAAGTCGCGCATTTGAGCAGCGCCGCTTCGGATTTTATCGAACGGCAGGCTTATTACCGATCTTAAAGTGACAGTTGCAATCGCGACAATCAACAATTAATCGCTCCCAAAACACATATTCGTATTACGGAACGTAGATCGCTACGATAACGCCACAAGCGAGCGATTTGTGAACTAAAATTGCATGAAAGGTACCGTACCGTACTGTACCGATTGCAAACCAACCGCAAGTAGTAGCAGTCGCATTGCAATTGTACAATTAGCAACTGGTGCTGTTCAAACGCGTGACTTAGAAACGCAACTCTGCCGTGCTAATTAAAAACGCAGTAAGGAATATTTTTTCAAGTATTGAGTTACAATTAGATTGAGAATGCTCACGATGGACTCTTTACAGCACTTTGATTCTTATTTCTATAGCTATACGGAACGTTATATATCCGTATAGCTATAGAAACAAATCGTGAGCATTCCGAATCTGAATTTAATGTAACTCAATACTTGAATAATTTATTCCTTACTGCGTTTTTAATTAGCACGGCAGAACTACTAAGGTGCCATTTATTTATTACGTAAGACAATTTAGGGGGAAGAGGGGGGTCGACCATGTCTTATTTTTTCTTACAAGGGGATGGGAGGAAGTCTCGATAGTTCTTACGTAAGACCACAAAAATGCGCAAAGTTAAAATTATACTTGGAATACTTGGAAAAGCGAGGCAAAGAAGTTTAGTGCCGAGACGGGGCCGATGTAAATGGAATGGTTGGACGTCGACGACGACGTCACACACAATCCTGATCCAACTAGAAGCAACACCTATTATTAGAGATGTTCCAGTGGCAAATCCACTTTCCGAGTGAATTTTGAGCCCCTGGACTGAAAATCTTATCTAGGTGTTATGAATGAACAAAACCAAAGTTTATTACTACCAAAAAATATAAATTATTATTTAGTAGGTACCTTTGTAGGTACAAATAAACATTTCTAAAAATTGTTACTTTGAAAAATAAACATTTAAAATATTCTTTTAGAGCTAGTAGGGCGAAGTGTTAGTTATTGGTTAAATATCAGGATCCTCGTGGACAGAGATGACACAAAATGCCTATGTACCTACATCAGTTCCTTCCTACTTCGATAGCATCATGAATGTAAAATTTTCATCTCTAATTTTCTTTTACGTCCAATACTGATCGAAAAGACAAATACCTAAATTTACACTTAAGCAAGTAGGTACCTACCCAAAGTGACACAAAATAATGTATAAGGTTGGGTAAATGGTCCGAAAACTATATGCGAAAAGCAATCAACTTTAGTGTTTTTGAAACCTCAAAAGTTAGCGCTATATCGGTCTAAGACGTGTACTTACCAATTTTTTTCCATTAGATTCTTACGTAATAAATATTAAAGATGGGGGGAGGGGGTCGGCCTATTCTTATTTTTCCTTATAATAAAAATAACTAGCGAAAATAGTTTTACGTAATAAATGAATGGCCCCTAACTCCATGCATCTCCGAGCGCTCGCGCTCCAACGGCGCTGCCGAAGCGCGTGACAATAAAAACACCCATAGGTACACTCAGGGACAAATTCGGTGAACCACCTCTTGCTTCTTTTTGTCTAGCTGGTGCTTCGCCATTGACGCGCAGACCATTTTACTATTTGGTTATGTATTAAACCGGGATAGTACAATGCATAAGCAATTACGGATAGGGACTGCAACTGAACGGTGAGACGCCAGCCACACGAAAAGAAGTAGCTAAGATGTGGTTCACCGAATTTGTCCCCGACTGTACCTACTGGCGCGCGAGTTTCGGCGTCTTTATACTATTCTTTTTTTACCCACAACGGGGTAACACTTAGCCTTCAACACATCTGATGATAAGTGGTGATAAGGCTGAAGGTGGAAGCGCACTACTCCCGGAATCCTTAATCACTGAGGAACTTGCTATCTTATCTCTAACTGCCGGAACACAATAATGCTGAAAACATCATTGTTATGGCGTAAGACTTAGATAAGATGGTGGTAGCTAGCCAGACGGACTAAGAACAAGTCCTACCACCAACCAAACCGAATACAATAAGTACCCCCACTGGGAATCAAACTCGGGACCTGTTGGTCTGAAATCGGTGGTATGAACCACTAGACCACAGAGGCGGTAAAAAATCTAGAGATCTATCTTTGCCAAATTACATTCACAAATTCACAAACAAACTTTCGCATTTAATAGTTTACTATTACTAAGAATGTTTCAAAGTGGATAATGATTTATGATTGAAGGTGCTGCCAATCAGAATGGACCCGTATGAGGAGCTGCTGGGAGCCGACCTCACTGAGCACAGGATCAGACATGGACAGGTCAGTTCATCATTGGTTAGGGTGGTATTCCACTTATCAAATATTTAAGATTTTAAATTATTTTTATGCATTCACAATGCAATTTTTGTAAGTATAGGAAAAATGTGATAGTAAAAAACCACGAGCCCTATAAGTACTTATAGGGCTCGTGGTTTTTTACTATCACATTTTTCCTATACTCACTATCAAATATTTGATCAAAGAAGTTGGACGACGACGAATTCATGATTTGTTTTTATTGATAAATTTTTAGAACAAATGTATATTGGACAAAGATCTTTGGCAAGTCGAATACCTACCACCCTTATGTAGGTATAAGTGTCTTCACAACAGGGGGCCAAGTCTGCTAACGTTAAGTCCCAATCGTGTCTCAATCGTGTTTCAATTGTAGTTCAGTTGTAGTGCTATTTTACACACAGTTCTAAGAAATATGTACTTTTTTCACAATACTAGATGGTCACACCACACACTATATTCACAACACATCATATACAGTCCTAATTCTTGTATCTAGTGTTTAAAAAAGCACTACCACTGAACTACAATTGAAACACGATCAAGACACGATTGTGACTTAAAGTTAGCAGACTTGGCCCCCTGGAGCACCAACATTCTATTGACCTAAATATCATATCAAGCTCATAACTAGTTTTCACTACGAAACTGTGTTATGGAAACTAGATAACGGATATAGTGGTGGCCACATAATCTACAAATATTATTCTGTGACATACTTAATTAAGGACGCCAGTCGATTTTCATATAAATGAGAGGTAATGTTAAAAAAAAATCGCCAAAATAGCATTAAAATGTATGGAAATCCTGAAACTGAAAACTCTGATCCTTACATCTTTGCTCTTTCTTAAGTCGTCCTCCGCAAACACCTGCCGGCCTAGCATGAGCGGCTTATAACGCGCGATATGATATGGTACGGCAAGTTGTCTTGCTTACCCCACTAAAGTGTAAGCAAGACGGCATGCCGTACCATATCATATCGCGCGTTATAAGCCGCTCATGCTAGGCCGGCTGGGCTTCCAATGTCTTGTTCGGGGAGTGTAAGTACCCTAGACCTCTGGCGCAAAAGGCAGGTATCGCCAAATCGGTCGTCAAAACATTCTACGTGACTAGATAAGGAACAGGACAAGGGCCATAAATTACCTACAATACAAACTAACCCGGATTGGTATAGTCCATTCGCTATAGTGTCGCTCTGCCACAATGCCGTGCGGGTGTACCGATACCGACACTATCTAACCGAACGGACTATAAACGACTGTTAGGTAGGTAAGATGGCGCTCCAGACTTAGGTAAGTGCGCGAATCGCTCGTAGGACGCCAAGGACGTACCCAGGGGGGTCCAGGGGGTCTGGACCCCCCCCCCCCCCCCCGAAAGTGTCCATTAATCCTCGGGATGGGCGGGTGGCGGGGGGTTCTGACGGCTATCGCACGCACAGATTACTGTCTGTTTTTTTAAATATCTACGACCTAGTCTTTCCTGACTTTTGAAGCCGCTGCCCAAAAGAGTCCCCTTTGTCTCCCCGGGCGGGGGGGAATACGACCAAGCACGTACCCAGGATTTATTTCCGAGATCTCCCCCCCCCCCCCCCCAATGGACCCCCCCCCCCCAACCCGAATGGACCCCCCCCCCGACAAAAAATCCTGGGTACCTACGTGCTTGAAGGACGCGAAGGTCCGCGAACGCTAACCCCCTTACTAATATACGTGGTGTAAGTTTCACCATGTAACTATTTAGTAATCTGTGACCATGTGTAGATAAACTGTAAATCTGTGATTGTCACTTATGTTGTCTAAAATGATGACACAGATAACAGGGATTTACACAAGGTGTAACTTTACCCCACGTTAGTAAGGGGGTTAGTGTAAAGCCGTTTCGCATATTCTTCGCGGCTTCGGAATTCATCTCGCAAATTTCGCGCCGTGAATCGCGCACTACTCGTAATCGTAAGTCTGGAGCCGGCTTTAGGTATGAAGGACGAAGGAGGAATTCATAAATTGCCTATGTATTCTGAATTCTGATTGAGTATCATCAATTTGTTCTCACTAGGCTTAACATAAGTGATAATGTGTATGGCATATAAATAGTCGATTAATTTTGTTTACGTCTTGACAAAATTATGTTCTGTTTGTGAGGTGAATTTTTAATCAACACATTGGGATTTAAGCGTTTGTCACCATCAGTTTTTTTTTATGTAGGGGCCCACTGCTGGGGTTAGAGGCCCTCTTTATGGACTGATAAGGAGCTAGGTATATATATAGTACCCCAAGAGCTATCCGATATTTTTGTAAAAAATTCAATAACAGGCCAAATTTTTGTAAACGGCCCTTAAATATAATTTTAAGAGACTATATTTTGGAATCCAACATAATATCGCATTGGAAGGTATAAAAAAAAATTATACCCCGAAAATGGTGCAATTCTTTCAGCAAATATGCTATCACCAATTTTATCGTTAACATGTGTTTATGTTCACCATACCTAAGCACCAAAGTCGAAATCCATAAATATATAAAACGGGAAACTAATACTTTAGGAAGAAGTCGGTTGTTTCTGATAGCATTTTTAACATAGGTGTAATGCCAATTTGAGTTTACGTAGAGAGTTTTTTTTTAAGTTTATTTGTTTTTCATTTACAAATATAGGGGGATTATATACTTTTACGTCAGATAATAATAAATGTATCTTAATGTAAAGTGAATAACACTTATACCATTTTTGCCTATTTTTTATAGATTTTTTAAAGCTTTGTATTTGTTTTTTTTTAATGTCGCTGTCACAAATATTGGTGGATTACTAATGAATTATTTATTAAACTAGATAATCTAATTTTAAATGTTAAGAAATTACTGATATAGAATTATTGTTGAGTCTCCATAGAGCGAATTAGTTTGGCTCTCGGGCTATAGGGAGCAAGTACACAGGTCCCGATTTGGTTGGAAGCTAAGTTCGTGCGAACCAATTCCGGCTCCCTGGCACACAATTTTACCTAGAAAATTTTTGCATTCATCATTTTACAACGTGAAATAAGCTAAGATGCCCCCCCCCCCATCCAAATTGCCCCCCCCCCCCCCCACTTTTTCAACTAAATCCTGGATCCGCGCCTGACTGTTTGCTTATCGATAATGTCAGTAAAACACGCATGTTACGTAAGTACTAGAATAATGTAAGAACTAAACTGTACCGTGTTTTATGCAAATAAATATTACTATTACGAGCTATGCTATGCTTGGTATTTCCCTGCTCGATCGAATCAGAAATGATGAGATCCGCAGGAGAACTAAAACTGCTAAAACAACCGACATCGCTCGAAGGATTGCATCATTGAAGTGGCAGTGGGCGGGACACATAGCGCGGAGAACCGATGGCCGCGTTGGGGCGGAAAGGTTCTCGAATGGCGACCGCGTACCGGACGACGTTCCGTGGGCAGGCCCCCTACAAGGTGGACCGACGATCTGGTGCGCGGTCGCGGTGCGCCGCTGGATGCGGGCAGCGCAAGACCGATCGTTGTGGAGATCCTTGGGGGAGGCCTATGCCTATGCCCAGCAGTGGGCGTCGTTCGGCTGATATGAATGATAATGATGAAAGACAAACGAACAAACAAACACACTTCCACATTTATAACAAGCTTTTTATTAACTGGCCATGTTAGTTAGTTAGTATGTTAGTTAGTTAGTTAGTGGGGGACAAATCTTGCAAGCTTAATTTGACCCACTTCCCAGTATCCGATGGAGCTAGGGTTACCATACGTCCGGATAAGTCCGGACATGTCCGGATTTATAGACGTTTGTCCGGACTTTGTCCGGCTTTTTAATTTGTCCGGATTTGTTTGCTTTAGATGAAATATGAGTAAAATCAAATCGAATCAAATCAGTCTTTCATTTTTATTAACTTTCCGCTCATCTTAAAACAGCCCCGAGCGAGAATATCAGTGTACTTTATCACTGTTACTAAGTGGTTACCTAATGTTTGCAATTTGTGACTAAAATGTCCGGACTTTTTTTGAACTGTCAGGATTTTTGTCAGGACTTTTCAAGTTCCAAATGGTAACCCTAGATGGAGCTGAAGTTTTGTATACAGGTTTGGTTCAGATGACAATACAATATACTAAGTGCAGTCTAATATATAAAGTACAGTCAGCAAAATAGCTTGTTATAAAAATGAAAGTTTTACTAAAAACTTATAATATTCTTATGGATTAAAGGTGGGAGTGTCCCGCGCAGTGTCCGCCTTGCGTCCATTCCACCGCTCCAACAGCATCGAGGACGTCGGCGGGGTTGGAGTCAACACCGGACACAGTCTGATCGTGGATAGACTGCAAGAGGTACCGCTTATAATTATTTCTCTTTTCTCGGCCAAACGGAGTCCCTTCCAACTGACTCCGACTTTCCAGAGTGTATCCTTACCACTAGCCGAACACCTACAGGTTCTCGGCCTCAATCTATCATCTGAGCTTAATTTCGGCGAATACATCGACTCGATCGCAAAAACTGCTGCAAAAAAGCTGGGCGTCCTCTCAAAGGCTAGACGTTACTTCTCCTCAGAGCAATTGCTTCTGCTATACAAAGCACAAATTCGTCCGTGCATGGAGTACTGCTGTCACCTTTGGGATGGGTCCGCGAAGTATCAGCTAGCGGTTTTAGACTCGATTGAAAACCGTGCATTCATTGGACCTCATTGGAGACGTTAGGTTACCATCCCTACATAGTAGACATTCCACCCGTCCGTACGAAGCGCTTTGCTAATTCTTTCTTGATGCGAGCTGCTAAAGATTGGAATACGCTGCCTGCGCATGTATTCCCCGATCATTACAACCTTGGCCTCTTCAAGGCAAGAGTGAATGGGCACCTACTGGGTAAGCATGCTACACCCTAGACTGCATCCTGTCTGTTTAGCAAGATGGCGGTCAAATGCTTAACCAGTTTTTATAATAAAAAAATATATATATTTGGGTTCACTCGGCAGCACATCAAGTTAAACAGTTAAACTGCACTAACAGCTTTTATTACGTAGGGCATAAAGGCTGTATAGTCGGGTGTGCCGCCTTGTGTACATCATAAACAAATCCCGACTCCACACGTTGGCCCAAAAACCCGCCAATACATCGTACTATACTGATTGGTTCGGTTCTCCCTTGTTTGAAATAACAATGTTTGGTCAATTTGGTCTAATCTCATTTTTATAACGTTTAACATAATAGGTACCTAATCGTTTAGTTTTAAATTGTTTAAAAACGTGTTTATTACAAATAAATATTATGTCAAACAAAAATTATGTTAACCAATTTTATATGTACCAAAATGGTAGATACCAAACGATTATTATGTTAAACGTTGTTAAATAAAATGAGATTAGACCAAACGTTGTTATTTTAAACAAGGGAGAACCATACTGATTTTGTAGTAAATAATGTCTTAAAGGTTCTATCCATAGAATATATACGATGCATGGCCACAATGTTGGCCAACGTGCAGTGCTAGCAAGACGTTGGCCAACGTGCAGTGCTAGCAAGACGTTGGCCAACGTGCAGTGCTAGCAAGACGTTGGCCAACGTGCAGTGCTAGCAAGACGTTTGCCAACGTGCAGTGCTAGCAAGACGTTGGCCAACGTGCAGTGCTAGCAAGACGTTGCCCAACGTGCAGTGCTAGCAAGACGTTGGCCAACGTGCAGTGCTAGCAAGACGTTGGCCAACGTGCAGTGCTAGCAAGACGTTGGCCAACGTGCAGTGCTAGCAAGACGTTGGCCAACGTGCAGTGCTAGCAAGACGTTTGCCAACGTGCAGTGCTAGCAAGACGTTGGCCAACGTGCAGTGCTAGCAAGACGTTGGCCAACGTGCAGTGCTAGCAAGACGTTGGCCAACGTGCAGTGCTAGCAAGACGTTTGCCAACGTGCAGTGCTAGCAAGACTCACACATCACCAACAAATTAAAAGAAAAACTACCTACATCCGCAAAAAACACAACATGCAAGATTTACCTCGCACCAAAAAATGCACATGCAGACCACGTAACTACCAGGGGTCTATTTCTCAAAAGCTTGTAACTTGTAATACAAGCGGATGTCACTTTTTGGCAATATTGTTAGAAAGGGACTTCCACTTGTATTACAAGCTACAAGCTTTTGAGAAACGGGCCCCAGTACACAATACCTGCAGTTGCATCTAGCAAGACAGCGACAAACCTTGCACCTTCCCTGATTAGACTACTCTACACGTGTTTCGCCCCAACCCGGGGCATCTTTAGAAGATTTTAGACCGTGCGATATTCAGCAAGGTGAGTCGCTGTCAGGCGCAAATACAAGGGTGGGGGGGCAACGGGGGTGATTACCCCCCCTGACACACAATTTTACCTACAAAATGTTTGCATTCCCCCACCTGAGATTGCCCCCCACCCCCCTTAACCAAAATTGCCCCCCCCCCATCCAAATCCAGGATCTGCGCCAGGTCGCTCCGTCTTGCTTTCTGCAGCGGCAGGTATTCTGCACTCGTAGTTTCGTGGTGTGCATGAGCATTTTTTCTTTTGCGGGCGGGAGGTGCATCTTGCCTGTTGGTTTTTAGCAAAATAAAGGTAAATAAGTATTTAATATTATTTCAAAATAATAACTCAAAAATGTCATAGTAATGGGGAGATGTAAACGGATTGAACAATTTCAAGTCCAACAATGTTTCTCTGGCAGCCATCTTTGAATATCATTGAAATTAGTAATAATCGCAACTGTTGTGTTTTTTACGGAAGTATGCTAAATATATTTCTTTTTTCTCCTGCTGAGACCAAACAGGGCACTCCCGTGCGAAGGCATTTCCCAGGAAAGAAAGGCAAACGAACTTCATTTGACATTAATTTGAACACTATGGACATGGACATAGTATATTGATTTCAAATGTCAAATGAAGCCCATACTCACATCCGTATTTTTAACCGGTAGCTCCCCTGTTCACAGATCGCCCAAAAAGGGAGCAAAGACAAGCTAAACCTCCAAACGTTCGTCAACGAAGCGTTCGTAGAAGACCAAAAGCCGGAATCCACTTTCAAAAATGGTATTTTGAACAAGAGACCTGGCAACCCCGAGAATGACCTGCATAGAGCTCTAGACTCTATGGTCAAGGATATAGATGGCACCAATTTTAAAAAGCGTGAGTAATTTCAAATTATTTATTACTTTTGGCATTTAAAGTGCTACTATTTTTTCACGATTATGTTAATCATGACTTTAGTAGGTTTTTCATAGACGGCTTTTACCAGTGTTGACATTTTGGATTATGAAAACCTACTAAAATCATGGCAGTCATGTTTAATTAATACTTAAAAATGCGAGCATTTCATTAAGTGAGCAAATCAACGATATGGCCAAGACATATTCATATACACCCATATCGTCTACATTTAATCCTCATCTCTTTTTCAACAGGAAAGGCGACAAAAGGAACGTCAGCAATCCAAGTGGTCCCAGAAGAGATTAAAGGCAAGAAATTCAAAGAGTTGACTGTCACAGAATTAGAGGAACTAGGAGATATGAACGCTAGTCAAGATAGATTTCGACATCGGTACGGAGAGGACGATTATAAGAGAGATGTTATGTCGGCAAATACTAACTTGCGGTGGATAGATTAGTGTTGCCATGAGCTAAGGCAATTCTACCATTTTAGTAGTTTTTGTGATAATTATTAGATTATTAAATACTATTATGAAAAACGGGATTTTTACCATGTCGAATTAGTTGTCGAGTCCCGTTTTCGTAATGTTTATAGTGATAGAGACGTTGACAGTTTAAAACCTCATTTCGATTTTTAGATTGTAATTGAGTGATGTTAGGTGCTTTATAGATTGTTATAAAGAAACAGAATATTATTCGTGTTATTTAATAAGTAGAATTAAAATTTTACTAATAATAAGATGAACTAGGACTAGGCTAGTGAAGATAGATTCAGACTGTAATGTGATGTTATATCGGTAAACACTAACTTGCGGTGGATATTAATCAATGGAGTTGCCATGGAGTTAATAAAATTCTACCATTTTAGTAGTTTTTTTGATGCTTTTAGATTATTTTTGTGATGAAAGGTGCTTTATACATAACGCATAGTAAAAAATAATGTATTTTAATGTAATAAAATGTAAATTAAACTAATAAATAAAATTCCTTGTAGAATTAAGTTTGACGGGCCCACTGGCACAGTGGGTAGTGCAATATGTATTGAACACTTAGTAATATCGCTTCCATTCCTGATTGAGTTAGTTTCCGCGACGTTGTAGTAATATTTGTTTTAAAATATTTTATGTACAGCTACGAGCATTAATTATGTTAACATAATAGAACTTTGACACGTACCGTTACAAATCAAAACCATTATAGGTATGTGTGCTACAGAAGTCATGCAATATTGTAATATGACCATAGTCCTATGTTATTTACATATTATTGCTGCTGACTACAGATTCAATATTGTTACTATGTACATATTTTTTGTGTTGGTAAATAAAATACCTAGACCATTGACTTGAGAATTTATTTTATTCAATGCATATCGTACCAAACAATTTTCACTTAATAAATCTATCAGTCTTTAAGTTTCTATAAAATCGAGGATAATTAAACAAATACTTTTTGCATTGAACAATTGAAAATATTGAAAAAGAGCATCCGCCCGGACAAGGAAAGGTGTACAGTGGATTCGAGTCCCATCCGAGCTAGTTGTGAGAAGGGTCGATTTTTTCTAATACTTCATTTTCAATATTTTCAATCGAGGATATTATTAAAATACTGACTTTTACACTAAAAGATAAAACAAAAACTTAATTATCCTAGCGTAATCCATAATAAAAACAAATCAATTTAAAAAAAATTACTTAACAAATACATTCACTCAAATGCTACCAAAAATAGTAGTTTTCATACCACAGCGCAGTAAAAAAAAACTACTAAATAGTAGCTTTCAGTCCACAGAATTATTATACCAATGGCTTATTTCAGTGGGCAAAGCTTTGAAATTCTTAACAGCTTCATTAATATCTTCAACGGGCACTGCTAAAGTGTACAATTTGTATTCTTTCTGTACTCTACTGGCTGTAGTTTCTCCAGTGGTATAGATGGAATCTGTGCTTTTAACTGGCAACACTATTTCTAACGCTTGAAGATGCTCGAATGCTTTTAGTATGACAGGGCGAGGTACTGACTGGGCTGAAGAGTTTGCATTGGCGAATTTTGTGTATCTGAAAATAGATTTGTTTAAAAAACAAGTTAAATTCGGTAGTTAGCACATAGCTAATATTAGCACATAAGTACAGTCGAACCAATGGGGAGGAAAACTAAATTTTAATCACGACAGAGGGCGTGGGTGATATTGGGGGGGGTGTTTTGTTGATTGGTTGTTATTGTGATATAAAATGTGAATATTATGTCCCGCTTTCGACGAAAGAATCCCTTTTTTTACTTAAAAGATGTCTGAATCCCGCTTTGCTCGAAAAAAAATCAAACAACGCTGGTTCGAACCCGGAAGATAGAACATTCGCCCGGATAGGGAAAGGTCCCGGGTTCGATTCCCGGCGGAGCTACTTGGAAGGGGGTTCGATTTTTGCTAACATTTAATTTTCAATAATAAAAATTGCATTGTTAATGCAAGAAAGTAATAAATATTTTATTTATTAAAAAATTACCTATGTAAAACCATTTCAAAGTTCATGGGTTGTCCTTCAAATATGTCCATTCCGTGCTTCATCGCTATGACCAGAGACAACTCTAGTATAGACAACGATTGTAGAAGTTTTACTCTATGCTCCGGAGTAACAGTCTTGTCTATGATCGCGACGAGGTCTGAAGCGTCTATGAACGGCTTTTTAGCTGATAACTGTGATACTAATTGGAACTGAAACAAAAATACATAATTATTTATTATTTATTATTTATTGCTTTATTGTACAGAATACAAAGTAAGGTACAAAAGGCGGGCTTAACGCTAAAAGCATTCTCTACCAGCCAACCTTCGGGAAAACAGAGAAAGCTCAAAAGCGGTACAAATAAAAATAATTTATACATACATAGAACATAGCAAAGTATAGACATAAATATATCATATACCTACATACATACATACATATAATATAGTAACTTAAACAGTGAAGATGATCAAAACTACATTCCACATCATGACTGAGATCCTTCAAGAAGGAACGCATGAACATTTCTTTTAAATGCGAGCTTGGATGGAGATCTTCTTATGGAATCTGGGAGACTGTTCCAGAGACGGATAGCATGCAGTGTGAAAGAGTCGGCCATATAGCCAGAATGGAAGAGGGGAGTTGAGAGTGCTAAAGAATCGGAAGAGCGAAGGTGACGATCGTTAGACTTACAGAGATATTAAGTATTCAGGTGAGAGGTGATTATTTAAAAGAGTGTAAAAAGTACTCAGCAGCCTCAACTGTCTACGCTGACGAATGGGGAGCCATTTAAGCTGCGACCGGTAAGAGGAAATGTGATCAAACTACGAAGGCAGAAGATAAAACGAATGGCATAGTTTAGAAGCCGGTCCAGCTTGTTGAGAAGATCCTCATTCAAGTTAGAGTAACAAACATCAGCATAATCAAGGAGAGGGAAAATAAGGGAGGTAACAAGAGTGACCTTTATTTTAATAGGGAGAAAATTTTTGAAGCGGCTAAGGAAGCGGAGAGAAAAAGTAACAGCTCGACTCACCTCGGCAACTTGAGTTGTCCAACTGAGAGAGGGGTCAATATAAAGGCCGAGATTTTTGACGCTGGAACGAAAAGGGATGATGGTGTTATCCAGCGTTATAGACTGGATCGAACTGGTATCAATTTTGGCGAGCTGTTTCGAACCGCCAACAATTATCGCCTGGCATTTTGCTGGGTTCACTGCAATACCGAACTCTGTTGACCAATTGCTTGTAAGTTGTAAGACATTGTTAAGTTGGCAGATTACAGAGTCGATACCATCAGCTGGTGCTTGCATATAAACTTGGAGGTCATCAGCGTAAAAATGGTAAGAACAGCTAAGCAGTGAGGAAAGGGAGTTAATAAAAAGGGAAAACAAGAGAGGGGACAGAATGCCACCCTGTGGAACACCGGCAGAGAGGCTGTTCCAGCGGGACAAGTCCGATCCTACACGAACCGCCTGCTGGCGACCACGAAGGTAGTTGGAAAACCACTCCAGTGACAGTGAGGAGAAGTTTGAGGACTCGAGGATGACGAGCAAGATGTCATGATCGACCATGTTAAAAGCGTTGGAGAAGTCAATAAGAACAATGATCGTCACTAACTGACTTTCCATCCCAAGTCTTACGTCCTCAATGACTTTGAGGAGCGCCGTTGTGGTGCTGTGACCAGGGCGGAAACCTGATTGTTGGGAAGAGACAAGGCAGTGGGAGTAAACAAAGGATGAAAGCTGTTTGTGAGCCGCAGCTTCGAGGATTTTGGATAGAAAGGGGAGGATGGAGATAGGCCTGAAATTATTTAATAGTGTAGGAGAGGAAGTTTTTGGTAAGGGAGTGACGTATGCTTTACGCCAAAGGAGGGGAAATTGACCGGACTCAAAGGAAAAATTTATAATATGGACTATAATCGGGAGAATTTGATCGAGGATGCAAGAGATCATTTTCCTGCTATCGTCGGTGGTCACTGGAGTGAAGGAAAAGGACTCGGGAAGCTGAACGCCTTTAGAAGTAATATGTGAAATGGTGTTGTGCTTAATGTTGGGATCAATAGAGGGAGCAGAAGAGAAATGATCGTTGAAATCGTTCAGAGAAAAGGGATAGGAATTGGAACTAGGAGTAGATCTACCAAGACCAAGGGAGCGAAGAAACTTCCAAACATTGGCAGAAGAGCAGTCGGTAATATTGTCTAGAAAATATTGACGCTTAGCTGCTCTTACCATCCTATTGCACCTGTTACGTGCAGACTTGTACAATGACCAGTTCTCCTCAGATCGGTTCCTTTTAAATTTGCGGAAGGCGCGATCCCGACGAGTCATTGCCATCCGAATGCCGCGGCTGATCCAAGGGGCAGGAGGTCGTTTAACCCGGACAGCCTTTAATGGCGCATGAGCATCAAAGAGTTGGAGCAACTGCCGATTCAAAATGTTCACTTTGTCATCAATAGAACAGGCCCCAAGAATCTCGTCGACGTCAAGTTTATTGGCATCTGCTCTCAATTTGTCCAGGTCGAGTCGAGCGAAGTTACGCATCCACACAATGGTCGGTTTGGGCCTAGGAGGTTTTAAACGATATTGTACAAAAATAAGGTCATGCTTAGAGAAGGCCGGCGCAGGTAATTGACTATGGTGAAGAACATTATCTGGAGAGGTTATTATTAAATCAAGCCAAGTGTCGCGAGAAGAAGAATTATGATGCGTAGGTTCCAAAGGTAGAATAGAGAGATTGACTGACTTGACAATGTTAGAAAGCTTGAGGGACTGGGGAGAAATGCAAGAGAGATCTGTGTTGAAATCACCCATGATTATGTGATGTCTGTACTCCGAGCAAAGAGGTTCAAGAACAGACTCAAGGTCAGAGAAGAAGTCGATAGTGGGAGGACAATACACGACTGCAAGAACCGTTTTTACGCCTTTAACACAAATCTCGAGAGATATGTATTCAGCTGATCTCGAATAAGCGGATGGAGACGCGGCAAGCATTTTATAGGGGATGTCACTGCGCAAGTAAATGGCAACTCCACCACCACGAGCGCCGGTGCGATCGTTACGTATTAAAACATAATTAGGAAGTGAGTAAGACAAAGAAGGGAGGCAGGGCTTGAACCAAGTCTCAGAGATAAGGATAGCGTGGAAACGAGAAGAAGAGAAAGTATCGAGAAAATCAGTGTAGCTAGCAGGAATACTCTGAGCGTTGATATGGCAGACATTAAAAGAATGTGGCATGTCGTTAATGGCATTATGGAGAAGGTCACCTAATAATTAATAAATAAATAAATAACTTCTTACAATCACACCAATTATCTAAGCCCATGTTAATTTCATTAAGAAACTGTATCATGGAAAACTTGATAATGGATAAATATATACTTAAATTCTTTTTTTTTTGTAAATACATCTATACTAATATTATAAAGAGGAAAGATTTGTATTTTTGTATGTAACGAATAAACTCAGAAAGTCCTGGACCGATTTAGAAAATTCTTTCACCGTTAGAAAGCTACAGTCTTCCCGAGTGACATAGGCTAATTTTATTCCGATATTCCCACGGGAACGGGTACCACGCGGGTGAAACCGCGGGCGGCCGCTAGTACTTAATATACAATACATAGTAAATACCCAGACCAAGACAAATAGACATGTTCATGCACACAAATATTTGTCTTGTTTGGGAATCGAACCCGAGACCTCTGGCGCAGAAGGTGGGTAGCCTACCCCTGCGCCAAATCGGTCGTCAAACCCCGATTGTCCCATGGGACTGAGATCACCTGAGATATAGTAGAGTAGCCTATGTTCCTCTCCAGGCTACAAAGTATCTGTGTCTCAAATTCTACTTCCAACTAATATTATAAATGTGAAACTTTAGTTAGATGTTTGGATGTTTAGATGTTTGGATGTTTAGATGTTTGGATGTTTGTATGATTGATACTCAATCACGCCAAAACGACTGAACTTGGGACACAGTCCAACTAGCAAAATACGGTTTTATAATTATCCTAGAACCATATTTTATCAGGACTATATAGGATTTATAACCAGTTATAAGTCCGGAAAAGGGCCCACTTTATAAGTCTATCTGCACTTGTAGGGTATTTATAATGGTCCGTGAATATGCCATTTACGCCAACAGTGATCCTAGTTAAGAGCCACATCAACCCAAACAGACTTGCGGTATCTACTATTAGTGTCTTACAGTATAAAATGAGACTATTAAGCTCTCGGCAAATTCTTTTGTAATGTTATTTCTGTTAAATCGTCACGAAGTGGTACTGTTTAATTAAAACAGGTTGAAAAATAAGTAATGGGGAGAGTAATACATTATCTCTTCTAGAGGAGGTGACCTATAAATTATTGTGTTGTTGAACTACGTACCATGTTTTCGTCGGGAAACTTGAATTTTGTGTGAAACCCTATCACGTTTATAGTTAAAATTTTAACGCGCCACATAAATTTTGCAATTTGACATATTAATATTTATTAATTATTTTAAGAAATACCCGAGGCAGCTGTCATTCTTGCAGCTGGCATTTAGAAATGCTTTATAATGCTGTTATAGGATGTTTAGTTTTATAAAGGCATGTGTCAAAACCGAAAAATCGCCATGTTTTTTTACTTATAATGGCCATTTAATGTTATCCTATAATCCCTTTTAAGCCTAAGTAATAGGTGTAATTAGTCCTGAGTGTATTTACTCCTAACATTAGCTCTTATAAGAGCAGTGAGACTATAACAGCACGCAGATGTTCTCTTTTAAACGCCTACAAGTCAAAGTAATCGGAGTAATTACTCCTCAGTTTTATAGGAGTATATACTCCTAGTATAGGCTCTCATAGGAGTCTACGATTATAATGGCATGAATATGTCCTCTTATAGGCACTTATAAGTCTATGTTACTAAACTAATTACTCCTCAGTGCAATTACTCTTGAATTATGCTTGTATAGGAGTCTTGAGCCTGTAATGGTCAGGGAAAATGATCTTATAGTCGTTTACAAGGTAAAATTATAGTAGTAAATGTACTCCAGTAAAAACAGCATTTGCTTATGCTGTTACAAGCGCAGTCGGTAAATTTGGAGCCACTTTAGGAGGCTTACAAGTCCACATAGACTTATAAAAACGTGTTCCAGGATAATTTTGCTTGTTGTTTGTAGCCTGAAGAGGAACATAGGCTACTTTTCATCCCGGGAAAATATCACATTCCCGCGGGATAACGTCGTATAGTCCACGCGGGCGAAGCCGTTTTCTCAGCTGTGACACTTTTCTCGCTGGTGAGGTGAAAAGTTGAAGCCGCGGGAGGAAGACTAGTTTCATATAAAATTAATCTACATAAACATATACCTACTCAAGTTATTTAAATTTTTACTTTTTAGCATTCACAATGCAATTTTTATTATTGAAAAATTTAAAATTAAGTTCTTAGAAAAAATTTACCGGTTTCACAACCAGCTCCGATGGGACTCGAACCCACGACCTTTCGCTATCCGGGCGACTACTCGCTCTCTGATCTGAGCTACGGAGTCAGTTAGAGCAGTCGCCCGGTTAGCTAAAGGTCGTGGGTTCGAGTCCCATCGGAGCTGGTTGTGAAACGGGTCGATTTTTTTTAAGTAAGTACTTCATTTTCAATTTTTCAAACACCTACTCACCAATATATTCCTAAATATCTGCTCGTTTACTGTAAACTAGCACATTTTCTCCAAAGCATCTACCACCCTCTCATCTTCGACCAAGCTGTTGACATGACCGTTCCAGTCAGACAGAAATTGTGTGTATTGTGTGTGTGTGTGTGTGTGTGTGTGTAGGAAAAATCCTACCTAAAAACATCTTTTAGCTAACAAAAACATATGAAATTAATCTTAATAAACATCTACTAGTAGGTGAAAATTGGGGTTTCCAGATCAGAGATCTGGAAACCTCCAATTTTCAACATTCAAAGATTATAATGGTTCATTATTCATCTAATCAATAACCGAAAGTGAACTTCAAAAAGTACCTATAATATTATGTTACCGAATTGTTGATCTTTCGATTTATTTATTTTTAAACTATTGTTACATTCACTGATTCGACGTATGCAAATGTTTGCAATCGAATACTATCCCATTCAGCATGTTGTTGCAGTGCCGAAGGCGGAATGATTCATTCTCGTTATCAAATGGCACATAAATAGGTACATACTTAGAAAGATGAGACTACGTCATCGTTTTGGAATTCAATGTAATTATCCCAAGTTATCTTTCCATATAAAAATAACAACGTTGTTAGACAGTTTAAATAAAAATACGACAATCTAGATTTTTTTATTTCTATACTTATTTCGACAAAATTTAATCTACATGCTTTCATTGAAACTTCATAGCCAGTTCGCAATAAATTACAGTTTTTTTATCAAACACTGAGACCCTATCAATGATGTTACAGATGCTTCAGTTGCTCGTCATTATTCGAATTATGATATAATGACGGCCAACTAACAGAATTAAAAAAAAACTTATTTTCTTTCCTCAACATTAAAAAAGTATCCTGAAAGTGATTCCTTTTTAACACGTTTTTATTAGGTTGCTTTTTTGTCAGTAGAAATAACCACTCAATTGGTTGTAACTTAGGCGATAATATTTTTATTCACTTAACACATTATGTTAAGACATTTGTGCATATGTTTCAGAACCAATGTTCTGTTTCTTAAATGCATTCATGATTAAATTAATTTTACTTTTTTGCATTGCAATTTTTATTACAAAAACTGAAGTATTAGAAAAAAAAAAACGCCCCGTCTTACAACTAGCGTTGATGGGACTCGAACCCACGACCTTTCACTGTCCCCGGGCAAATGCTCTAACCACTGAGCTACGGAGTCGTTCGTGCATTCAAGATTGTTAAATAAATTAAGAAAATGTTAGTATGGATAAAGCAACTTCTTTAAAATTTTCAATACAAAACGTCGATTTCATAAACCCCTAATTATTAGAGCCTAATATTTTTTAAATCAATACCTCGGGGAACCTTTGTTTGCGTAAGTAAATAAAAGAATAGGTAACATATCGTATAACATTTATTATGAAATATTTACATTGTCTGTAACTTTAGTAATAAGTTCCTTAATCGATTTATAAATATCATCCACGTATACATTTTTCACTATATGTTGGACACAAATTTCTGCATCACATTTGCACAGTGAATCTGTGCTATTAGAAAAATGATCAACATCATATATTTCTATTCTTATTACTTTTCCACCACCACACGTTCGTTTTTTTGCATAGGTAAAGACAGAAGGGTTATTTTTCAGCTTCTTGCTAGGAGGCTCGAGATTTAATCGCTTTTCAGTTCTCGGCTGGTGCACGGTGTTCATAGGAACGAAGTTAAACAGCTCGTTATCGGAGTCCTGAAAAATAAAATATTATATTAGTAACACTGTAATAAGAAAGTATAATAATATCTACGAGTAGTTATCGTAAGATAGATTGTTTGGAACTGAAATACTTTGATATTTTATCAAGATTACAGTTTCATTTAATGGTAAGTAAACTTATGTGTATTTAAAAACAAACTAATATATAATTTTTATTATTATTATAAATTAAAAATACTCACCGACATTTAGAAAGATTTTTAACAGTCACGCTTATAAAAATAACTGATATTATTTTCTTCTGAAAATCCCTTTTATATTAAATAAATATTCGATCATAGAGTTCAAAATTGATGCAATTATTATGTGTTTATATCACTACCAAAAAAGTAAAGACGCTTACATGACATTATTATTGAATGCGGTAGGTAGCGGCGCCGCCCGCCCCACCGCGCGCCGCCCCGCCGCCCCGCCGCGCCGCTGTTATGGCGTTCTATCTTACGAAGACCGATGAACTAAACGAGTTTCAACTGTATTGCAAAGAGTAAAGAGTGTCGACGACGGATTTCGTGAGATAAATTGCAACTTATACTTAGGACCTTAAAGGCGACGAATATCGGCACAATGTTTAAGTACCAATTTAAGCAGGTCTCGCTGTGTATGAAGATTGCTTTATAGCACGGTTTATCTTTTTCTGGTATTATTATCAATAGTTAGTATTGTTTGGTGTTGCATTTGAGGTGGTGTTGATTGTACATTAAAGTTTACTAATAAAATAATTCACATATATTTTCTGTTTGTTGAAATTTCTTTGATATGTTTACTGCACAATAATTACATGTTTGAAGCCGTAGTATTTCACTAGTATGCCGGAACGGAGTGTCATTTGGTCACTGCCTGAATAAATATATGATTTAGTTATGAATATTTAAGGTTGATATTTGAAGTTTTTGTTCGCTATTGCTAGGCATTCTTTTATGGATAATTCCTGACTCAGGATTTTAGGGTCACGCGTACATTACTTATATGGAAAAACTCACGTGGATTTTATGCTATTTAAACTCGAGAGAAAATCAGGGACTTCAATTCAGCTTCCAGGAGCACGAAATTAACATCTACAACAAATATTAACTTCTGTTCATCACTAAGGAAAAATGTAAGTAGTACACATCATATAATTTATAATTATATAAGATCTAATATACATATGTAAGGTTTCTTTTCGTAGTTAAATGATTATAAGTGCGAGTGTGACTGCACAGCGAGGGGTTCGATTCCTGTTATTAATTTGTACTATACCTTTCGATGCCGGCATTAAGTATTATGATGTTTATGATACCTACACTTTAGATGTTTCATTAAATGATATTGCAAGGTCTCTATTTTACTTAAAAATTGTAGGTGACAGATTATAAAATGTAATTATTAGAATATATCATTATATAACAATGCATTATTTACAATGTTAAAGTTATCAATAACGAATAATGGAAGCTTATTATACGAATGTTTTATCATCAAAGTTATAAGGCGAACTTAAATTAGTGTTCATTTTCAGGTCTCAAGAAAACGCAGAGACTCTCTTTCCATCCGAGGACGAGGCTCAATCGCCACCACCCCCGAAAAAAAACAAGAAAAACAAGCAGGCGCCGCCATCTCAACGCACAGAGCCAGCGCCGGCGCGGGCATCTTGTTCGTCGTCGAGAGCGAGTCCAGCGCCGCTGCCACCGTCACGGTCATCAGCTCCAAAGAAACCGTATTTCAAGCCGATTCCCTCAAAGAAGCCCACGACGGCGTACGATCTCTTCGGAACTGACAGTGAAGATGAGGGGAAGGGAGATATCCCTATTACCGGTAAAGGTAAAGCACCAGCTCCGTTAACTTCTTATATAACAAGACGCCTTGCAGCCGGTCACTCACGTCAAACATTCGATCGTAAGCCCGGATCGCACTACATAGATTTGAAAATATACCGGTGCGATGAAATTGATAAGGTTCAGCCGATACATAGGTGGCGGCAAGCTATAGTGACCGTCAAAAATCAAACTTATGATAACACGGATGCATGGCAACACCTAGCCAATTTCATGACGGCGACCAGAAAAGAATTCCTGAATTGCCCCCCGACATTTGCTAGTAACTATAATAGTGTTTTATGGTAAATATTGAAAAAGATAGGTATTACTTTATTATAACAAGAATATATTCCGATACAGCTAATTACGTATACTTAATTATTTTATTTCAATATTCGTTATTACTAGAATATTTAGTCACTATTATAATGATATATTCGAACTTACAGTGTTACAGTGTTGCACACTCTTTATTCCTATGGGTAAGCCATCGAATACACAATACCCAATTTGGTACAGTCACGCTCTAATTAAGATTATAAATAAAAAAAACAAAACACACAAAAAATGGAAACGTTTCGGTAATCCCCGCGATTACGACGAGTTCTCAATGCTGAGACATAGAATGAAGATAATGCAGGATGAATGCTTCAGAAATTATACGCGCGGGATTGAGTCAAAATTACGCTATTCGTCGAAACATTTTTGGTCATATGTTAAAGCAAAACGAGGTGGTACAAATTACCCTAAGACGTTCTCACATGAAAACACTATTTACACAGACGGTCAGCACATTTGTAACGCATTCAATAAATATTTTGAGAGTGCCTTTCTCGGCTCATCGCGATCGTCCGGGCCCAGTGGTCGTTCATCTTGCGAGACCGCACTCAACGATGAAATTATCTCTCGTATTGCAATTAATCCATCAATTATAGAAAAACATCTTTCTAGTCTGGACAGTTCTAAGGGTGCAGGTAGTGATGGCATACCTCCTATTTTCTTTTCTAGGTGTGCTGAGACGTTAGCTTTTCCAATATTCATACTTTTTACAAAATCATTAAAACAGGGAATTTTTCCTACTGCTTGGAAAGAAGCGCATATTATTCCAATTCATAAAAAAGGCCCAAAATCATTAATTTCTAACTACCGCCCTATTTCTATTTTAAACGTTATCCCTAAAATTTTTGAAAAAATAGTATACTCACATATTTATCCGGTGATCACTAAAGGCATACCGACGACACAGCACGGTTTCTTGAGGGGCCGTTCCACTGTTTCCAACCAAGCTCTCTTTACAAATTATGTTCTGAATAAAATGGAAAATGGTGGGCAGGTCGACGTGATCTACACGGACTTCGAAAAAGCGTTTGATCGTGTGGATCACGCCATCTTGATCCAAAAACTTGAATCATTGGGGATTCACGGTGACTTGCTAAGATGGATTATCTCATATCTCTCCAATCGTTCGCAGGCGGTCGTATTGGGTGGTTTCAAGTCTGACTTCATTACAGTCCCGTCAGGTGTTCCGCAGGGCTCGCACCTTGGCCCTTTATTCTATAATGCTTACATACATGACATTTCCACTTGTTTCACTAGCGCTGAACATCTTTTATACGCCGATGACAAAAAAGTCTACATGAAAGTGAATTCGTTCTCTGATTGTATGTTAATCCAACAAGACCTTAATAACCTGATGTCCTACTATGTAGATAACAACATCACAATCAGCATTAATAAATGTCAATGTATCAGCTTCACGCGCAAAAATAAGCCAATTCTGTTTAATTACAAATTTAATGACACGGTAATTGAAAGGGTCGAGGGGGTTCGAGATTTGGGCATCTGGCTTGACTCTAAAATGACGTTTTCACCTCACATTGATGACATAATTAATAGATCTTATCGCAGTTTGGGTTTCGTTATGCGAACCTGCAAACCTTTTACGCATATTGACAGTCTTAAAATTGTCTACTATGCCTATGTTCGTAGTGTGTTGGAATATGCTTCTGCTATATGGTCGCCGAATTACGCCATACACGTAGACAGAATAGAAAAAATTCAGAAAAAGTTTGTAAACCACCTTAAGTATAAATTTAAATTAGATAAATCCGCTTACGCAGATACTTGCCGAGAGCTCGAAATTCTAACTCTTCGTGAGCGCCGTCTGGTCCTGGACATGGGTTTGCTGTTTGATGTACTGCGCGGGCGTCTGGTTTGTCCTGAGCTCCTTGAACAAATTTCTTTCAAAGTTCCTACTCGCCGTACTCGCCATACACAACTTTTCGCCGTTCCATCCCATAAAACCAACTATGGTATGAATGCAGTAATGTCTCGTATTGTTAAGGAATACAACTTGCATTTTAGCGAAGTCGATCCATTTATAGGAGGCAAAGGTGTTTTTATGAACGGGGCGAAAGACATTCTGTTTTCTCAGTAACGCTGTTCAAATGCACATTTGTTCTATTCTATTTATTTATTTTTATCAAGGTTTGTGTGTGGTTATGTGGTGTTATAGTATTGTATTTTGTTCTAATATTATGTATAAGTAGATTATTTTATATTTAACTTAGGTATTTAATATTTTTATTAGATGCTGCTAGTGTCAATTTAACAAAAACACTCTCTTGTAATTTTACATATTTTTAAAGATAGGTACTTACTTTAAACTGTCATAAAGGCGTATTATTATTTTTCACTGTGGGCAACTTTTTGGCCGAAGATGTAACTGTTTTAGTTAAGTTTGTCTTTCTAGTTTAAGTATGGCTGTTGTTGTCACAATAAATAAAATTAAATTAAATTAAATTAAATTAAATTACTACTTTATTATAATTTACCTTACTTATTGAAAACTATCTTACCTATTGTATTCAATGCCAATACTAACAGGTAGATAAAACACCATAGGTTAAACTTACGCTAGACATTTAATAAATCATGTTATAATTGATATAATTTTACTTATATTATTAAAGAAGTTTCATAACAAATTATATATTTCTTATTTTTCTTTTCTTACAGTTTCACCGATACCAGAAAGAACAAATTACAATGATATAATTATTTGTGAAAATTGTCACACTGAAATGCCAAAAAATGAATATCAGTATCATTTGAGAACGAATTTACACAAGTCTAATTGCATATTAAAAACTAAATATGAAAATATTGATATTATAGCTACGGCTTTTAAAAACAGAATAATAACTTTCAAACTGAATCCATCGATGGAATACCTTACACCTGAGGATTTTCTGATGGATAATCAGCATCAAGTATTAAAGTTAATAAATGATTGTCTGATTAAAAATAATTGTGTTAAGTTGAACTTTGAGCTCTTTGCTTACTTTATTCTATCACGATCTGGTGAGCAAGAGCTTAAGTCTTTCAACACAAAATATGAAATCATATACAATAATACTGATATAAATGAATTATATTTGAAAACAATAAATATATTTGAGAGAAAACTGTCCGAATTCCAGCACCGTGAATCTGGCTGGTCTTGTTTCTCTATAAGCCATCTAGAAGTTAATATTAATAAATATTCCCCTTTCAAAGGTGGTTCTTACATTGATTTACCATATGGTATAAGAAAAACGAGGAGTTGCTTAAATGTCCAAAACAATGATAACTATTGCTTTTTATGGTGTATTGCTGCAGCATTATATCCAGCAAAATCTAATGTTTGCAGAACAGATTCATACCCACATTTTACAACACTGTTTAATATAGATGGTCTATCGTTTCCACCATCCAATTATGATATTAAAATGTTCGAAAAGATTAATCCTAATATAAGTGTTAACATATATGGGTTAGATGATAAAAACATGGTCACTGGTCCTTTATACGTGACAAGTTTCAGAAAAAAACACCATGTGAATTTACTATACTTTGAACGAAAAGGCTGTGGTCATTATTGCTTAATAAAAAATCTATTGAGATTAGTCAGACGTCAAATAAGTAAACATAAAGGTAAAATGTATCTGTGTGAGACATGCTTACAAGTATTCACGACTGAAAAAAAATTTTGTGAACATACTACGTGTCCTAATGTATTGACAGTATTACCTGAAAAAAATAGTATTCTTCAGTTTAAAAACTTTGAAAGGAAACAACAAATTAATTTCGTTATTTATGCAGACTTCGAAAGTATTTTGCTAGATTGCAACGTCAGTAAGACCGAAAACACCCGAACTTATAAGGTTCACGAACCTTCATGTTTTGGTTACTATATTTGCTGTTCACATGATCCGGACTTAAATAAGTATGTTACATATAGAGGACCTGATTGTGTAGAAGTATTTATACAAAAATTGATAGATGATTTAGAAAACATTTACAGTATATTATTAAATAAAATGCCTATGACATCTTTAACAATAAAACAAGAAATTGATTACAAAAATGCTACAAAATGTCACATCTGTAACCATCTGCTCTTTGATGACAAAGTAATGGATCATGATCATGTTACATCTCAGTACCGAGGCGCAGCACACTCTCATTGTAATTTAATGTATCGAGTATGTCCATTTGTGCCCATTTTTTTTCATAACTTAGCTGGTTATGACTCGCACCTATTTATTAAAGAATTAGCGAAGTATAAAGGAGCTTTCAAAATAATACCAAAAACCAAAGAAAAGTATATGTCTTTCACGAAAATATTTCTAACAAGGAATACTTCAAGGCCTATTCAAGCTAAGTTTATAGATTCTTTTCAATTCCTTAATTCAAGTTTAAATGAATTAGCCAAGAATTTGACTGAAATTGACTTTGTTAACTTATCAAAAGAATTTCAAGATAATAATTATAATCAGTTAAAGCTACTAAGACAAAAAGGAATTTATCCCTATGATTATATTAATGCAAACTCAAAATATAATGAGACTCAACTTCCACCTAAACATTGTTTTTACAATAGTTTGAAATGTGAACATATTAGCGATGATGATTATACCCATGCTCAAAATATTTGGCAATCTTTTAATATTAAAACGCTTGGAGAATATACAGATTTATATTTAAAGACCGATGTGTTACTTCTTGCTGACGTATTTGAAAAATTTAGACAGACTTGTTTGCATCATTATCAACTCGATCCAGCCTACTATATTACAGCACCTAGCTTAAGCTGGGATGCGATGTTACTGTATACAGACGTTAAATTAGAATTAATAAATGATTTAGAAATTTATGAATTTTTGGAAAAAGGAATTCGTGGAGGCCTGGCACAATGTACTCTACGTCACGCTAAAGCTAATAATAAATATTTACCGGACTATGATGCTTCACAAAAATCAACTTATTTAGTTTACCTTGACTGTAATAATTTATACGGTTTTGCGATGACGATGAAAATGCCAATTTCAGAATTCCGCTTTCTGACAATCAATGAAATAAATACTTTAAATATAGTTACGATATCTGATGATTCTGAATATGGACACATTTTAGAAGTAGATTTGGCTTATCCCGAGAATTTACATAATATGCATAGTGATTTACCCTTTGCTGCGGAAAAGTTCATACCCCCCGGAGGAAAAACATCTAAGTTAATTGCTAATTTATATGACAAATACAACTATGTTATACACTACGTCCACTTGAAAGAATGTTTACAAAATGGACTTATTTTAGAAAAAATTCACCGTGTCCTAACTTTTAGACAAGAAAATTTTTTACAAAAATATATTGACTTGAATACTAGGTTACGGCAAGCTTCAACGTCTGCATTTGAAAAAGATTTTTTTAAACTTCTTAATAATGCTATATTTGGAAAAACTATTGAAAATAGACGCAAACAAGCCAATGTTAAATTAGTGACCATGTGGGACGATGTTAATAACTCAACGAACAAGCATCTCGGCGCAGAAAAGTTAATTGCCAAACCAAATCTAAAAAGTATTGCAATTTTTTCCGAAAACTTTGTCGCTCTGCAATTGAGTCCGGAAAAAATTGTCTTAGACAGACCTATCTATATAGGATTTACAGTTCTAGAATATGCAAAAACACATTTATACAAGTTTCATTACAACTTCATTAAAAATAAATATAAAAATCGGGTAAGATTATGTTATACAGACACAGATAGCCTTTTATATTTCATAAACACTGAGGATTTTTATGAAGACATAAAAAGTGACGTTGCAAAATTCGATACCAGTAATTTCGAGGATAACAATTGCTATAATATCCCGAGAGTAAATGCTAAAATTCCAGGCCTGTTTAAAGATGAACTTGGAGGTGATGTTATATGTGAATTTGTAGGTCTGAGAGCGAAGCTTTATTCTATAAACAGTTTAAAAGCTCGCATTACAAAAGCAAAAGGAATATCTAAAGCTGTAACTAGTCGTTTAAAGCTATCGCATTACAACAAAGCTTTAACAAGTGAAATAACAAGTTTTAAATGTAAAATGAATATAATTAAATCTAGCAAACATGTACTATACTCTCAAGAAATTCAGAAAGTAGCATTGAATAAAAGCGATGATAAGAGACAGATACTTCCAAACCAAACAGAAACGTTACCTTGGGGTCACTGTAAAACAATGTTTTAAAATTTTAATTTCTTAATATACACATATTCATAGTGTTTAAGTAAATATAAGTGTATTACGATATCATTAAATAATAATATGAGTAAGTACTATAAAATTGTGAAGATCAATAATTACGTATATTTTTTGTGAGACAATATATAGGTACCTAAATATATAAATAATATCTTATTCCTTGTTTATAAGTTATTAATAAAATATTGTACTAAAATTTTAATAAACTATCTATAATGTCACAGAAGTTGTTTTTTTTAAATAATTAATACTAAACTACCCACTCACCTATATAAAAGGCATGTAGCATATTTTAGTCTCATTTACAATGAAGTTCATTAAACAATCTGACACTTTAGAGGTGAACAACATAAAGATAGAAAATATTCCACACAAAGCTAAACATAGTATACTCTTGCCTGACACGATTCGATGTGTAATATGTGGTCCTTCGAATTGCGGGAAAACTAATGTGATGTTAAATTTACTGTTACATAAAAACGGTCTTAAATTTAAACACATTTATCTGTACTCAAAAACAGCTTTTCAACCGAAATATTGTTTCTTACGACAAGTTATAAAACATGTTCCTCACGCGAAACTATTTATTTTTAATGACAACAAAGATGTGATTTCGCCTAAAGATGCTTTAAAAAATTCAATAATGATTTTTGATGACGTCGCATGTGAAAATCAGATAAATATTCGTAATTATTTTGCTATGGGCAGGCATAGACAAATCGATTGTTTTTATCTGTCACAAACCTATACCAAAATACCCAAACAATTAATACGTGATAATGTCAATCTCCTGATTATATTTAAACAAGATGATATTAATTTAAAACACATCTATAATGAACATGTAACTACAGATATTGGCTGGTTGGAATTTAAAAAGCTTTGCATGATGATTTGGCAAGATCGATTTAGCTTTTTAACCATAAATAAAGATTGTGCTCTTAATAAAGGAAGATATAGACAAGGGTTTGATACATATATTTATTTATAGAATAACTACGTATATAATAATGTATGTTCTTGAAAATAAGTTAATAGTGTTTGAATATTAGCAAACAGCGGTTGGGTATAATTTCAAATAATGGACACGGAAATTAAAAAACAACTGATAAAATCAGTAGATAATATAAAAAATAAAATAAAGGAAATTCAAAACGATGAAGATGCTGCTAATTTGAAATTTAAAAAGGTATTTAAACCAATCACAGATAATTTGGAGACAATGATAAAAGCTAATGACAAAGATAAACCCTCACTAAATGTTTCTATTGATATGAGTAATCGTGATAAAGAAGATGATCGAAACTCTTCTTTAGATTATATTGATATGAGTTATCGTGATGAAGAAGATGATCGAAACTCTTCTTTAGATTATGAAGACTTTAGTAAAAACGCTCAGGCAGATTCAAATGAAAGCTCTGAATACTACGATTATACTGACGATGACATAAGTCCTTACAAAAATTTAAACAATACGCTTAAGTCGCTAGAAAAGGATGAAGTAATTGACATTTATGATAATAATATAAATGTACCTTTTGGGGTACGTAGTGAAAACAAAAAATTGATGATAGGTAACTCTAAAGTATCATTATCTTCTACTAGTAATACTTCGTCGACAAATAGAAATTATGTTGTGAGCATTGGTAATAGACACTATGAATTAACACCGGGCTTAAAGGAACTCCTTATGCGCAACAAACCTAATCTCAGAATTGTTAATGAAAAAGATAAAATAACCTATAAAGATATACTTCATTATACAAATGCTCATAAAAGAAACTTTGATCCGAAAGGTCAAATGAAGGGTGACAAAGGTTTAAAATATCGCAAAATTATTAAACCATTGTTTTCTCAACAAAATAAGGTTGAAAACAAAAATTCGAATAAAACAAAGAGTGGTGGTAGTCACATACCAAAATCTAAAAAATATAAAAGTAATACAGATTATATTTTCTGGGACGATCCCAATGAACTGATAGAAAGGCTTAAACTATTGATTGCGTCAAAAAATGCTGGTAATACCAATCATGATAACGAAATTTTGTCAATTATTGAAGAACTAATAGAAGCAGGCATTATAAAGAAATAAAAAGCTTAGCACCGCATAATATTGATTAGTAACAAAAAGAACATAGATCATGAATGTTGACAGACTTAATAGTAACTTTAAAGCTACTCAAAAGAAAATTAAACACATAAATGTAGAGGATAAGATTGTGGTATCGTCGAGTGAATCCATATCCTGCTCTAGCTTCGATAAAGACAATATAGATCAATTTAAAGTTAATATTTTAAAAGAAATTATAAAGGTTAATAACTTAATTGTAACTTTAACAAACAGAATACAAAAACTTGAAAAAAGTGTTGATATCAAAGATCTTGCAGGAAAATTAAATAAGCATTATGAGCAAAGCAGATGTTGTAAATGAAATCTGTAAAAATGCTAGAACTAATTACCCAAGAAGAAGTGTTATACTTAAAGATATAGATGATCTTTGGCAAGCAGATTTAATAGACATGCAATCAATGTCAAAAGCCAATAACGGTAAAAAATACATATTGGCCGTTATTGATTGTTTCACAAAATTTGCATGGGCTATTGGACTAAAGCAAAAGACTAAAGATAATGTATGTCAAGCTTTCAAAACATTACTAAAACCTGGACGTATTCCGAAAAATCTGCAGACTGATCTCGGAAAAGAATTTTATAATGACCAATTCAAAAACATTATGAATAAGTTCAATATTAATCATTACTCTACATATTCTACTAAAAAAGCTTCCATTGTTGAAAGATTTATCAGAACTTTAAAAAATAAATTGTATAAAGAGTTTTATATAAATGGGAATTACAAATGGAATAATGGAGTACTCAATAAAAAAATAAATGAGTACAACAACACTGTGCATAGAACTGTCGGTCAGCCTCCGGCAACGATTTCTCATAATAATAAAGCAAGAGTAATGCAAAAGTACATAAAACTGGCTCATTCTAAAATAATTAAAAAAAATAATAAAAAGTTTCAAGTTGGTGATTATGTCAGAATAAGCAAGCACAAAGCTTGTTTTGATAAGGGTTATACACCTAATTGGTCCACAGAAATATTTAAGATTAATAAAGTACAAGATACTAACCCTATAACCTATTTATTAGAGGATTCTAAATGTCGACCGATACTTGGAGCATTTTATCCACAGGAACTTCAAAAAACCAAACATCATGATGTTTATTTAGTTGAAAAAGTTTTAAAAAGAAAAGGAAACTTGGTATATGTTAAATGGCTAGGTCTCCCAACAAGCGAGAACAGTTGGATTAACAAATCAAATATATTATAAAAGAAAGTTTTATTTTTTTCGTTTCCAACACCTAATTATGTATGTATTTAAGCCATTGCTCATTATTCTTTCTTCATTCGTATTGAGTTCTTAAAACTACATAGACCATTGCAAACCAACATTATAATTTTAAATTTTACTAAAATGAAAAAAAATCGATTCGTTAAGTTTTGTGATAAAATAGCAAAGAACAAAGAAACATATTCTAATAATAACAATACACGTGATGTATCATCTTCAGGGACAAGTTTGAAGAAAACCTTTAAGAACGTTGTTTCACGTACCAAAAAACATATAAAGAACATTAAACCTAAGTGTAAAAAGGCTTTAATGGAATTAGCTTATGCAACAGCGCAAGAATTAGCATCGGACTCATCTATTAACTTACCGAGAATTATACCTGTACCTAAAACTGGTGGATTTCTTCCTTTAATACCAATTTTCGCCGGCTTATCTGCTGCTGGTAGTTTGGTGGGGGGTGTTGCCGGAATCGCGAAGGCCGTAAACGCATATAAAACAGCTAAAAAACAATTGTCAGAAATGGAAAGGCATAATAAGCAGATAGAAGCAGTATGCATTGGCAAAGGATTACATCTGAAGCCCTACAAAGACGGACTAGGAATTTACGTTAACAAGAAAAAAAACTAAATTCTAGGCTACCCAAAAGAGCTTTAACGAATATTGATATTATGGAACATTCATATAATATCCCCTTTTTTCGAGGTGTATTTATGAGAGACCAATTACCACGAAAACCTTACCCAACAGAATGTGGCGTCATAAATCTTGACACTTCTAAAAACTCAGGAACTCATTGGGTAGCCTATGGAAAATTAAATGATTACGTAGAATATTTTGACAGTTACGGTAACTTAAAACCACCAAAAGAATTGGTAAAATATTTAGGACCAAATATACATTATAATTATGATAATTTACAGAAAAATCATTTATACAACTGTGGACATTTATGTTTACAGTTTTTAAAGTCGTTTTGGACCACAAATATGTAAAAAAATTAGAATAAAGAAATGATTGTGTTTACTTTCTTCATGTAGTTCGGAAGCTATAATACATATATAATGATGACAATAGTACCATTATGCACATTCTATAACTGTCTGTGCTATAAGCTAGATGAGAATTGTTTATACTAAACTGATTATTGGTACTCAGTACCTTAATTTTCTTTCTATTATTGGTACTTAGTAAGTTATTTTTTTCTACTAAATAAAAAAATGATCCTTTTTAATAAAAATCTAACTTCAAAAGGCAAACGTGATATTTCGCATTCTATGTTGAAAGGAGTCAGACGTCTCAGTGTTGTAAAAACCAAAAAAATAACTAAAGAAAATAAAATATTTTTAAAAGATCTTGGATTTAAATTACAAAATGTTGCAAATCACTGATCTACCAAATTATGATAATTCGATTGAGAGCTATGAAATTCATAGTTACAATCCATATAGTAACAGTTTTAAAGACAATGATGAAATTAGAATACCTATTCACCAACAAGATACATATGTACTACCTTCAGGCAGTTCTATCCACATAGAAGGCTTCGCACACGTGATTTCTAAAGACCCGGCACTGAAAAAAGAAATAAGTTTTATTAACAACCCGCTCTTATATTTGTTTCAAGATATACGGTATGAGTTAAACGGTGTTGAAATAGATCGCATCAAAAATGCTGGAATTACTACGACGATCAAATCTTTTATCTCTATGAATGAAGGCGAAAATAAAGCAGCAGCAGTTTGGGGGTGGAATTTAAACGGTACAAAACTAAAAGATGGTCATTTTAGTGGTGTTATCCCATTAAGTAAAGTATTGGGATTTGCTGAAGATTATAACAGAATAATTATAAATTGTAGACATGAACTTATATTACATAGAAGCAGTTCTGTTTTAAACTGTGTACTTTTAGATAAAAATGATAATATACAAATAGAAATTCAAAAACTTCAATGGCGTGTCCCTCATATAAAAGTTGCTGATCGCAATAAATTGATGTTACTCAAACATTTAGAAAAAGATCGTCCTATACAGTTAGCGTTTAGAAATTGGGACCTATACGAATATCCGCTATTACCAAAAACTACTAAGCATTCATGGTCAGTCAAAACTGCTTCTCAGTTAGAAAAACCTAGATATGTAATTTTTGGCCTGCAAACCGATAGAAAATATGATAGTGCTAAAAGTTCTTCGATGTTTGATCATTGTAAAGTTACCAACCTTAAGTTATTTTTAAACTCACAATATTTCCCATATGACTCACTTAATCTGAAATTTGATGAGAGTAAATACAGTATATTATATGAAATGTACGCTAATTTTCGTCAGTCGTATTACAGCGCCGGTGTCGACCCGTTACTTAACTTGGTTCAGTTTAAGGAAAAAGCTCCATTGTTCGTAATTGATTGCTCAAGGCAAAACGATTCACTTAAAACTGGACCTGTTGATGTTCGGATAGAAATTGAAAGTTCAGAACAGCTACCAGATAATACAACAGCTTATTGTCTGATAATAAATGATCGGCTTTTCGAATACAAACCTCTAAGCAACATTGTAAGAAAACTATCATGAATGTGATCGTGGATGTACAAGGGTTCAAGGACGAATATAATCAATTTATTCCAAAGGAAATAGCGATCCTGTGGAATAGGCGTATAATTGTTCTCTTAATAAAACCACCATATCCATTTTATGAATTATCGAAAAAAGAACGCTTACAAGTAGCCTGGATAGAGAAAAATAGAGGAATTTATTGGAATGAAGGATTTACACCATACTTTAACTATAAAAACAATATAAACCACTTATTACACAATAAATGTATATTTACTAAAGGTCATGAAAAAGTTTTATGGATTAAAGATATGTTCAATAACAATAGAGTATATAATTTAGAAGATAGAAACTGCCCTAGTTTAGTTACATTGTATGATAAATATTCGTGTGCTTCAGATATTATTAGCTGTGTACATCATAACAATATATGTGCTTTAAAAAATGTATTCTGTTTGGATAAGTGGTGCAGAGAAAATAATATTTTTTAACTATTGTAAGTAAATACATTAAAGTAATAATAAAATTTTATACGATAAAATACCTTAATTGTTTTATTTCAATTATAAACCAATACCTATACCAACAGTTGCATTACATGTAAACGGTGTCTTTTTACTCCAACTGGTACCGATTTGTGGGGATGATTAATAAACATTACCGGGGATAAAGGACATCTGGGTTGTGATAATTTAAACGAAAAAAATCATTAATTTTAGTTAATTCACGGTGCAGTACAAGCCTACTGTTAAAGTTAATTTTGTGTTATTGATTAAATGAATAGTGAACGTTGTAAATTTTATTGAATGCTGAAAATTGGAGGTTTCCAGATCTCTGATCTGGAAACCCCAATTTTCACCTACTACTTCTACTCACCAAGATATTCCTAAATATCTGCTCGTTCACTGTAAAGTAGCACATTTTCTCCAAAGCATCTACCACTCTCTCATCTTTGACCAAGCTGTTGACATGACCGTTCCAGTCAGACAGAAATTGTCTGTCTAGCTCTAAGAACTGGTCCATGTTGAGCTTGCAACGTTGTATCACCTCTTTTGGGAATACTTCTTTGTCTTTGAGGATTTTTTCTTCTGAGGCTGAAATTAAAAAGCCTTTTATTTTAAATTTCTCATAGATTTGAGGAAAATCATACAAGGAATTTATTATATACATCTTATAAAGATAGATAGAGATAGTAGAATAAATAAACAGCATTGGACCTTTTTTATGGAGCTTATGCTAGAAAATTAGCAACATTTTGCTTTGCACGAAATATTTTAAAATATCGATATAACCATAAAATTTCGATAGTTTGATATCGATACAAACTAGCGATTGAAATATGGATAATATACGATATAAACGTGCGAGTGCGACGTTGCCAGATTTGGCGGGCGACTGGATCGGGGGATTCCCGGCGGAGCGACACCACAGAATAAATAATAGTATAAGTAATACAGAAGTCTCACTCCGCTAAACCATTTAAACCAATAGCAACTCTAACTACAACGCAATAAAGTGGAATTCAGCTTGTACGGCGCTAATTACGAACGGCCAGACGTTGCATCTCTTTCTATCGCGTATAGTCTAGCTCTTTTGCGGAATAATAATAATAATAATTTCTATGTGGCGGTGCGGGCGAAAGAAGCGCGCAAGTACATCGAGTGACAGACGCCTGGCGACACCGACAAGTGTTTGTTTATCTAGAGACGTAAACATGGCAATATGCATACATGCATACATGATATGACACAACTAGGCCTTATCGATAACTAGCTTTTGCCCGCGACTTCGTTCGCGTGATTAAGATAGTTGTGCGTTTATTTTGAAAGTTACGGATTACCAATATAAGTATCAAGAAAGCTATCTACCCTCCAAAAATTGTGTCTCTACCTTCAACCTAAATGGAAATTCCTTTACATACTGAAACACCTTGTAGCACCCTGTATAATGGGAATTTTCCAAAACGCTTTCTTAGTGCTCACCTACACCATGGAAGGAATCTACCCTCTAAAAATGGTACTTGTGCCTTTAGCCCTATTCAAATCCCCAGACAAACTGGAACATCCTGTAGCATCCTGTATAACGGGAATTTTTCAAAATCCTTTCTTAATGCTCACCTACACCATGAAAGGTATATTCCCTCCAAAAATGGTGTCTCTACCTTCAGCCCTATACAAAGCCCCATACAAAGTGGAGCACCTTATCGGGAATTTTCCAAACTCATTTCTTAGTGCTCACCTACACCATGAAAGGTATCAACCCACCAAAAATAGTGTCTCTATCTTCAACCCTATACAAATTCTCATACAAATTTGAACAACATGTAGCATCCTGTATAACGGGAATTTTCTAAAATCCTTTCTTAGTGCTCATCTACATCATGAAAGGTATCTACCCTCTAAAAATGGTGTCTCTACCTGAAGGGTTGAAACCCTATACAAATTCTCATACAAACTTGAACAACATGTAGCACCCTGTATAACGGGAATTTTCTAAATTCCTTTCTTAGTGCTCATCTACATCATGAAAGGTATCTACCCTCTAAAAGTGGTGTCTCTACCTTCAGCCGTTAGGGCTCTAGGCCTATGCCAACAATGAATGAATCAATCAATTTAGAGTTTTATATGTATTATAGGATTAACTATCGATAGTAGAAAAATCGAGAAATTTTAATATCGATATATTTATTTATTGATATTTTAGTCCCTGGTCATAGGAACCATTCTAAATTTAACCAAGTACAAAATATAGGAAAAATGTGATAGTAAAAAACCACGAGCCCTATAAGTAGCTTTCAGGCGGGAAGCTACTTATAGGGCTCGTGGTTTTTTACTATCACATTTTTCCTATTACTTACAAAATTGCATTGTGAATGCATAAAAATAATATAAAAAATCTCAAGTACAAAATACTTACCAACAGATTTCTTGCGAGACCTCCCAACCTTCTTCTTAGTATCTTCCACCTTCGCAATACTCAAAGGCACACTGAGAAGCGAAACCAGTATTTCTTTACAGCAGTCCAAGGTCGACTTGGCACCGCTCCCAGCCGAGTCTTCGAACGGAAACAAGAATATATGGCGGTGGGAAAATCTGGACTTCACTCTCTTCTCAAGTAGGTCCATAACGTCTATGCGGTTAGTTATACCTGTAACAAAAAATACTTTATCTACACTCATGTTATAATATTCGAATTATGAACTCATCCCTGAACATATAATAATGACACACCTATACCCAATTGCAGGAAGCTCCATTAAAGTTAATGCGTCTTTAAATCTATTGCTGTCATTTTTTATTTCTTGACAACGAAAAGTGACAGCAATAGACTTACACCCAATTGCAGGAAACTCCATTAAAGTTAATGCTTCATTAAATCTATTGCTGTCACTTTTTATTTCTTGACAACGAAAAGTGACAGCAATAGACTTAATGAAGCATTAACTTTAATGGAGCTTCCTGCAAGTGGGTGATAATGAAGCATTAACTTTAATGGAGCTTCCTGCAAGTGGGTGTTAATGCCATAGTCAACTTTAAAAAATCCGGTTGTATCATAATAGTTATTATGATACAACCGGATACAGCTGTCACTCATTATAGTACACTTATGTTTCTTAATTTTATAGTCTCCATGGCAACCGTAGGATTGACCGGCCCTGACTTCCAACTCTTTCAAGCCCTTCTTTAGCCGGCAAAAATCAGAAACTTTTTTTAAATTAGAATTTTGAATTAAGAAGGAATAGACCGTATAGACTCCTATGAGTGGGGTTTGGCACCAATTCACATTTTATGATAATATTGATTTGCTTTATTTTTGAAATATAATAATAAATGTAACGAGTGTAGATAAAGTAGTGTATGAGACTGTACATAACTCGGTATTAAAACACGAGTGGGATACTTTAAAAAAACTCGCCAAGGCTCGTTTTTTTAAACTCCCACTCGTGTTTTAATATTCCTCATTATGCAACAGTTACATAGACTACTATTTATAGCCTGAACAGAAAATAAAAAACATCGCCGTGTTGTGGAAATGTGACGAACCTAATTGTTCTATAGAATTTGACATTCGTAAGAGCCAGCTACACGATCACTCCATTTCAATCTCTCCACGCCAAAACTCCAAAATAAGTGTAAAACATCACACGATAGGTTTTAAGGTCATAGCCCATTTATACCGCACCCCTCCCACCCAACCAAAGTATGAGCAGTCAAATATGGGCTTAATATCGTGCTCTGTAGACGCACTTTAGCTTGCGGCAGGCTGGCTTACCGCGCGCTGTCCTCTCGCTGTCTGCTATTGTAAATTGTTACTGTAAACTGCATCTACAGTGAACAATATTAAGTCCATATTTGGCTGCTCATACTTTGGTTGGGTCGGAGCGGTGCGGTATAAGTGGGCTATGACCTTAAACGCTTATTTTGGAGTTTTGGCGTGGAGTGATGGAAATGGAGTGATCGTGTATCTGGCTCTTAACAATGAACAGGCGAACGTGGCACCTCTGCCATTTTTTTATATACAGGGTAAATTTTTAATCAGTGCACAAATTTTTAAGATCGACTCAAAATCGGTAAGTGAACAACTTTCTCCTAGAAACATAGGTCGAAATATGACAAAAATTTTTTGACTCTTCATACAAATCGGACTGATCACGTGATCGATTTAGTATGGGGAGTCCAAAAAATTTTGTCGTTTTTTGACCCATGTTTCTAGGAGAAAGTTGTTCACTTACCGATTCTGAGTTGATCCTAAAAATTTGTGCACTGGTCAAAAAATTTTCCTGTATTTCAAAATAAAAAATTTCACCATATTGCGGAAATGTGTAACAATTTAACATTAATTGTAACAATGAAGAGGCAAAAGCCAATCCAACCTACAAATCCGCATTGGGCCCGCGTGGGTGGGTCATGGCTTATTCTCCTCATCCAGGATCTACCTACAAGGTTTTTGTGACACTGTTTTCATGTAATATTATAGGGCTTAAACTGCGTCACGCGGACGCCCGCGCGGTTTCATACAAAAGTGCTCCATCGCGGGCACCCGTCGCGTGGAGGCGGGCCCCGCGCCCGCGCCTTGTGGCCCGTTTCCCCGCGACGCACACTGGGGCAAGATTAATTAAATATATATGTTATGGACCAAGTGATAAATTGGGCAGTATACATAGTGCCCGGTCATTACGAAAAATGCGCAATATGAGAGGGCAAAAGCGAGTTTGCCTTGAAAGTCCTGTAGAACACGTGATAGGTTAGAAATTTAAGGCGATCGCGAAGCGCAACGTAGCGATCGCCTTAAATTTATTTAATGTTTAGTATTTTGTAATGTGTTTTTTTCTTTTGTGTAAGTAATTTTAATTTTCAAATTTATTCGTATGCATATTTTTTAATTTTAATTTTTAATTTGAATATTCATTTTATTATTTGTTGTTTCTTTTACGCATGCAGTCTACACCTATAATTGTAATAACATTAAGATGCTACACCTTATACTTTTCGTCTACATTGTTTATGTTAATGTTTATTATGTTGGTGTTCAAATAAATAAAATAAAAAATAAAATAAATATAAAATAAAATAAATTTCGTGGTAATTTTTTTTTTGCACCATAAAACCACTTGTTGTTTACAGAAAGAAGAAGGAAAAAAGAAAAAAATACTCATATAGCGCATTTTTCATAATGACCGGGCCCAATTTAACACATGGTCCATAACATATACAAAAAGTAATAAAAAAAATATGATGAAAATATTTTTTTTGCTAAACCTATCATGTCATACCGAAATGTCCACTCTAAAATAGCACTATGAATTAACGACACATTTTAATAATCTTGCCTCACTGTGCGGACTGTCGCCCTATAGCCCGAGAGCCAAACTAATTCGCTCTATGGAGACTTAACAATAATTCTATATCAGTAATTTCTTAACATTGAAAATTAGATTATCTAGTTTAATAAATAATTCATTAGTAATCCACCAATATTTATGACAGCGACATTAAAAAAAACCAATACAAAGCTTTAAATAATCTATAAAAAATAGGCAAAAATGGTATAAGTGTTATTCACTTTACATTTGAATACATTTATTATTATCTTTCGTAAAAGTATATAATCCCCCTATATTTGTAAATGAAAAACAAATAAACTTAAAAAAAAACTCTCTACGTAAACTCAAATTGGCATTACACCTATGTTAAAAATGCTATCAGAAACAACCGACTTCTTCCTAAAGTATTAGTTTCCCGTTTTATATCTTTATGGATTTCGACTTTGGTGCTTAGATATGGTTAACATAAACACATGTTAACGATAAAATTGGTGATAGCATATTTGCTGAAAGAATTGCACCATTTTCGGGGTATAACTTTTTTTTTATACCTTCCAATGCGATATTATGTTGGATTCCAAAATATAGTCTCTTAAAATTATATTTAAAGGCCGTTTACAAAAATTTGGCCTGTTATTGAATTTTTTACAAAAATATCAGATAGCTCTTGGGGTACTAGCGGGCCAGCGGTAGCACGCACGGGCTTGTTCAGTCAATAGCGCTATGTGATGCGGTTACACGGAGCCCGCGCGCGTGTCCACGGACGGAGACACGCGACGTGTGCCCGTCGCGGGCGCCCGCTTTACTCAGTTTAGGCCCATAATGTGTTAATAATGTTCGAATTTTAATAAATAATAAGGAAGGCCTGTGCTCAGCAGTGGGAACATTAAATGGCTGAAGACGACTACTCTACCGCAATACCAAGTTTCATCAAAATAGGTTCAGTGGGTTTGGCGTGATATGGGTAACGGCAGACAGATTTACTTTAGCATTGCATAAGGCTAGCAGACTAGAGAGCAGTCGCCCGGATAGTGAAAGGTCGTGGGTCGTGGTCGAGTCCCATCGGAGCTGGTTGTGAGATGGGTCGATTTTTTCTAAAATACTTACTTCATTTCCAATGTTTCAATACTTTAAGGGGTCAATGTACTCATGCATACAAACAACTTTTACTATGGTACCAACATTGAAATCACGAAAAAAAAATGAGCTGTTCCATAGAAAATTTGAATAGATTAAAATGTATGGAACAGCTGATTTTTTTTCGCGATTTCAATGTTGGTACCATAGTAAAAGTTGTATGTAGGCATTAGTACATTGACCCCTTAAAATTATGTGCACTATTTAAGAAGGACCTTATATATCAATAACAGTCCAGTCTTCTATTATTAGTTTACCCTACTAATATTATAAAATGTGAAAGCCTGGATAGGAACATCGGCTACTTTTTATCCCGGAAAAATGTCACATTCCCACAGGATAACGTCGTGTAGTCCACGCGAGCCAAGCCGCGGGCGGAAAGCTAGTTAGTATACATAAAAATATCTTAACTCACGGGCGCCGCCTGTTTGCTATGGGTGATGTCACAGCCGTCTCTATCGTCTTCTACAAGCCATGCTATGATACGGAACGGCAACATTGCTGTGAACCGGTTTACTCCTCTGAGTACTAAATCCTATGGAGGTGGCATACCTACGAAAAAGTGAGGTGTAACTAAGTCACAATGTAAGAAAAGCTTGGAATTCAATTTTAAACTTCTTCTAATTGTCGTATTAATCGGTCCAGCCGTTTCAGAGATTAGCCGGAACAAACAGACAGACAGACAAAAATTGAAAAACATGTCATTTTGGTATATGTACCGTATATTTAATCATATGCACGTAGTAAAAAGCGGTTTTTTAATGTTACAAACAGACACTCCAATTTTATTTATTTGTATAGATGTATAGAAGATATGCCATCTCCATAGGATTCAGTACTCGAGGTTTACTCGCTGTTTACCTGTCAAACGGTGCAAACGATGTCAAATCGGTTCACTTAAAACTACGTTGGCAACTTTATGCGCATGGCTTGTAGAAGACGATAGAGATGGCTGTGGTGATGTCGAACAAATTGTACAGCAGCGTCTGAGTGAGATAAATAGTACTAAAACTCGAGTTTCATCAAAATCGGCCCACAAACAAAAAAGTTGGCCGCCATCTTGGATTGTTATATATTTTTAACATTCCGCTGTTTTTTTACTGTTAAAATAGTACCAAAAACCGAGTTTCATCTAAATCGGCCCACAAACAAAAATCGGCCGCCATCTTGGTTTTTTTATATTTTTAACATAGTGTTACTGTTTTCTTGTCAAAATAGTACTAACAATCGAGTTTTATCGAAATCGGCCTACAACAAAAAAATTTGGCCGCCATCTTGGATGTTTTAATATTTTTAACATTGCATTGCTTTTGTAGTCATAGTATACTTTTATCTCTAGATGATATCTTACCTAAAACACACATGGGCGCCTGTTTGCTATGAGTAATGTCGAACAAATTGTACAGCAGCGTCTGAGTGCGTCCGCTGTGACAGAACATGTCAAACTCCTCCAATATGAACACCATACTCCTGCACCGTCTGTCCGCTCCGCTTTGTAGACAACTTAGAAGGAACGACAGGTTCTCAGCAAATGTTCCAAACACTTTGTCACCAACTGCATTTTCTAGTTTCATCTGTAATCAAACAACAGGGATGACGTGAAAGCTGACAGGTACATACCAAAAATCAAATCTTTCCTCCTTATAATATTAGTGAAGTATAGAAATTAAGCTTATTACCTGAGCTGTAATGGATTTGAGGGCAATTTTATCATCATGATGAATCAACCCGTTTAGCTTCACAATTATAGCATCATTATCTACATCCACTTCTCTCGATATTTGACTTAGGACAGAATTTATCAGCTGTAATTCAGAATTAAATAACACTGTTAATATTATAATTATATAACTTGGACAGTTGTCCCACCGCCGGCGAAGAACGAGAAGCGAGCTGAGAGAGTATCACTGAGCGAGTATTTATCTTTGATAGCTCTTGTCACTCAGAAACAAAACAAGTGGAGTGAGTGTGAACAGTCAGCGATCAACTATTAATATATGACTCTCTTTTGTTTACACGAAATGTACATCTATTGTACGTGTCTTGAGCGAGAAAATAGCTGATAGTTAGTCGCTTTTTCGCCTTCTTCGGTGGTGGGACAATTGTCTTGGACAGACGTGAATTCAAAGTGAGGCAATGGGTGCCATTGCACCCCCTGACTAACAAAATCATTGAAATTGTCTTACTCCCGAATACCTACTCAAACGCTACTCAGCTTTCTTCTTTCTTCATTTTCTGACGCTTTGAAGACTCCTACCCCTTTATTCAAAAATGTGGACTAAAGTTAGACCCGATTAGGGTTACCATATCTCAGGATTTGGCCTGAGATCTCAGGATTTTTGGACTCATCTCAGGATTGCGGCCGGATTTTGCAAAACTCATGAAATCTCAGGATTTTTAAAAGGAAATAGTAAAATAAATGCTTAGATTAAAAGATCTTTATAGATCTATTAGAACAAACTAACTTCCTTTGGTAATAATTAATTAATAAGTACTAATTATCTTAGTAGATACATATCTTTTTAAGTAAGGTTTTTTCTTTAATTATTGATTTATTGCCCCCCCCCCCACCCCCCCCCCCCGCTCTCAAACTCAGGCTTTTTCAATGGAAATCAGGCCTATTCTCAGGACTTTTGTTTTTTTCATCTGATAACCCTAGACCCGATTGAAAACTGATGCTAATTCTGTCTTTCATTTGGAAAATGAAAGTGACAGCACCAGTTTAGTACCAGTTAACCAGGACATTGTGGACCAGGACAACCAGGACAGGACAGAACCAGGACATAGGTGAAGACTATTGGACCATTACTTACCCATATTATTAACAATAGCATAAACCTTGGTGTTTTCCCAAACGCCCTCAAAAAATCTATTATACTACCAATTTATAAAGATGGAGATAGGAAAGTAGTTAATAACTACCGTCCTATTTCTATATTGACATCATTATCAAAAATATTTGAACGCATCATCAACAGTAGTCTAGTAAATTACCTGGAGAAAAACAAAATGTTATCTAACTGTCAATATGGCTTTAGAAGAGGAAGATCCACGGATGATGCAGTTCACGAATTGACAAATTATCTAGTTAATAAAATAGACAATAACAAAAAGTGCATCACTGTGTTTCTTGACCTTAAAAAGGCCTTTGACACAGTTTCTATACCGCTTCTCATTCATAAATTAGAAAACATGGGCATTAGGGGTAAGCAACTCGATTTATTTGCTGATTACTTGACAAACCGCACTCAGTGTGTAAAAATAGGGTCATATTATTATTATTCCCTTTATTACATTTTAAATACTTACAAAATTATATTTCTAAACATTAAATTTTTACAATGTATAACACTAAAAAATATAACATTTAAAAATACAAAAATGTAGTTCCCCAACGGCAGCAAGATCAGGGTCCCGGCTACCGATGGTTAAGGATCCAGAGACAGGAACCTTCTCACTATACGGGCCGTGTCCAGAAGTACTGCCTTCTGCATCTGACTCCCGATCCATCCACCTAACGCAAGCCTCTTAAGGTGTTTATCGAGGCTCTTGGCTATCAGCCCATGGGCAGATATGACTATCGGAACAATAATTGCTGAATCAATGTCCCACATGTCAACAATCTCGTGAGCTAAATCAAGATATTTGTTTTCTTTATCTTTTTCAGCTTTCAAAAGGTTGTCGTCATGGGGAACAGTGACATCAACAATTATCGCGCGGCGTTCGTGTCGATCTATCAATACAATATCAGGCTTATTAGCTACAATAGTCCTGTCTGTAATGATAGATCGATCCCAATACAATGTGGCATGGCTATTTTCAAGGACCTGTTCTGGTGCATACCTGTAGTACGGCACCTCGGATGCCACAAGACTATGTTTCAGAGCAAGTTGTTGGTGTATTATCCTGGCCACTTGGTTATGTCTATGCAAATACTCGCCGTTTGCGAGACGAGAACAACCGGAGATTATATGCCTAAGGGATTCACCCGGACGATGGCACGCTCGGCAAATATCCACTGTGCCATCCCTTAGGATATACTTTCGGTAGTTATTCGTCATCACAACCTCATCCATAATTGCACAGACAAAACCTTCGGTTTCACCAAAAAGGTCACCGAAACGGAGCCAGGATACTGAGGCTAATAAATCTACGTCGGGCCCATGGAGAGCCCGGTAGAATCTGCCATGTAACTCCTTGCTTTGCCACACAGTGCTGCGGTCGGAAGTACTAAGTACTACAGGTTTGCGCCAGTTTTCTTTTGCTAAAAATAGAGGAGTCAGTCCATTGTCAACAGCAACTACATCTCTATGAGACCCCATATCGACTTGGAGAAAATACTCCCTAAGATTGCATATCTCGCGGTTATGCAATGTCTTAGCATTTAAGAAGCCACGACCACCGCACTTCCGCGGGATATACAATCTCATGGTCGATGAACGTGGGTGATGCATGCGGTGTGCTGTTAGCAATGTACGAACTTTTCTATCCAGGGCATCCAGTTCAGTTTGAGTCCATTTAAGTATGCCAAAGGAATACATCAGTACCGGCATGACCCATCCATTGTATGCGCGAACCTTGTTTCCGCCAGACAAAAGACTTTTAAGGACTTTTGAGAGGCGCCCCAAGAAACGCTCACGCAACGACTGTTTCATGTCAGCGTCGTTGATGCCTAATGCCTGTGACATACCTAAATATTTATAGGTTTCGTTAACGGAGAGAGATCTAAGATTAATAGAATCCGAGAGTTGTATACCCGTGGATTCCATTATCTGACCACGCTTTACATGCATGACTGCACATTTGTCCACACCAAATTCCATTTTAATGGCATTACTGAAAGCTTCAGTAACCTTCAGTAACGCTGTTAAATCAGAAATGCTATGGGCAAATAGTTTCAGGTCATCCATGTATAGTAGGTGTGATATTACTTGACCATTTCTCCGTAAACGGTAGCCTAATCCTGAACTCTCGAGAAGTGTACTCAGAGGGTTCAAGGCCAGACAGAACCACAATGGACTCAGACCGTCACCCTGGAAGATACCTCGCTCTATTCTTATAGGGTCGCCCTGACCTAGAACCCGTCGAGATCCTGGATAAAAAAGGACCGTTCTCCATTTTCGCATGCACGATGTCAAGAAAGTGCGTAGAGTTGTATTTATTTTATACAACTCCAACACCCTCATGAGCCACGAATGCGGCACGGAATCATAGGCCTTCTTATAATCTATCCAGGAAGTCGACAGGTTCTTTCGGTTTCGACGAACCTGTTGGTTAATAGCCATGTCAATGAGGAGTAGCTCCTTAGTACCACGGGCCCGATTCCTACATCCATTTTGAGAGGCGAACATAATAGAATTTTGATCAATGTGTTTATTAATCTTCGACCTCAAAATGGACGTAAGAATTTTATAAATTGTTGGTAGACAGGTGATAGGTCTATAGTTTTTGGGGTCCGCAGTACTACCAGATTTGTGGAGCAGATGGGTTATGCCTGTTGTCATAAATTCTGGAAGCGATCGAGATAAAAAAGCACTTTGAAATTGAGATGCTAAGCAAACGTGCGAGCTAGGTAACCATTTATACCAGAAATTGTGTAGTCCGTCCGGGCCTGGAGATTTCCAGTTGGGTAAGGAACGAACTGCACAAACTACGTCTTGGTAATCAATGGTCACTTCATTCATCTCAGGTATAAGCTCACACGAACGCTCAACATCCCTTATCCACGCGCCTTCAGAGTGAGTGACAGGCACAGACCAGATGTTGTGCCAAAAAGAAATCATGGCATCATCATCCGGCCGATGCATATCAGTATCACTCTGATTCGGTCGCTCCCAGGATGCATAAACACATCGTTGATCTCTCTCGAACATGCGGTTCTGAGTAAAGCGATCGACTCGCACCTTATACCTTCGAATACGATTAGCCCATGCACAAATTTTCTGCTTCAGGAAGTCGATGCGCTCTGTGACACATGAAATATAATTTTGAGGACTAATACCAGTCCCCAGGAATGCACGGTTCACAAAGCGCATGACCCTAGGGCGCATGTTGCCCTCCCTAAAGCAGCTGAGCTTACCGATGAGTACCCTAGCCTCACTGATACGACGTTCAATCCTACACTGCCAGGCTGGTACAGCCAGGCGAGGGCGTGTTGCTGTGTCAGTATTTGGAAATTTGACATGAGCAACACGACAAGCTGTAATAGCCGCACAGTACAGGATCGAATGAGTATCAGCCAGGTCTTCACTACTATCAAAGTAATTTGGTAGTAGCAAATCTAAAGCACACATCAGCGCCCTATTTTTTTTGTGCATGGGAAAACGTGGAAGCCGAGGTCTAAGGTGAACTGAAGTCGATCGAAATTCCCGAACTACATCTTCAAGAGTACTCCTCAATATATCATTGTATTGGGGACTTACAGTAGTAACCATATCATCTCCACGATCACTATCAGCAACGCCAGCTTGCAATGTGGCCGCGGCAGAAGCTTGAGTTGCCGCCTGCGATGCAGTAGTAATGATACGGTTACGTTGCACCTCCGTACGGAGCCGATCAAGTACCGAGTCATCCAACAAGTGACCCCGTTGAATGGCTCGCACCTGATCCGACAGTCGTTGAGCCGAAACGTTGATTGATGGTTCGAGAGCCTGAAACAGAGATAGCATCCGAACACGATACGCAGTAAGATTAGTTCCTGCCTCTGTTGCCTCAAAATATGCGCGCATGACATTTTCATTGATGGAAATTGTCCATCGCATGCGCTGCACTCCACCGGGAGCGGGGGCCCTGACCGGAGCCGTTTGCCCCAGAAGCCCCAAACTCTTCGGTGGCCGGCCCCTCCTCCGGCGTACAGGTGGTGGCGACGTCGGTGGAGAGAAATACTCGTCACTATCGCTCGACGCAACTGCAGATGTCAGCTGAACACACGGCACTGAGGCAGTTGCCGACAACTGCGAGGCGGAGCGAGGTGACGAGCCCGGAGGTGGTAGACGTGCTGCTCGGCTTCTCGTCAACATCTATTTGTTCATTTATATCCCATTCCCATTTAATTGTGTTTGTATTGTTGATGACATTTTCAACTGTCATACAGGATCATTTTTAAATAGATTATAAAATATGTATCTTCTTTGTTGTTGTTCTATGTAAGTATATATTGTTGCAGGCTATTAGATATTAAATATTATTATTATGGTATTATGTGACCTCTGAATTAAATATCACTACATAGTATAAAACAAAGTCGCTTTCTCTGTCCCTATGTCCCTTTGTATGCTTAAATCTTTGAAACTACGCAACGGATTTTGATGCGATTTTTTTTAATAGATAGAGTGATTCAAGAGGAAGGTTTATATGTACTTTTTATCCCGATATTCCCATGGGAACGGGAACCACGCGGGTGAAACCGCGGGCGGCCGCTAGTTTCTTAATAAAATCAATAAAATTATGGAAAATAACGACCTGTCAGGTTGACGACTTTTTTTTTTTTTTTTTTTTTTTATTATTATTATTCCCTTTATTACATTTTAAATACTTACAAAATTATATTTCTAAACATTAAATTTTTACAATGAATAACACTAAAAAATATAACATTTAAAAATACAAAAATGCAGTTCCCCAACGGCAGCAAGATCAGGGTCCCGGCTACCGATGGTTAAGGATCCAGAGACAGGAACCTTCTCACTATACGGGCCGTGTCCAGAAGTACTGCCTTCTATTATTATTATTATCTATAATTCAGGCAGGCAGTTGATGTTATTAATGATGTTAGTGATGAATTACCCGTTAGCTATGGTGTTCCCCAGGGAAGCATTTTGGGCCCTACTCTGTTTTTATGTTACATAAATGACTTATGTAACCTCTCGCTAGCTAACTGTAACATAATATCTTACGCAGATGACACGACACTCACTTTCTATGGTGACACATGGGAAGACACCATATCTACAGCTCAAAAAGGTTTGAATTCGGTTTGTAGTTGGCTGACTGTTAATTCATTAACTCTAAATGCGGAAAAAACTAAATTCATGGCTTTTTCAATTCGAAACGCCAAATGTGCAGTACTTCCTGCAACCTATCAACTTATTGCTCACAGTTGCATAACATTAAACGTTCCCTGCAATTGCCCATATATTCAACTTACACAAAATATTAAATACTTGGGTATACAATTTGACTATAAATTATCATTTCATGAGCATATATCTAAGATTGCCACTAGGATTAGAAAATTAACATATATTTAAAAAACTGAGATATGTTGTCGAACCAGCAACACTAAAAAATGTCTATTACGCCTTTGTGCAATCAATAATTGCATACTGTATAACTACATGGGGAGGAGCTCCAAAAACTATATTGCTAAAACTAGAACGAGCTCAAAGGCTAATATTAAAAGTAAGTTTATTTAAAACTCGGCGCTATAGTACTGCTGATCTTTACAATGATGCAATGGTGTTGACAGTTAGACAACTTTACATAGTAGGTACAGTTTTACGACAACATAATCTTATTCCCGCTTTAACTCAAATACATCAGAATAATCGCAGGTTTTATAAAGTTTGTGATATCACAAAAGCTAAAACCAGCTTTGCACAAAGATTTTTCTACTTTAGAGATTGCAAATTATATAATATTTTAAACAAAAATCTGAATATAGTAAAGAATTGTAGCTATGAACTGAAAAATAAAGTTAAAGAATATTTGCTTAAACTAAACTATGACGACACTGAACATCTACTAGATACATAAAACCTAACATAAAAATAACATAATTTACACCCGATACTATTTAATATCTACCCATTATTTCAAACATAAAATGTAGTATAAGTATAATAAAATTTTCTACTAAAACTAAACATAAAATAACTTTTAACCCATTTACTCACAGCACTTACATTGATAACTAATATATATATATAGTATAGATAATCCAGAACCTAGTTAACCTGATACCAAGTTTATCATGAGGGTGGAGAACCTGGTATTCTATATGACAGGCTTCGGCTTAGTGTTGATGTACCAGTCTCCTTACAAATAAATGTTCACATGATTGGATATTGTAATAATTAGTTATAAGATTGTTATGTTTGTAGAGAGAAAATAATTTTTTTTTTTACTTTACTTTACTTTACATTTTAGTCTATGTTTTGAAATAAGGGGGCTAAAGTTATGTAGCGTTCAAGAATTCGGGTGTTAGCAACATCAGTATGCGCTTAGTAAAAGTAAGTAAATGAGTATACCTGGTATACTGGATCAGCATCTGCTTGGACACAATTCAAAATAAACAAATCGTCGGCGGGCTGTGAAAACCTCGCATGTGCATTACTCCAAATTTTACAGGAGATGAAAAAAACCGTACAGTGAAAATTTTTGAATGAAGCTAAGTAAAACATTTAGTGGATTTTTCATGTTTAAAACATTATTCAATGATTCTGAAGACAAATATTCGCAAATAATTTACAGAAAAGTGTCTAATGTTACTTGAGAGGTTTTCATAGACAACAAAATATCTTAGTACTGTCGTATACTACGTATGATAAACACGTATACATTCTTACAAGCTCTGCATTTTTTCCATACTAAATATATTTTTTATAAGAGGTTATGAATAAAACCATGGGATGAACCGCATAGCCGAGCTTTTCAAACCACACTGGTCAACGCGACTTTTTCACGAGGTTCTCATTTACTTCAATAGATGGCACTACAATTATTGAATCTGAGTTTCGTTCCGTGTAGACATGTATTACGAGGTTTTCTCACGAAAATCAACTAAAAGTGTTTTTCACTAAATTTGTGACTTACAAGCTTTTCACAGCCCGCCGACGAAAAAGAAAAAAACAAACACTATAGGCGGCCTTTATTATTTATTATTTATAGGGGGGACACCAGCCAAGCCGGACGGGTGATCAGTCACCTAGGTCGGGACCATTTCACCCAGTTCCCCCAAGTCATAGGCGGCCTTACTGCTACACAGCAATCTCTTTCAGGTATTATGAGGCAGAGAAAACAAATACAGAAGATGTAAGGGTTATGGGTGCTTATAAATTATGGAGGAAATAAAAAAGCCTCCAAAAAAGATTAAATTCACGAAATATTTGTGTATTTATATATATAAACTATCAAAAGTTCTTGTAAGGGTGCACATCAGTTTAGGAAGAAATAGAAAAAAATTCGTGAATTTATTTTTTTCTTAGGCAGGCAAAGTTAGGCGTCTTTACTGTTCTTAGCAAGACCGAAACTCAGATCAAAAGTGTCGAAAGTTTAATTTGTCGCAAGCGAAAACTTGATAAAATTTGAGGTTATGTGTCCCAAAACATTGAAAAATTTAGGCGAAAATACTTACAGTTGTTTTCCCACATCCTCTAGGGCCAATCATCAAAGCAGAATGAGATTCTCCATCAGCAATTGAACGTTTTATCAAGTCGTAAACGTGAAATCTCTCTTGATCACTATTTCTGAATGATACGTTATCTTCTATTATTTTTACTTTTAAAAACTTTCTAATAAGCTTTATTTGCTGAGACACTGGATTTTCAGTTGATACAACCATTTTCAAACAAATAAGATAAGAAACATTAGTGTCTTATCTATGAAACAGAAAGAGAAAACCACGAGAAAACTAAATAATGAGAAATTCTCGCGCCGAAAGTGCCGAACGAATGAACGAATCGAAAGTTGTTTTATGCGAGACGAGTTGACTTTGACAGTGACATGACAGTGACATACAAACAAAACAACAATCAAATTGGCCGCATTCAGCAGAACACATCGATGAGTAATTATCTGCTGAACGCACACAAAATCAAAATGGCGATGACTGACAGCTCACAGCGAATTACAGCAATCGGAAGCCATCTTTTCCATCGCTTTTCATTTTCGATGAGAAGCAGCGCTAAGCCGATTAGTTGCAAGTTGCTGTCAAATGTAGTGATTTTGGTTATTCGTCATGTCAAAACAAAACAAACGCTAAAAAGTGTATTCAGCAGATCCATCAAAAATAGTAGACGGATGCTTAATCGATGACTTAGCGATTACTTCTGCTGAATGCAAAGATGAATGTGGCCATGGACATATTGACATGGCATTATTTTTTATGGGGTATTTCATTCGAATAATCTTGTATTGAAATTAGTAAGATTCTATAAAATATTAAAGAATCTGTACAGTTATTTAAAGCTAAGATATTTTTAAATAATCTGGACTTTTCGTTAATAAAATAAACTCTTCCTTTTAAAACATCTTTGTCGTAAAAGTTACTCGTTCTATTTATAGCGCTACGATAATTAACTTCACAGCGCAAGTGCAACTTCTGCGCAATGCGCAGCTCTAAATCGATATGACTTTAGTTACAGACGAGATAGGGAACGGAATATTAGTCTGAAGATATATATTATTATTATTTTTAATTAGGATATCAACATTTTTAAAATAAAAAAAAAACAGATTGTACGAAAACAATTTCTATAATTTTATTTACCGATGAGTTTTTTCAAATAAAATATATTATTATAATATGTCGTCATAAGCACTAAGTATTTATACAAATACAAATTACTTTATTCAGTCTCACAATATGAACATTACAAAAATAATTATAAATAAACTTTTGAACGCTGCACGGTTGAAGTCTGTTTCCAGTAAAAAATAAATATCATCATTTATTTTTCAATATCAATCTGTGAAAAGTGTGGTTAGAGTCCGCGCCTTATACCTAACTTGGTGTCTGAAAGAGGGCGGTGATTGTCGTTGTCAGTCGGAAAACTAAGCCTTATTCCCATATCATAATTTTAGTTCCAGATTTTTACACGCGCCAAGTAATGTGGTGGGTAGACGGCCAACTCACTTTTTATTAAATACCTGTACTCTCACAAATAAGTAGGTACATGTCGAAGTAAAAAAAATCTTAATTCATATAGATTAAGTACAATATTAATGCTTATTAGATTGTCTACGTATAATCAGGGATAAACTCCGTGTACCACTTCTAACTTCATTTCGTGTGTCTGGCGTCTCACCGACCACCGTTCACTCCCTACCACTAACTATTTATGATCTAAGAATAATCTCTAGAATCTAAGAGTTATTTGTCTTTGACTGTACATTAGTAGCGATGGGCTTCGATTCAACCGTATTCTATGTTCATTTTTCAAAACATTTACCTAGGTCCTTAATGCACCTCAATCTAAGGATGATAAATAAGCATTCTACCCTTCGATCAACAATAGTACTAGATGAAGGCTCACGACACGACCGAACTAAATGAAAACTTTACATGGCACAGACTGACTTTTTTTAAACGAGAAAAAAGGTTATTTATGATTATGGCAAAATAATCTGGCAAAATAATCTACTTATAATTATACTCTCAAGTGGGCAATTATACGCTCGGCCATATCTGTCACCCCAACTTTGCATATAGAACTAGGTGTTATTGTTGATCGAAGATTCTACCTAACGTATTTTTTATTTTTTTAAATAATTTGTAGCTTTTGGTTTTTCATTTAGTGTGATGAAATAAACAACAACTTAACTATTTAATGACTACCTATACTAATTTACAGTAAACGTAAATTATATAATGTGGTGTGTATCTACTTAATTTTACTAATATTATCCTAACGAATGTTTGAATGTTTGTTACTCAACCACGATGAAATGGCTGAACTGATCTGGATAAAATTTGGCACAGAGATATATTATGGCCTACAATTAGCGTTATAATCAACCTATTTTTATATCGGGAAAATATTGAATTCCCTCGGAAAGCATAGAATAGTTCATACGGGTAAAGCCGCAAGCGGAAAGTTGGTAAAATCATATCTTTAATAGGCTTAGTGTCGTGATTGCAGAAATGAGTTGACTTTGACACTAGTTGTTTTTACCTATTTGTAAGGGTTTGAATACCAAAACCCACCCCACATGACTGTTTCCCACAAAAAAGACTGCCAATAAATATATTAAATTTCTGTCACCACCTTGATCTTGAAAGCCGTCTCTTTCTAGTACACTAACAGAACAGCGTACTTGCTCTGTCCCTTAACCGTAACCTTAAACTGTGCAAAAGTTTAAGGCTACACATGAGATTGAATCTGCTGTTTTCAGTATTCTTGCCCTCAAGATATACTGAAAACAGCAGATGCTTGGTAGGTTTCTTATACATATTTAAACATAGTTTTTAGGTACCTTTAAAGTATATTTTTCATTAAAAATATACAATTTGCCTATACAATTCAAAATAAATCATGAATAATATGATAAAAAAATATAGGAAAATCTCTGCCCAGTTGACCCTGTACAGCTTATTGCGCATGACACAAATTCCTCTGAAATTGTTATATAGCACGTATTGCAAATTTGGGTGAATGTGTTACTTGGCATTCGCGAAAGTGTATTTACCTATTATAAATGTGAACAAATACTAAGAACTGATCATGTTTTGATATACAGTGCACTAGTGCCAATGTGTTACGTAAATAAGTGCGTCAGGTTCTAAAGAGTTGAATTTTAATATTGCAAATTTTGCACACGACACAGGCCATTATAATTCACAATGTAATATATTCCAATATTAGTCTGCAGCAGTGTAGCACCGCTTTCTTTGTTGTTAAAAGACAGTGTAACTGTTAATGAGACACCAATCGCTTGCTTTAATGCTTCAAAACTGTAAGTGGTGGATTCACTGGCCTTCAAAATTTTATTTGCATTTAATGTTAATAAAAGTGAAGATATTTCATAACTTTTTTACATAATTTTTACGCTTGTAAAATCAAATTTAAAAAATATATTAATTCGTGGTATTTCTATTAAGCAGAAAGTATATTCGTTATTTTAGCCTCCTTTTATCCATTTTTAACCGGCTTGTTTCATATTATATATATTTCAATAGCTTGTTAAGAATAATTGATTCTCTGTTCGATCATTCATTGAGAAATGACATTATGTATTTGAAATATAACACGGCTAAATTTAAAATGGTCCAATATATAATGACTGGCCACATAAAGAAAACCTTATTACAATGTAGTAAGGTTCTAAATCAATCTCTAATGTCGAGAAGTGACAAATTGTTATTGATTGAGGCATGCATTCAATGCATGCATGCATTGTTCAGTTCAGTCAGTCAGTCAGTCAGTCAATGCTTCGAAAACTTGGATTGGAAGGAAGAAAGAAAATATTATACAAAATCTTGTGTTCCTTCTCAATTTGTAACTAAATAACTATAATTATTTAAAGTTAAAGCCGCCGAAACGATTGTATTACTTGTGATAGTTGACAAACCGTAAGTCTACTAAGTACGTATATATTGAAATTAATAAAAATTCTTTGTTTAATCTAGTAAATAAGTACAATTTAAATCGATACAGTTTATCTTTGATGCTATAAATAAGTTGGCAAATACTAATAGTGTTTTATACGTGTTTGAATTAGCACTGCATCTATACGTGTTGGTTGGTTTTTTCTTCTTCCTCCTATCCAGAAATAAAGGATATGAGCAATTACTTTATCCTGTACTCTAGCTTCAATTTTCTAGTGCGAAGTGACAATTTGTGCCAAGAATAACTAGTGGAATATATTATATCTCAAGAAATCGTGGTATTTAATTCATGTACCTACATAGTATTTTAATTAGTTTAAAATCTCTAAACAATTTGTGGAAGCATTAAAGTTTTTCTCTCTTAATTGAACCTAAAATATGTTGTGGTATGGTTTAAGGCTGCTGTACACGGGTAGAGTAGAGCGGTAGAGTACTAGTAGTTTATGAACTGCTACACAGTTGATGTTGCAGGCATCCACATGTATATTCTACTTCGTACCTGTGTTATAATGCTTTGAGGGTGCTGGTGGGGCTTCCTTGATATTGCAGTGCATCGAGGATGTTTGCCGAATACCAAGTGCATTGTTTTGTAGGGATGGCACAACTGGAAAGGAAGACTGATGTTGTGTCTTCCTTCCGGGCTAGGTGTTGTTAGCCTGGGGACAACTATCCAACAGATGTTAGGCGGAATTCATATAAATGTTAAGTAATGGTATGAACTCTGTAAGCGAGATGCAGAATCCTCCTTCTATACAGCAGTGCACATAGTAATTAAATAAATAAATAATAAATAATAAAATGTGCGTCGTCTAGATGTCGCCACAGTTTCATCATAACCATGCGTAAGCGGTGTAAGTACATCCCTCCCTGGTGTGTAGGGTTTGCACCGGCCCCAACGGCATCCTGGGGGCCAGGTCTGCTAACGTTAAGTCGTAATCTTATCTCAATTGTGTTTCAATTGTAGTTCAATGGTAGAGCTTTTTTACACACTAATTACAAGAAATGTGTACTTTTTTCACAATACTACTGATGGTCAGACCACACACTACATTCACATCACATTATACTGTCATAATTCTTGTATCTAGTGTGTACAAAAGTACTACCATTGAACTACAATTGAAACACGATAGAGGCACGATACACGATTATGACTTAACGTTAGCAGACTTGGCCCCCTGAATGTGATTTCAAACATATTTGACTGTCACTACCTTAACCATGCAGCCATGATTCATGTAGTGACTGCATAGTAAATTGTATATATGTATTATTATTTCGTGCGTTTTAAGTATTATATGTTTTTAATGTTAAATGTTAAAACAGATTTTGTATTATTTTGTAATTTAACTAACATCAAATTGCCATCATTAACACTATTGGTGTTATTACAAAACATTGTCTAATGATAATATTGGTTTTATACTGAAGCTGTCACTTTCATTCACCAATCGGGAAACAGAGACAGCATCAGTTTTAAGCCATGTCTAAAAGACAATGTTTTGTGATAAACACCAATAGATGTTATTATATTTTATGTGAATAAACAAATTCTATTCTTTGGGGAAGAAGAAGAAACACCAATAGTATTTATAAGTAAAATTGAAATATTACATTAAAATAACAGCACTGAATTTTAGTTTACTCAACAAAATTCACAAATAATTTTGTTCTTGTGCACTGCTAAAGCCAATTTATTCTTCAATGATATTATAGGCTGTATTTTATCTCGATATACTGGCGCCACTTCGGTATAGGAGCATCCTAAATCAGATACTTTTAAACCAACTTCAAAAATAAAAGAGGGTATAGTTTGACCTGTATATATGTAAATAAAGTTGGAATTGGATAATGTTTGATTGAGTAGGTATAACAATCTATTTTGACTTCCAAGCATGTGTGCTTTTGTATTGTTGTAAGTGTATGTATATTTCCACATGTCCACGAAAATCTTGTAAACTAAAATAAAAGTGATATTGAGATTATTCTTTTTGATTTAAATCAGATGTATTCCAACTCGGGAGAACTTTGGGACATGAGTCACATTAGTAACTTATTGTAAAATCTACACAAAAAATTAAGAAATAAAAAAGTGTAGGTAGTTGTTTTGTTAGTGATACTGAGGAACATAATAATAACAAAAACATTCAAAGAAATAGTAATATGTAGCTAAAAAAGTTACAGATTTCTCTCTGTTTTCTCGCTTTCTCTCTCTCTCTTTCTCTTTCTCTCTCTCTCTTTCTCTTTCTCTCTCTCTCTCTCTTTGGTAGTCAGTGACAGGTTGAATGTTCGCGGACAAATGAGTCGCCGACTCTGATTCTTTGAAATAAAGCCGCCCCGCGCCGCCGTGTCGGGCTTGGTGAAATATAGATCGGTTATTGTTATAGTATTCCTCGTCAAAAAATTAACTTCGGTGTCGCTGCACCGTTAATGACTTAGCTCACTTATACCGCACCGCTCCCACTCAACCAATGTATGAGCAGCCAAATATGGACTTAATGTCGTGCTCTGTAGATGCACTATAGCTTGCGGCAGGCTCGCTTACGGCGCGCTGTCTGCTGTTGTATATTGTTACTGTAAAGTGCATCTACATTGAACGATATTAAGTCCATATTTGGCTACTCATACTTTGGTTTGGTGGTACCTTTATTTATACCACCATAGGGTGCAGTAACTAATAAGTATGTTTAACTTCCAGATGTTACGGATAACAGAGGCGTTTGAAACAGTGCAAGATGGAGGAGCAGGCGTGCCTGGTCCGCGCGCGGTCCGACTCTGAGAACTCCTCCAAGCTCAGCTTCGGGTCCATCTCGCGCGCCATGGCCTACGCCGACGACAGGCTCACTGGTAAGTCCGCATTAGGCTCGCGATATAACATCCGGCATTCCGCACCGGGCCCGCGATTTTACACCCAGCATTCCGCATTGGGCCCGCGATTTAACATCCGGCATTCCGCATTGGGCCTGAGATTTAACATTCAGCGTGATCTGCATTGGGTGGGACCGCGATTCAACTATCTTCAATCCGGATTTGATCCACGATTGCTAAAGTCCCGTGCTAAACACCCAGCATTCCGCGTTGGGCCCGTGTCAACAGAGGCTGCGCTTGAAACACTGCAAGATGGAGGAGCAGGCGTGCCTGGTCCGCGCGCGGTCCGACTCTGAGAACTCCTCCAAGCTCAGCTTCGGGTCCATCTCGCGCGCCATGGCCTACGCCGACGACAGGCTCACTGGTAAGTCCGCATTAGGCTCGCAATATAACATCCGGCATTCCGCACTGGGCCCGCGATTTAACTATCTTCAATCCGCATTGGGTGCACAGATTAACAAAGAACTACCATTTCGCATTGGTCCCGTGCTAAAACACCCAGCATTCCTCATTGGGCCCGCGACAGCAAAGGTTGCGCATGAAACAGTGCAAGATGAAGGAGCTGGCGTGCCTGGTCCGCGCGCGGTCCGACTCTTGAGAACTCCTCCAAGCTCAACTTCGGGTCTGTTGAGGCAGGATGCTTCGCCAGATATTCAGCGAAAAGGGAAGTACTTCCTCCGAGCTAGGTGTCTGTGCTCGGGGACCGCGGCCCAACTGTTAGTAGTTGGAAATTGTATTTATGCGACGCATCTGATAAACTCTGTTAGCGCGATTCATGTTTCCATACAATTTTTCAGTTCTGTCTTGACGTAGTGTGTGACGTCAGACTTGCGCGTCGATGTTTACATTCGTACTTTTCGCTGATCCTGCATTTCTTCAATACTTGGCGTCTTGCTTATGTTGCGCTATGAGTGCGTCGCTACAAGTCCATCTCGCGCGCCATAGCCTACGCCGACGACAGGCTCACTGGTAAGTCCGCATTAGGCCCGCGATTTAACACCCAGCGATCGTTGTGATTAAGCAACTTTCGCAATGGTCACGCGTGAGCACGTCGACCCCTCAACGTGCGTACGCCACTGCCACCGCTGCAAACCAATCCGCTGGTCATCAACTCGGGAAAAAGGGGGAAAAACAACGATCGGTTCCTGAAGCCGTGCAACCGGCTCCGAGGAGACAGAATGCATTAACCGATGATGATGGCTTTACAAAAGTGGAAAGGAAGAAGAAGGCCTCTCGTCATAACCTGTGCGGCACCGCCCTGATTGAACCACCTGCTGCGGCCGGCTATCCCGCCGACGCTGGTGTACGTGTCCCCCTTGCATTACTTCACAAAGTCTGATGACATTGTGCAGTACATGAGAGTAAAAACCAAATTTACCTGAGGGTCGAGCGGTTGGAATCCCGCCACAATGTGAACTTCAACTCATTTGTGGTGAGGGTGCCGACTGATCATCTGTCGACCTTCATGAAAGAAGATTTTTGGCCGAATGGTGTGCTGTTCCGCCGGTTTCGAGGCCGGCTACCGGACACTACGTTGCGCAACAAATAAAGTGTTATTTAAGTAGTTACTATAGTATATGTATGTTAGTCTGTAAGGGTGGTATTACTAATTACTACTAATATGCATTTGATCCAAGAAATTGGATGCATATTGGACGACTTTGACGTCCAATTTCTTGGACAAAGATCTTTGATAAATGGAATACCACCCTAAGGTATTTATTATATGGGCCAAATATTGTAACAATAATATTTTAGTTGCCTGGAATAAATGGATAAATAAATTAATAAAATAAAAATCATGGGTTGGGTGGCCTTTACTTTAAAAACTTTACTATCTCGAGCGCCTCCGTGCTTTGAACGGCACGTTAAGCCGTTGGTCTTGGCGGAGATAGCAGTCGTTAAACCAATCCGTATTGGGCCCGCGTGGCCCACTCTATCCATCCTTAAGGCAGCCCATAATGACTAGTGATGATTCATTATATAAGTAGCAGTATTTAATAAGTAAAGTAACCCATTTCGTTCTCCGCTCCCAGTAGCAGAAGGCGCCGGCGAGCCGGGCAACGCCGTGAACTCAGCGGCGAGCGCACCCGAGCACCCGACGGAAACGAACGAGAGCGGAGAACTGTTGGACTACAACGACTCGAGCGTGCTAGAGCAGTTCCACGAAGATGCGCTAAGACAGGTTAGTATTAGACAATATCACAAAAAACAATGGATAAGATCACAAAAATTATGGACAAAATCACAAAAGTCATGGATAACATCACAAACATTATGGATAACATCATAAAAGATATGGCCAATATCACAATCTCTATAACACATTCTCAAAAACTATTCGACAACATAATACCACCGAGCCGGGTAACGCCGTGAACGCAGCGGCGAGCGCACCCGACGGAACGAACGAGACCGGAGAACTGTTGGACTACAAGCAACGACTCGAGCGTGCTAGAGCAGTTCCACGAAAAACGCGCTGAGACAGGTTAGTATTGGACAGTATCACAGAAAATAATGGATAAGATCATAAAAATAATGGATAAGATTACAAAAATTATGAACAACATCACAATAAATATGGATAACATCACAAAAGATATGGACAATATCACAATCTCTATAACACATTCTCAAAAACTATTCGACATCATAATACCACCGAGCCAGGCAACGCCGTGAACGCAGCGGCGAGCGCACCCGAGCACCCGACGGACACGAACGAGAGCGGAGAACTGTGAATCTGCGGAGATGCGCTTCATGATGTAATTTTTATTCAATACTGACCTGTCTAAGTTAGTATTGAAAAAAATTACATCATGAAAATAATGGATAGCATCACAAATATTATGGACAAAATAATCTCATCAAAATCATCCTATAAAAAACTGACCAACTCTCGCTGGAGCTGCTTATTTCTTTACAAAAAGCGTTGAAATCTCTCAGTAAAGTCAAGCCAACTCTAATGTTCCTTACTGCGATTTCTTTATTGATATAGTTATGTTTTATTTTTATGTGACTTGGTCGTTGACTTGTGCCAACCAAACTAACCAACATGTAGAATGTTCAACGTCCAAAGTCACATAAAAATAAAACATAACTATATCAATAAAGAAATCGCAGAAAGGAACACATTAGAGTTGGCTTGACTTTACTGAGAGATTTCAACGTTTTTTGTAAAGAAACACTGCCGTGCCCCCAGATAGACAATATCACAAATACATTAATACACATTCTCGAAAAGTATTTGACAACATAATACTACCGAGCTGCAGCGGCGAGCGCACATAAGCATGAGAAGACGCGATGTCTGTCATTTAGAAAAATAACACAAAGAAAATGTATAAGATCACAATAAAACATGGATAACATCACAAAAATAATGGATAACACAACACCACACAAATAATGGAAAAAACACAAAAATTTTCTTCAACTAAAAATATTTGTGCAGTAGTAGGTAAATGGACAAATATTTTTTTAAGCAAGAAAGCAAAAATGCACAATAATAATAATGAGAATTATTCAAATATTAATTTGTTGTGCAGGCGGGCTGCGGTCTACCCAGGCGCGATTGTTGCTAGCTTGCGGGCTAGCTATAGGGGGCTCGGCGCTAGAGCTGGCCGCGATCCCCTTCATACTGCCCGCTGAGATCGTTACTATTATTCAAGTATTAATATTGTTGTGCAGGCGGGCTGCGGTCTGTCCCAGGCGCGAGTGTTGCTAGCTTGCGGGCTAGCTATAGGGGGCTCGGCGCTAGAGCTGGCCGCGATCCCCTTCATACTGCCCTCCGCTGAGATCGTTACTATTATTCAAGTATTAATATTGTTGTGCAGGCGGGCTGCGGTCTGTCCCAGGCGCGAGTGTTGCTAGCTTGCGGGCTAGCTATAGGGGGCTCGGCGCTAGAGCTGGCCGCGATCCCCTTCATACTGCCCTCCGCTGAGATCGTTACTATTATTCAAGTATTAATATTGTTGTGCAGGCGGGCTGCGGTCTGTCCCAGGCGCGAGTGTTGCTAGCTTGCGGGCTAGCTATAGGGGGCTCGGCGCTAGAGCTGGCCGCGATCCCCTTCATACTGCCTTCCGCTGAAATCGAACTGTGCATATTGCAGCATGAGAAGAGTTGGCTGGGTAAGTGGTTTTATTTTTTTATTTTTTTATTATTGTATTTTATTTTTTTTATTTTATGGAAAACAAACGGCATCGGCATCGGCATGCAATTATATATTTGTTGCGTAATATTAGCAAATACAGGGTGTTAGGGGCACCGTTGCAAAAACTTTAAACATGGCTTCATTCAAAATGTTCCGATTAGTTGCTAAATTTGTATGAAAAGTCGTTTTTTTTTTTTCATTTCCGACAAAAACTCTTGCTGTACGTTGTTCAGCATGATAGTCTGACGCCATTGTTAAAGTTTTTGCAACGGTGCCCCTAACACCCTGTATAATATTAGACATATACTTCGATCAACAATAACACCTAGTTCTAGATACATAGTTGGAGTGACAGACATGTCCAAGCGTCGAACGCTCACTTGAGAGTATAATTATAAGTAGATTATTTTGACAGTGTCAATAATACTAAGGTATTTCAAACTTGGAACGCTTCTTGTCATTTATAATATAAGATCGTAACATTCGTAACCTTTTTTCTCCGTTCAGAAAGAAGTCAGTCTGGCCATATAAAGTTTTCATTTAGTTCGTGAGCCTTCATCTAGTACTATTGTTGAACGAAGCATATATACCAAACATCTCTTTATCAGTTATCTATCTATCACTTATAATAGAACATCATAATCATAAATATTGATAATCTAATTAAGGCTGCATTCGACCAAACTTTTATTCCAAGAATAACGCTTACTTTCGGATAGTAATGTCGAAACCCCATACTAGTTTGATAAGTACCAGCATATCATAATCTGGTAAATAGCGCCATACTCTCGCTCGCCATAGAAGATTTAGTTATAGAAGAATAGATAACCTCCTCCTTTTCAATTTTTGAAGTCGTTTAAAAAGATTCAAAATTAAGTAGCTTATAATTCGCTTGTTATAATACAAATTGAATGTCTTTTTTCCCATTTTTTATTCAATAATGTTATATTTATGAATGTCATAACGAAATATCTACATTTCAACAACAGTTAAATACCGTATTGTCATAGCGTTAAGGCCTATTTCCCCTTGTTCCAGTGCTAATCACCCTAGTTGGAGCGTCCCTAGGCAGCGTGGGTTGGGGAGCGCTATCCGAACGGCTCGGGCGCCGCAGGACTCTGCTGTCATGCTTAGCGGTGAACGCTGTGTTCGCCGCGGTGGCCGCCTTCATGCCCACGTACGGCACCTTCATGATGGCCCGGTCAGTATGAGTGATGACAGTGATACTCAAACACAACAACTTAAACAAAATGGCGTCTTTCTTGGACTTTAAAGCGACAAGACAAGATTCTTTTCGACAACGGTCACTTAACTAAAAGGGGCTCTTAAATAGAAAGGCGACTTTCTTATGACTTGGATTGAAATAGTGACAAATATCAGTTCGACACTTAACAGACACTTAAGTTTAAGGGACTCTTAAATAACCTAGCGTCTTTTTCATACCTTGGACTTTAAAGCGACAAAATACTATTCGTCACTTAACAGACACTTAACTTCTATTGGCTCTCAAATAGCAAGTGACTTTCTTTTGAATTAGAGTAATATGCATTTCGTCATTTAACAGACACTAAACTTTAAGTGGCTCTTAAATATCATGGCGTTTTTCTCATAGCTTAAATTTTTAGGGATAAGTTGCTGTTTGACACTTATCTTAACAGACACTTAACTTTAAGGGACTCTTAAATATCATAGCGTCTTTCTCATACCTAAAGCTACAAAATGTTGTTCGACACTTATAACAGACACTTAATTTTATGGGGCTCTTAAATAACATCGCGGCTTTCTAATATCTTGGTCTTAAAAGCGACAAAATAAAGCTTAAGGACTGCTAACATGCTTAGCGGTGAACGCTGTGTTCGCCGCGGTGGCCGCCTTCATGCCTACGTATGGCACCTTCATGATGGCCCGGTCAGTATGAGTGATGACAGTGATACTCAGCGCGGGGTGGGGAGCGCTGTCGGAGCGGCTCGGGCGCCGCAGGACTCTGCTGTCATGCTTAGCGGTGAACTGTGTTAGTTTTAAAGGACTCTTAAACATAATGGCGTCTTTCTTATACAAAAGCGACAAAATGATATTCGACACTTAACTGACACTTAACTTTAAGTGGCTCTCAAATAGGCAACTTTCTTATGAATTAGATTGAAAAGCTGGTAAGATGCATTTCGACACTTAACTTTAAGTGGCTCTTAAACATCATGACGTTTTTCTCATAGCTTGAATTTTAAGGGATAAGATGCTGTTAGACACTTATCATAATAGACACTTAACTTTATGGGGCTCGTAAGTATCATCGCGTCTTTCTCATATCTGGGTCTTAAAAGCGACTAGATGAAGCTTCAGGGCCTTTAAAGGACTGCTGTCATGCTTAGCAGTCAACGCTGTGTTCGCCGCGGTGGCCGCCTTCATGCCCACGTATGGCACCTTCATGATGGCCCGGTCAGTATGAGTGATGACAGTGATGCTCTAACACAACAACTTAAACAAAATGGCGTCTTTCTTGGACTTTATAGCAACAAGACAAGATTCTTTTCGACATTTAACGGTCACTTAACTAAAAGGGGCTCTTAAATAGAAAGGCGACTTTCTTATGACTTGGATTGAAATAGTGACAAAATTCAGTTCGACACTTAACAGACACTTAACTTTAAGTGTCTCTTAAAAATCATGGCGTTTTTCTCAACTTAAAGGGTCTCTTAGATATTATGGTGTTTTTCTCATACCACGAACACTTGTCTGACACTTATCAAAACAGACACTTAACTTTAAGCGACTCTTAAATATCATAGCGTCTTTTTCATACCTAAAGCTACAAAATGCTGTTCGACACTTTTAATAGACACTTAACTTTATGGGGCTCATAAATATCATCGCGTCTTTCTCATATCTGGGTCTTAAAAGCGACTAGATGAAGCTTCAGGGCCTTTAAAGGACTGCTAACATGCTAAGCAGTCAACGCTGTGTTCGCCGCGGTGGCCGCCTTCATGCCCACGTATGGCACCTTCATGATGGCCCGGTCAGTATGAGTGATGACAGTGATACTCAGCGCGGGGTGGGGAGCGCTGTCGGAGCGGCTCGGGCGCCGCAGGACTCTGCTGTCATGCTTAGCGGTGAACTCTGTGTTAGTTTTAAGCGACTTAAAACAGAATGGCGTCTTTCTTATACAAAAGCGACAAAATGCTATTCGACACTTAACAGACACTTAACTTTAAGTGGCTCTCAAATAGTAAGGCAACTTTCTTATGAATTAGATTGAAAAGCTGGTAAGATGCATTTCGACACTTAACTTTAAGTGGCTCTTAAACATCATGACGTTTTTCTCATAGCTTGAACTTTAAGGGATAAGATGCTGTTAGACACTTATCATAACAGTCACTTAACTTTAAGGGGCTCTTAAATATCATAGCTTTTTTCTCATTCCTTCGACTTTAGAGCGACAAAATAGTTTTCGACACTTAACAGACACTTAACTTTAAGTGGCTCTCAAATAGCAAGGTGACTATCTTTTGAATTGGATTAAAAAGCTGGAAAGACAAAATTCGACACTTAACAGACACTTAACTTTAAGTGGCTCTTAAACATCATGGCGTTTTTCTCATAGCTTGAACTTTGAGGGATAAGATGCTGTTTGACACTTATCTTAACAGACACTTAACTTTAAGGGACTCTTAAATATCATAGCGTCTTTCTCATACCTAAAGCTACAAAATGCTGTTCGACACTTATAATAGACACTTAACTTTATGGGGCTCATAAATATCATCGCGTCTTTCTCATATCTGGGTCTTAAAAGCGACTAGATGAAGCTTCAGGGCCTTTAAAGGACTGCTAACATGCTAAGCAGTCAACGCTGTGTTCGCCGCGGTGGCCGCCTTCATGCCCACGTACGGCACCTTCATGATGGCCCGGTCAGTATGAGTGATGACAGTGATACTCAGCGCGGGGTGGGGAGCGCTGTCGGAGCGGCTCGGGCGCCGCAGGACTCTGCTGTCATGCTTAGCGGTGAACTGTGTTAGTTTTAAAGGACTCTTAAACATAATGGCGTCTTTCTTATACAAAAGCGACAAAATGCTATTCGACACTTAACAGACACTTAACTTTAAGTGGCTCTCAAATAGCAAGGTGACTTTTATATGAATTAGATTGAAAAGCTGGTAAGATGCATTTCGAAACATAACAAACACTTAACTTTAAGTGGCTCTTAAATATCCTAGCGTCTTTTTCATACCTTGGACTTTAGCTACAAAATGCTGTTCGACACTTATAACAGACACTTAATTTTATGGGGCTCTTAAATATCATAGCGTCTTTCTCATACCTAAAGCTACAAAATGCTGTTCGACACTTATAACATGCACTTAATTTTATGGGGTTTTTAAATATTCTAGCGTTTTTTCCATGCCTTGGACTTTAGCTACAAAATGCTGTTCGACACTTATAACAGACACTTAATTTTATGGGGCTCTTAAATAGCATAGCGTCTTTCTCATACCTAAAGCTACAAAATGTTGTTCGACACTTATAACAGACACTTAATTTTATGGGGCTCTTAAATAACATCGCGGCTTTCTAATATCTTGGTCTTAAAAGCGACAAAATAAAGCTTAAGGACTGCTAACATGCTTAGCAGTGAACGCTGTGTTCGCCGCGGTGGCCGCCTTCATGCCCACGTATGGCACCTTCATGATGGCCCGGTCAGTATGAGTGATGACAGTGATACTCGGCGCGGGGTGGGGAGCGCTGTCGGAGCGGCTCGGGCGCCGCAGGACTCTGCTGTCATGCTTAGCGGTGAACGCTGTGTTAGTTTTAAGGGACTCTTAAACAAAATGACGTCTTTCTTATACAAAAGCGACAAAATGCTATTCGACACTTAACAGACACTTAACTTTAAGTGGCTCTTAAATAGTAAGGCAACTTTCTTATGAATTAGATTGAAAAGCTGGTAAGATGCATTTCGACACTTAACTTTAAGTGGCTCTTAAACATCATGACGTTTTTCTCATAGCTTGAATTTTAAGGGATAAGATGCTGTTAGACACTTATCATAACAGTCACTTAACTTTAAGGGGCTCTTAAATATCATAGCTTTTTTCTTATTCCTTCGACTTTAAAGCGACAAAATGGTTTTCGACACTTAACTTTAAGTGGCTCTCAAATAGCAAGGTGACTTTTTTATGAATTGGATTGTAAAACTGACAAGATACGGTTCGACACTTAACAAACACTTAACTTTAAGTGGCTCTCAAATAGCAAAGCTACTTTATTTGAAATGGATTAAAAAGCTAGAAAGATAAAATTCGACACTTAACAGACACTTAACTTTAAGTGGCTCTTAAACATCATGGCGTTTTTCTCATAGCTTGAATTTTAATGGATAAGATGCTGTTTGACACTTATCAAAACAGACACTTAACTTTAAGGGACTCTTAAATATCATAGCGTCTTTCTCATACCAAAAGCTACAAAATGCTGTTCGACACTTATAATAGACACTTAACTTTATGGGGCTTTTAAATATCATCGCGTCTTTCACATATCTGGGTCTTAAAAGCGACTAGATGAAGATTCAAGGCCCCCTAAAGGACTGCTAACATGCTAAGCAGTCAACACTGTTTCGCCGCGGTGGCCGCCTTCATGCCCACGTATGGCACCTTCATGATGGCCCGGTCAGTATGAGTGACAACAGTGATACTCAAACACAACAACTTAAACAAAATGGCGTCTTTCTTGGACTTTAAAGCGACAAGACAAGATTCTTTTCGACATTTAACGGTCACTTAACTAAAAGGGGCTCTTAAATAGAAAGGCGACTTTCTTATGACTTGGATTGAAATAGTTACAAATATCAGTTCGACACTTAACAGACACTTATGTTTAAGGGGCTCTTAAATATCATCATAGCGTTTTTCTCATACCTTGGACTTTAAAGCGACAAAGTGGTTTTCGACACTTAACAGACACTTAACTTTAAGGGACTCTTAAATATCATAGGGTCTTTCTCATACCTTGGACTTTAAAGCGACAAAATGGTTTTCGCCACTTAAAGTGGCTGTCAAATAGCAAGGTGAATTTTTCTATGAATTAGATTGAAAAGCTGGTAAGATGCATTTCGAAACTTAACAAACACTTAACTTTAAGTGGCTCTTAAATATCCTAGCGTCTTTTTCATACCTTGGACTTTAGCTACAAAATGCTGATCGACACTTATAACAGACACTTAACTTTATGGGGCTCTTAAATATCATCGCGTCTTTATATCTTGGACTTAAAAGCGACAAAATGAAGCATAAGGATCCATCAAAGGACTACTTACTAACATGCTAAGCAGTCAACGCTGTGTTCGCCGCGGTGGCCGCCTTCATGCCCACGTATGGCACCTTCATGATGGCCCGGTCAGTACGACTGATGACAGTGATACTCAAACACAACAACTTAAACAACATGGCGAGTTTCTTATACAAAAGCGACAAAATGATTTTGCACATTTAACTGACACTTAACTTAAAGGGTCTCTTAGATATTATGGTGTTTTTCTCATACCACGACGAATTTTAAGAGATAGCTGTTTGACACTTATCAAAACAGACACTTAACTTTAAGCGACTCTTAAATATCATAGCCTCTTCCTCATACCTAAATCTACAAAATGCAGTTCGACACTTTTAATAGACACTTAACTTTATGGGGCTCTTAAATATCATCGCGTCTTTCTCATATCTGGGTCTTAAAAGCGACTAGATGAAGCTTCAGGGCCCTTAAAGGACTGCTAACATGCTAAGCAGTCTACGCTGTGTTCGCCGCGGTGGCCGCCTTCATGCCCACGTATGGCACCTTCATGATGGCCCGGTCAGTATGAATGATGACAGTGATACTCAAACACAAAAACTTAAACAACATGACGTCTTTCTTATACAAAAGCGACAAAATGCTTTTCCGCATTTAACGGACACTTAACTTATGAATTTTAAGGGATAAGATGCTGTTTGACACTTATTATAACAGTCACTTAACGTTAAGGGGCTCTTAAATATGATAGCGTCTTTCTCAACTTGCTTTGTGAAATTTCAGATTGACGCTTCGACCCTGCGCTAGTGTGAGTTGATCCATATGGGTCTTTTTTGCCTTCAAATAACTATGAACTTTTTACTGTCGTATATATGATTTTTCTGTGGGAATTCACCCTAAAGTATCTTGAAGGAATAACGATTTTACACGATTCCTTTAATCAAAATCTTTTCTCGGTCTTTAGGTTGATATAATATAAGTCATTGCAATCTTTTTTTACGTACAAAATTAGTAACCTATCCACAGATTGATAGGCATGATCTAGATTAGTTGTTAGACAACACCTAGCAACATCCAGGCAACTGTCGTTAATTCTATGTTAATATCAAACGTTACATAGCAACTAATCTGGATTATGCTTATCCCTAGCTGTGGATTGATTATTAATTCTGGCCGTTAATGGACATCTATTTGCATAGGTCTTAGGTTCTGTTCAGCGATCGGGTCCGGCGGAACAGTCCCTTCATGCTATACGTACGCGCGGGAATGCATCCCTCGCAACGGGCGCGCTAGGGCTCTGCCCCTGCTACTGACGACCTACGATATATTTATACCGATACTTTGACTCTTAATACGTAGTAATAGGTTCAACTTACACTGGCGCAGATCGAAGCGTCAATCTAAAATTTCACATAGCAAATTCACCCTTATCTCCACAACGTAATGCATATATTCTTTTGAGTACAAAATAGACGATGTTTTTCTTGAAAATATATTATTAGCTAGGGCTCTGCCCCTGCTACTGACAACTTACGACAATTTTATACTGATACATTGACTCTTACTACATAGTATTAGGGGTCTGCTTTGCCTTCAAATGACTATGTACTTTTTACTGTCGTAGATATGATTCAAAATGATCATTCAATGGGAATCCGCCCTTTTTAGGGTTCCTTAGTCAACAAGGAACCCTTATAGTTTCGCCATGTCCGTCTGTCCGTCCGTCCGTCTGACCCCAGTCTAGCTCATAGACTCTTAGTACTAGAAAGCTGTAATTTGGCATGAATATACATATTTACCACGCCAACAAAGTGGTAAAGTAAATGTTCAGTACACCCCTGCGTAGACCCGCGGAATGGCATGGCGCAGTGGAAGCTGGTATTACTAGTATAGACTCCGGACAAAACTTGGTTTCAGCCGGGATGTAACTGAACAATTGGACTGCGATACACAGCGACTTAACTTAAATTAAGGTGAACTTTACATACGGTTCTGGGGTGTCGAAGGTCTCCAGGGCAGAAGTGGTGTAAGGGGGCCCCCTTGGTATGTGCTCCGTGTTCTTCTGCAGACCTTACCAGTTCGTCACCTTACTCACAAAACCCATACACAACACAGCGGTCCCAAGACACTGGGCGACAATACAATATACACCAACACACACGGGGGAGCTTTTTTTATTACGATTTACAGTCCCGACAACAACGCGTGTGGATGGCTATCCTTCAAAGCATCGCGACCGGCCACTCATCAGGATGGCGTCAAAATCTTGGTCGTACAACACGGGATCGACACGATAATTCAGGATTCAATTCAAACTCGATATGCCAGGCATATTCAACGCGAGCGGTTTTTAACAATTCAGCAAAATTAATCCGACATTTTCTTACAAGAATTCCAATCAAGAAAGAACTGTCAACCTCAAGTGACAGCCAAATGTCAATTTGACGTGACATTAGAGATGCGTTCAGGAACGTCGATCTTTTCCGAACATCCCCCCGCCCCGGACCGTTAAGAACGGTACGTCAATCTACGGGTAATCGGGAGAGCCCACTAACTGCTCTCTTCAAAACCGAATCTCGAACCAAAACCTCAGCAAAACGAGGAACTCCGTCAGTTCCGGGGTAGAGTTTAACAATGCGCCCCCTTCGCCAACATAGAGGCGGCAGGTTAGCATCCTTAATCAACACGAGGTCGCCAGTCTGGGGTGGGGTGGTTTTATCTGTCCACTTCACGCGCTGTTGTAGGATATGCAAATACTCCATCGACCAACGTGCCCAGAAGTTTTGGGACATCTGTTTCAAAAGTTGGTATCGCGACAAACGATGGGATCCTACATCCTGAATCGGATATTCAGGCAAAGCCAAAAGGGGCTGTCCGATCAAGAAATGACCTGGGGTCAACGCTTCCAGGTCATTCGGGTCCGAAGACAACGGGCACAAGGGTCGCGAGTTGAGGACGGCCTCAATTTTACAAAATACCGTATCAAGTTCCTCAAACGTGAGAATAGTTTCTCCAATCACGCGACGCAGGTGTGTCTTGGCAGCCTTTACACAAGCTTCAAAAATTCCTCCCCAGGTCGGACAAGCTGGAGGGCTAAACTTCCAGATTATCCCACGCCGGGAGAGGGTGGTTCCAATGTCTATTTTATTATCAACAAAAAACTTAACTACTTCCTTAAGATAATTACACGTTCCCTTATAATTAGTACCACAATCGGAACGTATCAATGACGGCAGTCCTCTACGGGAAACAAATCTGCTCAAGGCGGCGACAAAGGCTTCGGTAGACAATTCCGAGACAATTTCCAAATGGACAGCCTTGGTGGACAGACACACAAACACGCACAAGTACGCCTTATAGGTTTTAGCATTACGCAGTCTCGAAGCCTTTACAGTAAAGGGACCGGCGAAGTCGGTGGCGACTCCGGCAAAAGCTCTACATTCCGTGACGCGATCAGCAGGCAAATCACCCATCTGGGGCTGCATGGTCGCGGCCTTCAATCGATAACAAGGCAGGCAACGGAAAACCACAGTGCGAATGGCTCGACGAGCAGACAAAATCCAAAATTCACGCTGCAAAATGGCCAACAAAGCATTACAGCCAGCATGTTGTGCATTCACATGGCGATCTGTTATTATCAGTTGAGTCAAATGTCCGGCTTTAGGTAACAAAAGGGGGTGACGAGCTCCATACGGCAGGTTCGCATTTCGAAGTCTTCCGCCGACTCGCAAAAGCCCACTCTCGTCCAGGAAGGGATTCAATCGCGATACCGCGCCCTTCAACTTGCGACGGCCTAAACGCAAAATTTCAATCTCGGACTCAAAACTATCAGCTTGTATTCTCCGAACCCAAAACAAGAGCGCGTCCCTACGCTCGTCCGGAGTGAGAACCGACGAATCACGCCTCGCGCGTGGGTTTCTGCAATTGTACACAAAACGTCTGATCCAAGCGGTAACACCAAGCAGCTTCTGTAAGGAGCTGTACCGATCCAACAACAAATCCTTTTCCCCGGCGGGGTTAGTCTCCAGGACGCATGCCCGCATATCAGGAACGGCTACGTTCGACAACGCTGGAGAGGGCGGCCACTCCGACTCAGGCCGCATCAACCACTGTGGGCCCCACCAGAGGGGGTGGTTAATTAGGGTTGGGGCTACACAACCCCGAGACGCACAATCCGCGGGATTCATGGTTCCCGGCACGTGTCTCCAAATCAACTCGATGTCGGAATTACAAATCTGCGACACTCGATTGGCTACAAACACGTCCAAGGTGTGCGCCGGAGCCTTCAACCAACAAAGGACGACCTGACTGTCCGTCCAAGCATAAACCTCTTGTATCTTAATAGATCGACCTAATGTGAGCCATACGTGGTTCAACAAACGCATTAGGAGGGCAGCTCCACACAATTCCAACCTCGGGATCGTATGACGAGTCCGAAGGGGAGCGACTTTGCTTTTCGCTATCACCAGATGCACAGCAACAACTCCGTCAACAGTAACGGTGCGGAGGTACACGGCCGCAGCAAATCCACGTTCGGAGGCATCGGAAAAGCCGTGAAGAGTAACTTTACAATTTTCAGAAGGGAGGAATAGCCTCGGCAAATGCACTTCATTAATCTCGGGGAGGGATGAAACGAAGCTCGACCAATCTCGGAGTAACTCGTCCGAGAGGGGTTCATCCCACGACACACCCTAAGCCCATAACCGTTGCAAGAAACACTTGGCCATAAACAGCACGGGGCAAATCCACCCATTGGGGTCAAAGGTACGTGCGACAGTAGACAATACTAAACGCTTGGTCCAGACTTTCGGTGGTCGTAAATCCACACAATAAGTGAACGTGTCAGAGACCGGTTTGTACTGTACGCCAAGGACGGTCACCATATGGGGATTATCAACATTTTCGAATAGGTGGGGGTCCTGCTGGTGCTCTTCGGGCAAACCTACCAGTACATCAGGCGAGTTGGATATCCATTTCCTCAACTCGTAACCTCCCGACTTCAAAAGGGCGGTGAGTTCGTCTCTCAGGACAATCGCCTCTGAGACAGATGAGGCGCCCGTGCAAATGTCATCCACATAGACGTCACTGGCCAAAATGGCGGAGGCGCGAGGGTATCTCAAGCGCTCCTTCTCGGCCAACTCCAACAAAGAACGAATCGCAACAAACGGGCTCGAAGCCAAACCGTACGTATTCGTATTCAATTCATAAATCAACAAGGGGTCCCTAGGACTCTCTCTCCACAAAATCAATTGGTACCTCCTATCCTCTGGATGGATGACCGTTTGTCTGAACATCATCCGGATGTCAGTCATAAATACAATTTGGTGCCGCCGGAAGTTGGTCAAAATGTCTGAGATCTCCGTGTGCAGCTTGGGACCTACATGCAGACACTGGTTCAAGGACGCTCCAGTAGAGGTGGGAGCCGAACCGTCAAAGACCACCCGAATCTTTCCGGATTTCAAAACGGCGTGGTGCGGCAAAAAGAAGTGCTCCACGGAGCGCCAATCCAACTCGCTCACGGACATGTGCCCTAACTCCTCATACTCCCGCATGAATTCAACATACTTCTGGCGGAAGACCGGATCCTTGCTCATGCGACGCTCCATCGCCACTAGCCTACGTTCCGCTAGCGGTCGGGATTCGCCCAGAGGAGGTCGGCCGGCACGAAAGGGGAGACGGGTGATCAAACGACCAGAGCGGAGGCGACCAGTGTTATTCTGGTAATACAACTCGCATTCATCCGCTACTGGGTCGACCCGCGGGGCTGGTGGAGGTTCCTCAACCTCCCAAAACTTCTGCACCACTTCGGAGAGAGACACATTAAAAACAAGACCGCGATCCTCATCAAGGGAATCCAAAACGCGGCGAGCAGGGCCCATCACAACTGTACCGAGTGTCGTCTGCAGAGCTACCAAGCCATCTGGCTGCAAAACTCGCTTCCCCGTCAACAAAACTCGCCCCAGGACATCGGCTCCAAGGAGAGCATCAATCGGGCCTGGGCGGAAGAAATTTGGATCGGCGAGTGGGGAATCAGACACCAAAGACAACATACTCGGTCCCAAGTCAACTGAAGGTTGACGGCCAACAACTGTGTCCAACACAATCGCCGAGGTCTTAATGCCTGGCGTGGACTTATTACGTGATGTAAATGTGAAGTCAACATGCCCTAACAACCCGGGGACTTTCACATCGCCAACACCTCTCACGCCTTCCGTGTGGGGGTGCACCTTGAGGCCCAACCGCCTAACTAACCAAGATGACACAACACACCCCTGAGCACCGGAATCCAACAAGGCGCGAACTTCCACAAGGTCGCCATTCAATCCCCTGACAAGCACAGAGGCCGTGGGCAACAAAACGGTCTCTGGAGGGGTGGCTACAATCGACCGTAAACACGTTGATTGCTAGTATGTGGGGTCCCGAGACGTCCCCCCATGGTAAGGGGGTCGCTCATAGCGATCCAGTGGGTCCCATTCTCCCACATACTGCCTACGTCCAATTCGCTCGGTATCAGGCGGGTTATATCTCCCGGCCCCTTGAAGACGGGGCGGGCGCCGCTCCAAACGCGGGTATTCGGCGAGCGGCGGCGAGAATAGGTGCCTAGCACCCACCGTGTACGTCGCCCCATAGTCGCGGGGGCACGGTGACCGAATTTCAGAAGGGGGGTCCCGGGGACCCCCGGCTGTGCGAGGCTCAACACGTTGCGGGGGGCTTCTACGACCTCCCGCAACGCTCGCAAAATCGAACCCCCTAGTTGGGGACCGATTTCCCATGGGGGGTCCGTGGGACCCCCGCCCGTGCGAGGCTCAAAACGTCGCGGGGGGCCTCTACGACCTCCGGCAACGCTCGCATAACTCATCCCCATCCTTGGGGATCGGTTTCCCATGGGGGGGTCCCTGGGACCCCCGCCCGTGCGAGGCTCAAAACGTCGCGGGGGGCCTCTACGACCTCCGGCAACGCTCGCATAACTCATCCCCATCCTTGGGGATCGGTTTCCCATGGGGGGGTCCCTGGGACCCCCGCCCGTTTGAGGCTCCAAACGTGGCGGAGAGCGTCTGGGGCCTGCGGGATGCAAACACCGCGGGGGGTCCGAGACCCCCACCCATACGAGGTGATCCTGCAGCGACGCGCTGCGGCGCTCCGCCGCCCTCTGGGCTGTTCATGCAGAGGAGGGGATGGTGGTTGCCCTTACAAAAGCGGCATGGGTGCGCTTGGGTACATTCGCGCTGCATGTGCAGGCCCAAGCACGAGTAGCACCATGTCCGTTGTCGCGCGATCGCTCGACGGCCTTGGACGCGCTGGTCGAGGAACTTATCACAACGGGTCGTGCTGTGACCCGGTTCCCGACAGTACAAGCAGCGGGCGGTCTCCTGGACGGCGGCATAGCGGCCGGGCGCGCGAGGGGCCATACGCCCCCTACGGGGGGGTCCGGTGGGGGATCTACTCTGTGGCACAGGTCGTTCGGGTCCCATAGGACCGGCCAGAGAGGAATTATCTGCCAGTCTACTCTCTCCTTCCAGGAACGTCAAGAGGTCCGAGAAGGGTGGCAGATAAGTCGCACTATCCCCACCATACTGCTGCTCAAAACGGACCTTAACAGAGTCCGGCAACTTTCCCAGGACAATGTGCAGTAACAAAAACGACCACTGCTCCACTGGGAGTTTTAAGTTTTTTAATGCGTTGTAGGCAACCAACAGCGGATTCAACAAAGCCACTCTCAAGTGCATCACGCTGGCAACGCGGGGTAAATTCAAAATGGCGGCAACATGGTTGTCCGCCAGACGTCGTACGTTCTGGTACCGACGGGCAATCAAATCCCTAGCAATAGGGTAGTTTTCATCCGAGGGGGCCAAATGTTGAACCGATTCAAGGGCCTCCCCTTCCAACACGGATAACAAATAAGCTAACTTCTGGCCCTGGGTCAAATCATCCCGGGCATGTACCAGACTATCAAAAATATCAATAAAGCCCTCCCAGTCCTCTAGACGACCAGCAAAACGCCTTAAATCTAAGGGAGCCAATCTAGCAAATAGAGGGGGCATACTCTTAGATGTGACCGGGGACGGGCTCGGTTCATTCTCTCTTGCCACTTGCAAAGGTCGAGCCACCTGGGTAATTCTGTCCGCAAAATCATAACACTGGTCCACATCCAAACCGACTTCTTGTCGCATTTCCACCTCGGCCTCAACAGTCCTTTCCAAAAATAAGGCATACTGTTCATCAACAACAGCCAAACGTACGGGCAGATCTACGTATCTGTTCAACAAGGCCTCCGTCCTATCCGGTCGATCCAACAATGCCACCGCAGAAGCTAACCACCGTAACTCAGAACGTATTTTGGCTTTAGCAGAGGAGGCCGTCATTGTAACGTCACAAATTTATCAACAAAAACAACAAATTCAAAATATTCACTATAACACAAAATCTCCAATATTTGGAGGTTATTAATAACCACAAAATTCCAATATTACAACAACAAAGTATTTATAATGACACAAACTCTTAAATATTTGGAGGTTATCAGAAAACAACAAAACTCACTGACTATTGAAATTCACTTCATTGAAATTCACTCAAAATCACTGACTATTGAAATTCACTTGGATATCAACATACAACAAGATGATTTTAATTATTTCAAAGCACAAGTTTCAATAAGTTTCAATGTGTAAACAATGTCTTAAATCATTTAAGTTTCACCAGAGGGGTCTCATCGCGAACAAAAAAAATAAGTTCAAAATTGTCTCAATAGATGGCGATACGTGTTTCGCTTACGGTTTTATCATATCAAATAAAACGAAAAACCACAATAAAAGCCACTGGAAAGTGTCATAAATTTACTGTCATATTTAAAAAAGAATCGATTTACAAAATGTTCGTATTTACAATACTATTTGGAGCATTTTAGAAATTCAATAATATCAATACCTTTCTTGCCCGCAAGCATGCCCGAAAGCACTTAGCTTATGCTTTACGCTCGCTTAGTTGTGTGATACCTGCTATTCAACACTAGATGGCTCTCGTGGCGCTCGTATAAAGTTTAAAGGTCGTAATAAACCCTGGGAATTGTAATTCGTAAAGAAGCTTTTGAAAAATATTTTTTTAACTATCGCAGATAGGATAGGATATTAAATAATCCACAGATTACGATAGAATGTTATCATATTATTTTATTTGCCTTAAAGCGCTACTCGCCGCTAGAAGGCGTTTTTGTGATGGCGAAGTATTAAGGCCGGTACACACGTTCAAGCAATGTCTGCTTCACCAAATCTAGTCGGCGCTACACGCGTTCCGATTTGGTCAGGCCCCAGGCCGCACCAAGCTGTAGTTGCATGGCGTGTTGCCAGCCACTGCTAATCTCCCAAAATTAATATTATTTTTGAATACTTAAAACATAGATTTGCCTCCAATAAATAGATTACAAACAAAAATATGTCCGGTTTTTTATTGTTTAAATTATTATAATAATTCTATTTCATTATTTTTAAATTTTCTGTTATTTTCATTAAGATACTAAAACTTGCTAAATATTTATTAACTTAAACCAGCACTTATTATAAATAAATAAATAAATAACTTCTTACATTCACACCAATTATCTAAGCCCATTTTAATTTCATTAAGAAACTGTATCATGGAAAACTTGATAACGAATAAATATATACTTAAATACTTTTTGTTTGTAAATACATACTTAATATACATTGTAAACACCCAGACCAAGACAAATAGACATGTTCATGCACACAAACATTTGTCTTATTTGGGAATCGAATCCGAGACCGCTGGCGCAGAAGGTGGGTAGCCTACACCTGCGCCAAATCGGTCGTCAAATCCGATGGATCCGATCCGAACTTATTGATGTGGTGTTATGCCTTTTTATATTACTTAATTAAGTTTTACGACAAAATGCGACTTATTAAATAAAATAAACAGAAAAATAGATATAATAATATTTGCATAAATGGACATATTAAAACCTTTTGTTCGTTCAGTCCTACGCAAAAGTAATGAAAGAGCAATTAAATTGAATCCTCTGAAAATCCCTTAAACCTCGGACGACTACGCTACACTCGTCCAGGAGGGCTATCGGCTAAGAAATATTATGGATATGGGCATGGGCTTCAACTGTAATTTGAATTCCCTCTTTTGGTAGATTTTTGCTGCTTTGTTCTATTGAACAAAGCTAGCAAGCTACAAACATAGCTAGCAAGCTAGCAATTATTATACCCGACCCGACGTCACTAAAGAGGGAACAGATAGCGCCATTTTTTTTATAAAATTGACCTAAAGTTCGGAAAAACTTATGAATTTCATATCCATAAAGTTATGCGGTAGCCCCCCAGATCTGGTTCGGAGCGCAAATTGGCGGCGCGGGGCGGTCGCATCGGAATGTGTGTACTGGCCTTTAGGCGGCGGCGTTGCCAGCCCAGCACCTCTGTCTCCGCGCGGTTTGTTCGAGTGTGGGCGCATGCCGACAACGCGTGCGAGTGCGACGCGAATTGGCAACGTCGCGGTCGGTCGTCGTCGTCGTTGTCGCACAAGCACAACACAATTTCGTAATCTAGCGGGATTTAGTTCAAAATATTGTCCTAATTAAAGATCTATTAATTTATTGGTGTGCATTTATTAACCCCCGAAGCAAAAAAGGGGTGTTATACTAGAAGTTTTTAACCCCCGCCGACGCATAAGGAGGGGTGTTATAAGTTTGACGTGTGTTTGTATCACAAATTATATAGACTAGTACAGATAGGAATCAAGCCTTATAGCGGCCGTTTGTTAGTGAATGACGGACCCCGATTAGATTTTGACAACATAGTGCTGCCAGAACTATCGACCCTTGATTCGTTATCGATAGTTGTGCAAATCATCGACGTTTGGTACAACCCTAGTAATATACTATTTTAAATTCTGCTCAAATAAAAACCACATTAGATGAAAGAAGGCATTTATTACTTGACATTATAATTTTATCAAATACAAAGTACATAAGTATAAGTTGAGATTTATACAAGACAAAGAATGAGAGTAATGAAATTACTTACTAAATTGACTTAATAGATAAACTAAGAAATATAAATACTTTATCAGCCACAAGAAATATTAAACTGCTTGCAAATATTTTTTACGCACAAATTCTAATGCTATTTTTCCTAGTAGTTTTATTTAGTATCTGCCATTTCATTATTTACTGTTAATATCACTTTCAATGCAAGACGCAATAACCTAACTCTAATAGTTAAACATTTAATGCAGTAAGTAATCAATATAGCAACTAACAGCAGTAATTTGCACCATAATTCTGATTTGATAACTTATTACCGCAAGAATAGGCAGACACGGGCATCTTCGCAGCACTCCTCGAACCTCGTTGAGACTCAAGTTATCTGAAAAGATTAGATTTGGTTAGTATAGATTCTACATATTGTTACTATAATCTGCCATAACATTTTATAAACAAATAAGTGATAGTTGAACTGAAAAGTTTGTAAATCAAGAAAGAGTAGTGTGTATAAAGCACATTTTGTTTGTTGTGCCGCTATGCACAAGTTATAGATAATCAATGTTTATAGTTAATAACTGTTATTAAGTTAGATGATGATGACTGATGAGAGGTAGTATATATAATTAAGTAAGATCTAAGATAGTAGGTAGCAGTAACAGTTATAACATAGTCATAAGACAATCACAATAAACCATCATTCGTACCGACAACAATCGTATATTATCCCACCGGTACATTTGTTATAATTCTGTTCTGTTTGTCAGAATCAGAAATATGAATTTGATGATAAGGCATTTTAAATGTTTTGACAAAGTTATTGAATTACTTACACTGTTATTTTCTCTTAACTTGGTATTAACAACTTCACTAAATTGAAACTTGTTAAATGTGACGACTGATTTAATCCCAAGTAATCTACTGTGCTTTATCATTATCACCATATGATATCACTTCTAAATGTATATTGAAATAAGGTATTAGGAAGGTTTTTTTTAACAAAACTAATCAATAATTAATTACACATACCTACTTACATTCATATAAAAAGAATAAACAAACATTACCTACCTTTCATTCATAACTTCTTCTTCAACATGTCAATGACAAGTACAAAATCATATGTTGTTCACCCAAAACTGAGCCACTCTCACCGCATTATCTGCAGCCAACATGAGGTCCTCACACGTGCAGGTGTCCGGGCATAAAGAGCAATCAATGAGGTGGGCCAGGGTCTGTGGAGTGTAACCACACCTGCACGCGAGATCCGTGTTATTGGTGAAGCCCCACCTGGACAGGTTGCCTTTACTTCGACCAACTTGGGTACGGAGTCTATTTAAAGATCTCCATAATGATCTGGGAAGTTCAACGCCAGGAGGGAGCTTTTCCTGGATGAGCACATATGGGTGTGAAAGGGTAGCAGACTTTTCCCACAGTTTAACTTTGGTTAAAGAGGCCTCCGTGGTGCCAGGAATGACGCACTTGTAAAAACTATTGCGACTCTTTAGCCTTTGATAAATTTCATAACTTTCTGAGAAACCGAATCTTCTTTACTGCGGTTAAGTTGTGAACTGTATTTTCTTTTGTTTTGGTTAGTTTTAAGAAATACAATGTTGCCTCTTGGAATTACCTAAAACAACAAAACTCAAATTTAGGTTAATGTAATAAATAATTGAACTACGTAAATAGATTTACTTACGTGTACCGAAGGCATCTTCGAATAATGTATCCATATTTCTGTAAAGAAATATCTGAGAAAAAGTGGAAAAACATCTAAAGAATACTTGAAAACCGAAATGAGTAAAAAAACACAAACTAAATAAACGTCATCTTGAAATTCTTGAAAAAAGTGACAGCCTTAATTTTAGCCAATGGGGGCACCCTAACAAAATGGCGGTCTTAATTATAGCCAATGAATGGGTATCGGGGCTACCGGCCACTAAGTTTTGACCTATTCTATGGGTGATTCCAACGCCTGGACAGACGGACAGATACAAACCAGGTTTGAATTTGGTTGTACTGAAAATCCGTCAATGCGCTGCGGCCCGGCCCGTCACTATGTGCTATACTCAAATCCGTCAATGCTATGCGCTGCGGCCCGGCCCGCTGCGCCCCGACATAATGTGCGCGAACCTTTATCGTCCAATGTGAAAACGCCCGATATCTGAACGATATATCGGTATGTGACACGATAACCAGCAGCTTGCTATGCGGTTAGTCGAATTGCGATAGCAAAAGTAAGCGCGCGATTCCAAAAGTTTAACAGAATATACAAGGTTAATAATTAATGGTAATATTTTTAAGTGCACCATGCAGGCAATTTTCGTGTAGTCTGCTGGTAAATAGGTACTTACCTAAACAGGATAGGATGTACATACACATAAACCGCATCAATAAAAACACTCGTCTGATGAAAACCATATCAAAATCGGTTCAGCCAAACGTGAGATAATTACGCACAATAACATAGGGACATTAATGTACACACGACAGCACATCAAGTTATACAGTTGAACTGCGATAACAGCTTTTATTACGTAGGGCATTAAGGCGGTCTCAAGGTCAACATGATAGTCTGATGTGCAGCCGTGTGTACATGCGGGTCAAACTGAGAACCTCCTTTTTTGAAGTCGGTTAAAATACTAAAACCTTCTCGTAAATGTATTAAATACTTAGGTAGTTTTCTGAAAACCGCATCTCACGGACAAACATTCATACATGCTGGTCAAACTGAGAACCTCCTTTTTTGAAGTCAGTTAAAATACCAAAACCTTCTCTTATATGTAACAAATAGTTTTCTGAAACCGCATCTCGCAGACAAACATTAGATAAGTACATGCGGGTCAAACTGAGAACCTCCTCTTTTGAAGTCGGTTAAAATACCAAAACCTTCTAAATGTAACAAATAGGTACTTTTCTGAAAACCGCAACTCGCGGATAAACATACATAAGTAGGTACTTACATACGGGTCAAACTGAGAACCTCCTTTTTTGAAGTCGGTTAAAATACTAAAACCTTCTCGGAAATGTATTAAAAAGGTAGTTTTCTGAAAACCGCATCTCACGGACAAACATTCATACATGCTGGTCAAACTGAGAACATCCTTTTTTGAAGTCGGTTAAAATACCAAAACCTCTTATATGTAACAAATACTTTTCTGAAAACCGCATCTCGCAGACAAACATTAGATACATGCTGGTCAAACTGAGAACCTCCTCTTTTAGAGTCGGTTAAAATACCAAAACCTTCTAAATGAAACAAATAGGTACTTTTCTGAAAACCGCATCTCGCGTACAAACATACATATACATACATACAGGTCAAACTGAAAACCTCCTTTTTTGAAGTCGGTTAAAATACTAAAACCTCGTAAATGTAACAAATACTTTCCTGAAAACCGCATCAAAATCGGTTCAGCCAAACGCGAGATAATCGCGGACAAACTACCTACCTACCTACTTTATTTACTATACCTTGAAAATAAAGTACCTACTTACTTAGGTAGGTAGGTACCTACTAAAATCGACTCGTCTCTCAACTATCTCCGATGAGACTCGAATCCACGACCTTTCACTGTCCGGGCGAATGCTCTAACCACTGAGCTACGGAGTCATTGTTTTTTCTGATACTTCATTTTCAATGTTTAATAAAAAAGGTATTATTTTCTACTTATGTACGGTCGAACCAATTGAATCGCAACCCATTTTGCTAATTTGATTGAAAACGCAAAACTATAAAGGTAAATGTCAATGTCAATTAGTTTGAGTTTCAATAATTATCTGTTTTAGAAAATGAACTTTCGGTGGGTAAACTACCTAATCGATTAGTTCGACTGTAACTTACTGTACTTTAATTAAAAAACTATAAAAGGCTTGTTCGGGCAAAGGTATATTGGGTAGGTAGGGTACAACAGTCAAACTACTTAAATCTTGAATCGTGATTCGTTCGTGGCGTGACCTACCATAAGTTCTCCGTGCGGCCCGCGCGGTCGCTCGCAACCGACCGCACACGGGAGCCCGGAACCACAGATAATGGGTGTTTGTGCACTACACTGAATTTTACCGATCCGGCGATCCGTTTTTTTCCGGACTGATATGGCAGCCATGAAAAACATATGGGCGCTTGTGCACCACACTGAATTTTACCGTCCGTCATTTTACTTTTCCCCATTCCGGACCGTTTTTTTCCGTTCCGAGATGACGGCAATGAAAAACATATGTACGCTTGTGCACTACACTGAATTTTACCGTCCGGAAAAAAACGGATGGTTCTATTTTAATCATAAATCACTACATAGTATAAAACAAAGTCGCTTCCCGTCTGTCTGTCCCTATATATGCTTAAATCTTTATAACTACGAAACAGATTTTCATGAGGTTTTCACTAATAGGTAGCGTAGTTCTTCAGGAAGGTTTTAATATATAATATATGATTGTTTTGTGTAAATTGGTAGAAATATAACGATAATTGTCGAAAGTGCCGGCAAACGGCAAGCCGCCCAGTAGCTTTCAGCAAAAACGCTGCCTAATCCTTTCGAGGTTTAAAAAAATAATGCATGTTGGGATATTCCTCTTCTATAGATCTATAAAAAAGTTCGCGATAGCATATGTCTATCTTTTAAGGATAGCATATTATAGCCATATTATCCCTTAAAAATTGGTTATGAACAATGCGGTAATTTGGAAAGCTATTTAAACGGATACAGTATTTACCCTTATCAATCTAAATACGTTAGTTGCTTTAAGTATTTCATGCACATTATTTTATTCCTTTACACCATATAATTTAAATTAATATCTCAGGAGTTATCGCAAATAAATGAACGCACGCCAAAATAAATTCAAGCGCCTTTCTCGATTGACGACCGATTTGGCGCAGGAGTAGGCTACCCACCTTCTGCGCCAGTGGTCTCGGGTTCGATTCCCGAACAAGAAAAATATTTGTGTTCATGAACATGTCTATTTGTCTTGGTCTGGGTGTTAACTATGTATAATATGTAGGTATGTATTTACAAACAAAAAGTATTTAAGTATATAGGTATTTATCCGTTATCCATGATACAGTATGGGCTTAGATAATTGGTGTGAATGTAAGAAGTTATTTATTTTTTATTATTATTATTATTTCTCACCAATAACACGTAATATATCTAGCACCAAAAATATGGATGTTGAAATTTTTGTTTGTCTGTCTGTTGTCCGTGTTTCACGCAAAAACTACTAAGCGGATTTTGATGAAACTTTTTTTGTTATATAGCTAGCTGTAGACATTCGATAGTAGTTAAAAAATAATTTTTCATCAAGCCTCAATTAATTGTGATTTCGGTAAAATGACCCTGTCAGGTACCTTTCACTGATAAGAGGATGAACCCAAAATTCTTTCTGTCTTCTACGTCTTCGTACATAAAGCAATAAAGCAAGTAATTGCTGACGTTCCAAGGAACTCATTATTCCTCTCGTTTAAAACGCGTCCGTAGAGTGTAGTTTCAAAGAGATCACTGCGCTGCCCCGGCCAGTAAAAAGCCGGACAAGTGCACAAGCCTATCATCCGTGTTTTTCATGCCACGCCGGTCCGTAAAAACACGGACCGCCGGATCGGTAAAATTCAGTGTAGTGCACAAACGCCCAATATAATACTATCCGGAACGGAGAAACGGGAGGCGCTAGAACATCGTTTCACATCACAGCAACGCGGGTCGGTCCGTACGGCCCGACTATTGATACCTATTCTACCGAATCCGGTGTGTGAAAGAGCTGTGTAACCAGCCTAACAGATTTTAAAATTCTGTAAGGTTGCGACATTGACACTGACTTTTATAGTATTGACGCTTGCAAACAAATCATTAGCAAAATGGGTCATGCCATGATTCAATTGGTTCGACTGTACCTACCTTATCAACTAATATCACATCATCGGCATCGGCAAGTTGCATTGCAATTAAAGGTGTGCGTTATATTCGATAACGCATATAGCATAACGTTATAAAAATATAACTATCGCACCTAATATAAAAATATAACTTATTCTGCTATTGCTATATTAAATTATATCAAGCAGGGCGCCCGCCGCACGCCATCTAGTGTATTCGAAATGAACAAATGAAATGACAGAACTGAACGAATGAACTGTGTTCTTCTCTATCCAGCCGTTATTCCAGCCGCACGCGATGCAAGTATTGCTCTCTCTTTTCTTGGTAATCAAATCTATCAAAATTCAACTCTATCAAATAGAAATAGAGTTGAACTTTGAAAGTTGGAAAACCAAATAACGCGTTAAATTTAAAACAGTTGAGACAGACTCTAATGTCTTATCAATAAGGACTAATATCATAAATCACGTACGACATGCGATTTGAACGAACATGTTATTTTTCTGCTATAACATTTAATACTGTTATTAGAATATTTAACTAATGCTGTCCTGTGGAATTCTTGATCGCGAACTCACGCTCGCTCGGGGCTTAAAAAGTACTTAAGAATTCTGTTTTTAATAGCGTAATATGAATTTATTCGTGTTGATATTTGTAAAATAGTGGAAAAATGAATAAAGAATAGTACATTATAACTCAATGTAAAGAATTGGTTTATTAATAGTAAGTAATTGATCATTAAGTAGTGTAAAAAACATTAATAACTACTTTTAGTTTAACATAGGTTATAATAGGTGATTTATTATATTAGGTACTTAATACTAATATATTATAGCATTAAAAATAACCTAATATTTTAATGTAGCATAACGATATGCTATAATATACGAATATAACATAATAGCACACCTTTAATTGCAATGCAACGCGTGCGTGTTCATGTTCATGTACGCTACGCAACTCAGTTAAGTAGCACTCAATAAAAAATAAGTCTTACGTATACTATTTTTAAAGTTTGAATTCGCATATATACGCGGTTACTAGCGCCACCTTTTGTCCAGGGGCTTAAAACAGTTCGTTACATGACTAACGCTATCTGTTGACGGGAAGCGAAAAACGGGCTCGGTTTACAAAGCACAGCTCCCTTCAATAGCGACCTCTAGCGAAATAAAAGAGGAAACTAAACTGCCCGCAAGTTTTTGCCCGCTAGGGACGGTCACATTTCTTGTATGGGATGAGGCATCTGTACTAGTATAGTATTATATTATCTGTGGTTTCACTAAGTATTGAGTGCAAACTTATTAGCTAACCTTTTATTAGCTATTATTTAGCAACAACTTGTCAATATTCACAACTCAAGTTTGCTAACAAACTCATCATCATCATCATCATCATCATGTCAGCCGAACGACGCCCACTGCTGGGCATAGGCCTCCCCCAAGGATCTCCACAACGATCGGTCCTGCGCTGCCCGCATCCAGCGGCTTCCCGCGACCTTGACCAGATCGTCGGTCCACCTTGTAGGGGGCCTGCCCACGGAACGTCGTCCGGTACGCGGTCGCCATTCGAGAACCTTTCCGCCCCAACGGCCATCGGTTCTCCGCGCTATGTGTCCCGCCCACTGCCACTTCAATGATGCAATCCTTCGAGCTATGTCGGTTGTTTTAGTTCTCCTGCGGATCTCATCATTTCTGATTCGATCGAGCAGGGAAATACCAAGCATCGCTCTCTCCATTGCTCGCTGGGTGACTTTGAGCCTTCTTATGAGACCCATAGTAAAAGACCACGTCTCACTTCCATAGGTCATTACTGGCAACACACACTGGTCAAAGACTTTCGTCTTGAGACATTGAGGTATTTCGGACGCGAATATATGCCGGAGCTTCCCAAACGCTGCCCATCCGAGCTGGATTCGACGAGAGATCTCTTTCTCAAAGTTGGACTTACCTAACTGGACCGTCTGTCCTAGGTAAACATAGTGGTCAACAACTTCGAGACATTAACTGGAGCGGGTGCAACATGGGCATTGAACATGATTTTCGTCTTGTCCATGTTCATCTTAAGACCCACTCTTTGCGAAGCATTACCGAGATCTTCGAGCATTGTGTTCAGGTCTTCCAAGGTCTCAGCCATAAGAACTACATCATCAGCAAACCGTAGGTGCGTTAGGTACTCGCCATTAATGTTGATGCCGCATCCTTTCCAATCCAGCAGCTTAAAAATATCCTCCAACGCAGCTGTGAACAGTTTGGGAGAGATGACATCTCCCTGTCTCACACCTCGCTGTAGTTGGATAGGATTAGAGCTCTGGTTCTGTAATCGGACCGACATGGTGGCGTTTTGGTATAAGTACCTCAGCACCTCGATGTACCTGTAGTCTATTTGGCACCTCTGGAGAGACTGCAGCACCGCCCAAGTCTCAATCGAATCAAAGGCTTTCTCATAGTCCACGAACGCCAAGCAAAGTGGCAAATTATACTCTTCGGTCTTCTGTATAACTTGCCGCAGCGTATGAATGTGGTCTATGGTACTGTAGCCTTTCCGGAACCCGGCTTGTTCGGGAGGTTGGAAGTCGTCGAACCTGCGAGCGAGACGATTCGTAATGACTCTCGAAAACAACTTATAGATATGGCTCAGAAGCGAGATGGGTCTATAGTTCTTCAAGAGAGTTTTATCACCCTTCTTGAAAAACAGCATCACATCGCTTCTGCCCCATGCCTTTGGCGTTTTGCCCTCAAGGATGACTGAGTTGAAAAGCTTCTGGAGGACCTTAAGTATCGGCTTACCGCCCGCTCTCAGAAGCTCTGTTGTGATTCCGTCATCGCCCGCCGCCTTGTTGTTTTTAAGCTGCTTGAGAGCCATTCTAATCTCGTACAGGCTGACGTCCGGGATATCTTCGGTATGGTGTCGGGTAAGCTTGGCTCTAGGGTCTGTAGCCTTGCTTTCAACAGGTGTTTGTGTGGAATATAGCTGTCCATAGAAACTCTCAATCTCCCTCAGGATTTCAGGTGTTGACGAAACGATGCTACCTTCCTCAGTTTTCAGCCTCGTCAATTGACTTTGCCCGATAGACAGATCTCTCGCGAACACTTTGGAGCCTTTGTTCCGCTCAATGGCTTCTTTAATACGCTCGGTATTAAATTGGCGAAGGTCGCGTGTCAAAGACTTAGATATCTGTCTATTGAGCTGTCGATAACGATGGGCATCCGCTGAGTTCTGCAGCTTCATTTCGTGTCTCTGATCCATGAGTAGGAGAGTCTGACTGGAGAGTTTCTTCAATTTGGGACGGCGGGTTTTAGTACTTAGACCCTACCGTGCGGACAGTATCCACCACCATGTTGTATAGATCGTCCACGTCTATGCTGTTCTCAAGGGCTTCGAAGCGGTTTTGAAGCTCGAGCTGAAAGCACTCGGGGTTTTGAATTTGAGCTGGTATTGGTCGGAGCGTGGATTTTATCAGTCGCGATCTTTCGAGCTTGACATCGATATTCAATGTGCCTCTCACCATACGGTGATCGCTTCCTGTCTTAACAGCGTTGATCACACTGACATCATTGAATATGTGCTTCTTCGTCGACATGATAAAATCGATCTCGTTTTTGACTTTACCGTCCGGACTGATCCAGGTCCATTTGCGGCTTACGGGCTTCCTAAAGAAGGAGTTCATCATATAGAGGCTCTCCCTCTCCATGAAGTCTGCCAGCATCTGGCCTCTATCGTTCCGTTGCCCAAATCCAAATTGCCCCACTCTCAGCTCATCACCGCAACGTTGCCCCAACTTTGCATTGAAATCCCCCATCACAACCGTGTAGTGGGTTTTATAGCTATGCATGGCTTTAGCGATCTCCTCATACATAGCCTCCACTTCGACATCGTCGTGTTTCGAGGTCGGAGCGTAGACCTGGATAACATTCAGCGAATAGCGTTTCGATAATCTGAGTATCAGGTACGCTACCCTGCTCGAGACACTTCCGATGGTGATCACGTTGTTGACAAGGGATTTATGGACGATGAACCCGACACCACCAAGGGACTGTTGGTCGCCCTCCCGGTGGTAAAGTAAGTTACCGGATTGCAGGGTTATCGAGTCCTCCCCCTCTCTTCGGACTTCAGATAACCCAATGATATCCCAATGTAACTTACTTATTGCCTCTTCCAACTCTACGAGCTTCTCGTCGAGCCTCAATGTGCGCGTGTTGTAGGTTGCCAGGTCGAGTCGTCGGTGTTGGTAGCCGGAGCCTACCCGGGGATTCTTAGCACCCCCTGCCCCGCCGTTACCATAGCCGCTACCGTAGCTAGGAATAGCGGGGCCGCCGGGGACTGGAGGCCGATGTATTTCTTGTGTAAGCATTCAGGGGGGGTTTGCCATAATCGCCACGCTTGGCAGGCGGGTTGGCGATCGCAGTATAGCCTGTTGAAGCCTGGAGACGCTGCTGCCCATCTCCTGATGGCAGCTTTCCCTTTGTCGCCTCTTACGACACCCACGGGAAGAGAGGGGGTAGTGCTATTCTATTTACGTGCCGGCACTACACGGCACAACAACTAAATAATAATTAACAACTAAATAATGCTAACAAACTAAATAATAATTATTATGAACAAAGAAAGGCATCTGTTTACATTTTGGAACTTCAATACATGACAATTAATTACAAGACATGGAACCAACAACAAAAGGAATGCCCTTTACTTTTCAAATGCAAGTTAATTACCATTTACAAGTACAAATTAATCTAGTCCGGACCAGATGGTCATCAAAACGGCACTGATTAATCGACAAAGTTTTGGCGTGGGCCTGTCAGGCCTTCAAACTACGCTACTGCTACCAAGAAATGTTCAGTACACCCCTGCGTAGACCCGCGGAATGGCATGGCGCAGTGGAAGCTGGTATTACTAGTATAGACTCCGGACAAAACTTGGTTTCAGCCGGGATGTAACTGAACAATTGGACTGCGATACACAGCGACTTAACTTAAATTAAGGTGAACTTTACATACGGTTCTGGGGTGTCGAAGGTCTCCAGGGCAGAAGTGGTGTAAGGGGGCCCCCTTGGTATGTGCTCCGTGTTCTTCTGCAGACCTTACCAGTTCGTCACCTTACTCACAAAACCCATACACAACACAGCGGTCCCAAGACACTGGGCGACAATACAATATACACCAACACACACGGGGGAGCTTTTTTTATTACGATTTACAGTCCCGACAACAACGCGTGTGGATGGCTATCCTTCAAAGCATCGCGACCGGCCACTCATCAGGATGGCGTCAAAATCTTGGTCGTACAACACGGGATCGACACGATAATTCAGGATTCAATTCAAACTCGATATGCCAGGCATATTCAACGCGAGCGGTTTTTAACAATTCAGCAAAATTAATCCGACATTTTCTTACAAGAATTCCAATCAAGAAAGAACTGTCAACCTCAAGTGACAGCCAAATGTCAATTTGACGTGACATTAGAGATGCGTTCAGGAACGTCGATCTTTTCCGAACAGTAAAAATTTGAAAAATATTTTTTTTAGGTTACCTCCCCTACACGTGAAGTGGGTATGTAAAATGCATCTAGATATTTTATAAATGCAAAAGGTTTTGCTTGAGATCCTCGACAACTTTTGCTCCGCCTTTTTGTCGCACCAATTATGCCAAAAACCGCTTCTCGGTTAGAGCTTGTAGTTCTTATGATAAGAGCTATCAGCAAATTGATATTTTTTCCCTTAGTTTGTTTAAGTTTAAAAAGAGTATATGTAACAGCTGATCACCGTGTCATTGTTTATATCACTTAACTATGTTTTAATAATTTTAATAAGTGTCTAATGGTTTGATTGTGTTTTTGGTACCTATATAATTCGTTAAAATTGTCTAGTGTATACTCAACTTATGATTTGCATTAATTTATCTTTGTGGAAACTGTGTTGGCCTTTGAACAATCATAATGCTTCTCAATGATAATGTATTATATAGTGCTGTATGTTTCCCTTATCCAATAAAATAAATAAATAAATAAATCCCTCGCAACGGGCGCGCTAGGGCTCTGCCCCTGCTACTGACGACCTACGACAATTTTATACTGATACATTGACTCTTAATACGTAGTAATAGGTTCAACTCACACTTGCCCAGTCGAAGCGGCAATCTGAAATGTCACATAGCAAATTCACCCTTGTCTCCAAATGACATGACATCTGACATTTGGCAAATACAAGGACAGGCTAGATGAGCATCCGAATGTGCAGTTTCAGATTGACGCTTCCACTCTGTGCCAGACAGATGAGCCATAGGGGTCTTCTTTGCCTTCAAATGTCTATACTAAAACTTTTTGCTGTCGTAGATATGATTCAAAATGCTTTCTTCTGTGGGAACTCACTTTTAAAGTGTCTTGAATAAATACCGATTTTGCATGAGTCCTTTAATCTTAATCTTTTCTCGTTCTTTAGTGTGCAATACAAGATTAGTCATCACAATCTTTTTGCATTGGTCTTAGGTTCTGCTCAGCGATCGGGTCCGGCGGAACAGTTCCTTCATGCTATACGTACGCGCGGGAATGCATCCCTCGCAACGGGCGCGCTAGGGCTCTGCCCCTGCTGCTGTTGGCGGGCGCCGCGGGCTCGCTGACGGCCGCGGCGCTGGCCCGCGCAGCCCTACCGCCGACAGGAGCCGCCACTCTAGCTGAGAATAGGGAGCACTTCAGTGCGTGGCATCGGTGAGTTGTAGTTGTAGCAAGAAAACACGACTGTAACTTGACGGGAGTTGACAATGACTTGACAATGACATTGACTTAACGTTGACCTGACTTTGATTAGACGTTGACCTGACTTTGACCAGGCGTTGACCTCGCGTTGACCTGACTTTGACCAGACGTTGACCTGGCTTTGACCAGACGTTGACCTGACTTTGACCTCACGTTGAACTGACTTTGACCAGGGGCCCGATTCTCATGCATTCGAATTTTTTCAGTGTGGTAATTTGTAGAGGAACATTTTGTTTGTGGTTTCTATTGAAAAGGAGATCAGTCAAATTGGACCAAAAAGTAAAAGTGTCGGCCAACGAAAATAAATTGCACATTATTATTGTAAACAGTGTTACGATCATTTTTTCTTATGACTTCAACAGTGTACGATTAGTGGCCAAGCAATTATTTTAATTTGAAAATGTAATTTTTTCTTCATTTTCAAACTTGAATAAAGTACGGCCAAAGTGCGGTTAACAAAAAAAAATGGCATATTATTATTGTAAACAGTGTAACAATCATTTTTTGTTACGACTTCAATAGTGTACGATTAGTGGCCAAGCAGTTATTCAAGTTTGAAAATGAAGAAAAAAATTACATTTTCGAACTTGAATAACTGTTTGGCCAAAATGCGGCCGACAAAAATAAATTGCATATTATTATTGTAAACAGTGTAACGATCATTTTCGTTACAACTACAACAGTGTACGATTAGTGGCCAAGCAGATATTCAAGTTTGAAAATGAAATTTTTTCTTTATTTTCAAACTTGAATAAAACTTGGCCAAAGTACGGCCAACAAAAATAAATTGCATATTATTATTGTAAACAGGGTAACGATCATTTTTTAATATGACTTCAACAGTGTACGATTAGTGGCCAAGCACTTATTCAAGTTTGAATATGTCATTTTTTTCTTCATTTTCAAACTTGAATATGGCTTGGCCAAAGTGCGGCTAACGAAAATAAATTGCATATTACTATTGTAAACAGTATTATGATAATTTTTTGTTATGACGTCAATAGCGTACGATTAGTGGCCAAGCAGTTATTCCAGTTTGAAAATGAAAAAAATGACATTTTGTCACTTGAATAAATGTGTGGCCACTAATCGTACACCGTTGACGTCATAACAAAAAAAAATGATCGTAGTGTTGTTTACAATAATAACATGCAATTTATTTTCGTTGGTCGCACTTTGGCCAAGCTATATATTCAAGTTTGAAAATGAAGAACAAAATGACATATTCAAACTTGAATAACTGCTTGGCCACTAATCGTACACTGTTGAAGTCATAACAAAAAATGATCGTTACACTGTTTACAATAATAATAAGCAATTTATTTTCGTTGGCCGCACTTTGGCCAAGTTTTATTAAAGTTTGAATCAAACTTGAATAACTGCTTGGCCACTAATTGTACACTATTGTAGTCGTAACAAAAAATGATCATTACACTGTTTAAAATAATAATATGCAATTTATTTTCGTTGGCCGACACTTTAACTTTATTGGTCCAAACATGTATGAAGCTTACTGATCTCCTTTAAGGCGGGTTCGCCAAACTACAAAATAGGCCTATCTTTGGAGTCAAACTAGTCCTAAAGGAAAGGCTCAATTAATTTGAAAAAAATATATGTTACGTAGAATATAGTCAAAAATAAATTTATAATTCAAAATTTGATTGTGTCTTCTAGATTTGATAAAAAAAAAATTAAACGTTTAATCTATTTTTATGCAATAATTTTAGAACTAGTCCTTAACGGCTGAAGCAATTTTGACGGCACTTTCACTAAATTAGTAATTTTTTTACAAATTTATAATAGGAAATTTGAAACAAGTAATTATTATTGGTTTTAAATCCGAATTTATTGATATGCGCAAGAGATTCCCTACGCCAGGTCCGCGCGTCAGTCTTGCTCAGGTATTTGCACGGGGAGGTTGTGTCGCTCGTTGACGCGCACTCGTTCACGAGTCAATCGGTGGTTGCAAAGATTAAATTACGAAGCGGAGTTGGAACAATTAGGCATAATATTTCGCCTGTGCGCATGGACGCTATCGTAATAGTACAATATTGCAAACGCCGTGAAATAGGCAATAGGCTACTTGACTTATACTTAATTTCATACATCGAATGAATATTTCCTTTAGTACTTGACTTAGGAAAACGTAAGAAAGCGAAGCGATATCATAAAATAAAAGTATATGATGGATATTATACATTTAATTTAATTAATAAACTTTACATTAGGTCATATTGGGGCAATTACTAAAAGATAATGTTATTGATTTCCCCGGTACATTTGTTTGTTTGTTGAACTTCTGATGAGGTTTGCAGGTTTATTTATTTCGTTTTTTTTCAACTCATAAAATTTTCATAGTTTATACGTATTTTTCTTTTAACTTTGCTGGGAGCAGGTTTTCCATTTTCGATTTGGCTACTGAGGGCCTAGACAAGTAGCTTTCTAATAGATATCGCATGAAGAATAGAAAGAAAATGTATGGGATTGACATTAGTGGTTACGTGACATTTCAATCGCTAATGTCAATCCCATACATTTTCTTGGAGGGCTGATCGTAAATCTGGTGGAGTACATACAATCAATCTCCATTTCACTCTCTGAATCGTTGGAACTCATTTTAATTGTTAAATTTATATTTCTTAAAATAAATTGATTACTCATAGCTGAAAATTAGACCAGACCGTGAATTTTATTTATCGACAAAATGTTATTATTGTATATGAGTAAGTATGTAAATAATAGAATCAAGGCGAGTTTTCAGTTTCGCCGCCAAGTTTTTATTTAAGTATCGTCTGTGCCGAAAGGCAAACGCATTTATGGCTATATAGCCACGTGAACTCAATTTGAACTAAGCAAAGAGGCTTACTTTGGTATGCCAAAAATAATAAAAGAGATCCAATCAATTAATAACTCCAGCACGCTGTTCATTCAATATTTCTGGAGCGTTCTAATGTTCCAAATTAAAAAAAAACGCTCCTGCAATGGATTTTATTTTCTTTAGATTCGTCTTCTCTTGCTATTTTCTCGATTATTCCAAATTAAAAAAAACGCTCCTGCAATGGATTTTATTTTCTTTAGATTCGTCTTCTCTTGCTATTTTCTCGATTATTTCCATGCATGTTTGAGAAATAGTACTTACGTAGTAGAAGAGAAAATACATTATTGTAAAACTGTATATTATTTTATTGCCTGTCGAATTAAAACTTTCTAAAACATGACATTCTTACTTATTGTACAGGTAGAGAAAATACATTATTGTAAAAATGTATACCGTTTTATTGAATTACCTAGTTCTAATCAATTAAAAATAATCCTATTGTAGGAATAAAGAAACATTAAAAATATTTTTTTCACTTCTCATGCTCGTAAAGTTCGTGTTTATGTTGGGTATAGGCTGCATAAAATCGCTGTTTATGCTCTAGTGCATAAAGTAAAACCTTCGTCTAAGTCTCAGACTCTAAGACAAAGGTCGTCAGGTAAACAGTCACACACGCAATTAAACTTAGTTATATAAACTTAATAATTTATTATGTTTCTTCAATTTTGTACATAATCACCACGTTAAATTATTAAATTAATAAAACTTGGCAAAATTAATGAGTTTTCTAAGAAATAAGTATTTCAAAAGCATTATGGACTACGATCTATGCTACAGCCACTGCCACTGCCACGTATAAAAAAAGAAAAAGAAAGTCTTCCCGCCAATATGGCGAAATCTTTATTTTTTCTTTTCTGCAATATTGCTATTTATTTTCCTCACAATCGAAGTGAAAAGCAGAGTGTATAACTCGTTCTTACATAAAACCCATTTTACCCTCGACTTGACTATTCACGTCTTGATATAAGTAAAAAGGTGCGTATGCACTTGTTGTAGAATCTACTATTTTATGTTTCCCTATCCTTACAATGTTCTAAAGCCCTAACCAAACAAAGTAATATTTCAGAGTGTAGGTCCAGGATATTAAAAGCCTACAATGTCAATCAAAAAAACTACTTACATCCTATACTGCACCAAAATTGCAACAATACTGCCAAACACTACTGTTTCAAATTAAAATTATTTGGTAAACGCAACGTTGAGTTTTGATTAATTTAATTACTACCAGTGTTACAGTCATCTTTTGTGCATAGTGTTAGTTGCAATGAAATAAGGTATTTTAAAGTAGGTAGCGAAAATCTATTTTTTTTGCCCTTATTTGGAACAAAAGTATACACACAAATCACATAATATGCCTACAAGTCTCTTTGATTTCGGGTCACGTAGACCCGAATTCACATAGGCGGGCGTGCTCAACAGCTCAACAAATACTAACCGCATCTGCACGCTTAATCTTTGTAACTACCGGGGGAGATGCGCGGGCACGCGGTGTGCGAGCACATAGCAAGCCTATGCTTCGCCCAACGCTCAAGGTCGTTGGCGATTCATATCACCTTAAAACGTTTCAAACAAACTAAACTGTCCCACATGTCAAAAAATTCATTTTGACAGCTGAGTTCGTATACGAACATCGATTGGTCTGTACCACTCGTTGCGTTCGACTGGTTTTCGATTGTGAAATTCTGACAATACACAACATGTGTTATCTTCGAAAAATATCTGAATTTCGAGCTTATAAATGTGTACTTTTCTCAATTGCGTAAGACTCGGCCTCCTGACGTTGACCTCACGTTGGCCTGACTTTGACCAGACGTTGACCTCACGTTGAACTGACTTTGACCAGACGTTGACCTCACGTTGAACTGACTTTGACCAGACGTTGACCTGACTTCGCACAGACCTTGACCTCACGTTGACCAGAGGTTGACCTGACTTTGACCAGACGTTGACCTGATTTTGACCAGACGTTGACCTGACTTTGACCTGACATTGACTCAAGTCAATGTCAACATTGACTTGACAGTGACTTTGCAATATGCAAGTTTAAGCAATAAATGATTCTGATTTTGAAATGACCTGATTTGACTGACATCATTTAAATCATGTTAAATGATGTCAGCTCGACATCATTTAACATGATTTATGCAATTTTCACGTGAAAGAGTAACAAACATCCATATATCATACTCACAAATTTTCGCGTTTATAATATAAAGTAGGAAGAATGATATTCATAACAGTCCACTCTCCCATAGGTATCTCCTACTGTGTACGCTGCCGATCCTCGCGTCGCTCGTCAGTTTGATCTGGACGCCGGAATCGCCGCGGTTCCTGCTGCAAGTGGGGCGAGAAGTCGACGCGATGGGAGTTTACCAGGTGAATTAATAAATAATTTGCCTACACAATCACACCAATTAGGGGCCCGATTCTCAGGCATTCGAACTTTTTCAGTGTGGTAATTCGTATGTCGAACATTTTGTTTGTGGTTTCTATTGAAAAGTTAGAACGTTTCAAACCATTTTCAAACAAACTAAACTGTCCCACATGTCATCAAATTCATTTTGACAGCTAAGTTCGTATACGAACATCAATTGGTCTGTACCACTCGTAGCGTTCGACTGCTTATCGATCGAACTTTTTCGATTGTGAAATTTTGACAATACACAAACTGTGTTGTATTTGAATTTCGAGCTTATAAAAGTGAACTTTTCTCGATTGCCTGAGAATCGGCCCCATAGGTACCTAACATAAAGTAAGTTTTTCAAGAATTTGTGTTTATGTACAACGTGTCAATAAATGAAAAATATTGGTTAAAGCCTTACCAGAAACATAAAAAACCTGGTTTGAGGCGCCACTTTCGCTTCTTTCGAGGTTTATTTATTATTCTGGTCAGGCTTTAAATTCCTAAAAATTCCTAGGACAGAATAGAAAACCCAGACCAAGACGAATAGACATGTTCATACACGAAGGCATTTGTCTTGTTCGGGAATAGAACCCACGACTTTGCTCAATAGAACAACGACGCGCCAAACAGGCCAAAACGATGGATTTTGCACTGAAGAAAAAAAATACAATATTTATGTCGATTTTAAGGTACACAACAACCATTCTAGACAAGATTAAATAGTAATATAATCATCTTTTCTTCCTAACAGAGCATCCACACCGGCAATCAAATACGCATATGCGGCAAAGAGCAAGTGACTCGGGCCGAGTCCGAGTACAGACTCGGCGAACTCGCTCTACCCGGCAAGAGGCGCGCGCCCGCACTGCACCACGTGAGGCATAGCGTTAAGATGGTGAGGACACTAATACACAAACATACACACAAACACATGCAAGTGACAACATTTAATTAAGTCTCATTGTTCGTTTACTGCACTTATTATAAGACTACGAATGCTGTGTACAATATTATGATAGGAATATAGATTTATTTATGTTAAGCCATGGTAGATTTTGTGAAAATTGTTTTAATCGATATTTTATTATTGTGCCAATAAAGAAAATAAAATAAAATAAGACTCGGGCCGAGTCTGAGTACAGACTCGGCGGACTCGTACTGCACTACGTGAGACATAGCGTTAAGATGGTGAGGACACTAATACACAAACATACACACAAACACATGCAAGTGACTCGGGCCGAGTCCGAGTACAGACTCGGCATAGCGTTAAGATGGTGAGGACACTAATACACAAACATACACACAAACACATGCAAGTGACTCGGGCCGAGTCCGAATACAGACTCGGCGGACTCGCACTGCACCACGTGAGACATAGCGTAAAGATGGTGAGGACACTAATACACAAACATACACACAAACACATGCAAGTGACTCGGGCCGAGTCCGAGTACAGACTCGGCGGACTCGCACTGCACCACGTGAGACATAGCGTAAAGATGGTGAGGACACTAATACACAAACATACACACAAACACATGCAAGTGACTCGGGCCGAGTCCGAGTACAGACTCGGCGGACTCGCACTGCACCACGTGAGACATAGCGTAAAGATGGTGAGGACACTAATACACAAACATACACACAAACACATGCAAGTGACTCGGGCCGAGTCCGAATACAGACTCGGCGGACTCGCACTGCACCACGTGAGACATAGCGTAAAGATGGTGAGGACACTAATACACAAACATACACACAAACACATGCAAGTGACTCGGGCCGAGTCCGAGTACAGACTCGGCGGACTCGCTAATTAATTGGTACTATTAAGTGCAACTTTGAATTTAACGGGCTACTAAACAAATCAATGTGACTAAATTTAACGTTATATAGTTTCATCGCTCTAACTATACAATGGTTTCCAGCATTTAGTACAAAGTATAGTGGCATTTTCCTATTATTTTTTTCTCTACTCGACTCAGACAGTAAAATATACCTGTTTGTCTGTCCACAGTTCTGGCAGGCGTTCTTTCAGCTATTTTCTGGCACCTACAGAAGTACCACGCTATCGCTGGGCGGAGTCATGCTATTCATGTTAGCTATACAGGTCAGTAATAATAAATTCATTAAAATTAAGTTTAAGTTATAATCTGGAAGTAGAACGCGAAGCAAACACTGCCGTACCATTGAGATTTTAAATTATTTTTATGCATTCACAATTCAATTTTTGTAAGTAAGTAAGTATAGGAAAAATGTGATAGTAAAAAAGTAAGTAAAAATAGTAAAAAAAATCGAATCCCGCCTAAAAGTTACTTATAGAGCTCGTGGTTTTTTACTATCACATTTTTCATATACTGCCGTACCATCTTTTTCTGGAACCATTTCAGAGTATTTTCAAGCCTCTATTTATAGACCTATGGATAGGTTTAGAACGCTGAAATCCTCTAATATTATAAATGCGAAAGTTTGTGAGTATGGATGTAGGTATAGATGTAATGGATGTGTGTGTGCCACTGCGTAGGTACTAAATCATTATTTAGCAATGTTAATTAAAACATATTATTTTATTCTTTACAGTTCTACCTATCTTCATACGTTCCAGCCACAGTGATATCAAACGAAAACACTTTACTCCTACTTTCGAAACAGACCGAACAGAACGTAACATACGAGAAGCAACATTACAACCGAACGCTCGAGAACGTGGAGTTTCTGAACGTAACATTCGTGGAATGCACGTTTAGGGACATGCTCATGTCGCGCGTAACGTTCAGGAATTGTTCGTTCGCGGGCGTCGCGTTCGCGAACATTAAGACTTCGCAGACTGGATTTTTTGGATGCAGTTTTGTTAATAGCACGTGAGTACTACTTTAAATACTATGTTTTGGGACCTACCTGCCTTAAGTTTTATGTGCTTATGTTATGTTGTTGCGATGTCTCAAATAAATGTTTTTTCTGATTTTTTCTGTATATAGTAATTTAATTATTTTTACATTTTACATAGTTTGATGTGACATTACATTTTTACACCCAGACACAGTAATTAAATTAAATTTGACGTGAAAAAATGCTGGCACACAGTAATAATACTAGAAAATTCGTTTACTCCTACTTTCAATTGTACTTTCGATTCTAACTGCCGTTATCACTTTTATTGTGTCCTTTCGCCGTTATTCGAAGCCTAGGTAAACATATTTTGAGAAAGCCCTTTCCGTTTCCGTTCGACATCAATTTTCCTATTGGTCAATTATACCAACGTGACGTCACTTCCGTAACGTCATCCTAAGTCACGTGATCCGAGTTCACCTTTTAGCAATGGCGGAAGATTTGTGTCATTGGCGTCCATTTTTCGCAACCGTTCACATCTAATCATAAACGCTGTTAGCGTTCGAAATTTAAAATTTAAAAATTTGTACGAGTGGTTCTTTTATTTTACTTTCTCGGATAAAGTAATATTATTATTTATGAAAATTGTTCGAATTTTAAAAGAGCGTGCCTGTGAGTGAGCGCGCGAAAACATGGCGGGTCGGGCTCGATGTCCACCTGTTAATTTCAAAGTATCGTGGAATCCAAAGCATTTAGGACGACGAGATGGAGTATGAGCTTTATTGGCACACAGGAATTGAGGTAATTTAACACCTCGCCAGGTCAGTGAAAGTTTTGATTTTTTATTTTCTTACCCACAAGCAAGTAAGAAATTTTATATTTTCTCACCATGAAAAATCTGTTCATGTGATAGTTAGTAGAGAGTTTTTGCGATCTGCGCAGAGAGATTAAATCATAATCTTAATCATTTATTTCAAATAGATTTCCTTTTAATAGTGATACAATGTGATTTAGGGATTTTGAAAGGATCGGGAAGTATACAGTGGGTCTCGGCTCCCGTCGTCGCCCGTGCTTGACCTTGACACACTTTTCTCTTGTTTAGTTTATAAATCCTATTTTACAATTTGTACCGACTTCTTGTGGTGATTTATTGTTTCGAAAGCATTTTGAAGTACCGACATTTTCTTTAATGGTAATCATGGTATCATTGCAGTTCTAAAATAATATGTCAGTAAGTATAGTCGAGTGGTATAGCGCTAATTTTGGTTAGTTGCTTTTGTTTCAACGTTTTGTTTTTGATCATGTATCTACACCGGCACATAGTGGGTGATTACTTTTATACTTTTATTACTCCCATGTCTGTATGTGAGTGCTACCTGCATTATAAATGGGAACAAGCGTCCCTATATATTTATTAGCTAACCGACTAGCGCAAGGCAAATAATATTTTAAAGTGAATAGTGTATTTGCAAAATTAGTGAATTGTATGCAAAAGTTTATTCTTAATACTTTCTACAGTTGACCCTTGGCCCTTTTAGGGAGTGTTAATGTGGGTCGTGTAATGTAACATGGAGCAAATGATTTGATATTGAAAACTTACTTAAATGTTTTTTTTTTTTATGTGCGTACTGCGGTACCTATTGAATTTTATATATGTAAACAAGTACTACCGTACCTAACGTAGTGATGACTTGTTTTTGTCACAATTCTAATCTAACGTGACCCACCACATTGGTGGTCACTTTATGAAGTTTTGTTGTGACGGGGTGCTCAGCCCCCCCCCGAACCCCCCTACCATTGGTTCGATAATGTTTTATTAATGGATACGTAATTGGCTTCATTATCCTTGAGATTTTTAATATGATATTGAACGCAGATTTTAAGTTTTGGTAACAAATATTACTTAAATTAAAATGAAAAAAAAAAAAAAAAAAAAAAAAAAAAAACATAACCTGCTTACGCAAGTAACGGGGAGCATTTCCTGCTTACGCAAGTATCAGGGTGCAATGTTTTTGACAATAAGCATATGAATCTTTTTATGTTTTTGGATTAAGTAGGTACGTGATATTATTAGTGCCGTCAATGCCATAATTATGATTGAAAGTAAAGACTGTATATTCAAATAAATATGCTATATATTTATATTTTATTCCTTCCGGTCGAGGAAGTAAAAAGGGGGGGGGGGGATATAGGTATATCGACTACACACACCTTTCATGTTTATATGCGAACAAGCCCCGCTAGTATTAGGCACGCTGGAAGCTGTGCTTGGCAACACAAGTCTCATCTACTCGACAATAGAGGACGCTACGGCAATAAAAAACAATCAACAAAATGACACTATGTAAGGGATGCAAAAGAATAATATCACACAGAAGAAATTTAACATGCTCACTATGCAATCAAACATATCATATTAAATGTACTAATATGTCACTGAACATATTCTACTTAATGACACCAGACAAAAGAATGAAGTGGAAATGTAATGAATGTACTTGTACCCTTATAATCACCCCGACCAGTAGCACTCCTCACCCACCACCACATAATCAACTTATAGGAAAATATAAGACATCGGAAAACCATGAAAACCAGCCTAAAAAGATCATTTATAATGTTTCAACAAGTAACTCATTCGAATCTTTAGACAGTATTGACGTTTCATCGAGCACTCAAACAGAAAACAGTAACTTTTTAAATAGAAGCTGCCCAAACCTAAAACCATGTGAGGAGGACATAGACACAATAAAAAATGAGAAACACAGTTTGGAATCGAAGTTAAAAATCGCCGAAAATGAAATTGAAAAGCTTTTATCGGAAAATTGTTCACTAAAAAACCAATTAGATAAATTCAGTATAAAAATAAAAAATCTGGAACAAATATGCAAGTCTACAAATATTTCTTTCTCAGCATGTAAAGATACCCCATCTAGAAACAGCAATAATCCCGCAAAATCCCAGACCCCGTTGAGGCGACAAGCTCAAATATACAATGTTACACCAAAGAAGACGCAGCAGGCGCCATCTAGCGACGGTCAAGAAAACGTTAATTCAAACACAATTAAGAAGAAAATAGACACGTCCAATACTCATAAACCAACTGAAAAATCAACGAAAAACAGCATGCCATTGAAAAATATTGTGTCATATCCAATTAAAACTCATAAAATCATTATTGTCGGTGATGAACAAGCAATGGGCATGTCAAAGCAATTAATTAAATCGAGGATCAATAAATGGAACGATAACTACAAAGTTTTTGCTTTGATTAAGCCAAATGCTTCTTCATCGGATGTTTTAAGCTATTGTAAAAACTTAAAAAATGAGGTTGATCAGAATGACTATATTATTATTTGCGCTGGAAACAATGACACGAACTCACATAGACTATTTAGCAATTTATGTATAGCTTTGAACTTAGTCAAAAATACGAATGTTTTATTGCTGCCTGTTAATAATAATAAATACCTCAACGAGACGATGTTAAATAATGAGCTAAAGTTACTTTCAAATATTCATGACAATTGTACATATATAAACACAGACTATATGACTGAACAAAGATATTTTATGTATTTAGCATGCAGTAAAGTTAACACCCATATTGATTTTACGGCATATACAAATAATTTTTTGACATATGAAAGTATCAAACTTCATTTAAATCGTATGAACTTATCTACAAATGCGACAAAAAAACAAAATTTGTTGTATCACAGAGGAACAATCCCATATTACTTTCCAATTGTAAAAACTACAAAAGAAAATAATAACTCAGTTTTATTAAATGAATCTGTGAGTAAAAGCTTTTTTCGTGAGTAAATGTAGTAAAAAGAATAATAATAGTTTCATGGTCTTTCATCAGAACTGTGCAGGACTGTTGAACAAGCAAGACACCCTACATGTAGTCCTGGATGAGTTTGGTGAGAATAATAATAGTATTCATATTATGTGCTTGACTGAAACTTTTTTGATGCAAGAAGATATAAATAACGTAAAAATTAATGAATTCAATGTTAAATCATTCTACTGCAGGCCACGTGAAAGAAGGGGAGGTGTTTGCATTTTAGCTAGAGAAGGTATACCCTGCACGAAACTTGATCTAAATGAGTATATTTGTTATAAAAGCTTCGAATGTTGTGGCATTAAAATAACAAACCATAACCTTGTTATCATATGCATTTATCGTACACCAAATTCTGATATAGATACCTTTTTCAATAATCTTGAAGCGCTGCTAATCAAAATGTGTAATAAAAATAAAAATAAATTTGTTTTGTGCGGTGATCTAAATATTGATATTCTCAAAAAAACACACTATAGCACCAGATTATCAAACCTATTGTGCTATTTTAATTTAAAATTTCACATTACATCCCCCACTAGAAAAAAATCATGCATTGACCACTTTATTAGCAATATTCCAAATGCAATAGGTTCGGTACATAGTTTAGTAATATCTGACCATGATACGGCTCAAACTCTACAAATACATCTAAAAATAAATAGAGCAATTAGTCAATGGTTTGAAGAAAAAAGAGACTTGAGATACGATAACATTAAAAAATTTCGTGAATGTTTGTCTAAACTCACTTTCTCTGATGTATTGGAAATTAATGATACAAACATTGCTTTCTCCCTTTTTCACGAAAACCTGAAGATGTTTTTTGATCTATGCTTTCCGAAAACTGTTATCAGAGTTAGCTATAGAAGAAATAAAGTACGCTGGATCACTTCTGGAATAAAAAAATCATCTAGAGAGAAAAGGAAACTCTATCTTAAATATGAGTTTTGCAAATCTAAACAGTACAAACATGAATTAAAACGAAAATATAAAAAATACTCCAAGATCCTGAAAAATTGCATTATAGATACGCAGAGACGTGGCAATATGAAAAAGATAATCAACTCTAAGAATAAATGCAAAGCAGCCTGGAGTGTTATAAATTCTCGAATAAATAATACCCAGAAAGAAGAGATTGACCAAATTAAATTTAATAATGACTTATTTCATAACCCTACTGACATTGCAAATTTGTTTAATGACTATTTTATTGACATAACTAAGGAAAATACTAAAAATAATACTAATTTGACATGTGACTCATCGATTGATATATGCGAACATTCTTTATTTTTTTACCCCACTACACCTGAAGAAGTATACAAAATTATAATGTCTCTCAAGAATACAAATTCAGTCGGTTACGATGAAATACCGACAAAGATATTGAAATCAGTTGCTGATCACATAGCGCCGGTGCTAAGTCATATTATCAACCTCTCTATGAGCCAAGGTATCTTTCCACAAGAATTAAAGTTTTCTATAGTAAAGCCTATTTACAAAAAAGGTGACAAAACAGACCCAAACAACTACAGACCCATAACGCTAATCTCTATATTAGCAAAAATTATGGAAAAAGCTGCTCTTATACGACTAAGCAAATTCCTTGAGAAATTTAAGTTAATCAATGAGCAACAATACGGTTTTAGAAAAAACAGAAATACGACTTCAGCCAACTATAAATTGGTTGCATCAATAATGCAATGTTTGGACAATGGTACTCCGATTGTTGCTCTCTACCTCGATATGTGCAAAGCTTTTGATTTTGTGGACCATAAGAGATTGTGTGAAAAGCTCTACAAATATGGAATAAGAGGCATGGTCCTAAATTGGATAACTAGTTACCTAAAAAATAGACACCAATGTGTACAACTAGCTAAAATATGTAGAAACCAAAATAATACATACACTAAAACACTTTTCCAGTCGCAGTACAAGGTTAATAGATGTGGAGTACCACAAGGAACGCTGATTGGTCCTTTGTTGTTCCTACTCTACATAAATGACTTGCCAACAGTGACTGAACATGAGTCAATACTATTCGCGGATGATACTACGGTTCTTGTGCGAGGTCCATCAAACTACAAGAACCTTGACGTAAAAACTTATGAAGATGACATTAATTTGACATTAAATAAAATTTTTAATTGGATGAAACTTAACAATCTGAAAGTGAATATTGAAAAGACTAAATATATGCAATTTGGTACATATCGGACAAACGAGTTATCGCTAAATATTACACACAATGATGAGCTAATAGACAAGGTACATACATTTAAATTTCTTGGATTAATGATTGACGAAAACTGTAGTTGGAAAAATCATATTGACCTACTTTGTGTAAAACTGAGTAGGTTCTCATTTGCACTAAGGCGCTTAAGAGAAGTGTCATCGGTAGAAACTGCTCTCCTAGCTTACCATGCACATGTAGCGTCGGTATTACAATACGGCATTATGATATGGGGAAACTGCTCTGAGATAGAAACCTTATTCAGATGCCAAAAAAAGTGTCTTAGATCTCTATTTGGTGCATATAGACTAGACTCGTGTCGACCTTTGTTTAAGAGATACAAACTTCTTACTCTTACGGGTCTCTATATTAAACAAATATGTATATTTGCTAAAGAAAATAGTGATAAATTCACCATAAAACAGGTTTCAAACTATAAGCACTTCCGCCAAAGACCTAGTCATAAATTAGTTCTGCCTCAATATAAGCTCAGTTTGGCACATAAAAATGCTTGTTCAATGGCTGTTACATTGTTTAATGCTCTTCCAGACCAATTAAGACAGTGTGATGGACATACATTTAAAAAGAAATTGCATGATTATCTTGTTGAAAACTGCTTTTACTCGGTCCAAGAATACTTAAATAAAATTAAATAATTTGGGATTCTTCTTTATTCAATAAAATTAGACATTTTATAATTTTAGGTCTTAAGTAGTTAATTTGAAAATAGAATATTGTTAGAAATAACTGATTTAATATGAAAATATTTGCATGCTAAGATTAAGTAGATTTTGACGAACTATGTTATTTAAGAACATCTTATCCTTTACTCAAAATTGATGCAAATAAACTTTATCATTCATTCATTCATTCATTCATTCATTCATTCAACTTTACTGCTCATGCCCTTCGTTATGCCGCCGCCGGCGCCAGACATAGCACAAACATTTGAACTAATGTTTGGACACATGTGGTATTTGAGTATGTGTTCAAAGCTTTGATAAAAAACTAGAACATATTTCTACAGTACTTTGCAATGTCAGAAGGAAAAGTCTTCAATGTCCTTGTAGCAGTAGCAGCTGCAGTAGCAGCTCAGACCAGCGGGACGATGATTCTCAAATGAGTGGAATAGAAAAGGTGGAATAGCATTAGCAAGCATAATGTGTTGTGTTTTGATTTACAATTGGCGGATTCACGAAAGGCGCCTCCCCGAGTGGCTAGATTGAATCGTTCCTCGTGATACCGATACCCGGCGCACCCTGGTAACAGCTAGATTCTGACGAATCTAACTTCAATCAACGTGCAGACTCTAGCTGGCCAATTCTTTTACCATGATAGACCAATACAATTTTCCACGAGACCCCCAATTTACCAATTTTATTGTAAAGTTGATTATTAAATTATTTTCATAACTTGAAATCCTGATTTATTTAAATTCTTAAACCAGTAAATAGAATCAAAATTCAATTTATTCTGTGTTATTGAAGCATCAGAAAAATGTATGAAAAAATGGTTTCAGTTAAATATCACAAAATTTTAATTTGATTGAGATTCAAATTACCTGATCATTTTCGTAAAAGCATACTTTCATGAGCCCTATACTTTCCGAAAAAATCAGGTTAATGATTTGTATAATTATTATCTGCCCATTATTAATATGTTTTGGTTTACACGAACATCATTATTTATCGTAAGCTATGACATGATCAGCCACGATAAATTTCTTTTTTTGCACACCATACTGAAGTGAAGTGAAGTTAGTTTGACAGTACTTTGACAGCTTGACGTCACAACATGGCGGCGTCCCTATCCTATTCTTATATTAATCGCATAGTATGTAATGTTAAAAATGAAAAACCTTTTGTTATTATGATATAAACTACCTATTCATGTATTAATCAAAAGTACTTGTTGACTGTCTTAAACAATAGAAAAATTATGCCTTTCCAGGCTAGAATGAATGCAGTTTGGAGATTGACAGGGTCTACAAAGACATCTTTTTATGAACTTTTAATGAATCATTGTCATAAAATGAATAATTGGATAATTTATGAATTTTTTGGGAAGAATAAGTAAAAATGAGTTTCTGAGATTGATTGCGCAAGGACACTGGCCCATACAAATGTAAAATTAGTGGATCTGATCATTGATAATAATTTACGAGTTTTCAGATTGACAGTCGCTCCACAAGAACACTGTCTTGTACAATAGCAAAATTATGCCCTTGCATGCATGCTAGCATTAGGGCAACTCAAAGAAGTTGCTCGTTTTTCTGATGAGGAAAAGATGTCTCTTATGTTTCTGATAAACAATGTCTTTGGTGAGTTTTAATAATTTTTTTTTTAGTTCATTATGTTAGAATTTATTATATTTATTACCAAGGTATTTTATGTGCCCGGTTAACCCATTTTTACTAAATGGATGGGTATAATGAGCCATAACTCACTGCGTGGGCTCAATGCGCATTTCTTAATTTTGTAAATTTATGTTTCTTTGCTAGAGTGGATATAACATTTAAGGTGTTCCGTGTAGCTAAATTGGCAGTAATTAACGGAGTTTTTTAATTGAGTCGATAGTAATTAATAATAAGAGAAACGCGTCTTTAGAATGGCAGTCTATATAAAAAATTGTGTCCTGCAATGCAACTTGGGACCGTGTCGGTAAAATATATGAAGTGAAACTGTCATTATCGGCCATTACCAGTCATTTTCGTTGTTATTATTATATTTATATGTATAGTTACAGTTAAAAAAGTCTTGAATGGGTGCTAGGAAAATATTGACGATTCAAATTTTTATCCTTAAGGACCTACATGCTTATTATAATAATATGTCTATGTGAATAAATCAATATTTGATTGATTGATAGATATAGTAAAAGTTATGACAAAATTTTGCAAATCTTTTGCAATTTATCTTTTAATTAAAAGAGTTTAATGAGTTACATTAATTCGATTTGTATGCAAATAAGATTTGTTACAAAATAGCAGATGCTTTAAAGAAGTTAATATACGAACTACTTTTGTTTTGATCTTGTAAAATAAGGCATGTGCTTACATTACTTTCAGAACTTTACTTGATTTTTATACATGATCGCGCTTTTTGTCAGACCAGTAAGACAAGCCGGCACAAGTAGTTTAGGATGTTATATGTATCTGCGATCCTATTTATTCGAATAATGTTAACGTTAATTTTTGCAATCAAACTTTAATACATCTTGCACTGCACAAACGTAGCAATAGTTGACATCTTCTCTAGCACAAAGCTTTAAATAATGTGTTTTCTTTAATAGTGTGTGTTGAATTTGGTGTAGTGATTCAACAGTTGAACTGATCGTCGTGGGTTCGATATTTTAAGTATAATATTATGTTTAGTTGATCGAAGTGTTTTGTATGTAACATAACCATGTATTTACAAAATACATGTTTATTTATTTATTTAATTCTTCAGGCACAAATTACAGTACATAGGTGGACTTAATGCTACGCACCCTACAGAACCATAAGAATTACGACTTGGGCATCTTGGCCATAGGACAAGCTTTGCTTAGATTGGGGCTACACAGTAGTAATAAACAAGAGTAACGGGACTCAACGCGACATTTATTATGAAGTATATATTATTATGTACTTACAGCTTGACGTTTCGGCTGTGTTGCAACAACCGTGGTCACAAGCAGACTGGTCTGCTTTGGTTGGTTGAGTCCCGTTACTCTTGTTTATAATTATAATGGAACGCGAAAGTTTAAAATCTTATACACAGTAGTATATTAAAATTCCCCAAATTAGTTATATTAGTAAATTTCCTATGAATAATAATTTCCCTATAGCGGTAAAGGATATACTGAGAAACAGTCGTCAGCTTCATAACAATGCTAGTGCTCGGGAGTTTAGCGTGTCACTAGTATAAAATAATAATTTAAAGCAACATGATTTTACAGTTAGGGAAGATAAGAGTCTTGTGCTTATGGTTCATTGTGCCGAAAGATTTTACAATTATTAAATTGTATTTATATTTTTCTTGATTATGTGTTTTCAGATCATATCGTATCGATGGTATGTCAGAAGAGACTTAGCCAAAAGATTTTCAGATGTTTTTGCTTCAAAAATATATAAGGGATAGCACAAGTTGTGTTATTGTAATGTTTGTTTCTTTTTAGATTTTGAATATTTCAAGAATATGTAAATGATTTATGTAACATAGTTTACATATTTATGAATAAGGTTTGATAGATTGAGCATAAGCACTTATACATTTTATTTCAATCATATTCAGTCATCCGTGCTCATATTTTCATTATATAGGTACTTACGTACTATTGTATGACATACTTGAATGTTTGATAGTAATAGCATAACGTTTCTGATATCAGTATTAATTTGTGATGTTGAGTTATAAAGTTAAACAATTAATTCGAGTACCTACCCCAAGTACCTGTCGAATTTGTCAAAAGGTATAAGATTAATGTCATAATTGCTGATACATGTCACATTGGCGTCCTCGTTCACCAGGCGATAACAAACAAGGTCTCAAAATATGTTTACCTAGGCTTCGAATAACGGCGAAAGGACACAATAGGAGCGTTTTACCTACCATTAAAACGCATATTGTGTCCGGAGCCTTATTCGAAGCCTAGCTTTAAGACCTGCCTGGTGTAGATTTTATCCTTAATGGTTGTCAAGTGTTTCAGATTTTGAGACTACAATGACACAAATCTTCCGCCATTGCTAAAAGGTGAACTCGGATCACGTGACTTAGGATGACGTTACGGAAGTGACGTCACGTTGGTATAATTGACCAATAGGAAAATTGATGTCGAACGGAAACGGAAAGGGCTTTCTCAAAATATGTTTACCTAGGCTTCGAATAAGGCTCCGGACACAATATGCGTTTTAATGGTAGGTAAAACGCTCCTATTTGCTTCAATGATGACAGAGACAACAGATTCACACCAGATATAACTTTACCCCCCTTGGGATAATGTTTACTTGTATTTGTCCACAGTATACAGATTCACACCAGATGTACCTTAACCACCCCTTGGGATAATGATCATTTGTATTTTATTTTATTTTATTTATTTATATGGTCAGCAAAACGGATAACAATCAATATAACCATATCAACTTAAAGTATAGATCTGTACTAGATTGTAATCCTACATGTTGACACATCATTGTAGAAGTTTATAGCAAAAGACTTACATGCTAAAGAAAGAAATCATTTTTCACACTTATGCTCTGAAATGTTAATATTATATTTGAGAAAAGAATGCAGTACGTGGCACTTTTCCGAGGTAAACATTCTAAATTTGAAAATCACTGCAGTAATGAATTTCAGTACTTACTTACTGCACTGATTTTAGTGCAGTAAGTAAGTACTGAAATTCATTACTGCAGTGATCTGCAAAGGTACTACCAACTTTTTTTCTTTATTTTTTCTTTCGTTATTCCTGTGTATAAAAACAGACAAAGCAAAGGGACATTTGCACCATACAGCCACATTATTATTATTATTTAGGTAATTATTATATCATAATTAGGTTACCTTTTTTTTAAATACGGTGCGCACAGAGTATATTACTTCGTATTGTACCACAAGCGCTATGTACCCTTAGCACGAACATCTTCTTTATTTTGTTGTGGCTATCCACTCCTCTTAGCACGAACATCAATCGAAAAAACAAAATGAGATTTATCATAGACAAAATATCCTTTACGAGTAATTTTGTATGGGACATATGTACAGTGCCATCTACCGCCCAGAAGCGGGTATTGAAGTTGCGAATTTTAGTAGCAAGTAGTAAGTATCAATAGGCTGTATGACCGTTCCACATGGCCTCACAAGCCAATATTAAAAAAACGGCGGGAATTATTTTCAGCGGTTGATTTGATATCAATACAGTTTTTATTGTGTAATAAATTATCAAAATGAGTTCTGCCAATGAAACATATACAGACATTGTATGTACCTACTCCACCAAATTTGAGAGCAGAAGCAAAATTAATTACAGAAAACATACTGCCAGCAAAATCAAAAGAAAGATATATGAAAACCTACGATCTGATTTGGAAAAGTGCAAAAAAGGCGCATACGTTTTCGGAATCTGTGTTGTTGGCGTATTATAATGAATGATACATCATTAAAATAATATTATTATGGGCGATTTATACATAAGTGTGCCCGGAAAAACAATAACATTTAGGTACATTTAATAATTGCCCGAACATGTGTTGTCATAGTTTTAATAAATTTTATTTAGTTAAACACTTTTTTTGTATTTCTTCGCATTTCTTGAGAAAAGCACTATACAAGCCTTGTACGGTAAGCAAATTACCTTGCCTCGAATGATTAAAGCCCTCGCCTGCGGCTCGTGCTTCAAACCATCCTCGACAATGTAATTTCTTACTTACCTGTCCTCGGCTGTAATGTACTATAACGGAACTTATAAATAAGCAAAACATTTAGGAATTTTATTTATTTGTCCACAGTATAATAGACTCTGACGTAGAAATGGGTCTCGAGTTGGACGAGTGGTGCTTACTGCGCGGGACCATCATACGGGGCATGAGGGGAGGTCAGTATTGCAACACCAGCTATAAAGACAAAGTCCGGTACCGGTATTAGACCCAGAGGCCTCGGGTTCGATTCCTAGTGGGGGTACATATTGTATACAACATTTACATTTTATAAAAGTTTCTAAAAGAAAATTAAAACTTTATCTTGTACAAATCCGTCACTTGTGTGCACTATTACTCACATTATTACTTAAGTTATGGTGATATTGATATATATGATATGATATATGGTTGACGACCGATTTGGCGCAGGGGTAATCTACCTGCCTTCTGCGCCGGAGGTCTCGGGTTCGATTCCCGAACAAGACAAATATTTGTGTGCATGAACATGTCTATTTGTCTTGGTCTGGGTGTTTTCAATGTATATTAAGTATGTATTTTCAAACAAAAAGTATTTAAGTATATATTTATCCGTTATCAAGTTCACGTAGACACAGTTTCTTAAGAAATTAACTACGGGCTTAGATAATTGGTGTGATTGTAAGAAAATATTTATTATTTATTATTATTTTTATATAGGTTTGTTTGTAAATTTTCTTTTTCTATCAATATTGTTTATATACAACTGTCTGTTACCTGAATTAAATAAAAAAATAAATATAATACGGTACAAAAAAATGGAATATGAAGTATTTTACGCGTTAACTTGCAATAGCATTAATTTCATCTTTAGCGATTGTCAAATATCTGGAAAGGTATTTCTTTCGTGTGTGAAGGTAGTAACATCTTCACATTGATGAAATTGACGCTGGCTATACAGCGCGAAAGAAGTATTGGATAAATTCGACGCTTCTCGTAACGACTCCGTAGCTCAGAGGTTAGAGGAGTCGCCCGGATAGCAAAAGGTCGTTGAGTTGGTGTCCCATCGGAGCTAGTTGTGTGACAGGTCGATTTTTGCTAATTACTTTATTTAAAGTTTTCTAGTATGATATATTTTGGTATGATATAATAATATATTACATCTTCGAACTGAAATATTTCAGAAGATATATCATTTACGACATTTTGTCAATAGTATTATTTTCTCAGTTGACTGGCGCATATTTCATAGGTGTACACCTTCGATCATATAAACCCTAGATACACAATTCCATGCTAAATGCGCTTGAAAAAGTGATTCCAACAGCGCTGTCATTAGTAGTTATACTTATAGATAATTCGATTCCGAATACTGCCGTCACCACATTTGATATTCGACCCTAAGCAACAGTAATTGGATTTAAATTCGGTCGGCATGGTAGTACTTACGATTTTATTACATGGAAAGCTCAGATGGTCGGCCAACGCTAGAACAGCGAATTGCGTATTTCGCCATGTTTGCATCTTTGTCTTACTAACGCAAATAGAAGAAACGGTTGCGCGGCAAGGAATATCGCAATATTTTAGTATAAATTATACTTACGTTCAATACTGACTTAAAAAAAAATATGACATCTCTTTTTTTTTCTTTTTTCGAATTGTTTTTGCGCATCTTCTCAGCACATTTAGGCATCGTTTCGCCGGGCGGTCAAATGACTACTGAGGCGATCTAATGCCCAATATCGAATTGGGCATTCGTTGGCGGCTTCACTTTCTGTGCGTTTACGCTGTATCTAGGGTTTATATGATCGAAGGTGTTCACCAAAATATTTCATAATTGCAACTTTAGGTATGCCAATAAGGTTCGATGGCTATCTTTTTTATGACTATTTTTTATTACTATTTTGGTTGGTGGTAGGACTTGTTCTTAGTCCGCCTGGCTAGCTACCACCATCTTATCTAAGTCTGACGCCATAACAATGATGTTTTCAGCATTATTGTGTTCCGGCAGTTAGAGATAAGATAGCCAGTTCCTCAGTGGTTGAGGATTCCGGGAGTAGTGCGCTTCCACCTTCAGCCTTATCACCACTTAACATCAGGTGTGATGAAGGCTAAGTGCTACCCCGTTGTGGATAAAAAAAAAATATATAACTGTCTGTTACTTGCCTGAATTGAATAAATAAATAAAAAACAAGATAGTTAACTTACCTATTTGTTCCTTCGCCAGGTTGTAGAGCATCGCTAGCGTCGAGTCTAGCGGGCCTGGTGGCGGAACAAAGCTACGCGGCGCACGCGATGTTACTCGCCTCCGCATTAGCTGCATTGCCGCGCCCGCCCGCTACTATCGGTTAGTACGTAGATTACTTATAGTGCTACACAGGACTGTGCTACGACAGGGATCAGTGCTACGTCATGTAGCTACGATACATTGATGATGATCTAGACTAATGATAGTTTTAATAAATTTAAAAAGAAATTGTTTATTCATTTTTTGACGACCGATTTGGCGCAGGGGTAAACTACCTGCCTTCTGCGCTAGAGGTCTCGGGTTCGATTCCCGAACAAAACAAATATTTGTGTGCATGAACATGTCTATTTGTCTTGGTCTGGGCGTTTTCTATGTATATTAAGTATGTATTTACAAAAACAAAAAAGTATTTATGTATATATTTATCCGTTATCAAGTTCACATAGACACAGTTTCTTAAGAAATTTACTATGGGCTTAGATAATTGGTGTAAATGTTCGAAAATATTTATTTATTTATTTTAAGTAAGTCGGTAATTACTTTTAATTTTAGTCTCTGTAATCCAGAATCTATACCGTAGTGCTCACTGGTAATATTTTAAGTGCTATGCACGCCGATATTGTGGTGCATATCAGATTTTTTTGTATGTAGTTATAAGTAGTATAAGTCATAATATGTACCATGTGGCAGTGCTCAATAAATAAAATAAAATAAAAAATAAAATAAAAATAAATGATGATTATGTAATCCGGCCGATTTCGGCTACGGCGACCGCTTCAGTCTCCGTGTTAGTGTCTTTGATGCGCTCGCATGTGACTTACATATCCAATCTTCTTTGAGAAGGTTCTCGCACATTGCGGACATGTGAGCACACCATTATTATATAAATAATTGATTATACATTACACTGCTACGGTATGGCTACGACTGATAACTGTGGCTACATTTGTTTTTAGTGGTGGAAACAAAGCTACCATCGGTCAGTGCATATGTCATGTTGCAGGGATATGAGGAAATCAGAGATTTCACGAAATCCCTAGAGATATCACGAAATTACGGAAGATGTGGAATAGTCTTATTTACGACGTCTTCTTCCTAAACAAGTTCAGTGATATGTCATTTCAATAAACTAATTCTAGTGAAATGAAAAATTACTGAAGTAATAACAGTAAGCTCACGGCTGCAGGTGTATCACGTGTTCTACAGGATTCCGAGGCAAACTCTCACCTCTGAAATCCACTTTTCTGACATTTCACTAGATTTAGTTTAGTGAAATGACATATTACTGAACTTGTTTAGGAAGAAAACGTCGTAAATAAGAATATTCCACATCTTCCGTGATTATGTGGTATCCCTAGGGATTTCGTGAAATCTCTGATTTCCTCATATTCCTGCGACACATACACTGCTACGGCGCGTTACAGTGCTACAGTTAAGTATAGACCTCGGCTACGACCCGTTTCAGTGCTACGACTATTGACTATGCTACAATGGCATTATAGTGATGATACTGTGATGAAATAAAGCTACGCGGCGAACGCGATGTTACTCGCCGCCGCTTTAGCCGCATTGCCGCGCCCGCCCGCTACTATCGGTTAGTACAAATAGGTATAGGGTTCTGCTACGACGGAAACCAGTGCTACGTACGACCGTATACCATTCCGCTACGACAACTGACAGTGCTACAAATAGGTATAGGACTGTGCTACGACGGGTGACTGTGCTACGACGCGAATCAGTGCTACGTACGACCGTATACCACTCCGCTACGACAACTTACAGTGCTACAAATAGGTATAGGACTGTGCTACGACGGGGCTCAGTGCTACGTCATAACTACGACACATTACACTGCTACGGTGTGGCTACGAGTGATAACTGTGGCTACATTCGTTTATAGTGGTGATTCAGTGATGGAATAAAGCTACGCCGCGCCCGTCCGTTACTATCGGTCAGTACATAGCCTACTTACAGTGCTACAAATGGATATAGCTACGCCGGGTGACTGTGCTACGACCCGAATCAGTGCTACGTAGATCAGTGTATACACTGCTACGGCTCGTTACAGTGCTACGACCAATGACTGTGCTATAATAGAATGATGATGATACTGTGATGAAATAAAGCTACGCGGCGCACGCTATGTTACTCGCCGCCGCGCTAGCCGCTATACCGCGCCCGCCCGCTACTATCAGTGAGTGAATACACTACTAAGGTTGTAGAGCATCGCTAGCGTCGAGTCTAGCGGGCCTGGTGGCGGAACAAAGCTACGGGTTTATGTCTTTCGAAGAAGGCTACGACACGTTTAAGTGCTACGACTAATTTAACGATTTCAGTGCACCGGATCGACAACAGAAAGTAATATTTGACAATGTATCATACCTATTGAATTAGGCCAATTAGCTGGTTTTAAGGGTTTTAAGCGTTCCTTACCCAAAGGATAAAAACGGGACCCTATTACTAACCCACGTATCTATAGTCAAGTAATGTCTTAAGTAAAACTCGTTATTTAGAATTGTTGTTTTTATACAATAAACAAAAATTTTAATGAAATAAGAACTTTCAAAAGTAAGAATACTTGACCAAGTTACTTTTGAAAGTTCTTATTTCATTAAAAATCTTCTTTATTGAATAAAAACGTCCATTTTAATTTTCGACTTTTACTCAAGGCATTACTTGACTTGACTATAGATACGAGTGCTAGACTCCGCTTTCTGTCTGTCACCAGGCTGTATCTTCATGAACTGTGATAGCCAGGCAGTTGAAATTTTCACAGATGATGTATTTCTGTTGCTGCTTTTACAACAAATACTAAAAACAGAATGGTGCTATCATACAACAAACGTGATTTTTCTGCCGTTGTTTTTTGCTCGATATTAATAACTGCAATAGGTAGACGCTTGAAATATTCTCAGAATCACTTTGGTACGGAACCCTTCGTGCGCGAATCTGGGACCGTACTCTGAAACGCAAATCCGAAACTTCGGCTAGCCCCGCCCCTTTCACTCGATTCTCTCATGACTGGAGTTTGAGAGTGACAGGTATACCCAGCCTGCCGAAACTCAATACTGCAGAAAAAATGTATGGACTTCAAGCAATTTTTTATGGCGACTTGTTTTTTGTCTCTTACTTCCTATCTACCTTCCTTGTCTCGGGCTGCTGCAGTGTCAATGTCAAGTCAAGCAAGTGTCACTATGTCACTATGGCCGTAAAAACTAAAAAGTCTATATAATTTGTGAACTAAAATGTAAACAACGCGTGTCGTTTTGGTTTATTTTACCATCAGTGTGCGTATTTATTGTCTTCGGTGACTAACTATTATCATTAAGTGTATACCGCTTTGTATCATTTATTTAAGTGCATAAATGTACTTATTACAAAAAATGAGAAATATGTGGACTAAAATCTGGTAGGAAATTCAACCAAAAGCGGGGGTGTTCATGGCACAATTCCCACTAGATGAGAAGCGGTAAGTAGTTTTTCATGTTATTTTATTGACGCTAAGTAATTAGAAGAAGTTCTGGTCACTTTAATCATTTGCCTAGAAATTCATAACCAAAAACCATATCCGCCATAGTGATGTCTTTACTACGTTCCAAATTATCGACTAAAAAAACTATTTTCGTAAATTTGAGTATAAAATGTATTTTAGATGTTTCATTACTACTGCATTTGTTTAATAAATTATAAAATATTTTTTAATATTTATGTAGTCGTATAAAATAATCAAGATTAAAGAAAAATTAAAAAAATCTAAAACTCCAAATTAATTGTGGTTTCTCGTGATCAGAGGGCTGGCCTATGTCTTGCACAGAAGATACCTAAAGCCAGGATGGCCGATCATGTTGGCCGACCATGATGGGCCATCGTGTACAGGGCTAGTTTGCGTGTGATTGCCGTTTGCGAGCAACGCAAACATTTGAAAAGTCGTGGGTTCGAGTCCCATCGGAGCTGGTTGGGAGTCGGGTTGAATTTTCTCAATACTTCATTTTAAATTTTTCAAATATGTATAAGTTTTAGTTTTTTTATATTTATTATATTATTAGATTCTTCATGGTGAATGAAGTTTTATTCCTTTATTCTTAAATTTGTATACATATGTATAAGTACTGGCTTATCTTTTCAAATAAAATTTTCATTTTTTTTATCTATTGCAGATGCAAGCAATGGGTCAAAGCCATTGGTAATGAAGACCTCTTGTATGTACCTATAGAAACAGGACCAGATGTGACTTCGATTGGGCACCAGCCCTGAGCACGCGTTACCCATATTCCGCGATGGTATGTGGTAAACTATAATTTGAATTGATAATTATCAGCGTAATTACAATTAGCTGTTTTCTTTTAGAAACACTTGAGTACCCCTCATATTGTTTGAGATCAGTGTATACTCAAACGATACTATCTACTTATCTCTATTTATTTATTATTTCAGGTATATAAATATCTGCCCACTTGTAACACAACAGTGCAAAAACGTGTGTCGATCGATCAGCTAACATCTGAAAACTCTGCCTAGAAAATGAGATTAGAAAATTACAAACAATTTATTCCCACATTGTAAACCTAACTTTATTTATTTTTTATGACATGAATTGTTTTATAATAAATAATAATTATTTGTCATTGAATAATACTCAATATTTCCAAACTAACAGAGGTTTTTATTTTCCTTTTGTATAATAAAAAAAACCTGTCTGCAACTTCTGCAAGGCAGGGTACCCATTCTTTTTTTTATCGTATCGATACATTCTGTAGCGTACATCACATCACTATTGCTTTTGTAGCTTATCATGTTGGCATTACTTTTTTGTCTGTCTCTGTTGGTACGAGATCTAAGCAGGAACTGACAGTCAAAAAGCTTGTATGAAGTCCCGACTCTTAAACGTAGTGATTATATGCTCTTTGGGTATACCGAAGTTTCGGGTTTCGCGTTTCAGAGTAGGCCCTCTTACTCGCACTTGGACGGTTTTAGGGTTCCGTACCAAAACGGTAAAAAAGAACCCCTATGGTGCGACTCTGTCTGTCTGTCACAACTGGATATCTCGACAACTACTATTGCTATGAACTTGAAATTAGGAATAGTTTTAGATGACGTTTGCACAACTACAACTACAAGAGAAAAATAAAAATATTAATATTTTTTTGCAACAGGGACTGAAAGGGGGTCTTAAAAATTCGAAGTGGGGTTTCTAGGGTGTATGGGGTATCATATGAATGAGCGCTGCTTGCACATTCTCAAAAATTTTTTCGTTTTGTTTTAAGCTGCATAGTTCCCCGTTATCTCCGAAGTTTGCATAGTTAAAATTGCTCCTTCTAACCCCTTTCATGAGTTCTGTGACAAAAACATTTCTGAATTCATTTTTAATTTCCAGTGTACCTGTGCGCCGCGTGCGTGTTGCTGTCCCCCTCACTCTACGTGGTGCAGAGCGAGACGGCGCTATACATAGTGGAGGCGGTGTATCGCCTCTTCATCACTCTCATATTCTACATAGTGAGCATGAAAGTCGTGGAGACTTATCCTGCTAATATGAGGTGAGGGAATATAACTTTTATATAGACTGTTTAAGGCTTATTTTACTTTGCTTCTGCAAAACGAAATACGTTTTTTCTGTTTCGAGAAATGTAGAATTTAAATACTAATAAAACTAACTTCATACTTTTTTATTTAGCCTAGGGAAATCAGTGCTTTAGTATTATTTATTCTACCGTTCTAGAGAACTCCTACTTTTATTTGTCGCCACCTATTTTGATTTTATGGTTTTGTGTGATTAATATTATTCCTTCTGGGGCCCGATTCTCACGCATTCGAACTTTTTCAGTGTGGTAATTCGTATACGAACATTTTGTTTGTGGTTTGTATTAAAAAGTTAGGTTCAAACAAATTAAACTGTCCCAAATGTCAATCATTTTGACAGCTAAGTTCGTACATGAACATCGATTGGTCTGTACCACTCGTTGCGTTCGACTGTTTTTCGATTGTGAAATTCTGACAATACCCAAAATCGAAAAATATTTGAATTTCGAGCTATAAATGTGAACTTTTCTCGATTGCCTGAGAATGTTTTTATAATATTCCGTAGATTTTGATTACCTCAATAACTTAAAGTGCAGGGCTTTAAACATTTTTAGACGCGTAAAAGTACGTTCTGGGGCTCAAGTCCTACTAATATTACAAATGTGAAAGTCTAGATGTTTGTTACTCAATCACGCCAAAACGGCTGAACGCATTTGGCTGAAATTTTGGACATAGATACTTTGTAGTCTGGAGAGGAACATAGGCTACTTTTTAAAAATATCACATTCCCGCGGGATAACGTCGTGTAGTCCACGCGAAAGCTAGTATGACATAAATTTTTTGACTCTTCATACAAATCGGACTGATCACGTGATCGAAGTCCAAAAATTTTTGTCGTATTTCGACCCATGTTTCTAGGAGAAAGTTGTTCACTTACCGACTCTTCTGAGTCGATCCTAAAAATTTGTGCACTGAAAAAAAAACCTGTATAGTAGGATTTATTATTTATATTAATATCCCAGGTGCACAGCCCACGGTTTAATCCTGTCGGTGTCGTACATGGGCGCGGCCATAGTGCGCGGCGTGGGCGACGCCAACGCTATACTCAGCAGTATACTGTGTTGCTGCCTCGCGCTAGCTAGCACCGCGCTAGCCATCAAACTGAGGTGAGAGACTAGAACACAGCTACGACCGATTACAGTGCTACGCCACAGCTACGACGGACTACAGTGCTACGAAACTGTTAGGACTTCAGTGCTACAACATACAATAGTGCTATGATAAGCAAACAGTGCTACTACTAAGTACATAAAGGTGTCTGATACGTTCCGACGTTACGGGTAACTGTGCTTCGACAGATTACTGTACTACGCTATACGACATACCTTAAACACTGTTACCACCAGTAACAATGCTACGCCATATAGCTACTATGCGATTATTATTAGAATAGGACTGTCAAAACGGCCATATTTGTTTGCTTTTCGTTTCCACTTCAGGGTGTAGGATGTGCAAGAAAAGGAACAAAGATCAAGAATGCCGTTTGACAGTCCTATTCTTATAATAATTGCATAGTAATTATTAATTAATATTGCTATTAATATTGCTATAGTTTAATCCTGTCGGTGTCATACATGGGCGCGGCTATAGTGGGCGACGCCAACGCTATACTCAGCAGTATACTGTGTTGCTGCCTCGCTTTAGCTAGCACCGCGCTAGCCATCAAACTGAGGTGAGAGACTAGAACTAGCGCTCCTGCTACGATCGATTACAGAGCGCTACAGCAAAACGGTGAGCTAGTGCTCTAGCTAACATGTTGCAAGCTATCAAACTGAGGTGAGAGACTAGAACACAGCTACGACCCATTACAGTGCTACGCCACAGCTACGATGCATTACAGTGCTACGGCTAAATGGTGAGCCCCGCAGTAGCTATTAAGTTGCAATCAGCTATCAAACTGAGGTTAGTCTACCACTATAGACTAAGCCTTCCGATGTAAACTAGGTACTTGCGATCCTGTGAGTCTGTGTATTCGACTATCATATTAGGTGCTACGACGGATCACAGTGCTACGAAACTGTTACGAGTTCAGTGCTACGACAAACAATAATGCTACGATAAGCAACAGTGCTACTGCTAAGTATAGGACGACAGCTTAAATACTGTTAAAACATGTAACAATGCAATGCTACGCTATATAGCTAGCTATAGTTTAATTCTGTCGGTGTCATACATGGGCGCGGCTATAGTGGGCGACGCCAACGCTATACTCAGCAGTATACTGTGTTGCTGTCTCGCTTTAGCTAGCACCGCGCTAGCCATCAAACTGAGGTGAGAGATTAGAACTACAGACCGATTACAATGCTACGGCTAAACAATGACTCTCGCACTAGCTAATATCGTTCTATCGAACTAAGGTGAGTATTGAGGAGCCCATGGCGCAGTGCGATCGTTAAGATTAAGCAACTTACGCTATGGTCGGTCACGGGATGGGTGACCAAAAACTTTCTATCTCGAGCTTCTCTGTGCCTGGTTAATACCCACCAATCCGCAAAGGGCCCGCGTAGTGGGTAGTGGCCTATTCTCCTTATCCATCCATAAGGAAGGCCAGTGCCCCAGCAGGGGATATACAATGGCTGATAATGATGAAGGTAAGCAAAGATATTTCGGGCAGAAGATGCTACAACGGCGTATTAGTGCTACGATGTATTTCAGTGCTATGACTATTATAACACTTCGCTACAACGTATAACAGTGCAGTGTTATGTTTATTTTATTATGATTGAAGAAATAAAATTATCATACATTATTACTATTTATACTTCTTTCTTTTATTTTTCGGCTGACATGATGATGATACTTCTTTGGAGTGCACTGCAGAAAGATAATTTACAATTTCGTCTTTATTGTAAGCACTATGATTTTTATTTCAATGGCGGCGCCTATGTGCAGAATGCACAGCCTTAGGATATAATCTGTTACACATAACCATTAGTTAAAGATAAATTAAAGTGTATTAATTAATAAAACCTTTTTTCTTTTACAGATAAAACAACACCGAATAAGTATAGTGAGTGAGACATTGTAATAACGTAATAATATATCGATTAGTAATATCTTGCCAACTTAACTCATACCAAAGTGATGCGACTGAATCGAGTGGGGACTTTATCGATAAAACTGAGATGGGTATCGATAACGTAATAAAAAATAATATGTACATATGTATTTTTAAATTTTATAGTGTGGAGTTTGTTATTAGTGATTAGAGTAATATTTTGGTTGGTGGTAGGACTTTTTCTAAGTCCGTCTGGCTAGCTACCACCAGCTTATCTAAGTCTGACCAGGGGGCCGATTCTCGCGCCTTTGATATGATATCGACTTAGATATAGTCCGCGCCACATAACTTGGCATCTGTCAGAGGGCGCTGATCGTCGTGGTTCGCCAGAAAAATAAGCCTTATTCCCATGATATAATCATAGTTCCAGATATTGACAAACGCCAAGTTATATGGCGGGTACTTTCGAAATAAAATGGCGAATGTCAGTTGTAACTGAATTTTCGTAGACACATTATAGAAATGTCTATGCCCAGCGCTCAACTTGCATCGAGTGGTACTTGTCATCCGTTACATTATCGCGCGTAAAATTGTATTTTTAGACATTTCTGTGACATTTTCAGTACTGCGCTTGACTGGGACGTTTTTAGCGCTAGTTACAGTGCATTTTTTTATTCAAAAACTTATGGCAAAGATTAGTATTCGAATTTGACCTATGTCGAGTTAGATATCTATAAATACATTTGAGAATCGCCCCCCAGGCCTATTTTACGTCCGTGTCGGCTCGAAAACGCGGTGGCAACGCCGGCGGTGTAAATCCATAGAAATTAGGTCCGCAAAAGAGCTAGAATATATGCGATAGAAAGAGATGCAACGATTTGCGCCGTACAAGCTGAATTCTACTTTATTGCGTTTTAGTTAAAGTTGCTATTTATTTAAATGACTGGTCTGGTTGCTCGAAGCTTGGTAACGTCAACTATATGGTTAAATTATGGTTAATATAAAAATAACCGGCGGTCAAATTTAAAAAGCGTTGTTGAAGAAGCGGTTACTTTAATGAGCAGTAAAATTACACATTTAACGGCGGTCAAAATAACCGACAGGGGGTGGTTTAAATTTTGACATTAGTAATTAAGGGAAGGTGAATGAAATAGTATAGACAACACTATTAACCCAACGTATTTTTCTTTGACCGAGGTCAAAATTTACAACAGTTAAATTTTAATTTTAACTTTACTGTAATGTACGAGCAACCGGACCTTAGCGGAGTGAACTATCTGTTACATAGTAACTATTTAGTAATCTGTGGACTGACGCCATAAGGCGATACTCGGAAAAATTATGCTGAAGCGAGATAGCAATGAGAAAACGACGCGCGCGGGAGCGGGACCGATTTTGCAGATTTGGCAAATCACAAAATCACTTAAAAATGCTTCTATACGATCCTAAATATTATTGGTGTCCACTAATTAAACCAATTTCCAATAGTGTAAGTAACCCCATTTAAGAATAATCTTGAATTTTCGTATTTTTAGAGGTCTTTTCGAAAAGAAAAAGTGTCGAGGCAAAATCATAAAAAAGTGTTTTTGAAACTATACGATTCTAGATAAAGGTATGAAGAAATATATATCTTATTACCAGGTTTGTAACACCTGTAACCGTCCTATAGTTTTAAATCAAAAAGTCCATACTTTTTCCGAGTCGCGCCATAACAACGGTGTTTACAGCATTGTTCTGTTCTGGCAGTAAGAGATATAGCCAGTTCCTCATTGGTTGAGGATTCCGGGAGTAGTGCGCTTCCACCTTCAGCCTTATCTTTACTTAATGCCTAGTTTACACGTATTAAGTAAGCAAGTGATTAACTTAATTTTTAAGTTAATTTTAAGTAGTAAAGTGTTTACACGTGTTATAACTTAAACTCAATTTAGTTTGGTCACAATGGACGAAGGTACTTTCCTACTTCGCTAAATTAGTGCGTTCGCATGCGAACTAAAAGCAAATCTAGTAAAGACCACGCCTACCGGGGAATACGCGCGGTGCGGGAGGGGGGGTTACTTAAGCAAAAATAGACTCGATTCTATTCTACTTACTCACTTATTCACTAAATCGTTTACTTAGCACTTGTGACTAAAGAGCTGTTAAGTGACTGTTTACACGCGTGAATTTAGTTAAAATTAACTTAAAATTTAGTTAATTACTTCGTCACTTAATACATGTAAACAACCCATAACATCAAGTGTGATGAAGGCTAAGTGCTACCCCGTTGTGAATAAAAAATAGTCACGAAAAATCTATTTAAAATATTTTTTACCACATTTTCATTGAGGTTCAAAATTGAATACATTCACTGAATGTTAATGAAATCGATCGTTTAAATTAACATTTTTAAGTAGCTTCTATGGTGAAGTAGAATTTTGTTTTCTATATTGACGACCAACGTGGTCAAGAAAAGAAACTTTATCTAATTTGTGTCGCGTCTGGGAGTAAACGATTTTGTCGTTGTTATTTATTACCATATCACAAGCTGTTTATGTAATTTTTGACTAGGGCAATGTATGTGAAGCTATCTAATACCATTCCTTTTATTCAATATTTTAAAATATGAAAACAAAAACTACTAAAATTAATAAATAATCATTAGTGCCATTATTTTATATTTATTCGTAGTCATCACAATTCAATTAACTGTGCCATACATAAAGTCGACCAGGAAAGTGCTTTATCAGTTTCGTTGAATATTCCCATACATTTAAAATTTCGCTAAGGCTCAGATCTGAATGACATTTGAAGAACGACATGCACTATATGACAAAAACATCAATAGAAATTGTCACTTTTGAAGGAAATCGGACCTTATTGATATACAGCATACAAAGAATTGACGACCGATTTGGCGCAGAGGTATGATAACTGCCTACAGCGCCGTAGGTCGCGGGTTCGATTCCCGAACAAGACAAATATTTGTGTGTCTTGTTCTAGGTGTTATCGATTAAGTATGTATTTACAAAAAAAACTATTATTTCTATTTATCCGTTATCTAGTTTCCATACCACAGTTTCTTAATTAAATACTAATGAACTAGATAATTGGTGTGATTGTAAGAAATTTATTTATTTATTATTACCTATTTATTTTTATTTTAAAACTAAAGGTGATAGAGCGATTTCTTGGTCGAGTTTACATATCGAGATATAGACAAAGCGTGCCATAGACTATAATATGATAATCATTATACATTTTCCGTAAATTGAAGAGTGCTTTTTTATTTTTCAATTTAACTAACTAAAAATCTTAAATGTTTGATTTTAAAATGACTTAACTTTTAAATTGACTTCGCGTTAAAAGTAATCATACTACTAATCGGAAATTTCATATGTAAAGACTTTATATTCCCACCGAAATTAATCCATTTTAAATTATTTTGCTCATTTGTAAAAGACATTGATAACTAATTATGTGGTCAATACCTATCTCAGTTTATTTTTAATATTTAACTAAAACTTACATTAATAAGAATTGACAAAATAGCCAACAGTACTGCGCTGTAATTTGCCATTGCCAACTGCATAGATGTACACATATAAATTATGGTTCTCCTCCATTTCTTTAAGTCGGTTAAAATGTCCAGAAGCTTTTAGTTTCTGTCAAACAACCTTAATAAATTTTGAGCATAACAAACAACAGTTAAAAATCGATAAATTTGACAGTTGCATTGCCAAAACTAAGATAATTTAAAGACCTCGATAATTTAGCAAAAATTCATAACCAAAGTACGGTCACGGAATCGTAATGTTTAGCAGGTTGAAGTGTTTCGTTAATTTCCAATACTTACTCTTAACGATACAAGAGTGATGAAAAACAACGTCATACTCATGCCTGTGTACTTGTAGGGAGTACATTAAAATATTTTCAAATCGTACATTCTATTTTGAGTTACGAGACTCTTTGTTAGAGACCAATATTCATAATATTGATCGTGATCATGTTTCAACATGCCTAACACTCAAATTCCGCGACTGTACATACTATTCCATACACTAGCATTATGTATATTCTAACAAAATATTGTAAGAATATTCTTATATAATAGTTTTAATGTAAGTATTTAAAAAAAATACAGTCTTTTTAATAGGTGGAGGCACTATTTACGTCCTTGTCTTTTATCAAAGCAGTGACAAAGCCAGAATGTAAGTTCTAGTTAAAATTAAATAACTTGTTTGTAACATATCAAATGACTGAAAGATAAATTACTAACAGTAACATATGACGAGAGGCAATAAGAATAGAAAACGTAATTATATTAAATTATATGTTCACATAATATGTATACTTAGTCCATTTCAAACCGCTTGGCTGAAACAAACGTGAAGTTCGTCAGGTTACCAAAGACTATAGATAGAGACTAATTTATTTTGAATTTGTAGCATTCATAATGCAAATTTTGCACGACCTTTCGCTGACCGGGCGAATGGTCTAACCACTGAGCTACGGAGTCGCTACATATGAGAAGCGTCGAATTTATCTAATACAGAATTAATCCAACATTATATATTAAAATATATCCAAAAAATAAGGTTTTGAAAAATGGAAAATAAAGTATTTAGAAAAAATCGACCCGTCTCACAACGGATACGGAGTCGTTCCTGAACGACTCCGTAGCTCAGTGGTTTAAAGCAGTCGCCCGGATAGCGAAAGGTCGTGGGTTCGAGTCCCATCGGAGCTGGTTGTGAGACGGGTCGTTTTTTTCTAAATACTTTATTTTCCATTTTTCAATAATAAAAATTGCATTGTGAATGCAAAAAAGTAAATATTCAAATAATAAGGTTTTGGATAAATTATATTGGATATTTGGATAAACAACGGTATTTCAATAGATGCGACTGGCTAAAGCCAGCGTTTATTTCATCAATGTGAAGATATTACTACCCTCACATTCGAAAGAAATACCTTTCCAGATATTTGACAATCGTTAAAGATGAAATAATTGCTATTTCAATTTTTTGTTACTTTTTTGCATTCACAATGCAATTTATATTGAAAATGAAGTATTAGAAAAAATCGACCCGTCTCACAACTAGCTCCGATGGGACTCAAACCCAGGACCATTCGATATTATTGCTCGTGACTACAAACGACTTTTTAATTTTCACATAATCTCTCTATAGTATTTGATGAGCTGACTTTAAGACGCGGCTACACACTCGTCGTATCGCAACGAAAGTGTTAAGCTAATAGTAAAGGACATCGTTTGGCCGCGACATTATCCTTGCTCGAGTGAGCCGATGCCGTCGCTACGATATGTTAGCGCGGATGAGATGGCATATATTTAGTAAATATTTGCGACAATGCAAACGCAAGGATAAGGTGTGGCCGCGCCATTAGGTTTGGTATGGACTATAGATATAACAGAATATCAAAAAGAATGTGATTTTTATCATTGACTAAATAATACTAGAAAAAAAGATAATAGGTACTGTAAAATTTGATGTGTACTCACAATGATCCCATAAGCTCAATTGGTAGAGCAGGGGATCGGAAATCCAAAGGTAGCAGGTTCGAATCCCACCTAAGGTACTAAAAGCATGGTTGTTTTTTTTCTAGTATTATTTCAACTAAATATTATTTTACAAATTACTTATATGATATTTTCATTCGAATGACAAAATTATTAAAAGTGTTTTGCATAATCTAGATGTGTTCGAAATGTACCTATAGAAATTATTTAAATTTTCAATTATTATTGACAAATATTTATGTGTTTAAGAAAATATAAAGTTGAGTTTATTGGCCGGAGAATGTAATTTTTATAATAATTTTAAATTTTGGGACCGTTTATTTAATGTAATTCAGCTGGTTTTGATTCTCATGTTTTGACAATATTAACATCTTATCGTTGTTATTTATAGTGCGACAAGACAACGTTTTCTGTTGCGATGGCCAAAAACTGGACTAACGTGTTTTTTATGTCATTTTGCTGTCAAGTTGTTGCCTAACCAAAGCACTGCTGCCGGTAGAAGGTCTTAGAAGTCACGGCCGGTTAAATTGCTTCAAAAAGAAGAAAAATATACAGAGCGCCACTGTCACCGTGTGATTTTAATGATCTTTTACCGCAGAACAAAAGAAAGAGCTAGAAAATAATAAGTAGGCGGGACGCGCGTGGACACACCCTTTGCTCAAAACACCAAATGCTTATATATACATGTTCTTTTGTTACGATTTTGGTTTTCTATACGTTGTCATGGCAACAGGCCTGTTTTCAATAGGGGACCGGACTGTAATTGATAAGTATGTAGGTAAATATTTAATAGTGACATTCAAAAATATAACATTGTAGTATAAAACGATGAAAAAAAAACTATTTAATAACAGCGAGTAAAGAGCTGCTGAATTCTGACCAAATGTGGCACTAGCTATTCTAAATTTCGTTTTAGTAAAAAACTGAATTTTATACGGCGGGAATATGGCGCTACTCACCTGTGACGTCACAAGTTGGTAGCGCTGTCCTTGTCTAATAATAAAGTTTAATGTTCTATATCTCCGAAAATATGTAAAATATTTGAAAATAAATACCTGTGTTGTGTTTCTGATAATTATTATTATTTTTAATAAAATTTTAAATAAATACAAAGAAAAACAGTCCAGTCCCCTATTCCGCGCTGTATTCAGTAGTAAATGCGTGAAATGCTCATTCTTATCTCTTTCTTATATTCTGTGGCTGTTACTAATATAAAAGAAATTTTGTAAGCTTGATGGCGCTATACGCAGTGTATAGCTCCGTCCTTTGTTCAATATTACTTCAATATCGCGATGACAAATTGATGTTATGGCTTCATATGAGATAAATGTAGTTATACACGTATTGATAAAATTTATTTTGTCTGTATATATGTATTTAGTGCAATAATTATTTAGTTAGCAATACAATCAATTTATTAGTGTTATATCATATCACATATTAGAGGATTGTCTAGCAAACGGTCTACATACAACCGGCGATAACGATAGCGATAGCGATAAATTCTCAAAACCTGAATTGAAATTGAAATATTTGCACTTTAGTGATTTCATACAATAAAAAACAAAAATCTACAATGAATATTAAAATAAGTACAGCCCTAGTTATTATGCATTTCAACAACATACCGAAAATTAATTTTATTGCTGTATGTTAACCCTTTATAAGGTAAAGGCAGAATAGATGCCACCAATATAAACAACCGCCTCTGTGGTCTAATGGTTTATACCACCGATTGTAGACCCAGAGGTCCCGGGTTCGATTCCCAGCGGGGGTACATATTGTATTCGGTTTGGTTGGTGGTAGGACTTGTTCTTAGTCCGCCTGGCTAGCTACCACCATCTTATCTAAGTCTGACGCCATAACAATGATGTTTTCAGCATTATTGTGTTCCGGCAGTTAGAGATAAGATAGCCAGTTCCTCAGTAATTGAGGATTCCGGGAGTAGTGCGCTTCCACCTTCAGCCTTATCACCACTTATCATCAGGTGTGATGAAGGCTAAGTGCTACCCCGTTGTGGATTAAAAAAAACACTAATTTCTTTTTTCCCATCTTTTTCGTACACGGTACATTTTGATCCCCAGCTTAATTATTATACATTTTTATTAATTTCCGTATATTTCCCAATGATTTTCCGTTAATCATTGGGAAATTAATAAATTAATCAATATAATAATTTCCTCGGCCTTATAAAGGGTTAAGGTTTAGACTTTTAGAGGATGGAAAACGCAACCGCCGTGTGTACTGAGAGCGTTTGCTACACAATCCTCTCATTTCTTTAAGAGTCGTATTTTGTACTTAGCATACGACTCAGAAAACGAGGTTGATAGTCTAGCCAGAAGACAAATTATGTGAGAAAACTATGAATTTCACCCCCCCCTTTCTGACGATGCCTTTGGACGTAAGCATTACGTATGTAAAGGCTGAACATATCTGAAAGACGCCAATGGTTGTAAGTGTTTTACACCTTATTGGCATAGTAATAGAATACACAATTGTTCGGAATTTATTAAATTGTCGAAGAGTTAAATTTAGTATAGTCCATCTATTAAATAGAAGAATTGTTTATACTTCTTCTGTTTTATAGACTCTATTTTAAGTAAGTACTGTAAATTAGACAGCTTACGTTTCGTAGTTCAAATTTATTAAAAAAGACATTATATATTTTTATTGTATTCCCCAAATTATTCCATGAGATTAGTGTAAATATCATTAAGAATGTTGCCATTATGTGCTATATTTTTTTTAATTAGGGAACAATTATTTTATTTTTCACTACTCTTTGCAGAGTAAGAAAAAATATAAAAAACGTGCTTGTGTGTGTTTGTGTGTCATATTTTTTTTATACTTAAATTGATAGAGAGTGAGAATGTCTAAAACATTAAGTTGCCATATAAAATTATTTCCACATCACATTTAATTATTGCCATTAAGTGCTAAATTTTTTTTTTAAATATTAGTAAAGATTTTTGTTTAGACGTGTAGTACAGAACTTATACTTACAATTTTTTTTTTATTTTTCAATTTATATTTAGTAGTTAATGTTTTGAAGAGATAATTTTAATCAGAAGTTTTCGAAAGTTAATCTTTGATTATAACTTTTACCATCCAAAATGCTATTTTTCTAAAGTCATTTACATACTGTAAAAGCAACTTGTCGCCACCAATAACACGGGACTCGAACCAGCTCCTATTCGTTGCCGGGCCAGTGCTTCTCCACTTGAGCTACCGCGACTAAAGCAAAGAATATATACACTTACGCGAAAAGAAACGACACTTAAGCATGTGTGCACGTAAAATCGCTTGCGGCTATGTGTGGGTGTCTGGATGTGAGCGGGGGCCGTGAGAGGCGCGCGGGGCGGGGAACGGGCAGTCGGGTGAATGCCTTGGCCGAGGGCTGGCGCAATCTTCATGCATTCAAATAGGAACTACTAGGAAGCCAAAAAATGCGAAAGTTGTTAAAATTCAGTCGATAATAAATAATTATTGAGAGGACTTATTTTTATTTGGGCGATTATTGATTCACTTACTCAGTATTTTTGTCGCTAAAGGCTGATTTACATTTGCATAAGTCCAGTAGCGAGTTAACTTACGGTCTTGGCGAGTTAAGTTCTTATCATCGTTTGGACAGGGATTTGCCAGTTAAGTAATAACTTAACGATTAAGTACAGAGAATAGAATGAAGTTCTATTTTTTCGGTAAGTCAAGTGCAAGTCCACCCCGCCCGTGCGTCTTCCGCACCCCGCCAACTAAACTCGCCGCGCGTGTAGACGGGCGAGTTTAGTACAGTTCATAAGTTTTCTGGTTGCAACGTGTTTTGTTTTAATAATTTTCTTTCTTGAAGTTGATTTGTTTTGAGTTTGAGTTTTAAATCTGTTTAAATCACAGCACTATGAAGTGGTCGGAGGAGACAACATTAAAGTTCGTCAAGGAATGTTTAGGACATGATTGCCTATATAAATATAACACTAAAAGCGATGAATATAAGAACAAATTAGCTCGAGATGCTGCATAAGAAAAAGAACAATAGGCACTACTGCCCATACGACACAAGAAAAGCTGTAAAATAAAAAACGAAATCAAACAATACTTATACATTTTATATTTTTATTGGTTTTCTATGTTAGATCTTTGAATGACAGGTCCCACTTATCTGTAGAAACAAAAATGAATCTGTGGACATGCGCGAAGATAATTTATAATTCTTTATGGTCCTCATCTGCCAGTACCATAAGAAGTTGATTGCTTGCGCCCCGTGTTTCTCTTCTTGCTATCCACTTTCTTTCCTAGGTATATGCGTTTAGGTCTAATCCTTTCTATTACAATTTCATCTTCAATATCTTCCACAAGAAAAAGCACTATTAATTCTTCGATTATCACACGTAAATTGATGGTGATGATGATTCACCGATTATGACACCTAATATAATAATTCTTCGTCCATCTTTCTGAATCCGAGTAGGTAAGTACTTACCTATGTAAAATAACCAACAACTGTTGTCTTTGTCGCGGAGCGGATACTTCTTCTCGGAACGGCAACTTATGACTACGTACTCGCCTATACGTTTGGACGCTACTTACAACTTACTACTTGTTACTTAACTGACTGATGTCTTAACTCGCTACTGTACTTATGCAAATGTAAATCAGCCTTAACTTAGTATTTTCTTTGGACGATTTAGTATTTTATTCGGACACATTAACTGTGTCCCACTGTTAGTAGCTTATTTCACGTACATATATTATTATTATTATTCCATTTATTACATTTAAAATACTTACAAAATTATATTTCTAAACATATTTTTTTTACATTATAAAACATAAAAAATATAACAATGCAGTTCCCCAACGGTAGCAAGATCAGGGTCCCGGCTACCGATTGATGGTTAAGGATCCAGAGACAGGAACCTTCTCACTATACGTGCCGTGTCCAGAAGTACTGCCTTCTGCATCTGACTCCCGACCCATCCACCTAACGCAAGCCTCTTAAGGTGTTTAACGAGGCTCTTGGCTATCAGACCATGGGCAGATATGACTATCGGAACAACAATTGCTGAATCAATGTCCCACGTGACAACAATCTCGTGAGCTAAATCAAGATATTTGTTTTCTTTATCTTTTTCAGCTTTCCCAAGGTTGTCGTCAACTTGTCATGTCATGGGGAACAGCGACATAAACAATTATTGCGTGGTGTTCATGTCGATCTATCAATACAATATAAGGCTTTTAATAAGCCTGATATTGTTGTATTGTAGCTAATGCTACAATATTCATGCCTGTCTGTAATGATAGATCGATCCCAATACAATGTAGCATGGCTATTTTCAAGAACCTGTTCTGGTGCATACTTGTAGTACGGCACCTCGGATGCCACAAGATTATGTTTCAGAGCAAGTTATTGGTGTATTATCCTTGGTTATGTCTATGCACATACTCGCCGTTTGCGAGACGAGAACAACCGGAGATTATATGTCTAAGGGATTCACCCGGACGATGGCACGCTAGGCAAAATATATCCACTGTGCCATCCCTTAAGGATATACTTTCGGTAGTTATTCGTCATCACAACCTTATCCATAACTGCACAGACAAAACCTGCGGTTTCACCAAAATGATACTTGTTTACTGAGATATACCTACGTATTCCTGAACATATTCTAATAAAGTATTTTCGACTCGAAATAAGTCATTCGTAAATTGTCGCTAGCTTAGTTAATTTTTCGCAAACAAAATATAACGCTGCTCGGTTTCTTAATTGAGTATTTTATTCAATGTTGTTCATATTTTACTTTGTCGGAAATCTTATTATTTCCCATTTGTAAAGATATTTAATAAAAATATCTATAAAAGTTGATTGAAAATTGAACGTGTCTTTCATTACCTAAATATTCTTACACAAATATTATAACATCCTACACGTAACCTTCTTTGGCGTAAGTCTATATTCAATTTCGTTCGGTATCAACCCTAGCGTCGGCTAAACGTCACCGGCGCTCGAACTCTCACGGACACGGAGTGTCACCGCTGTGACTAAAGTAAAGATAATTTACCTTTTATTAAACTTCTGAATAAAGTTAATTATACATATTTTCTGACGCATAAACAAAAATAACAGTTTGTAAAATGTAAAATAACAGTTGAAGTCTTTATATTTACTAGTCAGACATAATTGTAATAGTTAAAATGATAGATAAGATTGTTTCCACAATGAAATAAAGATTGAATAAGGTAGCTATCTCATAGAAATAAATACTTACTATATAACTAAAATAACATTTTTAATTCATAATAAAATTTACATTTGACAAATTGTACTAGATTTGGAATTTCTAGATTTTTTTATCAAATTACTACTAAGGACTTACTTTTTAATTTTCAGATTAAAGTTTTTCATATACCGTTAGTAGGGTCTCGGAACACACGAAAGAAGTTCGAAGAATAATTTATAAGTTTTTTTGTTCGGAACACACGAAAGTTCGAAGAATAATTTATAAGTTTTTTTGTAAAAATAACATATTGATGAAAAGCTTTTTTGCTGACTGTACTGTATTGTCGTTCAAACCAAACCTGTATGAAAAATTTCAGCTCAATCTGACACTGGGAAGTGGGTCAAATTAAGCTTGCAAAACTTTAACACTGCAAAAGCTTGTGAAATAGCTCTTAAAATGAACGCAATAAGGTTGCTTTCAAACTAAGTATTACTGTACAGTACAGGCAGATAGCTTTTTAGTATGATAGCCAGTTCCTAAGTGGTTGAGGATTCCGGGAGTAGTGCGCTTCCACCTTCAGCCTTATCATCACTTAACATCAGGTGTGTTGAAATCAAACTGCCGTACTCAGAGACGTCAATTAACTTTTAATGACAATTAAATCTATATCTGTCTCTTCTTTATGTCCAGTATTGAATAAAGTAGGAATGAAAATTTAATGCCAATTAAAGTTAATTGACGTCTCTGAGTGCGGCAGTAAGTGATACCCGTTGTAAATAATAAAAAAAACTTTTATTTGAGAATTGAAAAGTAAGTCTCATTAAAAAATAGTCGAATTACCTAGTAAATGTTGTGAAATTTTATTAGATTTGAAAATCAATTTTAGTTAATAAGGTGTGGTTCAAAAAGACGTTCAAAAAGTACTGGCTACAGAAAAAGACATTAATATTTATCTACAAATAGCTTTAATTAAGTTTGACAGCTAGTTAAAGAAAGACATTTCATTATTTAAATATCATGGATTCTAAATTTTCATTCATTTAAACGTAGGCATCGAAAGCGGAGCTAACCGTAAACATATGTTTCGCATATAAAAATTGTTGGGCAGTGCAGTCAGAATAAATACTACCATATAATAATAGTATTCCATCTTCATATAAAACAACGGTCCAACGGAACGCCAGTTATGACTCATCGCGTCGATCTCGAAACAAAACGTCGGAAACGGAATCGGATTCGAATTTTGTGATTTGTCTTTGTCTATTCTATGGTGAGTGACAGAGAGTGCATACATTCCCCTGTCGGGGCGAATGATCTCAGTTTTTTTTATTTATTATACAAAGTAAAACATACAACTTAGAAAAACAGAGTGACTAAAACCCGATAAGGTTTGTCCAGTCACTGCGTATTCGTTTTATTAGATAGTCGGTATTACGTATTACTAAGGTTTCAACTAAGCAGTATGAAAAAATATATACAATTTGCTTCATTCTTATGAGTATGAAGAATTGTATACAGAGATCCTTCCAGATTATACCGAGAGTTATCGTCTGGCCTCTACCGACGGCCAGTAGTGCTAGCACAACATATCGCGACTCTTTGTCGCGCTCCTTCCAACCAATCACCGTTGCCTTAAGTCACGCGCGCTATCTACGAGCGATGTATAGGGCTAGCACAACTTGAGCGCGACTCGAGTGAGAAAGAGTCGCGGGCACTTTTAACCAATCAGATCGCTCGTAGATAGCGGGCGTGACTTAAGGCGACGTGCTGATTGGTTGAAAGGAGCGCGACAACTAGACCTACTGATTGGTCGAAAGTGCCCGCGACTCTTTCTCACTCGAGTCGCGCACAAGTTGTGCTAGCACTACAGACCTTACGTCATAACTAGCTTTCAGATCTTTACTAGGCAGTTAGAATATTCGTTTGTACTCTGCCATGGTGTCCAAATGAAATATAGCCAGGCGTCAGTCACTCGCTCGAGGACGCGAGATAAGTGCCGTAGCGCTTCGCGTATATCTCGGGATACAATTTACAGCGGGCCGCCCGCCGTACGTCCGCCCGAGCGCGATAGAATATATGCGATAGAAAGAGATGCAACGACTAGCCCTTCGTAATTAGAGCCATACAAGCTGAATTATACTTTATCGTGTTGAAGTTAGAGTTGCTATTTGTTTAAATGGTTTCGCAGAGTGCAGCTTCTGTACTTGTACTATTATTTATTCTGTGATATAGCCCTTATTTTAACTGCAAAACACTATACACAAGTTAGAAGTAGTAACGAAACGATATCTACTCGATTAGCTCCGTTCTCAATAAGACGTGATTTATACTGACGTGTTCTAAAATCAGTATTGAGTATCACTATTGAGTATTTAAATTGAATTTATTAATAAAACGACTGTAATTTGTATATTTTAATGCATATCGTTCATTTTTCTTAGACTGAAGAATTATTTAATGTTAGTCATAATATATTTGAATATTTACTTTGATTCGCAATACATACGAAGTGGTTTGGAAAATTGGGACCTAAGAATAATATTTGTGAAATAATTGTAATTTCATTTTAAGTCCTTAAATATTGTGGACATAAAATAATTGTATTTTATTTCACAAATTGTTTCCCTAGGTAGAGTTTTTGTCAAAATAGCCATTTATTTGCTCCGATTTTTGGTTTAAAATTAATCCAGTGGTGCCATAGTTCATTATTATGGTAAGGATAGTAGTTATTTTGGCAAGAACTAGGTAGATGGTATATAGACTGAAATTGTAAGTCGCTGGTCTTGTATATAAGATAAGATTAAATAAACATTATGTTGACTTTGCAATATTGCGTTTGTTTCATTTAGTTACACCCTGAAAATTTTACCGACTGTCTATAAACACATAAGTAGCTCAAACAACTGAACGGATTACGCTGAAAGAGCCATGCGGCAATTTGGGCCTATTTTTTATACTGTTCAACATTGATGATTTATACACCACAAAATTTTAATTAGTACTTACAAAGATTTTCGGGGATGATAGTGTTCATCAATACAATCGGTCATTCCCGGTCGCCACCACCAGTTTCGCCACCACTGGGGGCGACTGGGATTTTTTGTTTAAAAATTTCCCGTTCGCCACCAGTGGTGGCCACGGGGATTTTTCTTATAAAAATCCCGATTGCCCCTACTGATTGTATTTATAAAATTTATATTTAAAGTCATAAATAAAGTCAAAAAAATAGTATAGGTTTTATAAGTTCATAATTAATTATCAAAACATTTTTTGTTACATACAATATGTACATGCTAGGTCATAATAACTGGTATGAGTAGGTACCAATTCAATCAATATTGTAAAAAATATATTTGTATAAGTATAAAATAATTAGGAAAATATTTCAGACTCCCTTTAGCATCTATGACCCAATGTCCCAGTCGGTCGTCACCACTTTGCCTCCACTGGTGTCGAACGGGAAACAAAAATCCCAGTCGCCCCCAGTGGTGGCTAAACTGGTGGTGGCGACCGGGAATGACTGAATACAATGACCATGAAGTGAGCATGTTTAAATAAAGCAAGTGCCCGTTTTTTCTGCAAAGGGGTTTAAATCAATTTGTAAGTTACGTCTAGTATTATATTATCTGTGGTTACGTTTATTATGTAAGGAATCGGGTAAGTAAAGAACGAAAAAACAACTTATTTCATTGACAACAATTTATTTACATCTCAGATATATTTACATTACATTATAAATATCATAAAATATTGCACAGTATATTACTGTTCGTACAATTAATTTAAATAAACTTAGCTCATAGATTGTAAGGGTGAGTGAGGCCAAACGAACGCAATTTTGTGAGCAGTATTTCTTTATCGGTTTCATAGAAAATTCCTATTTGATTTACACGGGCGACGCAAAATAAGTTGTCTGCCGGCCAACAAAATTTCTGCTAAGCAGATATTACGCGACTCGTAAAAAATTAAGCTCGTCTGCCCTCACCCTACGGCTCAACCCACACGCAACCACTCCACATGGGTGGGGCGCATTTTGTATTGGAAATGAATAGTCAATTCACACGTACCACATTTTGCAGTCATTATCGACCGCGTGGGTGATACCGGCCACAACGCAACCAACAGCGACGACGCTGCGAACTAGCGGCCGGCCACATCCACATCACAACTACTAGCGACGACATTTTGTCGCACTACCACATCGCAACCACAACGCAACTGCAAAAAGTAACAATCTGTAAATGGCGGCCAAGCATTAAGTGTGAGCGCGATAGCATGACCCACCCACGTGGTCTACATGCAGCATGACGGTATGTGTGAGCGAGATAGCATGACCGGCCGGCCGCCTTTTCCGTATTGTTTCTTTATCCGCGCAGTTTATATACCACATTTTGTCGCTGCGATGTGGTGTGGTTGTGATACGTGAGGGTCGACACTAAGGCCTGTATTATAGAACGATACTCAAGCGGGTATCTCTGCTCAAACGTAGTTGGAAAGGGATGTACGTATCTGTTGAATGTATTTGCATCCCTTTTCAACTGTACTTGAGAAGAGATCCCGACTTGAGTGTCTTTCTATAATACGGGCCTAAGACGCACGTAACTAGCCTACTTTAGAACGCAAAATCCGATAGTTCGTTATACCCGTCTCTCTCACTCTACAGCGGACAGGAGCCGTCCTCCGGAACTTCGTTAGCCCCGCCCAATTTCACATGACCAGTCATTCTCCAGAGAATGAGAGAGACGAATAACGAAGTGATAGACATCGGTTACACGCTAATTCTGGCGTCAGTTCAGTCACAGCCATCTCTATCGTCTTCTACAAGCCATGCGCATAAAGTTGGCAACGTAGTTTTAAGAGCATTGACGCGGTCGAACGCCGTTTTGCCTCAAAATAGGCAGTTTTGAACGAGATATTTTCTATGAAAACGTAATCTTAGAAACATGCTAATTTCAAATTATTGTAAACAGTATCTTTGTCTAAAAAGTTAGTAAAAAACATTTTTCTTTTTATAGAGTATTTGTGAATACTGACAATTTTCCCGAACAGTGTTTTATAAACTTCACTTTTAACATCAATTTTGAAGCTCTAATTTTTTAATACCATTGAAAAAAATAGGAAACAAAAATTTCTATGTATATCTACATATCATTACGCAAATAGTTAGTAAGGAAATTAGTTTAATTTGTGATTATTTTCATACGAAATTAAAATCCAAACAAAGTGAAATTATAAAGAAATCACTGGTAGTAAACATGCAACATTTATCAATAAATTACTTTTTTTTACAAAAACTTATAGTCTAACGTAAAATAAGAACATATTATCTAAAGTTTGAATACAAAAAACCTATATAATGATGCATAATTTATTTTATATATATTTTTTTAAAGTGCTATAAAACACTCTGCGCAAAACATTTCAAATTAGTCCGCCGCTAGGCTCTTCAGAGGGAGGACGTATCGCTCGGTGCTCTGCCGTCTGCCGTTCGCTGAACTTTGCAGTGTGCTGCGTGGTGTGGTATAGCTTATAGTGCAACCGACACGTCTTAGTACTTTCGTCTTAGTACACTCATTAGATAGGTAATTGAAAATTGTTTACTTCTATGATCATTAGTTCACTCACACACCTAATTGTATTTATCATAATTGAATACGTATTTGTAATAGAAACTGACCATGAAAATGATCTAACAAATAGTAATTTGTAAGGTCATTTTTTAATTTGACGATTCTGTATGAAGTAAATCAGGAGGAAAAAAATTAATCTTGACGAGTTTCTTGCCGGTACTTCTTCAAGGTCTCCTGTTCTAGGGTTTGCGAACCCATGGCGTAAATGACTGAATTATCCAAATGGGATGTTGACCTTCAAAACGGTGTATAGGCACATGAGTACTATCAGAGTGTTGACTTCATAGAGCGTGCAAAATTTTGGTAGGGTTGTTACAAGAAGATTATGAAATATTTATTTACAAATTACTTACTCTAATGTTTCTCTTTATACATTTTATTTTTATAATTATATTTTTTGGTACTATTTTAATAGAAAACAGCGACGCAATATCAAAAATATAAAAAAAATCCAAGATAGCGGCCAACTTTTTTGTCTGTTGGCCGATTTCGATGAAACTCGATTTCTAGTACTATTTTGACAAGAAAACAGTAACGCAATGTAAAAAATATAAAAAAATCCAAGATGGCGGCCAACTTTTTTGATTGTGGGCCGATTTCGATGAAACTCGGTTTTTGGTACTATTTTGACAAGAAAATAGCAACGCAATGTCAAAAATGTAAAAAATCTAAGATAGCGCCCAATTTTTTCGTTTGTTGGCCGGTTTCGATGAAACTCAATTTCTAGTACTATTTTGACAAGAAAACAGCAAAGCAGTGTTAAAAATATAAAAAAATCCAAGATGGCGGCCAACTTTTTAGATTGTGGGCCGATTTCGATGAAACTCGGTTTTTGGTACTATTTTGGCAAGAAAATAGCAACGCAATGTCAAAAACTTAAAAAAAACTAAGTTGGCGCCCAAATTTTTGGTTTGTTGGCCGATTTCGATGAAACTCGATTTGTAGTACTATTTTGACAAGAAAATAGCAACGCAATGTCAAAACTTGAAAATATCAAAGATGGCGCCCAAATTTTTGGTTTGTTGGCCGATTTCGATGAAACTCGATTTCTAGTACTATTTTGACAAGAAAACAGAACTGCAATGTAAAAAATATTCAAAAACCAAGATGGCGCCGAAATTTTTTGTTTGTTGGCCGATTTTGATGAAACTCGATTTCTAGTACTATTTTGACATGAAAATAGAAACGCAATGTCAAATATAAATCCAAGATGGCGCCCAATTTTTTTGTTTGTTGGCCGATTTCGATGAAACTCGATTTCTAGTATTATTTTGACAAGAAAATAGCAACGCAATGTCAAAAACTTGAAAAAATCCAAGATGGCGCCCAAATTTTTGGTTTGTTGGCCGATTTCGATGAAACTCGATTTCTAGTACTATTTTGACTAGAAAACAGAACTGCAATGTAAAAAATATTCAAAAAACCAAGATGGCGCCGAAATTTTTTGTTTGTTGGCCGATTTTGATGAAACTCGATTTCTAGTACTATTTTGACATGAAAATAGCAACGCAATGTCAAAAATGTAAAAAAATCCAAGATGGCGCCCAATTTTTTTGTTTGTTGGCCGATTTCGATGAAACTCGATTTCTAGTACTATTTTCACAAGAAAACAGCAACGCTATGTAAAAAATATAAAAAAATCCAAGATGGCGGCCAACTTTTTAGTCTGTGGGCTGATTTTGATGAAGCTTGGTTTTTGGTACTATTCTGACAAGGAAATAGCAATGCAATGTTAGAAACAATAAATAATTCAAGATTAAAAACCAAGTTTTATCGAAATCGCCCCACAAACAAAAAAGTAGGCTGCCATTTAGGATTTTTGAATATTTTTAACATTGCGTTGCTGCTTTCTTGTCAAAATAGTACTAGAAATCGAGTTTCATCGAAATCGACCAACAAACAAAAAATTGGGCGCCATCTTAGATTTTTTTTACATTTTTGACATTGCGTTGCTATTTTCTTGTCAAAATAGTACTAGAAATCGAGTTTCATCAAAATCGGCCAACAAAAAAAAAATTCGGCGCCATCTTAGTTTTTTAATATTTTTTACATTGCAGTTCTATTTTCTTGTCTAAATAGTACTAGAAATCGAGTTTCATCGAAATCGGCCAACAAACCAAAAATTTGGGCGCCATCTTGATTTTTTTTACATTTTTGACATGGCGTTGCTATTTTCTTGTCAAAATAGTACTAGAAATCGAGTTTCATCGAAATCGGCCAACAAACCAAAAATTTGGGTGCCATCTTGGATTTTTTTAAGTTTTTGACATTGCGTTGCTATTTTCTTGCCAAAATATTACCACAAACCGAGTTTCATCATTTCATCAAAATCGGCCTACAATCAAAAAAGTTGGCCGCCATCTTGGATTTTTAATAAAGGTTGGTTAAATTCAAAATATATTTCTCTTTCGAGAGGTATTGAAAAGGCGTAGCCTGAAAACTGCTCATACGTGCTTCGCGTTGACCCTGAGCTTGTCCACTGGCTGAGCTGTCGTAAACCGGTTTTTACAGACATGCCGTGTACGGACACGCCAGTGACAAGCAGCCAGTGGACACGCACACATGCCCAGCATGCTTGTAGTAGTGTAATCATTTCCCACCGTTCTATGAAGTCGTTTCTCTGTAATACGTAGTAATATTTTTTTTCCTGTGGTATAGGTCTACATCAGATTGTGATAAAAATGGTATTCTGAAATCGGTATTTTATTTCTAAACTAGCTTTCCGCCCGCGGCTTCGCCCGCGTGGACTACACGACGTTATCCCGCGGGAATGTAATATTTTTCCGGGATCAAAGTAGCTTAAGTTCCTCTCCAGGCTACAAAGTATCTGTGTCCTAAATTTCAGCCAAATCCGTTCAGCCGTTTTGGCGTGATTGAGTAACAAACATACAAACATCTAAACATCCAAACATCTAAACTTTCACATTTATAATATTAGTAGGAAGTAGGATAGGATTACGTATCGAATGGTCGGTCATACATGAATAACATAAGATGAGTAAGCAAGTACTTACATACACATTTGGGAAGGATTACTTTATTAGTATTAGTTGGTAAACTATTAAAAAATCTACTTCATATAAACAATAAAATATTGTCTATGTAGTAAACCCATTAGATTACAGCATACACTTATTATGATTATGTAAGGGTAAGTAAGGATATAATATAAAAACTAACACTAAATAATATTTAAACTTGAGTTAAAAGGATCAATGTGATTAGTTTGACTATAGCAGGACACCGCACGTTTGACCTTGAGCGCACGTCTGATGCGAGTGAAAGTTATTCATTTACCTAAACTCGACGCGACGCATTTGGGTTTAACGCTCTTAAGTGAACCGATTTGACATCGTTTGCACGGTTTGACAAGTAAACAGCGAGTAAACCTCGAGTACTGAATCCTATGGAGATGGCATATCTTCTATCTATACATATAAAAACAAGCTGACCCGGCAAACGTTGTTTTACCATATAATAGTGGACCAGGTCACCAACATCTTGTGTGTGTTTATACACCAAAAGTTGCCTACACCAGACAACAGATAGCGCTAGTTACACACTACCAATAAAGGGGCCCAAGCTTGGTCTCTATTTCCTACATATAAAAAATTACTCTGTGAAGTCGAGTCATTGTCAGATAACTCTGCGCGACAGGGGCATTTTTGGCGCTAGTTACAGTACATTTTTTTATTCTAAGCTTATAGAAAAGATTAGTATTCGATTTTGACCGCGCAGACGTCAGTGATTACATACTCTTTGGAAACGGCAATGGAAGAAAATGACAGTTTTGTATCGAAGTTACGACAGTTAAACGATTTTTCATAGAAAATTACAATTTTTACTCAATTTTCCTGAATAATAAGTAGCCTATATTACTCTCCAGCTCCCAAACTATCCCCATACCAAATATCACGTCGATCCGTTCCTCCGTTTTGGCGTGAAAGAAGGACAAACAAACAAACAAACAAACAAATAAACAAACAAACAAACACACTTTCACAATTATAATATTAGTATGGATGAATCCCTATTTCCCTTGGTCACGACATCACGCGTGAACGACTGGACCGATTTGGCTAATTTTGGTCTTGAAATGTTCGTGGAAGTCCAAGGAAGGTTCTTACGGTGAGAAAATAGGGGAAGAGGGTGTATGTATCTTTTCAATCTATTTTAATGTAACTATTGTTTTTTTGTAATTGAATTGGCAGCAGCAACGTTAGCTATGAATTTATGACAACTATATTTTAAAGTTTTTCTTTTTTTAATTTTATATTTATTAATTAATATTTATTGTCTGAAATTCAAATTATTCAGTATTTTAATAGTGATCTTGCAATTTATTTATTTCTAATCCACGTCATTGGCAGTATTATTTATAATATTAATAATTACATTATTTATGCAGGTAGGATGCTTTTTTGTCTTGCGAATCCATGGTGACGGCTGAAAATCAGCGATTTGCTCTAGAGCAAATAGACTGCTGAGCTGCGACCTTTTTGCACCACTACAGCACACATACATGATTGTTGTATTAAGTTTAATGTGTTTTCAATGTGTGTTGATTCTGTTTTTGTATTCATTCTTGTGTGTGTCTGAAGTGACAAATAAATGTCTTATCTATCTATCTATCTATCTAAGTGGGGGTAGAGTAGAAGTAGGGTAGGGTAAAGGTAGGGTAGGGTATAGGTAGGGTAGGGTAGGGGTAGGGGTAGGGGTAGGGTAGGGGTAGGGGTAGGGTAGGGTAGGGTAGGGTAGGGTAGGGTAGGGTAGAGGTAGGGTAGGGTAGGGTAGGGGTAGGGGTAGAGTAGAGGTAGGGGTAGGGTATGGGTAGAGTACGGGTAGGGTAGAGTACGGGTAGGGTAGGGTGGAGTAGGGGGTAGGGCCACGGGAACGAAGTCGCGCTGGGTCAGCTAGTAAATAAATAAAATTGGAGTGTCTGTTTGTAACATTAAATAAACGCTTTTTACTACGTGCATATGATTAAATATACGGTACATATACCAAAATGACATGTTTTACAATTTTTGTCTGTCTGTCTGTTTGTTCCGGCTAATCTCTGAAACGGCTGGACCGATTAATACGACAATACGATATTTTACTGATTTTTTTTTATTTCTTTAAAACGTTTTTCGAAATATTAGCTACACAAAACAAGTTTTTATTTTGAATTATCTTGAATATTTTCAAAGATATAGGACTTCAAACTTTATAATTAGACAAGGACAGGACGCTATCTTTGTGACGTCAGTGAGTTAGTAGCGTTATAGTCACGCCATAGAAGATTTCGTTTTAGAAAGAGACAGCTATAGTCAAAATCAAACTGACTATAATTCTTTTATCATAAAACAGACTCAAATTATATTTTCACATTTGGTATTCTTAATTGCATTATTTTTTAACGTCATCATTAAATATCTACATTTCAACAACAGTAAAATACCCTATTAGAAGAAGTTTAAAATTGAATTCCAAGATTTTCTTACATTGTGACTTAGTTACACCTCACTTTTTCGTAGGTATGCCACCTCCATAGGATTTAGTACTCAGAGGAGTAAACCGGTTCACAGCAATGTTGCCGTTCCGTATCATAGCATGGCTTGTAGAAGACGATAGAGACGGCTGTGGTTCAGTCCATCATTCTGGTCAGAATGAGAGAATTATCGTGTAACCATTCAGACTGACAGACTGATGGTCTAGACCAAAAAGCTTACACTACATACTGAGGTAACTGGAGAGTGCAGTACTAATACTTTTTTGTGGCACTGAGGTTGTCTTCCGTCTCACCTACCTTTGAAAAAAATACGTATGGTCATATGAGACAATTGACAGCCACTACATACTAAATGTCAAATTTGCTGGGCACACTTTTTTATTCAGGGTGAAAACTCCAGTTACCTCAGTATTTAGTCTAAGCTTTTTGGTCTAGACTGATGAAAACATGGAGCTATACTTAATACTGAGGTAACTGGAGAGTGCAGTACTAACACTTTTTTGTGACCAAAAATTACACAGTGGCTGTCTTCCGTCGCACCTACACTTTAAAAAAATACGTATGGTCATATGAGACAATTGACAGCCACTACATACTAAATGTCAAATTTGCTGGGCACACTTTTTTATTCAGGGTGAAAACTCCAGTTACCTCAGTATTTAGTCTAAGCTTTTTGGTCTAGACTGATGAAAACATGGAGCTATACTTAATACTGAGGTAACTGGAGAGTGCAGTACTAACACTTTTTTGTGACCAAAAATTACACAGTGGCTGTCTTCCGTCGCACCTACACTTTAAAAAAATACGTATGGTCATATGAGACAACTGACAGCCACTACATATATAAATGTCAAATTTGCTGGGTACACTTTTTTCTTCAGGGTGAGAACTCCAGTTACCTTAGTATTTAGTCTAAGCTTTTTGGTCTAGACTGATGAACATTAAATATTTTTAATAGTATTCGTCAGCCGTTTCGAATGACAGTAAACTGACAGGAGACTGAACTGACGACGCCAGAATTTGCGTGTAACCGATGTCTTAAGAGTGCCCGTGTGCCCGTGTGCCCAAGTTCTCGACCATGAAGCTCGACTTAATACTGAGGTAACTGGAGAGTGCAGTACGAACAATTTTTTGAATACCACAAATAACACAGTGGCTGTCTTCCATCTCACCTACACTTTAAAAAAATACGTATGGTCATATGAGACAGCTGACAGCCACTACATACATAAATGTCAAATTTGCTGGCGACACTTTTTTATTCAGGGTGAGAGCTCCAGTTACCTCAGAGTATTAAGTCAAACTTCATGTTCTCGACCAATGAAAATGAGCCGTAATGCCCCGTATTCCACATAACCCTTCTGCTATATCCCCCCAGCCTGCCTAGCATGACCATCATACACCTTAGTGTGGTAAGCAAGACAGCATGACTTGCTATATCATATCGCGCGATAAAAGCCGCTCATGCTAGGCCGGCTGGTAGGGATCGCTACCAGTAGAGCTATGTGGAACAAGGGTTTTTTACAAGCTTTAACTTTTGCAGTGTATGTTTGTATGTCCCTTCATCAAATCTTGCAAGCTAAATTTGACCCACTTCCCGTTTGAGCTGAAAGGTTTGGCTTGAATGACAATACAATATTAAAGTAGGTACAGTCAACAAAAAAGCTTGTCATAAAAGTTTTTACAAAAAACTTATTTCTATGAGAATTAACATAATTTTTGATTGTTTTAAAATACATAAAAAACGATAACTATTTTTTTATATAACTTATTCAGGAACACCTTATTAGTCATAGAATGAAACCACATTCGATCGATTCGCACCAGCCCCGCAAAGCGCCATACTAATATTAAAGAGTTTGTTTGTTTGAATGTGCCAATTTCAGAAACTACTAAACCGAATTGAAAAATTGTATTTGTGTTTGATATTACATTTACCGAGGAAGGCTATATAGGCTATATTTTATCCCGATATTCCCACTGGAACGGGTACCACGCGGGTAGAACCGCGAGAATCCGCTAGTAATTAAATAACGAGACAGGCATGACAGAACATAACATGGTTCGCGGCAAGGGCTAGGCGATGTATTATGTATTTTAAGTGTTTTTTTGGGACATACTATGCTTTTTTTTGTTTTATTTTTATGTATTTTTGTGATGTCCCAAATAAATGAGTTTTCTTTCTTTCTTTCTTTCTTTCTAACAAGGAGGCTAGAAGGAGCATGTCATGTACTTTGTACCTACTGCAGGCTATCTCCTGACGGAATCCAGTTGGGATAAAAATCGAATCAAGATCGAAAATCACTTCCATTTGGATGAAAAGGCAATGCCTAAAATTGGCGTCGTTTTTTTTGTCTCGCGGCCATCAACAAAATGTTTGAACATCAATTCTTGATAGTATAACAAACAATATTTGCCAAGACAGTATTGCTGTAAACTCAGTCAGAAGCAAGTTAGAACCATTCGAACGTAATAACATTTTTAAAAACCGCAAATGTAAATTTGTAATTCATACAAACACTATTCAAGATTCAAGATTCAAGATTTAGAAGTTCTAGCTAGTCTTACTCGGTTCGGGCTGAGTTTACAGATATACTTCCTTTGCAAATATTGTCTGTAGTGCTGCCAACAAATTATATTTCAATGTTTGGTTGATGGCCACAAGAAAAAAAAAAGACGCCAGCTGCCATACAAAAGTGTTCATTGTCCTTTGGGACACAGATACTATGTAGCCTGGAGAACAACAAACGCTACTTTTTATCCCGGAAAAATATCACATTCCCGCGGGATAACGTCGTGTAGTCCACGCGGGCGAAAAGCTAGTATGTACGCCGCATTGGGCCCGCGTTATAAATATGCTATGCAGACTGTGAACCTAATATGAAAATCCTCCAAAAAACCCAATAAAACAAATTCACAAGAAAGATTTCTTGATAAAATTATTAATATAAATTGTTTAATGTACAGTATGGGTCTTTTGACAGCTCATTTCGAGCAAAACAAAATGTTGTGTCTTGACAAGTAATAGGGTCTAATTAACCAACAATTTTTTTTATATATTGTATGGGCTTGCTCTTGACTTCATACTGAACCTTAGGGTTGAGAAGAAGCCTAAGATGGGGCGAGCTTACCCAGAAGCAGCCTATTCACTCTAGCTTTAAAAATAACAGGGTTGTAGTCATTATTTATGTAGACCTAGGTGTTATCGTTGATCGAAGAGTGTACGTTTTAAATATTTTCTTTCCGTTTTAACCGACCCAAAGACAGCCATATAGGCTATAAATCCTCTACACAATTAACTTTCTTATACATATTACAAATTACAGTTAGCAGTCTTTCTCACTCTAACCGAACACTTGCGAAAGAGATAAAACATGTCTACAAAATGTACGTAATTATCCCTTTACTTACATATGATTATATTATAATGTAGAGTTTTGAAGACATGAAATAAGATTTATTATTCCATTTCACATTTTATTTACAATTACAAACAAAGTTATTTCATCTTTACCCAAAACCTCAAAACTATTTTGTAGAAGTCATTGTTTTATTAGATGGCAACCATGAAAAAGCCAAAAGAAAATGAACTCTTCTATACACTTTAGCAAAAAACTAAGGACATCGACGAAATTGGCCCTTAACATGCACAAACATATATCCGCAAGCCAAAATGGCCCCATGCTCGTTGTATTGTGAATCGGTCATACAATCTCAGCTGGCATTTGTTAAAACACGGACAAGCATAAGGCCGAATTTCCACCTGCAAGTAAACTTCTGCGATAAATGTGGTACCATTTTAATTATAACTTTTTTAACTTTCATTACAATGACATTATAACTTTCAACTTTTTTTATTTTATTTTTGCATGTTCTGCTTAGTCCGTAAGTTGAATGCAATTTACACATGCCGTGGCAGCCTATAAATAAGACATCACTTAGAATTGTATCCCTTAGATAATATAATAATGTTTAGTTTTAAGTGAATGAACTTGTTGGTTGTCCATAAATAAATAAATAAATAAATAACCTCAAAATGTGACACACTGCGTGATTCTATGATTCTTAGGCCGCGTTTCCACCTGCATGTAAACTTGCGGAAGTCTTGCGTGAGTTCTTGCAAAATCGTTTACAATCATACTGGCAAGCTGTCGCGAGTGTAATTGATACGTAGTTTACACTAGCAAGTTGCTGCCGGACAGACCTGTCGGACATTTATCGCAGAAGTTTACTTGCAGGTGGAAATGCGGCCTTATGCTTGTCCGTGTTTTAACAAATGCCAGCTGAGATTGTATGACTGATTCCACGAAGCTCGACTTAATACTGAGGTAACTGGAGAGTGCAGTACGAACAATTTTTGTACACCAAAAATGACACAGTGGCTGTCTTCCGTCTCACCTACACTTTAAAAAAATACGTATGGTCATATGAGACAGCTGACAGCCACTACATACATAAATGTCAAATTTGCTGGCGACACTTTTTTATGACATGATTGCGAGCAGACTTGACTGCCCATTTGTCAATCGTTGCTGTGCCATTTCAAGTGGCATGGCAAAAACATAAAATATTGTGTCTAGATTTAAGAGGTTGAATACTAACATAGTTTTAAGCAATATTGTTACTAACAAAATGAGTTGTGTATTACTCGATGAATAAATGAATTTATTATTTATTTATTTATTTATTCAGGGTGAGAGCTCCAGTTACCTCAGAGTATTAAGTCAAACTTCATGACTGATTCACAATACAACGAGCATGGGCCAATTTTTTTTTCCTGTTGTTGTGTGTTTTAGATAACTCTGCGCGTGACTGGAGCGTTTTTGACGCTAGTGACAGTACATTTTTCGTTTTAAAGATATGGTAAAGATAAGTTTACGATTTTGACCGCGCGCAGACTTATCTAGGCACTCTATATCCTATTGACATTATTCTATTCCTTTTTACATATATTGAGTACTCACTGTTTGACATTATAAGTATGAATTTTAATCTTGTATAATTTTGCATGCCACTGTGGCTGGCTGAGCAAGTGACACAAAAAATAAAATGAACATCTATGTAACCATACTCAGATGCAAATAAACATTATTTCTATTTATATTAATGTATGGAGGCGAAGCAATGTCCTTAATGTTTTTATAACAGTTATTGTTTGGCGTTTTCATTGCTTCTATACAACAACAAAAAACATAAACTATGGACGAGATTCGAACCCGCCGCCTTAAGGCCTGATCAGACGAGGGACTGTCCGCAGAATACTTTTTTGTCCATCGATATAGATCTCATATAAATTGTTTCGAATAACGCACACAAGGAACTAAAAGTACCGCGGACAAAAAGTCCCCGAAAATACCGCGAACACCAAGAGACTGGACTGGACAAAAGTTCGCGGTAGTCCCCGAAAAAAATAGAACGAACGTAACTAGGCGCAACAACGCACACAACGAACTTTAGTCTGCATTGAGCGCTCGATAGTGAAGTACGTTTCCGGGCAACAAATGTCCGCACACCGTATGCGTTGAATCCGCGACAAGTACTCGGATGACATATTTTGGACGTACAGGGAATTTTTGTCCCAGTCTGATTAGGCCTTTAGAAATCCGATACAATGCTCTACCAATAAAGGAGCGCCCACACTTGTAACATTTTGGCGTGTCCGAACACTGTGTCTTTATAATACACTTGCTTTCCGCCCGCGTGGACTACACGACGTTATCCCGCGGGAGTGTGATATTTTGCCGGGATAAAAAGTAGCCTATGTTCCTCTCCAGGCTACCAAGTATCTGTGTACCAAATTTCAGCCAAATCCGTTCAGCCGTTTTATTTTTTATTTATTTTTTAATCTTGTATAATTTTGGCATGATTGAGTAACAAACATGCAAACATCTCTAAACTTTCACATTAAATTTATAATATAGTAGGATTCGTCTCTTTGATACAGTATTACCAGGCCTATTTCACTCCCCGTGTCGGCTCGAACGTTGTAAATCCATAGAAATTAGGTCCGCAAAAGAGCTAGAATATATGCGATAGAAAGAGATGCAACGACAACGAGTGGCCGTTCGTATAATTTGCCTGCGCCGTACAAGCTGAACTCTACTTTATTGCGTTATAGTTAGAGTTGCTATTTATTTAAATGACTTAGCGGAGTGAACTATCTGTTACATAGTAACTATTTAGTAATCTGTGGTATTACCACAGCGTATCCCCAACAAAACTAACGATGCGTGATAAAGACATTGTGTTCGGACACCCTAAAATGTTACAAGTGTGGACGCACCTTAAAGCTACCGAAAGGCTACGTTGCCGGTTCGAATCACGTCCAAACTCCACTTCCATAATTGCATTGTGATTGTTTAGAATTAACCTAAAATCGTAATAAAAAAATACAGTGCAAAATGATGTTTCCAAGTTTATTTGAATTATTCAAATTTACTTCAAGATTACTTATTTCATTTTATTTTGATAGGTATGAACCTAATTATTTTTTACTTTTTTGAATTTACAATGCATCTTATTTCCTGGCGGAGCTACTTGGTAGATGGGTCGTTTTCTTTCTAATATTTCCTTTTCAATATAATTGTGATATAAAATAGCATTGTAAATGCAAAAAAAATAAAAATAATTTGACAAATTGTTAAATATCTGGGAAGGTATTTCTTTCGACTGTCGAGGGTAGTATATCGTCACATTGATGAAAAAACACTGGCTAACAGCTTAAGAAGCATTAGAGAAATTCGACGCGACTTCTACTGACTCCGTGGCTCAACTCAGGGTTTGATTCTCGGCTGATTCTCGGCTGAGATATTTTTTTAATATTTTTTTTCTAAAATTTTAAACGTAAGTAATATTCTATTGTGACAATTTATTATAACAAAACATTAAATATAGAGGGTGTTCGGCAGAACGTTGAACGTACGAAAATAGGGGGTAGGTGGGGCGGTCTGCTACCTGACCATCCCAAAAGATTTTACCTAGGTCCAAAGTTTTATTTTATTTTTTATTTATATTATATTTATATTTACGTTTTTGGAATTTCCTCACTTTCATACCTTTAAACCCATGTAACTTTTTAGTTTATGGACAGATTTCTTTGTTTTTTTATCTTAATGATTTTTTTTAAGGTAAAAAACATAAAATATCCATGGTTGCGAAAAAGATATCAAAGCAAGCTATGATCGTTAGAAAGCTCACACTTCAGAGATGTTTTTAAAAATCGGAAGCCATTCATCACTTTGTTTTTTTTATGCAAAGCAAAGATGACCTTTAAAATTTATTTTAAATATTTTCTATGTTTGAGAGTCCATAAGTTTAATTCTAGCAACAACCTGCATCAAGTATCACTTTCCAACCATTAAGATGCTAAAAAATAAAACAGGTCTGTCCTGAAAGAAAAAGTTACATGGGATGATGGGTTTAAAGGTATGAAAGGGACGAAATTCCAAAAATTTAATTAAAACCTTAAATAAAATTTAAAAAAAACTTTGGACCTAGGTCTGGTTTAGGGCTGGTTAGGTAGCAGACCACCCCACCTCCCCTCTATTTTTGTACGTTCAACGTTCTGCCGAACACCCTGTATACATATAATTAATAACAAATCATTTGATAACAAATGTCTGTCAATTTCAAACTTTATACACTTTTATATACAGTAATTTACAATAAAGCGATAAAATAAATAAATATATTATTTTAAATATATCTATTCTTATCGTGTACAGTGAATGTATACTATTATAATCGCAAGTTTTACATTATAGAGCACATCAAGTTAAGATAAAACCGTTTTGACGCAGGTGGTCACTTCCGCAAATCGTCATCGCAATAATTAACCGTCAGGGTAGCTAAGCGTGGCGGTAAAATCGAATATATGCAGATGAATGTTCGCGAATCAAAAACAAGTAATTGGGTATTTGACTGAATTTTTTTTATTGACTTAAAATATTTATTGATTTACTAGCAACACAATATAGGTACCTATTTATTTTTAAATATCTTGCATATTTTCAGCGATATAGAGCATCAAACTTTCTAATTAGACAAGGAGAGCGCTATAGAAATGTGACGTCACGTCACATTTCTATAGCGCCATACTCTCGCCTAAAGAGATAGCTAGAGTCACAATTAAGTAGCTTATAATTTGCTTGTTATAATACACATTGAATTTCTTTTTTCACATTCGTTATTCAATAATGTTATATTTCTGAATATTTTAATTAAATATCTACATTTCAACAACAGTCAAATACTCAATTGCTTCGAGTGTTCGACAAATACAGCCGAACCGAAATGCCAGTCTGCTTATGTGTGTTGTGTAGCAACCCTTACTTTCGCAAAACGTCACTTTCGCAAATAGTCATAACCAATCAATGGTTGTTTGCCTCCTGGAGGCAAGTATTTTTACCCGCTCCAATGGATTCTTGCCTCCTGGAGGCAAGCTGACAGCTGATTAAAATACTTTAATTAATTGTGTCAAAACACTCTCTGTTCCTATTTAATTCATACCAATCTTAATCTAGACACCTTATTTTAATCGTAGAACAAGAAATTGGTCCAATTCAATAAAAGTTTGGCGGATTATATTCGGTTGAAGTTCGCCGACTTGCTTGCCTCCAGGAGGCAAGGAACCAATGCGTCATCAAACACATGATGACATTCTGCTATTACGCTACTCAGGTATGTTGATGACGTTCTGCGAAAGTGGCGATTTGCAAAAGTGGCATTCTGCGAAAGTGTCATTTTTGCAATGACAAATTTTCCGAATGTACCTATGTGACCACCGGCGACAATACCCATAAAACGACTTCAATTTGCCTTTAACAACATCATTTCATCTCTAAATCTTATAAAACAAAGTCGCTTCTCGCCGTCGCGTCTGTACGCTATTTAGATCTATTAGTCTGTAGATATTTCAAACTACGCACAGATTTTAAGGCGCTACTCGGAAAAAGTATGGACTTTTTGATATAAAACTATAGACGGTTAGAGTTGTTATAAACCTTTATCTAGATTCGTATAGTTTCAGAAACACGATTTTATGATTTTGCCTCGACACTTTTTCTTTTCGAAAATACCTCTAAAAAATACGAAATATCAAGATTATCCTTATATGGGGTTACATATACTATTGAAAATTGGTTTAATTAGTGGATAAATATTATTTAGGATCGTGTAGAAGCATTTTAAAAAAATTGCAATAGTTTTTCAATACGAAGTGATTTTGTGTTTTTTTTTTGCCTATTCTGCAAAATTGGTCTCGTACCCGCGCGCGTCGTTTTGTTATTGCTATCTCGCTTCAGCATAATTTTTCCGAGTATCGCCTTAATCCAGTTTCCATCAATAAACAGAGTGATACAAGAGAAAGATCTACTTGTGTTATACATACATACATAAAAATCTTTCCCTCGATAATTCTCAGGATAATTTGATAAATCGAATGTTCGCTAAAATCTTAAGAGTGTGGACACGGACACGGATAATAGGGTATTTTACTTATTTAAAATACTTTTCGAAATATTAACTACCTACTATTATTTTTAATTGGACACCAAACTTTCTAATTAGACAAGGAGAGAACGACTATCTTTGTGACGTCACCAGGTCATTAGCATCACAGTCTCGCCACAGAAGATTTCGTTTTATTAAGAGACAGCTATAGTCAAAATTAAACAGTTCATAATTCGCTTGTTATAAAACAGATTCAAATTATTTTTTGACATTTGGTATCCTTAATGTAATATTTTTTTAATATCCACTTTTCAGCAACAGTAAAATACCCTATTAAATAATGGTTATGACATGTTTTAATCTTACTGATAAAATGACAAATGTATATATGTATAATACAGCTACATTGCACCCGTACAAAGCCGGACCGGGTCGCTAGTTAATAATACAAGTGTTTAGCTTGTTGTGCTTTTAACTGTACTTAACTAAGGGTGGTATTCCACTTATCAAAGATCTTTGTCCAATATACATTTGACCAAAGGAATTATCAATAAATTCGTCCTCGTCCAATTTCTTTGATCCAATATTTGATAAGTGGAATACCACCCTAACAAAGAAAATTACCCTTTATAACAATAGCACAAGGTTGAAAACGCAGTGGATGTAATATTACATGTTCGGTGGGCTAAACTAACCTCTATTCCAATGGGTTTAAGTGCCGGATTCCTCCATTTTCGTTTTGTATATTCTGGAAAAGTATAAATTGATGTAATCAGCAATTATAGGTGTATAATAATATTTAAAAAATATACAGGGTGTTAGTTTAAACAAGGGACATACTTCAGGGGGTGAAACTACCTATCAATACCAACAACTTTTACTATGGGACCAAGTGCGATATCGCGGAAAAAAAATCGTCTGTTTCATACAAAAGTGCAATACCGAATGGGCCAAAATGTATGGAATAGTATATGTTTAAATTTTCGACACAAAGTAAGTTAGGACTTATAAAATTATTATTCTACTCTACAGGATGGCCCATTTAGAACGGTCAGTATGGGCAAGTCTGAATGTGCTCACGGTCAAGTGTGGTTATGGCCAAGTGCGGTCACGTCACGGCCGAGTGTGGTCACCGTCGAGTGTGGTCACGGCCGAATGTGGTCCCCGCCGAGTGTGGTTACCGTCGAGTGTGGTTTGGTCATGGCCGAGTGTGGTCATGGCCGAGTGTGGTCAAGGCCGAGTGTGGTCACGGCCGAGTGTAGTCATGGTCGAGTGTCGTCACGCACGGTCATGGTCGAGTGTGGTCACCGTCAAGTGTGGTCACCGTCAAGTGTGGTCATGATCGAGTGTGGTCTCGTTAAATATGGTCACGCTCACGTTCGAGTGTGATCACGGTCGAGTGTGGTTACGTTGAATGTGGTCACGGTGTCGAGTTTGGTCATGTTGAATGTGGTTACAGTCAAGTATGGTCGTGGTCAAGTGTGGTCATGTGTGGTCAATGGTAAATACTCACAAAGCGCTCCCGTTGGCGTCAGTGGTGATGGCGATCCCGCATTTGGAATCTTTCACCACGCTGACTATCTGGTGGTCTGGGCAGTCGGGGTTGGTGAGGCAAGACCACAAGTCGCCTATGAACTCGTTTATGGCTTCTACTTCGATACCTGCAACGGTTTTTTTCCTTTGTATAATTTTTACTTTTGCAATTTTTTTTTAATCTAGTTGATCCGCGTGGTAACCGTTCCCGTGGAAATATCGGGATAAAATATAGCCTATATCACTGAGGTAGGAAGAATGTAGCTTTTTAAGGATGAAAGAATAATTACAGTAACTTTTGAGTTTACTCTTGCGTTAGTGATTGACTGACAGACAGCGCACAGCCGAAACTACAGGTCGCAAGAAGCTGTTTGGCAAGTATGCTCCTTGGGAAGTGTAGGGGAGCACTATGAGATGAATTTTGGAAATTCCCCCTCTAAGGGGTAGAAAAGGGGGTTCATGCAGACAAAGTCGCGAGCGTAGCGCTAGTTTAAAATATCGTTTCTGCTCATAATGTCAACTTCTCAAAATGACAACCGGACGCAAAATGTCCCTTTCTCAAAAAGTCAACTTCTTGAAATGTCAAATTCTCAAAAAGACAACTTCCATAATGTCGTGTTAGTATGAATTATTCTTACCTTCAAAAGGACCGAGAAACTTAAACTCAGTATACAATTCTTCTCTTGCAAACTCGCTAAAGTATTCTAAGATCTGATTCCTCAAATCGGTTTTAGTCAGCACCCGTTCCGTGTCATCAGTTTGAACACTCAATATGCTCTTCATGAACGGATTGGTCTCTTGTTTTAGAGTATTTTCAGTAACTTTACTGAACTTACTCTCTCTCTTAGTAATCTTCCTTGGTTTCGGTTCAATTTTAGGTTTTGGAGGCTTTTTGGCGCGACCTTTTTTGTGTTTATTTACGGGACCGGTTCTTACTTTTTTGGTTATAACACCAATATCTGGTTTGCTTTCATTTGATTGTGAATTGTTTTTATCTTCTCCGTTATTAGGTGTTTCATTTGAATTACTTTTATCTACTTCAGTTTCGTTTACAGTGACAATTGCTATATCATTTGTTTTACATTCATTTAGTTCGGTCGCTTCATCTGATTTTGTAGGGAAATCTTCGTCTAAATCGTCTGTAAAATCTATTATGTCCATATCCATTGACTCTGTCTGTTTGTCTGTTTCGTCAGTGCCAGTGTCTTCTGGGTCATATCTTAAATCTAAGTGTGTTACTAGATACAAGTGGTCGGGAGCTTCCTTGAATAAGCACAGTGCTCTGAAATAAATACTTGAAGTCAGTGCACAAGTTATTGCAGTAGAATAGGGTATTTTACTATTGTTGAAATGTAGATATTTAATGATGACGTTTAAAAATATTGCAATTAAGAATACCATATGTGAAAAAATAATTTGAATCTGTTTTATAATAAAAGAATTATAGTCCGTTTGATTTTGACTATAGCTGTCTCTTTCTAAAACGAAATCTTCTATGGCGTGACTATGACGCTACTAACCCACTGACGTCACTAAGATAGCGTCCTGTCCTTGTCTAATAATAAAGTATGAAGTCCTATATCTTTGAAAATATTCAAGATAATTCAAAATGAAAACTTGTTTTGTGTAGCTAATATTTCGAAAAACATTTTAAAGAAATAAAAAAAAATCAGTAAAATACCGTATTCATCATCATCGGATTTGTGGGTATATTAACTGAAAATGCAGCCAGCCGCAGATTATTAAAAATCGTGTCGTTAGGCGTGTTCGCCTCGGTCAAGTGTGCGTTCACATTAAAGGTTCAAATTAATAAAAAACACTTTTGTTATTGAAAATGAAGTAAGTATAAGAAAAAAAAACGACCTCTGTCACAACTAGGTCCGAAATTTGATTTGTCGATTTTTCTGATACTTACTAATTCATGTACAATAATAAAAATTGCATTATGAATGCAATAAAGCAAAAAAATAAAATTAAAACTTTTTACCCACCGATTAGGTCTGACCCCCTCGCTGATAGTCCTCAACACATACGACTGGTTATACTTCAAAATTTCTTCGATCATATTGTTCTCGTCAATATCATCCCCATATACCTCGTTAGTAATCTTTTCCACCAGATGATGTATCTTCTTCCTTTCTCCGTTCTGTAGTTTCGCATCGAACATCATTTCTACCTAGAGTTGTAAAAAAAACTTTTTTAACTATCTAAACCGAAAACCAAAGGTTAAAAACCTCAAAACAACCGTTTTAAATAAGAGAGATTGCTGATTTTTCGAAAAATAATGAATACTATTATGGAATAAAATATCGTTACATTATCTACACTACACATACTAGAAGACAGTTTTTACAAGCTTTTATTTAACTTGCAGTGTATGTATGTATGCATGTAAGTCCGTTCGGGTCAAATCTTGCAAGCTTAATTTGACCCACTTCCCAGTGTCCGATTGAGCTGAAATTTTGTATGCAAGTTTGTTTTAGATGACAATTCAATATTAAAGTACAGTCAGCAAAAAAGCTTGACATAAAAATGAAATTTTTACTAAAAACTTATTTTCTTTTATGCGACTTAAAACTTGTATCGATTGCTATAGGTAGAAAAAAACTGACCATCCTGAAAGAACATAGTAAGTTGGTGCTACGGCAAATTAAACATTTGATGAAGTAATAAAAACTGAACTCCTATTAAGGAACATACTTAGTTTCAAAGGGTTGTAATTAATTTGATCATCAAAGTAACCTAACCTAACACACAAACATACAACCTGAAACAAACTGAAATGGAAACTTGGTGTGCATTTCAGTATTTAGGTGCTTACTTAGTATTTTTGTGGCTCAATTAATTTTTTCTCATTTTCAACCGGTTCAAACCAGAAAACGTTTTGAAACACTATATATATATAACGAAACTATGTATATAACGAAAAAAACGTTAAAAACCAATCCGAATTGGTTTTAAACAGGTATTATTTCATTGATCAGCAAACTAACCTAACCTAACACACAAAGATACTAGTTAAGTTAGCACGTATAAATACTGAAATGGACACTTAACTATATTTTGTATTTTACATGCTTTTTGCTAACTTAGTTTTTTTTATCAATTTATTATTTCTCCTTTTAAACTAGCTTAAGGCTCAACTCAAATTGGCGCAGTGTCGAAGCGTCAATCTGTAATTTCACATAGCAAATTCACTTTAAGTCGTGGGCCACACTGGAGCGACCGCGTGGCGCGGAGGCGACCTGTGGATCCGCAGGACGCGCGAACTTGTACTATTCCCTCCGCCCCGGTTGCGACGACCGCCGGACACGCCAGTGTGGCCCCTCCCGTCCGTCTCAATATATTTGTTTTTCCCGCTCAACGCGGACGCAATACGCGCCGCTCCAGTCTGGCCCACGACTATGCGTTTTCGCACACGGGCCACTAAAAAACGCCGCCACCACTTTCATACAAAGTCGTCACTTGTTTCTTATTCTTGCGCTTCAAATGGCGTCGTTTGTGGCTAGTGTGCGGCGGCGGTTATTTCCACAACGAAATGCACAAAGGATATTTTCCAGTTTTGTTTGAAGCCTCGGCTAGGACTTTGTACACTATACCATAGGCAAGCAAAAGATAAATATAATAACTGAAAACTAATTATATCGCTATAAGGTAACGCGTTTGATGGTACAAAAGCATTATCTAGTCTTAATTTTATGCAACCCCGAATCAATATGGCGGTAAAACGTCACACTCACATTAAAGATTATCGTCAGTCGTCAATGTCATCGTTTTTTCGTACAGAAATATCAATGTTTCCGAACGTGATTTAAATATTGTTGCCAGTGTGATCATGGATGGCAAAGAATTTTTATTTTAAAGTTTATTTGTACCATTTATCCAGAAAGACAATGAAAATTTTAATATTTTATATGTCTTTACTATATTTTTTACTATTAGTACGAATAGTGTACAAAATCCTAGCCGAAAATGAAAAATGTCCTTTCTTCTTTAAAAAAAGACACAACGGCAGTGAATGAGAGGTAAATCATCTTATCTAAGCATGACGCCATAACAATGATGTTTTCAGCATTATTGTGTTCCGGCAGTTAGAGATAAGATAGCCAGTTCCTCAGTTCCTCAGTGATTGAGGATTCCGGGAGTAGTGCGCTTCCACCTTCAGCCTTATCACCACTTAAAATCAGGTGTGATGAAGGCTTGTTTACGCTAAGGCGGGTCGTTACGTGACCTTAAATTTAGTTGAGCGAAGCGATGGCTGGTTCATGCGTCATGCTCGTGAACGGGTGCCGCCAGTGGGAATGGGTTTACTCATGACTGCTTGTCTTAACGTGTAGTTAAATATTATACTTTATTTATTACTATTATCTTGAAAATTTGCAACGAAAAAAAAAATTACATTTTTTTCGAAACATATAATATTATTGGTTTTCCATATATTATAATTTTTTCCGATAGGTTTTTTCATGTACATTCTAAATATATATATACTTTTTATATGTTATTTTATCGATAACTATGTGAAAAAAAAATCGGTATTGTCTTTTGTTTACACAAAAGTTGAGTTTGAACGTCGATTATAAAAACAAAGCATCTCGTTAAAGTGTCGGATAAGTTTTATCCGCTGCTATGACTCATATGCTGCTCATAAATGTAACTTTTGTCGTCGTGCGCACAAACAGATGTTTGGGAGAGCCAAAACGCGCGCTAAGATGCTTTGTTTACGTAAAAAATGAGCCTGTAATTTGATACCCCTGAGAGTCGAGAGGTTAAACTGATTGAAACCTCTTGTTTAGTTAAAAATTGTTTAGTGTTATATAATATGATAATATGTAAGAGCAAAATTAAATGTAACTAATTAAATTAAGTATTTTCTATTGTGATGGAAAGTGACCTTACTAATGTGTGAAGATCATTTTTCAATTTGACGACTCTGTATGAAATATAACAGGGAGAAAAGATAGCCCTTGACGAGTTTGTTGCCGGTTCTTCTCGCAAGGTCTCCCGCCGTAGGATTAGCGAACCGATGGCGTAGCTTTTTTGACGTTCATAAGTGTTATTATCTCTACCTAAATTGAATAAAAAATAATTGATTTTGATTTTGATTTTAAGTGCTACCCCGTTGTGGATTAAAAAAGTCAAATTTGCTATGCAAATTTCAAGTTACTTAACGCCTAGAAATCTTTTTTACATGTTTACCTCATAATCGTTCTTGACGAAGTCCAGTATAAGTTGAAAAACATTCATCTTGAAGGTCACACCACGTCTTTGACCCTTTTGCTGCTTTACCAGCTTCGGTGGTTTCGGTTTTGGTTCTGGTTTGCCGAAACCTGTTGTTGTTAATGCCTGTAAATAATTATTTGTATAATAAATAATAATATACAGGGGTGTTTTTCTATAATAGCAAAACCTCTTAGATGGTGATTGTGCTCATGAATATGAACAACTATTACTATGGGGCCAACTCTGCAACTCAACAAAAAAAATCAGCTGTTTCATACAAATTGTCAATACCTACTCGACCAGAATGTATGGAACAGCTGATTTTTTTTTTGGATATGATAATGTATGTAAAAATACATTCATCATCTTATTTTTAAATGCATTTCTTAGATAAAGAGACATATCAAGATTCTTTCGCTTTACTGAAAGGAGTTTAGTATAGCATATATGCACAGCTTTTTACCCCAGGAAAACATCGTGTAGGCGAAACCGCGGGCGAAAAGCTAATTATTAGTTATTTTAATTTTTAGTTTCTTGCATTCACAATGCAATTTTTATTACGGAAAAATGGAAAATGAATTATTTAGAAAAAAAAAAGGAGTCCGAGTCCCATCGGAGTTGGTTGTGAGACTTGTAAGACGGGTAGATTTTTTTCTAAATACTTCATTTTCCATTTTTCTGCTAATTATTAATAAATAAATGCGAAATTTTGTAAGCATGGATGTATCTTTGTTACTCTTTCACGCAAAAACTACTGAACGGTTCTGGATGAAATTTGCAACAGAGATAGATAAAAGGCTTTTATCCCGATATTCCCACAGGAACGGGAACCACGCGGGTGAAACTGCGGAGAGCTACTAGTTATTTACTATGTATTTGTATTTTTGTAATTTTTGTGAGCAAGTTTTTTGTAATTTTTGTGAGCAAGTTTTTTGTAAGATTTTTTTAAGATTTTTTGTATTTTGTGTATTTATACTTACATAATCAGTGTTTGGTGCTATCGGCTCCACAATCCCAACACCGCTCTTACCTAGAGCTCCTCCCTCCCATCCCATTTTCGCCATAATACTGAAAAAAAATAGGATGGAAACATAAAAAAAAGATCTTTATCGGCGTTGTGCACCTTTTTGTGATGGGTAAAAAATGTTAAGCTCGCGTCAGGACACGTGACTGTCAGATCGAAAATTCGTAAGACGGACACGTGACCTGATCGAAAAACTGTTACAATGCCATTAGAATACGAAGGAAAATTTCGCCACAGTTTCCAAAGTTGTAATAGCTCAGTTAGAAAACGGGCGGCATTAAAGCCAGAAGACGTCGGCGCAAATCCAGTCTGTATTTTTTATTTTTTTGTCAAATTCCTTATTTTTTTTGTGAAAAAATCTAGGGAGCCCTTTTCAGATCTGCCGGCATTCCCAATTTAAGGTGAACGCACACTTATTCGAGCCAAACGCGTTGAACCCGCAAAACGGAAAAGAGTTTTAGATTACTTTTTATGAAATCCTATAGAACCTCGCACACCTGCCAGTGAGTCGAATCCTCATCCATTTTATTTTAATACACAATGGCTTAGCACTTAGCCTTCATCGCACCTGATGTTAAGTGATGATAAGGCTGAAGGTGGAAGCGCACTACTCCCGCTACTTAAATAAAAGGTAGCTAGACAGGAGGACTTCGAACCCCCACTGAGAATCGAACCCGGGACCTTTGGGTCTGTCTGATATCGACTAGAACTCATAATTCGACAATTCATAAATTAGTTCCGTTCGGCGTGTTTGCCGCGGACAAGTGTGCTTTCACCTTTAGCCTGTTAGCGCTCATTCATACAGACGAACGGAACTTTGGCCGACCGCCCGCGTAGTTACTTTGTGACTACGGGCGGCGGCGCCTGTCGACGGCAGCCGTCACACACCGCGTTTTTAGAGCGCACCTCGACGCGTCTTTGGATCGAGACACTCGCGCCGCAAAAAGGGACATCCCCTATAACTGACTACTATGAAAATAGAAAAGATCAGGGGGGCTACCGCGTAACTTTATGGATATGAACTTCATACGTTTTTTGGAACTTAAGTCAATTTTATAAAAAAAATAGCTGCTTTCAGTTTCTTGTTTTGTGATGTTGGGTATAACGATAGCTAGCTAGCAACGTTCAACAGAACAAAGCAGCAAAACTCTATCAAAATAAGGAATTCAAATGACAGTTGAAGCCCATATCCATACCCATATTTTTCAGCTGGTACAGGGGCTGGTTGACGCAAGGAGACAAACCATCGAAACCATGTACATCTGTCGTGTGTCGATTGAGGCTAGGCCACGCATGTACCCCTGTCCATCTAGCAAAAATTAGGGTTAGAGACTCGTCGCTTTGCGAGTGCGGTCTAGAGGAGGGAACGACTGATCACATTTTCTTCAATTGCCGCAAAGTCAGTTCGACTTCACTGTATGATGTCCTCCCTCCATGTATCCCTAAACCTACCAACTTTAAAAGTGTCCTCAGTTACGTAAAACCTCCTGGCATCTCTGTTTTGTGTGACTTTATTACTAAAAATAATATACGATTATAATTTATTTATTTATAATCTACTAACACATTTTATATATAAGTATTGTGCGCGTCTTTATTTCAGATAGGTCCACAGCAAGTTCTACAGTCTCAAAATTCTAAAACTTAGACCACCTACGTTGTATTCTTACGAGACGCCTTGAAGAAGCAGAGTCTGTAGGAACAAAAAACTGAGCGAAAAACTGGACATTGGCGAAATCCAAAAGGGAACCGCCACCGCATAAAAAGAAGAAGAAGAACAAAGCAGCAAAACTCTATCAAAATAAGGAATTCAAATGACATTTGAAGCCCATATCCATACTCATATTTTTTAGCTGGCACAGGGGCTGGTTGACGCAAGGAGAATATCACGGCCAAACTAAAGGCATACATACACAGGGAATTTTTTGGCAATAATTGCCTGGCAAGTCAAATGGATCAATCTGAAGCAATTAAGTAGAGCCATGTTGCTCCATATTTTGTGGTATTGTGTGACCTTATACAGCAATACAATAAAATGGGTAAAAGGAAAGTTCTGATCACGAAGATTAAGATTATATTATGAAGAAAATAAAAAATTAAAACGGTCCTAAAGAAAAAGATGCTAGCGAAATGGATTCTTCGCTGAAAAGACATTGAAGGTTAGTGTAATAATAACGCCTACATTCTGCGATATTGAAACGTTTCTAAAAACATGGCTTATTAAATGTTACGTTAAAGTCGTAATTGCGGGTAACCAATCGGGTTATCACTTTACTGGCTTAATCGTAGTTTAATTTATCGAAAATTGTTACTCTGCGGGTAGTTTTTGGGACTACTATTCGGGCTGTCACTACACCGTTACTTTAACATTTCTTTTCGAGATTTCGATGTATTGGAACAATAAAAAGGGCACTCTTGCAAACTTCTGTTCGGGTTGTCACTTGAGTACCCAACTTAACTCATAAACAACAACTGGTTGCTACATTTTGTCATTTTGCCACCGCCTTTAATTGCTCGTAGCTAGACAGGGAGGCTTTGAACAAGCCCTAACACCAACCAAACCGAATACAATATACCCGTACTGGGATTCCAACCCGGGACCTCTGGGTCTGATACCAGTGGTGTGTAAAGGGCCCCACAGACAATCAGTTCGCCTGTTGGCCTAGACCGGATCAGCCATCTGACGTTCGAGACCTCCATCAGCCACACACTAGACCGATCATTGCCTGTCGCCAATAGTCGGAAACTGGCTGTGAGGCCACACACTAGCAGTTGATAGCCTTCAGTTTTAGTATAAGTTGGTAGTTTCTGTAGTCTGTCAGTTCTAAACCTTTTACGAAACTGTGTGTGTGTGGCCGATTGCAGCTAACTGACAGGCCGTTGCCAACAGGCAAACTTATCGTCTGTGAGGCTCTTAACACAAGACCACCGCTGTGGTTAAAATATAATAAAAGTATACTTTACAGGCGTACTTACCTTGCTGCTTTATCAATCTTGAGTGGCTGTGACAATGCCTTATTAAGTTTATTTTGAATCTTATTGGGTCTGGCATTGTGTTTACTGTTCCGTTGCGGCTGTGTTTGTTCATGGCCTGAAGTAGGTTTCTTCCAGTAATGAGCGGTCCAAGAATTAGCAGTTCTTTCAGTGTCATCATTAGGTTCAGAGCTGTAACATATGGGTTGATAATTTAAGTTTTTTTTTTTTTTTTTTTTTTTTCATATTTGTTTGCTAACATGCGATCGGTCTTTGGACCATAAGCAGTTGTTTTGTTTTTAATGCAGGCGTGGAGGCATGCCTTTCCACTGTCAGGCTGCCTTTATGTTTTGCTAACTGGTAAGGTTATTGTATGTTGTCCCAAGTATGCAGTCTCTTCAGACGTCTTGTCTGCAATGGTTCAATAAGACTCTGGGCCAGTTTGTTCTTATGATTACTGATTCGATCTTTATACGAACTAATGCTATCGGCTATTTGCTGTTTGACTGTTGGAATATTAAGATACTCATGAACTTCTTCCATTCTCGTGAACCATGGGGCATTAACTATTGTTTTGATTTAAGTTAAAACAATAATAAAAATGTCTTTATTTAGATTTTTATTTTTTTGCATTCACAATGCAATTTTTATGGTTGAAAAATGGAAAATGAAGTATTTAGAAAAAATCAACCCGTCTCACAACCAGCTCCGATGGGACTTGAACCCACGACCTTTCGCTATCCGGGCGACGGCTCTTGCAGGCAGGTTGTGAGACAGGTTGATTTTTTCTAAATACTTCATTTTCCATTTTTCAAATGACTTTATATTTATATTTAAGCTTTTTAATGTATTAGGTTAAACAGTTGGTCTTCCAATAAATAATTTTGATTAAATAATTCATATTATTATTTCTAAATGGACTTTTATTGCATATCTATACTAATATTATGAAGAGGAAAGAATTGATTGTTTGTTTGTTTGCATCGAATAGGCTCCAAAACTACTGGACCGATTAAAAAAATTTTTGACCATTAGAAAGCTACATTCTTCCCGAGTGACATAGGCTATATTTTATCCCGATATTCTCACGGGAACAGGTAACTACCACGCGGGTAACACTGCGAGGATCCGCTAGTTATTAATAATAAATTTTAAGCATTATAACTTCTATAGGTATATTTATTTTTATAGTTTTTAGTTTGGGGTAAATTTTTACCCCCCTTATTTCAGAAGTGTTATGAAAACCATCAAACAATGTTATTATTGAGGGCCAAAGTTATTAGTTCAGTGTCTTCTTAAAGACATTTCTACTTTTATTCATATCACACTTAGGATGTGCATATTTCTTTACAATATGGAAAGCATTTTTGAGCAAATGTTAAGATAAAATTGAACAACTGAAGTCCAACTTTCATTATAACAGCTCCTCCAATATCCATAATTGGCTAAAATAGTGTGCATTTTTATAAATTATCTATTTTGATATAGCTTCACAATAAAAAAATATAAGTACAACTGTTTCTAAAAACAAAAAGTTACTAACCTATTTTCTACTTTCCTTGTATGCAAATTAGTCTGATCATAAAGAGATTCCTTTCTTACAACACGTCGGTTCTTCGAATCTCTTTCCAGTTCTTTTTCTTGAAACTTAGAGCATGAAGTAGGTTGACCATCAGAGACCTCTTTCACAAGTAAGTTCCTAGCACTTAGATCGTTAATATTGTAATAAGCAGAGCTTTCCCACAAATTATAAGTATGCTGAAATTGTTGTTGTGAACTTCCAGGCAAAGTAATATCCGATTCACCCATTTCTAATTAAATAGATTTGTTTACCTACTTTTTCTACGTACCTAACGATGCTTGGTATTTATTTTAAACAAGCAATAATCAAACGCTAAGTAGTTTATGAAACTGAAACGGATATTTTTGAAATATTCTAAATACTTCCTCTAACATTTTAAGTAACTCATTTTATTATTTAAATTGAAGAAAAACAAATAAATAAAAATCACTGCTGCAAAAGCACTGTACTTTTTTGACAGTGACAACACGTCACAGACATGACAGTGACAGCGGTGTTTGTTTTTTTATTAATATCGGGAAGACAAAGGAATCAATGCTCACACAGCAACAGCAAACCCCACGCCATAGAAAAAAGGTAATATTGTACATTGCGACATTGTGCCCCTGGTACTTCCCCAGCCCAACTAACCCAATCCTCACTAAAATTACTGTTTGTGTGCCCACTCGCAGGCACTAGGTGGGCCTCACCCAAAGAGTTCTCACTCACCCGGCTAGCTGACTGCACCGAAAGCCGCAAACATCCGATGGGGGCTAGCTAGCTGCTAAATACTGGGAGGCTACCGGCTAAGAAATATGTATATGGGTATGGGCTTCAACTGTCATTTGAATTCCTTATTTTGATAGTTTTTTTTTGCTGCTTTGTTCTGTTGAACGTTGCTAGCTAGCTATCGTTATACCCATGAAGCTCGACTTAATACTGAGGTAACTGGAGAGTGCAGTACGAACAATTTTTTGAATACCACAAATAACACAGTGGCTGTCTTCCGTCTCACCTACACTTTAAAAAAATACGTATGGTCATATGCACGAAGCTCGACTTAATACTGAGGTAACTGGAGAGTGCAGTACGAACAATTTTTTGAATACCACAAATAACACAGTGGCTGTCTTCCGTCTCACCTACACTTTAAAAAAATACGTATGGTCATATGAGACAGCTGACAGCCACTACATACATAAATGTCAAATTTGCTGGCCACACTTTTTTATTCAGGGTGAGAGCTCCAGTTACCTCAGAGTATTAAGTCAAACTTCATGGTCATATGAGACAGCTGACAGCCACTAGCCACTATGTCAGCTGGCGACACTTTTTTATTCAGGGTGAGAGCTCCAGTTACCTCAGAGTATTAAGTCAAACTTCATGGTTATACCCATCAGAGTATATAGTATACCCCTCAGAGTATTAAGTCAAACTTCATGGTTATACCCATGAAGTTTGACTTAATACTCTGAGGTAACTGGAGCTCTCACCCTGAATAAAAAAGTGTCGCCAGCAAATTTGACATTTATGTATGTAGTGGCAGGTAGTGGCTGTCAGCTGTCTCATATGACCATACGTATTTTTTTAAAGTGTAGGTGAGACGGAAGACAGCCACTGTGTTATGTGTGGTATTCAAAAAATTGTTCGTACTGCACTCTCCAGTTACCTCAGTATTAAGTCGAGCTTCGTGGTTATACCCGACGTCACAAAACAATAGTGGCTATTCTTTTTATAAAATTGACTTTAAAGTTCCAAAAAACGTATGAAGTTCATATCCATAAAGTTACGCGGTAGCCCCCCAGAAGCTCAAACCCAAGCCCGCCTTCGTCTGCGGAAGAAATCCTTGATGATGAGGTAAGGGTGGGAAAGGATATATCCTTACCTTTGAGAATATAGAGTACAACTACCTATATTATTTAACCATATTTTTTAGCCGGAAGACCCTCTGATCTAAATGTTTTCGTAAAAATGAGCAGTTTTCAGTCGACAGTTCGATGACTTAATATTTTTAAGAAAGCTCGATATGTGGTTAGTGGTGGTGTTACCTGAAAGAAGAACAGTAGTTATGTTATGCGTGGTATGAAACAATGCGTTGCTTCATTGATTTTATTATCAATATAGTAGTAGCAAATAATTTTAATTTTTAGTTTTTCGCATTCACAATGCAATTTTTATTATTGAAAAATATAAAACATGTGTTTTATAAAAAATCTACCCGTCTCACAAGGGGTCCTCCGATGGGACTCGAACCCAAGACCTTTCGGTATCCGGGCGACTGCTGTCGTTACGAGAAGCGTCGAATTTATCCGATACTTCTTACGCGCTGTAAAGCCAGCGTTAATTTCATCAATGTGAATGTGACGATATTACTACTCTCACACACGAAAGAAATACCTTTCCGGATATTTGACAATCGCTAAAGATGAAATTATTGCTATTGCAAATTATTTTAATTTTTACTTTTTTGCATTCACAATGCAATTTTTATTATTGGAAAATGAAAAATGAAGTATTTTAGAAAAAATCGACCCTTCTCACAACTAGCTCCGATGGAACTTGAACCTTTCGCTATCCGGGCGATTGCTCTGACCTCTGAGCTATGGAGTCGTTACGAGAAGCGTCGAATTTATCCAATACTTCTTACGCGCTGTATTGTGTAACGTAGTGTTACTCACTCTTAAGTTTAGAAGTTATTTGTAATATTTATGTGCTTAGGCAGATCAAATAAATTTGTTTACTTATAATATTCTCTAGTCACCGCGGCCTATTGTCTCACACGCTTGGACCGGTTGTCGCCTCACCTCCCACCATCACCGCTAGCACCTGTCCCCGCTACAGTGGCGGCGGGCGTCCCGCAGGCTAGCTCGCCCGGCTCACCACGCATACCGATTTCTAACACCAAGGCGAAGCTACGCTGGTTTGAGTCGCGCGCGCACCTTTTTTCTGCGCCGCGATCTTATATTTTCATATGTTATTCTACGAACGCAAATCTTTTAGTGTTTTATTGTAATCCCGTACTGGGTAAGTTGTGCAGATAATTTTCTATGCTTTATTGTGCTTCTGTTTTAGTATTTACATGATTTTCTAAATGTAGTGAGTGTGAAATAACCGTTAGTGTTTTTTAAAATAGTAACGATGTTATTTAGGAAACCTACCTATTTAGTTTTAGTTGGTATCAATTCTATTAGTTCCTTTTACTGTGTAGTATTTAATAAATTATCTTTAATTATGCCATTTGCCTAGCCGTTACTGAATGACTTAAAAATGCCACCTTCACTATCTTTTCCCCTTGTGCTGGCTAAATAATTGTAGTACTGGAGTGCTTCACGATTCCTTGCTCTCAGCTTGTACAACAAAATATGGACCATAACATAACGTATTCGATCGGTGCGTTACAGGAACACCCTTGGGAATAAGGAGATTGCTAGCTCCACACGCCCATCCTAAGGTCTGAGGAGACCTGCCTGCTGAAGACCTAACCTAGACCTGGATCGTGACATCGGCGTCGCCGTACTGCGAGACCTAGGAGAGTGCGGTATTCTGGGCCCTGGATAGATTGCGCATTGTGACCTAGGCAACCTAATACCTACCAGTAGATTTTAATTATTTATTTCATTTTTTATAAGTACCTTGTTTTAAATAAACTAATTTATCTTTATTTGCCGCATTATTTAATAACTATCATTTATTTAATGCGACAATTGCCAGCGTTAATGTCATCAATGGAAATTAAACTCATCAATCAATCAACATGGAACTTTGTCAAACAGCAAACAAAACTAGAATGTGGCACACAGATGTAATATGACATAGTTCTACGGTAAAACCCCCTTTTTTAAATATTAAATCTATTTTTCCGTTATAAAAATTGCATTGTGAATGCAAAAAACAAAAAAATAAAATAACTATTAAATCTATGGTTAAAACATAGTGATTACATACTTTTTGGTCCTAAATAGTGTTTACAATATTAATAGTATTGCTTGTGACTGTACAAGTGTAGGTACAACTTGATTGTACAATGAAAACACGTTTTATAATTTAAACAATTTATTTCTCTACTTATTTATTATATAGCTATTTCTGATTATAGTAACATATCAGATGTACAATAAGACATGATTTCATATAACATCTTCGCTTAAAAATTATAATAATTATACTTAGAGCCAAGAATATATAAACACAAAGTATATAAAGCTGTCAATTATAAATGGTCTAACAAAGTTTTGAATTGATTAAATTCTCCAATATGTTACTGTAAACATAAAAAAATGTGGTAAGCCTGGATCTGCGGATCTGCAAATACCTGAAAGAAAAAAAAATTTTAGCAAACCATGAAGATAAAACATATTTTTTTATAATGCCCACAATAAGTTACAGTTAAAAATACATTCAAGTAATAATGAATCCCCCAGAGAGGAGCAGAGGGGGCAAAACGTCTCAAAGTATTCTAATGCGAGGCATTCTTACCGGGAGTATTCTTACTCCAAGTATTCTTACCACAATTATTCTGCCATCCAGTAGAACCTGCCTCCGAAGCGCGCTGGCACCTTCTTTTATCTGGGTATATCGCCTTTAGAATATCTAAGTTTACCCAAAGTAATTTATTGCATGACATTCTTACCTAAAGCATTTTTACCGAGAGTATTCTTTCTTACTTACCACAATTATTCTGTCATCCAGTAGAACCTCGCTCCGAAGCGCGCTGGCACCTTCTTTTGTCTGGGTATATCGCCTTTAGAATATCTAAATTTACCCAAAGTACTCAAATGCAAGACATTCTCACCTAAAGCATTCTTACCGAGAGTATTCTTTCTTACTTACCACAATTATTCTGTCATCCAGTAGAACCTGCCTCCGAAGCGCGCTGGCACCTTCTCTTGCCTGGGTATATCGCCTTTAGAATATCTAAGATTACCCAAAGTAATTTATTGCATGACATTCTCACCTAAAGCATTCTTACCGAGAGTATTCTTTCTTACTTACCACAATTATTCTGTCATCCAGTAGAACCTGCCTCCGAAGCGCGCTGGCACCTTCTCTTGCCTGGGTATATCGCCTTTAGAATATCTAAGATTACCCAAAGTAATTTATTGCATGACATTCTTAAAGCATTCTTTCCCGCGAGTATTCTTACTTACCACAATTATTCTGTCATCCAGTAGATCCTCGCTCCGAAGCGCACTGGCACCTTCTTTTGTTTTCGGTGTTCCGGCAGCGCCGGCAGCGTTGCGTGTATCGCCTTTAGAATATCTAAGTTTAACCAAAGTAGGTACTCAAATGCAAGACATTCTTCCCTAAAGCATTCTTACCTGAAGCATTCTTACCGCGAGTATTCTTACTTACCATAATTATTCTGTCATCCAGTAGAACCTGCCTCCGAGGCGCGCTGGCACCTTGTTCTCTCTCCTGTCTTCCGGCAGCGCCGGCGTCGCGTCCGGGTACACCGTCTTTGGTTCCGGCTGCGGCTTCGGTCTACGGGACGAATAACCGTTTTTTAGGTAAAAGCGTAGTCTACGTGCGAATCTGCAGGGATGTCGTCGCCAGTAGGAATAGCTAGGGGGAAGCTGCTCCATTGGCGAATATAATAATAATAATAAACTTTTTACAATTTCACCAATTATACAGGGCGTCCCAAAATTAACTCACATGGAGGGAAAGTACCTTAAATACTGAAGATATAAAATTTTACTGAAAGGAGACTTCATTTTTATTTTAAAAAGAAAACGAACTGCTTTTAAAGAATTTTAAGTAATCAACTGTCTGAACTGGGAATCGAACCCGCCGAATGTAAAAAAAAATATTTCTCTAATTTAATTGTACCCATCGAAAGGCTCGATCATACCTTATCATTTTTTCTTAATAACATAGCATCTTAAATAAAAGGAAGACTACGAAACTTAACATGTTAATGTTAATGTTGAATAACAAGTTTGTGCAGCGTTATGGATAGCCTTTCCTGTGACTGTCGTGCTCAAAACTTTAACATTTCTATGTATTACTAATGCGTGAAGATTGGAGCAATTATCATAAAGTTTTTGATAAAGTTATAATGTGTTAAGTAACACCAGCTCGATTGGTTTAAAAATGTTTGAATAGTTACTTTGGTGCGGTCTATTCCAACATATGGCATAGTCGTGGGACGCCCCCAAGGCTTCCAATGACTATGTCACATGGTGGCATAGACCACACCAAATACTGTAGATAGAAAGTTTTATTGAAATAGGACTTTATTTTTATTTAAATAACAATAGAACTGCATTCAATTTTTTTTTTATAATAGCTTGTCCAAACCGAGAATCGAACCCGCACGAAATTATTCAAACTTTTTAAAACCAATCGAGGTGGTGTTACTTATCACATTATCAAACACTTATGATAGGGAATTAGGTATAATTGCTCCAATCTTCACTCATTAGTAATACCTACATTGAAATGTTAAAGTCTGTATTGAGCACGACAGTCACAGAAAAGGCAATTCATAACGCTGCACAAACTTGTTATTCAACATTAAATGTTAAATTTCGTAGTCTTCCTTTTATTTAAGATGCTATGTTATTTAGAAGAAATGCTTAGGTATAATCGAGTCTTTCGATCGGTACAATTAAATTAGAGAAATATTTTTTTTATATTCAGCGGGTTCGATTCCCAGTTCAGACAAGTGATTATTCAAAATTCGGTGAATGCAGTTCGTTTTCTTTTTAAAATAAAAATGAAGTCTCCTTTCAGTAAAATTTTATATCTTCAGTATTTAAGGTACTTTCCCTCCATGTGAGTTAATTTTGGGACGCTCTGTATAACAGCTAGCTAATAAATAGTTTTAATTAAGAAACTGTGTTATGATGGAAATAGTAAGTCAGTACTATACTATATACAATATACTTTTTTTGTAAATAAATACTTAATAAACATAGAAAACACCCAGATTCGTAATTTGCGCCGTTCAATCTGAATTCTACTTTATTGCGTTATAGTTAGAGTTGCTATTTATTTAAATGACTTAGCGGAGAGAACTATCTGTTACATAGTAACTATTTAGTAATCTGTGCTTCTGCCTTGTAGTTTGTTGACACTACAGGGCAGAAAGTAATAAACTTTACCTCTTACTATCGTGGACGCGAACCTCGGTGAAGTAGCCGAAACTCGGCCTCTCCATGTTGAGCTTATCTAACATGCACTTGTCGTATACGCCCTGGGTATTGCGGCATCTGAAAACAATCATTATCTCTTTATAAAAGGTCACTTGTAAAACATCAACAACCTCGCAGGACTAGATAACTATCATCATAAACAACAACATTTGTTCGACAACTTTCCAAAAAAACGAAATCGATATTTCATATAAAATGTCCGAACAACGGATCGAGTTTTGTATGAAACGACGAAAATTTATTTTGTGTTTTTTGAAAAGTAACCTGCGAGGTTGTAGATGTTTTACAAGTGACCCTGTATTTTATTTTTGAACTTGCTATCCGCCCGGGGCTTCGCCCGCGTGGACTACACGACGTTATCCCGCGGGAGTGTGATATTTTTCCGGGATAAAAAGTAGCCTATGTTCCTCTCCAGGCTTCAAAGTATCTGTGTCCCAAATTTCAGCCAAATCCGTTCAGCCGTTTTAGCGTGATTGAGTAACTAACATACAAACATCCAAACATCTAAACTTTCACATTTATAATATTAGTAGGATACAAGTGACCATGTATGTTATTTTTGAAAGAGCTTCAATTGATCATACAAAGGTTGATACGAGTTGGAACTGGAAGTGCAAGCGACATGATGAGACGCCGCGCCATACTAGAGTGTGTGTCAGATAACTCTGCACGTGCCTGGCGCGTTTTTGGCGCTAGTTACAGTGCATTTTTTGTTCTAATGTTATAGAAAAGATTAGTATTCGATTTTTACCGCGCGCAGACTTATCTGACGAGCACTCTAGTTTCTAGTTGATGTTTCTTTGTTTTGTATGAAATCGAGCGTCGACGCTCGCAGTTGTCATCGCGACGCCCGGTTCGATACCAAGGCCCGTATTCTAGAACGACACTCAAGTGAAGATCTCTTCTCAAGTAGGTACCTACAATACCTACAATACCTACAGTACCTACAATTAAAAAAAGGGATGCAAATAAATGCAACGAATACCTTCATCCCTTGCTAACTAAACTTGTCTACGGGCCTTAGAGAAGCCAGTTCAAGATCAAAAATTCTGGGGGGTAATTGTCTAACTCAACATCAATCGCAATCGCTTTCAGTTTGACATACATCATGCATCCATCACTCGTTGTTGAAGAAAGTTGATAAAATTTTTGTTGGCAAAAGCAGCAATGGCCGTGCAATATCTTTCAAACAAATACAAAAGAAATTGTTCAAAAAATGCTTAGATTAAAAGATCTTTATAGATCTTTTAGAACAAACTAACTTCCTTTGGTAATAATTAATTAATAAGTACTAATTTATCTTAGTAGATACATAACTTTTGAAGTAAGGTTTTTTCTTTAATTACTGATTTATTGCACCCCCCCGCCCCCCCTCTCAAACTCAGGCTTTTTCAATGAAAATCAGGCTTATTCTCAGGACTTTTGTTTTTTTCATCTGGTAACCCTAATTGCGATTGATGTTGAGTTAGACAATTACCCCCCTGGTTCTAACACACGTGGACACACGCATATGGCCGCCAATCGGCATGATAGAATTTTAATAAAAACTTATATTCCCACTGAAACAGGTACAGTCCGCGTCAAATTGATATAAGCGTCTAGAGTAGTCAAAAATATCTGAAAAACATAAACGCAATTTGATCTAAGCAGTTCGAACCATCATATTGTTGTAAGCACGCAAGGTGTTCAAAATATCTTGGCACTCATTTTTTCATATTTATATGAGCAGTCAGTATAGAAAGGCAAGAATGGAGAAGATTAGAGGAGGCCTTTGCCACCTGGCAAACGGACACACAAAAATGGAAAAAAAGACTATGAATAATATGTTATGAAATAATGTGATGTCCGAAAAAGTCTTATAATAAAAAAATGAGCAGTCAGTGTTCATCTAAGCAAACAAAGCTCTCAAAGTTATCTTATGTAGGTACAACAACACCATGCACAGATAACTTTCAGATTATTTTGATTACTCTAGACGCTTATATCAATTTGACCTTGACTGTACTTGACGCGGACTGTACACACGGGTGAAACAGTAATTAATGAAAATCACATACTGTCTCAAACCGAAGTCCCCAGAGCTTTTGTCGATGCAGTTAGCGTACTGGTTGAACTCGCTCAGGCAGGACTGCTTGACCTTCCGGAAGAAGTTCATGGTGCAGGCCGTGACCGCCTTGCCCTCGTTGACGCACTTGCGAGGGTCATTCTCCTCGAAACGGCATAGCATGTATTCCTAGGGACAGAGTGATTGTTGGAGATTTCTAAATGGCCTTAGCATTAATAATAATAAAAAGCCTTTATTGTTTCATAGTACCTAAAGGCCGTGCATCGTGCCGGCGATGTCGCGAGACTTCGGTCGCACCGACTCGCAGCGACTTGATTGGACGCTTATAGCTAAACGGCTTTGTGCAGCGTGCCCGCGACTCACGACCTGTGCTAAATAGACCAGATGCTAGTTGCTGCGAGTCGGTGCGACCGAAGTCGCGCGACATTGCCGGCACGCTGCACGAGCCCTAATACAGTTACAAGAATATCTTAATTTAATTTTGTGTTTTATTAATATGAATCCCTTCTCGGGTGAAGGCCTCCTTCATTCCTTTCCAAGCTTCTCGGTCTCTTCCCTTCCGCAGCCATTTATCTCCTGCCACCTGGATAATGTTGTCTGTCTACCGTTTGGTAGGCTAACCAACATTCCTCTATTTATATTACATTATTATTATATCTTTAATATTATTTTGTTTGTGGAAGTGTTAATTGGGAACACTCAGAGAAATGAAATCAGTTTGTATTCCGAAAAAGCCAGTTGAGACTTAAAATTCGAGGGGACTACCAGCTAAGAAATACCAGACATAATATGGTCTTCAAATGTTAAATGAAGCCAATGCTATATATTTTAGCCTGTAGCCTCCTCTTTAAGGATCATTTTAAACATCTCAAAAAGAAGCTTAGAACATAAATAACGGTTAGGTATTATCTCAAATCAAACTGGCCCAAAATTGTGTTTTTGTTTTTATATGTCACAGTATTGTAAGCCAACGAACAATGTGTCTCAATCGTGTTTCAATTGTAGTTCAATTGTAGTGCTTTTTTACACACTAGTCACAAGAATTATGACAGTATGATGTGATGACTTAACGTTAGCAGGCTTGGCCCCCTGGTCTCCGGTAAGACCCCAGGTGGCCACTAGTTATTGTAAACAGGCAAGCAGGTAGTTGAGTTGAAACTAGCACAAATAAAATATTTAAACTGGGCTTTAAATACAATTGTTTCCATTATACAGATATGCAAATTAGAATCTAGAGACAGAACATGATGAGGAAGAAATAAACCAGTCTAATATTTTATCTTGATTAATAAAATATACATACATCCCTCTTCTCATTATCATTTAACCTTTTAAACCCGATATAAGAGTGGAGAAAACATAAGTCATCAAAGAAATGGTTAATTAATTAATTTCAAAATATCACCTATGTTGTGATACAGAGGTGTTATTGTTGATCAAAGGATACAGTCCTATATTCCATTAAAATTTACAAGTTATCTTCTCAAAATTTCAAAACATAACCTCCTCTCCTCTCACATATTATGCAATCAAATTAACACTAATAAACAACAACTTATGGACAAAAAAAGTAGTAAACTCAAATAAAATTTATATTTAAATAAAATAAACAAAGTATTACTTACATTATTAGCATGTTCACAGTATTTTCCAAGGTGGAACGATCCAGCGAACAAAGTGGACGCAGATAAATTGACCTCTGGCACGGTCAATTCGGACTCCTCCGGCAAACTTGTATCCGCGGTTAGCACCATTTTTTACTCTTTATAATTTCACTGCAGATTTAGATGTTTTATCGCCAAAATAAATACGAATATTTTCTTCCACAATACCGTGGAAGAAATTTTTGAATAGCCCTACCTTTTTAAATTTTATATTTTATCAGAGCGACAAAGATAACAGATTTGCGTTCCCTACTAGTGAAAGCGAGATAGCTTTATCATGTCGTTGATATGTTATTTGTTTGGATAATAATTTCGAGATGACATTGACAGCTGTAATGTAACCAAAATTTCATTCCGTTTTACGTAAAATGAAAACAATAAATCTAATGCAAATAGATTATAATTATTAATAGAGTTTATTCATTTGGCAAAATAACAAAACAAAAATGACTAGAATCAAACTTGTCCTCAGGTCCGAAGCAGTCGTCGAAATTCCAATTTTATTCGAATCCTACTAGGTTCATTCCTTATTTCTTCATTTCAAATCGGTCACCGAATGGATAACCCTCAACTTGACTGTATTCAGAAAACCGCTCGTCTGAAACGAAAATCATGAATGTTTTAATTAATTACCCACCAAAATTAAATAAGGGTCTCTAGGTTTAGCCTTCGGCTAATATATGAGGCCAACATGTATGAGGGCTACTTGGTGGTGCTGGTGGCCAATCTTGGCGCCAACTATCAACGTATCAACATACCACCAAGTAGCCCTCTACACGTTGGCCCAATATATTGGCCCAATGTGTACAGCGGCCTTAAAATAAAAAGACTAGCGAAATACACGGTGACCGACCGAGCGAGAGTGCTACCTACGACAGCCTACGACACTATATTAAATACCTACTGTCACAGTTACTGTGTGCCGCTACGATGGGTCTGGCCACAGCCTTCTCTATAAAGAAGGCTGTGGTGTAGCGAAATGAGCCATTGCATGAAACTCATTATTGGCTGCCGCCGTAGTGTAGTGGCGAATTTCAACGTGCTGCTATCTCCGAGGTCCCGAGCTCGATTCTCGGTGGAACTTTTCTTTATTTTCTCGTGTCATTTGTGTATAAACCAGTCGTAGTTTCCCATTAATATACCTACCATAACACAGGTACTTAATAAGCCACTAATTAAATAGTGTCCAATATTTATTGTTAACTAGATACATTTCTACTATGCGACATACTCACGACGTATATTGACTAAAATATAGTTCTGTCTTCTTCTTTTTTTTGTGAGGGACTCAAGACAAGAGGCTAAACATAATTATTTTTATATTACAGAAAAATATAGATTTATTTATCTTAAATAAATTTTAAAACTGTAAAACTCTACTGACCTCCATATTGCACGTTATTTTCACCAGGTAATTGATAATATTTGGGGATATCGTAACGATTTACCTGAAAATGATCAACCTTCTATAAAATAATAGCAAAACACATTATTATAAAAGTAAAACGTAATTTGAACAAACTAAATCAAAATTATTTTTTACTCTTTTTTGCATGCACAATTTTTTTATCATTGAAAATGACGTATTAGAAAAAATCACTGGCTAACAGCGCGTTAGAGATAATGGATAATATTCGACGCGTCTTCGGCGGTTTTCGGTTAGAGCATTCGCCCGAACAGTGAAAAGTAGTGGGTTCGAGTCCCGAGCAATTTATAGTTATGAGATGGGTAGATTTTTTCTAATTCTTAATTTTCAATAACAAACAAGAAATACTTCATCATCATCAGCCATTTAATGTCCCCACTGGTGGGGTACTGGCCTTCCTTATGGATGGATAAGGAGAACGGGCCATGACCCACCACGCGGGCCCAGTGCGGGTTGGTGGATATTAACGACTGCTGGGACCAACAACTTAACGTGCTTTCCGGATCACGTCACGGAGCTCGAGATGAAGTTTTTGGTCACCCATCCCGTGGCGGACCATTTCGAAGTTGCTTAACCTCCTCAACGATCGCAGGCCAAGCGCGTTTACCCATTAGACGATAGGTTTTGCCATGAAGCTCGACTTAATATACCTCAGAGTATTAAGTCAAACTTCATGGGTTTTGCTGTCAGTTTGCTATCAGTCACAATTCTTTTAGCCAATCAAAATGAACCATTCATAACGCTGCCCGAAGTTCCTCTATACCGACACCATGAGTGATGGTTGCATGACCGTCTAATGTACGCCTTACATACAAATACTTACCGAATCATAATTCCTCCTTCCTATTCTTGGTATATTTTTGTTTGTTTTTATCACATAATCCATTGTATTTTGGTCGTAAGGACCTGCGCTTTCATCACTCCTCCCGATTCGTGGTATGTTATTCGGTCTCACGATAGAACAGTCGATTGAAACTAAAATGTAACTTAGGCAGAACGCTACCAATGCACAAGCCAATTTTGCCGCCATTTTTACGAATAAAAATTCAGTGTGGTAGTTTGACGACTAAAACTTTTCTGTTGCTTTTGAATTTTGAGGCTGCGGTTTTTATAGTAAGCTTTCGATCGGTCCCCTATAGTTGAATGATCGTTTGATTTTATCATCTCGGTTAAAACGAACGATTTTGGAATAATAATAGCTTTTAGATTTAGATCTTTGTTGTTACATGCGGGTAGTCGATCAAAGATAGCCAAAACATTTGCAAAACATAGTTCATTGCCGCTTAAACTGAAGACAAAAAATAAAGACCACATACTATACTACTGCCTGAGCGGATAAACTTGTACCCACAATTATCTACCAAGGTGATTCTCACACTCCACCGCACACCGCTCCGTTTTGCGGTAGTGCTCTTCTTAACTTTGGCTGTAGAATATTGATTTGCATACAAAGCCCGCAGTGTAGTTTAACACACACACGCCGCATCTCCGTCCACTGGAACCGAAACCGGCAGCGGCAGTATGTTATCCGTCTTATTCTTCTATTGTATGCTCAGATCATATAATACTATACTAGGTTTGTATGGGATGGGAGTACCGCAAGGATCTACACTAGGCCCATAGCTTTATACCTATTTATAACAATAATGTCTTACATTCATAGCCCAAAGTAGTTCACTATCAACTTGTGTTAGGTTAAGGATGCTACTACTATAAGTTAAGCATCTCAAGCAGCCAGCAGATTTTATTATGTACTATGGGCAACAGTACCTAACACACCTACGGTTTGCCGATGATGTAGTTCTTATGGCTGAGACCTTGGAAGACATGAACACAATGCTCGAAGATCTTGGTAATGCTTCGCAAAGAGTGGGTCTTAAGATGAACATGGACAAGACGAAAATCATGTTCAATGCCCATGTTGCACCCACTCCAGTTAATGTTGGGAACATTACACTCGAAGTTGTTGACCACTATGTTTACCTAGGACAGACGGTCCAGTTAGGTAAGTCCAACTTTGAGAAAGAGATCTCTCGTCGAATCCATCTCGGATGGGCAGCGTTTGGGAAGCTCCGACATATATTCGCGACCAAAATACCTCAATGTCTCAAGACGAAAGTCTTTGACCAGTGTGTGTTGCCAGTAATGACCTATGGAAGTGAGACGTGGTCTTTTACTATGGGTCTCATAAGAAGGCTCAAAGTCACCCAGCGAGCAATGGAGAGAGCGATGCTTGGTATTTCCCTGCTCGATCGAATCAGAAATGATGAGATCCGCAGGAGAACTAAAACAACCGACATAGCTCGAAGGATTGCATCATTGAAGTGGCAGTGGGCGGGACACATAGCGCGGAGAACCGATGGCCGCGTTGGGGCGGAAAGGTTCTCGAATGGCGACCGTGTACCGGACGACGTTCCGTGGGCAGGCCCCCTACAAGGTGGACCGACGATCTGGTCAAGATCGCGGGAAGCCGCTGGATGCGGACAGCGCAGGACCGATCGTTGTGGAGATCCTTTGGGGGAGGCCTATGCCCAGCAGTGGGCGTCGTTCGGCTGACATGATGATGATGATGATGATGGGCAACAGCGTCGCTTAACTACATAGCAACAAAATTCCTGTGCGCACCTATCGCACCTGCACGAACTAAACGTATATGGTGACGGCGGCGCGGCATGCAAACCATTTTAGCCTTAGAAGTGGTTAAGCGACGCTGTTACCCATAGTACCACAACCACACCACATGACCACATCGCAGCGACAAAATTTGACACGTGTGAATAGTGACGATGCAACTTTTTGCACTTGCGTTGTGGTTGTGCGACAAAATGTCGTTGACGCTAGTATTTGTGATGTGAATGTAAATTTCTTTCCATGAAAACATTAAATTTTACTTGCGGGATGCGAGGAATGAAAAAAAACTAAAACTAAAATATTTATAGTAATAGTATTTAATACTTAAATTAACCTACTAATTAAAGTAGTATTCATCGTCACTAGGGGTCACAAAACCGGTTTCACCGAAATCGAAAAACCGAGTAAACCGGGTTTGCCGCTAATTTTTGAAACCGGGTTTAAGATTTGACAAAACCGGCTATTTCGATTTTACGGTTTTTAACTTTGGTCGACATTTTTGGCCAAAAATTCCCACTCTACCTGATTTCTGGAAATAGGATCTAACTCGCAACACTGGTTTCACGCAGCGCTCAAACAGTTCTAGAATCCTGAGCAATTAAAAACAATATTAGATCATCCCAATTCATAACCGCAGACTAAGTAGAAGAGTAGAAAAAGCCTTCTCATCTGCCTGCTAGGTACTTAAAGTACCAAAGACCACATTCATACGCTTCTGCAAGATATACAGAAGACCGAAGAGTAAGTACAACTTGCCACTTTGCTTGGCGTTCGTGGACTATGAGAAAGCCTATGGCGGTACCGCAGTCTCTCCAGAGGTGATAAATAGACTGCAGGTACATTGAGGTGCTAAGGTACTTATACCAAAACGCCACAATGTCAGTCCGATTACAGAAACTGAAAGTTACCAACTACAGCGAGTTGTGAGACAGGGAGACGTCATCTCTCCTAAACTGTTCACAGCTGCGTTGGAGGATATTTTTAAGCTTCTGGACTGAAAAGGATGCAGTATCAACATCAATGGCGAGTTAATGTTGGGAACATTACACTCGAAGTTGTTGACTACTATGTTTACCTGGGACAGACGGTCCAATTAGGTAAGTCAAACTTTGAGAAAGAGATCTCTCGTCGAATCCAGCTCGGATGGGCTGCGTTCGGGAAGTTCCGGCATATATTCGCGTCCGAAATACCTCAATGTCTCAAGACAAAAGTCTTTGACCAGTGTGTGTTGCCAGTTATGACATATGGAAGCGTGACGTGGTCCTTTAGTATGGGTCTCATGAGAAGGCCCAAGATCACTGAGAGAGCGATGCTCGGTATTTCCCTGCGCGATCGAATCAGAAATGATGAGATCCGCAGGAGAACTAAAACAACCGACATCGTTCGAAGGATTGCATCGTTGTACTGGCAGTGGACGGGACACATAGCGCGGAGAACCGATGGCCGTTTGGGCGGAATTTTCGAATGGCGACTGCGTACCTACTGGACTACGTTTCGTGGGCAGGCCTCCTACAAGGTGGACCGACGATCTAGTCACCGGACGCGGGAAGCCGCTGGATGCGGGTAGCGCAGGACCGATCGTTGTAGAGCCTTGGGGGAGGCCTATGTCCAGCATTGGGCGTCGTTTGGTTGACATAATGATGATGAATATAATTTTAATTAGACTTTAAGGGATGTTCCAAGAGGCACTAATTGGTAATATTATTGTAACAAATGATTATTAAGGCTGATCAATTAAGAATAATCCTTGACATTCGATTTTTATTAACATCAAATAATAGAATCGAAATCACCGAAAAAACCGGAAAACCGGTTTTGTCACAAATTCAAAACCGTAAACCCGGTTTTCAAATATACTTTCGAATTTGTGACCCCTAATCGTCACCAATATCATAATTTACATTTAAAATAAAGGCTCTATTATTCAAGCAGAGATAGTAGGTATTAGATGATGCACAAACTGTGTGATTTATTATTCAGTAAAGTTTGCACGAACGAAGCGAGGCAGCTGCGCATAGTACCACCTAGTGATGTTAATTTGAGCGAAATAATTTGTGTGATTGTTAGAAATTTAGTTATTTCTATGCAAATTATCTTAGTTTTGATAGTTTTCCCTTTATGTGGTCATTGAACCCAACCCCTGTACCAAATTGCAGGACTCTAGGTTTATGGGAAGTACTAGTTCTATTAGCTCAGGCGGAACGTGACATTACGTCAAAGTTTTTTGTGCGTGCAGCCGGCGTTCATCAATTTATAAGACGTTATCACGTAAAAAAACTTTTTATTCCAAATTGTCTTACGTACAAGGTTGCAAAATATTTTTTCACTTCTCACGCTCGTAAAGTTAGTGTTTATGTTGGGTATAGGCTGCATAAAATCGCTTTTTATGCTCTAGTGCATAAAGTAAAATGTTCGTCTAAGTCTCAGACTCTAAGACAAAGGTCGTTAGGTAAACAGTCACACACGCAATGGGCGATTTTCTGAAAGCTCAGTCACTAGATGGCGCTGTCCCACCTATGCAGTTAGAAGGAACGGAACGTTATAAATTTTACTTTGACGCGACTTTTTTACGTAAAACGGAACGTCAGACAGATGTTATTTATTTACCTAAATCTTTAAATTTACCTATTTCGTTTCTGTTCCTCACAGTAGTACTTATTTAATATATTATTAGTTTCCTTTGGGTTTTTAAAATGTAATTAATTTAAATATGTTTCATACCAAAATATACCATAGACATGTACATACTTATTCAACGCCATCTAGTGAAGCAATTGGAAGATTTTTTTTTTTTAAATGGCCTCTCAGAAAATCGCTCATTAAACTTCGTTAAATAAACTTGTTATTTCATTAGGTTTCTTCAATTTTGTACATAATCCATGTTAAATTACTAAATAAATAATACTAGACAAAATTAATCAGTTTTCTAAGAAATAAGTATTTCAAGAGCATTATGGACTACAATCTATGCTAAAGTCACTGTGCGGCCACTGCCACGTATAAAAAAAAGAAAAAGAAAGTCTTCCCGCCAATATGGCGAAGTCTTTATTTTTTCTTTTTTGCAATATTGCTATTTATTTTCCTCACAATCGAAGTGAAAAGCACAGTGTATAACTCGTACATTAATCCCATTTTATGCACTTGTTGTACAATCTACTATTTCATTTCCACAGACAGCACGTTTTTTTCTACTACTTTATAGGTTTGTAGTTGTAGGTACTTATACAAAATCTTAAAATCATTCAATTTAAGTTTTCTATAAGTAGAATAAGAATTATTTTGTAACATTCACAATAATAAATAAGTAACTCCAATTTATTATAGTATGAAATTTGTCTTTGAACAATAATTGACACTGCCTCTAATTGTCAATGAAACACTATCTGCCGCTCCCGAGACCGGCTGGTATGAACACTTGGTACTTCTCTGTGACACCTCCCTTGTCTATGATCGCTCGGGCGAGGGAGAACGGGTCTATCTTCTTTTTGACCACGAGGAATCTGTGGACAATGTTTTTTAAAAATTATCTTTATAAATTATGATTTTAATTTTGATTTTTAAGCATTCACAAAAAAAATTCAGGACCGATCGTTGTGGAGATCCTTGGGGGAGGCCTATGCCCAGCAGTGGGCGTCGTTCGGCTGACATGATGATGATGATGATGATGAAGCATTCACAATGCAAGTCTGTAAGTGTAGAATAAAATTGTAATAGAAGTTAAACCAGGCGTCTGTTACTCGATGTACTAGCGCATTACTCTCGCCCGCACTGCCGCGCGGCGGTACGAAATCCATATAAATTAGATCCGCAAAAGAGCTAGAATATATGCGATAGAAAGAGATGCAACGTCTGGCCGTTCGTAATTAGCCCCGTACAAGCCGAATTCCACTTTGCAGTTAGTTACTATTTATTTAAATGGTTTAGCGGAGTGAAGCTTCTGTACTACTTGTACCATTATTTATTCTGTGGTTAAACTATGTACCGAATTAAGTTAGACCGGACACCCAACGATAGAAGGTAAGAGGGAGGACGATAAATGGAAAAAGAGAGGACGTGAGAGGGACAGATAGAGGGTAGGAGATAATGGCGATAGAGGGTAAGAGAGACGACGATAGAGAAAAGAGAGAGGACGATAGAGAAACAGGCAGGACTATACAGAAAAAGAGAGGACGATAGAGAGAAAGAGGAGGGACGATAGAGGTAAAGAGAGAACGATAAAAAAATAGATAGTACGATAGAGATTAAGAGATTGATAACGCTAGAGCAATAGAGAGAGAAAGGGAAAGGTATAGGAAAGGTAAGGGATAGGGAAAGGAATATGGAAAGGTAAACGGCAACGGATAGGGACAGTAAAAGCGAAAGGGAAAGATAGACTGAAATAAAGAAAAATATATTGACCTGTCTTCAGTGCCATAACTTTTGGAAGCCAGCTTGTGCCTCATGGCGCATTGGTGTAGCGCGGCGCGCTCCTCCTTGTTGAACTCGCTGCTGAACACCAGGTCGACGTCTGTTGACTCCGACGATATGTAGCGACGCATCAGCTCGTGGGACGGTAGGGGGAGAGGGGGAGGACGATGGAGGGAAAGAGGGAGGACGATAGAGGGAAAGAGAGAGGGAACGATAGAGGGAAAGAGAGAGAGGACGATAGAGGGAAAGAGAGAGAGGACGATAAAGAGAAAGTTAGAGGACGATAGAGGGAAAGAGAGAGAAGTCGATAAAGAGAAAGAGAGAGAACAATAGAGAAAGAGAGGACGATAGAGGGAAAGAGAGAGAGAGGACGATAGAGGGAAAGAGAGAGAGGACGAAAGAGGGAAAGAGAGAGGACGATAGAGGGAAAGAGAGAGAGAGGACGATAGAGGGAAAGAGAGAGAGGACGAAAGAGGGAAAGAGAGAGGACGACAAAGAGAAAGAGAAAGGACGATAGAGGGAAAGAGAAAAGACGATGGAAAAAAAGAGAGGGAACGCTAGAGTAATAGAAAGGGAAAGAGAATGGGAAAGCGAAAGATAGACTGAAAGAAAGAAAAAATATTTACCTGTCTTCAGTCCCATAACTTTTGGAAGCCAATTTGTGCCTCATGGCGCATTGATGTAGCGCGGCGCGCTCCTCCTTGTTGAACTCGCTGCTGAACACCAGGTCGACGTCTATTGACTCCGACGATATGTAGCGACGCATCAGCTCGTGGGCGGCGCGCTTTAGGTTGTTTATGTCTTTGGGCGAGCTGCCTAAGCCGGCTCGGTTCACCTGTACAATAATAAGTTTTTAGTAACAATTTGATTTTCATGACAAGCTTTTTTGCTGACTGTACTTAAATTAAATATTGTATTGTCATCTTAATCAAAACTGTATACAAAATTTCAGCTCCATCGGCAATGGGAAGTGGGTCAAATTAAGCTTGCAAGATTTGTCCCCCACTAGCTAATTAACTAACTAACATGCAGTTTAATAATAAGTGTTTAGTAAAAATTTAATTTTCAAGAAAAGCTTTTTTGCTGACTGTACTTTAATATTGTATTGTCATCTAAACCAAATATGTATGCAATATTTCAGCTCCATCGGACACTAGGAAGTAGGTCAAATTAAGCTTGCAAGATTTGTCCCCCACTAACTAATTAACTAACTTACATGGCAAGTTAATAAAAAGCTTATAAAATATACCCATCCCATTTTACAAGCTTTTATTTAGTTCCAACTGTCCCGGTGTCTGTAATCATCAAATCTTGCAAGTTAAAGGAGATCAGTCACACTTCATACATGTTTGGACCAAAACAGTAAAAGTGTCGGCAAACAAAAATAAATAACACATTCATATTGTAAACAGTGTAACGATCATTATTTGTTATGACGTCAACAGTGTATGATTAGTGGCCAAGCAGTTATTCAAGTTTAAAAATGTCATTTTCTCTTCATTTTCAAGCTTGAATAAAGCTTGGCCAAAGTGTGAACAAGAGTGCACAAAAATTGCATTGTGAATGCATAAAAATTATACAAAATCTCAACAGTGTAACGATCATTTTTTGCCACTAATCGTACACTGTTGACGTCATAACAAAAAATGATCGTTACACTATTTACAATAGCAATCTGCAATTTATTTTCGTTGGCCGCACTTTGGCCTAGCTGTATTCAAGTTTGAAAATGAAGAAAAAAATTACATTTTCAAACTTGAATAACTGCTTGGCCACTAATCGTACAATGTTGACGTCATAATAAAAATGATTGTTACACGGTTTACAATAGTATTGTGCCATTTATTTTTGTTGGCCGCACTTTGGCCAAGCTGTATTCAAGTTTGAAAATGAAGAAAAAATTTCGTTTTCAAACTTACTGCTTGGCCACTAATCGTACACTGTTGAAGTCGTAACAATAAATTATCGTTTCACTGTTTACAATAGTAATGTGCAATTTGTTTTCGTTGGCCGACACTTTTACTTTTTTGGTCCAATTTGACTGATCTCCTTTGACCCATTTCCCAGTGTCCGATTGAGCTGAAATTTCGTATAAGTACAGGTTTAGTTTGGATGACAATACAATATTCGTTAAACATATATCGTTAAACATTCCTGCGGTGGTGTCGTGTGAGTCGGGTCGTTACGTTCCCTAAAATATGGTTGAGCGAAGCGATGGCTGGCTCATGCGTCATGCTCGTGAACGGGTGCTGCCAGTGGGGTGGGTCTGCTCATGTCTACTTGTGTTAAAGGTGTTCGGGATATGATTTATAATAGTATTATATAGTTTTATGAGCGAGCTGGTGTGTCTCATGGTAATTTTGTTGTCTTACAGTAACAGCAATTTTTCTAATAATTGTATTATTTATTCAAAAATTCCTTTTATTTGTTAATACTTATAGATTTCAATATACGGCGCAGCTTGCAGTTTCCTTTTTATAAATCCTATAATATAATGTGAACAAGATTAAGATTAGTGTGTCCATTAAACTATTTGATTCCTTGTTAAGTTGAAAATTGTTTACTGTTTTAGGTAATAAGCAAAATTGTACTTAATTTAAGCGGTATTCTGTATTGTGATGGAAAGTAACCTTACTATTATGTGAAGGTAATTTTTCAAATTTGACGACTCTGTATAAGATTTTATATTATTTTTATGCATTCACAATGCAATTTTGTAAGTATAGGAAAAATGTGATAGTAAAAAACCACGAGCCCTATAAGTAGCTTTCAGGCGGGATTCGAACCCGCGCCTACGGGAATCCGGCCCGATGCTCTGACCAACTAAGCTACCGAAAGGCTTACACGACTCGTCGAATTTTGCTATCACTTGTTACGCTGTAGGCCAGCGTTGCTTCATCAATGTGAGAATACACCTAACCTACCTTGAACTTAACCTAAATTGAATAAACGATATTGAATTTTGATTTTTTTTTAATTTTATTAAAGTACAGTCAACAAGCTTTTATTTAACTTGCAGTGTGCCCACTCGGATCGAATTTTGCAAGACGAATTTGAGCCACTTCCCAGAGTCCGATTAAGATGAAATTTTGCTTGCAAGTTGTGTTAAAATGACAACACAATATTAAAGTACAGTCAGAAAAAAAGCTTTTCATAAAAATTTTTTTTTTACTAAAAACTCGTGTACATCATCCAGACACTGGTCCTACTATAATTATCAATGCGAAAGTTTGTGAGTATGGATGGATGTATCGATGTTTGTTACTCTTTCACGCAAAATCTACTGCACGGATCTGGATGGAATTTGCAACAGAGATAGATTACAGGCTGGAATAACACATAAATCAAATCAAATCAAAATCAAATAATTTTTATTTGCCAGAACATTTACAGAATAAACAGGTGATATGTTAAAAGGTACAGTACAAATGTTCGCCTTATACACAAAAGCATATGCACAAAAGGATATTTTTTATCCCAATACTAGCTTTCCGCCCGCAGCTTTGCCCGCATGGACTACACGTCGTTATCCCGCGGGAATGTGATATTTTTCCGGGATAAAAAGTAACTTATGTTCCTCTCCAGGCTACAAAGTATCTATTTCCTAAATTTCAGCCAAATCCGTTCAACCGTATTGGCGTGCTTGAGTAACAAACATCTAAACTTTCACATTCATAATATTAGTAGGATAGTAGGATTCCCACGGGCAAAACCACAAGGCGCAACTAACTTTACCTTAAACTTACCATTTGCATATTGGGTTGGATTGGCTCAGCAATACCCTGGGCATCGGCGCCTAGCCCACCGCCCTTCCAGCCCATCATTTTCATCATCCTGAGAACAAAAAACCACTTATCATCAATTTAATGCTCTTTTGATAATGTATTGGAGTTTCTTGCGAGCAGTTCGCGAGTTTTAACCAGTTTTCCGATCACTAGGGGGCGATTCTCTCTCGCGCAATAGACATTATGACGAATTAGAGATATTCCGCGCCACATAACTTGGCACACAACACACGCCGAATTATATGGCGCGTAATATCAAAATAAAATGGCGGATGTAGATTGAAGCAGAACTTTCGTATCACATTATAGAAATGTCCATGCCCAGCGCTCGACTTGCAACGAGTGATCAATGTCAGTCGACGTGAATGTCGCGCGTAAAGCTGTTTTTTTCTCAAACTATAGACATTTTTGTGACAGTTTCAGTATCAGATAACTCTGCGCGCGCCTGGGACGTTTTTGGCGCTAGTTACAGTAAATTTTTCAAGCTTATAGAAAAGATTAGTATTCGAATTTGACGATGTCGAATTAGAGATATCTCTATAGATCTAAGAATCGCCCCCTGGTCGCCTGTAAGTATCTTAGATAAGATAAGGTAATGATTTATCTTAATGTAATAACGGGCTTATTTTTACTTACTTGGAAGCGACACTGGAGTCTAAAGGAGTCCCGAAGTTATCCTGCGCTTGACGACGTCCCGTGACGTCATTGACGGATATACGGGCGCCGTTGTGAGCTATCCATTGCTCCTTCATCACTATACTTACCAACTCTTTCTTTAACCTCTGCAACAATGGTTGATATAGGATTTTTTAGATTTTTTCAGGCTAAGGTACGAGATTTTTCTTCTCACACACATTTCTTATACTTTAAGGTGGTTCGATCAGCTCAGTAGCGCCACCAATGGAAATTAATCAATTACGTTTTATTAAAGGCTTAGATTAAAAGTTTCGGTTATTTTGCGCAAATAAAAGAGTAAAATGCATTTTATAAATATACTTTTAAGCACTCAAACTTAAGCAATAAGTCGTGAATATCAATAGTGCCAAAAGTGGCCACATTTAGCAATATCGAGATCCATAACTTAATGCTCATATTTGAGGCCATGAAAAAATACTTAAAAATTGCACTTTAACTCTTCTATTTGTGCAAAATAACCGAAACTTTTATTCTAAACCCTTGATAAATCGTAAATGATTTATTTCTATTGGTGGCGCTACTGAGCTGATCGAACCACCTTAATGTTATATTTTTTAAAGTTACTATTAAATATTGACATTATAATTAACAGTCCAGTCACCTATTGTTTATTTAATACTTACATTCCACGCCATAGTTTCAACTATGCTCTTTGCCTCGAGTTTACTCGCGCCCGTCGCTCGCGCTATAAGTTTCCCGTTCATGGTTACAGAAAAGAAACCATTCTCATATTCTGACTGGATTTTCACTCCACAGGCTTGACAGCTAGCTGAAATATCACCATGGCTGTAGTGCTAGCACAACTTAGCGCGACATGAGTGAGAAAAAGTCTCGGGCACTTTCGACCAATCAGCACATCTCGGTCGCTTCAAGTCACGCGCTCTATCTACGAGCGATCTGACATGCACTCTACGATCTACCGTAGAGTGCATGTCAGATAGCTATGCGCGTGACTGACCCACATAATGAGATCTAGGTACATGGGAAACCCAGTGGAGAAAAGCAAAACTGTAGGGAAATATTTCGCGGACATTCAGTACTCCTTGCCTGACAAGCCATGGTTTTTTAAATACGATAAGTTTTTAGTGAAAATTTCATTTTCATGACAAGCTTTTTTGCTGACTGTACTTAAATATTGTATTGTCATCTAATTCAAACCCATATACAAAATTTATTTTTTCTCCATCGGACACTGGGAAGTGGGTCAAATTAAGTTTGCAATATTTGTCCCCCACTAACTAAAATATTGTATTCTTACAAGACGGCTTGAAGAAGCAGTCTGCAGGAACAAAAAACTGAGCTAAAAGCTGGACATTGGAGAAATCCAAAAGGGAACCACCACCGCATAAAAAGAAGAAGAAACATCGCACTGTCGCTTTAAAAGTCAAACATATATTATGAAAGAGACAGAATGACGTCTGAACGGAATTCTAATTCAGGTGTTACTTACACATAATATTAGTAAATTTGCTAGCCCACGGCCTAATCAGTAAGACCATACGTCCGAAATCAGTGTTGAACATTCTATCATGGAACTGACGAACATTTAAGCATTGAATTTTCAACATGTCATTCATATATTCATTTGGGTCTACCACTTCTGAACTGCTTTTATTTTCCCGTGGTATTGTTTCTTTGTCATTTGATTCGTCATCGTCTTTTTCTTCTTCGTTGTCTGATTCAACTTTCTGTCCTTGAGCAACAAAGTCTATTCTTGTTGATTTAGTTGGAGGTGTTTCGTTAACAACACCACCTTCTCGTTTCACCCCTTTAGCTCGGTCTTCAGCTGCCGTTGAAGCGGATACAAATGTCCTTTGTAATTTTGTTTTTCTTGAATTTCTATAAGCTTTGGCAACCTGGTGACGAAAAAAGATATTACTGTGAAGTTTTTGAGTGATTTTTTCTTAACCTTTAACTATGGACGCGCGGTCTCACAGGCCGCTTTCAGTTTGTGAATCACGGGCCCCACTTCACCCGCGTACCTCATGGGTCTATCAGCTTCAGTAGCTTCGGTTCTAGTGGTGAAACAACTGTTGAGAGTGAATGTCACGTCGCTGGTTGTATGTTTCGTGAGTAATTTCGCTTTATATTTTGAGGGCGGTCTGCGAGACCGCACGTCCGCGTTTGTGTAATAAATTGAGCTGATGGTGATTTTGTTTGTTTTAGATTTTTTTATTAAAAATAGCAATAAATGATCGACCTAGTACATCTGCATGCAAACAAACATCGAATTCATTGATTCCATACTCGTGTAGGCTGTAAATAGCCAATATACCTACAATGTTCTAAGCCATTATGCAAAGACTGCCTATAAATATGCACAAGTTGGGCCTTTGTCAAAATTTTTATGTTTCGTCCTAAGAACTTAATGTAAAGTTTTTTATATTTTTTATCCTTTATATTTTATTGTAAAATTAGTGGAACAGACTAAAAAAGTAATTTTCATTAAATAATGTTCCTTTAAAAACATCTCGAGTAAAAAAGTTTGAAAAGTGCCTTTGATTGTTATATGGTTATATTTATGTTTAAAATAAATACATATTCATTAAAATTACATCTTTTATTTACATTTAGTAACTCCTAAAAGGAATAAAAACAAAAACCGGCACAATACTGATTTAACTAGATAGAATTTGGCTTTAAAAGATAGCGGTCTGTGAGACCGCACATCCATAGTGGTGTAGCTAAAAGTAACTTAACGTTACTTACAGTCGTCACAAATTAAGATGCCCGTTTTGACACATGGTAATGACCCTAGAATGTAACTTGTTACGAAAACCAAAAAATCAAATATATGCTGATTACTTATCAAAGGTGTATGAAAATAATATGTTACATTTTTTAACGCATCATAAATTAAGGTAAAGTGTATTCCGCGTATTATTTTTGCGTTTGTTCTAAAGTAAACGCAGATTCGATTAACTACGAAACGTATCGAAAAACAGTTACGTTCTCAGTCTTTATTTTTTTAAATACTAGTGTTGTAACCGTTGTGTGCAGGATTTCTCCACCTTCATTCAATTCTATCGAAATAATCGTTATAACCACTTTAATAGATTAATTTGTCAAATTGATCTTTTTTGTGTGAAAACTAGATTGGCGCTTAAAGCATTAGTGAAATTATGATTTGGCAACAACGATTTCGATAAAACGGTTTCTAGGCAAACGCACACTTATCCAAGGAGAACGTTTCGAATGAAACGAATGAAAACAAAAATTCTTTAAATAAAACCTAGACAACGTTGCACACCTCATCATGTCGAATCGTCACGTTCACCTTTCCAGAGATTTAAAACACGTTTCGTTCGGCTTGTTCGAAGCGTTCGCATCGGACAAGCGTGCGTTCACCATAAGCGGCCTGTACACGTTGGTCCAACCACTGGCCAATACATCGTACATTGACACTTTTGAACGAACAAGACGTTTAAAAAGGTTCTTTCAAAAGTGTTAATATACGACGTATTGGCCAATGGTTGGGCCAACGTGTACAGGCCGCTATAATAAGTAATGTAGCTACTCTATGACCATGTCTATGCTGTGAGCTGTAGTTAAAATACTTGCACTTTTAGAGCTAACGCGCACTTGTGATTTTTAGTGGACCGCTAGTTTAGTCGGAATCGTAAGACGATCGTGATCAAACTGTCGGCCGATAGTTTGGTTTTGAGAACCTGCGAGCACTTGTGATTTTTAGTCCACCGATAGTTGGTCGATAGTTTAGTTGAATCCGGGCGCGCGCTCACATAGTCCTTCATGCACAGGCCGATAGTTGTCCGATAGCTGTTGTATAACTGTAACTATATAGTTGTAGTAGGTAACTATTGGCCAGTCATTTCCGATAGTTCGATACTGAATGCGCAGTCTACCGATAGGTGGGCGATAGTTTAGTTGAATGCAGTGCGCGCGCTCACATAGTCCTTCATGCACATTACCGCCCGGCCGATAGTTGTGCGATAGTTTGATCGTACAACTATCGGCCAGTCATTTTCGATAGTTTGATCGGTCGATAGTTTAAGCGCACTGACGATTGCCACTGCCATATAACTCTACTGAATTCGAGAAAGACCAAACTATCGCCCGATTAAAAATCACAAGAGCGCGTTCGCTTTTATATAAATTATGCAATTTAAGTGGATTCGATTCAAGTTTATATAACATAAAAGGTCAATTTATACTTTAATAATATGTTTATTAATAGTATAAGTACCTATATAGGTATAGTATTATATTATCTGTGCTATATAGTAAGTTTAACATTTTATAATAATAACTTTAGTCTAAATCCACATAAGTTGCAAACTTACTATAATCGATTAATTACTCAGAACCTTAATCGATTAATCGCGAGAATCGATCACAGACTCGTATGGTTACATGCCTAATCATGTCACTTTAGCATGTGTCAAAACGGGCATCTTAATTTGTGACGACTGTAATGTGGCTTAATGCTAGTATTGGACACCATACTTGCTCTTATCCCAAATTAAGTAACTTAAGTACTTATGTAATGGTAACAAACAAGAAATAATTAGGTACCTACTTACAGTCACTACAAGTAATAACATGTCAACAACATAATTACATAACATTAGTATAAGGTTACAATAGGGTTGGCATGTCTATTAAGACAAAAACCCATTTCAAAATATTAGATAAAAAAACATTAAAAATAAACACATCTTAGATTTCTGCGCGAACTGTTCATCTAAATAAAACACTTTCAGGGATTTTTTCACGCATTTATTTAACAACTTGGTAAAATTTTTAGTTGTTTTTAAGGTTTTTTGGTTTATCCTACGTTTCGGCACGTTTCCAGGGGCCGTGGTAATAAATGCGTGAAAAAATCATAAAACTTTGTCATTTTTCTATCTGTGCTGTGACATAGCCCTATGTTGTTTACATTTCAATCTCCATTATCGAGTGGTGTTCAAGGGAGAAAGAGTGATTTTCAAGGTGCCACAAAACTTTTCAATACTTCCTTGGGTCTGGGTGTATGTGGTAATACCTGTCGTTGTTTCCAACTTCCATAATAGTAGTGCTTAAACAACAGTAACTATAGTTTGGCATTAGAATAATGTATGTGATGGTGTCCAATATTTATTTATTTATTTAGGTATTATTTTGTTGTACATGAAATGAAATGAAATTGTTTATTTGCTATAAAAACACGGTAGACATAGAAACATGTAAAGTTGGTAGACTTATAAAGTAATAGATAGTTAAAAAACATTGTATTTTTTGTATTTACTTTTAAACAAGCATTGCAACTTAGGATGAAGTTGTGTGTGTTGTATAGAAAGCACCGAAATCGAAACACGACAAGTTATGCTCAGCTTACCTCATGTGAAAGCCCAGCGACTTCATGCATGATCTCAGGAGGGTAACGACATCCCATAAACTCCATATTAGTGAATACCCTGGCCAAACAGACCAGCCTCTCCTCAGGATAATCATTTTTCCATCGTTCCATAAAAGCCTTTCTTAGCTCCCAGTGTTCATCGCTTTCGTGGTCTTCTCTGTACTTATCTGGGTTCCAATTAGAGGCAGAAGACATGTTACTTTTCTTATTGATTGTTCATTTAAGTATTTATAGGAGAATTAACATAAAATTTTCGAAATAATTCTATATGAAATCGACCACAAAAAAAACTCATCGGACAATTTTTGACAAACAAACAAATCTTTGACGTTTTGTAAAAGATTGCCAGAAATAATATCTAGTCTGTGTCCTTCGTCTGTCGGGTTGGTAGTATTCCACATATCAAATATTTGATCAATCAAAGAACGAAATTCATGAATGGTTTCATTGATAAATTCTTTGATCAAATGCATATTGGACAACAAAGATCTTTGATAAGTGGAATAGTGCACTCTGTCTATTCCGCTAGTGATTACATGCTCTTTGTATTCCGCCTTCTAGTTCCATCCATTAAAGTTAACCAATCTGTTTTTGTACAGTTCATGGTGAGTGAGGGTGAGATTGAGAAAATTTTATTTTGCTAAATTATCTGCAGATAAAAGATGTGAGAAAAGTGTAAAGTAATTTTTAGCAGCAGTGCTTGTTAACCTTTCATCATTTTCAAACCGTAACAATGTTGCATTCAAGACACAGCTGTAAAAATGTGTTAAGGTAAGTTATGTTATTATTTCTGTATTAGAAACCTTAAATTCTAATAAAATTGTCTTAACAAAATCACAGGGCTGATAAGTGGCCCTTAGACGACTATCCGACCATTTCAAATGATTTTAGTTTATAAAATTATGTACCCAAATAAAAAACAACATTTATCTAGGTATGCAATAATGTTAATAAATGCAATGTTTATTGAAAGTTTGTTCTGGCATTGTATAGAATCTCTGTCAGATACGCTTTCCCTAAAACAGGGATTTTCTCAAAACAATGACAAACTTTTTAGTTATATATTTCGCTTAAAATAATGTAAGGAATCCTTATTTAAGAAAATAAATGTATTCATCTAAAGTTACATACATAACAAGTCTGGAATATGTTGGTACCCAATAAAGTTTAATTCATCCATCCATATAGATAGATATTCTAAGTGCACAGGTCTTAGAACTATTATGCCCAAAGACTCGAAACTCTTCTTAACTTTAAGAGCATCTCAAACATCGCCCTGTCACTCTCAATGTCAGAGGTATGAAAGAGACGCCATGATGTTTAAGTCGCTTTTAAATCTGAGTAGCATTCGAAAGTTCGGGCATTAATGTAATAATGCTTTGTCCTTGGCAGACAACCACAGCCCAAACCAGTTGAACCGAACCCAAAGATATTACCGTTCGAGAAGTTGGTGGAGAATATTGATGAGAAAGTACTTGCGTATTACCTGGAACAGATTTCAATATTCCTTAAAAACAAAAAGAAGGATTTGTGGTTCCCTAAACTGACACCATATTTAGATGCATTCCTAGTCCGCGTCATAAGAGATGTGCAAAACATGCAAAATCTTCTTGATACATTTGATAGCAAAAGCAGGACTTTTGCTGAAGATATTATTGATTCTTTGAAACAGAATGAGAATGTTTACAATTTGACTTATAGCTATGAAAATAGTCGGATTGAAGCGGAGTAAGTAAAGTTTTTCATATTTAACTTAGCTACTTAACCCTTTCTCTGCTCACGACAAAGTTGTCTCATTTGAAGAAATGTGCTTTTGCATACCACTGAAGAGATTCTCTGGTAACAAAATCCACCATAAGAGTTATTTTTAAGATATTGTTTATTTCAATACAAAATCCAGTTATTTAATATTCTTAGATAGTTTTATGATTATTAAATATTATTGACTCTACACGGTAATTTTATTATCACCCTGGATAATTTTAGGGATTATTCTACTCTTAAAAACAAACAACTTTTATTACGGGACCTAAACTGAAATCGTAAAAAAAAATCTGCTGTTCCATACAAAAGTGCAAAAATATTTGATTAAAATGTATGGAACAGTTGCCTTTTTTCGTGATTTCAGTTTTGGTTGTTTTTTTGTTTTCATAAGTAGAATAATACCTGAAATTATCCAGGGTGATGAAAGCAAGTTGTCTTTCTTTTATATTAATTAACTTAAGACACACCCATTTCAGGTTTTGGTAATTAGGTATTTTATCATTTTATATCTTATTTTTCGTAAAATTTTTAATTCATTACTATTTTCCAGCACACTGGTTTACAGAAAAGTTTTCTACCCAAGAGGATCAAAACCAACAATCACCAAGAATTCTGAATCTCTTTAGTAAGTTTTTTTATACTGTAATTAAATATTGAACACTTGGCGGGTGTTCTGACTGCCAAGTGAACATTGTAAAATGAGTTTCATGCTGTGGTCACCCGATTAGCCTACTTTGATGCTGGTTTTCGAACGGTGTAACAACTCCTGAGAATGCCCCGGGTTAGGGGGCGAAACACGTGTAGAGTAGTCTAATCAGTGAAGGTGCAATGTGTAACTGTCTTGCTATCTGCAGCTGCAGGTATTGTGCATCAGTGTTGCCAGATGACTGTCTCGCGTTCCCCCCAACCTTACTCAGAATTCCCCCCATTATGATATAATTTGTATGAAAAGACGATTAAAATTCCCCCAACACAATTTTTTTCCCTCAAAATGATACTATTTGTATGAAAATAAGAATAGGGTATTTTACTGTTGTTGAAATGTAGATATTTAATGATGGCGTTAAAAAATATTGCAATTAAGAATACCAAATGTGAAAAAATAATTTGAATCTGTTTTATAATAAAAGAATTAAAGTCTGTTTGATTTTGACTATAGCTGTCTCTTTCTAAAACGAAATCTTCTATGGCGTGACTATGACGCTACTAACCCACTGACGTCACTAAGATAGCGTCCTGTCCTTGTCTAATTATAAAGTTTGAAGTCCTATATCTTTGAAAATATTCAAGATAATTCAAAATGAAAACTTGTTTTGTGTAGCTAATATTTCGAAAAACATTTTAAAGAAATAAAAAAAATCAGTGAAATACCGTATTCCCCCCCCCCCCCCCCCATCAAATATATAGGGTGTTTATTCTATTTGTTTTAAGATCGGATATACTTCAGGGGGTGAAAGTACCCATCAATACAAACAACTTTTACTGTGGGACCAAGTGCCACATCGCGAGGAAATAATCAGCTGTCCCATACATTTTGGCCCATTCGGAATTGCAATTTTGTATGAAACAGCTGTTTTTTTTTCGCAATATCGCACTTGGTTCCATAGTAATAGTTGTTTGTATTATATGTCCGAAGTATGTCCCATCTTGAAACAAACACCCTGTATAAACCCCCAAATTTAGGGGGACACCCCAAATCTGGCAACAGTGTGTGCACTGATAGTTTCGTATACAAAAATGTATGCGGCTGAAGGACTCTGTATCCAAGTCATGAATAAAGTAATAAAAAAAATAATATAGTTTCGTGGTGTGCATGAGTATTTTTTGTGGGCGCGCATACATCTTGCATGTTGTATTTTTTAGGGAAGTAAGCTACATAATATTATTTTTTTTACAATAAGTAAATTATCTTTATTTTTTCTCTGAACTGGATAGATATTCTAAAATTGACTTTTTCCCCTGAAACAGTGTCGCAAACGACAAGCCACCACGAAAAGACATAAGCTGGGTGAAGGCCACTCATTTATTCATAACGGACTCGAACTGCACACTTCTCGAGTATCCAGTGATGGGTTACAGTGAGGCCGAGTTAATATACTCGGTAGTAAAGCTGCAATGTAAAGATGTGTCGCATTTGGGACCGCTTTGTGAGGATCTGGTGGATGCTATCAAAGATTTGAATGAAACTATGGATTTGAAAGCCAGTTATTTGTATATTAATAGCAAGGAGGTGTAAGTGAATGGTTTTTTTCTATATTTATATTAAACTAGCGGCTCACCGCGGTTTTACCCGCGTGGTACCCGTCCCCGTGGGAATATTGGGATAATAAATAGCCCATGTCACTCTTGAATAATGTAGCTTTCTACTAATGGAAGCATTTTTAAAATCGGTCCAGTAGTTTTTGAGTGTATCCAATACAAACAAATAAGAATTATATCTTACCTCTCGATAGGGATAGTTTGGGAGCTGGAGAGTGACATAGGCTACTTTTTATCCCGGATAAATATCACATTCCCGCGGGATAACGTCGTGTAGTCCACGCGGGCGAAGCCACGGGTGAAAGGCTAGTTGATAAATAAATTTAAACGTCGCTTAGGTATTTGTTATCGACTAAAATAAGACACGCCTTTAATCCCTAATGAATTATGTTGGCCTGTTGTAACCTGGAGACGGTGCTGCCCATCTCCAGGGCCCTATTTCACCACGTCGACAAATTGTCAGCGACATATTATGTCGAGTAAATCACTATCGTCACTACTACTTTGACGGAGAGCCATTTTGAAAATACGCGTATGTTAACCACGAAACATTACAATTGTAACGCAAGCGCAAGCATGACACAGCTTTTATCTCATGTCAAGATTTACTGACAAATCTACAAATATGTAGACTATGAAAAATAATTCTTGTTTCACAATATAATTGTCATTAACAATTGCAACAAAATACCTCTTTCACGTTTTATATGAATGCCTATAGAAAATAATTTTCAAAATTGTCACAATATGTCACCCCTGTCGCTTGACAATTGTCACTCGACATATGTCTCTGACAATTGTCGACGTGGTGAAATAGGGGCCTGATGGCAGTTTTCCCTTCCTGCGATCGCTAACCCGCCTGCCAAGCGTGGCGATTATGGCAAACCCCCCGAAAAATGGATAAGAAGGCTCAAAGTCACCCAGCGATCAAGATCGCGGTGCGCCGCTGGATGCGGGCAGCGCAGGACCGATCGTTGTGGAGATCCTTGGGGGAGGCCTATGCCCAGCAGTGGGCGTCGTTCGGCTGCCATGATGATGAATTATGTTAAGATTTATTAATTGAAGGAATAACACATTTTCTTTCTTTACTTTCCGTTTTATACAGATAAAATATTATTTATTGATTTCAGGCAATTGTCAATTGAGAAGAAACCAAGAATAAGCAATGGCGTTGAATGCAATTTGTAAGTACTACCTGTAGGGCTAGCACAACTTTTATTTTATTTATTTACTAGCGGCCGCCCGCGGTTTCACCCGCGTGGTTCCCGTTCCCGTGAGAATATCGGGATAAAAAGTACATATAAACCTTCCTCTTGAATCACTCTATCAATTAAAAAAAATCGCATCAAAATCCGTTGCGTAGTTTCAAAGATTTAAGCATACAAAGGGACATAGGGACAGAGAAAGCGACTTTGTTTTATACTATGTAGTGATTTATTTATTCACAACGGGGTAGCACTTAGCCTTCATCACACCTGATGATAAGTGTGATAAGGCTGAAGGTGGAAGCGCACTACTCCCGGAATCCTCATAACTGAGGAACTGGCTACCTTATCTCTAACTGCCGGAACACAATAAAGCTGAAAACATCATTGTTATGGCGTCAGACTTAGATAAGATGGTGGTAGCTAGCCAGGCGGACTAAGAACAAGTCCTACCACCAACCAAACCGAATACAATATGTATCCCCACTGGGAATCGAACCCGGGACCTCTGGGTCTGAAAACGGTGGTATGAACTACTAGACCACAGAGGCGGTTGAGCGCGACTCGAGTGAGAAAGAGTCGCAGGCACTTTCAACCAATCAGATCGCTCGTAGATAGCGGGCGTGACTTAAGGCGACGTGCTGATTGGTTGAAAGGAGCGCGACAATAGCGCTAAGTTGTGCTAGACTTACTGAGATATCCATGAAGTTCGACTTAATACTGAGGTAACTGGAGCGTGCAGTACGAACAATTTTTTGAATACCACAAATAACACAGTGGCTGTCTTCCGTCTCACCTACACTTTAAAAAAATACGTATGGTCATATGAGACAACTGACAGCCACTACCTGCCACTACATACATAAATGTCAAATTTGCTGGCGACACTTTTTTATTCATGGTGAGAGCTCCAGTTACCTCAGAGTATTAAGTCAAACTTCATGGAGATATCTGTAGCCGTTACCTATACGAAATTCGTTATGGTACAGTGCCCCAATCTTTTCTGTTCCGGTGACAGCGGCGATATGTTTAGCGACCTCCGTGGCCGACTGGTGTAGGTTTTTTTTTTTTTTTTTTTTTCCAAATACATATTACATTTAAGTTAACACAAACTTACATCGCCAAACTGCTAAAGCAGTTTGTAGGCGCACGCTTATTTCAAAACTAATTTACTATTAGTTAAAACTTAAATGCTAATAAATAACACACAAATATAATACTATTCTAAATAAGGCACCAAAGACTTACATCATGCATTTTTTCAAAAATTTTTTAAACCTATTTAGCAAGTTAATTTTGGCTCTTCTAGCAACAACGAATATTTATTAAATAATTTTGGAATGACCCAATTTCTGCATCTTTCCCCGTAGTAATTTTTAGCCTTGATTTGTACAAGTTTTTTGTTGGCTATGGATCTCGTTACTATTTTGTTACATTTCCTTATCTTATGTTCATCCTTAAAGTATGTTTCCAGAGCCATAAGGTAGTTTATTCTCTTATCTATTGGTAATATTTTACATATCTTAAATAATTTATAATAATCATCTTTACACTGCCTTTTACATTTTACGTCTACTAAGTATTTTAAAAACCTAACCTGTAACTTTTTAATTTGCTCAATATATGTTTTCAGCCCATAACACGTTAAACCATAACTCATAATAGAATCTACTAAAGCATAATACACTACATACAAAGTTTTCTTACTTAAATTTCTTTTTAAATGATGGAATTTACCCAGGATCGATCGAAGCCTATTACACACCATCTTAACATGTTGTTTCCAATTAAATCTACTGTCTATAACTAAGCCTAAATATTTAGTACTATCTACATACTGTAGGGGTTTACAAGAACAGTTAACCTTATTCTGATGCAAACAATCATAAGAATGACCTACAATTTGTAATTCATTAAGGGTTGCCCTCTTTGCTTTCACGTTATGGGGCGAACATATATGCATACAATTAGTTTTACATGTATTTAAAATAATGCCATTGTCATGGACCCACTTAGTGATCATTTCAAAATCAGACTGCAATTTCTGTCTTAACAGATTTATATCCCTACCAACCACCAACAAACATGTGTCGTCTGCGTACATACATACCATCGAATGTTTAATCACATTAACCATACTATTAACGTGAATAATATAGCCTAAAGGGCCAAACACTGAACCAGTGGGCACACCGAGTGTTACCTGTGCATCCTCTCCCGTTGTACCTGATACAACAGTGCGGAGCGTCCTGCCTTCAAGGTAGTTACTAAAAAACTTATTTGTTGGCCCCCTGATTCCACACTCCTCCATAGCCTTCAAAAGTTGCGTGTGATCCAATGTATCAAACGCCTTTCTGAAGTCTATGAAGAGCGCCAGAACCTGGTTACCGTTATTAAGTTCCCCATTGATGAACTCAGTGAATGCTGATAGTGCCGTAGTAGTGCTTCTACCCCGACGAAACCCATGTTGACAAGTACTTAAAATATTGTGTTTCTCCAAAAAGTCACTAAGCTGCCCCACAATTACCTTCTCCACAATCTTGTTAATGACCGATAAAATAGCCACTGGTCTATAATTCGTATAATCCAAGTGGGAACCATGTTTAAATATAGGCCTGATCAAAGCTTTCCTTAATAAATCCGGGTAAATACCTTTCTCAACGCACATGTTAATAAACTTAGCTAAGAGCTGACTAATGTTATGCTTTGCATATTTCAAATCCTGAACCCTAATTTCATCAAAACCTGGTGATTTACTGCATTTTAATTTATCTATAACTAGCGGCCGCCCGCGGTTTCACCCGCGTGGTTCCCGTTCCCGTGGGAATATCGGGATAAAAAGTACATAATAGGTCTTTACATATGAAATTGCCGTTTTTTTCTTTTGTACATATAACTTAACAACTTTTATAATATTATAAATATATAATTTCTTTAATATTGCGTTACATTAAGACCGTATCGAGCAACTTTTGATAATTTAATAACCACGATATTTGATTATTTACATAGAAAAAACTTATTCCGAAAGTTAAGACTATTTTTGTTTCCAGAATTTCGTACTTTATTAGTTGTAAATTAGTGAAAAAAAAATTTTTTTCTCGTAACGAATGTGTCATTTAGTAGTTAAAATGTCCATAAATACGTGTGTAAAATTTTGTAAATTTACATAATATTAGTCGTTAAATAATAACAAAAACGTTAGTATGGAAAAAAAAATAATTACAGAAATCTCCATACAAAACGGCAATTTCATAGGTAAAGACCTATTATAAACCTTCCTCTTGAATCACTCTATCTATTAAAAAAAAACGCATCAAAATCCGTTGCGTAGTTTCAAAGATTTAAGCATACAAAGGGACATAGGGACAGAGAAAGCGACTTTGTTTTATACTATGTAGTGATTTTTTCTATGCTTTTACTATCAACTTTCACAAACCGAAAGGACGTTTCATTTTCCTTTACATATGTACTTCTATTAATAAACTTTTGATTACAGTTATGTTTAATTTTATTAATTTCATTCGTAAATGTATTTGCAAATTTTGAACATATACAGGAAAAATTTTTGACCAGTGCACAAATTTTTAGGATCAATTCAGAATCGGTAAGTGAACAACTTTCTCCTAGAAACATGGGTCGAAATACGACAAAAATATTTGGACTTCCCATACTAAATCGATCACGTGATCAGTCCGATTTGTATGAAGAGTCAAAAATTTTTTGACATAATTCGACCTATGTTTCTAGGAGAAAGTTGTTCACTTACCGATTCTGAGTCGATCTTAAAAATTTGTGCACTGATAAAAAATTTACCCTGTATTAATCAAATTATCCGTTTTACCTAAATATTTATTTATTGTATTATCTATACTTAAATTATTCCTACCTATCCATGCATTTATATTCGCCCATATTTTCTTTAAATCCCCATTACATTTATCGATCTGATTTCTCATGTATTATGATTATTTTTCGCTTCATTTATTACTTTATTAACTTTATTTCTAAATTGCGTGTATTCCAATCTTTTATTCATATTACTAGGATCATTTTTCCATATTCTAAATAATTCTTTTTTTTTATTTATCATAAAAAACAACCTGTTACTCACCCACGGCTGTTTTTTACCCGACTACGGCAAAGCAAAAAAAGGAGGGTTATGAGTTTGACCGGTATGTATGTATGTATGTATGTATGTTCATCTGTTCCCGCATAACTTCTAAACTGCTGATCATATATTCACAATTGAGGTATCGTTGGAAGCGTCTCGATTGTCTGCTGGTTATAGGCTATGTCACGTCACATGAAATTGAATATGGCGCCCTCTAGAAGACATAAAGTTGTGAACTAAAAAACTTTTTTAAAAATAGAATATTGTGTTTGGTATCAAATGAAAGCTCTTGGTGAGCTCGTTTCAAAAATATATATTTTATTGGTTGTTGCTTGTGGTTTGCTTACATAAATCGAATTTTGACATCTTTACAGGGACAGTTATCTATCTCCTAATGCAGTTTTCCCTCTTTCGACTCTTAAGACACCCACGACAAGAGAGAGGGTAGTGCAATTCTTTTTATGTGCCGGCAATACACAGCGCAAAATTATGACCCCAAAATAATATAAATAAAAATTAAGTTCAAAAACTAAAACCCGACTACTGAAAAATCACGCTCTAAAAAGTATGAAACAAGAAAATATTCTCATCTGAAATTGCCGTGGTCGTATGCCCCTTACTATAACAAAACAATATTTTCATTCTAGGGAAAAGTGGCATACGACCACGGCAATTTCAGATGAGAATATTTTCTTGTTTCATACTTTTTAGAGCGTGATTTTTCAGTAGTCGGGTTTTAGTTTTTGAACTTAATTTTTATTTATATTATCCCTTTTTTCACTTATCGGCTTGTTTTGCTTACACTCAGAATAGATAGCTAAAAATATAGAACGTAACGAATCATATAACAACAAGGGACACTCAATGCTTATTAACTGTTGCCAGTTAACACAATCAAGTTTATATTTAACTAAGTTATCATTGACCACAGTCCGCACAGTCTGCAACTTATTAGTATTTTTACCCTCGAGCAAAGTACATTCTAATCTTACACCAATCATTCGATGGTCCGATAAATTGCATACAAACGTGTGTGCGGCTACGCACTGCAGCTCGCTGCCGCCGTCCTGTCGCACCCAAGCATGGTCGATGCATGATACCTGTAGCCTCCCCTCCACGATAGCTTTGCGCGTTATCTCTTTCTCCGGTATGACGCACTCGAGCCCCCGATCACACAAGGTGTTTTTATAACTAAATGTGGCCGCATCCCAATTGTCTTTTCTCAAGTCAATATTCATATCACCAATGACCACTATATTTTCAGAGCTCGGTATGCTGCTAATTATTTGATCGATCTGTCGAATAAACTCTAACTTGTTTTTCTCTGGCGGTCTGTATAATCCTAGTATATGTATGTTCCTCAACTGTGTTGTAATTTTTCCATGAATTACTTCTACGTCCAATGATGATATTTGTTTGAAATCACAAGTTAACTCCTTTTTCACGTATACTAATATTCCTCCTCCTCTTTTATAATCTCTAGTGTATTCATAAGTGTTAAATCCCTTTATTGTATATAATGGCACCTCGTGTCCCTTTATGTTTATTTCGCTTAGAACTATCATATCGATGTTAGTTTGGCATGCTCTAAGTAATACCAACAGCTGGTTGAAATTTTTTCTTAATGAGCGAATGTTTAGGTGTATTATGTCTATTTCAATCTTATCATCTTTGCTAATAATAAAATCAGACCATTTTCTTATATCTTCAAATCTATTAAATTCACAGTCGTTTACTTGTAAATCAGCCATAGATAGAATGATACAAAATCACGTTGTGTCTAACTAACTGCATTATTATATTTCTTTGTCCTCAGCTATTTGAACAAGTCGTTGAATGTCACTTTCGCATCGAATCGTGTAAATCTTTTTTATGTTTTCATTAGCCTTTACCAAAATTTTTGAATTTTGGATCCATATGAAGCTATAATGGGGTTTAAGCTCCTTTTTTGTAACCCAAAATAGTTGTCGTAGATGTTTACACAAATCCTCATTTATATATATTTTTCTCTCACTATTGTCTCCATACAGCTGACCATTCGAAATGCTGTGTTTGCGCTTTTGCAGCCACATATCTCTGGCTTCTTTTGTTCGAAGCTTAACGATAACCGGCTGTGGCCGCTGCTCCTTATCCTTTTTATTTTCTACTCCTACCCTCTTGACTTCGTATATATCATCAGGATTCAGCTGTAGTTTTTTACTTAATGTATTTATTACTAATGTTAAATTTTCAGTTACCCTTTTTTCTACACCAACCAATTCTATGTTTCTTTCTTTTTCATTTTGTTCTAATGATATAATCCTTTCGTCTTGTGCTTTGATATATTTTTCCAAATATACGTTCTTTTGTTCTAGAGCTTTAATTTTTTTTGTTGATTCTTGTTTAAACTCAATTAGTTCTTGATACTTTTCTGCATAGAACTCAACTGCTTTTCTTATATCTTCTAGATTTTTTTCCATTTTAAAGATTACCTCCAGTTTTTTATTCATCTGCTTCAGTACTCCTTCGTTTACTTCTTCTGTTTCTTCTATATTTTGCTTGTCCCTTTGGTTGTTTGTTTGTAAATAAACAAACAACCAAATAAAAACAACCAAATAAAAATAATAACAAACAACCAAAAACAACCAAAATAAACCGGTACGTACCGGTTTCAAGGTGCCGCTATCTCTAGATGTCCCGGGTTCGATCCCCGGTCGGGTGAATGTTGAAAACGAACTTTTCAATATATCCTCGGGTCTGGGTGTATGTGGTAATACCCGTCGTTGTTTCCAATTTCCATAATACTAGTGCTTAAGCTACTATACCTTGGTATTGGAACAATGTATTTGATGGTGTCCAGTGTATTTTTTTCTTTTCCTTGTAGCAGTTTTACCGGCCCTGACTTCTAAGACCTTCAACCGCCAGCAGCGCTATGGTTGTACAACTACTTGACAGCAAAATGACATTTAAAAACACCTTAGTTTCACTTTTTAGCCACCGGAACAGAAAAGATTATCGCACTATAATCGTGATAGTAAACTATAAAGGGCCCCACAGACGATCAGTTCGCCTGTCGGCGTCGATCGGATCGGCCGTCTGACGTTCGAGACCTCCATCGGCCACACACTAGACCGGTTTGCCTGTCGGCAATATAGTCGAAGATCGCCTTTAAGGCCACATACTAGCAGTTGATAGCCGTCAGTTTTAGCACAGATAACTAAATAGTTACTACGTAACAGATACTGCACTCCGCTACCTATAAATTCCAAAGATTTTCAAAATCCAAAAATTCCTTAAACTTTATACAACTCTTTAGTGCGAAGCAAACTAGAATCAAGCGCGTGTGTCTGGAATCCATACCATGTAACCTACACACGTATGCTTGAGAAAGTACAAAAGACTTTCCTAAGAGTTCTTTACAAAAAAGTATATGGTTATTCCCGTTTCGATACCCGACCAAGTTTTTACTCGGGCACCTTGGCTTCAACTCTTTAGAGGAAAGAAGAATTTTTGACCAGCTTAACACCTGCCTCAAGTCGTTAAAAGGATCAATTGATTGTATCCTCTTACACAACCTATTGTGCGTCCTGTTCGTCCTTGACAGTCCTGAGCCACCCCCGGCACGCCGACGCAATCCTCCTCAGCAATATAAAGCCCGGTTCGCACGGCCTGTCTTTTCGCAGGCCAGACCGCGCCAGGACAGGCCGACAGGCCGTGGGAACGGTCACATCCGATGAGGCCTGTGGTCGCCTGTCGTCGCCCGCCCGATCCGTCGGGAGTCGGTAAGTTCAAAGGCGTGGCGCGGCGCGGCGCGGCGGTGCCTGTCGCGGCCTGCAGGGGCGCGTCTGCGTCGTCAGTTCATTTCACCTGAGATAGCGCGCGCGCGTACACGCACACATTATGGAGTGGACGTACAATCTAATATTCGAGTTTTTAAATCTCTACGAAAATGAACCAGTGCTTTGGAATAGTTCGTCACCACAGCATAAAAACAAGAACGATGTCCATAATGCGTGGTTACGGATAAACACTAATTTAAAAGGTGGAACTATACCATCCACGGAGTTATAAAAGGAAAAAGAAAATTTATCAAAATGCTGACCACTTAATAAAACCACAGCGGCTGCACACGCAGCCATGCGCTCCGTTATATCACACATGTTAGAGTGGCGGTGACGACAGGCGGGTACAGGCCGACACAGGCCGTGGGAATGGCTCGGCACTAGACGCACAGGCCTGCACAGGCATCCACAGGCGTGGCGCGATCCGGCCTGGCCTGTGATAACACGGGCCGTGGGAACCCACCTTAATATCTTCCAAGTCAAACAGGGCCACACTGTATCGCGAGCGAATTCTCCTTTGGTTCGACCTCTGCGCCACCTCAATGCACTCCGTGACGCCAACGCTGATTTTGATTTATCGCTTGACAACTGGTCAACTATCAGACGAGCATTACTGATTGATTGTGAAAGTTTGTGGGACCAATGGAGTAATGCATGTAACTCTGACGATGAAAATAGTGATTAATGTATTTATTATATTGTTTTTTTTTTCTTTTATTGACATTGTGTAATAATTTATATATTTTTGCATTGTATTTGTGTGGTAAATGTAATTGATTTCGTGTCGTTTTTATCACAATAAATAAATAATAAATAATAATAATTCTATCGCATATATTCTAGCTCTTTTGCGGTCCTAATTTCTATAAATTTGCGAGAATTGCGCGCAAGTACACCGAGTGACAGACGCCTGGTTTTAGTATTAGTCGGTAGTTTCTGTCCGGCCGATAACTGACGACATTAGGCCACTCCTCCTAGCGGCCACACACTATGCTTGTGCATCAGTCGTCAGTTCTAAATCTTATAGGGAACTGTGAGTGTGTGGTCGATCGCGGCCAACTGGCAGACCATTGCCAACAGGCGGACTGATCGTCTGTGGGGCCCTTTACATCTGTCAACAGCTGTTGTAATTTTACTTACTTATATGGCCGAAAGAGGCGCTTCTCTGGTTTTCATACAAAAAAATGCGATCGCTATAACGATAGTTTTTCATGCAAGGGGTAGAGAGAGAGGTTCTGTAAACTTAAAGTACGTTTTTTAATTCGGTGCAAAAAAAAAATGTCACATTCACATTTGAGTTTGGCAACAGGGTGTCGTAAACCTTTTTCTTCATATCTCTTTTAAACCAAATTTATTGTGAGGTTTTGGTTTTACAGATTTTGTTAAAATCCTATAAGAACTATATCTTGGGTTAAAGCGCATAAGATAATGCAAAATGGGTTAGATAGTAATAGTAGAGACACAATAGTAACAAGTAACAACGGTTCAAACTTAACAATAAACAAAAACAATAACAGAAACAACAAGAAATCTTCGAAATAATGTAAAAGAAGCACTGTACGCGAAGCAGATAGGAGCCCACGTAAAGTAAACAAAATACAAATCAAAATCAATCAAATAATCACACACACGTTAAAGTAGGCTAGTCACCCCAGCGACACAAATATTTTGTGCCTGCGTTTTGCCAGTACGTGAAAAAAAATATCCATCTAACATCCCTTCGAAAAATTATTTTGTTGTTTACGTAAGAGTAATTTCCTTTTTTTTACTTTTATTAATAATGTTAAGCAAATATCTATCCAGTCAAAGCATGTTTTTAATTAACAGCAATGTCGTTCACAAATAAAGAAATCTACAGAATGTGAATATAGAGTTTTAATATGGTAATACTGTTTTAAAGTTGAGTCTTTTTTTCATTTCAGACAAATGCCTGTAAGGAATGTTATAAAGCAAACGTAAGTACAAAGTTTTCCCAAACAAACTACAAACATGCTGCCAAGCAAAACAAAAACCCATGCCAAAAATCACGTCGATCCGTTGCTCCGTTTTGAAGTGAAAGACGGACAAACAATCACTTTCAGATTTATAATATTAACTAACCTTCCGCCCAGGGCTTCGCCCGCGTGGACTACGCTGATGTTATCCCGCGGGAATGTGATATTTTTCCGGGATAAAAAGCAGCCTTTGTCACTCTCCAGCTCCCAAACTATCCCTATACCTAAAATCACGTCGATCCGTTGCTCCATTTTGATGTGAAAGACGGACAAACAAACACACTTTCAGATTTTTTATATTAACTGGCCTCCCTCCCAGCTTCGCCCGCGTGGACTACACGATGTTATCCCGCGGGAATGTGATATTTTTCCGGGATAAAAAAGCAGCCTAGCCTCTAGCCTCATTCTCCAGCTCCCAAACTATCTCCATACCAAAAATCACGTCGATCCGTTGCTCCTCTTTGACGTGAAAGCCGGAAAAATAAACACACATTCAGATTTATAATATTAAAGCTGTGTAGTCAGCACACTAGCGCCGCCATTGAAAAAATAATCATAGTGCTTAAATAAAGACGAAATTGTAAATTAACTCTCTGCAGTGTACTCCGAAGACGCTTTCTGGCACTTTCATTTTCTAGCTTGTCCTTTAATTTAATGGAGTTTTATTGCATAAAGTGGCCACTTTTCGCAAAAAAACCGAATTAAATAAGATTTTAAACTTACATGGTCATTATCACTATAACTATTATGAAAAACGGGATTTTTACCATGTTTATTTTGTTTTTCGAGTTCCCGATATTTCGGCGCAGTTGCACACGCCATGATCATCGTTGACGAATCGGGCATATGATCTTTGTGATGAAGACCATCTGAACGATGAGTTAGATCATGTGCGCCAAGTCCTGCGTATGAACGGGTACAAGGGAAAATTACCACCCAGACACAAAACAAAAGAATACAGGTGCAAAGTAAACAGACAGCCAGTGTATTTGCCCTTCATAAAAGGAGTGACGGATAAGGTCTCAAATATACTGAACAAATTCTCCATAAACACTATCTTCACTCCTGGAAAGAAAGTTGCACAATGTCTACGGTCACCTAAAGACAATTTCCCATTGGAAAAACCTGGTGTTTACAAAATTGACTGCAGCTGTGGTAGCTCCTACATAGGGCAAACTAAACGCACGGTAGCATGCCGCGTTAAGGAACACATCAAGGCCGTCAAAAATAACGATACACAAAAATCGGCCATTGCAGAACACCTGATCCACTCCGGGCCGAACCACTGTATGGAGTTTTATAACCCTCAGACTATGTACCAAGACTGGTCAGAGAAGCGATTGAAATAAAAAAGCATAAGAATAATTTCAATCGCGAGGATGGGTTTAAATTGTCAAATGTCTGGAATCCAGTGATTCGTTTGTGTAAAAACAACAAAAATCAAAAAAGTGTTCCGCGGAGTGATACTGTGAGTATTGTGTGTCGCGAACAAGTTCGAGTTGAGTGCGAGAACGAAAACAGTGGTACGGGTATCGAGCGCAATAAACGGACAAGAAAGAGGGTAGACAGATTCGTCTGCTCCTAACACCATCCACCCGCATTAACTTTATTCAGTTACTCCGTGATCATGGCGTGTGCAACTGCGCCGAAATATCGGGAACTCGAAAAACAAAATAAACATGGTAAAAATCCCGTTTTTCATAATAGTTAAAACCGAATTAAACTAAACGACAGGCTAACAAAGATCCTTTAAGCGATAAAAAGTACCACAAAGCTTCTTCGGAGTGCACTGCAGAGAGATAATTTACAATTTCGTCTTTATTTAAGCACTATGATTTTTTTACAATGGCGGCGCTAGTGTGCATACTGCACAGCCTTAATTAGATTTGTATTTTTTTCTTAACAGCAATGTTGAAAAACCGAGTACTCCAAAAAACGACCCAAAAACCAGAGCAGACAAGACATTACAAAACCGCAAGCATCTTATCGACAGTCTTAGCAAAGCATTCATCAACACGACCCTCAAAACCATTTTCAACTTTATCTCAACCGAGTCAGAGGCGAGTTTGGTATTCAAGAACGCGAATGAAAACCAGCGCATGTTTATACAGAGTACTTGCGCTATGGCTAGAGCGCCGAAGTTCTATGGTTTGTTTGCGAATGATAGTAGTCAGATATTGAAGGATATAGCAAAGGTTTTGACTGCGAACCAGTGGTATGAGTTGAGAGTTGACGTTTCTAAAGCGCAGAAAGATAAACTCAGGTACGGAGTTTTTGTATTTCATCATCATCACATCGTCAGCCATTGTCCAAAAAAAACAAAGTCATTGCAAAAAAAATATCCAATTTCCAAGTCCCCACTGCCCCATTCTCCTTATCCATTGGATGGACTAGGAGAATGGGCCTTGACATGACACATCGCGCAGGGCCAATGCGAATTGGTGGGAAGTGACGACTCCAAATGCAACTAGGACCAACGGCTCAACTTGCCTTCAGAAGCGCTGAGGAGCACTAGATAAAAACTTTATGGTCATCTTTCCTGTGGTGGCCGAACATTTGAAAATTGCTTAACTTTAACGATCGAAGCCGAGCGCGTTAACCACTGCGCCACAGGTTCATCTTTTAGATTTTTTTTCAGTAAATAATAGGTCTTTATACTCCAATTCTATATCTATTGTCGCTGACTGGCAATAGAGAGTCATTAGCGATGTGAAAATTCTATCTTGGATATCACTCTTTTTAAGTTAAACTGATCAAAGTGATTTTATTAATTAATCGTTACAATTATCTAAGTCTGACGCCATAACAATGATGTTTTCAGCATTATTGTGTTCAGGCAGTTAGAGATAAGGTAGCCAGTTCCTCAGTGATTGAGGACTCCGGGAGTAGTGCGCATCCACCTTCAGCCTTATCACCACTTATCATCAGGTGTGATGAAGGCTAAGTGATACCCCGTAGTGGATAAAATAAAAAATTGTGACTATTAATTTGACCTGTCGTCACAAAATACTATTTGAGCTCAAAATTAAGCATTTTGTATTTATTACAGAACGGTTTCGTTTGTAAAACATCCCAAAGAATCATATGAGACAAAAAGGTAATGTAATTTTTGTATTAAACATTTTGTACATTTTATAGCTTTCATCTAGTATAGTTTCTCTCTTTTTAATTAAAACTTCTTGTAATTACAGTTTTACGTAATTTGTGCATATTGTTAGTACTATTAAACTGATAAGTCGTCTAAATAAAAATGTAACATCCTTAAAATAATTTCCATAATGGATGGAAATTAACAGATTCTTAGATTGTATTGCTTATAATGCCGAAATGCATTATACTAACATGAAAAGTAGTAAAAAAGTATGTGTTTTTATAATTTTTTAATAGTTTGTGTTTACATTGCAGTTTGCCAAAACCCAAAACCAAAGTCGATTCTGCTAATTCTTCTTTCTCTGGAAGATCAAAGAGCTTGGATCGGAAGTAAGTTATCTTTTATATTTTCTTTTTACATACATAATATACTAAGTATTCCTTTTGATATCTCATAATTATATCTATTGTATATTCAGCAATCAACTAAGTATTGTCATGTCATTCAAACCAAACCGGAATGCAAAACTTTAGCTCAATCGGACACAGAGAAATGGGTCAAATTTAGATTGCAAGATTTGACCCGAACGGACATACACACATACACTGCCAGTTAAATAAAAGCTTGTAGAATAAAGTCCAGGGAACATCAGTGAAAAATGAGTATTTTATTTTTTTCTTTGTCATAAAAACCTTGCTAGTAATGACGTATGAAAAAAAACGTTTTTTTATCTATTTTCCTCGGACTTTTTGTTGCCAGTATAACCTTAGAGTTATAATAAGATACTAAAAAGAATACGGTATATATATTAACAAAATAAATATTCCATTATGTTCAATATTTAGAAATTTACCGAAGAAAGCTGTCGCTTTTGAAAGTGGTGGTAAACTGGAGCAAGTTATTGGCGGAATATTTTTTATCGATCAACCAAATCAAGAACAAAAACCTTCAGAAACAGAAGCTAAACAATCAGATAAAGATCATTCAACTAAAAATCTGGAAGAAACTCTCCAAAATGTAGCAAATGATAAGAAAAGACAACCAAATGAGAAAGAAAACTTAGTGCCATCTCTTCCTGACAATAATGAAACAGCAGAATCTAGTGCAAAGTTGAAAACGAGACCTTCTCGCTCAGAGCATAAGGATCAAAGTGCCGATGCCAAAAGAGCTAAAAGTGTTCCTCCACAGCAGTTTGATAAGGCTAATGGAAAACAAAAATTTGATGGTAAGAAACTGTGTGTGAGTAAATTGAAGCTATTGCAAGCGATGTCAATACCTATGGAAAGTGACATTGCTACGAGGTGTGTATACTTTTTGACCAATTAACTTAATTTCTTAGAACGTAACTTTTACTTTATTTCTATATGTAGGTATTTACGTTATTTAGACGGGTAAAGGAGAAGTTGCAGCTTCCATATAAAATTAACCTATGTCGCACAGCTGAGACAAATATCTCAAAAAATAGATAAAAGTAGTTATTAACAAACTGCCCACCCCCGATTGTCATCCTTACTGGCTAACATACTTAGAAATTTCTCCAAAGATTCGGATCCGCCTGAATAGGCGCAGAATACTACTCCAAAATATTTTACTTTCAATGATCTAATAAGTACCTAAAGACAGGCCTAATTTCACTACCCGTGTTAGCTCGAAAACGCGGCGGCAACGCCGGCGTTGTAAATCCATAGTAATTAGGTCCGCAAAAAGAGCTAGCATATATGCGATAGAAAGAGATGCAACGACAACGAGTGGCCGTTCGTAATTTGCCTGCGCCGTACAAGCCGAATTCTACTTTATTGCGTTATAGTTAGAGTTGCTATTTATTTAAATGACTTAGCGGAGTGAACTATCTGTTACATAGTAACTATTTAGTAATCTGTGTTAAAGACCATAAAAAAGTGTAAGAGAGATATCAAGAAGATAAAAAAATGGACTTCTGTGACATTTTAAGTTGATTTGCTTTCTTATCCAAGGAAGGTAATAAAATAAAATAATTAAATAAAAAAAACTTATTTATTCCCATTCTATGTCTATCAAAACTTTGCCTAAAAAGTGCGCTGGGTGGCTAAAAACATCTTCATAAATCTCGCCCAACCAAGATAATACAATAGGTATACTTAGTCATTACTGGGCGCAGACTCTGAGTGTCCTGCGCCCATGTACAGTCGGGGACAAATTCGGTGAACCACATCTTACTTCTTTTCGTGTGGCTGGCGTCTCAACGTTCAGTTGCAGTCCCTATTCGTAATTGCTTATGCATTGTACTACCCTAGTTTAATACATAAAAAAATAGAAAAACGGTCTGCGCGTGAATGGCGAGGCACCAGCCACGTGAAAAGAAGCAAGAGGTGGTTCACCGAATTTGTCCTCGAGTGTACCTACCTATACATGTACAGCAATATTCTGTTATCGCAGATCTCCCTTCAGCTCTACGATTGTATAATATTTAAGTCCGGTATACCTACTACCAATACTACCAATGAACTTGTCAAAGCGCCGTACACTACGACCAATATAAAAAGCCATACCAGGACTAATATTTAGAGCAATTTTGCAATGTTTTAGCCAGTAAGGATGATAACCAAAAGTATGTCATTCTTTTCTACATTATTTTTAGCTATTTTTGAGATATTGACATTGGTGTTCGAAGTAGGTTTTCTTTGAAATTTCTTCTTTATTTAATATTGGACAACTTAACATAAAAATTGTTCCAATACCAAACTTTAGTAGCTCGAGCACTAGTATTATGGAAATTGGAAACAACGACGGGTATTACCACAGACCCGAGGAAATGTTTAAAAGTTCGTTTTCAATATTTACTCGACTGGAAATCGAACATGGGACCTCCAGAGATTAAAGCCGGGTGCGTACACCTCTCGGCCACGGAGTTCGTCAAATCGGAGAATAATAATGTATTGTTTTGATAATAATGTATTTTTGTGTGCAGGTCATTTTTCAATTTGACGACTCTGTATGAAATAAAACAGAATAAAAGATTGCCCTTGACGAGTTTCTTGCCGGTTCTTCTCGCAAGGTCTCCCGCCGTAGGATTTGCGAACCGATGGCGTAGCTTCTTTGTCGTTCATAAGTGTTGTTGTTACCTCAACCTAAATTGAATAAAAAAGATTGATTTTGAATTTTTTACAGAATGATGCATCAAATGGGATGGGATGGCGGTCCTCTAGGGTTGCGGGGGGAAGGCATCACTGAACCGATCATACCAGCGTTACATTTGGTAAGTTGTGTCAAGATTTCGATTAAAATTGAAAGAATAGTAGTATTTTCGTTTATTAGCTTGGCAACACCACCTCTAGCTTCGCCATTGTCCCGCTTCAAATTGTGATGGAGCGGGAGGGTAAGTTGTGGGGAGAAGCATGATAAAACGAAAATAGAATTCAGTTGCTGACTTATTGATCGCTGAACCGTCGTGAGAAGAAGTAGAGATAGAGTTACTGCTGGTGTTGTTCTATAAACCTCTTGATAAAGTATTTAGTTGGGTATCTATGCGAAAATGTCGTTTTTCTTCAAAGTTGAATCATTTAACTTACTTCTCCGCGGTTTCACCCGCGTGGTACCAGTTCCCGTGGGAATATCGGGATCGAATATAGCCTATGTTACTCAGGAAGAATGTAGCTTTCTGATAGTGTAATAATTTTCAAAATCGGTCCAGTGGTTTTTAAGATTCATCATCATCATCATGTCAGCCGAACGACAATATTAGTATTGTTAGTCCAGTCAACGAACGCTCCAAAAACAGTATAGAGGGAAATGCTTGGAACTAGAGATGAAAATGACCAAAGTGACTGAATTTGACTGACTGTCAATTACGGTCAAATTGGTCAAAAACGGTCATTTACTGTCAAAAAGGGTCATATATGGTCAATATGATCTTTTTTTTTTATATAAAAACTGGTTAAGCATTTGACCGCCATCTTGCTAAACAGACAGGATGCAGTCTAGGGTGTAGCATGCTTACCCAGTAGGTGCCCATTCACTCTTGCCTTGAAGAGGCCAAGGTTGTAATGATCGGGGAATACATGCGCAGGCAGCGTATTCCAATCTTTAGCAGCTCGCATTAAGAAAGAATTAGCAAAGCGCTTCGTACGGACGGGTGGAATGTCTACTATGTAGGGATGGTAAGCTAACCTGCGTCTTGTACTCCGATGGTGGAAAGGGGCAGGAGGAACAATTTAATTAATTTAATTTTAATATTTATTTTGAATTAACATGTCCAAAAAGCGTTAGCTAGTTTTATGTGCTTCACCCCGCACCCCGCGGGGCTCCTTTGTCGGTTGACAAAATGGCAAAGACGCAGCGCCCGCGCCACGCTGCGTCACGAGCACTTGATACTTGTCACGACTTGCACCACCGCAGTATGAGTAAATAAAGAGTAAATTGAATTTTCTTTACCTAATAAATACTAAAATATACCTACAACTTTTTTGAAAACATGACATAAGCATCAGAGAAACTTACTCCTCCAAGAACACAGAATATAAATTTTGTTTTATATTAATTATACTGAAATTGTGTCGCGATGTTGGCGGAATTGGCAGTCATGTAAGTAAATAGTTGTGACTAGGTTTATTAAGTCACTTCAGTTAGAATTAATTAATATGTTTAAGCACAGCCTCCTTTACTACAAGCCATGCTATGGCGGTTTGGCAACGTCGCTTGTGAACCTAAGCGTAGACCGAACATTTGGTTAGAGGTAACCCGACCTAGTTAAAAATAAGCAGATGCTATGGAAACCTATGGGCAACTTGACCAACCATAACTAGTGGCTAATATTATGCGTCCTATTTGCGTTCGCGCTAAGGACATATTTATGCTCGTAACAACTTCCTACAAAGCAAACTTAGTCGGATAATACACAAGTGTCATTTTAAAATAATTGGTTGTTTTGGTGCAAGGTTTGTTGTGATTTCAGTGAATTTTAAAATAAATTTGAAGAAATTATATGCTTTTCCTTATGAAAACATCATTAAGCATTATATTGATAGCGTGTACTATTAAACAAGGTAAGGATTCATAAAATTTTCCCAATTTTCTGTTAAAACATCAACTTAGGGCTAGCGCGCACGCTTATTTTCACGGCCATTTATTTATCTTTGTCACCGCACTTATTTACACGGCAATTTATTTGTCTCTATTATAATGATTATTATTATTATTGTTACCTATGATTATCGCAGGAAATACAATAGAAATGGTAAATTGTTATATGAGAAGTTAACTAAGAATGCAAATGTAAAAGTCATTGCAAGTTGAATTGAGATTTATTATAGTTTGTTAATGAATCTATTTAAAATTATTGAGTTCTATATTTACCTAACAAGTAATTCAAGGAATCTAAATTTTATAGGGCAGTGTTGCTATGCTAGTCATTGGCATTAATTAAAAGTACACGATTTGTTGTTATACTTTTTATTGAAAGTTAAACAAATGCCGTTTTTAAAATTAAACTGACTGGCTGACACTAGGAAAATTACATACAAACAATGTTTATGAAATTGAGAGCATATCAAAAAATATTTTCGCTACTTCAGAATGAGTGTCGAAAACTTCGTCAATCAGCCTATTATCCCTAGTTAAAATTATAAATGCGAAAGTAACTCTGTCTGTGTGTTACGCAATCACGCCTAAACTACTGAACCTAAAAAGGGCTGTAAGGGGTTAAAATGGGGGATGAAAGTTATCACGCCTAAGCTACTGAACCAATTTCAATGAAATTTGGTAAGTACAGAGGTATTCTATTTAAATGACACACACAAAAATGAGAAACTACCGGTTTTTTTTTTATTGTTTCGAATGTCGCTCAGACCGTTTGATGAACTTATTGTCTTGCCGTACAAAGTGCACACGTGCGTCCGCGTCCACTCGACTTGACATCTGATGGGAATGGGGGATTTTTCTGACAGCTATAAAGGAAAAAAAGTTGATTTAAAGTGGCGACAGATGGCGCTCGCATCAAAAGTAATCTAAAAGACTAGAAGTTAGGTCAAAAACACGCATGCATGACGTTGCTAGGCTATGCTTGTCATGTTATGTCAGTCAAGCGCGGGGATTTTACACACTTTTTGATTGCTTATGCTTCAACTAGGTAGCAGATTTACGTTGCGTTCTCACTGATATATTTGTTACTTCGTTGTTATTTTACTGTATTAATATTAGATAGTGCTACCTACTTGCTACCTACGAATTTGAAAACAAATCAAAATGTTATCAACTCGTCATTTTAGTTTATTATTTCTGATCACACCGACGTCGCTATTTGTCAGCGCCATCTCGTTTCATTATTAGAACCCTTTTTTTTCTTTTTTTTTCTGTCCCTCAAAAATCTCTCAGGTGTGCGGGGTCTAGTACAAAGTGTATGGAGAGTGCGCCCTCAAAAAGCCAGAAAAAATTCTGCCGTCCGATCGTTTGCATCCGAGACTCATCAGAAGCGGACGTCAGACACGTCAGAATTCTGATAGTATGCGGAGTCTACAACAAAACATATGAGCAGAGTGCTTCCGGCGGGCGTTACAAATTTTGTGACAGAAAAAAATCGTATAACATGCGACAGGCCTTAAATCGGTTCACACCCAACGAAAAATGCGACGTTGTCAAACCTAATAGCATGGCTTGTAGAAGACAATAGAGAAGGCTGTGGTTTAAGTCAATTTCATTGAATTTGACAGTAAGTGACCGGTCAAATATGGTCAAATAAGGTTTTTGACAATCGTGACTGGTCAGATTCAGTCATTTTACATCAGTACTTGGAACACAATTTTTTTACTTCAATTGACTTGAATTCCAACCTCCCCCTCCCCCCGGCTTAAGAGCTACGGGCGGGGACTTTTGATATGTTTACCTCCTAACTAGCCCAAACAAAATTACAAAGTCAAAAATTGTGTTCCAAGGATTTCCCTCTGTATCTCTTCGTTGACTCTATGTGTACATAGTGTGTAGTGATCAACTCGTGATTTTTGATATGGGGATAGTTTGGGAGCTGGAGAGTGACATAGGCTACTTTTTAACCCGGAAAGATATTTTGTTTTGAGTAGTAGATATATAATTGGGTATTTGACTGAAATTTTTTTATTGACTTAAAATGTTTATTGAACTAGTAGCAACACAAAACAGGTATCTATTTTCAAATATCTTGCATATTTTCAGAGATTCAGAGATATAGAGCATCAAACTTTCTAATTAGACAAGGAGAGCGATATAGAAATGTGACGTTACATTTCTTTAGCGCCATACTCTCGCCAAAGAATATTTCGTTTTAGAAAGAGATAGCTAGAGTCAAAATGAAGTAGCTCATAATTTGCTTGTTATAATACAGATTGAATTTCTTTTTTCACATTTGTTATTCAATAATGTTATATTTCTGAATGGCATAATTAAATATCTACATTTCCACAACAGTCAAATACCAAATTTGCAGTTGTTTCTTTTAGTACCAAATTTATATATTTTTTTACTTTTTTTTTATTCTAGGCTCCAAAAGCGGGTCTAGGCCATGTGAAAGCTGACAACAAAGCGGCAACCGGTTTCAAACTAGATATCTTACAACATTTGTTACTTTTACTGACGCAAGAGCCACTCGTACATAAAGTAGAGTATGAGAAACCGCTCAGCAACCCAGAGGTCAAATATATCTTGGATACTGTTAAGGTAGGTGCCTGTTTTCAACATTTGTATCCAGATGTTGTATACACCACTAAATTTTAATTAACATAAATATTTAAGGGGATGTTAGTGCCCATCAATATGAACAACTTTCACTATGGGGTCAACCATGGAATCGCGAAAAAAAAATCAGCTGTTCCATACAAAAGTACAACATCGAGTCGACTGAAATGTATGGAACAGCTGATTTCTTTTTCGCGATTCCATGGTTGGCCCCATAGTGAAAGTTGTTCATATTGATGGGCACTAACATCCCCTAAAATATTTATGCTAATTAAAATTTAGTGGTGTATAATAATATTAAATAATTTCTTATAATCACAAAAAAATATCGAAGTCCATGGAAATTTCATCAAATTACTGTGTCAGGCCAAGACAGATAGACACGTTCATTCACTCAATATTTGTCTTGTTCGGGAATCGAACCCGAGACCTCTGCTGCTGCCCCTGCGCCAAATCGGTCACTATTACTGATGTGAAACTGGCGGCACAAAATATTCAATCTGTGCTCGAATTAAAGGAGTTACTTACTTAAATCCACTATCAAAGTTTCACATCTCTAAACATTATTCAAAATCTACTGTCGAAGTTTCACATCACTAAACATATTCAAAATCCACTATCGAAGTTTAACATCACTAAACATTCAAAATCCACTATGGAAGTTTAACACCACTAAACATTCAAAATCCACTATCAAAGTTTCACATCACTAAACATATTAAAAAACCATTATTGAAGTTTCACATCACTAAACGTATTCAAAATCCACTAGCGAACTTTCACATCACTAAACACATTCGAAATCCACTATCGAAGTTTCGCATCACTAAAGATATTCAAAATCCACTAGCGAAGTTTCACATCACTAAACATATTCATGTTAACTCTTTGGTATCCTGTCATTTATTAGATGAATGCAATAGATAATTCATAACTTTAAATTTTAGATGTTGAATAATAGGAAGAAAATAAACGAAGGAGAAGGGGAGATTAAAATGGTAATTGGATGTATTATGGAGGAGTTGTTCTGCGAGCCAGACGTGCAAATCAGCTGTGATGCTAAGGCGGATAAAAAGTAAGTTTTACATTGATACATTATTTTATTATTATCATTAGTAGACTTCCAGGGGGCTACCAGCTATGTTTTTTTATCCACAACGAGGTAGAACTTAGCCTTCAGCACACCTGATATTAAGTGGTGATAAGGCTGAAGGTGGAAGCGCACTACTCCCGGAATCCTCAATCACTGAGGAACTGGCTATCTTATCTCTAACTGCCGGAACACAATAATGCTGAAAACATAATTGTTATGGCCTCAGATATAGATAAGAGGGTGGTAGCTAGCCAGGCGGACTAACAACAAGCCCTACCACCAACCAAAAAAATGTATATGGGCTAAAAATATGGATATGGGCTGGGCATGGGCTTCATTTGACATTTGAAGACCATATTTGTATTAGTTCTATGAATTATTTCATGCTCATGTAATGTAATTGTTTGTGATGAGAAAAATAAATACTTTTTTTAAATATCTTGCTCGTTTATAATATTATTATTATAGATATTTACTTATATAGGGTGGATAAAAATATAGGCGTTGGAGGTAAACTTAAATCGTTAAGGCCCATTTTACTGAAAGGAAATATTATTTTATTTTTTAAAGGGAACAAACCTGCATTCACACAGTTTCTAAAATTATCTTGATTTGCACATGAAACATACCGGCTAAAATAAAAAACAATTTGTTTTTATCATTTAAAAAAGTGCAATTGTAGTTTTATCTCATCAATCAATGAGGTCAATCATAAGGATCAACTCTCTCTAACAAACATGATAAATTAAATGAAAGGAAAACAATACAAGATAATGGATTCCATGTGAGTCGAGTCCATGTTGTACTTTTCTATTCAATTCAATTTTTAAGGTCAATGGCTGCGTCGCTTTACGTGACGATTCTGCCAACGTCCGAGTTAAAAGAAACAGTGTTGATTTGTTCAGTCGTTCGGTTTTAGTTAGAACTGTGCGGTAGTTTTAATTTAACTTTCCATGAGATCTAAAACAAAGCAAGACAATGGACGATACACATTTACAAAGGACATCACAACATTGAATTTTATACATGGATAAATATGGGCGATGATATTTTATGATATACATATAAATTATTACACATTTATATTTTAATATTATGTTGTTTTATAAACTTACATAATATATATACATTAGGAGGACATTAGTATAAAAAGCTGTATTTTTTTTAAATCTATGAATGCTATTTAAAACAAAATAATGTTTCCTTTCGGTAAAATAAGCTAACTAAAGGATTTAACGCAGTTTCAATATAGGGCCCATATTCTTAAATCAAAACCCAAAACTTACCTAAAACCCTTCATTACAGACAAGTTACACTTAACAAAAAAATTATTATAACTAAAGGGAAAACAACAACACTACCAAATGATAGAGACAAAGTTGTTACTCAACAATGCACCAACCTGCCAAAAATAATTGGTACAGACAGCGCCAAAAGCATTGGTGTACTTTACGACAAAAGTACTGCTCTCAAAACAGGCTTAAGAATAATCTTACAATACACCGTTATGGATTTCCTGAAAAACAACCTTGTGGAAAGGACGATAAAGTTCAGTTTCGATGTGCCAAAGAAGTCAATAAATTTCTTAAATGCCTTTTTGGTTAAAATCAATCAGAAGAGCTGTGCCAACCAAAATACTACTTCTACTGTAGAACAAGAATTTTACAGAGAAGCTTTGAAGTATTCCAAAGGCAAACAGGTCACCATGAATGTTGACAATCTAAGGTATGTTTTTTTTATTTTCATACTTAAAAAGTTAAAAGTTACTACAGCCCGGTTCAAACTTTTTGACGGTCCTGAAGTAGCCGCTATGTTCTCTACTCCAACCGCACCAGTGATACCAGATTGACGAATTCAACAAAATTAGAGATTTTTTAAAGAGGTTTTTGGAAAGAAAAATAAAATCAGAGGTATCTTTGGGGGGAAAGGAATATGAGTTTAGGGTGACTAAGTTTTTTTTTTTAAGTTTGAATTTCTTAGCGTGTTTCTGTTAGACCGGTGGCTCCGTAGCCAAGTGGTGTACGCACCGGTTTTCAAGGTGCCACTATCTCTGGAGGTCCCAGGTTCGATTACCATTCCGGTAAATATTGAAAACTAACTTTTCAATATTTCCTCGGATCTGTTGTTCTGGTTCCAATTTCCATTTCTAGTGCTCAAGCTACTTAAAGTTTGGCATTGGAACAATGTATGTGATGATATTGTGTAATATTTATATTTATTTCTTTATTTTGAAACTCTATTAAAATCTTATTTTCTCATTCCCAGATCTTTCACAATGCGTAAAACGGTCATACAAACTTATCCACCACAAACTTCTATGGAGGTAACAGACCTTGCTAATAACAATAGTAATATTGTCAACAAAAACAAAGATATACAGACTGCCAATTGTACGCAAGACATAAAAAATATCGATAATAAAACCAGTATTACAAAACAAGCCAGTAAGAAAACTAATGATAGTTCAGATATTAATAAACAAGCTAGTAATATTACTGATGATATGAAAAATGCAACTGAAAACTTAACTATCACAGTAACAGATAATTCTCGTAAAATTAACGAAGAAATTGAGAAAAATGCTAGTGAAAATTTAACTATCACAGTAACAGATAATTCTAATAAAATTAACGAAGAAATTGAGAAAAATGCAACTGAAAACTTAACTATGACGAATAATTCTCTAGAAATCATACATGTTGAAAATCATGACAATGCTACATGTATAGCAGATTATGAGGATTCATCTAACAATGTCTCTTTCGAATTAAAAGACATGGAAAACGAAATAAAATACATACACAATCTCGTATCAAGTTTTAAGAGAAACCGTTCAGAATCTCAAAGCTCAAACAATGCTATGAAGAAAACTAAAATCACTGATTCTGTAACTTATTTTCTAATTACACCTAAAAGTGGGAACAAAATAAGCAATGATGAAGTCAAGAAATTCCAAATAGCTATAGTTGAACAAATAGATCTGTCAACAAACCTCCCCAAACTAGAGTGTCATGGCGTCAAACATGGCGGCATTGTCTACGGCTGTCACAATGACATTGGCGCGAAACTCATCGAAAGTGTTGCCAGTAAAATGGAGTTTACTACCAATGTGGAAGAAAAGTTTAGCGAAAACAACCGTCGGAAATTGAAGATTAGATTGAACAGTTCTATTGGAATTAATTTGAAGAAGTTTTTGAATTTGATTGAATGTTATAATATCGGTTTGAACTGTGATGATTGGGCTCTTGAAGATGTTGACGTTTTCGACGATTTTATTGTCATTTCAGTCGAAGTTGATTATGCCTCTTTTCAATACATTTTGGAGGCAAACTTCAGACTTTTCGCTGGTACTGATAGGCTTAGAATCTCTCTGGCGTGGGAATAGAATTTAAGTTGATTTTTAATATATTTTATTACTTATTATAAAAAGTATTTTTGGATGAACCTTGGAAAGAATTTTGATGATTGTAAGGAATATTTCGACAAGTCATTTTGAGAAAAAAGAATGTGATAAAAGTTGTTAAGTTTTCTAATTTTAAAGTGATTCTTGTATTAGTTACTTATAAAAAAAATCGTGTCAAAAACATTCCAAATTTAAGGACGTGATAAGTAAGGTAAGAGATTGAACAAGATCTTGTTTTTTTACATAATGTAGTCGTTTATGCTGAGGCTTCGCCTGACTTTAATGCCATTAATTATTGCGCTATTTGAGATAGTACGCACGTGTGGCCGGGTCTACGCGTGCTAACGTCCTTTAATGACATTAGTGGTAAGCCGATAGCTCGGACGGCGGAACTTTTGACACATCAAAGTGATTTAGCGGGCCTCTAGTGCGTTGTTGTGGGTACACCTAGGTACTACAAACGAACTTGTCAAAACACGGTTACATTTACTCTCCTTTTTACTCTTGCTGGTAATTTAATAAACTTAAATATTAATTCTTCACACTCTTAAATAGACCAAAGCCACAAATTATAGAAACTGGTATCCATAGATCACACGCTAACTAAGTCGCTAGACGCTAGGATCAAACATCAAATGAGTGTGCCCACACATTTATCGCATAGTTTAGTGCACAATTTAAAGAACGCTAATCATGCCGTTAATTGAACGTTAAACGTCACGCAGGTGAAGCCCCACCATTAGACTAACACCAAATTCTGTTCTACAATAGTTAGTAGTAATATTTATGTAATCAGTGTCTATGTTTATATGAACTAAAGTCTGTTCGCCGAGAGTTGGTAAAGTCAGGGTTTCTTAACTCAGTACCAATTGCGTCCCCCTAATTAATAAAAAAGAAAAAAATGATAAATGTCAGTATAAAGAGGAAAGATTTGATTGTTTGTTTGCATCGAATAGGCTCCGAAACTAATGAACCGATTTAGAAAATTCTTTGACCATTAGAAAGCTACATTCTTCCCGAATGACATAGGCTATGTTTTATCCCGATATTACCACGGGAACGCGTACCACGCGGGTAAAACCGCGAGGATCCGCTAGTATCATAATGTTTATCAACTCTCGTTGAACAGATTTTAGTTTGGTTAGAAACACATGAATACACAAATACGTGCGTGAACACACCACAACACACAAGTATGTTTCCGCTTTATACACGGTAATTTTTTTATCACCCCGGATAATTTTAGGGATTATTCTACTCATGACAACAATTTTTATTATGGGACCAACACTGAAATCGCGAAAAAATCAGCGGTTCCATACAACAGTGCAAAAATATCTAATCAAAATGTATGGAACAGCAGATATTTTTTCGCGATTTCAGTGTTGGTCCGATAATAAATGTTGTTTGTTTTCATCACCTGTGGTTTTCATGACTAGAATAATCCCTAAAATTATCCGGTGTGATAAAAAAATTACCGTGTAAGTACTATCAGTAGTAGTATAACTAAAACTTTGTTCGACATAAAATGAAGAGTGCCAAAACTTATTCGACATTGAAATGGTATTTTTTGTAATGTTTATCGATGTAATGGAAAATGTCGATGTTAGGATGTATTATGGGTATACTTATTGTCTATTTAAAATACTTATAAGGGTAAAAGTTTAAGTCACGTCCTAATTTTAATATGTATTACTTACCTATTAAAACTCACTATCATAGTTAAGAAAAACTTTTGAAACTCTAAATCTTTTTGCGTTAATAGTGTTGGCATTGAACAGATTCTATGTATGGAGACCCATACACTAATTCCTCAGTCGATGAAACTTTGCTGAGTTATAAAATAGCATGAGCCATAAACTTTTAAATGATTATCCAAAAAAAACTCACACGGAAGTTAGGTATTTATAAATAAATATACAAATCTGTTTATATATTGAACCGAGTAATTTCTCAGTCCAAATTTATTTTACAAAATGAGTTGTTTATACTAGTATGTGATACTTGATGAAAATCCAAAACTTTTTTCAAACATGAGTATGCTTTGCAAAATGGTATAATTCCGTTAAAAAGTTCGACAGAGACATTTTCAGTCCAAGTCACACCATTTTGTTTTATTAAAATTTGGTGTTTCTGCTGGGATATTTTTTTGGATATTTCATATTATTGTTTTTATACGTTACATGAATATGTCCGATTAAGAAAGTTTAGACGGAGCATTTTTCCTACAAAAGATATCAATGAAATAAGACTTTCATTAAAAAATACCTAATCTTCTATTATTATTATGTTTTGGAAATTTATACCATACTTTTAATTTATTGATACTTTATCATGATGTAAAGTTTTTTCAGACTGAGGAATTATTGTGGGGGTCAACTAGCTTCATTGACTACACTATTGGGGCTGTACATGTGATCGCGCGCTTTCGTGTAGAGTAGACATAGACACACTTTGAGAAAAATTTTAGGGAAGTTAATTTTTCTGAATCACCCGTAATATCAGTTTATAAAATATGCGGAAATTCGTCAAATGATTTTATAGAAATTCTATACCAACTGAAAAACCTAGTTCCATGTTTTGATTCAAGGTAACAAACATTCCATGCGTCTATTTTATTTTGAGTATTAGGTGCACCCAATGTTCTTTTTTTCTCCTTCGTCGTCGTCTTTTGAAGCGATTGTAGAAGCAAAACACACAAAGCAATCACTTCGGAACCCATATCCGCACTAAGCCAGAAGTAGCCAGAAGTCGGCGTTGCGTTTGGCGAGCGTTGATAGCGTACTCAGCGCTTTGCATGGCGTTCGACGAGGGTTACTAGGGCGAGTATACTTCTGGATTAGTGCGGATATGGGTTTAAAAGTTAAGTAAATTGCTTTGAGTGTGGTTCCTCTACAATTACTTCAAAAGACGACAACGACGGAGAAAAAAAGAACAGGTGCACATAATACTAAAAGATAAAATAGACGCTTGAAATGTATTTTACATTGTATCAAAACATTGACCTAAGTTTTTCAAGTGTTTTAGAATTTCTATAAAATCATTTGATGAATTTCTGCATATTTTATAACTAACATTACGGATGATTCATAAAAATTTAGAAGCTCAATTTCCCAAAAAAAGTTCCCAACGTGTGTCCACTCTACAGGAAAGCGCGCGATCACAATGTACAGTCTCAAGATAGCCCCTGTATCTGAGAGCGCACGGCTAACGCCAAAACTCAGCTCGCATCTGACGCGCGCTTGTCAAAAAGCGCGCGGTTCAGTGTGTACGAAACATCAAAAATGTATGAGATGACAGGTTCAATAAAATCATTAAATTCGTGTGAAGTAATTTGTGGATGGCCCCTGCTGTCCGGTGTAACGTCTCTCGCGCTTTTGACTTGAACGAAAAAATGTTGTTAATGTTTTAGTGACTTTCTCGTTAAAATATCAAAACAATAGATACGTAACTTATAAAATATCATTCACTGTCTATTTATAGTTAAGTGTTTGTTACTCAAAAAGGAGGTCACTAAAATCTGGCCAGTTAATGTACCGAGGTACACTTTATGGAAAAAAATACTCTATGAAACGGTGAATAATAAAACAGGGTCTACTTTGTTTGTTAGTTATTTGAAAAAGGCAAAAAAATAATAATTTCAGTCTGAAAAAATACGCCATTTTAGACTCTGTCTATGATAAATAATCTGTGATACGATTATGAATATAATCTGTTTGTACTCAAAAAGCTGTCAAAAAGCGTTTTGTTACTTGCAAAGAGACAATTTATTTGCTTATTGTAATATTATTATTCTCTATTTTTTATTGTTTTACGCCCATTAAATTACGTGTTGATAAAAATGGACGACAAGTAGCTATGCATTAGCAATAATTAACAGCATATAAAATATTTTTAACAATATGGGTATGAACATGGGCTTCATTTGACATTTGAAGCTCATATTATGCCTATATAAAGACAAAATATGGGCTTCAAGTGTCAAATGAAGCCCATGTCCATATCCATATATTTTAGCCGGTAGACTCCCAGAAGTCTGATACTAAACGCAATTGAACATCCAATGTTACCACATAATAAAAATGTGTTACAAGTAATTAACAACTTTATTAATTTATTATCTAGTATTATCTAAATATAAAAGTAAAATGATACGTTTTTCGGAATCCTCGATTTTTTCTCTACATATTGGTACCTATGTACCTCACGGTACAAACATGGCCAAAGATGTATGGACTATTAGTGACCTCCTTTAGTAGATTTCCCTTCTTCCCTTCTTTCCCTTCCCTTAGGCCTTCTTAAAAACAAGGCTGTGCCTCCGCTGCCGGTACCGGCATCCTGGACAGCTGCCGGAACTTGCCTTTAGGACCTAGTTTGCTTAACAAAAAAAAACGAATTTTTTCCTTTTATCTCATAAGGACAGATTCTCAAAAGGAAAGGAGCACACGTAAGCACATAAAGAAAAAAAGTATGATTATTACTATCTATTATTTTCAAAAGAAATTGAAAGGTTTTAATTTTAATAATTTTTCTTTTCTTTTTTAATTCTATCAGTTATCCATAGTAGGTACAAGTTGGTAAGTTAGTTTAGGAAAATTACTAATTTATATTGTGGAAACAGTGTGCGAGATATTTCCTACTATTGATTTGTGTGCCATTTTCGGTTTTTTGACAATCTGTCCTTATGATATAAAAGGAAATTTTTAACCTATCACGTGTTCTACAATAATTCAATAATTCAATAATTCAAAATCGTTTATTCAATTTAGGTTTGTTTAACAACACTTATGAACGTCAATGAAGCTACGCCATCGGACTACAGGACTTCTGGTTCCCATCCCATTTTTTTTAACCGACTTCAAAAAAAGGAGGAGTTTATTTGGTAACCGGTACCGGCAGCGGAGCCACTTCCTAAAACAATATACGCAACATTTAATCAACATAACACAAGAAAGAGATTAAAAAAGAGCATCTCACGTATTTTGCACTGAATGAAGCGTCCAATCGGAAACAAAATTGAAAATGAAGTACATATTAGAAAAAATCTACCCGTCTCACAACTAGTTCCGATTGGACTCGAATCCACGACCTTTCATTTTCCGGGCGAATGCTCTAGCCACTGAGCTACGAAGTCGTTAGGAGAAGCGTCAAACTTATTCAATACTTCTTACACGCTGTAAGCCAGCGCTTATTTCACACTCAAAAGTAATACCCTTCAAGCCGGCCTAGCATGAGCGACTTTTATCACGCGATATGATATAGCACTTCATGCTGCCGGCCTAGCATGAGCGGATTTTATCAACTATTGACGCATGATAAGAGCCTATATCTTGCTTACACCTTAGTGGCGTAAGCAAGACAGCATGACGTGCTATATCATATCGCGTGATATAATGAAAATGATATTTTTTATTTCTTGCTGATGTATGTAACTTAAAAGTTTCCTTTAAAAAATATGATAAAATTGATCATTCAAAGTAAGATTACTTATGCTTTTTTTTCACTGAGGGTGCGACTATTAGCTCTTTCTTGTGCAGTGTATAAAAAACCCATATTGTCGAGCTTATAGTGCGAAATTTTAAAAAACTTCGTCCGAACCAAACCGATTGCAATTTTCTGAAAAGGCTCTCGATCTCCGCAATATTTATAGTCGATATTCAAAATAATCTCAATGGTAATATTTAAGTCTTTATTAGATGTAAGTGTAACTTGATGCACTGTTTACTATTATGGCACCTAAAATATATCATGTGCAGTATTGCCATCTTAATTTTTTACTTTCTACTGTTTCTACTACCGTTTTTAAAGTGTTTTTTTTTTATTTTTTTTGTGTCACAAAAGAAAAAAAAATGGTTTACGTTGAGGCACTTTTGGTATGCTTTGACATGCGGACGGAGCTTTAAGTAAGTCCAATATAAACATGTAAGTCCTGACTTTTGATATTAGGCAAGCAATAGGAGACCGGACTGAATTTTTATCTGTTTAAAATGTTTTTAGAAATATCAGAAACACACAGGTATTTATTTCCAAATATTTTACATATCTTCGGAGATATAGATAGAGCATCCAACTTCCTTATTAGATAAGGTAAGCGCCACCCACTTATGACGTCACAAGTCACAACACAAGTTGGTAGCGCCATACTCCCGCCATATAAAATTTTGTTTTAGAAAGACAGCTAGAGACACAGTTTGTCACAATGGAGGATTTTCCTGACTATAAAGAAAAAAAAGTTGATTTAAAGTGGCGACAGATGGCGCTCGCAAATAACTAAATGATCAAAAATAATCTAAAAAGACTAGAAGACACGCACGCACGACGTTGCCAGGCTATGCTTGTCATGTCATGTCTGTCGAGAGCGGGGATTTTACACACTTTTTGATTGCTTATGCTTCAACTAGTGATTTACGTTGCGTTCTCACTGATATTTTTGTTACTTCCTTGTTAATTTACTGTTTTAATATTAGACAGTGCTACCTACTTGCTACCTACGAATTTGAAAACCAAAATGTTATCAACTCGTCATTTTAGTTTATTTCTGGTCACACCGACTTCGCTATTGGTCAGCGCCATCTCGTTTCATTATTAGAACTATTGTTTTTCTTTTTTTTCTGTCCCTCAAAAATCTCTCATTCATTACTTGCTTGTTATTAATCAGATTGATATTTTTTTTCACCTTTGTAGTTATTTAACCCAGTTGTTACTGAAACTCAAACAAAAAACAACACGATTATGTTTGAACTGAGGCGAATTTAAGGTTTTTTTTATCTTTATAACGATCGGTCGCTGTAAATGGGTTAGGCATCGTCCTAATAGAACGCGATTACGCGATCATCGCGCGAGTAGGCGATGCGACCATCGCGTGTTCGCGCGATGGCAAAAACTGGGTGTCCTAATAGAACGCGATTACGCGATCATCGCGCGAATAAGCGAGTCATTTCATCGCGCGAGTAAGCGAGTCCTATCATCGCGCGAATTCACGACGCGACCGACCGTGGAGTCCGTGGACAAGGGCAGTGGCACGGTCGATACCGACAACCATGGACGTCAGAGACGATAAATTTTTGCTGTCGGAAAATATTTGGATGACATATTGTGCGGGCTTAGATGGAAATGAAAAAAAAACGCGGGGAGCAAAGTGCTTTGTTAAAAAAAAGACCAATTCGTGGTGAATTTGATTGCGTTGAATTTGAAGCGTGCGCTGCGTCGTTGTCAAGTCTACTCGGGCGCGGTGCCCCGCCGACGCAATTGGGTATTTGACTGTTGTTGAAATGTATATGACATTCAGAAATATAATACTAGTGTATAACAAATGTGAAAAAAGAAATTCAATCTGTATTATAACAAGCGAAATAAGAGCTACTTAATTGTGACTCTATCTATCTCTTTTTAAAACGAAATTTTCTATGGCGAGAGTATGACGCTATAGAATTATGTGACGTCACGTTTTATAGCGCTCACCTTGTCTAATTAGAAAGTTTGATGCTCTATATCGCTGAAAATATGCAAGATATTTAAAAATAAATACCTATGTTGTGATGCTACTAATTAAATGAACATTTTAAGTCAATGAAAAAAAACCTGTCAAATACCCAATTATCGCGCGTGGCGCGAATTTCAATTAGGACACCTATTCAAATTAAATATGTTTGATCGCGCATTCGTACCAACTAAGTTCGCGCGAATAGATCGATCGCGTCGTGCAATTGTCTGTTAGGACACCTATTCGAGTTCCATATGTTTGATCGCGCGTTCGTACGAACTAAGTTCGCGCGAATAGAATTACAAACATTTGAGTCGCGCGATTGCGTCGTGGGTTTGTCAGTTAGGACACCTATTCGAATTCAATATGTTTGATCGCGCGTTCGTACGAGTAAAGTTCGCGCGAACCTGCGATGATCGCGCATTCGCGTTCTATTAGGACGATGCCTTAAGGTAAAATTTTAATGTTACTATTAAATATTTACATATCATAACAGACCGGTCCCCTATTCATTAAAACAGGAATTTATCATATGCAATTTCGGTTCAGAGACGACCGAGACTTATATAAATTATTCAGTTCCTATTAAAATATATATTTTATATTTAAGTAAAATGCGGCTGTGTTTTTTTCTCAAAAACTTTAAGTGAGTATATTTTATTTAGTGAGAAAAAATTTACTATAAATTAGTTATTTAGTTAGTTATTATGTGTATTTTGGACTGCAAAGCATTTATTAGGTTAGATAAAGTTATATTAGCGTGGGACAAACTTATCTGACCCAGTGGTGATTTTTGGAACTAAACAATTTATTCATCTGCTGACAGCCGATCGCTAATTTTGTATTGCAACTGTCACAATCACAACTGCCACCGGGTCAAAACTGTTTCCTCCTTCGTTTTTCTTTGTTTTCGTTTCGTTGTAAGAATCTTTCTTGATCTTGAAGTTAAGTTTTCTGTTGTATATTTTGTTTTTTTGTTTGATGGCACTGGGTTCCAAGCTCTTTTGTTGCCCGACTGAAAGAATGTGTTTTGAACACTTTTATTGTGTTGTTACAATAAATGTGTCGAATTACCCGCCTCTTTATATCTATTTTATTTAATAAAACAATTTATAGTCATGTTACATATTAGTGCATTAGTTATAATTTTAATTTAATTAAAAGAAAAATAACCGCATATTTGTTAACGTTTACCTTTCAACGGATTTTTATTGAAAGATGGTATGCCTTTTCTCGTGTTCAAAATTAAAAATTATGAAATTCCATCAATTTAGTTTTGAACCTGAGCCAATCTGTAAAGGTGCGCTTACACGGGCACTAAAACTGCTCAATTCCTGTCTATACCCGTTAGCTATGACATAGTAAAACAATATAAGTAAGCGGACTGGAGCCCTGATCGAGCGATAATAGGCTAAACACGTAGGGCTGTCGCTTAGAGTTTATTCAATCGTCAAAAATGCATAGTCAATCTCTATACAAAACAGTTTTCCCCTGTAGGGCATCAGGAATCTATAATACAAAGTTTTTTATTTATTTTTGTACATAGACCAGGGGCTGACTAAAATTTTTCATTACCTACGTCATGTTATCTGTTTAGTGGTTTGAAAAATTACGGTCGAAATAGGATAAATTAAAACGTGGCTTTACAACAACACCAAGACCAAGACAAATAGACATGTTCATGCACTCAAATATTTGTATTGTTCGGGAATCGAACCCGAGACCACTGGCGCAGAAGATGGGTAGCCTACCCCTGCGCCAAATCGGTTGTCAAAAACCGAATACAATATGTACCTACGCCCACTGCGAATCGAACCCGGGGCCTCTGGGTCTGAAATCGGTGGTGTGAATCACTAGACCGCAGAGGCGGTTAAAAATTTATATTATGCTCCCAGTTCATTAATCTAATCACATACCTACCTACACATAGGATTACAAGTTACAATAATTTGTTATTATAAATGTTTTTCTTTCTTCTTTCTTTCTATTTGAAAATTAAACTACAAATTGGTATCTGGTCAACGAAATCGGAAGCAGAACTATTTAGGTAGATAAGCAGCTATACAAAATATTATGTACGTATCTACGTATGATAATTATAGTAGGTAGATTGTACTCACCGTTCTTGTTCGCTAGGTAATGCGAAGAAAGATAGTTCTGGATTAGACAACCCGCTACTGAGACATCCGCATACACTACAATATTTTTTACGTCTACTCGAATTTTTAGCCATCGTAGGTACACGCACGAATTATTACAAATACAAATACAAAATTATTAGAGGGAGGCAGCGCAGCGGCGCGGAGCGTGCGTGTGGTGTGCATGGACAGTTTTACCTTAATAATATTATGCGCGGTCGCGGGCCACCGGCCGGCGGCGGCGCCACGCGGGCGGCGGGCGGCGGGCGCTGCCACGCATGACTGTCGCCCCGTTATCACCGATAAATTTTGTCAGTGTGTGCGTGCGACGACGCATGACGACGCATACGTACGGGCGCGCTCACATACAAACCGTTTGGGGTGCCTGTCCAGGCAGTCAACGTACTTATATTGTTTTACTATGGCTATGACGTGACGTGACGGCCACATCAAGCAATTTAGGGCGATGGCAAAATGTAATGCAATATGTTGCTGAGATACGCCCACACAATATAACGAAATATGGAGCAACTTTAAAGACTAGGCAATACAAGTAACCTCCACCGCACTGCAACGCACACCGCTCTGGTTTGTGGTAGTGCGCTTCTTAACTATAGCTGTAGAATCTTGATGTGCATACAAAACCCGCAGTGTATGACAAATCACGCCGCATCTCCGTCCGGTAGTGCGGTAACCGGAGGCAGTGTGATGGAAGCCTATACGTATAAAATAAAAGAAATAAAAATCCGACATTGAGAAATGTGGAATATATGGAGTTATTAGAAGCAACATTCGCAAAAAATGGCCGCTATTTATTGTGCTTGCTCCAGATTGATCCATTGCCCATGTAAGCGCACCTTAAGTTTGAAATCGTTTGAGGCAATTAAAGGTCATAATATTGTTATACCCTTATTGCATATAATGAAAGCGGTTTTTAATAGTGCAACTGTTAAGCTACAGTACACAAAAGGAGATTTAAAGGAGCATGTCAAAATCATACAAAAATGTATGGAGGCTTTGCTGTTTAGAGCAAAGGGTAACTTACGTACTACTTCTAACTTTTCTCTTGTGTTCTGGGGTTAAGCCTTCCCCTTGATTCACAAACCGTCGGAAACGCTCCCGACAGCGGAATTTATGCACTATCTCTGTCACTCACTATAGGCACAGATAACTAAATAGTTACTATGTAACAGATAGTTCACTCCGCTTAGTCATTTAAATAAATAGCAACTCTAACTATAACGCAATAAAGTAGAATTCAGCTTGTACGGCGCAAATTACGAACGATTGGTTGTTGCATCTCTTTCTATCGCATATAGTCTAGCTCTTTTACGGATCTAATTACGTGATGCTCTACAGCGGGACCACCTTGAGCTACGTTAATTTAATTAACATCAAAAAAATGTAGAAAATTTGTATATAATTGTATACGCAATAAAAAAAAATGTATATCTATAGTTTCGTTGTAAAAACGAAATCAATGTGGTCCCGCTGGGGAGCATACTCTACAGCGGGACCACCACTATAATTCCGTTACTGGAGGCTTTTCAAATTTGTTTATGAGACCAAAAAAATGTATATTAAATGTATATCAATAAACTACAGTCAATTTAATCTTTAGTTGGATCTTTACCAAATTACGACTAATTTAAAATTTCCCTACGGATTTTAGGTGTCCGTTACCCCAGCCAGAAAGAAGTTTCTTAAGGAAAACGATTTGATTGCATAATTAAGGCATATTTTGCACAAATATGTGCCAAATGTAAAATGAGTGGGCCTTATACTTTCGGAATAAAACGGAAAAAAACTCTTTCATTGTAGTTAGTTACATATTAATGTAACTAGTTGGAGTTTTATTCCAAGTAGCCACACTATTTAGAAATCCTCACTCGTTTAATGTAAGAACAATAAGAATAAGGAACTAATTAAACTTCTTTTCCAGTTAGTTACATCGTTAATATTTACTCAGTCATTCATGAAAACATAATAACTACTTTTTAACTAACTTTAAAATTTTAAATCGGCCAAGTGCGAGTCGGACTTGCCCATGAAGGGTTCCGTACCCACTTAACGTACCGATAATATACACCTAGAAAATTAGTAATATCATTTTTCGCCAGAAAAAAATAACTTTGTATTTCATAGTATTCGTATGAATGACAAAGTTATATTTGCTGTTTGCGAAAACGATTATATTTAAAAAAAACTTGTAAAGCCTTCTTAGCTGTGATAGTTTTCCTTTTAACTTCGTCATATTAAATACAACTATCGTGAATTTTTCCACGTATCCAAAAACTACCATTTGGCTGGCAGAGGGTGGGGACACTTGACCCCAACAAAATTTTGCACTTTAAAGCTTAATAATTCACAAACGGATGCCTCAATCAAAAATCTGTTTTACAAACCCGCAATATTTTTAAAACTGCTATTCAGCGACACCCCACACTATCGGGTAGATAAGAAAAAAATACATCCCAACTTCACGTGTAGGTAACTTATTTATGGGGTTTATCTGTAACTATTCTTAGAAGCATTATTTACACCATTGCTCCATATCTTGCTGTTATTTTTAAAGATTGCATTGCTGAAGCTCAGACCAAATAAGACGGAACGTCCCGAACTAAAAAGTGAAGCCACTTTTTACCGACTTCCAAAAAAGGAGGGAGGTACTCAATTCAACCCGTATTTTTTTTATTTTTTTTTTGTTTGATTTATGTACGTGTGCGTGCGCCGGCCGTGTGCGTGTGCGTGAGTCGCTTATAAAATTTAAAAAATAATAAAAAAATAATAAAATTTATTTCAGTTTCATGCTAGATAATTACAAAGTTTCTAATTCTATACAGATCTTAAAAGTAGTAGGTCTTATTTAGATTAAGGAGTAGGTATGACTAACAATGGACAAAGATAACTATATTGTTCGAAGCTGACCCTAATAGGTTATTTGAAATAATCTGCGATTAGGGATTCGGCCCCAAGCCCCAAGGTATACCGGTGCATTTGAATCACGTTACAACGGGCAGTCTACATGGGTTATTGTTTGATGGCTACTACAAAGGTAAGTCATTAGGTATCATGATACATTATTCTAAGGAAAATGAGGGTGAATTGCACTATTCAACTTCGACCTTAACGATGGCTTTAAAAATGATATGAAAGATTTGAAAAATTTTACAGTTTTTTGTTTGCCATAATTCGGATAAAGTTGACCAGTGCAACTCAGTTTAAGACAATAAACTATAACTAAGGCGTGCAAGATAATGAATATGCGTGTGTGTGTGCGTGCGTGCGTGCGTGTGTGTGTGTGAGTGAGTGTGTGTGAGGGGATGAGATTGCTGATTTATGTTTTTTTTATAGTTGTTAAGAAATTATGGTATTACTTCTAAAAGACATTCGGTTTCGTCGTATGTCTTATAAATGAGCCATTCGACTATAATTTTTTTACATAATTGATATGGATATTGGTAATCCTACTAATATTATAAATGTGAAAGTTTAGATGTTTGGATGTTTGGATGTTTGGATGTTTGGATGTTTGTTACTCAATCACGCCAAAACGGCTGAACGGATTTGGCTGAAATTTGGCACAAGGATACTTTGTAGTCTGGAGAGGAACATAGGCTACTTTTTATCCCGGAAAAGTATCACATTCCCGCGGGATAACATCGTGTAGTCCACGCGGGCGAAGCCGCGGGCGGAAAGCTAGTGGTTGATAATTTTATTGATTTTATTATATAGATATGGACCCAGGAAAATTATAAATCTTTTTGTAAAAGTGAAATTAGGTTTCGGAACGGAACAAACGCGATGTCTCCTTCTCATATTGGTGACGATGTAAGGTGTGCGAGCATGTATATAAAGAAGAGTATGCATTATAAATAACTGCCGGACAGTTAGGACTTTCCAGGACGTGTAAAGTTCGTAGGTGGGGAACGTGAAAGGTTTGAATGTACTTACCTTTAACACTGCCCTTTGGGCCCTTTCTATTTGCAACATGTTCGTTTTTGAAGAACCTCCCCATGCAGTAATGCAGTAAGTGATGATTGATTGGCATAACGCGAAGTATGTCATCCTTATAATGGCAGTGGAGGCAACTTAGCGTAGTTTCCTAAATAAATAAGTTAGTTTTCTGACCCGGGCGGATAGGGATTCGATGTGTATATTAAAGTTTAGGTTATGATCGATTACAATGCCGAGGCATAGATGTAGTGCCGAGGTATTTTGTATGAGATATGCTAGTAATTTCCGGGCAGGTACAATGATTAGTATTTGGATGTGAACAGGTATGGGCAATGAGTGTAGGAGTCGGCAAAGGTTGCGTGTCACCTCTGATCGAGAACGTCATAAAGTTAGTTTTGGAGGCGTTGAGGGTTAGTGTATTCAATGTCAACCATAAATTTATCCCACTGAACCCTTTTTGGGCAATATCTAATACTCTAAACCAACTGTCTGCTGTAAAGGTAACAACTGTATCGTCAGCGAATGAGATGATTTTTCCGTTGGGGATGTCCATGTTACAGAGGTCATTAATAAAAACGAGGAATAATGTTGGCCCCAAGATGCTGCCTTGTGGAATACCGAAGGATACTGGAAGGTAGTCACTGTAGGTATTTCCGATTTTAACTCTTTGATACCTTCCCATTAGGTAGCTACTGAAGAGTTGATGTTGGACTCCTCGAACACCAAGTCTCATAAGTTTGTCTAAAAGGGTGGGGATAGGAATGGTATCAAAGGCCTTTTTGAGGTCTAGGAAGATGGAGAGTACCTTTTTCCGGTTGTTAATACCAGACGCAATATTGTTATGAAGTTCTACAAAGCTCCCGTCACCGGGCCCCATTAATTGTTTGATAAGGAATGACCGCCTTGCGTTGATATTCGTTATGAGCCTACGACTCGTGTTTTGTTTACATTAACTAATTACTTCGGCGTAGTCTTACCTTTCGCTTTGTTCTTTGTGTCGAGATTGTATTACTCGTATTATATTTGGGGCCCGCGGGATGTAGTTAGTTTGAATTCATTCCTGTTTGTAACTTTGGTGACTGAACACGCAATTGATTTAATACTGCAGTTTAATTTCGCCACCCTGACCCAACTTCTTTTACACTTCAGAAGTGGGATAAGGGACAATGTCTGGACCTTATATTCGTGGTCTTGGCAAGCGCCGCCGCAAGGATTCAACATCGTCATCGACGGAAGAAGAAAATGAAATTTTTTTCTTGGAAGAACACTACGTAGCGCCGCAGACAAACAAGAGACTACGAGTTACTCCAACTGATGCAGAAATTATACCGAAGTTTTGCCCGGAAGATAAATCAAGCAACATAAAAAGCTGGTTACATAAGATTGACCAACTCGGAGATGTCTATGACTGGAACAGTAAAGATCGGCAATTTATAATGCAAATTCGCCTTCGCGGTTCTGCACGAGAATGGTATGACGACCTAGAGGACTACGATATGACCTGGGAAGAATGAAAACAAGCGCTCCAAACCGCTTTTCCGCGATCAACTGACTTTGTAAACAGACTGGAAGAAATGTTGGCACGGACGAAAACGGAATCGGAAACGATGACAAAGTACTACCACTCAAAATTGTCTCTACTTAAAAAGTGTAATATCGATGGAGAAGCAGCAATTTCTTGCATTATCAGAGGCTTGCCAATCGAACTGAGAGCGAACGCCAAGGCATACCAATGCAATACGCCCGAAAACTTATATTTTGGTTACTTATCATCGCTTGAAAACTACAAGCGGGTTGAAGCAGCAAGTGCCATACGGAGATCTACTTGGAGAAGAGGCACCTACGGGAGTAATAACTATTTTGCAACAACGACAAACAAGGATACTTCATCGGAAACATCGAAACCGTTATTACCGAAGATCTGCTACGTGTGCCGAAAACCAGGACACGAGGCAAGGGACTGCACGACTTCGCCACGACGCTGCGAGGTGTGCCAGCGCATCGGGCACGTTGCTGCGAGCTGCTGGTTTGCTGCAGGGACTTCGCGTCAACAATCAAATAAGGTCAGTAATGTCATGGTTGTCACACATAATTTACATGAAGATTTATATAAAAGAATAGTATATGTGGATGGAAATCAGATCCTTGCTTTTGTAGACACAGGCAGTAAATTGAACATTATAACAACTACGCAGGCAACAAATTTGAATTTAAAAGTTAGTCCATCTAGCGTCATTATGAAAGGATTTGGAGGTTCACATATACAATCATTGGGTACATCATTTATAAATGTGGAAGTAGATGATATTATGTTAAACGGTATAGTTGAAATTACAGATTATAATTTTGGAGAAATAGATTTGATTATCGGGCAACCAATGATTAATAAAGAAAATGTTAGTTTGGTTACGACAGCAAACTCTGTGAGATTTATAACTACTTGTGGTTTGGAAAATCTTTTATCAAATATCAAGTTGAGCATATTTGACTATGTTTCAAAGTTTCCGATTTATTTGAAATATGATACTTTTTTGCCAATACGAGATTACGCTTATGTAGAAGTAAAAGTGGAGTGTCCACACAGTGAACATGATGTTACACTTATGACTCAACCTGTGTACTTTCAATTAGGGAGTTTATCTTATTTAATTCCACAAGCCATTATAAGTTCGAAACAATGCTTCTTAAAGATTATCAATGTAGGCGATCAGGCTATTGAGTGGAAGGCAAACAAATTAATTGCTAGAGCAGAATTAGTTTCACTCGGTGATTTGAGCAAAACATCTTGCCTTCAAACAGTGAACCGAATAGAAGAGCCTGAAAAGCGAGTGCTCACAGTAAGCGATATAAATGTTGGTCAACTGGATGATGCGGATAGGGGCAGACTTTTACATATTCTTAACAAACATATAAATTCATTTGCCTTTTCTACATAAGAGTTAGGTTGTACTGATTTAATGGAAATGCATATAAAAACAACGGTAGATCAACCAGTTTATTTTAAACCTTACCGTCTATCTCATAAAGAAAATGATATTGTGAACAGCAAAATTCAAGATCTCATCGATGCTGGCATAATTCAGGAGTCCGAATCAGATTATGCTAGTCCAGTAGTATTAGTTAAGAAAAAAGGAGGTGATTACCGGTTGTGTGTCGACTATCGAGCCTTAAATGCAAGAACAGTAAAAGATCGTTTTCCATTACCTCATATTGAAGATCAAGTGACACGTCTGAGTGGGAAGTTATTTTTTACTACCCTTGATCTTGCACAAGGCTATTATCAAGTTCCCATGGCTGCAGATTCTGTACATAAAACTGCTTTCGTTTCACCCTCAGGGCAGTACGAATTTTTGAAAATGCCCTTTGGACTTGCTAATGCACCGGCTGTATTCTCTCGATTATTACGCATGACTTTAAGAAGTGTTAGTGAAGATATAGCTCTGTATTTAGACGATGTGATGATTGCATCTATCTCAGTTGAAACAGGATTACGGACATTAGAAAAGGTGCTCCACCTGCTCAGAGATGCAAATTTAAAATTAAACTTAAATAAATGTTCATTTATCAAAAAGAGCACTAATTATCTGGGTTATGAGGTTACAGCAGGTACGATACGACCAGGTCAAGCTAAAATAAATAGTGTTGCCGAGTACAAAGTACCAAAAAACGTTCATGAAATCAGACAATTCATTGGTTTGACCTCATATTTTAGAAAATTTATCCGAGGTTTTGCTGAAATTGCACGGCCGTTAACAGAATTAACTAAAAAGAATACCGAATGGCAATGGGGCTCGAAACAACAACAAGCATTTGAAACCTTAAAACAGAGACTAATCCAGCGACCAGTTTTAGGTATTTATGATCGAAATGCTGAGACAGAACTACATACTGACGCAAGTAAATTAGGCTTAGGGGGAATACTTATGCAGCGTGAATCTGACGGATGTTTAAGACCGATCGCGTACTTTAGTAGGGTCACGAGTCAAGACGAGCAGTTTTACCATAGCTACGAGCTTGAGACACTTGCTGTAGTAGAATCACTAAAACGATTCAGAATTTATGTGACGGGTATACATGTGAAAGTTGTCACGGATTGCGCTGCGTTGCGTACCACTCTCCTTAAAAAGGATTTAATTCCCCGCATAGCTCGGTGGTGGCTTACTATTCAAGATTTTGATTTAGAAATAGAATATCGTCAGGGTGAACGAATGAAACACGTGGATGCCCTGAGTAGAAATCCTGTTGCTAAAACAGTATTATTGATTGATGATACGGATTGGTTAGTGACTTTACAGTTGCAAGATGATAATATTCAGAGTATAATGACTCAAATACGCGCGGGCACGACTAATCGTGACATCACAAATAATTATATAATCAAGAAGGATCTTTTATACAGAAAGACATTGGCAGGTGAAAGATTTGTTATGCCGAAATCAGCCAAATTTAGTTTGCTACAAAAGTTTCATGATCAAATAGGACACCCAGGTTTCAATCGTTGTGAGCAGGTTATTAAAGAACAGTTCTGGTTCCCAGGAATGACGCGTTTTATACGCAAATATATTAGCTCTTGTTTACGATGCGCTTATGGGAAAGGCGAATATGGCAAGCAACAGGGGGAATTGCATCCTATTGCCAAGGAACCTATTCCTATGCATACGTTGCATGTTGACCATGTCGGTCCATTCGCTAAGACAAGGAAGGGAAACAACTACGTTCTTGTGATTATAGATTCGTTCACAAAATTTGTGTTTGCCAAACCTGCGAAAAGTTGTGGTTCCATTGAAACAATAAGACTTCTTAAGGACATATTTAATTTATTTGGATTTCCTCACAGAGTCGTTACTGATCGGGGTAAAGCTTTTACAAGTAGGTATTTTAAGCAGTTCGCAGAAGAAGCGCAGTTCAAACATATTTTGAATGCTATAGCCAGCCCACGATCAAACGGTCAAGTTGAGCGAGTAAATCGAACCCTCATTGATGGTCTTAATACCATGTCGGAAAGTGAATACACTTGGGATGAAAAACTGTTAGATGTTGTATGGGGTATTAATAATACTCCTAATGCCACTACAGGTGTTGCACCCTTTAAACTCATGTTCGGGCACGGCACCTCTCGTCTTCCTGCATATCCTAATTCAAATCCAGATAATTATAGCGCGCAGCAAGAACAATTAGGAGAGCGTAGAGCTACGGCTAAATTACGTATTGACCGTAATATGACATTAATGAAAACTAAGTTTGATGTTAAACATAAGAAATGCAAAAAGTATACAGTTGGACAACTCGTTTTGTGGAAAGGCGGCACAACCAGAGATCCTGCTTCTAAAGTTGCGAGGAAACTCGAAGATCTTTACACAGGTCCTTATAAGATTTGTGTAGCTGACCACTCTCTAGACCGTTATACAATTGCCAGTATAAAAGGAATAAAAGGTTATAGAAAATTTAATGCTGTAGTTTCAGGTGAAGCTCTTCGACCTTATAAACCTACAGTATCCGATGATGATAGTACTAACAGCGATCATGAAATAGATAGAGATGACCTAATAGATTTGTTAGAAAGCTAAATGTATTGAATACGATTAAATGCTGTAAATGTATCTATAATTTAGAGTTGTATTAAATAATAAAATTTACAAGTGGACTTTGTGTTGTCATTGAAATAAGATTTAACATACATAGGCAGATGAAGGCTAAATGCTACACCGTTGTGAAAAAATAGATAAACAAAAAACGAACTGTCGCATTCTACGCTGTGTGAATAGAGTCTATGCTGTGTGAATAGATTCTACGCTGTGTGAATAGAGCCTACGCTGTGTGAATAGAGTCTATGCTGTGTGAATAGATTCTACGCTGTGTGAATAGAGTCTACGCTGTGTGAATAGAGTCTATACTGTGTGAATAGACTGACCTGCGTGAATAGATTCTATGCTTTGTGAATAGATTCTACGCTGTTTTATTGATTATACAGAGTGTGAATAAATTCTACACTGAGTGAATAATGAAAATACTTATATGAGTTTGGAAATAACGACTACATCTGACACTTTGTGCAATGGCTCCAGTCGGTTCTTGGGGGACTTTGTGTCAAATTTAATACACACTCAATGCAATCATAACATTTCGTTTACCTACCTACATTGTTACTGTGTGATTCTTCATCTGATAATATTTATGATAGTTACGTTTTCGAACGAGTTACATTACAAATACCAAAATACTTGCGTGTGATCATTTTGTTGCAGGGTTCAGACACCAGCAAGGAGAGATCACATTAAACGCTGCCGTGTGGACACGACGTGGTTGCAGGATGGCCGAGTGTTTAAAGTTCTACAAAGCTCCCGTCACCGGGCCCCATTAATTGTTTGATAAGGAATGACCGCCTTGCGTTGATATTCGTTATGAGCCTACGACTCGTGTTTTGTTTACATTAACTAATTACTTCGGCGTAGTCTTACCTTTCGCTTTGTTCTTTGTGTCGAGATTGTATTACTCGTATTATATTTGGGGCCCGCGGGATGTAGTTAGTTTGAATTCATTCCTGTTTGTAACTTTGGTGACTGAACACGCAATTGATTTAATACTGCAGTTTAGTTTCGCCACCCTGACCCAACTTCTTTTACAATATGGTTGATGAGGTCTTGAACAGCATCAGATGTTGACATGTTACGTCTAAATCCAAACTGATTGTTGGAAATTAGGTTGTTAGCCTTTAAGTAATAGATAAGGCGATTGTTGATGATACGTTCAAGGACTTTAGAGAGGGATGTTAGGACAGCAATAGGTCTATAGTTGGACGGTGAACTCCTATCTCCACTCTTATGGATGGGGTGAATGTTAGCTTTTTTGAAAGCATCCGGGTAAATTCCGTATTTAAAACAGGAGTTAAATATATGAGTCAGAGGGACTGCTAGAGTTCTAGCGTACCGTTTCAGAATGGTGGAGGATAGAAGATATATTGTCCCAGCCAACTGCAGTGTCTGCTTTCAGGGAACGAATAGTGCTTAAAACTTCATCTTCGTCTGTTTCCAGTAGGACAAATGATTTTGAACTTGAGGGAGAAGGCGGCAGTGTCTGGTGCGGTGGTACTCCACAATCTGTAATTTTCTTTGCGAGTTTTTCACCGATGGTAACGAAGTAGGAGTTCACGTTATTTGCCGAGGTAGTGGCAGACACATCTTGTTGGAGAAGGTGAGTAGGAGGGTGTTTAGACGAGGATATGTTTGCAATTCGTTTCACCGATTTCCAAATCATTTTAGAATTTTTTCCAGCCTTTAACAACTCATCATTATCAAATTGTCTTTTTAATTTTTTTAATATTTTTGTGCAAAAGTTGCGGTATCTAGTGTAAGTTAGCTTAAGAGTAAGGTTGTCTTGATTTAATTTATATTTGTGATGTAGGGCATCTCTGTTTCTAATACACCTTAATACTCCTGGTGTAATCCAGGGTTTGATGCTTCGATTTTTTCGGGTTATGTGTTTGATGGTGGTGTTTTCGGTTATAGCAGTATTTAATGTTTCGATGAGAAGATCAGTTGCACGATTTGGGTCAGCTATTTCTAAATGCTTTTAGTGTGTTAGTTATGGGTGTAGTTTCGTTACATGTGTGTTGTGCGTGTAACTGTGTATTTACGCGGTTGGGTGTAGTTTTGTTGGCGTCACTTTTTAGTTCTGGACGTTCCGTCTTACTTTTTTTATTTGGTCTGAGTGCTGAAGGAATGTTTCCCGACTTAATGAAATTTGGAAAAATATTCAATTATTTAAATATGGGAACAAAGAAGACCCAGGTAATATCCATTTTTCCCGCCTTGAGCAAGATCCAGGATGATGATGAATCTTATGATTTTGTAACAAAAGTAAAATTTTTGTTGTATTAAGGTTCGCGCACATTATGTCGGGGCGCAGCGGGCCGGGCCGCAGCGCAAAAATCCGTCCAAATCGCTCGTATGTATTTTATATGAACTATCGCACACTATGCCGGGGCGCAGCGGGCCGCATAATCCGCCGCGGATTTTGTTGCGTGCGTGCGATGCGATGCGGCCCGCCCCTCCCCGCTGCGCCCCGACACAGTGTGCTATGCCAAGCGGATTTTTCTCGTACTACTTGGTCAGATAACATGACACCTACAAATTATACCCGTCTCTTTCACTAGATTCTGTCATGCCCGGAGAGTGAGAGGGACGGGTATAACCGGCAGTAGTAGAAGAAATTGGATGTTTGAATTTGGTTGTACTCAAAATCCGTCGATGCGCTGCGGCCCGGCCCGTCACTATGTGCTATACTCAAATCCGTCAATGCGATGCGCTGCGGCCCGCTCCGCTGCGCCCCGGCATAATGTGCGCGCTCCTTTATGGATCTGTTTATACCATGTGTCAAATTCAAATCAGTGTTAGGAGAAGTGTTGCCAGTTAAAAGAAGTAACATAACTACTGTAAAATTATTAGTTTCGCAATGAATTCACAATGGCTCTGGGACGAATTTTTATTTCTTTATGTAATATAGAATATAGGTATGACGCAGGTATCCAGGATGCTATATCTGGACCTGAGAAGCATAACACTGTAAGTCCATTTTTAGCGGTTTTGGCTTTTTAAGCCCAATGTATATAAAATCCCGTATTCTTTCCAGCGATAAAACTGTATGTTCAAAAAGTCGGTCGGAACCCAGAGTTTTATAATTGTATAACAACGTAACAGACGTTATGGCCTTGAGGCATAGTGTCGCAAGCGATAATACAGTAAAATACTTTGTACGTTACCAATATTGTATCTGGAATTATGAACTTAACGTAAGTGCGGAGTTACATACTTCTGCCTCTACCTTGTCCTGTCGCGATTCCTATAAAAACATGACACATAAAACTGTATGTAACGGAGTTAATCTATGATAGTTATTCTATTAAACAAATTGCTAAAACTTTTGCTTTTCTTAGTAACTTAGGGATAAAGTCCACACAACAGCAATTTTTTCACAAAGTTGTCTCTCCTGTAAAATTATGGTTTGGCACTTGCAGCTTAATGCCTCTCAGGTCCAGATATTAATTTTGCTAAAACGGGCAATAAGGGCCATTTATCAACTAAGCTCTAAACCTTATCTTAGGGAGAAGTTCAAAAAGATGGTATACTGACAGCTGCATCTCAATTTATATTAAATTGTATTCTTTTTGTGCGTCGTAATATAAATTTGTATACTTACTTAACATGGCGATTTGCATAGTCGCAATACAAGAAATAGGAATGCCTTGGTATCGATTAGAGAAGGTACATGGGTCCTTCATGGGTTAAGGTATACACATCTTTAACAAGATTCCAAGTGATATGTTACCCTTTGAACAGTTTAAGAATCATATGAAAAGTTGCCTCCTCAAGAAGGGCTACTACACTGTAAGTGATAACTTAAATGACAAAGCAACTTGGTCATAAGGTTTTTTCTTGTAGTTGATTGTGAGGCTTGTTTTACAAAATTAATCATGCACTACATTCTTACATTGGTTTCGGTGTTTTGAGATGAGTTGTTTGAGTAAGTCATGCTCTCTGTAAACATTACTGCGGTGGTATCGTGTGAGGCGGGTCGTTACGTTCCCTAAAATATAGTCGGGCGACAGTGAAGCCTGGTTTATGCGTCATGCTCGTGAACGGGTGCCACCAGTGGGATAGGTCTGCTCCTGGCTTCTTGTCTCAAAGATTTTTATGTTCTATTGTTTTTGGTTTTATTGTATGTAGTTTAGTGAATGTAATGTAGTTATTAGGTAGGTAATCTGTGCATAATATATATTTAAAAAAAAAAGATATTACCGATTGTTTCCGAAATGAGCTGAGTTCTTTTACATAGCACATATTGGAATTTTTACATCCGTTTTTCCAATTTTTTTCTAATTTTCAGGGTTTTCTTACGTTTTCGAGCTCTTCCTGCATTCTTGCAGTCCGCTATTTTTTATATTGACTGATAGCGTTTAGTGCCAAAGCCAAGGCCAAAACGTGCTAAGTCATTACAGATTCGTTCCAAAATGTACTATTTACTTGACTTAGCACGTTTTGAGCACGAAACCTCAATTTCAAATTGAATTTGTAGGTGACTTAGCTAGTAGGGTTTGGAACATATTTTTTATCAACTCGTTTTCCTCTAGAAACTTTTCCGGCTGGGGTAACGGACACCTAACATTCGTAAGGAAATTTTAAAAGTGGCCGTAAGTTGGTATAGATCAAACTAAATATCAAATTGACTGAAGTTTATTAATATACATTTAATATACATTTTTTTGGTCTCATAAACAAATTTGAAAATCCTTCAGTAACGGAATTATAGTGGTGGTCCCGCTGTAGAGTATGCTCCCCAGCGGGACCACATTGATTTCGTTTTTACAACGAAACTATAGATATACATTTTTTTTAATTGCGTATACAATTATATACAAATTTTCTACATTTTTTGATGCTAATTAAATTAACGTAGCTCAAGGTGGTCCCGCTGTAGAGCATCACGTATCTAATTTCTATGGATTTGCACCGCCGCCGCGCCGGCGAGAGTTGCGCGCAATTACATCGAGTGACAGGCGCCTGATAAAACTCAAGACAATGAGACATGACATGAGACATTTTTTTAAATCCAGCTTATGCTGCATCTCTTTCTATCGCATATAGTCTAGCTCTTTTGCGGACCTAATTTCTATGGATTTACAATGCCGGCGTTGCCGCCGCGTTTTCGAGCCGACACGGGGAGTGAAAAAGGCCTGCTATAGGATAGATACACAGCACGGAATTCGAATTCGATACCGTTTCCGACTGATTGTGAATCATGGGACTGATCCGCTTTGGAAAAGCTACTTCTACATTGTTTTTTTTTTGGCGTTGATGTAAGTATTCCTACCTACATATTTTTTGGTTGACCAAAGAATTTAAGGAGTTTTGACATCTAAAACTAATTAGATACTTATCCCCTTTTCTTTTGAACTACACATTTCCAAACAAGAAATTCAAAATCGTACACTGTAAAATGTATGGTCCATTTACCATACGGTATAGAGGGTTTGCGATTTTCAGCAAAGGGGTTTCTATGCTCGCCCCGCCCACTTACTACTAACAAATTTCTTGTATACTGTGACAACTTTTTTGCAAAGATATAAGATTCAATGTTATTATCACTGTAAAACTTCTACCTACTATACTTTGTAAAATGTTGCGTGGGTCCTATGACAGCTCATTCATGCAAAGTTCTTTAAGCTATTGGAAAATTGGAATAAAACCACAGATTACCAAATACCTAGTTACTGCGTAGCAGATACTGCACTCCGCTAAGCCATTTAAATTAATAGCAACTCTAACTATAACGCAATAAAGTGAAATTCAGCTTGTACGGCGCAAATTACGAACGGCCACTCGTTGCATCTCTTTCTATCGCATATATTCTAGCTCTTTTGCGGACCTACTTTCTATGGATTTGCACCGCCCCGCGCCGGCGAGAGTTGCGCGAAAGTACATCGAGTGACAGGCGCCTGATAAAACTCAAGACAATGAGACATGAGACATATTTTTAAATCCAGCTTACTCGTGTGCTCGAAAATTAGACCTTATTCCTAGTGCAGAAGCAATATTTTGCTTTGCACGAATGAGCTCTCATAGGACCCATGCTAAATTTAACAAACTATACTTACTTAAACTTTAAGTATACCAATCTATAAAATACAGTATTTACACCAGGCAACTGGTTTAAATGTTTTGATGTGATCATTAATAAATGTTGATTATTGAATACCTACTTGTTTTTTTTATGTAAGTATGTAAGTCGCAAATTATAGTAACATAAAAGTACTTAAAGGAAAAATGTGATAGTAAAAAAAAACCACGAGCCTTATTTGTAAGTAGCTTTCAGGCGGAACTTGAACGCAAAAGACGAGTCATGTAAGCCTTGATTCTCGGAGGCGCGGGTTCGAACCGCGCCTGAAAGCTATTTATAGGGCTCGTGGTTTTATACTAGGTATCACAGTTTTCCTATACTTACAAAATTGCATTGTGAATGCATAAAAATAAATTAAGCTCTCAACATAAAAGTAACTTTGTGAAAGCGATCACTCTATACAAAAAGTTTGTTCGCCGAGAAATAATAAAAATATGATACATCTCCGAGTCGCTTATCTTTATCTTTCGCTTTTGCCACAGTATTAATATTATCTTAAGGCGAGGATTCCCGACCGAAATAGGCACGCTAATGCTTGCTCGGCCGCGCGCGATACACTTTACGCGGACGCAGCGGAAACCGGCAGTGAACTGTGAACTCGCGAGCGCCCCGCGAATCGAAAATCACTTAAAATTCAATTAAAAATTACGATTAGACGGATGTTTGGGATTTTATTTGACACAGTTAAATATCACCAATCGAAAAAAACGGCCGGAAGCACTAGATAAATAACTGTAAAATAACATAATATATTTTTTCCAAATTTTGAGTACCTACCTACTTGTGGTTTGCGAGTAATCCCTAATTTAAAATACCCTATTTTCGGGAATCAGCGCCTTAACACTGTGCTTTTGCCATGTTTCGTGGTAAGAGTAAGAGCCACGCAGTTTGTCAACCGCGGGGCCCGAACGAGCACACGGACGCGGCGCGGCGGCGGCTTTTACGCCTTTTTAAATAATTAGCGGGCCGCAATTAGTAATGAATTATGAAGCTCTGACTTTATCTACTCTCGGCGAACAGAGTATAAATCAGTGGTGGCCTGGTGGGCGACTTTATCTACTCTCGGCGAACAGAGTATAAATCAGTGGTGGCCTGGTGGGCGCCTTTATCTACTCTCGGCGAACAGAGTATAAATCAGTGGTGGCCTGGTGGGCGACTTTATCTACTCTCGGCGAACAGAATATAAATCAGTGGTGGCCTGGTGGGCGACTTTATCTACTCTCGGCGAACAGAGTATAAATCAGTGGTGGCCTGGTGGGCGACTTTATCTAGGTACTCTCGGCGAACAGAGTAAAAATCAGTGGTGGCCTGGTGGGCGACTTTATCTACTCTCGGCGAACAGAGTATAAATAAGTGGTGGCCTGGTGGGCGACTTTATCTACTCTCGGCGAACAGAATATAAATCAGTGGTGGCCTGGTGGGCGACTTTATCTACTCTCGGCGAACAGAGTATAAATCAGTGGTGGCCTGGTGGGCGACTTTATCTACTCTCGGCGAACAGAGTATAAATCAGTGGTGGCCTGGTGGGCGACTTTATCTACTCTCGGCGACCAGAGTATAAATCAGTGGTGGGCAAACTTTTTGATGGGGGGCCAGAAGAAATTTTAGAGGAGGGCCAGAAGTATAGAAGAAATAAATGCATTTTTGTATTGAAACTTTTGAACCACATTATATTGTGATTCAAGTTTTAAAATATGTTGGTAGTTCATATTATTAACTACCTACTCGTTAGCTATGTGTAAATAATAGAGGTCAGTATTACTTATGCATTTTAAGGGCCAGCTTACACGAGCAACTAAAATTGCGCAATTCCTGGCAATCCCCACCCAAATATGACGTCATGTCATGACCACTAAAACGACAAAATGTAACAACCTGTTGCCAAGATACGGCATACGGTCAAATAATACCATTGTACCTGCGCACGCCATTAGTTACTTCATAATTCAGGACAGTCGATTAAAATAATCATCTAAACCAAACCTGTATACAAAATTTCTGCTCCATCGGACACTGGGAAGTGGGTCAAATTAAGCTTGCAAGATTTGTCCCCCACTAACTAACTAACATGGCAAGTTAATAAAAACAAGTTTTTAGTAAAAATTTCATTTTCATGACAACCTTTTTTGCTGGCTGTACTTTATTATTGTATTGTCATCTAAACAAAACCTGTATACAAAATTTCTGCTCCATCGGACACTGGGAAGTGGGTAAAATTAAGCGGGTGTGTAGTATATGATATAACAACATTTCGTATAATACTCACAAAATATAACAACACATTACATAAAATCATTTCATATAACGTTCATTTTGTATAATCAACGAATGATATAAATTCAAAATATTTAAACCGTACAATGAACATTTGACATATAAACGTTTCATATAATAAACATTTACTATAACACTTAATATTTAAAACACATAATGGTTATATAACATAACATCAGTTCATTTAGTATAATCAAGAAATAACTATTTCTGGCGCTTCGCTCGCTCGGCTCGCGCTTTGTTTTGTTCACAGTTCTAACCTAACCTAACCTATTATAAATTGTTTTGTCACGGTTGTGGCTTTTTATAGCAAGGGGCTTCGCCCCCCGAGCCCCCCTTTCGAGAGCACTGTACCCCCCGTGCCCCCTGCTCCTTTGCCTACACTATACATTTAATTGACTAAATTGATGATTATATAAAACAAAATTATATCAAATGAAATTATTACATATGATGATTATATGAAATAAAATTATATCAAATGACCGTTATAGCAAATGAGTTTTATATAAAATGAGCGTTATGTTAAATTATATTATATAAAATGATGATTATATGAAATAAACATTATGTAAAATGAAATTAGTTGAAGTGTTGTTATGACAAACGTTTATTATGTCATATGAACGTTATTGAAATGAAATTATACCAAATGAAATTATATCATTCATTACGCACCCAAATTAAGCTTGCAAGATTTGTCCCCCCACTAACAAACTTAACTTAACTTAAAACGATGACGGAATCACAACAGAGCTTCTGAGAGCGGGCGGTAAGCCGATACTTAAAGTCCTCCAGAAGGTTTTTAATTCAGTCACCCTTGAGGGCAAAACGCCAAAGGCATGGGGCAGAAGCGATGTGATGCTGTTTTTCAAGAAGGGTGATAAAACTCTCTTGAAGAACTATAGACCCATCTCGCTTCTGAGCCATATCTATAAGTTGTTTTCGAGAGTCATTACGAATCGTCTCGCTCGCAGGTTCGACGACTTCCAACCTCCCGAACAAGCCGGGTTCCGGAAAGGCTACAGTACCATAGACCACATTCATACGCTGCGGCAAGTTTTATAGAAGACCGAAGAGTATAACTTGCCACTTTGCTTGGCGTTCGTGGACTATGAGAAAGCCTTTGATTCGATTGAGACTTGGGCGGTGCTGCAGTCTCAGAGGTGCCAAATAGACTACAGGTACATCGAGGTGCTGAGGTACTTATACCAAAACGCCACCATGTCGGTCCGATTACAGAACCAGAGCTCTAATCCTATCCAACTACAGCGAGGTGCGAGACAGGGAGATGACATCTCTCCTAAACTGTCCATGCACAGCTGCGTTGGAGGATATTTTTAAGCTGCTGGACTTGAAAGGATGCGGCATCAACATCAATGGCGAGTACCTAACACACCTACGGTTTGCCGATGATGTAGTTCTTATGGCTGAGACCTTGGAAGACCTGAACACAATGCTTGAAGATCTCGGTAATGCTTCGCAAAGAGTGGGTCTTAAGATGAACCTGGACAACACGAAAATCATGTTCAATGCCCATGTTGCACCCGCTCCAGTTAATGTTGGGAACATTACACTCGAAGTTGTTGACCACTATGTTTACCTAGGACAGACGGTCCAGTTAGGTAAGTCCAACTTTGAGAAAGAGATCTCTCGCCGAATCCAGCTCGGATGGGCAGCGTTTGGGAAGCTCCGACATGTATTCGCGTCCGAAATACCTCAATGTCTCAAGACGAAAGTCTTTGACCAGTGTGTGTTGCCAGTAATGACCTATGGAAGTGAGACGTAGTCTTTTACTATGGGTCTCATAAGAAGGCCCAAAGTCACCCAGCGAGCAATGGAGAGAGCGATGCTTGGTATTTCCCTGCTCGATCGAATCAGAAATGATGAGATCCGCAGGAGAACTAAAACAACCGACATCGCTCGAAGGATTGCATCATTGAAGTGGCAGTGGGTGGGACACATAGCGCGGAGAACCGATGGCCGTTGGGGGCGGAAAGGTTCTCGAATGGCGACCGCGTACCGGACGACGTTCCGTGGGCAGGCCCCCTACAAGGTGGACCGACGATCTGGTCAAGATCGCGGGAAGCCGCTGGATGCGGGCAGCGCAGGACCGATCGTTGTGGAGATCCTTGGGGGAGGCCTATGCCCAGCAGTGGGCGTCGTTCGGCTGACATGATGATGATGAACTAACAAACTAACTAACTAACTAACATGGCAAGTTAATAAAAAGGTTGTAAAAAGCTTGTAATAACAAACAAACCATATGAAAACACGTCTTTATTTCTTCACAACAAGGTTCAAATTAGCCTGGAGGCCATCCCAGCTGGCGGCCACCAAGGATATGGATGTGAAGGTGGTAGACGCTCTGGCAACCGTTCTTGCCGTCATTGATGACCAGCCGGAAGCCGGTCTTGTCTATGCCTTCTTGGGCTGCTACTTTACGGGCTGCAGTCAGGAGGTGGCCTGCAAAAAGAAGTACAATAGGCATGATGACATACATTACGGATCACCGAAATAACGATTTGATGTGATTTTACAGGATATACTGATTATTATATAAGCACTCGTTTTAGATTACATGCGAGTTCATTGTTATTTTTGTAAAATTAAAAATGCAAATTTCTACAATCCGCCATGTAAGTTAAAACACCAATCGGAAGAGCGTGACGTCACGCTTTCGTAAATATTGCCAGTGCTGCCAATGCACAAAATATTGTAAACGAATCAACAAAGCAAACAATCTATCTTAGCACAAAAGTCACTTTAAATATTTACCTACCTATTTATTTACGAAAGGGTGACGTCACAGGCAGACGCCATGACACTTTTAGCGTTTTGGTGGGAATTTTAAATTGTACTTTATAATTGGCAATTTTTACTTCAAAACCTTTAATTTAAACAAATATATGAGTTACTTCCTATAACATAGACGTGTACAAACATTTTAGAGTACTTTTTTTAAAATCAGTCATCATGCCTAATTGTAGATCGCCATAGCTGCGTATCGACTTCGCGCTCCAAGAGGACGAACATTGGCGCGCTTTCCGGCCGCGCGAAATGGATACCATTTTGGAACGCGCGCCAATGTTCGTCCTCTTGGAGCGCGAAGTCGATACGCAGCTATGCTATGTCGCATTGTAGGTCCTGAACAAATGGACCGATTTTGACGCGGCTTAATGTACGACCAGAGTGCCCGCTCTGGTTGAGCGTCGGGCGGGGCGGGCGGGGTGGGCAGCGTTCATTTGGTTGCCGACGCATCGGCCGCTACTCAGGACACCACCACAGTATTAGGGCGTTTGTGCACTACACTGAATTTTACCGATCCGGCGATCCGGTTTTTTCCGGACCGATATGGCAGCAATGAAAAACATATGGGCGCTTGTGCACCACACTGAATTTTACCGTCCGTCATTTTACTTTTCCCCATTCCGGACCGTTTTTTTCCGTTCCGAGATGACGGCAATGAAAAACATATGTACGCTTGTGCACTACACTGAATTTTACCGTCCGGAAAAAAACGGATGGTTGTATTTTAATCATAAATCACTACATAGTATAAAACAAAGTCGCTTCCCGTCTGTCTGTCCCTATATATGCTTAAATCTTTAAAACTACGAAACAGATTTTTATGCGGTTTTCACTAACAGGTAGCGTGGTTCTTTAGAAAGATTTTAATATATAATTTATGAAAGTTTTGTGTAAATTGGTAGAAATATAACGATAATTGTCGAAAGTGCCGGCAAACGGCAAGCCGCCCGGGAGTTTTCTGCAAAAACGCTGCCTAATCCTTTCGAGGTTTAAAAAAATAATGCATGTTGGGATATTCCTCTTCTATAGATCTACAAAAAAGTCCGCGATAGCATATGTCTATCTTTTAAGGATAGCATATTATAGCCATATTATCTCTTAAAAAATGGTTACGAACAATGCGGTAATTTGGAAAGCTATTTAAACGGATACAGTATTAACCCTTATTAATCTAAATACGTTAGTTGCTTTAAGCATTTCATGCACATTATTTTACTCTTTTACACCATATAATTTAAATGAATATCTTAAGAGTTATCGCAAATAAATTAACGCACGCCAAAATAAATTCAAGCGCCTTTCTCGATTGACGACCGATTTGGCGCAGGAGTAGGCTACCCACCTTCTGCGCCAGTGGTCTCGGGTTCGATTCCCGAACAAGACTAATATTTGTGTGCATGAACATGTCTATTTGTCTTGGTCTGGGTGTTAACTATGTATAATATGTATGTATTTACAAACAAAAAGTATTTAAGTATATATTTATCCGTTATCAAGTTTTCCATGATACAGTTTCTTAATGAAATTAAAATGGGCTTAGATAATTGGTGTGAATGTAAGAATTTATTTATTTATTATTATTATTATAATTATTCACCAATAACACGTAATATATCTAGCACCAAAAATATGGATTTTGAAATTTTTGTTTGTCTGTCTGTCTGTCTGTTGTCCGTGTTTCACGCAAAAACTACTAAGCGGATTTTGATGAAACTTTTTTTGTTATATAGCTAGCTGTAGACATTGGGCGTTTTCACATTGGACGATAACGGTAACGACACGATATTACACCGATATCGTCCCGATATCGTCCGCCGATATCGGCACGATATCGGCACGATATCGTCACGATATCGGAACGATATCGGTGTGTGAAACGATAACCAGCAGCTTGCTATTCGGTTAGTCGCATTACGCCAGCTAAAGTAACCACGCGGCTCCAAGTTTTATATTAGTTATTATACTAGTATAGGTATTCGAGGTAATAATGGCAGCAGTAAACAAATTACGTTAGCTTTATCTTTTATATTTACGGCGAAAAAAACGATATCGTCAAAGAACATTTTGGGTTGATCCTATTCTTCAAGTGCGATATTTAGAGGGAACATATTACCTTCTCTTCGATAAACTGTGTGCGCGAAGTAAAATGTTTTATAAATTTTTTCGAATGAGCCAGGACACTTTCGAGGACATTTTATTTATTTGGTGGATCAACAGTTAAAATACCAATTATGAAACTATTAATAGCTACAGTAAACCAATTATAGATCCACACCAATAAGGCACACTATTTTTACATGCACATATTACTTACCTATATAAAAAAAGCGCCTTTAAAAAAATGCCACCAAAAAGTAAAAAATAAATAATACCTCTATACTGAATTAACACCAAATAACGTAAGTAATTACTTTCAAGACGTCGGGCACTTCAAAGTACTTACCTACTTAAGTTATTTGTTGTTAATTCAGTATAGAGGTATTATTTATTTTTTACTTTTTGGTGGCATTTTTTTAAAGGCGCTTTTTTATATAGGTATTTTGTCTAGGCGTTTTTTTTCTATTAGAGTTAGAGGTATTATTTCTGACTTTTTGGCGGCATTTTTTTGAAGGCACTTTTATTTTTTATAAAAATATTTTTTGTCATTCTTTTTAGTGCATCATGCAGGCAATTTTCGTGTACCTACCTATTATCTTGGTAAATAGTACCTATAGTATAAACACATCTTATGCTCCCAGTACAGGTTGGCCGACCATGGTCGGCGACCATGACCAATACATCGTACATTGACACTTTTGAACGAACAAGTTTAAAAAGGTTCTTTCAAAAGTGTCAATGTACGATGTATTGGTCATGGTCGCCGACCATGGTCGCCGACCATGGTCGGCCACATCCTGTACTGGGGGCTTTAGATTTCTGCGCGAACTGTCCATATAAATAAAACACTTTCACGGATTTTTTCACGCAATTTATTTAACAACAACCAAGTTGTTAAAAATCCGTGATGGTGTTTTATTTATACCTATAGGCCTATAGTATGTTAGGAATGTACACATAAACCGCATCAATCACAAATACTCATCTGATGTAAAACGTATCAAAATCGATTCAGCCAAACGTGAGATATTCACGGACAAACATACATAATGTACATAAAGGGTCAAACTGAGAACCTCCTTTTTCAAAGTCGGTTGTAATACCAAAACCTTCTCCTAAATGTAACAAATACTTTTCTGAAAACCGCATCTCGCGGACAAACCTTCATACATACATACGGGTCATACTGAGAACCTCCTTTTTTGAAGTCGGTTAAAATACTAAAACCTTATCCTAAATCTAACAAATACTTTCCTGAAAACCGCATTTAAATCAGTTCAGCCAAAAGCGAGATAAACGCGGACAAACATACATACAAAAAATACAGGTCAAACTGAGAAGCTTCTTTTTTTTGAAGTCACTTAAAAATTATTACTATATTTCGGTCATTGTCGATATTACATACTCGAAATAGAAGGGAGAGGTGAGGCGGGAGGAGATCCACCTCCTCTCTCCTCTCCACCAATCAACAAGCAGGCATAATCGTCGCGGAACTCACACCTAGCAAATCAAGAAACAAGCGCTACCTAGCGGTGGCTTTTAGCGTAAAAACCCAAAAATGCAGTAAATAACAGATAAACTGTTAATTACCCTTGGTTACTTTCGTTAATAACCGGCTTCGCATCTTCCGCACTTGTGTCGTCACCGATATCGGCACGACAGACGATATCGTTGACGGTAACGACACAGTGTGAAAGCATTTAGTAGTGATTGTATGAAACTGTCAGTCCGACGATATCGTGCCGATATCGTGTCGTTACCGTTATCGTCCAATGTGAAAACGCCCATTCGATAGTAGTTAAAAAATATTTTTTCATCAAGCCTCAATTAATTGTGATTTCGGTAAAATGACCCTGTCAGGTACCTTTCACTGATAAAGAGGATGAACCCAAAATTCTTTCTGTCTTCTACGTCTTCGTACATAAAGCAATAAAGCAAGTAATTACTGACGTTCCAAGGAACTCATTATTCCTCTCGTTTAAAACGCGTCCGTAGAGTGTAGTTTCAAAGAGATCACTGCGCTGCCCCAGCCAGTAAAAAACCGGACAAGTGCTTAGGCTTGTGCCTATCATCCGTGTTTTTCATGCCACGCCGGTCCGTAAAAACACGGACCGCCGGATCGGTAAAATTCAGTTGTAGTGCACAAACGCCCTTAAGATGCGTTAGCATTTGTTTAACATGAACGCTACCCGCCCCCCCCCGCCCGACGCTCAACCAGAGCGGGCACTCTGGCCGTACACTTATTGTTTAAAAGCTAACATGATCAAGATGATTATTAGCTACATTTGTGCAGATCTGTTCAGACGTTTCAAGGTCATCAGCTCTTTTTTGTTAGCTGCGGTAGGGAGTTGGAGTTATTTAAATTTTTAAATGTAAAATTATTCAAATTTACTTAAGGTTACGGCACAGTGTTTTGGCAGCACAACCCTGACTTTTGAACTTATCATAATATTTATGATGTAAGTACAATAAATGTGTTTTACAAGAGTCACTCTATTGGTTAGTATAACTGCTGCTAACCACTGCTTAATGTAACTCGCACCTGAGGATGGAACCTAATGGGAGGGGCTGTCCATTAATCACGTGAGGCCGAAAGAGGGGAGGGGAGGTCCGGAAAAATCACCAAGTATCATAATCACATAGTAAGAAGCCTCAAAACATATCACCAGGGGGGAGGGGGGGGTTATTTGGACACCTGATTAATGGAGAGCCCCTGAACAGGTTGGTTATTTCCAAGTGGAAAACTCACTTAAAATAATTAAAGAAATAAAAAAACTGAAGCATACCTAACAACTGCTCATCACCATCTTCTGCCTTGGACAGCTGCGAGATCGGTTTCCGAGGAATCACTAGAATGTGGGTTGGTGCTTGCGGGTTCACATCATGGAAGGCCACACACTACAAAATAAAATAAACAAACAAAATTTTAAAAATAAAAGAAAATAAAATTATGGCCCGGTCATACATTACGAAATTTACCAACGCCGTTAGCGACAGTGAATAATTTGTATTATGTGACATGCCGGGTACTAATGGTACTGTATGATTCACTCAGGGTAAAAGTACAGTATGTGAACCTATGAAATTGGGGAGGGGGAGAGGTGTAAAACAGGGTAGTACAACCAAGTAAGTAAGTTAAGTAGGTAGGCAGTTGTACTACAATGATGACAAATTAGATCAAATAAGTTTTTGGTAAAAGTAACATTTTTATGACAAGCTTTTTTGCTGACTGTACTTTAATATTGTATTGTCATCTAAACCAAACTTGCATACAAAATTTCAGCTCAATCGGACACTGGGAAGGGGGTCAAATTAAGCTTGTAAGATTTGACCCGAACAGACATACATGCATACATACACTGCAAGTTAAATAAATTGTTAAATGCTTGTAAAATACATGTTTTTAACCAAAATTTAGGTCACAGGCACTCTTCTAACCTAACCTAAAATTATTGTTTGTTGTATTTTTGGTGGCTGTTCAAGCCCCCTAGAAACGGCCTGCCCTTTAACTACTATGTCAACAACCACTATCCTCCCGATTTTCGGGAGTTTTCAGGTCCACTCCACATAAGTTCGCTTCGGCTTCGGCCACTTCGGCGACTCTATCTCCACGACTAGCGTATGATACCAGCCAGATTCATTCTTTGAAACAGTAAACAGTAGTTTTCCTATTATAAGAAGTTATTCTATGGCAATAGTATTTATATCGTAATGAAGGACGCAAGACCGGACGGTCAAGAATTTTATTCTAGACTACTCTAAACCTGGGGGGCTACCGCGTAACTTTATGGGTATGAACTTCATATGTTTTTGGGAACTTTAAGTCAATTTTATAAAGAAAATAGCCGCTATCAGTTGCTTGTTTTGTGACGTCGGGTATAATGATAACTAGCTACAGTGCGACAACATTTTCTGTTCCGGTGATAATCTTTGGAACTAAAACAGTTTTCATACGACAGTCTATTTTGACAGCTAATTTCGTATTGCAAGTGGTTCCTCTGTCACGGATGTCACCGGATCAGACAGGATTGTGGGACTATAGCAACGTTCAACAGAACAAAGCTGCAAAAATCTATCAAGATAAGGAATTCAAATGACAGTTGAAGCCCATACCCATATCCATATTTCTTAGCCGGTAGCCCCCCAGAGTCTGAACCATGAAGACTTGCGAAGAGGAGTGCTAGTAACCAAGTCAACAAATCTGTAAACACTTGGGCAACTTTTCAAAAGCTACGATATTGTTATGGAAAAGCATTACTTAGTAAGTGGTTTATAAGTTAAAATAAGTACGTAATAGTCGAAATTTTAAGTTAATGTAAAAAAGAAAAACAACAGCTGATCGAAAGTGTCACCGGTGTAAATAACCTATAAAATAAATAATCAAAGTACTGACGCTACAAATATTACCTGTTCATCTTCGTACACAAATTTTGCAGGAATCTCCTTCCTTAGAATCTTCCCAAATATAGTATCTCCACCAGAAATAGCAGATTGCGCGAGTTCAACCTCACCGCCAGCCATCTTTTTTTTACATAGATTTTTTTTATATCACTTTTTTTTTATTTGATTTGACATTGACAGACTAATATGGCTCAGGGATGCCCGATCTAAATCGATCATCTGGAAAATCGATTCACGGACATACGATCTACCGATTTTTTTGATCGATTGAATTGAATGCTATCTTCGTGGATCTTCACCCAGATCGAATCGCATGCAAAGAAGATCCTAAGAAAAAATCGTATCATCACAAACCGAAACTGTTATTTTATTTTGCAAACACTAGCGTACTTATTCTGTTGTTATTGGCGGTAAGAATATGGTAAGAATAACTAACAACATCAAAGTAATATTCTTCTTCTTCTTCTTCTTCTTAACAATACGGGCGGTTTCCGCAACTCGACGTCTATTGCGCCTATTTTGCGTCCGGAGGGTGCGCGGCCAGATCACTCCAGCCAGCCCAGCTCAGCCAGGAACGCTCCAAGAGCTTTCACATTAGTGAGTAAAAGTCAAAGTAATATTAAAGTGAACGTTAAAGGTTCGCGCACATTATGTCGGGGCGCAGCGGGCCGGGCCGCAGCGCAAAAATCCGTCCAAATCGCTCGTATGTATTTTATGTGAACTATCGCACACTATGCCGGGGCGCAGCGGGCCGCATAATCCGCCGCGGATTTTGTTGCGTGCGTGCGATGCGATGCCGCCCGCCCCGCCCCGCTGCGCCCCGACACAGTGTGCTATAGCAAGCGGATTTTTCTCGTACTACTCGGTCAGATAACATGACACCTACAAATTATACCCGTCTCTTTCACTCGATTCTGTCATGCCCGGAGAGTGAGAGGGACGGGTATAACCGGCAGTAGTAGAAGAAATTGGATGTTTGAATTTGGTTGTACTCAAAATCCGTCAATGCGCTGCGGCCCGGCCCGTCACTATGTGCTATACTCAAATCCGTCAATGCGATGCGCTGCGGCCCGCTCCGCTGCGCCCCGGCATAATGTGCACGCTCCTATAGTCATCATCATCATCATCCTAGCCTTTTTCCCATGTCATTTGGGGTCGGCTCTCCGTATCATTTTGCGCCATTCCTCTCTATTTTGCGTCATATCAAGGCTTACGCCCATTGTCTTCATATCTTTATTTATTGTGTTTGTCCAAGTCGTAGGCGGGCGACCTCGACCTCTCTTACCCTCGGCAGAGTTGTTTAGTGCACTCTTAGTCATGTGGTCGACATCCCTGCACATCACATGGCCGAACCATCGCAGTCGACTCTCGCACATCTTTTCTTGTATTGGCGCAACCTTGAATGTGCCACGTATATATTCATTCCGAACTTTATCTATTCGCGTGACGCCCCCAGCCCACCTAAGCATTCGCATTTCTGTACAATGCATCTTATGCTCCTCTTGCTTGCGCATGGGCCAGCATTCCGCACCATACAGGAGGGCAGGTCGAACTGCTCTCTTGTAGATATTCCCCTTTACTCGAACAGGCATTTGCGAGTCACAAAGTACCCCAGTCAGTGCTCTCCACTTTTGCCACCCAGCTTGAATCCTGTTCTCTATGTCTTCTTTGGTACTCGCTTCACTTGTTATTACGGATCCAAGGTACTTGAATTTGGAGACTTTATTAAGGGGAATATTATCTATTAGGGGTGGGGGTACGATCGCATTTACGCCAGAGAAATTGCAGTGCATGTATTCCGTTTTCGTTCGGCTTACTCTGAGGCCTCGGCTTTCCAAACGGTTGCTCCACAGGCATAGTTCGTTTTGCAGGTCTTCAGCAGATTCCGACACGAGCACTATATCATCGGCATATAGTAGTGTCCACGGAGCAGGACGTTGCAGATCTTCAGTGACGTAATTCATGACCGTACTAAACAAAAGTGGGCTTAAAGTTGAACCCTGATGTACTCCTACCTTCACATGGAATTCTTCACTCAATCCTGCCGGACTACGTACCCTTGTGGTTACATTATCGTACATGTCTTTCACTATATCAATGTACTGTTCGGGAACGTGCTGTGCTCGAAGCGCTGTCCATATAAGATCTCTTGGAACTCTATCAAATGCTTTTTCTAGATCTATAAAAGTAAGGTGTAGGTCCTTTCTAGATGATTTATACTTTTGTAAAAGCAGTTTAATAGAGTGAATGGCATCTATGGTCCCTACTCCACCTGAGAAGCCACATTGGTTTGGCGTTAACTTTATAAGCTGAGATAGTCTTCTAGCTATCACTGTTTCCCAGATTTTCAAGGAGTGCGTAGTCAGCTTTATGGCTCTGTAGTTCCCGCATTCGGCAGCGTCACCTTTATTTTTATAGAAGGGTATGATATCGCTTTTTCTCCACATGTCAGGCATTTTGCGATCTTCTATAACTTTATTCAAAAAGTTTGCTAGCCAGACAATGCCGGTGTCGCCTACTTTTTTTCACAGTTCTACTGGAATTTCATCTGGCCCAGTCGACTTGTTGTTCTTCATTCGACGAATAGCAAATTTTACTTCCTCAGGTGTTATTGGTTCTATCGCTAGCTAACTCCGGCATCCTTTCTCGTGGGAATTCTTCGTTTAAAAGTTCTGCAAAGTATTCTTGCCAGCGATTATTTATGTTTTTGTCTTGTGTTAGGAGTCTACCGCATTTTTCGTTTATGTACTTATTCGACTTTATATCTTGTGTTTGACTATTTCTGAATCTGGCTAACTTGAAAATTTCTTTGTCATTTATTGCACATTCGAGACGTTTATAGAAATCTTCTCGCGATTTGGCTCTAGAGCTGGCTACAAGTTTTTTTGACTGAGTTTTACTCTGCACATATTTAATACGGTCTTCATCCAAGAGTGTGCTTTGCCATACCTTGAAATTATCTTTCTTTTCCTTAATTTTAGACTTAACATCATCATTCCACCAACTGGCTTCTTTGTTTGTTTGTAATTTGACTTTTGTTATTCCTAGATGTTGTTTAGCAGATTTTATACTCTCTTTATGAAATGCATTCCAGGTTTCATTCGAGTCGTATTTGAAAGATTCGGGCGTTATCAAGTAGTATTCAATCTCCATTTTAACGCGATTGCCTTGCGTTTTGTCCAAGTGGTACCACTTTATACGCGGCGTGGGTCTAGTTTTTATCCTGAAACTAGATGAAGGCATTTGAATGCATGATACCAGTAAACGATGTTGGGTGGTAAGAGGCTCCCCTGGGATAACCTTGCAATCTCTACAAAATTTACGCATTGTTCTGTCTATGAGAAAGTAGTCAATTTGTGTTGCATTGTTTCCGCTTTTATAAGTAACTAGCGGCCGCCCGCGGTTTCACCCGCGTGGTTCCCGTTCCCGTGGGAATATCGGGATAAAAAGTACATATAAACCTTCCTCATGAATCACTCTATCTATTTAAAAAAAAACGCATCAAAATCCGTTGCGTAGTTTCAAAGATTTAAGCATACAAAGGGACATAGGGACAGAGAAAGCTACTTTGTTTTATACTATGTAGTGATCAAATGCTCAGCCCTTTTCTCAAAGTATGTGTTAATGATTGGGAGGTCGAAAGAGGTAGCAAATTCCAATAAGGTTTCCCCTTGATTATTTGGGCTTCCGTATCCATAGCCTCCCTGCACTTCCGGGTAGATGTCAGTCCTTTGTCCAACGTGTCCATTGAAGTCTCCAGCTATAATTTTTTGTTCGTTGAGGGGTATGCTCTGTACTAGATCAGATAGTTCCTCCCAGAAGAGGTTCTTCTCTTCTGCGGTGCATCCTGCCTGAGGAGCATAAACTGATACAACATTGAGACACGGTTTATTATCCAACGCAAGCTTGACTAATATAATTCTATCGGTACATCGATTTACGCTAATAATTCTTTGTTTGAAGTTTTCGCTGAGAACGACACCCACACCATTTCTTGTAGTTGAAGAGCCATGATACACCAATTGGTAGTTTCGTCCTATGTCCCTAGACTTGGATCCCTTCCATTTTAGTTCTTGATATTTCTCCTCTGCAGTGTTTCCGCCAGTTCTTGGCTGCGTCCGGTCAGGGAACCGAGATTCCACGCATTTTTATTGCGTTGCGTCGATTGTCGTCGCTTATGGGGTACGCCCTAGCTCTGGTAACATTCGAAACATTCTGACCGTCGCTTGAGGGGAACGCCCTAGCATTTATAGTATTTCTTTCTTTGCGCACTTTCATATTGATACTGGAGTAAATAATTGGCTTATTTTTACGGCCGGTTGCCACCTGACGCCAAGGATGTAGCCCTCTTGGAGAGCTTGGGAGCTACCGTTGACCTTGTGAGGTTCATCCGCTACCATCCCTTCTGTGTCCTCCATCCTAAGTACACAGCACGCCTTCTGGCCTCGCGAGAGCCCCGAAGGTGGGGTTTGTTAACAGAGTGTCCATCTCCGGCCTGTTGGTCCGCGGGAGGTATTTTGTTTCCCTCCGACCCTACATATCTGCAGGGCGTTCCCCTATCCGCCACCTGGGGATGCGTTCTCTAGAGGTGCGGCTCCCCCGAGAATTAAAGTAAACGTTAAGTAAATATTAATTATGAGAAAAACAGTAGTTTTGTAAGAGAATCGAAAAATTATATATTTATTGACATTAAAAAACAAGAGACAAGTTAAGCCATATCAACAGTCTATTGCTAAGCAACATAAACCAACCATTGCGAACTCAACCTGTCACCTTAAATAATAATTCTGATTTGAAAATAAATTACACTAAATATTTCTAAAATCGGTTCAGTATTTTTTTGAGTTTATCTATTACAAACAAACAAAGTGTATTTATAGTATTAGTATAGATATAAATTGCATCTCGTATTCATTCATCACCATCTTATCATCGTAATCATCAACATATTTTTTTTTTGGATTTAATATAGTCAAGTAAGAACAGAAATTGTTTTCAAAATTAGAAGAAAACATAATGCAGATGTTAGCTCGGCACATAGATAAGACACTATATATACAGGAATAGATAGTCAACTCAGCTTTTCATATTGTCTAAAATGTGGTGAACTCGTCCATAGATGGCGATGTAAGTCATACTTCCTGCGAGCTTGCCTTTTGACTTACTAGATGGCGCTGTAATACAAAATTTTGTAGAATAAACTTTTCTTGAATTTCAAATAAATATTGAAGAATGATTTGTTATTAATTTTGCGGACTTCAAAGTTATGCAAAGCATTATTAGTACTACGACGAGAATAATTGTAGACACCCCAGGGCTACACTTCGCACTGCTTTATTATAAGATATACATAAAAAATTCGAGACTGAGTTTGACGTTATTTGACAAAATGTCATGCTTATTATTCTTTTTTATGGTTTAGCTCAGAGTTAAGGGTGGGTTGCACCATCTTACTTTAACCGGAACTATAACAAACTTATTTTGAGTCAGTGGCGAAATGTAGAACTATGGGTTAGGGCATGGATCTCGGAATCTCGTGATATCGTAATATCGGAATCTTGGACCGTGAGATCCGATATTACAATTCCGATATTGAGTCATCCAATATCGTAATATCGGAATCGGACAAATATTTTTATTTCACTTTTTATATAAACCAGTTCGGCGTTAGAAAACACACGGAGCTAAAATATGGGTTTGAAACCTTGGTTGTAATGCGTAGTGCCGAGCGCGATTGCTGGATTGGCCATGTTCCTGTTACCAGCCTGCTTTGTATCGCTAAGCATGTGATTCGACACAAGAACTATGATAGCGTTGTCTGTCTCGTTCACTGTTTACCTGTGTGTACATCGCAGCCAAATGGTTCAATTAGCCGTTAAGTTAACTGCCTAGCTGCTGAATGAAAGGGCGCCGTTTAAGTAAAGGCACTGATGATATTCAGCAGCTACGTCCGAAACAACATTAATCAACTGACTGGCTCATAGGTATTTAGGCCTTCACATAGCCAACTATGTGAAGGTCTAAGTATACACCTTTACACTATATTTAATATGTTTTTCATACTTTTGTCACAAATGATAAAGGTAGACTATGAAAATATAATTTTAAATACAGTGTAAACTTTGGGGTGGTTAGCGAGAGGGTGCAGGACTTCAAAAATACCTAAATTAAAAAAATCGAAGAGTTCATACTGTGACAAAGAAAGCGCGAGCTGAGCGTGTAAAGCAAGCGTGCCTCGGCAGCGGCCGGTGAAGCGCCAGACCAGAAGACTATTTTTCAAAAGAAAATATATCCTTGGCCACCCACAGTGAATAGACTAGGCAAATAGTCAAAGTCATCGCTTCAAGCAGTATGCCTACTGTTTGATTGAATGGCTGAATACTTACCATTAAGGCTGTTAGTTGAACAGCATTGTTTAGTTCAATTGTGACATGTATGTAGTGTGGGTACGATTGAGCTATGCAAATTCGCTCGCCTGAAAAACACACTGTAACGCCAGTTACCGTAGACATAAAAATAATTTTATTGCCAGGTCCCGATTTTTCGGGAAGTTGTTAGGATAAATAGGAATAGTGAAAAACCAAATTTGCAACCTCGAAAGACCTTTTTTTTTTTGGGACAGGAAGAAATGCATTACGCATACCCCACTGTGGGGGTGGCACAGTGGGGTTATGTGGGGCTCTCCCGCCGAGCGACGGGCATACCCACTAAAACTCCCTGATGTGCCTCTCGAACAGGGAAAAACGGTGTGGGATCCTTTATGGGAAACAACCACACCGCCCTATTTTCAGCCCCGGCAATTCCGGGCTACGTCGGGTTTTGGGGAGATGCCTGGACACATGTAGGCATCTTCGCAATCGATACGAGAACCTCGAAAGACCTGTGCTAACTTCGTGGTGACTGGTGCTCGAAAAACCTTGAAATTTTTGGACATTTTTCAGTTTTTGGCTAACAACTTCTAAAATATGCATTTTACAGCAAAGATATCTTATTCTACGAGGAAAGTTATTGTAAAGTACATGTACATGTTAAGTAATAGAGCAGTAGTTTATATTTAATTTAAGTGTAAAAGAAACTCTTTAGGATCAACAGTTATTGAAAAAAGTTCTTTCTCTTCAAAAAATTGCCCATTTTTGAAGTATTTATATCGAGATCAGTTAGACATAGAGACCTTTTGTTGCACTCAAATTGTCGCTAATTTTATCTTCTTTCGAAAGTTACAAATAACTTTGCTGTAAAATGCATATTTTACAAGTTGTTAGCCAAAAACGGCAAACAGTCCAAACTCCGAGATTTTTCGAGCACCACGAAGTTAGGACAGGTCGTAGCGAATTAGGTTTTACACTATTGGTATTTATCCTAACAACATCACAAAAAATCAGGATCTGGCAATTATTTGCGACCTAGAATGTTTAAAAAAGTAATAGTAGTGAAAAAAGTATCTCATCTGAAATTCTAGCGTCTTGTTTATTCGCAAAAAAGATTGAATTTATTTTACACAGTCCAATCTCATATTCGTGCTACCTATTTATAAAGAAAATGTGCAATTTATAAACAATCGCTCATTTTTTTAAAGAATTAGTGCGATTCCGATATTAATATCGGAATTCCGATATTGAGATCTAATATCGAAAATCAATATCGGAATCGAAAACCTTCCGATATTACATGCCCTACTATGGGTTATTACATATTGTTACCTAGGTTACGCTATAGACGACAGCGACGCTGTCATCGAGTTAGATAAGTTAGTACCTATCTGTTAAAGTTAAGGTTATTCAAGTCAAGATGGTGCAACCCAGCATAACTGTGTATGGTTTTAGCGCCACCTGGGGGCGAGCTCTGGTCGCTATGAAAACTATTATGTAGGTACAATGTATGGAAGTTACCCCCCCATGGCTCGGCAACGACCCGATTGACACTGATCAAAAATTTCGTCAGAACGCGCTGCGCCACACTAGTAAAGTGTGCACACCCGGGTCTCGCGTCGGTCGACGCGCGCGCTGCGCTGCGCCAGAGAAATGTGTTTCTAGCTTTACAGTTGCCGGTACCGACAGCGGAACCACTTCCTATTTTAAAACTTGGGCTCGAGTTCACAAACAGTTGGTTTCGTTCTTCGATCGTTAAATTAAGTTACTGAGAGAATCATGAAGTTCGACTTAATACTGATCAGAGTATTAAGTCAAACTTCATGGAGAGAATGATGCCTGAGCTAGATAATAAATATCCGTATTACACTGTCATCAGGCTCCCATCCCGTTTAATGATCAACATCTACTTAAATCCTTATTTTAACTAATCATTTAATTAAAGTAACAAGTAAGTAAAGTAACAAGTTGTGGCAAGTTACACCTAAACCAGTAATTTAAGCATGTATTAACTATAGTCTACATCCCGGGCCAATAGGCCAGAGCATATGCATTAACGCTCTGCCAAACACATGAACCCCGTTAAACTTCATAGTTCGGTAATCTTCGTCAACTACTACGTGATATCCATAAGTGTGTAGACTTCTTTGTATCGCTATTTTCTTTGCGATTATCAAGAGGTGGCCTGAAACAAAATGGTTACAATATGAAATAAAACACTCATTTGAAAAAAAGCAGTTTAATAATACTTTTCTAACTTAGGTATTCATAGTTCTTTTCTATAATGACATAATGATGATCTTTTAGCAGTGTTCGAAAAGGGATACTTATTTATTCAAATCACTGCTTACTTATGGCTTATCCAACAATGCAATGCAATGCATGATGCATGTGCAATGCAGATAATATTTATAAAGAAAAAAATATTATTCAGCAAAAAGGCCACCACATCTGTCGACCTCCCATGACGTGAAAATGCATGCGATCAACTGTGGGGCCACCTTTAGGCCCTTCATTCATCACCACCCTGAATCCCTTTTCATGAAGTCCTTTTGTTTTCGCCACCCGGCGGCAAAGATTTAGTAGATGCCCTGTATTGAGTGAGATCTTATTTTCATTTTATTGAAATAAATGATTATTATGATGTCTGATAATATTATAGAAAATTATACCTGCCTACCTAATAATTTTTCATCTTCTATAGAAGCCTGTGATAGCCGTGGTATAAATTTCTTAGGCGCCACTATAAAGTGTATAGGTGCAGCTTGATTTTTCTTTGCATCGAATGCCACGCACTGTAAATAAAAAAAAACTAAATTTAACATTGTGGTGAAACATGGGTGAAACTTGGGTGAAACCAAAGATGCACTATTAAACTACATCTTTGGGTGAAACTTCTAAATTCCTTGGGTGAAACCATGGAGCTAGACTTAATACTGAGGTAACTGGAGAGTGCAGTGCACTTTTTTGTGACCACAAATTACACAGTGGCTGTCTTCCGTCTCACCTACACTTAAAAAAAAATACGTATGGTCATATGAGACAACTGACAGCCACTACATACTAAATGTCAAATTTGCTGGATACACTTTTTTATTCAGGGTGAGAACGTGGTGAGAAGTCCAGTTACCTACCTCAGTATAAAGTCTAGCTCCATGGGTGAAATGTCAAGAGTCTGTGGCAAACAAAATCAACCATAGATGTATTAATTAAGTAATTGTATATATATAACCATAATACATCTATGAAATCAACTGTACATTTTGCGACGGAGAAGGAGGAAGCAAGAAATTTGCGAAATCCAAAAGGGAACCGCCACCGCATAAAAAGAAGAAGAAGAAGGAGGAAGCGAGAAGAGGACGGGCTTCATTTCTTAATTTTCTAAATTCGGTTTTTTCGGGCTTTTATTATGTTAGTTTGGTGGATATAGTGCAATAATGTGCCACTATTGAAAAACAATGAAGTAAACAGATTGCTATTCCCGCGTAAAACTCCCATGAGCATTGAAATGTGGGAACCACTCGCGCATTTTGATGAGTTAGGTTAGGTTAGCAAGAGAAAACTTTACCTAATGCTCTCCCACACCTGCGTGCCGAAGTTTCGACAACTTATCGCGCTAAAATTTGCGTCCAAAGTTTGCGCGATAAGCCTACGATAATTCCTCTCCCATACCTGCGTGCCGAAGCTTCGACAACTTGACAAAGTGCTAATTTGAGTTGACTTAATTCTTTATGTGACATGGCAGATGATGCAATAACATTGTTATAAATGAGTGCAAATTATTATATTTTGCACTAAACTTATTGCTTTATCAGTAGCTAAAAAAACGAATAGGTATATTATTAAATTGTTTTTGATACGACGACGCCGAGCGTAGTATTACTAAGTCCTTTTTTTTGTGATTTTCGTTACGTGGATTCCATATAATTGGTTCATCTTCGTAATTTTGTAAAAACTCGTAACACCATTTCATTAGTGCAATTCATAATGTCAAAAATACAAACGTCCGTCTCGTACGACAACCTATAAAACACTACAACGCGCAGATGTAGGAGCTAATTCGATTTATCGTCCCGCTAAAATCCTTTGATGTGTGTTGAAAAACCGTCAGTCCAGCTATCGTGTTGCGTCTATCGTCTCATTCGTCTCGCAGTCCGATACTTCGTGACGCATGACAATAATTAGGTGTGGGAACACCTGCGTTTATCGCGTCTTTAGGCGAAGCTTCTTATGAACGTCATTTCGTGTGTACCTTACTCCTTCTGGCCTAAGAGCTGTAAAATCCTTCAGTGACGGATAAACCATTTCTTATTTTAGTATTCAGAACAAACGTAACGCAAGAGTTTATGAATTATTGACGTTTGAACAAGGGCCACACGACCTGACGCTTCAGATTATGGATGCTGAAAATAACAAAAACTAGCTAACGAAAGTCCAGTTTCACTCCCTAGCTCCTCAGTGACGCAAAAATAAATAGGATTTAACACACTAACATCATTCAAAACAGAATAGATCTCTTATAATCGTTGTTCAAACAAGGGCCACACGAAACTGTGTGTACCAGATTTAATTTGTCAAAATATCGATAACCATACCATTTGGAGCCAAATAAAGCAGTCTAGCAGCGTCACGTTTGATATGTTACAGTACACAACACTTCAAATCCGTTCGCATAACAACACATCAATAGAAAAAGCAAAAACAATATTTCGACCCGTCAGACTGTGTGGCCCTTATTTAAAACCGTCACATTACGTAAATTTGGCGTTACGAATGTTGTAAAGCACATAATAGTCAAAAGAATTTCCGTCACTGAGGATCTAGCTTTACCTGGAACCAATCACTGCAGTAGTTACGATGCAATCCTTGATAAAATTTGTATGAGATTTTTAAAACAGGGTGACAACAATGTACGTACATTAATGGACAAAAAGCCTATATATAATTGTCCCGTTAGTTAGTTAGTTTCACAGCTTTGCATTCTAGCGACTAAAGTTTCCTAAATATAAATAAATATATATTTGTAACATTGTAAGGTAATTTCATGTAATATTAAACATAAAATCTATATTTTATTAAAATAAAATAAAAGAAATGAAAACAAAACATTTTTGATAACAAACAAAACACAACGACTCCGTAGCTCAGTGGTTAGAGATGTCACCCGGAAAGCGAAAGGTCGTGGGTTCGAGTCCCATCGGAGCTAGTTGTGAGACGGGTCGATTTTTTCTAAATACTTCATTTACCATTTTTCAACTTTGTTTAAGTTTATTTGTAGGTACATAAAATGATTGACCTGTGATGAACAAAAGAATATTTTAGAATACCTAGTCGGTACATATAGTACTAGTCTGATTTTCAATAAATCATTTGTACATTGTGATTGAACTGTGATATCTTTGACATTATTGACATACTTGACACAAAATAACTTGAAAAATGGAAAATGAAGTATTTAAAGAAAATAGACCTGTCTCACAACTAGCTCCGATGGGACTCGAACCCACGACCTTTCGCTTTCCGGGCGACTGCTCTAACCACTGAGCTACGGAGTCGTTCTTTATTCTATAAAATATTTCAATCATTATATATCAATAGAAATACTTCATTTTCCATTTTCCAATAATAAAAATTGCATTGTGAATGCAAAAAAACTAAAAATTCAAATAACAAAATAACTTTTTTTAATATGTCGCACTTTAGCGTTAATACTTACCTAAATCATAAGTTGTTTAACAATTTACTGTAGTTTTTTTTGCCTAAAATCTTAATGCTACGATAGGTAAGCTACATACATTCTCAGTAAACTTCAATACGATGTCCGCAAAAAATTACTTCGTGGTCACCCTAGCTTATTTTCATACTAATTTTAAACTTGAATCGCATCGTAAGTTCTGCAGTGATTGGTTCCAGGTAAAGCTAGATCCTCAGTGACGGAAATTCTTTTGACTATTATGTTCTTAACAACATTCGTAACGCTAAATTCACGTAATGTGACGGTTTTAAATAAGGGCCACACAGTCTGACGGGTCAAAATATTGTTTTTGCTTTTTCTATTGATGTGTTGTTACGCGAACGGATTTGAAGTGTTGTATACTGTCACATATCAAACGTGACGCTGCTAGACTGCTTTATTTGGCTCCAAATGGTATGGTTATCGATATTTTGACAAATTAAATCTGGTACAAACAGTTTCGTGTGGCCCTTGTTTGAACAACGATTATAAGAGATCTATTCTGTTTTGAATGATGTTTGTGTGTTAAATCTTATTTGTTTTTGCGTCACTGAGCAGCTAGGGAGTGAAACTGGACTTTCGTTAGCTAGTTTTTGTTATTTTCAGCATCCATAATCTGAAGCGTCAGGTCGTGTGGCCCTTGTTCAAACGTCAATAATTCATAAACTCTTGCGTTACGTTTGTTCTGAATACTAAAATAAGAAATGGTTTATCCGTCACTGAAGGATTTTACAGCTCTTAGGCCAGAAGGAGTAAGGTACACACGAAATGACGTTCATAGCTTCTTGACGATAGACGCAGGTGTGGGAGAGGACTGAAGCCTTTTGCCTACCCAGAATGGGTAAACGTTAAAAAAAAGTAAATGTCATAGACACAAATTACGCGCGGCCATTTTTGTTTTGAATTGAAATAATTTATAGATTGTTTGTAATCGAATCGGAAAGTATTGTAAAGTATTCTCGTTTGTACATTCTACAAGAAAAACGAAAATGGGTGAAAATCTATTAATAACCGATATATTCACTAAATTTCAAAAAGATCTTGATGCTGATCAAGAACTTCGTGAGGTATTTACTTAAAACCTTGGTCCGATTATTTTTGTTACATACTTTGCGGTTTTTGGCTTTTATTTAGAGCTATGTTTCCTATTAACATCTAAAATAACTGCAAACTTGATCGCTGGTGGCTTAAACAATAAGTTATTAAGAGTATTTTTCTTCTTTTTCATTTTGAATGTTATAGGTTATACGCAATATATGTAAGGAATTGCAACAATTATCTCGAGAAGCGGTGACTATTCTGCAAATAATTCACCATAAGGAGGAAGGAAGTAAGTGCTTTAAGATTATAAACTGGTACGAGCACTTTGATAGAGACGCTGCTTTGTTAAAAAAAAACCTTGTGATTAATAACTCCGAGGTTTCGAACGTTCTGAATCCACAAAACTTTGGATTTCGATCCCCTGCTCTTTACATTTTTATTTCTCTTGAAAGATCTTAATAAAATCTAAATTTTCTTTTTCAGTAGCAGCATACCAAAAGGCTCGTGATATTTTTAATAAAGCTCAACAGGGCTATGCTAAACTGAAAGATGCTGTCCCACCCACTGATTACTTCAAGTAAGATTTATGTTACATTATTTGTTTTTTTTATAGTAAAAAGTGGCAAACGAGCAGACGAGCCACGTGATGGGAAGTAGGCATCGTCGCCCATGGACATCTGCAACACCAGAAGGGTTGCATGTGCGCTGGCAGCCTTTGTGTTTCTGTACCCGGCATGATTACATTGATAACTTGAATTTTCAAGGTACTATTGAAAACTTGTTAAGGCTCGTTTTAGGGTTCCGTACCTAAAGGGTAAAAACGGGACCCTTTTACTTAGAATTCACTGTCTGTCTGTCTGTCACCAGGCTGTATCACTTGAAACGTGATAGCTAGACAGTTGAAATTTTCACAGATCATGTATTTCTGTTGCCGCTATAACCACAAACTCATGATTTTGCCTTTGACTTGTTTTTTTTTTAATGTGATATCAATATTTATTATCTGAAATGTCTGAATGACGACAAAATATTTGCATATCTCTAGCGTGGTAAGACATGTATGAACCTACTTTGAATTAAGACCAAAATTGTACCATGTTTTCTGCAAATAAATGAATTCTTAGAAAAAGAATTCTAATTCTATAAACAATAAAATAAATATTTAAGGGAGGCTCCCATATGACAAACGTGATTACTTTTCCGTTTCCTTTTCTCTATCATAAAAATAGTGTCCAATGCCAAGTAGAATTGTAGATAATAGTACATAACCCCCACTTAACTTTTTACTCCCACTCCTGTTTTAATAACCCCTATTAACCCAGTTGTTACTGAAACTAACTTTTTATAAAAATATCACTATTCTTGTAAAATGACTATGTTTGAACTGAGAGTAATTTTGATGTTTTTCTTGGTCTTTTATAAGGATGCTGTAAATGGGTTAAGTGAGAGTCACATAAACTACTATTGTTTCAGGTACCATGACCACTGGCGTGGTGTGACCCAGCAGTATTGTTTCCTCATCTCGCTTGTAATCTGGTTGGAAGTGGGAATACTGGCGTCTCATGAGACCATCGCTGAAGTTTTGGGGAGTAAGTTAAATATTTAATAAGAATAATTAAGTATAATACATACTTCCATTCTATTATTATAAATATGACAGTGTGTTTGTTTGTCCATCTTTTACATCAAAATGGATCAACATGATTTTTGGTATGGGGATAGTTTGGGTGGTTGAAGAGTGATATCCTATTCCCGCAGGATAAAGACGGACAAACAAACTCACAAACACACTTTTACATTCATAAAATTAGTATGGATATAGTATGATTACTTATGGCAGAAATACACAGTTCACTTTTGCCTTTCAATTTGGATGAAGCAACCAAATTGAACAATGTAAACGTAAAAGTGAATCATTCACTTTGGTTGAACCATGTAATATTAGCATTACATATTTTTGTTCACAGTTAGTTCCATGGAAGAAAAAGAAGGGTTCCATTTAGATATCGAAGATTATTTAGTTGGCTTACTGTTGATGTGCTCAGAATTGGTGAGTTTGTTAATTCAAAACTGTCATAAGATTATATAATGTGCAGACAAAGCGACAGTAAATCAAATGTCATATAATCATCTGAATATTGATAACCAGAGATTAAAATTATTTTAAACTAGCGGCCGCCTGCGGTTTTACCTGTGTGGTTCCCGTTCCCGTGATGATATTTATTTATTTATTGGAAAACCAACTGCTTAACCTAATACATTAAAAAGCTTAAATAAAAACATAAAGCCATTATATATATATATTACTAGCGGCCGCGTGGTTCCCGTTCTCGTGGGAATATCGGGATAAAAAGTACATATAAACCTTCCTCTTGAATCACTCTATCTAATAAAAAAAACGCATCAAAATCCGTTGCGTAGTTTCAAAGATTTAAGCATACAAAGGGACATAGGGACAGAGAAAGCGACTTTGTTTTATACTATGTAGTGATATATATCTCCCAGAAATATTATAAATGCGAAAGTTTGTGAGTATGGATGGATATATAGATGTTTGTTACTCTTTCACGCAAAAACTACTGAAGCGATCTTTTTTTTTTTTTTTTTGTAATCTGGATGAAATTTGCAACAGAGATAGAGATTATTTATGCTGGAATAACAAAGGATACTTTTTATCCCGATATTACCACGAGAACAGAAACCATGTCGGCGAAACAGTGAGTGGCCGCTAGTTAAATAGTAGATTGTTTAGCAAGGGGTGTATGGCACCCATAACAGTCGAGTGTTTTGGCGCACGAACAAAGTGAGGGCGCCGATAGTTCGAGACTGTTATGGGTCCATACTCCCGAAGTAAACACTCTACTTTTCATTTTGAATATGAGGACAGTAAAAATTAACAGAAATTATCTAAAAACTATTTTTCCTATGGCCGCGGAATTTTCGAAAGACTATAACTTTTTTGTTCATTTTATCTGTTTTAGGGAAGGCAAGGGAAACTAAGTCCATACAGTCTTGTTTGGTGTTTGACCCGTACTCTATGCAATTCCATGAAATTAATAGCCTGATTATTTATGTTACAAAAAAACTTATTTGGTTTAATCTGTTTCTAAAAACGCATTCTTCAAAAAAACAATGTTTTAGATATTAAAATAGTATTCTATATATATAATGGCAAAACATGGCTGTATAGGCTTCTGTGCCTTTGCCTGCATACCTTTGGTAAATAAAAAGTCCAAAGAGACTCTACACACGTTCCTATCCGACCTCCGATTCGGTCTGCTCCCAGACCAAATCGGAATGTGTGAAGCGCAGATTTGGTCTGGGAGCAGACCAAATCGGCTGTCGGATCGGAACGTGTGTAGATGCTATTACAGATTTTGACATGACCCCTCCTTTACCTTTTTTAAATTTCATAACGGCCCTAGGGCCGCCACATACCACTTTCAACCCGCATTTTAGGCAAGTTAGGAGTTACTTTCAGAATATGAGACATGAAAAATAAAATACAAATCTGGGAATGTCCCTATTAATAAAAATTATCGCAAGTAGTACACAAAATTTATTATCCACTCAATGGTTCCTTGCCTCCCAGAGGCAAGTATTTTTACCCGCTCCAATGGTTCCTTGCCTCCTGGAGGCAAGCTGACAGCTAATTAAAAAACTTTAATTAATTGTGTCAAATCACTCTCTGTTCCTATCCAACTTATACCAATCTTAATCTAGACACCTTATTTTAATCGTAGAACAAGAAATTGGTCCAATTTAATAAAAATTTGGCGGATTATATTCGATTGAAGTTCGCCTACTTGCTTGCCTCCAGGAGGCAAGGAACCATTGCGTGATTTAGGTAATGTTAGCTAAGTATGGAAAAATAAAATATAAAAATATAATTAAATATATTGTACTAAATATGTTGTAATACATTAATATATACTTGTTATGCCCTCAATACCCATAAAAAGTATATATTTAAAATTTATCTACTTACAAAAAAGAAGTCGATACGAAATCGATCCATACTTTTGTAGTGATTCTTTACTTACATTTTTATATCTTTAATTAAACAATATTTTTCTAGAGGAGAGTTATCTTTTTTTTACATTTATCTAATAACAACATTGTAAACTATTATTTAAACACAAATTGGTCTGTAATAATTGTTTATTTATTAGTATTTATTGCATGTTTTAAAAAGAAATCGGTAAAATATTTCCTTTTCTGCAACTTCAACTCGCTGTTTCTAATTAAATCGTAATAAAAATCCATCTACAAGTTATACAATCTTATTGCAAATTTAACTAGAATTATAAATCAATAATTTGTTTTTATTTAATCCTTTTAGTTTTTGAGTAAAACTTAATTTAAAGCCGAGCGAGCGAAGCGGAGCGGAGCGGAGCTGTGCTGAGGAACCATTGCCCCGTAAGCATATTTAAGCGTGCGTAACCATTGAGTGGATAAGTCCCAACTCTTAGTCTGTAAAGATGGGAAATAGTAGATTGTTTAGTAAGGGCTGTATGGCACCCATAACAGTCGAGTGTTTTGGCGCACGAACAAAGTGAGGGCGCCGATAGTTCGAGACTGTTATGGGTCCATACGCCCAAAGTAAACACTCTACTTTTCATTTTGAATATGAGGAAAGTAAAAATAAACAGAAATAATCTAAAAAATATTTTTCCTATGGCCACGAAATTTTCGAAAGACTATAACTTTTTGTTCATTTTCTCTGTTTTAAGGAAGGCAATGGAAACTAAGTCCATGCAGTCTTGTTTGGTGTTTGACTTGTACTCTATGCAATTCCTTAAAATTAATAGCCTGATTTTTTATGTTACAAATAATTTATTTGGTTTAATCTGTTTCTAAAAACGCATTCTTTAAAAAAAACAATGTTTTAGATATTAATAATAACTCTACGATATTAATTATTTTATATAATAGCAAAACATGGCTGTATAGGCTTCTGTACCTTTGCCTGTATACTTTTGCTAAATAAAATGTCCAAAGAGATAAGACTCTACACACGTTCCTATCCGACCTCCGATCCGATTCGGTCTGCTCCCAGACCAAATCGGAACGTGTGTAGCGTAGATTTGGTCTGGGAGCAGACCAAATCGGCTGTCGGATCGGAACGTGTGTAGATGCTATTACAGATTTTGACATAACCCCTCCTATTCCTTTTTTAAATTTCATAACGGCCCTAGGGCCGCCACATATCACTTTCAACCCGCATTTTAGGCAAGTTAGGAGTTACTTTCAGAATATGAGACATGAAAAATTAATTTTCGTTATTATTTTCCTTCCAGTCCCGTTATGCAGTCAACTGTGTCACAAGAGGAGACTACGCGAAACCGTCGCAGATATCTAAATTCATTATGGAGCTCAATGCTGGATTTAGGTATCTATCCTTTTAGTTATACTTGTGAAGTATGTTTGTACAGTCACGGAATTTAATTTCCAACCCACCTAAGGCATCATACAGCAAACTGGAACCTTATGAGCTAGCTAGTGTGAGCGCCAGATAAGTCTGCGCGCGGTAGAAAACGAATACTAATCTTTCCCTTAACCTAAGAACAAAAACATGTACTGTAGTGTAACTATAACTAGCGCCAACAGTCACGCGCAGACAGGGGCGTGCATCAGTTTTCCAGCGCAGTAGGCACTGCAGATCTAACTTGTGGTAGTTGCACTTATCATTTCAAAATTCGTTATATTTAGGCCGAGCGACGGCGACGTGACGCGGACAAAGTCGCGAGCGGAAGGCTATGTTGGATATAAATTCGCTTACCATATATTTTCCCGCTTTCTTCAGACTGTAACTAATGTTCTGTATGTTATGTGAACTTACTTCCTAGTGAACCTGCTCTGCTCTTATCCTTTGGCACCTGGCGGTCGTGTGCGGTGGAGCGAATTTTTAACCACCACAGATATCTCAAAAATGCATGAATATAACATGACTCGTAAAGAATCACACATGTCATTTGAGCGATAGCCATAGTGGCTTTTTAAAAAAGCCGTTGTATTTGTTTTATGTCACTTCACATCACTCACGATCACGAATACCGGGTTTAATTAATTAATAAACAAGTAATAACACACACATATTGAGAGGTATTTAAATTTAACTAGATTAAATAAAACTTAGAAATAATGCGAGAAAAACCGTGCGAAAGGATACGTACCTACGTAATTTCTGTAAGCAAATCGAATCCGCACAATCGGCACACTCTAATTTCTCCATTATATTTTAATTATTGATTACCTATCCTATATTAAGCACAAGCACACACAGCAATTTCTTTTTATCACAGTACAAACACTCACTCAACAGTAATTATCTAATTAGGTCTCGCGCGCGTGTGATGCCAAGAAGACAAAAACAGGAACTAAAAACAAAATGGCAGGAACTTTCGTTGTTGCAAATTACATCCGTAATTATTAATAATTCTATAACTCAATCACGGGTGCGGGCGGTTAACAATCACTCTTAAAATCAGCGCAATAAGGTTGAAACTCGTTGAACGTACACGCACTGCAGCGCGCGAAACTAGAAAGAGACGGGTCGGAAATCATCGGTTCATTTCGCGACAGTTCGTCTAAGTAAGCTCAACTACCTAACCCAGTTAAATTGAGAACATATGCATGTCTAAGGACAACGCACATTTTCGGTAAACATTATACGCGGTCGTATTACCTTGACCAGTACTTTTTCTAATTTATGTTGTACTAGCGGCCGCCCGCGGTTTCACCCGCGTGGTTCCCGTTCCCGTGGGAATATCGGGATAAAAAGTACATATAAACCTTTCTCTTGAATCACTCTATCTATTAAAAAAAACGCATCAAAATCCGTTGCGTAGTTTCAAAGATTTAAGCATACAAAGGGACATAGGGACAGAGAAAGCGACTTTGTTTTATACTATGTTGAAAAACCAGGGGGTCTGATCGAGGGTGTGCAGGAAATAAAAAGACACCTCTGCACACAACGGTTTATTGGGTTGTGGATAGTCACACAAATACATTAATTACAAAGGGATATATAAAACTACAAAACAAACTCGCTATCGCGATTCCCAAACGTAAAACACCATCTATTGGTAGCAAAGGGAACATATACAACATACAACTTCATATGTAGCTAAATGTGGTTCTACATATGTAGTGATGAAAGGCTGCTTGCATCGAATAGGCGATTCGGAGTCTGCCTACCTTAGAGTTAAGTACCTAAGTATTTAGTATTTAGCGAGGAAAAACTTATTGGGTGAGGTGTTGAATAGACGTTTTATTATAGAATATCTGAACCATATTAAACTAAATTAACTTTAAGTATATAATTAAATTAGTGGAAAATTAGTAGCATGTTATTTAGGTTTTTAATGAGGTAGGCACAGCCTAATTGCCTATATGGTATGCACGCCCCTGCGCGCAGAGTTATCTGAAACGCACTCTAGCTATAGATCACTTCGATGATCGGACATGTTTAATTTTTTAAATTTCTGACTTGCGACTTTTTGTTTTGCGAATGTTTAATGAAATTTTAACGAAATGGGTAGGAAATTAAACTGATTGTACATTTATTACAGTCCGTGAATGTACAAGGAGTTTAAGAAATTTATATTTCTCCTGAAAAATTAAGTTCTTTAACTGATTTGTCGCATGTTCAATTAAGATTTTGTTTAACACCATTTAAATTTGTTTTATATTTAAATGACTTTTTTCTTACAGGTTACTAAACTTGAAAAATGACCATTTGCGCAAACGGTTCGACGCGCTCAAATACGATGTCAAGAAGATAGAAGAAGTCGTGTATGACCTCAGTATAAGGTAGGTAATATATTCGAAGACCACCGTGGCCAAGTGGTGTATATAAGGTCCTTCTTAAATAGTGCATAAACAACTTTTACTATGGTACCAACATTGAAATCGCGAAAAAAACAGCTGTTCCATACATTTTGATTTATTCGATTTAAAATTTTCTATGGAACAGCTGAATTTTTTTCGCGTTTTCAATGTTGGTACCATAGTAAAAGTTGTTTGTATGCGTGAGTACATTGACCCCTTAAAATTATGTGCACTATTTAAGAAGGACCTTATATATTATAAATACCAGTTTTTAAGGTGCTTTTAAGATATCTTTGGAGGTCCCAGTTTCGAACCCTGCCTGCCTATCATGACCATCATTATGTCACGCGATATGATATAATACGTCATGCTCTCTTGCTTACCCCACTAAGGTGTAAGCAAGATATAGGCTCTATAGCATGCGTCAATCTATACTAATATTATAAAGAGGAAAGATTTGTATTTTAGTATGTTACAAATAAACTCAAAAAGTACTGGACCAATTTAGAAAATTCTTTCACCGTTATAAAGCTACAGTCTTCCCCCGAGTGACAGAGGCTATATTTTATCCCGATATTCCCACGGGAACTGGGGGCCAAGCCTGCTAACGTTAAGTCACAATCGTGTCTCAATCGTGTTTCAATTGTAGTTCAGTTGTAGTGTTTTTTTTTCACAATAGTTACAAGAAATATGTACTTTTTTCACAATACTATTGATGGTCACACCACACACTACATTTACATCACATCATATTGTCATAATTCTTGTAACTAGTGTGTAAAAAAGCACTACAATTGAAACACGATTGAGACACGATTATGACTTAACGTTAGCAGGCTTGGCCCCCGGGTACCACGCGGGTAAAACCGCGAGCATCCGCTAGTAATCGATAAAAGCCGCTCATGCTAGGCCGGCTGGATGGGTTATTGTTGAAAACTAACTTTGCAATATTTCCTCGGGTCTGGGTGTATGTAGTCTAGTCACGTAAGGAAAATAAAGGGGTCAACCTCGAAATGAGAGATAATAAGCTGTAAACTTGTGTACACATTCATTTTGTTGTTCTAAAGGATGTCTCCAAAAGTCACATAGAATCTTGTGTCTGCGTCGTAAGTTATTCACGGTTTTCTCGGTTTCCATAGCTTCAATGGTGTTGGCTTGCATGGACCAAATATGATATGTAAACAGACAATTGCCATGTAAAAGAACATTTGCCACTTTCGACGTAGTTTTAGAGGTTTACCCCAAAAAAAGAGAAATTGAAATAACGGTATTTTTTATGAGGTAAAAAAAAGTCCTAGTATTGGTGGACACTATAATCCCCTAAAATCTTTGTACGGTCGAACCAATTGAATTTGACCCATTTTGCTAAAAATTTGTTTGAAAGTGTCAAAACTATAAAGGTCAGTGTCAAAGTCAACGAGTTTTTTTTATATCAGACAAAAATTAACTTAAGGTAGCCATTCACGAGGAGTCTCTGTTTGGAATGCTTCCAAATGGAATACTTCCAAATGGAATACTTCCATATGGAAGTACTCCAGACTGAAAGGCACATTGATTTTGACTACTACTTCACGTCACTATAAACTAGTGTTGCCGGATAATCGATTCCGAATCGATTAATTGTAGATTATTTTTAGAGGCCCAAATAATGTAACACCCGTATTCACAAAGGTCTCACAGTGCGCGCGATCGCATATAATAAATAGTTAGCAAAGGATGAATGTATTCGTTGCATGTATTTGCATCCCTTTCTAATTGGACCTGTGCGTAATATAATAGATTTTTTAATGATGGAGTGTGTATTCCGATAAAAAGGCAAAAACAACGTAGAGAAAATGAATGAAAGGGTGGTTGGAAAAAAGAACATTTTCGCATACCACCTTATTGTCCGAATTAGAACCCACCAATTGGAGAAATTACTTGAGGATGGACGAACCAGACTTATTTCAAATTACTGCAGTGCAACTTGTAATAAAAAAGCGAGATACTAATATGAGACAAGCCATAAGTCCCTATGAGAGGCTATGACTGTGCTATCCTTTGCTTTTTAGCTTCAGGAATGACATATGAAAATCAACTGTAGTTTCTGCACAACGCCTTGGAATCATCAATAATTATTCCTGAAACACGCAAGGCAATTTTAACTGTTTCGAAAAATCATATGCAGGTAAGTAAATGATACCTATTTGTGTTTAGTACAGTTGTTTATTTAATTATTTAAATTAAAGTATTATAACTACATACTATCAGCATTAAAAATAAATGTACCTATGTATTGTTACGTATTATAAATAGGTTTTAACTACTAATGGCTGTTTACATTTGCTTCATTTACTATACATATGGTCACGGGCATTCTGTGTTATTTGTGAATGTCTAGGTCCTTTTAACGAACGGCTGTTTAGATTTGGTTGGCTGATAGACACTTGTGAATTGTTAACAATGTGCGAATCAATAGTCAAATTGTTAGTTTCAGCCATGAATATCGAGTCGTTTATTATTTTTTGGCAGTATATAGCCATTGTAGATGGCAAATTTCTTAATCTTTCCGCAATATGTTCTCCAAATGAATCATATTGCAGTTTCGCCGGAGGTAGAATTCTTTCACCCATTTTCTTAGCTACTTTAGCTATAATAATATTCGCTTGAGCTTTGGTTTTTCGTCGTCTTGATGATGAAGCCACACTAATTTGAGATAGTGGTGATTGCACATTAGTTGATATCGAGTCTTCACTTTCATAGTTGTAGTTGCTGATCTGGAAAACATTGTTTTGTTACAGATGCCAGATACTGAAGATTGGAGAAAAATTGCAAAGGACTTTGAATAAAAATGGCAGTTTCCTAATTATTTAGGGGCAATTGACGTAAAGCATATTACGGATTATTATAACCCCTCCAGCCGGCCTAGCATGAGCGGCTTTTATCGCGCGATATGATATGATACGGCAAGTTGTCTTGCTTACCCCACTAAGCCGGCCTAGCATGAGCGGCTTTTATCGCGCGATATGATATGGTACGGCAAGTTGTCTTGCTTACCCCACTAAGGTGTAAGCAAGACGGCATGCCGTACCATATCATATCGCGTGTTATAAGCCGCTCATGCTAGGCCGGCAGGTGTAAGCAAAAGACGGCATGCCATACCATATCATATCGCTTGATAAAAGCCACTCATGCCAGGCCTGTCTCACTTCCATACAAGCGGCGCAAAATCCCCGAGATATTTACCTACTATTCTGGAAAACAACCTAATTTCAACCTTTTGAATTGCGTATAGCGTTCATAGTGCAATAACTGTCTGCCGTCTCGCTTCAATCTGCTAGGGCTGTCAGAGGTATTACTTTATCTGTGAAAGTAATACACGCGAAGCGAGACAGCAAAAGGTTGAAATTAGGTTGTTTTCCAGAATAGTAGGTAAATATCTCGGGGATTTTGCGCCGCTTCTATGGAAGTGAGACAGGCGTGCCTAAACTCGGGAGTGAAATTTCGGTACCGTAAGGTACTAATATATATTCTGTGCTCATGCTAGGCCGGCTGATAGTGGTTCATATTTTAGGGTAAAATTTCAATAGCATTGTTTGTACTAATGGCTTGTGCAAATGCCAACTATGAATTTACATGGTGTGAAGTTGATACAAATGGCCAAGTTTCAGATGGGGAATTCATTCAGAATACGACTTTTTAGGAAAAATTGCTGACAAAGGAACTTAACATCCCATAATAATATAATATGTCAAAACAGCAATACCAAATTGCCCTTTGTGTTTGTAGGGGATGAAGCTGAAGCCTTTGCTCTGAGTACTGATTTTATGAAGCCTTTTAGTAGAGCGGCTCTGACAACAGAAAGAAACATTTTTAATAATAGGTTGTTCAGAGCTAGGCAAATAATACAAAATGTATTCGGTATAATATCAAACCGTTTCAGTATCTTCCATTCTGTTACAAACTTATGTATAGACAGAATAGATCTAGTTGTTTTAACATGCTGTCTCCTCCACAGTTTTCTGGGAAAATCAAGTTCGACTTATGCAACAGATAATGTAGTTGATATCGATATTAATACTAGTGATTCGACTGCTACCATTGGGCTCACTCCGTTATTAGTTACAAATAGAAATGCCAGGACTAATGCAAAGAATGTAAAAGGCAGTTGGCAATATGATAAAATGGCATAGTAATATACCTCAGCATTGTCTTCAAACGGCAAGTCATCAAGGCTTGAATCCAGTGAACTCGAGCTCCTCGGTATATCCACATCTGCCAAGAAGAGCATTTTGCTGTAGTACCACAACTTAGGGACATGAATTCCTGCTGTTCCTGCGCCTGATCTGCTGGATGCCTTAACCTGTAACACAATACAAGGTTGATTCATATATAATAGTCAAGCACCTTGTTCTCGTATAGAATATACAAAAACAATTACTTACCTATCAATATAATCTGTGTACAACCAAATAAATAAGTGGGAATTATAACAAAATGGACTTTTATTTGTCTCAGATAGCATAAACAGAAGATGTCGGATAGGTTTAGGTTCATTTGTCGATAGGGTTACCATACGTCCGGATTAGTCCGGACATGTCTGGATTTATAGACGTTAGTCCGGACTTAGTCCGGCTTTTTAATTTGTCCGGATTTTTTGCTTTAGATGGAATATGAGAAATCAAATCAAATTAAATCAGTCTCTTCATTTTTATTAACTTTTCGCTCATCTAGCAAAAAGCTTATCTTAAAACAGCCCAGAGCGAGCATAATACTGTACTTTAACACTGTTACTAAGTGGGTACTGGGTACCTAATGTTTGCATTTTGTGACTAAAATGTCTGGACTTTTTTTGAACTGTCAGGCTTTTTGTCAGGACTTTTAAAATTTCTAAATGGTAACCCTATTTGTGGACAATAATATAATTACAGAAGTAACTCGCTTTGTAAAGTAAGTAGATAATTTATTTTTAACCAAATAAAGTATAGGCATAAAAGGTAAAATGAAAAGCACAGTAAAGTAAATACTTGAATGAAGTAATAAAAATAACAGAATTGAATACACACCTTATTGAACTCCTTTCTAAAACAATTTCTCATAGAGGTTATCTTCTTCTTAACCGTATCTAAGTTGGCACTAGGATCCTGTGCTTTAAACAAGTCCAACAAAGCATTCATAGCTGCATTTTTCTTTTCCCTGTTGTGATAATCAGGATGTATGACTTGCCATAGACATGGATGCGATTTATAGTTTTCAATAACTTCTAACACAAAGTCACGAGCAGACGTAGACATAATCACATATAATTCAACTCTAGAGATTTTTGTTTGAACGGTTCATAGCATCCAGCTCAACTCAAATATCGCCGCTCCGTCCTTGCCAAAGCCATTTACGAGGCGTCTGTTTGGAATGCGTCCAAATGGAATGCTTCCAAACCCTAACTACCTACTCCAGATTGTTGAAGGCACATTGATTGAATTACTAGTCTATAATTTGTGCATTGAATAAACTTTCTTGGACGTACGCAACAATATATTCTAATTTAAATACAATACATACGCGCTGTCCGTCACCGTCACTTTGAAGAGTTTGAAGTCTTTGACATTGACATTTGACATGAGTCTTTGAAGTCAACTAGTGTTGCCGAATAATCAATTCCGAATCGATTAATTGTTGATTATTTTTAGGAGCCCAAATAATCTAAGTATCGATAACCCAATCGATAAAGCAATATAATCGGTGCTATAATAGATCGGTCGGTTATAATCGCCATAGTACTATGGGCAACAGCGTCGCTTAACCACTTAGCAACAAAATTCGTGTGCGCGCGTAACGCATGCACGAACTAAACGTATGTGGTGACGGGGCGGGCGAACGCAGCGTGCAAGCCCTTTTAACCTTAGAAGTGGTTAAGTGACGCTGTTGCCCATTACCTACACGATTTAATCGATTGTTATTTTATTATTAAATTGATTTTATCTAAATAATCGACCTATCGACTTGGATACTATTGTATAGGCTTCATAATGAAATTATCAAATTACCCACGTAAAATTTTTAATCTTTTTTTCGAATTCTCAATCGATGTTATCGATTATTTTATGGCGATTGATCGATTGGCTTTTAGTTTCAAGCTTGTACGCTATTTTAAATCTAAGTATTTCAAAGAAAAAAAAATTCGACATCGATTAGCCTCCCTAGAGACAAAAAAATGGACATGGGTTTGCCCATTCACGATAATCCGGAACGAATGAAACTAAATTTAAAAATAACCACGAAAGGCGCAGCCGTATTAATTACTGGCTCGACTTCGCGAGACGCTCGTTTTCAAATGGCGTGGCGCCATACAACATACAAATTTCTTGCGTGGCGCTCGTTCTTGACATTGACAGTCGGCTGCGGATGACGTCCATTTGGATTGGATGCATAAATAACATGGATTTCAATCCGTTTGGAAATGGGAAATCCAAAGTTGAGACGAGCGACGTTCATTGAATGGGCAAAGCTTTTTGTAGATGGCGTTTTTGTGATTGGGGGTCCACTTCCTACTTAATCTGTGGGACAATAATATACTCTGTGGTCGAATGACGCAATCAAAAGATTTCATCGACTTTGACAGCTGTTATGATTGGTTGTTATTGTGACGTTATGTCACACATAACAAAACAGCCCTCCAATATCACCTACACCCTCTGTCGTGATAAAAAGTTAGTTTTCCTCCCCATTGGCTCACGTTTTTCACATTCATGATACGATTTTGGAAGACCTCCATTCCATTTGGATTGATGGACGTATCGTCAATGGGCACCTTTATGGTGGGTCACTATTCAATTAGTTCGACTGCGCTAATTAAAAACATAGTGGTGTGAAGACGTCAATATAAACCTTTTGATAAAGCTGACGAGTGTCTTGGGGGCAGTGTTGGCATTAATCGATTACTTTTTCAATCGATTGGTTAGTTTGATTGATTTAATCGTGATCGTGATTGAATTAGTCGTGACTCAAATATTAATCGATTAAAATATTAATCGTAATCGCGACTAATTATTTATTTATTTATTTTATATTTTATTTAACCTTTATTGCAAGAGTTACAAATGGCGGACTTAATGCTAGTGAGCATTCTCTAACAGTCAACCGGAAAGGATGTCAGTGAGAGAAAAATAGGCGGCAATAATAATAAGAAAAACAGCAAAATAAAGAAATACAATATGTATCAAACACAATATACTTACTTAAGTATATTAAATACATAAATATATAATAATAAATACATATTATACAATATATAAAAATATTATACTTATATACCTACACTTATATATACTTATATACATGACACAGTAAAGACCAATTAGACCGGTTAGATTACAAAACGCGGAGCCAAATTGCTCAAGTAATATTCTCGAGCCAATCTCTTGAAGACGCACTTACTAGGGGCATTACGAATGTCCAAGGGCAAAGCATTCCAGAGTCGTACAGCTCAGTAATGTTTGGACTTCCCATACTAATTCGATCACGTGATCAGTCCGATTTGTATGAAAGGTCAAACAATTTTTGTCATATTTCGACCTATGTTTCGAGGAGAAAGTTGTTTACTTACCGATTCTGAGTCGATCCTAAAAATTTGTGCACTGATAAAAAAATATCCTGTATAAGAGATTAAGTACCTTCATAAGAAGATTAATATATAAGTGTATGAAAAATTAAGTACCTATATAAGCATACAAGTACATAAGTAACTATGTATAAGTCTACAAAAGAAAAATTATATGCATATAAGTATATACGTATATTTGCATAAAAATAGACAAGTATGGAAATAAGACCAGTGTGTGTTGCCAGTTATGACTTATGGAAGCGAGACGTGGTCTTTTACTATGGGTCTCATAAGAAGGCTCAAGGTTACCCAGCGAGCAATGGAGAGAGCGATGCTTGGTATTTCCCTGCTCGATCGAATCAGAAATGATGAGATTCGCAGGAGAACAAAAACGACCGACATCGCTCAAAGGATTGCTCAGTTGAAGTGGCAGTGGGCGGGACACATAGCGCGGAGAACCGATGGCCGTTGGGGCGGAAAGGTTCTCGAATGGCGACCGCGAACCGGACGACGTTCCGTGGGCAGGCCCCCTACAAGATGGACCGACGATCTGGTCAAGGTCGCGGGAAGCCGCTGGATGCGGGCAGCGCAGGACCGATCGTTGTGGAGATCCTTGGGGGAGGCCTATGCCCAGCAGTGGGCGTCGTACGGCTGAAATGATGATGATGATGATGATGATGATGATGATGATGATGGAAATAAGGAAATACATACTTACATAAGAAATACAGTAAAACAAAAATAATCCACTAGAAAGCATAATTCTTGAGTGACATAGGCTATATTAGATCCCCATTTTCATACGGGAACGGGTAAAACCACGCGAAGCAGCTAGTCAATGTTAATCGTAATCATGATTAACGACTAACGATTACGATTGATAATCGTAATCATCAAAACTACGATTACGACTAATTAGTTGTAAACGTTAGTCACTACTAATTTTTTAATCGTTAGTTTTTAATCGTTAATCAGATTAACATTTTGCCAACACTGCTTGGGGGCTACCGACAAAAAAATATGGATATGGACATTGGATTGGCTTCATTTGTCATTCTAAGCCCATATTAATATGGGCTTCAAACGTCATATGAAGCCTAATCCAAGTTTTTTAGTCGGTAGTCCCCCTGTTCTTCTTGCCATTTGGGTGGTAGACTGGTAGACCAAAACTGTCGATTCAAAAGCACATTATTATAAAAGTTTATTTTAATAAAGATTGTTTTTATTTCATTACAGGGGTTTGCTGCCTAAACCGCAGTCTGAAGAACCTAAGAGTGAATGAATAGACTGTATTGATTTTTTATAATTTTTTGTTCTTACAAAAAAAGTATTCTAAGACTCGATAGAAGTGGTAAATTCATTATTCTGTCTGTACCTACAATGTTATTTTTTTTCATTAAATTGGTTGATTGTAAGTACTAAATGTTTTTCAAAATTTGTGAATTTAAAAGTAATATTAATTAGTATTCTTAGGAATAACTCAAGTATTATTATAAAATTTCAAAGCCTCTTAAGGATTTTAGCACCTCTATAATTCTAGCCTCTTTACTTCCTAGAAGTATAGAAGTGGTAGGTACTTGGTACGCTTACGAGACACAACTGAGCTAAAAAATCAACTTTGGCGAAATCCTAAAGGGCACCGCCATTACATAAATAGAAGAAAATCATAAAAGGACAATGGGCACATTTTTATGGACTCCGTAGTCAAAAACAAAAATTTACTATAGCATCATGATCACGAACTATGTCACTATGTATCTATGTCGCTTTATGGTGCGCTCATTGAGTAGTTTAATCATTGTAAGAAGCAGGACTGAATATAATTGGAGAAAAAAAATAAATTCAATACAATAAAAACGTATGAAAAAAATATTTTTATCAAACTTTAAATTATTAATATATCTTTTTTGCTCCGATTAAATACGGCCTTACTTTTAGGAGTTATTAAAAAACTTTATGAGGTCAACAAAACCCGAAATAACTCATAAATTCATAATGCTTCAACTATTTTCATGTCTGTGTACGCTGTTACCCATTGTCCTTTACGAAAAGAAATTATAAAATAAACCTTTTAAACATGTTTATTATACTTATTGTTCAAAAAGCTATCATCTTGTAATAAAGATTAAAATTCCTTGAACTTTGTTAATGTGAGGTGTTTATTTTCATGACTGAGTTGCATTTAAAATTGGTTATTAATATGATTTTTTGTATGGACATTAAAATAAGTTTATTAATAGCTATTAAAAGTACAGTGAAATGTAATATTTTGTAAAGATTAGATACTTACGTATAAATGTCTGAACTTTGAATTACATTATTATATTGTAATAAATAGTATTTTAACAGCTGAGTTTTTGAAGTCTAATCGCGCGCTTACACGAGCAACTTAAATTGCGTTATTCCTGTTAATCTCCGCCAAATATGACGTCAAGACCACATCAAGCAATGAGCGATTTTCTGAGAGGCCATTTAAAATAAAAAGCTTCCAAAAGCTTCACTAGATGGCGTTGAACGAAGTATGTACATGTCTATGTTATATTTTGGTATGAATCATATTTAAATTAATTAGTTTTTAAAAACCCAAAAGAAACTAATAATAAATTAAATAAGTTCTGATAGGTACTACGATGAAGCTCGACTTAATACTGAGGTAACTGGAGAGTGCAGTACTAACACTTTTTTGTCACCAAAAATTACACAGTGGCTGTCTTCCGTCTCACCTACACTTTAAAAAAATACGTATGGTCATATGAGACAACTGACAGCCACTACATACATAAATGTCAAATTTGTTGGGTACACTTTTTTATTCAGGGTGAGAACTCCAGTTACCTCAGAGTATTAAGTCGAGCTTCATGGGTACTACTGTGAGGAACAGAAACGAAAAAGGTAAATTTAAAGCTTTTGGTAAATAAGTAACATCTGTCAGACGTTCCGTTTTATGAAACAAAAGTCGCGTCAAAGTAAAATTTATATCGTTCCGTTCCTCCTTCTAACTGCATAGGTAGGACAGCGCCATCTAGTGAGCTAATCACAACGAGCTTTCAGAAAATCGCCCACTAAGGGCGATGGCAAAACGTCAAAATGTAGCTACCTGTTACTGAGATACGCCCACTATACCCCGAAATATGGAGCAACATCGCTCTACTTAATTACTCCAGATTAACCCAATACAGTTGCCAGGAAATTATAGCCCAAAAAATTTGCTCGTGTACTCGCGGCTTAACGCAACGACTATTATGTATGAGCACCAAAAGGTATAATTTTATTTCATTAAATTAAGCTTAATGTTAACTATTACTTTGTCGTTTTAAGAAAAATAAAAATGTTTTAATACGATAAACGAATTTTCATTTACTTTTTTCTTCATGATGTTTCTACCAAAAACAAGAATAAACTTAGAGCACTCGCCGCGTGGTTCCCGTTCCCGTGGGAATATCGGTATAAAAAGTATCCTTTAGGTCTTAGCCTTCGATCATTTAAACCCTAGATACAGCGTAAACGCACAGAAAGTGAAGCCACCAACGAATGCTCCATTCCAAAGGGAGCATTAGATCGCGGTATAAGTGGGCTACCTTTACAGCCGGTTGCACCAAAATATTCATTTTACGAATTCGTAAAAAGTTACTGAATTTTGCTATCAAAACTGTCAAATCTCATACATTTTTAAACCATAAACCCTGTAAAAGTAAAAGTATAATGTAAAAAAACTTTGGTGCAACCGGTGGTTAGTGTTATTACAGCCTATAATCTATCTCTGTTGCAAATATTCATCCAGATCCGTCCACTAGTTTTTGCGTGAAAGAGTAACAAACATTCATACTCACAAACTTTCGCATTTATAATATCACTGGGAGGGAGCTATAAGTACCTCTAGTCTTTGGGGCCGTATCCCGCTATGAAAAAAAAAACTGGTTATCCCTCATGGTCCAATTAACTGATGGGTCAAAACTCAAAATCATGGGACTACGGTAAAACAGGGGTATATAATAGGTCTTTACATATGAAATTGCCGTTTTTTTCTTTTGTACATATAACTTAACAACTTTTATAATATTAGAAATATATAATTTCTTTAATATTGCGTTACATTAAGACCGTATCGAGCAACTTTTGATAATTTAATAACCACGATATTTGATTATTTACATAGACAAAACTTATTCCGAAAGTTACGACTATTTTTGTTTCCAGAATTTCGTACTTTATTAGTTGTAACTTAGTGAAAAAAATTTTTTTTTTTCTTAGCGAATGTGTCATTTAGTAGTTAAAATGTCCATAAATACGTGTGTAAAATTTTGTAAATTTACAAAATATTAGTCGTTAAATAATAACAAAAACGTTAGTATGGAAAAAAAAATAATTTCAGAAATCTCCATACAAAACGGCAATTTCATAGGTAAAGACCTATTATATACCTACCTTGCTTAAAAGCTGTTTAAATTGAAATTAATATCGTAATAAAAATATTGATGGTGACGCTCTTTTATCTACTTACCTACTTCTTACAATAATAATAATAATATTTAGCAATTATATAAGACGAGACGGTTCCTGATAAAACTACATTTTCTTCTATTTTTCATAGTCTTCAACAGACTATCTTGTAAGTATTGAGCTCACATAATTTTCTTTATAGGAAAACCAAGCATAGTTGAAATAAGATATTTGATAACAGAATACTTACTACAATCATGAAATCATGATTGTAGGTAAGAACTTTATCAAATTAAAGGGTTGCAAACATGATGCGAAACAAAATAGTTACCAGTGCCACAGAAGACATTCATTCAATAATTATTGTAATTTAGGTATAGGTAGGTATGTAATAGTCCTTTATCTTCTATACAAATAAATAAAATTGGAGTGTCTGTTTGTAATATTAAAATAACCGCTTTTTATTACATGCATATGATTATATATTATACGGTACATATACCAAAATAACATGTTTTACAATTTTTGTCTGTCTGTCTGTCTTTCTGTCTGTCTGTTTGTTCCGGCTAATCTCTGAAACGGCTGGACCGATTTTGACGGGACTTTCACTGCCAGGTAGCTGATGTAATAAGGAATAACTTAGGCTACTTTTTATCCCGATATTCCCACGGGAACGAGAACCACGCGGGTAAAACCGCGGGCGGCCGCTAGTTGTTTACATAAATTATTGCACGTGAATGTATGTACATGTTATTACCTTTATAGTGTTACTAGCTGACCCGGGGCGCAACTTCGTTCGCGTGGCCCTACACTCCACGTTACCCCTACCCTATCACTACTCTATGCCTCCCTACCCTACCCCTACCCTATAGTTTCAATTTGACAGCAAAATCCCCATTTAAAAAAGGATCGCCATTTATTGAATTCATTTGTTACAAAAAATGTGATAAATGAAGAACCGCTCGACCGATTTTGTGCAAACTTCACATAAACCATCTGCTAAATAATCCGAACAAAGCCTAAACATTTGGTTTGGATAGGTGAGCCCGTTCTTGAGTTATAAAATTACAACGAAAAGTGGCATTGATTTTTATATAGGTAGATATATAGATTTATAGGTCCTTCATAAAAGTGTGTACAAGTAGCGGCACGTATCTCGTTATTGGGCAGAAGTCAAAAATAAGGTATTTTGGGCCTTGCGCCATAGCATTAACATGCGCAGCTATCCCCTCCACGTCACGGTCAGCGCTAGACTTACGGCTACTTATACTGTGGCAAAGAATATATATGTCAACGTGTACACTCTAACGTGCATTTGACTGCACTTGTATCTGAAATTGTCGCATAATTACTAACTTTTGTACTAAAAAATATGTCAACAAACAATAGCAAATCGACATCAGCGCCTCTAGCGGGGCACAATGTAACTATTTTACGATAGGATCACTAGCGACCTGACCATTTCATGAAATGATCATCCGATCATTCAATTATATGACCAGCGGATTTTGATAATTTCATGAAACACGACTATTTCATGAAATGACCAACCATTTCATGAAATAATCAATTCAATGATCTGACCACGACATATAGGTACCTACACTACTGTGGTTAAGTTAATCAACAAACAAGGAAAACAATTTAAATAACCTCAAAATATAACAAAAGAAATATAAACTAACCTGCTCGTCCTCGTAAATAAATTCCAAGTCGGTCCCGTCACTGAAATAGTTTTTAAAACTATCTTGAACACCTTTAGTTGAAGCCATTTTTGATAATTATCAGTATTTTTGTTAATTATACAGATTTTACTGTTTGAACTTTGAAGTGTGTTGCTTGTTCCGGCTTATCTTGGTTATGAATGACTAATATCATGATTAGTTTTTATCCAAATAATGTTTCTCCTGCTTACGTCAAGGTCGTGGTGATTCATTTTGCTTTTTTTAATTTTTATTCATACCTATCTAGCGCTCCGCCCGCGTGAAATTGTGCTATTCACGCAACTTCGAACTATAAACAATTTGTAGTTAGGTAATTATTTTTACAAATGGCTATTACCTAGGTGAAAATTTTCAAATTCGGCCCAGTAGTTTTATAGTGACACCGCGCAGTTTTACCCGCATCGCATGATACCCGTTCTCTTAAGAATATCGGGATAGAACGTAGCCTATGTAGCTTTATATAGTACAGTCGAGTTCAATAATAGGATTAATTTTATTTAGTCTATGACTTTAATATATGTCCATTTTTGGACTTAATCGCGGTTTTTTGACAACTTGACATCGTCTTCGACTTTCTGTACAATTTGTCACAATAAATTAAGTACGACAAAGTTCAAAAGTATACAGATATTATTGAACCTGACTGTACCTACATGAAATAATTTACGAAATCGGTCCCATCGTTTTTTGTACCTTTGTATTTGTAGCCGCTTCTAGCTTAAAGCCAGATTTACATTGATCAGGATCAATGTAAATCTGGCTTCCTTCAGCCTTGTGACGGCGCGTTTGTGGCTGTCTTGTCTGTTTGTGGATGGTTTGTGGCGGTCACCATGGAGCTAGAGGTAACAGTATTAAGTCTAGCTCCATGGCGGTCACGCTTATTTTTTAGAGCGATATAAAACAATTTTCTCTTTTAACAATGTCAATTTTATTTTACAAACACAACGTTAGCAATATTTTACAGCACATCCATGGTAGAATATATTACAATGCAGATCACAGTCTTATTAGGTATTATGTGAATGAACATCAAAATAAAAGAAAACAAATATAAGTAATCAAGTTGGGAGCAAAGAAATGTAGTACTTAGGAGTATATTAAAATAAGTTACATTATTCTATTAAACTTAGCTTAAAAAACAAGGTTTTATAAGGAAGGAAGATATTTAGCTGCCAAATATTTAAAATTTCGATACGTTTTCTTTCTATGCATACTTTATTATTATTTGACATAAGTAAAAGATTTAACACATACATACCTATACAAATTAATTTTGTCAACTTTTTTATCCAATACGGGATAGCGCTTAGCACGTAGTAATCTTTGACTTAGCCTTCATCACACAATGTTATGTGATGATAAGGCTGAAGGTGGAAGCGTACTTAGTGCGGAGTAGTCTACTCCCGGAAAAAAATTGCCCTTGACGAGTTTCTTGCCGGTTCTTCTCGCAAGGTCTCCCGCCGTAGGATTTGCAAACCGACGGCGTAGCTTCTTTGACGTTCATAAGTGTTTTACCTCAACTTAAATTGAATAAAAAAAGATTGAATTTTGAATCCTCGATTACTGATGAACTGACTATCTTGACTCTAACTGCCGGAAAACAACAATGCTGAAAACATTGTTGTAAGGGTGGCAGACTTCGAAATGATGGTGGTAGCTAGCCAGGCGGACTTTGAACAAGCCCTACCGCCAACCAAACCGAATACAATATGTACCCCCACTGGGAATCGAACCCAGGACCTCCGAGTTTTCCACCACGTTTATTACAAAGTAAAAATATAAGTAAGTAATGCAAAAATAATAACATAGACAATTTTAATCACAACAAATCTTACACTTCCTTTAAAGATAAAATAATGATAGAGAATATTCTTGTCATGTTTTTTGCTCCCAACTGCATTAAAAGTATATATTTTTTCTATTTAATTAACAAAAAAGGAATTAAAATATTGAGACGTTATGATCAGCCTTTCAGATATAATTTTATAGACTTTAATTTAATTTACTGTACAATTTTAAAATTTTATTTAGATGATTATTTTATTTATTAGACATTTATTAAGTTATTAATCATATTATAGAAGAGTAGAACACACAATACAATGGTTTAAGTATTGGACTACACCCCCTCAATGAATGAGAGAGTTTCCTACAGTAATTTTTAGATACACTAGATGGCGCTGTAACCGTAAGACAACCTACTTTTTTCAGCATATTATGGTTCCTTCATTCAGCCTAAAAACACCTCCCACCTCACTTCCTGTTCAGAGGATATGCCCTGTGCAACATTTGTATAATTTGATATTCGGAAACGATATTCGTATAGTGATGTCAGACTATTTTCTTTGCTATTTTCTACTAGTTACTTGTTCGTTTACTTCTTCGGATCTTTTATCATACCATTAGTGGCTTTTTTGATGCGAATCGTTGCTCCTAGATTGTATACTCTGAAAGTCTGAACTAATCTGAAAAAGTTAGGTCGCTATAATTGGTTAGCGCCACCTAGTAAATTTTTTTGAGCTTACGTTGAAACGTCAAAAGAAACTCTCTCATAGATTTAACATACACTCACCGGCGGCGTCGAAACTTGGCCGACGCACAATTTTCATACAAAGTTGCTCACTTTAGTGTGTCATAGCGTAGATGGGAAAGTATTTGCATCTACGCGATGATATTGATGTTAATTAACAGGCCCTTCTAGCTTTAATAACAAATCTCAGAACTCCTGGATTTCTTTAAATAAACTAAAAATCTGGGAATGTCCATATTAATAAAAATTATCGCGAGTACACAAAATAGCTCTTATAAAAAGTCAAATTCCCAATAGTGTTACGCGAATCACAGAGCTCAAAATCTCTTTATGGCGCAGCGCATACGACACACTTTTTAACCGACTTCTAAATCAAAAAGGAGGAGGTTCTCTATTCGTCTGTATGTATGTTTTTTTTTTTTTTTGTATGTCCACCGATTACTCGAAGACGGCTGAACCGATTGGAATGGTTCAAACGTTATTACATCAGGTTGGTTTCCAAGTTGGTCCCATTTTTTGAAATTTTGAAATCGGTTCAGTAGTTTTCAGGAAATCTTAAAAATACTGTCGTTTTCGTTACCACTTTATGTGAATTTAATACGTATCTTTAGGCATAACTACTTTGTTTATAAACCGATTTAGATGATTCTTGTTTTGTTAAAAAGGGTATTTTAACCGACTTCGAAAAAAGAGGTTTTGAGTTTGATCACATACCTATTTACCAGAAAACACGTAAATTGCCTGCACGATGCACTAAAAAGAGTGAAATAAAAATTATTTTTAAAAAAAATAATTGTGTGATCGAGTCTGCGGCGCACAAAAAGTCTGCATGGCGCGCAAAAAGTCGGTCGCGGATTTTTCACAGACTCAACGAACACGACGCACATCTTCGATCATTTTGTCGGCTGAACTGTAGGGAGTTAGGGACGTAGACGCTATGGAAATACGCTATGGGCAGACTAAAGTGTGCGCCGTCTGCGTTAGCGCGCGTTGAAGCAACGTTCTATTTTTTTCGCTCACTTTTGTGCGGCGCGGCGCGGTCTGCCCGAATTAAGGGCTTATTACACCTTGGCTAAATTCAGCATCTAATTAAGCATACATTGCTTTCTTTGAGCTAATTTGTAGCAAGTGATGCAATCAAAACAAGCAATGTATGCTGAATTAGATGCTGAATTTAGCCAAGTGTAATAAGCTCTTTACACGGATTTTTTGTGCGCCGGACTTTTTGCTTGTCGTGTGCGTTACTGCATATAATTGCATAGGTTCTATCTTCACAGACTAAAAAGTGCGTCACGGATAGTCTGTCGTCTGCGCTCTGCCTTGCCTATGTGATACAAAAACTACGTCAAACAAATACAACTTTATAATATAACAATAACGAAAAAGGATTTGAACTCTAAATCCAATGAATAAAGGTTGAAAATTGCGTACAAATTATAGTGAAATAAATAAGTGATTCAACTAATATAATAACTAGTTTATAATGCCCTTTTTAATAAAAACTCCTATCTTAAAATATCCATATACGAAGTATACATGTATTATACTCTGTACAATGAAGCTTGGGTTCTATGACAGCTCATTCGTGCAAAACAAAATGTTATTTATGCTATTGGAATAAAGCTCAAGAAAACAGCATTAGATATTTTTAATTCAGCTTATAATAGATACTTAATTTTTTTGTAAAAGCTTAATTTTTATGACAAGCTTTTTTTGTTGACTGTATTTAAATATTGTATTGTCTGTCATCCAAACCAAACCTGTATGCAAAGTTTCAGCTCAATCGGACACTGGGATAAGTGGGTCAAATTTAGCTTGCAAGATTTGATCCCCACTAACTAACATGGCAAGATAAATAAAAGCTTGTAAAAAATAAGTTTTTAGTAAAAATTTCGTATTTATGACAAGCTTTTTTGTTGACTGTACTTTAATATTGTATTGTCATCCAAACCAAACCTGTATGCAAAGTTTCAGCGCCATCGGACACTGGGAAGTGGGTCGAATTTAGCTTGCAAGATTTGTCCCCCATTAACTAACTAACATGGCAAGTTAAATATAAGCTTGTGAAAATTTAACCCTATTCCTTGTGTAGAAGCAACATTATGGCACAGAATAGATATAAGTACTACCGTACAGAAACTCCGCCCCGCCCCGCAATCAATTACCTCACCGCCCTTTAGGCGCATTTGGCCCAATTCGCAATTGGTCCAATGTTAAAAAAAATTCCAATTCGCACTTAGTCCAATTCGCAATTGGTCAAATTCTCAGTTTGTCCAATTCGCAGTTGGTCCAATTCGCGGTTAGGCCAAGATGGATAATGTTTCCCAAGTTATAGAACGGAATCTATAACGTGGCTAAGGTCCCGCCCGGTAGGTAAACAGTGTATATTTATATAATATATTATAATTATCTATCATACGTTTGATCAAATATGCATGGTTATATTTCTTTCTACCTTATCATAATACACTTTATATTGTACCAATCGCGAATTGGACCAACCGCGAATTGGACCAAACGCGAATTGGACCAACTGCGAATTGGACCAACTGCGAATTAGGTCAACTGCGAATTAGGTCAACTGCGAATTGGACCAACTGAGAATTGGACCAACCGCGATTAATGTGAATTGTACCAACCGCGAATTGGACCAAATGCGCCTAAAGGAAAATATGATATTACATCTCTTTTTTTCCGTTTTTCGAATTGTTTTTGCGCATCATCTCAGCACATTTAGGCATAGTTTCGCCGGGCGGTCAAATGACTACTGCGAGTGATCTAATGCTCCCTTTCGAATGGAGCATTCGTTGGCGGCTTCACTTTCTGTGCGTTTACGCTGTATCTAGGGTTTATGTGATCGAAGGTCAGATCGTGTGCTCATTTAGTACATTTAGTACATTTAGTACATTTGGACGTCACGCACACAGTTGCGCGTGTGTCTGTATAGCGTCTGTGTAATCGGTAGTTAAAACGCCGCGCTTGTATGGAGTGCCCGGGGTGTGATTATGCCGTGCACGAAAATAAGCTGTTGTAGAAAACATGCTACATTTGTACATTTAGGTCCAATTTCATTTCACCAATGATATTTAAACGCGATTAACGCTAAACGTGTTTAAAACGTATTTCTGTCCCTGTCACATTCAAACAGATGACAGATACAGAACTATGTATTAAACACGTTTAGCGTTAATCACGTTTAAATATCGGTGATGAAAGTCGCCCTTTGTTATTAGTCATATTGTGTTGTTTAACAAAAAACTGCGAAAAACAAAAATCATTCGAATAACAAAACTAAATTAAACAGTAATCATGCCAATTTACTTACCTTTTAATGGAAAGTTTTAGAATATCATGTCGTAAGACATATAAATTTAATTTTAAAAATCTTACGTTAATTTCATATGGAACACATTTACCGAAGTTGCTTTAAGTCAATATTTAACTAAAACTCACAGAGTTCATTTATAACTATATTATTGAAAATTCGCCATAAATATAACATATATGTAGTACAAGCTCTAACGAAGAAGTATATGGTATGGTATGGTTCCTAATAATTACCTTTGATATAATTTCGTCAAACGTGACATAAAATTTTAATCCCACTAATATTATAAATGTAACTCTGTCTCTCTGTCTGTCTGATACGCTTTCACGCCTAAAATACTTAACCAATTTTGATGAAATTTAGTACAGAGATAGAGTTGACCTTGGGAAAGGAGATAGGCTAATTTTTATCCCAGAGAAACATAATATTCCCGTGGGATAACGACGTGTAGTCCACAGCCGCGGGCGTGGTACCTTTGATATAATTTCGTCAAACGTGACATAAAATTTTAATCCCACTAATATTATAAATGTGTAAGTAACTCTGTCTCTCTGTCTGTCTGATACGCTTTCACGCCTAAACTACTTAACCGAAATTGATGAAATTTAGTACAGAGATAGAGTTGACCTTGGGAAAGGAGATAGGCTAATTTTCATCCCAGAAAAACATAATATTCCCGTGGGATAACGACGTGTAGTCCACAGCCGCGGGCGTGGTACCCGTTCCCGTGGGAATATCGGGATAAAATATAGTATATGGGGCCACTAATCGTTGTAGAAGATGTTAAAAAAATAGTTAACTCTCCGTTAAAGCTTGTTTATGACCGACTGACAGACCAATACATTGAAAGAGACTATAGATATATTTTTCATAGCTAACTAAACATTTTTTTTAGTAATAACACGATTAGCAATACACTTTGCATTGAAATTATAAGAAATTAGCAATCTTGCTGATGTTAAATAATATAAGTATACGGAGATAAGTATATTTTTTTCATATACTTCTGACTTCACTTGATATGTTTCGAAAAAAATATTTTCTATGAAATAATAGCCTCCTAGTATTAGGTCTATATTATATGGCCGGTCAAATTGTATATTTTAAGATTATAAAGACATTATATATAATTTATAATAAACACATTCACACGATAAAATATAGTCTGGTCATATTTGGCCATTTACAGTATAATACGCGAAAGGGGAAACGGTCTTACTACATCCTACTTAATATTATAAATGTGAAAGTTTAGATGTTTGGATGTTTGGATGTTTGGATGTTTGGATGTTTGTTACTCAATCACGCGAAAACGGCTGAACGGATTTGGCTGAAATTTGGAACATAGATACTTTGTAGCCTGGAGAGGAACATAGGCTACTTTTTATCCCGGAAAAATATCACATTCCCGCGGGATAACGTCGTGTAGTTCACGCGGGCGAAGCCGCGGGCGGAAAACTAGTATTACATAATTATTAAATAATTTTATATACACAGAAGAAAGAATATGAAAACAACAAAATACAGTCATCATTGAGAAGAACTTTAAAAAAAAAATTTCGACCAACAAAACAAGAAACAAACATAAATAGTCGAAATAGCCCCAACTTCAGCTATTGCCACAAAAAGTGTGACGCCGATTTTCATGAGGAACCTAAAATGAAATTATAGCACTATACCTACTCTAAAGAGTATTTAAAAACATGGAAGAAATAAAAATAAATATTCAATATTATAGAAATGAATAGCGAATATAGTAAAACCGTTCATTTCGTAATAAACACACACACATTTCATCACACACATTAACATACAAATCACAGTACCAAGTTGGTAATTTTGGCCTAATCTTACTCAATCTCAAATTCCGCGAGGTACTAATAAACCCCTTTATTTACACTAACACTGGTATTATTGACCCTGGGGTCTTTTTGGTCACTTTAGTTAATCTAACCCCTTTTGGGGCGACTCCACTAGCCCCAGTTGGGGTCATATCGGGTCCAAGTGAATGAGGGGGCGAGATACACCCGTCTCCCTCGCACGAAACATGACACTATACCTCTGTACGCTGTACGGGGGACTCCGCTCTGAAAATAATAAAAAAACATTAATTTAAATAAGTATAATAATAAATAATAAATAAATAAATAACTTTTTACAATCACACCAATTATCTAAGCCCATGTTAATTTCATTGAGAAACTGTGTTATGGAAAACTTGATAACGGATAAATATATACTTATATAGTGTATAGTTATATCCGATTTATATATTATAAAGAAAATAGATGTTCCTTTTTAAGATTGATGTATATTTTAGACTAAGCTTTATAAAGAAATAAATTTATTCTTATTCTTATAGTTAACACCCAGCCGGCCTAGCATGAGCGGCTTATAACGCGCGATATGATATGGTACGGCAAGTTGTCTTGCTTACCTCACTAAGGTGTAAGCAAGACGGCATGCCGTACCATATCATATCGCGCGTTATAAGCCGCTCATGCTAGGCCGGCTGACCAAGACAAATAGACATGTTCATGCACACAAATATTGGTCTTGTTCGGGAATCGAATCCGAGACCACTGGCGCAGAAGGTGGGTAGCCTACTCCTGCGCCAAATCGGTCGTCTAAGATTATGGGACCATCGCCATTATGGACCAACCTTGAAACCGTGAAAAAAATATCAGCCGTTCCATACAAACAACAGTTTTATTCCAACATTTAACGGAAAAACGTTAAAATTTCGAAAATTCAATTAAAATCAAACAACAAACTGAGTACGGCCCTGGATGACCGCAAAAATTCCGATACCTGCTAATAACTCACCCTGAAATCGTCCATAAGGCCCAACTTCTTGGCGGCTTTCTGGTATGTCTTGGCGTTGTCGTAAGTCACCCTGACCGGTGCCTGCTCGCCAACCGGCGCCGATATCACCTCCTCAGCCGTTAGTTCAGGGAGCGAGTATACTGTGGACTCTAGAGTGTTATCGTAGTTCTCCTGTGCGAAAGACATAGAGGAATTATTTTACAAGGGTGAAAGCACACACCCATACAAAGACAAATACAGTCACACACACACACACACACACAGACGCACACATTGACAGGGTGTATACTGTCAGGCCTATTTCACTCCCCGTGTCGGCTCGAAAACGCGGCGGCAACGCCGGCGGTGTAAATCCGTAGAAATTAGGTCCGCAAAAGAGCTAGAATATATGCGATAGAAAGAGATGCAACGAGTGGCCGTTCGTAAATTGCGCCGTACAAGCTGAATTCTACTTTATTGCGTTATAGTTTGACGACCGATTTGGCGCAGAGGTAGGCTACCCACCTTCTGCGCCAGTGGTCTCGGGTTCGATTCCCGAACAAGACAAATATTTGTGTGCATGAACATGTCTATTTGTCTTGGTCTGGGTGTTTACTATGTATATTAAGTATTTATTTACAAAAAAAAAGTATTTAAGTATATATTTATCCATTATCAAGTTTTCCATGATACAGTTTCTTAATGAAATTAACATGGGCTTAGATAATTGGTGTGAATGTAAGAAGTTATTTATTATTTATTCTTTATTATTATAGTTAGATTTGCTATTTATTTAAATGACTTAGCGGAGTGAACTATCTGTTACATAGTAACTATTTAATAATCTGTGATACTGTGGACTCTAGAGTGTTGTCGTAGTTCTCCTGTGCGGAAGAAAATGAGGAATTATTTTTTCGAGGGCGAAAGCATGCATGCACACATCAACACACACCCACACAAAGACAAATACATTCACATACACTCACACACACACATTGACAAAGACGTTAAGTCAGGGAGGGAGTATACTGTAGACTCTAGTGTTGTCGTAGTTCTCCTGTGCGGATGAAAAATGAGGAATAATTTTATTATTTGACGAGGGCGAAAGCACGCACGCACACATCAACACAGACATAAACACACAAAGACAAATACAGTCACACAAACACACAAATTGAAAGAGAAATTAATTCAGGGAGCGAGTATACTGTAGACTCTAGAGTGTTGTCGTAATTCTCCTGTGCAGATGAAAAATTAGGAATTATTTTACGAGGGCGAAAGCACGCACGCACACATCAACACAGACATAAACACACACACACATCAAAACAAAGTCAGACACACACACACGCACTCATTGACAAAGACGTTAATTCAGGGAGGGAGTATACTGTGGACTCAATAGTTCTCCTGTGCAGAAGAAAATGAAGCATTATTTTACTAAGGCGAAAGCACGCACGCACACATCAACACAGACATTAACACACACCCACACACAGACAAATACAGTCACATACACACACACACACACACATTGACAAAGACGTTAATTCAAAGAGGGAGTATACTGTGGATTCTTAGAGTGTTGTCATAGTTCTCCTGTGCGGAAGAAAATGAAGAATTATTTTACTAGGGCGAAAGCACTCATGCACACATCAACACAGACATTAACACACCCACACAACAACAAATACAGTCACATACACACACACACACATTGACAAAGACGTTAAGTCAGGGAGGGAGTATACTGTAGACTCTAGTGTTGTCGTAGTTCTCCTGTGCGGAAGAAAAATTAGGAATAATTTTATTATTTGACGAGGGCGAAAGCACGCACGCACACATCAACACAGACATAAACACACAAAAACAAATACAGTCACACAAACACACAAATTGAAAGAGAAGTTAATTCAGAGAGCGAGTATACTGTGAACTCTAGAGTGTTGTCGTAGTTCTCCTGTGCGGATTAAAAATAAGGAATTATTTAATTATTTGACCAGGGCGAAAGCACGCACGCACACATCAACACAGACATAAACACACAAAGACAAATACAGTCACACAAACACACAAATTGAAAGAGAAGTTAATTCAGAGAGCGAGTATACTGTAGACTCTAGAGTGTTGTCGTAGTTCTCCTGTGCGGAAGAAAGTGAGGAATTATTTTGACGATGGCGAAAGCACGCAAGCACACATCAACACAGACATTAACACACACCCACACAAAGACAAATACAGTCACACACACACACACACACACAAATTGAAAGAGACTTTAATTTAGGGAGGGAGTATACTGTGGACTCTAGAATGTTGTCGTAGTTCTCCTGTGCGGAAGAAAATGTAGAATTATTTTACTAGGGCGAAAGCATGCATGCACACATCAACACACACCCACACAAAGACAAATACATTCACATACACACACACACAAAAATTGAAAGATACTTTAATTTAGGGAGGGAGTATACTGTGGACTCTAGAGTGTTGTCGTAGTTCTCCTGTGCGGAAGAAAAATTAGGAATTATTTTACGAGGGGCGAAAGCACGCGCGCACACATCAATACAGACATAAACACACACCCACACAAAGACAAATACAGTCACACACACACACACACACACTCACTCATTGACAAAGACGTTAATTCAGGGAGGGAGTATACTATGGACTCTAGAGTGTTGTCGAAGTTCTCCTGTGCAGAAGACAAATGAGGAATTATTTTAAGAGGGCAAAAGCGCACACGCACACATTAACACAGACATATTAAACACACACCCACTCAAAGACAGTCACACACACACACACTCACCCATTGACAAAGACAGGCACACACACCTTCACATAGACAAAGACAGACAACTACACATAGACAAAGACAAAGACAGACACACACACACACTCACACATAAAGACAGATAAACACACAGGCACACATTTCACTGTGAATTCATATTGCACTATGAGTTTAAATAAGTTTCAAGAGAACATTATCTACACATCACATTTTTAAATTCACTTCAATCAACATTAATAAATCTTTATATAATGTCTAGCTCTTTAATTAGAAATTGTAATTGGGTATTTGACTGAAATTTGTTTAATTGACTTAAAATGTTCATTTAACTAGTAGCAACACAACATAGGTATTTATTTTCAAATATCTTGCATATTTTCAGCGATATAGAGCATCAAACTTACTAATCAGACAAGGAGAGCGCTATAGAAACGTGACGTCACGTTTCTATAGCGCCATACTCTCGCCATAGAAAATTCGTTTTAGAAAGAGATAGCTAGAGTCACAATTAAGTAGCTCATTATTCGCTTTTTATAATACATATTGAATTTCTTTTTTCATATTTGTTATTCAATAATGTTATATTTTCGCATGTCATAATTAAATACCTACATTTCAACAACAGTCAAACACCCAATTAGATCAGACACACATACATGGCTTTATTGCTTCACAGCGATTTCTTCCAGGCAGTTTGTATGGAAAAATTAAGCTTCTGTTTGATCAAATATTACTGTATTTTTATACGTAACTCAATGCATAGCATACGCACCGGTTTTCGAGGTGGCGCTGTCTCTGAGGACCCGTGTTCGATTCCCGGTCGGGTAAATGTATCTACTAGGTGGGTATTTTAGAACACTCAAGTGGAGATCTCTTCTCAATTATAGTTAGAAAGGGATGCAAATACATGCAACGAATACAGTCATCCCTTGTTAACTATACTTGAGAAGAGATCTTCACTTGAGTGTCGTTCTATAATACGGGCTTAAACTATTATTTATATACTCCTGTCTGTATGTAGTTTATTATTCCTGTCGTTGTTCTCATCTTGTTAGATATCGATGGTCGACAGATCCTTACCTTGAGCAAGTAACTGAGGTCCAGTTTGGTGAACTCTACGTACATCATGTTGAGTTGCATCGCCCTTAAGTGCATGTCGTAGAAGAGGCCTTTGCTTACACCTATCTGAAAAGGATATAATAATATAAGGTGTTGTAAAAAAATATACAACAATAGCACAGAATATATAATAGTACCTACCAAGGTACTAGATGAAGGCTCACGAACTAAATCATAACTTTTTATGGCTAAGAAAAAATGTTAATAATGTACCTACGATCTTCACTATCACTACATAGTATAAAACAAAGTCGCTTTCTCTGTCCCTATGTCCCTTTGTATGCTTAAATCTTTGAAACTACGCAACGGATTTTGATGCGTTTTTTTTTTAATAGATAGAGTGATTCAAGAGGAAGGTTTATATGTACTTTTTATCCCGATATTCCCACGGGAACGGGAACCACGCGGGTGAAACCGCGGGCGGCCGCTAGTATGTCATAAATGACAGGAACTGCTTATAAATATACGCTCAAGTGGCTCGGTGGGCGCATATTTTATCAGGTGTTAAGTATTGTAGATCGAAGTTTATCCTACTAATATTATAAATGCGAAAGTTTGTGAGTATGGATGTCTGGATATTTGTTACTCTTTTACGCAAAAACTACTGAACGGATCTGGATGAAATTTGCAACAGAGATAGATTGTATACAATACTTTTTATCCCGATATTCCCACGGGAACGGGAACCACGCGGGTGTTATGTGTTTTCTTATTGCAATAGTGTTTTATTATTATTATTATTTATATGCTTAAAAAAATCCGCCATTTTTTTTAATTGTTTTATGTGTTTATATTATGTATCACTCGCGCTATCAAAATGAATCTAACAAAATCCTTCAAATTGTAGGATTCTTTAACATTCTGAAATAGCCATTTTGAATTAATTAAGGTCTTGCTCTTACAGTTGTATTCTAAAAGTTGATTTAAGATCAAACCATCTTATATTGATCTTGTCTTTTGTATTGTAAGTACGTTTATCCAATATCACTCTAATATCTTAATAACCGCTGGTGTTAATTTTATTACAGCTTTATATAAGATCAGAAAAGAACAAACTTAGATACAGTGCATTTATGCAGTGCTGATATTGCTTTGACATTCTTACAATAGCATTTATCAAGTCTATTATAAAATCAAATGTGCTTATAGATAGAATGAGGCTTCAAGCACACATTTTCTCAAATACAACGAATCATCGTAAATGTTATTATAGGAGCAAGTGGCTTATAATAGTATTACAATATGTTCTTATATACACATATAGGACAAGGTAATAAGACTCAGTGTTCCTGATTCCGTAGGTACTAGCTTGTCTAAGATTAATATAAGAGTGAGGATATGTTCCAAAACCATTACAAGAGCGCTATAAGCCTACCACTCTCATAAGGTGCGCATTTGGAGACTATTTTGCTAGTTGGGAAGGTTACCCACTCAGGGTGGGCTGACCAGATGGGGCGGTTGAGAGTAGGCACCACTACCAACTAAACCCCTCACTACTTGGTCTTACCTTTCCGAATGTGAATGTCCGAGATATTTCCGGTCTGATGCACGCTTTTCCATCTGTGTTGGCGGGATCTCTGAGCCAATCGTCGAAGAACCTAGGAAAAAATATATTTGATTTAAGTACCAATGAAAAAAAACCACGGCTTGCATTCCGGGAGTGCTGGAGTTATATAACAAAATCCCAAGTGATATCTTGGATTTACCATATCTAGAGTTTAAGAATCATATAAAGAGTGGCCTCCTCAAAAAAGGCTATTACACTGTAAATGATTATTTGAATGACAAAACACCTTGGTCGTAACACTCGTAACGAATGTTCCTAGTATGATATTGTGAGTCGTGTCCTATATTTTATATTATTAGCGTTTATATTAGTTAAGCTTTTAATTCGGTCATTTAAGGTAGGCAGTTTGAGTATGTCATGCTCACTAAAACATTTCTACGGTGGTGGCGTGTGAGGCGGGTCGTTACGCTCCCTAAAATATGGTTGAGCGAAGCGATGGCTGGTTCATGCGTCATGCTCGTGAACGGGTGCTGCCAGTGGGAATGGGTCTGCTCTTATCTGCTTGCCTTAAAATGTGTTTTCTTTTGTTTTTATTCATTTTATTAAGAATTACATTTGAAACATGTATGGCGCAACTTGCAGTATATAGTAGAATTGTCTTTTGTTTTAAACTAATATTAAAGCTTTAAGTAGAGTTCCTAAGTAACTGAAAATTGTTCACCGCTATGATCATTAGTTCGCCTATACTTAACTGTATTTATCATAACCCATTGTGTAATTGTGATGGAAACTGACCTTAGTCATACCATGTTAAGGTCATTTTTCAATTTGACGACTCTGTATGAAATAAGACAGGGAGAAAAAAACAACCCTTGGAGTTTCTTGCCGGTTCTTCTCCAAGGCCTCCCGCTGTAGGGTTTGCGAACCGATGGCGTAGCTTCTATGACGTTCACAAGTATTGTAAATAACAATCTAAATTGAATAAAGAGATTTGAATCTTGAATCTTGAATCTTGAAGTGAAAAGGGCTCGCTAGACATTTTCACAAAAAAAAAAGAAAAAATACAGACTAGATTTGAACAGAGTTCTTCTGGCTTCAATACCGCCCGTTTTCTAACCTGAGCTATCACATCTTTGAAAACGGTGGCGGAATTAGTTTTCTTTCTAAATTTTATCCAAATTGGTTCAGTGCTTATAGCGTAAAATGGATATATTATAATATTAGTATGGAATATGAATGGATAAGTTTAAAATATGGATGGATTAGTATGGAATATGTACGGATCAGTATGGAATATGTATGGATTAGTATAGAATACGGATGGAAAAGAACGGAATATGAATGGATTACAATGGAATGTGTATGGAATAGTATGGAATATAGATAAGTAGGCTTTATTACTCACGCCTCAGGCCATTTAGGCTCCAGTGTGAGCCAGGTGTCCTTCCGCATGGTCCAGCCCAAGCCGGGGAAGAAGTCCGTGCGGTGCAGAAACTCGGGGCGAGAGAGGTCGATCACCTCCTTCTTACCGTTGTCCTTTTACAAGACCTATTCTATATCCATGCTTTATTTCATCCAAATTGGTTCAGTGCTTAAGGCATAAAATGGATATATTAAAATATTAGTATGGAATATGAATGGATTACTATAGAATATTGATGGATTAGTATAGAATACGGATGGAAAAGAACGGAATATGAATGGATTACAAATGAATGTGCATGGATTAGTATGGAATATGGATGGATTAGTATAGAATACGGATGGAAAAGAACGAAATGTGAATGGATTACAATGGCATGTGCATGGATAAGTATGGAATATGGATGGAATATAAATTAGTAGGTTTCACTCACGCCTCAGGCCATTTAGGCTCCAGTGTGAGCCAGGTATCCTTCCGCATGGTCCAGCCCAAGCCGGGGAAGAAGTCCGTGCGGTGCAGCAACTCGGGACGAGAGAGGTCAATCACCTCTTTCTTGCCGTTGTCATTCCACGCTGATATGCACCTGGGAGCATAAATCAAATAAATAATATTAAATGAATAATAAAATTATTATAATATTTATAATTTTTGACCAGTGTGTGTTGCCAGAGATCGTTTTTCGGCGTATCGACGGCGAAATGACATTCTGTGAGACATGGGCGTACCCAGGAAGATGCAGTTGCGGGTCCGACTTCAGGCTAAATAGCTTATAAAGTGTGCTCAAAATATCGAGATTCCATACTTCTACCCCACCCTGAAGTAAATGAAATAAATTTGCCCCACCCTGAAGTAAATGCTGGGTGGGCCCATGCTGATGTGAGAATGTGAATACACTCGAACGCGTTGACGAAATTCTTTTATTCTGTATGAAAACCACGTTGAAGATTCAGACCATTCGACTTTTTATTTTATAAACACAGCGGGGTAGCACTTAGCCTTAGTTAAGTGGTGATAAGGCTGAAGGTGGAAGCGCACTGATCCAGGAATCCTAAATCACTGAGGAACTGGCTATCTTATCTCTAACTGCTGGAATAAAACAATGCTGAGACATCATTGTTATGGCGTCAGACTTAGATAAGATGGTGGTAACCAGCAAGGCGGACTTAGAACAAATCCTACTACCAACCAAACCGAATACAATATGTACCCCCACCGGGAATCGAACCCAGGACCTCTGGGTCTGTAACCGGTGGTGTCAACCAATAGAAAACAGAGGCTGTTAAAATGTTTAAGCTAAAACTACAACAAGTCATAAGTTTCAATATTCCGAACATTTTATTTACTGTTTATTTGTACATTTTTCTGCTTTATCACGTTGACTAACAATAACAGGAAAAATATTTATAAATACAAACATTCTTGTTTACACATACCATAGGCTTGGATCTTTTAGCAGCAGTGGATACGTGCCCAGGAAGTACTCGAAGAAATCCTGGGATATGTCGAGATCGTCTGTGGATAATAATAAATGTTATTTTATTATTATTTCCTTTATTACATTTAAAATACTTACAAAATTATATTTCTAAACATTAAATTTTTACAATGTATAACACTAAAAAATATAACATTTAAAAATACTAAAATACAGTTCCCCAACGGTAGCAAGATCAGGGTCCCGGCTACCGATGGTTAGGGATCCAGAGACAGGAACCTTCTCACTATACGGGCCGTGTCCAGAAGTACTGCCTTCTGCATCTGACTCCCGATCCATCCACCTAACGCAAGCCTCTTATGACTATCGGAATAACAATTGCTGAACCAATGTCCCACATGTCAAACATCTCGTGTGCTAAATCTAATGCTCGGCCTGCGATCGCTCAGGTTAAGCAACTTTCGCAATGGTCGCTCCTGGGATGGGTGACCAAAAACTGTTCACCTTGAGCTCCTCTGGCTACGAAAGGCACGTTAAGCCATTGGTACCGGCTGCATTGACAGTCAAAACTATTTTCAACTAACCTCGCGAATCACACACACACAGCCTCTTGAAGAAAATAAAAAAGAGTTTACATACCAGCACACCAAACTTATTTTCAATAACAGGCAAAAAAGTTTGCATACCTCTTTTCACGTAAAAAGCAACCAGCACGGGTAGCATGACGAACTCGAGAAAGGTTTTGTCTATATCGGAAATTCGGAACGTAAAAAATGACATTTCATCGTAGCCAAACCTATTGTTCGGCTGTCGATTATAGACTTTCGAGGTAGACAAAACTCTTCTCGGGTTTGTCATGCTACGCGTGCTGCTTTGACTTACCTTCGACAATGATCACAGCCTGGTGCCCCAGCGTCTTGAAGACATGGTTCAGCGCGAACTTGTAATGTCGCGCTATCTTGTAGTACCCCCTGAACTTGACCTTGACTCTCGGAAGTGGGATCTCAGATAGGTCCAGCTGATAGACCGCCGTTGTCAACAACAGTCAAAAAACTTTGCATACGACCAAAAATAAAACCTCTTTTCACGTTAAAAACAATCTGCTTTGACTAACCTTCGACAATGAGTCACACCAACACATCAAAACATGACTATAAAAATTACTGCATTTAATGCGCGTACTCGTGCAAGTAATAACAGTTTTTGTTTCATCGAAATCTGTCCAGGATTTCCAAAGTTACAGCGTTGCAAAGTTTCACCAGCTTTTGTAAATTTGCTTTCCTTGCGCGCTATTGCGATGACGTCATGTCGCAGTTACATCTCCGATTGCGGCTGCTGCGGGTGATTTCCGTCCAACTGTACCTACATAGAGTCCGTCCGTGTGCAATCTTCGCGCAACTGGTGCGTTTTTGGCGCTAGTTACAGTACATTTTCTTCGTTCTAAGGTTATGGTAAATTGTTAGTATTCGATTTCGACCGCGCGCAGCCGCACTCTAAAACTGTCACCTACTGTCCATTTGACGGCTTCGTGTTATTGTTGATCGAAGTTTGACGGTTGCTATTTATATTGACAGAATACCGCCCGCCATTACAAAAGTTGATTTAATTTATTAATCACGAAAATACAACTTATGTATTTGAAGGTGTTATTTTAAATGGCCTCAATACAAAATTGATCATTGATCGACTATAAGAAAAATAAATAAATTTATTGCGAAACCGTGAGAGCGCAACTCTTAGCCAAAGGAGAAATATGGAAGCGCCAACTCTCAATCGCGATGTGACGTCACACGTTGATTCCATTGGCTCACCTCAATTTTTCACGGAGGCCGTACTTTAACGTTCAATATCTCAGTAATTTTTGAAGATAGGAAAAAAATAAAAACATATTCTTTTTTCTCGAGTAACATATTTTTTAGATATGCTGATAACAAAAATCATTGGTGTGACTCATTATCACAGCTTGGTGCCCCAGCGTTTTGAACACATGGTTCAGCGCGAACTTGTAGTGTCGCGGTATCTAAAGTTAAAGTACCCCCTGAACTTGACCTTAACTCTCGGAAGTGGTATCTCTGATAGGTCCGGCTGATGGACCACCGTTGTCAACAGTCAAAAAAGTTTTACATACGACCAAAAATAAAACCACTTTTCACGTAAAAAAAAACAACCTGCTTTGACTTACCTTCGATAATGATCACAGCTTGGTGCCCCAGCGTTTTGAACATATGGTTTAGTGCGAACTTGTAATGTCGCGCTATCTTGTAGTACCCCCTGAACTTGACCTTGACTCTCGGAAGTAGGATCTTAGATAGGTCCGGCTGATCGACCGCCGTTGTCAAAAACAGTCAAAAAATTCGTTTGCATACGACCAAAAATGAAACCACTTTTCACGAAAAAAACAATCTGCTTTGACTTACCTTCGACAATTATCACAGCCTGGTGCCCCAGCGTCTTGAAGACATGGTTCAGCGCAAACTTGTAATGTCGCGCTATCTTGTAGTACCCCCTGAACTTGACCTTGACTCTCGGAAGTGGGATCTCCGATAAGTCCGGCTGTTGTACAACCGTTATAGAGGGGTCTATGTCGGTGAAACTACGGATGACTTGATAGGTGGCGTTGTGGCCGCAATCCTGAGGAAAACTTCGTTTATAGTTTGTGTGGTGTAGCATGGTGCCTATGACAGCTCATTCGTGCAAAGCAAAATGTTGCTTCTTCAGAAGGAATACGGTCTAATTCTCTAGCATAAGCTGCACTAAAAATGTCTAATGCTGCTTTTCTTGAGTTTTATTCCAATAGCATTTAAGGAACTTTTTACTTTGCACGAATGGACTGTCATAGGCACCATGCTACACCGCACAAACTTTATGCTGCTAAACACGGTTTGTGAGCAATTTTGAATAATGTTGACAGGGGGGCTACCGGCTAAGAAATATGGATAAGGGTATGGGCTTCAACTGTCATTTGAATTCCTTATCTTGATTGATTTTTGCTGCTTTGTTCTGTTGAACGTTGCTAGCTAGTTATCGTTATACCAGACGTCACAAAACAAGGAACTGATAGCGCCAATTTTTTTTTAATAAAATTGACTTAAAGTTCCAAAAAACGTATGAAGTTCATACCCATTAAGTTACGCGGTAGCCCCCCAGGTCATCAATAGCAAATAAAAAGCCATTTCCCAACTCAGTAGGTATTACTTTATAAATGCCTCAGTGATCATAGGACATCTATAAAGATGGTACAAAAGGATAGGCGATGGTCATACGTATAGGAACAGCCCTGTAAGTCTCTAATGCGCGGGTTCGAATCCTGCCCGAAATCTACTTGCAGGGCCGGTGGTTTTTTTCTATCACATTTTTCTTAGACTTACAGAATTGCATTGTGAATGCATAAAATAGTAGATTGTACAACAAGTGCATAAAACGTACTATTTTACCCGAGATGTATATATCCAACCGAGCCGTAGGCGAGGGTGGATAGTCAATTCGAGGGTAAAATGGGTTTTATGTACAAGTTATACACTCTGCTTTTCACTTAGAGTGTGAGGAAAATAAATAACAATATTGCAAAAAAGAAAAAATAAAGACTTCGCCATATTGGCAGGAAGACTTTCTTTTTCTTTTTTTTTATACGTGGCAGTGGCAGCACAGTAACTTTAGCATAGTTCGTAGTCCATTAATGCTCTTGAAATACTTATTTCTTAGAAAACTCATTAATTTTGCCTAGTTTTATTAATTTGGTAATTTAACATGGATTAAGTATGTACAAAATTGAAGAAATAGAATAAAATAGCAAGTTTATTTATCGCAGTTTAATTGCGTGTGTGACTGTTTACCTGACGACCTTTGTCTTAGAGTCTGAGACTTAGACGAAGATTTTACTTTATGCACTAGAGCATAAAAAGCGATTTTATGCAGCCTATACCCAACATAAACACGAACTTTACGAGCATGAGAAGTGAAAAATACTTTAATAGTATCATTCATGGCTATGGCTGACAACAACGAAATTAACGTTGGTCATTTTGCCATTCTGAGTTTTAAAGGTTTTCTGAGGTTACCGTAAATGAGTCACAAATATACCTATAGCATCTTTAGTTAAATAACTTGATCTAAGATTTTTATAATTTAATTATTAGTCGATAACAAAAATATAAAAAGATAATTTAGGTACTAGAAGTTATTTTTTTATCTTTATGATACACGGAAAGAGTCAAGGTAATATTAAGCTGAACAGGCTTTTTTTTTGTTTAGTACTTAATTCATTCTGTTCTGTTATCAACGGAAGTAATTATATATTTTAATTTATAGATATCACTATCTCCGATAATTGCGTGCGCATATCGGATAGGATAAAAATAAGTTTTTTTCGTGGATTATTTAAGATACTTATGTTTTTTTTTGTTTATGGTACCGTACCCAATGGGTAACAACGGGACCCTATTACTAAGACTCCACAGTCTGTCTGTCTGTCACCAGGTTGTATCTCATGTCATGAACCGTGATAGCTAGACAGTTGAAATTTTTACAGGACGTATTTTTGTTGCCGCTATAACAACAAACGCGGCATGCTACTGTACGTTTAGTTCAAAAGTTTAATCTCTCAGAGCTAGGAGTATTCCAGACTTTCTGGAAGTCACCAGGCTAAAAAGAGTTACTCTAACCAGGTGGTGGGTAAGCCACAATAGAAATAGATCTTCTAGGTCGCAATGACTACAGCTCCAACGGGTGATGCATAGCATAGCCTCTAACATTCAGTTTTTTTTAATACAGAACGTGGTAGCACTTGGCCTTCATCACACCTGATGCTAAGTAGTGATAAGGCTGAAGGTGGAAGCGCACTACTCCCGGAATTCTCGATCACTGAGGAACTGGCAATCTTATCCCTAACTGCCGGAACATAATAATGTTGAAAACATCATTGTTATGGCGTCAGACTTAGATAAGATGGTGGTAGCTATCCAGGCGGACTAAGAACAAGTCCTACCATCAACTAGATAATACCACAGATTACTAAATAGTTACTACTAGCGGCCGCCCGCGGTTTCACCCGCGTGGTTCCCGTTCCCGTGGGAATATCGGGATAAGAAGTACATATAAACCTTCCTCTTGAATCACTCTATCTATTTAAAAAAAACGCATCAAAATCCGTTGCGTAGTTTCAAAGATTTAAGCATACAAAGGGACATAGGGACAGAGAAAGCGACTTTGTTTTATACTATGTAGTGATGTATCAGATAGTTCACTCTGCTAAGTCATTTAAATAAAATAGCAACTCTAACTATAACGCAATACAGTAGAATTCAGCTTGTACGGCGCAGGCAAATTACGAACGGCCACTCGTTGTCATTGCAACTCTTTCTATCGCATATATTCTAGCTCTTTTGCGGACCTAATTTCTATGGATTTACAACGCCGGCGTTGCCGCCGCGTTTTCAAACCGACACGGGGAGTGAAATAGGCCTGATAATACCAAATGAAACTTACTTGACTAACTATGATGGGGAAGGTGTCCTTATTAGGTCTAAATTTGACTAAGTTATCCAAACATCTCTTCACTGTTACCCTGTCGCATGCTATTAGAAGGACTGGCAGCACGAGACTATCTGAAACTGAAGAAATAAAGTTATTATTTATTTTACTAGCCTTCCGCCCGCGTGGACTACACGACGTTATCCCATAGGAATGTGATATCTTTCCGTACTTAAGGCGCTACTGGGAAAAAGTATGGACTTTTTGATTTAAAATTATAGGACGGTTACAGTTGTTACAAATCTGGTAATAAGATATATATTTCTTCATACCTTTATCTAGATTCGTATAGTTTCAAAAACACGATTTTATGATTTTGCCTGGACACTTTTTCTTTTCGAAAAGACCTCTAGACATACGAAAATTCAAGATTATTCTTAAATGGGGTTACTTACACTATTGAAAATTGGTTTAATTAGTGGACACCAATTATATTTAGGATCGTATAGATGCATTTTTTTAAAAATCGCTGTAGATTTTTAATACGAAGTGATTTTGTGTTTTTTTGCCTAATCTGCAAAATCGGTATCGCCCCCCGCGCGCGTCGTTTTCTCATTGCTATCTCGCTTTAGCATAATTTTTCCGAGTATCGCCTTAAATACCAATTTCGGCTCGCAACTTTGCCCGCGCTTAAAGTGATTTTCCCATGGGAATGAGATTTTTTCTCGGGTTAAAAAGTAAGTTATGCCTCCGATAGTATCGGAGGCCCTGGGAAGGATCTCGAATACTACATATCCGAATACTGAAAACTACTTTATTGATTGACTAGTGGCTCCCTACGGTTTTACCCGCGTGGTTTCTGTTCCCGTGGTAATATCGGAATTAAATATAGCCTATGTCACTCGGGAATAATGTAGCTTTCTAATGGTCAAAGAATTTTTTTAATCGGTCCAGTAGTTTCGGAGCCAATTCAATGCAAACAAACAAACAATCATATATTTCCTCTTTATCCTACTATTACCTAATAGGTATATATAAATATTATAAACGTGAAAGTTTAGAAGTTTAGATGTTTGTTACTCAATCACGCCAAAACGGCTGAACGGATTTGGCTGAAATTTGGGACACATATACTTTGTAGCCTGGAGAGGATCATATTAGGCTACTTTTTATCGCCGCGGCGACCAAATTTCGTACAATAATTGATGTCGTTGTCAGGTTTCATGTTGTGTCGGCCAATGAGAAAAAGCCATGGGTCAGAAAAAAATATGATTAAAATTTAATTATAGAAGAAAGGGAATTGGTATTAGTGTGAATTGTACATATTATTATTATGTTACACATGTCATATGGTGTAATCAATACTTTGGTGATTAGATAATCACATATGAAATGAACGTCAAACTGGTTAATATATCTTTATAGTAATGTCCGCCCACCATTTGTTATCTTTACAAATATTGAACATCGAATTAAACTAGGCTTTCGCCCGCGGTATCGGCCGCGTAGACTACACGACGTTATCCCGCGGGAATATGAATATTTCTGAGATAAAAAAAACATACATACAGACTAATAGAGAACCTCCTCCTTTTTGATTTTGAAGTCGGTTAAAAAGTAGCCTATGTCACTCTCCATCTCCAAAACTATTCCCATACGAAAAAATCACGTCAATCCCTTGCAACGTTTTGACGTGAAAGAAAGACAAGCAAACACACTTTCACATTTATAATATTACTAGCGGATCCTCGCGGTTTTTCCCGCGTGGTACCCGTTCCCGTGGAAATATCGGGATAAAATATAGCCTATGTCACTCGGGAAGAATGTAGCTTTCTAATGGTCTAAGAATTTTATAAATCGGCCCAGTCGTTTCGGAGCTTATTCGATGCAAACAAACAGACAAACAATCAAATCTTTCCTCTTTATAATATTAGTATAGATAGATAGTTTAAATAGTATAGAAAAATAAAGTATCAATGGATAGTCTGTAATAGTCTATCTATACTAATATTATAAAGAGGAATGATTTGTATTTTTGTATGTAACGAATAAACTCAAAAAGTACTGGACCAATTTAGAAAATTCTTTCACCGTTAAAAAGCTATGGTCTTCCCTAGTGACATAGGCTATATTTTATCCCGATATTCCCACGGGAACGGGTACCACGCGGGTGACATCTATAATAATTATACTACAAATTATTGATTTCATTTTCATTTATACTGAATTCCATTTTTCTTCTTGAAAACTCATTTTAACATATCTTTACAGTAATGTTGATCTATTTCCAGAGCTTTGAAATGTAATCCTAACAATACAAATAAACCTTGTTAATAACATAGTATATCCTAATTTGATAAAACTTCTTGGTGTTATTAATTTTCTTAAGTTTCAGCACAGGACTAACTGTTGCATAGATCCTTGGGGGAGACCTATGCCCAGCAGTGGGCATCGTTCGGCTGACATGATGATGATGATGAAGTTATAATACAGTATATTTCTGTTTTTCAATAGGTAGCAGGTGGTCTGGTAGGTGAACATTTTAGCTTTAGAACTAAGTTACTATAGCTTTGAATGTGTTTAAATTTAGACCACTGTTTAGATATACTTAATGTCACCATTATATTTCTATCACAAACTTGCAAAAATAAATGCTATTAAGATTAAAAAAAAATTGCCTAAGCCCTTGTATTTTTGTTAAGATTATTACGTTGACCATTTTATACATTATGTCTATAATTGCTCAGCTGGGTTGAATACAGCATGTTATTACATATTTTATTTACTTTTCAATGTGTTACAAGTCATTATTGGTGCAACAAAACGTTTTCAACAGGTGGTACTGTTGTCATGCTGATATAGACTTCTCAAAGGCTTCTGTACTATATATGAGTTTACAGTTCAGATAGACTTAAGATAAAACACTAGCTATAACTACTAACACTAAAGTCCATTCGCTTAGATAGTGTCGCTCTGCCACAATGCCGTGTGGGTGTACCAACACTATCTAACCGAACGGACTATACACCACAACATGCTGTCTCAAGACCCAGTCAGAATAACAGAGCATACAACAACTTAAAGAGCTCACGGTCATTCTGACCATCTACAAATGACCCTGGAGACTTTGTGCTGATGCAGGGTTTTTTAATTGCAATCTTTGTAATTTTTTATTTTTGTATTCTCCATACTACATTGGTAGGTATTAAGTGTTCAATATTTCTTTTTCTTTTTGTAATGTGTTTTTGTAAGTACTTACATCTATTAAATGTTTTTTCTGTCTTTCTTTTAATATACTAGAATACTGTCTGTATTTGTTTGTATGGGAAATAGGGCTCAAAATGTGGCCACAGATAACTGAGATGTTTTTTATGCTACAATAAGTGATGATATAAAACCTCTGACCAAAACAAATGAGGTTGATAATAAGTTTTATGTACATAGAGGAATTATTGGTCCAACTATGGTCAAACTATTTGATGACCTCTAAAATGTTAATATAGGAGTCACATATTAAAAAAAAACAATACTTACTTGGTAAATCAATCCCATAGTCTTTAATTGCCTCTAACTCATTATCTTTCTCATGTATTTTAATTTCTTTATATTGTTTTCTAGTTTGCAAGTTTTTCACCTGTTGCAGTAACTTGTTACTTTCAGTCAGCTGATCGTCCATTTGTTTTTGAAGATTATTCAGTCTATTCATCATATTCTTCGCGTTAGACTTAATTTTTGATCCCGGGATCTCCATCATAGAAGAATAAGAGAGGAAGAAATAAGTTCCAGCAATCACAGCACCGACAACGATCCAACGTTTGGCATTCACACGCATTTTGCTTCAAATGATTAAAATTAATTTCTAACTATAATCACGATTTGTCACGTCCATTTACGGTCCACGTAAGTTAACTTGATACGCTCGGAACGGTCGTAAACATCACAAAACATTTCATCAACACAAATCACACTTGAATTGCATATTTAGTATACTCAATAAATTGCTCCATCGGAATGGTACTACTGACGACTAACCGCAGCACACTATCTACGCATGAGGACGTGTTAACTGAACATGTCAATCAGCATGTTTGTGTATCAATGTAATAATCGTAATTTCTTCCACAAAATCACAAAACAATCACAAATCGTCGATCGACACGACACGTCAAATTGACAGTTGACAGTGTCAAACATTTTGACAGTGACAGCTGATTGTGGTGTAGCACAGCCTTCTCTATTGTTCGTGGGTGTAGCTAGCAGTAAAATACTTTTTAAGCCCCCAGTACACGATGGCCGATCATGGTCGGCGACCATGACCAATACATCGTACATTGACACTTTTGAAAGAACGTTTTTAAACTTGTTCGTTCAAAAGTGTCAATGTACGATGTATTGGTCATGGTCGCCGACCATGGTCGGCCAACTTGTACTGGGGGCTTTTTACTAACTGAAACATACATACTTTCCTTAAATCTCGATAGATGTTGTTACCTGAAATACTGTGTGGTATGGTATGGTAAACACTCTAGTGATCTGTGGTATGAAATAATGCGCTTCACGTTTGATTTTATCTATAGATACTAATATTATAAAGAGGAAAGATTTGATTGTTTGTTGGTTTTTGTATGTTTGTTTGTTTTTTTGCATCGAATAGGCTCCGAAACTACTGGATCGATTTAGAAAATTCTTTGACCATTAGAAAGCTAAATTTATCCCGAGTGACATAGGCTATATTTTTTATCCCGATATTCCCACGGAAACGGGTACCACGCGGGTAAAACCGCGAGGATCCTCTAGTTAATGGGCGATTTTCTGAAAGCTCAGTCACTAGATGGCGCTGTCCCACCTATGCAGTTAGAAGGAACGGAACGTTATAAATTTTACTTTGACGCGACTTTTTTACGTAAAGCGGAACGTCAGACAGATGTTATTTATTTACCTAAATCTTTAAATTTACCTACTTCGTTTCTGTTCCTCACAGTAGTACTTATTTAATATATTATTAGTTTCCTTTGGGTTTTTAAAAAGTAATTAATTTAAATATGTTTCATACCAAAATATACATAGACATGTACATACTTATTCAACGCCATCTAGTGATGCAACTAGAAGCTTTTTTTTTAAATGGTCTCTCAGAAAATCGCTCTTTATATTTTTGATACTGAAGGCACTGAAGGCCTCTACAAAAAGCCGGTTACTACTTATAAAAAATTTTCTCAAATTTTGATTAGCGCCATCCATCTCTCGGAGAGTTTGTAAAAGTTTTAACTTGAAAATATGGATATGAGCTGAGCATGGTATGGGCTTCCTTGGTCGTTTGATGACCGCTGTTATAACCTGTGGTATACGGTATGTATACCACAGGTTATCCTACCTAATTCCCGTCATCCTGTTTCATCCTTTAGTTAGGTATAGGTACCGTATATCTAACTAAAGAATGAAACAGGATGACGGGACTTGATCCTGCGGAATCTTTCATATCAGATATCTTATAAAGTTGGTTATAGCCGCTTCCCGCGGTTTACCCGCGTGGCGTGGTACCTGTTCCCGTGGAAGTATGATGTCCTCCTTTGTTCAGCCCCCCCCTGATTCACAAACCGTCGGAAACGGAATCGGATTCGAATTCTATGCTTTGTCTCCGTCTATTCTACATTGAGTGATAGAGACAGTGCATACATTCCGCCGCGCCCCGTCGCGTCTCGTCGGGAGCGCTTCCGGCGGTTCGGGAATCAGGGGGCAGATTACCTCAAATCCTAACTAGAAAAAAATAGAAAAGAGATCAAAAAGATAAAAAAGACAAAGATAAATAATAAAAAAAACCATAAAAGATTAAAAAAAAGGTCAAAAAAGAAGAAAAAAAAGATAAAAAATAAAAAACAAGATCAAAAACATTAAAAATAAAATAAAAAAACCAAAAAAAACATTAAAAAAACAAAAAAAAAGAAGAAAAAAATTAAAAAGTTTTATGAAATAAAATCTCAGCAGTAAAGGTATCCATTTATTATCACTTAATTCGTACAATCACTGTTTTACGTCCTTTCGAGTCGACAACTCAAACACGACTGACTGTCCGGCGCGCGTTCGTCTAGGTTCCCACCATATCACCCGAAAACAGTGGCGCCGCGCCGGCGCTTTCTCAATTTAGAAATGAATAGTGTTGCCAGAATGACAATTACAATTCCTACTAAACTTATATTTTAATTAGTTTTAATCATTACTTTTTGAAATACGACATTCGGCCATCCGACAGAGTGCAACCTCCTGGTGCACTCAACCGATCCAAGCAGTCAATTTCTTAATTTTCACTCAAAAATTTTCAAGAATACAATTTCAATGAAATATAAATACAATACGACATTCGGCATTATAACCACAGTATCTGATTTTTAAGTTAAGATTTTTAACGAGACAAAGTAAATTATCTATTTGAGTTTAGATTTATTTCGAAAGAAGTAGATTAATAATTATTTTAAAACAATGCAAAAACTACTGACTCACTACCAGTTCACAAATGGGGAGGCCCTTCGAAGAAAGAACTGGCAAGAAAACTCGCGAAGGGTGGACTGACCGACCTCCGTCTTTTAATTTCTTTTTATTTACTTATACCTACACAAAAGGACTTGCCAGAATATGATTGAAGTTAATTTAATTATGACAATAAGTAGTTTCATTATTTTTATTTTATTTGACTCTTATATGACATGTATTATTAATTACATCAATACTTTTAATGTGATTCGCATTTTTTTGTAATTATTGTGATTTTTATGATTGTATTTTATTCGATTGATTCTATATTTGAATTTCACTGAACTTATATTTACACATTTCTTTTCAAGTTAAATACATATTTTATATAATTAGAATTCATTTTAAAAGATTTTGTAAGAATTGTTAATCTTATTGACTCTGTCTGGAATAAAGTGATTTTATTTTAGTTTAATTATTTATTAATAAAATGTGTTGATTTCTGTTTGTTGATCGATTAGAAATTGTAGTTGCACGCCTGCAGTGGGGCGGGGCCGATCTACTTCCAGGAGCACTCGGTTTACCCGTGGTGCCACTGACCAACGCTTACCACATTACAAGCTGCCCTGTGGGCTTATTCTTACTTGCTATTATTATTATTATTCTCAGAATTTAAACAAGTATAGTGGATATGGTACACTAAATGAAATAATAATTATTGTTATCCCTACTTATTCATTAATCATTTCAAATTTAATAATTCTATTTTATTATTTTTATCCTATAAATTAATATAATGACTTTTTATTTATTTGACCTGCAACTTTATTATTACATTTAATTTATGGTACAGGCGTTCACTCTCGGTTTCAACTGATAAATCAGTAATTTGCTTGTGTGCCATGCAAGCAATATGACGCTAAGCTGCGACCCTTGAGTAGTGCTAGGGCACACACCCATCTTTTTTTTTGAACTTTTTGTGTCATACCTATTTTGTGTTTTCTCTCCTTGTTCTTTATACAGTATAACCTTATCTTTTTTGTGAATCTGTTTTGTAATTAATGAATATGTGTGTCTGTAGCAAAGAAATAAAGTGATTATTTATTTATCTGTCGATAAAAGAATACTTAGATTATTCTTATCTGGCGCTTTTCTTACATTTGAACTGTGCAACAAACGTAGTATTGAGCTAGCTAGCTTGGATAAAGTCGGATAATCATAAAAGTGAAAAATAACAAGCTTTAATCTGTAAGTTAACTATTATAGATAGTGACTAAATGTTATTAATCCTTATCAGTGATTATTTACTTTAATTTAACGAGCTTTTAATCGTCCAATCCTTGGATTTAATTAATTGCTACTTGACCATTCCTAAGTCTTTATTTATATGTACTATAATATTATAAAGAGGAAAGATTTGAACCTTCGTTTGTTTGTTTGTAGTTATATAAACTAAAAAAAACCGTTGAACCGATTTTAAAAGCTCCTTCACCAGTAGGAAGCTACATGATTCAGCAAGGGCTATATTCCATTCCGACATTCCCACGGGAATGGCAGGCGAAACTGCGGCGAGTCACTAAACACCTAAACAGGTGAAACATAGATACAACAAAATATATAATAATTTACATAACCAATCGAATAAAGGTTTACATTCATGAATAATTTAATACTAATCAAATTTCTCTCAATAACATTTTTTTTCATTTTTTTATAATTAAACAAATTGCTAGAATATAGATTTATGCAAGAGAAAGGGATTTCTTTTCTTTGAAAGTCCTAAGCATTTCGTGGTAAAACGTCAGATAAATAATGAGAACGTGATACAAATAATGTAAATTCATCATTTGGTAATACGAGTTTACCATTCAACATTTAATTTTACAGAATTGCTCCGATATATATGATGCCATAAGTTAAAATAGGATACACATTACCAAAATCACCGAAAATAGTTAGGTATAAGTAAAGCGTAACATTATTTGAGATCTTGTTTTTGATACTTTATATACCTATAGCGTCTATAGATACACCAAGTAAATACTTTCATTATTGCTATTATTTTTGAGTTTGATTCATATTTGTTTAAGTTCAACCAGTCTCATCTGAGGTAACGAAATTGAATTAATTTAATAATCGTGGGATGAATTACGCACGCACTTCAGACGTACAACTATATTGTTCCCAGTTTGTAAATTATCTTTAAATAATTTTAAAGAAACACGGCACTGCGCCAATTTCGAGTCGGTTGAGCAGTAGGTACGTGACTAACTACATCGTCAAAAGCTTCCAACATATCTTTCTTTTATTAATTGCGCTTAGTATACCACACCATAAGGACCATGAAAATTGCTAAGATAGTAAATAGGTATTTTTCTTTAAACTTCTATTGGTATTAAGTAAATTGTTATATTTTTAAAGGTCATAAAGATTATAAAATATTACTTTCTCAAAAATCAACCATTTGAATTTCTAGGTCTTATTAAATCAAATCAAATAGGTAATGATTTTTTTACCGCAAATTTATTTTATATGGGAATGCTTAAGTCTCAAAGCCCACATAATGAATCAATAGACTTCCCAGTTACATGCACCGGGATACCGACAACGCCACTGCTTCCTTGAGATTCAATTTTGTACAAAATTTGTATCAGTGTATTTGGAATAATAACAGTCTAGTACAGTTTATGATTTACCTTCCTTTAGTCCTGTTAACCACTATTCACCATAAAGAACCCATATGTCATGGTTATGGCTTTCGACTATTATTGCAGTGTCATTAATACAAACATTGTGGTTGGTTTAAGGTCATATACAAAGGAAATTAGTTTCAAAGTCTAAACAGATTCTGTTCCGCTTGATATTAGTAGGTTTATAGCCTGATGTATAACTCTGCTACTAGTGCTCCCTTTTTCTGCATGAATGGCAGATTTTAATGTTCTACAGTACTCTCATAACAAGAAGCTATATATCTGTAATTTTACTACATATTATTTTATAAAGATATCACCCCCCTTTATGTAAGGATTTCATGTACCTACTTGGTATCCTACTTAGTATAACTTTACATTGCCACTTCAATCTCTTTTCATACCTTATATAGTTCTATGAAAGCTCTATACTTACGCATTTTTTTATTTACATCATTATGTAAGAAACCATTTGTAAAACAAAGTTAACAGGTTCATGATGTCGGTGTTATTCTAGTGGTTTCCATAAGCAGGATGCTGGTCGTAGTAGACAATTGGTAGTAAACATTACATTAAAAAATGCTTTTTGTATTTCTGATATATACAGAATATAAATACTTAAGTCGCGAGCTAAGACCTTTCTCTGTTCGATACCTACTCTTATGTAATATCCAAAATCGTTTTAATAACTAATAGTTTTAATATATTTTTAAATATGGCAAATCTAGACTTCGAAACACTACAGTCACATAATACATCAGCAAGGTTTAAATCAGAGAGCATAATAACACAATATTTGGGAGTTACGAAATTACACAATTATGTCTTAATATTTAATGCCGATAGTAATTTATATACACACTCCGCCCTTCCACTAGTTTCCGTAGAAGATGCAGCAACTGATAACCTAGAATCACTTTGACGATCCAAAGGGAAGGAGACGGCTCAGAACAACGAGGCATCGGTGACGGAGTAGGTGATCTGCTCCTCTATTCGGGTGCCGCCTTCTTCCTTCACTTGTCTACGTTTGATGACCTCGGAAACATAAGAACAAATAAATGATATTAGTGCATTGTGTTTTATTTATCCTTCTAGTCAATGTAGTTAATTAGTCAAAATACTTGAAAAAGTTAAACTTCTATAGCAAATTCACTGGATTATTCAACTCTACCATATCCAAGAGGAACATTATTCATAAACATTTATCTCTCAGACGATCAAAGGTCAAATTTGATGTCAACGCAAGAAAAGTGCATTCGTGACACCAAAGGTCAAGCAAACTAGGAAGGTACTTGAGAGGTCAGCTTTTAATCATTTTGCATCTGGTGCGGTCTGCAAGAGGAATGCGTATGAATCCAAGGTTAAGTATGGCGAGACATATAATGTTTAACCTTCTTTTATATTCTAAAATAAAGAGCGGCTAGCTTGTTCATAATTATTAATTATATGTCTCCTGCCATAATTATATGTCGTTTAATTAGGTACGTGTGAGCCACGCCACACACATAGCATAATTAACTAAAAATAGTATAGTCAGGGCAGGACAAAGGTGATGTCCAAAAATGTATGAGGTCTGGGCCACGTCTCCGTATAGTATATCAAAAAATAGATAACGATACGATAAACAGATTCTAATAATACAATTTCTTTAAAATCGCTTTGTTTTCTGGAAGGAACATTAAATAAAACGCAAAATCACATAACAATTCATCATGGCGGAAGAATGAAGGTGTCATTTGATGTTGTTTGTCTGGTCTGTCCTGCGCCGCCACTGTCAGCTGTCGGTCAGTTGAATAATGATGACAACAACACATAGCACAGAGCAGAGCAGAACAGAACTCAAGTCAATTACAGTGACACTGACAGTTTTTTACGAAGAGTTTTATGTCACGCCTTATTTCGAGTAAAAAATATTGCTTTGTTTTTATTAATAACCATTTAACCGTGCATTCTATAATATTATTTATATTTTTCTCAGAATCAGTAAATTTTTCTCCATCTCTGGGGATGGTGCACACAGACGTGGCCCATTTTGGGACATGTCCTTTAGTCATTTATCAAATTCATTCCTTTAATAAGTCAAGACTTGTACTTTTTGAGAGTAATTCACTTATCTGCTATAACTTTATGTAAAATTTTATTTATTTATTTTTTTTGGGTTCCGTACCCAAAGGGTAAAAACGGGACTCTGCTACTAAGACTTCGCTGTCCGTCTGTCTGTCTGCCCGTCTGTCTGTCTGTCTGTCTTGTATTTCGTACCATATATAATTACCAGAGTAAATTATATCATGGCAAACGGTAATGTTTCATATTCTATTTGGTTGACGAACTGGTTGCTTGATAATGGCATTTCGACGGAATACGTCATACTTAATCGGTAACCTATTGCTTATATTGAGCAAACGAAAAGATCTTCAGGTGACGATCGTTTTCCTACTCCGACCGCACATATTGATACTCAACAAGCGGTTACTACTGTTGGCACACATGGCTTAATCATTAGAGACTCGCATTAGTGGATCTGTAGCTGGATTTGGATTAGTGATCTATAGCTCCGATACGACAAATCAATGTTAAGTTATCCTAATCATAAACGGCTCACATGGCCGACATATTCTTAGTCTACATGGTTACTCAAGCTAAGACGCACATGGTCTGCTATGGAACTGCGTAAAGTCAATCGTATTCATTTGACAGCTTTTGATTACATCATAATAAATGTCATTCCATACAAATTGCAGCCGACTGAATACGATATAAACCGTCAAACAAATACGACTACCCCACGCAATTGCACACCTGATTATTAGCGACACACATGGGCGACTCGTAGCTCACATGGCTACTCAACTGAGCTATAGGCACACATGGCCCGATTTTAAGCGACAGACATGGCCTGATTTCAAGCGACACACATGGCCTGATTTTAAGCGACACACATGGCCTGATTTTAAGCGACACACATGGCCTGATTTTATGCGACACACATGGCCTGATTTTAAGCGACACACATGGCCTGATTTTAAGCGACACACATGGCCTGATTTTAAGCGACACACATGGCCTGATTTTAAGCGACACACATGGCCTGATTTTAAGCGACACACATGGCCTGATTTTAAGCGACACACATGGCCCGATTTTAAGCGACACACATGGCCTGATTATATCATTACTTTTGTTAAGCGACTGAATAATGAATCTCAAATTAGCTATTCATTCATGATTCTGTCTACTGTTTACGGTATGTAATATGTCCATTACTATCTAATAATTGAATAAGATTATATTTATCAACGGATCCTAATCGGGCTTTCTTTTTCTTGACAAACTATTTTATTAAAATTGCGTGGTCATAGAAACCAAGGAATCAAATATTGAACATTTGAACTCATTCCTTTTTTATTTATTTTGAACTCTCGTATCTCGTTTAGTTGAACTGGTTCTTCTATTCTGGCGCGTAACATAGCTACCAAAGAGTAGCCTTGATCAAGCCTGTCACACGCCAAAACATCGTAAAATCTATAAATATTTTTTGTTTTTGTGTAGTCCATAGTCAATGTGCTAAGAAGGTATACCCACATCGCGGAACAGCTATCAAAGAGTTGCCCCGATCAAACATGCTCAAACGACAAAGGTACCCTCCCCGTCAGCAACACAGACAAATAATCTTTTATATTTTGTAGAAAGGAATAAGTTCAACTAATTTTAAAAACAAGGAATCAAATATTTAACACTTAACCTCATTCCCTTTTTATTTTGCATTCTTGTATATCGTTTAGTCAAAGTGGTTGTTCATTTTTGGCGCGTAACATAGCTATCAAAGAGTAGCCCTGATCAAGCCTGTCACACGCCAAAACATCGTACAATTCATAAATAAATTCTTTTAGCTGTGTAGTCCATGTGCTAAGAAAGTATACCCCTATCGCAGATCATCTATCAAGGAGTAGCCCCGATTAAACATGCTCAAACGACAAAGGTACCCCTCCCGTCAGCAACACAAACAAACGAGATTTAATCTTTAATATTTTGTAGAAGGGAATAAGCTCAACTGATTTTACAAAACTTCTAGAAAATAACTGTACATACCTCGTAACTTAACTTCGTTGTGGGTCGCGGACGTCCCCGCTTCTGAGATTTTATGAAATAAAATCTCAGCAGTAAAGGTATCCATTTATTAACACTTAATTCGTACAATCACTGTTTTACGTCCTTTCGAGTCGACAACTCAAACACGACTGACTGTCCGGCGCGCGTTCGTCTAGGTTCCCACCATATCACCCGAAAACAGTGGCGCCGCGCTGGCGCTTTCTCAATTTAGAAATGAATAGTGTTGCCAGAATGACAATTACAATTCCTACTAAACTTATATTTTAATTAGTTTTAATCATTACTTTTTGAAATACGACAAAAGACAAAAAAAAATCCTATCCTATCCTATTATTTTGAGTGTTATTTTAGTCTTTATTATAGGATATTCCGGATCTGTGATCTAAGTGAATTCATAAATACAGTGTAATAAAGATTCATAAATACAGTGTAATAAAGGGCTACTTAGGTCACGGCTAACCGTTACCTAAGTGCGGGCGTAGGTCACACTGTGCTATAAAAGAAATTAAATCCGTTTTAAAACAAGCTAATTATGAGCTACTTAATTAGGGGAGGCGCGGTGCCGGTAGCGGCCGGTTTTGCGACACAACGAAAGACTTTTTACCTACCAGATTTTGTCTAGAAGAATTTTTAAATTTTACGACTTTGAACGGCAAGCAAGTTAATTACCATTTACAAGTACAAATTAATCTAGTCCGGACCAGATGGTCATCAAACGGCACTGATTAATAGACAAACTTTTGGCGTGGGCCTCTCAGGCCTTCAAGCTACGCTCTTGCTACCAAGAAATGTTCAGTACACCCCTGCCTAGACCGCGGAGTCAGCATTGGCGCAGTGGAAGGCTATCATGAGTATAGACTCCGGACAAATCTTGGTTTCAGCCGGGATGTAACTGAACAATAGGACTGCGATACACAGCGGAGAGAATGTGAAGTAAGGTGATTTTACATACTGTGGTCTGTGCTGTAGAAAGTCCCTGGGCAGCGTGGGGAGAGGGGGGCCCCCCCTGTGGCTCCGTCTTCTTCTGCAGACCTTACCAATTAGTCACCTCACTCATAACACAAATAACAGCGTTCACAAGACACTGGGCGTTTCAACAATAGATACACAAAGACACACACGTGGGAGCTTTTTTTATTACGATATAGTGTCTCGACAACAAGCGCGTGTGGTAGAAAAGGTTATCTTTCAAAGCATCCGCGACCGGCCACTCCAGAGATGGCATCAAAACCTTGGTCGTACAAAACGGGATCACATAGATAATTTAAGATGTATTCAAACTCGATATGCCAGGCACATTCAACGCGAGCGATTTTTAACCAAATTCCGCAAAATTATTCCGACATTTTTTTAAGAAGAATTCCAATCAAGTGTCACTGTCAACTTCAAGTGACAGCTAATGTCAATTTGACGTGACATTAGAGTTGCGTTCAGAAACGTCGATCTTTTCCGAACATCCCCCCGCCCCGGACCGTTAAGAACGGTACGTCAATCTACGGGTAATCGGGAGAGCCCACTAACTGCTCTCTTCAAAACCGAATCTCGAACCAAAACCTCAGCAAAACGAGGAACTCCGTCAGTTCCGGGGTAGAGTTTAACAATGCGCCCCCTTCGCCAACATAGGGGCGGCAGGTTAGCATCCTTAATCAACACGAGGTCGCCAGTCTGGGGTGGGGTGGTTTTATCTGTCCACTTCACGCGCTGTTGTAGGATATGCAAATACTCCATCGACCAACGTGCCCAGAAGTTTTGGGACATCTGTTTCAAAAGTTGGTATCGCGACAAACGATGGGATCCTACATCCTGAATCGGATATTCAGGCAACGCCAAAAGGGGCTGTCCGATCAAGAAATGACCTGGCGTCAACGCTTCCAGGTCATTCGGGTCCGAAGACAACGGGCACAAGGGTCGCGAGTTGAGGACGGCCTCAATTTTACAAAATACCGTATCAAGTTCCTCAAACGTGAGAATAGTTTCTCCAATCACGCGACGCAAGTGTGTCTTGGCAGCCTTTACACAAGCCTCAAAAATTCCTCCCCAGGTCGGACAAGCTGGTGGGCTAAACTTCCAGATTATCCCACGCCGGGAGAGGGTGGTTCCAATGTCTATTTTATTATCAACAAAGAACTTAACTACTTCCTTAAGATAATTACACGTTCCCTTATAATTAGTACCACAATCGGAACGTATCAATGACGGCAGTCCTCTACGGGAAACAAATCTGCTCAAGGCGGCGACAAAGGCTTCGGTAGACAATTCCGAGACAATTTCCAAATGGACAGCCTTGGTGGACAAACACACAAACACGCACAAGTACGCCTTATAGGTTTTAGCATTACGCAGTCTCGAAGCCTTTACAGTAAAGGGACCGGCGAAGTCGGTGGCGACTCCGGCAAAAGCTCTACATTCCGTGACGCGATCAGCAGGCAAATCACCCATCTGGGGCTGCATGGTCGCGGCCTTCAATCGATAACAAGGCAGGCAACGGAAAACCACAGTGCGAATGGCTCGACGAGCAGACAAAATCCAAAATTCACGCTGCAAAATGGCCAACAAAGCATTACAGCCAGCATGTTGTGCATTCACATGGCGATCTGTTATTATCAGTTGAGTCAAATGTCCGGCTTTAGGTAACAAAAGGGGGTGACGAGCTCCATACGGCAGGTTCGCATTTCGAAGTCTTCCGCCGACTCGCAAAAGCCCACTCTCGTCCAGGAAGGGATTTAATCGCGATACCGCGCCCTTCAACTTGCGACGGCCTAAACGCAAAATTTCAATCTCGGACTCAAAACTATCAGCTTGTACTCTCCGGACCCAAAACAAGAGCGCGTCCCTACGCTCGTCCGGAGTGAGAACCGACGAATCACGCCTCGCGCGTGGGTTTCTGCAATTGTACACAAAACGTCTGATCCAAGCGGTAACACCAAGCAGCTTCTGTAAGGAGCTGTACCGATCCAACAACAAATCCTTTTCCCCGGCGGGGTTAGTCTCCAGGACGCATGCCCGCATATCAGGAACGGCTACGTTCGACAACGCTGGAGAGGGCGGCCACTCCGACTCAGGCCGCATCAACCACTGTGGGCCCCACCAGAGGGGGTGGTTAATTAGGGTTGGGGCTACACAACCCCGAGACGCACAATCCGCGGGATTCATGGTTCCCGGCACGTGTCTCCAAATCAACTCGAGGTCGGAATTACAAATCTGCGACACTCGATTGGCCACAAACACGTCCAAGGTGTGCGCCGGAGCCTTCAACCAACAAAGGACGACCTGACTGTCCGTCCAAGCATAAACCTCTTGTATCTTAATAGATCGACCTAATGTGAGCCATACGTGGTTCAACAAACGCATTAGGAGGGCAGCTCCACACAATTCCAACCTCGGGATCGTATGACGAGTCCGAAGGGGAGCGACTTTGCTTTTCGCTATCACCAGATGCACAGCAACAACTCCGTCAACAGTAACGGTGCGGAGGTACACGGCCGCAGCAAATCCACGTTCGGAAGCATCGGAAAAGCCGTGAAGAGTAACTTTACAATTTTCAGAAGGGAGGAATAGCCTCGGCAAATGCACTTCATTAATCTCGGGGAGGGATGAAACGAAGCTCGACCAATCTCGGAGTAACTCGTCCGAGAGGGGTTCATCCCACGACACACCCGAAGCCCATAACCGTTGCAAGAAACACTTGGCCATAAACAGCACGGGGCAAATCCACCCATTGGGGTCAAAGGTACGTGCGACAGTAGACAATACTAAACGCTTGGTCCAGACTTTCGGTGGTCGTAAATCCACACAATACGTGAAAGTGTCAGAGACCGGTTTGTACTGTACGCCAAGGACGGTCACCACATGGGGATTATCAACATTTTCGAATAGGTGGGGGTCCTGCTGGTGCTCCTCGGGCAAACCTACCAGTACATCAGGCGAGTTGGATATCCATTTCCTCAACTCGTAACCTCCCGACTTCAAAAGGGCGGTGAGTTCGTCTTTCAGGACAATCGCCTCTGAGACAGATGAGGCGCCCGTGCAAATGTCATCCACATAGACGTCACTGGCCAAAATGGCGGAGGCGCGAGGGTATCTCAAGCGCTCCTTCTCGGCCAACTCCAACAAAGAACGAATCGCAACAAACGGGCTCGAAGCCAAACCGTACGTATTCGTATTCAATTCATAAATCAACAAGGGGTCCCTAGGACTCTCTCTCCACAAAATCAATTGGTACCTCCTATCCTCTGGATGGATGACCGTTTGTCTGAACATCATCCGGATGTCAGTCATAAATACAATTTGGTGCCGCCGGAAGTTGGTCAAAATGTCTGAGATCTCCGTGTGCAGCTTGGGACCTACATGCAGACACTGGTTCAAGGACGCTCCAGTAGAGGTGGGAGCCGAACCGTCAAAGACCACCCGAATCTTTCCGGATTTCAAAACGGCGTGGTGCGGCAAAAAGAAGTGCTCAACGGAGCGCCAATCCAAATCGCTCACGGACATGTGCCCTAACTCCTCATACTCCCGCATGAATTCAACATACTTCTGGCGGAAGACCGGATCCTTGCTCATGCGACGCTCCATCGCCACTAGCCTACGTTCCGCTAGCGGTCGGGATTCGCCCAGAGGAGGTCGGCCGGCACGAAAGGGGAGACGGGTGATCAAACGACCAGAGCGGAGGCGACCAGTGTTATTCTGGTAATACAACTCGCATTCATCCGCTACTGGGTCTACCCGCGGGGCTGGTGGAGGTTCCTCAACCTCCCAAAACTTCTGCACCACTTCGGAGAGAGACACATTAAAAACAAGACCGCGATCCTCATCAAGGGAATCCAAAACGCGGCGAGCAGGGCCCATCACAACTGTACCGAGTGTCGTCTGCAGAGCTACCAAGCCATCTGGCTGCAAAACTCGCTTCCCCGTCAACAAAACTCGCCCCAGGACATCGGCTCCAAGGAGAGCATCAATCGGGCCTGGGCGGAAGAAATTTGGATCGGCGAGTGGGGAATCAGACACCAAAGACAACATACTCGGTCCCAAGTCAACTGAAGGTTGACGGCCAACAACTGTGTCCAACACAATCGCCGAGGTCTTAATGCCTGGCGTGGACTTATTACGTGAGGTAAATGTGAAGTCAACATGCCCTAACAACCCGGGGACTTTCACATCGCCAACACCTCTCACGCCTTCCGTGTGGGGGTGCACCTTGAGGCCCAACCGCCTAACTAACCAAGATGACACAACACACCCCTGAGCACCGGAATCCAACAAGGCGCGAACTTCCACATGGTCGCCATTCAATCCCCTGACAAGCACAGAGGCCGTGGGCAACAAAACGGTCTCTGGAGGGGTGGCTACAATCGACCGTAAACACGTTGATTGCTAGTATGTGGGGTCCCCAGACGTCCCCCCATGGTAAGGGGGTCGCTCATAGCGATCCAGTGGGTCCCAATCTCCCACATACTGCCTACGTCCAATTCGCCCGGCATCAGGCGGGTTATATCTCCCGGCCCCTTGAAGACGGGGCGGGCGCCGCTCCAAACGCGGGTATTCGGCGAGCGGCGGCGAGAATCGGTGCCTATCATCCACCGTGTACGTCGCCCCATAGTCGCGGGGGCACGGTGACCGATTTTCAGAGGGGGGGTCCCGGGGACCCCCGGCTGTGCGAGGCTCAACACGTTGCGGGGGGCTTCTACGACCTCCCGCAACGCTCGCAAAATCGAACCCCCTAGTTGGGGACCGATTTCCCATGGGGGGGTCCGTGGGACCCCCGCCCGTGCGAGGCTCAAAACGTCGCGGGGGGCCTCTACGACCTCCGGCAACGCCCGCATAACTCATCCCCATCCTTGGGGATCGGTTTCCCATGGGGGGGTCCGTGGGACCCCCGCCCGTGCGAGGCTCAAAACGTCGCGGGGGGCCTCTACGACCTCCGGCAACGCTCGCGTAACTCATCCCCATCCTTGGGGATCGGTTTCCCATGGGGGGGTCCCTGGGACCCCCACCCGTTTGAGGGTCCAAACGTGGCGGAGAGCGTCTGGGGCCACTCTGGTGGCCACTAGAACTGCTGCGGGATGCAAACACCGCGGGGGGTCCGAGACCCCCACCCATACGCGGTGATCCTGCAGCGACGCGCTGCGGCGCTCCGCCGCCCTCTGGGCTGTTCATGCAGAGGAGGGGATGGTGGTTGCCCTTACAAAAGCGGCATGGGTGCGCTTGGGTACATTCGCGCTGCATGTGCAGGCCCAAGCACGAGTAGCACCATGTCCGTTGTCGCGCGATCGCTCGACGGCCTTGGACGCGCTGGTCGAGGAACTTATCACAACGGGTCGTGCTGTGACCCGGTTCCCGACAGTACAAGCAGCGGGCGGTCTCCTGGACGGCGGCATAGCGGCCGGGCGCGCGAGGGGCCATACGCCCCCTACGGGGGGGTCCGGTGGGGGATCCACTCTGTGGCACAGGTCGTTCGGGTCCCATAGGACCGGCCAGAGAGGAATTATCTGCCAGTCTACTTTCTCCTTCCAGGAACGTCAAGAGGTCCGAGAAGGGTGGCAGATAAGTCGCACTATCCCCACCATACTGCTGCTCAAAACGGACCTTAACAGAGTCCGGCAACTTTCCCAGGACAATGTGCAGTAACAAAAACGACCACTGCTCCACTGGGAGTTTTAAGTTTTTCAATGCGTTGTAGGCAACCAACAGCGGATTCAACAAAGCCACTCTCAAGTGCATCACGCTGGCAACGCGGGGTAAATTCAAAATGGCGGCAACATGGTTGTCCGCCAGGCGTCGTACGTTCTGGTACCGACGGGCAATCAAATCCCTAGCAATAGGGTAGTTTTCATCCGAGGGGGCCAAATGTTGAACCGATTCAAGGGCCTCCCCTTCCAACACGGATAATAAATAAGCTAACTTCTGGCCCTGGGTCAAATCATCCCGGGCATGTACCAGACTATCAAAAATATTAATAAAGCCCTCCCAGTCCTCTAGACGACCAGCAAAACGCCTTAAGTCTAAGGGGGCCAATCTAGCAAAGAGAGGGGGCATACTTTTAGATGTGACCGGGGACGGGCTCGGTTCATTCTCTCTTGCCACTTGCAAAGGTCGAGCCACCTGGGTAATTCTGTCCGCAAAATCATAACACTGGTCCACATCCAAATCGACTTCTTGTCGCATTTCCACCTCGGCCTCAACAGTCCTTTCCAAAAATAAGGCATACTGCTCATCAACAACAGCCAAACGTATGGGCAGATCTACGTATCTGTTCAACAAGGCCTCCGTTCTATCCGGTCGATCCAACAACGCGACCGCAGAAGCTAACCACCGTAACTCAGAACGTATTTTGGCTTTAGCAGAGGAGGCCGTCATTGTAACGTCACAAATTTATCAACAAAAACAACAAATTCAAAATATTCACTATAACACAAAATCTCCAATATTTTGAGGTTATTGATAACCACAAAATTCCAATATTACAACAACAAAGTATTTATAATGACACAAACTCTTAAATATCTGGAGGTTATCAGAAAACAACAAAACTCACTGACTATTGAAATTCACTCAAAATCACTGACTATTGAAATTCACTTGGATATCAACACAACATACTGTTACACAACAACAAGTTAATTTTAATTATTTCAAAGCACAAGTTTCAATGAGTTTCAATGTGTAAACAATGTCCCAAATCATTTAAGTTTCACTAAGTATTGAGTGCAAACTTATTAGCTAACCTTTTATTAGCTATTATTTTAGCAACAAACTTGTCAATATTCACAACTCAAATTTGCTAACAAAACTGAATAATAATTATTATGAGCAAAGAAAGGCATCTGTTTACAATTTGGAACTTCAATACATGACTTCAATAAATTAATTACAAGACATGGAACCAATAACAAAGGAATGCCCTTTACTTTTCAAATGCAAGTTAATTACCATTTACAAGTACAAATTAATCTAGTCCGGACCAGATGGTCATCAAACGGCACTGATTAATAGACAAACTTTTGGCGTGGGCCTCTCAGGCCTTCAAGCTACGCTCTTGCTACCAAGAAATGTTCAGTACACCCCTGCCTAGACCGCGGAGTCAGCATTGGCGCAGTGGAAGGCTATCATGAGTATAGACTCCGGACAAATCTTGGTTTCAGCCGGGATGTAACTGAACAATAGGACTGCGATACACAGCGGAGAGAATGTGAAGTAAGGTGATTTTACATACTGTGGTCTGTGCTGTAGAAAGTCCCTGGGCAGCGTGGGGAGAGGGGGGCCCCCCCTGTGGCTCCGTCTTCTTCTGCAGACCTTACCAATTAGTCACCTCACTCATAACACAAATAACAGCGTTCACAAGACACTGGGCGTTTCAACAATAGATACACAAAGACACACACGTGGGAGCTTTTTTTATTACGATATAGTGTCTCGACAACAAGCGCGTGTGGTAGAAAAGGTTATCTTTCAAAGCATCCGCGACCGGCCACTCCAGAGATGGCATCAAAACCTTGGTCGTACAAAACGGGATCACATAGATAATTTAAGATGTATTCAAACTCGATATGCCAGGCACATTCAACGCGAGCGATTTTTAACCAAATTCCGCAAAATTATTCCGACATTTTTTTAAGAAGAATTCCAATCAAGTGTCACTGTCAACTTCAAGTGACAGCTAATGTCAATTTGACGTGACATTAGAGTTGCGTTCAGAAACGTCGATCTTTTCCGAACAGAATGTAACAGTTAAAAACACCGGGTTTTTTAGACTTATTTGACCCTGCTGAGCTCGATTTTGCCCGGTGGCAGATCAATTCCCCCTTTCCCCCCTTTTCATTGAAAATATGTCCCTTGCCGCGGTTTTCTCCGTTTTGTACAAAAACTGTTAGATCTAAAAGAAAACTGTCAATGACCAAATTAATCTACATTAAATTACCTATCACATGGTATGAATTTTATTTTTGGTCTCGAGGAAATAGAAAGATTATATAGGTATTGGTGCAGGTATAGGGAACTGTAAAGAAAAGTGGCCTCAATTTAGACAATAGTATATTTTAATCGTCATAGATTGTGTTTATCGTTTGATGATAATAAAAAAGTATTAAATTACTGACTTAATATTATTATTACACATTTGTAACATTATTATGGCATACTTCCCGACAAAAACAGCCAGATGTGCAAGGTTGCGCATTTTGCCGCAGAGACGTGCCGTTTTACACCCTACCTTACAGCCGCATGTAAGGAAGTCTTTGCCGGCTGTGACTAACAAAATTTGATATAAATAAATATGAAAGATTCCGCAAGGATCAAGTGCCGTCATCCTGTTTCATTCTTTAGCTAGATATACGGTACCTATACCTACCTACCTAACTAAAGAATGAAACAGGATGACGGGACTTGATCCTTGCGGAATCTTTCACATCAGATATCTTATAAAGTTGGTTATAGCCGCTTCCCGCGGTTTACCCGCGTGGCGTGGTACCCGTTCCCGTGGAAGTATGGTGTCCTCCTTTGTTCAATATATTATTTTAATTATTATTTTTTCTTTTTTTTTATCTTTTCTTCTTATTTTTTTCTTTTTTCGTTTCTTTTTATTTTTATCTTTTTTTATCTCCGTGTCGGTGGCGGGCTTATGTCACTCGTGCTACAAAATAGTATACGATACGCATGAAGCTCGACTTAATACTCAGAGTATTAAGTCAAACTTCATGACGATACGCGTGACCCAAGTGGCACATACACGGCGCGTAGTTAGCGCCCGAGCGTAGCGAGGGTGATTACTTGTATCCTCCCTAGAGTAATATTGTTCTGTGCTTGTATCGTAATGTACATTAAACAACGGTCAAATACCCTTTTACGTCCGAAAATCTGGATTTTTTATCACAATTTTTTCTATTAGTACTTATCTTGGTTAATAAAAAAAACTCCTACAAACTTTAATAGAATACATTCTTGCCCCATTGAAATGAGCTTCCTTTCACAAAAAAGCCGCTAATACATTCTTGCCCCATTGAAATGAGCTTCCTTTCACAAAAAAGCCGCTAAATAATTTAAACGCCGGAACGCCCTCATTAAGAGATCTACACGTGTAAAGTGTTTATGTTATGCTACCGCGCATACCGAAACCATTTGAGTGCCCTTAAATTATAAAGTTCGGGTGACCATTCTTTCGGAACATTCGAGGACACCAGCCCCTTACACAACCCGTCGGAAACGTTTGAGTCACACCAACACATCAAAATATGACTATAAAAATTACTGCATTTAATGCGCGTACTCGTGCAAGTAATAACAGTTTTTGTTTAATCGAAATCTGGCCAGGATTTCCAAAGTTACAGCGTTGTAAAGATTCACCAGCTTTTGTAAATTTGCTTTCCTTGCGCGCTATTGCGATGACGTCATGTCGCAGTGACATCTCCGATTGCGGCTGCTGCGGGTGATTTCCGTCCAACTGTACCTACATAGAGTCCGTCCGTGCGCAATCTTCGCGCAAGTGGTGCGTTTTTGGCGCTACAGTACATTTTCTTCGTTCTAAGGTTATGGTAAATTATTAGTATTCGATTTCGACCGCGCGCAGCCGCACTCTAAAACTGTCACCTACTGTCCATTTGATGGCTTCGTGTTATTGTTGATCGAAGTTTGACGGTTGCTATTTATATTGACAGAATACAGCCCGCCATTACGAAAGTTGATTTAATTTATTAATCACGAAAATACAACTTACGTATTTTTTGAAGGTGTTTTTTCACATGAACTCAATACAAAATTGATCATTGATCGACTATAAGAAAAATAAATAAATTTATTGCGAAACCGTGAGAGCGCAACTCATAGCCAAAGGAGAAATACGAAAGCGACAACTCTCAATCGCGATGTGACGTCACACGTTAATTCCATTGGCTCACCCGAATTTTTCACGGAGGCCGTACTTTTCAACGTTCAATATCTCAGTCATTTTTGAAGATAGGAAAAAAATAAAAACATATTCTTTTTTCTCGAGTAACATATATTTTAGATATGCTGATAACAAAAATCATTGGTGTGACTCATATTTTGTTACCAATCGTTATAGTACTCTGCTGTGTCGTGTCCCTGGACTCCCTGGACTGGAGCCCGTGGCGCAGTGGCTAGCGTGCTCGGCCTGCGACCGTTGAGGTTAAGCAACTATCACAATGGTCGTTCACACGATGGGTGACCAAAAACTTTTCACCATGAGCTCCTCCGTGCTTCGGATGGCACGTTAAGCCGTTGGTCCCGGATGCGTTTGCAGTCGTTAGTACCCACTAATCCGAACTGGGCCCGCGTGGTGGGGAATGGCCCATTCTCCGGACCCATCCTTTTGGCAGGCCAGTGCTCCAGCAGTGGGGAATACTGGGGACATTAAATGGTTTATAATGATGAAAGAAAGAAAAAACATTTATTTGGACATCACAAACGAAAAATTACATAAACACATAAAGCCAATGGAATGTCCCAAAGGTCCCGACTCAGCATTATGCTTGTCTAGTGGCCAGCGCTGATCTTCCGTCAGATGATGATAATGATGTGTCGTGTCACCGTGTGATCTCTACCCTACAACGTTTTTCATACGCTTATCTTTATATTCGATCTTCCGATTTCCTAACGACATCAATTTAGTCCTGTTAATCGAGGATCTACTATTCTACTTCACAAATTTTAGCAAACTTCTTACAGTCCATCTTTCACAGGAGCGAGCAGGACACCCTACATGGAAATTGCGCGCGAGTTGAAAGGTCGAACGCCGTCGGCAAGCATGCGGAAATCATTCTGCGGACCCGGCGAATATAGGTAGTGTTTTAGGGATCCTTCCTAAAATATAAGCGAGAACTGGGGGGCTACCGCGTAACTTTATGGGTATGAACTTCATACGTTTTAAGTCAATTTTATAAAGAAAATAGCCGCTATCAGTTCCTTGTTTTGTGACGTCGGGTATAACGATAACTAGCTAGCAACGTTCAACAGAACAAAGCAGCAAAAATCTATCAAGATAAGGAATTCAAATGACTGGTAGTCCCCCAAGGGGCCTGCTGGCTAAAAAAGTTACTAAAAAGTTACTGATAGTAACTTTTTTTTTATAAAATTGACTTAAAGTTTCAAAAAACATATGAAGTTCTCCATAAAGTTACGCGGTAGCCGGGTAGCCCTCCTGACAGTAAAAATTTTCTCGTCAGAAAATTTTAGAAGCTAGGGTCGGTAAGGTCTTTGCCAAAAAGTTTTCTTTTTTTGATTCTTCATTAATCACTATAAAAAATCAGTACCTGTACCTTTTATAGTTTTTAGTACTTATTCCTAGAGAAGTAACTTATTTTATGAAAATAGCATTACAATTTATAATGCTAGCATCAAATAAATAGTTGATTAGTTACTTTACTTTACAATTATAGCTATATAGATTTTACTATTTTATTCTTAGGGGGCGTGGTGTGAAAAAGTTTGAGTATCACTGGACTTTGTAAGTGAAATGACAGCGAACTTTGCTTGTTATTGACGCTTCAAAATCTATTAATATATATATATTCGAAAGTAAAGGAACTCTTTTGTATTAGTTTATTTTAAATCAAGCTTAACGAATTATATCGTAATTCGTATGTACTTACTACGTACTACCTACTACGTATTAAAAAAATGTATGGTAGTGAATGTATTGAGGTGTAGGTAAATGAAACCTAGGTATCCTTAAAAAAATATTAAGCAATCGTAAACCAATGTAGGTACATAGGTACTTATGTCTATGTGAAAAGAAATTTAGCCAGTAATTTTCTAAAATTTTATAAAATAATTAAACCTTTTCACTACAAACATTTAAAATAACCATTTAATTAAAATAAATATTACTGTCAAAATTCGACCGGAACCCAAGTCATCGTATCATTTCAGCCTTCCCACGTGCATAGCCATGAAGTTTGACTTAATACTCTGAGGTAACTGGAGCTCTCACCCTGAATAAAAAAGTGTCGCCAGCAAATTTGACATTTATGTATGTAGTGGCAGGTAGTGGCTGTCAGTTGTCTCATATGACCATACGTATTTTTTTAAAGTGTAGGTGAGACGGAAGACAGCCACTGTGTTATTTGTGGTATTCAAAAAATTGTTCGTACTGCACTCTCCAGTTACCTCAGTATTAAGTCGAGCTTCATGTGCATAGCGCATCAATCACAGAAAAAAATGAACAGCAAAAAATAAGCGCCATCTACCGTCTTTAATTATGACAAAATATGTCGGCTATGCGTAAAGACAAGAGGTTGAAGGTTTTTTTCTATATTTATTGGTTTCCTTATTGCTAACATTAACATTAGTTTGTTTATTAATTGGTAAAGATGAGATTTTTGCGTGGAACGGAACGGGATTTCGGTGGTTGGAGAATTGTCTTTGACTTTTTGGCAGGGAAAAAAAATGAAGAGGTTTTGTAACAGTCTTTAAATCCTAATGTTGTTAAACTTATTTTAATGCCGATTATTTACTAACTAGGTATAAGCTATAGAAGTTTTTTAAGCTACGGTATTTTAAGCTCGGAAGACTTAGGTACAGCTAAAAGAGTCGTCTCGCGTCTTTCGTAGTTTGCAATAAGTAGGTACTTAAGTAAGTTATCTAAATGTTTACTTTTTTTGCATTCACAATGTGTTGTCGTGGGTTCGAGTCCCATCGGAGCTGGTTGTGAGACGGGTCGATTTTTTCTAAAATACTTCATTTTCCATTTTTCAGGTACTAAGTATTTATAAGCTGAGCGTAATAAACCTCTATTCGCTTGCCCTGACTTCACCTATATACCTAACTAGTTTTCCGCCCGCGGCTTCGCCCGCGTGGACTACACGACGTTATCCCGCGGGAATGTGACATTTTTCGGGATAAAAAGTGGCCTATGTTCCTCTCCAGGCTACAAAGTATCTGTGTTCCAAATTTCAACCTAATCCGTTCAGCCGTTTTGGCGTGATTGAGTAACAAACATCCAAACATCCAAACATCTAAACTTTCACATTTATAATATTAGTAGGATAGTGTAGCTATTGCCACTTTTTTAGGGTTCCGTAGCCGAATGGCAAAAAAAGGAATCCTTATAGATTCGTCATGTCTGTCTGTCTGTCTGTCCGTCCGTCCGTATGTCACAGTCACTTTATTCCAAAACTGTAAAAACTACACAGTTGATACTTGGTAGGTAGATGTATTCCGTAAACCGCTTTACGACTTTAACACAAAAATAAAAATAAAAAAGGGGGGGGGGCTCCCCATACATGGAACTGAAACTTTTTTTTTTTTTTTTATTCTATATAGGAACTGAAACTGAAAAATATTTTTTTAATCAAACATATTCGTGTGGGGTGTCCATACCTAGATAGGTCTTTGAAAATTCTCAATTCAATTTTTCTCAAACTCACTATTTTGAAAGATAGAGCCTTCCAAAGTGGTAAAATGTGTGTCATCCCCCATCTAACTTTTGAAATAAAAGAGTCAAAAATGTAGAAAAAATATATGATGTAGATCTTAATAAAAACTTTAAACGAAAATTGGTTTGAACGATATATAGTAAGTACTTTTTGAGATATAACACATTTTCAAAAACCGCCAATGTAACTTTGTCATTCATACAAACACTATTAAAACAAAGTTATATTTTGCTGACGAAAAATTATGGTGGAATTATGGCAAGGTATAGGCAATCGGTACGTAAAGTGTGTACGGAACCCTTCATGGGCGATTCCAACACGCACTTGGCCAATTTTTTACCCACAACGGTGTAGCACTTAGCCTTCATCACACGGACGTTATGTGAAAATAAGGCTGAAGGTGGAAGCGCACTACTCCCGGAATCCTCAATTCTGCGGAACTATAGCTATCTTATCTCTATAACTGCCGGAACACAATCATGCTGAAATCATCGTTGACGCTTCAGACTTACCTAGACAAGATGGTGGTAGCTAGCCAGGTGGACTTAGAACAAGTCCTACCACCAATCAAACCGAATATATTGTAGGTATCCCCACTGGGAATCAAACCGGGGACCTCTGGGTCTGATAAGTACCGATGTTGTGTACCACTAGACCACATTTTTACCTTTCGCGTAGGTAGTCATCCACCGAATATATCCAGTTTTTAGCTTAGCTTAAAACGGATCGTGACTTCTTTTCGCTTCGTTTAGGTTTCGTTTCGGTACCTATCTTAGAACTTATGTTTTCGTTAGGTTAGGTTAGATTGGTGATAAATGAAATATGTCCCATTATAAATCCATTCCTATTTCCAAAAATGTGACGAAACAATTCATTTTGCGCTTTAATTTGGCAAAAAACTATTCGGTAAAAATAACGTAGGTACTCTAAGACTGAAAAAAAATGTCGAACTGAAACATGAACTAACTTCTTTCACAGATAACGAAGCTAGATAACTAATTTGCCTACTTTCAGCACACTAAAACGCAATCAAAATCTATTTAAAGTGTCTCTAAATTGATATTAAATCTGCCAAACGTTCCAAACCTCAGCACCAGAAACCATTACAGTCGATAAATCTATTACACAGACGCAATGTAGGTATAAATCCATCTCTTGTTGCTAGAACATGTGACGAGCCCAATTAAACGAACTAACCAAATAATTATCACAATTAATGAGCGGCCTCATATCTCACTCAGTTAGGGTTGTCAACCGTACTCTTAAATATAGCATTAAATATTATCGTAGGATTGCTTTCTGTAATGAAAAGTTGATCTTTTATAAATGTAGTAAGTAATTTAATTGGTGCAATAAATATGCAATAAATACATATTATAATATGGTACCTAGTTATACCTACTTTAACATCTACATTCAACTTCATAGATCATAGTAAAGTTCTAGGTTAAAATAATCATTTTTCATGAATCAACTTAAAGAAAAAACCGTGATCACAACCGTGGTAGTAAGAAACCACCAGCCCTGCAAATGATTTTCAGGTGGTATCCCGAGTCACTTTGTGGTTTTTTATTATCGCTGTTTTTCCTTTACTTGCGAAATAGCATTGTGAATGCATACAAATAATTTAAAATCTTAATTTGCCAAGTTATTGAAAGCAATCTTTTAATTCTTCTTTGAAAACGGCGAAAAATAATGTAATAATAATTTTCATAATTTTCACTTCAATAATGAAAATAAAATAAATGATGTTATTTTTTACTATTCCTGATTCCTGAAAGAAATCAGACAGGTATTTTCTTCTCCAAAAAGTTTGCAACCCTATATGTGGTATAAATAAATCGTAGTTTGATCGTGAGGCGAACGCAAGCGGCCACGCCCCTACATCCTCATTGGTTCAACTCTAATTATATCTTGGAAAGCAGCCCGCTAGCTATTTGCATCGTTTAACTAACCACAGCCAAATTTCAACCTTAATGTCATAGCTTTAAAGTAAAAAATCATTAAAGCCAGAGTTAAAAGTGCTATACAGAATTGTCATCCCGAAAGACGCCCATTAGTCGAAGCTCTCCATCTTCATTCCAATCAGTCACTCTTAAACTTTCAAAAGCAAACGAATTTAAACCTTATATACTCAAACTTAAAGCACACTCATACATTTATACGTCAAATATGTTTTTCAGAAGAGGCAGTTAACATTCCCCCGACTCACATTCGTTTCAGCGGTACGATTTGACAAAAACGCACCGTTAAGGTTTCAAATTAGTCTAAATTATTGGTGCGCGTGAGTTAGTTGTCATTAAAACCGATGCGCAAAGAAAAAGTGAGACGTTATCTTCATTCTTTTGAGTCTCTGAAACGAGTAGAGTGTTCACAGCATCTGCTATCCATTGAATAAATAAAAACATGAATGCAAACACTGCCAGTATGGAAATAGAAGAAGATCAAGCTGAATCGATAGTCGAAAAATCTGATGCGAAGCTACCTTTCTCAATCGAGAATTTGCTGGCTGATAAATTTGATGGTGGAAGAGACAAGGAATGCCCTTCGACCAGTGCTATGAGTAGTTTTTCTAACAGTACGAAGGACAGTGATGTGCATGGTGAAACTGATGAGGAGAGCAACCATAGTTCTGAAAATGTTGATGTGGATGGTTCAGGCGATGGGCGCGATTTTTTGGACGAGAAGCGGATTGATTATGGACAATCAGGTATTTTCGATCATCTTTTTGTATATACTAGCCTTTCGCCAGTTGCGGCATATCGCCCGCGTGGACTACATGACGATATCTATCTATCTGCATGGTGATATTTTTTCGGGATAAAAAGTCTAGCCTATGTCTCTCTCCAGCTACCAAACTTTCCCCACATCAAAAAGCACGTCGATCCGTTGCTCCGTTTTGATGTGAAAGACGGGTAAACACAAAAGCACATAATAAGGATGCGAAACATACGATGCGATAAAACCCTCGGCTGGCGCCAGGATTGTTCAGCCAGAATCTCAATTCGAATTCTATAATCACTTACGAATATGAATTTCATTCTTTCGATATTTAAATAATCCGCCCTTGATTGATAACATCTCTACATACCAAAATTTCTATTTATTAACTTTATATTATATTTATTTCTATTTCAAGAGTAAGTAAGTAGTAGTTGTACTATTTAGTATTCTGTGGTAATAGTAACAAAGTCTCTTCCCGCCCCGCCCCGGCGCCGTCGTCAGTACCTACGCTTAGACCTTTCAAAGACAAAGTTAAAAACTTTTTTTCAAACAGATACCTACCTATACTTACAAAAGAAAATTATTTTGAATCGTCCAACATTTTATTTCATACCACAAAACGCTATTTAAAAAAATGCTCCTTTCATCAATAGACACAGGGTGATCGAAAAGGAAGGTTTGTATGTATGATACGTACATACATATTGCACACGTGCGAAACCGAGGCAGGTTTCTAGTGTTTAATAGAAACATAAGTATTGAAACACTTTTGAAGATTCTCAGACAGATTAGAACGCTCTCTCTCCCCTGGTTAGAGAAAGAGACGGTAAAATAAGACACTGTGTTTGGATTGGACTAAATTTAAGAGACTGCATTCTTAATGAAAAAAAAAATAGTTTATTTATTTTATTTATAACGAACAGCCAGGTCCCGGGGTTTTACCCTCGCGGATCTTGTTCTCTTCAGAAGATCAAGGTAGGTATAATTTATTATTTATGTCATACTAGCGGCCCCGCGGTTTCACCCGAGTGGTTTCCGTTCCCCGTGGGAATATCGGGATAAAAAGTATCCTATGTTTTAATTCAGGCTATCTACTATTTATGTGCCAAATTCTAACCAAATCCGATTAGTAGTTTTTGCGTGAAAGAGCTCTACTCTATCTGCTCTGCTCATAGCAAAACTATGATTGCTTATGGATGGGTAAGCACCTTACCTTGTCCATACCTTACTTTTCCACAACTTACCTTAACCATACCGCACCTTATAGCCATATTTTTTTAAGCCTAATTATTTTATAATGTTTGCTAAGCTGTAAGGTTTCTTTCCCTAATATAAATAAATAAATAACTACCATTTTAATGTACCTTTAACAAAATAAATTCTAACTATTCTGAATTGAATGATATTAAGTGTATGAGAACTGAATAATACAGAAAATAGTAAAAAAAGCAAAGGTAACTTTTATCCCCCTATTAATTAAGTGATGCGGTTTGGGGGTCTTAAAAAGTTTGGGAAGCGATGTTGAACAAAATTTTTAGTCGCCCGAAATATTTTTAATTAAACACCTCTAATGGATTACGACCACAATAAATGATCACGGAGAGTAAGTAACTGAGTTTCTCCCTGTAAGTACATGGTGTTTGCAAGTGCAACAGCGCCGAAATATCAGGAAATCGACAATGGTAATAATCACGGTAATAATCACGTGTGGTGATGGTGTGATAAAAGCTAAGTGCTACCACAGAATAAATAATAGTGGTGCTACCCCGTTGTGGATAGAAAAAACCCGTTTTTCATAGTTGTACCACTGAAAGTGACCAGGAAACTTAAAAAAAACACATTAAAAAAAACAAAGAAAGAAAAGACATTTATTTGGGTGGGCCATCAGAACAAAATAACATAAGTACATACCTACCTACTTACTTAGACACAAAGACACATCGGTAAAGTCTATCAAATTCAGTTATCAAAACTTTAAAAGAAAACCATTAGAATCTCTTTAAACTCTCATCAGATTCACAAACCGTCGAAAACGGAATCGGATTAAACTTTTGTGCTTGTCTCTGTCTATTCTATAGTGACATAAGTTAATCAGGGGGCCGATTAAGGGGTTAAGTAGGTAAGACTATAAAACCAATTTAGTTTAATTCACACTGTAGGTACCTATCGCAAGTGAATTCTCCTTTAGCACAGAATATATAATAGTATCCTTTAGTTCGACCACCTATGTGCCACCACAATGCTCTCCGCTCCGTGACGCCAAAAGTCCAAGATCCCATGCAGGCTTGCCAAACCTCACCTATTTTCTGACGGCTAAAATGTGATGGATCAGGTAGCTTTAGGGCGTTTGTGCACTACCACTGAATTTTACCGATCCGAAAAAAAACGGATGCTTGTATTTTAATAATTTATCATTTATATTAGTAATTAATTAACCGACTTCAAAAAAAGGAGGAGGTTATCAATTCGACTGTATATTTTTTTTTTTATTTTTTTTTTTATTTTTTATGTGTGTTACCTCAGAACTTTTTAGTTAATGAACCAATTTGGATAATTCTTTTTTTATTTAAAAGGTGACGGTTCTCATGTTCAAATTTCATCAAGAACTGACAAGAAGTTCAGGAGTTATCCTGAATAATGTGTATTGAGACTTTATTTGGTTATATGGACGATTTCATATTTTCATCAAATTGGGGATCACTTTCAAAATTAATTTTTTTTCGAAAGATGGTACTTCTGACCTGATCTTATTTTCACCAAGTCAGGACCAGGAGATAAAATCCCAAGAAAATTGAGAGAAATTCTCAAATATAGGCAAGCCTTATGCGTTACATTTATTTTTGAAGTTAGTCAAGTATTTGCATCTGGTAGTCATCATCTCATAGTGATGAGCCGGTGATAGAAGCTACAACTCCTAGACGGTTAGGAGCTGGAGAATATTTCTTTAAGTATTAATCGTACGTATGGACCAATAGTTATTTTCTTTCAGGTTATTAGGGTGAGCTGATGATGAGAGGTGAAACTCCTCAACAGTTAGGAGTTATATGATGTTTTATAAATACCATATGCACGAATGGACCTTCAGATGTACTCCTTCAAGTTATCTAAGTAGCTGAAGATGGAAAGCTGAATTCCGTAACGGATAGGATATTTACAACAATTTATCATAATCACTATGTAGTTTCTTAAGCTACTTCACTAAAAATCGAAAAATAAAACGTTTTTGAAAAAAAAATGTAACCGCCTTCAAAACGGATCTTCAAACAAAAATTAACTAACACTAAAAAACGAAAAAATAATAAGATTTTTTAATTCAAAGGACGTTGATATGATTGTGACTTTTTCTAATTTATCTTGGTACTTACTGAACTGTTTGAAGTGCCAAGCCAAAAAGAAGCCAAAAAGAATAAGAACGAAATATACTGAATGAAATAACAAACATATTTAAAAAAAACCCGGTCTCAAGCGTGAGGTTTAGGACGTATTTACCTCAATACCTATTAGACGGCACCGACTTCAAACAGTTCAGTAAGTACCAAGATAAATTAGAAAAAGTCACAATCATATCAACGTCCTTTGAATTAAAAAATCTTATTATTTTTTCGTTTTTTAGTGTTAGTTAATTTTTGTTTGAAGATCCGTTTTGAAGGCGGTTACATTTTTTTTTCAAAAACGTTTTATTAAATACAAGCATCCGTTTTTTTCCGGATCGGTAAAATTCAGTGGTAGTGCACAAACGGCCTTATGCGTATTTTACACAGAACAGAGTGGTATTTTAAGAGTAAGCACTCGCTGACTTGGGCAGACGGCCAATTAATGGGTATAGGGCAGGAGACCCTTTTGTAGGTAGGTTACCTGTATAAAGACTTTTAAAACTTTTAAATCAGAAAATGGGGTTTATTAAAAAAAAATCTTATGACCTATGGAATTCTAACGATTGTTATTATTATGTACTTTAAAATACCTTATTTTAATTGCCATAAGCAAAAATGACGAAAACTTTTAGAGCAAAAAGAGGCCAAAACCGGGTCAGTGGGCAAAATCGGGGCTTCTGCCCTACCTGGTGCTGAAGGAGGGAACAACAATACTAAATTTTATTAATTTCTATTGATTTTTATTTAAGTAGGTACAACGTGTAACAGAATTATTGGCTAAACCAGGAATAAGGTAGATAGGGACCATCAAGCTGAACAACTTTTACTATAGTAAAAGTTGTTCAGCTTGATGGTCCCTACTCTGAAACTGCGAAAAAAACAGCTATTTCATACAAAAATTAATTACGAAAAATATGAAAATGTATGAAACCGCAATTTTTTTCGCGATTTCAAAGTTAGTCCCATGGTAAAAGCTCATAAGTTTGATGCTCCCTAGTCCCTATCTACCATGATTCTGGTTCAGCCATTCATTCTGTTACAAGTTGTATTACCTAATATAGCGGATCCTCGCGGTCTCACCCGCGTGGCACCCGTTCCCGTGGTAATATCAGGATAAAATATAGCCTAAAATGTCACTCGGGAAGAATTTAGCTTTTTAATGGTCAAAGAATTTTCGAAATCGGTCCAGTAGGTCGGTTCAGTCCTGTGTGCCTTTCAACCAAATCCGCTTAGTAGTTTTTGCGTAAAAGGTTAATAAACATCCATACATAATACCAACCAACATTGGTACAAACTCTCACATTTAAAATATTAGTATGATAATGTTCCTGAATAAGTTATTTATGTAAGTACTTACCAATTTTGCAACAAAATCTGCAAATAAACCACTGCTAGGTACATGAAATGTCTCAGAACCATTAGTTAATTTTAAGGCGATACTCGGAAAAATTATGCTGAAGCGAGATAGCAATGTGAAAAAGAGGCGCGTGGAAGCGAGACCGACGTTGCAGATTCGGCTAAAAAAACACAAAATCACTTCGTATTAAAAAACTACAGCGATTTAAAAAAAATGCTTCTATACGATCCTAGATATTATTGGTGTCCACTAATTAAACCAATTTCCAATAGTGTAACTAACCCCATTTACGAATAATCTTGAATTTTCGCATTTTTAGAGGTCTTTTCGAAAAGAAAAAGTGTCGAGGCAAAATCATAAAATCCTGTTTTTGAAACTATACGATTCTAGATGAAGGTATGAAGAAATATATATATCTTAATACCAGATTTGTAACAACTATAACCGTCCTATAGTTTTAAATCAAAAAGTCCATACTTTTTCCGAGTAGCGCCTTAAACAGTTTCAAAATTTTGATAGCGCGACCGCCATGTTGGTTTTTTTGTAAGGCGATCGGACACTGGGAAGTGAGTCAAATTAAGCTTGCAAGATTTGTCCCCCACTAACTAACTATCTAACTACCTAACTAACATGGCAAGTTAATAAAAAGATTGTAATAATATATCAGTTTTTTTAAATATAATACTTACTTTATTATTTGTCTCTGTACACTGTGATCTGTTTCCAAAACTAATAAAAAATATTTTTGTAGCTTCGGATACCGTGATCAGTGGGTAAAAATATTAATATATTTTTTGTTGGAAACGGATCACGGTATCGGTGGATACAACTCGCCGTGATCAGGGGCCAATTCATTCTGATACCGTGATCCGTGGCTACAGACCTCGATAAGTCGTATGTAATTTTCTATGGTTCTCCCCATATAATCATGGCTAGAGTAGGCTGAGTAGGTTAGGTATACTCGCCAGATAAATCTGCGCACGATCGTAATCGAATACTAAAACAAAAAAAATACCTACTGTAACAGCGCCTGAAACGCCCCAGTTGCGGGCAGAGATCTGATACGGACTCTTAAGGTCATAGCCCACTTATACCGCACCGCTCCGACCCAACCAAAGTAAGTATGAGCAGCCAAATATGGACTTAATATCGTTCACTGTAGATGCAATTTACAGTAACAATATACAATAGCAGACAGCGCGCGGTAAGCGAGCCTGCCGCAAGCTAAAGTGCATCTACAGAGCACGACGTTAAGTCGATATTTGACTGCTCATACTTTGGTTGGGTGGGAGCGGTGCGGTATAAGTGGGCTATGACCTTTAGATTACCTATACCACTGTGGTATATGTTAGTTTTTACCACAGATAATATAATACTATGTTGTTACCAACATTCGTTCATAAAACCCGCTACTAGCTAGTTCAGCGCCTTTCTAACGCTTTTTCTTTATGAAACCAAATTAGGTATTATCAAATTATCGAACAACTCGCCTTAACTTCAAACTGTTCAGCTTTATTAAAACTGTAAACTGGGTGTTTTCTATGTATATTAAGTATGTATTTACAAACAAAAAGTATTTAAGTATATATTTATCCGTTATCAAGTTCACGTAGACACAGTTTCTTAAGAAATTAACTACGGGCTTAGATAATTGGTGTGATTGTAAGAGAATATTTATTTATTTATTATTATTTATTTATTAAAACACTATTAGCCTTCGTGTGAACCACACGAAGTTATCCCGCGGGAACCCGATATTTTTCGGGATAAAAAGTAGCTGAAATCACTCCCCAACTTTTAAACTATCCCTATACAAAAAATCACATCGAACCGTTTTGCTCTGTTTTACGTGAAAGACGGGAAAGACGGAAAAACAAGCAAACACACATAATGTTTTTATTACTTATACTATTAGTATGGATATGTTTTATTGAAATACTGCTTCACAAAGTTGTGACAAAAACCGAAAATAAATCACTGTAACATGATAATAATGTCTCGGACCCATTCATAATTAGTTTAAAAAGTTAAAAAGCTTCAGCACTTCGCGCCTTCGCGGGCCATTTGACGTAACGCTGCGGCCATGTTTGTTATTTTTGGCGCCAATTAAGTTGTTATTCGAGAGCGATTCCGTTTGCAGCAAGTGATGAATGTGCAATTTGAGTAAGCATCTCCGTTTTAAGAAATGTATTTTTTATTAAATTTTAAACTTTTGCTTCAGCAAAATATTGGTAGTAAGTACTTAGGTATAGGTAGGTATATCCTTTAAATTTGGAAACCTCGGCTTGTTCTTGTTTAAGAAAACCTTACCTAATTTTAAAATTCGACAGTTATTATAAAAAACACATACTTCTCTAGACACACCACTGAAAAACCCCCGACACAAAAAAAAACTCAAAAAGACAGATTTTTTTTTATCTCTGTCGGGGGACCCCGGCAACGTATAATATACCCTTTTAGTACTTGTCATTTTGTGGTCCCCCGACCTATAGAGAAAATTTATTTTTTGACATATTTTTGAGTTTTTTTTTGTGTCGGGTGTTTTTAATATTTTAAAATTTTATTTTTATTAAGTACTTACATCCTTTTTAATTTGCACATAAAAATAAAAAAAAAAACCGCATTGAAATCGCTAATTTCAGCCAAACAAATCGGAGCAACTTAATTTTTGGCAGCCATTTTTTTGCCGCCATTTTGTTTTTTTTATTACCACCTAAATTTGCCCAGAGTTTACATTATTTTAGTCAAAGCAACACGTCTGTATCTTTTTCCATTTCGGCAGGCACTTTACCATCTCCATAAATTTCCGGATGGATTTTCATCAAACGTGGCTAAGAGAACCATCTCGATTAATATAGCTTTCAATTAAAAAATTATCCGTTTAGGCACTACGAATATACGTACAGACAAACAGACATAGGCCTCAAACCTCAAAACACCTCTTTGCGCTGCGTCGGGGGTTAAAAACAATTTAATAGCAGGAGGTCCTATCAACTTAGATGACCTTCGTGGTCGAATGTGCACGCACCGGTATTCAAGGTACCATCATGAGGATTTGATATCCCGGAATTTCGATTACCGTTCGGAATCACTGCACGGACACGATCCAACGCAGAGCTGAGAGGCTAATTGGCGACAAAAAACTGGTGAAGAGCAAGTTTCACACCCTAGCTCACCGCCGCAAAGTCGCCTGTCTGTCGGACTTTTACAGATTATACTTCGGAGAGTGTGCTCAGGAGCTGCATAAGCTCATACCGCCATCCCCCTTCTTCCACCGGACATCCAGACGCACAGCGGGCTACCACCATTTCTTGGTTGATATTCCCAAATGCTACTCAACATCTTTTATATTGCGCACCAGCAAAGGAGTCGAACTCCCTCCCTGCGTCTGTATTCCCGTTCCCGAGCAGGGGGGCTACCGCGTAATTTTATGGATATGAACTTCATACGTTTTTGGGAACTTTAAGTCAATTTTATAAAGAAACTAGCCGCTATCAGTTCCTTGTTTTGTGACGTCGGGTATAACGATATCTAGCTAGCAACGTTCAACAGAACAAAGCAGCTAAAATCTGTCAAAATAAAGCCCCCCCAGGGGGGCTACCGGCTAAGAAATCTGGATATGGGTATGGGCTTCAACTGTCATTTGAATTCCTTATCTTGATAGATTTTTGCTGCTTTGTTCTGTTGAACGTTGCTAGCTAGTTATCGTTATACCCGACGTCACAAAACAAGGAACTGATAGCGGCTATTTTCTTTATAAAACTGACTTAAAGTTACCAAAAACGTATGAAGTTCATACCCATAAAGTTACGCGGTAGCCCCCCAGGTACTTATAACCCGACCACCTTCAGAGCAAGAGTGAATAGGCACCTTCTGGGTTAGCTCGCTCCATCGTAAGTATCTAGATCCTGTTTTAGCCCATGGGCTTGATTGGGATCAAGAGCAAACCCATTAAAAGTAAAAGTAAAAAGAAACGAAAACTGACTTTTCGTTATTTTCTAGTTTCTGGGTATACCTACTCGTATGTTGGAATACCCGTCGTTCTTTTCAGTTTCCATAACTCAGGTTAGGCTACTTTTACCTAGTTAGGGATTAGAAAAATGTACTTATGTGATGGTGTATGTAGCTACATAGTATTTATTTGAAACTGAATAAAAGCAGGCACTCATATAAAAAACTTTCGGCAGCAAACTTAAGATTGGTAATATCAGAGCGATCGTAAATAATTTAACAAGCAGCACAATAAATATAGATTTCTAACGCACAAAGATATCTACTCCCAACCAACGCATTGTCTTTTTTACAAATTACGATTATCGCAAGAAATTCCTACAAATATATCGTCAAACAACTTCATCGATAGTCACATTTCTTTCAAGATTTGACCCATTAATTTCGCTCTTTTATTGCCTTCCAACTTTTTTAAAACAATATATTTAAAAAAACAACGGTTGCACTCCGGGGGTGCCGGCAGAAGTGAAAAGGCTCCCTTGACTTTTTCACAAAAAAAGGAATTTAACAAAAAAAAGAAAAAAATACGGGCTGGATTTGATCCGATCCGAGGTCTTCTGGCTTCAATGCCTCCCGTTTTCTAAGCTGAGCTATTACCACTTTGGAAACGGTGCCCAAATTTGCCTTCGTATTCTAATGACATTGTAACAGTTTTTCGATCAGGTCACGTGTCCGTCTTACGAATTTGTGTGTCCTGCCTGCCTGACCGGGGGGGCTACCGTGCCCATACAAGGACAAAATATGAGCTTCAAATGTCAAATGAAGCCCATGTCCATACCCATATTTTTTTGCCGGTACGGGGGCTGGGGGGCTACCGCGTAAATTTATGGATATGAACTTCATACGTTTTTGGGAACTTTAAGTCAATTTTATAAAGAAATTAGCCGCTATCAGTTCCTTGTTTTGTGACGTCGGGTATAACGATAACTAGCTAGCAGCCCCCCTGGAGGGCTACCGGCTAAGAAATGTGGATATGGGTATGGGCACAGAATATATAATAGTACTAACGTAATATGGGCTTCAAATGTCAAATAAAGCCCATGCCCATATCCATATTTTTTTGCCGGTAGCCCCCCAGTATTGGTATCCATTTATTCCATCTTGATTCTGTTTTTTGAATCATCTCATTAAGCTCTCGATTTTCTTCAGCGCAAAGCCTCGAACACTCAACTTTCAACCCTTTTTATTTCCATTGCAAGCCTCAACTCAAATTAGCTATTCCGATCGCACGTTCCGTTAAACGCAATAAACGCACACGCGTGCACATTTAAACGCTCACTGATGTCTCATTTTCTAAATTTGTTACGAAAAGATAAATCTCAACACCGCCCCAGTCTCGTTAGCTAAATCTCTCGACTCCGCAATCATTCACCGCCCGAAAAAAGGATATGAACATGAAAAGAACTGTCTTCTCAGTGAAATTTAGTAAGTGGTTTGAGCTCATTAAAAAGCTGTAAAGTTAAATCGCTGGAGAAGAACAGAAGTATTTATTTAGTTAGTATTAACAAACACTTTAACAATGGATCTAATTTTAAACTATCAATCAAAGAAAATTTTACTTTATACTCTTTGGCATAAAAACTTTTTCGTGAATTCCTTTGTCTATGTCACGAACGGAAGATGTTATTTTTTTCACAATGGCGTCGCGCGTCTTGGAACGCGCGCGAAAAAACAAAGACATGGCGCGTTGACAAGTGTGGATAAATTGACATTAATTGCTTTACCGCTGTCGGGGAAGTTCGGAGTGCATGTTTCTTTGTTTTTGTTGAAAGAACACAGCGTTAAACTATTCTTGATGCTAATTAATTTACTTGGTACGTTAATTGTATGCGATTTGATGTATTGCGGTGTTCTATACAGTACCATTCAGAGTAAAGAACTACGACTTGAATGTATCGAGCGAGAGTTAATTTATAAATACTTTTAACGCCTTTTTAATACCAATTTCAAATAGATATTACTCGTAACTTAAGAATAAAGACGAGAGACATTAATAAATGTAACATTTTTTTTTGAAAATTAGGCCTGAGTTCATCAATAGTCGGTTACGTTAAGGCACGTTAAGGGCAGGATCTTCAAAATTATCGAAATTAACCTATTTTTGACTAAAAGTAAACATATTACCTATTCATTATTTTGAGCAGAAAAAATATAAGTAAGTATTTATGTTGACGTTTGATAGACGATCTTGATTATTTTGTGACTAAAAACACGATATTCGTATTTTCACTCGAATATAAAAAAATTCAAACACAAAGAAAATGTTCATTATTTTTATATATTTTTTTGTTTTATACTTAGATTATTGCTTACTCGCTCTAATTCACGAATAATATACAGAAACATAGGTAGGTAGGTACCTAATGTCATATATAATATTTATAAGTAGAAGATTATTCACAACAGGCTACTTTTTCAAAAAATGAATCTATGCTCAAAATAACAAAAAAAACATTGAAAAAATGAAAAAGTGAGGTTATTTTCATTACTCTTCACACATAAAGAAAACGACAAAAACAGAGTTTTTGGAAGATCCTGCCCTTAATCGTTGTTTTGTTGGTTGGTTAACGCACGTGATTGGTGTTCATATGGGTTAACCGAACGTTAACCAGCGGTTAATGTTGTTGGTGAACTCGGGCCTTAGTTAGTATCGTTGATTTGGAGCTATTTGCAGGGTAAAATTGTAGATTCCTAGCTAATTGGATTACAAAGATTTAATTCTGAACTATATATCTATCTTCTTAGGTAGTTATACATAAGGAAATATTGTTAAACAAGTATCTTGCCTTACTGGGCAAAATAAAATAAAATACACGCACGTTATTCTTTTTATAGAAATGTAAATACAAGACAAGCTGACTGACAAGTGAATTTTTTGGTAAACATACAAATTGACTTAAAAAGTTTGGTATAAAAAATTTCCGTAATTTGTGATTATGGGAATTTTGAATAAACAAAGTCCTTCAACGTAAATAAAACAAGTACTTATAAATAATCACACATACAACGACAACAACATAATCAGCGAAACAAAAATATCTCTATTAAATTGGGATCGACCGGATACAATTTTTACACACTCAAAAACATTTTCAGAACACTTAAAGTGACACACACACTCATTATATCATTAAAACTGAAATACAACCCGTTCCGACATTGTATGTTCTTTGTAATTTCTTTAACGACCGCCAGATATCCAATAAATCTTCGCCGCATTTATCTCTGGGTACAAATTTATTATTTCACACGTGAAAATTATATTTGTGGCAGTTTAAACTTTACGACTATTGCTTAAGAGTTTTGGGAAAGTTAAAAAAAAGTTTGACGTTTGTTTTGGCGGGATCATTAGGGCTGCGTTCACGTTGTTAAACGCCGCTGCGTTTAGAAATCGAATATGGCTTCTACGGAATGACACGTTGATATATTGCCGCTAATTACTCATGGCGGGGAGGTGTTTATTGAAAATAGACGCGAGGTGACGACGTGTTGTGTCCGCTTCCATTTGGACGAGCGATTGTCTGGTATGACTTCCGCGAGACGCGTACACATTTTAAAGTTAATTATGCGTGATGTCGTTTGAAAATGATGGAGCTTTAAACCTGAAGTTGCGATTGTAAAAAGTTGTGCTCCAAATCAATAGCTATGTGCGCTGAAATCGATTAACTGACAAATTCACTGTTCCCGGTTCCAGAGGAGACTACCGTCTAGCATATGAATATGAGCTGAGCATGGGCTTCAATGGGCGATTTTCTGAAAGCTCAGTCACTAGATGGCGCTGTCCCACCTATGCAGTTAGAAGGAACGGAACGTTATAAATTTTACTTTGACGCGACTTTTTTACGTAAAACGGAACGTCAGACAGATGTTATTTATTTACCTACATCTTTAATTTTACCTATTTCGTTTCTGTTCCTCACAGGAGTACTTATTTAATATATATTATTAGTTTCCTTTGGGTTTTTAAAAAGTAATTAATTTAAATATGTTTCATACCAAAATATACCATAGACATGTACATACTTATTCAACGCCATCTAGTGAAGCAATTGGAAGGTTTTTTTTTAAATGGCCTCTCAGAAAATCGCTCATTCTGTGTATGGGTTTTAATAGTAGGAATGGGCGATTTTCTGAAAGCTCAGTCACTAGATGGCGCTGTCCCACCTATGCAGTTAGAAGGAACGGAACGTTATAAATTTTACTTTGACGCGACTTTTTTACGTAAAACGGAACGTCAGACAGATGTTATTTATTTGCCTAAATCTTTAAATTTACATATTTCGTTTCTGTTCCTCACAGTAGTACTTATTTAATATATTATTAGTTTCCTTTGGGTTTTTAAAAAGTAATTAATTTAAATATGTTACATACCAAAATATACCATAGACATGTACCACAGATAATATAATACTATACTAGTCATGTACATACTTATTCAACGCCATCTAGTGAAGCAATTGGAAGCTTTTTTTTTTTAAATGGCCTCTCAGAAAATCGCTCATTAGTAGAGGTAGGTAGGATTAAATTTGTAATATCCTCGTTAGTAATATCATGTCATCAAGTATTTAAGTCACTTAATTTTGGATGATGATGTAATTAATTTATTTTCAATAGGTACAATGTTTTTCTTACCTTACAGGGCCATGCTCATCCAGAGGAAAACGCGCCCGAACTGCCTTCAGCGCTCAACAGATCAAGAGCTTGGAGGCAGAGTTCGAGAAGAACAGATATTTGTCAGTGGCGGCACGAGGCAGGCTCGCGAGGCAGCTGAGACTCACGGAAACGCAGGTTTGTTGCTTCTGTACTATCTTACCAATCTATCTTTTTAATGTCCCCACTGCTAGGGCACTGGCCTTCGTTGATGGATAAGGATAAGATTTAACCGTCTCTGTGGTCTAGTGGTTCACACCACCGATTTCAGACCAAGAGGTCCCGGGTTCGATTCCCAGTGGGGGTACATTATTGTATTCGGTTTGGTTGGTGGTAGGACTCGTTCTTATTTCGCCTGGCTAGCTACCACCATCTCAGCAATAACAATAATAATATAACAATGATGTTTTCAGCATTGTTGTGTTCTGGCAGTTAAAGATAAGATAGCCAGTTCCTCAGTGATTGAGGATTCCGGGAGTAGTGCGCTTCCACCTTCAGCCCTCTGAGTACTGAATCCTATGGAGATGGCATATTGTTCTATATGAACTATTGGTTATACAAATATGAGCTAAATCGACATTGTACTCATAAACCTGTAGCCATCTTGTTCTATCTTACCTCCAATACTTCATGTAAAAAGAGACAGCAATATATTTATTCGACCTATTTTTTGGCAACATTGAAACGTGACGTCATCGTAATGCATGATTGAAGCCGGTCGCCATTTAGGTTTCTCGGTATGTGAGCTGTCAACGCGAGTTGTATTTGCAGTGTTTTGTGATAAAAGTCTTTTAATTTGAGACTTTCATGTGAATAAAAGGTATTAATAAGTGAGAGAAAGCAACAAGGAACATGTCTAATTGCAGTGTCGTAGTTTGTGGCATCAAAAAAAGTGAAAATCGTCCAAACATTACATTACATTGGTACGTACTATTTATTTTGCAAAAAACACCAAAACAATACAATAAATGCCTTGTGTTTTGGTTTTCCTGTGAATAGTTTACTTAGAATTCATACCAAATGTAGCTTACTACTTATTTTGGTGATTTCAATTTTGTTGGTGTATTTCAAGAAAATATAAATCTGTTTGTTTTGCGCTAGAGTTGCCATTATAGCATGTTTCTTATCGAATTATCGATGTTTTCAAATTTCAAGTGTAAATTGAGTGTATTAATTTTAAACTGTTTTTATTGTTTTAGGTTGCCTAAAAATAACAAAAAAAGAAAAATATGGCTGGATACAATGTGAAAGGAAAATTTAAAGACTCGTACGAAAACTATTTTTATGTGCTCTTTTCATTTTGAAGAACAGTTTCAAACGTCAACGACAGTTTAAGTTTTGAAAAGACGTTAATTTGGCCACTGGCGAAATTATAGTGCGACAACGTTTTCTATTCCGGTTGCCAAAAACTGGATACTTATATATAACGTGTTTTTTTAATGTCATTTTGCTGTAAAGTTGTTGTCGAACTTACATTCATTCTATCACATTAAAAGTAAGTATATTTTTTACCACTAGATGTCGCTTCGCTATATTCAAAATATATAAAAAAAAATATGCTTGCTCGTAAAGATCTCGATTCAAACTGTTTATTATTTTATTACTTAATAATGCTTGTTTTTTTTTGAGACATTTCTTTTTTTCTATGGTGGGTAGGTACCTAGTAGGCATTCTCCTTTGTGATTTATATTGTAATGTGTGTTATGTAAAAAAAACAATCCTTGTTGTATAAACATAATAGGTGTTTACATTATGGAGCTTTTTGTTTTATTTCATTACCTTTTTTTACATAAACTGGTTCTCGGGACCTTTGATCTGGAATTCTATGGAGGTCTCGCATGTGTATAGACGCATGAGCGTGACTCGGAAAACATAGAAAATTTGATCATAAAATTGCAGTTTCTAAGTAAAGGCGACTAGAGCCGACAAGTGGGGCGCCCTCAATCAAATTTATTGCTCGCTAAGTATTAATGTATTTACAATCGTAAAGATTGAAGCTAAGGTCGTGAAGTTTATTTACAAACTATAACCTCAGTAAAATATAGTAGGTTGGTCTTTTATCTACTACTACTGCAACATGAACTATATTTTACTAAGGTTAGTTTGTAAATAAACTACAGGACCTTATTTTTAATCTGTATCTGCGTTTGAATTTTTGATACCTTATGTACTTAACAAGCAATAAATTTAATAATAACGTGCGGATCCTCGCGGTTTTACCCGCATGGTACTCGTTCCCATGGGAATATCACGATAAAATATAGCTTATGTCACTCGGAAAGAATGTAGCTTTCTAATGGTCAAAGAAATTTCTAAATTAGTCCAGTAGTTTGGAACCTATTAAATTCAAACAATAACCAATCAAATCTTTCCTGTTTACGATATTACTATAGATGAGGAAGCACTTGGCAGCTCTTCTCGCCTTGAAGCCCCCAGTACAGGATGGCCACTCATGTTCGTCGACCATGATGGGCCATCATGTACAGGGGCGGTTTGCGTTGCTCGCAGGCGGCAATCACACGCAAACTCCCACACCGGGGGCTTTAAGCCCCCAGTACAGGATGGCCGATCAAGTTGGCCGACCATGTTGGCCATCGTGTACAGGGCCGGTTTGCGTTGCTCGCAGACGGCAATCAGATGCAAACCGGCCCTGTACAGGATGGCCGATCATGTTGGCCGACCATGATGGGCCATCGTGTACAGGGCCAGTTTGCGTTACTCGCAGACGGCAATCACACGCAAACCGCCCCTGTACACAATGGCCCATCATGGTCGGCCAACATGATCGGCCATCCTGTACTGGGGGCTTTACAGTTATTGCGTCTCACGCGCGCGGTCGGGCCAATGATTGTGTGCGTACATGCACAAACACATACACATTGTATCATTGTCATAAAGAACTTAATTATGTGCAAATGTAGGTATAATTTAAGCACATTATTAAGTTTTATTATTCTAAAAAACAAGGTATATAATTATACACTATAATTCCGTTTTAAATTATCGAGGTGATTACGATACTGCTTTTATAAAATATAGGGTGATATAGGTAGGTAGTCACAAAAATACGTGTATCTATAACTTAATCAATAAATAAATCGATGTACAAATAGGGCAGCACTACGGAAAGGCGCCATTTTGGTTTCTCGGTATGTGTGCTTGTGTGTGTGTGTATGCTTCAATTTTTCGTAGGTATGCCATCTCCATAGGATTCAGTACTCAGAGCTTCAGCCTTATCACCACTTAACATCAGGTGTGATGAAGGCTAAGTGCTAACCCTTGTTGTGGATAAAAAACAATAAGGAGAACGGGCCATGATGACCCACCACGTGGGCCCAGTGCGGATTGGTTTGATTCTTACTAATAATAAAAATGTGAAAGTTTGGATGTTTCTTACCTACTCAATCATAGCGAAACGGCTGAACGGATCTGGATGTTTATAAGAGATATAGATTGTGGTTCAGAATAGCTCACATGCTACTTTATACCCCGAGAAAATATCTCAGTCCCATAGTAAAATATCGTGGGGAATAGATTACAGTCATGAAATAAAAAACAAGCTAGTTGCCGTGACAATTAACTTGATGAATAATTTAAAATCAAACTTGTAAAATGTATGGAGGATTTGCTGTTTTAAGCATAATTGGTTTTTCTAGACCTGCCCCGCCCACCAAAATTAAAAGGAGAATGCCCAAGTTGCAATGGACGGCCGTCTAATGTTGCATCAAAGCCATACCTGTTTCATATGTACTTAGGTAAAATATCTAATAACTTCTCCCCATTATTATATTGAAAGTAAAAACAAGGGTTTAGAAATTATTTCCTAAAATGTAACAGTAAGTATAAACAGCGATTATTTCAGTCGAACATTCTTCCAAATAACATTGCACCACGCGAATGATTCGATATTTTCATAGAAAATATCACGATTTACAAATACCACAAAAGGTTTAAAAGTCTACACCAACAATTTATAAATCAAAATAACAGAAATCCAGTTCTTAAGCTCCGTCCGATGTCGATCAAAGAGTATGTAATCACTAAAGAGTATGTCACGCCAGATAAGTCTGCGCGCGGTCAAAATCGAATACTAATATTTCCCATAACCTTAGAGCAAAAAAATGTATTGTAACTAGCGCCAAAAACGCCCTAGCATTGTCGATGACTGACAGTCAGTGTTGCCGCCTTTCAAACTAGAAAAAGTCCGTAACCGAATCAGAAATTACGCGGATTCGTCGGGGCTAGATGTGTGGGTCATCAGCTTCCTCATAAGACATAGAGAAATTCTAAGCATGCTCTATTTTGATGCAAAGTTGGTGCAATCAAACGTGTCAGTAATAATTTTAGTGCAACCACAAGTTCGTTACTATGAGTTGTTTTTTGTGTGTTAGCTGGAGAAATGTGTCACCAGCTTACACATGCCGTTAAGGCAAACCAGTGAGGTTAGGGTTTTAGACTATAGTCCAAAAGTTAATGCACAATTGGTGCAATGAGAACCAGAAAAACTAACCGTCACACTCTAATACTGTTGAAACTACGATCATAAAAGTGTGTGCGAGCTGAAGTACCGTGTCTCTGGCTTGCACATCTGTATCTTCGTAATTATATAAGGTACGATGATGTGTTATACCTCAAAAGTTGCTGCAAAATTGATGCAATTAGAACCAAATTTATCAAATCTTTAGGTAAAATAGTTTTGGAGCTACGAACCGATAAGTATGTGTAAGCTGGTGACACGTAACACGGGCTGACACATGGTGAATCTCTGTAACTGTATAAGTAAGAGTTTCGTATTATATATCAAAAAAAACCTTATAGTTGGTGCAAACACGAGGCATGATTTCAAATCTCTGGGCCTCTTAGTTTCAAAATTATAGGCAAAAAAACTGTTTTCCCGCCAAAAAATTCAAAATAATGGTCTTGGACGCAGCTAAGTGCGGCGTTGCCGTTCCGTGCGCTACACTGTTGCAAACGAGTTTGAACTTAAGAGCTGGTGTTATTAAGAGTCACTTTAATTGCGCTTTCGATCGTTTTCATTTCTGTTCTAAGAATTTTAGGCCAGGAGCCGTCTGATATAAGTACGCTGATTCCTAACCTTTTTATGAGAAACAGATGGTTTAATTACAAGTAATTTTTAAATTTTGGCGTTAGAAACTTCACACTCATTTGTTGATAAAGCAAAGAAATAATTAGATTTGGCACAATAATAAACATAGAGGAATGCAGAAAGGTAAAATTTATGTAGGTACCTATAAAACCTACTACGTATTTATTACAGAGAGAAGGCTTCATTCATAGAACGGTGCGAAATGATTTCACTACTACCAGTCTACTTACTACATACAGTCAGTCATCGCGTTTGACATTGGCGAAAATGCCGCCGATGTCCAGACAGTTGTAATACTGTAAGGGTTGTCACGCGTAAGTCTTACTTCGCCGAAAAAAAGGAGTTACATTTTATACATCTTGCTTGACTAACTTACTAAAAAGGTATATAGATATGGCGAAGTTCACAGGTTTATATTGTGACTAGCCTTCCGCCCGCGGTTTCGACCGCGTGGACTGCACGAGAACGAGACGTTATCCTATGGGAATAATATGATGGCGGCCAACTTTTTTGTTTGTGGGCCGATTTTGATGAAACTTGGTTTTTAGTACTATTTTGACAAGAAAACTGCAACGCAATGATAAAATTTTTGAAAAATCCAAGATGGCGGCCAATTTTTTTGTTTATCGGCCGATTATGATGAAACTCAGTTTTTGGTACTATTTTGACAAGAAAACAGCAACACAATGTTAAAATAATTAAAAATCCAAGATGGCGGCCAACTTTTTTGTTTCTTGGCCGTTTTCGATGAAACTCGGATTCTGGTACTATTTTGACAAGAAAACAGCAACGCAATGATAAAAATATTAGAAATCTAAGATGGCGGCCAACTTTTTTGTTTGTTGGCCGATTTTGATGAAACTCAGTTTTTGGTACTATTTTGACAAGAAAACTGCAACGCAATGATAAAATTTTTGAAAAATCCAAGATGGCGGCCAATTTTTTTGTTTATCGGCCGATTATGATGAAACTCAGTTTTTGGTACTATTTTGACAAGAAAACAGCAACACAATGTTAAAATAATTAAAAATCCAAGATGGCGGCCAACTTTTTTGTTTCTTGGCCGTTTTCGATGAAACTCGGATTCTGGTACTATTTTGACAAGAAAACAGCAACGCAATGATAAAAATATTAGAAATCTAAGATGGCGGCCAACTTTTTTGTTTGTTGGCCGATTTTGATGAAACTCAGTTTTTGGTACTATTTTGACAAGAAAACTGCAACGCAATGATAAAATTTTTGAAAAATCCAAGATGGCGGCCAACTTTTTGTTAGTGGGGTGATTCTAATGTAACTCGGTTTCTGGTACAATTTGTCAAGAGAACAGCAACGCGATGTTATAAATATTAAAAATCCAAAATGGCGGCCAACTTTTAAGTTTTTGAACCAATTTTAATGAAACTCGGTTTTTGGTACAATTTTGACCAGAAAACAGCAACGTAATGTTAAAATTCTAAAAAATCCAAGTTGGCGGCCAACTTTTTTGTTTGTGGGACGATTTTGATGAAACTCGGTTTTTGGTGCTATTTTGACAAGAAATAAGAAACGCAATGTTAAAATTGACGAATTAAAATTAAATATAAGCATGTAAAATAATAAATTTTGAGACTTCCTGCCCCGATTTTTTTTTCCACAATACCTTCGGGGTCCTAAAACATCTACCTTCACATTTTAAGACAATTCTTCCGTACTAACGTTAATACCTATACAGGTGTCGGTATCGCTCAACTTCAAGGGCCTACTGTATGGAAAAGTTGCTGTTTTCTTGTCAAAATACTACCAAATACCTAGTTTCATCAAAATCGTGCATATTTATTTATTTAATCTTTATTGCAAAATATATAACAAATGGCGGACTCAATGCTGATATGCATTCTCTTCCAGTCAACTGGAAAGGGTGTCAGGAAGAAAATGAACAGCAGCAATAAAAAAATTTACAGTTAAAAGAAAACAGAAGGAACTAATTAAATGCAAGAAAAAATACTAAAATTAAATAACAAATGAAAATTTGTAAATGCTTATAAATATATGAGTATTAAAAGGTATACATACTAAAGTAGCAATAACATGATATATAATTTATACATACACATATTACATATACATACAACTATAAATAAATAACACATAAAGTCAGAACAGATCTATCATGATAAGTGTAATCAGCTCGAGTAATGTTCGTGGACCATTTTCTTGAACACGCACTTACTTGGGGCACTGCGGATATTTTAAGGGCAAATCGTTCCAAAGTTGTACAGGCGAAAAAGAAAATGATTGGGAGACGAAGCCACAAGAGTGGGATGGTGTTTTCAGGAGAAAGTTGTCACTAGAGCGAAGGCTACGTTCATTAGAGTCGCCCAGAAACTGAAATCTGGATTTCAATTAATCTGGGGTAAGTGGATCTAATAGAATATTGAAGAGCATGCAGACAACTCTAACGTTCCTACGCTCGCGAATAGGGAGCCAATTGAGCTGCTGACGGTGTTGACAGATATCGTATTTACGTAATCGATATATGAAACGAATACAGTTTTTAAGGAAACGATCCAACTTACTGAGAAGGTTTTTTTCTTTTGAGGTTGGTACTACAGACATCAGCGTAGACAATTATAGGTAAGACAACCGTCTGTATTGGAGCAATCTTGATACTGGAAGGCAGAAAGAACTTAAACCTATAGAGAGATCTAAGTGCATTAGTGGCTCTGAGACATGCTTGTTCGATATGATCTTTCCAAGAGAGGCAGGCATCGATATAGTCAAACCCAAGTCCTTCATTTGTTGTGAGTAGGATATTATCACGCCGTTAAATACCAAATTGTAGAAACTATTCCAGTTTACGCATGACAGCTGTCGAGAACTACCCTACCAGCAATTAAAGATTGACATTTAGGTGCGTTAACTGATATGCCATAATTAGCACTACTCTCTACCAACTCCTGATTTTTCCTTTACTTTCAATCATTTTGTGGAATGTGATGTTAAGAGATCTGTACTCTCTATCAAATCCAATGCTGTGGGTGCTGATTCTATTAGTCGCAAAATGATCCTTCCTATTATTGATATCCTTACTCCCGTTGTCACCAAAATACTCAACACTTCTATATCTACTGGTGTTTTTCCTGCTTCTTGGAAAAACGCGAATGTCGTTCCAGTACCCAAAAAACGAAATCCCACCATTTATTCCGAATATCGCCCTATTTCCGTCCTCCCTTTCCTATCCAAAGTCCTAGAAAAACTAGTTTTCGGCCAGCTGACTGCCTATCTCCATAGAAATAACCTCCTCAATCCTTTTCAATCTGGTTTCCGCAAGGGCCATAGCACATCCACGGCATTGGTTAAGATAACGGAGGACATACGCCGGGGAATGGAAAAGCGTCAACTTACATTGTTGACGTTACTAGACTTCAGTAATGCCTTCAATTCTGTTGATTTTGACCTACTCCTTGGCGTGTTGCAATCTCTTAACATATCTCCAGCTGCAACTGATTGGTTTAGAAGTTACCTGATCGGACGACAGCAGCGCATCTGCGTTGGTGATTCTTTATCTGCATGGTGTAACATCGATGCAGGAGTTCCCCAGGGAGGTGTCTTATCTCCTCTGCTTTTCTCTGTATTTATCAACTCCATCACACATTCACTTTCAAGCTCCCACCACCTTTATGCAGACGATTTACAAATTTATACTCAGGCACCTCTCTCTGAACTCCCTAGTGCAATAGCGGCTACCAATATCGATCTCGCTGCTATTACCAATTGGAGTAAGTCTTTTGGGCTTACTGTAAACCCTTCTAAGACTCAGGCAATCATTATTGGTAGTCCATATTACGTCTCGAGGATTGATTTTGGGCAGTTACCTCCTATCACTTTCGATGGCACTGTCGTTCCTTTAGCTAAATCTGTTCGAAACCTTGGCGTAATTTTTGATGATTGTTTTTCATGGATTCCTCAGGTCGATGCTCTTAGAAAAAAAGTATTTGCTGCATACAGCTCATTAAACCGTTTACGAAACTTTCTACCCACTAAAACCAAAATTACTCTTGCCCAGTCTCTTCTCCTTTCTATCATAGACTACGCTGATGTCTGTTACACGGATCTTTCGGAGGTTTTGCTCAACAAACTGGAGCGTCTGCAGAATATGTGTATCCGTTTCATCTTCAATCTCCGTAAATTTGACCACGTGTTGCACTTCCGCTCAAAGCTAAATTGGCTTCCAATTCGCCGGCGCAGGGACTTTCATGCTCTTACGCTTCTCTATTCCATCCTCTTCCACCCAACCACTCCTCACTACCTTAAAGAATGTTTCCGATATCACACCTCCTCCACCCAATGTACCTTACGCTCCTCCTCAAATCTTACTCTTGTTTTTCCACCCCATTCCACAGATTTCCTCTCCTATTCTTTCTCTATGCATGCTGTTCGACTATGGAATGCTCTTCCAGAAGGTATCAGGAAGGCTCCATCTCTTAAATCTTTTAGTGATCAAGTCCGAACGCATTTCCTATCTTATTCTTAATACCTATCTTATTTCCTCTCTTACTCATATTATCATTAAATTTTCTTTACTTTATTCCTATATCTTTTTAATTATATCTATATAATATATTATAATGTTCTTCAAATTGCACCCACTCCCCCTTCCCCTTTATGTCCTCAGACGATTATTATTTTTCCACTCAAGGTTGCCTGGAAGAAATTGCTACGTAGCAATAAGGCCGCCTTTTGTGTACTTCTTTTGTAGTGTCTTCTTTTTGTTATGTGTTTTCTTTTTGCAATAAAGTGTTTTATTATTATTATTCCCTTTATTACATTTTAAATACTTACAAAATTATATTTCTAAACATTAAATTTTTACAATGTATAACACTAAAAAATATAACATTTAAAAATACAAAAATGCAGTTCCCCAACGGTAGCAAGATCAGGGTCCCGGCTACCGATGGTTAAGGATCCAGAGACAGGAACCTTCTCTCTATACGGGCCGTGTCCAGAAGTACTGCCTTCTGCATCTGACTCCCGATCCATCCACCTAACGCAAGCCTCTTAAGGTGTTTATCGAGGCTCTTGGCTATCAGACCATGGGCAGATATGACTATCGGAACAATAATTGCTGAATCAATGTCCCACATGTCAACAATCTCGTGAGCTAAATCAAGATATTTGTTTTCTTTATCTTTTTCAGCTTTCACAAGGTTGTCGTCATGGGGAACAGTGACATCAACAATTATTGCGCGGCGTTCGTGTCGATCTATCAATACAATATCAGGCTTATTAGCTACAATAGTCCTGTCTGTAATGATAGATCGATCCCAATACAATGTGGCATGGCTATTTTCAAGGACCTGTTCTGGTGCATACCTGTAGTACGGCACCTCGGATGCCATAAGACTATGTTTCAGAGCAAGTTGTTGGTGTATTATCCTGGCCACTTGGTTATGTCTATGCAAATACTCGCCGTTTGCGAGACGAGAACAACCGGAGATTATATGCCTAAGGGATTCACCCGGACGATGGCACGCTCGACAAATATCCACTGCGCCATCCCTTAGGATATACTTTCGGTAGTTATTCGTCATCACAACCTCATCCATAATTGCACAGACAAAACCTTCGGTTTCGCCAAAAAGATCACCGAAACGGAGCCAGGATACTGAGGCTAATAAATCTACGTCGGGCCCATGGAGAGCCCGGTAGAATCTGCCATGTAACTCCTTGCTTTGCCACACAGTGTTGCGGTCGGAAGTACTACGCACTACAGGTTTGCGCCAGTTTTCTTTTGCTAAAAATAGAGGAGTCAGTCCATTGTCAACAGCAACTACATCTCTATGAGACCCAATATCGACTTGGAGAAAATACTCCCTAAGATTGCATATCTCGCGGTTATGCAATGTCTTAGCATTTAAGAAGCCACGACCACCGCACTTCCGCGGGATATACAATCTCATGGTCGATGAACGTGGGTGATGCATGCGGTGTGCTGTTAGCAATGTACGAACTTTTCTATCCAGGGCATCCAGTTCAGTTTGAGTCCATTTAAGTATGCCAAAGGAATACATCAGTAGCGGCATGACCCATCCATTGTATGCGCGAACCTTGTTTCCGCCAGACAAAAGACTTTTAAGGACTTTTGAGAGGCGCCCCAAGAAACGCTCACGCAACGACTGTTTCATGTCAGCATCGTTGATGCCTAATGCCTGTGACATACCTAAATATTTATAGGTTTCGTTAACGGAGAGAGATCTAAGATTAATAGAATCCGAGAGTTGTGTACCCGTGGATTCCATTATCTGACCACGCTTTACATGCATGACTGCACATTTGTCCACACCAAATTCCATTTTAATGGTATTACTGAAAGCTTCAGTAACCTTCAGTAACGCTGTCAAATGAGAACTGCTATGGGCAAATAGTTTCAGGTCATCCATGTATAGCAGGTGTGATATTACTTGACCATTTCTCCGTAAACGGTAGCCTAATCCTGAATTCTCGAGAAGTGTACTCAGAGGGTTCAAGGCCAGACAGAACCACAATGGACTCAGACCGTCACCCTGGAAGATACCTCGCTCTATTTTTATAGGGTCGCCCTGACCTAGAACCCATCGAGATCCTGGATAGAAAAGGACCGTTCTCCATTTTCGCATGCACGATATCAAGAAAGTGCGTAGAGTTGTATTTATTTTATACAACTCCAGCACCCTCATGAGCCACGAATGCGGTACGGAATCATAGGCCTTCTTATAATCTATCCAGCAAGTCGACAGGTTCTTTCGGTTTCGACGAACCTGTTGGTTAATAGCCATGTCAATGAGGAGTAGCTCCTTAGTACCTCGGGCCCCATTCCTACATCCATTTTGAGAGGCGAACATGAACATAATAGAATTTTGGTCAATGTGTTTATTAATCTTCGACCTCAAAATGGACGTAAGAATTTTATAAATTGTTGGCAGACAGGTGATAGGTCTATAGTTTTTGGGGTCCGCAGTACTACCAGATTTATGGAGCAGATGGGTTATGCCTGTTGTCATAAATTCTGGAAGCGATCGAGATAATAAAGCACTTTGAAATTGAGATGCTAAGCAAACGTGCGAGCTAGGTAACCATTTATACCAGAAATTGTGCAGTCTGTCCGGGCCTGGAGATTTCCAGTTGGGTAAGGAACGAACTGCACAAACTACGTCTTGGTAGTCAATGGTTACTTCATTCATCTCAGGTATAAGCTCACACGAACGCTCAACATCCCTTATCCACGCGCCTTCAGAGTGAGTGACAGGCACAGACCAGATGTTGTGCCAAAAAGTTATCATGGCATCATCATCCGGTCGATGCATATCAGTATCACTCTGATTCGATCGCTCCCAGGATGCATAAACACATCGTTGATCTCTCTCGAACATGCGGTTCTGAGTAAAGCGATCGACTCGCACCCTATACCTTCGAATACGATTTGCCCATGCACAAATTTTCTGCTTCAGGAAGTCAATGCGCTCTGTGACACATGAAATATAATTTTGAGGACTAATACCAGTCCCCAGGAATGCACGCTTCACAAAGCGCATGACCCTAGGGCGCATGTTGCCCTCCCTAAAGCAGCTGAGCTTACCGATGAGTACCCTAGCCTCACTGATACGACGTTCGATCCTACACTGCCAGGCTGGTACAGCCAGACGTGGGCGTGTTGCTGTGTCAGTATTTGGAAATTTGACATGAGCAACACGACAAGCCGTAATAGCCGCACAATACAAGATCGAATGAGTATCAGCCAGGTCTTCACTACTATCAAAGTAATTTGATAGTAGTGAATCTAAAGCACACATCAGCGCCCTATTTTTTTTGTGCATGGGAAAACGCGGAAGCCGAGGTCTAAGGTGAATCGAAGTCGATCGAAACTCCAGAACTACATCTTCAAGAGTACTCCTCAAAATATCATTGTATTGGGGACTTACAGTAGTAACCATATCATCTCCACCACCACCATCAGCAACGCCAGCTTGCAACGTGGTCGCGGCAGAAGCTTGAGTTGCCGCCTGCGATGCAGTAGTACTGATATGGTTACGTTGCACCTCTGTACGGAGCCGATCAAGTACAGAGTCATCCAACAAGTGACCCCGTTGAATGGCTCGCACCTGATCCGACAGTCGTTGAGCCGAAACGTTGATAGATGGTTCGAGAGCCTGAAACAGAGAAAGCATCCAAACACGATACGCAGTAAGATTAGTTCCTGCCTCTGTTGCCTCAAAATATGCGCGCATGACATTTTCATTGATGGAAATTGTCCATCGCATGCGCTGCACTCCACCGGGAGCGGGGGCCCTGACCGGAGCCGTTTGCCCCAGAAGCCCCAAACTCTTCGGTGGCCGGCCCCTCCTCCGGCGTACAGGTGGTGGCGACGTCGGCGGAGAGAAGTACTCGTCACTATCGCTCGACACAACTGCAGATGTCAGCTGAACACACGGCACTGAGGCAGCTGCCGACAACTGCGAGGCGGAGCGAGGTGACGAGCCCGGAGGTGGTAGACGTGCTGTTTGGCTTCTCGTCAACATCTATTTATTCATTCAATATCAAATTTTTCTTTGTATTGGTTTTGTTGTGAAGTATGACATTGTCATACAGGGATTCATTTTTAAAAATATTGCAATGTAATGTAATCTTCTTTTTGTTTTGGTATCGATGCAAGGTAATAAATATTATGGTACTACAGTTAAATACGAATTTTGACCTTTACATAAAATATTACCGAATAAAATCAATAAAATTGAATAAAATGTGAAAAGAATGATCTGTCACGTTGACTTATTATTATTATTATTATTATATTAGTCGACCACACAGAAATCTTCATCAAATCACAGTTGATTAGCGCGACAACATTATTTAAACTGTGGATATTATGTTGCGCATAAAGTTGTAGATCGTCGGCATAGAGATGGAAAGAAGAGGAGAAATGAGAGGTCAGAGAGTTGATAAACAAGGAAAAGAGAAGAGGGGAGAGTACGCCGCCTTGTGGAACGCCAGCCTCCAAGTCGAGCCAGTCAGACAGCGTCCGATCTACTCGCACGCAAGTATTTTTACCCGCTCCAATGGTTTCTTGCCTCCTGGAGGCAAGCTGACATCTAATTAAAATACTTTGATTAATTGTGTCAAATCACTCCCTGTTCCTATCCAAATTACACCTTATTTTAATCATAGAATAAGAAATAATGTCTGTAGTACCAACCTCAAAAGAAAAAAACAATCTCAGTAAGTTGGATCGTTTCCTTAAAAACTGTATTCGTTTCATATATCGATTACGTAAATACGATATCTGTCAACACCGTCAGCAGCTCAATTGGCTCCCTATTCGCGAGCGTAGGAACGTTAGAGTTGTCTGCATGCTCTTCAATATTCTATTAGATCCACTTACCCCAGATTAATTGAAATCCAGATTTCAGTTTCTGGGCGACTCTAATGAACGTAGCCTTCGCTCTAGTGACAACTTTCTCCTGAAAACACCATCCCACTCTTTTGGCTTCGTCTCCCAATCATTTTCTTTTTCGCCTGTACAACTTTGGAACGATTTGCCCTTAAAATATCCGCAGTGCCCCAAGTAAGTGCGTGTTCAAGAAAATGGTCCACGAACATTACTCGAGCTGATTACACTTATCATGATAGATCTGTTCTGACTTTATGTGTTATTTATTTATAGTTGTATGTATATGTAATATGTGTATGTATAAATTATATATCATGTTATTGCTACTTTAGTATGTATACCTTTTAATACTCATATATTTATAAGCATTTACAAATTTTCATTTGTTATTTAATTTTAGTATTTTTTCTTGCATTTAATTAGTTCCTTCTGTTTTCTTTTAACTGTAATTTTTTTTATTGCTGCTGTTCATTTTCTTCCTGACACCCTTTCCAGTTGACTGGAAGAGAATGCATATCAGCATTGAGTCCGCCATTTGTTATATATTTTGCAATAAAGATTAAATAAATAAATATGCACGATTTTGATGAAACTAGGTATTTGGTAGTATTTTGACAAGAAAACAGCAACTTTTCCATACAGTAGGCCCTTGAAGTTGAGCGATACCGACACCTGTATAGGTATTGGTATTGGTGTATTGGTATTGGTGTTTACAGTTTTCCGCATTTAGACTCATATTTGGTCCGTTATGCGTGAACATGGCTAGTCGAGCCATCCTAGCTCCTTCCAGAAGCGCAGAAGCCTCCTGGGGCGTTCACAGGCTTCTAGGAGCGACCTCACCTCTGTGAGGATTTCTGTTCGTTGTGCGGCCAAACCTACGCACTCCAGGATCACGTGGGCGGCAGTTTCCTCTGCGTTCAGGCAACCTCTACATAGAGGACTGTCTGTCGCATTCATAATAAATAGTTGTCGGTTTAAGGTAAGGTGACCTGTAAGTGTACCAACAACTATCCGGAGGTCTGGACGATTGAGACTGAGCAGCCTGCAGGTCAAACGCGGCGAGACTGCAGTCATCGCCATCTTAGACTGTCTACAGCTTGTTAGAGCTACCCAACGAGTATTATGTGCAGCACGAGTTCGTTGCCTTACCCATGAGCGCAGTTGGCTGAATGGGAGTGGCAGAATGGGTGTAGGTCCTGCCACTATTGTGGAGGATCCCATTCTAGCCAGCTCATCGGCGGCGTCATTCCCGTGTGATCCACTATGCCCTTTAATCCATTGTAGGATTACTCCGTTGTTGGATGCTAAACGATCCAAAACTTTGTGGCATTCGTAGACGATACTGGAGTTGATGGTGTTGGCCTCCAGTGCTGTTAGGACGGCCATGCTGTCGGTCAGTATGCGGATGTTTAGTTCCTTCATACCTCTAGACAGGGCCGTGGTAGCGGCGTTTATTATTGCAACACATTCGCATTGAAATATCGAACTGTGTTGGCCCAGCGCTAGTGATATTTTGATATTCAGATCTTGTGAGAATACTCCAGCTCCAGTTCCAGTCCCCATCTTGGAGCCGTCCGTATAGATTCGGACTTCATGTATGCCAGAGTGATCTCGGTCATTTTCAAATAACTGTATTTGGTATCTCTTTTCGAAAATGTATTGCTTGGGTATCCTATCGCATGGGGCAGCGATTAGTGACTCATGTTTCACTAAATCATTCCACAATGTGGAGTGAGGACCCTCTCGATTGTACCACAGACCCAGGTGTTTTAGCCTTATAGCAGCCATGGAGGCTTCCTGTTGTATAAACAGATCCAAGGGTGTTAAATCCAGGGCTACTTCTAGAGCGGCTGTGGGGGTGGTTCGCATGCAGCCGGTTGTCGCAGAGCATGCCAATCTTTGGAACTTCTGCAGTTTGTTGATGACGGTGCTTTGCTCCGTTTTGGACCACCAGGCAACGGCTCCGTATGTGATTATGGGACGTATAACAGTTTTATACAGCCACATCGTTATTTTCGGTGATAGTCCCCAACTCCTGCCGAGCAGTCTTTTGCATTGGCAGAAGATGATTGTGGCTTTGTTTAGTTTGCTTTCGAGGTGTCTATTCCAGAGGAGTTTGTTGTCTAGTATCACTCCTAGATACTTGACTTCCTTGCTTAGGGAAAGACTGGTATTAAAAAGTTTTGGGAGCTTAAGATTTCCTAGACTCCGTTTGTTTGTGAACATGATCATTTCTGTCTTTGTTGGGTTCACTGTTAGATTGTGTTTAGTGCACCACTGTTCGACGACCTTTAGCGCGGACCTCATTCGGTCACATATCACGCTCTCAACTCGCCCGCTGATGAGTATGGTCAAGTCGTCTGCATAGCCTACTGTGAGAAAGTTGTGGTCGTTGAGCCTACTAATCAGCTCATTTACCACGATGTTCCATAAGAGAGGTGAGAGGACACCCCCTTGGGGACATCCTTTGGCTACTACTCCTCTGGTAGTATCATTCACAGTAATTTGTATGGCTCTGTCTCTTAACATGCTGTCAATCCACCCGGCAATAGTAGGATCGACACCATGTCTGGAGAGGGCCTGGCTTATGCTGGTAAAGTTGGTTTTGTCAAAAGCTCCTTCTATGTCGATGAAGGTGCCTAGTGTTGATATTTTGTGTTTGAGATTGTCTTCTATATAAGAAACCACCTTATGTAGGGCGGACTCTGTTGATTTGCCTGCAGAGTAGGCGTGTTGGTTTGGATTTAAGGGGTTCCTGACCAATACAGTGCTCCTTATCTCCCTGTCTATTAGTCTCTCCAACACCTTTAAAAGGAATGATGTGAGGCTAATTGGTCTGAATGATTTAGGTTGAGTGTAGTCTCCTTTGCCGGGTTTAGGGATAAAGACTACTTTGACTTCCCTCCATTTCATAGGAATATGGCGGTGTGCTAGGCAGCTTCTGTAAATGGCTACGAGGTGGTCAACGAGACCTCCGTCGCTCCACCTCATCAGCCCTGGGAAGATTCCGTCTAGTCCCGCTGATTTGAATGGAAGGAAGCTGTTGATTGCCCATCTTACTTTCTCTGGGTTTACAACTTTGTGGGCGGTGATCCAGTCGGTTTCAACAGGTGTAATCTCCTCTTTTCCTTCCCATGTGCGACTTTCCGTTATGCGGCATCCTGGGAAGTGAGTGGTCATTAACAGTTCTGAGGTCTCTTGATCTGTTTTGGTGTATGTTCCGTCAGGCTTTTTCAGGAAACCAAGATTATGAACTGGTTCGCTGCACAGAATGTTTTTCACTCTGTTAGCCTCGTTGTTGCTTTCAATATTGGTGCAGTAGCGTCTCCAGCATTCTCTTTTACTGAGGCGAATACGCTTCCTGTAGTCATATTGGGCTTGTTTATAGGCGTCCCAGTCATGCGCTTCTCTAGAGTTCTTTGCTTTGTTAAACAACTTTCTTACCTTCCGGCGTAATTTCTCCAGGTCAGGTACCCACCAGTGATGTTTGTTGTCTGGCCGGGAGCTGGGAGTAGAAAGTGGGCATGTTTCTTCAAAGCTGGTGATTAATGTTGTTGTTAAGCGATCAACGTGGTTGTCAATATCCGCTTTAACCGCGTGAGTTGTAGGTGTGTGTTTTTTATGTGCTTTCACTTCGCCTGTTTTCCTTATCTACTATCTGTGCTTCATCTTCTTCTGTGCCGTAATCTCACTGTTTGCTCTGTACTGTACTCCTTCTTTCTATGTGATGTGCTTATTGTGATAAGTGTAGTAAATGTTGTGACACCCAGTGCCGGATTTTATTTCACCGTCATCTACTGCAGCTAAGTACTAGCCATAAGACATTTATTTACTCCACGCACACATCTCGCTAAATTGGTACCTGGTACACCTTAGCTTCTCAGCGGTCATAAGCTCATACTTACGTCGGTCCATCTTGCGTGGATTACGTCGGGGCTTAGGCGGTGTGAGAGTCGTATTTAGGTTGTATTTGATCCAGCGGTGATCGGAGCACGACGCCTCATCAGAGACATGCCAATCAGAAATGTGATGCGACGCGTGTTCACTTGCTAAAGTAATGTCAACGATTGTCTGGGCTCGTGATGTTACGAAAGTCGGTTCCGAGCCCCTGTTGATTATATTCATATTGGTCGCGAGTAAAAAAGAAACGAATTCCTCACCTCGCGTGTTGTTTTCTTTGCTGCCCCATAGCACATGGTGTGCGTTGGAGTCAGCCGATATGATCAGTTCTAGTCCCTCGCGCTCGCAGTGTTGAACAAGCGCGGCCAGTTCAGGTGTGGGGATATCCGCGTCGCCCGGCAGGTAGGCGGACGCTATCACCACGTCAGGCAGGCCTGGGGAGGGGTCATTACGGAGCCTGATGGTGGTCAGGTCTCTGGAACAGAACTCGGTCATTAAGGTTGTGTTTGCGTGTTTAGGTGTGTAGATACATGTACGCGGGTTGTCTGTGGTGGTGTCTAGGAGTAGCTTACCTCCGATGTTGTTTAGACCGCATATTCTGCCCTTCCTAATCCACGGTTCTTGGATTAGGGCCACGGTCTTGGGATTGACCTCCAGCATTCTGCGTATGGTGGCTGTTGCAGTCTGGCTGTGCTGGAGGTTGGCTTGGAGGACGGGGAGGGGTGCTGGCAACGCCATCGTCGCTCTCAAGCATAACCTCCTCGTCTACGTCGCTCTCACCGCTTTCATCTTCGTCAACCCCCATCCCCTCCTCCTCCTGGGGGACTTCCCTGGGGTTGACTGTAGGCGGCTTAGCGTCGTCGGTTGTGTGTGTTGGTTGTGGAGGGCTTTGTAGTGTGCTGTGGTGGAGTGTGCCGCTGCCTGGGTCACTAGTGACCTCCCCAGGTGCATTGGGGTTCGGCGGGGGCGTGAATGTGTTGTCAAGGAAGCGGGCGTAGATGTTACCCAGCTTGTAGTAAACTCTACGCTCGCTTGCCTTGAGCTTCTCAACGTCTTCTTCCGGGATTCCAAGCACGAGGAACAGGCATTGTTTCTCCTCCTGCTCCTCGGCGTGGTAAACAGCCCAGTTGGAGACGTTAAGATGGGTGTTTTGGCACGTGAGGCGTCTGCGTACCCGGTCTGGGGTGTCGTCCGGTCCATATTGTGGCACCAAGAGCCCCGTCTTGACGCGTTTGGGGATCTCCAGCTGTCGCTTGACAACCAGTTTGGTGCCAGGACGCGGCGAACCGATTTTCGCAGTTGTGCGATGGAGCCACTGGAGCGAGAAGTCGTCCCTGCACCAGAATTTAAGGACGCCCTCACTATAGAAGGCGTTCGCCTTAAAAGCCGGTCCGACATATGGATGGCTTGATGAACTTGGAGCAAAAATCTCCTCGTCCAGCAAACCATCCACCTGCCTCTTGACGACTTCAGCCTGCTCCTTGGTAAGGTCATGGTAGGGCTCCACCATGATCGCGACGCTTAGGTCCGATTTCAAGGCATCGGCGTATGCAATGGAGCTGGTGGTGGTGGGATGGGGCTTACTACGCTTGCCCTCGCCTCGCGGAGTAAAAGAATCGTCGGGGCGATTTCTCTTTACGGGCTTGGCGGGCGTAGCGGTATTCCCTTTCCCACGGTTACCCCGCCTGGCGGGTTTGCGTGACTCAGATGCGTTGTCGGCAGCTGGCTTCGAGGCGTCAGATGGTGCCCCTTTAGGTGCATCTTTCTCCTCGACAGGACTGTTGTCCACGTGAGGAGTCAGCGCATCACTAGTGGGAGCATCGCGGGGCTTTGCAGTCCCTTCGGCAGCTTCACGCGGCCTACTACCATCCGTAGCCTGTCGCCGCGCCTTCCTCGCTTCCAATCGGGACTCCGCTCGTTTGGCCTTGCGTGATTGGCCAGGCGGGTTGGGTGTCTGTTTGGGCTTCTGCTTCTTAACGACTACTGTGCTCCAACCGGATTCCTCCTGTTGGGGCACAGACGTCGTCGGCATTGCTGCCTTCAGAGAGGAGAGGTCCAAACTGTGTTGTGTTGGCGGCGCTACACTTGGGTTGTGCACCCGAGGAACTGCCGGTGTGTTTTGTGGCGCTACACTCGGGTTTTGCACCCGAGGAGCTGCCGGTGTGTTATTGTGTGGCGCTACACTCGGGTTGTGCACCTGAGGAGCTGCCGGTACGTTGTTTGGCGCAACACTCGGGTTATTCACCAGAGGTGCAGCCTTGGTATGCGTGGGTTTTGGTTGTTTGGTTTTGGTATCCATGAGTTGGTGATAGTGATGTTCGTCTTTGCTGTTTTCCACCCTCCTTGGAGCCCTCAAATGGGGACGCTGCGGCAAAAGGCACACAAACGTCAGAACTACAGCAAAGATATAGAGCCCCAATATAGCAGGAAGTGAGCCGAACAGAGCCGGAAGACAAGTCGTCCCGCCCGTCGTTCACTCCCACCATATCAGGACTCTTGCCTGACAGCCCTCTGACGGGAAGTCCCAGCCGATTGACCTTGGATGGCTAGTCCTAGGCCTCCCGTGTGAGAGGAAATCCGGGCCAAAGTGATGTGTTGTCTCAGGAATGTTTAAACAACCTACACTCCATCGACTCAATCACCAGGACACCTTCATCCCCCCGTACGGGTCCCCGCGCACGGCACAAACACGCGGGTGGTTGCCCCCCCCCCCCCCCCCCCTCACCATCAGTCATGTTTGATGATGAGGCCGCAAGTACCAACCACATATTACCCGCAGTAAGGTGTTAGGGTAGGATGGAAGGATGGGAAAGGTCGGGAGGGAACGTCTAAGCCGTTTCAGTTACGTCTGTTTCAGAGGAACCAGACCAATAACAGGCAGCAACCGCGGGAAGGATAATCAGCTAGACTTGCCATGGGGATCAGCGACTGTTGCACTCCTCCCATGGCCATTCGCCATGTCAGCTCTCCGGACAGGAGGGCAGACTAGGGTTGGATCTGCTCTCGGCGATCAAAGGCCATGGGGCAAACCCCATGAGACCACATCCAACCCCGCCCTCACCTGTATAGGTATTAACGTTAGTACGGAAGAATTGTCTTAAAATGTGAAGGTAGATGTTTTAGGACCCCGAAGGTATTGTGGAAAAAAAAATCGGGGCAGGAAGTCTCAAAATTTATTATTTTACATGCTTATATTTAATTTTAATTCGTCAATTTTAACATTGCGTTTCTTATTTCTTGTCAAAATAGCACCAAAAACCGAGTTTCATCAAAATCGTCCCACAAACAAAAAAGTTGGCCGCCAACTTGGATTTTTTAGAATTTTAACATTACGTTGCTGTTTTCTGGTCAAAATTGTACCAAAAACCGAGTTTCATTAAAATTGGTTCAAAAACTTAAAAGTTGGCCGCCATTTTGGATTTTTAATATTTTTAACATCGCGTTGCTGTTCTCTTGACAAATTGTACCAGAAACCGAGTTACATTAGAATCACCCCACTAACAAAAAGTTGGCCGCCATCTTGGATTTTTCAAAAATTTTATCATTGCGTTGCAGTTTTCTTGTCAAAATAGTACCAAAAACTGAGTTTCATCAAAATCGGCCAACAAACAAAAAAGTTGGCCGCCATCTTAGATTTCTAATATTTTTATCATTGCGTTGCAGTAGCCCGATTCTCGTAAATACAAACAATCTAAATATCGTTGTAGTTCAGAAGTCGTTCGATCGAAGTCCTATCCAAAATCGGTATTCTCGTGTTGCTTGGACGAGTTTCGATAGGACTTCAACTCAATAGGATCGAAACTCAGCGACTTTTCAATCGAGAGGTATTGTTTGTAAATTTTTCATCAAAAGTCGAAAACTACGTGGTACAATAATGAATAATGAATAATGAATAATAAATAATAAAAATGAATAATAAATAATAAATAATAAATAATAAATAATAAATAATAAATAATAAATAATAAATAATAAATAATAAATAATAAATAATAAATAATAAATAATAAATAATAAATAATAAATAATAAATAATAAATAATAAATAATAAATAATAAATAATAAATAATAAATAATAAATAATAAATAATAAATAATAAATAATAAATAATAAATAATAAATAATAAATAATAAATAATAAATAATAAATAATAAATAATAAATAATAAATAATAAATAATAAATAATAAATAATAAATAATAAATAATAAATAATAAATAATAAATAATAAATAATAAATAATAAATAATAAATAATAAATAATAAATAATAAATAATAAATAATAAATAATAAATAATAAATAATAAATAATAAATAATAAATAATAATTAGTTTGTACCGCTTTAATTGTTTTCTGTTTCCCAACGGTTGACTGGCAGAGAATACTTTTAGTATTAAGTCCGCCTTGTATATTACATTACCTATGTATTATGTACAAAAGTTTATTAAATAAAATAAAAAATAAATAATAACAAATATGCTAGCCCAAGCTTATTTTTCACATACAAAAGGTCCAGCTAATTGAACTTTTGTCCAACGACACTTGGATCGCTTATTTTGATGTTTAGTCGTTGAAATCCGATCGAAACAAAGGTCATCTAAATAGTAGAATACCTTCGAGTTATCGTTTTGAAACGATTGAAGGACGATTAATGTACCAGAATACACTTCGACGACACTTCGATAGAATCGCTGCCGCTCAAGTTCTATCGACAGTTGTGAATACGAAAATGGTTTCAACGACTAAATCGCTACGATATCGTCACGGTTTTTATTACGAGAATCGGGCTACTGTTTTCTTGTCAAAATAGTACCAGAATCCGAGTTTCATCGAAAACGGCCAAGAAACAAAAAAGTTGGCCGCCATCTTGGATTTTTAATTATTTTAACATTGTGTTGCTGTTTTCTTGTCAAAATAGTACCAAAAACTGAGTTTCATCATAATCGGCCGATAAACAAAAAAATTGGCCGCCATCTTGGATTTTTCAAAAATTTTATCATTGCGTTGCAGTTTTCTTGTCAAAATAGTACTAAAAACCAAGTTTCATCAAAATCGGCCCACAAACAAAAAAGTTGGCCGCCATCATATTATTCCCATAGGATAACGTCTCGTTCTCGTGCAGTCCACGCGGTCGAAACCGCGGGCGGAAGGCTAGTCACAATATAAACCTGTGAACTTCGCCATATCTATATACCTTTTTAGTAAGTTAGTCAAGCAAGATGTATAAAATGTAACTCCTTTTTTTCGGCGAAGTAAGACTTACGCTTGACAACCCTTACAGTATTACAACTGTCTGGACATCGGCGGCATTTTCGCCAATGTCAAACGCGATGACTGACTGTATGTAGTAAGTAGACTGGTAGTAGTGAAATCATTTCGCACCGTTCTATGAATGAAGCCTTCTCTCTGTAATAAATACGTAGTAGGTTTTATAGGTACCTACATAAATTTTACCTTTCTGCATTCCTCTATGTTTATTATTGTGCCAAATCTAATTATTTCTTTGCTTTATCAACAAATGAGTGTGAAGTTTCTAACGCCAAAATTTAAAAATTACTTGTAATTAAACCATCTGTTTCTCATAAAAAGGTTAGGAATCAGCGTACTTAAATCAGACGGCTCCTGGCCTAAAATTCTTAGAACAGAAATGAAAACGATCGAAAGCGCAATTAAAGTGACTCTTAATAACACCAGCTCTTAAGTTCAAACTCGTTTGCAACAGTGTAGCGCACGGAACGGCAACGCCGCACTTAGCTGCGTCCAAGACCATTATTTTGAATTTTTTGGCGGGAAAACAGTTTTTTTGCCTATAATTTTGAAACTAAGAGGCCCAGAGATTTGAAATCATGCCTCGTGTTTGCACCAACTATAAGGTTTTTTTTGATATATAATACGAAACTCTTACTTATACAGTTACAGAGATTCACCATGTGTCAGCCCGTGTTACGTGTCACCAGCTTACACATACTTATCGGTTCGTAGCTCCAAAACTATTTTACCTAAAGATTTGATAAATTTGGTTCTAATTGCATCAATTTTGCAGCAACTTTTGAGGTATAACACATCATCGTACCTTATATAATTACGAAGATACAGATGTGCAAGCCAGAGACACGGTACTTCAGCTCGCACACACTTTTATGATCGTAGTTTCAACAGTATTAGAGTGTGACGGTTAGTTTTTCTGGTTCTCATTGCACCAATTGTGCATTAACTTTTGGACTATAGTCTAAAACCCTAACCTCACTGGTTTGCCTTAACGGCATGTGTAAGCTGGTGACACATTTCTCCAGCTAACACACAAAAAACAACTCATAGTAACGAACTTGTGGTTGCACTAAAATTATTACTGACACGTTTGATTGCACCAACTTTGCATCAAAATAGAGCATGCTTAGAATTTCTCTATGTCTTATGAGGAAGCTGATGACCCACACATGGGGCTAGGGCGAATAGGCAAAAGATAGTAATAATGAGTGTTTCAAGTAACATAATATGAACTTCTACGCCTAAAAATAACACACAAAAGTTACTATTTTAAATAGTGTTGGGTTCCTGCCTGTTGTTGTCATTTTGGCTTTTTCTACACGATCGATCGCCACAAAAATACCCATATTTATCCGACAGTCATCGCTACCCGTAAACGTACCCGCTCAAAGCCTAAAATATCCGAAATCAGGTAAAAATTGCAATGGCAACACTGCTGACAGTGGCAGTCACACAGCAGTGTCCTGGCTTCCGTGGTTGATAAATACACTGTTACTTTAATACCTAAAAAGTAAATCCCTGTTCAAAATTAAAACTTTGGGCCATGAAAAATGGTCAAATATTAAGAAATTAATTGTAGTATGTTTTTTATCTTGAAGCATGACACGAATGAGTACCGTCCATGGGCATTCTCCTTTAATGTAAGTCTCTAGCTCTATACCCATACATCTATGTCTATACCTATATACCAAAAGCCACGTGTCGATCCGTTGTTGCTCCGTTTTGACGTGAAAGACGAACAAACAAACAAACACACTTTCACATTTATAATATTATTATTAATAAGTAATTACGGATTTCTTACCGTTTCAGATCAAAATATGGTTCCAGAACCGCCGAACGAAGTGGAAGCGGAAATACACCAACGACGTTGAACTTTTAGCTCAACAGTACTACAGCAGTCTTGGGATTGTATCGCCCCGCCCCATGTTCGTCGGCGACCGGCTATGGATCTTCAACTACCCAAACAGATTGCCACCAACACAACAGCAGCAATGGATGAAGTCCATTAGCAACGTCGCAAACACAGTCCCACAAAACCATATAGACCGCACCATGTTTAGGTCTTTGCCAAAACCGGATATACCGCCTTTCCTAATCCCACCTCCTTCGTTCCCGAACGAAAGAATTTACAATTTGGAACGCAGCCTTAGTATACCCGGAAACGTCAAAATTCCCGCGCAAACAAGAATGGTGCCGCGAGAAGTTTATACCAATATGGCGACCGTCCAAAGAAACTTAGATATGTACAAAAATAATATTTTAAGCCACAACAGTCCACCGCAGGAATCGAACGTGGACCATTTGAGAAGACTGGAGGAGAATTTTAGTATTTAAGTTTGTTGCTCATGTATTTCTAGTCCCGAAGTATGTAAATTTTATTTAATTTAATCTAATTTTAGTGTTTTATAAACCTTTATCAAGTAATCGCAATAAAAGTTTGATGAAATTTTCTTCAATATATTTTTCAACTTCAGTTTTTAGCTTTTGCTCATATGGGCTCCCTCCCACACAAAACTCGCAAAAATCTGCGACGCTGTTAAAAGTGCTCGCCAGATAAGTCTGCGCGCGGTCGAAATCGAATATTAATCTATTACCTTAACCTTGGAACAAAAAAATGTAGGTACTGTAACGAACGCGCAAAAATGTCCCACTCGCGCGCAGACACGGACTCGTGAGTACCAGAAATTCTGCGCGCGGCTGCTGGGGCGTTTTTGAGGGTAGTTATACTGTACTAATCTTTACCCCATATCCGAAGAACAAAAAAATGTTCCGAAAAAAAACCGAAGAACAACTCCTATCTACACTCGCACTCTAGTAAACTCTGTTCAACGAGAGTTAATAAATATGATGATACGTCTCCAGCGTTACTATCTCTAGTCGCCTATCTCTAAAGCCCCCAGTACAAGTTGGCCGACCATGGTCGGCGACCATGACCAATACATCGTACATTGACACTTTTGAACGAACAAGTTTAAAAACGTTCTTTCAAAAGTGTCAATGTACGATGTATTGGTCATGGTCGCCGACCATGATCGGCCATCGTGTACTGGGGGCATTAGAGCGAACGCGCACTTGTGATTTTTAATGGGGTGATAGTTTGATCGTTCTCGGATTCAGTATAGAGTTATATGGCAGTGCGGTATAGTTATATGGCAGTGCGCCGAGTGCGCGCACTGACGATTAAACTCTCGGCCGATCAAACTATCGAAAATGACTGGCCGAATAGTTGTACGATCAAACTATCGCCCAACTATCGGTAGACTAAGTATCGACCTATCGAAAATGACTGGCCAATAGTTGTACAACTGGGTATTTGACTGTTGTTGAAATGTAGATATTTAATTATGACATTCAGAAATATAACATTATTGAATAACAAATGTGAAAAAAGAAATTTAATATGTATTGTAACAAGCGAATTATGAGCTACCTACTTAATTGTGACTCTAGCTATCCCTTTCTAAAACGAAATTATTTATGGCGAGAGTATGGCGCTATAGAAATGTGACGTCACGTTTCTATAGCGCTCTCCTTGTCTAATTAGAAAGTTTGATGCTTATATCGTTGAAAATAGAAAAAAAAATACCTATGTTGTGTTGCTACTAATAAAATAAAAAAATTAAATCAATAAAAAAAATCTGTCAAATACCCAACTATCGGACAACTATCGGCCTGTGCATGAAGGACTATGTGAGCGCGCGCCCGGATTCAACTAAACTATCGACCAACTATCGGTCGACTAAATATCACAAGTGCGCGTAGGCTCTCAAAACCAAACTATCGGCCGACAGTTTGATCACGATCGTCTTACGATTCCGACTAAACTATCGCCCGATTTCAAATCACAAGTGCGCGTTGTCTCTTACCCGTTTTTTGTGGTAAAGAAACACACACGGGGTAGCACGCAGATGTTGTCAACCGCGGCCTGGCCCCTGTTTCACCACGTCGAGAATACGGTATTTTACTGATTTTTTTTTATTTCTTTAAAATGTTTTTCGAAATATTAGCTAAGTACACAAAACAAGTTTTCATTTTGAATTATCTTGAATATTTTCAAAGATATAGGACTTCAAACTTTATAATTAGACAAGGACAGGACGCTATCTTAGTGACGTCAGTGGGTTAGTAGCGTCATAGTCACGCCATAGAAGATTTCGTTTTAGAAAGAGACAGCTATAGTCAAAATCAAACAGACTATAATTCTTTTATTATAAAACAGATTCAAATTATTTTTTCACATTTGGTATTCTTAATTGCAATATTTTTTTCACACTTATGCTCTGAAATGTTAATATTATATTTAAGAAAAGAATGCAGTACATGGCACTTTTCCGAGGTAAACATTCTAAATTTGAAAATCACTGCAGTAATGAATTTCAGTACTTACTTACTGCACTAAAATCAGTGCAGTAAGTAAGTACTGAAATTCATTACTGCAGTGATTTTCAAATTTAGAATGTTTACCTCGGAAAAGGTACTACCCAAAGATATTATTACCAACTTTTTTTCTTTATTTTTTCTTTCGTTATTCCTGTGTATAAAAACAGAAAAAGCAAAGGGACATTTGCTCCATACAGCCACATTATTATTATTATTATATAGGTAATTATTATAACATAATTAGGTTAACTTTTTTTTAAATACGGTGCGCACAGAGTATATTACTTCGTATTATACCACAAGCGCTATGTACCCTTAGCACGAACATCAATCGAAAAAACAAAATGAGATTTATCATAGACAAAATATCCTTTACGAGCATGGAAGTATTACCTTAGCACTATTATTTATTCTGTGGTATTACCTAAATAATACTTCCATGTTTACGAGTAATTTTGTATGGGAAATATGTACAGCGCCATCTACCGCCCAGAAGCGGGTATTGAAGTTGCGCATTTTAGTAGCAAGTAGTAAGTATCAATAGGCTGTATGACCGTTCCACATGGCCTCACAAACCAATATTAAAAAAACGGCGGGAATGATTTTCAACGGTTGATTTGATATCAATACAGTTTATATTGTGTAATAAATTATCAAAATGAGTTCTACCAATGAAACATAAACAGACATCGTATGTACCTACTCCACCAAATATGAGAGCAGAAGCAAAATTAATTACAGAAAACTTAGGTACTGCCAGCAAAATCACAAGAAAGATATATGAAAACCTACGATCTGATTTGGAAAAGTGAAAAATAGGCGCATACGTTTTCGGAATCTGTGTTGTTGGCGTATTTTAATGATACACCATTAAAATAACACTATTATGGGAGATTTATACATAAGTGTGCCCGGGAGAACAATAACATTTACATTTACTAATTGCCCGAACATGTGTGATATAAATTTTAATAAATATTATTTACAGAAAAATGGAAAATGAAGTATTTAGAAAAAATCGACCCGTCTCACAAGTTCCGCTCCGTTCGAGTCCCATCGGAGCTAGTTGTGAGACGGGTAGATTTTTTCTAAATACTTCATTTTCCATTTTTCTGTAATAAAAATTGCATTGTGAATGCAAAAAACTAAAAATTAAAAAAAAAAATATTATTTAGTTAAACAGTTTTTTTTTATTTCCTCGCATTTCTTGAGAAAAGCACTATACAAGCCTTGTACGGTAAGCAAATTACCTTGCCTCGAATGATTAAAGCCCTCGCCTGCGGCTCGTGCTTCAAACCATCCTCGACAATGTAATTTCTTACTTACCTGTCCTCGGCTGTAATGTACTATTAACGTCATCATTAAATATCTACATTTCAACAACAGTAAAATACCCTATTGTCAGCGACATATGTCGAGTAAATCACTATCGTCAACACTACTTTCACGGAGAGCCATTTTGAAAATACGCGTATGTTAACCACGAAACATTACAATTGTAACGCAAGCATGACACAGCTTTTATCTCATGTCAGGATTTACTGACAAATCTACAAATATGTCGACTATGAAAAATAATTCTTGTTTCACAATATAATTGTCATTAACAATTGTAACAAAATACCTGCCACGTTTTATAAGCATTTCTATAGAAAATAATTTTCAAAATTGTCACATGTCACCTGTCGCTTGACAATAGGGTATTTTAGTGTTGTTGAAATGTAGATATTTAATGATGACGTTAAAAAATATTGCAATTATGAATACCAAATGTGAAAAAATAATTTGAATCTGTTTTATAATAAAAGAATTATAGTCTGTTTGATTTTGACTATAGCTGTCTCTTTCTAAAACGAAATCTTCTATGGCGTGATATTGACGCTACTAACCCACTGACGTCACTAAGATAGCGTCCTGTCCTTGTCTAATTATAAAGTTTGAAGTCCTATATCTTTGATAATTCAAAATGAAAACTTGTTTTGTGTAGCTAATATTTCGAAAAACATTTTAAAGAAATAAAAAAAAAATCAGTAAAATACCGTATTGTAACAAAATACCTGTCACGTCGTTTTATAAGCATTTCTATAGAAAATAATTTTTAAAATTGTCACATGTCACCTGTCGCTTGACAATTGTCACTCGACATATGTCTCTGACAAGTGTCGATGTTGTGAAATAGGGCCCTGGATTTTTGAATTTCGCCACTAGCGTTGAGCGATATATCAAATATGAGTACTAAGCGAGCGCTCGATACGAGTGGCGAAATTCAAAAATAGACACCCAGGGGACTAATTTTTTAATTTCGCCACTCGCGTCGAGTGCCCGCTTAGTACTCGCTTTCATGTCAAATATAAGTTAAATATGTCAAATATGAGTACTAAGCGAGCGCTCAACACGAATGGCGAAATTCAATAATAGACCCCCAGGGGACTTAATTTGGAATTTAGCAACCCACTTCGAGTGCTCTCTTGGTGCTCATTTTCATGTCAAATATGAGTAAAATATGTCAAATATGAATAAAATATGTCAAATATGTTAAATATGAGTAAAATATGTCAAATATGAGTAAAATATGTCAAATATAACTCGCGCAGTTAAAGAAACAATCTGTAAATGGCGGCCAAGCATTAAGTGTAAGCGCGGCCGCCATTTCCACATTGTTTCTTTATCTGCGCGGCTTATACTTATGAGTACTAAGCGAGCGCTCGACACGAGTGGCGAAATTAAAAAGACCCCCTAATCTGGTGAGCGGACGCAGCGGCCATTTTGTCATTTTTTCTGTTTAAATAAGTAGCAGGCCGCAAATAGTAATGAGTTATGAACAGAATAATGATGTATAAATGAAACACAAAAATGTTTAAATACATAATTTATTACTATGGTACATCATGTTCCGAATGATCTGCCGAATCATGTACATACATAACAGCAATATCAAAAACAATTTTCAGTATAACCAATCATTTTCATATCGAGTACAGCCAAAAGTTTATATGCAATTTTTAAGGTTATTTTTCATGTTCTTAATAATTACTACATACTTGTGTCCACGCTTTTTTTAACTATTAACATTTATCAGTTTCACATAAAGTATTGTTTATTTATAATTATAGTATTTTTTTCCTAAACGTCCCATACCACGCATTCAAAAACACTGCATCAGATTTTCAATATAAACATAAAAAATAACAATAAATGATGTATTTCACACTCCTTTTTATACACTTTATTACAGACAGTTGCTTTTAGAATCAACTATTAACTTTAGCCGAATAGGAAACCGAAACGTTATTTTTAAGTAAACGTTTAAAAAAACATTCGGTTTCAGGCATGTTTTTTATTGTCTACATTTATTTGAGTTAAAACCTCTTTTAAAATCGCTATAAAAATAAAAAAGTTACCGGCCAAGCTTATAATATTGCAATAAAAAGTTTTTAATGTGTGTGTGGTATTTTTTTTCTCTTTTTTATTTAGCAACTGTCTTATTTCGTCGGTTATGCTGTGTTTGCGCCCATGCGAGTCCAGAAATGCACAGTTGATCAGTTTTACTTGACATTTGTAGAATGTGTTTGGGTGTGGTGTGTGTATGCTATGCCCAGGCTTTGCTTACAAGTCCATATTGACACTTCACTTTTATTTCTGCTTTGAGCAGAGCTGGTTTCTGCTACCTGTGGAGACAGAGAAACACAATGTTAAAAGAGTACTTTTGAGTCGTACAAAAATGAGTAGTGCTAAATTTAGATTTCATTGTTTTCGTTCAATTTAATGGACCATGTTTGTTAGTGTGTGAGTGTGTGTATATGTGTGCGTGCGTGAATGTATCTGTGTGTACAGCCAGGGATAAATTCGGTGAACCGCCTCTTCTTTTCGTGGGGCTGGCGTCTCACCGTTCATTTGCAGTCCCAATCCGTAGTTTAGTTACTGATGCATTGTATTAGGTACCCTAGTTTCATACATAACCAAATAGTGAATGGTGAGGCACCAATCACATGAAAAGAAGTAAGAAGTGGTTCACCGAATTTGTCTTGCTGACTGTACATGAGAAAATATGTTCTAGTGTCACCAGGCTAGCTGTAACACTTGGCTAGCTGTAACACTTAGCTAGCTGTATCACTTGGCTAGCTGTGTCCCCTGGCTAGCTGTGTTTCTACAGAGAGGTGAGGTCGTGTTTGTTTGTGTGTATGTACGTGGTCGTGAATAGCGACCGCGCCCCAGACGACGTTCCGTGGGTAGGCCCCCTAAAAGGTGCCGGTGATCTGGTATCAAGATCGGGAAGCCGCTGGATGTGGGCCAACGATCGCTGTGGAAATCCTTGGGAAGGCCTATGCTCAGCAGTTGGCTACATTGATGATTGTGAGGCCTATATACCACCTAAATATGGCCTTATGCGGGGTTTTCACGATCCGAGTGCGCTCGTACGAGTAGCTCGTATAGGAGTGGACTTGGATTGTAGTTTACAATTTCCGGTTGAATAAGGTTTAAGTAGCACTTGTTTCATCAATTCGATCGTGTCATCATGACGACTAATTTGCTTGCTAGGCATAGAAGCGGTAGCAGATATTAAGCTAATTCTTGCAATAGCAGAGCAACAAAAACCAAGAGAAAAATTGCATTCTTTCACGCATTGCATTTTTCACGTTCACTCCATTTTTTCACTCGAGGTGATGAATAATTTGCATTCGACGCCATTTTGATTTTCAATTAACATCCGAGTGTGCTCATGAAAGTTGAACACGATCCGAGTATACTCTGATTGAAGATTTTATCCCAGGTTCTTCTGGTTTCCACGCTCCGAGTGGCGTCCGAGTAGTCATCCTAGCGCACACGGTCCGAGTGTACTCCACCCGCCGCGGTATGTGTATGTAGTGTGTGAGTCACCTCACCTGGCTAGCTGTCGTCCTGCAGCGACGTGAACCGGTTGCCGAGAGCGAGCGGGTGGCGCGTGGGCGGCCGTGCTCCACCAGCCGCGCTATGTGTATGTAGTGTATGTACTAAGTAACCTAGTTTCATACATAAAAGGGTCTGCGCGTGAATGGCGAGGCACCAATCACACGAAAAGAAGTAAGCAGCGGTTCACCAAATTTGTCCCTAACTACAGTTAAAATATGTTCTAGTGTCACCTGGCTAGCTGTAGCAATTCGCTAGCTGTAAAACTTGGTTAGCTGTAACACTTGGCTAGCTGTAACATTTGGCTAGTTGTAACACTTGGCTAGCTGTAACATTTGGCTAGTTGTAACACTTGGCTAGCTGTGTCCCCTGGCTAGCTGTGTTTCTACAGCGAGGTGATGTCGTGTTTGTTTGTTTGTAAGCAGTGGGGACATTAAATGGCTGATGATGATAATGATTTGGCCTCACCTGGCTAGCTGTCGTCATGCAGCGACGTGAACCGGTTGCCGAGAGCTAGCGGGTGGCGCGTGGGCGGCGGGGGCGGGGCCCCACCGCCGGCCGTGCTCCACCCGCCGCGCTATGTGTATGTAGTGTGTGTGTATGTAGTGTATGTGTCACCTCACCTGGCTAGCTGTCGTCCTGCAGCGACGTGAACCGGTTGCCGAGAGCGAGCGGGTGGCGCGTGGGCGGCGGGGGCGGGGCCCCACCGCCGGCCGTGCTCCACCCGCCGCGCTATGTGTATGTAGTGTGTGTGTATGTAGTGTATGCGTCACCTCACCTGGCTAGCTGTCGTCCTGCAGTGACGTGAACCGGTTGCCGAGAGCGAGCGGGTGGCGCGTGGGCGGCGGGGGCGGGGCCCCACCGCCGGCCGTGCTCCACCCGCCGCGCTTCGCCCCCCCGGCGCCCAGGACCGGGAACGTGTCGTCGTTGTGTATGTCCGGCGCGTGTTTCTACGACACAACAAATTAGAAATATGAACGATCGAACAAAATAAACGAAGACAGAAAAGAGCCCCATGAGCTTCGATCAACAATAGTACTAGATGAAGGCTCACGAACTAAATGAAAACTTTACATGGCACAGACCGACTTTTTTTTAAACGAAGCAAAAATGTTATGAATGTTACGATCTTACATTATAAATGACAGGAACCGTTCCAGAGGGCCTAGTCTGAAACGCAAAACCCGAAACTTCGGTATACCCGTCCCTCTCACTCTCTAGCCGCGACAGAATCGAGTGAAAGGGGCGGGGCTAACCGAAGTTTCGGAAGAGCGTTTCAGAGTACGGTCCCAGGTTTGAAATACCTTTGTATTATTGACACTGTCAAAATAATCCACTTATTACTATACTCTCAAGTGGGAGTATACGCTCGGCCATGTCTGTCACGGTGTTATTGTTGATCGAAGCCCATGAGCCAACTAGCCGAGAAAAAGATTTTATGTCATTTCTTCTGAATACGCCTTATCCTACTAATATTATAAATGTGAAAGTTTAGATGTTTGGATGTTTAGATGTTTGGATGTTTGTTACTCAATCACGCCAAAACGGCTGAACGGATTTGGCTGAAATTTGGGACACATATACTTTGTAGCCTGGAGAGGAACATAGGCTTTTTATCCCGGAAAAATATTACATTCCCGCGGGATAACGTCGTGAAGTCCACGCGGGCGAAGCCGCGGGCGGAAAGCTAGTCTACTTATAATTATACTCTCAAGTGGGAGTATACGCTCGGCCATGTCTGTCACGGTGTTATTGTTGATCGAAGCCCATGAGCCAACTAGCCGCGAATAGATTTTATGTCTTTTCTTCTGAATACGCCTTATTTCGAAATAAAATAATTAGTCGAGGTCTTGTGAATAACGTCCAATATTTATTAAATAACTTTATCTACACTCATATTATAATATTCGAATTATGAACTCATGCCTGAACATATACTGATACACTTTATGCCAAAGTCAACTTTAAAAAATAAAGCTGCTGTATCCGGGTGTCTCATAATGACCATTATGCAACACCCGGATACAGCTGTCACTCATTATAAAACACTTATATTTCTTAAATTTACAGTCTCCATGGCAACCGTAGGATTTACCGGCCCTGACTTCCAACTCTTTCAAGCTCTTCTTTAGCCGGCAACAATCAGAAACGTTTTTAAAATTAGAATTTTGAATTTAGAAGGAATAGACCGTATAGACTCCTATGAGTGGGGTTTGGCACCAATTCACATTTTATAATTAATATTGATTTGCTTTATTTTTGAAATATATAATAAATGTAATGAGTGTAGATAGAGTAGTGTATGAGACTGCACATAACTCGGTATTAAAACACTCGTGGAATACTATTAACTCCCACTCGTGTTTTAATACCCCTCCTTATGCGACAGTCACATAAACTACTATTACACCATTACAAAATGCGTTCAATAGTTTAAAAATAGGTTTGAACCAATAGCAGCCACTTTTAACAAATTACCGTTATAAAACTGTTTGATCATTTTCTAAACTGTGTAAAGTTATTCAATAAATATTAGACGTTATTCACAAGTCCTTGACTGATTTCTTTTTTTATAAAATAAGCTTCATTTGAAGAAAGAGAATAAAAAAATATATAAATAAAATAAAATCGATTGGCGGCGCTAGTTGGCTCATGTCAGCCTGTTAAAGCCGATTAAAACCGAAATGGCAATGGCATCCGGTAGCGACGCGACCAGGGGACTTATTTTTGAATTTCGCCACTCGCATCGAGCGCTCGCTTAGTACTCATTTTCATGTAAAATATGTCAAATATGAGTACTAAGCGAGCGCGCGACACGAGTGGCGAAATTAAAAATTAGACCCCCAAGCCACAGCCAGCTGCAGCAGAACCGTACTTCGAAAGGTAAAATACGAAACTTCGTTTGGCTCCACCCTTTTCCCACCTATTCGGCCTTGCATGACCGGAAAGTAAAGTGGCTGGTGCCTGGTCATCGTCACGCGCAGTCTCTTTTACTATTGTTGGTTATTATTTGTTTAACTAGTGTAGTGTAGTACAATGCATAAGCGATTACCGAGTGACTGCAAGTGAACGGTGAGACACTAGCCACATGAAAAGAAGTAAGAGAAGAGCTAGTTCACCGAATTTGTCCTTGGTTGTACATGTAAATAGTTTTTGAGATCCCAATCATTTAACCATAATTAAACCATTTAACAAAGTCAGCCCCAGTACACTACCTTGCGGGATACCATAGTTTATATTCGCTAGTTTTTTCACAGCTTCGGCAAGTTTCATCTCTTGAGATCTACCATTTAGATAAGTCTTTATAGTTGTAGAGGAGAGCCTCTAATTCTCATGATTGTTCTAGTTTGTGCTCAAGATTTGATAAGAATACGGTATCGAAAGCCTTTTCTAAGTCCAAACGTACTGCTTATCATTACTTTCGTCATTAAGGTCTTTAACAATCTCGATTCGGACAGGATGTTACACATTGGTTTAAATATTTAAGAAGCCTTATATTATAATGTGATCTAGTAATTTGGATATGGATTCCTTACTCATTTCTAAAATGTTATTTCATAATATTGTATCATCTGTGCTTCTCAGCAACATGTATCTTTGTAAATGTCGTTGCTTCTGTTAAAGCTGATGAGTTTCTTGCACCCGTTCTTCTTATCAGTTAAAAAGAGATCAAAAACGCTTGTGAAAGACAACTTGAATTAAGAACATTTTGATTTTGATGGTCATGCTTGCTTATCTGCCATGAACATTTGGCGATTCTGAACGCAATAAGACAGAGAGAAAAAAAATACAGACATATCAAACTTATAAGTTATAAGATCTCTCTTTTGCAGTCGGGGTTAAAAATAAAACCTTTGATGTCTTTCTAACACACTAGTACCATGATATACGAGCTACTCACCGCCTGGTTGCGTCGCAGCGGCGCCTCGACGGGGCGGGAGCGTTGCGTGGGCGGCACGTACGCGGCGGGCTTTGTCTCGCGCGGTTTAGGCTCCTCCACCGGCGGCGGCGGGGGCGGCTGCTCTACTTCCACCTGAAAACAATACAAGCTAAGTAGAGTAACAGCCGATCCACATAAAACTCTTCCGTTACCGACTGACTAAGAGACAAAACGCAATGTCGAAACTACTGGGCTCAAGAAGCTGAAATTTGGCATGTATGTTCCTTGTGGAGTGTATGGGAACACTAAGAGGACTTTTGGAAATTCCCTCCTTAAGGAGGTAAAAAATGGGGTCAGAGTTTCTATAAAACTCTTGTAAATATCTCAACGCCAAGAGGTTTCCCGCCAAAATTGTTTGTACCCGTGGGATTGAGATGATTTCCCGTAGGTATGACATGTTTTGGCATGGGAATGAGATACTCACAGGCTTCTTCCAGGGTCCCTTGCCATCGGGCGCTTCATTGTCACCCTTGGTATCTTGAAACCGGTGCATGTAGTCCCTCACCGGCTCAGTGCTGTATTAAACTAACCCTTTACCCGCCTGAACTAAACTAGGTTTTCCCGTGGGAATAAGACGTTTTCCCGAGAGAATGAGAGGTTTCCCGTGGGAATGAGATGATTTCCCGTAGGTATGACATGTTTTGGCATGGGAATGAGATACTCACAGGCTTCTTCCGGAGGCCCTTGCCCTTCCCCTGGCCGTCAGGGGCACAGTCCTCGGACCCGGGGTCTCTGCCGCCCTCGGGCGCTCCGTTGCCGCCCTGAAGCACTTGTATCTTGAGAACGGTGTAGTCCCTAACCGGCTCAGTGCTATACTAAAGTAACCCTTTACCCGCATTAACTAAACTAGGTTTTCCCGTCGGAATAAGACGTTTTCCCAAGAGAATGAGAGGTTTCCCGCCGAAATTGTTTATTCCCGTGGGAATGAGATGATTTCCCGTAGGTATGAGTTGTTTTCGCATGGGAATGAGATATCCCGACAAGCTGGTTTGCAAATAAGATCCGTGAACGCACTATAGAATTACACCAACAGAACTGGAGCTGGAATTCGTGCAGACAGGCGAAACTCGCACTACCGCGCGTGGACGCTCGTCTATCCAGGCAGGGCCCCCTGATACAACTGTGCAGACCGCAACTACGCCTGGTTACAGGTGCTATTACTGGTCATGGACAATTTACAGACATCTTTTTAATTAAGGTGTCACCGACGACAGTCCCCTATGCAGAGGGTGCATGGAGGAACCTGGCCTGCCCGCCAAGAGCGGGTAGCCACGTGGGGAGCTGGGAAGGACGCTTCCTCCTCCTGTCCGGCCCCCTCTCGAGCTTTCGAGCTCGTTAGGGGGTGGGGCAGGGGTTAGAACCGCCCAGCCCTGACGCGAAGGCTATAAGGCTTGGCGGGAGGGCTGCATGCGGCGAGGAATATGCCCTCGGTGTGACCGAGTCCAACATGCCGTTTGGTATGCCTAAAGATCGCATTTTCCTCTTGATACAAAAAAAAGGTTGCATGGAGGAAGAAGAAACAGCTGCCCACATTCACATACTTCTGGAATGCAGGGGGGTGGCCCCCTACCAGGCGTGGTACCTCCGTACCTCGGCTCGCCGGGCAGCGTCCAGGAAGCGATAACGAACGTGAGAGCTCTTGGAGCGTTCCTGTCTGAGCTAGGCTGGCTGGAGTGACCCTCCAGACGCAAAATAGGCGCAATAGACGTCGAGTTGCGGAAGCCGCCCGTATTTATAAGAAAAAGAAAGAAGAAGAGAGATACTCACAGGCTTCTTCCAGGGCCCCTTGCCCTTCCCTTGGCCGTCAGGGGCGCAGTCCTCGGATCCGGGGTCTCTGCCGCCCTCGGGCGCTCCGTTACCGCCCTGAAGCACTTGTATCTTGAGACCGGTGTAGTCCTTCACTGGCTCTTCGTACTCTTTCCATTCTTCTTCTTCCTGAAAGAATGATGTTCAGCTATTAGTGATTTGGTTAGTTTTGTTGATTCAAAATTTAATTTTAATTTTTTTATTCACAATGCAATTTTGAATTTTTTTAATAAACAATCCATGCTCCCGTAGCTCTGCCGGGAATCGAACCCGGGATCGAGTTTTTTTTGTGATATTTAATTTTCAAGAGTTTTGTTATATTTAATTTAAGTTTTTATAAGGTGCCTAGAACATAATATTATGTAGGTAATGTAGGTAAGGTATGTTTAAGGTATCGTGGTATCGGTAGGTATAAGGTATCGTAGAATGCGACTTTGGATAAGATAAGACAAAAGATAAGATAAAATATTTATTTATTCACATAAACATCCTACTAAATTATAAATGCGAAAGTTTGTGAGTATGGATGTATGTTTGTTACTCTTTCTAACTAAACTACTGAACAGATATGCATGAAATTTGCAACAGAGTTAGATTATAGGGTGGAATAACACATACTTTTTATCCCGATATTCCCACGGGAACGGGAACAAAACTGGTGAAGCCGCGGGCGGCCGCTAGTAATAAATATGTAGGTACTTATGAATTGTCAAAATTATCGTTAACTTAGGGTGGTATTCCACTTATCAAATATTTGATCAAAGAAATTGGACGAGGACGAATTTATGAATAGTTTCATTGATAAATTCTTTGGTCAAATGCATATTGGACAAAGATCTTTGATAAGTGGAAGTTTCCCCTAGGGAAAAACTACCATCGAAAGATGGGCAGCAGCACATTCTTATCACACTGCCGTCGCCAACACGCCTTCCAAGCGTGGCGATTATAGCAAACATGCCTCTGTTGGAGAGGCCTATGCATGCCCAGCAGTGGGCGTCATATGAAGGTGTTAATTTTTTTGAAAAAAAAAAAAAATTCTACATTTATAACTGAGTGTGTGGCAGATTGCGGACAACTGACAGGCTGTTGCCTACAGACGGACTGATAGTCTGCGGAGCTCTTTAAAGCAGTAGAAAAAGAGTAACTTAATAATCTTCCATACAAACACATAACAAAAACATTACAGTCTGTTTTAGTGATGAGTAGGAATGAGTCATGTTGTTTGTTAACTTAGTTTGATTCAGGAAAACTCACAACATAATCCATTTCATAAAGCCCATACTCTATCACACACTTAAAATACTTAATGTGCAACAATTCTTTTTTTATCCGCAAGGGTAGCACTTATCCTTCATCACACCTGATGTTAAGTGGTAATAAGGCTGAAGGTGAAAGCGCACTACTCCTGGAATCCTCAATCACTGAGGAACTGGCTATCATAAGATAGCCAGTAGCCATAGAGATAACTCTAACTGCTGGAACACAATAATGCTGAAAACATCATTGTTATGGGCCATAAAAGTAGGGTTGCAAACTGTACTGGTTTCTGGGGTGTCCTGGATAGTTTCTAAGTATCGTCCTGGGTTTTTGCTTGGGCCCCTTCTGTAGGCCACGGGCCCTCGATTCCAGCAAGCATATTTCAATATTAGTGAATCCCAGTCTGACAAGCCACTTATGTGTCGCCAGTGACTGTGATTATTTGACTAGCCACATCACTTTCAAGATGTACATACTTCGATCAACAATAGTACTAGATGAAGGCTCATAAACTAAATTATAATTTTCTATGGCACCTTTAAACGGAGAAAAAAGGTTAATAATGTTACGATCCTACTTCATAAATGACAGGAACTAATTATAAATATACTCGCAAGTGGCTCAAGGGGGAGTATAATCGCTTGGCCGTGTTTGTCACTCCAATGTATCTAGCTAGACCCAAATAGGTGTTATTGTTGATCAAAGTGTATGTAGATAATATATATTTTAGATAACAATCTTGTTGTTTCAGAGATTACCACTTAGAAACAAAACAAAGAAACGAACTCATCTAATCCTTATTCAAAATATTATCTTTTTACACAATTGTACAACTTAGTAAGAAAAATTTAATTGTCTCACAGCAAGCCTTGGTTGGTTGTTGTTGGAACCCTTTCACTGTCCGGGCGGATTCTCTAACCACCAAGTGACTCTATTACAAAAATTGCATTGTAAATGCAAAATAGTAAAATTAATTAGACTTAGTAAGTTCCCCAAGGTGATTTGTCTTGTTATCCAACAGACAATACCAATATTTGACTTATAAACAACAAAATGTGATACAGAATCACAAGATTATTGAATTTAAAGTTCAACAACATCTAAGCAGACAGACTTGTAAATTATCGTTTGTTGACATACCTTATCTATATTGAAAATTAATTAGTGTTTTATTAGCTCAATTAACATAGTGTTGTGGCAAACTCTAAAACTATATGAAATACAACTAAGAAATTTATGTATTTACCTAAGAATGGAAGTCAATTTCTTAGCTTTTTTGAACTTGTGGCATGACCCAATAATACAGGTTATGCCAGCTAATATCTAGAAAGACGGTTTACAATTAAATTACGATAATTGCCAGTACTACAATACCATTATGGTTACTTCCGGAGATAGTCTTCTACGGCTTTAAACAGCTATTTGAAGTCATTACTAATTTAGCTTCGCAATGATACACAGAAAATACGATTGACAGGCGAACGAGAGTTTTCCAAAAGATCATTGAATCATCAAAGTTTTAAGCCTAAACTCACCCCAGCTCTTCCCGCTTCGTCGCCTTCTTGGGCAGGCCTATCTTTCTTAGGTCGGACATCTGATTTCTGTTTTGGGTCATCTAATTTCTTTGCTACTTCATCAGTGGTCGCAAATTTCTTTACTGCCTTCGACTTTTTGCGATCTTTCTTTGCGAAGAAATCGTCTAAATCGGCCATTTCGAATTTTGACTTGTGAATTTAATGTTTTGCTCTGGTAATGAGGTAATTACAGCAATATTGGAACGAAACAAAGGGGATTAAAATCCCCAAAACGTGAAACGATTTCTTTAGCAAGCGTGGCCGACTGTTTCTTTTTTTTAAAATGGCAGATAAAAATATTCCCCTCGCGTAAAATTTAAATACTCCCATTTAATAATTTTGACAAGTCATGGAAGGTATTGCCATATAATTTGTGATGTTAAATGAGCGCGAAACTTGATTTGTGGAAGGAAATTGGATTGGTTCGTATATTTAAAAACTACATGATTACTTAATTGTATGAATTTAATTCAGATGTTCTTGATGAAAGACTTCAAAGACTTTGAATCGAACCACTAAATATTCGCCCATTCGGTGAAATACATTTTCTTCTTTCTTCTCTATCTTCTCAACTGGCGCGCGCATTACCTACCATTTGAACACATGGAATATGTAAGTAATTATGAAAAATCATAAAACATTTAAGTGTTTTTATTAATATTTATTCTAACATTTTAAAACGGGGTTAACACAATTTTCTACACAAAATGCTAGAAGCGAAGCGAGCCCTAGCATAGCAGTGAGAATATATAAAGTGGAATCTGCCACAAACATTTCATAGTTTTATTATTAATTATTATTGATATCCAGAGATATCTTTAGAAAATTCGATGATATCATAAATAAATTCAGAATAGAAAAATGTTAGTTAGGTATTATTAAAATAATAAAAAAGCTTAGGTTATACTAACACTCAAATACATAGCATTCAATGTAAACAGCGCACTAATAATCATGAAAACAGATTATTATTATCGGAACAGTAGGTAACACCTCAAGCTAGTCGTGTTATACGTCGATATACCTGCCTGCCCGATAGGTCGCTTATCAGTAACACTTGAGGGCTTGTTCCATCGATACTGATATCTTATCTGCCTACCTGGTCATTTTCATTGAATTATTCGTTGCTATAAGTCAATATGCTGGGTCCTATTGCAAGAATTTCAACCCAGAGCGGGCGAAGTTTGTTGAGGAACTTCGTGAGAAATGGATCTAACGGAGGAGTGCCAGGAGAGGTGAGTGTAAAAAATCAATTACGTAATAGTTTGGTCTACTAGGTACTTAGTATCGCGATAGTCCAAGACCTTAGGGAAATTACAGAAATAGGTTCAGAAACTGCTTTCCTATCCATTATTTAAGTAGGTACCTATTCCAATAAGAATTCCAATGCAAAACTATTTAAGCTTTTATGTTTATCAGTTTTAAAGTCTTCATAAAACTTAATGAAACGTGGTGATCCATTAAAAATCAAGCATGGTTGGCCATGTCATGTTGTGAACTTATGAGTGATAATCAAAAGTTCAAGGAGATCACCATAAACTAAACTATAACAAAACAATCCGGTGAAACTCGGACGGCTGGCAACCCTACTCAGACAGAGGTAACTATTATTTTATTCTATGTCACGGACAGCCGTAGTATGCATACAATAATACAGGTACTGGCTACCCAAAAGAATGTAATGTATTTTTAAGGATTTGAATGTTAGTTTCGTTTACATTGTTATAATGTACAAAATACAAAGTAAAGTACAAGAGGCGAGCTTAACGCTAAAAGCCAACCTTCGGAAAAACAGAGATAGAAATCAGGTATATAGAACATAATTAAATAATATACCCAACATACATATATAATCGTAAACGAAGAGTTATTAATCTAAGCATTCTATTATTCTATTTTATTCACAATAAGTGTTCAAAATGATTTTTACTAACTGATATGCACATTTGGCAACGACGCAAAAAAATTAATCTAAATTTACAAAAATGTTGTGTTGCGATCTTATATTACTTATTTTGCACTTCTGTCAACTTTGTTTTTAGTTGTTGAATATTTTCGTATTCTGTACGGTACACCAACTCGTAGTAAAAGCCCTATACGCATTTTGAACACTTATTCTGAACAAAAAAACAATCACATTGATTTTTATTTTGTCTCTCGAATTCGAGTTTTATTTTTTTTCTCTCATTGGATAAAATTACTTGCTGTTTCTTTTCATTAACTGAGCCCAATTTAATCGTAAATGCATTAATCTTAAGAATGACAAAAATATACGAAAATGCAAAAAAATATTACAAGATTTCCGATTCTCCGCTTTCAAAGACCGATTTCAGCAAAATATCCCCCATCAAGTACATTTTTTTTATTATTCAGAAAGTTTAGGTTGTCGCGCAGTTTTAAATTTTCTTTAGAGGCTATGGAAAACCATTAATTTCACCAAAAATTTGAAATTGAATAGGTATTGTATTAAAAAAGAAATTACCGAGAAAAGCCTACCCAAAGCAAAGACATAATTTTTTTAAAGCCGTGAAAATCATTAAATTACCAAAAATAATGAAAAACATATAATTCCAAAACTACGAAAAATCGCGGAGAGGTATGGTACTCAGTTATCACCTCGCAAAATTCATAAGGCATTAATCAAATTACTTTTCAACTGTTCTTTAAAATGTGTTGATTTTAAATTGAAAACTATAAAACTGCTATGAAATGTTGAGAAAATTTAATGCTACGATATTATGGTATAGGTACCTACTGCGCCTGCAAATACGGATCAAATTCTTTCAATTCTTAACTGTCGATTTAAGAAACAATCAATGCCCGGTGATGTATGTTTACATTATTTCATCGAAGCGACAGACGATATGTGGATAATGGGCAATAACAAGACTGGAACCAGTATTCAGGTTACGTTGAAAGATATTCTATGGAGAGTCAACGGCGCGCATCAAGTTCAACTAGCTATTGCCCGTGATTTGGTCCGCGTCAAAGCCTGTTGTTGGTACGCTTTATTTTAGTTGTGTGTTCGTTTTAAGACACTTATAACGATACAAGAACCAGAATTCTGGATCTTTAACTCGCTACTCTAAACGCTTCCACATAATACAGGTTTTCGTGATGAACCGGAATTTCGCTTGTTGTTCACTGTACCTACACATTTGTGACTAGTTTATGTTCAAAAAGACCTAGGTTACATGTGGTCATGTCATGAGCTAGCACCTAATGCCTCGATGGCATGTGGCATTCAACCTGTGTAGGTATGTATATTATTCGAAGTAGGGCAGAGGACCCATTTGTGGCCACTTTAAGGTTTTTTCACTTTTAAGCGCTTATGGCTTAATGGACCTAGGTATTTAAGAAAATTTATATCTAGAATTCTAGAGAATGTAGGACCTTTAAGGTACAACTTTAAAGGTTTAAAAATCATAGTTTTTTTTTATTTAAAACCAATGACGTTTGTCATTGTATAAAACAAAATGTGCGGAGGAGGCCAAATACTTTGCGTGGGTTTTGGCCACTTAGATAAAATTACTATATTATTCTAACTCGACTTTAAGCCTAATAAAATTGTTATCTTATTCGAGTTCTCGACTAATACACTACATGAAATAGAACTTCAATCCCGGCTAGCTGGTTACCACAACCACAACTTTATAAAGTATACCTTTATGGGTCGGGTTATCACTCGTCTCGTCAGTTTCCCTAATTAGCCAGTTACATAAACTCGTCAGTTTCCTTATTCATCAATTCCATGAATTTGGTTTTTAAGTCGTCAATTTCCTTATTTGGTATGTTTGTGTAATTCGTCATTAGGGTTCTGTCTGTCACAACTGGACATCTCGAGAACTACTAATGCTATCAACTTGAAATTTGGAATCGTTTTAGATGACGTTTGACCAAACATTTTGCAAAAATATTTTTTTTTGTACTTTATCACTTGATTAATAGAATATTAGCCTATTGAGGCTAGTGTAGAACCTCGGTAATGGATAAAAAGTTATAAGAACACGTCTTGAAAATTGCTTTTCTCATTATCATTTCAGAACCTTCCCTTCGACATCCACAACAGGACACGATTGACTTTGAACCTCTTCTGGTACGTCGGTACCGGCATGGCTGCCCCGTTCTTGGTGCTGTGGCTTCAAATGGCGAAGAAGTAAAGGTAATATTGTAATATCGTCTGTTAATATTTTATTTGGCGTAGAGTAACGATAGATATTATGTACTTAAAAAACAAAGCACTAAGTTTGTTATTACAATATTGCATGACTTCTGTGGCACATATGTATATAAATAAGTAATACAGTTGTTTCGGAACGCACCAATAAAAAAAACATAATTCAATTTTTTTATTCAGTTTACGTCAAAGAAGCTTCGCTATGCCATTGGTTCACAAATCCGGCGGGAGACAATGGGACACAGTTCTATGTTGATAAGTTAACAATATTACTATTTTTCGTGACGTGACTCTACAGCAGCTGCTGCTGCACTGCTGCAGTGGCTGGCGTACCTGTAGATTTCAGCCTATTTCGGATATGATAGGTAGAATAGGAACCTCATACGTTTCTCAAAATTTTAAGTCAATATTCGAGATAAAATTGGCAGCTCGTCGTTCTTTGTTTGTCACCAAATAATATAAGCTTTGTTCAACAAAATAAAGCAGCAAAAAAAAACTATAAAAATTAGCAGGTAACAAAACTTGTACGAAAATCATATTTATAAAGTTACGCGGTAAACCTCTCGAAGCCGTAGCCCGTAGAAATTACGGGTTAGGTAAGGGGTAAGGTTAGGGGCACGGGGCATTTTGCCACCTTGCCACCCTACAGTAGTAATGCCACGGCCCGGGCCACTGTATACTGTATGATTGTGGTACCTACACAAAGATAATAATGTATGGATGCGTGTGAATATCACACGAAATCTTGCGCAGAAACAAGTTCATTATTTACCTAGGTATAATAATTTAACCATCTATGGAGAGAGTGCTACTGAGAGGGGCTACCGGCAAAAAATAATGAGTATGGGCTTCATTTGACAGTTGAAGACCATATTATGCCAATATCATGGACATAATATGGACTTCAAATGAAGCCCATGCTAATATCAATATTTTTAAGCCGGTAGCCCCCCAGAAGATCGTTAAACAAGCAAAATCGCGTCTAGTAGACGCTGTAGCTTGTGCAAGTGCAATGGCAATGGCAATGAGTAGACAGTCTACCCATTGCCATTGCACTAGCTACGTGTTAACGCAACCACGACTATTCTATCTAACAAGAGATACCTACGATTGAAATGATGAGTAGTAGAGTAGTACCTACATAGCGACAAAGTTAAATAATAATTAGTAAGTACATACTTAATAAATGCGTTTACATAAATCTTTTGTTTAATTTCAGATAACCAGTCATCAGAAAACGAAGACTCGTAATTTTAATGAATGTAGATAAGTAATATTTCGACATTACCATATAATTAGACAATCTTTCTGTACAAACAATTTGTAGTTTTATTTCGACAGTTAGGAACAATAATTTACTGGTAGCGTTCAGTGTCTTTGAAATTTCTAATGCCATTTAGGATTAGAGAATCTGTGAACGTGATGGTAGTTTTTCAGAAAAAAAAGCAATCGAAATCGAATTTTCATTTCAGATAGATTTGATAAATAATTCGGAAAGAATTTTCTATTTATCAAGATGTTTTCCCCATTGGCACGTATTTCGAACAAACTCGGCAGAAATGTGGTGACCAACTTTGTTAGGAACCACTCTGACGGCGGTGTTCCCGGCGAGGTAAGTTCCAAATTCGAATTATTTTGTACCACATTACATAACCCTCACTATTGTAATTGCGATTTTGTTTTGTTTTTATTAGAAAAAGTTCGCTACAATTTAATTAGAGCGGAATAGTTATTAATTATTTGCAAAAAATTGATCATTGATTTAGTCAATAAACATAATTATTCGGGTGAGCATTATTCAACATAAGTATTATCTATATCATAAATCATTATTTTATTTATGATGATGAAGGCTAAAGTGACTAATACCTACATTATTTTTATATGTAACATTCCAGAACCTGCCCTTCGGCATCCAAAACCGTTACAAGCTTACCCTATACTTCATCTTGTACGCTGGATCAGGCTTCGCAGCCCCCTACCTGATCACGCGCCATCAACTGCTTAAGAAGTAAAATGTAAGTTTATTTGTTTAATCCCTCAACGCCCCAAAAATGAGACAATAGATTTACCATTCAAGATTCAAGATTCAAGATTCAAATATGTTTATTCAATTTAGATTGTTATTTACAATACTTGTGAACGTCATAGAAGCTACGCCATCGGTTCGCAAACCCTACAGCGGGAGGCCTTGGAGAAGAACCGGCAAGAAACTCCAAGGGTTGTTTTTTTCTCCCTGTTTTATTTCATACAGAGTCGTCAAATTGAAAAATGACCTTAACATGGTATGACTAAGGTCAGTTTCCATCACAATTACACAATGGGTTATGATAAATACAGTTAAGTATAGGCGAACTAATGATCATAGCGGTGAACAATTTTCAATTAAGTACTTAGGAACTCTACTTAAAGCTTTAATATTAGTTAAAAACAAAAGACAATTCTACTATATACTGCAAGTTGCGCCATACATGTTTCAAATGTAATTCTTAATAAAATGAATAAAAACAAAAGAAAACACATTTTAAAGCAAGCAGATAAGAGCAGACCCATTCCCACTGGCAGCACCCGTTCACGAGCATGACGCATGAACCAGCCATCGCTTCGCTCAACCATATTTTAGGGAACGTAACGACCCGCCTCACACGCCACCACCGTAGAAATGTTTTAGTGAGCATGACATACTCAAACTGCCTACCTTAAATGACCGAATTAAAAGCTTAACTAATATAAACGCTAATAATATAAAATATAGGACACGACTCACAATATCATACTAGGAACATTCGTTACGAGTGTTACGACCAAGGTGTTTTGTCGTTCAAATAATCATTTACAGTGTAATAGCCTTTTTTGAGGAGGCCACTCTTTATATGATTCTTAAACTCTAGATATGGTAAATCCAAGATTGTTCCGGCGTCAATGGGTTAAGCTGTGTTATTTAGTAATGAAGGCCTTCTTAGTACAAGGATTCATGCCTTCTTGGAATAGGGGGGCTACCAGCAAAAAAATATGGATATGGACGTAGGCTTCATTTGACATTTGAAGCCCATATTTTGTACTTTTATGGTCATAATATGGGCTTCAAATATCAAATGAAGCCTATGTCCGACCATATACATATTTTGTAGCCGGTAGCCCCCAGTTTTTTTTTATAGATACCTAAGTACAGTGCCACAAGCTTTTCTGTTCCGGTGACAGAGGAGCCACTTGCAATACGAAATTAGCTGTCAAAATGGACTGTCGTATGAAAACTGTTTTAATTCCAAAGATAATCACCGAAACAGAAAAGATTGGTGCACTATAGCTAAGCTGACAAGTAAACTAATTATTAACAAATATTCATACCTTGCTTTGGGTTAATTATTGTCTGTAAGTATATCAATTTTATTATTTCTTGTGCTGCTTTTTGTTATTTGCCATTAATAAGTTAGTTCCATGAAGGAAAATATTAGATTTATATTTTAATGATAGGTAACATAAAAAAAGAGCTACACTGATTTGTTGACAACAGGGACTTATATCGATATTTGAAAAATATCGATATAAGCATAAAATTTCGATAGTTGGATATCGATATGAAATAGCGATTAAAATATCGATAAGTTTATCGATATTTTAATATCGATAATGTACGTAACGTGCGAGTGCGACGCGCGACGTTGCCAAACTTAGCAGGGCGAGAGGATCGGATCGGGGGATTATCGTCGGAGCAACAACAACGGCAAGACGACAAGCGTTTGATTTTGTTTTGCGTTTTGGCAAGCGGCAGATAGCTACCAACTAAAATGCGTTCTTTGCGTATTTTAGTAATTTACCCTATTTGTGGCTATTACGATACCAATACGAATGACGAATACATCGTAATTAATGACCCAATACGATAACAAATTACGATATGAATGCATTACGACTTCTTTTTGATAGCATTTTGTTGAATTTATTTGAAGCTTTGTTTGAATATAATTATAAATAAATAAATAAATAAATAAATAAATAAATCATTTATTTCAGGCGACTTATGGCCCATACAATAAATACCTTACAGACTAACATACATATATTTATATAAGACAATCACTATCACTACATAGTATAAAACAAAGTCGCTTTCTCTTTCCCTATGTCCCTTTGTATGCTTAAATCTTTGAAACTACGCAACGGATTTTGATGCGTTTTTTTTTAATAGATAGAGTGATTCAAGAGGAAGGTTTAAATGTACTTTTTATCCCGATATTCCCACGGGAACGGGAACCACGCGGGTGAAACCGCGGGCGGCCGCTAGTTTTATTATAAAACTAATTGACTTTCGGCGTCGTATCGGTGGCCGTGGCAGTAGGCAACGTCCCACGGAAGCGCCGGTACACCTCGCCCTGCGGCCAGAAATCCTCCTTCATGAAAGTATCCAACCTTGCTGTCGGGACGCGCACCACAAACGACTTGAAGTTTGTATTGTGGCGCGATTCCAAAGGTTGGACTCTCAAGCAGAAGTTGGCCTTCTTCTTGATGTACTCTGTCACGTTCTCCACGGTGACGGTGTGGTGCAGACGGGACAGGTATACCGCCGTAGTCGGTATGGCAGCTCGCAGCAGGAAGTTGGGCCCTGTCGGTGCGGTACCATAGTGGTTCTTCGTCGTCATGCGCTGACGATGTCGCCTTTTGTTCCGAACCTCCATAAAACCTTGGTCATCTTGGCCCGGTGAGGTAACAATCGGCGCAGGTGCTCTTCGGTCTGGCAGGTCTGGCTTCTGCGACCGCGAAGTTGTTTTGGCGGCAGCAACAGCAGCATAGTCAAGTTGACTGTGCGCGGGCGCAAGCGGCGCCGCTGCGGTAGGAGGCGGCGGCGGCGGAGGGGCGCGGGCGGGAGGCGAGCTGCTCACGGGGTCGGCGCTCGCGGCCAGCGGCGGCGGCGCTCGGGTTCTGTCGGGTCGTGGCGGTGTCGGCGACGAAACTGCTGACTTGCAACTCGACGTCGTCGACGTATCTAGGCATGCCCCGCGTCGCATGTTTACATTAGAGCCTGCGATCGGTGACCTACTTACTGCAAGCGATTCACGTAAATCGTAAACTTCTTTACGCAATTCGCTTACAGTATTTTCAGATGTTTGAAATTTGATCATTATATCAGCCAGACTCTTCTTCAAGGAAACAATATCCTTCAAAAGGCTGGTTACATCGACGTGATCGAAGGTGACGGGAGGCAGCTTGTTGAGATCCCTCGCCACGAAAGTGGGCACGTCATCTGGATCGGTTTCCTTGAACAGGGTGATGATTTCCTGCAGGCTCTTCTGCGTCCCATCACGCCTTCGGGACACCATCTGGTCAATCTTGCCGAGAGACTCGTAAAGCAGCTTCTTCGCTGTGGCCACATCATCCTCACTGAAGTTAGACTTACAGATTTGGAGCGCGCTCACCTCATCCATGACGTCCAGCTTTTGTTGTAGGAACGCCAGGAGTTCGTTAGCCACAAGTTTATCGCTCATAGCTCTATGCGTAACGCGGCACTTGGCCGCGTTTCACAATATTCACAGAAAATTTTAGCACGCGTCTGCACCGATCCGCATCGCAGACACGACTCCTGAATTATGTTTTTATATCAATACTAGCTGTTGCCCGCGACTTCGTACGCACGGTAAAGTGACTTTCGTATTTGTTTATTTTAAAATAAGAACTTATATTTACCTGACGATACCTGACGACCGATTTGGCGCAGGAGCAAACTACCTGCCTTCCGCGCCAGAGGTCTCGGGTTCGATTTCCGAACAAGACAAATATTTGTGTGCATGAACATGTCTATTTGTCTTGGTCTGGGTGTTTTCTATGTATAATAAGTATTTATTTACAAACAAAAAATATTTAAGTACTTATATATTTATCTGTCATCAAGTTCACATAGACACAGTTTCTAGAAATTGCCCCTGCTGTGTTTGTATATTTACGAAGTTTGCAAATTTGTACGCAAAACGCAAACATAGCGAATTTTACACAAAACGACAAGATATTCCATCGAAATATCCATCACGATACAAAAATAAGTTATTGTTGCCAAGTTGCAGATTAAAACTAACATCTAATAGTACCTACATAACATTCATCTATTAAAATATATAATAAATTACCTCCTTCAATTAATGAAAATAAAAATTCTTTGTTTACTAACCAATTAAAAAAAATCTAATAAATAAATGCTATTACAATTCAAATGAATACTTCAATGTCATCATTAATACTTAAAACAAAAAATAATTTATTAATAGGCTACTTGACTCATACTTAATTTGATACATCGAATGAAAATTTCCATCACATCATCGAAAAAAAAATGAAAAAAAATATTTGGCTTAGGAAAACGTAATATAGCGATATAATGAAATAAAAGTACAAGATTGATTAGTAAAAATAAGTTTAAAAATATATTTTTTTATTTTTTATTTGAACTGATGAAAACACATCATCCATGTTAGTGTAGTCAATGAAGCTTGACCCCCACAGTAATTCCTCAGTCAGAAAAAACTTTACATCATGATAAAGTATTAATAAATTAAAAGTATGGAATAAATTTCCAAAAAATAATAATAATAGATGATTAGGTATTTTTTAATGAAAGTCTTATTTCATTGATATCTTTTTTAGGAAAAATGCTCCGTCAAAATTTTCTTAACCGGACATATTCATGTAACGTATAAAAACAATAACATGAAATACCCAAAAAAATATCCCAGCAGAAACACCAAATTTTAATAAAACAAAATGGGGTGACTTGGACTGAAAAATGTCTCTGTCGAACTTTTTAACGGAATTATACCATTTTGCCAAGCATACTCATGTTTGAAAAAAGTTTTGGATTTTCATCAAGTATCACATACTAGTATAAATAACTCATTTGGTTAAATCAATTTGGACTCAGAAATTACTCGGTTCAATATATAAACAGATTTGTATATTTATGTATAAATACCTAACTTCCGTGTGAGTTTTTTTTTGGATAATCATTCAAAAGTTTATGGCTCATGCTATTTTATAACTCAGCAAAGTTTCATCGACTGAGGAATTAGTGTATGGGTCTCCATACAAAGAATCTGTTCATTGCCTACACTATGTTGAGAAGTATTGGATTTCTAAATTTGCAAACAAATAAACGTCACTTTCACTTTTTCTACATATAAGTAAGGGTGTATTCCACTTATCAAAGATGGATATTGAATGTATAAAATTTAACGTCAAAGTCTCAAATTTTTTTAATCAAATGCATATTAGAGAAAGATCTTTGTTTAGTGGAACTACCCTAAGGTAAGTAAACAACCACTTGACACTGTCAACACTGTCGAGTGGTTGGTTACAAATTTTATGACGTCAGAACATGGCGAAGAGCGTTTTTACCGGTTAATAAAAAGCGAAATTTTAAAATAAAGTTTTGTAGGTTCTTATGTTTTTATTAATTTTTAAGTTAATTTTAATTTAAATACTTAAATTTTTTGGTGTAATAGGACAATTATTAATCGTTTAGGGCACGATGTTTAAATGAATACTTCCGAGACATTATTAATTAAAATAAAACATATTTTAATTTTAATCTCCCAACCAAATAATGATGGGTTCCAGATTCATACGTTCTAAGGATGATTGGATGGAATATGGTGGATATCATCAATAAAAATCTACCACCAAAGAATCTGGCACGTCATAATATATGGTCATCTTCAATATCTGATGCGCCGCCAAAAGTAGCACTAAATTAAATAAAAAAACGACATCAAAAAATTTTAAAAAATGGTTGATTATCCGGTAATTTTTTTATTCAGTTATAAGGATTCATTTTCTAACGCATGTCAATCACTTATTATAAAACAATACTAACATAATTATTAATCATAACGATAATGCGCTAAAAGAATATAAGTAAAAGATAAATAACAGCAACGGCGCGCCCCATGTGTGTGGCGTGTGAGTGTGTGAGCCACACACACCACACCACACCAGACAATATCCAGACGGACGTAAAGTTGGCAACATGCATACATGGTATGACGCAGCAAGGACTTATCGATTATTAATTATCGATATTTTTTTCGATATAATTATCGATAATAGAAATATCGATAAATTTTATCGATATTTTTTTATATCGATATATTTTTTTATCGATATTTTAGTCCCTGGTTGACAATGGGCGATTTTCTGAAAGCTCAGTCACTAGATGGCGCTGTCCCACCTATGCAGTTAGAAGGAACGGAACGTTATAAATTTTACTTTGACGCGACTTTTTTACGTAAAACGGAACGTCAGACAGATGTTATTTATTTACCTAAATCTTTAAATTTACCTATTTCGTTTCTGTTCCTCACAGTAGTACTTATTTAATATATTATTAGTTTCCTTTGGGTTTTTAAAAAGTAATTAATTTAAATGTTTCATACCAAAATATACCATAGACATGTACATACTTATTCAACGCCATCTAGTGAAGCTTTTGGAAGTTTTTTTGTTTTAAATGGTCTCTCAGAAAATCGCTCATTAGAAAGATTTCTTTCTCAGACTCACATAGCTACAATCTGGCTTTAATAATGTCACATTAATACTGTATATCATACTTCATTTTCTAGGACTAGTTGGAGAACTAGATTTCACAGCTACTATAGTCAGCAAAGCTAAAAATTATAAGCTTTATTAGCACTTCAATGCAGTAAAAAATAATTTTCTTTTTTTTCAGGTAGCGCAATACAATCAGCTTGCATACTTGATTCCATCAGCGAAGATCTAGGTTAAGTTAGTGAGAAGTGTATAATAATGAATAATTAAATTTATGTTTTAACATTTATATTCTTTACAACATTTATTATCCCACAAACCAGTATATCAATTTATAGTTAGTTTCTAATTAAACATAAAGTAAAAGTGAGAATTGGTTGTACTTAAATCCCGTTATTAAACATCATCCCGTTATTTAACATAGGTACACAGAATACGGGTTCGATACCCATCTGGTACAACAAATATAAAATTAATTATTTTTGTAAATGGCGCCAGTGCTATTAAGAATTTTATATACACTCAAGTTATAATATTCGAATTATGAACTCATGCCTGAACTTATATTGATACACTTTATGCCATAGTCAACTTTAAAAATTAAAATTGTTTAACCTCGTAAGGCCCAAATGCCTTTTAAAAGGTATGCAAGTGTATAGTGGTACGGAACCAAAATGTTATCCAATATTATGAGGTAAACACCCAACCACCTTTTAAAAGGCATTCGATTTGTATGCGGCATAACTTTTTAAACGACGCGCCAAAAGTGAACAATAGTTTCTGAACACCTTATGGTTATTATTAGGGTTAAGCAGGTGTGCCAATAGAATAAAAAAATCCCCAAAATGTTATCCAATATTATGAGGTAAACACCCAACCACCTTTTAAAAGGCATTCGATTTGTATGCGCCTTAACTTTTTAAACGACGCGCCAAAAGTGAAAAAAAGTTTCTGAACACCTTATGGTAATTATTAGGGTTAAGCAGGTGTGCCATCAGAGGCGGCGTAGCATGGGTTGACACCCGGGGCGGTTTTCTATTGAGCACCCCCAAAATAAAACTACAAAATATAGGAGACGTGTTTACGTCCCCTTATTAACCGACTTCTAAATCGAAAAGGAGGAGGTTCTCTATTCGTCTGTATGTATGTTTTTGCTTTTTTTTTGTGTATGTCCACCGATTACTCGAAGACGGATGGACCGATTGAAATGATTGAAACGTTATTACATCAGGTTGGTTTCCAAGTTAGTCCCATTTTTTGAAATTTTGAAATCGGTTCAGTAGTTTTCAGGAAATCTTGAAAATACTGCCGTTTTCCTTACCACTTTATCTGAATTTAATACGTATCTTTAGGCATAACTCCTTTGTTTGTAAACCGATTTAGATGATTCTTGTTTTGTTAAAAAGGGATACCTCAAGGTATTTTAACCGACTTCAAAAAAGGAGGTTTTCAGTTTGATCACATACCTATTTACCAGAATACAAGTAAATTGCCTGCACGATGCACTAAAAAGAGTGAAATAAAAATTATTTTTATAAAAAAATAAAACCGCCTTCAAAAAAATCACATCAAAAAAGTAAGAAATAATTTATTTTAATTTTTAGTTTTTTGCATTCACAATGCAATTTTTATTACTGAAAAATGGAAAATGAAGTATTTAGAAAAAATCGACCCGTCTCACAACTAGCTCCGATGGGACTCGAACCCACGACCTTTCGCTTTCCGGGCGACTGCTCTAACCACTGAGCTACGGAGTCGTTAGGAGAAGCGTCGAATTTATCCAATACTTCTTACGCACTGTATAGTCAGTGTTTATTTCATCAATGTGGAGATATTACTACCCTCACACGCGAAAGAAATACCTTTCCAGGTATTTGGCAATCGCTAAAGATGAAATTACTATTGCAACTTATTTTAATTTTTAGTTTTTTGCATTCACAATGCAATTTTTATTACTGAAAAATGGAAAATGAAGTATTTAGAATAAATCGACCCGTCTCACAACTAGCTCCGATGGGACTCGAACCCACGACCTTTCGCTTTCCGGGCGACGGCTCTAACCACTGAGCTACGGAGTCGTTAGGAGAAGCGTCGAATTTATCCAATACTTCTTACGCACTGTATAGTCAGTGTTAATTTCATCAATGTGGAGATATTACTACCCTCACACGCGAAAGAAATACCTTTCCAGGTATTTGGCAATCGCTAAAGATGAAATTACTATTGCAACTTATTTTAATTTTTAAGTTTTTGCATTCACAATGCAATTTTTATTACTGAAAAATGGAAAATGAAGTATTTAGAAAATATCGACCCGTCTCACAACTAGCTCCGATGGGACTCGAACCCACGACCTTTCGCTTTCCGGGCGACTGCTCTAACCACTGAGCTACGGAGTCGTTAGGAGAAGCGTCGAATTTATCCAATACTTCTTACGCACTGTATAGTCAGTGTTAATTTCATCAATGTGGAGATATTGATGAATGTAGAATATCTCCACATTGATGAGGGTAGTAATTTCAAGTTGCAATAGTAATTTCATCTTTAGCGATTGCCAAATACCTGGAAAGGTATTTCTTTCGCGTGTGAGGGTAGTAATATCTCCACATTGATGAAATTAACACTGACTATACAGTGCGTAAGAAGTATTGGATAAATTCGACGCTTCTCCTAACGACTCCGTAGCTCAGTGGTTAGAGCAGTCGCCCGGAAAGCGAAAGGTCGTGGGTTCGAGTCCCATCGGAGCTAGTTGTGAGACGGGTCGATTTTTTCTAAATACTTCATTTTCCATTTTTCAGTAAGAAATAATTCCTCACCAAATAAATAACGTATGTACTTTGAAGTCGGGCGGGTTTTAATTTTGCTAAAATATTCAATAACATTTTCATAATTTACTTTCCTGTCCTTTTCAATGGACAATAATGGAAAGACTAGTAAGTCGGGCTTGGCTCATTTTTAATTTTTAGAGGGGTGTTATAAGTTTGAAGCCTAAGGGCGCTTCTGCACTACACTACACTACTTCTGCACTGCAATAAGGTTTATTTTCGTATGACATTACGATAAACGGAAAAACGAGCCGAGCGAGAGGCTCTTCTCTTAAATAGGATTGCATCCCTGTCTACGGCTGCCACCATGAAATATTTTTGGTTGTAGATGTAGTAGAACTTAATTCAAATTCATATTTCCTGTTCTCGAGAATTTTCAAAATATTAATTAATTAAAAGGAATGTTAAGCTGATAATAATAAAGTCAATATCATCTGTATTATTTAAAACCTTGAAAAACTATTTGTTTAATGTAAGAGTCGGTGTTATGGTAGTTTTAATTATAATAAAGCAACACTTTGCGTCTGGACAATTTTAATAAAAATAAAAACATCATCAATATTGCGACGGCAAATTAATTTATGTGTGTAAAGTTAGTGTGTGGATCTTAATTATCATTTTAAAATTACGTTTAAATCAATAAAAATGGTTCTCACTTGATGTGTGAAAGGATGCAAAAGCGCATCATATAAACGTAGCGGTGTATCTTTTCATAGGTAAGTATTTAGCCAAAGTTTTATTCTTGCGTATAGTAGGGTGTCCATTTCGTTTGTAATCTATAGACTGGAATTTACTTTCTTACTTAACCCAAACATTAATTTTCATTGTTTCAGATTTCCTAAAGATGAAGAAATTAAAAAAGGTTGGCTTAACGTCATACCTGAAAAAATTACTCAATACTCAGCAGAAGAAGAAAAAGAAGAAGAACTTTATCAGAAAATAGGCATGAAACAGAACTTATTAAATGTATTATTAAATCTGTATTTTAATTTAAGGTTAAAAAAGTAGGTACGCAAAAAACGAATCTTTAAAATTAATTGGACACAAAGCCTCCATGCGTCAAAAGATCCGCAAGACAATTTTGTTTAGCAATGTATAGTCTAACTAATAAACAGATTTTCAGTACTGTACGTGGCCTTTTTATTTCTATCCATTTTTGCAAAATACGCCTATCAGAAATACAGACATACATTTCATATAAGTACATACAGGTCAAACTGACAACCTCCATTTTTGAAGTCGGTTCAAAAGTAAGTAAGCTTTTAAAGCATATGTGTATGTGTCGATTGTCACATTATTGCCTCATAAGTGATGCAAAGTACCCTCTATGCTTTGCCTCGCGGAGTCCTCATCTTAACTAATATTATAAATAGAAAGTGAGTTCGGATGTTTAAATGTATGTTTGTTTTAGCTACAAGAGCTCCCTAGGAAGCGTGGTGTTCGAATCCTACGTGAGCCAAGTCTGGTTAACTATAAATTGTCCTCGAAAAAACCAAATCGTGTAGTCACTCACGTCTCTCTTATTAGAGAGGGACGCACACCATAATAGGGCTATCTCGGTCGGCTCGGCTGTAACCACGAAGGCTGTGCTGTAACTAATGAGTGCGCAATCTTGTTATATTATAATATCTTTGCGTATCATTCGGTCGTAACCTTTTGTCTCTGTTTAAAAAAAAGTCAAGTCTGTCCATTTATGTAAAGTTTTTATTTAGTTCGTGAGCCTTCATCTGTACTATTGTTGATCGAAGCTTTTAGTTGATAATGTTGATCGAAGTTTTTAGTCGAATTTCTTCTTGTTTAGCGACCACAGACAAAAATACTTCAAGGTTAAAGAGCAAGTTTAGTAGCCACGGCCATTAAAAAAAAATATAAAATTGACGTTTGGTTTGGTTTGGTGGTGGTTTGGTGCGTTTGACCCTTGACCACAAATTACAATATATCGTTTGACGCAGTTTGACTGAGTTTGACGTGATTGAGAGAAAAAAATATTGATTGTTTTTATTTCATTTATCTCGTGATATGGTGCAGAAAAACCCTAATTTATTCAACAAACTTCTTTCACTCAGCACAATTCATAGTACCGTCATCTAATCAACCAAGAAAGCGCCTTTCAGTCAATTTTTGTGATCTCCGGTAACCTAACATAACTTTTTCAAAATGAGTGAGAGCTCCTGCTATATTCTCGACAATGGTGGGTACACAGCAAAGGTGGGGTTATCCACGATGGAGCCAAAGGTTGTACCCAACTGTATCATGAAAGCTAAGTCGGAAAGAAGGCGACCCTTCATAGGAGCTCAGATTGAAGAATGCCGCGACGCCTCTGGTTTGTTTTACATTCTACCGTTTCAAAAAGGTTTTCTAATCAATTGGGACACACAAAAGACTGTCTGGGACTATATGTTCAGCAAAGAGTGCTGCCCCGTCAACTTCAACGATACTCCTTTGATAATTACTGAGCCATTATTTAATTTTGCATCAATACAAGAAGCTATGACTGAAATTTTCTTTGAAGAATACGAGTGTCAATCTTTGTTGCGTATAAACGCTACAGATTTAGCTGAATATCATTATCGAAAGACACATAACAATCAATGTACGGTTGTCGTTGACTCTGGTTACAGTTATACATATGTAGTGCCGTATATCAATGGTAAAAAGTACAGAGATGGAATACAAAGGATAGATGTTGGTGGCAAAGTATTGACTAATCATTTGAAAGAGATATTGTCATATCGTCAGTTGAATGTGATGGATGAAACATATGTTATTAACCAGGTCAAGGAAGATTCCTGTTTTGTGTCGCAAAACTTTATGGGAGATATGGAGATTGCTAAGAAGAAAGGTTAGTAGTCATAGACTAGTCAGCTTAGACCAGTTTGGTTTAGGGGGGATCTAAGCTTAAGGGGGGGAGTTTAGCTGAATTTTCTGATATTTAATCTCTTCCAGAGAGTAAACACTTCTCAGTTTTTGAAAATATGACTTAGTGATTCAATCAACAATAGCACTATATGAAGGCTCACAAACTAAATGAAAACTTTATATGGCACAGACTAACTTTTTTCTAAAAGGAGGAAAAATGACAGGAAGCATTCCAAGTTTGAAATACCTTAGTATTATTGACATTGTCAAAATAATCTACTTATAATTATACTCTCAAGTGGGTGTATTACGCTCGGCCATGTCTGTCACTCCAACTATGTATCTAGAACTAGGTGTTATTGTTGATCGAAGACTTAGTGTCAATAATTTCAAAAAAATTTCTACAGGTTCAGCCAACACCATAGTCAAAGACTATATCCTGCCAGACTACACCACCATAAGAAGAGGTTACCTCCGTGATGTTGTAAAACCAGATGAAGATCTTGAACAGCAAACATTACGACTCAACAATGAGCGTTTCTCCATTCCAGAACTCTTATTCCATCCATCAGACGTTGGTATACCACAGATGGGGATACCAGAAGCGATCATGCATTCTATAAATGCTTGCCCGGAAGAAAATACTGAGAGTTTGTTAGAAAATATTGTTCTTTACGGAGGGAATATGTTATTCCCTGGTTTTAGAGATAGGGTCTTCAACGAAGTTCGCGCCCTAGCTTTAGATCATTTTGATGTAAATGTCCACTTATCTGAAAAACCTTTGGCATACGCTTGGGAAGGAGGCAAGCATATCTTTAGAGATCCAGATTTTTACTCTTTTTGCATGACAAAGGAAGAGTATGAAGAAGAAGGGAAAGCGCTCGCTTTCGAACGTTTTGATATATAACGACGTAAACGAGCGAAAAAGTCTACCGAATAGACTGTTCGCTCGTTAAATATGGTTGATGAAGTATGGACAATAAAGTGTGAACAAGTGTGTTGGAAATAAAAACTAGACTTTTTGATAAAGTAACATTAAATTCCATATAGCACAATCAGTGTATTATTAATTTACCTGATCTATCACTCCTGATATTAGTAACTATAATTGTGTGTAAGCCTTTCGGTAGCTTAGTTGGTCAGAGCATCGGGCCTGATTCCCAGGGTTCGAATCCCGCCTGAAAGTTACATGCAATATGGAAAGACTTCAAATGTTGTACGGGACGGCCATACATTTGTTGCTTGGATTGTCGTCAAAATGAAACGCTGCCTTTGGTTGAATCAGCCAGAGTTCTTGAGGGAGATAGCTTCGAGTTGGTTGTTGCTTGTCCGAGCGCTTGCTGAAGAGTGCATGCTCCATACAAATCCGGCTCGTTATTTATACTCTCGCGGCTATCGCCCTCTCACTCTTACATTTTTATTTCTCTTTCTTACAATTTTATTACAATTGTTACGAATTTCTTAATTGTTATGTTTTTAAACTGTTACATGATTAGCTTATGTCTAAATAATACAATAGTAACGTTATTGTGTCTGTGGAATATTCTTTTTGTGAGAAAAAGTGGAAAACAGGTTTTCGGTATAAATATACCTCGCCCCCCGCTTCCTCCGTACAAAACTCGGGCGCACGGGACGCGCGCCGCTCAGTCGTGTGCGGACGTCGTGGCGTTAGGATCTAAGTTTAGGTCACAGACATATGACCTAGGTCTTAAGTTTGGTGCCTAACTACCTAACTTAATCTTTTATCTAGCTTTATTTAGTGTCTAGGTCTCTATACTATTTGTTTACTTATCTGAATGTTTATGACCTAACTAGCCTACCTACCTAAGTTTCCACAGGGCTTTAATGAAAAGGCAATCAGAAAGTATCTTTATTAAATATATTATTTTTATCCTCACTCCTATAATTACCTTTATCCTCAACACATCCATATCCACTGGAACGTTTCCGACTTCCTGGAAGGAAGCAAACGTTATTCCACTGCCCAAAAAATCCAAACCAACCATTTTTTCAGATTTTCGTCCTATTTCTATCCTGCCGTTCCTTTCCAAAGTCCTTGAAAAACTCATTCACCACCAGCTTACTGACTATCTTAACATTAGCCATCTCCTTAATCCCCTTCAGTCTGGTTTCCGCAAAGGCCATAGCACATCTACAGCACTTGTGAAGATAACAGATGATATACGCTTGGGAATGGAAAATCGACAACTGACAGTACTGACTTTACTAGATTTTAGCAATGCATTTAACTCGGTTGATTTTGATATCCTTCTCGGTGTTTTACGCTCTCTAAACATATCTCCATCTGTAATTGATTGGTTCGAAAGTTACCTGCTAGGGCGACGGCAGCGTATCCGCACTGGTGACACCTTCTCCTGGTGGTGTGATATCAATGCTGGTGTCCCTCAGGGTGGCGTCCTATCTCCACTTCTTTTTTCAATTTTTATAAATTTTTGGCAGGCTTGGGCAGTGGTGGTAGGCTGACTCCAAAGGTTGTTGCTTGCAGAATGAAAGTCCAAGTTGGTTGTAGAAGTAACGATGAGTGAATGAATATTTATTTACAAAAAAGGCTTAATTATATTTACAAACATGGGTATTGAAATAGTTACTAGTTATTTTACAAATTTACACATAAAAAGAGATACAAGTTGTCGCGCTCTCTCGCACGCGGAGCGAGAGGCACGACAATGGGAGCGAGAGGTCAGAGTTCACGCGGCGCGCGGAGTGGGAGGCGCGCGTGAGAGCGAGAGGTCAGAGGTCACGCGATGCGGGGGCGCGCGCGCGGGACGAGGCGCGCGCTGACAAAACCGCGGGGATCGGCCGCGCTCTGCACATTACGGCGAGAAGGCCTGGCGTTGGAATCACCCATAGAATAGGTCAAAACTTAGTGGGCGGTAGCCCCGATACCCATTCATTGGCTATAATTAAGACCGCCATTTTGTTGGGGTGCCCCTATTGGCTAAAATTAAGGCTGTCACTTTTTCAAAAATTTCAAGATGACGTTTATTTAGTTTGTGTTTTTTTTTACTCATTTCGGTTTTCTAGTATTCTTTAGATGTTTTTCCACTTTTTCTCAGATATTTCTTTACAGAAATATGGATACATTATTCGAAGATGCCTTCGGTACACGTAAGTAAATCTATTTACGTAGTTTTATGTATCAATTATTTATTACATTAACCTAAATTTGAGTTTTGTTGTTTTAGGTAATTCCAAGAGGCAACATTGTATTTCTTAAAACTAACCAAAACAAAAGAAAATACAGTTCACAACTTAACCGGAGTAAAGAAGATTCGGTTTCTCAGAAAGTTATGAAATTTATCAAAGGCTAAAGAGTCGCAATAGTTTTTACAAGTGCGTCATTCCTGGCACCATAGAGGCCTCCAAAGTTAAACTGTGGGAAAAGTCTGCTACCCTTTCACACCCATATGTGCTCATCCAGGAAAAGCTCCCTCCTGGCCTTGAACTTCCCAGATCATTATGGAGATCTTTAAAAAGACTCCGTACCCAAGTTGGTCGAAGTAAAGACAACCTGTCCAGGTGGGGCTCCACCAGTAACACGGATCTCGCGTGCAGGTGTGGTTACACTCCACAGACCATGGCCCACTTCATTGATTGCTCTTTATGCCCGGACACCTGCACGCGTGAGGACCTCATGTAGGCTGCAGATAATGCGGTGAGAGTGGCACAGTTTGGGGCCAACAACAGTATATGATTTTGTACTTGTCATTGACATGTTGAAGAAGAAGTTATGAATGAAAGGTAGGTAATGTTTGTTTATTCTTTTTATATGAATGTAAGTAGGTATGTGTAATTAATTATTGATTAGTTTTGTTAAAAAAAAACCTTCCTAATACCTTATTTCAATATACATTTAGAAGTGATATCATATGGTGATAATGATAAAGCACAGTAGATGACTTGGGATTAAATTTAAATAATCAATTGTCACATTTAACAAGTTTCAATTTCGTGAAGTTGTTAATACCAAGTCAAGAGAAAATAACAGTGTAAGTAATTCAATAACTTTGTCAAAACATTTAAAATGCCTTATCATCAAATTAATATTTCTGATTCTGACAAACAGAACAGAATTATAACAAATGTACCGGATAATATATGATTGTTGTCGATACGAATGGTGGTTTATTTTGATTGTCTTATGACTGTTATAACTGTTACTGCTACCTACTATCTTAGATCTTAATTATATATACTACCTCTCATCAGTCTATGTACAAAGCTTATCTACTTAATAACAGTTATTAACTATAAACATTGATTATCTATAACTTGTGCATAGCGGCACAACAAACAAAATGTGCTTTATACACACTACTCTTTCTTGATTTACAAACTTTTCAGTTCAACTATCACTTATTTGTTTATAAAATGTTATGGCAGATTATAGTAACAATATGTAGAATCTATACTAACCAAATCTAATCTTTTCAGATAACTTGAGTCTCAACGAGGTTCGTGGAGTGCTGCGAAGATGCCCGTGTCTGCCTATTCTTGCGGTAATAAGTTATCAAATCAGAATTATGGTGCAAATTACTGCTGTTAGTTGCTATATTGATTACTTACTGCATTAAATGTTTAACTATTAGAGTTAGGTTATTGCGTCTTGCATTGAATGTGATATTAACAGTAAATAATGAAATGGCAGATACTAAATAATACTACTAGGAAAAATAGCATTAGCATTTGTGCGTAAAAATATTTGCAAGCAGTTTAATTTTTCTTGTGGCTGATAAAGTATTTATATATCTTAGTTTATCTATTAAGTCAATTTAGTAAGTAATTTCATTACTCTCATTCTTTGTCTTGTATAAATCTCAACTTATACTAATTATGTACTTTGTATTTGATAAAATTATAATAGCAAGAAATAAATGCCTTCTTTCATCAAATGTGTTTTTTATTTGAGCAGAATTTAAAATAGTATATTACTAGGGTTGTACCAAACGTCGATGATTTGCACAACTATCGATAACGAATCAAGGGTGTCGATAGTTCTGGCAGCACTATGTTGTCAAAATCTAATCGGGGTCCGTCATTCACTAACAAACGGCCGCTATAAGGCTTGATTCCTATCTGTACTAGTCTATATAATTTGTGGAGAAGGCGCGGGGCGACGGACGCTGCGAAGAGGCACGGTGCGCGACGACATCTCGGGGCTCCGGTGACGGTGACGAAGTTGACTCGCTGCGGTGTTTGTGAAGAACGAAGATGTGTTTCACATAAGAGCTCTTTTCAGAGCCGTGGTTACGTGAAATCCGCTCGTTGCGTTATTCGAGCGGCGGTTTCGCTACGACATATTTCGTCATGAAATAAATAAATGTTTGGTGTTCGTTATTCGTTGTAGCCTGCGGCTACAGTGCTCCCCTTCAAGCGAAGCGTACAGGTAGCTTGACGGCTCGGCCAGATGTGGTTCGCTTATCTGCTGGTTGAGTCGTCTTGCTGCAGGTTGGTACAGGTTGTGAAGGTAACGGTTGAACAGGTAACAGCTGAGGTGGTAAGGTATCTTGCTCTTGTAACATGTATGCGGGCTTTACCCGGTCGATGGATATGCATGTTTCTCTGTGCGGTAATTTGATCTTGAACATTTTCTCGTTGCGATCCACGATTTGGTAGGGTCCTTCATACGGTGACTGAAGTGGTTTTCTAACTGCATCTGTCCTAATAAACACATGTGTGCATGTACTTAAGTCGTTGTGCACGAACATGCGTTTATTGTTGCTGTGGTGGACGGCTGCTTCGGTCGGCTTGAGTGCTTGAATGGACTCGCGTAGTTTTTCAACGTAGGTATAATCGTAGGTAGGTATGTTTGTGCTTGCGTTGAAAAATTCGCCTGGGAGTCGCAGATGGTAACCGTAGGTAAGTTCGGCTGCACTGACGGATGTGTCTGTGCGTAAGGCTGCTCGGAGTCCCAGTAGCACGGTTGGCAGTTCGTCTGGCCATGTTGTTGTGGCGGCGATGAGTCTTGCGCGCAAAGCGTTCTTCAGTGAGCGGTGCCAACGTTCGACAATGCCGTTTGCTTGCGGGTGGTACGGCGTTGTTCGAGTTTTCGCTATTCCCATTAGCTTCATAAGGTTGGTAAACAGCTGACTTTCGAACTGACGACCTTGATCGCTTGTTAAGGTCGCGGGGCATCCGAAGCGTGCTATCCAGTGTTGATAGACGACTTTTGCGACTGTATCAGCTGATATGTCGTCGGTAGGTACTGCTTCGGGCCATCGGGTCGCTCGATCGATCATGCTTACTACGTAGCGTAGGCCGTTTTCCGTAGTGGTGAGCGGACCAACGATGTCAACGTGTATGTGTTGAAAGCGGTCAGCTGACGGGAACGATGAGATGGGCGAGACTGTGTGGCGTTGTATTTTGCTTTTCTGGCAAGGAATACAAGCTTTTGTCCATTTGCCGATGTCCGTGTTCATTGAAGGCCAAAAGTATTTTCGTGCGACGAGCTTGCGCGTGGTTCGCGTTCCGGGATGACTAACGTTGTGAATGAAGTTGAAAACTTGTCTTCGTAATTCTGTAGGTATGTACGGTCGTGCGTAGGGCGTAGATGTTTCGCAGTATACTTCGAGATCGGTGTCGGGAATAATTATTTTCTTGATTGAGATGTTGGTCGACTTCTGAGTGACTAGTTGTGGAATGGTGCTGTCTCTTTCTTGCGCGATGGCTATATCGGTGTAGGTAATTATTTCCGGGCACGATATAGTTTCTATGCGGCTGAGAGCGTCGGCGACTAAGTTGTTTTTCCCGCTGATGTGGCGTATGTCTGTAGTAAACTCGGCGATGAATAAAAGTTGACGCGTGCGACGTGGGGTTTCGCTGTCCGATGTGACTTTTTGTAGCGCGTAGGTCAATGGCTTGTGGTCGGTAAATACTATCAGCTGTCTTCCTTCGAACATTTTTCTGAAGTGCTTCATAGACATGTAGATCGAAAGTAATTCCCTATCGTAGGTACTATACTTTTGTTGTGCGTCGGAGAATTTCTTCGAGTAGTATCCGAGTGGTTGCCAAACGTTGTTCACGTATTGTTGTAGGACGGCGCCCGCACATGTGTTCGATGCGTCGGTAAATAGTGCGAGCGGGACGGAGCTATGCGGGTGTGCGAGTAGCGCTGCGTTTTGTAGGCATTGTTTGGAGTTTTCGAATGCTTGTATTGCTTCTTCCGACCATTGGATTTCAGTCTTGTCGCGTTTTTTTGAGTTATGTAGGTAATGATTGAGCGGTGCTTGAATTGATGCGGCGTTCGGTATATGTTCTCGATAGTAGTTTATCATGCCGAGGAATGTTCGTAATTGTTGAATTGTTTTCGGTCTTGGGTATTCGGTGATGGCTGTGACTTTTTCTTGTGGTGGAACGATGCCTGATGATGAAACTTCGTAACCAAGGAATTTGACGGTTTTCTTGCCAAAAACACATTTTGACGGGTTGATAGTGATGCCTGCGTCTTCGAGTCGTTGTAGTACGATGCGTAAATGTTCTTCATGTTGTTCTTCAGACTCTGATGCTAAAATCAGGTCATCAATGAAGGGATAGACGAAATCTAGGCCTCTTAGTACTTCATGGATGAAACGTTGGAACGTTTGACCTGCGTTCTTGAGTCCTGGGCACATACGAGGAAATTCGTATAACCCGAACGGGGTTATGATGGCTGTCTTCTCGATGTCGGCTTCTTTGTTAGGTATTTGTTGGTACGCGCGGTTCAGGTCTATTGTGCTGAAGATAGTTTTCCCGGAGAGCTGGTACGTGAAGTCTTTTATTCTTGGGATTGGGTAACGGTCTGGCTTGGTTATGGTGTTGAGTCGGCGGTAGTCACCACAGACTCTGAGGTCTCCATTCTTCTTCGGCACGATATGAAGTGGGCTGGACCATGGGCTTTTGCTTGGTCTGCATAGGCCTTGTTCCATCATGGATTGAAATTCTTGTTTTACTGCTTCATATCGGTGTGGTGGTATGGGTCGAGCGCGGCAGTGTAGTGGTGGGCCGCTGGTCTCAATGTGGTGCTCAACTCGATGTTTGGGTGACAGCTTCATGGAGGTTAGACGAGTGATTCCGGGGAATTCGCTTAGTATGTTGTGGTAATTCTGTTCTAGGTCGATGCTGCGGACGGTGGGTATGTTGGTGTAACAGCCGGGAGTGGGGATTGACAGTTTGGTGATGTAATCAATCAGTTTCCTGTTCTTCACGTCGACGAGGAGTTCGTGGTGGCAGAGGAAATCGGCTCCAATGATGGGCTTGCTGACGTCGGCGATGATGAATTTCCATTTGTATGGTCGTCGTAGGTCGAGGTCTAGTTCGAGTGTTTTTTCTCCGTAGGTGTTAATTGTGGTGTTGTTGGCAGCGTACAGGTTGAACGGCAGGGGCTTCATTTGTTGTCCACGTTTTCTTGGTATGACTGATATGTTAGCGCCGGTGTCGATCAAAAATTGCAGTCTTGTTTTCTTATCCGATACAAAAAGACGGTACGACTTGCCGGGAACGTTGGATTCCGCCTCATCTAACGTTCGGTCTAGTTTAACGATTGTTCTTCGTTTTTCTTGAATGGTTGTGGTGCGTCGCTAAAAGTACACGGTGTTTCGCATTTTCTTGCCCTCCGACCAAAACGATGATGATAGAAGCAGTAGGTATGCGGCGGTTGCTCGGCTTGGTGGTAGTTGCGCGAGCGAGACGGCGAACGTGCGTAGGCGTGAGACGGCGAACGTGCGTTAGAGCGAGAACGCTGCGGTCGCCGGCCGTAGGGCGAGTTTGAGTGTCGATACGGCGGTCTGGAACGTAGTTCGGCGATTTCTAATGATAATCTGCGTATTTCTTCAATAAGAAAATGTGTGTCTTGCGATTGCGGTTGCGATTGCTGTGACGACGGCGGCGGGCTTGGCTGTAGAGACACGGCGTTCACTTCTTGGGTTTGTTCGAGCATTTTGTCGGCGAGGAGCGCTAGTTCGTCGAGCGCGGCGGTCTTGCTAATCGTGTCGCTTACTACGAGGACAGAACGGACGTGTGCTGGCAGGTGGTTCATCCACATCAGTCGGAGCGTGGATTCTGGGACTTTTTCTCTGGCGAGATCGCGCATGCGGCGTAACAGCTGTGACGGGCGCTGATCTCCCAACTCCATGTCAGAGAGAAGTTTCTGGAACTGGCGTCCTTCCGATTCTTCGTAGACCGATATAAGTCGATTCTTCAGCGCGTCGTAATAATTTTCAGCGGGCGGGTTGTACAGCAGGTCGCTTATTTGTTCGATGTCTTGTTTCTGGAGCTGCGCGATGACTAGCTGAGCGAGCTGTGCTTGGCCTTTCTTCAGATCGTGGGTTGCGGCTTCAAATGTGATAAACCACAGTCTGGGTCTGTCGCGCCAAAACGGTGGGACGCGCATCTGTAGCGCTATGCTGGCCATCTCTGGTGCGGGGGTCGTGCTTGATGTTGGCTTGGTGTTGGGTTCGTCCGTCATGGCTTGAGAATTTTCTTCAGGCAGGTTGCTTGAGCTTCTGTGCAGGTTGCTTGTTCTTCTTCAGGGGTCACCACTTTGGCAGGCTTGGGCAGTGGTGGTAGGCTGACTCCAAAGGTTGTTGCTTGCAGAATGAAAGTCCAAGTTGGTTGTAGAAGTAACGATGAGTGAATGAATATTTATTTACAAAAAAGGCTTAATTATATTTACAAACATGGGTATTGAAATAGTTACTAGTTATTTTACAAATTTACACATAAAAAGAGATACAAGTTGTCGCGCTCTCTCGCACGCGGAGCGAGAGGCACGACAATGGGAGCGAGAGGTCAGAGTTCACGCGGCGCGCGGAGTGGGAGGCGCGCGTGAGAGCGAGAGGTCAGAGGTCACGCGATGCGGGGGCGCGCGCGCGGGACGAGGCGCGCGCTGACAAAACCGCGGGGATCGGCCGCGCTCTGCACATTACGGCGAGAAGGCGCGGGGCGACGGACGCTGCGAAGAGGCACGGTGCGCGACGACATCTCGGGGCTCCGGTGACGGTGACGAAGTTGACTCGCTGCGGTGTTTGTGAAGAACGAAGATGTGTTTCACATAAGAGCTCTTTTCAGAGCCGTGGTTACGTGAAATCCGCTCGTTGAGTTATTCGAGCGGCGGTTTCGCTACGACATATTTCGTCATGAAATAAATAAATGTTTGGTGTTCGTTATTCGTTGTAGCCTGCGGCTACAAATTCAATCACTCATTTCCTTTCAAGTCCTTATCACCTCTACGCTGATGATCTTCAGATATACACTCAGGCACCATTATCAGAGCTCTCACGTGCAATTACAGCTACTAATAAAGATCTCGCTCAAATAAGCTCTTGGAGCAAGTCATTTGGTCTGACTGTTAACCCAGCCAAGACGCAGTGTATTATCATCGGCAGTCCTCATTTTGTTTCGAGGATCGATTTTAACCAGCTTCCGGCAGTTTCCTTGGATGGTACTATTATTCCTTATTCAAGTTCTGTTAAAAATCTAGGTGTTATCTTTGATCAGCATATGTCTTGGAGACCTCATATTGAGGAAACTAGGAAAAAAATATTTGCAGCATATGGCTCACTTAACCGGCTTCGTAACTTTTTGCCGACCAGTACTAAAATCACTCTGTCACAATCGCTTCTGCTGTCTATCTTGGACTACGCTGATGTCTGCTTTACTGACCTGTCGGAGGGGTTACTTGATAAGTTGGAGCGTCTGCAGAACGTTGCCATCAGGTTTATATTTAATCTTCGTAAATATGACCATGTGTCTCACTTCCGTAGCAAACTCCAATGGCTCCCAATTCGCCGGCGCAGGGACTTACACACACTTAAACTTCTCTATTCTATCCTTTTCATGCCTACTTCCCCTCCTTATCTTAAAGACTGCTTCTCCTTTCACTCTTCATCTACGTCATGTACTTTGCGTTCCTCATCTAACCTCACCCTTGAAATTCCACGTCATTCTTCCGACTTTTTTTCCTACTCTTTCTCTGTCCATGCTGTCCGTTTGTGGAACGCGCTTCCTGAAGGTATCAGAAAGGCTCAGACTCTAAAATCCTTTGGAGATCAAGTTAGAAGTCATTTCCTCTCCCTTACTCATTAAAGTTTATGTATTATCTTATTTTTTTCTATTTGTCATTCTAGACTTATTCTATCCTTTTTATGCACCCTCTCCCCTCTGTTCTTTTGATTTATTTTTTTCTTTCGCCCAAGGTTGCCTGGAAGAGATTGCTATTTAGCAATAAGGCCGCCTGTTGTCTGTTTTCTCATAACTATGTCTCTTTGTGTTATTGTTTCTTTGTGTGCAATAAAGCTTTTTTTATTTATTTATTTATTTATTATTTAAATACGAACACAAGTATACATTTCAAAACTTACAAACGAAACAATTATTTACTTAACTATTATACTAAATACTAACACGATTATAACTGTACAAACTTTATAGACGGAATTTATCTGTCGTCCGGAACATTCTCCCGCCGTGAATCAGCGTTGAGCCCGATTCATACTTCAACCCGGTGTAGGACGATCAGCTGACAGGAACATTACGAGCTTCTTTGTCGGTCGTCGCAGGGTACCGCCCTTGGTGTGTATATCAGCTGTTCGCACGATGCCGTCTGCGCCGGGGTAAGTTGCCGTCACTACTCCCATTGGCCACGTGTTGCGTGGCAGTGTGTTGTCTACCACGAGCACGACGTCTCCTGTCTTCAGTGCGGGTCCACGGCCATGGGGCTCCCGCCGGTTTTGAAGGTCTGGTAGGTACTCCTTCAGCCATCTCGCCCAGAACATGTCGGCGAGGCGTTGCGAGGCGCGCCAGTGGGTGCGGCCTATGAGGTCGTGGTCGTCGAAAGCGCCCGGCGACGTGATGTTGGCCGGCCCGTGCAGCAGAAAATGGTTTGGAGTCAGCGCCTCGGGATCCTCGGGGTTCACAGACACGTGTGTCAGCGGTCGGCTGTTGACGGTGAGTTCGGCTTCCGCGAGCAGTGTGCTTAGGACTTCGTCGGACGGACTTCTCTCGTGTAGCACGGCGTTCAAGGCGGACTTAACGCTCCGCACCAGTCGTTCCCAGGCACCACCCATGAACGGCGCGCCCGGCGGAATGAAGCGCCAGCTGATCGATCTTCGGCTCGCCTCGTCTTGCGTTGCCGCGTCGATGGCCCGCCGCAGCTCCTTGTCGGCGCCACGTAGGTTGGTGCCGTTGTCTGACCATATCTCGCTCGGGCAGCCGCGGCGCGCGATCATGCGGCGCAGCGCCATCACAGCCGAGTCGGTGGTGAGAGACGGGGCTACCTCCAGGTGCACGGCGCGCGTTGTGAGACACGTGAAGAGCGCGACGTATCTTTTGTGGTGGCTTCGTCCGACGGTGACGGTCAGTGGGCCAAAGTAGTCGACCCCCGTGTAGGTGAAGGGCCGTTGGTGATGAGCGAGGCGGCAGTGCGGCAGGTCACCAGTCGGCGGCTCCGGCGGCGCGATTTTCCTTTTCTTACAGGGCAGGCATCGATGAATAATCATGCGTGTGACGGGGCGCAGGCGTACGACCCAGTAGTGGGCTCGACACTCGTTGATAGTGCATTCGACTCCGGCGTGATGCAATCTTCTATGTACATATTCTATGTATAACTTTGTAGCGTGGTGATCGCCGTCGAGTACCGGAGGCCGTTTTTGCTCTTCTGTTACGTCGTACGCAGCGTTGATTCTGGTTTTAATCGATAATATTCCATTTATCGATTCTAGCGATAATAAGCGCAACTTGTCGCTTTTAATCATTTTTCCTTTGTTTCCGACGTGGTTGAGCTCTTCCCCGAAGCTATCTTGTTGGCAGACTCGTACTATCAAATTTTCAGCTTTTCTCACTAAGTCGCCGTTGAGTGGTAGAAATTTTCGTATTCTATTTTCACCCTTCTTCTCTAGGAGCTTGGGGTCATTTTTCTTTGTTTTCCAGTCGGGATCGCGAACTTCATTTTTCTTATTTCTTTTATAGTTGATTTTCGTCGTTTTCGTTCGACAGAGTTCGATGAACTGTAGTACTCGCGCCGTCGCTCCGATCAGCCGCTCCCACTTGGAAAAGCGTTCTATTTTTGGCACGGCTTCTTTTATGTTGCAGGTGTTTTTGACGGTGATGTTATTGACCTTTTCTTCTCCGGTCGGCGTGGGCAACGTAGGTAACTCGGACGGCCATGTTGATGACGGCTCGTATAGGAAGTTCGGGCCGTGGTACCAGCGGTGGGCTGAGTTGAAGTCCGTGGGCACGTCGCGTGTTGCATCGTCGGCGACGTTGAGTTTGGTCGGCACCCATCTCCATTCTTGTAATGTACTATTTTCTTCTATGGCGGCGATGCGGTGAGCGACGAACGGGCGATAAGCTCTCCCGCCGGTTTTCAGCCAGGTGAGTACTGTTTTGCTGTCTGTCCAAAACGTCTTGCTGCTGGGCTTCTTATCGTGCTCTTCTATAATAGTCGCGGCCATGCGACTTCCCAGTACGGCTGCCTGTAGTTCGAGCCGTGGTATCGACGTTAGCTTGAGCGGTGCGACTTTTGCTTTCGCGGCGATCAGTGACGTATGTACTTGTCCGTCAGCTGTTTCGGCGCGCCAATATATAGCGGCGGCGTATGCGAGTTCACTGGCGTCTACGAAAATATGTAGCTGTATTTTGTCGGCGTCGCTGTAGCCGTTGTAACATCTTGGTACTGCGGTGTGTTGCAAGCTTTTCAGGTGGCGCGTCCAATCGGCCCACTGTTGGGCCAGGTCGGCGTCTATGGGTTGGTCCCAGGCGGTTCCTCTTCTCCATATTTCTTGTAGTATTTGTTTCGCTCGTACTGTTACAGGCGATGCGAGGCCGAGCGGGTCGAACAGCGACATCAGTATTTTCAGTGTTTCTCTCTTCGTGGGGTGCGTTTTTTCGAGTATGCCCGGTGGTAGTCGCGCCAAGTTGAGGTTGAAGCCAAGTTCGTCGGTGCGTGGTTTCCATATGAGTCCCAATATTCGTTCAGTCTGTTCGGCGTCAAGTTCGACTTCGGTCTTCGTTGTAGCGCCCGGGTCGAGGGCGTCGATCACCTGCTGCGAGTTCGATGACCATTGGCGTAGCTCGTAGTGTGCGGCGTTGTGTATCTTGTGTACTTCGGTCGCTATGGCAACGGCGGCGTCTTCAGTTCGTTCGCTGTGTATGAAATCGTCGACGTAGTGACCAAAGAGCATGTAATCACTACGTTTAGTAGTGACTTTTGATGACAGCTGATCGGGCGTCGGCTTGCCATTGTTCGGAGTTCGCGTTAATGTTCTTCACCACAAAGTACCTTTGTATATACGGAAATTCTTCACGAAAATAGCGATGGCAGGTGAACACGTAGCGCCGAATATTAGCGACGTCATTCGGTACTCTTCTGGTGGCTGATCATCACGGCGGCTGCCTCTCCATAGGTAACGTAGCGCGTCTCTGTCTTCTTGTCTGACTTTCACTTGCATAAACATTTCTTTGATGTCGGCCGACACGGCCACTCGGTGCTGACGAAATCGCATGAGTACTCCCGGTAGTGATTGCAGTAGATCGGGCCCTCGCAGCAAGTGATCGTTGAGCGAAACTCCTCTTGTTTTCGCTGCGGCGTCATGTACGATCCTTATCTTGTCGGGCTTCATCGGGTTCACCACGGCGAAGTGCGGTAAGTACCACGTTCGTTGTTCGTTCTTCGTTTTCGGAGCGGATTCGGCGTAGCCTTTTTCTATCAGCGCGTTCATATTTTCTTCATATCGTTTCTTCATTTTCGGATCGCGGTCGATTTTCTTTTCAACGGTGAGCAGTCGCTTTAACGTGTTTTCGTAGTTGTTTGGCATGTTGACGTCATCCGACCGCCATAGTAGCGGTGCTTCGTATCTTCCCTCTTTGTTTAGTCGGACCTCTCTTTCTAGCGTAGCTAAGGCGCGTGCGTCCGGGTTGTTTTGCGGCATGCTGGGGTTGACGATGAGCGACTCGAGTGCGAAGTAGTTCTTCAGTTGTTCATCCATACTGTCTTCGATGTTGTTGATGAAATTAACTCGATGCGTTTGTTGCCCCAGTGTGCGTGACTGTGTCCCGTGTAGCACCCACCCAAGCGGCGTTAGCGATGCGACGGGTTGATTGCGCTGCCCTTGACGCATTTCTTCAGTCAACAGTAGGTGCCAATTGTCTTGACCGATGAGTACTTGTGGCTTCGCTTCGACGTATTTGAGAAGATTTTCTATGTCGCTGAGGTGACCGCAGCCGTGTAGCTCTTCATCGGTGATGGCTTGTGGCGATAGTTGCATGTTCGAAATGGTGCGTGCGCGGATCTCGAATTCTTTGTTGGACGAGCCGCGTAGCGATAGTGTGACGCGGCGTGAGCGCGCCGACGTTGTTTGCTGGTCGCCGATAGATTCGATGCGTAGCGGGTCGAATGGGCCCCTGGCGCCGGTTGCTGTTGCTAAGTCGTTGTCGACGAGTGTGACCGTCGAGCCGTCGTCCAGTAGTGCGTAGGTATCTACTCCTCCCGCCGGTCCGGAAACGTGTACAGGTAGAATCTTCAAATAAGATACGCCTCTCGCCGTCCATGTTGACGCGACTGTCTCGCTCTTCTGTATAGCGCTATCTCGCTCTGTTTCTTGTTTCTTCGCATAGTGAAGTAGTTGATGATGTGTTTTATTGCAGTCGTCTATTTCGCATCTTTTTCGTCTGCAGTGGTGAGTTTTCGTGCGGTATCGTAGACACACGAAGCAGAGTCGTTGCTTCTTGGCCGTATCCCATCGTTCATCTGTAGTCGCGGCCTTAAACTTGCTGCATTGCGTTATGTTGTGGCCATTTTCGTCGCAGGCGGCGCATTTCTGTTGAGTGGCGCCGGTATGTCTGTCTGTTGTAGTGAAGGCGCGTTGTGGTCTTCGTAGCGGTGCGTGTTCGCTGTATATGTTTTCAGGCGCTGCGTATGGGCCGCAGCGTTCGGCTTCTCGTTCGAGGAATCTTGATAGCTTGAGTAGGTCGGGTTCCTCTTGAGATTGTTCGGCGGCGAAGTCGTACCACTTGTATTTGAGTACCGGCGTCAGCTTGTCTACCGTTGATCTGATTGCTTCTGGACTATATAGGTAATGTTGACGGTTGAGTGCGCGTAGCGTAGCGACGATGTTCATTATGCGGCTTGCGAATATGCAGATTTCCTTCGGGTTATCGGTGAGGCGCGGGAGGGCGCGCAGTCGTTCCAGTTCGGCTATGGCGATGCTATCTGGACGGCCGAAGCGGGCTTCTAGTGTTTTGAATATTTCTTCAGTTTTCGCATTGTAGATGAGTAGGTTCTCAACTGCTTCTTTTGCTCTTCCTTTCAGGCTGCGTCGTAGTCTTGAGAATAGCGGCGCGGTTTCGATGTATGCTGCTTTGAACGACAACCATTCTTGATGCGAGCCTCCGTACGGCGGTAGTTCAGTAGCGAAGCGAGGAGTGTGCGGTGTCCCTCTAGCAGCGAGGGCGATCGCGGAGGCCAAATCCTTCAAATCTATTTGTTGTGGGCACGGCGCGATGTCTCCTATCATCTTCGGTGTAACGGAGTCTTTCTTTTCTTGGTTGTCTTCTTTCTGTACTGGCGTCGGATGCGACAGCGGCGGTGGTCGCAGTGACGGCAGCGGCGGCGGCGGTAGCAGCAGTGACTGTGTCGGCGGCGGCGGTAATGTCGCCGGCGGCGGCGGTAATGTCGCCGGCGGCGGCGGCGGCGGCGGCTTTTCTATTCTCTCAGCGGGCTCTTCAGCCGTTTCGGCGGGGCGGGGCTGGCTTTCGTTTAGCCAGTCGTCGACCTTCTTCGTTGTGTCGTGTTCGGAGATGGCCGTCCCTGCGTCGCTTTCATTATCAGATTCGGCTTCGAGGCTTGCAACGCGGGCGGCGGCGAGTTCTATCTTCAGTTTCAGTAATTCTTCTTTGGCGCGAGTGAGGCGGGCAGCGCGCCGTGGCTTTGAGGCACTCTTCGATGGCGCTGGTTTCTTCGTTTTCTGTGTGGTCTCCGAGCCTTCTTCCGTGGAGTTTTCTGTGGTTGCTTCTGTTGACGTAGTTCTTGCAGTGGATTCTGTCGCGGTAGCTTCGGACGCCGCTTCTTCGTTCGGCGGCGCGGTCGTAGGTACGGTTTCGGTTGATGGGCCCGGGGCCGGGGCCGTATCTGGGGCCGGAGTTGGGGCTGGAGAACGTCCCTTCGTTGATCTGGTGGCTCGCATCTTCTTTTTTCCTTAGTGACGATTTATTCGGCTGAGAAGGACCATTAATGTACGGGACGGCCGTACATTTGTTGCTGGGATTGTCGTCAAAATGAAACGCTGCCTTTGGTTGAATCAGCCAGAGTTCTTGAGGGGAGATAGCTTCGAGTTGGTTGTTGCTTGTCCGAGCGCTTGCTGAAGAGTGCATGCTCCATACAAATCCGGCTCGTTATTTATACTCTTGCGGCTATCGCCCTCTCACTCTTACATTTTTATTTCTCTTTCTTACAATTTTATTACAATTGTTACGAATTTCTTAATTGTTATGTTTTTAAACTGTTACATGATTAGCTTATGTCTAAATAATACAATAGTAACGTTATTGTGCCTGTGGAATATTCATTTTGTGAGAAAAAGTGTAAAACAGGTTTTCGGTATAAATATACCTCGCCCCCCGCTTCCTCCGTACAAAACTCGGGCGCACGGGACGCGCGTCGCTCAGTCGTGTGCGGACGTCGTGGCGTTAGGATCTAAGTTTAGGTCATAGACATATGACCTAGGTCTTAAGTTTGGTGCCTAACTACCTAACTTTATCTTTTATCTAGGTCTCTATACTATTTGTTTACTTATCTGAATGTTTATGACCTAACTAGCCTACCTACCTAAGTTTCCACAGGGCTTTAATGAAAAGGCAATCAGAAAGTATCTTTATTAAATACGAACACAAGTATACATTTCAAAACTTACAAACGAAACAATTATTTACTTAACTATTATACTAAATACTAACACGATTATAGACGGAATTTATCTGTCGTCCGGAACAAATGTGTTACCCAAACTTAAGGCGCTACTTGCCGTCCACTAGCGCCGCCAATTAATTTATTTTTATTATACGTAAAATCAATATTTAAAAAAAGGAAAAAACCATGCACTCTTAAATTGTCTCCTAATATTGTTTTAATAACCCTTTGATATTTTTTATTCTTTGTACTAGTTTTAAAATGTATTTAAACCAAAAGTGGTCATTTTATAACTTTCAGAAAGGATGAAAATTGTTGAAGAGCTGTTATTCAAAAAATATTAGGTACAATTTAAGAGGGCATGGTTGTTTCCTTTTTTTAAATATTGATCTGGTTTACGTATAATAAAAATAAATGATTGTAGAAATAATCATCACATCCGGATCTCTTCCGCCGAATGCCGGCCGGTGCGGGTTCGAGCTTCTGCTCCTTTCCCGGCTTCTCATCTTGGGGCTACTACCCCACGGTGCTTGGTGCTGCGGCGCCGGCCATCCATGCCATGCCATCCTCTAACGAGTGGTTTACTCCCACAGGATGTTTGTGGCACTCGGCGCGGTCAGCCAGCCGATTGAGACTCTTTTGAGCGCGTGGCGCCTGCCACCGGGCGCGCAAACAGCTATAGGTAATTTAGGTAGAGGTACTGGGTAGAAAATAAGTCTAAAAATCAAGCTAGGGAGATGCCAGGGGTGCAATGTCAAGGGGGAGCGCCCACTTCTTGGCTCTTGTATTGTCGCTGGCATTGGTCAAACAACATTGGTCAGAGAAGCTAGTCCTTCTGAAAGCGGCGGAGGTGACCATGCAGTGCAGGCGCGATTCAACTCAATGCGCCAGTTGGTCGGCCCACGAAGTCCTGCAGCGGCACGATATTTAGATAATCATACCTATATATTTCTTGGCATAAAGATTGAGAATTTAAAACATTAAATTGGAAAAAAAAACAAAAAGTCTAGCAGCTGTCAGTTCTGTCACGTCACTGTCAAGTGTCAGTGTCAGTCAACCAACTGTCAGTTTAGCCAATTTGTTTTCTTTCTTTTCACGAAAATATTCTACAAAGAATCGTTTTTCATCTGGGATTTGTGTTGTGATTTTTTCGTGAAAAATGGCTATGTTCCCAGGAACGGTAGCCTTTGATGAATATGGGCGTCCATTTATAATTTTGAGAGACCAAGAAAGGCAGAAACGGCTAACCGGTACCGATGCCTTGAAGGTAAAATTAATAATTTATTTTTCTTCTTTTATTGTATATATCATTTTATTTAACTATTCTAACCCATTTACTCATTATCTTTTCTTATTATGTCTTAAATAGGGAAATTTGAAAGATATAACCTCGAATTAAAAACATTCAGTTTTATTACGATTAATGTCCAATAAAACTATATTTACGAAACAAATTATAATCTTTTTCGTCATTTACCTTATTTGCGACATTCCTGCACCTATCAGTAGTTCTAACGGCTGAATTTTCATTAAAAAAATACAATTTTGGTAACAGGTGAAGATAGTAAGTTGTATGAGTCACATGATTTTAGTTTTGAAGCTATTAGGACCAATTGTTAAAACTTGTTGAAATAATTGCAAAAGTTTCACCAAATACAAAAAAAAATAGATTAGTGTTATTGTTAAAACTTTGCTTTTCAACTGGAGTCAGTCTTATTATTATGCTAATAGTCTTAAGTACATAGTGTCTCAAACATAATAAACATTAATCAAAATAACATCATTTATTGTTATTCTAAAAGTTGACCACGGATTTATTCATATAATATTTAAACAAGCAAAATTATATTTTACTACTAGCCATCCACCCACGGCTTGTCCACGTGAACTGCAAGACATATGTTACCCCACAGGAACCTGATATTTTCCGGGATAAAAAGCTGTTACTCTCCGGCTCCCAAACTTCCTCCATACCAAAAAGTTGATCCATTGCTTGTTGTTTGCCGAAGAACAAAGAGACACACTTTCTCATTTATTTATAATATTATTATAGATTTTTACAAGTTGTAGCTGTAGAAAATATTCTACTATTAAATATAATGACACAATCACATCAATATACCTAAGATGGATACCAATGATGATAAAAATACAATTTGTATTGATGAACCATGAAATTTACCTTGGCTGTGTCTGAGGTATTCCATCTGAATAAAAATATAGAGACAGTCATCTTTATTTTATTTTTATTATTTTATTATTACTTACAACTTGTTCTTTTTTATAACCCATAACTCTAGAGTTATGGGTTATAAAAAAGATATCACCCTAGGGTGATATTCTTCTGTCATCAAAAATTCCAAGGAATATAGGTCAGATATTCTTCTGTCATCAAAAATTCAAAAAGGAATATAGGTCAGATATTCTTCTGTCATCAAAAATTTCAAGGAATATAAGTCAGATATTCTTCTGTCATCAAAAATTCCAAGGAATATAGGTCAGATATTCTTCTGTCATCAAAAATTCCAACAAATACTTATAGGTTTTAGTTTTATTTTTCAGTTTTCACATACCAACCTTATCTAACAATGCAACTTATGTATTACTTGTGAAAGAGGATAAATCCTACTTCCTATCCTACTCCTACTTATATTATAACTGTGAAAGTTTAGATGTTTGGATGTGTAGATGTGTCGATGTTTAATGTTTGTTACTCAATCACGCCTAAACGGCTGAAGGGGTTTGGCTGAAATTTGGGACACAGATACTTTGTAGCCTGGAGAGGAACATATGCTACTTTTTATCCCAGAAAAATATCACATTCCCGCGGGATAACGTCGTGTAGTCCACGCGGGTGAAGCCTTGGGCGGAAAGCTAGTCATTCATAAAGTCTGTTAATAAAGTGACTACCTCTTTTCAGTCGCATATTAATGCGGCGCGCCAAATCGCCGGAACACTCCGCACCTCGCTCGGTCCCCGAGGCCTGGACAAGATGATGGTGTCATCCGATGGCGAGGTGACTGTCACCAACGATGGAGCCACCATCCTGAAGCTGATGGACGTGGACCACCAGATCGGCAAGCTGATGGTGCAGTTGGCTCAGAGCCAGGACGATGAAATCGGTGATGGGACCACCGGTGTTGTGGTTTTGGCTGGTACGTACTTAAAGTTGGATAGAATTACGGTTTTACACTATCTACACACTATCTACTGTACTATGGAATACTGAACCGACTTTGAAAATTCTTTCACCAGAAGATAGATTAAATCATAAATCTTTATTTTGCTAGAAACGCGGTAACAATTGGATGTTAAAAAGATGAAGTTATTCCCATCCGATCCACTGTAACTGATCCACCGAGAATTGAAAATCCCAACCGATCCCCTTATAGTTTTCAATTCCCAACGAATCCCCTCATTGTGTTTCTAAGCAAGATAAGGTAGGTGAGTACAGTCAGAAGAAAAAGAAGTATTAAAATCATTCATTTATTCAGCAATTCTTTTTAATGTAAAAAATATCATAAGTAATCGTATTTAAAAATATTGTTTTAATTAACATCATAGCATTATGAAATATCCTTTCATTAAGCTAAACTCAAATACAAATAAAATAAATAAGTGCTTTTCTCGATATGGAGTTTTCATGTTTAAATTACAATATTTCTTACTACTAAACTAAATAATTCTTTAAAATCATAAGTAACAGAAAATTAGCCTTACTAAGTATAAGTAGCTTTCAAAGAATGATATAGAACATAGTGTAATCAAGCAATCATAAAGATAAACTAACGTTAAAGATTAAAAAAATCATAGTAATTATGATCTTGATATAAGGTCATAAATTTAATACTCATGCAAAAAAAATGACAAAAAAATTAAAATAAATCACTTTTATAACATTACTTATAATTAAAACAACGATAGTATAACATATCATTAAACTCTTACCCTCTTATTCCAAAACGTGGACTAACGTTAGACCTGGTTTAAAACTGATGCTATTTCTTTCTTTCATTTGGAAAATGAAAGTGGCAGCACCAGTTTAGTACCAGTTTTAAACCAGGACTATTTTAGTCCACGTTTTGGGATAAGGGGGTTAATGATATTCTTTTTATTCAAATTCCGCATGGGATGTTCTCCAATTAGCGCCTAGTAAGATCTGGTCAAGATCGCGGGAAGCCGCTGGATGCGGGCAGCGCAGGACCGATCGTTGTGGAGATCCTTGGGGGAGGCCTATGCCCAGCAGTGGGCGTCGTTCGGCTGACATGATGAATGTGCAAATGACGTCATACACCTTACTGAATTGGTGAACAACAAGTACAGCACGTGGTATTTTTTTGCTAAAGAAAACCATGACCGTTTCCTATGCTTGATATTGTTAATCAGTATATATAAAACTCTTGCGTTACTGACTGACAAACAACGCACAGCCGAAACTATTGGGCGCAAGAAGCTGAAATTTGGCATGTATGTTTCTTGGGGAGTGTATAGGAGCACTAAGAGGATTTTTAGAAATTCCCTCTGTAAGGGGGTAAAAAAGGAGATAAGAGTTTGTATGAAACTTTTATTTCTTCAATGGATTCAGTATAAACTTTGTATATAGATTTTGCAAAAGATTTAAGTGAGCACTATTAAAAGATTTTAGGAAATTCACTCCCTAAGGGGGTAAAAAGGGGATAAGAGTTTGTATGAAACTTTTTTTTCTTCAATGGATTAAGTAGAAACTTTGTATACTTACTTTTAGATTTTGCAAAAGATAAGTGCGAAGTACCAAAGAATTTTTGGAATTGTTTTGTGGCTTAAAGTTCAAACGCGAGAGAAGCTGTTGCTATTGGACCGATGTAGAAAATTCAAAATTCTAATGTAGAATTAAGTGAAAGCACTTAATTAATTCAGTAGCCTTTAAAAATAAAATAGTTATTTATTTATTTTTTTAAGTTAAAGGTCGTGTGAACATCTAAATTGGACGCGGACGAAGTCGCGGGCGGAGCACTAATTTCTGATAAACTAAATAAAACACAGTATAATCCTAAAATGTATTTTATTGTTGATTGTACCACTCTACCTACCAAAAATAAGCCCATAAGTACTAGGGTATCAGATGGGAATAAAATATTAATATTTATTCTTGATCCCCTGCACAGGGGATCAGATGGGAATAAAAAATAATAAAAAATAAAACCGATCCGACAGGGGATCGGTTGCAGGGGATCGGAAGGGAATAACTCAAATTTTCAGCATGCAAAAATAACACAGTTAAACATATCAAAAATCATTAAATTAAATTATTTGTTACCTAATTTCATAATCATTAACATTAAATACATCAAATTCCTTATCATAATCATTAAATTCATAATTTTTTTCTATGCTAAAGTCAGTACAATTCTTTGGATTTTACTTTATTCCCGAGATGCATAGGCTATTTTATCCAGATGTTCCCATGGGAACGAGTACCACGCGGGTAAAATCGCGAGGAGGGAACGCGTTGTGGGAATCACAAAAAGCATCTGTCAATTTGAAGATTTAGGTATAGGTAACTAACTGTATGTACCTATTCTATTCGGTTGAAAAATTTACACATTTACTGCCCCCAAGTACAGTATGACCGATCATGTTGGCCGACCATGATGGGCCATCGTGTACAGGGCCGGTTTGCGTGTGATTGCCGTCTGCGAGCAACGCAAACTGCCCCTGTACACGATGGCCCATCATGGTCGGCCAACATGATCGGCCATCCTGTACTAGGGGCTTTAGACACATCTTGTCATCGCAACACACTCGTCTCATGTTTCTTCTTCTATCTTCAAGTGGCGGCGTTTGTGGATTGTGTGCTGCGACGACTCTAAGAGCCTGCGCGACCTTGTGATTTTTAATCGGGCGATAGTTTGATCTTCTCGGATTCAGTATAGAGTTAAATGGCAGTGCGCGCACTGACGATTAAAAATCGACCGATCAAACTATCGGCAGATAGTTGTTCGATCAAACTATCGCACAGCAGAACTATCGGCCGGTCGGTAATGTGCATGAAGTGTGTGTGAGCTATGTGAGCGCGCGCACTGCATTTAACTAAACTTTCGCCCAACTATCAGCCGATCACGATCGTCTAACGATTCCGACTAAACTATCGGTCGACTAAAAATCACAAGTGCGCGTTGGCTCTAAAGGTGCGTACTAGCCCCGCAAGTTGATATTGCGATGGAACCTTGTCACAATAACAGCTGCGTGACGTCATCCGTCGCACAAAAGTACAGATAGCAAAAAAATTGTAATAAAAAATAAAAAACATATTTAATAATAAATAAATTGTAATAAAAAAAAGTAGTGTACGAAGCACTTTTTAAGGCACGGTTTATATTTTGGATAACTAACTTAAAGTCCGTTTTTCTATACTTGAGTTAAGTAGTAAACAAACCGCACTCAATCACAAATCATCACATCCCAAAGAAAACTCACAATATAGGCGGCCACAACAACTTCTAGAAAGTAGTTTAAACGTAAACGCATTCATTTTCACTAAATTATTGCTTGAAAACATAGTTAACCCTAGACACCTAACGTTCGAACGTACCCCTTTATACCTAACCATTCGTCGAATCGACGACTATTTTTGGTGGTTCAAAATTATATATATATATACATTATTCTGTTACGTTTAATACATACATAGTTTAATAAGGTATTATTTTAGTAAATAAAACAATAAGTAGTGTTTCAGATCAATATATTTATTTAAGGTCAATTTTTGGTAAGGCACTTATGAAACTAGGCCACATGAGATCACTTACTTAAAAAAAAAATTAAAAATAAATCAACAAAAATAGCCTATTCTTCTTTGGCGAAACATAATTATAATAGTTTTCTTATTTATAAGAAAAAATAAAAACTAATTTTTTGAAGCACATTCTTTAATTTATGCAATGAGCACATACTTTAATTTATGAGTTTTTAAGCAATTATTCTAAAAACAACGCACTTACCTGGGCGACACGGCCTCCACCGGAAAGAGCTCGGCGAGCACCGATTTAAATAGCGACGGCACGACGATCGGCGCTCTCGATAAAAAGATATAGCTATATTTCCGATGGGTATTCGTCGATTCGACGAAGGTTAGGTGTCTAGGGTTAAAAACAACATTAATTATCAAAAATCGTAATTCCAACCAAGTCACTGACTACAGATTATCGAGATGTCATGTAAGTTTGACATTTCTTTATAGAGAGGAGAAAAAGTGAATGAAAGAATGATTAGGAACGATGACAGTTTTCGGTTGTTTTATATTTTTATTTTAATACTTATAGTATAAATTGTCTTATGTTATGATAAAATGTTTCCTAATATTTATTTTTATTGCAAATAGTGATGTTCTTTTTTGTTTGATATGGCAGTACTAGCTAAAGAGTTCGTAATTTATCGTTTAAATTAATATTGTTTATGTTTTGTTTATTTTAATACATAGTTCTAAGAAGATGATTAAGTATACGTATATAAACAAACCATTAAAACTGTAGATATCATGTAATTCGATAGTGTCATTAATTACGTGTTTAATGTTTTTTCTAAAAATGAAATGAAATGAAAAAATATTAACACAAAATTAAAAACTGATTAAATAAATAAAATTTAATAAAATCTAATTAATATTAAAATTTATATTTTGTATTCCTTGATGTCGGTATCGTGTTTTATTTGAATGGTACATTATGCATCGAATAAATCGCCCATAATGTAGACGGTTGCTTGGATATAGCTAGATCATTAAAATACGCCAACAACACAGATTCCGAAAACGTATGCGCCTTTTTTCACTTTTCCAAATTAGGTTTTGATATAATATCTTTCTTTTGATTTTGCTGGCAGTTCTGTTATTAATTTTGCGTCTGATCTCAAATTTGGTGGAGTACATTCAATGTCTGTATCTGTCTCATTGTCAGAACTCATTTTGATAATTTGTTATACATTATAAACTGTATCGATATAAAACCAAACGCTGAAAATGATTCCCGCCGTTTTTTTAAATATTGGCTTGAGAGGCCATGTGGAGTGGAACATTCAGTCATACAACCTATTGATATTATTATAAAATGACGCTAGATGAGTTGTCAATACTCAGTGGTAGATGCCGCTGTACATATTTCCCATACAAAATTACTTGTAGAGGATATTTTGTATAAATCTCATTTCGTTTTTTTGATAGATGTTCGTGCTAAGGTTGCAAAGTGCTTGTGGTACAATACGATGGAATAAACTATGTGGGCATCATATAAAAAAACATGAAACTATATTAAAGTATTAAATTATTATAATAATAATGTGGCTGTATAATACAAATGTGCCTTTGCTTTTTCTGTTTTTATGAACAGGAATAACGAAAGAAAAAAATAAAGAAAAATAATGTTGTGCCGCAGGATTTCCCGTTTTGAATTTGGATTATTACTTTCCTGCACAAGTGCAGGAAGTAAGTATTGAAATTATTTCCTGCACTGAATTTCAAATTTAGAATGTTCACCTCGGTAATGTGACACGTCTCGCATTCTTTTTTCAATTGGAATGTTAACATTTCAGAGCATGAGTGAAAAAAAAGATTTATTTCAACAAACAGTATGAAATTGATATTTATTGTGATTTATTTTCCCTAAAGTCATACTTCTTATTATAGAACAGGTAATCACACTTTAAAATGTATTTAAATTAAAGCAACACTTAAATAAGCATTCAATCATTCGTTCATTCAATGATTCCCAACCCTATCATATGTCAAATTTTATAAGGACGCCATGTTTGTTTACTACTTATCTCAAGTATAGAAAAACGGACTTAAGAGTCCTCTATCTCTTTTACAAAATAATTGTCCACTTTAATTATCATTTCACGAGCACGAGTGTTAATTAATTTGTTACTCATTTTAACGGGTAACCGGTAACAAAACTAAACAACAAAACTCAACAATAAAACAGGATAACAAAAAACAAAAAGCTATTGGTAACAAGTACTCGATGCGCGTAAACACGTAAGCGCGGGCTGACCTTGCGAACGGTCCTGACGGTGCACGTCGACTACGTCACCAAGATGGCCGCCAATCGCAATATCAACTTGCGGGGCTAGTACGGATTAGAGGCAGCTCACCATTTTGCACACAGCAAAATGGCATCCGTGACAACAGCTGCTTGTGCTTTTGACCATTTTCACATTTGTAATCCAATTCAAACAACGACGATACATGAAAACGAGAACTTTAAGACGAAAACATTTTTTTTTTACTTTTTTTTCTGGCTCGACACCGAGGCAAACGACGCGGTTCGGTTCACGTCCAAACTATGCGAGGCACGCACGTCGAGACACCTTTGAGCACAGTCAAAAAACGACAGCCGATTGGCTCGTGCCGCGCAGTGCGTGCCACAACCAGGCGTTGGAATCACCCATAGAATAGGTCAATAGTTAGTGGCCGGTAGCCCCGATACCCATTCATTGGCTATAATTAAGACCGCCATTTTGTTGGGGTGCCCCCATTGGCTAAAATTAAGGCTGTCACTTTTTTCAAGAAAACGTTCATTTAGTTTGTGTTTTTTTACTCATTTCGGTTTTCTAGTATTCTTTAGATGTTTTTCCACTTTTTCTCAGATATTTCTTTACAGAAATATGGATACATTATTCGAAGATGCCTTCGGTACACGTAAGTAAATCTATTTACGTAGTTTTATGTATCAATTATTTATTACATTAACCTAAATTTTAGTTTTGTTGTTTTAGGTAATTCCAAGAGGCAACTTTGTATTTCTTAAAACTAACCAAAACAAAAGAAAATACAGTTCACAACTTAACCGGAGTAAAGAAGATTCGGTTTCTCAGAAAGTTATGAAATTTATCAAAGGCTAAAGAGTTGCAATAGTTTTTACAAGTGCGTCATACCTGGCACCACGGAGGCCTCTTTAACCAAAGTTAAACTGTGGGAAAACTCTGCTACCCTTCACACCCATATGTGCTCATCCAGGAAAAGCTCCCTCCTGGCCTTGAACTTCCCAGATCATTATGGAGATCTTTAAATAGACTCCGTACCCAAGTTGGTCGAAGTAAAGACAACCTGTCCAGGTGGGGCTTCACCAGTAACACGGATCTCGCGTGCAGGTGTGGTTACACTCCACAGACCATGGCCCACCTCATTGATTGCTCTGCATGCCCGGACACCTGCACGCGTGAGGACCTCATGTTGGCTGCAGATAATGTGGTGAGAGTGGCACAGTTTTGGGCCAACAACATATGATTTTGTACTTGTCATTGACATGTTGAAGAAGAAGTTATGAATGAAAGGTAGGTAATGTTTGTTTATTCTTTTTATATGAATGTAAGTAGGTATGTGTAATTAATTATTGATTAGTTTTGTTAAAAAATATACATTTTCAATATACATTTAGAAGTGATATCATATGGTGATAATGATAAAGCACAGTAGATAACTTGGGATTAAATTTAAATAATCAGTTGTCACATTTAACAAGTTTCAATTTAGTGAAGTTGTTAATACCAAGTCAAGAGAAAATAACAGTGTAAGTAATTCAATAACTTTGTCAAAACATTTCAAATGCCTTATCATCAAATTCATATTTCTGATTCTGACAAACAGAACAGAATTATAACAAATGTACCGGTGGGATAATATATGATTGTTGTCGGTACGAATGATGGTTTATTGTGATTGTCTTATGACTAGGTATGTTATAACTGTTACTGCTGCCTACTATCTTAGATCTTACTTAATTATATATACTACCTCTCATCAGTCTATGTACAAAGCTTATCTACTTAATAACAGTTATTAACTATAAACATTGATTATCTATAACTTGTGCATAGCGGCACAACAAACAAAATGTGCTTTATATGAAATATGAAATATACACACTACTCTTTCTTGATTTACAAATTTTTCAGTTCAACTATCACTTATTTGTTTATAAAATGTTATGGCAGATTATAGTTACAATATGTAGAATCTATACTAACCAAATCTAATCTTTTCAGATAACTTGAGTCTCAACGAGGTTCGTGGTGCTGCGAAGATGCCCGTGTCTGCCTATTCTTGTGGTTATAAGTTATCAAATCAGAATTATGGTGCAAATTACTGCTGTTAGTTGCTATATTGATTACTTACTGCATTAAATGTTTAACTATTAGAATTAGGTTATTGCGTCTTGCATTGAAACTAAAGTGATATTAACTGTGAATAATGAAATGGCAGATACTAAATAAAACTACTAGGAAAAATAGCATTAGCATTTGTGCATAATAAGTATTTGCAAGCAGTTTAATCTTTCTTGTAGCTGATAAAGTATTTATATTTCTTAGTTTATCTATAAAGTCAATTTAGTAAGTAATTTCATTACTCTCATTCTTTGTCTTGTATAAATCTCAACTTATACTTATGTACTTTGTATTTGATAAAATTATAATGTCAAGTAATAAATGCCTTCTTTCATCAAATATGTTTTTTATTTGAGCACAATTTAAAATAGTATATTACTAGGGTTGTACCAAACGTCGATGATTTGCACAACTATCGATAACGAATCAAGGGTCGATAGTTCTGGCAGCACTATGTTGTCAAAATCTAATCGGGGTCCGTCATTCACTAACAAACGGCCGCTATAAGGCTTGATTCCTATCTGTACTAGTCTATATAATTTGTGGCCACAACTGCGAGCTGCCTCTAATCCGTACGCACCTTAAGATGTGTCTTAAAATGTGTAAATTTTTAAATCGAATAGAAAGTAGAAAAATTTTCGGTAATTGAAATAAAAAAACTTTTTAGGCGAGGAATCCCGACCGAAATAGGCACGCTAACGCTTGCTCGGCCGCGCGCGATACACTTCACGTGGACGCATCGTCAGCCGGCAGTGAACTGTGAACTCGCGAGCGCCCCGCGAATCGAAAATCACTTAAAATTCAATTAAAAATTAAATAAATTTAAACTTTTGATGGCCGGAATCCCTCGGCTATTCAAAGACAATTATTTTCGTATATATTTTTCATTAACTAAAACCAAGTATACTGCAAGTAATATGATATTTGTATTATTATTAGACGGATGTTTGGGATTTTATTTGACACAGTTAAATATCACCAATCGAAAAAAAACGGCCGGAAGCACTAGATAAATAACTGTAAAATAACATATATTTTTTCCAAGTTTTAAGTACTTGTGATTTGCGAGTAATCCATAATCTAAAATACCCTATTTTGGGGGAATCGGCGCCTTAAGGTTTTATTAATATTTCCTTTGTTTCCTCCACAGGTGCTCTCCTAGAACAAGCGTCCAACCTCATCGACAAGGGCATCCACCCGATCCGCATAGCCGATGGCTTCGAAATGGCAGCGGCCACTGCGCTCGCTCACTTGGACGGCGTCAGCGAGGCGTTCCCGGTCAACAAGGACACCAGGGAGAATCTGATCAAGGTCGCCATGACAACGCTGGGAAGCAAAGTGGTGGTTAAATGCCACAGGTTGATGGCTGAGATCGCTGTTGATGTGAGTATCTCTTTATTTTCCCTTTTCTCACTCTTTCTAACCATAGAAACTTTATTAATGATGGAAATAGGACAAATATTATTGCCATTGGTTATTTATCATATTGGTTTATGTCTACATTCTGTCAGCACGGAATCGCATTTTACCATGCTCTATCCGTTTCTGTCGCCCAGAAGCGACACATGCTAAATCAAAAAAGATAGTGGCATCTCTTTTTATTGAACAAAAGTGAACAAGAGAAAAAATTCAATGGTCAAAGAAGTGATTAGCTGCTGTGGTGCAAGTCACAACTACAAAAACACCCAAATCAGCTTGCAGGACAGCTAAATTCGTCCACTGAAGAAGAGGCGAGACATTTTTGACTAGACCATAGTCAGTCACTTAGACAGTTGACTGCATGCAATAATGGGCGCGCTCCGATGGAAGTGGCTCCCTACAAGTCGTATTGACTACAAACCATTAGTCTATCCGACTGATTGCAAGAAAAGGAAAAAAAACTAAACTAAGGTCGCGGAGCACGAAGAATCTCGTGCAATGCCCTGTTACTACCTGTCCCTGTCGCTATCGCGTAAATATAATGTGTCACGCTCGCACACATGCGATGGCGCCGTCTCAAGGGATCTGTGCGAGCGTGACGCACTATGGCCTCGGCCACTGCGCTCGCTCACTTGGACGGTGTCAGCGAGGCGTTCCCGGTCAACAAGGACACCAGGGAGAATCTGATCAAGGTCGCCATGACAACGCTGGGAAGCAAAGTGGTGGTCAAATGCCACCGGCTGATGGCTGAGATCGCTGTTGATGTAAGTCTGAATTGAAATTCCTCTCTTTTTTTTAGCTCCCCTTTTCCTCTTTCTCCCTTTTATCTCCCCTTTTCCTCTTTATCTCCCCTTTGAAATAGGACGAATATGATTGCCATTGGTAATCATCTTGGGTTAAGTCTACATCTGTCAGCATGGAATCGCATTTTACCATGCTCTATCCGTTTCTGTCGCCCAGAAGCGACATACGCTAAAACAAAAGATGGCGGTATCTCTTTTTATTGAAAAAAAAGAAAAAAACTAAAGTACGGTCGCGGAGCACGATGAATCTCGTACAATGACATGTTATTACCTATCCTTGTCGCTCCCGAGTACCGCGTAAACTTACTTTTTATTATTGAAAATGAAGTATTAGAAAAGATTAACCCTTCTCACAACTAGCTCTGATGGGACTCGAACCCAAGAACCCAGCTTGCTGTGAAACGGGTAAATCTTTTCTAATACTTCATTTTCAATAATAAAAATTGCATTGCGAATGCAAAAAAGGTAATAGTACATTACAGCCGAGGACAGGTAAGTAAGAAATTACATTGTCGAGGATGGTTTGAAGCACGAGCCGCAGGCGAGGGCTTTAATCATTCGAGGCAAGGTAATTTGCTTACCGTACAAGGCTTGTATAGTGCTTTTCTCAAGAAATGCGAGGAAATAAAAAAAAAACTGTTTAACTAAATAATATTTATTAAAATTGATATCACACATGTTCGGGCAATTATTAAATGTAAATGTTATTGTTTTCCCGGGCACACTTATGTATAAATCGCCCATAATAATATTATTTTAATGATGTATCATTAAAATACGCCAACAACACAGATTCCGAAAACGTATGCGCCTTTTTTCACTTCTCCAAATCAGATCGTAGGTTTTCATATATCTTTCTTTTGATTTTGCTGGCAGTAAGTTTTCTATTATTCATTTTGCTTCTGCTCTCAAATTTGGTGGAGTAGGTACATACAATGTCTGTATATGTTTCATTGGCAGAACTCATTTTGATAATTTATTACACAACTAGCTGACCCGGCAAACGTTGTTTTGCCATAATAATTATGGTGGATAGATAGATATACGGATGGAAATATATAATCGCGAAGAAGTTTTATACACTGCCTGCCACAAATGTCACTTATTAAAAAGTAGGTAATCCAAAGCGGCTTAAACGTCAGTGATTACAATACTCTTTGACATACCTCTTTGGAAGCGGCTATGGAAGAAATGACAGTTTTGTATAGTACAACAGTTTATCGATTTTGTATACAAAATAATCATTTTTATTTTATAATTTTCCGGAATTAAAAGTAGCCTATGCTGTTCTCCAGCTCCCAAACTATCCCCATACCAAAAATCGAGTCGATTCGTTGCTCCGTTTTGACGTGAAAGACGGACAAACAAACAAACAAACAAACAAACAAACAAACACACTTTCACATTTATAATATTAGTATGGATATAAATAAACTGTATTGATATCAAATCTGCAATCAACCGCTGAAAATCATTCCATTGAGGCCAAGTGGAACGGTCATACAGCCTATTGATACTTACTGCTTGCTACTAAAATGCGCAACTTCAATACCCGCTTCTGGGCGGTAGATGGCGCTGTATATATTTCCCATACAAAATTACTTGTAAAGGATATTTCGGCTATGATAAATCTCATTTTGTTTTTTCGATTGATGTTCGTGCTAAGGGTACATAGCGCTTACAATACGAAGTGATATACTCTGTGCGCACCGTTTTTTTAAAAAAGTTCACCTAAATTATGATATAATAATTACCTACATAATAATAATAATAATGTGGCTGTATGGTGCAAATGTCCCTTTGCTTTTTCTGTTTTTATACACAGGAATAACGAAAGAAAAAATAAATAAAAAAGTTGGTAATAATATCTTTGGGTAGTACCTTTTCCGAGGTAAACATTCTAAATTTGAAAATCACTGCAGTAATGAATTTCAGTACTTACTTACTGCACTAAAATCAGTGCAGTCAGTGCAGTAAGTAAGTACTGAAATTCATTACTGCAGTGATTTTCAAATTTAGAATGTTTACCTCGGAAAAGTGCCACGTACTGCATTCTTTTCTCAAATATAATATTAACATTTCAGAGCATAAGTGTGAAAAAATAATTTGTATTACAATTTCCTAAATTCATATCTACTTTACAGGCGGTCCTATCAGTGGCTGACTTGGAGAAACGCGATGTGAACTTCGAGCTGATCAAGGTGGAAGGCAAAGTGGGGGGCAGGATGGAAGACTCCATGCTTGTAAGGGGGGTCGTCATTGACAAGACCATGAGCCACCCGCAGATGCCTAAAGTACTGAAGGTAAGTGTACTTAACTCACTTTTTTATCCACAATGGCGTAGCACTTAACCTACATCGCACCTAATGTTAGGTGAAGATAGATAAGACTGAAGGTGGAAGCGCACTACTGAGGAACTGGCTTTATGCTTTGCCAGAACACAACATTGCTGAAAACATCGTTGTTATGGCGTCAGAATTAGGTAGCGGTAGCTAGACTTAGATAAGATGGTGGAAACTAGACTTAGATAAGATGGTAGTAGCTAGACTTAGATAAGATGGTGGAAACTAGACTTAGATAAGATGGTGGAAACTAGACTTTTATAAGATGGTAGTAGCTAGGTTTAGATAAGATAGATGGTGGTAGCTAGACTTAGATACGATGGTGGTAGCTAGACTTAGATAAGATGGTGGAAAGTAGACTTAGATAAGATGGTGGTAGCTAGTTTTATATAAGATAGATGGTGGTAGCTAGACTTAGATGAGATGGCGGTAGCTAGACTAGGATGAGGTGGCGGTAGCTAGACTTAGATGAGATGACGGTAGCTAGACTTAGATAAAAGAAGATGGTGGTAGCTAGACTTAGAAAAGATGATAGTAGCTTGACTTAGATAGGATGTTGGTAGCTAGACTCAGATAACATATTATAAGATGGTAGTAGCTTGACTTAGATAGGATGTTGGTAGCTAGACTCAGATAACATATTATTTCTTAGATAAGATGGTGGTAGCTTGACTTAGATAGGATAGTGGTAGCTTGACTTTGATAAGATGATGGTAGCTAGACTTAGATAAGATTGTGGAAACTATTCTTAGATAAGATGGTGGTAGCTAGACTTAGATAATATGGTGTTAGCTAGACTTAAGTAAAGATGGTGGTAGCTAGACTTTCATAATATGGTGTTAGCTAGACTTAAATAAGATGGTGGTAGCTAGACTTTCATAATATGGTGTTAGCTAGACTTAGATAATATCATGGTAGCTAGCCTGGTTACATATTCCTTATTATGTTCTTGCCTTTTTGTTTTAATTTTATGTTTACCTTGTTTGAAATCGTATGTGCGTGTGTAATAATTAGCAAATAAACGAATGATCTATCTATCTATTTGATGTTTCTCCCACAGGACGTGAAACTCGCCATCCAGCCTGGTTACATATTCCTTATTATGTTCTTGCCTTTTTGTTTTAATTTTATGTTTACCTTGTTTGAAATCGTATGTGCGTGTGTAATAATTAGCAAATAAACGAATGATCTATCTATCTATTTGATGTTTCTCCCACAGGACGTGAAACTCGCCATCCTAACGTGCCCGTTCGAGCCGCCCAAGCCCAAGACCAAACATAAGCTGCAGGTCGGCTCCGCAGACGAGTACAGGGAACTAAGGCAGTACGAACACGACAAGTTCCTGGAGATGGTGCAGCAAGTCAAGGTAAATATCGGGATTAAATATAGCCTATGTCTATGTCACTCAGGAAGAATGTAGCTTTCTAATGGTCAAAGAATTTTCTAAATCGGTCCAGTAGTTTCGGAACCTATTCGATGCAAACAAACAATGAAATCTTTCCTCTTTATAATTAGTATAGATATACTCTGTTCACCGAGATGCAGCAAGTCAAGGTGTTCATCTCTACATATTATAGTCTGTTCGCCGAGGTGCAGCAAAGCAAGGTAATCATCTCTACATAATTACTCTGTTCGCCGAGGTGTAGCCAGCTAAGGTGATCATCCCTACATATTATACTCTGTTCGCCGAGGTGCAGCAAGTCAAGGTAATCATCTCTACAATATATACTCTGTTCGCCGAGAGTTGATAAAGTCAGGGTTTCTAATCTCATTACTAATTGCGGCCCGTTTATAATTGAAACAAGACCAAGCACAAGCTGCAGGTTGGCTCCGCAGACGAGTACAGGGAACTCAGGCAATACGAACACGACAAGTTCCTGGAGATGGTGCAGCAAGTCAAGGTAATCATCTCTACATACTCTGTTCGCCGAGAGTTGATCATAAATCATAAATCTTTATTTTGCTAGAAACACGGTAACAATGGGGAGGAAAACTAACTTTTTATCACGACAGAGGGCGTAGGTGATATTGGAGTGCTGTTTTGTTGATTGGTTGTTATTGTGATGTAACGTCACAATAACAACCAATCATAACAGCTCTCAAAATCGATGAAATTTGTAACCAATCATCGACCAAAGAGTACATTATTATCCCACAGATTAAGTTAGAAAGTGGACTCCAATCTCACAAGCGCCATCTACAAAAAACTTTGCCTATTTCTCCCCATTAGATGTTAAAAATATAAAAGCTCAGCATGCAAAAACAACACAGTTAAACAGATCAAAAATCATGAAATTAAATTCTTCATTCTTGAACAAAAATAAATTATCAATCAAATTCTCAGAAACATAAATAAAATGTCATAATAAATATTATGATATCCAAACAAAACGTTACCCTCGCTTAATTGTCGCAAACTGTATGGCTGCTGTCGCTTATATCTCGACAAGTTCTTGGAGATGGTGCAGCAAGTCAAGGTGATCACCTCTACATATTATACTCTGTTCGGCAAGGTGCACCAAGTCAAGGTAATCATCTCTACATTTATTGTACTCTGTTCGCCGAGGTGCAGCAAGTCAAGGTATGTGGTGTATTAATCTATCAATCGAACCCGGGAACTTTCAGTAGGCGCGGATACAAGGAGGAGGAGAGGGGGGACCACTTGAAATCTAAAAACATGGTTTTTTTGCTTGAGCCTTTAAAATCCACTTATTAGTACGTTAATATGCTTCGTCAGTATACGATTGTAAATTCGAAATCATAGGTAAAGATAAGATAAAAATATTCTTTATTCACTTAGACATAATAAATATGTACTTATGAATCGTCAATATTTTCCTACCACCCATTCAAGACTTTTTTAACTGACAAGAAGAATGGGCGCAAGAAACTTGCCAGCGTTTCTTAGTTAGGTAACGACATTTACAAAAAAAAAACATATCGTTACTAATACAACAATTGCTTAGTATAAAAATACATCATATTAAACAGTGATTATGTTATGTGTTACATCATGACCATGCATTGCGGTCATTCAAATAATCGTCTACTTTATAGTATCCTTTGCTCATCAGCGACTCTTTAATGTAACATTTAAATTTATGCAATGGTAGTTCAATTATATGCTGTGGAACTTTATTAAAAAAGGCTATGCTTTTCCCCAGAAATGAGGCTCTGGATTTTTCTAGCCTAAACTTGGGAACGACAAGTTTATCTTTATTTCTTGTGTTAAAGCGATGAATATCGCTCTGCTTTACAAATGTATTATAATACTTTTTCACATAAATTATATTTTCATAGATGTAATGTCCTGCAACAGCTAAAATGTTTATTTCTTTAAATAGATCTCTTAAAGAATCTCTCGATCGGAGGTTGTAAATGGCGCGAATAGCCCTTTTTTGGAGCACGAATATACTTTGGATGTTAGCGGCTGAGCCCCACAACAAAAGGCCGTAGGACATAACACTATGAAAATAACTAAAATAGACTATTCTAGCCGTTTCAATATCGGTTAAGAGCCTTATTTTCTTAACTGCGAATGCAGCCGAACTGAGTCTACTCGCCAAGGCTTCGATATGAGGATCCCATTGTAGTCGCGAGTCTAATATAATACCTAGAAATTTTGTATTGTTAATGAATTCGACCGTATCGCCGTCTAGTCTGATATGAAAATCAACTTGTCTTACATTAGGTAACGAAAATTTTAAACACTTAGTTTTCTTTGAGTTTAATGATAAATTATTACTATTAAACCAATGTGACACTTTTGAAAGAGCACTATTTACTTCGTCAGAACAGTCATCACCTCTATCTACTTTAAAGACTAGAGATGTATCATCGGCAAATAGCACCGTCTCACATAAATTCTTCGCGTAGTAAGGAAGGTCATTTATGTATATTAAAAACAACAGCGGGCCCAATATTGATCCTTGGGGTACGCCCATAGTAATGGGAGCTCCGGTAGACTCAGTTTTATTAATAACTACCAAACTAAACCAAAAACTAACCAAAAAACTAACACTAGGCAAATATACCTTCGATCTTTTGATGAATATTTGACCTGAATATTCACCTTGATATTGTTTTACCTGAATTTTGACCTTGATAATATTTGACCTGTCAACAACTCTTCTAAAATATTGTCTTTGATGGGCTACTGTTTTCGTCAAATTACTAAAAATTTTGACGACTATATTCTACATACTTGGAGTCACTTTTAAAACAATTAGATCCAATCAGTTGTTTTTATTGAAAAAATCTGTAATTATTATTGTAAATGTCCGTGATTATTAATATTGAAAAATTTATGGAGAACAATTGTGATTTTTATTTAAAAAGAAATCGCTTGATTTAATCATACCACCAACCCTGTCTTCAAATCTAACTAAGTTTTTATGTAGTAGGTATAAAAAAATATTTAACTTGCCATGTTAGTTAGTGGGGGACAAATCTTGCAAGCTTAATTTGACCCACTTCCCAGTGTCCGATGGAGCTGAAATTTTGTTTACAGGTTTGGTTAAAAAAAAATCTTTCTCTTTTCCTTAGGACGCCGGCGCTACCCTAGCAATCTGCCAATGGGGCTTCGACGACGAAGCGAACCACCTCCTCCTGTCCAAGGGTCTCCCGGCCGTCCGCTGGGTCGGCGGCCCGGAGATGGAGCTGATCGCCATCGCCACCGGCGGCAGGATCGTGCCGCGATTCCAGGAGTTGACTCCAGAGAAACTGGGGACGGCTGGACTGGTCCGGGAACTGAGTAAGTGGTTTTTAGTTGGAGTTGTTCGCTATGTTCTCCGTTTTCAGAAGGTGGATTGGCTTAAGAAATGAGCTACTTTTTAGTAAGACCTACATACTTTTTTATTTTTCAAGTGTATTTTAGTGGTTATTGCATCAAATTGCACCAAACATCATCAGGAGTTGACTCCGGGAGAAGCTGGGGACAGCTGGACTGGTCCGGGAACTGAGTAAGTTGCTTTTAGTTGGAGTTATTTGCTATGTTTTCCGTTTTCAGAAGGTTTGAAGAAGTTGAGAACCCCTAGATTGGCTCAAGAAATGAGCTTATTTTTTAGTAAGTCCTACATACTTTTGTTTTCAAGTGTATTTAAGTGGTTATTGCATCAAATTGTGTCAAAGTTTTAAGAACTTACGTTACGACTAAGTGTGAAAATGCTATTTAAATGTGAGAATAAAATAATCAATATTTATATTGTCTTTATAGTACAAACATTCCGTTACCTACAGTAGCTAAATTAAATTTAATGTTGATCAATATAGGGTCAGTCCAATCAGAGATCTTGGTGCAGATTGATGTCATTGAGATTTTATATTATTTTTATGCATTCACAATGCAATTTTGTAAGTATAGGAAAAATGTGATAGTAAAAAATCTAACACATTTTTCCTATAAGATTGATATCAGATTGATCGTGTAAGGTGTTGATTGTTGCTAAATCGCAGTCGTTTAGCTTGACTCCGTAGCTCAGTGGTTAGAGCAGTCGCCCGGATAGCGAAAGGTCGTGGGTTCGAGTCCCATCAGAGCTGGTTGTGAGACGGGTCGATTTTTTCTAAATACTTCATTTTCCATTTTTCAACCATAAAAATTGCATTGTGAATACAAAAAAGTAAAAATTTAAATAATATATTTATCCGTTACAAGTTTACCATGACACAGTTTCCTAAAGGTCCACTCTTGTAACATTTTGGCGTGTCCGAACACCGTGTCTTTATAATACATTGTCTCTTTGATACAGTCCATGTCCAACCAAACTAGCAATGCATGATAAAGACACTGTGTTCGGACACGCCAAAATGTTACAAGTGTGGACGCACCTTAATGAAATTTACATGGGCTTAGAAGATGATCGGTGTGATTGTAAAAAGTTACTTATTTATATTGTCCTTTTGTCCGCAGCCTTCGGCACTTCCAAGGAAGAAATGTTGGTGATAGAAGAATGCTCAAACTCGCGCGCAGTTACTCTGCTGATGCGCGGCGGCAACCGCATGATCGTGGAAGAGGCCAAGCGGTCAGTTCACGATGCGCTCTGCATTGTGAGGAGTCTGGTGCAGGTGAGATTAATAAAGAAATTTTCAGGATACAAAAAGAAAAATAAATGTTGGCTCTCGGTACGTTTCGGGTAAATTTTCTAGGCAATAGCTACAAAATTATTGTTACATAAAGTCTTGCCAAAAAATTTAATTTAATCAGCGATAAAAAAGTAGTTTTCAGGATCAAAAAAGAAAAAAAAATATTGGTGTTTTGGCTCCAGGTAGGTTTCGGGTAAATTTTCTAGGTATAATACTTAGCTACAAAATTATTATTAAAATCGTGCCCAAAAAAAATATTGACCGCAAATTCAATATGAATCGGTTTGAAACATTAGGTCAGGTCTATTTCAACAAAAACTCTTTGAAAATTCCTTATAAGATTATTGACCTGGATGGAGGTCAATAGCCTTCGATATAGCTACACATAGAACAAAGATGATAATTGAAATGAGTAAATGTGTGGTACTAGTACAACCGCATGATCGTGGAATAGGCCAAGCGGTCAGTACACTATGCGCTCTGCATTGTTAGAAGTCTGGTGCAGGTGAGATTATTAAAGAAGTTTTCAGGATACAAAAGGAAAAAAAATTTATGGTTTTTTGGTTCTCGGTACGTTTCGGGTAAGTAAATTTTCTAGGCAAGTAATAGCTACAAAACTAAATTATTGACCCCCAAATTCAATATGAATCGGTTTGAAAACATTAGGTCAGGTGTCTATTTCAACAAAAATGCTATGAAAATTCCTTATAAGATTATTGACCTGGATGGAGGTCAATAGCCTTCGATATAGCTACACATAGAACAAAGATGATAATTGAAATGAGTAAATGTGTGGTACTAGTACAACCGCATGATCGTGGAATAGGCCAAGCGGTCAGTACACTATGCGCTCTGCATTGTTAGAAGTCTGGTGCAGGTGAGATTATTAAAGAAGTTTTCAGGATACAAAAGGAAAAAAAATGTATGGTTTTTTGGTTCTCGGTACGTTTCGGGTAAGTAAATTTTCTAGGCAAGTAATAGCTACAAAACTAAATTATTGACCCCCAAATTCAATATGAATCGGTTTGAAAACATTAGGTCAGGTGTCTATTTCAACAAAAATGCTACGAAAGTTGCTTATAAGATCATTGACCTGGAGGTCAGTAACCTTCGATATAGGTACACAAAAAATAAAAATGATAATGAAAGTGAGTAAATGTGTGGTACTGGTTACAACCGCATGATCGTGGAAGAGGCCAAGCAGTCAGTTCATGATGCGCTCTGCATTGTGAGGAGTCTAGTGCAGGTGAGTGTGCACACAAAAATATCACAATCCCATGATATTTTTGTGTATGTATGTATGGAAAATCGTATAACTGCCGTGCTAACAAAAAATCTTTTTTAGATGTTATGTTTATTAGGTGATACGAAGTTCTCCGGGTTTACTAAAGTACGTTTTTAATTTGATGCAAAAAAAGACAGTTTTCTTCATGTCTCTTTTAAACCAAATTTATTGTGAGGTTTTGGTTTTACAGCATTTTTTTCATCTACTTGTAAGAGCTATTTCTTGGATTAAAGCGCATGAGATGATGCAAATTTGGGTTAGATAGTAATAGTAGAGACACAATAGTAACAAGTAACAACGGTTCAAACTCAACTATAATTAAAAACAATAACAGAAACAACAAGAAATCTACAAAATAATGAAAAATAAGCAATGTACGCGAAGCCCGAGTAAAGTAAACCAAATACAAATCAATATCAATCAAATAATCACACGAATGTCAACCTAGGTTTATCACCCTAGCTCGTGTTGCCAGCATGTGAAAAAAAAAATATATTGTTTACGTAAGAATATAATAATAATGTAAGAATATAAGAATAGAATAATTTTTATTTTTATAAAATAATGTTAAACAGATATCTCTCCAGTGCAGCCAAAGCATGCTTTGAATTAACGAGAATGTCCTTCACAAAAAAAAACTACAGAATGTGAATATTGAGTTTAATGTTGTAATACTGTTTTTTTTTTGCACCGAATTAAAAACGTTTCTTTTATCAGTATTATTATAAATGTTTAACAATATCCTTTCCCCAACAGGATTCCCGCGTAGTATACGGCGGCGGGGCAGCCGAGATCTCGTGCTCCTTAGCCGTGGCGCGCGCCGCTGACAAGCTGTCTTCCCTCGAGCAGTACTCGTTCAGGGCCTACGCCGACGCTTTGGAGGCGGTGCCACTCGCGCTGGCTGAGAACAGGTCAGTCACAACACAAACACCCAGACAGACACACAAAAAAAAACTTCAACACGCGACAAACACACTCCTTACACTAGACAAAACTCGTCACACTAGACAATAAACTCGTCACATTAAACAAAAACTCGTCACGCTAGACAAAAACTCGTCACTCTGGATAAAAACTCGTCACACTAGACAACAAACTCGTCACACTAGACAAAAAACTCGTCACACTCAATACCCTACCCACTCACACATGAAATACTCTTTGAAACAAAAAACGCGCGCGTAACGAATACAATCGTAGACCCAACACCGTATCATTCACTGAAAAAACAGGCGCACACTTTTTAAACACATACATTAGGTCTCGTGCTCTTTAGCCGTCGCGCGCGCCGCTGACAAGCTGTCTTCCCTCGAGCAGTACTCGTTCAGGGCCTACGCCGACGCTTTGGAGGCCGTGCCCCTCGCGCTGGCCGAGAACAGGTCAGTCTTAAACACAAAACAAACTCTAACTTGAGATTTTATATTATTTTTATGCATTCACAATGCAATTTTGTAAGTATAGGAAAAATGTGATAGTAAAAAACCTAACCTTTTTACTATCACATTTTTCCTATACTTACAAAATTGCATTGTGAATGCATAAAAATAATATAAAATCTCAATATGGCTGTTTCATCTTAATCGATTGTTAAACATTTGTAAAAAAGTTTCTTTCGGATGCGAGGGTTTCCTCACAATGATGAAGCAACGCTGGCCTACAGCGTAACAAGTGATAGCAAAATTCGACGAGTCGTGTAAGCCTTTCGGTAGCTTAGTTGGTCAGAGCATCGGGCCGGATTCCCGGAGGCGCGGGTTCGAATCCCGCCTGAAATCGTGGTTTTTTACTATCACATTTTTCCTAAACTATAACTTATGACAAAAAGCTAGTCACAATAGTCAAAAACTCGTCACACTAGACAAAAAGCTCGTCACACTAGACAAAAAACTAGTCACGCTAAATCAAAACATCGGCACACTTGACAAAAACTCGTCACGCTAGACAAAATACTCGTCACACTAGACAAAAAAATTCCTCACACTCAATACCCATACCCACTCACACATGAAATACACTATTTGAAAAAAAAAAACACTCGCATAACGAATACATTCATAGACCGATATAACGTCGTGTAGTCCACGCAGGCGAAGTTAGTTACAAATAAACGTAACATTCTCGTCCTTGTTCTGCAGTGGTCTGTCTCCGATCGACTCGCTGTCCGAAGTCAAAGCTCGGCAGGTGGCTGAGAACAACACCAACCTGGGCATCGACTGTATGGGCACAGGTGAGATTGGTTGTTTTTGTTATGTTTCGGTTTATTGCACGTTAAGGTATACTTGTTTGTATACACGGAATTTTTTTTTTAATCACCCGCATAATTTTAGGGATTATTCTACTCATGAAAACAAACAACTTTTATTATTGGACCGAACGTGTACTGTAAAGACAGTGAAAAGTGTCCGTTAAAAGTGATCGTGTGTAGCGCCTTTTAAAGGCACGCAACGAGCGGACGCGGCGGCCATTTTCTCTTTCGGCAATCGAACCTGGGACCTCTACAGATGAAAACCGGTGCATATGTCACCGGAAAATAATAAAAACCGCAAATTTATAAATTTCCTAAAAAAAAATAACCACGAAATTTAAGGCAATAGCTTCGCTGCGCTTCGCGATCGCCTTAAATTTCTAACCTATCACGTGTTCTACAGGACTTCCGTAAATTAATAAATTAAAAAAAAAGTCATTTTCAAACTTGAATAACTGCTTGGCCACTAATCGTGCAATATTGACGTCATAACAAAAAATATCGTTACACTGTTTACAATAGTAATGTGCAATTTATTTTCGTTGGCCACACTTTGGCCAAGCTGTATTCAAGTTTGAAAATGAAGAGAAAAGAATGACATTTTCAAACTAGAATAACTGCTTGGCTACTAATCGTACACTGTTGACGTCATAACAAAAAATTATTGTTACACTATTTACAATAGTAATGTGCAATTTGTTTTCGTTGGCCGACACTTTTACTTTTTTGGTCCAATTTGACTGATGTCCTTTGCGGTTCTTGTTATTTTCCGGTGACACATACACCACTCTGTCACGGAGGTCGTCACATCGGATTATTCCCGTTCGTCCCACCAGACTTTGTCCCACCAGTAGGACGAACGGGAATTTCATAAAATACAATTTGTATTCCCGTTCGCCCCACTACCAATAATGGTGGGACGAACATGAAGGACATTTTATACGATTCCCGTTGATCCCACTAATACGAAAATTGGTTTTTGAGGTACAAAAGTTACTGGTGGGACAAAGCTTGGTAGGAAGAACGGGAATAAGTGGACGAGTCTGTTTATTTATTTGTGCATATTTTTTTCCTAGGTTCAAACGACATGAAGACAATGAACGTTATAGAGTCCTTACACTCCAAGAAGCAACAAATCGCTCTAGCTACCCAACTCGTCAAGATGATACTTAAAATTGATGATGTCAGGTCACCGGCCGATTCTATAGATTAGACTGTTGAACAAACTTATTGTATGTTGTAATATGTATTTAAATAACTGGTTTCTGTTGTATGGGGGTCCGTAGAAAAGGTTTGAGAGACAAATTCGGGTAAGTCAACTTACTAATAACGAAAAACTTAAATATAACATACTGTTTGTTCTAAGTTCTTATATGTTGTACGAAACATGTCACATGCGAAGATATAGTTAAATAATGAACGAACAGTATTGGTCCAAAGTACCTTCGATATTAAACATCAATCAAAAATGGTTTAAGAATCTTTTTTATAACAACCCCTAAAACAATGTATTTAAAATGGATGATACATGAAATAAATGCCTTACAAATAAACATTAAAAGAAAGGACTAACATTTTTCAAGTAGGTACAGGAATGTACGAGGTTATACAATTACTGTAAAATTTGTTTATTTGATTGAGTTAATGTCAAACGCAAGCAGCCGAGAAATAATAGCGATATAAGATTATTTTGCACTAAGGTAGTCCCGTCTCTTCTTACGTAGTTATTGCATTCTCTTTGGTCTAATGGTCATCTTAGGTTCAGGAATTTAATGTTTGACATTAACTCAATAATTGGCTACTGGAATTTGTTTCAAGAGTAAAAAGGCAGGTGTATTCAAATTGTTTGAAGCAGTGGTTCTCAAAATAAATTCTTTGATTACTGCAGTGCTAGTTTTATATTTATACTATTATTATTATCTGTACATTCGACAGTAAATCAAGCTTTACATGTTGAAATAGAAAAGACCTTTAAGACGATGTAGTAAGAGCTATTTTAAGCCTCGTATCTTTTCGTAACGTTTGATACATGACGCTCAACATATTCGGCAACCTGACGTTGCCGGATATTCCCGCTCGTCACCCCCAAGTTAGTCAGCGCCGGTGACGAATGGGACTTTTTGTTTAACCCATTGACGCCTGACCGGGCAAATAGGGCCGGAGAACAATGGAAAATCTCATTTCTGGGGCGTTGACCCGGGTGACGTATGGGATTATTATTGTAGTTTTAGATGCGAGCATAAGAAGAAAAATTCCCATTCGTCACCGGCGGGTACAAACTTGGGGGTGACGAGCGGGAATAACCGCAATGTTGCTCAACAACGCGCAACGTTGCCAGCTGACTCGCAACATGACGTGTAAATAAAAGTCCCACAACAACATTGTGCAAAATTTAAGATCTCACCATCTGTGTACTTGTACATTGTGCTCTTACGAGAAACCGATACAAGCAATGAGTCTGTAGAAACGAACGACTGAGCCAAAAACTGAATATTGGCGAAATCCAAAGGGGAACCGCCATTGCATAAAAATAAGAAAAACATGTTGCTCATCACGTTGTGCGTCAAATATCTTACTAGTATTATAAAAATACCATAATTTGGATGTTTCTTACTCAGTCACGTTTTGACACAGATATGATTATGGTCTGGAATCTGGAATAGCATAAAGACTACTTTTTACCACGGGAAACTGTCCAGCCCATTTTCGTGCAAAGCAAAATGTTGCTTCTGCACAAACAATAGGGTCTAATTTTCTAGCATAAGCTGATTTAAAAAATGTCTAATGCTGCTTTTCTTGAGTTTTATTCCAATAGCATAAAGACCTTTTTTCTTTGCACTAATGAGTTGTCAAAGGACCCATGCTGCATTGAACAAAGTATTATGGATACATACGAGACTAGTTGTTCAATTGTTTAGTTTGATTTCCTGTCGCTGAATATATTTTAACAATTTTAACTTAATTGAAGACCAATAATGAATAAGGCCAGATTAATATTGTTTTCGCTTGAGCGTTGCTCTTCAATTTATATCACAAAGTATTATTTAATTTTCTCATGTTATGTTGTAATTTCAACTCTATTCGCTAGGTGTTAAGTCACTAAATGCATTTCGGTTTGAGCGAGTACAGTACGGTGGATGTTATGTACTACACTTGTGATGTATGCCTTATTGCACTAATAAATTAATAAGCTAATTTTGTTGTTTGATTTTAAACCCCTTTGTAGAAAAAACGGGCTCACTTGCTTTATTTTATTTTCAAACATGCTCCACATCATTATTGTTTTGAACTCCTGTATTCCCGTTGTCCACATTCATTGCCCAAAGCACAGATAATATAATACTATACAAAGTAATTTTAATAAAGTATTCAATTCCCGTACAACTAGATTTCGGGAAACTACTTAGCGGGAAAACATCCCACTTGTTCCATAATGTGTGTGATACGTTCTGGCCCGGCCACGGTGTCAACTAAGGCTGTGGTTGTGTCGGTATACGGTACGGATAAGTACCTCGTAGTACTTTGATGGAAAAAAAGAGTACCACAGTATTTCATCAGTTATAACACATTTTTAGTGGCCGGGCTGCAACGCATACGACCCAGCCCGGCCACGCTTCTATTGAAATAAATAGATGACTTAACGATGCAATTTTGGTACGGGGTAATGGTACGTATTCTGTACCAACGAGAATGTGTCCGTTTCTCCTTTAAAATGGTAATTAAAACAATATATTTTGGCATTGAAATTTCTGAAATAAAACGCCTGATATTGTTGATTGAGCAATATACGTAACTCGACGTCTTCTGTATAATTTTTTTGTAGGCGCAATGGCTCATATGATAGATTTTAACTAAGCCTAGTTTAAAAACTAGGCTTAGTTAAAATTTGATAAAAAATTATAATTATACATCTATCTTTTCCCATTGGTCTTTTTCCACTTACATTTTGTTTAGTGTAAAATAGTTTCTAAGACCCCAAAATATTTTAAAAGCTTAGCAGTCAGGGCTGCCTCAATACAAAAAGGTTTTCGTAAAGAACAGTAAATATATTTTCCTATACATTTCGGAAGGATGATATAGATTTGAAAAATTTATAGTATGGTGGTCCCTTTTTATGGGCATATTAAAATCTATACATATAATAAAACAGAAACGGAAAAAAAGTCTGTACATGAAAGATAAAAAAAAAAATTACTGCTATGTGATGTGTACAGGATATAGACCCCAAAGCGATAGATATTAAAATTTTTGTCTGTTTGTCTGTTTGTCTGTTTGTCTGTTTGTCTGTTTGTATGTTCGCTTTTCACGCAAAAACTACTGGACGGATTTTTACCAAATTTTGTGAAGTAATAGCTTATTACCCGGGTCAACATATAGGGTACCTTTTATTTAATAAAAACCCCTTATTCCTACGGGAAAATACAAAGACTGATTCTTACTAAAATAGATGGCGCCACATGATTATGAAAATACGTTATATTTAATCTCTGTCTCAATTAATAATGAATCATGTTATTTTTTTTACCTGCTTCAAAACATAATATAAATTGAAACCCATCCAGGAACATATAAAATCATAAAAATAATTTCATGTTATTTACGTCATTATATCTACTAAGCAATAGATGGCGCAGGTAGTCAGTAAGATATACCTCTCACAAAAGTACATTCGAATGATTATTTTAATTAGGGTGAAAGCCCCCTCTGTTGCCACTTTAAGATGTTTTTCACTTCTTTCGCATCATAACTACTAAGCAATAGATGGCGCAGGAAGTCAGTAAGATTACGATATACCTTTCACAAATGTACATTCGAATGATTATATTAAGTAGGATGAAAGCCCCCGCTGTTGCCACTTTAAGATGTTTTTCACTTCTTTCGCCTATGGTCTTAAGTAGGTATCTATAAAATACAAAATTTATATCTAAAATTGTCAGGAATGTATCTTATACTTTTCTTTACATTTTTAAATTCTTACACTACAAAAAAACTACTTAAAAAAAATTTACAGACTCCAAAAAGTATTTGTCAACTGAAAAGGAAAAATATAATATCTATAATTTAGGTACCTTTTTGAGGTCGGTGCCAGTCAGTTTATTTTTTTTAATTACTTTTTATTTCTTAAGTTTTAGTGTACAATAACAATAAGTTTTAGTGAATTGTACTATAACATACCCACGGAAACTACTAAACTGATTTTGATGAATCTTAGACTGTTCCCAAAGTTAGAATACACCTAATTTAAATCTAATAGAATCATCTCGATATGCCTTAAGATTTCGAGAAATTCGTGGACAAACATAGTAAAAAACATATAACTAAGTATTCCTATACTTACGAAATTTAGTTTTATTTTAGTAAATTAAAAACCTATTTTTTAAACTTAAAATGTGCGAAGGGTGCCGATTGGTGTGTTTTTGTTAATCAAATTTTAAAAGAAACATCGAGAAATCAATACTTAACTAACTTAGGTAAAATAAAAGAAACATCTTATTCGATGTAAACTGAATTATTACTATTGTTATTATGACTTAAAAGTCATAGATAAAAAGTATATTATCAAGCAAAAGTTATTAACGAAATGTTTTAAGCTAAGTAAGCACTCGGGGCAGTGGCCAAAACTGAAGTTTTCACCCTATTGATGTAATATTTCTATTTCGCATTTCCACTCGACGCTAGATGTCTCTACAGTAAGTATAGTGGTGCCACAAATATATCTGACCCGGTGACAGTGGTCGTGGAGGAGCCACTAGCAATACAAAATTAACTGTCAAAATGGACAGCCGGCAGTCAACAGTATATTTAGTACCAAAAACTAACCACTGTGTGAAATAAGTTTGTCGCAATGTAGACAAAATGTCACCAATGTAATTTTGAAAAATTTGCTCATAAACGCTAAGTGGCCAGTACGTAGATACCGGTTTGACCGACACCTACCTACCATTTTTTATGTCATTTAATCGGCTCTGGCTATTAGGCCTTCAGCCGTAGGTACCATCCAAACATCCAATAAAATAAAGGAAAGTTAAAAATAGTTTTCTATCTAACTTATTTATTCATTTACTAGAAAAGCTTACATAAATGATGTTAAATTAAATAATTAAATGGTATATCATGACATTTTATACCTGTTACTTAAAGAAAGTTAATTACAAGCTCTCACAAATAGGAAATGTCTCCATATCAAAATACTAGCCTTCCGCCCGCGACTTCGCAAGCTCGGACTAAACGACGACGTTATCCCGCGGGAATGTGATATTTCTCAGGGATAAAAAGTAGTCTAAGGCAGCCATACACAGTCCACCCAGATCGCGATCACTGATCGTGATCTTGATCGCGATCGAGATTTACTATGTAGATATTTTGCGATCAAGATCGCGAGCCGTCAATTGACTGTCTAATGGCTGCCTAAGTATGTCACTTTTCAGCTGCCAAACTATTCCCATTCCAAAAGTCACGTCGATCCGTTGCATCAATTTTGACGTGAAAGACGGATAAACAAACAAACCCTCTTTCACATTTATAATATTAGTATGGATACACACAATCTCTTTTTCATTTTATAGTAAAAATATGATTGGCCTGATATTATGCATTACTAAGTAAGAACATAAATTTTAGCTTGATACCTCCCACGCATACTTGAGAAAAAGTTTCTTGATAGGTAGACGGACAGATAGATCTATGAATGAGGGCTCAACTATGTTCATGCAGCATTTGATAACAACATACCATGTTCATACCCTAGCCTGCATATTCGATATTCTTTAGACCCTTTTAGTAGAGAATAGGATTTCAAGAAGAGCGTTATGAAATCTGTGCAACAAACACACATAAACTAAACTAACACAAAAGTCACTACACCGCGCGTACGAAGTCGCGGGCAACAGCTAGTAATAAATAAAGTTTTTGAAACTGAACCGTGCAACATAACTATACCATAGGTATTAGAAAAGATCGAAGAGAATTTCGTTTCGCAACTTGCCACAGTAGGACTCAAACCCACGACATTTCACTGTCGTCCGAGTAAATGCTCTGACTACTGTGCTACGGAGTCGTAAAAAGACGCATCGAATTTCTCTAATACTTCTTATACATCGATAGGTACGTAATCTTCAAACTGTCTTAAATGCGAAAAATAAAAAGAATAAATCGAACTCATCGCTTCATTATAACGTTATATGGGGGTAAAGTTTGACTGATTGTTTTTAGGGTTCCGTAGCAAAATGGTAAAAAGGAATCCTTATGGTGCGACTCTGTCTGTCACAAACTGGTTTACTCGAGAACCACTTATGCTATCAACTTGAAATTAGATGACGTTTGCCCAACTATTTTGCAAATAAGAGAGAAATAAAACTATTAATTTTTTTTTTGAACAGGGTCTGAAAAGGGATCTTAAAAAATCGAAGTGGGGCTACTATGGCATATGAAGTATCATATGAAAGAGCGATGCTTGCAAATTCTCAAACATCTGTTTTTGTTTTTGTTTTAGGCTGCATAGTTTTGACTTATGATGAAAAATGTAAAAAAAATACCGTTCCCTCTTATCGCCGAAGTTTGCAAAGAGAAAATCTGAAATTCTTATATGTAATAGAAGTTCATGTAAAGATTACAGGAAAAATAAAACTCTCTCTTAATAGTAAACTTTTTCAGAAATCATCAACCAATTATTATTTACATTAGTTCCACTATCGGTCAAGAGATAGCACTGACCTAAAACTGCATTATTCTACACCGCAAACTCTGACGACTATAGCCTCGCCGATGAAAACATTTTCACGTTTTATTTATTTATATTAATGATGGTACGGAACCCTCGGTGCACGAGTCCGATTCGCTCTTGACCGGTTTTTTATGTACTTAGTTCCCTGTTGTGTGTGGCTGTTGTTTTCGTTATCGAAGTTTAAAACCTGATTGTATCTACTAATATATTAAGTACAACAAAATAAACATTGATTTTGAAAAAAAAAAATAGTAGTTTTTTTTCTTTAATATCCATTTCATACATAGGTATATAACGTTTTTTAACCAACTCAAAAAAGAAGGAGGTTATCAACTCGACTGTATATTTTTTATGTGTGTTACCTCAGAACTTTTTCCTTAATGAACGGATTTGGATAATTCTTTTTTTATTTGAAAGGTGACGCTTCTCGTGTGGTCTCATTCAAATTTCATCAAGAACTGACGAGAAGTTCTGAAATTATCGTGAATAATGCGTATTGAGACTTTAGTTTGCTTATTTAGACGACTTCTTTATTTTCATCAAAGTGAGGATCTTTTTCAAATATTTTTTTTGTCGAAAGTTTATACTCCTGACAAGATCTTATTTTCACCAAGTCAAGATCAGGAGATGAAATCCCAGGAAAATTGAGAGAAATTCTCTAATATAGGCAACATCGTTACATTAATTTTTGAAGTTAGTCAAGTATTTGCATCTGGTAGTATGATCATCTCATAGTGATGAGCTGGTGATGGAAGCTACAACTCCTTAACGGTTAGAAGCTGGAGAATAATTCCTTAAGTATTAATCGTACGTATGGACTAATAGTTACCTATATTCTTTCAGGTTATTAGGGTGAGCTGATTGATGATGAGAGTTGAAACTCCTCAACATAGTTATAGGATGTTTTATAAATACCATATGCACGAATGGACCTTCAGTTGTATACCTTCAAGTTATCTAAGTAGCTAAAGATAGATGGATAGCTGAACTCCGTAACGGTCAGGATATTACAACAATTTATCATAATCACCATGTAGTTTCGCTACGATTATTTACACTAAAAATAGAAAAATAAAACGTTAAAAAAATGTAACCGCCTCCAAAAAGAATCTTCAAACAAAATTAACAAAAAAAGTCGGTGCCAAGCCAAGCCAAAAAGAATAGGAACAAATTATACTGAGTGAAATAACAAAAATTGAAAAAACACGGTCCCAAGCGTGAGGTGTAGGACGTATTTACCTCAAATACCTATTAGACTTGGCACCGACTTCAAACAGTTCAGTAAGTAGGTACCAAGATAAGTTAGAAAAAGTCACGCATTTTCGTCCTTTGAATTAAAAATTCTAATTACTTTTTTCGTCTTTTAGTGTTTGTTAATTTTGTTTGAAGATTCTTCTTAAAGGCGGTTCCCTTTTTCAAAAAAATCTTTTATTTCTATTACTTAAAATTCGTAAAACTCATATTTACAAACAATTTTTTGTATGGAGGCAGCCCTGAGTGATAATCTCTCAAGACGTCAAATTACGTTAATTTGCTCAAACAATAATGTCAGGCGTTTTATTTCAGAAATTTCGATGCAAAAATAAATAGTTTTAATTACTATTTTAAAGGGGAAACGGGCACATTCTCGTTGGTACAGAATACGTACCATCACCTCGTACCAAAATTGCATCGTAAAGTTACCTATTTATTGCGATAGAAGCGTGGCCGGGCTGGGTCGTATGCGTTGCAGCCCGGCCACCAAAAATGTGTTATAACTGATGAAATACTGTGGTACTCTTTTTTTCCAACGAAGTACTACGAGGTACTTATCCGTACCGTTTACTGACACAACCACAGCCTTATTTGACGCCGTGGCCGGGCCAGAACGTAACACACCCATAATGTAACTAAATGGTCTACTGGGATCTGAGCTTTGTCTCCCCTAGGGGAGCCATCAGGATTTTTTTAGTCCTGGTGTCTTCCCCAAGTAGGGGAGACATCAGACCTTGCTTTTAAATAATATACCTCCTGGACTCATGTCTCCCCTAGGGGAGCCATCAGGATTTTCTTAGTTATGGTGTCTTCCCCAGATAGGGGCCATCAGACCTTGCTTTTGAATAATTTATTGAGTACTCGTGAATTCCTTGTCATGTTTAGCTTGTCATGTTTAGTTAATAAAAGAAAACCAAGCCACTTGAAAAAATTTTTTTTCAAGTGGCCAGTATATCTACACTTGTCAGGGAATTCACGAGTACTCAACAAATTATTCAAAAGCAAGGTCTGATGTCTCCCCTATATGGGGAAGAGACCAGAACTAAGAAAATCCTGATGGCTTCCCTAGGGGAGACACGATTCCGGGAGGCATATTATTTAAAAGCAAGGTCTCATGTCTCCCCTACTTGGGGAAGACACTAGGACTAAGAAAATCCTGATGGCTCCCCTAGGGGAGACACGAGTCCGAAGGGGATGTTTTATCTACAGAACGAAGATTGTCTTATATACCTACTCCTAATCCTAATATGAAATGCCTAGTTATTAATAAAAAGCTACCTACAAGTAACTTCAAATAATTTATTTCATACAAGTTTTTACGATAAAATTCTGAGCTAAGGTGCGATTCCACTGCTGCGAATAGAAGAGAAGTACCTAAAGCTCTGTTTTTACGCATTTCAGTTTACAAGCTAAGTTATCACAATTATTGATTTAAGATCAACGGTAAAAACTATAAAGTAGTTTTCTATTCCTCTGTTCTGCAATAAAAACGCACCATAACTGTTCTTCAGCTCAACATGGCTTCGACTTCCAAGTCGGAGGTTTAGCGTTATCGTAGATCGTAGAAAGCACCATCAAGACGCCAGTATAGCACAACACTATAGTGGACGCATACAGCACGCGGTCGCGGAAACCGGACTTCAGCCATATCGGCCTTCCATCCTCGCATTGGTACTCGGCTTGGAGCTTCCTCAACTTGTCTAAAGACCGAGGATCGTGTAGTACTTTAGTAGTGGATATGCGGCGGGTTAAAACCTGCCTTATTGCGTGGAAAGACATTTTGGAAACGCTTTTGAATTTGGCGATGAAATTTTACGTTTGCTCTTTGCAACCAAATGTTTGATGTCAAAATGACAAGTTTTAATAAAAACTTATTTTTTTCGTACCAACAAGGTTTGTTACAATAATATGTAGTCTATCTTTATGTACATAAAAGTTGCTCTATGGTCTATACTCGTACTAGGTCATTCTTCTTCACGTTCGATAATAAAAAAAGCATCTACAATAGTTCGTTTTATACCTACTCATTTCCGTGCAAAGCAAAATGTAGGTTCTACACACAAGGAATAGAGCCTTAAGCAGCATTTAAAAATGTCTAATGCTGTTTTTCTCATAGATGTATTATTCCTGTAGATGGATCACAAAAATAAGCTATAACTCACCCATCCTTTACCCCTTCTAACACTTTCAAATTGTCATAAGATAGAAAGAGACATACATGTTAATCTGTTGCGTCGTAATTAGTGAATGTCTCCATTTTGACTATGCAATGCTAGATGACATTAGATGATGATGATGCAATGATAGTGCTGTGGTTTTTTTTGTATTAGAAGTTATCGATAAAACATTCAAAAATAAGTTAAATGCAATGCGATACATAAAATTACAATGCATATGTATATATCGCAGGCGTATTGTATATTTCACCGTGTTACATAGCAACTAGCTGTATTGGAAAACAGCACCGCATTGTGATAGAGCGCTTCGCGCTTTTCAATGCAGCTAGACTTAATGTAATTGGGCGGTTCATAATCCGCTTTTCTGACAGTTTTTAGTACTAATCGTGTCCAAAGTGCTCATGGCCTTAGAATTTTGTTTATGCTATGAAACTTCGGCATAGGTCGAAATATGGCAAAAATGTCTTTCTCCAGACAAAAGCGCACGCTCAGCTGATCGATCTAGTGTGGCAGAATTTTTTTTTTATAATTCGACGTATGCTATGCTCCAAAGAGAAAGTTGTTCAGTTTCTTGGTCTATGCAAGCCCTTTAATTTTGAATCAGTGCCAAATATGAAGTAGGTACTATAATTATACTTGAGGAGATCGATGGCTCATTGGTACGCGCATTCTGCATCCGGTGGTTGATGTTAAGCAACATTCGTGGACATCTGAATGGTGACCCAAAACTTTATTATCTCGGTCTCCTCTGTGCTTCGGAAAGCACGTTAAGCCGTTGGTCCCGGTTGCATTAGCAGTCGTTGGCACCCTCACCCACCAATCCGCATTGGCTTCGCGTGGTGGGTTATTGCACTTATGGCCCGTTCTACCTGTGGTGTTTTCATGCACAGGGGAGGCCTATAGCCCAGCAGTGAGGACATTAATATGATAATGATGATAATTATACTATTTATACTAGGAGGTATAGTCGTAAAACTGAACGAGATTTCTAATAAATTTATTAAATTAAATAATCTGCTGAATGATATCAAGTAAAAAATACAGATTTCACGCTAATTTTTATACTCTTAAACAATTTGCTTTAATAAGTGCATCGAGCATATTCTTGTTTGTTGCGAAGGTCTCCAATCGTCGCCTTTTCTTACGTTTCTTATTCACGTTTCCTTTACATCGACGGCAGCGCGGCGGTGGGAAATCTGTTTAAAATTGAGAAAATTAAGTTTAAATACAAAATTGTTAACACTACAATTTTTTATCGATATTACATAATAAAATCGGACTACAACACTATCAGGTTGGTCAAATGTCAAAAAATTCCAATTGGATTTAAATTATATATTTTTAGCCTAAAAACACCCGATTTTCTTCAACCAAGTCAATGTTAAACTGTGTATACACGTACAGCAATTTAGTTTTTGCAAATACGGACCAGTAAGCTATAAAAATGTGTTCGCAAAAACACAAAACAATGAGTGTGACTTACCTCTGAAATGATATGTGTTCATTATATTATTCTCTTTCAAAACACTCACTCTGCTTGAATAACCGGGAACAGTACAGGCCATTCTTAACAAACAACAGATTTACCGCACCACACCATCAAATCTTTCTATAATTTACTACAAATAAAGATTTTCTTTCTGAAGCATTTGTAACCAGCTGGTTAACAAACAAATATGACGTTGACTTTTAAGTGGCGCGCGGCTCATTAAGACGCACACGTTGGGCTATTGTTATCTCTTTTTAACACACGAAATGTCGCCATTTGAGAGACGAGAGTCGATTATAGAAGGAATCGTTCAAATTTTTATGCTCCATCTACAGGAATAATACATCTATGGTTTTTCTTACTCCAATAATTTGTATTGTAAAAAAGTTCGTCCTTTTTGGACAGGCGAAGACATCAAGCCATACTGCCAATTCTTGAGTATTATGTATGTTATTATAGTTTCTTATGTTTTCATTAGAATGTAGGTGTGTTACATTCTAATGCTTCTTGGAGTATTTGGCGTCAAGTATGTCGAGTCGGTCTTCTCGGTAATTCTTGCTGAGGTAGTCACCACTACAATAAAACACTCGGCATCACGTTACCGAGATAGCGCATATTTTAATCATTCCACACATCGTCCAGTTGCGTAAACACTTGGGGCACAAAACTACACCTATCTTGAGTCACAAAGTCCACTATGAAACAAATTGCGATTAATTAAAATATCCACTTAACCTAACCCGCCAAGATGGCGCCAAAAACTCCCTTACTCCAATAATAACATCAAGAAATTTGCTTTGCACCACAGCCAGCACGAATGAGCTATCATAGGACTCATGCTACAATGTACGGTCGTACGGTCGCCAGCACGTCGGGTTACTACAAAATGTCAAAATTTATTAATTGAAACTGTACTCTATCAGTTATATCCATGAAGCTCGACTTAAGAGCATTGACGCGGTCGAACGCCGTTTTGCCTCAAAATAGGCAGTTTTGAACGAGATATTTTCTATGAAAACGTAATCTTAGAAACATGCTAATTTCAAATTATTGTAAACAGTATCTTTGTCTAAAAAGTTAGTAAACAACATTTTTCTTTTTATAGAGTATTTGTGAATACTAACAATTTTCCCGAACAGTGTTTTATAAACTTCACTTTTAACATCAATTTTGAAGCTCCATATTTTTAATACCATTGAAAAAAATAGGGAACAAAAATTTCTATGTATATCTACATATCATTACGCAAATAGTTAGTAAGGAAATTAGTTTAATTTGTGATTATTTTCATACGAAATTAAAATCCAAACAAAGTGAAATTATAAAGAAATCACTGGTGGTAAACATGCTACATTTATCAATAAATTACTTTATTTTACAAAAAGTTATAGTCTAACGTAAAATAAGAACATATTATCTAAAGTTTGAATACAAAAAACCTATATAATGATGCATAATTTATTTTATATATATTTTTTTAAAGTGCTATAAAACACTCTGCGCAAAACATTTCAAATTAGTCCGCCGCTAGGCTCTTCAGAGGAAGGACGTATCGCTCGGTGATCTGCCGTCTGCCGTTCGCTGACCTTTGCAGTGTGCTGCGTGGTGTGGTATAGTTTATAGTGCAACCGACACGTCTTAGTACTTTCGTCTTAGTACACTCATTAGATAGGTAATTGAAAATTGTTTACTTCTATGATCATTAGTTCACTCACACACCTAATTGTATTTATCATAATTGAATACGTATTTGTAATAGAAACTGACCCTGAAAATGATCTAACAAATAGTAATTTGTAAGGTCATTTTTTAATTTGATGACTCTGTATGAAGTAAATCAGGAGGAAAAAAATTAACCTTGACGAGTTTCTTGCCGGTACTTCTTCAAGGTCTCCTGTTCTAGGGTTTGCGAACCCATGGCGTAAATGACTGAATTATCCAAATGGGATGTTCACCTTCAAAACGGTGTATAGGCACATGAGTACTATGAGAGTGTTGACTTCATAGAGCGTGCAAAATTTTGGTAGGGTTGTTACAAGAAGTTAAAATTGTTAGCTTTCTATTAGGTACCGATTATGAAATATTTATTTACAAATTTCTCTTTATACATTTTATTCTTATAATTATATTTTTTTGGTACTATTTTAATAGAAAACAGCGACGCAATATCAAAAATGTAAAAAAAATCCAAGATAGCGGCCAACTTTTTTGTCTGTTGGCCGATTTCGATGAAACTCGATTTCTAGTACTATTTTGACAAGAAAACAGTAACGCAATGTAAAAAATATAAAAAAATCCAAGATGGCGGCCAACTTTTTTGATTGTGGGCCGATTTCGATGAAACTCGGTTTTTGGTACTATTTTGACAAGAAAATAGCAACGCAATGTTAAAAATACTAATAAATTCAAGATGGCGGCCAACTTTTTTGTTTATTGGCCGATTTTGATGTTACTTAATTTTTGGTACTATTTTGACAAGAAAATAGCAACGCAATGTCAAAAACTTAAAAAAATCCAAGATGGCGCCCAAATTTTTGGTTTGTTGGCCGATTTCGATGAAACTCGATTTCTAGTACTATTTTGACAAGAAAATAGCAACGCAATGTCAAAAACTTGAAAAAATCCAAGATGGCGCCCAAATTTTTGGTTTGTAGGCCGATTTCGATGAAACTCGATTTCTAGTACTATTTTGACAAGAAAACAAAACTGCAATGTAAAAAATATTAAAAAACCTAGATGGTGCCGAAATTTTTTGTTTGTTGGCCGATTTTGATGAAACACGATTTTTAGTACTATTTTGACATGAAAATAGCAACGCAATGTCAAAAATGTAAAAAAACCAAGATGGCGCCCAATTTTTTGTTTGTTGGCCGATTTCGATGAAACTCGATTTCTAGTACTACAACTAAATACCTAGGCATAACTCTTGATCAAAATTTATCATGGTACCCTCAGTTAAATGTAGTCGCAAATCGCGCTAGAAAGTTAATATGGTTATTTAAACAACTAAGAAATGTTACTGATAAAACACTTATAACGTATATTTACAAGACCCTTATCCAATCTATTCTAGTATACTGCATAACAATCTGGGGAGGTGCGTGTAAATCTCAATTTATAAGTATCGAGCGTGCACAGAGATCCATACTTAAAGTAATGCTAAATAAGAATAGAGTGTATAGTACTTATAAGTTATATAGGGAAGCAAATGTCCTCACTGTTAGACAGCTCTTTATATTGAAAAGTGTCCTAAAACTTTATAAGAAAACCACAATAACCTCAACCATGACCAATAAACGTAATCTATATTGTCTAATAAAACAACCTATCGTAAGAACCGCATTTGCTCAACAACAATTCAACAATCTTTCTATAAGGATTTTTAATAAAGTAAATAGACATTTGCATATATACACAATGACATTAAGGCAATGTAAAAGATCTTTGACTGACTGGCTGAGTAAACTGGATTATGACCAAACAGAGCAATTATTGTCTCGCTAAATAAATTCCGTCTACCTACCAAGATTATGCTCTCAGCAATACTGCCCACATATCTATTTTTATTTTGTTTTACATACGATTTACTCTATTAAATAGTTAAGCATATATATATCTGTATATATTTATATATTGATTAGAATTTGATATCATTTCATACAGTAACATTATGCACAAGCGCGCAAACACCCATTCACACCCACACATTTACGCATAAAACTTACTCAAACTAACGTACACACTTACACGACCGTACACACGTATACACACCCACTATACACATACATATATACATACATATTCATGCACACTTTAATATACTTAAGGAAATGTTTTCTAATAAGTAACTCATATAGGTTTTAATTATTATAATTTGTTTCTAAGTTTCAAGATGAAACAATAAATGAAAGAGCGGGCTTCTCCTAATACAGGTTTAATCAAACTTCAAAGGAGGAGCCCAACCCCTGTAATAATGTTAAATTACTGGAAACAATAAAGAAATTTTAGTTTTTTTTTTCTGAAATAGTACTATTTTGACAAGAAAATAGCAACGCAATGTCAAAAATTGGAAAAAATCCAAGATGGCGCCCAAATTTTTGATTTGTTGGCCGATTTCGATGAAACTCGATTTCTAGTACTATTTCGACAAGAAAACAGAACTGCAATGTAAAAAATATTCAAAAAACCAAGATGGCGCCGAAATTTTTTGTTTGTTGGCCGATTTTGATGAAACTCGATTTCTAGTACTATTTTGACATGAAAATAGCAACGCAATGTCAAAAATGTAAAAAAAATCCAAGATGGCGCTCAATTTTTTTGTTTGTTGGCCGATTTCGATGAAACTCGATTTCTAGTACTATTTTGACAAGAAAACAGCAACGCTATGTAAAAAATAAAAAAAAATCCAAGATGGCGGCCAACTTTTTAGTCTGTGGGCGATTTTGATGAAACTTGGTTTTTGGTACTGTTCGGTGCATTGCACTGTTACCGAACACCGTAGGCATTGACGTCACTTTGACGCGCCGCCGATCGCAAGCATTTTATAATTGTAATTTTAATTGTTAGTGCATTATCAATTACCGTCGCGATCGGGTGCATTCATCATCAAAAATATCATTATCATCTAAAGTTTAAGATTTGGACAATAAATAGATTTAGCATTTTATCAAGCATTTATTATTATGTTCGTAACCGGAACATAATTTGGTCCTTCGAGATTAAAAAAGGACCTCGCGTGTGTAGAGACGTTTTTAGTGTCGTTAAATACAGTGAGGTTGAAATCAGTGACTTATAGTAGCAGTACACTGGGATTGCAGTGCTTTTGGAGATTTTACTTTGCTATAGCTAAGCAAAGTAGGAAGGTTATCACAGCATCATAGCAGCAAAGCCGGAGGTACTCTCTAGCGCCGAACACAAGTAAGATCTTTCCTTTTTTCTTACTTATTGATCATCATCCTACTACAGCAAGATGGAAGGTTTGTCTGACAAACAGGCAGAGATATATGAGTCTGTATCTAAACTTTTGAGTAACTTTAAAAAAGATGGAGCAGAGCGGAAAACCGTGGAATATTGTCAGCAGCGACTAGAGCGGCTGGAAACCTTGTGGATTTCTTTCAAGTCGAATCATCAAAAGTTAGAACGGTTTGGAGTGTCGAGCGATCCTTATTTTGTTCAGAATGAATATGAACAGATGAGGGAGTTATACAACACGGCGAAAGAATTAATGCAACGGACTTATGGGGAACTGGTAAGAAAGGAACAGCAGTTGCGGGAGGAACAGCAGGCCGAGCAAGGGGCAAGCAGGAGAGCGGAATCAGAACAGTTAAAGGTCGATACAAGTAAGCAGGCAGGAGAATCAAGTAAGAAGGTAAGAGGTATTCAGCAAACGAGACCTGAAGAAGAAAGCAGAGACTCCAGTTACTTTCATAGAACTTCAAGGGGTACATACAGCAAATTAGATGACATGTTAAAGAAGCAAAATATCAACTTCAAGGCCTTTCAAAGGTGCGTAAGTAATATTAATGTCGATTCCTTTCAAAATAAATGGGAATTCGAGGACGCTTTGAAGACCTTGGAAAGCAGGTGGAAAGCGATAGATAACCTACATTGGGAAATAGCAGGAGAGATTGACGGCGAAGAAATAGAGTACGAAAGGGAGTATAGCGATCGTGAAAATCAGTTCAATTTTATGAAAAAAGAGATCAATACTAAATTATGGTCTGTTTCTCATAGGGAGAAGTCTACGCCTCAAATAGATATACCTACCTTTAGTGGAAGTTATCAACAGTGGGTGTCCTTTAAGGACCTATTTAATGAAGCAATACACAACAATCCATCATTATCAAATGCGCAAAAAATGCAGTTTCTGAAGAGCAAGGTCACGGGGGATGCGGAACGGATTATACATCATTTGCAAATAAGTTCCGATAATTATACTGTGTGCTGGGAAATATTAAATCATCGCTTTAATAATAAAAGATTAATATTTACATCTTATTTAAATACGCTGTTAAACCTTCCCATTATGCAACAACAAGCATTGAGTCAAATCAAGCGATTGCATGACGTCACAAAAGAGAGTCTGCACGCTATTCAGAACCTGGGCATAGATATCAGCACTTGGGGTCCGATGCTGGTCCACATCTTATCGCAAAAGCTTGATAGCGATTCTTATGGAGAATATATTGAATCCATTAAGAATCCAAGGGATTTGCCGATTTTGCAAGAATTTATTGATTTCCTAGAGAGTAAATTCACTATTCTCGAATCATCTCGGAAAAGAATTGATCAAAACATACAAAAACCAAGCAATCAACAATTTAATCAAGTTAATCAACCCAAGAAATTCAATCATTCAAGCTATCCGGGACAAAATAATAAGCATCCAAATTATTTAAAATCATTTCATACATCAACTTCAAGCACGAAATATCGTTGCCCATTATGCAATATGGATCATGCTATATTTTATTGTTCAAAGTTCAAAGAAATGCAAGGTGAAGAAAAATTAAATACAGTTAATAAATATCGTTATTGCGTAAATTGCTTATTCGACCATAAGGGCAAGGCATGTTATTCACCCAAGCGATGTCGCAATTGTTCCGGTAATCATAATACTTTGTTACACGATGCATTTATTAATCGTAAACATCCGCCGACCGGAAGAAATATGATCCAATATCCAAAAACGAGCAGTGAAAATATGACAACGACCTCGCACGTGTCATCGGAGGATATTTCGGAAATACTTTTATCAACCGCCCTCGTAAAGGTGACCGGAGCAGATGGTTCCCAGCATGTATTGCGAGCCCTCATAGACCAAGGGTCGCAAATTTCTATCATAAAAGAAAGCGCAGCACAACAACTTGGTTTGAAAAGGCAGTATTGTAAAGGTGTAGTCTTCGGTGTAGGAGAACAGCAAAATAACAGCAAAGGAAAATTAACCATCAATTGTACATCCATTTACAACGAATTTACTTTCACCGCCAACGTTATTATTATGAATTCACTGATTAAAAATTTACCTAATTGTTCTTTCTCAAAACCATCATGGAGCTATATTGAAAATCTTAAATTAGCAGACCCCGACTTTAATATTAGTCGGCCCGTGGACATGCTCCTGGGAGCAGATATTTATTCAATAATAATGATGGGTGGAATTTTGAAAGGAAACAACAACGAGCCTATCGCTCAACAGACCCAGTTAGGGTGGGTTCTGTGCGGCAGCATGACAAAATCCTACCAATGCAACGTCATTTTGAATAACGTGGATGAAATTCGCAAATTTTGGGAGATCGAGGATATTTGTGCTGATGAGTCACTATCAATAGAAGATCAAAAGTGTGTCCAGTTCTATCATGACACAACCACAAGAAAGACTGACGGCAGGTATGAAGTACGCTTGCCGCTTAAGTCGGACGTCATTCAGCAATTAGGTCAATCAAAACCTATGGCCTTAGCTCAATTTCACAACCTAGAGAGCAAATTTAACAAAAACCAAAAGCTGGCGAGCGATTATAAAGGATTCATTGACGAATATGTAGCATTAAATCACATGAAACCCAGCAAACGTAATTCGATCTTAGAATATTATCTTCCTCATCACGCTGTTCACCGCTCGGAGGCTGTAACCACCAAGCTTCGCGTTGTGTTTAACGCATCCGCGAAATCATCGTCTGGGGTGAGTTTAAACGACTGTATGTACACAGGACCAAACCTGCAGCAAGACTTGCAGTCACTTATCCTTAAATGGCGTATCTTTAAATATGCATGGACAGCCGATATAGAAAAAATGTATCGGCAAATACTGGTCCACGAACAAGATCAAGAGTACCAAAAAATTTTATGGCGAGAGAGCACAGATCAACCTATTAAAATTTACCAATTGAGCACGGTCCCATATGGAGTTAAAGCGGCCCCCTTCCTAGCTATGATGACTCTGCAAAAGTTAGCATCAGACGAATCCCAAAATTACCCAACAGCATCAAAAAATTTACAAAGTTCATATTACATGGATGACTGGATTACTGGGTCGCATGAGATCGAAACGGGTCAACAACTAATCGCAGATATGTATTCATTATTAAAATCAGGAGGTTTTTTGTTACGAAAATGGATTTCAAACCACCCAGCACTTTTAGAAAATCTAAATCAAGAGTTTAATGAGCAAAATAATCATTTTTGTTTTAAAACAGATATCATGTCCAAAACATTGGGTCTTCGATGGTTACCAGAGCAAGATATATTTACATTTAATAGCAGCATTTCGGAAAAATCAAATAATAGCATAACAAAAAGAAAGCTTCTCGGGGAAATATCAAAAATATTTGACCCTCTGGGGTGGCTTTCTCCTTTAACTACATCACTTAAGATTTTGTTTCAACGAGTTTGGCTGGCTGATTTAAAATGGGATGAAAATGTTCCACATAGCATTAATGAGGAATGGCTGAAGTTAAAAGCAGAATTACATCAAATCAATGAATTTAAAATTCCTAGGTGGATTGGATTTCAAGAGAACTGCGTCATTGAATTACATGGGTTTTCAGATGCGTCAATAAAAGCCTACGGGTGCGTGGTATATGCAAGAATCAAAATTGGAAGCAAAGCAAGCATAATATTAGTAGCAGGAAAAGCAAAAGTAGTGCCACAAAAGAAAGTACTAACATTAGCAAAATTAGAATTGACCGGAGCTCATTTGCTTTCCAAATTAATCAGTAAGATCTTAAAATGCCTAGAACCTTACAAAAACATTAAATTATACTGTTGGTGTGACTCTAAGATAGTTTTAGGCTGGCTACAAGGCGACCCATCTCGCTGGAAACCATTTGTAGCTAATCGAGTGCAAAGCATATGCGAAGTCGTGTCCCCGAACAGCTGGGATTACGTAAGCACGGGCGATAACCCGGCGGACGCGGCTAGTCGCGGACTATCAGTCAGTCAATTGAAAAATCATGATTTATGGTGGAAAGGGCCACAGTGGCTCGAAACTTTTCAAGATGAAAATCATCAGGATAGAATTAAGTACACAACAGATCAAGAAAGAAAGATAAGGAGTGTTAATATCGTACAAAAATCAGCATCCGAGCAAAGCATTATAAATGAGTTATTAATTAAACACAGTTCGTTTCGAACGGTGACTCATATTATAGCATGGATTAAACGAGTGTCTATACCTACGCGCCAACGCAAAACGCTGCCGAACTATATCACGTTACTTGAACTGCGACAAGCAAAAGCGCTTATAATTAAAAATATACAAATGGATTATTTTAGTTCAGATATACAGCAATTAAAGCAAAACAATGACTTACCATCTAAAAGCATTTTGAAAAATTTAAATCCGTTTCTAGATCAGGATGGAATTTTGCGCGTGGGAGGTCGGTTAGCAAATGCCGATCTGCACGAAAATATGAAGCACCCAGCTATCATCCCTCATCAAAGCAGATTAACTACCATGCTTATCAATCAAACTCATCAACTTACCTTTCATGGCGGACCCAGGCTGACACTTGCTAACCTGAGAAGACAGTACTGGATTACCGGAGGCGTAAGAGCTGTAAAAAAGCATATTCAAGGATGTGTTGTATGTAAAAAGAATAGCCCTAACATGCAACAGCAACTGATGGGGGATCTGCCAAGTCCTAGAAGCAATCCTGAGCGCCCATTCTATCATACCGGCGTTGACTACACAGGGTATGTTTACATCAATTTCAGTAAAGGACGCGGCACTAAAACAACTAAAGGCTACATAGCGGTGTTTGTCTGCTTAGCCACCAAGGCAGTACACTTAGAAATAGTGTCTGATATGACCAGTTCAGCGTTTTTAGCAGCTCTTCGTCGAATGGCGGCACGAAGGGGCACACCACATCATATGTATTCAGATCAGGGCACCAACTTTGTAGGAGCAAATAGACTTTTACAGGAAAATTTTGAAGAACTACAGCAAATCTTTAATGACAGCTTTTTGACTGAAATCACAGAAATGAATATACAATGGCATTTCAATGCTCCATCATGGCCCAGTGGGGGTGGTTTGTGGGAGAGATCAGTCCGCAGCCTTAAGTTTCATATTAAACGTGTCATAGGTGAGCAAAGATTAACGTTTGAGGAGTATACCACCTTTCTCTGTCAGGTTGAAGCTTGCCTAAACACCAGACCTTTATGCACGCTGTCCGAGGACCCCGACGATCTTAGTATTTTAACACCCGCACATTTTCTAACGGGTTGCTCAGAGCTGACTGTCATTGAAACAGAGCAAGATGCCAGAACGCGGTGGCATCTTTTATCAAAACTGAAGCAAGATTTATGGAAGCGATGGAACACAGAATACTTATCACAACTATCAGCAAGATCAAAATGGACAAAATCAAAAGAAAACATTAAAATAGGAAGCCTAGTAACAATTCAAGATGAAAATCTCCCCCCTGGTAAGTGGGCCATGGGGAGAGTAACAGAACTCCATCCTGGAAAAGACAACCTCGTCAGAGTTGTTAGCCTTAAAACAAAAAATGGAATCATAAAACGACCCGTGATAAAATTGTCTGTATTACCATTGAGCAGCGAAAGCGATGAAGATCAAATTTCACATCAGCAAAAACCTAGAAAGAAAAATAATACAAAATATTCATTTTCAGCTATCGTCACAGCAATACTATTTTTCATGACATTGATCACAACATCAGGAGCCCAGCCTACTATGTCACAGCTTCCGAATAATCAATCTTTGTATTTTGACCCACTATCAAAAATCAAAATAATTCGAGACCAATGGAACCTTGTAGTCTACTTTAATATGGAGCCTTACTGGACAGGAGTAGAAGCCTTTGGGAAACTATCAACCTATTTAGATAATACCTGCAACGCTCTTCAAAAACAAATAAATTGCAACATAATATTACTACAGTTAAAGCACACATATCAAGAATTACAATATTACGACGAACTTTTGCTAAACCAGCATTTTTACGAGCCCACCAGACGGCGTCGGCGCCGAGGGCTTGTCGACGGGGTCGGAAATATAGCATACGGTCTGTTCGGCATACTAGATAGCAAATTCGCGGAAAAGTACCATCACGACATTAAACAAATAAAAAACAATGAAAGATATTTACATAAACTTTGGCAAAATCAGACTTCAGTCATCGAGGCGGAGTTTAATTTGATCAAAAGAATCGAAGATACGATAGATAAGCAGCATAAAATTATTCATAAACAACTTCATAATTTGGAAACTACATCAAATATGTTACAAACAGAAATAGCAAACCTTAGCATTATTCAAGATTTCACTTTGACGGCGTTATCTGGCAACAACCTTCTGCAAACATTAAAACAACTTCAAGATACTTTATTGAATACTATTACCGATATATATCATGGCCTTATCAGTATCCACCTGCTTACTCCTACGCAACTAAAAACCGAATTACAAATAATAAGTAGTCAGATGGCTAAAGACCTCACCTTACCTATTAATAATATACTACTTAATATACAAGAATTATACAGATTACTTCACGTTAAGACGAGAGTATCTAAGGAATACATACTATTTGAAATATCAATTCCCCTCGTAAGTCGAGACAACTATCAGATGTATTCATTGATCCCAGTTCCCCGCCAACAAAACAATAATATGATTAGCATAACTCCCATATCAAAATACGTAGCATTTAACTTACAACGAGACTCGTATTTAATCATGGATATCAATGATCTACAAAAATGTGCCTACATGGAAGATTTTTACGTATGCCGGCTGCAACAACCAATACAACACCTAGAAAGTGACGAAAATTTGTGTGTGAGAGCTAATGACAGTTTATCAGCAAAATGTGCTACTGTAAAGAAAACATGCAACAATCAATGGCTATCATTAAATTCGCCATCACAGTATTTTTACTTTTGTTGTGATACCTACTCCGTAAAGGTTGTATGCGAGGATCATGTTACAATGCAACAGCTGAGCGGCGCTGGCATAATTTATTTCAAAGAGAGCTGTATTGTAAAGGGAAAACAGTTCACTTTGCATCCACTTCAGCATCATACAAATAAACTTATTGTATCGCCTAAAATTGACACTCCAAAGCTTGATCAAATCAATTCATTTATTCGTTTGAGAGTTTCGACAGCGGAAGAAGAGAACGCCTCAGACGGCTCCTTAAATTTAACTATCGCCGCTGTTGGAGAGCAAATAAAAAATCTGAAGTCAAGCGAGAAGTTAGACTTAGATGACCTATCTTACCACGACGTTCATCAATACGTCATCAGTTACGTAGCTATAGCCATAGCAGTAGGTATCATCCTGTTCTGGCTGTACAAACGAAGAGGAAGGCGTTGCTGGGTGCGGGACGCGCGGCCTCGGGAGCAGGACGTGGTCGGCGGCGCGGCCGGCCCGGGCGCAGTGCGCTTGGGCGGGGACCGCCCGCTGCCGCCCACCATCAGTGTCGTGTCGAGTGGTAGTGTGTGTGATGTGCCAAATGTAGCTTATCAGCCAAGGGCTAGTGAAGTGCGGCAAAGCGATAGAAGCGAATTAAATCATACTTACGCGAGTGTTAATGCGCGAGTGTTTGATCGTCTACCAAATATGAGTGCGCGAAAAAAGGACAAGGCAACGTCGCCTCACAACAAAAGAACGATTATCAAAACTGGGTTATCTCAAGCGGAGTAACTCAAAAATACTTTACGTTTTTAATCTTATATCCCATTTAAATGTTTTGTCAATGTATTTTTCAAAGAAGTACTTATACTAACTTTAGATATAAGTTGACTTTGTTTTATCACCTGTAACCATTATTACTAACAGCATCATCCTTATCACAGCATCTTAAGCCGGCCCGGAATATGTTCGGTGCATTGCACTGTTACCGAACACCGTAGGCATTGACGTCACTTTGACGCGCCGCCGATCGCAAGCATTTTATAATTGTAATTTTAATTGTTAGTGCATTATCAATTACCGTCGCGATCGGGTGCATTCATCATCAAAAATATCATTATCATCTAAAGTTTAAGATTTGGACAATAAATAGATTTAGCATTTTATCAAGCATTTATTATTATGTTCGTAACCGGAACAGGTACTATTCTGACAAGGAAATAGCAACGCAATGTTAAAAACATTAAATAATCCAAAATTAAAAACCAAGTTTTATCGAAATCGCCCCACAAACAAAAAAGTAGGCTGCCATTTAAGGTTTTTGAATATTTTTAACATTGCGCTGCTGTTTTCTTGTCAAAATAGTACTAGAAATCGAGTTTCATCAAAATCGACCAACAAACAAAAAATTGGGCGCCATCTTAGGTTTTTTTACATTTTTGACATTGCGTTGCTATTTTCTTGTCAAAATAGTACTAGAAATCGGGTTTCATCAAAATCGGCCAACAAAAAAAAAATTTCGGCGCCATCTTGGTTTTTTAATATTTTTTACATTGCAGTTTTGTTTTCTTGTCAAAATAGTACCAGAAATCGAGTTTCATCGAAATCGGCCAACAAACCAAAAATTTGGGCGCCATCTTAGATTTTTTTACAGTTTTGACATGGCGTTGCTATTTTCTTGTCAAAATAGTACTAGAAATCGAGTTTCATCGAAATCGGCCAACAAACCAAAAATTTGGGCGCCATCTTGGATTTTTTTAAGTTTTTGACATTGCGTTGCTATTTTCTTGCCAAAATATTACCACAAACCGAGTTTCATCATTTCATCAAAATCGGCCTACAATCAAAAAAGTTGGCCGTCATCTTGGATTTTTAATAAAGATTGGTTTAATTCAAAATATATTTTTCTTTAGAGAGTTATTGAAAAGGCGTAGCCTGAAAACTGCTCATACGTGCTTCGCGTTGACCCTGAGCTTGTCCACTGGCTGAGCTGTCGTAAACCGGTTTTTCCAGACACGCCGTGTACGGACACGCCAGTGACAAGCAGCCAGTGGACACGCACACATGCCCAGCATGCTTGTAGTAGTGTAATCATTTCCCACCGTTCTATGAAGCCGTTTCTCTGTAATACGTAGTAGTATTTTTTTTCCTGTGGTATAGGTCTACATCAGATTGTGATAAAAATGGTATTCTGAAATCGGTATTTTATTTCTAAACTAGCTTTCCGCCCGCGGCTTCGCCCGCGTGGACTACACGACGTTATCCCGCGGGAATGTGATATTTTTCCGGGATAAAAGTAGCTTATGTTCCTCTCCAGGCTACAAAGTATCTGTGTCCTAAATTTCAGCCAAATCCGTTCAGCCGTTTTGGCGTGATTGAGTAACAAACATACAAACATCTAAACTTTCACATTTATAATGTTAGTAGGAAGTAGGATAGGATTACGTATCGAATGGTCGGTCATACATGAATAACATAAGATGAGTAAGCAAGTACTTATACAGGATAATTTTTTTATCAGTGCACAAATTTTTAGGATCTACTCAGAATCGATAACCTCCTGTATACACATTTGGGAAGGATTACTTTATTAGTATTAGTTGGTAAACTTTTAAAAAATCTACTTCATGTAAACAATAAAATATTGTCTATGTAGTAAACCCATTAGATTACAGCATACACTTATTATGATTATGTAAGGGTAAGTAAGGATATAATATAAAAACGAACACTAAATAATATTTAAACTTGAGTTAAAAGGATCAATGTGATTAGTTTGACTATAGCAGGACACCGCACGTTTGACCTTGAGCGCACGTCTGATGCGAGTGAAAGTTATTCATTTACCTAAACTCGACGCGACGCATTTGGGTTTAACGCTCTTAATTCTCTGAGGTAACTGGAGTTCTCACCCTGAATAAAAAAGTGTACCCAGCAAATTTGACATTTATGTATGTAGTGGCTGTCAGTTGTCTCATATGACCATACGTATTTTTTTAAAGTGTAGGTGAGACGGAAGACAGCCACTGTGTAATTTTAGGTGTCAAAAAAGTGTTAGTACTGCACTCTCCAGTTACCTCAGTATTAAGTCGAGCTTCATGGTTATATCTGTATCAGTTGCACATAGGGTTGAATTTTATCTAAAGAAATTTTACAGTTTGTAGTAACCTTTTGTGCTGGCGACTGTACAAAGAGCCGAGTGTTTACTTTGGATACAATCGCTATATTAAACCCATAACAATATTAGATCGATAGATAGATAGATAGATCGTTTATTTGCTACATCACACGCATACAATTATAAACAAGGTAAACATAAAAGCAAAAAAGGCAAGGCAAGGGAGACACAGAAAACTTAATAATAATTAGAACGGGGTACTACATAAACAAAGAATTGTACGTATGTGCAGCAGCAAAATTGGGCCAAGGCTCAGTGTAGTTTTTTGCCCGGAGGCAAAAACACTGATTTTCAGCCATCACCCTTGAGACGCAGGTAAACAAAATTGTTACTGTAAAATAAGTTTGTGAGTGTATGTGTGTGGACAACATGCAAGGTTAGAATTATTTTCTTGAGAAATAAATGTCAAGAAAAATAATAATAATCAGTACATTACAAAATAAATGTCAAAAAAAAGTAATAGAAATTAGAAAATTAATAATAAAACAATGTCAAAAGAAATAAAATAAAAATAAAAATGTGGAAATTGGATGCAAATCAAATGTCAAAAAAAAAGAATATCTAATTAAATGTCAATGATAATGCTATGTCAATATGAGTTATAAAAATTCTATAAATACAACAGTGTTTGAAACAAAATAATTAAGTCGTTAAGTCAGATTCTACAGCGGTCGCAGTAAACTTTTTCCACCAAAATGCCGGTTTACCTTACTTTTGTAATTTTATTAAATGAAGACGTAGTTTTTGTCAGAAGGTGTATTTCGAAGTAAGATTTCTAATGGGTGGCGGCAAATCATTCCAACATTTGGTGGCTTGAAATCGGATATATTACTTATCTAACCCAAGTATAATTTGCACCAGATGCAGTTCAGTGAATAAAACAAGTAAATAGAATTAAATGTTATTTTATTGAAGTAAATAATGCTATATACATCCCGCGTATAACCGTCCTTACCGCCATCATGGCTGAACGAGCTTACAGTGCCACCAGCTTTTCTGTTCCGGTGACAGCCTTGACAGAGGAGCCACTTGCAATACGAAATTAGCTGTCAAAATGGACTGTCGTATGAAAACTGTTTTAGTTCCAAAGATAATCACCGGAACAGAAAAGCTTGTCGCACTATACTGAGCGCAATTCACACTGAGAGCTAAGCAAGCGAAACAAGTACTATCACTTTTTATGTAGTCGTTTAACTGGCCCTGGCTAGGAACGACATCAGCCGCTGATGCTGTTGTCAAATAATAAATAAGAAAATAAAATCTAATTAATATTAAAATTTATATTTTGTATTCTTTGATGTCGGTATCGTGTTTTATTTGTATGGTACATTTAAGCATCGAATAAATCGCCCATAATGTAAGACGGTTGCTTGGATTTAGCTAGATCATTAAAATACGCCAACAACACAGATTCCGAAAACGTTTTTCACTTTTCCAAATTAGGTTTTGATAAATCTTTCTTTTGATTTTGCTGGCAGTAAGTTTTCTGTTAAATAAAATACGCCAACAACACAGATTTCGAAAACGTATGCGCCTTTTTTCACTTTTCCAAATTAGGTTTTGATATATCTTTCTTTTGATTTTGCTGGCAGTAAGTTTTCTGTTAAATAAAATACGCCAACAACACAGATTCCGAAAACGTATGCGCCTTTTTTCACTTTTCCAAATTAGGTTTTGATATATCTTTCTTTTGATTTTGCTGGCAGTAAGTTTTCTGTTAGTCTTCAAGCCCGTGCGAAATCTTGCTAAAAACGGAGAACACTCCCCCGCTGCTTTGCAAAATGGAAATAAAATGCCGTCTTTCACGAAAAACCCGATAATTTCGGAATTAGGCTATATTTTTTCATTATGTAAAGTGTGTTTGGCTTATGAATGTTTTATCTATTTTCAGGTACTAATTATACTATAGTACTATATTAGTTCTACATGGTCAAAGTGCAGCAATAAGCTATTTGACTAATTCTTTCATTCTTCAACCAAAATTATATTATTACTAAAGTGACGATTTGATTCCTATAACTTCCTATGTAAAACACTAAAATAACACTTTTTATAACAGTAAAATACAATTTACCTTGCTTTTTGCTTCGAAATAATGAGATTACAAATATTATAGATATTTGCAGAGGTTGTATTGTAAAAAAGTTCGTCCTTTTTGGACAGGCGAAGACATCAAGCCATACTGCCAATTCTTGAGTATTATGTATGTTATTATAGTTTCTTATGTTTTCATTAGAATGTAGGTGTGTTACATTCTAATGCTTCTTGGAGTATTTGGCGTCAAGTATGTCGAGTCGGTCTTCTCGGTAATTCTTGCTGAGGTAGTCACCACTACAATAAAACACTCGGCATCACGTTACCGAGATAGCGCATATTTTAATCATTCCACACATCGTCCAGTTGCGTAAACACTTGGGGCACAAAACTACACCTATCTTGAGTCACAAAGTCCACTATGAAACAAATTTATTTGCAGAGGCAGTGCTAAAAAATGAGACTTTTTATTTTTCTATATCAACTCGAACGAAACAGGCAGAGGGATATGTTTTTTACAGCCTACAGCAAATTTATTCAGCTTCTTTAAAAAATTAAGTGTCCCATACACGTATAGACGCCTTTATGGAGTAAAAAATTATAATCTGCGCCGGCCACCGAGCGGCCAATATTGGCCGCTCCGGGGTTGACGGAACGGCAATCGCTTTATCGCTGGGTCAATATTGGCCGCTTTGGGTCAAATAAAATACGCCAACAACACAGATTCCGAAAACGTATGCGCCTTTTTTCACTTTTCCAAATTAGGTTTTGATATACTTATATTTCTTTTGATTTTGCTGGCAGTAAGTTTTCTGTCATTAATTTTGCTTCTGCTATCAAATTTGCTGTTTTAAGAGCAGAAGTTTCATTGTCAGAACTCATTTTGATTATTATTATACATTTTAAACAGAGAAAAAGGTTAAAATTGTTACGATCTCACGTAATAAATGACAGGAACTACTTATAAAATATACTCGCAAGCGGCTCAAGTGGGCGTATATTTGCTCGTGTGTGGCTCGTCGCTAAAAAACCTTTGTTTCGTTTCGCTCTCAGTGTTGCCAGCGCTAAAAAAATGCCTTTTTTGTAAATATTTTTTTGAATCGCTCGTCCAGCCAAGGCTACCTTTGGATTCGAATGAGAGAGGGCTCGCCCACTAACACAGACTTAACCTAAGTTGCTTGTGACTATGCGCTTACATCGTCAGCTCCTGCGAAAGAGAAAAGAAAATTAGAAATATTGAAGGAAGGCACAAAATACGGCGGACATTTAGACATTTAGGTATTTGATTGAATTTTTTATCGACTTAAATATTAGCAACACAACACAAACAGGTATTATTTACTTTCAAATATCTTGCATATTTTCAGCGATATAGAGCGTCAAACTTCCTAATTAGACAAGGAGAGCGCTATAAGCAAGTGACGTCACATGCTTGTAGCGGCATAGTCTCGCCATAGCAAATTTAGTTTTAGAAAGAGATGGCTAGAGTCACAATTAAGTTGCTCATAATTTGCTTGTTATATTATAATAGAGATTGAATTTCTTTTTTCACGTCTGTTCTTCAATAATGTTATATTTCTGAATGTCATAATTAAATATCTACATTTCAACAACAGTCAAATACCTTAAATTTTAAACTATAACTTAAGTCTTAAGGTGGGCTTACACCGGCAATATTTCGGCATTAATTGCTTGGCAACCGTAATGGATCAATTTGGAGCACTGCAATTGAGTGGAGCAGTCGCAATAAATTGACGCGATTGTTTCGAGAATATTGCTTCTAATTGCTCCATTATACTCCACATTTCTCAATGTGTCGAATATGAGTTGTCGAATATTCAATCGGTTTGGAAATCTATGGAAATTTTCTTTCTATATCGTTTACTAGCTTTCTGTCCGCGTGGACTACATGACGTTATCACTCGCTACTAACAGTGTTGCCATCCAAAACATACAGTGTTGCCACTCGCCACACAGTGTTGCCACCCGAAAAATACAGTGTTGCCACTCACTACACTACACACAGTGTTGCAACTTGCTACGCTCGCCACCTGCAGTGTTGCCACTCACATTCGGCTCGAAGGACCAAAATGTTTCTATAGCTGATAACTCGCCATGATAGCGTTGACGATGTCCGAGTGGTTGCTGCGCAATGCCCTCACGGCCTTGGCTCGGGACACATTGGCCTGGGACATCACTATTTCGACTTTTAACAGTCGCTACACACAGTGCTGTCACCCACTATACAGTGTTGCCACTCGTTACACAGTGTTAAAACTCGCGACAGTGTTGCCACTCGTTACACAGAGTTGCCACTCGTTACACAGAGTTGCCATTCGCTACAGTGTTGCCATCCGAAACATACAGTGTTGCCACTTGCCACACAGTGTTGCCACACAGTGTTGCCACCCAAAATATAGTCTTGCCACTCGCTACAGTGTTGCCACTCACCACACAGTGTTGCCACCCGAAACATACAGTGTTGCCACCCTAAAAATAGTGTTGCCACTCGCCACCGGCAGTGTTGTCACTCACATCCGGCTCGAAGGACCAAAATGTTACTATATACAGCTGATATCTAAACTCACCATGATAGCGTTGACGATGTCCGAGTGGTTGTTGCGCAATGCCCTCACGGCCTTGGCTCGGGACACATTGGCCTGGGACATCACTATTTCGACGTCTTTCTCGTCGACGCCCGCTTCGTCCGCGCCTTCTTCGTCCTCTTCCTCGGCTATTGGGGCTACGGTCTGTAAAAAAACAAAAAGTTATGTTAAAACATTTGTTCTAAAAATGGCATGTTTTGATGTGGACATTTTAGTCTTAAATTATGAAAAAAACTTTTGTTGTAAATATCTAGTTTTGATCAAAATTAAAAATTTTAGAAGCGTTTTTCAAAGGGAAATAGCCTGTTATGATGCATTATGAGTATTATGACATCAGAAATGCATAGCATCTTAAAAATTCTACCCGGATCGAAAACAAAAACTAACTTTCTTTTTAAATGTAAATATCCACTTTTGATCAGACACTCCTCATTTGTATAAAAATGAAAAATTGGATTTTAGTTTTGAGCCAACAGCCAAGTTACTTTAATTTAGTTAATAAAAAAATTTTATTTCAGGGAATAGAGTTGTCCATGAAATCGCGAAAAAAGTCAGCTGTTCCAAAGCACAATAACCCACTTACTAATAATCGAGAAGAAGAAGTTACACCATGTGAAAATCTGTTGTTGTCACTTATGTTGTCTGAAATGATGACAGAGACAACAACAGACTTACACCAGTAAGCCTAGCATGACCACCCAAAACGTGATATGTATCGCATGCTAGAGCGAATTATCGACATTCAAATGTCAAAACCCATAGTCTTTTGACAGTTAAACCGAATAACTTATCATATCATATCGAATTTTGTTAGTCATGCTAGGGGGGGCAGGTATAACTATACACGACGTTTATTAGTAAGGGGGTAATTGTATTGTACCTACTTACATAAATTATTTATGTAAGTACAAGTGTGGATTCTTGTATACGTCCAGGGAGTTATCGCGAAAAGGATGTTCTTAAGACTCACCGTGCCAGTAGCAGCAGAGTCGTTGCCAGCCGCAGCAGTCTCCGGTGCCTTGAACCTCTCAGCGGCAGCCATGGTGGCTTGCTGCGACAAGTCCTCGATCTTGGCCTCACCGAACACTATGTATGTGTCCGAGTGTGGGTTTTTGTATACGTCTGGTGAGTTTATGACGAATAGGATGTTCTTGGATTTGCGGATTGTTACTCTGTTCACTCCTTGCACCTGTGGGGAGATTTTAAGTTTTAATTCACTACCCGTTTCGTTGAAATGTTGTTTGACAATGGCAATGCATTAAGATCGAAAATTCTATGTCTTGTCAGTCACTCACTTATGGTGACAGTTTGCTGTCCGATATTGTACTTAGATAGGTTGGAAATTCAAAATATTTTTACTTTTTTGCATTCACAATGCAATTTTTTAATCGTTTTCGATTCTGTAGCTCAGTGGTTCTGACAGTGAAAGGTCGTGGGTTCGAGTTCCATCGGACGGAACTAGTTGTGAGACGAAACGCCATTTCTGCTAGCTGCAGTAATGGTTTATGTATTTTTCAGCATTCCAAAATACCACAAATATCATTTATAGTAGTTTAGTACTCAAAAAATCTTATTACAGTACAGCACAACTATTTTAAGTTCAATACACACACGGGCTCCTGCAATATGAAGATGACGCAACACGTGGCGCAGTGGTTGCGATCGTTGAAGTTAAGCAACTTTCGCAATGGTCGGTCACGAGATGGTTTACCAAAAATATTTAATTCTGTGTGTGTAAAGGAAGGCATGGTAAGCCGTTGGTCCCGGCTGCGTTTGCAGTCGTTAATACCCAGCAATCTGCATTGGGCCCGCGTGGTGGATTATAGGTCATAGCCCACTTATATCGCACCGCTCCGATCCAACCAAAGTATGAGCAGCCAAATATGGAAATTTATTAATATCGTTCACTGTAGATGCACTTTACAGTAACAATATACAATAGCAGACAGCGCGCGGTAAGCGAGCCTGCCGCAAGCTAAAGTGCATCTACAGAGCACGACATTAAGTCTATATTTTACTGCTCATACATTGGTTGGGTGGGAGCGGTGCGGTATAAGTGGGCTATGACCTTATGGCCTATTCTCTCCTTATCCATCCATACACAAGGTCTGTGCCCCAGCAGTGGGGACTTATAATGGCTGATGATGATAACAGTATTCGATTGAATGCATCAGGCGTCACTTGGCGGAAGTCCTTTACCATTGTGAAAAACTAAATATATGTAGCTTACTTCCACAAAAAACACAATATGCAAGATGCACCCCACGAAAATACCAGTGCACAATACCTGCATTTAGCAAGACAGCAATACACCTTACACCTTCACCAATTAGACTACTCTACACGTGATTCGCCCCAAGCCGGGGCATCCTCAGGAGATAGTTCGTGCGAATACCAACACCAACAAATTTATTTTGCAAAATGCAGGTATTGTGCACTGGTATTTTCGTGGTGTGCATGTGCAATTTTTTGCGGGCGGTGCATCTTGCATAGTGTTTTTTGCGGAAGTAAGCTTTATACCGTGAATTTTTTTTATCAATCCAAACTTAAGGGGTAGAGGTAATTTAACGTGTTTAGAATAAATTTCTAAAAAAATTTTTTTTTTGTTTTTTTTTCTTGCATATTTAGTATGACATTACATAGTATAATGTGGTTGTGCGAAATGCACGTACAGCTACGCTACGCGTGTGGTTGTATGGTTGACAAGGTCAGCGCACGGGTCGCGCGGTGTCATCGACCGCGTCGGAACGATCAGCTGTTTTAATAGATAATTAATTATTGTCTTTGTTTTTATTGTTTTAATTTTTTCAATTGTTGGACATGTTTTATTTTAATATACAAAACATCGACAATAAGGTAGAAATGAAGTAAAAAATAAATTCTAAACACGTCAAAATACCTACTCCTTATGTTTGGATTGATAAAAAAAAATTCACGGTATTATATTTCGTTTTTCACGATGATGATAGATAACACTTACTGGTTTCAATCCGAGCTTGCTCATGATCTTGCGAGCCTTCTTCTCGCCGCGAGACTGCTTCGCTTTGGACACGATGTCAATGCCTGCGATCGGGTTGGATATGCCGCCTGCCCCCGCCGCCCCTGGGGTTCATAATAAAATATACGGCGGTAAGATACGACCACACAATACCCCGAAATATGGAGCATCTTTTAAAAAGTAGGCATGATACAATAGGCGCAAAATAACTTGACGGCTCAGAAGTTAACTGCAAGTGACATTTCGCGCAGTTCGAATGTGCGAGGGAACAGCACAGCGCCGTATCCGTACGCGTCAGAGTGAGACACGAGACAGTTCTGCGCGAGCTTTCGAGCCGCCAAGTTATTTTGCGCCCATTGTACCATACAATTGGGTATTTGACTGTTGTTGAAATGTAGATATTTAATTATGACATTCAGAAATATAACATTATTGAACAACAAATGTGAAAAAAGAAATTAAATCTGTATTCTATAATAAGCGAATTATGAGCTACTTAATTGTGAGTCTAGCTATCTCTTTCTAAAACGAAATTTACTATGGCGAGAGTATGGCGCTATAGAAATGTGACGTCATGTTTCTATAGCGCTCTCCTTGTCTAATTAGAAAGATTGAGGCTCTATATCGCTGAAAATATGCAAGATATTTGAAAATAAATACCTATGTTGTGTTGCTACTAATTAAATGAACATTTTAGGTTAATAAAAAAAATTCAGTCAAATACCCAATTAACCTCCACTGCCCCCGCTGCAGTAAGAGATGTATAATATTTTTAACGCTTTGGATGACTCATCTGTTAACTTATAAGATGTTTGAAAGAAATAGAAACAATGTCACAATTTATTGTTATTGCTCAACTTAATTGCTCCAGATTGATCCATTATCCATTACCCGATGTACGCATCACTGCACTGGGAGCTCTTTGGAATGGACAAGCTTAAGGAAGAGGATCTAAAGAAGTTAACGATAAGTCAACTCAACAGGTACTGTAAGCGCACAGGTAGGTTCGAGGGTCCGACGCCGGTGGGGTAAATGATAACCCGCCTCCCCCCCTGATTTTTCAGCTTTTAGGGGACTTGGGGAACTGGGTGAAATGGTCCCGACCTAGGTGACTGATCTCCCGTCCGGCTTTGCTGGCGTCCCCCCTATAAATAATAATTGATCCATTACGGCGCTCTGCGTATCCAGTACAACAACGCGTTCAGGATGCTGATGGAGCTGCCGCGGTTTTGTAGTGCTTCAACAATGTTCGCACTTATACTTATACGCGATTATTAGAAAGCGAAGCGCATCGCTACTGAACCGCGTACTACGCAGCACCAACAGTATCCTGAATGTGTTGTCTGAGCGGTGAGCCTCCCCTATGCTGGAGAGATGGATGGGGCTGCATGCTAGTTTGGCACCGTTTCTAAAATAATAATAATAATAATAAATCAGCCTGGGTCGTCCCACTGCAGGGCAAAGGCCTCTCCACCTTCCTTCCATTTCTCACGGTTAAGAGCTGTTGTGTGCCAGTCACTCATATACGAGTCAAGATCGTCTCGCCACCGACGTCTCGGTCTGCTGCGTGGACGTGTAACTGTGGGGGTCCATTTGGTGGCGAGTTTCGCCCAGTAGTCGTCTGACATACGGCAGACATAAATAATAGTTTTGATTTAATGTACCTAATTTAATTTTTCAATGTAATTTAATTTTTCAATTTGATTTTATTTATTTTTTAAGTTTATGATATAATTTAGGTCTAATTATTTTAATTTTATTTTATTAATTTGAATCTTATTAATTTTGGTTTTACTTATTTTGATTTATTAATGTAATGAATATGATTTCTAATTTTGATTACTTATAATTCTGTTTTAATTTTAATTCTACATGTTACTTTGATATGGATATTATGTCTGAAATAAATGAATTTTAATTTAATTTGCCGGCAAAGATTGCCAAAAAATTGCCTGTGTAAGCCCAACAACTTTACTGAATATTTAGTATGTAAGCTAAATTTCTTGTAGAACATACCTGCATCTTCCAATTCTGGAATAGTGTCATCGGAGTCACTGTCTGATGATGCAGTTTCCTCCTTGCGCTTCTCGGTCATGGAGGCGGTGGCTTTGTCAAGTTCCGTCAGTTCCGGCATTTTGGGATCCTCTGTGTTAGTAATTTTGGACTAGATAGCGATATTCTGAAATTAATTGAAGAAGTAAAATATATATTTGTTGTTTATTCATTTTAACTTTATTGTAAAGTCAACCAGAAAAGTGCTTTATCAGTTTCGTTAACAATAGGGTATTTTACTGTTGTTGAAATGTAGATATTTAATGATGACGTTAAAAAATATTGCAATTAAGAATACCAAATGTGAAAAAATAATTTGAATCTGTTTTATAATAAAAGAATTATAGTCTGTTTGATTTTGACTATAACTGTCTCTTTCTAAAACGAAATATTCTATGGCGTGACTATGACGCTACTAACCCCCTGACGTCACTAAGATAGCGTCCTGTCCTTGTCTAATTATAAAGTTTGAAGTCCTATATCTTTGAAAATATTCAAGATAATTCAAAATGAAAACTTGTTTTGTGTAGCTAATATTTCGAAAAACATTTTAAAGAAATAAAAAAAAATCAGTAAAATACCGTATTCCCAAACATTGTTAGCTGAAGCTCAGATCTGCATGACATTCCAATAATGTCATGCACTATTTGATAAAGTCATCAATAGAAATTGTCACTTTCGAAGGAAATCAGACCTTATTGATCTACAGCATACAAAGAAACTAAAGGTTTTAAGGCAAACTATATATTTTTTCAAATTGTAAAAGACATGTTTTCTTAACATCATACATGTCACTCAAATAAAATTATGTTAAATTACGCATAATGTAGTTTTTTGTCTAAAGAACAGTAACAAAGAACTTGATAACTTTGAGAATATTTTCTCAACTACTTACATACAAGTAACTAAGTTTTTAGTTTTACTTTAGAGTGTATTTAACAATATATTAACAAGATTTTCTACACTAATAATGAGGTAAAGAATGATATAAATGTCAGTCCGATTTTGAAAAATGTTTCAACAGTAGAACGCTAAATTATTATTGAGTTACAATGACTATAGTAGAATGCTACATTATTACTGAGTAACAAAGGCTATATTTGATCCCATCATTCCCAAAGGAAGTGGAACTATGTAGTAAAACAGAGTGGTGCAACTAGTAAAAAATATATCAGCATTATGTTAAAACAAAAACAGATTCTTTACACACAATCTGTTTCAACCAATTTATTATTTACACCACTAATAAATTAGTAACTTCAGAACAAGAATAGATAATGGAATCACTCAGATTAGTACTAGGTAAGGTACTAGTAATAGGTGAATTATTAAAATTTTACCAAGTTACTACAGATCAAAATGGGTGGTAACAGATAACTAACTGACTGAAGCGCATCTCAAATTGTTCACTCTCGATCGTTACAGCAATCTAGACCTGCGCTCCGAAGCATTTAGTGCATCTGTCGGGATACCTAGCTATATAGCATAGCACCTATGCACTAAGGTTTCGGTACCTACAATTAAGATGAAACTTCTTGCTATACGTAACAACATTTGCTTTTGAAAGTTACTATAGATTATTTTGCGAATATGTCCTGCGTTTTTCAAAGAATTGCTTCAAAAACAACCAAAAGACACCACAACAAATTATTGATAACACTTTACACTAAGTGCGACAAACAAACAAGGCCACAATTCATAATTCCGTGCAAATTTAAAGTTATTTGAATAATTTAAGTATGTATACGCACGGCAAGTTAGAGATAATTCACTAAATAATTGATTGAAATACGACACTGATTCCAATACCGCTAAAACAGGTGAGGTTTTAAACACTCAAAATAAACACATAAGGAATGAAATACGTAACAATATAACACCACAAAATGTTAAATACACTCCAAAATAACCAAATATCACCAGTACTCAAAGATTTCACCGATATTTACGGATAAATTTACCTTCGGAAAGAATTAATCGGTAAAGGAACAGAGATCCTCTTTTGACAAAAGAACGCCAAAGTTGACAGCCTAAAAAACTATCCGATTGCAAATGTATTCCACTTATCAAATATTGGAATATATATGAAGACTTCATGATTGGTTTCATTGATAAATAAAGTCGTCCCATTTCTTTGATCAAAAATTCAAATGGATGGCCCTGTTCAATCAAGAACTCACTGAGTCCAAAAACTGACATTAGAGTTTCGCGTAAGTACTTGTAACATTGGATGCCTTTTATGGAAATGTATTGAGAAATGTTGTTTCCGAAAAAAATATTTTAATAAGTACCTAAAAAGTGGTTTAAAGATTTTAGACTTAGCGCAAATGTTAGGACTTACAACTTTTTCATTGGACAGTGATTTCTGTATGGACTTAGGGTTTTATTTAATAAAACGCAAGGACTTAGGTCTAGGTGCAATTTTTATTTTATATTGAATAATATTATTTAATATTAATAATATAATATTGAGTTGAATTTTTTAATTAAAAACATTTTTTATTTTTATGAAATAAAATAACATTCTGACTGAATACTGACTGATAGGTACATAAATCAAAATAACTTTTTTATTACTATCGAACCCAGGGGGGCTACCGGCTAAGAAATATGGATATGGGTATGGGTTTCAACTGTCATTTGAATTCCTTATTTTGATAGATTTTTGCTGCTTTGTTCTGTTGAACGTTGCTAGCTAGTTATCGTTATACCCGTCGTCACAAAACAAGGAACTGATAGCAGCTATTTTCTTTATAAAATTGACTTAAAGTTCCCAAAAACGTATGACGTTCATACCCATAAAGTTACGCGGTTGGCGGCCCCCTAGGTTTAATCAAGCATCATAACCACTGCACATGCCAGGTGGTCTAGAAATAAAAACTGCATACCATACACCCTTCAAATAGAGACGGCTGTGCTTGAACTGGCCAACCAAATGGGGAGAAACAGGCAAAGCTTTTTGCAGATGGCGCTTGTGAGATTGGAGTCCACTTTCTACCTAATCTGTGGGATAATAATGTACTCTCTGGTCTTAGAGATGGGATTCTACCCGGGTATATTCCCAAATTGGGAAACCCGGGAATGTTCCTATTGAATCCACCCGATGGGAATTTAAATGGGTATTTTGTTATATTATTACTCAACATTTTTGACGAATAGAATACATTGCTAGCTTTTAAGTTAAAATTGAAAGAAGAATAAAATAACATAAACATACTTTCATTTGTTCTCCACACAATCCTGCTCTTAAATGTATACATAAGTACTAGATAGAACTACCTACACAAAGCAATAAACAAAGAAATATTTGCGAAGGGATGTTAGATGAATATTTTTTTCACATACTGGCAGCACGCAGGCACAAAATATTTTGAATTGTATTTTGTTTACTTTACGTGGGCTCCTATCTGCTTCGCGTACAGTGCGTCTTTTACATTATTTCGTAGATTTCTTGTTGTTTCTGTTATTGTTATTGTTTTGTTAAGTTTGAACCGTTGTTACTTGTTAGTCTTGTTACTATTGTGTCTCTACTATTACTATCTAACCCATTTTGCATTATCTTATGCGCTTTAGCCCAAGATATAGTTCTTATAAGTAGATTTTAACAAAATCTGTAAAACCAAAACCTCACAATAAATTTGCTTTAAAAGAGACATGAAGAAAAAGGTTTACGTTACGACACCCTGTTGCCAAACTCAAATGTGAAAGTGACATTATATTTATAAATCTGTACAAAACCATAGATGTATTATTTCTGTAGATGGATCACAAAAATAAGCTATAACTCACCCACCCTTTACCCCTTCTAACACTATCAAATTGTCATAAGATAGAAAGAGACATACATGTTAATCTGTTGCGTCGTAATTAGTGAATGTCTCCATTTTGACTATGCAATGCTAGATGACATTAGATGATGATGATGCAATGATAGTGCTGTGATTTTTTTTTATAACAAGTTATCGATAAAACATTTAAAAATAAGTTAAATGCAAAGCGATACGTAAAATTACAATGCATATGTATATATCGCAGGCGTATTGTATATTTCACCGTATTACATAGCAACTAGCTGTATTGGAAAACAGCACCGCATTGTAATGCGGCGGATTCAAGATACGCCGTATTCAATACGGCTGATCGAAACCACGCCGCATTGAATAGAGCGCTTCGCGCTTTTCAATGCGGCTTAATGTAATTTGGCGGTTCATAATCCGCTTTTCTGGCAGTTTTTAGTACTAATCGTGTCCAAAGTGCTCACGGCCTTAGAATTTTGTTTATGCTTTGAAACTTCGGCATAGGTCGAAATATGGCAAAAATTTCTTCCCTCCAGACAAAAGCGCACGCTCAGCTGATCGATCTATTGTGGCAGAATATTTTTTTTATAATTCGACGTAGGTATGCTATGCTCCAAAGAGAAAGTTGTTCAGTTTCTTGGTCTATGCAAGCCCTTTAATTTTGAATCAGTGCCAAATATGAAGTAGGTACTATAATTATACTTGATGAGATCGATGGCTCATTGGTACGCGCATTCTGCATCCGGTGGTTGATGTTAAGCAACATTCGTTGCGGTTGGACATCTGAATGGTGACCCAAAACTTTATTATCTCGGTCTCCTCTGTGCTTCGGAAAGCACGTTAAGCCGTTGGTCCCGGTTGCATTAGCAGTCGTTGGCACCCTCACCCACCAATCCGCATTGGCTTCGCGTAGTGGGTTATGGCACTTATGGCCCGTTCTACCTGTCGTGTTTTCATGCACAGGGGAGGCCTATAGCCTAGCAGTGAGGACATTAATATGATAATGATGATAATTATACTATTTATACTAGGAGGTATAGTCGTAAAACTGAACGAGATTTCTAATCAATTTATTAAATTAAATAATCTGCTGAATGATATCAACTAAAAAAAATACAAATTTCACGCAAATTTTTATACTCTTAATGTATAATTCTTTTTAAGTATAAATCCACAATTTGCTTTAATAAGTGCATCGAGCATATTCTTGTTTGTTGCGAAGGTCTCCAATCGTCGCCTTTTCTTACGTTTCTTATTCACGTTTCCTTTACATCGACGGCGGCGCGGCGGTGGGAAATCTGTTTAAAATTGAGAAATCATAATCATAATCATAATCATAATCATCATTTATTTGCTTATAAACATGGTATAAAAGGTGATAACATTTATTTTTACGTGCAACATGTCAAACCATTAATTAAATAGGCATGCAAATATTCATTTTTATTAAGTTTTATGTTTTAAGTTTTTAACATTATCTGACACATAAATGTTAAAGAAAAGATAATCTAATTCGTAATGTCAAAAAAATAAATAAAAAAAATCTAATTCATTATGTCAAAAAATATCTAATGAGTTATGTCAAAAAATTCATTTAAACAATAAAATTCATATTCTATTAGCCATCGGTACAATTTTGTATTAAATAATTTAACACTAGTTATTTCAGTCAGGTCACGAGGAATTCTGTTGTAAATTTTAACACACATGCTAATGTAACTCTTATCATACTTCAGTGATTTTGATCTTTCATTGTGAACCAATCTATTAGGATTACGGGTATTACGTGGATATACATCACACGCTCTATTGAAGCTCTGCAAGTTTTGCTTTACAAACATACAAATTTCCAATATATACATGGATGCTAGTGTCAGCAATCCAAGCTTTTTGAACCGTGATCGACATGATGAGTAAGGTGGAACCCCACACAAAGCTCGAATACACTTTTTCTGTGCGACAAACGCCCTGCTTATTTTACTACTATTTCCCCACATTAAGACCCCATATCGGAGAATAGAGCCTATATATGCGTGATATGCATTTAGTGCTGTTTTGATATTTGTTAATTGCCTGACTTGTCTAAGAGCGTATACAAATTTATTTATTCTGATACAAATGTCATCAATATGGGTCTCCCAGTTTAACTTATTATCTATAAATATACCTAGAAATTTAGTTTGATCTACCTTGTCAATATCTGTATTTTTAAATCTAATATTCAAGTTGTCATTATTGTTATTGTCAAATTTCATATAAAATGTCTTTTTTAAATTAATTTTCAAATTATTTGCGTCAAGCCATTCTATTACTTTAGTTATAATATTGTTTATGTCAATTTCATGTTGTTCTATAGTATTTAATTTCCTGTCAGTTGTCACAACTATCGATATATCATCGGCAAACAAAATACTTTTGTGATGGGTTATTGTAGCTATGTCATTAATATATATTAGGAACAAAATTGGCCCTAACACACTCCCTTGAGGGACACCACAATAGGTATATTTATAACCAGACGAATGTGACATGACCTCATTGTTATCAGTTAATTTATTGATAGCAACACACTGTTTTCTATTTCTTAAGTAACTGGTCATCCAGTCTAATACCAAACCACGAATTCCTATAGCCTGTAACTTGTTTAAGAGTATATTATGCGATACGTTATCGAAGGCCCTAGTAAGATCGAAAAATAGCGCTGTGGTAAAGTTTTTCCGGTTAATACTCTCAATAATGTCTCTTACCAGCGAACTCATAGCTAAAGTAGTCGATTTTCCTTTTCGGAAGCCATACTGTTCTTTGCAAAGGATATTGTATTTTTGACAATATTCTATTAATCGCTTGTACATACATTTTTCAAATATTTTAGCTAGGATACATATTAATGTTATTGGACGATAGTTGTTCATATCAGTCTTTGCACCTTTCTTATGTAATGGCTTCACTAGAGATATCTTTAATGCTTCTGGGAAAGTCCCAGAGGAAAAGGAAAAATTTACTAGATAAGTCAAGATTACCAAAATAGTATCGATACTATGCTTGATGATCTTAGTAGATATTTAATTTAAATACAAAAGAACAGAAAAGAATACAAAAATACTTAGAAAAATTTAGTTTAAATACAAAATTGTTAACATTACAATTTTTTATCGATATTACATAATAAAATCGGACTACAACACTATCAGGTTGGTCAAATGTCAAAAAATCCCAATTGGCTTTAAATTATATATTTTTAGCATAAAAACACCCGATTTTCTTCAACCAAGTCAATGTTAAACTGGATATACACGTACAGCGATTTAGTTTTTGCAAATACGGACCAGTAAGCTATAAAAATGTGTTCGCAAAAACACAACACAATGAGTGTGACTTACCTCTGAAATGATATGTGTTCATTATTCTCTTTCAAAACACTCACTCTGCTTGAATAGCCGGGAACAGTACAGGCCATTCTTAACAAACAACAGATTTACCGCACCACACCATCAAATCTTTCTATATTTTACTACAAAAAAAAATTTTCTTTCTGAAGCATTTGTAACCAGCTGGTTAACAAACAAATATGACGCTCACTTTTAAGTGGCGCGCGGCTCATTAAGACGCACACGTTGGGCTATTGTTATCTCTTTTTAACACACGAAATGTCGCCATTTGAGAGACGAGAGTCGATTATAGAAGGAATCGTTCATATTTTTATGCTCCATCTACAGGAATAATACATCTATGTACAAAACTGCATAATTTCCCGCTTTCTCCCGATATTTTGTCCACATTTCTACCGACTTATTTTTCTTTGGTTTGGTAACACTGCTCCTTTCAGATGCACGTTGTCAGGCGTGCGTTCCGTCGCTTCGATCGAGTGCACTCGAGCGCACTCCGGGGCGCGCTCTAGCCGTTCCGTGGCTCGGTGAAATTTTACTCTGACAGCTGTCAGAGTGTAGTTTCACTATGGTTTCACCCGTTCTGTGGCTCAGACTGCAGCAGTGCTCAGAGCTCAGAGGCAGCAACCATACAAAACAACCGGTTGTTTTTCAACCAAAACGACGGAACGCAGTCCTGTGGTTTGGTTGTCATTGTCAATCTGTTCTGTCACTTTTATCTTCTCTCTCTCAACCAACCCAAACTATCAATCAAATCAATCGATCGGATCAATTCGTGTCAATATTTTTGTCGTGGTTCCACTTGCTTCGTCTTGCAGACCTAAATTAGGTTTCTTTATTTACCTCCTTGCTTCTCTTAATTTGTGCTGTAAATTCTTACATTCTCACAAACAATCGAATTCGTTCTTCAAGCTTGTACTGAAAATCCCTTCCAAAGTTTTGTGAAGTGATGTTACGAGGTCCAAAGTGCGATTAGTGATTGTGATTGTACTATTTTGTAACAAGAAGTGTAAGTTTGTTGTTAAAAATGTCTCTTGAAGATAAATTTCATGCTGCAGTTAATGTCATCAGGAGTCTGCCGAAAAGTGGTCAGTATAATTCATTTTTACTATCATCTCAAATAACTTCGAAACAAACAACTGATAAATTTTCCTAATGTATATATTAATTAAGTGAATGGCTTGAATACTAAATAGGCGAAAAATAACAAATATGTAGCTCAGAATCTATGAAAGAAGGTAGTCTTCTTCTGACTGAATTAGATACCTATTCAAATTATTATCCTGTTTGTTCTTTAGTACACTGTCAGTCACTCTGTTTTATAATGTAGGTACCTACCTATCAAATTTTTTGGTTGCATAAAGTTGAGAAGTCTCTTGAACTTAATAATTTTAAGACCTGAAGTTCTTTCATAAAATAATATCAGAAGATGGGAAAACTCTCCACCGACGAGACTGACACTGAGTAAAAATGTAAAAATTACCAATTTAGTTTTGGTAAATATTGTATTTGGGTCTTACGTTTTGTATGAAACCGTCTCATAGGTTACCAATGTTATCATTTCAGCAAAATTTTATTGACAGAATAAAAAGTAGGTAATATTTATACTTTAACCTATTCTATGGATCTGTATTAACCTTTCGTCTGCTTATGCATGCATACGTGCCACCCCCGTTGTATGCTTAGACACGGATCCGGGACAAAAAATACGAGTGTTGTTTTACGTAAAAATAAATGTTATATCAGATATAATTAATAAAAAAAAAAATGCCCCGGATCCGTGTCTCAGCATACAACGGGGGTGGCACATATCCATGCCTAAGCAGACGAAAGGTTAAATAAGGATCTAGATAAGTAATAAATTTCATAGCAAACTGATGGTCTTGGAGATGTAAGGCCTGTTTCACAATGTCTAACTAAGTTCTCTTTAGCTGTTACTTGAAAGATAATTCATACAAAACTGTAATTTAAACTGGAAAGTATCTCATAATCGGATATTGTGAAACAGGCACTTAACCCAGTGATGCCTGACCTGCCGAAAGGGCCGGAGAGCAATGGAAAATCTATTGTGTCTCATTTCTGGGGCATTGAATGATAATATAATAATTATAATGAATAAAAAATTATATAAAAATATAATTTACTAGCCTTCCGCCCGCGGCTTCGCCCGCGTGTACTACAAGACGTTATCCCGCGGGAAGGTGATATTTTTCAGGAATAAAAAGTAGCCTATGTCCTTTCTCAGGCTCTAGACTATCTCTGTACCAAAATTCATTCAAATCGGTTCAGTAGTTTAGGTGTGATTGTGTAACACACAGACAGACAGAGACGCATTTATGATATAAAAAAGTAAGGATTAATCACAGCATAAATATTAATTGTTGTTAAAATATACATTTTCAAAGAAAATTACTTAAAAATATTCTGTGTGTACTGAAATCATAACTTGGTCATAAGTATTTCGTTTTGAATAGATTTTAGCTGAACATTTTGTTTACCCAATTCTATGCATATTTCTTTGTAATTGACTTTTGCTCCCTATTATGGTGAACATTTTGTATTTCATTAATATTTGGAACAACTGTGTTATATCAATCATATGGAAGTGACAGTAGGTAAGGTCTTAAAAATTTGCTGTTTGTTTTAACTGCTTAGGTCTCCTTCCTTCCTATGGGAATATCAGGATAAAATAGATTAGATTAGATTAGATTCTTTATTCATTAACAATTTCCATTGTGTTTGAATGCTTACAAATTAATAAAATTATCAAAAAAATAATATAAATTAATTAAAATTTTGAAATCAAATAATAATAAATAAATAATAATCATCATCATCATTTCAGCCGTACGACGCCCACTATAAATAGAAAGATTAAAGTTTATTTTTAAACTGTGAGCTATAAATCTGACTCTTCAACTCAAGGGGATCAATATAGCCTATACCACACAGGGATGTAGCTTTCTACTGGTGGTAGAAGTGTGTAGAGGTAGAATAAGTAGTGGTAGAATGTCAAAAGCAGTTGAGTGAGTCAGTGGCGGAGTAGGGGGGGGGGGGCGGAGCTGGGGCCCTCAAATGTGACCTGCTGGGTTCACATCCAGCCGGAGTAAGGGGGGGGACGGAGCTGGGACCCTCAAATGTGACCTGCTGGGTTCACATCCAGCTGGAGTAGGGGGGGGGGGGAACTGGGGCTCTCAAATGTGACCTGCTGGGTTCACATCCAGCCGGAAGAGGGGGGGAGGGGCGGAGCTGGGGCCCTCAAATGTGACCTGCTGGGTTCACATCCAGCCGGAGTAAGGGGGGGGGGGACGGAGCTGGGACCCTCAAATGTGACCTGCTGGGTTCACATCCAGCCGGAGTAAGGGGGGAGGGTGAGGGATGGAGCTGGGGCCCTCAAATGTGACCTGCTGGGTTCACATTAGAGATCCGCGCCGTGGCCTTTAAAGCCGGCGGCGGCGCGCTGATATACGTACCCGGCGCGGCGCGGCGTCGCCGGCGTGAGATTTTTTTTTAAAAGGTAAAGTAAAAATTCTATATTATAATTGACAGTGCCTTTATTTGTTAACATACATACATATACTCATGCCTGTTTGGCTGTTTCCCATGGGGGTAGGCAGAGACGCATTCTTTCGCTTCATTCACATCCATAAATTTTACCTATTTTGCCAAGCGCGATCGTTTAGCAGTTAAGACTTGCCCAGCCACTCTTTTACTGGTGTGCTTGTGGCCGGGATAGCCAGTAGATATCGCGCTAATCCAGCCAGTCATGGGTATGATTTTTTTTCTTTTTCCCAGAAGTTGAGGATGACGCATTTTAAATCAGAAGAGCTTGCAGTGGATAGATATTTCCAGAACTCTTGCTCAACTTGGTCGTCCTCTTTAAAGAATCCTCTTCTTGAATGTTTTTTCGACAGTCTTTGGAGTAACATATCTTGATTTTCTTTTGAAGAAGGACCAGTTTTAGGTTCAGCAGATTCTAATATATCAGAGTCCTTGACAATGTTGTCAGTTTCAATGCTACTAAAACGCAGGCTTGTTTATTCACCGTAAAACGGGGTCCGTTTTAACCGGCTCCGACTTGCCAAGGTGTCCTTGCCGATAACCAAAAACCTGCACCGAAAATTTGCAACTTCTTGGCCTGAACTAATCATCCAACCTGAATATTAGCGAGTACGTCGATTCCAATGCAAAGTGTGCTGCTAAGAATCTGGGCGTCTTCTCTAGGGCTTAAGGTACTTCACGCCGGACCAACTGCTTTTGTTATACAAAACGTAGATTCGTCCGTGCATAGAATACACAGTTGTCACATATGGGATGGTTATGCGAAGTATCAGTTAGAACTTCTGGAATCTATCGAAAACCGTGCCAGGAAGCTCTTGAAAACTCAACGTTAGCTACGGCGGAACTTTAGAGCCTCAGTCAGCGTCGAAAATTTGCGTGTCTATCGGGTTTTTTATGGGAGTGTGCTAGACAACTGCACGACCTTGTTCCTCCAGCCCCTTTCCACCATCGGTTAACCAAACGCAAGCTAGCTAACCAAACGCAGGCTAGCTTATCACCCCGCCGCGCCAGGGCCCGGAAACGGGCCACCCGTCAGGCCGCAGGGGGTGCTTCTTCTTACCACGCACGACCCCCCCCCCCCCCCCCCCCCACAGTCGCTGTGTCTAAAACTGGCGGCGGCGAGCAAGTAGTAAGGGTTTTAGTTGGTAGTGGTGGCTCTCGATCGCCCCATCTGGTTAGCCCACCTTGAGTGGGTAACCTTATGGGGAGATTGTGAGGAAGCTGCCTCCCAATGTGCGGCCCTCTCTCAAGCTTTAGAGCTCGTTAGGGGGCCGGAACAAGGGTTAGAACCGCCCAGCCCTGACGCGAAGCCTACTAGGCTTGGTGGAAGGGCTGGGCGCGGCGAGGGACAGCACCTGCTTCTGACTGAGTCCAACATGCCATTTGGTATACGTACAACAGACTGTATTTGCCCTCACTATAATAATAACCCTAAACACAACACTCCTGGCAGTCGTGTAAAAAAAAGGCTAGCCCATCACCCTTACGTTGTTGACATTCCACCTGTCCGCACTAAACGCTTTGCAGATTCGTTTCTAATGCGAACTGTTAAGGAATGGGAAGCGTTGCCTGCTTATATGTTCCCCGATAACTACAACCTTGGTCTCTCCAAGGAAAGAGTAAACATGCATCTCCTGGGCAAGCATGCAACATCTTAGACCACATCCTGTTAATTTAAACAAGATGGTGGTCAAATGCCTGCCCAGATTGATATATAAAAAAAATACTAAATTCAAAGAGGTGAGGTCGGCGCGAAATTTTTGTTGACCCGGCGGCGGCGGCGGCGCGCCGTGTTAGCTCGGCGGCGGCGCGCCGGCGCGGCGCGGATCTCTAGTTCACATCCAGCCGGAGTAAGGGGGGGGGAGGGGCGGAGCTGGGGCCCTCAAGTGTTACCTACTGGGTTCACATCCAGCCGGAGTATGGGGGGGGGGGGGGAGGGAGGGACGGAGCTGGGGCATTCATTCCTGAGTAACATACCTAGGCTGCCTTGAAAAATGACAAAAAACATCACTTTTCCAGTCACCCAACCCCTGACCACCGCGAAAGCTGCTTAACTTCTGCAATTGTTGGCCATAGCTCTAACCCACTGCGCCATCCTCAAAAATTACATACATTTGTTAAATTTTGTAACGTCCACGGGCGGGCGGTCGAAATAGACTTATTTGCTTTTGCAAAGTGCATTTACACAGCCTTTCTCATTAGGGTTAACACAAATAAAAAACCTAAGTTTCATGTAACAACATAACATAATCACTGTTTAAAATGATTTATTTTTATACTAAGCAATTGTTGTATTAGTAACGATATGTATTTTTTTTTTGTAAATGTCGTTACCTAACTAATTGCTGGCAAGTTTCTTGCGCCCATTCTTCTTGTCAGTTAAAAAAGTCTTGAATGGGTGGTAGGAAAATATTGACAATTCATAATACTTACATATTTATTATGTCTAAGTGAATAAAGAATATTTTTATCTTATCTTATCTTATCAACTAGCTGCTCGGTTTTACCAGTGTGGTACCGGTTCCCATGGAAACCCATACTAATATTATAAATGTGAAAGTGTGTTTGTTTGTTTGTCCGTCTTTCACGTCAAAAAGGAGCAACGGATCAACGTGATTTATTTTTGGTGGGGGAATAGTTTGGGAGCTAGAGACTGACTTAGGCTACTTTTTATCCCGGTGAAAAATATCACATTCCTGCGGGGTAACGGCCGCGTTCGTCTCGTGTAGTCCACGCGTGCGAAGCCGCGGGCAGAAGGTATAGGTAGTATCGGAATAAAATATTCACAGGAACAATGTAGGTTCAAATCAAAATCTGTTCAGTAGTTTCAGAAATTACTTCATCATCAGCCATTTAATGTCACAGGCCTTCCTTATAGATAAGGAGAAAGGACCCTAACCACGCAGGCCTAGGGTTGCCAGGCGTCTGGATAAAGCCCGATAGGGTGGGGTTTTTCGGATGCTTGTCCTGCACTGAATACCCTAAACAAAATTTCAAGCGAAATTGACTTGTTCTACTGTTTTTTGAATGAATTCGCAAAGACAGCTTTGTTTGTATTATGTTATCGTTGTGATGTATAATGTCATTGATTTATTATAATGCTTCATTACCTGTGAAAATAGATTTAAGTGTATGAAAATGAAATTAAATAAAAATAAATAAATATTATAAGGTGTCGGGCCTGTCCGGGTTTAACCTCTTTGGACTACTCGCGAGCGAACTCATCGGTAGCGGCTAGCGGCCCGCGCGGCGAGAGTCGAGCGAGTCACAGTCGCAGACCAGGCGGTTTAAAATGATTATCTAAGATAGATACTAATTATAAAGAGGAAAGATTTGATTGTTTGTTTGCATCGAATAGGCTCCGAAACTACTGGACCGATTTAGATAATTCTTTCACCATTAGAAAGCTACATTCTTCCCGAGTAGCCCGAGTGACATAGGCTATATTTTATCCCGATATTCCCACGGGAACGGGTACCACGCGGATGAAACCGCGAGGACCCTCTAGTTAACTACAAACCTCTCTTAGCTGAGCTCCTTTCCGAGTTGTGCCAACCCTGCGTCGGATATACAAAAGAGATGTAATCGCCGTCATTAGTCCGCAACACCATTAGCTAACACCAAGTCACCTTTCTCTATCTGGCGTCATATAAATATAAGCCTTTCCCTTTCTAACATAGCATGTTACATGATTTGCTGCAAAGCTTTAATAATACCGGACACTACCTCTTGGACATTTCTGTGATCCCCATAGATTATTGAAATTAAATAATTTGCATAACATTCCTAGATTTTATTTTAGAACTAGTAGCTTTCCGCCCGCGGACTATACGATGTTATCCGGCGGGAATGTGATATTTTTCCGGGATAAAAAGTAGCCTTGTAGTGTTTACACACGTTCCGATCCGACAGCCGATTTGGTCTGCTCCCAGACCAAATCTGCGCTACACACGTTCCGATTTGGTCTGCTCCCAGACCAAATCGGAACGTGTGTAGCGCATGCACATGAGGTCGGATAGGTGTGTAGAGACTATTATGTTCCTCTCCAGCCTGCCTAGCATAACCATCATTATATCACGCGATATGATATAATACGTCATGCTGTCTTGCTTACCCCACTAAGGTGTAAGTAAGATATAGGCTCTTTATCATGCGTCAATAGTCGATAAAAGCCGCTCATGCTAGGCCAGCAGGCTACAAAGTACCTGTGTCCCAAATTTTAGCCCAATCCGTTCAGCCGTCGTTCAGCCAATCGAAAAAACGAACGAAAAATTTTTTTGTGGATCGGATTATTAATAGGTATATTCTATTAAAAATTATGTCATCTTAAACACGTTGCCCAGAGTACCGATTACTGGCACTGATTGTATAGAATTTGCGGTGCAGCTTGTGGCTTGCGAGTTATTATGCAAAACCATTTTTGTGGTGAGACACGAGGGTTTATAATTCAGTGTTTATCGTTATCAATGGGACGAAGAGCCTCGTTTCAGAGTATAAAGTACAGTCGTCGACGTATTAAAGTTTATTGTTGTATGTACGGTCAGGGACAAATTCGGTCGAATCACTTCTTAGTTATTTTCGTGAGACTGGTGCCTCGCCATTCACGCGCAGACCCTTTTACTATTTGGTAGTACAATGCATAAGCAATGAGACGTTTTCTAGAAGAAAAAAAGGTACTGTAATCACACGCTAGATGGCAGACTACTCACCTAAACTGTTCTGTCAATGACAAACCACAACTTAAAGTACGCGCCAGACATGGAATTGTAACATCGTAAGGTAACAACATACAAACTTGGCGCCAGATACGTCGGCGCGCGGTCAAAATTGAATACTAATCTTTTCCATAAGCTTAGAACAAAAAATATACTGTAATAAAAATATCTTCTCTCTAGGATGCATATGAGTTTGGTGGTTTTTTTTCCACTTTCCATCATAGAGCATATTACAGTAACTGTTGGTTTGTTTACATTAAGATAATTCTGAGAACACGCACGTGTGCTGTGGGACAAAAATTAATTGAACAAGGATCCTTTGTTCTATAGTTAATGTTATTATTTCATGGAGCTGTGATTCTGGAATTTGATTCTCTGAAATAAAACTATTGTTTAGTTTAGTTAGTCTCCCGCAGGCCTCCATGGTGTTTAGAGATCTTTTACGTATCGTTCGTTCCTTGTGGTTGATATAGCTGAATATACGGATTTATTTCATCACAGCTATATAGTGAAGTTTTATTTAAAGACCCATTTCCAATAGGTTATGGTCCCAGAACGTTTGTAAACTGTGAAGTTGAACATTTTATTGTGTTAAAGTTTTAGTGAGACTTTTAAAAGTGACTTATTTTTAGAACTAATACAGTGTGGTCCGTGTACCAAATACCAACATAATAGGTCTTTACATATGAAATTGCCGTTTTTTTTCTTTTGTACATATAACTTAATAACTTTTATAATATTAGAAATATATAATTTCTTTAATATTGCGTTACATTAAGACCGTATCGAGCAACTTTTGATAATTTAATAACCACGATATTTGATTATTTACATAGAAAAAACTTATTCCGAAAGTTACGACTATTTTTGTTTCCAGAATTTCGTACTTTATTAGTTGTAACTTAGTGAAAAAAAAATTTTTTTCTCTTAACGAATGTGTCATTTAGTAGTTAAAATGTCCATAAATACGTGTGTAAAATTTTGTAAATTTACATAATATTAGTCGTTAAATAATAACAAAAACGTTAGTATGGAAAAAAAATAATTACAGAAATCTCCATACAAAACGGCAATTTCATAGGTAAAGACCTATTATAACAAGAGGTGTCTCTTGTGGTAAACTTTTGAACTGTGTCTTAGAATTTAATTATACAGAGTGTTTCCTGTGAATTGTGTATACAGGCTGTTTTTCGTAAAAGACTTATGACAGTTTATTAAATAAGTACATATATTACATTCAACAAAATGGACAATTTTAAAGTTAAAAGGAATATTAAACCTTTCGATGGTGCAAAATATAGTGTGTGGAAATTGCGAATACATGCTTTATTGACTGAATTAGATGTAATTAAAGTTATTAATGAGGAATCGGCAGAGAAAACTGAAGAATGGCTGAAAGCGGAACGAATTGCCAAAAGCGTTATTGTTGAATACTTATCGGACGCTTTTCTTGGTTTTGCAAAAGATGAATTTACCACGAAGCAGATTTTTCAAAATTTGGATACAATATATCAACGCAAAAGTCTTGCCACCCAACTGGCTCTACGAAAACAACTTTTGGGTTTAAAATTACAAGGTGACTCATCATTGATCAAACATTTTACAATCTTTGATGACTTGATTACGGAGTTAGCTGCAGCAGGCGCTAAATTAGAAGAACCTGATAAAGTGTGTCATTTACTATTAACCTTACCAAATCGTACGATGGCATAATTACTGCAATTGAAACATTATCAGAGGATAACTTAACTTTATCTTTTGTTAAGACAAGGCTTCTTGATTATGAAATAAAATTAATGAAACAAAATCAAGACACAATTACTTCAAGTCACTTCAAATAGATATGACACAACAAAGAATAATTTTGAGACACAGACATCATTGAAAAACCCCTACCAAGGTCAATACAAAAGGCAATTTCCTAAAAACAGAAAGGTACTGAACTCTAAATGTCATCATTGTGGGAGAAAAGGCCATTTCAAGAAAAATTGCTTTTACTACAAAAAGTCACTTCAAAATCTATCAAAGCATACTGCAAAGAATAGAACTGTTCAAACAGTGCAAATGATTCAACCATCAACATCAAGAAATGATACCTCTGGTTTTGCCTTTATGCTTGGGATTGGAAGATTTGAAAGTAATGAATCCACAGCTGAAGATAAAAATAAAATTACTTTCCTTCTTGACTCTGGAGCTTCGGATCATATAATTAATAGAGCTGATCTTGCTGAAGGCTTTACTGAACTTCAGGAGCCAATGAAAATATCTGTGGCCAAGAATGGAAGCTTTATAAATGCTACAAAAAGGGGCACATTAAAAGTACGCAGTAACATGGATATCCAAGGAGAGCTAATGGATGTGCTCTATTGCAACGATGTTCCATACAATTTACTGTCCGTAAGGAGAATGCAAGAGGCTGGTATGACCATTGTTTTTAATCCACAGGGTGTGGAAATTATTAAAGGAGATAAGGTCATAATAACTGGTAAGTCTTTCAACAATTTAATTGGTGTTGATTTCATTGTCAATGTAAATGTATGTAATGATGTAAGGCAAATACATAGTTCTATGAAAAATGATTATGAATTATGGCATCAACGTCTAGGCCATATTGGAAAATCGAAATTCCTCGAACTACAACATAATCATATGGTTGATGACATAGAGCAGATTGAGCATGTTGCGCCTAATGATGATTTGTGTGAAGCTTGTGTAAAAGGTAAACAAGCACGACTGCCTTTCAATAAAGCTAAAAATAAAAGCCATGTAAAACGACCTCTGTTTATAGTACATTCTGATATTTGTGGTCCTATTGCACCGTCTACAATAAATAATAAAAACTATTTTGTAATTTTTGTGGACCAGTATACTCATTATTGTGTTACATATTTGATTTCACATAAATCAGAAGTATTCTTGATGTTTCAAGATTTTGTTGCAAAAGCAGAGGCTCATTTTAATTTAAAAGTTGTTAATTTGTATAGTGATAATGGCGGAGAATACTTGTCAAATGAAATGAAAGAATATTGTGTACACAAAGGCATTAGTTATCACTTGACAGTTCCACGAACCCCACAGTTAAATGGTGTGTCTGAACGCATGATAAGAACAATAACCGAAAGAGCTCGTGCAATGATGGTTGGAGCTGATTTGCAAAAGTCATTTTGGGGTGAAGCAGTTCTGACTGCAACATTTTTAATTAATTTGACCCCTACTAAAGCTCTAAAATATTGTACAAAAACACCATATGAATTGTGGCATGGTAAAAAGCCGCAAGTTAAATATTTGAAGGTTTTTGGTTCTACTGTATTTGTACATAATAAAACTAGTAAAACTAAATTTGATGACAAATCATGGAAAGGAATACTAGTAGGGTTTGAACCAAATGGATATAAAGTGTGGGATGTGGAAGCTGAAAAGTGTGTGTATGTTAGAGACGTTATTGTAGATGAAACCAATTTTCTGGTATCCAGGCCGTTGGTCGGACCTGAAGAGTTTAAGTCTAAAAACTCGTGTAATAAAACTGATGAACCTGAAACAAGGTCGAAATCAGTAGTTTGGTTTCATAAATCTGATGTTGGTAAATCAGATACATCGGTACAAGGTGGTACTGATGGTAGTGACTACAATAACGAAAATGTCGAATTAGGACTAGATCCTAAGGAAAGTACACATACATATTCTGAACTAAGACGAAGTGAAAGAATTAAAAACCTTTCTTCTGTATCTTATAATGAAGATTATGATTATCTTTTGTGCGCTCAGTCAATAGTATGTAAGTTACCTACTTCTTTTCAGGAAATTCAAAGTAGGAATGATAGAATACAATGGGAACAAGCAGTTAGAGAAGAAATCAATTCTCTCTTAATGAATAATACTTGGTGTTTAGTATCAAATCCTGAAAATAAAAATATTGTTGATTGCAAATGGGTGTTTTCCATGAAAAATGATGAATATGGAAATCCAGTAAAATATAAAGCTCGACTTGTTGCTCGAGGTTTTAGTCAAGAATATTTAATGGATTATAATGAAACTTTTGCACCAGTCGCTAGAATTTCAAGTTTCAGGTTTATTTTAGCTTTTGCAAATCAAAATAACTTGTTAATCCATCATATGGATGTTAAAACTGCTTTTCTTAATGGTACATTAAAGGAAGAAATATATATGACAGTTCCTGAGGGGGTACCATGTAAAAGTAACCAAGTGTGTAAATTAAATAAAGCTTTATATGGATTAAAGCAAGCAGCAAGGTGCTGGTTTGAGGTATTTGATGAAGCTCTAAAAGCAAAAGGTTTTAAAAATTCACCAGTTGATCGTTGTATTTATTTGTTAGATAATGGGGACGTACATAAAAACATTTATGTAGTTCTATATGTAGATGACCTAATAATTGCTACTAGTGATGTAGCAAGAATGAATAGTTTTAAAGACTATTTGATGAAGAAATTTTGTATGGTAGATCTCAAAGATATTAATGTCTTTGTGGGAGTAAGAATTCAAAGAAATAATAACCAGATAACTTTAGATCAAAGTGCATATATAAAAACAGTTCTACATAAATTTAATATGCATGATAGTAAACCTGTCAGTACACCAATTGAAAATAAACTGAATTATGAAGCTTTAAATTCAGAAGAAAAATATGATGCCCCATGTCGAAATTTAATTGGTTGTTTAATGTATATAATGCTGTGCACTCGACCTGATATAAGCATAGCTGTTAACATTTTGAGTAGATATACAAACAAAAATAATAAATACCTTTGGCAATGTCTTAAAAGGGTATTAAAATATCTAAATGGTTCAAAAGATATCAAACTTACCTATACAAGAGGTGATTATAATGATATGTTGAGTGGCTATGTCGACTCTGATTGGGGAGGTAATGATCTAAATGACAGGAAAAGTACAACTGGTTATGTATTCGTATTATTTGAAAATTGTACTATATGCTGGAATACAAAACGACAAACATCAGTGGCTGCCTCATCCACTGAAGCTGAATATATGGCACTATATGAAGCTGTCAAGGAGACATTGTGGTTAAAGTCGTTAGCAACCAGTATTAATGTAAATATTACCAGTCCTATTGTCATTTATGAAGACAATAATGGTTGCATTAGTATAGCTAATAATCCCACGTCTCATAAGAGATCTAAGCATATAGATATAAAATACCATTTTTCAAGGGAGCAAATTGAGAAAAATGTAATTGTATTAAAATACATTCCTACCGGTGCTCAACTGGCTGATATGTTAACAAAGCCTTTATCTGCAGCCAGATTTTTAGAACTAAGAAATGGTTTGAACTTAAAATAGCATTGATTGTAAAATGTCGTTGTGTTTTTGTTTTGATGGTCTGATTAGGTTTTACTGGGTTTTCCTAATCCTTGCAACAAATGTTGGACCATATGTATTTCCCAGGGAACACAGGAACTGACGTTTTTTTTTTTCAATGGTCAATGAGATTTTTGTTTTCAATCAATTTTTGAGGGGGCGTGTTGGTTTGTTTACATTAAGATAATTCTGAGAACACGCACGTGTGCTGTGGGACAAAAATTAATTGAACAAGGATCCTTTGTTCTATAGTTAATGTTATTATTTCATGGAGCTGTGATTCTGGAATTTGATTCTCTGAAATAAAACTATTGTTTAGTTTAGTTAGTCTCCCGCAGGCCTCCATGGTGTTTAGAGATCTTTTACGTATCGTTCGTTCCTTGTGGTTGATATAGCTGAATATACGGATTTATTTCATCACAGCTATATAGTGAAGTTTTATTTAAAGACCCATTTCCAATAGTAACCACAGTAACCTACTTAACCACACCATTATATTTTATTTATGGAAGAAAATTTATTTAAAATCTACGTAAAACCTAGCGTCGACTAGGCGCGCCGAGCGAGCCGAACCGAATCGAAGCGCCTAGTCGAGACGCTAAGCTTCAGATAACTCTGCGCGTGACTGGGGCGTTTCTGGCGCCAGCTACAGTACCTACATATACCTATTTGTTCTAAGGTTAAGGGTAAAAGATTAGTATTCGATTTCGACCGCGAAATAAGTTTTAGTAAAAGTTTCATTTTTATGACAACCTTTTTTGTTGACTGTACTTTAATATTGTATTCATCTAAACCAAACTGTATACAAAATTTCAGCTCCATCGGACACTGGGAAGTGGGTCAAATTTAGCTTGCAAGATTTGTCCCCCACTAACTAACTAACTAACATGGCAAGTTAATAAAAAGGTTGTAATAAATGAAGAAATGGCTGTATAGTCTACGACTTTTGCCTGCCTTCATAAAAACAAAGCATAGAATTTTGACAAGTCAGTATCAAACTATGAAACGCCATCTAGTGATATGTTTTATAAACGTCCCCAGAAAACGGCTTAAACCCCAAGAACTATCCGATATTTTTGTAAAAAAATCAATAACAGGCCAAATTTTTGTAAACGGCCTTTAAATATAATTTTAAGAGACTATATTTTGGAATCGAACATAATATCGCATTGGAAGGTATAAAAAAAAGTTATACCCCGAAAATGGTGCAATTTTTTCAGCAAATATGCTATTACCAATTTTATCGTGAACATGTGTTTATGTTCACCATATCTAAGCACCAAAGTCGAAATTCATAAAGATATAAAACGGGAAACTAATACTTTAGAAAGAAGTCGGTTGCTTCTGATAGAATTTTTAACATAGGTATTAATGCCAATTTGAGTTTACGTAGAGAGTTTTTTTAAAAGTTTATTTGTTTTTCATTTACAAATATAGGGGGATTATATACTTTTACATCATACTGCTCGGTAACTAGGATTTACTAGTAAGGTAAGAGGCTGTGTAAGTTGGCATGTGCAACACAGTGTATTGTTTAGATAGAACGTTCCATTTTCAAATTACTTTGCAATTCAAGCAGGTGAATGCTTTAATTGTAAAGTAACTTTACCATTCAAGCTATGCAAAACTCCTTGGTCAAACAATATTTTTTTCATAAAATGATAAGAAAACTATTTACTGTAGATAACAATGAAAATGGCGGTTAAAATAAGTACATTTACAAGTCTTGGCAAATTTTGAATAAATATTTTCTCTCTTATAAAAGAATCGTTTTGTCATAACAATATAAATGTTTTATTTACCTCGCATGAATGATGTAAAGTAGAATGCTTACCTCGGTTGCAAGTAGCTATTACACCCTCGAACTATATTCGCCCTCGCTCGTTTCGCTCGCTCGGGCGTCTAAATATCTCGGGTGCACTCGATCCTTTAGCGCCCTTTGCGAGCTGCGCTCGCACGGGCGCCAAATTGGATCTTGTTCTGTAATAGCTCGCTTACGTTCCTTGTGTAACAAACTACTATTACATCATACTGCTTGGTAACTAGGATTTACTAGTATGGTAAAAGGCTGTGTAAGTTGGCATGTGCGACACAGTGTATTGTTTAGATAGAACGTTCCATTTTCAAATTACTTTGCTATTCAAGCAGGTGAATGCTTTAATTGTGAAGTAACTTTATTATATTCTTTATTGCACTTAAAAAAAACACAGTTTAATAAACAATAACATAAAATTGGTATGCAAAGGTGGGCTTATCTCTAAAAGAGATCTCTTCCAGCCAACCAGGATGTGTGAGAGATTAATGTAAGGAAAGTAGGAGAGACAAAGTGCATAAAAAAAAGAAGAAAAACAAGACAAATACTTACTAAAATCTAAATTCATAAACATACCTACATAAATAATACATATTATTATAAAATATACATACTTACATAATATTATAATATATACATAATAACAAACGTGATTATTTTAAATATAACCTATCTGAAGATTTCTAGGGATGTGACAACTGTTCTAAAAAGTGCTTTTTTTAATTTCCATTTAAGTGCTTTACCATTCAAGCTATGCAAAACTCCTTGGTCAAACAATATTTTTTTCATAAAATGATAAGAAAACTATTTACTGTAGAGAACAATGCAAATGGCGGTTAAAATAAGTACATTTACAAGTTTTGGCAAATTTTGAATAAATATTTTCTCTTTTATAAAAGAATCATTTTGTCATAACAATATAAATGTTTTATTTACCTCGCATGAATGATGTAAAGTAGACTGCTTACCTCGGTTGCAAGTAGCTATTACACCCTCGAACTATATTCGCCCTCGCTCGTTTCGCTCGCTCGGGCGTCTAAATATCTCGGGTGCACTCGATCCTTTAGCGCCCTTTGCGAGCTGCGCTCGCACGGGCGCCAAATTGGACCTTGTTCTGTAATAGCTCGCTTAAGTTCCTTGTGTAACAAACTACTATTACGAAAGATAATTAATAAATGTATTCAAATGTAAAGTAAATAATACTTATACCATTTTTGCCAATTTGTATAGCTTTGTATTTGTTTTTTTTTAATGTCGCTGTTATAAATATTGGTGGATTACTAATGAATTATTTATTAAACTAGATAATCTAATTTTCTATATTAAGAAATTGCTGATATAGAATTATTGTTGAGTCTCCATAGAGCGAATTAGTTTGGCTCTAGGGAGGGAATCATCATGGTTCACCGAATTTGTACAGTCAGCGTCAAAATGATCTGAGACTGAGCGTTCAAACCCGCCAAAAATATCTAAACATTTGACAAAAATCAATCTTATCTCAATATGTAAAGCTGCATTTTCATTTGTTGTTTGAGAACAAATTATTGATAAATCGGTACACTTTAAGTAAAGTATTGTGCTAAGAGCCGAGCAGCCGAATCTCATCAATTCTCACGTGGGGGAGAGGGGGTCACACTAAATATCACGTAACTTTTGTGCCGCACACTAAAATTATGAGAGAACTAGGTTAAAATAAGTAAAACATCAGTCATTCATCATCATCGCATCAGTCTCTTAATTAAGTAAGCAATTGTTTTTAAATAAATCGAACGCAACTATTCACAGAATAAAGTATTTATTACAAAAAATACGAATTTTGAAAAATCTCACGTTATTCAGGGGGGGGGGGGGGGAGTCAAGTCTCACGACATCTCACCAAGGGGGGAGGAGGGGTTTGCCAAAAATTGCCAATAAAGTTTCACGTAATTAATGGATAACAATAATATTTACAAAAAAAAAAGATTGTCAATTTTATTGTCTTACACAAGTGATATTTAAACTTCACATCGATTTAATTAAAGAGCCTTGGAATCATTGATTGATGTCACTCACAAATTGACTGTGAAAGACACATTTCACGTTATATAACTTCTGAATCCGATTCAATAATTTAAAATCGATATAAGTTTTTGAGTTTATGCGTTACAATAGTCATAGTCATAGTCATAAATTTTTATTCATATAGATTAAATAAAATTAATGCTTATGAATCGTCCAACATTTTTTTACCTACCACCTGTTATGGACATCTTTTAACCTCTGAGTACTGAATCTTTTAACACACTTTTAATACAATTCTTTTCTCTTTAAATAACATTATGGCGATATTACACGGTTCACTTCTTCCCTTTTCAGTTTGGATGAAGCAACCAAATTGAACAATGTACTTAAACGTAAATGTGAATCATTCAATGTCAATGTTCAATCATATTCAAAGAGCTTGCAAATTTTTTTCACTTTTGCGTCAACGTTCAATCAGGGTTGAAAAAAAACATGATTTTTTTAATTTGCTACAAATAATAATAATCAAGAGTAGGTATGCACAGATGGAGTATTTAATAAATAAGTTATAACATTAAATAATGATTATGGAGTTTACTAAATCATGTCTGCTACACTACTCGTATATCAACACCTTTATCTCGCGTCGCTTACAAAGCTCTAGATAAAAAAGTATTTAGCTTTAATTATTATCAGTTCTTTATATAAACAACCGCCTCTGTGGTCTAGTGGTTCACACCACCGATTTCAGACCAAGAGGTCCCGGGTTCGATTCCCAGTGGGGGTACATATTGTATTCGGTTTGGTTGGTGGTAGGACTTGTTCTTAGTCCGCCTGGCTAGCTACCACCATCTTATCTAAGTCTGACGCCATAACAATGATGTTTCAGCATTATTGTGTTCCGACAGTTAGAGATAAGATAGCCAGTTCCTCAGTGATTGAGGATTCCGGGAGTAGTGCGCTTCCATCTTCAGCCTTATCACCACTTAACATCAGGTGTGATGAAGGCTAAGTGCTAACCCGTTGTGGATAAAAAAAAAAAAAAAAAAAAAAAAAATATAAACAAATTAATTATACCAACTAGCTATTTATATATCCAATCCAGTAGATGAATTTCTTGGATCAAATATTGTAACATGAACATGACTAAGGTATTTGACGAGCTGCATATCATATTTTGCAGAAGCGTTCGTGGCGCAGCGCAGTGGTTAGCGCGCTTGGCCTGCGATCGTTGAAGCTAAGCAACTTTCGCAATGGTCGGTCACGGGATGGGTGACCAAACATGTATTATCTCGAGCTCCTCCGTGCTTCAGAAGGCAAGTTAGTCGTTGGTCGTTAATGCCCACCAATTTATTTATTTAGATATCACATGTATTTATTTAAAACGTTACTAAAAAACTTTACATGATAAATGGATAGACCCTCTCCGTTTCGATGAACGAATACTTTCTCACTCACTCGCTCCTCTAAGCTTCCTAGCTCCTATAGCTCTGTTTCAATTGACAATCGCAGTCCGCTATCCGCTCCGCATTTAACTCCGCGTCCAAAGATAGGCAGTACAATCAAATGGTAAACTTTGCTCTTATGTGCACGTCGCACAATATTTATGCCAATGTACAAAGTACAGTCGTCACCATTAACTTTACCATTGCTCTACGGGAACCGTCGCTTTTACGAACGACATAAGGGCCCTCTCAAGGCCAAACTGTGCAGTCTGACTTGCTCTCGTGTGTACATCTTGTCTTGTGGCAATGTTTACGTTACGTACCTAGGTACCTAATGCAATTGCAATTGCAATTGCTATTCTATAATGCAATATCAAACAAACCGTTTCGCTGCACTTTGCGAAGACCATGTTATTATACCGGACAATAGATGTGCTTGCTTTGATTTATTTACAAAACTATAAAAAAATATTTTCATAATACATATTAGTGTGGGGTGTCTTTAGATAGGTATTTAAAAATGATACTTAGGTTTCTTTTATCATTTTTTATCAAAGTCAAAGACATTCACTTCCAAAGTGGTAAAATGTGTGCCCCCCCCCCCCCCCCCCTCTAACTTTTAAAATAAGAGAGTGAAAAATCTAGAAAAAATATATATATATGTTTTAGATCTTAATAAAAACTTTCAACGAAAATTGGTTTGAACGAGATATAGTATGTACTTTTTGAGAGATAACACATTTTCAAAAACCGCAAATGTAACTAGGTTATTCATACAAACTCTATGAAAAACAATGTTATATTTTGCTGACGACAAATTATAGTGGAATTTTGGCTAGGTTTAAGCAATAGGTACGTTATGTGGGTGGGTACGGAGCCCTACATGGGCGATTCCAACTCGATTTTTTTAACTATTGTCCCAGTGTGCCCATTGCTGGGGCACACAGGCCTTTCTTAGCCGGTTTAGAGTTATCTTACCAATCCCATTTTCGATATATCTATAAAAAAATTGATAATTTAAAAATTTAAAAACACGACTGCCAAAATCAAACTAAAAAAAAAATCGACCCGTCTCACAACCACCTCCGATGGAAATTTCTAAATACTTCATTTTCCATTTTTCAACCATAAAAATTGCATTGTGAATACAAAAAAGTAAAAATTTAAATAACTCGAACTAAAAAGTTAAAAAAAACTTGCAGTCGAGGTACCATGCTGTGGAATGCTTAAATTTAAAAGGTCCCCCGACTGCAATGAGAGCTTGTTATTTCACTTTTTTTAAGTTCGATTCTGGCAGATTTGTTTTTTATTTTTAAATTATTAATTTTTATTTTATTATTTTTAATGATTATGTACACAAATTACTTACCTATATTTTTGAAATTTACTCGTCGCCTTTCATTTGATACCCATATTGCGATAATTGAAAAAAAAACAACACGTCCGCCTTACTAAATATTAAAAATATTAAAGGTGAAAAATATATAGCCAGTGTTACTCGGGATGACATAACGTTTCTAATGATACCTCAAACATTAAAAACCGTTACGGCATTCCGAAGTTATGGTGGAATAAAGAACCTCACTTAACCCTAACTAAACACATTTGCACTGTGCAGTTGTGTAATAATAATAAAAACTAAATTGCTGTTCGTTAGTCTCGCTATCTATGACTTACTTATAGAAACGGCTTGACCGATTTGAATACTTTTAGCTATATTATCGGTGCTTTTAGTTTTGTTTTTCTTGCTATAATTCATGGGCAGTAATGGCGAAAATCCTAAAGAAAAAAAAATGTAAAATAAAAAAAAATGGTAATTATGTATAAAAATCGTCTAATGCCTAGTTTACACGTATTAAGTAAGCAAGTGGTTAACTTAATTTTAAGTAGTAAAGTGTTTACACATGTTATAACTTAAAAAAATCAATTTAGTTTGGTCACAATGAACGAAGCTACTTACCTACTTCGCTAAATTAGTGCGTTCACATGCGAACTAAAAGCAAATTTAGTAAAGACCACGCCTACCGGGGAATACGCGCGGTGCGGGAGGGGGGTTACTTAAGCAAAAATAGACTCGATTCTATTCTACTTACTGACTTATTCACTAAATCGTTTACTTAGCACTTGTGACTAAAGAGCTGTTAAGTGACTGTTTACACGCGTGAATTTAGTTAAAATTAACTTCAAATTTAGTTAATTACTTCGTCACTTAATACATGTAAATAACCCATTAGATGTGCTATCAGTGCAAAGCTGAAATTCAGTCCATGGTCGCTTCCAAAGAGTATTCAATCACTACCATTAAAAAAGTAATTTCGGATTACTTGGCATGGCAGGCAGTGTTGAGATCTTTGGTGATTTTAGGTGCGTTTTGCGATTTTTATTTTTAGCTGTCTTTACGAAACTTTTGAAACGAAACTTTTTTTATTGCAAACAAAACATTATAAATATAAGCAAGTAGTGATCGTTAATGAAATGACCGCATATAGTTTAAAACTGTCGCAGTCATTAGCGCCCACCTCCAAATACATTGCTAAGTATTTAAACACTTCTTAGATTTAAAAAAAAAAAACTAACATGCAGTAGTATTATTGTGTATGGGTGTGTTTGTGTGTGTGTGTGTTTGTGCGTGAAATAAATGTGTATAAGGCTGCCATAAGTCTTATGTCCCGCCATATAACCTATGGTGGAACCACTGTGCGGCGGATAGGCCTTGCAGTTAAAAGTTCCTCATGAAGCAAGCAAGGTCTTCGAGAGGAGTTTAGTTGGTAGTGGTGCCTGCTCTCGTTCGCCCCATCTGTTCAACTTATGGACAACAAATAGTGGGTAAACTTATGGAAGGCCGGCCATACACCATCCTGCCTATCGTCCACAGACCACAGAACCTCTTTCTTGTGTTCTGTGCTATCGTCCAATCATTATGACGGCAGGTTTGATCCAATCTGCAGTTCGTCCATATTTCACCATAATTTGAGTTTTTTGGCGCCATTTTGGCGGGTTAGGTTCAGTGGATATTTTAATTAATCGCAATTTGTTTCATAGTGGACTTTGTGACTCAAGATAGGTGTGGTTTTGTGCCCCAAGTGTCTACGTAACTGGACGATGTGTGGAATGATTAAAATATGCGCTATCTCGGTAACGTGATGCCGAGTGTTTTATTGTAGTGGTGACTACCTCAGCAAGAATTACCGAGAAGACCGACTCGACATACTTGACGCCAAATACTCCAAGAAGTATTGGAATGTAACACACCTACATTCTAATGAAAACATAAGAAATTATAATAATATACATAATACTCAAGAATTGGCAGTATGGCTTAATGTCTTCGCCTGTACAAAAGGACGAATTTTTTTACTACTACTCACCATAATTTGATAACTGTCATGCCAATCCACGCCCACCCACGGTCAATTCTGCTTGATCCAATCTGCAGCGTCATGCCGATTGGACGATAGGAAGGATAGTGTATGGCCAGCATTATGGGGAGCTGGGATAGAAGCTCCCTCCCTCTGTTCGGCCCCCTCTCAAGCTTTCGAGCTCGAGGGGTCGGGCAGGGGTTAGAAGCACCCAGCCCTGAAGCCTATTAGGCTTGGTGGGAGGGTGGGGTGCAGCGAGGGACATGCTCTGGGTGTGACCGAGTCCAACATACTATTTGGTATGCCTAAAGATTGCATTCTTTAACCGTAACCGTTTAACCGCCTCTGTGGTCTAGTGGTTCATATCACCGACTTCAGACCCAGAGGTCCCGAATTTGATTCCCAGTGTATTCGGTTTGGTTAGTGGTAAGGCTTGTTCTTAGTCCGCCTGGCTAGTTACCACCATCTTATCTAAGTCTGACGCCTTAACAATGATGTTTTCAGCATTATTGTGTTCCGGCAGTTAGAGATAACATAGCCAGTTCCTCAGTGATTGAGGATTACGGGAGTAGTGCGTTTCCACCTTCAGCCTTATCACCACTTATCATCAGGTGTGATGAAGGCTATGTGCTACCCCATTGTGGAAAAAAAATTACCCCTTAATAAAAAAAAACTCGAGATAAAAAACTTTTTGGTAACCCATCCCGCAACCGACAATTGCCAAAGTGGCTTTACCACTACAATCGCTTCTCAACATCTTTCTTCTGTTTGTTTTTTTCTGTTGATGTTCAGTAACCCCGTTGTCTATATGAAATCAAAACATGTGCATGTTTTGTTAAAAGATCATAAGGTCAACTATCTAGAACACAAAGGATTTTGTGTTAAGCAATTTTAGCAATTATTTAATTGAAACAAAGTGCACTTTCGGTTGAGACGTTAATTGAGTGTTTACAGAGTGGATGAGTAAGATTGTTTTCGTTGTTTGTTATCAATAATAACATGGTTTGATTATTGAGTCCATCCATGTATGCAATTTTAGTGTTTATTGCTGTAGGAATTAAGTTTATTCCATTTATGGATGATTAAAATTGATAAGTAGTTGTTTGCAACATTAAAAGTACTTACTAAAAATGCATTATTTTATTATGGCAACCGGAAGTATCTTTTCCGCCTCTCTTATACTCTTGAAACAAAAATGTAATGTGTGATCTGAGTATGTTGTAACTAATATTTTTAACTATAGGTTTTGATGTAAAATAAAAGAAATTGAAATATAATGAAATGTGAAGTTTTATTTTTATAACATGTAAAATTAGGTCCTTACAAGAAAATACAGGGCGTGGGGATAATTATTCTACTTTGCAGCTCACTTGCTGCACTGTCAGAGGGACTTAAATTACAATATTCTCACTGAGTTGGAAATTACATAAACAGGTAATGAAGTTTACACTAGACAAACAAGGTTACAAAAGAAATTTACGTGAATAGGAGACCTAGGCTATCGCTATCCTTAAGATAGGTTTACAACGTGTCAGACTGGATATACAAATACAAACACAAATTAAAATATGGTTGTTATTCAATATTAAACATTTTATAAATTCACAAGTGTAGTTTAAATCAAGTTGGGAGTGTTACAAAATTGAAAGGTAGGTAGGTAATACTTATATGTATGTAGTTAAGTTAAACTTATAAGAGAGGAGAAGATTAGAGACAATTAATGGGCGCCACGTTTATGAACAGCTCATAAACGAAGAGAGTATGGAGAGATGTAGTTAAGAGATAAAGATATAAAACGATTACACCTGAGATTAATATTCCGAGGAGGGGTTGCGAACGCCGGTCTCTCAAGGCCTAAGGTCAGCGAACGAGGGCTCGCCGGTATGATGTCAGCTTCGCAGGTGCTCGCTCCGGACAGGTAGTCCAGTCAATAATAAGAACTGTCGAGGAAGAAGAAAACACAGCATTATGCCAAAGCAGTGACATAAAGAGATGTTGGTAATTTGTTTGCCATTTAGCAGATCGACTTACCCGGACGCTGAAGATCGAGGACGAATCAAGAAAATTGCAGTGTTCACACAATGATGCAGCTTAGGACGGTTAGGTTTATCAGGGAAAAACTACGTAGGTAAAAAAAATGTCTATGCAATAACAGTTCACAGTGACTTTGCTTCACACCTTTTTCACAGTCAGTTAAGTAGAGGTTATCGAGAGAAAAAAACACTGGGGCGAGACGGGCCCTATTTATATGTTCTGCCACGACTTTTCTAGAATCTTGTTTTTAATTCATATTGCTTTACCATCAATCTCGAATTTTCCAAGGTAAGTAGCATAGACAATGCTCACTTGTACATTTCTAGAATGATCCGAATATAGTCTATGGTTAAGAAAATTAGCTAAAGATAAATGAAGAATTATATAAAATCAAATAAAGGAAGATTTGTAGATTATGAATAACTAATTACTTTCATTGTAAATTAGATATTCATAATGTTATTGATAAAAGTTTTTAGGTACCATAGATAATCTGGACTCAATATGTAGAAGTTCAATTATTAAAGCAAGAGAGCTACTCTACGCCAGATGTCAGTTTCGGTGCTGTTGCATGAACGAGATGACAGGATGGCTATGCATTTAGGTGTGAGAGAGATGACAATATATGTGCGGCATACTTTGCCACTATTTGACACCAGATGGCGCTAAAGTTTGATGAAGTGTGGACTCTCAACGCAAGGTGTCTTTATAAGAAAAAGAGATGGAAATAGCTGGACATCCATGCAAGAATGAGAAGACGTATATCTCTGGATAATTGCTCGTGGAAATAGTTCTGCTGTTCCTCACAAGATTGAGCCAGTGGTTCAAAAATTATGATGTTTACTCTGATAAAATTAAATGTCAAACGTCAGACGTGATAGATGTTTGTTGACAAATATGAGTGTACCTAAGATGTAAAAATTAGCAATTATTGTTTGGAATTGAGTTAATGAGAATGTATGTACTTTGCAATAAGGGATGTATAAAAACTGTGTTGTGTAAAGGTACAAAATATTGGATAAAAAACAGGAATGAAGGTTAGTACTATCATAGTTTATTATGAATGTAACATATTAAAAAATGATATGTTACAATACCTCATTAGTTGAGAAAAAAAAAAAATAAAGAAAGGAACTGGGATGAGGTGAGTGAAGGACAGGTCACTATCCCCACACAGTAAAGAAAAGAAAGCGAAAGCGTGAGGAAGCATGAAGGGAATGGGTAAAACAAGAATAGAGCAAGAGGAGAAAAAAAATTGTAGAGAAAGGAAAGTTGTGTAGAGAAAGAAAAGGTTGTGTATAGAAAGAAGGAATGGATAGCACGGTATAGTAGAGTGGGAAAGTAAAGAAAGTTGTAGGTTGGGTATCAAGTAAGGAAAGGAAAGGGCAAAAGGAAACAAAAGCAAAAACAACAAAAAATAATCAATATACGTATACTACATGCCAGCTGTAAACAAATAAGTTATATAAATAAACGGAATACATAAACAATACAGATAATTGATATCGACGGTGGGTCTTACTTCTGGCCTATATACCATGCGCCCTTGCCGAAAATTTAAAGTGTGCGTATACTAGATAAATATGGATATACATAAATAAATGGAGTGCCGATGGCCTATTTTAAGAGTCGCTGCCGCTCTGATATATAGATGAGTATAATATACTAGTGTGATAAGAATAATCTGTTGTCGTTAAGGCATATTTATACAGAGTTACAATCCGCTCTGAGTAGTAAGGCTTTTGATTTTTCATTTATGGGATTACCAGCCGTCCCATAGAATAAACTAGATACTATAAAATTAATATATATATAATAAAAACCATACAAAAAAATAGAGTACATAAAAGAATATATAATAGGGTTTGGGAATGGGTATGAAGATGAGGAAAAATGTGGGATGGGAAACTGGGACTTTTGGTCGGCTCTTACGACGCGCAAGGGGAGAGCGATGGTACTATTCTTTCTCCGGCAACCATACGGATAAGGTAAGGGAATGGGTGTCGTGATAAAGGAAAATATGGGATGGGAAAATGGGACTTTTGGTCGGCTCTTACGACGCGCAAGGGGAGAGCGATGGTACTATTCTTTCTCCGGCAACCATACGGATATGGTAAGTAGGAGATAGTACCTAGATGCAGAGCAAGAGAGAAAAGAGAAAAATACATATAGATAATCACATACATAAATAAAATGAAATGAGCAAAACATAGGTGTAGTTATATAGGTACAGATTTTAAAATGTCCTTAATGTGCCAAGTGCCTAAATCCTTGGATGTGTGAAAGTCCTTCAGAATGTATGTAAGAGGAGAGATCTTCTTTTTCACAATACATTTAGTGAATTTAGGAGCAAGTTTTGCAGTGAAAAATTTACTAGCATCAGAAAGTGGATATTCTTTCTTCCATACAGTCTGGCCCTCCTGATATTCAATATCACGCCTATTTTTGTTGTAATGAATTTTATATTTGGAGTAGGCTTTGGACATGTTCAAGTTTACTTTAATAAAAATGTCTTTAAGATGAGGTAGAGTAGATGAGTATGAAGTCCTGTCGGTAAACAAAATATCTTCTTCTTTAAGTGGAGAGTTAGGGTACCAGTCACCAGAGAGTACAGCTTCGCGGCCATGATTTAGAAAGTATGGGCTAAAACCAGTGGATTCACTAACGGCTGTGTTGATTGCAAACTCAATTTTTGGTAATTCTTCAGCCCATTTTCTGTGGTCTGTACCTACATAGGAAGATATGGCAGTGACAATGACACGATTAGTCCTTTCAGAAGGGTTGTTTTGTGGCAGGAACCTACAGTTATAAAAAGAATTAGGAACTTTATACTTCGCAACTAAATCCTTCATGGCATTAGAGATATACTGGGGACCGTTGTCCATGACAATTGTTTGAGGAATCCCATATTTCATAAATATATTGTTTTCAATAATGGAAACTACTGTCTTGGCAAGTGAGTTCCTCATAGGAAATATGCATGTATACTTAGTGAAAACGTCAGTAACTACTAGAATGAATTTGTAGCCCTGATAAGATCGAGGTAAAGGACCCATTATGTCTGTAGATATCATTTGGAAGGGACGTTGGACCTGTTTGGGATTTTTCATGATGCCTGGGGGACCTTCATTCGTGCTCTTATACGCCAAGCAAACTTGACAATTTTTGATGTATTTCTTGACATCTCTATGTAGAGATGGCCAATAATAAGATTGAGTAAGACGTTTCAAAGTCTTAAAGATGCCTAAATGGGCTGCACTCGGGTGGTCATGACATTTAGCTATGACGTCATGCCGCGATTCGAAAGGAACCACGAGTTTCCACTCACAGTCAGCAGAGAGAGGGTTGGAATTTTTCATCCTTTTATAGAGACGATCAGAAATTAGTTTCCAATCAGAGAACTTGTGGGGAGAAGATTTGACGTCTTGTACTTTCTTGAGGTACCAAGAGTCTTTGGTAGTAGAAGAAGAAGAAGGGGAGTTTTGAGATGGATCGTCATCAGAAGTGACATTTACGGGAAATGAACGAGAAAGAGCGTCGGCCAAGGCATTATCAGAGCCCCTACGATACTCAATTTTAAGATTAAATTGAGAAAGCCGGACTGCCCATCTCGCCAATCTTCCTGTAGGAGATTTAAGACTGACAAGCCATTTCAGACTACTATGATCTGTATAAATCGTAGTGGGGAAGGGAGAGCCTTCAATATAACCCCTAAATTTTTCTAGAGCAAAGATTAAAGCATTTAGTTCCTTTTCAGTAGTGGCATGGTTTCTTTCTGGTTTAGTAAGAGAACGGCTAGCGAAGGCGACAGGATGTTCTTTACCCTCGTCGTCCTTTTGAGAGAGGACACAAGCGAGACCTAAATCAGAGGCATCGGTAGAGATGATAAAAGGCTTATCAAATTTAGGTATAGAAAGAATGGGTGCAGATACCAACCGTTGCTTAATCTCGTTAAAGGCAAGGAGAGCTTCCTGCGGAAAACTAAAAGCTTTGCCCTTGGGCTGTTTTTTAATTAGGTTGTTTATAGGAGCAGTTACTAAAGAAAAGTTTTGGATAAAACGCCTATACCATGACGCCATGCCTAGAAAACGTCTGACTTCTTTTTGGTTAGTAGGGACAGGGTATTCCAAAATGGCCTTAACCTTGTCACTGTCAGTGCGTAGTCCGTGTCGGTCGACGATGAACCCTAGAAACTTAAGGGAAGATCTGCAGAAAACTGATTTGTCAAAATTGATGGTGAGACCTACTTCTTTTAAACGTTGATAGACACGCTTCAATAACTCGACGTGTTCGTCATATGAATTACTGACCAGTATTACGTCATCCACGTAGGTAAACAGACGGCCAGCAAACTCTGGTCCAAAGACTTTATCCATAAGTCTCATCATTCTAGCAGATGCATTGACAAGTCCGAAAGGCATGCGGCAAAATTGGAAAGCCCCAACCCCAGGAATGGAGAAACTAGTCTTCTCCCGCGAGTCTGGGTGTAAATTAATTTGAAAAAATGAGCTTTTCAGGTCAATAGAGCTTAGAAATTTAGCATTATTAAGAGAATCAAGTATGTCTTGGATACGCGGCATAGGATATGAATCTATTTTGGTGACACTATTCAGTTTTCTACTGTCTAGGCAGATCCTTAAGTCTCCGTTAGGTTTGGGAACTACTAAGAGAGGGGAATTCCAAGGTGAATTACTTTTTTCAATAATACCCATTCTTAACATATCATTAATTTCAGCCTCGACCCGCTGTTTATAGTGAACTGGTATAGGGTAGTATTTTTGTTTCACTGGGGGATGATCACCAGTGTCAATGACATGTTCTTCAAGATCAGTGAGACCTAAGTTGTTAGAATCGGCAGAAATATTTTTAAAATCAGTGATAATGTTATCAATCTGAGATTTTTGTACAACCGACAGATCCTCATAAGTATGTAAGTGTGTGTTTGTGTCAATTAAAGAGTTGAAAGCAGAGGTACACTGAGAGTCGGTCGTATATTCCAGAATATCCTGACATAGGTTAAATGCCCTAAGAAAATTTACACCTAAAATAAGAGGACTGTTGATATCTGTGCATACATTGAGAGTAATTAGTCTTAGATTGGACTTGTAAGTAATAGGTATCGTAATGGATCCCAAAATATTAAGTTTAGCGTTATTGCCAACTTTAAGAGTTTTAGAAGATGGCTGAAGATGAGTCTGTAGACCTAATTCCCTAAGCGTCCCTAGCGCATCACTGCTGAGTATAGAAGTTGATGCACCAGAATCGGCCAAGGCCAAGCACTCTGTTCCCAAAATGTTGACTTTGATAAACGCACGGTTGTCAGGCAAGTTTGACTCAAAAAGTGGAGCTATCTTCTGAGAGGAGAAAAAGTTTTTTAAGAAAGTTAGATATTCCTGCCATTCTCGGTCAGTAGTATGTTTAGTTAGTTTTGAAGGTTCAGGTTTAAGAGAGAGAGAACATGCTACTGACCGCTTATTCAGTTTTTTGAACAAGTACAGTCGCGAGTAAGCACATTAGGTTTTTTACATTTAAAACATATAGGTGTATTGTATACATTACACTTTGAATAGTGATGTTTGCCACTACACTTTAAACAAGTGACACTATCTTTTTGTAGCATGGCGGAATTATAAGCATTATGGGAGATGGTAGCAACATTTCCCGATAAAGGTTTTTGTTTAATAAACGGTTGATTTACCGATTTAGTAAGATTAGATTTCACTGTGAAACCGGGAACAATAGCAGTATTGCCAGGATTTAAGGCACCTCTATTCTCACATCTGTGCTTTGCTATGTCTAGCCTGGAGCACACTGATTTGAGTTCCGCAGTCGAAGAGAAATCATGGAGAGCTAATTTTGCAATATAAAAAGTGTTCATATTTGATAATATTATATCCAACTTCTCAGTTTCAGAGAGTGGTTTAGATAGTTTAGACATCTCATAAAGCATGAGATTGATATAAATTTTTATGTCTTCAGATTTATCTTGCAATCTGCCTTTTATTTGCAGTAGAAGTCGTCTGTCATAATCAACAGGTATAAATTCCTCTTTTAGATAATCAAAAAGTTGAGACATAGAAGTTATATTGTCCCTGTAACCGCGGAACCACACCAATGCATCACCAGTAAGCAGATGTGAGAAGTTTGAGAGCAGTTCATGGTCTTGGGCAGAGCAGGAGGCAGCTAATTCTTTAATTTTAGTAATAAATTCTAAGACACAGGTGTGTCCGTCAAAAGTTACACCCCACTTCAATATAGGAGAATTTCTGAGAAAAGGAGAGGAGTGAGAGGGATGAGGAGGAGGGACAGGGATAGATGCTCCCTCAGAGTGTACATCCCCATCGACACCGTTCTTCCGAACGTCTGTGATGCGGTTTTCTTCATCACGGGAAGCAGTCGGATGTAGGTGTTGTCTTGACGGGGAAGGACCTCTACTGCGCGGTGGATTATCTGACATCCAAAAGCGGAGTCTGTATAACTCCTCCAGTGACGAAGATTTTATACGCCTTTGCTCCCTGGTCTGCCCGGTCAGTCTGTCTAGTCGGTCTATAACGTGAGTCAACCTTGCCCAGCATTTTTGGAAATGTGTAGTGGTAGAATACTTGGGGACAAGAGCGCTTAGTTCGGCCAACTTCCGTGCACATACCTCTATTTCTATTCCCGTATCAAGGGAACCAATAAATTTGTCCTCGACCTCTACAGCGGCCGGTTCAGCCTTCTCCAGCCGGGCAGCCAACTTCTCCGCTGTGGCACCACGCTCGTGTTCCACTCCCCGCAGGTTGAGCTCATAGCTGACCTCGTCCTTGAGGAGACCGTAGAACGCAGTATGCTCCATCACTGAAATTGATACAGGTACAATTTGAGAGAGAGATACAACAAATAAATATAAAAGAGGTAGAAACCCAGTGAGAAACTGTCAACAAAGAATTGAGTGCAAACTACGTTGGGCGCTAAATGTAACTAATATTTTTAACTATAGGTTTTGATGTAAAATAAAAGAAATTGAAATATAATGAAATGTGAAGTTTTATTTTTATAACATGTAAAATTAGGTCCTTACAAGAAAATACAGGGCGTGGGGATAATTATTCTACTTTGCAGCTCACTTGCTGCACTGTCAGAGGGACTTAAATTACAATATTCTCACTGAGTTGGAAATTACATAAACAGGTAATGAAGTTTACACTAGACAAACAAGGTTACAAAAGAAATTTACGTGAATAGGAGACCTAGGCTATCGCTATCCTTAAGATAGGTTTACAACGTGTCAGACTGGATATACAAATACAAACACAAATTAAAATATGGTTGTTATTCAATATTAAACATTTTATAAATTCACAAGTGTAGTTTAAATCAAGTTGGGAGTGTTACAAAATTGAAAGGTAGGTAGGTAATACTTATATGTATGTAGTTAAGTTAAACTTATAAGAGAGGAGAAGATTAGAGACAATTAATGGGCGCCACGTTTATGAACAGCTCATAAACGAAGAGAGTATGGAGAGATGTAGTTAAGAGATAAAGATATAAAACGATTACACCTGAGATTAATATTCCGAGGAGGGGTTGCGAACGCCGGTCTCTCAAGGCCTAAGGTCAGCGAACGAGGGCTCGCCGGTATGATGTCAGCTTCGCAGGTGCTCGCTCCGGACAGGTAGTCCAGTCAATAATAAGAACTGTCGAGGAAGAAGAAAACACAGCATTATGCCAAAGCAGTGACATAAAGAGATGTTGGTAATTTGTTTGCCATTTAGCAGATCGACTTACCCGGACGCTGAAGATCGAGGACGAATCAAGAAAATTGCAGTGTTCACACAATGATGCAGCTTAGGACGGTTAGGTTTATCAGGGAAAAACTACGTAGGTAAAAAAAATGTCTATGCAATAACAGTTCACAGTGACTTTGCTTCACACCTTTTTCACAGTCAGTTAAGTAGAGGTTATCGAGAGAAAAAAACACTGGGGCGAGACGGGCCCTATTTATATGTTCTGCCACGACTTTTCTAGAATCTTGTTTTTAATTCATATTGCTTTACCATCAATCTCGAATTTTCCAAGGTAAGTAGCATAGACAATGCTCACTTGTACATTTCTAGAATGATCCGAATATAGTCTATGGTTAAGAAAATTAGCTAAAGATAAATGAAGAATTATATAAAATCAAATAAAGGAAGATTTGTAGATTATGAATAACTAATTACTTTCATTGTAAATTAGATATTCATAATGTTATTGATAAAAGTTTTTAGGTACCATAGATAATCTGGACTCAATATGTAGAAGTTCAATTATTAAAGCAAGAGAGCTACTCTACGCCAGATGTCAGTTTCGGTGCTGTTGCATGAACGAGATGACAGGATGGCTATGCATTTAGGTGTGAGAGAGATGACAATATATGTGCGGCATACTTTGCCACTATTTGACACCAGATGGCGCTAAAGTTTGATGAAGTGTGGACTCTCAACGCAAGGTGTCTTTATAAGAAAAAGAGATGGAAATAGCTGGACATCCATGCAAGAATGAGAAGACGTATATCTCTGGATAATTGCTCGTGGAAATAGTTCTGCTGTTCCTCACAAGATTGAGCCAGTGGTTCAAAAATTATGATGTTTACTCTGATAAAATTAAATGTCAAACGTCAGACGTGATAGATGTTTGTTGACAAATATGAGTGTACCTAAGATGTAAAAATTAGCAATTATTGTTTGGAATTGAGTTAATGAGAATGTATGTACTTTGCAATAAGGGATGTATAAAAACTGTGTTGTGTAAAGGTACAAAATATTGGATAAAAAACAGGAATGAAGGTTAGTACTATCATAGTTTATTATGAATGTAACATATTAAAAAATGATATGTTACAATGTCTTAGAAATAAATCTATTTGCCTATCTAAAACAGTGTAAAATCATTAACTCCATCACATCAAGCGGCCTACATGGCCTATGGTCCTTCGAGCCGGATATTAATGATGTGCGAATTTTATTTACTTAATAGAAGTTTTAACGCTCATCATACATAACACTGTTTATACTTGAAAAATGGAAAATGAAGTATTTAGAAAAAATCTACCCGTCTCATAATCATTCTAAATACTTACTTCATTTTCCATTTTTCAACCATAAAAATTGCATTGTGAATGCAAAAAAGTAAAAATTTAAATAACTGTTTATACTTACTCATTAGAAGTTAAAAATGGCGCCGTAGATATGTGTTTGAATTTCTATAGTCCGACTTTGATTATGTTATGTTATGAGTTATAATTAAATTATAAATATTAAAGAATTTGTTATTTTTTTCCTGATACTCCTCGTCGGCTCTGCAGCCTAGTCCATAAAATAAGATTAAATTTAAGTATCAAACTATTTTTCAGACTATAGTCAGTGTTTACAGCCCCTACTTTTTTTTAATTTGCCGCTCTTTTTTAGTATAAAGAACCGTTGGCCACCCAGACCCAGCGTGATACCCGTCCCCTTGTGTGAATGTCCTCTATTGGGAATCATCATCATCAGCCATTTAATTTCCCCACTGCTGGGGCACTGGCCTTCCTTATGGATGAATAAGGAGAATGAGCCATGACCCACCACGCGGGCTCAGTGCGGATTGGTGGGTATTAACTGTGGCTGGGTGGTGAGTAAAACGCCAAATCCACAGCAACAATTTATATTTTAAAATAAAGATAAAAATAAAAACCTGTAAATTACAGGTTTTATAACCATTTAATAACAATATAATTTATAAAAATGGACCGAAACAGATAAAATGCATTTTACAACTCAATACACAAAAACAATGTCATGGCAACGACATGACATTTTTAATATTATTTTTCAGACTCATAAAAATTTGACAAATAGTTTCGAATTATATGAAAGGAGGATAGTAGCGAGCGACGCAACGCTACATAACGACTGCAAGTGCTGCCGGGACCAACGGCTTAACGTGCCTTCCGAAGCACGGAGGAGCTCGAGATGAAAAGTTTTTGGTCACCCATCCCGTGACCGACCATTGCGAACGTTGCTTAACTTCAACGATCGCAGGCCAAGCGCGCTATCCACTGCGCCACGGGCTCCTCACAAGTGCAAGCATTAATTTTATTTAATCTATATGAATAAAAATTTATTGACTTTGACTTAGATTCTTCTCAAAGTTGGACTTACCTAACTGGACTGTCTGTCCTAGGTAAACATAGTGGTCAACAACTTCGAGTGTAATGTTCCCAACATTAACTTGAGCGATTTTCGTCTTATCCATGTTCATCTTAAGACCCACTCTTTGAGAAGCATTGTTGAGATCTTCGAGCATTGTGTTCAGGTCTTCCAAGGTCTCAGCCATAATAACTTCATCATCGGCAAACCGTAGGTGTATTAGGTACTCGCCATTGATGTTGATGCAGCATCCTTTCCAGTCCAGAAGTTTTAAAATATCCTCCAACGAAGCTGTGAACAGTTTCGGAGAAATGACGTCTCCCTGTCTCACACGTCTCTGTAGTTGGATAGGATTAGAACTCTGGTTCTGTAATCGGACTGACATGGTGGCGTTTTGGTATAAGTACCTCAGCACCTCGATGTACCTGTAGTCTTTTTGGCACATATGGAGAGACTGCAGCACCGCCCAAGTCTCAATCGAATCAAAGGCTTTCTCATAGTTCACGAACGCCAAGGGTTAAATAAATATCTTCCGGATAATATCAGAACCTTCTACCCAATATCTCATAGCTCCTTTTCTTCCTTTTCAGGGTCATACCAGCCCAGCAATGAGCTGATGCTGCGGTTCTACAGCTACTTCAAGCAAGCGACAGAGGGGCCTTGTGACAAACCGAAGCCTGGCTTCTGGGATGTCGTTAACAGGTATGAACAGGAATAAGTCCCATTATCCACCCATAAGGAAGGCCTGGATAAATATTGCTACAGATAAGGAAAAGTGGAAAGAGTTGGAGGATGTGCGTCAAGTTAGCAGCCTCACAACAGAATTAGATGGTTTTGATTATGTCAAAAAATACTGTATAAATAGTGTTAAATAGTGATGTATATTAAATAAATAGTGTAACTTTGATTAAAAAGATATTTGAGTATCTTAGTGAGGCTGCTAACTTAACGTCAAGTTAGCAGTCACCTCAAGAAATACAGTTCGTATCAATGTGATTTATATGTCAAAAAATACTGTATAAATAGTGTATCGTAAACGCAAAATTTCAAAAGTAGTGCTTTAATACAAGCCGAGATATTAGGGTCTCTAAGTGGGCTGCTAACTTGACGTTTCTTGCGATGGAGATTCCAGGGAAACAGGTACAAGTTTTAAATAAATAAATACTTGAAAAAATACTGTGTGAAATAGTGAATCTTAGGATATAAATAAAAAAAGAATTCTTCTTTGCTATTTTCAAAAAATCTAATGTAAACTTCTACATAATAATCTGAATATATGCTGACGATCAATGTTGAACTTTGCTCCTTAGTAATAAGGTTCAAACTTTATTTCAATCGTGAAGTGCGTACTATCGAGCAAAAAAGTGAAATATATATTTTTGATTGTGTCAATACATACGTATAATCGGTTTAATGCTATTGATTAGGTATTTAAACAAATATATTTCTACCCACTTTTTAACCGACTTCAAAAAAAGAGGAGGTTCTCAAGTCGACAGTATTTTTTATGTATGTTTTACCATAACTTCGCCAGTTGTTAACTGATTTTAATAATTATTTTTTTATCTGAAAGAAAATAGGTAGGTAGTTTATGTGTGGTATCATGAAAAAGTTAAAGTAGTCAGTTCAGTAGTTTTTTCACAATCCTGAAAAAACACATAGTTTTTGACTGGTAGTTCCTGCTTTACACGTCAATATCTTCGCGAACTATTGACCAATTTCAATGATTATTTTTTTATTCGAAAGAGTAATCTCCTGAGGTAGTTATTTAGATTAGATCGTTCTTTCATAAATAATAAATAATAAATAATAAATAATAAATAATAAATAATAAATAATAAATAATAAATAATAAATAATAAATAATAAATAATAAATAATAAATAATAAATAATAAATAATAAATAATAAATAATAAATAATAAATAATAAATAATAAATAATAAAGAATAAATAATAAATAATAAATAATAAATAATAAATAATAAATAATAAATAATAAATAATAAATAATAAATAATAAATAATAAATAATAAATAATAAATAATAAATAATAAATAATAAATAATAAATAATAAATAATAAATAATAAATAATAAATAATAAATAATAAATAACAAATAATAAATAATAAATAATAAATAATAAATAATAAATAATAAATAATAAATAATAAATAATAAATAATAAATAATAAATAATAAATAATAAATAACAAATAATAAATAATAAAAGAGTGTTTGTACCAAAATTTTGAAGTCTCTCCGGCATTTCGGAAGCGTCCCATCTTGCAGCTCTCAATTTATTTCTCCGTTTACGCTGTTTGCGTCGATTATGTAGCTTGTATATTTTGTTTGTTTATACTAGCGGATTGATACTAGCGGATTCTCGCGGTTTCATCCGCGTGGTACCTGAACGAATGTAGCTTTCTAATGATCAAAGAATTTTCTAAATCGGTCCAGTAGTTTCGGAGCCTAATCGATGAAAACAATTTAACAAACAAACAATCAAATCTTACCTCTTTATAATATTAGTACTTTCTTATAGATAATTATATAATTTGTACCGCTTTAATTGTTTTCTGTTTCCCAACGGTTGACTGGCAAAAAATACTTTTAGTATTAAGTCCGCCTTGTATTTTACATTACCTATGTATTATGTACAAAAGTTTATTAAATAAAATAAAAAAGAAATAATAACAAATATGCTAGCCCCAAGCTTATTTTTCACATACAAAAGTTCCAGCTAATTGAACTTTTGTCCAACGACACTTGGATCGCTTATTTTGACGTTTAGTCGTTGAAATCCGATCGAAACAAAGGTCATCTAAATAGTAGAATACCTTCGAGTTATCGTTTTGAAACGATTGAAGGACGATTAATGTACCAGAATACACTTCGACGACACTTCGATAGAATCGCTGCGGCTCAAGTTCTATCGACAGTTGTGAATACGAATATGGTTTCAACGACTAAATCGCTACGATATCGTCACGGTTTATATTACGAGAATCGGGCTACTGGTCAAGGTCGCGGGAAGCCGCTGGATGCGGGCAGCGCAGGACCGATCGTTGTGGAGATCCTTGGGGGAGGCCTATGCCCAGCAGTGGGCGTCGTACGGCTGAAATGATGATGATACGATAGATTATGTATCATTTAAAATGACTGGAATAAAAAATTTGACAATATCAGTACGTCTAAAGAAAACTGTACACGACTGTACCTAAATGTATGGTAGAAGTTAACATTAGATTTTTTGAAAATAGCAAAGAAGAATTCTTTTTTTATTTATATCATAAGATTCACTATTTCACACAGTAATTTTTCAAGTATTTATTTATTTAAAACTTGTACCTGTTTCCCTGGAATCTCCATCGCAAGAAACGTCAAGTTAGCAGCCCACTTAGAGACCCTAACATCTCGGCTTGTATTAAAGCACTACTTTTGAAATTTTGCGTTTACGATACACTATTTATACAGTATTTTTTGACATATAAATCACATTGATACGAACTGTATTTCTTGAGGTGACTGCTAACTTGACGTTAAGTTAGCAGCCTCACTAAGATACTCAAATATCTTTTGAATCAAAGTTACACTATTTATTTAATATACATCACTATTTAACACTATTTATACAGTATTTTTTGACATAATCAAAGCCATCTAATTCTGTTGTGAGGCTGCTAACTTGACGCACATGTTGGAGGAGGCTTTTACCTTTGGGGACTATTAATATGGAGAAATGAGCTATTATATTAAGCGTAGTAACCGATCGCGCATGTGCATTCGGATCCAGTACCTGTATATAGGACAGGCAGGCCTATCCTTTACAACCTTTTCAGGATGCTGTTGGTACTCCCCCGCACTCTTCCTAGAATAATAATAAAATAATAAAATCTTTATTTGGAACAACTTACATTTAACACATTTAGTTTAACGTTAATAACTGCAAATAGTAAATAATACTGCGTCGCAGCACTAACGCCCGTCTCCGAAACAGCAGGAACAGGGACAGCGTTCCAAAAAAAAAATAAAATCTATATGTTAAAACTTCATGCAAACAAAAACACTAGTTACATCATTAAATTTAGTAAACTTACTGGTTTGTACTGCACAAATGTGTCATTATGTGAGTAGTTCAGTGTTCGTGTAAACATAGTAATTTACCAAATCACCTACACTAAATGGAGCTTGAATAAGATTTTGTGACTTATTCGGAAGTCTCATGCAATGCGCATTGTCTCGTGTCCAGCTTTGCACTGTGCGATGGCGGCGCGGCGCAGCGCAGTCGCACGTTGGCGAAAGAGATAGGGCGATGCACGATGGACAAGCGAGATCCGATAATAGATAAGTAAACATAAAAGGCAAAATTAAAGCGAAGAATGGACGCCGTCCGCTTTCTTAGGATGCAGTGAAAGTCATCGACACTGCTCCAGCGAACATGGTGGATCCACTGCAGTATCTAGGGAGTCTCATTAGCATCCTGAACGCATTGTAGTACTGTACGCGGAGTGCGTGCCCTCTGCGTATAGTCACACCACAGGCTACTTTTACTAGATTTGTTTGTACACCTAGCAAACCTGCAAGCAAGCATGTTGCTGCGCTCAATATCAGGGTCATCTGACATGATCTCAGTTAAATTTAAGTTCATTAATGTACGTCTTGTGTACCTTTATAAATAGGTCTCATCTTATGTAGTAATTTTTATGAGGGTAGCAAAATAAAATACCCCACAGAAAAAGTAATAAGTATAAATAAAATACTTTTTTCCAAAAAAATATAAAAGAGCCAATTTACTGAATGACTACGGAATCTTAAATTCTGATCGAAGATTCTGCCGGACGATTAATATTGACTTAGTGCCTAGCCCATCCCAGAAACTATACTATAAAATACACTACCGAAATTAGATGGGATGGGCGCAGCAACTCAGAGCCAACGTTATAGTCCATTCGGTTAGATAGTGTCGGTACCCGCATGGCATTGTGGCTCTTGCTATAAAATCCTTACAAATGCAGATATAACTAATACGCTAATACACACAAGTTGGGTACCAAAGTCAATTAAATATGAAAATTTGGATATCTATACATATAATAAAACAGAAACGGACAAAAAGTCTGTACTTACATGAAATATAAAAAAAAAAAATTACTGCTATGTGATGTGTACAGGATATAGACCCCAAAACGATAGATATTAAAATTTTTGTCTGTTTGTCTGTTTGTCTGTTTGTCTGTTTGTATGTTCGCTTTTCACGCAAAAACTACTGGACGGATTTTTACCAAATTTTGTGTAGTAATAGCTTATAACCCGGGTCAACATATAGGGTACCTTTTATTGCGGGAAATTTAATTATTCCTACGGGAAAATACAAAAACTGATTCTTACTAAAATAGATGGCGCCACATGATTATGAAAATACGTTATATTTAATCGCTGTCTCAATTAATAATGAATCATGTTAATTTTTTTTACCTGCTTCAAAACATAATATAAATTAAAACCCATCCAGGCTCATATAAAATCATAAAAATAATTTCATGTTATTTACGTCATTATATCTACTAAGCAATAGATGGCGCAGGAAGTCAGTAAGATTACGATATACCTCTCACAAAAGAACATTCGAATGATTATATTAATTAGGGTGAAAGCCCCTTCTGTTGCCACTTTAAGATGTTTTTCACTTCTTTTGCATCATAACTACTAAGCAATAGATGGCGCGGGAAGTCAGTAAGATTACGATATACCTTTCACAAAAGTACATCCGAATGATTATCTATATTAATTAGGGTGAAAGCCCCCGCTGTTGCCACTTTAATTTTTTTTACTTCTTTCGACTATGGTCTTATGTAGGTATCTAAGATTGTCAAGAATGTATCTTATACTTTACTTTAAATTTTTAAATTTACAATACAAAAAAAATACTTAAAAAATTTAACCGACTCCAAAAAGTATTTGTCAACTGAAAAGGAAAAATATAATTTATATTATAATTAAGGTACCTTTTTGAGGTCGGTGCCAGTCAGTTTATTTTTTTAAATTACTATTTATTTCCTAAGTTTTAGTGTATATTGTACAATAACATACCCACGAAAACTACTAAACCGATTTTGATGAATCTCAGACTGTTCCCAAAGTTAGAATACACCTAATTTAAATCAAATAGAATCATCTCGATATGCTTTTAGATTTCGAGAAATTCGTGGACATGCATAGTAAAAACATATAACTAATCAATCAATCAATCAATCAAATATTTATTTGCGTTAAATAGGGTACATTACAGTGATGTTAAAAAATAATAAGTTAGTGCTTAAGACCTATTTAGCCATGTCTATTTAGTATTCATATACTTACGAAATTTAGTTTTATTTTAGTCAATTAAAAACCTATTTTTTAAACTTAAAATGTGCGAAGGGTGCCGATTGATGTGTTTTTTGTCAATCAAATTTTAAAAGATACATCGAGAAATCAATACTTAACTAACTTAGATAAAATAAAAGAAACATCTAATTCGATGTAAACTGAAAAGCGTTTATAATATTCCTATGTCATAAAGAATTATTACTATTGTTATTATGACTTAAAAGTCAAAGATAAAAAGTATATTATCAAGCAAAAGTTATTAACGAAATGTTTAAAGCTAAGTAAGCACTCGGGGCAGTGGCCAAAACTAAAGTTCTTACCCTATTGATGTAAAATTTATATTTCGCATTTCCACTCGACGCTAGATGTCGCTACAGTATGTCGTAAAGTATAGTGCCACAAATATATCTGAACCGGTGACAGTGGTCCTGGAGGAGCCACTAGCAATACAAAATTAACTGTCAAAATGGACTGCCGGCAGTCAACAGTATATTTAGTACCAAAAAATAACCACTGTGTGAAATAAGTTTGTCGCAATGTAGACAAAATGACACCAATGTAATTTTGAAAAATTTGCTCATAAACGCTAAGTGGCCAGTACGTAGATACCGACACCTACCTACCATTTTTTATGTCATTTAACCGGCTCTGGCTACTTAGGCCTTCAGCCGTAGGTACCATCCAATAAAATAAAGGAATATTAAAAATAGTTTTCTATCTAACTTATTTATTCATTTATTTACTAGGAAAGCTTACATAAGTGATGATTGATTAAAATTAAATAATTAAATGGTATATCATTACATTTTATACCTGTTACTTAAAGAAGAAATGTTTCCATATCAAAATACTAGCCTTCCGCCCGCGACTTCGCCCGCTCGGACTAAACGACGACGTTATCCCACGGGAATGTGATATTTTTCAGGGATAAAAAGTAGCCAAAGGCAGCCATTACATCCAGATCGCGATCACTGATCGTGATCTTGATCGCGATCGAGATTTACTTTGTAGATATTTTGCGATCAAGATCGCGAACCGTCAATCACCTTCGTACACAGTCAATCTGCATCGCGATCATTGATCATTGATCATTGATCCAGATTGACTGTCTAATGGCTGCCTAATGTCACTTTTCAGCTGCCAAACTATTCCCATTCCAAAAGTCACGTCGATCCGTTGCACCAATTTTGACGTGAAAGACGGACAAACAAACAAACCCACTTTCACATTTATAATATTAGTATGGATACACACAATCTCTTTTACATTTTATAGTAAAAATATGATTGGCCTGATATTATGCATTACTAAGTAAGAACTTCTGTTTGAATCGTGAAAGCGCGCATATGCGCAAAACGATAATACGCGCTCTAATCGCGCGCAGCAAGAGTGCGCTTCACCACTGGAGCTCCATAGTAGTGGTCGGAGTGGACGTGCCTCGTGCGATCCAAGAGCACCAAGAGAACAAATTAGATTCACGATCCATGATCCCCAATCTTAGGTCGTGGTTGGCCAATCCAAGATGGATCGTTTGGTGTGGTTCAGTCTTATGAACCTCGCGTAGAATAGATCTATTGCCCGCTAGCAAGCAACGTCGAAGAACGAAGAACGGCTGTTCAAAATAATCGTTATCATTATACACAATTTAACAAGTAGCTAAATGGGATTTAAAAGAAAATCGAGATCCAAGTGGCCCTTTTGAGTTATGAAGAAGAGAAGAGAAGTTTGTTTTTTTTGTCGCCTCTAAGGGATTGCAGACTTCAGTATTTAATTTGACATACATTTTAGCTTGATACCTCCCACGCATACTTGAGAAAAAGTTTCTTGACAGACGGACAGATCTTTGAATGAGGGCTCAACTATGTTCATGCAGCATATGATAACAACATACCATGTTCATACCCTAGCCTGCATATTCGATATTCTTTAGACCCTTTTCGTAGAGAATAGGACTTCAAGAAGAGCGTTATGAAATCTGAGCAACAAACACACATAAACTAAACTAACACAAAAGTCACTACACCGCGCGTACGAAGTCGCGGGCAACAGCTAGTTTTTATATAAAAGGAATTTAAGTAAGTGATTTACAAATAAAAGGGCGACACTGTCTAAGCGAATGGACTATAGGTACTTACGTAGTTACCAGTTACGTATTTAAATGCGTCTTAAATTTCGTTACGATTTGTAGTATAAATGTGTCTTATGAGTTAATCGTGTGATTAAAAAGATAATAATTTATATATGAGTTTCAAAAAAATGTACTCGAGCGCTCAACACGAATGGGTCGTTCAAGGAGAGGCGAGACGCGGGAAAATTGTGCTATCATTGCGCGCTCGCGATATAAATCAACCAGAGCGAATCCTCGCGGTTTTACCCGCGTGGTACCCGTTACCATAGGAATATCGGGATAAAATATAGCCTATGTCTCTCTGGAAGAATGTAGCTTTCTAATGGTCAAAGAATTTTCTAAATCGGTCCAGTAGTTCCTGAGATTAGCGCGTTCAACCAAACAAATAAAGAAACTTCAGCTTTATAATATACTAGCGGCCGCCCGCGGTTTCACCCGCGTGGTTCCCGTTCCCGTGGGAATATCGGGATAAAAAGTACATATAAACCTTCCTCTTGAATTACTCTATCTATTAAAAAAAAACGCATCAAAATCCGTTGCGTAGTTTCAAAGATTTAAGCATACAAAGGGACATAGGGAAAGAGAAAGCGACTTTGTTTTATACTATGTAGTGAAGTATAGTATACAGGGTGTTAGTTTGGTCAGTTGCAAGCCCAAAATCACAGCTTGTACTCATAATATTGAACAACTTTCCCCAAGAAACACGGGTCGAAACATGAAAAAAGTTTTTGGTCTCCCATACAAACTGCACAGTCAGCTGATGGATTTTGTATGAAGGGAGCAAATTTTTTTTTTCCGATTTCGACCCATGTTTCTTGGGAAAAGTTGATTAATTTTTTGAGTACAAGCTGTGGTTTCGGGCTTGCAACCTTCGATGAACACCTAGTTCTAGATACATACTTGAAGTGACAGATATGTCCAAGCCTCATACGCCCACTTGAGAGTATAATTATAAGTAGATTATTTTGACAGTGTCAATAATACTAAGGTATTTCAAACTTGGAACGCTTCTTGTCATTTATAATGTAAGATCGTAACATTCGTAACCTTTTTTCTCCGTTTAAAAAAAAGTCAGTCTGTCCATTCCATATAAAGTTTTCATTTAGTTCGTTTCAGTTACTTCGGACCCAGGTGGGCCGATGTAATTGCATAATCTTTGCCGGTGGGGCTATTCCACCAACGAAGGATGTAAATGTGGTGCCCCCTCCCAAACCATGGCACATCTAATGTCCTGCCCCACGTCAGGGGGGTATCACTCCGCAGTTTAGGTACGTTCGGCCGGCGCGCCTGCCGGGCAGGCGAATGGCAGAAGGATGCCGCTCTGCTCGTACGCTCCACGTTCGCGCGTAAAACGATCGATCATTTCTGTGATTTTTGTGCACCGAACAATGACTACTTAACGTTCTTATAATCCGTATATAAGATACTGTTGTGTTTACGGGTGTCTAAATAAAAGAAAGAACAAAAGAAACAACAAAACCGAACTCGCAAGTCGCTCGCAACCCTAACCAGCGAGCGAGCTGTTTGAGGCATTCATAGAAATAGAAACGCTCGCGCGTAGCTATTGGGTACAGTTTTGCTTGCATGCGCGAACTCTAGGTTATTATAACAGTAGGCAAGCGATGACAAAGCAACCGGAATTGGACTTTATTTCCACGCAGAAAGATTTATTTTTATTTGAATGAGCTTGCAGAGTGAGTCTTCTGTGCCTTAGCACTATTATTTATTCTGTGCCCACGTGCCCTTCATCTTGCACGCGCGAAGACCTATATAACGCCACTGAGAACGCAGTACGTGTGGCGTAGTATTGGGCTGAACGGATTTGAAGCCAAGTTGATCGAGACGCTAAGAAGAAGATTTAGTTCGTGAGCCTTCATCTAGTACTATTGTTGATCGAAGCTTGCAACAGACCAAACTAACAGCCTGTAGATGTGACGCAGCAACTGATGCACAATTCGCCTCTCCTTGAAGGCGATACTCGGAAAAATTATGCTAAAGCGAGATAGCAATGAGAAAACGACGCGCGTGGGAGCGAGACCGATTTTGCCGATTACGCAAAAAAAAACACAAAATCACTTCGTATTCAAAAACTATAGCGAGTTTAAAAAAATGCTTCTATACGATCCTAAATATTATTGGTGTCCACTAATTAAACCAATTTTCAATAGTATATGTATCCCCATTTAAGAATAATCTTGATATTTCTTATTTTTTTGAGGTATTTTCGAAAATAAAAAGTGTCGAGCCAAAATCATAAAATCGTGTTTCTGAAACTATACGATTCTAGATAAAGGTATGAAGAAATACATATCTTATTACCAGATTTGTAACAACTGTAACCGTCCTATAGTTTTAAATAAAAAAGTCCATACTTTTTCCGAGTAGCGCCTTAACGAGCACTTACAGATGACACAAACAGTTTTAACTAATCGGTTTTGCAAATGTGTTTATTTATTTTTCTTTTTTAGAGCAAAATGGGAATCGTGGAACAAACTGGGCAACATGTCTCGCGACGAAGCGATGCAGGCCTACGTCGACGAGTTACACAAGGTATTGTAGACTTTAAGCCCGGTATACACATGCTACTAAAAGAGCATGCTATTGTTTGCTACTAGGTAGTATTCTCTTTTATAACAATGCTCTCCGAGTGTTTAATAAGCATGCTCTTTTCGTATACTTACACGTGCTAATTGTCTGCTACTACGTAGCATCTGCTCGAAACTAGCATGCTTCTGTGCTACTAAATAGCATGTGTATTCCAGGCTTTAAGGTGTATCTCACCCTGCACCGCACACCGCTCCGGTTTGTGGTAGGTAGTGCGCTTCTTAACTTTGGCTGCAGAATCTAGATTTGCAAACAAAACCCGCAGTGTATAACACACTCACGCCGCATCTCCGTCCGGTGGTGCGGAAACCGGGGCGGCGCAGTGTGAAAACCGCCTAAATCAGAGACTGTAATCAATATTTTAAAAATATCGATATAACTATAAAATTTCGATAGTTGGATATCGATACGTAATATCGATAATTACGAAATAAACGTGCGAGTGCGTCGTTGCCAGATTTGGCAGGCGAGAGGATCGGGGGATTCCCGGGGCGCCGCCGGCGCGGCGGCGGAGCGACAACGTCAAGTGTTTGTTTATCCAGATGCAAACATGGCAACATGCATACATGATATGACGCAACAAGGCCTTATCGATAAATTAATTATCGATATTATTGACGATATTATTATAGTAGAAAAAAAATCGATAAAATTTTCGTTATTAAATTAATTTTTAATTAAGCGTTAATTGTTTGTACTTATACAACGTGTTAATGAATTAACCCAAATCCTCTTAGGTGTTAATTGTGCTCATGAATATGAACAACTTTTACTATGGGGCCAACTCTGCAACTCAACAAAAAATATCAGCTGTTCCATACATTTTGGTCGAGTAGGTATTGACAATTTGTATGAAACAGCTGTTTTTTTTTGTTGAGTTGCAGAGTTGGCCCCATAGTAAAAGTTGTTCATATTCATGAGCACAATCGCCACCTAAGAGGTTTTGGGTTAATTCATTAACACGTTGTATAAGTAACATTTCGAATATTAAAACTTTATCAGTATTTGAAAAGCTATTATGAATATGTATTAAAATATTAAAGTTTCCTTTGCTATAAAATGGAGAGATAATTTTTCTTTATAATCAATACTATCACTTTTGAACATAGGTACTTAGAAATAGACATTTAAACTATAGGTACTTACTGATGAAAGGAAATTTTAAATTGCATATAATTTTCAAATCAATATCCCCGTTCGTTTCCATGACATACTTTCAATGCTATTCGAGTAAATTAGTTTAAAAACGTAAGTCGCGACGAGTTTGATGTCTCAACTTCAGTATATTATTCAGTATCAGGGACCAGACTGATATTTTTTTATATATACAGGATAATTTTCTATCAGTGCACAAATTTTTAGGGCCGACTCAGAATCGGTAAGTGAACAACTTTCTCCTAGAAACAGGTCGAAATATGACAAAAAAAATTTTGACTCTTCATGGAAATCGGACTGATCACGTGATCGATTTAGTATGGGAAGTCCAAAATTTTTTGTCGTATTACTCACCGATTCTGAGTAGATCCTAAAAATTTGTGCACTGATAAAAAAATTATCCTGTACCTATTTAAAATAATTTTGAAATATCAGCAACACAACGCAGGTATTTAGTTTCAAATATTTAACACATTTTCATAGAGAACTTTTCTTATTAGACAAGGACAGTGCTACCCTCTTGTGACGTCACAAGTGGGTAGCGCCATATTCCCGCCATATAAAATGTATTTCTAGAAGGAGATAGCTAGAGTCACAGTTGGTCACAATTCAGCAGCTCATTACTTGCTTGTTATAAAAAACTGATTGAATTTTTAACCTGTTTCCCATGGGGGCATGTGTACGTACATACATAGGTACCTATGAATTTTTCTTGACTCTGACAATCGTAACATAAAATTATCGCAGCAGCCTAGATAAATGAAAACATAGCGTTAGGAGAAATAAATACTTTGTTCTGCCGACACCGACGTTGATTAGTAATAAAAAAGTGTACCCCTCCGTTTTTCACTAAAAGTATATGTTGTGTTTGATTTCTATGTAAGTAGGTATATCTGTACGAGGCACTGCCTCTTCAAGCTAGTATTCGATAAACGGTCGTATCATAAACATTGTGTTTTCACTGCACGCTTACTTGCTATTCGAGTATCAACCAAATCATCAAAATAACGTACATAGTGTTTGACCTTAAAGAGCCGGATAATAATTATTGTGGAATTTGCGGATAAAAGGCGACCTTAAAAATTCGGACAGCCAGAGCTTGCGGGTTCGTGTCCCGTATATGACCAACTTGTAAAAAGTGAAACTTGAAATACCTACGAATTAAATTAAAGGATATATTTTCTCCCCCAGATAGTAGAAACCATGTCGTATAGCAACGACGTGGCGTCATTCCTGTCAGTGGATTCGAACAACGACCTGGAGCTGGTGGCAGGAGACGTACTCGCCAGGGTGCGCGACCAGGACACACCTGATGGTAACCCGTAACTTCTCACACATAACATGTAACACGTAACATATCACACCTAACATGTAATTCTACACACGTAACATGTATCACGCAGCATGTCACCCGAAATATGTAACATCTAACACGTAACATGTATCATGTTAAACGAAACATGTTACATGTCATTCCTGCCAGTGGATTCGAACAACGGCTTGGAGTTGGTGGCGGGAGACGATTTCGCCAGGGTGCGCGACCGCCCTGGCCGTCCTGCGGCTGCAGATTGTATGTCAAATTACTTTAAACTTACTTTACTTTAATTGTAGACCACTTTACGTATTACCGTTGGACGGCCAGGGCGGTCGCGCACCCTGGCGAAAAAGTCGCATCATAAACTAGTAGCAACATATTGTACGTGTAACAGTAACATGTTACACGTACAATAATCCTACTCCTACTAATATTATAAATGTGAAAGTTTAGATGTTTGGATGTTTGGATGTTTGTTACTCAATCACGCCAAAACGGCTCAACGGATTTGGCTGAAATTTGGGACACAGATACTTTTTGACCTGGAGAGGAACATAGGCTACTTTATATCCCGTAAAAGTATCACATTCCCGCGGGATAACGCCATGTAGTCCACGCGGGCGAAGCCGCGGGCGGAAAACTAGTAAGTAATAAATATTTTTTTACAATCACACCAATTATCGAAACCCATGTAAATTTCATTGAGAAACTATGTCATGGAAAACTTGATAACGGATAAATATATACTTAAAATACTTTTTGTTTGTAAATACATAAGTACTTAATATACATAGAAAACACCCAGACCAAGACAAATAGACATGTTCATGCACACACATATTTGTCTTGTTCGGGTTTGCAGAAGGCAGGTATCCTAACCCTGCGCCGAATCGGTCGTCGAAATGTAACACATGAAACACATTGTAACACATAACATGTAAAGTCCGTTCGGTTAGATAGTGTCGGTACACCTGCCTGCACGGCATTGTGGCTCTTGCTATAAAATGCAGATATAAAATAATACACTCAAGTTGGGTACCAAAATCAATTTTAATGAAAATTTGGATATTTTTATATAAAAGGAAGTTAAATAAGTGATTTACAAAAAATAATAATTATTATAAATTTTTTATATGATTATTATGATTACTTATCATCGCTCGAATTGTCACAAGTCATAACCGTCGTTACCACCTGCATTTATAATAAACATAGATTATTTAAGAAAATATAATTTAATAAATGCCGAGTCCCAAAATCCAATTCCATTTTCGGGTGTACGCCGCACGCGGCTTCTTTTGTTTATGCGGCGGCATGCTTTGACAAGCAGCGGCACGTGCCAAGGCGGCGCGATCAAAGGGCGACACTATCTAAGCGAATGGACTTTCACACGTTCATGTACACATAACATGTAACAAGCAACATTGTTTTCTACCAGATTCGTTGTCGGCCAGCGGCGCGTCGTCGCCGGCGCGCGCGGCGTCGCCCGTGCGGCCGCGACACGACTCGGACGACGAGTTTATTGACACTGTCGATGTTACCATTGTAAGTATTTACATTTAAATAATTCAAAATATTTATTGCTGAAAAATGGAAAATGAATGATTTTAGAAAAAATCGACCCGTCTCAGAAATAGCTCCGATAGGTAACCAACCAGTTGTGAGACGGGTCGATTTTTTCTAAATAGGGCAGGCGTACCGGTTTTGGCCACTGTACCGGTTTTGGCCACTTTTTGCTCTAAAAGTTTTCTAAACAACTTTTAGCCATTTTTGATAAAGGCAATTAAAAGAAGGTATTTTAAAGTAATAATAACAACCATTAGAATTCCTTATGTCATACGTTTTTTTTTCAATAAATTCCATTTTCTGTTTGAAAAAATGTTTTGTATGAAAATTATAAGAAATTTGTTTTGGATGAAATACTTTATAACCCTTTGTTTTTTACAATTAAATTGTTGTTTTGCAATTGACTGGTTTCTAGCGCATTAGAATATATTGATTTAACCTGGGTTTGGTTTTGATTTTTCGCAATACTTACAAAAATTTAACTATCAGTAAGTGGCCAAAACCGGTACATTTGGCACCTCTCACACATTGTGTGTAATATAAAAAAAACTATTTTATTTTATAAATTTGAAAAATGTACCTTTAAAGGTAGATAAATTATCTATAATTTAAGATATGATTTGTGTCATAAATACCTAAGACCATTTAGTACTTAGTGCTTAAAAGTAAAAAAAACCTTAAAGTGGCCACAAAGGGTACCTCTGCCCTACTTCATTTTCCATTTTTCTATAGTACAGTTTCTTTTTCCAATATTATTTCTCATTTATTATTCATTTTTATTGCCAGGGTGAACCCGAGCCGATCGTACAGCGAACAGCGCCCAGATTGAGCAACGGACACGCACACCAGATCAGTTCACAGCTCACACGTATGTTTGTTCATTCATTCAATAAATAATAATAAATAAGTTTAAAAAAAATCATTTTTATGACAAGCTTTTTGCTGACTGTACTGTATTGTATTGTCATCTGAACCAAATCTGTATCACAGATTATACTTTAGTGATCTTTTAATTAAACTTTGACCCTTATTTCGTTGGAGTAAAGTTCAATTTTGAATGAAACTGTTTATTTTCTAAGGTTTCTCGACCTGTCAGGATCGCATTCTTTGAGCGGCCAGATTTTAGTGAAAATGAAAATGACACGCGTGGGTGTGTGTTGAGTGCATCAAGTGTGTGAATGTATTGTGTGTTTGTTGACACTGTCGATAACACTATTTGTTCGGAAAAGATCGACGTTTCTGAACGCATCTCTAATGTCACGTCAAATTGACATTAGCTGTCACTTGAAGTTGACAGCTCTCTTGATTGGAATTCTTGTAAGAAAAATGTCGGATTAAAAACCGCTCGCGTTGAATATGCCTGGCATATCGAGTTTGAATTGAATCTTAAATTATCTATTTGATCCCGTTTTGTACGACCAAGATTTTGACGCCATCCAACATCGGGCCGGTCGCGGTGCTTTGAAAGATAACTTTCCACCACACGCGTTGTTGTCGGGACGAGAAATATTAATAAACAAGCCCCGCGTGTGTCGTTGTGTATTGTTGGGGTGCCCAGTGTCTTGGGACCCTGTGTGGTATTTGTTTTGTGAGTAAGGTGACGAATTGGTAAGGTCTGCAGAAGAAGAAGGAACTACCAGGGGGCGCGCCCCCTCCCTCCGCTGCCCAGGAGACTTTCGACACCACAGACCCGTATGTAAAATCACCTTACTTCACATTAAGTCGCTGTGTATCGCAGTTTCAATTGTTCAGTTACATCCCGGCTGAAATCAAGTTTTGTCCGGAGTCCATACTAGTGATACCTACGCTTCCACTGCGCCATGCCGGTTCCGCGGGTCTAGGCAGGGGTGTACTGAACACTATTGTTAGTATTTAAAATAATAATATAGAAGATTCTTTATTACTTAGCTACGCAGTCGTCTCAGTGGTTAGAGCATTCGCTTAGACAGTGAGAGGTCGTGGGTTCGAGTCCCATCGGAGCTAGATGTCAGACGAGTCGATTTTTTAGTGATCTTTTAATAAACTTTGGCCCTTATTTCCACGTCCACAGATCTCAAAGTCCTGGAACAGTTGCCGGGAACCCTCGCACGGTTGGAGGCGGATGTCGCCGCTCTCAGGAAAGCTGTAGAAGGAGATAGAGCGCGCTTACAGGTAATTGTAATTGTCGACTTTATTTCTAAGCAGTAAGGACCAAAGTAATAAATCCTGAGGTCCCAGTTTCGATTCCCAGTGGGGATGGTCGTAGTGAAACCTATTATGTGGTGATTGTGCTCCTGAATATGAACAACTTTTACTATGGGGCCAACTCTGCAACTCAACAAAAAAATCTGCTGTTCCATACATTTGGTCGAGTAGGTATTGACAATTTGTATGAAACAGCTGTTTTGTTTTTTTGTTGAGTTGCAGAGTTGGCCCCATAGTAAAAGTTGTTCATATTCATGAGCATAATCACCACCTAAAGTACGTTTTATAATTCGGTGCAAAAAAAAAAAAACACTTTTATATTTTGCAGTTTGGCAACGGGGTGTCGTAAACCTTTTTCTTCATGTCTCTTTTAAACCAAATTTATTGTGAGGTTTTGGTTTTACAGATTTTGTTAAAATCTACTTATAAGAAAAAGCGGTTAAAGCGCATAAGATAATGCAAAATGGGTTAGATAGTAATAGTAGAGACACAATAGTTACAAGTAACAACGGTTCAAACTTAACAATAAACAAAAACAATTACAGAAACAACAAGAAATCTACAAAATAATGTAAAAGAAGTACTGTACGCGAAGCAGATAGGTAAAGTAAACAAATTCGATATTAATCAAAGAATCACACAAATGTCAACCTAGGTTTGTCACCCCTGCGTGTTGCCAGAACGTGAAAAAAATATCCATCTAACATCCCTTCGAAAAATTATTTTGTTGTTTACGTAAGAGTAATATCCATTTTTTTACATTTATTAATAATGTTAAACAAATATCTATCCAGTCAAAACGTGTTTTGAATTGGGTATTTGACTGATTTTTTTTTATTGGCTCAAAATGTTTATTGAACTAGTAGAAACACAACATAGGTATTTATTTTCAAATATCTTGCATATTTTCAGCGATATAGAGCATCAAACTTTCTGATTAGACAAGGAGAGCGCTATAGAAATGTGACGTCACATTTCTATAGCGCCGTACTCTCGCCATAGATAATTTCGTTTTAGAAAGAGATAGCTAGTCACAATTAAATAGCTCATAATTAGCTTGTTATAATACAGATTGAATTTCTTTTTTCACATTTGTTATTCAATAATGTTGTATTTCTGAATATCATAATTAAATATCTACATTTCCACAACAGTCAAATACCCAATTAACAGCAATGTTGTTCACAAATAAAGAAATCTACAGAATGTGAATATAGAGTTTTAATATGGTATTACTGTTTTCTTTTTTTTTGCACCGATTTATAAAACGTACTTTAAGAGGTTTTGGGTTTATTCATTAACACGTTGTATTTATTTGTCGTTCCCAGCAAGTGTCCGGCTCGTGGCGGTGGCCGTGGCAGGAGCTAAGCGCGCCAACATTCGTGTTCGTGTTGTTGTGGCCGTTCGTCGCGTACAGGATTGCAGCCAGAATGCAACGCAACAGGACCACGTGAGTTGTTGTTGTTAATAACTAGCTGGCCGCCAGAATACAGCGCAACAGGACCACGTGAGTTGTTGTTGTTAATAACTAGCTGGCCGCCAGAATACAGCGCAACAGGACCACGTGAGTTGTTGTTGTTAATAACTAGCTGGCCGCCAGAATACAGCGCAACAGGACCACGTGAGTTGTTGTTGTTAATAACTAGCTGGCCGCCAGAATACAGCGCAACAGGACCACGTGAGTTGTTGTTGTTAATAACTAGCTGGCCGCCAGAATACAGCGCAACAGGACCACGTGAGTTGTTGTTGTTAATAACTAGCTGGCCGCCAGAATGCAGCGCAACAGGACCACGTGAGTTGTTGTTGTTAATAACTAGCTGGCCGCCAGAATACAGCGCAACAGGACCACGTGAGTTGTTGTTGTTAATAACTAGCTGGCCGCCAGAATACAGCGCAACAGGACCACGTGAGTTGTTGTTGTTAATAACTAGCTGGCCGCCAGAATACAGCGCAACAGGACCACGTGAGTTGTTGTTGTTAATAACTAGCTGGCCGCCAGAATACAGCGCAACAGGACCACGTGAGTTGTTGTTGTTAATAACTAGCTGGCCGCCAGAATACAGCGCAACAGGACCACGTGAGTTGTTGTTGTTAATAACTAGCTGGCCGCCAGAATACAGCGCAACAGGACCACGTGAGTTGTTGTTGTTAATAACTAGCTGGCCGCCAGAATACAGCGCAACAGGACCACGTGAGTTGTTGTTGTTAATAACTAGCTGGCCGCCAGAATGCAGCGCAACAGGACCACGTGAGTTGTTGTTGTTAATAACTAGCTGGCCGCCAGAATACAGCGCAACAGGACCACGTGAGTTGTTGTTGTTAATAACTAGCTGGCCGCCAGAATACAGCGCAACAGGACCACGTGAGTTGTTGTTGTTAATAACTAGCTGGCCGCCAGAATACAGCGCAACAGGACCACGTGAGTTGTTGTTGTTAATAACTAGCTGGCCGCCAGAATACAGCGCAACAGGACCACGTGAGTTGTTGTTGTTAATAACTAGCTGGCCGCCAGAATACAGCGCAACAGGACCACGTGAGTTGTTGTTGTTAATAACTAGCTGGCCGCCAGAATACAGCGCAACAGGACCACGTGAGTTGTTGTTGTTAATAACTAGCTGGCCGCCAGAATACAGCGCAACAGGACCACGTGAGTTGTTGTTGTTAATAACTAGCTGGCCGCCAGAATACAGCGCAACAGGACCACGTGAGTTGTTGTTGTTAATAACTAGCTGGCCGCCAGAATACAGCGCAACAGGACCACGTGAGTTGTTGTTGTTAATAACTAGCTGGCCGCCAGAATACAGCGCAACAGGACCACGTGAGTTGTTGTTGTTAATAACTAGCTGGCCGCCAGAATGCAGCGCAACAGGACCACGTGAGTTGTTGTTGTTAATAACTAGCTGGCCGCCAGAATGCAGCGCAACAGGACCACGTGAGTTGTTGTTGTTAATAACTAGCTGGCCGCCAGAATACAGCGCAACAGGATTACGTGAGTTGTTATTGTTAAGGTGCTACTCGGAAAAAGTATGGACTTTTTGATATTAAGCTATAGGACGGTTACAGTTGTTAAATATTTCTTCATACCTTTACCTAAATTCGTATAGTTTCAGAAACACGATTTTATGATTTTGCCTCGACAGTTTTTCTTTTCGAAAAGACCTCTAAAAATACAAAATTTCAAGATTATTCTTAAATGGGGTTACATAATATACTATTGAAAATTAGTTTAATAAGTGGACACTAATAATATTTAGGATCGTGTGGAAGCATTTTTAAAAAATCGCTATAGTTTTTTAATACGAAGTGATTTTGTTTTTTTGCCTAATCTGCAAAATCGTTCCCGCTCCCCCACGCGTCGTTTTCTCATTGCTATCTCGCTTCAGCATAATTTTTTCGAGTATCGCCTTAATAACAAGAGCTGAGCGCGCCAACGTTCGTGTTCGTGTTGTTGTGGCCGTTCGTCGCGTACAGGATTGCCGCCAGAATGCAGCGCAACAGGACCACGTGAGTTGTTGTTGTTACAGTCGTCACAAAATAAGATGCCCGTTTTGACACATGCTAAAGTGACGTTATTAGGCATGTAACCATACGAGTCTGTGATCGATTCTCGCGATTAATCGATTAAGGTTCTGAGTAACTAATCGATTATAGTAGGTTTGCAACTTATGTGGATTAAAAATAAAGTTATTATTATAAAATGTTTAACTTACTATATAGGTACTTATACTTTTAATAAACATATAATTAAAGTATAAATGGACCTTTTATGTTATATAAACTTGAATCGAATCCACTTAAATTGCATGATTTATATAAGAGCGAACGCGCACTTGTGATTTTTAATCGGGCGATAGTTTGGTCTTTCTCGGATTCAGTATAGAGTTATATGGCAGTGGCAATCGTCAGTGCGCTTAAACTACAGACCGATCAAACTATCGAAAATTACTGGCCGATATAGTTGTACGATCAAACTATCGCACAACTATCGGCCGGGCGGTAATGTGAATGAAGGACTATGTGAGCGTGCGCACTGCATTCAACTAAACTATCGCTCAACTATCGGTAGACTGCGCATTCATCGAACTATCGAAAATGACTGGCCAATAGTTACTTTACAATACAACTATAGTTATAGTTACAGTTATACAACTATCGGACAACTGAGCGCGCGCCCGGATTCAACTAAATTATCGACCAACTATCGGTCGACTAAAAATCACAAGTGCTCGCAGATTCTCAAAACCAAACTATCGGCCGACAGTTTGATCACGATCGTCTTACGATTCCGACTAAACTATCGGTCGACTAAAAATCACAAGTGCGCGTTGGCTCTAAAAGTGCAAGTATTTTAACTACAGCTCACAGCATAGACATGGTCATAGTTTAGCTACATTACTTATTATAGCGGCCTGTACACGTTGGCCCAACCATTGGCCAATACGTCGTATATTAACACATTTGAAAGAACCTTTTCAAACGTCTTGTTCGTTCAAGTGTCTATGTACGACGTATTGGCCAGTGGTTGGATCAACGTGTACAGGCCGCTTACGGTGAACGCACGCTTGTCCGATGCGAACGCTTCGAACAAGACGAACAAAACGTGTTTTTAGAAATCTCTGGAAAGGTGTGACGATTCGACATGGTGAGGTGTGCAAGGTTGTCTAGGTTTTATGTAAAGATTTTTTTTTCATTCGGTTCATTCGAAACGTTCTCCTTAGATAAGTGTGCGTTTGCCTAGAAACCGTTTTATCGAAATCATTGTTGCCAATTCATAATTTTACTAATGCTTTAAGCGCCAATCTAGTTTTCACACAAAAAAGATCAATTTTACAAATTAATCTATTAAAGTGGTTATAACGATTATTTCGATAAAATTGAATGATGCTGGAGAAACCCTGCACACAACGGTTACAACAGTAGTATTTAAAAAAATAAAGACTGAGAACGTAACTGTTTTACGAGACGTTTCGTAGTGAATCGAATCTGCGTTTACTTTAGAATAAACGCAAAAATAATACGCGGAATACACTTTGCCATATTTTATGATACTTTCAAAAATGTAACATATTATTTTCATACACCTTTGATAAGTAATCAGCATATATTAGATTTTTTGGTTTTCGTAACAAGTTACATTCTAGGGTCATTGCCATGTGTCAAAACGGGCATCTTAATTTGTGACGACTGTAATAACTAGCTGGCCGCCAGAATACAGCGCAACAGGATTACGTGAGTTGTTATTGTTAAGGTGCTACTCGGAAAAAGTATGGACTTTTTGATATTAAGCTATAGGACGGTTACAGTTGTTAAATATTTCTTCATACCTTTACCTAAATTCGTATAGTTTCAGAAACACGATTTTATGATTTTGCCTCGACAGTTTTTCTTTTCGAAAAGACCTCTAAAAATACAAAATTTCAAGATTATTCTTAAATGGGGTTACATAATATACTATTGAAAATTAGTTTAATAAGTGGACACCAATAATATTTAGGATCGTGTGGAAGCATTTTTAAAAAATCGCTATAGTTTTTTAATACGAAGTGATTTTGTTTTTTTGCCTAATCTGCAAAATCGGTCCCGCTCCCCCACGCGTCGTTTTCTCATTGCTATCTCGCTTCAGCATAATTTTTTCGAGTATCGCCTTAATAACAAGAGCTGAGCGCGCCAACGTTCGTGTTCGTGTTGTTGTGGCCGTTCGTCGCGTACAGGATTGCCGCCAGAATGCAGCGCAACAGGACCACGTGAGTTGTTATTGTTAAGGAGGGTTAGACGGTCAGCGAAAAATCACTATGGAATCAACAAGCTCGAAACTAAAAATCGTAAGCGAAATTCACACTTTTAACAAAAAGTTAATAAAAAGGTTTAGTTTTTTTTTATCTAAAACAGTCACGAAATAGAAAAGGTAAATACCTATGTGTCTGTGATTTTATAGGAATTATTATTGTAAAACACGGTTGTAATGTGCATTTATATGAAATATTAGAGGTAACTTCAGGATTTCTTTCTATCGAGCAAATTTTTTGCAATCGTGTTTTCAAAACAGTCCTCCCATCACATATACGTTCTATAATACATATTGCAAATTTCATTGCGAACAATCTTTAATGTTTCAAATGACAGCTAATAGAAAATAGGCAATTTAGTCCTTAACAACAAGAGCTGAGCGAACCCACGTTCGTGTTCGTGTTGTTGTGGCCGTTCGTTGCGTACAGGATTGCCGCCAGAATGCAGCGCAACAGAACCACGTGAAAAATGGAAAATGAAGTATTTATAAAAAAAGTTCCATCGGAACTGGTTGTGAGACGGGTCGATTTTTTCTAAATACTTCATTTTCCATTTTTTTATAATAAAAATTGCATTGTAAATGCAAAAAACTAAAAATTGAAATAACTAGGACCACGTGAGTTGTTATTGTTAATAACTATTGTTATTATTGTGGCCATGGCAACAAGTGTCTGCGATAGCTGATCGGAAACAGGGACCGTTCTTGAAACGCCAATACGAAACTTCTTTTAGCCCCGCCCTTTTCACTCGATTCTGTCACAACTGGGGAGTCGGAGGGATGGCTATATACAAGGTGTAATTAAAATAAGCGACAATATTTTAGGAAGTGATTCTACCCATGAAACTGCACAACTTTCCCATAGAAACATAGGTCATAATTTTATTTTTTTTCGTCGTCCCATACTATACTGCCCATCAACCTGATGTTTTTGATATTTTTTTATAACTTGACCCATGTTTCTACGGGAAAGTTTTGCAGTTTCGTAGGTAGAATCACTCCGTAAAATATTGTCGCTTGTTTTGAATACACCTTATACAACGAAGTTTCGGATTTTGTATTTCAGAGTAAGCCCTCGTTAGAAGGACTATGACACACATTTTGTACTGGGCAACCCCCCTCGGCACACATATTTCCTACATATTTTTTTATATCAGTTTACCACGCGAAATAAGCTAAGATCCCCCCCCCCTTTTTACCAAAAACTGTATCCCCGCCTGGCTAGTTGATATGAGAAATCATGGAGGCTTTATACTCTTTTGAGCAGAAATGGTTTACTAAACTTGTAACGTGTCTTTATCAAACAAAATTTAAACTTTAACTTTATTTTTCTTTTCAGATAACGTCGTTGCCTTCAAAGTTAGCTAAGATAAGTTCTCATCGTTGCAAAAACCACATCGGATGCCTACACGAATATCCGAAACAAACGGATCTTTATCGTATATTTCGTATACACGTATCGTATAAATCACAGAACAAGAACACAATGATAAGGTTAGAAAGTGCATTGTAACGCATCGCATTTAGTACTGAAACAAGTGCCGCCTTCCAAATAGGCTCGTTGCTATAACAACGTGAATAAATTCGTAATCGTACAAAGATAATATGATGACTGTGTATGGTTTTAGCGCAAAAAGTTGGGATTATGACCAGTGATCGGATAATCGGATGCATATTTACCTAAAGTTGAGGTGTTAGCTGTCATGGAATGCACTTTTTTATCGAATTTTTTTAAATAAATAGCTCATGTTAAATACTTCGTTTTCACACCATGTTACTGACTAATTTTGCATTCTCAAATTTCCTGGAATCCCGGGATTTATATTTAAAAAAGAAAACATGTTTTAAGAAGCTGCTTCCGTAATTTCCTAGCCGAATATTAACTTTAGGTAAATATGCATCCGATTATCCGATCTCTGATTATGACGCACTACTTATTACCTTTCTTATGTTCTGAGATAGAAAACTTTATCAGATATTTCATATACGTATACGTATGTATACCTTTTCGGATATTTCGTAAACACGAAAGCGTGGCAGGTTACCTTACTAATCGGTAATTGTGTTTCTATCACAAATAGATTTAGTTTTTAATTTCATTCGCCCAATCGTGGTGCTGTTTGAATTATGTATGGCGATGTGTATAAAAAAACTTTAAAATTTAATAATGATAAAAAAACATATTGCTCTATCATATTCTTTATTTTACTTTCTTTCACATTCTTTTCTTGATTTTATAAAAATTTCCTCATTATTTCTCAAAATATTAAAAATAAATCAAACTGCTCACGAACTAAAACAAAACTCAATTATTATTATTATTAGTTTATTTATTGTGATAAAAACGACAAATATGGCACCGACTGACTTTTTAAACGGAGAAAAAGGTTACGAATGTTACGATCTTACGTCATAAATGACAGGAAGCGATAAGAAATAAGAAGTGCACCTTTGAAGTGAGCTCTGCCGTTTTTTCACTGCAACCGCTTATCAAGTGGTAAATCAAATGATCGAAGGGCACACTACATACAAGAAAAGATTTCAAAAATAACTTCTGTGCAAGAAAATCTCAAGTTAAATTATACTTTTCAATACTTTAAGATACACATTGCCATACTTTTATCCTTAAGTGAAAAAATATAGTTCCGTCTCTTTTTAATACCATATGAGTAAAAGAGACACCTTTTATTAAGTTAAAGTTACAAGGGCTTTATAATAGGGGTTCGCATTACCAGATATTTTTTTATTAACATCGTGATTATAATATAAAGTCTTGTTTTTATTACTTTAACTATTTAGTAAACAACTAGCGGCCGCCCGCGGTTTCACCCGCGTGGTTCCCGTTCCCGTGGGAATATCGGGATAAAAAGTACATATAAACCTTCCTCTTGAATCACTCTATCTAAAAAAAAAAACGCATCAAAATCCGTTGCGTAGTTTCAAAGATTTAAGCATACAAAGGGACATAGGGACAGAGAAAGCGACTTTGTTTTATACTATGTAGTGATATTGGTCTAATTCAATACCATTAATAGATTTTTAAGTTGTCGATGTAACAAATCGACTAATAAGCAATTTAAGTATTTGATTACAACAAAATAAAAATGAGTTAATTTTAAAATCAGTTTACTAAATAGTTTAAGTAAATAAAAATATTATAGAATATATGGGATGGGTGTTTAGTTGGGGAATTGCAATTATTAATATTAATGCTGAAAACAATATTGTAGTAGCGTCAGACTTAGATAAGATGGTGGTAGCTGGCCAGGCGGACTTAGTACAAGCCTTACCACCAACATATTATTATATTATTTTATATACATACAATACATTAAATAAAAAAAATATCTATTCAACTTGGCTTAATAAATAAGTTCTTTTGTATCGTCAATGTTTTCCTACTACCCATTTAAGACATTTTTAACTCAAAAGAAGAACAGGCAAGGCAGGGCAGGCAATAAACTTATCAGCTTTAATTGGAGTAATGATATTTACAAAGATTTATATCGTTATTTATTATTATAGTTTAATAATCGCAATTTCACAAATAAACATACCCAATGCATTTTATCGAGTACTAAATTTTGATTTTTGTAATATAACGGTTTTCGGTTTAGATTTTAATAATAATAACTATTGACATTGACATGAAAGTGATAGTAATTTTATTTATGTCTGTTTTCATTCCAAATTAAATTGTTTATTTTTATTACTTACTTACATACTTTTTTATTTTTATAATTTTGTACCAACACTTATGTAAAATTACCGGGAATTACCGAAGAAGTTAAATTATTTTTATTTAGGTACCTACTATAAAATTTTCAACAAATTAGGTTTGTGATACAATGTAAAATTGTAACATCTTTTATGAAAATTCTTGCTGTTTTTAAATGTCTGGTAGTAATATTTTATTAGATACCATTTTACCATTTTATTAGATACTTTAAAATTCTAACTATTTTATTTACTTGTACTATGTAAGTATGTGATTTTCCTATAAATATTAGCAAAGAAAAAGTTATCAACAATGACCATGTGTTGGTTCGGCCTTAAAAGCTAGAGTCGGTTAAAATCTTATAAAAAACATTCTCTCAAATTTTGAAAATCTTTTATTTATTTATTTAGATCAGGAATTATAAAAGATCTACTTGTACTAACAATATTTTATGTAATACTGAATTGTATGTTTTTGTGATACATAGTTTTTAATGATAATATAGTTATAATTTCCTGTTTTTTATAACAAAATGCATATTTATTTTGGGGTCGAGAAGAGAAAATTTCTATATTGAACTGAGTTTGTGCTGAACTAAAATTATTTTTTTTCATTTTTAGTAAATTTGGGAAAGTAATAAAAATATGATTCTTTATTAATTCAAATAAATATCAGATGCTGCTGTTATAATTTATGATCTGATAAAATAACAATTGAACAGATTTTGATGAATTTTGCTCTAATTCCTAAGTCAAAAGATAAGTACTTAAACAATAGTTATTGCTAGAATCTTCCCATAAAACATCACTGTTTTTATTTATTTATTAAAGTAATGTTCTTATGGGTTTCACATTTTACACGAAGTTTGTTTCAATGTGCTAAATTCTCTAACTAAAGAGATTGTGATGTATTTTGGTATAGAGCAAGATTGGCCAATAAGAAAGTGCCACTTCTAATAAAGTATATACCTAATATGGTGATTTAGAAAGACGTCCATACGAAGCCAAGCCCGCAATCGCTAGTTTATTTTCAAACCACTTTTGTACCAGCTAGTCAATTTACTTTTACTCTCAAAAAAAGATATAAGGCACTGGCTACACCGACAAATAAAGTACTATTTACATAAGGCCATGTTCACCGTAGCTTTTTATTTTTTAATCATTACCAATTTGATGTTTAGCACATCACTTACCTTATTCCTAAGTCAACAATATATTACTTTTTATTACAGGAAAGACGATTTAAGATTTATATGACGGTGTCTCTTTAATATGTGTTATTTTACAAGCTTTTTTTATCTTGCGTCGCTTCTTTCACTCGATTCTGTCCCGACTGGAGAGTAAGAGGGACGGAAGTGCCTCTCACTCTCTAGTCGAACTGCGAAGGTATCTTACGACCAAACTGGACCCGGGTAAATCCGCATGAAGCCACTAGTTGCATATTAAAGAGCTATCGCTTATAATTAGTTAAGAGATACATGTTAGTGGTGTATGAGTCACCATATAGTTGAATGTAATATATTTTACCAATTTTGTTAAGTATGTGTAATTATAATTATTATGAATAAAGGGGATTTTTACTGAAGTTTTTTGTTTTTATTTATTATTATCTAAGTTTATGTTACTAGTTATTGAGCGGATAAAAATAATTAAAAGGTAAACAAGAAATGCCGTTATTTCGCAAAGTTAACCTGCAGAGTATGGGCGTTTGTGCACTACACTGATTTTTACCGATCCGGAATAACGAATGCTTGTATTTTAATAATTAATAATTTATAATAGTAAGAATTTATTTATTTCGTGTAGTTTCAATGTTTCAAACCCTAAACTACACAAAATAAATAAATTCTTGTATCGGTGGGAGCCACCTGGCTCTGACACGCGACCTACATAAATAAGTACCTAGGTACCTTATTTCAGAAAAATGGAATTTTCCATTTTCCATTTTTCAACCATAAAAATTGCATTGTGAATGCAAAAAAGTAAAAATTTAAATAACTTACCTTATTTCTTAAAAAATAAGGTAGCATTCAGTTTGCTACCTTGCATTCGGCCGCCGTACACTGCAGGTTGCAGTTTAAAGTCCGCCCGCCCAAGGGGGGCTCGGCACAGAATGGGTTAATGTAATGCATACCGAGATGGTAACGAAAGACCACGACGCGGCGAGCACTTCAATGTCAAATAATTTTCAACTTTATACAGGGTGTTTTACAGATGATGTTGTACAGATGGGTACTTTCACCCCCTGAAGTATGTACACTTCAGGGGGTGAAAGTACCCATCTGTACAAACAAACAACTTTTACTATTGGACCACGTGCGATATCGCGTAAAAAATCGGCTGTTTCATTAAAAAGTGCAATACCGAATGGGCAAAAATGTATGGAACAGCTGTTTTTTTGAACATCAGTAGGGTTCACTGAACAACCCCTGTGAAAATCTGACGCGCTCGAGTGGATCCACACATCGTTTTATTTTTGCAATTTTGTTACCCTACCACCCCCTTAGGTTAGGCTCAAATCGACAGATTAGCAAAATTGACATTTATTTGTTAGTAAATTAACCCCCTTTATCTTAATCTGACGCGCTCGAGTATTATAGGTGACCGTTTTTTTTTATATTTTCAAAAATTTGCTGTGAGCTTGCGTCACTTCCAAATCGTCAGATTAAGAAATTGGAGCATCATTAGTGTTCACTGAACAACCCCTATGAAAATCTGACGCGCTCGAGTAAATCCCAAAATCCCCTCTTGGGATCCCCTACTATCATGGACGTTTGTTGACTCGTGTGAGGGGACGGTAAAGGCATCCGCAGACGTGGGACTTTTGTCTGCCGGACTAACTTTAAAGTGGTAACTTTCGCCACGAACTCAATGCATTACGACGGTTATTTCATTCGTAAAGATCTAGCCAGGAGTAGGCCTATTTCATTCCCCGTGTCGGCTCGAAAACGCGGCGGGTTGCCGCCGGTCGGTGGAGACAAGTGGATGAAAAAATAATATTTTTCTGAAGTGTACTTGTCTCCCCCGTCCACAAAAAAGTGGACGTGTCTCTACTGGGGTCACAAGGACACAGGGGGAGACAAGTGCACGTACTGAAATTAGGTCCGCAAAAGAGCTAGAACATATGTGATAGAAAGAGATGCAACGACAACGAGTGGTCGTTCGTGATTTGCCTGCGCCGTACAAGCTGAATTCTACTTTATTGCGTTATAGTTAGAGTTGCTATTTATTTAAATGACAGCGGAGTGAGCAATCTGTTACATAGTAACTATTAAGTACCAGTACCAGGAGGCATGAGCTTCATGGGCAGAACAAGCTTCGTTTACCTTGCATTCGCAGCAGTTTCCACTTTTAGGTTATGTCGGCGGACAAGTCCCTCGTCTTTGCATGCCTTTAATCGGCATTGGGTCCCCATAGCCCATTCTCCATATGGAGGGCCTTTGGTCCAGCATAGCAGATCAAATAGCTGTTATTGATTAAAATAAAATAAAAATATTCACTAACGGCCAGAATTAATAATCAATCCACAGATAGGGATAGGCATGATCCAGATTAGTTGCTAGGCAACGCTTGATATTAACATAGAATTAACGACAGTTGCGGGTGTTGCTAGGTGTTGCCTAGCAACTAATCTGGATCAGGCCTATCCCTATCTGTGGATAGATTATTCATTCTGAATCGTCAACATTTTCCTACCGCCCATTCAAGCCTTTTTTAACTGACAAGAAGAGATAACGATGAAACAAAGAAGGATTTAAAGAAATTAAGGCTCATTTACACATCTTGTGCCCGCACAAGATGTGTAAAGACCCAGCAGTCCCCGGGTTTAACTCCCGAGTCAAACCCGGGGACTGCTGCGCAAAAGGCAGGTAAGTACTCGTCGAGCTAGAGGTAAGTTGGCATTGCTTAATTTACAATTAGATTAAAATGAATAAGAATAAAACAACATCTTTATAAAAACATAATTAATATATTCCGTGAATTCACATTTACATACATTTTAATATCAACAAAGCTACACAAGAATCTGTAAGGGCGACTATGCTGCAGTGTGTCTCGCTCACACATACGACGTAGAAGCGAGACAGAAAAATATTTACCCAAGAGGTGGCTATGTATGATGTAGTCTGTCTTGCTCACACATACGACGTAGAAACGAGACAGAATACGTTTTACCCGAAAAGAGGTGGCAATATAATATTATTAGGTATGTAGTCTGCTTACACCTACGATGTAAGCGAGACAGAAAACTATTTATGTACCCATATAATGAAAGCTTAACTAATAAAATGTTCATTCTATGAATTTTGACGTTTCTTTAAATCGAGATAATTATATTATGTAACATATTTTAGCAACAATCTATTTTGTGTAACATATTTAATGACAGCTAAAATTACTATGTGCACTGCGTGCGACAAGGATCTTTTGGCACTTGGATGACATTGACAGAGAGCGCTAGTTGTCTGATGTTTAGCTAGAGGAGGGTTAGTTCCCCATTTCGACCGGGCGCCAAACGATCCTTGTCGCACTGTATAGTCCCACATTCATGTCTGTTCCGGTGACAGCCGTGACAGATAGGAGCCACTTGCAATACAAAATTAGCTGTCAAAATAGACTGTCGAATGAAAAGTGTTTTAGTTCCAAAGATTATCACCGGAACAGAAATACTTGTCGCACTATATTATCTTTAAGGCGTTTTATTCTAGTGATTCGGTATAACCAAAATTAAATTAAAATAAAAAAACATTGAAATCACGTTCCGAGTAAAGCTTGCGTTGCGAATCTAGTCCTTTATTTGTGATTGAAAAATAACCTTTGGATCAATAGAGATAGAACATCTGTGTTCATAGGGTTCCATGTATCAGCACAGAATAAATAATAGTGCTAAGGCACAGAAGACTCACTCTGCAAGCTCATTCAAATAAAAATAAATCTTTCTGCGTGGAAATAAAGTCCAATTCCGGTTGCTTTGTCATCGCTTACCTACTGTTATAATAACCTAGAGTTCGCGCATGCAAGCAAAACTGTACCCAATATCTACGCGCGAGCGTTTTTATTTCTATGAATGTCTCAAACAGCTCGCTCGCTGGTTAGGGTTGCGAGCGACTTGCGGGTTCGGTTTTGTTGTTTCTTTTGTTATTTCTTTAATTTAGACACCCGTAAACACAATAGTATCTTATATACGGATTATAGGAACATTTATAAGTCATTGTTCGGTGCACAAAAATCACAGAAATGATCGATCGTTCTACGCGCGAACGTGGAGCGTACGAGCCGAGCGGCATCCTTCTGCCATACGCCTGCCCGGCAGGCGCGCCGGCCGAACGTACCTAAACTGCGGAGTGACACCCCCCTGGTATCAGGTAGAATCTCGATCCTCCCAAACTTATTTGGCATAACATACTTGCCATAATGACTGACACTCCGTGTACGCGAGAGTTCGAGCGGCGCGCCGGTGACCTTTAGCCGACGCTAGGGTTGATACCTAAATGTAATATAGACTTTTGCCAAAGAAGATGGAAGTTTCTTCCAAGATATTCGTGCTCATAGGTATCCGTCACTTTCTGACAGATTTTAAGCTCTAATAAGACGTAAGAGAGCACGGATCGCGCGCGTATTGAATGAATAGGCAGTAGACACACATTTTTAGAAGCGGCAAAAAATAAAAACTTATATTTTTGTTAAATTTAACCCCTATCAAAAACGTGTGGAATCGATTCTACTCTCGATTCTGAAGAAACTATTTTCTCAGTTTCGCTAAAAGTATTAACACGTTGTATAATGTTATGGTATTACCAGGCCTATTTCACTCCCCGTGTCGGCTCGAAAACGCGGCGGCAACGCCGGCGTTGTAAATCCATAGAAATTAGGTCCGCAAAAGAGCTAGAATATATGCGATAGAAAGAGATGCAACGACAACGAGTGGCCGTTCGTAATTTGCCTGCGCCGTACAAGCTGAATTCTACTTTATTGCGTTATAGTTAGAGTTGCTATTTATTTAAATGGCTTAGCGGAGTGAGCTATCTCTTACATAGTAACTATTTAGTAATCTGTGGTATTACACAATGTTTTATAACGTTACTAACTGTGTAAGAGCATCTCCATTGACATTAGCTAAGGACTCGTTTCGCAATGCAAACACTACTTCATAAATATAAAACAAATAATGACATTTACAATGAAACTTAACAAAAACATGGCTCGCTCATAGGAACTCTGTAATATGTACACAAAAATAAACAGATCACAATTAAACACCGGGCTTAACAAAACATTAAAATAATTATAAAAATAATTAATATTAAACTTACAACTTATTTTGTAATCAGGTTTAAGAAACAATATACTTTAAAAAAATTAAGATCTTTTGTTTAGAACATAAAATAACATATTTATGATAAAGAGAGGTATTTTGACGGCATAAATATTTAGGTGTTTTTTAAATAAATTTTTTAGGAAACGCGGGATCGATTTAGAGGAGCGCGTGGTATATTTGTCCTGCTTACACTCGTAACAAGGTAGCGCAGTCCAGTGGAGGACTAAGCAAACACCTCTACGTTCCCTTGATCAAATCTTATATACCAATAATGTACCAAAATACCTTTACTATATAAGGTGACTTTTTTCTATTTGAAGAAATTTAATTGGATGGTCAGGTTAAGAGTAATAAAACACTTGACATGACCATCCACTTAAATTTCTTCGAATAGAAAAAAGTCACCTTATATAAACCTTATAATCAAGGGCGCATTTAAAGTCAACGTGTAAGTAACAGAATAGAAAAAAAAGCTTGTTGTAAATTTTTTCTACTACTTGTTTTTCATATTCAGGTATTCACTTTCTATTTTCTGACCTCTTTCTTCTGTTTTTGGCTTTATTAATATGCCGTCGACCACTATGAAAATATATAGAACGCTGGAATGGTGCTTAGGAATAAATATTTGTACTTATGTTAGTATGTATAAGCAATGCTATTTGTCTTTCTGTCTGTGTATTATCGGGGAACTACAACTATATACTTGAAAGTAACTTTGATATACATAAACATATTTTTAATTGCCGTTATGTAAGATATTATTTTCAAGTTCAGATTTAGACTGTAGAAAATACGAAATATTGAAAAAAATAAATTTTATGAATATTCGAATATTCTGTTTCATATTTTAATTTTAAAGTACATTCTTATAATTCTTATAATTAAGGTGAGGTAACCTTGTATAATTGGAACTTAGCAATTAAAATATTATTTTATAATAATTAATTATACAATTCTATGTGTGATTCGCGCCAGTTAAACAATTAAATATTGTAATGTGTACCTTATATAGTTGGAATAGGCGGTGGGATCTTTCTTCACCAATAATGGTGCTATTGGTAAAGTGAAACCATTATAGAAATATTTGAAAATTGAGACTGCGTAAAGAAAATATTGTCAAAACTTGCAGTTCGCAAAAGTGATTGAATAAATATGATTCATGACAGTCTATAAAAAAATAAATCAATGTTTGTATGTTTGCGTTTCAAAACCATTGATTCGATTGTGATGAAACTTAGATGTTCTGGGGAGGCACGCGAGAGTTCTTGGTCCAAAAAATCGCGTATATCTCGGGATACAATTGGGTATTTGACTGAAATTTTTTTATTGACTTAAAATGTTCATTTAACTAGTAGCAACACAACATAGGTATTTATTTTCAAATATCTTTCATATTTTCAGCGATATAGAGCATCAAACTTACTAATCAGACAAGCAGAGCGCTATAGAAACGCGACGTCACGTTTCTATAGCGCCATACTCTCGCCATAGAAAATTTCGAGAGAAAGAGATAGCTAGAGTCACAATTAAGTAGCTCATAATTCGGTTGTTATAATACATATTGAATTTCTTTTTTCCATATTTGTTATTCAATAATGTTATATTTTCGCATGTCATAATTAAATATCTACATTTCAACAACAGTCAAACACCTAATTTACAGCGGGCCGCCCGCCGTACGCCCGCCCGAGCGCGATAGAATATATGCGATAGAAAGAGATGCAACATCTAGCTGTCGTAATTAGAGCCGTACACGCTGAATTCTACTTTATCGTGTTGAAGTTAGAGTTGCTATTTGTTTAAATGGTTTCGCGGAGTGCAGCTTCTGGTACTATTATTTATTCTGTGCCTATTCCTTATTGAGAAACAACATTTTGCTTTGCACGAAAATGAGCTGTCATAGGACACATGCTTCATTGAAGAAAGTATAGCGCGAGATTAAATGCATTAGAATGACACAAGATTCGACATCGTGACTCTTATTTCATCGGTATAAAGATCATTTTCCCGTAAAGTACATCAATGTAGAATAAAAAGTCACGTGTTACGCCAGATTTGAAGGTATACCGACTAGATTACACAACTATTTTGTCACGGGTAGCATGATGAACTCGTAAAAGGTTTTGTCTTTAATGAAACGTCAAAAATGACATTTCATCGTAGACAAACCTATTGCTCGGCTGTCAATTATAGACTTTCGAGGTAAGTAGACAAAACTCTTCTCGGGTTTGTCATGTGCTACGCGTGCAGTTGTGTAATTTAGTTCTAAAATCATATTTCTAGAGCTTAGATACATTTATATGAAAACTTAAATGTTAAATCGACAACACGCTTAGTTTGACAGGTAATTCGTATGTAGTCACTTTATTTTATGAGAAAATAAGAATCAATGTGGTGACAAATTTAGTAATTTAAATTCAAGAAAGTAAAGTGTTATACTTAACTTGTTACCGATTGTACCACATCAAAGTGTCTACAACTATATACAGGTGTCAATTTTATATAGGTACCATTGAACATTTAATGTCATAATAATTATGGTGATTTTAAAATTACCAAAATTTTTTATCGTATCGCGAAATACTTGATCAGCTTAGCAATTCATAATTCCAAAAATTTTAAGCGAGAATTAAATCGCTAAAAGTTAATAATTAAAGATGAATATTTCAGTCCAAAACAATTGAGGTTGTATGTGAACAAACATGTAGATCGTCAGCTTTTCAAAGACTATAGAGACTGATTGTGTGTTAGGATCGGATAATCGGATGCATATTTACCCCAAGTTAATATTTTGCTAGGAAATTATGGAAGCGGCTTCTTAAAACACGTTTTTTTTATATAAATCCCGGGATTTCAGAAAATTCGCGAATGCAAAATTAGTCAGTAACATGGTGTGGAAACGATGTCTTTAGCATGAGCTATTTATTTAAAAAACGTCGATACAAAAGTGCATTCCATAACAGCTAACACCTCAACTTTAGGTAAATATGCATCCGATTATCCGATCACTGGTTATCACATACACCCAGACTTGAGAAAATATTGAAAAGTTCGTTTTCAATATTTATCCGACCGGGAATCGAACCCTGAGGGCCTACTCTGAAACGCATAACCCGAAACTTCGTTATACCTATCCCTCTCACTCTCGAGTCGTGACAGAATCGAGTGAAAGGGGCGGGGCTAACCGAAGTTTCGGATTAGCGTTTCAGAGTACGTTCCCTGGACCTCCAAAGAAAGCGGCACCTTGAAAACCGGTGTGTACACCACTGGGCCACGGAGGTCGTCTGAAAGCTGATGAATTTCATATTTGTTTCCATCCACCATCAATAAGCTTGGAATTGACTGTATACAGGTTAATTTTGACCATTCACAGACTGTTACCAAACATCATTCTGTCATCATACAAACTCAATCTATTGCTTTCACTCGCCCTACCTTTTTGCAACGCCCTATCTCTCCTAGCTCTCCTTACAGCAACCGGTAGATCCCCTGGAGTTTTCACTCTCCCAGCTGGATTCTGTAAATGTAAGTCCCCAGACGAGGCAAAAATCTCTGAAACCTGCTCCAAAGAATGCTGTCTTTTAATAGTCAAACTCTTCAAAGACGGTTTAGGCGATTTATTTTCAGTTTCGGCTAAAAATTTCATGTCATTCGTATCAATTTCACCGTTCAAAGCAGCCAAGTAAACAGGATTATCTCCACTATATCCCAAGTTCTCTTTGTCGTTAGAATAACTGAATTCATTATCGAAATTAGTGTACTTATTCTGGTATTTATTAAAACCGAAATCGGTAACTTGGCTCGCCTCTTTTAAGACTTCGTTTTGGAATTTCTTCTTTTCGATATCTTTTGGGATTGTCTGCATTGTGATTTTCGAGCCTCCGTTTTCGGATAAGAGCATTAGATGTTCATCTTCACTGCTAGAACAATCGGAATTGATATCAAACGGGCTATCAAATGTATCGGGTTGGTTATTAATGTATTGTAACTCTAAATTGATGCTCGCTCTTGAAGATCTACCACTATTAATGATTTTGTTATCGCAACTGAGACGTTTTTTCACTGTTGAATCTTCAGATTCGGAATGGTTTTTAAATATGCTTTGTGAAGACATGGAACCCTTGAATTTGTTTATACTATCATCACTGCTTTTAGAAGTTTTGCTGTGAGATTCGTCCGGTTTAGCTTTAGGTACTATCACGGCGAAAATCTGGCTCTGGTTTTTAGAGTCTTCAGTAGGCAATTCTCTGAAGCCAAAAACGTTGTTCTCCCTATTCATTTCCGATTCAATCATCATTGTAGGAGAAAGAGTCCTATTTGGAGGTGATAAGGTGCAAGGTCCTTCAACGTTATAGATACTATCTTGGTTCAAAACCAGATTAGAAGGCCTATCATAATTATTACACTTTTCTATTATCGTTGTTTTAGTCTTCCCATTCTGAGCGGAAGTTTCAGGCACCAATTTGACTTCCGTATCCATTTTCTTGTTCAATCTTTCGAAGAATCTCCTAATACCCCATTTAGGCTTTTCAACTTTGACATCTTGGAGTAAATTCGTTCTTTTTGGGCCCCTATCTTCGTGCGAAGTGACGTCATTTGGTACGTATTCTAAAGGTCTTTGGTAGGACCTTATTTCGTTGAATCTGTCTGAGTTTTCTGGTATGACTCTGTGTGTGCGAGCGACTGAAAGGCATTGCTCTTCAACTCTTGGCGGTTTTGGTTCTGTAGCTGTGATGTCTTTTAGACTTTTGTGTATGAGTTGGACTGTGTGTGTCTGTGTGTTTGTGTGTGTATTGCGTTCTATGCACGCGTTTCGTCCGAATTGTGGGTGTGGTAGTAAAGGTACGGTGGGATCGCTCGTCTGTCCGCTAGTACAGTTAGAGTTTTTATCCGTTTCAGGATTGGTGGTATCTGGAAAGAAGTATTGTTTTTTTTTTAATGAAAAAGATATTTACTATGGATTTTTATTAATTTTTTGCTGAAATTGTTATAATGGATGCACACGTTATAAAACGAACATGTTGCAATGAGAACCTTCATCACACCTGATGTTACGTGATGATAAGGCTGAAGGTGGAAGCGCACTACTCCCAGAATCCTTAAACATTGAGGAACTGGCTATCTTATCTCTAACTGCCGGAACACAACAATGCTGATAACATCATTGTTATAGCGGCAGACTTAGATAAGCTGGTGGTAGCTAGTCAGGCGGACTAAGAACAAGCCCTACTACCATCCAAACCGAATACAAAATGTACTCTCACTGGGAATCGAAGCCGGAACATCTGGGCCTGATTCCGGTGGTGTGTACAACTAGACCACAGAGGCGGTTAAAAGGCTTAGTTCAATTTGAAGACTGTATGAAATATGACAGGGAGAAAAAAATAACCCTTGGCGAGTTTCTTGCCGATTCTTCTCGTTACAAGGCCTCCCGCCGTAGGATTTGCGAACCGATAGCGTAGCTTCATTGACGTTCACAAGTGCTGTATCAACCTTAAATGAATAAATGATTCTGATTAAGGCGACGAGTACGCTAGTCTATATCTATACTAATATTATAAAGAGGAAAGATTTGTATTTTTGTATGTAACGAATAAACTCAAAAAGCACTGGACCTATTTAGAAAATTCTTTCACCGTTAGAAAGCTACAGTCTTCCCGAGTGACATAGGCTATATTTTATCCCGATATTCCCACGGGAACGGGTACCACGCGGGTGAAACCGCGAGGACCCGCTAGTCTGTGATATATATATTACCTGGTGGGTTTGGATGCAGTTTGTTGTCGTGGATGACCGGCCCTTGGGCTTGCAGCATCAGCTTCAGTTCGGCCATTCGTTCTTCCACGCACACCGCTGTTAGTCTATAACAAGGAAGAAAGTGTGTTTGTATGCGTTTGGGAAATGTGGGGTAAAGGTCATAGCCCACTTATACCGCACCGCTCCCACCCAACCAAATATACAATAGCAGACAGCGCGCGGTAAGCGAGCCTGCCGCAAGTTAAAGTGCATCTACAGAGCACGACATTAAGTCCGTATTTGACTGCTCATACATTGGTTGGGTGGGAGTAGAGATGTAAAATGACTGAATCTGACCAGTCACGATTGTCAAAAACCGTATTTGACCATATTTGACCGTAATTGACAGTCAGTCAAATTCAGTCACTTTGGTCATTTTCATCTCTAGGTGGGAGCGATGCGGTATAAGTGGGCTAAGTATTATTATTATTATTTATTAAGTCTTTTAGGTTTAGGAAAGTTGGGTAAGTTTTATAAGTTTTGGGAAAATGGTGTAAGTTTTGAGCAAGTGGGATGAGTTTTGGGAAAGTGGAGTAAGTTTTGAACAAGTGGGATGAGTTTTGGGAAAATGGTGCAAGTTTTGAGCAAGTGGGATGAGTATTGGGAAAATAGAGTAAGTTTTGATCAAGTGGGATGAGTTTTGGGAAAATGGTGCAAGTTTTGAGCAAGTGGGATGAGTATTGGGAAAATAGAGTAAGTTTTGATCAAGTGGGATGAGTTTTGGGAAAATGGTGTAAGATTTGAACAAGTGGGATGAGTTTTTAGGAAACGGTGTAAGTTTCGAAGTGGGATAAGTTTTGGGAGAATGGGGTAAGTTTTGATAAAGTGCGGTAAATTTTGGGAAAACTTGGCAAGTTTTGGAAGCCACAGGCGGAAAGCTAGTTAAGTTATAAATACACGGTAAGTAGCTTCAGTCACTCACCTAGCCTCAGCATCGTGATCCCAGCACTCTTCACAAGTGTCACAGGCGATCTTCAGAGCTCTCGCTTCGGGCACTGGGCCTTTGGGCAGCGGCGGGCGCACCTTGTTACGGGACACTAGCGTCTATGGTAAAGGAATAAGGTGCAAATTAGTGAAGCTAAACAAAAACAAAAAAATATAATTTATTTATTCACTAAGGGCCGATTTTTCAATGACTGGATAAAAATTATTCGTCTGATATCGTTTAATACCTCCAAATTGAAAAGCATTTGTCATTCATGTCTCTCTTGTTTTGAGATTGACATTTACTTTCGGTTGGTTAATAATTTAACTGGTTGATAACTTTTAGCTGAGGATTGAAAAATCAGCCCTTAGACATAATAAATATGTATTTATGAATCGTCAACCTTTCCTACCGCGGATTCAAGACTTTTTTAACTGACATGACACAATAGGATAAGTATATAAGGATGTTTTACAACAAAACCCAAACTAAATAACTAGTTAGTTACCAATATAAAAAGAAGTTTGATTTCATTGGTCAAACTAAATTAATACCTACTTATTATATATGAATTATACGGCGTTCTTAATGATGTAAATAAAACCAATGAAAAAAAAACTTAATGCAAATGCAAAATATTTGTTTTTCTCTTTTTTAAACAGGACCTTTGATCAAAGATTCGGTCATGTCAGCTTCATAAATGCTAATATTACACGGTTCAACCAAATCGATTCACTTTGGTTGAAAGGCGCAGAAATACAGGCACACATTGACATTGAATGATTCACTTTTACGTTTACATTGTTCAATTTGGTTGCTACATCCAAATTTAAAGGCAAAAGTGAAACGTGTATTTTCCGCCATAACTAAAAAAATTTATTGAAAATGAAGTAAGTACTTAACTATCAGTAAAAATCGACCCGTCTCACAAATTATTATTTTCTACGACTAATTTATTTTCAATAATAAATGTTGCATTGTGAATTCAAAATGGTAAAAATAATTTGAAACTAAAAAAATATATCATAATATACTCTACACAGTTTGAAAACACACCTGCATCTGCTGCAAACTCGGCCTCGCCGGCAGTAAATGCCCGTACGGGGGCATGTATTCCGGCGCCGGGCCCACGTGCGCGCCGGAACATCGCCACATCGCTTCCCATAGCACGAGCCCCAGCGCGAACACGTCCACGGCACATAACGCCGCGCGCGCACCGCTTAGATCTAATGCACCCTCTAACGCTTCTGGTGATAGGTAACGTAGCGTCCCCGCCTATAAAACAACAATTCTTTTGACAAATCATAGACTAGATACTGTTCAATCTCACAACTTAACAGTCTTGCCATTAAAAAACTGGAAATTATCGCCCAAATGTATGCTAGACCCTTCCCAATCACACATTTTCTCAATTTTCTAGACACCGTATGCCTCAGCCTCTCCTCTAACAGATACAGTACATATCGCCACATCGCTTCCCATAGCACGAGCCCCAGAGCGAACACATCCACGGAACATAACGCCGCGCGCGCGCCGCTTAAGTCTAATGCACCCTCTAACGCTTCCGGAGATAGATAGCGTAAAGATAAAATTTATCTGGTTAGCAAACTGTGTCAAAAAGACATACCTACCTATTTAAAAAAACCCGAAATTATGAAAGTAAAAACGAAGTGAACGTATCGCCTAGCATTGTCTATACATACTTCCCATTCTTACAACCAACCTGTGCATTAGCTAAAATCAGTCCGGACGACACTTGGCTAACTTGTCTCAATTTTAACTCGGCTCTTTCTTAGTTGGTCTCTTTCAAGCTACAATTGCTACAACTGTTTAGACACTCTTCTAAATCTTTAATTTTGTACATTTTTATTGCAGGTTATGCAAGAAAATTAGACAATATTCCATGTGCAGAAGCAAAATTTTGGTTTGCAAAAATGAGCTGTCATAGGATAGGACCCATGCTACACCGCACAAACTATTAGCTACTTAGAAAAAACTAACCACAACGTTTAAGATCGAGCCATCTCAGCCTTCCAATCAAAAAACTAAAAAGAATCAGCGTAGTTAGTAGGAAAACCGTGACCAAAACGCCTATTCTAGACACTTCCAAATCTCTCAAGTCAAGCAGTCCTATTCACATATCAGTCTCTACCTCTACATCTACTACTATTATAGATCTTATCTTAATGTAACCTCAGTAATCTGCAAGGTTGTTTTTCTCTCCTAGCGTGTAGGTAGAACCTGCGCTAGACCCAAGTCCGCTAGTCGGACCTGGCCGATGCTAGCGATGAGGACATTGTTGCTATTGATGCTAAGCCCTAAGCTAGTAAATCCATACTTATACTAAATAAACAACCTCTATCTGTCTATCTTTTGTTACCTTTTGACGCGTAAACCACCGACTTTGATGGAAAATGGTTTTAATATACATTAGACCTTGCAGAAGGATATAAGCTTATTTTTATCCAAAAAAACTTGAAGTGCGATATAACAGAGAACTAGTGTTTCACTACAGTCTTACCTCAGTAATCCTGCTAGGCTGTTTCTCCATTCTAGCGTGTAGGACCTGCGCTAGTCCCAAGTCCGCTAGTCTGGCCTGGCCGGTGCTAGTGATGAGGACATTGTTGCTATTGATGCTAAGTCCTAACCTAAGGTAGTAAATCCATACTTATACTAAAAATGCTAAACCACCTCTATATTTCTGTCTTTTGTTACCTTTTGACGCGTAAACCACGGAACCAATTTTGATAAAACATGGTTTTAATATAAATTGGACCTTGAGAAAAAATATTAGTTTCTTTTTATCCAAAAAAACTTTAAGTGATACCTAAAAAGTGCGATATAACAGAGAACTAGTGTTTCACTACAGTCTTACCTCAGTAATCCTGCTAGGCTGTTTCTCCCTTCTAGCGTGTAGGACCTGCGCTAGTCCCAAGTCCGCTAGTCTGGCCTGGCCGGTGCTAGTGATGAGGACATTGTTGCTATTGATGTCGCGGTGGACTATGCACGGCTTGTTGCCGACTGGAACAAGGCAAATAGTTGTTGTTACGATTGGCATTTACAAATGGGGTGAGCTTGGAGAATTTGGGACGAGTTTGGGTTAGGATCCCCTATAGTTTGAGCAGTGTAGCATAGTTCCTATGACAGCTCATTCGTGCAAAGCAAAAAGTTCCTTATGCTATTGGAATAAAACTCAAGAAAAGCAGCACAGTGCTTACCCGTGGTACTACCAGTAGTCCTACTGGTAGTGCCATGGGAGATTTTTTTTGCCAGTGGTACTACTGATGTGTCTGGTAGTACTACGGGCAATTGTTTTTACCCCTGATACTACTCACTAAATGTGGCAATAAAAGAACACCCTGATAGTATATACCATGAATTTTTTTTTCAATCCCAACCGAAAGGGTAGGTCATTTAACGTCCTCCCTGGGAGCTAGACGCTCGGGTCCTCAGGGAGCTGTACCTTGAGCGTCGAGCGCTGCTCGCGGAGGGGGGTAGGGTGACCCCCGAGGAGTTGTCCGCGGCCCGGCGCATAGCCGACGGGTGCTTGATGGACATATGGGAGGGGAGGCTGGAGGGGGAAACAGCTGGGAGGCGGACGATCAATGCCGTCCGCCCTCTCCTCCGAGAGTGGTGTCATCGCCGGCATGGGTCGCTGACCTTCAGGCTGACGCAGGTGTTTTCCGGGCACGGGTGTTTTGGAAAATATCTGTGTCGGATAAGAAGGGAAGCGACCACACGGTGCCATGATTGCGGCGCTGGGGTGGACAGTGCGGAGCACACCTTACAGGCGTGCCCTGCCTGGGCATCCCAGCGTCGCGATCTGCGCGCTGTGGTAGGGACGGACCTCTCGCTATCAAGCGTGGCTCGTGCCATGCTTGATAGTGACAGGTCCTGGCAGGCGGCAATCTCCTTCTGCGAGGATGTCATCTCGCAGAAGGAGGCGTCGGAGCGGATCCGCGAGCAGGAGGCTCATGCGGACCGTCTTCGACGAAGGCGGCCGGGGCGAAGGTGGCTGCGCTTCGCGCGCCTCATTCCCCTCTAGCGGGGCGGTGCGGTCCGGGCGGGTCAGCTGGCCTAACGGCCTGTTAGCTGCCGTCCGGATCGCACGGTCTCCCCCCCGGTTGTCTTCGGAGATGGCCCCGCTTGCTCGGCCATCTCCCGCCGCGCAGGGGCCCGGAAACGGGCCAACCGTCAGGCCGCAGGGGGTGCATATCACCACGGCCCCCCCACAGCCGGTGTGCTTAAAACTGACGGCGGAGAGCAAGTAGTGAGGGGTTTAGTTGGTAGTGGTGCCTGCTCTCGACCGCCCCATCTGGTCAGCCCACCCGGAGCGGGTAACCTTATGGGGAGATTGAGAGGAGGCTCTCTCCTCCTGCCCCGCCTCCTGTCGAGCTTTCGAGCTCGTCAGGGGGCGGGGCAGGGGTTAGAACCACCCAGCCCTGACGCGAAGCCTATCAGGCTTGGCGGGAGGGCTGGGCGCGGCGAGAGACAGGCCTTGTCTGACTGAGTCCAACATGCCGTTAGCGGTATACGAAAAGACTGTATTTGCCCTCACTATAAAAAAAAAAAAAAAAAAAAAAAAAAAAAAAAAGGTCATTTAACGTGTTTAGAATAAATTCCGTGAATGTTTTTTATACATTTTTTTTACTGTATTTCTAAGTTATTATTATTTCAAACAATTAAAAAAAAAACATTTAAAACAAAGATAATAATTTTATTATCTACTAGCTTTCCGCCCGCGGCTTCGCCCGCGTGGACTACACGACGTTATCCCGCAGGAATGTGATATATTTCCGGGATAAAAAGTAGCCTATGTTCCTCTCTAGGCTACAAAGTATCTGTGTCCCAAATTTCAGCCAAATCCGTTCAGCCGTTATGGCGTGATTGAGTAACAAACATCCAAACATCCAAACATCCAAACATCCAAACATCTAAACTTTCGCATTTATAATATTAGTAGGATTAAAACAACCACACCCGATTCGACATATGTATGTATGTATACTATGTATATGCGTCATGCTCGTGAACGGGTGCTGCCAGTGGGAATGGGTTTGCTCTTAGTTGCTTGCCTTAAAATGGGTTTTCTTTTGTTTTTATTCATTTTATTAAGAATTACATTTGAAACATGTATGGCGCAACTTGCAGTATATGGTAGAATTGTCTTTTGTTTTTAAAGTAGAGTTCCTAAGTAATTGAAAATTGTTCACCGCTATGATCATTTAACTGTATTTTCAACACACTTGCTCATAAAGTGAGCCTTATCACATCGATTTTAGGACCATAAACCGAACTATAACCCACGCGTGCATAATAATATTACAGTACTAGTTGCGTAATAGAATTATACCTACAAAGTTAAGTAAGTACCTAACTGCAAATTATATGCGAGTAAACAGAGACTTTTCAATTTAACCGGGTAATACAGTAGCACTACAAAGTTAAGTTAGTACCTAACTGCAAGTTATATGCGAGTCAAGAGAGCATTTTCAATTTCAGCGGGTAATAGATACAGTTCTTTTTTTGTAACAACAAAGAGGTTGTATACTGCTGAAAATCCATTTACGTTTATAAAATAAATAAATGTGTCCCTAATTAAGACAAAAAACATAATTAAGTATATTATTATCAAATTATTTATAATTCACAATAATTTGTTATAAAACATTTGCATTTTATCACTATTATTATACTTAATTATTTTGAAGTAGGCTGTATGGCTGTATGTAATCAATCACCTCACATTTGGCGCGTGCAAAAAAAAACTTGCGCGCTTTTTCCCATAGTTAATATTAGGTTAATACAATATGTATGCAATAAATGTTTGTTTTTCCTCGCAAGTGTGTTGAAAAAGTGCGTATGAAACTCGTGAGCAACTTACTCACTAGACACTCGGCTGATTTACGCCCTCGCCTGCGGCTCGGGCTGCAACCCGCAGCCTCGTGTATAATGAGCAACCTAAGCTCACTTGTATCATAATATACTATTATCATAACCCATTGTGTAATTGTGATGGAAACTGACCTTAGTCATACCATGTTAAGGTCATTTTTCAATTTGACGACTCTGTATGAAATAAAACAGGGAGAAAAAAACAACCCTTGGAGTTTCTTGCCGGTTCTTCTCCAAGGCCTGCCGCTGTAGGGTTTGCGAACCGATGGCGTAGCTTCTATGACGTTCACAAGTATTGTAAATAACAATCTAAATTGAATAAACAAATTTGAATCTTGAATCTTGAATCTTGAATATGTATGTATGTATGTACAGTCAGCGTCAAACTGATATAAGCGTCTAGAGTAGTCAAAAAGATCTGAAAAACATAAACGCAATTTGATCTAAGCAGTTCGAATCATCATATTGTTGTAAGCGCGCAAGGTGTTCAAAATATCTAGGCACTCATTGTTTCATATTTATATGAGCAGTCAGAGTGTTCAAAATTATCTAAGCAAAAAAAGCTGTCAAAGTTATCTGTGCATTATGGTGTTGTACATTATGCATAGATATTTTGAGAGCTTTGTTTGCCTAGATAAATTTGAACACTCTGACTGCTCATATAAATAAGAAACAATGAGTGTCTAGATATTTTGAACACCTTGCGCGCTTACAACAATATGATGATTCGAACTGCTTAGATCAAATTGCGTTTATGTTTTTCAGATCTTTTTGACTACTCTACGCGCTTATATCAATTTGACGCCGACTGTACTAACAGTAAAAGAAAATAAGTAAATTTTTTTTTCGGTAGTTATTCCAAATACTTAAAATGACCACCCCTTCGGTTTGGATTTTAAAAATATTTCATGGTATATACTATCAGGGTGTTCTTTTATTGACACATTTAATAAGTAGTATCAGGGGTAAAAAAAATTGCCCGTAGTACTACCAGACACATCAGTAGTACCACTGGCAATAAAAATCTCCCATGCTACTACCAGTAGGTCTACTGGTAGTACCACGGGTAAGCACTGAAGCAGCATTAGACATTTTTAGTGTAGCTTATGCTAAAAAATTAGACCCTATTCCTTGTTCAGAAGTAACATTTTGCTTTGCACGAATGAGCTTTCATAGGCACACACCGCACAAACTATAGCTCCCATCATTTATAGGGTATTCCCAGTTTCCTCCACGTTATAGGTGCCTGTTGTATTTTATGTCTGAGCGTTTGCGTGCGTCTAGCACAACCAAGCGAGAACTATCAGACAGAACCGATGGATTCTGTTTTATCTATTTACATCGCGGTAATGCAGACACTTTTCTGAGATTTTATATTAAAATAAGATTCACTAATAACCCAGGTATACTGTCTTGATTATATTTCAATGATATTATTTCACAGATGGCTGCTGGAGAAACATTTTTGCCGTCGACCAAAAACTTAATCCATTCGCATAGTGCAATAGCTACCGTATTTTTAAATAATTTCTCTATATTAGGATCAACTAGTAACCTAGGAATACTACCTTACTTTTATTTTTAAGATCTGCGAAATGGCTGCTGAAAAAACGGAACACAGCCCGTGAGCTAAGGCGGCGTATTCCCTCCACGTTATAGGCGCCTGTTGTATTTTATCTCTGAACGTTTGCGTGCATAGTTCTAACACAACCAAGCGTAAACTACCAGAACCAATACTCTGTTATAGTACATTACAGCCGAGGACAGGTAAGTAAGAAATTACATTGTCGAGGATGGTTTGAAGCACGAGCCGCAGGCGAGGGCTTTAATCATTCGAGGCAAGGTAATTTGCTTACCGTACAAGGCTTGTATAGTGCTTTTCTCAAGAAATGCGAGGAAATAAAAAAACTGTTTAACTAAATAATATTTATTAAAATTCATATCACACATGTTCGGGCAATTATTAAATGTAAACGTTATTGTTTTCCCGGGCACACTTATGTATAAATCGCCCATAATAATATTATTTTAATGATGTATCAATTAAATACGCCAACAATACAGATTCCGAAAACGTATGCGTCTTTTTTTTACTTTTCCAAATCAGATCGTAGGTTTTCATATATCTTTCTTTTGATTTTACTGGCAGTAAGTTTCCTGTTATTAATTTTGCTTCTGCTCTCAAATTTGGTGGAGTAGGTACATACAATGTCTGTATATGTTTCATTGGCAGAACTCATTTTGATAATTTATTACACAATATAAACTGTATTGATATTTAATCAACCGCTGAAAATCATTCCCGCCGTTTTTTTAATATTGGTTTGTGAGGCCATGTCGAACGGTCATACAGCCTAGTGATACTTACTACTTGCTACTAAAATGCGCAACTTCAATACCCGCTTCTGGGCGGTAGATGGCGCTGTATATATTTCGCATACAAAATTACTCGTAAAGGATATTTTGTCGATGATAAATCTCATTTTGTTTTTTCGATTAATGTTCGTGCTAAGCATGAAGCTCGACTTAATACTGAGGTAACTGGAGTTCTCACCCTGAATAAAAAAGTGAACACCAGCAAATTTGACATTTAGTATGTAGTGGCTGTCAGTTGTCTCATATCATCATATGACCATACGTATTTTTTTAAAGTGTAGGTGAGACGGAAGACAGCCACTGTGTAATTTGTGGTCACAAAAAATTTGTTCGTACTGCACTCTCCAGTTGTTACATAGCGCTTGTGGTACAATACGAAGTATTATACTCTGTGCGCACCGTATTTAAAAAAAAGTTAACCTAATATGATAAAATAATAATGTGGCTGTATGGTGCAAATGTCCCTTTGCTTTTTCTGTTTTTATACACAGGAATAACTAAAAAAAAAATAAAGAAAAAAAGTTGGTAGTACCTACCATAGAAAATCACTGCAGTAATGAATTTCAGTACTTACTTACTGCACTAAAATCAGTGCAGTAAGTAAGTACTGAAATTCATTACTGCAGTGATTTTCAAATTTAGAATGTTTACCTCGGAAAAGTGCCACGTACTGCATTCTTTTCTCAAATATAATATTAACATTTCAGAGCATAAGTGTGAAATAGTACATTACAGCCGAGGACAGGTAAGTAAGAAATTACATTGTCGAGGATGGTTTGAAGCACGAGCCGCAGGCGAGGGCTTTAATCATTCGAGGCAAGGTAATTTGCTTACCGTACAAGGCTTGTATAGTGCTTTTCTCAAGAAATGCGAGGAAATAAAAAAAACTGTTTAACTAAATAATATTTATTAAAATTTATATCACACATGTTCGGGCAATTATTAAATGTAAATGTTATTGTTTTCCCGGGCACACTTATGTATAAATCGCCCATAATAATATTATTTTAATGATGTACTTATCATTAAAATACGCCAACCACACAGATTCTGAAAACGTATGCGCCTTTTTTCACTTTTCCAAATCAGATCGTAGGTTTTCATATATCTTTCTTTTGATTTTGCTGGCAGTACCTAAGTTTTTAACCGACTTCTAAATCAAAAAGGAGGAGGTTCTCTATTCGTCTGTATGTATGTTTTTTTTTATTTATTTTTTTTATTTTTTTATGTATGTCCACCGATTACTCGAAGACGGCTGAACCGATTGAAATGGTTCAAACGTTATTACATCAGGTTGGTTTCCAAGTTGGTCCCATTTTTTGAAATTTTGAAATCGGTTCAGTAGTTTTCAGGAAATCTTGAAAATACTGTCGTTTTCGTTACCACTTTATGTGAATTTAATACGTATCTTTAGGCATAACTCCTTTGTTTATAAACCGATTTAGATGATTCTTGTTTTGTTAAAAAGGGGATACCTCAAGGTATTTTAACCGACTTCGAAAAAGGAGGTTTTGAGTTTAATCACATACCTATTTACCAGAAAACACGTAAATTGCCTGCACGATGCACTAAAAAGAGTGAAATAAAAATTATTTTTATAAAAAAATATAACCGCCTTCTAAAAAACCACATCAAAAAAGTAAGAAATAATTCCTCACCAAATAAATAACGTAAGTACTTTGAAGTCGGGCGGGTTTTAACAAAAACAACAAAAAAATTTACATGTTTCACGCCCGACTTCAAAGTACTTACGTTATTTATTTGGTGAGGAATTATTTCTTACTTTTTTCATGTGGTTTTTTAGAAGGCGGTTATATTTTCTGTAATTAATTTTGCTTCTGCTCTCATATTTGGTGGAGTAGGTACATACGATGTCTGTATATGTTTCATTGGCAGAACTCATTTTGATAATTTATTACACAATATAAACTGTATTGATATCAAATCAACCGCTGAAAATCATTCGCGCCGTTTTTTTAATATTGGTTTGTGAGGCCAAGTGGAACGGTCAAACAGCCTATTGATACTTACTACTTGCTACTAAAATGCGCAACTTCAATACCCGCTTCTGGGCGGTAGATGGCGCTGTACATATTTCCCATACAAAATTACTCGTAAACATGGAAGTATTATTTAGGTAATACTTCCATGCTCGTAAAGGATATTTTGTCTATGATAAATCTCATTTTGTTTTTTCGATTGATGTTCGTGCTAAGGCTACATAGCGCTTGTGGTACAATACGAAGTAATATACTCTGTGCGCACCGTATTTAAAAAAAAGTTATCCTAATTATAATATAATAATTACCTATAAAATAATAATAATAATGTGGCTGTATGGTGCAAATGTCCCTTTGCTTTTTCTGTTTTTATACACAGGAATAACGAAAGAAAAAATAAAGAAAAAAAGTTGGTAATAATATCTTTGGGTAGTACCTTTTCCGAGGTAAACATTCTAAATTTGAAAATCACTGCAGTAATGAATTTCAGTACTTACTTACTGCACTAAAATCAGTGCAGTAAGTAAGTACTGAAATTCATTACTGCAGTGATTTTCAAATTTAGAATGTTTACCTCGGAAAAGTGCCACGTACTGCATTCTTTTCTCAAATATAATATTAACATTTCAGAGCATAAGTGTGAAAAATCTATTTACATCGCGTTAATGCAGATACTTTTCTGAGTTATTAGATTAAAATAACATTCACTAATAGCCCAGGTATACGGTATTGGTAATATTTCAATCATATTATTTAAAAAATGGCTGCTGGAGAATCATTTTTGCCGTCGACTAAAAACTTAATCCATTCGCATCGTACAGTAGCTAGAGTATTTCTAAAAATTTTCTTTATATTAGGATTAACGAGTAATCTAGGAATACTACCTTACTTTTATTTTTGTAATTTTCAAAATGGATGCTGAAAAACAAGGTTTTTAATTTTCTACTTACTTGGTGCATGTAAATGAGCAATGGCGGAACACAGTCCGTGTGCTAAGGCGGCGTATTCCCTCCACGTTATAGGCGCCTGTTGTATTTTATCTCTGAGCGTTTGCGTGCATAGTTCTAACACAACCAAGCGTAAACTACCAGAACCAATAGACTCTGTTAAATCTATTTACATCGCGTTAATGCAGATACTTTTCTGAGATTTTATATTAAAATAAGATTCACTAATAACCCAGGTATACTGTCTTGATTATATTTCAATGATATTATTTCACAGATGGCTGCTGGAGAAACATTTTTGCCGTCGACCAAAAACTTAATCCATTCGCATAGTGCAATAGCTACCGTATTTTTAAATACTTTCTCTATATTAGGATCAACTAGTAACCTAGGAATACTATCTTACTTTTATTTTTAAGATCTGCAAAATGGCTGCTGAAAAAAAATCATTTTAATTTTCTACTTACTTGGTGCATGTAAATGAGCAATAGCAGAACACAGTCCGTGAGCTAACGCGGCGTATTCCCTCCACGTTATCGGCGCCTGTTGTATTTTATCTCTGAGCGTTTGCGTGCATAGTTCTAACACGACAAGTCGGGAACGGCCGCAGTCAGTTAGGGAGGCGCGGGTGTCGCTACCTGAAGAAAGAAAAATATGAATTAACTAGCAGATCCTCGCGGTTTCACCCGCGTGGTACCCGTTCCCGTGGGAATATCGGGATTGAATATAGCCTATGTCACCCGGGAAGAATGTAGCTTTCTAATGGTCAAAGAATTTTCTAAATCGGGCCAGTAGTTTCGGAGCCTATTCGATGCAAACAAACAAACAATCAAATCTTTCCTCTTTATAATATTAGATTAGATATAGATAAATCATTAACTTGGGGCCCTTTAACTACACACTTTAATAGTAGTTTATGTGACTGTCGCATAAGGAGGGGTATTAAAACACGAGTGGGAGTTTAAAAAACGAGCCTTGGCGAGTTTTTTAATAGTACTCCACGAGTGTTTTAATACCGAGTTATGTGCAGTCTCATACACTACTTTATCTACACTCATTACATTTATTATATATTTCAAAAATAAAGCAAATCAATATTAATTATAAAATGTGAATTGGTGCCAAACCCCACTCATAGGAGTCTATACGGTCTATTCCTTCTAAATTCAAAATTCTAATTTTAAAAACGTTTCTGATTGTTACCGGCTAAAGAAGAGCTTGAAAAAGTTGGAAGTCAGGGCCGGTAAATCCTACGGTTGCCATGGAGACTGTAAATTTAAGAAATATAAGTGTCTTATAATGAGTGACAGCTGTATCCGGGTGTTGCATAATGGTCATTATGAAACACCCGGATACAGCAGCTTTATTTTTTAAAGTTGACTATGGCATAAAGTGCATCAGTATACGTTCAGGCATGAGTTCATAATTCGAAAATTATAACATGAGTGTAGATAAACTATTAAATATTTCTGTTTCTTTTTGCTGTCATAAGTTTTTGTAAGTACTGTGTGAGTTAATAAATGTGTTTTCTTTCTTCCTTCAACCTGCATAAATCTAACAATCTAGGTACATTTGAACCGTCTTAATTCGAGCATTATAAAATACAACGTGTTTATCCTTTAATCGAAACTTAGGAAATAGTTTGTTCTGAATCGAGAGTAGAATCGATTGCACGCATTAGTGATAGGGATTATTAAACTTTCCAAAAAAACTGTTATCACTTTTTGCTGCTTCTAAAAATGTTTGTGTCTACTGCCTATTCATTCAATACGCGCGTGTTACTTTAGGGAACAAGTCAAGTTATAATAATGTCATTTTTGACTTAATTGCAATATGATAATATTTTATTACTTATCAAATATCAAAGTTTGTATTTGACTACACGCGCGACCACGTGCTCTCTTACATCTTACGGCCGATTTCAATAACCTAACCTCAGTAAGAGATAGGCTTACTAAAGATTTGTTGCCTAGATATTTCTGTTAAATGACGGGAAATAACAACAGTTGCCTATTAACAGATCCGTAGTAGGCCTATCTCTTACTGAAGAAAGATGATTGAAATCGGCCGTTAGTAGAGCTTAAAATCTGTCAGAAAGTCATGGAGACCTATGAGCTCGAAATAGTTGGAAGTTCTTTCACGCGCGCTATCTGCGAGCGATCTGATTGGTCGAAAGTAATGCGACAAACTATCTCGTGCTATCTCGTTGCTGTCATGTTAGCCCTACTGGCGCTGCCCTTGCTACTTCATACTCACCATAGTACTTCAAAATGTTAGGATGAGCGAGATGGGGTAAGGCGTATATAGCCGCCTCTTTCTGCCACGCGTTGGCGTTGGAGTACAACTTGACAGCGACGGGAGTCGAACCCAGGCTGCCTCGCCATACTGACCCGAACTTGCCTTGACCTGCAAATGAGTTTTTCTGTAGAATTTGACATTAGTTTGTAACAATTACAATGAAGAGACCAAAGTGGCGTCTCAAGCCAGGTTTTTTTTTATTTTTCTTGTTTTACACAATAGCTGGCGTCTAAAAAGGCCAATATGTAGGCAGCCGTTTTACACCGCGCCAGCAGCGCTGGACTGGCACAATAATATTTTACACGACGCCAGTATTTTGGCACCATGCGCCAGCTACTATATCAATGTCAATCTAGCATAAGTTTGGTTGTACATCATCTGTGTCGTTAAAAAAACATTTAACACTCACATTAAAAAAATAATAATACAAAACCATGAGTCTAGATAGCTGAAGTTAAGATTACTTGCGCAAAATAAAATTATAATACTCGTATTATAGTCGCAAACGTGCCCACTATGCCATTTTAGCGAGTGCAATTATTTGCCAGCTAGCACTTTTAGAAAATATTCCTTTTTACGATTAACTCCATAATTTTGTAGTTATTTTGATGTATGACTTTCTTCTGTCCTTTTTATCCACAGCGGGTTAGCACTTAGCCTTCATCACATCAAAAGGGTAGCTTCTAGCTTCTTTACCGACATTATTTATTGTCAACATCAAACAATACAATAAACTTACCTATATGTTCTATCAAGGTCAGATTGTCCACACACAGGAGTCCTGTGGCCAACGCGTCCGGTCCACTACCCATCACATCTCCTGCAAAGAACGACATAGTGTTTTTATTCTATCAACATTAAGAGCCAGCGCGCACTTGTGATTTTTAATCGGGCGATAGTTTGATTGTTCTCGGATTCAGTATCGAGTGATATGGCGGTGTGCGCATTGACGATTAAACCAGGCCTGTCTCACTTCCATACAAGCGGCGCAAAATCCCCGAGATATTTACCTACTATTCTGGAAAACCGAAACGTGGACACTCACGGCAGGGCTGGTTCACAAATTCAAAGTCGCTCAGCGAGCTATGGAAAGGGCTATGCTCGGAGTTTCTTTAAAGGATAGAATCCGGAGCGTGGTAATCCGACAGAGAACCAAAGTAATCGACATAGCCCACCGGATTAGCAAACTGAAGTGGCAGTGGGCCGGCCATATAAGCCGCAGGACCGATAACCGCTGGGGTAAGCGAGTTCTAGAGTGGAGACCGCGAATCGGCAAACGTAGTGTAGGACGCCCTCAGACTAGGTGGAGCGACGATCTTTGCAGGGTGGCTGGCAAGAGCTGGATGAGAGCAGCCACTGATCGTGCTCGATGGCGTACTCTTGGAGAGGCCTATGTCCAGCAGTGGACGTTAATAGGCTGATGATGATTCTGGAAAACAACCTAATTTCAACCTTATGCATTGCGTATAGCATTCATAGTACAATAACTGTCTGCCGTCTCACTTCAATCTGCTAGGGCTGTCAGAGGTACTACTTTATCTGTGAAAGTAATACACGCGAAGCGAGACAGATGGTGACACAATGCGGATGCGTGCGCTGCGTGTGCGACAAGTCGAGCGAGTGCCAGCCTATTGAGACTAGTCCGGTGAAATTTCTGTACCGTAATTAAACTATCGACCGATCGAATTATCGAAAATGACTGGCCGATAGTTGTACGATCAAACTTTCGCACAACTATCGGCCGGTCGGTAATGTGCATGAAGGACTATGTGAGCACGCGCAATGCATTCAACGAAACTATCGCCCAACTATCGGTTGACGGCGCATTCAGTATGGCACTGTACGTGAGGGCGCGCACTTCCAATAGTTGTACGATCAAACTATCGCACAACTATCGGCCGGTCGGTAATGTGCACGCACTGCATTCAACTAAACTATTGCCTAACTATAGGTCGACTAAAAATCACAAGGGCGCGCAGGCTCTCAATACCTAACTATTGGCCAATAGTTTGATTGATCACGATCGTCTAAGGCCTCATTTCCACCTGCAAGTAAGTCTTCTGCGATAATTGTCCGACAGTCTGTCCGATAGCAACTTGCAAGTGTAAACACACGCAATTGCAACACGTAGTTTACACTTGCAAGTTGCTACCGGACAGACTGTCGGACATTTATCGCAGAAGACTTACTTGCAGGTGGAAATGAGGCCATATGATTCCGACTAAACTATCGGTCGACTAAAAATCACAAGTGCGCGCAGGCTCTAAATAAATGCCATTTAGGGCCTTTGCACGCCGCTTTTTGCAAGAGCGCCGTCGACGCGCGTTTGTATCAGTCAAACGCAGCCTGTAGGTAGGCCTTTGCGCATCTGTATAAATCTAAACTCATCGGTAACAACAAACGCGTCTAGACACGTCCCCCCTAATTACAAAACGTGGAGTAATTAGACCTGGTTTAAAATTCATGCTAATTCTGTCTTTCATTTGGAAAATGAAAGTGACAGCACCAGTTTAGTACCATTTTTAAACCAGGACTATTAAATTTTAGTCCACGTTTTGTTCTGGGTCCCCTATTATTTCTAATATATATTAACGACTTACCATGCTCAACGGAAAAACCAGTGGTTCTATTTGCAGATGACTGCACCGTTGTTTGTCAAAGCAAAGATGAAATAGTACTCTGTCTTACATCAATAATTCAATGGCTTAAAGCCAACAATCTTGAAATTAATTTTAAGAAAACAAATATTATGAGCTTTGGGCAATCTGTACAGCCATTAGATAACATTTCTTGTGAAGGGAATCAAGTGTGTGTTGCAACGGAAACAAAATTTTTGGGATTGCATATTGATACTAATATGAAATGGCAGTCGCATCTTGACTTTATTCGTGCTAAGATCTTACAATTCTCTTATGCACTGCGAATGCTAAGGAAAGTAGTAAACCAAAATGCGGTTCTTGCAGCCTTACCATGGGTTTGTAGTCTCGAGATTGCGCTATGGAATTATGTTTTGGGGCAATGCAATAAATATTGATCGCTTGTTCATAGCACAAAAATACTGTATACGGGCGATGTTTAATTTAAAAAAAAACGGACAGCTGTAGACCCTTATTTAAGAAACACAAATTACTGACATTATCCTCTTTATACATATTTAAAGCAGTATTATTTATGAGAAGGAACCCAAACCTGTTTCCTAAGATACGAAGCATACGACGATGTGATTGTCTCGCTAACAGACCAAATATTAAAACTAGTCTCTTTAGTAATAGTGTATTTGCAATGATACCTAAAATGTATAACAGATTGCCACCTGACATTAGGGAATGTAATGATTTTTGGACATTTAAAAGGAAATTATTTGACTACCTTACGGAGCAGACATTTTACACAATGACCGAATATTATAACAAATGACCTCAGTTGATCTTTTAAATATATTGTAATGACATTCTTGTAATAAATGTAATTTTAAGTTAGATTTTATCAATAGTTAATGGTTTAAGTCAATGTTTTAAATTAACTTTAAAATTACTTGTATGTACCATTTGCATGCTATTCATGGCAGGATGTACTGGGCCTATAACTTTATTTTGTCAACATTTACGTACCTACATTCATGGCAAATAAAATGATTATGATTATGATTATGATTATGTAATAAGGGGGGGGTCGCGTTTATGTTTAAGTGACTAATATAACGGCTGCCGCCAGTATGGCAGACGCGACAACTTGCCAATAGTTCGGTTTAATATGGCGGACCGTCTTAGTTACAATGTAGCCCAGTCTGTCATACTGGCCGCCGTCATACGCTACCACGTGCGAGTAGTTGGCTCTGAGTGTGGTTTGTATGACTATGAGAGCTATGTTACCAGTATCGTAGTGCTTGTTAATATGGAGGACTGTCTTAGTTACAATGTAGCTTAATGTACGATGTGGATAAAGGATGTAGCGTCGTACGTAATATGGCAGTGTTTATTTGTCACAATGTCGTTGAGTTTTAGTCACAATATTTTTGTAGTTTTAGTCACAAAATTATCGTAGTTTTTGTCACAATATCGTTTTTGCACTATTCCTCCCTACATACTACACACTCACCCTTTTCCACCTGTCCCGGCAGACTCGCCTCCTGTTTTTCGTGTGCGGGCTTCTGGCAGTACAGCTTTCGTATGAGCGCCACGGTGACTAATATAGCAGCTGCCGCCAGTATGACGGACGCGACCACGTGCGAGTAGTTGGGTCCGGGCTGGGCAGTGTTCATTGTGGATTCCGCTTTTATTGTGACGGTTTCTTCGCGGAGTGTCACTGTGATAGGAATGAAAACAACATTGCGTAAGCTTCGATCAACAATAACACCTAGTTCTAGATACATACTTGGAGTGACAGATATGTCAAAGCCTCATAAGCCCACTTGAAAGTATAATTATAAGTAAATTATTTTGTCAGTGACAATAATACTAAGGTATTTCAAACTTGGAACGCTTCCTGTCATTTTTAATGTAAGATCGTAACATAGTACGCGTTCACTTCATCATTGCCGCTACCTCGCGGCCCACTTCACCATACCGCACCCCCTGCGTCGCCTACGCACGGGCGACGCAGGGGTAACCTGCGTAACCGTAGTACGTAACCTTTTTTCTCTGTTTAAAAAAAAACCGTCTGACCATTATAAAGTTTTCATTTAGCTCGTGAGCCTAAAGTTCAAAAATTCTTTATTGCATCATGTTGTTATAAAGATGTTACAATACATATAGACACAAACATGACCCTGCAAGGGCGTAGCAATTACTTATAAATAATCCATATCCATCCGTAAGTAAGTACATAAATTAATTAATTACTAATAAAAAATAAAAAATTTAATCATCATCATCATCATCATCAGCCATTTAATGTCCCCACTGCTGGGGCACTGGCCTTCCTTACGGATGAATAAGGAGAATGAGCCATGACCCAAAATTTAATATTAACAAACAATCATATTAATTAATTTTATTATCTGACCTGCGAGTATTATTAAGTATAACATTATATTTCTATTTTATATAAATTTTATTTAAATTATAATCCGTATTTATTTAAATAAAATTAAATAAAAATTTAGAAATAAAAATTAAAAACTCACAAAAGTCAGCGTTGCAGTACAGCCAAGTGCAGCAGCAGAACCGAGTGCTCTGCATCTGGTCGATGGGCGTGCATTTGTCGCAGGTGTTCTGGCCGTCGCGCTGAGAGGAGTGCCAGCAACCTGTGGATAAGTATTTGTTCTCGTAAGCCCTGCCGCCCCTTTAAAAGGACCAAATTATGAAGAAAACGCAGACTCCAGATAACACTCATATAATTATTGATCCAACTTACAGGTACAGGCATAGTACAGGTATAACAATATAGATACAGTCGACGTCTTAGTGAACTTATCCCTTCGAGGCTAGTTTGAAGAATGACCTCTCTTTGCTCGTTAATCGGGCTCAAGCCTAGCTACCCCACCGATTTTACCACAGATTAGCCTATTAAATTTAACAAAATGGCGGCAAGAGACGGCATTACCAGTGTTGCTATTAAAAAATAAGAAAAACCTAAAATCATGACATTCGGCCATCTGATAACGTGCTGTCTCCCGACGCACATATAAAAATTATTTAGAATCAATTAATTAGGTAAGTATACAGCTAATATACTGATACACAACTATTCTCAATAGTTAAGTCTTACAACTATGTACCTATTTAGGTTAATCTTATAGTGATAAAAACCTTAAGTTAAAACTTAAAACATAATTGAAACAAATACATTATATTACACAATGCTCAACAATAAACTTTTAAGGAAGCCGATGACTTGTTTAGAATATAGATATTATCGTGAAAATATTGTTTTAGTAAATCGTTAAGTAATACATAATCAAATAAAATAAATTATCAATAAAAAACTAATCTAAAACTATTTGAATCAATGTATAAATTAACATAATCATGACATTCGTTAACAAGCGACTATTATTACTTAGAAAACTTATTTTGAAACCATACTTGTTATATAATCATGTGTAAGTAAGTATATGGAATGATTAAAGTAAAGTCTGGTTATAATCTATAAGCATTAGTTATGGGTCATAAAAGAAAAATGGATTAGCTTGGTACTAGTTTACATCAATTCATTGTCAGGAGCTACATTCAAGAATATTAGATGGTGTCAGAAGCAAAATCCCTAAGAATGTTACATTAGGAATAGGTAGGAACAGAATTTAACTTTAACCTGATAACTAGACACCCTTATCACTTCACTCAAATAGTGGAAAAAGCAACTACGAGTCATGAAAGGATTAAAGACCTAATATTAGATGAATTTAACTATCGCTAAGTTTGACCTAGTTTAGACCTTACAAAAACAACTGTAGGCCTCTGCACAGTTACCAATTTTTACCCAGATATGATTAACAAACCAAGTTATAGATACGTATTTACCATAGTGCACAATTTGTATTAAATCAAGATATGAATTAGGACAACTAAAGGAATTATTTAAAGGCATGTTCGTAATAGGCATTATTACCGATTAATTTAAATATTCTTACAAGGAAGTTACACTACTAATGAAGATGGCGCAGATACAATTTGGAACCGTCACAGCAACAATTTGCTTTTCCAACTTGTCAACCAGTTGTCCAAGGTTTCCAGAGCATTCTTCTCCAGCACCAAATCTTAAATGCATCTATTCTCTGCCTCTGTTAGAATAGTACAATACATGGTTCCACTCCGTACATGAAAATCAAAAGATCATACTATTATCATTTCTAATGAATAAGTTAATGATTTTAAACAAGTTCGCAATTTAATATCAAAACTTAAAAATGTCTACAAGGTATCCTCATACGAGCATGACCCGCATTCTTATCAACAAATATTCATATTACTATGAATAATATTAGTGTAAATAGATTTAATAATTATAATTGGGATATGAAGAAGTATATTACCATGGATAGAAATAGGACAAGTAAAATCATGAACAGCTTTTCGCCCAAAAGAATTAACAACACGATGATTTCCCGTGGTAATAAAATATCCTCCCGGGGTCAAAAAAAAAAGCCGATATGTTTTTCCACAGACAAAAGATTTCAAAGATCCGTCCCGCCGATAGCCGTGATTGGGGAACAAACATACAAGCTTTTGCAATCATAATATTAGTAAAATGAGATAAGATACATGACATGATAATATATACTTCAATATAATTCAACTTCAGTATCAGCGATCCACTCGTCTCAATATCCGACTTACAACCACAGCCCACGATGATCACCATCATCACAACAACGATCACCCTGTGATCTGCACCTTCAGTATCATATTATCTCCTCTCATTACCACAGCACGTACACTCTGCTGCCTCCAGTTTGTATGCTGTGTTGGTTCGTACGTTCAAGGGTAGCGGGATCCTCATTATTATATTAACTCGATGCTAGCTCATGATAAGTACCTACTGGATGCTACAATTGTCATCTGAAAGCAGTAAACTCACAACACACATAGTAACCAAATCAATTTTATTAATCATTCAAAAGAAATAGATGTATCTGATAATGAATCAATAGAAATAAATGTAACTATATGAATTCTCATATTCTTTTATAAACATTAGTAGGTAAGGTACTTAGTACCTTCAACCATAGTAGAAACAAATGTTCAACTGACCAGATCTAAAAAAATATGGAAATGATTACTACAGAATATGTGAAGGAACTTCAAAGGTCCGTGAGGATGGTAAACTGCTAAGAATTTTAGTATCACGAGCCTACCAAATGAGACGGTAAATTTGACAGATCTACTTGATTTTTGGTTTAATAAAGATAAGATAAGATAAAAATATTCTTTTTTCACTTAGACATAATAAATATGTACTTATGAATCGTCAATATTTTCCTACCACCCATTCAAGACTTTTTTAACTGACAAGAAGAATGGGCGCAAGAAACTTGCCAGCGTTTCTTAGTTAGGTAACGACATTTACAAAAAAAAAAAAACATATCGTTACTAATACAACAATTGCTTAGTATAAAAATACATCATATTAAACAGTGATTATGTTATGTGTTACATCATGACCATGCATTGCGGTCATTCAAATAATCGTCTACTTTATAGTATCCTTTGCTCATCAGCGACTCTTTAATGTAACATTTAAATTTATGCAATGGTAGTTCAATTATATGCTGTGGAACTTTATTAAAAAAGGCTATGCTTTTCCCCAGAAATGAGGCTCTGGATTTTTCTAGCCTAAACTTGGGAACGACAAGTTTATCTTTATTTCTTGTGTTAAAGCGATGAATAAAGATATTAATGCTCATTAAGATAACAATATATTAGATTCACATAATTTGAAATCATATTTTGTCAATACGTACACTAGGACGGTAGTATTAAAATTCTCAAAAACTAATTTTAAATCATACCGCCAATAACAACAAAAACACGGCAAAACTAACTTGGTATGCTACAGCATAGGTACTTGTGGCTTTATTTGTTAGAACAAGTTTAAAACATGAATTAAAATGTTTGCATGAAGATGTATAGAACATTTTAATAAATTGAGAGGTGTGATTGAGCAATAATCGTTTTACTTTATTTTGCTTAATTGGGAAAACATCAGTTACAACTTGACAGTGTAATAAACACGATCTACTTAAATGCACTATGGACTGTTTACATGTTTTTGCATTAGAAACATCATTTCATCACTATGTTAATGAAAACAACTAGAATAGATATCAGTGAATACTTCTTGCAGTGCTGTCTAAGCAACTAAGTATCTCTGCTTTTGACTTGCATCTAAATCATTAAGAGAGATCTAGAACACTACGCAGTACGCACAAATAGCAAAATAGCTTCTAGTGATTTTGGCTGTAAGATTTTCCATCTGTCCAAAACAAAACTGAGTTGCCCGGAAGAAACCGCAGTAAGACGATAACGCCACCATTTGGTTTACAATTTGTTATCTTTGTATTATTATTATTATTTCGTGTGTGATTGTTCCGTTCGTAATATTGTGTACAAATAAAGAATTAATCTATGTATCTATCAAACTAGGTACATACTTAGATAAAGAATCTTCGACGTTCCCGGAAAAATGTAAAGAATGATGATTTCTACTCAGTCTTATGGCTTTATTGTCTAATTATGTAGAAGACTCAGAAAAGTATGTTCCTGATAAACTTTCTCTAGCACTCATCCACAATTTAGTTTGAATTTAAATTAAATTTGAGATTTAAGTTTGCCACTAAACTCAAATTTAAAAAGTCAAGCATAGTGAATTCTTTTAAATTAAGCTACATGTAACAAAAATAATAGACGAAATGTCCACTTGAACAAAGCTACAAAAAATAAAATAAGTAATAGGAAATAGTAAATTTCGGATATCTTTGCATACCTACATTGCTTCCATCCCGAACTAAGTAACTCGAGCACTTGTGTTATGGCATTTGGGAACAACGACGGGGATTACCACATACAATCGGGCAGAATATTGAAAAGTCCGCTTTAAACATACACCCGACAGGGAATCGAACCCGGTAGGTACCTCAGAGACAGCGGCACCCCGAAAACCTATGCGTACGTACACCGTATCTACAACACTGCTATGGAGGTTGTTAAGCTTATACCAGAAACTAATATTGTTTCCATAGTTAAAAGGTCTATAACAATCTAAGTGACACAGATCACAGTTTATAAAAGTATTACCCAATCGCAATCTTGGAATACTAAATTCGCGACTTTAATAGTGTGCTCTTATTCAAAAGTGAATCGTCATCATGTCTAATCTTATCAAGATCAGAAATACATCCAGTCCTGCGTAAAGGTCACCTGGGCATAGACCTAGGCATAGAAAAACAAACCTAGCTCATGGATATTGACCACTCATGAGAATCAAGATATGGTATGGATTTCGTATAAATGGAAACTACGGTAATTATAAAAATCTTAACTAGGTAAGACAATAACCCCTACTCAAATTGTGGAGCATATGGATACTTATTATGCAAGGAAAAAGAAATGATGCAAACATAATTTAGTATATAAATATCCTTATAAGTAAGTAGGTACTATGTTGCGATAATTAGAGCGCATATTGACAATAATACTTTAAAGGTATCTACTGCTACAGCTGTGGTACCTACTAGATACTCAATGTCAAGCACGTAGGCAACTGTAGATTTAAAAGGCTTTTCATTCTTCCTTGAGGGTATTTTGATAACATCTAAATGATTCTATGAAAAGATAAGTTTTTATAGTTTTGTTTTGTTTTAGTTAGTTTTAGACCTTTACAAACTTTATTTCAGGGGGTGTTACAATCAATTTAGTCGGTTCTGCGAGATGAAAATTAAATCTTAAATAGCTTTATTCGATATGCAAATAAATAAACATGAAACATTTTAATCAAAACAACTTCAATACTTTCCCATAAACAAAATGCTCTGCATCATCTCAAATCCTCTTTGACCAGATTCAGCTACGAAGAAGGGTATTCCTCCTTCGCTCAAGACTCCCCTGGGTCGGCCACGTCACCCTGGAGGCCTACCAAGCGGCGCACCAGGTGGCGCGGGCCGTATTCGTCCTCAGATGCTATTTACCTTGGAATGTATACATTATTCATCGGCAAAAGATCGTTCCGTGTCATTCTATAATAAAATCATTAGGTTATCAACACAATATGCCATTCAGGAAAATTCATGATTTATACTGTTCACTAGCTACAGTAGCTACCTACATCCTTTATTATTTACAAAAACCATTTCTTTTATTAAGAGCTACTTATCTAGTGCAAAAATGTAAAATGAGTATTGTAAAAACAAGAATAAAACGTTTGAAATTATCTTTGTTCTGTTGTAGTTTCATTTAAATCTAATAATCTTAAAAGTGGCCATACGGGTAGTAAACCAGTATGAAATATAAGTAGGTACTCATTTAACCAGCCTGTGAGAAACGTACTCACTTAACATTTGAACATATTCAGACGAATGTATGCCACCAACATACATCGTTCGTACTCTAAAATCCGGCGAGTGTATGCCACAAACATATACCGCCCCCTTAATTCCGACGAGTGCATGCCACAAACATACATCGTCCCCTAATATCCGACGAGTGTATGCAACATACATACATCGCCCTCTAATATCCGACGAGTGTATGCAACATACATACATCGCCCCCTAATATCAAATTCAATTTAATGCATTTCAACAAACTAATTCAATGTATCTCTTGTTACCAGTGAGCATGCATAGCTTGCTCACTCAACCCAGTGAACACCTTATATTTGTTCGCTCATCATTAAAAATTAAAAATATTCACATTAGAGATATCCAAATTCACATAAAGACTTTCATATTTAAATATTTAAAGATACCATATTAAAATATTCGTATTTAAACTCATATTCATAGTTCAAGCAATTTATATTGCTATTCACGGTGTTCATATTAATTTAATCCACAAAATTTGTACCTATTAATTAATATATCAATAAATAGAAAGCCAGAATTCAATTGTAAGCAAGTAATACGTACCTATTAAACCAATCTTACCAGGTAACGTAGGTAACCAGTAAGCATACATGACTCACTCAACCCAGAGAACAACACGTTCGCTCAATAGGTACATTAAAAACAAAGGAAAATTTGTAATAATTAATTTTAATAATATTAAGATAAATGAAATGTAAGCAACCAATCATAAATTATTCTTACTCTTTACTACTTCTTACTAGCTTCATAACTTATAGTTTTCTTTTATTCACTGTTAGTATTAGATACCACGTTAAAACATGGATTGTAAGCAAAATTTAGTAGCCATAAGTGATTTTACTCTGTGCAACAGTAAAGGCTATCAAAACTTAGCACTAATTACTTAAAACATTACATGTAGGTACACAGCCAAAACTGCCAGTCCTAGCTCCATGTGTAAGATTATAAACAACATAAACAGCAAGTACTCTAATAATATAATAATGCCAATCATCTCCATTAATTCTGTACAATCCACATTTAATACATCATGTAAATTAAACAACAACAATCAAGATATTATGCCAGATTCATGGTACGCTATGATCGTGCCATACGAAAATATCTACTACATACCCGCGTTTAAAATTATGTAAGTATAATCGGAGGGTAGCCCCGACCGTACACGAACACAATTAATCAATTCAAATAAAAGTGTGATCTAGTTTATGTCCGTTCCGTCGGAGAGTAGCCCCGACCATGTACGGAACACAATCCGCCACACAAATATTCCAATTTTAACGCTTTAGATTTAACTAACACGATCGGAGAGTAGCCCCGAACACGAATTAGTAAAATCTTAGTACTAAGCTACGCATATAGACTTTTTAAATTATGTTAGTATAGTCGGAGGGTAGCCCCGACCGTATACGAACACAATCAATTAAAACACAAATGCGATTTAGTTTATGTCCGTTCCGTCGGAGAGTAGCCCCGACCATGTACGAAACACAATCCACCGCAAAGGTATTTAAAATGTCATTTAGATAAAAAAAATACGCATTAACATGGAATCTGGAATATTTATCCTTTCTCTGCGTGAAGAGAATAAAATAACTCGTTTGGCATTACTATAGCACAGAATAAGCAAATTATTCTTATTATCAGGTTTAGAAATAAACTTACGTGGGTACTTTACCGCTTCTGAAATATGAAGAAAACGCAGACTCCAGATAACACTCATATAATTATTGATCCAACTTACAGGTACAGGCATAGTACAGGTATAACAATATAGATACAGTCGACGTCTTAGTGAACTTATCCCTTCGAGGCTAGTTTGAAGAATGACCTCTCTTTGCTCGTTAATCGGGCTCAAGCCTAGCTACCCCACCGATTTTACCACAGATTAGCCTATTAAATTTAACAAAATGGCGGCAAGAGACGGCATTACCAGTGTTGCTATTAAAAAATAAGAAAAACCTAAAATCATGACAAAATAATCAGTCACTAAGGCCGAGACATTTGAGGTTTCAAGTTGCAATTATCGCCGAACGGTAGTGGTATAATGCGTTCATGTGAGTGAACTCTTCGGAAGTATCTATGATTTTATATTTCTTAAATTGTATTGTATTTAAATATATATAGAACGCACCAAACAGCGCAAAACAGTAGACTGTATAGATTTTTCCATTCTTATCCTGTAATAGTATTGCATGGTCGGCGCTAATGCCGCAGGAAACCCGATATTCTGATAAAACATCCATTATTTGCCTCCACACTTTAAATAGTTAGGACCCATAGTACTTTCAAAGGTACCAAAAGCTTGCCGTTCGTTTAAATTCAAATACTAGCGCCTACATAGTAAAAAGTAAGAATTTTGTCTATGACATAGTGACTGCAGTTTGTAAATAAGTGGCTCGGAAAAAACCGTGACCGTCGCCGAACACTCACCACACGCGACAGCCACAAATGCCGCCACTCGAAGCTAGAAGAAATAAGTGACTACTACCAGCGTCAACCGTGTGCAACGAGTTCAAATAAAATGTATGAAAACCACAGGAAAAAGGTTGGTGGGAGCATTTTGTGGTTGTGGCCCATGTGCGGCCAGGCTAAAGGTAAGTTACCAATAGGGTATTTGACTGTTGTTGAAATGTAGATATTTAATTATGGCATTCAGAAATTATTGAATAACAAATCTGAAATAAGTTTTTAGTAAATTTCATTTTTATGACAAGCTTTTTTGCTGACTGTACTTTAATAATGTATTGTCATCTGAACCAAACCTGTATACAAAATTTCAGCTCTATCAGACACTGGGAAGTGGGTCAAATGGAGCTTGCAAGATGTGTCCCCCACTAACTAACTAACATGGCAAGTTAATAAAAAGCTTGTAAAAAAGAAATTCAATGTGTATTATAACAAGCGAGTTATGATATGAGCTCTCCTTGTTTAATAAAAAAATGTGTAATACCTATGTTGTGTTGCTAATATTTCAATAAACATTTTAAATCAATAAAAAAATCGGTCTAATACCCTATTCTTACTTCTTTTCGTGTGGCATTTCTGTCCATGAACATGTTAATATATGAGAATGATTACCTTGACCAAGAACAGTGACATTTCCATCTTGGTGACGGTGCCAAAGAGCGTAGCAGGTCGCTTTAGGGTCCGTACACTGCTCCACTAGGGACGTTTCACCGTTGGGCAGAACAGTCTTTGTTATAACTCCGATATCTGGAATGTAAAAATTAAGTTTTTTTTTACTTTTACTTTGCGATTGGTTGCCAGACCATAAGCGAATTTGTGGAGCAAAATCAGTTAAAAACATTATTTAGTAATTTTCTTCTAGTATGTTTGTGTTATTGACATTCACTGTGGACAAGTGTTGCCTTATCTGAGGTCCTAGGTTCAAATCCTGGTAGGGGTAATTGTTTGTATGATGAAGATGACCATTTGTACCTGAGTCATGGTTGTTTATAATAATATCCATACTAATAATATTATAAAATTGTGAAAGTGTGTTTGTTTGTTTGTAGAGACAAACAGCCATGTAATATTATGTATTTGATAGGCTATACAATTCACACCACTCCGTGCATGAGTAGGTTTTGTGTGTTATTCTTTCACTAAGTATTTATTCTTGTTACTTTGGGCTTGTCACCGACTTCAATCAGATCAGTAAGTTCCAAGATTAATTAGAAAAATTCCCGGACTTTCGTCCTTTGAATTGAATGATTTAATTTATTTTTCATTTTTACGTGTTTTTGGGAAGCGAAATTTGTTTGCAGTTTTTTTGAAGGCGGTTTATTTTTTTTATAAAAATTTTTATTTTTCCATTTTTAGTATAAGAACGCTACCAAAAGAAACCGCAAAGTGAGCAAGCGTAGCGCAATGAGCAGCTACTAAAACCCATATCTCGGACAAGAATCACCACAGAACACGGACGGACTCATTTTCTCTACTATGTTCTGTGAGAATCACCATCTCTTACTCTGTTATAACTGTTATGCACACAGAACACAAAATTTTTTTTTCTTTTAATGTTCTGTTGTTTGTTATGCACCATCCACCATCTGCTAACCTAAAAAACTTGAAAGAATACAACTTAAGGTCTCGGTGGTATGTAACCAAACATGCTTTAACTCCTAAGGAGTTTTACCTTCCATCATCAGCTCACCTAAATAACCTGAAAGATTACAACTATATTTTTTTACGTATCAACAATAATTCAAGAATTATCCTCCAACTCCTAACCATTGAGGAGTTGTATCTTCCATCACCAGCTCATGATGATGAGCTGATGGCTATCATATGCAAGTGCTTGAAAATTTTTAGAAAATACATAAAACACCTAATCTATCTTCGGGTTTACCTCGTTCCCCTGGATTCTACCATCAGATCCTGACTTGGTTATAATGAGACCAAAACAGGAGTATACTCTTTTAAATAAAAAGAAATATTGAAATTGGTAAATAGTATAGATAGTAATTTTTCATTTAATCCTACGACCAGCCCTTGCAAACGTTGCTTAACCGCAACGATCGCAAAACGCGGTGATAACCCACATCACCAATCGAGGTCCTGGAAGTGAAACCCATATACCCATTATACTATGACATAATTAGTATATAATTAGTTTCCGCGTGTCACTTTATTGACGCTATTTTGAATAACAAACTATTCAGCCCGAACAAAAACCTAACGTTTACTTACATGGATGACATTATACTTTCTGCTAATAATTCATGACTCCCATGACATCAGGCCCCATATCTCCTAAGATTGTTATCGGATCTCAATGAAACTTATATGGGACCAAATCGAAAGTATACCCAATCGAACAAAAAAACAACTATTAAAATCGGATCACTAACGCCAGAGTAATCGGTATACATACATCAAACAAAAAAAAAAAAAAAAAAAAATACGGGTTGAATTGAGTACCTCCCTCCTTTTTTTGGAAGTCGGTAAAAATTAAGTTTTTTTTTACTTTTACTTTGCGATTGGTTGCCAGACCATAAGCGAATTTGTGGAGCAAAATCAGTTAAAAACATTGTTTAGTAATTTTCTTCTAGTATGTTTGTGTTATTGACATTCACTGTGGACAAGTGTTGCCTTATCTGAGGTCCTAGGTTCAAATCCTGGTAGGGGTAATTGTTTGTATGATGAAGATGACCATTTGTACCTGAGTCATGGTTGTTTATAATAATATCCATACTAATAATACTATAAACAAACAAACAAACACACTTTCACACAAAAAGGGCTTTCACGTCAAAACAAAGCAAAGAATCAACATGATTTTTGGTACCTATGGGGATAGTTCCCAAACTATACCAAAAATCACGTTGATCAGCTCCCAAGCTGTAGTGTCAGAGAGCAAAGGCTACTATTTATCCCGGAAAAACATCACTTTCCCGGAAGATAACATTGTGTAGTCCACGTCCAATACAGTACACTGTAGACTGTATAGATTTTTCCATTCTTATCCTGTAATAGTATTGCATGGTCGGCGCTAATGCCGCAGGAAACCCGATATTCTGATAAAACATCCATTATTTGCCTCCACACTTTAAATAGTTAGGACCCATAGTACTTTCAAAGGTACCAAAAGCTTGCCGTTCGTTTAAATTCAAATACTAGCGCCTACATAGTAAAAAGTAAGAATTTTGTCTATGACATAGTGACTGCAGTTTGTAAATAAGTGGCTCGGAAAAAACCGTGACCGTCGCCGAACACTCACCACACGCGACAGCCACAAATGCCGCCACTCGAAGCTAGAAGAAATAAGTCCACGTCCAATACAGCCTATATCAATCGGGAAGAATGTGGCTTTGCACTGGTGAAATAATTATCAAAATCAGTCCAGTAGTTTTTGAATTTATTTGTTACAAAAAAAAAAACAAAAATACAAATCTTTTCTCTTTTTAATATTAGTTTGGACTAAATTAAAAAACAAAACATACCATGACTATTATTTTCCACCATAATTTGTGCATTCTTCTCATCTTCATAAGATGGAGTAACACTAACCGAAACTTTGTGTAGTTTGTACAAGCAATGAATCGGTGGACTGGCCGTGGTCACTGTGATTTTCTCTTTAGTTTTCACATTATTTGGCAATCCATTCTTCACATTACCGGGCACTTTGCTAGAAGAACTGGAAGCTATGGCTTTGCTCTCATGGGATCCTAGTTCAGGATCAACAAAGTGCTCCAAACTTTTTGTTTCAGAACCTACCAACTCATTGTTGAGACCTACACTTCTCTTTTTAATTCTAGGAATTATTCTGTAACTTTGAGCCTCATCCGCAATTAAATTCGAATTTAGAAGGCTTCTTTTTCTTCTAGACCTTTCTGGCTGCACTGGGCCAGGATACGGCGAGTTTTTATACGGCCAGTAAGCATTGATACTCCTTTTGCTTTTCGGATGATCCTCCACAGGCCAATACAAGTCATGCAAGTTATTCCATTGTATGGTTCTCCTATGGTGGTACTTAGTGAATGTTCTTACATAATGCGAAGGCTTAGAATGGTGTATCTCATTGCTGTAATCTTGGTTTTCCTGTGGTCGCGATGTTAGGACTTTGGCAGTGAATATAAACAAAAACAACACTATACATTTCAGTAACGGTGTCACTCTCTGCGAGAGGATTCCTTCCATCATCTTGAATGCTTAAATTGAATCTTTCGCCATATTTATATAAAAAGACGTGTGTTTACTGCATGCATGTAATTAGGTTCCTTCCTAGCAACCAAGTCAATGCAGATTTTATTGATTTTTCACGTAGTATAATGGCTAAGCCGGTTGGTATTAGATTTTAACATAAGTGTTTACGCACTTACTTGTGCTTTATACACCAACATTCGTCGAATTACGACGTTAAAAACTCGTAAATAATATTGGAAATAATAGAAAACAAACAGCGCAGCACGATCACAAACTTTTAGTCTAACTAAAGAGTTTACTTGATCACTTTTTATAGGGTTACAGGCAGAAAAGTAAGCAAAGAAAGATTTTTATTATTGACACACTTTCATTTATAATAAAGTTCACACAAGTTAATAGAAAATTCTAAAAACGGAAAATCAATAGTATGTTGACAAATACAGATAAATTCCATTGTCAGACATTTTGATGTCGTTCCGTTCCACTTTACGTTATTATCAAACAAAGTAAAAGAACAAAGTATTTTGTTATCAATATTAAAACTACATTGAAGTTAAACGTTTTTCCCACATTATGGCAGAAAACTTAGCAATGTATAATTTCTTGAAAATATAATGTTAGCTTGGTTTATTTTGAAAAGAAACTATAATAATATTCAAGAATTGGCAGTATTGCTTAATGTCTTCGCCTGTCTTACTACGAATTTTTTACTACTACTACTCTACTCAGGCGTGCGTTCCGTCGCTTCGATCGAGTGCACTCGAGCGCACTCCGGGGCGCGCTCTAGCAGTTCCGTGGCTCGCTGAAATTTTACTCTGACAACTGTCAGAGTGTAGTTTCACTATGGTTTCACCCATGAAGTTTGACTTAATACTCTGAGGTAACTGGAGCTCTCACCCTGAATAAAAAAGTGTCGCCAGCAAATTTGACATTTATGTATGTAGTGGCAGGTAGTGGCTGTCAGTTGTCTCATATGACCATACGTATTTTTTTAAAGTGTAGGTGAGACGGAAGACAGCCACTGTGTTATTTGTGGTATTCAAAAAATTGTTCGTACTGCACTCTCCAGTTACCTCAGTATTTAGTCTAAGCTTTTTGGTTTCACCCGTTCTGTGGCTCAGAGTGCAGCAACCAAACAACCGATTGTTTTTCAACCAAAACGACGGAACGCAGTCCTGTACTCTGTCAGCTGTCAATGTGTCAATGTGTCAATTGTGTCAAACTCACGTCTCACGTCAAACTTGTAGAAACGAAACTAGCGATAGCGATTATTTGCTTTTTGAAATTGAAAAAACTCTTTAAAATAAAATAGCGCCAATTGATATCCCGTGTAATTTTATCTAGTGATTTTTATCATTATAATATTTGATAATAAACATCGAAAATGTCCTTCGCAGCGGCAAACGAAGAGATCGACGAAGCGAAAGAGCGGGCTCACTTCCTTGCGGTTGTTAACGCTTTTAAATATTATAAGTAAGTAAAACTCCACATTATTCCAATAAATCATATACTGCGATACCATATTACACAATTTTTTTTGTTGTTGGTACGATAATTTGTAAGAATCATCGTCTTTCGCGGCATAGCAACAGGTCTTTTGTCTACTTATGCTGTATTTACTGATATAATTAACCTATTTTGATTCAACAATAGGCTTTGTTTAGACCCTTTACATGTGCGCGTTATTGGCCCTTATTTCCTGTGCCATTAGGGCTATTTTGCTATTGTTTCTGTCATCAATTAGTAATTTATGTATAAATTATGTCCTTTTTCTATTGTAGGTTTGTAGGTATGAGTGGAAACAGGAAAAATCGTTTAGGTACTTGCTTTGAAGCTGTATCTGTAGTAATTGTTTACTCTGAAGTATGTTGTTGTGTCTATTTTTCAGGATTATTTATCTTCTTACTATAGTATGTACCGCAACAGACCAAATGATTAAGTACTTGGGATGAAATGATTGCTCTTTCAAATTATTTTTACTTTCTTGCAATAACATTGTGAATGCAATAAACTAAAAAAAATATTAATAGCAATTATTTCATCTTTATCGATTGTCAAATATCTGGAAAGCTATTTATTTTGTGTGTGAGGGTAGTAATATCTTCACATTGATAAAATAAATGCTGCGCCGTAGCATAAGAGGTATTGGATAAAGTCAACATCTCTCCTAACAACTCCGTAGCTCAGTGGTTAGAGCATTCGCCCGGACAGTGAAAGGTAGTCGGTTGGAGTCCCATCGGAACTAGTTGTGAGACAGGTCGTTTTTTTTCAAATACTTCATTTTCAATAATAAAAATTGCATTGTGTATGCAAAAAGTATATATATTTTTTTTACTAACATTTTTGGGAATTGTTGATTGTTGTTGGCATCAACTATCAGCCGTTTAAGATTGGGCCACGTGTGCACCCCAATATTCCTCGCTAAAATTAGGGTTAAGGACAGCTCCCTGTGTGAATGTGGACTTGACGAGGGCACCATAGAACATATCTTTTTCCACTGCCCAAAAATAAAAACTCCCCTATATGGCTTACTTAACAAAAATGTATGTCGCCCTATAAATATCAACTATTTATTAACCCAGGTCCACACTCCTGATGTATATATATTATGTAAGTTTATAAAACAAAATAATATTAAAATATAAATGTGTAAAAATTTTTATGTATGTCATATAATATCATCGCCCATATTTATCCCTCAACCCTCAATGTATAAAATTCAATGTTGTGATGTCCTTTGTAAATAATAATTTGGTATAGGAAAGATGTGATAGTAAAAAACCACGAGCCCCATAAGTAGCTTCCAGGCGGGATACTACGGTTCTACTTATGGGGCTCGTGGTTTTTTACTATCACATCTTTCCTATACTTACAAAATTGCATTGTGAATGCATAAAAATTATATAAAATCTCTAATAATTTGGTGGTTTTTTTTTTTCAAATGATGTAGTTGATAAATATGGAATGTTTATTAAATGTTTAGCTGTAAGAAATAAGTTTTTATGCTTAACAATTTTTCACATATGCGGTCACCGTTAGCTTGGAATGCCCCAAATATTAAAATGCTGATAGGTAACTCTTCTTCTTTAGTGCATATCTGACGACGGTTGAGCATACTCCTCTCGCATTTCCCTTCAAGCAGCCCGTACCGCCTAAGCTCCGTCGCCTTGAAGCTGATTACGACGCATCGTGCCATCCTTGTCAGGCGATACCAAATGTGTTACGACATGACAAGGATAGCACGATGCGTCGTAATCGTAATCAAGTCAACGGTGCTTAGGCGGTAGGGGGGCAGCCCTGTGGCCACAGTGGTCATATGGCTGTTGATACGTCGTCAGTCAATCTGGCTGGTAATCTGCATAAGTTTCTTTTGGTGTGTGATCACCAGACGAAAACGTACTTGCTCCACCAGCTGTCATCGCTTCGGCTTCGGAAATATTTATTTGGTGTACATCACAGTAAAATAAAATAAAAAAAATTGGTTGTCGGTGAAGTCGCTTTACGGACGATAAAGGAGATCAGTCAAATTGGACCAAAAAGGTAAAAGTGCCGGCCAACGAAAATAAATTGCAAATTACTATTGTAAACAGTGTAACCATCATTTTTTGTTATGACGTCAACAGTGTACGATTAGCGGCCAAGCAGTTATTCAAGTTTGAAAATGACATTTTCTCTTCATTTTCAAACTTGAATATAGCTTGGCCAAAGTGCAGCCAACAAAAAAAAATTGCAGATTACTATTGTAAATAGTGTAACGATCATTTTTTGTTAAGACGTCAACAGTGTACGATTGGTGGCCGAGCAGTTATTCAAGTTTTAAAATGACATTTTTTTCTCTTTATTTTCAAACTTGAATACAGCTTGGCCAAAGTGCGGCCAACGAAAAAAAAATGCACATTACTATTGTAAACAGTGTAACGACAATTTTTTGTAATGGCGTCAACAGTGTACGATTAGCGGCCAAGCAGTTACTCATGTTTGAAAATGACATTTTTTTCTTCATTTTCAAACTTGAATACAGCTTGGCCAAAGTGCGGCCAATGAAAAAAAATTGCATATTACTATTGTAAATAGTGTAACGATAATTTTTTGTTATGGCGTCAACAGTGTACGATTAGCGGCCAAGCAGTTACTCAAGTTTGAAAATGACATTTTTTTCTTCATTTTCAAACTTGAATACAGCTTGGCCAAAGCGCGGCCAACGAAAAAAAATTGCATATTACTATTTTAAACATTGTAACGATTATTTTTTGTTAATAACGTCAACAGTGTACGATTAGTGGCCAAGCAGTTATTCAAGTTTGAAAATGACATTTTTTTCTCTTTATTTTCAAACTTGAACACAGCTTGGCCAAAGTCACTTTGTGTTGTAGTCAATATCTATTTTAGGGAGACATATTTCCTTATTCTGGCTCTGTAGTGTACTAGACCTTAGTTAAAGTTACTATTTAGCTAAAAGTATTGCAATAATGTTTAGTCGATTCACGTACCCAGCAGGTGGGACGTTCGTGGGTCAGTTATAATGCTGACGAGGAACTGATCTCAATGTAATAACTGATATTCTGATAACGATTACATTTTACGTGGTGAGTCAATCCGTTTTGCGATCGTATTTATACCAAAAATAATGACATTTTCAAACTTGAATAACTGCTTGGCCGCTAATCGTACACTGTTGACGCCATAACAAAAAATTATCGTTACACTGTTTACAATAGTAATGTGCAATTTTTTTTCGTCGGCCGCACTTTGGCCAAGCTGTATTCAAGTTTGAAAATAAAGAGAAAAAAAAATTACATTTTCAAACTTGAATAACTGCTTGGCCGCTAATCGTACACTGTTGTCGCCATAACAAAAAATGATCGTTACACTGTTTACAATAGTAATCTGCAATTTTTTTTCATTGGCCGCACTTTGGCCAAGCTGTATTCAAGTTTGAAAATAAAGAGAAAAAAAATGTTATTTTCAAACTTGAATAACTGCTTGGCCGCTAATCGTACACTGTTGACGCCATAACAAAAATGATCGTTACACTTTTTATAATAGTAATGTGCAATTTTTTTTCGTTGGCCGCACTTTGGCCAAGCTGTATTTAAGTTTGAAAATAAAGACAAAAAAAATTACATTTTCAAACTTGAATAACTGCTTGGCCGCTAACCGTACACTGTTGTCGCCATAACAAAATATAATCGTTACACTGTTTACAATAGTAATGTGCAATTTTTTTTCGTTGGCCGCACTTTGGCCAAACTGTATTCAAGTTTGAAAATAAAGAGAAAAAAGAAATACATTTTCAAACTTGAATAACTGCTTGGCCGCTAATCGTACACTGTAGTCGCCATAACAAAAAATGATCGTTACACTGTTTACAATAGTAATGTGCAATTTTTTTTCGTTGGCCGCACTTTGGCCGTGCGGTATTCAAGTTTGAAAATAAAGAGAAAAAAAATGACATTTTCAAACTTGAATAACTGCTTGGCCGCTAATCGTAGACTGTTGACGCCATAACAAAAAATGATCGCTACACGGTTTACAATAGTAATATGCAATTTATTTTCGTTGGCCGATACTTTTACTTTTTTGGTCCAAACATGTATGAAGCGTGACTGATCTCCTTTACGTGATAACAATATGCCGCTGTCTCTTCTACTTGGACGCAAAGCGCGAGTCAGCTGCGCATAGTGCCATCTAGTGATGTTAATTTGGGCTAATTGTATTTGTAAATAATTTGTGTGAGGGTGACTTTCACCACTGATATTTAAACGCGATTAACGCTAAACGTGTTTAAAACGTATTTCTGACTTTTGTCACATTCAAACAGATTACAGAAACAGAAATATGTTTTAAACACGTTTAGCGTTAACACGTTTAAATATCAGTGGTAAGAGTGACTTTCACCATTGATATCTTTAAAGATGATTAACGCTAAACGTGTTTAAAACATACTTCTGTCTCTGTCATCTGTTTGAATGTGACAGAGACAGAAATACGTTTTAAACACGTTTAGCGTTAATCGCGTTTAAATATCAGTGGTGAATTCGGGCCTAAAAGTCACCCTTATTCATGCAAAGTTTTAAATTTAGCTATTTAAATGCAACTGAGACATACCACAGAAGCATTTAATGCTGTTAAAGATGATTTAACAATGACATGCCAATACAATAACCTTATTAGTTTGGCTGGTCTGTTAAGGTTTCTCTTCAGGGTCATCAGGTACTCAGGATCTTCCATTATCTTAGTTTTGGTAGTTTTCCCTTTATGTGGCATATTTCAGGACTCAAGGTTCAGGACTCTAGGTTTATGGAAAGCACTAGTTCTATTTTGTGCTCACTCGTAACGTGACAATGAGTCATGCTTTTTCGTGCCTACAGCCAGGGTTCATGGATTTATAAGACGTCGTTATCACGTCAAGAAAAGGGTAGTATCACAGATTACTAAATAGTTACGTAGTATGTTCCAAAACGGTCCCGACTCAGCATCCATACTAATATTATAAATGTGAAAGTGTGTTTGTTTGTTTGTTTATTTGTTTGTTTGTTTGTTTGTTTGTCCTTCTTTCACGTCAAAACGGAGCAACGGATCGACGTGATATTTGGTATGGGGATAGTTTGGGAGCTGGAGAGTAACATAGGCTACTTATTATTCCGGAAAATTAAGTAAAAATTGTAATTTTCTATGAAAAATCGTTTAACTGTCGTACCTTCGATACAAAACTGTCATTTCTTCCATTGCCGTTTCCAAAGAGTATGTAATCACTGACGTCTGCGCGGTCAAAATCGAATACTAATCTTTTCCATAAGCTTAGAATAAAAAAATGAACTGTAGCTAGCGCCAAAAATGACCCAGTCGCGCATGCGCGCAGAGTTATTTGACACTCACTCTACTTCACAGAGTAATTTTTTATATTTAGGAAATAGAGACCAAGCTTGGGCCCCTTTATTGGTAGTGTGTAACTAGCGCTATCTGTTGTCTGGTGTAGGCAACTTATGGTGTATAAACACTCACACAAGATGTCGGTGACCGGGTCCACTATTATATGGCAAAACAACGTTTGCCGGGTCAGCTAGTAATCCTATAAAATGTGAAAGTTTAGATGTTTGGATGTTTTTTACTTAATCACGTCAAAAAGCCTGGAGAGGAACGTGTAGGATGCTTTTATTACTTTTTATACTTTTTTTTTGAAAACGAACTTTTGAATATTTCCTCGGGTCTGCCGGTAGCATGAGCGGCTTCTATCACGCGATGTGATACAGCACGTCATATGCTGACTTGCTTACCCCACTAAAGTGTAAGCAAGAAATCATGACGCTATATCATATCGCGTGATATAATGATGGTCATGCTAGGCAGGCTGGGTGTACCTATGTGGTAACACGACGTTGTTCCAATTTCCTTAATACTTTGAAACAATGTATGTGATGGTGTAACAGATATTTATTTATTTATTTATTTATTTATTATTATTATTTTTATGCTTCTGTATTTTTTCTCATATATAAATGAAAATATATGGTAGTTTGTACGCTTTTGTGGGACTTCAAGTCAACACAAAGACGTTTTTTTTCTTTTTCGTTAAGTATATAAAAGAGGTTTATGAGGTTTTACATTCTAGTCTAGTGGTTTAAGAATCTATTGCGTTTTCAGGTATATCCATAAATTTTCTGACTATTCTGCATGTGTTAAGAATGGCGGCTTTTTGCAATTTTATGTATGTTGTTGGTCGAAGGCCTAGAAGATTTATTGAAGTGTGTAAATGTTTTGGTATGATGCCTGTTGTTGATAGAATTATTGGGACTATGTACACTTTCTCTTGCCTCCAAACTCTGGTTATTTCGTCTTTCAAATCAGTGTATTTGTGGATTTTTTCTGTAATAGTTTTTGTAATGTTATGTGTATTTGGTATTACGATGTCTATTATATATATGTGGTTTTGTTTTGTTTATCCTGTAGTATGATGTCTGGCCTATTGTAATGTATCGTTCTGTCGGTTAGTATGCCTCGGTCATAATAAAGCTTATGCGTGTTGTTTTCCAGGATTATGCTAGGTGTGTACTTGTAGTAAGGAGTATGTTTGTTTGGGCTTTGTATGAGTTTGTATTTATGAGCTAGGTCTTGGTGTATGACATTCGCAACTTGATTATGTCTATGTATATGTGTATATGTGTGTAGTCTGTTTGTGTGAGATTTGTGCATGCTCCTGTTATGTGTTGTATGGTTTCAGGTTGGGCTTGACATTTACGGCACTTGTCATTTGTAACTGTAGGGTTCTTAATTATGTATTTCTTGTAATTTTTTGTGTTTATAACTTGGTCTTGTATTGCTATTAGGAATCCTTCTGTTTCTGGGAATAAACTACCTGTTTTAAGCCACATGTTAGACGCTTTTTTATCGATGTGGGGTTGATTTAAGTCATTTGGGTGTCGGCCGTGTAAAACTTTCTTCTTCCAGTCTTCTATTTTCTTTTGCTGAGGTTCTGTGGTTGTTGGGTTGATCAATTCTGTGTCTAAGTTAAGTGGTGTGTAGTTTCGGTCATTTTGAACTATAACTTTATGAATAACACTGGTTTGTGATTTGTCTTTGAAAAACTTCTGTAAACTTACGACCTGCTTTTGCCATAAATGCTGTATGTCTATCAAACCTCTGCCACCATCTTCCCTTTTAATTGTTAGTCTTTCTATTGCGGATTTGGGGTGCAAGTTGTTGTGTTTAGTCATAAGTGTGCGTGTTGTCCTTTCTATTTGTTCTAAGTCTGTTTTTGTCCATTTGATTATTCCGAAAGAGTAGGTTAATATCGGTATAGCATATGTGTTTAAGGCTTTGATTAGGTGCTTTCCTGAGAGTTGTGATTTACAAACCGCGTTGACTCGTTTCTTATATTCTATGGTAAGATTTTGTTTTATTGATGTGTGGTCTAGTCCTTTGAGCTGTTGGAATCCTAAATATTTGTAGAGCTCGGTCTGGTCTAGTGCTGCTATATTGCTTGTGTCATCTACTGCATAGTCACCGGGCTGAATCTTTCCCTTTATTATATGTACTGTTTTACATTTATCTAGTCCAAACTGCATATTGATATCTTTACTGAAATCTGTAGTTGTTTTAATCAGCTTTTTCATATCTTTGTCATTTTGTGCGTATAATTTAATGTCATCCATATAGATAAGGTGCGATATAAGAGTTTCTCTGGTGCGGTGTTTAAAGGAATAGCCAGCTCGGTCACTATGCAATCTGTAGGAAAGTGGGTTTAAGGCGAGGCAGAACCACAGGGGACTTAAGGAATCTCCCTGATAAATACCTTTTTTAATAGCTATTTGTCTTGTGGCAATATCACTATCTCTATTGTACAAATGAAGAGTAGTTCTCCATTGTGGCATTATACTTTGTAGGAAATTTACTATTCTAGGGTTTATCTTATATATTTCTAATACTTTAATTAACCAAGAGTGTGGGATACTGTCGAAGGCTTTTTTTATTATTATTATTCCCTTTATTACATTTTAAATACTTACAAAATTATATTTCTAAATATTAAATTTTTACAATGTATAACACTAAAAAATATAACATTTAAAAATACAAAAATGCAGTACGGCAGCAAGATCAGGGTCCCGGCTACCGATGGTTAAGGATCCAGAGACAGGAACCTTCTCACTATACGGGCCGTGTCCAGAAGTACTGCCTTCTGCATCTGACTCCCGATCCATTCACCTAACGCAAGCCTCTTAAGGTGTTTATCGAGGCTCTTGGCTATCAGACCATGGGCAGATATGACTATCGGAACAATAATTGCTGAATCAATGTCCCACATGTCAACAATCTCGTGAGCTAAATCAAGATATTTGTTTTCTTTATCTTTTTCAGCTTTCACAAGGTTGTCGTCATGGGGAACAGTGACATCAATAATTATTGCGCGGCGTTCGTGTCGATCTATCAATACAATATCAGGCTTATTAGCTACAATAGTCCTGTCTGTAATGATAGATCGATCCCAATACAATGTGGCATGGCTATTTTCAAGGACCTGTTCTGGTGCATACCTGTAGTACGGCACCTCGGATGCCACAAGACTATGTTTCAGAGCAAGTTGTTGGTGTATTATCCTGGCCACTTGGTTATGTCTATGCAAATACTCGCCGTTTGCGAGACGAGAACAACCGGAGATTATATGCCTAAGGGATTCACCCGGACGATGGCACGCTCGACAAATATCCACTGTGCCATCCCTTAGGATATACTTTCGGTAGTTATTCGTCATCACAACCTCATCCATAATTGCACAGACAAAACCTTCGGTTTCACCAAAAAGATCACCAAAACGGAGCCAGGATACTGAGGCTAATAAATCTACGTCGGGTCCATGGAGAGCCCGGTAGAATCTGCCATGTAACTCCTTGCTTTGCCACACAATGCTGCGGTCGGAAGTACTAAGTACTACAGGTTTGCGCCAGTTTTCTTTTGCTAAAAATAGAGGAGTCAGTCCATTGTCAACAGCAACTACATCTCTATGAGACCCAATATCGACTTGGAGAAAATACTCCCTAAGATTGCATATCTCGCGGTTATGCAATGTCTTAGCATTTAAGAAGCCACGACCACCGCACTTCCGCGGGATATACAATCTCATGGTCGATGAACGTGGGTGATGCATGCGGTGTGCTGTTAGCAATGTACGAACTTTTCTATCCAAGGCATCCAGTTCAGTTTGAGTCCATTTAAGTATGCCAAAGGAATACATCAGTACCGGCATGACCCATCCATTGTATGCGCGAACCTTGTTTCCGCCAGACAAAAGACTTTTAAGGACTTTTGAGAGGCGCCCCAAGAAACGCTCACGCAACGACTGTTTCATGTCAGCATCGTTGATGCCTAATGCCTGTGACATACCTAAATATTTATAGGTTTCGTTAACGGAGAGAGATCTAAGATTAATAGAATCCGAGAGTTGTATACCCGTGGATTCCATTATCTGACCACGCTTTACATGCATGACTGCACATTTGTCCACACCAAATTCCATTTTAATGGCATTACTGAAAGCTTCAGTAACCTTCAGTAACGCTGTCAAATGAGAACTGCTATGGGCAAATAGTTTCAGGTCATCCATGTATAGCAGGTGTGATATTACTTGACCATTTCTCCGTAAACGATAGCCTAATCCTGGACTCTCGAGAAGTGTACTCAGAGGGTTCAAGGCCAGACAAAACCACAATGGACTCAGACCGTCACCCTGGAAGATACCTCGCTCTATTTTTATAGGGTCGCCCTGACCTAGAACCCGTCGAGATCCTGGATAGAAAAGGACGGTTCTCCATTTTCGCATGCACGACATCAAGAAAGTGCGTAGAGTTGTATTAATTTTATACAACTCCAGCACCCTCATGAGCCACGAATGCGGCACGGAATCATAGGCCTTCTTATAATCTATCCAGGAAGTCGACAGGTTCTTTCGGTTTCGACGTACCTGTTGGTTAATAGCCATGTCAATGAGGAGTAGCTCCTTAGTACCACGGGCCCCATTCCTACATCCATTTTGAGAGGCGAACATTATAGAATTTTGATCAATGTGTTTATTAATCTTCGACCTCAAAATGGACGTAAGAATTTTATAAATTGTTGGTAGACAGGTGATAGGTCTATAGTTTTTGGGGTCCGCAGTACTACCAGATTTATGGAGCAGATGGGTTATGCTTGTTGTCATAAATTCTGGAAGCGATCGAGATAATAAAGCACTTTGAAATTGAGATGCTAAGCAAACGTGCGAGCTAGGTAACCATTTATACCAGAAATTGTGCAGTCCGTCCGGGCCTGGAGATTTCCATTTGGGTAAGGAACGAACTGCACAAACTACGTCTTGGTAGTCAATGGTTACTTCATTCATCTCAGGTATAAGCTCACACGATCGCTCAACATCCCTTATCCACGCGCCTTCAGAGTGAGTGACAGGCACAGACCAGATGTTGTGCCAAAAAGAAATCATGGCATCATCATCCGGCCGATGCATATCAGTATCACTCTGATTCGATCGCTCCCAGGATGCATAAACACATCGTTGATCTCTCTCGAACATGCGGTTCTGAGTAAAGCGATCGACTCGCACCCTATACCTTCGAATACGATTAGCCCATGCACAAATTTTCTGCTTCAGGAAGTCGATGCGCTCTGTGACACATGAAATGTAATTTTGAGGACTAATACCAGTCCCCAGGAATGCACGCTTCACAAAGCGCATGACCCTAGGGCGCATGTTGCCCTCCCTAAAGCAGCTGAGCTTACCGATGAGTTACCCTAGCCTCACTGATACGACGTTCAATCCTACACTGCCAGGCTGGTACAGCCAGGCGAGGGCGAGTTGCTGTGTCAGTATTTGGAAATTTGACATGAGCAACACGACAAGCTGTAATAGCCGCACAGTACAGGATCGAATGAGTATCAGCCAGGTCTTCACTACTATCAAAGTAATTTGGTAGTAGCAAATCTAAAGCACACATCAGCGCCCTATTTTTTTTGTGCATGGGAAAACGTGGAAGCCGAGGTCTAAGGTGAACCGAAGTCGATCGAAATTCCCGAACTACATCTTCAAGAGTACTCCTCAATATATCATTGTATTGGGGACTTACAGTAGTAACCATATCATCTCCACGATCACTATCAGCAACGCCAGTTTGCAATGTGGCCGCGGCAGAAGCTTGAGTTGCCGCCTGCGATGCAGTAGTAATGATACGGTTACGTTGCACCTCTGTACGGAGCCGATCAAGTACCGAGTCATCCAACAAGTGACCCCGTTGAATGGCTCGCACCTGAGGGCCTACTCTGAAACGCTAATCCGAAACTTCGGTTAGCCCTGTCCCTCTCACTCTCGAGTCATAACGGAATCGAGTGATAGGGGCGGGGCTAACCGAAGTTTCGGATTTGCGTTTCAGAGTACGGTCCCAGATCCGACAGTCGTTGAGCCGAAACGTTGATTGATGGTTCGAGAGCCTGAAACAGAGAAAGCATCCGAACACGATACGCAGTAAGATTAGTTCCTGCCTCTGTTGCCTCAAAATATGCGCGCATGACATTTTCATTAATGGATAATGTCCATCGCATGCGCTGCACTCCACCGGGAGCGGGGGCCCTGACCGGAGCCGATTGCCCCAGAAGCCCCAAACCCTTCGGTGGCCGGCCCCTCCTCCGGCGTACAGGTGGTGGCGACGACGGCGGAGAGAAGTACTCGTCACTATCGCTCGACGCAACTGCAGATGTCAGCTGGACACACGGCACTGAGATAGTTGCCGACAACTGCGAGGCGAAGCGAGGTGACGAGCCCGGAGGTCTTGAGCGTGCTGCTCTGCTTCTCGTCAACATATTTTATGTTGCATTCTTTTCAATTTGTTTGGTTTGGTACTATGGTAATGACATTTTCAAATGTCATTGGAGTATTCATTGTGAATTTGTCAGTATTTCTATTTCAGTGTAGGTAGGTTTTCTCTTTGGTATTGTAAAAGGTAATATTGAGTAATTAATAATTATGATCTTGCAGTCTGAATGAATATTATAAACTCTGAATAAAATATTAAATAGTAAAATGGGAAAAGAATGTCCTGTCACGTTGACGACTTATTATTATTATTCCCTTTATTACATTTTAAATACTTACAAAATTATATTTCTAAACATTAAATTTTTACAATGTATAACACTAAAAAATATAACATTTAAAAATACAAAAATGCAGTTCCCCAACGGCAGCAAGATCAAGGTCCCGGCTACCGATGGTTAAGGATCCAGAGACAGGAACCTTCTCACTATACGGGCCGTGTCCAGAAGTACTGCCTTCTGCATCTGACTCCCGATCCATCCACCTAACGCAAGCCTCTTAAGGTGTTTATCGAGGCTCTTGGCTATCAGACCATGGGCAGATATGACTATCGGAACAATAATTGCTGAATCAATGTCCCACATGTCAACAATCTCGTGAGCTAAATCAAGATATTTGTTTTCTTTATCTTTTTCAGCTTTCACAAGGTTGTCGTCATGGGGAACAGTGACATCAACAATTATCGCGCGGCGTTCGTGTCGATCTACCAATACAATATCAGGCTTATTAGCTACAATAGTCCTGTCTGTAATGATAGATCGATCCCAATACAATGTGGCATATAATATATAATTATTAATATGTCGCCGCCAGTACAAACTGTACAAATGCAATCTGTCTATGATACAAAGATAAAATGATGCAACAGACTCACGCAGAATGCTAAATAATGGCTACACGTGTTCCTGAGTAATAAATAGCCTGCATTCGAATATACTTTTTATTGCAAACGCTTAAGGTCGATTATAACTTTACAATTGTTACAGTTTAAGTTGTTTGCCTAGAATATTGTTTGTTTTTTCTTCATTACACGTGTATCGCATCGCAGGGGAGCAGGGGTTTTTACTTGGAAATGGGATTTAGTATTATTTTACTTTGACTTATATACAGTATAGGTACTTCTACATCTATACTTCTATTATAAATAGGAAAGATTTGATTAATTGTTTGCATTGAATAGGCTCCGAAACTACTGGGCCGATTTAGAAAATTCTTTCATTACATTCTTTCCAAGTGACATAGGCTATATTTTATCCCGATATTCCCACGGAACGGGTACTACGCGGGTTAAGCCGGGAGAATCCACTAGTCCATACTTATATTATAAAGAGATAAGTTTTTAGTAAAAATTTCATTTTTATGACAAGCTTTTTTGCTGACTGTTCTTTAAATATTGTATTGTCATCTGAACCAAACCTGTATACAGGTTTGACCAACTTCCCATGACACTGGGAAGTTGGTCAAATTTAACTTGCAAGACTTGATTACAGACAAATTAGTAAACATCATAATCATTTATGTATTTGCCACAAACATGGTAACTAAGGTGGGTAGGTCACATTAGTTTTGTACCTACATCATGTTTCGCCTATCACTAAGCATGAAAATTTAACAGTTTTGTTTATATTCAGTTTGAAGATAAAATTACATTAAATTGCAAATTGTTTAACTATTATTTAGTCAAAAACTTATACTTAAATGTCATAAAAGACAAATCATTAATGTCTACGAAGCTGAAATCTCATCAGGACAGGTGAAAAACTAAATACAAGCTTGTAGCTAAAGCTAAACTCGAATTTATTTTCATACAAGCTTCCGCCCGCAGCTTCGCCCGGCGATGACGACGTTATCCCGCGGGAATGTGGTGTTTTCCGGGATAAGAAGTAGCCTCACTCTCCAGCTCCCAAACTATCTTCATACTAAAAATAAGTTTTTTGTAAAAATTTCATTTTTATGACAAGCTTTTTTGCTGACTGTACTTTAATATTGTATTGTCATCTAAACCAAACCTGTATACAAAACTTCAGCTCCATCGGACATTGGGAAGTGGATCAATTTAAGTTTGCAAGATTTGACCCCCACTAACTAACTAACTAACATGGCAAGTTAATAAAAAGCTTGTAATCACGTCGATCCGTTTTGAAGTGAAAGATGGACAAACAAACAAACACACTTTCACATTTATTTAAAAATATTAGTATGGATAAATACATAAGTATAGGTATCTCTGCCGAAAATGCCGGGACACAACAATCAAAACATCATCTTTATGATGTCAGATGTTTTTGTCGTCAAATCATAAAATGTCGTATTTTTCCACTAGTACCTATATCATAATCATAATACAAAAGTTTCAAAGTGCTACAACTCTGGGCCCATCATGCTTCTTGTTCTTTCAATTTGCGTGAAAGAGTAGGTAACAAACATCCATACATCCATACTCACAAACTTTCGCATTTATTACATTAGTAGGATCTACTAGATGAAGGCTCACGTCACGAACTAAATGAAAACTTTATATGGCACAGACTGTTATTTTTTTAAACGGAGAAAAGGTTACGAATGTTACGATCTTCATCATCACTATCACTACATAGTATAAAACAAAGTCGCTTTCTCTGTCCCTATGTCCCTTTGTATGCTTAAATCTTTGAAACTACGCAACGGATTTTGATGCGTTTTTTTTTAATAGGTTTATATGTACTTTTTATCCCGATATTCCCACGGGAACGGGAACCACGCGGGTGAAACCGCGGGCGGCCGCTAGTACATTATAAACATGAAGCTCGACTTAATACTGAGGTAACTGGAGTTCTCACCCTGAATAAAAAAGTGTACCCAGCAAGTTTGACATTTATGTATGTAGGTAGTGGCTGTCAGTTGTCTCATATGACCATACGTATTTTTTTAAAGTGTAGGTGAGACGGAAGACAGCCACTGTGTAATTTTTGGTGACAAAAAATGTTAGTACTGCGCTCTCCAGTTACCTCAGTATTAAGTCGAGCTTCATGATTATAAACGACAGGAATCGTTCCAAGTTTGAAATACCTTAGCATTATTGACACTGTCAAAAAATCTATTTATAATTATGCTCTCAAGTCGGCGTATAACGCTCGGCCATGTCTGTCACTCCAACTATGTATCTAGAACTAGGTGTTATTGTTCATCGAAGAGTAGGATTAACTTTTTCTTTGCTCTAATCAGCTGGCAAAGGACCCATGCCATGCTACATTATACAAAGTACTTATAGCTGGACCACATAGGCGGTTAAAAGATATTTTTCACTTCTCATGCTCGTAAAGTTCGTGTTTATGTTGGGTATGGGCTGCATAAAATCGCTTTTTATGCTCTAGTGCATAAAGTAAAATCTTCGTCTAAGTCTCAGACTTTAAGACAAAGGGTGTCAGGTAAACAGCCACACACGCAATTAAACTTCGTTAAATAAACTTATTAGGTATTTCATTCTGTTTTTTAAATTTTGTACATAATCCATGTAAAATTACAAAATTAATAAAACTAGGCAAAATTAATGAGTTTTCTAAGAAATAAGTATTTCAAGAGCATTATGGACTACGATCTATGCTAAAGTCACTGTGCTGCCAATGCCACGTATAAAAAAAAAGAAAAAGAAAGTCTTCCCGCCAATATGGCGAAGTCTTTATTTTTTCTTTTTTGCAATATTGTTATTTATTCTCCTCACACTCTAAGTGAAAAGCAGAGTGTATAACTTGTACATAAAACCCACTTTACCCTCGAATTGACTATCAACCCTCGCCTACGGCTCGGGTGGATATATACGTCTCGGGTAAAATGGTACGTTTTATCACAGATAATATAATACTATTGCACTTGTTGTACAATCTACTATTTTGGTCCGGAACAAACATCTATCGAACACAGATATAAGCCCCCTAGACTAGTGGCTTTCTAATATTGATATCGCCAGTAGAATATAATTAAAACATTTTCTTTTTAGTCTACTGGCGATATCGATAAATCGAAAGTCACTTGTCTAGGCCCCCTGATGTATGGGGGTTTGCTATTTTACGCTGCCCGCCCACGTCCAATAATTGGTGACCGATTTTGTCTGATCTCCCTTTTTATTATGTGAGTGCGAAAGGAAGATCAGACAAAATCGGACACCGATTATCGGACGGGGGCGGGCTTAACCGGTTGGAGTGTCAAAAACATCCAAGATAGTAATAGCGCTAGTGTTGTAAAAGAACTGAGTCTTTTAGTCCTCATTTTGCGGCTATGAGTTCTTTTTGCAGAACTCACGACTAATTAGTCTTCTGAGTCCTGAGTCTTGAGTTCCTTTGAGTCTTTTCAGTTGTTTCTGTCCTAAAATTTCTTGAGTCGTTAGATTTATTCTAAGTCCTTTCGTTTTTTTTTCAGTCCTTTGAGCTCTTTGAGTCCTTTAAGTTCTTTGAAATCTTATGAGTCGTGAATTATACAGCAGGACTGCAGTCCAAGCAAAAAGACTCGTGTCATGAAGCCTTTGAGTTATTTGAGTCGTGAACTATAGAGGACTGCAGCACAATCAAAAAGACATCTTGACAATTAAAAAAGTAATTTATGATCATGTTTATGAAAACGTAAGACTGAGCTCCTTTTTTAAAATGACTCAGTCGGTAGTTCTTTTTAGGAAAGCTAAGTTCTTATTTAAAAGACTTAGTCTTGGGTTCTTTTTGTAAAGAGTGAGCTCTTTTAAAAGTCTCAGTCTCGAGTTTTCTTTGGCAAGACTGGAGTCTATTTTAAGAAGACTAAAAACTCAGAGTGGCTTGAGCTTTTACTTACTGTTTTTTGACTTGAATCTTCAAAAAAAGACTCGAGTCTCAATATAAGGACTAAACGACTCAGTTCTTTTACAACACTAAATAGCGCACTTCAGATGTGCGCTCTTATATCATATCGATTCGTGTCATTTTACAAGCTTTTATTTAACTTGCAGTGTATGCATGTATGCATGCATGTATGTCTGTTCGGGTCAAATCTTGCAACCTAAACTTGACCCACTTGCCAGTGTTCGATTGAGCTGAAATTTTGCAGACAGATTTGGTATGGATGACAATACAATATTAAAGTAAGGTCAGCAAAAAAGCTTGTCATAAAAATGAAATTTTTACAAAAAACTTATTTGTCGTAACATCGTAACACTAGTAACCTTTTTCTCCGTTCCTGTACGCTCGCAGATTTGATGCAACAAGACACCCGTCTGTCTCGAACTTGTAGTGGCGGAATTCGAAATTTAAACTGTATTAAATACACTGTAACAGCATTTTTCGAGTGGTTGGCTGTGTACACATGTGTGCCTAATCCGAGTTACGGGATAAAATGTGTAGGACGGAACACAGACTCTGTGTTCCTAATCCGAGCGTGCAGGTTAAAAAAGTCATTCGGTGCTATATGTGAGTTGTGTTTAAGTACGCGAGGCGGCATCTAGCGGTATTGTTGGTTTAAGGAGTTGGATTTTAATTCATAAGTTTTTAATTTTTTATTTTTGAGGACCTCCGTGGCCTCGTGGTGTAAGCACCGGTTTCCAAGGCGCCGCCGCTATCTCTAGAGGTTCCGATTCCCGGTCAGGTAAATGTTGAAAATGAACTTTTCAATATTTCCTCGGGTCTGGGTGTATGTGGTACCTAATACCCGTCATTATTTCCAATTTCCATAACACCAGTGCTCAAGCTACTATAATTTGGTATTGGAACAATGTATGTGATTGTGTCTAATATTTCTTTATTTCTTATTTCCAGGCTATGCAGTCTCGATCGCATACACAAGTCGGAGAAAATAATATCCACCTTACCGCTCACACATCAAAGAAGACTAGAAAAGTACAAATCGTACATAACAAAGTCCAAAAAATGTCTAGACGTGAACAATTCCGTTGTCCACATGATTATTAAGGATGTAGACACTATGTTTGAGAATGTAGACCATAGTAATAGTATGGATATGAACACTAATGGCACGGAGAGTTTTGGATGCAATTATAATAATTGCACTATAGCGTCGCAGAAGCAGCATAAAATGCAGCATGATGTGGAGAAGGTTAGATAATATTTTATTTATAGAAACTAAAAGTTTAGCATTTTTGAGTGTTCATTATTTTTTCCTGACTTAAAAACTTTTTGAGCGTGACATTTTTGTAATCCTGAGTCGCGTAATCTTCGTTCATACAGAGTTTAGTTAAAAGAAAAAACTCAAAAACTACTGAACTGATTTAAAAAATTCTTTCTTTAGTAGAAAACTACCTACAATTTTCTCAAGTACTTAACTATATTTTATCCTGATATTCCCACGGCAACGGTTCCCACTAATGAAAGATATAAATATTAACTTTCAGGTACAATCCGTCCTAAAGAACATAGTGAGAGATTGGAGCGAGTTGGGAGCGCACGAGAGGGAGCAGTGCTACAAACCCATACTAGACGAGATAGTGGAGAGGTTCCCGCAGGAAGAATACAAGTAAGTCTTATCTAACGTTGCTGCGAATATTCTACTATCAGTTACACACTCGCCTTCTAGCTCACTCGCACTGATACTGCTGCTCCTTTCATCATCATTATCAGCCCGTATCTGACATAGACCTCTCCTAGTTCAGGCCACTGACACGGCTTTCAGCTCCTCGCATCCAGCCCCCACCTGCCCATCTTTCGCAGGTCGTCACTCCACCTGGCACCAGGGCGCCCTACGCTACGCTTGCCTAAGCGCGGTCTCCACTCCAGAACTCGTTTGCCCCAACGGCCGTCGGTTCTTCGCGCGATGTGACCTGCCCATTGCCACTTCAGCTTGCTAATTCTTTGGGCTATGTCGGTGACCTTGGTTCTCTATCGAATAACTTCATTTCTTATCCTATACTTTCGAGAAAAAGCCAAGCATAGCCCTCTCCATAGCTCGCTGGGCGACTTTGAATTTGGACTTTGGGCGCCGCTCCTTTGTCTGGCGCTAAAAACCCGACTTGACTCGCGGCATCCCGAAGACCATAACGAATTTTGCGGTCACGATACGTCCCTGCCTACTTAGTTCGCTATTTTCCTCGCAATTTGACAAGTGTGGGGTCGCAGTACCAGAAACAGACCGCTAGCCGCTGACCGCTATTGCAATATACGCTGCAACGCGAGGAGCACAGTGTGGCTGCGACATAAAGAACATAGTGAGAGACAGTAAGCCTAGCATGACCGCCCAAAACGTGATATATATAGCATGATAAACGAAATAACGAAACTCAAACGTCAAAACCTATTGTTTTTGACAATTAAACGGGATAAAGAGCTATATCATATCGAGTTGTTGTCATGCTAGTGGGGCTGGAGTGAGCTGGGAGCATTCGAGAGGGATCAGTGCTACAAACCCATATTAGACGAGATAGTTGAGAGGTTCCCCAAGAAGAATACAAGTAAGTATTTGTATACAGAAAGGGCGTGCTCTATTTCTGTCGCTCCAAACCGTCTGTTGCTAAAGCTAGAAACAGAGCGGGGCAATGCTATAGCTCGCGTTGGAATCGACGAGGCAATATCATTCAAGAAGAGAAGAGAGATCTGACTGGCGGTTCTGAATTCTTTAGTGTATACTTCTTATCGCAGCCACACACTTCGCCGAATCAGTAGGAAAATAGCTAGCAAAGTGGCGAAGGATGTAGAGTGTTGTTGCGAGTCTGTTGAGTTTTTTGCGCAAGTCACAGGAGCGGCAATGCCAACGCAAGTAAGCGAGAAGTTGCTAGGCTAATATTCGCGGCAGCGAGCGCGAAGAGGTGTGAAGAGCATAATATGTTGCTCTTCACAGCTCTTAAGGTTAAGGTACCGCGATCTTTTTTCCCTTTCTAACGACGTTTTCACTTATAGGCAGTTATATACCTTTCCTACTCAATTATTATACCTCTTGGTTTTGTGACTTTTATTCAAATGACTCTTATTTTCTTTGTTTCAGCGAACCCAGTCAAGTTAAAGTATTAGTTCCTGGGGCAGGTTTGGGCCGTTTAGCCTGGGAGGTAGCGGCCAGAGGATATACCTGTCAAGGAAACGAGTTTTCACTGTTCATGCTGTTCGCAAGCAATTTTATACTGAACAGGTGCCCGGAGGTAACGGATTTTGAACTTTATTGCAAGGGAATAGATACTCTTCTCGTATAGTTAAGTGTTATGTTAGCGGAAAAAGTAGCAATCAGAGGATATACCTGTTAAGGAAACGAGTTTTCACTGTTTACGCCGTTCGCAAGCAATTTTAGACTGAACACGTGCCCGGAGGCAAGGGATTTTGAACTTCATTGCAAGGGAATAAATACTATACTATTATAAGTCCTAGTACCTGGGGCAGGTCTGTGCCGTTTAGCCTGAGAGGTAGCGGCCAGAGGATATACCTGCCAAGGAAACGAGTTTTCACTCTTTATGCTGTTCGCGAGCAATTTTATACTGAACAGGTGCCCGAAGGTAACGGATTTTGTACCTTATTATTACCTTATTATTAAATGTATAATATTTTACTGTTATATATTTGACTAGCTTATCCTCGCGGATCCTCGCGAGACCTACGGGCGCGCAAGTCGCAAGTTGTTCGCGAGAGGCGCATTCGCATTTCTATGAATAAAAATACTTTATAAAAAATTGCATTGACGTTTAAAACTTTGACATTCTTTCTCAGGCAAACAAACACACAGTCCATCCCTGGATCCATCAGTACGTGAACAATTTGACGTGCGAACATCAGCTGATGGCCGTCCGGTTCCCAGACGTCAGGCCTTCGGGCGACAGACCCAACCACGACTTTAGTATGACAGCTGGGGACTTCCTCAAGGTACTGTTCTAGGTCCTATCCTATAATATTACTAGCGGCCGCCCGCGGTTTCACCCGCGTGGTTCCCGTTCCCGTGGGAATATCGGGATAAAAAGTACATATAAACCTTCCTCTTGAATCACTCTATCTATTAAAAAAAACGCATCAAAATTCGTTGCGTAGTTTCAAAGATTTAAGCATACAAAGGGACATAGGGACAGAGAAAGCGACTTTGTTTTATACTATGTATTGATAAATGTGAAAGTTTAGATGTTTGGATGTTTGTTACTCAATCACGCCAAAACGGTAGAACGGATTTGGCTGAAATTTGGGACACAGATACTTTGTAGCCTGGAGAGGAACATAGGCTACTTTTTATCCCGGAAAAATGTCACATTCCCACGGGATAACGTCGTGAAGTCCACGCGGGCGAAGCCGCGGGCGGAAAGCTAGTGTTTTATAATAAGTATTAGAGATTTTATAGAAATTATCATTCGACACTCAAGAGGTTGTGTTGTGGGTCAATCTCCATATTATGCTCTCAGTAAGACTTCCTCAAGGTGCGGTACTAGGACCTTTGTTTTATATAAAGTATGGTATATAATAATTGCACCCGCATGGTTCTCGTTCCCGTAGGAATATCAGCATGGTAAGTAGCCTATAATATACGTCTGTGCAAAATTTTATCCAGATCTTTTCAACAGTTCTGGAGAGATTGAGTAACAAACATCCAAACATACATTAAATATTTCGTGTTTATAACATTGGTAAGACAGCAGGATAATTTTGAGATGCTTTCTCAAGGTACTGTTCTAGGTCCTACGTTTCACATTAAGCATGTGAGAGGTTCCAGAAATTGCCGTTCATTTCGCTATCGTTAACACTTAAGAGGTTGTTTTTCTATCTCCTATATCTTGCTCTCAGTAAGACTGTTCAGGACTTCCTCAAGGTGCGGTACTAGGACCTTTGTTTTATATAAAGTATCCTACTAATATTATAAATGTGAAAGTTTAGATGTTTGGATGTTTACATGTTTGGATTTTTGTTGCTCAATCACGCCAAAACGGCTGAACGGATTTGGCTGAAACTTGTGACACAGATACTTTGTAGCCTGGAGAGGAACATAGGCTACTTTTTATCCCGCAAAAACATCACATTCCCACGGGATAACGTCGTGTAGATCACGCGCGGGAAGCCGCGGGCGGACAGCTAGTCCTACTTAAAATTATAAATGTGAAAGTTTAGATGTTTGGATTTTTGTTACTCAATCACGCCAAAACGTCTGAACGGATTTAGCTGAAACTTGTGACACAGATACTTTGTAGCCTGGAGAGGAACATAGGCTACTTTTTAACCCGCAAAAACATCACATTCCCACGGGAAAACGTCGTGTAGATCACGCGCGCGAAGCCGCGGGCGGAAAGCTAGTTTATAATATTAGTATGGTCATTTGCCCCCAGGTATACACAGAACCGGAAGAATGGGACTGCGTGGCTACCTGTTTCTTCATCGACTGTGCGCCAAACGTCATAGAGTTTGTCGAGAGGATATACTACATATTGCGCCCGGGAGGGTACTGGATCAATCTGGGACCCCTGCTTTATCATTATAGGTGAGTGAATATCATCATTATCTTCATCATTTCAGCAGTAATATAGTTTGTCGAGAGGATATACTACATACTGCGCCCGGGAGGGTACTGGATCAACCTGGGACCCCTGCTTTATCATTATAGGTGAGTGAATATCATCATTATCTTCATCATTTCAGCAGTAATATAGTTTGTCGAGAGGATATACTACATACTGCGCCCGGGAGGGTACTGGATCAATCTGGGACCCCTGCTTTATCATTATAGGTGAGTGAATATCATCATTATCTTCATCATTTCAGCAGTAATATAGTTTGTCGAGAGGATATACTACATACTGCGCCCGGGAGGGTACTGGATCAACCTGGGACCCCTGCTTTATCATTATAGGTGAGTGAATATCATCATTATCTTCATCATTTCAGCAGTAATATACATACTGCGCCCGGGAGGGTACTGGATCAACCTGGGACCCCTGCTTAATCATTATAGGTGAGTGAATATCATCATTATCTTCATCATTTCAGCAGTAATATAGTTTGTCGAGAGGATATACTACATACTGCGCTCGGGAGGGTACTGGATCAATCTGGGACCCCTGCTTTATCATTATAGGTGAGTGAATATCATCATTATCTTCATCATTTCAGCAGTAATATAGTTTGTCGAGAGGATATACTACATACTGCGCCCGGGAGGGTACTGGATCAATCTGGGACCCCTGCTTTATCATTATAGGTGAGTGAATATCATCATTATCTTCATCATTTCAGCAGTAATAGAGTTTGTCGAGAGGATATACTACATACTGCGCCCGGGAGGGTACTGGATCAATCTGGGACCCCTGCTTTATCATTATAGGTGAGTGAATATCATCATTATCTTCATCATTTCAGCAGTAATATAGTTTGTCGAGAGGATATACTACATACTGCGCCCGGGAGGGTACTGGATCAATCTGGGACCCCTGCTTTATCATTATAGGTGAGTGAATATCATCATTATCTTCATCATTTCAGCAGTAATAGAGTTTGTCGAGAGGATATACTACACACTGCGCCCGGGAGGGTACTGGATCAATCTGGGACCCCTGCTTTATCATTATAGGTGAGTGAATATCATCATTATCTTCATCATTTCAGCAGTAATATAGTTTGTCGAGAGGATATACTACATACTGCGCCCGGGAGGGTACTGGATCAATCTGGGACCCCTGCTTTATCATTATAGGTGAGTGAATATCATCATTATCTTCATCATTTCAGCAGTAATATAGTTTGTCGAGAGGATATACTACATACTGCGCCCGGGAGGGTACTGGATCAATCTGGGACCCCTGCTTTATCATTATAGGTGAGTGAATATCATCATTATCTTCATCATTTCAGCAGTAATATAGTTTGTCGAGAGGATATACTACATACTGCGCCCGGGAGGGTACTGGATCAATCTGGGACCCCTGCTATATCATTATAGGTGAGTGAATATCATCATTATCTTCATCATTTCAGCAGTAATATAGTTTGTCGAGAGGATATACTACATACTGCGCCCGGGAGGGTACTGGATCAATCTAGGACCCCTGCTTTATCATTATAGGTGAGTGAATATCATCATTATCTTCATCATTTCAGCAGTAATATAGTTTGTCGAGAGGATATACTACATACTGCGCCCGGGAGGGTACTGGATCAATCTGGGACCCCTGCTATATCTTTATAGGTGAGTGAATATCATCATTATCTTCATCATTTCAGCAGTAATATAGTTTGTCGAGAGGATATACTACATACTGCGCCCGGGAGGGTACTGGATCAATCTGGGACCCCTGCTTTATCATTATAGGTGAGTGAATATCATCATTATCTTCATCATTTCAGCAGTAATATAGTTTGTCGAGAGGATATACTACATACTGCGCCCGGGAGGGTACTGGATCAATCTGGGACCCCTGCTATATCATTATAGGTGAGTGAATATCATCATTATCTTCATCATTTCAGCAGTAATATAGTTTGTCGAGAGGATATACTACATACTGCGCCCGGGAGGGTACTGGATCAATCTGGGACCCCTGCTATATCATTATAGGTGAGTGAATATCATCATTATCTTCATCATTTCAGCAGTAATATAGTTTGTCGAGAGGATATACTACATACTGCGCCCGGGAGGGTACTGGATCAACCTGGGACCCCTGCTTTATCATTATAGGTGAGTGAATATCATCATTATCTTCATCATTTCAGCAGTAATATAGTTTGTCGAGAGGATATACTACATACTGCGCCCGGGAGGGTACTGGATCAATCTAGGACCCCTGCTTTATCATTATAGGTGAGTGAATATCATCATTATCTTCATCATTTCAGCAGTAATATAGTTTGTCGAGAGGATATACTACATACTGCGCCCGGGAGGGTACTGGATCAATCTGGGACCCCTGCTTTATCATTATAGGTGAGTGAATATCATCATTATCTTCATCATTTCAGCAGTAATAGAGTTTGTCGAGAGGATATACTACATATTGCGCCCGGGAGGGTACTGGATCAATCTGGGACCCCTGCTTTATCATTATAGGTGAGTGAATATCATCATTATCTTCATCATTTCAGCAGTAATATAGTTTGTCGAGAGGATATACTACATACTGCGCCCGGGAGGGTACTGGATCAACCTGGGACCCCTGCTTTATCATTATAGGTGAGTGAATATCATCATTATCTTCATCATTTCAGCAGTAATATAGTTTGTCGAGAGGATATACTACATACTGCGCCCGGGAGGGTACTGGATCAATCTGGGACCCCTGCTTTATCATTATAGGTGAGTGAATATCATCATTATCTTCATCATTTCAGCAGTAATAGAGTTTGTCGAGAGGATATACTACATACTGCGCCCGGGAGGGTACTGGATCAATCTGGGACCCCTGCTTTATCATTATAGGTGAGTGAATATCATCATTATCTTCATCATTTCAGCAGTAATATAGTTTGTCGAGAGGATATACTACATACTGCGCCCGGGAGGGTACTGGATCAATCTGGGACCCCTGCTTTATCATTATAGGTGAGTGAATATCATCATTATCTTCATCATTTCAGCAGTAATAGAGTTTGTCGAGAGGATATACTACATATTGCGCCCGGGAGGGTACTGGATCAATCTGGGACCCCTGCTTTATCATTATAGGTGAGTGAATATCATCATTATCTTCATCATTTCAGCAGTAATATAGTTTGTCGAGAGGATATACTACATACTGCGCCCGGGAGGGTACTGGATCAATCTGGGACCCCTGCTTTATCATTATAGGTGAGTGAATATCATCATTATCTTCATCATTTCAGCAGTAATAGAGTTTGTCGAGAGGATATACTATATATTGCGCCCGGGAGGGTACTGGATCAATCTGGGACCCCTGCTTTATCATTATAGGTGAGTGAATATCATCATTATCTTCATCATTTCAGCAGAAATAGAGTTTGTCGAGAGGATATACTACATATTGCGCCCGGGAGGGTACTGGATCAATCTGGGACCCCTGCTTTATCATTATAGGTGAGTGAATATCATCATTATCTTCATCATTTCAGCAGTAATAGAGTTTGTCGAGAGGATATACTACATATTGCGCCCGGGAGGGTACTGGATCAACCTGGGACCCCTGCTTTATCATTATAGGTGAGTGAATATCATCATTATCTTCATCATTTCAGCAGTAATATAGTTTGTCGAGAGGATATACTACATACTGCGCCCGGGAGGGTACTGGATCAACCTGGGACCCCTGCTATATCATTATAGGTGAGTGAATATCATCATTATCTTCACCATTTCAGCAGTAATATTAGAGCAAGAGCCCACGACGGCCAGACCTTCTTTATTTTATAAAAGCCGAAAGTTTTTCTGTGCATGCCCCCTATACAGGTAAGAACGACCAGCGACTATAGAGTTTGGGTTGTGGTTACTTTGGCAGAAAACAGGTAGTAAAGGTGTAGAAAATAGTATCTTAAATTCGTTAAAATATAAAACTCAATTTTTTGATTTTTTCTTCGGGATAACTCTAGAAATCTCGTCATCCATTGCCAGACACTTATGACAGTTGCTACCCCCTGCCAGACACCCCTAAACGTTAATAAATTATACTTTCGTTATAGTATAAACGCTAAATTTTATATAATGTTACTTGAGGACCTATAAAAAACGTTACCTCAATAGCCAGACAGTTTTATTGGTTTATACGTCTTACCGTCTGATGATGATGATGATGATGATACGTCTTACCAGACACATTGAAAGTCCGCTTTAGATGCGAGCGCGAGGTAACAACTGTTCAGGCGGGTGCGAGTGAGATAGGTTGCTTAGAGCGAGAGATTTTTGTTGATAGGCAAGCGCTTGCCCGCTATCTCGCCTGATGGTAAGCGATGATGCGATCTAGGATGAATCGCACTTGCCTAGAAGATACCTATTCACTCGCGACTTGAAGGCCCCCAGATTGTACCTATCGGGAAACACAGACTCAGGCAAGGAGTTCCATTCAATTTTATAGTCAAGACAGTCTTAAGACAGCCTATTGCTTTACAAAGAACCACCAGCGAGTACTGGCTCAATGTACGGGCGCACTAAATGGCTGCTGATGATAAAAAACTGATCGTCAACTAAATTGAACTTTTGTTTTGTTTCAGCGACATGATTACCGAGAATAGTATAGAACCACCGTATGACATACTTCTGGACATCATAAGGGACGTCGGGTTCGATATTCTGGTAAGTTTTGTAACTGAATTTGGTCGAATAGAATAGTATTTAACCGATTCTAAAATGTGTTGAAAATCTTGAAAAACAAGTTTTTTCACAAGAATGGTGCATCTGAATATAATCACATTCATGTGCATATTCATGTTCATTTATTCCACAATAATTTGCACATATATGTCATGAAAATGTTCTAAAGTTACAAATTTACCTCTTCGAGGTAAATTGCATATGCATACATTAGAAAAAAGAAAGAAAGAAAGAATACAATGCTTTTAAATTAGAATTGTATAATACCTTGTTTCGTTGCCGTTAATTGCCGCCACGGGGAACATGGGACAAAAATACCTTCAAGTTAATGTTTATTTTAACTTTATACAGATTAAATAAGTATAAAGTACTCATTATTTTCCCTACAGAAAGAAGAAACGGGCATCAAAACGAAATACGCACAAAATCCAAATTCAATGATGCAGCATGAATACAACTCTGTATATTTCGTCTGTAAGAAACCTTACTGTTAAGATCGACCATAATACCTTATAAATAAAGCCCTTTTTACAGTAATCGTGATATGTGCTATCTCTTTCGTGTACTTCAGAGAGAAAGACCGAACTTGACTATTGATTTTGAACATAATATCTTTTGAATAAAGCCTTTTTACAATAATTGTTATGTGTGCTGTCTCTTTCGTGGACATGGAGAGGGAAAGAGAGCTAACCTTACTGTTAACGTTGACCATAAAGGTCTTAGCCCACTTATACCTCACCGCTCCCACCCAACCAAAGTATAAGCAGCCAAATATGGACTTAAGGCGCTACTCGGAAAAAGTATGGACTTTTTGATTTAAAACTATAGAACGGTTACAGTTGTTACAAATCTGGTAATAAGATACAATATATTTCTTCATACCTTTATCTAGAATCGTATAGTTTCAAAAACACGATTTTTTTATTTTGCCACGACACTTTTTCTTTTCGAAAAGACCTCTAAAAAATACGAAAATTCAAGATTATTCTTAAATGGGGTTACTTACACTAATGGAAATTGGTTCAACTAGTGGACACCAATAATATTCAGGATCGCATAGAAGCATTTTTTTAAAATCACTACAGTTTTTTAATACGAAGTGATTTTGTGTTTTTTTGCCTAATCTGCAAAATCATTTCGCTCCCGCGCGCGTTGTTTTCTCATTGCTATCTCGCTTCAGCATAATTTTTCCGAGTATCGCCCTAATATCGTGCACTGTTGATGCACTTTACATTATCAATATAAAATAGCAGATAGCTATTGTAGCGCACGGTAAGCGAGTTTGCCGCAAGCTAAAGTGCATCTGCAGTGCACGAGATTAAGTCCATATTTGGCTGCTCATACTTTGGTTGGGTGGGAGCGGTGTGGTATAAGTGGGCTAAGACCTTAATATTTTATAATTAAAGTTCTTTTTTACAATAGTTTAAACATGTGCTATCTCTTTCATGTACATTAAGAGAAAAAGAGAGTGTTGTTAATGTTTAGGTGATAAGGAAGTAAATTGTGAGATTATTTGTTTAAATAGTGTTGTATTATAATATTTTGTACGTGTATCGATGGTAAATAATTATTTGTTATGAATTTAGCGCGCCTTTATCCAGTATAGTTCGTTCCAATCCTATTGTCAGTGCTGGTAAACAAACATGAAGTTCGTCTGCTTTGTAAAGATTAATATAGACACTGATTAGTTTGTGGATAGAGAGAGGGAGAGAGAGGTTAGTATTAGTTTAATATTAAACCTTATATAATAAAAAATAGGTATAAAATAATAAATATTTTATTTGAATATTGTTACGATTATTCTTATGAATAATTTTGCAAGTTTACGTGTACCTATACCAATGAATACCCACCGATTTAAATACATCACAATAGGAGGTCGGACTGTTTTTTTATTTGCTTAAAATATCAGAAACTAGTATGTATAATATATGAAAATAAATACCTGTGTGGTAGGTATTTATTTAAGTACTAGCGGCCGCCCGCGGTTTCAGCCGCGTGGTTCCCGTTCCCGTGGGAATATCGGGATAAAAAGTACATATAAACCTTCCTCTTGAATCACTCTATCTATTTAAAAAAACGCATCAAAATCCGTTGCGTAGTTTCAAAGATTTAAGCATACAAAGGGACATAGGGACAGAGAAAGCGACTTTGTTTTATACTATGTAGTGATTTTACATATTATCGGAGATATAGAGCATCAAACTTGCTTATTAGACAAGGACAGCGCTACTAACGAACGTGTGACCTCAGACGTAGGTAGCGCCATACTCGCGCCATAAAAAAGGCGTTTTAGAAAGAGATAGCTTGAGTCACGGCTAATTCAGCAGCTCATTACTTGCTTGTTATAAAACAGATTTAACTTTTATTATCATTTTTGTTATACTTTAATGTTATATTTTTGAATGTCACTATTATCAACATAATTAACAGCTTTTTAAATCATTATGTTCCTTTTTTACCAAACTTTTAACGCTAAAACATGGTCCTTGTTTATACATTGGTTTTCAAAAGCAAAAATTGCGCTACTGCAGCAGTTTAAGAGTGAAATCCATATTGAAGTTAAGTGAAGCTGAAGAACTTGATGTTTGTTTACATAAGTATATATTACTTTATTTCTGAGTCGATTACGACTCCGTAGCTCAGTGGTTAGAGCAGTCGTCCGGATAGCGAAAGGTCGTGGGTTCGAGTCCCATCGGAGCTGGTTGTGAGACGGGTCGATTTTTTCTAAATACTTCATTTTCCATTTTTCAACCATAAAATTGCATTGTGAATGCTAAAAAAAAAGTAAAAATTTAAATACTTTATTTCTGTTTGAATATAAACGTTAAAATCAGGTGAATAACAAAAAAAATACTTATAGGTAGTATTAGTAACATTAATCAAAGTGTAATAATAGTGACTAGGACTGCAGGGAAGGGGGAATACCCACTAAACCCCTCACTACTTGCTCTGTCATGGGGGATTGGGGTGGCAGTCTCCCCTAAGACCTTACGGCGCCAGTGGTGAACCTTATCGTCTTGCAATAAAGTCCCTTTAATTGACGTTTGACTATAATTCAATGTAATGCCAAAACAATTTCGTTCAAGAGTAAGACGATAGTTCTTATTCTTTAAAGAAATTTTGAATTTCAATAGAGGTGCGCTTAGTCAATTTGTAAAGGGCCCCACAGACGATCAGTTCGCAATCGCAATCGATTGCTTGTCAAACTTGATTGCAATGACAGTTAGATTGCTGCCGTAGTAAGAATCAATGTGACAACTGTCTTACTAAAGCAGCAATGCTAATGCAATTGCTGACAGTTTTGATTGCTAAAAACTTACATAATCAGCCTGCGGATCTGCCGTCTGACCTTCGAGACCTCCATCGGCCACACACTAGGCCGATCATTGCCTGTCGGCAATAGTCGAAAACCGGCTTTAGCAGTTGAAAGCCGTTAGTTTTAGTATTAGTCGGTACGATAGTTTCTGTCAGGCCGATAACTGTCAACATTGACCACGCCCCCCAGCGGTCACACACTATACCTGCGCATTAGCCGTCAGTTCTAAACCTTTTACGAAACTGTGAGTGTGTGGCCGATTGCGGCCAACTGACAGGCCGTTGCCGACAGGTGAACTGATCGTCTGTGGGGCCCTTAAAACCTTGTGTTGTTTAGTTAGATAACTGTTGACGTCATAAGAGGAAGGACGCATATATTAATGATGGTCTCTGCTTTCGCTACAACTAGATACCACACCGGCATACATAAAACTTGTGGCAATTTAGGTGTGCCGAAACTGGTTACTCGAGACAGTATTACATACTTCTTCTTCTTCTTCTTCTTCATTCGTTACGGGCGTTTTCCGCAACTCGACGTCTTATTGCGCCTATTTTGCGTGTGGAGGGTGTGCAGCCGGATTACTCCAGCCAGCCCAGCTCTGCCAGGAAAGCACCCAGCGCCCTCACGTCTGAGACCGCTTCGTGGACGCTTCCCGGCGAGCCGAGGTACCTCGCCCGGTAGGGGGCCACTCCGTCACATTCGACCAGGACGTGAGCAGCTGTTTCTTCGGCCCTCATGCAACCTCTGCATAGGGGGCTGTCGGTGATACCTAAGTTGAAAACGTGTCTGTTGAAATTTCCATGTCCTGTTATAGCAATCGTCACCAGGCGTAACTGTGATCTACTTAGCTTAATGAGAGCTCTGGACAGACGGGCGTCCGGGCGCGGTAATGCCATTTTCGCCTGTCTGCATGTTTCCAGTGACATTGAGTATTACATACTTATTATTTAACATAATATTTAAAATGTTAACAGTAGAAATAAACACACTTTACTTTACCTGATTATGCTTTTTCGATTCTAAGGCCCGTATTCTAGAACGACAGATCTCTTCTCAAGTATAGTTAGCAAGGGGTGAATGTATTTCTTGCATGTATTTGCATCCCTTTCAAATCCACTTAAGACTACGCAAAACAAATAAACATGCTAAATTAGTCAAAAGAAATCATTCAAAACCTAGATATAAGTATGTACCAATAATAAACTTACTATCAATTTTCCAATCCAAATGTTTTTTATATCTAGTCTTTGCGAACGCGTAGACCAATTATTAATCTATGGGTAACAATGTGCTATATTTGTTAATATCTACATTATATTTGGTATGTAATCAAACCTTGTTATAATATATTATAATGTGTATTTATTTAAAGTAGAAATATATTTGTTGACTAGAGTGTTAAGAGTGACTTACCCGTGAGTATCCTTAGTAAAATATGGGCTTTAATAGTTGAAAATGAAGTATTAGAATAAATCGACCCGTCTCACAATTTTAGGTCACATGGGATTCGAATCCACGACCGTTCACTATCCGGACGAATGCTCTAACCACTAAGCCATGGGAGCTAGTTGTGAAACAGGTCGATTTTTTCTAATTCTTCATTTTCATTAATTAAATTTGCATTGTGAATGCAATAAATTTAAAACGAGTAGCGAGTTTTCACTTTGAGTGGATCATGGATTTCTTCATCATCGAATTTTTACATCACTTATCAGGTTATCACTGTCTATACTCTATTGGTAAGCTGGCGAACTTCATGTTTTCTTACTTACACGCTGAGAAAAGTGGTTTGGAATGGACTATACGTACAGTCACAGTCAATGTAATTAATTATATTTTCATGCCTGTATCCGGAGAAAAGTGTGCGGCTTAATACAACGTGTTAATACTTTTAACGAAACTGAGAAAATAGTTTCTTCAGAATCGAGAGTAGAATCGATTCCACACATTTTTGATAGGGGTTAAATTTTACAAAAAAATGTTTTTTTTGCCGCTTCTAAAAATGTTTGTGTCTACTGCCTATTCATTCAATACGCGCGCGACCCGTTACGTGCTCTCTTACGTCATAGTAGAGCTTAAAATCTGTTAGAAAGTCACGGAGACCGATGAGCACAAAAATCTTGGAAGTTTCTTTAAAAAAAATTTTTTTTTTTCAATGGAATTCAATTTTATATAAAATAAGTTAGTTGGGGTGTATGGGCTTTTCAGTTATTGCATTAGAATAGAATAGAATAGAATTAACACGTTGTATACATTTCGATCGAACAGGCCGCATTACATTCGGTTTTTGTATGTAAAACTGAGTGTGTGGCCGATTGCGGCAGGCCGAATGATAGTCTGTGGGGCCCTTTAGTTAAAGTACATTGTTTTTCTAGTTAACCATACTTACATGGATATAAGTTTTTTGATACTTCTTGAGAGTCATAGATTTATAAAAATATTGGTCTCACATAAGTATTAGCGGGGTGGAAGATAATATTACTGTGAAAGGGAGTATTTTTTTTTGTAAAATGATCTTATTTAAGTGTAAAGACAAAAATACACGTAAGTACAGTTAACTACAATCTAACTAAATATGTTTTTGTTGGAAATAAAACGAGCAGTGTCCTAGGGACCAATAACTCTATCGTTATCATATTATTTTGTATGAGAACCAGAGCAGCGCCGCTACGGTTGTTTACGGTACTAAAATTCAATAGGCAGCTCTGACAGCATTTTGACGGATATAGATCGACAATCTTTTCTGTTCCGGTGACAGCGGCGTTATGTATATTTTTTTTCTTTTTGTTACCATCATGCTATCATTGTACAAAGTATACACGATTACTGTGCGATTATTTTATGAATAGGATAGGGACACCGCCATGTTGTGACGTCAATCTGTCAAAGTGCTGTCAAACTAACTTCACTTCATTATGGTGTGCAAAAATGAAATTGACAAGAGGGATCAATACTATGCCTTAATAAAACAAAATAAATTGAAATTTAATCCTGTCCCTGCTATCGGGATACACGAGGGTCATTAGCTAACCTGCTGAGAACAATAATAAAAAAATATTATTATTGCTATGTATCAGTTTTCGGTCAGGGATTAAAAATTAAATTGTTCTTACATTTTCTGCTAAGAAAGTAGCTATCCAATTTCTAGATACAAATAATAATCCTTTTTTTTGCACTTTTTTGCAAACTGTACCATAATAGAGTGAAGTTTGTCAACAACGCGTCCTATTCTTATAATAATCGCATCACTTAAAAAAAACACAATGACAATGTTAAATATTTTAGTCATTTTAATATAAATGTTGTTTGATTTTTAACTTTATCTAAAAGTGATGATAAGGCAGGTATAGTTTATAAAAATATAATTATTTTGTTAAGTACACTGTAAAGAGATTAAAATGTATTATTGAACTTATTTAAATTGTTGTTTTATTGTTTTTTCAATGATGTATTCATTTATGGATTCTTTAATGCATATACCATACAGTAGGGCTAGCACAACTTAGCGCGACTCTTTGTGACGCTCCTACCAACCAATCAGAACGTCGCTTTAAGTCACGCGCACTATCTACGAGCGATCTGATTAGTCGAAAGTGCCCGCGACTCTTTCTCACTGGAGTCGCGCGCAAGTTGTGCTAGACCTACAGGATATCCTGTAGGTATCTATATATATAAAAATGAATCCCTATTTCCCTTGGTCACGACATCACGCGTGAATGGCTGGACCGATTTGGCTAATTTTGGTCTTGAAATGTTCGTGGAAGTCCAAGGAAGGATATAGGGGTAGTGTAGGGGTAGGGTAGGGTAGGAGTAGGGTAGGGGTAGGGGTAGGGGTAGGGGTAGGGTAGGGTTAGGGTAGGGGTAGGGTAGGATTGGAGTAGGGTAGAGGTAGGGTAGAGGTAGGGTAGGGTTGGGTAGGGGTAGAGTAGGGGTAGGGTAGGGTTGGGTAGGGGTAGAGAAGGGGTAGGGTAGGGGTAGCGTAGGGGTAGTGTACGGGTAGGGTAGGGTGGAGTAGGGGGTAGGGCCACGGGAACGAAGTCGCGCTGGGTCAGCTAGTGTGCAATAAAGATAGACCAGTTGACTGGTAGAGAATGCCTGTATACATATACTGTATATGCAAATGGAAAGCATATACATAGAGAGAGGTTATGGCGGCAATAAAAGGAAAGTGTTTAACAGAGAAAAAAAACGAAACTAAAATTTCTTAACAGTATACTTGGGTAAGTAGGGCAGAGGTACCATTTGTGGCCACTTTAAGGATTTTATGACTTAAGCACTAAGTACTAAATGGTCTTAGGTATTTAAGACACAAATTATATCTTAAATTATAGATAATTTATCTACCTTTAAAGGTACATTTTTCAAATTTAAAAAAGTAATAGAATTTTTTGTATATAACACAAAATGTGTGAGGGGGGCCAAATGTACCGGTTTTGGCCACTTATTGATAATTAAACTTTTGTAGCGAAAAGTCAAAACCAAACCCAGGTTAAATCAATCCTACTAATCCTACTAATATTATAAATGTGAAAGTTTGGATGTTTGGATGTTTGTTACTCAATCACGCCAAAACGGCTGAACGGATTTGGCTGAAATTTGGGACATAGATACTCTATAGTCTGGAGATGAACATAGGCTACTTTTTATCCCGGAAAAATATCACACTCCCGCGGGATAACGTCGTGTAGTTCACGCGGGCGAAGCCGCGGGCGGAAAGCTAGTATATTCTAATGCGCTAGAAACCAATCAATTGCAAAACAACAATTTAATTGTAAAAAACAAAGGTTTTTAAAGTACTTCATCCAAAACAAATGTCTTAAAACTTTCATCCTACTAATATTATAAATGTGAAAGTTTAGATGTTTGGATGTTTGGATGTTTGTTACTCAATCACGCTAAAACGGCTGAACGGATTTGGCTGAAATTTGGGACACAGATACTTTGAAGCCTGGAGAGGAACATAGGCTACTTTTTATCCCGGAATCATATCACATTCCCGCGGGATAACGTTGTGTAGTCCACGCAGGCGAAGCTGCGGGCGGAAAGCTAGTACTAAATATTTTTTAAAACAGAAAATGGAATTTATTGAATTAAATTAGTATGACTTATGGAATTGTAACGGTAATTATTACCTTAAAATACCTTATTTTAATTGCCTTTAGCAAAAATGGCGAAAAGTTGTTTAGAAAACTTTTAGAGCAAAAAGTGGCCAAAACCGGTACAATGGCCAAAACCGGGGCTTCTGCCCTACTTACTTGGTTGTTTAAAATTTTTATTTTAATTTTGTAGTAAGGCAAACGCCCGAATCCTCGACCGCTACGAACTTTAGGAGCTCTTTAAAGAATGAAAGAGACACCATGATGTTTAAGACGCTCTTAAAGTTGAATAACGTTAGTATTGGTCGCGGGTCATGCAATGGTCCAAAAAAAGCAACATAGGTAAAGTCCATTCGCTTAGATAGTGTCGCCCTTTGATTGCGCCGCCTTGGCATGTGCCGCTTCTTGTCAAAAGATGCCGCCCCGCATAAACAAAAGAAGCCGCGTTGGGCGTACACCCGAAAATGGAATTGGATTTTGGGATTCGGTATTTATTAAATTATATTTTCTTAAATAATCTATGTTTATTATAAATACAGGTGGTAACGACGGTTGTGACTTGTGACAATTCGAGAGATGATAAGTAATCATAATAATCATATAAAAAATTATAGTTATTATTATTATTTGTAAATCACTTATTTAACTTCCTTTTATATAAAAATATCCAAATTTTCATTAAAATTGACTTTCGTACTCAACTTGAGTGTATTATTTTATATCTGCATTTTATAGCAAGAGCCACAATGCCGTGCGGGTGTACCGACACTATCTAACCGAACGGACTTTACTCATTCCTGCAAACAATTTCAGCAGTTTCTGTGGACTAACGAACTGTAACGTACCCTGATTCTAATAGGTACAAATCCTGGGTATCTGTATCTCACTAGCTCAGTTTACTGAACAGGGTCCAAAAAACTCGCAAATTCATTCCATCAAAGTTTTATTCAAATACTGTATAAAATACCGCGCGATTTTACTAGTATCTTCGTTCGAATGGTTCATCTTAGCGTACGTCAGAAACTGTCTTCTCAATTTCAGCAGTCTCTGTGGAGTGACGAACTGAACATAGCCAGCTTCCAACACGCATCCAGGGTAATCTGGGAATTTGACTTCTCCGCTGATGTTCAGCTGTTTCGCTTCTAGAATTTGTTTGGAGACCGATTGTGTGACTTTGTCGAGCTCGTATAGGAAATTTGTTGAGGTTAGCGGCGGCTGGAAAGAAAAAGAAAAACTTAGGGCCCTTCCACACAACGTTTTTTGTGCGCGCGTTTGTATCGATACAAACGCAAGTCGAACGCTCAGTGAACGCAAGGCAGCCATCAAGTTTTAAGGCGATACTCGAAAAAATTTTATGCTAAAGCGAGATAGCAATGAGAAAACGACGCGCGCGGGAGCGAGACCGATTTTGCCGATTACGCAAAAAAAACACAAAATCACTTCGTATTCAAAAACTATAAGTAGTGATTTTTAAAAAATGCTTCTATACGATCCTAAATATTATTGGTGTCCACTAATTAAAACAGTTTTCAATAGTATATGTATCCCCATTTAAGAATAATCTTGATATTTCTTATTTTTTAGAGGTATTTCTCGAAAGTGCAATTATCTCGCTCGCACAATAAATATTTTTTCACTTCTCGTGCTCGTAAAGTTTGTGTTTATGTCGGGTATAGGCTGCATAAAATCGCTTTTTATGCTCTAGTGCATAAAGTAAAATCTTCGTCTAAGTCTCAGACTCTAAGACAAAGGTCGTCGGGTAAACAGTCACACACGCAATTAAACTTCGTAATTAAACTTGTTGTTTCATTCTGTTTCTTAAATTTTGTACATACCTAATCCATGTTAAATTACTAAATTAATCAAACTAGGCAAAATTAATTAGTTTTGTAAGAAATAAGTATTTTAAGAGCATTATGGACTACGATCTATGCTAAGTCACTGTGCTGCCACTTCCACGTATAAAAAAAAATAAAAAGAAAGTTTTCCCGCCAGTATGGCGGTCTTTATTTTTTCTTTTTTGCAATATTGTAATTTATTTTCCTCACACTCGAAGTGAAAAGCAGAGTGTATAACTCGTACATAAAACCCATTTTACCCTCGAATTGACTATCCATCCTCGCCTACGGCTCGGGTGGATATATACGTCTCGGGTAAAATGGTATGTTTTATGCACTTGTTGTACAATCTACTATTAAAGATTGTTTAAAACACATTGTGTTTTTTAGAAAAGTGTTTCATTATGTCCCTACAACCCAATTACTTAAGTATACATTATTAAACATATTTCAACATTGTCAATACTGCAATAATACTAGATCTACAAGCTTAAAGTTTTCGAAAATTGACTTCCTAATTCTAACCAATACTCAATTGAATGAATAAAATAACTTATACAAAATATCCGTAACATTGCGTTGTAGGGTCATAATGAAACGCTTTTCTAAAAAACAATGTGTTTTCCACAATATGTGAAAATGTTGCATTGTGCGAGCGAGACAACTGCCAAATGGCTATAATTGCGAAATGGCTCTTAAGTAGCCAAGGGATGGAAAAATAAAGAGAGGTAGACCACAAAGAAGGTGGGATGACGACATTAGACAAGTCGCGAGAATAACATGGGGTAGAGTGGCCATAGAAAGGCCAGAATGGAGAAGATTGGAGGAGGCTTTTGCCAGCTAGCAAACGGACACACAAAAATGGAACAAAGGAATACTGTATGTATAATAAAGAAATATTGTCGTGTCTGAAGTCTGAGGCTTATAATAATAACTAGCTTTCCGCCCGCGGCTTCGCCCGCGTGGACTACACGACGTTATCCCGCGGCAATGTGATATTTTCCGGGACAAAAAGTAGCCAATGTTCCTCTTCAGGCTACAAAGTATCTATGTCCCAAATCCATTCAGCCGTTTTGACGTGATTGAGTAACAAACATACAAACATCTAAACATCCAAACATCTAAACTTTCACATTTATAATATTAAGTAGGAAGTAGGATAATAGGTATTCCTTACGTTTTGTGTACTCATATTCGGTGGTGGGGGTTTCTTCTCGAACAGCACTTTGTATATCGCCTCCCGGTCCAGTTCATCTGACGGTTGGACGGTGAACAGGGGACTGTCCCACCGGTTACTGCTGATGGGTTCTTCAAACCTGAAAATATCGATGGCTGTTTAAATGAGTTGCTTGTGTTTATTCCTCTACGAGCGGCCGCCCGCGGTTTCACCCGCTTGGTTCCATTTCCCGTGGGAATATCGGGATAAAAAGTATCCTATGTGTTATTCCAGCCTATAATCTATCTCTGTTGCAAATTTCATCCAGATCCGTTCAGTAGTTTTTCCGTGAAAGAGTAACAAACATCCATACTCACAAACTTTCGCATTTATAATATTAGTAGGATTAGCTGCGATGCGGTTTTGCGCCGGAACAAGTGGGTCAGAAAGCAGAGTAAAGTCACTGACATCAGCCTTACTGCCGCACTCAGAGACGCCAGTTAAATTTAATTGGCATTAAACTATGGTTCCTACTTTATTCAATACTGGACATACAAAAGAGACAGAAAGGGATTTAATTGTCCATTAAAGTTATTTGGCCTCTCTGAGTGCGGCAGTAAAGAGTGACAAGACAAGATTCAAGTGGGAATATGCCGGTCACATTGCAAACAAGCAAAGAATCTTGGTGCAAACGACTCCTAGATTGGAGACCATGGGACCAAAAAAGACCATGGAGGAGGCCACAAATGCGATGTAAGGATGAAATCAAGAAGGTCGCGGGCAGCAACTGGACCCTAACTGCCCAAAACAGAGAGTGATAGAAACAATAGAAGGACGCCTACACCAAGCTATTGGTTAAAGAAGGCTAGAGAGAGAGCTGCGCTCCGGTTTTACCTGTGTAATATTTTTCCGTAGGAATATCGTGATAAAATATAGCGAATACTTGGGGATAATGTAGCTGACTACACATGAAAGAATTTTCAATAGATAGGTTCAGCTCTAATATGCCAAGGGCAAATAATTATCTGGATTTACGAGTTGCAAGCTCAATCATTGTAATCAACAGTTTTAGCATGCATGGATTGGGAGATCACATGTAACTAGTCTACTATGAAAATTTAAAATAACTTATGATCTCAGCTGAATGGATTACCTTAGTCTAGTCAAAGCATTAAAAACTTCTTCTGTGTATGGTAGTTTATTTACATCTTTCTCTGCATCCATTTCTGATGGGGTTTCTGCCTTAAGTCTTTCTTGGTTGGCCTGCCAAGCGTCGTCATGATTACATATTGTGTAGATTGTACACTGTGTCGATTTGGATGCTTTAGACGCACAATAGAGTTCATATCTGTAACCTGCAATGCAATATTTTATTAGATACTAGCGAGTGCAATGTATAGTATGCGTCACAGAAATTGCCACATGTGAAAATCTGGAACTAAATTATGACATGGATATAAGGCATGGGGATAAGGCTATCAGTGCCCTCTGAAACATAAGCAATGTGACCAGACTATAGATGTATTATACATGACAATCTTCCACTTGAATTGTCTTTTGATGAAAATCAAATTAAAATCTGATGTAAGGTCAATGTGGGGAAGTCTAGCATACTTTTAAAATTTAAGTTCAACTGAACTTATTGAATCGAGATACGCTTTCTAAAGTGACTTGTGTCGTCGGAAATTATAGGTAATATATTTATTTACCTATATTGGTCTTAAAATAGTATGAATTGCAATACGGTATTTTACTGATTTTTTTTTATTTCTTTAAAATGTTTTTCGAAATATTAGCTACACAAAACAAGTTTTCATTTTGAATTATCTTGAATATTTTCAAAGATATAGGACTTCAAACTTTATAATTAGACAAGGACAGGACGCTATCTTAGTGACGTCAGTGGGTTAGTAGCGTCATAGTCACGCCATAGAAGATTTCGTTTTAGAAAGAGACAGCTATAGTCAAAATCAAACAGACTATAATTCTTTTATTATAAAACAGATTCAAATTATTTTTTCACATTTGGTATTCTTAATTGCGATATTTTTTAACGTCATCATTAAATATCTACATTTCAACAACAGTAAAATACCCTATTGTCTTTAGATTTATATGATATTTTTTTAAAGCACAGCGTGTAGACGGACTGCCCGTGCAGTTTAAGGTAAGTCCGTCTACTCACACTATATCCATAACTTGTGAGGCAATATGTATGAAAACAGTTTCTAGCAGTGACATAAAACTAGCGGTGAAATGTGTGATTTATGTATTTGTCTGTAAGGTTTACATTTCAAAGATAATGGATTTTATTTTATTTTAAGGCAAGTCCGGCATATCTTTAGTGACAGTGGTTGCAAACATTTTTATTAAAATTGTATGTAGCGAATTTCCTTTTTTGTAAAATGAAATACTAAGTAAAACATAAATTTTTATTTCTAATTCAATATTATAAGTAGTGACTGCAAAATAACCACGAAATTTATGGCGATCGCGAAACGATCGAACATTTTTATATTCCTAGTAAGATAGATATACTAAAGCGTTTCATTACTATCTTACGGTACATAATTATATCCCTAGGGATATAACTATATCACAGCTTTATCTATCTTACTGCGACATATATATCAAGCTTTATCGTAGGTGTAGAATGATTTTCAATAAATCAAATAAATACTTTCATACTAGTAGTAGTAGTGGTAGCAGCACGTAGAAGCTAACAAATACAAATAACATAAAATACGTGCAGCTGAAAAGGTTGACAATATCTGCAATTGAGGCAAGACCGTCATATGACGGACTTGCCTTACGTATGCCAGACGGACTTCCCAACTATTACATTTTGTGGTTAGAAATTTGTTGCAGGTAATAATTACGAAACTCAAGCAATATAAATGAATTCATCACTAGAAATAAGTATATGGATCACTAAATGACTTACGTAATCAGAGAAACTCCAAAAACTCTATTGATTTTCTACTTTTTTTTTAGTTTTTTGAAGAGACGTTACACTCCAGCTTCAAGTACAAAACGCAAAAAAATGGCCTACCAATTTCTTTCAACCTAATGATGTTAGCGACGTCTATGATTCTTAGTTCAAACTAGCTCCGTAATACTGTATTACCGACCGAGGCATAAGAACCTAGTCATTCAAAAATGGAAGTAATTGCCGCTAGACGGACTTACCTCCTACACGGACTTCCCCACATTGACCTTATAGTTCTTTGTTCTCTACTTTGTTCTACGTAGAGAAGCTAATGTTTTGTTGCGGACAGAATACATATCATACTACTTATTCATAAAATTGACTGAAGCATTGAAAGTGATATTTAGCTGTATAATATCAACTACAAAACATGTAACTTGTAAACAGCAACTATGAATGCACGATAGAAAATTTCTATAAATTCTGCAATAATAGCTGTTAAAACATAAAATTCTGTAAATAGGTAATGTGTAAAGATCTTCAATCAACAGAACTAGGTGTTATTGTTGATTGAAGGTAAATAAAGAAAGTCAAAAATGATATGACAAACCTTTTATATAATTACTTCCATCCAATATAACTACGTTATCCTTTCCTATGAGCCTTAAGACTTCTGATTTGAGATATCCCCTAACTCTTTTCTCTTTCTGAGAGTCCAAATAAGTATTATTTTTCTCATAACCTAACTTTTTTATAGCCTCATCTTCAGAAACGATTTCCACCTGCTTTCCGTGCGATTTCTCAAAAAACTCTTTTAGTTCGACTGCTCTAGTTGTTTTTCCACTCACGGGAGTACCACATAGGATAATTAAAGGCATTATTTTATTTATTAAGGCATGAATTATTATTTGTACAAAAACCAAATCCAGCCAGCAGCTGTTCTGTTTATTTCATTACGTCACTATGACAGTGACATTGACACGTGTCACTTTTTTTAAATAATATTCTTCTAAAAGAACAGGCTAAGGTCTGAGACCATACTGCCTCGTCATTAGTAAGTTTTCTTTCTTCAGTCTTGAAAATATGTCTTTAGTAATACTTGTTTTACGTTTTTTTTCTTATTAATTATGTCTTCAGTCTTGCTGACCTAAGCTAACTCATTAAAATGCGCGGGTGGTTCGTACACATTTCAATGCTCATGGGAGTTTAACGCTGGAATAGCAATGTGAATCGTACGGAGCGCCTTACTTTATTTCTCACTTTTACTTCATTGTTCTTCATTGGCACATTATTGCACTAATTCCACCACACTAACACAATAAAAGCTCCAAAAAACCAATTTAGAAAATTAAGAACAAAGCCCGTCCTTCTCTTCTCTCTCGCTTAACCCTGTGTCACTCACTTTTTTTAATATACTATATCTATGGTCACTCACTTTTAATATTCTTTTTAGACAAATGAGCTATGTCATACAGTTTTATTTGATTCAAAGTATAATTTAGGTTTAGATTTAGATGACATAATTGATAAATTAATAAATAAAAAAAATTACAATATTACACTGCCCCGCCACTGCTGCGCCGCCGGCGCCGACGTCGTTGCGCTCTGTCTGTTCTGTTGTCAATGGCAGACACTTGCAGCTCAAAACACTGCTATTTGACAGCTTTGTAAAGGTTGCTGTTATATATAATAACCCGCGTGCAGGTGTTGTTGGGTGGGACACGCAGGATACGATGATAGGTTGAGGGGACTCCGCAGAGACAGTCCACAGAACCACCCGAACATCGCCACCTGACAATGTTTCCCTTCCTCCGGCTAGCCTGAGTCCAAAGCCTATTTATGGACTTCCAGATCGTCTCTGGCATCATCATGGCCGGGAAGAAGGCTCTCAGTAAATGGGACAAAAGGAGAAGGCGACATGACTCTCTCACTTCGGAGGTTGCACATTGCTTGTTTGGGTTCGATGGACGATGGTTTGACGCAATTTGTACGGAACACTCTTCAAAATATCGCTCATTGCACATAAACGTCTGCTCTGTTATATTTGCGGTATTCGAAAATGTGTAATATCTCAAAAACTTGTTAAGCCTACTTAGCTTGGGGGGCACTTGACTCTAACAAAATTTTGCACTTTAAAGCTTAATAATGCACAAACAGATGCCTCAATCAAAAAACTCTCTTTACGAACCCACAACGTTTTTAAATTGCTATCCAACGACATCCCACACTATGGGGTAGACAAGAAAAAAAAATTACATACCCACTTCACGTGTAGGGGAGGTAGCTAACATAAAAAAAAATATTATTTTTCAAAATTTTACTTTGATGTCCAAGAAATCCCCTAATATTTTTGTATGATAACTTCCTACAATTTCCCCATAGAAATTATATACCTATTACGAAAGTGACTCAGTGTATGTACTTACCTAAAGATTTTCATGTCTAAACCGCTGAAGTAATTTGATGAAAAGGATCCTTCAAAGTCGTCTTTGTCGACCTTAGTGGACGAGTAGTGTAGGCACCGGTTTTCAAGGTTCTGCTATCACCGAGGTCCCGAGTTTGATTCCTAGACTTATAAATGTTGAAAACTAATATTTCAATATTTTCTCGTGTCTGGATGTGGTTTCCAATTGTCCAATATTATTACTTTATTATTAAAGTCTACTCTTTGACGCGAAATTATGTAAGCCCACCTTTACATTTCTTCTACGACTTCGGAATGTAGAATTGGTAAGTAAGTATTTTCTCATAAGTATCAAGTTGAGTCGCATTGCCGAGATTCTCAATGTCGGATATTTCACTTATGATTTTACATTTGCGAGCACAGAAACCAACCCTCACTTCTACATTGCTTCTACTTATGTTTTTTTCGTACAAAATTGCTCACATCTCTCCCAGACTGCCAAAAATATTTTTACAAACATTTTCTAACAATAATACATGTATATAAGTAAGTAATTTCAAATTGTTAGAAGTTTTTAAGTGATCCTACACTTTTTTTATCCGTGGCCCTTCAATGTGCGCCTCTCTGGAGGCGGTCTCGGTATTTCCTCGGGTCTGGGTGTAGGTACTATGAGCAACAGCGTCGCTTAACCAGTTAGCAACAAAATTCGAGTGCGCGCGTTTCGCCCCTGCACGAACTAAACGTATGTGATGACGGCGCAGCGTGCAAGCCATTTTAACCTTAGACGTGGTTAAGCGACGCTGTTGTGTTGCCCATGGTACGTGGTAATACCCGTCGTTGTTTCGTCGGTGTATCGATGAGCTCAGTGGCGCCGCCAACGGAAATAAATCAATTGCATTTTGTTTAAGGCTTGGATTAAAAGTTTCGCTTATTTCGCGCAGGTGAAAGAGTGGAATGCATTTTATAAATATACTTTTGAGAACTCAAACTTACGCAATAAGTCGTGAATCTCAATAGTGCCAAAAGTGGCCACATTTGGCAATATCGAGATCCATAACTTGGTGCTCATATTTGAGGCCATGAAAAAACAATTAAAAATTGCATTTTGCTCTTCTATTTGCGCGAAATAACCGAAACTTTTAATCCAAGCCTTTAATAAAATGCAATTGATTTATTTCCATTGGCGGCGCCACTGAGCTCATCGATACACCTTATGCTACTTCTTCTTCTTTGCGTGTCAGTGGTTCTCTATATTTTGGACCAGTAGTTAGCGACCGCTATTGCCAACTCATTGCCCTCTATTAGGTCGTCCATGGTGCAGGAGTTGGGGCACAATGAGCACTGAAGCAAGTGTACCATGGTCTGAGTTGGGGCTCCGCAATCACAGTCCTCCTCTGAAGCGGGGATTTGACCCCATCGGCTCATATTTTGTCTGCAGCGGCCTACTTGGGTCCGGAGTCGGTTGAGTGACTTCCACCATTGCTGGCTTCGGCCATTGCTGGTCGTGGCCCGGGGGGAGATTCTCTTGCAGTCTTAGGAAGTTTGGAGGATACTTCGACTTCCATCTTATTATTCTCTCCTCAGCTGGACTCTTCGTTGACGCCTGTGTTTTTTGCACGGAGCTTTTCCGGCTTTTAAGTCCTGCTGGAGGAGGGCTATGTGCACAGAGGGGATGTCGACGGTCAAAGACGGTTGTTTGTTTGTTTGTTTGCATCGAATAGGCTCCGAAACTACTGGACCGATTTTTACAATAATTCTTTCACCAATAGAAAGCTACATACTTCCCGAGTAACATAAGCTTAAATTATATCCCGACGTTCCCACGGGAACGGGTACCACACAGGTTTGACCGCGGGAAGCCAATAGTGAATAATAAAAGCCCTAAAGGCTCACTCTACCCGTGTATAGCAATACACGGGTAGAGTAAACTATAGAGTAGAGTGGTAGAGTACCTACTAACTATCCTACTAACTATACTAAATGTAGACATCATTGGTAGAGTAGAGTAGGTATAGTCCGTTCGGTTAGATAGTGTCGGTACACCCGCACGGCATTGTGGCAGAGCGACACTATCTAAGCGAATGGACTATACTGAAATTTGGTAGAGTAGAATTAGAGTAGCTAGCTCTCTACTCTACCGTTTTCTCTACCCGTGTACAGCAGCCTTTAAGGCTACCAAATATCAGTAGCTACTCTACTCTACCTCTCTACCAATGATGTCTACATTAGTAGGATAGTTAATACTCTACCACTCTACCGTTTACTCTACCCGTACTGTCGTGTCTACGTTCATACTTGTTCTCTCGATATCTCTCGAAATCTCGATATTTGAGACTTATAAAATTGAAGTTCAAATGTCAGACAACATTTAAATCACTGATCGAATTTTAGTAGGTAGGTACTCGGCTTGAGTAGGTACTTGTGCTACTGATATGAGAGAGAACCAAGGACGATATTAGAAATATTATCTCTATACAGGGCGTCCCAGAATTAAAGAACATGAAGGGAAAGCGATTTTTATTTCTTATGTTTTGATTTGTTGTTGAGTCTCTCCCCGATATTTCGGCGCAGTTGCACACGCCATGATCACGAAGTATTCTTCTAGCTTTTTTTTTCCCTTAACCAACCAACTAACCAACGGTTAACGTGACCGACTGTTGGTGAACTCAGGCGTTAGCAGTAAGAATGACTCTCAACACAATACACTCTTTTTTGGCAGTGGTGTAAAACCAGCATACATCTAATGATGAAGTGCCTTTCTTTATCAAATTATGTTTACTCTTTTGCATTCACAATGCAATTTTTATTATTGAAAATGAAGTTATCACAGAAAATCAACCCGTCTCACCACTATCTCCGATGGGACTGGAACCCACGACCTTTCACTGTCCGGGCGAATGCTCCAACCACTGAGCTACGGAGTCGCGTTCGCTAGTTGTGTTCGATTTGTTCTAATACTTTATTATTGAAAATTAAATATTAGAAAAAAACGACCCATCCTCCAAGTAGCTCCTCCGGGAATCGAACCCGGTACCTTTCACTGTCCGGGCGAATGCTCAATGGCGATTCCGTAGCTCAGCGGTCAGAGCATTCACCCGGGCAGTGAAAGGTCCCAGGTTCGATTCCCGGCGGAGCTACTTGAAGGATGGGTCGTTTTTATGGTTCCGTAGTCAACTAGGAACCCTTATAGTTTCGCCATGTCCGTCTGTCCGTCCGTCCGTCCGTCTGACCCACTCTAGCTCATAAACTCTTAGTACTAGAAAGCTGTAATTTGGCATGAATATACATATTATTTATCACGCCAACAAAGTGGTAAAGTAAAAAGTTTCTATGAAAAACAAAGTTATTTTTTTCTGGCAAAAAATGACAGTGGTATTTTTGCTAAGTGTACGTAATCGGTACGTTAAGTGGGTACGGAACCCTTCATGAGCGAGTCCGACTCGCACTTGGCCGATTTTTTTCTAATATTTAATTTAAAATAATAAAAATTGCATTGTGAATGCAAAAAAGTAAATATAATTTGTAATATGTACTTCATTTTCAATATGTTCACCTTTTCCTTTCTTTATTTAAATCCAGATAAATAAAACAAATGGAAACGTCCAAGAGTATTGGCCCGATCCGTCAATCGTACAGAAATAACATTGATTACTGTTGGTACTGCCATTTGTGGAGAATTAAGATAGACTGCCCTGTGGGGTACGACCTGTTGGCTTAGGGGCGGGCTGGGGGTGCACTGAGAGAGGAATAGTACATTACAGCCAAAAACGGGAAGTTAGACAGTCGTTCAAGGCTTGTATAAATTTTTCTCACGAAATACGAGGAAATACAAAACAATTTTTTTTAATGTGATTTTTTAAATTGGATCGCGCGGCCATGTTTGGTGTCGTCATTTAATGCGTATGTTCCATTGCTGACTAAAATTCGTCGTTTCGGTAGTGGTTAAGAAATTAAAATTCTTCTTTAGTAAGTAATTCTTGCATGAACAAAAAATCTCAACGTATTATTTTGTTTTATCGAATTTCAAATGAACAGTCATGTCATTCGGGAAATAAGTATTGAAATTCATTTCCGCACTCATTTTCAAATTTAGAATTTTCACCTCGGAAAAGTGAAACGTCTTTTTAACCGACTTCAAAAAAAGGAGGAGGTTATCAATTCGACTGTATATTTTATTTTTTATTTTTTGTGTGTGTTACCTCTGAACTTTTTAGTTAATGAACCGATTTGGATAATTCTTTTTTTATTTAAAAGGTGACGCTTCTTGTGTGGTCCCATTCAAATTTTACCAAGAACTGGCAAGAAGTTCAGGAGTTATCCTGAATAATGTGTATTCAGACTTTATTTGGGTATATGGACGATTTCATAGTTTCATCAAATTGGGGATCATTTTCAAAATATTTTTTTTTTCAAAAGTTGGTACTTCTGACCTGATCTTACTTTCACCAAGTCAGGACCAGGGGATCAAATCCCAGGAAAATTGAGAGAAATTCTCAAATATAGGCAAGCCTTATGCGTTCCATTGCGTTCCATTTATTTTTGAAGTTGAAGGTGCCAATCAAAATGAATAAGAACGAAATATACTGAGTGAAATAACTAACATATAAAAAAAAACCCGGTCCCAAGCGTGAGGTGTAGGACGTAATTACCTCAATACGCATAAGACGGCACCGACTTCAAACAGTTCAGTAAGTACCAAGATAAATCAGAAAAAGTCACGTATCATCGTCCTTTGAATTAAAAAATCTTATTATTTTTTTCGTTTTTTAGTGTTTGTTAATTTTTGTTTGAAGATCCGTTTTGAAGGCGGTTACATTTTTTTTTCAAAAACGTTTTTTCAAATGGAATGTTAAAATTTCAGAGCATAAGTGAGAAAAATCTCTTAAATTATTTGGGGAAGCGTTCCAATTGCAAGCACATAGACGAGCCAGTTAAAACCTAGAACTGTGGTTCTGGTTACGTTCTTAACGTTTTAGTTATTGCTGCTAAAACTTACGCTAGTTTTATTGATCATAATTATGAATCCATATTTGACGGCTGATTTAGCGCAGGGGTAGGATAACTGCCTTCTGCGTCAGTGGTCTCGGGTTCGATTCCCGAACAAGACAAATATTTGTGTGCATGAAAAGTCTATTTGTCTTGGTCTGGGTGTTTTCTATGTATATTAAGTATGTATTTACAAACAAAAAGTATTTATGTGTATATTTATGCGTTATCAAGTTTTCCATGGACACAGTTTCTTAATGAAATTTACATGGGCTAAGATAATTGGTGTGATTGTAAGAAGTTGTAAGAAGTTATATTTTAGGAAGTTCCCCTGATTAATTTCCTCCCAGTGTGCCACAGTCTCGCCGCATCGCTTTCGTAGTATCCCTGTAATGGTTTCAGTACGTTCCAGCACAGTGTCGCGGCAACAGGACGCGACCGTTGAGAGGTCAGTGGTATTGCTTAGGGGTTAAAAGGGGGTTAAAGGCAAATCGCCAGTCCTACATTTGATTTTTATTCGACTTCAAAAATTAAAAAGGAGGAGGTTATCTATTCGTCGCGTTTTTTTATAATATGTATGTACACCGATTACTCGAAGACGGCTGAACCGATTGAAATGATTCAAACGCTATAACATCAGGTTTTTTTCCAAGTTGGAAATTGATTGGAAATTGTAATTTTCAAAATCGGTTCAGTAGTTTTCAGGAATTCTTGAAAATACTGTCGTTTTTAATTACAATAAAAATTAAACCACGAATTATTTGGAAAAAGTTTATAGATATTACAACATACTTAAAAGGGATTGGGCTAAGCGAAAACATAAAATAATAACATATTGTCGATAAAAAAGATTACAAAGTTTTGGTCTAGATAAAGATAAAGATAATTTATTTGTTTAAAACATGTGTTGTTAGAAGATGTTCGTATAAAAATAAGTCGCAAACATGTTTTACCGTACACGGTGTACAAAATTATAATCTAATTTTCAATACTTACAAACAATTTATTTTCATTATGACGCATATTACTCGGCCAATATTTTAATACATAATATTAAACTAAATAATGTTTATTTTACGAGTAATTCAAATAAAACTACTCGGAGTTTTTCTAGGTTTATACCTCTTCTTATGGTATCAAATAGGGTGTTTGACTGTTGTTGAAATGTAGATATTTTACTATGACATTCGAAATATATAACATTAGTGAATAACAAATGTGAAAAAAGAAATTCAATCTGTTTTATATGGTGATTTTCGTACTTTTTTTTTCTCATACTAACGTTTTTCCAATTCATTTAACGACTAATATTATCTAACTTTACAAAATTTTACACAAGAATTTAAGTCATTTTGTTTGTGTGTTTGTCCGTCTTTCACGTCAAAATGAAGCAACGGAAATACTTGTTTTTTTTTTTATAGGAGGACTGTAGGCTAGTTTTATCCCGCAAAAATATCACATTCCCGCGGAATAACGTCCTGTAGTCGACGCGAGCTGAGCCGCGGGCGGATGGCTAGTATTTAAATTCGAAAGTATTTTTGTCTGTTTGTTTGTCCGTCTCCCACGTCAAAACGTAACGGATCGACGTTATTTTTAGTATGGGGATAGTTTGGGAGCTGGAGAGTGACTTTTTATCCCGGAAAAATATCACACTCCCGCGGGATAAAGTCGTGTAATCCACGCGGGCGGACCCGGGGGGAATGTTTGCTTTGCTTCAGTTTATTTTCTTTATTTTATTCCTATTTCTTTTTAATTTTATCATATTAATGTTCTTTCAATTGCACCCACTCCCCCTTCCCTTTTATGTCCTCAGACGATTACTACTTTTCCACTTAAGGTTGCCTGGAAGAAATTGCTACGTAGCAATAAGGCAGCCTTTTGTGTGCTTCTTTTGTATCTTCTTTACAATAAAGTGTTTTTATTGTTATTATTATTATTTACTATAAAAATGATTAAGTAGAATTTATATTGTGTTACAAAGAACAAAGTTTCTTTTGAAAATAGGTAAGTAGGGCAGGCGTACCGGTTTTGGCCACTTTTTGCTCTAAAAGTTTTCTAAACAACTTTTAGCCATTTTTGATAAAGGTAATTAAAATAAGGTATTTTAAGGTAATAATAACAAACGTTAGAATTCTTTAAGGCATACGATTTTTTTTTATTAAACTCCATTTTCTGTTTGAAAAAATGTTTTGTATGAAAATTTTAAGAAATTTGTTTTGGATAAAATACTTTATAAACCTTTGTTTTTTACAATTAAATGGTTGTTTTGCAATTGACTGGTTTCTAGCGCATTAGAATATATTGATTTTACCTGGGTTTGGTTGGTTTTGATTTTTCGCAATACTTAACTATCAGTAAGTGGCCAAAACGTACAATTGTCGCCTCCCACACATTGTCTGTAATATAAAAAAAACTATTTTACTTTAATAAATTTGAAAAATGTTCCTTTAAAGGTAGATAAATTATCTATAATTTAAGATATAATTTGTGTCTTAAATACCTAAGACCACTTAGTACTTAGTGCTTAAAAGTCAAAAAATCCTTAAAGTGGCCACAAAGGGTACCTCTGCCCTACCTACTTATGTGAAACTTTCCTTAACTTTCTCACATCAATTTATTAAATTAGGTAGTTATTATGCGTTTTAACAGTCATCATCATTAGCCATTTAATGTCCCCACTGCTGGGGCAGTGGCCTTCCTTATGGATGGATGAGGAGAGGAGAATGGGCCATGACCCACCACGAGGGCCTAGTTCGGATTAGTGGGTTTTAACGACTGCAAATGCAGCCGGGACCAACGGCTTAACGTGCCTTCCGATTCCGAAGCACGTAGGAGCTCGAGATGAAAGTTTTTGGTCACCCATCCCGTGACCGACCATTGCGAAAGTTGCTTATTGCTTAACCTTCACGAGGCTCCTCCGTTTTTAATGTAAAATTAATAAAGTAATACAGTTTATCCTCCAATTACCTACTATAATTTTCCGTATCAATAAGCTTTCGTATCACAACTAATCTAAAAAAAGAACTGATTGATTTTTCTCATAATCTTATCAAAAGCTTACGCGTCGAGTGGTAAACTTATCAGATAATTTATATAACAGTACTTTGCGGTACATGTACCTACCAAATCATAAAAGAATTCGTGCTTTCTATACCCGTAGAGTTTTAACAAACAGAAAAATACTTCTGTGTTCTGTGGTTTTAACAATGTGCAAACGTGTTAAATTTTGACAGATAAATCGTAATAGCAAAGAATACTTTAATATTACTAACGTAAAGAAATAAGATAAACAAAAGCAATATTAACGTTTGACATAGGTAGGTACACATTGAGAAACTTACACTACGAGTATAGGGTGCCTACCATCAACTCTTATTGCGGTTCTGTTTAGGACCTAAACAGAACTGGGTGCCTACCATCAACTCTTATTGCGGTTTTGTTTTGGACCTAAACTGATCTGCTTCAATTATTCGTACCACGACAGCTTAATATCAATGACAGCCATTCAGTGATCATTCAATGACATTTCACAGCCGCGAAGCTGCCATGAACTCTTACTTGACTTATAACCCGGTCGATTTAACATGATACCTGCAGGTTATACCCGTCCCTCTCAGTTTTCGGGCATGACAGAATCGAGTGAAAGAGACCGGTAGAAGAAATAAGGACACAAACCGTTCGGTCATTCACATTTAGCAATTCATTTGCGATCCACTTTTTAGAAGGTCATAGTACGAAAGAAAGCAATTCATTTTAGGAACCTATTCTGCATCGCGCTATTTTTGAATCGCTGTCTTAAAGTTGATGGTAGGCACCCTGATCTGCTTCGCTTATTCGTACCACGACAGCTTAATATCAATGACAGCGATTCAGTGATCATTCAATGACATTTCACAGCCGCTTAGCTGTCAGATCTCTTATTTGACTTATAACTCGGCCAAGCTGACATGACACCTGCAGGTTATACCCGTCCCTCTCATTCTCCGGGCATGACAGAATCGAGTGAAAGAGACGGGTAGAAGAAATAAGGTCACACATCGTTCGGCCATTCACATTTAGCAATTCATTTGCGATCCAGTTTTCAGAAGGTCGTAGTACGAAAGAAAGCAATTCATTTTAGGAACCTATTCTGCATCGCGCTATTTTTGAATCGCTGTCTTAAAGTTGATGGTACGCACCCTGATCTGCTTCGCTTATTCGTACAACGACAACTTAATATCAATGACAGCGATTCAGTGATCATTCAATGACATTTCACAGACGCTAAGCTGTCATGAACTCTTATTTGACTCATAACCCGGTCGATCTAACATGACACCTGCAGTTTATACCGTCCCTCTCACTCTCCGGGCATGACAGAATCGAGTGAAAGAGACGGGTAGAAGAAATAAGGACACAAATCGTTCGGTCATTCTCATTTAGCAATTCATTTGCGATTCAGTTTTTAGAAGGTCATAGTACGAAAGAAAGCAATTCATTTTAGGAACCTATTCTGCATCGCGCTATTTTTGAATCGCTGTCTTAAAGTTGATGGTAGGCACCCAGGGCAATACTGCCGATTTTAACGTAGGTACCTAAGTACCTACCTAATGTTTGGGTGTAGCTTTTCGTGCTTTAACCCCTGAGGCCTGAACAAAATGTGATAAAATTTGCCGTATGGATAGGGAGACTTTCGAACAAAACTTTAGACTTTAGACTAAATTGCTTAATGTGATCGTGTCGTCATAGCTGACGGGTTGAGCAATTTTAGAGGCCCATGTAAGTAAGCGCGCTTAGAAAGGTGATGGACATGAAAGTAGATGAATGGAAACGAAAAAGAAGATCGCTGAAAAGGGAGAGATAGATTGTGAGCATAATAGAAAGGAGTGAATGAGTGAAGAAATCATTGGGTGACATAGTGAAGTCGAGATGATGACGATGATTTTTTATTTAACTTTTTTACAGATGGACTGAAACACAGACAACATGATAATTACAATCTTACTAACCACATGGTTCGCTACATGCAACTGTCAAAACATCGATCAAATCTTTGAAAACATAAACCAAAAATATGTAAAATTTAACTCTATAGCGGCTGAAATATCATGGAACTCTTCAATAGGACCTAGCAACACTGAGTTAAGAGAAAAAGCTGGCGAGTACCAAAGAAACATGTTAATATGGCAACACAAAACGTGTGGCGCCTTATCACAGCTGGAAAATCGTCATTTGTTGAGTAGTTCTCAGCAGAGGCAGACGTATTTACTGTGCAGAGGACCGAAATATACCTATGGAGAAGCGAGGTAATAGTTATTAAAAACTATGATATTTCATATATTTTATTTTAATACTTTATTAAAATAAAATAAATATAGTATATATAGGAAAAATGTGATAGTAAAAAACCACGAGCCCTATAAGTAGCTTTCAGGCTTTATAGGGCTCGTGGTTTTTTACTATCACATTTTTCCTATACTTACAAAAATTGCATTGTGAATGCATAAAAATAATTTAAAATCTTAAATATAGTATAAATAAAAACATAATAAAGTAAATGTTTCTCTTTCTCTTTCTTTCTCTTTAAAACATCACTTTACACATGTATCATGTCTGAACACTTATTATCAGTTATCAAAACCAGATGAACACTAGGCATTATTATCTTTAAAAATTCAGCACCATGGGCTCCAGGTTTAATGAAGTATTTTTTTATGAAATAACACAACACCGAAATTCTACCACTATAGCTACGGAAGTAGGTACCTACCTCCGTAGTTGGTTTTATTACCAAGGTTTTAGAATTTATTGCGCAGAAGTGAAAACAAAACACAGTCCTAAGAAATAATTAATTAGATTGGTCGGATTTATATAAGTAGAAAGACACTCCACAAATAAATATACCCATAAGACCCTTGAATGAAAACAAAAACAAATTTAATTTCTTACCTTTAATAAGTTGCTGTGGGTGCCCCAAGGAGATTTTTTAAATTGAAAGAATTGTAGGTTTTCACTCAGCGCCACGTAGGTAATTAGTTTTTTATCTTTTAAGAAATTGTAATATTTTATTTTAGTCCATTTATAGTATGAACGGCACAAAATATAAACGGTACAAATTATGAATTTATATTGAAATCTTTTATTCTTCTTATTCTTTTTCTTTTTTTCATCCCATCCATTCGAAAAGCGATCATTGTTTATGTAATAACAGGGCCCAAAAAGATTTATTGTTTACCTATTATGACAAGAGGGTACCTAACATTCAGATTTGAATTTTGAACAGCTTCAAAACGGGGTCCAAAACGATTAATTATAAACCTGTTATGACAAGAGGGTAATAATGAGATTTGAATTTAGAACATAATTAAAGAAGCATTGGTTGGAGTGTAGCAAGGGGTGTGCAGTACTTTAAAAAAAAACAACTGATTTTGTATGGGGCCGGGACTTTTCATTAATGGAATTTTATAATAATCGTAATAAAATCATAATAAAGTCATTTTATAAAATTTAGAATATCTCGTAAACGGTGCGTGCGTCGTAGCTCTAAATCTAACAACATTTTTAACCCCCTCGCTTCGCTCAGGAATTAACTCGTAATTGCTCAGGATTCAATATCGCGCCCGTGAGACATAAAACAGTGCTTTATCCCCTCGGTGTATAATCTACTATAATTTCAGATCAATAAACTATCTTTATGATGAACTCCAATCCACTTACTCCAATGTACAAGTTTGCATTGCCTCGCAAAGAAATTTAGCAAGAGACGATCAAGCCGCAAAAGAAGCAGCCATCTTGGATTACCTGTCAAATGTGAAACAACTGTTAAAAGTGACAGATGTCATTCCAATCGCTGCTAAAATGGCGGGAAACGGTATTGTGGAAAGCAACGCGGTTTGCTTCAGTGGAGAAAACGAGTTTGAAAAGATGATGGAGTTTTCTAAAGATCCTAACGTTTTAAAGTGGCTGTGGTTGGTTTGGAGGGAAAAGATGGTGATTTTGAAGGAGCCTTTTGCCGAGTTGGTAGAGTTGGAGAATCAAGGAGCTAGAAGAAATGGTAAAGAGAATTATTATAACCTTTTTCGATATTTGCCCTCACCAAAAGAGGTTTAACTCGTCTCGATTTTGGGCCTAGTAGTGGTAACATAGTGAAGACTCGATATGCTGGCCATACACCATCCCTCCTATCGTCCAATCGGTATGACGGCAGGTTTGATCCAATCTGCAGTTCGTCCATATTACACCATAATTTGATAACTGTCATGCCAATTCACGCCCAACCATGGTCAATTCTGCTTGATCCAATCTGCAGCGTCATGCCGATTGGATGATAGGAAGGATGGTGTATGGTTATCATAATATGGACGAACTGCAGATTGGATCAAACCTGCCGTCATCATGCCGATTGGACGATAGGCATGATGGTGTATGGCCAGCATATGGACGAACTGCAGATTGGGTTTTACCTGCCGTCTTGCTGATTGGACGATAGGCAGGATGGTGTATGGGCTGTATGGCCAACATACTACCCATATACCTATGTAAATTGATTGAATTATTTAGTTTATTATTAGGGTGGCCAAACATCATCCTGTCTATCGTCTAATCGGTATGACAGCAGGTTTGATCCAATCTGCAGTTCGTCCATATTACACCATAATTTAATAAACTGTCATGCCAATTCACGCCCAACCACGGTCAATTCTGCTTGATCCAATCTGCAGAGTCATGCCGATTGGACGATAGGAGGATGGTGTATGGCCATCATAATATGGACGAACTGCAGATTGGATCAAACCTGCCGTCATCATGCCGATTGGACGATAGGCATGATGGTGTATGGCCAGCATATGGACGAACTGCAGATTGGGTTTAACCTGCCGTCTTGCCGATTGGACGATAGGCAGGATGGTGTATGGGCTGTATGGCCAACATACTACCTATATACCTATGTAAATTGATTGACTTATTTAGTTTATTATTAGGGTGGCCAAACATCATCCTGTCTATCGTCTAATCGGTTTTTTCTTTTTATAAAAACTGGTTAAGCATTTGACCGCCATCTTGCTAAACAGACAGGATGCAGATGACAGCAGGTTTGATCCAATCTTCAGTTCGTCCATATTACACCATAATTTGATAACTGTCATGCCAATTCACGCCATCCAATCCAATCTGCAGAGTCATGCCGATTGGACGATAGGCAGGATGGTGTATGGTTATCATAATATGGACGAACTGCAGATTGGATCAAACCTGCCGTCATCATGCCGATTGGACGATAGGCAGGATGGTGTATGGTTATCATAATATGGACGAACTGCAGATTGGATCAAACCTGCCGTCATCATGCCGATTGGACGATAGGCAGGATGGTGTATGGCTATTATAATATGGACGAACTGCAGATTGGATCAAACCTGCCGTCATCATGCCGATTGGACGATAGGCAGGATGGTGTATGGTTATCATAATATGGACGAACTGCAGATTGGGTTTAACCTGCCGTCTTGCCGATTGGACGATAGGCAGGATGGTGTATGGCCACCATACTACCTATACATGTAAATTGATTGAATTATTTTATAGAAAAATGGAAAATAAAGTACCTATTTAGAAAAAATCGACCCGTCTCACAAAGTATTTTTTCATAAAGTATTTTTCTAAATACTTTATTTTCCATTTTTCTATAATAAAAATTGCATTGTGAATGCAAAAAACTAAAAATTAAAATAACTTGAATTATTTTACTTTATTACTTTATTTTACTTTATTACTTTTTGTGTGGCTGGTGTCTCATGGTTCACTTGTAGTCCCTATGGGTGCGTGTGCACTACACGGAATTTTACCGTCCGGCAGTCCGTTTTTTTACGGTCCTGCCTATAAAATTGGACTGCCGGACGGTAAAATTTAGTGTAGTGCACAAGCGCCCTATCTCTACTCCTACTTGTTTATGCATTTTACCGACACAAAAAATCTCTAAAAAGTATTAAAAAAAATTAGCTCTCTCGGTCAGGGGACCACATAAAGAGAAGTGCTACAAATGGTTTATTATTATGCTGGGAGTCCCCCGACCGAGAGAGAATTTTTTATTTTTATTTTTCAGTTTTTTTTTGTCTGGGTTTGTTAAAATTTTTGAAGTGAAAGCTTCTTTAGCGGCGTTGTGCACTTTTTGTCATGGGTAAAAAATGTTAAACTCGCGTCAGGATCACGTGATCGTAAAGACGGACGTGACATGGTGCCCGTAGTGTAAGTTTTTATGTCAAAAAACGCAAACTATTTCGATTCCGTATTTATGTCAATTTGTATGAAAACTGTATTAGCGCCTCTAGCGGCGAGTAGCGCGCTTATATAGTTTTCATACAAATTGACATTAATACGCATTCGAAATAGTTTGCGTTTGCTTGACATAAAAACTTACACTAGGGGTACTGATCGAAAAACTGTTTCAATGTCCTTCGAAAGTTCGAATACGAAGGCAGATTTCGCCATCGTTTCCAAAGTTGTGATAGCTCAAGTTAGAAAACATGCGGCATTGAAACCAGAAGACCTCGGTTCCAACCCAGTCCGTATTTTTTTTATTTTTTTTGTCAAATTCCGTCTAAGGAGCCCTTTTCAATTAATAATAAGTAATAATAATCAATGATGACGACCGATTTGGCGCAGGGGTAAACTACCTGCCTTCTGCGCCAGAGGTCTCGGGTTCGATTCCCGAACAAGACAAATATTTGTGTGCATGAACATGTCTATTTGTCTTGGTCTGGGTGTTTTCTATGTATATTAAGTATGTATTTACAAACAAAAAGTATATAAGTATATATTAATCCGTTATCAAGTTCACGTAGACACAGTTTCTTAAGAAATTAACTACGGGCTTAGGTAATTGGTGTGATTGTACGAAAATATTTATTTTATTTTTTATTTTATTTTTAATGATAATAATTAATAATAATAATTAATAATAATTATTGTAATAATAATTAATCATAATAATTAATCATAGTAATGATAAAAATAATAAACCAGCATATAAGTACACACCGGCTTATGTGAGTTAAACGCCCCCTCTCTTCTAGCCCAAATTTGCGTGCCCTACAGGGTCCATAACAATGGTCTTTTATTATGTACGTAACATCTCTGTTAACATTATGGTTTAGCAATAAATTATTTGATTTGATTTGATTTGATTTCATTTCTGCCGGCACTCCCGTAGTGCAACCCGACAACCTGTTGTTTTTTTTTCAGGCTACTCCGACATTGGCGCTTCTTGGCGGGACGAGTTAGAAATAGCCCATCTAAGACAGTTCTCTCGCCAGTTGTACGATAGTATTCGTCCTCTATACACTATGCTGCACGGAGTGGTAAGGTACTATCTGAGAGAGCGGTATGGAGATATAGTACCGGAGAGAGGACCTATACCGGCTCATTTGTTAGGTAAGTGAATTTCACATAACACTAAATATACTACTCAAAACAAATAAGTTTTCAGTAAAAATTTCATTATTTTCATGACAAGCTTTTTTGCTAACTGTACTTAAATATTGTATTGTCATCTAAACCAAACCTGTATACAAAATTTCAGCTCCATCGGACACTGGGAAGTGGGTCAAATTAAGCTTGCAAGATTTGTCCCCCACTAACTAACTTAACTTACATGGCAAGTTAATAAAAATCTAAGATTTTAAATTATTTTCATGCATTCACAATGCAATTTTTGTAAGTATAGGAAAAATGTGATAGCAAAAAATGGTTTTTTGCTAAGGTCATCTAAACCAAACCTGTATACAAAATTTCAGCTCCATCGGACACTGGGAAGTGGGTCAAATTAAGCTTGCAAGATTTGTCCCCCACTAACTAACTTAACTTACATGGCAAGTTAATAAAAATCTTATTTAATGGCTGTTTCATCTTAATCGACTGTTAAACATTTGTAAAAATGTTTCTTTCGGGTGCGAGGGTTACCTCACATTGATGAAACAACGCTGGCCTACAGCGTGGCAAGTGATAGCAGAGTTCGTCGAGTCGTGTAAGCCTTTCGGTAGCTTAGTTGGTCAGAGCATCGGGCCGGATTCCCGGAGGCGCGGGTTCGAGTGCCGCCTGAAAGCTACTTATAGGGCTCGTGGTTTTTTGCTATCACATTTTTCCTATACTTCCAAAAATTTCATTCTGAATGCATGAAAATAATTTAAAATCTTATTTAATGGCTGTTTCATCTTAATCGACTGTTAAACATTTGTAAAAATGTTTCTTTCGGGTGCGAGGGTTTCCTCACATTGATGAAACAACGCTGGCCTACAGCGTGGCAAGTGATAGCAGAGTTCGTCGAGTCGTGTTAGCCTTTCGGTAGCTTAGTTGGTCAGAGCATCGGGCCGGATTCCCGGAGGCGCGGGTTCGAGTCCCGCCTGAAAGCTACTTATAGGGTTCGTGGTTTTTTGCTATCACATTTTTCCTATACTTACAAAAATTGCATTGTGAATGCATGAAAATAATTTAAAATCTTATTTAATGGCTGTTTCATCTTAATCGACTGTTAAACATTTGTAAAAATGTTTCTTTCGGGTGCGAGGGTTACCTCACATTGATGAAACAACGCTGGCCTACAGCGTGGCAAGTGATAGCAGAGTTCGTCGAGTCGTGTAAGCCTTTCGGTAGCTTAGTTGGTCAGAGCATCGGGCCGGATTCCCGGAGGCGCGGGTTCGAGTCCCGCCTGAAAGCTACTTATAGGGCTCGTGGTTTTTTGCTATCACATTTTTCCTATACTTACAAAAATTGCATTGTGAATGCATGAAATTAATTTAAAATCTTATTTAATGGCTGTTTCATCTTAATCGACTGTTAAACATTTGTAAAAATGTTTCTTTCGGGTGCGAGGGTTTCCTCACATTGATGAAACAACGCTGGCCTACAGCGTGGCAAGTGATAGCAGAGTTCGTCGAGTCGTGTAAGCCTTTCGGTAGCTTAGTTGGTCAGAGCATCGGACCGGATTCCCGGAGGCGCGGGTTCGAGTCCCGCCTGAAAGCTACTTAAAGGGCTCGTGGTTTTTTGCTATCACATTTTTCCTATACTTACAAAAATTGCATTGTGAATGCATGAAAATAATTTAATGTCTTATTTAATGGCTGTTTCATCTTAATCGACTGTTAAACATTTGTAAAAATGTTTCTTTCGGGTGCGAGGGTTTCCTCACATTGATGAAACAACGCTGGCCTACAGCGTGGCAAGTGATAGCAGAGTTCGTCGAGTCGTGTAAGCCTTTCGGTAGCTTAGTTGGTCAGAGCATCGGGCCGGATTCCCGGAGGCGTGGGTTCGAGTCCCGCCTGAAAGCTACTTATAGGGCTCGTGGTTTTTTGCTATCACATTTTTCCTATACTTATAAAAATCTTGTAAGAACTAGGTTTTTTTCATACAAACGTGCTCACTTTAGCGTCTCATACATAGATGAGTAACTTTTTGCATCTCTGCAATGATTTTTACGTCAATGTAGAGACCAAAAGCCCAATTGTAAAATTTTTCAAAAATTGCCAATTAAGCGCTCAATATTCTCAAAAAGGAAAAAAAAAATGAAAAAGGACATGAAGATTTATTGTTTTTCGATTTAGATTATTTTCTTAGTCGACAAACACGTGTATAGACTACTAATAGATAAATGTGGACGTACACTTGTCGGTGGTTCGGTTCGTTCGACGCATTCGGCACGGATACGTGTGTGTTCACCTTAAAGGTGCATGGTGTGACATATTTTGTGGTCGAAGTATTTGTTTAATGCGAAATAAAACCAGATAAGTCTGCGCGCGGTCGAAATCGTATACTCATCTCTACCATATCCTTAGAACATAAAAATTTAAGTACTGAAACTAGCGCCAAAAGTGCCGCAGTCGCGCGCAGAGTTATCTGGCACGCACTAGGTATACCTTGGTTTTATGGTCTTCTATCCTTAGAACATAAAAATGTAAGTACTGAAACTAGCGCCAAAAGTGCCCCAGTCGCGCGCAGAGTTATCTGGCACGCACTAGGTATACCTTGGTTTTATGGTCTTCTATCCTTAGAACATAAAAATGTAAGTACTGAAACTAGCGCCAAAAGTGCCCCAGTCGCGCGCCGAGTTATCTGGCACGCACTAGGTATACCTTGGTTTTATGGTCTTCTGCCAGATAGCGTCTGATTTAAATCCATTGCCCTTTCAGGTAATCTCTGGTCTCACAACTGGGAGAAATTAATAGATTTGCTAACTCCAAAATCTATAAATCTAGACGATAATATCAAGAAACTGAATTGGACGGTGGAGCACATGGTAAGAACGTCTTTTGCGGTAATGCTTTTTAAATGACCATGTTCACACGCATCATACATTGTGAAAAATGATGGAAAAGTAGATTATTAACCAAGGGGATAAAGCAGTGTCTTCTGTCGCGGGTGACGATTTAAGTTCACCCAAGACTAAAACAGCTTTATCACCTAGGAAAATACTCTACTTTTCGTACCATTTGCGAAAAAATTAACACAATAATAATATGAGATAAGCATTTATTAAAAATAATGACAATTAAAAATAAACTTAACGTTTATGTATTTGAAGAAAACAAAAACGCGGCAAATTCCTAGACTAATATTTTTTTATCGGAAAAGCAAAGGCATCGAGCTCAAACGGCCTCGTCGGTTTTCGTAATTTTATTTAATAATCATAACTGCATAATAAATGGGTATTCCTTTTTTAAAAAGATGTGTAATGCTTTGCTTTATATACAAACAAACTCAATGGTGTAAACACAGATGTAGTTCAGTATAAATTTCGGTAAGTATTCCAAATTTAAATCACATTCTCTCCCTAGAGGATTAATGAAATTCAGTACAACTTTCTTTCCCTGTTTTTAACAGATCAAAAATGACTATTGTTATGTTCGCTTTTAGTGGCATAGAATTTCACTTTTTTGAGCAGGTGGTACGAAAACGTCTTTTTATACATAACGGAATGTTAGGTGGTGATGAGGCTGAAGAGCACTACTCCCGGAATCCTCAATCATTGAGAAACTGCTTGCATCTTATCTCTAACTGCCGGAACACAATAATAATGAAAACATCATTGTTATGGCGTCAGTCTTAGATAAGATGATGGTAGCTAGCGAGTCGGACTAAGAATAAGTCCTACCACCAACCAAACCGAATACAATATGCACCTCCACTGGGAATCGAACCCGGGACCTTTGGGTCTGAAATCGGTGGTGTGAATCATTAGACCACAGAGGCGGTCGAAATGCTTTTTAATGGCCGAGATCACACGCATCACGCATTGTTAAAAATTATAGAAACGTCTATCGTATACTTTAGAGTTTTCTGTCTATTGACGAATCGTCAATGATGTATCCGCCATGAGCCGTAAGGCGTGTACGGTCGAACCAATTGAAGCATTACCGATTTTGGTTATAATTTGTTTAAAAGCGTCGAAACCATAAAGGTTAGTGTCAATGTCAACAAATTTGAATTTCGACAATTTAATAGAAAATAAACTTCTGGTGGATCACGTCTCACACATATTTTAATCTTAATTTTAGTTAATTAGGTGACTTGACTGCGACTTTGCAATCTTTTATGTTAAGGCGCTACTCGGAAAAAGTATGGACTCTTGGATATAAAACTATAGGACGGTTAGAGTTGTTATAAATCTGGTAATAAGATATATATTTCTTCATACCTTTATCTAGAATCGTATAGTTTCAGATTTTGGCTCAACACTTTTTATTTTCGAAAATACCTCTAAAAAATAAGAAATATCAAGATTATTGTTAAATGGGGATACATATACTATTGAAAATTGGTCTAATTAGTGGACACCAATAATATTTAGGATCGTATAGAAGCATTTTTTTTTAAATCGCTATAGTTTTTGAATACGAAGTGATTTTGTGTTTTTTTTGCGTAATCGGCAAAATCGGTCTCGCTCCCGCGCGCGTCGTTTTCCCATTGCTATCTCGCTTTAGCATAATTTTTCCGAGTATCGCCTTAATTAAAGTATAATAATTGTTGTATGTTGACTTCTTTTCAGGTTAAACGAGTTGAAGACTTCTACCAGTCTATGGGCCTGCCCGCCATGACACCCACATTTTGGCGGGAGTCCGTGTTCGAAAAGAAAAGTGGCGCGACGCGTTGTCACGGCACCGCGGCAGACATGTTTAGAGATGGTGATTATAGGTAAGGTAATTCCTAAAATTATGACGATAAGCTATAAGGCTGAGGCCGCACCGGTACGGGCGACTACTGTTAATGTCATTTGAATACGAAGGCAAACTTCGCTACCGTTTCCACTGGGCTGTATCTCATTAAAAATACCATACCGCGCCACGTAACTTGGCATTTATCAGAGGGCGCTGATCGTCGTGGTCGGTCGGAAAATAAGCCTTGACATAATTTTAGTTCCAGATATTGACACGCGCCAAGTTATATGGCGCGTACTCTAGGTACAACATTCAAAGCGAAGAAAAGTCACGGGAATGTTTGCTGGCGTCGCTATGATGACATCTTAGTGTCGACCCACGCGTACCACAACCACACCACATCGCAGCGACAAAATGTGGTACGTGTGAATAGCGTCGATGGAACTTTTTGAAGTTGCGTTGTGGTTGCGTTGTTGCTGTGCGACAAAATGTCGTTGTCGCTAGTTGTTGTGATGTGGATGTGGCTGGCCGCTAGTTCACTGCGTCGTCGCTGGTGGTTGCGTTGTGGCCGGTATCACCCACGCGGTCGATAATGACTGCAAAATGTGGTACGTGTGAATTGACTATTCATTTTCATTTTTTTCATTTTTGACGACCTTTTTGCGCAGGGGTAGGCTACCCACCTCTGCGCCAGTGGTCTCGGGTTCGATTCCCGAACAAGACAAATATTTGTGTGCATGAACATGTCTATTTGTCTTGGTCTGGGTGTTTACTATGTATATTATGTATGTATTTACAAACAAAAAGTATTTAAGTATATATTTATCCGTTATCAAGTTTTCCATGATACAGTTTCTTAATGAAATTAAAATGGGCTTAGATAATTGGTGTGAATGTAAGAAGTTATTTATTTTATTTTATTTATTCATTTTCAAAACAAAATCCGCCCCGCCCACGTGGTATGGTTGTGGTTCGTGTAGGTTGAGCCTTAATGAGATACAGCCTTTATAATTTACCTTGTCCGCCTGTTACCTTTTGATGACAATATGCCACAGTAAACACTTAAATCTCCACTATAAATGATTATCTCTACAGGTTGTTGTATTGCTCTGGTAATTCTATAGAGGATTTCTATGTGCTGCATCACGAATTTGGCCACATTCAGTACTATATGGCGTATGCTGATCAACCAGGGTTGTTTAGAGTAAGTATTGAAAACTAAGAAAACTAAATTAATCAAGTACCTACCTACCTACCATGAAGGCATGAATCCGATAAAATCCTAGAGAGTAAAGCCTGATTTTCATTTTTGCTTTTTTTATAAAGCGCACAATTTTTTAATGTAATGTTGCTAAAATTTATCTTTTTTTAGTATGTTTTAGTAAAGCATTTAAGGGCTAATTTCAAATAGGCTTTAGTTTGTGATAGATTTGTTTTTTTAACAACGAATTTAAATACGTTTTGTAATATATCGAAAAATTACATCTTTTCTCGATACTCAGTTTAGGTACAACAAACAAGTTAAGTCGACAATATACTTGCATTAATTTATATGCTGTAATCAGGTAGTAGTGAATCAATGGCTGTAAGCAATAATGTTAATTTTTCTTTTCTTTAGCAAGCAAACGCTGCATTTCACGAGAGCATAGGCGATGCAATAATGTACGGAGTGATGACACCACAACACTTACATCGACAAGGTTTGGTCAACGATACAATACTCTACACTGACAATAAACTTAAAGGTTATGAATTTAAAGCTTCAAATCCAATAAATGATGATATCAGAACGAAAAGAAACAAATTAAACGAAGATCCATTGCGAAACGTCTTCGATGACATTAGGAAAATAAACGATCAGAATTATGAAACTCAATTTTCTGAAAATGGAATAGGTTCGAAAACAATTGACGATCAAACTAATAAAATAAGAAATCAGAAACTTGATGAAGATACTAAAGATATAGAACTAACTACAGATGAAATTTTATTGCTAAAACAAGCTTTAAATAAGATACCGCAAATACCTTTCGCTTTACTCATAGATGAGTACAGATGGAAGTACTTTGAAGGAGGTGTAGGCAAGAAAAGTTTGAATGACGCATTTTGGGATCTGACTTTGGAGTTGCAAGGTATCGCTCCTCCCGGGAACAGAGGTGAAGGGTACTTTGATGCGGCTGCTAAATTTCATGTTCCTGACAACACTGCTTACATAAGGTAAAGTAACAGTTTACTGTCAAAATTCATTTCTCAAAAATGCTAAAAGATTTATCCAGATCCGTATATTATGTATCATTTGCCCGGTCGGGTCAGCGTATGCGTATTGCCAAAGCGTATCATGGTCAGTGCCGTAAATAGGGCGGTGCCACCGGTGCCCAGGCACAGGGCGTAGACTCTGGGGGGCGCAAGAATTAAATGGCCACTATGGCCCGACCGCAGGCAGGACTATTATTTTTTCGGTTTGCTCCTGATAAGTTCCCGCTGCGCCCCTAGTGCTCGATTCCAACACATACGTACCTACCTATATGCCAGTATCATCAAAAATCTCTATTAAATTCTGACGGCTCGTCTGTTTGTTTGCCCCATCAGTTCTTTAAAAAAATAGATATTTCTTGCAAAATATTAGATAATTGGTCCACCAACACCAAGTTCCTTGTATTTTATTTAGCACCCTGAATGAAATAAAGTAGGCCTATTAGCGTTGCTCTAGGGCACCTATAATATCTAAAAACATAACCCTTCCGGGTCATGTTTTTAGGGTCGGGTAAGTCGGGTAAAAAAAAGGGCGCTAAAAAAATTTAAGCTCGCACAGGGCGCAAAAAAGGATATTTACGGCACTGATCATGGTCGCATATTTGGATGGTATTTTGACAGAGCCGTGTATCAAGACTGCGAATCATGATCGCGTATTGTACCGAGGGGAAAATATATGTTTGTGGTGTTATTAATATGAATTGAAAATAAACAAGATACTAGTTGCGATAATCTACTTATGATGAATCATTTTGAGTTCTGCATATCAAATCTAACCAACAATAATATTATTGTTGTGTGTTTGTATCGAATTCCGTCCAAATCAAAAAAAGAATTGGAATATTTTTTTGAAAGGTTTGATTCTTTGATTCACAAACTGAGTTGTAAATATCAAAATAAGAAACTCATCATTGTTGGCGATTTAAACATAAATATGCTAAAAAATAATCTACAATCAGAACGGTTACGAGACATATTAAAAAAATACAATTTGCTGCTGCACATCACTAGTCCGACCAGAGGGAAATCGTGTATCGATCTTATAATTAGTAACATAAGCAACGCGACAGGATTTACTCTAGCGTTGGGGCTATCAGATCATGATACTGGCCAAGTTGTGACATTTGATGTCGCACAAAAAAATTTGATCCCAAATAAAATCTTTACTTTAAAAGTATGTTATTCAAAAGAAAATATTTCTTGTTTTAAACCCTACCTGCAAAGCCTTTCATTTACTGAAGTTTATAGGCACAAAGAGCTTAATGCTGCTTTTGACGAATTCTATGATCTTTTTTGTTTGCTTTATAAACTTTGTTTTCCCATCGAAAAACTACAAACAAAACTATTATCTAAGCCACGTTGGATAACAAAAGGGGTTAAAACGTAGCTGTGAAAAGAAAAGGTTATTGCGTTTTAAGTATTATACAAGAAAAACGGAAAATGCCAAAATTAGTTCTTAAGTACAATAAACTTCTCAAAAAGTGCACTAATACGGCTAAAAGAATAACAAACGATAAATATGTCAGAAATAGTAAAAACATTGGAAAAGCTACATGGAACGTCATAAAAAATGAGACTAGCGGAACATATCGAGCAGAGTATATACATAAAATAAATCATTCTGATAAGGAAATCACAAATCCTGAAGAAATTGCACAGACATTTAATAATTTCTTCATGAACAATACAATACAATTTCAATAGTACATTACAGCCGAGGACAGGTAAGTAAGAAATTACATTGTCGAGGATGGTTTGAAGCACGAGCCGCAGGCGAGGGCTTTAATCATTCGAGGCAAGGTAATTTGCTTACCGTACAAGGCTTGTATAGTGCTTTTCTCAAGAAATGCGAGGAAATAAAAAAAACTGTTTAACTAAATAATATTTATTAAAATTTATATCACACATGTTCGGGCAATTACTAAATGTAAATGTTATTGTTTTCCCGGGCACACTTATGTATAAATCGCCCATAATAATATTATTTTAATGATGTAGGTATCATTAAAATACGCCAACAACACAGATTCCGAAAACGTATGCGCTTTTTTCAGTTTTCCAAATCAGATCGTAGGTTTTCATATTATCTTTCTTTTGATTTTGCTGGCAGTAAGTTTTCTGTTATTCATTTTGCTTCTGCTCTCAAATTTGGTGGAGTAGGTACATTCAATGTCTGTATATGTTTCATTGGCAGAACTCATTTTGATAATTTATTACACAATATAAATAAACTGTATTGATATCAAATCAACCGCTGAAAATCATTCCCGCCGTTTTCTTAATATTGGTTTGTGAGGCCAAGTGGAACGGTCATACAGCCTATTGATACTACTTGCTACTAAAATGCGCAACTTCAATACCCGCTTCTGGGTGGTAGATGGCGCTGTACATATTTCCCATACAAAATTACTCGTAAAGGATATTTTGTCTATGATAAATCTCATTTTGTTTTTTCGATTGATGATCGTGCTAAGGGTACATAGCGCTTGTGGTACAATACGAAGTAATATATTCTGTGCGGTGCGCACACCGTATTTAAAAAAAAGTTAACCTAATTATGATATAATAATTACCTATATAATAATAATAATAATGTGGCTGTATGGTGCAAATGTCCCTTTGCTTTTTCTGTTTTTATACGTACAGGAATAACGAAAGAAAAAATAAAGAAAAAAATTTGGTAATCATATCTTTGGGTAGTACCTTTTCCGAGGTAAACATTCTAAATTTGAAAATCAATGCAGTAATGAATTTCAGTACTTACTTACTGCACTGATTTTAGTGCAGTAAGTAAGTACTGAAATTCATTACTGCAGTGATTTTCAAATTTAGAATGTTTACCTCGGAAAAGTGCCACGTACTGCATTCTTTTCTCAAATATAATATTAACATTTCAGAGCATAAGTGTGAAAAATAAATTAGAGAATACATCGAAAAAGTATTTACCAAACTCAATTTTTTTGGTACCTATTAACGAAAACTCTGTAGAAATAGTAGATTGTACAACAAGTGCATAAAACGTACCATTTTACCCGAGACGTATATATCCACCCGAGCCGTAGGAGAGGGTGGATAGTCAATTCGAGGGTAAAATGGGTTTTATGTACGAGTTACACACTCTGCTTTTCACTTCGAGTGTGAGGAAAATAAATAACAATATTGCAAAAAAGAAAAAATAAAGACTTCGCCATATTGGCGGGAAGACTTACTTTTTTTTTATACGTGGCAGTGGCAGCACAGTGACTTTAGCATAGATCGTACTCGTAGTCCATAACGCTCTTGAAATACTTATTTTTTAGAAAACTAACTTATTTTGCCTAGTTTTATTAATTTAGTAATTTAACATGGATTATGTACAAAATTTAAGAAACAGAATGAAATAACAGGTTTATTTAACGAAGTTTAATTGCATGTGTGACTGTTTACCTGACGACCTTTGTCTTAGAATCTGAGACTTAGACGAAGATTTTACTTTATGCACTAGAGCATAAAAAGCGATTTTATGCAGCCTATACCCAACATAAACACGAACTTTACGAGCATGAGAAGTGAAAAAGCTATTAACTCTTTAAAAAATACGAAATCAGAAGGACATGACTGCATTAGCACCCAAGTCATTAAACAATGCAAGGACGAATTAAGCCAAGTACTTACATTTTTGATAAATCTCTCCATAGAATGCGGAACTTTCCCAGATCAACTTAAAATATCAAGCCTCTATATAAAAAAGGAGATAGAACCGATATAAAAAACTATCGTCCGATAAGTGAACTATCTGTATTTTCAAAAATCTTCGAGAAAGTCATGCGCGATCAACTGATGTCGTTTTTTGAAAAACATGATATAATAAAACAAAATCAGTTTGGTTTTCAAAGAAAAAAGTCGACTGCTCAGGCGGCTTTTTGTCTAATAAATGAAATATTGCAAAACATAAACAAACACAACTACACTACTGTGATTTTTCTAGATATGTCCAGGGCTTTTGACCTAGTCTCACACAAACAATTACTTTCAAAACTCGAAAATAACGGCATAAGATAAGGTCCTGCTTTAAACTGGCTAAAGTCATATTTACAAAACCGAGCTCAAAGTGTAGAAGTAGCATAATTATATTGATAAACTAAACAATACCAAACAGGCTCACCGGTCGGAACTTCAATATAATAACGTTGGTGTACCACAAGGCAGTGTTTTGGGTCCACTGCTTTTTTTGATTTATATAAATGACCTGCCCGATTCAATTAAACAGAATACTGTTCTGTTTGCGGATGATGTCTCGATTTCAGTTACTACAAGCAAACAATCAAAAGTAGAACAGCATATAAATGACATTAAAATAACACTAAAGCTAATAGTAGAGTGGCTGGAAAAAAACAATCTAACAATTAATCTAACTAAAACTAATAAACTAAATTTTAATAATTTTAAAGATAAAAAGATAACTATTGATTATAATGGGATAAGCATAACGAGTCCGGAGAAGGTAACATTTTTAGGCCTGGAAATTAATCCTAAACTTGACTGGAAGGAACACACGGATAAAGTTTGTGACAAAATTAATAGATTTGCATTTGCTATATACAAGTTAACAAGGATCGCAAATAAAGCTACTGCTACAACCGCGTACTATGCGTATGTTGAATCGGTTCTCAGGTACGGTCTGATAATATGGGGGAATGCAACAAACATCCATAAAGTGTTTGTTGCACAAAAGAGATGCATAAAAGCTTTATGTGGCATAGCACCAGATGTTTCATGTAAGCCTTACTTCATAACTCTTCAGATTTTAACTGTTACCTGCCTTTACATATTTGAAATTGGTAAATTTGTTAAAGGTAATAACCATTTGTTTACGCAAGCTCAACAAGGGACAACAAGAAGTCTTAGGCATCCTAACAAAATTACCCTTGAGACTATTCCAAAAACTAAGCGATTCTTAATAAATGGCTTGGCCGCGTGTCGAAGAATATATAATAAAATACCAGATGACATTAAACAACTCCCATCCAACATGTTCCATAAATCATTACGCAAATGGTTACTAGAAAAAGCATTTTATTCTATTGACGAATTTTTAAAATACAAATGACATGAATTGGAAAAATCCTATTAAGTATAAAAAAATTAATAAGAATGATGCATTTATTAGATTTAGATTAATTTGAATAATAACAATTTAATGTAATAACATAATAATATTAATAATAAATGACATTATCTCAATTAATTATAATGAAAATTGTTATTTTTAAGTAGTAATAAAATATGACATTATCTCAATTAATTATAATTAAAATTGTTATTTATAAATAGTAATAAAATATGACATTATCTCAATGAATAATATTTAAAATTGGTATTTATAATGTCATTTTCATTTGGTTTGTGAAAATTACCTATGTTTAGCTCTATGATGATTACCTGTTATGGTTCTTTTGCATGCTGTTCTATATGGCTAAATAGGTTCAAAGCTACTATTTATTTCTATATTTAAGACCAACATTCATGTGTACCTACCCTATTTAAAAGCAAATAAAGTATTTTGTATTTTTGTATTTTGTATAATAATGATAGTTTATTGTGTCTGTCTTACGACTAGGTTATAACTTATAACTGTTATTGATGCTCTCTTAGAACTAACTTATACACACATCTTAGCAATCTATGTGTAGGCGATTGGGTAATGGTCTGGACACCAAACACCGGAAAGGTCGAACCGGGACCGAGTACCGGTATGGTGAATGTGTCCACACCTTTACCTCAAAGCAGACAAACCTTAACTGCTTAATAACTATCATATACAAACGTTGTTTCATCATCATCAGCAATTTAATGTCCCCACTGCTGGGGCACTGGCCTTCCTTATGGATGAATAAGGAAGGAGAATGAGCCATGACCCACCACGCGGGCTAAGTGCGGATTGGTGGGTATTAACGACTGCAAGTGCAGCCGGGACCAATGGCTTAACGTGCCTTCCGAAGCACGGAGGAGCTCGAGATGAAAAGTTTTTGGTCACCCATCCCGTGACCGACCATTGCGAACGTTGCTTAACCTCAACGATCGCAGGCCGAGCGCGCTATCCACTGCGCCACGGGCTCCTCAAACGTTGTTTATTTATAACTTAATAATAATGTGTGAGATAGTTATAGATATACCCCGTTGTGGATAAAAAAAAAAAAAAAAAGAATATGTGATTGGGTGCCTCCGGCACATCACTCCGCCCTTTTTAAAAGAAAAGCAATACAATTCTTAAAATTAATAATCATTAAAATATATCATTGTCATATCATACCTGTGCACCATTACCGCTGTGCTTTCACGTTGGGTTTGGGTATTAAACGGATTATCATACGTTTAGGTTACACATCGCATTGTGTTATTCAAAACCTGTTATTCTCAGATATTTTTTATATCTACTTCAGGCATCAGTCTCACACAAACTTAAAGTAACTCAAATGTGACATATTTAAGCTTTCCACTGTAAGTATACCTATGTTTAAGTTTGTGATGAGAAATAAAGTATTTTATTATTTATTATTTTTTTAAAACGAGAGTGTTTTTCAAATCAACCCTTATGAAAAGCTCCACTCGAGACCGCCTCTGGTGGTATTTCAGACCAAGAGGTCCCGGGTTCGATTCCCAGTGGGGGTACATATTGTATTCTGTTGGGTTTGTGGTAGGACTTGTTCTTAGTCCGCCTGGCTAGCTACCACCATCTTATCTAAGTCTGACGCCATAACAACGATGTTTTCAGCATTGTTGTGTTCCGGCAGTTAAAGATAAGATAGCCAGTTCCTTAGTGATTGAAGATTCCGGGAGTATTGCGCTTCCACCTTCAGCCTTATCACCACTTAACATCAGGTGTGATGAAGGCTAAGTGCTACCCTGTTGTGAATAAAAACAAAAAAAGACGCAACTTTACAGTCCCTTAAAAAATCAGACAATACTTTCTCGTAATAATAATAATCGCGTCTCCTTCTAACTACTTTTAATCTCTTTCACGTCTTCTAAGTTTCTATTTCAACAAAAAGTTTGTAGTCCAAGTAGGATCTTTAATAAAACATCTCTTTTTAGATACTTCCTCAGCAGTTTCATTCAGCATCAGATCTTCGAAGCACTATGCCGAGCAGCTGTTTTCGGCAGGAGGGGAGTTAAGATTGACATACCAGACACTATTGCTATAAGCAGATGTGACATTTACGGGTCTAAAGCTGCTGGGAAATTGCTAAAGTAAGACATAATAATCTTTAAAGTTGATCGTGAAATTAGATATTTAGCTCTTCGATCAAAAATAACACCTATGATCGAAGATTTAGCTGCAATAAGTTTTCATTGAGGTTTAAAATAAAAAATGTGATGGAGAATACCCTTTATTGTTTATGAAAAACAAACAATATTCACCATCCGCAATGCTATTTCAAAAGCCGATATAAGTAGGACTTAAGGTATCGGTTAGAACCGGGCGTCGGACGACAACTGCAAGCGTCGACGCTCGATTTCATACAAAACAAAGAAACATCAAATGGAAATTTGTATGGTGCGGCGTCATGTCGCTTGCAGTTATCGTTCGACGCTCGGTTTGAGCCGATACCTTTCTGCCCCAATTCTTATTGTCTACTAGATAATCCAGAAAGGCGGTGGTAGTGGAAAAATTTGTTCCTTAAAGGTCAACGCATACTTGTCCGCTTAGAACGAGCCCAACGAAACGATTTTTGAATTTTGTATGAAAACCGCGTCGAAGATTCGGACGATTCGACTCCGGCAGGTGCGCGAGGTTTCAAAGTCTTTTGAAATTCGTTTCGTTCGGCTCGTTCGACGCGTTCGGCTTGGATAAGTGTGCGTTACCTTAGAAGTCTTTTAAAGTAAAAAATATCGTTAAAATTTTATTTGAATACAATCATTTGTGTATCAATAGCATGTAATTGCACTAAGAAAATATGTCAGCATATACCTGTATTAAAACATTTCTACTGTAAATTTTATAACTTACTAATACCGTTTATTCTTTTAGAGATTTCATGTCAAGAGGTCATTCACAACATTGGCGGGAGATTCTTGAATCAACTACTGGCAACACTGACATCAGCCCGGGCGCTTTGCAAAGATACTACCGACCTCTTTACGACGTTTTGGCGCGAATTGTGAAGCAAAAGAATATTCCTTTAGGCTGGTAACCTAACCTTACATAAAACATTAATTGGAAAAGGAAACAACAAATTAAATTAACAATAAATACGCTTTATTAACTTAATTTAAATAATTACAAGCATTTGTTCGTTGTCACTTATAATTACATTTTAATAAGTATTGATACAAATCCAAAAGAAAATTTATTTCTTTTCGAACACAAGATGGAATAAATTAGAATTGGAATAATTTAAAGCTTGTCTTAACATTACAAAGCTTATGTACACATTGGTAAAAACGTAAAAAAGTTATTTTATAAAGACATTCTGTACAACTATGTAAAATTATTTACAAAATGCTATAGGCACTTATTTATATGGGAAATCCGAAGATGATATATTTAATATTAAAATAGATGTCTCTAAAAACTATCACAATTGCTGTTTCTAAGTAAAATAATTGTATACATGGTCTAATAAAATAAAATATTATTATTTTTAAACTTTCTTTGTATTGATTCTGTAAAAGGTTTTCTAGTAATAGTAATAATAAGCAGTTTTTTTCTCTCTCCCACTTTGGGATAAAACATTTGTATACTTATTTCATCTGTAGCTACATTCGAAACACTAGCATTCCTCAATTTTTTTGCCATTTTTGAATTTTGTTATGCTTAATTTCAAGTAGAGGCAGTTGTAATATTTTTATAAAATATGTATGTAAAACTTGATTTCTACTGAATTGCAACATTAAAAAAAAAAACTTATAAGTAGATAAAAGAAATCACAACTTTTTATAATTATTTTCTACCATATTTTCTTCTGGCAACTCTTAAATAAGATGACAAACAACACAAGTTAATGCTGTTTATGGCAAAATTGAAAACTTAGTAGTTTTTTTGAGTACATTCAACAGCACAATGTGTTACCAACTAATTTTGGTCCTTTTACTATAAATAAAACTGAACTTTACTTTCTATACAATAAAATAACGTATTTTTAATACATTATGGGAAGATTTTGATAACCTTATGTGCTGTATTTATGTAAAAGTCTAGTCAATCTGTGTATTATTCAATTAGTACAATCAAAGTAGGAAACGATTTTTCCAACCTATTAATTGTATTTGAAGATCAGATCTCTCAGATATGAAACAAATCATATCACAATAATGAAATTTATGGATATTTTCAAACATCTTGAAACCATCATACCATACATATTCAGCATAGATCGTAATCACTTTTACAAAATTGGTATATTGAGGTCTTCTGGCTAAACAAAATATATTCTTCAAAAAGTTGTCTTTCGCAATCGCTTTTAGTTTGAAAGATATTGCACGATCATTGCTGCAGTTAATACATGTAAAATAATTATAACTATGTAGGTATTTATCAACTGTCATAAACAACAAGTGTTGGCTGTCAGACATTTGTCAAACTCTAAGCGATCGAGGACTTATTTCGAAATATATAATCAAAAGTAAAGTCTTATTTGAGTATTTTTATTCAAAACATACTCAAGAAAGTCAAGAAAAGACTACGTTTGGAATAAAATTTTCAAGATGTCAGTTTCATTTCTTTCGAAAATCTCCACAGTTAAAATCAATTGTTTGATTTTAATTTGTATCTGTCTTCTTTATCGATTATTAATCAGTCGATACGTAGTTGAAAACTACAGATTTTTAAGTTCATATCCGTCATTTATTTGTAACACAGACTTTAAATACTTCTAAAACCTACTAATCGTGCTTGAATATTGCAACTAGCAACAAATTTTATTCACTATCAAACTGGCAATATTATCCCTACTGTCATTAACGAAATGTTGCCAGATTCAAAATAAATACTACGATTAGTAGTTTTCAGAAGTTCATTACCACATTACGATTTTCACTTCAGTTTTGCTTTCGAAGGAATCTCAACGCTACGTCAGCGTAGTAGCGTGTGATATCCAATCTACCGTATGGGCTACCCTATGGTAGATCCCCGGCTGTCCCCTGCTGGCGCACGAGTACCCCGCCGAGACCACCCCTATGAGGTACCACCTCCCAGCGCGCTCTAACATTAAAGGTCCCCCGCTGTCCCCCTGGCAACTGTCCTTGCCCCCACCCTTGTAGCCAGCGCATAGCATCTCGGGGTAGATGACCACGTTTATACCTGGAGAAGAAGTAAAGAAATTTAGAATTTACACAATACAGACAGATCTTATGCTGAAAAGAAATTTAGAAAAAATAGACCCGTTTCACAACTTTTCAATAATAAAAATTGCATTGTCAATACAAAAAAGTAAAAATTTAAATAATATCTATGCTTTTAATTGCGAGGTAGGTAGTTAATATCTCTTTTTTGTTCGAATTGATGAGAAAATTTAAATTATTACAAACACTAATGTTGCTTATTCTGCAGCTATACCTGCCCCCTGATTCACAAACCGTCTGAAACGGAATCGGATTCGAATTCTGTGCTTTGTCTTTTTCTATTCTACAGTGTGTGACAGAGACAGTACATACATTCCGCTATCGGGAGCGTTTCCCACGGTTTGTTAATCAGCCCCCTGATTCACAAACCGTCGGATACGGAATTGGATTCGAACTCTGTACTTTGTTTTTGTCTATTCTATAGTGAGTGAAAGAGACAGTGCATACATTCTGCTGTCGGGAACGACTATATGCGTCAGGAATCGGTCCGGCAAAAGTATTTGCAGTCAATTTTGTTACACCCTGAAAAGTAATTCTATTTCTCTCGCACTCACCGTTAGCGCGATGCCACTGCTCACACACCCTATTGTCAAGAACGGGCACGTCTACCGTTTGTAGCGTGCGCGGCCGCAGGCGGGAGCCGGGTGACAGTGCGCCCGAGCCTTTGCAATAGGTACTATTTGTGTCTCGCTCGCACTCACCGTTAGCTCAATGCCACCGGTCGCACACCCTATTATCGAGAAAGGTCACGTCAACGGCCTGTAGCTTACCTCTCTTTTGTTACATATTGCGGTTGACTGTAGTTAGCTACTTCAGATTTCAATATTGCTCCCATACAAAAAGTTGCTGTATTTGATCAGCAGATTATTACGCAAAAGTATTTGCAGTTTATTTTGTGACACCCTTGAAAAGTTATTCTATCTCTCTCGCACTCACCGTTAACGCGATGCCACCGCTCGCACGCCCTGTTGACGAGAACGGGCACGTCTACGGCTTGTAGCGTGCGCGGCCGCAGGCGGGAGCCGGGTGACAGTGCGCCCAGCCTTTGCTATACTATTTCTTTCTCACTCGCACTCACCGTTAGCTCGATGCCACCGGTAGCACACCCTATTATCGAGAACATTCACGTCAACGGCCTGTAGCTTAACTCTCTGTTGTTACTTGCGGTTGACTGTAGTTAGCTACTTGAGATTTCAATATTGCTATCATACAAAAAGTTGCTGTATTTAATCAGCAGATTATTACGCAAAAGTTGCAGTCAATTTTGTTACACCTTGAATAGTATTTCTATCGCTCTCGCACTCACCGTTGGCGCGATGCCACCGCTCGCACACCCTGTTGTCGAGAACGGGCACGTCTACCGCTTGTAGCGTGCGCGGCCGCAAGCGGGAGCCGGGTGACAGAGCGCCCCAGCCGGCCGCCCAGCCGTACTGACCGAGGTATTCGGACCCCCGCTCGGGTAGGCAGATTGGGGCTGGAATGAGTAAACATATAAGATTAGAGGAGGGGACCGTGGCGACAATTTGTATGAAAAACCGATTAAAATTCCCCACAACACAATCCCCCCCCTAAATGATACTACTTGTATGGAGATAATTATAAATCCCCCATCAAATATAAAAACCTCCAAATTTGGGGAGATTCCCCCCAATCCGGCGGGTTCTTATATTTGATGGGGGATTTATAATTATCTCCATACAAATAGTATCGTTTTGGGGAGAAAAAATGATTTGGGAGGAATTTTAATCGACTTTCATTCAAATTGTATCATTCTGAGTAACGTTGGGGGAACGCGAGACGGTCATCTGGCAACACTGCGTGGCGCAGTGGTTAGCGCGCTCGGACTGCGATCGTTGGGGTTAATTAACTTTCGCAATGGTCGGTCACGGAATGGGAGACCAAAAATTTTCATCTCTAGCTCCTCCGTACTTTGAAAGGCACGTTAAGCCGATGGTCCCGGTTTCATTTGCAATCGTTAATACCCACCAATCCTCACCGCACACCCATTCTCCTTATCCATTCAGAAGGAAGGCCAGTGCCCCAGCAGTGGGGACATTAAATGGCTGATGATGATGATGAAGATGATAAGATTAGATAAATCGGTGTTTCATTAGATTTAAGATTCAGGCCGAGGACGCAAGCACCAAGCCCGGCAACACCCGCCACCATTGCCCGGCGGTTTGGTGTCGACGGCTTTATTAGCCGAAAAGAATCATGTCGGCGACTCGTTTGCTCTAAGACCTGAATCTAACTACCAAAATAAGTTTTTAGTAAAAATTTCATTTTCATGACAAGCTTTTTTGCTGACTGTACTTAAATATGGTATTGTCATCTAAACCAAACCTGTATACTCAGCTCCATCGGGCACTGGGAAGTGGGTCAAATTAAGCTTGCAAGATTTGTCCCCCACTAGCTAACTATCTAACATGGCAAGTTAAGGCGCATGGAGTCGTGAAACGATCATTTTTGAGGCCCTAAAACTCATAAATTAGCCTTCTGATGAATCCAGAATGACTATATATTAAATATTAATATATAAACTTCAATCTGAGCATTTAAAAAAAACATTGTCCTTAAGATAATATTTAAATAAATATGTAGTTTGAAAAACTAAAAACACACACTTTTACAGGAACAGACTAACCGGATGCGCGAGCCGAAACCTTACTTCATCCCTGCTCCATCATCAAACCCTCACCACAAAGTGTAGCGAATAGGACTCATCAGAACGAAACAAATGAGCCCAAACTCGAGGGGTTTCCTATTGGTCATTAAGGAGTGTCACTGGCTTCCTTCCTGCTCCATCATCAGACCCTCACCACCAAGTGTAGCGAATAGGTCTCATTAGAATAAAACAAATGAGCCAGAACTCGAGATGTTTCCTATTGGTCATTAAGGAGTGCCACTGGCTTCCTCATTGCTCCATCATCAGACCTTCACCACCAATTGTAACGAATAAGTCTCATCAGAACGAAACAACGGAGCCCAAACTCGAGGGGTTTCCTACTTTCCTAGTGGTCATTAAGAAGTGCCGCTGGCTTCCTCCCTGCTCCATCATCAGAACCTCACCATCAACTGTAGCGAATAGGTCTCATCAGAACAAAACAAATGAGCCCAAACTCGAGGGGTTTCCTAGCAGCCATTGAAGAGTTCTATTGCCTACCTATTGACTCCATCATCAGATCAGCTCGATGGTAGTAAATTATTGTATTGTCATCGGATTCATATAGACTTGCAAAGTTTCAAATCAATACGACACTTAGAAGTAGGTTAAAATTGAATTCCAAGATTTTCTTACATTGTGACTTAGTTACATGTGAAGCTAATAAAAGTGTGGTAAAAAAACATTGAAATGAAGCTGTTTTCAACTTGAAATACGCTACTGCTTCTATACTATAAGTGATATTTTCACGTTTCTTTCAGGAAAATATTGCTAACTTGTTTAACTTAAAACTGAGCATTTTTCGTTCTAAAATAATACATAGTTTTGACGAAACGTGTGTTTAAGCTGTTTTGGTGCGGGTAGCGGGCGGGAAAATTAGGCCACGTTTCTATGCCCAAGGTCGTTGGCGATAACACGGTCCTTAATAAAAAGCTTGTAAAAAGTTGCTGATTCTATACCATCGACAAAGTTGAACAAGATGTGAAGTCGCTTACTAACCCGCCGTCAAAAAAGGATTTAGTTTGTAGACTTTATTACGCGATAGCGAGGCGAAGGCGACAAAAGGAATAGATAAAGGAGATCAGTCAATTTGAACAAAAAAAGTAAAAGTGTCGGCCAACGAAAACAAATTGCACATTTTTTACGACGTCAACAGTGTACAATAAGGGTGACTTTTACCACTGATATTTAAACGTGTTTAACGCTAAACGTGTTTAAAACATAGTTCTGTCGCTGTCACATTCAAACAGATGACAGAGACAGAACTATGTTTTAAACACGTTTAGCGTTAATTGCGTTTAAATATCAGTGGTGAAAGTCACCCTTAGTGGCCAAGCAGTTATTTAAGTTTAAAAATGTCATTTTTCTTAATTTTCAAACTTGAATACAGCTTGGCCAAAGTGCGGCCAACGAAAATAAATTGTACATTACTATTGTAAACAGTGTAACGATATTTTTTTGTTATGACGTCAACTTTGCACGGTTAGTAAATTAATAAATTACATATTATTGTTGTAAACAGTGTAACGATCATGTTTCGTTACAACTTCAACAGTGTACGATTTGTGGCCAAGCAGTTATTCAAGTTTGAAAATGTCATTTTTTTCTCTTCATTTTCAAACTTGAATACAACTTGGCCAAAGTGCGGCCAACGAAAATAAATTGTACATTACTATTGTAAACAGTGTAACGATAAATTTTTTTTACGACGTCAACAGTGTACGATTAGTGGCCAAGCAGTTGTTCACATTTTCAGGTCATTTTTTTTTCATTAAAAAAAATCTTCTTTCGCTTGTCGTTTTTGTTTTTATTTCTGCAGTGCGGCCACCGACATATCTATGTTTAAAAAAACTAGTTTGTTTTCAGGAAATAGCCGTCGCGGCGCGTCCCAGAGGGCCTACTCTGAAACGCAAAACCCGAAACTTCGTTATACCCGTCCCTCGCACGTTCGCGTCATGACAGAATCGTGTGAAAGGGACGGGGCTAACCGAAGTTTCGGATGTGCGTTTCAGAGTAGGCCCTCAGACTCGGTGGGACAGTATGTTAAGGTTTAGAGGGTGGAAAACGTTATTATATACCAGTTTGTATGGATACCGTTTGCTACACAATCCCCTTAAGTAAAATGAGCTAACTTAAGAATTTAAAAGCAGGGACCGTACTCTGAAACGCACATCCGAAACTTCGGTTAGCCCCGTCCCTTTCACTCGATTCTGTCATGACTCGAGCGTGCGAGGGACGGGTATAACGAAGTTTCGGGTTTTGCGTTTCAGAGTAGGCCCTCAGTTTCGTTCAGTTTCGCAGTTTAGGGAAAATTGCGAGGCGCAGCCGTTAGTCAAACATAATTCTTGTCTAAACAGACTATAATTCTTTTATTATAAAAGAGATTCAAATTATATTTTCACATTTGGTATTCTTAATTGCAATATTTTTTAACGTCATCATTAAATATCTACATTTCAACAACAGTAAAATACCCTATTAGTGGTAGTTAGCCAGGCGGACTAAGAACAAGTTCTACCACCAACCAAACCGAATACAATATGTACCCCCACTGGGAATCGAAACCGGGACCTCTTCGTCTGAAATACCAACAGGCGGTCTCGAGTGGAGCTTTTCATAAGGGTTGATTTGAAAAACACTCTCGTTTTGAATAACACAATGCGATGTGTAACCTAAACGAATGATAATCCGTTTAATACCCTGGGATAATACTACTACTGGGATGATAATACTGGGAATCGAACCCAGTCACAATCTGACCCAATCAGAGGTCCCGCCTCTGTGTCTGAAATCGGTGGTATGAACCACAGAGGCGGTTAATTTAGTGTTTTAGTTTTCGATCAACAATAACACCTGCCCCTGTAGACAAGTGGCTTTCTATTAGCGAATTCGCCAGTCGAATAGAAAGAAAATGTATGGGATTGACGTTAGCGATCGAAATGTCACGTGACCGCTAATGTCAATCCCATACATTTTCTTTCTATTCGATTGGCGAATTCGATAGTAGAAAGCCACTTGTCTGGGGGCCCTGGTTTTAGTATAGCAACTCACCTATATGTGGCATGTAGTGAACATTTCTGTCCAATGTGAGTACAGCCACGTCGAAGCGGTCGGCTTGCGGTGTGAACTTGAACAGAGGGTGGACCTGAAAACATAACATGTCAAAATTAATAAACACTGAAATAAAAAGTGGCTTTTAAACTAAAGAAGTTATCGGTACAGAAAAGATCAGAACAATTTTAGCCCAAGCGATACATAGTCACATCAAAATGACACAGCAGCAGTGTGACTATGGTAAATTTTATTTATCCGTAGTCACACTGGTATGACTACGGATAATTTAACCTGATCCGTGGTCACCACCCTTGACCCGATTTGCGTCTTTTTTGGGTTCATATTCAAGAGTCCATTAGCATCCCACTGTTGTCCTATAGGGCAGAGGTACCGTTTGTGGCCACTTTAAGGATTTTTTGACTTTTAAGTACTAAGTACTAAATGGTCTTAGGTATTTAAGACACAAAATATATATTAAATTTTACATAATTTATCTACCTTTAACGGTACATTTTTCAAATTTTAAAAAGTGAAATAATTTTTTGTATGTAACACAAAATGTGCGAGAGGTGCCAAATGTACTTGGCCACTTATTGATAGTTAAACTTTTGTAAGTATAGCGAAAAATCAAAACCAAACCCAGGTTAAATAAATATATTCTGATGCGCTAGAAACCAATCAATTGCAAAACAACAACTTAATTGTAAAAAACAAAGGTTTATAAAGTATTATATCCAAAACAAATTTCTTAAAATTTTCATACAAAACATTTTATAAAACAGAAAATGGAATTTATTGAAAAAAAATCGTATGACTTATGGAAATCTATAACGGTTGTTATTATTACTTTAAAATACCTTAATTTAATTGCATTTAGCAAAAATGGCGAAAAGTTGTTTCGAAAAAAGCGGACAAGCGCTTGCCTATCAACCAGTAAAAAAAAACAAACTTTTGGAGCAAAAAGTGGCCAAAACCGATACAGTGGCCAAAACCGGGGCTCCTGCCCTACCTGACTGTACCTCATACGAAAAAGTTATAGGCCATAGTCAAAATAAAAAAAATATATAACTAAATAGATTTACATATTTTGCTGTGATTTTTTAATTTTTTAATTATTTTTAAATTAACCATAGGCACACTGGTATGTCATTTTGGTGTGACTAGTCCTAACGCCGAAGGTGTAAGCTGGCAGTGGTTCAGCAGCAGAGTTAATGACGTAGTCCCCCAGCGTGACACGCACGTGTCTCTACCATCATTACAATCTTCTATCCACCCTCTATCATACTGTTATAAACTAGGGTAGTACAATGGGTTACCTTTATAGTCCTAACGCCGAAGGTGTAAGCTGGCAGAGGCTCAGCAGCAGAGTTGATGACGTAGTTCCCCAGCGTGACGCGGACGTGTCTCTACTATCATTACAATCTTCTATCCATCCTCCGACATAGGTAGTACAATGGGTTACCTTTATAGTCCTAACGCCGAAGGTGTAAGCCGGCAGGGGCTCAGCGGTACAGTTGATGACGTACTCACCCAGTCTGACGCGAACGTGTCTCTACTATCATCACCATCTTCTTTCCACCCTCTGACATACTGTTATGTTATTTTAATTTTTAGTTTTTTGCATTCACAATGCAATTTTTATACTGTTATGTATTAAACTAGGGAAGTACAATGGGTTACCTTTATAGTCCTAACGCCGAAGGTGTAAGCTGGCAGAGGCTCAGCAGCAGAGTTGATGACGTAGTTCCCCAGCGTGACGCGGACGTGTCTCTACTATCATTACTATCTTCTATCCATCCTCCGACATAGGTAGTACAATGGGTTACCTTTATAGTCCTAACGCCGAAGGTGTAAGCCGGCAGGGGCTCAGCGGTACAGTTGATGACGTACTCACCCAGTCTGACGCGGACGTGTCTCTACTATCATCACCATCTTCTTTCCACTCTCTGACATACTGTTATGTATTAAACTAGGGAAGTACAATGGGTTACCTTTATAGTCCTAACGCCGAAGGTGTAAGCTGGCAGAGGCTCAGCAGCAGAGTTGATGACGTAGTTCCCCAGCGTGACGCGGACGTGTCTCTACTATCATTACAATCTTCTATCCATCCTCCGACATAGGTAGTACAATGGGTTACCTTTATAGTCCTAACGCCGAAGGTGTAAGCTGGCAGAGGCTCAGCAGCAGAGTTGATGACGTAGTTCCCCAGCGTGACGCGGACGTGTCTCTACTATCATTACAATCTTCTATCCATCCTCCGACATAGGTAGTACAATGGGTTACCTTTATAGTCCTAACGCCGAAGGTGTAAGCCGGTAGGGGCTCAGCGGTACAGTTGATGACGTACTCACCCAGTCTGACGCGGACGTGTCTCTACTATCATCACCATCTTCTTTCCACCCTCTGACATACTGTTATGTATTAAACTAGGGAAGTACAATGGGTTACCTTGATAGTCCTAACGCCGAAGGTGTAAGCTGGCAGCGGTTCAGCAGCAGAGTTGATGACGTAGTCCCCCAGCGTGACGCGGACGTGTCTCGGCTGGGCGCGCGCGACGCAATGACCCGCGGTCACCACGTGTCGACGGGATATCAACGAACCGCCGCACCTGTGGTGGGGATGAATTAGTGGAAGGGGTGAATAAATTATTCACTAAATATTGTGAAAAACGAAATATATGTAGCTTACTTCCGCAAAAAATACAACATGCAAGACATCAGTATTGCTGGGGGTCAAAGTCTGCTAACGTTAAGTGACCTGTAACGATCTGTGACTTCAAGCTCTTTTCTGGGATCTTACTATGAGCTTCCAAAGCAACATCGAAATAATATTGTGAAAAAACTAGATGGTGATTTACGCAGCGCCGTCTAGGTGATCTTAAACTGGAGCCTTAGATCATCTTTAGACTGCGCTGCGAAAAATATGGATATTTTTATCAACATTCAATATTGTAATGACAGCTGGATAATGGGCCTCAATACATAACATAGCATATATACTGTGTCAATACCGCTGCGAGGCTTGACAAAATCTACCTTTTATCAAAATAATCACAAATTAATTATTGGAACACCACCACCGCTTTACAATTAACTTACACAAACTAGAGCACATCATGATTCACATTTTGACCTTGATCACGCCCAAGAAGAGCATTTCCTATGTACAATCAGAGACAAACTCGGTGAACCTTTACCTTTTCTTACTCAAGTCTGTCTTGCCTAGCTGATAAATATAGCTCGTTTTTGTGAAATAAATATAGTCTGTATATCAGCTGCTGTCCACCATAATAGAATACCATAAGACATGATACTATGGAAATAACTGAAATACACAATCCTAGCCGTTTCGACATCTTAACTGTTTCACTTTCTTAATAAACTAAGTTTACCAGCAAGTTTCCCGTCAAGAGTTAAACCCAAGAAAACGGTCAAGAAAACGGTTGAATCTACTAAAACCAATTTTTCATCATTAATTTTAATATTAGTAGGTTGAGCCTGTACATTAGGTAAGCAGTCTGGACACAATTTGTTTTTTTTTTTTGCATTAAGCTTTAGGTTATTTACATTAAACCAAGTAATAATTTGTGAGTGAGAGTGCTTCATTTACATCGTCAAACTGAGTTTTATTCCTGTCAATATTAAAAATCAGGGAGGTATCATCCTCAAACAAGACAATCTCACAAAAGTTTTCTGCAAAGAACGGTAAATCATTTACATAAACCAAAAATAGGAACGGCCCTAAAGTTCAACCTTGAAGTACGCCCATCTTTACTGTCAACCTTAGACAAGTTGCAGAAAATGCCAATAGCATTCTGCGACCCCTTCCAGGCCTTAAATACATGTTTTAAAAGCGCAACCCCAGCATCAGTTGTAGATCGACCCTTTGTAAAACAATACTGTTTACTATGTAAAAGATGATTTAAATTAAAAAAACGTTAATAACTGCTCAATTATTATTCTCTCAAATATCTTACTAAGGCGGGCAATATTGATATTGGTCTATAATTTTATTACTTGGGTCTTATTTATCTCCTGATTTGAATAAAGGAATAAATTTACTGAATTTCATAAGATCAGGAAAGTATCTTTCTTTTAAGTAGTACAATACAAAACTCTTTCAACTTCGATTCCACACTTCCTTCAGCACTAAATGCTTCTTGTAACCCCTCTTTTTACAAGCTTTTTATTAACTTGCCGTGTTAGTTAGTTAGTTAGTTTGTTAGTTAGTGGGGGACAAATCTTGCAAGTTTAATTTGACCCACTTCCCAGTGTCCGATGGAGCTGAAATTTTGTATAAAGGTTTGGATCAGATGACAATACAATATTAAAGTACAGTCAGCAAAAAAGCTTGTCATGAAAATGAAATTTTTACAAGAAACTTTTCTGTTCAATGGTGGTCAGACTGAAATATACTTATTATCTTCTATTTGTTACAAACACTATCTTTGCAATACTATTGTTTCTGCGTTCACATACCGTGGAGAGAACAATAAAAAATACGTTGGTACACACATTTCTAAGTTATCTTGTTAGACATCTAAGAAATTGCGTTATGGACTTACTATTTCGTTATTAGGTATTACTATAACGTCAGTGCAATCATTTCACAAATTAAAATAATATTAATGATATATCTGACAAATAACTAAACCAAAAGACGCCAGAATTAATAAATAAAAAGCCCTTTTCTCAAACCAGAAAAGCCTTAAATTTCACCTTTGTACCAACGCATTACTCCAGGTTTTTTTTTTTTTTTGCATTCACAATGAAATTTTTATATGTGAAAGATCCCGAGTTAGATTCCCTTTCGATTCACTTGGCAGAGTGGTCGTTTTTATAATATTTCATTTTCAATTACTTACTTCAGGTTGTCATGGCAAAAAGATTTCATTCGACTCTACGCTTTAGAGCAAAACACACGCGGTGCGATACCAACGCAAACGCAAATTACGACGCTGAAATCAGCGTTATAATTTTTGCGGTGAGGTCCTGCAATGCTGAAATAAGCGTCGTAAAATTTGCGGTGCGGTGCTGCAACGCCGAAATCAGCGTTGGACGCCCACCGCTGATTTCATCACGCGGTGCCGCACCGCTTGTACAGTGCGACAAGGATCATTTGGCGCGTATATGGCATTGACAGGAAGGAGGGTTAATAGTCCTTCCGATTTCGACTGCGCGCCTAATCTGGATCGCACCTATCCCTATCTGTGGATAGGTTATTAATTCTGGCCTTAAGACCAGCCGGATTTTCAGCTTTAAAAGCTCATGCCTCATGCAATTCATATACAAATTAAAATAAAAACAAAAATAAAACAAAATAGAATATACAATAATTACAATTAGAAGAGTTAATTAAAAGAGTAGAAATGTGCGAAACAGTTCTTAAAAGTTTAAAGAAATAACGTGAGATGAGAATTGTCTACATATAGAAAATAAATGTAGTTGATAGAAACATTAAATGAAGTCAATTAATGAAATAAAGTAGTACTACCAAACTAAAGACTACTGACAATTTCCTTTAAATTAATTGAAATTTGACTATATATACTACTCAAAAGAAAATAGGACCACCGGGCCTTTTCCTTCAAACGTGGTCACTTCTCTTAGATGAGTAACTTTTTGCATCTCTGCAATAATTTGTACGTCAATGGAAATTCGGTTTATAAAAATTGCCAAAAACCACTCAATTTTCTCAAAATGGAAAAATAATAAACCAAACACCACGATTGTTTTGTAGTGTGAAATGTCGTTGGATAGCAATTTCAAAAACGTTGTGGGTTCGTAAAGACAGTTTTTTGATTGATTGATCTGTTTGTGAATTATTAAGCTTTAAAGTGCAAAATTTTGTTAGAGTCAAGTGTCTCCCCCCCCCCCCCCTACCAGCCAAATGGATGTTTCTGGATACGTGAAAAAATTCACGATAGTAGTACATATGACGAAAAACTATCACAGCTAAGTAGGTTTTACAAGTTTTTGAGATATAACACATTTTCGAAAACCGTAAATATAACTTTGTCATTCATACGAATACTAAGAAAAACAAATTTATGTTTTTCTGGCAAAAAATTACAGTGGTATTTTTGGTAGGTGTACGTAATCGGTACGTTAAGTGGGTACGGAACCCTTCATGAGCGAGTCCGACTCGCACTTGGCCGATTTTTTAAAACGAGATTTGACAAATGGGTGTTTGTGGTCTCTCTACTGACGTAAAATCATTGCAGAGATGCAAAAAGTTACTCATCTCGCGCACCCTCAGTGAAAAAAAGGCATAAGTAATCTTACTTTGAATGATAAATTTTATCATATTTTTATATGTAACTTTTAAGTTACATACATCAGAAAGAAGTAAAAAATATTATGGAACAGTAACAGTTTCATAATATTTTTTATTTCTTGCTGATGTATGTAACTTAAAATTTACATCTAAAAAAAAAAAATTGATCATTCAAAGTAAGATTACTTATGCCTTTTTTTCACTGAGGGTCTGTGAGACGCTAAAGTGAGCACGTTTTTAGTAAAAATAGCCCAGTGGCCCCTATTTTCTTTTGAGTAGTATATGAAGTAAGAAACTAAACGAACCAAGTGAAATAATAGATGCTGACTTAGAAATTTGTACAACCATAGCAAGAGAAATTAACCCATTTATTGTAACAAAACCATAATGGAAAAGTTTTTTACAACGCTCAGGCAAAATAAAGAAGAGATTTAAAGTTTAAATAAAAAAAAATAGCGAAATGAAGAATACATCAATAGAAAATCTACATTACACATTTATTCATGCTAAATTATTGTATAATTACAAAATTATACACCTACTTCTATCCTCTATATACACCACTAGAGTCTACTGACATCATGCTATCTCTTTCGCACATTTACCTCTCTATCCAACACTGTTTCCAGCCAATTAGCTCGAAAATGGACATTAGCATGTTGCATCTGTAAAATCAATGTTATTTAATGTTAGTACTATTAGTAACACACATTTACAAAACTTACGACTAAAGGTCACATCAGATATATCAACTCGTAAACGGATCGTAAACGTATCAACTCGAGCGGTTCAGTATTCCTTGTATGAAACCCCCTACTGCAACGCACACTAATCGGAAGCGTAACGTAATCGCCTCGCCTCGGGACCAGGGTGCTTACCATCAACTCTTACTGCGGTTTTGTTTAGGACCTAAACTGATCTGCTTCGCTTATTCGTACCACGACAGCTTAAATATCAATGACAACGATTCAGTGATCGATCAATGACATTTCACAGCCGCTAAGCTGTCAGGAACTCTTATTTGACTTATAACCCGGTCGATTTAACATGTCACCGGCAGGTTATACCCGTCCCTCTCACTGTCCGGGCATGACAGAATCGAGTGAAAGAGACGGGTAGAAGAAAAAGGACACAAATCGTTCGGTCATTAACATTTAGCAATTCATTTGCGATCCAGTTTTTAGAAGGTCAGAGTACGAAAGAAAGCAATTCATTTTAGGAACCTATTCTGCATCGCGCTATTTTTGAATCGCTGTCTTAAAGTTGATGGTAGGCACCCAGCTCACGAACCGCTTTGCGGGTCGCTCAACTTGCTATCCCCGCGCTTACCGCTAGTCGTCCATGCGCTCACGTTTCTCCGTACCCGAGCTTACGGCTCTACGCACAGTGGTCTGAAAATGAAAATGAACTAACCACATTTCAAAAAATCACACTGAAATTCCGAGATTTGATCCCATGTCCACCTTTTTTCGATATGGAACCACTGTGCGGCGAGGCGTAAGGGCGGCGTCGCCTAGCCATAGCCGAGCCGACGTACCGACGCTGATCCGGTTTGGTTACGTGCTTGCGTTAGGTTGACGCCTGGTTGACGGCGAGGAGAAAGGCGATACGGTGTCGATCCCTTTCCGAGTTGATGTATCTGCTGTGACCTTAAAGAATTATAACCTAACCTAACCTAAGATCGAGAAATTAGAATACTGCCTGACGTACAGCCACATTGTCATGCACCGTTACAAAACATAAAAGTCAGTTAAAAGCATTTGATAATCGAATGAAAATGGTACTGCCATTTTCAATCAAATCAAATTAATAACTTCATAATGAAGTATTTTTTATCAAATTTTGAATAAATTTTCTCTAGTTAATAATGTAGAGATTTCTAATTAATATTAATGACAGTCCTTTTTCAAAGTTGAAATTAATATTACCTAACGGAAAGAAACGTTCATCATCAAGGTACTAAGTTTTAATGTCATTCCGCCAGTTGCAGAAAGCTCCATTAAAGTTAATGCTTCATTATATCTATTGTTAATTGTCCTAGCATTAGAAACAGTTAAAAGTTCACCTTTTATAGAAAAACTAACATACTGCACTGGGCTATAACTGGACATTCGGTAAGGAAAACCGTTTCGTTAAACGCAGAATTGTAATTACAAGTTTACAAATATGTAAATTGTAGCACGATTTCTACTGACACAGGGTGAGTGACTCACCTTTTTTGTCTATCTATATTATCTGAGTGTAGAATAAAGTGTAAATAATTAATAAATAAATAACTTAACAAAGTAATGTTAGTGATGAATGAAATAAATTTATGAAATGTGCATAATTTTGTACAAATTTACACGCTATGTTCACACGAAATGTAGAAAATGTGTTCAGTGTTCATTGCCTGCATAATATGTGTTGTGTACATTTTTTTACATTATTTATTTACAACCTACTTAATTTGAACTTACTTATTTATTTATGAATACGGTATGAATAATTGGGTCGGGTTATCACTCGTCAGTTTCCCTAATTAGCCAGTTTCCTTATTCGTCAATTCCATGAAATTTTTTAAGTCGTCAGTTTCCTTAATTAGCCAGTTTCGTTAACTCGTCAGTTTCCCCATTTGGTCTGTCAACCATAATTTAGTGCCGATTTATTTATAGCCGATTCTCTTGCTTTATTTATTGTGACATAGTAAAGGAACAATTTTGACAGGAAAAAACCATGATATATAACTAATTAATTTTCTTTTTAAGTTTCTTAAAAATTTAATGTTGCAAAGAAGTTAGATTATTATTGTTTGTTGTTCACAAAATTATTTAAGAATGATTTCCTTAACTCTTCGGGTAACAAATCTATAAATAAAATAACAGCCTATTTATTAAGCATTGCTTTGTATGAACCATAATAGTGGTGTGAATTGTAACCTATCAAATACAGATTAATGTATGGCTTGGCACCGAAGCTTGGCACCGACTTCAATCAGATCAGTAAGATCCAAGATTAATTTAGATAAAGTCCCGCACTTTCGTCCTTTGAATTGCTCGATTCAATTATTTTTAATTTATACGTTGTTTTGGGAAATGAGTTTTTCTTTGCAGTTTAGTTTTGAAGGCGGTTAAATTGTTTTAAGAAAAATATTATTATATTTTTGGTGTTGTTTTTTGACAATTTGGTCGGTCGTCTCTATTTACTTAGTTATTGATTTCATTCTTGATTTTTTTAGTCCGTTTTGTATTTTTAGGGTTCCGTAGCCGAAAGGCAAAAAACGGAACCCTTATGTCCTTTTGTCTGTCTGTCTGTCCGTCCGTGTCCGTCCGTCCGTCCGTCCGTGTCCGTCCGTCCGTCCGTCCGTGTCCGTCCGTCCGTCCGTGTCCGTCCGTCCGTCCGTGTCCGTCCGTACGTCCGTATGTCACAGCCACTTTATTCCAAAACTATAAAAACTACACAGTTGATACTTGGTAGGTTGATGTATTCCGTGAACCGCTTTAAGATTTTAATACAAAAATAAAAAATAAAAACCAATTAAGGGGGGTTCTCCATACATAGAACTGAAACTGTTTTTTTTTATCAAACATACTCATGTGGGGTGTCTATAGATAGGTTTTTAAAAATGAAATAGAGGTTTCTCAAATATTTTATTCTCTAAGTTAATATTTTGAAAGATAGAGCCTTCTAAATTGGTAAAATGTGTGTCCCCCTCTTTGTGTCCTTTAACTTTTGAAAAAAAAGAGTGAAAAATCTAGAAAATATATATGCTTCAACGAAAATTAGTTTGAACGATATATAGTAAGTACTTTTTGAGATATAACACATTTTCAAAAACCGCAAATGTATCTTTGTCATTCATACAAACATTATGAAAAACAAAGTTATACATTGCTGATGAAAAATGAAAGTGGAATTTTGAATATGTATAAATAGGCAATCGGTACTTTAAGTGGGTACGGAACCCTCCATAGGTGAGTCCAACCTGTACTTGGCCGATTTTTTGTAATGTTTTTAAACAAGTCTGTTTTAGTATGTTTAATGGTTTTATTTAATTTAGTCTGATGCTGTGTTTTGATTTTTTTTGGTTCTTTTTTTAACACCTGCACCCAAGCATTATACAAGCGTTACACCACTTCGAGTTCCTGATTTAGGCCTGCCAGGGGAACGTGCAACGATCCGACGTTGGACCGTCTGCATGCCTTCACTTGTCGTCCAATTTAAGACTGCTTTATGTGATATTTTAGAGTCACAGTTTTTTTTGTACATTTTTTAAATATTGTTTTTGTTGATTTCAACGAGTTGTTTTTTGTTGTTTTACCCATAGATTTTGTTTTGTTGCTTTTTTATATGTAAGGCTACGTACGCACAAGCAGGCGGCTAGCTTGGCGCCTAGAGCCTAGTGGCTTGCATTCTACTAGCGTAACTAGCTAGGCGCCAAGCGCGCAGTGCGGCCGGTCGCGAACTTTCTAGAACGTTTGTTTTACTAAGGTGACTCGCTAGACTCTAGGTGCCAAGCAAGCCGCCTGCCTGTGCGTACGTAGCCTTAGTTTTTTATTGTAACCAGCACCTCCAAGCATTATACAAGCTTTACACCACTTCATCGATCCGATCCTGATGTAGGCCTGGCAGGGGAACGTGACGATCCGCCGCTGGACCGACTGCATGGCTACAACTACGACTAAATGTCGCCTTGTCTGTAGACTAATTTAGGACTGCTCTATTTGATATTTTAGGGTCTTTTTGTAATATTTTTATATTGTTTTTTGTTGTTTGACTGATTTTGTTTTTTTAAACATTTGTTTATTATTGTTGTTTAACCTATAGATATTGTTTTGTTGCCTTTTCATATGTAAGTTGTTTCTTTTTTGTACTTTTTTAATATTGGTTTTTGTTGCTCTTGTGTTTAGTGTCGTTTTACTGATTACGTTGTTTTTAAACATTTGTTTTTTGTTGTTTAACCTATATTTTGTTTTGTTGTTTTTTGATATGTCAGTTTTTTATCATTACCAGCACCTCCAAGCATTATACAAGCTTTACACCACCTCATCGATCCGACCCTGATGTAGGCCTGGCAGGGAACGTGACGATCCGCCGCTGCACATAGGGGTATTTGAAGGTAAAAGCTGGCCAAAAATATTTTTTGTCTCTAAATGGGTCCATAGGTGTCAATCAACACAAATTTAATGTATTTCATTTATTTCGTCACACATAATAAAAAAAAAAAATTAAAACAAAATTAAAATTTATTTAAAAAATCGTTTAAATTTCGACATCACCATTAAGTCCGTGTGTGTTTCTGAATCAGAATAAATATTTGGTGTGACACCAAATAGTCCTGAAAGAAAATAAAGTTAAAAAAAAATATAATTTGCATTTTTTCTCAACTTTCCCTACCTACTAAAAAAAATTATGAAAAATACATCCGCGGTATTCCGCGGCAACTTTTGCATTGAGCGTATTACTGGATCTGTCTTCTTCAATTATATGTATATTTCATTGCATAGCAAAGCTAAGAAGTTAACTAAACCTCTTAAAGATTATATTGAAAACGCCTAAATTCAGATATTTTCTATAACCTTTTGTTCTTTATAATAAATACTAAAACTCAAAGTAGTTTTAACTAGAAACGGTTAAAAATGCATCTACATACCTGGTTTTGACTGATCCATCACAATTTTTTTTTATGCAGTTTCAAAACTAAAAAATATAATAAGTATTGTGAGATGATACTAGGAGAATATCGAATAATCACACGCAGACTTCAATCGAACGGTAATTTCCGACTGATACCAAAGGGCGGCGCGTGAGTCGAGTCAAATACAATGGATGTCACATGATGCGCGATACAATTAGCTATATAAGCCAGCAAATTGTTTTTCAATATCAACGATTACGCGAAAATGATTTTTGGCCAGCTTTTAGGGTCAAATACCCGTTAGTGCGCTGGACCGACTGCATGGCTACAACTACGACTAGATGTCGCCTTGTCTGTCGACTAATTCGGGACTGCTCTATTTGATATTTTAGGGTCTTTTTTTGTACTTTTTTTATATAGTTTTTGTGTTTTGTTGTTTTACTGATTTTGTTTTTTTTTAAACATTTGATTTTGTTGTTTAACCTATAGATATTGTTTTGTTGCTTTTTGATATGTAAGTTGTTTCTTTATTGTACTTTTTTTGATATTGGTTTTTGTTGCTCTTGTGTTTAGTGTCGTTTTACTGATTTCGTTGTTTTTAAACATTTGTTTTTTGTTGTTTAACCTATATTTTGTTTTGTTGTTTTTTGATATGTCAGTTTTTTATCATTACCAGCACCTCCAAGCATTATACAAGCTTTACACCACCTCATCGATCCGACCCTGATGTAGGCCTGGCAGGGAACGTAACGATCCGCCGCTGGACCGACTGCATGGCTACAACTACGACTAAATGTCGCCTTGTCTGTAGACTAATTTAGGACTGCTCTATTTGATATTTTAGGGTCTTTTTTGTAATATTTTTATATTGTTTTTTGTTGTTTGACTGATTTTGTTTTTTTAAACATTTGTTTATTATTGTTGTTTAACCTATAGATATTGTTTTGTTGCCTTTTCATATGTAAGTTGTTTCTTTTTTGTACTTTTTTAATATTGGTTTTTGTTGCTCTTGTGTTTAGTGTCGTTTTACTGATTTCGTTGTTTTTAAACATTTGTTTTTTGTTGTTTAACCTATATTTTGTTTTGTTGTTTTTTGATATGTCAGTTTTTTATCATTACCAGCACCTCCAAGCATTATACAAGCTTTACACCACCTCATCGATCCGACCCTGATGTAGGCCTGGCAGGGAACGTGACGATCCGCCGCTGGACCGACTGCATGGCTACAACTACGAGTAGATGTCGCCTTGTCTGTCGACTAATTCGGGACTGCTCTATTTGATATTTTAGGGTCTTTTTTTGTACTTTTTTTATATAGTTTTTGTGTTTTGTTGTTATACTGATTTTGTTTTTTTTAAACATTTGATTTTGTTGTTTAACCTATAGATATTGTTTTGTTGCTTTTTGATATGTAAGTTGTTTCTTTATTGTACTTTTTTTGATATTGGTTTTTGTTGCTCTTGTGTTTAGTGTCGTTTTACTGATTACGTTGTTTTTAAACATTTGTTTTTTGTTGTTTAACCTATATTTTGTTTTGTTGTTTTTTGATATGTCAGTTTTCTATCATTACCAGCACCTCCAAGCATTATACAAGCGTTACACCACCTCGACGATCCGATCCTGATGTATGCCTGCCAGGGGAACGTCCCGAAGCCCGCGTCGTCGCCGCCGACGATCCGACGTTGTGCCGTCTGCTTGCCGACGGCGATACCGCAACCTGAAATAAGACCAGTGGTCTATTAGTCACTAGCAGGGGGGTGTCACTCCGCAGTTTAGGTACGTTCGGCCGGCGCGCCTGCCGGGCAGGCGTATGGCAGAAGGATGCCGCTCGGCTCGTACGCTCGACGTTCGCGCGTAAAACCATCGATCATTTCTGTGATTTTTGTGCACTGAACAATGACTACTAAACGTTTTTATAATACGTATATAAGATACTGTTGTGTTTACAGGTGTATAAATAAAAGAAAGAACAAAATAAACAACAAAACCGAACTCGCAAGTCGCTCGCAACCCTAACCAGCGAGCGAGCTGTTTGAGACATTCATAGAAATAGAAACGCTCGCGCGTAGCTATTGGGTACAGTTTTGCTTACATGCGCGAACTCTAGGTTATTATAACAGTAGGCAAGCGATGACAAAGCAACCGGAATTGGACTTTATTTCCACGTAGAAAGATTTATTTTTATTTGAATGAGCTTGCAGAGTGAGTCTTCAAAGTTCAAAGTTCTTTATTGCATCTTATTATTATTATCATTCTTCTGTGCCTTAGCACTATTATTTATTCTGTGTCACTAGCTTTCCATTTAAGGGCAGGATCTTCCAAAAACTCTGTCTTTGTCTTATTCTTTATGTGTGAAGAGTAATGAAAATAACCTCACTTTTTCATTTTTCAATGTTTTTGTTGTTATTTTGAGAATAAATTAACTTTTTTAAAAAGTAGCCTGAGAATAATCTATTATGTCATCACCTATTTTTCTGTATATTATTCGTGAATTAGAGATTAATAATCTCAAAAAATATAAAAATAATGAAAATTTTCTTTGTTTTTGTTTATTTTAAGTCGAGTTAAGATACGAATATCGTTTTCTAGCCACAAAATAATCAAGATAGTTTATTAAGCTTCAACATATATTTTTATCTGCTCAAAATAAAGAATATTTGATTGTTTACTTTTGAATAAAAAATTGGTTGTTTTTGATAATTTGGAAGATCGTGACCTTAATAAGTAAAGTTAAATAAGTATATTTTTTTGTACGCGTAAGCTAGACGATATTTTCCCGTATGAATGAGATATTTTCCCGGGGTCAATAGCACATACACCTCTAAATTTTAATTAGTACAAAAATTCAAGGGGATGATAGTGTCCATCAATACGATCAATTTTTATTATGGGGCCATCCACGGAAAAAAATCAGCTGTTCCATACATTTTAGTTGAGTCACAGATTACTAAATAGTTACTATGTAACAGATAGTTCACTCCGCTAAGTCATTTAAATAAATAGCAACTCTAACTATAACGCAATCAAGTAGAATTCAGCTTGTACGGCGCAGGAAAATTACGAACGGCCACTCGTTGTCGTTGCATCTCTTTTTATCGCATATATTCTAGCTCTTTTGCGGACCTAATTTCTATGGATTTACAACGCCGGCGTTGCCGCCGCGTTTTCGAGCCGACACGGGGAGTGAAATAGGCCTGGTTGAGTCGATGTTGTACTTTTGTATAGAACATGATTTCTTTTCGCGATTCTGTGGATGGCGCCATAGTAAACACTATCATCACCTAAAATCCTTGTACTAATTAAAATTTAGAGTTGTATATGCTATTCCATATATATTGATATATCTGATCGCGGTGCGCCGCTGGATGCGGGCAGCGCAGGACCGATCGTTGTGGAGATCCTTGGGGGAGGCCTATGCCCAGCAGTGGGCGTCGTTCGGCTAACATGATGATGCTATTCCAGACCACAATCTATCGCCGTGCTTAATTTCATCCAGATTCGTTCAGTCGTTTCGTCGTGATTGAGTAACAAATTCCAAACTTTCGCAAATATAATATTTGTAAGACTAGCCGATGCACCCGACCCGGCATGCGTTGCAATGCCACGTAAAGTATTCTATAAAAATATATGTATGTGTGTGCCAAATTTCAACCAAATCCGTTCAGTAGTTTTTGCGTGAAAGAGTAATAAACATCCATACATACAAACTTTCATAGACTATTTGGCCAGGAGAACCCGCGCATGCGTCCTCAGAGCACCCTATCAAAGTTTTATTACAATCTGCCCGCTGATTTACAAATTGTTTGGAAACGGAATGGGATTCGAAAGGAGAAGTTGCATCTTCCATATAAAATTAACCTACGTCGCACAGTTAAGAAAAATATCTCAAAAAATAGATAAAAGTAGTTATTAACAAACTGTCCACCTCCGATTGTAATCCTTACTGGCTAACATACTAGAAATTGCTCCAACGATTCTGGATCCGCCTGAATAAGGCGCAGAATACTACTCTAAAATATTTTACTTTCAATGATGTAAAAGGTACCTAAAGACCATAAAAGAGTGGAATAGAGATGTCATGAAGTTTAAAAAAATGGACATCTGCGAGTTGCGACATTTTAAGTTGATTTGCTTTCTTATCCAATGAAGTGTAAGTAAAACAATTAAATAAAAAAAACTTATTTATTCACCTTCTATGTCTATCAAAACATTGCCTAAAAAGTGCGCTGGGTGGCTTAAAACATCTTCATAAATCTCGCCCAACCAAGATGATACATTAAAGTCATTACATGGGCGCAGACTCCCAGTGTCCGGCGCCCATGTACCTACAGCAATATTTTGTTTTCGCAGATCTCCCTTCAGCTCTACGATTATATAATATATAAGTCCAGTCTACCTACTACTACCTAATACCACCAATGAACTTGTCAAAGCCCGGCGCCGTACACTCCGACCAATATAAAAAGCCATACCTGGACTAATATTTAGAGCTATTTTTCAATGTTTTAGCCAGTAAGGATGATAACCAAAAGTATGTCATTCTTTTCTACGTATTTTTAGCTATTTTTAACTGACTTCTAAATCAAAAAGGAGGAGGTTCTCTATTCGCCTGTATATATGTTTTTTTTTTTTTCGTGTATGTCCACCGATTACTCGAAGACGGCTGAACCGATTGAAATGGTTCAAACGTTATTACATCAGCTATGGAATTGCGTAAAGTCAATCGTATTCATTTGACAGTTCATGTTGTATCATATTAAATGTCATTCCATACAAATTGCAGCCGATTGAATACGATATGAAATGTCAAATGAATACGATTAGCTTACGCAATTGCCCCCCAGGTTGGTTTCCAAGTTGGTCCCATTTTTTCAAATTTTGAAATCGGTTCAGTAGTTTTCAGGATATCTTGAAAATACTGTTGTTTTCGTTACCACTTTATGTGAATTTAATACGTATCTTTAGGCATAACTCCTTTGTTTATAAACCGATTTAGATGATTCTTGTTTTGTTAAAAAGGGGATACCTCAAGGTATTTTAACCGACTTCAAAAAAGGAGGTTTTTGGTTTGATCACATACCTATTTACCAGAAAACACGTAAATTGCCTGCACGATGCACTAAAAAGAGTGAAATTAAAATTATTTTTATAAAAAAATAAAACCGCCTTCAAAAAAACCACATCAAAAAAGTAAGAAATAATTCCTCACCAAATAAATAACGTAAGTACTTTGAAGTCGGGCGGGTTTTAACAAAAACAACAAAAAATTTTACATGTTTCACGCCCGACTTCAAAGTACTTACGTTATTTATTTGGTGAGGAATTATTTCTTACTTTTTTGATGTGGTTTTTTTGAAGGCGGTTTTATTTTGTTCGAAGTAGGTATTTTTTGCAACTTCTTCTTTATACTATGTCTTCGACTATTCTCAAGTGAGTAACAGTGCATACGTTTCCGACAGTTTGTGAATCACGGGGCTGATCAATGGTTTCGGAACGCAGCATAGCAGTCAGACATACAAACATTGATTTCAATATAAATAGATGTTAATTAACAAAATATTAGAATATTTCAGGAATTTTCGCGCCAAGCTACGTGCGCTTGTCACCTTAGGCTAGTGAAGGGTAACGAACTATAGATTGCATTACATCGATGATTAGGTACTTATTTAGTGTGCTTCGCGGTTTTTACAAACGGTATGATGTTTACTTACTGACAAACTAGTAGTTGGTTAGTGTTTTCGGTGCGTATAACGTAAGTATAATAATATGCATATATAGAAGAGTACCTATGTATAAAGTACGGTCGCCAGCACGTTGGGTTACTACAAAATGTCAAAATTTATTAATTGAAACTGAACTCTTTCTGTTGGAGATAAGGTTGAATTTTATTTAAAGAAATTTGACAGTTTGTAGTAACCTGACGTGCTGGCGACTGTACTTGAAAATGTTTTGTAACTTAAGTAAGACAAAATATGTTTTTATTAATTTTATGCATTCACAATGCCATTCTGTAAGTATATGACAAAATAGTAATTAAAAAAAAAAAGCATCAGCCCTGAGAAAAAACAAAATAGTTACCATTCGATATTTGGATGCTACAAACGAGGAAAAAGATTTGATTTATTGTTAATAACTTAGCAAAATCTTATTAATGCAATATGTATTTAAACCTACACGGACCAAGTAGGAGGTTTAATAGAAAAGATTGGTGTACGCAGTGACAAAAATCGCCGGGTATGTATGAAAAGATTGTTGGATGTAAATGAAGCGAAAGGTGTGTGCAAGGATCGTAGCAGGTGGCGATCCATAGTCTCTGCCTACCCCCGTGGGAAATAGGCTTGAGTATATGTATGTATGTATGTATTTAAAAACTTAGTACCTTCATAAACATATTTATCCAAGTCCATCCTCTGAGTTTTCTTAATTTTGCTCTTTTTATTCTTGTGTTTCTTGTTACTTACGCCTGATATCATGAAGAAAATAAATAAACAGAGCAATACATACTTCATTTTGAGGTCCATTTGTGCAATTTGTTCACAAAGATAACTTCATTTATTTTAGCCTTACGAAAATAATCGAGGATAAGGTTCACTGATGTGTTTCATCAAACACCTCCAATAACAAAACTAATGTTAATCACTATAACTATTTTCACTGAAGTAACTCTCATTATATTGTAAAATTAATTTTAAAGAAAACAGAAAATTAATCACTAGTTGACTAACAATCACAAACAGCACATCACTAATCTCAATAATATTTAAAAAAAAGAACAGAACGCCAAATGACGATTTCGAAATCACACCACCAGTTTTCTTTTCTTTCTACACTATTTACAGCAAGGAGTTTCACTATTTTAGTCTAAAACTTTTCCTTTATTTTCTAAACTATTTACAGCAAGGAGATCGGTGTTATTTACGTCTACAAAGGTTTAATTGTAGCACCGTACTAACTTGGTGCTAGCATGTTTATGTAACCGAGACTGCTTCCTGAAAGGAAATGGCTGGTACGATATGCAACGGTAGATCGTTTTCCCTATATAAAGTTTTCATTATCATTATTTAATAAGTTGTTAACTAGCTAAACGTTACAGATTAATAATAAAGATTAAAATCAGTTTTTATTTACAATTTTTGAAAATTATTATTTTTAATTTTGTGCTCAGTGTTTTATAGCCAGTGGTGTGGTGGTTACAGCATTTGGCCTGCGAACGTTGTAGATAACGTTTTTTTATGGGGCCCCAAGTAACATAAATAAAATTTAGCTTTATACTATAACGAAAGTATAATTTATTAAAGTTTAGGGGTGTCTGGCAGGGGGTAGCAACTGTCATAAGTGTCCGGCAATGGACGACGAGATTTCTAGAGTTATCCCGAAGAAAATATATAAAAAATGAGCTTTATACTTTAACGAATTTTAGGTACTATTTTATACACCTTTACTACCAGTTACCTGCCAAAGTAACCACAAACCCAAACTCTATAGTCGCTGGTCGTTCTTACCTGTATTTATACTCTTTTTATATTTTTTTCTCCCTGTTTTAACTTATACAGAGTCATCAAATTTGAAAAATGACCTTCACATAATAGTAAGGTTACTTTCCATCACAATACAGAATACCGCTTAAATTAAGTACAATTTTGCTTATTACCTAAAACAGTAAACAATTTTCAACCAAACAAGGAATCAAATAGTTTAATGAACACACTAATCTTAATCTTATTCACATTATATTATAGGATTAATAAAAAGGAAACTGCAAGTTGCGATCTTGCAGAGGTTCCAAAATAAAGCACTTAGAATATTATGTAACGCCCCATGGTTCTCAAGAAATGTTGAGATACATGAGTATTTAAATATACCAACTATTGGAGATGAAGTTAAGGAGTACAGCGAAAAATATAAGACCAGACTTGAGACTCATACTAATGAACTGGCAAGAAATCTAGTCAAAACTGACGGCAATACAGGACGGTTAAAACGTTGGCAAATATTGCAACTGGATGAGAGAAACTAACTGATTCAGTTCTTTAAGCAGGGGGTGTATTCGATGGAATACCTCTAAAAAGTCATAAAATATTTACAAACCATCTGATTATGGCTTGAACAGCTGATTGTAGATGACACCACAAACAATAACAAAAAAAAAACCTGGTTATTGGTCCCCTAAGTATTTTCTCGAATGTCCACGCGGACGAAGTCGCGGGTGGAAGCTAGTCACACATGTAAGACTAAATTCACCGTCCAACCGAACAGCTGTGAATTGGATCCGACTTTGTATTTGGTCTCTGTCGCACAGGTTCGCAGCCTAGTACAGACTCCAGACTCAATGGTTTAAATTGCATAAAATCACCAGCTTATCTCATGTAGAGCTAAGCTTCTAGCTCTACACGCCCTAACTTCACACACTCTACACCTTAGTCAAAATATGGGGCCTGGCCGTTTCAGTCCTACAAAAACTACTGTTATAACAAAAAAGTTAATGAACAGTGAATCAATTTTTCACCCTACGTCACAGCCGTCTCTATCGTCTTCTACAAGCCGTGCGCATAAAGTTGGCAACGTCGCATTTCTAGTTTTAAGTGAACCGATTTGACACCGTTTGACAGGTAAACAGCGAGTAAACCTCGAGTACTGAATCCTATGGAGATGGCATATTGTTCTAAGTATATGAACTATCCGTTATACAAATATGAGCTAAATCGACATTGTGCTCATAAACAGCCATCTTGTTCTATCTTACCTCCAATACTCCATGTAAAAAAGAGACAGCAATATATTTATTCGACCTATTTTTGGCAACATTAAAACGTGATGTCATAGTCTGTATCATAGTAATGGCGCATGATTGAGGCCGGTGACCGGTCGCCATTTTTGTTTCTCGGTATGTCTAGGTATGCCTCACTTTTTCGTAGGTATGCCATCTCCATAGTTTAGTACTCAGAGGAGTAAACCGGTTCACAGCAATGTTGCCGGTCCGCTTCATAGCATGGCTTGTAGAAGACGATAGAGAAGGCTGTGCCTACGTCCATGTGACGGTACGGTAGCGAAACGGCCAAGCCATATTCTGAATAAAGTGTAGAGTTTGTGCTTGTAAAGTTGGGACGTGTAGAGTTAGAAATTTGGCTCTACATAACATTAGATAACTTTATGACAGCGCGAGCCATATGGTGTCGTCTTAGCAACGCATGAAAATGTTTTTGGTGGGATTTACATTGCTTATGAGAAGTAAATAAATAAATTACTTATTTTTCTATTTTGAAAGGAGTGACAGTGGGAGAGCATACATTTGACGATCGATTTGGCGCAGGGGTAGGCTACCCACCTTCTGCGCCAGTGGTCTCGGGTTCGATTCCCGAACAAGACAAATATTTGTGTGCATGAACATGTCTATTTGTCTTGGTCTGGATGTTAACTATGTATATTAAAAGAAAAATGGAAAATAAAGTATTTAGAAAAAATCGACCCGTCTCACAACCAGCTCCGATGGGACTAGGATTTTTCTATGATAAAAATTGCATTGTGAATGCATAAAAGTAAAAATTTAAAAATAACTATGTATATTAAGTATGTATTTACAAACAAAAAGTATTTAAGTATATATTTATCCGTTATCAAGTTTTCCATGATACAGTTTCTTAATGAAATTAACATGGGCTTAGATAATTGGTGTGAATGGAAGAAGTTATTTATTATTATTTATTTATTTATTCCGCTGTCGGGAAAGTTTACGATGGTTTGAGAATAATAAGCAGGAATCCTGATATTCACGTGGGAACTGGTAAAACATTTGAAACTATGCCTCTCTAGTTTCAATGTAATAAACGATCGGCATTTATGGTAGATATAGTTTTTAAGTTTGTTTGTAGAAAGTTATCTGTGGAACTACTGCCCCGCTAGCATGACCAAGGAGTTTGTACAAGGAAACTGGAGTTTGCATTGCTACATACAGGGGATCTGTGCAAATACTTCCATGGATCTGTGTTGTAGCCTGAATAAAAAAGTGTACCCCGCAAATTTGACATTTAGTACGTAGTGGCTGTCAGTTGTCAGTATTTTTGGTATTTTTTCAAAGTGTAGGTGAGACGGAAGACAGCCACAGTGCCACAAAAAAGTGTTAGTACTGCACTCTCCAGTTACCTCAGTATTTAGTCTAAGCTCTTTGAGCATGACCAACAAAACGCGATATCATATAGAGCTTTATCCCGTTTAACTGTCAAAAGACAATAGGTAAAGATTTGTCGTCGACAATGGGTAGACGTTTGAGTTTCGATAAATCGCTTTATCATGCGATATAAGTCTATCACGTTTTGGGCGGTCATGCTAGGCTTACTGGACTGATTTTAAAACTCCATTCAGCAGTAGACAGACACATTATTCCTGAGTGATATGCCCATGGAGCTAGACTTAATACTGAGGTGACTGGAGTTCTCACCCTGATTAAAAAATGTACCCAGCAAATTGACATTTAGTATGTAGTGGCTGTCAGTTGTCTCATATGACCATACGTATTTTTTTTAAGTGTAGGTGAGACGGAAGACAGCCACTGTGTAATTTTTGGTCACAAAAAATTGTTCGTACTGCACTCTCCAGTTACCTCAGTATTAAGTCTAGCTCCATGGATATGCCTATTTTATAACATATCCCTATATATTACACGAAGAGCCCGTAGCACACTAGGCCTGCAATCATTGAGGTTAAGCAACTTTGGCAATGATCGGTCACGGGATGGGTGACCAAAAACTTTCATCTCGAGCTCCTCTGTGCTTCGGAAGGTACGCCGTTGGTCCCGGCTGCATTTGCAGTCGTTAATGTCATGGCCATGCACTGTCATGGCCATTCTCCTTATAAATGCATAAGAAAGGCCAGTGCCCCAGCAGTGGGGACATTAAATGGGTGATGATGATGATGATGATCCCTATAACCCCACGGAAAGAGGATATATACGGGCAAAACGCGCGGCGCTGCTAGAGACAATATACATGGTAGTTTTTTTAATACCCCGGATAATTTCAGGGATTATTCTACTCATGAAAACGTGTAGGTAAGCATGTACGAGTATATCTAATTCTTGCGGTACCACGTAATCTAACATATTTCACCACGCCAAAGGCACAGAATAAATACAATCAGTAATCTATCTAAGTATTGATTGAGTCTGCATGTGACCACGGCTGTAGCAACACAGCCGAAACGTCAAGCTGTAAGTACATATGTACAGTCAGCGTCAAAATGATCTGAGCGTTCAAACCTACCATAAATATCTAAACATTTGACAAAAATCACTCTAACTGCCGCTTACTTTATTCAATACAGGACATAAAATGAGACAGATAGAGATTTAATTATCAATTAAAGTTATATGGCGTATCTGAGTGCGGCAGTAAGCACAATACTTTAATTTATGGTGTACCTTTGTTTTGTTGTCATTTGTTCTCAATAAACAAATGAATTCATGAATTAACCTTCTCGAGTTAAGGTTGATTTTTGTCAAATTTTCAGATACTTTGGTAGGTTTGATTGAACGCTCAGATCATTTTGACGCTGACTGTACTACATAATAAATGTCACGTTGAGTCCCGTTCCTCTTGTTTATAATTATAATGGAACGCAAAAGTTTAAAAAGGTTGCCAGTTATGTCTTATGTATCTCTCTCACTCTCTATACAGAGAGGGAGACAGAGAGAAAGAGATACATATGAGCAAGGGCATCACCAGGGTGGAGCAGAGTGGAGTAGAGTCTCAAAATAACAAGCTTTTCTCATATATTTTGGGTTCCATAGTATCCACTAGCAACCCCCCCTCCCCTGGGCCATGAGCTGGCAGTGCCCTTGCATATGAGACATATCATATCTCGCGTTCCGACCTTTTAGTAGATATTTATTCTGTGCCACAGCCTAGGAAATCGAGTCAAATCGTACTATTTATTAGGCTGTGGTCATGTCACAGGCGGAATCAAACCGCAGACCGCAGGGAAAGTTCAAGTTAACGACACTACGCGAAACATTATTGTGGAGTTTCCTATTGTCGGTACGAATACTTAAGAGATCAGAGATGTTAAATTTTATGCTGGAAATATTTTTTTCAAACAGCTCAGGATGGGACTAGAACCGGGACGTATTTCTATATATACATACAAATAAATAAAATTGGAGTGTCTGTTTGTTCCGTAGTCAACGAGGAACGTTTATAGTTTCGCCATGTCCGTCTGTCTATGAATACACATATAAATCAAGCCGACAAAGTGGTGAAGTAAAATTTGAAAAATATTTATTTTTTCGGTTCCCTCCCCTACACGTGAATCGGGGAAAAAGTGGGGATGTAATATTTTTTTCTTGTCTACCCCATAGTGTGGGGTGTCGTTGGATAGCAATTTCAAAACTATTGCTGGTTTGTGAAAACAGTTTTTTGATTAAGGAATCCGTTTGTGAATTATTTTGCTTTAAAGTGCAAAATTTTGTTAGTGTCAAGGATCCGCTTGTCATTAGTAATTTAATGGGTGAGGCCAGGAGTGCTGTATTGTATAGCACAGGCCTTCCTTATATATATATATAAATAAATATTTTCTTACAATCACACCAATTATCTAAGCCCATAGTAGAACATTATCGGGATCAGAACAATCAAAGAAACCAACCAAAGATGGATGAGAAGAAAGGACTGCAGGTCTAAGATTTTCATCAAATCGGTTGTCAAGAAGAAAACTAGAGAACTTCTGAAACAGAGTAGGAGAAATATAAGAACGATTGTAGGTGTACTTACTGGGCACTGCCCACTAAACAGACACCTATCAGTGATTAAACGGACAGAAGACCCGATCTGTCCGCAATGCAAAGATAGAGAAGAAACAAGCTACCACTTCATGGCAGAGTGCCCGATATATGCATCACTGCGCTGGGAGCTCTTTGGAACGGACAAGCTTAAGGAAGAGGATCTAAAGAAGTTAACGATAAGTCAACTCAACAGGTACTGTAAGCGCACAGGTAGGTTCGAGGGTCCGACGCCGGTGGGGTAAATGATAACCCGCCTCCCCCCCCTGATTTTTCAGTTTTTAGGGGACTTGGGGAACTGGGTGAAATGGTCCCGACCTAGGTGACTGATCACCCGTCCGGCTTCGCTGGCGTCCACCCTATAAATAATAATAATAATAATACGCCCATAGTAAATTTCTTAAGAAACTGTGTCTATGTGAACTTGATAACGGATAAATATATACTTATATACTTTTTGTTTGTAAATACATACTTAATATACATAGAAAACACCCAGACCAAGACAAATAGACATGTTCATGCACACAAATATTTGTCTTGTTCGGGAATCGAACCCGAGACCTCTGGCGCAGAAGGCAAGTAGCTTACCCCTGCGCCAAATCGGTCAAATGGATATATGGATAAGAAGAACGGGCCATAACCTAGCACGCGAGCCTAGTGCGGATTACTGGATATTAACAACTGCAAGTGCAGCCGGGACAGCCTTCTGCAACACGAAGGAGCACCTTCGTGTTGCAGAAGGCTGTCCCGGCTGCCTAAATAATAAATTTTTGGTCACCCATCTCGTGACCGACCTTAGCGGAACTTGCTTAACCTTAACGAAGGTTGGCCGAGCTTGTAACTCCTAAACTTTTTCTGTCTTCTGTGGTGATGACGGTACTTTTTTAGGGTTCCGTAGCCAAATGGCAAAAAACGGAACCCTTATAGATTCTTCATATCAAACAAACATGACATATTTATAAGGGTTACGTGGGTCCCGTTCTCTGTCTGTCTGTCTGTCCGTCCGTCCATCCGTCCGTGTGTCACAGCCACTTTATTCCAAAACTATAAACCTACACAGTTGAAACTTGGTAAGTAGGTGTATTCTGTGAACCGCTTTACGATTTTAATACAAAAATAACAAAAATTAAGGGGGGCTCCCCATACAATACATGGAACTGAAACTGAAAAATATTTTTTTTAATCAAACATATTCTTGTGGGGTGTCTATAGATAGGTATTTAAAAATGACATTAAAGATGTCTTAAGTCTTTATTCAAAAGTCAATCTTTTGAAAGATAGAGCCTTCCGAATTGGTAAAATGTGTGTGACCTCTAACTTTTGAAATAAAAGTGTGATTAATCTAGAACAAATAAATCTGTAGATCTTAATAAAATCTTTCAACAAAAATTGGTTTGAACGAGATATATATAGTAAGCACTTTTTGAGATTCGACATTCATACAAACACTATGACAAACAAAGTTATATTTAGCTAGCACTTAGGTAGCACTTAGCCTTCATCACACATGTTAAGTGGAAGCACACTACTCCCGGAATCCTCAATGACTGAGGAACTGGCTATCTTTCTCTAACTGCCGGAACACAACAATGCTGAAAACATCATTGTTATGGCGTCAGACTTAGATAACATGGTGGTAGCTAGCCAGGCAGACTAATTACAAGACCTACCACTAACAAAAACCAACAAACTTCACAAGGTTTGCCTTTAAAGATGTTATCAGTAACATACTGAAATCATAGTTATCTCCTCAAGGCTATTCCAATGCCATAGACTAAAAGCGGAAGTTGCCAAATCAAACCTTCAGAGATGGCGACTGATTACAGTGACACATCGGACGTTGTGAAACGGACACAAACTGATTATTACACGGCGGATAGGCAGTGGACGTTCAAATAGCCATCTTGGTTTTGGCGAAGGTCTGAAATCTTTACATCAGGTTTTTTAAAGTTATGTAAGATTAAACCCTCAAGAGTGTTGCGTCGCAATGCGACAGACTCGAAATAGCCGTCAAGTGTGTTGTGTCGCATTGCGACACAACACACATACAGTATAGGGTATATAAAAAGCTTGTCTGTGGCAGAACTACTGTATTTCTATCATATAAACTTATGTCACCGTGTAGTAGATGAAACGAGACGACTATATAATCAAAAAGAAACGTCTATTAGTAAAATTAATAGTACCACAGATATAACTAAAACTATAGAAAATAAACACATAATACATTTATCACTTTATTTATCAGCAATAACTATGTACACAGTATTGGCAATAAACGATATTCTATTCTATTCCAACACCGGTCAGCCATCTTGAAACGACACATTATTCAATGGCCAAGGCTCCGCAGAAATCATTATCAGTGGATGACTTAGCTGCACGGCTCAAAAAATTAAGAAATAGGTAAGTAATGTCTGGTGTTTTACATCTGGATTTAAAAAAAAAAATATGATGAACTAGCCTTCCGCCTGAGGCTTCGCCCGCGTAACTCTAACACTATTCTATCCCGTGGGAATGTGATATTTTTCCGGAATAAAAAGTTTTTTCACTCTTTTTCACTCTCCAGTCCAGACTCTTAGTATATCTACAAATATCAAAAATCACGACGTCGTTTTGTTGCTACGTTTTTACGTGAAAGACGGACAAACAAACACAGGTTAAGTGTGAATTTCAAAGAAATAACGTTTTCCATTGTAACTATTTTATTTCTGAGTAATGGCCAAATAAAAGTCGTAGCTCAGACATCTGGGTGGTTCACTAATAAAAGAATGAGGAAGAAGACAATTTAGTACTTAACCTCTTTTTTAAACTTACCTAAAAACTATGTTACAAATTAATGTCCTAGATACCTTCAAATGACAAAGGTGTCAAATAGTTTGAAATGCACGTCGCTAAAGCATTACATAAGACATAGGAAGAGCGGTGAAAGAATTTTAATGAATTGAACTGGGTCATATAAATGAGTGCTTTGATTTGTCTATTCAACGCGAATAGTTCTGAATGTCCTTGAAAACATAATTTAATCGTTAAAAAAAACTTAATTCACAGTAAATTTCGTACTTGAATGAAGCTGGTTTTTTTTGGTCCTTCGGTACAGTCAGCGTCAAAATGATCTCAGCGTTCAAACAAAAACATTTAATTTTGACAAAAATCACTCAGCACAATATTTTAAAGTGTACTTTAATTTTGCTGTCATTCGTTCTCAAATAACAAATGAAAATGATCCTTTATGTTTTGAGATAAGGTTGATTGCTGTCAAATGTTCAGATAATTTCGGTGGGTTTTAATGCTCAGATCATTTTGAAGGTGACTGTACCACTAGAATGCAAAACTGTCATTATCGTGACCGTATTATATTGTATGAAAACTAGTCGTAAAAAAAAACTAAAATTCAAGAGATTAATTAGACAACAGCACTTTGACAGCTTTTAACGGATAGTAAAGTTCAACACGATTTTGCTGATACACACATATGATAAAAAACGATTTTAAAAAACTAAAAAAACCCGTCTGCGGTGCAAAAAACTAAAAAGAAAAAAACAAGCAAAAAAGATCGATTGTGGATTGAATATGTTCTTAGTTCTTACTAGTAAATTGTATGCAGCGTTATATATATTAGGTACTTAATACAAATTTTAAGTAAGAGAATTCTTGGAAGCAAGCGGGATCCATTTGCGTATAAAATCTATAAAAATATCATGGATCCCGCCTGCTTTCAAGAATTCTCTTACTTAAAATTTGTATTAAGTACCTAATATATATAACGCTGCATACAATTTACTAGTAAGAACTAAGAACATTATTCAATCCACAATCGATCTTTTTTGCTTGTTTTTTTCTTTTTAGTTTTTTGCACCGCAGACGGGTTTTTTAGTTTTTTAAATTCGTTTTTTTTTATTTTAAGCTTTTTAGTTAAATGTTCTATGTACATGAGCAAGACCTCGCAGACGTGTCAATTCTTGTAGGGAGTTTTGGTCGTTAACTTCACGAAAAACCAAAATTCTAAACAACTCCTATTATTATCGCCTCCTAATAAATAAACCAAAGAAAATAAAACTTCTAAACCAAAATTCTAAACAACTCCTATCCTATTATATTATAATAAACCAAAGAAAATAAAACTTCATGACTAACTTAACTATCAATGAAAACGATTTCGTTAAAATTCGACGAACAATTTTTTTAAAATTAAAATTGATTAAATATCACGTATGTCGTAGACGTATACCTAACCTAAGACAGATATTTTATTTTATCATCGCAATTCGTATATCTATCATTATTGAATCACAACAATTCAAATTTTAAAAAATATTAGCTTTTAAATACACTCACTTAACAGTATTTTATGTTTGCCAAACGTTAGCGCGTTCTAATCGACTATCAGCGCCATCTAGCTGTGACCAAAGAAAACAATATCTATATAAAATTCAAAAATGAATGTTGATAAGCGCAAAACTCGAGAACGGTTAGTCCAATTCGGCTAATTTTTTTTCATATGTTCTATAAAGCACGCGGAAAGGTTTTTATGAAGAAACTGCGTGAAAAATAGTAAAACAATACTTTTTATTTTTCCTATACAAACAATTGCACTTATTAGTCGAAATTAGTTCAAAACATATCACTTATTTATATTTTCGTCATCGTCTTTGTAACCTCCTCATTTTGATACCCCACTCGATGGGATTAATAGTAGATTGTACAACAAGTGCATAAAACGTACCATTTTACCCGAGACGTATATATCCACCCGAGCCGTAGGCGAGGATGGATAGTCAATTCGAGGGTAAAATGGGTTTTGTGTACGAGTTATACACTCTGCTTTTCACTTCGAGTGTGAGGAAAATAAATAGCAATATTGCAAAAAAGAAAAAATAAAGACTTCGCCATATTGGCGGGAAGACTTTCTTTTTCTTTTTTTTATACGTGGCATTGGCAGCACAGTGACTTTAGCATAGATCGTAGTCCTTAATGCTCTTGTAATACTTCTTTCTCAGAAAACTCATTAATTTTGCCTAGTTTTATTAATTTAATAATTTAACATGGATTATATGTACAAAATTTAAGAAACAGAATGAAATACGTTAAAAGTTTATTTGACGAAGTTTAATTGCGTGCGTGACTGTTTACCTGACGACCTTTGTCTTAGAGTCTGAGACTTAGACGAAGATTTTACTTTATGCACTAGAGCATAAAAAGCGATTTTATGCAGCCTATACCCAACATAAACACGAACTTTACGAGCATGAGAAGTGAAAAAAATATTTTTTTTTACAATGCACAGAATATGTCGCCTAAAAGCCGCCATTTTGTTTTTTTGTTAATTTTGATGTCCCATTGTCACTCGGCCCGTTAAGACGAATCTGACGACGTATCATTTATTAAAATCGGTTCATCCGTTTAGAAGTTACGAGGGAACATAGAAACGGACACACATACATACAGGTCAAATACATAACCCTTTTTTGGCTTCGCCGCAGACGGGTAAAAATAACATTCAATGGAACAAAGAAAGAAAGAACAGACAAAAAGTTAACTTAAAGGCTACGACATAAAAACGACATATATAGTTATTAAGACTCGGTGTGCAGCTTTGCCAGTCGGCAAAACACCGATTTTCCCTATAAATACTATTCCTACCATAACGACTCTTTCATTCGGACTTCTCTCGTTATCATACACCCCTCTTTTTGCGGCCATGCGACCGAAAGAAGACTATTTTTCTTATCTAAAATACTTAGTTTTTTATTTTTTAAAGATTTTATTTCATATTCTTTTTATAACATTTGGCACAGGGGTAGGATACCTGTCTTCTGCGCCAGAGGTCTTGGGTTTGATTCCCGAACAAGACAAATATTTGTGTGCATTGAGCTAGATAATTGGAGTGATTGTAAGAAATGTATTTATTTATTCGACTTCCCTCTTCTTAATCAGTGTTGCTTCATAATGTAACAGATGAGCTACAATAAAATTCGTGACACAGCTCATTCGACTCATCACGGTGCGCTAAGCCGCTCAAGAAATGTTTGTGTACGTGCGGCGACTTCCGACCGAGCCACATCGAGCCAGGGTTGACAACGCCTAGAAGCAAAAGAAATATATGCTTGCTGTAGCCTGCGACTTCTAAACTATGCGTCATAAACCTGATTAAGTTTGGTTGGTGGTAGGACTTGTTCTTAGTCTACCTGGCTAGCTACCACCATCTTATCTAAGTCTGACGCCATAACAATGATGTTTTCAGCATTATTGTGTTCCGGCAGTTAGAGATAAGATAGCCAGTTCCTCAGTGATTGAGGATTCCGGGATTAGTGCACTTGCACCTTCAGCTTAATCACTTAACATCAGGTGTGATGAGGGCTAAGTGCTACCCCGTTTTGGATTAAAAAAAAGTTTTAATCAGGCAGGATATCAATCAAAGAATAAAGGAAAAAAATATAGTACGCCTTTCCCTTTTCTCCAGTGACTAAGGATCGTAACGCGATTAGTTTTTTAGAAGTCAGTAAAATGGATTTTCAACTGTCTGTAGACGAGAAGAATAGTTGGGATGGAACTATCGGCTGTCCGCAACTTCTTAACAGATGAGCTACAATAAAATGCGTGTCACAGCTCTTTCGACTCATTACGGTTGGCAAAGCCGCTCGAGCAATGTTTGTGTACGTGCGGCGACTTCCGACTGAGCTACATCGAGCCAGGGTTGACAACGCCTAGAAGCAAAAGAAATGTATGCTTGCTGTAAGCTGCGATTTCTGAACTAAGCGTCGTAAACCTGATAAAGTTTTAATCAGTCAGGATATAAGTCTAAGAATAAAGAAAAGAAATAATATTATGCCTTTCCCTTCTCTTCACGGACAGTATAGTAGGTTTTTATAGTCAGTAAAATGGATTTTCAACTGTCTATAGAGGAGAAGAATAGTTAGACTATCGGCTGTCCGCAACTTCGTAACAGATGAACTACAATAAAATGCGTGTCACAGCTCACTCGACTCATCACGGTTGGCTAAGCCGCTCGAGCAATGTTTGTGTACGTGCAGTGACTTCCGACTGAGCCACATCGAGCTAGGGTTGACAACTACTAAGTGGATCAACCTTTCGAACAAAACAACTCATTTAAAATGGGTCTATTCGTTTGGAAGCGAATACCACAGACCTGTCTGTCTTCACGTTAACTTTATAACAACCATATTTTTATTTGAAGTAAAAAAAAAATACTCGCTCTTCTCCCCTGATACAAACATATATTTTTTTTAATCCAGGATGTAAGAAGTTAGAAGCACTCGTGAACGTCTTAGCATCTACGCCGCCATCGGTTAGCAATTCCTACGGGGGCGGGCGGCGGGAGACCTTGTAACGAAAAAACTCGGCAAGGAACTTCGTTTCCTAGAGGCTATTTTTAGTCGTCAATTTGCAAAATTATTTTAAACACACTCAAATTCAAAGTCAAATTAGAGAAGCATTATTTAAATGTTTACTTTTTTGCATTCACAATGCAATTTTTATAATAGAAATATGGAAAATGAAGTATTTCGGAGCTAGTTATGAGACGGGTCGTTTTTTTTCCAAAATACTTCATTTTTAATTTTTCTAGAGAAGCATTGTTTATTTAATAAACTAACTAACGAAATCTCAATACATTTTATTGCACTGAAATAATGCAACATGATAAACGCTTTTCTTATTTATTCGAAGGAGCCAACCCTACCCTGCCCAGTATAAAAGGCGTATATTATGTCATACAGTGAAACAGTGAAAGTCGGACGCAGAGCCTACTTCGACTGACCAACATATGAAAAATGGGTTTTTGTCTGTGACGTAAGAACGGGTTTTATTGACCTAAAGTCGGAAAGAGTTGGTAGCGCACTCGGCTTCCGATTGTGATTATCAGCAATTACCACAATGGTCGGTTGCGGGATGGGTGACGAAAAGTTTATTATTTAGAACTCCTCCGTGCTTCGGAAGGCACGTCAAGGTTTTTGTTTGTGACGTAACAACGGGTCTTATAGACTTAAAGGCTTAAGCACACCAAACGCTGGTCAGAAGCAGCGCTGTTTGAATGCGGGCCCGCGCAAGTTGTAATACAAGAAACTCAATGAACTACGTCACACTAAATTTGAACGCGGGCCCGCGCTCAAACTGCTCTGCGCCGCGCCGAGCCGCACTGCTACTGCCGGACTACAAACGGCGCGGGAGCGGGGCAGAAGCAGCGCAGGCGCGGCGCAGAGCAGTTTGAGCGCGGGCCCGCGCTGTTGTATAACTATGGCGGCCATGTTAGCATGACACACCGAGGCAGGGCGTTCGCAGTGCAGCGCAGCGCGTCGAAAGCAGTTGACGAGAGTTGTATTATGACTACTGCCTGCCTAACCCGTCACACTGAACGCGGTTTGAACGCGGGCCCGCGTTGCAAGTGCTTTGAAACTGTTGCTGCGTTCAGTGCACCGACTCCCGCTGATTCCCGCGCTGCTACTGACCTGCTCTGCTCCTGACCCGCGTTTGGTGTGCTCAAGCCTTAAGGGTATTAACATAGGTATCGATAAAAAATGTTTGTTTGGATAATTTTTTGGGGTTCCGTACCCAAAGCCCAAAGGGTAAAAGCGAAACCCTATTACTAAGACTTCGCTGTCCGTCAGTCTGTCTGTCTGTCTGTCTGTCACCAGGCTGTATCGCATGAACCGTGATAGCTAGAGAGTTGAAATTTTCACAGATCATGTTTTTCTATTGCCGCTATAACAATAAATACTAAAAACAGAATAAAATTAGTATTTAACTAGGGCTCCCATACAACAAACGTATTTTTTACCGTTTTTTACTCGATATTAATAACGGCAACAAGTAGACGCTTGAAATATTCACAGAATATTAAGTTGTATATTCAATTAAAAAAATAATAATAAAATAAATATTTAAGGTGGCTCCCATAAAACAAACGTGATTTTTTGATGGTGTGGAACCCTTCGTGCTCGAGTCTGACTCGCACTTGGCCGGTTTTTAACTTTTATAAATCGATAGTCGCCGGCTGCACGCACGAAAAAGGATGACGCAATGTAACGTTCCGCCTGAGCTCAAAATAGAACTATAGTACTTCCCATAACCCTAGAGTCCTGTTTGGTACAGGGGTTGGGGTTTTAAGAGGAAAACTATCAAAAGTAAGATAATTTTGTATAGAAATAACTAAATTTCTCACAATCCCACAAATGATTTAGCTTAACATTGGTAGCATAATTTTGTACCATGTAAATACAATGCTTCTAACAAGCATGTAAATGAGATGTGTGATAGATTGCTTGTTCTAAAATCAAGCTCGTCTAGCTGTTTATCATCATCACAGTTCATGAGATACAGCCTGGTGACAGACAGACAGATGGACAGTGGAGTCCTAGTTCCCCGTCGTTATTAGAGTTTAGTCCCGTTTTTACCCATTGGATACGGAACCCTAAAAAATATTTTTATATAAAAATAAAACCGCCTTCAAATAAATGACATCAAAAAAGTAAGAAATAATCCCTCACCAAATAACGTAAGTACTTTGAAGTCGAAACATTTGAAACATGTACAATTTTTTGTTGTCTTTGTTAAAACCCGCCCGACTTCAAAGTACTTACGTTATTTGGTGAGGGATTATTTCTTACTTTTTTGATGTCAGTTTTTTTAAGGCGGTTTTATTTTTTTATAAAAATAATTTTTATTTCACTCTTTTTAGTGCATCATGCAGGCAATTTACGTGTATTCTGGTAAATAGGTATGTGATCAAATTGAGTACCTCCTTTTTTGAAGTCGGTTAAAATACCTTGAGGTATCCCCTTTCCAACAAAACAAGAATCATCTAAATCGGTTTGTAAATAAACAAAGGATTTATGCCTAAAGATACGTAATAAATTCACATTAATTGGTAACGAGAACGACAGTATTTTCAAGATTTCCTGAAAACTACTGAACCGATTTCAAAATTTCAAAAAATGGGACCAACTTGGAAAAAAACCTAATGTTATAACGTTTGAATCATTTAAATCGGTTCAGCCGTCTTTGAGTAATCGGTGTACATACATATAAAATAAAAAAAACGCGACGAATAGATAACCTCCTCCTTTACAATTTTTGAAGTCGGTTAAATTCGCGACGAATAGATAACCTCCACCTTTTCAATTTTTGAAGTCGGTTAAATAGCTGATGATGATCAGTACCTACTGTTTTACTGCGCCATCAGCTCTAAATAATTTATAAACACTTAAGTTTACGTCAGCACCTAAATTTGGGGAGAAACTTCTAAACGCATAAGGTCAGAAGAACAATAGGATGAAAACGAAAGTAGCCAAAATTGTTCTCGCATTGTTCTACGCTATCTTTATAATTGCAAATAAAATACGTAAAGTATTTGAATAATCCCCTTTGGTTAGTTTTGTTATGAGGTGCAAAAAATAAAAACAGTTATATGATACCTTTTTTTAACACGTCTGACCATTAAAATTAATATTTTTAACATTTTATGTTATTATAATTTATAACTAGCAACTACACGAAATTATCCCGCGGGAATGTATAATATTTTTCCGGGATAAAAAGTAGCCTGAGAGTCGGAATCGCGCACCGAGGGTTCCGTACAATCATAAATATAAATAAATAAAATGTTTTCATTGGCGAGGCTATACTCGTCAAAAAATTTGCGGTGTAGAATATTGCAGTTTAAGGTCAGTGCCATCTCTTGACTGATAGTGGAACTAATGTTATTTTTGTTGGCAAAAAAAGTTATCCTTACATAAACTTCTATCATCGCTATGCAAACTTTGGAGATATGGGGTGTGGGGGGCGGTATTAAAACTATGCGGCCTAAGAAAAAAAGAAAAATGTTTGAGAATATGCAAGCAGCGTTCTTTCATATGATACCTCATATGTCCAGCCCCACTTTTAATCACTTTTATCCAGCTGTGACAGACAGAGTCGCACCATGAGGGTTCCTTTTTTACCATTTTGGTTCGGAACCCTAAAAGACAATCGTTGCCATTTAATGTCCCCACTGCTGGGGAACATGCATTCCTTATGGATGGATAAGGAGAATGGGCCATTGTTGGTTGGTGGGTATTAGCAACTGTAAAATGCAGCCGGGACCAACGGCTTTATGTGCCTTCCGAAGCACGGAGGAGCTCGCGATAATAAAATTTTGGTCACCAATCCCGTTAGCGACCATTGCGAAAGTTGCTTAGCCTCAACGATTGCAGGCCGAGCGCGCTAACCACTGCGCCACGGGCTTCTAGATTGTCAGTTTTGATAAGTGGAAGGTACTTAATTTTTTTTGTTATCTTTCCTAAGGTCTAATTGCTTAATGCCAAAGGTATAAATATAAATTGGTTCAGTGGTTTATTCGTCGAACCGAAGCAGTTATAAGTATTTTGTAAAAATTTCATTTTCATGGCAACCTTTTTTGCTGGCTGTACTTTAATATTGTATTGTCATCTAAACCAAACCTGTATTTCAGCTCCATCGAACACTGGGAAGTGGGTCAAATTAAGCTTGCAAGATTTGTCCCCCACTAACTAACAAACTAACATGGCAAGTTAATAAAAAGCTCGTAAAATAGAGTTACTTTCGTATACTTAAGAGTCCACACCAAAGAAAAGCCTTTTAAATGTGACATAAATGTTAGAAAGGCTTTTTAGAAAGTGGTCATATTTAACTAAACACGTAAGAGTCCACACCATAAATACTTATTTCACTTCTAATGCGCAAAAAGTACACCAATATAGCCCTACGAAGCGGGACTAAAGTGACCACTTTAGTCCCTAGGGAGTGAAAAGTAATTAGTTTTTTTCATTTCCTTCATGTGACATAGACAAACTCAAACAGCCAGAAAATATACTATTATCTGTGAAGTGTGGACCATCTTCATTGCGAAAATGTTAAGAGTTTTTTGTTCCATGGTTTTTCCGCAAGGAAGGTGACGCCACGTGTTTTAAATTGTTAATCTGTGACTGGTTTGGAAAAAACTGACCGCGAAAAGGAGTTTTTGGCGCCATTTTGGCGGGATAGGTTAAGTGGATATTTTAATTAATCGCAATTTGTTTCATAGTGGACTTTGTGACTCACGATAGGTGTGGTTTTGTGCCCCAAGTGTCTACGCAACTGGACGATAAGTGGAATGATTAAAATAGGCTCTATCTCGGTAAAGTGATGCCGAGTGTTTTATTGTAGTGGTGACTACCTCAGTAAGAATTATCGAGAAGGCTGTTTTGACACACTATTGACGCCAAATACCTACTCCAAGAATTCCAATGCAATGTAACACACCTACATTCTTATGAAAACATAAAGAAACTATAATCACTACATAGTATAAAACAAAGTCGCTTTCTCTGTCCCTATGTCCCTTTGTATGCTTAAATCTTTGAAACTACGCAACGGATTTTGATGCGTTTTTTTTAATAGATAGAGTGATTCAAGAGGAAGGTTTATATGTACTTTTTATCCCGATATTCCCACGGGAACTGGAACCACGCGGGTGAAACCGCGGGCGGCCGCTAGTAATTTAATAATACTCAAGAATTGGTAATATGGCTAAATGTCTTTGCCTGTCCTACAAAAGGTAGAATTTTTTTACTACTACTACTACTGACCGCGAAAATATCAGAATTTATTGAATGTTTTTGTACTGAATTGACTATTTTTCTCGCACTCAAAGTGAAAAGTACAGTTTGCACCTCGAGACTAAACGCCAACTTAATATACCCTCGGTTTCATTGACTCCGTCGATATTATGACTTCGTTTAGTCCCTCGTTATAAAATATACTATTGCATATGACTTACTTTTCTAAGACTTACCCAGTCGAATTATTTTACGGTTAATAAATTTAAGCATTTTATCATCAAACGTTTAGGTACATAAAAAAGTCGTAAGAAAAGAAATCGATTTCCTTTTAAAACTAAACCGTGGGCGGTTTATATGAAAACGATTCAAATCAAATACCCACGAAAATGGTATTAAGACAATTTAAGCGTGTACCAACAGACTACAAAACAATTATTTCAATAGACTAACATCTCTATGTCTGAGAATTAAAGTTGAAAATCGCTCAAAGAAAGGTTTCCTAAGTAGGTTAATTTCTTTGTATAAAAGCCAATAAGCCCAAAACGGATAAAACCAAAATAGACTTTATTGCTCTGAAATAAGTGTTAAATGTATTAAGCATGAGGTTTATTTTACTTAACTACACTTTAAACCAAAAAATATTTGTTATAAGCTTCTCCGCGTGGTAACCATTCCCGTGGGAATATCGGGATAGAAAGGAGCTTTTTACTGATTAAAGATTTTTTTAAATTGATCCTGTAGTTTTTAAGTGTACCGATTATATACAAGCAAAATTAGTGTAGAAGTAAAGATAAAAATATATTAATATTTTTTTAAGTTAAATAATAAATCACTTTGTATAAAAAAACGGGCACTTGCATTATTTTCATACAAAGATGCTCACTAAATTGAAGTTTAAAGAAAACTGTTCGTATATATTTTCTACAATAATTTATGTGTCAAATTTGTTGGAAATATGTTTGTTTTAATGATTTGAAACGACTTTGAGATTCTCTTCACATTAAATTTTCCAAACTTCCAAAAATGTTAAAGATTAGTTGAGTTTCATAGTACACTCGGCAGCACATCAGGTAAAACAGTTGAACTGCGATAACAGCTTTAATTACGTAGGGCATAAAGGCAGTCTTGAGGTCAACATGTATAGTCTGATGTGCCGCCGTGTGTACGTACAATGTATAGAACGTGTATAGAATGTATAGAATGTATAGAACGTTTCCTTTTTATTAATCCTATAATATAATATGAATAAGATTAAGATTAGTGTGTTCATTAAACTATTTGATTCCTTGTTTGGTTGAAAATTGTTTACTGTTTTAGGTAATAAGCAAAATTGTACTTAATTTTAGCGGTATTCTGTTTGTGATGGAAAGTAACCTTACTATTATGTGAAGGTCATTTTTCAAATTTGACGACTCTGTATAAGTTAAAACAGGGAGAAAAAAATAGCCCTTGGCGAGTTTCTTGCCGGTTCTTCTCGCTACAAGGTCTCCTGCCGTAGGATTTGCGAACCGATGGCGTAGCTTCATTGACGTTCATAAGTGTTGTTAAACAAACCTAAATTGAATAAACGATTTTGAATTATTGAATTATTGAATTATTGAACAAAGGAAATGGGCAAGTGTTTGTTCTTATTTGAGGCTTTTATTTGAGAGACGAGTTATTTTGCATCTTGATAATGTAAACTGTGGAGAGTTACGAGAAAGGACGAATAAAAGCTAGTTATTTTAACTTTCATTTTTTTTGCATTCACAATGCTATTTTTATTAATGAAAAATTTAAAATGAAGTATTTAAAAAAATCGACCTGTCTCACAACCAGCTCCGATGGCACTCGAACCCACGACCTTTTGCTATCTGGGGGACTGCTCTGACCACTGAGATACGGAGTCGTTAAACGTTGTGAGACGGGTCGATTTTTTCTAAATACTTCATTTTCAATTTTTTAACAATAAAAGCTATGCAAAAAAGACGCATGTTTGTATTAAAATAAAGCAAGTGGAGTGTCCGTTTTTTTTGCAAACGAGTCTATAAATCGATTTGAATAAGCTAGTAACATATAAAAAAAATATGTGAACAATAAAAAAAACTCTTTAAAAATAAAGTAATTGTAAAGTTAAGTAAGTAATCATTATTTTACTACTTTACGAAATATCATTGTTTATGTTAGGGGCGTCAATTTAATGTTTCGTACTTAAGAACTGAATTCTATATACTTATTGAAATTATAAAAAAAAAAAAAATATACAACACAGAAATAATTAATTGAGCCACAAAAATACTAAGTAAGTAAGTACCTGAAATACTAAGATGCACTTTGTGATGAATATACAAAGTGTCCCCTAGGCCAACTGGCCCCATTGTATAAAACATCCCCGACAAAAAAAATCTCTAAGACTAAAAAAATATAATTTTCTTTCGGTCGGGGGATCCCCCAACACATAAACCTACCATTCTAGCACTTTTTTTGTGGTCCCCCGAGAGAGAAAACTTACTTTTTTACTTTTTAGAGCGTTTTTTGTGTGGGAAAATTGAGAATTTTATTTTTATTTCATTCTTTTTAAATTACTCACAAACGTTTGTAAGTAAACACCCATTATAGAAACAAAAATAGAAAAAAGTTTATTCAGCAAAAATTTTTTTTTATAACAAGCTTTTTTGCTGACTGTACTTTAATATAGTATTGTCATCTAATCCAAACCCGTATACAAAATTTCAACTCCATCGGACACTGGGAAGTGGATCAAATTAAGCTTGCAAGATTTGTCCCCTAACTAACTAACATGGCAAGTTAATAAAAGCTTGTAAAAATTTGTGGTGTACTGTGTGTAGCTCTGATTATTAAATTATTATTATGTTTTCACAGACGTTGGTCTAAATTATGTTAAGTAAACATCGCCCTTGATTACTATTGCGCTTCGAAGACGCACCGGAAGCGATCGCTTGACTGGCCATAGCCCTCTTTGCCCGGCGCAAGTTAGAAGCAGAAGCGATTTAGCTTAGGCGAAAATACATTCAGTGTTCAACTTTTCGATTTAGATAGAGTATTTTTATTATTTAAAATTTTAAAAAACTATTTGGTGGTAATGTAACTACGTAAATTACGTTTTTAAAACGTCATTTTATATAACTCTGATATCTTGTAAGCAAAAATGTCTCTGCATCTTGCCGTATTTCTACGTAATAATTAATGAAAGAAGCACGATGATAAAAAACGAGAAGTAATTTTTTCCAACAGTACCTACTGCAATCGTCGACTTTTTCTAAGGCTGTACTTTAAGGATTGCTATGTAGCAATAAGGCCGCCTATTGTGTGTTTACTTTTTGTTTAACTTGTATTTCTCTGTATCGTGTCTGTTTTTATGTGCGATAATATTTAATTAAGCGTCTATGACTTTTTTATACGCAAAGCAAAATAGTTAAACGGTAACAACCGTGACAGAGAAGCCACTTGCAATCAAAATTGCTTTCAAAATGGTTAAAAGTACGAAAAATATTTTTACTCCAAAAATATCACCGGATCAGATAATAATATGTTTGTTGCATGCACTCTAGTTTTAAATTACAAGTAGGTACTATTTGTCAAGCCTCTGTGAAGGGGGCAGGCGGGCGGTGTGGCCAAACGCGATTTCTGTCTTTGTTCTCGAACCACGACTTGTGGTGTAATGATTTAAGTGTTAGACTGCCGACTCTTTTACAAGCTCTGCTTAGCTTAGGCCTGGGGCTTAACTGGGGTTGTGTTAAATGTCCCTAAATATTTTTTATTTTTATCAGATCGCTGAATCTCATAAATTGGCCCAACCAACGGTAATCGCGTTCACCGGCGCGTATTTTCCGCAATCGGCCTTTCACTATGTTCACTTATGCATTCTCACAAAATGCAACCGATTCGATGAAAATTAAGTTTCGTTTACATCAACGTCAGTACCCCAAGCTCGGAAAATTATCGTTATCGTGAACGTATCGTATTTTGTATGAAAATAAGAGCAGTGCCTCTTTTGGTCGTATGACGAACAATAATTCAATAGATATTTGACAGCAGGACTTTAAGAACCTTTGACGGATGACATCAGTTTTCAAATCAAATAAACTTAATTGCACCAATAAATACACGAACAAGTACAACAAAAATACAAGAAAAATACACAATAGGCGGCCTTATTGCTACATAGCAACATATACATTTTCGTGCTATTAACACGAGGATTCCCGACCGAAATAGGCACGCTAACGCTTGCTCGGCCGCGCTCGATACACTTCGCTTGGACCCAGCGGCAGCCGGCAGTGAACTGTGAACTCGCAAGCGCCCCGCGAATCGAAAATCACTTAAAATTCAATTAAAAATTAAATAATAAAAAAAAACTAACGGCCGGAATCCCTCGGCTATTCAAAGACAATTATTTTCATATGTTTTTCATTAACTAAAACCAAGTATACTGCAAGTAATATGACATTTGAATTATTATTAGACGGATGTTTGGAATTTTATTTGATAGAGTAAAATATCATTAATCGAAAAAATACGGCCGGAAGCACTAGATAAATAACATACAGGGTAAATTTTTAATCAGTGCACAAATTTTTAAGATCGACTCAGAATCGGTAAGTGATCAACTTTCTCCTAGAAACATAGGTCGAAATATGACATAAATTTTTTGACTCTTCATACAAATCGGACTGATCAGGTGATCGATAGTCCAAAAATTTTTGTCGTATTTCGACCCATGTTTCTAGGAGAAAGTTGTTCACTTACCGATTCTGAGTTGATCCTAAAAATTTGTGCACTGGTCAAAAATTTTTCCTGTATATTTTTTCCAAAATTTAAGTACTTGTGATTTGCGAGTAATCCATAATTTAAAATACTTTATTTTTGGGAATCGGCGCCTTAAAGACAAATCTCATCAAAAACATAAAATATGTGAAGTCTAAGCCAACTTCAATATTAGGAAATATGGTTCGGTTGTTGACTTCAACGACAAAAGATGTGAGATCTAAATGGGTGCCAAGTTTAATGGTCAGTCAGTCCTGAAAATTTTGAACATAAAATGTTTTATAACAACTTAAAATATAATTTCTTCTTATAACTTAGGATAATATATTGAAGCCTAAGGTCTGACCTTATTTTTCCAAAATTTAAGTACTTGTGGTTTGCGAGTAATCCATAATTTAAAATACTCTATTTTTGGGAATCGGCGCCTTAAAGACAAAAACTAAACATTGGGTTAATTTTACACAACACTATATAAGTTGTAGCTTGCTACTTACAGGTGATCTGTGATATAAGTAGTCTCAATCTAGGTACAGTTATATGGGTACCTATCAGAAATATACGAACCTAATCTATAAGTACTAATATTATAGAGAGGAAAAATTTTATTGATTGTTTGTTTGCATCGAATAGGCTCCGGAACTACGGGACAGATTTAAAAAAAAATTTGACCATTAGAAAGCTACATTCTTCCCGAGTGACATAGGCTATATTATATCCCGATTCTCATGGGAATCCATGGGAACGGGTACCACGCGGGTATAACCGCAACGATCCGCTAGTGTATGATAAGGGTGTATTAAATTTAGCAATAAGTTTTTAGTAAAAATTTCATTTTTATGACAAGCTTTTTTTCTGACTGTAATAGATTCTAATAGTTGATTCTAATAGAGTAGGGATGACAAACAGCCTGTTAGTGGAAACGTTGGAGACGGTTAGAAAGAGAGAAAAGAAGAAAAGAGCGGAAACTTAACTGTCTAGAGAGCATCTGTTTGACCACAGCCCATGGGAATCCATGGAAACGGGTACCACGCGGGTATAACCGCAACGATCCGCTAGTGTATGATAAGGGTGTAGTAAATTTAGCAATAAGTTTTTAGTAAAAATTTCATTTTTATGACAAGCTTTTTTGCTGACTGTAATAGATTCTAATAGTTGATTCTAATAGAGTATGGATGACATACAGTCTGTTAGTGGAAACGTGGGAGGCGGTTAGAAAGAGAGAAAAGAATAAAAGAGCGGAAACTTAACTGTCTAGAGAGCATCTGTTTGACCACAGCCCATGGGAATCCATGGGAACGGGTACCACGCGGGTATAACCGCAACGATCCGCTAGTGTATGATAAGGGTGTAGTAAATTTAGCAATAAGTTTTTAGTAAAAATGTCATTTTTATGACAAGCTTTTTTGCTGACTGTACTTTAATATTGTATTGTCATCTGAACCAAACCTGTATACAAAATTTTAGCTCCATCGGACGATTGCAAGCTTTACTAACTAACTAACATACTAACTAACTAACTAACATACTAATTAACTAACTAACATACTAACTAACTAACTAACATGGGAAGTTAATAAAAAGCTTGTAAAAATACAAGAGCAAGAGCTTGCAAGCGCGCGGCGTACGACCACGCGGTGCTCTTGTATTTTGCTGATATTTTTGATACTTTATTATTAAAATACCATAATACTTTATTAAGAAAATATCAGTTACCTCCTCATTCCGTATGTTAATTTCAATTAAAATATAACTTTCAAAATATTTAACTTTGCTAACTCATTTATTAAAGATCCGTTGTTACGAGAGACCAGAAAATCCTACTTGCAAAATATCAAGAAAAGTATTATTATAAATGCTCTATAATTAAATAATTGCTAAATCTTTCATAGCATCGTAAGTAAACCGTGGTAATACAAAAGTTGTGACTCACTTTAAATCCGGTTAAAGTTTTGAAATGAAACCATTCATTATGATTGGGGAAATACGTCATGTTGAAAACTGTATGTTCACAGATCACACAAGAATGAAGTAATAAGTTTTAAGTAAAAATTTAATTTTTATGACAAGCTTTTTTGCTGACTGTACTTTAATATTGTATTGTCATCTGAACCAAACCTGTATACAAAATTTCAGCTCCATCGGCCACTGGGAAGTGGGTCAAATTAAGCTTGCAAGATTTGTCCCCCACTAACTAACTTACATACTAACTAACTAACATGGTAAGTTAATAAAAAGCTTGTAAAAAGTAGTATGTCACGCGTCGTTAACCGCCTCTGTGTTCTAGTGGTACACACCACCACTATCAGACCTAAAGGTCCCAGGCCCGATTCACAGTGGGGGTACATATTGTATTTGGTTGTTTTTTTTATATTTAAAGGGGCAAACGAGCAGACGAGCCACGTGATGGAAAGTAGTCATCGTCGCCCATGGACATCTACAACATCAGAAGGGTTGCATATGCGTTGCCAGCCTGTTTAGTTCTAAGTTTGCCTGGCTAGCTACCTGGCGCTGATACAAAAATACTGTAAAGCTGGGTGTAGACATTGCAAGGCGTTCGCTATCTTTTAGGGAAGCTCGTCCCATCTTAGTTCTTGCCTTGACTTTGTTCAGGCCTTATATCGTCCCCTGGTGATGCAATATTAATGTATAGGAGCTATACGCTGCGTATAGCGCAATCTCTTTCACAACATTTTTTAACATTACTATAATAGCTAGTAGTAAGGCTATAAATCGTTCGGTTGACATGATGAAGGTCCCAGGACCACCCAAGGTCACGGAAAGTCCCGTTTATAAGCTGTTAGAGGCAAGTTCATTTTACTCTATTATAACATTTCTATTAAAATAATGTCAAAAGTAATTAATGTAAAAACTTCAATACTGACCAACCAAACAAATGTTGAAATTTTTGCCTGTTTGTTTTCCTGAAAAAACCGTTTTGAAAATAATTATATTTACTTATCTTTTTTTTTATTATATTTCGTACCATAATTTACAAGACATTTGAAATTTTAACTGTAATAAAAAACGCAAATGAATTTAAAAAACATAACACTCTTGGTAGTCGTGTAAAAATGATGTTTCGCGATGACTATCGATAAACACAATGATTCTTTAGTTTGGTAATGCCTTTAATGTAACTTTTAGCATGCCTCGCGTTTTGCGGAGCAGCCTCGGTAGTCTACACCCAGCCTTATGACCTACAATCAACTGACATTTGACTGCCGATGCCGACCGTATCCGTTTGTCCGTCTGCCACGAGAAAGTATGTTGTATAATCAGCTGATAGCAAAACATATGATCTCATCCGCATATAAACATAATAACAACAACATGTAGGTATGCATATTATACTAGCAGCGCCCCGGGGCTTCACTCTCAAGGAATTTCGGGGATAAAAAATAGCCTATGACCTATTCTCAGACTTACTTACACAAAAAGAAAATATAAATATCGGTCAAACAGATGCTCTCTAGACAGTTAAGTTTCCGCTCTTTTCTTCTTTTCTCTCTTTCTAACCGTTTCCCACGTTTCCACTAACAGGCTGTATGTCATACCTACTCTATTAGAATACCTCTATGGTTATATCCCGAATCCCGATTCTTGTGATAAAAAGCTACGGCTGCTATACTTTGTTCAATGTAGCATGGGAAATGAGCAACGAAAATGAGCTGTCATACCCATCCTATGACGGCTCATTTTCGTGCAAAGCAAAATGTTTTTTCTTAATAATTTTTTCCCGCGTTCTTCCCGCGTCTTCGGTTTGGCTCCAAAGACATGTGTCCGAATGTAGTTCATTGTTTAATTTTGACAGCATTGATTCCACTGATATAATCAAAGCATTCAAATCTCTTAAAATGAAAGGTACCAATGATTTATGGGGTATATCCGTAACTATTCTTAAAAGCAGTATTTACACCATTGCTCCATATCTTGCTGTAATTTTTAATGATTGCATTCCTGAAGGAATTTTTCCTGACAATGAAATTTAGCAAAATTATTCCATTATTTAAAACTGGGAACAAAGAAGACCCAGGTGATTACAGACCTATATCCATTTTACCCGCCTTGAATGAGATCTTTGAAAAAATAATACTGGAGCAATTATTAACCCATTTTCCTTTAATTAACTTCTCACATAATAAATAGGTAGTTTTTTTTTAATTTTTTTTTTATAAAAACTGGTTAAGCATTTGACCGCCATCTTGCTAAACAGACAGGATGCAGTCTAGGGTGTAGCATGCTTACCCAGTAGGTGCCCATTCACTCTTGCCTTGAAGAGGCAAATACAAATACAAATACAAATTCATTTATTTGTAAACATAGGTTATATATAGGTACAGATGGTGTGTAAAAGTTCAGTATCACTATGTTTGGCCATTATTAGGCGTACAAATATATTAGATTTAATTGGATTATTCTTGATCCTTACATTGATGACAAAAGAAGTTAAATAAAATAATATCAATTCACGTCAGATGCATACATATTCAATCTGTTTAAATTAGCAAATAAAAAAAACAACAAGTCACGTAATACTAACTATGTTATTAAATAGTCAACAAGATTAAAAATTATAAGATGGTCAAAAGCATGCATAATGTCGATTAATATAATATTTATTTATAATTTGTCATTTAAATACTCTGTCAAGGTATAATAGGCTTTACCTAATAACAATGATAGTAGCTGCTTGCGAGATGAAGTCAAATTAGCTTCTTTTATTGTTTTGGGCAATTTATTAAAGATTTTAGGTGCCATGCAGTAAAAGCTATTTCCTTTCAGTGCTGTTTTAGTAGTCGGCGCACTTAACTTATTTCCATGGCGTTTGCTTTTTTTTGTTTGACCAGATGATATTGTGGGAAAGAGATGCGGATTCCTCCTGACAAACATTGCAGTTTCGTATATATAAAGAGAAGGCAATGTTAAAATCTTCAGATCAATGAACTGTTGTTTGCAGCTATCCTCTCTTTTCAAACCTTTTATGGCCCTGATGCACTTTTTTTGAGCTTTAAAAATTATTTCTTTGGTTGAACAATTTCCCCAGAATATAATTCCATAACGTAGAATGGACGCAACATAACCGTTATAAGCAGTTAGTACTGTCTCTAAATTAGCTATTCTAGACAGGGATCGAAGTGCGTAGACAAATTTACTCAAGCGTATACACAAATTATTTGCATGAGTTTGCCAGTTAGTTTGATAGTCCACATATAAACCTAAAAACTTTGTTGCATTGACAGATTCTATGGCATCATCACCATGACGTATGGTCAGATTAGGTGCTTGTGTATATTGACGAAAATGCATAATTTTGGTTTTGTCAATATTTATATTTAAATTATTCATTTCGAGCCATCTTATTATACGGTTTAATGTCAAAGTAATTTCATTTTCATATGTCAAGGTATTTTTACATTTCATTAATATAGTACAGTCATCAGCAAATAAAGTCATGGGATATTCAATGGTTGTAGGCATGTCATTTATATAAATTAAAAAAAGTAGAGGTCCTAATATTGTCCCCTGGGGAACTCCGTACTTAATGTCTCTACATTTTGATAAGTGCTCAATTTCAATTTTTTTATCATTACAAATACATTTAATGGCGGTTTGCTGCTTTCTGTTACTGAGGTACGATTCAAACAATTTTAGCGCTACGCCGCGTATTCCATGATGGTAGAGCTTTTGTAAGAGTATACTATGGTCAACGTAGTCAAAAGCTTTTGACATGTCCATGAATAGGGCGCAGATGTTCTCTCTTTTATCCATAGAATCCGTTACCAATTTTAGCAAATCAAAAATTGCTAAATTAGTGCATTTATTCCGACGAAAACCGTACTGATGCGGCGTAAATACATTAAATTTTTCAAAAAATAAATAAACTAGCATATATATAATTTTTTCGAAGATTTTTGATAAAACCGGCACAAGAGCTATTGGTCTATAGTTTTTCATGTCAATAGTATCACCTTTCTTATGTACCGGTTTTATTTTAGTTAGTTTGAAAGCATCTGGAAATACGCCCTGGCTCAATGAGAGGTTTATTATATGAGCTAATGGACTGGCAAGATGTTCGGCACAGCTTTTTATAGCTAGGGTTGATATGTCATCGTAGCCCACACTATTTGTGTTTTCTAGAGATAAAATAGTTTTAAATACTTCCGGAGGACTAGTTGGTGTCATAAATATAGAGTTCGCGTTAGATTGGGATTTAATGTCAACTTTGCTATTTTTCAATGTCACTTTTGATGTTGAGTTAACTTGATCGATAAAGTAATTATTCAGCGTATTTGCTATGTCATAAGGATTTTTAATAATGATATTATTTGAGGAAATTGCCCTAATCGTTTCCGGTGGAAAGTTATCTTTATTTTGTTTAATAACTGACCAAGTAGCTTTACACTTATAACTAGAATTTTTAATTGTAAAATTATTTTGACTCTTCTGTGTTAACGTAATAATTTTTTTAAGGCGTTCGGTATAATTCCTAAGTAATATTTTATTAGTCGTAGAAGGAAATTTTCTATATTTCCAAAGCAATTTTCTTTTATTTTTACTGCAAAGTTTTATTCCACGAGAAATCCACCTCTGTCTTTTTCTAGCTTTGATATTAATAATTCTAAATGGAAAGCAAAGATCATAGAATAAGCGTATTGTGTTGTATAATAAGTTATAGGCTTCGTTTACATCCGTTTCATTGTATACTTCGGAAAAGCTCAAACTTCCTATGGCATCATAAAACTTTTTTACATTGGTTTTATTCATGTCTCGTTTCTTAATGCGCCAAGAACTCAATCTGCTTTTTTTACTGACTGGAAATTTTAGTAACTGCGCCGTGTGATCTGATAGGTTAAGGTCTAGTTCATCAGATTTACAACGGCATATGTTAGTGGCGAAATTGTCTAGACACGATTTGCTGATTAGTCTTGTAGGTTTGTTAATTTGTAATTTTAGATTATAGTTATGAAGTAAATTTTCAAAGTCTATAGACATTCTGTTCATTTTTAGTCTATCAACATTAAAGTCACCACACAAGATAATTTTTTTATTTTTCCATTTACTAAGGTAATCTAACATTTGTGTCAATTTTTCCAAAAACAGATCATAGTCAGATTTAGGCGGTCTATATATACATACAACAATTATGTTAAGAAGTGAGAGTTCCACAGCACAAGCCTCAAACACACATTTTACACAGTATTTTGAGATATTAATAGTTTTAAATTCATGACCATGAAGTACAAGTATACAGGAACCACCTCTTCGACTGTTCCTAGAATAAAAAGCGGCAAGTTTATAGTTACATAATGATAAGTTCGTTTTGTCTTCCTCGACCATAAAGTGTTCTGTAAGACACACAACATCGACATCACATCCATCTAAATAAAGTTCTTCTATATGTAATGTTAACAGATTAAACTTACTTCGAAAACTACATATATTCTGATGAAAAACACTAAAATTATTATGGACGAAAAAATTTTGGCCAAGTTTGGTTTTACGAAGGGTAGGTCTACTACCGATGCCGGGGTTGCACTTCTTAAGCATGTCTTTGGAGCCTGGGAGGGGTCGCATAATGCACTTGGCTTATTCTGCGACTTGTCCAAAGCTTTTGATTGTGTAGATCATCAGACGCTGCTGTAGAAGCTAAATCATTACGGTGTAAAAATAATGCCCAGAAACTATTACACTCGTACCTATCTCAGTTACAGAACTCAGACAGTTGATATAAATGGGGTGAAATAAATAGATTCTGATTCAAAGCTAGGTGTACCCCAAGGGTCTATCTTGGGCCCTTTCTTGTTTTTGGGTTATATTAATGATTTACCTGACTTTGCAAAAAGCTTAAGCGAGATTGTCATGTATGCTGAAAAATCTTTAACATGGTCCTATAAATACTATAAGCACTGAAATAGGAATTCAACGACAGGTTTTAGACACACACAATATAAAAGGAGAAAACTTAAAGAAGCATGAAATGAAAAATATACAATGAAATTAATTTAACACTTACCTGTATACCCTGAAGAAAGCAATAAAACATATTAAAAATATGACAAATAAAGAAAAAGTTTAAAAAAGGTTAGTATGTTAGGATCACTAAGGAAGGTAAGAGAGCAAGACATAGTTAGAAAAAAGCGTAAATATAGGTATAAATAAAATATATGATACATATCTACAACACTTATACAGTATTCAATACCTGCTGAAGTCATAGCTATATCTTGAGTCTTCTATATATTTATGTTTATCTAGCTATGTCTTGCCAGCCGACCACATCTGAGCACAATTAGTTTTTTTATTTTTTTCTGTCTATCACACCGCAACGTAACGTTACTAAAACAAAAAATAATCATACTAATAATTAGCTTATAAAATCTTAAAAAAAATATACTAAATAATATATAAATTATATTAAGTCCCAAGTGATTCTATTCAATACGATAATATACAAAATTGATTTGGAAACTAGAAATCCTCAATAAAAAGTTGCTAAAACATTTACCACCTAAATACCTACTACTAACAACTACATTAGAAAATACGAACAACTTTCAAAAATACTCAATTTAACAAACAATTATCTTTGCAACGAACATCTTAACACCAAAAAAGTGCTTCCGCGAACCATCACGCCTTTAAATTGTCTGTAACATTTTAAATGTGCAATTTACTTTTTACAACTGTCCGAAATTACGCAACGGTGTGATAGTACGACATAATTCTTGTATTCACTTACTTTCGTCGTTTATAACCGGGCCATAACTGAAGCTATCTGTTGGCCCGTATTCAATGCTATTCGAGTCTTGAACACCAAGAATGCCAGCCTTTGCTACTCTGTGACAGCATCCTTTCAGTAACCCACCACAGGAGCCTTCTAGTAAACCGCCGACCATCCAGCAATAAAAAAAGAATTCGCAACTGCCTCCCTGCGGGCACTTTTTCTCGTCATTTCTGTCCTCTTTTTGCGAGACCTTTTTTAGTACGCTCGCTTTAAGTTCGCTCTCTTGCGCGGTACTGTCTAATAGGCGGCCAGTTCTCATTTTTCTCATGTCTTTTAATATTTTTGTCACTCTGGCTATCTGTTCATCAGATATTGGTTTGAATTCTGGCAGTATTGTGGCCGTTATGTTTGGAAAAATGTCATTTCGCGCTAATCTCAAATCGGTTTGTATAAACATTGGTTTTTCAAGATGTGTGCTTTTTTCAATAGCTCGGTGGTGGTCGGTGGAATCTGTTTGGAAGTAGAGAAAAAAAAAACAGTTGGTGAAAAGAGTATGTACAGAAAGATAATGTAGTCTATGATAATACCATAACCAAACATTTAAGGAGGGAAGGATAAAAAATAAATACAGAAGATGAAATGACAAAGTTATGAAACATGAATAAAGGATGAAATTTAATTTTTTTAGTTAACTTTTTTGTTATTTCTGTCACCTTTACCGGTATAATGGATCGCTGCAAAAAAAATGTATGTAAAAATAATAAGTGCTGACACAAATCATGAGCAAGAAACTACTACATCCATTTGTATACTTTTTTCAATGTAGCATAGGTCCTATGACAGCTCATTTGTGCAAAGCAAAAAGGTCTTTATGCTAATGAAATAAAACTCAAGAAAATCAGCATGAGATATTTTTATGCAGCTTATATGTTAGAAACAAATTAGACCCTATTCTTTGTTCAGAAACAACCTTTTGCTTTGCACGAAAATGAGCTGTCATAGGACCCATGCTACATTGAACAATAGTAGATTGTATTACAAGGGAGCAATGGAGGCCCACAATTTTACGACAAGCACCCAACATAGACACATTCTGGTTGATTCAAATATTCAAAATTCAAAATCATTTATTCATTTTAGGCTGATACAGCACTTGTGAACGTCAATGAAGCTACGCTATCAGTTCGCAAATCCTACGGCGGAAGGCCTCGTAACGAGAACAACCGGCAAGAAACTCGATGGTAGGACTTGTTCAAAGTCCGCCTTGCTAGCTACCACTATTTCATCTACGTCGGACGCTATAACGACGATGTTTTCAACACTGTTGTGGTCCGGCAATTTGAGATAAGATAGCCAGTTCCTCAGTGGTTGAGGATTCCGGGAGTGGTGCGCTTCCACTTCAGTCTTATCTTCACTTACCATCGGGTGTGATGAAGCCTAAGTCGTGGGCCACACTGGAGCGACCGCGGGGAGCGGAGGCGACCTGCGGATCCGCAGGACGCGCGAACACGTGCTATTCCCTCCGCGCCGGTCGCGGCAACCACCGGACGCGCCAGTGTGGCCCCTCCCGTCCATCTCAATATATTTGTTTTTCCCGCTCAACGCGGACGCAAGACGCGCTGCTCCAGTGTGGCCCACGACTAAGTGCTACCTCGTCGTGGATTAAAACGAATATAACCTCTGAGAATTGAACCGAAACGTCATATATAACAAATCACTCAACCACTAAGGTCTTTTATATATGACGTCACAATACACCGTTTATATGAATATGACATTTCCCGTCATATGCTATAACCAATTATAATCATGCAACGAAAGTCATTGTATTGCATAGCATACGTGTGTTTCGTCATTTTATGCTTTCTTAATATACCTAACCGCATGCCCATATAGTTGACAAGCAAATTTCGCATTTCTGCGTTTTGGAATAAAGCATAAAATTCTGTAAAAAAATTTTGCTAAAATATTGTAAGTATGTCATGTGTCGTGTTTAACAATAGAATTATAGAATATTACATTATGCAGTCGTTTGCAGCCAATCGGTCAAGTGCGAGTTGGATTCGCCCATGAAAGGGTTCCGTACCCACTTAACGTACCGATTACCTACAACTAGCAAAAATACCACTATAATTTTTCGCACAGAAAAAAATATAACTTTGTTTTTGTATGAAGGACAAAGTTATATAATTATGCGGTTTTTGAAAATGTGTAATATCTCAAAAAATGCTAACTAAATATCATTCCAACCGATTTTCGTTATAAGTATTTATTGAGGTCTATAGCATATATTTCTTTGAGACTTTTTAGTCTGTTATTTTAAAAGTTAGATGGTGGGTGTCCCCCACACAAACATGTGGAAGTGTCTTTCAAACTATTGACTTTGTGAAAAAATGATTGAAGAAACCGTTATATTATTTTTAAAGACACCCCAGTCCAATGTCTAAGACACCCCACACGATTTTTTTTTAGATTTAGTTCCATGTATGGAGAGCCACCCTTTACTTTCATTTATTTTTTAATTTCGTATGAAAATTGTAAAGCGGTTTACAAAATACATCTACCTAACAAGTTTCTAGTGTGTAATCTTAATAGCTTTGGAACAAAGTGGCTGTGACGTACGGACGGACAGACAGTCGTGACGAATCTTTAAGGGTTCCGTTTTTTGCCATTCAGCTACGGAACCCTAAAACGGGTACTTGCTTTATTTTCATACAAACATGGTCACTTCATATTCATTTCAATAAAACGGTCAGTAAATTATTATTACACTACAATCCTTACTTCATTACTTATATATTTTACTTATATATATATATATATATATATTATATATATCCTTACTTCCTTACTTATATTATAAATGCGTCTCTGTCTGTCTGTGTGTTACACAATCACACCTAAACTACTGAACCGATTTGAATGAATTTTGGTACAGAGATAGTCTAGAGCCTGAGAAAGGACATAGGCTACTTTTTATTTCTGAAAAATATCACCTTCCCGCGGGATAGCGTCGTGTAGTACACTCGGGCGAAGCCGCGGGCGGAAGGCTTGTTATTTATAATTCTGTAGCCCTAGCACGAAAAATTATCGTAATCGTATTATTTTGTTTGAAAACCAGAGCAGCGCCTCTTTCGGTCGTATAAGGAACTGAAATTCAATACATATTTGACAGTAGCACTTTGACAGCTTTTGAAGGACGGCTTATTTTCCATTCGATTACCATATTGATAGTTTTTGTTTTTCCGTTAAGCCTAAGAAATAACTTTGATTATATCTCTTCACATTCCCAAACTATTTACAAACAATGTAAAGCATTAGTTAATTTTCACAGGAAAATGTATGGAACGTGAACAAAAGTTTAAAGTTTTTGAACAAGAGTTCAAAGCGAGTATAATATTGAGGAATAAGGTATTGGACTGTTTTTTTATTGGCTTAAAATGTTTATTGAAATGGTAGCAACACAACATAGGTACTTAGGTATTTATTTCAAAATTTCTTGCATATTTTCAACGATATAGAGCATCAAACTTTCAAATTAGATAAGGAGAGCGCTACCGGCCAGTGACGTCACATGCTGGTAGCGCCCTAATCTCGCCATAGAAAATTTATTTCGTTTTAGAAAGAGACAGCTAGAGTCACAATTAAATAGCTCATAATTCGCTTGTTATAATACAAATTAAATTTCTTTTTTCACATTTGTTCTTTAATAATGTTATATTCTCTTTCTCCTTATTCATCCAAAAGGAAGGCCTGTGCCCCATCAGTGGGGACATTAAATGGCTGATGATGATGATGATGATGAATGTTATATTTCTAAATGTCATAATTAAATCTACATTTCAACAAAAGTCAAATACCCTATTATAAGAGCAAGTGTGTACGGTTATCGTATTCAGCCTGTGTTTTTGCTGATTAAGCATCTTTCGCCATGATCGGTCACGGGATGGGTGCCCGGAAATTGATTATCTCGATCTGCTCCGCGTTTCGGTCGTTAATTGGGCACAGTCGCGATTTTTTGCTAAAATATTACTTATTTATTTACACTTTTTTATTTATTTTAAACATTTTACTTACATATTTTTTTTAATTTTTTTTATCATTTTCACTTATTACATATTTTTTATTTCTAAAAGTCAGATTGCTCCATGTTGATACGAATTCTAAATCCGCACCAGATTGGGCCCGCGTGGTGGGTCATGGCCCATTTTCCTTATCCATCTATAAGGAAGGCCTGTGCCCTATCAGTGGGGAAATTCAATGGCTGGTGATGATGATGATGATGATTATGTACGTGTTATTCGTCAAAAACAAAGTAAATAGGTCAAATCATGTGCCCTATTGGCGCTCACTTAAAATGCATTACGTACATCTTTATATTATTTAATCAAACATTGCGTAATACCTAGACGCTTGTCTCGGACGCTAACTGGACTTGTACCGTCAGCAAAAACGGCCACAAAAAAAAATAAGTTACTTATAAACGAACTCTGTGTGAAGTTTGAATCAAAATTATTGTTACGGGCTAATTTTATACAATCGGTACCTTTCTAGATTATAGGCATCTAAAGTTGCATAAACTTATTATTACAATTTTATTTTTCAAATTCAATTTGACAATTTTTATCAAAAATAAAAATAAATTGTTTTGCACCATTTATCTGAACAGATTACTAAAACCACATACCACTGAAACTGAGGGATAAACATAACAGATAAATATTGTTCAATAACGACGATTTTTTTAACATGTTGGCAGAATTCAGATGTAAGAGTATTTGTATTGAGGGTCAACCAAAACATCAAGTACAAAAAAAACCACTCTAAATATAAGTTCCACAATAAACCACTTTTAATAAAGCTCTTTTAAAATTTGTTCTGGAAAAAAAGTTTTTCGATAAATTTATATTAACTTCCTGATATTGATTAACGACAGGCTGTTTTGCTGACGGTGCCTCACCGGTGACCGTCTCGCTTTCACATTCTGTGTGCGTTACGCTGTCGCGTAATATTATACAACTGCAGCATAGAACACGAGAAAAGAGGTTAGGAGTCAAAAGGTTTTGGGTAAATAGCCTCAAGGACTGTCAGTCCGCCTTCAGGCAACGGCCTGTCAACTGGCCTCAATCGGCCACACACTCACAGTTATACATACAAAAACCGAATGTCAGGCTGTCTGTTTGAACGAGGACTGCAGGCGGACTGCAGGCAGACTGCAGGCGGACTGATAGTCTGTGGGTCTTTTGACTCTTCTTACTTTCTTTGTTCTTCTAACTCTAACTATGGGTGCGATTGCGTAAGGTAATCGTATTATTTGGCTGCAACTTGTATGGAATGATATTTAGTAAGATACAATCATCATCATCATCATGTCAGCCGAACGACGCCCACTGCTGGGCATAGGCCTCCCCCAAGGATCTCCACAACGATAGGTCCTGTGCTGCTCGCATCCATCGGCTTCCCGCGACCTTGACCAGATCGTCGGTCCACCTTGTAGGGGGCCTGCCCACGGAACGTTAAGTTACAATATGAACGTCCGATAAGATACAATATGAACTGTCAGATGAATACAATTGACTTTACGCAATCGCCTATCATAGTTAAAATTACTTTTCACACTTATGCTCTGAAATGTTAATATTATATTTGAGAAAAGAATGCAGTACGTGGCACTTTTCCGAGGTAAACATTCTAAATTTGAAAATCACTGCAGTAATGAATTTTAGTACTTACTTACTGCACTGATTTAAGTGTACTACCCATGAAGTTCGACTTAATACTGAGGTAACTGGAGCGTGCAGTACGAAAAATTTTTTGAATACCACAAATAACACAGTGGCTGTCTTCCGTCTCACCTACACTTTAAAAAAATACGTATGGTCATATGAGACAGCTGACAGCCACTACATACATAAATGTCAAATTTGGTGGCGACACTTTTTTATTCAGGGTGAGAGCTCCAGTTACCTCAGAGTATTAAGTCAAACTTCATGGTACTACCCAAAGATATTATTACCAATTTTTTTCTTTCGTTATTCCTGTGTATAAAAACAGAAAAAGCAAAGGGACATTTGCACCATACAGCCACATTATTATTATTATTATACAGGTAATTATTATATCATAATTAGGTTAACTTTTTTTTTAATACGGTGCGCACAGAGTATATTACCTCGTATTGTACCACAAGCGCTATGTACCCTTAGCATGAACATCAATCGAAAAAACAAAATAAGATTTATCATAGACAAAATATCCTTTACGAGTAATTTTGTATGGGAAATATGTACAGCGCCATCTACCACCCAGAAGCGGGTATTGAAGTTGCGCATTTTAGTAGCAAGTAGTAAGTATCAATAGGCTGTATGACCGTTCCACTTGGCCACACAGACCAATATTAAAAAAACGGCGGGAATGATTTTCAGCGGTTGATTTGATATCAATACAGTTTATTTATATTGTGTAATAAATTATCAAAATGAGTTCTGCCAATGAAACATATACAGACATTGTATGTACCTACTCCACCAAATTTGAGAGCAGAAGCAAAATGAATAACAGAAAACTTACTGCCAGCAAAATCAAAAGAAAAAGATATAAATGAAAACCTACGATCTGATTTGAAAAGTGAAAAAAGGCGCATACGTTTTCGGAATCTGTGTTGTTGGCGTATTTTAATGATACCTACATCATTAAAATAATATTATTATGGGCGATTTATACATAAGTGTGCCCGGGAAAACAATAACATTTACATTGAATAATTGCCCGAACATGTGTGATATAAATTTTAATAAATATTATTTAGTTAAACAGTTTATTTTTTATTTCCTCGCATTTCTTGAGAAAAGCACTATTTATTTATTTTTTATTTATTTTATTTTTATTCGGAAAACATACAGTGATACATAACTAAATGATAACTTATTGGATTCTATACACCAATTACATGTTTCCACATATACAAAACAAAGTAATATAACAAGATACATTCGTTACATAGTAGTTAGAACCACCAGTGAACAATAAAGAATTTTGAATACTTTTATATTTTTAAACTCGGAGCAGGCTCTAAAAACGAACCCCATGGCCTTACTGGCTTTTTTAGCAATGATATCCACATGCCTATCATAAGTCAATTTACAGTCATGTGTGATGCCAAGGTCTCTAATCTCGTCAACTCTATGCAGATTGCACCCTTTGAGGGTGTATTCGTTGCGTATTGGCTGTTTTTTGCGTGTAAATGTTATGAAATTGCATTTAGCGGAGTTCAGGTCTAATTTATTCAAAGCGCAATACTGCTCGAACCTTATTAAATCTTCCTGCAGTAGAAGGCCATCACTAGGGAGAGTAATACTCTTAAATATCTTCATGTCATCAGCATAAAGAAGAAATGTAGAATGCTTGAAACAAATGTTAACGTCATTAATGAAGATATTAAAGAGCAATGGCCCCAGCAATGAGCCTTGGGGGACACCTGAAGGGATATTATTCCAAGCAGATGTAAAACCATTTAGAACTACAGCCTGGCAACGATTTTCAATGTAAGAACTAAACCATCTAAAAAGATTACCACGGATTCCCGCATGATAAAGTTTTTGTAATAGTATAAGGTGATCGATCCGATCAAAAGCTTTGCTGTAATCAGTGAAGATGGCATCCACTTGACCACCAGAGTCCATACAAGAAGTAACAAAGTCAGTAAACGCTAATAGATTTGAAGTAGTGGATCTCTTTTGCAAAAAGCCATGCTGCTCCGGTATAAATTCAGTCGACAGAGTTCCATATACTTGGACATACACTATTCGTTCAAGAATTTTGGCAAATATGCAGAGCTTCGATATTGGTCTGTAATTTTTAACTTCATTCTTATTCCCGCTTTTATGTACTGGTGATACAAACGCAGATTTCCATATGTTTGGTACATAACCCTCGGAGACTGAACGCTTATACAATATTGTGAGTGGTATCAGTAAATGTTCAGCACATTTTACAATAAAGTATGGCACAATTTTATCTGGGCCTGCACCTTTATTTAAATCTACCGACTTCAAAAGTTTTAAAATATCATCGGGTACGATTTCAATATTACTGATATTAGTATTTGAGTTAGAGTTCTCTTTAAAATTTGGCAAGTTTGAGCTGTCATTTTGCGCACTTGTAGGAGAGGAAAGAAAATTAGAGTGAAAGTAAGTGGCAAAAATATTACAAATTCCTTCTCCAGTGTCTGCCGATTGGTCTTCGTAACAAACTGATGAGGGAATAGTGTTTACAGCATTTCTATGAGACTTCACGTGCGACCAGAGCATTTTAGGCCTCTCAATAATTGCATTTTCACAATGCTTAATATAATCATCATAGCAATTCTGTTCAACCCTGACGGCCCTCTCACGAAGGATACAAAAAGTGTCATAGTCATCGGTGTTACCATAAGTTTTATATTTTCGAAAATATTTATACTTTTCCTTAAGAATTTTCTTTAAAGGTGCGCTGTACCAGGGCGGGTAGGAGTTCTTAACAAATGGCTTATGTGGAACATATTTGTCTATGATATTATACAAATGTTCATAGAATATATTTGTTGCATCGTCGAGCGAGTTGTTGTCTAAACAAAGTTCCCAGTTTATCTCATCTAAAGATGTGATTATAGAGGCATAATCACCTTTTTCGTAAAAGTATTTTAGCCTGGGTTTTGATGCTAGCGGGGTCTCCTGGTCTATGTTTAGTTCAACAATCAATGATTTATGATGAGTGTCTTCCGGTACTAAGGGATAGTCGCATGGAGTAACACTTATCTCAGTATTACATAATACATAATCTAAAATCCTGCTATTAATGTTTCTACATATGTTAAATTGATTTAAATTGCATTCGGACAAGGAATCAAAAAATTGAGCTTGTGACTCACCTAAAACGCCTATGGGTTGTAGAAAATTTTGCTCTACGCGCCAGTCCACGTTACTTATGTTAAAATCACCTAGTATTAAAAATAAATCATTAGGACAGGAATTAACAATAAACGATAATTTTTCCGTAAAATTTTGTAATTGCAAATTAAAAGAATTACCATGGTTTTCCTTGCAAAGGTATAACGCACACACATGCAATTTGATACAAGTTGATTTAACCTGTTTACGGTTGAGTGTTATGGTAACCCATAAATCTTCCGCTGAGGAACGCCATTCGGGACGCTCAACCGCCGGCAAGTCACGGTGGACCGCGAGAAGGACCCCACCTCCATATTTTTCCCTTGTTTGCAGGTAATTCCTATCACGTCTCCAGACCACGTATCTGTCGTCAAATAACTCGCTGTCGAATAATCCGTCCAAAAGCCAAGTCTCAGTTAATGACACTATGTTATAAGAATGCAACAGAAGATTTCGCTTAAAATTGTGTGTTTTAGTGCGTAGCCCTCGAGTATTTTGATAATATGAGTTTATTTTTTTATTGGTCATTTATATACATATAAGTATAACTATGTATTATCATACTATAATAAACTGAATAGATTACGGATAATTGCAGTACAAGCTTACGGATTGCAATCTCGTATAAAAATAGGCAGTTACGGTTTGGCGTTAAAATATAATAATATAATCTTTCACTTAGGAATAAAAGTATTACACTAGTAGACCACTGTGATGGATATAAAACTAAGATACAAAAACATAGCCCCAAGAACATCATAATAATTAATAAATATTTTTTTGGCTTTAAGCGTAAGGTATCAGCATAATACTTCGTATTAAGAATTAGCGGCAAGTGCGTCGCAGGTAGGAAACCACTCACAAGCGACCGCAAACTTGAATATAAAAGTCTGCAAGCAATATTAAGCACTATGAATGCGACGAAGCACGCGCACGCATACGAGAGCTGCGTAACAGCGTTACTTACGTTTGTGTGATGTTTGTCCTCCCCACTCAAACTTGACGTCTTCCATAAGCGCTGCTAACGGGGTTAATTGAAAAGAAATCCGGTTAAGCTGCTCCTGCATTTTATCCAGCTGTGAAGGCATTGGAGACGTCGAGGCTGGAGAAGTTGATGAGCTCGTCTTACATTTGGGGCAACGCCAGGTGTTTTTCCTGTCACCTAATCTTCTGTAGCCACCTTCGGTTACACCAGCACATGTGTAGTCGTACTGGTTTTTACAAACACTGCAGATCGGGCCATCAGTGTGCTCAGCACTACAGCTCTTGCAGATAAACATTGTGTCAACGAACTATTTGAGAATCACTGGATATGGACACGACGGAGTAAGCGTGCACTTACGAATGCTGCCGAACGGCGACTGAACTGAACGGCGACTATACAAGCCTTGTACGGTAAGCAAATTACCTTGCCTCGAATGATTAAAGCCCTCGCCTGCGGCTCGTGCTTCAAACCATCCTCGACAATGTAATTTCTTACTTACCTGTCCTCGGCTGTAATGTACTATTAACTTACTTGCATTAACAATGCAATTTGAATTATTGAAAATGAAGTAATGAAAAAAACGACCCGTCTCACAATTTGCACCGGTGGGACTCGAACCCACGACCTTTCACTGTCCGGGCGACTGTTCTAATCACTGAGCTGGCTAAGGAGTCGTTACGAGAAGCGTCGAATTTATCCAATACTTTTTACGCGCTGTAAAGCCAGCGTATATTATTCATCAATGTGAAGTTATTACTACCCTCACACACGAAAGAAATACCTTTCCAGATATTTGACAATCGATAAAGATGAAATACTGTTTAACTTTTTTGCATTCACAATGCAATTTTTATTATTGAAAATGAAGTATTAGAAAAAAAAGCTAGCTAAACCTATTACCAACCTATAATATTTCTAACCATATTGCCAACATATCTAGTGCTAGTGCTACTCACCACCGGTTCCAGACCCAGAGGTCCCGGGTTCGTTTCGCAGGCTCGGGTACATACCTATTGTATTCAGTTTGGTTGGTGGTAGGACTGGTAGAACTTGTTCTAAGTCCTACCATCACCTTATAGATCCCACCATCTTATCTAAGTCTGACGCCATAACAACGATGTATTCGGCATTGATGTTTTTAGGTAGTTTGAGATAAGATAGCCAGCTCCTCGGTGGTCAGGGATTCCGGGAATATTACGCTTCCACATTTAGCCTTATCATCATAGCAATATCAGGGAATCGACAACAAATCAAAACATATTAAATAAACACGGATTTTTTCACGCAATTTATTTAACAACTTGGTTGAGTTTTAGTTGTTTTTAGAGATATTTTGGTTTATCCGACGTTACGGCACCTTTCCAGGGGCCGTGGTCACGGAAAAACGGCCACGGTCCGTGACCACGGACCCTGGAAAGGTGCCGTGGACGTGAATATGGACAGTTCGCGCAGATATCTATGATGTGTTTAAATCAAAACATGGTAAAATACATATATATTTACAAAAACTCTTCTCTCGAAAACAATTAAAAAGTTTTAGTAAAAATTACATTTTTATGACAAGCTTTTTTGCTGACTGTACTTTGATATTGTATTGTCATCTAAACCAAACCTGTATACAAAATTTCAGCTCCATTGGACACTGGGAAGTGGGTCAAGATTTGTCCCCCACTAACTAACAAACTAACTAACATGGCAAGTTAATAAAAAGCCTGTGAAAACGGAAAAAAATATGAAATTATTTAATTCATTCATGACGACAATGTGCAACTTCTAACCTCCTCCTTTTTGAATTGGATGTCGGTTAAAAAATAATTAGGTAAGTACTTTTTTAACTCGGTCAAGAGCTTGAGTCTCGCGTTGATGTCTTTTGTATGATGCTGCTTTATGTTATACTAGCGGCCGTCGGCGGTTTCACCCGCATGGTTCCCGTTTCCGTTGGAATATCGGGATAAAAAGTATCCTATGTTTTTATCCAGCTGGCCTAGCATGAGCGGCTTATAACACGCGATACCTTAGTGGGGCAGGTTATCTACTATTTTTGTGGAAAATTTCAACCAAATCCATTAAGTAGTTTTTTGATTATAAAACGTTTTTTTAAAAAAAAACAACCGCCTTCAAAAAGAATCGTCAAACAAAAATTAACAAACACTCAAAAACTAAAAAAATAATTAGAATTATTTATTCAAAGTACTGATCTGTTTGAAGTCGGTGCCGGTGTATTTAAAATCGGATCAGTATTTTTTTAAGTTTATCTATTACAAACACACGAAAAATCAAATCTTTCCTCTTTACTATATTACAAAATACACAAAAACACTGATAATAATTCCCAGACACGTAACGACCAATGTCATGTGTTGTTTTAATGATTTTCCTATAACTTTCGGAAGCAAACGGTGACTTTTTATTTCGCGTGACTTTGTTACATGTAAAAGTATAGTCATTCTTAATATTTCCTTCGTATGGCGAACCTAATCCACGTGCTCCAACTAAAGTCAATGACACAAGTCGCTAGACAGAGACGGAAATATATAAATGCGTACGAGGGAAAGAGATGTGTATATGTTTGTGAGTACCGTCACGTGCGACTGCGCATGGCAGTGAAATCTTTAGTTAAGGGGAAGCAGTAATGATGGATGTAAAAGTAAATGTCATCATCTCTTTATAATTACGTTTGGTGTTAGAGAATTCTCACACGGTTCAAAGACATTAGTAGGACGATTGTAAGTAATGATTAATTTATTCGTGCAGTACTTAGTGGTTTGTTTATTTAGAAATCTTAAGGGTACCACCCTTGGTAGGAAAAAAAATGTTGGACGATTCAAAAGTATCTCATTGTGCAAATCTATTTAAATAAAGAGTTTTTGACTTTGGTAAACAGTTTGTTTATTTGTAATTCTTAACAGTACCTATCTTATTTTATTTTTAAGTTAAATTATAGTTGTCAAAACACCGAGAATGAAATGTCTTTGCCCGTGGCATTAAAAAAAAGAGTGGCTCTAGGAGTGCGCCAATTTTGCGCAGAATAAACGTTTTATTTTTTCAGAAGTATATTTAATTGACACTGGAAGTATAAATTTTATCAAAACGGGGATATTAACTTGGCTTTTTAGTTTTTTTTTGTTTTAACAATATAACTTGAAGTATTGTATACTCAACAAGGTTATCTAACTGAATCATTGTAAACACCAACAAAGATTCAGATCAGATCAGAGAGAAAAAGAAAGATTTGTTGCTTTTCTTTAAAAAATATATATATATATCCAACAAAAAACATGGAAAGAATCATGTTTAACTTCAGGCTACCTTTACTTTTTTTTTCTCCAAAGATAAGATTGTTTATCGACCGTCTCCTTAAGTTGCAGTTGCACCACATGCACCGCTTCATATATTAAGTCTATGACATCAACAAAAATGCATTCTAACGGTAAACCCCTTTATCGTCTTACGAAATTTACCGCTACACTATTAATAAAGCTTTTGAGCAATCAACGGAAGTTAAAACTAGGATTAAAATATGTAGTTTTTTATTAAAATAGACTTAAAGTTTCAAATCGTCCAACATCTTTCGTGCCACCCGTTATGGACATATTATGTTATCCGACAAGAAAAATGGACGAAAAAAATCGTTACCTATATCTGAAGCAATGGAACTCACAAATGAATATGTTGTTACTTGACATATTATTATAAGGTACAACAATATGTATTATAGTCAAAACATCTCCACCGACAAATCCCCACCAGTGGGGATTGTTATTTTTTTAAATAAACTTGAATCCCCACTACCTCCCTACTAAGGTGCTTTTATTTAACTCGTGGGGAAAATAATAACAATCTTGACTGGTGGTGATTTTTCGGTGGGAATTTACCAAAAAAAGCCTGATCTAATACAACTAAAAATAATCCTTTGAACAATAATCTTCTAGACATCTCTGTGAGAAACAAGGTCGCTTCCCTCCATATGTACCCTTAAATAGTTTTTAACATATTTTATTTAGTTTTTGGTTTTCCCTTTTCGGCACCGACGCGTATCTCCCTTACATTTTATTGTGCGACATTAAGGATACTAGTAGCGTAGTGTGAGAGTCACAACTCGACTAGTCAAAGAGCATGTAATCACTACGTTTACGACTAGTCTCCAGGACTGGCGTAGGATACACGACTGTATGTTTCGCAATGTAAAGGGCCCCACAGATGACATGACAGCCTTGCGGGCTGGACTATGATCTGTCATAGATAAGAGCACAGATTAAAGGGTTTTTTGTTTTTAATTTTTAATATCTGTAACAAATGGATTATTATAATTTTTTTCATGAGCAAATAAAGTATATTTAATTTATTTTCATTTAATTTCAGACTCTCAGTCCGCCTGCAGGCAACGGCCTGTCAGTTGGCTGCCATCGGCCACACACTCATAGTTTTACATCCAAAAACATAACATTATTTTTTATGCTTTCCTTCTTGAAGGATCTCGTGTTTGACGTGGAATATCATTATGGTTTATCATCACTATCTGTGTTCATTGTTATTGTTTATATATGTTTATATAAGTATATGTATATATTCAAAATATTTGTAAAAATAAATAAATAAATAAATGTATGTAGGTATGTTGTGTATTATTATATTTATGTGTATGTATTTACCTATTTTTAGATAAATTATTATTTTATTTCATTAGTTTTTGTTCTTCTTCTTTGTATGTACCGCATTCGCTGATTTCTTTTTCCTAAAGGTTGACAGGCAGAGAATGCTTTAAGCGTTAAGTCCGCCTATTGTACTTTACAAATGTATTTTGTGCAATAAAGTTATATAAATAAATAAAAAAAATAAAAAAATAAAAATAAAAATAAAATAAAAAGCCTTTTATTTCCTCTTAGTAAATTACATTACATACAAATTATAATAATCTTAAAACTACATTATAAAAAAATTAACTTAATAAAATCATACTTTAAATTAAGATTAATGCGCCACATTGCTATTATTTTTAGACTTTTAGTAAGTTAATGATTTTCAATAGTAGCGACTTGGTGAAGATATTTCTATTTGGCGAGGAACCCCTCTCAGGTAAAGGCCTCTTCCAAAGATTGCCATTTTTCGCGGTTTTGTGCTATCTGTTTCCATTGCGGACCGGCTATTTTCTTGATATCGTCCTATATAAAGTTATATAAAATAAAATAAAATAATTTAGGGAGGTTTAGTTTAGGTGAGGACTGTATAAGGTGGCCTGCCGGTGCAGACTGATAGTCTGTAGGCCTCTTTAGGCCGGGCTAACCTTTACTGATCAAAGTTACATTACTGTGTTACATAACTCTCTTGTGATTCTCCACGAAGGTCGAGTGGTTACCTCAAAGTATTTAACTTTTTTCCTGCTTTCTAAACAGGTTGGATTCCCCTAGTCATCGCGTTTCGGCACAATTCACACAACAACTAGAAAAAGAACGAGAATAAAACTGTCTTTATTTCAATTACATTTATAGAACAACGATACATTAATAAAGTAAAAGTTTGAAAACATCACATTTCTAATAGTTTTTTAAAAACTTTTCCTTATTTTTTTACAATTTTTCTAAGTACTTTACTAACAATTTTAAACAATTCCAAAAATATTATTTCTTTTCTTTTATAAGCTGTTTCTACATTTTGTTTTTGCATGGTAGGGCAGAGATACCCTTTGTGGCCACTTTAAGGAGATTTTGACTTTTAAGCACTAAGTACTAAATGGTCTTAAATATTTAAGAGACAAGTTATTATCTTAAATTATAGATAATTTATCTACCTTTAAAAGTAAAGTAGTTTTTTGTATTATAAGTTATAACACAAAATGTGTGAGAGGTGCCAAATGTGCCGGTTTTGGCAACTTATTGATACTTAAACTTTTAATAGGTTAAATCAATATATTCCAATGCGCTAGAAACCAATCAATTGCAAAACAACAATTTAATTGTAGAAAAACAACGGTTTATAAAGTATTTCATCCAAAACAAATTTCTTAAAATTTTCATACAAATCATTTTTTAAACCAGAAAATGGGATTTATTTAAAAAAATCATATGACTTAAGAAATTCTAACGGTTGTTATTATTACCTTAAAATACCTTATTTTAATTGCCTTTAGCAAAAATGGCAAAGAGTTGATTACAAAACTTTTAGAGCAAAAAGTGGCCAAAACCGGTACAGTGGCCAAAACCTACTTGAACCCGAAACAATTGGATATCCAATACATAAATCTTCCTACTGAACTCCCAATTTGTCAATAGTCTACTATAAATTAACAAATTTTTTGTACATACATTCAAGATGATTCCAGATTTTGACAAAAAAAGTCTTTCAGGCGGGATTACTACCTATATTCCTGTAGGTATTTTACTATCACATTTTTCCTATAGTTACAAAATTGCATTGTGAAAGCATAAAAATAATTTAAAATCTAAAAAAAAAATATCGTTTATCGAAATATGGTTGGAACTATTGTTAATATTTTCTAGAAAGAAACATAATTTCTAGGTCTTAGACCAGCTTTTGTAAACGTGCGCAAATCCAAAACCTTCCACCAAAAATATATAGTGATTTATGCCAGAGCAACATTTTGGTTCCGTCATTTCCTATTTCCCTGAGAAATAGAGTCCTACACGCAGACGAAGTCACAGACGACAGCTAACACATGCTATAGACCTTGAGCCCAAGTGTAAGTAAGAACGCAACAAAAAAAAATACAATACAGTAATAATTTCTACATCTCGAACCGTGAGAGCAAAGTCGGGTGAAAACTTTAGTTTCACTGATGTTACCACAAAAAACTGATAAAGTATGGGAACCCCCTTTGTTTTCTATGAAAGTGTGTGTTTATGTGAAAATGTTTATTATTTGACTTGTTTTTGAACTGAACTAAGTGTGAATATTGCGTTTATCGGGATGTATCTCGCTGGTTTTGTATTATTATAATGTTTTTTGTATCAATGTTATGTCATTGGGAGGTGAGAGAAAGGAGATTCGGTTCAAACGTGCTTACTTAGCTAGAGTGCATGTCATAATCGAATTTGAATCATTTACGTCAAGGCTGCAATTCCCCAAAATAGGGTATTTTAAATTATGGATTACTCGCAAATCACAAGTACATAAAATTTTGAAAAAATATATGTTATTTTACAGTTATTTATCTAGTTCTTCCGGCCGTTTTTTTCGATTGGTAATATAGTACTGTGTCAAATAAAATCCCAAACACCCGTCTGATCGTAATCTAAATATCCTATTACTTGCAGTATAAGTACTTGGTTTTAGTTAATGATAAATATACGAAAATAATTGTCTTTGAATAGCCGAGGGATTCCGGCCGTCATAAGTTTAAATTTTTTACTCTTTAATTTTTAATTGAAGTTTATGTGATTTTCGATTCGCGGGGCGCTCGCGAGTTCACAGTTCACTGCCGGCTGCCGCTGCGTCCGCGTGAAGTGTATCGCGCGCGGCCGAGCAAGCTTTAGCGTGCCTATTTCGGTCGGGAATCATCGCCTTAACCTTAGGCCAAAAAAATGTACTGTAACCAGCGCCAAAAACGCCCCAGTCGCGCAGAGTTATCTAATACGGACTGTTCATCGTCAAAGAGTCTGTCTACACACCATCTTGCCGACATCAGTTGTCGACTTTTATCGACGGATTAGTCAGCGACTTCACATCTCGTGCAAGTAGGCAAACTTTGTCAGCGGAACATAAAAACAGCAACACTACAAAGGCAAATCGGAATCAGCCTCATCAATCGCAAAAGAAATGAGTGGATACGGCAGAAAACTAAAGTCATTGACGTGGGGGAATGAATGTGTGCGGGAACGGTATATTACATGATTTGAAAATTAAATAAATATAGGAAAATTCGACGAGTCGTGTAGGCCTTTCGGTAGCTTAGTTGGTCAGAGCATCGGGCCGGATTCCCGGAGGATTCGTTCTAACTTAATTTAACCATTTTTGTTGTAATCGATTAAAATACAAATTACTATAAAATTAAGTCCATTTGGTTAGGTTAGGTTAGAACTGTGATCTTTAAAAACAAAAACAAAAATGCGGGCCAGTTGAATTCGGGCGAGATAATACCTTACCCGTGGTTTTTTACTATCACATTTTTCCTATACTTACAAAATTGCATTGTGAATGCATAAAAATTATATAAAATCTCAAGTAAATAAATAATTAACTACTGAAAATGCACCCGGTAACAAGGACATGCTTACTGAAGCATGGAGGCTCGAGAGCTCGGAATATAAAATTTTTGGTCATCCATCACGTGAACGACCTTTGCGAAAGTTGCTCAGAGTGCCTACTATCGAAATCGAATCGAAAGCGATTCAAAACTAGTGCGTTCCAGAATAGGTTCCTAAAATTGATTGCTTTTTTTGTACCATGACGTGCCATGACCTTCTAAAAACTGAATCGCAAATGAATTGCTGAATGTGAATGAACGAACGATTTGTGTCCTTATTTCTTATACCCGTTTCTTTCACTCGATTCTGTCATGCCTGGAGAGTGAAAGGGACAGGTATTACCTGCAGGTGTCATGTTAGCTCGACCGAGTTATAAGTCAAAAGAGTTCATGACAGCTAAGCGGCTGTCATGTCGTTGAATCTCTTGTCATTGACGCAATAGTATCTGTCGTGGTACGAATTTCTTGGGTACGAAATAAGCAAAGCAGATCAGTTCCACCATAGGCACCCAGGCCTCAATAAGCAATCAGCTTCACTAGCTCCGTTCAAATTAAGGCAAATCCCGCGCGGGGGCGGGAATCTGCGCTATTCGCTCACTCGCTTAGCCTTCCAAATTGAGGCGAACCCCGCGTGTTATTATTTTTGGTTTTTCAATAGCAAAACATGTCCTTTGATCTAAACTGAGGTTTTGTTGTTACTAGCATTAACTGAAGAAGAATCTCAAGATGTGAGGAAGAAAAGAAGAAAACAGGTTCATGAGCTGAGTACTCAACGCAAAGAATTTGGAGAGTTTCACACTTATCATCAGGCACTAAGTATCCCGCGTATATTTCGCTGCAGGACGTGCGACTATTCGCGCCAATGTGAACACGTCCATGCAAGTCAGTTGAAGCAATCGGCGCGAATCTTGTCCTGTGTCCCGCGCGGGAGTCTCGCCTCAATTTGAAAGAAGCTTTAAGGAAGTGTACCTATGACCACATGTCGCATAGCGCACTCGTAACTCTGACATACGTAACGCCTTCCTGGTTTAATCAAATGACATAATAGTTCATGCATCAGTCGTAACACCCGTAACATATTGCGTTAAAGTACTAATTGGTCGTGCGAAGATTCCTCATCTTACTTATAATCAATACTCGCCTTCCGCCCGCGGCTTTGCCAACGTAGACTGCACGACATTATCCCGCGGGAACCTAAAATTTTTCCCGGAAAAAAAAGTAACTTTTGTCACTCTCCAGTTCCCAAACTATCCCCATACAAAAAACTATCCGTTGCTCCGTTTTGATGTGAAGGACGGATAAACGATTTACGTCAACTGTTTGATAGCTGGTTTATATGGAAAAAGAAAGGTGTGGTTTTTACTATGTTCCACGCAATTTTTATCTTTTATCTTTCCATAAAAACCTTCCGTGGGACTTAAGGAACATAAAGAAAAAAAAATTCTCGGACATTCTCAGCAGGCCTGGTTTTTGAGCGTCCACAATATCTGACTAGTTTGTAATATTTTCGAGCTGGATTTTTTGGGACTACGTCTAGCAATTGCTTTTTATGAATTGGTATTATATTCACATAATTTAGTAAAAGAACACTCAAAATATTTTTTCTAAATTGTTCTCCAAAGCTCCGTTCGCTGTCCGGAACCCAGAATCAAGCTTACTAGCTTCAATTTATGTCGCCTGGTTCCGCTAAACGTGACGGAAATTATAAAATACCACGCTAAACGTGACGGAAATTATTAAATACTTACCTAAAAACATACAAATGTTCCTTGACTCCCAAAATTGTTCAGTCAGCTATTTTTAACCGACTTCTAAATCAAAAAGGAGGAGGTTCTCTATTCGTCTGTATGTATGTTTTTTTTTTTTTGTGTATGTCCACCGATTACTCGAAGACGGCTGAACCGATTGAAATGGTTCAAACGTTATTACATCAGGTTGGTTTCCAAGTTGGTCCCATTTTTTGAAATTTTGAAATCGGTTCAGAAGTTTTCAGGAAATCTTGAAAATACTGTCGTTTTCGTTACCACTTTATGTAAATTTAATACGTATCTTTAGGCATAACTCCTTTGTTTATAAACCGATTTAGATGATTCTTGTTTTGTTCAAAAGGGGATCATCATCATCATCATCATCATGTCAGCCGAACGACGCCCACTGCTGGGCATAGGCCTCCCCCAAGGATCTCCACAACGATCGGTCCTGCGCTGCCCGCATCCAGCGATCTTGACCAGATCGTCGGTCCACCTTGTAGGGGGGCCTGCCCACGGAACGTCGTCCGGTACGCGGTCGCCATTCGAGAACCTTTCCGCCCCAACGGCCATCGGTTCTCCGCGCTATGTGTCCCGCCCACTGCCACTTCAATGATGCAATCCTTCGAGCTATGTCGGTTGTTTTAGTTCTCCTGCGGATCTCATCATTTCTGATTCGATCGAGCAGGGAAATACCAAGCATCGCTCTCTCCATTGCTCGCTGGGTGACTTTGAGCCTTCTTATGAGACCCATAGTAAAAGACCACGTCTCACTTCCATAGGTCATTACTGGCAACACACACTGGTCAAAGACTTTCGTCTTGAGACATTGAGGTATTTCGGACGCGAATATATGTCGGAGCTTCCCAAACGCTGCCCATCCGAGCTGGATTCGACGAGAGATCTCTTTCTCAAAGTTGGACTTACCTAACTGGACCGTCTGTCCTAGGTAAACATAGTGGTCAACAACTTCGAGTGTAATGTTCCTAACATTAACTGGAGCGGGTGCAACATGGGCATTGAACATGATTTTCGTCTTGTCCATGTTCATCTTAAGACCCACTATTTGCGAAGCATTACCGAGATCTTCGAGCATTGTGTTCAGGTCTTCCAAGGTCTCAGCCATAAGAACTACATCATCGGCAAATCGTAGATGTGTTAGGTACTCGCCATTGATGTTGATGCCGCATCCTTTCCAGTCCAGCAGCTTAAAAATATCCTCCAACGCAGCTGTGAACAGTTTGGGAGAGATGACATCTCCCTGTCTCACACCTCGCTGTAGTTGGATAGGATTAGAGCTCTGGTTCTGTAATCGGACCGACATGGTGGCGTTTTGGTATAGGTACCTCAGCACCTCGATGTACCTGTAGTCTATTTGGCACCTCTGGAGAGACTGCAGCACCGCCCAAGTCTCAATCGAATCAAAGGCTTTCTCATAGTCCACGAACGCCAAGCAAAGTGGCAAGTTATACTCTTCGGTCTTCTGTATAACTTGCCGCAGCGTATGAATGTGGTCTATGGTACTGTAGCCTTTCCGGAACCCGGCTTGTTCGGGAGGCTGGAAGTCGTCGAACCTGCGAACGAGACGATTCGTAATGACTCTCGAAAACAACTTATAGATATGGCTCAGAAGCGAGATGGGTCTATAGTTCTTCAAGAGAGTTTTATCACCCTTCTTGAAAAACAGCATCACATCGCTTCTGCCCCATGCCTTTGGCGTTTTGCCCTCAAGGATGACTGAATTGAAAAGCTTCTGGAGGACTTTAAGTATCGGCTTACCGCCCGCTCTCAGAAGTTCTGTTGTGATTCCGTCATCGCCCGCCGCCTTGTTGTTTTTAAGCTGCTTGAGAGCCATTCTAATCTCGTACAGGCTGACGTCCGGGATATCTTCGGTATGGTGTCGGGTAAGCTTGGCTCTAGGGTCTGTAGCCTTGCTTTCAACAGGTGTTTGTGTGGAATATAGCTGTCCATAGAAACTCTCAATCTCCCTCAGGATTTCAGGTGTTGACGAAATGATGCTACCTTCCTCAGTTTTCAGCCTCGTCAATTGACTTTGCCCGATAGACAGATCTCTCGCGAACACTTTGGAGCCTTTGTTCCGCTCAATGGCTTCTTTAATACGCTCGGTATTAAATTGGCGAAGGTCGCGCGTCAAAGACTTAGATATCTGTCTATTAAGCTGTCGATAACGATGGGCATCCGCTGAGTTCTGCAGCTTCATTTCGTGTCTCTGATCCATGAGTAGGAGAGTCTGACTGGAGAGTTTCTTCAATTTGGGACGGCGGGTTTTATAGTACTTAGACCCTACCGTGCAGACAGTATCCACCACCATGTTGTATAGATCGTCCACGTCTATGCTGTTCTCAAGGGCTTCGAAGCGGTTTTGAAGCTCGAGCTGAAAGCACTCGGGGTTTTGAATTTGAGCTGGTATTGGTCGGAGCGTGGATTTTATCAGTCGCGATCTTTCGAGCTTGAGATCGATATTCAATGTGCCTCTCACCATACGGTGATCGCTTCCTGTCTTAACAGCGTTGATCACACTGACATCATTGAATATGTGCTTCTTCGTCGACATGATAAAATCGATCTCGTTTTTGACTTTACCGTCCGGACTGATCCAGGTCCATTTGCGGCTTACGGGCTTCCTAAAGAAGGAGTTCATCATACAGAGGTTCTCCCTCTCCATGAAGTCTACCAGCATCTGGCCTCTATCGTTCCGTTGCCCAAATCCAAATTGCCCCACTCTCAGCTCATCACCGCAACGTTGCCCCAACTTTGCATTGAAATCCCCCATCACAACCGTGTAGTGGGTTTTATAGCTATGCATGGCTTTAGAAATCTCCTCATACATAGCCTCCACTTCGACATCGTCGTGTTTCGAGGTCGGAGCGTAGACCTGGATAACATTCAGCGAATATCGTTTCGATAATCTAAGTATCAGGTACGCTACCCTGCTCGAGACACTTCCGATAGTGATCACGTTGTTGACAAGGGATTTATGGACGATGAACCCGACACCACCAATGGACTGTTGGTCGCCCTCCCGGTGGTAAAGTAAGTTACCGGATTGCAGGGTTATCGAGTCCTCCCCCTCTCTTCGGACTTCAGATAACCCAATGATATCCCAATGTAACTTACTTATTGCCTCTTCCAACTCTACGAGCTTCTCGTCGAGCCTCAATGTGCGCGTGTTGTAGGTTGCCAGGTCGAGTCGTCGGTGTTGGTAGCCGGAGCCTACCCGGGGATTCTTAGCACCCCCTGCCCCGCCGTTACCATAGCCGCTACCGTAGCTAGGAATAGCGGGACCGCCGGGGACTGGGGGCCGATTTTTTGAGTGTGTATCCATTTTTTTGGGGGGGTTTGCCATAATCGCCACGCTTGGCAGGCGGGTTGGCGATCGCAGTATGGCCTGTTGTAACCTGGAGACGCTGCTGCCCATCTCCTGATGGCAGTTTTCCCTTTGTCGCCTCTTACGACACCCACGGGAAGAGAGGGGGTAGTGCTATTCTATTTATGTGCCGGCACTACACGGCACCAAAAGGGGATACCTCAAGGTATTTTAACCGACTTCGAAAAAGGAGGTTTTCAGTTTGATCACATACCTATTTACCAGAAAACACGTAAATTGCCTGCACGATGCACCAAAAAGAGTGAAATAAAAATTATTTTTATTAAAAAATTAAACCGCCTTCAAAAAAACCACATCAAAAAAGTAAGAAATAATTCCTCACCAAATAAATAACGTAAGTACTTTGAAGTCGGGCGGGTTTTAACAAAAACAACAAAAAAATTTACTTACATGTTTCACGCCCGACTTCAAAGTACTTACGTTATTTATTTGGTGTGGAATTATTTCTTACTTTTTTGATGTGGTTTTTTTGTAGACTGTACAATTACTTGTAAGGTTTATTTTATATTGTATAGTATTAATTTTCTGTTTGAGTCATAATAATATAACAATAAGATATTTAATTTTTATTGAGCAATTTTCTAATTTCCGTCACGCCCAAAACTTTGTTAAGTAGTTCATAAATCCAAAACCAGACACTACATTGAAGTGCCAAATACATAATTTTCTACAGTTTAACGTCTTTTCTAAATTTAATTAAAATCGAATTAATTAATTAAAAAATTAAAATCGTGATGGAAATTATACAAAGAACACCTTGTCGTGAGAATGACCGTTTCAGATGTATCATCATGTTTAGCCATCAATGGGCGTACAAATTTGAGTCTACTCAGACCTACAATGTGTAACGATTGTGTTGTGTTACCTATGTGTAATACACTTAAGGTATTTCGTTATACTCGAAATCTATTCCTTAATTATATTTTCACTTCTCATGCTCGTAAAATTCGTGTTTATGTTGGGTATAGGCTGCATAAAATCGCTTTTTATGCTCTAGTGCATAAAGTAAAATCTTCGTCTAAGTCTCAGACTCTAAGACAAAGGTCGTCAAGTAAACAGTCACACACGCAAATAAACTTCGTTAAATAAACTTGTTCATTTCATTCTGTTTCTTTAATTTTGTACATAATCCATGTTAAAAATTACTAAATAAATAAAACTATAGGCAAAATTAATGAGTTTTGTAAGAAATAAGTTTTTCAAGAGCATTATGGACTACGATCTATGCTAAAGTCACTGTCCTGCCACTGCCACGTATAAAAAAAAAATCTTCCCGCCAATATGGCGAAGTCTTTATTTTTTCTTTTTTGCAATATTGTTATTTATTTTCCTCACACTCGAAGTGAAAAGCAGAGTGTATAACTCGTAGATAAAACCCATTTTACCCTCGAATTGACTATCAACCCTCGCCTAAGGCTCGGGTGGATATATACGTCTCGGGTAAAATGGTACGTTTTATGCACTTGTTGCGTACAATCTCCTATAGTATACAATACAGATAATGGTTTTGTTTTCTTTCTTTATTACTATGGGGCTATTGGGTTACTAGCGTTCCGCCCGTGGCTTCGCCCGCTTCTACTACAAGACGTTATCCCACGCGAATCTCATTTTACCGGGATAAAAAGTAGCCTATGTCACTCTCTACCTCCCAAACTATCCCCATAACAAAAATCACGTCGATCCGTTGCTCCGTTTTGACGTGAAAAACGGACAAACAAACAAACAAACACACTTTCACATTTATAATATTAGTATGGATTACGTCGTCTTCTATTATGTTACATTATGTTTTATTTATTTCTACCTGTCAAAAACAACACTAAAATAATGATGAGATAACTAAAGTTCAACTGGTTCATAATTAAGTTGGTATTCTTTGACCTACTTCCGGAATTCCGGCGACCCAGATGTTTTTATTTTAATTGTTTTTATGGTCGGTCACGGGATGGGTGACCGTTTGGTAGCCCGTTCTTTTATCTTTAGCTCCTCCGTGTCTAGTCATACAAATTCAATGGTCTAGATCAGAGGTTCCCAAACTTATTTTTTCTACTGTCCACTTTGAAAATAAATATTTTTTTAGCGCTCATTTTTCACCGACCTTCTTAAAAATCACTTACTATTATTATTATTATTAGTTACTATGTAACAGATAGTTCACTTCGCTAAGTCATTTAAATAAATAGCAACTCTAACTATAACGCAATAAAGTAGAATTCAGCTTGTAAGGCGCAGGCAAATTATGAACGGCCACTCGTTGTCGTTGCATCTCTTTCTATCGCATATATTCTAGCTCTTTTTCGGACCTAATTTCTATAGATTTACACCGCCGGCGTTGCCGCCACGTTTTCGAGCCGACACGGGGAGTGAAATAGGCCTGCTATAACTTCAAATATATTTTTTTCATGGTCAGTTTGTCTCTACTTTTATACTCCCGCCATATACAACTTCGTTTGAGAAAGAGATAGCTAGAGACACAGTTTGTCACAATTCAACAGCATATTACTTGCTTTTTACAAGCTTTTTATTAAATTGCCATGTTAGTTATTTTGTTAGTTAGTTAATGGGGGACAAATCTTGCAAGCTAAATTTGACCCACTTCCCAGTGTCCGATGGAGCTGACATTTTGTATACAGGGTTGGTTTAGATGACAATACAATATTTAAGTACAGTCAGCAAAAAAGCTTGTCATGAAAATGAAATTTTTACTAAAAACTTATTAATCAACACTTTTTTTTACCTTAGTTATTCTTCAATGTTATATTTCTAAATGTTTCTATTAAATATTGACATAATAGTCCGATCCCCTATTCAATTACGTCACGTGATATATTATTTATAAATGCCAAAGCGCAAATATCAAAAGATAACTGGCAGATAATTACTTTGGTCTTCTTTAACCTACTTCCGGTGTTCCGGCGACACAGATGTGAACGGAAGTGTGAGTTGTTTAACTTGTCTTAATAACTAGTTGTTGTTTTGACTAGTTCTGGTAATTATTTGTTTAACCGCCTTAAAGAAGGAGGTTATTCAATCGGTATGTATGTAGAGTGGTTAGATAAGCTAATAGATGCGCAGCTAAATATGCGCATATTGCAATGGGGGTCCCATAGATATAGTATATGGGGGTCCACACGCAAAGCTTAGCGCAAATGGCGCCGGCGAGGAAGTTCGACGTCCGGCGAGGAGTACTCAAAAGCGAGGTTTTTAGCGCGATGGCCGCTGTCAAAGTTATTGGCACTTTGTTTACTAAAGGGTTTACGCGATTTTTTATATTAAAGTCAAGTAATTGAAACTCCTGCTGAGGAACTTTATCATGATGTAAATAGCTCCACCATATTGCCGAAGATCACTAAGCAACATATACAAAGTTACTTTGACAGGTATATTTGTGTTTCCTATTACTAAATGAGTGTGGTCTTCGACCCTCATTTAACACATCGATACTATTTTATACCGATGTGACGACATATTTTTTGACGACCGATTTGGCGCAGGGGTAGGCTACCCACCTTCTGCGCCAGTGGTCTCGGGTTCGATTCCCGAACAAGACAAATATTTGTGTGCATGACCATGTCTATTTGTCTTGGTCTGGGTGTTTACAATGTATATTAAGTATGTATTTACAAACAAAAAGTATTTTAGTATATATTTATCCGTTATCAAGGTTTCCATGATACAGTTTCTTAATGAAATTAAAATGGGCTTAGATAATTGGTGTGAATGTAAGAAGTTATTTATTTATTTTCAGATTGAAAATTGAAAATTACAAATTATTTTGGAAACATTTTACTTGCAAAATAAGTCCCAGCCCAGGGGCCTAGATAGCCGGGTCAGGGCTATAAGGTCTAAGGGGAGACTGTCACCCCAATCCCCCATGACTAATGGCGGTCACAAGAGCACGTACCCACCTTCTAGGAGTGTCAGTGAGTAGGCACCCCAGGTAAGTCCCATATTCCGAATCACCCTTGCCACCATTGGACCTCACTTTGAGAAAAGAATCGTTATGTTTCAAATTCTGGTGTGGACCTCAAAATTATTTTAAGCCCGTGTGTTGAGGTCATGGTCTATGGTAGGACCCGGGCCATGATCATAATGGGGAGGTGGGCAAACTTGCTCGGCCATCTCCCAGCCGCGAAGGGGCCTGGATAGCCGGGCCAGGGCTGTCAGGTGTTAGGGAGACTGTCACCCCAATCCCTATGACTAATGGCGGCCACGAGAGCAAGTACCCACTTTCTGGGAGTGTCAGTGGGTAGGACACCCCAGGCAAGTCTGGTAAGCCTCACTTAAGTCTGGTAAGCCTCACTTTGTGTAAACAATCGTTAAGTTTCAAATTCTGGTGTGGACCTCAAAAATCTTTTAAGCCCGTGTGTTGAGGTCATGGTCTATGGTGGGACCCGGGCCATGGTCATAATGGGGAGGTGGGCAAACTTGCTCGGCCATCTCCCAGCCGCGAAGGGGCCTGGATAGCCGGGCCAGGGCTGTCAGGTCTTAGGGAGACTGTCACCCCAATCCCTATGACTAATGGCGGCCGCGAGAGCAAGTACCCACTTTCTGGGAGTGTCAGTGGGTAGGACACCCCAGGCAAGTCTGGCAAGCCTCACTTTGTGAAAACAATCGTTAAGTTTCAAATTCTGGAGTAGACCTCACAAATCTTTAGATAGGACCACATAACAAATAAGTTTTTAGTAAAAAAAAAAATTTTATGACAAGCTTTTTGCTGACTGAACTTAAATTGTATTGTCATCTGAACCAAACCTGTATACTTTCAAAATTTCAGCTCCATCGGACACTAGGAAGTGGGTCAAATTAACCTTGCAAGATTTGTCCCCCACTAACTAACTAACATACTAATTAACTAACTAATATGGCAAATTAATAAAAAGCTTGTAAAAAAACAAATAGCCAGGTAGTACTCAAAAGCGAGGTTTTTAGTGCAAAAGGGCAGATCGTCCATACCAAACAGAGAGGAAGCGTATCTCATCAACTGTATTTAAAGAAAAAAATGGACTACTTATTTTGGCAAAAAAGTTTCGGAATTGGACTTCAAAAATCGGGTCTATAGAGCGAGAGGGCAGATCGTCCATACCAAACAGAGAGGAAGCGTATCTCATAAACAGCATTAAAAAAAAAATGGACTACTTTTTTGGCAAAAAAAAGTGTCGGAATTGGACTTCAAAAATCGGGTCTATAGAGCGAGAGGGCAGATCGTCCATACCAAACAGAGAGGAAGCGTATCTCGTAAACTGTATTTAAAAAAAATTGGACTACTTATTTTGGCAAAAAAAAGTGTCGGAATTGGACCTCAAAAATCGGGTCTATAGAGCGAGAGGGCAAATCGTCCGTACCAAACAGAGAGGGAGCGCATTACATCACCTCGTTACGTGCCCGTTCCGCGCTCGTTGCGTAAGAGCGTCGAAAGTGGCGCTAGAAAGTACCACTAATGTTCGAGTCCGAGATTTAGGTGCTTTATTAGGGTTGGCGATGATGTAATAATGATAAGGTTCCGTATAATTATAACATTATACTACATGTTATATTTTATACCTACTAGCCTTCCGCCCGCGCCTTGTCTGCGTGGACTACATTATATGAAAAAAGAAAAGTGTGGTTTTTAATATTTTCCACGCAAACTTATGTTTTTTCTCTCCATAAAAACCTTCCGTGGGACGTTATATGAAAAAAAAAATTAGAAGAAATTGGTCCAGCCGTTCTTGAGTTTTGCGTTTAGCATCATCCATTTTTATTTACATTATATAGATAGATAGACTAGCTGCACCCGCTTGTGTGGTGTTGTTTTACCCGCGTGGTTTATGTTCCAGTAGGATTATAATGATAAATTTTACCTCATAACCTTTTCCGGGTCACGGTCTATTTCTACGTAAAATTTGATCCGAATCCGTTCATCCGTTTTGAGATTCATTGTTATTTATATAGCTACTTAGGCAAGCCATTGATAACCTTGGTGATCTGCACCAAGACAGACACTTGACACATAAATTATGTAGCATGGATTATTCCAGTTCCATTTTGTTAAAAATAAAAAGATACAAGTAGGTATTAATAAAAATAACATTCATCACATTCACACTTCAAAATAATTCAATCATAAAAAAGATACAAGATATCTTTCTTTAAACCCAGTGGCAAAATTTAATGTAAAAACTAAAATGGTCTACTAAGTGAAAAAAATATAGACAGTTACTTTGCCTTGCAACAACAAACGAAAGAATCAATATTGTTAATTATTATTTTTCGTCAATTAGTTTATCCTAAGGGAAAAACATTTTAAAGTAACTATTTTATTTTTAATATTTTTTACATTATAATAAAAATTTCGAAATAAAAAAAAAAGAAATGCTTCCCAAGTTTTTTATTTTTTTTGTCATTGGCAACCCTAATTAGAGGCGTTCCGAATCTGATTCATAGAGGCAGTAAGATTGTCACTTTGACCCAGATAGTTGGAAAAATTTATCGGGCGATAGAATATTAAATTTTATTATTCATAATTTGAATAAATTATTCCTGTTCACGATGGCTTATTGGGCACCGCGTTTGGCCTACGATCGTGGCGGCTAAGCAGCCATCTCAATGGTCAGTCACGAGATAGGTGACCTAACATTTTGTATCTAGAGCTTCGTACTAACACACGATCAAAACCGATGATCCCCGCTGTATTTGCAGTTGTTAATATTTACGGCACAAATCCGATAAGTGTGTCAAAGAAAAAAAAAACTTATCCGATGGGTGTGTCAAAGTAAAAAAAAAGTATTTTTAGAGGATGGTGAGCCTTTTTTATTTGATGTCTGGACGTAAAACCAACATGTACAATGGGCGCAAATGTATGGAGTCTGAAAAAAATAATAATTAAAAAATTCAAAATCATTTATTCATTTAAGGCTGATACAGCACTTGTGAACGTCAATGAAGCTACGCTATCGGTTCGCAAATCCTACGGCGGGAGGCCTTGTAACGAGAAGAACCGGCAAGAAACTCGCCAAGGGCTATTTTTTTCTCCCTGTCATATTTCATACCTAGTCGTCTGGGCTCACCCCTCAATAGTAACATGTGATATACCCCTGTGTAGGCCTTTTTAAACAGAACATTAGACCTATGGTCGATAAACCTATGCTCAAATGTTAGTACTTTCGGAGATACGACGTCTGAAAGTTGTCAAATGTATGGAGTCTGTGCCCACCCGTCAACAGTAACATGTGATTTACCGTTGGATAGGACTTTTTAAGTGGAACATTAGTTACTAATAAACCTATGGTCAAATGTCAGTACTTTCGGAGATACGACGCCTGAAAGTTGTCAAATGTATGGAGTCTGGGCCCACCCGTCAATAGTAACATGTGATATACCCTTGTGTAGGCCTTTTTAAGCAGAACATTCGTTAACAAAAAACCAATGGTCAAATGTTAGTACTTTCGGAGATACGACGTCTGAAAGTTGTCAAATGTATGGAGTCTGGGCCCATTCCTCAATAGTAACATGTGATATACCGTTGTGTAGGCCTTTTTAAGCAGAACATTCGTTAACAAAAAACCAATGGTCAAATGTTAGTACTTTCGGAGATACGACGTCTGAAAGTTGTCAAATGACATTTGACCATAGGTTTGTTAGTAACTAATGTTCCGATTAAAAAGCCCTATCCAACGGTATATCACATGTCACTATTGAGGGGTGGGCCCAAAACTTCCCATCATCCTTTATCGTACTACTAGCTTTCCGCCCGCGGCTTCGCCCGCGTGAACTACATGACGTTATCCCGCGGGAATGTGATATTTTTCCGGGATAAAAAGTAGCCTATGTTCCTCTCCAGGCTTCAAAGTATCTGTGTCCCAAATTTCAGCCAAATCCGTTCAGCAGTTTTGGCGTGATTGAGTAACAAACATCCAAACATCCAAACATCTAAACTTTCACATTTATAATATTAGTAGGATTAGGATGATGTAGTACTCTATAGTAAGATGACGTTTCCATGAATTTCATCTTCATTATCATTTGGGTTGAAGCCGGGGTCAAAATGTCGCAATACATTGATTATATCAAATCAAAACAAGTGAACCACGACTGAGTGCATACGCGCGCTGTAGCGGGTAACAGAGAGAGATTATTGCAAAAAATCCGGGCTCCCTAGACTTTTTCACAAAAAAAAAAATTGGGACTATATTTGAACTGAGGTCTTCTGGCTTCAATGCCGGCCGTTTTCTAACCAGGGGGCTTAGACAAAGTAACATTTGAAAAACGATAGCGAAGCGATAACGAAGTTCGAAAGAAATTCAAGGTATAGGATTGGCGGATTGGTATAAGCTGCGCTAAATCACGTGGTCTTGCAGCAAGTTGATTGGAGCATAAAGACGATAGCGATAGCGATTGTCGTTTCGCCACATAAGGATGTTACTTTGACTAAGGCCCCTGAGCTATCACTTTGGAAACGGTGGCGAAATTTGTCTTCGTATTCTAATGACAAGGTAACAGTTTTTCGATCAGCCCCCAGATTTACGAACCATCGGAAACGGAATCGGATTCGAATTCTGTGCTTTGTCTTTGATAGAGACCGGGCATGCATTCCGCTGTCGGGAGCGTTTCAGACAGTTCGTGAATCGGAAAGTAGGTCACGTGTCCGTCTTACGAATTTTACGATCTGACGGTCACGTGATCCTGACGCGAGTTTAACATTTTTTACCCATCAAAGAGGTTTTCACTTCAATAATGATAACAGGCGAGAGTCCTAAACATTTGTGTGTTTTACTGAAAAATTAGGCACTAAATTGTTGTCAACAATATTTTGTGTAGATAAAATATAACAGCAGTTCCAAGGCCACCTCGATTAATATATCTTAAAAGAGGTAAATAAACGTGGTCGCCACAGATATGCTGAAATACCCGTCCAGGTAACAGCTGTTTTCAGGCAGTGTTTAGTCGGTAAGAGTCCGACATAACCAGCCGGCTGTAATGGTATCCATGAGGACTCACTGCCTCCTTCCCCCGTAGTCCGGAAGGTTGCCGGATGAGCGATTGTTTCAATAGGAAACGATCGGTCGTTCGACGCAAAAAAAAAAAAACCAACAATGTCCGAGTAAAAGTAAAATGTCTTTACCTTAAGTTTTGTTTTACAATTTTATTATTAAGCCTGATGGACAGTAGTCTCGCTTATTAATGTTGCGGTAGTTTTTATTTTGATGAGTGTGCTTATGATAAAAGAGCCTTTGACGAGTTTTTACCGGTTCTTCTCATTACAAGGTCTCCCGCTGTGGGTCTCATCAACCGTAGGCGTAGCTTACACGATGTTTAAAAAAACATTGTTACAAGCTTTTTTGTTTTGCTATTTTGTACTTTTATAAGACACTGGAAAGTGGGTCAAATTAAGCTTACAATGTTTGGAACACAATTTTTAACTTTGTAACTAACTTTGTTTGGGCTAGTTAGGAGGTCAAATCAAAAGTCCCCGCCCGTAGCCCTTAAGCCGGGGTGAGGGGGAGGTTTGAAGGTCTCATTTTTGGTTTATGGATTATATCTCAGAAACTATGCATCCCAGCGACAGGTTCACCATGTGGAAAATGAAAGCTGATTAAAGATACAAGTTCTAATCAGCCAAATATCTTGTATAGTTTTCGAAATATTCGCTTTTTTTATCTACTACGGGGTGGCACTTAGCCTTCATCACACCTGATGTTAAGTGGTGATAAGGCTGAAGGTGGAAGCGCACTACTCCCGGAATCCTCACTGAGAAACTGGCTATCTTATCTTTAACTGCCGGAACACAATAATTCTGAAAACATCATTGTTATGGCGTCAGACTTAGATAAGATGGTGGTGTAACGATGTCGATTCGTACCAGTCATTATGGATGGTTAAAAACTCTATGATGACTGGAAACTCCATCTAGTTCTACATACTGGCCATTAATTTAACTGTGGTAGCTAGCCAGGTGGACTAAGAACAAGTCCTACTACCAACCAAACCATATACAATATGTACCTCCGCTGGGAATCGAACCCGGGAACTCTAGGTCTGAAGTCGGTGGTGTGAACCACTAGACCACAGAGCGGTTAGAAAGGCGTTCTCTCTTGAAAGTCTTTAAATATGAAATAAATATTTTTGCTTCACATTTCACCTTTTGACCGGATAATTTTTCCAACGATGCACCGCAAAACTAAATGCTAGCCATAAAATCGTAGAGCATTAAATTATCTTCAATAATATATTACTCTACTACTAGCGCTACCCCCGCGACTTCATCCCCGTAGAATTGAGTTCACAAAGTTTCATACAAACATTGAACCCCTTTTTACCCCCTTAGAGGGGGAATTTCCAAAAGTCTGCTCTTAGTATTACCAGTATATATTCTTTGGTATTACTCTACACTAAGTACCTAAGGAATATACATGTCAAATTTCAGCTTCTTGCGCCAAGTAGTTTCGGCTGAGCGATGACTGTCAGTCAGTCAGTAACGCAAAAGTTTTATATAATATCTGTACAATTCTACTACTTGACTGTACTGTGCGATGATCGTACAGCCGAAACTACTGGGAGCAAGAAGCTGAAATTTTATATGTATGTTCCTTAGGGAGTGTAAGGTAGCACTAAGGGAGGATTTATGGAAATTCCCCCTTAGCGAGGGTAAAAAAGGGGTTCAAAGTGGTTTTTTTTATCTTTTTTTATTATGGTTTTTTTTATCCACAGGCAGCACTTAGCCTTCATCACACCCGATGTTAAATGATGATAAGGCTGAAATTTGGGTATTTGACTGTTGTTGAAATGTAGATATTTAATTATGACATTCAGAAATATAACATTATTGAATAACAAATGTGAAAAAAGAAATTCTATCTGTATTATAACAAGCGAATTATGAGCTACTTAATTGTGACTCTAGCTATCTCCTTCTAAAACGAAATTTTCTATGGCGAGAGTATGGCGCTATAGAAATGTGACGTCACGTTTCTATAGCGCTCTCCTTGTCTAATAAGAAAGTTTGATGCTCTATATCGCTGAAAATATGCAAGATATTTGAAAATAAATACTTGCATTGTGTTGCTACTAATTAAATGAACATTTTAAGTCAATAAAAAAATTTAGTCAAATACCCAATTAAGTAGTTGTGATAGCTCAAGTTAGAAAACGGGTGGCATTGAAGCCAGAAGAACTCGGTTTAAATCTAGTCCGTATTTTTTCTTTTTTTTGTCAAAATGTCTAGGTAGCCCTTTTCATTTCTGCCGGCACTCACGGAGTGCATGCCACCCTTGGTTTTTTTTTAACATGGAATGTTGAGATTTCAGAGCATGAGTGAGAAATTACTATTTGCATGCCTTAGTATCATTTATTCAATGATTAGAGCTGTGTATTGATAGACCAGTTTTATACAAACAGAAGAAGACAAACCAAAATAAAAAGCCTCTTTCTATAACAAGTCAATATCTCTTTATTAGCAATTCAAATTCATATAATTCGATAATAGGAAAACAACAAAAACTTTTTAGGACATACTTTGATGTTGCGAAAAATTCACGCCTAAGAATTATTAGTTGAATCAACCAATTCTCTATCATATTAAAACGTGTGTAAGGTAAACTTTCGTTTGCAGTGTATGCAACTCTCGATTTTTACGCTCGCGTGCGACAAAACACATGCAAATTTTTCGTAATAACTGGCGACTGTCAGCTGTCTTTGTTCATCTTTTTATGATTGGAGAAAGGAGTGGAAATAATGTTTTTTTTCTGTATTTGCAGTAAGGACGATAAGCAATTGGGTGTTAGACTGTTGTTGTAATGTAGATATTTAATGTTGACATGCGAAAATATAACATTATTGAATAACAAATATGAAAAAAGAAATTCAATATGTATTATAACAAGCGAATTATGAGCTACTTAATTGTGACTCTAGCTATCTCTTTCTAAAACGAAATTTTCTATGGCGAGAGTATGGCGCTATAGAAATGTGACGTCACGTTTCCATAGCGCTCTCCTTGTCTAATTAATAAGTTTGATGCTCTATATCGCTGAAAATATGCAAGATATTTGAAAGTAAATACCTATGTTGTGTTGCTACTAATTAAATGAACATTTTAAGTCAATAAAAAAAAAACAGTCAAATACCCAATTCTATAAGTAATACTATTAAACAAACAAATAACTTTATACAAACACACCAATTATTGAGCCCATGTTCATTAAGAAATTGTGTCATGGAAAACTTGATAACGGATAAATTACTTAAATATTTTTTATTTTAGGTACATACTTAATATACATAACACCCAGACCAACACAAAAAGACATGTTCATGCGCAAAAATATTATTCTTATTCGGGGATCGAACCCGAGACCTCTGGCGCAGAAGTCAGGTATCCGTATCTCTGCGCCAAATCGGTCGTCGTCAATTATAATTGCTTCGAGCAGTTTTGCCCGTGTAGTTCCTACGCTGATTGACTTAAGAAAACCTATAAATTTCAGCATTTCTACCACAGGAGTAAATAAAAACTACTATCTGTGTTTCTACCACAGAAAAACTGTTGCTATGGTAACCGTTATCGTGATCGTATCGTATCATTTTGTATGAAAACCAGAGCAGCGCCACTTTCGGTCGTTTATGGAACTGAAATTCAATACATTTTTTTTTGTATTTATTTTTGACAGCAGCACCTTCACAGCTTTTGAAGGGCGGTATAGTTCACTATTCCATTACCATAACGATAGTTTTTTATTTTATAAAGGTCGGTACGCGAGCATATTTAGCTATCTCACTCTCTCTCTATGCGCTTCACACCAAGATCCTTCCAAATCATACCGAGAGAAAGAGAGATACATATGAGTCAAAATCATTACTCGCACTCCGACGCATACGTATTGGATCAATGTATGAGAAGATGTCTATTTGTTTGTTATTATTATCATTAATGAAGACTCGAAATGGACGCGTTAACACTCGCTACTTATAGATTACTAGCTCTCCTCCCGCGGCTTCGCCCGCGTGGACTTCACGACGTTATCCCGCGGGAATGTGATTAAAAGTAGCCTATGTTCCTCTCCAGGCTACAAAGTATCTGTGTCCTAAATTTCAGCCAAATCCGTTTAGCCGTTTTGGTGTGATTGAGCAACAAACATCCAAACATTCAAACATCTAAACTTTCATATTTTTAATATTAGTAGGATTATTAATTATAAAAAAATATTAATTAACCACTGGGTGCCTACCATCAACTTTAAGACAGCGATTCACAAATAGCGCGATGCAGAATAAGTTCCTAAAATGAATTGCTTTCTTTTGTACTATGACCTTCTAAAAACTGGATCGCAAATGAATTGCTAAATGTGAACGACCGAACGATTTGTGTCCTTATTTCTTCTACCCGTCTCTTTCACCCGATTCTGTCATGCCCGGAGAATGAAAGGGACGGGTATAACCTGCAGGTGTCATATTAGAGTTGGCCGAGTTATAAGTCAAATAAGAGTTGATAACAGCTCAGCGGCTGTGAAATGTCATTGAATGATCACTAAATCGCTGTCATTGATATTAAGCTGTCGTGGTACGAATAAGCGAAGCAGATCAGTTTAGGTCCTAAACAAAACCGCAATAAGAGTTGATGGTAGGCACCCTGGTCTTATAAAAGCTACCGACTTTAAAAATACTACTTAACCGAAGGAAACCACCAAACTGGCTTTTTCCGACCCCGCTACCGTGCCGTGAAATCGTATGCGTGTCGATGATTACCACACAATCGCAAAAGTGCCATTGTCACGGGTTCAGAGACGTGCCGATGAGAGTTGAGGAAAAAACGGTTATGATTGGATTAAAGTTGCGAACCGGGGTTCTTTAAAAAAAAAAAAACAACGCGTTGCACTCCAGGAGTGCCGGCAGAAGTGAAAAGGGTTCCCTAGACTTATTCACATAAAAAAGGAATATGACAAAAAAAAAAAAAAACAGACCGGATTTGAACCTAGGTCTTCTGGCTTCAACGCCGCCCGTTTTGCTAACCTGAGCTATTACGACTTGGGAATTTGTATTGTAATGTATTCTGTATTCTAATGTTATTTTAATGTACATGTGCCACAAACTTTACTGTTCCAGTGACAGCGGCGCTATGTACGTTTTTCTTTTTTTGTAGCAATTTAACCGGCCCTGACTTCTGAGACCTTCAGTCGCCTGCAGCGCTATGGTTGGACATCAACTTGACAGCAGAATGACATGATATTTAAAAAAACACTTTAGTTTCACATTTTGACAACCGGAACAGAAAAGTTTGTGGCACTGTAACAGTTTTTCGATCAGGTCACGTGTCCGTCTTATGCCCGAGCTTCACCTGCGTCTAATGCCATTAATTAGTGTGCTATTTGATATAATACGCAGGTGTAGCCGGGTCTTAGCGCACAAATTTCATACAATTAGCGCGCTAAGACGCGAATGCCGTAATTAACGCCGTTAGTCGTCACGCAGGTGAAGCTTCGATCGAAAGAATATTCGATCAGACGGTCACGAGTCCCTGACGCGAGACTAACATTTTTTTACCCATCACAAAAAGTGCACAACGCCGCTAATGAAGTTTTTACTTCATGACGTTTCAACCCTACTGGGTGCCTACCATCAACTTTATGACAGCGATTCAAAAATAGCGCGATTCAGAATAGGTTCCTAAAATGAATCGCTTTCTTTCGTACTCTGACCTTCTAAAAACTGGATCGCAAATGAATTGCTAAATGTTAATGACCGAACGATTTGTGTCCTTTTTCTTCTACCCGTCTCTTTCACTCGATTCTGTCATGCCCGGAGAGTGAGAGGGACGGGTATAACGTGCAGGTGACATGTTAAATCGACCGGGTTATAAGTCAAATAAGAGTTTCTGACAGCTTAGCGGCTGTGAAATGTCATTGATCGATCACTGAATCGCTGTCATTGATATTAAGCTGTCGTGGTACGAATAAGCGAAGCAGATCAGTTTAGGTTCCTAAACAAAACCGTAATAAGAGTTGATGGTAAGCACCCAGGTGTCTGTTTGTCTAATCATTAGAAATAGCAAAACGCTATTATGCGCATGTCTTAGGTCACATGCCATTTGGATATTACCTCACGTACGTGCGACTCTCAACTTTGCAAAAAGAAATAAAAATGAAAAAGTACGTATTTCGAGCAATTTTTTTGTTTGTTTTGGGTTTGTATGTATGCACTGTAATAGATTTTTACTTTCTATTCGAAATCATCCATTTTCAACACCATTTGCTTCGGAGTCATATCTGGATTCGTATGAATTCATCGCACTTTTGCTTAGGCATATGTGGCATAGTTTGCATTCAAGCATACGAAGCCAAGAAGGATTTTTAATTAAGCACATAAATAAAAATAAATGTTGCTAAGCGCAAAACTCAAGAAGGGCTGCACCAATTCGGCATTTTTTTTGCATATACCCCGAAAGTTTATATGGAGAGAAAAATCATAAAAAATGCGTGGAAAATAGTAAAAATCTCACTTTTCTTTTTATATACAAACCAGCTATCAAACATTTGACATAAATCGTTTATCCGTCTTTCACATCAAAACGGAGCAACGGATTTTAGGTATGGTGGTAGTTTGGGAGATGGAAAATTACATTAGCTACTTTTTATCCCAAAAAACCAACATATTCGTCGTAATCGCGTTGGCCACGCGGGCAAAGCCGCGGGCGGAAGGCTAGTAAGTATATACAAATTTATTAACACTAGCGCTACGGCCTCCGCCCGCGACTTCGTCTCTGTGGAATTGAGATAGTCACAAAAAATCATACGAACTATGACCCCCTTTTCTAAAGCCCTTATCCCGATTTGGATCGAACACACGACCCGGCTCAGTTGTGCGATTCTCTAAGATTCAATCAACAAACTCGACGTTCTTTTTCGCTTGACTTTCACTTGTTTATTATGAATTTTGACATAAAGGATCGAATTGAACGACGATGTGACGGTGAAACTTCGTTAGAGAGTCAAACCCCAGGAGCGCCATTGCGCCAACGGGTCTGTCAAAGTCAGGATTAGATTTAACTTGCGATTGCGAGCCGAGATCGGTTTGTGGTAGAAATGTGTGATTCAGTGGGTGGTAGGACTTGTTGAAGTCCACCTGGCAGCTAGCCAGGTGGACCGGACCATCTTTTTATCTAAGTCTCCGTCAAAACAACATTGTTTTCAGAATGGTTGTTAGTTAGAGTTGGTAGTAAGAGATAAGATAGCCAATTCCTCAGTGGTTGACGATTCCGGGAGTAGTGCGCTTCCACCTTTAGCCTTATCATCACTTAATATCAGGTGTGATGAAGGCTAAGCGGAGGGTTTTAAACAAGGACAATAACAAGAACAAATATATACTAATCTTATAAAGAGGAATGATATGAATGATTGTATGTTTGAAGTGGATAAACTCGAAAATGTGACCATTAGAAAGCTACATTCTTCCTGAGTGACAAAGGCTATATTTTATCCCTATAGTCCTAGAGGAACGGGTGCCACGCAGGTCAGACAGCGGTAAGCCACTAGTATCTTTACAAATTTTTGTCCCGAGTTACGATCAAGCCTACGACCCCATCGCTGAGCCAATCAAATCACCCAGTCATGATCATTATAATAACAATAATAATCATAATTTCTATGCTTACACTACGTAACAAATATTATATCACAATGGCGCTATTATTAGTCAATTTCACTGGCATTCATACTGTATGCTAATTTAGTTATGATGTCTTACGTGTGGCATGCGTCTGCGCATGTGATCAGCTGATATGGCTTGTAGCATATATTACTTTTAGTTTCATCCATCCATCCATTATTATCCATCACGATGGATAATATATGGAATAATATATACTTAATCTACGACAATCTAAATTGACGACCGATTTGGCGCAGGGGTAGGCTACCCACCTTCTGCGCCAGAGGTCTCGGGTTCGATTCCCGAACAAGACAAATATTTGTGTGCATGAACATGTCTATTTGTCTTGGTCTGGGTGTTTACTATGTATATTAAGTATGTATTTACAAACAAAAAGTATATGAGTATATATCTATCCGTTATCAAGTTTTCCATGATACAGTTTCATAATGAAATTAAAATGGGCTTAGATAATTGGTGTGATTGAAAAAGTTATTTATTTATTTATTATTTTATAATTATTTAACAGCTTTCCGCTCGCGACTTTTTCCGCATGAGGTACACGACGTTTCCCAATTGGAATGTCATATTTTTTTTCACGGCGTAAAAAGTAGCCTATACACGGTAATTTTTTTATCCCCCGCATAATTTTAGGGATTATTCTACTCATGAAAAGAAACAACTTTTAATATGATAACTGAAATCGCAAAAATAAAACAGCTGTTCAATACAAAAGTGCAAAAATATTTAATCAAAATGTATGGAACAGCTGATTTTTTTTTCGTGATTTCAGTGTTGGTCCTGTGTTGTGTTTTTTGCTGAAAACATCATTGTTATGGCGTGAGACTTAGGTAAGATAGTGGTAGTTAACCAGATGGACAAAGAACAAATCCAATCACCAACCAAACTGAATACAATATGTTCCCCCAGGACCTGGGTGCCTACCATCAACTTTAAGACAGCGATTCAAAAATAGCGCGATGCAGAATAGGTTCCTAAAATGAATTGCTTTCTTTCGTACTCTGACCTTCTAAAAACTGGATCGCAAATGAATTGCTAAATGTGAATGACTGAACGATTTGTGTCCTTATTTCTTCTACCCTTCTCTTTCACTCGATTCTGTCATGCCCGGAGAGTGAGAGGGACGGGTATAACCTGCAGGTGTCATGTTAGCTTGGCCGAGTTATAAGTCAATTAAGAGTTCTTGACAGCTTAGCGGCTGTGAAATGTCATTGAATGATGACTGAATCGCTGTCATTTAGGTCCTAAACAAAATCGCAATAAGAGTTGATGGTAGGCACCCTGGTATCCAGGACCTGGATGTAAGCCCGGGACTTCTGGGTCTGTTGATGATGATTCTAAAGAATAAGTACGCTGGGTATAATATAGATAGACACTTTACTTAACAATGAAACATTCCAAGATTTGAACTTATGGGCTATATAAAACAGCTTCATACAAAAGACATCAACGCGAGACCCAAGCTTTTGACTAAGTTATAAAAGTAATTCGTTCTTTATACGTTTCATATGGCTTTGGATATGATTGCGCAATGAAATTAAAGTATTATTCCTTTTAAATACTGACATCCATACCTATAACTTGAATCTTAAACACGTATTGGCAGTTAACTAAAGAAAAAGAGGTAGCAAGCTATTGGTAAACTATCTAAAATTATCTTATAAAACATAGCGGATCCTCGCGGTTTTACCCGCGTAGTACCCGTTCCCGTGGGAATATCGCGATAAAATATAGCCTATGTCACTCGGGAAGAATGTAGCTTTCTAATGGTGAAAGAATTTCTAAAATTGGTCTAGTAGTTTCGGAGCCTATTCGATGCAAACAAACTTATTTGCCGCGAAATTTTGTTGTGTTTTGTGTGTTATAAATTTTTAATAAAATATAATACTCGTAATAAAGGCTTTTATTTATAATTATTACAAATTTAATTCAAAAAGCGGGGAAAAAGTCCCTTTTCCTGCTTTCACCTACTTTCACCATTTTAATTCAGCATTAAATTATACTTTATTATATATGGCCAGATAGGTTATTTAATAATGATTCCAGTGATATAAGTTTTGTTTATAGTCTCTAAACAAAATTTCATGGAAATCGTCATTTAATTGAGGCTGGAAGCAAAACCGGAAGTAATGCGGAAGTAGGCTGTCACTTACGCGTAATTGCCAAGATGGCCGCCGTCACTTGAGAGGATAAAATATGAGTATAGATAAAACTCTTCTGTTACTGACTGATTAACAAACAACGCGCAGCCGAAACCACAGAACACGGCAATATTTTTATCTCTTTCCATGTTCTGTGGCTAACCAATAGGCGCAAGAAGCTGAAATTTAGCATGTAAGTGCCTTGGGTAGTGTAAGGAAGCACTAAGAGAGGATTTTCGGAAATTCCCCAAGTAAAAAGGGGATAAGAGTTTGTATGAAACTTTTGTAAATTTTGAAATTTTTCAGTTTCTTCTATATTACGTTCGTGTACAGTAGACGTAGTCTGAAAACTGTCGTTATGTTAATCGTAATAGACAAGGAGATTCTACAAGGAAACTGGAGTTTTCAGCCTGAATAAAAAGTGTACCCAGCAAATTTGAAATTTTAACTACGTAGTGGCTGTCTGTTGTCTCATTTGACCATACGTTTTGTTTCTAAGTATTGGTGAGACGGAAGACAGCCACAGTCTACAAAGAGTGTTAGTACTACTGTCGCCAGTTTCCTTGGTTGAATCTCCTTGGTTATAGGTTGGCTTGCCAACTGTCCCGATTTAATCGGGATGTCCCGTCCCGCGTCCCGATCACAGTACTGGCGGGACGCTAATTGTCCCGATTTTAAAAATCTACATATTTTTCGTTTTATACCCGCCAGTATTGCTATTGTTGTTTCTAAAATAAATTCCAAATTTCAAAATAAATATTCTTTTAGGAACAAAAATTAAGCTAGTAAGCTAGTAAGACACTTCATTGACTGTCTGATTATGAGTTTGTGCATTCGTTGTTTACAGTAGGAATTTCCTATTTTTATTTATTACTAGGTATGTGATATTATGATGATTAAAAACGTTTCATTGAAGTCCCGATTTCATTGAAGTTGTCCCGCTTTTTTTCACATTAAATCCCGAAAATCTCATTGGGGTAGTTGGCAAGACTAGTTATAGGCGTCACTGCGCACGGGCCACTGACCACAACCACAAAACGCCGCCATCATCACTTTCCTGTATTGTTCATACATTTTTGTATGAACTCGCCGCACACGGTGACGCCAGTGGTCGCCACATGCTACAAATCGTCGCCATTGGCTTCTTGTGGCCACCACCGGCCACTTACGCAAAATACTGCTAGCAAATGAGTTACAATAAGTTTTTAGAAAAAAATGCGTTTTTATGACAAGCTTTTTTGCTGACTGTACTTTAATATTGTATTGTCGTCTAAACCAAACCTGTATGCAAAGTTTCAGCTCAATCAGACAGACACTGGGACGTTGGTCAAATTTAGCTTGCAATATTTGACCCGCACGGACATGCATACATACATACATGATCCAGACAATTTATGCTCAAAAGTTTTGGGGTAGTTCTGATTTCTTCCATTCTGTATGTATTTTGGGGTGCTGAATCCAAATCTGAATTTCGTGACGCAACATTGAGAAAATTGCAAAAAAAGTGAAAAATATCCATAAAGTAATGGAAGGTCAAAAGTGGGTTTTGCATAGACCGCTGAAATATACCAATTTTCAACTTGCAACTGGGACCGAACGGTTCTACAAAAAAAAACTAAATAGTGATATTTGAAGACAGTTTAAGGTGCTTTAATTTCTGCGAACAGGCCATTTAAACAGTTTCCGAGTTTTAAGCAAAAAAGCAGATTTATTTTACTTTTTTTGCAATTTTCTCAATTGGTTGTCGAATGTGGCTCGTTTACGGACGGTAAACTATACTATCCGTCTAACGGCCAGAATTAATAATCTATCTACAGATAGATAGGGATAGGCATGATCCAGATTAGTTGCTAGGCAACACCTAGCAACACCCAGGCAACTGTCGTTAATTCTATGTTAATATCAAACGTTGCATAGCAACTAATCTGGATCATGCATGCCAATCCCTATATCTGTGGATTGATTATTAATTATGGCTGTAAAGCTGTCAAAGTGTTGTTGTCAAATACCTAATGAATTTAGTTCCTACGAATACGACCGATAGACGCACTGCTTTGGTTTTCATACAAAACCAGAGCAGTGTTTTTTGTGCTTGGGGACACAATAAAAACATGACACGATAAATTATGCTGGTATTCAGCGTGACCTTATTTTACATTTTAGTAATAATATATAATATTTATTTTTTATATTTAATTGTTTGTTTCTACAAGTATAAAGTAATTACGCACTAGAATATACATAAAAAAATATTTGGAAATAAAACTAATAGATAGAGTTATGTAGATTTTAACGATCATATAGATACCTATAAAAGTTGTATTTAATATCAAACAACTTATTAAAAGTCAATATTACTTACTTTATGATACTTTCGTTTCACATTTCCTGCTTTGTTTACAAAATTCTATTTGAAAATTAACTTTGTTTACAGAGGCAGCTTTAGTTTCTAATAATGATGAAAAACTACCTTATTATTATCATAAATTTAAATTTTCTAATACTAAACAATATAAGGTTATTTTTCTTATTTATCATACAGACATAATTTTAAAATGAGTCATTAAAAGTTTCTGAAATTTCTTCATTATTACGTAAATAACCACAAAAATACTAACTTATATTAACTTTAATAAAGTTCTCGCCTTTGGAACTCATAGTAGCGGCGAGAGAAAGCTTTTAACACTATAATTACATTAATAAATATATTCCCACACGTAAGAAATTTACTCAATGGCTACGTAAACCTATTTCTCACTATAATTTTTAAACTATTTCAAAAAGTTTTACTATGAGATAACTTTTTGAAGATTTTATTACTCTTTAAATCAACGGAGAATTATTCTTGTTATATATCTTAAACAGAAATATCTTTGTTTTGAAAAACGTGACCAGAAAACCTTTTTGTTTTGTGTGTCGCGTTATTTTCGTTACATACAAAATTCGTGAAACTACTAAATTTGTGTCGTTTCGTGTAACTTACACTTTTGTATGAAACTGAATGTAGTAAAAGTAACGCAAACGAAATAACCCGAATTAGAAAATTATATAATAAATGTCGTTTGATCGAGCCAAAATTGGACTCGAATGCTGAATTTTTATAAAAACAATTGTGAACAAAATGAAACGAGAACAAAGTATCGATATTATACTTTGTACCTTACATTCCAAATTGTTTTTAGTACACATATACATAGAGACACCGACCTCTTTTTTCTAGTTAATAATGTCAACATTCAGATGTTTTTTCGAAAAAAAACAAAAAATATGTAATTATATATTTTTTTTAATTTTAAAAAGTAACCGCACTCGAAACATGCAGCCAAACATGCATAGTAATCGTAACCTTAAAAACCCCTTTCTAACTCACCTCTCTCCGTGAAAGCGTCGCTTCCTCCATTGATATCCTGCAAGCTCTGCTCGTCAGTCCCAACTTCGTTGCCAAAGTTCTGATCACGGAATATCACATTGTCGAACCCTGGACCGCCATGCGAGTTCGTATGCACAAGGGAGTTTACACTGTCAGTCGCGTAAGGGAAGACGACGCGAGGACTTCGCGCCTTCCAGCCGTTGTAACCACTGTAGAAACTGTTCCGCAAGGATGGGGCAAAAGGAACTACAGGAGCAGGGGTCTGGTAAGGATCGAAACCGAAGTTTGGAGCGTAAGGGCGCCCAAACCGACCCTGATAGTACTGAGGCGGTTGGAATTGCCGAAACCTTGGTAGGGGTTCGTAAAATCGCTCGTTTCCTGAAGGCAGTTCTTCAGGTTTGGTGGTCGATTCGATTTCAGGGGAAGTGAACTCGTAATCGGAGCTATCATCGAATTTGACTTTCGAATCGAGCGTCAGATCGATCTCCCCTCTACCGTAGTTCTGGTGGTTTTCCGCATCGTCGAGGAATAGCACGCGGGATTGCCTCCCTCGCCTCCTGTACAAGCTTTTTGGCACGAACATGACATTCCTATAGGGCTTCTGGTAGACTAGGCTGAGCGCGCGGGTTGGTTCGACCGCCGCGACCGACGCGGCGACGAGTAGAATCACTTTCCATTTGTTTTCGCTCAACATATTGCTACGGTCAGTGCACTGGTTTCACTTTCATCTTCCAACTTATTGAGAATTAAAGGGTAAAGGTTTCACGATTTTTGACAGCCCGCGCTTTTTCGGATTTAGAACATCCTTCGGTTGTGTTTTGTTTTTTTTTACGTGCGATCCGTTCGCATTTTCGTTTGGTTGCGCGCGCGGTACGGACGCCGTCTCGACGCGAACTGACAAAGTTCCCCGCTGCCATAAGTTGATGTTACATAAAACTGCATGGCAGTAAGCGTTTATGTAACCCGGTGACGTCGCCGACAATCGGATAAACAAATTATGTGATAACGCCTCTTTGGTGCAGCAAAACTTATTTTGACGCGACCTCATTTGTTGTTTTTTTTTTCGAATTAAAACTCTTCGGTTTTCAATAAATATGCAGTAAAACAAACTCATTGTAGGTATATATTTATCAATTTTCTCTAATTCAACTTTTATCGATAGTTTTAGTTAGTTTAGATATAGTTTTAATATTATTGTTGCAAAGGAAGAATAGGCTCTATTTTTATGGAACATAAAATTGTGTTTTGTATGAAAAATAAATAATTAACAACACAAATAATACCAATTGTGTTCAAGCGAAGTTAGATAAGAATTATGCAGTTAAAAAATAGGAAGTGTTCAGTATTGTGTGTTTTGTTTAATAAAGACTTTCATTGTGTTTCACATAATACTACTAGCGTTCACCCGTGTCTCATCCGCGTGCTTTATGCATTTCCTTGCACGATACGAATTAGGATCTCCTTTTGCACGTCTTATTTAGAGACTAGTATTACTATACTAGTAGGTATTATATTATCTGTATTTAGAAGGTAGTGCTCTACTCTCAAAATGTCAAAGTCAAGCCAACCATTTTTCTAGGCTTAAACTGTCTCTATCATATTCATAATTGCAGTAATACAATAATATAAGTAGAAAGATATGAAGAACAAACAATTCCATCATCGTCATCATCTCAGCCGTACGACGCCCACTGCTGGGCATAGGCCATACAATTCCATAGTAATAAAAAATAATGTAAAACCATTATGGATTTTCTTTTCCATTTTGTTATGATAATAAAGTAAGAATCAAAATATACTTGACAATTAAATTCTAAAATTGTGTTATTTTTACCCACGATGGAACGGAGGCGGTATATGCGTTTGGGGTTAGAGTTTGTATGATTGTTTGTTTGTGTGTTTGTATGTATGTCTGTTACCATTTATCTCCTAAACTACTGGTAATACTGTTTATAATGCCATCTAGCTGAAATAGCAAGACTCTACCAACTCGCTTATGCTTCAGCTCTCTGCAGAAGCCTTTCACATTACAATCACTGGATGTTAACTAGTTTTCTGATATTCCACTAGGTGGCTCTGTTTAAGATATGATTATGAAGTATTGAACATAAAAAAAATATTTATCAAAACATAGGTCTAAAATTATTGTGTAAAAACGATCCAATACCTCTTAATAAAAATGAAAGGTGACCGACTGATCTATTATAAAAATTCTGAAAAAAATAATCGTTTTAGAGCCAAATATATAACAATATCAAAAACTTATTCTCGAAATTTGCGCTCGCCCGAATAATTTTTTTCAATATGCAAATTGTTGTATCGATAACGTTTCTAGTATAAGTGACAAATATGCGTTTGCATACTTTTCACACGCGTACTTTTTTTGTTACATTTTAAAATTAAATTTCACGTGTGATGCACAGGGATAAAAATTCTAATTTTGATAGTGCTTACATTATGTCGTCGTCTAAAACGTTCTCGCAAATTTGCATACTGTAAGAAATTATACACCTCTAACTGTCGTCATGTCGTGTCCGCCAGGTCTAAAAGTTGTGGTAACGCGTTGATGTCTTTTATATGGGTAATATTTAACTGTAATCGTAGCACGAAAAACTGTCGCTATACTAAAAATCTTTTATTTTCTTCTATAATCTATACAAATAAATAAAGTTGGAGTGTCTGTTTGTAATATTAAAATAACCGCTTTTTACTACATGCATGTGATTATTATACGGTACATATGCCAAAATAACATTTTTTACAATTTTTGTCTGTCTATCTGTCTGTCAGTCAGTCTGTCTGTCTGTCTGTTTGTTCCGGCTGATCTCTGAAACGGCTGTACCGATTTTGACGGGACTTTCACTGGCAGGTAGCTGATGTAATAAGGAGAAACTTAGGCTAATTTTTATCCCGATATTCTCACGGGAACTAGAAACACGCGGGTGAAACCGCGGGCGGCCGCTAGCGTAATCTATACAAATATATATACAAATACAAATAAATAAAATTGGAGTGTCTGTTTGTAATATTAAAATAATCGCTTTTTACTACATGCTTATGATTATATATACGGTACATATGCCAAAATAACATTTTTTACAATTTTTGTCTGTCTGTCTATCTGTCTGTCTGTCTGTCTGTTTGTTCCGGCTAATCTCTGAAACCGCTGGACCGATTTAGACGGGACTTTCACTGGCAGGTAGCTGATGAAATAACGAGTAACTTAGGCTACTTTTTATCCCGATATTCCCACGGGAACGAGAACCACGCGGGTGAAACCGCGGGCGGCCGCTAGTATAAAATAAAATAGAAAGGTAGATTTTGACTAGGAGACGTCCGCTAAGAACGGATTTTTGGATACTCCCCCTCTGAAGGGGTAAAATGGCGGGGTTAAGGTTAAGTGTATTGAACTTTCTAATTTAATGGATTTGGAAGTATGAAAATTGATACGTTACCTAAAATATGGTTGAGCGAAGCGATGGCTGGCTCATGCGTCATGCTCGTGAACGGGTGCTGTCAGTGGGGTGGGTCTGCTCATGTCTACTTGTGTTTAAGGTGTTCGGGATATGTTTTATAATAGTATTATATAGATTTATGAGCGAGCTGGTGTGTCTCATAGTAATTTTGGTATCCGTGTCTTACAGTAACAGCAATGTTTCTAATAATTGTTTTATTTATTCAAAAAATCCTTTATTTGTTAAATTTGAACATACAGCGCAGCTTGCAGTTTCCTTTTCATTAATCCTATAATATAATGTGAATAAGATTAAGATTAGTGTGTCCATTAAACTATTTGATTCCTTGTTTAGTTGAAAATTGTTTACTGTTTTAGGTAATAAGCAAAATTGTACTTAATTTAAGCGGTATTCTGTATTGTGATAGAAAGTAACCTTACTATTATGTGAAAGTCATTTTTCAAATTTGACGACTCTGTATAAGTTAAAACAGGGAAAAATGGAAAATGAAGTATTTTAGAAAAAATCGACCCGTCTTACAACTAGCTCCGATGGGACGATTTTTCCTTAAATACTTCATTTTCAATTTTTAAATAATAAACATTGCATTGTGAATGAAAAAAAGGAAAAAATTAAATAATGATGAAAACTTTGTATAAGTACCACCTTGACAAATGACATCGAAATAGCTTACATAAAGCGGATATCATAATTAACGCTGATTCGACCAATTTATCAGACGGCGTGGAATTATGCATAATTTGTCCGCGAACGGCGCCAGCAACCCGGCGCCACTACCAGTGAAATTTTGAGCATAGTGCAAGTGAAAAACAGAAAGTATCTTGAGGTTTTATAGTACATTACGATACCAGTGACCTAAGTGGCAATTATGTTCCACTTAGGTCACGCGTATCGTATACTATTTTGTAGCACGAGTGACATAAGCCCGCCATCCACCGACACGGATAATTAAAAAAATTGCTAAAAAAGATAAATAAAAATATAAAAAAAGAATAAAAGTAAAAGAAAGATTAAAAAAATAAGAAAAAAAACATTTAAAAAAAAAAAGAAAATAAGAGATAAAAAAGACCATAAAAATTAAAAAAGATAAAAAAAGATCAAAAGAAAAGAAAAAAAGATAAAATAAAATAATAAAAGACCAATAAAAGAAAAAAAAATATAAATAAATGATCTAAAATATAAAAAAAAGAAGTAAAAAATAAAAAAAAAAAAAATCGGAAAAAAATCTATAAAAAAAGATCGAAAAATATAAAAAAAAAATAATGCATTCACAATGCAATTTTGTAAGTAAGTATCTTATTTAGTTAATCTCGTACACCGTAGCGATGCGACGCGAGAACTCTGTTTCTGCAAAGCGGGAAGCACGCATCATTGGGTGTATGGAAGTGTCTCTATTAAAAGTATCCTACCGTCACCATTTATCTATGGCTGAAGTGAAATTATACATCCGCAGCTTATGATGTCACGCAGAAGAGATGCTGCTTCGATAAGCTCCGGGGCGACAGTCAAAATATTATGCCCTGATTACTTATTTATTTCGTAGGACAGTACCTAAAAAGACTTTTACTTACTAGCAAAAACATTATTAGACTTGTCTTCATAAAGAGCAATTTTTATTATTGTAAATGGAGTATTGGAAAAAATCGACCCGTTTCCACCATGCTCGCGGGCGTGAGTTCTATGGGACTCGAACATATACCCCAATGCCCATGTCCTGCTAGTTGTGAGACGGGTAGATTTTTTCTTATACCTACTTTATTTTCAATAATTTAGAACAGTTTTTAAATAAAGACTGTTTATATGATTGGCCCGATACAGCGGTCAAAAAATTACCCCTTTATTATTTACTTGTTTCGTAGGGCAGTAAAACAATACCATTTACTCGCAAAAACATAAATAAACTTTAAGAAATATTAAAGTACAGTGTTTTCCATATTAAATTATTGTGATAGCGCTGCTAATAACCGCCTCTGTGGTCAAATGGTACACACCACCTGTATCAGGCCCAGAGGTCCCGAGTTCGATTCATATTCATATTCATATTCATTTATTCATTGCTAGTCACAGTACATAAGATGTTTCATAGAGTGTAGGATCAGTGTGACACCCCGTGAGGGCACAGCAGAATTACAATTAACAATTTAGAGCTTATCACTAATATCTTCATCTAAACTATAGTAGGCTTTATTTACTAAAAAGTTTTTGAGCTCACATTCAAAAGCATTAATATTTTCCAGGCATTTAATATTATTTGGGATACTATTGTATATTTTTATTGCCATTAAATGAGGACCTGTTTTATACAAACTTAGTGTAGTGAATGGGCTATTTAATTTATATAAATCTCGGTTGTTCCTTCTAACTGTGGTTTTTTGAGAATATAGGTACATATTTTTCTTAACAAATTTACAAATTTCACTAATATACAGTGATGTTATAGTCAATACTTTATATTTTATGAAGTAGGGATTCCCAGTGGGGTACATATTGTATTCGCTTTGGTTGGTGGTAGGGCATAGTCGTGGGCCACACTGGAGCGACCGCGTGGCGCGGAGGCGACCTGCGGATCCGCAGGACGCGCGAACACGTACTATTCCCTCCGCCGGTCGCGGCGACCGCTGGACCCGCCAGTGTGGCCCCTCCTGTCCGTCTCAATATATTTGTTTTCACTTCTCATGCTCGTAAAGTTCGTGTTTATGTTGGGTATAGGCTGCATAAAATCGCTTTTTATGCTCTAGTGCATAAAGTAAAATCTTCGTCTAAGTCTCAGACTCTAAGACAAAGGTCGTCAGGTAAACAGTCACACACGCAATTAAACTTCGTCAAATAAACTTTATTAATAACTAACGTATTTCATTCTGTTTCTTAAATTTTGTACATAATCCATGTTAAATTATTAAATTAATAAAACTAGGCAGAATTAATGAGTTTTCTGAGAAATAAGTATTACAAGAGCATACATTAAGGACTACGATCTATGCTAAAGTCACTGTGCTGCCAATGCCACGTATAAAAAAAGAAAAAGAAAGTCTTCCCGCCAATATGGCGAAGTCTTTATTTTTTCTTTTTTGCAATATTGCTATTTATTTTCCTCACACTCGAAGTGAAAAGCAGAGTGTATAACTCGTACATAAAACCCATTTTACCCTCGAATTGACTATCCATCCTCGCCTACGGCTCGGGTGGATATATACGTCTCGGGTAGAATTGTACGTTTTATGCACTTGTTGTACAATCTACTATTTTCTCGCTCAACGCAGACGCAAGACGCGCCGCTCCAGTGTGGCCCACGACTTTCAAATTCCACTTGGCTAGCTACCACCATCTTCTAAGTCTGACGCCATAACAACGATGTTTTCAGCATTGTTGTGCTCCGACAGTTAGAGATAAGATAGCCAGTTCCTGAGTAATGGAGGATGCGCTTCCACCTTCAGCCTTATCATCACTAAACATTAGGTGTGATGAAGGCTAAGTGCTACCCCGTTGAGGATTTAAAACAAAGCACTTAAGCGAAGTAAGTTTAAGACTAAACTTTTGGTTCTGGTATTACAGATACTCATAAACTTATCTATACATCTATACAAATTAATAAAATTGTAGTGTCTGTTTGTAATATTAAAATAACCGCTTTTTACTACACGCATATGACTATATATACGGTACATATACCAAAATAACAATTTTTACAATTTTTGTCTGTCTGTCTGTCTGTTTGTTCCGGCTAATCTCTGAAACGGCTGGACCGATTTTGACGGGACTTTCACTGGCAGGTAGCTGATGTAATATGGAGTAACTTAGGCAGCTTTTTATCCCGATATTCCCACGGGAACGAGAACCACGCGGGTGAAACCGCGGGTGGCCACTAGTTTTTTAACAATATGTTTATGCTGTTACTATACTGTCCGTTTCAAACATCTCGAAAAAGGGCACAGTACCAAAGCAAAGCTTACGAATACTACGATTCTTCCCGATTCTCCTTAGGGAACGGGACCCACGCGGGCGGCCACTATCTTAACCATTCACTAATTAGGTCATCATCATCATCATCAGCCATTATAAGCCCCTACTGCTGGCGCACAGGCCCTCCTTATGGATAAAAGAAGAAAGAAATTACATTTATTGACACACACATGATTAGTAACAAAAAATAATAAAACAATGAGAACATAAGATTTAAATTAACTGGTAATAAACAAAGTAAAAGTAAAATAAAAAATTAAAGTGAAAAAAAGAAATTTAACCTATCTTATTTTGTTATGTGGGGCCAATAAACTCCCTGTCTCAGCATAATACCTCTGTGTCATTCAGAGGTGGGCAGAAAGACACAGAGGCGCTGTTTTTCTGACAGGTCATAAACACAAAGGACGGTGGGGCTAATAATAATAACATTCACAAAAATTACAAACGAGAAAAAAAAACCAAACCTTAATACAAAAATAAAATGATGGATGGATAAGGAGAATGGGCCATGACCCACCACGCGGGCCAAATGTGGATTGGTGGGTATTAAAGACTGCAAACGCAGCCGGGACCAACGGCTTAACGTGCCTTCCGAAGCACGGAGGAGCTCGCTAATTCTTTTTATCATTGTGTCAGTGACTGATGGCAGCAATACATAAACCCCTTGCGGTTTCTCTTGCTGCAATTAAATATAAACTTGGAATTGTTTTTTGTAAATTTAGAAAAAAAAAAATTGTCACCTATCCCATGACGGACCATTGCAAAAGTTGCTTTACTTCAACGATTGCAGGTCGAGCGCGCTAACCACTACGCCACAGGTTCTCGATGATTTGGTCATCTCTAATTAATTACAAGCTTTTATTTAACTTGCAGTGTATGTATGTATGCATGTGTCCGTTCGGGTCAAATCTTGCAAGCTTAATTTGACCCACTTCCCAGTGTCCGATTGAGCTGAAATTTTGTATGCAAGTTTGGTTTAGATGACACTAAAATAAAGTACAGTCAGCAAAAAAGCTTGTCATAAAAATGTTTTTTTTTATCCACAACGGGGTGGCACTTAAATGATGTTAAGTGGTGATAAGGCTGAAGGTGGAAACGCACTACTCCCGGAATCCTCAATCACTGAGGAACTGGCTATCTTATCTCTAACTGCCGGAACACAATAATGCTGAAAACATCATTGTTATGGCGTCAGACTTAGATAAGATGGTGGTAGCTAGCCAGGCGGACTATGAACTAGTCCTACCACCAACCAAAGCGAATACAATATGTACCCCCACTGGGAATCAAACCCGGGATCTCTTGGTCTGAAATCGGTGGTGTGAACCACTAGACCACAGAGGCGGTTGAATTTTTACTAAAAACTTATTATTAAATACAAATAATCACATTAAATTTAATTAGACTTAGACGTAGTAGGTATATAATGGCAGTAATCACGGTTCACTTTTGCCATTCAATTTGGATGAAGCAACCAAATTGAACAATGTAACCATAAAAGAGAATCATTCAATGTCAATGTGCGCCTGTATTTCTGCGCCTTTCAACCAAAGTGAATGAATATGGTTGAACCGTGTAATATTAGCATAAGCGACATCTTGTTCCTAGTTATTTTAATTTTATTTTTTTTGCATTCACAATGCAATTTTTATTACTGAAAAATGGAAAATGAAGTATTTAGACAAAATCGACCCATCTCACAATCAGCTCCGATTCTGTTCCTATATTTGTATACCTAGCATAAGGTGGAAATGTAGTGATACTAACAAACACAAGTTCTTCCATTACTGCAAAACTAACCTACATTTCACAAATAAATTATTCTGATTCTGATTCAAAAATGTGAAAAAGTTTATAATTTTCCTAAGAAATAAAAAGGTTCCTTTTGAAACGGTAAAAGAAAGTAAAACGCTATAAAAAGGAGTGACCACTTAACAGTTACTTAACGGGACGCGAGACGTCACAAGCGCCCATTGCGAAAATACTTAGCGAAGCAAGATATACAAAGTTACGCCTACAGCTGGTTGGTCCAGTTATTTTCTTTTAAAATAAACTTAACTAATGGCCCGCCCTGACTTAGGGTGCAATTGTGTACAGGGTGATCCATCGGGACGGGTCGGTATAGAAAAGTTTGAGACTCTAAGAGATAGAGATATTTGTTGTAAGGAACCAAGCAATAAAGATTAAAATAAAATAATAAAAATTATATTTTTCTAGGATAGGGATGCAGGGATAAACCCTTGAACCGGGGACAAATAGTGGAACTCAACATAAATCACGATCTTTTTCAGCTTGAAAGATACATATAATAAATTCTACTTAGTACTCAGTACTACATCTTTCAAGTTGAAAGCGAGCGATGAATTACAATTGGCAGACTTAATTCTAGTGAGCATTCTCTACCAGTCAAACGGAAAGGATGTCAGTGAGAAAACTAGACGGCAATAAAAAAAAACAGAAATTAAATACATACATACATATCATTTGATTGTTTTTTATCCTATTTAAAAATAACACACACTTACATTTTATAATATTATTGACATTTATTAATTTGAACTTTTAGTATCAATGTAACTCAAAGATAATTATGTAGTTTATTTCAAATCACATAATTTGAATATTTACACATCTGCCTCGCACGATAGAATAATTTGGAGAAAATAGAATAAGAATTTATGTAACCGTATTCTTGCAAATACTACACTATTGCTGCAGTAACTGAACTCATAAAAAACAGTGATGTGTAGAGTTTCCATCAAAAAAGTTTTATTCCGATGAATCATAGCAGACTCATTTGGTTCTTAATCCTATTTATTTTAACATTAGCTGCTGAATGTGTAACCAGCAGTCGCAAAATGCAGACAGCATTAAGCATTTTTTAATGGACCACAGTCATAATGAACGCGACAAAAGTAAAAGTCTTTATTTTATAGTGCCCGGTTGCAACGATGGCTAATCAAGACACTAACTTTTATTCAGATGACAGTAACTAACATTTGTGTGTTACTGTCATCTGAATAAAAGTTAATGTCTTGTGAATAATAATCGTACATACCAACCAATAACGTTAAACTAACATTTGTGTGTTTAAAAAGTTTTGTTCTAGCCTGCCTAGCATGACCATCATTATATCACGCGATATGATATAGCACGGCATGCTGTTTTGCTTACCCCACTAAGGTGTAAGCAAGATATTGGCTCTTTATCATGCGTCAATAGTCGATAAAAGCCGCTCATGCTAGGCCGGCAGGTGGGGATCGAAATAAAGACTTTGGGTACTCATGCTGTCTTGCTTACCCCACTAAGGTGTAAGCAAGACATAGGCTCTTTATCATGCGTCAATAGTCGATAAAAGCCGCTCATGCTAGGCTGGCTGTTATTACCTGTCCCTGTCGCTTCCACGTAAATGTAGCGCGTCACTCTCGCACAGATGCGACCGCTGCCGCTGTCTCAAGGGATCTGTGTGACTTGTAAAATGTGGAATGAGCTTTCTCCGAGGTGTTTCCTTTGTGCTATGCCATTGAGTTCTTCAAGCAGCGTGTAAATATAGAATCCTTAAAAATGAATAGGCTGGCAACGGTTCAGCAACCATTCTGGTGTTGTAGACGTCCATGTGCGACGATGACTGCTTCCCATCACGTGGATCGTCCGCTAGTTTGCCCCTTTTTAATATTAAAAAAAAACACAGCGCAATCAGGTAATATGATATAGTTGTCATATGTCCGTGTATGTTCAGCTGCATCATTCGTCTCCTTCGCACGAAGTCAGAGGGAAATAAAAAGTACTTTCTCATCTGAATGATAAGTTAGTGCTAAAGACTGCTAAAACAGTCCATTGCCGGCTCAATTTTCAAGCACTAATGTGGTATCTACAGGTAATGTAGTAAATCAATGGAATAAGGCCATAAACTAGTTGATATGTAAATCAAATGATAAAATAATTTAGCTAAACGTTAACCAATAACGATTAGTTAACCACAGTAACCGGGCCTTCATGTGTTTACCACATTTACGAATAAATGGGATTTTAACGACAGCGTTTCTCGTGCTGATAAAACGCATGCTTCTCTTAATCTTATGAATTTGAATAAATTATGAGAGAGGAAGAGAAACAAGCTCTTGTTCATTTACTAAGGTCTGTCCAGTGGAGCACAGTCGCGGATACAAGGGGGGGCAATGGGGGTGATTGCCCCCCCCTGACGCAAAATGTTACCTAAAATTTTTTTGCATTCGTCATTGTACCACGTGAAAAAAGCTAAAATTGCCCCCCAAGGGGGGGCTTGAATCAAATTGCCCCAGCCCCTCCCCCCTCAACCAAACCCTGGATCCGCGTCTGGTGGATCAAAAGGTTTTATCTAAAGAATCTTGTCATGTCTTTTAATATAAAATCCAATAATAAAAATGTGTAATCTTTCTTATTTTTAAATGCATTTCTTCGATATAGAGACATATCAAGATTGTTTACTTAAAGTCTTTTGCTTATTATAAAGAGGAAATGAATGTTCACTGCGAAAAGAATGCTGCATTATCCCTGATTTGTATAGGTTATATTATATTATCCCGATATTCCCACGGGAATGGGTACCACGCGGGTAAAACCACAAGGATCCGCTAGTCGCTAGTCAGGGATAATGTAGCATTCTAAAAGTGAACGAATTTTTGAAATCGGTTCTGTAGTTTTTGAGTTTATTCATTACATACATAGGTACATATAATTCTTTCCTCTTTACAATATTAGTGTAGATGTAAAATTGAAGATTATTATCGGCAATATCCCAATGCAACAAAGTAATTTAAATATTACCACTTTAATAGAAGCTTAAGCAATCGATTATTAAATTTTTCTTCAACCACATACTTTCAATGCAGCCTTTTCAAACTAGACCTATAATAATCGTGACAGCGAGACGCGACGAACGAAACTAACTTAAGATACACACGAGAAAATATGGACATACATTTCCCCCATATGAATTTTAACAATTAACGTAGGTACTAGCGCCACTTTCGACCGCAAAGGTAAGAATGTGTCATCGCATAACCGAGCGTAAAGCCTTCTTGCACTTGAAGAAACACAAAAACGCTACGGTAAAATTCACAACTAACTGTCTGACTATAAAATGTCATGCTTACGACGACACTAGCGCCGAAAGTGAATGTAAAGGAAAGTTGTAACGTTGTTCTATAGACAGGTTTTTGAGAAAACAGTCTGCTAGTACGCTTTTGACCACGGCCGCGAACTGACGATTAAAAAAGTTTCTTTCTTTTGTTTTTTTACAAATGTTTCTGGCAACGGAAATAAGTGCGCGAAAATTAGGCCTTTTAAAATAGTTATAAGCACAATTTTGTTTGTTATATTTATTTGGTGCGAGTTTAGCGAAAGTGGCTGATCTAAAAGTGAAAGGAGCTATTGAAGTGAGTATCTAACTATAGTGATCGTCAAAGCCTGTTTTGATTTCTGAGATGATCAAGACCAATGTTTTGAATAAGATTTGTGGTGACCTACTTAGAAAATTATGTATAAAGCTCTTTTCTAATGTCCTTAATTTTTATTCTCGTCAAAACACATACAAACTCCTTGAATGACAACTAAAAATAATTTAAAAGTGATTTCATTTTCGAAATTTATAAAAAACGTGTGAAATAGTGACTTTCGGCTGCATTTTTCATTTTTTTAGCTAATAAGGTTTTTCGTTTTTTTGGGTATTTATTTTATATATATTAGTTTAGCGCTATGATACATATTAACACATTAAAAAAATATTTCACATAGCCTTCCGCCCGCGGTTTCGAGGGAAAGTTATATTTTCCCGGGATATCAATTAGTCTTTGTCACTCTCTAGCTCCTAAAATATCCACATACTTACTAAAAAAACACGCCGATCCGTTGCTCCGTTTTGACGTGAAAGACGGATATACAAACAATACAAACAGTATGTCAAAAGAAAGAACTTATCACGCTGAACAACTTCTCTTAAGATGCTATCTCATATAGTTTAACCTGGCTGCTAGGGTTCCACATCAGCTGGCTTAGCATGAACGGCTTTTATCATGCGATATGATATAGCACGTCATGCTGTCTTGCTTATCTACCCCACTAAGGTGGAAGCAAGACAGCAAGACGTGCTATATCATATCGCGTGATATAATGATGGTAATGCTCGCCAGGCAGGTGTACCAAGACCTTCAAACTTTGTACGTCAATAGAAAATGCTCATCGCATTTAACAATTTTCCATAAGACGGTATTTTAATATCTCTCATAGTTTGGCTGGACTCTATGGTTCCACATCGGCCATTTCGATCTTCTAAATAAATTATAGCCTACCTATAAGTTGGCGACAACTAATAGCTATATAACAAAAAAAGTTTCATTAAAATCCGTTCAGTAGTTTTCGCCTGAAACGTTGTCCACAGACAGACAGACAAAAAATTCAAAAACTATATTTTTGGTATCTGTTCCGTTTAAGAAGACCATTGGTGGTATTTTTTTCTATTTCTTTTCAATGTATACAGCCCCTGTACCGGCAAAAAAATATGGATATGGACATGGGCTTCATTTGACATTTGATGCCCATATTTTGTGCTTTTAAGGGCATAATATGGGCTTCAAATGTCAAATGAAGCCCATATCCATACCCATAATTTTTAGCCGGTAGCCCCCTGAATAGAATCGCATACAGTTTTATAATAAGTATGAAATATTTTATTTATTTACATATTATACGCGGTAATTTTTTTATCACCCCGGATAAAATTAAAAGGATTATTCTGCTCATGAAAACAAACAATTTTTATTATGGGACCAACACTAAAATCGCAAAAAAAACCAGCTATTCCATACAAAAGTGCAAAAATATTTAATCAAAATGTATGGAACAGCTGATATTTTTTCGCGATTTCAGTGTTGGTCCTATAATAAAAGTTGTTTGTTTTCATGAGTAAAATAATCCCTACAAATATCCGGGGTGATAAAAAAATACCGTGTATTACATAAACAGTACCTACGTATTAACACATTAAAAATTTATATCACATAGCCTTCCGCCCGCGGTTTTGCCGCGTGTACTACACGACGTTTTTCCGAGGGAATGTGATATTCTTCCGGGATAAAATTAGCCTATGGGACTCTCTAGCTCCTAAACTATCTACATACTAAAAAAACAGGTCGATCCGTTTTGACGTGAAAGACGGACTTACAAACAAACACACTTTCACATTTATAATATTAGTATATATTGTATGTCAAAAGAAAATACTTATCACGCTGAGCAACTTCTCTTAAGGTGGTATTTGTATCTCTTATAGTTAAGCTGGGCTGCTAGGGTTTCACATCAGGTGTACCAGACCTTCGATATTTTTCCGTCAATAGAAAATGTCCATGACGTTAAACAACTTTTCTTAAGACGCTGTGTTTGTATCTCATATAGTTTAATGTGGCTGCTAGGGTTCCACTTCAGGTGTACCAGACCTTCAAACTTTGTACGTCAATAGAAAGTGCTCATCACGTTTAACAATTTTCCTTAAATAAGTTTTAAGCTTCTAGCTTTAAAAATGACATAATTTCCATACCAACTTTCATCCCCTATTTCAACCCCTTACAGCCATATTTTCACATAAAAAAGTAGCCTATGTCCTTTCTCAGGCTCTAGACTATCTCTGTACCAATTTTCATTCAAATCGGTTCAGTAGTTTAGGCGTGATTGTGTAACACACAGACAGACATTTTCGCATTTATAATATAAGTAAGGATAAAACACATGCATAATCTTTAAAAAGAGTGTTTCACTATGTATTTGAAGTTAATTGTTTAATTTAAACAAGAAAACAAAACAGTTAACTGAAATGAATTTTAATAAATTATAGGTTATTATAAATTAACCAGTTATTCTTTATTGATCTAATTAGTTAGTAAAACAATTTGTGTTATGATTGATGAAACGTGAAAACAAGGTTTAGGTAAAAAATAGTTAAAACATACATTATTATTTTAAAAGCACTGAAGAAAATCTTAGAAGCATTGTACTCGTACCTAATTAATTAATGTTTAACTATTGAATCTAAAGTAATTGTTTTAAATGTTTTATATCAAATAACTAGTGGCCTACCCTGATTTCGCACGGGTGCAATGTGCTAGTAATATTATAAATGCGAAAGTTTGTGAGAAAGTATGTGTGTTTGTATGTTTGTTACTCTTTCACGCAAAAGTACTGAACGGATTTACCTAGATGAATCTTTACAATAATATTAAGAATAGAATTACACGTAGGCTACTTTTTATCCAGATATCCACGGGAATGGGTATAACCGCGCGGAACAACTAGTAGATACATAAATAAAGGGGGGTTAAAGTATGAAATTGCCTTTTTTTTCTTTTGTACTTACATATTTATTATAACTCAACAGTTTTTATAATATTAGAAATATGGTTTTTTCTTTTATATTGCGTTACATTACGACCGTATCGAGCAACTTTTATAACGATATTTGATTATTTACATAGAAAAAACTTATCTCGCAAGTTACGACTAATATTGTTTCGAGAATATCGTACTTTATTAGTTGTAACTTAGTGAAAATTATTTATTTTTGCTCTAAACGAATGTGTCATTTAGTAGTTAGAATATCCATAAATACGTATGTAAAATTTTGTAAAGTTAGATAATATTAGTCGTTAAGTATATAAATTAGAAAAAAACGTTAGTATGGGAAAAAATATTTTTGATAGTGGTAAATAAAAAAAAAAACTGTTTTCTTTTTTTGCCGCTTCTAAAAATGTTTGTTCCTACTGCCTATTCATTCAATATATGACCCATCACGTGCTCTCTTACGTCATTGTAGAGCTTGAAATGTGTCACAAAGTCACGGAGACTAAGGAGCACGAAAATGTTAGAAGTTTCTTTAAAAATATATTTCAAAATTATAATTCAATCTAATTTAAAATAAATTAGTTGGGTGTGAGGGCTTTACGGTTAAATTGCATTAACACGTTGTATGTAGAGTTACATAGTAACACTGAAATCTAAGCTTATCCAATAACTTATAGTCGGTTTGTCTTTTGGTCTGCCAGTATTATTATTTAGAACCTTACCCAATAAAATTAAAACTTTAAGAAAATCTCACCGATAATATAAATATAATAGTTTGAATGTTTAGATGTTTGTTACTCAATCATAGCTGCAATTAATGATTTGGCTGGAAACTTTTTATCCAGGAAATACATTTCATTCCCACGGGGAAACATCGTGTAGTTTACGCGAGCAAAGCCTTGAACAGAAAGCTACTATTTTTAACCGACTTCAAAAAAGGAGGTTATCAGTTTGACCTTTATGTGATATGTGATACTTAGTTGGAATTAGAAAATAATTATTTGAGTATAGCGTTTTATTTAGGCTTCCAAGCCAAGAACGTGCTAAATTAAGTAAGTGTATGTAATGTTTAAATGTATGTTTGTCTATTAATTTTATGAAAACTTAAAGTCATATCAAGATGATTCGTTTTGATTTAAATCAGATGTATTTCAAAATTCCAAGGATACATGAGGAGACCTTTTTTTGCTTGTACGCTTTTAAAAACGAAGTTATAAACGATAGGAACTGTAGGTATAATACGAAATAAGGAAAAACAAAGCGACTGAGAGTGAGCAAATTTCTATAATGAAAGCAAATCTATGACAGTAGTCAAAACCAAAACAGAACTTCAAATAAAAGATAAGGTATAGTTTGTATGTTTTTATATTGCTCTATGCTTGTCATAGAGCAATATAAAAACATATAACAGCAATATAAATACATATTTCTATTTCTATTTCTATTTCTACAAACTATAAAAACCTAAAAGCTACATATAAACTACATATAAAACCTCAACAGAAGTTAATAAATACATCTAAAAGTGCACATATGCACACCCCAAAATTATCCTTTTAAGTAGACTATTTTTGTAAAGAGGAACATATTTGCACAAGAGAAAAAAACAAAGAAAATTGGTTAGTACCTACCTAAGTATGTTATTTTTATAGGAACAATGTGATAGTAAAAAACAATGTTAGTAGTAGATGTTATTTTTATTAAATATTCGTATTATTATATACTTTCAAGTATTTGACATGCAGTTTCATATTAGCCTGGCATATCTACCGTTTATTTTTTTTTGCTGTGCGACGCGACGTCTCGCAAAGCGGCTAATGTTTCGAACATTCTCCCGAAACAAAAGACATCCTAAGTAAAGTTCCACAAAGACGACGCTCGACAAAAACTTTAAACATACATACATAGAAAGTTCTAAACAAATCCTTAGTGGAGACAAAGAAAGACCTCATTAAAACAACAGACGAACATTTTGCATTTGAATGAATTAAGTAGTGAAAAATTAAAATGTTTTTAAGCCGTCATACGTGTGGCAATAAATAAGGTGAAAGCAGGTTATATTTGGAACCGTATTTTCTTATTAGGGTTGAATAAAATTTAAAAAACCCCTGACAAAAAAAATTCAAATAATAAAATTTCTCTCTGGGTCGGGGAACCATAAAAAGAGAAGTACTTACTAAAAGGGTATTTATACGTTGGGGGTCCCCCGACCGAGAGATAAAATTATATGTCATTTTTTTTGATTGGGTTTTCAACATTTTTAAATTTTTTTTTTATTTCATCCTTTTTCTATTACACACTAAATTAAATAAAACTGCATTGATATCGCTTGATCCGTTTAGGCACTACGAATATACGTACAGACAGCACTTACTGCTGCAGTCCCTTCGCTGCCATTTCAGTATAGATTGAGTCTTAGACTTCTCTTTTGCAGTCAGGAATTAAAAAAGAATTATAACACATTTATTTATTCACATTTACAATTATCTTTCAGCTTATAGGAGTACCTATACAAGAGAGAGGATCATATATAGAGGATGATGATACAAAACCATTTCATAATGAAATTATTATCATCATCATCATCAACCATTTAATATCCCCACTGCTGGGACACTGACCTTCCTTATGGATGGATAAGGATTCCATAATACATGTGCTCATGCTACTACAGTTTGGTATTGGAACAGTGTATATGATGGTGTCCAATATTTCTTTGTTACTAGCTTTAAGCCCGCGGCTTCGCCCGCGTGTGTCTACACGACGCTATCCCGCGGGAATGTAATATTTTTCCGGGATAAAAAGTAGCCTATGTTCCTCTCCAGGCTACAAAGTATCTGTGTTCCAAATTTCAGGCAAATCCGTTTAGCCGTTTTGGCGTGATTGAGTAACAAACATACATACATCCAAACATCTAAACTTTCACATTTATAATACTAGTTTTCCGCCCGCGGCTTCGCCCGCGTGGACTACACGACGTTATCCCGCAGGAATGTGTCATTTTTCCGGGATAAAAAGTAGCCTATGTTCCTCTTCAGGCTACAAAGTATCTGTGTTCCAAATTTCAGCCAAATCCGTTCAGCCGTTTTGGCGTGATTGAGTAACAAACATCCAAACATCCAAACATCCAAACATCCAAACTTTCACATTTATAATATTAGTAGGATTAGTAGGATTATTTTTAGGGTTACGTACCCCAAAAGGAAAAAACGGAACCCTTATAGGATCACTTTGTTGTCCGTCTGTCTGTCTGTCTGTCTGACGTCTGTCTGTCAAGTCCCTTTATCTCAGGAACGCGTGGAGGTATTGAATTGAAATTAAAACCATATACGGTCCCTTGAAGCTGTGAACTTCTAAGATATCGTTACAAAAAGATATGGCCATTAAGCCGCAAAAACGCATTCGACACTCTCAAGGGAATTAAAATTCATAGGGTACTTCCCGTTGACCTAGAACTTTGAAATTTGGCAAGTAATATTGTCATAAACTACAAGTACAGGGAAAAATCTGAAACTATACATTTGTTTTTAAATCAATAACTGTCTGTATGTATGTCCGTCTGTCTGTCACAGCTGAATATCTCAAGAACTACGAATGCTATCAACTTGAAATTTAGAATAGTTTTAGATGACATTTGCCCAACTATTTTGCAAATAACAGAGAAATAAATATTTTTTATGCAGCAGGGACTGAAAAATTCGAAGTGAGGCTACTAGAGCATATAGGGTATCATATGAAAGAACGCCGCTTGCACATTCTTAAACATCTTTTATTTTTTTCTTAGGCCGCACAGGTTTATCCATCCCCCCCCCCCCCTTATCTCCGAAGTTTGCATAGAGAAAAATCTGAAATTATTTTAAGTGATAGAAGTTTATTTAAAGATTACAGGAAAAATAAAACGATGTCTCTAAATAGTAAACTTTTCAGAAATCATTAACAAAAACTACATTAGTTCCGCTATCGATCAAGAGATGGCGCTGACTTATATTGCAATATTCTACATCGCAAATTCTCTGAAGAATATAGCCTCGCCACCGATAAAAAAAACATTTTATTTATTTATATTTATGATGGTATGGAACCCTCGGTGCTCGAGTCCGACTCGCTCTTGACCTGTTTTTTAAGTGTTAAATTAAAATTTCAAATTGAAGGAATACCTATACCTTGGTATACCTTAATATACTTGGTCATCATCTGCTATAATATAATTTCTACGACCTTTTTCGAAACTTACAATTCAATTAACTCATCATGAGTATTATGAAAAATACTTTTTTATTTATTTATATTCATAAACAATTAATAATATATCGGTGACAAGGTTGATCCTTGAGGAACACCTTTTTGATTTCCTTTAGATTTCAAACAACCTGAATGTGCATTTGATCTGGTTACGCAGTAAGTAAATGAACAAAGTATCATGTAATGATAGTACTCCACAACTATCTGATTTCATTCAACCTAGTTTAACTTATTTCTAAGCTATGGTATCAAATGCTCATGTGAATTCTATACATAGAACTTGGTTTTGTCAGCTATTTGATTTAATAGATTTTGGTTAATTAAGGCAATTAATATTTTTATTTATCGTGAATTAAGTAAATAAGTGGCTACACGTGATTCAGTTTTAAAGCGCTTCAAAGATCAATATGATTTGCCGGATACAGGAAACCTATGCCCTTTTTCAAGCTCTAATCAGCTTCTAAACCAAATTTCACTACGATTCAGAGATTTAGGCGTGAAAAGGTAACAGACAGACATATAGAGTTATTTTTAATTTATTATTATCATGGTAAGATGTTATTTATTTTTCATGTCTCATATTCTGAAAGTAACTGCTAACTTGCCTAAAATGCGGGTTGAAAGTGGTATGTGGCGGCCCTAGGGCCGTTATGAAATTTAAAAAAGGAATAGGAGGGGTCATGTCAAAATCTGTAATTGCATCTTCACACGCTCCGATCCGACAGCCGATTCGGTCTGCTCCCAGACCAAATCGGAACGTGTGTAGCGCAGATTTGGTCTGGGAGCAGACCGAATCGGAGGTCGGATAGGAACGTGTGTAGAGTCTTTAAGTATCTCTTTGGACATTTATTTTCAAAAGGTACGCAGGCAAAGGCACAAAAGCCTATACAGCCATGTTTTGCTATTTTATAAAATAATTAATATCGTAGAATTATTATTTTGATATATATAACATTGTTTTTTTTAAAGAATGCGTTTTTAGAAACAGATTAAATCAAATAAGGTATTTGTAACATAAAAAATCAGGCTATTCAGTTCATGGAATTGCATAGAGTATGGGTCAAACACCAAACAAGACTGTATGGACTTAGTTTCCCTTGCCTTCCCTAAAATAGAGAAAATGAACAAAAAAGTTATAGTCTTTCGAAAATTTCGCGGCCTTAGGAAAAATATTTTTAAGATTATTTTTGTTTATTTTTACTATCCTCTTATTCGAAATGAAAAGTAGAGTGTTTACTTCGGGTGTATGGACCCATAACAGTCTCGACTGTTATGGGTGCCATACAGCCCTTGCTAATTAATCTACTATTAATAACGGTCGGTTTCATTATCAGATAGAGACCTTACCTCAGTAAGCAAATAGGCCTATAAATATAGACTTTATGTATAATAAAAAACCGCCTTCTAAAAAACCACATCAAAAAAGTAAGAAATAATTCCTCACCAAATAAATAACGTAAGTACTTTGAAGTCGGGCGGGTTTTAACAAAAACAACAAAACATTGTACATGTTTCACGCCCGACTTCAAAGTACTTACGTTATTTATTTGGTGAGGAATTATTTCTTACTTTTTTGATGTGGTTTTTTAGAAGGCGGTTTAATTTTTTTATAAAAATAATTTTTATTTCACTCTTTTTAGTGCATCGTGCAGGCAATTTACGTGTTTTCTGGTAAATAGGTATGTGATCAAACTCAAAACCTCCTTTTTCGAAGTCGGTTAAAATACCTTGAGGTATCCACTTTCCAACAAAACAAGAATCATCTAAATCAGTTTATAAACAAAGGAGTTATGCCTAAAGATACGTATTAAATTCAAATAAAGTGGTAACGAAGACGACAGTATTTTCAAGATTTCCTGAAAACTACTGAACCGATTTCGAAATTTCAAAAAATGGGACCAACTTGGAAACCAACCTGATGTAATAACGTTTGAACCATTTCAATCGGTTCAGCCGTCTTCGAGTAATCGGCGGACATACATAAAAAAAAAAAAAACATACATACAGACGAATAGAGAACCTCCTCCTTTTTGATTTAGAAGTCGGTTAAAAAAAAAAAAAAAAACATACATACAGACGAATAGAGAACCTCCTCCTTTTTGATTTAGAAGTCGGTTAAAAAGGTAGGAACTCGTTGGCAGTTAGTAATTTGTTACTAAGGACTATATTTAGGCTAACTATTTGTACAAATGCAATTCTAATCGTACGCTTTTCCCACAACTTATTTTTTATTAGCCAGTTCCGAAAACAAAGATACGACGGAGTACGTGCGTGAAAAGAAAAAAGGTGCTACGATGTCTCGATCCGCGGCAATTGGCCAGTGACAATTAAAGCAGGCGAAAGCATCCTACGCGCCAACGCCATTGTAGGTCACGCCGCGACCTGACGAAATTGAGCTCTGTGCCTAGCGATTTTTTTTTAATTTAAAAGGACGTGAAATGAGTGAAATCTTTTTGTGTGATGTTCCTTTTTAAAGGGTGTTGTAAATCAGTGAAATCTGTTTAATTACTTACTGGGTTTTTGATAATTAATAAATTCAAAGAAAGTTACATGAATTCCAACATTCCCCCAAATTTTGCTGTCTCCTTCTTATTTCGTTTTTTTAAAGGATGTTGCAAATGTTTTTCATATAATTTTATGACGAGTAGTCAATTATCCTTTACAGTTTTTGTACTGAGAGATTTTTTATTGCAGGCCTCATTAAACTGTACTCATTTTATGTAATAAAAATGAGTCGTTTTATATGGAATAAAGCATTTATGATGTGTTGTAGAGTTTATAAGTGCTAAGGTAATAAAAAATATCCAGTGCTCCGGATTTTTCAAACTTCTTTTGACTTTCTTTTGTTTTATGGATCTCTTTATGTATTGTTCATGTTCAGAGTAAATGTACTTAGACAGAACATATTTCTGGACCTGAGAGGCATTAAGGAATCGCGACAGGGCAAGGTAGAGGCAGAAACATGTAACTCCGCACTTACGTTATAATGCCAGTTCATATTCTAGGTACAATATTAGTTACGTACAAAGTATTTTACTGTATTATCACTTGCAACACTATGCATCAAGGCCATAACGGTCTGTTACGTTGTTATACAATTATATAACTCTGGGTTCTGACCGAATTCCCGAATTTTTGGACATACAGTTTTATCACTGGAAAGAATACGGGTTTTTATATACATTGGGCATAAGAAGCCAAAAACGCTAAAAATGGACTTACAGTGTTATGCTTCTTAGGTCCAGATTTGTTACATCATCAAATTATATTAGCAAAATAAGTAATGGACAATCTGAAAAAAAACATGTATAGTCATTATATTTTAATTACTTGCTAAATGCGCTAATATCTGAAAGCCCAATTTGGAAAAGAAAGATAGGACCATGGGGAAAGTATCAGTTCATCGTGAAAGTAGTTCTTAAAGCAAGGCTTAAAAACGAAGCTTAGAATAAAGATATAAAAAAAAATTAAGAAGTCTCGGACAGGGGCTATTCAAAATTGTTAAGAAAAAAACTTAGAGAAGAACAGTATTTAAAATAAAAATATATTATTTTTACTTTTTGCATTCTCAATGCAATTTAAATTATTGAAAATGAAATATTAGAAAAATATGTTCTTCATTTTCAATATTTTCAAGTTTAATAGATATTTCTTCGTTTAATTTCAGAATATTAACTTTCGCGTTCCCCAAACGAACTTCAAACACACGATATGTCAGAACAATACCTCGCCTCAATAGAGCCATGTCATCGGTGAAAGATGGAACTACAAAAACAAAATGGACGACCAAAGAAAAAGTGCTGAAGAAACGTAAGAACTGCGTAAACGTGACAATTAAAACAAAATGGCGGGAGACGACAAAATGGCGGGAATCAGGATGGCGCATCTCAAGAGTGTTGATTCCGTTGATAATTTTGAATGTTTCGAAGCAAGTGAATGGAGCGGAATGTAAGTTTGTCTTTTTATCTTAAAATATCTAATTAATCTATATTTATTAGATATTTCTAGATTTGTATACATTAATTATTATTTTGTCGGATTGTTACTGTGACTGTGACGCTACTGACTTGTGACGACACAAAGACAGTCGTTCTCTCCTTATCTAATTAGAAAGATTGATGCTCTAATATCTCTGAAAATATTCAACATAATTATAAATTAATACTTTATTTATGCTAATATTTCGAAAAACATTTAACAAGTAAATTACCCTATCCATCCATACTAATCCATACTAATATTAAAAATGTGAAAGAATGTTTGCTTGTTTGTTTGTTTGTCCATCTTTCGCGTCCAAACGGAGCAACTGATCGACTTGATTTTAGGTATGGGGATAGTTTGGAAGCTGCAGAGTAACATAGGCTACTTTTTATTCCGGAAAATTCTAAAATGAAAATGCTAATTTTGTATGGAAAATAGTTTTGGGTGTCGTACGATAGAAAACTGTCATTTCTTCCATGGCCGCTGCCGCGTCTGCGCGCGGTCAAAATCGAATACTAATCTTTTCCATAAGATAAGAACAAAAATGTACTGTAACTAGCGCCAAAAATGCCCCAGTTGCGCATGCGCGCAGACTTATCCGTCACATAACCTAGGTACTTGAAAACTTCTTGATTATTTAATTTCGTCTGTCTACGGTGATACCAAGTAAATTTATATGGCAAAACACCGTTTGCCGGGTCAGCTAGTAATATAATACTATTTAGAGGCGGATGTGAGAGGTTGCGGGTCACGGTTCTGCTGTAGTGGTATTGTAGTGGCTAACTTCACGACGGTCAATAAGATTAACTAGCACTACAGTGCCATTTCCCACAAAGCATTTAATTACAAGCTTTTTGTTAATTTGCCATGTTAGTTAGTGGGGGACAAATCTTGCAAGCTTAATTTGACCCACTTCCCAGTGTCCGATGGAGCTGAAATTTTGTATACAGGTTTGGTTTAGATGACAATACAATATTAAAGTACAGTCAGCAAAAATGCTTGTCATTAAAAAGACATTTTTATTAAAAACTTTTTTTGCAAATTCGTTATTCTCTTGTTTCCAGCGTTCACCAGCCGAGTCCTGGCCAATATCTTCGGGTACCCATCGACATGCACCTATAGTGGTGACGTCAGACCGTGCACCCTCACGCTAGAGTGCTGGCTGAAGGGCGGCGTGCGGGCGCGGGGGTGCGGGGGGTGGTTGTTCTCCTGCTGCGTGCCTAAGGAACCTGAACGCATGGATAGCTTCGAGAACAGGTGGGAAATAAAAAATAAGTAATACAGCCGTAGACATGTGGGGCTACTGCCCATTGCCCAAGTGTCGTCGGCATCGCTATCGGCTTCATTAGACAGATGGATGTGCTACATTATATTACATACTCGTACATATATTATACACCTCTAAGTTCTAATTAGTACAAAGATTTTAGGGGATGATAGTGCCCATCAATAGGTACGATCAATTTTTACTATGTGTACGCGCCAATCATGACGCGACGGACTGACTCATTCGCTCATTGATTCACTCACTCCTTCTCGAAGATTCGCCGCCGCGAGCGCCGCTCGCCGGCTCAGTGCGAAACCGAAAGACTCCCTGTTTAGACGTTGCGAACGCGATACGTATGCGCGAAACAAACCACGCGATCTCAGACGCCATCTTGGTGCGTCGCCCATCATAAACTTTTATCAGCTCATAAACAGACCCCGGCCGGGGTGATCCGTGACAAGTGTTAGTGCGCATACTCCGTCCCGTCAGTCAACATCATCACCAAATCACCCTCAAGAAGTCGCCGGCACCTCATCACATGTAAGTCCTCATTTGTCCTCACTACTCATCACTCATACCCTCAGCCCACAGCCGCATGTGTCTGCACTCCGCAGATACACTATGGAGCCAACCACGGAATCGTGAAAAAACATCAGGTGTTCTATACAAAACTACAACATCGACTCAACTAAAATGTATGGAACCGCTGATTATTTTTCCCGATTCCGTTGATGGCCCCATAGTAAAATTTTTTCGTATTGATGGACACTATCACCCCCCTTTTTATAGTAGGGGGAATGCGGTTATGCATCCCGAAGGTATGTGGGACTCGCCGCGAAAGCCCTACCCACTAAACCCCCTACTGCTTCCCACACCACCTAACACGCAGGACCTACGGGACCGTTATATCACGCACCGTGTGACACTATCATCCCCTGAAATCTTTGTACTAATTAAAATTTAGAGGTGTATATTACATACTACATTGCTACTTTTCTGTGATAAGTTTTTATTGGTGCTAAAAAAAGGAGCAATGTTTCACATCCATCTGTCATTTGAAGCCGATAGCGATGCCGACGACACTTGGGCGGTAGGGCCCCTGGCGAAGGTTGTCGGATACTAAAGGCTGCAAATAGCCTATCTCCGCGCCACGACTCATGTCGCGTGAGGGAGAGCGTTGATCGTCGTCGTCGGTTCTCACGGGCCATTAATTCTGGCGCAACTCTACCGTGCTACTACACCGTTTAGTCTACCCGTGTATAGGTTCCCGGCATAAGTGAGATAAGTTACAGTGGAAGAGTAAACTTTCTTTATCTTTTCTCTCCTTGAGATTGAGTTCGATCCTATTTTCGGCTTCAGTGTCGATCTCGATTCAGTACATTAAGTTCTAATTCATACTTAAGTTAACTAATAAAAATCTCTTTTCTTTCCAGCATCCCGTCATCAGAATGGAAGTACTCCAAGGTAGTGCCCCCGAAGCTGCGTCAGATCCCACAGCGCAGCGTGATGCCGACCAACATGTTCCGACGGAGAGTCGACGATGACATGTCACAGGTACATCATGTCCACTGCTGGGCATAGGCCTCTACCAAATGAATCCGCCCGATGTAGAGAGTATGACAGACTAGATCTGGCATCCCCTCCGGACGCTTGCCACTCCGCACGCCTCTCCAAAGAGAGAGAGAGAAAGGTAACATAGGTTTTTTGTTAATCTACAACGGGGTAGCACTTAGCCTTTATCACACCTGATGTTAATTGGTGATACGGCTGAAGTTGGAAGCGCACTACTCCCGGAATCTTCAATCATTGAGGAACTGGCTATCTTATCTCAAACTGCCGGAACACAATAATGTTGAAAACATCATTGTTATGGCGTCAGACTTAGATAAGATGGTGGTAGCTAGCCAGGCGGCCTAACAACAAGTCCTACCACCAACCAAACCAAATACAATATGTACCCTACCGGGAATCGAACCCGGGACCTCTTGGTTTGAAATCGGTGGTTTGAACCACTAGACCACAGAGGCGGTTAATAGGTGGAGGCCGGGTGGTGGAATGGGGAATTCTGTCGCCCATCCAGGGCCCTCGGGGTGGAAATGCGCGCCAGGTGCCCCCGGCGCGTTTCACTTAAAGAGGTCGATGAGGGTGCGTCGAAAGGACGCAGGCACGGGGCGGAGACACGATAAATAACACACTGGCCTCGTTATCTCCGTCCATGTGCAGAGGGAGCACCCTGGGGGTTTTGGCCCACCAAAGAGAAAGACGAGGGGGTTATGTGGGGCCATTTAAGCTCCACATAACCCCCTAGTCTCCCCGGATGGGGCGTTACGCGAAGGTGTTTCTCCCAGGAAAAAAAAGGGAACTACTTACAGGTTTCGAATATTTCCTCGGTACCTCGGGTGTATGTGGTAACCCGTCGTTGTATCCCATTTCCATGACACTAGTGCTCAAGCTACTTCAGTTTGGTATTGGAATAATGTAAGAGTATGTGTAAATGACCGTTGGGGCGGAAAGGTTCTCGAATGGCGACCGCGAACCGGACGACGTTCCGTGGGCAGGCCCCCTACAAGGTGGACCGACGATCTGGTCAAGGTCGCGGGAAGCCGCTGGATGCGGGCAGCGCAGGACCGATCGTTATGGAGATCCTTGGGGGAGGCCTATGCCCAGCAGTGGGCGTCGTACGGCTGAAATGATGATGATGATGATGTGTTAATGTTATTTAACATTTATTTATCTATTTTATTTTGCAGGCAGACTGCGGTCTCCCATCATCCAGGATATTGCAGAAGCGGATCATCGGCGGACGGGAGGCGAAGTTCGCGGAGTTCCCCTGGCAAGCGCACGTCAGGATCTCAGAGTTCCAATGTGGTGGTGTATTGGGTAGGAAATTGTTACACTACTTCATTCACAAACATCCGATCAAACCCGATTTTTTTTGTCGACCTCCGTGGCCGGCTGGTGTACGCACCGGTTTCAAGGTGTCGTCAATATAATGAATGGTTGATGATGATGAACATAAACTATGCATCATTCGAAGACGAAATATCTTTTTTGATTAGTAGCTTTCGATTTGACACTATAGAAGTCATGGTTTCAAGCTGGATTATAGGACGAGCTCAACTCTGCTATTCTTGTTGAATACCGAATAGGCATGATCTGTAACCATATCGCCTTCAGGCCAAAAAGCCTAAGGGGCCGTCTCTACGAGCGAGAGAATCTCTTTTTTTATCCGTGACTGGTTACCACTTAGCCTTCATCAAACCTGACGTTATGTGATGTTATGGCTGAAGGTGGAAGCGCACTACTCCCCAAATCCTCCATCCCTGAGGATATGGCTATATCTTATCTCTAACTGCGCCGGAACACAATGCTGAAAACATCGCTGTTATGGCGTCAGACTTAGATAAGATTGTGGCAGCTAGCCAGGCGGACTAAGAACAAGTCCTACCACCAACCAAACCGAATACAATATGTGACGTCAATATACAGTGGGGATCCACTGGGAATTGAAACCAGGACCTCTGGGTCTGTAACCAGTAGTGGTGTGAACCACTAGAGGTGGTTCAACAAGCAATTTTTGAAATGAAAACTTTTTTAGAGGCTTTGTGCACTTTTTGTGATGGGTAAAAATGTTAAACTCGCGTCAGGACACGTGACCGTCTGATCGAAAATTCGTAAGACGGACACGTGACCTACTTACCCCTAGTGTAAGTTTTTATGTAAAGCATACGCAAACTATCGCGAGTACGTATTTATGTCAATTTGTATGAAAACTGTATAAGCACGCTATTCACCGCTAGAGGCGCTGATACAGTTTTCATACAAATTGACATAAATACGGAATCACGATAGTTTGCGTTTTTTGACATAAAACTTACACTAGGGGTACAAAACTGTTACAATGTCATTAGAATACGAAGGCAAATTTCTTCACAGTTTCCAAAGTTGTAATAACTTAGAAAACGGGCGGCATTGAAGTCAGAAGACCTCGGATCAAATCCAGACCATATTTTTTTCTTTTTTTTTTTGTCAATTTTTTTTTGAGAAAATGTCTAGGGAGCCCTTTTCACTTCTGCCGGCACTCCCGGAGTGCAACCCGTTGGTTTTTTTTTTCAGTATCTCGTTGGTACGTCGCTACAGCTGCCCACTGCGTGTCCCGCGCGCGACCACGGGACATCTCTGTGTGGTTGGGTGCACTTGATACCACCGCTGGTTCGGATACAGCGAGGAAAATGGGGTGAGTGTGGTTTTTAAGGAAAGAAAGAATGAGAAATGATACTATTTTACCTTTTTGCATTTACAATGTCATTTTATTTCTCAGTTATATTGAAAACTAGCTTTCCGCCCGAGGCTTCGCCTGCGTGGACTTCACGACGTTATCCCGCGGGAATGTATTATTTTTCCGGGATAAAAAGTAGCTTATGTTCCTCTCTAGGCTACAAAGTATCTGTATCTAAAATTTCAGCCAAATCCGTTCGTTCAGCCGTTTTGGCGTGATTGAGTAACAAACATACAAAAATCTAAACTTTCACATTTATAATATTAGTAGGTTGAAGTTTCTCCTAAATAGCACCGGGAATCGAACTCGGGACATCTCAACTCACATAACTTGGCTTGTGTCAATATCTATAACATGGCGTGTGTCAATATCTGGAACTAAAATTGTAACATGGGAGTAAGCGCCCTCTGAGAAACGCCAAGTTATGAGGCGCGGACTCTAGTTCAGCGGTCAGAGCATTCGCTGAACATCAACAAGACAGATAAGACTTCTAAGCTCCACCTTCAACGAAGTTCTGTTACCACAGAACACAAAAAAGAGGTTAAAAGTAGCATGTCACGCATATTGTAGTGAATGAAGCGTGGAATCGAAAACAAACTAGTTGCCATGAACGCTAAGGTATAAGGTATAATTTCTTATAAAGGTAATGTGTAAGGAGTTTTGAGCAAAGAGTTTTACACGGGCGCTTCGCCCACTTGATGAGCCCGTGGCGTAGTGGTTATCACGTTCGGCCTGCCATCGTTGAAGTTAAGCAACTGTACAGGGGTCGGTCACGGGATGAGTGATCAAAAATTATTTATAACGAGCTCCTTCGTGCTTGGGAAGGCACGTTAAGCCGTTGGTCCCGGCTTCATTTGCAGTCGTTAATACCCACCAACCCGCATAGGGCCCGCGTGGTAGGTCATGGCCCATCCTCCTTTTTCATCCATAAGGAAGGCCAGTTCCCCAGCAGTGGGGACATTAAATGGCTGATGCTCCGCCCACTTACTATATTTATGGCCGAATACTCGAACGCTACGTATGAAAGAGATGTCATGATGTTTGAGACGCACCCAAATTTGATTTGCGTTCTATCGCTATAGCTATAGCTATAGCTGTGTCCTTACTTATTGAAGCTTTCACCTCTTGGTGGAAGTCTGTGTAACTCAAAAAGAAAGCACTCACTAAATGAACCGATAGTTTGAGTCTCATCTGATTGGTTGGAGACAGTGTTTCTTTTAAACCAATGGAGCGCTTTTTACCCGTCTGCGGCGAAGCCAAAAAAGGGTTATGTATTTGACCTGTATGTATGTGTGTCCGTTTCTATGTTCCCTCGTAACTTCTAAACGGATGAACCGATTTTAATAAATGATACGTCGTCAGATTCGTCTTATCGGGCCGAGTGACAATGGGATATCAAAATTAACAAAAAAAACAAAATGGCGGCTTTTAGGCGATATTTTCTGTGCATTGTAAAAAAAAATATTTTTTAACCCCATCGAGTGGGGTATCAAAATGAGGAGGTTACAAAGACGATGACGAAAATATAAATAAGTGATATGTTTTGAACTAATTTCGACTAATAAGTGCTAATTGTTTGTATGGGTAAAATAAAAAGTGTTGTTTTACTATTTTCCACGCAGTTTCTTCATAAAAACCTTCCCGCGTGCTTTATAGAACATATGAAAAAAAAAATTGCCGAATTGGCCTAACCGTTCTCGAGTTTTGCGCTTATCAACATTCATTTTTGAATTTTATATAGATATTGTATTCTTTGGTCACAGCTAGATGGCGCTGATAGTCGATTAGCTAACGTTTGGCAAACATAAAATACTGTGTAGTGTATTTAAAAATTTAAAACTTGAATTTTTGTTATGATACTATTATAATGATAGATACGAATTGCGATGTTAAAATAAAATATCTGTTTTAGGTATATGACGTAATATTTAATTAATTTTAATTAAAAAAAAAACTGTTCGTCGAATTTTATTTAACAAAATCGTTTTCATTGATAGTTAAGTTAGTCAAGAAGTTTTATTTTCTTTGGTTTATTATAATATACTTAATAGGATAGGAGTTGTTTAGAATTTTTTTTTTTTACTTTGGTTTATTTATTAGGAGGCGATAATAATAGGAGTTGTTTAGAATTTTGGTTTTTCGTGAAGTTAACGACCAAAACTCCCTACAAGAATTGACACGTCTGCGAGGTCTTGCTCATGTACATAGAACATTTAACTAAAAAGCTTAAAATAAAAAAAAATGAATTTAAAAAACTAAAAAAACCCGTCTGCGGTGCAAAAACTAAAAAGAAAAATACAAGCAAAAAAAGAACGATTGTGGATTGAATATGTTCTTAGTTCTTACTAGTAAATTGTATGCAGCGTTATATATATTAGATACAAATTTTAAGTAAGAGAATTCTTGGAAGCAGGCGGGATCCATGATATTTTTAAAGATGTTATACGCAAACGGATGATGGATCCCGCTTGCTTCCGAGAATTCTCTTACTTAAAATTTGTATCTAATATATATAACGCTGCATACAATTTACTAGTAAGAACTAAGAACATATTCAATCCACAATCGTTCTTTTTTTACTTGTTTTTTTCTTTTTAGTTTTTGCACCGCAGACGGGTTTTTTCAGTTTTTTATTGATCTAACGGTAGATCAGAGACTGTTCGTGTTTTCGTTCCAATGATTCTTACATTTCTTTTTCGTTACAATGTTCCAAAATGAATCGATTCATAGACAAAATTAATTGCGGGACCGAACGAAACTCTATAACGATATCGGATCATAGATGTGTTCTACGTTTAGATCACTCAGTAGTAAGCTTTTAGCCATAACCTCAAATCATTTGATGATAACTAACAATAAGATCTACTTAACCTTTTATTCTCATTTCCAGAGTCGTCCAAAAAATCCTGCACCCACTCTTCCAATTCCGCATGACACAACCGGATCGCTACGACATAGCTTTACTGAAGCTCTCTCGCCCCATCACCTACATGAGTCATATATTGCCCATATGTTTGCCTGACTACGATATGGAGCTTCGTGGAAGGTCTGGCGTGATCGCTGGTTGGGGCAAGACTGACGCTAGCAATGGTCATACTGGGACTAACTTGTTGAGGTCTGCCACTGTGCCTATACTTAGTGAGTATTACCAATTTATAGAATTTTTGATAACTTACCGCGCTCGGTCTGCGATCGTTGAGGTTAAGCAATTTTCGCAATGGATGGTCACGGGATGGGTGATCAAAAGCTTTTCAGCTCGAGCTCCTCCGTGCTTCGGAAGGCACGTTAAGCTTTTGATCCCGTCTGCATTTGCAGTCGTTAATACTCACCAACCCGCACTGGGCTCGCGTGGTGTGTCATGGCCTAGTCTCCTTATCCATCCATAAGGAAGGCCAGTATCCCAGCAGTGGGGACATTAAATGGCTGATGATGATGACCATCTATTTGAAACTGAAGGGGTTAGTCAGGCGTTGTCTAATATGTAGATGGGACAACCATACTGACGGTAGCAATGGAAAAACCATATTTTTAATCTCAGACCCTGGGGGGCTACCGCGTAACTTTATGGATATGAACTTCATACGTTTTTGAGAACTTTAAGTCAATTTTATAAAGAAAATAGCCACTATCAGTTCCTTGTTTTATGACGTCGGGTATAACGATAACTAGCTAGCAACGTTCAACAGAACAAAGCAGCAAAAATCTATCAGAATAAGGAATTCAAATGACAGTTGAAGCCCATACCCATATCCAGATTTCTTAGCCGGTAGCCCCCCAGTTCCGAAAACCGTATCTAGTAGTTTTCTCGATCATATTCATTTCGATGTAAGGAGATATTTTATTGTGATAGAAGGAGACAGAGTTATGTAAAATGTCGTTTCCATATAAACAGATCTAGTTTATCCTTATTTAAATCCGATTTCAGGCAAGGAGCAGTGCATCAAATGGCATCAGAGCAAGCAGATCTCAGTCGAGATACATTCGGAAATGATATGCGCGGGACATTCGGATGGACATCAGGATGCTTGTTTAGGTAACAACTATTTAAAAAAAATAGAAAAATGGAAAATGAAGTATTTAGAAAAAATCGACAACGGGTTGTGAGACGGGTCGATTTTTTTTTTCTAAATACTCCATTTTCCATTTTTTCTATTATAAAAATTGCATTGTGAATGCAAAAAACTAAAAATTAAAATAACTAACAACTATTTATTTTAAATAATATTAAGATTTGCACGTGAAGTAACTTTTTGAAGTGAAAACTTCTTTAGCGGCGTTGTGCACTTTATGTGAAAAAAATTTAAGCTCGCGTCATGATCACGTGACCGTCAGATCGGAAATTCGTAATACGGACATGATCGAAAAACTGTTACAATGTCATTAGAATACGAAGGCAAATTTCAACACCGTTTCCAAAGTTGTGATAGCTCAGGTTAGAAAACGGGCAGCATTGAAGCCAGAAGACATCGGTTCAAATCCTGTCCGTGTTTTTTTCATTTTTTGTCAAATTCCTCTTTTTGTGAAAAAGTCTAGGGAGCCCTTTTTACTTCTGCCGACACTCCCGGAGTGCGACCCGTTGTTTTTTTTTATTATTTAAGAAGGCTCCTGGTTGTCAGGGGCCAGTCACAAACATCTTGTAAATGGACTGATCTAAAATATGGAATCAAGATACCACTTTAGTTCTCTCTCTCTCTCTCTCTTAGTTCACTATTGAGCAACAAAAGAATAGGTAATCGGATACAAGGACGCTACAGTTCCAAGAGAGACTGGTTCACGCAGAGCCTGCCGCAGCCAAAGTGATCTTCCAGCCTGCTGCTGCATAACTCCAGACTTCTTACAGCACCACCAGGGGGCGCTTACGTCCCGCTGTAACTTCACACAAGTCAATAGTACGGACTCATGTCGGTTAAACGTCCGTATTCATGACCCGAGCCGACATATATTTTTGCTCGAGGAACCCGTGGCTATAGTTATCGCATTCAGCCTGCAAGTGCAATTCGCGTCTGTAGTAGGTATTTATGCAACTTTCGCAATGGTTGGTTGGTGCTTGTATCACGTGCTCCTCCGTGCTTCGGCAGACACATCAGGCCGTTGATCCCGGCTACATTTTCAGACTTAATAAGAATAATTACTTTATTTCTCATCACAAACTTAAACATAGGAATACAGTGGAAAGCTTACAAGTTACATTTGAGTTGCTTTAAGTTTGTATGAGACTGATGCTTGAAGTAGATAAAAAATATCTGAGTATTACAGGACATCAGGCTCCCACTACCTCAAGCCACTATCAAAGATAATACTGACCCATCCGCCTAAGGCGTGCGTGACTCAAAGCTTCTTCTCTTTATCCACCCATAATAACACCCCTCTTTTTCCAGGCGAGGATTAAAATAGGCCTGTGCCCCACAGTATTGGGGATATTATAAATGGCTGATAATATTTGATTAAATCAGGCGTCACCTAGCGGAAGTCCCTAACTATTGTGAAAAATAAATATATGTAGATTTCTGCAAATCATTACAAATCACAAAACTTGCACCTTCACCGATCACACTACACTATACGTGTTTCGCCCCAACCCGGGGCATCTTCAGGAGATGTTTGACCGTATGCAATCCAGCACCGAATGACCGTCATTCGGTTTTGGATTGCATAAACACGTGTAAGAGTAGTGTGATCGGTGAAGGTGCAAGTTTTGTGATTATTTGCTGAAGAAAACTACGAATACCTGATAATGATAATATTTTCTTCCAGGTGACTCCGGTGGGCCCCTGATAGTGCTAGACAACGGTCGGTACTACTTGGTTGGTATCACGTCGGCCGGCTTCGGCTGCGGCGTGGACCACCAGCCCGGGATATACCACAACGTGCGAGCCACCGCGCCCTGGATACGGACCGTCATTGCACCTGTCATCAACTACAGCGGCTTCTAGTTGATGAAGAACCTAAGTCTGCCCATGTGGCTTGATCCCAGTGACCTTTAACGACTGGCATTCAACCATCAACCATTAGGAAAGAAATCTCTACAAATCCTAGTAATTTGACTCTACTCGTGTAGTCCACAACAAACAAGTGACTGTCGTCTAGCAATATGCAGTTCCTTAATTTTACCACTTGATAGTCATTACATCGCTTCTACATCCACTCATCGTTTAAACAGTAGACAATCGATAAGCAATCTTTACAAGCCCCATATTTTCTAACTGCAACAAATGACTATCAAAAACAATCTCTTCCAGCAAGTACTTTGATTCCTCCCTATGAGAAGAACAATTGGCTATCGCCCCTGGTCATATAGTTTCCTTGATTCGAGATAGAAGATAGTTTGGTACTCTCTGGTTGGTATCACGTCGGCCGGCTTTGGCTGCGGCGTGGACCACCAGCCCGGGATATACCACAACGTGCGAGCCACCGCGCCCTGGATACGGTCCGTCATTGCACCTGTCATCAATTACAACGGCTTCTAGTTGACGACTGAAGAACAGAAGTCTGCCCATGTGGCTTGATTGATGACTTGATCCCAGTGACCTTTTATAACTGGCGTTCAATCATCAACCATCTTATGACACGAGCCATTAGAAAATACATCTCTACAAAGCCTAGTAATTTGACTCTACTAGTGTAGTCCAAAACAAACAAGTGACTGTCGTCTACCTGGCAGTTATTACATCGCTTCTTTATCCACCTATCGTTAAACAGTAGACAATCGACTAGAAATCTTTACAAGCCCCGTATTTTCTAACTGCAACAAATGACTATCGTTCCGGCGGTATCCATATTAAATCAAAAACAATCTCTTCCAGTAAGTACTTTGACTCCTCCCTATGAGAAAAACAATTGACTATCGCCCCTGGTCTTAAATAGTTTCCTTGGTTCGAGATAGAAAATAGTTTGGTACTCTCTGGTTGGTATCACGTCGGCCGGCTTCGGCTGCGGCGTGGACCACCAGCCCGGGATATACCACAACGTGCGAGCCACCGCGCCCTGGATACGGACCGTCATTGCACACGTCATCAACTACAGCGGCTTCTAGTTGATGAATAACCTAAGTCTGGCAATGTAGCTTGATTCCAGTAACCTTTTACGACTGGTATTCAACCATCAACCATTAGGAAAGAAATCTATACAAATCCTAGTAAATCGACTCTACTCGTGTAGTCCACAACAAACAAGTGACTATCGTCTACCTGATAGTCATTACATCGCATCTTCATTCACTTATCGTTAAACAGTAGACAATCGACTAGCAATCTTTACAAGCCCCTTATTTTCTAACTGTAACAAATGACTATCGCCCTGCGGTATCCATATTAAATAAAAAACAATCTCTTCCAGTAAGTACTTTGACTCCTCCCTATGAGAAAAACAATTGACTATCGGCCCTGGTCTTAAATAGTTTCCTTGGTTCGAGATAGAAGATAGTTTGGTAGTCTTTGGTTGGTATCACGTCGGCCGGCTTCAGCTGCGGCGTGGACCACCAGCCCGGGATATACCACAACGTGCGAGCCACCGCGCCCTGGACACGGACCGTCATTGCACCTGTCATCAACTACAACGGCTTCTAGTTGATGAAGAACCTAAGTCTGCCCATGTGGCTTGATCCCAGTGACCTTTAACGACTGGCATTCAACCATCAACCATTAGGAAAGAAATCTCTACAAATCCTAGTAATTTGACTCTACTCGTGTAGTCCACAACAAACAAGTGACTGTCGTCTAGCAATATGCAGTTCCTTAATTTTACCACTTGATAGTCATTACATCGCTTCTACATCCACACATCGTTTAAACAGTAGACACTCGATAAGCAATCTTTACAAGCCCTATATTTTCTAACTGCAACAAATGACTATCAAAAACAATCTCTTCCAGTAAGTACTTTGACTCCTCCCTATGAGAAAAACAATTGACTATCACCCCTGGTCATATAGTTCCCTTGGATCGAGATGGAAGATAGTTTGGTACTCTCTGGTTGGTATCACGTCGGCAGGCTTCGGCTGCGGCGTGCACCACCAGCCCGGGATATACCACAACGTGCGAGCCACCGCGCCCTGGACACGGACCGTCATTGCACCTGTCATCAATTACAACGGCTTCTAGTTGAAAACTGAAGAACTTAAGTCTGCCAATGTAGTGACCTTTTATGACTTGCATTCAACCATTAACCATTAGGAAAGAAATCTCTACAAATCCTATAGTAATTCGACTCTACTCGTGCAGTCCACAACAAACAAGTGACTATCATATAGTATAATAGACTTCCTTAGTGGTTACCACCTGATAGTCATTACATCACTTCTTTATCCACTCAACGTTAAACAATAGAGAATCAACTAGCAATCTTTATACTAGACGGCGATACGGTCGAATTCATTAACAATACAAAATTTCTAGGTATTATATTAGACTCGCGACTACAATGGGATCCTCATATCGAAGCCTTGGCGAGTAGACTCAGTTCGGCTGCATTCGCAGTTAAGAAAATAAGGCTCTTAACCGATATTGAAACGGCTAGAATAGTCTATTTTAGTTATTTTCATAGTGTTATGTCCTACGGCCTTTTGTTGTGGGGCTCAGCCGCTAACATCCAAAGTATATTCGTGCTCCAAAAAAGGGCTATTCGCGCCATTTACAACCTCCGATCGAGAGATTCTTTAAGAGATCTATTTAAAGAAATAAACATTTTAACTGTTGCAGGACATTACATCTATGAAAATATAATTTATGTGAAAAAGTATTATAATACATTTGTAAAGCAGAGCGATATTCATCGCTTTAACACAAGAAATAAAGATAAACTTGTCGTTCCCAAGTTTAGGCTAGAAAAATCCAGAGCCTCATTTCTGGGGAAAAGCATAGCCTTTTTTAATAAAGTTCCACAGCATATAATTGAACTACCATTGCATAAATTTAAATGTTACATTAAAGAGTCGCTGATGAGCAAAGGATACTATAAAGTAGACGATTATTTGAATGACCGCAATGCATGGTCATGATGTAACACATAACATAATCACTGTTTAATATGATGTATTTTTATACTAAGCAATTGTTGTATTAGTAACGATATGTTTTTTTTTTTTTGTAAATGTCGTTACCTAACTAAGAAACGCTGGCAAGTTTCTTGCGCCCATTCTTCTTGTCAGTTAAAAAAGTCTTGAATGGGTGGTAGGAAAATATTGACGATTCATAAGTACATATTTATTATGTCTAAGTGAATAAAGAATATTTTTATCTTATCTTATCTTATCTTATAAGCCCCGTATTTTCTAACTGCAACAAATAACAATCGTGCCTGCGGTATCCATGTTAAATCAAAAACAATCTCTTGCAGCAAGTACTTGGACTCTTCCCTATGAGAAGAACAATTGACTATCGCCCCTGGTCATATCTAGTTTCCTTGGTTCGAGATAGAAGATAGTTTGGTACTCTCTGGTTGGTATCACGTCGGCCGGCTTCGGCTGCGGCGTGGACCACCAGCCCGGGATATACCACAACGTGCGAGCCACCGCGCCCTGGATACGGACCGTCATTGCACCTGTCATCAATTACAGCGGCTTCTAGTTGACGACTGAAGAACAGAAGTCTGCCCATGTGGCTTGATTGATGACTTGATCCCAGTGACCTTTTATAACTGGCGTTCAATCATCAACCATCTTATGACACGAGCCATTAGAAAATACATCTCTACAAAGCCTAGTAATTTGACTCTACTAGTGTAGTCCAAAACAAACAAGTGACTGTCGTCTACCTGGCAGTTATTACATCGCTTCTTTATCCACTTATCGTTAAACAGTAGACAATCGACTAGAAATCTTTACAAGCCCCGTATTTTCTAACTGCAACAAATGACTATCGTTCCGGCGGTATCCATATTAAATCAAAAACAACCTCTTCCAGTAAGTACTTTGACTCCTCCCTATGAGAAAAACAATTGACTATCGCCCCTGGTCTTAAATAGTTTCCTTGGTTCGAGATAGAAAATAGTTTGGTACTCTCTGGTTGGTATCACGTCGGCCGGCTTCGGCTGCGGCGTGGACCACCAGCCCGGGATATACCACAACGTGCGAGCCACCGCGCCCTGGATACGGACCGTCATTGCACCCGTCATCAATTACAACGGCTTCTAGTTGACAACTGAAGAACAGAAGTCTGCCCATGTGGCTTGATTGATGGCTTGATCCCAGTGACCTTTTATAACTGGCGTTCAATCATCAACCACCTTATGACACGAGCCATTAGAAAATACATCTCTACAAAGCCTAGTAATTTGACTCTACTAGTGTAGTCCAAAACAAACAAGTAACTATTGTCTACCTGGCAGTCATTGCATCGCTTCTTTATCCACTTATCGTTAAGCAATAGACAATCGACTAGCAATCTTTACAAGCCCCTTATTTTGTAACTGCAACAAATGACTATCGTTCTGGCGGTATCCATGTTAAATCAAAAACAATCTCTTCCAGCAAGTAGGTACTTTGACTCCACCCTATGAGTAGAACAATTGACTATCGCCCCTGGTCATATACTTCCCTTGGTTTGAGGTGATCTAAACAAGTGACTATCGTCTACAACTAGTTACTCTATTTTCGATTCGATTAGTCGAATTAACAACACAAATTCTCTATTGTTTGTCTAACTGTAAAAAAAATGTTGATAGCTGTTTGACAAAACTTTGATTTAGTAAATAGTACGTGTATTTTTAGATACTTTCTGCTGCTTTAGGACTGAGAGTGAATGATCGTTATGTCTCTTTCTAGCTCTTCAATTACAACTAGGTAATAGAACGAGAGAGGTGTCGCTAATGTTGTCAAATGTACAAATTAGAAATATATCAATCAAATTATTTCCTTGTCATATTTAATGTTACTTAAAAGTACAGTTAAACCGTTTTAATGTATGTAATGTTTGTAGCCTAACCTAACCTAACCTTACCTTAACATAGTTTGATGAATGACGATAGAATGATGATATAACAGATAATGAAATGAAAAATAAACATATGTTTGTTTATCATAATCAGAGACCGAATAGGTAGAGCTTTTTAGGTTAATTGACATCAAACGTTATGTAATATGGATATTCTACAAGATTGCGACACAAACTCCGTTTTTTTTTAATAATCTTTAATTATTTTTAATTATTGGGCTGCACCCCCTTGTCTTCCCACTATTATTATGTGACTATTGGCATTGTTGGCTTGGCTTGTGCTCACTTAGGGCCTGTCCACACGGCGCGTTGCGTCAGCGTTGCGTTCAGATCTCGCCGCGTTGATTGGTAACTTTGGTGACGCGACCGTGTGTCCACCAATCAACGCGGTGAGATTTCGACGCAACGCAGACGCAACGCGCCGTGTGGACTCGCTCTAGTGTCTCATAGATGGAAAACTATTTGTATCTTCGCGATGACTTTTACGTCAGTGAAGTTAACATTACAATACTGTTATACTTATAAATTATACTATAACCACCGACAGAATTCCATTATGACAGCTTTCAAACTCATAGAAAATATACCGTTTCATTCAAAATTGAACTTTACTACGAGGAAATAACCATAAACTTATTTATACTTTACTAGAGTATAATAAGATTATGGAAATAACTTAACGTCTAATCGGCAGGCTTATCACGTAACTTTTTTGCAAGTTGCAATCGCAAATTCGTATTATGGAGGTTTGTATTTGTATGTAGATTCCACTCGATTAGCGATTTTAAAGCAATAATTGTGCAATTTTTGCTATCGCTTGGCTTTTGCAAGTTACGTGAATAAGCCTGCAGAATTTTTTGGGTGGTCATAATATAGCTGTAATGCTGCGTACACACCAAACCAACGAAGGCCAACGAACGCCAGCCAAGGAGTTCTGTTTTGCCATCTGCCTCAATCAGATGATCTGAAAACCCGCCAACGCCTGGGTGCCTACCATCAACTTTAAGACAGCGATTCAAAAATAGCGCGATGCAGAATAGGTTCCTAAAATGAATTGCTTTCTTTCGTACTATGACCTTCTAAAAACTGGATCGCAAATGAATTGCTAAATGTGAATGACCGAACGATTTGTCTCCTTATTTCTTCTACCCGTCTCTTTCACTCGATTCTGTCATGCCCGGAGAGAGATAGGGACGGGTATAACCTGCAGGTGACATGTTAAATCTACCGGGTTATAAGTCAAATAAGAGTTCTTGACAGCTTAGCGGCTGTGAAATGTCATTGAATAACCACTGAATCGCTGTCATTGATATTAAGCTGTCGTGGTACGAATAAGCGAAGCAGATCAGTTTAGGTTCCTAAACAAAACCGCTATAAGAGTTGATGGTAGGCACCCTGATGTCGTTCGTTGGCCGGTCTGTACGCAGTTATTATAATCGTCTGTTAAAAAACATCGCTAAGCAGCTCGTCTCGCTTTATCTATATAACTTGTTAAGTGATGGAAAGAGATAACGAATTCTTCTCAGCTCTTCCTTGCCATTTCTTGCGTTAATTTAAACTTGGCTGATAATTATATGATCTCCTATTTAATTTAAAGTTATTATTAAAATATTATTTATTCTTTTTTGTTATTGTGCAATTTTTGTGAAAAAATAAAATGAAGAAAACTAATTGGTATTTTATTTATTCATCCATTTTAGTCGAGACCGCATTGCTAATGCAAATGCGATGCAAATGCGTTGCGTCGCAACGCAACGGCGACGATGACGATTTCGTGAATACAAACTCATTATTCGACGACCGATTTGGCGCATGGGTAAACTACCTGCCTTCTGCGCCAGAGGTCTCGGGTTCGATTCCCGAACAAGACAAATATTTGTGTGCATGTCTATTTGTCTTGGTCTGGGTGTTTTCTATGTAGGTATATTAAGTATGTATTTACAAACAAAAAGTATATAAGTATATATTTATCCGTTATCAAATTCACGTAGACACAGTTTCTTAAGAAATTAACTACGGGCTTAGATAATTGGTGTGATTGTAAGAAAATATTTATTTATTTATTTATTTTATTATTACTAGTCATTTGTATCGTAAGTTTTGTTTATTTAAAAGTCGAAAACTATGTGGCTTAAGAACAAAAGGAAAAATGTTTAAGAAAGTGCAAGCAGCGCTCTTTCATATTATAGCCCATATACCTTAGTAGCCCCACTTCGAATTTTTAAGATCCCCTTTCAGTCCTTGTTGCAACACCAACGTGGACGGGGTATGCGTGAACGCATTTCCCTCAATATATAAAAAATACCTTGTTGCAAAAAAAATATACATTGCATGGCAATCGCCGGCATCTCATCTTTAGCCATTTAATATCCCCACTGCTGGGGCACTGGCCTTCCTTGGATGGATAAGGAGAATGGGCCATGCCATGACCCACCACGCGGGCCTAATGCGGGCCGGTGGGTATTAACGACTGCAAACGCAACCAACCAGGGACCAACGGCTTAGAATGCCTTCCGAATTACGGAGGAGCTCGAGATGGAAGTTTTTTGATCACCCATCCCGTGACCGACCATTGCGAAAGTTGCTTAACCTCAACGATCGCAGGCTGAGCGCGCTAATCACTGCGCCACGGGCTCCTTGGGCATTCATTAGCCACTATTAAATGAGCTATCAACTCGGTCATTAGATGAAAACGAAAGGTTAACATTTAATGAAATCGTACATTATTTTCGTATTAATTTTATCTATTCATTACTGTACTGTGTGAATAATAGGTAATTGAATCACATTCGTAAACCATTAGCAAATGTTTGCAATCTCTACTAAGTTGGTAGCATTTTGATTGCATATTGGTACTCTGAGCAGAGAGTAACAGGTTTGCTGCCATCACATGAAGATCACATCCATGAAGGACTGCGAGGGATGGGCCCATGCGAGGTAGGGGCCGTCCAGGGGGCCAAGCCTGCTAACGTTAAGTCATAATCGTGTCTCAATCGTGTTTCAATTGTAGTTCAATTGTAGTGCTTTTTTACACACTAGTTACAAGAAATGTGTACCTACTTTTTTCACCATACTACTGATGGGCACACCACACACTACATTTATATTACAACATATTGTCATAATTCTTGTAACTAGTGTGTAAAAAAGCACTACAATTGAACTACAATTGAAACACGATTGAGACACGATTATGACTTAACGTTAGCAGGCTTGGCCCCCAGGCACCCCCCGGTGCGTTCTCGCGTCTTACACCCGTATTCACAAACATTATTATGAAGGAAAGAAAGGGATGCAATTACATGCAAGGAATATATTCATCCCTTGCTAACTATACTTGAAGAATGCTAGGATTAATAGGCCCGTCGTATTAAAGAACGACACTCAAGTGGAGACCTCTTCTCAAGTATGTATAGTTAGCAAGAGATGAATGTATTCGTTGCATGTATTTCCATACTTTCTTTCTTATAACAGTCATTTTTGGATTTTCAAGGGTTGTGTTGTGATGGATAGCAGTACCTACTACTTAAGTAGACGATACACAAAAAAAACAGAAATACTAAAAACATTAATGTCATGGTACTTAGCTAAAAATATCATAAGGGGTGTAAATTTTAGAAAATTTACGATATTTTTGTGTAATTTCCAAAAAAGGAGAGATTTTTTTTCATTTTTTCCTCGAGTAATCATGATCAGGCCTCACCTTTGGTGGCCGCTTATCGTTGAATTTTGGGACACGTTGTATAAGCTTGACCTGTGGTCAGTTGTACTTACTTGACACTAAAATATTCATTTTACGAATTCGTAAAAAGTAACTGAATTTTGCTGTCAAAACTGTCAAATCCCATACGTTTTTAAACCATAAACCCTGTAAAAGTAAAAGTATAATGTAAAAAAACTTGGTGCAACCGGTGGTTAGGGACAATAAACTTGCCGTAAGAAGATCGGAAAGTAAAATTCTATAGTTTGCATTTGTTTTTAAGAGTTATTGCATAAAAATTCCTAATTACTGATTAAGAAATCATTATTACTCATGTTTTGATAAAAATCTAAATTACTTCGATTATAAAAAACAAAGATTGCACACTTCTATGTATTTTCTGATAGCTATCTATCACAATGTGAACGCCTTGATATCTAAACCCGTTGGTTCAGCAATACAACGAATTTTAATCTTTATCGCCTTGGACTACAATTCAAATTCCCATAGCCACCTTTTCAGAATATCTCAACCGGTCATACAACATTATAAAAAATTAATTAACGCTCTAAGTTTAGTAGGATAAGGTTTACTTTCCTATAGAAACTGGATCGAATACTTACCCAGTGAAACGTGTAGTAAATGTCAAATAACCACAGTCGGCAATGTCGCGGCCACGCGACGACGCATTCTAAATTCGAATTTTAAAATTGTGCAGTTTACCGGAATCGTTTTTCATTTTTTTACGCGTAAAAAGTTTGAAAAACTTTTTAAATTGTGCCAAGTTTTTAGACAAAGAGGTGTACTATCTTTTGATAAGTGCTAAAAACAAAATGGCGGGAAGAGAAATAACTTTATTTTTTCTCATTGTTTGTGCTATGGCGTCGGTTTTGGACGGACAGACCTTGGGTGGTGAGTGAAAGGGTTTTTTTAAACAATATACGGTAACGTGTTCTTGTCCGTATGTTTGCTAATAAAAATCTGCATTGCACTTTTTGCGAAGTGAAAGTTTTGTAATGCAAGAGTCGTTATGAAACGCATAGCTTGACGCTACTTTGCGGTAAACGTATACTTTAACTAATATATTATCAACTAGCCTTCCGCCCGCGGCTTCGCCCGCGTGTACTACACGAAGTTATCCCGCGGGAAGGTGATATTTTTCAGGAATAAAAAGTAGCTTATGTCCTTTCTCAGGCTCTAGACTATCTCTGTACCAAAATTCATTCAAATCGGTTCAGTAGTTTAGGTGTGATTGTGTAACACACAGACAGACAGAGACGCATTTATAATATAAAAGTAAGGAAGTAAGGATTATTATTCATTGTTATTTAATTTATAATGTGCTACTTGGTGATAAGTAATATAATTCTCTAACCGGCTAAAAACTGAAATTAGTTTTAAAACCAAAACTTGCAAAGATTACATTATCTACACACAACATTGACCGTACATTACAGACCGTACCATTATCTACACAACATTGGACACTATTTTATGATTACTTTTTTGCACTCAAATTTTTTTTTATTGAAAATGAATTATACTTACGGACTACCTATATTTTTTATGATAATTACAAATATGTATAGTTTTCAGTTTTTTCCCTGTACAGTATAAGACGATATTACTTGTCAAATTTCATAGTTCTAGATCAACGGGAAGTAGGTACCATATTATGAATTTTGATTCCCTTGAGAGTATCGAAATATGCGTTTTTTGCGGCATAAATGGCCGTACCTTTTTTAATTAAGGCCCGTGGTATCTCCAACGACCTTGGGCATAGAAAAGTGGCCTAATTTTCCCGCCCTCTAACCGCACCAAAACAGCTTCAACACATGTTTCGTCAAAACTATGTCTTATTTTAAAACGAAAAATGCTCAGTTTTAAGTTAAAAAGCAAGTTAGCAATCTTTTCCTGAAAGAAACGTGAAAATATCACTTGTAGTTTAGAAGCAGTAGCGTATTTTAAGTTGAAAACAGCTTCATTTTAATGTTTTTTTTAATAGTATCTTAAAGACTATGTTTTTTTTAAATGCTCAGATTGAAGTTTATATATCAATATTTAATATATATTAATTCTGGAATCATCAGTAGGCTAATTTATGAGTTTTAGGGCCTCAAAAATGATAGTTTCACGACTACATGTACCTTAACTGAGAAGTTTGATATTTTCACAGCTTCAAGGGACTGTAAGCCTGAGTATATGGTTTTAATTGAAACTCGATACCTTCAAGCGTTCCCGAGATAAAGGGACTTGACAGACAGACAGTCAGTTGAATGATTTAATTACAAATGTACACTTTTCAGATTTTTCCCTGTAAGTACTTGTTGTAACTATAAGACGATATTACTTGCCAAATTTCAAAGCTCTAAGTCAACGGGAAGTACCGTTATAAATTTTGATTCCCTTTGACAGTGTCAAAATATGCGTTTTTTGCGGCGTAAACGACCATGTCTTGTTATTACGTTAACTTATAAGTTTGATATTTTCACAGCTTCAAGGGACTGTAAACCTGAATATATGGTTTTAATTTCAACTCGATTCCTGCAAGCGTTAGCGTTCAATGGACATAAATAAGTTCCAAATTTCATCATCATCAGCGGAAAGCCACTGGCTGGCAGTGGCTTTCCGCAAACTTGACCAGGGGGGCTACCGGCTAAGAAATATGGATATGGGTATGGGTTTCAACTGTCATTTGAATTCCTTATTTTGATAGATTTTTGCTGCTTTGTTCTCTTGAACGTTGCTAGCTAGTTATCGTTATACCCGACGCCACAAAACAAGGAACGCCACAAATCAACTATTTTCTTTAAAAAAATGACTTAATATTCCCAAAAACGTATGAAGTTCATACCCATAAAGTTACGCGGTAGCCCCCCTGATCGTCGGTCCACCTTGTAAGGGACCCGCCCGCGGTACGTCGTCCGGCACGCGGTCCCCATTCGAGAACCTTTCCGACCCAACGGCCATCGGTTCTCCACGCTATGTGTCCAGCTCACTGCCACTTCAGCAGAGCAATCCTTCGATCGATGTCGGTTGATTTAGTCGGTCGAGGTTCTCGTCATTTCTGATTCGATCGCGCAGGGAAATACCAAGTATCGTACTCTTCATTGCTCGCTGGGTGACCTTGAGCCTTCTTATGAGACCCATAATAGGGTCATAGTAAACGACCACGTCTCACTCCCATAAGTCATTACTGGCAACCATACTTAGTTTCGTGTTATGTCGTAGTGTGCCCAAACTAAGCAGACATGGTCTAATGGCTACTGAACAACGAATATAATACATAAACAACAATGCAGACATTAAAAAATATGTTGTAATAATTAAACCTAGTGCTAAGCCCTGATTCACACAAGTGCAATTTACTAATGAAGAAACGAGCTAAACTTTCAGCATTCAGGCAAATTCAGGCTTCAAGCTTTTCTAACTTTCACACTTCTTTGTTTAACCTAAGATAAAAATCTTTAATTTGTGTACTTTTAACTTTAATTTTGTGTTTGTCTTGTCCGAAGTTGAATTACGCATTTTAAAAGCAAAATGTCGCGATTCGTGAATAAGACGATACGCCAAACGTCGTCGTGTGAATACCCTTTACGCCCTATACAATTCAAGTTATTGGTCGTTCACATGTCGTATTGGGGTTGTCCTTGAAGGGAAATAAATATATGCAAGAGCATCATACAAACGTCTCCTGCATAATACCCGAGACTCACAAGGCTAGTACCTCAAGCCAGGATAGTACGTAAGCTAGCAAGCTTTTAACCGCCTCTGATGTGGTCTAGTAGCATATAAGTACCACCGGTATCAGACCCAAAGGTCCCGGGTTCGATTCCCAGTGGGGACATATTGTATTCGGTTTGGTTGGTGGTAGGACTTGTTATGACTCCGCCTGGCCAGCTACCACCATCTTATCTAAGTCTGACGCCATAACAACGATGTTTTTCTGTATTGTTGTGTTCCGGCAGTTAGAGATAAGATAGCCAGTTCCTCGGTGTTGAGGATTCCGGGAGTAGTGCGCTTCCGTCTTCAGCCTTATCTGCACTTAACATCAGGTGAGATGAAGGCTAAACGCCATCCCGTTTGTAAGTATTAAAAAAAATGGCCATCAATTACCGAGTCTGAAAAAGTGATTTCTGATCACGCCTGTGAAATCAACCTCTATATTTTAAAACACTCCGTCAAGAAAATTGAAACCAAGAAATTCTTTCCGCCCGCAGCTTCACCCGCTCGGACTACATGACGTTATCCCGCGGGAATGTGATATATTTCCGGGATAAAAAGTGGCATACGTCAGCTCCAGCTCTCAAACTATCCCAATACCAGAAATCACGTCGATCCGTTGCCCCGTTTTGTCGTGAAAGACAGACAAACAAACACACTGTCACGTTTATATTATTACAAGCGGATCCTCACGGTTTTACCCGCGTGGTACTCGTTCCCGTGAAAATATCGGGATAAAATATAGCCAGTGTTAATCAGGGATAACTTAGCATTCTAAAAGTTAAAGAATTTTTGAAATCGGTCCAGTAGTTTTTGAATTATTCATTACATATTTAGATACAAATCTTTCCTATTAATATTTTTTTTAATCCACAACTGGTAGCACTTAGCCTTCATCACACCTGATGATAAGTGGTGATAAGGCTGAAGGTGGAAACGTACTACTCCCGGAATCTTCAATCACTGAGGATAATATTAGTTTAGAAGTATAGATTACTATGTATTTTTAACCTTGTTCTGTCATTTTCAGACTAACAATCTAAGTATTTTGTTGATTTCAGTGTCAACTACATTAAAATGAACTATAATGCAATTTCCTCAATATTTCGAAGTCTATGTCAGTATTATTATTCGTTTCCTTACAAATAAATAACTTCATTAATTTGGTATGAGTCAGAAATGTCTCATGAACCAGTTTTACCTTAAAAGCTTTTGGTACCAATGTCAACACGTCATTCATTGCACACCGTCTCGAACTCTATTGAAGCGCAGAAGATTTTATCTTCTATAAGAGATAATGATCTCTTTTGTTGCTCGCGGCTTTGCTTGCATAAATCGAGTTTTGACTTTTATCACGAACTTATGACCCCAAAATAAATAAATAAAAATTAAGTTCAAAACTTCGATCAACAATAACACCTATAGTTCTAGATACATACTTGGAGTGACAGATATGTCCAAGCCTCATAAGCCCACTTGAGAGCATAATATAAGTAGACTAGTTTGTCAGTGTCAATAATACGGCGACCGCCCGCCCGCGTAGTTACTTTGTGATAATACTAAGGTATTTCAAACTTGGAACGCTTCTTGTCATTTATAATGTAAGATCATGAAGCTCGACATATTACGTTACCTCATGCCGCGTACACACCGCGCCAACGAACGCCAACGAAGGATATTCAGCGTTGGCTGCCGCACGTTCGTTGGCTATCAAAGGTTATAGCACAAACAACAAACGTTGAGCAAACGATCGTTGGCACTCGATTCCGGCTCCAGTGCCCAGTGTTGCCAGAAGGTTACTTTTTTGTACATTTCAGGGTTTAGGTGTATCTTTTGACAAGACCTCGCTGGCAACACTGTCCAGCTTGGCAACTGACCTCTACTCAGAACAATAACTTAGTTATTGTTCTGAGGACCTCTATTATTAAATTATTATTTACACACTGGAGTCTGGACTGAACTGGCTGTCATAAAAGTGCCTATTTGAGTATCGCTATTTTGGCGCTGTAGGCATATTGGCGCTGTAGACGAGTGTCTATGTAACTAAAACTAGTCATGTTCAGTCAGTTGTGGTAATGATTATGACAAAATTAGTTCTCGGGACACTCGTAGTGGCGCTTCAAATTGCCACACAAAAGCTTTCATTTGTATGGAGACAGCCTGTCCAGTGTGTAATAATAATAATAGAGGTCAGTGAGCTTTTGGTGAGCTTGGCGTTATTTTAATTTTATTACTAGCCTTCCGCACGCGGCTTCGCCCGCATGGATTACAGAGTACAAGCTTTTCCGGAATAAAAATTAGCCTATGTCCTTTCGCAAGGTCAACTCTATCTTTGTAGGTACCAAATTATATTTTACTCAGCCTGCTATAATATTATAAATTTAATAATATGTTTGATTACGCTTGTAAAAATCAATATTGGGCGCACACAAAATCGCAGCAATCAAAAGAATCATCAATAGATGGATTGATTGTTTATTTGCATATAACTCGCTACTGTACTTCGGTCTAGTCTACCCAAGTCTACCATATCAACATCTCCTTTCAAACTGCTTTCAAAGAAGAACATACGAAACTATCAAGACCAAAGTGTTCCTAACATAAACACAAATTTTTTATTAGTGTTTTTATGAATTAATTAATATTTAGGGCTTACATTGAATTGAATTAAAAAAATAATATTTTATTACATTTTGTTTTATTTTGTACTTTCATACTATTTATATGGTAAATTTTTGTTTCCAATTATTCACTTTTGGAAAAAAATAAAACTAAAGTTTCATTACACAATAACATTTGCACTTTTCCCTTTTCTCATAATCTTAGATGTATTTTAAGTAATTCACAGTTGGATACATTTTAGTTTGCCGCAGCTTGTAGAAATTGTGTCAGCATGTTTTGGAAGCAGTCTGCTAAGAACATGGTCTTACACCGGCTGATATTTCCTTCATCATCATCATCATTTCAGCCGTGATATATTTCAAATTATTTCCAACATGAGCTAATTTGGATTTCTTCCAGTAGCACTGTGTGTCAGTACTGGATGGTTTTTCACTGCGCCTGTGTATTCACATCTGGAGAGCAACAGCATGTTTGGACGCTGATGACTTTTCCTTCTTTTTCATCCACTATCGCTGCATACGATTTCGAGCCATATAAAACATCATTGTTTCGAGCGGACTTTATGTTCTACAACACCTTCAAATCAATTCATTCAAATCGCGCCGAAGTATATCCAACGGCAGCATCACCGTAAGATTATCTTGCCGACCTGAAAAGACAGGGAACGTTAATATTTTATGTTGAACATAACAAAAATAATAAGTAGTTAAAAATATGATGAGATGAGTTACACTTTTGAGGTTATGTTATTTTCGCAATGATTTTAAACTTGTAGGTATTTGATTATAAATAATGTAGTGGTTGACAAACTTACACGGATGTTTTCTTCACATTCTTAAATGCAGCAGCACAGTAATCTGAATTAGAGGCAAATAAATTGCCGACCATTATTATTTATTATGTCTATTCCTGCCTGGGGCCGGACATTGCGATTATCGGCTTTCGTGAAGCGGTTCACAATAGAGAAGGCTGTGCCTGGTTCCATGGTAGATATTATTCAATGGGCACTTTCGATGACTCTTGAAACGGTTTGTTTGGCTATTATCACAAACTTTTACAGTGTTTTGCAAACAAAAGCTAGAAAAACAATTAGTAATTTATAAGAACAGAAAAATGATTCACAAATAACACCTCATCACGCTCACGCGCTGTGATTGGTGTTTCGCTAGAGATTACGCACAGATTAAACTCAACGCTCTCGCTTTTGGTAGAAACTATGCTTCAACTGAGCGTTCGTTCGTTGGCCTTCGGCCGCCGTCCACACCGAGTTCGATCTAATGGCTCAAATCCTTTGATGTTACCGCCACGCTCCGGATCGCCGGCACACGCCAACGAACGATCGTTGGCCTTCGCCAAACCGTCCAAACAGGACCAACGAAGGGCATCGAAACCCATTCGTTGGCGTTCGTTGGCGCGGTGTGTACGCGGCATCAGAGTATTAAGTCAAACTTCATGTGTAAGATCGTAACATTCGTAACCTTTTTTCTCTGTTTAAAAAAAAGTCAGTCTGGCCATATAAAGTTTTCATTTAGTTCGTTAGCCTTTATCTAGTACTATTGTTGATCGAAGGTTCAAAAACTAAAACCCGACTACTGAAAAATCACGCTCTAAAAAGCATGAAACAAGAAAATATTCTCATCTGAAATTGCCGTGGTCTTATGCCCCGCCCCTTACTCAAAACAATATTCTCATTCTAGGAAAAGTGGCAAAGGAACACGGTAATTTCAGATGAGAATATTTTCTTGTTTCATACGTTTTAGAGCGTGATTTTTCAGTAGTCAGGTTTTACTTTTTGAACTTATTTTTTTTCCTGTAATCTGTAAGTACATAAACTTCTATCACATAAAATAATTTCAGATTTTTCTCTATACAAACTTCGGAGATAAGGGGCGGGGCGAGAGGTATTTTTATTTTACATTTTCCATCAAAAGTCGAAAACTATGCGACCTCAGAAAAAACAAAAACTGTTTGAGAATGTGCAAGCAGCGCTCTTTCATATGATATCCCATATGCCCTAGTAGCCACACGAATTTTTAAGACCCCCTCTTAGTACTTATCTGTTGTAAAAAAAATATACATATTTTTATTTCTCTCTTATTTGCAAAATAGTTGGGCAAGCGTCATCTAAAACTATTCGAAATTTCAATTGACAGACGGACAAATTTTCACCATTAGGGTTCCTTTTTACCATTTTGGTTCGGAACCCTAAAAAGGGTTTTCCGTTAGAAACTATTATTACGTTAGTAATATTATAGTATTCTTTGCTATTATAGAATCACAGTAGGTACCTACCAACTGAGGTACCTACATATCAGTTTCTTTGTCATATAAAAAAAACATATCTTTTACGCGATCGTAACCCAAATATGAATAGAAAACAGTTTGTGCCCAACGAACTTGAAAATGTCCCCGAGCGAAACCGCAAGCAGACACGCAAAAACCAATCTTATTGTTCTCGAAATAACGGTCACATTACTGCATCATTGTTGCTCTATTTACAGTTTGCTGAACGAAAATAGCCGTTAAGATAATTGTTTTAAGGCCCTATTTAGCAAATAGATCGATTAACAGTAAAGTTTTCTTTGTTTTGGTGTGATTAACCGGATTTTTCGTCTCATACATTGTACCTACGTAATGTCGGTTTGGGAAATAATTAAAATGCTTTTGTTTTTTTTGTTTATGGCATTGGACGGGAGCCCTTTATCTTTGAAATTAATTACCTACCATAATCATACGTTTAACTCGTTTACGATTGAAAAATGGAAAATAAAGTTTTTTTTTTATCCACAACGGGGTAGCACTTAGCCTTCATCACACCTGATGTTAAGTGGTGATAAGGCTGAAGATGGAAGCGCACTACTCCCGGCATCCCCAATCACTGAGGAACTGGCTATCTTATCTCTAACTGCCGGAACACAATAATGCTGAAAACATCATTGTTATGGCGTCAGACTTAGATAAGATGGTGGTAGCTAGCCAGGCGGACTAAGAACAAGTCCTACCACCAACCAAACCGAATACAATATGTACCCCCACTGGGAATCGAACCCGGGACCTCTTGGTCTGAAATCGGTGGTGTTAACCACTAGACCACTAGGCGGTTAAATATTTAGAAAAAAAATCGACCCGTCTCACAACCACCTCCGATGGGACTCGAACCCACGACCTTTCGCTATCCGGGCGACTGCTCTAACCATAGTTGCCATAACTTGCCATAGTAATTTCTTCTTTAGCGATTGTCAAATATCTGGAAAATTATTTCTTTTGCGTGTGGGGGTAGTAATATCTTCACATTGATGAAATTAACGCTGGCTATACAGCGTGTAAGAAGTATTTGATAAATTCGACGATTCTCGTAACGACTCCGTAGCTCAGTGGTTAGAGCAGTCGCCTAGACAGCGAAAGGTCGTGGGTTCGAGTCCCATCGGAGCTGGTTGTGAGACGGGCCGATTTTTTCTAAATACTTCATTTTCCATTTTTCAACCATAAAAATTGCATTGTGAATGCAAAAAAAAGTAAAAATTTAAATAACTCGTTTACGAATTTTAGAATTTATCGTAACGTATGTAGAAAAAATCGACCCGTCTCACAACCAGTTCCGATGAGACTTGAACCCACGACCTTTCGCTATCCAGGCGACTGCTCTAACCACTGAACTTGGATTAATGCGACGACTCTGGTCGTTACGAGAAGCGTCGCATTTATCCAATACTTCTTACGCGCTGTATAACCAGCGTTAATTTTATCAATGTGAAATACAAATTTAAATAAAGTATCTCTATCAATAATGTAACTAATAATTTGTTTTCTTATTTTAAATTAACTTATAAAATTTATTTGGATTGATTTTAAGTAAGCAAGTTTACACATACCTGTGGCGTCGATCAGATTGTTATTGATCCTGATAGGTTCCTGCTTTCCATTTGTCATAGCTTTGGTTTTTTGTGTGTTCATGACTAATCCCATTAAACATTACTAGTGCATAATAATAATTAACCACAAACACAGGATGTGGTTTGAACAATTACTCAATAATGGTCTTAATAATAATGTCGTTCTTATTGCAAATTGCAACATAAAGTTTGGAAATGCAGTGCTAAAAACAAAAATAATAAGTATGAAAACTGTTTATTTTTTTATTAAGTACCTACTTATAAAGACCACACATAAATTGAAACAAATAATTATTGTGCCAGCATGAAAACTCCTTGAGGTATCGCAGTTTGAAATGCACACAAATTTGGAGTCGCCCAATACTAATGACTACTAAATTGTGACGTCATGACCCAGCCATTTGTATGCAACGTTTAAGAAATTCGTTGGACAGTAGGTACGAAATTCCGTGTCCATCAAAATGGTTTCTATCAAAGGAGAATGACCAAAATGTATGGGGCTTGGTCCAAATGTCCACCGCTAACGAAATTTCCTCATGATTTTACTCGATATCGGTATAAAATATAGCCTTAATAAATAATGTAGTTTTCTTTTGGTAAAAGAATTTTCAGAATTGGTTGGGTGGAAGTCTCTTCCGCGATAGCGATCGTTAGTTATCGACGGTTGTCGTTAACTCAACATGAGGAATTTGGTGGGATATGGGGCTATTTTTTATTGTAAAAGTGTATTTCGTAGTATATTTAAGCGATAGCAAGCCACTAAATAATAGTTAAAACTAGTTTTGTTTCTCTCAACAATCTCAACAGAAAATTATTTCTCCAAAAAAATTTACATAGGTACATCCACAGAACTAGGAAAGATTTTCTTCTCTGTGGGTACATCTATAAAATACCTCTATTTTGTGAGGAAACACCACAACCGATACCGAACCGAATTCGATAACTAACTATCGCGGAAGAGACTTCCACCCCAGTAAGCCTAGTATGACCACCCAAAACGTGATATGTATCGCATGATAGACCGACTTATCGACATTCAAACGTCAAAACCCATAGTCTTTTGACAGTTAAACTGGATAACTTATCATATCATATCGAATTTTTAACCGACTTCTAAATCAAAAAGGAGGAGATTCTCTATTCGTCTGTATGTATGTTTTTTTTTGTATGTCCACCGATTACTCGAAGACGGATGGACCGATTGAAATGATTGAAACGTTATTACATCAGGTTGGTTTCCAAGTTGGTCATATTTTTTGAAATTTTGAAATCGCTTCAGTAGTTTTCAGGAAATCTTGAAAATACTGTCGTGTTCGTTACCACTTCATGTGAATTTATTACGTATCTTTAGGCATAACTCCTTTGTTTATAAACCGATTTAGATGATTCTTGTTTTGTTAAAAAGGGGATACCTCAAGGTATTTTAACCGACTTCAAAAAAGGAGGTTTTCAATTTGATCACATACATATTTACCAGAATACAAGTAAATTGCCTGCATGATGCACTAAAAAGAGTGAAATAAAAATTATTTTTATAAAAAAATAAAACCGCCTTCAAAAAAATCACATAAAACAAGTAAGAAATAATTCCTCAAACCAAATAAATAACGTAAGTACTTTGAAGTCGGGCGGGTTTTAACAAAAACAACAAAAAATCGTACATGTTTCACGCCCGACTTCAAAGTACTTACGTTATTTATTTGGCGAGGAATTATTTCTTACTTTTTTGATGTGATTTTTTTGAAGGCGGTTTTATTTTGTTGTTCATGCTAGGGGGGCAGGAGCTTATTTCCTACAAAGGAATTTCCCCCTGTGACTCCCGGAGTCTTCAATCACTGAGAAACTAGCTATCATATTTCTAACTACCAGAACAGGCGTCAGACTTAGATAAGATGGGCCAGGCGGACTAAGAACCTACCACCAACCAAACCGAATACAATATGTACCCCCTTGAGAATCAAACCTGGGACCTCTGGGTCTTATACCGGAGGTGTATACCACTAGAACACAGATGCGGTTCTTTATAATATTAGAGTAGAAGTGTAGACAATAATCTCAGATACTACTGGACCGAATTGAAAAATTACTTTTGTGTTGGATAGTCCATTTATCGAGGAAGGCTATAGGCTATATATTATCCCGATATTCCCACGGGAACGGGTACCACACGGGTAAAACCGCGAGGATTCACTAGTCCTGGAATATACCTACACAAAAATGGCATAAATTCTAATTCTAAGCCTCTAACCCTTCCAGGTCCCATGCATGACAAAGCTGTAGTCTGCTACGTAGCAACCTGGGCGGCGTACCGGCCGGGCGCCGGCAAGTTCCTACTAGAAGACCTGGAACCAGCGCTGTGCACTCACCTGGTCTACTCATTTGCAGGGTTAGATGAGGAGAAGATGTCTATCAAAAGTCTTGGTAAGAACATGAGTTAGCTTGTTGCCTGATCACTGCATGGTGCGTAATTGCACCTTATAACCTTCTGAAATACAGTCAATGTCTGCTCCGTGACAATTTGGGTGCAACTAAGTTTCTACTGTAAGACCTGGGACCAGTACTCTGCACGTACTTGGTCTACTCAGTCGCAGGGTTGGATGAGGAGAAGATGTCTATCAAAAGTCATGGTAAGAACATGAGCTGTTAGTTTAGTATTACCTATTACCTTCTGAAATACAGTCAATGTCTGCTCCGTTACAACTTGGGTAAAACTTAGTTTCTGCTGTTGTGATGTAGTGATTAAATTGTATCACGTTCATAGAAGAATAACTATCTCCATGAGATATTCAAGGTGGCCTTACCTTCTCACGTAGTTTTTAGTATGAATATCTAAAGTTGAGATTAAGGAAGACACACTGTTAGACCTGGAACTAGTACCTACTCTGCACGCACTTGATCTGCTCATTCGCAGATGCCCATTAAGAGTCTGTCTAAAAGCAATGTAGTTCGTTTAAGCAAATAAACGACTACTGCATGAGAAGACGTTAGTCTGCTTCGTGACTACTTAAGTGCTGGCTAGTTCTTAATGAAAGTCCTGGAACCAGCGCTCTGCATCATCTGGTCTACTCATTCGCCGGGTTGGATGAGGCGAAGATGTCAATCAAGAGACTTGGTAAGAAATATAGACCCCGTCTGTAAATGTAGTTTCAAGTCTGGTAATGTTTTCTATTATATTTTTTCTACATACTATTTTTGTATGAAAATAGAGCAAGTTCCGGTTTTTTTTCATATTCATCATGATTTAATATTACCAAAAATGCGATAGTATCAGGTTGCATATAACGTGGTACAACAGTACCTACCTATTTGCATTACTTATTTAAATCACAGAATTGATAATGCATTTATTAGACTGATCGTCGATAAATGATAAGTTTAAATAAACAATTAATATTAACTGATATGACAGCGGGTCTGATCAAATCTCATCTGTAATTATGATTTGATTTGATCTGATCTGATCTATAGTTGATTTGAATAGATCTGTTACCCGATTTTCACAAATCTGATCAGATACCTATTTGATTTCAAGAACTTTCGACTAATCGGAATTCTGATAAAATTCTTTCTGTCCAGATCCTTGGCAAGATCTCGAAAAAGACTACGGCAAAGCTGGTTACAAGCGCCTAGTGGGGTTGAAGAACAGATACCCTCATTTGAAGGTCACCATCGCTATTGGGGGGTGGAACGAGGGCTCTCTGAAGTACTCCAAGATGGCTGCTACAAGGGAAAACCGGGAGAAATTCATACAGAGTGTTCTGGTCTTTTTAGAGTAAGTAGGACTATGTAACTAAAATAACTATAGCTAGCAAATGTGAGTTTGGTACACCGCTCGCATTTAGTTGTTTCTTTTTTAACCGACTTCTAAATCAAAAAGGAGGAGGTTCTCTATTCGTCTGTATGTATGTTTTTTTTTTTTTTTTGTGTATGTCCACCGATTACTCGAAGACGGCTGAACCGATTGAAATGGTTCAAACGTTATTACATCAGGTTGGTTTCCAAGTTGGTCCCATTTTTTGAAATTTTGAAATCGGTTCAGTAGTTTTCAGGAAATCTTGAAAAGACTGTCGTTTTTGTTACCACTTTATGTGAATTTAATACTTATCTTTAGGCATAACTCCTTTGTTTATAAACCGATTTAGATGATTCTTGTTTTGTTAAAAAGGGGATACCTCAAGGTATTTTAACCGACTTCGAAAAAGGAGGTTTTGAGTTTGATCACATACCTAATTACCAGAAAACACGCAAATTGCCTGCACGATGCACTAGAAAGAGTGAAATAAAAATTATTTTTATAAAAAAATAAAACCGCCTTCAAAAAAACCACATCAAAAAAGTAAGAAATAATTTCTCACCAAATAAATAACGTAAGTACTTTGAAGTCGGGCGGGTTTTAACAAAAACAACAAAAAATTGTACATGTTTCACGCCCGACTTCAAAGTACTTACGTTATTTATTTGGTGAGGAATTATTTCTTACTTTTTTGATGTGGTTTTTTAGAAGGCGGTTTTTAACCAAATAGCTGAATGAATTATAAATTCGGCTCTTCCAGCGTGTAAAGCTAGTATAATAATACGTACTCCCTGAAATCGCTGGAGTGAACCACTAGACCACAGAGGCGGTTAAAACTTGTATTTGTATAAATCGAACTACGAACATTATTAATTGCACGCCTCGGAGAGGTAGTGCTCTACTCTCAACATGTCAGTGACAAGCATTTTTCTGGACTTAAACTGTCTTTATATATTCATAATGCACTAATACAATAATATGAAGAACAATAAATCCTACTAAAATATTATAAATGTGAAAGTTTAGATGTTTGGATGTTTGGATGTTTGTTACTCAATCACGCCAAAACGGCTGAACGGATTTGGCTGAAATTTGGCACAAGGATACTTTGTAGCCTGGAGAGGAACATAGGCTACTTTTTATCCCGGAAAAGTATCACATTCCCGCGGGATAACGTCGTGTAGTCCACGCGGGCAAAGCCGCGGGCGGAAAGCTAGTAAACTTATAAAGGGTTTTTCATTAAGAGCGCTCGAACTTTGAAATGGAATAAAACAACCCGATTAAGTGATATTGTCACAATTTGTATTTTATTTTAAAGAGCATTTGATAACATTATTTATGGAATATATTTTTAAGCCAAATGACCACCGCGATTCCGCTGAAGGTGGTGTATCCTGGTGGTCAATTTTGGAGGACAATTTCGCATAAATGGGGCTCAATCTTATGAATAACGCGAGTTATGTTGGCCTTCAGGGCAGCAATTGTCTGTGATTTGTCAGCATAGACTCGAGATTTCACGTAGCCCCACAGAAAGTAATCGCGCAGTGTTAGATCACACGATCTCGGTGGCCAGCTGATGTCACCACCACGCGAGATAACGAAGCCCTCAAACTTCTCATCCAATAAATTTAATGTTTCCCCTGCAGTATGGCAAGTGGCGCCATCCTATTGGAACCACATGTTACATGGTGAAATGTCACGAATAAATATGTATTCCCGCCAAATTTGACAGCTATCGCTTTTCCAAGATGGCCGCTATCAACTTTCAAAGTTCGAGCGTCCCTATTGAAAAACCCTTTACATTAATACACATTTAATACTTTTATACTGTGTCCTGTCCTTCCACTAGTTTTGTAATTAAGTTAAGTATCTGGGTAAACCCCATAACATTTAATTTTATGTACTAATTTTCCTTTTCAGTCAATACAAATTCGATGGATTGGATTTCGATTGGGAGTATCCTGCTAGAAGGGACGGAAGGCCAGAAGATAAAGCTAACTTTGTAGAGTTAGTCAAGGTAAATATGCTTAAATAAAGCTGTCTGGAAGGAATCGCTTTTAGCGATAAGGCCGCCCATTGCATGTCTCCTTTGTATATTTTTTCTATCTGTGTTATCTATGTGTTCAATAAGTGTAAATAAAAAAATAATAAAGCATCATTATCATCAACCATTTAATGTCCCCACTGCTGGGGTACTGGCCTTCCTTATGTATAAGGAGAATGGGCCATGACCCACCACGTGGGCCGAGTGTGGATGGTGGGTATTAACGACTGCAAATGCAGCCGGGACCAACGGCTTAACGTGCCTTCCGAAGCACGGAGAAGCTCGAGATAAAAGTTTTTGGTCACCCATCCCGTGACCGACCATTGCGAAAGTTGCTTAATTTCAACGATCAACTGATTATCACATCGCATAGCAAAAAGTTTCTTTTTTTTTAGAATTTGGGTCAAAGTTACCCCCTACGCGGAATGAAATGTGTGGGATTAGGTAGTGTTGATTGATCAGTTGATAGTTCTTTAAAGAACTACGTTACCAAAATTTAATGTGAGCGAAGCCGCAGGCGAAAAAGCTAGTATGAATGAAAAAAAGTAAAAGTAATTTAAATAAGTTTTTTGTAAAAAAAACATTTTTATGACAAGCTTTTTTGCTGACTGTACTTTAATATTGTATTGTAATCTAAACTAAACTTGTATACAAAATTTCAGCTCCATCGGACACTGGGAAGTGGGTCAAATTAAGCTTGCAAGATTTGTCCACCACTAACTAACAAACTAACTTACTAACATGGCAAGTTAATAAAAAGCTTGTAAAAAGCTAGTGAATTGATATTTTTCATTTTTTCTCCAGGAACTGAGCGAAGCCTTCAAGCCCAAAGGTTACATCCTGACAGCTGCCTTGGGAGCCGGTAAAGAGACTATGGATGCGGCATATGACTTGCCTAAGCTGAGCAGATATCTGGACCTGATCCATATGATGTGCTACGACTATCATGGAACTTGGGACGGCAAGGTGGGGGCAAATGCTCCGTTGGTTGGGACCGATGATAGCGATGTGCTGAGTGTGGTAAGTAGACCCCTAAAAGGTACATAAGTCACGATATTTGTAAGACCTACAAATATCGTGACTTATGTACCTTTTAGGGGTGATGTCTTAAACTGTCTTTTAGTTCGCGGAAGTGTATATATTCTTTGCTTTTAGTATTGGTGCCTGTAGTGTTTTTTTGGAATTGTGTCTTTTAAGATTGGTTTTATAGGTAACTTTCAATTTTCGCCTAGAGGCCTTCAAGAAGCTCAGAATACTCCTATCGTTGAGAGATTGTATCAGGTGGATACTGCGATTGTAAATTCAGGAGAATGGTATCTTTAGTATCATTAACCATGGTGTCTTAGATGTCTAGGATACTGTCTTTTGGTAATTTAAATTAAATATCTAGGATAGTGTCTCAAGTGCTTAGAATAGTATCTCAAATGTCATCTAAGACTACTGGCTATAGTCTTGCGATAGTGGATGCGGCATATGACTTTGCCCAAGCTGAGCATTTGCTCATATCCTGATCCATATGATGTGCTATGACTATCATGGACGGCAGGGTCTGATGACAGCGATGTAGATACTACGTTGGTAAATTATGGAGCATGATATCTTCAGTATCATTTATCATGGTGCCTTAGATGTCTAGAATACGGTTTTAGGTCAAAGTGTCATAAGGTCTTAAGTATTTAGGATAGTGTCTCAAGTGCCTGGGATAGCATCAATAATGTCATCGTCATCTATAACTATACTGGCTATTAGTCTTGTGACAATGGATGCAGCATATGACTTGCTCAAGCTGAGTAGATATCTGGACCTGATCTGGATGAATGACGCCATGATGAATGATTTTTACTATCATTCATCATGGCGTCTTTGATGTCTAGAATATCGGCTCAATAAATAATCTGCCACTAAAGACTAGTCTAGTGTCTAAGGGTATATCGGTTCTAACCGGGCGTCGGACGACAACTGCAAGCGACATGACGCCGCGCAATACTAAGTAGTTTCTATCCTATTTGTATGAAATCGAGCGTCGACGCTTGCAGTTGCAGCTGTTGTCGTCCGACGCCCTGTTCCAACCGATTAAGAGACCGACCAAAATGCGATTAAGAGACAATAGAACATGGAATCACTTAAACCTAACATTCAAAACATTCTTCTCGTTCTTCTTCAGGAATTCACAATCAAGTACATGCTCTCCCACGGCGTCAGCCCATACAAACTAGTGCTCGGTCTACCCATGTATGGCAGGAACTTTGTGCTGAAAGACCCTAAAGTGAAGGAAGTGGAGTTTGGGAAGACCGCCGTCGAGGCTGCTGGGTTTAAAGGACCTTATACTGGAGAGGCTGGGTTCATGGGATTTAATGAGGTGAGTTTACACAGAGTTTATATAGTCCACTGGCTGGCTAAGTCCCTCCCAAAGTCCGTAGAGAAGTGATGACCTCTGTTGAGATGACCAAACAACAGCAGGACGCCCGGCACCCAATGTTCGAGTTTGGGAAGACCGCCGTCGAGGCTGCTGGGCTTAAAGGACCTTATACTGGAGAGGCTGGGTTCATGGGATTTAATGAGGTGAGTTAATTACGTTGATAAATCAGCAGCCATTTTTATGACTCCACTGCTGGGGCACTGGCCTTCCTTATGGATGGAATTAAATAAAGTTATCAGTTTCTGAGATGATATACACATTTTCAAAAACCGCAAAACTAACTTTGTCGTTCATACAAACACTATGAAAAACAAATATTTTTTTTGGTGACGAAAAAGGTCTTTTTTTTTATCCACTTAGCCTTCATCACACCTGATGTTATGTGGTGATAAGGCTATAGGTGGCAGCGCACTACTCCTGGAATACAATAATGCTGAAAACATCATTGTTATGGCGTCAGACTTAGATAAGATGGTGGTAGCAATAGCCCAGTCAATATCGACATCAAACATCGCAAACTCGCATGTAACTACGAATTTTTTATATGTTGTCCCTTAAGAGAAGTTTACACCCAAGTTTGCAACCCTGAAAACCCTGTGCTAACCCCACGGTGCTCGAAAAACTGCAAAATTTTGGCACTTGTTTCAGTTTATTCGAAAAAACTCCTCTCGGGACACCACCCCGCCCGCCGCAACGCAGAAATTAGCGTTGTAATTTTTAACAACGCGCAACGCAATCAGCGCTGTTAGTAGATAGTCCTAGCGGTACGCCAAAAATGCTGCAAATGGTGTTAAAGGCATGAAAATCGGAACAATTGACCTTTAGGCCATAATAATCGATTTGACCCGTAGCACGAAAAAAAAAATGAAAAAGAAGAGGAGTTATGACGTCATCTTGGATTTGTATGGAAAATCATTTTTTTTTGGTTCTGAAACCTATCATGTGAGGTATCTAATGAAAGGGCTTACTATACTTTTCGTTTTTTTTTTCGTGCTACGGGTCAATTTGATTCTTATGGCCTAAAGATCAATCGTTCCGATTTTCATGCCTTTAACACCATTTGCAGCATTTTAATGAATTTCGGGGTGTACCGTTATAGGACTATTAACGCTGAATTCGGAGTTGTTATTCGGCGCCAAAATCAACGTTAGACGTTCGCGCTGATTTCTGATGTGTTTTCTCAAGCTTGATTTGGTGTCTTATGTATTGAAGTCTATTGTTAGTAACTTACCGATGGTGAGTCTGAAAGTAAGAGTATCTACTTTCTTTTAGAACTAGGTTAGTAGATGCCTTTCTCCTTACATTGTGTATTTCAACTAGGGTTGCCACCTTTTTATTGATAAAATATTGTACTTTCCCCAAAAAATGGCTAAAAATATAGTATTTTAAGGGACAATTTGGGAAAAATAATAGTACGTACACATTTGTTCTTGATCAATAAGGCAAAAGCGATTTGCCTTGCCACCCTCTCCCAACTAACTACGAAGGAAAGGCAAAAAGGCTTAGTTGGAAGGGAAATATTTAAAAATATTTTTTATTTCACATTACTTATTTATTTTTCCACGTGTACTTGCCAGTACTAAACATGGAGCAAACAAACTGCGCTACATTCTAGCCATGCGGTTAATTAAACCTAGTATTTTTCGTACTACTTATATTATTTTTCTATTATATACAGGGCGTCCCAAAACTATGCCACATGAAGGGAAAGTACCTTAAATACTGAAGATATAAAAATTTACTAAAAGGAAACTTCATTTTTATTTTAAAAAGAAAACGAACTGCATTCAAAGAATTTTAAAATAATCGCATGTCTGAACTGGGAATCTAACTCGAGAATGTGAATTTTTTTATTTTTAAAATTTTATCATACCGATCGAAACGCTCAATTATAAGCATTTATTTATTCTGAGTAACATGGCATCTTAAATAAAAGGCAGACTACGAAATTTGACATTTAATGTTGATAATAAAATTTGTGCAGCGTTATTGATAGCCTTTTCTGTGACTGTCGTGCTTAAAACAACTGACTTTAACGTTTCAATTCAATGTATCCTACTAATATTATAAATGTGAAAGTTTGGATGTTTGGATGTTTAGATGTTTGGATGTTTGGATGTTTGTTACTCAATCACGCCAAAACGGCTGAACGGATTTGGCTGAAATTTGGAAAACAGATACTTTGTAGCCTGGAGAGGAACATAGGCTACTTTTTATCCCGGAAAAATAACAAATTCCCGCGGGATAATGTCGTGTAGTCCACGCGGGCGAAGCCGCGGGCGGAAAGCTAGTTACTAATAAAAATGAGTGAAGATTGGAGCAATATTAAACCTAATTTCCCTTTCATAAGTGTGTGATAAAGTTATACATATTGTGATAAGTAACACCACCTAGACTGATTCAAAAGGTTTGAATAATTTGATGCGAGTTTGATTCTCGGTTTGGACAGGCGATTATTTAAAAATATTTGAATGCAGGTCGTATTGTTATTTGAATAAAAATAAAGTATTTTTCCATAAAATTTTCAATCTACAGTGTTTCTGTGGTCTATGCCATCATGTGGCATACATAGTCATGGGACGCTCTGAGAGCGCCCTGAGGGCTATGCCAAATCAATCGAGGTGGTGTTACTTATCAGATTATGTATATTTTTATTACACATTATCACACACTTATTATACGGAAATAAGGTATAATATTGCTCCAATCTTCACTCGGTAGTGGTGTTGGTTTTGAGCACGACAGTCACAGAAAATACTATCCATAACGCTGCAAAAACTTGTTATTCAACATTAAATGTAAAATTTCGTAGTCTCCCTTTTATTTAAGATGCCATGTTACTCAGAATAAATACATGCTTATAATTGAGCCTTTCGATCGGTATGATAAAATTTAAAAAAAATAAAAAAAATCACATTCAGCGGGTTCGATTCCCAGTTCAGACATGCGATTATTTGAAATTCTTTGAATGCAGTTCGTTTTCTTTTTAAAATAATAATGAAGTTTCCGTTAAGCAAATTTTTATACCTTCAGAATTTAAGGTACTCTCCCTTCATGTCGCATAATTTTAAAATTGACTGAAATATAGTAAGATACTATATAATATAGTACAAGTGGCAACCCTAATTTCAACAGGCAAAGTTGTGGTAGGTTGTCATTATAGTAAAAATGAATTAAACATAAAGTATAATTATCACAGAACATGGAAAAGATTGTTTTTTTTTGTCTTTTGTGGTTTATGCTTTGAACGGAAAGATAAATTAAGTACATACATTATATTAATAAGTGGTATTTTTGAAATGTTTAAAGTTTTTAGTTAAGTATACCAGCATTCCGCCAGCGTAAACTACACGATGTTTTTCCGTAGGAATCAGACAGCATTCCCGGGGCAATAAGTTATAATTGCTATTATTTAAATTTTTACTTTTTGCATTCACAATGCAATTTTTATAATTGAAAAACTAAAAATGAAGTATTTAGAAAAGAACTCCGTAAACAACGACTCCGTAGCTCAGTGGTTAGAGCAGTCGCCCGGACAGCGAAAGGTCGTGGGTTCGAGTCCCATAGGAGTTGGTTGTGGGACGGGTCGATTTTAGTCTAAATACTTCATTTTCAATTATTCTTTATTTGCTATTCTAGATAATTATCTATCCTTGTGGCAAATTTCATTCAAATCCGTTAATAATAATACCTGATGAATATGAAAAATGAAAAAAAATATGTATTGCAACAGTTACCAGATAACATATTAAGTAAGTAAAAAAACCCTGGCTTCTGAATTTAAGTAAACTTGTGTCTCAGAAGCCAGTTCCTTCCTGAGACGACAAGACTTATCAGGCAATCAAATTTTTATCAGGAAAAAAAAATAACACAAAATGATAAAAATAATAATCTCACCAAAAGTATCGTGTCACATTACTAAATGTTTAAATGCGTGCGTTTGAGTGTGTATGTGTGTGTTTGTGTGTGTGTGTGTGTTTGCGTGTGTGTGTGTGGGTGGGTGTGAGGCGGTGTGATAATAATCACTTATTATAATCAATTATCACTTATTTCAGGCAACTTACAATATTTCACAATACTCCTACGTATCCTACTAATATTATAAGTGTGAAAGTTTAGATGTTTGGATGTTTGGATGTTTGTATGTTTGTATGTTTGTTACTCAATCACGTTAAAACGGCTGAACGGATTTGGCTGAAATTTCGAACACAGATACTTTGAAGCCTGGAGAGGAACATAGGCTACTTTTTATCCCGGAAAAAAACACACTCCCGCGGGATAACGTCGTGTAGTCCACGCGGGCGAAGCCGCGGGCGGATAGCTAGTGTGTAAATAATTTTTAAATCAAATAATATTTTTTGTTCTAGATCTGCGCAGAAATCAACAACCAGTCATCGCAGTGGACGCAACATTGGCACTCGCAGTCTTCCACTCCGTTCCTGCGAGACGGCGGGAAGGTCATATCGTATGACAACGGACGGTCTATTGCTATCAAAGTCAAGTAAGTTTGGCGGCAGACACCCAATTGCAGGAAGCTCCATTAAAGTTAAAGCTTCATTAAATCTATTGCTGTCACTTTTTATTTCTTGACAACGAAAAGTGACAGCAATAGACTTACACCCACTTGCAGGAAGCTCCATTAAAGTTAATACTTCATTAAGTCTATTGCTGTCACTTTTCGTTGTCAAGAAATAAAAAGTGACAGCAATAGATTTAATGAAGCATTAACTTTAATGGAGCTTCCTGCAATTGGGTGTTAATGAAGCATTAACTTTAATGGAGCTTCCTGCAAGTGGGTGTTAATCAGTCCGTAGAAGTGAAAACTTATTTCACGTTGTTGTGCACTTTTTGTGATGGGTAAAAACTTCCGGGACGGAAGACCCGCGTTGTTTGAAGGGTAAAAACTATTAAACTCGCGTCAGGATCACGTGACCGTAAGACGTACACGTGACCTGAACGAAAAACCGTTACAATGTCATTAGAATACGAAAGCAAATTTCGCCATCTTTCCCAATGTTGTGGTAGCTCTGGCACCTCGGTTAGAAAACAGGCGGCGCGCGGTGGCAGAACAGAAGACCCTCGGTTCAAATCCAGTTCGTATTATTTTATTTTTTTTGTCCAAATTCCTTTTTTTTATGAAAAAATCTAGGGAACCCTTTATCAACGCATCTAATATTATAACTTATTCATATCTAAGTATATAGCTGATCTAAAAATCAACGGGTTAATTAATTTAAGAATATCAAAAATGCACAACGTTAATATTTAAGTTTTCACTTCTGCCGGCACTCCCAGAGTGCAACTCGCTGCTTTTTTTTATGCATTCACAAGAATTGAATGAATGTGATAGTAAAAACTTAAAGGGCTCGTGATTTTTTACTATTACATTTTTCCTATACTCAAGTAAGTTTTACAAGAGAAGTCCGTGGCGCAGTGGTTAGCGCGCTCGGCCTGCGATCGTTGAACTTAAGCAACTTTCGCAATGGACCGACCATTGCGAAAGTTGCTTAACTTCAACGATCGCAGGCCGTTCAGTTCATTAAGAAGGGAAACAAGTCATGGCTCGTAAATTTTTCAGGAGATACAATAAATAAATTTCAAAAAATGTAATCATGTTACTTTTCTTAATAGTCATGTAAAAATTTGGTGCCCTATACATTTAAGCTAGTGTACTAACATAATCCGTTTCTTGACTGTTAAGTCTGTCTTGCCTTATAGAATCGAAATGCATAAATGTTGCTAAATGTGAAAAGAGGTGACATGTTCCCTTTCTTAATTAACCGATTTAAGCTTAACTCTAGGGTGCCATTAGTAGGATGGGTGCCAGGAATAAGGGCAGTTTACCCTAATTAGAGATGTGTCTGTTTCCTTAGAGCGGCCATAGACTACGGCCTTGGAGGTCTCATGGTGTGGAGCATAGACACGGACGACTTTAAAGGCGCCTGCGAACACGAGACCGACGCTTACGTAGACTTTGAAGAGCGATACAACAAGATGGTGGACGATCCAGTACTGCATGAGGCTTTGAAGACCCTCAATTTACCTGATAGTAAGTATAATAATCTTACGCGCTAAGCTTGCACAAGAGGTTACTCAACTGCCTTCCATCTGGGTTGACACATTATGCGCCCAGAGGGGATTATAACTCTTAAAGCTAGGAGTATTCTAGACATTTTGGAAGCCTCCAGGCTAAAAGAGTTACTTTAACCAGGTGGCGAGTCACAATAGATCTTTTAGGTCGCAGTGACTACATCTCCTACGGGAGATGCATAGCCCCTTACATTCAAATAATAATAATAATACGGTATTTTACTGATTTTTTTTTATTTCTTTAAAATGTTTTTCGAAATATTAGCTACACAAAACAAGTTTTCATTTTGAATTATCTTGAATATTTTCAAAGATATAGGGCTTCAAACTTTATAATTAGACAAGGACAGGACGCTATCTTAGTGACGTCAGTGGGTTAGTAGCGTCATAGTCACGCCATAGAAGATTTCGTTTTAGAAAGAGACAGCTACTTAGTCAAAATCAAACAGACTATAATTCTTTTATTATAAAACAGATTCAAATTATTTTTTCACATTTGGTATTCTTAATTGCAATATTTTTTAACGTCATCATTAAATATCTACATTTCAACAACAGTAAAATACCCTATTCTCAACTGCCGCTAAGGTCAGTCTCGGGATGCTAGACCAGAAATTTACAATCTTTAGCTTCTAAAGTGCGACAACAAGATGGTGGATGATCCAGTACTGCATGAGGCAGTTTTAATATCTCATTTTTCTTATACTTACAAAATGCGTAAAAACAAAAATGTTAAAATGTGTGTATGTGCGTTAAAATCTCAATACTTCTTATATCTTTCCCACTTATTCCAAAACGTGGACTAAAGTTAGACCTGGTTTAAAACTGATGCTAATTCCGTCTTTCATTTGGGAAATGAAAGTGACAACACCAGTTTGGTACCAGGACTATTTTAGTACACGTTTTGAAATAAGGGGGTTTGTGTTTTGTAGACTAGACTGAACCACCGGGCGGTGCAAATCCATAGAAATTAGGTCCGCAAAAGAGCTAGAATATATGCGATAGAAAGAGATGCAACGTGTGGCCGTTCGTAATTTGCGCCGTACAAGCTGAATTCCACTTTATTGTTTTAAAGTTAGAGTTGCTATTTATTAAAATGGCTTAGCGGAGTGCAGTATCTGTTACGTAGTAACTATTTAGTAATCTCTGACTGAACATACATTTTTTCCTCAGCTAACCACGCCCACAAGGGCGCAGCCTACACTGTGTCCAACGGCAAATTGAACTTACGCATTCCCGAGCCGCAATACTCTAACTACCCTCTTATGGAGACCATCAATTCGGCCGCCATCTTGGCTACCGAAGAGAAGAGGATACTGGACGAAATGGAAATGATCAACAACCAGAACGTCATTAATGATGATGATGATAAGCCTGGGTCTTCAGCTGGCTTGAAGAGTAGTCTTTTACTTTTGTTGTCTGCTTTCATGTTTTATATATAGGTTTTTAATGAATAAGTACTCTTTGTATTTAAATGTGATTTGACTGATATGGTTAGCAAACACTGCCTGAAAATACTCTGTTTATTTTTCTTGCTAATGATGTAAAAATCATCATTTTGAACTCCAAATGAAAGCCATAAAATTCCTAATGTTATGCTAGGATCCATCTATGGTAGAGAAGAGACGTTTATTTGTCATCTTAAATTTTATTAGTAAGTTGGTACAGTCGAACCAATTGAAGCCAAAGAGTATGTAATCACTACGTTTATTGAGGCATGACATGACCCATTTGCTAATAATTTGTTTGAAAGCGCCAAAAGGTCAGTGTCAATGTAAACTCAACTTGAATTTCAACCATGTCTGTTAAAAAATCATCTTTTCAATAGGTTCGACTGTAAGTACTTACGTCATAATAAAATATAGATACCTATCTACATTTAATTTTGATTCTTACCACGATTACCACGAATATTAACACGATGGGGCTCTTGAAAAGATTGGTAAATTCTGAGAAATGACATTGAAGTATTTAATAAAAAAAAGATCTCCAGACGATCAACGATTAAGACATTTCGTAAATTACACTATGTAAATATTTTTATGATATTTTTAACAATATTTAATAAGACTAGAGGTCCTAAGATTATTATACTATTAGAAATGTTTAAAGACCTATTTGAAAATCATGACTACTTTGTTGCATTTCTTTTTTTTGTTAATAGTATAAGTAAAGATACTCAATTTTTTTCAGACGTCGTAAATAGGACGTCAACATATGACATGACATAATGAACTGAAATAGGTAGTGTTACATTCCTTAAATGATAGATTTGATTATTTAATTGTATTTAATAGAAATATAGTTTTTTATAAGAAGAAGAATAAAAAGAGGTATTTGTAACATCCTTTAATTTTGTAAAAATAAACTTTGTATGTAATAAAACAACTTTTTCATTATTTATGCCTATTTCACGCACACTAAAGAACATTTAAACAAAAAAAACGGCAATGTTGTCTGTATTTACAACTTATAAGAATATATTACAGAAAATAAATAGGTTATTAACAAAAATAAATACATTTAATTTGCTACTTATTTACAAAAATATAAATAGGATTTATTTTAAAAGGATTAAATTACAAGTCTTCATATGGAGATCCACAACGAACATTATAAAAATGATCGCAAACCTGCAACAAAGAAATAAAATAAACAATAAATATTGACATTATTTTTTTAAATTTTTTACACTTCACATAAACTTTAACGATTATTTTACATGCCAAGGGTATTTTTTTAAATGTCTACCTAATGATGAAGAGCGAGGAAGAGAAACAAAACCTTATCCATCCATAGAAGGTCTATGCCCAAAAAGTAGGAACAATAAAATGGCAGATGAAGATGATAAGGATAAAAAGTAAATACTATAAATATTGGGCACCATCACATACATTGTTCCAATACCAAAGTTATGGAAATTGGAAACAACGACGGGTATTACCACATACACCCAGATCCGAGAAAATATTGAAAAATTCGTTTTCAGTATTTACCCGACCGGGGATCGAACCCGGCACCTATAGAGATAGCGGCATCTTAAAAAGCAAAGCAGAAGCAATACCTGAAACTGTTCATTGAACAGAGTGCCGTTTGCACAGAGATCCGTGTTGACTAGCCGTTGTCGCCAACAAAAGTGGTATGCCTAGAATAGAAAATGAATTGCTTAATCATATAGTATACATTGTATTAAAAAGAAAACATATGAGAGTAAATTTTGAGGCATATATTTTAAAAAGAATGGGACCTATATCTGATCCTTGAAGTACCCTCAATTTGTTTTGCCATTAGCACAGAGATCTGTGTTGACTAGCCGTTGTCGCCAATAAAAGTGGTATGCCTAGATAATAAAATGAATTGCTCAATTTATAGAGTACATATTGTAATAAATAGAAAACATATGAGAATAAATTGTGCGGCATATATTTTAAAAAGAATGGGACCTATATCTGATCCTTGAAGTACCCTCAATTTGTTTTGTCTCTATGCTCCCTTTATCCTTTAGGTTTGTTTAAGAATGAGTCATATTAAAGTCAAAAGCTAAGCCACTAACGTGTCTCACGCGATGATCTTTGAAAATTAAAAAAAACATCATAGTTCTGACTGATTTATGTAACTTTGTATTGCTAGTGGCGCCTCCACCATTGTGTCAGATATGTTCGTGTGACCCATGAAGCTTCACATAATACTGAGGTAACTGGAGTTCTCACCCTGAACAAATAAGTGTACCCAGCAAATTTGACATTTAGTATGGAGTAGCTGTCAGTTGTCTCATATGACCATATGTATTTTTTCAAAGTGTAGGTGAGACGGAAGACAGCCACCGTGTAATTTGTGGTCCCAAAAAAGTGTTAGTACTGCACTCTCCAGTTACCTCAGAATTAAGTCGAGCTCCATGGTGTGACCTGTAATTTTACAAGTAAATAAACATACCTGACACCCAGAGTCCACGTCAGCATAATACCCCCTCTGCCGGCCAGCGCAGGTGAACTGCGTAGGAGGGGGCAGCGCGAACACCGGGTGGAGGGGAGGGTCGTGTGGCAGATGCAAGTCGTGGTAGTAGTCGATGGGCAGTTGGCAGAGCGACACTGCTAGCACTGGAACCAATAAAATCGAAACTTGAGTCTACAAACAAAAGTAAATTAGCCGATTCGTTGCTGATGGCACGACAGGCGTGTCATATATTTTTTTACTTGTGGCTTATGACACTAGAGGCGCGTCATTTTTTTATCGATTATAATTCCCTCAAATTATTTTTTAGAAGGGTCTAAAAAAACTAATATGTGTTTTTATATACATGGCTGATGGCACAATAGGCGTGCCATCAACTTCTATGGCGCTAGACACGCCAGTCGCGTCATAGAAAATTTGTTCACAGCCATGGCGAAAAGTTTTTGAAAATGGGCGCCACAAACTTCAAAAAGTTTTAAAAGTTGGTTGGTGGTAGGACTTGTTCTTAGTCCGCCTGGCTAGCTACCACCATCTTATCTAAGTCTGACGCCATAACAATGATGTTTTCAGCATTATTGTGTTCCGGCAGTTAGAGATAAGATAGCCAGTTCCTCAGTGATCGAGGATTCCGGGAGTAGTTCGCTTCCACCTTCAGCCTTATCACCACTTAACATCAGGTGTGATGAAGGCTAACCCGTAGTGTATAAGAAAAAGTACCTGTCAACTGAAAACAAAAAATAAGATAGAGTGTGAGCCAGATAGTCCGCGCGCGGTCGAAATTGAATACTAATCTTTTACTTTAAACCATAGAACAAAAAATGTACTGTAACTAGCGCCAAGAATGGCAAAGTCGCGAGCAGAGTTATCCGACACGCACCAATTATGTTTTCCTTTTCAGTTGACAGCTAATTTTTGAAATCGGTGAAATTTTTTGAATTACTTTTTATCCTTTTACTTTTTACCCATATCTCAAAACTACTTAAACAATTTTGATGAAACTGTTCCCTAAGTTGGAATACACCTGTTTAAAATCAATAATAATTTCGATATGACTAAGTTTTCGTGAAACTTATATACAAACCCATACTTACCTACATGTTACACTTACGAAATTTAGTACACGTTCTTGGAAGCCTAAAGGAATGCTATACTCAAATAATATTACTATCCAATTCTAACAATTTCACATACATACAAGTCAAACTGATAACCTCCTTCTTTTTGGAATTCGATAAAAATTCAAATAAGAAAAGTCTTTGCAAAAACTCCTAGTAGATTATCTGATGCAATTTGAAGAAACTTTCAAAAAATACCTTTAACATCTCAACGACCGCCATTATTTTTTTATGCATTTCTTTTAAATGTAAACAAATCACTAGAGCGCGCGTTATCGCTCTCCTGACAACATGTTTATACTTAACGCTAAGGGAATTACATTTATTTGTAGGTAATGACTCAAAGCTTCGAACAAAAGCAATTGGACACTTTTACGAGATGTTTTCTGAGAGTCTGACGACTAACGACTCCGTAGCTCAGTGGTTGGAGCAGTCGCCCGGATGGCGAAAGGTCGTGGGTTCGAGTCCCATCGGGGCTGGTTGTGAGACGGGTAAATTTTTTCTAAATACTTTATTTTCCATTTGTCTACGAACCGATTTTAAAAAATATTTTACTATTAGAAAGCCACATTCTTTCAGAGTAACATGGGCTATATTTGATCTCGATATTTCCATCATCCAATATTATTGTCGTGTTTTAGTTTTGTAAAGTATGATTAAAGATTCCTTTTAGAAACGAAACAATAAAATAGCCTACATATTGTACATACCCATAACAAATATAACACCGCACTTCAACATTTTGTAAACAAATATAAATATTATTTATTTCTAAAATATTATTTTTTTCTAGTGTAATTCCGAATTACTAACAAACATGGAAACAATTGCGCGTGCGCAGCTCTGTCTTCGCCGCGACTGGATTAAGCACACTAAATCGATACAGTAATCCATTTAGAATTTAGAACGCGATCAATATTGATCCATGGACGGGGTTATGCAACAACATTTATTTATTTATTTACTTTATTCAGGAAACAATTGCTACATAATTTCACTTATGAATTAATACAATATTAGATCACACTAGCCTAACAGTTTCCACTAATAGATTTTATATAAGGTACTTGTTGAGTAACAAAATAAAACTTTGAAAATAAAGATAGGGGTTGAAACACTCTTACTTAAATATTACAGGTTATTTCTACATCATTCGTTATCGCAAACAATAATGTTGATAACATGAAAAAAATGCTCTGAATTAGACTTTTGAAAATAATATATTACTAATAATAATAATTACATACATATCGGCATATTTTTAAATCACATCTAATAGAATGACGATTACATCAAGCAAGCAAGCATTCGTTTCTAATATAACGAATGTTAAAAAAGTAATAAGTATTAGATGATTCATTTAAAATTAGCGGCCGCCCGCGGTTTCACCCGCGTGGTTCCCGTTCTCGTAGGAATATCGGAAAAAAAATTATTTTTATAAAAAAATAAAACCGCCTTCAAAAAAAACCACATCAAAAAAGTAAGAAATAATTCCTCACCAAACTCAACCTCAACAAATAAATAACGTAAGTACTTTGAAGTCGGGCGTGAAACATGTAAATTTTTTGTTGTTTTTGTTAAAACCCGCCCGACTTCAAAGTACTTACGAATAATTAAGAATTATTTCTTACTTTTTTGATGTGGTTTTTTTGAAGGCGGTTTTATTTTTCTATAAAAATAATTTTTATTTCACTCTTTTTAGTGCATCGTGCAGGCAATTTACGTGTTTTCTGGTAAATAGGCATGTGATCAAACTGAAAACCTCCTTTTTCAAAGTCGGTTAAAATACCTTGAGGTATCCCCTTTTTAACAAAACAAGAATCATCTAAATCGGTTTATAAACAAAGGAGTTATGCCTAAAGATACGTATTAAACTCACATAATGTGGTAACGAAAACGACAGTATTTTCAAGATTTCCTGAAAGCAATTGAACCGATTTCAAAATTTCGAAAAATGGGACCAACTTGGAAACCAACCCGATGTAATAACGTTTGAACCATTTCAATTGGTTCAGCTGTCTTCGAGTAATCGGTGGACATACACAAAAAAAAAACATACATACAGACGAATAGAGAACCTCCTCCTTTTTTATTTAGAAGTCGGTTAAAAAGTGAAGACTTCTTTGTGTTATTCCAGCCTATAATCTATCTCTGTTGCAAATTTCATCCAGATCCGTTCAGTAATTTTTGCGTGAAAGAGTAACAAACATCCATACATCCATTCCATACTCACAAACTTACGCATTAGGATAAAACTAGTTAAAATTAAAATATAATAGCACTGCTTGCATAAACCCAACCTTCCTATCTGTATCAATTTCACATATGCGAAGGTCATAAGTCATAAGCTCGAGACCTTGTGCATTGCCCTCTGACCATAACTGACCACTGTGTGAACGGACCGCGATAATTGATGTGCAGCGATTTTTGTACAGGCTGCGTATGGGGTGGGTGACCAATGTTGCTAGTGGATAAGGATAATGTGTCAAAACCACCGGTATCAGACCCAGAGGTCCCAAGTTCGTAACCCATTGAGTAAAATATGTTGTATACGGTTTGGTTGGTGGTAGGACTTGTTCTTAGTCTAGGCTAGCTACCACCATCTTGCCTTAGACAGTTACCATAGCAACAATGATTACAGCATTGTATATACAGGGTGTTTTCCTATAAGCGCACAACCTCTTAGGTGGTGATTGTGCTCATGAATATGTATAACTTTTACTATGACAATAAACCAGTACCAACAATATGAACCCTGCTAGGTCATAGCAACATACACAAACAAATAAAATTACATAAAATTATCCTAACATAAAATATTCAAACATAACAAAACCATGGTACATTATTTAAAAAAATATATTTAAAAAAACACGTTGGAATTTTTTTATGGGCACTGGAATAAAATTGCCTTAAATCCTTTTAGCTCATTTTACTTAAAGGAAACTTTTTTTTATTTTATAGGTTTAGAAATATTTACAGAAGTTGTTGCTAATAAATAAAATAAAATAGCATAGCATAATAGTATGGCCAACTAAAATGACCGTATTATTTTAATTAACGAGTAACAGCTTAGCCCAAAGCTAAATTAAGCAATTAGTATGTCACTCAATATGTCATATTCAATTAACTAGTTTATTTATTAAGTCGACGTTTCGCAATTGGCTGGCCGTTGACTATTAAATAACCTACTAGCCTTCCGCCCGCGGTTTCGCCCGCGTGGACTACGCTGTTATCCCGCGGAAATGTGATATTTTTCCGGGATATAAAGGAGGTATTCCTAATAGTAATTTTGCGCACCTAAACTATTCCACATAGCGCACCTTTAAGGTGTGCCATCAAAATCAATTTGGTACTGTGGGAACACCTGTTCCCACTGCTATTCTATGGGAGCTTAATGAAAGCTGTAGCTTCGTTATAATTGTTTATTATATCACTTTTCGTATCACTACATAACACTTGCCAATATGATTAGCTTAGGTATTGGTATTCTTGCGAGGCCTATAGCTATCACTGCAGTGATTACATGCTCGTTGATCACTGCGTCAAATCCAATCTTTTCTTTTTAAGGCGATACTCGGAAAAATTATGCTAAAGCGCCTTCACTTCACTTTGCCTTTCAATTTGGATGAAGGAACCAAATTGAACAATGTAAACGTAAAAGTGAATCATTCAATGTCAAGTGTGCCTGTATTTCTGCGCCGTTCAACCAAAGTAAATCAATTTGGTTGAACCGTGTAATATTAGCATTAGACGTGAAAGACGGACAAACAAACACACTTTCACATTAAGGCGATACTCTGAAAAATTATGCTAAAGCGAGATAGCAATGTGAAAACGACGCGCGCGGGAGCGAGACCGATTTTGCCGATTACGCAAAAAAAAGCTATAGTTTTTGAATACGAAGTGATTTTGTGTTTTTTTTGCGTAATCGGCAAAATCGGTCTCGCTCCCGCGCGCGTCGTTTTCTCATTGCTATCTCGCTTTAGCATAATTTTTCCGAATATCGCCTTAATTTATAATAATGAAAGAAATACAGTATGGATTCTTTTTCTACTAGTGGCTTTTTCTTCTCGTGGTTTTATCCGCGTAGTAACCTTTCCGCTAAAATATAGGCCTAATGTGAATCAGGAATAACAAGAAAATAAGAATTTTCAAAATCAGTCTTTACATCAAGTGTTATAAATCAAATCAAATCAAATCAAATATTTATTTATTCACATAGACATAGTAAGCAATGTAGGTACTTATGAATCGTCAATGTTTTCCTACCACCCATTCAAGACTTTTGAAGGGTTAAGTACTACCCCGTTGTGGACTTTTAAAAAATAGTTAGAGATAAGATAGCCAGTTCTTCAGTTCAGCCTTATCACCATTTATCATCAGATGTGATGAAGGCTAAGTGCTACCCCGTTGCGGATAAGTAACAAATGTAAAGACGCACAGAACTAAGAAACGCTGTCGAGTTTAGTGCGCCTATTCTTCTTGTCAGTTAAAAAAGTCTTGTGGGCGGGTTATTCCACTTATCCCCATCGACTTCCCCCATCAATGGGGGATTGTGAACTTTTCTTCCACAAATCCCCATTCAGTACTAAACAAATTGACAATGGGGGTTTGTGGACAAAAACAGTTCACACAACCCCATCAGTTGAAAATAAATTCAAACCGATGTATTATAATAACAATAAAAAACGATGTATTATAATAATTAGATAAACAATAATGTTAATTACTTAAATTGATGTTTGCTGCTGTGTATGCATATAAAAACATTTTAAATAATAAAATGAATAAATATATTTTGACACTCACATCAATTATATCCAAATTTATTTCATGTGTAATTTACACGTTGGTCTGGAAATTGTGCTTTAAATAAAAAATATAAATAAAATAAAATCATGGATACTAGACAACGGACGTTTTTAATTATGATAGAAGTATAAATATTTGAAAATATACTTAACCCGGCGTAATGGGGGTGGAAAATCGTTACATGGACGTGGGGGTTGGGTCATTATTACCCATGTAGATACTGTTATAAGTCAGTATATATTTGAGAATATAGTAAATATTTGTTTTAGGCCTCATTTTAATTTTATTAAGGCAATAAAACATAAAAAATAAAATGAAGACACTTTATACTATAGGAAACAAGGCTTTGAAACAAATACTCTAAAAATCAATAAAGTTTGCTTCATCTAGCTAACTCCAAGTTATTTCTTTGAATAAACTTCCATGACTCGTTCACACAAAATAATAATCTGTAATAATAACAGGTAAAAATACCGGCCCACCCGTAACAATCTGTCATAAATAAAGTAGCGACACTTTGAAATACTTGATGATCTTAAGGTAATGACAATAAGAACCACAATTTCTGTACGAAACAGTTACTCCATGTAACTAATTTAATGTAAAATGGAAAATGAAGTATTTAGAAAAATCGACCCATCTCACAACCAGCTCCGATGGGACTCGAACCCACGACCTTTTGCTTTCCGGGCGACAGCTCAGTGGTTAGAGCAGTCGCCCGGAAAGCGAAAGGTCGTGTGTTCGAGTCCCATCAGAGCTGGTTGTGAGACGGGTCGATTTTTCTAAATACTTCATTTTCCATTTTTCAATAATAAAAATTGCATTGTGAATGCAAAAAACTAAAAATTAAAATAATTTTATGTATACATTGTAATAACTTGGAGTTAGCTAGATGAAGCAAACTTTATTGGTTTTTAGAGTATTTGTTTCAAAGCCTTGTTTCCTATAGTATAAAATGTCTTAATTTAATTTTTTCTGTGTTTTATTGCCTTAATAAAATTAAAATGAGGCCCAAAACAAATATTTACTATATTATTAAATATATACTGACTTATAACAGTATCTGCATGGGTAATAATGACCCAACCCCCACGTCCATGTTACAATTTTCCACCCCCATTACGCCGGGTTAAGTATATTTTCAAATATTTATACTTCTATCATAATTAAAAACGTCCGTTGTCTAGTATCCATGTTTTTTTATTATTTAAAGCACAATTTCCAGACCAACGTGTAAATTACACATGAAATAAATTTAGATATAATTGATGTGAGTGTCAAAATATATTTATTCATTTTATTATTTAAAATGTTTTTAAATGCATACACAGCAGCAAACATCAATTTAAGTAATTAACATTATTGTTTATCTAATTATTATAATACATCGTTTTTTATTTTCAACTGATGGGGTTGTTTGAACTGTTTTTATCCACAATTCCCCATTGTCAATTTGTTTAGTACTGAATGGGGATTTGTGGAAGAAAAGTTCACAATCCCCCATTGATGGGGCAAGTCGATGGGGATAAGTGGAATAACCCGAATGGGGGAATGGGGGGCAGTAGGAAAATGTTGACGATTCATAAGTACATATTTATTATGTTATGTCTAAGTGAGTAAATAATTTTTCTTTTTCATTTCATTATTTCATAAAAACTTTTATAAATGCACTTTTCTTTCACTTCGCTTAATTTTTATTTGCGTAAACAAATTTTTGCCTAATACGTAGCCTAATTGCCGAAATCAAGACCAGCAATCGATCAAAGTGTTTTAAACAACCTTCTTGTGACAATTCAATGTCGACACTTCAAACTAGGGCTGCCAATAATCGCCATAATAAATTAATCTATACTAATATTATAAAGAGGAAAGATTTGATTGTTTGCATCGAATAGGCTTCGAAACTACTAAACCGATTTTAAAAATTCTTTCAACATTAGAAAGCTTCAATCTTCCCGAGTGACTTAGGCTATATTTTATCCCGATATTCCCACGGGAACGGGTACTACACGGGTAAAACCGCGAGGATCCGCTATTAAAAAATATGAAAGAATAAAAAAAAATACCCGTCTCAAAACTACATAATTTCGATGGGAATCGAATCTTTCACTGTCCGGGCGAATGTATATTATTTTTAGTGTAGAACAGTGCAGATGTGTAGACTGTGTAGATTAGTGTAATTGTAGATAGATTAACTCCGTCTGCGAAAGTAACCCTGTCTGTATGTATGTCAGTTATCCTTTTCCACCTAAACTACTGGACCGATTTTGACAAAATTTGGTATGGAGATAGATTAAAACTTTGAACACAGGGTAATATTTTTCAACGCAACATTGCTTATGCCATCCCGTTCAAAACGCTGAAAATGATTTAAAAGTCGAAAAAAAATAAAAAAAACAACTGCCTCATTTTTTGTATGCAATAAATTCACCTACAGGACAAAATCCATGTATTTTCCTAATTTGCAATTAAATCACATACCTATATTATGCTCGATGTCCGAAAAAAAATCATTTGGTTGGTGGTAGGATTTGTTCTAAGTTCACCTGGCTGCTACCACCGTTCTAGCTAATTCTGGCGTCATCACAACAATATTTTCATTCAGCATTGTTATGTTCCGGCAGTTAGAGATAAGATAGCCAGTTCCTCAGTGGTTAAGGATGCCGGGAGTAGTGCGCTTCTACCTTCAGTACTTCACTTAACATCAGCACGCGTAGCATGACAAACCCGAGAAGAGTTTTGTCTACCTGGAAAGTCAACAATTGACACCCGAACAATAGGTTTATCTAACTATTAAATGTCATTTTTGTCGTATCGATGTAGACAAAACCTTTCTCGAGTTCATCATGCTACCCGTGCTGGTGTAAAGAAGGCTAAGTGCTACACCGTTGTGGATAAAAAAAAATGTTTAACTTTTTCTGTGAACAGGGGACAACCCTGATTCAAACTTAGCTTAATGAACTAGTATTAGCACTGAGTTATTTAAAAGGTGATAATATGTTTGGCCTACAGACAAACACGACTGAAACAAGAAGGTTATTGAAAAAAAAGGAATTTTATAAATGCAGGAAAAGAGGTCGAGTAGAGGAGGTAGAGGTCGGTAGAGTAGCCCGCAACTCAACTCTCCCTTCCGTATACATCTAAATTGTCTAAAAGGCCCCACAGACCATAATTTCGCATGCAGGTTACGGCCTGTCATCGGCGCAATCGGCAACACAAACAAATTTGTTGTGATTTATAATACTAAATTGTGAACATCATACATAGATGCTTCGCCATCGGTCCGCAAACCCTACGGCAGCCACACAGTTAATCCAGATCCAGTTAATCCAGATCGCGATCACTCATCGTGATCATTGATCGCGATCGAGATTTAACTTACTTAGTAAAGCTGCCATTACCATAACTATTTAGTACTGTGCCATTACACAGTCAATCTGGATCGCGATCACCAAATATTGTCAAATCGATTACATTGATTTTGATCGCGGATCGAGATTGACTGTATAATGGTAGACTACGGCGGGAGACCTTGGAGAAGAACCGGCAAGAAACTCTTCAAGGGTTGTTTTTTTCTGTTTTATTTCATATAGAGTCGCCAAATTGAAAAATAACCGTAACATAGTACGAGTATGATTACACACAGTTTTACATACAAAAACCGAATGACTGCAGGCGGCCAGCCGGGGCGGACTGACTGCCTTCGAACTGAAAGTCTGTGGGCCCCTCTATAGCGCATCGTCTCAGGCGATATTGCGAGACGCCAAAAAGTTTGAATCAGGACTGCGTTCCGTCGTTTTGTGCGTGGTTGTTTGGTTGAAATTTCACCCGTTTGAGTTGCGACCGAGCGACGGAACGATCGAGTTGTTTTCATAACCTTAAAATTTTTGACGACGCTTGTGTTGGAAATTATTTACTTTTGCTCGAGTTTTATAGCTATTTCTGCAACATTTTGACTTTACTTAGTAAAGTAAAGCCTCATCCTGGAAGATGAGATAGACGAAGTAATTACGGCGATAAAGTAAAAAAATTTCGAGACGTCATTCAAACTTTGACACTTTTCATTGTTCAAACGTCAAATAGCTGTCAGAGTGAAAAACAACCGGTTGTTTGGTTGCTGCACTCTGAGCCACAGAACGGGTGAAACTACACTCTGACAGCTGTCAGAGTAAAATTACACCAAGCCACGGAACGGCTAGAGCGCGCGCCGGAGTGCGCTCGAGTGCACTCGATCGAAGCGACGGAACGGCCTGGCTGTAAGAAGCTATCTGCAAACCAAATAGGTAAGTAGTTGATCTTTGAGTATTTTATACTTTTTGGATACAGTCCGTTGTAATCTAGATGGTACCCCTCTGTGAAATAGGTGCAAGTAGCTGTGAAGTTGCGGGGTACGTTAGCGGCTAACTTTACACCTTCACAGCCGTCATTAGCACAACTTGCGCGCGAGCGCGACTCGGGTGAGAAAGAGTCGTGGGCACTTTCGACCAATCAGATAGCGCGCGTGACTTAGGCGACGTGTTGATTGGTTGGAAGGAGCGCGACAAAGAGTCGCGCTCAGTTGTGCTAGCACTACTGCCGGCCTAGCATGAGCGGCTTATAACGCGCGATATGATATGGTACGGCAAGTTGTCTTGCTTACACCTTAGTGTGGGGTAAGCAAGACAACTTGCCGTACCATATCATATCGCGCGCTATAAGCCGCTCATGCTAGGCCGGCTGGCCTATGGAGTGTGTGTACATCTACGCTCCATTACCCTGGTCGCACACGGGGCACCGACCACAACAACAAAACGCCACCACCGAGCTATTTTCTTTAGATTTCATACATTTTTAACCGACTTCTAAATCAAAAAGGAGGAGGTTCTCTATTCGTCTGTATGTATGTTTTTTTTTTTTTTTTTTTTTTGTGTATGTCCACCGATTACTCGAAGACGGCTGAACCGATTGAAATGGTTCAAACGTTATTACATCAGGTTGGTTTCCAAGTTAGTCCCATTTTTTGAAATTTTGAAATCGGTTCAGTAGTTTTCAGGAAATCTTGAAAATACTGTCGTTTTCGTTACCACTTTATGTGAATTTAATACGTATCTTTAGGCATAACTCCTTTGTTTAAAAACCGATTTAGATGATTCTTGTTTTGTCAAAAAGGGGATACCTCAAGGTATTTTAACCGACTTCGAAAAAGGAGGTTTTCAGTTTGATCACATACCTATTTACCAGAAAACACGTAAATTTCCTGCACGATGCACTAAAAAGAGTGAATTAAAAATTATTTTTATAAAAAAATAAAACCGCCTTCAAAAAAACCACATCAAAAAAGTAAGAAATAATTCCTCACCAATTAAATAACGTAAGTACTTTGAAGTCGGGCGGGTTTTTAACAAAAACAACAAAAAATTGTACATGTTTCACGCCCGACTTCAAAGTACTTACGTTATTTATTTGGTGAGGAATTATTTCTTACTTTTTTGATGTGGTTTTTTTGAAGGCGGTTTTATTTTTTTATAAAAATAATTTTATAAAACACGCTTTTATATTAGGTTCACCTGTAACTGTATCTAAGACACAATGTAAAAAAATCTTTGAATTCAATTTAACCTGCTTCTAATTTGTCATCGATTTGAAACAAGTGCAAGTTTATAGGAATCCGGTGACAATTCAATAATTTGTTACCATCGAGCTGATCTGATAATGGAGTCAAGAGGTGGGAAATAGAACTCGTCAATGGCTACTAGGAAACCCCTTGAGTTTGGGCTCATTTGTTTCGTTCTGATGATACCTATTCGCTACACTTGGTGGTAAGGGTCTGATGATGGAGCGGGAAGGAAGTCAGTGGCACTCCTTAATGACCACTATGAAATCCCTCGAGTTTGGGCTCATTTGTTTCGTGTTGATGAGTCCTATTCGCTACACTTGGTGGTAGAGTCTGATTATATAAAAGTGTGTTTTTGTTTTTTTTTAGTTTTTGGAACTAGGTAGGTACTTAGTAAGAACTCGCCGCACACGGTTGATGCCGCGCCCTGGTAGTCGCCACTTGTTTCTTCTTCTAGGTTTAAGGTGCATGTAGTCGTGAAACGATCATTTTTGAGGCCCTATAACTCATAAATTAACCTACTGATGAATCCAGAATTAATATATATTAAATATTGATATATAAACATCAATCTGAGCATTTAAAAAAAATAGTCTTTAAGATACTATTAAAAAAAAACATTGAAATGAAGCTGTTTTCAACTTGAAATACGCTACTGCTTCTAAACTGCAAGTGATATTTTCACGTTTCTTTCAGGAAAAGATTGCTAACTTGTTTAACTTAAAACTGAGCATTTTTCGTATTAAAATAATACATAGTTTTAACGAAACGTGTGTTTAAGCTGTTTTGGTGAGGGTAACGGCCGGAAAAATGAGGCCACTTTTCTATGCCCAAGGTTGTTGGCGTTACCACGGGCCTTGAGTGACGGCGTTTGTGGCTGTCACTTGTCGCGTCAAGTGTGCGGCGACGACGGTATAAGCTGAGGGTCTAGACAAGTGGCTTTCTACTATCGATATCGCCAGTAGAGTAGAAAAAAAATGTATGGGATTCACATTAGCGATCGAAATGTCACGTGATCGCTAATGTCATTCCCATACATTTTCTTTCTATTCGACTGGCGATATCGATAATAGAAAGCCACTTATTGTCTCGGGGTCCTGGTATAAGTTTGAATCGCACTGTGCCAACTTAACATTTTACAGGTTATCCTTACTGCCACTTATTATAGGGCTTCATGTCCCAACAAAGTTTGTATTCCGCATTCTCTTCCGCCGTTAAAAGGTCACAATAGTCTAGTGGCATTCGAATAGACAGGTTGCTATTGCTACTGGCAGTCACGTCACGACCGATAAAATACTGTAGAACCACATCGCATTGTATCAAAAAAGTAACCGTTAGTCGTGTGGAAGCAATGCGTATTAATTAATGTGGTGTGTCATAGTTCTAAGCTCAAATTTGTTTACTGCACGACCTCTATAGGGTCATATCTATCGAATATGGGCGGAGATAAAAAACATTTTAACGAGTCGCCTAAGGCTTGGTTATGTAAGATTGTATTTATGTTCCATCAGGGGTTATGTTAAGCAACTTCCGCAATGATCAGTCACGGGATGGGTGACCAAAATGTATTTTTCAAGCTGTCACAGTAAGGCTCCAAGCCTGTATAATTTTGAACTATTTTATGATCTTGTCATGGTCATCAATAGCTTTAATGTGCGGTTTTCTAACGCTACCTAATTCCCGACGCAAAAAGCGCCCGCGTGTGAACAGTTAGCCGGGTTAATTAGTTAGTTAATCATAATCTTAAAATTAATTTTTCGAAAAACCCTCCACAAAAGAATAGGTTAGATATAGACTACAGTTACAAAAACATAAAATTAGAAAGTGTAGATGAATTTTCGTTGCTAGGGATAGTCATCGATAAACACATAAATTGGAAAGCTCACATACTTAAAATAAAGAAAAAGCTATCTAGCTTTTCTTATGCACTCCGCGAAATAAAAAAGACAACGGATGTAGAAACAGCAATAATCACGTACTATGCCTATGCCCATGCTTGGCTGAGCTACGGCGTGGTGCTGTGGGGCAACAGCACGGACGCGGACGTGGCATCACTGTTTACTACCCAAAAAAAGTTGATCCGCATCATAGCTAACATCGAGCAGACAGAAAGTTGTAGACCGTTTTTTCGTAAATATGAGATCCTGCCTCTTACATGTTTATATATTTTTGAAATATGTAAATTTGTTCGAAAATACAGTAGGGCAGGGAGGCGTACCGGTTTTGGCCACTTTAAGGATTTTTTCACTTTTAACTGCTTAGTGCTTAATGATCTTAAGTATTTTAGAGAAAATTTATAATGTAGAGTTATAGATAATTTATCGACCTTTAAGGGTACAATCTACAAAGTAAAAAAAAAACAATAGTTTTTTTTATTTAGAACAAATTCCGCGGAGGGGGCAAAATACACCGTTTGCATTGGTTTTGGCCACTTTCATAAAATTACTATATTTATAAGTTGAGTTTATGCTTATTGATGTCTTATTAGAGTTCTGGACTAAAACACTACATGAAATAGTATTTCAATCACAGCTAGCTCCTTACTACAATTTTATAAGTATACCTTAATCACTTGATTAAAAGAAAATAAGCGGATTGAGTCTAGTGTAGGCTAGTGCCTACACTAGCCTCAATCCGCTAATTTTCTAGTACGTTAGCTAACAAAAGTGAGTTGTGAGTCTTTTAAAATAAATGAACTTTATGATAGGTTGGAAACTTTCTACTAATGCCAAAGTGGCCAAAGGTGGCACAATGCTAAAATTTCTAGCCCCACTTTTGGCCACATAGTGTTTCCCAACTTTTTGTAAGAACAGTGAAAAAACAACACTTAATCCATCTAGAAGAAACATATTCCAATATGATATAAAATATTAAATAACCATAAAATAATTTTATTGTAGAAAAAAAATGATTTTACAATACCTTTACCCTTCACATTTTGCTTAAGAATTTTACAAAATGTTAACTTTGAAACATAACACGTGTTTATTTCTAAAATATCGTACTACATAAAAAAAGCTAAGTGCTGTAATTATTAACTAAAAGTCCAATCTTTTATTCGCTATTAATAAATATAAGCAATAATTATTTAATTCCTATTTATATAACTTTAAAGTGAAAAGTGACCAAAACCGGTACAGTGGCCAAAACCGGTACGCCTGCCCTATATTCTATAAAAAGCGACAAGATTTAACTACTAAGCATTCGACACGACATAAAAATAAATTAATAGTCCCAAATTCCCGTTTAAAGCTGACATCATCAAGTACATTTCATTCATCTGTTAAAATATATTATTATAATAAATTACCTAATTCGCTAATTAATGACGATAATAATTTGACATTCATCAACAATTTAAAACAATTCCTAATTAATAAATGTTACTATGACCTAAATGAATATTTTAATGATAAATTTCTACAATAACAATAGTAAATTAATAAAGATAATGACATATATATTTATATATATTAAAATTTAATTGGACTTATTTCATACTTATTTAATATACATCTGTCTTTAAAAGGCGCTTCCTCTCCTTTTCCACCAAATTGCGTGCCTGACGGGTCCATGGTGATCTTAAGATTTGCTTTTACCACCTTAAATGTATGTACACTATGGTTTGCAATAAATTATTGAGTATTGAGTATTGAGTATTGAAGTCTTTTTTTTATCTACTACGGTGTAGCACTTAGCCTTCATCACACCTGATGATAAGTGGTGATAAGGCTGAAGGTGGAAGCGCACTACTCCCGGAATCCTCAATCACTGAGGAACTGGCTATTCTATCTCTAACTGCCGGAACACAATAATGCTGGAAACATCATTGTTATGGCGACAGACTTAGATAAGATGGTGGTAGCTAGCCAGGCGGACTAAGAACAAGTCCTACCACCAACCAAACCGAATACAATATGTACCCCCACTGGGAATGGAACCCGGGACCTCTGGGTCTAAAATCGGTGGTTTGAACCACTAGACCACAGAGGCGGTTGATAATAATAATTTATGTTCTATTTCAAAGCGTTAGAAAAACGCGCAATAAAGCGTCCAAAAAGCGACCGTGCGAATGAGCTAACCCACCATGACAACTTGGGCCCTATTCCACTAGGACGCTGTCAAAAGTTAATTGTCAATTATTAATATTCCAGTTATTGTTTTAAATGTTTCTATTATTTATTTTAATAAGTTGCTATACCCTAACAGGGTTCATGTTTGGTTCTGTTTTTTTTGGTAATGTCATCTATATGTATACCACATGAGTGCAATAAAACAATTTGAATTGAATTGAATTGAATTGAAAGTATGGACATTGGCGGCTTGGCGACGACGACCACCGCGAAGTTTTAATACAATCCAAAGAGAAAAGAAAAAAGAAAAAGGAATATCACATACTTGTGGGTTTGTGTGTTTGTCCGTCTCTCACGTCAAAACGGATCAATATATCGACGTGATTTTTGGTATTGGGATAATTTGGGAGCTGGAAACAGATGTGACATTCTACTTTTTATTCCGGAAAAACATTCACGCGAGACAACATCGTGAAGTCCACGCGGGCGACTGGTGACGCCGTGGGTGTCCTAATGGAATAGGGTCCTTAATGTACCCAGGACACAGAATACCTACTACTCCCAGGATCTTATCCGAACCGCCTCTGTGGTCTTAGAGTACACAACACTGGTATCAGACCCAAAGGTCCTGGGTTAGATTCCCACATCAATCCGGTTTGGTTAGTTTTTATGACTTGTTGTAACAAACTGGCTTAGCTACCACCATAGCCAAAATGTTTAAATATCACATAAACAATGCCTGCAACGCAATGTTGTGTTCCGACAGTTAGATGATTCTCACACTGCACCGCACACTGCTCCGTTTTGCGGTAGTGCGCTTCTTAACTTTGGCTGTAGAATCTTGATTTGCATACAAAACCCGCAGTGTATAACACACACACACACGCCGCATCTCCGTCCAACGGAGCGAAAACCGGCGGCAGTGTGTTAACCGTCTTAAAGGCAGTTAGAGGTAAGGTTCCTCAAGCCTTAATCATCATTCTCTTGCCCACAAAACAGAAAAAAAGACCCTTGTCTTTAACCATTTATTTGGGGTCGGCTCAGCATGTCTCTTTCTTCAACTTATCCCACTTCTTCATCTTCTCGTGCCTCTTCAACTAGTGGTTAGCCGCGAAATGAACCTTGGTTTTGGTCTCGGCCACGCTCACAATACCCCTCCCTCCAATCCATAATATGATTTGGACCCATGGCTTTTTTATTCGACCGAATCGCCTCGATTGAGGATTTTGGACTTCTACCTTCAGCCCGATCATCGTGTGATTACCCCGTTGTGTAAAACAATAAATACCAACGGATTAAAAAGAAGCTCTCCGTCACACGTGAAGCTCGATTTCGCGATCATGCCCTTGACCGGCGCGTTCGCGCTTCGCGGGTCCTTTGTCGTGGGACCAAAAAACACCGATCAAAAATGGGAAACAAAGTGCGAACTCGCAAATAATAATTAAGGGGCTTGGCTCCACACTTCGCGTTCGCGGCTCTTTTAGCCTTCGTATGCGAATCGCAGGCTAAGTATGGAGCGTGCTTTAAACGCATCTTTTACTATTAATTATTTTAAGTAATACAAGAGTGTGCTGAAGTGACTGTGTTTTGATTAAGGTACAATTTTATTGTATAATTTAATAAAAAATATGTAGGCTGCGTGGTATCTTTCCATTTGTCATTAAAAAAATATCTCATTGACAGAACAGATGACATTGACATGACAATCATGACAATGACAGTGACATTTATGTTTAGCCGAGTTTTTGTTTGGTTCGGTCGGTCGGTCGGAGTAATTTGTTATTTTTCTAATAAAACAAAACTAATACACTAAATAAAACAATAACTACAAGTAATTTCCTTCATTATTGATGCAGTGATAAGCCAATATGAGTAATATTTATATCCAAGAACCGCCTGCTTTGGGAAAGGTAATAATTATCAATTTAAAATTGGCTTTATTCCATTAAAATATTATTTAATGATAGCAAAATGAACAATAGTTATACTATAATCCACTAATCTTGATAATTTTTGATGTCTTTTCATACGAGTAAATATCTGTTTTCAGTCTCTTTTATGTTTTGCTTGCAGGTGTTGCTCAAAACTTCAGCTGGTGATATCGATATAGAATTATGGACAAAGGAAGCCCCAAAAGCTTGCAGGAACTTCATACAGTTGTGCATGGAAGGATATTATAATGGTAATTGAGTTGAACAAACATTTTTTATATTAGGTTAATGTTTCTTGGCAGATTGTTCCCATGAAGTGTCTTGCAGGCTTTGTATCTAGAGCAAACGTACATTAACTGTTCCATAACCAGCTGGTTATCAAAGGCTCCATTCTATTTATATAAGGCTTCTCCCCGCAGCTTCACCTGTGTGGACTACACGACGTTATCCTGCGAAAATTATATATTTTTCCAGCCTATGTTACTCTTCAGCTCCCAAACTATCCCTGTAACAAAAATCACGTCGATCCGTCGCTCCGTTCTGACGTGATAGACGGACAAACAAAGAAACAAACACATCACATTTATGATATTGTATGGATTGCCTTTAGCTATCAGCACAAGACTAAAAGTTGTTGCCATTTCTCTAGTTTCTAGTACCTACATCACTGAATCCCTAATACACTCCAATAACATGAAGTTTTGCAATCTCTTGTTAGAAATTCTACACTATTAAACAACAGTTTAGCAACAACAGTTGCTAGCAACAAAATTACCTTTATTAGTGCAAGTACAGTGCCACAATCTTTTCTCTTCTGGTGGCCAAAATGTGAAACTAATGTGTTTTTTTTAATGTAATTTTGCTGTCAAGTTGATGTCCAACCATAGCGCTGCTGGGGGCTGAAGGTCTTGGAAGTCAGAGCCGGTTAAATTGCTACAAAAAAAAATGAAAAAAGTACATAGCGCCGCTGTCACTGGAACAGAAAAGATTGTGGCACTGTAGAGTAGCTTTATTAGCACTATTGTATGTTTGAAACAAATGAACATAATTTCTATAAAAAACCATGTTATGTGTTGCAGATAAACTCTATTCACTATTATTGTTTTTGAAGGTAGTAAAATAATTGTATTATTTCTTTATCCTTCCAGGTACAATATTTCACAGAGTAGTACCAGAGTTCATAGTACAAGGAGGTGATCCAAATGGTGATGGCACCGGTGGTGAATCTATATACGGTGCTACTTTTAAGGTTGGTTTTTTCTTATTATTTATTTATTTAAAAAAGCAATGACCTTAAACAATTAAATTACTAAAATCTAATTACATAAACCAAAGTCAATTACAGCTATCCACAATATAATATTTTTCTTTAAAAGAATATTTGTTGAGAAGACAATGTTACCACATGCAAAACAACAAATTATACTTAAATTAAGTTAAATCTAACTAAAGATAAAAAAATAGTGCGAATTAATCAGGTAGACAGAAATTGTTTCCATTCAAAGACACTTTTACCAATAACATCTTCATGTAAAATGTGGCCAAGACGAGACCATATGGCTTGCACAGTCAAAAAATTTATTAGATCTCATGCAGAGCCAAGCTTCTAACTTTATAACAAGCCCTAAGTTATATAAGAATTAGATTCATGTAAGTAAAAGCCTATGCCCAGCAGTGGGCGTCGTTCGGCTGACATGATGAAGTAAAGTCGACCGATTGTTACGGAGATCCTTGTGGGAGGCCTATACCCAGCAGTGGGCGTTGTTCGGCTGACATGATGAAGTAAAGTCGCCTGCTTTATATTTATTTGGAGTGGAGGATATTATCCTACCGTGAAACAGTTTTATACTACTATGGAGGGTAGAGGTGCAAAACTCAGTGTTGCAATAGCGTTTACGGTTTATATGCGAAGTAATAATACCCGATGTGTTAATACACATTTACAAACTTGTACCTAAGTTAAGTAGATCGATAAGTGTTAACTGTAAAATGTTATTGTAATTGTTTAAATAGTGAAATAAATAAATTGAAATAAATTCAATTGAAAAATTAAATTGAATTGAATTTATTTGCTCTATCACAGGATGAGTTCCACTCCCGTCTGCGCTTCAACCGGCGTGGCCTGGTGGCCATGGCCAACGCTGGGAAAGACGACAATGGGTCGCAGTTCTTCTTCACGTTGGCAGCTACACCAGAGCTGCAGAACAAACATACTATATTTGGAAAAATTACTGGTGAGTTATATCACTTAATATCAGGAAAATATTATTCTTCAAATTCGTAATAAATATTTTAAATCATAGATGGAGCTTGAGTTAATGGAAAATTCGTTTCATGGTTTGACAAACCGAGTTTGGCTTTACTTTTACGAAAATCATTATTAATAACTGATTAATAAAATACATATAAAAAAAACTTGTACATTTTTATTTTTATTACAAAATCCGATTACTTACACTTTTATTTATTTTAGTGGGTTACTACCACTCAAACATGTTCAGCCACCAAATTTTTTTCTAAAAAACACCACATGTTACCCTAAACTTATATTTCTTCCCCCAAATAAAAGTATCTTCATCTTTATCTTTAACGATTTCCCGAAAATATTTTCTTTCTACATTTTTTTTCCTTTCCGCCAAAATTCAATAAAACGTAATTTGGGGGTAATTTCCTCAACCTAGTACCACTGGTGTCAAGGTCTCCTCAGTTAAAAGCCAGTAGGGCTAGCACAACTTGAGCGTGACTCGAGTGAGATAGAGTCGCGGGCACTTTCAACGAATCAGATCGCTCGTAGATAGCGGGCGTGACTTAAGACGACGTGCTGATTGGTTGAATGGAGCGCGACATTGTCGCGCTAAGTTGTGCTAGACCTACTGGTTGGCAACTAATGTAGCAGCTCCTTTAAGTTTTTAATTCCCAAAGGAATTTGACCGTAACATTGACTGTGGTAACTGAAAAAAATAATTTGTTCACTAATTGGGTATTTGACTGAATTTTTTTATTGACTTAAAATGTTCATTTAATTAGTAGCAACACAACATAGGTATTTATTTTCAAATATCTTTCTTATTTTCAGCGATATAGAGCATCAAACTTTCTAATTAGACAAGGAGAGCGCTATAGAAACATGACGTCACATTTCTATAGCGCCATATTCTCGCCATAGTAAATTTCGTTTTAGAAAGAGATAGCTAGAGTCACAATTAAGTAGCTCATAATTCGCTTGTTATAATACAGATTTAATTTCTTTTTTCACATTTGTTATTCAAAAATGTTATATTTCTGAATGTCATAAATTAATATCTACATTTGAACAACAGTCAAATACCTAATTCCACGCTCGCTCGAGTGATTGGCTGAGCATTTGAGAGAATGAGGAATTTATCAGGCTAACTGAGAAAAAAAAAACATAGGGATATGAGCTTTATAAAAAAAGAAATAAATTCGATTTTCGCCGGGAGGTGAGAGATACTAACTATGACCCATTTTCTTTTTCGCAACCAGGTGAGACAATATACAACGTTCTAAAGCTATCAGAGGGTCTGATAGGCCCCGACGACAGACCGGAGCACCCCCACAAGATTGTAGGCGCTGAAGTGTTGATCAACCCTTTCACTGATATAGAGCCAAGGGTCCAAGAGACCAAGCAGGAGGCACCGAAGAAGAAGAAAAAGGAACGGCAAGCGGTTAAGTGAGTTTGAAATCAGTGTATTTTTTGTATTGTAGTGGCAATGATCATGCTTATTGAGCTACATGACGTTATTTCGATCTCCTTCCGGGACAATTAACTAATTCATTTGATTAAATGCAACTGAAACTCAGATCTGACAAAGGAAATGAAATTTTAAAGATTACGTACAAGCGCTATATAAATTATTGTAATGGTCTAATTAGGAAGCTTAAACGAAAATATGAGCGAGAGCAAATAGCGAAAGCCACTGTTAACCCAAAATTACTCTGGAAGACAATCAATAATATTACACAACATAAAAAGAAACAAGACAAAAATCTGGAACTGTTAAATGCCAAGTCAACTCCACTAGAATCCGTTAATCACGTTAATAACTTTTTTGCCGATATTGGAAAATCTTTGGCCGAGGCGATTATCACAAAAAACACTCAAAAAAATACAACATCAACAGATATAACTCATACAACGGGAACCTCCCATGCCTCATCTTTTATTTTACTAGAGACTGATGAGTCAGAGGTTAGGTCTGTGCTAATGAATCTTAAAACAGAGAGCGCCCCTGGATATGACAATATTACTACCAAGTTTCTAAAACAGGCTAACATTCTACTAGTTCCACTGATAACACATCTAACAAATCTTTGCTTCAGGGAAGGTGTTTTTCCAGATGCTCTTAAGTTAGCAATTATTAGCCCCGTGTACAAGAGTGGTGATAGAGACGATCCTAATAACTTTAGACCTATTTCAGTCCTCCCTGCAATATCAAAAATTTTGGAAAAATTATTAAATAACCGTTTGATAGCTTACCTAAATAAATTTAATTTACTCTCACAATCACAATTCGGCTTCAGACGAGGACTTAGCACAGAAGATGCTGTTACAGCTCTGACGTCGATAATTATTGAACAGGTAGATAAGGGAAACAAATGTCTGACTGTTTTTCTTGATATGAAAAAAGCTTTCGATAGTTTCTCTATCCCCACTCTACTACGGAAGCTTGAACAACTTGGTATACGAGGTATTCCCTTTGAGTTATTCAAAGATTACCTTACAAACCGAAAGCAACGGGTAAAAATAGGTAATCACTGTAGTCAAGACTCAACCATCACCTATGGAGTTCCTCAGGGGAGTGTTTTAGGGCCAACCCTATTTCTGATATATGTTAACACTCTATGTAACATGTCTTTGAATAATGGACAAATTTTTTCGTATGCTGATGACACAGCTCTGGTATTTTGTGGACGGGACTGGAAAGAAGTTCATCACAATGCTGAAATGGGATTAGCCAAGGTCGCGCAGTGGTTAGAAATACACTTATTAACACTCAATGCATCTAAGACAAACTTTATATGTTTCACAAATTATAATAAGAATCTACCTAATCTCAATATTAAAATTCATACTTGCTCTACATTAGACAACTCGAACTGCTCCTGTCCTCAAATTAACCAGATAAGTAGCACTAAGTATCTCGGTATTCTGATCGACCAGCGGTTGTCCTGGCATTTACACGTAGCTTTTAATGACAAGGATAAGGAAATTCATCTGGTTTTTCAAATGCTTAAGACACCTTACAACTCCCGAATTATTAAAACAAATATATGTGTCGTTAGTACAATCGGTTTTGGTTTATTGCATAAGCGTATGGGGAGGAGCCACAAAAACAAAATTTTTGGATCTAGAGAGAGCTCAGAGATCAGTGCTAAAGGTTATGTATTATAAACCATACAGATTCCCAACACATGAGTTATACTCTTTTTGTGATCTTCTTACAGTCCGCAAGCTATATATTCTTAATCTAGTTCTTAAACAGCACAAGACCCTCATCTACAAACCTGAATCTGAAGGAAAAAGAAGGAAGGCACCTGCAGTTCCTAGAGTTCTTGTAAAAACAGCGTACGCCATACGGCAACAGGCCTCGCAGTCTTTTTATATATATAATTTCTTAAATAAACATTTAAATATATACCCAAAAACAAATAAGCAGTGTAAAATGGATGTCATTGAGTGGCTGAAGGGTAAAGACTATGAGGAAATAGAAAATATATTAAAATAAAATATCGTTAATAAGGACGCAAATACACATTCATACACATTCAGACATACACTCACACAGACACGCACGCACACACACGCGCAAACACACACACACACACACACACCATATCGTAGTCGATTGCTGTTACTAAATTTTTTTTATTCTTTTCTTCTGTTTTATTTTATAAAAGTATAATTTTAACACCTAATGGTATTTCTGTAACAAAAGTATATGTAAGAACATTGAGGAAGAGCGAGATCTTCTAGTACAAGTATTTTTATACCTAAAAGAGGATCTCCATGCACTGTTATAGTTTATAGTTCTATTGTTACGAAATAAATATTTTTTGATTTTTTTTGATTTTTTTTTTTGAAATGGAGATGTTTTTATGCCAAGATCCAACCACGTACGTAAAAAAAAGTTTAAAATAAGTACAGGCATTTCGTTGAAATATGTTACACCTCAAAATTATTAATTGTTTTATGTGTACAAATAACATCATCTAAAGATTATAGTGTCTTGAGATGTCTTCATATTTCAAAAATAAAAAAAAAGTCGAGACTAGATACCTTGCACGTCCGTAGCTAACCCACGTCCCATTGGAGCTATTTGTGGGAAAGGTCTATTTTTTCTAAAATACTCCATTTTCAGTTTTTCAATAATAAAAATTGCATTGTGAATGCAAAAAAAATAAATAAAATAACTTGTTTATTCAATTTAGATTGTTATCCTACTTCCTACTAATCCTACTAATATTATAAATGTGAAAGTTTAGATGTTTGGATGTTTGGATGATTGGATGTTTAGATGTTTGGGTGTTTGTTACTCAATCACGCCAAAACGGCTGAACAGATTTGTCTGAAATTTGGGACACAGATACTTTGTAGCCTGGAGAGGAACATAGGATACTTTTTAACTCGTAAAATATCACATTCCCGCGGGATAACGTCGTGTAGTCCACGTGGGCGAAGCCGTGGGCGGAAAGCTAGTTTACAATACTTTGTGAACGTCATAGAAGCTACGCCATCGGTTCGCAAACCCTACGGCGGGAGACCTCAAATGGCTGTAGGTACCTAATCTTGAAAATAGGATTTATTAACCTCATGCTTCACAGAAATTTCACCTTACTATCGTTCGGCGAAGAGGCAGAAGAGGATGAAGGCGAAGCCATGGAGTACAGAGGCAAACCGAAGTCCACGCACGACTTGCTCGACGACCCTAAGTTGAGCAAGAAAACCGCCGCGGGTAGGTGTACTTATACAACGTGTTATGGCAGTTAATGCAATAACTGAAAAGCCCAAACACCCCAGTTATTTAAATTTTTACTTTTTTGCATTCACAATGCAATTTTTTCTAAAATATTTCATTTTCCATTTTTCAATCCATACTATCCATACTAATATTACGAGTATAAATGTGAAAGTGTGTTTGTTTGTTTGTCCGTCTTTCACGTCAAAACGGAGCAACGGATCAACTCGATTTTTGGTATGTGGATAGTTTGGGAGCTGGAGAGTAACATAGGCTACTTTTTATTCTGGAAAATTATAAAATAAAAATGATTATTTTGTATAGAAAATCGATAACCTGTCGTACCTACTATACAAAACTGTCATTCTTCCATAGCCGCTTCCAAAGAGGTATGTCAAAGAGTATTGTAATCACTGACGTTTCGTTTTAGCCGCTTTGGATTACCTACTGTATAAAAAACAGTGTATAAAACTTCTTCGCGATTATTCATTTTCATCTGTCCATCTATAATAGATGTTGGTGATACGAAGTTTACCGGGTCCACTATAATTAATATGGCAAAACAACGTTTGCCGGGTCAGCCAGTAAGTAATAAAAATTGCATTGTTAATGCAAAAATTTAAATAATTTATTTTATAATAATATTAATTCGAAAAACAAATTTTAAAATAATATTCCAAGATATTCGTGCTCATAGGTCTCCGTGACTTTCTGACAGATTTTAAGCTCTATTATGTATGACGTAAGAGAGCACGTGACGGGTCGCGCGAGTATTATGAATAGGCAGTAGACACAAACATTTTTAGAAGCGGCAAATATATTTTTTTTTATATTTAACTTCTATCAAAAATGTGTGTACTCGATTCTACTCTCTATTCTGAACAAATTAATTACTCACTTTCCCTAAAAGTATCAACACGTTTAAGTCATTACTAGTCTTCCGCCCGCGTAGACTACACGACGTTATCCCACGGGAATATAATATTTTTTCCGGGATAAAGCTTCCAGCTCCCAAACTATCCCCATAGCAAAAATCACGTGAAAAACAGACAAACACACTTCCACATTTATAATATTAGTATAGGTTTGTTGCCTTTTAGGTTGATGTTAAATAAACTTTGACTACTCCTAACATGGGCTTAGATAATAATTGGTGTGATTGTAAAAAGTTATTTATTTATTATTATACTCTTTCTAGAACTAGAAGAAGAAGTTGAAAAAGAAGTAGAGAAGGAGGATACAAAAGAAGACAAAGAGAAGAAAGAGAAAACAGCAGCTACAGTGAGCAGTATCAGAGACAAATTGAACAAAAAGAGAGCGGCGAGTGAAGAGAGAGACAGCAACAAGAAGAGGAAGGGAGACAGTCCGGATAAGAACGAAGAATCTGAGAGCGAAGAAGAGGAGTATTATTTGGGAAAAGAGAGAGATGTGGCGATACAGAAAGAGAAGTAAATATACATTTTATTTCTTGATAATAATATTTTGCACAGTAAGTTATCGAAACTTTGAGATCAGGATGTCAGTCTTTACACATTAATGTTAACAATTGATACTGGAGTCACGAGAATTTTTAAATGTAGTTCCCATTTAAAATTTCTGTAATTATGGTAGAAAATATACAGGGTTATTTTATTTTGAAACCACTGGCCAAATTTTTAAGTTTGACTCTGAATCGGTAAGTGAACAACTTTCTCCTAGAAACATGGGTCGAAATACGACAAAAATTTCTAAGATAAGATTTCTGAGAGAAGTTTCTGAGATTAGCGCGTTCAAACATACAAACTCTTCCGTTTTATAATATTAGTATAGATTTACACATTAATGTTAACAATTGATACTGGAGTCACGAGAATTTTTAAATGTAGTTCCCATTTAAAATTTCTGTAATTATGGTAGAAAATATACAGGGTTATTTTATTTTGAAACCACTGGCCAAATTTTTAAGTTTGACTCTGAATCGGTAAGTGAACAACTTTCTCCTAGAAACATGGGTCGAAATACGACAAAAATTTCTAAGATAAGATTTCTGAGAGAAGTTTCTGAGATTAGCGCGTTCAAACATACAAACTCTTCCGTTTTATAATATTAGTATAGATTTATAATATATTCATTATCTCTCAGGGACCGAATAAGAAACGAAATTAAACAGCTAAAGCGAGACATGAGGGCGCCAAAAGAAGAACCCAAGAAAGAGACGGAAGAAGCGCCACAGAAGCAAATAGAGAAGGACAACGAGATGTACCAAAAGTTCGTAGAAGAACAAGAGAAATACAAAAAGATGAAGGAGACAATACCGAAGAAAGGTGCAGCTAGGTAAGTCTTAAGGTCATAGCCCACTTATACCGCACCGCTCCCACCCAACCAAAGTATGAGCAGCCAAATATGGACTTAATATCGTTCACTGTAGATGCACTTTACAGTAACAATATACAATAGCAGACAGCGCGCGGTAAGCGAGCCTGCCGCAAGCTAAAGTGCATCTACACAGCACGACATTAAGTCCATATTTGACTGCTCATACATTGGTTGGGTGGAAGCAGTGCGGTATAAGTGGGCTATGTATGACCTTTAAGGTCCATATTTTTTCTGCTAGTGATTTTTGAGGAGCCTATGGCGGAGTGGTTAGCGCGCTCGGTCTGCGATCGTTGAGATTAAGCAATTTTCGCAATGGTCGGTCACGGGATGGGTGACCAAAAACTTTCATCTCAAGCTCCTCCATGCTTCGGAAGGCACGTTAAGTCGTTAGTCCGTTATTTGCAGTCACCCCACCAACTCGCATTGGGCCCGCGTCAGGCGTCCGTCACTCGCTCAAGAACCTGAGATAAGTGCCTACAGCTTCGGGTATATCTCGGGATACCAATTCAATACAATTTACAGCGGGCCGTCCGCCCGAGCGTGATAGAATATATGCGATAGAAAGAGATGCAACGTCTTGCCGTTCGTAATTAGAGCCGTACAAGCTGAATTCTACTTTATCGTGTTGAAGTTAGAGTTGCTATTTGTTTAAATGGTCTCGCAGAGTGCAGGTTCTGTTACTAGTAACTATTATTTATTCTGTGCCCGCGTGGTGGGTCATGGCTAATTATCCTTATCCATCCATAAGGAAGGCCAGTGCCCCAGCAGTAGGGAATTATAATGGCTGATGATTAAGACGACAATGCGACAACAAATGATAACATTGTTGGCACTAGTTCATAGAAGTATTCTGAAACTATTAAAAATATCGTTAGAGAGAGTTTTGGGGGGAGTGGTGCATCTTTTCAGTAGTTTTTAATATTTATTTAGTAAACATAAGCTATGGTTTCCACACTTAGCGACATTGGGTGTACCTTAGGGTTCCTACATAGGTCTTATACTTTTCTGTTTTCATGGGATGTCGTTGGTATGCTTTAATTGAAATAATTATCAGATGGTATTAATTTGATGTTAAACCATACGGTAATGTTCCTATTATTATATCTTATCTTTAGAATAAGCACTTATAATAAAGGTATCGAAAATAATAACGTCTTTCTGTCCCTTAAAATAATTTATTTTTATTATTTGTACGCGCAAAAGTTTAAAAAGAGTATGTTCCTAAAGATGACGTTAAAATTCTATGAAAAATATAAAGAACTAGGGAAAGTGTGTGAATATTCTTTCTTGAACAACTTACTTATTTCTTCAAATGACGAATATGACGATTGATGATCATGCTTAAGATAAGCAGCACTCACAAGTATCAAGAAAATGATTTCATCTACCGATTTATACAAGATTAAGAGAGCAATATATTTTTTAAGGAAAGAATGGCAGATGGCGCGATATTAGTCCAGTCTACATAAGAACAATGTTGAACTTCAACTTCTTTAACTCAAGCAAAACGGTTTCAGAAGGCGACGCAGCAGATTCACAAAAACGCCGAAGAAGAAACCCTGGGTGAAAAACTTGTATGAAAACCGCGAATATCCGGACAACTATACCGACTCGAAATTTCTCGAAGACTTAAAGAAGAACTTGTTCATGGAAAGAGTGACTTTAAAACAAGCAGTGTTAGGCTCATTTCGGGTTGTGTTGAGAATATGTTTGTGTGTGTTATACGCTGTGCTTTATTACTATATATTTAACGATTATATTTCTATAGACAGTGTTATTCTAGCTTCAGTTTTAGTCAGTGCGTTTTGTTATTTACTATACGTTACATACGAAGGTAGTGATGTGAAGATACTAATTAAAACCATTTTAGTTTACGTTACATTAGGGTATTTATTATCACCTATATTACACACTTTAACAGATACAGTAAGTACAGATACAATTTACGCTTGGTCTGTAATAATGATGTTGGTACACTTAATATTTTTTGATTATGAAGTAAAAGTCGCTTTAGTCTCAAAGTCTTTATCTATTAACGCTGCAATTTTTGCATCTGTGTGTTTAGTATCAAGATTGTCAACACCGTTTGATGCGTTTATACTATTATCTGTATCAGTTATTCTATTTGTTTTAAGTCCTCAGTTGTTTAAAGTGTTATTGCAAACGAATTGGTTCATATTCATGTGTTCAACAACTTTGTGTATAACTGTAGTGTGTTTATACACAGTGTCTGTTACGTTGTTGTGTTATTTTGTGTTGTTCATTGTTGTGTTGTGTGTGTATTGTCCAGTTATGTTTGTTAGGTGGCAGACGTATAAGGATAATATATATGGGCCTTGGGATGAAGCTGTTATTAATGATTCCGATGACTTGGATGAATGTTTGATGTATAACGAATGAGGATAGTTTTTTTTATTTTATTATAGAGTTATAAAAATAGGAACAAACTTTACATGAACACAACTTTAGTCACAATGGTTCTAGTTAAAGATATTTATTTTTTAAATAAAGCAAATGTTTGTATACTACACAAGTGTTTGGTTTGTATCAAGATCTTATTTTATTACAAGCTTTTTATTAACTTGCCATGTTAGTTAGTTAGTGGGGGACAAATCTTGCAAGCTTAATTTGACCCACTTCCCAGTGTCCGATGGAGCTGAAATTTTGTAAACAGGTTTGGTTTAGTTAAATGACAATACAATATTTTACAGTCAGCAAAAAAGCTTGACATGAAAATGAAGTTTTACTGAAAGCTTATTTATTAATTTAGTATTAAGCAATTTGTAATGCAAGCAGAGCTGTTTTGAGATTCCCATATGTCTTTTTTAAAGCTAGAAGGCCTCTCCATTGACGTTAAAAATCATCGCCGAAATGCAAATAATACCCCATCTATGAAGGTTACGTATTTCAATCTCTAAAGTTGATATGCCTAAAGACATAATGCCTATGGAAGGAAGGCCTAAACTTTGAAACAGCTATGGAAAGAAGGCCTAAGTTCAAAACAACTCACTGTCGTTGGATCTGACCATTGTTAAATCTAAGTTTACAACCTATATTTAAGTAACCTCATGAGCAACAGTCCTGTAGAACACTTGATAGGTTAGAAATTTAATTCACACCACAGAATTCTTGCTTTCTTTCTTTCCGTAAGCAAAAAGTATTTCTGTGGTGTGAAAAAAAACCACGAACCTATCACATGTTCTACAAGACTTCCAAGGCAGTTATATATAACCTTAAGCATTGAAAACGAAAGGTCATAGCCCACTTATACCGCACCGCTCCCACCCAACCAAAGTATGAGCAGCCAAATATGGACTTACTATCGTTCCTGTAGACCGTTTCCGACCCTGGATTTTTACCGTAAACTGTGAAACAAAATAAGATTTATTTATTGTTTAATTAAATTAAAACAATTTTTAAGGCTCTACTCTAACAATATCCAATGATCTATTGAGGCCATTCACCGTTATACAACGTGTTAGTAAATCTAACATGTCGTCTACACACTCTACCACTATAGTCCGTCTGTTAATAACCGACAAACCACTTTGTCCACCTGGGTTGACGGTTAGTATTTTTTTTCCTAACCAACAACCTGCCGGCCTAGCATGAGCGGCTTTTATCACGCGTTATGATATGGTACGGCATGTTGTCTTGCTTACTCCACTAAGGTGTAGTAAGGCTGGGGCCGTACCGGCGAACGCTCCGATAATCGGAAATCCGTCGGGCTTCAAATTAAAACAGATGAATCGAGCCCCAATCAGGCCAAAAGAACATCGATATCTTCCAAATAACTTCGGCAAATAGTACAATAAGAAATTACGTACTTCGTAATTTATGTTTGAAGTTGAAGCCCGGCATCGTTAACCAAACCTGGGGCCAGGGGGGCTATCGCGTAACTTTATGGGTATGAACTTCATACGTTTTTGGGAACTTTAGGTCAATTTTATAAAGAAAATAGCCGCTTTCAGTTTCTTGTTTCGTGACGTCGGGTATAACGATAACTAGCTAGCAACGTTTAACAGAAAAAAGCAGCAAAAATCTATCAGAATAAGGAATTCAAATGACAGTTGAAGCCCATACCCATATCCAGATTTCTTAGCCGGTAGCCCCCCTGGTTTGCTTGTATGGTTAGTATATTTTTTTCCTAACCAACAACGTGGTTTGGTTGGACGGTTAGTATTTTTTCCTTTCCAACAATCAGCCCCCCTAGCATGACCAATAAAATGCGATATGATAATGCGCTTTATCGCGTTTAGCTGTTAAAATACAATGGGTTTTGCCGTTTGAGGGTCGATGAAACGCTTTATCATGCGATATATATCACGTTTTCGGTCATGCTAGGCTTACTGCCGGCCTAGCATGAGCGGCTTTTATTACGCGATATGATATGGTACGGCATGCCGTCTTGCTTACACCTTAGTGGGGTAAGCAAGACAACTTGCCGTACCATATCATATCGCGCGATAAAAGCCGCTCATGCTAGGCCGGCTAGTTTGGTTGGACAGTTAGCAATATTTTTTCTTAGTTGTCGGTTGGTATTTATTTTTTCTTAACGGACAACAGACGAAATGTAAGATGACTATGATATGATGTGACTCACATTACATTATTATTATTACATAATATGAGCAAGGAAGAGGTGAATGTAGAGGTGAGAAAAAGGTTACGAAGTGAGGATCTTACGTCATAAATGACAGGAAGCGATAAGAAAAAGTACGCTCTTTTTTTCTCGACACTTTTTGACAATCTAGTCGGTCATCTAGAGGTATTATTGGTCGAAGCATGAGAATGATATTATTAATTTATACATTATGTATCTTAACAATTGTCCATTGTAATCATATATGATGAGAGATACACTACCAACTGCTTGGCCACTAATCGTACACTTATAACGTCATTACAAAAATGATCGTTATGCCCTGGCTTCACCTGCGTCTAATGCTATTCATTAGCGCGCTATTTGATATAATACGCAGGTGTAGCAGAGTTTTAGCGCACTAATTTGATACAAAGAGCGCGCTAAGACGCACATGCCGTTATTAACGCCATTAGGCGTCACGCAGGTGAAGCCCCAGCATAACACTGTTTACAATAATAATATTTATTTTATTTCCGTCGGCCGCACTTTGGCCAAGTTTTATTCAAGTTTGAAAATAAAGAAAAAAATACATTTTCAAACTTGAATAACTGCTTGGCCACTAATCGTACACTGTTGAAGTCGTAACAAAAAATGATTTTTACACTGTTTACAATAATAATATGCAATTTATTTTTGTTGGCCGCACTTTGGCCATAGTAAAAGTATTTTTACTATGCTTTGGCCAAGCTTTATTCAAGTTTGAAAATGAAGAAAAAATTACATTTTCAAACTCTAATAACTGGTTTGGCCACTAATCGTACACTGTTTAAGTCATAACAAAAAATGATCGTAACATTGTTTACAATAATAATGTGCAATTTATTTTTGTTGGCCGACACTTTTACTTTTCGGTCCAATTTGACTTATCTCCTTTGTCATTGATACTTGAATGACCAAAATATAATTTAAAATGAATGTTTATTACTTATACACTAGTATAGTATTATATTATCTGTGCTTATACTAATGCAACTTGTAACATAATACAATTGTAAATACAAGGAAATAAATATGGTTGCTTTCTAAAAACCAATAAAATATGATTTACTCGAAAAAACATTGTTTTTATTACATACTAGCGACCCGCCCTCGCTTCGCTTCGGTGTAGTGTGGTATTTGACACAATTAGACATATAAACCTTCTAAATTAAAAATTAAAAAAACCGCTTCAAAAATTTTTGCGCATTTTCCGCAAAAAATCATAGTTTAGGGATCTAAGCATACATAGGGACAGACAGCGGGAAGCGACATGTAGTGATAGTGAAGCTCTCTTAAGTTCATTTGACAAATTGATTAGTTTTTCACACGTTATCTTACTACCTTAGAAATAATGAAGAATTTGCATTATCTTTCATTATAAAAGTACTTATCAATACTAATATTATAAATGTGAAAGTGTGGTTGTGTGTTTATCCCTTTATTTACGTTATAACGGAGTGACGGATCGACGCGACGTGATTGTTATTGGTGTATAATCGACATGATTTATGGTAAGTAATGGTGGGTATTCGACGTGATTTTTGGGATTGGTGGGTAGGTATTCGAAGTGATTTTTGGGATTGGTGGGTATTAAGGACTGCAAAAGTGGCAGAAGTATTCCTCTGTCAAGAGGAGTGGATTGCCACTACAAATAAAGAAGAAGAAGGACTGCAAACGTAGCCGAGACGAACGGCTTAACTTGCTTCCGAAGCACGGAGGAGCTCAAGGTAATAGTTTTTGGTCACCCATCCAGTTACCGACCATTGCGAAAGTTGCTTAACTGCAACGATTGCAGGCCAAGCGCATTTATCACTACTTACTTACTGAAAATTTTATTCGGGTGGTAATTTATCCGGTAGTGGACTAACAGGCTTAAATGATAAAAATTTAAGTTTCACGAAATTTTGTTACTTTTTAATTTATTTGGCGTGTTCCCGTCTGGAAATCGCAAGAGACGATGTGCAGTACACGATGTATATATTTGCGAGTAAGTGTGGTTGCGCGGTACAGTCAGGGAAAAATTCGGTGAACCACTTCTTCTATCCGTTTGGCTGACATGGCATCTCACCGTTCACTTGCAGTCCCTATCACTAATTGCTTATGCATTGTACTACCCTAGTTTAATTCATAACCTAGTAGTAAAAGGGTCAACGAGTGTATGGCGAGGCAAGCGCTCTTCGACACAAAATACTGCAAGCAAATGTATTAAAAATAAGATTTTTGTAAGTATAGGAAAAATGTGATAGTAAAAGACCACGAGCCCTATAAGTAGCTTTCAGGCGGGATTACGAGATTACTATCACATTTTTCCTATACTTACAAAAATTGCATTGTGAATGCATAAAAATAATTTAAAATCTTAAGATTTTTGTAAATAAAAAAATTTACGACAAGCTTTTTTGCTGACCTCACTTTAAAATTGTATTGTCATCCATACCAAAACTGAATGCAAAATTTCAGCTCAATCAGACACTGGCAAGTGGGTCAAATTTAGGTTGCAAGATTTGACCCGAACGGACATACATGCATACATACATACATACACTGCAATTTAAATAAAAGCTTGTAAAAGTAGCGGCTGCAAGAGTCTGCTATCGGCCACAAGTGTCTATTGTGCGCTTCAGCTACTTTTGTAGCCGCTTCTAGCTTCAAGTGGCAAGTGTGTGGCTGTCGCGTGTGACTCGTGTACGTCGACGCTCTGCTTGTCCAGAAAAGGCGAATTCGCCGCGATTTTAACAGCGATTTTCATTACATCACTGTCAATGTGGCAAATCAGACGCGGAACACCAATACTTAGTGGGCAATGTATATTAAAACGCGTCTTACTCGCGCGTAGTTCTGGACAGGGACTTAACCAAACGAAACAGCAACACGCGCGATTGCGAAAGACACTCGACTATATCTCGTGGTGCGCATGCTAGCCCATCATATCGAGAGAGAAAGAATAAGAGATACGTTAGTCAAATTCAAAACTTTTTATTCACATAAATAAAATAAAAATAATGCTTATCAATCGTCCAACATTTTTTTACCTGTTAGGAACACCTTTTAACTGACAAGAAAACGGCCGAATAAAACTCAAAATCAGCTTTGACAGAAGCAACGCATTTACTAAATAATTATATCGTCGCTAGACAAAATGGTACAATAATAAAAAATATAAAAAAGCTAATGCTGAAGAAAAATTACTAAAGAAAGAAAAAAATTCCGACCTGTTACAGTGTGGGGCAAACTTCTTGAACCATCGTGGTGGGGCGGCGACCAATCACAACTCGCTAAAACCCGTTTTACGAGTTGTGATCGGTTGCTTGCCTGCCATGATGGTTCAAAAAGTTTGCCTCGAGGTATATATGAAGATGAAATACTAGGTAGTAGCATAGAATATATATTAGTACCTTACGGTACAGAAATTTCACTCCCGAGTTTAGGTATGATAAACGCAAGCGTCCGGTCACCGGACTAGTCTCACTAGGCTGGCACTCGCTCGACTTGTCGCACACGTAGCGCTCGCATCCGCATGGTGTCGCCATCTGTCTTGCTTCGTGTGTGTTACTTTCACAGATCAAGTAGTAAAGTCCATTCGCTTAGATAGTGTCGCCCATTGATCGCGCCGCCTTGGCACGTGCCGCTTCTTGTCAAAGGATGCCGCCGCATAAACAAAAGAAGCCGCGTGCGGCGTTCACCCGAAAATGGAATTGGATTTTGGGATTCGGCATTTATTAAATTATATTATCTTAAAATAATCTATGTTTATTATAAATACAGGTGGTAACGACGGTTGTGACTTGTGACAATTCGAGCGAAGTAATCATAATAATCATATAGAAAATTTATAATTATTATTATTATTTGTAAATCACTTATTTAACTTCCTTTAATATAAAAATATCCAAATTTTCATTTAAATTGACTTTGGTACCCAACTTGAGTGTATTATTTTATATCTGCATTTTATAGCAAGAGCCACAATGCCGTGCGGGTGTACCGACACTATCTAACCGAACGGACTTTACCTCTGACAGTTATTGTACTATGAACGCTATATGCAATACAAAAGGTTGAAATTTGGTTGTTTTCCAGAATAGTAGGTAAATATCTCGGGGATTTTACTCCGCTTGTATGGAAGTGGGACAGGCCTGGTAGTAGTAGTATTTATTCTGTGGCACTGTAGACATTTTGCGAAATACTTAGATTCCGCGAATAAGCTGTCTTATTATTGTCGTAGGGAAAGTTTCACCCTGGAACTGTTGGCCAAGTTCAAGAATAAGCTTCATGCCATCAAGGAGAAGGTGCAGACTGAGGGGGAGAAAGAGGGGGAAAACGATGAGGACATCGATACTGATGAATGGTAAGATTATCCCAAGTATCCTTTTTTAGGGTTCCGTAGCCAAATGGCAAAAAACGGAACCCTTATAGATTCGTCATGTCTGTCTGTCTGTCTGTCTGTCTGTCCGTCCGTCCGTCCGTATGTCACAGCCAATTTCCAAAACTATTACGACTACAGACTTGAAACTTGGTAGGTAGATATATTCTGGGAACCGCTTTAGAATTTTTGTAATAAAAATAAAAAAATTAAGGGGGGCTCCTCCATACATAGAACTGAAACTGAAAAAAAATATTTTCATAAAACATAATAGTGTGGGGTGTCTTTAGATAGGTATTTAAAAATGATATTTAGGTTTCTTTTATCATTTTCTAACAAAGTCAATATTTTAACCCTTTCGGGACCATAACATTATAGGAGGTAAAGTAATTATTCTGATTGTTTAAGATGACTCATTAGGCATCTAATAAACATACTTATAAATAAAAATACTAAAAATAATAATAGTTTCTCGGATTTTTTTTGGGACATATTTGTCCCTATGGACGTCAAGGGCTGACTTTTTACTTATTCAGCCTAACTTTACGTGTTTTACATTTACGAGTTTCATAAAAGCAAACAACATATTTATTATTTTTATTAAGTTTTAATAATTAAACTATAATATTTTAACCTTTCGACGACACCAATAACTTTTTGAATGGCCCATTTTTTATGTAAACCAAGCACTTGATCGCTTGTTATCGGTCTCCCGACGACATATTTATACTTAGCCCTAGGCATAACATTTGCTACGAAAAGTACGTACAGCCATGTCAGGTTTTGTAGACCAGTAATCTCTCAACGATGGTAAAGTATAATATCCCATTACTAAATTCAAACCAAAAAAATGCTTTCATTTCATCTATTTCAACGGAAAATTCTCGTCCGTTTTGATGAGCGTATCGCATTGAGTCTGATACTATCAACTGTACTAATAGGTCAAATTTTGTTGTTGAAAGGAATATTTCGAAAGGAGTCATTTCCACATCTTGACAGAATTACACCTTTCCGAATTCATATTCAACATTTTCAAATACATTCGGAATGTATGTTCTCTGGGTCCACTTGAAAACTGGTTGCTGAACGGTAAGTGGTTCGCTTACAAGTTCTACCGCAGAAGTTGAAGGTTCGGGTTATGATATCCTGGATTCTTGAAGTTGATGTGTCGTATCTTCAATCTCAACTTCGGATACCCCTTGGTCATCCTGTGTGAGAAGCCTTTCATCTTCTTCGTCAAGCAATAAATTGTCTTCATCGTCACTATTATCACCCATCAAAATCTGCTGGATTTCATTTTTCTTGAGTTCGAAAACTGTACGTCGTCTAAGAAACATAATCTGTAAACATAAATATAAGAAATGAGGGTAAAAGTAAAAAAAACACAACAGCAATAATTGAAACAGATAAATTCCCTTATAGACCACAGGGACACCGGTGTCCCTTTATGTTTATAATAACAGATCAAAGGGTACAATATGAATTTAGGTTTTATTAGTATACAAAATAAAAAAAGTACTTACCAGGCAGTAAATATTTCGCAATATAATAACTTGTCGACGACTGTTGCACTCAAAATACCTTTTCAAAATTTAAGAAAACCGCGCGAAAAAAATTGACATTTTGCAATGACCTAAACAAAGACTGATAGTTCAAATGCTGTATTGCTATGATAAAACAATAAAAAGATACGTTCAGAAACTAGTTAACGCTAAAATTACACCTACTGTTTTATTAGTTTATGACTTATTAATTTTTTTTTTGTTTGGGACACGGGTGTCCCCGTAGTCGTCAAAGGGTTAAAAGATATAACTACACTTCCAAAGTGGTAAAATGTGTGTTCTGACTTTTAAAATAAGAAAGTGAAAAATCTAGAAAAAATATATATTGTAGATATTAATAAAAACTTTCAAGGAAAATTAGTTTGAACATGATATAGAAAGCAGTTTTTGAGATATAATATAACACATTTTCAAAAACCGCAAATGTAAGTTTGTCGTTCATACAAACACTATGGAAAACAAAGTTATTTTTTGCTGACGAAAAATGATAGTGGTATTTTGGCTAGGTATAGGCAATCGGTACGGTAAGTGGGTACGGAACCCTTCATGGGCGAGTCCAACTCGCACTTGGCCGATTTTTATCCACTACGGTGTAGCACTTAGCCTTCATCACACCTGATGTTAAGTGGTGATAAGGCTGAAGGTGGAAGCGCACTACTCCCTGAATCCTCAATCACTGAGGAACTGAGCTATCTTATCTGTAACTGCCGGAACATAATAATGCTGAAAACATCAGTGTTATGGCGTATTCTTATATCCTTTCTTAGTGCTCACTTACATCACGGAATCTATGTAGGTAAAAAGTTGCAAGTGAATCTGGTGAAAAAATAAAAAGTTTAATACGAACTCGGACCCCCTTTCTACCCCCCTTAGAAGAGGAGTTTCCAGATATCCTTTCTTTGTGCTCACTAATATTATTTGAGACACCTATACAACGCAAAGCTTGAAAGAGTTGGAAGTCAAGGCCGGTAAATCTTACGGTTGCCATGGATACTGTAAAATTAAGAAACAAGTGTACTATAATGACTGAGAGATCCAGTTGTATCATAACACAGCCGTCTCTATCGTCTTCTACAAGCCGTGCGCATAAAGTTGGCAACGTCGCGTTTCTAGTTTTAAGTGAACCACAGCCTTCTCTATTGTTCTTCTACAAGCCATGCTATTAGGTTTGACAACGTCGCATTTTTCGTTGGGTGTGAACCGATTTAAGGCCTGTCGCATATTATACGATTTTTTCTGTCAGAAAGTTTTGTTGTAGACTCCGCATACTATCAGAATTCTGACGTGTCTGACGTCCGCTTCTAATGAGTCTCGGATGCAAACGATCGGACGGCAAAATTCTGATCAGAAATTCGGAGGGCGCACTCTCCATACACTTTGTACTAGACCCCGCATACCTATCAGAAATTCCCATAAGATGTCAAGTCGAGTGGACGCGGACGCAGGTGTGCAATTTGTACGGCAAGACAATAAGTTCATCAAACGATCTGACTGACATTCGATACAATAAAAAGAAATATCTGGAAAGTTTCTCATTTTTGCGTGTGTCATTTAAATAGAATACCTCTGTACCAAATTTCATTGAAATTGGTGCAGTAGTTTAGGCGTGATTGCGTAATATACATACAGAGTTTCTTTCGCATTTATAATTTTTACTAGGGATAATAGGCTGATTGACGAAGTTTTCGACACTCATTCTAAAGTAGCAAAAATTTTTTTTGGATATGCTCTCAATTTCAGAAACATTGTACTTATTATTATTTTGCTAGTGTCATCCTATCACTCCACAGTGGATGGATGCACCCAATATTGCTTTTTTCGCTGTCGTCTTTGGATTCTAAAGACAAGACCACATACCACAACACAACCGCCTCTTCGAAATCCATGTTGATGACTGACTTGACTGCGAAAAAGTTGTGTCGCTGTCGCTCCCGTGTGCGCATCTTTTTAATCGCGGCTAGGAGACGGCGATAGAGACAAATAAATTTCCGTGCACTTTCCGTGTAAATAAGTGCGGTGACAGAGACAAATAAATTGCCGTGTAAATAAGTGTGCGCGCTAGCCCTAAGTTGAAGTTTTAACAGAAAATTAGGAAAATTTTATGAATCCTTACCTTGTTTAATAGTACACGCTATCAACATAATGCTTAATGAGTTTTCTTAAGGAAAAGCATATAATTTCTTCAAATTTACTTTAAAATCCACTGAAATCACAACAAACCACGCACCAAAACAACCGTTTATTTTAAAATGACACTTGTGTATTATCCGACTAAGTTTGCTTTGTAGGAAGTTCTGACGAGCATAAATACGTCCTTAACGCGAACGCAAATAGGACGCATAATATTAACCACTAGTTATGGTTGGTCAAGTTGCCCCATAGGTTTCCATAGCATCTGCTTATTTTTAACTAGGTCGGGTTACCTCTAACCAAATGTTCGGTCTACGCTTAGGCACAGAATAAATAATAGTGCTAAGGCACAGAAGACTCACTCTGCAAGCTCATTCAAATAAAAATAAATCTTTCTGCGTGGAAATAAAGTCCAATTCCGGGTGCTTTGTCATCGCTTGCCTACTGTTATAATAACCTAGAGTTCGCGCATGCAAGCAAAACTGTACCCAATATCTACGCGCGATCGTTTCTAATTCTATGAATGTCTCAAACAGCTTGCTCGCTGGTTAGGGTTGCGAGCGATTTGCGAGTTCGGTTTTGTTGTTTCTTTTGTTCTTTCTTTTATTTAGACACCCGTAAACACAACAGTATCTTATATACGGATTATAAGAACGTTTAGTAGTCATTGTTCGGTGCACAAAAATCACAGAAATGATCGATCGTTTTACGCGCGAACGTGGAGCGTACGAGCCGAGCGGCATCCTTCTGCCATACGCCTGCCCGGCAGGCGCGCCGCCCGAACGTACCTAAACTGCGGAGTGACACCCCCCTGGCTTAGGTTCACAAGCGACGTTGCCAAACCGCCATAGCATGGCTTGTAGTAAAGAAGGCTGTGAGTGAACCGATTTGACACCGTTTGACAGGTAAACCTCGAGTACTGAATCCTATGGAGATGGCATATTGTTCTAAGTATATGAACTATCCGTTATACAAATATGAGCTAAATCGACATTGTGCTCATAAACAGCCATCTTATTCTATCTTACCTCCAATACTCCATGTAAAAAGAGACAGCAATATATTTATTCGACCTATTTTTGGCAACATTAAAACGTGACGTCATAGTCTGTGTCATAGTAATGCATGATTGAGGCCGGTTACCGGTCGCCATTTTTGTTTCTCGGTATGTCTAGGTATTCCTCGTATTCATATTTTCGTAGGTATGCCATCTCCATAGTTTAGTACTCAGAGGAGTAAACCGGTTCACAGCAATGTTGCCGGTCCGCTTCATAGCATGGCTTGTAGAAGACGATAAAGATGGCTGTGATCATAATGACCATTATGATGCAGTTTTATTTTTTAAAGTTGAATATGGCATAAAGTGTATCATTATACGTTCAAGCATGAGTTCATAATTTGAGTATTATAACATGAGTGTAGATAAAACAACTTTACATAACTTCCTATCTTACAGGTTGGGGCACACACTTCGCTTTGAAGAGAAAGGCGCTGTACTAGCCAAAGACGCTTCGACGAAGAGTGACGATTGGTTCGACATTTACGATCCGAGAAATCCGCTCAATAAGAGGAAAAGAGAGAAAAACGATACGAAGACTAAGAAATAGGCTAATAAATAGTTGTTAAGGAAAATTGAGTTTTATTTTATACACTTTGAGAAAGATATTTGATATCGATCTCGAATCGCTGAGATAAAACATTGAAAACATAGGCATAGAAAGAGATTCTATACTAATATTATAAAGCTGAAGAGTTTGTTTGTTTGTTTTAATGCGCTAGTCTAAGAAACAACCGGACCTAATTGAAAAGTTCTTTTTGTGTTGGATAGTCCATTTATCGAGGAACATATAACATAAATATAAAATAAATATTTTCTTACAATCACACGTTAGTACTATTATATATTCTGTGCAATCACACCAATTATTATCTAAGCCAGTAGTTAATTTCTGAAGAAACTGTGTCTACGGGAACTTGATAACGGTTAAATATATTACTTAAATACTTTTTGTTTGTAAATACATACTTAATATACATAGAAAACACCCAGACCAAGACAAATAGAGATGTTCAATTGTTCATGCACACAAATATTTGTCTTGTTCGGGAATCGAACCCGAGACCTCTGGCGCAGAAGGCAGGTAGATTACCCCTGCGCCAAATCGGTCGTCAAAACATAATTATAACATCACGCTACGACCAACAGAAGCGGAGCATTAAGAAAAATGTTGCAAAAACAGGAAAAAATATTTAATTTTTAGTAGGTATTTTCCTTTTCCTCAAATTAACGCAGGTGAATAACGCAGGTGAAATTGCGAGCTGAAACAGCTAGTTTTAAATAATGATTATATCTGTTGGGCACGATCACATAGGTACAGTCGAAACAAGTGAATCGAATATATTGTTGATATTTTGTTTGTAAGCGACAAAACTATAAAAGTCTGTGTCAACGTCAACAAGGTTGAATTATTTTGAATGTTGAATCGGTTTTAACGTGTTTGTGTACTGAATAACAAAATAAATAAATTATGACCTGAAAAATGGAAAATGAAGTAGTTACCTATTTAGAAAAAATCGACCCGTCTCACAATCAGCTCCGATGGGACTCGAACCCACGACCTTTCGCTTTCCGGGCGACTGCTCTAACCACTGCTCTAACGACTCCGTAGCTCAGTGGTTAGAGCAGTCGCCCGGAAAGCGAAAGGTCGTGGGTTCGAGGGGCTTTTAGATTTGACAACTGCCGGTATTGGTGTGCTTCATATACGTATAACTTCAGGAGTTGTGTTTCCACTGAATGGGCATTTCATCAGAAATGCCCGTCTTTGAGTCGGCAGGAGCAAAACAAAATAGGTACCTATCTATTGTGTTTTGCTCCTGCTGACTCGTAGAGACGTAGGTACTTTTACAGTTACCTACTTTGTCCAAGTATTTAGTTGGTCTTAGCAATATCGGCAGCAAATCCATGGCAAGGCGCTGGAATATCTTTGGTGAGATGATTTATTCCAAGTCGGGGACCGTTCTGCGGAACAATTTATAACCAAAGCGGTCCTCCGACTGCAATAACAATTTTAATGTCAGATGCATTGACCTTACTCTCATAAAGGTCAGATGACATAGGTACAGGTTAGATTAGCGCCATCTGTCGAGTTAATAAATAACTTTTTTATTTTTTAATTTGCTGTCAGAAAATCTCTCATTGTGTCATAGTAATGTGGAAAACAACAAAACACCCAGATACAAAAAAAAAACAAAAGTTAGTTTTAAACACATCTTAGATTAGTTAGTTCAAAAGTTAGTTTTTCCAATTTTACATAGTAATCGAACCCGAGACCTCCTCAGAGATAGCGGCACCTTGAAAACCAGTGCGTACGCCACTTGACCACGAAGTTCGTCAACCTAGCTACCTACCTACCTAATGAAAGTTTATGGTGGGAGTAAGTACCTAATACTAAATACTTAAGTACTTTAAGTATACGATTGTCGTTCATGGACCTATTATTACCTATATTTACTCAAAACTAGCCTACCGCCCGCGGCTTCGCCCGCGTAATTTTTTTAAAAAGGTGCGCCTTTGTTTTGTTTAGGTTGAGCGACGATTTACGCAAAATGTTTGACAGCTGGTTTGTATGGGAAAAGTAAAGTGTTGTTTTTACTATTTTCTACGCAATTTTTATGTTTTTTCTCTCCATAAAAACCTTCCATGAACCATAAAGAAGATAAGAAAAAGAAAATAGCCCAATTGGTTCCCGAGTTTTGCGCTTAGCAACATTCATTTTTATTTATATAGAAGATGACTAGCATCGTAACGAATATAACAGTAATTAAATCATAACTTTTATTATTCACCATAAAAGTACTACATACATTCCGCGCTTCATAATATAACTGGCGTTTTGAACAAATGAACGCAAGAACATTGACCCTATGAAGAGTGAGACTTCACTACATAGTATAAAACAAAGTCGCTTTCTCTGTCCCTATGTCCCTTTGTATGCTTAAATCTTTGAAACTACGCAACGGATTTTGATGCGTTTTTTTTAATAGATAGAGTGATTCAAGAGGAAGGTTTATATGTACTTTTTATCCCGATATTCCCACGGGAACGGGAACCACGCGGGTGAAACCGCGGGCGGCCGCTAGTATAAAATAAACCAGACTGCAAAAAGGACGCAAAAGGGGATAATCCCACTTTATTTATGGACTAGCGGCCGCCCGCTGTTTCACCCGCGTGGTACCCGTTCCCGTTGGAATATCGGGATAAAATATAGCCTATGTCACTCGGGAAGACTGTAACTTTCTAACGGTGAAAGAATTTTCTAAATCGTTCCAGTACATTTTGAGTTTATTCGTTACGTACAAAAATACAAATCTTTCCTCTTTATAATAATAGTATAGATGGTATAGATAAGTATACAAAATTGATGTAGATTGTAGTGGGACAAAGCTTTTTTTCGATTTAGGTATGTGTAGGTATGTCCCACTTTATCTGACGACAAATAATCGATAAGTGCTGGCAACGTTCCGTGGCCAGGCAACCGACAAGGTAGAACGACGATGGTGAAAGACACGGGACGATCTGGGTAAACACAAGGCCTTTGCGCTGCCCGCAATAAGGTGGAGCGATATTGACAGACAGGTAAGTATTATTTTTTCCATCTGATTCTAACTCCCATGAAAAGCTAGAGCGGGTCACTGAATCACTGATGATGATAATTAATACCTACAAATGAAAACCAACCTAACAATTTAATTTATTAAAAGACAAAGCGTCTTCACAAAAAGCTATACACGTACAAATTGGCTACCGCATACGTTGTAACGGAAATAAAATAAGCTTGCTTCCTTTACATGTAAATGTAATTAGTAGCTGGATGTCTTATCAATTAGCTATGCGCAGTTTATCTGATCTGCGGTCAAAGTTTACGGGTCAGCGTGTGGAGACTGTGGAGCTTTTATAGTCATGGGAAAATATCGATAAATGTAACAGAGGGCCTAGACAAAATGAAAACGCTTCGAAGCGACCTTATTTTTCGGTACTTATAGGTACGTTTATATGTTAATAGCGGATCCTCGCGATTTTACCCACGTGGTACCCGTTCCCGTTTGAATATCGGGATAACATATAGCCTACTAGCTTTCTGCCCGCGGCTTCGCCCGCGTGGACTACACGACGTTATCCCGCGGGAATATGGTATTTTTCCGGGATAAAAGTAGCCTATGTTCCTCTCCAGGCTTCAAAGTATCTGTGTCCCAAATTTCAGCCAAATCCGTTCAGCCGTTGTGGCGTGATTGAGTAACAAACATCCAAACATCTAAACATCCAAACATCCAAACATCTAAACTTTCACATTTATAATATTAGTAGGATGTCACTCAGGAAGAATGTAGCTTTCTAATGGTCAAAGAATTTTCTAAATTAGCCCAGTAGTTGAAAAGTTCGTTTTCGGGTCGGGTAACGACCTGAGGGCATTGACAAGTAGCTATCGATATCGCCAGTAGAATAGAAAGACAAATGTATGGGATTGACGTTAGCGATCGAAATGTCACGTGACCGTAAATATCAATCTACTATAATAATAGGAAGCCACTTGTCTACAGGGGCTGGACTCGAACACCGCCAGATATAGCGGCAACTTGAAACCCGGCGCGTACACCACTCAGCCACGGAAGTCGTCAGAAACTATCGTGTTCTATCGTGTGATTCCCATCACTACAGCGAATTTGCACAGACATTATTAAATTAATAATAAATTTCGCGGGCTGTCAGTCTGTTGATCGCGATAAGGTGCACAGTAATTATCTCATTCATTGTATGTAAGTAAGGTTCTTTGTTTTTTCTTTCTTGAGGAAATCTTTGAGTGGATACGTCGCAGGGGTATATTGTAAGAGTCGTGAAAATATGGTATTCGCCCGCGTGGAGTACACGACGTTATCTCACAGGAATGTGATATTTTCCGGGATAAATAGTAGCCTATGTCACCCTCCAGCTCCCAAAATATGCTCGAACCAAAAATCGCGTCGATCCATTGCTCTGTTTTGACATGAAAGACGGACAAACAAACAAACGTTAAATTTCTCAATTTCACATTTTTAATATTGGGTGGCGCAAAAGTACTGGCACTATAAAAATAACTTGTATTTTTTATATGACAGTTCCTATTATTCTGATATTGAAAACTTTGTAGTAAACAAATGTAAAATTCAACATAAATAAACATGGACCAATATAATCCCCAAGAACGTGGAATAATCGTGTCAATGTTGTTGTACCAAAAATAATAACAAAAAAAACTATAATAATTCACCTAACCCCGATTGTTAATCATGTCCCTGACCGTCCCATCAAGTGTAGAGGTCTGTGTCGTCTCTCATACAGCACGTGTTGTTGTCTAGCTTATCTTAGTCATATGTGAGCAGGACAAAATCACGTTGACAGTCAGATAAGAGTCGATAAAAGTGTTCACATGCTAACTAGACCTATTGTTTTAAAACTAGTTAATTCCGTTTCCTGTTCCTACTAGCGATTAAGAGGGTTGGACCCTTAGTATGATTTTGGCAAACTGTATTCGTTAATCGAAAACTATCGCTCTATCTCTTTCGTGTTCTTTGACTGCTTTACCGACATAAGCAGTTAATCTGATAGATTTCGTAAACGTTGACAGTTAAAATCAACTCATACTAAGGGTACTGATTCAACTTCAAGCCGCTCGTCCACGTTTTGTTATAGCGTCGAAGGCGTATCCACACGTTTCTTTCGTCAAAATCTTTGTCTCTCGAGCATTGACCCTACTCTTTCCAAAATATCGTGAGAGAGTGGCAGAAATTAACTGAAATCTAGATTATTTTAGATCTCACCAACCTTCCGCCCGCGGCTTCACCCGCGTGGACTACACAACGTTATCCCGCGGTAATGTGATATTTTTCCGGGATAAAAAGTAGCCTATGTCACTCTCCAGCTCCCAAACTATTCCCGTAGGTACCAAAAATTACGTCGATCCGTATTTTTTTTAATCTACAACGGGGTAGCACTTAAGGTCACAGCACATTACATCAACTCGGAAAGGGACCGACACCGTATCGCCTTTCGCCTCGCCGTCAACCAGGCTGACGCCTGACACCTAACGCAAGCACGTAACCAAACCGGATCAGCGTCGGTACGTCGGCTCGGCTACGGCTAGGCGACGCCGCGCTTACGGCTCGCCCGCACAGTGGTTTCATATCGAAAAAAATAAAAATAAATAAAAAAATGACAAAAAAATGAGATTAAAAAAAAATTAATAAAACAAAATTGTGATGTTCATTTTCATTTTCAGACCACTGTGCGTAGAGCCGTAAGCTCGGGTACGGAGAGACGTGAGCGCGTGGACGACTAGCGGTAAGCGCGGGGATAGCAAGTTGAGCGACCCGCAAAGCGGTTCGTGAGCTGGTCCCGAGGCGAGGCGGTTACGTTACGATTCCGATTAGTGTGCTTTGCAGTAGGGGGTTTCATACAAAGAATACTGAACCGCTCGAGTTGATACGTTTACGATCCGTTTACGAGTTGATATGTCTGCTTAGACCTTTAGCCTTCATCACACCTGTGCCCGTAGTGTAAGTTTTTATGTCAAAAAACGCAAACTATTTCGAATGCGTATTAATGTCAATTTGTATGAAAACTGTATAAGCGCCTCTAGCGGCGAGTAGCGCGCTTATATAGTTTTCATACAAATTGACATTAATACGCATTCGAAATAGTTTGCGTTTGCTTGACATAAAAACTTACACTAGGGGTACTGATGTTAAGTGGTGATAAGGCTGAAGGTGGAAGCGCACTACTCCCGGAATCCTCAATCAATGAGGATCTTATCTATCTTATCTCTAACTGCCTCTAACACAATAATGCTGAAAACATCATTGTTATGACCGTTGTCCGTTATGACGTGAAAGTCGGACAAAAAAACAACTTGCACGTTTATAATATTAGTATAGAATGGGTGTCGTCAGTAACTGTTACCTAATTAATTAATTAGTTGTCTATGTGCTAATAAGACGGTGAACGGTTATCTTACACGCCATTTAAAATTTAATGTGAAAAACGCAACTGGAGTTTTACAAGCTATTTTTTTTACCCACAACGGGGTAGCACTTAGCCTTCATCACACCAGTGATAAGGCTGAAGGTGGAAGCGCACTACTCCCGGAATCCTCAATCACTGAGGAACTGGCTTCTTATCTCTAACTGCCGGAACACAATAATGCTAAAAAAACATCATTGTTATGGCGTCAGACTTAGATAAGACGGTGGTAGCAAGCCGGGCGGTCTAAGAACAAGTCCTACCACCAACCAAACCGAATACAATATGTACCCCCACTGGGAATCGAACCCGAGACCTCTTGGTCTGAAATCGGTGGTGTGAACTATTAGACCATAGAAGCGGTTAAGCTTTTATTTAACTTGCATTATATGTCCGTTTGGGTACGTCTGAGGAGCCTATGGCGCAGTGGCAGCCTGAGATTGTTGAGGTTAAGCAACTTTCGCAATGGTCGGTCACGAGATGGGTGACCAAAAACTTTGATCTCGAGATCCTCTGAGTGTCGGTGCACGATAAGTCATTGGTCCCGGTTGCATTTGCAGTCGCAATCCGCACTGCGCTCGCGTGGTGCCGTCCATCCATAAGGAAGGCCAGTGGCCCAGCAGTGGGGACAGTAAATGGCTGATGATGATGTATATCGGTTCGGGTCAATCTTGCAAATTTAATTTGACTCTAGTGTCATATTATATAGGGTGTCTCAAAAGTAGGTGTAGGATTTGAATTTCGCGCTATTTCCGAAATATTCAAGATGGCTGGTTGAAATTTGACATACGTCATCTTGACACATGTAAAATTAATCGTGGAGCGTTTCACAATAAAACAGCGCATATAAGTTTTTTTTTTTAATTTTTTTTTAAATGTATAATGGGCTTGCTCTTGGCTTCACACTGAACCTTAGGGTTGAGAAGAAGCCTAAGATGGAGCGAGCTTACCCAGACCCAAGTTATACAAATATTTAACGAAAATTCACAATCAATTACAAACACTCGTCGAAAGGTCGAAAAATCTCGTAATTTCAAGCAGAGGTGATGTCAAATGGCCACCGAGATCTTGCCATCTGATGCCACTGGATTTCTTTCTTTGGGGCTACGTGAAAGATAAAGTCTACGCCAACTATCCACAAAACATAGACAATATAGACAAAATATTCGCCGACTTATTGGTGAAATAAGTAGCGAAATGTGTGAAATTAGCAGTGAATTGTGTGAAAGTGTCATGAAAAACTTGCACACAGCAAAAATGCCCGTGGCGGCCATTTAGCAGATATTCTATTCAGATAAAATTGTACAAGTCTCTTCTTTAATCTTCCAATCCATTCGCGTTTTATTGAGACATATCATCCTATACCTACTTTTGGGACACCCGTTAGTATTCTTTGCCTGTACGTTTGGATTGGATGTCAATACAATATGGGAGTCCGTGTCAGATAACTGTGCGCGCGACTGACTGGGAAGTTTTGGCGCTAGTTACAGTATTATTTTCAGGGTTCCGTAGCCAAATGGCAAAAAACGGAACCCTTATAGATTCGTCATGTCTGTCTGTCTGTCTGTCTGTCCGTCCGTCCGTCCATCAAAACGGCAAAACTATTAAAATTACATACTTACTTAAAACTTGGTAGGTAGATATATTCTGTGAACCGCTTTAGGATTTCAATACAAAAATAAAAAAAAAATTAAGGGGGCTCCCCATACATGGAACTGAACTTAAAAAAAAAAAATTATAAAACATTTTCGTCTGGGATGTCTTTAGATAGGTATTTAAAAATGATATTTAGGTTTCTTTTATCTTTTTTTATCAAAGTCAATATTTTGAAAGATATAGGTACACTTCCTAAGTGGGTCAGGCCGTAGATTTTGCCACAAATAGCGCAATGGTGACGCAAAACTTTCTACGAGTCGGTCGCACAAAGTGGCGCAAAATGGTAGCGCAAAATTATTAAGGAGCACGTACATTAATGTGATTTTATTTAACAAACATGTACTAACAAGAGGTATTGCATCAAACTAGAAAAAGAAACACGATGTTGGTATGTAAGTATGTTTAATTAATAATTAACAATAATGTACCTATGAGTAATTCTTTTTTATATATTGCGCACAATGAAAAGTTAAACAGGATGACAAAAACTAGTAAGTATGTATGATTTGTTCAATTTACAAAAAAAAAATACATTTAATTTGTTAGATGAAGGTATTTGGTATTATTCATTATTCATTATATGTATAAATATAATACAACTTTACCATTTCCATTCTTTCCATTACTTTGACTCTAGCAACAACCTGCTTGAAGTATCACTATTAAAAGGAACTGCCAACCATTAAGATGCCAAAAATAAAAATAAATAGATCTGTCAATAAAGAAAAAAGTTAGATGGGTTTAAAAGTTAGTATGAAAGTGACGAAATTCCAAAACTTATAAAATACAAAATAAAAAAAACTTTGGACCTAGGTAAAATCTTTGGGGCTGGTTAGGTAGCAGACCACCGCACCTACCCCTATTTTCGTATGTTTAACGTTCTGCCAAACACCCTGTACTTATAGAATATTAATAAAAGCTAACAAATCAATTAATAGTAATGCTAGTCATGTTTTTAGCGGAATTACAGCTAAAAGTAATTTCAAAATAATAAAAACACTTGAAAACCTTGTGTGCATGCACTATTATTCAATAGCGTAAAATAAGTGGCGCAATTTCTACGCAACCGGTATCGCAAAGTGGCATAAAGGCAGTTTTGCGGAACCGAGGCGCAAATAAAATCGATTATAACTCTTAAAATATACTATTTTACAAGGCTTATTTAACATATACAGATCACACACATCTAATTAAACCATGCGCAACAACAATTATAAGTTTTAATCAAAAACTTACCTTGAAATCTCAAAAAATGCACTCTGCAAAGTAGGCGACACTTTTCACTTTGATCGGAGTTGACACCGAAATGTCAAAAAATATGGTCGTCAACGCTGCATTGACCATAGAATACGATTCTTTGGTGATGCCAGCACTCAAACAAAATCTTAATAAATGTTTTAAAACCATAATATGGGTGAAAATGGTTGCGCAATATAAGTAGCGCAAAGAAATGGTTTTTCAAAAAAAAAATCTTATTGCCGAAAATTTATCTTTTTTCTTAGGAAATACGCAAAGATATTAAAGGAATGGCAACCTTATTATTGTTTTATAACGTCAAATCAAACAGCTCATCAATAAGTTAAAAAATGATAATTTTATCGATGTTTAAGCTGGACACCTACCAATGCGGATTCGCGGTTTTTATAAAAAATCCGTCACTTTTGGGAGGGAAATGTCAAATAGTTTTCCAAATCTATAAACTTATCCAAATATCTATATCTGCCTTGGTTTGCTATTTCTTAGGAAACACAATGATAAGATTGAGAAATTTCTAAGAGTACTATATTTAAAATTATATGAGGCGGAGACTTTTGTACCCTCGAATGTGGCAAAATCTACGGCCTGACCCAAGTGGTAAAATGTGTGTCCCCAAGAAAGTGAAAAATCTAGAAAAAATATTATACGCTGTAGATCTTAATAATTTTTTTTATCGAAAATTGGTTTGAACGGGATATAAAAAGCAGTTTTTTGAGATATAACACATTTTCAAAAAACGCAAAGTAAGTTTGTCGTTCATACAAACACTATGGAAAACAAAGTTATTTTTTGCTGACGAAAAATGGTTGTGGTATTTTGGCTAGGTATAAGCAATCGGTACGTAATGTGGGTACGGAACTCTTCATGCGCGCAGACTTATTTGGCGCGCACTCTACAGTCAGCATAAAAGCTTATTAAATAACTAGCTATAATAGTAACTAGACCGGTCGGTAGTAACTAGTAATTAGTCCAAAAATTAAGAGCTATACCTAAGTACTTAATTATTAAGGGCACGTACCTCCAAATTATCGAAATCAACATATTTTTCATTCAAAAGTAAACAATCAAATATTCTTTATTATGAGCAGATAAAAATATAATGTTGAAGTTTGATAAACGATCTTGATTATTTTGTGGCTAGAAACACGATATTCGTATCGTAACTCGACAATAAAAATTTTCAAAAACAAAGAAAATTTTCATTTTTTTATATTTTTTTGGTTTTATACTTAGATTATTAATCTCTAATTCACGAATAATAATAATATATAGAAAAATAGGTAATGACATATTGTAGACTATTCTCAGGCTACTTTTTCAAAAAGTGAATGTATGCTCGAAATAACAACAAAAACATTGAAAAAATTAAAAAGTGAGGTTATTTTCATTACTCTTCACACGTAAGAAAAAAGACAAAGACAGAGTTTTTGGAGGATCCTGCCCTTAAATGAAATTTAAAAAGTAACTTTTCCAATTTTTTTATCGTCATATTTCAGAAACGGTTAGGTACTCATTCGAAATAAAGTATTGATACATTTTTTATAGATACCTAATTAATTACATATGATGTAAGTACAATTTTTGTCTGTGCTAATTTTATGATATAACTTACCGTTTTGTTGAAATTTGCGAAATATTTTACCTTTGACCTCGAGTAAATTTTTGTTCCAGGTACCGGAACGTTGGGGACTTTTTGAATTTCATTTATAACGCGAAGCAAACATACCGTCCTTTACTGGAACCAATTCAGGACCTTTGAATATGTTTTCCTTTTTTCATAAATTAATTACTAAAAGCTCTCTTTTAATAATTGAACCTTTAAAATCCTTAAAAAATTCAAATTTTCCGCTATGTTCAAACATCCAGAAAACAAATTATTTGATAATTTGTTTGTTGGTACCTTAAGATTTCTCAGTGTAAAGTATCTTGTGCTGCTTATAATTTCGCACATTCTTACCACAAAGTGATTTTCGAGCCAAAATCGTTAGCAGATCTGCTTAGCAATCAGACAGAATTTTACCATGTAATCATAAGATCTGTATCTTGTGGGTTTCCAATAAAAAATGGAACTATAGACCGGAGCGGAGCATAGTGAAACATAAGACGGTATAGTCACAGGGTAAAAAAAACTACTAGTATAGTAGGGGCGATTCTTAGATCTATCTATATATCAACGACCTCCGTGGCCGAGAAGTGTACGCACCGGTTTTCAAGGTGCCGCTATATCTAGAGGTCCCGGGTTCGATCCGAAAATTCTGTTTCAATCGACATCCGCCATTTTATTTTGACAGTACGCGCCATATAACTTGGCGTGTGTCAATATCTGGAACTAAAATAACGTCATGGGAATAAGGCTTATTTTTCCGACCAACCACGACGATCAGCGCCCTCTCACAAATGCCAAGTTATGTATTGGCGCGGACTATCTCTAATTCCGTCTATACATCTATATCTATATCTATACATCTATACAAATAAATAAAATTGGAGTGTCTGTTTGTAATATTAAAATAACCGCTTTTTACTACATGCATATTATGATTGTATGTACGGTACATATACCAAAATAAAATTTTTTACAACTTTTGTCTGTCTGTCTGTCTGTTTGTTCCGGCTAATGTCTGAAACGACTGGACCGATTTTGACGGTACTTTCACTGGCAGGTAGCTGATATAATTAGGAATAACTTAGGCTACGTTTATCCCGGAAAAATATCACATTCCCGCGGGATAATGTCGAGTAGTCCACGCGGGCGAAGCTGCGGGCGGCCGCTAGTTTAATTTAAAATGCTTAAAACCTGAGGTGTAAATTAGTGATTAATTTTTATTTTGTTAATGCATATACAAGCTTAAATTCATTTTAAGTTTTTTTTTGCGATTTCACTTTTGTTCTCATAATAAAACTTTTTTGTTTTCATGAGTAGAATAATCCCTGAAATTATCCGGGGTGATAAAAAAATTAACATGTATTTATGATTGTACGGAACCCTCGGTGCGCGAGTCCGACTCACTCTTGACCGGGTTTTTTTTTGTTTGAAAGCAAAGTATCCGCAAGCAAAGTAAGTCCGTCTGTGTCCGTCTCTCTTTCGCCATTCTAGATAATTTAAAGAAACTACACTGTTACCCACTTTGTTATACAAAAGGTCTATAAACTTGGCCAAAATGTGCTAATATGAATTATAATACCAAACAATAAGGTTCTGCAGTGACTACTGAAGCCATGAACTTCAAACTTTTGTCTTTCTTCCTAAATAAATTGGCCCGCTTAATTTATGAATTGGTCGATTATGGTATGGATGATGATCAACATCAACCATTACATTTCCCCACTGCTGGGGCACTGGTCTTCCTTATGGATGGATGAGGACAATCGGCCATTACACAATGCGGATTGGTTAGTATTAACGACTGCAAATGCAGCCGGCACCAACGGCTTAACGTGCCTTCCGAAGCACGGAGGAGTTCGAGATAGTAAATATTTGGTCACCCATCCCGTTAGCGACCATTGCGAAAGTCGCAGGCCGAGCGTGCAAACCACTGCGCCACGGGCTCCTCATGATAATATGTATTATCTTAAGCATCTCCTTCTATCCTTGGGAGGGTGCTTAAGGTGGTTCGATCAGCTCAGTAGTGCCACCAATGGAAATAAATCAATTATATTTTATTAAAGGCTTAGATTAAAAGTTTCGGTTATTTTGCGCAAGTAAAAGAGTAAAATGCATTTTATAAATATACTTTCAAGAACTCAAACTTAAGCAATAAGTCGTAAGTTTCAATAGTGCCAAAAGTGGCCACATTTAGCAATATCGAAATCCATAACTTAATGCTCATATTTGAGGCCATGAAAAAATATTTAAAAATTGCACTTTACTTTCTATTTGCGCAAAATAACAGAAACTTTTATTCTAAACCCTTGATAAATCGTAAATGATTTATTTCTATTGGTGGCGCTACTGAGCTGATCGAACCACCTTAAGGCATTAGTCTTTGCTTGTTTTTTTATCCACAACAGGATAGCGCTTGATTAGCCTTCATCATACCAGCTGCCTATTTCACAAACCATCGGAAACGGAATAGTATTCGCATTCTGTGCTTTGTCTTTGTCTATTCTATAGTGAGTGACAGAGACAGTGCATACATTCCGCTCTCGGGAGAGTTTCTGACGGTTTGTGAATCAGGATGTTTTGTTTATTATTTTTAATTACTATTTTTTTTCTAGTCTTCTAGAATTATCTCACGCAAGCCAAGATCCGTTCAGATCACAGACTTTTGCAATAAAATAGTATGGAAGAAAGTTTTTTTCTATAAATTTAACTTGATATATTTATGACCTCCGTGGCCGAGTGGTGTACGCACTGGTTTTCAAGGTGCCGCTGTCTCTAGAGATCCCGGGTTTTTCGGGTAAATATTGAAAAATAACTTTTCAATATTTCCTCGGGTCTGGGTGTATGTGGTACCTAATATCCGTCGTTGTTTCCAATTTGGGACAATGTATGTGATGGTGTCCAATATTTATTTTATTTGGTGTCCAATACCTTACATAAATATGGCTGACGATAATGGTAAAGTTCATAGTTTAAGTGGTCTCAACGAACCATTGCTCGCGATCTCATAATTACAGGTTTCGAGGAAAACAATAACGGAAACGGAGAGAAAAAAAAAGTTTCATCGAACATGTAACTTGCAGAAATTCGGCCGATATGACGTCAGCTTTGAGACTAACATGAATTTAGCAAAGCGTTTTTGTTTAAAGTATTTAAACGAAGAATAACTATTTATGAATAAATAGTATATTTTATACTAATATACTAAGAGCGCCCGCACATTGAGCCACTATCGCGGCCACTAATCGCGACCACTGGTGGCTTAGTAGCGGCCACCTGTCGCAACCACTGAGCCACTACCACAGTATAACCAATTTTTCCGTACAGTAGGCCTTCGACGACGTAGACGTCTAGGTAGTATGATATTATATGATATATATAGTATGTATGAAGTCAACGTACTTATTTGGTTTTACTACGGCTTGTGGCTCGAACGCGGTCACTGGATCGCTCGGTTTGCGCCGATGCTATACAAAATGTATGAAAATAATATTGGGCAGGCGTACCGGTTTTGGCCACTGTACCGGTTTTGGCCACTTTATGCTCTAAAAGTTTTCTAAACTACTTTTAGCAAATTTTGATAAAGGCAATTAAAATAAGGTATTTTAAGGTAATAATAACAACCGTTAGAATTCCTTATGTCATAAGATTTTATTTCAATAAATTCCATTTTCTGTTTGAAAAAATGTTTTGTATGAAAATTTTAAGAAATTTGTGTTGGATGAAATACTTTATAAACTTTGGTTTTTTACAATTAAATTGTTGTTTTGCAATTGACTGGTTTCTAGCGCATTAGAATATATTGATTTTACCTGGGTTTGGTTTTGATTTTTCGCAATACTTACAAAAGTTTAACTATCAGTAAGTGGCCAAAACCGGTACATTTGGCACCTCTTACATATTGTGTGTAATATAAAAAAAACTATTTTACTTATATAAATTTGAAAAATGTACCTTTAAAGGTAGATAAATTACCTATAATTTAAGATATCATTTGTGTCTTATATACCTAAGACCATTTAGTATTTAGTGCTTAAAAGTCAAAAAATCCTTAAAGTGGCCACAAAGGGTACCTCTGCCCTACGTCCGCAGCTTGTGGTCGCGTTTGGTGGCCGCCACTAGTGGTAGTGGCCCAATGTGCGCCCGCACTAAGCGTCTATTCTGCATCAAAATTAAGCGCGAAAAAGTATTTACCTATAGTTTTAGTGAGAAGGTAGTAGGTACCTTAGATTATAATATGATCTGAGGGTAGTAGGTACTCTAGGGGGCTACCGGCTAAGAAATAAGGATATGAGTATGGGCTTCAACTGTCATTTTAACTCCTTATTTTGATAGATTTTTGCTGCTCTCTTCTGTTGAACACTGCTAGCTAGTTATCGTTATACCCGACGTCACAAAACAAGGAACTGATAGCGGCAATTATTTTAATAACATTGACCTTAAGTTCCGAAAAACGTATGAAGTTCATACCCATAAAGTTACGCGGTAGCCCCCCTGGTTCCATAACAAGAGTACGTACTACTTTGAAACTTTGTTCAAAGAGGCAAAACCTTCAGCTTCATTATAAACTTCTTGGCAGTTTATAGTGAAGCTGACGGGCACCTTTTTTGATGTGGTTTTTTTGAAGGCGGTTTTATTTTTTTATAAAAATATTTTTTTAAATAAAACTGTCAGTAGGTATTATATTCTACAGTGATTTATCTATGTGTCAGAGGTTTGGATAAAGGACAATGGGTAACAGCGTACCTAGACACGAACAAGTTGTAGCGGTATGTTAAGTAAATCGGGATAAGTTGCCCTCAAGTACTTAGGTACTTTAATAACATGATGATGACGATGATGAATACGGCCTTAAATTTTTGGAATTATCATGATGATGACGATGATGATGATAAATACGGCCTTAAATTTTTGGAATTATTAAAGTACCTACTTGAGGGCATGAAAACGAACTTTTCGTTTGCCTCGGGTCAGGGTGTAAGTGGTAACCCATCGTTTTGTTTTGTTTTAAATTTCCATAAGAAATAATGCTCAAGCTAGCTAATTTGGTATTGGAACAATGTATGTGTGAATCTCATGCTGCTTCTAAGAATGATTAAACTAGGTACTCAATGAGGGCACCAAAAAGCGACATAGCAGGACATAGGTTATACTGCTTCACTAAATTTTTCTGGGTACCTACGGAGTTCATACAAAACTACGCATTGCCCTTTTAACCTAGCAAACCCCGCCTTTTAAAAGATATTACATAAAAGTTTTTTTTTAAAGGCGCGATTTTTTAATTTATTGATCGTTTGGGGATTAAGTGGTTAATGTTTGTTTTCCATAAAGCATTTGATACAACTTCGAAAATCTCCCCGTTTTCACCTTTAGCCTCACCTCTACATAGTCTCCATCACGGAACATTGAAGAGCAAAAAATCTTTCCGTGTTCTGTGGTCTCCATTTTCCTACGATATTTTTAAATACCTAATCTTAATGTTGAATTAACTTAATTAATTATCCTGTGGAGATCCTTGGGGGAGGTATATGCAAAGCAGTGGGCGTCGTATGGCTGATGATGATGATGATGATAATGTTGAATTAGGTACTTGAAAAATGGAAAATGAAGTATTTAGAAAAAATCGACCCGTCTCACAACCAGCTCCGATGGGACACGAACCCACGACCTTTCGCTATCCGGGCGACTGCTCTAACCACTGAGCTACGGAGTCGTTACGAGAAGCGTCGAATTCATCAAATACTTCTTACATGCTGTATAGCCAGCGTTAATTTCATCAATGTGAAGATATTACCACCCCCACACGCGAATTAAATACCTTTCCAGATATTTGACAATCGCTAAAGAAGAAATTACTATGGCTAGGTTTTGAGACGGGTCGATTTTTTCTAAATACTTCATTTTCCATTTTTCAACCATAAAAATTGCATTGTGAATGCAATAAAGTAAAAATTTAAATAATTAGGTACTTTTCAACATTATCATCATAATCATCATCAGCAACACAACACAACACTGCCTAGTGTTGTGTTCACTGCACAAAATTAAAATAAATACCTCAAACCAAAAGCGAATAGACAAGCAACCATAAAATTAAACAAAGAACATGGTGTATGGTATGGCTACGAAACTGAACTGTGAACAATAAAAAAGTTACATTGGTCTAATTAACTATCATGCCACTGTTTGTGTATTTTAAGACCTTGTGAATTAATATAACTTTAAAATTTCTCATAATTCAAATCATATTCAAATTATCCTCAAAAATATTTCAAACAAGGTTTCAAAGTGCTACAACTCTGGGCTCAAGGTCCATAGAAACTCGAACCTTATTCTCTAATATAGTTTTGGTGCATGTATAGTAATCTACAAGACCACTAGAGTGAATAAGCCAACAGTTTTCCACTATACTCTTTGATTACATACAGTTTTCTCTATGTAAACTTGTGTGTTCAACTCTATTTCTACCACTTATTCGCTCGTTTCTATTCCAATTGCATTTAAACGTAGCCATTTTAAACCGAGCAACTATTGTGTCACCCTTTCTTTGTTAGATCAGTCAAAACAGAGTACCATACTCGATTAACTAACTTTAAGGTTCACATGAGCAAAAGAAGCGATGGAGCCAACGAACCGTATCTTCAAGACACACCCAGCTAAGATTTGCGCCACAATTTTTGCAAAATTCAACCTGCACAGACGCCATTTGCAAAATTTACGAAAGGACATTGTATAAAAGCGTGGGAAAGTTTGCGCGGGAAAAGAGATGTCACTATGACAGCTTTCTTTTTTAATTTTTAAATAAGTCTCGTTCGAAAGTTTTTGTTTTTCAAAAGTTGTGTTCAAACCTCTTTAGTAATTAATTTATTTTTACATTTTAATTAAAATGTGCACGGGATGATGTTATAAAGTTATTTTAAGGCAATGCAAGTTGTCGGTTTGTTTAAAATGTTGTGTTTACTAACTTTGTGCCCGGTTTTGCTCGTTGCGGTACAAACGCTGACCATAGATTCTCAACTGGGTACATCAATAGAAGGTAAGATTTATTTTTAATCTGTAGTTGTAAAACAAACGAGTAAAGAATTTTAATTGGCTAATTTAAAGTTTCCCTTGCTCTAATTACCACGGATGATTACAAATAGAAATAAATGAGAAGTCTTCGAATGTAGAAATACGTGTATTTATTTGAATAGAAATAGTCTCAAATTTTCAATGAAATCGTTTTAATATGTCAAGAATAAATTTGCAACTCGTTCGATGTTTGTTAACACCCTAAGCTTTCGTTAAAACATTTTTTTACTCACTTTTTTATAGTCACAATATCTATTCTATAATTAATCAAATTGTCTCAGTAGTTTTGGGCTACAAAGAGAAATAGGTAGTCAAAATTATATTTTTAAATTATTGATTTTAATAAGTCACACAATATTTTTAAAAAGCTCGATTATTTACCCTGTTTAACATCAAACTAGCTCTCCGCCCGCGTAAACTAAACGATGTTTTCCCATGGGAATGATACATTTCCGAAGAATATGTTGCTATTTTATATCTTAATCTATCTCTATCCCAAATTTCATCTAGATCCGTTCAGCCGTTTGGCTGAGATTGAGTCACAAACATCAAAACTTTCGCATTTAAAATATTATACTTAGTGGTTTTCAACCTTATCTTTTAACGTTCAACTTCTCGATTTATGAGCATATAGGCCATAATCAGTTCCTCAGTAATTGAGGATTCCGGGAGTAGTGCGATTCCACCTTCAGCTTTATCTTAACTTATCATCAGCCCCCTGATTCACGAACTGTCGGAAACGCTCCCGACAGCTCTCTGTCACTCACTATAGAATAGACAAAGACAAAGCATAGAATTCGAATCCGAGGGCCTACTTTGAAACGCAAACTACTCCAGTCGGGACAGAATCGAGTGAAAGGGACGCGGACGGGGCTAACCGAAGTTTCGGATTGGCGTTTCAGAGTACGGTCCCCGATTCCGTTTCCGACGGTTCGTGAATCAGGCAGGCGCAGGTGTGATAAAGGCTAAGTGCTAACCCGTTCTGGATAAAGAAAAAGATAAATCTACTATAAGGCGATACTCGGAAAAATTATGCTAAAGCGAGATAGCAATGAGAAAACGATGCGCGTGGGAGCGAGACCGATTTTGCAGATTACGCAAAAAAAAACACAAAATCACTTCGTATTAAAAAAACTACAGCGATTTTAAAAAAATGCTTCTACACGATCAAGAATATTATTGGTGTCCACTAATTAAACCAATTTTTAATAGTAGGTATATGTAACCCCATTTAAGAATAATCTTGATATTTCGTATTTTTAGAGGAATTTTCGAAAAGAAAAAGTGTCGAGGCAAAATCATAAAATCGTGTTTCTGAAACAATACGATTCTAGATAAAGGTATGAAGAAATATATATCTTACTAGCTGTGCCCGCGACTTCGTTCGCGTGGAATAGTGACTTTCGGCAGCATTTTTCATTTTTTTAGCTAATAAGGTTTTTCGTTTTTTGTGTACTTATTTATTTTATATATATTAGTTTAGCGCTATGATACATATTATTAACACATTAAAAATTATTTCACATAGCCTTCCGCCCGCGGTTTCGCCCGCCTGTACTACACGACGTTATCTCGAGGGAAAGTTATATTTTCCCGGTTTATATCAATTAGTCTTTGTCACTCTCTAGCTCCTAAAATATCCATATACTAAAAAAACACGCCGTTCCGTTGCTCCGTTTTGACGTGAAAGACGGATATACAAACAATACAAACAGTATGTCAAAAGGAAGAACTTATCACGCTGAACAACTTCTCTTAAGATGCTATCTCATATAGTTTAACCTGGCTGCTAGGGTTCCACATCAGCTGGCCTAGCATGAACGGCTTTTATCATGCGATATGATATAGCACGTCATGCTGTCTTGCTTACCTACCCCACTAAGGTGGAAGCAAGACAGCAAGACGTGCTATTCGCGTGATATAATGATGGTAATGCTAGCCAGGCAGGTGTACCAAATCTTCATACTTTGTACGTCAATAGAAAATGCTCATCACATTTAACAACTTTCCATAAGACGGTATTTTTATATCTCTCATAGTTTGGCTGGACTGCTATGGCTCCACATCGGCCATTTCGATCTTCTTAATAAATTATAGCCTACCTATAAGTTGGCGACAACTAATAGCTATATAACAAAAAAGTTTCATTAAAATCCGTTTAGTAGTTTTTGCCTGAAACGTGGACAACAGACAGACAGACAAAAAATTCAAAAACAATATTTTTGGTATCTGTTCCGTTTAAGAAGACCCTTGGTGGTATTTTTTTCTATTTCTTTTCAATGTATACAGCCCCTGTACCGGCAAAAAAATATGGATATGGACATGGCATTTGACATTTGATGCCCATATTTTGTGCTTTTAAGGGCATAATATGGGCTTCAAATGTCAAATGAAGCCCATGTCCATACCCATAATTTTTAGCCCGTAGCCACCTGAATAGAATCGCATACAGTTTTATAATAAGTATGAATTATTTTATTTATTTACTTCATATACATGGTAATTTTTTTATCACCCCGGATAAAATTAAAAGGATTGTTCTGCTCATGAAAACAAACAATTTTTATTATGAGACCAACACTAAAATCGCAAAAAAACAGCTATTCCATACAAAAGTGCAAAAATATTTAATCAAAATGTATGGAACAGCTGATATTTTTTCGCGATTTCAGTGTTGGTCCTATAATAAAAGTTGTTTGTTTTCATGAGTTAAATAATTCCTAAAAATATCCGGGGTGATAAAAAAATACCGTGTATATTACATAAACAGTACCTACGTATTAACACATTAAAAAATTATATCACATAGCCTTCCGCCCGGGGTTTTACCGCGTGTACTACACGAAGTTTTCCCGAGGGAATGTGATATTTTTCCGGGATAAAATTAGCCTATGGGACTCTCTAGCTCCTAAACTATCCACATACTAAAAAAAAACAGGTCGATCCATTGCTCCGTTTTGACGTGAAAGACGGACATACAAACAAACACACTTTCACATTTATAATATTAGTATATATTGTATGTCAAAAGAAAATACTTATCACGCTGAACAACTTCTCTTAAGATGCTGTATTTGTATCTCTTATAGTTAAACTGGGCTGCAAGGGTTCCAAATCAGGAGTACCAGACCTTCGATATTTTTCCGTCAATAGAAAATGTCCATGACGTTAAACAACTTTTCTTAAGACGCTATGTTTGTATCTCATATAGTTTAATCTGGCTGCTAGGGTTCCACATCAGGTGTACCAGACCTTGAAACTTTGTACGTCAATAGAAAGTGCTCATCACGTTTAACAATTTTCCTTAAAACGGTATTTTTATATCTCTCATAGTTTGGCTGGACTGCTATGGTTCCACATCAGAAATTGCGATCTTCAAAATAAATTATAGCTATATGTTGGCAAGGACCAATAGCTGTATAACAAAAAAACTTTCATCAAAATCCGTTCCGTAAACTTTTTTGCTGACGTCGTCAAACGAAAAAATTCATCCCCTGTTTTCACGCTCTTTAGGGTAGTTTTTTTACAAACTTTGAATGTCGTATCTATTTATCTAATCAAAAGCCTATAAAATAATTTTGAAGCTTCTAGCTTTAAAAATGACGTAATTTCCATACAAACTTTCATCCCCTATTTCAACCCCTTACAGCCCTTTGTTCACATAAAAAAGTAGCCTATGTCCTTTCTCAGGCTCTAGACTATCTCTGTACCAATTTTTATTCAAATCGGTTCCGTAGTTTAGGCGTGATTGTGTAACACACAGACAGACAGATTCGCATTTTTGCATTTATAATATAAAAAATATATAAGTAAGGAAAGTAAGGATTACCAGATTTATAACAACTCTAATCGTCCTATAGTTTTATATCAAAAAGTCCATAATTTTTCCGAGTAGCGCCTTAAATTATCTTCCAAGGGGAATTACTTTTACTTACCTTTAAATTACTTTTGTAAAAAATCACAAGCTGAATAAGTATTTTAATTTTCTATAAGTACTAATAACATAGGATGGATTATAGGAGATCACTTTGAAGCACTATGTGATAAGTGGTCTTGGGTATTTTGAACAAAATTGTATGTATCTTAAATTATAAAGAATTTATTTATACCTGTAAAGGTACGTAGGTAGGATCTTTCAAATTTGAAAAATAATAAGAATAAATAATAAAATCATCTTTCATTTTGTGTTATAGGTATCAGAATTGTTTCTGATATAACACAAAATGTGTGAAAGATGCCAATTGCAAAAGTTTTGGCCACCTATTGATAGCCAAACTTTTGTAAGTAAAGCGATAAATTAAAAACTACACCCACGTTAAATCAATATTTTTTTTATTTATTTTATTTTATCTTTATTGGGAAACAAACAGCGTTCTTTACACATTTCAATTAACAAATAATAGAATCTTACATTTGCCAATGAAGTTTCCACTTAAATATAATACAATAGGGTTGAGTAACCATTAAACTTGTGCACAATAGGTATACATTACAAAGTTATTAATTTTAGTAAGTATTTAATTTAAAACACTTGACTGAAATTTTTATCGTAGAGAATTTATAATTTGGATTTTACCTTTAATAACAATTTAAATTTTGATAGTGTAAGACTAAATATATCGATGTGACTATAATTTACGTTATATTCTTTCATGGCTCTACGGATAAAACTATTTTTAACCGACTTCTAAATCAAAAAGGAGGAGGTTCTCTATTCGTCTGTATGTATGTTTTTTTTTTTTTTTTTGTGTATGTCCACCGATTACTCGAAGACGGCTGAACCGATTGAAATGGTTCAAACGTTATTACATCAGGTTGGTTTCCAAGTTGGTCCCATTTTTGAAATTTTGAAATCGGTTCAGTAGTTTTCAGGAAATTTTGAAAATACTGTCGTTTTCGTAACCACTTTATGTGAATTTAATACGTATCTTTAGGCATAACTCCTTTGTTTATAAACCGATTTAGATGATTCTTGTTTTGGTAAAAAGGGGATACCTCAAGGTATTTTAACCGACTTCGAAAAAGGAGGTTTTCAGTTTGATCACATACCTATTTACCAGAAAACACATAAATTGCCTGCACGATGCACTAAAAAGAGTGAAATAAAAATTATTTTTATAAAAAAATAAAACCGCCTTCAAAAAAACCACATCAAAAAAGTAAGAAATAATTCCTCACCAAATAAATAACGTAAGTACTTTGAAGTCGGGCGGGTTTTAACAAAAAGAACAAAAAATTGTACATGTTTCACGCCCGACTTCAAAGTACTTACGTTATTTATTTGGTGAAGAATTATTTCTTACATTTCTGATGTGGTTTTTTTGAAGGCGGTTTTTTCGCATAGTTTGTCCTGCTGGCAGGAACATGAAAAGTATCGCGAGGGCGCAAACTCAGTCTTGGGCATTTGAATAAAATTTTGCTTAGTAAATAGGGCGAATCAATAGTACCGTTAATCATTTTATAGGGTTGAATTACATCTCTGTGCCCCCTTCGTAGTTGTAAGGAAAACACATTTTGGTTGTTAAAATTTTTGAATTTGTATTTTGAGCGTTTTAAGAATTTATTCTGAATTCTTTCAATCGCGTCAATATAAACTGTATACTGCGGATTCCAAGCGGTAGAGGCGTATATATAATTACTTTAATGTGCTGGAAACCAATCCATTGCGAAACAATAATTTAATTGTAAAAAAATAATTTATAATAAATTACCAAAATTAGCATCCTTGACAAATTTCTTAAAATTTTCATACAAAAAAATATTCAAAACAAAATTTATGGAAATGAAATCGTATGATTGATTTTACCACACCTTATTTTTAGTTGCCTTTGCCAAAAATTTCGAAAAGTTACCAAGAAAACTTTTAAAGCAAAAAGTGGAGAAAACCGGGGTGTTCTCCAAAACCGGGGCTTCTGCCCTATGTGTGCGTGTTTTGTACTGTTCATGCAATATTGATTAAATAAAAAACGCTCTTATAACATTATTGTACGGTAACCAACTAATTTACTTAAAACAAATCTGGCAAGTTCAATCGGAATGGGCAAAAACAAACTCTAACCACTCGACCACGAAGGTCGACATCACACACTGTTAATTTTTTTCAGTAATAAAATACGAACGTAACTTTAGTTTCAAAGATGTTAATGTTAACAAAATATTTAGTAAAAAAATAAAATATGTAAATTTTTCTTTTTTCAGACTGCTTCGAAAGATTGTCGATTGGCGAACAACTGCCTAGAGATGCCATCTACCGAAATGTTTCGGAACTAACGACCCGCGAGTGCGAGCAGCTCTGCAAGCAAGACAAGCAGTGCCAGACATACGACTATGGGTGCGTGAAGCTTTGTTTTACTTTTACTAGATGTCGCGACTAGTTAAAAACTGCGCAAGCGCATTAAAGTTTGACTTTTGTAGTATTTTCCTTCTGTTTAGTCTTTACTTTTGCGAGACTAAATTTTAAGTAAAAAAAATAATATTGTGTAAGTTTTATATCTTACAAAATTAATGATTTAGTGAAATGCTATTGTGGAAAGAAAATTTTATTTTTAAATCATTTAACAAACAATACAAACATTTAATTGTGAGCTAAGCAATCAAAAAGCAAGAATACAAATATTTCATTGTGAGCTAAGCAATCAAAAAGCAACAAGACAAATATTTTATTGTGAGCTAAGCACTCAAAAAGCAATGGAATTTAGCCTTATTACAATGTTTCTTAATTATTTTTTCAGAGTCGGAGCCAAAGGCAACGCCACCTGTAATCTCAGCAACGTCAGTGAAAAAGAACTGAAAGAGAAGAACCTTCTTCATCGTCACCCTGACTACGACGTCTACGTCAGACGGTTCCAGTGCGAGCAATCACCTCCCTCCCCTCTCCAACCACAGTTTGATGACCCCGGAGAAGGCCCTGCACACAGACCAGTCTTCAGACCTGACGAAGAAGACAGAAGACCATTGGACGACTATTTGAGTGACTCTCGCCCTTTTGAATCCATTAGACCTGATCTACTCAAGCCCATTCCTCCATACAGGCCTCCTTACCACAACCATATTGACAACGATCGTCCCGATGACTATAACAATCAAAAACCCGTCTTCGATGCTCCACCAAGCTATGGGGCCCACAAACCCCAAGATATACCATACAAACCTGATAAACCTCAAAAACCAAACAGACCTTATAAAGATCCTTACAAAGATCCCTACAAACCAGACCCTTATGACGAACTACATTTCCAAGAACCGTACAAACCAAATAGACCTTTGAACCCTGGGTTTTGGAGACCAGATCCGTATCACCCTCCACATTTAGATGAAATACCAGATCTTTATGGACAGAAACCAATAGGACCTCCATTGCATGATCCTTACGGCTTAGAAAAGCCAGTGTACCATTATTATGTCAGACCAAATCGCAAACCTAGACCACAGCATGATTCTGGCTATGACAGACCTGGAGATTACCCAACGAAACCTGATCCTTATGGTGGAAATCCTGCAAGACCCGTAGGGCCTCAAGATTACAGACCTAGTGATTACCCTTCAAAACCTAATTACAATTACAACAGCCAATATGCTAGTAACTACGGCCAATCTAACTATCAAGATAATTCGATATACGTAGAAATATATGATCCACCAAGACCGTATAAGCCTCCAAAGAAGCCTTTGAACGATAAGCCTTATTACCAAGGCGGTTATGGACAAAACTATGGCTATGGAGACCAAGGTACATTTGGCTATGGGAGCCACAACAGCCACAATTCTTTCAGCCAATCCCAGAGCTCTCAATATGGACAAGGAACTATCACAGAACTTGATAATGGGTATAATAGACCCAGCAGTAATGGATATGGAAGCTCCTCTTTCAGCGGTAACTCAGACACAGGTTACGGAAGTCAATCTGGGTACGGGTCCCAAAAACCATCCAAACCTGCTTATACAAATCAGGGTTCTTATGGAAGCAGTCAAGGATCTTATGGAAGCACAAGCAGCGATGTTTCATATGGTGGCAGTCAGTCCTATGGAGGTAGTAAACCTTCTTACAGTAGCAGCCAAAACGACGGTCCTGGTTACGGCTCAAGCATTCAGAAGCCAAACGATTTTACCCAAAAACCTTCATACGGGAGTCAAGGTAACCAGGGCTATGGTAGCTCACAAGATTCTAACTACGGCTTTCAAGACAGTACCCAAGGATACGGAAATAAGCCTTCATATCATGCAGAACATCATAACAGCCAATCGTATGGAATAAGTCAAAGTAGCTATGAAATAAATAAGCCTGGATATAGTGATAATAGACCTGGATATAATCACCCTTCTTATGGCAATGATAGGCCATCTTATACAAGCGATCGGCCTATATATGACAACGATCGGCCTTCATATGGTAACAGGCCACAGAATGATAGACCTCCTTATGGAAATAAGCCTTCCTATGATGTCAGGCCCGGTTATGGTAACGATAGTCCTTCCTATGGTTACAAACCAAGTAATCAGAAACCTGCTTACGGAAATAGGCCTTCCTACAATAATGATAGACCCATTTATGATGATGATAGGCCTTCTTACGGTAATAAACCAAGCAATAGTAAGCCTCCTTATATCAATGATAATGAAAGGCCTTCATATGGGAATGATAAACCCTCTTATGGAAATGATAGGCCTTCATATGGAAACGATAGGCCTTCATATGGAAATGACAGGCCTTTATATGGAAACGATAAGCCTTCATATGGAAATGACAAGCCTTCATATGTAAACGATAAGCCTTCATATGGAAATGATAAGCCTTCATATGAAAATGACAAGCCTTCATATGGCAACGATAGGCCTTACGATATTAACAGGCCTGACCCGCCATCAAACAACCGTCCATCTGATTCTCAAGACTTAGGTTATGGAGGCCAAAATACTAACACTGACGACTACAAACAGCAGAAGCCTAATGAAACTGAAAATAAAAGGCCTGATGTTAGGCCGGTGTTTGAGTATGAGTTTGAGAAGCCTAGTAATGTGCCTAGTTATATAGTGAGGCCTGGTGGGGAGGTGATTACGTCGAGGCCTGTGACTGTTGGTGACTATGGTGGAAGACCAGCGTATGGCAGAGATCCTGGGCACCAGGTCTCCTATAAAGGTAAGTGTTTATAATATGTTTCGGAAAGTGATGTATATTTAAACTGAGCAGCGGGTCCAAAACTATCCTTTTCACCCTAGGGTGGAAAATAATTTTAAAAATAGAACTGAATTTGGTTACATTCAACCATAGAGTTACCTCATCGGCAATGAAAAAGTTTTCATCTGATTTTGTATGGGGACGGGACTTCCAAAATAAAAAAAAAATGAATTTTATATAAACAAGTTTTTTTTTAATTTATATCTCAAAAAGAGAATATTTGAGAATATCTCAAAAACGGTGCGTCGAAGCGTAGCTAAAATCTAACAAAATTGTCAACCCCCTATGGTACTCCGGAAATACTTAAGAGGCATCCGATAGACATTACAAAATATATTTTTGTTCAAAAAATTTTTTTGTTATTTCAAAACTTAACTTTTTTTTATATACCTATTATAGAAAAAACAGAGAAGGCGAAGGCCCCGGCAATCTTTCTTTTATTTTTCTAGATAGTTTTAGTTGTCTTTATTGCTTTTCTTATAGAGGGGGGATGAAAAGTAGAGTATATTTACTTTCCTTATATTCGAAATGAAAAGTAGAGTGTATTACTCGGCCGCAAAATTATTTTCACCTCGGGCGACGTATATTGAATCCCTCGCTGCGTTCAGGATTCTACTTTAGAACCCCTTCGCTGTGCTCGGGATTCTACTCTAGAATCCTTCACTGCGCAGTGGATTCAAAATAGCGCCCTCGCCGTAAATATATTATTTTGCTCCCTTGTAATACAATCTACTATTTTTAACCGACTTCTAATCAAAAAGGAGGAGGTTCTCTATTCGTCTGTATGTATGTTTTTTTTTTTTTGTTTTTTTTGTGTATGTCCACCGATTACTCGAAGACGGCTGAACCGATTGAAATGAAACGTTATTACATCAGGTTGGTTTCCAAGTTGGTCCCATTTTTTGAAAATACTGTCGTTTTCGTTACCACTTTATGTGAATTTAATACGTATCTTTAGGCATAACTCCTTTGTTTATAATCCGATTTAGATGATTCTTGTTTTGTTGAAAAGGGGATACCTCAAGGTATTTTAACCGACTTCGAAAAAGGAGGTTTTGAGTTTGATCACATACCTATTTACCAGAAAACACGCAAATTGCCTGCACGATGCACTAAAAAGAGTGAAATAAAAATTATTTTTATAAAAAAATAAAACCGCCTTCTAAAAAACCACATCAAAAAAGTAAGAAATAATTCCTCACCAAATAAATAACGTAAGTACTTTGAAGTCGGGTGGGTTTTAACAAAAACAACAAAAAAATTTACATGTTTCACGCCCGACTTCAAAGTACTTACGTTATTTATTTGGTGAGGAATTATTTCTTACTTTTTTGATGTGGTTTTTTAGAAGGCGGTTTTATTTTTTTAGCCTCCTCGATTCTCTAAAATTCACTCGATTCAGAGGGTTGTTATTCTGTAAGAATTTTCCGCCGTTATTTCACATTCACTTCTCTCGGATTCGGACACGAAACTTCTTTTGAAGTGAAAACTTCTTAAGCGGCGTTGTGCACTTTTTGTGATGGGTAAAATGTTAAAGGGGGTCTTAAAAATGTGGGGCTACTAGGGCATAGGGGGTATCATAAGAAAGAACTCTGCTAGCACATCTCAAACACTTTTTCTTTTTTTTAAGTCGCATAGTTTTCGACGATTCATGAAAAATTAAAAAAAAACCTGTTATCTCCGAAGTTTGCATAGAGAAAAATATGAAATTATTTTATGTGATAGAAGTTTATGTAAGGATTACAGGATAATAAAAAGATGTCACTAAAAAATAAACTTTTTCAGAAATCATTAACAAAACTTATATTAGTTCCACTATCGGTCAAGACCTGGCGTTGACCTAAAATTGCAATATTCTACACCGCAATTTTTTTACGAATAAGTAAAAGCCTTGCCGATGAAAATATTTTCACGTTTTATTTATTTCGGAATCCTCGATGCGCGAGTCCGACTCGCTCTTGACCGGTTTTTTTTACTATTGCTTTAAAAGTCTAGCTAAAACATCCTAAAATAGAACTAAAAGGTATAATAGGAAGCATTACTTCGCATTTAAAAACCTTCAAATCAACTTATCAGTTAGAATTAACTAGCTATACACTGGGATTAACCTTAAGTTAACAATGACCAATTTGTTAAGTAATTACTTATCTGACGGATAAAACTAACTTATAACACTAATTTGTTACTAGTTACGAAGTGCAATTCTTTGAGTACAAAAATTTAGATGGTTTTTTTTATCCACAAACGGGGTAGCACTTTGCCTTCATTATGTTTGCCTGATTATGGAAGCGCACTACTCTCGGAATCCTCAATTACTGAGGAACTGGCGATCATGACTCTCTATCTTATCTCTGCCGGAACACAGTAATGCTGAAAACATCAGATGTTATGTCGTCAGACTTACATAAGATGGTGGTAGCTAGCCAGGAGGACTAAGAACAAGTCGTACTACAAACCAGACTTCTGGGTCTGAAACCGGTTGTTGGAACTACTAGACAACAGACTCAGTTAAAATTTATAGGTTTTTTTATTTAGGATAGTTTGGGAGTCACGAGTGACATAGGCTACTTTTTATCCCGGAAAACATCTCTTTCCCGCGGGATTACGTCATGTAGTCTACGCGGGCGAAACCGCGGTCAGAAGGAAGAATAAATTAATTTCTAAAGAATAGAAAATCATCAAGTTTTGTATGTGTGATGTAATAAAACGAATGAAACATCTAGTCTTCTTTGTTTTTTTATTTTATAAGTTAGATATGAATTAGGTAGGTATATATAATACTAGCCTTGCGCCCGCGACATCGCCCGCGTTGACTACACGATCTTATGCGGGAATTTGACAATTTCCGGAATACAAAAGTAACCTATGTCCGTCTCCAGCTCGAAAACTATTCCTATACCAAAAACCATGTCGATCCATTGCTCCTGTTTGACGTGAAAAACGGACAAACAAACAAACATACTTTCACACTTATAATATTAGCATGGATTACATACGTAGCTAGTTTATTTATCTAAAATCTAAACAAATACCTATCCCGGTATTTATAGTTAAATTCATAAAAAAGGGGTCAACAGTCAAAGTTAAATATTGTCATAAAAGTTTTACTCGTTGACGTAAAATTTTGTTTCAAATATGCTACTGACATTATAGGCTAGGAGACTGACACCCACTTGCAGGAAGCTCCATTAAAGTTAATGCTTCATTAATAGTGTAGTCAATGAAGCTAGTTGACCCCCACAGTAATTCCTCAGTCACAAAAAACTTTACAGCATGACAAAGTATCAATAAATTAAAAGTATGGTATAAATTTCCAAAAAATTATAATAATAGAAGGTTAGGTATTTTTTAATGAAAGTCTTATTTCATTGATATCTTTTTTAGGAAAAATGCTCCGTCTAAACTTTCTTCACCAGACATATTCATGTTACGTATAAAAACAATAATATGAAACATCCAAAACAATATCCCAGCAGAAACACCAAATTTTAATAAAACAATTGGGGTAACTTGAACTGAAAAATGTCTCTGTCGAACTTTTTAAAGGAATTATGCCATTTTGCCAAGCATACTCATGCTTGAAAAAAGTTTTGGATTTTTATCAAGTATCACGTACTAGGAATAAATAACTCATTTGGTAAAAGAAATTTGGACTGAGAAATTACTCGGTTCAATATATAAACAGATTAGTTTATTTAGGTATAAATACCTAACTTCCGTGTGAGTTTTTTTTTGGATAATCATTTAAAAGTTTATGGCTCATGCTATTTTATAACCCAGCAAAGTTTCATCGACTGAGGAATTAGTGTATGGGTCTCCATACAAAGAATCTGTTCATTGCCTACACTATAAGTCTATTGCTGTCACTTTTCGTTATCAAGAAATAAAAAGTGACAGCAATAGATTTAATGAAGCATTAACTTTAATGGAGCTTCCTGCAATTGGGTGTGAGTGCAAGATAGTTGACACTCATCAATAATTAATCATTAGCAATTAATAATGTCTCCACTGATGGAAGCACATGACATACACTGGATTGGCAGTATGAAATGGATTCGTAATAATTATAGGTACCTACTGACATCATAAATAGGAAACTTATTCACTTTCTTCGTTATTAAACCACGCGTTATGACTAAATCATAATTTGGATGAAATGTTGCTAACTAGAAGGATATGACTCGATAACCCATTATCCAATTATTAAAACTGATAAGTTTATTGCGCCTGTTCTTCTTATCAGTTAAAAAAGTCTTAAACGGAACGGTCTTAGGAAAATATTGACGATTCAAAAGAGCTTATTTATTAAGTCAAGTTGAATAAAGATATTTTTTATTTTATTTTATTTTATTATTGAACGATCTAAGCTCCCCGTAAAGTGGCCAAAGCTAAACATGCCAAGATTGGTTGAAAGTTCACTCACATGCATTTAACGAAATGAAAAAATGAAAAATTAATGAAACCAATAAAAAGCGAGAAATGGCCGTGCCTTGACGTATTACGCTGAAAATTATGATAAAAAAATATTTGAATAAAATATTATTATTAAGTTGTTACTGTTGTGTATACGAGGAGCGAACTATAATGGCAACATTTTTGGTGCTAGTACTAAATTACTGCATTCAAAGTAAAAACAAAATTATCACAAAAACTTATTTGCATGCTGTACTTCACAGATACATTTACCAAGTTATTTTAATTTTTAGTTTTTTGCATTCACAATGCAGTTTTTATTACTGAAAAATGGAAAATGAAGTATTTAGAAAAAATCTAATCGTCTCACAACCAGCTCCGATGGGACTCGAACCCACGACCTTTCGCTATCCGGGCGACTGCTCTAACCACTGAGCTACGGAGTCGTTACGAGAAGCGTCGAATTTATCCAATACTTCTTACTCGCTGTATAGTCAGCGTTAATTTCATCAATGTGGAGATATTACTACCCTCACACGCGAAAGAAATACCTTTCCAGGTATTTGGCAATCGCTAAAGATGAAATTACTATTGCAAATTATTTTAATTTTTAGTTTTTTGCATTCACAATGCAATTTTTCTTACTGAAAAAGCTCCGTAGCTCAGTGGTTAGAGCAGTCGCCCGGATAGCGAAAGGTCGTGGGTTCGAGTCCCATTGGAGCTGGTTGTGAGACAGGTTGATTTTTTCTAAATACTTCATTTTCCATTTTTTACATTTACCAATTTATCGCACCCAGTCCCCTAAACTACATAATCGGAAGGTCGACCCCCAGTCTGGTTCATTATGATGTTAATATAATATTATCTGTCCATCTGTTCTAACAATGCGTTAATTCGTGCACCGAGGTTGGTTACGTTTTCCCGCGTTGTTCATTTGGCGTTATTTTGATAGGATACTAGTTATAATAGAAAAAGACAATACAACTATTTAAGACGGGTCTTGACCCAGCATTGACTTCAAATGCAGTAATGCTAATATTACACGCGTCATCCAAATTGATTCAATTTGGTTGAAACGCGCAGAAATTTTGGCGCACGTTGACATTGAATGATTCACTTTTACGTTTACATTGTTCAATTTGGTTGCTTCATCCAAATTGAAAGGCAAAAGTGAACCGTGTATTTCCGATATTAGTAGTTACGCTGAGCCACACGCGACAGCCACAAGCAGTCATTTGATAATAAGGACATGTTGCTTCGTACAAAGAGTCCCTTTTAAATTGCGGAAGTTTTGCTCCCATGACTTACTGCGTTACGGTCGTTTTATCAACGAGGACATTTTGCTCTGCGGACCACAACCTCTGTTTGGACTTGAAGCGAGAAGAAAAAACAAGTGACGACTAGTGGCGTCGGCGGGCGTCACCGTGTTCATTATTACAAGCTTTTATTTAACGTGCTATGTAAGATAGTTACTTAGTTAGTTAGTTAGTGGGGGACAAATCTTGCAAGCTAAATTTGACCCACTTCCCAGTGTCCGATTGAGCTGAAACTTAGCACACAGGTTTGATTTGGATGACAATACAATATTAAAGTACTGTCAACCAAAAAGGTTGTCATAAAAATTAAATTTTTACTAAAAACTTATTATTAACTTGCCATGTTAGTTAGTTTGTTAGTTAGTGGGGGACAAATCTTGCAAGCTTAATTTGACCCACTTCCCAGTATCCGATGGAGCTGAAATTTTGTATACCTACCTACAGGTTTGGTTTAGATGACAATAGAATATTAAAGTAAAGTCAGCAAAAAAGCTTGTCATACAAATGAAATTTTTACTAAAACTTATTAACTTGCCATGTTAGTTAGGTGGTTTGTTAGTTAGTTAGTGGGGGACAAATTTTGCAAGCTTTAGTTGACCCACTTCCCAGTCTCCGATAGAGCTGAAGTTTTGTATACAGGTTTGGTTCAGATGACAATACAATATTAAAGTACAGTCAGCAAGAAAGCTTGACATAAAAAAAACTAAAAAAAATTATATGTTTCATACATATAATTTTTTTTAGTAATTTTTTTCAGTAAAGTAACTAGAACTAGTAAGTAAGAAGTAACTTCAGAAAATAGGTTGATGGCGGCATTTTGTGGTTGCGGTCAGTGGTACGTGTGCGAAAAGGCTAACAGCCGGTTTCTGAAACGCCAATCAAAATTAAAATTAGCTAACACACTGTTAACAGACTGTCACAATTAATTCCCAATTAAAAGCACCTTAGGTCTCTGAAACGAAAATTATCTCACAATTAGGTTTAGATTTGTATGGGCACTGACAGACTGTTAACAGACTGTTGACAGTCTGTCACATTTTTCTTTCAGAAACCCAAACTACAATTAATTGGAGATTAATTGGGAGTTAGGTAATTTAAATTTTAATTGGCGTTTCGAAAACCGGCCGTTAGTTGTTTTACTACATACTAGAACTGACACCAGCGGCAGCGCAGGCTTGCCATGAAGCTTGCCATGCTAAAATAAAATGTTTACACGAAACCAGCGATGGACTGACACCGATTTCGGCGCCAGTCACTAGACCCATGATAGTTAATATGTAAATCAGCAAATTAGCCTTCTCATCACATCATCATCATCAGCCTATTAACTTCCACTGCTGGACATAGGCCTCTCCAAGAGTACGTCATCGAGCACGATCAGTGGCTGCTCTCATCCAGCTCTTGCCAGCCACCCTGCAAAGATCGTCGGTCTACCTAGTCTGAGGGCGTCCTACACTACGTTTGCCGATACGCGGACTCCACTCTAGAACTCGTTTTCCCCCAGCGGCTATCAGTCTGCGGCTTATATGGCCGGCCCAGTGCCACTTCTGTTATATTCATATATCAGCAATATTTTTTTATCCACAACATGGTAACACTTAGCCTTCAATTGGCTTCAATAAAGTTGAAGGTGGACTACTCCCGGAATCCTCAATCACTGAGGAACTGGCTGTCTTATCTCTAACTGCGGGAACACAATAATGCTGAGAAAATCATTGTTATGGCGTCAGACATAGATAAGATGGTGGTAGCTAGCCATGCGGACTAAGAACAAGTCCTACCACCAACCAAACCGAATACAATATGTACCCCCACTGGGAATCGAACCCGGGACCTCTGTGTCTGAAATTACGTTTTGTTATGTTTACGTTATGGATATGTCGCAGGAGGATGGTTGAATCCGGCGGATGGTTAAGTATGGCAGCATGTATCCCTCGGAAGTCCTGTAGAACACGTGATAGGTTAGAAATAAGGCGATCGCGAAGCGCAGCGAAGCGATCGTCTTAAATTTCGTGGTTATTTTTTTTTGTGACTCGGTCAACTTATGGGAAGATAAAATAGCTTACGGAAAAATGATCGGCCTAGGCGTTTAACTGAATGGCGGATTCAACCAGTTGGCTGCGACAGATATATACCTTTGTTTCTAAATACATACATAATATACATAATATATAAACAGCCAGACTGAGACAAAAAGGACAAGTTTATGCGCACAAATTTTTATTTTGTGCTTGGATCAAACCTTGTACTGTGCAGAAAGCAGATATCCGTATCACTGCACCAAACAGGTGTTCAATTATGCGATTGTACCACACTTTACCTACAACTATGACACATTAAGTCCCATAGTTTTGCCCAACGACCATGATGGCCAAACCACGGTCAAAACGAAGGCTATTTATTTTATAGTTTTTTGTTTTTAGTTACAATGACATGGTGTGCTATTATGGTATATTTTACGTTTTTTTTAATGAAAAAAAGGGTACTTACCTAATGTTTATTTAATAAGGTGAGATAAAGAAGGTCGATATTATAAAACATTATTTGTCTTATGTATTATATCGCTCCTAAAATAGCGGTGACACCGGATATATTTTCTATTAAACGCATATATCCCATCGAATACCACATACCACATATCACACAATAACACATGGAAGTATTTTCTTGTTTATTGTTGTTTTTGTTCTTCTTATTTGGTTTTCTGTGTGTATATTTTGTTGTGTGTTGCTGCAATATTTTCTTTCTTTCTTTCTTACCACACCAGGAATTTTTATTATTATGTTATACATTCCTCTAGTAATATATCTTGCGGTTTTACCCGCGTGGTACCCGTTTCCGTTGGAATATCGGGATACAATATAGCTTATGATACTAGACAAGAATGTAGCTTTTTAATGGTGTAAGAATTTTCTAAATCGGTCCAGTACATAGTTTCGGAGCCTATTAAATGCAAACAAACAGTCAATTCATTTCTCTTTACAATATTAATATAGATACCTAGATGTAAATGATGTATTCAGAAAAAATCGACCCGTCTCACAACCAGCTCCGATGACTCCTCCTACGACTCCGTAGCTCAGTGGTTAGAGCAGTCACTCGGATAGCGAAAGGTCGTGGGTTCGAGTCCCATCGGGTTCGAGTTGTGAGACGGGTCGATTTTTTTCTGAATACATCATTTTCCATTTTTCAACCATAAAAATTGCATTGTGAATGCAAAAAAGTAAAAATTTAAATACCTAGATGTATTTATTTTGTATCAGCTTTCCGGTGGCGGCTTTTCAAAGTCAAAGTCAGAGTCAAAACCATTCAAATTAGGATGTATCAACACCTATTTGGTTGGTTGCAAGACTTTTTCTTAGCTATCACCACCTTATCTAAGTTTGACGCCATAACAATGGTTTTTTCAGCATTTTTGTGTTCCGGCAGTTAGAGTTAAGATAGCCAGTTCCTCAGTGATTGAGGATTCCGGCAGTAGTGCGCTTCCACCTTCAGCCTTACCAGCACTGAACATCAGGTGTGATGAAGGCTAAGTGCTACCCCGTTGTGGATAAAAAAATTGCAAAGCTACCGTATACGTAAAAAATATGAAATAGATTATAAAAAGGTTCATCATGTCAGCCAAACGACGCGCGCACTGCTGGGCATAGGCCTCCCCCAAGGATCTTCACAACGATCGATCCTGCGCTGCCCGCATCCAGCGGCTTCCCGCTACCTTGACTAGATCGTCGGTCCACCTTGTAGGGGGTAAAAGAGTAATAAGGTTACGAAAAACCATTCAACTAGGTATTCCATAGTTAACCCTGGACTATTATCGCAATTTTAACACAACATAGCAACATGAATGGTACTAGCTGCCACTATTTTATCTTGTTTCAGCCAATAATGGCGCATAATGGAAGGTCTAAGCAATTTGGCTCGGGCCTACTGTTCCCTGTATAGTATTTGTGGGGGTGTGGTATAAGAGTAAACCTGTAAGCGATTTTGTTACTGATATTTTGCTGTCTAAAATTCGATACCAAAATCCCATGATTGTAATAGATAGACAGAAAAATAAACTCCTCGTAAAATGATGAAAGTTATTCGTCAAAGTTTATGTTTAACATTTCTGAAAAAAGTCATAGATGCCGGATTTAATTGTTACAGGCTTACGAATCATCTTTCTCTCTTTTGTTAAAATACGTGTTAAATCAAACTATAAACATAACGACATATCAGAACAATACTGGGTATGAGAAAATTGTCCTCTTAAATGTTATTTAATAATATTGTACAATATGTGCTTTATGCTTATTCACTGCCTAGCTTAGTGGACTGTTTTAGAAGCTACATACAAGTGAAACGAACGCTGGTTCTGGTGCAACTGACATATAATAATAAAAAAAAGAATAACGAAAATACAATGTCATATCAAAATAGAACTATAGACAAACTTAGCAATAAACAATAACAGTATAAAAAGTATAAATATCTATAAAAAAGCATGTGCGTGGTGCACATTCTGCCCCTTTCAAAGCAGGAGAACGAGTTTCTTTACTGGGCGCCTTAACACGCCGGCGGAGGTACAGACGTCCGCAACCCGGACAATTCCATCTCGTCCTGGAAACGTAGCCGTTACTCTGCCTCTGGGCCAGGTGCCTCTTGGGAGATTCCCATCAACGATCAAGACGAGGTCACCAGCCTTGACATTCCCGGTGGCTTCTCTCTCCTGCAGACGAGGCTTCAGCTGGGGAAGATATTCCTTAAGCCACCGCTGCCAGAAGTGATCCGCAAGGCGCAGGGCTTTCTTCCAAGAGCTACGACTGGCCAAGTCACTTTCACTAAGCGTTGCTGGGAAAGACGAACCCGGAGCGGAGCCAATTATAAAGTGGAATGGTGTGAGGGCTTCTTCTGCGTCCGGTTCACAGGGGACATGGGTGAGTGGCCTGCTGTTCACCAGCGCTTCGGCCTCGGCCAGAAGTGTGGCGAGTACCTCGTCGGTCGGTGTTCGCTCCCCGAGCGTGGCCCGTAGCGCCGTCTTCACGCTCTTCACCATGCGCTCCCAAGCACCTCCCATAAAAGGAGCAGCCGGCGGAATGAACTTCCACTCAATCTTATGGTTCGCCGCAAAATTTTCCATGTCTAAACCATATAAGGCTCTCAGCTCTCTGCTCGCACCGACAAACGCTGTCCCGTTGTCGGATAATATCTGGCAAGGTGTCCCTCTGCGGGCTATAAAGCGGCGGATGCACATGAGCGCTGTGTCGGTTGTTAAACTGTGCACTACTTCAAGGTGGATCGCTCGGGTAACTAGACACGTCAATACCGCGACGTACCGCTTTTCTCGTCTGCGACCAACGGCGACTTGTACCGGTCCAAAGTAGTCTAAACCGACGAACGAAAATGGGCGACGATGGTGAGCTAGTCGTTCCGCTGGCAGGTCTCCGACAGGCGGGCGAAGTGGTCTGGCCCGAAGAAGTCGGCACGTTGAGCATCGGTGAGTGATGGAGCGCAATGTATCTCTGAGTCCCAAAATCCAGAAATCCTGGCGCAATCGGCTTATCACCATCTCTGTGTTAGCGTGAGCGGCCTTAATATGATGGAACTCTATCAGCAGGCGGACTATGGCATGCTTAGCATCCAGCACGATGGGTTGACGTGAAGTCGACTCTATTCCTGTGATAGCGGCTGTTCGGTCTGACAGACGGATTATGCCATCTTGGTCCAGGCACACGACGAATCGCCTCAGGCGGCCTTGCAGTGGAAGGGGTTGCCTGTTACGAAGGCAAGTGATCTCTTTCTCGAAGCAGTCCATTTGGCTTTTACGAATCAAATGTACCTCCGCGCAGCGAATGTCGCTAGCAGTAAGAGAAACTCGCCCCGTCCTGGGTTCGTCCCTGGAATTAAAATTATTTAGACCCGCTGACACAGAGTCCACCGAAACCCCCCGCTTGAGCAAAGCACGTAAACGGATTACTGCTATAAATCTGTGAGCTCTTGCGGTTGCGCGTACCAATGTGAGCCATGAGCTAATGCGAGTGTGATCAGCACACAACGGCAAGCGCAACGGCAGCGTACCCAAGTTGTCATGAGGGTGGATGACAGCGCCTGACTGTGAGTTTGATGAGCTACCACGAGATGAAGATGATAATTCATGGGCGTTGGTGACAGCTACTTGGTGCGGCGAAATGGTATGAGAGATGGGAAGCGACCGTGCGGATGGTTTGAGCTCCTGGAGCTAGAATGTGCCCGTGCACATTCTGGACTGGTTCTTGTGGCCATTCGGATGCGAATAAAAATTCCGGCCCAGTTATCCACCGTGACTCTGGAGATAAGTCAATACTTTTGGCACGGGTAGCATCATCAGCAACGTTCAAATCAGAGGGAACCCATCTCCACTCGCTTACATTCGTTAACTCCGATATTTCACCAACCCGATGAGCAACGAATGGCTTAAAACACCGTGCATCACTTTTTCGCAACCAGCCCAGAACATTGCGAGAGTCGCTCCAGAAGAAACGTCTAGATGGCACGTAGCGATGACTTTCGCAGATGGATGATGCGAGGCGAGCCGCCAGTAATGCACCTTGAAGCTCTAAACGTGGTATGGAAATGGGCTTCAGGGGCGCTACTCTCGCTTTGCTACAAATGAGTGAGAGCTTCACGTTGCCATCACTATAAAGAAACCGCCAATAGGCCACTGCAACATAGGCTGATTCGCTGGCGTCCGCAAACACATGGAGCTCGCACTGATCGAAGCCTGTCGCCCCGATGTGGTAAAAACGCGGGATACGAATCTTTGATATTGCAGCTAAACTCTCAAACCACGTTCTCCAGGTTTGCTGCTCAATCTCCGGAAGTTTGTCGTCCCAATCGTATCCTTTGCGCCACATATTTTGAAACAAAATACGCCCAGGTACTACAATCGGCGCAAGGATGCCAAGTGGGTCGTAAACTCTCATCACGTACGACAAGACTAAGCGCTTTGTCAAATTCCCCGTTGGCACTTGACTGTCAGTAGTTGGCTGATTGAACGAAATCATGTCTTCCAAAGGCTGCCAAATTAGGCCTAAGGTACGAACAGATGTTGGAAAGTTTCCTAATGAGATTTCTTCTACCGCAGGATTGAGCAACAAATCTTTAGGTACTAGGGACAACGCGGATGGTTCATTAGAGACCCAGCTTCGCATTTCATACCCGGCTTGTCTATGAACTGAAACTATATCGGCAGCGAGCAACCGCGCCTTCCCAATCGAATCGACGCTTCCGATATAATCATCCATATAATGATCGTGTAAAATGGCGTCTGCTGCATCTGGGTAACGGTCTCGAAATTCTTCCGCATTTACATTTTTAACATAGAGTGCAGAACATGGACTCGATGCAGCGCCGAACATCATTGACGACATACGATATGTTCTAATCGGTTCATCAGGCTTATCACGCCAGAGAAATCGTTGGGCATCGCAGTCTGAAGGTCTGATCTTTATCTGTGGGAACATTTCCCGAATGTCAGCATTTAAAGCCACACTATTCTCCCTAAAACGGAAAAGAACTCCTAAAAGAGGCTGCAGAAGGTCAGGCCCCGGCAAGAGCAGAGAATTGAGACTGACGCCTTGACATTTCGCCGCTGCATCGTGAACCACGCGGAGTTTGCCTGGTTTTTGAGGGTGGGTTACTCCAAAATGAGGGAGATACCAACATACTGCTTGTTCTGAAGTATCCTTGCACAACTCTGCGTAACCTTTATCAAACATAGCTTGCACGTTTTTACGATATAAAGCTGCGTAAGACCTGTCTTTATTCATTTTCTTCTCAAGACTCAAAAATCTCGACATTGCTAAAGGATAACTGTTAGGAATTCGTGGTATATCCTGACGCCACAGTAGACCCACTTCGAAACGTTCAGAATTTAGCCTGCGAGTCGTGTCTCTAAGAATTTGCAACGCGTGTTCGTCGCTGGCACTGCGAATCTCCCGCTTTGCGATTCCAATTGCCTCTAACCTATATTGTTCTTTAACTAGAGTTTCTAAAGAGGTTACATCGGGTTTAAAATCAAAAACAGAAGTTTGGTTTACAAACTCGACCGGGCGGGTCTTACTCGAAGTGAAACCGAATAACACCCAACTTAAAGCAGTTTCGATCGCTACCGGTTGCGACGGAGTGCCCGTTCGAGTTTTCTTGGCAACTGTCAGATGCCAGTTGTCAATACCTAAAATGATCGTTGGCTTTGCATTGTGGTATGGCAACACGTCGACTAAATCAGATAAATACGCTAGCTTAGAAACGAAATCTTTTCTCACTGACTGTGCCTTAATACCTAAATGATCGATCGAACGCGCTTTCTGGACGCGAAAGGAGTCCGTCTCATAACGGCCCTTGATGTTAAAATCAACATATTGAACCGAAGTGTCCTTCGACAGACCGCCTACACAATCCAGTCTGATGGTAGCTTTCGGTCCACTGACACCAATTCGCGCCGAAACGTCAGACTCTATAAATGTGGATGTGGACCCGTCGTCCAACAAAGCGTATGTGTCCACACTGCCTAAAGGACCCGACACGGTGACTGCAACTATTTTAAGTAGAGGCAAAGAGCGCGCAGGTGACAGCTGCGAGCCTACGGCCACGGCAGCAGCGTGAGCGACTGTGACCTGCGGGTTATTTGCCTCCTCCACTCGTTCGGTAGCACTCGAGGTAACACTATTGCTTTTCACTTCGGCAATATCAACATGGGCACAAGCAAGTTGTGAATCAGAATCGTGCAATAAAATGTGGTGTCGATATTTACAACCATTTCGATTGCAAAGAGTTTTTGCTGAACAATAATTAATTCTGTGCCAACCTTTTTTCAAACATCGATGACATATTTTATTCTTTTTTATAAATTGCCATCTGTCTTGAAGTGACAATTCCTTAAAAAGAATACAATCTGCCAAACAATGACTTTTATTGCAATATAAACAATTAATTAATTTTGAATTTTGTGTATGCTGCGAATAATTTCCCTGGACTGTGTGCACTCGGTGCACATTGTGCCTCGAGGTCCCAGGTTCGATTACCCTGCCCCTGTCACGCTGCATGTCGAAACATTGAGCATAAGTCCCGGGTTCGATTGCTCCGTATTTGAGCTGCAAGTCTGCCTCGCGAGCCAGGAAGTTTGAAAATGAGACAAGGCGTTCCTCTCCCAACCCCTCTTGAGAGGCCGCGAAATCGTGCCATCGTGACCGCAAATGTGTAGGGAGCTTCGACACCATGCTACTAAATAGCTCGGGCGATCGGATGTAGTCCGAGCGGTCTAGCAGCCGAACGACTTCTACACAATTGCGGACACGACACGCAAAATTTACGATGTCCTTACCGTCCGCGTTCAATTTTGGCAAGGAGCGCATGGCAGCAATCTCTTGCATTACTATGAGTTCAGCGCGCCCATATTTAATGTCCAGCACGCTCAGTACGTCAGCGGGCACGCGCGCTGACATGAGCAAGGCGTGCACGGCCTCGCGCGCTCCTCCGCGCAGCGAGTAGCTGAAACGCGCTAGATTCTCAGCGTCTGTGTACAACGCTTCTGTGTCGTAAAAGGCACGCTTAAAACTAAGGTAGTCGGTAGGCGACTTACCATCGAAAAATGGTAAACTAATATTACTACTACTACTTCGTTTATTTACAACACAAATTTTCTCTAAACATGCTACTAGTCGCGGAAAGAGGTCTGAGTCGGCGGGTGCTGGTGGGTTCGTGCTGGCACCGGCCGGAACGGGGGCTGCTCGCTGGGCTACCACCGCTGTTCCTGGCGCTTGTGCTGCCGGTTGAGCGGAGGCAGCGTCGGCTGCTCTACCCGCTACGGTCGGCACTGGCACGAAATCTTCCCTGTGGCCCGAAGGAAGGTGGCTGCACTATGGGACCGCGGGAGCGGCCGCCCGATGTACATCGGCGAGCCAGCTGTGAACTGGATAGTCCTTGTGACTAATACTATACCGACTACAACTACCTCGACTACTGTCTTCGGCTTCAATCGCGGCGATGTTCGCCCGATGCGCCGACTCGAGCACCTCTCTTCTTATATCCGCTAACTGGCGCGCATGTTCCGCCTCGGCGGCGAGAATTTTCGCTCTAACCGTCGCAGAGGTACGGCTAGAGCGGGAGCCGGATGGTTGTGGCGGCAGCGACGTACCGACGGCACCTGGCGACGACGTACCGACGGCACCTGATGGGTCACTTACCCCAGGTTCCCTTTCTTGAGCAGGGACCTCTGTACCCTTCTGGCTCCTAGTTTGCACCATCTTACTTTCACTGGCTCTGAACGACCAAATATTCACTGCCTAGCTTAGTGGACTGTTTTAGAAGCTACATACAAGTGAAACGAACGCTGGTTCTGGTGCAACTGACATATAATAATAAAAAAAAGAATAACGAAAATACAATGTCATATCAAAATAGAACTATAGACAAACTTAGCAATAAACAATAACAGTATAAAAAGTATAAATATCTATAAAAAAGCATGTGCGTGGTGCACAATGCTTTATGCAATTATTGTAATAAGTAACGTTCTCTCGCCGGTCCTGAGCTCAGAACAATAATTTTAGTTATTGTTCTGAGCTCCTGAGGCCTTAATAAGGCGTTTTTCAAAATGGCCGCATCTGTCAAAGCCTTATAAGGCTTCGGGGCGATGGAACATTTTGGTACGTTTGTACTCTATTCTGCTACTCCTATCTGTGTTTTACTTGTTTATTGTGTGTGGGATTTGACACTGAAGCGATAAAACGTCACAGTTTTAACCAATCACCATTCTTTGCGCCTTTTCTTAACGTCAAGATGACCTTACGTCACCCCGCGCCATTTTCCCATGACAGATAACCGCAATTTTTTCAAAATGGCCGGACATATCAGGGGATTTTTTGTGAATGTCGTTAGTTTATTGCGCCCGTTCTTCTTGTCAGTTAAAAAGTTTCGAATGGGTGGTAGGAAAATATTGACGATTCATAAGTACATGCTTATTATGTCTATGTGAATAAATAAATATTTAAAACTGATATATATAAGACTGTAAAAAAGTAACTATACAGAGACTCAAAAAACAGCCCTCGGACAGAAAATGTTTGCCACAAACACGTTTGAAAAATGCACGGATTTTCATTCTTTATATACGCACGCCTTTACAAAAATGTATGAATACAATGATACAATGCAAAGACGCTCTCGTAAACCGCTGGCTAGAACGCTAAACGCTTAGCTGCGCTACCAATCATTCGTTCGCTTTTAACTTGGACCAACATTTATAGAGATAGCAATCAGATATCAACCATCTTGAATCATTGTGTACGAAACTTATTGTTAAAGTTATATCATAGCTGCGACCTTCCCCATTGTGTTTTAGAGGATCTTACGACGATTTCGTGGAAAATATTCGAAGTCTTGTTAATAGAGAATTGACTAGAATAATGTAAGAAACAAATTGGTTGGGATCTAAAATATGTTAACTAGTTGTACAATAAATTCCGACACTTAAAAGTTTTAAGTTACAATAAACCCCATTGGAGACAAAACGGACAATTGCTTTATTTTGCTCAAAGCAATTGCCCGTGAAGAAAATAGCCTCTGTAACATAGGCTACTTTTTGTATCCCGGAAAAAAATCACATTCCCGCGGAATAACGTCGTGTAGTCCACGCGAGCGAAGCCGTGGGCAGAAAGCTAGTATCAATATAAAAATGGACTCTAAATGAAATCGCCGAATGATGTAAACAAAAAAAAAAGACAAAATTCAAACTTATATACGTTAATATCATGATAATTCATAGTCTATTTTTTATCCACAACGGGGTAGCCACAGAAAACATTGAAAGAGAAAAAAATAGGGGCCGCCACACTGGCGCGTCCGGCGGTCGCCGCGACCGGCGGCGGAGGGAATAGTACGTGTTCGCGCGTCCTGCGGATCCGCAGGTCGCCTCCGCGCCCCGCGGTCGCTCCAGTGTGGCCCACGACTTTGCGTTCATCGTACCTCCTTATTACTTGAAGATAATGCTGAAGGTGGAAGCATACTACTTCCGGAATCCTAAACCACTTAGGAACTGGCTATCTTATCTCTAACAATGTTAAAAACATCGTTATTACGGCTGTTACGGTTAACATCTCGCAAGATGGTGGTAGCTAGCTAGGCGGTCTTAAAATAAGGTCTACCACCAATCAAGATAGTCTATCGTTGAGAGAAACAATACCCCTAACACGAAATCTATAGTAAGGTATCGTGATCATATTATATTGTATGAAAGCCAGAGCAGCGTTATAAATATAATGAACTAAAATTCAATATAGATTTGACAGCAGCACTTTGACAGCTTTTGACGGATAATATCATGGAGCTAGACTTAATACTGAGTTAACTGGAGTTTTCACCCTGAATAAAAAAGTGTGCCCAGCAAATTTGACATTTAGTATGTAGTGGCTGTCAGTTGCATGGAGCTAGACTACATGCTGAGGTAACTGGAGAGTGCAGTACTATCACTTTTTTGTGACCACAAATTACACTGTGGCTGTCTTCCGTCTCACCTACTCTTTGAAAAAATACGTATGGTCATATGAGACAACTGACCGCCACTACATACTAAATGTCAAATTTGCGGGGTACACTTTTTTATTCAGGGTGAAAACTCCAGTAACCTCAGTATTAAGTCTAGCTCCATGGTCAGTTGTCTCATATGACCATACGTATTTTTCAAAGAGTAGGTGAGACGGAAGACAGCCACAGTGTAATTTGTGGTCACAAAAAAGTGTTAGTACTGCACTCTCCAGTTACCTCAGTATTAAGTCTAGCTCCATGGATAATATTGTAGACGATAACCATAACGTCATTTCGTAGGTACTTCGGCTACTCTACTAACACAATTATTTTACACGGAGTTGGTTCAAATGTGGTGATTGACATGTATCTATTTCGACTAACTATTGGGCAATTTGCTTCTTTTGAACTGTCATCAAATGTTTGTTTAAATCCACCATCCTAAAGAAGATTATCTTTTCACCTTGAGGAAGCCCAAGGTCTAACCATAGAGTATCTATTTTGTTTCTTGTTAAAAAAACGCATTAGGTTTTACGGTTCAGTCGAAGGCGGAAAAATGCAATTTATATAAACACACGGAAGAATTGAGATGTACCATTGTTTAAGTTGGTTTTTTCTTGTCTTACAAAATTCTTGTATTTGGATTGATACAAAAAATATGACGTAATGAATAGGATATTATTGAAATCTTCTTATATATAAAATCTTCTGGCACAGTGTTTTCCCCCTCTTCTTCTGTTACAATAAAATATTTAAAAAATTAGATCAAATAAAGCTTAAATGTTTTTATTTCAATTTTTATTTTTTTGCATTCACAATGCAATTTTTATTAGGTATTGAAAATTTTAAAATAGAAAAAATAATTGGAGTATTCAGAAAAAAAACTACTCTTTTCACAACCCCTTTTCACTAAGTTTTCACTTAAAAAAATTATTTTTATAAAAAAATAAAACCGCCTTCTAAAAAACCACATCAAAAAAGTAAGAAATAATTCCTCACCAAATAAATAACGTAAGTACTTTGAAGTCGGGCGTGAAACATGTACAATTTTTTGTTCTTTTTGTTAAAACCCGCCCGACTTCAAAGTACTTACGTTATTTATTTGGTGAGGAATTATTTCTTACTTTTTTGATGTGGTTTTTTAGAAGGCGGTTTTATTTTTTTATAAAAATAATTTTTATTTCACTCTTTTTAGTGCATCGTGCAGGCAATTTACGTGTTTTCTGGTAAATAGGTATGTGATCAAACTCAAAACCTCCTTTTTCGAAGTCGGTTAAAATACCTTGAGGTATCCCCTTTTCAACAAAACAAGAATCATCTAAATCGGTTTATAAACAAAGGAGTTATGCCTAAAGATACGTATTAAATTCACATAAAGTGGTAACGAAAACGACAGTATTTTTAAGATTGCCTGAAAACTACTGAACCGATTTCAAAATTTCAAAAAATGGGACCAACTTGGAAACCAACCTGATGTTATAACGTTTGAACCATTTCAATCGGTTCAGCCGTCTTCGAGTAATCGGTGGACATACATAAAAAAAAAATTAAAAAAAAAAAACATACATACAGACGAATAGAGAACCTCCTCCTTTTTGATTTAGAAGTCGGTTAAAAAATGACAGATTCTATCAGGTTAGGTTCTGTTAAAACAGTGACCAAAACGCCGCGCGAGCCGAGCGAGCGAAGCGAGCGTTTCGCGGCAGCGGCCGGCGAAGCGCCAGAATCGACTTTATACACCCACCCTACCCCCTACTTCAGTTTAATAGGAAATGGGAATATGTATAAAGTCGTTTCTGGCGCTTCGCCGGCCGCTACCACGGCACGCTCGCTTCGCTCGCTCGGCTCGCGCTGTTGGTTCATGTAAACCTAACATGCTCGTCGCTTCGCTCCTCGCACCTATCAGGAGTACGTGGGTCACTATTTTAAACTTAATAAACCGTAGGTGAAATGATCAGTAGTTCAATCAACCGTAGGTGAGTTGATCGTAGGTTAGATGACCAGTAGTGATTTCGTCCATTAGTTATTTCAAACATAGGTGTAACGTCCAGTCGTTATTTTGAACAGTAGTTCTTTTGTTCTCCGTTTTTATTTCGACCATAGTCGAAACGCCCGTAGTTATTATGATACATACCCATATAGACTAGTGGTACACACCACCGGTATCAGACCCAGAGGTCTCAGGTTCGATTCCCAGTAAGGGTTCATATTGTATTTGGTTTGGTTGGTCGTAGGGCTTATTCAAAGTCCTAGCTAGCTACCACCATCCTATCTGAGTCTGTCGGTGTCTGAAAACGGTGTTTTCAGCATTCTTGTGTTCCAGCAGTTAGAGATAATATAGCCAGTTCCTCAGTAAATGAGGATTCCGGGAGTAGTGGGCGTCCACTATCGGCCAGAATTAATAACCTATCCACAGATAGGGATAGGTGCAATCCAGATTAGTTGCTATGCAAAACTTGATATTAACATAGAATTAACGACAGTTGCCAGGGTGTTGCTAGGTGTTGCCTAGCAACTAATCTGGATCGCACCTATCCGTATCTGTGGATAGGTTATTAATTCTGGCCGTATATCATCGAATAAAGAGAAAGGGCCATGACCCACCACGCGGGCTCAATGCGGATTGGTGGGTATTAACGTCGTTGATTACTATGCAAGATTTCATCAAAGTCGATACATTACTAGGCGTGAAAATGAAATTACAGATTTACATTGATCCAGTAACTAGCGCCCAATTTAGTTCCAGTAAGTAGGCAGCCGTTTTACTCCATGCCAGTGCTGGCGCCAGTGCTGGGATCTGCCAAAACAGACAGACAGTGTAACTTTCGCATGTACAATATTTGTTTGTACCTTTAGCACAAGCACGTACCCAGGATTTTTTGTCGGGAGGGGTCCGTTGGGGGGGGGGGGGGGGGTGTAGTTTAGATGTTTGTTGCTCAATCATGCCAAAACGGCTGAACGGATTTGGCTGACATTTGGGACACAGATACTTTGTAGCCTGGAGTGGAACATAGGCTTCTTTTTATTCGGAAAAATATCACATTCCCGCGGGATAACGTCATGTAGTTCATGCCCATCCCGCGGATGAATGGACACTTTCGGGGGGGTCCAGACCCCCTGGACCCTCCACCCCCTGGGTACGTCCTTGCTTTAGCACGGGCGTAGCCAGCGGGAGGGTTCTGGGGGTTCAACCCTCCCCCCCCCCCCCACCCCGGAAAGTTAAGATATTAAAATTCATAAAATTAATATAAGGTCAGGCGTGCGGCGTAGTTACTCATTCATTACTAAACTTTTACACAAAAATATGTGTTTTGAATTCTCTACCACCCCCGCCCGCCAAGCGCAAAGCAATAACTGCCTGAAACTTACCTTGGCCATACCATCCTTTTCTGAAACCATTTCAGCGCATTTTCGAGATTCTATTTGAGGACCTTCGGATAGGTTTAGAACGCAGAAATTATCGTCGTAATTGTAAACTATAAGCACAAACTGCGATTTCAAAATGATTATTTGTGTGTAGCTCATTTTATTTCCGAAGTTATACGAAAGCAAAATTTTGGTAATTCGACACTGACTCACTGATCAAAAAATAAAATCAGTACTTCCCGTAAGCCAAGAGACCTGAAATTCGAGTACAGGGTTAGGGTTTAATGTCCACATAAAGGGAAAACTATCAAAACTAGGGTCATGGAAAACCATGAGTACCTGATGAGCCTGAGGAGAAACCGTAATAGACCAGCCAAACTTTAAAGTTATTGGCATGCTGTCTTCACAAAAGCTTTTCTCTGTTCCGTGATATTGTTTGTACTTTTATTCGTTTTATTTTTTCGAACCCTCCCCGATACTAAAACCTGGCGTAGGCCTGTGACCTTTAGATTAGTAATTTGGGTTTTTCTAAGGTCAAAGGTGACTTCACCTTTATTTCCCTAGGCAGTAAATCTAGCCCAACCTTGGTGCTGGCATTACAATGTACGGAACATCGGCAAGGAAGCTTCATCTATTGTATTTTGGCGCGAAAACTTGACTGGGAATAGATGATTTATTCATGTTGCTTGGAATTCGTTACTTATTATTTGTATTATAATGTTCATTACATGACATTAAACATTTTAATGTTTCATGTCATATTTGCTACGAGTATACCTATAGAAAAAATATGTTAATGATGTAACATGGTGTCTAAACATTGCAAAAATCCGTGGTATACAGTAATAATTTACGTTTGTTTGGTGGTAGGACTTGTTCTTAGTCCGGCTGGCTAGCTACCAAAAAGTTAAAAGTTTATGCATATTACAAATTATACTTAAAAGGGACTGGACTAAGTAAAAACATAACATAATATTATTTATGTTATGTTTTTACTTAGTCCATCATTCTGTCGGTAAAAGAATCACAAAGTTCTGGTCTTATTTTCAGCTATAATCAATTTATTAATGAATATCGGGATAAAATATGTCACTCGGGAAGAATGTAGCATGTAGCTTTCTAATGGGCAAAGAATTTTCGAAATCGGTCCAGTAGTTTCGGAGCCTATTCGATGCAAACAAACAAACAAACAATCAAATCTTTCCTCTTTATAATATTAGTATAGATGACGCATATTACTGAGCCAATATTTTAATACATAATATTAAACTATTTATCTAGCGACTCCATTAACGATTTGCAAAAATAATGTTAATTTCACGAGTAATTCAAATAAAACTAACTTTGCGTTTACTATTTCTGGTTTATTTGTATGTGTTTTTTTGTAGGTTTATACCTCTTCGTAAAGGAGTTCTAATATATTAAAATCTTAAAAAATGTTTTGGTACTTATATGAAATGCGATTGTAATTTTTTCAAATAAGTACATTTTTAAAGAGGTTTTCTGAAATATTTTAAATGAGTTTCTCATTTATTTCCAGCGTTTTTAGCACGTTAGAACAAAGTTAAATCATTTGAGTCGATAGGTTAGGCGAAAGTGGCACTGTGGTGAATTTAAAAAATATAATATTGTAATTCTAATACACAATTTTGGGCCCATAGTCTAGTATTTTTAGACGGTATCATTAAATTTCCTCGTAGTCACTGCTAGAAGTAGATAGCAAAACTGCTAAAAGTGGCCGTTTTTGACACAGTCATTTGCTATCTACTTCTACGAATGACTATGAGAGAATGTAGCGATACCTTCTAAAAATACTAGACTTATGGGGCCCTAGAAAATTGTTGTAAAGTTTTATTAAAATCTTTTTCTACTTCAAGTGGCTGCAAATCCATATGGACAGACCACGACTAGTAGTACTGAGAGGCCCACGTATGGGAATCAATTAATAAAAAGATGGAATTATAGCGAGACAAATCTTTACTGCGGCGCTACGGCCGATATAATCTATCTACTACAACACGCAAGCGCAGAATCGTTCTAGACTAAAACAAACTACTCGCGTAATGACAATGCATTCGATATTTTGAATACTATAAAAAAAAACAACCATAGACAACGCAAGGAGGTATCATATCCTCACAATATGATACCACAGTACCTATAGATATTAATGCGTTCAAAAACACTTTTAACTTTCTTACTCAAATGTAAGTATAGATTTTATCTAAATTGGTTTAAAAAGTAAAAAACCTAACAAACAGCTAATAAAATATATAAAATACATTCAAAATATCGTCTCCAAAAAACTCTCGTATCTAAAAAAACTTGTAAACTGACACATTTAGACTCATATATCACGTCATACACAAAAATTACTTGCATAATTACACGTTGTACGGTATAATAAGTACATTATAATTCTCGTGTGATCAACAATTGTCGGATATATTAGGTTTTTGCTTCAAACAAATACTTTTTGAAAGACAATAGGCGCGGTGCCGAACTTATCTGGCTTAATCAGCTGCACGTTGGATTTGAGTGGATAAGACTTGTTCATTATGGTTTTTACAAGCTTCTATTTTACTTTTTTGTAAGCACATTTTAGATTTCTACACGAACTGTTCATTGTGATAAAGCCACTTTTTTACGGATTTAATCACTTGTATATTGTACACAAAATTGAATTGAATTAATTTTAAATTGTGTTTTTAAAAGATTTTTTGTTCCGGCACCTTTCCAGGGGCTATGGTCGCGGATACTGATCCGTGACCATGGCCAAAATTACCAGTTGTGTTACAACGCGTGATTATATCTAAACAGCGTGTAAGAGGTAGGTATTGAACAAATTCGACGCTTCTCCTAACGTATTCGTAGCTCAGTGGTTAGAGCATTCACCCAGACAGTGAAAGGTCGTGGATTGGAGCCCCATCGGAGCTAGTTGTGACACGGGTCAATTTTTTCTAATACTTCATTTTCAGTAATAAAAATTGCATTGCAAATGCAAAAAAAGTAAAAAAAAATCCTTAACAAGTAAAACATAAACGTTAGTAATTGTGATTTACTACTTAGCAACAATTAAATAGCAGACAGTTTTGTTGTGTTCCGGCATCTATAGACAAGAAAACCAGTTCGTCTGTGGTTGCAGGCTTTTTGAGTAGAACGATACTATTATAATATATTCTGTGGTAGCAGGTTATTTATTTATTTATATATTTTTAAGAATTTTATTTAACTTAATCATGTCAGAGCGTATTTTTGCAATCACATAAATAAGAAAAAGTGTCATTAAATTGTATTATTTCTGATCACTATCTTGGTAGAGTTATAAGTTGATTAACGCACTGCACGCAACTTGCGTGACTGGGAGCGTATTCAAACCAGTCATGTCCATACTATTCTTTCGTCAGTTTTCCATTCACATATAAGCTTACGTCAGACAATGCTACTGTTCAGTCTTTCTACATAACGCGTAGTGACCTCACTGACCCATAAATACAATATTTAACACAACCTTTAACATTTGACATGAATATAACCTGCTAATAGTGCAATAAAAACTTTTTAAAAATGTGTTTACTTAAACATACACAGACTTTTTCGTGTCTCAGTTTAAAAAAACAAAAGTTTTACAAACTTTTTTGAAACTATTTAATTTTAAACTTTTTAACACCGAACTTTTTACAGATTAACCGTAGATTTGGCTAGGTGTGAAATGAATAAAAAAAGTTGTGTGCATATCATTGTGTGTGAATAATGCATGTACAGTGCAGTGAAAATGAAAGTGCAATTGACATTATTGGTTTGCCTGTATGTGAATATTGCAATTGGATCGAGAGTTATACTTGTGGAGAACGCGCCTAGTAAGTTATTAAGGATTAAGTAAAAAGAAATATATGTGTATTAAAAAAAAGTAAACTTAATATTATTTTTGATAAGGTACTTGGTCGTTATTTACGTTTAAATTAATTTATCAGAAAACAATAAAATTTGAAAAAAAAAGTGCAGGTTGAATGCTTTTTTAACTTTGCTTCAAAGTAGATACTGTAGACATGATATCATACCATAAAGTTTTTAAGAAATCATTTAAAAATGACTTTATTTGTTAAACAGAATGTTGAATGTACCCCAGTAATTCATTGCTTTCAAAAACATAAACATCAAAAATGCAGTCCCCTAGACCATACAGGTAAAGTTGCAGGTGATTGCTAGTAATAATATAAAGTAACTGAGTATGAAGAAAAAATCGATCCATCTCACAACTAGCTCCGATGGAACACCAACCCACGGCCTTTGACTATCTGGGCGAATGTTCTGACCTCTGAGCTACGGAGTCTACTGAGCTACGGAGTTTTGAGATGGGTCGATTATTTCTCTCTTAATATTTTCAATAAAAAAAATATTGTGTAGTGAATGCAAAAAAACTAAAAGTTATTTGAAAAATTAATTGAGTAGGTATTTTAAGAACGCGTAACTGAAATTTTGAGGAACAAAAAGTAGGATTTAAAAAATTCACAATCCTTACATCCGGATGTTTGTAACTCTTTCACGCAAAAACTACTGAATGGATTTTAATGAAGCTTTACAATAATGTAACACATACATCAAATAACACATAGGCTACTTTTTATCTCAATATTCCCACGGGAACGGGTACTTTGGTGCCCTACGTTGACCTATTCCTATTGGGGATGCACGAAAATAAAGAAAATAGAATTGTTGGTATCACTTTTACTAATGGCTTCAGAGCCAAGACGCCTTAGATCCTATTACAACGCCGACGGCTGAATTATTCTAGACTAAAACAAACTGCTTGCGAATGACATAATGTGTTCGATTTTTTTTAATAAGTACAATGAGGAATTTTCTAAAAGGTATCGTAAGCTTATTTCAAATAGGTGCAAGAGATGGCGCTAGCTAAACTTTTCTTTTTTTTTAATAACAATACCTTGGACATTTGACAGCCTACGCAAAACAAAATAAAATTTTAAAAATGTAAATAAATATGTAAATAATCTTGTTATATAAGGTTTTATTTCTAAATTACTACTTTTAGGATATGACTTAAAGTTCAACCGTAGTCCATACTTCGCTATTTTTGTTGTGCCTATAAAAATGTACAATAACTGTCAAGTTGAAAAGTTTGTTCAAGTTTGTTTTTGCATCTAGAGAATGAAAATTCAGTACATAGATACTAACTTCTTAATTAATTTGAGCTATTAATTTCAACTTTTTCATGAAAATGCCACTTTTTCCACATTTTCTTTTCTTTCTGACATTAACAGTTATTTAAATTAAAATATAATCAAAACCAGGTAAAATAAGAAAAAAACGATAACTCATTAATATATATATACGCAACAAAATTCGTGAAACAATACATTCAACTTTCCCGTAAACTGGGGAACGCAAAAAAACATACCATATAGTGTGCCAATCTTTTCTGTTCCGGTGATTCTCTTTGGAACTAAAACAGTTTTCATACGACAGTCCATTTTATTAGGTAATTTTGTATTGCAAGTGGCTCCTCTTTCACGACTGTCACCGGAACAGAAAAGCTTGTGGCACTATACATGAAAATTAAGAAAAAAAAGAAAAGTGGTCGCAGCGACATCTATTGAGCATTATCGAACCTACTGGAAAACTTCTCATTAAAAGAACCAACATGCCATAGACAAAAGCAAAGAGTAATTATATTGACACATCATACCACAGTACCATGCGGGTAAAACCACGCGTAGCAGCTAGTATTTTAAAAATCCTTAAATATTTGATAAAACCCCTAATAATAATTTGAGGGTCTAATTTGATATTGATGGTATAATTGACCACTTTAGTAGCTAAATAGTAAAGGGCTTTTTATTAGATTAATTTTAGATGGGTGACCAAAAATTTTATCTCTTCTGTGCTTCATCATCATCATCATTAGCCATTTAATGTCCCCACTGCTAGGGCACTGGCTTTCCTTATATAGGTATTAACCACTGCAAATTCAACCAGCACTGACGGCTTAACGTGCCTTTCAAAGCACGGAGGAGTTCGATATATACATGTTTGGTCACCCATCCCGTGACCGACCATTGCGAAAGTTGCTTAACTTCAACGATCGCAGGCCGAGCGCGCGAACCACTGCGCCATGAGTCTTCAACAAATTATTCTGTGCCTTGAAAAGAACAAAAAATCTTTCTGTGTTCTGTGGAGGTACGTGATATCGAGAACGATAGCAGTTGCATTTTGCAGGCGTTAGCACTCACCATTCCGCATTCGGCCTAATTGGTAGGCAATCCTTATTATCCACCACTAAGGAATGGGAAAGTGACATTGATGCTACGTTTATGAATTAAAGATCCAGATCAAAAGGATAATCTGCCATATTCCACGTCTTGATGAAAATAATACGCACGAACTAATTTATTAAGAAAAGACATCAACGCACGAGAAATTAAAAAACGTTGATTTCCTTTCTTTGCGTTTACCTATATACATTTATATTGAAAATTAAATAAGTATTAGAAAAAAAAGACCCGTCTTCCTGGTAAGTAACTATGGTAGGACTCGAATTGTGGAGCGTAGATTTAGTTTATGTACTTACCTACATATTTAAGGCTTCCACACACCAGATGCGTGAGCAACACGATGCGTTGCATCTGCAGCACGCTGCGACATAAAGCAATTCACACCGGTGGCATCGGCGTCGCACACGCATCGCAGTGCATCTGCGACGCCGTGCGTCAGCGTCGCCGTGTGTTGCTTTCGGATCGCGGTTGACATTTTCTTTCAATTCGTAATTCCCTTCCTATTTTATCCCGCAAAGAGAGTTTTTATCTTGTGGATCTTATATACATTTGTATCGCGTACTATATTAATTAATTTTTCGCGTATTTCAAAATCCATGATGGCAATTTGTAAATATTGACAACTGACGTGCCGCAGTCAGCGTCGCAGCTGCACGCAGACGCATACGTCACCGCGGTGTGTCCCAATTGAGAAATCCTGTAGAATACAACGTCACAATGCCGGAGCTCGTGTGCGGCGTTGCCGTTCCGCTGTTGCGCGACCGCGCCGCGGCCGTTTCGGTTTGTATCTCGCGGACGGCCGTGCACCTCTCGCACGCAAACGCAACGCAATGCAGCTGCGATACTGTTGGTGTGAACCTACGCGTACAAATTCATATATTACAACTCATGACGCACGCACACGCAATGCAGCACGTCTGCGTGCGTTTTTTGTGTGTGGCAGCCTTAAAAGAATACTTTTAGCTTAGTCCCTAGTTATAACTTTTGGCTAGCACTGAATATATCGGTTTCGATTTTGTGATTAATGGCTCAATCAATTTAACTGTACAAGTTTATGTGTATTTTAATACATTGTATTGAATACAGTCTTCTTTAAGCTTGGATATATAGGTATTTCCATTTAGGAATTTAGTTAGAGCTTAAAAAACAAACAAAAATTAAAAAGTATAACTTTAGAAAAAAAGGTATCAATTAAAAATTAAAAGAAGACGATAATACTGATATTATTTAAAACTAAAACTAGTAGCAGTAGCCTGAAAATATATATTTTTTTTAAATTCCGACTAAAGTTCTTGACTTAAAAACATATACATAATATAAACTGACGAAAACCCAAGAAACAATTTAATCGTGAACTATACTAGTAAAACAACAGTATTTATTTTAATCATCACTTTAATTAACATCTTAATTAATTAAAAATAAGCATTGCATACAAATTGTCCAGTTATTACTCATAACTCATAACATAAGAAGGTAGGTCATATTTATTTTAAGATTAACGGATCTTGCTTGCAGTAATCGCAAGGTTAATCTTTTTGTAAGCTTTGGAAAAACTTAATGATACAAGTTTCAATAATTTGACTTATGATTATCGTTAGTTTGTATAATATTATTATATTTATATAATATTATATAATACTAGTTTTCCACCCGCGGCTTCGCCCGCGTGGATCACACGACGTTATCCCGCGGGAATGTGATATTTTTTCGGAATAAAAAGTAGCCTATGTTCCTCTCCAGGCTACAAAGTATCTGTGTTCAAATCCATTCAGCCGTTTTGGCGTGATTGAGTAACAAACATACAAACATCCAAACATCTAAACATTCACATTTATAATATTAGTAGGAAGTAAGATTAGTAGGACTAGCCGATCCTCGCGGTTTTACCCGCGTGGTACCCGTTCCCGTGGGAATATCGGGATAAAATATAGCCTATGTTACTCGGGAAGAATGTAGCTTTCTAATGGTCAAAGAATTTTTGAAATCGGTCCAGTAGTTTTAGCCTAAGAGCCCACGAACGGCCAGACCTTCCTTATTTTATAAAAGCTGGAAATTTTTCTTTGCATACAGGCAATAACGACCAGCGAATGTAGAGTTTGGGTTGTGGTTACTTGGGCAGGTAACAGGTAGTTAAGGTGTATAAAATAGTACCCAAAATTCGTTAAAGTATGAAGCTAATTTATTTTTATATTCTTCGGGATTATTTTAGAAATCTTGTCATCCATTGACGGACACTTATGACAGTTGCTACCCCCTGCCAGACACCTCTAAACTTGAATAAATTATAATTATACTTTCGTTAAAGTATAAAAGCTAAATTTTATATAATATGTTACTTACTTATTTTATATTTCGGAGCCTATTCGATGCAAACAAACAATCAAATTTTTTCCCTTTATAATATTAGTATAGACTACTTGATCCGGCCATCTTCGTACCGCCTTATCGATAGCACACTTTGATCATAGCACACCATCTACCGGGTCCAATAATAGTTGTAAATCGAAACCATTCTCGAATCCACTTGAAGACACACAAAAAAATATCGAATTCAGTCGAGTAGTTTATGACTTTATCCATTAGAAACAAACAAACAAAAAATTTAATCTTTCTTCATTATAATAATAGGGGATGTTATTGTTGATCGAAGGGGTAATATATGAAATTGCCGATTTATAGTAATAGTTAAGTACTTTGAATATAAAGTGTGAGATATTCGAGTGATTTTTGTTCCATAATATGATACCCATGAGGTTTTTGTATTAAAAATGTGTAACATTCAGTTTTTGAGTTTCAATTGTTTTTTTTATTCAGCTTAATATACTGTGGCTAGACGAGCAAGATGGATACTTCGAAAATCTGAGTAATCTTTTAATACGAGTTTACGACTTTTAATACGCGGAAGTAACTAATCTTAGAGAAAAAAACTAGTTTTAATTTTTCAGTACAAATCTGCAATTTCATACTTTAACCTTTAATATATACGAGTATAGGAGAAAAGATTTAATCCATTCTATACTAATTTTATAAGGCTGAAGGAAGAGTTTGTTTGTTTCTTAGGCTAAATGCGCTAATCTCAGAAACTACTAAACCGATTTAGAAAATTCTTTGACTATTAGAAAGCCTCATTCTTCCCGAGTGACATAGATTATATTTTATCACGTAATTCCCACGGGGTAATGCGAGGGTCCGCTAGTTATTAATAATGTTACGAATTTATTTAAAATTTAAAGCTGCTCCGAAATATTTGAGGACGTCACACGTTACGATATTTTTTTTTAGTTATGTATTTATTCATTCTAAAAACAACAGCAGATAGTGCCACTTACAGTACTGATGGTGACTATACCTACATGGAAGACTTAAGAGGGCCCTTCCCGGTCAGTCTATCGTCAACGCGAGCATGGTTAAAAAGCTTGTTGTTTCATCCAGCGCAATGTAAGAAAAAGCGTGAGCAAGTGAGAACGCGATAACATTGAAGGAAAAATAGTTTGCGGAAATAAAAACGAAATTGACGAATTTTTTACAAGATTTCCACGTGATTTATGTTTTTGCTTGGGAATGAGGTATTTTTACGGAGTAAAAAGTCCTCCTTATGCCGACCATAATCTAGCCAGATCCGTTTAAGCGTTTTGGCGTGTTTGAGTAATAGATTATACATTAGTATCGGTTTTTCGGCATATGTTTTTCAAATATTCTCGAGCCAAAACTGTATTGTCAAACTGAAGTTATATGATGGATGGATGATGGTGCCTACCATCAACTTTAAGACATCATCATCATCATCATCATCAGCCGTTTAATGTCCCCACTGCTGGGGCACTGGCCTTATTAACTTTAAGACAGCGATTCAAAAATAGCGCGATGCAGAATAGGTTCCTAAAATGAATTGCTTTCTTTCGTACTATGACCTTCTAAACACTGGATCGCAAATGAATTGCTAAATGTGAATGACCGAACGATTTGTGTCCTTATTTCCTCTACCCGTCTCTTTCACTCGATTCTGTTATGCCCGGAGAGTGAGAGGGACGGGTATAACCTGCAGGTGTCATGTTAGCTTGGCCGAGTCATAAGTCAAATAAGAGATCTTGACAGATTAGCGGCTGTGAAATGTCATTGAATGATCACTGAATCGCTGTCATTGATATTAAGCTGTCGTGGTACGAATAAGCGAAGCAGATCAGTTTAGGTCCTAAACAAAACCGCAATAAGAGTTGATGGTAAGCACCCTGCTTTTGAAATGTACGGTGGAATATTAAGTCAAAGGGATGATTAAAATACCTACTATACAACAATTTGTAGGATTCTGGATTTAGCATAACAAAATTATATTTCAACTCTAAAACTGTATACTGCTGTATGTACCCATGGTATAGCTAATGATTACATACTTACGAATTATTAGTAATGAAATAATACTGTAATATACAAATACAAATAGTTTTAGTATAGATACATAACATAAGGTATATTTAAATCACAAGAAGTGGTAACTTAAGGATATAGCATAGGTAAAAAAAATATCGTCGATGGCCGTTGCTTACACAAGCGAGGGGGTGCTGGGATCGGTAAGACTCCGGCCGCGGCACTCTCGTAGACTGAGAAATACGTGTAGACGCGGCATGCAGCGCGCATTCTATTTACATCTAAAATATCACCTATGTGCGCTTTTACTAAGGAAATTATATTATGTAGAATACAAGAAGAATTATTATGAATATTTATTGTAAACGTCGGTTTGTAGGAAGAGTAGATCTTAGATATTATTCGTACCTATGTAGTAAAAAAAGCTTTTTTTAACAAAGATAGTCACTTCAAACGATTCTTCAAAATGCAGAACACAGCAGCAGCTATTTATATTTATTTTCTATCTCTAGATCATTTCGATAATATATCCATTATCGAAATGATCTTCGCAGGCAAAACTACAACATTTGCTACAAATTACACTGAAAAAAAAAATGTATACTGCTCTAACCAGTAGGTACATTTTCAGATTTATTCCAATCAAATTAATAAAACTTATAATTTAATATGAAAAAATATAAATAACTCATACTAGCCCATCATCCAATACTTTTTTACAAAATAAATCAACTTAGTTAATCAATATAAAAATAAGTATACCGTTTATATAAAATCACGCTATCAATCTATAATATAAATCAATATATAAAAAAAACACTTAAATAAAAATATTGTTTAAATACAAAAAAATTAAATAAAATACATATTATTCCAATACCAAAAATGATAATATCAAATAATACAATAACTTGTGTCATTGAAAATTGGAAGCAACGATCACATACACCCAGATACAAGAAAATATCTAAAAGTTAGTTTTCGACATTTACCCGTCCGAAAATCGAACCCGGGACCTCAGAGATAGTGGCACCTAGAAAACCGGTGCGTACACCAATCGGCCACGGAGATCGCCGAATTTGTTTAAACAAAATGTAGCGCAACTGAAATAATTGATACTTTGTTTACTAATGTAAACTTGCCAGTTTTATAATGTGGTTGGTTATAGTACTTGAATAAAATTTTGTGTGAATAGATTCACCCTGAAGATGCCTATTCACTTGCGACTTTAAGAGGTTTGGGTTGTAGGTACTCGGGCAAACAGAAGCCGGCATGGTATTCCAGGCATGATGAAGGAGTACTTAATTCTCTGAGCGTGAATTTAAAGGAGAGGGCGGAATGAGGTTATGCAACTCAGATGCACACTCGTTAAAGCATACCTGACAAGTGACTCAGGGGATGAAACTCATAGCTGAAGTCCCCCATCGACAGTATGGGAGTGCTTATTCGCCAGGCTAGATAAAGAGGTACGGACTGTGTATCAGACTAACACCAGTAACATAGAGATCCTTACTATTGAACTTAGTAACTGTACGGTCACTTCAGTCTACAAACCTCCCAATGCACCGTATTACTTCAGCTGTCCGCCGAACTTTAACGCCCATCCGGTTAGATTCGTTCTTGGTAATTTTAATAGCCATAGCGAGAACTGGGGATACAGAACCAGTGATGACAACGGAGTGAAGGTTGAAGAATGGGTTGATGGACACATACCTACTATCTTTGATCCATGATCCAAAACTTCCGTCATCATTCAACAGCGGTCGCTAGAAAAGGGGTTAAAACCCTGATCTAATCTTTGCCAGTGATCACATAGATCACCAGTGCGTGAAGACAGTAAGTGGTGCAATACGGAGGACCTAATTATGTGCCAGGCCTTACGACCTGAAGGATAAAATAATAAAATAAAATAAAAAAATATCTTTATTCAACTTGACTTAAGAAATAAGCTCTTTTGAATCGTCAATATTTTCGTTCAAGACTTTTTTAACTGATAAGAAGAATAGGCGCAATAAACTTATCAGCTTTAATAATTGGAGTAACGATATTTCCAAAGATTTATATCGTTAACTTTTTACAACTTTTTCATTATAATATTACATTAGTTCAGCTAAGGTTATGTGTTACATCAAATCCATGCATTACGGTCTTTCAAATAGTCGTCCACTTTATAATATCCTTTGCCCATGAGCGACTTTTTGCCATGACTTTTGAATTTGTGCAAAGGCAGCTCTACTAAATTCTGTGGTACTTTATTAAAACTAGCTACGCTTTTCCCCAAAAATGAACTTCTTGTTTTTTCAAGTCGAATCCTTGGAACGGCAATCTTATTTTTATTTCTTGTTTTGAATTTATGTATATTGCTACGTTTTACAAATGTATTGAGAAACTTATTTACATATACCATATTCTCATATATGTATTGTCCTGCAACAGTTAATATGTTGATTTCTTTTAAAGAATCTCTTGGCCGAAGTTTGTATATAGCGCGAATAGCTCTTTTCTGAAGCACAAAAATACTTTCGATGTTAGCTGCTGAACCCCAAAGTAATAGGCCGTAGGACAATACACTCTGAAAATAGCTAAAATAGATTAACCTTGCCGTTTCAATATCGGTTAAGAGCCTTATTTCTTTAACAGCCAATTTTATTTTTATTTATTTTATTTATTTATTGTTAAGAAAAAATGCCATGAACAAATGCCGCAGAACTGAATCTACCGGCCAAGGCTTCAATGTGAGGGTCCCATTGAAGTCGATAATCTAATGTTATATCTAAAAATTTAGTACTGTTAATTAATTCTACTACATTGTCATCCAATTTTATGTGAGTATCAACCTGTCTTACATTTGGCAGGGATTTTTTTTTCACATTTTGTTTTTCGAGTTTAATGATAGATTAATTGATGGTACCACGGCAAAAAGAAATTGCCACAGTACCATCAATGGTACTGTGTAATGGTACCATGGTAAAGGAATGGATTATTGCTATGAAACCAATGCGCAACTTTCGATAAAGTACTATTTACTTCGTCAGAACAATTATTACCTCTGTCAACTTTAAAGACTAGAGAAAGTGTCATCAGCAAATAGCACTGTCTGGCATAAATTCTTTGCTTAAAAAGGAAGGTCATTTATATAAATTAAAAACAGCAAAAGGGACCAGTATTGACCCCTGGGGTACGCCCATGTTGATAGGGGCTCCAGTAGACTCAGTTTTGTTGGTAACTACTTTCTGTATTCTTTCACATAGATATGATTGCATAAGGCTAACCGATTTATCATAGACACCATAATGTTTTAATTTCCTTAAAAGCGTTTAGTGATTAACACAATCGAAAGCTTTGGAAAGGTCACAATAAATACCATCTACATCTCGCTTGCTCTCCCAAGCATCAAATATATGTTTTTAAATATAATATGATAGGATGACATACCAAGACCAGTATGAATTAGATCCCATCTCACAGGACACCATCGATTTTGGGAATGAATTGCTAGAAGCCATATCCGAAACAACGAGAGAAAAGTGGAACAAGCTAATCGAAGGCGTAGATATGACGCATAAAAGCAAGAAGGCATGGTGTTTTATAAGGAAACAAAATAATGATCCTAAAATCGCTGATCGTCATTCCAATGTGACCACAAACCAGATCGCTCACCACTTACTCCAAAATGGGAAAGCTTCCACGAAAAGTCTCCAGAAGAAACTTACACGAGACCCTGGTAAAGAGGTTAACCACTTGGACGAGGCTTTTACAGAAACAGAGCTCAAGTTTGCCCTTGATAAGCTCAAAGAAGGTAAAGCTGCTGGCTTTGACAACATCAGGGTCGAGCAGCTGAAACGGTTTGGTTTCGTACTACTTATACAAAACTGTCATTTCTTCCATGGCCGCTTCCAAAGGGTATGTAATCACTGACGTTTTAGCCACCTACTTTTAATAAATGACATTTGTGGCAGAGAGTGTATATAAAACTTCTTCGAGATTATTTATTTTTATGACTTTATTATCTTTGATATAATATGTTAGTCAGTTTAAAGTTAGCCCGCCATTTGTTTATACTTTGTGCAATGAAATTAAAATAATGAAATAAATATTCCTCCTTCGGAAGTACTTGTACCTATGCAATATTTCATTAGAGTATCAAAAATTTTACTCCGACTATGCAAGTCTCCTTACAGAACTCCGCAAACTTATCTGACGCGGTGGTTAAATTTGAGAGTTAAAACTGTCAATACAGCTGACAGACTTTTCATTCGTTTTTATTGCTACTGGCGCCTCAACCATCGGTTTTAGATATTGTTGTGGGGATTTCGAATTTCGAATTTCAAAACCGCGAGAGCATTTCTTGCAAGAAATTGTATGCATGCTCTATTTTGTACTAATAATGGATAAGAGAATCAGTAATAAAAATGTTTTGAACCTGAAATTGACACAAAATGGTGCGGTTTATGTTCCTCACTCAAAGGAAAGAAGCTGGACTTCTCACAGTCTCAAAAAAGTGTAATGGTGATATTAGATCAACTAGGTATATAAAATTCTTACATCGGTTTTACTTCAAGAATTGCTTTTACATTACCTATGTATCTGTAAAAAACTTTTTCAACAAGCGAATTTCTTATTTCTTATAAATAAAACACTTTCACGGATTTTTTCACGCAATTTATTCAACAACTTAGTTAAATTTTAGTTGTTTTTTTTTTTTGAGATTTTTTGGTTTATCCGACGTTTCGGCACCTTTCCAGGGCCCCTGAAAAGGTGCCGAAACGTCGGTTCGCGCAGAAATCTAAGATGTTCTTATTTCTTCATGCAATTTTTTACACCTACCTATCTTAACTTTCTCACATTTTCAATTTTGAGGAACCTAAAACGAACATAAATTTAATATACAGTAGTAGAAATTAGAAACTTAGATTAATTATGTACCTACAACACAACAAAATATTGGTACTCAAATAGGTATAACTTTTATGGGCTCTTAAGTATCTTAGGCAATATTATCCGTCACTTTTATTTCAAACTATTGATGTTTGCTTTAGGTAATGAGTAAAATAACTTGTCCTAGGTTACATAGGTCTATGGTTATGCAATAAATGGCAAAGTACTCATCTATACCCAATCCTGAAGCGCTATTTCAATATTTCCTAGCAAAATAAGCATCATTGAAAAAAATTAGGATCCTAGTGTGAGTTTTTTTTTTCAATTTTGGCGCAATCGGAGCGATACAGTCTTCACGTCCAAACGCCGCCAATACCAGGCGGAGACTGAACAATTATGCTGCGAAACGGTGCACGATGCATTTTGGGATACTAGTTATTGACTATAAGTATAACAAAAAAAAATTTTAGTAACTTCCCTAGATATGACTAAGAACTACTTACACAAAAAAAATTAGCTTGATTACTCAAATGGTTATTGAGATAATTGAGTTTAAGACGGAAAAAAGGGGTCTTGAAAATTTTTTTTTTTAGTACATTGTATTTATTTGATTCAAATAAATTTTAGTAACTTCCCTTTATAAAGAAAAGATCTATCACATATAATATTTTGAAAGGCCTAGCAATGATACTTTGTCAGGAAATTTAATTTAAAAACATTGAAAATTCTGAGTTTGATCGCCGCAATAGCCTTAAGGGCAGGATCTTCTAAAAACTCTGTTTTTGTCTTTTTCCTTACGTGTGAAGAGTAATGAAAATAACCTCACTTTAGTATTTGATTGAATCAGGCGTCACTTGGCGGAAGTCCCTAACCATTGTGAAAAATAAATATATGTAGCTTTCTTCCGCTTATTTGCTCACTTTACCTCACTTTTTCATTTTTTCAATGTTTTTGTTGTTATTTTGAGCATAAATTCACTTTTTGAAAATGTAGCCTGAGAATAGTGTACAAAATGTATTATAAGGTTAAAACAAACCACATTTTATATAAATAAAATAAAATAAAATATATTAGCAGATAGTAAACACAGTGACAAGGGCATTTTCAGTCTTCTGTCTAAAAAACAAGTACAAATCTATCTGACATGAGTCAGTTGGAGTCGGCCAGGATTACACGAGAGTAAAACCTTCAACAATATGTCATTACCTATTTTTCTTGAATAATTATTATTCGTGAATTGGAGATTAATAATCTAAGTATAAAACCAAAAAAATATAAAAATATTGAAAATTTACTTTGTTTTTGAATTTTTTTATTGTCGAGTTACGATACGAATATCGTGTTTCTAGCCACAAAATAATCAAGATCGTTTAAGAAACTTCAACATTATATTTTTATCTGCTCATAATAAAGAATATTTGATTGTTTACTTTTGAATCAAAAATAGGTTGATTTCGATAATTTGGAAGCACGTGCCCTTAATGTGAGAGTGATTTTTAATATTTGATGCATACAAAAAGTATCTAATGACTAAATGCTCCCTTGTTGATTTTTGTTTAACTCAAGGAGTTATTAATCTAAGGTTTAAACTAGGTGTTATTGTTGATCGAAGGCATTCGAAGGGTTTAACGATGTATTTTAGTTACTTATGTCAAAATTGTTTTACTTAGCTTTTTACAAGTTGTACAAAACGGTAGCCTTAGTACGAAATCTGGTTTCGGTGGCCAAAAACTAGAACAAACGTTATTTTAATTTTTAGTTTTTTTGCATTCACAATGCAATTTTTATTATTGGAAAATGGAAAATTAAGTATTTAGAAAAAATCGACGCGTCTCAACCAGCTCCGATGGGACTCGAACCCACGACCTTTCGCTTTCCGGGCGACTGCTCTCGGAAAGCGAAAGTGTATTTTTAACCGACTTCAAAAAAAGGAGGAGGTTATCAATTCGACTGTATTTTTTTATATTTTTTTATGTGTGTTTTCATCAGAACTTTTTAGTTAATGAACCGATTTGGATAATTCTTTTTTTAGGGTTCCAAACCAAAATGGTAATAAAAATGAACCCTTATGGTGCGACTCAGTCCGTCTGTCTGTCACAGCTGGATATCTAGATCATCTCGAGAACTACTAATGCTAATTAACTAATCAACTTGAAATTTGGAATAGTTTTAGATGATGTTTGTCCAACTATTTTGCATATAAGAAAGAAATAAAAATATTTACATTTTTTTTGCAACTGGGACTCATAGAGGGTCTTAAAAATTTGAAGTGGGGCTACTAGAGCATTTTAATATGAAAGTGCGTTGCTTTCACATTCGCATACTTTTATTTCTTTTTTTCTTAGGATTTTTTATGAAAAATGTTAAACAAATGTTTAATCTCCGCTGATTTAGCTCACAATAATTTATTTCATTTGAAGTTACAGTGGTTATTTTAATTTTTAGTTTTTTGCATTCACAATGCATTTTTTATTACTTACTGAAAAATGGAAAATAAAGTATTTAGAAAAAATCGACCCGTCTCACAACCAGGTCCGATTTTCCATTTTTCAGTTACAGTGGTTTTAAGTACTTACTTATGTAAAAAAAATAAGGGGGGCTAAAAAATAATTTATTTTCAAAGTGGGTATTAGACAAAATAAGCTTGGGAACCTCTGATCTAGCCGATAGACGTAAACTAAATTTTAAAATTACTTTTACTTTTATGCATTCACAATGATATTTAAATATTTGCACTTTAGTGATTTCATACAAAACAAAAAGTGCCAATATTTTCAAACTTACGATTAAAATAAAATAAAAAAACAAATGTACGTACAGCCCTCGTTCTTCTTCTTCATTTCAACAACATACCGGAAAACGTTATCGCCGTTTGACTGACTACTGACTGACTGACTGACGTTTGAGACTGTTTGCTACACACTCTTATTACAAAATATGTTACAATACAATTCTTTAGTATGAACAGATTAACTCTGCCTCCTAGTTTATGTCAACCTGTATTCTAGGAGACAGATGCTCCCTTTACTAGCACAATAATATCAGCCTAGCAGCTAAAATCTAGGTTATTGGACAATGTGAGGATTGTACGTGGTGTGTATGTGTGTGTTTGTAATTTTGTATCTATCTATATGTTAATATAGGTGCTAAGTTTATGATGTTAATTTTAAGTTATTTAAATTTTTATTTTTTTGCATTCACAATGCAATTTTTATGGTTGAAAAATGGAAAATGAAGTATTTTATGATGTTAATTTTAGAAAGAATATTAAAACCAGTTATTACTTTAATCATCATCTTCTGTAAATAATCATTACTAATAATGATTAGGCTACACACATGAAATTTCTACTCATATTATAAGGACGAAAGATTTGATTGTTTGTTTGTTTGTTTGTTTGCAACGAATAGGCTCCAAAACTGCTGGACCGACTTTGAAAATTCTTTCACCATTAGAAAGCTACATTCTTCTCGAGTGACATAAGCTATATTTTACCCCGATATTCCCACGGAAACGGGTACCACGCGGGTGAAACCGCAAGGATCCGCTAGTTAGAATATAAATTGTGTATAAAGTTTCCGAAAGGAGTTTTTCAACTAGTAATGTTTATCGTATTTGTCCCCAGCATGCTATCGAAGAGTGTTAGCCGGGCGACGGGCCCTCCGCTCCTACGTTCGAAAGGTGGTGCCCTGCGAGCGGTTGGAGGACTGCAGAAGGGAGTGCGCTGTTGAAAGGAGGTTTAACTGCGAGAGCTTCAATTACAGGTAAATAGAATAAGCAGGTCAACGTCCTATTTGTCCCCAGCATCCTATTGAAGAGTGTTAGCTGGGCGACGGGCCCTCCGCTCCTACGTTCGAGAGGTGGTGCCCTGCGAGCGGTTGGAGGACTGCAGAAAGGAGTGCGGAGGTTTAACTGCGAGAGGTTCAATTACAGGTAAATAGAATAGGCAGGTCAACGTCCTATTTGTCTCCAGCATGCTATCAATGGGTGTTAGCCGGGCGATGCGCCCCTTCGCTCCTACGTTCGAAAGGTGGTGCCCTGCGAGCGGTTGGAGGACTGCAGAAGGGAGTGCGCTATTGAAAGGAGGTTTAACTGCGAAAGCTTCAACTACAGGTAAATAGAATAGGCAGGTCAACGTCCTATTTGTCCCCAGCATGCTATCAATGGGTGTTAGCCGGGCGACGGGCCCTCCGCTCCTACGTGCGAAAGGTGGTGCCCTGCGAGCGGTTGGAGGACTGCAGAAGGGAGTGCGTTATTGAAAGGAGGGTTAACTGCGAAAGCTTCAATTACAGGTAAATAGAATAGGCAGGTGAACGTCCTATTTGTCTCCAGCATGCTTTCAATGGGTGTTAGCCGGGCGACGGGTCCTCCGCTCCTACGTCCGAAAGGTGGTGCCCTGCGAGCGGTTGGAGGACTGCAGAAGGGAGTGCGCTGTTGAAAGGAAGTTTAACTGCGAGAGCTTCAACTACAGGTAATTAGAATAGGCAGGTCAACGTCCTATTTGTCTCCAGCATGCTATCAATGGGTGTTAGCCGGGCGATGGGCCCCTTCGCTCCTACGTTCGAAAGGTGGTGCCCTGCGAGCGGTTGGAGGACTGCAGAAGGGAGTGCGCTATTGAAAGGAGTGACTGAATAAAAAAGTGTATACCAGCAGACATTTAGTATGTAGTGGCTGTCAGTTGTCTCATATGACGTATACGTATATACGTAATACGTATTTTTTTAAAGTGTAGGTGAGACGGAAGACAGCCACTGTGTAATTTTTGGTCACAAAAAAGTGTTAGTACTGCACTCTCCACTTACAGTGCCACAAACTTTGCTGTGCCGGTGGCCAAAATGTGAAACTAACGTGATTTTTTTTAATGTCATTTTGCTGTCAAGTTGATGTCCAACCATAGCGCTGCTGGCGGCTGAAGTTCTTAGAAGTCAAGGCCGGTTAAATTACTACAAAAAAAAGAAAAACGTACGTAGCGCCGCTGTCGCCGGCACAGAAAAGGTTGTGGCACTGTACCTCAGTATTAAGTTATCTCCATGCACCTACACCACCTTTAACCAAAGAGTTTGCTAAGTTTGCTTTGAAACGTCAAACGTTAGCAATATTTTTGGTTAAACCTAGGTGTAAATCTTACTCTTTGTTTAAAAATAAGGCTGACTGTGTCTAAACACACAAAAGAAAATGTAACGAACGAAGAATTCCCATATTATAGCTTTTGAACAATACCCCAAGAGCTATCCGATATTTTTGTAAAAAATTCAATCATCATCATCATGTCAGCCGAACGACGCCCACTGCTGGGCATAGGCCTCCCCCAAGGATCTCCACAACGATCGGTCCTGCGCTGCCCGCATCCAGCGGCTTCCCGCGACCTTGACCAGATCGTCGGTCCACCTTGTAGGGGGCCTGCCCACGGAACGTCGTCCGGCACGCGGTCGCCATTCAAGAACCTTTCCGCCCCAACGGCCATCGGTTCTCCGCGCTATGTGTCCCGCCCACTGCCACTTCAATGATGCAATCCTTCGAGCGATGTCGGTTGTTTTAGTTCTCCTGCGGATTTCATCATTTCTGATTCGATCGAGCAGGGAAATACCAAGCATCGCTCTCTCCATTGCTCGCTGGGTGACTTTGAGCCTTCTTATGAGACCCATAGTAAAAGACCACGTCTCACTTCCATAGGTCATTACTGGCAACACACACTGGTCAAAGACTTTCGTCTTGAGACATTGAGGTATTTCGGACGCGAATATATGTCGGAGCTTCCCAAACGCTGCCCATCCGAGCTGGATTCGACGAGAGATCTCTTTCTCAAAGTTGGACTTACCTAACTGGACCGTCTGTCCTAGGTAAACATAGTGGTCAACAACTTCGAGTGTAATGTTCCCAACATTAACTGGAGCGGGTGCAACATGGGCATTGGACATGATTTTCGTCTTGTCCATGTTCATCTTAAGACCCACTCTTTGCGAAGCATTACCGAGATCTTCGAGCATTGTGTTCAGGTCTTCCAAGGTCTCAGCCATAAGAACTACATCATCGGCAAACCGTAGATGTGTTAGGTACTCGCCATTGATGTTGATGCCGCATCCTTTCCAGTCCAGCAGCTTAAAAATATCCTCCAACGCAGCTGTGAACAGTTTGGGAGAGATGACATCTCCCTGTCTCACACCTCGCTGTAGTTGGATAGGATTAGAGCTCTGGTTCTGTAATCGGACCGACATGGTGGCGTTTTGGTATAGGTACCTCAGCACCTCGATATACCTGTAGTCTATTTGGCACCTCTGGAGAGACTGCACCACGGCCCAGGTCTCGATCGAATCAAAGGCTTTCTCATAGTCCACGAACGCCAAGCAAAGTGGCAGGTTATACTCTTCGGTCTTCTGTATAACTTGCCGCAGCGTATGAATGTGGTCTATGGTACTGTAGCCTTTCCGGAACCCGGCTTGTTCGGGAGGTTGGAAGTCGTCGAACCTGCGAGCGAGACGATTCGTAATGACTCTCGAAAACAACTTATAGATATGGCTCAGAAGCGAGATGGGTCTATAATTCTTCAAGAGAGTTTTATCACCCTTCTTGAAAAACAGCATCACATCGCTTCTGCCCCATGCCTTTGGCGTTTTGCCCTCGAGGATGACAGAGTTGAAGAGCTTCTGGAGGACCTTAAGTATCGGCTTACCGCCCGCTCTTAGAAGTTCTGTTGTGATTCCGTCATCACCCGCCGCCTTGTTGTTTTTGAGCTGCTTGAGAGCCATTCTAATCTCGTACAGGCTGACGTCCGGGATATCTTCGGTATAGTGTCGGGTAAGCTTGGCTCTAGGGTCTTTAGCCTTGCTTTCAACAGGTGTTTGCGTGGAATATAGCTGTCCATAGAAACTCTCAATCTCCCTCAGGATTTCAGGTGTTGACGAAACGATGCTACCTTCCCCAGTTTTCAGCCTCGTCAATTGACTTTGCCCGATAGACAGATCTCTCGCGAACACTTTGGAGCCTTTGTTCCGCTCAATGGCTTCTTTAATACGCTCGGTATTAAATTGGCGAAGGTCGCGCGTCAAGGACTTAGATATCTGTCTATTGAGCTGCCGATAACGATGGGCATCCGCTGAGTTCTGCAGCTTCATTTCGTGTCTCTGATCCATGAGTAGGAGAGTCTGACTGGAGAGTTTCTTCAATTTGGGACGGTGGGTTTTATAGTACTTAGACCCTACCGTGCGGACAGTGTCCACCACCATGTTGTATAGATCGTCCACGTCTATGCTGTTCTCAAGGGCTTCGAAGCGGTTTTGAAGCTCGAGCTGAAAGCACTCGGGGTTTTGAATTTGAGCTGGTATTGGTCGGAGCGTGGATTTTATCAGTCGCGATCTTTCGAGCTTGACATCGATATTCAATGTGCCTCTTACCATACGGTGATCGCTTCCTGTCTTAACAGCGTTGATCACACTGACATCATTGAATATGTGCTTCTTCGTCGACATGATAAAATCGATCTCGTTTTTGACTTTACCGTCCGGACTGATCCAGGTCCATTTGCGGCTTACGGGCTTCCTAAAGAAGGAGTTCATCATATAGAGGTTCTCCCTCTCCATAAAGTCTGCCAGCATCTGGCCTCTATCGTTCCGTTGCCCAAATCCAAATTGCCCCACTCTCAGCTCATCACCGCAACGTTGCCCCAACTTTGCATTGAAATCCCCCATCACAACCGTGTAGTGGGTTTTATAGCTATGCATGGCTTTAGAGATCTCCTCATACATAGCCTCCACTTCGTCATCGTCGTGTGTCGAGGTCGGAGCGTAGACCTGGATAACATTCAGCGAATATCGTTTCGATAATCTGAGTATCAGGTACGCTACCCTGCTCGACACACTTCCGATGGTGATCACGTTGTTGACAAGGGATTTATGGACGATGAACCCGACACCACCAATGGACTGTTGGTCGCCCTCCCGGTGGTAAAGTAAGTTACCGGATTGCAGGGTTATCGAGTCCTCCCCCTCTCTTCGGACTTCAGATAACCCAATGATATCCCAATGTAACTTACTTATTGCCTCTTCCAACTCTACGAGCTTCGCGTCGAGCCTCAATGTGCGCGTGTTGTAGGTTGCCAGGTCGAGTCGTCGGTGTTGGTAGCCGGAGCCTACCCGGAGATTCTTAGCACCCCCTGCCCCGCCGTTACCATAGCCGCTACCGTAGCTAGGAATAGCGGGGCCGCCGGGGACTGGGGGCCGATTTGTTGGTTGTGTTGTCATTGAGGGGGTTGTGCCATAATCGCCACGCTTGGCAGGCGGGTTGGCGATCGCAGTATTGGCCTTTTGTAACTGGAGACGCTGCTGCCCATCTCCTGATGGCAGTTTTCCCTTAGTCGCCTCTTACGACACCCACGGGAAGAGAGGGGGTAGTGCTATTCTATTTATGTGCCGGCACTACACGGCACAAAAAATTCAATAACAGGCCAAATTTTTGTAAACGCCCCTTAAATATAATTTTAAGAGACTATATTTCGGAATCCAACATAATATCGCATTGGAAGGTATAAAAAAAAAGTTATACCCCGAAAATGGTGCAATTCTTTCAGCAAATATGCTATCACCAATTTTATCGTTAACATGTGTTTATGTTCACCATATCTAAGCACCAAAGTCGAAATCCATAAAGATATAAAACGGGAAACTAATACTTTAGGAAGAAGTCGGTTGTTTCTGATAGCATTTTTAACATAGGTGTAATGCCAATTTGAGTTTACGTAGAGAGTTTTTTAAAAGTTTATTTGTTTTTCATTTACAAATATAGGGGGATTATATACTTTTACGAAAGATAGTAATAAATGTATTCAAATGTAAAGTGAAAAACACTTATACCATTTTTTACATTTTTGCCTATTTTTTAAAGATTTTTTTAAGGTTTGTATTTGTTTTTTTTAATGTCGCTGTCATAAATATTGGTGGATTACTAATGAATTATTTATTAAACTACATAATCTAATTTTCAATGTTAAGAAATTACTGATATAGAATTATTGTTGGGTCTCCATAGAGCGAATTAGTTTGGCTCTCGGGCTACAAGAACAAAACTGTGATTTGTAATCGTGTAATGATAAAGGGAAAATCTGAACGAGTTTTCGTCACTTACGGACGGGTTGTTGAGGTTTACCATGAACGCGGAATTCTGTAATGTCGAGAACAACGATTTAAATAAATATTTCATCATTTATTTTCATTAACTATAACAAAACTTTTTTTAAGATTTTAAATTATTTTTATGCATTCACAATGCAATTTTTGTAAGTATAGGATAGGATAGTATATAGCAAAATTCGACGAGTCGTGTAAGCCTTTCGGTTGCTTAGTTGGTCAGAGGATCGGGCCGGACTCACGGAGGCGCGGGTTCGAATCCCGCCTGAAAGCTACTTATAGGGCTCGTGGTTTTTTTACTATCACATTTTTCCTATAAAACTTTTTTGTAATGTCCATGTAAATTTTCATAATCTATGTCAAAGTGTGTTTGTTTGTCTGCCTTTCATGTCAAAACGGGCCAATGGGGATGGTTTGAAGACCGGAAAGTGACATAGGCCACTTTTAATCCCGGAAAAATATCAAATATCCCGCTGGGAAATGCATGTATCAATAGAAATATATAATTAGGTAGTAATTATTTAATATATTTTGTTTTTACCTGTACAATCGCGAACTTCATAAAAATGAACTTATGTTCGCGTCAGATGAAGTAACATTCTCACGTTTCATTCACACTATTGTGATTAGTTTAGAGGTCTGCCGACCTTAATAATTTTATTGTAAAATTTTAAAAACAACATTATGAATAATAAAGTAATCAAATCACTTGATCAATTGACGAGAAGCCCGTGGTGCAGTCATTAGCGCGCCAATTGACCAAAATAGTTTCATCTATCTCGGGATCCTCCGTGCTTCGGAAGGCACGTTAAGCTGTTGGTCCCATCTGCGTTTGCAGTCGTTATACCCACCAATCCGCATTGGTCATCCGCAATCTCTCGTCGAATCCAGCTCGGATGGGCAGCGTTCGGGAAGCTCCGGCATATATTTGCGTTCGAAATACCTCAATGTCTCAAGAAGAAAGTCTTTGACCCGTTTGTGTTGCCAGTAATGACCTATGGAAGTGAGACGTGGTCTTTTACTATGGGTCTCATAAGAAGGCTTAAAGTCACCCAGCAAGCAATGGAAAGAGCGATGCTTGGTATTTCCATGCTCGATCGAATCAGAAATGATGAGATTCGCAGGAGAACTAAAACAACCGACATCGGTCGAAGGATTGCATCATTGAAGTGGCAGTGGGCGGGACACATAGCGCGGAGAACCGATGGCAGTTGGGGCGGAAAGGTTCTCGAATGGCGACCGCGTACCGGACGACGTTCCGTGGGCAGGCCCCCTACAAGGTGGACCGACGATCTGGTCAAGGTCGAGGGAAGCCGCTGGATGCGGGCAGCGCAGGACCGATCGTTGTGGAGATCCATCGTCCATCCATCCATCTAGATCGTGGTGGAGGCCTATGCCCAGCAGTGTGCGTCGTTCGGCTGACATGATGAATCCGCATTGGGCCTGCGTGGTGGGTCATAGCACATTCTGCTTATCCAGTCATAAGGGCTTGTGCCCCAGCAGTGGGGACTTTTATTGGCTGATGATGATGATGATGAATCACTTGAACACTTTTAAATATCCGACGAGATACTGAAGCCCATTTTATTCATAGCTGCCTGTGACTAGGTCCGCTTGGAATTTGGTTCCAGCATTCAAAGCAGATGTTTTATTTTATGCCAAGACCATTTGCGTCAAAAAAGTATAAAATGTGTAGTCCGTAGTATTTATAAATTCCTTGTCCGCGCCACATAACCTGGCATTTGTCAGAGGGCGCTGAGCGTCAAAAATAAGAAGTTGAATAAGGCCATATAACTTCTTAAAAAATAATTACGATTACTAATACTGATTGTATGAACCCTAAAAGCTCAAGTAGCACATAGACTCACAGACCCTTCTCTGTACGGTCACTGCACAACCAGGCCACACTGCATGATGCTATCAGAAGTAGTAGGGTACCTATAGTACCAGATATTGATATTTGCAATAAATAAATATTGGGTAGTGTGTGGTTTTTTTATGATTAAGAATATTTAACTAAGAATACCTTTACGAAATAAATGATTATGGTGTTGCGCTGATCATTTTCTGAAGATATGGTAAGGAAGTTTATGTAACTGGGGGGCTAAACCATCAGGCGGTTGAAAGTTTTAACCAACCAATTAAATTACCGATAGGCCTTTGTTAAAGTATTGGACCATTAATTATTATTGTTTATACTTTTTTGCATTCACAATCCAATTTTTATTATTGGAAATGAAGTATTAGAAAAATCGACCCGTCTCACAACCAGCTCCGATGGGACTCGAACCCACGACCTTTCACTGTCCGGGCAAATGGTCTCATTTTTTCATACCATTCGAGCATTCGCCCGGACAGTGAAAGGTCGTGGGTTCGACTCCCATCGGAGCTAGTTGTTAGCATTAGAGCATATTTCCAAGGGTGCAGGTATAAATCCCGTGCAAAATCTACTTGTGGACTGGTGAGTTTTTCTATTCCAATTTTTCCTAGACTTACTTTTAATTATTGTGAATGCATAAAATGAATCTAAAACCATAATTCTTTTTCGGGTTCAATAATCAAGAAGGAATTTTTCATTCTTTATTGCACAAACTATATTATAACACTTTACAATGTACAAGTATGTTTGGCAAAGGTGGACTTATCTCTGAAAGAGATCTCTTCCACTCAACCTAAATGTAGTATAAGAGAAAATCGTAAAAAGGGTGACACAAAATGCAACAGAAAAAGAAAGATAATAAAAATTTCATTTTTATGACAAGCTTTTTGCTGACTGTACTTTAATATTGTATTGTCATCTAAACCAAACCTGTATACAAAATTACAGCTCCATCGGTCACTGGTGGGTCAAATTAAGCTTGCAAGATTTGTCCCCCACTTTAACTAACAAACTAACATGGCAAGTTAATAAAAAGCTTGTAAAAACATATTTGATTTAACTTAAATAAAAACACAATAATATTGAAATATGTATAAATATCCCTACACTAGCTTTCCGCCCGCGGCTTCGCCCGCGTGTACTACACGACGTTGTCCTGAGTGAGTGTGATGTTTTTCCGGGATAAACAGTAGCCTATGTCACAGAAATTGGTGACGTCATAGCTCACGGGTATTGTTAAGAATTATTATTGGGCAATATAAGTTGCTTATGTCAGCGTACAATGCGCGTTCATCTCGCGCGGTATGCTGATATACCAAAATGTTTGAGTCAGACTGTACGTATATACTATCAGCTGTTCTTACTAACACGGTACTTCGTCATTCACTATATCTGGGAGTGAATCACTATTGTTCTGAGTTTGTACTTGTCTTCACCTTGTACAGACGATTCGAAGGTGCGTACCGTACTATTATAAATAAGGAATCTTTTGTAAATTTATTACCCTATAGATTAGATAAAAATGTTGATGTTTTTTTTGTTAAGAAAATCCATACTTTACAAGTTACCTTTACAAGTGTGTTTAAATGTTTGTTTGTCCGTCTTTTACGTCAAATGAAAAACGGATTGACGTACTTTTTGGTATGGGGATAAAAGAGCTAAAGATTGACATAAGTAGTTAACATCTTATCCCGGAAAAATATCACATTCCCGCTGAATAACGTCGTGTATTCCACCAAATCTAACGCAAAATACTTGTCCTTGAAAAATCTCAATTAAAAACAAACTACTCATAAAAAATACTACGTAGTACCATTTCACACCAAACTCTTTATTACCTACTATAAATATCGCCACGCACTTCCTAACAATGAGGAATTTTCCAAAAGGTATCGTAAGCTTATTTCAAATAGGTGCAAGAGATGGCGCTAGTGAAACTTTTCTTTTTTTTTTTAATAACAATACCTTGGACGTTCGTTTGTCAGCCAACGCAAAACAAAATAAAATTTTAAAATGTAAATAATCTTGTTATATAAGGTTTTATTTCTAAATTACTACTTTTAGGATATGACTTAAAGTTCAACCGTAGGTTTTTATCCATACTTCGCTATTTTTGTTGTACCTATAAAAATGTACAATAACTGTCAAGTTGAAAAGTTTGTTTTTGCATCTAGAGAATGAAAATTCAGTACATAGGTACTAACTTCTTAATTAATTTGAGCTATTAATATCAACTTTTTCATGAAAATGCCACGTTTTCCACATTTTCTTTTCTTTCTGACATTAACAGTTATTTAAATTAAAATATAATCAAAATCAGGTAAAATAAGAAAAAAACGATAACTCATTAATATATATACGCAACAAAATTCGTGAAATAATACATTCAACTTTCCCGTAAACTGGGGAACGCAAAAAAACATACCATATAGTGTGCCAACTTTTCTGTTCCGGTGATTCTCTTTGGAACTAAAACAGTTTTCATACGACAGTCCATTCTGACAGGTAATTTCGTATTGCAAGTGGCTCCTCTGTCACGACTGTCACCGGAACAGAAAAGCTTGTGGCACTATACATGAAAATTAAGAAAAAAAAGAAAAGTGGTCGCAGCGACATCTATTGAGCATTATAGAACCTACTGGAAAACTTCTCATTAACTACGATTATATTATCTGTGCTACGACACAGTCCTTTATCCGCCCAATTTGTTTTCCGCAAATTTTCTCTATTACCATCACAATAACATTATTTCGCGACCTTATCACATCAAGCCTCGATCTGTCAATCACCTGAATGAAAATTTGAAAAAATCCTTTACTTCCTTGTAATTAAGTTTGTTTTTGTACAGCAATTGTTAAAAAGATATGTGGTCTTAAGTACCACCCTTAGCTTAATCAAATGGCTCTTTATGGAATAGATTTAAAGTTCATTTTTCTGTAGCAAGTGTTACAAATTACGTGTGTTCGTCAGTACCAGCCTTGGTTCTGCTCTACTTTGCACGGTCCGAGTATATTCTGGATATAATTATGTCAAGTGTGTGATGTTTACATTACATGGTATTTATGTAAAGAGTGGACATTTTTAGGATCTTATCGTATTGCTAGCTTTTGCCCTCGGCTTCGCTCGCGTATAATTTGGGGTATTGTAATTCATTTAAATTATATGGTGTAAAAAATAGTAAAGCAACTAACGCCCGAATACTCGTACGCTAGTTATCTTTGGGAGCGTCTCAAACATCATGGCATCTCTTTCATACGTTTGACATTTAAAGTGACAGGGCGAAGTGTGAGATGCTCCCAAAGATAAGTAGTGTACGAGTATTCGGGCATAACGTATTTAGATTGATAAGAATTAATACTGTATCCTACAAATAGCTTTCCAATTACCGCATTGTAGTCACGTGACCATTTTTCTTAAGATATAATGGCTATCCTAAGATAGACATAATTATACCATCACGGACTTTTTTGTGGACCTATAGAAGAGGAATTTCCCAACTGCGATTAGGCAGCGTTTTCGATGAAAGGGCGGCTTGATATTTTCCGACACTTCCAACAATTATCTTTATATTTCAAGCAATTTACACATTTTATTTTTCCATAAATATTATCTTAGTGCACTTAGTACTCCCAAAGGAACGTACATGCCAAATTTCAGCGTCTTGCGCCCAGCAGCGGGCCGATCGCCGTAATTCTATGCAGCGCGATCATTATCATGATCACGTTTGCGTATTGACGTTTGACTTCGTATTGCCGTAATGACATAACGACGCACACGTCACGCAAACCTATAGTCCAACAAACCTGTCTGATCCTCTGACATCCGTGACAGAGGAACCACTTGCAATACGAAATTAGCTGTCAAAATAGACTGTCGTATGAAAACTGTTTTAGTTCCAAAGATTATTACCAAAACAGAAAACGTAGTCGCACTGTCAAAGCCGCGCGTTATCAAAAACGGTTTTGCACGTCAACTGCACTTTTGTACACTTGAATAATGCGTCATAGGATTACCGCGATCGGGGCCCAGTAGTTTCAGCTGTGCGTTCTCTGTCAGTTAGTATAGCAAGAGTTTTATATATATAGATATGTGTTTTTCTTTCAGACTGGACCCTTCCTTCCGAGGCAAAGGCCTGTGCGAGCTGATGACCCAACCCATAGAAGCCTTCGACATCCACCGCGACTTCGTAGAAGACAAAGATTATGACTTCTATGAAGTAGACCGGAACAGCTTAGAGCCTAACTGCCCCGAGTCTCTGGGAGGACCGGGGATGCTGCACTCGGGGTTTTTGTCTTCTAAGCCTGATCGGTAAGGAAATTCTGAATTTCGAAAACAGAGTTGTACTTTTTACTGAATTAGGTGTATGAAATGTACACTCAACAGCACATCAGGTTAAACAGTTGAACTGCGATAACAGCTTTTATTACGTACTTACGGCGTAAAGGAGATCTCAAGGTCAACATGTATTGTTGGATGTGCCGCTGTGTGTACCAGATATTTTGAGTTCTGTTCATACTAGGTGCGGAATCAGGGGGCCGATTCTCAGGCAATCGAGAAAAGTTCACTTTTATAAGCTCGAAATTCAAATTTGGCACAGTTTGTGTATTGTCAGAATTTCACAATCGAAAAAGTTCGATCGAAAACCAGTCGAACGCTACGAATGCTACAGGTACCCCGAGTGTAAGTTTTTATGTCAAGCAAACGCAAACTATTTCGAGTACGTATTTATGTCAATTTGTATGAAAACTGCATAAGCGCGCTACTCGCCGCTAGAGGCGCTGATACAGTTTTCATACAAATTGACATAAATACGCACTCACGATAGTTTGCGTTTTTTGACATAAAAACTTACACTAGGGGTAGACCAATAGATGTTCGTATACGAACTTCGAATGCCTGAGAATCGGGCCCCAGGGGCCCGATTCTCAGGCATTCGAACTTTTTCAGTGTGGTAATTCGTATGTCGAACATTTTGTTTGTGGTTTCTATTGAAAAGTTAGAACGTTTCAAACAAACTAAGCTGTCTCACATGTCAACAAATTCATTTTGACAGCTAAGTTCGTATACGAACATCTATTGGTTTTTACCACTCGTAGCGTTCGACTGGTTTTCGATCGAACTTTTTCGATTGTGAAATTCTGACAATACAAAAACTGTGTTATATTTGAATTTCGAGCTATAAATGTGAACTTTTCTCGATTGCCTGAGAATCGGCCCCCAGAAAACGGGCTTTTACATTTCGGATGTAGATTCATTTTCGGACAGGCACCCGTTAATGTATTTTTTTACCACACTTTTATTAGCTTCACTTGTAACTAAGTCACAATGTAAGAAAATCTTGGAATTCATTTTTAACCTACTTCTAATTGTCGTATTGATTTGAAACTTTGCAAGTCTATATGAATCCGATGACAATACAATAATTTGCAACCATCGAGCTGATCTGATGATGGAGTCAAGAGGTGGGCAATAGAACTCTTCATTGGCTGCTAGGAAACCCCTCGAGTTTAGGCTCATTTGTTTTGTACTGATGAGACCTATTCGTTTCACTTGATGGTTAGGGTCTGATGATGGAGCAGAGAGAAAGCCAGTGTCACTCCTTAATGACCAATAGGAAACACCTCGAGTTCTGGCTCATTTGTTTCGTTCTGATGAGAACTATTCGCTACACTTGGTGGTGAGGGTCTGATGATAGAGCAGGAAAGAAGCCAGTGACACTCCTTGATGACCAATAGGAAACCCCTCGAGTTTGGGCCCATTTGTTTCGTTTTGATAAGACCTATTCGCTACACTTGGTGGCGAGGGTCTGATGATGGAGCTGGGAGGAAGCCAGTGAAATTCCTTAATGACCACTACGAAACCTTTTGAGTTTGGGCTCATTTGTATCGTGCTGATAAGACCTTTACGCTACACTTGGTGGTGAGGGCCTGATGATGGAGCAGGGAGAAAGCCAATGGCACTCCTTAATGACCACTATTAAACCCCTCGAGTTTGGGCTCATTTTTTGGTTCTGATGAGACCTATTTGCTACACTTGGTGGTGATGGCCTGATGATGGAGCTGGGAGAAAGTCAGTGGCACTCCTTCATGACCACTAGAAAACCCCTCGAGTTTGGGCTCATTTGTTTCGTTCTGATGAGACCTATTTGCTACACTTGACACTTTGACTTATTGACTTTGACACTTGGTCGTGAGGGTCTGATGACGGAGCAGGGAGGAAGTAAGGGTTCGGCTTGCGCATCCGGTAACTAATAGACTCCACTTGAGTTTTGTAAAACTAAATACATACAATCACGCCTTTGAGTTATAATGTTTACGGGGTGGGCAGACACATGAATGGACTGTGAAATCGATTACCATCCATCCATAGCTTGCCATTTATTAAACTAAAAAGTAAAAAATAAATATGTAGTTTAAAAAACTAAACAAACACACTTTTATAGGAACAGACTAAATAGTACAAAATAACCGTCTATTCAGTAACTGAAATTAAAAAGCGTGGTGCGCCCTTTGCAAAGCATGCATTCAAGTACTAAATATTGACCACGCGCACCACGCTTTTTAATATCAGTTACTGAATAGACGGTTATTTTGTACTATTTAGTCTGTTCCTATAAAAGTGTGTTTGTTTAGTTTTTTAAACTACATATTTTTATATTTGACTTAAGTATTTAGGGATAATTAACATTTACAAATAAACTTAAAATTAATTAATTTGGTAACTTGAATTAAATACCTATAACTAAAGTAATAACAACATCAACCAACATATTTAAAACCAAGGTAATTAAATAATAAGGGTGCCAAAGTAGTATCTTGTAAAAACCTACTTACTATTCTATGTCTATACTAGCTTTCTGCCCGCGGCTTTGCCCGCGTTTACTACACGATGTTATCCCGCGGGAATGTGATATTTTTCCAGGGTGAAAGGTAGCCTATGTCCTTTCTAGGGTCTCACACTATCACCATTCCAAATTTCATCAAAATCGGTTCATGTCTATCTATATACTTCCATTTTGAACAATAGGAATTTTAATCTATAACACCATTTATATTAGCAATATGCTGTAATCATGATCATGATACAAGATGATGTTCCAGATTACCTGGCTACCAGAACCAGTGGGAAGACCGGGTAGACGTTTACGAGAGCAGGTATCCAGGGTACAACAGGCACTACGACGATGGAAGAAGGAACAACAGGCGGAGGTACCACGAAAGGCTTTTCGTGCCTTATCAGATAGGTGAGTTTTGGACCATTTACACGGAGCCTATGCTTGAGAAAATCCAATATCACCATCATCAGCCATAAAAGGAAAAAACAAGTTAAAAAAAGAAGAGAAAAAAATAGCCATTTTCTTGTTCTTCTCGTTACAAGGCCTCCCCCCGTAGGATTTGCGAACCGATAGCGTAGCTTCATTGATGTTCACAAGTGCTGTATCAGCCTAAAATATATAAATGATTTTGATTTTGAATGTCCTTACTGCTGGGGCACAGGCCTTGCTTATAGACTTGACTCAGTGGAACGCAGAGCGAGGAAACTAATCGGGACGATAAGCTGGTTCAAGCCAAGCTCCATAGTCTAACCCATCGACGTAAAGTGGCTTGCTTGTCGGTATTTTACAGGCTGTACTTCGGTGAGTGTGCTTCTGAGCTGCATGAGCTCATTCCACCATCTCCGTTCTACCACCGAGAATCTAGACGCACAGCGGGCTATCATCCTTACTTGGTCAACATCCCGCAAATGCGTACCAAGCGCTTTTCTTCATCCTTTGTGATGCGCACCGCCAAGGAATGGAATACCCTGCCTGCGTCTATATTCCCGAATGACTACAACCCTAAAATTTTTAAAGCTAGAGTGAATAGGCTGCTTCTGGGTAAGCTCGCTCCATCTTAGGTTTCTTCTCAACCCTAAGGTTCAGTGTGAGGCCAAGAGCAAGCCCATTATACATAAAAAAAAAAAAAAGAAAGATAGATAAGGAGAATGGGCCATGAAAACCACGCGGGCCCAATGCGGATTGGTGGTTATTACCAACAGCTTAACGTACCTTCTTAAGCACGGAGGAGCTCGAGATAGTAAATTTTTGGTCACCCACCCCGTGACCGACCATTGCGAAAGTTGCTTAACTTCAACGATCGCCACGGGCTCCTCACCACTCTGCCACCCTCGTGGCATTGTATGTCTTGATTGTATGTTTTAACTCGCTTCTCTAAGTTTGCGGAATTGCATCGCTGTTTTAACCGCCACTGTGGTCTACCCCACCCCACCGATTTCAGACCCAGAGGTCCCGGGTTCAATTCCCAGTGGGGGCACATATTGTACCCGGTTTGGTTGGTGGTAGAACTTGTTCTTAGTCCGCTTGGCTAGTTATCACCATCCGACTTAGATAGTCTGTCACCAGTAGTACGCTTCCACTTTCAGCTTTATTACCACTTAACATCAGCTGTTACCCCGTTGTGGATAAAATAAAGTTGGCACTTCTAATAATGGCTGAAGATGATGATGATGATGAAACTGTGTTTGTGGTATCATTTTAAACGTCTCAAATAGGATCAGAGGACAAAAATAATGTCAACGATCAAAGTGGATTTAAAAGTACATTAATACCCAGTCGCGGATACAAGGGGCAATGGGGGCGATTGCCACTCTGGCACACAATTTAACCCAAAAAAAATTTGCATTCATCATTTACCACGTGAAATAAGCGAAGAGTGCTTCCCCCCCCCCCCCCTAACCTTATTTGCCCTCCCCCTCAACCAAATTCTGGATCCACGGCTGTTAATACCAGTTATATTAACCCACAGGTATAGCCAGAAGCAACGACGGCCAAGCAGACATCGAAAACTGGGGCACCTACGGTGGTTCTTACGGCGGTGACACATACTACAAGGACCGAAACGACTACCACAAGTCAATCAACCATTGGAGACTGCCCAACGACATTGATCGGCCTGGTGGTGTCAAGCCAGGGTACAACAGAGACTTTGATTATAGCAGCCTTGGCAAAGATACATTGCCGAATCACAGGTAGGACTTGTATGTTAAAATTTTCTCAAACGAGGTAGCGTTTAGCTTTAAAGATAAAAAAAAAATTCACTATTCTACCTTCAGCCTTATCACCACTTAACATCAGGTGTGATAAAGAAGCTAAGTGCTACAGCGTTGTGGATAAAAAAACTCCTCGAACTCGTGTTTTCTATTTATGACTTTACCTTTGGCATGCACAATGCTATTCTTAGAGTAACATTAGTAGACAACAACAACTAGTCCCCAAGTATTTCTGCTGGGATTCGAACCCCGCTCCAATAGCGTTAACGGCTACAAGGACCGGAACTACCACAAGTCAATCAACCATTGAATGGAGATTGTCCAACGACATTGATCGGCCTGATGGTGTCAAACCAGGGTACAACAGAGACTTTGATTATAGCAGTCATGGCGAAGATACATTGCCGAATCATAGGTAGGACTGTATGCTGTTTTTATTCTCTAGGGATAGCGCTGAACCTTCATCACACATGTTTTGATAATGTTGCGAAAATATAAAAAAACACTCTTGCAAGTGCGCACAGGAACTGATCTTGTTGATATTGTTCGTCCAGTCCCTTTTCACCTTAGGGGTACCAGACGCAGGTTAGCTAACCATCCATACATCGTAGACGCTCCACCTGTCCCGCTATTTGCTATTTAGTTAATTTTTGATTCGAGCTGCTAAAGATTGGAATGCGCTGCCTGCGAATGTGTTCCCCGATCATTACAAACGTGTTTTCCTTAAGGCAAGAGTGAATGGGCACCTTCTGGGTAAGCATGCAACCCTCTAGACTGCATCCTGTCTGCCAAGCTGGATGGTGGTCAAATGCTTACCCAAAACCTAATAAAAAAATGCATGTTATGAGTTGTACCTCATTGGATATCAGGTAGCGATGGAAGCACCACTTCCGTGGCTATTGTTTACCTTTATTCTTACGTCCGTGAGACGCGTAGACGCTTAGCCGTCGTCGCCAAGTAAGGTAGGGTTAGCTCCATTGTAATACAATGTGACATGCTTGGATTGATGACGCTGCCAGCCCCGTTGCCATTAAATCTGAACGAGATATAGGTAGCTCAAACGACAAGTGGTGATAAGGCTGAAGAGCAAGCTGCTCTCAAAAGCTTTAAAAACAAAAATACAGTAAAATTTCTTCCCAGTTCTTTTTGTTACAAGATATCCCGCCTTCTAACAGGTATATTTTAATTGAACAGGTATGGATATGGAGCTTGGAAGAGGGGGAGGTGGAACAATTCTGGCTCTAGCTCTTGGGGTGGAGGGGATTCTGGGGAGACACATTATTATGAGAAGCCGAAGGTCTACTATGAATCTGCCGAGAGGGATGAAGAGGTTGCTCTTAAAGGTAATTGAACAGCTATTCTACACAATATCACAGCCTGTGTAACTAGTTGTGATACTTTTTAGTTCTTATAACATACATTAATCGTCATAAATGGGAACGATTCCCTTAAACTGAATAATGAAACTGGCCACTGGTTTATTTGTTTCTTTGTGCACATTTATCAAGTCTACCTACTACTCTTAACTCTGTGTATGATCAATATTTTTTAGTTCTAGTAGTTGCTTTAAACCCAAATTCTTGATAAATCAATGAAACAAAACGATTGGGGTTGAAGTCAGTCATTATACCTAAAATACAGCATTAATCAATCGATGCTTGATATAAAAATATCACTTTCAAATGTCATACGGGCTTATCAGAAATTTAATTTAGGAAAAATGTAATAGTAAAAAACCACGAGCCCTATAAGTAGCTTTCAGGCGGGATACTTATAGGGCTCCTGGTTTTTTACTATCACATTATACTTACAGAATAGGGTATTTTACTGTTGTTGAAATGTAGATATTTAATGATGACGTTAAAAAATATTGCAATTAAGAATACCAAATGTGAAAAAATAATTTGAATATGTTTTATAGTAAAAGAATTATAGTCTGTTTGATTTTGACTATAGCTGTCTCTTTCTAAAACGAAATCTTCTATGGCGTGACTATGACGCTACTAACCCACTGACGTCACTAAGATAGCGTCCTGTCCTTGTCTAATTATAAAGTTTGAAGTCCTATATCTTTGAAAAATATTCATGATAATTAAAAATGAAAACTTGTTTTGTGTAGCTAATATTTCGAAAAACATTTTAAAGAAATGAAAAAAATCAGTAAAATACCGTATTGCTAGATTATTTACAGAATTGCATTGTGAATGCATAAAAATAATTTAAAATTTCAATTTACTATTACTATTCTTTCAGATTGCTCTTCCCGAAGGCGCCCCGGCATGTCTTTGGGTTCTGGGGCCATCAGACGATCGCAGTTAGCTCGCAACGTGGTGGAATGTGAGGCGGCCTGCTTCGAAGAGAGAGAATTCAAATGTGTTTCGTACAGCTACAGGTAAGGACTGCCTATCTAACCGACTGGAGAATTTCAGAAAAAAAAAAGAAAATAGATTTGTTTCTCATCACAAATAGGGTCCTTAAACTAAATAGGGCTCGTGGTTTTTTACTATTACATTTTTCCTATACTTACAGAATTGCATTGTGAATGCATAAAAATAATTTAAAATCTAAATAAGTAGTGCTAGTTAGGTATAACGTGTGCGAGACTGGTGTCTGAAATAAGTTTCTGTAGTAGAAACCCGGGTTACAGGGCGCCAGAAATACAAAATAAGTTCAAAAATCTTAACTGGATAATTTTTTCTTGTTCCCATGGGACAATTCGATCATGTTGTTTACATATTATTGCTTGTAGCATGAGTCCTTTGACAGCACATTTTCGTACAACGCAAAATGTTGCTTCTGCATAAGGAATAGGGTCTCAATCACGTTCAGGGGCAAAGCCATCTTCTATCTCACTCGTTGCAGAGCGCAAGCAGCTGAGAAATGATAGCGGGCACAGCCATCTCTATCGTCTTCTACATAGAGACGGCTGTGTAGCGGGCCATTTCAGGGGCCTTACCGCGAGCTGTCAAACAATGCTATAGCAATATATTGGGCGAGATGGCGCTATACGCAGTGCATAGCTCCGTCCTTTAATCAACATGAATTTAGCCCTTCTGGGTTGCTATTCTGTAAGAATATTCCGCCGTCACTTCACAGTCACTTCGAACTTGAACACAAATCTTTACGACACTTCATTTGAACGTCAAGCGAAAAGAACAACGATGTCTTATAAAAAATCTTGATCGAATTTTACTGATTAAAGGACTGTAAAGAAAGTACCAAGTAGAAAGAAGATCTGCCTATGCTATTGGATATTTGGGAGAAGAATTTGATTAAAGCGAAAATGTATGTATCATTTGACTTTATCCCTATTGTTTCAGGTACTCAAGTGCTCGAGGCTCCGACAATTGCTTCCTCAGTGAGCGTCCGTACCGTGGCCTAGAATTATCTACCGACAGTGGGTCTGATGTATACGCTATGCCGCAAGACCAGGGTTGTTCCGTCGTTAGCCATCGGCCTTGGATCGAGAGTGGTAAGGCTCAAATTGAAATAATAATTTTGCTCTCTATTCTATACACGGTAATTTTTTTATCCCCCGGATAATTTTAGGGATTATTCTACTCATGAAAACAAACAACTTTTATTATGGGACCAACACTGAAATCGCGAAAAAAAATCAGCTGTTCCATACATTTTGATTAAATCTTTTGCACTTGCACTTTTGTATGGAACAGTGTTGGTCCCACAATAAAAGTTGTTTGTTTTCATGAGTAGAATAATCCCTAAAATTATCCAGGGTGATAAAAAAATTACCGTGTATAGAATACTCTTCAACTAATATTTTTGTGGGTTGCTAATGTAGATTATTTAACGATATTTTGTAATATCCCTTGTCAGAGCCTCATACATGAGGTCTCTTATCTGGTCAGGCCATCGCATTGCCAGTCTTCCGAGGGCCCTCTAATCTGCCTTGAGTTTTTCGCTATGTGTGAACCAGCAGTCTTCTTCTTCATCGGGTCAATAGTTCAACTATTTATATATGCCCTTCCAAGTATCGGGCGACTGCAACTGTATTATCAGTCGCCAAGTTCAGCTCCTCCTCCCAGCTGCATACGGTGAGCGACAGAGGGCCTTCTAATAAGTGTGCCATAGTTTGAGACGGGGCTCCACAGTTGCAGTGCGTATGCGTATTGTCGATGAAGTGGGCCATATTATACTTACAGAGCACTCGACCAGTTCCAGAATAGGTTCCTATAATATATTGCTTTGCTGAATGTCTATGAACGAACGATTTGTGTCCTTATTTCTTCTACCCGTGATTCTGTCATGCCCGGAGAGTGAGAAGGACGGGTATAACCTTCAGGTGTCATGTTAGCTCGACAGAGTTATAAATCAAATAAGAGTTCAAGGCATCTAAGTGGCTGTGAAATGTCGCTGAATTGGTTGTCATTGACGCAATAGAATCTCGATCGCAATTAAGCTGTCGTGGTACGAATAAGCGAAGCAGATCAGTTTAAGTCCTAAACAAAACCGCAATAAGAGTTAATAGTAGGCACCCTGGCCTGTGGTGGTAAAGTATCTGACGCAGCTGTACACCTTAGAAAGCTTTTCCGGCTTGACCAAGCAGTGGCGAAATTTGAATGATTGTAGATGATGATACTGTTTGTTTGTCCATCTAGAATGCTTCTGGCACGTCCGCTCCGAAGCAGCGGTGAGTGGGCAGGCAGTTAGGGCTGCCCTGACAGTGACGGGTCTGGGTGCGTGTGAAGCAGAGTGTATAAGAGCACATGCCTTCTTCTGTAGGGGGTTTAGTTTCAGGTAAAGTTATAACAATAATTTATTAGAGTATTTTTGCTTTGTCGACGGTTTTTCAGAAATAAATATCATTTTCATTTGAGTATTCATTATAGAAGCTGGAGACTACTGTCTGTTTGAGTAATCTATAGACTTAAATATCATATTTTCATATTTTTTAAGGAAAATCTTCTTTAGCGGCGTTTTGCACTTTTTGTAATGGGTAAAAAAAACTCGCGTCACGATCACGTGACCGTCAGATCGAAAAACTATTACAATGTCATTAGAATACGAAGGCAAATTTCACCACCGTTTTCAAAGTTGTGATAGCTCAGGTTAGAAAACGGGCGGCATTGAAGCCAGAAGACCGCGGTTCAAATCCAGTCCGTATTTTTTATTATTTTTTTTAATTCCTCTTTTTTGTGAAAAGTCTAGGGAGCCCTTTCCACTTCTGCCAGCGCTCCCGGAGTGCAACCCATTGTTTTTTTATTTTCCCTACGTTTTGGCAGATGTTACGTGAATAACTGGTGTGACCAGTGTTGTAACTTGATCACAGCCTGTAAAGGTGTCTAAACGCTTGTAAAACAAGAGCCACTAATACTTATCTAAATTATGATAAACACTTAATATAGACGTTCATACATTCATACAAACGTGCTTACTTTATGGGAAATGGGAAACTACTTGCATCTGTAAAATCATTCTTCTCTTGCAGATATGACGCCCCCACAATTGGCGATGACATAGAGAACTGCATCCTCACTTCGTCTCCCCCCACCTCGTTAGAGAACAGTCGTGGGCTTCGGCCCACTGCTGGGCACGAGTTGTACGCCAGGGGGAACTATGGAAGGGGGTGTGAACCAGCTCTGTACGACGACGTACACTATAGGGAGAAACGTAAGACACCGTTAAGATAAGATATGATAAGAGTATCTGGTAAAAATCCGTCTTTTAGATAGGTACCTACGCTACTCCAAAAACTCTCATCCAAAACATAGATTTTGAAACCAAATTCTCTTAAACGGTTATCATTATGTGGAAGGGTATTTACCAGCTTTTTATTAACTTGCCACGTTAGTTACTTAGTTAGTTAGTATGTTAGTTAGTGGGGGACAAATCTTGCAAGTTTAATTTGACCCACTTCCCAGTGTTCGATGGAGCTGAAATTTTGTATACAGGTTTGGTTCAGATGACAATACGATATTAAAATACAGTCGCCAAAAAAGCTTGTCATAAAAATGAAGTTTTTACTAAAAACTTATTTAATTTATTTTAGTAACGCTTGTCCTGAACATGTCAGGGACAGAGTATTTAACAAGCTTTTTATTAACTTGCCATGTTGGTTAGTTAGTTAGTTAGACAATACAATATTTAAGTACAGTCAGCAAAAAAGCTTGTCATGAAAATGGAATTTTTACTAAAAACTTATTTCATTGAGAATATAGTTTGTTTCTGCTAGACGTCTTTATTGTTATTTTGTCGACTTATCATTGCAGTTATTCTTGATTTCCTTATATTTGCAGACTGCTACCTCCAATACGACAACGCAGCCAAGCTCATCGGCCCGGCAGTGCGCGGTCGATCCATCACACGCGACGAGCAGGCTTGTGGCGAGGCGTGTACTAACGCGCCGTTTAGGTGCCTCAGCTTCTCGTACAAGTGAGTGTTATTATCTGCAGCCATATTGATTTCTCTATAATGGATAAAGAGAACACCATGACTATTTTTTCTTTCTAATTTTTTGTCGGAAACCATCAGAAATATTACAAGAGTAATTTAAACACATAACAACAGAAAGCCAATTACAGGTCTAAAACCAAGGTAGGTACTTCTTCTCTTTTTGTCAAGTGAGTATCGTTACCCTCTTAACATTACCTCCAATACGACAACGCAGCCAAGCTCATCGGTCCGGCAGTGCGCGGTACTAACTAACGCGCCTTTTAGGTGCTTCAGCTTCTCTTTCAAGTGAATGTCATCATCAGCAGCCATATTAATTTCTCAACTAATGGATAAAGAGAACAACATGACCAACCATTTTTTTTAAGGGAAAACTTCTTTAGCCGCGTTGTGCACTTTTTGTGATGGGTAAAAAATGATAAACTCGCGTCAGGATCACGTGACCGTCAGATCGAAAATTCGTAAGACTGACACTTGGATCATCGAAAAACTGTTACAATGTCATTAGAATACGAAGGCAAATTTCGCCACCGTTTCCAAAGTTGTGATTGCTCAGGTTAGAAAACGGGTGGCATTGAAGCCTGAAGACCACGGTTCAAATCTAGTCCGTATTATTTATATCTTTGTCAAATTCCTTTTTTTTGTGAAACAGTCTAGGTCTTGTGCAACCCTTAGTTTTTTCTTGCTATACCTACTACTTTTTTCTTCTTTTATTTAGCAATAACGCTCCACCCGGTGTAGACAACTGCCTGCTCTCAGAGATCCGTCTGTTCGACCTCCAAAGAGGCGTAGACTACGAGCATTCTGCCGACGATTGGCTGTTTGCTTTCGACCTGTTCAATGGCCAGTGTTGGAGGAAGGTCCATGGGAAAGAGTATGAGTAAGTTTGTTATTAAACCAGTTTTGAATATCATTTTAGCTAAGCACTTGTTCGATCTTCAAAATGGCGTCGACTTTCCACAACGGGCTGCAACGTAGCACTTAGCCTTCATCACACCTGATGTTATGTGGTGATACGGCTGAAGGTGGAAGCGCACTAGTCCCAGAATCTTCAATCACTGCAAAACTGGCTATCTTATCTCTAATTGCCGGAACACAACAAAGCTGAAAACATCGTTGTTATGGCGTCAGACTTAGATAAGATGGTGGTAGCTAGCCAGGCGGGCTTTGAACACGCCCTACCACCAACCAAACCAAACACAATATGTACCCCCACTGGGAATCGAACCCGGGACCTCTGGGTCTGATACCGGTGATATGTACCACTAGACCAGGGAGGCGGATTGAGCAAAGGGTATTTCCAAGCGGCCTTTCTTCCTTTTTTTTCCACGCGGCCCGCCCACTTAATATTTCTACTCTTTATTTAAATTTTTACTTTTTTGCATTCACAATGCAATTTTTATGCTTGAAAAATGGAAAATGAAGTATTTAGAAAAAATCGAACCGTCTCACAACCTACTCCGATGGGACTCGAACCCACAACCTTTCGCTATCCGGGCGACTTCTAACCACTGACAACAACAACGACTCCGTAGCTCAGTGGTTAGAGCAGTCGCCCGGATAGCGAAAGGTCGTGGGTTCGAGTCCCATCGGAGTAGGTTGTGAGACGGGTCGATTTTTTCTAAATACTTCATTTTCCATTTTTCAAATTTCTACTCTTTCTTGTTAAATGCCATAAAAACAATCAAAGTAAAATACCTTCTTTTATTCTGCAGTCAACCATCTCCCGAACTTCCCAGACCATTAATACCCGGGTCGAGTGAGGAGACATACCCGGGTCCAAGTCCCAGTGGACCCGGATATCTGCCTAGACCAGGTAAAATAAAAAAATATATATTGTCTTTTTTTATTAATTTAAAAAATTTGTCAATGAATTCTCATTATATCCCTCATTATATCCTTCTTTAATTTTTTTTACTAACTTTTGTATTTTAAAGAACTGATTTTAATAAACAGCTGGCACTAACCAACATAAAAAAAAACAAATAACACATAATATGTACCTATAAGTACTTACTTAAGTTTTTTTTGCTTTTTTTAACATTTCCATCTCATTCGGATTTATTGGAAATTATATATAAGTACAACAAATTCATGATTCTATAATAAAAGAAATATAAGTTACAAAAAGATTTAGTTAAGAATACTGAAAAACAGCATGAGCACAAATAAGCTAATCACCACGTTATTTTCAACAGAGCCACCATACATATCCAATTCGGGACCAAGTGGTCCAACTGGACCCGGTTACAAACCCAGTTTCACTGGCCATGAAAAACCAATCTACACAGCCCCAAGTGGTCCCGAAACTGGACCCGGTTACCGCCCAACGTACCCCGACACCTACCCGGGTGGTCCAGCTTATCTACCAAAACCAGACTACAGACCATCTGGACCTGATTACAAACCGGGTTTTATACCATCTGAACCAACTGGACCTGGGTACAATGGATTTAAACCTGGGTTTAGACCATCTGAGCCAAGTGGTCCCGGTTATAACGACTATAGGCCGGGTGGGAGACCTAGTGGTCCCGGGCATAACGACTATAGGCCGGGTGGGAGACCTAGTGGTCCCGGGCACAACGACTATAGGCCGGGTGGGAGACCTAGTGGTCCCGGTAATAATGACTATAGGCCGGAAAGACCTGGCTATTTGCCCAGGCCTAGGCCTCCAGTCGATCCGGGTTATAGGCCTGAAAGACCACATCCGGACAGGCCGAGGCCGGGTGCAGGAGACAGGGAGATACAGGAACCGAGTAAGTAGTTTTGAAATCAATTTTACATTATTTTTTTTGCAATCGTAATACAATTTCTGTATGACATAATTTAATAATAATAAGTTCTTTTTTTACCCAGTTAAATCTGAATTTACAGAAATCAGTAATTAAATCATATACATACTTATTTAGTTTAGGTATAACTATTAATCAAAAATGTTTTTAACTTGTTAATAAATAAAAATAATACAAGACTTTTCTTTGTAGATATTTAAAATTACATGTAAGCATTCATTACTCAGAACAAAGCTAATCGTTTTAATAGAAGTTCAGTACAAATTCAGTACTTACTTACAGCATATTTTTGTGGTTATTACCTTATTTATTTATAGTTTTGTAGTTTGTATTAAATAAAATTATTTTACTAATAACAAATTGATTTTACAGGTGAACAAGAAAGATGTGTACTGTTAATGAAAATATAGAAATATATTCATTCATCATTTAACATTTCACATGCTTCTTACAATATAGGCATTTTCATGAACACATAATTTCGTATGCACTTTTAGTGAAAACTAACCCTCCATTAAAGAAGTAGGTAGTTAGTAGGTAGTCGTTAGAATTTACTAAAATCCCTTTTTCGTAGAAATGTTTAGTTTGTTTTTTTTTAACACATTTACAGCGACCGATCGTTACATAGATCAAAAATAGCATCAAACTTATTCTCAAATAAAAAAATAGTTACCTATGAGTGTAAAATTTTATGCTTGTTGTTTCATGAAATATAAATAAAAACAGTTTAAGGAACAAATGGGCTAAACAGTTTTTTTAGTAATTAAATGGTTGTTTCAACTAGTAGTGTGGTTTTGCCAATTGTTTTTCATCACATTATTAGCACGTAAAGAATGTCCTGTAATCTTGTAATTATTATAGAAGATTAAAGAAACACATAACTATTTTACACTCGTAAACTTGATTTTTCGTTATCAGATTTTGTACTTAAAAGATTTTGATTGATTTTACATCAAATTGAGCATCTTATTTTAAGTTTTAGTTTTTTGCATTCACAATGCAATTTTTATGATTGAAAAATGGAAAGTGAAGTTTTTAGAAAAATCGACCCGTCTCACAACTAGATCCGATGAGACTCGAACCCACGACCTTTCGCTTTCCGGGCGACTGCTCTAACCACTGAGCTACGGAGTCGTTATTAAGCATCTTATCAAAACATTGTTCTTTATTCCGACGTCAATATGAAGCGATCAAAAACCGACCCTACTCCCTTTGTAAAACGACCCTTATTCCCTTACAGTCTCAGTATCCTGGCGGCACTACACCGTGTCGGGATTCCCGTGTAGAGAGGGCACCACTTGTGCGCAGAACCAAGTGGCTGGACACTGGGCATGCGAGCCTGAAGGGGGGGAAGTCGGTAAGTACGATTCAGCTTCATAATAGGGTATTTTACTGTTGTTGAAATGTAGAAATTTAATGATGACGTTAAAAAATATTGCAATTAAGAATACCAAATGTGAAAAAATAATTTGAATCTGTTTTATAATAAAAAAATTATAGTCTGTTTGATTTTGACTATAGCTGTCTCTTTCTAAAACGAAATCTTCTATGGCGTGACTATGACGCTACTAACCCACTGACGTCACTAAGATAGTGTCCTGTCCTTGTCTAATTATAAAGTTTGAAGTCCTATATCTTTAAAAATATTCAAGATAATTCAAAATGAAAACTTGTTTTGTGTAGCTAATATTTCGAAAAACATTTTAAAGAAATAAAAAAAAAATCAGTAAAATACCGTATTACTGAAAGAAAGAAAAATATTTTATTGACGACACAAAAAAGGCACCTAATAAAAACACATGAAAAATAACAGCATGGCGCTTACTAGGCCCCATCCTCAGCGTAATTTTTTAACAAGTGGCTACTACTTCTTCTTATCGTGTCGACCATTCGGCCACTGCAACGCTGGTATTCTGGAGGGACCTATTTAACTGCTGTATGGCCTAGATGCAGTGACGCGGGTAAGCTGGAGAGGTAATTTAATTTAGAATCACATCACTACACACCGTGTCGGGATTTCCGTGTAGAGAGGGCACCACTTGTGCGCAGAACCAAGTGGCTGAACACTGGGCATGCGAGCCTGAAGGGGGAGAAGTCGGTAAGTACGATTAGGCTCCATTATAACTGAAAGAAAGAAAGAAAAAAAATATTTTCACTCATGCTCTTGGGGAATTGTATGTTCTCACATTTCGTGAGAAAGTTTTATGCAAGCCTTGTACTGGAAACTATTTGCATTGCCTCGAATGATTTTAGCCCTCGCCTGCTTGACAATGCAATTGCTAGCTTTCCGTTCTCTGCTGTAATTTACTATTTTAATGACGCCACAAAAAAGTTACTTAATCAATAAAAACACGTAAAAAAACGGCATGGCGCCTAAAGCCCCATCCACAGCATAAGTTTACAGCTACAAGTGGCTGCCACTTCTTCTTATCGTGTCGACCATTCGGCCACTGCAACGCTGGTATTCTGGAGGGAGCTATTTAACTGCTGTATGACCTAGACGCAGTGACGCGGGTAAGCTGGAGAGGTAATTTAATTTAGAATCACATCACTACACACCGTGTCGGATTCCCGTGTAGAGCGGGCACCACTTGTGCCCAGAACCAAGTGGCTGGCTACTGGGCGTGCGAGCATAAGAAGGGGAAGTAGGTAAGTACGATTACACTTCATAATAACTAAAAGAAAGAAATAAAAATATTTTTCACACTTATGCTCTGAAATGTTAATATTATATTTGAGAAAAGAATGCAGTACGTGGCACTTTTCCGAGGTAAACATTCTAAATTTGAAAATCACTGCAGTAATGAATTTCAGTACTTACTTACTGCACTAAAATCAGTGCAGTAAGTAAGTACTGAAATTCATTACTGCAGTGATTTTCAAATTTAGAATGTTTACCTCGGAAAAGGTACTACCCAAAGATATTATTACCAAATTTTTTTCTTTATTTTTTCTTTCGTTATTCCTGTGTATAAAAACAGAAAAAGCAAAGGGACATTTGCACCATACAGCCACATTATTATTATTATTATATATTAACTTTTTTTTTAAATACGGTGCGCACAGAGTATATTACTTCGTATTGTACCAAAAGCGCTATGTACCCTTAGCACGAACATCAATCGAAAAAACAAAATGAGATTTATCATAGACAAAATATCCTTTACGAGTAATTTTGTATGGGAAATATGTACAGCGCCATCTACCACCCAGAAGCGGGTATTGAAGTTGCGCATTTTAGTAGCAAGTAGTATCAATAGGCTGTATGACCGTTCCACTTGGCCTCACAAACCAATATTAAAAAAACGGCGGGAATGATTTTCAGCGGTTGATTTCAGATTTGATATCAATACAGCTTATTTATATTGTGTAATAAATTATCAAAATGAGTTCTGCCAATGAAACATATACAGACATTGTATGTACCTACTCCACCAAATTTGAGAGCAGAAGCAAAATGAATAACAGAAAACTTACTGCCAGCAAAATCAAAAGAAAGATATATGAAAACTTACGATCTGATTTGGAAAAGTGAAAAAAGGCGCATACGTTTTCAGAATCTGTGTTGTTGGCGTATTTTAATGATACCTACATCATTAAAATAATATTATTATGGGCGATTTATACATAAGTGTGCCCGGGAAAACAATAACATTTACATTTAATAATTGCCCGAACATGTGTGATATAAATTTTAATAAATATTATTTAGTTAAACAGTTTTTTTTTATTTCCTCGCATTTCTTGAGAAAAGCACTATACAAGCCTTGTACGGTAAGCAAATTACCTTGCCTCGAATGATTAAAGCCCTCGCCTGCGGCTCGTGCTTCAAACCATCCTCGACAATGTAATTTCTTACTTACCTGTCCTCGGCTGTAATGTACTATTATTGACGACAAAAAAAAAGTATACAATAAAAATAAGAGAAAAAAAGCAGTATGGCCCCAATCTCAGCATAAATTTTGCAATGACAACAATACACTCCTCTTTTTCCTTCCTCCCACGGAAGATCAGCGTCGGAGTGTCTATGACATCCGACACATGCTGAGTGGATACCTTTTTAGTGCCACATTGTTATAACATGTTTATCATCTTATTGTACCGCCGGCCGAGTGCGTGTCACTAAATAAATAATTTTCTTTCTTTCTTTCTTTTTGGGCTTTCTGGCTCTTTTTGGTCGTCTAAAAAGACATACTGCGTCGGCTCCAAGTAAATGCGAGAAGGGCAGGAGAATGATAATGATATAATTATATTTTTATTCCAGGTTCTTGGGACTATTGCTGCGCCCCAACTCATCGGTGTGGATACAGCGAGGGATTCCATAAGCCATGGTAACTTATGATAAACGTTTCTATGAAGTAGGGCAGTCCCTAGCCCAGCCCCGGTTTTGGCCACTTTTGGCTTTAAAAGTTATCTTAATAACGTAGTTAGTTGTTTTTTCCAATGAGTCACACCAACACGTCAAAATATGACTATAAAAATTACTGCATTTAATGCGCGTAGTCGTGCAAGTAATAACAGTTTTTGTTTCATCGAAATCTGTCCAGGATTTCCAAAGTTACAGCGTTGTAAAGTTTCACCAGCTTTTGTAAATTTCCTTTCCTTGCGCGCTATTGCGATGACGTCATGTCGCAGTGACATCTCCGATTGCGGTTGCTGCGGGTGATTTCCGTCCAATTGTACCTACATAGAGTCCGTCAGTGCGCAATCTTCGCGCAACTGGTGCGTTTTTGGCGCTAGTTACAGTACATTTTATTCGTTTTAAGGTTATGGTAAATGATTAGTATTCGATTTCGACCGCGCGCAGCCGCACTCTAAAAGTGTCACCTACTGTCCATTTGACGGCTTCGTGTTATTGTTGATCGCAGTTTGGCGGTTGCTATTTATATTGACAGAATACCGCCCGCCATTACGAAAGTTGATTTAATTTATTAATCACGAAAATACAACTTAATATGTATTTGAAGGTGTTTTTTCACATGGGCTCAATACAAAATTGATCTTTGATCGACTATAAGAAAAATAAATAAATTTATTGCGAAACCGTGAGAGCGCAACTCTTAGCCAATGGAGAAATACGGAAGCGCCAACTCTCAATCGCGATGTGACGTCACACGTTAATTCCATTGGCTCACCCGAATTTTTCACGGAGGCCGTACTTTAACGTTCAATATCTCAGTCATTTTTGAAGATAGGAAAAAGATAAAAACATATTCTTTTTTCTCGAGTAACATATTTTTTAGATATGTGTGACTTATTGCTATTAAAAGATGGGATAAAAAAATCTGTTGTTCCATACTAATTTTTTAAATCAACTCGATTGAAATGTATGGAACAGTAGATTTTTTTCACAATTTCAGAGTTGTTCCCATAGTAAAAGTTGTTTGTACTTCAAGTAATTTTCAGGAAATCAACTACTAAAATTTCACGGTGTATGTCATCATTTGTAATTTTGTCCAGGTGCTACGTAGGAACTTCAGAAGACCAATGGCGTCCCTGCAGCGAAAAGTACTATCCTTACCACCAGCATAATACCCCACATCCTTCACAAGGGCATAATAGTGGTAAGTAAATTAATAAATAACGATGGTAATAACAAGGATTTAAACATCCAAGAAGAAGCATCGCTCTTGAACCCCTCAGGAACCGACGACTGCCCGGGCAGTCGTCGAGACCGCGGTCGATTTTATTCGTTATTACTTTAAAACTAAGTCTCTCTTTGGCCTGAATATTTCTGCCGATGAAGATGACTATAAAAACTAGAATGAAAATGAAAGAATTGGAATGGCGAAATCTATTTTCCACTTAGTCACAAAAACACTGCCTTCTGTCAATTTTAATAATTTATTCAGGTTAACTTTAGACGAACATTTTCCTACCATGGCGGGCTCCAGAGACTGATTAAATTGAAATGGTTATGTAATATTTTTCAAGAAGTGAATGAAATTCTCCAGAAAAAGTTTTATTGAAAAATTCAAAGAAATTAAAGTAGTGATGGAATTAACAAGGATAAAATATTTAACTACAATTAAGTATCAGAAGCTATAAAGTTAAATCTCAAACTTATCTTCTCCCCAACAGATCATTTAGTCTCTCGCCCAAGACCCGTACGCCCAAGTTCCACACGATACAATCCTAACCGACGACCAACATCCCCATTTATACCAAGCAGTGACAGAAAATACTGGGACGATTTATACAAAACTGGGCCTCAAGCCTACTACGATAGATACGGAAATCCTTTGCCAGGCAGGTTTTGGACAATATATCGAAGCACGATAATCACAAGCATGACAATTTTAACATTATGACCGATTTTTCTGTGACACCTGACGGTCTTCAGAGCTTTGATCATACACCAATCCACATTAAGACTGTGTGGAGATTAACTCATATTAATACACTACTTAAATTTTAAGATTTTTCGTTTTTCTGTCAACCATAGCCCTAAGACAATTTTATGGCAAAACACATCACAAAATAAGCACTATTTGGATCACCAAATTTTAGACTACTAAGACTAATCAACATATTTTTAGTGCACTACTGCTGTATCCCAAAACTTACATCATCTCACAAAACCTTTTAATTACTAAAAATCCCAAAGAGTTCAATTGGAACTTTTCAAACCACATTCTCTAAAGTATAAAAAAATATGTAAACTATTGTTTCAAAACCTTTTCAAAACTCATTGCCTTATTTTGTACGTAACAATAAAAATTAATGTTAATACATATAGAAACTATCTTTCCAATAAGACTATAAGAAAAGAAATGAAATCTTTTCTTTTTACCTTTCACGACTTTGCTAGAATATTATTGAAATCTGAACTATTTAAATTAATTACTTAACTACTGTAACCGCACAACGTAGACGCTGATTTACAGTTTATCCACTTCGTTTTGCAAAGCATAACCAGTACCTAATCTAAAATGTCTTATTACTAAACGTGGACTAAAAGTCGTGGTTTAAAACTGGTGCTGTCACTTTTATTTTCTAAATCAAAGACAGAATTAGCATGAGTCCTTACTTTTAGTCCACGTTTTGAAATAAGCGTGGAAGAATTTAACATCACTCCATAAAGTCACTTAATATTTTGGTCTTAACAATCATATTCTCGTCATTTTTACTCCAAATAATAAGACTTTGGTGAACTCTTCATTAAAATAAAATACCTTTAAGGATTACGATGCGTATCGTAACAATATTATATAGATATTTAAAGTTTTGTGTTGACGTGGCCGACCGAAGTCCTTAAAATCTACACTAATGCCAAGGTCACATTTGTGATGAAATGTTTGCAAGCCATCAGAGCTCGCACCATTTGCGAATAGTCTGTACCCCAACCAAGAGTGTCAGCTTGTTTAGCCAAACCTCAATAAAAAATTGAAACCTGAAACTATTCAAAATCAAAAAAGGATTTTACATTTCCATGAGAAATCCTATACCTCTCAAGCATCGGCGGAGGCGCTCAGGCCCCCGCCAAAGCCAAACTGAATGCTGCCTTATTTCTATAGAAATAAGTCTCTAATACACGGTGCCGATAGCAAAAATTTCACAACTGTCAATACTTTAGAAGTTAACGTTTTTCTGCAGCATTCGCTTACTTTAAGCTCGCCAATTCCACGTCACTTAACCTTTTCAAAGTTGCCACTGGCCAGAGTAACACAAAACTTTTTAAATAACTTTTACAAATAAGTTTTACTCATAAACGAATCGCATTGTAATCCACAAAAATTAATTCCAACTCTTCCTTACAAACATTTAACCCCTTCCAGGTTACACCCGTGTGCCCACAGAAGACCGACCCCACATAAAGTACAGGCACAACTACCCCCGCCCCAGTGCAGGGGGTTGGGTGCCTCAACAACTGGAAGAACCGCCGCCGTCTAGTGGATTGGGAGTACCTAGGTATGTATTGTTATCGCTATTAGATATTTTAGCATCAGAGGTCGTATCATCAGTTGTAATTGAATGCTCTAAACCTGCAGAGTAAAAGAGATACCTACTGCAACTTTTAAGCGAGTTATTATATAATAGATCTTTTAAATCGCAATGATTACACAGGAGCTGCAAATCTTAGCTCTTTATTTCATGCTAATTATGAGTCAAATAACGTGATGTAGAAGACGGAGATAAACTGCTTATAGCACCATCTCGTTATTTACATTATTGTTTTACGTAATCCTACTAATATTATAAATGTGAAAGTTTAGATGTTTGGATGTTTGGATGTTTGGATGTTTGGATGTTTGTTTCTCAATCACGTCAAAACGGCTGAACGGATTTGGCTGAAATTTGGGACACAGATACTTTGTAGCCTGGAGAGGAACATAGTCTACTTTTTATCCCGGAAAAATGTCAAATTCCCGCGGGATAACGTCCTGTAGTCCACGCGGGCGAAGCCGCGGGCGGAAAGCTAGTATTGTTCTAAATAAGTCTTCGATCGGTACCATAGAACAGATATTGTGAGGTTTTTGCGTGTCACGCGTCGAAAATTTATGAGAACATATCCAAACATCGAAAATGTTGTTACTTTACACTTATGCGGCTACACCGAGTTAGTGGTCTTAACTAGTCTGATATGCATTTAGAAATAAGAGTTGAAAATAACCTACAGCCAGCAAATAAAGAACCAAGAAGCATTTAACAACTGCATGCATAATCATTACTAACTATTTACTTTTAAGACTTATGCCCTTATCTGCCATCATTATTATTTTTCCAGATATTGGCCGGTAGCTTACCTCCACAAGGGTCCACCACCAAACATGACCTACTTTACATATAACGAAACTAGAAGCACCACGACCACAGAAAACTACCCACGAACCCCAATATCACCTCCAAGGGAACAGCCACCTCCGGAATTCCACAGGGTTACTGAAAGACCCAAAGATATAGTCGAAGCAAGAAACCATAGAGATGAAAAGACAAGAAATATAACTGATGAAGACCTTTTCCAAATAGACTTAAACAAAATTACTACAACTACAACTTCAACAACTACAACAACAAAACCAGAAATAAAAGAAATTGAACCTAAAGTCGAACCAAAAGAAGTTGAAATCAAAAAATTAGATGTAGAAACTATTAAACCAGAAACTGTTAAAGTGGACAAAGAAAACGAAAATTTAAAAGGCATTGATGATAAATTAGATGACTTCACTGGTCCCATTGAAGTATTAGACATTGAAGATGTTAAAAGTGGAGAAAAGATACCCGATTTAAAGACATTAGAAGCTGAAGAGAGACAGATAGAAGCTATAGGCAGATTACTAGCTTCAAGACGTGGTAGTAAACTGATTTTAGAGAAGCGATCCCAAAAGGAATTGGAAGCTAAAAGCATTGCTGTAGATAAAGATTTAGTTGACTTCAATTTTGGGAACAAATTTTCTACAACTGAAAGAAGAGGTATCATACAAAAAGTATCGAAAGACGAAATAGAACGAGAGAGAAATGCTGATAGGAGCTTAGAAGTTAGTGAGACGACATTCGTGAGACCTCCAAGAGTTCTGAGTACTACTACAGAAAATATAAGGAAAGCTATTATCAATGGGAAAGTATTTTATGATGCTACTTTGAGGGAGCAAAGGGATATTTTTTTTAATGCCACAAGAAAACCAAAATCAATTCAATTCAGACAGTTAGAAGACTCAAGAGCTCCTTCAGTGATAGCTAATAATAACTTTGGAAAGAAGAAAGTAATTAAAACTAGAAATGTAAATCCAGTAAGACGTGTAAGAAGGGTTTACAAAAAGAGATATAATCCTGAAGAAGTAAGACGGAGATTGTTAGAAAGAGATAGGAGTATGAAGATGGAAAACAATGACTCAACAAAAAAACTTTGACACTTGAGCTATATATAGATTTTATAAGAAAAACTATTGCCACTTTTGCAGTATCTGTTTAGAATTAATATTTCAATTTACTTAGTGTCTTCATGAAAAATCTTTCAGTCAAGATATTACGATTTATTAGTTATTGAAAATAAAGTATTAGAAAAAGTCGACCCGTCTCTCAACTAGCTCCGATGGGACTCAAACCCATGACCTTTCACTGTCCGGGCGAATACTTCATTTTCAATAAAAAAAAATCCATTGTGATTGCAAAAAGTAAAAAAAAATGAAATTAGTTCTCAGTTTGTGACGAAAACTCCAACTGGTTAATGAAATAATTCTAATAACGATATTAACTGTCTTTTTTAAGATTTTCAATAGTTTGTCGTCAATTTTGATAAAATAACACAAGAAACACGTTACAAGCAGTAAGTGGGCGTGAGTGAGAAAATCTATGCTCAAAGGAGCAAACTCTCCATAGATTGTACCTTTGTACGATTTTGAGTTTCTTCAAGTTTTCATAGCTATTAAAGTCCGATCGCGGAGCACGAAGAATGTCGTACAATGACCTGTTATTACCTGTCTGCCCCTGTCGCTCCCACATAATTTAAACAGCTGTTCTTTCGGGATTCTTCGTGCTCCGCTACCATATCTTAGCTTTTTTCGATTACGCGCTTCATTCAGTATATACTGTATAACATGCTCCTTCTAATCTTTTTCTTGTGTTAGTGTGAATGAAAAACTTTTTATGGCGCGCTTACACGGGTAACTAAATTTGCGAAACTCTTGTCAATCCCCGCCAAATATGACGTCACGACCACATCAAGCAAATTAAATCAACCGATCGTTAAAAAGATAAAAAAAACATCAAAATTACCCTCAGGTCAAACATAGTTATGAGTGGTAATTGTTTTCCAATTGTTTATTGGTCGCCGATAACAAAGTTAGTTTCAGTAACAACTGGGTTAAGGTCGATGTCAAAATGTAGCAACCTGTTGCTGAGATACGGCCACACAATACCAGGAAATATGGAGCAACATGGCTCCACTTAATTGCTCCAGATTGATTCATTACAGTTGCCAGAAGTTTTTATTAAGATCTACAGCATATATTTTTTCTAGAGTTTTCACTCTTTTTTTTCAGAAGTTAGAGGGGGGGGGGGGGGGGGGACACGCATTTTACCACTTTGGAAGGTTCTATCTTTCAAAATATTGAGCTTACAAAAAAATGATTTGAGAAACCTCTATGTTATTTTCAAAGACCTATCTATAGACACCCCACACCAATATTTTTGATTAAAAAAATATTTTTCAGTTTCAGTTCCATGTATGGGGAGCCCCCCTTAATTTTTTTTTATTTTTTATTTTTGTAATAAAATCATAAAGTGGTTTACGGAATACTTCTACCTACCAAGTATCAACTGTATAGTTTTTATAGTTTTGGAATAACAGACTGGAATTGAATTTGGAATGGACAGACAGACAGACAGACATGACGAATCTATAAGGGTTCCGTTTTTTGCCATTCGGCTACGGAACCCTAAAAATTGCCTGCGTACGCGCGCCTTTAGCTTCTTTATTGTTAAAATGTAAACGATATTCTCATAGCTATAAAATTAGGTTTAATTTGGATTGGTGCACCAGAATTGTCAGTTTGACTTAAAACTATTTCTTTTGTGTTGAATTGACGATGCCTTATAAAATTCTTTAAGTTTAAAACAATTACTTATGGGTTTAAGTTTCTGATTTATTTAAAAGTGTGATATTTATATTATGCAATTTTTATTAAATAGGTAGTGCTATTGGTTGTTTACGAAGAAAAGCAGTGTTTTTAATAAAGTATATAATAAATAATTAAATGAGCTGAAGTGTATGGCTTACCCTTATCACTTCAAGAATCGAGAATATTTATTTGCGAGCATTCACAGTACAAAAGTTAACAAAGAAAAAAAATATGGTACTTATAAACTAGTTGTTATTGTTAATCGAAGCACTTAGGTGATGCACCATAGCCATGCCTTGCACTGGCATGCATACGGTACAGATAGAATGACGCTATACAATATGAAAAAATGGTTAGTAGAAATGTCAAGTAAGCAATGCATTTAAATAAAAATTTGAAGCAAACAAGCAATATTACAAACAATGTCAGGTAAAAAGCTTCGATCATATAAACCCTAGATACAGAATTCCATACTAACTGCGCTTGAAAAAGTGATCCCAACACCGCTGTCATTAGTAGTTATACTTATCGATATTTAAATTCCGAATACTGCCGTCACCACATTTGATATTTGACCCTAAGCAACAGTAATTGGATTTAAATTCGGTCGGCATGTTAGTAATTACGATCTTATTACATGGAAAGCTCAGATGGTCGGTCGACGCTAGAACAGCGAATCGTATTTCGTCATGTCTGCATCTCTGTCTTACTAACGCAAATAGAAGAAACGGTTGCGCGGCAAGGAATATTGCAATATTTTAGTATAAATAATGAAATTATGATAGTTTCAGTACATGTTTGACTTTAAATTAATTGTGCAATTATACTTACGTTCAATACTGACTGAAAATATGATATTACATCTCTTTTTTTCCTTTTTTCGAATTGTTTTTGCGCATATTCTCAGCACATATAAGCGTCGTTTCACCGGGCGGTCAAATGACTACTGAGAGCGATCTAATGCTCCCTTTCGAATGGAGCATTCGTTGGCGGCTTCACTTTCTGTTCGTTTACGCTGTATCTAGTCTAGGGTTTATATGATCGAAGGTAAAACGTCAATGTGAAATGTCATGTTAGCGTGTTAGTAGTTACACTTTAAATTTATTCTTTCACTAGCGGATCCTCGCGGTTTTACCCGCGTGGTGCCCGTTCCCGTGAGAATATCGGGATAAAATATAGCCTTTGCCACTCGGGAAGACTGTAGCTTTCTAACGGTGAAAGAAATTACAAAATCGGTCCAGTACTTTTTGAGTTTATTCGTTACATACAAAAATACAAATCTTTCCTCTTTATAATATTAGTAAGTATAGATAAAATTAATAATAATCAATAGTTCAGAGTTTATATTAAAATTATTCATATTCAAGAGTTTATTATTGGTATTTATAAAATTTTATCATACAACAAATTATAAAATTTAATTTTAAATTTATTTAACGGCAGTTCTGGGATATCTAAAGGCAAAGCATTGATAATAGGATACTTTACTATAGTATTTTTTTATTTATTTAAAATGTTTTCGAAATTAATATTTCGAAAAACTTGCATTGCGTTGCAAATTGCAAAAACTTGCTATTAACGACACTGGGTGTTGCTAGGTGTTGTCTAGCAACTAATCTGGATCATGCCTATCCCTATCTGTGAATAGATCTCTGGCCGAGCGTCATACGGCCAGAATTAATAACCTATCCACAGATAGGGATAGGTGCAATCCAGATTAGTTAATAAGAAATAATAAGAAATAAGAAATAAGAAATATTTATTGTCACAATTTTTTACATGTTAGTGATGAAGTCCCTGACCCCTATATTAGGTTTATCACCTGAGTGACAGAGGCCAAAAGTTGCTAGGCAACAGCTAGCAACACCCTAGCAACTGTCGTCGTTAATTCTATGTTAATATCAAGCGTTGCATAGAAACTAATCTGGATCGCACCTATCCCTATCTGTGGATAGGTTATTAATTCTGGCCGATAGTGTCGCCATATAAGATTTCTTTTATAAAGAGACAGCTAATAATCAAAATAAAACAGGTTATAATTCGTTTATTAAAAATAGAACATCGCAGAATAAAACAGATTCAAATTATTGTATCTAAGTAGGTATTCTTACGTTTTTTTTTTTTTAATTCATCATTAAATATCTACATTTCAACAACAGTGAGCCCTATTTCAATCTCGTATTACTATTATGGTTATTATTATACTCACATTTAAATGATTTCATTTTCAGTACTTACCACAAGCACACAGAAACTCTCGTTGGTAATCGTAAACTACACCATTCTAGTGAATTCTAGTTCACTAAACGTTTGGAAGAAGCACTGCTTTTCATACAAAATAATATTTTTACGACAAGTATTACCATGACGACAGTTTTTCGTGATAGGGACACAGAAGCCCTACTCCACAGCCATCTCTATGTAGAAGACGATAGAGACGGCTGTCGGCTGTGCCTACTCTAATTCAACAAAAAACGATCTTCGTTAGCCCTGCCGCTTTCACTCGATTCTGTGAGTGAGAGGGACGGGTATAACGTAAAACGAAGTTTCGTTTTTCGTTGCGTACGGTAGGCCTGCAGAAGTCATTGATAAACTTTTGCTCGAAAAATCGGTTCTTCAACAAAAAAGTTCTGACGTAACACACATAAAAAATAATAAAAAACTATACAGAAGAATTGAGAATAAGTATCTTCCTTTTTTTTAGATCGGTCAAGAAATTGAGGAATTGATTATGTTCCTCAATTGTACATTTGGAGCTTTTCTCACAAAGGCCGTCTGAAAACTTTCACTTCCTTATAGTTATATTTATTTAGCTGTGGTTATTTATTATAAAAACTTTGTTTTTATATTATGTGATAGCGATTCTCATGTTTTTTTTTTAAGTAAACGTGTTTTTGATAAGTTACCATCTTTAGTATTAAAGTATTTACACAATAGGAAGAACCATTTTTGAATAAGATTTTGGAATAAAAATAAAGCAAGAAATAAAAATGTTGTCTTTTATTATGTTTTTCTCAAAATCCAAGATCCAAACTATCTCTTACCAGAAATATATCCAAATTGGTTTATGTAACAGGAACGGCATATGATTTATACACATACATACTATAGTATAGAACATAAGTAAAAGATAATTACAAAAGTAGTAGGTACTTACAGTGTGTCTAAGATTAGAATTATGATGCGTGTTCCATTTTTTATTATAAATTATACATTTATCATTAATTTTGTAATTGTCAAAGTTATCCTGTTAAATAATAATAACATAATAGCAATAAGGTTTATTGCACACAGTAAAAGAAATATAAAAAACAAGTAGACAAATGACAATATTAAACAAAAACAATATGACAATATTAAACAAACAATATTATGGACAAAAGACATCGAAGAAATAATTAATAAAATGAATGTGTTTAAACAATATATTAGCTTTCCTAAACTTTCTCTAGAACACCAACGTTGCTCCAGGGAATATGTGAGTGAATGCAAATTTCTGCAACAATTCACTTTCTTCAACGCCATTCATATACCTATATGCACTTTAACATAGTCAAATGGAATTTAATTAATGTCACTTAAGGGATAGCCTAGAGCCTAGTATTCATTAACCAACAAAAATGTTTCTCATAATGATAAGGGACAATGTTTAAACAACGTTGTTATTTTATCCATAAGGGGTAGCACTTAGCCTTCATCGCACTTGATGTTAGGTGAAGATGAAGTCTCAAGGTAGAAGCGCACTATTTTATTTATTTATTTACACTTTATTGTACACACAGATAATACAGATAGACAAAAAATATACAAAGGAGACATACAATTGGCGGCCTTTCGCTAAAAGCGATTTCTTCCAGACAACCCAGGGATGGACAGGATAAGAAAACAAAGTATGATGGGATAGTTAAAGGTGTACAAAGTGTTAAGTAAAAAGCAATAAACTTACTACTTACATCCAAATAAACTATTCCCGGAATTCTCAACCATTGAGAAACTGGCAGCTGGCTGTCTTATCAGTTATCACTAACTGTCGGAACACATTGGGGAAGGGAGGGCGAGATGGAAGGAGCGGGCAAAATGAAAACTACCTAGGATATTAACAAATCACGTCGTGATCTGCCGTAGGCGTCGCGTCGCTTGGCACTTAAAGATATTCAGCCACGGCGGCGGCGGCGGCTACATTGCCGAAGTTCAATCCGCCTCATGGCAGCCATGGAAGAGTGCGCGTTGTTTGTTTATTTTTTCAAAAATCGTTACAAAAAATAATATATTTTTGGAATCAAATTTTTTGAAAAAGAATAGAGATATGTTTTTTTTATTTTATCCATATTTTTCTAATAGCAGTCAAGAATATAAAATAATAACTTTAACAAAACAGAAATTATATTAAGCATTCAATATTCAGTATTATTACTACACCCAGCGCAAGGGCTAGTTAAAAATTCTAAGTTGAGGGCAGATGGAAGAAAGGTAAAGAAAAAGAACAAAACATAACAAGAAACAAAAACATAACCGTAGAGACAAGGCCAAAAGAAAAATGGAAGGAAAACCAAAAAATCACTATGAAAACCGATGAAAAATAAAATGGGAATGAAAACGCAAAATATTCTAGTCAAGAAGATGTGTTTTGTGTGTTTAGTGAACCGAGGACGACTAGAACTCGAATGACATTGCGTCACTCAAGTTGTGAGTGACGCAATTGTGACGTTGTTGTTGTCTTTTAGGTGCAAAACCTAAACTAATATTGTATCTTCCATTTTGCCCACATAAGCTTTCCATTTTGCCTGCAACATCCTTATGTTGCAAAATGGAAAATATCAAGGTCTGCTTTATCGGATATTAACGAATTTTTTAAGCTTACATAAATTTATTTATAGTACAAAGAAGTTTCTTTTTCTTATTTTATAAACGTTCGAACTGATTGAATTAAATGCTTTTACAAATTATAGTTAGCCATTTCATTTTGCCTTCCTGCCCTCTTTGTTTGAAGCAAGTTATAAATCAGCTACAATTTCTAACCTCCTGACGCCCAATCATAAAAAGTTTTGTACTCTAAAATCGCCCACCGTCCCATATAAATGACATTAAATTGTCTTATAAGTAATAGCGATATTATATGTCATTTATATTGGACAATGGGCATTAGTTTCAAATTAGTTTTAAAACTATTAACTGCTAAGGGATTGTTTGTGTACCGGTGATACAAACAATCCTTTAATCGCACACGAAAAAATCGGCCAAGTGCGAGTTGGACTCGCCCATGAAGGGTTCCGTACACACTTATTGTACCGATTGCATATACGTTGCCAAAATTCCACCATAATTTTTCGTCAGCAAAATATAACTTTGTTTTTCATAGTATTTGTATGAATGACAAAGTTACATTTGCGAATGTGTTGAAATTGAAAATGTGTTATATCTCAAAAAGTACTTACTATATATCGCTCAAACTAATTTTCATTGACAGATTTTGTTAAGATCTACAGCACATATTTTTTCTAGATTTTTCACTCTTTTATTTCAAAAGTTAGAGAGGGGGGGACACACGTTTCATCACGTTGGGAGGCTCTATCTTTCAAAATATTGAGTTTAAGAAAAAATGATTTGAGAAACCTCTATGTTATTTTTAAAGACCTATCTATAGACACCCCACACGAATATGTTTGATTAAAAAAATATTTTTCAGTTTCAGTTCTATGTATGGAGAGCCCCCCTTAATTTATTTTTATTTTTGTATTAAAGTTGTAAAGCGGTTCGCGGAATACATCTACCTACCAAGTATCAACTGTGTAGTTTTTATAGTTTTGAAATAAAGTGGCTGTGACGGACGGACGGACAGACAGACAGACAGACAGACATGACGAATCTATAAGGGTTCCGTTTTTTGCCATTCGGCTACGGAACCCTAAAAAGGCATTTCTGCTTCTTCCGTTTTTGAGTGGTAGTCGTTGGGCTGTAGTCTATAAAGTGGATTTGTCCAACCTTTTGTACATTGGGCGTCAGGAGGCTACAATTAATTGGAGATTAATTGGGAATTAGGTAATTTAATTTTAATTGGCGTTTCGGAAACCGGCCGTAAGACTCGTGATTAGTTCAAATAAAACAATAATTTCTAAAAGAAACCGAACGTTATTCTAACCATAAATCGTAAAAAGAAAGTGACGTTTACGAACAGTAATAAAATGGATTACATTATGATACTGCACGTAACGTGCAATGTTTTATGTAAGCTAAATTGCTAATAGTTCTATTCGATATTGCTCGCGAAATTTTATGGTTTTAGTGATGTATTGCTTATTCGAATTGGGGTTCTTTACAATAATATTGGAATCTTATGAATAGGGGATCGGACTCATTCTTTTTATTTGTTTAAATGTTTTATTAATATCAGAAACACGACACAGATATTTATTTTCAAATATTTTCCATATTTTCGGAGATATAGCTCATCAAACTTCCTTATTATTAGACAAGGACAGCGCTAGACACAAATGACGTCAGATGTGCTTAGCCACAGCCATCTCTATCGTAGATGATAGAGATGCCTGTGGCTTAGCGCTATAGGTACTCATGCCATATAAAAATTCGTTTTAGAAAGAGATAGCCAGAGACACAGTTTTTCACAATTCAGCAGCTCATTACTTGCATAATTATCAACGTTATGAAAAGAAAGAAGAAAGAAAAGACATTTATTTGCACATTACATCACAAGTTCACACTACAAAAGAATACAGAAAAAATAAAACATAAAATACCTTTGTGATGCGACAATCAGGACTCTGCCTCAGCATTATGTTGTTGCTGGGTGAAAAAATGACAATCTACAACGACGCTGGTATTTTGGCAGGGCCTGTGCGAGCAACACAAGACGCCACCAAAAAGACAACAACAAACATAATACTTATAAGCAAAACAGTTATATTTATTTATACTTTTGAATGTTACTACTAAATATTTACTCTACTAAACTAAATATTTAGAATTACTAAGTATCTAATACTAATACTTCATTTTCAATAAGAAATAAGCAGCTCCAACGAGAGTTGGCTAGTTTTATCACAGGATGTTTTTGGTGGGACATATCCAATACTGGGTGGCATAATTCATTATTCTAACTAGGATGAAACACCGACTTTTCTGCTTGATTTTTGTACAGAACATAGTGCTTTTAATTCAGCCGTAGCGTAGCAAAATGAATCTTATTAGATCCACATCTACCACTCACGTACGAATTAAGAGTAACTTGCAATAATCAAACGAAAGTTGATTGACAATGAATTAATGGGAATTTTATGTATGGTATGTATGTATATACAGTCGGGGACAAATTCGGTAAACCACGTCTAACTTCTTTTCGTGTGGCTGATGCCGTTCTTTTTGTTCTGCGTGTGAACACAGGCATATGAAAAGCATTTTATTCGCAAAAAAAAAACAAACTTAAACATGGCAAAAATCCTGATTTACATAATAGTTAGATACAGGAAAGTAGGCGACCATGAAAGTTAAAAAAAAAATGATATTAAAAAAAAGATTTTTAAACATTGTCGTGTGAATGGGCACTTAAACGACGGTAAATTAAAAAAGTGTTACATAAAGAGTGCAATTTCACCGTGAAAACACTACAATCTAAACCACTTATTACTATTACACTGTGTTGCTCAACACTCGATCGAAAACGATCGGTTCGCACGAAAATGTTGGAAAGTCACTTTCTACAGTAAAAGTCGATACTGAGCACTGCCAAGGATGACATTTCAGATGAATCGGACTTATGAAATCGGACTTTCTTATGCAGGTCGTTGGACGGGTAACCTTTATTATTTACCTACTAGTTTTCCGCCCATGGCTTCACTTTTTATTTGTCCACTTTTTATCCCGGAAAAATATCACATTCCCGCGGGATAACGTCGTGTAGTTCACGCGGGCGAAGCCGCGGGCGGAAAACTAGTATAGTTATTGTAAATGTGAAAGTTTAGATTTTTGGATGTTTGTTACTCAATCACGCCAACACGATTTGGCTGAAATTTGGAACACGGGTACTTTGTAGCTTGGAGAGGAACATAGGCTACTTTTTATCCCAGAAAAACATCACATTCCCGCGGGATAGCGTCGTGTAGTCCACGCGGGCGAAGCCGCGGGCGGAAAGCTAGTACTATAATAAAGCTGATTGTTTGCTTGTTTGTTTATTTGAACGCACTAATCTCAGAAACTACTGGACTACTAGTTTTCATACATATTAGGCTCAGAACACACGAATCACAACCACTACCACACCACGTGAGCGGGGCGCAGTTTTGATTGTAAATGAGTAGTCAATTCACACGTAACACATTTTGCAGTCATTATCGACCGCGTGGGTGATACCGGCCACAACGCAACCACCAGCGACGACGGCGACGCTGCGAACTAGCGTCCGGCCACATCCACACCACAACTACTAGCGTCAACGACATTTTGTCGCACAACCACAACGCAACTGCAAAAAGTTGCATCTACACTATTCAATTCAGGCGCTACTCGGAAAAAGTATGGACTCTTTCATATAAAACTATAGGACGGTTAGAGTTGTCATAAATCTGGTAATAAGATATATATTTCTTCATACCTTTATCTAGAATCGTATAGTTTCAGAAACACGATTTTATGATTTTGGCTCGACACTTTTTATTTTCGAAAATACCTCTAAAAAATAAGAAATATCAAGATTATTCTTAAATGGGGTAACATATACTTTTGAAAATTGGTTTAATTAGTGGACACCAATAATCGTATAGAAGCATTTTTTTAAAATCGCTATAGTTTTTGAATACGAAGTGATTTTGTGTATTTTTTTTGCGTAATCGGCAAAATCGGTCTCGCTCCCGCGCGCGTCGTTTTCTCATTGCTATCTTGCTTTAGCATAATTTTTCCGAGTATCGCCTTCACACGTACCAAATTTTGTCGCTGCGATGTGGTGTGGTTGTGGTTCGTGTTACACGAACTCGCTGCACATGGTTGACGTTGACGCCGGCACTTGTTTCTTCAGATCACAGCACATTACATCAACTCGGAAAGGGATCGACACCGTATTAACTCGAGCGGTTCAGTATTCTTTTTGTATGAAACCCCCTACTGCAAAGCACACTAATCGGAATCGTAACGTAATCGCCTCGCCTCGGGACGCTCACGAACCGCTTTGCGGGTCGCTCAACTTGCTATCCCCGCGCTTACCGCTAGTCGTCCACGCGCTCACGTCTCTCCGTACCCGAGCTTACGGCTCTACGCACAGTGTGGTCTGAAAATGAAAATGAACATCATTTTTTTTTTATTTTATTTTTTCTCTCATTTTTTTTATATGGAACCACTGTGCGGCGAGCCGTAAGCGCGGCGTCGCCTAGCCGTAGCCGAGCCGACGTACCGACGCTGATCCGGTATGGTTACGTGCTTGCGTTAGGTTGACGCCTGGTTGACGGCGAGGCGAAAAGCGATACGGTGTCGATCCCTTTCCGAGTTGATGTAATGTGCTGTGACCTGCTTCAGCTAGCGGCGGCGTTTGTGCGGCGACGGTAAAAGACGGGAAGCGACTCTGTTTTATACTAAGTAGGGAACTGTATCATGTTCCATACAGCCTCTTTCTTGTGGTCAGAGACAGCCGGTTTCTATTCTACATACGTGTATGCAGTTTTGCCATACTTTCTTACCCAAATAACTGACGTTAGCTGACTCATCTAACGCTTTGCAAGTCATTCGATACCTGCTGCATAAAAATTACCGCTACCTGTCACGACTGGGTACTTAAAAGTCACTGCATTTGACTGCATGGGCAATGAGGCGCCAGTGGTAAGATTAATGTATTTAACGCATTATGCTTATTTTTAACTACAAGTTTTGGATAAATGCTAAAATTCATCGAAATTGCTCCAAAATCTGCTGGTTAAAAAATACATATAAGCAAACATGTACATGTATATGACGCGGTCATATCGTAGATTTGCTCACTTTATGAAATGGAAATCTCATATTAATTACCTCATATTAAATTGATAATTTCATGATATGGTTGGTCAATTCATGAAATAGTCGTACCTATTTCATGATATGGTCAAACATTGTTGAGAAAAACATTAAAAGTTGACGTCAACGATATTGTCAATTAAAACTGGTATTATTTTCATGAAATACGACTATTTCATGAAATTATCAAAAATTTCATGAAATTACCAATTTAAGGGCACGTACTTCCAAATTATCGAAATCAACTTATTTTTGAATCAAAAGTAAACAATCAAATATTCTGTATTAAGAGCAGATAAAAATATAATGTTGTAGTTTCATAAACGATCTTGATTATTTTGTGGCTAGAAACACGATATTCGTATCGTAACTCGACAATAAAAAATTTCAAAAACAAAGAAAATTTTCATTATATTTATATTTTTTTTGTTTCATACTTCGATTATTAATCTCTTATTCATGAATAATATATATAAAAATAGGTAATGACATTTGTAGACTATTCTCAGGCTACTTTTTCAAAAAGTGAATTTATGCTCAAAATAACAACAAAAACATTGAAAAAATTAAAAAGTGAGGTTATTTTCATTACTCTTCACACGTAAGGAAGAAGACAAAGACAGAGTTTTTGGAAGATTCTGCCAATAACGATATAGCCACGACAAACACACGGCTTCAGCCCCCTTGCTTTTGAATGAAATTGCATGCAGTGACTTTTACCGTCTCCCACGAGCCACAAACGCCGTCACTTGAAGCTAAAAGAAGAAACAAGTGTCGCCTACCGGCTTCGGCGTTCATATGTGATTGGATTAATATCAAACGTCAAAACTAAGGACTTTATTGCAAGATAAGGTTCACTTTAATAATAAAAAACTTTTTATAAAAAAAATAAGATAAAATAACCAAAACAGTGACCAGAATTAGGGCTTCTACACAACATCAGCATAAGCCACCTGTCCAACTAAACATCTATGTTGTACACTTTGTAAGTGAGAAAGTTAAGTATAAAAGACATGAAACGGACGCGCGAAGTAGGTAAGTAAGTAGAAATAAATTTAACAATAACATACAACTAAATTATACGCCGGCAGGGTCATAGTGTTTCTACTATATCATCTTTGGGTATGTTGTCCAGTGGTAAGGATAAACTATAGAAGTATCGCTTGGTTTGGCTAACTATTGTAACGAGAAAAGTTCGGAATAACTTTTTAATCCACAACGGGGTATCACTGGCTTCATCACACCTGATATTAAGTGGTGATAAAGCTGAAGGTGGAAGCGCACTACTTACTCCTGGAGTCCTCAATCACTGAGAAATAAAAATTCAATAGATATTTAGCAACAGTACTTTGAAATCTTTTGACTGATGGTATAGTTTACTTTACGATCTTCTTCTTCCTCTTACGATTACCAAAACGACAGTTTTTCGTGCTTAAACTACAAGGTGTGAAAAATTAACAGAGAGACAAGGTAGACAGAGTTACTTTCTATAATATTATAAAACAAAATCGCTCTAGCATGGCTATAGCTCATCTTTAAGTGTACCAAAGTCTTAACGCGAAAGCTCGCAGTCAGCTCAAATTGTTTATTATAGTATTTTTCACAAAGCAAAATTAAAGTCCATTGTTACTTACAAACTCTTAGGTACAATAAACAACACGTAAACCTGAACACTTGCATTAAGAAAACAGACCTTATTTCGATACACGTAGGGTGATTGAGAGTTTAAATTGTAAAAGGGTCAAATAGAGTTAATCTTATCAGTTATCAAGTGAAATTGTGTGAATAGTGCTGTTAATGTTAATGGAACGTGTTTTAATTAGGATGGGCATTAGGAATGCTAAGCAATGTTCGGTTTGGTCGGGTAGGGGAGGGGATACCATTTTGGTTCGGAACCCTAAAAACTGGTGACCGAAATGACAGCAATAACTTTTTTGAGATAGAAAAGATAATAATTATTACTTTTCTCATTTCAGAGCACAGAATAAAAGAGGTTACTTAGCTACTTTTGAGATTTTAATCCGATGATTAAAAACAAGTATTGGTAATTTAAAAGACAAAGAAGTAATAATTATAATCTGTCTGAAGTAGCCTTACTTTTGGATAACTGTAGAAAAAGTAAGAAAGTTCATTCAACTAGCTATCAAATAAGTTTTTAGAAAAAAAAAATCATGACAATCTTTTTTGCTGACTGTACTTAAATATTGTATTGTCATCTAAACCAAACCTGTATGATGAATTTCAGCTCCATCGGACACTGGAAAGTGGGTCAAATTTAGCTTGCAAGATTTGTCCCGCACTAACTAACTAATATGGCAAGTTAATAAATTGCTTTTAAATAAGTTTTTTGTAAAAATTTCATTTTAATGACAATCTTTTTTGCTGACTGCACTTAAATATTGTATTGTCATCTAAACCAAACCTGTTTGCAAAATTTCAGCTCCATCGGACACTGGGAAGTGGGTCAAATTTAGCTTGCAAGATTTGTCCCGCACTAACTAACTAACATGGCATAATAAAAAGCCTGTAAAAAAACTGTTATAAAATAAATGTTTTTTGAAAATTATAAATTATCGGCCCGTCTCGCAAATAGCTCGGATGGGGCTCGAACACATGACCTTTCACTGTTCGGGTGAATCATCTAACCATTTAGCTACGGAGTTGCGTTTAGTTGTTAGACAGCTCGATTTTTCTAATACTTCATTTTCAATAATTAAAATTGCGTTGTGAATACATACAAAAAAAGAAAAAATAATATGTTTTTTTTTTTAATAATCCTAAATGAAACTTCCTAAACTATACCTAAAATCACGTCGACCCCTTGGTCCGTTTTGACGTGAAAGACGGACAAACAAATGAACAAAAAAAAATTCACATTTATGATATTAGTATGGATTTCGCTCAATGAAATTGATAGATATATTTAAAGGGCTTATTACACTTATCCTAATTAGGATCCTTATTCAGCATATTACATTGCATTCTTTGAGCTCATTTTTAGCAAGTGATGCAATCAAAACAAGCAATGTATGCTGAATTAGCATCCTAGTTAGGATAAGTGTAATAGCCCTTTTACAACTAGTGTACGAACGGCAAAGACGTTAATATTGTATATGTCAACTTGTTTTGTTTATCCACTATGAGTGGCATATGTTGCTTTTGTTTAATAATAACTTAGTTCATGACATCATTATATCTTGTTGTTATGTGTGTGAACTTGTAAGTGGTATTATATTACATTATCAAGGTTGTTGATTTACAGAATAAATAAAAATATCATAAATAATAATAATTGCCCTTGCACCAGATTTTGGACAAAAACACTTTGCTGCAAAATCAATTTGTAACTTACGTTTTGCTTAAAACAAACAATACTAATAATTTGCAAAATAAATGGCACTACTGAAAGTAATATGAACTGTGGCCGACCTCAAATATTTGATACCTGCTAAGTATCAACATGAACTTGCAACAGGTGTACGGTGTGCAAAAAAGCGATTGTTTTTCTTCTTTTTTTTCTATTCTACTATTATAAAAAGGTAGTAGTTTTTATGTTTAAGGCGATACTCGGAAAAAATGTGCTGTAGCGAGATAGTAATGAGAAAACGACGCGCGCGGGAGCGAGACCGATTTTGCAGATTAGGCAAAAAAAACACAAAATCGAGTCGTTTCGAAAAGAAAAAGTGTCGAGGCAAAATCATAAAATCGTGTTTTTGAAACTATACGAATCTAGATAAAGGTATGAAGAAATATATTATATCTTATTACCAGATTTGTATCAATTGTAACCGTCCTATAGTTTTAAATCAAAAAGTCCATACTTTTCCGAGTAGAGCCTTAAACTTATGTTGGAACTTCTGAACCGATTAGGTTGTTAGTAGGGCTTGTTCAAAGTCTGCCTGGCTAACTACCACCATCTTATCTTAAGTCTAATGCCATAACAACGATGTTATCAGCATTGTTGTGTTCCGGCAGTTAGAGATAAGATAGCCAGTTCCTCAGTAATTGAGATATCCGGGTGTAGTGCGCTCCCACCTTCAGCCTTATCACCACTTGACAACAGGTCTGATGACGGCTAAGAGCTACCACTTTGTGAAAAATATAATTGATATGTAATTGTGATGAAATCTGACTCTCATTATAGGTACTATTTAATTTCATTTTTCAATTTGACGACTCTGTATAAAATGAAACAGAGAGAAAATAACAACCATTGAAGAGTGTTTTGCCGGTTCTTCTCCGAGGTCTCCCGCCGTAGGGTTTGCGAACTGATGGCATAGCTTCTTTGACGTTCCCAAGTGTTGTTAAATCAACCATTTGAATTATTTCATTATTTCATTACTTCACTACATTATTTCACTACTACATTATTATTTTGGAGAGAATAAGGTACCACTCTGGCCAACCGGTGGGCATCGGCCCGGCCCGGCCGTACGGCGCAGGTACCGTCTAGGAATGCAAACAGAGATTAAGTAGCAGGTTGCAGCTGCAATTCATTTTTATACATTTCAATTTACTTTACCGCATTTCAAAATTCTCTTTGAAGCCGTAGCGTGCCGCGAAATCCGTCGCGAAATGCATTCGGCGCCGTACGGCTCTGTACGCATTCCGCGACGGCCGTACGGTCTTCTGCGGAGATTAGCGGTCCAGCAAATATGAACTGTAATTCTTGTTTATACATTACAATTTTCTTTGCCGCATTTTAAAATTGCGTGCGTCGCTTGGTCTGAATCTAAGCTAATGCTTTATTTTATTATGATATTCACACGGAAACGGATAACGCGCGGACACAACAACAAGACTCAGCTAATCAGAAATAACACTAACGTCTCCATGATAACGATGATCTTTTTACAAAAGATTTCTAAAAAGCTATCCTAATCAAATATTGACAAATTACAAAAAGTAAAAAAAAACACATCCAAGAAATTTAGGAACCCAAATTATCAGGGAATCTTCAAGGAATGCGTTACTAAACGACTAATAATAGGACATCATTTTTTGTCATTTCTAATTCAACAATAATTTTGAACCTTATGTACTAGAAAATAAATCTGAATTTTATCTAAAGAACATGAAAGAACAATTTGACCACAAGAGAGATAAAAAGTTTTTTTTTACTAAAAATGGTGTTTGCTTTTCCTGCTGACCGTACCGGTACACAAATAAACTTTCTATTGTGTGCCGCGCCGTGTCGAATACTTTATCGATAATAGCTCGAGGGACGCTAGTGATGCTTGAAGTCGAAAAAAGATTGATCGATAGAAAGATAATATTATTATTGTTTAATCCAAAATAAAAATATCATCTTGTTGTAGCTTTTAACAAATAACGATATCAATTTTACTTTTTTGTACGGTTTTGTTTTCTTTGATTTGATTTATTTGTAAACAGGTATCATGCAACATTAATTAACTATACTCATAGCACTTAAAGAAACTATACATTCATTATACTGTATTTTAAACCAACTTCATGTATTCTATATTAAGCTATTTGATAACGTTTTATTTCTGTACAGCCGAACCAGTTGAATTGTGTACCATTTTCAAATAATTTGTTTGAAAGCGTCAAACCTATAAAGACCAGTGTCAATGTCAACGAGTTTGAATTTGGACCTAATTGAATTTAAATATTGGTCAGAAAATGAACTTATAGTGGGTTCGACAGAATAACACTCAATTTTCTCAAATGTTTCTTCTAAGGTTTCAGGAGTATTACTTTTTCTTCAATTGAATTAATTCAAAAGCTTCAACGCTGGCATTCATATAATAATAAAATTATCAAAGATAACAGCAGCCACTAATTTCAAATAACCACTCTACAATTGAAGTTCAAATAAAATACATCGACATCCACCCTTTCCCATCACTACGCACTGTGACCCCCAGCGAAAGTCCAGCCTATCCAACTCCGTAGTGATGTGTTTCAATGCTTCTCCCGAGACCTACAGCCAGAGGTCGGCGACCTCGAGAAACTGAAAGTACGGTAACTAGTGACGTTTGCGCGCTAATTTTAATATCGATAAAGTGAAGAATGGTTTTAATTGAAGCACTAATATTATAAACACAAAAAAAGGCAATCTAATAAAAAAATCTTAAATGTGACAAATTTTATTTAAAATGTGACGTTTATTTACTCAGTGAGTTTTTAGTGTTAAATAGCATAGTGGAGAACTCTATAAGTAGATAACTTAATTTTGACACATACTTTAAAACGTTTATTTTGAAAATAGAACAATGATCGAGACCTGGGCAGTGCTGCAGTCTCTCCAGAGGTGCCAAATAGACTACAGGTACATCGAGGTGCTCAGGTACTTATACCAAAACGCCACCATGTCGGTCCGATTACAGAACAAGAGCTCTAATCCTATCCAACTACAGCGAGGTGTGAGACAGGGAGACGTCATCTCTCCGAAACTATTCACAGCTGCGTTGGAGGATATTTTTAAGATACTGGACTGGAAAGGATTCGGCATTAACATCAATGGCGAGTACCTAACACACCTGCGGTTTGCCGATGATGTAGTTCTCATGGCTGAGACCTTGGAAGACCTGAACACAATTCTCGAAGATCTCAGCAATGCTTCCCAAAGAGTGGGTCTGAAGATGAACATGGATAAGACGAAAATCATGTCCAATGCCCATGTTGCATCCGCTCCAGTTAATGTTGGGAACATTACACTCGAAGTTGTTGACCACTATGTCTACCTAGGACAGGCAATCCAATTAGGTAAGTCCAACTTCGAGAAAGTCTTTGGAAGTCTTTGGCCAGTGTGTGTTGCCAGTTATGACTTATGGAAGCGAGACGTGGTCTTTTACTATGGGTCTCATAAGAAGGCTCAAGGTCACCCGGCGAGCAATGGAGAGAACGATGCTTGGTATTTCCCTGCTCGATCGAATCAGAAATGATGAGATCCGCAGGAGAACTAAAACGACCGACATCGCTCGAAGGATTGCTCAGTTGAAGTGGCAGTGGGCGGGACACATAGCGCGGAGAACCGATGGCCGTTGGGGCGGAAAGGTTCTCGAATGGCGACCGCGAACCGGACGACGTTCCGTGGGCAGGCCCCCTACAAGGTGGACCGACGATCTGGTCAAGGTCGCGGGAAGCCGCTGGATGCGGGCAGCGCAGGACCGATCGTTGTGGAGATCCTTGTGGGAGGCCTATGCCCAGTAGTGGGCGTCTTACGGTTGAAATGATGATGATGATGAGAACGATGATTTTCCGTTAAACTCAATTAAACAGAAGATCAACGTTCTATTTTCAAAACGTGAAAGATTAATTTGAGTTTTAGGCATGTTTTAGGACAAATAGTTTTTATTTTTTAAGTAAATTAAGAGAAAATAGGTAAGTATTTATTTATTTATTTTATTTTAATAAGGTATATTTTGAAAATAATGGAAGAGACATTTTTCACTCCTAGCTCATTTCAATGTTAAAACATTGACATTCTTACACAGTTCATTATTTGTTTTTAATAAAAATAGGTGGTTTAGAAACATTTTTTAAATAAGTTAATGTTTTATCATCATACCTAATGCGAAGCTAAACTAACCCCTTTTCTATTATATAAGAAATTATAAGGAAATAGCTGGTAGTACAGTAGTGCAGATAGGACAAAAAATTCCAATCCGCACTACCGGTAGTGCGGATTGGTAGTGCAGTGTGGTAGGGAATGAAAATAACTTTATTTTTTTATCCACAACGGGGTAGCACTTAGCCTTCATCACACCTGATGATAAACGTGGTGATAAGGCTGAAGGTGCGAGCGTACTACTCCCGGAATCCTCAATCACTGAGGAACTGGCTATCTTATCTCTTAACTGCTGGAACACAATAATGCTGAAAACATCATTGTTATGGCGTCAGACTAAGATAAGATGGTGGTTGCTAGCCAGGCGGACTAAGAACAAGTACCAACCAAACTGAATACAATATGTGCCAGTGGGAATCGAACCCGGGATCTCTTGGTCTGAAATCGGTGGTATGAACCACTAGTCCACAGAGGCGGTAAAAACTATTACAAATTCAGAAGAATTTCAATGAAATCGTATCTAATTAAGTTCGAAAAGATATTAACGATTTAATGCGAGCTGAATCAATTTACTGTTCCCATAATATTATATCAATGAGTGTTCCACTGAGGAGCTCGGTGAATGCGATTGTAGTGGTTAAGCAACTTTCACAATGGTCGGTCACGGGATGGGTGATCAACTGATTTTTATCTCGAGCTATGGAAGTGGTATTTTACTATGTGTCCCATAAGAATGCTCAAAGTCACCCAGCGAGCAATGGAGAGAGCGATGCTTGGTATTTCCCTGCTCGATCGAATCAGAAATGATGAGATCCGCAGGTGAACTAAAACAACCGACATCGCTTGAAAGATTGCAACATGCAGTGGGCGGGACACATAGCGCTGAGAACCGATGGCCGTTGGGGCGGAAAGGTTCTCGAATGGCGACCGCTTGCCGGACGACGTTCCATGGGCAAGGCCCCCTACAAGGTGGACCGACGATCTGGTCAAGGTCGCGGGAAGCCGCTGGATGCGGGCAGCGCAGGACCGATCGTTGTGGAGATCCTTGGGGGAGGCCTATGCCCAGCAGTGGGCGTCGTACGGCTGACATGATGATTAAGGTATGCTAAGCCGTTAAGAGGATAGACTCCGTACAAGCACCGCATATGACTCTGTCCGTCTCCGGTGGATCGGAGACTCGGCTGTTGCTCCCGAAGTTAAAGACCATTTTGGCATAACACAAATAAACCATTAGATTGAATCAGACGTCACTTGGCGGAAGTCCCTAACCATTGTGAAATTTGGTGTTGGTTTTCGCACGAACTATCTCCTGAGGTTGCCCCGGGTTGGGGCGAAACACGTCGTGTAGAGTAGTCTAATCGGTGAAGGTGCAAGGTGTATTGCTGTCTTGCTAAATGGAGGTAGGTATTGTGCACTGGTGTTTTCGTGGTATGCATGTGCTATTTTTGCGGGCGGGTAGTGCATTTTGCATGTTTTTTGTTTTTCACAACAAATAAACCATGCTAAGTAGAGCTATAGCAGAAGGAAGAATTTTCGTCACTAATCTATTTATAAAAAAAAACTATTAAGATAAAACTGTGCACTAATATTCTTAGCAGAAGAACTTTTTTTTAATATGTGGTATAGCTGCCTCTTCTAACCAGTGAGAATAAATTAATCAAGGCTTTACGGAGCCTATCCTCTTAATCTCGGATGCATTAGCAGTCGTTAATACCCACCAATCTGCATTGGGCATGCGTTTAGGTCACTACCCATTCTTCTTATCCATCCACAAGGAAGGCCAGTGCCCAGCAGCGAGGCCATTAAAATGGCTGATGATGACAGATTCTTCAATAGTAAACGTTTACACAACCTACTTACAATAACATATATTGTTATCTCTTTCACACATACTATACTGCCTTTCATTAAATAGAGACAGGTGTTAATTAACAAAGCAGTAATGGTAAACTATAAATTTTAACTGAATTATGTCATTAAGTTGGTTAAGTATTAGAAAGAGTGAAATAAATCGCCTGGTATGGCATTTAATCTTTTGATAGTGACTACTAAAACTAAGAAGAAGTTATTTTTAACATTTTAATACTGTTTATTTAAATTTTTCCTTTTTTTGTATTCACAATGCATTTTTTATGGTTGAAAAATGGAAAATGAAGTATTTAGAAAAAATAGTTTGTGAGACGGGTCGATTTTTTCTAAATACTTCATTTTCCATTTTTCATTTTAATACTGATTAGATTATAATCGTGTTTATCATCCATACTAATATTAGTGTTTGTTTGTCCGTCTTTTACGTCAAATCGGAGCAAAGGATCGACGTGGTTTTTGGTACAGGGATAGTTTGGGAGCTGGAGAGAAACAAAGGCTACTTTTTATCCCGCAAGAACAACACATGCCCGCTGGATAACGTCGTGTAATCCACGCGGGTGAAGCCACGGGCAAAAGGCTACTATAAAATAATTAGTTATTAATGTAGAGCAAAATTTAATTATGATCGTTTTTGTTACTTAAATCAAATTTAAACTCTGTAATGAAAATGTATTTACTCATGTAAGTAATTATTTTTCAATTATTTATCTTCTGTACAACATACAAAATGTAAAGTATACAAAGGCGGACTTAATACTAAAAGTATTTTCTGTCAGTCAACCTTTGGGAAAGAGAAAATAACGAATGCAGTACAAATTATGATGAACACTATCGAACCGCTCGCGCCTCGTCTCAGAGTGGGAATTTCCAAAAATCCTCTCTTAGCGCTCCCCTAAACTCCCCAAGGAACATAAATGCTAAATTGTAGCTTCTTGCGCCCAGTAGTTTCGGCTGTGCGTGGTCTGTCAGTTAGTCAATGACGCAAGAGTTTTTTATATAGGTATTTATATTTTATATCTATTGATTGATATACTTACATACAAAACAATATAATACTTTAATGCTTATGCATTCATTTAATTATCGATTATCTATCAGTTTATTTAAAAGTTAACATTTAGTAAAATATAATAAATATTAGATAATTATGTACTAATCTAGAATACATAATATACAATCAAATCTTTAGCTAAAGATCTGTACTAATGTTAAGTGTATCTTAAACATTATAAAGTGTTTATCAATTAAATGGACTCTACTTTTTATATTATAGACCAAACATAATCTAGATTCCCAATCAATAAATTTATCCACAGCTTTCGTAGTTAATTGACGAAAAGAAATGATCTTCCGTCCTCCTCTGACATGACTGTCTCTTTCAATTTTACATTTCACCGTTCACTTGTTTAGCAAGTTGCTATCAGTTAGTTTGACCGAGTTCCTACACTTAACGTAGGAAGTTTCATTCAACTTTATTTCTGAGAAAGTAGAGGTGAAATTTCTCCGTTGGAGAAAGTATGATGGAACTTTTTCTTAATAAATCGTCTCAAGGAATATGTATGTTTCTTATTTCTTAGTTATAAGTTGGTCAGTCGGCTAGTGGGTTCCAACCAGTAACATCGCTCGCACGTCTTCAGTATACAACCTCATTCGTAGATAGAATAACGTTGATAAAAAAATGACGGCTAAATTCAAGTGTCGCCTCTAAAAGAACCTAATTTTAAAAATAACAAAATATGTACAAGGAGTTCCGTTGCCGGGAGTTTTGAAAACTTTCATTTTCGCGCGGCAGGTGACAGTTGCAAAAGTCAAAATGACATTTCAAAAGTGTTGGTTTTTTGGAAGATGTGAAGTGAGACGGTTATTGTTATTGTTAGTGATTTTAGCTGTTTTGGACAATTTTAGCAGCAACGCTCAAGAAACTGACAGGGGTATGTGATATTTTTTTATAAAGACTCAAATGTCAAAATAATTTTTTGAGTTGCATTTCATCATCCATTAATTTTAGTTTATTTTTAATTTTATATATTTTTTTTCTTTATGGTTACCTATAGTTAATTAAAATAAAACCGATGCTTCTCTTTTTTATAGAAGAAAAGAATTTAATGACAAAAGAAAAAAATGAAAAAATTATTCATTCACTTAGACACAATAAATATGTACTTACTAGCTGACCCGGCAAACGTTGTTTTGCCACATAAATTTTATTGTACACGAACTTCGTATCACCTGCCTGACACAATGTCACTAAAAAAAAGAAATCCTAAGCGGCAAAAATGTCAGTGATTACCATGTGATTACATACTGTTTGACATACCTTCTCTTTGGAAGCGGCTAAGAAATGACAGTTGTGTGAAGTATGACAGTTTAACGGTTTTCTATACAAAATTACCATTTTTATTTTATAATTTTCCTGGATAAAAAGTAGCCTATGTTACTCTCCAGCTCTCAAATTATCTCCATACCGAAAATCTCGTCGATCCGTTGCTCCGTTTTGACGTGAAAGACGGACAAACAAACAAACAAATAAACAAACAAACAAACACACTTTCACATTTATAATATTAGTATGGATGAATCGACAATATTTTCCTACCGCCCATTTAAGACTCCTACGGAGTTATTTTAATTTTTAGTTTTTTGCATTCACAATGCAATTTTTATTAAAGAAAAATGGAAAATGAAGTATTTAGAAAAAATCGACCCGTCTCACAACCAGCTCCGATGGGACTCGAACCCACGACCTTTCGCTTTCGGTGCGACTGCTCTAACCACTGAGCTACGGAGTCGTTCTCTCCTCACACTCATACGGAGTTACTAAAAAACTAGCTTTTCTATACTTTCTCGCTTCTTGGTGTTTTATTATCCACTACGGGGTAGCACAGCCTTCATCACACCTGATGTCAAGTGATGATAATTGGCTGAAGTTGGTAGCGCACTACTCCCGGAACCCTAAATCACTGAGGACCTAGTTATCTTATCTGTAACTGCCGGACTCTGCCGGAACACGACAATGCTGAAAACATCGTTGTTATGGCGTCAAACTTAGATATAATGGTGGTAGCTAGCCAGGCGGCCTTTGAACAAGCCTTACCACCAACAGAACCGAATACAATATATGGGTCAGGCCGTAGATTTTGCCACATTCGAGGGTACAAAAGTCTCCGCCTCATATAATTTTAAATATAGTACTCTTAGAAATGTCTCAATCTTATCATCGTGTTTCCTAAGAAATAGCAAACCAAGGCAGATATAGATATTTGGATAAGTTTATATATTTGGAAAACTATTTGACATTTCCCTCCCAAAAGTGACGGATTTTTTATAAAAACCGCGAATCCGCATTGGTAGGTGTACAGCTTAAACATCGATAAAATTATCATTCTTTAACTTATTGATGAGCTGTTTGATTTGACGTTATAAAATAATAATAAGGTTGCCATTCCTTTAATATCTTTGCGTCTTTCCTAAGAAAAAAGATAAATTTACGGCAATAAGATTTTTTTTTTGAAAAACCATTTCTTTGCGCTACTTATATTGCGCAACCATTTTCACCCATTTTATGGTTTTAAAACATTTATTAAGATTTTGTTTGAGTGCTGGCATCACCAAAGTATCGTATTCTATGGTCAATGCAGCGTTGACGACCATATTTTTTGACATTTCGGTTTCAACTCCGATCAAAGTGAAAAGTGTCGCCTACTTTGCAGAGTGCATTTTTTGAGATTTCAAGGTAAGTTTTTGATTAAAACTTATAATTGTTGTTGCGCATGGTTTAATTAGATGTGTGTGATCTGTATATGTTAAACTAGCCTTGTAAAATAGTATATTTTAAGAGTTATAATCGATTTCATTTGCGCCTCGGTTCCGCAAAACTGTCTTTATGTCACTTTGCGATACCGGTTGCGTAGAAATTGCGCCACTTATTTTACGCTATTGAATAATAGTGCATGCACACAAGGTTTTCAAGTTTTTTATTATTTTGAAATTACTTTTAGCTGTAATTCCGCTAAAAAACATGACTAGCATTACTATTAATTGATTTGTTAGCTTTTATTAATATTCTATAAGTACAGGGTGTTCGGTAGAACGTTAAACATACGAAAATAGGGGTAGGTGCGGTGGTCTGCTACCTAATCAGCCTCAAAGATTTTACCTAGATCCAAAGTTTTTTTTTTATTTTGTATTTTATAAGTTTTGGAACTTCGTCACTTTCATACTAACTTTTAAACCTATGTAACTTTTTTTTTATTGACAGATCTATTTTTTTTATTATTTTGGCATCCTAATGGTTGGCAGGTCCTTTTAAAAGTGATACTTCAAGCAGGTTGTTGCTAGAGTCAAAGTAATGGACTCTCAAACATTGAAAAGAGTTGAAATAAATTTTAAAGTTGTATTATATTTATATAATGAATAATGAATAATACCAAATACCTCCATCTAACAAATTCAATGTATTTTTTATGTAAATTGGACAAATCATACATAGGTACTTACTAGTTTTTGTCATCCTGCTTAACTTTTCATTGTGCGCAATATATAAAAAAGAATTACTCATAGGTACATTATTGTTAATTATTAATTAAACATACTTACATACCAACATCGTGTTTCTTTTTCTAGTTTGATGCAATACCTCTTGTTAGTACATGTTTGTTAAATAAAATCACATTAATGTACGTGCTCCTTAATAATTTTGCGCTACCATTTTGCACCACTTTGTGCGACCGACTCGTAGAAAATTTTGCGTCACCATTGCGCTATTTGTGGCAAAATCTACGGCCTGACCCATATATATACCGGGGACACTGGGAATCGAACCCAGGACCTCTGGGTCTGATATCTGTGGTGTGTGCCTTTCTCGCGTCTGAATGAAAGACAACAAATCGTTGTGTCCATACAGTCCATAATATCCCCTTTAACTCAGGTGCTTTTGCTGCTTCATTTGGGACTAAAGGACAGTTATTCTCTTACATAAGAGGCTTTGTGCGGTTTCACCCGCGTGGTACCCGTTTCCGTGGATATATTTATTCCTTAGAAAAAACTTATCTCGAAAGATATGACTATTTTTGTTTTATTAGTTGTAACTTAGTAAACTTTTTTTTCCTATTGACGAATGTGTCATTTTATAGTCAAAATGTCCATAAGTATATGGACATTTGAACTATTAAATGACACATTTATTTATTGTGTAAAATTAGATAATATTAGTCGCTAAATAAAATAGAAAAGCGATATGGGAAAACAAATAGTACGACAATCCCCATACAAAATGGCAATTTGACACTTTAACCCCTACTTAAGATTAATCCTGCGACCATAGAACCTCTTTTTTGAGGTACGTTAAAAATGCAGCTTCATCAACTTCAATTGACATAAATTAGGTATATTTTTTTACAAACCCATAAGTAATATAATAAAACACAACCTGTTCGTCATCTTATCAAGAACACAACTTTCTCGGTGACCGCGTAACATTTGCAACAGGCTTAAAAAAGTAGGCCCAGTGCCGCTAATTTGGAAAAGAAAAAAAAAGTAATCCGTGTTTATGGTGTAATTTTGGCGCCAATTGTCTGTGGTCAGTCTTGGAAATGTCGGATGTTAGTTTTGTGCTATATTCTAATTTTAGACGTGTAGTTTGATTGCAAACTTTGGTTGTAAGTTTTGAGTAAAGAAATAAAAAAAAATATATACGAACGTTTTTGTGATAGGAGCTTTCTTAGGTAAACTAATAGCCTTCCGCCCGCGGCTCTCACCGCGGCTTCGTCCACCTGGATTACGATGATATCCCGCGGGACCGTGCTCTTTTTCCGGTATAAATAGTCTATGTCACTCTTCAGCTTCCAAACTATCCCTATACCAAAAAAAACCGGTCAAGAGCGAGTCGGGCTCGCACCGAGGGTTCCGTACCATCATAAATTTAAATAAATATAAAGTGACAATCATCATCAGCGAGGCTAGATTCGTCAGAGCATTTGCGGTGTAGATATTGCAGTTTTGGGTCAACGGCAGCTCATGACCAATAGTGGAACTGATATAATTTTGTTTTCACTTCTCATGCTCGTAAAGTTCGTGTTTATGTTGGGTATAGGCTGCATAAAATCGCTTTTTATGCTCTAGTGCATAAAGTAAAATCTTCGTCTAAGTCTCAGACTTTAAGACAAAGGTCGTCAGGTAAACAGCCACTCACGCAAGTAAACTTCATTAAATAAACTTAATATTTCATTCTGTTTCTTCAATTTTGTACATAATCCATGTTAAATTACTAAATAAAACTAAGCAAAGTTAATGAGTTTTCTAAGAAATAAGTATTTCAAGAGAATTATGGACTACGATCTATAAAGTCACTGTGCTGCCAATGCCAATACAAAAAAAGAAAGAAAGTCTTCCCGCTAATATGGCGAAGTTTTTTTTTTAATTTTTTGCAATATTGTTATTTATTTTCCTCACACTCTAAGTGAAAAGCAGAGTGTATAACTTGTACATAAAACCCATTTTACCCTCTAATTGACTATCCACCACATTGATATATAATTCTCGGGTAAAATAGTACTATTTATGCACTTGTTGTACAATCTACTATTGTTGGTGATTTCTGAAAAAGTTGACTATTTATAGACATCGTTTTATTTTTCCTTTAATCTTTACATAAACGTCTATCACATTAAATAATTTTAGATTTTTCTCTATGCAAACTTCGGAGATAAGGAGGGAATGGTATTATTTTTAAATTTTTATCAAAAGTCGAAAACTATGCGCCTTAGGAAAAAAAGTTTTTTTTTTTTGAGATTTTGCAAGCAGCGCTCTTTCATATGTAACCCCTACGCCCTTGTAGCCCCACTTCGAATTTTTAAGACCCCCTTTCAGTCTCTGTTGCAAAAAAATATACTTAAATATTTTTATTTCTCTCTTATTTGCAAAATAGTTTGGCAAACGTCATCTAAAACTATTCAAAATTTCAAGTTGATAGCATGAGTTAGTGCTCGAGATGTCTATTTGTGACAGACATACAAAGTCTCACCATAAGGGTTCCTTTTAACCATTTTGGTTAGGAATCCTAAAAATCACGCCAATCCGTTGCTCGGTTTCGACGTGAAAGACGGACAAACACACAACAAACAAACACACTTTCGCATTTATAATATTAATTATAACGTATGGATCTACAAATAACAAAGTAAATAAGATTACCGTTTGTGGTGTTGCCAGAAAAAATCTATTGAACGCTAGCTATTATTACAAATTAGGTTAAGTGTACAAGCTCGTTATGAAGGCATTGTGATAGCATCAAACTAATACAAACATTCATAAACATAGCAAAAAAACGATGCAAAAACTCTTGTTACGGTTTTTAATAAGTACTTGCGTTTAAAAATGCGCTATTTTGACCCTGTGCTTACGCCTGAGGTCTAATATTTATCAATATCAATAATCAAAATTTATTATCTATTATTATTTTTAAATATAAAAAATGGGTAAGTACTTAATGCTATAGACGAAAGATTAGCACTGTTTTAAAAGCTTTTTATTAGCTTGCCATGTTAGTTAGTTAGTTAGTTAGTGCAGCTTAATTTGACCCACTTCCCAGTGTCCGATGGAGCTGAAATTTTGTATAAAGGTTTGGTTTAGATGACAATACAATATTTAAGTACGGTCAGCAAAAAAACTTGTCATGCAAATAAAATTTTTACTAAAAACTTATTAAACAAACAGCCACCCACGAAATTGTCTGCATGGACTGAAAAATATATTTATTATGTAAATATTTTTTTAACAGTATTAAGATATCCGTGATTTCCTATATTGCATACCTTATGTAATGTAGCTAATGTATGCAAAGTTTCATCACATTAAGATCAGTTGGTTTTTGCGTGAAAAACGCATAAGCAAGGAAACAAAACTCCCAGAACTATTGTTTTGGTGAAATAGGAAGGTATAATTATGTTAACTGTTAACAATTCGTTATATTTTTTTTATATTTTAGTAACCACCAGTTATTTTTAACCGCCGCTGTGGTCTAGTGGTTCACACCACCGATTTCAGACCAAGAGGTCCCGGGTTCGATTCCCAGTGGGGGTACATATTGTATTCGGTTTGGTTGGTGGTAGGACTTGTTCTTAGTCCGCCTGGCTAGCTACCACCATCTTATCTAAGTCTGACGCCATAACAATGATGTTTTCAGCATTATTGTGTTCCGGTTGTTTCCGGTGTTGAGGATTCCGGGAGTTGTGCGCTTCCATCTTCAGCCTTATCACCACTTAACATCAGGTGTGATGAAGGCTAAGTGCTACCCCGTTGTGGATAAAAAAAAAAAACTATTCTAGCCTTGGTTTGGGACAAGATAGTGATCGGGATAAAATATACCTTAAGTCACTCAGGAAGAATGTAGATTTCAATGGTGAAAGAATTTTTTAAATCAGTCCTGTGGGTTTAAGTTTATTCATTAGAAACAAACAAACACAAAAACCAAATCTTTCCTTTTTTATAATATTATAGCTTTCCGCTCGCGGCGTCACCCGCGTGAGCTAGACGATGTTTTCCCGTGAGAATTAGATATACTTACCCCTCTTTTAAAAGCTTTTTATTAACTTGCCATGTTAGTTAGTTAGTGGGGGACAAATCTTGCAAGCTTAATTTGACCCACTTCCCAGTGTCAGATGGAGCTGAAATTTTGTATACAGGTTTGGTTCAGAGTACAGTCAGCAAAAAAGCTTGTCATACAAATGAAATTTTTACTAAGAACTTATTACCCACTTAGAGGGGGAACTTCCAAAAATTCTCTCTTAGTGCTACCCTACACTCCCCAAGGAATATACATGCCAAATTTCAGCTTCTTGCGCCCAGTAGTTTTGGCTGTGCGTTGGTTTTTGGTTTTTGGTCACCCATCCCGTGACCGACCATTGCGAAAGTTGCTTAACCTCAAAGATCGCAGGCCGAGCGCTCTAACCACTACGCCACGGGCTATTCTACATAATAATACTTGTCTTTATTAATCATAAAAGTAAACAGTACTATTTATTTTCGAATACTTACTTTATTTTAACCGCCTCCGTGGTCTAGTGGTTCACACCACCGATTGCAGACCAAGTGGTCCCGGGTTCGATTCCCAGGTACATATTGTATTCGGTTTTGGTTGGTGGTAGGACTTGTTCTGAGTCCGCCTGGCTAGCTACCACCATCTTATCTAAGTCTGACGCCATAACAGTGATGTTTTCAGCGTTATTGTGTTCCGGCAGTTAGAGATAAGATAAGATAGCCAGTTCCTCAGTGATGAAGGTTATGGTTGTGGATAAAAATCAATAATAAAAATTGAATTGAGAATGCAAAAGTAAAAATTAATAAGTTTAACTGAAAAATATGTGAGTTTTAACTACACCAGAAACTACACTTATCCTATCAACAACTGACAAAAAAACGCCCCAATTACAAAAAAGACCATATTATAACTATGCTACGCATAAAACGCGCCATAATCTGACCATAGTCACACACACGTCACTTTCTCTTATAGAAATGGACATCGTCTATGCTCTGTGTTCGTTTTGGTGTAACTGTTCGTTGCGTAACGGCCTTGGGTTATTGAATTTTCAACATTTTATTTAAAATATTTTTAAACATTTATTTAACAATTATTTTCTTCTTACTGCCGTACTCACAGACATAATTTAACATTAATTGATAGTTAAATCTCTTTCTGTCTCTTTTTTGTGTCCAGTATTGACTAAAGTAGGAAAGATATTTAATTGCCAATTAAATTTAACTGGCGTTTCTGAGTGCCGCACAGTTAGTGGCTATTCTTTAACACTTTACTTTTAAGCTTGTAAGAACAATAAAAGTATTTAATTGTTACCAAAAAGTATTTTATCGGCTCTTGTTCGTTAACGTCCCGACGAAGCGGTCCCAACCGGTCGCAAAAATACCTGTAGGACATGACCCGGTTTTTGGGTAGGGCTGCGTCTAATGTAGAGAATTTATTAAAATTTATTTATTGAACGATAAACAGAGTTATTATTAATGATATTTTGTTATGTATTTTTACAAGCTTTTATTTAACTTGCAGTGTATGTATGTATGTCCGTTCCAGTGTTCCAGTCCGACCCACTTTCCAGTGTCCGATTGAGCTGAAGTTTTGCACACAGGTTTGGTTTGGATGACAATAATTGTATTGTATTTAACTATATTGATAAACGCTTGGAAAAAAAAAGCTTGTCATAAAATAAGTTTTTTACTAAAATCTTATTTTTAGTAAGCCCGACTTGGTTTGATTCATGAAAATTAGTAGTAAGACTAGCAATAATTGGTACCCCGAGTGTAAGTTTGCCAATGTGCAAACGTTGAGATCGCATTTATTTTTTACAATATGGTCCACTATAGGAAAAATGTGATAATGGAAAGATGAGAAAATGATAAGTGTAAAGTAAAACTATAAGTACCACAATTTTTTTCAACGGAAAATATAAACATGCGGCGTTCTAGGTTTTCAGTGAATTTTGCATAAAACCAAAAATTACTATTACATCTTTCTTTCAGTCTCGGTATGAAATAACATTTTATCTACACACATTATTAATATTCAAATTATGAACTCGTAATAAAACTAGCAATTTTAAATAAAAAACCTGTGCTATAATGACCATTACGACACCGCTGTCACTCATTATAACACACTTATTTGAGGCACAACCCTATTTGCACAAGTAAAGTTGTGATTCTTGGTAATCGTTATAGTGAAATTTATTATACCGTAAAACCGTGAAAAATGCATTATGTATCAACAAAGTAGGTTTTGTAAAGTTCGTGTCCTGTCCATACTAATAAAGGTACTAAATAACTAATAAAGGGCCCATACTACTACAGGACTTGTCACTTGAGGTTTATTTATTTAGATTATTGCGTGGTAAAATATAAGGGAAAGGACTTTTTTTTATTTGTTTAAAATGTTTTTAGAAGTATCAGAAAACCAACACATTTTCGGAGATATACAGCATCAAAGATCCTTATTAGACAAGGACAGCAGCTGTACTGTACTAGACACATGTAACGTCACAAGTGAGTAGCCCATACTCCCGCCATTTAAATTTTCGTTTTAGAAATCGTTCCCGGGACCTCTGGCGCAGAAGGCAGGTATCCCTGCGCCAAATCGGTCCTCAAAAAGTCATCGTCGTAAAGTTACGCAGTAGCCCCGCTGGTACCTAATATTGGCGCCAGCTACTTGATCGATTTATCTGCCATAAAAGCTCTTACGCATGATCGCATGCCCACGCGCATAATCTGGGTGCTAATGCTCTTCTCGTATGCAAAACCGTTAATGTATGCGGCTTGCGATGCTGAACAGAACGGTGTTTGTTTCATAATTAATCGGAAGTGGGATTACTGTATTCGTGGTGATCAGCTTTTTAGGGTGCCGTTAGCCGAATGGCAAAAAACCCTTCTAGATTCGTCATGTCAGTCTGTCCGTTCGTCCGTATGTTATATACAGCTACTTTAGAGCAGACCATACACTATTCTATTCTGTTTTATTTCTTGTTTTTTTTTTTCAAAATGTGTGTATTAACTCTAATAAATTAAAGTTTTTCATGTCTAGTTGAAATGTTAAGCTGTTGTTTTTAAAAACGAAACTATGAATCAAAACAATTTGAACAAATTTTATGTAATTGTGGTATTGGTCTCACTCAAGTGGTATTTTGCTGCAAAAACTGTTCTCAAAGTAGTAGAAATGGGGGCAACAATCTAAGTTGGTTCGATTTTAATAAAACATGACATGTGTGTAAGAACTTAAATTATTCTACACTTTGCGTGTGTCAACAAAACGAAGCTATTTCCCACACCACAAGCGAATCGTGCCGTGAGAAGTCGCGTGAAAAAGTTGTATTATACACAATAGGTGTCAATGTCACTTCCGGTGCAGATATGTGTCGTTGCATACTTCTTTAGTTAACCCATAACCACCTAGCATAGGTCTGACAGACTCCGACGAATTTATAATCGTGAATATTGTTGAGCCCGAGCTTCTTATAAACTTGTTCGTCCATGTACCTTTTCCTCACCTTTTTTTATTAAAAACTTAAACTTACCTCACACAGTTTTACAAACGAGAATCATTTAGCTCCGAGTCTCACAGAAGTATGCTAGGTGGTAGTGTGACGATAACTGATGCTAGATGGTTAAGGGTTAATCACTATCATCTAAGTCATATCAGTAGTGCTAGCACAACTTAGACCGACTCTTTGTCGCGCTCCTACCAACCAATCAACACGTCGCCTTAAGTCACGCGCGCTATCTACGAGCGATTTCATTGGTCGAAAGTGCACGCGACTCTTTCTCACTCGAGTCGCGCGCAAGTTGTGCTTTGATCTTGTTCAAAGACAAGTAGCTTACGGTGCTATCAGGCATCTAACTCTTGAAACAAATTCCAATAACAAATCATTAATCTAATATGAAACATTGATTCAGTAAACTCTATCATATACTGAGATAGCAGCGAACAGCCGCGAACACCCGCGACGCGGCGAGCGGCAAGCGAGCACGAACACTAGTTTCAGTGAAAACTAATTTTCAACTTTTTTATATTTATACAAAACAAATATGATAAATAGTTTCTTCGTGGTGTAAACATCTAAACTTACTTAATTTTACTACTTAAAAAATGTCAATGTTAAGCCAAACCGCCTATAAGTCGTAGACAATGTCCTTTGTGTTTGTTTTAGTTCGCGAGGCGGCATAAGTCGTGTTTTTTCTATTTATTTATTGACTATCATTTCTGAAAATTCTTATACATATCAAACTATCATTTCTGAATACTCACTTAATTTGTTGAACGAAGTTTAAGAGAGATTTGAGACGAAGATGATGGTCGACAGGTGGCGATGATGGCGGCCCATCAAAGCAAACTTTCTTCAAACAGAACTCGAAGCGAAAACAAAAATTATTATCTTTACCTGAACAATAAGTCCATTGACAGTACTAAAATTTCTCACATTGCTCTAAACGAATCGTGTTTGAGCAAATGACACTAACCAAGCATTTGGTCGTAGTGAAAGTTAAAGAAAGAGAAATTTTACCTCACAGATCGCTGGGCAAATTAAGTTAACTTGTTTACAGAGCGTTGCGACCGGAAAATGATACAATAGTACTGTATAAGCGCCGACTACCTACCCCTTCACACAGAATACATATGTTACGGTTAAAAATGGGTATGAATATAAGAGTAGCCGGCCCAACTTAAGTTTATGTTTGACGATCATCATCATCATTAGCCGGCTAAACTGCACATAAGCCGAAGCAAATCGGTTAAAAATGTATTTGATAGATGCGCGGGGGTGGGGAGAAACGAATAATATTAAAATCCGACTCAGTTGACCCCGACTGCATGTAGTCTTGTATGCCTTACCCCTAGAGTGTTATTTAGAGCCGCGAAGGCGCGGAGGGGTGAGGCAGCCCGCGTGCTGAAGAGCAGGTGGCCTTGAGCAGACCTCCACGGCTGAGGCTATCCGGCGAAGCCAGCCAGCAAGCCGAAGTTGCGGTGGTGAGCGAAGACATCTGCGAAGATTAGCACGCGTTGGACCGCCGCCGAGACCCCGTAGCGCCGGAGCCGTGACTGCCTCAGCGCCTGCTTGCATTTTAATAATAATAATTTTAGTTAATAAAGTAAAAACTATACATTTTTTTCCATTTTACTTGCCTGTAAATTTTTAGCCAAGGATATGCGGCTATATCTACAAAGGTATAGCCGGCTAAAGGTGAAATAAACATTAGCCACTCGTCAAACATAAACTTAAGTTTAGCCGGCTAATCTGTAAAGTTTATGTTCATACCCATCTTTAGCCGTAACACATACATTCTGCCAGTTCCCGTAAGAGCCTGCGCGCACTTGTGATTTTTAATCGACTGATAGTTTAGTCGGTATCGTAAGACAATCGTGATTAAGCTGTCCGATAGTTGGGCGATCGATAGATAGTTTAGTTGAATGCAGTGCGCGCGCTCACATAGTCCTTCATGCACATTACCGACCGGCCGATAGTTGTGCTGTGCTATAGTTTGATCGAACATTATTTCGTTCATTACATAGTTTTCAGCATTATTGTGTTCCGGCAGATAGAGATAAGATAGCCAGTTCCTTAGTGATTGAGGATTCCGGGAGTAGTACGCTTATCATCAGGTGTGATGAAGGCTAAGTGCTACCCCGTTGTGGATAAAAAAAAAACTATCGGCCGATAGTTTGATCGCTCGATTTTTAATCGTCAGTGCCCGCACTCTATAATGAATCCAAGAACGATCTAACTATCACCCGATTAAAAATCACAAGTGGGCGCTGGCTCTAAATGTGTGGCCTATTGCAGCTAAGTAACTGACAGGCCTTGCCTGCAGAAGGGCTCATAGTCTGTGGGGCCCTTTTGACACACACAGACTGGTTATTCTTGTCAAGCAAGCAAAGCCAAGCATTATGCTAGTACGGGATTAAGCGGGAACGACTCTGATCTACTTAACGAATCAATGAACTTGCGTCATGAGGTCAAAAGATCTCGAGTTTCTTTATTGAATCATATTTCCACAGTATATGTAAGTTATTTAAATTTTTACTTTTTTGCATTCACAATGCAATTTTTATCATAGAAAAATGGAAAATAAAGTATTTAGAAAAAGAGCAGTCGCCCGGATAGCGAAAGGTCGTGGGTTCGAGTCCCATCGGAGCAGGTTGTGAGACGGGTCAATTTTTTCTAAATACTTTATTTTCCATTTTTCTAGTATATGTAAGGTTATTTTTATAAGTACGGAAAGCTATTCCGCCCGCAGCTTTACCCGCGTGGAATTCACGACGTTATTCCGTAGGAATTTGCTATTTTTCCGAGGTAAAATTAATCTATTATTTTAGTTATTTTCATAATGTCATGTCCTATGGCGTGTTGTTGTGGGGCTCAGCAGCCAATATTAGAAATATTTTTGTACTTCAAAAAAGAGCGGTACGCGCCATTTACAGCCTCCGCTGGCGCGATTCATTAAAGGTTTTGTTTAAAGAAATTAATATACTAACCTTAGCAGGGCAATACATCTATGAGAATATATTATATGTTAGGAAACATCTTGACTCATTCACTAAGAATAATGATAATGATAATTTATTTCAAAAATAGCATTATTATTCATAATTTTAACACAAGAAATAAAAATAAGCTTGCCGTTCCAAGATTTAGACTTGAAAAAAGTAGAGGCTCGTTTTTGGGAAAAGGCATAGCATTCTTTAATAAAGTTCCACAAGAAGTAATCGAGCTGCCTTTAAATAAATTTAAAAAACATGTTAAAAAGACGCTCTGAAGCAAAGGCTATTACAAAGTAGAATATTATTTAAATGATCACAACGCTTGGTTGTCATAATTATAGTAACACTAACAATGTATAAAAGGAAAATATTCCATAAGTATGAGAATACTTTCCTTCAACATTAGCTTTTTGTATAAATTTTATTATTGTATCATTTTGTCCAGCAACGACATATTTTTTTTTTTGTAAATGCGTTGCTTCTGTTAAAGCTGATGAGTTTTTTTCGCCTGTTTTTCTTGTCAGTTAAAAGATGTCCATAACAGGTGGTAGGTAAAAGAAAACATTGGACGATTCATAAGCATTAATTTTATTTAATCTATATGAATAAAACATTTATGACTATGACTATGTTCCTCTCCGCGCTACAAAGTGTCTGTGTCCCAAATTTCAGCCAAATCCGTTCAGCCGTTTTGGCACGATTGAGTAACATAGCATCCAAACATCTAAACATCCAAACATCCGAATATTAAAATGACTGATTATTCTATCAAGTATGAAAGACTGACTTGACTACTTTACTCAGAAACATCGATTATACCTACACTCGTTTACAAAAAACACGGGCACTTCTTTTAATTTCATACAATCATGCTCACTACACTACACGTCACTATTGCAGATCATCTATTCGTTATTATAAATAAAAGCATTTTAAGCTACTTTATACCCCGTAAAGGTTTCATTCCTGCGGCGAAACATCGTCTAACTTAAGGCACCAATTCCCCAAAATAGGGTATTTTAAATTACGGATTACTCGCAAATCACAAGTACTAAAAATTAAAAAAAAATATATATTATTTTACAGTTATTTATCGAGTGCTTCCGGCCGTTTTTTTCGATTGGTGATATTTTACTGTGTCAAATAAAATCCCAAACATCCGTCTAATAATAATTCAAATATCATATTACTTGCAGTATAATTGGTTTTAGTTAATGAAAAACATATGAAAATAATTGTATTTGAATAGCCGAGGGATTCCGGCCGTCATAAATTAAATTTTCTTATTATTTAATTTTTAATTGAATTTTAAGTGATTTTCGATTCGCGGGGCGCTCGCGAGTTCACAGTTCACTGCCGGCTGCCGCTGGGTCCGCGCGAAGTGTATAGAGCGCGGCCGAGCAAGCGTTAGCGTGCCTATTTCGTATACTATTAAGTATACACACTCGTAAGTGCTTTTATATCGTCTAATCTATACATACAAATTTTATAAAGAGGAAAGATTTGTTTGTTTGTACTGGATAAACTCGAAAACTACTGGACCGATTTAAAAAAATATTTCATCATTAGAAAACTGCATTCTTTCTGAGTAACATAGGCTATAATTTTATCCCGATATTCCCACGGGGAAGGGCACAATGCGTGTAAAACCGCGGGAAGCCACTAGTTTCTCATACACCTCATACAAAAGACGAAGTTGAAACAGCCAAAGCAGTGAAATGTACCGGTGACCTTGAGTAACCGTTCTCCCGCTCACACCACTCGACTAGAGGTCAACGAAAGTGAAATTTTATCTACAAGTGCTATTGTGGTTGAGATGGTATTAGTGCCGGTGTTTAGTTGTAGTATTTGGGTTTTTTCAATTAACTAATGTAAGGAATGTGGGTGTAGGTCTGTTTGTAAAGATTTTAAGTGGATAAATGTAATAAATATGGATATTTTATACGAGACGACGACACGAGATTTTATTATACATTAGATTAGAACATTAATGTATAAGTTTAGAGAATTGATATTTAAACATCATTGCACAAATGAATCAGAAAAGGCATCTAATAGGAATAGATAAAAATAGTAATCTATATTTTTCTTCTAAGTCATCAATTGACATGACTACTAAAGTCATGTCAATTTAAGTTTAATAATATAATAAGATTTTAGTAAAACTTTCATTTTCATGACATTTTTTATTGGTTGATAGGCAAGCGCTTGTCCGCTATCACGCCTAACAAAACTAAACCTGTATACAAAATTTCAGCTCCATCGGATAGTAAGAAGTAGGCAAATAAAGCTTGCAAGATTTGTCCCCCACTAACTAACTAACTAACTAACATGGCAAGTTAATAAAAAGCTTGTAAAAAGGTCACTGATTTCAACACTTACACAAAGCATTTAAATAAACTATTTGGTTGTAAATACCTCGTTTATCTCCGCTTCTGGAGACAATGAGTCATTACTAGTCGTCAGTAATGAATGAATGACTTAAAAATATAATGATTTATTGTTCGGTGAAAATACAATAGAAATTTTAAAAGTTCTGGTTGCTGCTGACGTGTGACTAAAATTAGTATCTTTAACGTGTTAGTTATTACTTTTAGCGAAACTGAAAAAATAGTTTGTTCAGAATCGAGAGTAGAATCGATTGCACACATTTTTGATACGGGTTAAATCCATACTAATCCATACTAATATTATAAATGTGAAAGTGTGTTTGTTTGTTTGTTTATTTGTTTGTTTGTTTGTTTGTTTGTCCGTCTTTCACGTCAAAAAAACGGAGCAACGGATCGACGAGATTTTCGGTATGGAGATAATTTGAGAGCTGGAGAGTAACATAGGCTACTTTTTATCCAGGAAAATTATAAAATAAAAATGGTAATTTTGTATAGAAAACCGTTAAACTGTCATACTTCACACAACTGTCATTTCTTAGACGCTGCCAAAGAGAAGGTATGTCAAAGAGTATGTAATCACTGACATTTTTGCTGCTTAGGATTTCTTTTTTTTTTTATAAGTGACATTGTGTCAGGCAGGTGGTACGAAGTTCGTGTCCAATAAAATTTATATGGCAAAACAACGTTTGCCGGGTCAGCTAGTTTAAAATAAATATATGTTCATCTTTTGTCTCTTAAAATATTTGTGTCGACTGCCTATTCATTCAATATGCACGCGACCCGTCACGTGCTCTCTTACGTCATAGTAGACCTTAAAATCTGGCAGAAAGTCACGGAGACCTATGAACAAGAATACCTTTGGAAGTTTCTTTAAGAAAATTGTTTGTTTTTATGTAGTTTTAATCTATTTCATACAAATAAATGAAATTGGAGTGTCTGTTTGAAATATTAAAATAACTGCTTTTTACTACATGCATATGATTATAATACGGTACATAAACCAAAATATTTTATTTTACAATTGTTGTCTGTCTGTCTGTTTGTTCCGGCTAATCTCTGAAATGGCTGGACCGATTTTGACGGGACTTTCATTGGCAGGTAGCTGATCTAATAAGAAGTAACTTAGGCTACTTTTTATCCCGATATTCCCACGGGAACGAGAACCACGCGGGTGAAACCGCGGGCGGCCACTAGTCTAAAATAAATTAGTTGGAGTGTATGGTATGGGCTTTTCGGCTATTGTATTAACACGTTGTATATTACTAGTTTCCGTTCCCATGTAGATATAGGTATGAGGCCAGCCCGAGATCACACAAGCAAACCTGATTTTGCTACATTTGCTTCAGAAGTAAGAAGTGGTTCAACGAATTTGTCCATGAGTGTACGTCTATATAAAACGTAGCAAAATCACCCGATTCACGATACAAAATGATCTCACTTACGGTAACTCGGGTATCGTAATAGCGGTACCGTAATAACATAATTTATCGATTTAGAAAAGAAAGCGGTGCTATATCGATTATTACGATCGATCACGTAGACCGAGACACTACTCCGTCACTTTCGTTCGGACTTAGAAAGCTGAGACAAAAGGTAATTCCGATTAAAGCGAGGAATATTATATAAAATATAAAAAAAGAGAGTTCTTTACTATACGAACACTGTGAATTGCGCGCCAGTTAAGCCTGCGCGCGGTCAAAGTCGATTATATATTTAACCTTAACATTAGAACATAATAATTATACTGTAACTAGCGCCAAATATGACTTATCTGATACGGACTTTAGTTAGGGTAATCGTATAGTAAACTATACCATCCGTCAAAATCAAATACTAATCTTTTCCTGATTAGAACAAAAAATGTACTAACGCCAAAAATGCCCCAGTCGCGCATGCGTGCAGACTAAGTCGTGGGCCACACTGGAGCGACCGCGGGGCGCGGAGGCGACCTGCGGATCCGCAGGACGCGCGAACACGTACTATTCCCTCCGCCCCGGTCGCGGCGACGACCGCCGGACGCGCCAGTGTGGCCCCTCCCGTCCGTCTCAATATATTTGTTTTTCCCGCTCAACGCGGACGCAAGACGCGCCGCTCCAGTGTGGCCCACGACTTATATTTTACCTACTCCCCTAATTCGTGATTATTTATTTTCATCTGTCTAATATTGGTGATACGAAAGTACTATAGGCAAAACAACGTTTGCCGGGTCAGCTAGTATTTTCATAAGGCTTGCGTCTGATTGACCAACTGAAATCAGCACCCGCAATTAACCGGTATTTTAAGCAGGAACCGTTTTGTTACAAGCTTTTAATTAACTTGCCATGTTAGTTAGTTAGTGAGGGACAAATCTTGAAAGCTTAATTTGACCTACTTCCCAGTGTCCGATGGAGCTGAAGTTTTGTTTACAGGTTTGGTTTAGATGACAAAATATTTAAGTACAGCCAGCAAAAAGGTTATCATAATTTTTTTTATTGAAAACTTATTTAGGGTCGGTGCAGTATGTCTTTTTCTTCCAATCATTTCCATCAGCCGTCACTTACGGCCGGTTTCCGAAACGGCAATTAAAATTAAATTACCTAATTCCCTATTAATCTCCAATTAATTGTAGCTTGGGTTTCTGAAAGAAAAATGTGACAGACTGTCAACAGTCTGTTAACAGTCTGTCAGTGCCGGGGCGTTCTTGGCGCTAGTTACAGTTCATTTTATTGTTCTATGCTTATGGAAAAGATTAGTATTCGATTTTGACCGCGCGCAGACTTATCGAGATAATTTTCGTTTCAGAAACCCAAGGTGCGTTTAATTGGGAATTAATTGTGACAGTCTGTTAGCTAATTTTAATTTTGATTGGCGTTTCAGAAACCCGCGGTCAGTCTTCTGCAGTTAGTTTTAACCGCCTCTGTGGTCTAGTGGTACACACCACGAAGTATCAGACGTAGAGTTCCCGAGATAAATTTTCAACAACAGTAAAATTACTGTAGTAATGTACTGTAGAAATGTAGATATTTAATGCTGACGTTAAAAAATATTGCAAGTAAGAATACCAAATGTGAAAAAAAATAGAATCTGTTTTATAATAAAAGAATTATAGTCTGTTTGATTTTGACTATAGCTGTCTCTTTCTAAAACGATATCTTCTATGGCGTGACTATGACGCTACTAACGCACTGACGTCACAAGGATAGCGTCCTGTCCTTGTCTAATTATAATGTTTGAAATCCTATATCTTTGAAAATATTCAAGATAATTCGAAATAAAAACTTGTTTTGTGTAGCTAATATTTCGAAAAACATTTTAAAGAAATAAAGAAAAATCAGTAAAATACCGTATTCCCAGTACACATATTACATTCGGTTTGATTGGTAGTAGGACTTGTTCTTAGTCCGCCTGACTAGATATCATCATCTTATCTAAGTCTGAAGCCAGAACAATGACGTTTTCAACATTGCTGTGCTCCGGATGTTAATAATAAGATAGCCTGTTCCTGAGTTTTAGGATAGCGATAGTTTTAGTTTTAGGACACCTTTAGTCTTATATTCACTTAAGGCGATACTCGGAAAAATTGTGCTGAAGCGAGATAGCAATGAGAAAAACGACGCGCGCGGGAGCAAGACCGATTTTGCAGATTAGGCAAAAAAAACAAAATCACTTCGTATTAAAATACTACAGCGATTTTTAAAAAAAATGGTTCTATACGATCCTAAATATTATTGGTGTCCACTAATTAAACCAATTTTCAATAGTGTAAGTAACCCTATTTAAGAATAATCTTCAATTTTCGTATTTTTTAGAGGTCTTTTCGAAAAGAAAAAGTGTCGAGGCAAAATCATAAAATCGTGTTTTTGAAACTATACGAATATATAAAGGTATGAAGAAAAATGCCGTGCCGTGTAGTGCCGGCACATAAATAGAATAGCACTACCCCCTCTCTTCCCGTGGGTGTCGTAAGAGGCGACAAAGGGAAAACTGCCATCAGGAGATGGGCAGCAGCGTCTCCAGGTTACAACAGGCCATACTGCGATCGCCAACCCGCCTGCCAAGCGTGGCGATTATGGCAAACCCCCCCAAAAAATGGATACACAACCAAAAAATCGGCCCCCAGTCCCCGGCGGCCCCGCTATTCCTAGCTACGGTAGCGGCTATGGTAACGGCGGGGCAGGGGGTGCTAAGAATCCCCGGGTAGGCTCCGGCTACCAACACCGACGACTCGACCTGGCAACCTACAACACGCGCACATTGAGGCTCGACGAGAAGCTCGTAGAGTTGGAAGAGGCAATAAGTAAGTTACATTGGGATATCATTGGGTTATCTGAAGTCCGAAGAGAGGGGGAGGACTCGATAACCCTGCAATCCGGTAACTTACTTTACCACCGGGAGGGCGACCAACAGTCCATTGGTGGTGTCGGATTCATCGTCCATAAATCCCTTGTCAACAACGTGATCACCATCGGAAGTGTCTCGAGCAGGGTAGCGTACCTGATACTTTATTTATTTTATTTTATTTATTTTTATTTTATTTATTTAAGGACAGCTAGCAAGTACATACACCAAACACAAGGTAAAAATACATTTGAAACTTACAAGCTACAGTGTTGTCTTATTATTAGCTGCCACGACAAGTAAGACAACAAGTAAACTTAACTAAGCAATTTGTTACATTCACAAACGCTAATTATTTTTTTTAAATATTACTATTTGCATAAGTTATATAATACTTATTAGCTAAGCATGCAAATCATGTAAAAAAAGAAATTTACCGTTTTTTAAATATATCTAATAATAGATGTTTAAAAGTGACAAATTTAGAATTAATATCCAAAACAGAATCTTTAGCAAGTATATTAAATTGACCCATGGTTCTATGTATAGTTGAAAAATGGCGTAAGTTGCTTTTAAATGATTTCTGAGAAAACAGTTTGAAACGTGTGCTTCTGACAGTCTTGAATGGAACGTGAAAGGAGATTTGCTCAAGGAGAAATGGACAGTCTATAGTGCCACTAATAACCTTATATAAAAATAATTGATCAAGAAGCTGTCTTCTTTTTTGAAGACTAAGTAAATTAAAATGAGATAAACGTTCTTCATAGGTGCAAAGTTTTTTAGCCAGATTATGCTGAAAGGCCAAATGCCAAAGATACCTTTTCTGAATGGATTCAATACGTTTGATATGAACGTTGTAATGTGGAGACCAAATAACACTACCATATTCCAACGACGATCGTATCAAAGAATTGTAAATAATGATTTTACTTTTTGACAATCTAAAATTTTTTGTGTTTCGTATTACAAAGCCAAGAATTTTAAAACATTTTTTAACCATTTTATCTATATGACCGCAGAAGTTTAATTTTTTATCAAAATAAATACCCAAGTCTCGAATTTCATCGACATTACATAAATCTTGATTTTTAATTTGGTAAGTGTAAGGAATATTATTTTTTTTTCGTGTGAAGCGAATAAAATTACATTTCTTAATATTAAGTGACATTTTGTTAAGGTCGCACCAATCAACAAACCTATTTAAGTCATCTTGCAGAAGGATGCAATCCGAGGCGTCTTTAATGTGCTTTACAATTTTTAGATCATCAGCATATAAATAAAAAGAACTGTACCTGAAACATTGTGCCACGTCATTAACGAATAGATTAAAAAATAAGGGGCCTAAATGGGAGCCTTGCGGTACACCAGATAATGCTTCTAGACTATTGGAAGACTGACCATTAATAACGACTTTGAATTTCCGATTGCTGAGATACGAAATACACCAATTTAAGAAATTTCCATGAATGCCAAATTGAGATGACAATTTTGAAATAAGGATGCTATGGTCAACTCTGTCAAACGCCTTGCTGAAGTCAGTATAAATGACGTCAGCAGAGGCTCGAGAATCAACTGCAGTTACTAGGTCGGAAACAAAAGAAGATAAATTTGTGCTTGTGGACCGGCTACTGATAAAACCATGTTGATCACGCACAATTGTGATGACCACATCTACTGTGTTCCACAGTTTATTGAATCGAAGGTTTCTCATGCAAAATTAAGTAAATTAAAACTAGTCCTACCTTATGGTAAGGGATACAGTCCGTAATCCAGGGGGCTGGTCGCTGTCTTGCCGGCGCGCGCGCGCCTGGCCAAGTAGGTCTTCACCCAACCCCGAGGGGAAATTCTTATAGCTAACACTCTTAAAACTACACAATGCCCTAATAGACAGCTAAAACTTTCCCGGCGCTTTTCAAAGCGAACACACACGGGTCTCAAGTCCGTACCCCGACCGGAGCCCTAATAGGGGCAAAACGAAATCTCGGTCCCAATATGGGTAGGTAACTAGCGCGGCACGTCGCTACAGTAACACACGAACTTGTCTCACGGCTGCTTATGGCCAACTGGCGATCCTACACCGGCCGGTCGAGCGCATTGTCTCGTGACCTTGACAATGACAACGCACCGCTCGCAGCGCGGCGCGAACATCCCCCCCTCCCGGACAGTAGCAAACTGTCCGCCAACTCAATCTAAGGGCAGGCGAGAGAGGGTAGCGATCGCTCGCTTCAAAACAGAGTCCCCCACCAGGACCTCGGCAAACCTGGGCACACCATCCGACCCCGGATGAAGCTGAACAATGCGTCCTAAACGCCAGCGGAGGGGCGGCAGGTTTGGATCCTTTACCAACACGAGGTCTCCAGTCTTGGGTGGGGTCGTCCTATCCGACCACTTAACGCGTTGCTGCAAAATGTGCAAATACTCCAGATGCCAACGGCGCCAAAAACTCTGCGTAAGCTGCTGGAGCAATTCAAATCGCGAGAGCCGTCCGGAGGGCACTTCGGAATAAGGATATTCCGGCAAGGCGTTAAGCGGTCTGCCAATCAAAAAATGGCCCGGCGTAAGGGCCTCTAAATCATTCGCGTCCGAAGACAACGGACACAACGGACGCGAGTTGAGGACCGCCTCAACCTTACAAAATACGGTCGCGAGTTCCTCAAACGTGAGGACCGTCTCCCCAATAACGCGACGAAGGTGAGTTTTAGCGGCCTTTACAGTTGCTTCAAAAATCCCTCCCCAGTGGGGGCAGGATGGCGGGGAGTACTGCCATCGTACCCCTCTGCGAGAGAGTGTGGATCCGATCTCAAAATTATTCCTATCCAAAAATTCACAAACTTCCTTTAAATACCTATCGGTGCCCTTGAAATTGGTTCCACAATCGGACCTGATTAACGACGGCATTCCGCGGCGAGACACAAAACGATTCAACGTGGCTACAAAGGCTTCTGTGGTGAGGGCACTAACCACCTCCAGGTGGACCGCTTTAGTGGCCAAACAAACAAATACACACAAGTAAGCCTTTTCCGTTCTAGCATTACGAAGCCGCGATGTCTTAACGGTAAATGGCCCCGCAAAATCCGTTCCAACTCCTGAGAAGGGCATCGATTCGTTCACTCGATCGGCAGGCAAATCACCCATCTGGGGCTGCATCGTATCGGCGCGCAAACGATAACACGGGAGACAACGAAAAATAACGGATCGGATTATTCTCCGCGCTGACAAAATCCAGAACTCTCGTTGGAGGAGCGCGGTCAAAGCATTACAACCGGCATGAGCATTCTTTACATGTCGGTCTGTAATCAACAGTCTAACTAACGGTCCATCCTTGGGGAGCAACAAAGGGTGGCGTGATCCGTACGGCAGGTTGGCATGTCTGAGCCTACCTCCGACACGCAGCAATCCGGTACTGTCCAAGAAGGGATTCAACCGCACCAAGGGTCCCTTCAACTTGGACTTACTTGAGCGCAGGGCTTTCAGCTCCGGTTCAAACTCTCGCTGTTGCGTCACTCGCAACCAATGCAAAAGAGCGTCTTGCCGCTCTTGTGGGGCGAGGACCGGAGACAACAATTTCTCCTGAGGCTGGCGACAATTTCGCACAAAGCGCCTCATCCAAGCAGTCACGCCGAGCAACTTATCAAGAGAACTGTAGCGGTCTAACAAAAACTCCATCTGCGGAGCCGCCACCGTCTCCACGGCGTGAACACGCATGCCTAGGTCTGGGACTCTGGCCACAGCCGGGGTGGCAGGCCATGAGCTCTCAGGCCGTAACAACCATGATGGACTCCACCATAGGTGGTGGTCCACTAACTCAGGCGCCTCGCAGCCGCGGGAGGCACAATCTGCGGGGTTCAATTCGCCCGGTACGTGGCGCCAAATCAACGGGGCCTTTGAAGTCTGAATTTGTGAGACCCGGTTGGCCACAAAAACCTCAAGGGTGTGGACTGAACTCTTCAGCCAACAAAGGACGACCTGGCTGTCAGACCACGCAAATATCGACCCCAAGTCGACACCGGTTCCCAAGGTGTCGGCAACATGATTGAGTAGCCGTACTAAGAGAGTGGCGCCGGACAACTCCAACTTCGGAATGGTTAGCCTAGTCCGAAGGGGGGCGACCTTACTCTTGGCCGTAACTAAGTGTACGGCGACAACGCCTGCTGCATCCACCGTTCGGATGTAAACGGCTGCCGCGTATCCGCTTTCGGACGCGTCACAAAAGCCGTGCAGGGAGGCTTTAAACCTTCCCGAAGGCAGCATTTGCCTCGGTATACAAACCCGATTGACGTCGGGTAGGGATGACACGAACCTCACCCACTCTCGTAGGAGGCTACCAGAGAGGGGCTCATCCCATGACAATTCCGCAGCCCAGAGCTCCTGTAGGAAGCACTTCATCGAAAACACTACAGGGCTGAGCCAACCGTTCGGATCAAAGGTACGGGCTACAGTAGACAGCACCGTGCGTTTAGTCCAGACCTTTGGGTCTGGCAGTTCCAATCTATATGTGAACAAATCCGGGACTGGTCGATACTGGACTCCCAAAACAGACAGCATGTCTGGAGTCTCCGGATTTTCAAAGAGGAGCGGCTCTTGCTGGTGGTCCTTAGGCAAATCTGCCAATAGGTCCGGTGAGTTGGACAGCCACTTCCGCAACTCATAGCCACCAGCCCTCAAGAGCGCAATCAGCTCATCACGTAAGACGAGAGCCTCATCTAAGCTCGAGGCCCCCGTGCAGATATCGTCGACAAATAAGGCCCCCCCCTCAATAAGAGCAGATGCCCGGGGATAGCGTAGCCGTTCGCGCTCTGCGAGCTCCAAAAGCGAACGGATCGCCACAAAGGGGCTCGACCGCAAACCATAAGTGTTGGTGTTCAGCTCGTAAGCCAACATCGGATCCTGGGGATCCTCACGCCAAAGGATGAGCTGGTATCGTCTATCCTCCGGGTGAATCACGGTCTGTCTGAACATCATGCGGATATCGGCCACAAAGACGACAGCGTGCCGGCGGAAGTTGGTCAAAACATCACAGACATCGTGATGCAACTTCGGCCCCGCATGCAGACACTGATTCAACGACACTCCGGTTGACGTGGGCGCTGAACCATCAAAGACCACGCGGATCTTCCCATTGGAAGTCTTCAAAACAGCGTGGTGTGGCAGGAAGTAATGTTCCACATTACGCCAGTCCAACTGCGAGATGGACATGTGCCCAAGGTCCAAATACTCCCGCATGAAGTCTATATACTTCTCCTTGAATGCGGGATCCCTGGCCATCCTACGCTCCATGGACAACAATCTCTTCTCGGCCATCGGTCGGGAGCTCCCTAAAGGAGGGCGAACCGCCAAGAAGGGCAAGCGGGTAATCAAGCGACCCGAGAGGAGGCGCCCAGTGTTGTTCTGGTAGAACAATTCGCACTCCTCCGCTAACGGATCCAACCGCTTGGCAGTGGGAGGTTCCTCCACCTCCCAAAACTTTTGGAGAACGTCGGACAAAGTAGAACCGACAATGGTCTGGCGGTCTACCGACGGGGTCTCTGGTGTCTGTGGTACCTTTCCCATCACCACATGACCCAGCGACGAGGACAAGGCGACAAGATCGGCTGTCTGCAAAACTCGCTTGCTTCCACACAGTACACGACCGAGGACATCCGCACCAATCAACAAGTGTATTGGGCCCGGTCGGTGGAAGGAAGGATCAGCCAAAGCCAGTCCAGACGTCAGCTCAATCGTGGATGGCGGCACTCGCACTTGCGGGAGTGGTCCAACCACCTTATCAAAAACTATCGCCGAAGCACCGATCTTCGGCCTTGGCGTGGAGTGGGGGGAGAAGGAGAACTCAACTCGACCAATCGGATCAGGGATCCGCGAGTCTCCCACCCCCCGTACCGCTTCGTGATGCGGCACAAGCAAAAGACCCAGCTGTCGGACAAGCCACCTGGACATTATGCACCCCTGGGCACCTGAGTCCAAAAGGGCACGCACCGTGACAACATTGCCCTTAGGTCCCCAAACATTCACGGAGGCTGTTGGCAACAGCACAAGCTCCGGAGGGGTGGTTGGGTCCGACAGGGGCGCCATTAAAAATTTTGGGGGGGTACTTGTCCCCCTCGCGCCTGAGTCGGCGCGCCAAATGTGGGACGCTCGTACCGGGCGAGCGGGTCCCAATCGGGTACATACTGGCCCCGACCAACAGCACTCCTAGGTGCAGGGTAATACCCGTGTGGGGCGTGCCTCGGTACATAGTACCCCAATCGAGGCCTCTCCATTAGGGGGGGGGAGTAGCAAATAGGGCCCGTGCCCATCGCCACCGTGGCGTACTCTTGTGGTACCCCCCTACCCCCGCCCATGGCGGGGGCGTCTCTCCTATAGTTCCCCCTCTCCGGGGGGGACTGAACGGGGGGGCTAAGCCCCGCCGAATCTCTAGGGGACCGGTTCCGGGCTGCCGGGCCCCCGCCCGTGCGCGAGGAATTCGAACCCCGGTCGCTCCCGGCGTCCTTGCGGTCCAAACAAAGGAGGGGGTGATGCCTCCCTCCGCAAAGACGACAATCCTCGGTCTGGGGACACGCCGACTGCATGTGTCCCCCCAAACACCTATAGCACCATTGGCGCTGTTTCGCAACGGCCCTCCGTCCCTCTGGGCGGAGGCCTCTAAATTTGGCACATTCGTGCACCACGTGCCTATCTCCCCTGCAATACCTGCACCGCTCACTCGGTGCGGGGGGAGGGGACTGCTGGAAGGCAGCATAACGATTGGTCGGGCGACGGGGCTGTTCCCTCGCCGCCACCATACGACCAACACCTGGAACCGGGGCGGGCTCCAGGTGGTCCGTCACCCTACATTCGTCCTCCAAAAAACGAAGGAGGTCCGCGAAGGGCGGGAGATACGAGGCGCTGTCGCCTCCGTACCTCTGCTCGAAACGCCCCTTCATTTCAGCGGGCAATTTGGCGAGGACTATGTGCAGCAGTACAAAGGACCACTGATCCACCGGCAGGTCCAATCGCCTTAGGGAGTTGACCGCTGACAGTAGCGGGTTCAGCAACTCCCTCCGTAACAGGTGTACCCGCGTGATTCGCGGGAGGGCCAAAATCGTGGCCACGTGGGTGTCCGCCAGTAACCGGACATTCTGGTACCTGCTAACCAGAAGCTGGCGAGCCACCTGGTAGTTGTCGTCACTGATGAGCAGGTGCTGGACTACCGCGCTGGCCTCTCCTCGCAGGGAGGAGCGCAAATAGGCCAACTTCTCACTAGGGGATAAGTCCCGTCGTGAATCCACCAAACTGTCAAACAAATTAATGAAGCCCATCCAGGCTGACAGATCCCCATTAAAAGTGGGAATCTCCAATGTAGGCAATCGGCCTAGCAACGCCGTCGGGGTAGGTTTGACCTCCCCGCTCAAAACCGGCTCCCCCTTCCGAACAGCCAGGGCCCTCTCAGCCGCCTCCGTGAACTGGTCAGCCAGCTCATAGGCCTGGGCTACATCCTGCTCCAGCTGTTCCGACACGGCATCATCAGCTGGGGGGTTTTCCATATAATACGCGCGACACTCCATGGCGTGGCGCTCCAGGTCTTGCAGCCGAGCTGCCAGCCCGCCATACCGAGCTAGCAACGCGCCTACCCGGTCGGCTCGGTCTATTAATGTGACCGCACAAGCAAGCCAACGCAAAGCTCCTTGGATGCCAGCCCTGGATACGGCGGTCGGATTCGTAGGAGCCATTTATATTCCGTTTAATAAACAAAGCAAACAAAGAAATATAAAAGTGGTAAACATCAACAAAAAAAAACAATAGAAATAGGTCGCGTCACGATAATATAAAACACAAGTAATCTGTGCCGGCCGGCGCCTGGTCAATATTGGCCGCCCCGGGTTTGAGTGAACGTTGACAGCTATATGCGTGGTCAGAATTGGCCCCAACGGGGTTCAAGGGTTAAAATTCGGACGACATACACGGACCCTACTAGTTTCATAAATTATTAGCAACTTACCAATTTCAAGGGCTAACAATATAACGGTATAAACAAAACGTATAGGATTAACGGTATGGCATACCTCGCAAATCAACTACTAAACCGTTATCAACAAACGAAAACAAAACTATTTTTAATAATAATACTCGTAATTTAATACTACTAATAATTAAAACTAGTTCCACTTTTTTAACTAGGCAAGCGGACTCGGAACAAACACTAGTATGTGGTACTAATAAACAACACTTTCGAACGAAACTATTCGTCAAATAAATCCCGACAAACAAAAAAAAATATACACATCTAGGCGAGTAAACTCGTATCAAATCACTAGTATGTGATACTAATAAACACACTTTCGAACGAACTATTAGTCAAATAAATCCGGACACACAAAAAAAAATATACACATCTAGGCGAGTAAACTCGTATCAAAACACTAGTATGTGACAACAATTATATAAGTGTCTATCTATTATCGGATCCACCAAGTGAGAAACATTCGCTTCGAGAATTTACTAGAACAATTTCTTAGTACTTCAATCGTCTCGGCATACCCTCGATATTTCAACAAAAAAAAAATAATTTTTAGGTACTCTTTTTAGGTACGCTTTTTATTTTTACTATGAAATTTTATGTAGTTAATTTTAATATGAAAATTAATTATATCAACTAAGCTCTGCTACCAAAAATATGATCACGCACAATTGTGATGACCACATCTACTGTGTTCCACAGTTTATTGAATCGAAGGTTTCTCATGCAAAATTAAGTAAATTAAAACTAGTCCTACCTTATGGTAAGGGATACAGTCCGTAATCCAGGGGGCTGGTCGCTGTCTTGCCGGCGCGCGCGCGCCTGGCCAAGTAGGTCTTCACCCAACCCCGAGGGGAAATTCTTATAGCTAACACTCTTAAAACTACACAATGCCCTAATAGACAGCTAAAACTTTCCCGGCGCTTTTCAAAGCGAACACACACGGGTCTCAAGTCCGTACCCCGACCGGAGCCCTAATAGGGGCAAAACGAAATCTCGGTCCCAATATGGGTAGGTAACTAGCGCGGCACGTCGCTACAGTAACACACGAACTTGTCTCACGGCTGCTTATGGCCAACTGGCGATCCTACACCGGCCGGTCGAGCGCATTGTCTCGTGACCTTGACAATGACAACGCACCGCTCGCAGCGCGGCGCGAACACATGTTGTTGTGGTATAAGTTTATTTTTGACATGCCAAAAGATAATAGGGTACACAAGAGACTCCAAAACCTTTCCAAAGATAGGAAGGATGGAAATTGGCCTGTAGTCACCAATGTTGGACTTTTCACCACTTTTAAAAATGGGTACTACTAAGGCATCTCTCCAAACTGTGGGGAAATAACCACAGGAAAGGCTTTGGTTGTAAATCATAGAAAGAGGAAGCGCAAGCGCATCAGCACATTTTAACACAAAAATGGCCGGAAGCCCATCTGAACCTGCACCTTTTCGCCAGTCTAGTTTCTCTAGTGCTTTCTTGACTTCGTCGGCAGAGAAGCTAATATTACATAAAGGAAACACAGAGACATTCTGGTCTTGGTTTTGAGACGCGCCGTAACTATTATTATTTGCAGGGTTACTAGAGTCAACAAACGCAGAAGAAAAGCACTCGGCAAACAGATTACACACTTCTTTAGGGCCCGTACCAGATTTGTTATTAAAAAACATCTGAGATGGATATGCACTTCTGCAGCATCTTTTTTGTTTAATAAACGACCAAAAGATTTTAGGGTTAGATTTAATATTTGATTCAATCAGCGAGATATATGAATTGTAGCAAGTTTTGATCAATTTTAAAGATCTGTATTTAAGTATATTGTAAGATATTTTATCCAAAGGGTTTTTAAATTTCGAGTAAAGTATTCTATATTTATGTTTTTCTTTTAAAAGTCGTATTAAATCTTTATTAAACCATGCAGGATATTTGCGAGAGCGGGGTATAATTCTGGGTACATGTTTAACTATAACTTCATTTAAAATTTTATAAAAGTCATTAACCATATCATTGATGTCATTGGAATTTGATAACAATTTGCACCAGTCGATATCATTTGAATATACTCAGATTATCGAAACGATATTCGCTGAATGTTATCCAGGTCTACGCTCCGACCTCGAAACACGACGATGTCGAAGTGGAGGCTATGTATGAGGAGATCTCTAAAGCCATGCATAGCTATAAAACCCACTACACGGTTGTGATGGGGGATTTCAATGCAAAGTTGGGGCAACGTTGCGGTGATGAGCTGAGAGTGGGGCAATTTGGATTTGGGCAACGGAACGATAGAGGCCAGATGCTGGCAGACTTCATGGAGAGGGAGAACCTCTATATGATGAACTCCTTCTTTAGGAAGCCCGTAAGCCGCAAATGGACCTGGATCAGTCCGGACGGTAAAGTCAAAAACGAGATCGATTTTATCATGTCGACGAAGAAGCACATATTCAATGATGTCAGTGTGATCAACGCTGTTAAGACAGGAAGCGATCACCGTATGGTGAGAGGCACATTGAATATCGATCTCAAGCTCGAAAGATCGCGACTGATAAAATCCACGCTCCGACCAATACCAGCTCAAATTCAAAACCCCGAGTGCTTTCAGCTCGAGCTTCAAAACCGCTTCGAAGCCCTTGAGAACAGCATAGACGTGGACGATCTATACAACATGGTGGTGGATACTGTTTGCACGGTAGGGTCTAAGTACTATAAAACCCGCCGTTCCAAATTGAAGAAACTCTCCAGTCAGACTCTCCTACTCATGGATCAGAGACACGAAATGAAGCTGCAGAACTCAGCGGATGCCCATCGTTATCGACAGCTTAATAGACAGATATCTAAGTCTTTGACGCGCGACCTTCGCCAATTTAATACCGAGCGTATTAAAGAAGCCATTGAGCGGAACAAAGGCTCCAAAGTGTTCGCGAGAGATCTGTCTATCGGGCAAAGTCAATTGACGAGGCTGAAAACTGAGGAAGGTAGCATCATTTCGTCAACACCTGAAATCCTGAGGGAGATTGAGAGTTTCTATGGACAGCTATATTCCACACAAACACCTGTTGAAAGCAAGGCTACAGACCCTAGAGCCAAGCTTACCCGACACCATACCGAAGATATCCCGGACGTCAGCCTGTACGAGATTAGAATGGCTCTCAAGCAGCTTAAAAATAACAAGGCGGCGGGCGATGACGGAATCACAACAGAGCTTCTGAGAGCGGGCGGTAAGCCGATACTTAAAGTCCTCCAGAAGCTTTTCAATTCAGTCATCCTTGAGGGCAAAACGCCAAAGGCATGGGGCAGAAGCGATGTGATGCTGTTTTTCAAGAAGGGTGATAAAACTCTCTTGAAGAACTATAGACCCATCTCGCTTCTGAGCCATATCTATAAGTTGTTTTCGAGAGTCATTACGAATCGTCTCGTTCGCAGGTTCGACGACTTCCAACCTCCCGAACAAGCCGGGTTCCGGAAAGGCTACAGTACCATAGACCACATTCATACGCTGCGGCAAGTTATACAGAAGAACGAAGAGTATAACTTGCCACTTTGCTTGGCGTTCGTGGACTATGAGAAAGCCTTTGATTCGATTGAGACTTGGGCGGTGCTGCAGTCTCTCCAGAGGTGCCAAATAGACCACAGGTACGTCGAGGTGCTGAGGTACTTATACCAAAACGCCACCATGTCGGTCCGATTACAGAACCAGAGCTCTAATCCTATCCAACTACAGCGAGGTGTGAGACAGGGAGATGTCATTTCTCCCAAACTGTTCACAGCTGCGTTGGAGGATATTTTTAAGCTGCTGGACTGGAAAGGATACGGCATCAACATCAATGGCGAGTACCTAACACACCTACGGTTTGCCGATGATGTAGTTTTTATGGCTGAGACCTTGGAAGACCTGAACACAATGCTCGAAGATCTCGGTAATGCTTCGCAAAGAGTGGGTGTTAAGATGAACATGGACAAGACGAAAATCATGTTCAATGCCCATGTTGCACCCGCTCCAGTTAATGTTGGGAACATTACACTCGAAGTTGTTGACCACTATGTTTACCTAGGACAGACGGTCCAGTTAGGTAAGTCCAACTTTGAGAAAGAGATCTCTCGTCGAATCCAGCTCGGATGGGCAGCGTTTGGGAAGCTCCGACATATATTCGCGTCCGAAATACCTCAATGTCTCAAGACGAAAGTCTTTGACCAGTGTGTGTTGCCAGTAATGACCTATGGAAGTGAGACGTGGTCTTTTACTATGGGTCTCATAAGAAGGCTCAAAGTCACCCAGCGAGCAATGGAGAGAGCGATGCTTGGTATTTCCCTGCTCGATCGAATCAGAAATGATGAGATCCGCAGGAGAACTAAAACAACCGACATAGCTCGAAGGATTGCATCATTGAAGTGGCAGTGGGCGGGACACATAGCGCGGAGAACCGATGGCCGTTGGGGTGGAAAGGTTCTCGAATGGCGACCGCGTACCGGACGACGTTCCGTGGGCAGGCCCCCTACAAGGTGGACCGACGATCTGGTCAAGATCGCGGGAAGCCGCTGGATGCGGGCAGCGCAGGACCGATCGTTGTGGAGATCCTTGGGGGAGGCCTATGCCCAGCAGTGGGCGTCGTTTGGCTGATATGATGATGATGATGATGATGAAGAAAAATATATATTATTACCAGATTTGTAACAACTGTAACCGTCCTATAGTTTTAAATCAAAAAGTCCATACTTTTTCCGAGTAGCGCCTTAACATCAGGTGTATAATTTGATGACTGAATTGGAGCAGGGATACGGATAACTGCCTTCTGCACCAGAGGTCTCGGGTTCAATTCCCGAACAAAACAAATATTTGTGTGCATCAAAATGTCTATTTTTCTTGATCTGTGTGTTTTCTATGTATTTTAACTACGTATTTACAAACAAAAAGTATACAAGTATATTTATATTTATTCGGTATCTAGTTTCCACAGTTTCGTAATGAAAACTACTTATGAGCTAGATAATTGTACGAGATACGGTATAAGTAAATAATATCTCACCAAAATCATCCTATAAAAAACTGACTAACTCTCGCTGGAGCTGCTTATTTCTTTACAAAAAGCGTTGAAATCTCTCAGTTAAGTCAAGCCAACTCTAATGTTCCTTTCTGCAATTTCTTTATTGATATAGTTACGTTTTAATTTTGTGTGACTTTGGACGTTGAACATTCTACATGTTGGTTAGTTTGGTGGGCACAAGTCAAATAGGGCCCTGAAAATGCGGCGAAATGGTTCCAGTAAAGGATGGTTCGGCAGTGTTTGCTTCGCGCTCGACTTGGCGGGGGCACTGCCGTGCCCCCAGATACCCTGATCTAAACACATCTTAGATTTCTGCGCGAACTGTTCATTTAAATAAAACACTTTTACGGATTTTGCACGCATTTATTGAACAACTTGGTTAAATTTTAGTTGTTTTTAAAGGATTTTATGTTTTTATCCGACGTTTCGGCACCTTTCCAGGGGCCGTGGTCACGGAAAACTACCTACTGGTAGTAGCCTACCCGAGTGTTTTGCGGTTCTAAAGAAGATTACATGGTAGATAATGAATAGATTGATACATCGCACATTATAGGTTGCCACGCTAAATCCTGTGCCGCTGATGTAAAATAACACATCATAGGCACAGGGACCAATCTATTCATTATCTACTATGTAATCTTCCTTAGAATTAAATTACAGTTCAGGATAGAAATTCCAAATAGCATATCTTAGACTAGTTATTAAAATTGTTACTTTTTTGCATTCACAATGCAATTTTTATCATAGAAAATTGGAAAATAAAGTATTTAGAAAAAATCGACCCGACTCACAACCAGCTCCGATGGGACTCGAACCCACGACCTTTCGCTATCCGGGCGACTGCTCTAACCACTGACTCCGTAGCTCAGTGGTTAGAGCAGTCGCCCGGATAGCGAAAGGTCGTGGGTTCGAGTCCCATCGGAGCTGGTTGTGAGTCGGGTCGATTTTTTCTAAATACTTTATTTTCCATTTTTCTATATCTTAGACTAGTTAATATGTTTTGTGTTTTATCCGGATATTCTCACTGGAACCGCTATCAGCTATTATTTATACAGCAATTTCTGATAAGTTTATCAAATCATCTCCAGACGAATCACAAGAATTACCTCTAACCTTATTAGTTCCACTTTCCTTCGAAACTTTCTAAGGAGAGTCTAGCTGCAAACTCAATCTCATTATTTCAAGAACTTCGTGAGTAATATAACTATCGCTTTCCTAGGAAAGCTATCTTGTTTAGACATCTCTAAGGTCATAAGTTTGAGTCCTAGTTGATGCAGACAAATGCTTTCTATTTCGTTACTGAGGGCTTAGACAAGAAGACGTATGTATTTTACAAGCTTTTTATTAACTTGCCATGTTAGTTAGTGTTAGTGGGGGACAAATTTTGCAAGCTTAATTTGACCCACTTCCCAGTGTCCGATGGAGCTGAATATTTGTATACAGGTTTTGTTCAGATGACAATACAATAATTAAAGTACAGTCAGTAAGAGAGCTTGCCATAAAAATGAAATTTTTACCAAAAACTTATGTTAGTTAATGTTAGTGGGAGACAAATCTTGCAAGCTTAATTTGACACACTTCCCAGTGTCCGATGGAGCTGAAATTTTGTATACAGGTTTGGTTTAGATGACAATACAATATTGAAGTACAGTCAGCAAAAAAGCTTGTCATGAAAATGAAATTTTTACTAAAAACTTATGTTAGTGGGGGACAAATCTTGCAAGCTTAATTTGACTCACTTCCCAGTGTCTGATGAGGCTGAAATTTTGTATCCGGGTTTGGTTCAGATGACAATACAATATTAAAGTACAGTCAGCAAAAAAGCTTTATTATAAAAATGATTTTTTTACTAAAAACTTATTTTTATTTACAACGGGGTAGCACTTAGCCTTTATCACACCTGATGTTAAGTGATGATAAGACTAAAGGCTGGTCAAGGCCTGGCCGCATCACACCTGATTTGACATCACATTTGACATAAGCGCGCTCACACACTACAGACCGTGCGAGCGTGTTCACAACTATGCGTTTCTCTCACGCTCTGATTGGCATGTGTGCCGCTTCCGTGCATCCAGTTATTATATTATTGATTCTGTAACATGCATTTTATTGGAAGTCGATGCACTTCCAATAAAATGTTTGAAAAAAAAACAACGGGTTGCACTCCGGGAGTGCCGGCGGAAGTGAAAAGGGCTCTTTAGACTTTTTCACGTTTTCATTTCATTTTTCATTACCCGGGCCCATTTTAATTGGTATTAATGACTGCAAACGCAGCCGGTACCAACGGCTTAAAGTGCCTATAGGTGACAAATAAAAAATGAAACAAAAAACACAGAGAAAAATACAAGACAGAGTTTTGGAAGATCCTGCCCTTAAGGCGCTACTCGGAAAAAGTATGGACTTTTTGATATAAAATTTTAGGACGGTTAGTGTTGTTACAAATCTGGTAATAAGATATATATTTCTTCATACCTTTATCTAGAATCGTATAGTTTCAGAAACACGATTTTATGATTTTGCCTCGACACGTTTTATTTTCGAAAATACCTCTAAAAAGTAAGAAAATTCAAGATTATTCTTAAATGGGGTTACAAATACTATTGAAAATTGGTTTAATTAGTGTACACTAATAATATTTAGGTTCAGGTAGAAGCACTTTTAAAAAATCGATATAGTTTTTTAATACGAAGTGATTTTGTGATTTTTTGCCTTCTCTGCAAAATCGGTCTCGCTCCCGCGCGCGTCGATTTCTCATTGCTATCTCGCTTCAGCACAATTTTTCCGAGTATCGCCTTAAGTTAGCCCTGGTGCGCCGGTTCCGGGCCAGCGCTAACAGCGTCCTAAACATGATCGCGAGCAGGCTCGACTGCAGGTACATCAACCATTGCTGTATGGTTCATGTGCATATAAATGTTTAGTGTTGTTGTGTCTTTGTTTGTATTGTTAGTCTCTTACTAACATTAGATTTAAGTATCATTGTTACTAACCATCATAATGAGTCTAAGTAGCTCGAAATAAATGATTTATTATTATTATTATTCCCTTTATTACATTTTAAATACTTACAAAATTATATTTCTAAACCCTACATTTTTACAATGTATAACACTAAAAAATATAACATTTAAAAATACAAAAATGCAGTTCCCCAACGGTAGCAAGATCAGGGTCCCGGCTACCGATGGTTAAGGATCCAGAGACAGGAACCTTCTCACTATACGGGCCGTGTCCAGAAGTACTGCCTTCTGCATCTGACTCCCGATCCATCCTCCTAACGCAAGCCTCTTAAGGTGTTTATCGAGGCTCTTGGCTATCAGACCATGGGCAGATATGACTATTATTATTATTATTATTAGCTCATTTTACTTAGAAATTTAAGAATTTTTTCCACGCTGTGTATATACATACGAGCAGCGCTGTGCTTCAACTAAGTCTTGTCAACAAATGAAACTGAAGTTAAAATTTTATTGTCATCACTAAAACTTTCCTTTCTTCTCAATGACATCACAAGTCATTATGTGTTTCTAGCACACTCAGAAATGCAAAATACCGTCGTGGTATGACAAAATATTACTGAATCATTGTGTGAAAGTAGTACGAAACTTTTTTTATGAGTTTATTGATAAATAGGTAAATGAATATGAGTCATTTGGAGTTATTCGTCATCGTTTTTACTCTAGTCAGATTTTGTCGAACTAAAAATTGTAAAGTAAATAAGTAAAGTAGTAAAGTAATGAGAAATACTAGACGACATGCATGATTGTGTGAAAGTACAGCAAGTGTGTTGCTCAGTTGAAGTGGCAGTGGGCGGGACACATAGCGCGGAGAACCGATGGTCGTTGGGGCGGAAAGGTTCTCGAATGGCGACCGCGAACCGGACGACGTTCCGCGAGCAGGCCCCCTATACAAGGTGGACCGACGATCTGGTCAAGGTCGCGGGAAGCTGCTGGATGCGGGCAGCGCAGGACCGATCGTTGTGGAGATCCTTGGGGGAGGCCTATGCCCAGCAGTGGGCGTCGTACGGCTGAAATGATGATTACAGCAAGTGTACGTTTTTTATGCTCACGTGTGTTATATTTTAAAGTTTAAATCCGTAAAAGTTATAATATTATTCTCTAACATAAAGTCTTCTAGGCGAATTACTTTGAAAGACCATGATATAATAAGATCATGATATTCTACTTCCTACTAATTACATCCTACTATCCTACTAATACCCTCACTTCCTACTAATATTGTAAATGTGAACTATAGATGTTTGGATGTTTGAATGTTTGTTATTCAATCACGCCAAAACGGCTGAACGGATTTGGCTGAAATTTGGGACACAGATACTTTGTAGCCCGGAGAGGAACATAGGCTACTTTTTGTCCCGGAAAAATATCATATTCGCGCGGGGTAACGTCGTGTAGTCCACGCGGGCGAAGCCGCGGGTGGAAAGCTAGTTTATACACATTTTAGATGAGCTTGTGGTGCAGTGGTTGGCGCACTCGGCCTGCGATCGTTGAAGTTAAGCTACTTTCGCAATGGTCGGTCCCGGGATGGGTGACCAAAAACTTTCATCTTGATTTGCTCCGTGCTTCGGAAGGCACGTTGAGCCGTTGGTCCCGGCTGCGTTTGCAGTCGTTAATACCCACCAATCCGCATTGGGTCTGCGTGGTGGGTCATGGCCCATTCTCCTTATCCATCCATAATGTACGCCAGTGCCTTAGCAGTGGGGACATTAAATTGCTAATGACTATTACACAATTAGTACCTACCTATGCCTAATTTATCTTACTAATATTATAGATGCGGAAATATGAATAAAATTTTAGTTGAGTAATTCTCATCGCCAAAATTCTCATAATCACTCTTCATGTGAAAATTATAAATTCAATTCAATTTCTTTTGGCCGGCCGGGCACCAGCTTCTTTGTGTTTCCGTCTTGTTTGATTTTGTATTGGTTCTTTCATGTGTAAACTTCGCAGCTTCACCAAATACGGTTCCGACGGTAGATCGCGCTTGCCACAAGCCTAGCATTATGCAATATTATCAAAATTATAATATCATTGAATATTAAAGTATTCTTTGATTATGCTGAGTCGGAACCGTTTTTCCGGACATACCTTAGGCTTTAGTACACTACGTGTTTTTCTGTTTGATTTTGCATTTGTAAATGTTTCTTTCTTTCTTTTCTTTCAATTTCTGACAAATAACAACGATATTTGACAAAATATTAAGGATTAATATTTAAATAGATCTTCATCATCATCATCATCAGCCATTTAATGTCCCCACTGCTGGGGCACTGGCCTTCCTTATGGATGAATAAGGAGAATGAGCCATGACCCACCAAGCGGGCTCAGTGGGGATTGGTGGGTATTAACGACTGCAAGTGCAGCCGGGACCAACGGCTTAACGTGCCTTCCGAAGCACGGAGGAGCTCGAGATGAAAAGTTTTTGGTCACCCATCCCGTGACCGACCATTGCGAACGTTGCTTAACCTCAACGATCGCAGGCCAAGCGCGCTATCCACTGCGCCACGGGCTCCTCATTAAATAGATTTAAATAGATACTATTACTGAAATAGAATTTTCAACCTTATCGCATTGCGAACGTTTAAAAACATTTAAACGAAATGGGTAGTAAATCAAATTTCTTGACTGTACACTGAGAAATGTAACTACTCGTTGTCATAGCAACGGGCCACTAGACACCTACTTACACACCATAGTAACACTATCGGATTTGACCGGACATATTAACAGGATGTCGCGAACTGTGTCATACGCGCACAGAATACGAACGATATCAAATAGTTTGAAAATAAAACCAGTACATGGTACACTTTCTTATGGTGTGATGTGATGAGAATTACGAGTAAGGAAGGAGATGGTTTGAAAGCGAAATGCATTTTGATTTTTGGCAGGATGCATGCTAGGAATTTCTTACTACTACTGCTAGTACCACTATTAGCTATTGTAAGGCACTTTGGAACGTTAAGTGTAAGAGGAAAATTACCATTCAATGTCATACTAACAAACTAACTAATTAACATGGCAAGTTAAAGAAAAGCTTGTAATTTACAAGCTTTTATTTAACTTGCCATGTTAATTAGTTAGTTTGTTAGTTAGTTAGTAAGGGACAAATCTTGCAAGCTTAATTTGACCCACTTCCCAGTGTCCGATGAAGCCGAAATTTTTGTATAAGTACCTACAGGTTTGGTTTAGATGACAATACAATATTGAAGTACAGTCAGCAAAAAAGCTTGTCATGAAAATGAATTTATTACAAAAAACTTATTACTTACAAGCTTTTATTTAGTTTCAATCAACAATAAGTTTTTAGTAAAAATTTCATTTTCATGACAAGCTTTTTTGCTGACTGTACTTTAATATTGTATTGTCATCTAAACTAAACCTGTATACAAAATTTCAGCTCCATCGGACTCTGGGAAGTGGGTCAAATTATGCTTGCAAGATTTATCCCTTACTAACTAACTAACAAACTAACTAATTAACATGGCAAGTTAATAAAAAAAAAATATGACAGTACAGTGGTAAGGAGGCATGATGAGGACGAACCAGATCAAATCGTTTGAAAATTATACCAGTACATGGTACACTTTTTTATGGTGTTGTGTGATGTGAATGATGAAATAGAGGTAATTAAAGCATATTTTGCATTTTGGCACAACTGCAACTCCAAGAACGTGACTTCAAAAGTGTTCTGTGGAATTCAAAAGAAAGGTATGAAACCTTTTCAGAATAATGTGCATCTTATTTGATTCAATTTCAAGGTTTCCGTAGTGCTTTACGAACTCGCGATATATCGCGCGCGTAGCTTCTTTAAAGATCACAAGTGCTTTTAATCAACCTGAAAATATAAATATGTGAATTAATTTTGTTTTAATTTTTAAAGCAGTGAACGTATTGCGTATGGATACTACACTAAAAGCTTGCAACGCATTGTAAGAAATAGCAGAATAGGAAAAAAATAGCTCTTGGCTAGCTTCTTGCCGGTTCTCTCGTTGCAAGGCCTCCCGCCGGCGCCGTAGGATTTGCGAACCGATAGCGTAGCTTCATTGACGTTCACAAGTGCTGTATCAGCCTATAATTAATAAATGATTTGATTTAAGAAGGCAGTGTTAACTTAAAACTTGGCAACCTTGTAGGTACAACTATTTGTTTTTTATTTTTTAGGTAACACAAAAGACATTAAAATCAGAAAACAAAAATTCAAAATATTAAGTATACTTACTTATGCCAAATTTTCGATTAGACATAATGGCCTACAAATTAAAAAACTTTTTTTATAAACTATCGCATGTGCGTCATCTGCAAAGCCGCAACAACAACAACCGCCTCTGTGGTCTAGTGGTTCATACCACCGATTTCAGACCCAGAGGTCCCGGGTTCGATTCCCAGTGGGGGTACATATTGTATTTGGTTTGGTTGGTGGTAGGACTTGTTCTTAGTCCACCTGGCTAGCTACCACCATCTTATCTAAGTCTGACGCCATAACAATGATGTTTTCAGCATTATTGTGTTCCGGCAGTTAGAGATAAGATAGCCAGTTCCTCAGTTATTGAGGATTCCGGGAGTAGTGCGCTTCCACCTTCAGCCTTATCACCACTTATCATCAGGTGTGATAAAGGCTAAGTGCTACCCCGTTGTGAATAAATAAATAAATAAAATAAAAGAAATATGTCAAATCTCAAGGTGACGATGACGCTGTAAATAAAACAAAATTAAATCAAAAGAACTAAATACTTAAACGAAAGTCATACCCCATTATTAGTAAACGTGGAGCAAAGTTACACCAAGTTTTAAACTGATGCTGTCACTTTTATTCGCTAAAAAGAAGTCAGAGACAACAACAGATTTAGGTACATCAGCCCACCTAGCATGACCAACAAATCGCGATATGATATGATATGATAAGTTATCCCGTTTAACTGTCAAAAGACTATGTGTTTTGACGTCTGAATGTCGATAAATCGCTTTATCATGCGATACATATCACGTTTTGGGTGGTCATGCTAGGCTTACAGGTGTAAATAAAAAAAAAATAGAATCATTTTATTTCAGACTATGTCTGTAAATAAAATAAATAAGTTTTTAGTAAGTAACAAAACTTCAGCTCCATCGGACACTGGGAAGTGGGTCAAATTAAGCTTGCAAGATTAGTCCCCCACTAACTAACTAACTAACATAGCAAGTTAATAAAAAGTTTGAAAAATAAAATATCCGTTTTGGATAAAATAAATAAAAAAAAACTTTACTTCACGTTTATTAATAAGAGGGTATTAATATGTATTTAAATTTTAAACAGTATTTAATCGAAAAATCCAGGTTTCACCTCGTGTACGAAAAAGGGTACACAGACAGACAAACAGTTTACAAATCTCTGTTTTATGCAAAAATAAGTGAGCATTAACGGTGTCGCCTCGCACATCCTTTTAGATTAGGAATTCAAAGCTTGTGCTCACTGCAAGCTATGTTTGTAAAAGCGACAGACAGCTATTATAATAATGAACGAAACGTGTAAAGAAACATGTAACTTTTGATAATAACACAAGTGTTATGATTTTAAAGTTTTTAGTTTTGCAGATAATAACTAAATGTAATTAAAGCTCAAATTGAATGTACCTAGCCGAAACCTAAAACAAAATATAGCACAAATTGAGTAGTTAACATATCTTTCCTGGTTACTTACTTTATATAATTTCTAAAACGGCAGGCGTATTATGTAAGTCATTAGCAATCACTTAGCAATCAGAAAAATTGCAATTGCATTAGCATTGCTGCTTTAGTAAGACAGTTGTCACATTGATTCTTACTTAGGCAGCAATCTAACTGTCATTTCAATCAAATTTGACAAACAATCGATTGCTAATAAGTTACATAATGAGCCCGCGGGATTTACATAATAGTTATAGAAATAACGCTTTGCAAAATAGTTTTAGTGTTAAAGAACAATGTAAATTTAAAGTGTCATTTATATTATTTACCAGACAAACGGCATGAGCTAGTTTCATGAGTTAGTTTTTGGACTTAGAAACTAATGTATAATTCAAAAAGATGTTTGTTTTCTCATATTTACGGTTAGGTACGTAAAAATAAATAAGTAAGTAAAAAAAGCATTTTAAATCTATCTACTAAATTAAATGGTATTTGGTAAAACCAATAAATAAATACGGGTTTAAGAAAAGGAACGTATAATTTAATGTTGAAGGCGTGGCCCAATATTCAACCGACAATATAGCTTGTACATATCTATCGCTCATCTATAACTGAAGCATCATCTTAAAACACAATTTTACGTGACACAGTTACATCCATTAATCTTGATTTTTACAAACAATTACAACAAATCATAATAATTACTTTAACACTCATGTCTGTGAATGAGTCTACATTTCTTGTGTTAAAAACACAGAACTGTGTCAACAATATAGCGACTTAGTTTTTGTTGATATAAAAAACTCTACCCGTGACTTCGTGCGCCTGGAATTTAGATAACTTTATGAAGTATTGTTTTGCGATTAAATTAATAAATTGGTCTGGTAGTATTGGAGTATATTCATTTAAGGGGCTCCGTGCGGTATGAAACACGGTTTTCCCATAAGCATATTTTAATGTAGAAAAAATTAAGCTATGTCACTCAGGAATGATATTATAGCAATGTAGATGTAAGAGTTTTCAAAATTGGCATAGTAGTTTTTGAGTTTATTTTTCTTTTAATAATTTAATACAATATACAGGGTGAAATTATTTCATAATGCCTGAAGGGATACTCCAAGTAGTGGAGATAGCAAAAAAAAGACCCAGAGTCGACAGAAACGAAAAGTATGCCGTAATTATAATTAATGGTTGACTTCACCAAAAGGGCAAACCCGAAATCGGTCTAGAATAAGAGCTATCACCTAACAAAAATTGCATAAAACTGGAGGTTTAAGTATGGGTGATTTAACACGGATGTTGTTATTATCGTAATAAAAGTAAACAATATCAATATAGGCAGGCGTACCGGTTTTGGCCACTGTACCGGTTTTGGCCACTTTTTGCTCTAAAAGTTTTCTAAACAACTTTTAGCCATTTCTGATAAAGGCAATTAAAATAAGGTATTCTAAGGTAATAATAATAACCGTTAGAACTCCTTATGTCATAAGTTTTTTTTTTCAATAAATTCAATTTTCTGTTTGAAAAAATGTTTTGTATGAAAATTTTAAGAAATTTGTTTTGGATGAAATACTTTATAAACCTTTGTTTTTTACAATTAAATTGTTGTTTTGCAATTGACTGGTTTCTAGCGCATTAGAATATATTGATTTTACCTGGGTTTGGTTTTGATTTTTCGCAATACTCACAAAAGTTTAACTATCAGTAAGTGGCCAAAACCGGTACATTTGGCACCTCTCACACATTTTGTATTATATACAAAAAACTATTTAACTTTTTAAAAATTGAAAAATGTACCTTTAAAGCTAGATAAATTATCTATAATTTGAGATATAATTTGTGTCTTAAATACCTAAGACCATTTAGTACTTAGTGCTTAAAAGTCAAAAATTCCTTAAAGTGGCCACAAAGGGTACCTCTGCCCTATTTTTGTCAATGTGAGACTAACAGCCGGTTGCACCAAAATATTCATTATACGAATTCGTAATAAGTAACTGAATTTTGTTGTCAAAACTGTCAAATCCCATACATTTTTAAACCATAAACCCTTTAAAAGTAAAAGTATAATGTAAAAAAAACTTGGTGCAACCGGTGGTAAGTATATCATGAACAATGAGTAGAGTCCTATTGGCATACATTTTATTCCTGTCTATTCTGGGTTTCTGTTTCATACATTTTAGCCATCTCCTTTCACTCACAAAGGAAACATTCATTTATTTTTGACAAGAAACAAAACTGCATTCTCTGTTTGAAAAATGGAAAATGAAGTATTTAGAAAAAATCGACCCGTCTCACAACCAGCTCCGATGGGACGTGAGACGGGTCGATTTTTTCTAAATACTTCATTTTCCATTTTTCAACCATAAAAATTGCATTGTGAATGCAAAAAAGTAAAAATTTAAATAACTTGCATTCTCTGTTTTTAGGTAGCCGAATGGCAAAAAACGGAACCCTTATAGATTCATCATGTCTGTCTGTCCGTCCTTCCGTTCGTATGTCACACACAGCCTCTTTATTCAAAAACTAGAGTCGAAACTTGGTAGGTAAATGTATTCTGTAAACCGCGTCACGATTTTTCAAACGAAAATAAAAAAATTAAAGGGAGGCTTCCCATACATGGAACTGAAACTAAAAAAATCTTAATAGTTTTGGAAGAAGGTGGTTGTGAAAACCTAGGACAGTAGTAATATATACCTACCATAATAATATTGACAGGATATTGGGCAACAAAAAATGCTTTGTCCCAAAACTATTAAGACTACACACTTATACTTCGATGTATTCTGGAAACCGCCTTACAATTTTTATATGCAAAAATTATAAATAAAAGTTAAGGGGTAATACATGGAAATAAAACAAAAAAAACAAAAGAAAAAATTTTCCTCAAACTTATTCGTGTGGGTTGTCCAGATAGATAGGTCTTTACAAATAAAGGCGAGGTTTTTTTTATTTTTACTCAAAGTCAATATTTTGAAAGATGGCTTTGAAAGGCAGCTTAAAGTCTTATTCTATGCAGGATTAAATGCCCTACAACTTTTATGAACGACAGTTTTCGATATTACAAGTCCTTTACGAGATATAACCTAATATACTTTTGGGGTACATTTTTACCCCCTCCTCTTTTCGCACAGAGTCCTCGAGGTATGTTATTTAACCAACCCTGTACAACATCACCAAGTTTCATTACATTCCGACCTTATAAGTATAAACCCTATACATATAGACTCCTATAAGTAGGGTTTACTTTTTTGCTTTGTTTTTGAAAGTAGATAAAGTAGCGCATGAGACTGCGCATAACTTAGTATTAAAACACTCGTGGGGTACTATACTATACTCGCCACCCCCGCTCGTGTTTTGACAATGTGACAGAGTCACATAATCTACTATTAAGTATAATTTTATGACCATCTTCTTGGTTTAGATTTACTTACCAATCAGCTTACGTATTCGTAAATACCACAGTCTATATATTCCCCTGTGTAAATACTCTCACTTTTGCACCTAATTTGCCAAATAAGTATCGACAATCTCTCTCCTATTGATGGAAACCCACTTCCACACTCAAAGTTTCCCCACAGCTTAAAATACGAGGCACGCGCGCTTTCCCGACAGCTAAATAAATTTCTCTAAAGAAGTAGTTGGCTCTAAACTAAATGAATTTCTCTGAACAAATGCTTTGCCAACTTATTGGCGAAACTGGGACGGGGCGAGTGCCAATTTATATAATTTATTTAGTGTCAATTTTACATCATCATCATCATCATCATCATCATCAGCCCGTTATCGTCCACTAAACTGGACTGGACATAGGCCTCTCCTAATTTACGTCACTGAGCTCGGTCTGTCAATTTAGTAAATCAATGAATGGAATAAGCTGCCTGTCTCTTTGTTCCCTGATACTTACAACCCCCCAGGTCTCTTTAAGTCGAGAGTGAATTGGCTTACTCTGGGCAGGCATGTAACACCTTAGACTGCATCCTGTTAGCCAAACAAGATGGCGGCCAAATCATCATTTCAGAGGCCTATGCCCAGCAGTGGGCGTCGTGCGGCGGCCAAATGCTTGCCCTATTTTTAATTTAAAAAAATCAATTTTACATACTTACGAGAAAATAAAAAAAAATATTTAGCCACGTGTTAAAGACTAAATTTTACGATAACATCTACGTGGTTATGGTTTATGTACAATTATATCTAAATTACAATCGATTTTTTAAATATTACCCCACTGAGGTTACTCTATCACCTTGTAATAAAATCAGAAAAGAAAAGTATCATAGCGCCATATACTAAGACGCATTTTTTTTTCTTACAGAATCAAGAAAACTCTTTGGCGGGTATCGAATAACACCATCCCACTGCAAAGCGTCGAGAGCAGCGAAGTACAACAGAGGGAATAGAATATGCATGTTCAACCACGAATGCGTGCAAAGAGGTGGAGAGGTTGTAGGAACCTGCATGGATGGCTTCCTCTTTGGAGCATGCTGTCAACTCAAATCTGACAGTCAATCACACATACCAAAAGGTCCAGGAGTAGTCATGACAAGCTACTTAGATTACCCTGACGCAGAGCCAGAAACAGATGACTACGATTCGGAACAGCTTAGCGCTTTACACAACAGCTTCAAACCTATAGTCACACCAGGATACAGGCCTGGAGCTTCACCAGCCACTGCCGCACCTGATACGAAGACAACGCAAGAAGATGATGATTTTTCAGAAGGTCTTACACAAATCACCAATTCCCTCCTAAATGTGCCACCTAAAGATACAAATATTTACGTCAAACCTGGGAAACCCGAAAGCATTTACACACATAGCAGTATTGACTATAATATTGCTGATACTATCCTTTTCAATAAGAATGGTTCAATAGCCGACAACATAGTCAGGCCTTCAGATTTCAACATCCAAATATCTTCAATGCAAACCAAACCGACAATCAGTCCTATGTCATCAACACAGACTACAACACCTAAAACCGTATCGACACACCACCCAATATATACTAAACCAGTGTTCAAACCAAAACCAGTGAACAAAACAACGACGAAAAACCCTTCGACCGAAAACTATGTTATGGTATCAACGGTTACTAAGGAAAGCCAGAAAATAACTGAGCTGTCTTCAATTAATTCTATCATACAGATGTTGAATGATAGCACGCCGAGTGTGAAAGAAGAAGCAACATCTCCTGCTACAGTTGATGTAATTGAAACAAAATCCTCTCCACATCCTACTGTAACAGTAGCTCCTGTGTCTTATAGCAGTGGATATCCAGATTATTACATATCGACAGGACACTACGTCACGATAAAACCTACTCTCAGACCAAGCGTGTCGTATTCGACTAAGCCACCAACATTCAGCACTAAGAAGCCATCTTATCCTACTGCTACAACAAGGCCAGTAATAGATAAGTCCACGTCAAAACCTTACTACTCATCTTCACTCCCTAGTCAATCAACTAGTCAAGGAATAGACGCATTCAACAGATACCCAACAGACCCTGTCAGTTTCGGAAGTTCTTTAACCACCTTCAGCTATATCAGCTCAACTACAACGACACCAACAACGACTACAAGAAAACCTCCTTCTACAAGCTACGTAACAGGATCGAAGCCTTTAAGAAGACCAGTGACACCACCCACGAACTTCGACACAAGTTACGATGTCGCCCTAGACACTTTCTCAAGCGTTACTCCGACCGTGATACTCCTCAACGGATTCCAAACAGCAAAACCTGATTCATCGCAGAAAGAGCCAGAATTTGTCGAAATATCCCAAGAGCCGTTCAAAAAACCCGTCAGCCAGATAACTGTTAACAATCACATACAATCGACGAACAACATTTACATGGGCAAACCACCGAGCTACGACCGACCTGCTTCCCCTACTGTCGTCATAACGCCCAAACCTCCACCAGTAACTACCCCTTACCCAATCAAAGCTTCAACAAGGCCAGTTTTCTCATCATCTACAAGCCCTATTCCTAGTCTAGAAGCTTATACTGAATACTATTCACCAACTACTTTGAGACCTGAGTCGCAAACTTCTCCTGATGATTCGATAAATTTCCCACCTGTTAGAAACCCAATGCTTAACGCAACAGGATCTAACCCTGCTATGTACAATACTAGCATCGCTTTATCTGACAGCGAACTAGATCTGCTACACGATATAGAGTTTACTACACCAACATGGCAAGAAGACGAAAAGCTTAACGAAAAAATGAATCTATTCGTCAACAAAATTGTCGGAAGCTTACAAGGCACTTTCCAAGAGCTACACGACATAGTCATTTTAGATAAAAAACCAAGTACCACAGTCATCAAAGCTACTACGCCTAAGCCTATCAAAAAACCGGCGACGACTAAAAAACCTTTCTTGACGACTAAAAAACCAGTAAGGCTGACGACGACGACCCGGAGACCGACTGTAAGAACGACTAAAAAACCGACTAGACTGACTACAATTGTTAGACAACCCACGACTACCCCAGCCCCTACTACAACAACAACCAAGAAACCGGTAAGGAAAAAACCTGTAAAACTAATTTTCAAAATTTATGACAGTAGCTAAAAGCTAATACTTAACCATTAAAATCCCATCCTTTTAAATAAATAAATATAATCATTGCCTATTTAATTACATTTCATAAGTTACAAATAAGTCAACAATTTTTACATTTAAAAAAACCCAAGTTAGCATCAAAAAATATGCATGCCTGCATGCGTTAGCACCTTTTTTACCTCAAAAAAGGCACCTTTTCTCTCAAAATCTTTCAAAACAAAAGCTCGTGCGCCTTTCCCTCGATTCCCATGCTTACAGGTGACGACTACGAAAAAGCCCAAGCCTACTAGGAAGGTGACCACGACTATTGCCCCGACGACGGTGACTACGGTGACTACGGAACTGGCTGACGAGGTGACTACAGATTCAGTGGTATACGAGCAAGTCGACTATAATGATAAGAATTGTAAGTATATGAGATTTATTTAAATGTTTGATAAAGAAAAGCGTAATTTTGGTAATTCATAGGTGACTATTAATTGATCAATCTGGCATCAATTCAGTCCGTGAACTTGATTAGATTGATGTCAGATTGATCGTGTAAGGTGTTGATTGATGCCAAATGGGTCACGCATGTGTTATCTAGAAAATTTGATTTTATCTGACACACAGATTGACCTGACGCCGGATAGATCGTCATGGAAACTTTCATTTCATTTCATTTAAAAAACTAAAAAAAACTTTATTTTTCAATATCTACAATTTAACAGTAATGCAGTTCTCGTGTTGGGGTAAAAAGTAGATTTGTAAATTATCACAGCATTTCCGTAATAAATTAATTTTTAATTTTTAGAAGCTATGCTTTCCATTTCCAATGTATTCAATTTTATACAGGTCTTCTATTCAGCTAGAACTTAACTTATGACATGTTATTGTAATTTTTTTAGGGAATCAAATCACTACCGTAAAATGGAAAGTAAGACCTCTATATGCTCAAATACGGTCAAATTTTTTTATAGATAAAAATCTTTGCTACATTTTGATCCAATGAGTCCACTAATTTAAACTCAGAAAGAGTTATCTTGTTGGTTACGTTACTCTGCAATCGTTCTACGCCTAGTATGCTTCTCAGGATAGGTTATTGCGAATACGAGTAGTCAGTGCAATATTTAATTCGAGTATCAATTATAGTTACCAGCATTAAATGCTTTTCCAGTGTGCGGCGTCCGGCCTCTAGTCAAGACAGGCCGTATAGTGGGTGGCAAGAACGCACGCTTCGGCGAGTTTCCATGGCAAGTCCTGGTGCGCGAATCCACTTGGCTGGGATTGTTCACCAAGAACAAGTGTGGCGGGGTGCTTATCACCAGCAGATTCGTTACTACCGCCGCGCATTGTCAACCTGGGTGAGTTTTTTTCTCAGAAATATCTATCTGTACCCCGAGTGTAAGTTTTTATGTCAAGCAAACGCAAACTATTTCGAGTACGTATTTATGTCAATTTGTATGAAAACTGCATAAGCGCGCTACTCGCCGCTAGAGGCGCTGATACAGTTTTCATACAAATTGACATAAATACGCACTCACGATAGTTTGCGTTTTTTGACATAAAAACTTACACTAGGGGTACTGAAAGAATAAGTAACAGGCCCCATGGGGTCTAGTGATTTTAACAACTGACAATCTCATGGCTGATGAAAATCTTACGAAGATCAAGTGCACTAGAGTCCTAGACACTAGAAGATTTTGTCGCTACTGCTGGCCAAGGTGAGTTGCGCCTGAGCAGGAAAACACAGAGAATCTCATTGCAATTTGTTGAAGTTCATTAGGAGACATCAAGTATTTAATTATGCCTGTAGCTAGTGCTATAGCGTAAAGTCCAAGTCGGGCCGTCTAGTGGGTGGCAAGCCAGTGTCTGGGATCAAGTCAGCCAAGTGTGGCTGGGATCGCTCACCAAGAAGAAGTGGTGCGGGGTGCTTATCACCAGCAGATTCGTTACTACCGCCGCGCATTGTTAACGTGGGTAAGTAGATAGAGCAGAAATTCATTTGAGATATTTTAATAGGTATCAGGTATTCTTAGGTGTATTTTAACTTTTTTGTACAATATTTGCCTCTAATAACCAGTACAATTATTACTACTGCTGCTTAATGTCAGCTTGGAGTGAGTAGATCAACCTAAAGCTGCCGTAAAAATTATAATCCAGAAGTGTACCTATATCTGATGAAAAAATGTTAACAAACTTAAATCTTATCATAGTCAGTTTAATGACTCCTACCGTGAAAATACTCGATATATGTGGCACGAATTAGTTGGAGATTGTACATCAGAAGGGACAGAAACATTTTCAGCTCTTGTTGTTCTTTTTCGAGGAGCTCGTGGCGCAGTGGATAGCGCACTTGGCCTGCGATCGTTGAGGTTAAGCAACGTTCGCAATGGTCGGCCACGGGATGGGTGACCAAAAACTTTTCATCTCGAGCTCCTCCGTGCTTCGGAAGGCACGTTAAGCCGTTGGTCCCGGCTGCACTTGCAGTCGTTAATACCCACCAATCCGCATTGAGCCCGCGTGGTGGGTCATGGCTCATTCTCCTTATTCATCCATAAGGAAGGCCAGTGCCCCAGCAGTGGGGACATTAAATGGCCGATGATGATATTGTTCTTTGTGAAAATTATGTGTGGTGGAGTACTTCAACATCTAAGATTGGTTGTTTATTCCGATTCAGCCTTATTTCCCTTCCTTACCTTCATCACATCTGATGTTAAGTGGTGATATGGCTGATGGTGGAAGCGCACTACTTCCAAAATCCTCAATCACTGAGAAACTGGCTGTCTTATATCTGGCTGCCGGAATACCATAATGCTGAAAACATCATTGATATGGCGTCAGATTTACCTATATAAGATGGTGGTAGCTAGTCAGGCGGACTGAGAACAAGTCCTACTACCAACCAAACCGAATACAATATGTGTCTCCACCGGTGGTTTGAACCAGTAGACGGCAGAAGCGGTTAAAATACTTAACATTTGTATTTTTTTTATTTTTTTTATTCACAACGGGGTAGCACTTAGCCTTCATCACACCTAATGTTAAGTGGTGATAAGGCTGAAGGTGGTAGCGCACTACTCCCGAAATCCTTAATCACTGATGATTCTATGAAGTATAAGGACTTTGTATCAATGAAGGGTAAGCATTTTCCCATTTCACGCTGGGGAAACGCTTAACTTTTCGAAAATACGTGAATTTTTTTTTTTTTACCTCTTCACAGGTTCCTGGCCTCTCTGGTTGCTGTGTTTGGCGAGAACGACATCTCAGGCGACAAAGAACCCCGACGTCCTGTCTCCCGCAACGTTCGGCGCGTCGTCGTGCACCGGCAGTATGACGCTGCTACGTTTGAGAATGACCTGGCTTTGCTTGAGTTGGAGTCGCCTATCAAGTTTGACGCTCATATCGGTGAGACTGTTCTACCGTTAATTTTTTATATTAAAGCCATGCTACCACGAGCCATCCTCATGTTTGATTTATACAAGGCTACCAACGCAGTAATGTCGTATACTACAATTATTATAGAGGGTAGGTATCACAATTTATATCATCCTAATTTTGAAATGGTTACTCCCCAAAAGGAGTTTATACACAAAATTATCTTTCTCTACTTTACTTTTACTATTCTCTAATACTAAAATAATTTTTCAAAGCCGAATTTTGCGTTTTTAACCTCTCATCATAATCATCGGCAATTTAATGTTCCCATTGCTGGGGCACTGGCCTTGCTTATGGATAGGCAAGGAGAATGGGCCATGACCCACCACGCGGGCCGAGTGTGGATGGTGGGTATTAACGACTGCAAATGCAGCCGGGGACCAACAGCTTAACGTGCCTTGTGAAGCACGGAGGAGCTCGAGACGCAAAGTTTTTGGTCACCCATCCCGTGCGACCATTGCGAAAGTTGCTGAACCACAATGATCGCAGGTCAAGCGCGTTAACAACTACGTCACAGGTTTCACAACCTCTCATTTTAACGGGTTAATAAGTTTTTAGAAAAAACTTAATTTTTATGACAAGCTTTTTTGTTGACTGTACTCAAATATTGTCACTTATTTAAATTTTTAGTTTTTTGCATTCACAATGCAATTTTTATTACTGAAAAATGGAAAATGAAGTATTTAGAAAGGTCGTGGGTTCGAGTCCCATCGGAGCTAGTTGTGAGACGGGTCGATTTTTTCTAAATACTTCATTTTCCATTTTTTTTATTGTATTGTCATCTAAACCAAACCTGTTTCCAAAATTTCAGCTCAATTGGACCCTGGGAAGTGGGTCAAATTTAGCTTGCAAGATTTGACCCGAACGGACATAAGTACCTACATGCATACATACATAGTACATACACTGCAAGTTAAATAAAAGCTTGTAAAATGAGCTCTTCTTGATACGACGGTAGATCAAATATTTTTTGAACACTGGGCGCTGAGTGATCTAAACGTAGAACACATTTACGTTCCGATATCGTTGTCGCGTTTTGTTCGGTCCCGCAATTAATTTTGTCTATGAATCGATTCATTTTGAACGAAAATTCGAAAAATTGGTGCTCAACCGCTAAACTGAGTAAAGCGGGCCGCCGCGACGGGCACACGTCGCGTGTCTCCATCCGTGGACACGCGCGCGGCTCCGTGGAACCGCATCACATAGCGCTATTGACTGAACAAGCCCGTGCGTGCTACCGCTGGCCCGCTGGCGGGCCCCGTCGCGGGCACCCGCGCGGGCGACCGTCGCGGGGAAACGGGCCACAAGGCGCAGGCGCGGGGCCCGCCTACCCGCGACGGGTGCCCGCGACGGGCAAGGACGTACCCAGAGTGTTCCGAAAGTGTCCATTAATCCGCGGGATAGGCGTGAACTACCTACACGACGTTATCCCGCGGGAATGTGATATTTTCGGAATAAAAATAAGCCTATGTTCCACTCCAGGCTACAAAGTATCTGTGTCTTAAATTTCAGCCAAATCCGTTCAGCCGTTTTGGCATGATTGAGCAACAAACATCCAAACATCTAAGCTTCCCCCCCCCCCCAAACGGACCCCCCCCCCCCCACCCTACGACAAAAAATCCTGGGTACGTGCTTGGCGACGGGGCCCGCGACGGAGCACTTTTGTATGGAACCGCGCGGGCGTCCGCGTAACGCAGTTTAGGCCCTGACTGATCAACAAGCGCAATCAACACGGGTTAAGAACCTTAATTTGTTACCAAATGATTTATGGCACACGCTGATAATTGGAGTTGAATGCAAGTAATAACCGATCGTATTTTATTTAAGAATGTAAACATCTTACCTCTGTTGATAGCCTAAATAAATAAAACTAAATAAAAACTAAACCTAATCAATTATTTTTTTACATTCCAGTCCCGATCTGCATGCCTCCCGATGAGGCTGACTTCACGGGCCGCATGGCCACCGTCACAGGCTGGGGCCGCCTCAAGTACGGCGGCGGAGTGCCAGCGGTATTGCAGGAAGTACAGGTAATAAGAATAGAATTTAGAATAGCATTTCTAACTCCCAGTCTTTCCCCACGGTACTGCTGGAAGTAGTGTCGGCTGTATTGCAGGAAGTACAGGTAAGTCAACAATGTCAGCATCAAGATCAGGCATAACTTAAGTCTCTATTACTGGAGCTAAAAAGCTGAAATGAGAGCTGTGTAAATGAGCCTTTCTAGATTAAAGCATGCTAACGCCTAATCCATGACCACGATGCTGCTGAAGGTACATGTAGATCATCACCTCCATTTGTATAGGCTCCAAGGTTGAGCTTCATCTTTCAGCATATAGGAACATATTATTATATATTTCCATTTTACATCCTTTTCTAGCACTCAGATCCGTCATAGGGTAGACGAACGACTTAAGGAGAACCGTCCCAGACTCACAAAAATAGAGCAGTACCGTCGTTGCTACCTAAACGATAGCACTCTCGCTCTTTTTCTCACGCATATTTGTCCTGATCTGAATGCCTCCCGACGAGGCTGACTTCACGGGCCGCATGGCCACCGTCACGGGCTGGGGCCGCCTCAAGTACGGCGGCGGAGTGCCAGCGGTATTGCAGGAAGTACAGGTAATAAGAATAGAATTTAGAATAGCATTTTTAACTCCCAGTCTTTCCCCACTGTACTGCTGGAAGTAGTGTCAGCTGTATAGCAGGAAGTACAGGTAAGTCAACAATGTCAGCATCAAGATCAGGCATAGCTTAAGTCTCTATTACTGGAGCTAAAAAGCTGAAATGAGAGCTAAAAATGAGCTTTTCTAGATTACAGCATGCTAACGCCTAATCCATGTCCACGATACTGCTGAAGGTACAGGTAAATCATCACCTCCACTTGTATAGGCTCCACAAGCTCAACCCTAGGTTGAGCTTCATCTTTCAGCATATAGGAACATATATTTTCATTCTACATCCTTTTCTAGCACTCAGATCCGTCATAGGGTAGACGAACGACTTTAGGAGAACCATCTCAGACTCACGAAAAATAGAGCAGTACCGTCGTTATTTAAATTTTTACTTTTTTGCATTCACAATGCAATTTTTATGGTTAAAAAATGGAAAAGGGCGACTGCTAGCAGTCGCCCGGATATCGAAAGGTCGTGGGTTCGAGTCCCATCGGAGCTGGTTGTGAGACTGGTAGATTTTTTCTAAATTCTTCATTTTCCATTTTTCAGTACCGTCGTTGCTACCTAAACGATAGCATTCTCTCTCTCTTTTTCTCACGCATGGATCATAGCATGGACTTGTCCCGATCTGCATGCCTCCCGACGAGGCTGACTTCACGTCACAGGCTGGGGCCGCCTCAAGTACGACGATTGAGGGTAGCTTAACGAGAACTTACCGCCAAGTTTTTAATGTGAAACTACAATAAATCATCGTTATCAGCCATGTAAAAAGTTGAGAAATAGCTAACAGCACAAGGAGCGAGAGTGCTATCACACATTCGTCATTTGCTACATACATGTGATCTGTGGTCATTGTCAACAACGCCGCTCTCTTTCCCGCTCTAGCATAGCTTCATAATACTTCCATGCATAGCTCAAGAAAATAATAAACTAACTTCATAATATACCGACCGATAAATACATCTTAACAATATTATAAACAAACTCTTCCCTCTGATTCCAGGTACCAGTGATAGAGAACAACGCTTGCCAAGAGATGTTCCAGACGGCGGGCCACTCCAAGAAAATCCTCAACTCGTTCATATGCGCTGGATACGCGAACGGACAGAAAGATTCTTGTGAAGTAAGTAACTTAATATTACAAGCATAGATTTTTGAAAATCTTCGCTTTCGAAAGCGAAGACTTATCATAAATCTATGACTACAATGTTATTTTATTCTTTACTATCGGCTGCCCGCAGTTTCACCCGCGTGGTACCCGTTTCCGTGGGAATATCGGGATAAAAAGTATTCTATGTGTTATTCCAGCGTATAATCTATCTCTGTTGCAAATTTTATCCAGATCCGTTCAGTAGTTTTTGCGTGAAAGAGTAACAAACATCCATACATCCATACTCACAAAACTTTTGCATTATTAATATTAGTAGGATAACATTTGAATGTTTATAGTCCAGGTAATATAGTCGTGATGACAGAAAAGCCACGTTGTCCAAAAAAAAGGCCACACTCAAAATTTTCAGCAGATTATTTTTTTTGTTTCAAAAATGACCACCGTTTTAGATAAAGTTTTGAGAATTGAGGATGAAGTATGAGATTAAATTGAGATTGAGATGAGATTAAGACGTGATTGAGATGAGATTAAAACGAGATTGAGATGAGATTAAAACGAGATTGAGATGTGATATATACGTCCCAATAGACGATATAATTACGGCACGATGATATGATATTGAGACAAGTTTGTTACGATATTGATACGAGATTGAGGTTCCTTGGAGATGACATCAACACACTTTTCTTCTTTCAGGGCGACAGCGGCGGCCCCCTAGTCCTCCAACGGGAAGACGGTCGCTGGCAGCTGGTGGGCACGGTATCCCACGGGATCAAATGTGCGGCGCCGTTCCTACCGGGAGTGTACATGCGGACTACTTACTACAAGCCGTGGCTGAAGAGTATTACCGGAGTGCACTGAGGGGAGTGAGGGGAGTTGCTATAAACTCTCTTATGCCCGAATACTCGTACGCTACTTATCTTTGGGAGCGTCTCACACATAGCCCTGTCACTTTAAATGTCAAACGAATGAAAGAGATGCCATGATGTTTGAGACGCTCCCAAAGATGATTTGCGTTCGAGAATTCGGGCGTTAGGTACCTACAGTTGCTATAAACAGTTGCAGGAGACTTATTGTGAGGTTTCAGCTTATGTCAATTTTGATTCAGTAATTCAGATTGTCATTAATTTGGTTGAAGAATGGTGTTGCGCATGAAAAAGATAATCTATACAAAAATGACGATTGAAGAGATGATTAAGATTTGTAAATTGAGCAAATTCAGTTTTAAATTTTCAAAAATCTAAATATTCAATGGTGAATTTAAAATTTCAATTGCTTATTTCTAGATATTCTATTGATTTGTAAATTAAAAGGTTCACAGTTCAAAGTGGACTATCTACAGCCACCAGTCCGCAGCCCATGTGTGGGCTGTAGTCCTTTTAAACACTTTAATGTGATACATTTCAAACTGAGACTTGATCCCGTCATCTTGACGCTTACTGTTCAGCCGTCTACTTTCAATGGAGTGTACATTTGGACGACTTACTACAAGCCGTGGCTGAAGAGTATTACCGGAGTGCACTGAGGGGAGTGAGGGGAGTTGCTATAAACTCTCTTAGGTACCTACAGTTGCTATAAACAGTTGCAGGAGACTTATTGTAAGGTTTCAGCTTATGTCAATTTTGATTTCAGTAATTCGGTTGAAGAATGGTATTGCGCATGAAAAAGATAATCTATACAAAAATGACGATTGAAAAGATGATTAAGATTTGTAAATTGAGCAAATTCAGTTTTAAATTTCCAAAAATCTAAATATTCAATGGTGAATTTAAAATTTCAATTGCTTATTTCTAGATATTCTATTGATTTGTAAATTAAAAGGTTCAAAGTTCAAAGTGGACTATCTACAGCCACCAGTCCGCAGCCCATGTGTGGGCTGTAGTCCTTTTAAACACTTTAATGTGATACATTTCAAATTGAGACTTGATTCCGTCATCTTGACGCTTACTGTTCAGCCGTCCACTTTCAATGGAGTGTACATGTGGACGACTTACTACAAGCCGTGGCTGAAGAGTATTACCGGATTGCACTGAGGGGAGTGTGGGGAGTTGCTATAAACTCTTGTAGGTACAGTTGCAGGAGTAGTCAGACGCTAAAAGTTTCAGGTTATGTTCATTTTGATTCAGTAGACTGTCAGTAATTTGGTTGAAGAATGGCGTTGCGCATGAAAAAGATAATTTATAAATGATGATTATTTTGATTGTTAAGAAAGAAAGAAAAGAACGAGAATAAAGAAGGACATTTATTGGACACACACACATAAAAAAAATATAATGAAAAGAACAGACAATTTAAAAGAATTTCGGTAGTTACATACAAAAAAAATAAACTAATTACCTTTAATTAATACCTAAATAATGAAGACAAAATAAAATAAGAAAGTGTGTGGGCCAACAAACAACCTGTCTTAGCATGATGCTGCTGGGTCTCTAGAAGATGGACAAAGTGACCCAGCAGCGCTGATGCATAAGAAGAGATGATTATGATTTGTAGTTGAGGAGATTCAGTTTTTAATTTCCGAACATCTAAATATTCAATAGCGAATTTTCGAAAATTCAATTGCTTATTTCTGGATATTTTATTGAATTGTAAATTAAGAAAAAATCTGTCAAATGCTATTGATTACATAAATTTTGAAGTTTAAAGATTCAGATGATTAGGGAATAGTGGAAGAAATAAGAAAATATTTATTATTATTTATTATATTTATTATTATTATTATTTATTTCTAACGAAATTCTGTTGCAATGGTGAGATGAACTCGTGTTGCAAAATCACAAACAAAATAGGACGTCCTTTGCTGCATTTATATTATCTTTTTAACAACTGAACTACTGAAATTAAGCACAATATAAAAGTTACAACTGTAGGTACTTCTAATAGAGTTTATGGTTAGTCCCCAATACAGGGTTACCAATATTGTGATTATGATTGGGCGAAACTACATCAAAAACAATTCAGCAAAAAGTGTGTTCTGTTGGGATAATTTTGTAAAAAGATTTTTCTCATTTTGTAATTGGCGTTGATACTTTCAGTTGTATTTATTGTAAAAATGTAATATATGAGGTAAAAATAAACTGTATTGTAAAAAAACTAGCTCTCTATTTTTAAAATAGATATTTCTTCAGATATTATCGTCTGTTCACTTATTTAAAGATGAACATATTTTGAATCCCCAAAACGTAATCAATTTTACTATATTTCCATATAATTAAAGTTTTGAAAATTGTATTATATTAATTTAAATGGTCAATGTAATAATTTGTACATTAAATTGCATTTATTTACATAATAGTATTAATTTTAGTGTTAAGACTGAATAAAAAATAATAATCTATGAAATCATTTGTTTCCAAGTATATAGGTTCTTAAAAAAAGGCTATTTAAAGATCACCATTTTTGTAATTTTTCTGCAGTTTACTGTAAAATAGTATTATATTTTTTTGGAAAAATATAATAATTATTTTTAAATTATTTAGTGTACGAGTGACTTGTAACGAATTTTGAACTTAAACTGCTCAATTTAAGTGTTAGTTTATAAGTAGAAAATGTTATTGACTGTTATGCATTTATTTAATAAATTAAGTATTTATCTAGATTTTTTTATTTGTACAAAAATATATTCAACCCCTTTTTTACATTTTGCAATGTAAGAAACTAGTTTAAAGCATCTACTTCTTTAATGAAAGATTACTTAAGAACTTATCTAGTTTAGAAAAATCTCGTGCCATGTGTGAAATTATCGAACGCCTACAAAACAGCTAGACCGATTTTTATGAAACTTTTTGTGTTTATTTGGTAGTTCTGAGAATAGGTCGTAGGCTATTTTTTTGTCCCAAATTCTGCTTTAACGTAGCCCCGGGGGGCGGCTAGTTATTTTATTAAAACTTTAGAAGCATGAATAATTAAAAAGACAAACATTTACTTTGTTGACTTTGACTTTAAAAATATATGATTCCAAATTTTAACTAAAATGAATTCATGTAAATTATAAAAAAACAACAATTATTTGCTTCATAACCACATTTATTGCACAAGAATCCTATTCTGCACATTATGTTACTAAGATTTATATTTTGTGTTTATACATTTTGATTACGCATAAGCTTATCTATTTTCTAATAATATACATTTATTACTTACACTCATCATAATAATATAAAACATATTTTACAAACAATAATAATAACATTTTGTGTGAAATTGCTACAAAACACACTAAAGCTACATATTTTAAACTATTAATATTTTTTTATTGATAATGCACAGCAGTAACAACTTTCAATAAATATATATATTATGTCATATAATTATATTTTGAAATAATGTAAAATGCCTATACAGGTAGTAAAAAAAACGGTACAGAGATTTTAGACGATGATAGTGTCCATCAATACGATCTATGGGGGCAACAATAGAATCGCGAAAAAAAATATCAGCTGTTTCATACAAAAGTACAACATCGAATCGACTGAAATCTATGGAACAGCTGATTTTTATTTCGCGATTCTGTTTTTGGCCCCATAGTGAAAATTGTTCGTATTGATGGACACTATCATCCCCTAAAATCTCTGTACTGATTTTTGTACTACCTGTATATTGAAGGAGCAGTTTTACAAAAAACATTAAAAAAATACTTAGTTTATCTTTTTAGTAGTAAATAAACATAGGTACAAGTAAAAGTTTACATGAATTTGAATTTTCAAAATTAGCTTTTCAATGTCTGTAGGATTTTTATAATTTACTTAAGTATTTATATTATATATTTCACTCTTTTAAGTTAAGAAAATTAATTACTTAGTATGCTAATAATATATTAAGCTTTTTTTGCATGATACACTTGAAATAACATATGAGCAGCCAAACCCAGGAAACTACAACAAAGTCATCTAAAAATAAAAAATTGTGCATTTGTTTAAACAATTATTGTTATTAAGTGAAAAACAACTATTCAGCATTAAACTAATATCAATTAAAATATATTTACATAAAGATCATTATACAATATGTATAACTGAGATACATTTTACGTCAATACCATAACCACTTATATTTGATAGAATGCCTAATCCAAATCAATTTTTTTGGTGGATTTTTAGTTTTAATGAGTATCAGATATTCTTCATTACACCTCTAATTAACAATAACTACGATATATTTTTGTAAATTTGATTAATAACATCGACCTAAAGCGAAATATACATCAATATATTAGGCCTTTATCTATGAAATTGCCGCTCAATGCTCTCAAACACTTAGATTAGGTACCTCACAACTTCTATGGTTTAAATTTATCAGACGCTTAAAATAAATATTGAATTATGATAATACATGCAGGTATCATGTGTGATAATACATCAATAATAAAATTAATAGTTTAGTTTTTTTTTTACATGAAAAAATACCTTGGTTAAGGCTCCTTTACTCGTGATCGAAAAGTCCATTACCACTTAGTTTACTGTAATTTTTTTCCGGTTTTTTATATGACATTAGTTAGCCTTAGTCTTCAGACAGAACTTTTATAAAATAAAGACTATATTAGAAAATGTTAGTATGAAAAACAAATTTGATTGAAATTTTTTATACAAAACAGCAATGTCATAGGTAAAGACCTAGTATTAATAATAATAACATTGGACGATTTTAAATCGTCTCACGCATACAACTATTTTATTGCTCCATACACTTCGATTTACTTACTTATTTTACCTTTGTAATGTAAGCACTTTTTGCAAATAGCATCTGCCCTATCTTTAAATGACTGCGTTGACATAACGCGTTCAGATTCAGGTTTAGCGTCCTCGCTGTCAAAAGGACCTTCACTAAATTGTTGTATTAACTTCTTAATATAACTACCAGGGCCTCTAATCGTCAGTTTTGCATTAAACTCATCAGTTTTACCATCATCTTTATCGTCCATAGCATTAGAACGTATGTCGCTTAGCATCTGTAAGCCGTCTTGTAAATTTTCAAACGCTTGGCCAATTTTGTTGCTAATATTGAGTTTGCTATCATCTTCTCTGAAGTGTACGGTTTTTTGAACCTCTTCGTCTACAATGCTTTTGGAACCTGTAGGTGTTATTATTATTTCATTGCTTTTCATGTCGATAGTGATTTTAGTGTTATCAAATTGTAATCCGGTGAGAGATACGTCAACGGACTTTGAACGGTATTGCCTTGAAGGTGTCGCTGGTACTTGGAGTTGGTTCGAGTCGGTGGTTAAGTCCTGTTTTATTGTGCTGCTAGATGTCACTGGCGATGAAGATAGGGACGATCTTTCCCCCGGGCTCGATCCTGGATTTTAATTGACTTTATAGAAGAGAAATATTAGTGTTAGACGTTAAATGAAAATAAAAAGATATTGTTACATTGAAAAGGACAATATTTCGAAAGAACAGAAAAAGTGTTTTGTTGTGTACTTCAAAGAGTTCAAAGATTGTCAGTGACAATCTTCAGTATAGATAGTTTTATTATGCAACCCGCCACCAAAGTATTGTATTTTGGTTTTTACCTTTAGTTTTGGGCACCAATAACCTCACTAATTTTCTCCGTATCTAAAATGAGAAATGAATTAATTTAATGATTGTGTGAAAGACCAAAAAAATGCCTATCAATATTGTCGGTTTGGTTGGTTAGTTTCGTTTATAACGTCTGTTAGTACCAATAAAACATAATTGCCATAACCGGAAGAAATTATTATTATTCAATAGTTTTATTCGCATAAATATTATAGACCATCTGTACTTATACCAATATTATTGCTAAGATGCTGTCTCATAGAACACAAGAAAGGCAAGTTGACAGGCAACGCGTGCTACCGTTTTGCGCCAAAAGCATAAGCATTCTGTACATCAGCTCTTTGTACAGTCGCGGAATTTGAATATTAGCATGTTGAGACATTAAGTTACAGTATTATCACAGTCTATATATTTCCCTTGTAAAATGATGATGAACGATAATTTTATTTGGAGTTTTGTATCTAAAGAAACTCGTAACTCAAAATTGAACGTTAACGAAAAATATTTTTATGAACTACATTCATATCCCTCCACAAAAACAGACATGTGATTATTTTATCATCGCTTGTGTGACTTTGAGAGTATAATACTACTACAAAGCTTATCAACCTGCTAAACATTCAGATACCGTGACCGTACATATGATAATTATTTTATTTTATTTTGTGTCTTCTGGAGGACCCACGCCAGTATTTAGATATGTTTGTAAACAATTATAAGCATTAGGTGTACGAGCACCATTAGGAACATGCCTGTTTGCGAGTCGACACTTATTTAGTTCTTTCACTAGGCACAATAAAGCTACTACCACTAGCTTCTAAATTTGTCTCGTGCTCTTTCTAATGGCATGAGTACACGAGCATTTTTTTTGGCAATATTTGCCCGGCAACTGTTACGAATCAATCTGGAATAATTAAGTGGAGCAATTGTGCTCCATATTTCGTGGTAATGTTTGGCCGTATCTTAGCAACAGGTTGTGACATTTGGCCATTGCCCTCAATTTCTTGACGTGTGACGTCATATTAGGCGAGGATTGACAAAAATTACGCAATCTCAATTGCTCGTGTAAGCGCGCCATAACCTCTTTCTTGTGTTCCATGGTTGCACTGCAGTTACATTTATTACGTCAGAAGAAGCCCAATTCCAAGCCAAAGCTACCCACCATTAGAAGCATCTTCTCTCTCGTCTTCGCAGCACAGAGGCAGGGGCTGTTCCACCTTGTTCCACCATCATGCCCTGCACCATGCCTTTGCAGGAGTCCTACCTATCCACTATCGAGTGGCAACACTACCTACTGGCGAACCGACTATGCCAACCCGAATATGGTTGTAGCAAAGGAACCCTAGCATTCTCCTTTTTTCTTGGGTTTTGTAGATGTAGCTATATCAATAATAAGTTGGAAGTCAGGTACGAGTTGGAACTGGGCGTCGAACCGCAACTCTGCAAGCGACATGACGCCTCGCCTTACTAGTTTCTAGTTGGTGTTTCTTTGTTTTGTATGAAATCGAGCGTCGACGATTGCAGTTGTCGTCCGACGCCCGGTTCGAACCGATACCCTAAGCCCAAGCTAAGCTACCTACCATTAGAGACGTCTTCTCTCTCGTCTTCGCAGCACAGAGGCAGGGGCTGTTCCACCATCATGCCCTGCACCATGTCCATGCAGGAGTCCAGGGAGAACTTCTTGCCGCACATCTTAATGCCTCGGATGCGTCGACGCATTTCTGTTAGATAGGCCGTACCGTCACCGGGGTAGTATGAAAGCAGGGCATTTATAAACGGTTATGTTAGCTATTCCTACTATTACGATACCATTCAGTGAGTAAAGGAGATCGCCCATATCCCATACAAAAAACCAGACCTGGGGACGTACCGGCTACCGCTCCGAACTTCGGCAAGTCTGCCGGGCTTCAAATTAAAAATGGTGAACCCCGATTCATGATGTCCCTGTGACATGTATGTATGTGACATCGATATCATCCAAATAAGTTTGGCAAATAGTACAAAACGAAATTCCGAACTTCGATTTATGTTTTTTAAGTTGAAGCCCGGCAGGTTTTGCGGAAGTTCGGAAATCAAGCCGGTAGGGCCCCTGATGGGTAAGATTCGTATCTCAAGTTTTCATCATGTCAGCCGAACGACGCCCACTGCTGGGCATAGGCCTCCCCCAAGGATCTCCACAACGATCGGTCCTGCGCTGCCCGCATCCAGCGGCTTCCCGCGACCTTGACCAGATCGTCAGTCCACCTTGTAGGGGGCCTGCCCACGGAACGTCGTCCGGCACGCGGTCGCCATTCGAGAACCTTTCCACCCCAACGGCCATCGGTTCTCCGCGCTATATGTCCCGCCCACTGCCACTTCAATGATGCAATCCTTCGAGCGATGTCGGTTGTTTTAGTTCTCCTGCGGATCTCATCATTTCTGATTCGATCGAGCAGGGAAATACCAAGCATCGCTCTCTCCATTGCTCGCTGGCTCTCAAGTTTTAGTGAATAATATTAACGATTTACCAAAATATCGCCATCTTTCTTTCAGTTGGCTTACTAGCGGCCAGAATTAATAATCTATCCAAAGATAGGGATAGGCATGATCCAGATAAGTTGCTAGGCAACACCCAGGCAACTGTCGTTAATTCTAGGATAATATCAAACGTTGCATAGCAACTAATCTGGATCATTCCTATCCCTATCTGTGGATTGATTATTTATTCTGGTCTAAGATAAGAGAATTTTCAGAGCCTCTCCTTTTCTGGAATAAGATTTTGTGTTGTTGAAAAGTAAGTAGCAAGTATTCAACATAGACATGCATGCATTTACTGTTTGGTTTTCAATAAAGCAGTGCGTGAGATTGCTTTATCGTTTTCCTGTTAAAAATGCTCAATATTGTTCTCAGTAGGTACTTAGATATATTTGAGCGAATAAAAAACATGTTTCAAATGAAGTCTAATTAACTGGATATTGATACAAACATTACCGAAGCGTATTGAACGACTGATTTGTTTGTGTTTTATATGACAACAGTTTTGCAACAGAATATGAAAACTGTTGTCATATAAAATGTTAGGGGTTTCAACACATTTTGAATATACTTTTATTAAAATAAGACCATACCTGGGCTATCCTTAGGCTCCATCTTCAGTTGAGCAAAGGTCTGGGCGCAGGAAGTCAGGACTTGTTCATAATCGCAGATGGCCGCGTGTGTTCCGTTCACGATCTTGGGGCTCATCGGACTGTTGGCTAGGAGGAGGCTGGTGCCGAAGGTAGCGTTCAGCTCTCGGGTCTCTGAAATATAAATACGTTTTGATAAACCCATTTATCCTCCTTAGTCCAATGGTCTCCTATAGGCGACATAGAGAGGCACCTAGGAAATAGTCTCTGAAACATTGATTAAGCTATCAATTTGCCATTTTTATGTGATTTATAGAATCTCAAATAGAAAGCGCAACTACTCATTTGCGGTTCGGCCAAACAAAACTTCCCTACAATTTTTATTTATTTCCCTAAAATTTTTGGTTTTATTAGAATCTGGTGTCGCCAATAGGAGACACAGTGGAAAACCATTTTCACAAAAATATTTTATTAGTGTGGCCTCAACTTACTCCAAAATAAAAATTTTAGTTCATATTTTTTATCTATATTTTTATTATTCAAAAGTGTAGCCCATAAATCATGCTGGGTGGGACTGAGGAGGTTATCATTAATCGCAGTATATTATAGTATATTTTCTCAGCAATTATCATGGCTGTTTTCAGTAGACAATGTGACACCGAAATGCGTACAAGCACAGTGATTAGTTTTATCGCAAAAACGGATAATTTGACTTTTTTGAAGTGGAAACATCTTTAGTGGCTATGGGCACTTTTTGTGATAGGTAAAAAATGTTAAACTCTCTTCAGGACACGCGACCGTCCGATCGAAAGATGGACACGTGACCTGATCGAAAAACTGTTATTGTATGTCATTAGAATACGAAGGCAAATTTCGCCACCGTTTCCAAAGTTGTGATAGCTCAGTTAGAAAACGGACGGCATTGATCCCAGAAGACCTCGGTCCAAATCCAGTCCGTATTTTTTTCTTTTTTTTGTGAAATAGTCTAGGCAGCCCTTTTCACTTCTGCCGGCACTCCAGGAGTGCAACCCGTTGTTTTTAATTTTTTTAATTTAATAGTGTCTGATTACACTCAGGAAGAATGGGGCTTTACCATTTGATGAGATTCACTTTTAAAGTTCCCACGATGAATGGATAGAGAGGAACTTGTTAAATAAAATATTTGAATGACATACCTTTAAGTGAGATTCTTGGTTTCTTGGGCACAACGATGTTACCATTTTCAGATCCAAACACGTCCATCAGTATTTCCGAAGCAACGGTCTTTATTTCGTTCCAGTCATCTGTGAAATAATAATCTAAAATGAGCATTGCATTTTTTTATATTGATAATTATGGACTAACTACGTACTTTAAATTTGCTGTTAGCCTCAGAAGAATCTTCTAGCTGTATTTCCCTTTGGTAATTGTCACTCTTGCATTGGTTTATTTAGTCACCAAAAAGTTGCCACCAAGGTTCTGATTGAACTATTCACAGGCAGTTAAAAAGTGATAGGTCCTTGATTCGTAGTTCTGGGTGAGGTGACGTTATAGTAACCTTTAAGGTAAAATCTTAACAGGTCTTAGTCGTGGGCCACACTGGAGTGACCGCGGGGCGCGGAGGCGACCTGCGGATCCGCAGGACGCTCGAACATGTACTATTCCCTCCGCCGGTCGCGGCGACCGCCGGACGCGCCAATGTGGCCCCTCCCGTCCGTCTCAATATATTTGTTTTTCCCGCTCAACGCGGACGCAAGACGCGCCGCTCCAGTGTGGCCCACGGCTTAGAGCATAGCGTCGTTGCGCGTGCTGAAGTCGCTATGTGTTTTTTACATACTTTACAGGAGACACAAAAAACAGATTTTCCCGAAAAATAATCAGAGTAACTAAATAATTTATAATAATAATAATAATAATAATAATAAATCTTTATTTCAGAAAAAATGCTTTCCATATTGTGGGTTAGTGTTTACAAAAAAATACTTATAAGCTAGGGTTAGTTGATTGATAAGAGTTAGGTACTTAAAATGGAACAATGAGATAAAATTAGTCATTATTAAGTAGGCTGTGCGTGCATGTACACAACCTACTTAACATTGACAATCGCAGGCCTCGAGCCGATATGGACGCTGTTCCAGTGTCTCAAGATAGGACAGCAATAGCGACTCCCTATCGCCGCCAGGAGGCTGTTGGAGCTGTCTCGGACGCGGCGCCACGCGGAGGCAATCCGCTTGCGTAACACTACCGGGAAACTGTCTATGCGAGCCTCAGTGAACATCGCTGACGCGCTACAGTACCGAGGCAGCCCCATCAGCATCCTGAACCCGTTATTATATTGGACGCGCAGGGCTGAAAGCGTCCTCTGTGTGTACTCAACCCATAGACTGCAGGTGTAAAAACTTTGGCAATAGGCTTTGAAAAGAGTTTTGTTTATGTTTACTTTAATACACATATAAAATTTACGTAGTTTCAGATTACTTTTGAATTTATAACATTATTAATAATACCTTAATTAAACATAATAGGCAAATTTGACACATAGAGCTATTTATGTAAGAGTTTCGTGATCCAGTGAGTCTGAATTTGACCAAAAAACTCGTTACGTGCAGTGAAACTGCACATATCGGGCGCAATTTTCGCAAGCTATGTACACTTAGCGAGTTAACATGGAACTTTCGATGTATGAATGTCACATAGCTACTTTCCGTAACTCTACTAACTCTTTAAATATTGCAATTATCACATAGCTGTTTTTAGAGTATGTGTGTATTGAAATAACGATTAAAAATGACACATAGCGACTTTTGCACGGGCAACGACGACAAGCACCTAGCCCTAAGCAAGCCATATTCGACAACCACAAACACCGCCACTTAAAGCTAGAAGAAGATACAAGTGACGACTAGTGGCGGCGGCTGGCGTCAACAGTGTGCAGCGAGTTCATATAAAATGTATGAAAACTACAGGAAATAGGTGAATGGCGGCGTTAAGTGGTTTTTTTTAGCACTTAGCCTTTATCACACCTAATGTTAGGTGATGATAAGGCTGAAGGTGGAAGCGCACTGCTCCCGGAATCCTCAATCATTGAGGAACTGGCTATCTTATCTCTAACTGCCGGAACACAATAATGCTGAAAACATCGTTGTTATGGCGTCAGGCTTAGAAAAGATGGTGGTAGCTAGCCAGGCGCACTAACAACAAGTCCTACCACCAACTAAACCGAATACAATATGTACCCCCACTGGGAATCGAACCCGGGACCTTTTGGTCTGAAATCGGTGGTGTGAACCACTAGACCACAGAGACGGTTAAAGCGGTTGTGGTCGGTAGCCCGTGTGGGGAGAGGCTTAGGAAGTACTGCCCTTTTCGCTGACTACATGACGAGGCATCCTGCCTATACAGTCCTATGGATACCAACTTAGATTACCTACCTACAGCTAAGAGCGAAGGCGCACTTGTGATTTTTAATCGGGCGATAGTTTAGTCGGAATCGTAAGACGATCGTGATCAAACTGTCGGCCGAGAGCCTGCGCGCACATGTGATTTTTAGTCGACCGATAGTTGGTTCATAGTTTAGTTGAATCCGGGCGCGCGCTCACTAGTCCTTCATGCACAGGCCGATAGTTGTGCGATAGTTGTCCGATAGTTGTGTGATAGTTGTACAACTATTGGCGAGTCATTTTAGATAGTTTGATACTGAATGCGCAGTCTACCGATAGTCGGGCGATAGTTTAGTTGAATGCAGTGCGCGCGCTCACATAGTCCTTCATGCACATTACCGCCAGGCCGATAGTTGTGCAATAGTTTGATCGTACAACTATCGGCCAGTCATTTTCGATAGTTTGATCGGTCGATAGTTTAATCGTCAGTGCGCGCACTGCCATATAACTCTATACTGGATCCGAGAACGATCAAACTATCGCCAGATTAAAAATCACAAGTGCGCGTTGGCTCTAACGGGTCCTCACCAAGTATATCCTGGTTGGTGGTCCTGGGTGACGTCACAGTGAACCTGATGACGTAGACCCCCTTGAAGCAGGCAGGCACCGCGTGGATGAAGCCGCGGCCGTTGAGGCGTTTCAGCAGTCGCTCAGTTAGAGCATTGTCGCCCTTCATGCGGAATGCGACCATACCTTGATGGGAATTAGGTTGAATTTCAATAAATTTAAAAAACAACAGGCGTTTAGTTATTGATAAGCTAACTGCCCCTAACCTAACCTATCCAAAAAGTTAAAGGGTTGTCACTTTTCATGCGATAAGCCATCATACGAATTAGAGAATTTGGTTCAATTTACATTAATTTAAAAATAAACAGGTGTTGAGTACCGGCACTAGGTTACAGGATTGTCGCCTTTTATACTGGAAGTGTACATGGTTCTACTTCAATAAATTTAAATTTAACCAACAACCTGGGGGCCAAGTCTGCTAACGTTAAGTCACAATAGTGTCTTTATCGTGTTTCAATTGTAGTTCAGTTGTAGTGTTTTTTTCCACTCTAGTTACAAGAAATATGTACCTTTTTCACAATACTATTGATGGTCACACCACACACTACTTTCACATCACATTATACTGTCATAATTCTTGTAACTAGTGTTTAAAAAAGCACTACAACTGAGCTACAATTGAAACACGATTGAGACACGATTGTGACTTAACGTTAGCAGGCTTGGCCCCCTGGTGGGCTACCCTTGAATGGAATCGCATTGAACAATTCTTGAGTTTAGTCCGACATCAAGAGTATGGACTTAATTATGAGGCGATAAGGTCCACAGATTAAATGTTTAATATTAAACACATACTAGATTTCTGCGCGAACTGTCCTTATAAATAAAACACTTTCACGGATTTTTATTTATTTAACAATTTGGTTTAATTTTAGTTGTTTTTAGAGGTTTTTTGGTTTATCCGACGTTTCGGCACCTTTCCAGGGGCCACCTCTACCTTAATATTAACGTAAAAATTTACCATTGCAAGAGTTTAGGGGGCAGATGTTGGATAGGGACTGACCTAGTAAGAGCGAAATGCTCCTTTTATTCATCTATATACAATAACAAAGAACAATATAAACAATATGTAACAATAATATAAAGAATATTTAGCTTTGACTTGCAATTCCAATATTTTTCCAAGAATCATCATTAAGAAGTTTCTTCAATAATCATAAATGGTTTACATTATATACATATTTTTCCATGAGGTGTTTATAAAACTTACCTAACTTATTTAAATGTTTACTTTTTTGCATTCACAATGCAATTTTAATGGTTGAAAAATGGAAAATGAAGTATTTAGAAAAGGTTGTGAGACGGGTCGATTTTTTCTAAATACTTCATTTTCCATTTTTCTACTTACCTAAGTTCCTTGCTTGAGGAATTTCAAATCTCTGGTCAGCTAATACAAGAGCCTCAAACTTCTGAGCCAAACGGACACTCTGGAAAAAAGATAAGTATTATTATACTTTTGATCATAGAACACTATAATATGAAGTTAGAAGTCATTATAGATAGCATTCATGTACAGTTGTTCAATCATAAAGTACCTACGTCAGTATTTTGGTGTGTGTAAGTATCAGGATGCAATGACATAGGGTCATTGTACGAAAATCTCTTAAAATTAAGTATAGGATTGGTGTAGGTAGGAATATTTTCTTATAATTAATATAATTTATCTTGCTTCGTAAAACATAGTGACATTAACGAGCTTATTTACCTCACGAATATGTTTCTGCAAGCCAACCAATCCATAGTTCCTCAATACGAACCACAGCTTCAAAGCGCGGAATCGACGACTCAAGGGAATCTGCCAGTGCTGTAAAAAAAGTAAAATCGTTTTTATTTTTCTTTCTTTTTTATTAGTATAGTATTATAGCTTTGACCTCTAAACAATTAAAAAGAATACCCTCATATGGCAGCCTTAGACGTTCAAGTAATTTGATCAAACAGGCAAGTTCAAACCGTTTGATCAAATTGGCATGAATGCCTGAATGAATGAATTTGATAAAATTTCTCATAAAATTTTATCAAAATTTTAAAAAAATTTAACCGACTTCAAAAAAGGAGGTTCTCAGTTTGATCCGTATGTTTTTAATTTTAATTTTATTAATTATTTATTTTAATTTTCATTTGATAAAACTCATTTAATTTGATCAAATTTCAACAGGAATTCATGCCAACTTGATCAAACTGTTTGAACCAGCCTGAATGATCAAATTACTTGAACGTCTATGGTTGCCACGAGTAGATTAATTTTCGTCACATCACCAAAAAGTTTCATGCATTTTGTTTTTCCCTTCCAAAGCGTTCTTATAAAACTAAAAAGATCACATAATTTTACTGCCAAAATCACCCTAAAACTTGATTATTGTTTTATTTCACCTTTTATCATTTTGATTGCAATATATTTCAACCAAAGAGGTTCTATTATTACTTCATCACCATAATTTAAATTAAAAAGAAGTTTTAATATTTTTCTTTGTTTTATTTTTAAAGCGATCCCGACAAATAGTTCCATCACCACCAGCAAATTACCTCCACCACGAAAACCTTTAAAAACTCTTACAAGCAGTTCTTTCTTATCAGGATTTTCAAGTTGAATCTTTTTTCCGCATCCAGCAGACATTTTGTGATAGCCATGAAGGTTGGTATTATCATCATAGAGATCATCGTCATCAATGGAATTTGTTTTATCATCGTACAGATCATCGATGGAATCATTATCGTCATTCTCGTTAACTATTCCGTTACTCAGGTTTCCGTTACTCAGATTTCCGTTAGCCAAACCTCCGTTTGGAGTCGTTGTTTTAATTTGGTTTATTGTCGCTCCATTTCGTTTGATGTTTGCTTGTTCGCTTCCGAGCTGGGTATAAGTTAGATCTTTTTAATAAATATAAGTAATACATAACTTACCTGCCTTAGCTTTTAAAATGATTAGATATAATTTTTTACTAACAGTAGTCGTAAGTCATTGTACTAACACATTATGGATGTAATAGTTGTCCGAAATAAAGAATTTATTCTTATTATTGTTTTAACTAATTAATAATCTTACTGGACTGTTCACAAGATTGGATTATTGTAGGGTACTTAAATCGAAAAATATCATGTCTGATTTGAACTAAAAACATGATTTACCTATAAATTATTATTATTAAAATAAATTATTATAAATTTAAATATTATTAATACTAATAACAAATATGAAAAATATGATATATTTTATTTTAACTAGAGAATCTCTTTGAATATGAGTCATATTAATTTAATTTGGTAACATTATACTCACCATGTAATCAATGGCTTTTCCTGAAATAAAAAAGTCGTAATTAGATCATTGATGGCAATACAGAAAGTAAGAGTATTCAAATAACAAAAATTCATTGATGTAGGTATAGAAAATACAAGTAAAGCTCTCACTAAAAGTATTAACTTTAAATGTAACATAACGTTAACCTTAAAAGTTTTTGTCTTTGACTTTCTCGGTTTGGTTGGTGGTAGGGCTTGTTCAAAGTCTGCCTGGCTAGCTACCACCGTCTTATCTAAGTGTGAAGCCATAACAACGATGTTTTCATTATTGTGTCCCGGAAGTTAGAGATAAGATAGCCAAGTCCTCATGATTAAGAATTTTGGAAGTAGTGCGCTTCCACCTTCAGCCTTATCTCTTTTAACATCAGGGTGCCTACCATCAACTTTAAGACAGCGATTCAAAAATAGCGCGATGCAGATTAAGTTTCTAAAATGAATTGCTTTCTTTCGTACTACGACCTTCTAAAAACTGGATCGCAAATGAATTGCTAAATGTGAATGACCGAACGATTTGTGTCCTTATTTCTTCTACCCGTCTCTTTCACTAGATTCATGCCCGTAGAGTGAGAGGGACGGGTATAACCTGCAGGTGTCATGTTAGCTTGGCCGAGTTATAAGTCAAATAAGACTACATGACAGCTTAGCGGCTGTGAAATGTCATTGAATGATCACTGAATCGCTGTCATTGATATTAAGCTGTCGTGGTACGAATAAGCGAAGCAGATCAGTTTAGGTCCTAAACAAAACCGCAATAAGAGTTGATGGTAGGCACCCTGGTGTGATGAAGTTCTACTCCATTGTGGATAAAAAAATGCGTAAAGCAACATTACCTGAATTTTCATGCCTCAAGTAAATTGGGTTCACGTTGAATGTCCTGTGAAGCGCTGTACTGTCTTTGACCCTGGAACAAAAAAATGTTATTGTATTAGGGTTCCGAACTAAAATGGTAAAAAAGTTTTTAGTAAAAATTTCTTTTTATGACAAGCTTTTTTGCTGACTGTACTTTAATATTGTATTGTCGTCTGAACCAAACCTGTATACAAAATTTCAGCTCCATCAGACAATGGGATGTGGGTCAAGTTAAGCTTGCAAGATTTGTCCCCCACTAACATACTAACTAACTAACTAACATGGCAAGTTAATAAAAAGCTCGTAAAAAGGAACCCTTATGGTGCGACTAAGACAAGTATGTCTGTCTGTCACAGCTGGATATCACGAGAACTACTAATGCTATTAACTTGAAAATTGGAACAGTTTTCGATGACGTTAGCACAGCTATTTTGCAAATAAGAGAAAATAAAGATATCTATATTTTTTTCGCAACAGGGCTGAAAGGGGGTATTCAAAACTCGAAGTGGAAGTACTAGAGCATATGGGGTATCATATAGAAGAGCGCTGCTTGCACATTCTTAAAAAAAAAATTTTTTTTCTTAGGCCACATAGTTTTTGACTTTTGATGAAAAATGTAAAAAAAATACCGTTCCCTTATCTCCGAAGTTTGCATAGAGAAAAATCTGATATTATTTTATGTGATAGAAGTTTATGTAAAGACTACAGGAAAAAAAACGATGTCTCTACATAGTAAACTTTTCCAGAAATCATCAACAAAAGATACATTACTTCCACTATCGGTCAAGAGATGGCGCTGACCTAAAACAGCAATATTCTACACCGCAAATTCTCTGACGAATATACCCTCGCTGATGAAAACATTTTCACGTTTTATTTATTTATATTTATGATGGTTCGGAACCCTCGGTGCGCGAGCCCGACTGGCCCTTGACCGGTTTTTTTTTCAATGTTGTTATTGTATTGTCTCGCGTCTGTGTCCAAATAATCATTTTTTCTTTCTTTTTCTTTCTTTCTAAACAAACAAATAAATAAATTAACTGGTAATTCAATTTCTACTACCTACTGAAAAGGGATGTCAGCACGCAATTTTCTGTCGATATCATCAAAATTTTCTAGAGTACGTAAAAGGTAGAAAGGTAAAAGGTAAAAAGGCGATATTAAGCGTTGGAGCTACAGAAAGAAGTGTATGTATGGTTTTAAGGAAATTTTAACAGTCTATCAGCTTACCACATAGCCGTGCAGTCAAAGTTGACCATCAGCCACTTGGAAGGGTTGAAGGCGAAAGAGTCAGCCAGTTCCACTCCATCCAGCCAGTGCCTGGAAAATAAACGAAGTGTTTTATAAAAATGAAATATTAGAAAAAATCAACCCGTCTCACAACTAGCTCCGATGGGACTCCAACCCATGACCTTTCACTCTTTTTCCAATATATTATAGTTTTCAATAATAAAAATTGTAGGTACCTAGGTATGTATTGCGATTGCAAAAAAAGTAAAAATAATTCGAATTGTTTTATTTATAAAAAGTAAAAATTAAAAAAGACAAACTTTGATCTCACAGAAGCCTTACATTAATTTTCCAAATTTTTATTTTCTAATGTCATGATATGGTTGATCATTTCATGAAATGGTAAATTTTTCATGATATGGCCAAACGTTGTTGAAAATATCATTAAACGTAGAACTTTCAATGGTATTGTCAACTGAAATTGGTAATTTAATGAAATACGAATATTTCATGAAATGACCGACAATATCATGAAATTACCAATTTTATGATCTGACCACGACATATGTACTAGAACCACTATACCTGCCCCCTGATTCAAAAACCTTTGGAAACAGAATCGAAGACAGTGCATACATTCCGCTGTCGGGAACGCTTCCGAATATAGTAGAGACACCAAAGTGTACGCAGTGCGTTGAACAGTTTTACAGTGCAAGGCTGGCATTACATGGCAAGCTGTCGAAATCGAAACTAATCTTCCTCTAGCTATTTAATCAGTCAACTAGCGCTCCTCTCAAATGTCATCCAAGTGCCAAATGATCCTTATCGATCTGACTATAGTGCGCCAATCTTTTCTGTAGGTCTAGCACAACTTAGCGCGACTCTTTGTCGCGCTCCTTTCAACCAATCAGCACGTCGCCTTAAGTCACGCACGCTATCTACGAGCGTTCTGATTGGTTGAAAGTGCCCGCGACTCTTTCTCACTCGAGTCGCGCTCAAGTTGTGCTAGTCCTACTGTTCCGGTGATTATCTTTGGAACTAAAACAGTTTTCATACGACAGTCCATTTTGACAGCTAATTTCGTATTGCAAGTGGCTCCTCTGTCATGACTGTCACCGGAACAGAAAAGCTTGTGGCACTGTAAACCAAGACTAAACACCATGAAGCTCGACTTAATACTGAGGTAACTGGAGTTCTCACCCTGAATAAAAAAGTGTATCCAGCAAATTTGACATTTATGTATGTAGTGGCTGTCAGTTGTCTCATATGACCATACGTATTTTTTTAAAGTGTAGGTGAGACGGAAGACAGCCACTGTGTAATTTTTGGTCACAAAAAAGTGTTAGTACTGCACTCTCCAGTTACCTCAGTATTAAGTCGAGCTTCATGAGTTTTACAGTGCAAGGATGGCATTACATGGCAAGCTGTCGAAATCGAAACTAATCCTCCTCTAGCTATTTAATCAGTCAACTAGCGCTCCTTTCAAATGTCATCCAAGTGTCAAATGATCCTTATCGATCTGACTAAACCAAGACTAAACATGGACTAAACACACTGCGTACTCTTTGGTACCGCGTACTCTTTGGTGTCTCTACCCTATTTGTAAAACAGGTGCTGGTCTCCCGTTTTCCTTATTACCTGTATTCAGGACATAGGAAGGCGCTGCCAGCATAAGCCGCGTCCACGTGAAGCCAGGCGGCGTGCCTAGTACACACCTCGCCCACTTCGCGAAGGTTGTCGAAGGCGACGGATCCGGTAGTTCCGAGGGTAGCGCATACCTGGAAGGAAGATATAAACAAATATATTTTTATCGACTCCAGGGTGCCTACCATCAACTTTAAGACAGCGATTGAAAAATAGCGCGATGCAGAATAGGTTCCTAAAATGAATTGCTTTCTTTCGTACTATGACCTTCTAAAAAGTGGATCGCAAATGAATCGCTAAATGTGAATGACCGAACGATTTGTGTCCTTATTTCTTCTACCTGTCTCTTTCACTCGATTCTGTCATGCCCAGAGAGTGAGAGGGGCGGGTATAACCTGCAGGTGTCATGTTAAATCGACCGGGTTATAAGTCAAATAAGAGTTTTTGACAGCTTAGCGGCAGCGGCTGTGAAATGTCATTGAATGATCACTGAATCGCTGTCATTGATATTAATCTGTCGTGGTACGAATAAGCGAAGCAGATCAGTTTAGATCCTAAACAAAACCGCAGTAAGAGTTGATGGCAGGCACCCTGGTAGCACTTAGCTTTCATCACACCTGATGTTAAGTGGTGATAAGGTGGAAACGCTCTAGTCCCGGAATCGTCAATCACTGAGGAACTGCATATCTCATCTCTAACTGTTGAAACACAATAATCCTAAAAACATAATTGTTAAGGCGTCAGACTTAGATAAAATGGTGGTAGCCAGCCAGGGGGACTAAGAACAAGTCCTACCACCAACCAAACCGAATACAATACGGAGCCCCACTGGGAATCGAACCCGGGACCTCTGGGTCTGAAATCGGTGGTGTGAACCACTAGACCACAGAGACGGTTAAAAATACACTCGCTTGCAGAAAAACCGGACACTTGCTTTGTTTTCATGCAAACACGCCCGATACACGTCTCTATTGCAGGATTATCTACTCGTTATATCTCTACACGATCACTATTAATTAGAATACAAAAAAAACTCTAAAATGTATAAAAAATAAAATTTATCTCGGTCAGGGGACTCTTTTTCAAGTCGGGTCGTCTTTCGAGTAAAAGCTTGAAATAAGAGCAAACGCTTCCCATTTCCGCAGTAATAGGTATATTTGATTTTGCTTGATTAGGAAAACATGCAGTGAATATTTGGCAATATTAACACGATCCATATAACACTATGCACTGTTTACATGTTTCCGGATGATGCCAGCCAATGTAACAAAAATTTATGCGTTTTTAAAAATCTCCCGCACCCCGCATGCGCGGACTAAAGACTAATGAAGACGGTTACCCGCATGCGGACCCTAGGTTATGTACCTACCTATACACGGCTAAATTTTAATTAGCATAAATATTTTAGGGGATGTTAGTGCCCATCAATATGAACAACCTTCACTATGGGGCCAACCATGGAATCGCGAAAAAAAATCAGCTGTTCCATACAAAAGTACAACATCGAGTCGACTGAAATGTATGGAACAGCTGTTTTTTTTTTCGCGATTCCATGGTTGGTCCCATATTTTATTTTATTTTATATAACTTTATTGCACAAAATACATTTGTAAAGTACAATAGGCGGACTTAACGCTTAAAGCATTCTCTGCCAGTCAACCTTTAGGAAAAAGAAATCAGCGAATGCGGTACAAACAAAGAAGAAAAAAAAAACTAATGAAATAAAATAATAATTTGTCTAAAAATAGGTAAATACATACACATAAATATAATAATACACAACATACCTACATACAAATAAATCTTTTGAATATATACATATACTTATATAAACATATATAAATAATAACAATGAACACAGATAGTGATGATAAACCATAATGATATTCCACGTCAAACACGAGATCCTTCAAGAAGGAAAGCATGAGCATACCTTTTAAACGAGAGCTTGGATTGAGATCTCCTTACGGTCTCTGGGAGACTATTCCAAAGGCGGATGGCTTGCATTGTAAAAGAATCGGCCATATAGCCAGAATTGTAGAGTGGGGCCATAGTGAAAGTTGTTCATATTGATGGGCACTAACATCCCCTAAAATATTTATGCTAATTAAAATTTAGCCGTGTATATTACAGAAATCTCCCTTACCCCGCAAATGGGCCCTATCGACCAATGCAAATAAGCCATTAGTGATTTTGAATGTGATTCTCAAACTTTTTCGCAAAGAACACTTCTCAGTTGTCTTCATCTAAGATTTTATAAGTAAGTATAGTATCTATTACTTATTAACCTTTTTTTTTCTCTAGTGCCTGTTTTCTGGCTATGTACAACCTCAACATAAAAGTCAAGTCTTATCATTTGCTATTTTATTATGCAGTTACATATAGATACCAAAATAGACATAAAGGCAACTAACGTAAATACACTCTGTTTACCTCACAGCTCGTACAACGTAAACACTAAAAATTGCAAGTGCATTAAAACATGCTGCTGCGTGATTAGGCTGCATCGGCAATGTAACAAAGTTAGCTAAAGCCGTAAAGCTGAACTAGAAGTGGCTTATACTATACCATACATATGTATCCTGTATGTTTCAATATGAAACGAAATTGCATAAATACTGTTTTTATTTATATCTACAACGGAGTAGCACTAATTAACCTTTATCACACCTAAGTGCCTACCATCAACTTAAAGACAGCGATTCAAAAATAACGCGATGCAGAATAGGTTCCTGAAATGAATTGCTTTCTTTCGTACTACAACCTTCTGAAAACTGGATCGCAAATGAATTGCTAAATGTGAATGACCGAACGATTTGTGTCCTTATTTCTTCTACCCGTCTCTTTCACTCGATTCTGTCATGCCCGGAGAGTGAGAGGGACGGGTATAACCTGCAGGTGTCATGTCAGCTTGGCCGAGTTATAAGTCAAATAAGAGATCTGACAGCTTAGCGGCTCTGAAATGTCATTGAATGATCACTGAATCGCTGTCATTGATATTAACCTGTCGTGGTACGAATAAGCGAAGCAGATCAGTTTAGGTCCTAAACAAAACCGCAATAAGAGTTTATGGTAGGCACCCTGGTGTTAAGTGGTGATAAGGCTGAAGGTGGAAGCGCACTACACCCGGAATCCTCAACCCCTGGGGAACTGGGTCTCCTAACTCTAAATGCTGGAACACAAAAATACCGAAAACATCTTTGTATGGCGTCAGACTTAGAAAAGATGGTGGTAGCTAGCCAGGCTGACTAAGAACAAGTCTTACGACCAACCATCTGTTACTAAATATAGGCATAACTATCAATATCAGAATGTACGTCAGTGAAAGCAAGTCTATAAACTTTTCACGTCCAAAGAACCGATTAAATTAAGTTAAAATTCACCATTTAGGTTTATAGAATAAACATACAAGAGGGAGACAGCTACATGTCACAGGAAAACTACAAATTTTTGTAATCTTTACAACAAAGTAGGTGATAAATAAACTATTTAACAATGTAAAAATATCATGACGTAATCGCTGTAAACCCTTTTTGTTGAAAAAAAAACAACTTTTTGGTAAAATAATTTAATAATTAATTTTAATAATTTCCGCAAGAGCAAAGCCACGGGTAGAGCGCAAGCTTAGACAATTTGGTTTTTCAAAGTTTAATTTCACTATTAAGGCGAGGATTCCCGACCGAAATAGGCACGCTAACGCTTGCTCGGCCGCGTGCGATACACTTCGCGATACGCAGCGGCAGCCGGCAGTGAACTGTGAACTCGCGAGCGCCCCGCGAATCGAAAATCAATTAAGATTCAATTAAAAATTAAATAATAAAAATTTTAAACTTATGACGGCCGGAATCCCTCGGCTATTGAAAGACAATTATTTTCGTATATTTTTCATTAACTAAAACCAAGTATACTGCGAGTAATAGGATATTTGGATTACGATTAGACGGATGTGAGGGATTTTATACGATACAGTAAAATATCACTAATAAAAAAAAACGACCGAAAGCACTAGATAAATAACTGTAGAATAACATATATTTTTTCCAAATTTAAAGTACTTGTGATTTGCGAGTAATCCATAATTTAAAATACCCTATTTTACGGAATCGCAGCCGTAATTATCTTACTAGCGTTCCCGCCCCCTGCTTCACCCGCGTGGACTACACGACGTTATCCCGAGGGAATGTGATATTTTTTTGGGATAAGGAGTAGTCTATGTTCCTCTCCAGGCTACAAAGTATTGGTGTCCTAAATTTCAGCGAAATTTCACGTCTAAACACGTGAATGAGTAACATACATCCAAACATCTAAACTTTCACATTCATAATATTAGTAGGATACTAATAAAATAAAAGAAATGTGTAGTTTTTTCACAATACTACTGATGGTCACACCACACACTACATTCACATCACATCATACTTTCATAATTCTTGTAACTAGTGCGTAGAAAAGCACTACAATTGAACTACAATTGAAACACGATTGAGACACGATTATGACTTAACGTTAGCAGGCTTGGCCCCCTGTAGGCAAACGCTGTCACTTCCAGTCACTCTACGTCTATTCAATCACACCTTGCTGAAAATACGTCGCTCCATAATCTTGTCAACAACGCCCCTGAAACGGGTGCTACATTTACGCTGAAAAATTCTATTAAACGAAATTCAAAATGGCCGCTTCACTTAAATCTGTATGCGCTAGTTAATAACGGGTTGAAATTAATTGATCACCAAACTAACCTTATATTCTTTGCCTTAACTTAATCAACAAACAAACTAAATTAGCACCTAAAAATTCAGAAATGGACATTTATCGTGCAATTGACAACATTTCATAAAATTTATCGTGTGTTTTTATTTGCTGAAAGTAAATACATATAAAAACAGGAGACTCATATTTGTCTGTTTCCATAATTTTTATTAAAAGTCATAAAATTTATTTGAAACCTTACTCATTCTCAGTAATTTAGGTGCTAGGTGTAGTGTTTTTTTGTGCCTCAATTAATTATTTGTCGTTAATAACTTAAATATTAAAAACCATTAAGAATCTCAACCAGTAACTTTATGGAAATAAATTTCATACGATTTTTGGAACCTTTAGTATTTCTTTTTAATATAGCCGCTATCAGCTGTTTAGTGACGTCTGGTATAACAATAACTAACTAGCAACGTTCAACAGAACAAAGCAGCAAAAATCTATCAAAATAAGTAATTCAAATGACAAAAAATTATATGAAGTTCATGTACACACCCATTGAAATTTGAATCGATAAATACACGCGGTGAATCATGATAAACGATTAATTTATTTGAAAAGATTGAGAATGAAGTATAAGAAGAAATCGACCCGTCTCGTCACTAGTGCCGATAGGAAAAAAAATCTAATTCTTCATTTTCAATTTTATCAACAACAAACTTTGCATTGTGACTGCTCAAAAGAAAAAAAAAGATTTATTTATTTGTTTCCAAGCCGTTACCAGCAAACAATCTCTTAAATTAAAATTACATCAGAAATTCAAATGAATATCCTTTCTAACAGCGTTTATTTTCACTTATGAAAATCTAAGACATATAAAAAATATTTTATCGTAAAAATACCACAATTAACATGTTATTACAACAAAGATTTATACCAACAATAAAAACCGGCATTCACTTAAAACGATTTCTCACGAGTACCAAGCACCATTTCGAAATATAACTCTAAAATATCTTAAACAATATTTCAAAAGTCACTTGTATTAAGAACATTGGTTATTATTGTCCCGTTTTAAAACCTCTCGAGTACTTCCAGAGGGACCAATTTGTAGGATTTAACTCCGGACAAGGGGATTTTCTTGTCACCAATTAAGAATATAGATTTGCAGCAGTAAATTTAGTATTTTAAAATAATGTAAGCAGTTTTTGTTGTAAGGATTTTTAAGTAGCTTCCGATTTGCATGAAATATTTAACTAAAACCGAGGTCATTAAAAATTGTGTAGAAAATTTACATGATCCGAAAATATATATATTAGATACTAGTGGCTCTTCGCAATTTTACCCGCGTGGTACCCGTTCCCGTGGGAATATCGGGACATATTATCACTCGGGAAGAATGCAGCATTCTACTGGTGAAATAATTTTCCCAATCGGTCAGTAGTTTTTGAGTTACAAATATTTTCTCTTTATAATATTAGTATACAGTCTGACCGCTCAGAGAATGCGATCCTGACAGGTCGAGAAACCATAGAAAATATTTCATTTCATTTAAAATTGAACTTTATTCCAACGAAATAAGTCAGGACCGCATTCTCTGAGCGGCCAGACTTTAGATGTAAGTATCCGACTTACCCAGAAAGGCACCAATCCTTTGGCTTTGTCACTCAAAATGGCTTCTTCCAACTTGGCACCCCGCATGCTCTGGTTCTCGTCAGACTCGATGTAGCGCATACGGACCAAACCTGATGGAAGGGACCTTATTAGTTCTGGAGAAAGAGCTTAGTCAGAACTAGATTCCCTTAAAGTTGAAACGGAAATTTACTTCCTTTATTTCTTTCAATAGAAAGAAACAGCTCAGAATAACAGCGCAATTACAATTGTTTTCGTTGTGTTTTGTTTATGTGTTACCATATAAAGAATACAGTTTTCTTTTCGTTTTCAGAATCGTGAAAGAAGAAGAAGAAGAATAAGAATATTTATTTAGTATACAAACACATCACAAAAACAAAGTGGCACCGCAGCCTGAGTTAGTGTAAACTGTGTAAGCTGTGTTAGTGTAAATCGTACAAAAAGACTTTCAGTAGATTAATAGTCAAGTTCATTTAGCACATTTAAAAAGAAAATCGTATATCAACACTTAAAGATTTCAGGAGGAATTTATATCCTTGATTTGACATGTTGATAATTTACGTCAGTCAATATTGTAATGAGATTCATCCCCCTTAATTTAAAAGCTTCTAATTCACTTCCCGCTGTCTGACACCTAAGCAGTCATTCTATTGCCTATGTATATATTATGTCGCAGCCAAATGGTTGAATCCCAATTAAACGCCTAGGCCGATCATGTTTTCGTAAGCTATTTTATCTTTCCATAAATTGACGGAGTCACAAAAAAATAACCACGAAATTTAAGGCGATTCGCGATCGCCTTAAATTTCTACCCTATCACGTGTTCTACAGGACTTCCGAGGGGTTTTTGCTGCCATACTTAGTTAAGTATCCGGCGGATTCAACTATCCGCCTGCGACATATACACCACATATGTCTCCAGGATTACCATCAGTTCTTACCGATCAACCCCGCTTTCTCCACCGAAGAGTGCGCCTGGTCAGAACAGTAGCAGATTAGATGCCCCAGTAGCTCTGAAGACTGGACGTCTGGGTTCAGTTCGGCCAACTCCATCAGAGCCCTGGTGCGGGCTGCAAGAAGACTCACCAGAGTGGCTTCGCTGGCTGTTGTCTAAAGTGTAAAAGAGTGATAACTGTCATTAAGTATAGGATACGAACAAGACATTACGACACTGCAATAAAAATATAGTGAGTCTACTGACGGTGCCAATCTTTTTTTTTTTTTTTTTTTTTATTTGCATCACAAACATAACATGCACATAAACAAAAGAAAAGGAAGGAGAAGCAAACCAACTACTTACTGACTAACAAAGCAGGTATATAATTAAGCAGGTATATGTGTGCATGTTTGTCACAGCGACGCAAAGAGGCAAAAGCTCAGCGTATATATTGCCCCGAAAGAACAAAACACTGGTTTTCAGCTTTCGCCCGTAGAAAAACGCGAGGGGACGCATTAACAAAATCGGACGCCCTTTTATTAATTTAAAAATATCATCTATTTAACAAAATTGATTAAAAAATAATAAAATATAAGTAATTAAATTTGATAAAATTGAAATTGAATTAGTAAGTAAAACTGTAAAATTTCTAAATAAAAAAAAAAATAAAAAAATCAAATAATAATAAGCCATTTAGTGTAATATAAATAAAATATATTATCATGCCTTGCATTTATTCATAAAACTAAATCTAACTAAACTAAAACTAACAACAATAACAAAAGACTCAAGATTTAAAATTATTTTTATGCATTCGCTATGCAATTCTGTAATTCTAGCCGCCTCTGTGGTCTAGTGGTTCACACCACCGGTTACAGACCCAGAGGTCTCGAGTTCGATTCCCAGTGGGGGTACATATTGTATTCGGTTTGGTTGGTGGTAGGACTTATTTTTAGTCCGCCTGGCTAGCAACTTCCCATCTTATCTAAGTCTGACGCCATAACGAAGATGTTTTCAGCCTTATTGTGCTCCAGTTCCTTAGTGATTGTGGGACTAGAAATGTTGACCAAGAATTCCTATGTACGTTTCCCACCATCTTGAAAGAAGGATAAATTCCGTTTTTTGCGATAAAGTTTTAAAATTTGTGATAATTTTGATTGAATACTTTTAGTTGCTTTTTTACGCCCTACAATTTTATTAAGGTCTCTAGATTTTTCACCTATCGTTCTTAGTTTTTGAGATATCTATCAACAAAAAGCCCACGTAACCGTCGACCAAGTGGGGGAACTATAGGAACTCGGTTTTAGACAGCAACATTCTGAACTTCATCATCAATCATCATCATTATGATTTATGAATTGCCGTTCTTCTAATGAAACCCCCGATTAAGTATTTTGTCTAATTTACTTAAATGTGTTTGTGCTGCATTGTCAAAAAAAATACAAGCGTAATTAAGCCTACTTCTAATATTAAAGAAATATATAGTCGCCTCATATATGGCGAACACCCCATTTCGCGCCAACAAGAACTTTGAATATATTTACAAATTTTGAAACTTTCTCTCTCTTTCGTGCTTTGACCATCTCAAGGTTCGGTCCATCCATCCATCATCAGCCATTTAATGTCCCCACTGCTGGGGCACTGGCCTTCCTTATGGATGAATAAGGTGAATGAGCCATGACCCACCACGCGGGCTCAGTGCGGATTGGTGGGTTTTAACGACTGCAGGTGCAGCCGGGACCAACGGCTTAACGTGCCTTCCGAAGCACGGAGGAGCTCGAGATGAAAAGTTTTTGGTCACCCATTCCGTGACCGACCATTGCGAACGTTGCTTAACCTCAACGATCGCAGGCCAAGCGCGCTATCCACTGCGCCACGGGCTCCTCTAAGGTTCGGTCAATAATACAGAAATAATAATAATAATGTTCTCCACAGTAATACAGATCTTAAGCCGTTGTTATCCAGCTTACCTGTATGACTCCGCCTCCTGGGCTGTCGTTCTTCTCATTCAGAAAGCAATCTGGTAGGCCTAGCAGCTTGCCCAACCAGTTCATGGCTATGGTCTCCAGTTCGGTACCCGCCGGGGATGATGCCTTCACATTTAAAAAAATTATCGTACAATGAAAAGTGGATGAAATGGCCAGAATGGTCTAGGTAGTGGTTCAACAGTTTTTTTTTTCTTTATTAACTATCAAATAATTTTTATCAATACAGGCTGCTGGACTGCCGATTTTGACATTGTGGTTTCGATTCCCAGAAGCCACAAATATAAGCTATTATTTTATGAGTAAGTTTTTCCAAAAAATAGTAGATTGTACAACAAGTGCATAAAAGGTACCATTTTACCCGAGACGTATATATCCATCCGAGCCGTAGGCGAGGGTGGATAGTCAATTCGAGGGTAAAATGGGTTTTATGTACGAGTTATACACTCTGCTTTTCACTTCGAGTGTGAGGAAAATAAATAACAATATTGCAAAAAAGAAAAAATAAAGACTTCACCATATTGGCGGGAAGACTTTCTTTTTCTTTTTTTTTTATACGGGCATTGGCAGCACAGTGACTTTAGCATAGATCGTAGTCCATAATACTCTTGAAATACTTATTCCTTAGAAAACTCATTAATTTTGCCTAGTTTTATTAATTTAATAATTTAACATGGATTATGTACAAAATTTAAGAAACAGAATGAAATACGTTAGGTATTAATAATTTATTCAACTAAATTTAATTGCGTGTGTGACTGTTTACCTGACGACCTTTGTCTTAAAGTCTGAGACTTAGACGAAGATTTTACTTTATGCACTAGAGCATAAAAAGCGATTTTATGCCGCCTATACCCAACATAAACACGAACTTTACGAGCATGAGAAGTGAAAAAGTTATTTTTAGGCCTATTTCACTCCCCGTGTCGGTTCGAATTGCCGCCGCCGCGTTGTAAATCCATAGAAATTAGGTCCGCAAAAGAGCTAGAATATATGCGATAGAAAGAGATGCAACCACAACGAGTGGCCGTTCGTAATTTGCCTGCGCCGTACAAGCTGAATTCTACTTTATTGCGTATTGTTAGAGTTGCTGTTTATTTAAAGGACTTAGCGGAGTGAACTATCTGTTACATAGTAACTATTTAGTAATCTGTGGTTTAGCTCTGGTGTATAATGTCAATAAAAAGTGAAATATGCATAGGAACGATTTTTAAACCACCTAATTAGTCATTTCAGACAAAGACGTTACATAAAAATAAATATAACTACATTTTTACGAGTGCAACTGTCTAATACTAGTACCTACAGAAGAAAAGAAAAAAATTAAGCAATCCAAATATCACAATAAAAAATAAAATAAAATAAAACATCTATTTATTCACTTAAAAATAATAAACTGTACCCCTAGTGTAAGTTTTTATGTCAAGCAAACGCAAACTATCGCGAGTACGTATTTATGTCAATTTGTATGAAAACTGCATAAGCGCGCTACTCGCCGCTAGAGGCGCTGATACAGTTTTCATACAAATTGACATAAATACGGACTCACGATAGTTTGCGTTTTTTGACATAAAAACTTACACTAGGGGTACAGTACCCCTAGTGTAAGTTTTTATGTCAAGCAAACGCAAACTTTTTCGATTGCGTATTTATGTCAATTTGTATGAAAACTATATAAGCGCGCTACTCGCCGCTAGAGGCGCTAATACAGTTTTCATACAAATTGACATAAATACGGAATCGAAATAGTTTGCGTTTTTTGACAGAAAAACTTACACTACGGGCACAGGTACTAATGAATCGTGAACATTTTCCTACCGCAAATTCAAGACTTTTTTAACTGACAAGAAGATATAGATCATAACATATAGATCGAAACCTCACTTACCCAAGTAAAACACAACACATTGACAGCACTTGACAGCATTTCCCCCATTATCGAGGGGTAGGACGTCAGCGCTGGGAAGTATGCGTGCATGTGTGGGCTCTGCCAGTGGACGAGCTGTAGACAAGGAGCGGGCTTTAGATATGTTTTTGACGAACCTTTTTTGTATGTTTAGAACAGCGGTCCCCAAGCCTATTAGATCGGAGGAAGTATTTCGATGACTACATGACGAACCATCCAGTCTCAACAAAAGCATAAAATGGTGTAATACATACGCAAAAAAGGTTTTAAAAATTAAAGTGCCTAGGTGCCGGGTAGGGTTTCCAGAGGGAATATTTCTTTTTTATTATTTCGGCTTGGATGGTAGTTTGTTCTAAGTCTGTTTGGCTATCTTCCTCCATCTTACCTAAGGCTGTGTCTAAAGTCTGCCACCATATCATAACATAATCAGTATCGTCGTGTTCGTGCACTATAGATAAGATAGCCAGTTCTTCAGTGGTTGAGGATTCCGGGAAAAGAGCAATTCTACTTTCAGCTTTATCATCACCTTATATCGTGTATGATGAATGGTAAGGGTAACAAAAAGTAAATTAATAGTACATTACAGCCGAGGACAGGTAAGTAAGAAATTACATTGTCGAGGATGGTTCGAAGCACGAGCCGCAGGCGAGGGCTTTAATCATTCGAGGCAAGGTAATTTGCTTACCGTACAAGGCTTGTATAGTGCTTTTCTCAAGAAATGCGAGGAAATAAAAAAAAATGTTTTACTAAATAATATTTATTAAAACTGATATCACACATGTTCGGGCAATTATTAAATGTAAATGTTATTGTTTTCCCGGGCACACTTATGTATAAATCGCCCATTAATATGATTTTAATGATGTATTATCATTAAAATACGCCAACAACACAGATTCCGAAAACGTATGCGCTTTTTTTCACTTCTCCAAATCAGATCGTAGGTTTTCATATATCTTTCTTTTGATTTTGCTGGCAGTAAGTTTTCTGTTATTCATTTTGCTTCTGCTCTCAAATTTGGTGGAGTAGGTACATACAATGTCTGTATATGTTTCATTGGCAGAACTCATTTTGATAATTTATTACACAATATAAATAAACTGTATTGATATCAAATCTGAAATCAACCGCTGAAAATCATTCCCGCCGTTTTTTTAATATTGGTTTGTGAGGCCAAGTGGAACGGTCATACAGCCTATTGATACTTGCTTGCTACTAAAATGCGCAACTTCAATACCCGCTTCTGGGCGGTAGATGGCGCTGTACATATTTCCGATACAAAATTACTCGTAAAGGATATTTTGGCTATGATAAATCTCATTTTGTTTTTTCGATTGATGTTCGTGCTAAGGGTACATAGCGCTTACAATACGAAGTGATATACTCTGTGTGCACCGTATTTTAAAAAAAGTTAACCTAAATATTTATGATATAATAATTACCTATATAATAATAATAATAATGTGGCTGTATGGTGCAAATGTCCCTTTGCTTTTTCTGTTTTTATACACAGGAATAACGAAAGAAAAAATAAAGAAAAAAAGTTGGTAATAATATCTTTGGGTAGTACCTTTTCCGAGGTAAAAATTCTAAATTTGAAAATCACTGCAGTAATGAATTTCAGTACTTACTTACTGCACTAAAATCAGTGCAGTAAGTAAGTACTGAAATTCATTACTGCAGTGATTTTCAAATTTAGAATGTTTACCTCGGAAAAGTGCCACGTACTGCATTCTTTTCTCAAATATAATATTAACATTTCAGAGCATAAGTGTGAAAAAATACTTACCCCTGGTTTAATATGTTGGTCCACATCTTTGAAAATATCGTCCCGTTTTTCATTTCTCCGGCATAACAATAGAGCTTCTGTAGGCAGCAGCTTGTGCAAATACCCCGGCTATACACCGGAAATTGTAAACCAATAATACAAAAGCTATGTATCTATGTCCAAACTTACCCCGGGCATAATAATATGTTAGTCCAAATCTTTAAAAATGTCGTCCCATTTCTCCGGGGTAACAGGCGCTACTCTAGGCAAAAGGCAGCAGCTTGTCCTTTGATACTGTAGAACCTTCGAGCAACGCGGGCTTTCCGTTCCGGTACGGAAGGCCCGCGTTGCCCGAAGTGTAGAACCATGATACAAAAGCTATGACCAAACTTACCCCGGGCATAATGTGATGGTCCACATCTTTAAAAATGTCATCCTATTTTTGGGGTAACAGGGGCTTTTTTAGGTAATACACATGTCAATGGATACTGTAGACCAATGATACAAAATCTTTGACAAAACTTACCCCGGGCAAAATTATGTTGATCCATATCTTTAAAAATGTCGTCCCATTTTTCGGGGTAACTGTGGCTTCTTTAGGCACTGCAATTTGTCCTTTGATACTGTAGAACAATGATACAATATCTATGAACAAACTTACCCCGGGCATAATATGTTGGTCCACATCTTTGAAGATGTCGTCCCATTTCTCTGGAGCAACTGGGGCTTCTTTAGGCAGCAGCTTGTGTAAATACCCCGGCTGAACCCCGGGGTACACGCGACGGTCGCGAATGTTTTCTAGGTAGTCTGCTATGTAGTCCACCATTTCTTTGGCTGTGAAAATATAATGGTGTTACTAAGTCGGCTGGGATAAATAATAATTGTTTCACAAATAATGTGTTTGAGAAATTGGGAAAATGTATACTCTATACTTTGTATTATAAAGAGGAAAGATTTTTTGTCTGTTTGTAATGGATAAACTAAAAAACTACTGGACCGATTTTAAAAATTCTTTCAACATTGGAAATCCACATTCTTCTTAAGAAACATAGGCTAGATTTGATCCCGATATTCCCACGGGAACGAGCACCATGCGAGTAAACAGCGCTGAATCTCTAGTCTATACTGATATTATAAAGAGGAAAGATTTGATTGTTTGTTTTTTGTATGGATGTTTGTTTGTTTGTTTGCATTGAATAGGCTCCGAAACTACTGGACCGATTTAGAAAATTCTTTGACCATTAGAAAGCTACATTCTTCCCGAGTGACATCCTACTAATCCTACTAATATTATAAATGTGAAAGTTTAGATGAAATTCTTGACACAGATACTTTGTTGCCTGGAGAGAAACATAGGCTACTTTTTATCCCAACAAAATGTCACATTGCCGCGGGATAACGTCGTGTAGTCGCCGTGGGCGGAAAGCTAGTAATAAATAAATTAAAAATTAAAAACACTTAAATTCTCACTACACACAATACAGTTTTGTGAGCGAGCTGGTGTGTCTCGTAGTAATTTTGGTACTTTAAAGTAACAGCATTTTTTCTAATTATTGTTTTATTTATTCAAAAATTCATTTTATTTGTTAAAACTTATCTATAGATTTGAATATACGGCGCAGCTTTTTTTTTACTATTCTTACTGAAAATTCAATTGATTTTCTGAAAATACGTATACGACTAACTATCTCTACAGTTATAAATGCACTAAGTAAGAAAATTGAGTTATTAACCTTAATATAGACAAGTTCATTGTACAGGAAAATAAATATTTGAATGGTCCGGGAATTGAACCCGGGATCTCGTCAAAAGATGTCCATAACAGGTGGTAGGTAAAACATGTTGGACGATTCATCTATACATACAAATAAATAAAATTGGAGTGTCTGTTTGTAATATTAAAATAACTGCTTTTTACTACATGCATATGATTATATATATACGGTACATAAACAAAAATATCATTTTTTCCAATTTTTGTATGTATGTCTGTCTGTTTGTTCCGGCTAATCTCTGAAACGGCTGGACCGATTTTGACGGGACCTTCACTGGCAGGTAGCTGATGTAATAAGGAGTAACTTAGGCTACTTTTTATTCCGGAAAAATATCACATTCCCGCGGGATAACGTCGTGTAGTCCACGCGGGCGAAGCCGCGGGCGGAAAGCTAGTAAACATTAATTTTATTTAATCTACACGAATAAAAAATTTTTACTTTGACTCGGGCGCAGAAGGCAGTTTTCGAACCTCTGCGCCAAATCGGATGGACTTATTTTCGTTTAGCACTGCTCAATAGGTCCTGCGTTTGAAGAAATAGACTGTGCAACATGTTTGTATCTAACTACTATTCCCTTTGTAGTTTCAAGTTGACCATTGTGTCCAGCTACATCGAATGTTTCTCACAAAGAAGTTGATTGAATCTTGTGAAACTCTTTGAGAGTAAATTAATTTTCTTATTTACAGTGTGGAGCGTTCAATAAATAAGTTTTTAGTAAAAATTTAATTTTTATGACAAGCTTTTTTGCTGACTGTACTTGAATATTGTGTATTGTCATCTAAACCAAACCTGTGTACGAAATTTCAGCTCCAGCGGACAATGGGAAGTGGGTCAAATTAAGCTTGCAAGATTTGTCACCCACTAACTACTTAACTAATGCCCGAATACTCGTACGCTACTTATCTTTGGAAGCGTCTCAAACATCGCCCTGTCACTTTAAATGTCAAACGTATGAAAGAGATGCCATGATGTTTGAGACGCTCCCAAAGATGATTTGCGTACGAGAATTCGGGCGTAAGAAACTAACTAACTATCATGGCAAGTTAATAAAAAGCTTGCAAAAAAAGTATGAAAAGTTTGTGCTGGAAAAAAATATTCCAATTTGCACTCAAACTCAAGAAAACTTAGTTTAAATCGTCTCAATTTTCGATAATTTTTACACGACTGCCCAAAAATACAAATACAAATAATTATCTTTATTGCATGTCACAGAGCGGTGTACCTATTGTGTTTATAATGTATTGATGTATGTATGCTAGTGGGAATGGGTCTGCTCTTATCTGCTTGCCTTAAAATGTGTTTTCTTTTGTTTTTAATCATTTTATTAAGAATTACATTTGAAACATGTATGGCGCAACTTGCAGTATATAGTAGAATTGTCTTTTGTTTTTAACTAATATTAAAGCTATAAGTAGAGTTCCTAAGTAATTGAAAATTGTTCACCGCTATGATCATTAGTTCCCCTATACTTAACTGTATTTATCATAACCCATTGTTTAATTGTGATGGAAACTGACCTTAGTCATACCATGTTAAGGTCATTTTTCAATTTGACGACTCTGTATGAAATAAAACAGGGAGAAAAAAACAACCCTTGGAGTTTCTTGCCGGTTCTTCTCCAAGGCCTCCCGCTGTAGGGTTTGCGAACCGATGACGTAGCTTCTATGACGTTCACAAGTATTGTAAATAACAATCTAAATTGAATAAACAAATTTGAATCTTGAATCTATGTGGGTTACTTTATTCCACTATAATTTTTGAATGCCTTATTTATTCGCAGTTTTATTATTCACTAGCTTTCCGCCAGCGGCTTCGCCCGCGTGGACTACACGACGTTATCTCGCGGATTGTGATATTTTTCCGGGATAGAAAAATGCCTATGTTCCTCTCCAGGCTACAAAGTATCTCTGTCCCAAATTTCAGCCAAATCCGTTCAGCCGTTTTAGCGTGATTGAGTAACAATCATACAAACATCCAAACATCTAAACATTTATAATATTAGTAGGATTTACAGAGTTATTCAATTTTTTTATTTAGTTTTTTGTTTATAGAAAAGCACGTACATTGGACTTAGCGCAACATGTAAGTTACTGCATTTTCTTTGTAGTATAGTAGGTACTTCAAGTAGAGAGCTAGGTATTGTGTCCAGTTTTCTGCAAAGGAACTGATTCAATTCACTTTTTAACCCTCTTTTTACAAAACAATTTTACGCGAGAGTAAATTAATTTACTTTTTGAGTTAGCGACCGGACCCTATTGCGATCACATTGCGATGTATTATTATTATCCATACTAATATTATAAATGTGAAAGTGTCTGTTTGTTTGTCCGTCTGTCACGTCAAAACGGAGCAGCGGATCGACGGGATTTTTAGTTTGGGGATAGTTTGGAAGCTGGAGAGTGACATAGGCTACTTTTTTTTTCAGAAAACTATAAAATAAAAGTGGTAATTTTGTTTAGTCGAAACAGTCATTTCTTCCATGGCCGCTTCCAAAGAGTATGTAATCCTTTGATCAACATGAATTTGTATTTTAATAATTATAGCTAGAGAAAACTTATTTAAACTAAATTTTTATAGTAAGTTTTTTTTTGTTTAATTTAATTATTTTATTAATTATACTTTCAGCTAATATTGAAGAAATCCAACAAAATCTTAATGGAATTATTATAAAAATAAATTAAATATTTTGATAAACTTTGAAATTTATCCACCTAGTTCTAGATACATACTTGGAGTGACAGATATGTCCAAGCCTCATAAGCCCACTTGAGAGGATAATTATAAGTAGATTATTTTGACAGTGTCAATAATACTAAGGTATTTCAAACTTGGAACGCTTCTAGTCATTTATAATATAACGGTTTTACAAAACAATAAAACCGATATTATGTGCCGAGAGGGAAAACATACAGCATTGTCTATGAAGAAGCAGTGTGTACTTAGCTTTACGATGGTGTGGTCTGGCCTTTAGCCATAGACAAAGTCGATCTTCCACTATTCGTCCGCTAGGTGTCGCCTGTGTCCCCAGCTAGGGCGGAAGGTGTTTGCCGCCATTTCGAGTCTCATAGTCTTCACCAGGAAGAACTTCCTGCAATGCTGTATGTTTTCCCTCTCGGCACATAATATCGGTTTTATTGTTTTGTAAAACCGTTATATTGATGTGCCTCCGGAAAACATACAGCATTGTCTATGAAGACGTGTTTGTTATCTGCTGGTGAAAATAATTAACACAACGCTATGATGATTAAGACATTTTATATTTATGTCTGATAAAAATAATGTTAAATTGTCATTATAATATAATAAGAAAGTTTTCAGAGTTAAAGAAAACGATCAAAATGGTTTTTACTTATTTCTAGGGAGACTAATCGTTTGCAATAATTGTTACAAAAATTATGTCTTGGACAATTTCCAATTGCCCCTAGAAAGTATTTTTTACCACCTCAAAGAGGCGAACAGATCTGCAGCTTCCTGAAGCTATCAGTAAGCACATTTTATACTTAATTTCATTTACTGCAGTATTAAGCTTTAATTAATTATTTAATTTAGTTACTTTGTCTTTTAGTCATGACCTAAAAGAAGTATTCTCTAATTATCTCGAGAAGTATTACTGGTATTACTGCCGGTATATTTGAAATGGTTTCCAAGCTGGCTATGAACATGTGAGTCAGTTTCAAGCCCAAAATATGGAATAAGAAAACTGTTTTAATGGACTCTGCGTCCAGATGATAAGAATAGTACTTTGCTGATATACTAACGATATCGAGGAGTTAATAATCTTAGACTTGGTTGGCAGAAAGCCACTTTAGGAATAGACTTGGGTCCCAACCACATTTAAAATTTCGTTTCATGTTTCAGTTGGAGAATTATAGTTTTTCTCTGTGAAGTCCAAAGATTCCAAAGATTATAATAATTTTTCTGTTACAATAGATTTATCAAGAATTTATGCGATATTATAAGGCTTAGTCAAGGGATGTTAAGGATCGTCTTGATTATCACCATCTAAAATATCTTCTACTTGCTGGCATATAAGCCGTTTAGGTAGATTTACGTCAGTTTTGTTTTTATTTAATAAATCTTTTCCTTCTTATGACCACTCATATTTGACTACCCCACCCCCAATTTTTTAAATTTTCAGGTGATTTGTAATGCTTGAACCTGTGGAGGTGGCAGTAACAACGTTATACCTATCAGCGTCTTGGACAAGTGCAGGATTTCACGCGTGTGATCCAGAGATCGCGATTTCGGAACTTGTGATCAGAGAAAGAAAGCTCGAGTACACTCTGGCTCGACTATCATGCATGTTCTGTATAGATGAGTGCCCCAACTCTACTCGGAAGCGTCCGTTAGCGAGAAAGTGAGTAACTGGAGGTTCTAGTATTTTTGTCGAGTGGTTTATAGCTCCGCGCCACAACACACACAGCTGTGTGGCTCCGCGCCACATCATCTCTTGGCATACCTTTGTAGGAATCGAGATAGTATGTCGAAGTTACATTTTGTCGAATTAGCGTTACAATATTTGTGAGTAGTAGCGGCAGTGCGGCCGTGCCGTGGCCTACAGAATCTCGCCGGCCTCGCTATTACGCATAACGAAATTGGCAAAGCTCCGCCAGGGTACAGCAGACTCTAAAGTGCACGCAGGCCAGGCAGTACCTCTGTTCTATGAAGCGATCTAGACTCCTGTTGAATTTGTCTACTTGCTACTAAATTATTCGCTATATTTTGAATTCTCTGCTGTATTTCGCCGAATTTGGGAATATTCCCAGTGTTGAGAGGGCGTTAGGGTAGGTTTTTAGTAACTGACTGTACAAACCAGGTTTCTCCAGGTGTCTAACGGCCTCCGCAGTTTCTTGGTCCATCGGTCTATTAGTAGGCAGGTAAGACCTTGACGAACTTCCGGGTCGGGATAGGGTGTCCGCGACCCTGCAGGTAAGACCTTGACAAACTTCCGGGTCGGGATAGGGTGTCCGCGATCCGGCACGTTACTGGGTCTCAGCGACCCAGCACGTTAGTGTTGCAATAATTTTCTACGAACTTTCGCTGGTAGGGTCTACGCGACCCAGCACGTTACTGGGTATCCGCGACCCAGCACGTTGCTGTTGCAATAATTTTCGACGAACTCTCGCTGATAGGGTCTCCGCGACCCAGCACGTTATTGGGTCTTTGCGATCCAGCACGTTGCAGTTGCAATAATTTTCGACGAACTCTCGCTGATAGGGTTTCCGCGACCCGGCACGTTACTGGGTCTCTGCGACCCAGCACGTTACTGTTGCAAAAGTGTATCAGCCTCCGCGTCGCAGCCTGTAGGCGCAACTTAGTAGGTGTATGTCGTCATGACCTGACCTCTCAAACACTAAGCGGTTATATGAGACTGCGCTGCTGTCAGATCCCACAAACGAAAATGCAAACACAAAAACGAACCTTGATAATTGGTCCTTAAAACCACCCGATGCGATTGTGCAGTAGGGATACGAGTGTAGATTCCTTTACTCTAGTTTTATATCTAGTTTTTTTTTTCCATTCAGTCTCCAAGCTGAAGGAACACCGACTTCACGGAATGTGAAATATGACAGTGACTAGTTCTGACAAGTTATATGTGTTGGTGATGTAATTATAATTAGGTACTGTCTGCGCAAGTAATAATAAATAAAAAAGTGATGAGTTATTTTAATTAACTATTCGTTCAGCTTTCGAAGATTGGTTGCATTATTCCATTGCTTTTCTTCCGCAGAAAAGGCTTGGAAATGAGACTGGGAGTCTTGTTTATAACAAACAGACCATAATCCTTCCTTTCAAAAGTGCCCGGATCAATCTGTTGTTATTGGTAATGTCATTGCATGTACATGTACTGGTATTGTCATTGCACTGGTATTGTCATTTAATGTTTCACTGTTACTTGTGAAGGCATTATTTTCTTTAAAAAAATGGTTAATGTGTGGCAAGAGCAAGATACACACATGAGATTCACTATTATTAACCCGCACAGATCAGTTTTGCGTATATAGAGGTAGGTAACTATATTGTGTTGACAAAACACACAGTTGGTAGTACGACCATAATGAAATACAATATAAACGTGTATAAGACAAACGTTACCTGTAATGTGCAAGATAGTGAAAGCCCAATTTACATGTGGGGTACTAACATTACGTTCTAATAAGATATATGAAGAAAATAATGTCAAATGTACGAAATAGCACATTGCTTTAATTTTTCAGTCTGTTTTATTATATTTTCGTTGCCGATGTGAAAGGAATTTGTTCCGTGAACATTTCTTAAATAATTTCAAAGATGAGGGTAGGTAAAAACCCAAGCTCATTTCTGGGAGCAAACGTAGCCTTTTTAATAAAATTCTACCGCCTTTAAATCAATTCACCTTTGTGTAAGTAAATTCAAAAGTTTATAAAGATTCACCCATGGGCAAAAGGGATAAAGACCCGCAATGCATGGTATTGATGTAACATAAACACTAGGCATTATGTTTTTTTTTTTTCTCTTTTTATTAATAATGTGTAATGAGTAACGATATAAATATCCTTAGCTCAGAAAACGCTAGCAAGTTTATTGTGCCTGCTATTCATGTTGGTTAGAAAAAATCGTAAACATAACTCTTTATTATTTTTAATTTCAATACCGGGTTGGTTAAAACATATCATGCAAAGCTTAAGCTTAAGCTTCCCTACAATTGTAGTGAACGTATTGCCGATTTTAAGAGTAACAAGGTTGAAATTCCATCATAAGTTTGAAAAGTTTCTTGTCAACTGGTTTGATGAACTTTTTATGTACATTTACTTAGTTCTAACAGTTTTGCATATCCAGTTGGTGTCTTGACATTGATACAAATCGGCTTAGTCAAGTTCTCATCAGTATTGTATTTGTAAAAAGACTGACCTGATATATCACGCATCGATCCGAGGATCGACCGTTACCTCAGCTCTTAGTTTCCTTTTCTCGGTGTTTGATGGTTGTTGATCAGTCTCACTGCAGCTGCTGGTCAAACTTTCCTCTTGTACTGGATCCCTCTCGTCGATGTCGATGTAATGGAGCCCGTTGACCAACGCCATATTTTTCCGCAAATTCCGTAATAACCGAGAAAAAAATAACAAATTTAATATAGATCGTTTATGAAAGACGTTAACAATTAACGTGTGAGTTGAATTTCCGATCTTTATTTGAAGATCATGAAGATTCAGGACGATTTTCGTCCGTACGTGACGAAAGTACACAACGCTATGAGACTCGAAATGGCGGCAAACACCTTCCGCCCTAGCTGGGGACACAGGCGACACCTAGCGGACGAATAGTGGAAGATCGACTTTGTCTATGGCTAAAGGCCAGACCACACCATCGTAAAGCTAAGTACACACTGCTTCTTCATAGACAATGCTGTATGTTTTCCGGAGGCACATCAATGTAAGATCGTAACATTCGTAACCTTTTTTCTCCGTTTAAAAAAAAGTAAGTCTGGCCATATAAAGTTTTCATTTAGTTCGTGAGCCTTCATCTAGTATAGTGCGCCAAGCTTTTCTGTTCCGGTGATTATCTTTGGAACTAAAACAGTTTTCATACGACAGTCCATTTTCGTATTGCAAGTGGCTTTTCTGTCACGGCTGTCACCGGAACAGAAAAGCTTGTGGCACTGTACTATTGTTGATCGAAGATGTAATCATAATCACTGACGTTTTAGCCGTGTGACAGGCGGTGTGTAAAAATTCTCCGCGATTATTATTGATAGTCTATTTTTATTAGATGTTGGTGATATGAAGTTCACCGGATCCACTATCCATACTAATATTATAAATGTGAAAGTGTGTTTGTTTGTTTGTTTATTTGTTTGTTTGTTTGTTTGTCCGTCTTTCACGTCAAAACGGAGCAGCGGATCGTCGAGATTTTCGGTATGGGAATAATTTGAGAGCTGGAGAGTAACATAGGCTACTTTTTATTCAGGAAAATTTTAATATAAATATGGTAATTTTGTAAATAAAATCGTGAAACTGTCGTACTTTACACAACTGTCATTTCCTACATAGCCGCTTCCAAAGAGTAGGTATGTCAAAGAGTATGTAATCAGTGACGTTTTTGTCTCTTTGGATTACCTATTTTTAATAAGTGACATTTATGGCAGGCAGATTTTGGTGATACGAAGTTTATTGCCCGTAGTGTGAGTTTTTATATCAAAAAACGCAAACTATTTCGACTCCGTATTTATGTCAATTTGTATGAAAACTTTATTAGCGCCTCTAGCGGCGAGAAGCGCGCTTATATAGTTTTCATACAAATTGACATAAATACGGAATCGAAATAGTTTGCGTTTGCTTGACATAAAAACTTACACTCGGGGTACATGTCCAATAAAATTTATATGGCAAAACAACGTTTGCCGGGTCCGCTAGTAATTTATATGTTTGCCGGGTCAGCTAGTTGTTATTAAAATATTTCACTATCGACCAAGATGCAAATAGCTATAAAACCCTAGTCCAAACGGAAGTACAATAAGCGACACAGCTTAAGTGACAAAATAGCGCAATATATTACTGGCAATGCAATATCAGCGCAATAGCTATAAAAGGATTTGTCAAATGGTTCAATATGCTTGATCCTGTCGATGTTTACAACTATGGAGCCGTTTTATTGCTCAATATAAGACAAACAGAGCTAAAAATAGATAAAGTTTGCCTTCTTTTTCTCTCTCTCTATTATTCGTGAATTAGAGATTAATAATCTAAGTATAAAACCAAAAATATATAAAAATAATGAAAATTTTCTTTGTTTTTGAAATTTTTTAAAGTCGAGTTAAGATACGAATATCGTTTTTCTAGCTACAAAATAATCAAGATCGTTTATTAAGCTTCAACATATATTTTTAACTGCTCAAAATAAAGAATATTTGATTGTTTACTGTTGAATTGAAAAATTGGTTGTTTTCGATAATTTGGAAGATCGTGCCCTTAAGGATCGATAAGGAAAATAAGAAATGACCCACCACGCGGGCCCAATGCTTATTGGTGGGTATTAACAACTGCAGATGCAGCCGGGACTGGCTTAACGTGCTTTCCAAAGCACGGAGGAGCTCGAGGTTATAAATTTTTGGTCACCCACCCCGACCGACCATTGCGAAAGTTGCTTAACCTCAACGATCGCCGGTTGAGCGCTCTAACAACTGCACCACGGGCTCCTCCCATCCTAGCGATGTTTGCAACTATGGAGCAATTTTATTGTTCACTATACGACAAACAGAGATAAATAATATAGATAAAGTTGTGTCATCTCTATCTTTCTCTTTTTCTTGGTCCTCTTTACTTTCTTTCACTATACTTCAGGCAGTAGCCGTCAGTACAGAGGGCCCCGATCGCGGTAATCCTATTACGCATTAGTTAAGTGTACGTGCAGTTGAAGTGCAAAACCGTTTTTGATAACGCGCGGCTTTGACAGTGCGACAACGTTTTCTGTTCCGGTGATAATCTTTGAAACTAAAACAGTTTTCGTACGACAGTCTGTTTTGACAGCTAATTTCGTATTGCAAGTGGTTCCTCTGTCGCGGATGTCACCGGATCAGACAGGATTGTGGGACTATAGGTTTGCGTGACGTGTGCGTCGTTATGTCATTACGGCAATACGAAGTCAAACGTCAAGACGCAAACGTGATCAAAACGCGCTGCATAGAATTACGGCGATCGGCCCGCAGGGGCACGGAAAAATGTTAGGGACCCGCACAGATCACCGCGGTTATGTTAACAGTTAGTTGGTTAAAAGACCAACTAACTGACGGTTAAACTACTGATTACGTTGGTAACGCAGGCCTTAGTGTGGAATAAAAAAAATTGGTTGTCTGTAAAGTCGGTTTACGGACGATAACTTTATGTGATAACAGTAATGGCAGGAAGGATGTCGTGGACAAACGGCCTATGGATGCATGATATGAACCCAGGACCTCAGAGAAGGCGGCACCTTGAAAAATGGCGTGCAAATCACTCTTCCACACAGTGGTCGTCGAAAATGGAATTTATATTTTGTAGGTAATTAAAATAACTGATCAACTTCATAGAAAAACTTTACTAATCAATATTCCAAACACATACGCAAACTGATTATTCGTAATAACACTCAATAACAAACAATTTAATAAGTTATTACACAATAATTAATAATAATTACAAAATCTGATTACAGTGTCTCGTCTTGTCTCCAAGGCACAGATCACCTATAGTAGCAAGCCTCCAAGGTAACCGCGTTTGTCTATTTTTATTATTATTGTAGTATTTAATCAACATCATCATCATCATTAGTCATACGACGCCGTACTTTGAATCCCTAATAGTAATATAAATGTGAAAGTCTATTTGTTTGTTTGTTTGTCGCAACGGATCGACCTGATTTTTGGTATAGGGCTAGTTTGGGAGCTGGAGAGAGACATAGGCTATTACTTTTTATCCCGTAAAATCTTCTCATTCCCGCGGGATGACGTCGTGTAGTCCACGCGGGCGAAGCCGCGGACGTAAGACTAGTAAATGCATATAATTTACAATTTTTAACGTTTTGAATTCGGTTACTTACCTTTTACACGAAACTCTGCATGCTCCATTTCGTCAACAAACTATCTGTAACAAAAAAAAGAACAAATTTTAATACAAAAACGTTTTTGAAAAAAAAAATTAACCGCCTTCAAAACGGGTCTTCAAACAAAAATCAACAAACACTAAAAAACTAAAAAAATAATAAGATTTTTTTTATTCAAAGGACGATGATACGTGACTTTTTCTAATTAACCGACTTCTAAATCAAAAAGGAGGAGGTTCTCTATTCGTCTGTATGTAAGTTTTTTTCTTTTTTTTTGTGTATGTCCACCGATTACTCGAAGACGGCTGAACCGATTGAAATGGTTCAAACGTTATTACATCAGGTTGGTTTCCAAGTTGGTCCCATTTTTTGAAATTTTGAAATCGGTTCAGTAGTTTTCAGGAAATCTTGAAAATACTGTCGTTTTCGTTACCACTTTATGTGAATTCAATACGTATCTTTAGGCATAACTCCTTTGTTTATAAACCGATTTAGATGATTCTTGTTTTGTTAAAAAGGGGATACCTCAAGGTATTTTAACCGACTTCGAAGAAGGAAGTTTTCAGTTTGATCACATACCTATTTACCAGAAAACACGTAAATTGCCTGCACGATGCACTAAAAAGAGTGAAATAAAAATTATTTTTATAAAAAATAAAACCGCCTTCAATAAAACCACATCAAAAAAGTAAGAAATAATTCCTCAATAAATAAATAACGTAAGTACTTTGAAGTCGGGCGGGTTTTAACAAAAACATGTTTCCCGCCCGACTTCAAAGTACTTACGTTATTTATTTATTGAGGAATTATTTCTTACTTTTTTGATGTGGTTTTTTGAAGGCGGTTTTATTTTTTTATCTTGGTACTTACTGAACTGTTTGAAATCGGTGCCGTCTTATACGTATTGAGGTAATTACGTCCTACACCTCACGCATGGGACCGGGTTTTTTTTATATGTTAGTTATTTCACTCAGTATATTTCGTTCTTATTCTTTTTGGCTTGGCACCGACTTCAAACAGTTCAGTAAGTACCAAGATAAATTAGAAAAAGTCACGTACTGGACAAAAAATGTTAAAAATAAAACAGCGAACTTTTTTCACCGATTTTCTCCCAACTGACAGATGTTGAGTTACACAATTTAGCCCCATAATACCAGTTCAAATTGTCGTCTACTATTTGTGTTGACCCACACGAACCAAACCCTCATTTTAAGACAAAGTGACGATAATATCATCATTGTTCACGCGCAAAAAACGCGTGCAGCCGCCTCAACACCAACAACGGCAGCGGCGAGCGAGAGGACCGCTGACCGCGACACACACGCGACACTCTGCTACCGTCCGGCTGCGCCCATACACGCGTCCATTGTCTCAGTTTATTTGTTTGCCATAGTACTATTATACTATTATACTATTATACTTACTAATAGTCAATATCTATATACAGGGTAAATTTTTAATCAGTGCACAAATTTTTAAGATCGACTCAGAATCGGTAAGCGAACAACTTTCTCCTAGAAACATAGGTCGAAATATAAATTTTTTGACTCTTCATACAAATCGGACTGATCACGTGATCAATTTTGTATGGGGAGTCCAAAAATTTTTGTCGTATTTCGACCCATGTTTCTAGGAGAAAGTTGTTCGCTTACCGATTCTGAGTTGATCCTAAAAATTTGTGCACTGGTCAAAAATTTTTCCTGTATATAAAAATGAATCCCTATTTCCCTTGGTCACGACATCACGCGTGAACGGCTGAACCGATTTGGCTAATTTTGGTCTTGAAATGTTCGTGGAAGTCCAAGGAAGGATATAGGGGTAGGGTAGGGGTAGGGGTAGGGTAGGGTAGGGGTAGGGGTAGGGGTAGGGTAGGGTAGGGTAGGGGTAGGGGTAGGGTAGGGGTAGGGTAGGGTAGGAGTAGGGTAGGGTAGGAGTAGGGTAGGGGTAGGGTAGGGGTAGGGTAGGGGTAGGGTAGGGGTAGGGGTAGGGTAGGGGTAGGGTAGGGGTAGGGTAGGGGTAGGGTAGGGGTAGGGTAGTGGTAGGGTAGGGGTAGGGTAGGGGTAGGGTAGGGGTAGGGTAGGGGTAGGGTAGGGGTAGGGTAGGGGTAGGGTAGGGGTAGGGTAGGGGTAGGGTAGAGTTAGGGTAGGGGTAGGGGTAGGATAGGGGTAGAGTACGATTAGGGTAGGGTGGAGTAAGGGGTAGGGCCACGGGAACGAAGTCGCGCTGGTTCAGCTAGTAATATTATAAAGCCTTTGAAGATACAGTCCACACTATTTATTATTCCATCACCCTTAAACAATCATCATCAGCCATTATAAGTCCCTAATCAAATTTATTATTATTATTTAAATAATGCTGGGGCATAGGCCTTCCTTATGGATGCATAAGGAGATTGAGTTATGACCCACCACGCAGGCCCAATGCGGATTGGTGGATATTAACGACTGCAAACGCAGCTGGGAACCAATGGCTTAATGTGCTGTCCGTAGCACGAAGGAGCGCAACATGAAAAGTTTTTAGTCACCCATACAGTGATCGACCGTTGCAAAAGTTGCTTAACTTCAACAATCGCAGGCCGAGTGCGCTAACCACTGCGCCACCCCCTCTTTTAATAATATAGCCTATTATTACGGTGACGGCTGAAAATCGGCGTTTGCTCTAGAGCAAATAAATATACTGCTGAGCTGTGACCTTTTTGCACTACTACAGCACACTGTATATGTCGCAGCCAAAGGGTTAAATCCGCCATTTAATTAAACGCCTAGGCCGATATTTTTTCCGTAAAGCCTTTTTATCTTCCCTTAATTAAATTGACGAAGTCACAAAACCTATCACGTGTTCTACAGGACTTCCGAGGGGTACATACTGCCATACTTAACCATCCGACGGATACAACCATCCGCCTCCGACATATACCTACATTATGATTGTTGTGTTAATTTTAATGTGTTTTCAATGTGTGTTGGTTCTGTTTTCTGTATAGATACATTATATGTGTGTGTCTGAAGTGATAAATAAATGTCTTATCTATCTATTATAGCGATGCTTGGTATTTCCCTGCTCGATCGAATCAGAAATGATGAGATCCGCAGGAGAACTAAAACGACCGACATCGCTCGAAGGATTGCTCAGTTGAAGTGGCAGTGGGCGGGACACATAGCGCGGTGAACCGATGGCCGTTGGGGCGGAAAGGTTCTCGAATGGCGACCGCGAACCGGACGACGTTCCGTGGGCAGGCCCCCTACAAGGTGGACCGACGATCTGGTCAAGGTCGCGGGAAGCCGCTGGATGCGGGCAGCGCAGGACCGATCGTTGTGGAGATCCTTGGGGGAGGCCTATGCCCAGCAGTGGGCGTCGTACGGTTGAAATGATGATCTATTATAGAGCCTACGGTCATTGGTCTACTCCAAGACGTTTATTTTAAAACATTCATCTAAAAGTGGAAAAGTCAACATTCTATATCTAAGTGAAAGCAATATTGATGAAGTATTGATAGGAACAGTAAATATATGAAACACAAAATGAGTTTTTAAACCAAATAGTAAAGTATCAATAGCGGTGACAGATTGAGATGTATGGCTGTTGACCTTTCGGGCCTTCGTTGAAAAGGCCTATTATTTGTGATGGTATTATAGTTACTAGCTTTTTACTCACGGCTTGAAGAAAAAGAATAAAGAATGCGGTACATGAAGATTTTAAAACGAATCAAAGTGCAGGACACATTCACTCAGCCAGGCTGAGTGAATGTGTCCTGCACTTTGTGTGTGTGCACGCAAGAGAAAGACATAAAATATAAAATTTAATTTAATATATATCTGTACTAATCGAATAGGCTCCGAAACTACTGGACCGATTTCGAAAACTCTTTGACCATTAGAAAGCTACGTTCTTCCCGAGTGACATAGGCTATATTTTATCCCGATGCTCCCACGGGAACGGGTACCTCGCGAGTGAAACCGCGAGGATCTGCTAGTTTAATTATAAAATTTTGCCCGCATTAGCTGTTTTTCCTTGGCAACGAAATATTTCCCGGGGTTAACAGTAGCCTATAATATCTGAGATCATATAATACTATTATTTGATCTGAGCCTATAACCGTCTTTTGCCCGTTACCATGGGCATTTCAGATGTCCAATCAACCGGACTACGGAAAAATAATTATTTTCCTATAAGTAACAGTTGGCAGGGGTACGGTACGGCGGAAAAAAGATGCCTTATCTACATCTGTGACAAATTTGAACTAGATATGTTCAACCGTTTTGCCGTGATTGAGTTGGTATCAAACATAGGGCAAAGGACCGCTTTGTTTTGCGCTTTGAAGCCTTATGCCCGAATACTCGTACGCTACTTATCTTTGGGAGCGTCTCACACATCGCCCTGTCACTTTTAATGTCAAACGTATAAAAGAGATGCCATGATGTTTGAGACGCTCCCAAAGATGATTTGCGTACGAGAATTCGGGCGTTAGTGCTATTATTGGTCTTAGGTATAGGAAAAATGTGATAGTAAAAAACCACGAGCCCTATAAGTAGCTCTCAGGCGGGATGTGAATGCATAAAAATAATATAAAATCTCTGGTCTTAGGTATTTAAGACAAATTATAGCAAGACGCATTTTCTTATAAAATAGTTTTATGTATATAACACAAAATGTGCGAAAGGTGCCAAATGCCCCAGTTTTGGCCACTTATTGATATTATTTTTATTTTTACTTTTTGACATTCATAGTGCTATTTTCATTATTAAAAATATTGAAAATGAAGAATTAGAAAAAGTCAACTCGTGGTTTCGAGTCCCATATGAGCTAGTTGTGAGAAGGTACTGTATAATTCTTAATTTTCAATATTTTCACTTATTGATAGCCAAACTTTTACAAATGTATAGGGAAATATCAAAACTAAATCCAGGTTAAATCAAAATATTTTAATGTTATTTAATTGCAAAAAACAAAGATTTATAAGAGTTTACTTTTATCTATATAACAAATTCCTTAAAATCTCCTTAATCTTTAAATTTAAAACAGAAGAGGGTGGTCAAATGCCTGCCCAGTTTTATCTAAAAAAAGATTGACTCAGAAAAAGATATCTGAGGTTGAACTGGTGAGTGTTTGGACCAGTGCTGATGGCAAACACTACAGCTTCCCAAGATCTGGCCAGACGATTGGTCATCCTACTTCCTACTAATATATCGTACTTCCTACTCTTCCTATTCCTATGTCATAGTGTCAGCTTCCTAAGATCTGGCCAGACGATTACGGTCATCCTACTTCCTACTAATATTATAAATGTAAAAGTTTAGATGTTTGGATGTTTAGATGTTTGTATGTTTGTTACTCACTCACGCCAAACAGCTGAACGGATTTGGCTGAAATTTTGGACACATACTTTGTAGCCTGGAGAGGATAATAGGCTACTTTTTGTCTCGATCCCGCGGAATAACGTCGATTAGTCCACGCGGGTGAAGCTGTGGGCGGAAAGCTACTAATATTATAAATGTAAACGTTTAGATGTTTGGATGTTTGTTGCTCAATCACGCCAAAACGGCTGAGCGAATTTGGCTGAAATTTGGGACACAGATACTTTGTAGCCTGGAGAGGAACATAGGCTACTTTTTACCCCGGAAAAATATAAAATTCCCGCGGGATAACGTCGTGTAGTCCACGCGGGCGAAGCCGCGAGTGTCAAGCTAGTTGAGTTATAATGTACTCAATGATTACGGTAGATAATTTTATAGTTTCAAAACTGTTACACCTTCGATTATCTTTGAAAATAGGTCGTAGTGTCAACCAGTATGTCACATACAAGTTATAGTAAACCACGTTGGTATGGCTTCTAGTCGACGTGAGGGATTAAAGAATTATGTGGTTCGAGTAGTTGTGTCGAATTCAAACATCATCGATTTCTTTTCAACAATAAGACTGCCATTTATAAAAAAACACTACTTGCTTTCCTTTTTTTAAAACCATATCCATTATAATATGATATTTGTGTCTGTTTGTCCGTCTTTCACGTTAAAACGGAGGAACGGATCGACGTAATTTTTGGTATGGGGATAGTTTGGGGAGCTGGAGAGTGACATAGGCTCTTTTTTACCCAGGAAAGAATCACCTTCCTGTGGGATAATGTAGAAATCTTCACGCGAGCAAAGGCCAGTTTTAAATAATTGGAAAAAAGTGAAAATTTCATAATATATTGAAAAAGGCCGTTTGACAACATTCGCTAAGACTGTTGTGTTTTTTCTCTATTTTTTCCACAGCGGGGTAGCACTTAGCTTTTATCACACCTGATATTAAGTGATGATAAGGCTGAAGGTGGAAGCGCACAGCTCCCGGAATCCTCAACACTGAGGAACTGGCTATCTTATCTCTAACTGCCGGAACACAACAATGCTGAAAACATCGTTGTTATGGCGTCAGACTTAGATAAGAAAGACGAACAAACAAACAAATACTTTTACATGTATAATATTAGTATGGATTACATAAAGTGTATTATTATAAATCTACATTGCACCCGTGCGAAGCCGGGATGTAAGTCAATGTAAGCTTTCGGTAGCTTAGTTGGTCAGAGCATTTTGGTCTGAGATCCTAGGGGCGCGGGTTCGAATCCCGCCTTAAACCTACTTGCAGGGCTGGTGATTTTTTCTTTACCTTACAATTTTTGCAATACTTTAAGAATTGCATTGTAAATGCATACTTACAAGTAACTTAAAATCTTATAAAATACTTATATATTATATCTTTCAGTAATTTGCGGTTTGAAAGTACAAACAAACAAAGTGGACAAATAAAGACCTTTAAGTTTGAACTAAGTTTTTCTATTTATCAATATTTAGAAAGGGTTATGACTAGTGTTGTATGATGTGTATCTTTTACTCGATACTAAATAAGTCTTGTAATAATTTGAATTGAGTTCTTTTTACCGTCCCGCAAACGATCTACAAACGCCGCTAATTGACGCTAAAAGAAGAAACAAGTGACGACTCGGTAGTCGTACGTCGGACGCCGGTGCGTCGGCATTCATATAAAATGTATGAAAACTACATGAAAGACGTCGGTGGCGGCGATTTTCAGTGGCCCGTGTATGGCTGTAACGGTGCCGTTTCCTTCCAGTCACTTGGACGGCTAGAACCTCCACGATGGCTGGGAACGAAATAGTTTAACTTACTGGCCATAAATAGAATTCTGAAACAGTCCTTTCAAAATTTAAAAATCTTCGATCTCTTTTCAGCTCGATGGTTTCGGTAGGACTAGACCAAATTGAGCTGACCAGGGAACGTGGAACCATTTTAAATTTTGAAAGGACTGGTCCAGAGTTCTATTTATGGCCAGTAGGTTAAACTATGACGTTCCCAGCCATCGTGGAGGTTCTATCCGTCCATGAGACTGGAACGAAACGGCATCGTTACACGGCGACGCACAAAGACTCCAGTCCGAGTCCACCTCAAGTCCTTGAGTCTTCCAAAAAACTTTAGTCATGACTACAAGAACTCGTGACTGACTCTTTTTAAAAGAACTCGGGATTGAGTCCTCCGAGTCATTTGCTGAAGTCAAATAAGTTGATGCTGCCCATTCGGACTTTCACTAAACTTAAAGGACTTGAGACACTTAAGACTCAAATGATACAAAGAAGTTATTTAAATTTTTACTTTTTTGCATTTACAATGCAATTTTCAATGCAAAGACTTAAATGACTCAAAAAGACTCAGATGACTTAAAAGACTGAAAAGGCTCAAAAGACTCATGACTCGAGTCTCGAATTTGAGACTTCTTTAGTCTCAAATATTTGACATCACTAGTTATGACTTGTGAATTTTTAGGGTCAGCTCACTCCTAAAGGATGCGCAACAATAATATAATACATAATCATTAAGGTCACAGACGGTTCCATTAATTTTACTGAAAAGTTATTTTAAGGCGAAGATATACACATACATGTGGTAAAAATTCATGAAAATTAGGTTGTTATTGTTACTTCATCACCATCACTCGCCTTCCTTATGGATCGTATATATCGTATATATGAATCGATCGTATATATAAAAAATCGTGCATAGACCACATACTAAGTAATATCAAAAATGCCGATGCTAAGATATTGCCTTTGTATTTATCGGACCACGATACGGCACAATTATTAAATTTCAGTGTCAAACAAAAACCGTCAAAACCTGAAAGATATTTTATATATAAAAAAGATTACTCAGCTGAGAACATAACAAAATTTAAAGATTGCTTACATAGTCTTTCATGGAGCGACGTTTTTAGTGAGACTGATTTTAACAAGGCTTTTTCCCAATTTTATGAAATGTTTTGTTTGTTGTACAATTTATGTTTTCCCACTATAAAAGTCAAGCCAAGACCCAAAAACATTAATAACAGATGGATAACAAAAGGTTTGAGAAAAAGCAGTAAAACAAAAAGACTGTTACGCTATCGATACTATACAAACAAGACATTAACAAATAAAAATAAATACTTGACATACTCTAAAACTTTAAAAAACATTACATTTAAATCCAGAAAAAATTCCAATATTAATTTCATTAACAATAGTGACAATAAATGTAAAGCGACATGGACAGTAATAAATAATGAAGTAAACGGAAACGACCAAATTAGAAACAGTATTTCTGAACTTGTAATAGACAATAAACTTTTAACCAATCCGGCTGAAATAGCAAACGCTTTCAATAACCATTTGGTTGACAGCCATATATCTCCAATCAAAAAGAGACATTCTAATTGTTCAATGCTCAATTCGATGTTTCTTATGCCCATGTCAGAAAAAGAGGTAAAAACAGAAGTACTAAAACTAAATAATACAAATGCGGAAGGTTATGATGGAATCAGTACCAAAATCATAAAATTCTGCATTAATGAAATAATATCAGTGTTAACTTACCTTATCAATAAATCGTTTTCAGCAGGAACTTTTCCGGACGTTTTAAAATTGTCTGTTATTAGACCTCTTTTCAAAAAAGGTAAAAAAGATAATTTAAACAATTACCGCCCAATTGCACTTATCCCTATTTTCTCAAAAATTTTCGAAAAGTGCATGTTAAAAAGATTGATTGCCTTCTGCAACAAATATAACATTATAAACAAAGATCAGTATGGTTTTCAAAATGACAAATCTACAACTCTAGCTATTTATACTTTACTGAGTACTGTTTTGGATAAAATAAATAATAATTATTGGACTACAGGGCTATTTTTTGATTTATCAAAAGCTTTTGATTGTGTTCCGCATAGCTTATTATTGCAAAAGTTAGAAAGTATAGGTCTGAGAGGTGTTACTCTGCAATGGCTATCATCGTACTTATCTAACCGAAAACAATGCGTTACAGTAGATAGAATCCATAAAACTGAACTACGACCATACTCTTCTGGTTATCGTGAAATTAAAACAGGTATCCCGCAGGGAAGTATTTGAGGCCCCGTTCTGTTTATACTATTTATAAATGATATATTGAGTGACGCGCGGGGCGCGGGGTGCATACGTATTTGATAGCTCTCCTGTATTTAATTACAAAACATCAGTTTTAATCAGTGTTTTCGTCAAAATATTAGCCAAACAAATTAGTTTATCGAATACCTAAATGTGTGTGTGAGTTAACTGAAGAATTCCTTCGGATTTGCAACAAAAGTGAAGTGATTTCTCAAATAACAATCGTTAATGTTACAAAGTGTCAATACGAATTTCGCCCGGCTGTGTATAGCTGACAAACCGGTTGACCTTGAACGCGTATCGGCTGTCTACATCGATCGTTGATAAGAAAAAGTTAACCGGCAAGTGATTTTAATATTGGTCGGTTGTAAATAAGTGCCGCGCGGTGTAGAGGATAACAGTACGGAATTAAAGACGTTCAGTCGTTAACGATCAAACCTCATTGAACATATAACTTTTTTTAATAATTTTTTGTCTTTAATATATATATATTTTTTTTTTGTTTGTTTTTTTTGCTTTTTTTTCCTGTGCTGCTTTCTTTTATTACTTACTTTTCTATCACGGTGATCCTAAATCATGTCGCCAGAGAAAGCAATTTGTGGTGGCTGTCGAAATATCATTGCAGACAGACGCCATCTGTTTTGTGGTGGGTGCAAGCAATATTACGACCTGATATGTGCTAATGTGTCGGAAGAACGCTTTAACAACACGCTAGCAGGCGAACATGGGTTCACTTGGAGATGTGTTCTATGCAAGAGCCGGGAACCTAAATCTGACAACACAAACACTCCGGTACGAGGTATATTAAGTGGTGTCACGACGCGTCGAGGGGCTGCTATCGAGAGCCCCTTACATCTCGACGTTTCCTTGGCAGAGCAGCCACAGTCACCGGATTATCATAATGACACTGCTCATAACATAACTATGGAAATGACGGATTTACAAACAGTGCTCGTGGAGATGCGTTCGTTCAGAGAGGAAGTACGCGTTGATATGAAGACGAACCAAGCTCAAATGAACCGAGTCGAAGAGACACTACTCTCACTTACACGCAGGATAGTTAAATGTGAAGAACGTATGGATCACTTTGAACAAAGATTAGCGAAATTGGAGCAAAATGTTCACCAAAGCCAAACCGATCATTCTCTCTCTGCAACAATTGCTCAGTTGAAGGCGGAGATCAATGATCGAGATCAAGACCTACTACTAAATGATATCGAGATATCGGGCATACCGGAACGAGCGGGCGAAAATCTCAATCATGTTGTTACTACCATTGCTGCAAAGCTGGCAGTGAATCTTTCCGAACTGGAACTAGTGAGCACGGTTCGAGTGGGTCGTGTCATCACTGCAACATCGGCGGAGGGCCCTACCTTGAGGCCTCGCCCCATTGTCGTACGACTGGCAAGGCGTCTTGTGCGTGATCAGTTTCTTGAAGCCGCTAGAGTTCGTCGCGGAGCCACCACTGAAGGCATGGACCTCCCTGGCAAGCCGTGTAAATTCTACGTTAACGAGAGACTAACTAAAGAGAATAGGCGACTGTTTAGGCGAGTTCGAGAAATAGGAAGAAGTTTGGCTTGGCGGTTTATCTGGACGCGTGAGGGTCGAATTTTCGCTCGACAATCTCAAGATAAGGACGCCCCACGACATCGTATTCGCACTGACTCAGATCTTGTTCGTATTTTTGGTCCAGCTGCTGTTGGCTCTAACGATTAATTTGCATAGAATATTTCAAGACTGTATAACCTTTGTACGGCCTTTTTCTCTGGTGGTACCATTAATACTTTATAGCACTTCATATTATAACTGTTATATCGTTCTTAATCATAGAATATCCAAAAATATTTCTAAAAAGTTAATTAATACCAAACGTGGTGCGAACGAAAGTAAAATATTTTATATTCTATCTCTTAGTAATATTAGCTTTTATTTAATAATAATTTTATGTTTGTATTCTATTCAACATAATGTAAATTTCTTTGTTCACTTTAAACAAACAGAATTAATGAACAGTTCTGTTAATGTTTACCTATCTTTTACTATTATCGTGATTAATTTAATACAAATCAAGACTAAAAACTTCATTAATTCGATTAGTTTAAAAAAATTATATGAATTAAATTTCTTAGTTGTGTATTATGAATTTAATATCTTAATTGTGTATGGGTGGTTAATCTCTAATCAAATTGTAATATACTTTTGTTTAATCAAAAGTCACTATTCAAATTCTATAATGTATATTGGGAATGTATTCAATAAATTATTCATCATGTTTGTGAAAGTATTTTTTAAATTTAAAATAATTAATTTAGACTTAATGTATGTGTTTTCAATCTTTAATAAAATTGTAATATACTTATGTGCAATCAAAAGTCAGTATTCAAATTATTTTATGTATGTAAAGAATGTATTGAGTAAGTTATTTATTACCTTTATGAAAGTGTTTTTTAAATTAAAATTCAATATAGCCATGAGGAACAGCTTAGTAATAAAGAATCAATGTTATTGTACTTTCATGTTTTTTGAGTATGTATTGGTCAAGCATGATTTTAAATTTACTGTAAATTTTAATATAAATGCTATGTTTAATCAAACAATATTTAGTCAAACTGTGTCCGTAATTGATCTCATCATATACATTATTAAAAATTACAGCTTCAGTTTGCATGTTATTATTGTTATTTTGATTGTATTATTCTGCGTAGAATTTCTTTTTACACGTGTTATGGCTTATTATTTAGCGAAAATATGCCGGTTATATAGTTTGGAAAGTATAATAGAAACTTCTAATGGAAATTTTGAATCTTTAATTATTATTGGCATTTTAAATACTATATTTGTCATTTTCTTACAAAATTCTTATTATCTTTGTTTAAATTTACGATCATATCTGCTACTATGCATGTGTGTTAATTTGTACTTGTATAATCAAATAGTAGTAGTTGAGAGTAGTGCTGCAGTGGTGGGGGAGCTTTCGAGGTTTTTGCTATGCTTCGATATGCTAGCTTGTAGACAAATCGCTTCGTATCGTGGTAGTGAAACATACTTTAATGGCAATCAATCGGATTTCTTCAATATAAGTACACATAGCTGCCTTAACTTTATATTCTTATTATTTCCACTGTTATATTTTTTACTTATATTTAATGCTATCTATTATTTATTTTACTGCTTTGTATCCATATGCTTAAATTTGCATTGTTATCACAGAAATGACATCTCTGATTCTGACATTTGCGACAACCTTTTTATGAATTCATATTCTGGGAGGTATTTATTTTGTTTGGCGGTTGATCAGATCGCTAGCGCTACATATAGCTGCTTTAATTTAATATTCTTATTATTCCCATTCTTATGTTTCTTGTTTGTGTCTTGTGTTATTTATTATTTAATTAACCGCTTTATGCCTATAAGCATATTTTTGCACTGTTATCTTGTTGTTATGACAGAAATGATATCTTTGATTTTGACATTTGTGACAATGTATTCATATTCTGGTGTTTATTTTGATTGGCTGTTGATCAGATCGCTAAAGGCCCTGATGTATTCGTGTGTATGTCCATCGGTGCCTCATGTACCTACGTATATTGCGTTTGGCTGTTTAATATTAATAAATGATTTTTTTAAAGATAAGTTTATTTAATGCAGGTTCCTTAGGAACTTCTCATGACGACTTTATCGCAGCTGTTCTTAACATGTCGCCGGATTTAATGGCAATAAATGAGACCTGGCTACGCATAGGACAAAATGACAAGGCACCTACTGTACCAGGTTATTGTCTCAAACACCTACCTCGACCTACCACTATGTGTGGAGGGCGTGGGGGAGGTGTAGGGTTTTACGTTCGACGTGGGGTCTCTGCTCGCGTGATAGACCACCCGGCGGCCGGTATTGAGCAGATGTGGCTGAAGGTTCTAATAAATGGTAGAAGGCTTGCTGTTGGTACCGCATACAGACCCCAGTGGCTTGACGTTGACAACTTTTTTGACGGTCTTACAGATAGCATAATGTCCTTCTCAAACTTTGATAGTGTCATCTTACTTGGGGATTTTAATATTAATGTGTTGCATCCTATTAATGATAAAACTAAAAAACTCTATCAGTTTCTTGACACTGTTGACTTAAAACAATTTGTAACTGAACCTACTCATTTTACGGATCACGGCCATAGTTTGATCGATGTCTTTTGTACAGATGCTCATGTGAGAGACATAAAGGTAACACATATACCTGATCTAAACCGTCATGCTATTGTGAGTGCAACTATTAATATAAAGAAAGAGAAGACCTCCCCTAAAGTCATATCTTATAGACCATTGAAGGATATAGACATTAGTGCTTTCAATAGGGACCTGGCAAAGCTGAAGTGGAATCTAATTTATTCGGCTAATGATGTAAATGACATGGTCGATATATTTAATAAGTTTGTGGAAGCTTTATTTGATGCCTATGCTCCTTTGAGGAATATTGTTGTCAGGGACAGAAAACCGCCTTGGATTACAGATGTTATAATGAAAATGATGAATATCCGTAACACTGCTCTTGCTAAATACCGTCGAGATGGTAAGGATGACAGTAAATACCAGTATAAGGATCTTAAGTCGCTGGTGTGTGTTGCACTACATAGTGAAAAGCAAGCTTTTTTCAATATGTCTATTAATAATAATATTAATAACCCTAAGGCTTTGTGGAAAAATGTTAAAGATTCCGTTATCCCAAATAAAAAAAAATGTGCTGAGTTACCTGTAGCTTTATCTAATCCTGATGTCATAAATGATCATTTCCTTGACATACCAGGTAATACATCTCTTAACATTGCTTTGATGACATTCTTTGAAGAAAATAGGTTCAATGAAGATGTTTTTGGGTTGCACCCGATTACCGAGAGTGAAGTGGGTAAACTGTTACTTAAGTTCAAATCAAATGCTAGGGGAGTGGATGAAATGAGTCTTGATATGGTGCTGTTAACATTACCTCATACGCTTCCTTACATTACGCATATTGTTAACTATTCCATTGCAACTAACACTTTTCCTGATGCTTGGAAAATGGCAAAGATCACGCCTGTGCCTAAGGTTTCTGATCCGCAGCCGTTAAAAGATCTTAGGCCCATAAGTATCCTTCCGTGTGCGTCCAAACTGCTTGAGAGAGTAGTTTATCTGCAGATGGTCTCCTATCTAGAGCGAAATAAGATTCTTCCGGTTCATCAGTCTGGGTTCCGTAGGGCGCGCGGCACTACAACAGCGCTGATGGATGTAGTGGATACTTACGGCGCAGGATAATGGTCAGGCTACTGTGCTTGTTCTTCTAGATTTTTCACGGGCATTTGACTGTATTAATATTCCTTTGCTGTTGTCCAAACTCTGCTACTACGGTTTCGACAGGAATACTGTTGCATGGTTTGGTAGCTACTTAATAATCGCACTCAACAAGTTGAACTCTGTAACAGTAATGATGGATCTGTTTCTATGTCTGCCAGCAAGAGTATACGTAGAGGTGTACCACAGGGATCGATTCTGGGTCCGCTCCTGTTTATTCTGTACAGTTGTGATGTGACCAAGGAAATACTCAATTGTAGGTATCATATGTATGCTGATGACATACAAGTCTACATATCTTTTGATCCCCAAAACACTGCAAGTGAAATCTGTAAGCTGAATGATGATTTAAATAGGATAAAATCTTGGGCAGTCCAAAACTCTCTGGTGTTGAATCCGAGTAAATCTAAATTCATGATACTTGGTTCAGAGAAACAAGTCAAAGGTGTAGAAACCAAGGATCCTTTGGTGAGTATAGATTCTCAACCTGTGGAGAGAGTTTTTGTTGCTCGGAATCTGGGCATATTGATGGATGCAGGGCTTAGGTTTGAGGACCACGTGGCTGAACTTGTTAGGAGCTGTTTATACAAACTCAAGCTACTATACAGAATCCGGTCATATCTCAGTGAACAGCTTAGAGTTAAATTGTGTGAATCACTTGTGCTCTCAAAATTAAATTACTGTCTTCCTGTATTTGGTCCTCGTCTTTTGGAGCGAACAAAGAAGTTACTGCAACGGGTGCAGAATGCTTGTGCGAGATTCTGCTTCAAAGTACCACCTAGAACGCATATCACGCCATTTCTTAATGAGGCTGGCATGTTAAAAATGAAAGCGCGATGTGATTTGCATCTTGCTAGCCTACTCTTTGATGTAGTAGTTAATAAAGTACCTGAGTATTTGGCAGACAAACTGACCTGGGCTAGTGCAAATATTCACCGAAATACTCGAGGAACTTCCTGGAAGATGGTCATGCCTCGTCATAGAACTGCTGCTTTCCGGGGTAGCTTTCGGTACTTAGCGACTAAATGTTGGAATAATCTCCCACCGCCAATTAGACAGTCAAGGACTAAGGTTGCTTTTAAATCCAATCTTAGGAAATTTCTACTGTCTATTCAGCTCAACACACCATGAGGTTGTTAAGTACCGATTTTCTTCATATTTGCGTTGTTATTATGTCTGCTATGTTCATGGTCATTATAATTATTGTTATTTTTTTTTTATCAATATTTGACATTGATGCATTCGATTGGAATATTAATTTAAATTTTATTACTTTTTACTTCTCTATTTTAATTATTCATTCATATATAATATATTATAATTGTGTATTATTTAATTAATTAACATTAACATATGACATTTTTTAAATTACCTACCTGATTGCTTTTGCTTTGTTTTATTTAATTATGTACCTACAATGAATCAATTACCAAATTAAACTATGTCACTCAAACATACGGTAGCCTCCGGCTGAAAAACAGCGTCATGGCAATGTCGTGCTGTCGCCATGCCGTGACATTATGCTGAGCCGGGGACTTTTTCACCACTGCAGTGCTGCTTGGAAGCTGTTTTAATTATTTATATTCTTTGTTTTGTCTTTTTTTTTTTTTAATTGTTAAGATACGTTTTTATGCATGCATTGCTGTGTGTGAAATAAATTATTTCTATTTCTATTTCTATTTCTATATATTTGACATTACCAAACATAAATGCATATTGTACGCTGATGACATTTCTATAATTGTGACTACAGAGAAAAAGAATAATTCGTTGACTGATCATGAAACTGACATAAATAATACAATTGACATATTGACTACATGGTTAAAATCAAACAATTTAAAAATTAATTTAGAAAAGTCGGTATTCATACAATTTAATGCATCTGAGTATAGTAATTCCAAAATAGATTTAAATGTTTGTAAAATCAAAGAAGCGTATCATGTAAAGTTTCTTGGAATCATAATAGATAGATATTTAAACTGGAAAATCCAAATTGAAAACATATGCAATAAAATCAATAAATTCAGTTATGCATTAAGGCAGGTAACAAAAGTGACAAATAAAAAAACTGCTGTGTTATGCTATCGTGCCTATGTCGAATCCGTCTTGCGATATGGATTGTTGGTATGGGGTAATAGTACGGATTGCAATCGAGTATTCGTAGCACAAAAGAAATGCATAAGAGCGATATATGGAATTCTACCCGATGAATCATGCAAACCTATATTTAAAAACGAAGGTCTTCTACCATTTCCATCTCTGTATTTAAACGAGACGTGTAATTTCGTACACCGCAACAAATATTTGTTTTCCAAAGCATCTGACGCACTGTGATTCGATTTCCCGATCATGGTTGACAAAAAGGGTTATTTAGTTTCTTCCGTTGCGCTAGCTATAACGATACCTAACATCCTAGCTAACATGGATCAAATAAAAGTTTTGTTCAAATACCGCCAAGTTTTAAAATATAATTTTTTAAGTGTCAGAAGTTGGGTAAATAATTACAAAATTAGTTGATTTCTGATCTTCACTTTGTCAACACCTCAACGTCAAATTAAAAGAGAAAGTTAAATTATCCGTTATGAATCGTGAAGTAGTAGGTAAGTAGTATTTTTACTATAAATCACTAAAGCAAATACGCGTTTTGTTATTGAGATATGTAGAGTCGAACTCCACAGATATTAGGTTTTTCCTACATTTTTAATGTTTGTTGGACTAGAACTTACATGTACCCTCATGTACCCAGGCTGTATTTTTTATATATGGTAGCTACATTAACGTACTTTATAAAAATAATGATTACAAGCAGCGGACTCAAGCGGAAGGTGTTCATAATATTTTTTTTTTCAGAACATGAAATTTAATTTTCAATAAAGTTAATATTTAAAGAATTGATAAAACATTCTAAATTTGATAAAAATTAACGGTTATTTGAGTTTTTACTTTCAAAATGTATGCTATTAAGGTATATCTATCTTATTACAGTGTTAGGAAAGCAAATTTTATTTGTTCAATGTTTGTTATTTCATGAACTCGTCATAGTTTAGCAGCGTAGGACTTTCGCGGTTTTACCCGCGTGGTACCCGTTCCCGTGGGAATATCGGGATAAAATATAGCCTATGTCACTCGCAAAGAATGTAGCTTACTAATGGTCAAAGAATTTTTGAAATCTGTCCAGTAGTTTCGGAGCCTTCCTTCTTTGACTTCAAACAGATCAGTAAGTTCCAAGATTAGTTAGAAAAAGTAGAGCATTTTCGTCCTATGAATTAAAAAATTCAATTAATTTTTCAATTTTAAGTGCTTTGGGAAGTGAGTTTTTGTTTGCAGTTTTTTGTTTTGAAAGCGGCATAATTTTTTTGAAAAAATTGTTTTTTTTTCCATTTTTAGTGTAAGAAATCTACCATAAGAAACTACATAATGAGCAAGTGTACCGTAAAGTGCAACAATATAACTGTGTCCTATGGTTGTCCATATCTAAATCAGAACACCAAGACAAGCTCCGCCTTACAACTCTTAACTGTTATGCAGTTTAACCTTCCACTGGCTTCCACCATCAGCTTACCTATATTACTTGAAAGAATACAACTAAAGGTCTATTCGTGCATGTGGTACTTAAAAACATGCTCTTACTCCTAAGCGTTAAGGAGTTTTACATTTCATCATCAGCTCACCTAAATAACCATAAATATTACAACTACAAATCTTAACGTACCTATTAATGATATTTAAAAAAAACATCCACCAACTCCTAACCATTGAAGAATTGTACCTTCCAACACAAGCTCATTATCATGAGATGATGCAAATACTTGAAAAACAAAAAAAAAACACGTAAAATATCTATAAAACTTGCGAGTTTTCCTCAATTTCCCCTGGATTCCACGATCAGATCCTGACTTACAAAATAACCACCTCAGGAGTATACTCTTTCAAATGAAAAAATAATCATCGAAATTGGTTTATAGTTCGCGAAGATGTTGAAGCGTAAAGAAGGACACCAATGTGTTTTTTTTCAGGATTCTGAAGAAACTTCTGGTCCGACTACTGTAAATTTGTCATGGGACTAAATTGAAACTTTGGTCTATCAGATAAAAAAATAATTATCAGAATCGGTTCATAACTGGCGGAGATATCGTGGAACATACATAAAAAAAATTAAACAACTTGAGAACCTCCTCCTTTTTTTGAAGTCGGTTAACTAAGAAACAAACAAACAATCAAATCTTTCCTCTTTATAATATTAGTATAGATATAGATAACTAGAAATTAATGATTTATGCTTAAAATAAAACCCACTATAAGCTGACCTCAGTTTACATAGTAGTAGTAGGTAAGGAGAGTTCAAGTTATGTTGGTTTATTTTATGAAGTAGTTATTACATGTATTGTTATTTTTGTTATTTATTCCGATAATTCACATAAAGACGCAACGTATTAACTTAATTTTAAGGTCTAAATAATATTGTCCACCATGCTTGTATGGGACGAATCACTGTGTGACGCTGCGAATTCTAGAGTGCGTAGAGACAAACACAAACTAGTTTTATGTAATGTACCTAAGACTAGTAAGTATAATAAGAGTTGTGTTGCAATGTGCGTAAGAATATACAATAAGATTCCGAATGATTTGAAAATGTTAAATAATTATAATTTTAAGAAAAGCCTTTTTAAATGGTTAAACAGAAACAACTTTTACTCTATTAAAGAATTTATTGACAGTTAAAGATGTTGATGATGAATATTGATGACATTACCAAAATTAAATTATTACACAAATTATTTTACTTCAGATTGACATTATTTTTATCAGGGAACTATTAAATTATGACACAATTATTTTACTATTGACATTATTTTTTATCATGGAAATAGGTATATTTGACATAATTATTGTATTGAATCGGATTATTATTGTATTGAATTGTATTATTTTTTTTCTGTTTAAATTGTATTTGATTGATTAATAATTTGCATGCTATTTTTAATAGTGAAACATGAGAACTAAATTAAATAACAACTTTTTATACCATGTTTCAAGTGAATAAATGATTATGATTATGATTATGATTATGATGGATAAGGCGAATGGGCCATGACCCACCTCGCAGGCCCAGTGCAGATTGAAAGGTATTAACGGCTGCAAATGCAGCCGGGACCAACGGCTTAACGTGCCCTCGAAGCACGGAGGAGCTCTAGATGAAAAGTTTTTGGTCACCCATCCCGTGACCGACCATTGTGAAAGTTGCTTAACCTCAACGATGCTCCTAAAGTTATTTACAAGTATTTAAATGAATACCTAGTTGGAGCTTTCATTTGAGCAACGTTACAGTTATTGAAAAATCAGTATCACGTAAGTACCATTTATTGTTATTGAAAATATTGAAAACGAAGTATAAGAAAAAAATCGAACCGTCTAACACCTAGCTCCGATGGGAATAATAAAAACAATAAATGGAAAATAAATACCTAGTCATTTTTTTTTATTATTCCCTTTATTACATTTTAAATACTTACAAAATTATATTTCTAAACATTAAATTTTTACAATGTATAACACTAAAAAATATAACATTTAAAAATACAAAAATGCAGTTCCTCAACGGCAGCAAATTTATTATTATTTAATTTTTTTTTTGTTATTTAATCTTAAGTCATTTAAAATGTGTGATAATTTTGGTTCTGATAATAGTGTACGAATTTTAAATCTATACTAACTAATATTATAAAGCTATTATAAAGAAATTGATTTTTTTTATTTTTTTATTTTTTTTATATTTTTTTGTATTGAATAGTCCATTTATCGAGGAAGGCTATAGGCTATATATATTTTATCCCGATCTTCCCACGGGAACGGGTACCACGCGCCACGCGGGTATAACCGGGAGGATCCGCTAGTATTTATTTATACAATGTGGAGACTACAACGCCACAAAATATACGAAAAAATGTATGGCACTATTGCATAGAAGTATTTAGAAACGGTCAACGAAATCCTAGGATTTAATCCTAGGATATTTATATAAATACTAATATTATAAATTTTTATGTAAAAGTGTGTTTGTTTGTCCGTCTTTCACGTCAAAACGGAGCAACGGATCGAAGTGGTTTTTGGTATATGGATAGTTTGGAGTCCACTAGGTTCATAAATAAAGCAAATGCACGTTTTTTTTTTGCAAATGAGTGTATTAGTATAAACAGATGAAGCCCTATCTTTTATTTGATACAACTATATTCCACTTCATGTTATTTAAAATTTCATTTTACAAAACAAATAATTAATTGTAATTAATTGGGAAATGTCAATTAATGTAGTTTATTGAATTTAGAGGGTAGGCTGATTTTTTTGATCTACTAAGGGTAGCACCGCAGAACACGGAAATATTTTTTCTTCCATGTTCTGTGGGTAGCACTTAGCCTTCATCACACATGATGTTAAGTGGTGATAAGGCTGATGGTAGAAGTGCACTACTCCTGGAATCCACAATCACTGAGGAACTGGCTATCTTATCTCTAACTGGCGGAAAACAATATTGCTGAAAACATCATTTTTATTGCATCAGACTTAGATATTATTGTGGTAGCTAACCAGGCAGACTAAGAATAAGTCATGCCACCAACCAAACCGAATACAATGGGAATCAAACCTGGGACCTCTAGGTCTAAAATCGTTGGTGTGAAGCACTAGACCTCAGAGGTGGTTGAAATAGTTTTCATAATATTGTATTATTTAAGTATATTACATTTAAGTACTGTAAAAAATAGGTATATACTTATTCAAGACAGAAGTAAGTATTTCACATTAGTTTACATTATTTTTTCAGGTGGCAAACACATTTTTCATTAAAGTTGCAGTATTGATTGTTTTTACATGTTTGAGAATAATTTTAATTTGTTTCTTTTCTTAAAATTCATTTTTATTGTCACATTCCATTTACTTATTTAAAATGCGTGTGTAAAATTTTCAAAAAACATGAAATTAATATTTTCTACACGATTTGTTTTAATATCTTATTCGACTGACGTCTTTCTTTATTTTATTTTTATTTTAGCAACAAAATCACAGTCTACTAATTCCTAATTAATCAATTTTTACCACATGGCATTACAATTTTTTTAACTTAATACGGTATTTTACTGATTTTTTTTATTTCTTTAAAATGTTTTTCGAAATATTAGCTACACAAAACAAGTTTTCATTTTGAATTATCTTGAATATTTTCAAAGATATAGGACTTCAAACTTTATAATTAGACAAGGACAGGACGCTATCTTAGTGACGTCAGTAGGTTAGTAGCGTCATAGTCACGCCATAGAAGATTTCGTTTTAGAAAGAGACAGCTATAGTCAAAATCAAACAGACTATAATTCTTTTATTATAAAACAGATTCAAATTATTTTTTCACATTTGGTATTCTTAATTGCAAATTTTTTAACGTCATCATTAAATATCTACATTTCAACAACAGTAAAATACCCTATTAAATGTCTCCAAATGATGAGAAATGTTTCGGACTTGTTTGTTTTTGTGTCGGTTTTTTTGTGTAAACTTCGCAGCCTCACCAAACACGGTTCCGACGGAAGATCAGCGCTGGCCATGCTGGGCAAGCATTATGCTGAGTCGGAACCGTTTTGGGACATACCTTAGTACGTGTTTTTGTGTTAATAATCTTTAATTTCTGTGATGTCCCAAATAAATATTTTTTCTTTCTTTCTTTCTTTCTTTCAAATAATGACATAAACCTAACAACAATAATCCAAAAAGGCAAAATTGTACAACCAACAATTTTTTGCATAAAATCAGAACGGTCACCTCTTTTTATATACTCGTAACTGTTAAAAAAAACCAAAAGCCACATCCAAACTTAAAAAATTAAAAAAACAAAAAAGAGTTCTACTTACGCGGTATCACACAACAAATTAAAAAGACACAGTGTCGTTACGCGCAAAGGGGGTGACTATCGTACTGGTGAGGATGGTCGGTGGTTAGCCTTATATATAGGGGTGTGACAGCGTAGGCAGCGGGGTTAGACACGAGCGGAGCGGGCAGCGTATATCCGGAAACATACTTGTGTGTTTTGAGTATTATTGAATTTATATTGCACTAGCGGCCGCCCGCGGTTTCACCCGCGTGGTTCCCGTTCCCGTGGGAATATCGGGATAAAAAGTACATATAAACCTTCCTCTTGAATCACTGTAACTATTAAAAAAAAACGCATCAAAATCCGTTGCGTAGTTTCAAAGATTTAAGCATACAAATGGACATAGGGACAGAGAAAGCGACTTTGTTTTATACTATGTAGTGATTAATGTGTTTCTAAGAGGAACGGATATCACGCGGAAGTCGGAAACATACTTCTGTGTTTTAAGGTGTTGAGTACTATTTAATATATTGTATTAATATCAATATTTTAAAGGGGAACGGACATCAAGCGGGTAAAACCGGGAAGCAGCTAGTAAGTGGGCAACAATTCGAAAGAAAACACAACCAATCTATTCTAAAAAAAATCAATTTACACCTGAAATAAAAACCACTTCTTACGGATTTAAAATCGGGGTACCACATTTTAAGCCTCTTTAAAAAATTTACTGTCTAAAAAGACTAAATCCCACAACCAGAAACCAAACTTTTCTTACAAAAAAAGAAACTGTACTTACGTTGTATCACACAACAATTAAAAGGACACAGTGTCGTTACGCGCAAAGGGGTTGTCTATCGTACTGGTGAGGATGGTCGGTGGTTAGCCTTATATATAAGGGTGTGACTGCGTAGGTAGCGGGGTTAGACACGAGCGGAGCGGGCAGCGTATATCCGGAAACATACTTCTGTGTTTTGAGGTGTTGACGCGCGCATTTGTGTCGAAAACTTCGATCAACAACAGCATTTAAGAATCGACCCCCCGAGAACTTATTTCTTAATTTCGCCACTCGCGTCGCGCGCTCGCTTAGTACTTAGTAGTATTTTCATGTCAAATATAAGTAAAATATGTAAATATGAATATAAGCGAACTTCAAAAATAGACCCCATATTTTCGTAGTCGAAAGTCGTAGTTGTTCGTCAGTAATTCAGATAGCATTTCGGGCGTAATCACGCCGAACTTATGTGGGTGTGTGGTGATGGCGTATTTACACATCATCATCATCATGTCAGCCGAACGACGCCCACTGCTGGACATAGGTCTCCCCCAAGGACCTCCACAACGATCGGTCTTGCCCGCATCCAGCGGATTCCCGCGATCGTCAGTCCACCTTGTAGGGGGCCTGCCTACGAGAACCTTTCCGCCCCAACGGCCATCGGTTCTCCGCGATAACGGCGCTATGTGTCCCGCCCACTGCACTTTAACGATGCAATCCTTCGAGCGATGTTGGTTGTTTTAGTTCTCCTGAAGATCTCAGCATTTCTGATTCGATCGAGCAGGGAAATACCAAGCATTGCTCTGTCCATTGCTCGCTGGGTGACTTTGAGCCTTCTTGACTTTTAACCTTCGTTTTTACACGCTTTAGTAAGAAACGACAGATCGCTCTGCAACACAACACACTGCATTAATGTGTTTCTAACCTTAATGTGCTTAATGTATAAACAAATACGTTTTCTAGCGCGTTTCAAGACACCATAACGCTATGTTCACACCCTCGTTTTAACCGCCTTTGTGCCCTATTTTTTTTTTTTATAGTGAGGGGAATGCCTTTACGCATACCCCGTCCACGTTGGTGTGCGGACGGTGGTTATGTTGGACTCGCCTAGCCGCTTCCTGACCCTCCATCCAGTCGCAATGACTCGATGGGGGGTCAGGAAGGGGGAATACCCACTAAACCCCTCACTACTTGCTCTCACCGCAGTCGCTTGGAGTAGTAAAGTGGAGGGTCCGGTGTGGCAGTGGTTCACACTACCAATTACAGACCCAGAGGTCCCGGGTTTGATTCCCAGTAGGGAAGAACATATTGTATTCGGTTTGGTTGATGGACTTGCTCTTAGGCCTCATTTCCACCTGCAAGTAAGTCTTCTGCGATAAATGTCCGACAGTCTGTCAGTTGTAGTTTCCACTTGCTAGTTGCTACCTGACAGACTGTCGGACATTTATCGCAGAAGACTTGAGAAATGAGGCCTTTGTCCGCCTGGCTAGCTACCACCATTTTATCTAAGTCTGACAGTAACAATGATGTTTTCAGCATTATTATGTTCCGGTAGTTAGAAATAAGATAGCCAGTTCCTCAGTGATTGAGGATTCCGGGAGTAGTACTTACCATCAGGTGTGATGAAGGCTAAGTGCTACCCCGATGTGGATAAAAAAATATCTCACTTACAGTATTACTAAGTAAGTATAATATAACATTGTGAGACAATTTTTTTTTACTTTTAGGCATTCACAATGTTTATTATAGAAAATGAAGTATTAGAAAGAACCGACATAATAATATCTCACAAATACGTAGGTTACTCGAGTATCGATTAAGATGAAACAGCCACGAAAATAAGATTTTAAATTATTTTTGTAGCACTCTAATGTATAACAATGTTAAAAAAAATACAAATGTTTCAGGGGCCTTACTGCAAACTGTCAAACAGTGTTAGCTACGTATCTGTGAGATATTATTATGTCGGTTTTTTCTAATAAGTACTTCATTTACAATAATAAAATTTTCATTGTAAATGCCTAAAAGTAAAAACATTTCTATCGAATGCGAGAGTTTCCTTACATTGATAAAGCAACGCTAGCCTGCAGCCTTAAAAAGTGATAGCAAAATCCGACGATTCTTCCAGTCTTTCGGTAGCTTAGTTTAGTCAGAGCATCGGACCGGATTCCCGGGGGCGTGGGTTCGAATCCCGCCTTAAAGTTACTCGAAGGGCTGATGGGTTAAAACCATCACCATTTTTCCTTTACTTCCATTAGAATGCATAAAAGTAATTTTAAAACTTAGTGTAGACTTTAAATAAGAAGTGATATAGGTCAGTAATATATGTGTGCAATTATTGTTCGAAATGGTCGGTCACGGGATGGGTGACCAAAAACTTTTCATCTCGAGCTCCTCCGTGCTTCGGAAGGCTTGCTAAGCCGTTGGTCGCGGCTGCACTTGCATACCCAGTAATCCATATTGGGCCCGCGTGATGGATCATGGCTCATTCTCCTTATCCACCCATAAGGAAGTCCAGTACCCCAGCAGGGAGGACATTAAATGGCTAATGATGATGATACTTTTGCAAAACATATGTAAGTCGGTTAAGTTTCAGTGATTAGGTGCTTCTTACATATACAAACGTACTCTTAGCTACTTGTCAGATCTTCTCCAAAGTCCCCCGTCGCCGGAGGGTTTGCGAACCGATGGCGTATAAAGAGAAAAGTTTAATTTTTTTTTATAACGAACAAACTCAAAAACTACCGGACTGATTTTGAAAATTATTTCACGAGTGACATAGGCATAGTGACATATTATTTTACCCCGATATTCCCACGGGAACGGATAACAGGCGGGTGAAACCGCGAGCAGCCACTAGCATTGTATAATCACAATCTAAATTGGATAAACAAATGGCAATGTTCATTCTTACAACTCAATAAAAATGTTACAGGGTAAAATGTAAATTGAAAATGTAGATTTATAGTATTAAAGTATAGTGAATAGAATTGTATTGTAGTGATTATTGACGTTAAGTGATAAACTGGTGATTTAAGTGTTTGCTTTTTGTGATTACGATCAACTTTAAGCATGTTTTTCAACTAAGTTCTCATGTAAGTGACTACCTATGTATAGGTACCTATGTATTTATGAGAATAAATTCTTTAAACCTAAACGAATGGGCAAATTTGGTGCCTTTTTAGGGTTCCGTACCAAAATGGTAAAAAGGAACCCTTATGGTATGTATGACTCAGTCTGTCTGTCCGTCTGTCTGTCACAGCTGTATATCACGAGAACTACTAATGCTATCAACTTGAAATTTGAAAAAGTTTTGGTTGATATTTGATATTTGATATAAAAATATGTACGGTTTTTTTTTGCAACAGGGACTGAAAGGGGTCGGCTACTAGGGCATATGGGGTATCATATGCAATAGCGCTGCTTGCATATTCTGAAAAAATTTTTTTAGCCTGCATTGTTTTCGACTCTTGATGAAAAATGAAAAAAAATCCGTTCGCTTTATCTCCAGTTTGCAAGAAAAATCTGAAATTATTTAATGTGATAGAAGTTTATGTAAAAATTACAGGAAAAATAAAACGAAATAGTAAAAAGTCTCTAAATAGTAAACTTTTTCAGAAATCAACAAAAAATACATTACTTCAACTATCGGTCAACTTTCCACTATCGATCTAAAACTGCAATATTCTACACCGCTAATTCTCTGACGAATATAGCCTCGCCGATTAAAACGTTTTCACGTGTTCACATTTTATTTTTATATTTATGATGGTACGGAACCCTCGGTGCGCGAGTCCGACTCGCTCTTGACCGGTTTTTTTTTTAATTGTTGCGCACGTACCTCGTTATTATTATAGCTTTAATGCCACGCGAACAATATGTGTTATAAGTATATGAGAAGATTGCTCTTAACCGTAACCATTCCAAGATAATATGAGCAAATTCATAGCGGCACATTTGAAACTAACTGACAATGTAAGTTTTGTGTTGTGTGTTCGTGTGTTTCACTGGTTTGATGTTGAAGCAAGGAAAAATACGGTTTTAGTGAAAGGTGTCAAAACTTATATCAAAAACAGTTTCCCTTTCTTTAGTTACAGTAGGTCTTTTAGATGAAGGTTAATACATTACTATTAAAGAGGTAAATGAAAAAAAAACAGATAATAAAATCTTATTTACTTATTAAAGTTTTCTGTTTCCTTGTTTGTGGTGTGTTACATTTGTATTTTCTTATCTACAACAGGGTACCACTTAGCCTTCATCGCACCAGATGTCAAGTTAAGATAAGGCTGAAGGTGGAAGCGCACTACTCCCGGAATCCTCAATCACTGAGGAACTGGCTATTATTCTCGAACAACCGGAACACAATAAATGAAATGCTGGCAATCGTTGTTATGGCGTTAGGCTAAGATAAGATGGTGGTAGCTAGCCAGGCGGACTAACACCAATAGTATCACCACCAATCAAATCTAACACAATATTATGTCTAATATCGGTGGTGAGTACCACTAGACCGCAGAGCCGGTTTCTTTAACTTATATAATTACTTTATAAGACATCAAACCAACGCAACACTCAAAAACCATTGCCCTTTGAATTCAGTTTTTTTCACACTTTAACCTCGTTTTTATCCACTTTAGAGGTAACACTTAGCTTTCATCACACCAGATGCAGGTGTTGATAAGGCTGAAGGTGGAAGTGCACTACTCCCGGAATCCTCAATCACTGAGGAACTGGCTATTTTATATCTAACTGGCGGAACACAACAATGTTGAAAACATCGTTGTTATGGCGTCAGACTGAGATAATAGGTAATATCTATTATCAGGCAGACTTAGAAGAATTCCTACAACCAACCAAACCGAATACAATACGTACCCGCACTGGGAATCGAACCCGGGACCTCTGATACTGGTGGTGTGAACCACAGAGGTGGTTAATATTAGTATAGACTTCAAATAGACGTTGCAGAGTGTAAATCGCTCCGCTCATGAACATACCCTCACCCCACCCAAGTACGCAAAACAAGTAAAATGTTCCTACAAAATACTTTTAATAGATTTTCCGGCTAAGTTTAAGTTTGATTTTTATCGATAGTCATAACAAGATCGTATCGAATCGGAGATCTTTCGATAACGACTCTGAATGTAGCTTCCGTTACGTTTTGTTACGTAGTAAGACCTGATTTTGGATGCATTTTGTAAAATAAAATGACTTTTGTCATTCATTGAAGATTAAATAAATAAATAAATAAATCATTTATTTCCTTATCACACAATAGGTTACGTAACTCTAGAACATTTATTTGAGTGTAATACTAGTTAACCTATCACCTGAAGTGTGAGAAGCTGGTGCCCGCAATAGGTTTTAAAAGAAAACCGGTTACACAGGTCACCAGGCCACCCCCGCAAAAGGATACAATTGAGTTTCTAACTAAACGAATTTGTAGACCTATGTGAAGAGCTAGCAAAGGTGGTATTAATTATTGCTTAAAATGAAAACTTAACAAAGATAAATATAGAGCTAGTAAGTAAGTACTAAACAATTTAAATATTAGCAGAATTTTGTGGTTGTGTATGAGTGCTTGTGTGTGTGAGTGAGTGTGATGTGTGATTGTGTATGAACCAATTTTATTATATTTGCCGATTTTTAACTCGAGTCGAAAGGAGAAGCCAATGTTGTTCAGTAAGTTTTTATTTATAATTTCTTTTTTATATACACATTTATTACTTTTTTTTTTGTGTAGGTAGGTAATTTAAATTTTTATATTAGAGGAATAAGTAAATTTTCAGTCTTTTGGTAGTCCTGTTCCTTTAGGTAGTTTGTGAGCGTTACTTTACACCTGGCTCTGGGGAGGGGATAGATATTAAGAATCCCATTTAACTTATTATAAAGGTAGTTACCCATAAAAACAAAAAAGTTGTGCGAGGTAGCTGTCCTTAGAGAAAATGTTGGACAAACGGTGCCCTTTCTACGCTTGTCCTTTAACAAATCAGGATCATAGTATAACTGAGTGTGTTTTTTTAAGATGGTGTTCAGAATATAGGTCTGTCTGACTGTGAGTACTTTCCACTCTCTGTAGAGGTCTACTGTAGGGTGCCGGAAAGGAAGACCAGCGGCCACTTTAAGAATAGCACGTTGTGCCCTCTCCACCTCGAGGAGATCGGTTTTTGCAACGCCACCCCATACTACAATACAGTACTCCAACAGTGACTGGCAAAGCGCAAAATATACCGTCTTGATGACTTTGCGGTCCGCTACGTGCTTAAGGGTTTTAAAAATATAGATAAGCTTCCGTAATCTGGGTACGAGGGAGTTTATATGCTGTCTGAAGGTGAGTGTTTGGTCAATAATGACACCCAAATGTTTTACGCTACTGGTCCTTTCAAGAGTAGGACAGGAGCACAGCGCGTGATCTTGGATGCATTCATGAGCAGTTAATTGAAAACTATCTGATGGAAGCTGAGAAGATTTTAATGCGAACGCGATATATTTAGTTTTAGTGACATTTAAAGTCAACATATTTTGCTTTAGCCAATCAGCAACCTTGTCAAGACCCTTTTGAGCGTTTTGAAATGCTTCATTCCAGGTAGATCCGCTAAAAAAGAGAGCAGTATCGTCGGCAAAAGTATAAACCTTGCCCCCACAAAGCTGCAGATCACACAGGTCATTTATATAGGCTAGAAAAAGGGTTGGGCCAACTATACTACCTTGGGGCACTCCGATTGAGACCGTTGCCTCATCGCTCAACCATTCACCTATTCTGACTCTCTGAGTTCTATTGGTAAGGTAATCCTTGAACAACATTAACGGAGTACCTCTAACTCCCAGATTTTCCAATTTCCCCAAAAGGTGTGAGATGGAGACCGTGTCGAATGCTTTCGCAAGATCGAGGAAAACAGTTACACATCTTCTCTTATCATCTAGCGTAGTAATAACTGAGTCGACAAGATCGAGAACCGCATCATTGGTGGATTTACCGCGACGAAAACCATATTGAGAAGATGCGAGCAGATTGTTACACTCTAAAAACTTGATGAGACTGTCGTTCATTATGCGCTCCAAGATCTTGGAAAGCGTAGGCTTTCCAAGATCTTGGAGCGCATAATGATTCTGCAGATTCTGCAGACGCAGACGACGCTTTAGAAGTAGTATTATTTTATTTAAGTATAGAGGCAAATGAATTGTTGGTCATACAGCCAAAGAGTCATACGCTTTGTCGTATACCTTTCGTATGTCGTATAGTCGTTTACTTTTTTAATTTTGCCTACTTTTTATTATGATTTTGTGTTTGTGATGTCCAAAGTTGTCCACCAAACAAATAGGTCCCTCCAGAAACACCAGCGTTGCAGGGTCAGCCTCTTGTCGCTGCCACATTATGCTGAGGATGGGGCCTAGTAGGCGACTGCTGTTTTTTTCTTTCTTTTTCATGTTTTTTAGAGAGAAAGAAAGAAAGATATAACCGATAAACATAAAAGGCCTAGTCCGAAAACGGTCCCAACTCAGCATAATGCTTGGCTTGTGACCGGCGCTGATCTTCTGTCGTTCAGTTTTATTTATTACTGTTTTTTTTGTGTATCGTCAATAAAATTATTTATTTCTTTCTTTCTAGTAAGTGGGTGGGGCGCGCGTGGATACCTCATTTCTCAAAATAGGAAACCCTCCATACATTTTACCTTCGTTACGATTTTGAATTTGTTGTCATGACAACTGGCTTGGTTTCGATTCAACGCTTCATACAGTACAAAATGCGTGATCTGATTATGATTCTGTGACGAATTAAACGAATGTCTCCACGTGTCTCCTCAACTGTTTGTATTTAAATTATAAGATTAAAAAAACAGTAAGTAAACCTAATATAAGTTTTTAGTAAAAAAAATCACTTTTATGACAATTTTTTTTGCTGACTGTACTTTACTATTGTATTGTCATCTGAACCAAACCTGTATACAAAATTTCAGCTCCATCGGACACTCGGAAGTGGGTCAAATTAAGCTTGCAAGATTTGTCCCAACCAACTAACTAACATGGCAAGTTAATAAAAAGCTTGTAAAAAGAAGAGAATAACACATCAATATAAAAATTCTCTGTTCTAAAATATTTACACTGTTATCAAAAGGGCTTTAAGATTTAGCTCACCTGCATATAATACAGGTTTTCTTAGTTATTACATTCGAGTATACAACAGGAAAATACCTACAATTTGCGTGAACATTTTTGGTAAAATGACTATGTCAAACTGAATCAAAACATTCTAGGACAATGAACGCGAAATTCAAATAATTGCTTTTCAAAACAAGCAAACGTAGAAATTTGACGATAGTTTCGTATTTCGTAAAGAAGGCTATAACGTAAAGAAGGCTGTAACGACAACGTTACAATCCTACTAATTCCTACTTTCCTACGATCCTACTAATATTATAAATGTGAAAGTTTAGATGTTTGGATGTTTGTATGTTTGTTACTCAATCACGCCAAAACGGCTTAACGGATTTGGCTGAAATTTGGGACATAGATACTCTGTAGCCTGGTGAGGAACATAGGCAGGCAGTCGTTAATACCCACCAACCCGCATTGGGCCCGCGTGGTGGCGGGTCATGGCCCATTCTCCTTAGCCATCCATAAGGAAGGCCAGTGCCCCAGCAGTGGGGACTTATTTTTTTATTTTTTTATTTCTTTATTTAATCAAAAAGATATACTTATATATATAATTATGATGGCTGATGATGATAAAAGGTTGTCATTTCAGTTTCTTTGGAACAAAAACTTTAATAATAAGCACATACATAACTTTACTTTATAAATACACTAGCTTTCCACCCGCGGCTTCGCCCGCGTGTACTACACGACATTATCCTGAGGGAATGTGATATTTTTCCGGGATAAACAGTAACCTATGTCACTCTCCAGCTGCCAATCTACCCCCCCTCCCAAAAATCACATTGATCCGTTGTACCGTTTTGACTTGAAAGACGGACAAACAATTAATACCTACTGATCTTCCCGTGAGAATATGATACTTGCCTGTGGTAAAGAGTAAAAGTAGCCTATTATAATCCTTCCCAGCAGGATTCAAAATATTTACTCAAATACCCATTTCTGCCCGCAAATTTGCCCGCACTTAAAGTGATTTTTCCATGGGAGTGAGATTTTTCCCGCGTTTTTTAAGTTTTGTCCTTCCCAGTAGGGCTAGCACAACTTGAGCGCGACTCGAGTGAGAAAGAGTCGCGGGCACTTTCAACCAATCAGATCGCTCGTAGATAGCGGGCGTGACTTAAGGCGACGTGCTGATTGGTTGAAAGGAGCGCGACAAAGAGTCGCGCTAAGTTGTGCTAGACCTACTGGGCCTTAACATTACTTTATAATCTTAAATTTTGAATTATTTTAATTTCACCATATTTTCATAGAAATGAAAGGATAAGTATGTGAAATAGAACCCTTTCATTTATAGTTTCGTTAATTTACAAGATCACTCACAGATGTATTATTAATAACATCTACAAACCAAACAAAAATATTCAACAGTAGTTTCACCCAAGTGGAAACAGAATATGTACTAGTTTCAGCAGGTATGATCAGAACAACGCGACATTTCTGTCCCGTTACATTTAATGCTACGTATATAAGTAGGGCAGAGGTACCCTTTGTGGCCACTTTAAGGATTTTTTGACTTTTAAGCACTAAGTACTAAATGGTCTTAGGTATTTAAGACATAAACTATATCTTAAATTATAGATAATTTATCTACCTTTAAAGGTACATTTTTCAAATTTATAAAAGTAAAATATTTTTTTTTATATTACACACAATGTGTGACAGGTACCAAATGTACCGGTTTTGGCCACTTACTGATAATTAAACTTTTGTAAGTATTGCGAAAAATCCAAACCAAACCCAGGTAAACTCAATATATTCTAATGCGCTAGAAACCAGTCAATTGCAAAACAACAATTTAATTGTAAAAAACAAAGGTTTATAAAGTACTAGCTGTGCCCGCGACTTCGTTCGCGTGGAATAGTGACTTTGGGCAGCATTTTTCATTTTTTTAGCAAATAATGTTTTTCGTTTTTTTGTGTATTTATTTTATATATTAGTTTAGCGCTATGATACATATTAACACATTAAAAAATTATTTCACATAGCCTTCCGCCCGCGGTTTCGCCCGCCTGTACTACACGACAATATGGTGGAAGCAAGACAGCAAGACGTGCTATATCATATCGCGTGATATAATGATGGTAATGCTAGCCAGGCAGGTGTACCAAGACCTTCAAACTTTGTACGTCAATAGAAAATGCTCATCAAATTTATCAATTTTCCATAAGTCGGTATTTTTATATCTCTCTTAGTTTGGCTGGACTGCTATGGTTCCACATCGGCCATTTCGATCTTCTAAATAAATTATAGCCTACCTATAAGTTGGCGACAACTAATAGCTATATAACAAAAAAGTTTCATTAAAATCCGTTCAGTAGTTTTTGCCTGAAACGTGGATAACAGACAGACAGACAAAAAATTCAAAAACTATATTTTTGCTGTCTGTTCCGTTTAAGAAGACCCTTGGTGGTATTTTTTTCTATTTCTTTTCAATGTATACAGCCCCTGTACCGGCAAAAAATATGGATATGGACATGGGCTTCACTTGACATTTGATGCCCATTTTTTGTGCTTTTAAGGGCATAATATGGGCTTCAAATGTCAAATGAAGCCCATGTCCATACCCATAATTTTTTGCCGGTAGCCCCCTGCATAGAATCGCATACAGTTTTATAATAAGTATGAATTATTTTATTTAATTACTTAATATACACGGTAATTTTTTTTATCACCCGGATAAAATTAAAAGGATTATTCTGCTCATGAAAACAAAAAAAATTTATTATGGGACCAACACTAAAATCGCAAAAAAAACAGCTATTCCATACAAAAGTGCAAAAATATTTAACCAAAATGTATGGAACAGCTGATATTTTGTCGCGATTTCAGTGTTGGTCCTTTATTAAAAGTTGTTTGTTTTCAAGAGTAAAATAATCCCTAAAAATATCCGGGGTGATAAAAAAATACCGTGTATATTACATAAACAGTACCTACGTATTAACACATTAAAAATTTATATCACATAGCCTTCCGCCCGCGGTTTTGCCGCGTGTACTACACGACGTTTTTCCGAGGGAATGTGATATTTTTCCGGGATAAAATTAGCCTATGGGACTCTCTAGCTCCTAAACTATCCACATACTAAAAAAAAAGGTCGATCCGTTGCTCTGTTTTGACGTGAAAGACGGACATACAAACAAACACACTTTCACATTTATAATATTAGTATATATTGTATGTCAAAAGAAAATACTTATCACGCTGAACAACTTCTCTTAAGATGCTGTATTTGTATCTCATATAGTTTAATCTGGCTGCTAGGGTTACACACCAGGTGTACCAGACCTTCAAACTTTGTACGTCAATAGAAAGTGCTCATCACGTTTAACAATTTTCCTTAAAACGGTATTTTTATATCTCTTATAGTTTGGCTGGACTGCTATGATTCCACATCAGAAATTGCGATCTTCAAAATAAATTATAGCTATATGTTGGCAAGGACCAATAGCTGTATAACAAAAAAACTTTCATCAAAATCCGTTCCGTAAACTTTTTTGCCGACGTCATCACACGAAAAAATTCATCCCCTGTTTTCACCCTCTTTAGGGTAGTTTTTTTTACAAACTTTGAATGTCGTATTTATTTATCTAATCAAAAGCCTATAAAATAATTTTGAAGCTTCTAGCTTTAAAAATGACGTAATTTCCATACAAATTTTCATCCCCTATTTCAACCCCTTACAGCCCTTTGTTCACATAAAAAAGTAGCCTATGTCCTTTCTCAGGCTCTAGACTATCTCTGTACCAATTTTTTTTTAAATCGGTTCCGTAGTTTAGGCGTGATTGTGTAACACACAGACAGACAGATTTGCATTTTCGCATTTATAATACTCGTATAAGTAAGGATTTCATCCAAAACAAATTTCTTAAAATTTTCATAGAAAACATTTTTTAAGACAGAAAATGTAATTTATTGAAAAAAAAAATTATGACATAAGGAATTCTAACGGTTGTTATTATTACCTTAAAATACCTTATTTTAATTGCCTTTATCAAAAATGGCTAAAAGTTGATTAGAACATTTTTAGAGCAAAAAGTGACCAAAACCGGTACAGTGGCTAAAACCGGTACGCCTGCCCTACTTATGCAAATTTTTGTTGCATGATGGAATCGGATGACCTTGGTGACTGGTGTAAATTCTGAAAATTCTTTCATTAGTAGAAAGCTACATTCTTCCTGAGTGACATAGGCTATACTTTATCCCGATATTCCCACGGGAACGGGTACCATGAAACTTAGTTTGAGCAATCAAACAAAGTTTTATTGGTTTGCAATAAATTATTGAGTATTGAGTAATCTAAAATCCGTAAATAATAGTACATTACAGCCGAGGACAGGTAAGTAAGAAATTACATTGTCGAGGATGGTTTGAAGCACGAGCCGCAGGCGAGGGCTTTAATCATTCGAGGCAAGGTAATTTGCTTACCGTACAAGGCTTGTATAGTGCTTTTCTCAAGAAATGCGAGGAAATTAAAAAAAACTGTTTAACTAAATAATATTTTTTAAATTTATATCACACATGTTCGGGCAATTATTAAATGTAAATTTTATTGTTTTCCCGGGCACACTTATGTATAAATCGCCCATAATAATATTATTTTAATAATGTATCATTAAAATACGCCAACAACACAGATTCCGAAAACGTATGCGCCTTTTTTCACTTTTCCAAATCCGATCGTAGGTTTTCATATATCTTTCTTTAGATTTTGCTGGCAGTACCTAAGTTTTCTGTAATTAATTTTGCTTCTGCTCTCATATTTGGTGGAGTAGGTACATACGATGTCTGTATGTAAATGTTTCATTGGCAGAACTCATTTTGATAAATTATTATACAATATAAACTGTATTGATATCAAATCAACCGCTGAAAATCATTCCCGCCGTTTTTTTAATGGTTTGTGAGGCCATGTGGAACGGTCATACAGCCTATTGATACTTTACTACTTGCTACTAAAATGCGCAACTTCAATACCCGCTTCTGGGCGGTAGATGGCGCTGTACATATTTCCCATACAAAATTACTCGTAAACATGGAAGTATTATTTAGGTAATACTTCCATGCTCGTAAAGGATATTTTGTCTATGATAAATCTCATTTTGTTTTTTCGATTGATGTTTGTGCTAAGGGTACATAGCGCTTGTGGTACAATACGAAGTAATATACTCTGTGCGCATACCGTATTTAAAAAAAGTTAACCTAATTATGATATAATAATTACCCATATAATAATAATAATAATGTGGCCGTATGGTGCAAATGTCCCTTTGCTTTTTCTGTTTTTATACACAGGAATAACGAAAGAAAAAATAAAGAAAAAAAGTTGGTAATAATATCTTTGGGTAGTACCTTTTCCGTGGTAAACATTCTAAATTTGAAAATCACTGCAGTAATGAATTTTAGTACTTACTTACTGCACTGATTTTAGTGCAGTAAGTAAGTACTGAAATTCATTACTGCAGTGATTTTCAAATTTAGAATGTTTACCTCGGAAAAGTGCCACGTACTGCATTCTTTTCTCAAATATAATATTAACATTTCAGAGCATAAGTGTGAAAAGTTCTTTATTCGGTGTTAGTTTTCACACGATGTAATTCCTGATGATGCTCCGGGTTGCGTTGGGGCGAAATACGTGTAGAGTAGTCTTATTGCCGAAGGTGCAAGGTGTCTTGCTGTCTTGCTAAATGCAGGTATTGTGCACTGGTATTTTCGTGGTGTGCATATGATTATTTTTTGAGGGCGGGCGGGTGATGCATCTTGCATGTTGTGTTATTGCGGAAGTAAGCTACAAATTTTTATTTTTTTATTTTTTCACAATAGTTAAGGACTTCCGCCAGGTGGCGCCTGATTCAATCAAATTCTTTATGAAACTTACAATTGGCTAGATAATTGGCGTAATAGTCTTCTTATCGAGTCGACGAAAACCTCAGATACAGGCAGCCCAAAAAGCCGCAAACGCAAAAGCTCGCTCGGAAGCGGTCATCTTGGTGTAAAGATTAGTCATCCTACTGTTTGTTTGCTGATGCAGTAGCTACTTCCGGGGGACGCCAGGTGCTTTAGATCGGTGTATAACGGAGCACCATACGGAGAGTCTCTTTTCATATCCCCGGGCGTGATAGTAAGAAACTAATTTAGTCCCAGTTGATGACTAAAATCGTACCCATGACCCTTTTCCAGCAGGCAGGTATCTAATCACTACGCCCCATCAGTCCAGTATGGCAACGGAATACAACAAATAATAAAACATAATCAATATTGGACACCATCACATATCCTCCAGTTCTAAACTAAGCAGGAACCTATGTTATGACACTTGACAACAACGACGGGTATTACCACATACACTCAGAAAAAATAATGAAAAGTTCGAACACGACGATATTTAAAAAAAGGTCGTCAAAGGAAGCAGGATGGTGTACTGAGACACAATTTTTAGTAATAAATAATAAAATTTCGTCACACAGAAAACTTCAACGCATTAGAATCATCCTTAATATAGCCATTATTTTGAGCAATAACTGTTCATTTTAATAAACCGAACTTAAATAGTTCAAGATCTACTATAAAATTATAAAGACAACAGTCAGTATGTCAGTTTGTTAGTAATTTCAAAGTATTTATGTCAGATTTTGTAAGAAATTGATTTATTGAATATTGAACCCGGGATCTCAAAGATAGCGACACATTGTAAACCGGTGCTTACATTCACCACTCGGCCACAGAGGTCGCCAAATCTTGAATAATACATACGGAGACTAGCTACCACCATCTTAACTATTTTGCAAATAAAGATACATTTTGATTTTATTTGATATCTAAGTCTGACGCGATAACAACGATGTTACAACATTTTTGTATTCCGGCACGGTTCCGATAAGATAGCCAGTTCCTTAGTGGTTGGGGATTCCGGGAGTAGTGCGCTTCCACCTTCAGCCTTATTGGTGTGGTGAAGGTTAAGTGCTAACCCATTGTGGATAAATCCGTTGCGTGGTTTAAAAGAAGAAAGCTTAGAAACAGACAGACAGAGGCGGAATTCGACTTTGTTTTATACTATGTAGTGATTGTTGTGCGGCCAATTATTTTAGACCTATAAGTAATTGTCGTGGGGAAAAGATTGATAATTTAATGTAACTGTTTTAGATGTTAGCTCTCTGTACCATTACCTAGGCCAGCCTTTTTTTTTATAGTAGGGGGAATGCGGTTATGCATCCCGAAGGTATGTGGGAACCTACTACTACTGAACCCCCTACTGCTTCCAACACCACCTAACACGCAGGACCTACGGGACCGTGATATCACGCACCGTGTGATACTGTGTGTTACTGCGCCCCCTCTTGCGACTAGGAGAGATCGAGACGCGCACGTTGGCGTCTCGCCCTCCCCGGTTGCGCACGTCGGAGTTGACTTGCTGCGACGTCCGCCTCGCGAACTCTCTCCGCGGCCTCCTTCTGCGAGATGACATCCTCGCAGAAGGCAACCATGGCCTGCCATCCCCCCTCGCTCCGCAGCATCGCGACTGTAACATTGGGAAGCGAGAGGTCCGGCCCATACCTAGGCCAGCCTAGGCGGAACGTGACAGCTGCAGCAATGCAGCCGGGCGCTCATCGATTTATAAGACGTTATCACGTCAATAAAACTGACTTGGACTCTGGTCTTTTACATATTGTACTTCGGTGAGTGTGCTCAAGAACTACATGAGCTCATACGGCCATCCCAGTTTTACTGTCGAATATCTAGACGCACTGCGGGTCACCACCCTTACCTGGTTTCTGTATCTAGATTCAGCAGAAAGCGCTTCTCAACATCTTATCATACACACTGCAAAAGAGTAGAACTCTCTCCCTGCGTCTGTGTTTCCGAAAACATACAAACCAGATGTTTCAAGGTTAGAGTGCACAGGTAAGGTATCTTCTGGGTAAACTCGCTCCATATCGTAAGTAGGTATCATCTTCTCTTCTTGCAGAAGGAGGCGTCGGAGCGGATCCGCGAACGGGATGCTCATGCTGACCGGCTCGGACGAAGGCAGTTGGGACCGAGAATGCGGAGCTTTGAGCGCCTCATTCCCCCTTAGCGGGGCCGTGTGGTGCGGGCAACGGCCTGTAAGCTGTTGCCCGCATCACACTGTCCCCGCCCACCAGCCTGGGGAGATGGCCACGCTTGCTCGGCCACCTCCCGCCGCGTAGGAGCCCGGAAAGCCGAGCCAACCGTTAGGTCGTAGGAGGGGCTTGCCACCTCGGGCCCTCCACATTATGACCTAATTGACGGCGGAGAGAGCAAGAAGTGGGGGGTTTAGCGGGTATTCCCCCTTTCCATTGAAGGAAGTTGATCCCCCATCGAGTATCTGACACTGGATGGAGGATCAGAAAGTGACCAGGAAAGTCCCAGATAACCACCGACCGCACACCGTACGTGGAAGGGGTATGCGGAAATACATTCCACTCACAAAAAAAGGTAAAGAATAAATTTTTACCATTTTTTTAAGAGCAAAGCCATTAAAATATGAAAAAGACAAAGTCGCGAACGTGAGCTAGTTCATTACAAATTAATTAGTATTCTCCGCGACGCGCCAATATTATCTACGAAGGGCATCTGATATAAAAATTGATCTAGGGTATATTATTCAATAATTTTGTTATTGATCTTAATATCATAATATTACTGGTTACACCAGTTATGATGGACATAGTTAACTATAACTAATAATCGTAGATTACTATTTCCGCACTTACTGTATTCATTGGAACACTTTTACGCTCACAACACGTAGGTAGCTATTTTATTAATTTCTAAGTCGCAATAACTTTCGATAGTGTAATAATTTTTATTTCAATCTTTGTAGTGCATCGTGCAGGCAATTTACTTGTATTTTGGTAAATAGGTATGTGGTCAAATTGAAAACCTCCTTCTTTGAAGTCGGTTAAAATACCTTGAGGTATTCCCTTTTTTAACCGACTTCTAAATCAAAAAGGAGGAGGTTCTCTATTCGTCTAGGTATGTATGTTTTTTTTTTTTTGTGTATGTCCACCGATTACTCGAAGACGGCTGAACCGATTGAAATGGTTCAAACGTTATTACATCAGGTTGGTTTCCAAGTTGGTCCCATTTTTTGAAATTTTGAAATCGGTTCAGTAGTTTTCAGGAAATCTTGAAAATACTGTCGTTTTCGTTACCACTTTATGTGAATTTAATACGTATCTTTAGGCATAACTCCTTTGTTTATAAACCGATTTAGATGATTCTTGTTTTGTTAAAAAGGGGATACCTCAAGGTATTTTAACCGACTTCGAAAAAGGAGGTTTTGAGTTTGATCACATACCTATTTACCAGAAAACACGTAAATTGCCTGCACGATGCACTAAAAAGAGTGAAAATAAAACCGCCTTCTAAAAAACCACATCAAAAAAGTAAGAAATAATTCCTCACCAAATAAATAACGTAAGTACTTTGAAGTCGGGCGGGTTTTAACAAAAACAACAAAACATTGTACATGTTTCACGAGGAATTATTTCTTACTTTCTTGATGTTTTTTTTTAGAAGGCGGTTTTTAACAAAACAAGAATCATCTAAATCGGTTTATAAACAAAGAAGTTATGCCTAAAGATACGTATTAAATTCACATAAAGTGGTAACGAAAACGACAGTATTTTCAAGATTTCCTGAAAACTACTGAACCGATTTCAAAATTTCACATTTCAAAAAATGGGACCAACTTGGAAACCAACCTGATGCAATAACGTTTCAATCATTTCAATCGGTCCATCCGTCTTCGAGTAATCGGTGGACATACAAAAAAAAAAACATACGTACAGACGAATAGAGAACCTCCTCCTTTTTGATTTAGAAGTCTGTTAATAAGACTTGAATATCAAACGAACTTACCAAGTGAAGTTCGATCACAATTATGTGAACGGCTTCATTCGACGCGATTTTGTTAACAAATGTAGTTGCGCCCCCAAGCGACAGCCTTGCACGGTAGTTTAAAGTTTTTTTTTTTTTTTGTATTGGCAACACTGATTTCCCGCCAATTTATACATTCCTCTACTCTGTGGTCCCTAACTTACCTGTTTGGTTACCTGTCACAATCGAATCATTATGTTTAAAGCACTTTTTATAGATTTTTATCAAATAGAGGGAAGGGTAAGTAATAAATACTTGATATTATTAATTATAGAATAGGGAGGGTGTAAATCGCGTCGAATGAAGCCGTTCACATAATTGTGATCGAACTTCACTTGGTAAGTTCGTTTGATATTCAATTATGTTTCACGGCTTCATTCTCTGCGATTTTGTTAACAAATGTAGGATGTTTAGAGAAGGTGATAAAAATTTGTAAAAAGATAAGTATGTAATGACATTGTTTTAAGAAAATATTGTCATAACATCAAGTTTCTTATGATCTTTGGTTTTTAATCATCAACGTGGGTACTACATTATTATCTTAAATTATTGTATTTTTCTTACAGAATAATTCACAAATCAAATAAAAACAATACTGATCTACCAAATTGATCAGTGCTTTAGATAATTACTCTATTGTAAACATAGGCGAAAAAGCGGATGAAGGTTCGCTCCATCCAGCATGGAGCGGCATTCCTATCACTTAAATTAATAGTAACACCAGCCCTGCTGGTAGTGGAAGTCGCCGCATGGCGTTTGCTATGTGCAGTGCAGATGTGCAGTAAATACAGGAAGACTATTACAACGAAGAATATTTTTTAGTCAGGTAGGTACTATTGTTTGCTTGTGAATTTTCCTATAAATGAGGACGTTTCCAACATTGTTTGTAACGAATAAAAATAGTGTAACAGGTGTTTTATTTAAATATTCCTCAATGCACTTTGCTTGACAGAAATCAGAGTGTGTTATAAAAAGGTCTTTTTATCATGGTTGGAATGAATTAGGTCTGGATTTGTATTACAATTTCTGTTTGTGCTATGGTATAGATTATTTATTCTTTCACAAAGAAATGATTGCTTGTAATGAGCAGTAAACAAAGCCATCAGAGTTAACGACCTTTATTGACAGAAAGTTTAATATTATATTTTTTGACTTCCAAGATCATGGAACTCATCCAACTTCATTTGGAACCTTTTGTGCCAAATAGTTAAGTAATGTATTTAGTATCTCAGTTAAGTTGTAGGTACTTAGGCCTTGTGGGTCTATCTGAATATTCCTTTCATAAATAGCTCGATTCAGTGATATGATCATCATAAGTATTATTTAACATTAAAATTGAGTATAATAATATTAGATTAGATTTAAAATTATTGTACCATATTTGAATTGATTGACAAAATTGTGTGTTCAAAATAAATATTTTGTTAGTTCTGACCATATATTTACTATATTTGATGTCATAGGCTAACCAGGCTATGATACGTCTATCGTATTGTTTATACATGTTTCGTGACAAAGTGGCTTAAATAATATCTACAGTTCTTGGAGTTTTTTTTTTTTTTTCATTTTAGTAATGCTTGCCTGATAACTTGTAAGATGTGTGTTCATGTGAAAAGAGATTCTAATAAGTAAATATTTCGTTCAAAATACGATATTATCAGAAATGTATAATTTTCTAACCAATGGCACCACGGCAGTGTCGTCCAACATGAGACAATCACAATGTCTTCCAAGATTTGAAAATGTCTAATAATATAATAATTTCATGAAAATGGCACTAATGCTTAAAATAGGATTATTTTTATTTTTATTTATTACATTACAAGGCCAGTGCCCCAGCAGTGGGGACATTAAATGGCTGATGATGATGTTGATATAATATCAATATGTTTATATAATATACATTTAAACTCTGAAACATGCACACATTTGTAATGCAAACAATAAAATTCAATTGTTATAATTCATGACGCGAGCATGAGAATGGAACTAGTATTTTTACAGGATATTATGTAAGCGTAGACTGCCTGTGCTTCTGGACCGGTTTTCAAGTTATTTAAGTAGAAATTTTTGGTTACAATGGCTTGCAATCTTATTATTCAGAAATGTCCAAGTTGTCATTTAGTAGTTATTCTCTATTGCCGAACTTTTCGCTCATAAGTAAGACAGCTTCACTTTCATCTTTTGTGTTTGTAAGATGCGAACAATTATATTTCCAAAAAATATTATTATAAAATATTTATAGCTGTTTGGTTTTACACATAGGTATGCGTAATATAATACTTATAGCAATCGTAACTTTGGTTATTAACGTGAGTGAATTAATGTGCAATGAAGCTTTATTTTCTTTCAAATGGCTCTGACAAGACTCTGGTTATTGCAACATGAATCCTAGCCAGACTAACTGGCTGGGGTTGCTTCTACTGAGGAGCGGTAGAGTCTAAGACGGGAACGTTTATCGGCTACGATCTTTGGGATAAGTATGTTTTGTTCATAATTAGGATAATTAATAATACACAAACATTTAAAATATTCAAGCCAGGAATAATAGGTGGCAGGCAGGCCAAGAGTAAACGCTATAAGCCCGAGGAACTTTGTGAAGTCTTGCAATTTACATTTATTGAACTTCCCAAAAATAAACGTAAAATAATCCCAAAAAACCTAATACTTTTTAAAATAAATTGCAAGAAATTTACATTTTCTTTTTTCTATGTTATACTAAACCACTTTTGTCTATTTGTTTAGTAGAAAAGTTAGTGAGAAGTTAGTATATCCTTGGTGAACTAAACGTGGCATGAAGGCAACCAGTGTCAAAAGGATTAATTAGGTATACTTATGTCGTTTTAATATATTACTGGTGGTAGTTCACGAAATCTCAAAAATTATATATTTTTTTATTTTTTATTATTTAAGTAGGTATAGACAAACGGAACTGTATAGTGACTAAAGGAACTAGGTGATTGAATTCATGAAGAATTTGAAATTCATAAAGAATTGTATTTTTAACGAAGTTAAAGGTACTTATTCAATGCGAGTTATGTATTGGAATAAACATGTAAGCGTCTTTGAGGTCTATATCTAGACGTCATGTTACAGTTTTTAGTAATTACTTAGAGTATGTCACGCGGTAGTCCTAGTTGCCCGAGATTAAGTATAAAGCGATTATCACTATTTGGTTTCTGTACTAAGTAACCCAAAGTGACATTTTAAAATGATATTGTTTTCCTTTTTTACTTATATTTATTTATCTAGATTGAACATAATTTTCGTATGCAAGGTTAAGTTAGTTCATAGGTTAAACACTGGAACTATAATTGCAATGAGCAATAAATTTGCATAGCATTTTTCTGCCTTTTTTATCTACAATGATATTATAGGGTCATCGGTAATGTACTAATGTCCAACCATGCATTAGTAAAATAATGCAGGCGACTTACGTATTACCTCGTGGTCTACTACCGGTAAGTTCTGGATGCTGGATAGCGGCGCGTGATGTCGACGTCTTGATGTGACTGGCGGGTGCGTCAGGCGCTGGGTGACCTCTTGCAGCATCGGAGATGGTATTCGCCCTATAGGCTGGTTTCCAATGCTGTGGCTTAAACTGTTAAGGATTCTTGTTGACAGTGTCCTTTCCATGAAGGATTTAAGTTTTGGAGTACCTACCTATTTCTCAAAACTGGATTCGGTTTTTGGAGACATTTTCACCAAAAACCTGATTGATTCTAATCATATCTATTTAGGTGTATTTTAGGTCTAGATTTATTCTTTAAATTAATCTCAAATTTCATAGCGTTTTAGTTTTTATGATATTACTATCACAGAAAATGCTACATACATCAATTTACAATATATGTATAGCCTATCGAAATTAAGTTTTCGACCTTTATCCGACCGGGAATCGAACCCGGTACTTCACGCATAGTGGCACCCTGAAAACTGATGCATACCCCACTTGACCACGAAGGCAAATAGAATAAAGATAAATATAGATTCCATGGCTATGGCCAGGTTTTTTTTTTTTTTTAAAGCTATCCCAATCTGCTTTTCTTTAGCAATATTGTAGTTTCTCTTTGACAAGCGGCTTTGAAACAGCGGCTTTTGCTTCGGGATTGAGGGTAGGAGCTGCTAAAAGGTCACAATAGTTTGGAACTATTTAATCTTTAAAAAGTCTATCCTTGACCTTCAGCTTTATATTGTTACATACGGTTTTTTCCCTCGGCTGAAGAGCAGTGAACAGTCGAGACAACTGATGCTAACCCTTGTTTTGTGGCCGTTGGTGCTGCCTCGTCCTGATGTGGCGATGCTGCGGCCGGAAGTGGGTACGGCGATACCGGTGACAATCCCGAGAGCTGCGACGCCGATTCGACTTCTCGAATACGAATATATAGCAACTGAACTGGGTTGCAAACAGTGACTAAGTAGCCCAATAACGTGACGGTATCTGTCCTGGGTATGACAGTAACGCATCACTTAGTAATTGCAGCCATCCGGGACAACATAGTTCTTTTAAGAACGAGTACTTTGCTTGCTCGTCAAGCAAATACAGTGGCTAAGTAGCCCAATAACGTGACGGTATCTGTCCTGGGTATGACAGTAACGCATCACTTAGCAATTGCAGCAACCCGGGAACACATAGTTCTTTAGTAATTTTCTTGCTCGGTGAGCAAATTAAGTGGCTAAGTAGCTCAATGACGTGACAGTACCTGCTATCTGTCCTGGGTATGACAGTAACGCATCACTTAGTGACCAATAATTGCAACCATCCGGAAATACGGACGAGTATCTTTCTTGCTTCTCAAGCAAATTTCAGTGGCTTAGTAGCCCAATAACATAATAGTATCTGACCTGGGATCACTTCAGTAATGCACTGGTACAGCACAACGACGTTTTCTTCTTCACTGTCTTCATGGTGTTTCCTTTTCTTCCCCAATGTTCAAAGTATCTCGCAGCGAGTAGAGTAGACGTGCGAAGGCTTGAGCACGGAAACGCTGAATGATTCGATTGTGACAGGTAACCAAACAGGTAAGTTAGGGACCACAGAGTAGAGGAATGTATAAATTGGCGGGAAATCAGTGTTGCCAATACAAAAAAAAAAAAAAACTTTAAACTACCGTGCAAGGCTGTCGCTTGGGGGCGCAACTACATTTGTTAACAAAATCGCAGAGAATGAAGCCGTGAAACATAATCGTTGTTTTTGGAGATTTCAGGAGTAGAAGGCTACGTTCAGACGTATCTTCACATAACATCAGGTGTGATGAAGGGCAAGTGCTACCCTGTTGTATAAAAATAGAGAACTTTTTCCTTTTTTTACCCCCTACTGCAAAAAGAGGGGTGTTATTTAATTTTTTACTATTTTACATTCACAATGCAATTGTTACTATAGAATGGAAAATGAACATTAGAATAAAAAGTAAAAAATCTAGAAAAAACATAAGCTGTAATAAAAAAACTTAATAATAAAAACTTTCAACGAAAATTGGTTTGAATGATATATAGTAAGTACTTTTTGAGATAAAAGTCATTTTAAAAAACCGCAAATTAAACTTTGTCATTCATACAAGCACTATGAAAAACAATTGATAGTGGAATTTTGGCTAGGTACGTTAAGTGGGTACGGAACCCTCCATGGGCGAGTTCAACTCGCACTTGGCTGATTTTAGTCGGGGTTGTAATACCAAAAGCTTCTCCTAAATGTAAAACCGCATCTCATAAGTACGGGTCAAACTGAGAACCTCCTTTTTTTGAAGTCGGTTAATATACTAAAATCTTCTTCTAAATGTAACTAATACTTTAATGGAAACCGCATTAAAATCGGTTCAGACAAACGCGAAATAATTTGTAGTCTCTAAAAAATTAATTGCAGCTGTGGTAGTTCCTATATAGGGCAAACTAAACGTACAGTAGCAATAAGGAGCACATCAAGGCCGTCAGAAATAATGACACAAAAATCGGCCATTGCAGAATACCTGATCCACTCAGTGCCGAACAACAGGATGGAGTTTTATAACCCTCAGATTATTTCGACGAAAAGCGATTATTTCGATTGTGTAAAACCAACAAAAATCAAAACAGTGTTCCGCGGAGTGATACTGTGAGTATTGTGTCGCGGACAAGTTCGAATTGAGTGCGAGAACGAAAACAGCGGTACAATCAAGCGCAATAACCGAACAAGAAAAAGGGTAGACAGATTCGTCTGCCCCTAATACCATCCACCCGCATTAACTTTATTCAGTTACTCCGTGATCATGGCGTGTGCAACTGTGCCGAAATATCGGGAACTCAAAAACAAAATATAAACATGGTCTTTCATAATGATAATTGACCATGTAAGTTTAAGGCGATACTCGGAAAAATAATGCTAAAGCGAGATAGCAATGAGAAAACGACGCGCGCGGGAGCGAGACCGATTTTGCAGATTACGCAAAAATAACACAAAATCACTTCGTATTAAAAAACTATAGCGGTTTAAATAAAATGCTTCTAAACGATTCTAAATATTATTGGTGTCCACTAATTAAACCAATTTCCAATAGTATATGTAACCCCATTTAAGAATAATCTTGATATTTCGTATTTTTTTTGAGGTATTTTCGAAAAGAAAAACTGTCGAGGCAAAATCATAAAATCGTGTTTCGGAAACTATACGATTCTAGATAAAGGTATAAAGAAATATATATCTTATTACCAGATTTATAACAACTCTAAACGTCCTATAGTTTTATATCAAAAAGTCCATACTTTTTCCGAGTAGCGCCCTAAAATGTTAAGATTGAATAAGATACAGATTTTAATAATTATTATTGGACATATCCAAATGATTTGTGTTCGGGTGTCGTCTGAGCTATTTGAAGACTAGTGGTTTGTTATTAATTTAGTGCCAGTTTAATTGACAGTTTTGTATGAATTATCTGTCAAGTAACAGATAATGAGAACTTACTTTTTTTATCCACAACGGGGTAGCACAGCCTTCATCACACCTGATGATAAGTGGTGATAAGGCTGAAGGTGGAAGCGCACTACTCCCGGAATCCTCAATCACTGAGGAACTGGCTATCTTATCTCTAACTGACGGAACACAATACACAGAATAATATTTGTAGCACAATAATGCTGAAAACATCATTGTTATGGCGTCAGACTTAGATTAGATGGTGGTAGCTAGCCAGGCGGACTAAGAACAAGTCCTACCATCACCAACCAAACCGAATACAATATGTACCCCCACTGGGAATCGAACCCGGGACTTCTGGGTCTGAAATCGGTGGCATGAACCACTAGACCACAGAGGCGGTTGATACTTAGACATTGTGAAACAGGCCCTTAGTATCTTTATCTAAAAATAACTCTTTTTAAATGAATTTTTATTCATAATTAAACAGTAGGTAGACTCAAAAAATATTTCCTTGTACAAACCAACGAAAATTATCTTGCAATCCTCTACGCTACTTGCGACCAAACAAAACCTTCATAACCCAGTACTTACACCACATCTTTATTCGACAGCCATGGCACCACCGATCAAGAAGAACAAAACACGCTCGTCCCGCGCCGGCCTCCAGTTCCCAGTAGGAAGAATACACAAAATTCTTCGCAAAGGCAACTACGCGCCGAGAATCGGAGGCGGAGCACCGATCTACCTAGCAGCAACCTTAGAATACTTGGCAGCGGAGATCTTGGAGCTGGCTATAGAGGCCGCGAAAGAGAATAACAAGGGGAGAGTGGTCCCAAGACACATACTCCTAGCTATCAGAAAGGACGATGAATTGAACAGAATGTTGACTGGTGTCACCGTTTCGCAGGGAGGCGTAGTGCCTTCTATACAACCCCAGCTGCTACCCAAGAAAACGATGAAGAGTGGATAGTTGCGCTGACGTTTCAACTGATGAAGGAAGCTATGACGTGATTGACAAAATCCTTTTGGGATTGTATTTATGTATCTGCCTGTTTTTAATGCTTTATGAATATTTTATTAAACGTCAAAACTATTATTAAAGTTTTTATAATTATTAAATATTTATTGTACAGATTTGGTTGTTTCATTAAAATAAACAATAAAAATAAATAATTGCAAAAGATATAAGAAAGTATTTACCTATGTAACTAACATAACTTAGGTAGGTACAGGCATTTTGCCATTGTTTTTACTTTTCCTCTAGCCAAGACCATAAACTTATTATACTTTATCCCTAGGATAAATAAGTTTATGGCCAAGACGTAGATTCGTTCGTTTCCTTTTCAAAAAAATATTGTTATACAGAAAAGAGTAAGTAAGTACCTATATTATCGATCTTAACAATAACACCTCTTTAATACTATTGAAACCTTTTTTAATTTAATCCTAGTTCTAGGGTTCCGTAGCCGAATGGCAAAAAACGGAACCCTTATAGATTCGTCATGTCTGTCCGTTCGTCCGTCCTTCCGTATGTCACAGCCACTTTCTTTCAAAACTACAACTACACAGTTGAAACTTGGTTGGTAGGTAGGTATGTATTTTGTGAACCGCTTTGCGATTTTGCGAGTGCGAGGGTAGTAATATCTTCACATTGATGAAATAAACGCTTTCTCACAGCAGAGCGGTATTGGATAAATTCGACGCTTCTCCTGAACGACTCCGTAGCAGTGATTAGAGCATTTGCTCGGACAGTGAAAGGTCGTGGGTTCGAGTCCCATCGGAGCTAGTTGCGAGACTGGTCGATTTATTCTAATACTAAATTAATTTAAAAAAGTAGGGCAGAGGTACCCTATGTGGCCACTTTAAGATTTTTTCTTACTTTTAAGCACTAAGTACTAAATGGTCTTAGGTATTTAAGACACAAATTATATCTTAAACTAGCTTTCCGCCCGCGGCTTCGCCCGCGTGGACTTCACGACGTTATCCCGCGGGAATGTGACATTTTTTCGGGATAAAAAGTAGCCTATGTTCCTCTCCAGACTACAAAGTATCTGATTCCCAAATTTCAGCCAAATCCGTTCAGCCGTTTTGGCGTGATTGAGTAACAAACATCCAAACATCCAAACATCTAAACTTTCACATTTTAATATTAGTAGGACTAACCAATCCAAATGCAGCCAGAAACATCGGCTAACCGTGTCTTCCAAAGCACGATTTATTTTTTAACAGCAATCCTATGATAGACCATTGCAAAAGTAACATAACCTCATCGATCGCAGGCCGAGCACGCTACCCGTGGTTTAGACATAAGAAGGTAACGATACCTAGACAAACAGGAGCTACTATCGTATGAATAATATTCGGACATTCTCCTACTCTTGAACTACCAAAATGCAAAAAATCAAGTCAATACTTTGCTAAAAAATGTGTAATACTGATTTTCTTGAGTTTTATTCTAATGCATAAAGAATTGTTTGCTTTGCACGAAAATGAGCTGTCATGGGACCCATGCTTCATTGAATAAAGTGAACAAAAAAAACTGTATCCCTAGGGAACTGAACTTTTTTCGAGTTAAAAAAACCGTATGAAATTTTCCCGGCCAGAGTTCAATTATTCCCTTTCTACCCTATTAGGTGTTTTTTTTTATTTTGCCTGCGCAGATAATTTTAAATGATGACCTAGTATTCTTTATACCAATTTCCATACTTCTAATCCAGAAATGAGGAAGTTTTCATATAAGCCTTAATCCCCCCTTTCTACCCTATTATGGGTTTTTTATAACTTCGCATTCGCAGATAATTTTCAATCGTGATCAGTATTCAACATACTAATTTTCATACTTCTAAGTTCAGAAATGAAGAAGTTCCATATAAACTTTATCTCCCCATTTTACCCTATTAAGGGGGAGATTTTTTTACTTTGCTTACTCAGATCATTTTTAGTCGTAACCAGTATCCAACGTACCAATTTTCATGCTTCTAAATCCATCAATGAGGAAGTTCCATATAACCTTAACCCCCCCATTTTACCCCTTTAGGGGGGGAGTTTCCTAAAATCCGTTCTTAGCGGACGTCTCCTAGGCATAATCTACCTTCCTGCCAAATTACATCTTCGTTGGTCCAGTAGTTTTCGAGATTTCGTGATGTTATGTCCCCTCAATTTTATATATATAGATTATAGGTAATTTATCTACCTTTAATGGTACATAATACAAATTTAAAAAAGTGAAATCGTTTTTGTATATAACACAAAATGTGTGAGAGGTGCCAAATGTACCGGTTTTGGCCACTTGATAGTTAAACTTACAGAACACGGAATGATTTTTTTTCTGTTAAACTTTTGTAAGTAAGTATAGCGAAAAATCAAAACCAAACCCAGGTTAAATGAATATATTCTTATTCTATAAACCAATCAATTGCAAAACAACAATTTAATTGTAAAAAAACAAAAGGTTTTCTAAAGTATTTCATCCAAAACAAATTTCTTAAAATTTTGATATGGAATTGAAATTGAAATTGAAATTTTTCTTAAAATGGAATTTATTGAAAAAAAAATCGTATGACAAAAAATTCTAACGGTTGTTATTATTACCTTAAAATACCTTATTTTAATTGCCTTTCGCAAAAATTACGAAACGTTGTTTAGAAATCTTTTAGAGCAAAAAGTGGCACAAAACCGGTACAGTGGCCAAAACAAAAATTGCGTTGTGAATGCAAAAAAGTAAAATAAATAATAAATAAATAAGTATAAATAAATAAATATTGGACACTATCACTATTATATTGTTCCAATACCAAATTATAGTAGCTTGAGTACTAGTGTTATGGAAACTGGAAACAACGACAGACCCGAGGAAATATTGAAAAGTTCGTTTTCAATATTTACCCGACCGGGGATCGAACCCGGGACTTCGAGAGAAAGCGGCACCTTGAAAACCAGCGCGTACACCACTTGGCCACGGAGGTCGTCATAAATTTTGGCGTGATTAGCGTACAGACAAACAGACAGACAGACAGACAAACAAAAAACTTAAAAATTGTTCTAAAATGTTCAGTTTCTGATTTTACGTCGCTCTGGTTGTTTTTTTCCGAATATATTCAATGTACAGACTTTTTTGGGTTTTTCGATTTTATTATAGGTACTAGCTTCCGCCCGCGACTTCGTCCGCGTGGATATTCGAGAAAATACTTAGGGGACCAATAACCAGGATAAAAACTATTCTATTTTTTAATTTCATAAAAATACGATCAGCCGTTTTTACGTGATTAGGCGGGTCCTCCCTCACCAAGCGAGCAGCCTCGCGCGAGGCAGAACGTTTGCCACGTGCGGCGGGCGGGCGGCGTTCAGCGGTTTGGGCTGTGCGTTGATATGTCAGTCAGTCAGTCAGTCAGTCAGTCAGTCAGTCAGTCAGTCAGTCAGGACTTTGAATTTTATATATATAGATAGATAGATAAAAAGTGATGAAATTTCTCAGTAAAGTCAAGCCAACTCTAATGTTCCTTTCTGCGATTTCTATATTGATATAGTTCTTGTGCCCACCAAACCAACCAATATGTAGAATGTTCAAGTGTTCAACGTCCAAAGTCACATAAGAAATAAAACGTAACTTTATCAATAAAGAAATCGCAGAAAGGAGCTTTAGAGTAAGCTTCACTTTACTGAGAGATTTCATCACTTTTTATAAAGTAATAAGCAGCTCCAGCGAGTTGGTCAGTTTTTTTATAGGATGATTTTGGTGAGATATTGTTTTTCTCGACGTTCCTTGGACCCTCTGATTTCTTTCATGACGTAAAAGTTACAATGAAACTAGAACACTTTGCGGCCCTAAAAAGGGCCTTGTCACATACACGAATAATAGAAAAACCTCCAATAAAACTAATCAACAATTTTTGTTCCACTAAATCACCCCCCAAATCCATAAATCGTCCGTCCTTGTCTCTTCAAAGCATAAACTACATCCATCGCAGTCACAGTTTTTCTCTTCGCATGCTCTGTGTAAGTGACAGCGTCGCGAATCACGTTTTCAAGGAAAACTTTCAAAACGCCTCTGGTTTCTTCGTATATTAAACCAGATATCCGTTTTACTCCACCTCTTCTTGCCAATCTTCTAATAGCAGGTTTCGTGATGCCCTGGATGTTGTCACGAAGGACTTTCCTGTGTCGTTTCGCGCCTCCTTTGCCTAAACCTTTCCCGCCTTTTCCGCGACCTGTCATGTTGACGTTTTGTTTTTTGTAGTTGAACGCGCGAAGGATGTACTGCTAATGGCGCGGTACGAAATTGTTTTGCTTTTTTATAGGCACTGTTAATTTTTGTAGTGGGTAGTTTTTTTTATTCTTTTCTTTGTCGACCAGCTTACCTAATTCCAAGTTATTTTGCTTTAATTATGTACTTATGTATCGTATGGTTTGTTTTAGTCTAATAAAGGTACGAGAAATTCATAGTTCATTGATAAAAGTTGATCTTTTGAGTACGGGCACGAAAACTATTATGTTAAGAACATAGAATTATTTCACATTGTAGCGTTTCGAACGAAACAAAGCTATCTGTGCCACAAATGTCAATCAATATTGTAATGTGACAAAGTCCTATCTAGTTGACATAATTGAATTCAAGTGATAAAAACCAAAGCAATTCAAAGAAGGGAAATGATATGTTTGTATACCATTAATATGTTAAATACTAATTATTTTCGTTCCTAGACTTGTAAACAAAAAAACGCTAGAAATATTTTAAAACACTGCAATATGTTTTATTTAATAGTTGTCGAAATGTCACCTACCTACTTATTTATAATATTTTTAACACAACTTACAATTTTGTTTCAATAACGAGTAAGAAATCAAGTCAATGTTTTTAGTTTTAACATCAAAAGAACTGTTGCAATTTCTTAAGCAGATATAATCTTTATAAATCTATATATTTCTCGCTGAGTAATATCATTCTACCTTTTTCAATAACTAAGTATTTATTGATTCTTTGAACCCGGGACCTCTAGAGATAGCGGAATTACCTTGGAAACCGGTGCGTACACCACTCGGCCACGGATGTCGTCAAATAATATCAAATAAAATCGATTAATTATTATTATTGATTAAAAAATAATGATGTTTGTTTATTTGCATTATAATATTTAAACTGAAGTTAAATAAAAGTTAGATCATATCATTTAAAAAAAAAAATTATTTAGTTTTATTCAGCAGTTCGGTTTAGGCATAAGAAAAGAATAATGATAAAAAGAAATAAACTTTATTCAAATATTTTTCTTTTGCAAGTATATTTTACCTACTTGGGTACAATAAACCCAACGTAGAAAATAGTTATAAGTAGGTATTTCAAAAATTTGTGATAGTGAAAAACTCCTGCAAATAGCTTTCAGGCTACTTACAGGCCTACACGGCTAGTGGTTTTTTACTATAAAAATTTTTCATATACTTTAGAATAAGTATTTTAGTACACCCTCAGCTTTCACACCCAAACTATCTAGACAATTTACCCGCTAGTTGCGATACAACAAAACGTATAAAAGACACAAAAATCCGTTCGCGCGAATACCCATACAAAATTAACCTAACAAGCTAAACATGGCGCCTAAAGTACCGAAAAAGGCTTTGAAGTCAATGGAGAAGCCTATAGAGAAACCGATATCTAAAACCAAGAAGATGAAAAAGAAGAATTTCCAATCGTTCTCCATATACATCTACAAATTACTCAAATCCGTAACGCCAGACATCAATATGGGCATATCGAGGAAGAGCATGCTGATCATGAACAACTTCGTAGCCGATATGCTGGAGAAGATTGCTGTCGAAGCAAGCAGGTTGGTGGTTCACGGGAAGAAGACTACAATGGGCAGTCGAGAGATCCAGTCTGCTGTCAGATTGCTCCTACCCGGTGAACTGGCAAAGCACGCGAACGTGGAAGGGATTAAAGCATTGAATATGTACCACTCCAGTCAGAACAAAACGTGACGGACGCGAGACTGTACATAGTTTAATTGTTGCCGAGTATTTAATTGTATATATTGTTGATTTTCTTCTAAACTGTTGACGTATAAGCCCTTTTCAGGGCTGAACTGGTTCTGGTTTCATGGAAACATTAACGACATATTATAAACTTTTTTTGATGAAAAATGCTAATGCTCTGAGCTATTTTGCCTTGTTTTAAACGTCTTATTCTTAGACCTACTAAATATACCTACACAAAAAAAACATAAAAATCGGCCAAGTGCGAGTTGGACTCGCCAATGAAGGTTTCCGTACCCATTTAACATACCGATTGCCTATCATCATCATCATCATCATGTCAGCCGTACGACGCCCACTGCTGGGCATAGGCCTCCCCCAAGGATCTCCACAACGATTGCCTATACTTAGCCATAATTCCACTACCATTTTTCATCAGCAAAATATAACTTTGTTTTTCAACTTTATTTTTCATTGTCTTTTATAAATGACAAAGTTACATTTGCGGTTATATATAATGTGTTATATTATCTCAAAAAGTGCTTACTATATCTCGTTCAAACCAATTAGTTAGTTTAGTTAGAAGTTTCCACAGCACAGAACACGAAAAGATTTTTTTCTCTACATCATATTTTTTCTAGATGTTTGATTAAAAACATTTTTTTCAGTTACAGTTACCACGTATCGGTATGTATCCCCCTTATTTTTTTTTATTAAAATCGTAAAGCGGTTCATAGAAGACATATACTTACCAAGTTTCAACAGTGTAATTTTTATAGTTTCGGAATAAAGTGGCTGTGACATTCGGACGGATGGACGGACAAACGGACAAACAGACAGACAGACAGATAGACAGATAGACAGACATGACGAAACTATATAAGGAAGCTACGGAACCCTAAAAAGATCTGACGATAGCCCGAGAGCCAAACTAATTGGCTCTATGGAGACTCAACAATAATTCTATATCAGTAATTTCTTAACATTGAAAATTAGATTATCTAGTTTAATAAATAATTCATTAGTAATCCACCAATATTTATGACAGCGACATTAAAAAAAAACAAATACAAAGCTTTAAAAAATCTATAAAAAATAGGCAAAAATGGTATAAGTGTTATTCACTTTACATTTGAATACATTTATTATTATCTTTCGTAAAAGTATATAATCCCTCTATATTTGTAAATGAAAAACAAATAAACTTAAAAAAAAACTCTCTACGTAAACTCAAATTGGGATTACACCTATGTTAAAAATGCTTTCAGAAACAACCGACTTCTTCCTAAAGTATTAGTTTCCCGTTTTAAATCTTTATGGATTTCGACTTTGGTGCTTAGATATGGTTAACATAAACACATGTTAACGATAAAATTGGTGATAGCATATTTGCTGAAAAAATTGCACCATTTTCGGGGTATAACTTTTTTTTTTATACTTACCTTCCAATGCGATATTATGTTGGATTCCAAAATATAGTCTCTTAAAATTATATTTAAGGGCCGTTTACAAAAATTTGGCCTGTTATTGAATTTTTTACAAAAATATCGGATAGCTCTTGGGGTACGAATCGAGTACCTCCTCCTGTTTTTAAAGTAGGTTAAAATATCAAGCGCGAACATTATTTCACGAATACACATTTAGTTAGTTATTGGTTGTTTTTAAATAATTTTTAGTTTTCCGATCGACGTTTTGGCACCATTCACGGAAACTACCCACTATTTTTTGCAAAAAATAGTTGTTGTTATTTTTTTTCTTGAAAGTTCATAGCTCATAGCTTGATTTTTTAGCCAGACACGAAATAAACACAACTACTCATCACTTTGAACATTTGCCCATGTGGGGATCATCCACGACCTCTGGCTCATTTAGTATGATCAGTACCACTACTGCGCCATTGGGCCTGACATGACATACAGTATAATTTTGAACATCATCGAAATTTTTAAGCTCGGCTCAGAATCTGTAAGTGAACAACTTTCTCCTAGAAACATGGGTCGAAATATGACATAAAATTTTTGACTCTTCATACAAATCAGACTGGTATGGGAAGTCCAAAAACTTTTGTCCTATTTCGAGTTGTTGAAGTTGTTTCTAGAAGAAAGTTGTTTATTTACCGATTCTGAGACGAGCTTAAAATTTGGATGGTGTTCAAAAATTAACCCTGTATATAAGATTAGCGGCCGCCCGCGGTTTCACCCGCGTACCTAGTTCCCGTTTCCGTGGGAATATCAGGATAAAATGCATCCTATTTTTTTATCCAGGATATCTACTACCTGTGTGCCAAATTTCAACTAAAACCGTTTAGTAGTTTTGCGTGAAAGAGTAACAAACATCCATACATTCATTCATCCATAGTCGCAATATTCGCATTTATAATATTAGTAGGATTCATGTTATTTTAACGCCATCTTCAAGCAAAGAGACACGTCATGATTACTCCTTATAAGCAACTGTTTACTCTTTAAACCTTGAGGTATTAGTTCGAAAATGCACTCATAGATGTCGTCACATAGAACTACTTCGGACGAACCACCTTGGCCGCATAATAATATATGCCACCGGAAAATAAGAAGAACCGCAAGTTTATAAATTTTCGCGGAAATTTATAAATTTACGGAAGTCCTGTAGAACACGTGATAGATTAAAAAAATAACCACGCAATTTAAAGGCTTGAGCACACCAAACGCGGGTCAGAGCAGCGCGGGAGCGCGCGGTAGTCGGCACACTGAACGCAGCAGCAGTTTCAAAGCAGTTGCAACGCGGGCCTGCGTTCAAACCGCGTTCACTGTGACGGGTTCTCCCACAATCGCAGCTTGTATGTTACATTCCTATAATATTTTTCCTTTAAATCATACATTTATTTTTACGAACTAATTATATTATTTTTCACCGGAATCCATCACGAATATCAAAAAGTACAACTCTCGTCAACTGCTTTCGACGCGCTGCGCTGCACTGCAAACGCCCTGCCTCGGTGTGTCATGCTAACATGGCCGCCATAGTTATACTACAGCGCGGGCCCGCGCTCAAACTGCTCTGCGCCGCGCCTGCGCTGCTTCTGCCCCACTCCCGCGCCGTTTGTAGTCCGGCAGTAGCAGTGCGGCGCAGTGCGGCGCAGAGCAGTTTGAGCACGGGCCCGCGTTCAAATTTAGTGTGACGTAGTTTATAGAGTTTCTTGTATTACAACATGCGCGGGCCCGCATACAAACAGCGCTGCTCCTGACCTGCGTTTGGTGTGCTCAAGCCTTAGGCAATCGCTTTGCTGCGCTTCGCGATCGCCTTAATTTATAAATTTACGGTTTCTATTATTTTCCGGTGGCATGACGTGTGGCCTAGTGGTATACACCACCGATACCAGACCCAGAGCTAACGGCTTCGATTCCCAGTTGGGGTTCATATTGTATTCGGTTTGGTTGGTGGTAGGACTTGTTCTGAATTCGCCTGCTAGCTAACACCATATTTTTGTAAGTCGGACGCCATCCCCTTATCAACAATGTTTCTAGCATTGTTGTGTTATGGCAGCTGAAGATAAGATAGCCAGTTCCTCAGTGGGTGAGGGTTCCGGGAGTAGTGCGCACTTCCACCTTCAGCCCTATCTTCATCAGGTGTGAAGAAGGCAGTGTTACCTCGTTGTAGGATAAAAAAGTTTTTTGGAAAAACTTCGTTTTTATGACAAGCTTTTTTGTTGACTGTACTTTAATATTTTAATGGTATCCAAACCAAACTTGTATTTGTACAAAGTTTCAGCTCAATCGGACACTGGAAAGTGGGTCAAATTTAGCTTGCAAGATTTGTCCCCCACTAACTAACTAACTAACATGGCAAGTTAAATAAAAGCTTGTAATAAGTTTTTAGTAAAAATTTCATTTTCATGACAAGTTTTTTTGCCGACTGTACTTAAATATTGTATTGTCATCTAAACCAAACCAGGGACCCTACCATCAACTTTAAGACAGCGATTCAAAAATAGCGCGATGCAGAATAGGTTCCTAAAATGAATTGCTTTCTTTCGTACTATGACCTTCTAAAAACTGGATCGCAAATGAATTGCTAAATGTGAATGACCGAACGATTTGTGTCCTTATTTCTTCTACCCGTCTCTTTCACTCGATTCTGTCATGCCCGGAGAGTGAAAGGGACGGGTATAACCTGCAGGTGTCATGTTAGCTTGGTCGAGTTATAAGTCAAATAAGAGTTGATGACAGCTCAGCGGCTGTGAAATGTCATTGAATGATCACTGAATCGCTGTCATTGATATTATGCTGTCGTGGTACGAATAAGCGAAGCAGTTCAGTTTAGGTCCTAAACAAAACCGCAATAAGAGTTGATGGTAGGCACCCTGTTTACAAAATTTCAGCTCCATCGGACACTGGGAAGTGGGTCAAATTAAGCTTGCAAGATTTGTCCCCCACTAACTAACTAACATGGCAAGTTAATAAAAAGCTTGTAAAAAGAACCTCTGTGATCGAGTTTTTAAACTGCCACTATCTCCGATGTCCCGTTTTCGATTCCTAGGCAGATAAAATATGTTTAAGACTAACATTCCTGTATTTTTTCGTGTCTGGGTGTTTGTGTTATATAGCGTCGTGTAGTCCACGCGGGCGAAACCGCGGGCGGAAGGCTAGTTTTATATAAAATACTTACCAGACAAATAATAATAAATCATAATATTTAATTAATTATACTATTAATTATACTATTATGCCATTGAAACAAGTACTAATTATTATTAAGTCATACTTATTAACAAGTAGACGTGTACGGTTTTAGTTGACATCACCATAATATTGGTACAAGGTGACATTGTTATAATCTAATAGGGCTGTACACTCACGAGCAATAATATGTAAATAACACAACAAAACAATGTAAGGTATATTTATATGTTTGACTTATGGCGATATTACACGCTTCATCCTAATTGATGAAAGTACAGACATGACGAATCTATAAGGGTTCCGGTTTTTCCATTCGCCTACGGAACCCTGAAAAAGGAACCATGCAATTTTTTTATCGCAACTTTTTGATGATACCATCTGGTGAAGGTCGCGGGAAGCCGCAGGATGCGGGCAGCGCATGACCGATCGTTGTGGAGAGGTCTATCCCCAACAGTGGGCGTCACACGGCTGACATTCTGATGATGATGAACTTATTGAGGCTTTAAATGTCCACGGGAGACGCGACTGTCAATCTTCCTCATAAAATCAATCAATGCGCTAAGTTACCTGCCTGGGCCACTGTCTTATATACTTTTTACTTTTAGATAATTTTAATATCTAGGTCTTTTTATATTCATTTATTATAACCTTTACAATTGTACAATAAAACAAGTCTCTGGATTGGTTGACCTTTTATTTACTACACGATATCTACTATTAAATATTGTGCGGCGACTTCCGACGCTCCGGCTATTGTATTGTTGGCCGGAGACGGAGTCCTCGTGACAAAAAACGCCGCCACTGACCACTTTCCTGTAGTTTTCATACATTTTGTATGAACGCCGGCGCCAGTAGTCGTTACTTGTTTCATAATCTAGCTTTCAACGCCGCCAGCGTTTGTGGCTCGTGTACGGTTACAAGTAACTTTCAACTTTTTCACGTAAACGCTTTCATCTGTGACTGACTAACTGTATACATGTATTATTCATTAACTAAGAATCACTAATAGCCATTGTAGTAACATACAATTACGTAATGTACTAAGCAGAAAGATCATTGTATGTAAAATATGTAAAATTCTTGCCCATGATTTACATACTATATAATACAAATAGGCATACAAAATAATGAATGTGTATATTTTACTATATTTGTTCGGAAAAGATCGACGTTTCTGAACGCGTCTCTAATGTCACGTCAAATTGACATTTGGCTGTCACTTGAAGTTGACAGTGAGACTTGATTGAAATTCTTGTAAGAAAAATGTCGGAATAATTTTGCTGAATTTGTTAAAATCGCTCGCGTTGAATGTGCCTGGCATATCGAGTTTGAATAAAATCTTAAATTATCTATGTGATCCCGTTTTGTACGACCAAGGTTTTGACGCCATCCATCGGGCTGGTCGCGGAGTTTTGAAAGAAAGATAATTGTCCACCACGCGCTTTTTGTCGGGACTGTAAATCGTAATAAAAGAGGCTCCCCCGTGTGTGTCATGGTGTATCTATTGCTGAAGCGCCCAGTGCCTTGGGAACGCTGTTATTTGTGTTGTGAGTAAGGTGACTAATTGGTAAGGTCTGCAGAAGAAAGGACCCCAGGGGCGCGCGCGCTCCCTTACACCACTTCTGCCTTGGAGACGTTCGACACACAGACCCGTATGTAACCTCACCTTACTTAACATTCTCTCCGCTGTGTATCGCAGTCCAATTGTTCAGTTTACATCCCCGCTGAAACCTAGTTTTTTGTCCGGAGTCTATATTAGTAATACCAGCTTCCACTGCGCTAGCTGATTCCGCGGTATAGGCAGGGGTGTAATGAACATTTCTTGGTAGCCAAGAGCGTAGCTTGAAGGCCTGAGAGGCCCACGCCAAAACTTTGTATTAATCAGTGCCGTTTTGATGACCCAGTCTGGTCCGGACTAGATTAATTTGTACTTGTAAATGGTAATTGGCTTGCATTTAAAAAGTAAAGGGCATTCCTTTGTTATTGGTTCCATGTCTTGTAATTAATTGTCATGTATTGAAGTTCCAAAGTGTAAACAGATGCCTTTCTTTGCTCATAATAATTATTATTCAGTTTTGTTAGCAAATTTGAGTTGTGAATATTGACAAGTTTGTTGCTAAAATAATAGCTAATAAAAGGTTAGCTAATAAGTTTGCACTCAATACTTAGTGAAACTTAAATGATTTGGGACATTGTTTACACATTGAAACTCATTGAAACTTGTACTTTGAAATAATTAAAATTAACTTGTTGTTGTGTTGATATCCAAGTGAATTTCAATAGTCAGTGATTTGGAGTGAATTTCAATAGTCAGTGAGTTTTGTTGTTTTCTGATAACCTCCAAATATTTAAGAGTTTGTGTCATTATAAATACTTTGTTGTTGTAATATTGGAATTTTGTGGTTATTAGTAACCTCCAAATATTGGAGATTTTGTGTTATAGTGAATATTTTGAATTTGTTGTTTTTGTTGATAAATTTGTGACGTTACAATGACGGCCTCCTCTGCTAAAGCCAAAATACGTTCTGAGTTACGGTGGTTAGCTTCTGCGGTTGCGTTGTTGGATCGACCGGATAGAACGGAGGCCTTGTTGAACAGATACGTAGATCTGCCCATACGTTTGGCGGTTGTTGATGAACAGTATGCCTTATTTTTGGAAAGGACTGTTGAGGCCGATGTGGAAATGCGACAAGAAGTCGGTTTGGATGTGGACCAGTGTTATGATTTTGCGGACAGAATTACACAGGTGGCTCGACCTTTGCAAGTGGCAAGAGAGAATGATCCGAGCCCGTCCCCGGTCACATCTAAGAGTATGCCCCCTCTCTTTGCTAGATTGGCCCCCTTAGACTTAAGGCGTTTTGCTGGTCGTCTAGAGGACTGGGAGGGCTTTATTAATATTTTTGATAGTCTGGTACATGCCCGGGATGATTTGACCCAGGGCCAGAAGTTAGCTTATTTGTTATCCGTGTTAGAAGGGGAGGCCCTTGAATCAGTTCAACATTTGGCCCCCTCGGATGAAAACTACCCTATTGCTAGGGATTTGATTGCCCGTCGGTACCAGAACGTACGACGTCTGGCGGACAACCATGTTGCCGCCATTTTGAATTTACCCCGCGTTGCCAGCGTGATGCACTTGAGAGTGGCTTTGTTGAATCCGCTGTTGGTGGCATACAACGCATTAAAAAACTTAAAACTCCCAGTGGAGCAGTGGTCGTTTTTGTTACTGCACATTGTCCTGGGAAAGTTGCCGGACTCTGTTAAGGTCCGTTTTGAGCAGCAGTATGGTGGGGATAGTGCGACTTATCTGCCACCCTTCTCGGACCTCTTGACGTTCCTGGAAGGAGAAAGTAGACTGGCAGATAATTCCTCTCTGGCCGGTCCTATGGGACCCGAACGACCTGTGCCACAGAGTAGATCCCCCACCGGACCCCCCCGTAGGGGGCGTATGGCCCCTCGCGCGCCCGGCCGCTATGCCGCCGTCCAGGAGACCGCCCGCTGCTTGTACTGTCGGGAACCGGGTCACAGCACGACCCGTTGTGATAAGTTCCTCGACCAGCGCGTCCAAGGCCGTCGAGCGATCGCGCGACAACGGACATGGTGCTACTCGTGCTTGGGCCTGCACATGCAGCGCGAATGTACCCAAGCGCACCCATGCCGCTTTTGTAAGGGCAACCACCATCCCCTCCTCTGCATGAACAGCCCAGAGGGCGGCGGAGCGCCGCAGCGCGTCGCTGCAGGATCACCTCGTATGGGTGGGGGGCTCGGACCCCCCGCGGTGTTTGCATCCCGCAGCAGTTCTAGTGGCCACCAGAGTGGCCCCAGACGCTCTCCGCCACGTTTGGACCCTCAAACGGGCGGGGGTCCCAGGGACCCCCCCATGGGAAACCGATCCCCAAGGATGGGGATGAATTATGCGAGCGTTGCCGGAGGTCGTAGAGGCCCCCCGCGACGTTTTGAGCCTCGCACGGGCGGGGGTCCCACGGACCCCCCCATGGGAAATCGGTCCCCAACTAGGGGGTTCGATTTTGCGAGCGATGCGGGAGGTCGTAGAAGCCCCCCGCGACGTTTTGAGCCTCGCACGGGCGGGGGTCCCACGGACCCCCCCATGGGAAATCGGTCCCCAACTAGGGGGTTCGATTTTGCGAGCGTTGCGGGAGGTCGTAGAAGCCCCCCGCAACGTGTTGAGCCTCGCACAGCCGGGGGTCCCCGGGACCCCCCTTCTGAAAATCGGTCACCGTGCCCCCGCGACTATGGGGCGACGTACACGGTGGATGCTAGGCACCGATTCTCGCCGCCGCTCGCCGAATACCCGCGTTTGGAGCAGCGCCCGCCCCGTCTTCAAGGGGCCGGGAGATATAACCCGCCTGATACCGGGCGAATTGGACGTAGGCAGTATGTGGGAGATTGGGACCCACTGGATCGCTATGAGCGACCCCCTTACCATGGGGGGACGTCTGGGGACCCCACATACTAGCAATCAACGTGTTTACGGTCGATTGTAGCCACCCCTCCAGAGACCGTTTTGTTGCCCACGGCCTCTGTGCTTGTCAGGGGATTGAATGGCGACCTTGTGGAAGTTCGCGCCTTGTTGGATTCCGGTGCTCAGGGGTGTGTTGTGTCATCTTGGTTAGTTAGGCGGTTGGGCCTCAAGGTGCACCCCCACACGGAAGGCGTGAGAGGTGTTGGCGATGTGAAAGTCCCCGGGTTGTTAGGGCATGTTGACTTCACATTTACATCACGTAATAAGTCCACGCCAGGCATTAAGACCTCGGCGATTGTGTTGGACACAGTTGTTGGCCGTCAACCTTCAGTTGACTTGGGACCGAGTATGTTGTCTTTGGTGTCTGATTCCCCACTCGCCGATCCAAATTTCTTCCGCCCAGGCCCGATTGATGCTCTCCTTGGAGCCGATGTCCTGGGGCGAGTTTTGTTGACGGGGAAGCGAGTTTTGCAGCCAGATGGCTTGGTAGCTCTGCAGACGACACTCGGTACAGTTGTGATGGGCCCTGCTCGCCGCGTTTTGGATTCCCTTGATGAGGATCGCGGTCTTGTTTTTAATGCGTCTCTCTCCGAAGTGGTGCAGAAGTTTTGGGAGGTTGAGGAACCTCCACCAGCCCCGCGGGTTGACCCAGTAGCGGATGAATGCGAGTTGTATTACCAGAATAACACTGGTCGCCTCCGCTCTGGTCGTTTGATCACCCGTCTCCCCTTTCGTGCCGGCCGACCTCCTCTGGGCGAATCCCGACCGCTAGCGGAACGTAGGCTAGTGGCGATGGAGCGTCGCATGAGCAAGGATCCGGTCTTCCGCCAGAAGTATGTTGAATTCATGCGGGAGTATAAGGAGTTAGGGCACATGTCCGTGAGCGATTTGGATTGGCGCTCCGTTGAGCACTTCTTTCTGCCGCACCACGCCGTTTTGAAATCCGGGAAGATTCGGGTGGTCTTTGACGGTTCGGCTCCCACCTCTACTGGAGCGTCCTTGAACCAGTGTCTGCATGTAGGTCCCAAGCTGCACACGGAGATCTCAGACATTTTGACCAACTTCCGGCGGCACCAAATTGTATTTATGACTGACATCCGGATGATGTTCAGACAAACGGTCATCCATCCAGAGGATAGGAGGTACCAATTGATTTTGTGGAGAGAGAGTCCTAGGGACCCCTTGTTGATTTATGAATTGAATACGAATACGTACGGTTTGGCTTCGAGCCCGTTTGTTGCGATTCGTTCTTTGATGGAGTTGGCCGAGAAGGAGCGCTTGAGATATCCTCGCGCCTCCGCCATTTTGGCCAGTGACGTCTATGTGGATGACATTTGCACGGGCGCCTCATCTGTCTCAGAGGCGATTGTCCTGAGAGACGAACTCACCGCCCTTTTGAAGTCGGGAGGTTACGAGTTGAGGAAATGGATATCCAACTCGCCTGATGTACTGGTAGGTTTGCCCGAAGAGCACCAGCAGGACCCCCACCTATTCGAAAATGTTGATAATCCCCATGTGGTGACCGTCCTTGGCGTACAGTACAAACCGGTCTCTGACACTTTCACTTATTGTGTGGATTTACGACCACCGAAAGTCTGGACCAAGCGTTTAGTATTGTCTACTGTCGCACGTACCTTTGACCCCAATGGGTGGATTTGCCCCGTGCTGTTTATGGCCAAGTGTTTCTTGCAACGGTTATGGGCTTCGGGTGTGTCGTGGGATGAACCCCTCTCGGACGAGTTACTCCGAGATTGGTCGAGCTTCGTTTCATCCCTCCCCGAGATTAATGAAGTGCATTTGCCGAGGCTATTCCTCCCTTCTGAAAATTGTAAAGTTACTCTTCACGGCTTTTCCGATGCCTCCGAACGTGGATTTGCTGCGGCCGTGTACCTCCGCACCGTTACTGTTGACGGAGTTGCTGCTGTGCATCTGGTGATAGCGAAAAGCAAAGTCGCTCCCCTTCGGACTCGTCATACGATCCCGAGGTTGGAATTGTGTGGAGCTGCCCTCCTAATGCGTTTGTTGAACCACGTATGGCTCACATTAGGTCGATCTATTAAGATACAAGAGGTTTATGCTTGGACGGACAGTCAGGTCGTCCTTTGTTGGTTGAAGGCTCCGGCGCACACCTTGGACGTGTTTGTGGCCAATCGAGTGTCGCAGATTTGTAATTCCGACATCGAGTTGATTTGGAGACACGTGCCGGGAACCATGAATCCCGCGGATTGTGCGTCTCGGGGTTGTGTAGCCCCAACCCTAATTAACCACCCCCTCTGGTGGGGCCCACAGTGGTTGATGCGGCCTGAGTCGGAGTGGCCGCCCTCTCCAGCGTTGTCGAACGTAGCCGTTCCTGATATGCGGGCATGCGTCCTGGAGACTAACCCCGCCGGGGAAAAGGATTTGTTGTTGGATCGGTACAGCTCCTTACAGAAGCTGCTTGGTGTTACCGCTTGGATCAGACGTTTTGTGTACAATTGCAGAAACCCACGCGCGAGGCGTGATTCGTCGGTTCTAACTCCGGACGAGCGTAGGGACGCGCTCTTGTTTTGGGTCCGGAGAGTACAAGCTGATAGTTTTGAGTCCGAGATTGAAATTTTGCGTTTAGGCCGTCGCAAGTTGAAGGGCGCGGTATCGCGATTAAATCCCTTCCTGGACGAGAGTGGGCTTTTGCGAGTCGGCGGAAGACTTCGAAATGCGAACCTGCCGTATGGAGCTCGTCACCCCCTTTTGTTACCTAAAGCCGGACATTTGACTCAACTGATAATAACAGATCGCCATGTGAATGCACAACATGCTGGCTGTAATGCTTTGTTGGCCATTTTGCAGCGTGAATTTTGGATTTTGTCTGCTCGTCGAGCCATTCGCACTGTGGTTTTCCGTTGCCTGCCTTGTTATCGATTGAAGGCCGCGACCATGCAGCCCCAGATGGGTGATTTGCCTGCTGATCGCGTCACGGAATGTAGAGCTTTTGCCGGAGTCGCCACCGACTTCGCCGGTCCCTTTACTGTAAAGGCTTCGAGACTGCGTAATGCTAAAACCTATAAGGCGTACTTGTGCGTGTTTGTGTGTTTGTCCACCAAGGCTGTCCACTTGGAAATTGTCTCGGAATTGTCTACCGAAGCCTTTGTCGCCGCCTTGAGCAGATTTGTTTCCCGTAGAGGACTGCCGTCATTGATACGTTCCGATTGTGGTACTAATTATAAGGGAACGTGTAATTATCTTAAGGAAGTAGTTAAGTTTTTTGTTGATAATAAAATAGACATTGGAACCACCCTCTCCCGGCGTGGGATAATCTGGAAGTTTAGCCCTCCAGCTTGTCCGACCTGGGGAGGAATTTTTGAAGCTTGTGTAAAGGCTGCCAAGACACACTTGCGTCGCGTGATTGGAGAAACTATTCTCACGTTTGAGGAACTTGATACGGTATTTTGTAAAATTGAGGCCGTCCTCAACTCGCGACCCTTGTGCCCGTTGTCTTCGGACCCGAATGACCTGGAAGCGTTGACCCCAGGTCATTTCTTGATCGGACAGCCCCTTTTGGCGTTGCCTGAATATCCGATTCAGGATGTAGGATCCCATCGTTTGTCGCGATACCAACTTTTGAGACAGATGTCCCAAAACTTCTGGGCACGTTGGTCGATGGAGTATTTGCATATCCTACAACAGCGCGTGAAGTGGACAGATAAAACCACCCCACCCCAGACTGGCGACCTCGTGTTGATTAAGGATGCTAACCTGCCGCCCCTATGTTGGCGAAGGGGGCGCATTGTTAAACTCTACCCCGGAACTGACGGAGTTCCTCGTTTTGCTGAGGTTTTGGTTCGAGATTCGGTTTTGAAGAGAGCAGTTAGTGGGCTCTCCCGATTACCCGTAGATTGACGTACCGTTCTTAACGGTCCGGGGCGGGGGGATGTTCGGAAAAGATCGACGTTTCTGAACGCGTCTCTAATGTCACGTCAAATTGACATTTGGCTGTCACTTGAAGTTGACAGTGAGACTTGATTGAAATTCTTGTAAGAAAAATGTCGGAATAATTTTGCTGAATTTGTTAAAATCGCTCGCGTTGAATGTGCCTGGCATATCGAGTTTGAATAAAATCTTAAATTATCTATGTGATCCCGTTTTGTACGACCAAGGTTTTGACGCCATCCATCGGGCTGGTCGCGGAGTTTTGAAAGAAAGATAATTGTCCACCACGCGCTTTTTGTCGGGACTGTAAATCGTAATAAAAGAGGCTCCCCCGTGTGTGTCATGGTGTATCTATTGCTGAAGCGCCCAGTGCCTTGGGAACGCTGTTATTTGTGTTGTGAGTAAGGTGACTAATTGGTAAGGTCTGCAGAAGAAAGGACCCCAGGGGCGCGCGCGCTCCCTTACACCACTTCTGCCTTGGAGACGTTCGACACACAGACCCGTATGTAACCTCACCTTACTTAACATTCTCTCCGCTGTGTATCGCAGTCCAATTGTTCAGTTTACATCCCCGCTGAAACCTAGTTTTTTGTCCGGAGTCTATATTAGTAATACCAGCTTCCACTGCGCTAGCTGATTCCGCGGTATAGGCAGGGGTGTAATGAACAATATTAATTAACATTTTAGTTGTTTTAATTGTCTCGCAAAAGGTGAGAAAAGTGATCGTATTCTCCTTTGGGATAAAGCTGTTCGCTCGCTCGCTTTCCTCGCTTCGCTCAGGAATTAACTCGTAGCTCCCGAGCGTAGCGAGTGTGTGTGGAAACCCTCATTTGCTCAGGATTCAATATTGGGCCCGTGACATAAAACAGTGCTTTATCCCCTCGGTGTATAAATCTACTATTAAGTATTGTCATTATTTTACTTCAAATAAGTAGATACCATAAAATTTTACAAAAATAAACCCCAACATTTATTCATTGTAATTCTTTGTAAACAGTATGTAAATAATAAATACGTCTTTAAATATAAATAATATTTATTTCAACAATCAATCGTTAATAAATTAATTAACAGTTAAAAATATTTATTTCTATTAAGAATTGTGCTAAGCATTCACAAAAACAATTCAATAAACTTGTTAAGTTGTTATCTCAAAATATATGTTTTTTTTTAAGTTTTCATTTGAACATTTTTGTCTTATAATTAAGTATTGTCTTATTTTCAAGTACCTGTATCTTTTTAAAAACCGATAAATTAATAGAGGTCCATATAACAATAATCTTAACTTAAGGCTAACTAGGGTCTATGCACATTGCACACCGCGTTATTTTCACGCTCCACCGACGACGCACGTTTGTTTCAATACAGACAAGTTTGGCAAGCAAAAAGGTCAAAGTCAAAGGTAAAGTCAGCCAGGAAAGTGCTTTTTCTTTTTTTTTTTAATTTTGCTAAAGCTCGAACGAAAACGAAACGAAAAAACGCCGACCCGCCGCCGCTTTCACTCAATTCTGTCATGCTCGGAGAGTGATAGGGACGGGTGTAACGAAGTTTAGTTTTTCGATGAATTAGAGTAGGCCTGGAATGACATTATCTACAACAGGGTAGCACTTAGCCTTCAACACACCTGATGTTAAGTGATAATAAGGCTGAAGGTCGCTCACTGCTTTCGTAAATTCTCAATAACTGAGGAACTGGCTATCTTATCTCTTATTTCAATAACGTCATGCACTATGTGACAAAGACATCACAAAAAAATGGTCACTTTGAACGTTCCACGGAAATGACCTTATCGATCTACAGCATACAAAGAATTTTAAAACTAAAGGTGGTGATAAGCCCAGAACACCAAAAGATGAGTATATATTTCTCTGTGATAAGTATAGGAAAAATGTGATACTAAAAAAACCACGAGAGACAGGCATAAAACAATTTCTTAGTCGTGTTTACAAAGTTCTACAAGCTCCTGGACGTATTTCGTCTGTATAGAAATAAACGCGCGTCGACAACGCGTAAATAAAACGAAGTGTGCATGGGCCCTATAAAGCTTAACATAATCACAGAATATATAATAGTAGGGGACTTGACTGTTAATGATAATAATATGTAAATATTCAATAGTAACATTCAAAAATTTATCATTGAAGATCATAGGTACCAAAAGAAAAAAAATCAAACTGTTGATTAACAGCAAGTAATGAGCTGCTGAATTGTGACAATCTGTGTTTCTAGCTATCTCTTTCTAAAACAATTTTTTATATGGCGGAAGTATGGCGCTACTCACTTGTGACGTCACATGTGTCTAGCGCTGTCCTTGTCTGATATGGAAGACTGATGTTCTATATCTTCTAAAATATGTAAAATATTTGAAAATAAATACCTGTGTTGTATTCTGAAATTTCTAAAAACATTTTAAAGAAATAAAAAAACGGTCCGGTCCCCTACTGTATTCATCAATTATTTGGAATCATTAAAAACTAAAACAAGTTTTTAACTTAATTTTGATTTAATAAACAGGCTTGCAACCACAACACTAGAAAGAAGTCAGAAGTTGTAAGTGGAACTGCGGGAGGGTCGTGCGTGGAAAGCCCTTTGCACTAAAAAGCAAACCCTCCATAGATTTATTTATGTACGATTTTAGAGTTCTTTAGGATGTCATGACAACACGCGTCTTTTCGATTCCACACTTCAATCAGGGGCCTACTGCGAGCTGCCAATCCTGACGAGTCAAAGGACGGAGCAGTGATGCCAGATGACAGTGTTACCCCCCAACAAGCCAAATACTTGAAAAGGCGTTTTCTGTTTGAGTTCCAAGCGATCAAACATACTTAAAATAATTTTACTTTTTTGCCATTAAAAGAACCCAAATCCCCAACGTCATAATTCTTTCCCTCCAAAAGCCCCCCCGAAAATATTTCCCCCTCAACATTCCTCCCACAGCTCTAAAACCCCCCGAATTTGGAGGTGATCCCCCCAATCTGGCATCACTGGGACGGAGCTATACATTGCATATAGCGCCATCTTGCTCGCAGTAAGGCCCCAGTACTAAATGCGTGACATATTCCTTCTGACCTCTTTTGGTGTTCTGCATGTTGCAAACAAAATAAAAGGCTGCAACTCAAAAAGTGTTAATCAATTTCTTGATCATATCTACAGCATCGTTTTGTCCAATACTCTCTATGTATGCAGTAGCTTTTTTAGCGTGATCTTCATAAAGGGCCTTCGTCCTATCCACAGCATCCGTTTTCAGGATATTGAACTTCAAATCCTCATAATCGACGTCTTTAACGTCGCTTTTCGCTTGATCTATCACTTTATACAACTCAGGGTTACCTTCAAGAGCGAACAAAACAGGTGCACTTGCCAAGCAAAATTGTTCTTTAGTCTCCGTCGTTAACTGCTGTAATTCTACAGCAGCTTGCCAAGCCAGGCCTACGTGACATCCAAACTGGTAAGCACAGTTTTGCGTCTCCCTATTTTGCTTGTTCAAAACCATTGCCGATTCACAACCTCGTCCGAGAAGACTGACTCCATTAAAAACGGATCTAGCAGTCCACTCCTTTCTAGGTTTTCCAATCACATCATCAACAGATATAGAATTGGTATCAAATGTTATTTCGAAATCTTCACCAAACTTTTTAGGCTTACCAGGTATTGGCAAATTTTGTTCGTCTCTTTCACCGAAGAATTCTCCTTCAGACAGATCTTTTAAAGCTGTCGAAATGATATAAGACACATCAGAGTTTCTAAGGCCTGCAAGCATAGCATTGGCAGTAACCAAAAGGTAATCTCCAAGAAGTAGGGCAATTTTGTTTCCAAAAATTGCCGATTCTTTGTTTGATCTCTTAGTGAAAGGTACATTGACTATGCCTTGGTGTATCAAATGACCTGTTCTTATCATTTCGGTGAGTTCTGCAAGGATACGCTGTTGTTCTTCGATGTTTTTGACTTGGGGTGTGATTGTTTTGACGGATTTTGAAAGGAGGAGTATTATGAGACCCCACGGTTGGAGGTTCTTGGAGTCGCCGTATAGGATGTTCTTCGCTGTCTGCATCACTAGGTGGTTGCTCCCCACCTGAAAGAAAGAGAAACTAAATTGAAAGAGATTGTAGCTGTTTGTCATTGTCATAATTGATGGGCCCCATGCGCATTTTTGTTACGTCATTTGCTATGATTAATGTTAATGGTTACCCATCTCAAAATTAGTAATTGCAAACATCGTTTAATATTTATAATCGAATCATTTGCTGTGATTAAATAGTCATTTATTAACATTGCTAAACATTTTATAATCGTTAACTTAATTTGCTGTAAATAAAGTATTCTATTCTATTCTATTCTTATTCTAAGTTTTAAGTATGTCGTCTTAATAGTTTTGGAATAAAGTGGCTGTGACATACGGACGGACGGACGGACGGACGAACAGACACACAGACAAACGTGCCAAATCTATAAAGGTTCCGTTTTTGCCATTCGGCTACGAAACCCTACAAAGCGAGTGGTTTACCAATTATAATTTAAACTTCATTTGCTGTAAATAACTAAAATTAAGTGGTCACCCATCTCAAAATTAGCCACTACCAAAATTGCTTAGCATTTGTCATCTAACTTCATTTGCCGTGATTTATGTTATAAAGGCAAGTGGTCTCATCTCAAAGTAAGCCACTATCAATCGTTACGTCCATTACTAGGTTTAAAGTTAATTGGTCACCCATCTCAAAATTAGCCACAACCAACATCGCTTAACATTTATAATCGCTTGATTAATGTTAAAAAGGCGAGTGGTTTCGTGTGAAAGCCATCGGTACCGTTAGCATTCGCTTTCTACGATACAGACGAACATACAACAGGTTTCGTCTGACATTGAGTACTGTGAACATCATAATATCAGTTGTATACAAATAGTTTGATAAAAAAAACAATAATGTAAAAAAAAAACATAAAAAAACAAGTTTTTATTCCATTCATGACCGTTCGGCAGAACACTACAAAATTTAAGTGGACTACAAATTAATTCTTACGTATATTATGTAATTTCAATAAAAATAAGGAGGTACCTAACCTATATAAATCCATACAGACTACAGGAGCTAATTTGATTTTATGTAATACAAGTTTATGTAAAGATTACAGGAAAAATAAAACGATGTGTCTAAATAGTAAACTTTTTCAGAAATCATCAAAATAAATTATATTAATTCCACTATCGGTCAAAAGACAATTGACCTAAAACTGCAATATTCTACACCGCAAATGCTCTGACGAATATAGCCTCGCCTGCCTCGCCGATGAAAACATTTTCACCTTATATTTATTTAAATGCCTGTTGTCTGTTTTCTCATAGGTAACTATGTCTCTTTGTGTTATTGTTTCTTTCTTTGTGTGCAATAAAGCTTTTTTTATTTATTTATTTATTTTAAATTTATCATGGTACGGAACCCTCGGTGCGCGAGTCCGACTCGCTCTTGACCGGTTTTTTTATTAATTATTTTACATTTTAACTTGCACTAACTCAAATTCACGCGATGCTGCTAGCCAGGATCACCATAATATTTGCAAACCAATCTTCGCTCACGGAGTACCCATCTCTATTCAAAAGTTAAACATAGGGGCGCTTCGAGGAATAAAACTTGATTATATTTGTAATTGTGAAGCGCTCCTTTTATAACTGCTAGTTATTAAAAGGAGCGCTTTGTTTTGGGGCGGTTCGTTGGGAGCGCTCCAAAATGGGAGCGCTTCGAGGAATACCTCATGAGAAAGTGTGTTTGTTTATTTGTCCGTCTTTCATGTCAAAACGGTGCAACTATCATCGTCGTGATTATTGGTAGGTATGGAAATACATAGTTTGGAAGCTGTAAAGTGACTTTATGCTACTTTTATCGCGAAAAAATATCACATGACCGAGAGATAACGTCGTGTAGTACACGCGGGCAAAGCCGCGGGCGGAGAGCTAGTTAAAAATATTTTAGCTTTATTGTTATTTACGAGTATAAGAAATTACAATACCTACATCAATTACTTAAGTATGTTTTTTTGTACGGGCACTTAATTGCTATTGTCTCCTAACAATAATTTCCACAATACTTAGTCTTATTCAATTCTAAAACTTTGTCCTCCATTTAACTTATATTTTTTTAAAGTTTTTCAATTAGTCGAATTCACATACAATGCAAGTATGAGTGTAAGAAAAAATGTAGTAGAAAAAAGCCACTTGTCCGTTAAGGCGTTATTTCGCTGGTCCAAAAATCATATCAATGCCATAAGGCAGCTTAGGTTTCCGTACCACTGCGCCAAATAGGTCGTCTAAAAGTTATTGTACTACTAAATAAAAAAATATTGGTGTAAGAAAACCCACCAGTTGATTTTTGGACCAGCGAAATAACGCCTTAAAGGACAAGTGGATTTTTTCTACTACATTTTTTCTTACACTCATACTTGCATTGTATGTGAATTCGACTAATTGAAAAACTTTAAAAAAATATAAGTTAAATGGAGGACAAAGTTTTAGAATTGAATAAGACTAAGTATTGTGGAAATTATTGTTAGGAGACAATAGCAATTAAGTGCCCGTACAAAAAAACATACTTAAGTAATTGATGTAGGTATTGTAATTTCTTATACTCGTAAATAACAATAAAGCTAAAATATTTTTAACTAGCTCTCCGCCCGCGGCTTTGCCCGCGTGTACTACACGACGTTATCTCTCGGTCATGTGATATTTTTTCGCGATAAAAGTAGCATAAAGTCACTTTACAGCTTCCAAACTATGTATTTCCATACCTACCAATAATCACGACGATGATAGTTGCACCGTTTTGACATGAAAGACGGACAAATAAACAAACACACTTTCTCATGAGGTATTCCTCGAAGCGCTCCCATTTTGGAGCGCTCCCAACGAACCGCCCCAAAACAAAGCGCTCCTTTTAATAACTAGCAGTTATAAAAGGAGCGCTTCACAATTACAAATATAATCAAGTTTTATTCCTCGAAGCGCCCCTATGTTTAACTTTTGAATAGAGATGGGTACTTTTTGCACCAGAGGTCCCGGGTTCGATTCCCGAATAAGACAAATATTTGTGTGCATGAACATGTCTAATTGTCTTGGTCTGGGAGTTTTCTATGTATTTGTACTATTATATAAGTATATATTTTTCCGATATCTAGTTTCCATAACACAGTTTCCTAATGAAAGCTACTTATGAACTAGGTACCTAATTGGTGTGATTGAAAAAAATATATATTATAACAAGCCTTCCGCCCGCGGCGTCGCTTGCGTGGATTACATACATGAAAGAGAGCAGTTTCTGGAGAGTGACATAGGCCACTTATTATCCCGGAAAAATATCACAATCCCGCGGGATTGCATGGAAAATCGTACAACTGCAGTGCTAACAGAACTGACATTAATTCTATGGCCCCTTCCATTTATTGTACCTAGAGTCAGTGCCAGATATCTCGGGAGTGTTTTTGGCGCTAGTTACAGCTTACATGTTTTTGTTCTTAGGTTATGGAAAAGTTTAGTATTTGATTTCGGCCGCGCGCAGACTTATCTGATGTGCACTCTAGTATATAATCACTGACGTTTTATCCGTTTTATTACTTTTAATATTTGACATTTGTGGCAGGCAGTGTTTAAAACTTCTTTGGTGAATGGAAATCTCTAATAGATGTTTCTGATATGAAGTTCACCGGGTCCACTCGTTAGCAAATATATTTCAACAATTCTTATGAAAGTGCCAACTATAGACTTGTAATTGTCGTTAAAGTTAACTGACAAAAAAAAAACTTTTAAAAAGACTTACCAGTTTCCTCAAATACAACGCCAGATTAGCAAACTCATCACTCAACAGACACCTCAGGTTCATGAAAGAGGTTGGGTATCCAACAACTTTTTCAGCATCTCTAATAGCGTTGCTCCAATTCGTAAAAGGCGGCCTTAACAGCAATAGAATCTCGTCTTTGGTAAAACTCGCGACTGTCGACTCACTCCTTTTTTGAAAAACGAACGGTGACGCACGCCTCAAAACGCGGGAAACGGCGTAAGAGACCGCCATTTTGAAAAAAAGTTTTTCTTTTAAAACTTTAAGGAAAGTTTTTCGTTAAAAACTTTTTAAACTTAATTATAGCACTAGAAACTTTTTAAAATCGTAGTTAACTTTTAACTTTAACTTTTCAATTGACCGCTCGGATGCGCGTCAAGAGAAGAAATGTGAAACTCTGGTGTCTACCATAGTGTGACCATTTATTTTTCAGATTAACACTAATTCAAGGTTGTTCCTTTGTTCAAGGTCGTAATTGTTTGTTCGTGACACGGAAAATCAAAATTGGTGCGATAGTGATAAAATGGCATTGTTGGTCTCAGTAGAATTATGTAATTGGGTAAATAGACTGAAGTGGGATTACAGCCTTGATGTTTACAAAATTTATTGAAAGTTTGAAAATGTTACAGAATAAGCAAATAAGTACTTTTATAACTAATAGAGTTTCAGAGGTAAGTAATTAAAATCTGAAACACTGTACATATTTTTAATTAATGATGATGTGAATTGAATTAAGTTATGATGTGTGATGCGAAAGTTATTTTAAGATTGAAGTACTTACTACATGCAAGATAAATTTAATACAGATCGATTTTTTTTTAAGTTTCGAATTCTTGAGTACTCAAATAAATTGAATTTCCTTTCATACAAAAATATTTTACGCTACAATTCATAGGAATTTTTTAAAGAAATTAATTATTAGAAAAAAATAGAAAACCTAAGTATTGATAAAAGTATAATAAATAACAATATTAAATATCAAACAACATTGATCACCGCCGAATAAGTAGCCGAACCGAACGCCGAAATAAATAGCTCAACATTTTTCAATTCTAAATAAATTTTTATAGTAAGTAACATAATGTTATAAAATCTACACTTAAAATGTACCCTTGACGCAGGTAAATTGTAAAAGCTGGCAACACCAATGCACTTGACCATAAAGTAGGACACAGCCTCTTTGCATTACAAACCTAAAGGTAACTTAAATTGCAACGGAAACAAAACCTTACTTCTTCACACTTTAGAGTCATTACAAACGCACTTTGTATTTTGACGAAGAAACTTACAGCCAGTTAAGTAAGAGCTATGTCTTATGTATATTTTGTATGGAAGTTTATGACTAAGCAAGTGTCAAGTTATTTTGGTTACTTGGATAGATTCGAAAGTTTTTTTTGTTGTTGTAGGAAGAAGACCATTTCTCTTTTATTGTACCGGTTTATAATGTGTGGGTTAAAAATTGTGTTTTGTACTTTTTTAATAACTTAATTCAGAAATTCCTATTTCATTTTTTTTTTATTTTTTTTTACAGTTTGATATTAAGAGGATTTTATACTTGGAGCCGGTGGCGCAGTGGTTAGCGCGCTCGGCTTGCGATTGCTGAGGTTAAGCAACCTTTGCAATGGTCGGTCACGGGATGGGTGACCAAAATTTGATAATCTTGAGCGTGTTTGCAGCCGTTAATACCTACCAAACCCTCATTGGGCCCGCGTGGTAGTAACAAGGTGTAATTGTTGATCGAAGGTGGTAGGTCATAGCCGGGTTTCTTTACCTATCCATAAGGAATACCGTGTCCCAGCATGATGATGACTCCGAAGAACGCAACACTTCATAAATAAATAATAAATAGTTTCTTACAATCACACCAATAACTATTTAAGCACATATAAACATTAAAAAACTGTCATCCAGATAACGGATAAATATATACTTAAATACGTTTTGTTTGTAAGTAAACACGGGAATTGATTTTAAAGTGGTTGATTGTAAATACCAGAATACCGATTCCCGAACAAGACGAATATTTGTGTGCATGAATAGTCACGTGCATGAATAATATGTCAACAACATAGCACTATGTTGTTACAATAAATTATGATTGACTTTTGTATTAATAGTTATAGGAAAAATGTGATAGTAAAAAACCATGAGCCCTATAAGTAGCTTTCAGGCGGGAGTCGAACGTCGTTAATGAAGCAACGCTGGCCTACAGCGTAACAAGTGATAGCAAAATTCGACGAGTCGTGTAAGACTTTCGGTAGTTTAGTTGGTCAGAGCATCGGGCCGGATTCCCGGAGGCGCGGGTTCGAATCCCGCCTGAAAACTACTTATGTACTCTACTAGGGAGTAGGAAGTATTGTAAAGATCGTTTCAATATTTACTCGACCGGGAATTGACCCCGGAACCTCGGAGAAAGCTGCACCTTGAAAACCGGTACGTACACCACTGGGCTACGGAGGTCGCTATTTAGGATAGGCTTATTTTTTATGGTGAGATATGTCATTTTCAATAGTTTCTAAAAATTTATTTAACAAGGAAAGGGAACAGTAAAGGAAAAGTAAGTTAAGGAAAATATAATTTTTATTTGTTAATTTAGTAAATAACTTATGAATGATTCCAATTCTTACTGAAATTCCAGTAAGTACCTATAATCTTCTTCTTTAAGGATAAATTGAAATACCGGGATGTCCTACATTCGATTCTCAAAGAAGTAAATTTCGAATGACGCATCAAGCGGTTTGACAACATAGAAGGCCCGATTTCATTAAGAAAATTTTGCTTTAATATGACGGGGGCATTGAGAGACATGGTGAGCCTGTGGTGGGCCTACTCTGAAACGCAAAACCCGAAACTTCGTTATACCCCTCCCTTTCACTCTCTAGTCATGACAGAATCGAGTGAAAGGGGCGGGGCTAACCGAAGATTCGGATTTTCTATTCAGAGTACGGTCCCTGGTATCACTGAACAGATGTTCAGTGACACCAGGCTTCACCATGTCTCTCAATGTCTTTGAGATCAAAGACCTTTGACAGGGTTTTTTACGCTAGTCTGCTGAGCAAGCTTCCAGCTTACAGCATCCCCGCTGGATTTCGCAACTGGACCTTCTATTTCCTATAATTCTAATTTTCCTATGGACTGATCGTTTGGTCCATCAGCGTGTACGTCGATGGCAGCTCTTCAGACATAACGGCTATTGATGCCGGAGTAGGGTTTCTTTTTAATCCACTACGGGGCAGCACTTAGCCTTCATTACACCTGATATCAAGTGGTGATAAGGCTGAAGGTGAAAGCACACTACTCCCGGAATCCTCAATAACTGAGGAACTGGCTATCTTATTTCTTACTGCCGGAACACAATAATGCTGAAAGCATCATTGTTATGATCCGTTATGGTCCGTTCTCTTTTACTGCTGCACATCAATGACCTTCTTCGGCCAGGCATTGTTAGGTACGCAGACGACAGTAGAGTCACAGAGAGATACTAGTCCGGTACAAATGATGACGGGACTGTCATTCAATATTTAAGAGAGGCATTGATGGAGCGGACAAATGCAACTTTAAGAGCCAACGCGAACTTGTGATTTTTAATCGGGCGATAGTTTGATCGTTCTCGGATTCAGTATAGAGTTAAATGGCAGTGCGCGCAATGACGGTTACGGAAAAATCGACCGATCAAACTATCGGCCGATAGTTGTTCGATCAAACTATCGCACAGCACAACTATCGGCCGGTCGGTAATGTGAATGGAGCACTATGTGAGCGCGCGCACTGCATTCAACTAAACTATCGCCCAACTATCGGCCGACAGTTTGATCACGATCGTCTTACGATTCCGACTAAACTATCGGTCGACTAAAAATCACAACTGCGCGTTGGCTCTAAGTGTTGTCTCACTGTGGCGATGATAATTTGGTAAAATTTAACGCCGCCAAAACACAAGCGTGTCTCTTCTTCGCGAAAAGGAGTCCTTCCACCTTGACTCCTACTTTCTGAGCCTCGTCTGTAGACATCACCAACCACCTCGAACTTCTTGGCATAGATTTGACTTTCAACCTCAACTTCGGCTGCTAAGGCTGGGTATCCTGAACAGGGTGCCTACCATCAACTTTAAGAGAGCGATTCAAACAGAATCGAGTGAAAGAGACGGGTAGAAGAAATAAGGACACAAATCGTTCGGTCATTCACATTTAGCAATTCATTTGCGATCCAGTTTTTAGGAGGTCAGAGTACGAAAGAAAGCAATTCATTTTAGGAACCTATTCTGCATCGCGCTATTTTTGAATCGCTGTCTTAAAGTTGATGGTAGGCACCCTGTTCGCTGCTCTCGACTCGGTGGAACGCAGAACCAGGCGACTTATCGGCGACCCGCTATAAAAAGCATCTTTGCTAATTGCAAAGGTGTTATATAAAATATTAGTTATATCATGTGAATAATGTTTATATAGGGTGTTAGGGGCACCCTTGCAAAAACTTTAACCATGGCTTCAGACCATCATGCTGAACAACGTACAGCAAGATTTTTTTGTCGGAAATGAAAAAAAAATTGACTTTTCATACAAATTTAGCAACTTATCGGGACATTTTGTATGGAAAGTCGATTTTTTTTTTTTATTTCCGACAAAAATCTTGCTGTGCGTTGTTCAGCATGATGGACTGAAGCCATGGTTAAAGGTTTTGCAACGGTACCCCTAACACCTTGTAGGTATTATTAAACTTTTATATCAAATGTTTATTATAACAAATGAACGTTATATCAACATGTAATTATAGAATCTAAAATTATAATAAGGCCCGTTTTATAAAACTCAAGTACAAGTATTCAAGTACAGTTAGAAAGGAATGCTATTCGTTGCATGTATTTGCTTCCCTTACTAACTGTACTTGATAAGGGATCTCCACTTGAGAGTCGTCCTATAATACGGGCCTAAATGTATAACAGACCAAAGTTATCCATTATATCAAATGAAATAATATTACTTGAACGATAGATCATCAGTATTTGTATCAAATACTAGCTTTCCGCCCGCGGCTTCGCCCGCGTGGACTACACGACGTTATCCCGCGGGAATGTAATATTTTTCCGGTAAAAAGTTGCCTATGTTCCTCTCCAGGCTACAAAGTATCTATGTCCCAAATTTCAGCCAAATCTGTTCAGCCGTTTTGGGGTGACTGAGTAACAAACATCCAAACATCTTAACTTTCACATTTATAGCTTTCCGCCGAGGCTTCGTCCGCGTGGACTACATGATGTCATCCCGCGGGACTGTGATATTTTTCCGGGATAAAAGTAGCCTATGTGCCTGTCCAGGCTACAAAGTATCTGTAGGGCAAAGATAGGTATATTGATGATAATAGGTCTTTACATATGAAATTGCCGTTTTTTTCTTTTGTACATATAACTTAACAACTTTTATAATATTAGAAATATATAATTTCTTTAATATTGCGTTACATTAAGACCGTATCGAGCAACTTTTGATAATTTAATAACCACGATATTTGATTATTTACATAGAAAAAACTTATTCCGAAAGTTACGACTATTTTTGTTTCCAGAATTTCGTACTTTACTAGTTATAACTTAGTGAAAAAAAAATTTTTTTCTCTTAACGAATGTGTCATTTAGTAGTTAAAATATCCATAAATACGTGTGTAAAATTTTGTAAATTTACATAATATTAGTCGTTAAATAATAACAAAAACGTTAGTATGGAAAAAAAATAATTACAGAAATCTCCATACAAAACGGCAATTTCATAGGTAAAGACCTATTATAAGTAATTTGGTGATATTTTTTTAAACGGATTACCACTAAGTTCCCTATGTGAGCTCATTCACGAGACAGCGCTAGCGAGTTCCTACGAGTGTGAGGAAGATAGATATATATCACGCGCTAAGCTTCAACGTTCCTGTGTTTAGTAAACAATCTTTATATAAAACTAGCTGACCCAGCGCGACTTCGTTCCCGTGGCCCTACCCCCTACTCCACCCTACCTTATCCGTACTCTACCCCTACCCTACTCTACCCCTACTCTACCCCTACCCTACCCCTACCCTACCCCTACCACTACCCCTACCCCTACCCCTACCCCTACCCCTACCCCTACCCCTACCCCTACCCCTACCCCTACCCCTACCCCTACCCCTACCCCTACCCCTACCCCTACCCCTACCCCTACCCCTACCCCTACCCCTACCCCTACCCCTACCCCTACCCCTACCCCTACCCCTACCCCTACCCCTACCCCTACCCCTACCCCTACCCCTACCCCTACCCCTACCCCTACCCCTACCCCTACCCTACCCCTACCCTACCCTACCTATACCCTACCCTACCTTTACCCTACCCTACTTCTACTCTACCCCCACTTACCCCCTCCTCCCCTATTTTCTCACCGTAAGAACCTTCCTTGGACTTCCACGAACATTTCAAGACCAAAATTAGCCAAATCGGTCCAGCCGTTCACGCGTGATGTCGTGACCAAGGGAAATAGGGATTCATTTTTATATATATAGATATCACCAAATTACTCATATCACCAATATACCTTTCTTTACCCTGTCCCAAATTTCAGCATTTCCAGTTCAGCCGTTTTGCGATTGAGTAACAAACATACAAACATCCAAACATATCTAAACTTTCACACATTTATAATATTTGAATTTAGAATGTGGGAATCACTAGATAGCTTCATGGGCAGAATAACCTTAGTTTTCGTTGAACTCGTAGCGACTTTTAGGTTATGTCGGCGGACAAAAGTACCTCGTCTGTGCAGGCCTTATAACTAGCTTAGGATAGGAGTATCTAAGCTAGTAAGCTTATTTCTCTAGCCAGGATGGTACTCCTAGAGAAATAAGCCTCTAGAACTTGCGGCATTATGGATGCATAAGGAGGAGGGGAAGAAAACAAGCTTAATGTAAAAATAAAACGACAGAAACATACATATCAAAAAATATTTTATAAAAAAATATGATGAAAAATGTAGATATTTATTTAAGATAAAATATAAAAATGATTTTATCATCGATTTTTTAACCTCTGTCTTTCTGATGATTTCGCGAACGAAGGTAAGATCCATTGTAGATAATAACTCATCAAAGCCACTATGTACACGAATATAACTAAGATTGGCAAGTATATGGTTCCGTAAAGTTTATACAATATTGGGTACAGCCATATGCCTTTTTCAATGTAAGTGTAGATAATTCTGAAAAGAAAAATATATAATTAATATTGGCCACCATACATACATTTCTACAATCCCAAACTAAGTAAAATAAAAAAAAATATAAAATAAGTATCAATTGTGTTATGGCACCCACACACGAGAAATTATTGAAAGTTCGTTTCTATCATTTACCCGGGAATTGAACCCAGGACCTCAGAGATAGCGGCAACCTTGAAAGCCGGTGCATACACCACTGGGCCACAGACTAGAGCTCGTCAGAATATATTATTTACGAATTGATTATTTCAAAATTACTTTGCAATAAGTAATAGAAAAAAACTCCCAACGTAAGTAATCTTCCATCATAATACCGCTAGTAACCGGATGGAGTATTAAAAACGGACGAGCGAATAAGGGCGCACGTCACAGGTGCGCTCTTATTTCATATCGTTTCCGGTAATTTTTGACACAGTGATCAACAGACAAGGTGGACCTTGTATTGAAAAAGAACGGGAAGGTAACTCGTTAAGGGTTATTTTTTCTCCCTGTCTTAAGAGTCTTTTTAGTACAATGTCGTCAACTTGTTTTTTTTTTTTTTTATGTTTGTAAAAGAGATTTCATCCTTATTATTGACCTCACCGGTTGCTGCGATAAAAACGCAGAATCCGAATAATTGATTTGTGAAAGAGAGGTGATAGTTTTACAATAATGGAAGAATTTGTGTTTGTTAGAATGACTACATTAAGAACAGGATGACGCAAGCCATGTAACTTAGGTACTAACACCCGTTTGCACTAAACTTAAGAATCGCCTAAGTCTTTTCCTAGCTAACTTAAGACATTCTTAACAAAAAATGGCTTTGCACTAACCTTAGGACATTCTTAAATGCACTTAAGGCTATTCTTAACTTACGGGCTCAATATCGAGCACCTAAGGCCTTTTTTTTTTTATTTTTTTATTTTTTTTTTTTTATTTTTTTTTATAGTGAGCACCTAAGGCTTAAGAAATACCTATATCAGTGGTTATTGTCTGTAGCATTGTGAGCAAAGAGAAGTGCGACAAGCTTTTCTGTTCCGGTGATTATCTTTGGAACTAAAACAATTTTCATACGACAGTCCAATTTGACAGCTAATTTCGTATTGCAAGTGACTCCTCTGTCACGGCTGTCACCGGAACAGAAAAGCTTGTGGCTTTTGTATTCTTGTTTGTTAGATAGAGACACAACACATGTGACATACGTCATTCATCATTTATTAAAAAAAATCTGTATTAAGTTTTTCTTGACATTTGAGCTCAGTTGACTTTTTCTTTTCTCGGTGAATTACCCCTACCAAATAAAATAGACAACGCCTTAGCTTTTGTCTCCTTTTAACTCACGAAGGAATCAATGAGAAATTTAAACCAAAAAAATATCCAGTGACCTACTTTACCTCGCCAGTTTTAAAATCCATAATAGTATTTGTTAATAACAATTAATATTTGAATTTATTAATTCATTCTCTTAGCAAGGCGATGACTAAGTTACGCCGTAGTCTGTCAGTGCAAACAAAAATTTTAGCTCGGCTGTTTCAGGCTGTTCCTAAACTAAGATGTATCTTTTCTAGGACAAGCTCAACCCGAGTTTAGTGCAAACGGGCATAAGTCTAATTAAATAATAAAAATAAAAACTACACCCTGTACTTTTTTTAAGTACAGTGTGTTTTCTTTTCGAAAATTTCATTATGTATGTGTATTTATCATCTCCACAATATACATAATATATATGTCGCAGGCGGATGGTTAAATCCACCGTATTGTTTAGTATGGCAGCATGTAACCCTCGGAAGTCCTGTAGAACACGTGATAGGTCGGAAATTGAAGTAGATCGCGAAGCGATCGTCTTAAATTTCGCGGTTATTTTTTTGTATCTCCGTCAACTTATGAGAAGATAAAATAGCTAACGAAAAAATGATCGGCCTAGGCGTTTAATTGAATGGCGGATTTAACCAGTTGGCTGCGACATATATATTCAGTTTAAATTGGTAATTTAATGATCTAATTGTAATAATACTTACACAGCGCCATAAAGTATCCAGTGGAAAGTCAGATGGGCTAGATATCTTAAATGTGATCTAGGTATTGTCCTATGCTGGAATAATATCTCAAACAGAGCCAAGGGTAAAATGGCTGTGTGCATTATATGATTGTTAATAGGACCTAGGACTTTGTCTAGGAAATCTGGGAAAACTAGACTTCTGTCGTAGGTGAAGAGTAGCCAGAATAGACTGAACACCACCTGTGAACAGAAATAGAAAGTTTAACGTAAATATTATTTTTATATATGGTAAGTTACTAGTGTGTGTTGTCAGTATGACCTATGGGAGTGAGACGTGGTTGTTTACTATGAGTCTCATATTAAGAAAGCTCTAGGTCACCCAGCGAGCAATGGAGAGAGCGATGCTTGGTATTTGCCTGCTCGATCGAATCAGAAATGATGAGATCCGCAGGAGAACTAAAACAACCGACATCGCTCGAAGGATTGCATCGTTAAAGTGCCTAAGGCACTTAGCGCGGAGAACCGATGGCCGTTGGGGCGGAAAGGTTCTCGAATGGCCGATGACCGCGTACCGGACGACGTTCCGTTGGCAGGCCCGCAACAAGGTGGATCGACGATCTAGTCAAGGTCGCGGGACATGATGATGATGACTTCTTGCGTTGGACAATCTTTGCGCTGTTTCAATAATAATTTTTTTCTTATATTATATCTAATTGTTATATTAATATCTATTGCAAGGCGAAGGCGCTAAGGTTAAGAAGGCACAGTTTAAGAAGATAGTGTAGCAAACGGTCTCCAAACAAACGGCGAAACGAGGCTCAGGGTCTGATGATGAAGCCGGAAGGCCATGCCATAGGAACTCAATATTGAAACCATGCAACCCCATCGAGTTTGGGCTCGTTTGAATCGTCTTGACGAGTACTCTTTTGTTAAATTTTTATGGTCTGTTTTAAAAAATACAATTTTAAAAGAAGAGATTATTTTCGTGCTACGGATCAAATTGATTCCTAGGGCCTAAAGATCAATCGTTCCGATTTTCATGCTTTTGCAGGGTGGAAAACTTTACCGCTGTTTGTATGGAATCCGTTTGCCTGGCCAGAAAGAAAAAACCTCGCCATGTTGCGGAAATGTGACGAACTAAATTTTTCTATAGAATTTGACATTTTTAACAATAAAGAGGCGCAAGTGAAGTGGCGCCTCAAGCCAGGTTTTTTATTTTTCTGGTCAGGATTTAATTTCGTCCAAGAGTACAAAGGCTACAATGTACCTGTGTCCAAAATTTCAGCCACATACGTTCAGCCGTTTTGGTGGGATTGATTAACAAACATACAAACATCTAAACTTTCACATTTATAATATTAGTTTTCATGCTTTGGTTAAAGAACTTACCACACAAGATGGCCATACGACAGAAGCAAACAGCGTATCTCTAAAACCTCTAAGGTATTTGGGCAGCTTATAATCTCTGGTTTTGGAGTTCTTCAGTGTTAAGTAGTCGCAGAATAAACCAATAACGCTGTACACTATTTGGAGAATCTGGAATTTGATAAAACATAATATTAATGAAAGAAACACATTATTTTACTGAGTACTAGCGCGGGTGCGTGTGGACTACACGACGTTATCCCACGGGAATGTGATATTTTTCCGGGATAAAAAGCCTATGTTCCTCTCCAGGCTACGAAGTATCTGTGTCCCAAATTTCAAACAAATCCGTTCAGCCGTTTTGGCGTGATTGAGCAACAAACATCCAAACATCGAAGCATCTAAACTATCACATTTATAATACTTTCCGCCTGCGGCTTCGCCCGCGTGGACGACACGACGTTATCCCGCGGGAATGCTATACTTTTCCGGGATAAAAAGTAACCTATGTTGCTCTCCAGGCTCCAAAGTATCTATGTCCCAAATTTCAGCAAAATCCGTTCAGCCGTTTTGACGTGATTGAGTAACAAAAATACAAACATCCAAACATCTAAACATCCAAACACCTAAACCTTTACATTTATAATATTAGTAGGATAGATTATATGTGAAAGTGTTTGTTTGTGTCCGTCTTTCACGTCAAAAGGGAGCAACGGATCGACGTGATTTTTGGTGTGAGAATAGTTTGGGAGCTGGAGAGTGATATTGGCTACTTTTTAGGTTTCCGTAGTCAGCAAGGAACCCTTATAGTTTCGCCATGTCCGTCTGTCCGTCTGTCCCCAGCCTAGCTCATAGACTCTTAGTACTAGAAAGCTGTAATTTGGTATCAATATACATATAAATCACGCCGACAAAGTGGTGGAAAAAATTTTGAATTATTTTTTTTCGGTTACCTCCCCTACACGTGAAGTGGTTTTTCTCGTTTACCCTATAGTGTGGGGTGTCGTTGGATTGCAATTTTAAAAACATTGCGGGTTTGTGAAAACAGTTTTTTGATTGAGGCATCCGTTTGTGAATTATTCTGCTTTAAAGTGCAAAATTTTGTTAGAGTCAAGTGTCCCCACCCCCTTCCAGCCAAATGGTTGTTTTTGGATACGTGAAAAAATTCACGATAGTTGTATATATGACAAAGTTAAAAGAAAAACTATCACAGCTAAGTAGGCTTTACAAGTTTTTGAGATACAACACATTTTCAAAAACCGCAAATATAACTTCGTCATTCATACGAACACTATGAAAAAAAACTTATTACTTGCGAAAAATAATAGTTGTATTATTTCTAGGTGTTTGTAATGCGTACGTTAAGTGAGTACGGAACCCTTCATGGGCGAGTCCGACTCGAGCTTGACCGATTTTTAGTGCGATAAATATCATATTCCCGCTGGGCAATGTCGTGTAGTCCACGCGGCTAGTGATACAATAAGCCGTGGATGATCCACTGAAGCAAACCTTGCTTATTTAATAGAGGGTTTTGCATGGGAAATCCAAAAGAAACTCTTCATTTTGATGATAGAATATAAAATAATGAAATTTAATGGAAATGATTGGAATTTTAATCAATTTAATTAAATGAAATGGAATAGAATTTTGGTTGGTGGTAGGGCTTGTTCTAATTCCGCCTGGCTAGCTACCACGATCTTATCTAAGTCTGACGCCATAACAATGATTCTATCAGCATTATTGTGTTCCGGCAGTTAGAGATAAGATATACAGTTCCTCATACAGTTCCTCAGTGATTGAGAAAAGAGGCCGGAAGAATGTGCGCTTCCACCTTCAGCCTTATCACCACTTAACTTCAGGTGTGATTTAGGCTAAGTGCTACCCCGTTGTGAATAAAAAATGAAATTGAATCGAATCTTATTGAATTAGATGGAACAAAATAGAGTAGAACAGAATAGAATGGAAATGTAGAAGGAATATACTCACAAAAGTCCAAGAAGTTAAGTATCTGTACCGCATTCCCAAGAACTTGTTCAGCCTTATGTCGTCCACGACATCCTTGCCCTTCGGACCGGAAGTGGATACCATGTTGCCGACGTGCAACAAAATGGCTGCCGTGTAGCCCGCCATGCGGAGGTAGATTAAGTTGGACATTGTTCTGGAAATTAAGGTAGGAAAATTTTAATACTTAACTCTACTTTTCTACGGATATTTTCACACTACACATTATGTGATAGAAATTTATGTAAAGATTACAGGAAAAATAAAACGTGTCTCTAAATAGTAAACTTTTTCAGAAATCATCAACAAAAATTATAATTAGTTCCATTATCGGTCAAGAGCTGCAATATTCTACACCGCAAATACTCTGACGAATCTAGCCTCGCCGATGAAATCATTTTCACGTTATATTTATTTAATTTTATGATGGTACGGAACCCTCGGCGCGCAAGTGAGTCCGATTCGGTCTTGACCGTTTTTTTTTATAATTTAACGCTATTCAAATCCGTCATTAACATTACTAATGTCAAAACCACGATCAAACCAATTTTGTAGGTTGTTGTAGGACAAAACTCGCGGCTCATGATCACATAGTAACACACGCGGCACATCAGACTATAGACACATGTTGACCTTGAGACCGCCTTTATGCCCTACGTAATAAAAGCTGTTATCGCAGTTCCACTGTTTAACTTGATGTGCCGTCGAGTTTACCTTTGGACTAGTATATTCGAATCCGTCATTAAATAATGTCAAAACTCGCTACTCATGGTCATTTACCTTTGGACTTCAATAGAAAAACTAGTTTTTATGAACATATTGAATTAACTTTGAAATAGATAATAAAAGAAAAAAAGACTAGTCTTCAAATTACCTTAGACTAGAATTGGATACTAAGCAGTTCTTTTATAGCACAGTGTGACCTTAACCCGCACTTGGGTAACGCTTATCCGTGACCTAGGGCCACCTTGATTACAAGCTTTTATTTAACTTGCCATGTTAGTTAGTTAGTTAGTTTGTTATTTAGTGGGGGACAAATCTTGCAAGCTAAATTTGACCCACTTCCCAGTGTCCGATTGAGCTGAAACTTAGCATACAGGTTTGGTTTGGATGACAATACCAATACTAAAGTACAGTCAACAAAAAAGCTTGTCATAAAAATGAAATTTTTACTAAAAACTTATTTCACTTGCCATGTTAGTTAGTTTGTTACTTAGTGGGGGACAAATCTTGCAAGCTAAATTTGACCCACTTCCCAGTGTCCGATTGAGCTGAAACTTTGCATACAAGTTTGGTTTCGATGACAATACCAATACTAAAGAACAGTCAACAAAAAAACTTGTCATAAAAATGAAATTTCTACTAAAAACTCATTTCACGTGCCATGTTAGTTAGCTTGTTAGTTAGTGGGGGACAAATCTTGCAAGCTAAATTTGACCCACTTCCCAGTGTCCAATTGAGCTTCAGCTCACCAAAACCAAAACCAAACTTGTATACAAAGTTTCAACTTTGCATACAAGTTTGGTTTTGACAATACAATATTAAAGTACAGTCAACAAAAGCTTGTCATAAAATTATTACACTGTGTAGTAATGAATTTACATACCTAAATCACTGATCCGGAATATCCTACATTAAAGACTAAAATAACACTCAAAATAATAGGATAGGGTAGGATATGATAGGGTTGAGTAGGATAGGATAGGATATGACGGTATCGGACACTAACTACGCGCCGTGCAATTAAGTGCCACTTATATCGTAATGTACTATTTTTTCTTCTAAAATTTTATGGTAATTAATGAAAGTCCACCTGGCTAGCTACCACCATCTTATCTAAGTCTTACGCCATAACAACGATGTTTTCAGCATTGTTGTGTCCCGGCAGTTAGAGATAACATAACCAGTTCCTCAGTGATTGAGGATTCCGGGAGTAGTGCACTTCCACCTACAGCCTAATCATCACTTATCATTAGGTGTGTTGAAGGCTAAGGCTACCCCGTTGTGGGTAAAACATATCAGCATAAAATATAGACTATGTCACTCAGAAATATTGTAGCTGTTTTGTCTACTAAAGAATTTTTGAAATAGGTTCTGTACCTAGTTCCAGAAATCACTTTTTACATTCAATCTTACAAAAAAACTTTACCGTTTTAAATATTAGTGTAGAAGTTATCACTATGTATATAAGTAGATAGTGTAGATTAGAAAACCAGAACCCATCTTCACGATATAAGTAATAAAAAATTGTTTTCCAAATATAAGTTGAAGCATCAAACAACTTTAAACTTTCTATCTATACTAATATTTTAAAAAGGAAAGATTTGTATTTTTGTATGTAAAGAATAAACTCAAAAAGTACTGGACCGATTTCGAAAATTCTTTCACCGTTAGAAAGCCACAGTCGACCCAAGTGACATAGGCTATATTTTATCCCGATATTCCCACAGGAACGGGTACCACGCGGGTAAAACCGTGAGGATCCGCTAGTCATAGTTAATTTAAGTCAACGATTAGTGCTTTGAATCGTATCTTTATTGTATTAAAATGTCTGAATCACAAAATAGATATAATAGGTCTTTACCTATGAAATTGTCGTTTTCTATGGGGAAATTGTAGGAAGTTGGAATCGGCATACAAAGATATTTGGGGATTTCTTGGACATGTGAACTCCGAATTCAACGAAACTTTCGAGATATGATCAGACAAAATTATTCTAACTAGTTATTGCCTATAATCTCTTTTGATAAACTGTATTGGACTAAAAAAAAATCTGTTCAAATCTATCAAATTGACGACAACCAAAAAGGGGTACTTTGGAGCATTTATAAAAATTTTAGACGCCTGTTTAATTATTCTTTACTGATGTTTAACATGACGACATACTCTATTTTCGAAACTGACTATTAATTTTGATATATTAATTTTGATATATTAATATTAATTAAAAAATTAGAGACCAATAAACATGTGAGAAAAAGACGGCAATTTCATATGTAAAGACCTATATATAAACCGTAAGATGAAATCGCAAAACCACACTCAACTATACTATTATCTTATAATACTTATATAATAAATAAATAAGCCACTATTACCAATATCACAAAAGATATAAGATTTCTCAATCAAAAACATTAGTCCACTTCACTTATCAATTTTACATTTTTTTCTTATTTACCTTCCTCTATCAATAACAGGTTTGTGAAAAACACCTTTTTAAAACAAAATACCAAAGAGTTTTTACTCACCAGTTTTTATTTCTCGAGTTCCGAATTCAAAATGTTAAGCGTCCATTCTTGTGCACTAACGGGATCCTACTAAATAATGCGACCGACCGGTAGATAAGTATCAAATATAGGTATTTAACTTGTTTTCAAGCTAATATGTGCTTTATTACATTAGTTATAGGGGTTTATAAAAGTGAAGGGCGGTTCTTGATAAAATGGTCTTTTGACTCAGTGGCGCGATGAGTCTACGTTTACACAAACATTATATCGAACGGATTTTGTTGAAGCAAAGAGTTTTTAGTTTTAATCTATATATATAAAAATGAATCCCTATTTCCCTTGGTCACGACATCACGCGTCAACGGCTGGACCGATTTGGCTAATTTTGGTCTTGAAATGTTCGTGGAAGTCCAAGGAAGGTTCTTATGGTGAGAAAATAGGGGAAGAGGGGGTAAGTGGGGGTAGAGTTGAAGTAGGGTAGGGTAAAGGTAGGGTAGGGTATAGGTAGGGTAGGGGTAGGGGTAGGGTAGGGGTAGTTTAGGGTAGGGGTAGGGTAGGGGTAGGGGTAGGGGTAGGGTAGGGTAGTGGTAGGGGTAGGGTAGGGTAGGGGTAGGGGTAGAGTAGAGGTAGGGGTAGGGTAGGGGTAGAGTACGGGTATGGTAGGGTGGAGTAGGGGGTAGGGCCACGGGAACGAAGTCGCGCTGGGTCAGCTAGTATTATGATAAAACTAGAATGATATCTGTTAGATTAGGAATGTTAAGTGCCTATGTAATTGTAGGATTTTCGGATGGGTGGGCAAAAGATTGAAATCTTTTCCATCTATATGTCGCAGTATTATAGATAAAGCCGTAATATAGGTACCTAGTTATATTCCTAGGGATATAATTATATACCGTAACATAATTATACGAAAGTGATTAATTACTATCTTACGATCACAATTTAGTAATTTGATGATCTGACTTAACTAATCTAGTTAAATAGATATAAATCTACCATAAGTATCGTCAAATAAAACAGTATATTGGTTTTTATTTTTAATACAATATCAACTTTCTGTAACCTGTAATTTAGTAGCAATAGTTTACGTATTAAAGTATTACCATTATTAATGTAGGTATTTTGTATTTAAGCGAAACGACTGAACAGATCTGGATTAAATTTGGGAGAAATATAGGTCTTAGACTTACTAATTATCCAGGAAATAATAATGACGGCGGTGAGAGCAAGTAGTGAGGGGTTTAGTGGGTATTCCCCCTTACTGACCCCCCATCGACTCCATGTTACTGGATGGGGGGTCAGGAAGCAGATAGGCGAGTCCCACATAACCACCGCCCGCACCGACGCGGGCGGGGTATGCGTAAACGCATTCCCCTCACTATAAAAAAAAAATGGAGGGATCGCGAAATGTGAAGCGATATAATCAAATTATTCGCGGACGAAGTCGCGGGCCGCCACTAGTCTTAAATAACCTTAGCCACCAAAAGGCGAAATTTTCTGGCATATTTCTCTCAGCGACAACTCCTCGTTTGAATGATCATTCAAAGTAAGGTATGATAACTGTATCGCATTTCTGGGTAACCAATATTTCAGGATACCAATTGAAATTCCAATTATATGACTTTCATTTCGTTTTTAGGGTTCCGTAGTCAACAAGGAACCCTTATAGTTTCGCCATGTCCGTCTGTCCGTCTATCCGTCTGTCCGTCCGTCCGTCTGGCTGACCCCAGTAGACTGGGGTCAGTCAGACGGACTATGAGCTAGAGCTCATAGACTCTTAGTACTAGAAAGCTGTAATTTAGCATGAATATACATATTTACTACGTTAACAAAGTGGTAAAGTAAAATTTTGAAAAATTATTTTTTTAGGTTACCTCCCCTACACGTGAAGTGGGTATGTAATTTTAAAAACGTTGTGGGTTCGTGAAGACAGTTTTTTGATTGAGGCATCTGTTTGTGAATTATTAAGCTTTAAAGTGCAAAATTAGTCAAGTTCCCCCCCCCCCCCCGTACCAGCCAAATGGTTGTTTCTGGATACGTGAAAAAATTCACGATAGTAGTAAATACAACGAAGTTAAAAGGAAAACTATCACAGCCAAGTAGGCTTTACAAGTTTTTGAGATATAACACATTTTCGAAAACCGCAAATATAACTTTGTCATTCATACGAATACTATGAAAAACAAAGTTATTTTTTACTGACAAAAAATGACAGTGGTATTTTTGCTAGGTGTACGTAATCGGTACGTTTAGTGGGTACGGAACACTTCATGAGCGAGTCCGACTCGCACTTGGCCGATTTTTTTAAAACTTTCTAGTGCTTTTTTTCGCCGTGCGGCTAGCCGCTTCCGCTGCACCCCCGCACTATACACTCCTGCAATCACTTCACTAAACTTAATCAAGTAAGTAAGTACCTAGTAAAATTATATCACTAAACTTGAACCGTATTATAATTATATTCCTAGTAAGATAGTATTGTCCTAGTAATATAGTATTGAATTGCTTTCGTATAACTTTGTTACGGTATATAATTATATTCCCAGGAATATATATATACGGCTAGATATATACAACTATATAACGGCTTTATCTATTATACTCATCATCATCATCATCATGTCAGCCGAACGACGCCCACTGCTGGGCATAGGCAGAGAGGCATAGGCATAGGCATAGGCATAGGCAAAGTTATACTATTATACTGCAACATATAAATAAAATTAAAACCATATAAAAATGATGTCGAACATTTCGAGTGTTAAAAAATTTTAGGTGTTAAAAATTTAAATTAAACCATGTTTACTTAACAAATACTACAAATAGTCATGGATAATATTCAAATCAATGCAAAAATAATATCGATTTAATCTTTTAAGATAAGTCAACTCATTTATTACTCATCATGTCAGCCGAACGACGCCCACTGCTGCAGTGCTGGCATATGCCTCCCCCAAGGATCTCCACAACGATCGGTCCTGCGCTGCCTGCATCCAGTGGCTTCCCGCGACCTTGGCCAGATCGTCGGTCCACCTTGTAAGGGGCCTGCCACGGACCGTCGTTGTCCAGTTTTCGATCAACAATAGCACTTAGTTCTTGTTGATTGAAGCGTCCAGTCCAGTACGGTATTTATTACTTACTCATTTCATTAAATATTGTAACTCAAGTAGCTACCTACATATGTTGTTATATGTATTACTTAAAAAAGATCTATTTTTATAGCAATGTAAACGATACTTTATGTGTTATTACAACAATCACGATTGCTCGTATCAGTAAATAAATCGAGTATAATAATATCCACTGGTCAGGATTACGGATAATTAACATTACATGCAGATTGTATGAACGTACGTCGTCATATTAATAACACTAGTATATTATAATCAAGATTTTACCCGTGTGGTTTCCGTTCTCGTAGTAATATTGAGTTAAAAACCGCTAATAATGATAAATACCCTAGTTAGTTCACTAAATTTGCAATTAGGGGCTACGTTTCGCAAGCATAATGTCAGATTTTAAAAAACATTGGTAACCGTAGACTACATCTCTCAAATCATCTACTACATCTTTATTTTCATTCATTTATTTAATTTTATATTTTTTGTAGGTATAGTTAAGTAGGTATCTGTTTGTTTTAACCATTGTTTTGGTTTTTTTCGTCGCCTTGTTGTCCGTGCTGCTAGCGCCCTGTCAGAATAACAGCGCTTCTGGGTCATTCTGACCACCTACGAGTGACCCAGGCTTTGTGCTGAGACAGAGCTCTTTGGCTTCACACTTTATAGTTTGTTCTGTGTTTAGTTCTATCACTGTTGTCATGTAAGTTGTGTGTTGTAGCATGGCCCGCTATTATTTCTCGGCTGCTTGCGAAGTCCAACGAGTGAGATAGAAGATGACTTTGGTTGTAGCCAATAAATGCTTTTTCTGTCTTTCTTTCTTTTAAATTAAGCCGCCTAAGCACTTGCTTATAAGCTTATGGGAGACAACTACACTCACCCATACAAAGGGTTAGTTTTCTACATTAACCTGACCGGAAATCGAACCAGGGACACAGGGTAAATACTATTTACAAACTATTATTTACTCCTGTGCCAGGGACTTCAAAGAAAGTCACACTTTAAAAACCGGCGGGTACGATACTCGTCAAAATAGTAGAAGTAGTCGTATTGTAACACGGTGCTTCTCGCCAGTTCTGTTTGCTTGAACTTGGCTTTGACACGCTACCGCGTGTCTAGATAGTAAGACTATTCAACTATGGACGAGCGCCATCCGTGGCTTATTATGCGAAGACTAAATTATCGTAGCGACGTGTTAAATAGCCTATAATCACCTTCAGCCTTCATTAATAATTGATCTGTCGAAGGCAATATTAAGGCGCTACTCGGAAAAAGTATGGACCCTTTGATATAAAACTATAGGACGGTTAGAGTTTTTATAAATCTAGTAATAAGATATATATTTCTTCATACCTTTATCTAGAACCGTATAGTTTCAGAAACACGATTTTATGACTTTGGCTCGACTCTTTTTATTTTCGAAAATACCTCAAAAAAATAAGAAATATCAAGATTATTCTTAAAAGGGGATACATATACTATTGAAAATTGGTTTAATTAGTGGACACAAATAATATTTAGGACCGTATAGAAGCATTTTTTAAAAATCGCTATAGTTTTTGAATACGAAGTGATTTTGTGTTTTTTTTTGCGTAATCGGCAAAATCGGTCTCGCTCCCGCGCGCGTCGTTTTCTCATTGCTATCTCGCTTTAGCATAATTTTTCCGAGTATCGCCTTAATGATTGAATTCCGAGTAACATGTACTGGGCGATTAGCGCATACAAACCAAGATGCACCTCCAGCCCGCTCGCTGGCGATTAGCCGCCATCTTGCATGTTGAATTTTTTTGCGGAAGTAAGCTAAGTAGGTACATGTATTTCTTATTTCACAACAAACAAATACATCTATGAACCTTATTTCGAAATAGCTCCCAGTATCATAAATCAAAACTAAGAAATTATAAAAAAATAAAACCGCCTTCTAAAAAACCACATCAAAAAAGTAAGAAATAATTCCTCACCAAATAATTAACGTAAGTACTTTGAAGTCGGGCGTGAAACATGTACAATTTTTTGTTGTTTTTGTTAAAACCCGCCCGACTTCAAAGTACTTACGTTATTTATTTGGTGAGGAATTATTTCTTACTTTTTGATGTGGTTTTTTAGAAGGCGGTTTTATTTTTTTATAAAAATAATTTTTATTTCACTCTTTTTAGTGCATCGTGCAGGCAATTTGCGTGTTTTCTGGTAAATAGGTATGTGATCAAACTCAAAACTTCCTTTTTCGAAGTCGGTTAAAATACCTTGAGGTATCCCCTTGTTAACAAACAAGAATCATCTAAATCGGTTTATAAACAAAGGAATTATGCCTAAAGATACGTATTAAATTCACATAAAGTGGTAACGAAAACGACAGTATTTTCAAGATTTCCTGAAAACTACTGAACCGATTTCAAAATTTCAAAAAATGGGACCAACTTGGAAACCAACCTGATGTAATAACGTTTGAACCATTTCTATCGGTTCAGCCGTCTTCGAGTAATCGGTGGACATACACAAAAAAAAAAAAAAACATACATACAGACGAATAGAGAACCTCCTCCTTTTTGATTTAGAAGTCGGTTAATTAATAAAAGTTAGTATTGTTGTTCCCTACATTCAGCATCAGACAAGTAGCGAGTTCTGTTAAATGTAACAAATGCAAGGCACCCACTTTTCAACTATGCCCCGGTGCCCCAGAGACTCAAAAGTCGGCACAGTTTTGCAAAGCACATGTTTCCCTTAGCTGGCGATGCTAGCGAAGCTTTCTGTTGGCTCTGGGAAGAAAAACATCCAACAGCAACACCGAATCACAGAATATATGAGGAGGTTCTTTTCAAAACTTGACAATTCCACTTTTGACAAAACATGTTTTTTTTTTTTGGGTTGGTAACATTAAAATCTACACGATGCGAAAACAAGAGTTTAGCTAAACGTGATAGATCCACTAAAAAAAAAAAACACACGATTTGGTCAAAAGTAGTTAAATCCACTTCAAAATGGCATTACACATTTCAAATATTCATTTTTGGAACAAAATATGATTAATCCTGAAGTAAATTAACTATTTCAGTCTAAAATGCAACAAAACATGTTTTATGATTTGTATGATTATTCCTCTAGAGCTCATAACAAAACTTGATTATTCCTATCAGCCGCGTCAGAACTAGATTATTCCATTTTAAATTGTCGATTTATTCAGAATATATTAATGCTAAACTTTTGAAACAAGTACCACCTAATGAGTATTATGCTCGTATACAATATTCAACAAAAAAAATGAATAATATACATTACTGCATACCTAAAATACATTTTTCTCAAATTCTGAAAAAAATAGAAAAGTGGAATAGTCAAGTTTTGAAAAGAACCTCCTCATATATTAGTACCTTACGGTACAGAAATTTCACTCCCGAGTTTAGGTATGATAAACGCAAGCGTCCGGTCACCGGACTAGTCTCAATAGGCTGGCACTCGCTCGACTTGTCGCACACGCAGCGCACGCATCCGCATGTGTCGCCATCTGTCTCGCTTCGCGTGTATTACTTTAACAGATAAAGTAGTACCTCTGACAGCCCTAGCAGATTGAAGCGAGACGGCAGACAGTTATTGTACTATGAACGCTATACGCAATGCAAAGGGTTGAAATTAGGTGGTTTTCTAGAATAGTAGGTAAATATCTCGGGGATTTTGCGCCTCTTGTATGGAAGTGAGACAGGCCTGACCGAATACCATCAAGGAATGTCTGCCCCCAGGCATTGGTTACCGTGGCTAACCTGGAAGTCATTGAACAGACTTCGGACCCAGGTGGGCCGATGTAAGCATAATTTTTACCGGTGGGGCTATGCCTCAAACGAAGGATGTGAATGTGGTGCCCTCCCCTAAACGATAGCACTTCTAATGTCCTGCCCCGCGTGCCCTTCATCTTGCACACGCGTAGACCTTTATAACGCCACTGAGAGCGCAGTACGTGTGGCGCAGTACTGGGCTGAACAGATTTACAGCCAAATTGATCGACACGCAAAGAAGAAGAAGCACCAGGTATCTGAAATTGGCCGTCTGCTAAAGTTAGCGAAAATGCTTAGGTACTCTTAAAAGACGCTTAAGCACTATACTTACACCACTAAAGTTTAATTAGTAAAAAAGATTTTAGGAATTTCATGTTTGTATTATAATCGTAAAGTGATTCACAGAATACATCTACCTACCAAGTTTCAACTGTGTAGTTTTTATAGTTTTTCATTAAAGTGGCTCTGACATAAGGACGGACGGACGGACAGACAGACATGACGAATCTATAAGGCTTCCGTTTTTTGCCTGTCGGCTACGAATGGTTATGTGGGACTTGCCTAGCCGCTTCCTGACCCCTCATCCAGTCGCAAGTACTCGATGAGGGTCAGGAGGGAGGAATATCCACTAAACCCCTCATTACTTGCTCACACCTCCGCCTGTAGGAGTCACAATGTGGAGACATTGTCGTTCGGTGTGACAAGCTCCTCCCGCGACTCGACGGCCGGCCCGGTTTCTCAGGCCCCTTTACGCAGTGGAAGGTGACCGAGCAAGTGTGGCCATCTCGCCAGGGCGGGGATCGTGCGATCCGGGCGACAGCACGACTCCGTCACCCTCGGCTACGAAATCCTAAAAAGGCTAGATGCAAATACAATTTTAGAAGTGAAGATCACATGCTTATTAAATACATAATTTAAAATCAAAACAGTAAATAATGCTGCAAATTAGTTTGATGAATGAAGACAAATCACAACAGGTAGTAATTACAAATCATAGAAAATATGTATTATTAATAATAGCAGTGCAACAAAGAGTGACGGCAAACCATCAGCTCCTGCACCTTTGCTGACATCCAGTCTTTTCAATATCTTTAATACTGAACTTGATCGTGGTACGAAAACTTGCTGGCTGAAGACGGAACCTTGATATTATAAGAAGTGTTTGGCGGGTGTTTTTTTTTTGTTTTTTTTTTCTATAACGGGGTAGCACTTAGCCTTCATCACACCTGATGTTAAGTGGTGATAAGGCTGAAGGTGGAAGCGCACTACTTTTTTGCTTTAGGCGCTCTGCGATGTCTGCCCCAATACACTGTACTGTCAAAGATTACTAAATAGTTACTAGTAACAGATACTGCACTCCGCTAAGCCATTTAAATAAATAGCAACTCTAATTATAACGCAATAAAGTGGAATTCAGCTTGTACGGCGCAAATTACGAACGGCCGCTCGTTGCATCTCTTTCTATCGCATATATTCTAGCTCTTTTGTGGATCTAATTTCTATGGATTTACAACGCCGGCGTTGCCGGCGACACGGGGAGTGAAAAAGGCCTGGCTGCTGTGTCTGTCCCAATACACTGTACTGTACAGACGTATTAATAATTTGAGAAGATAAATATAATACTATTTGACCAACCATTATAGTACCATGTTCAAACAAATTCACACATCAATGTAAATTGTCGCTCTCTACCCAGTAGTACCGTTTACTTTAGTCATTAAATATGATGACGGAAGTCTCGAACCAGGCAATTGACTAACTCCTGTCATCTAATCGCCACTTAATTCAGAGGCAGTTGTTGACACTTTATAAACACTAGTCGCTACCCGTGTACTTTATATATCGTGGAGTGTACAAGAATGCCATTTCTATACAACCGAAAAGACCTTCACAAAAGGTGGTGCGACATATTTACTTATTTGACGTCATCATCGGCCGTACGACGGCCACTGCTGGGCATAGGCCTCCCCCAAGGATCTCCACAGCTATCACTATTGCGTTGACCGCATCCAGCGGCTTCCCGCGACCTTGACCAGTCGTCGTCGGTCCAGCAGCGTTTAGTCGCATTCGAAAAACCGTTCCCGCCCCAACGGCCATCGGTTCTCCGCGCTATATGTCTCACCCAGGGGCGTGCATTGCATATAGGCATTTAAGCAGTGCCTACCTCGCAAAATCGAAAAAATTACCATAAAATTTTAGTATCCGTGCTCCCCAATTATTATTGGTTGAGCTTACTAAATTATGATACTTACCTAATTTTTATTACTTATAACCTCTGACCTCTATTTATTCGTGCTTATAACAAAAACTTCCTTCATAAAAAACGCGCAGTGCGCGACAGTAGGCAGTTGCCCGGCTGCCTACTTGAATCCTATACAATTTACTATCACTGGCATTAATATTTTTTATTTAAATGAATACGACGAAATAAAAATGTCGTACTTCCCACGCGTAATACACTGACGTTCGACCTTCGCAATTTATCACCCTTATGTAGGCATACCTACAAAAGCACCGGCGGTGTTTATATTTAGTTTTGTTTTTTGTCCAAAGATGGCTCTGTACGTTTCTACATGGCGGTGATACTTTGTTTACTCTATTTACATATTTTGCTACCTACCTCCTTGTCCTTAATTTAATTGATGTACAGTATACATTGCCGTTATACTTCGTTCGAATCGTTGGTGGTTTTATACACTGACTAAGGCACACGCCACATCACATAGTTCGTGAGAAAATTCTTTGAAATTTTGAATATTCAAAAATTATTTTTTATATTTCTGCCTTGCCTATAGGTTAGACACCACGCGGCGTATAGTGCCTACCTATTCTGAAAAGCAATGCACGCCACTGGTCTCACCCACAGAACATATCCTTTTTCTGTGCTCTGTGGCCTCACCTACTGCCATTCAGCTGAGCAATCCTTCCGATGTTTTCGTTCTCCTGAGGATCTCGTAATTTCTGATTCGATCGTGCAAGGAAATACTAAGCATCGCTCTCTCCATTGCTCGCTGTGTGACCATGAGTCAAGAGACCCATAGCAGGGCGGTGCAAATCAATAGAAGTTAGGTCCTCAAAAGAGCTAGAATATATGCGATAGAAAGAGATGCAACGAGTGGCCGTTCGTAATTTGCGCCGTACAAGCTGAATTCCACTTTATTGCGTTATTGTTAGAGTTGCTATTTATATATATAACTTAGCGAAGTGCAGTATCTGTTACGTAGTAACTATTTAGTAATCTGTGCCCACAGTAAACGACCACGTCTCACTCCCTCCATTTGAGGTCACAAGCACGCAATGAATGCGCAAATCGTACCACTGTCTGTGATTTCTGTACCCCTAACACGAAAAACTATCGTTATCGTGATCTTTTATTTTGCATGAAAATCAGAGCAGCACCGCCTCTTTCGGTCGAATACGGAACAACAATTCAATATATATGGCGCAGGATAGTTGAATCCGCCGGATAGTTAGGTATGACAGCATTTACCCCTCGGAAGTACTGTAGAACACGTGATAGGTTAGAAATTTAAGGCGACCGCGAAGCGCAGCGCACCGATCGCCTTAAATTTCTTGTATTTTTTTTTTTTGGTGACACCGTCAACTTAATCATCATCATCATCTGTTATGGGATGGGAAGATAAAATAGCTTACGGAAAAAATGATCGGCCTAGGCGTTTGATTAAATGGTAGATTCAACCATTTGGCTGCGACAGATATATTATGACAGCAGCGGATGGATTCCTGAGTGACATTTATGTTATGGTCGTATCCCGATATTCCCACGGGAACGGATACCACGTGGGTAAGGCTGGCACAAATTATCTTCTTTACTTACCCTTTTGTTTCATCTCGAAATAAATATGTTTTTGTAAATTGCATTATAAATGAATGTCCAGGTATAAATGAAACACGACTCCTTGCAAGTGATTCGAGAATAATAATAAAAACAATATAACATTTATTTACTATCGGTTATCAAACTCCATTTTATCTACATAAGGTACAATGTTTTGTTTTGTGTTAATAAATCAACAAAGCCTATGTAAAAACCGATTGAAAACCTTAAATATATCACTACTTTCATTCATAATATAATGCAATTGTATAAAAATACTTTTCACTTTTATTAAATGAAAGTGTTCATATTTAAAATGAAAGAAACAATATTACTTACAGAAATAAATGAAAGGAATATTAGTTTAGATTTTTACACAATCGCATCTCTTTTTTTAAAAGAAAAGTCTTTTAATAAGTATTTGAAATAATATCAAATTAAATTCTATAGTAATAATTTAAAATAAATAAGCATTCAATCGGTCTGTACATTCTAAATATGTTTTCATATATTCTGAATTTCTTTACATAGATATATGTTTTATATTTGTTTAATCTTCACAATATGATCAGGTAATGTGTAAAAATACTTAATACTTTTAATAACAAATTAATATTTTTATAATATAAATTATCTCATAGAAAAACAAGATACAAAAATGTCTTTTTTTGTCATTTCACTATTTATAAGTCGGGATACCCGTAAATCCGGCATCTTAGAAAATATAAACTCTTTTCAAATAAATTTAAGTTTAAAAAAAATGCTAATTTAATAAATTAAAATACACACTACACAAACACACGATTCTCAAATTTACCAATTATTCCCGTTATTATCAATCTTGCTTTTCCAAAATACTTTTTTTTGTTAATTTTTAATATACTAATTGTTACGTGTCCAAATCTATATTTAAATTTTAGTGAAAATTTAGCAAAACATAGTACAAAAGTTTTAGAAATACCTACATATACTACCCAGCAATTAATCATACCCTATATCTATCTCTATCGTACAATACTCTTTTCGTACGCGTGCGAAAGGGACAAACGCATCCGTTAGTTCTCACCATACTCTGCACCAATAGAAGTCTACATTAAAATCACTAATAGAGTGGACACGGCTTCAATGGAAAATATTCATTTTCTTTTTCGTTTTGTAAAATATAACGTATAAGTCAAATCCAGGTACAATTTGATCTGGGTCCATTTAATATCTGAAAGCTAGACTAAAACGTACGACAAGAAATAAGAAGAGAAAGTGTAGAAACACACTAGGTTTTTAGAATAATTAATTAGCGATGTCAACAGTTATATTCTAATGAAAGGTCAAAAGCTGCGCCCTTATTCACAAACCGTCGGAAACGTTCCCGGCAGCGGAATGTATGCTCTGTCACTGTCACTCACTTCACAATAGACAAAGACAAAGTATATAATTCGAATCCGATACCCTTTGCGAACAGTTGTTAATCAGGGGGCAGAAAAATATGGGGCAGAAAAATATGGGGCAAAAAAATATGGATATTAGCGTGGGCTTCATTTGACATGTGAAGGACATAAGTTGGTTTTCAAATGTCAAAATCGCTTGAGAGCTTGTTTGCAGGAGAGTTTTTAAAATAAGGTCAGTTTTGTAGTCTGATGTGCTGTTGAATTTTACATAATAAACTTTTTAACTTAAATACAGTTCTGTTGTAAGTTAAACATAATATATTTATGGCGTTTGGGTTTTTTTTTAATTCTAGCCATTTTGAATTTTACTCCTAGATGTAAAATGCGATTCATTTGCAATATAACTGCCATTACATACAGCTTATAGCTTGTCAAACATGTATCTTTTTTATTTAATTTCTTAATAAGTTTGAAATGATAAACATTTCATATTTATGAAACACAAACGCCATTACAATATTATACGTGTAGGACCTTTTAATTAAATGAACCCAGATTGAAACGTACAAAGAGACTTGGCTTTGGAAAAGGCATGAGTCGTTTTGTTTAGCCGATTTTCAGTCTTAGTGCTCTAAATTTTATTGTATTAAAGTAATACCCAAATTGGGATTGCCCAATCCTTATTTCTATGAAAAAATACACATTTTTTGACAATCAAGCAGAAATGAGGTGAAGAATCCAATGCATGACTGCATTTGAAGAAGCAGTGAATTACTTTCATTTAAAATTAAATTAAATACCAATTTACATATTCGAAAAATGTTTTTGTAAATTAAATAATTTTTACATTTGTAATGTCATGTCAGATAATTATGCAACGTTTTTGTTGTCTGTGGCTATGTAGTTTGCAAATTCAGAATGTGATTTTTAGCACTAATGTGTGTTACTTTAAATAATTAAATTTGTTTATGTATATTAAGCAACGCCCAAATTTAAGCTAAATTAAATTAAATCATATGTGAGAAAGGCCTACAAAATTAAATATGTGACAGTGAACAAAAAGCAGTGACTTTTTATTTATTTCAAAATGAAATGATACGGAAATACTCTAAAACAAAACATGGAAGATATATATTTATAAGATAACTCTAAACAAACCATATTTTGAACCACCCGTATATTTTATTACTATTATGATTCTCACTATTAATATATCATTAACCCTATTTTACTATACTTTGCAAAAGAAAATATGTGATTGTATTTTTATAAAAAAGGTAAATCGATAATGGATAATCCAAAATAAAATAAAACAAAAGAAATATAGACAATAACAGATTGCTTTATTTAACAAAAAATATATAATATATATATAAAGAAAAAAAACAATGTTTTTCACCTAACCTCACAAGATTAACCTCGTATTGTACAGTGGAAAAATTGTTTTATTTTTTTAATAGAATGTAAAATTAAAAATAACCCATCGAACCTTATAATGATATTTAATATAAAATACATATGATTAATAGCTATTTACAAAATACGAGTTAAGATTTATACTTTTTTTATAACATTAATATAAACCAGTCTATAGTAAAAGGCTATCCGACAAAACTTAGCGTAAGTGTTAGAAAAATTTATGGTTATTCATAATTCTAATTAATACAGCAGGCAATTTTCAGTAAAAAAAATACAGAAAAAAAATAAAACCTTTCGGGATACTTCCAATACTGGAAACGCGTAAAGCAGTAAAAATGTTTACGTATAATGTACTTATGATCAATTAAAAATACAACATCAAAATTATTATGCTTTCTTGTGTTCTTTTTTCACATATTATGCAAAAAACTGTGAAACATATCGAACATGGCACCAAAGCGAAGAAATTGTGCAAAATGAGATCAAATTCAATATTTAAAAAAATAATTTAAAAAACAATTAAAAATGTGTTAATATCAAATTGCCTGCTTAGAACAGTACAAAAATGAATTTTGTCCGTTAAAAAGTTCATTTACTTTTATATTTAAATGTAACGTTAAATGTTTGATTGGAAAATTTTGTTCGACTCACCCAACGTCAACTGTGTTCATTAAAATTACGTCATTTTGATTCTGGATGATCGGAAATTCATCGAACGCTTTATTATTTATTATAAAAAACATAAAAAGCTAACGGAAAATACACATTAGGGCAGTATCGTTTAATCTTATAATACAACTTATACGAAAATCTACACTGAATGAAAAAACATCAATAATATAATCATTTGAAATAAATAACAAGTTACGACCATTTAAAAAAAAATGTTAAAAAATAATAAGACTTATCAACGATTCGCTTAAATGAAACTGTGTGATATTAAACTCGCTACCTCATAATAACTCCATTATTTATTTCTTAATAAAAATTCTATTTCTATTATTATATCTTTATATAATAATTATTATTTCATCTTCAAAGTTAGATACATTTATGATAATTATATTACGTTACGCATCCACAATATAAACACACAACAATAATAGTCTATTGTCATATATTTATATTCAATCGACGAATCGGGTCCTATTCCCATAACGCTACACCGTTATGTAAAATCAAAACCATCTATGACGAAAATAAAAATATAATCTGACATTAAATGTAAAAAACCATAGACGGCCGCGACATTTTTTTTATAATATGAAATTAAATAAACACTTTTTTTAAATATTAATATTGTACGTACGTACCTATACGTAAATATCATAATAACAGTCTCGAAGTACATACATACAATTATAAATAGGTTAACAATTGGGTCGCGTTCGTCTATGGTTTTCGCGGGAAATTAAAAAATACGTAGCTGTCAAGTCTTTGAGAAGTCCTTAAACTTGAGGACTGATATAGTAGCGTTCCTCCTGGTTTGTCTGTGGGTCTATCCGTGCGTGTAGTCGAGTACACTATCTAAGGAGAACAGTTCCTTGTAGAGCGCTGGGAATACGTGGTGTGGGTGCGCCACTTTGAAGCGTTGTAGTGCTTCTAGGTGCATCAGCGATAGTTCTCTGTAAGAAGATAAATACTTAATAAATTAAAATAATGTTGTTAACGTTTTCTATGCAATAGGGAATAAATAGATCATGGTTTCATTAAGCTTTGCTAGGGTACGGGAATATGACGGTTAGTTTTTATTTAGCAAATGAAATTTTTTACAAATTCACAATATTGTAATTCATTATATCTTGTCGAGCAGCGTGTTATGAACTTTCTCTTTGGCCTCGTGGGGTATATTACATGTTATAAAACATCATGTCTAGTGGCAAATTTTCGTGAAATGAAATAGAATGCAAAGAAATGGAATTAATTAGAATGAATGGAATTGAATGAAATCAAATGGAATATAATCTAAAGGAATGGAATGAAACGGAATGGAATGGAAAGGAAAGGAATGGAGTGGAATGTAATTGAATGAATCGAAATGAAATGAAACATGTGACGTATTGGTACCTGAAGGTGGGTATCTTGGCGAGCATGGTGTCGAGCACGGTGACGTCCCCCTTGAGCGGCGCGTGGTTGAGCTCCACCTCGTGGCGCATGGCCGCCATCGACATGTTGAACAGGCCTGGATCTATATGTAATGATTGCTACCTGAAGGTGGGTATCTTGGCGAGCATGGTGTCGAGCACGGTGACGTCCCCCTTGAGCGGCGCGTGGTTGAGCTCCACCTCGTGGCGCATGGCCGCCATCGACATGTTGAACAGGCCTGGATCTATATGTAATGATTGCTACCTGAAGGTGGGTATCTTGGCGAGCATGGTGTCGAGCACGGTGACGTCCCCCTTGAGCGGCGCGTGGTTGAGCTCCACCTCGTGGCGCATGGCCGCCATCGACATGTTGAACAGGCCTGGATCTATATGTAATGATTGCTACCTGAAGGTGGGTATCTTGGCGAGCATGGTGTCGAGCACGGTGACGTCCCCCTTGAGCGGCGCGTGGTTGAGCTCCACCTCGTGGCGCATGGCCGCCATCGACATGTTGAACAGGCCTGGATCTATATGTAATGATTGCTACCTGAAGGTGGGTATCTTGGCGAGCATGGTGTCGAGCACGGTGACGTCCCCCTTGAGCGGCGCGTGGTTGAGCTCCACCTCGTGGCGCATGGCCGCCATCGACATGTTGAACAGGCCTGGATCTATATGTAATGGTTGCTACCTGAAGGTGGGTATCTTGGCGAGCATGGTGTCGAGCACGGTGACGTCCCCCTTGAGCGGCGCGTGGTTGAGCTCCACCTCGTGGCGCATGGCCGCCATCGACATGTTGAACAGGCCTGGATCTATATGTAATGGTTGCTACCTGAAGGTGGGTATCTTGGCGAGCATGGTGTCGAGCACGGTGACGTCCCCCTTGAGCGGCGCGTGGTTGAGCTCCACCTCGTGGCGCATGGCCGCCATCGACATGTTGAACAGGCCTGGATCTATATGTAATGATTGCTACCTGAAGGTGGGTATCTTGGCGAGCATGGTGTCGAGCACGGTGACGTCCCCCTTGAGCGGCGCGTGGTTGAGCTCCACCTCGTGGCGCATGGCCGCCATCGACATGTTGAACAGGCACTGGATCTCGGGGTTGCCGCGGACGCCGTGCCGCTCTGAAAATATTATACAAGAGCGAGTTAAACCACTGCTTTTCTTTAGCGATAGGTCGTGGGTTCTAGTCCTATGTAGCCAGTTTCTCAGTGATTGAGGATTCCGAGAGTAGTGCGCTTCCACCTTCTGCCGTCTTATCACTAAACATCGATGAAGGCTAAGTGCTACCCGGTTGCGGATTATTTATTTTTTAAATTTTCTCTAGTGGTTCATACCACCGATTTCAGACCCAGAGGTCCCGAGTTCAATTCTCAGTGGGGGTGTATATTGTATTCGGTTTAATTGGTGGTAGGACTTGTTCTTACTCCGCCTGGCTAGCTACCACCATCTGATCTAAGTCTGACGCCATAACAATGATGTTTTCAACATTATTGTGTTCCGGAAGTAAGAGATAAGATAGCCAGTTCCTCAGTGATTGAGGATTCCGGGAGTAGTGCGCTTCCACCTTCAGCCTTATCACCACTTAACATCTGGTGTGATGAAGGCTAAGTGCTACCCCGTGGATTAAAAAACCATTTGATTTTCGTTTTAATAATTTGTAATTTATATATTCTGTTTTATTTTATTGGGAATTTGTGATGTGTCAATAAATGTCTTTTATTTCATTTCAGTAAAGACATAAAATACAGAAATTATTTATAATTTTTGCATTCACAATGCAATTTTTATTTTTGAAAATATTAAAACAACGCCGTAGCTCAGTCGTTAGAGCATTCGCCCGGACAATGAAAGGTCGTGGGTTCGAGTCTCATCGCAGCTAGTTCTGAGACGGGTTGATTTTACTCATAGTTAATTTTCAATATTTTCAACACCTAGGAAATTCAGTACATAAAATATTATGACAACAATCCACACCTGGCCACAACAATACCAAGCTCTGATACAGCGCGAGCTCAGTTTCAGTCAGCTTGAGTCGCGCGATGGTCTTCGCCGCGTCGAAGATGCCCACTACTAGCGCCATGTCGCGGGGATCACTAGAAAAATTAAAAGAGTTCATATTAAAACTTTATCTCCCAATTACACAAAAAAGGACAACCACAGAAAGTAATTTAAATTTATAACAGGGATTTACAATGAAATTATGTTATGGGCCTGAGCCTGTGTAACCTAAAAAAAATATGAAAGTAGTGGAAGGAAGTAAGGATTGTAATAAGTGGAATAAAGTGATCTGTCTACGTTACCTTCATTTAACTGATCAAAACAGTAAACCATGTCTAAAAATATTTAACTTTTGGTAGGTATTTACTTTATATTTTTAGGTTTCATATCGGTTCATGTTCCATTACACATACATTATTGAGTAACTAGATCTATAAAAATATATCGACTTGAGATTTTATATTATTTTTATGCATTCACAATGCAATTTTGTCAGTATAGGAAAAATGTGATAGTAAAAAACCACGAGCCCTATAAGTAGCTTCCCGCCTGAAAGCTACTTATAGGGCTCGTGGTTTTTTACTATCACATTTTTCCTATATATCGACTTGTTTATTTTTCAGAATCCTAAACTTTATTCAATTTACATATTAGAATAAATGAAGTCATATGATTTTAAATGTAACTTACCGCGCGTGAACGCATTCCCGTATTGGCAGTACTACGTCTCCGTATAGAACTTGTTCTCTGTTGATGTCGATCAGCCTTGATAGACGCACGATGGCGAGCTCGAAGGAACCTGCACATTTAAACATAAATGAAGTAAATTCATAAGTGTTAGCAATGACGTTTTATCGAAATATCATACAGTGTTAGAATCTAAAATGACTCCATCTGACATATCGTAAATTTTTAATTGTACACACGGCGGCACATCAGACTATACATGTTGACCTTGAGACCGCCTTTATGCCCTACGTAATAAAAGCTGTTATCACAGTTCAACTGTTTAACTTGATGTGCTGTCGAGTGTACATTTATAATGTTCATTCGTCAACTATACAGGTCAATATCTTTTCCCCTCGGGTCAGATGGAGGACAAGATCATTTGTTGCCCTCGGTCCAAATGGAGGTCAACATCTTTGCCCTAGCTCCAGATGGAGGTCAACATTATTGTCTCGGGTCAGATGTAGGTCATCCTCTTTGCCCTAGGGCCAGATGGAAGTCAACATCTTTGCCTTAGCTCCAGATGGAGGTCAACATTATTGTCTTGGGCCAGACGGAGGTCAACCTCTTTGCCCTAAGGCCAGATGGAGGTCAAGATCATTTGTTGCCTTCGGGCCAGATGGAAGTCAACATCTTTGCCCTAGGGCCAGATGGAGGTCAACATCTTTGTCTCGGGCCAGATGGAGGTCAAAACCTTTGCCCTAGCTCCAGATGGAGGTCAACATTATTGTCTTGGGCCAGACGGAGGTCAACCTCTTTGCCCTAAGGCCAGATGGAGGTCAAGATCATTCGTTACCTTCGGGCCAGATGGAAGTCAACATCTTTGCTCTAGGGCCAGATGGAGGTCAAAATCTTTGTCTCGGGCCAGATGGAGGTCAACATCTTTGCCCTAGGGCCAGATAGAGGTCAAAATCTTTGCCCAAGGGCCAAATGGAGGTCAAACATTTTGCCCTAGGGACAGATGGTGGTCAAGATCTTTGCCATTTGGCCAAATGAAGTCCAAGATCTTTGCTCTGGAGTCAGATTAGGGTCAAGAGTAAGCCCATTAATTGTATAAAAAACCAACTTACCAGACTTGAGCAGCAGTATCTGGTCGTCCTGCGAGAGTTTCATGAAGCCCGGTATCAGTTTCGCGAACTCGATGATGTTTTGAATCATTCCCGTCAGCTTGTCCGCGCAGTCGAGCCACATTTCTTCGTATGTCATCGAGTTGTAGAATAGCAACCTGAAAGAGAATCATGGGGACAAATTTTAGAAAAATAAGTAAGAAACTCATCAAATGTCTCATATACAGGGTGTTAGTTTGTACTTATAACATTGAACAACTTTCCTCAAGAAACACTGGTCGAAACGTGACAAAAAATTTTTGGTCTACCATACAAACTGCACAGTGAGCTGATCGATTTTGTATGAAGGGACAAATTTTTTTTTTTCAGATTTCGTGCCATGTTTCTTGGGGAAAGTTGTTCAATTTTATGAGTACAAGCTATGGTTTCGAGCTTGCAACTTACCAAACTAACACCCTGTATTATTTGCGCAAGCCAGTGTTACTTTTAGATTTTTTTATTTTAGTGTTACTTTTATTTTTATTTTTTGTTATTATTCCCGACGTTTTGACACCTTAACAGCGACCATGGTCACGAGTGACTGGCCACTTCATGTATTACGTACATGAATCGAGATACGGTTAGACAAAAAAAAACAAAAAGTAACACTTAAATACATATAAAGGTGACAATAACACATGCGTTATTTTACCGTTAAGTTTATTCATTTCAATAAATACAAAAAAAAATCAATTTAGCTCAGATAGTCAGTTGGAGGTAAGTTGCTTTTTAATGTCAAATGCCGATATATTGTAACTGCTTTTTTTGTTTTTCTCTCCCGGAAAAATTGTGATAGAAAAAAACCACAGACACTGTAAGTAGTTTTCAGGCGGGATTCGAATCCGCATTGACGATGCAACGCTGGCCTAGCGTTAAAAAGTAATGGCAAATTTCGACGTGTTTCTAAAGGTCTTTCGGTAGATTAGTTGGTAAGGGCATATTGGCCTGGATTCGAGAGCATCGGGCTGGACTCCTATGGGCGCGGGTTCGAATCCCGCCTGAAAATTACTTGCAGGGCTGGTGGTTTTTTATACTAATATTATAAAGAGGAATGATTTGATTGTTGATTGATGATAGGCTCCGAAAGTACTGGACCGATTTCGAAAATTCTTTGACCATTAGAAAGCTACATTCTTCCCGAGTGACATAGGCTATATTTTAACCCGATATTCCCACAGGAACGGGAACAGGGGAGGATCCGGTAGTTTATTATATATTATTTACTATACTTACAGCAAAAATAACTTAAAATCTTAATGTTTCATCTCTCTTTCTCTCTAACGATATGATAGTGAGTCCCGTAGATACAATACTTACTTGGACACGTCCGGAGGCTTCCGGAACATCTCGTGGATGTACTCCAGCTTAGGGTTGGTGTTTGAGTGCGCTTCCGCAAGGCTCTTCACGAGGACTTTGCTGATGTCACCCTCCGCTGGAACGAGAAAGGAGGTTGAATATAAAAAGGAAAAACGGTAGTTCACATTCCTATCTGTTCCGGTGACAGAGGACCCACTTGCAATACGAAATTTGTGGTCAAAATGGTCTGTCCTATGAAAACTATTTTAGTTCCAAAGATTATCACCGGAACAGAAATGCTTGTCTCACTATATAGTTCACATTCCTATCTGTTCCGTTGACAGTCGTAAAAGAGGAGCCACTTTTAATACAAATAATTATTATAGTCCCACATGCCTATCTGTTCCGGTGACAGTCGTGACAGAGGAGCCACTTGCAATACAAAATTAACTGTCAAAATGGACTGTAGTATTAAAATGTTTTAGTTCAAAGATTATCACCGGAACAGATATGCTTGTTGCACTGAATAGCATATTGAAAATGAAGTATTACAAAAAAATCGCCCTGTCTCACAACTAGCTCCGATGGACAATTTGAAATTATAGCATTGCAAATGCAAAAAAAGTTTTTTTTTCATCTTTATCGATTGTCAAATTGGAAAGGTATTTCTTTTGAGTGTAGGGGTAGTAATATCTTCACATTGACGAAGTAAACGCTGGCTAAACAGCGTGTAAGAGGTATTGGATAATTGGTATTTCTTTTGAGTGTAGGGGTAGTAATATCTTCACATTGACGAAGTAAACGCTGGCTAAACAGCGTGTAAGAGGTATTGGATAATTGGTATTTCTTTTGAGTGTAGGGGTAGTAATATCTTCACATTGACGAAGTAAACGCTGGCTAAACAGCGTGTAAGAGGTATTGGATAATTGGTATTTCTTTTGAGTGTAGGGGTAGTAATATCTTCACATTGACTAAGTAAACGCTGGCCAAACAGCGAGTAAGAGGTATTTAATAAATTCGCTTCTTCTAACGACTCCGTAGCTCAGTGGTTAGAGCATTCGCCCGGAAAATGAAAGATCGTGGGTTTGAGTCCCATCGGAGCTAGTTTTGACACTGGTCGATATTTTCTAATTGAATGCAAAAAAGTTAAAAATAATTTAGAAAATTAGCTGTCCAAATGTACTGTCTAATGAAAAATGATTAAGTTCTGATGATTATTACCGGATCAAATATGCTTGTAGCATTAAATTGTGCGATGGGTTAAACTTCTAGTCCGATCTGATCTGACGTTGTTCTTCGTATGTGTGTAAACGAAGGGAAAGAAAAATTTACCTAACCGCCTCTGTGGTCTAGGGGTACACACAACGAGTATCAGACCCAGAGTTCCCGGGTTCGATTCCCAGTGGGGGTACAGACGGTAGGGCTTGTTCAAAGTCCGCCTGGCTAGATACCACCATCTTTTCAGCAACAATGTTTTCAGCATTGGTGTGTTCCGGCAGTTAGAGGTAAGATAGCCAGTTCCTCAGTGATTGAGGATTCCAAGAGAAGTGCGCTTCCACCTTCAGCCTTGGCCTTCATTATCATCACTTAACACCAGGTGTGATGAGATAGGTACCAACTGATTTTACTTATTGAGACATTTAAGTTGGTTTTGATAGTTGATTGATAAATGATTCCTACCGCCACGCGATATGTGTCGTGTACAGATCGGACTAGAAATTCGCTAAGATATTGTGTAAGATATTCTGTTTCTATTTAAATAAACTAGTGTGGAAAAAAGGCTGTAGAAATAAACCTTAATCTAGTGCAAATACTTATTTGCACTTACTTCATACAACATATAAATAAAATCGGACTGTGCGACAAAAGAGCTCAATAAAAAAGTCATATAATTTTATTAAATTAAGACTGTAAAATACTAAAACTTGCACTAAATACAAAAATATAAAGAAAGTTTACAAAACAAAACTATTTTCATTCCAATTCAGTGCTGAAATAAAAATTAAACTAACTACATAAAGAGTGCTTCCGCTACGAAAATGACTACGAGATTCATTACTACGGTTTATACAGTAATGCCCGTAGCAGACGATCGTAGCGGTATCACAAAGTAACAAAACAGTAAGTTAAAACGGTATGACGCTGAAACATTTGCGACTAACATATTTTTTACTACTTTTATCTTATAAAAGTGTTTTCAGAGATATAATTACCTAAATGCAATTATTGCAACGCCTATTTAACCAAAGTTCATTAGGATAATTTTATCATTACTGCCTAACAATCTTTATATATAATTATTTTTCTTCTGTGCGTGTGTATGTAACCAAACTCCTCCATAACGGCTGGAACGATTTTAATAAATTTTTTGTGTGTCTTCAGGTGGATTCGAAAATGGTTTAGATTTACGAAAACGGCGGTACGAAGTTCGTCGGATCAGCTAGTAATAATAAATAAATAATAAATAAATAACTTCTTACACTCACACCAATTATCTAAGCCCATTTTAATTTCATTAAGAAACTGTATCATGGAAAACTTGATAACGGATAATATACTTAAATACTTTTTGTTTGTAAATACATACTTAATATACATAGTAAACACCCAGACCAAGACAAATAGACATGTTCACGCACACAAATATTTGTCTTGTTCGGGAATCGAACCCGAGACCACTGGCGCAGAAGGTAGGTAGCCTAATTATCTTAAAGTATTCGAAAAATTGTAAAATAAAATTAATAGTGTCAATCCCATTTTACTTTATTTACTAATTTTAATTTTGTTTTGTACAATCTAATTTATTCTGTCGTAGTTAAAATTATTCTACTCTCTGCTATTTTTTAAACTGTAAAACTTCATTTCTTTATGATTGACAGATATACAAGTCAGTTCATGTCAATATGTCAAAATGGGTTCAATCTAAAATATTTGATAAAATAATATGATAGACCCTCTCACTGCATTTTTACTAGGGTCCTGTTTATTTGCATGCTGGCGTGAGTATATTTTTGATTACTAGTAAACTCTTGCGACTTATTTCCGTATTTATTCAAATTGGAAGACTAGTCACACAGACAAACTTTATTCTTCAGTTTTTACAGTTACAAGTTTTGTTTTCATGATAAAAAGGAAACCCTTTTCTAAGTAACAATAAAATTTATGTCTGCACGAAAATTAATCAATATTGGCTCAGTATTTATACGTGTAATGATATTATAAACACTTCCACACTAATATTACAAAGAGGAAAATTTTGTAACTTTTCCAAGTTTTATCAAAATCAGTTCTGTGGTTTTTGGGATATGGGTATCATAAGGTACAATCTACACAAAAAAATAAGAAATAAAAAAGTAATTTAAAAATTAAACCAACTTTAAAAAGCGCATTTTTCTTGATCCTGGCTAGCACCGACCTCAAAAAGGTAGGTTCTTTATAGATATTTTTTTCCTTTTCAGTTGACTAGTACTGGTTGAAGTCGGTTTAAATTTTTTAAATACTTTTTTATTAGGAATTTATATCTGGAACTTCTGCTATATTACATAGGCTGTATTTTATCCCGATATGCCCAAGGGAACGGGTCCGACACGGATAAAACTGCATTGCGCAGCAATTATTACAAGTTGCTGCTGCTGTTTGTTTGCTTAGTTTTTATTACAAGTTAGGTACTAATATTTGTTGGTTTTTTTCAGCGTGCTATTTGCCCTTCTGCATAGTTTTCCCCTTACTAAATATACCACTTTTAATAAATCAAAATGGAGACAAAGTACACGAAGGACATAATAATGACAAGAGGTGCCATCTACCCGCAGTAAGTTATAGTATAGAGAAGTACTCCAATCATTAAAAAAAACAGCGGGGCTACCGCCCAAGTTTCGTCGGCATCGCTATCGGCTTCATTTGACAAATGGATGGAATACATTGCTACTTTTCTGTGACAAGTTTTTATTTGTGCAAAAAAGAAAAAGAAGCCGATAGCGATGCCGACACTTGAGCGGTTCTCGTTCTAGCGTCGAACTACCAGTCGCTTATGATGGTTCACACTACCGGTTACAGACCTCATAGGTCCCGGGTTCGATTTCCAGTAGGGGTTTACCACATTTGTGTTCGGTTTGGTAGGACTTGTCCTTAGTACACCTAGCTAGCTACCACCATCTCATCTAAGTCTGTTCCGGCAGTTAAATATAAGATAGCCTGTTCCTCAGTGATTGAGGATTCGGGAGTAGTGCGCTTCCATCTTCAGCCTTATCACCACTTAACATCAGGTGTGATGAAGGCTAAGCGCTACACCGTTGTGGATATTTTTCCCGATGACCCCCAGTGGTGGCCAACGGGAATGAAGTCATTTGGCGGCGGCATGATTGCAACGCAAAGCCGCCAAAACACTTAATGTGAAGGAGCTCTTAACGCGGACGAAGTTCCAGGCTTTACTAGTTTTAATACATTATCGTAAATAACAATGAAATTGGGCTTCAGATAAGTTTCTCTTTGCCGTAGTTACTGTTCCGACCGTCGTTTCACGAAGACGAATGGTTAGACGAAGAATCCATCAAACATCACTCAGGATACTGTAGGCCTTGTGAATGTTCATACATTCCTAAACCACAAGGCGACGAAATCCGAAACGATGTACCATATAGGCGTAAACAACAAAATGTATGTACGGATCTGACCCGTAAACGTGATGGCAAGAGAAAGGATGGGAAAAGTACAAATGAGATGACTAAATGTCATAAAAATGGTGAAAAAGGCGACGCGAATGTGCCTGTAATATGTAAATGTACTAAACTTTGATGAGATAAGAAAACGTCTACCTCAAAAAAACGACCGAAATTATGTAAGGGTTTGTACTTCATTTTCTTTTTCTTTTCAATTTGAAGCAAGTTGTAAACCGGTCAAATCTTGACTTTAGAGTTGCACGGATCAGATCCGTACATACGTACGGAATACGATAAGAGCTGTATCTGTATCCCATTGCGATGCCTTGGCAAGCGACTCCAGCAGCCGACGCCAATCAAAACATGTCAAATTGCATTGCGACATTTTTAGCCCTACTTCACTTGGCCCTGTATTCCCGTTGTCCACCACCGGGGACATCTAGAAAATAAGGTAAGGTTAGGTTGTCCCGATGTCCCCTATTGGTGGACAACGGGAATAGAGCCACTTGGTGGCGGCTTGATTGCGACGCAAAGCCGCCAAAAGTCAAGTAAATGCTGTTGGCGTACTTGCTACAAGGCATCCCAATGAGATAGAACTCCTATACAGTCATATTTATGAGGATTAAAAGTGGAACTAAAGATTGTCTTTTTTTTCAGAATGAAACCAATGGAAACGCTTACTACTTGGAGCTGTCTAAACGTGGAATATTCTTAAAAAAACGAAAAAGGCGCGTTGCAGAATAAACAAAAATTAAAAAAACTACCGTGCTCTTTATATTTATTTAAATCAAAAATCTACCAAAATAACTAGCTTAATCTATAAAAAATATGACCGAAATAAAATACTATACAAGCTAATAAACCAACCTAAAATTGTAACGGAAAACTAACAAATAAATTTTTCGCAACCAATAAATGTTTTCTTAACCACTTACAGGGCATGTCTTCGCTTGAACTATGACTCGGCTGCTGTCTCCTATTGGTAACCGCGTTTGGATTCACCATTCCCATACCAGACATATTGTTCATGTTCAAAGGATCCATAAGTCTACCATGGCCACTACTCGAAGTCAGGTCATCAGGACTTAGTTCTTCACTAGTTAAGGATACCGAACTTTGACCACTGACTAGAACAGAATTCTGTATATCCATTGGACTGTGTTGTATGTTTGAAGGGCTGTGTAGAAATGTTGTAGAGTCCACGTAACTGGCAACCAAATTGTCGACACCGATCGAAGTTTCCGGTTTTATCTCTTGCTTTATATTGATGACTCCGCTCGATATTGATGCGGGGGACTGTATCCGATCTTGGTCGTATCGGTCGAACTCTTGCTGTATTCGTGGTCGTGGCATTTCGTTTATGGTCGATTGTCGGATCGTGGTCGTTCCCGTGGTGGCTGTGGCGGTGGATGTGGATCCGGACGGTCGGACCGTGGACGTTTTTTGTTGTTCGTCTATTGACAATTTTTGTGGTTATTGGTTGCGAATGAGAAATGCCTAGTTGTTTTCAAGGCAGTGTATGGTTGGTTTTGGTAACTACAATATTACTAAGTAATCGACTGTCTTTAATGAAATCTATTGAACTTAAATGTACAAGTTCTTAGATCGAAATATAGTTCAAAGGTTACTCTTGAAGATGTGGATTATGACAATGGAACTAGAAATTTTATCATTTTTTTTCGGTCTTATTATCTTTCAGAGTTTAAATTGTTAAATAGTTGAAAATATTTGGCTTTGTAACAAGATACGACAACCATCGGCTTTAGACCGATGTTACCGTACAAAAGTAAAGTTCACATCGATGGAATATAGGCGACCCGTACGAGGCTATAGTCACCCCGTACGCAGATTTGAGATACCCGTACAAGGTCAAAGTCAACCGGTACAAGTTTAAAGACTCCCGTACGAGGTGAAAACTGACCCGTATGTCTGAACAAAACTTACCGTGCCCAATAAAGTCCGTGTCCAAGAACCCAGTCTGTTTGGGCTCGTATGTGGTTGAGTCTGCATACTCCCCGGAGACCTCGTACGGCTGTTGGGGCTGCGTTGGTGCCTGCAGACCGATGTTTGACGTGAGCGCAGGCCCGGCGCTATTGTACCCGTACGAGGATATGGGCGACCCGTAGCCGGGGTACCTGGAATGAGAATACAAGGATGAGATACTTGTCGAAAGAGAAAACTGGGAAAATCATACAGACATGCTCACTTCATAGTCATTGAAATATTACTGTCAGTGTATTTCTACAATAATTTCTGTGTTGGAAAAATGGTTGTTTTTCCGATTTGAAATAACTTTGAAAATCTCATCCTATTCCCAAACTTCCAAAAATGTGAAAAAAAAATGAGTTTTATAGAACAATGTATGGAACTATTCACAATGTAATTTTTATTGTTGAAAATGAAGTACCTACTTATTAGAAAAAATCGACGCGCCTCACAGTCACAACTAGTTCCGATGGGACTCGAACCCACGACCTTTCACTGTCCGGGTAAATGCCCTAACCGTAGTGAAATGTAGTGGATTCGAGTCTTATCGGAGCTAGGTAGTTGTGAGATGGGTTGAATTTTCTAATACTTCATCTTTAATAATAAAAATTGCATTGTGAATGCAAAAAAGTAAAAATAATTTATAATGTGTTAATTACTTATTAGTGCTCCGTTTTCTCTCTGTTAGCTGTTCTAAGATATATGCCTGGGTCTCATTTAGTCTGCAGGTTGAACTGCAAATTCACAAATATTTAATATTATTGCCTAACACTAACATCTTTATAGCACATTCCTATACTAAAAAAGTCACTTTTCACACATTTCCAACGTTCAAACCGTTAAAGTAATCAATCTGCGGAACAAAAACTAATTAATTCCACCTTCTTGGTGATAAAGTTCTTAGAACGCCATCTAACGAACACCACAAGAAACTGCGTAGTACCGCTACTCGATACTAGGAGGCGCTACTTACATGTCCCGTTAGCGTCGTCGCGGGTACCGTTTGCTATAATGACAGCACTGCTGACACGGATAGAGATGACGTATTTACGGGACCTAGCGGGAAGGTTGTGCTAGAATCTTCGCACAGATATGAACCACCGTAAAGTTGTATTAGGGGTAATGTGGATGATGCTTGAGATATGTAAGAGGTTATGGGAACTATTGCTATAATTGAAGCTTATAAACAACATATATTGTATCGAGAGAACATTCCTTGTCTCTGACGGCTTCATATCTTTTTAAATGTAATTCTATTATTTTAGTATGAAGATAATTACACTGGTATTTGGTGGAAAACTAACAACTTGAAATAGCCAGAATGTATATCTAAATAGGTACCAAATAGTTTCATTATAATGCACGTTATACCTCACTAAAAGGCCAATGCCGAAATCAATGGAGTATATGAGCTGAGTAACAAGGGCTTTTTCCTAAAAGCACATAATTATTATTTTACTTTACATACCAAACTGACAGGGTATGAATGTAATCATCAATATGAACCACTTTTACTATGAGGCCAGCCGCTACATCTTAAAAAACCATCTGTTCCTTATAAAAGTTCAAATACGCCGATGTTATTTTCAGCTGCAGCAGTATTCTTCGACCCTGTTGGCATCATTATTAACTAAGAATAAAATATTTTGTGTATTTTTTAAAATAATCCAATAGTCAAGATTCCCCATTCAGCTCATTTGTCCCATTGACTTCGGCATTGCCTTTTCAGTGGGGTATATTGTGCATTAATATGAAACTATTGGTACCCATTTAGTCCATCTGGGTTTTTGCCTGCGGACCATCTCCTTTTTTGAACAAAATTGTAATCTTTATATGATGCATGAACATGCATGAACATAGTCGATCCTTAAAAGCACTTCCTTATGCAGAATAAGAAGCAGTACTATCGTAAACTACCTCAAGTTTTCTGTTTCAACGTGCAAAGTAATGAACTATGATTTGGATAAAAAATATATTGTTGCTGTGTTGCATTTGATAACCTGGTTATCGCAGTAAATTTTTAACTTTAAATCGTCACATCACACCACATAGTCTGTAGTCGCTAGCGCTTGTAAAGTCCCATATTCCTGTTTGTTTCTCTAACAGCCGTGACAGAGGAGCCACTTGCAATAAGCTGTCAAAATGGACTGTTGGAAAATGATTTAGTTCCAAAGATTATCACCGGAATAGAAATGCTTGTCGCACTTTGTAAGTTATATATCATTCACTACACTTCATCGGTACTTACCAATCTAATGCCAAATAAAGGTTTTGTAATTGGCCAATACCGACATACGCGTACAGAATACTCAAATAACTGCTGATTTCCAACGCTCAAAGGGACTTATTATGCGTGACAGTGAGTTACATACACTCGTTACATAAAACTCATTATTACGTTACGATACTAGTTGTCAATCGACTTAAAAGTGACCTAACTGTTATTACGTCTTATGTCTAATTTACATTGGTTTATTGTTAGCCCGGGGCGTTAACTTAGCGCGCTTGGCTTGCGATCGTTGAGGTTAAGCAACTTGAGCTCATAATGGTCGGTCGTGGGATGGGTGACCAAACATTTATTAACTAAAGCTCCTCCGTGTATTACGTTAATACCTACTAATCCACATTGGGACCGCGTGGTTGGTTCATGGCCCGTTATCCATATCCATAAGTGTTAAATATATTTTAATCTATGGTAGAGTTCGCGGTTCCCGCCATCTTTGAATGTTCCGGTGACAGCGGCGCTATTTACTCGTTTCTTTTTTTGTAGCAATTTAACCGGCTCTGACTTCCAAGACCTTCAGCCGCCAGCAGCGCTATGGTTGGACATCAACTTGACAGCATAATGACATTTTAAAAAAACACGTTAGTTTCACAATTTGGCCACCGGAACATAAAAGATTGTGGCACTGTAGTTAGTTCCACGCATCGAAGTGTTTAATTTCGCTCTGCCCGCGTATGTAACAATAAAGAAGGAAAGCGACCTTATAAATTCTTATGTGATGATGATTCTAAGATTCATTCTAAGCTAAAACATCTTCGTAAACAAAAGTATTTAACTACTAAACCTAAATTGAACATTGTTAGGAAATGTGTGAAAAACAACATTACGCTACACCTAAATACCTTTCCAAGGAAAGTTTTATCAAATTACAGTATTCATAAAGGTAGGTCACGTCTTTAGTTCCGCTACTCGACAACAGATGGCGTTACATACCCGTTGTAATGGCCGTGGAACTGATCACTGGAGCTCGGCGTCTGCTGCTGCGCGTCGTATACGGAGTCAGGTGTCGCGTCTGCGGGGAGCCTGTTCATCTGGGCACGGTGAAATCTGACCTCGTCTTCAACCTTCTCGCGTTGTTTCTTTGACATCCGACCGAATTTGACCGCTGAAAAAGATGAAGATTGCGTTTGAGTAAGAACCTCCATAAACTCTTTCCCAAGGGCAGGGTCTTCCAAAAACTCTGTCTTTGTCTTTATCTTTATGTGTAAAGAGTAATGAAAATAACCTCATTTTTAAATGTTTTTGTTGTTATCATAAATTCATGAATCATGAAAATTTTCTTTGTTTCTGAATTTTTTTATAGTCGAGTGGAGATACGAATATCGTGTTTTTAGCTTTAGCCACAAAATAATCAAGATCGTTTATGAAACTTTCACATATATTTTATCTGCTCAAAATAAAGAATATTTGATTGTTTACTTTTTAATAAAAAATAGGTTAATTTCGATAATTTCAAAGATCCTGATTTAATTATTTGGTTTTGTTTTATGACTTCGAAAAGGGACGTTAAAACCCTTGTCGTTGAAAACAGCAAGACTATTAGATGGCTCTTCTGTTTTCTTTTTCTTAACTTCTTTAACGAAAATTGATACCTATTCATTTATTTCAACAGATTCTTCATTTAATTTTGTATTAATTAATTTGTTCTTAATGTAGGTAATTTCTTTTTTAAAATCGAATGTCCTCAGGAGGTTGTATTGTAAGCCTCTTTGGTGCCATAGTGTATAACAGCCAGTTTACATAATTGTTAGTTCTTCTACTCCCCGCTCAGCGTCGCTGTGGCCAATGACATAACAAGGGAATCCAATATTCTACCGATTCCCATACAATACTTTATTCACACGAAAAACAACAAAAAAATCGGTATGTAAGGCCCCGTCTTCAATACAATTAGTTCTCAATGACACCTAGCTTAACTGTTACTCAATACTTCACTACTACAGACAAAGATTCAAGTGTGTGTTCGTTTGTAAGTGTGTGCGTTTTTTTGCTGTGTGCGTGTCGTTTATGTGTGCGTGCGTTCGTTGGCTTGGCATACTGCCTAGTGGCACAACGAACTGCGCGACCGCTGACGTATACATACATACTACGATACGTAACGATTTTCATGATGCCGATGCCGTTAAGTCTGAGAAGAAAAAAAAATCGCACGATTCGATCTTTGAAATAAAGTCTTGTATGCAACCTTTTTGGTTTGGATTTAATTAATTTCATTTTTTCTTTGTTAGATGTAAGTACTTGCGTTGCGGATTTGTATGAAGCCTTAGGACAAGAAGGATCTAGAAATTATTAGAATAAAAAAACTAAATGACACTTATTGAAAATCAACAAGAACTCCGACATCCGCGTTTATGAGTATGTAGTAGTATATTATTTTCGTAGAAAATAACAAGTTTCCAACAAATATGAACCGAACGAAACCGTTTCAAACAAAAAATTCTGAATCAAACTCATTTTCAGGATTTAAAAAATCCATAATTACAACACGGCACTTTTAAAGAGTTTTTGATTTTTGTTATTTGCCCATAATCTTGAATAGTTTTTGAGAAAAATCATTCCAACTGAAGTTTTTAGTGAATTATGGGATACACAGATATGCCTCTCTATAACTGAGAAGAAAAATAAATCCCGCGCTTCGAACTTTGAAATACCTAGAAGCAAAGACTAAAGAATGCAACCTATTTCGACTGGATTTAATTAATTTGATGCTCATTTTTTCTTTGTTAAAAGTTCATTGAACTCTATAGGTAGCCATTTTAAGTAGAGCTGCGTTTTCTAAAGGTTTGTTTGTACAAATGTTTTAGTTATAATGGTTGATTTTTATTGCCGATTTTTGGAACAGTGAACCATAGTTTAATGTTCTACTTCGGCGTTTTCATAGAGAAGTGGAACAACGTATTGTTTGTAAGGAAATAATAAGTTCGTTGTAATATTTTCTTGTTAGATTTATGAGAGATTTCATGAAAGGACCGCTTGTTATTCGACCTATTTGGAGGTCAAATGTCGCATGTAAATTTTCTAATATAAAGGCTACTTTTAAAGGTATACCATAAGAAGTCTCAGATTATTTCAAACAAAATATTATGTAACTAAGTAACTATTTTAAATTAACGAAATATAAGTAGGTACTTCTGTGTAAAAAAGGCATTTGTTTCAAAGTTAATTAAAATATATCAATTTCCAAGCAATATTAAGTACTTAAGCGACTTGCCAGCCACTGCCCCGGCTTGACAAGGGTGCGATAAATATGTTACACATATTACACTTATAATATAAACCTTTTTCTAGACACATTATATCTATTGATAAAAAACCGCATTAATTTAAAATCCGTTTTGTAGTTCGAAAGACTAAGCATATGGCGAGAAGAGACTTTGTTATACTACGTAAAGATGTTACGTAGATTTAAGAAGTTAACTGTTCTTTTAAAGCGACAAAACAAACAGTAAAAACAATTGCAAGAGCGTGTCGCACGATATACATTAAAAACATCGTGTTAAAGACAAAACCGGGTGAACTATTAAACTAATATTTCAAGTATCTGTATAAGTAACATGTGAATCTTCATACGTTACGTGTGCACAAAACATGCAAGTTTGCGTTCCGCCCAGCGACTTGCTATTGCACAATCGATAGAGCGCATCGAATGCGATGCACGTAGTTATCGATAGTTTTTCAGTATCGATATATTTATAACCAATACCTATCGATAAACGTTCAATAACTATATATTTGTATTTTTCTATTTTTAGTATGTTAAACAAAAAAATATTCAAGTAAGTATATATTTATCCGTTATCAAGTTCACGTAGACACAGTTTCTTAAGAAATTTACTATGGGCTTAGTTAGTTGGTGTGATTGTAAGTAAATATTTTATTTAAAAAAAAATATCATTAAATTAAAGGACCGACTGCAGAGTGCCGGCTGATAAGGATGAATGGAAATATGTTTTTTATAAAACTTAAATTTTTATAACAAGATTTTTTGTTGACTGTATTCTAATATTGTACTGTCATCCAAACCAAACCTCTATGCAAAATTGTTATTCAATTTAACACTGGGAAGACTGTAAAATGGAGGCTGCAAGATTTGACCCGAACGGACATATACTGCAAGTTACTCTTATATAAATACTTCTAATAAAAATAGACAAAGGTACAGCACCGACGGTAAAATAAACATGAAAAGACAAAAATAATGATGATGATATTTATAATTTAGTATACTAATTTAAAGTGTTTCGAAAGGTTGCCTTTCGAGAGTTTTAACATAATAATAGTTTGCCTCTACATAATTATAATTAAAACAAAGTATCTTCCCGCCGTTTGTACGTTATGATCCTTTAAACTAGGCAACTAATTTTAATGCGGTTTTTATCAATAGACAAATAGATTCACGTGGAAGGTTTATATGTATGATACATCTTCATTGCACCCGTGCGAACCCGGGACGGGTCGCTAGAGTTAATAAAATAATAGATAGCAAAATCTCGACCGCTGTCAAATTCACTTTTTCTTTCCAACCACAAAAGTAGGTTGGTAATAAATTTAACTGACAGCAACGCCTACATATTTAATCATTTAAGCGTGTCTCATTTATAACGTCACCCTCATCATGAGTTAGTGGAAGAAAAGATTGATTTAAGCTTTCGTATTAAAATAATGGCATTGTCATTCTAAACACATAAACGAGTATTTTAGGTTAGAAAGAAAACTGGTGTCGTTTTACTCATCCATACTAATATTATAAATTTGAAAGTGTGTATGTGTGTTAGCCCGTATTTCACGTCAAGGATTTACGTAAGTTTTGGTGTAGAGAAAGTTTGAGAGCTGAAGAGTGAGATAGAGACATTTTATGCTGAAAAAATATCGCATTTCTGTGGGATAACATCGTGTAGTCTCTGCTGGCTAAGCCGCGTGTGGTAAGCTAGTATTGTTGTATTTTCAAAGCTTCTTTTTTGCAATCTATTTTTCCCTTCTCTAAAAAACTGTGCACAGTTTTCTAAGTAATTTTAGGTCAGTAAATTGTAAAATTATCGGAATATTTCACAAACCAAATAAATAAATGTGATGTGGAGTATTATTTATTTGTGTAATTTTCTAATATTTGTAGGAAAAGTCTTGCGTTTTAATTAAAGCAAAGAAAGGCATTTCAGTTTGTTTTATTTAAAAACAAAGCAACATTTTCGTTACATTTCTTCCTAGGCATTGGGTTTTGTTTCTTTAAGCGAAAATTAAGAGATTTTTTTATTTCTTTTACTTTGTGTGTTTTTTTTTGGATCGGGGATTGTTTAAATTTTTAAGTTTAATTTTTATTTCATCCTTTTTAAATTAGACACAGAAGTTTGTAAGTAAATACCCATTATGCATGTCAGATCCCTACTGCAGCTAACTAAAAGAGCTGATGACCTTGAACACAAATAACTATGAACAATCTCAATCACGTCAGCTTTCGAACAAAACAAACCACAAAAAAAACAAAAAATCCGTAAATGTGTTTTATTTTTAAAAACAAACCACATCAAAATCGCTTCATCCGTTCAGGAGCTACGATGCCATAGACAGACACACAGACACGTCAAACATTCCTTTTTTTTCAGTCGGGGGTTTAAAAAAGAAATAACAATATCAGTCCAGCCGTTCACGCGTGATGCCGTGACCAAGGGAAATAGGAATTCATTTTTATATAGGGTTTTTTTTGTATCAGTACATACGCAAACTTTAATATGTTGTTCAAACCAAGAAACTGAACAACTTTACCCAGATACATGGGTCCGAAAATGAAAAAAAGAATTGGATCTACCGTACAATTACTAAATTTTGAGCTGACTGCGTCAGTTTGTATGGGAGATTAACATTTTTTTGTCACATCCGGACCCATATTTTTCGGGAAAGTTGTTTAGTTTCATGATCTGAACAACATATTAAAGACATTCGACGAATCGTGTAAGCCTTACGGTAGCTTAGTTGGTCGGCCGGATTCCCGTAGGCGCGGGTTCGAATCCCGCCTGAAAGCTACTTATAGGGCTCGTGGATTTTTACTATCACATTTTTCCTACACTTACAGAATTGCATTGTGAATGCATAAAAATAATTTAAAATCTCAACATATTAAAGTTTACTGACTAAAAATAACCCAGTTTAAAGATCAAAAACTATCGATAAATTTAACCAACATTCCCCTCACTACTTGTTACGTATGATTGCGCAACGTCACCGTCTCGGTGGCCGATCGCACGCGACAGTCGCGGCAATGTGCGAATGTGGGGGTTTTAGATAACGGCTGATACGGTGTGTGTTGTAGGCAGAGTAGGAATAAGGCGTTTTTGAGAAAATACTGTGGTTTTAATTTATAAAAATAAGTTAAAAAATTGCGCTTCTTAATTTTTTGCTTTATAATACTATTTTTATTAATCTTCGGACTCTATGATGTAGGTACATACAGTCCTTATAAGTATTCTATCTTTTTATTTTTCTAATTGACAATTATATTGCCCAGTTTTTGTAGCCTATTATGTTCTTGGTAGGTATCAAGAAGTTAATTTACCGAAAACTCTGACTCAGGAACACAGATATCTGCCAACTACAGCGCTCAAAAAGCAACATTACTTTACCGCGGGCAGTCCAATAATTTCATCTCTAAGTAAAGAAATTTTAATAAAATATCAACCTCAATATCAATATACTATTAAAATCAGTTCAAAATACAAGTAATCTATACTAATATTATAAAGAGGTAATAATTTTTTTTGTATGTTTGTAACGGATACACTCAAAAACTGCTAGACCGATTTTGAAAAATCTTTCTTCAGTAGAAAGATACAATATTCCAGCCGGCCTAGCATGACCATCATTATATCACGCTATATGATATAGCCCGTCATGCTGTCTTGCTTACACACCTTAGTGGGGTAATAAGCAAAACAGCATGACGTGTAATATCATATCGCGTGATAAAAGCCGCTCATGCTAGGCCGGCTGAGTGACATATTAGGCTACATTTTTATCCCATTATTCCCACAGGAACGGGAAGCGCGCGGGTAACGCATTTTCAATTAAATCCGATATCAATTGGCTATTGAAATCAATTCAAATCGCTTTGTAATACAAGTAAGGCTCACAATGTTTATAATTACGTATAAATACCTCGGCGCTATGAGGAAGGGAGGTCAACGACCTCTTATCAGTGATATGCAACGTGGGAATGTAATAATCTTGCGTTTGTTTCTAGAATTTATTATTGGTATGCGTTTATAGAGGAGCCCTTGGTTATAGCGCTGGGCCTACGATCATTGGAGTTAAGCAACTTTCGCAATGTTCGGTCTCGGGATGGATGACCAAAAACTCTCTAACCTTTAACCGCCTCTGTGGTCTAGTGGTTCACAGTTTCACACCACTGATTTCAGACCAAGAGGGCTTAGGTTCGATTCCCAGTGGGGGTACATATTGTATTCGGTTTGGTTGGTGGTAGGACTTGTTCTTAGTCCGCCTGGCTAGCTACCATCATCTTATTTAAGTCTGACGCCATAACAATGATGTTTCCATCAGTTAGAGATAAGATAGCCAGTTCCTCAGTGATTGAGGATTCCGGGAGTAGTGCGCTTCCAACTTCAGCCTTATCACCACTTAACATTAGGTGTGATGAAGGCTAAGTGCTACCCCGTTGTGGATAAAAAAAATATTTTCATCTCGAGCTCCTCCGTGCTTCGGAAGGCACGTTAAGCCGTTTGTCCCGGCTGTGTTTGCAGTCGGTAATACCCACCAATTTGCATTGGGCCCGCGTGGTGGGGGTCATGGCCCATTTTCCTTATCCATCCATAAGGAAGGCCTATGCCCCAGAAGTGGGGACTTATAATACCTGATGATGATGATGCGTATATGGCTTCATGCCTTCCACGGTGCCAAACTTCTATAATATAATATAGTAGCCTACTATATTTTGAGTCATGCTACTGTAATACTGTTGGAAAACTATATTGTAGCCAAATCTACTATATTTTGACCATGGTTAAACAGACATCATCGCTGTCGGTCTTTTAATTTTTTTTTGTCACAATATTTCATAATAATATGTTACCTTCTGTTAAGATGCATTTAAATATACATATATTGAGTACATATTAAATGCTACTATATTTTTTATGTTGATACTATATTTTTTGACATCCTAAATAGAAATCTACTATATTCTTCTAGAAATTTTCTGGCAACCCTACTTCCACCTGTGGTTTCGCCTGCGTGGAGTACACCACGTTATCCCGCGGGAATGTGGTATTTTCGGGGATAAAAAGTAGCCCATGCCACTCTCCAGCTCCCGAACTACCCCTATACCTACTAGAAAGCACGTCAATCAGTTGCTGAGATTTTTGACGTGGAAGACGGACAAACCAACACACTTTCACATTTAAAATATTAACATGGATGTATGGATGGATTATAAAGAGGAAATATACATTTTTTTTTGCCGAATTCCTATTCAAAAAGGAGGAGGACGTTCCACTATTTTTATTTTTATGTATGTATGAATGATGTACTTATAACGTTTTTTTCGTCAATTGTGAAACGATTAGGTATCGTAATTTACTTTTTATTCGAAAGAGTACCTATGTTATTTACATTAATATTTTTGACAAAAAATATTCTATTAATAGAATAATAAAATGCTAGAATAAAAAAATAGAGTCGGGGAATATCCGCTATAAAGGTGCTCCTTTTGAAACAATTCTTATTTATGTTATTCTTGTATGTCCGTTTTTATTTATATTTTTTTAATGTATGTTGGTCTTAATTTTTTTATTGTGATGTTTTTCATTGTTTGAAATAAAAAAAACTTCTAATCTGGGGCCTTACTGTGAGATTTCAAACAAAGTTATTAATTTTTAATTAGTTAATTAATTAATTTTGATTACAGGACGGAGCTATACACTGCGTATAGTGCCATCTCACTTTACAATATTACTACAACATTGTTTGACACCTTGGGCTCCTGCTGGGCTCGCATGACGGCAACGACATAGTATGTCGCGTTACTTTTGACCAATCAGATCGCTCGTAGATAGCGCGTGCCGCCATTGAAAAAAAATCATAGTGCTTAAATAAAGACGAAATTGTGAGTTATCTCTCTGTAGTGCACTCCGAAGAAGCTTTGTGGTACTTTTTATCGCTTAAAGGATATTTGTTAGCCTGTCGTTTAGTTTAATTTAGTTTTTTTGCGAAATGTGGCCACTTTTAGCAATAAAACTCTATCAAATTAAACGATAAGCTAATATATATATATATATATATATATATATATATATATATATATATAGCAATAAAAGGTACCACAAAGCCTCTTCGGAGTGCACTACAGAGAGATAATTCACAATCTCGTCTTTATTTAAGCACTATGATTATTTCCAATGGCGGCGCTAGTGTGTAGACTAAACGCCCTAAAGCGAGGTGCTGATTGGTTGGAATTGGAAGGAGCGTTGCCGTCATGCTAGCCCAGCTTTTCTATTCTAAGCTACTCACCATCACGACTCATGCCCAGCTTCAGACATTTCTGCAGACGGCAATACTGACATCTGTTCCGGTTGACCCGGTCCACCACGCAGGCCTTGTTGCGCGGACACTGGTAGTTGACCACTGGAAAACAACACTAAGTAAATAAAGTGAATTTAATAAACGTTTTTTTTTTGAGTAAGGCAAAAAATTTGGCTGAACCTTTGCCTGAATTGACAGCGGACGGTTTGACTCTATTTACTACGCAGGCCGTGTTGTTTTAGGGCACTAGTAGTTGTTTTAGGGCACTGGAAGACAACCTCAGATCACGTAATACTAAAAGTATTATATTAAAGTGAATTAAAAAAAATACAGTTATACAAAGTTTTTTGGTTGTATGTTCTTGGATGCCTTTCACTGAATTCTAGGTTTGGTATTTCAGAAACAGAAACAAATGTGATAAAAAAGAAACATATTTTAAGTTATGTTCTAGATGGCTTTGCCTAATTTCTAGATAAGATCGTTAAAAAATAAGTTATCGTTTTGTAGTAGAAGACATTTTGTTATACATATTTGGGTTGAAAAAATGGCTATTCAAGGATTAATTGAGATTAAAATAGTTATATACCTTTATATTTTAAACGTATGAGGAGATTGATATTTTCTAAGTAAAAGGGCAATAAAAAAGCTACTGCTCCTTGATTCACAAACCGTCGGAAACTATCACCATAGAATAGACAAAGCACAGAATTTGAATCCGATTCCATTTCCGACAGTTTGTGAATCTGGGGGCAGATAGACGCGTTCAATAACTCTAACTTATAATACTTCACCTTCACCATTGAAAGCATAATAAATAGGTATGCATAAAATGTAAAAAAGCAGAAATGCTAGATAAATAAAAAAAACTTACTACCTACATTATTATAATTACATAATAATATTAGTATATTGCATAGAATCTTACAACACGGAATATATCTTTTTCCTAATTAAGTATGTTATATTTGGTAAAATTTTAATAATTATTTGTGTTTTTATAAATAAGTACTTACTTTATTTTTTAATAATAACAATTTATAAAAAAAGTACTTTTTTATTTGTAAAATTTAAATTATAAACACTTACTTATCGTGAAATGTTTTCAAGAGATTGGATTTAATTTCATATTAGTTTTAACTTTTCGTAAACGATCGTTCGTAAAATTTCAAAAGAAAACACTTACACAGCGAATGTCTAGTTATGTTATTTTTTTTAAAGCATAGTTTTATTCACTTATAACTGTTTTAAGGCAAAGGAATGATGGCTGCATTCTGACTCAAAACTGCGTTTTGTTTCTGCTCCAAAAATTTTTTTAAACTATTTTTTTACGATTTTTTTTATTGGCTAAGTATTAATTTTAAAGTTTATGAATAGAAAATAGACGCCGACCTGTACTCTGTGACCGCCTGAAGAACCCCTTGCATCCCTCGCACGTAATCACGCCATAATGTACTCCTGATGATTTGTCCCCGCATACTTTGCACGGTATAATCTCGATTTGGGCTGTAACAAGAGAAAAATGCATGTTAATACCATAGACACGAAATATTTTCACGAGAAAATCTTTAATACCAAAGACACTTAAATTTTTCGTCAAACGACGATGGTATACTTTTTAACATAATAATGTTTAATGCCTTAAACTGCATAAACGTATTTTTTTTATACTTAGGTACTTACCTACGGTCGTAGCCCAACCGTAGGTATACAAATAGTACAAAAATATTTTATAGGCTTTGTGGTAATAAATGTTAAATAATAAAAGTGGTAAGTATCGAAATATAAGAAAGGTTCTTTAAAATTAAGTGTGATTGAAAAACACCAAATATACATTTTATTTCAGTTGAAATAAAAGGTTATATCTGGCTCTGTGATATGGTAGACCTTGTTAGAAAGGTTCATATCACAATTAACGTAAATATTACATCACGTTACATTAAAACAAGATTAACGAAAATTTCCGACATTAATTTCCCGTTTGAATGAAATAATTTTTTTAATCGCCACTAAATGTACCATAAAATTGACATTCAGACAACAATTGACTTGCAAAATTAAACTGAAACAATAGCGAAGTTGCAATAGGTATTTAAAAACAATACCCATTCCGTTCAGTTTCCGTTTTCAAAATGCAATTTCTAAACCAAAACGTAACGCATTCTATTAATTATTTTGACAAAAAAGAGTTATTAACACAAAACGCACAAGTTTAATTTATTTTTTGCAAAAGGAGTTTTGAAGAACTCGTAGCGTGTTCCAAATTCGAATCGTTTTGAAGTCATTATTTTCAATACTATTTTGCTAAAAAGAGATTTAAAACAAAACTAGTTAAGTACTTAGTTCTAATTTTAATTTTCCAAAAAGATTTCTTAACAAAAAAGGCGTGTTGAAAAAAGAAATTCATAATTTTTCTATTTCTCAAAAAGAGTTAGGTACGAAAACTTTCAGCGCGTTCCAAAATTCGAATTGTTTCGAACTCGGGTTCGTTAACCCCGGCAAGGTCGCCGCGCGGCCGATGACTGCGCGGCGCTCAGTCGCATGTGTGCGTAGTATCTCTGTACAGGGATAAGAACGGGATCGCCCGCTCAACTCAACGGCTGCAGAGCGCGAAAAAGGTGTGATGCGATGAGGTCTTTATGCAATGCAAACTCTTCGGCAATTAATAAATTGTTTGGAATTATTTGAAAATGGAATAAGTTCCTGCAGTCTTATGTTGTGACGATTTTCATTTGTTTAGAAAATTGTGAGATGCGAGCTCTTAAAATGTAGTAATTTTTGCAATGATTTATAATTGAAATATATTCCGATTGTCATTTGTTGAGTAAAGGGTGTGATAAAAATTTCGTACAAACTCTTTTGATAATCAATGTATTGTAGTCATTTGTTTGGGACTTTTTCTCTAAAGATTTTTGTAAACAGCTATTGGGTATACTAGATAGTGTGATCGAACGTAACATTGGATAATATTAATAATATTTATATTAAAATCATACTTAAGGTAATTCGATTTAAGGAAACTTTAATTCATTTAGAATATTTTAGAAATTCGATATCCAAACTAGTTTTCATACTTTTCGAATTAAACTATCAAAATTAGGATGTCGATAAGAAAGTAACAGCTTAACTCAAATCGTTAAATTGATTGAGTAGAATATGATTGATTTAAACATTAACTTTATTAATGTTTTCCACGTGTAAGGATAGCATATATCATTATAAGTCAACGCCTTTTTCTCGCCTTTTTGACCTTTTAAAAGTAAAAGTAGATTGAAATAAATATTTGGGACATTTAACATAGCCCAAAACCAAAGACAAATCTTATATAAAAATAAACGTGTCTCAGTGTTTGTTATCAAACTGCTCCGAAACGGCTTGACCGATTTTTATGATTTTTTTTTGTTTAAATTTGGTAGTTCTGAGGATAGGTTTTATGCTATTTTTTATCCCGAAATTCTACGGGAGCGAAACCCCGGTGCGCAGCTACTTATACAAAAGTAAATTAAATTATATTATAACTAGCGAACGCCCGCGGTTTCACCCGCGTGGTTCCCGTTTCCATGGTAATATCAGGATAAAAAGTATCCAGTATTTTAGTTCAGGCTATCTACTATCTGTGTGCCAAATTTCAACTAAATCCGTTTAGTAGTTTTTGCGTGAAAGAGTAACAAACATCTATACTTATAAGATCACAAACTTTCGTATTTTTAAATTAGTAGGATAATCTCATTTTTTTATAATCCATGTTGAAAGCCTATCCCTTAGCAGTGGGAACATTAAAAAGGCTAATAATGTTCCTTTTCATACATTAGAAAAACCTACACCAAAACAAAAAATTAGGTACCTAAGTACTTATTTATATTATATTCATTATCATATAAGTACACTTACAATATTTATGTTATCTACGAAGAACCCGTTAGGATTTATGAAAGCGAATTGAATAGACGACATTGATTTAAATAAAGATTTATTTATTAAATTTACTATTTAATAAATGGGGGTCATTATTATTAGAGTAGCACACAGTAAGGTCAGGCAGGAGCCACAGCAGAACTTGGACAAGGTAGTTAATATTACAAGGGAAATGTCCTCGGACTAACAAACAAAGAATCGTTGATTCATAAAGTTAATGTGAACAAATTGTGTGAAAGAAAAAAGTTAACTAAGTATGATAGAAAAAGACGTATTTAGTTTTTGTACGTTCCAACAGAACCCACGATTACAAAGTCTTCCTCACATTTAAACCACTACACCTAAGTGGATCCAAGAAACAACACAAACATTCCAATTTAGCTTTCATCATAACTTATCAAATGTTGCTCTTTAAAAGCTAGTATATAAAATACTAGCTTTTCACCTGCGGCTTCGCCCGCGTGGACTACACTTCCTTATCCCGCGCGGGATTGTGATATTTTTCCGAGATGATCAGTAGCCTATCTTCTTCTCCAGGCTACAAAGTATCTAAATTATCTTAAGGTATCCCAAATTCAGCCAAATCCGTTCAGCCGTCTTGGCGTGATTGAGTAACAAACATCTAAACATCTAAACTTTCATATTTAGTGTTATCACTGTTATCATAATCATCTCCACTTCATTGACACTCATATTCATGTTGTCAACTCTATTTTCAGCAAATTGCATAATGTAAAATTGTCTATTTTCAAACAGACAAAATTCACGAAATTTTGTCAGAAAATGAAAAATACGTTAATGAAATCAGACTCCAACGATTTTGAGAGTTACCAGCTGAATTATTTTATGTCAATGACATTGGTTGATCTTCCAAAAATTGAGTGGGCAATGGTCGATTTTCCCAATCGTGAACATTTTTTACCCTTGAATTACACATGACTGGTGTAGATTTTCCAAATATCATTTTTTGCAGCATGAAGAGGATTTCCTAAACTAACCATAGAGCAAATAAAATTTATTTTTTGTAACATTGGTTGTTTTTCCAAACAGTATTTATAATATTAGTAGGATTTTTGTCCTCATGGAATCAAATCTAAGACTCTAGAATCGCCTGTTCAACTCTTGGACCACTACACCAAGTCAAAGTGTTGGTCAAACAGGATACATCTAATGCAATGGCCGTTACCAAAATGAGTTTGCGTCAATTTTTTTATAAAACAATGGCTAAACGACAATACGTGTCCATTGTGTAACACTGGACGTACAACTTGACGAAACGGTACACTTTGATGAAACGACAATGTCAGCGGTTTGGCAATATCCTTTGCCAGCAGTTGTCATTAATGTTTAATGCTTATATTTTTTGTATGTGTTTTAATTAATTTTTTTTAGCACCTATAGAATGCTGTTACTTAAAAAATGTGTATTTCTAATGTTACAAAGAGGAAAGAGTGTTGTTTTGTAATGCAATGTCAAAAACTACTGAACACCATTAGAAAGCTAAGTTCTTCATGAGTGATATGAGCTATATTTTATCCTGATATTCCCACGGGAACGGGTTTCACGCGGATAATACCGCGCGGAGCCTTTAATATAAAATATTCGCACTTTTTTATCACCGATATACTTTTATAATGTGACTCTTAGCGTTGAAGAAAGAAACTGTATGTTCTTAATTCCAATAAAATTAGAGGAAAAAGCACAAGTTAAAATAAAACCTGTTATTAAAATTCTAAATGAGGACGAAAATAAACAATTGACTGGTAAAGTCAATGCCATAATTTTTTTTAACAATAAATAATTGCTACTCAAAAAAAGAAACAAAACGTTCGAAGTTCAAAAATATAAAGTCGCTAACTCCTTATGCAACGTTCAAATACGGAACAGGCGCAAAGTACATAACATGTACAACCATCGATTACGACCGCCATAAAAAAGGGACAGCAACTGGCCCGTTGCACTCGCCAGCTGATCGTGACGTCACAGGTCGTCGACCCGGCCGATCCGAACTCGGGTTCGTTCGAAAATTGTATCACGCCCGTGTGACGTCACGAGCTCGCGTTGCGAGTTCGGAATGGAATTGTGCGTTCCGTTTATGAATTTATTCCGCGCATTGCACCGTTACGTAACTTGAAATAAGAGCGTTTGTGTGGGTCAGGTCATTCTACTAATCCATACTCCATAAGCTTGATGAACAGTCACGAGCAATATTTATGTAAAGAACATAGGATTGTGTCTTATTAACACAGTTATCACATTATTGAATGTCTTTGTAGCACGGATAGTTTTGTTTCGGAATGCTTCCGTATGACAAAGTTCTATTGTGACTACACGGGTAGAGTAAACAAATTAGAAAGCTAGGGGCTGTCCATTAATCACGTGATGTTTTTAAACTAAGTTACATATTTTGCAGTATAATATAGGTATTAAAAAATGCAAATAAACGCCTTTCGGAATTCTAATTTGGTTCGTTTCTTTTTCAAAATTTCGACCTTCATGCACCACTTCAAGATATTTAATTTAATCTGCTGAAATTTTACACAGGTAAGTACTTCTTAAACTATAGGTCATCGATTTGTATTACAGAAACTCGAAAATTAAACCAAAAAAAATCTCTCACGTCACATTTTTTCTGTTCCGGTGAGAGCGGCGCTATTTACTTTTTTCTTTATTTTGAGCAATTTAATTGGCTCTGACTTCTATGACCTTCAGCCGCCAGCAGCGCTATGGTTGGACATCAACTTGACAGCAAAACGACATTTAAAAGAAACACGTTAATTTCACATTTTGGCAACCGGAACAGAAAATATTGTGGCACTGTACTCTACGTGACCCTACTGCTGACAGCCGACAGTCTATTTATGCAGCTAATTTTGTACTGCTCCAACACCACCGCTGTCATCGGGTCAGTAAGCAGAATCATTATCATCATTATCATCAGCCATTTAATGCCCCCACTACTGGGACACAGGCCTTCCGCATGGATGGATAAAGAGAATGAGCCATGACATGACCCACCACGTGGGCGCAATGGTATTAACGACTGCAAGTGCAGCCGAGACCAACGGCTTAACGTGCCTTCCGAAGCACGGAGGAGCTCGAGATAAAAAGTTTTTGGTCACCCATCCCGTGACCGACCATTGCGAAAGTTGCTTAACCTCAACAACCGCAGGCCGAGCGCGCCAAGCGGAAACGAGAATAAAATCGATCTGTTCAATAGCAGATCATAGGGTCTTTTATCACAATATCCGCTACACGGGTAAAACCGGAGGAAGCTGCTAGTATATCTGCAATAATTAGTTTATTAGATGCGTTTGTGTGCGTTAATTATGTTTTCCGCCTTGATCGTTGTTAACGATACTCTTTCGACATTCTGAAGAAAAAAAACAATACTGAATTGTGGGACACCTATGTACGCGTAGCACAAAAATCTATAGCATCCTTCAATAGCTGTCAAAGTGCTGCTGTCCAAAGTCACATAGAATGGCAGCAACATCCACTATAGCAACTTTGAATGCAGTCTTGTAGTGTTACCGTCAATATATTTGGGTCAAATTTACAGTCGTAGCAAAACCAGAAATGTCCTATTAAACAGACATTTCAAACTCAGGTTTGTAGCGAAATCAGCATTTGACGGAAATACAAAAACAAAAAATGCCTTCTGTACGCATTTTAGCTAAAGTGGATGTTGCTGCCATTGCTTCTCCAAGACTCCCTTTTGAATTTCAGTTCCTTTATATACGACTGAGAGAGGCGTTGCTCTGGTTTTCATACAAAATACAGTGCGACAACGTTTTCTGTTCCGGTGGCCAAAAAGTTGCACTAATGTGTATTTTTTTAAATGTCATTCTGCTTTCAAGGTGTTATCCAACGATATAGCGCTGCTGCCCGCTGAATGTCATAAAAGTCAGGGCATCCTTCAAAAGCTGCCAAAACGCTGCTGTCAAACATGTATTGAATTTTAGTTCCTTATACGACCGAAAGAGGCGCTGCTCTGGTTTTTATACAAAATAATACGATTACGATAACGGTTACCATAACGACAGTTTTATGTGCTGCTGTATTTTTTTATGTTTTAAATTGATGGCTGAATTAATCTAGCTAACTTAATCAAAGTTGTCATGAAAAGTTTTTATTTATCTGCACACAAGCTATGCGCTTAGTTTTTTTTTTACTCCAGTTATATAGGAGGCAAGTGCGAATGTCCTATCAGCCACCACTGGACGACTGTGGTAGGTAGGTGAGGCCAAGTAATTATTTATTTAATTTTATAATGAACTATTTTTTTAAATTTTCATGAATTTATACATAGTCTGATTTATTATTTTTCAAATTGTTTATTGATTATTAATATTATATGTTGACATGCATTTTATTATTGATTGATTGATTATTTGTGATTGTATTATATTGTGTAGAATTTTATATTGATTAATGTATGGGTTAGAAGCCTGAAATTAATGATTTTAATTTAATTTAATTTATATTCCATTGCCATTTTCCTTAAGGTAGAGTCTCTCAAGAACTTCTTGTGGTAGAATGGGTAACCTCAACGATCGCAGACCGCCACTACCACTGCGCCACAAGCTTATTTACAAATGATTATTCATATATTATACGTTTCAAAATAATTATATGCACACACCCACAATACGTCATAGGTTATTGACCTATACCTACTGAGTCAGTTCGAAATTTGAATTTCGATATAACGGCCTGCGTACGTCAGGGGTCAACAACCGCGTCTGTCCGAACTAAGAATCTACACAACTTTAACTTTACCACCCAGCGCTAGAAACATAGTTTTTATCACGTAGACACAAAACTAAATTTCGTGTAACAATTAATTTTTAGACCGCACGCGTTCTTGGTCAGCATTGAAATTCGTATGAGATTTTGTTCCTGAAATAGTTTTTATATTCTTCTCGGTCAGGAAGTTTGATACGATTTTAAAGTGGCTAGATCGAAGGAGTTTTGTAGCAAATAAAATTTAAAAATGGAATGCGTTGTAACTTGTAATAAAACTTTTTGGTGTAAAAAAGAAAATTGTCACCATAAATAAATCGTATTTAAGAGAAATTAAATTAGTTAAATCTTAACTATTTACTGTTTTAAGGAATAACAAATAAAAATCAAGTTGTAAATATCAAAAAGACATACTAATGCCTCAAAACAATTAATCTTTATACAGATACTAAACTTTTATAACCTAAAACTAATTTTATAAACTCAAACCTCTCGATTCACATCCGCATTCTTAAGATCAGTAGCCTCTTGTAAATGACAATAAATAAGGATTTATCTACAAAAGAGTTTAATATAAAAGAAAAAGGTTTATTTTTGTTATAAATAAGGAAGACGATCAAATAGCAGATTTATATGTGTTTACGAATTTAATTAAACTAAGTTGGCGAGTGATCAGTGGAGTTCATTGCCCTTGTATTTGCAGTGGTTGCAAAATACATCTTAGGTAGGTATGTGATGTTTACAATACGATATTTGTAAGGGATTGGCTGGTATATTTGTATTGGCTGGCTTATGGTTTAATTGAGATTAAGTCAGGCAGGAATTTGATGAATTTTGGCGTTGTTGACGCGTCGTAGATAAGGCCTTGTAAAAGGACAATGGTAATTTTTACCGCATTTTTTTCACGAAATCCGCTGAAAAAGGAGCGCTATGTACCTATATAGGTACCTAAGTTTCCGCATAGCAACAAAACATTTTTTAATTTTTTTTATTTTATGTTGCTTGACAGACATTCGTAAATATCGATTTTAGATAACGATCTAAAAATAAGAACATATACTTAAATATTAAGTCACTAAACATTCTAGAAATAATAAAAAATAACACAAAACACCATCAGCTGTTTCAAACAAAAACACATGTGTGATTATCCTCCTGTTATTAAACAATTGCCGAAAATAAAACACGATCGCACTTATCAGACAAGGAAATACCTACCTACAATTTTATCACACTGCGTAGGGGGGGGGGGGAGCATAGGCGTTCCTTACGGATGGATAAGGTGAAGGGAACTTATCTGACATGGTGGTCATTTTTGGAACTAAAAAAAGAACATTCCGCTGACCTTTTTGACCAAGGAGATTCAACTAAGGAAACTGAAGATAGTAGTACCTAGGTACTAACACTTTTTTGTAGACTGTGGCTGTCTTCCGACTCACCTACACTTTGAAACTAAACGTATGGTCTTATGAGGCAACAGATAGCAGTTAAATGTCAAATTTTGCTGGGTACACTTTTTTATTCAGGCTGCAGTTTCCTTGTAGAATCTCCTTGTTTTTGACAGCTAACTTTTTCATTGCAAGTGGCTCCTCCGACATGGCTGTCACCGGGTCAGAAACGTATGTGGAAATTATGTATCGTCATGTTATTATCAAGTAGCATCATACGTGTGACGCGTCTGACGTAACGAGGTCGTCGACCTTGATAAGCAAAATGGCCGATTGCGAAATTCGAACGAGGTCTTATCGCGATCGGCGCGGGTGTGTTCTATTTGCGAATTTAAACGTTCTTTTTTCTTCTTCGAGTAATACCTTACAGATTCGAATTAAAACCTATTTTGTGACAAAATGAGTGTTTTATCTATGTACTTTTGTAGCACAATAGATATTTATTAGTGTGTGTTTCCATGGTGAGTCATTCTACACTTAAGGAAACAAATCTTATTATGAAACATACTACTTATGATTAACTTGAACTCTTAATAATTATAAACAACCGTTACAGAAAATAAAAGTCTCTCTTACCCATTTAAGAGGCAATTAATAGCGTTAAGTGTTAAAATAAAACCTTGTCACATAACTAAACGCTCTTATGTCAATCGTCGGTTAATTTGGAGCGAACTAAAATAAAAGTGACAGCCGTGTGACGTCACGCTGTGACGTTTGAGGTCGACGAACTCCGTGAACTGGTAACGTTCGATTTTAAACTATTCGACTTTGTTTCATACGCGAAACAAGTGAACATCGTGTCGTGATGTAGGTAGGTATTTGATTCTGAGATGGTCGCTTGTTTTTGACTAGCCGATGTTTTATTTTACATTAAAACGATATTAATAACAAAGTTCAATACGTTGAGTTCGAATATTATGCGCTTTTCATTTGTTTTTCAGTGTCCAACAAGTTCAGGTTTTGTGCAAACGCAAAACATGCAGACAAGTGAACAACGCGTCTTCAAAAATGCATTTTTGTAGTAAATTTTAAAATTTCGAGCATTTAAGGCTTGGAGGATTACTTTGATGATCGTTTTATTCTAATCTTTCATTTAAAACATAATAGAACACTTTTATTTTATTTATGACTAGCGAATCGTCGCGTGTTTACCCGCGTGGTACCCGTTCCCGTAGGAATATCGGGATAAAATATAGCCTATGTCACTCGGGAGAAATGTAGCTTTCTAACGGTCATAGAATTTTCTAAATCGGTCCAGTAGTTTCGGAGCCTATTCGATGCAAACAAACAAACAATCAAAGTATAGATTGGCCAAGTTTGTTCGAAATATTGGCATCTTCTTAATAAGCTGAGTCGGTGAAACATTCCGTCAGGAATCTAGCTAACGATCTTAACACATGACCGAGGTGAACGTAACGTCGAATTAACTCGAACAGACCTTGAACCGACGACCAATTTACTCATTACTAGCGCTGGCTGCCGAAAAATTTATGTGACAACCTCGTTTAGTGAGGAAGTTTAAAAAACATGGGTTTTATGTTTAGCTTTTGTTTTTTTTTAGGTTTTCTTTAAGAGTGAAGAATTGAAAAGAATAACCTAACCTTAGAACAAAATAAGTTTTTACTAAAAATTACATTTTAATGACAAGCTTTTTTGCTGCCTGTACTTTAATATTGTATTGTCATCTAAACCAAACCTGTATACAAAATTTCAGCTCCATTGGACACTGGGAAGTCAGTCAAAATTATACTTGCAAGATTTGTCCCCCACTAACTCTAACAAACTAACTAAAGCTTGTAAAAATGAACTGTAACTAGCGCCAAAAACGCTTCCAGTTGCGGGCAGAATTTTCTGTCACAAACTCTACTGTAAAAAGCGGGATATACCTACCTATATTGCCTATATCATGTTTTGATTTGTTGTCGCGTGATAAAATGGTAATGTTTTAAACATTGTAAATATCCCTTTTCGTAAAATTTACAGTGTTAATAACCATGAAAGTTTAAAAAGTTATTTTAAAAAGTTATTTTCTTGTACGGTTTATTTTTCAAGTTTTTCTTGTCTACCGCAAAGGCAAACTCCTAAAATGAAATGCAATCTAACATACTTACACTTTTTTGCGTAAAGTTTTCACGATAAAATTAACCTTTAATAATTTCCTCTCTGATGAGAAACTGTTCTGCCAAGACTTTAGGACTTCACTCTTCTTGCCTTCCGAAGATACCTCGGTCACCCATCCCGTGACTGACAACAGTGAAAGTTACTTTACAACCACTAGTCGAATTCACTAAACCACCACGCCTCGGATTTTTTAACATTTCCAACTTATGTTCCTTATACTTACTTTAAAAGGGCTTTTAAAACTACTTAAATTTCAAAAAAGGCAAAACAATGAAAAAGAACAAAAGAACATCTACTCGTTTCTATAAAAAAAAGCACAAACATAAGTCATAAGTGCAGTAAGTAAAGTTCATTGACCCCTGCGTGAAGACACGTGGACGGGAAGCACAATTGTCAAACGTAATAAGTACATGTTTAATACAAAGTAAATTGAACGGTAATGCAATAGAAATAGGGCGGGAAATCTAATGTTAAAATTTGAAAGGGATTCAATATATTTTTGGTGGCAAATTACTGTAAGAAGTAAGCAGTGAAATAGGAATAGTAATAAGTAAGTATTGGAAGGTATTCATTTCAGTTATAATCTGGTAATAATATCATATACCTACGTTTATGTAAGTTTACGCCCGAACGACTGAACTAATTCTTACGAATTATGGTAAGGAAAATATAGAGTATAGAGGTTCTCTACTTAATCTTGGAAACCTAAAAATGCTAACACTTATATAACAAGAGAGTACTTTTTATTATTATACTCTTTATTGCACTAAAAAAACACAGTAAAAACACAATATTAGAAACTAGCTTTCCTCCGCGGCTTTGACCACGTGGACTACACGACGTTATCCCGCAGAAATTCGATATCTTTCCGGGATAAAAAGTATTCCTGTCCAAGCTACATAGTGTCTGTGTCCATAATTAACTTTACACGCCCTAACTTTACAAACTCTACACCTAGGCGGTACCCAGACCGAAAGTGGCGCCGCGGTGAATTTTGTTTAATACTAGCTTTCCGCCCGCGGCTTCGCCCACGTGGACTTCACGACGTTATCCCGCGGGAATGTGATATTTTTCCGGGATAAAAGTAGCCTATATTCCTCTCCAGGCTACAAAGTATCTTTGTCTCAAATTTCAGCCAAATTCTTTCAGCCGTTTTGGCGTGATTGAGCAACAAACATCTTAAATTCACATTTCATTTTTATAATATTAGTAGGATGAAGTATGCAAGGGAGAGCTTATCTCTAAAAGAGATCTCTTCCAGCCAACCCAGGACGTGTAAAAAAGAAAGTAGGAGTTGCAAAGTCTTCGACCAATGTTATTGTTGATCGAAGATGTATACATAATACAAATAAAATAAACATAAGGTCAATGTGGGGAAGTCCGTCTAGGAGGTAAGTCCGTCTAGCGCCAATAACTTCCATTTTTGAATGACTAGCTTCTTATGCCTCGGTCGGTAAAACAGTATTACGGAGCTAGTTCGAACTGAGAATCATAGACGTCGCTAACATCATTAGGTTGAAAGAAATTGGTAGGCCATTTTTTTTCGAGTTTTGTACTTGAAGCTGGAGTGTAACGTCTCTTCAAAAAACTAAAAAAAAAGTAGAAAATCAATGGAGTTCTTGGAGTTTCTTTGATAACGCAAGTCATTTAGTGATCAATATACTTATTTCTGGTGATGAATTCATTTATAGCGCTTGAGTTTCGTAATTATTACCTGCAACAAATTACTAACCACAAAATTTAATAGTTGGGAAGTCCGTCTGGCATACGTAAGGCAAGTCCGTCATATGACGGTCTTGCCTCAATTGCAGATATTGTCAACCTTTTCAGCTGCACGTATTTTACCTGCATGATAAAGCCGTGATATAGATAAATCCCTAGGGATATAATTATGTACCGTAAGATAGTAATGAATCGCTTTCGTATATCTTCCTTATTAAGAATATAAAAATTGAATTAGAAAATAAAAATTTATGTTTTACTAAGAAATTGGCTACATACAATTTTATTAAAAATGTTTGCAACCACTGTCACCAAAGATATGCCGGACTTGCCTTAAAATAAAATATAATCAATTATCTTTGAAATGTAAACCTTATAGACAAATACATAAATCACACATTTCAACGCTAGTTTAACGTCACTGCTAGAAACTGTTTTCATACATATTGCCTCACAAGTTATGGATATAGTGCTAGTAGACGGACTTACCCTAAACTGCACGGGAAGTCCGTCTACACGCCGTGTTTTAAAAAATATCATATAAATCTAAAGATAATTGCAATTCATACTATTTTAAGACCAATATAGGTAAATAAATATACTACCTATAATTTCCGACGACACAAGTCACTTTAGAAAGCGTATCTCGATGCAATAAGTTCAGTTGAACTTAAATTTTAGAAAAGTATGCCGGACTTCCCCACATTGACCTTACATAATAAACTACTACTATACTGTATATTACTCTACCTGTATTATGATCTGAGCAATAAACCTTATGAATGAAATAATCAAGGACAACAATTCAGTTTTTTTTTTCAAAAAAAAACCTTTAAGTTTTCCTAGAATTCTAACCTTGCCCACCATGCGTCACCTACCAACAGAAAATTATTTATTTACAATTAGCACAAATTATCTGTGTTCCCAATTGGATTTAAATGTTTGTGCCCCCAATGATAATTTTCCACTATTAGTTTAAGTTATTTTTCTTTGTCCAAAATTTGTGTTAATCACTTCAGAATTTGGGTTAAAACGGCTAATTGTTGTAAGTACTTTATGTTTATCGGAAAATGTACATGCAATTTGGTTGTCTTGTTGAGAAATTTTAATTTTACTAAATTGTTAAAATGTTACTTTGACCTAATTTTAGGAGTAATTCCTAAAAAAATTCTAATCAGTGTTTATAATCAGACAATCTGAGTTAAATGACAAATGACAATAAATGGTCAAACATAATAAGCATTTTATCCTACTAATATTATAAATGCGAAAGTTTAGATGTTTGGATGTTTGGATGTTTGGATGTTTGGATGTTTGTTACTCAATCACGCCATAACGGCTAAACGGATTTGGCTGAAATTTGGAACACATATACTTAGTAACCTGGAGAGGAACATAGGCTACTTTTTATCCCGGAAAAATATGACATTCCCGCGGGATACCGTCATGTAGTCCACGCGGGCGAAGCCGCGGGCGGAAAGCTAGTGTCAAATAAGGCTAAAAACGTTAGGGCCGCTAAAGCAGCCCAGCTGACCTTTTCAGTTAAAACAGTTTTTTACCTGTGGTAGCTTCACAGACGAGATAAAAAATTTGTTCTTAGACGATTCTGTAATAGAAAACGTATCTTATAAATGCCCTCTAAGCAGTGTAGTCTGTGACATTTGTTCATGAAATTTTTGTTTTTACGTCAGTGTCGACGTGTTTCAGAGCATTTGCGTTTTTTGGGACGCAGATACTTTGTAGCCTGGAGAGGAACATAAGCTACTTTTTATCCTGGAAAAATATCACATTCTCGCAAGATAATGTCGTGTAGTCCATGCGGGCGAAGCCGCGGGCGGAAAGCTAGTCTTTACATAATAATCAGACTTGGCAGTTCTTCCATACCCATCCGACACATTTTTTACGGTTTCTATTACGGTAGTATACCGTAAGCGTTGTTGTGGGATCCTCGCGTACCGTATAACGTACAATGGGTATAATTTACGATTCCCATAGTTTTTACCATGGCATTATGTTTGACCTAAAAATGCTTGAGTATTTAATAATGAAACCTTGTTTAAAAGGTTTTAAAACTGTGTTATATAACGTTACTAACTGCGCCCAGCGCTTTCAGCTACGTGGTTCTCATTCCTGTGGGAGTATTGATAAGATAGACCTACTAAAGGTCTAGAAATAACAGGATGTAAATTCATGATGACAAAAAAAGTATTATCCTAAATGTGAAAATTTAGATTATTCGACTTTTGTTGCTCAATCACGCCAAAATGGCATTTGTAATTGAATTTAGTGTCGTGTTTAAATAGTTAAATGTTAATTATAGTGACTTAACAAGATATAATAATATATTATTATGTACCTGCCCTATACTCGTGTGTAAGTTATCAAGTAAGCAAATAATTGAGTTAGATTTCTAACAAGCAAAGTTCATTAGAATCACGTTTTAAGAATATTGTTTATTATTTATTAAATAATAAACTATCTATATATCTATCTGCCTATGACTTTGTGCGTGAAGACTTATTTTTCAGTTTTTCATAAAATCTTGCATTTTTTTACCATCCTTTTGATTTACAAGCTTTTAATTGCGGCTTCGCCCACTTGCGATTCAGGGAACGTATACCTTAGAGTAGAGGTTTAATTATACAAAATCCTTTTTAAGGCGTACATTAGATGGTCATGCAACCGTCATTCTAAACCATCATGCAAAACTATTTTAGCCAATCAAAATGAACTATTCATAACGCTGCCCCCTGTTCCTCTATATTGATTGGTTAGAGTCTTGTTGCAAGCTTCGATAGTAGCAATAGTACTAGATGAAGGCTCACGAACTATTTGATTTAGTTTCTATTGCACCCTCAGATCATATAATACTATTTGCCTTTAAATATACAGATTTTCCGGTTAAAAGATCAGCCAGTCAAAAAATTATACCAGAATACATTAAAATCAGGTTTCAGCCATGAAAAAGATAACAAATTGTCATTTGACAGCCGTGATGGAAGAGCCGCTCGGAATACAAAATTAGCTGTCAAAATTAATAATTAGTTCCAAAAACGACCACCACATCAGATAAGTTTGTGGCGTTATACATAATCCATTTTATTTGTTTTATTATCCATAGAGTTTGTGTTCTTCAACCGAATTATAGGGCCACAAGCACACTGTCACAAACACACAACACAAAAAATCGGCTGTTAGTACAAAATATGCTATCAAAATAAGACAAAATTTTTGTGTTCCAAAAATGACCACCGGTTCAGATAAGTAAGTGGCGCTATAAGTCTATATTGCAAATGTCTGCCTAGCTGTAGGTGTTGGTCTAGTCTAGCCATTTATGATAATTGATGCTGTGTTACAGTCAGAAGGCGAATAGCCAAATGGGCTACAATAAATTAGTTAGGCGGAATTACTTTGTTTGCTCGTAAGAAATATTATACGCTCAAGTTTAGTTTGACAAAGTATCATTTTTGGAGAAAAGTAAGCATTTATACTTACGTTGTTTTTAGAATATAGGATTGTTGGTACATGCAAGACAATAAAATAAAACATTAAATAATGCATGAGACAAAAAAGGTGAATTTTTGAAACCAAGATGGGAGTTACCAACCAAGAAAAATCGTTTTTTAACAACGTTAAGTAACAGAAATGAAAAAAAATAAATACCAAAACTGAATCATATTTTTTTAAATGCGATTTAATGTGAATTACAAGTCTGAAATCTTTACGTTAAAGCTTCAGATTTTTGTAAAGTGACATAACAAAAGTTAAAAGTTTAAATGAAGGAAAACTACACTCTTGACCGATTAAAACATTATACCATTAGTTCCGAGTAATAAGCAAATTATCATATTAAATTAGGACACATTCTGACGTATGGCTAGGTCAGAAACTTTTCCTCGAGTCAGAATTCAGGTCACTTCAGTAGAACTGCAAAGTTTTGAACGCAAAACGCGAATGTTAATTCTAAAATATTGTTTCCGTGTCTACGAAATGACTCGTAGATGTTGTGCTACGGCGTAGCAGCTGTAGCCGATTTGGAGATTTTCATAGCACAGTTTTGGGTAGACAGGTTAGCTACTTATTTTTCTCTAAAAAGTTTTTAAATTACGAAATGAAATATTGAAAATGAGTTCGAAATAATAATGAAATGAAAAGAGAGCAAATGTAAGTTGGATTAAAACTGTTCCCAAATTTTTTGAAAATGAATTTTTGAAACGTATTTGATTTGAATACTAAAAAAAGGTTGTATAATCGGATATAAGCTTTTAAAAATGAGTAAAAATAAAAAATAAATGAATTTGAGGGCTACATGGGAATTTAAGCTTTTTAAAAAATATTTAAATTCAAAATATGGAGATCACTGATGAAGATCACTATTTTCTAAAAAAGACTAGGTATGGCAATCAATTCGAAAATTAAAACTAAATTTTCCAAAGCTCCAAAGCTTAAAGTTTGAATTAAAAATAAAACAAAACAAAAGTTCTTAATTCAAAAAAATACCTCTGATAGAGTTGACAGCTTTCTTGTCCATGAACATTCCACTCATCGACGATCCGAACATGGCGTCGCTACCTCCAGGGGGTGGTGATGTGCTATCAGCGACGGACGCCGACGTTATATCCATGCCTAGTTGGTTGTGCATCACCCCCTGGGCATCTGGCTCCCTCTTCAGCTGCATACCCTGAGGCATGGAGTGCTGCAGCATCGTAGACGCCGATGAGTGGCCGCCATGTTGGTCCGGCGGCCATTGCGAACCGAACAGCTCTTGAAAATGACTATTATTCATAGTTCCAATTTTAAAAGTTTCTTTTTTTGTTTTAGCAAAGAGTTTTTGTTTGGTTTTTAAGTGATTTTAGACCAATGTTTTGTCTTGGCGAATCCAATTCGCATTATCACTACTAGTATAGTATCACTATGTTGGTTTGGTGTTTTGTTTTTAAATGTAATTTATTTTAAATGGAGTTTTTTCGACTTTGTCGGTAAGGCAACGGTTTTTGTTTTCGATTGGCGACCATAAAATTTTTTGAAAATTTATATGGTTGTGGCCTTGTTGGTTTTAGCACCTTTTTTAACTTATGTATATATTCCGGCCGAGAGGTGAAGTGAGATTTCTTTTCGCAAAGTTTATTTCTGGTATTAGTTTTTTGAATGTTAGCAAATTGTCTCGCATTTTGCCTCCGTGGTTGGTATTTATGTCTCCGTTCTCTGTCTTAAAACTTCGTAAGGCACTGTTTTGTTTATCAAATTATTAATTTCACTTGTTCCCATATAATTTTGTTGTAAAACAACACAACAAATCTGCAAAAAGAAAACGAGAGCAGAAGAATTTTTTTATGTAATTTTAAAAGTTTCCATTTCTCCAAATAAAAAAGAATTAACAACAGCCAATTGAAATTTGAAAAGAGAATGCCGGATTTTAGTTAACCGAACTTCAAATTCGGCTATCTAAAATCTTGTCCGAATTTACGTGGAACACTCTTTTTTAAAATTCGAAATCTGTTTTTTGTTTTTTCACTACGTTCCGTTTTGCGTTATGTCACTGGCAGTCACTGCACTTTTGAAGGCACTGTCACTGCACCTCACTGCTGGGGGTAAAAAATTTGTACGTCAGTTTTGTACTATGTGTTGTGCACAACTCGGCATCGCGTAGGCAACTGAGCGGCGGTCGTCGTCGCGGTCCGATCGTGACTGACGCATTGACGAACGCCGTGGCTCACGAAAAAAATATATAATTTTTTCCGTCCGTATAATCAACTCATAGTGATAGTTCACTCGCCTCGGTTCAAAACCAATTTCATTCCAAAGAGTTCGTTAAGAAAAAAGTTTTATTCTATTCAAATTACGACCTTTTAAAGGTTTCGATTTTTAAATTACAGGTTGAAAAGGTTTAAGATTAACGAGTAATTAAGAAACAAAACTGTCTTGATGCTTGCTCCGTGTCAGTGTGTGCGTGCGTCGATGGCTCGTACGATAGTCTTACGGCACACAGACGCGCGGGCGTCACACTAGGTCGTTGACCCCGAGACCCAAACAAAGTAGATTTCGGTGAAATGCTGTTGAACTCTAGTTCGAACGAGCGATACCCGTTCGCGCGCGAATTTTGACAGCTATTCAAATTTCTCGAATTTTATTCTTTTTTTCTTTTTTTTCGTCTTCTTGACTTGTCTTGTCACTCAAAAAAGGTTTTATATTGACAATTTATTTATTTAAATTGCGCGTTCTGACGTTTAGCAAAGGTCATTAAACCCGGAAAATATGTTGTCAACGGTGAATAGTTTGCAAGTTTGTTTATTTCTACGCGTTGGCATCGGTGACCTATGCTTCGTGTGCAGTGAAGAAAAAAACATCTGATTAAACTCTAAATAATCTTGTGTTCGGTTTATTTTTGAACGTGGAATGTTCTAAAATGGCGTGGCGGTGCTATTTTTCGATTCCTAGCTTAGCAGGGTTGGCAAAAATATATACCTACCTATTAATGGATGATCGATAACTGTACATTAAATATTATGAACTTAAATCATATGTTAAGGTAGAGTCTTCATGTCTAACAATTGTGCCAAGAACTACTACTACTATAATTTCAAGATTTCAAAGTAGGAATAATACAATAAAAAATTGCCTCTAACACTGAATATTCAGTATTCTCATGTAATTTCCAGTTAAAGTATTTATAAATAGACATCTGTATACCTAATTTTATCACAACTAAAAAATCTGTATCGTCATAATCATGAAGTCTTGTAGAGACAACTAATGAGTAATACTTAGTACCTAAATATCTCTACAATCGAAAGAAATCATCTAATTAAAATACCGTAACTGATCCCCATAACCATAATCACCCCCCATAGTCTATCTTAAAAGGTGTTTCCCAAAGCCATGTGAAAAAAAACCAAAAGTATAATAACCTATGGTCGGAGGCGGCGACCTTGCGTGACGTCACGCCGCTGTCTCGCTCTAAGCGAACGACCTATCGATTCGGAACCACGTGCTAAGTACTGGGGACGATATGTTGAGGAAGACAACGAGTGATATAACTACAATAATCCACTAGGTTTTTTTTAATTGCTTGGTAGAGGGACTTGTTCTTAGTCCGCCTGAGGCCATAACAACGCTGCTGTTGCCTTATCATCAATTAACATCAGGTGTGATGAAGGTTTGTGGATAAAAAAAATGCACTCCGGGAGTTCCGGCAGAAGTGAAAAGGGCTCCCTAGACTTTTTCACAAGAAAAAAAAGAAATACGGACTGGATTTGAACCGAGGTCTTCTGGCTTCAATGCCCCTCGTTTTCTAACCTGAGCTATATTACAACTTTGGAAACGGTGGCGAAATTTGCCTTCGTATTCTGATGACATTGTAACAGTTTTTCGATCGTCACGTGTCCGTCTCACGAATTTTCGATCTGACGGTCACGTGTCCTGACGCGACTTTAACATTTTTACCCATCACAAAAAGTGCACAACGCCGCTTAAGAAGTTTTCGCTTTAAAAAAATATGCGAGAGAAACTCTGTCTTCCAGGGTGCCTACCATCAACTCTTATTGCGGTTTTGTTTAGGAACCTAAACTGATCTGCTTTGCTTATTCGTACCACGACGGCTCAATATCATCAGTGATCATTCAATGACATTTCACAGCCACTAAGCTGTCATGCACTCTTATTTGACTTATAACCCGGTCGATTTAACATGACACCTGCAGTTTATACCGTCCCTTTCACTCTCCGGGCATGACAGAATCGAGTGAAAGAGACGGGTTGAAGAAATAAGGACACAAATTGTTCGGTCATTCAGATTTAGCAATTCATTTGCGATCCAGTTTTTGGAAGGTCGTAGTACGAAAGAAAGCAATTCATTTTAGGAACCTATTCTGCATCGCGCTATTTTTGAATCGCTGTCTTAAAGTTGATGGTAGGCACCCTGTTACATTTTCTCTCCTAAACCACTGAATAGACTAAAAGAACATTGTCCGTTTTTCACGTCAAAACGGAGCAACGGATCGACGTGATTTTTGGTATGGGGATCATTTGGAAGCTGGAGAGTAACATAAGCTACTTTTTGTCCCGGAAAAACATCATATTACCGCGGGATAACGTCGTTTAGTCCACGCGGGCAAAGCCGCGGGTGGAAGGCTAGTAAACAATAAATAAGGCGATGATTTGATACAATCAACCTATAGACTCATTATCATCATGTCAGCCGAACGACGCCCACTGCTGGGCATAGACCTCCCCCAAGGATCTCCACAACGATCGGTCCTGCGCTGCCCGCATCCAGCGACTTCCCGCGAGCTTGACTAGACCGTCGGTCCACCTTGTAGGGGGCCTGCCCACGGAACGTCGTCCGGTACGCGGTCGCCATTCGAGAACCTTTCCGCCCCAACGGCCATCGGTCGGTTCTCCGCGCTATGTGTCCCGCCCGTTACCACTTCAACGATGCAATCCTTCGAGCGATGTCGATTGTTTTAGTTCTCCTAAAGACCTATTTACCCTCCCTCCTCCTATTTACTGTAAAAGTTGGAATTGAAGCAAACATGAACCCTCGACCCCTAGCACAATAACTAGGACCATACCACTGCGCCATCGGCATCATCATATAACACAATTCAAAACCAACCTTATTGCTATATAAATAAAAACGAATTCGTATTATAAAGGTTGTGTTCAACGACCTATCGATTTGGAAACCACGTGCTTTGTACTGGGAACGACACATTTTATGCTACAATTGCAAGCTAAAACCTACCTTAAGGCAATATGAATAAGTGCGAGTTTAATTCATTGATAGATGATTTTCAAAGGTTCAACCATTTATACTACAACTACAGGCTAAAACCGACCTTAACAGTCACAGAATAAGAGCCAGTTTAAAAGAGAATGTTCAAAGGTAGGTTCTTTAGTTCATTGCTATGAATGGAATTTGTATTATATTATGTACTGAGATTTATATATATTTTCGTAAGTATGTGGGGAGTATAAGCGTTTACTTGGTATATAAAAAGGATTACAATATGTAGTTCTATAAATACGATTGGAAAAGTCGGAGATATTTTTGCTAATCACAATCATATTAAAGGTATAAATAAATTAGTCTGGTTATCTGGTTTTCTAGCTAAGATTTTGTAGTGATGGTGATGAAATACAAAGATGATATTTTTATAAAGTGTGTTCGTCATTCTTAACTAAAAGTTAAATTATAATTTTTTGATCATCAGGTTTAGTCTATTGCTATTATAAAACACTTTGAAACAAAACACTTTCATAGAGCAAGGTGATGAAACAAACTTCCAAAATCAAAAATCTTTAAAAACAAAACACGCCATTATGTTCCCTCCAAAATTTCCTTTTTACTCTTTGCCCTTTTTTATTCCCTATCGTGCTACATTAGGACACTATTTTGAATCGAATAAAAGAACAAGAATACAAAAGCACATAACTAATCTACTCAAATTCTAAAATTTAAATTGCACTAGTAAATTATAAAAAAGCACTTTATTTAGGGCAGATTTTAAATCCCCAGTTAATAGTTATCAGGCAGTTAAATTATTAACCAACATAAGTAAATAAACAAGAGAGCTATGAATAACAGTGCTTTTCAATTTGGAGGTACCTGTTAAACGATATCAGACGAATAGTTCTCATTCGTCTTGGAAGACACTTTTGTCCATGAAATGAAATATCCAATGTCTGTCAATCACATAATTCAAAGTTAGAACACGGTGTTCCCTCCAGAACGAGCTAGCTATGCCATGGACACTATTTTTAATCAAATGAAAGAACAAGAAACAAAAGAAAAGCGACCTACTCTAAACTTGCTCTAAACTCAATAGTGCATTGCCACTGTCAAAAATCAGAAACAAAAACGATCAATAAATTTAAAAGTTCAGAAATCTCTTCTTGTTATTCCAAAATTCAAAGTTAGAACACGATGTTCCCTTCAAAACGACCTTGCTATGCCATTCCCTTTCGTGCTGCACTGACTCTGACTCGGACACGCCCTACTTGCGTGTGAACTACTTTAGTTTTAACATTTATTGGGCCAGCCAGCCAGTGTGAAACGAAACTATTTGGTGTAACTGTGTATTTGGGACTTGGACCTTTTTCTTTGCTTATTGTAAAATGATGTAAAGGGCTTTGATGTTTATAAACTTTCATTTTGATCGCAATGCCAATGTCCTTACCAGAAAATGATCATAAAATAGTAGTTTATGTAGCTGTTGTTACATAATGAGGGGTATTAAAACACGAGTTTTTAATAGTATCCCACGAGTGTTTAACAAATAACCAAATCTTTCCTCTTTATAATATTAGTATGGATTTAATTAAAGCCTCTTGAACTCAAACGAAAATTTAAAACAAATTGTGTAATACTAACTTTTTGGTTAGGTAAGAAGGGTAAAAGCATTTATTTTTTCTATAAAAACTTACTCGAACGATTTGTTTTCTTTGAATTTAAAGGTTATGCAGTAAAACAAAAGAAAGAAAACTTTACAACATCTTATTATGTTAACTTATAAAAAAGTTTTTTTTTCTTTTCTTTGCTAATAATTATTTAACCCTTCAACTTTTACGTAACCTTTCGAAATGTTAAATTTATCATATCTAGTGCCTGTTTCACAATGTCCAATTAGGAGATACTTTTTGTATGGACTATCTGTCAAGTGACAGCTAATGAGAACTTACTGATAAAGCGCCCGCCAGTTAAGTCAGCGCGCTGTCGAAATCGAATACTAATTCTATTACCATAACCTTAGAACAAAAAATGTACTGTAAGTAGCGCCAAAAACGCCACAGCCGCGCACAGAGTTATCTGACACGGACTCTTAGTTTGTGCGGTGTAGCATGGGGCCTATGACAGCTCATTCGATTGCTTCTGCACATGGAATACATGGAATAGTGTCTAATTGTCTTGCATAACATAAGCTGCATAAAAAAATGTGTAATGCTGGTTTTCTTGAGTTTTATTCAAATAGCATAAGGAACTTTGCACCGCACAAACTATACAGGTGTTAGGGGCACCCTTGCAAAAACTTTAACCATGGCTTTAGACCATCATGCTGAACAACGCACAGCAAGATTTAGTGTCGGAAATGAAAAAAATATTTCGACTTCTATACTAAATGTCCTGATAAGTTGCTAGTATGAAAAGTGTGATAGTCTGACTGAAGCCATGGTTAAAGTTTTGCAAGGGTGCCCCTAACACCCTGTAGACATTGTGAAACAGGCTCTTAGAGTATAAACAAAAAACTCGCGAAATAAATGTATTTTTTTTTCAAAATGTCCCTTTTTAGATAGGTTAACCCAAAATGCGCATAAGCGCAATCATCTATTCCCACTACCAAATAAACCTACGTTATTTAAACCTATAATTTAGCGTTTGCTTGCTAAAAGAGCTATCATGTTTGCAAATAAATTATCAATTGGTTTCCCAAAGTCAAACATGATTCAAAATTAATTTAAAATTAGAATTTTAGCTTACTTCCAAGATATTTTAGGCAGACTTCAGAGATATTTTAAGAATCGACAGACCAAAGATCTTGGTAAAATCATCGTCATTTTACGTAAATTCTGCCTCATCATCATCAGTCTTTTTATGTCTTCACAGCTGGGGCACAGGTCTTCGTTATGGATAGATGGAGACTCCAGAGAGACTGGGCCACGCGGGCCCAATGCGGATTAGTTTTTTTATTATTTAATTAGGATTAGAACCCATTGAATGCCATTCTTCCTTACTTACTTTTAAAATTACTTTTTTTTATAAATTCTTGTTTTATTTGAGGTGCCAGTCTACAAAATAAAGTTCCCTTTAGGAGGCTAGCTAACATGTATTTCATGTAAACTCTCATAGAAGTCCTACGTACATATCCGTAGTCGGCGTCCTGCAAAGAAAATAGATACGTATATATACGTATCGGCACTCAATGGGTTAAAAGACTGCAACGTAGCCGGGACCAACGGTTTCACGGATCAGATAATTTTTGGTCACCCCTCCCGTGTCCGACCATTGCGAAGGTTGCTTAACCTCAATGATCGCAGATCAAGCACGCTAACCACTGCACCACGAGCTCTTTCAGTTATAATGTAATTATAATTATAGTTGATTCAAAGATGTTTTATTTTTAGAATCACCCGACCAATGATGTCGGTAAGATCATCACCGTCATTTTACGTACATTTCGCGTAACTTTACGCAAACGCGTAGTATGTACGTATGTATGGCGTCACGTCACGATGCGTCGTATTTTGACGGCAACGACATGTCGTTGAACTCTCCTTTTATTAGTAATACAATTGCACAATCGTTTTTTTTTATCATGACGCGTGTTTTTTTTTATTTAAATGCTGAGTAAAGTTTTTTTGCAAAGATTATTTTAAAGATTAGCCTTTTAAGAGCAATGAAAAGGACCAATATTTGTATGTTTTTATACTAAGGATAAATTCAATACTTTTAAACGCAACTATGCTAAGATTTATAGTTTTTCTTTTCTAATATTGGTACGCAATTAAAAAAAATGCAATTTCATTACATACAATTTTTTTCTAAATAATCTCAGTAATTTCACCTCTGAAAATAACTCACTAAAAACGATGCATAAAAATGATAATTATTATAAATGAATGTGTGAATAAAGGTTTATATAAAAATAAACTTTTATGGTATTCTGACATCCTTAGCAACATTACTGCACAGAAACCAGGAAGAAATTCGAAATTCCGAGTTCAAAATTTAAATTATTCGACCGATATTCGAATTTCAAATTCTGCGCCCGCCCGCGTCCAACGAACTATGAACTGGCTGGTTGGTTGAACTTGGTTTGACCTTTTGTATTGGGTCAGAGAGAAAAAATAAAAGAAAATAAAATACAATTTTGAAAGATGATATTTTTTAGTATTCTTCCTATTATAAGATGGCAAACGAATTATTTTGTAATGTCTGTCATCTCCAAAATTAAAGTTGATTAAAAAAAAATCGCTCTTCTTTCTAATTTTGGTGTAATTCTTTGAGGTACCTAAATGAAGAAACCAAACAGTTTAGAGTGATAGGTGATAATACGTAGTAGATTTATTTACTCCTGTGATAAGACAGACGAAGTCGTGGGTGCGTGCAATTAGTGTTATAAAGGGGAAAGTATGACTATTTCCATGATAAATGAATATGTAAGTATAGAATGTTGCTTACCGACAGATTTTTAAAATACCCGGAATAGGATATTGGATACAGTATATCCCAATTCCCAATCAAGGATGTCGCGGGAGATAACTACTGTCAAATCATCATCATCAGCCGTTCAATGACCCCACTGCTGGGGCACTGGCCTTCCTTATGGATGGATAAGGAGAATGGACCATGAACACCAGTGCGGATTGGTGGGTATTAACGACTGCAATCGCAGCCGTGACCAACGGCTAAACGTGCCTTCCGAAGCACGGAGGAGCTCGAGATGAAAGTTTTTGGTCACCCATCCCGTGACCGACCATGGCGAAGGTTGCTTAACCTCAACGATCGCAGGCCGAGCGCGTAACCTTTACGCCACGGGCTCCTAACTGTTAAATAATAGAAAGTATTTTAACTTAGTTATCATATTAAAGTTTTTTGTAATTAAGTTACAATTATCTATTTGTTATGGATAAAGTTACATCACATAATGTACCGATGTTATTTATATTTACTTATCGTTTATTTACATACTCTGGTCTGGCGAGATACCGCCGTCTGCCAGTACGTCAGTACGTTGGCTAAGAGTATTATTTAACCACACGATTGATAAATCAATACAATTAGTAATTAAATTGTTGCTAATAAGCGTAATTAAGGATTTGTTTATTTACTTAATTAAAATTTAATTAATTCTTGTTAATTTGTTAAGTAATTTTTTTTCGTTTATTTGTGAAGTTAAGCAATTGGTCTTCCAATAAAAAAAAACATATTTTTATTCATTAAATTGGTTTATTCGCAGAACCAATAAGGTCCAAAAGATTTTCGCTTCAAAATGTCCAACAGGTTTAAAAGCTAAGTAATATTAAAATACGTTTACGAATCTATTTTAAAATTCGTTGTTAAAAGATAACCGCCAAAATGGTCTACTATATTCATTGACTTAAAAAAATTGTTTTCATACTTCCATTTATTAAAAAATAACATCAATAAGTGGGAGAGAGTTCTAAATTCAAAGGATCTCATATTCAAGACTTTTTGCAAAAATATTTATTTTTATTTGTACCTAGGTACATATTTTTAAAAGACTGTAGCGACAAAGAGTTATGACATCAAAAAAAATATAAAAAGATGATCTTAACTCCTAGATTTTGGGAAAGATTTCCAAATTCAAATGTTTGTATCGCCAGTTATTAGCACGAGCATCCCCCCGCACTGCTTATAGAAATACCTATTACCTGATACCTAAAATATTGTCAGCAACGAGTCTGATATTAAAAAATAAAATAACCTTATCTGAACTCCTTGCTTTTGGAAGATAGTTCCAAATTCAAATCCAAGTTCGCATCGCTGGCTAATGTAGTAAGTATAGGCAACCGAGCTGTTGAACTTGTTCGGGGTTCGTCGGCCGTTCGATACGATATCTATCGATTGTTGCCGATGACAGGCCGATTGATAGCGGTTCTGTAGACTAGAGGAACAGCGCAAAAAGTAAAAAAATACGCATTCCGAATTTCAGCACTGGTTGGAGAGAAAATAGAAAACGTAGAGAATGAAAATGTAGAGGGTGTTATTTAATACACCTCATTGATTTATTTAACTGAATGAGGAGGTTCGATATTAAAATCTATTCATTGATAGCAAAATTGGTTTGTTATTAAAATACTAAATATTGGCATTTAAATGTAGTTATTATGCAAAAAAAGGTTGAAGCTTAAGCTTTGGACAAGCATTTAACAATTTCTTAATATTTACCACTGTTTATATTACCCGGAATCAATTTTTTATCGTGAGTGTTACAAATACGCGATTGAAAAATCACTGTTCCGGGGTCTCGCATCTCTTAGGATTGACAAGATTAAATATTGTAACATGCCGAAAAAATAAAAATACTCATCAAGAATTTCAGTCCTGCCTTCTGGCTGGAGAGAATCATATTATGTTCGAAATTTAAAAGGGCATAAAGATAGTGTTTATCGAACAAAAAAACGCTTGGCGAATTTCAGTGCCGGCTGGTATAAAGAGGACGTAATTTAAAAGGGTGTATGATTTTGCACAATTAAGATGGTCGGTCTTTTAAAAGAAATTTAATAATGTCATTATTTTAATAAAAGGGGCGGTACTTTGACTTGTAAGTAGTACCTACTTGAAGTGGGTGAGTAGGTGTGTATCTTATTATAATTTTTTTATTCACAACGGGGTAGCACTTAGCCTTCATCACACCTGATGTTAGTGGTTATATGGCTGAAGGTGGAAGCGCACTACTCCCGGAATCCTCAATCACTATATTATAAATACGAAAGTTTAGATGCGAAAGTTTTCATCAATAGAATTTCAGGAGTTTTTTGTGCTACACCATTTAGTTATATTTTTATTATACCTACCATGTTATTTTCTGTATGCGTTATGTTACGTTAATATTTTATTATTTCTTTCTTTCAATAAAATAGTATTCAAGAAAGAGATTTGTATGTATAAACATCTTTAAAGTATTGAAAATTAAGTTTTAGAAAAAATCGACCCGTCTCACAACCAGCTCCGATGGGTCTCGAATCCACGCCCTTTTACTGTCCGGGCTAATGCTCTAACCACTGAGCTACGGAGTTGTTAGGACAAACGTCGAATTTATCTATCTATAATACCTCTTTACTTACTTCTCTTAATCTATAAAGCATTAATTTCCTATTACAAGTACCTACCTAAAGACACTTTATCAACTAATGAACTGTAACAAAAAATTACAACGGGTTGCACGTGTCGGCAGAAGTGAAAAGGGTTTCCTAGACTTTTTCACAGAAAAAGGAATTTGGTAAAAAAAAAAGAAAAAATACGGAGTGGATTTGAACCGAGCTCTTCTGGTTTCAATGCCGCCCGTCTTCTAATCCGAGCTATCACAACTTTGGCGACATTGTAACAGTTTTTCGATCAGGTCACGTGTCCGTCTTGCGAATTTTCGATCTGACGGTCACGTGATCGTGACGCGTGTTTAACATTTTTTACCCATCACAAAAAGTGCACAATCCGCTAAGGAAGTTTTCGCTTCAAAAATGTCTGCATTTCAAAAACTCTTCTGAACAATCCGCCTTTAACACAACATAATGTACCATCTACTAACATTAACGACAACTCTAACAATCCTTTACCTTTCAGCCTAGCCCGAAAACGGCAGACAGTCAACCTAGATACAAACCAGGTCACCCGTGTTTACCCCCAATCTTACTGTGTGTGGAAAGTGAAAATTAGTTCTGCTAACGACATTGTAACATTTGTAACACATTGTGCGGTAAAGAAAAAAACGTTAATCGATATAAATGAATTAGTGCGATATTTAAGAAATAGGTTTTTAGTAAAAATTTAATTTTTATGACAAACTTTTTTGCTGACTGTACTTAGGTACTTAAATATTGTATTGTCATCTAAACCAAACCTGTATACAAAATTTCAGCTCCATCGGACACTGGGAAGTGGATCAAATTAAGCTTGCAAGATTTGTCCCCCACTAACTAACTAACATGGCAAGTTAAGAAAAAGCTTGTAAAATAGAGCTACTTCATTTGACCAAGCCTAGCCAAATGACGCCGGTAGTCGTCATTTCTTTTGTTTCTTCTTCTAGGTTGACGCCGGCAGTCGTCACTTGTTTTGTTTCTTCTTTTAGGTTGACGCCGGTAGTGGTCACTTGTTTTGTTTCTTCTTCTAGGTTGACGCCAGTAGTCGTCACTTGATTTGTTTCTTCTTGTAGGTTGACGAGGGTAGTGGTCACTTGTTTTGTTTCTTCTTCTAGGTTGACGCCGGTAGTCGTCACTTGATTTGTTTCTTCTTGTAGGTTGACGCCGGTAGTGGTCACTTGTTTTGTTTCTTCTTATAGGTTGACGCCGGTAGTCGTCACTTGATTTGTTTCTTCTTGTAGGTTGACGCCGGTAGTGGTCACTTGTTTTGTTTCTTCTTCTATGTTGACGCCGGTAGTCTTCACTTGTTTTGTTTCATCTTCTAGCTATTGGTGGCGATTGAGGCTGTCGCGTGTGGCTCGCGTGCGGCGACGGTAATACTCGTAAATAAAGGAAAATATTTATTGTGTTAGAGTATTTTTAACGCGATGCAAAGCTTTAAGGAAATGACAAATTATACGCATAAGGAAAATTACAAACGTTAATTGAATCAATAAATAGGTACTTTTGTTTTTCTTTTTGTAAAGTTTTTAGTGATTATATTTTTTATGTAATTCTTAATAATTTTATCATTATTAATTTGTTGTAATTCATGTTTTATTTTTATTTTTTGTAATTTTTATTTTTATTTTTCTGTCTTTGTGCCCGTTTACTTGTATGAATTTGTTACAGTGGAAACTTTGCGATATGAAGAATTAATTTATTTAGTTAAGTTTAATTATATTGTTTGTTTTCCTTATAAATAAAAAAATATTTGTTCATTTGATAATTTATATTATAGGCACACAAGATAGAGTTACAACAGTTACATTTTAGAGTAATACAAACAATATAGGTAACATTGGTAGGCTGCAACTCTACTAATTACAAATTACATTATAAAAAATGATCCGAAAAAGTATTGAAATAAAAATAAAAAATATATAATTATAATAACAATATCGAAGTACCTACTAAATAACCAAGGTTTCAAAGTACTATCTCGCTTTCATTGGGGGTCTCTCAAAGTGCTTGAATAAACTAGTTACTTATTTATGTATCAAATATTTTAATATTTTGCTAAATATTACACAAGCAGTATTGCAAACCAAACAGTGATGTTTTGAAGTTACACATATAGATATCGAGTCAAATATTTACTTTAACAACATTGCCGATAACAACCGTAGAGCTACATAATAATCACAAAATAAGTTCAAGAGCCAACCTCTATTTAATACAGAACTAAGTATATTAAAATTTGCAAAACGTTGTACTTTTTTGTCGTTTAAAAATCTCCGATGGTGCGTAATATCAAACAATAAATTGTTTATTGAAAAGATTTCACAGGTTTCGTGTAAGTCTAACAAAGTTATAGAAAACCCATCTTTTACTTAGCGTGTCGATCGTTCGGCTTTAGATCTTGTAAGACCAAAATTGCGCCACACGTATAGCGTTTTCAGTGGCGTTATAGTGGTCCTCGCGTGTGCAAGACGAAGGGCACGCTGAGCAGGACAAAAGGTGTGACATAGTAGAAAACCCATAGAAAACCATATTTATTTAAAAAAAAAATATAATTTTCAATGAGCTTTAAAGTACATTTAAATAAAGTATCTAGGTTCCCTTTAAAAGGTCCGTTACACAAATTATAAAAAAACTAGCTTTCCGCCCGCGGCTTCGCCCGCGTGGACTACAGGACGTTATCCCGCGGGAATGTGATATTTTTCCGGGATAAAAAGTAGCCTATGTTCCTCTCCAGGCTACAAAGTATCTGTGTTCCAAATTTCAGCCAAATCCGTTCAGCCGTTATGGCGTGATTGAGTAACAAACATCCAAACATCTAAACATCCAAACATCTAAACATCTAAACATCTAAACATCTAAACATCTAAACTTTCGCATTTATAATATTAGTAGGATACGAAAAGCAAAAATAAAAAAAAAGTGGAATTACAAACTAAATCCCGCAAAGGAGATCCGATAAAACCAAATCGACAAAAGAAAGAAATATTTGCGCGAACACGTTCGAAAATGGAACCGGGAAGCTCGATATCGCGAGCCGCGAGTGCGAGTGCCGCGAGCCCAGCCCACGTGGTGGGTCAACGGCTGCCCCACTGTTCGCGGGGTTCAGCGAACGCTGCGGCAGTGACGCACACCACGGTGAACACGCACACAGCGAAACTACGAGTTAGCAAGCGACGAAGAGTAAAGCTGGTTTCATAGGCGCGCTTAAGAACAGCGGGTCGATCGCCGTAATTCTATGCAGCGCGTCTTGACCACGTTTGCATCATGACGTTTGACTTCGTTTTGCCGTAATGACATAGCGACGCACACGTCACGCAAACCTATAGTCCCACACTCCTGTCTGTTTCGGTGACATTCGTGACAGAGGAGCCACTTGCAATACGAAATCAGCTGTCAATATAGACTGTCGTATGAAAACTGTTTAAGTTCCAAAAATTATCACCGGAACAGAAAACGGAACAGTGAGAAACTCTCCAGTCATGACAGAATCGAGTGAAAGGGGCGGGGCTAACCGAAGTTTCAGATTCGCGTTTCAGAGTACGGCTCTAGTTTCGCTTACGACAGCCAACCGTTCGCGGTGTTCAGCGAATGCTGCGGCTGTGAAGCACACCACCATGGTGTAAACGCACACAGATATGATATAGCTAGTAGTAACACAACATAGGTAGTAAGAACGACGAAGTAAGTTTGTATAAGATTGGTTTTATACGCGCTTACGTCAGCACGAGTTAAAGAAGGATTTTATGGTATAAGCGTTCCGCCCGCGTGGAAGTCAAGTGGAATACAGTCTTCTGTTTATATCTTGAAGATCAATTAAAATAACTTAGTATTTCTATCTGTAAGGTTCGTTAAAAATCAGCCGAACGACGCCCATTGCTGGGCATAGGCCTACCCCAAGGATCTCCACAACGATCAGTCCTGCGCTGCCCGCATCCAGCGGCGTCCCGCGACCTTGACCAGATCGTCGGTCCACCTTGTAGGGGGCCTGCCCACGGAACGTCATCCGGTACGCGGTCGCCATTCGAGAACCTTTCCGCCCCAACGGCCATCGGTTCTCCGCGCTATGTGTCCCGCCCACTGCCGAAACATGGGCGCACTTTACTACGACCTCAAGATAAATAATGTATTACTATTTCAATTTCCCCACTGCTGGGTCGATTAAGGAGAATGTATTATGATGTTGAGCCCCAACGGCTTAACGCGTGTCTTTTATTATAGACCAAGAAAATTTGTAGAGAGAGGCAAAGCGCGAGAGACCGTCGACTGTATGGTACATCAGTTTGCGCTTGCCATCGGCGTCGTGTCGTAAGCGCGACTATAAAACCAACCTCACCAGGCCTGTTCCGCTGCTCCTTACTAGATATTAATACCTTGTTCGTTGTACAGTAACTGAACCTCTCTTGTTGGCATCTTCAAAGGTTTACAAACAAACGGAATGCGATCTCTTTGGAATCACAGCTTTATTTTTTTCTCACATTTTTTGAATAAAGATTGTATTCGAACTGTTTAGAATATTTGGCTAGTTTTTTGTTATTTGTTCTAATATTTAATTTGATGGGTTGATTTCACGTTAAAATGGATTGCAATTTTTGGTAAAGGGGTAGTGTGGGCGCTGGAGAGTGACATATGCTACTTTTTATCCCGGAAAATATAACATTCCCGCGGGATAACGTCGTGTAATCCACGCGAGCGTAAATCTAGGGAATTTATAAGTTGCTTAATATCTCTCTTATTATCTTTATCTGAAATCGATATCTTTTTAATTACATTGCCCTCTTTCAAGAGTGCAATCCTCAGTACACTGTCGCAAGCACAACCACAATCACAATCCAAGTGAGCCAAATTTTAATTTTTTTTTTATTTTGTTTGTGATCCTATTTATTTATTAATATATTACGAATACTTTTTTCTTTTCAACCAAGTACTTGTAATGGTTTGAGTAATGGTAGCTGATGTTTCAATTTATTTTTGCCTCTAACTTAAACTTAAATGTATTTGTAAGGTATACTGCATGTCAAGACGTTTGCTGTATCAAGTAACATGTGGACATTGATGCTGGTCCTACAATTAGTCAAAACTGTTAAGTGTAATTTTAAGTAATTTCATATTGTATGACTGTTTTTTGTCCCCGATGAAATAAAATAAAAATAAAATTCTTCAAATATTAAAGAGAGAATGCTTCCAACATTTTTTTACCGCCCCGCGCCATCTTAAACCGTTGCCGTTGAGATAATTTCTATTTTGTCTATGAGCTGACAAGTGCGATTTTAATCGCGCGATTGTAAAGCGATCCATTAGTCGCGTAATTTGAATACAGCCCATAGTGATTCATTGATTTATTACGAATGACATCATATGACAGATTGGTCTTGGTCATCTTTGGATTTTGATCTGAGATATTAATGTTCTCCTCTTTCAACCGCCTCTGTGGGCTAGTTGTACATTCCACCGGTATTAGACCCAGAGGACCCGGGTTCGATTCGCAGTGGGGGTCTAAGTCCGCCCGGTTAGCTGCCACCATCTTATCTAATTCTGGCCATACACCATCCTGCCTATCCTTGTCAGTTCTACTTGTCAAGTAGAACTGACCGTGGGTGGGCGTAAACTGGCATGACCGTTGAAAAATGGAAAATGAAGTATTTAGAAAAAATCGACCCGTGTCACAACCAGCTCCGATAGGACTCGAACCCACGACCTTTCGCTATCCGGGCGACTGCTCTAACCACTGAGCTACGGAGTCGTCCCATCGGAGATGGTTGTGAGACGGGTCGATTTTTTCTAAATACTTCATTTTCCATTTTTCAACCATAAAAATTGCATTGTGAATGCAAAAAAGTAAAAATTTTAATAACTTGCCATAGTAATTTCTTCTTTAGCGATTGTCAAATATCTGGAAAGGTATTTCTTTCGCGTGTGGGGGTAGTAATATCTTCACATTGATGAATTTAACGCTGGCTAGATACAGCGTGTAAGAAGTATTTGATAAATTCGACGTTTCTCGTAACGACTCCGTAGCTCAGTGGTTAGACCAGTCGCTCGGATAGCGAAAGGTCGTGGGTTCGTGTCCCATCGGAGTTGGTTGTGAGTCGGGTTGATTTTTTTAAAACGACTCCGTAGCTCAGTGGTTAGAGCAGTCGCCCGGATAGCGTAAGGTCGTGGGTTCGAGTCCCATCAGAGCTGGTTGTGAGACGGGTAGATTTTTTCTAAATACTTCATTTTCCATTTTTCAACCATAAAAATTGCATTGTGAATGCAAAAAAGTAAACATTTAAATAACTTGGCATGACCGTTATCAATTATGGTATAAATGGACGAACTGCAAATTGGATTAAGCCTGAAGCGTCATGCCGATTGGACGATAGGCAGGATGGTGTATGGCCACCATAAGCCTGACGCCCCCTAACAACGATGTTTTCTTCAGAAATGGGTACTCGACTGTTGTTGAAATGTAGATATTTAGTTATGACATTCAGAAAAATAACATTATTGAATAACAAATGTGAAAAAAGAAATTCAATCTGTATTATAACAAGCGAAATATGAGCTCCTAAATTGTGACTCTTGCTATCTCTATATAAAACAAAAAAAAATATGGCGAGAGTATGGCGCTATAGAAATGTGACGTCACGTTTCTATAGCGCTATCCTTGTCTAATTAGAAAGTTTGATGCTCTATATCGCTGAAAATATGCAAGATATTTGAAAATAAATACCTATGTTGTGTTACTACTAATTCAATGAACATTTTAAGGCAATAAAAAAATTTTGTGAAATACCCTATTGTTGTGTTCACGCAGTTTATGATAAGATAGCCATTTCCTCAGTGGTAGACGATTCCGGGAGTAGTGCGTTTCCACCTTCAACCTATTCTTCACTTAACATCAGGTGTAATTTGAATACAGTCAATAGTGATTCATTGATTTCTTAGCCATGACATCATAAGACAGATTGGTCTTTTTTTAATTTACAACAGGGTAGCACTTAGCCTTCATCAAACCTGATGTTAAGTGATGATAAGGCTGAAGGTGGAAGCGCACTACTGCCGAAATCCTTAACTACTGAGGAACTGCTGGAATGCTGAAAACATCGTTGTAATGACATCAGACTTAAATAAGATGGTGGTAGCTAGCCAGGCGAGCTTAGAATAAGCCCTACCCCCAACCAAACGGAATACAATAATGTAACCCCACTGGGAACCGAACCCAAGACCTCTGAGCCTGATTCCAACCTTGGTTTCATTTTTAGATTTAAGGCTCTTACACATAAATCGGAAGATTTCATCGATGCCGATCACCCATCCAATGACAGACCTCAGTGAAGTCGCTTAGCCACCCCAAATTCGCGTGTAATGATAGTAATTTACCAAATAAGCTATTAGGTGTTCAACCTGCGCCCATGAATGAACTAATTTCGTCGTTTGACGGTCATGCACCTCCCTCGAGTCGGCGACCTACCCACATACAGTGATCTTTGGACGACATTTTACTCTATGCTTTTAGGGTCAGTCAGGTCATGTCAAAGAACTCTATATATTTGAAATAGGAAAATTCGTAAAAGACAATTACGATATCTTTATTAAACATGGAACGAATACTCGGTTTGGATTCGGTACTCGGCGGATTCGGCCTTTCTTTAGGGTTCGGCCGAGCACCGATTATTAACGGCCTAAATTTCTTCATTTCTAGATGTTTTCCGATAAAATGATTTCTATTAGCTGTCGTTTTCGCGTCAGATAACGAAAACAATATCTTGAATATAAGTTATTTGACAAGTAATCAATCACTCATCAACAGTGTCCATGGGTGTGTGACTGACAGAGTAACGATACAAATAGATACTGTTCTTTCGATACTACTTGGTACTCAGTTCTAAAGTATCGATACCAAAAGTACATGGTATCGAAAGAAAAGTATCGAGTCTATACTCGAAACTTTTACTATTTTTTCTCGATACTCGAGTCTTAGTACTTGTATTTACTGGTATCGCTTCATCCCTAACTCTGTGTAAGGAAAACGGCCGCGCGCCGCCCGCTACTGCGTTTTTTTTAAAGCCGAGTATTCGGCCGAGTACTCGGTACAAACTGGGCCGAGTACTCGGTAAATCACTAGGTACTCGTTCCATGACTACATTAAAGCAAAGGATTTCTACAGGAGCAACAGTAAAAACCCTCATAGGTTAGTATTAGACATCAGCCTGCCTAGCATGACCATTATTATATCACGCGATATGATATAGCACGTCATGGCTGTCTTGCTTACCCCACTAAGGTGTAAGCAAGAGGCTCTTACGTCAATAGTCGATAAAAGCCGCTCATGCTAGGCCGGCAGGCCGAGAAAAGTTTTCAAATAAAATTGTTATTCAATGTGCATGCAGTGATTGTTTTGCGATTGGGAAAGTGAAGCAATGTTCGCAATGGTTGGCCATTGGATGGGCAATCAAAATTTATTATTTAGGTTTCTTTTGTGCTGTAGAGGTCACGTCAAGGCATGTCTTAGCGTAGGTATTAGAGGCACAGAGCGTCAAGTAACGCAAGGCGAGTTAACAACCATGCATCTGCAAATAACCTGCGTGGTAGTTTGCAAATTATTATAATTAAAATGCTTAACATTGAGTTTTACTCTTTGAATTCATAAACATTTTAATACGAATAAGTACAAAACTAAGGCTCATATCGAAGTCTCAAAAATTTACATTTGATCGTCTCACATATTAGGTGCAACAAAAGCCAGAAAATGGCATCTAACACACTAAGCGACTTTCGAAAAAATATTTAGATATATAGCATCAACAATGATACTCCTGGATTTTGTATGCTAATAAAAAGACAGCCGCCCATCATTTTCCCGACCAACCCAACCTTACTTAACATCCACGATCGTGCGTCAACGAACCTCGTCAAAATACCCCCCCTTATTTCGCAATAACCCCCAATAGTACGAAATGTTTCGGATGTCAGTGCTCTTGGGGTGAATGACCTTGGTTGCTCCTACTTATCAACGAATTTGCACGTAGACCGCTCACGCTTGACCGATGGAGGTTGAATGGGAAATTTGAAAACTTTTTGGTTGATTGTCTATGGAAATTTACGCACTTTTATTCTTGCTAACGGTTATGGCCCAATAAAGCCAGTGCCAGTAAAACCATTTACTATTATTTATTTGAAAATTTCCGCCATTAGCAAAAATGACAGCGATTTTAATTAATTTAAGAGCAATTTTATAAGAATACTGTGAATTATTCATCAATCATTCAATCTTTTAATGAATTTGCTTTGTAACGCTCGCATTAAAATCTTTGCAAGCTTGCATAAGTTTCTGAGAATAATTTATTTGCAAAAAGACAGTAATTAAACAGGTTCGAGTTGTTACATCAAATATTTTTAAATACAACATGGAATTAAATCGAATGTTTCTCGCAATTGAAAAAAATTACAATAATAACAAAAATATAGCTGAATTAAGTTAAATTGACTTATTTTCAAAGCTGTTCGCTATATATTTATTATCAAAAACCTTAAGATGCCTAAGATTTTTAAAGATTAAATTTTTATGCATAGAAAAATGGAGTTCAAATCTTTTCTTATGTTACGAATACACACTGCATTTACTAAAGATAGAGCGTTGAGCATTGATAAAAATGTTAACTTAAAGGTCAATGCTCGGGTGAATGTGCCAAAATGGCAAACCAACATATCTTGGACTGGTCCTCATTGGTAGAAAATTACTTCCGGATATCTTCATATTTTTGTTGGTGTAGGTTAATTCTTACCAAAAGTTTGTTTGGAAGCTAATATATCATGTGTTATGATAATATAGCTTTTTGGGTAAAGAACGAAATATTTTTCCTTTATTTTCCTTTAATGGGGATGTGAAGGCCGCAAATTACTACTGTGGGCCTTAACTTTTTCAAAGTGAATTTGTTATTAAAACTGTATAAATCAATTATATAATTATTAGCGGCCGCCCGCCCGTTTTACCGGCTTGGTCCCCATTCCCGTTGGAATATCGGGATAAAAAGTATTATATGTTTTAATCCAGGTTATTTTCTATCTGTGTGCCAAATTTCAACCAAATCCGTTAAGTAGTTTTTGTGTGAAAGAGTAACAAACATTCATATATCCATACTCGTAGTAGGATGTCTTTCCGTACATAAAGAAATCTTATAAACTTAAGCTCTAGAATTGCATAGAAACCGAATGCCGCTATTTCAAGTCAAACCTTAAATGGCAATAAAAAGTAACATTACCCTGACCAACTAGTCATAAAAAATATGCATATCTTAAGTTGACACGAGTATTTTTCAATGGAACTCAATAAGTGTGGGTCATCTGGTGACCACGCACGGCCCCTGAAAAGGGGTCGAACGAAACGTCGAGGTCGCTTGTCGGGAAAAAGTTCAGAAACATTCTAACTATACATGATATTTTTTTTATCAGTGCACAAATTTTTAGCATCGACTCAGAATCGATAAGTGAACAACTTTCCCCCAACACCGCTGTCTCTCTTATGGAATCTAGTGTGAACAAGTGCCAGGAAACATTTAGTTTTAGCTATGTCACTACCGAAGATATTATTAAAGCATTCAAAGCAATAAATATTAAAAAAACAGAAGATCTCTGGGGCATATCTACAAGTATCATCAAATCAATAATTGATGTGATAGCTCCATCATTAGCAATAATTTTTAACCAATGTGTAAGTGAAGGGGTCTTTCCTAATTTAATGAAAAATAGTAAAATAATTCCTCTATTTAAAGCTGGTGACAAAAGTGACCCAGCAAATTTTAGACCTATATCCATACTACCAGCAATAAGTAAAATATTTGAGAAATTAATTTATGCTCAACTTTTAGAATATTTTAAATTAAATAGTATACTGCATGAGAAACAGTTTGGTTTTTCAAAAGGTAAAAGTACAACTGATGCTGGGGTTGCATTTCTAAAACATGTACTTGATGCCTGGGAGGACAAGCAGGATGTAATCGCTATTTTTTGTGACCTTTCCAAGGCATTCGATTGTGTTGATCACCAAACACTATTAAGGAAGTTAAAACATTATGGTGTTTCTGAAATGTCAGTAAGCCTTATGCATTCATATCTGTATGAAAGAACTCAGAAGGTAGTTATTAATAAAACTGAGTCTACCGGAGCTCCCATTACTATGGGCGTACCCCAAGGATCAATATTGGGCCCGCTGTTGTTTTTAATATACATAAATGACCTTCCTTACTACGCGAAGAATTTATGTGAGACAGTGCTATTTGCCGATGATACATCTCTAGTCTTTAAAGTAGATAGAGGTGATGACTGTTCTGACGAAGTGAATAGTGCTCTTTCAAAAGTGTCACATTGGTTTAATAGTAATAATTTATCATTAAACTCAAAGAAAACTAAGTGTTTAAAATTTTCGTTACCTAATGTAAGACAAGTTGATTTTCATATAAGACTAGACGGCGATATGGTCGCATTCATTAACAATACAAAGTTTCTAGGTATTATATTAGACTCGCGACTACAATGGGATCCTCATATCGAAGCTTTGGCGAGTAGACTCAGTTCGGCCGCATTCGCAGTTAAGAAAATAAGGCTCTTAACCGATATTGAAACGGCTAGAATAGTCTATTTTAGTTATTTTCATAGTGTTATGTCCTACGGCCTTTTGTTGTGGGGCTCAGCCGCTAACATCCACAGTATATTCGTGCTCCAAAAAAGGGCTATTCGCGCCATTTACAACCTCCGATCGAGAGATTCTTTAAGAGATTTATTTAAAGAAATAAACATTTTAACTGTTGCAGGACAATACATCTATGAAAATATAATCTATGTGAAAAAGTATTATAATACATTTGTAAAGCAGAGCGATATTCATCGCTTTAACACAAGAAATAAAGATAAACTTGTCGTTCCCAAGTTTAGGCTAGAAAAATCCAGAGCCTCATTTCTGGGGAAAAGCATAGCCTTTTTTAATAAAGTTCCACAGCGTATAATTGAACTACCATTGCATAAATTTAAATGTTACATTAAAGAGTCGCTGATGAGCAAAAGATACTATAAAGTAGACGATTATTTGAATGACCGCAATGCATGGTCATGATGTAACACATAACATAATCACTGTTTAATATGATGTATTTTTATACTAAGCAATTGTTGTATTAGTAACGATATGTTTTTTTTTGTAAATGTCGTTACCTAACTAAGAAACGCTGGCAAGTTTCTTGCGCCCATTCTTCTTGTCAGTTAAAAAAGTCTTGAATGGGTGGTAGGAAAATATTGACGATTCATAAGTACATATTTATTATGTCTAAGTGAATAAAGAATATTTTTATCTTATCTTATCTTATCTAGAAACATGGGTCGAAATACGACAAAAATTTTTGGACTTCCCATACTAATTCGATCACGTGATCAGTCCGATTTGTATGAAAGGCCAAAAAAATTTTGTCATATTTCGACCTAATTTCAGAATCGGCAAGTTGTTCACTTGCCGATTCTGAGTCGATCCTAAAAATTTGTGCACTAATAAAAAAATTATCCTGTATATTTCTTCAAGTGCATAAAAATTATTGTTTTATTAAGAAACATGTTATTTTTCTGAACATTTTAAAATTGCTGTTACATTAGAATACCTCTGAAATATTTCACAATAATAAGACTCTACACTGCCATACTATGTGAATGATTCACTGTCTAAAATTAGGTCTTTTAACCTTATACTCTTGGTTTCATTCATTATAGAGTTATAACGTAATTTGTCAATAAAGTAGATCGGATTTTAATATTTCAAATAAGAAACTTAGTCTCTCAGAATATTTCAGCCAAAATTACAAATTTACAGTTACTGAAAACCTTACTAAACTCCGTCCAATTGAATGGACTCATTAAAACTTTTCCCAAACGCAGTATACTTCCAAAACTCAATTTAAGTCATTTGAAAACACAGTTCCCGTATTATTATATCGCTTGCAAACATACTATATCATATATCATAGTTACTATAGTACTTATACTATAATATAGGCATGAGCGATCTACCATCATAGAACGAAGTTCACCCAAATATAAAGGTGAACGCACTAGGTGTAATGACCTTTTTTATTCATACATATGATTTTTGCAACACATCCATTCAAAACAAATTTAATATCAAACGACAGGCAATTTAATAAGATTTACATATATATATTTTTTATGGAAATTGGTTAAGTGGTTTTTGAAATAAACTCCTTTTTGTGAAGGAATTCGCGCGTGTATGAACTCTGTGTTACGAAACTTTGTTTTGTGATGAGCTTTATTGTTTTCCGTGTTTGCACGTTGTTTTGGTTCAACGAACTTGCTGAAGAACACCATAGTCACATATTATTTGTCATTTTATATAAAAATATGAAAGATAATGTAAAATTTAATAATGAAGGAGTATGTTCGTAAAATGACTCTGTGGTTTATTAAAAATTTTGCATATGAAATCATTTGCAAAAAAATATTGAAAGACGAAAATAAATTATTCAATGTAATCATAATGAAAGAGCATTTCTCAAACCAACTTGGCGAATACATAAAAAAATTAACACATTCCAACTTTTTGCAAAAAAGTAAACGCAGCGATGAAATCTCAAAAATGGCAGCAAAACTTCAGAAAATTCGCCAAAAAAAAAAGGACCACCACCATTTCCGAACACTCTTTACTAAAAAAAAAGAAAAACGCTAAAATTGTCGCGGGAAAATGGCGAAAAAGGTGACGATCAGCACTTTTTTTCCGATGTGACGACTACGTAACGTTCGGCCGTGCATTCAACTCGCTCGGTCGTTCATTGACCTCAGAATTTCGGCGGTTCAACGCCCGGTCGCCGGCCGCGTATTTTTGTTCGCGAGCAAGACAGCAACACAAACAGAAAGAGAAGGTGACAGGCTGATGTTTTGCAGACATAGATAAGACGGAGTTGTCTATGATTTATAAATTAGTGAGGTTTTTTTTTGTGGTAAAACTTTGCGATGATGACACATTGAATGTTTATAATTACTATGTTTAAAATAGCTATGATGAATTGTAGTGGGTGTTCTTGAGAATTTTAAGTGATGTCTAGGGAAACAGAGGTTAAAGTGAATACGTATTTAAAATTATTGGTCTTTTACTTAATGACATCTTCACTACATAGTATAAAATAAAGTCGCTTTCTCTGTCCCTATGTCCCTTTGTATGCTTAAATCTTTGAAACTACGCAACGGATTTTGATGCGTTTTTTTTAATAGATAGAGTGATTCAAGAGGAAGGTTTATATGTACTTTTTATCCCGATATTCCCACGGGAACGGGAACCACGCGGGTGAAACCGCGGGCGGCCGCTAGTGCGTAATAAATTTTTCCCTACTTTTTGGGATACTTATCCTATTTATATTATAAATGCAAAATTTTGCAAAGATGTCTGTGCGTTGCTCTTGCACGCAAAAACTACTGAACGGAGACTCAGACTTTAGATGAAAATTTAATAAAACTTATACGTCGAATTATCGCATAATCAAACTGTTTATCCCAATATTCTCACTGGAACGGGTACCTACCGGGCGGAATAGCTGGTAGGTATAGGTACTATTAGACTTAATCATAAGTTTTCATAGGTATTTTTATTAACAAAATAAAACCAATATTATTTCCAATGTTTTATATACTTAACTTACATTATATACTTAACTTACATTCGCTTTGAAGCCGTTACTCATTCATTTTTATAGGACATTGACCTACAATATAAGCAGATTCACATGAATCGCAGAAGAATGTTATTACAAGGAAAAATTGTGAACTTTAATAAATCATTTAGTATGAATAATTAGGTAGTTGTTCGCCTTGGCTTTCCTTGAGGTTATTTTTTGACATACTTTTTGATATTATACAAGCATCCCGCCTGCATGACCTCGCATGGGTGTGATTCAGTCATTTTACTTAAAATTTTCACGCAAAAAGAAGCCTACGTCTTCTTAAGGTCTTGTGTGCCTAAATACATCAAAATTTGTTTTATGATTTAGGCGTTCTCGTGGGAATATCGGGATAAAATATTGCCTATATGTTAATCAGGGATAATGAAGCATTCTAAAATTAAAAGAATTTTTGAAATCGGTACAGTAAATTTTGAGCTTATTCGTTACCTACATACCAAACAAATCTTTCCTCTATAATATAGTATAGTAATTTGGATGCATTATTACTTGCGTAGAGCTAAGTGATATTTTGGTCTAAATTTAAACCACCGCAATAAAAATCTATTAATCATTTAAATTAAATTGGTTATCAAATAGTGGCAATTATAATCGTCCAATTTTACTTACAAAATAACCTGCTTTTTTATTGCTCAAAGCCTAAAATTTGGTGACAATAGTCCAAGTAAAAAATTGCGTAAAAATAATTTTCGCGTAAAACCTAATTTTATCGTATTTCTCTCATTGAATGACATGGGTTTAAATGCCATTGACAAAAATATGTCACACAAACTTACAAATTACAATCGCATTACGAAATATTTGTAACAAAAGTGCAAACATCTGAAACACAATCTGACACTTTCCTGAGTTCACTTTTTAAAGATATTCGGTCATAGAGAGCAATGATCTCCGATGACACCTAGACACGAACCTTGTTTTGATTCAGCGCCATCTAGCGGTGAATAGCTTTGATTGTAATTTTGACGCGGTTGAACTTTGTAAGTGCAATGTCCTTTTACAAGTAGATTGTTTGAGGTGGATATGCGGAAATGTCGATTATAAATTATGGCATTTAGACGTAGTGAATGTTCAAATACCAGAATAATAAGTATTGATTTTAAATAATAAACATATTCCACATGATAAATAGATTACTAGCTATAATGATCAAATTGTAGGAAGTACCTAGTTAATATACCTACGTGTTTAGGATATTGAAACTACTATTGTTAAATTAATAATACTAGTGACGTTAAAAATTATGTAGGCAGCGCTATTACCGAGTTCAGGCTAAAATGGCTAATTACTTATTTAACTAAACTTATAAAGCGTAGTAAATATCTGATTGATGCCTCACAAAATCACTGGCAATATAATCAATAAATTAGCCACAATTACATTTAAACTGTATTTCAACCACGATGTCAATGAAACAAACAATAATAAGGAAAACAACAGTTTCACGGCGGGTCATTGCTAGGCCGCGCTCAGCGCCATCTCTTATCGGGTAGAAGTACTAAGGTTCGTTAGACTCCCAAACTAAGTTTAGTGACCCCACCTTATCTCAATTTGTATGACGCATAGCAGATTTATTTTTCACTGTCATCCTTCGCGGAAATGATCGAGTACTTTTGCAGTCATTGATTGTTTTTTGATTTGCATATTTCTTTCAATGAAGTTTGATTTTTTCAACACCTATTAAACCGACTTTGAATAAAGGTGGTTGAAAACTTTATCAGTCTGTGTAAATTGTTGAGTTGCATAATATTCGAATATGTGCTGTGCTGTCTCTATACATATTTGACAATAATTATCCTCCTGTCATTAATTTTGTATATTATATTGTCTATATCGTATATTGCCTTTAATTTATAATTAATTTATTGTTGAGGAAGAGCAGTGCCTCCGAACACAGGCTGTTTCTGCTTAAATGGAGGCTCCAATCCACAAATTTAATTAAAGCTCTATAGTAAAATATTTTTATTTTATTTTATTTATTATGTCTTTTAATATGAGCCTCAACAGACATAAGTACCTACGACTGAGTATGTTTTTTTATCAACTCATTTCTTCTAAATAACTATTAATAAATTTACTTCACATGAGTTGATTTAACAAATTCGCACAATATTCTTCACTTAACAATAATAAAGAATTAAAGTCCAAAATATCAATGACAAACAAAATTTCAGTACTGCAAACTTTTATAATTTTATTACTTTTTCTCAAGCTTAAATCGAATTCATTATTTGCAATTGCTGTCATCAACAGCCATTATAAGTACCCACTGCTGGGGCACAGGCCTTCTTTATGGATGGATAAGGAGAATGGGCCATGCATGACCCAACACGCGGGCCAAATGCGGATTAAATAATAAATAATAAAAATAGTTTAATAAAAAACAAACTAAATAGACTGGAGAAAATCTTATATGTAATGTAATATTGGATTGATGCGTAAGTGGGTATTAACGACTGCAAACGCGGCCGAGACCAATCTATCGTGCCTTCTGAAGCGCGGGGAAGCTCGAGATTATATATCTCAATTCTCAATACTCAATAATTTATTGCAAACCATAGTGTACATACACAAGGTGGTAAAAGCTTATAATCTAAAGATCACCATGGACCCTGTCAGGCACGCAATTTGGTGGACTATCTTTAGTCACCCATCCCGTAACCGACCATTGCAAAAGTTGTTTAACTTCAACGATCACAGGCCGAGCGCACTAACCACTGCGCGACGGACTCCTCTAATTTATACTTAGTAAGAAATACATAAAGTAGGGATGGGCCGAACTTCGTTTTGCATTCGGTTTAACCGAACTTCGGTGGATTGAACCGAATTTTGGCATTCGGCCGAAGTTCGGCTTAAATGCCGAACATTTGGTAAAAGAAAAAGCAAATAAAACACCTGCACTATATTGATTTAAATTAACAGAACATAAAATCTGACACACGTGTTAAATAAAATAAGTCCATTACATTCTTCATAATCATGGTCATTTATTTGTTAATTGGTAACAAACTATCATATTCATTTTGCTACTTTGCAATTTAAATCTTAATTTGTATGTAAAAATCAAATTAAATAAGGTCTTCTTAAATAATGAGTCTTAAAAATCAAGTTTCGAGAGATATCTTAAATAGTCTTTGAATTTACTTCAAACAAAAAAAAAACATATCCGCATTGGGCTCGCGTGGTGTGAGTTATGATGGCCCATGATCGTTATCCATCCATAAGGAATTACTAATGCTAAAGTTTCGTTGTTGCAAAGACCCATGTGCGATTCCAATCAGAAACATTATAATAATTATAATAATCAACCAAACCAGTTATATTTTGTTTGCTTGTAAAGATTTTTAAAGATCTTTTCAAGCACCTTTCAGTGAAAATGAATGACAAAGTATAAATAAGAGGAGCCCGCCGCGCAGTGGTTAGTGCGCTCGGCCTGAGATCGTTGAAGTTAAACAACTTTTGCAATGGTCGGTTACGGGATGGGTGACTGAAGATAGTCCACCAAATTGCATGCCTGACAGGGTCCATGGTGATCTTTAGATTATAAGCTTTTAGTGAAAATGAATGCGTTTACGTTTCAACTAGTTTCTACAAGTGGTTGTGGCTGCCTATATTGTGAGATTCCTTTGGGATGCGATGATTCGTGATCGAGTGTTGTTTGTTTACTACTTAACTCAGGTATAGAAAAACGGACTTTACATAGAAAGAAATCCATAAACAAAACACGACTTGTTACTCCCGAGACATGGTGGTGAAAACGAACCGAACTTCGACCGAAGTTCGGCCGAGTTTTAGATTTTTACCGAATGTTCGGCCGAAGTTCGTATTCGGTTCTAACCACTTTCGTCCCCATCACTAATAAAGATACTGTTTAGAGTCGTTGTTTAAAACATTGTACAATATTGTGCAATTTCAACCATATCACATGTTTAAAGTACTATTGGCAACCTCCTTGTCCGAAGCCGGTTAAAGTTATCCATACTAATATTATAATTGTGAAAGTGTGTTTGTTTGTTTGTTTATTTGTTTGTTTGTTTGTTTGTTTGTCCTTCTTTCACGCCAAAACGGAGCAACGGATCGACGTGATATTTGGTATGGGGATAGTTTGGGAGCTGGAGAGTAACATAGGCTACTTATTATTCCGGAAAATTGAGTAAAAATTGTAATTTTCTATGAAAAATCGTTTAACTGTCGTACCTTCGATACAAAACTGTCATTTCTTCCATTGCCGTTTCCAAAGAGTATGTAATCACTGACGTCTACGCGGTCAAAATCGAATACTAATCTTTTCTATAAGCTTAGAATAAAAAAATGTACTGTAACTAGCGCCAAAAATGCCCCAGTCACGCAGAGTTATCTGACACTCACTCTATTTCACAGAGTAATTTTTATATGTAGGAAATAGAGACCAAGCTTGGGCCCCTTTATTGGTAGTGTGTAACTAGCGCTATCTGTTGTCTGGTGTAGGCAACTTTTGGTGTATAAACACACACGCAAGATGTTGGTGACCGCGTCCACTATTATATGGTAAAACAACGTTTGCCGGGTCAGCTTGTTAAGTATAAATGTACATAATTTCGGAAAATAAGTGTTTGTGTGTCTGTGTGTCATAAAAGTGTTTTGCTATTCGTTTTAAAATACTTACATCAATATCTAAAATCTAAAAGCGCTTGAAAGTCTCCAGGCCTTAAGACCTGAGTCACAATAGATATTTAAGGTAACAATGACGACATCTCCTACGAGAGATGCATAGGCATAGCCCCTTACATTCAAATAATAATAATACCCGTATCGATTTGGTTAAGATCATGGTCCACCAAGAATTTAACTACTTTTGTTGATTAATAAATTTGAAAAGTGATGAAGTATGCCTACCCATTAAAAATTTCGACAATAATAAGGATTTCGTTAACGTAAATAAAATAACGACCGCTAGTCCTACTACTAATTAATATTAATATCCTACTTTAATATTATACATGTGAAAGTTTAGATGTTTGTTTGTATGTTTGTTACTCAATCACACCAAAACTGCTCAACGGATATGGCTGAAATTTGGGACACAGATACTTTGTAGCCTGGAGCGGAACTTAGGCTACTTTTTATCCCGGAAAAATTTCACATTCCCGCGGGATAACGTCGTGTAGACCACGCGGTCGAAGCCGCGGGCGGAAAGCTAGTCGTTAATAAAATTGCAAATCATGAAGAACAATAATATTTCTCAATTTTACAATATTAGCCACCAGTCCGCATTGGGCCCGCGTGGTGGGTCATGCATGACCCATGCATAGCCCCAGCAGTGGGGACATTAAAAAGCTGGTAATGATGAATTTTCCATACAAATACCTGCAAAGAAAAACAGTCACAATGCAAACCGAAGTATGAATCAACAGTATTTGTATAATTTATCATTACTTTTATTTATAAATGGCCACAGTATGTTACTTAAGGGAAAACAATGTAACAATAGTTCAACGATCGATTACTATACGTACTACAATTAAATTGCTGATAAAAAAATATGACATAATATCATAGGTCACCGACATTGCCTACTAACGCCATCTAGTGGGGAGTATCGCAACTATCAAATTCACAGCACCCAAAAATTACACATGGCATCGAGAGAAAGGACTGTAGAAGGTTTCGATGTGAAAAGCGTTCGTGGCATCACGCCAAAATGTTTGAACCTTTCTCTTGGGAGTTTAGTTCCGCTATCCGACGACAGATGGCTGCACATGTCGCAAAGTTAGTGCAGTAATCGTAGAAATTTCGCAGTGGTTTTAATTGCGGAATACTAATTTTGAAATAATTTCTTAGGTATGTATGTTTTTAAAAATAGTAAGTAATGTAAATCTTATGTTATATAATGATTTATAATCTAGGATTTCTGACTTAAAAGCTGTGTAACAAAATTTCCTCTACTTACAACCAAAAAAACGCTGAGCTAGAGGAATGTAATAAGATTTTTAAATTCAAAAAGCTCCATATCGACCCTTTTTTTCTCTCCCCAAATCCGCGAATAAGTGAGCAACTTCTAAGGGGGATCACAAAGACTTAAACCAAGGCCGGTCCTTCAGACTGAGAGGGTATAAGGATCCACAATCTTAAGAACGCTCTCATTATAATATAGGGACCTACGCTACGCTACGTAGAGACGCCCGGTTTTTTGTACAAAATCTTTATTTTTACGGTAGTACGTAGTACATTATAACCTACGTACTAGAGGAGGAGTCATCCCAAACAAAGAAAAGAAAGAAAGAATCTAGTTGAAATGTGTTCTCTATACTTTTAACTCAATGCATAATATTGCAGAAAATACTGTAACGAATAGATAGCGCAAAGTTTTAAAAATGGCAGCAAAAAGATTCCTAACCTAAAATAACATCGAATTTAAATGTCTGCTAAAAGTGAGTACCTATGCCTACCTAGGTACAGTTACATATTCTTTGAAAATAACTTTATTTCAGTAAAATAAAACTCTATAGTGTCGAAAAATGAAGTATATTACAAATATAAATGATGAATGATGATATTTAAACCCATTTTAGCAGCTGCTTCTAAAAATAATTCAAATAAAATTAAAAAAGGAAGAATAAGTGACAAGAGGTTTGTCAATCAAATCGCAAGATTTGAACTTCAAATACTCTTAAATAATTAAAATAAAAAACAAAAACATACCTAGTTAAAGAAAAGAGTTCGGTAGTCAAATCGCGAAATTTGAACTCGGAATACTTTGACCTCGAAACCCAAGGGCAGAGATTAGCGGACTGTGGGTCACCTACATTTTGCCAGCGATCTTGTTTGGGGTCAATAGCACGGACGTTTGCAATACATTCCGAATTTGTAATTGGAATATGAGATTGAAAACTTTTTGGAACTTAAAATTACACAATGTGTCATATAAATTGTAGAGATAAAGATAATAGAGAGAAGAGATCATAGCACAATTTGTAAAAACAAAATGTGTAAAACAACCGATTTTTAATCTTTTATGAAAATTAAATTAATTATTTAAGTTGCAGTGTTTAGTCAAACAAACATCTTATTTGAAAGCAAAGAAAAGTAAACGATTCCATACGAATTGCTCTAGTTTAATTATTTTAGTATCAGTTGATTTTATTACCTATCCATTTCTTTCGGGGTGTTAAGTAAATTACCTACTGTAAATTGAAAATATGTTTGTTAGAATTGTATTAAATAATATGGTGGTTTAGCAACACATGATTGTTTAGCATTAATGTTTATTTAAAAACTTTGTTGTGTTTAATAGTAAATTAACATAACTATTAGGTATGTACTTCATAAATCATTAAAAAAATTACCACATTACAGACATAGCCATTCTTCATAAAAAAAATGCTTCCACAAGTCTATTCATGACACTCCCCTTTTAAAATCCTTCGCTACGTGAAAATACTTGCTTTCATTCCACGTGGCGTGGCTGTTGGAAATGGGTCAGCCATTGTGGTCCGACAATTATGCACTGTCTCACTCGCACTGTCAGCCGTGACGTACGTGTGAAAGAGATGGGCCCCCTAGTTAGGTGGTATGAATTTTTCAAAATAGCTGTTTGTTTTTGTTAGGTAATGTTGGCCAGTATGTGGAAATAGTTTAGTTATAGAAAAAATGTTGTGCCCTTTTTAAGTTTATTACACAATGACGATACTGACGAAAATCCATAGAAACGATAACACTTTGAAAACCAAACTTTTTTTGGAAACGCTATTAAAATATTGACTTTAGATAAAATAGAACACAGTGCATAGCAAAAAGCCACTTGTCAAGGCATTTTTCAGCTACAATTGATAGCGGTTTCAGGAAAATGTGCGCGGTATCTATGTTTTATCTTTACGAAATGTGTTTGTGGACATTTTCTAGCTATCGGAGTGAAACTTGTTTTGGATTTAATTCTTTTCTATTTTATAATCTGTCTGTGATATTAAATCCATTCAAACGAAATCATTTGATTCAGTACGACGTAGCATATAATTTTATTCTTCTTTAAATGTAGAGCCATTTCTTTAAAATCTTTATTAAGCTAAATAAAGTAAGTGGAAAATTTCTTCTAGCATATAGATAAATTTGAAGAAAATTTGTGTTGATCTGACATTTTAAAAGTATAAAATATTATATTAATAATTTGTAGTCTTGTTCCTAGTTAATTAACGTCATGGACTAACATGATACTGTCGACTATGTTTTGATAAAATTTGGCATACAGATGTGACCTGCATTTGATGACTACAAGCCAGATGTCACTGGCATAAACTACATTTAGGAATAAGTACAAACAAAATCTTAAATATTTGTTTCAATATATTATTCTAAAGTATCACATGCCTTTAACTCTGTGGTCCGGCCAAAAAGTAGATATAAGTTTATTCCTCGGAATCATCATCATCATCATGTCAGCCGAACGATGCCCACTGCTGGGCATAGGCCTCCCCCAAGGATCTCCACAACGCAAAGAGAAATAATCCAAAGTATTTTTTTAATCAATTAGTCAAGTAGAAATTTTTCAATTTAACTGAACTTAGAAAAACATTAAAAGAATCTAGAAGCGTTTAATAACCGTGTAATTTTCTCGTTAATCGCGCAAACTGTAAATGCGACTGGCAACCAGCTATAACTCGACAATCACCGCTACTTTTTAGTACGTAACTGTCGTACTACATAACAGTAACATTATCCGTTAAAAATGCAAATTAATGAAAGTTCACGCGCGAATCTACTTCACACCAACTAATTCAGTAATTAAAACACAAACATATTTTATCCCAAACCTGAAAGAAAGTTTCGCACCGCTTTTAACGTAACAGTTGTAATTTTATAACGTTACGTCATGAAAACGCATAATCGTTATACCGAGTTGTGCCACAACACTAGTACATAAACACAATAAATTATAATAAAAGAAAATTATTTTTGAATGATCGTAATCAAACCTTGCATTCCAAATTAAAAATCCAGCTCTTAAATAAAGAGCGCACTTCCACTTTTTGTTTTTTTAATTCATCTTCACACTAAATTGCACTTGCACAAAACAAAAGAGTTTATTTAACCTTTTAAAAACTTAAAAGTTCCGATTTCGAAATTTCAAATTCGCGCGGTAAACGTAAGGACCCGCTCACACGTTGAGTGTCAAGCGGGCCGGGAGTGACTAGGAAATGAACGCGGGCCCACACCACCGTTGTACTGTAGCACACACACTTTGCCCGTTCATGCATGTACGAAGCGAGGTGCATATTCTTTGACATGCCATGTTTATTTATAGGCCTACTGGTTACATGACACGTTGTTGTGTGTGTTCTTATCTTAATTATATTTTATTTTTATTTTATTGTTCACGAATTTTACCGAAAACCCTTAAAGAAGTCAAACTTTTAATAATTTTTTTTAATTTTGATGTTTGGGCAATTTTCAATTTTGGTGGTGAATGTTGGCTAGAAGCTAGCGACAGTTCAAATTCATAATCTTGATTCATGATTCGAAACAATATAAATGGCAGATTAAAAATCTTCGCGTAGAGGCTACATAGCGGTTCCAAGAGAAAAATGTTAGGCGGCTAAATCACAACAACCGTTATTACATAACAGTCTGCTAGAAAGGGACGGAAAGAGAGTGTCGCCTACGTCCGAAAGAGATGCAGCTATTCAAGATTGTGTAACGCAACACAGAGAAAGCTCGTACTTTCTTTGTACATAACCACAGCCTTTGATAGAGAGGTGTTCGTGTGTGCGCGCCTTTACATTTTTGAGTTTCGAACGAAAGAGCGTAAGTTTGAAAGGAGGATTTTCGAAAGAGGACTCTTTTAGAAGGATGGTAGAGTGGCAACTTGAGCGCTAAGACGTTGGTTTTAAAAGCTATTTTTTCGTGGACGTCGCGGCGAGCTTGGCTGCTTTTTGACAAGGTTCATTGACACGTGGTTTGGCGCGCTGATAGGCCTACACCGATTTTTTCCACCATATTGTGGGCCTCGCTGAAAACTGCTACAAAAGAAGCGATCTTTTCACAGAACTAAAACTAGGGCATGCGTAGTCCGCAGTTTTTTAATCGATTTTTCCTTGAAATGGGAGGATAAAGTGTTATTTAACGCTTTTCTCGAGTGCATTTTAGCGTACTTTGGCGACACATAGATCTGTTATTAGTGTCTGTCCCGAAATGAGGACATGGCAATAAATTTCGCTAATATCGCTACTTGACAATAGATGGCGCTGTACATGAAATGCCGCAACAATACCGGAAAAAATGTGAAAAAACTTAAAAAAACAGTACCACAAACATTTTAATTTAATGTAGAGTAAATTTTATTGTTTATACATTACTTTTTGACAATAACTACGGTTAAGGTTAAGGTTCTTTTTGAGGTTTTATAAGTCAATTGTCACCTAAATATGCATATTAACAATATTTTGATATACAAAACTAAAAATAAACAGTACTTTTGTCTGAAAATAGATACATCACTGTAAAACATTATTGCATCACAGCGAAGGAAGTGAAATGGGAGTCATAATATTTATACAGCTATCTTTGTCCGGCGGTAGCGCGTCATCTTTGTCGCACTCGCTTGGTTACCCGTTACGGTAGCGGAAGCGTGCGACTTATAACCGTCTCTTTTCGTCGTGCAGTGCAGGCGATATGTCTGGTTCGCTCGTGCAAGGTAACGCAGTGCATTGACCTGTCCTTGTTGTCTATGTGTGCAGCCTTGCTGTTGTACGTTACGTTTGTATGTATTTGTACGTGCATCTTTAGGGATGTTATACACGGAGGGAATTTAATTTTTTATTTTTATTTTTCTTTTCAGGGGATAAAAGATTTTGATGTCGTATTAGATGGTTTGGTAAAAAAAATGACTTTTATATAGGTACTGAATGGGGTTCATGTTGGGAAAAAAATATACAAACTTATTTAACAAAAAATTATTTTTATAAAAAAATAAAACCGCCTTCTTAAAAACCACATCAAAAAAGTAAGAAATAATTCCTCACCAAATAAATAACGTAAGTACTTTGAAGTCGGGCGTGAAACATGTACAATTTTTTGTTGTTTTTGTTAAAACCCGCCCCACTTCAAAGTACTTACGTTATTTATTTGGTGAGGAATTATTTCTTACTTTTTTGATGTGGTTTCTTAGAAGGCGGTTTTATTTTTTTATAAAAATAATTTTTATTTCACTCTTTTTAGTGCATCGTGCAGGCAATTTGCGTGTTTTCTGGTAAATAGGTATGTGATTTAACTCAAAACCTCCTTTTTCGAAGTCGGTTAAAATACCTTGAGGTATCCCCTTTTTAACAAAACAAGAATCATCTAAATCGGTTTATAAACAAAGGAGTTATGCCTAAAGATACGTATTAAATTCACATAAAGTGGTAACGAAAACGACAGTATTTTCAAGATTTCCTGAAAACTACTAAACCGATTTCAAAATTTCAAAAAATGGGACCAACTTGGAATTCAACCTGATGTAACAACGTTTGAACCATTTGAATCGGTTCAGCCGTCTTCGAGTAATCGGTGGACATACACAAAAAAAAAAAACATACATACAGACGAATAGAGAACCTCCTCCTTTTTGATTTAGAAGTCGGTTAAAAATGAGATCATCACTTCACATAATAAATTTGGATTTAGAACTGTGCAACATAGTGCTATTTTCAATCATAGAATTCAACTGAATAAAACAAAATATTAAAACCTAAATAAATGGTTTAATTAACAAAGCGCGTCCGCAATTTGCTTTGTGATACCTATAATTGTTTTATTTTATTAAATAGTACCTACACGTGAAAATTTGACATACAGACTTAAAATATTAGATAATATAAAAGCAAATGTAACCTCGAAAGGCTTGTTATAAAACAATAAGTGAATTCAGACAAAGTCACAGTTCACCACTACTATCTACAATAATAATCTTTATAATAACTTAAATAGCTTCTGCACGTTAAAAACAATTCTTAAGCCGCTACTTAACCAACAGAACACCATAGTACCGTCTGAATGAAGGCCGAACGTTAGCACGGCATAAAATGAATGAATCAGATCTTAATATTCCTAGAAATACATTGTGATTATAGACATTTTTCCCCTTTTATTGTTAATCGTGCGTTTTTTTTTTAATTACAATGCTACATAGAAATGGTTAAGCGAGTTTTATTTCAATAAATTACTTTTTTAATTAATTTTAGACAAATTAATTTTATTGCTTGTTGGGTTTTGCTCGTAAAAAAAATTTTTTGAAAGGTTGTGAAGTGATATAGATGAAAACTCGTACGATATGTCGTACAAATTTTCATCAGAACAATCCCCTTGCGGGTGAAGTAGTGGGAAATCTCTACTCTTAACACTATCATTGCGGGTATTCTGGCGATCAATCTTATTTTCTTTAATCTTATCTATCTTCACCTTACGGATTAAAGTTTCGCAGTTTGAATATGGATCTTTCGGTGAGTAATCTATTATTTTACTACTAATTTATAGCAATGGAATCCAGTGTTTGTGTAGATTTTTTTTAAATATGTAAAAAATTAAATAACAACCAGAAAACGAAAACTCAAAAGTATTAATAGCAATAAAGGTTAAGTCCAGGTGAAGGAAAACGGGCCATCGCATAAACGTTTCAGAATTTTAGTAATAGCTGTTAGCTTAATTTTTTACGTTGTTATACTTACAAAACGTTGTGTGTGCCATTTTTCTATTTAATTTTCAGTTCTTACCTGTAAAGAAAAGAACAATAATGTAATTAATACTTATGCTGTTTAACATTTTCCAGCAAAATGTAAGTAAGTACAAAATAATTTTAAACGAAAATTCTTATCGTGTTTATTTAAAATTTTCTGTTATTAGAGATTAATGATAAAATATTGGTGTATTTATTATGATAGCTGACTACTTAAAAAGCTAATTAATTATCATTAGAAGATTCTTAAAGACCTTCTACCATTACAACCTCTATTAAAAACTTACTAATTTTTTTCTCAAAAAAATAAATTCCTTAAATCAATCATAATTTCTCGTGCAAACACCCCTTTTCACGCCAAAAAACAACAAACAATCACGCATGCACTGCACCTTACAGTAGTTATAAAAAAGTTGCGTCAGAGTTCATAAAAAAAGTCTGCGAGCCGTCAACGCAAGCATTACATCACACTGTACGAATGTGTGTATGACGTATATGTTTATGTGAATACTCGTCACACACACACGCGTCACATGCGGTGTTACCTCCGTGTGTGTCCGGCCTAATCTTCTGTGGAATGTGTCCCCCTTTTAATGAGGAGGTAGGTACGATTTTTTTTAAAGCTAAGGCTGAAAAGGGAAATTCTTTCGCCGCGTTCGCTTTCATGACTTTGGCGCGGTTTTTACAGCGTTTTTTTTTATTTGATGTAGGTTTTTGATGATTAATGTTTTGGCGGTTGGTTTTCGAGTTAAATTGAGTGTGTTTGGTGTAAGTTAAAATACTTGTACTTCAAAAATTTACCACGTGTAATTTCTTAATTAGGTTTAAATATATTCTAAGTGATATAATCATCGCACCATCAACGCTATATTAATTACCACCATCAACGCTATAAGAAACCATTCAAATCCTGTCAAAATGAATTAAATATCTATGTCTCTACAAAGCTTACATATCAGTTTGTGTTATATTATTGGTTTATTTCATCGAATAAATAAAATATTTCAAAAACAAAAAACAAAATTTTTGTTTTTGTTTTCTTTTAGTTCATTTAGGTATCCTGTTTTCAGATGCACTTTCAACGTTCTATATTTAAAACTGCGTACTTTTTTAAACTTTATATGAACGGACGTGAGTCAGAGGTGTGTGGCATCAAGCATTTTTAAACGATTATAATTTATTTCGGAGATGGTAATTTAAATTTTTTGTTGCATCATAACCGCTTAATGCATCAGTCTAAAGGGCCTAGAGAAGTTGCATTCTTTTTTTTAACTTTAACAGGGTAGCACTTAGCCTTCATCGCACCTGATGTTAAGTGAAGATGAGGCTGAGGGTGAAATAGCGCTCTACTCTCGGAATCCTCAACCACTGAGGAACTGGCTATCTTATCCCTAACTGCCGGAACATAACAATGCTGAAAACATCGTTTTTATGGCGTCGGGCTTAGATAAGATGGTGGTGGCTAGCCAGGCGGACTTAGAACAAGCCCTACCCCCAATCAAACGGAATACAATAATGTACCCCTCACCAGCCATTTGTACAGTCCTAATCCTTATGCATTTCAACAACATACTGAAAATTCATTGTTGTATAATAAGTATTGTATGGAGACCGTTTGCTACCGGTTTTAACTGCCTCTGTGGTCCAGTGGTTCACACCACCGATTTCAGACCCAGGGGTCCCGGTTCGTTTCCCAGTGGGGGTACACAGGTATATTGTTCGGTTTGGTTAGTGGTAGGACTTGTTCTTAGTTCGCCTGGCTAGCTACCACCATCTTATCTAAGTCTGGCGCCATAACAATGATGTTTTCAGCATTATTGTGTTTCAGCAGTAAGAGATAAGATAGCCAGTTCCTCAGTGATTGAGGATTCCGAGAGTAGTGTGCTCCCACCTTCAGCCGTATCACCACTTACCATCAGAAGTGATAAAGGCTAAGTGCTACACCGTTGTGGATTAAAGAAAACACAAGCCTCATAATGGGAACTACTTATTGTTAGAAATTTATTTATTTATTTATATATTGAGCCCCCCTGCGCGGGGCATTTGGATTAGAGGGCGGTCCGAATAGAGAGGGTGTAGTCACTCAGAGGGACTAGCACATACCCACTGTCCACACAACATAACCTGAGAGGGTGTGTTATACATCTACATACCCCCATATCATGTATTGCCCTCACTAAAATAAGAAATGTGTAAAATATTGCGTCCCGCCCTGGCTTCAAACATGAGTTATCACTACTAGGGTTTTTTTTTTTAAGGGCAGGATCTTGCAAAAAACTCTGTCTATGTCTTTTTCTTTATGTGAGAAGAGTAATAAAAATAACCTCAATTTTTCTTTTTTTCAAAGTTTTTGTTGTTATTTTGAGCATAAATTCACTTTTAGAAAAAGTAACCTGAGAATAATCGTCTATATGTCATTACCTATTCATGATTTAGAGATTAATAATCTAATAATATAAAAAGAATATAAAAATAATGAAAATTTCTTTGTTTTTGAAATTTTTTATAGTCGAATGAAGATACGAATATCGTGTTTTATTTAGCCACAAAATAATCAAGATCGTTTATGAAACTTCAACATATTTTTTTATCAACACTTGTATCCCCTAAAAATTTTTTCAATGGTCGGTCACAAGATGGGTGACCATATTTTTTTTTTATCTCGAGCTCCTCAGTGCTTCGGACGGCACGTTAAGCCGTTGGTCCCGGCTGCGTGTGCAGCCGTTAATACCCACCAATCCGCATTGGGCCCGCGTGGTGGGCCGTGGCCCATTCTCCTTATCTATCCATAAGGAGTGCCCCAGCAGTGGTGACTTATGACAGCTGAAGATGATGAATTTTATAAAGGGCAGGCATCTGACAATCATATTGCCGCCATTTGCTATATGTGCAATAAAGAATTAATAAATAAATAAATAAAATTGCATGGCTAACAGGATGTGGTCTAGGATATCACATGATTGTCCAGGAGAAACCTATTCACTCTCGACAGAAAGACCAGGGTTGTAAGAATCGGGGAACGAGCAGAAAAGCGAGTTATGTCGCTGAAAACGCTAGTATATGTCGCGCTTACACGGGCAACCAAAAATGGCGCAATTCCTGTCAATCGCCGCCGCCTAGTATGACGTTCGACCACCATATCAAGCAATAAAATTAATGGCGTTGGGATGATTTTAATTGTTTATTTATTTTTTATTATAATGTCAAAATATGCCATTTGATTGCTTCAGAATTCCAGATTGATCGATTAGGGTATCGGTGCGAACCGGCGTTCGAAGACAACTGCAGGCGTCGTCCTCCGTCGATTTCATACAAAACAAAGAAACATCAACTAGAAACTTGTATGGCGCGGCGTCATGTCGCTTGCAGTTGCGGTTCGACGCTCAGTTCCAACACGGTACCTTGACAGTTGCCAGTCAATTATGCCAAAAAAATTGCCCGTGTACGCGGGACTTAAGTTCTTAGATTATCTTTAGAAAGCCCTTTAATAAATTGAGATTAAGGAAGTACCACAATTCTCAATAGTAATTTCAGGGAAGTGATAATTTCGATTAAATTTAAATCGATTCTCGATATCGCAATATTCGCAATAGTGAATGGGAAAAGCATATAAACCGTTTGCGTAATTAGCTGAGATTATGGATTGTGATATAATATTTAATAGAATGCAATGAAGTTCTAATAAGTGTTACAATGTAAATTGTAATAAACTTGGAAGAGACACCTAGATTTGATTGTTTACAAGAAATGTGTACTTTTTTCACCATACTACTGATGGTCACACCACACACTAAATTTACATCACATCATATTGTCATAATTCTTGTAACTAGTGTGTAAAAAAGCACTACAATTGAACTAAAATTGAAACACGATTGAGACACGATTATGACTTAACGTTAGCAGGCTTGGCCCCCTGATCTTTCTAGAGGGGTCCATGGCGCAGTAGTTACCGGTGTTCGGCCTGCGATCATTGAGGTTAAGCAACTTTTTAAATGGTCGGTCACGGGATGGGTGACCAAAAACTTTTCATCTCGAGCTCATTTGTGCCCTTATCCATCCATAAGGACCATATCCATATGGAAGGATCCATAAGGAAGGTTAGTACCCCAGCAGTGGGGACATTAAATGGCTGATGATGATGACGATAATGAGTGTTCAATTTCTAAATATATTACTTATAAATATTTATCACTAATAAATGAAACGATAACAATTATTATTTTCTTTCAAAATTAACGGCCTCCATTCTTCGATCGACAATAACACCTAGTTCTAGATACATAGTTGGAGTGACAGATGTCGAGCGTTATACGCCCACTTGAGAGTATAATTTGCAATAATCTTTTATAAGTAGATTATTTTGACAGTGTCAATAATACTAAGGTATTTCAAACTTGGAACGCTTCCTGAAATTTATAATGTAAGATCGTAACATTCGTAACCTTTTTTTCTCCGTTTAATAAAAGTCAGTCTGTGCCATATAAAGTTTTCACTTAGTTCGTGAGCCTTCAAATCAAATCAAATCAAATAAACTTTATTGCACCAATAAACACACGGACAAGTACAAAAAGAGACAAGAAAAATACACAATAGGCGGCCTTATTGCTACATAGCAATTTCTTCCAGGCAACCTTGGGTGAAAGAAATAAATAAAAATGATAATAGGGGAATGGGTGCTAAAAAAGAATATAAAATGATGGAGTAAAAGTATAAACTTAAAATATTAATTACTAAAGGAGATAAACACTTAGATAATATTATAAGTTAAGAGAGGAAATGACTTTTAACTTGATTACCAAAGGACACCAGAGTCTGAGCCTTTCTGATCCCTCTGAGCCCCTCTGGAAGCGCATTCCACAAGAGAACGGCACGCACGGAAAACGAATAGGAGAGGAAGTCGGAAGTGTGACGCGGGATTTCTAAGGCAAGGTTAAAAGTAGTCTAGTACAATATTGTCTATCGAAGCCTTCATTCGTTCTCTTAAAAGTTACTAAAAACATCGTCAATAGCTGATGTAAAAGTTTATTTAACGACTTGTTTACAAATTTCTTATTATAGCTTTTGATTAAATGCAGACATGTCGTAACAAACTATAATGTATGAGTTTCGCGAAGGGAAAGGTGATAAAACCACTTTCTATCAAAATCTAGACATATAATAAAATCGTAGACTTTCCGAGTCTGTCCATTTAAGATTATTGCAAATAATACTGGAACATGCTAGAAATAGGTAAGCAATAAAACGTAAAAATAAGGTTTTTTTATTCTTAATTACTTACATTATAAAATGTTACAGCTCAACTTTTGCAGAATCTCGAAAAGAGAGGAAACTGGGACTGTGTAAGGACAACATACATGATTGACCGATATTCTCATATCGATAAATTCAATAATCTTTTCTCAAAAATATCTTGCAGCCCATCACTACACAATACTTTAAATGGTTTTAAATTAAAATCCTTATTTACACAGTTAATGACAATTCGAGATGAGTTTATTTCGGTTTTATAATATCCTACTTCCTACTATTATTATTACTTGTATAAATGTGAAAGTTTAGATGTTTGCATATTTGAATGTTTGTTACTCAATCACGCCAAAACGGCAGAACGGATTTGGCTGAAATTTGGCACACATATACTTTGTAGCCAGGAGAGGATCATGTGCTACTTTTTATCCCGGAAAAATATCACATTACCGCGGGATAACGTCGTGTAGTTCACGCGGGCGAAGCTGCGGGCGTAAAGCTAGTTATATATAAAACATTATGACTAAGTTTCAATCGTTAATGATACGACATTGAGACCTTGGAGGTCTATGGAGGTTTATGTTGAAGTAAACCTTAAAGATGTTTGTATCTTTTAAGCGGCTGGGAAATAAGTACATAATTAAATAAATTTTTACATTTTGCATTCACAATACATTTTTTATGGGTGAAAAATGGAAAATGGAGTATTTAGAAAAAAATTTTTTTTTTTTGTTTAAATACTTCATTTTCCATTTTACGTAATTATATTTTTATATATTATTCATTTTTTGCGTATTAATCCGCTTTAAACAGCCCCTGAAAAGGTGCACTCTGTGTTCTAGTGGTTTCAAATTCAGGGGTCCCGGGACTCCCGGGTTCGATTCTCAGTTGCATTAGGTTTTGTAATGCAAGGACACGTTCTTAGTCCGCCTTGGTAGTTACCACCACCTTATCTAAGTTTGTCACCGTAAATAGCCATATCCTCAGTGGTTGAAGATTCCGAGAGTAGTGTGTTCTATCGCTACGGTAATCGAATAGTTAACTATTAGACCTTCTAGAGCTGTCAAAGTGCTGCTGTCAAACATGTATTGAATTGAAAAATATAAAATGAAGTATTTTTAAAAACATCGAGCCGTCTCACCACCAGGGGGGCTACCGCGTAACTTTATGGATATGAACTTCATACGTTTTTGGGAACTTTAAGGCAATTTTATAAAGAAAATAGCCGCTATCAGTTCCTTGTTTTGTGACGTCGGGTTTATCGATGACTAGCTAGCAACGTTCAACAGAACACAGCAGCAAAAATCTATCGAAATAAGGAATTCAAATGACAGTCAATCACAGCACATACACCAACTCGGAAAGGGATCGACACCGTATCGCCTTCGCCTCGCCGTCAACCAGGCGTCAACCTAACGCAAGCACGTAACCAAACCGGATCAGCGTCGGTACGTCGGCTCGGCTACGGCTAGGGGACCCGCGCTTACGGCTAGGCGACGCCGCGCTTACGGCTCGCCGCACAGTGGTTCCATATATATAAAAAAAGAGAGAAAAAAATGATAAGTAAAAAAAATTAAAAAAATTAAATAAAAAAAAAAATAAAAAAATGAAAAAAATGACAAAAAAAAAAGAAAAAAAACATTAATAAAAAAAAAATATGTTCATTTTCATTTTCAGACCACTGTGCGTAGAGCCGTAAGCTCGGGTACGGAGAGACGTGAGCGCGTGGACGACTAGCGGTAAGCGCGGGGATAGCAAGTTGAGCGACCCGCAAAGCGGTTCGTGAGCTGGTCCCGAGGCGAGGCGATTACGTTACGATTCCGATTAGTGTGCTTTGCAGTAGGGGGTTTCATACAATGAATACTGAACCGCTCGAGTTGATACGTTTACGATCCCTTTCCGAGTTGATGTATGTGCTGTGACCTTAGTCGTGGGCCACACTGGAGCGGCGCGTCTTGCGTCCGCGTTGAGCGGGAAAAACAAATATATTGAGACGGACGGGAGGGGCCACATTGGCGCGTCCGGCGGTTGCCGCGACCGGCCGGCGGCGGAGGGAATATTACGTGTTCGCGCGTCCTGCGGATCCGCAGGTCGCCTCCGCGCTCCGCGGTCGCTCCAGCGTGGCCCACGACTAAACTATCGGTCGACTAAAGATCACAAGTGCGCGCAGGCTCTAAAAGCCGATAGCCTTTAGTTGCAAATTTTAGTAGCATTACCTTAGCGTTACTAGCGTAACCGGTATGGCATCTCAATGCTTAAGTCATACTTAAGTACTGTTATAAGCACACCAACCTGTTATGTAGCAGTATTTATTTTATTTTACCATAACGGGGCAGCGCTTAGCCTTCATCACACTGTTAAGTGGTGATAAGGCTGAAGATGGAAAAGCACACTACCGGAATCCTCAATCACTAAGTAACTATCTGATTCGAGTAACTGAGTCTGATCTGAGTACACTGAGGGTTATCTTATATCTTACTGCGGGACACAACAATGCTGAAAACATAATAATATAACAATATTAGATAAGATGGTGGTAGCTAGCCAGGCAGAATTAGAACCAGCCTTACACCAACCAAACCGAATAGGTACAATGTGTACCCCCACTGGGAATCAAACCCGGGATCTCTGGGTCTGATACCGGGGGCATTATACCACTAGACCAAAGAGGCGGTATAAACTAAAGATGCCGCGGATAGTGATTGCGCCGAATACCGAATCATTTAAGCTATCAGCCATTTAATATTCCCACTGCTGGGCTACAAACAACCTTCCTTATGGATAGATAAGGAGAATGGGCTATGACTAACGTGACCATACGTCCCGCTTTGGGCGGGATTGTCCCGCTTTCAGACTGTCTGTCCCGCTGTCCCCAGTAAGAGCAAAAATGTCCCGCTTTAGCTTTAGGCATGCTGCATCTATCGTCAAATGAGTAGAATCGAGTAGAATCTCTGAAAGAGATACTTGATTCCACTGACACAAAGTATCAGAAACTCTTGTTGGGCTACAGTAAAACAAGGTGGTTTGAGTTAATGCCGGCGCTTGAGAGAGTTTTGAAAATGTTTGAGCCTTTGAAAAGCTACTTCTTGGGCATCGAAAACCAGTACCCCTAGTGTAAGTTTTTATGTCAAGCAAACGCAAACTATCGCGAGTACGTATTTATGTCAATTTGTATGAAAACTGTATCAGCGCCTCTAGCGGCGAGTAGCGCGCTTATGCAGTTTTCATACAAATTGACATAAATACGTACTCGCGATAGTTTGCGTTTGCTTCACATAAAAACTTACACTAGAGGTACAGATTTGCTCCGCGGACAAAAATAAACAAGTGCCTAGGGACGTCACATTAATTTAATTCATTCATTCATCTTTTGTTCAAAATCCCGCATGTGTCCCGCTCTGACGAAAAATATAAATGGTCACGTTAGCCATGACCCACCACACGGTCCTAATGCGGGTTGGTGGGGTAGTAACAACTGCAGATACAGCCGGGACCAACGGTTTAACGTGCCTTCCGAAGCACGGGGGAGCTCGAGATGATAAATATTTGGTCACCCATCCCTTGACCGACCATTGCGAAAGGTGCTTAACCTCAACGATCGAGGGCGACCACTACGCTACGGGCTTCCCGTATATAAGTAGTAGCTATGGTAGTAGGTACCTCTGTCACAGAATTATACAGGATATTTTTTTTATCAGTGCACAAATTTTTATGATCGATACTACAGAATCGGTAATTGAACAACTTTCTCCTAGAAGCATGGGTCGAAATACGACAAAAATTTTTGGACTTCCCATACTAAATCAATCACGTGATCAGTCCGCCCGCTTTGTATGAAGAGTCGAATTTTTTTTTGTCATATTTCGACCTATGTTTCTAGGAGAAAGTTGTTCACTTACCGATTCCGAAAAATTTGTGCACTGATAAAAAAAAATATCCTGTATAATAGTACTAAGGCTCACTACTACTTATTTCTGCGTTTAAACTGGGCTCAAGGTCAAAGTGCATTGCTTGATGTGGTGTCCATTTTACATAAGTACTTGTCTTGTACTTAGTGTACAAGGTTCGGTAATTCACTGTTGCTAAGTTATTCAACTTAGGTAGATACTAACTATAGTTGTTTAACTTAGGTAACTTAGGTTTAAGACTGCGTAAGTGAGTACGTGAAAATCTACTATCCTACTAATCCTACTAATATTATAAATGTGAAAGTTTAGATGTTTGGATGTTTGTATGTTTGTTACTCAATCACGCTAAAACGGCTGAACGGATTTGGATTAAATTTGGGACACAGATACTTTGTAGCCTGGAGAGGAACATAGGCTACTTTTATCCCGGAAAAATATCACATTCCCGCGGGATAACGTCGTGTAGTCCACGCGGGCGAAGCCGCGGGCGGAAAGCTAGTGTAAAGATATAATGACAGTAGTATGTTTTTTTTAATAGTTTGATAGGTCAATTCATGTCACCGCCACTGGGAGCCTTGTGGGACATAAGCCTTCTAATAGGGCCGCCCAATAGGGATTAAGATATTTTTGGTCACGCGTACCGCCGCCACATCGCAGGCCACCGAACTACACTCAAGAATCGCATTATAATTAAAATTTAAAAAAATACAATACAACCTCTTTTCTCAACGAAATAAAAAAAAACTATACAACCTTTTTCGAACCAAACACAGAGTATTTACTACGCCGCTATCGGCACGCGACGATGTGCGTACGTCGCGTGTGTGCGTGCGTCCGTGTGACCTAGTTACGACGACGCTCGGGCGCGCTCGGGTAGAGTCGGCTAGTAACATATGTCTGGGGTAGGGTTGAACGATTGAGAAATATGAGTATATTTTTTTTTTACAAAATACTTCTGAATTTTTCTTTTCTACATAAACGACCAGTCTCTTCCCGCCGTCTCTGTACGCTTAGATTAGAGGTTTCAATCAAACTATGCAACGGATTTTAATGCGGTTTTCATCTTTACCAAGTGATCGTGAATCTATATTGCACCTGTAAAACCTGTGCAGGTCGCAAATTTACGGAATACAACAACAACAAGCAAACAAATTTTGATATGTTGTGTTATTTAAATTGATTGGTGTATTGTTTTTGGTAGATATGTCGATAATTATTATTTTTTCAATTTGAACCCAATTTTGTTTGGAATATGTGCCATTGTGTAGAATTTAGATAATGTAAACGACATATAAGCTGCTTTTCGTCACACAAATACGATTTAACACGAACGCCATGCCATCGAAGTCACAGGCAGAACTCAAATAAGTTACCAAATAAACAGCTTATCTTATGCAAAAACCTCTTAAACACATAAACAAACAAAACTAATCAAATGTTGCTTTCACACATGATAGTTCAAACCAGTTATTATCAGCTGTTACATGATATACTTGACAAGATAAACTTACGCAACAATTAACATACAAATGCTAATTTTAGTGGAAAAGTGTAAATCAATAATCATCTATGAAGTTTTTGTATAATTTTGTATCTAATAGAATATTTTAACCTATGACTATACGATATTCTTTTACTGTTAAAATAGAGTGGTAGCTTAGATCCAAAATTACCCTACATATGACTCGCGTAGCTTAGTCCAATTTGACGAAGACATTGGCGTACCTTAATGGATTCTTTACGATGTTTTTAATAATATAATGTATGAAAAATATTTATACGAAAATAAATTAAAAAAAAAAACTAGAATGCTATAAAAATAAACTCATGAACCAATATTTGTGCAGAAATATAATGTGAATAGGTGGGAGAAAGACAATAGAATAACGCAGTTAAGTACAACATTTATGCCATTATAAATAACGTTACTTACTTATTTCTTGATTTTTTCTGTGACTACGTCAGATCTCCTTTTCCTATTTTACTACAACTCTTAAAAATTCGCCAAATTAAAGGTAAAAGAAGAAAAACATATAATTAGGTATACTTATAGAGGCTTAACGTTCTCTGTCTAACTATTAATGATCTTACATTTCCTTAAAGTAATAGACAGATTATTTTTAATTGTTTTAAAATAATATTCCATTGAGGTTACAGGTTATTAACCTCAAAGGCAAATTAAATTCCAAATAGTTTGCAACCCTATACGGCAGCCATCTTTCCTTATTGACTGCGCGCGGCCATTTTACCCAGACCCGTCGTCACAGTTCCCCCCAATGACAGACTGGAGCTCGAAGAAAGGCGCCAAGTATCAAAGTATAATGGACGTTTCATATTGCGTAACTTGTTAGCAGTGTTTTCATGTTATCAATGTTGTTGATATAGATAACGCAACGTCACTTCCGAAAGTTAACGGTGTCGCAATTAGGAAAAGCTTTTCAGATAAAAGTAAATGTTTTTGGTTAGAAAGCGAAATTTTGTGCTTTTTTACTGAAAAATAAGAGTTTACTATAGACTATCACAATTCACAAGTACATGTATAATATTATTATGCATGAAAGGACCTTATAAACACCGAATCAAAATCCGTCGCGAGGTTTGAAGACAAGCAATATTCAAGGACAATGTCACATTACAATATTGAATGTCTCCTGTGACACTGATAGTTTTCTTTAAGAACGCTTCAATGTGACAAAGTTCTATGTTGTATACAGTACATAAGGCGGGAAGCGACTTTATATTACGTAGAGCTATACAATATGACACAAGTGAAATACTACTGTTGTTTAGCTAGTAAATAAATACTCTACAATAATGAACTAAATTAAATCGTAAATATTTTCTTGGAAACATTCGTAAGTACGCCAAGATTGCTTTGATTTTCAACGATTACATTTTTAATTATTTATATTTAGCATTCACGTCATAGCGTTGCGTATTCATTGCATAGTCTGTATTGCATTGCTTTCGACGATGATTCATTCGGCGAAGGAGTTAATTATTCAACTCCGTTTTATTATTGTTAACTTTACATTTGTACAATTTCCAAGAAAAAGTCGGAAGATCAGAGCTTCAAGCTATACTAATGACTTGTTGAGTGACCTAAATGATCAAATTGTTTTGGAGCAAAACTTCAGTGTGAATTACCGTTTTAAATATACACTAGTGGATCCCCGCAACTTTGCAAAAGTATTACTTAGGTATCTCTTTAAATTTTTGCGAAAATTCTTATCTAAGTCTATGCCAATATTCGTCACAAATGGTACAATGGTTTATGCAGAGTTTACACGGGCTTAGCACTTGCCACTTAGTAGCTTGTTTTGATTAGTGACACGTGAGAAGTAACTGTCCACACGGTGGTGTCAGCAGATGGTAGTAGTTACCTGTCATCCATTCGAAATTTTACTTCAGTAAGCATTTGTCATACTTTCACTTCATAGCGTGGAGAACCGATGGCCGTTAGGGCGGAAAGGTTCCCAAATGACGACCATGTGCCGGACAACGTTCCGTGGGCAGGTAACCTACAAGGCGGACCGACGACCTAGTCAAGATCACGGGAAGCTGGATGCGGGCAGCGCAGGACCGATCGTTGTGGAGATCCTTGGGGGAAGCCTATGCCCAGCAGTGGGCGTCATTCCGCTGACATGATGAAGCACTTGATGTGGCTGTTTACACAACACCGCAAGTGTCTAGTGCTTCCTGGGGAAGTCATCATGCCATTTAGTAAATAGACTGGGCTTCTATTCAATCGCACTGACATTGTCATACCTGTTGACACGGTGGTGGGTATTAGTGTAAGTGATAAGTAGGGCAGGCGTACCGGTTTTGGCCACTGTACCGGTTTTGGCCACTTTTTGCTCTAAAAGTTTTCTAAACAACTTTTAGCCATTTTTGATACAGGCAATTAAAATAAGGTATTTTAAGGTAATAATAACAACCGTTAGAATTCCTTGTGACATAAGTTTTTTGGCCAAAACCGGTACATTTGGCACCTCTCACACATTGTGTGTAATATAAAAAAAACTATTTTACTTTTATAAATTTGAAAAATGTACCTTTAAAGGTAGATAAATTATCTACAATTTAAGATATAATTTGTGTCTTAAATACCTAAGACCATTTAGTACTTAGTGCTTAAAAGTTAAAAAATCCTTAAAGTGGCCTCAAACGGTACCTCTGCCCTACTAAGCATTGACTGCTAAGCCCATGTAAACTCTGCATAAGGCGTGAAACAGTGACAGAAAAGATAGTGAATTAAATTTCTTGCCAGTACCTAATAAGAGGTTTTTTCATAGTCCAGCCCCCTCTATTCTATAGTGAGTGACAGAGACAGTGTAATTTCCGACGGTTCGTGAATCAGGGGGCAGATTGATGTTAAAAGTGTACAAATATAACAAATCTTTGTAAGCTACACATATCTTTATACGTGGGAGAGGAGACAGAAACTAAATTAAAAGGCTTGCTTTTTGAATAGAACAATTGTTTCAAAGGTCATTTAACTGCAACTTGCAACTATTGCATCTGAAAATAGCTTACGATACGAAACGTTACAAAACCATGTCTTTATTTTCATACTAGTGGCGTGCGTAAGTTTGAAAAGATGTATGTATGTTTGTTTCTCTTTCACGCAAAAACTACTGAACGGATTAAGATGAAATTAATTTTATAGTAATATAGGTTATATATAAGAATAACACATAGGCTACCTTTTGTCCCAAAATTCTTACGGGATCAGGTACCACACAGGTAAACCTGTGCCGAACAGCTAGTCTTAAAATATTTTCATATCAGTCTCTTTATTCTATTTTGTTTTACATTGCTGTTCAAATACTTAAAAGTAAATTTTCTACTTTTTTTCTACTACATTTTCCCTGCTCGATCGAATCAGAAGTGATGAGATCCGCAGGAGAACTAAAACAACCGACATCGCTCGAAGGATTGCATCATTGAAGTGGCAGTGGGCGAGACACATAGCGCGGAGAACCGATGGCCGTTGGGGCGGAAAGGTTCTCGAATGGCGACAGCGTGTCACGGGAAGTCGCTGGATGCGGGCAGCGCAGGCCCGATCGTTGTGGAGATCCTTGGGGGAGGCCTATGCCCAGCAGTGGGTGTCGTTCGGCTGACATGATCAGATGACTATATTTTTGCCGCTTTCCCTGGCATATACTACTAGTATATTTAGAGCAATAACTGTTGGCAACCATACCTACAAGGCACACAAAATAAATAACTGGGGGCCTAGACAAGTGGCTTTCTATTATCGACATCGCCAATAGAATAGAAAGAAAATGTATGGGATTGACATTAGCGGTCACGTGACATTTCAATCGCTAATGTCAATCCCATACATTTTCTTTCTATTCTCTAGTCTACTGGGGCTGGTCTCCGCAACTGGCGTAGGATACCAATTTTCTGTAAGTTCCTTAATGTAAGACTTATGGGAACCATTCAAAATACAAGTAACAAGTCAACTTTCATTTTTTTCGCCGAGAGAAAGTTTAAAGTTTTCGATAGCATTTTGTTTGCATGTGAGTCGTGTCGTGTAAAATAAGACACCGAACGCGGAGGTTTTATGTTGGCTATGGTCAATTATTAATTTGCACTCTTCTTAAAGTTATGTAGTATTATGAAATCGAAAGATAGAAGTGTTCTTTACATAGTATAAATCAAAGTCTATTCCCGCCTTCCGTTCGCTAAGATCTTTTAAACTACGCAGATAGGATATATTGAAAAGTTTCTTTTTCAATGTTTACCCGACCGGGAATCGAACCCGGGACCTCTAGAGATAGCAGCACCTTGAAAAGCGATGCTTACACCATTCGGCCACGGAGATCGACAAAAAAACAACTTAATGCCAAGCATATTATACCAGTTGACTATAATAAGTCAACGGTATGTTTCGAATAAAAGAAAATAATTATATAAATTGAGTTTCAAATTAAGCTTTTAAAAAAAATATCGAATATGTTTAGTTCTTCTATTGAAGAATTAGTTCGATACAATTAATAAAGAGAAAGATGATGTAAATGAATAATTATTCAAATACTTAGATAAAATATTACGTCAAATTAAATTAATTCACTTTAACTATGTAACACTAGTTATGCAACTGCACTCGTAAGTACAAAGTTAAGAGACTAAGATAGAGAATAAGTTAAATTTATACAGTTTATCTTTGTAAGAACATTGAACGGAATCTATACTTTTACGGTTATATTTTAAAGAGTAAAAAGATTTGATTTTTGGTTTGTTTGTTTGTAATGCATAAACTAAAAAACTACTAGACCGATTTTAAAAACTCTTTCGTCATTAAATAGTTCAGGTGGAGCGACGATCTTTGCAGGGTGGCTGGCAAGAGCTGGATGAGAGCAGCCACTGATCGTGCTCGATGGACTCTTGGAGAGGCCTATGTCCAGCAGTGGACGTTAATAGGCTGATGATGATGATGATGATTAAATAGCTGCATTCTTGCTGAGTGACATAGGCTATATTTTATCCCGCTGGTCCCAAGGGAACGGGTACTAAACTAAAGTATTGATTTGTTAGTTCATGTTTCAATTGACCTTCTTATCTCAATTACTACAAGTCGAATTGCGAAGAGTTTAAATATACCAAAACCTTGGACCAGTATAAAGAAAAATATACTTTTTTTTCTTTTAATTATCGAAAACACACTTGTTGTTATTAGACAGGCTATGTATGGCTGTTTGCTTTGGCCAAAAAGTATAAAACCAGACTGTCAAACCTCCATATATCCATCACAAAAGAAAAAAGTCACTGTCTTATCCAAAAAGTAGTAGGTAACTGGAGAGTGCAGTACTAACACTTTTTTGTGGCCACAAATTACACTGTGGCTGTCTGCCGTCTCACCTACACTTTGAAAAAAATACGTATGGTCATATGAGACAACTGACAGCCACTACATACTAAATGTCAAATTTGCTGGGCACACTTTTTTATTTAGGGTGAAAACTCCAGGTACCTCAGTATTAAGTCTAGCTCCATGGTCAAACCTCTATATATCCATCACAAAAGAAAAAAGTCACTTATCGAACCTCCTTGCATCCCTAACCCAGACATTTGTGTCTGAAAAAAAAATGACAGACACAAATGTCAAACAGCTTGCCTCCAAAAAAGACAGACATATGTCAAACGTCCATGCATCCGAGAGTTTTTTTTTAAATCAAGCTGTGGAATTCGAGAGTGGCCAAAAAGCACTTTCACTGTTAGATAACTTACCGGGTGTTGTACGTTTACACGCCTCGTCTGCGTCTCATTGGGTTATGTAAATATTTTGCTTATCTTTAGCTATGTGTGTGCTTATTACATTATATAATATGTAGAGTATATGTAGAGAAAAATGCTTAACATGTGGACTGTATGTAGCGTTTTTACAAGCTTTTTATTAACTAGCCGTGTTAGTTAGTTTGTTAGTTAGTGAGGGACAAATCTTGCAAGCTTAATTTGACCCACTTCCCAGTGTCCGGTAGAGCTGACAGACAGATGACAATACAATATTTGAGTACAATCAGCAAAAAAGCTAGCCATAAACCTGTAATTTTTACTAAAAACTTATTACAAACTTTGCTCTATATTTTTATGTCATTTCAAATGTCTATCTACCTATATTCATGAAAATATTTTGACTTTCCATGATAGGATGAGTTGTACGTACCTATGTATATGTTTTTATATATTATTTTGCAATTTTCAGTATTACTAACATGGTGTTACATACTGAAGATTGTAAAAATAGGATTCTCCAAGGTCAAACTTATACCAATGCCAAAATTCATCAAAATTAGTTCAATAAATCATTATTTGCATGAAAAACAACATGTGTACTTACCAACTGGGGACGAGGAAGTATTTATAAAACCCATTACTTAGTAAACTATAGTTATTTATTACCTGTAACAAGTTAATACAATAACATTAATAATAATAATTTAATATCTTAATTCAACACACAGTATTTCCTCAAAAGATAATAAAATCATTTCCTTAATAGATTTACGAAATTGCAGGCACAATTTTTAGTTTACTCCACCCTACACTAGATGGCGTTACGAGAACATTCGTAGCTACACCTCATGCTACACCGTAGCACTAGTACCGTAGAATTGGAACAGCTAAACTCTACAAAATTATGTTTACTGTTTTTTTTTTAATGGAAGATGATTTGAGAGTTCCCTCTCATCTCATCCTTACGGATGCCTAATGTGCGAAACAACCCTAATGATGAAAAATTGAAAATGTAGTATTTAGAAAAAATCGAACCGTCTCACTACCAGGGGTGCGATTCTCTAACGAAGTTTCACCGTCACTTCGTCGTTCAGCTTCGATTCTTTATGTCAAATGCATAACAAACAAGTGACAGTCAAGCGAAAAAGAACGTCGAGTTTGTTGATTGAGTTTTAGAGAATCGCACAACAGCTCCGATGAGATAGATAGCCAGTTCCTCAGTGGTTGTGAGACGGGTCGATTTTTTCTAAATACTTCAAAAATTGCATTGTGAATAAATAAATAATAAATAATAAATAAATAAATAACTTCTTACATTCACACCAATTATCTAAGCCCATTTTAATTTCATTAAGAAACTGTATCATGGAAAACTTGATAACGGATAAATATATACTTAAATACTTTTTGTTTGTAAATACATACTTAATATACATAGAAAACGCCCAATGAATGCAAAAAAGTAAAAATTTAAATAGCCCTAATGATGTTTATTTTTTATGATGCAATTTTTATTTCACAATTATATTGTCATAATGCGATTAAGTCTTATTACGAAGTAGCGAATATGAGATGTGGATTATTTACTACGAAGGTTTTTTGAAATGTAGGCATTGACAGCCGGACCTGAGCATTCGCCCGGACAGCGAAAGCTCGAATGCTTCTGGCTTCTGAGCGGCTTGGGTTCGAGTTCCATCGGATTTAGTTGTGAGACGGGTCGATTTTATCTAACCGACAGACAACGTACAGCCGAAATTACTGGGCGCAAGAAGCTGAAATTGAAGCTGAAGTGTACCCCTCTAAGGGGTAAACAATCCATGCAGATGAAGTCGCGAGCACACCGCTAGTTAAAAATAAATTAAAACTGCAGTTAATGAACTGCTAGCTAATTTAGGTTACGTAATGTATTATTTTACGTAGGCATGTCATTCGGATTTTGTATGATTTTTATAATAAATTATTGTTTTGTAGTAAAATCAGTGTTAGGAACAACTATCATTGGAAATGAAATATTACTTAGTCAGTAACGCAAGAGTTAATCGCCTCTGTGGTCTAGTGGTTCATATCACCGATTTCAGACCAAGAGGTCCCGGGTTCGATTCCCAGTGGGGGTACATATTGTATTCGGTTTGGTTGGTGGTAGGACTTGTTCTTAGTCCGCCTGGCTAGCTACCACCATCTTATCTAATTCTGGCGCCATAACAATGATGTTTTCAGCATTATTGTGTTCCGGCAGTTAGAGATAAGGTAGCCAGTTCCTCAGTGATTGAGGATTCCGGGAGTAGTGCGCTTCCACCTTCAGCCTTATCACCACTTATCATCAGGTGTGATGAAGGCTAAGTGCTAACCCGTAGTGGTTAAAAAAAAAAAAAAAAAAAGTTTTATATACAGATATAAAGTAAATGAAAACTTATTTTCATTACCAACTTTTTCTTTATATTTATACTTTGACGTTTACTTTGGCGCCAAACTTTGACGTTTATCTTCGCGCCAAACTTGGCATCTAGTCTCCTTGTCTATGACACTTTCCAGGACGTGCAGAGGTGATTGTAAAGCAATATCATTCGGCCTACATACGTTATTGTTGGAATATAATTGTCCACACGTTTCTCCGCACGCAGCATCGGTCAGACTCCTTGCAATATGGAAAGGTAAATAAATTATACATTACATTATGAATATAAAACAAAGTTGACATAGATTTTCCCTGTGCTTAAAGTAAACCATTGAAAATAATGCTGTAAGATTGTTGGGGCAGTAAAGGGTTGTAAAGGATTTCTTGTTTTTTGTTCAGTCCCTGATTCAGAAACCGGGAATCTTATAACATAGATAATCTACATACATATATACTCTCGAAAAGCAGTCGGGTAATAAAAAGAGTTAGCTGATAATTAATATTCTGTGCACACATCAAATAAAAATATAATATCCAATCCAACACATTGTAATGCCAAAATTAGAAAGTTTATCATTGTAACGATCGTCCGTCTTTTGTTTTAATACACACAATCGATCCACGTCACGATGACGCTTCGTCATTACGATTGCGGTTAGCTTTGACAGGTGACAGATGTCAAAGTTTTGTTTTGTTTGAGCATTTGTCAAAGGACGATGGGACAAAATGTTCCCCAAAACCAACGGATTTGAAATGTATCTCAGGTGAAAAATATTAATATAGTGACAATTTTTACTATGACGACATCTCTCAAATGTGTGGGAATTCTGGGATAATATTATTTTAATATTGTTATTTACTACAAAAGTAACACCTACGTTAATAAAAAAATATTTGATTTTTACCATTACTAAGTGACTTCAACAAAACAGAAGATTCTCAGTTTGATCTGTATGTATGTATGTATATATATATGTACGTATGTATGTTTGTCCGCGATTAAGTATCTTGCGATTGGCTGAACCGATTTTGATGCAGTTTTCAGGAAAGTATTTTGTTACATTTAGGAGAGGGTTTTGGTATTTTAACAGACTTCAAAAAAGGAGGTTCTCGGTTTGATTAAACCCCATGGATTTTGACATTGAAAATGGCTATTAATCTCTTTATAGATACGTATGAAATTGTTGACACACATAAAAGGTCTGTTGGAGTGGGGACGGGTCCCATACGAATTTGCCCACCATCCTTTCAAACAATTTAAAAAATTATACCATCCCATATAAAGACATTGCACCAATGGCAAATTAAGTAGCTTATTAATTATTATTAATGTAATAGTGATTTTGATTTCTAAAGTGTTTATTTTTCTCTTGGTCACAGATCAGATTAAAACGTAGTTGTAAATCTTTTCTTTTTTTTATCCCTGTCTTTTTGTTATTCATGGCAAAGGTTAAGTTGTTATGCAGCTTTTATAAATATTTTGTAGCTTTTAGCATGGTTTTGGTTTTTAAGATTGTTTGTTATGTTTCTTGCTTATACATATACATTTTGCTTATTCGTCCCTGATGTCACTACTGTGCTCGACAGAAAACCAGTGCAGTAAGCCCTGCTTACTGCCCATACTGAGTTGAGCACAGTTTGGCATCACGCGACTGTACTCAATGTTATATATTAATGTATACCTATTTGTGTTTATTTTTGTGGCTTGTATAGTGTGATGTTGTTTACTTGTTGTGTGTGCCAAATAAAACAATTTTCTTTCTTTCTATTAGGCACTTGTGGTGGTTATGTAAGGCGAGTTCACTAACAATGGGTTACGATACGATAACTATATGAATTTAAACACAAGCGATTACTGCATAACTTAAACTTTCAATGGTATTCAAATAGCTTTAGCTCTTATAGCTAAAACTCAAGCAATCCATTATATCAAAACTAGCTTTCCGCCCGCGGCTTCGCCCGCGTGGACACCCCGCGGGATAACGTCGTGTACGACGTTATCCCGCGGGAATGTGATATTTTTCCGTGATAAAAGTAGCCTATGTTCCTCTCCAGGCTACAAAGTATTTGTGTTCCAAATTTCAGCCAAATCCGTTCAGCCGTTTTTTGTGATTGAGTAACAAACATTCAAACACCCAAACATCCAAACATCTAAACATCCAAACATCTAAACTTTCACATTTATAATATTAGTAGGATACGCAATCCATACTTTTAACATTATAAATGTTTAAGTGTGTATGTTTGTGTGTTTGTTCGCCTTTCACGTCGTAACGGAGCAACGGATCGATGTGATTTTTGGTATGGGGATATATAGTTTGGGAGCTGGAGATTGAAATAGGCTACCTTTCGCTAAAAAGCTAAAAAGGCTAAAAAGCTAACTTTGTACGGTACTAAACATTATTAAATAAAGCTTATTATTTATCTTTTAAGTATGCAATAAAAAACTTTTGTCTTCATAAAAGATCTATGTTCTCAAGATAGATATTGTTGAGACCGCATTATTCTACTATCCTACTAATATTATAAATGAGAAAGTTTAGATGTTTGGATGTTTGTTACTCAATCTCAAGTTTTATCGATAGTACATTTATCGCCTTCCAAGTTTAAACGCAAAATAATTTTTTCTTAGAACCAAGTAACGTGTCAATGATACCTGCTTCATACAGCCTCATTGCGTCAAGGCTGAACGCGCACGCGAGGTGACGTCACGCGTAGGGCTTCTGAATTCGAATTCACGACGAACACTTAGAAACAAGGTGCGGTGGCTGTTTACCTAAAACTCCTTGGTTGGAATATTGAAACTGTTTTGTGCGCTATGGGTTTTTTTTTATAAATCTGTGCCCTTTTCATTAATGGTTATGAAGTATTTTGCGCGATTCTGACGAAGGCACCACAAGTGCGAAAGGATAAAGAAATAATAGGTGCATTAATCTATAAATATAAAAATGAATCCCTATTTCCCTTGGTCACGGCATCACGCGTGAACGGCTGGACCGATTTGGCTAATTTTGGTCTTGAATTGTTCGTGGAAGTCCAAGGAAGGTTTTAGCGGTAAGAAAATAGGGGAAGGAGGGGTAAGTAGGGGTAGTGTAGAAGTAGGGTAGGGGTAGAGTAGGGGTAGGGTAAGGTAGGGGTAGGGGTAGGGTAGGTGTAGGGTAGGGTAGGGTAGGGTAGGGTAGGGTAGGGGTAGGGTAGGGTAGGGGTGGGGTAGGGTAGGGTGGAGTAGGGGGTAGGGCCACGGGAACGAAGTCGCGCTGGGTCAGCTAGTTTATTATAATTTTACTAACGCTTGTTGTACAAAGAAGACCTCGTATCAAATCCAGTTAGTAGTTTTTTCTTTTTTTTTGTCAAATTCCTTTTTTTTTGTGAAAAAGTCTAGGGAGCGCTTTTTACTTCTGCCGGCTCTCCCGGAGTGAACCCGTCGTTTTTTTGTTCCAAAAATGACCACCGGGTCAGAATATTTGTGGCACTACAATACTCCTTAGTTCCTTTTAAAAATATAAAACGGTTTTGTAATGTTCTTAATTTGAATTACATTACCGAACGCTTTCGAAGGCGCGTGAACTGGAGTTGTTATCAAATTATTATTTCTCAACTATCTTAGACTAACAATGCATTGACCTTCAGTGTGTAGCGTGTATCTAGCACGAAAACACGTCGTTGCAACGACAGAGACAACATTAGAGAGTTTCTAAACATAAACATAACCACTCACAAACTGCACAGAAATAAAAAAAACCCGCGAAAATTTGACAGATTGTTCAATGCGAAGGGTCAAAACAAAAAGTTTAGACTACATACTGAGGTAACTGGACAGTGCAGTACTAACACTTTTTTGTGACCACAAAATTACACAGTGGCTGTCTTCCGTCTCACCTACACTTTAAAAAAAATACGTATGGTCATGTGAGACAACTGACAGCCACTACATACTAAATGTCAAATTTGCTGGGTACACTTTTTATTCAGCGTGGAAACTCCAGTTACCTCAGTATTAAGTCTATCTCCATTGGTCAAAATATCCTTCAGTGTAGTGCCACCAAGTTATCTGACCGGACCTGACCTATTACATCTATGGAAACGGTGGCGAAATTTGCCTTCGTATTCTAATGATATTGTAACAGTAAGTTATATGATCAGTACCCCTAGTGTAAGTTTTTATGGCAAGCAAACGCAAACTATCGCGATTCCGTATTTATGTCAATTTGTATTAAAACTGTATCAGCGCCTCTAGTGGCGAGTAGCGCGCTTATACAGTTTTCATAGAAATTGTCAAAAATACGGACTTGCGATAGTTTGCGTTTACTAGGGGTACTGAGGGCCTACTCTGAAACGCAAAACCCGAAACTTCGTTAAACCCGTCCCTCGCGCGCTCGAGTCATGACAGAATCGAGTGAAAGGGACGGGGCCAACCGAAGTTTCGGTTCGAAGTATAATAATTGATGTTTTGTCGTGTGATGCCAAAATAAATGGTTTTTCTTTCTTTCTTTCTTTCTTTCTACATATGCAAAACTAGCTTTCCGCTCACGGCTTTGCCCGCGTGAGCTAGACGATGTTTTCACGTGGTAATCATAATCTATCTCTGTACCAAATTTCATTCAGACCCGTTCAGCCGTTTCGCCGTGATTGAGTAACAAATATCCAAACTTACAAACCTAGACATTAATTTAGAAATTAAGAAACTGCACTTATCATTTTTCCCGCGAATATCTGAGAGTTAATTCGAGTCTGTCTATGGTACTTTACCGCAATTTTTGACAGTTAATTTTATCTATGCAATGTTGCCGCCATTGGTCCATGGAGCTAGACTACATACTGAGGTAACTGGAGAGTACTAACACTTTTTTGTGACCACAAATTACACTGTGGCTGTCTTCCGTCTCACCTACACTTTGAAAAAATACGTATGGCCATATGAGACAACTGACAGCCACTACATACGAAATGTCAAATTTGCTGGGCACACTTTTTTAATCAGGGTGAAAACTCCAGTTACCTCAGTATTAAGTCTAGCTCCATGCATTGGTCTAATACAATTAAAAATATATACATGACCATAGACATTAACGGATGCAGTGGAAATACGTATTCGTCACCACTTTCCCTTGAAAAATAACCGAGCGGTGTTGCAACGAGGAAAACCGTAACGAGTACGGTCAGCATGTAGGTGAGTATTTAATTTATACTTAATAATATTATAAAGCTGAAGAATTTTTCAATTCGGTCCAGTAGTTTCTGTGATTAGCGCGTTCAAACAAACAAACGAACTCTTCAGCTTTATACTTTATTCGTAATATTAACTAGTATAAATTACAACCGGTACTCGGCATTGTATCAGTGAGGTTTGCTCTGTACCTATGCCCAAGAAATAAGAAGAAATTAATGTAAGGTAAATTATGTTGAATTAAAGAATGGACATCACTACATAGTCACTACATAGTATAAAACAAAGTCGCTTTCTCTGTCCCTATGTCCCTTTGTATGCTTAAATCTTTGAAACTACGCAACGGATTTTGATGCGTTTTTTTTTAATAGAGAGAGTGATTCAAGAGGAAGGTTTATATGTACTTTTTATCCCGATATTCCCACGGGAACGGGAACCACGCGGGTGAAACCGCGGGCGGCCGCTAGTTATATTATAAATAAGTATTATGAAAACGGGATTTTACCCATGTTTAAATTTGTTGTTGAGTCCCAATACACACTCGACGACTACTGAGCCTGTGGTTCGATTAGCCGAGTTATGGGCGGGGAAAATTTAATTTCAGTCCCTACCATCGACACGAAAGAAGAAGTCCCCGATATTTCGGCACAGGTGCATGCGCCATGATAACCGAGTAACTGGTCACTCCGTGATCATGGCTGTACTTGTTGTTACTCCGTGATCATAGTGATATGAGTTATAGTGATAGTGACTATGACAGTTTAAAATCTTGGAAATTAGATGTTGATGATGATAATGATAGTAACTCTTTACTTGCACACGACGACGATGAAACTGTAATTGCAAGTTTAATTTCAATTAAAAAACAATTTATTATTTGAATAAATTTTATTTATTTAAATTAAATTTTATTTAAAATGCTTATAGAAAGTATCTACTTCTATAGTTAAATTTAGCTATTTGCTTTTTAAGTTTTTATTTGCTGACGCTACTTGCTACCTTATCACGCTACACGCTTATGGATTACATTTTGGTATTTTTTTTTCTTCTAAGTATTGACACTATTTTTACTTTTAATGCTTGATTCATATTTTTTCTGATGACGCTAGTTAACAATGCTAGTTTAAAATTTTTGCTATCTATTACTTTTATTGTATAACCAGCATTTTGAGTTTTGTATTTTTTTTGCTGCTGTTGAGCTTTTTTTGCTGACGACATTTAATTAAAATACACTTGCAAACCGATTATTAAATTTGCTATCAATTAGTTTAATGAAGAATTTTTAGATTTTAATTTTTTTTTCTGCTGACGCTACCTGCCCATGCGTTGGGCGTGCGTTGCGCAACGTAAGCGCGCACTTTTTGTTTACTCTCACACTTTGTACCTTATGCTCGCTACGTCATCTTTTGTTATCTATGGTTATAAAGCCTTATGTAGGTACGGGTAGAGAAAACGGTATTTAGTAGCAAGGTATAGATCGACAATCTTTTCTGTTCCGGTGACAGCGGCGCTATGTATTTTTTTCTTCTTCTTGTAGCAATTTAACCGGCCTTGACTTCTAAGACCTTCAGCTGGCAGTAGCGCTATGGTTGGACAGCAACTTGACAGCAAAATGACATAAAAACACGTATGTTGTTCCAGTTTTTGGCCACTTGAACAAAAAACGTTGTCGCACTGTAATACAAAATTAGCTGTCAAAATGGACTGTCAGCTGTCAGCAGTATGAAATACTTTTTAGTTCCAAAAATGACCACCGGGTCTGATAAGTTCGTAGCACTCTACTCTACCTTGCTACCATACTCTTTCAACAACAGATTTAAACCTTTTTGGAGAAAAGTAAAAAGAGTTTTAAAAAGCAAAGTTTTTCGAATTTGGAATGAAATTAAAATCGGCGAATAGTTTAGTTCTATTTTTTACCAAAACAACAGACTAACCACTAAGGTTGAATGGTTTAAAACATCTTCTATGACGAACTCTATTTTGATACTTGACGACCTCAGTGGCTGAGTGGTGTATGTACCGGTTTTCAAGGTGCCGCAATCTCTTAGATCCCGGGTTTGATTCCCGGTCCGAAAAATATAAAAAAACTAATTACTTGGTTATACCCGTCGTTGTTTCCAATTTGCTATAACACAGGTGCTTGATAATATGGAATGAATCTATGTTTTACTTACATTCTACGAGGCGATTAAAAAAATAGGTAGGTGATATTAAAATCTTATGATATTAAAGAAGTCTGGTAACAAATGTCACATAGAATCACATCACACGTATGAGTGAGTTTAAATCAAGAATTCATAACCTATATTTCAATGATTTATTTGTTCTTTACCAATAAGTACCTATAACTGTTTATTTAGTTTGAAAAAATTTGCAAACACAATTCAAATTGCAAAACCAACATTCGCTATCAACTGCAAAACTATGACAGACAATAAAATATCATAATAATAAACTATAGATAGATAGAATAGACAATTTTGTTACATCCGCGGTTTTGAGCGCGCGCAGTCATAGATAGACCGGCCTTGTATGTGCTATTCAACCGGTGACACACTTTTGAGTTGGCTTGACGCCTTGTAACGGTGCAAGCGAAAAACCACCTTAAAACAAGGATACGCAAAGAGCAATGTCCTATGAAGGTGCTACGAGATGCAGCATTTAAAGGAGTAACGACCTTATATTATGCAAATAAAGCATAAATTTGCAGGAACGCTGACGAATTGAAGTTTTAATTGAGACAACGCGAGTCCTATCGCGAAATGTCGAAATTTAAAATTCGAATTTCGCGGTTTTTTGAATTGCTAGAAGACTGAACATTTAAAAGCTTTGCCTTATGGGAAAATATGGAGTAAACATTGACCATTGTAAGTTTTAAATAGTCCCACAAACTTATCTGACTCGGTGACAGCGCTGACACCACAGCGGTAGTGGAGAATTAGCTGTCAACATGGACTGTCAGCAGTATAAAAGAAAAATAAGTTCCAAAAATGACCACCGGGTCAAATGAGTCTGTGGCGCTATAATTTGGTTATGTGAACAAGAAATGATTAGCAAATAATATAATATAATTTGTTTCATGGAAAAGTTATGCCTAAATATTTAATACTAGCCCCCGTGGACTAAACGACGTTATCTCACGGGAATGTGAGGTTTTTCCGGGATAAAAAGTAGTCTATGTCATTCTCTAGCTCTCAAACTATCCCCATATCAAAAATCACGTTGATCCGTTGCTCCGTTTTAACGTGAAAGACGGTCAAACAAACGAACAAACATACTTTCACATTAATCAATAGTATTAGTTTGGATTAGCGGCTACACGTGATTTTACCCGCGTGGTATCCGTCTCCATAAGAATATCGGGATAAAATATACCCTATGTCACTCAGGAATAATGTACCTTACTACTGGTGAAAGAATTTTTAAAATCGGTCCAGTATTTCATATAATTAGATATAATTAATTGCACCACAAAAATATACTAAGTTGCACACCTAAAATACTGAAATACTCACCAAAACGATTCAGTATTTTTGTAGGTCAAATTGGTGATCTGTTTAATACTACTTAGCCAAACAAAAATATCTAATCTTTTCTCTCTATGACATTGGATTAGAAAATGGTTAAAATTTTGGCGGGATGTTTAATGCAATTTTGAATAATTTCCTGCACAATTAATTAAATAGATTCTTTATCATAGTTTCGCCACGAGTAGGTACCTACACCTTACCGCATCGGTATCTATTGTAATGACCACAGAAACATAGATAATGTGTCACTTTAAGGTTGTTGTGTTGCAAAAAATAACACAATAACAAAATATTTGATAGCTAGCCTACCGCCCGCGGTTTCCGCCTAAAACAGTAAGATCAAATCAAATAGTCAAATCATTTATTCATTTTAGGCCGATACAGCACTTGTGAACGTAATTTTTTTTTGGTAGGACTTGTTCTTAGTCCGTCTGACTAGCTACCACCATTTTATCTAAGTCTGACGCCATAACAATGATGTTTTCAGCATTACTGTGTTCCGGCAGTTGGAGATAAGATAGCCACTTCCTCAGTGATTGAGGATTCAGGGTACAGTGTGCGTCCATCTTCAGCCTTATCATCACTTAACATCAGGGGGCCAAGCCTGCTAACGTTAAGTCACAATCGTGTCTCGATCGTGTTTCAATTGTAGTTCAGTGGTAGTGCTTTTTTAAACACTAGTTACAAGAATTAGGACAGTATGATGTGTTGTGAATGTAGTGTGTTGTGTGACCATCAATGGTATTGTGAAAAAGTACATATTTCTTGTAACTGTGTGTTAAATAGCACTACAACTGAACTACAATTGAAACACGGTTGAAACACGATTGTGACTTAAAATCTAGCCAGCGTTTTACAATCAGATATATTTTTTTACATTACTTTCACTTACAAAACTTATGTCAAGACTTTTAAGTATATCCAACGTTTATGTCATTAGAAAGTTATCTAAGTATGAAACAATATGCAATTATTTATATACAATATGATATTTAATCAAAGTCCATAATGTTATCTCGTTGAAGTACTAGACTTATCTGAAGTTGTCATAGATTCATTGTTTATTTGTATCAAATATAATCGTTGTATTGTATGTCACTTGCTAGCTTAAAACATAGCTATAAGAATAGTGACTTACTCCATACATACATAAGTATATACCATACATAAGTATGATAAAAAACCGGTCAAGAGCGAGTCATACTCGCGCACTGAGGGGTCCGCACCATCATAAATTTAAATAAATATAACGTGAAAATGTTTTCATCGGCGAGGCTAGATTTGTCAGAGCATTTGCAGTGTAGAATAGTGCAGTTTTAGGTCAACGCCAGCTTTTGACCGATAGTGGAACTAATATAATTTATGTCGAAAAAGTTTACTATTTAGAGGCATCGTTTTCTGTAATCTTTACATAAACTTCTATCACATGCAATAATTTCAGATTTTTCTCTATGCAAACTTCAGAGATGCGGGGGGGGGGGGGGGGGAGCAGCTCCACTTCGAATTTTAAGACCCCCATTCAGTCTCTGTTGCAAAAAGAATATAAATATCTTTATTTCTCTCTTATTTGCAAAATAATTGGGCAAATGTCGTCTAAAACTATTCCAAATTTCAAGTTGATAGCATTAGTAGTTCTCGAGATGTCCAGTTGTGACAGACAGACTGAGTCTCACCATAATGGTTTCTTTTTACCATTTTGGTACGGAAACCCTAAAAACGAGATATTTATGGTAATAACCCCCTTTTCTCCCTAGACCCCTACCGCTTACTCTGTATCCTTAAAAAAAATATGTGGATGACCTTGAAACGTCTGAACTGGCCCTGTAGACAAGTGGCTTTCTATATCGGTATCGCCAGTAGAATAGACAGACAAATGTATGGGATTGACATTAGCGATCGAAATGTCACGTGATCGCTTATGCCAATCCCGTACATTTTCTTTCTACTCTACTGGCAATATCGATAATAGAAAGCCACTTGTCTTAGCCCTCTGATCTCCACAAACTTACGAACATAACAAACTGCATCAATGTCGGTTCATTCGTTCAGGAGCTACGCTACGGTGCCACAGAGAGATGACCCACTACGCGGGCCCAGTGTGGATTGGTGGGTATTCATCATTTCAGCCGTACGACGCCCACTGCTGGGCATAGGCCTTCCCCAAGGATCTCCACAACGATCGGACTTGCGCTGCCCGCATCCAGCGGCTTCCCGCGACCTTAACCAGATCGTCGGTCGTAGTCGTTGTAGGGGGCCTGCCCACGGAACGTCGTCCGGTTCGCGGTCGCCATTCGAGAACCTTTCCGCCCCAACGGCCATCGGTTCTGCGCGCTATGTGTCCCGCCCACTGCCACTTCAACTGAGTAATCCTTCGAGCGATTTTGGTCGTTTTAGTTCTCCTGCGGATCTCATCATTTCTGATTCGATCGAGCAGGGAAATTCCAAGCATCGCTCTTTGGGTGTTAACGATTGTAAATGCAGGCGAGACCAACGGCTTAAGGAGGAGCTCTATATGAAAAGCTTTTGGTCACCCATCCAGTGATCGGCCATTGCGAAAGTTGCTTAACCTCAACGATCGCAGGCCGAGCGCGGTAAGGTGCTGTGCGTTTTCTGTCAGTCAGTCAGTAAATACCGAACATATTACAACTGAATGACAATCTGGTACATGTGTAATATCTCACATTGATGAAATTAACGCTGGCTATACAGCGCGAAAGCGCGTAAGAAACTACTGGGCGGAAGAAGCTGAAATTTGCCATGTATGTTTTTCGGGAAGTGTAGGGGAGCACTAAGAAAGGACATTTTCATGTCTCATATTCTGAAAGTAACTCCTAACTTGCCTAAAATGCGGGTTGAAAGCGGTATGTGGCGGCCCTAGGGCCGTTATGAAATTTAAAAAAGGAATAAGAGGGGTCATGTGAAAATCTGTAATAGCATCTACAGGATTCAGTACTCAGAGATCTACACACGTTCCGATCCGACAGCCGATTTGGTCTGCACCCAGACTAAATCTGCGCTACACACGCGTTCCGATTTGGTTTGGGAGCAGACCGAATCGGAGGAGTAGGTCGGATAGGAACGTGTGTAGAGTCTTTAAGTATCTCTTTGGACATTTATTTACCAAAGGTATGCAGGCAAAGGCACAGAAGCCTATACAATACAGCCATGTTTTGCTATTATATAAAATAATTTATATCGTAGAATTATTATTTTAATATCTAAAACATTGTTTTTTTAAAGAATGCGTTTTTAGAAACAGATTAAACCAAATAAGTTATTTGTAACATAAAAAATCAGGCTATTAATTTCATGGAATTGCATAGAGTACGGGTCAAACACCAAACAAGAATGTATGGACTTACTTTCCCTTGCCTTCCCTAAAACAGAGAAAATGAACAAAAAAGTTTTAGTCAAAATTCCGCGGCCATAGGAAAAAATTTTTTTTGATTATTTCTGTTTATTTTTACTTTCCTCATATTTAAAATGAAAAGTAGAGTGTTTACTTCGGGCGTATGGACCCATAACAGTCTCGAACTAACCAAAACACTCGACTGTTATGGGTGCCATACATCCCTTGCTAAACAATCTACTATTGGAAGTTCACCACGCAGACGAAGTCGTGAGTGGAGCGCTAGTTGTTTACATATTATTGCTCGCGACTGTATCCATGTAAATCAGCCGTTACAACAAAAAACAAAACAATCGCCAGTTTCATAAGGGCTAACAATCTTATAAATAAATACAAAGAGCACTGTCCGTTTGTCTGTCAACACAATAAGTTTCCATTACCGAAGTGAAATTCAACCTTCCTAAGTTTCACAAGAGTCGCTTTTTAATTTTCGCAACGACCCTTCAAGGTGATAAAATAATTGTTTCGCGTTTTTTTTTTCGCCGCATTGATAAGCGAATCCGTGTCAGTATCTAGTCCTTGAGAGGGAAAATCGGTGGAAATTGTAATAAGGTTATATATATATTTTTATTCGTGAATTTGACGATTTGTTTGTAATATAAAGTAGTGTTAAACAAATTAAATATAATAAATTTTTATTCAATATCTTTAGTTTATATACCATAGAGGCTTAAAAATACGCCGAAATGGATCCGTAAAAGTGTGTTTGTTTGTTTGTCCGTCTTTGACGTCAAAGCGGAGCAACGGATCGCCGCGATTTTTGGTATGGCCATAGTTTGGGGACTGGAGAGTGACATAGGCTACTTTTTATCCCGGAAAAATATCACAATCCCGCAGGATAACGTCATGTAGTCCACGCGGGCTTAGCCGCGGGCGGAAAGCTAGTACGATATAATTTTTAAGGGTATGGAAGAGCGGGACCTCTTGACACACGCATCTTGAATGCTTACTGGGTTCCGTTAGTCTTACCCACAAGTTTTAAAGTTCCTCTCCAGGCTACAAAGGATCTGTGACCCAAATTTCAGCCAAATCCGTTCTGCCGTTTTGTCGTGATTGAGTAACAAACATACAAACATCCAAACATCTAAACATTCACATTTATAATATTAGTAGGATTAAATTATATTTTCTGATATATATATGAGATAAGATAGCCAGTTCCTCCGCAGTTGAGGACTCTGGGAGTAGTGCGCTTCCACCTCAGCCTTATCATCACTTAACATCAGGTATGTTGAAGACTAAGTGCTAAGTACCCCGTTGTGAATAAAAAAAATAATATAATAATATATAATAAAAATTTAATTATATTTAATTATAAGGCCCCCTTCAAGGTGGACCGACGATCTGGTCAAGGTCGCGGGAAGCCGCTGGATGCGGGCAGCGCAGGACCGATCGTTGTGGAGATCCTTGGGGGAGGCCTATGCCCAGCAGTGGGCGTCGTTCGGCTGACATGATGATGATGATGATATAAATTAGGAGAGGCCTATGTCCAGCAGTGGACGAAAACGGGCTGATGATGATGATGATGATGATGATGAATAATATAATAATTTATATAAATAATAAAAAAAACATTGAATGTTCGAGACGACAAAAAGTACTTTAAAATTGTAAGCTTATATTTTTGAACTATTATGATAAAAAATGCCTTTATGCTATTACATTCAAAACCTATCACATCTTTTAACAGGTGTTGCGTACACCTAAACACGAGTGACAATGTCCCGCCAATCCCTCCATAATAGGAGGTGACGTCATACATAGTGCACACGAGAGCACACGCATAGATACGATGCTGCGTTTAGATAAAGGGAGTAACTTGAACGGTGCTAGTTGATGGGCAAGTATGTGTGGTCGAGTTAACAGCGCAGCACTAACACTTAACAATTGGGCTTAGTAGCCCAATTGTGATCACCTATGTATTTTGTAGTACGAAAATACATGTTTCTTTTTTTTGGGTGACACTAAAATAAAAGGAAACGAAAAAACATAACCCTCCTTTTGTAGAAAAACGAAATGTGACATAATTATCTATTAACGCACAGCTCAAACTACTGTACGGATCCAGCTGAAATTCGGCACGCAGATATTATTATGACGTAGGCGTCAACTAAGAAAGGATTTTGTAAAATTCAAGCTCTAAGAAGATGAAACTAAGGTATGCGTTCCCCGAATCACACGCGAGCGAAGCCGCGAGCAAAAGCTAGTAAGGGTATAAAGCTTGTTGAATTCTAGCTTAAAGCACAGGTTTTATATAATTAAATTAATCTTATAAGTCTTATAACAGCTGCTGCTTACACCTGAACACGAATGACAATGTCCCGCCAATTTTAATACATAATAGGCGGTGACGTCATACTGCACTCACTGATGCTCTGTTTGAATGAAGGCAGTGACTTGCTTGTTGGTTGTAGGCAAGCAGCTTGACCAGGCTAGAGCTAAGCAAGCTTAAGCTCTTGTTAAGACGGAAGAATATTTGAAATTTTATCCACAAGGATGTAGCAGGCTGAAGGTATAAGCGCATTACTTCCGGAATCTTTAACCACCGAGGAACTGGCTATCCTATCTGTACTGCCGGAACACGATAATGCTGAAAAGATCGCTGTTATGGTGTCAGGCTTAAATGAGATGGGGAAGCTAACCAGCCCCCTGAGTCACGGAACCGTCGGTAACGCTCCCGACAGCGGAATGTATATACTGTCTCTGTCACTCACTATAGAATAGACAAAGACAAAGCACAGAATTCGAATCCGATTCCGTTTCCGAATGTTCGTGAATCAGGGGGTAGGCGGACTTGCTACAAGTCTTACTATCACCAACCACCACACTATCTTTCTTTTTTCCACATTACACAGACATATATTTTTAAAGAAAATTAAACTGTCTTACGTAGCCGCTAATGTAATAAGACCTAACTTCTAATTAAGTAACAAATGCACTGTCCAATGCACTCGCCTGCATTCGCGTCTGAACGCAGCATGGAATAGAACCTAGGCCAACATTATCATATCGCTACTCGCTAGGCGCATACGCCACACATGCACGTACACACATAAAATGCAACTGCGACTTAGCTAGTTTGATACTTTGTTAACTTAATTTTTGATAAAAATACGTTGAAGACTTTTGCGATACGCGGAAAAGTGGTAAGTATAGGTATTTTATAAATAAAATTTCAAATAACTACCCGTTTGTAAAAACTAAAGTAGATCCAAATGTGTCCTATTTAAACATAAGATCAAACTTATCATCTCTTTTCCTGATATTTTTGTTTTGTATCACTTTACTATTCATTTATGAAAATTTTATTCTTCTTAGTATGCATAGGAATTTAGACGAAAAAGTTCACTAAAAAGTTTTGAAGTATTTGGTACCAAATACAAATATCGACTCAGCCAGCAGCCTACTCTTTAGATTCTGTTCTTTAGATTAAAGTAATCACCACTAGACTAGGATACATCCCTTCGCAGAGGACTGAGCGCTTTTTCTGATGATTCCAATGTTATTGTTCAGTTTCCTAATACCTAAATATCTTGCCATCAAAAATATTTTGGTCTACCAAATACTTAAACTACCATCAATGGCAAATAGTTTCTCCCAAATCCGTACAAACAAGTGAATCAAGAACAAATGTTAAATAATTTAAAAAGTGTACTTTCAAGGCCTTTAAGTAATTATTTAGTCACCGTAACCGTAGTTTAGAAAATGTTTATGATTCTTTTTGTAATACGATGGAACTTAAATGGTAACGGATTAACTGTAAGGTTAACGGATAGAGTATTTATGTTTAATAATCTGAACTTAACTGTGATGTCAAGAATATATTAAAATATTTATAGACTAGCATGTAAGAGAAATGAGGTAACAGTAGAGGAAGTGAAAAAAATATACAAGGATCATTGCGTGCATAATCACGTGTACTATAATAATTATGATGAAACAATTTGTATTCTTTTAATAGCACATTACGAGCGGATTAGTTTTGATAATGATAGTATGTTAGTTGGGTTTGTGAATTCATTAATATTCTTTTGTTTGCTACGAGGAAAACTCCCAGGCAGATAGATAAATAAATAATAATAAAAGTATGCTAGATAAAGTGAATTTACTTTTATATTTTTTATCTACATCGAGAATCACTGACTATAGCATAAAGTGATGAAAATATACATACTCTATTTTTAAATTTTATTACAATTTGTTTATTTGGTACACAAACAGGTTTTAGTCGAAACAGGCAGTGCTTAAAATAAGGCTATATTTATTTGATATGCAGAGTAGTAAATTGTTGACAATATAATAAATGCACATCAATAATTACCAGAAAAGTTTTTTTTTTGGCAATTTATACACCGGTATACCCACGGGACATAGAATACCAAAAGGGTGGATTAATTTCTCAAAAATAAAAAAGGTGATACTTAATGAAATTATTGAATAAAATAAGGTTATTTTTTCCTTTTACACACAGGATAACACATCGCACACTTCTAGAACTCACACTACACGCCAAAGTATCAAATCACCTCAGTCGCAAACGCAGTATATGGGTCTTGGCCATTCAACTTTTTCTTGCGCAGTTTAGTACTAAGCGTACACTGCGCCTGTCACATGCATATGCTCTCCTGGTACTTTTCGTGAGGTCGTATCGATTATTTATCAATAACCCACATTCGATTAAACGTTTATCGATAACTAGTGGATGCTCGTGACTTCTTCCACTTGAGATTCAGCTATAAAGGGTTTTTCAATAGGGACGCTCGAACTTTGAAAGTTGATAGCGGCCATCTTGGAAAAGCGATAGCTGTCAAATTTGGCGAGAATACATATTTATTCGTGACATTTCACCATGGAACATGTGGTTGCAAAAGGACGGCGCCACTTTCCATACTGCACGGGAAACATTAAATTTATTGGATGAGAAATTTGAGGGCTTCGTTATCTCGCGTGGTGGTGACATCAACTGGCCACTCGATTACTTTCTGTGGGGCTACGTGAAATCCTGAGTCGATGCTGACAAACCACAGACAATTGCTGCCCTCAAGGCCAATATAACTCGCATTATTCATAAGATTGAGCCCCATTTATGCGAAAATGTCGTTCAAAATGGTCCATCAGGATACACCACCTTCAGCGGAATCGCGGTGACCATCTGGCTGAAATTAAATATTCCATAAATAATGTCATGAAATGCTCTTAAAAATAAAATAAAAATTGTGCGAATATATCTTAAACTGGTTGTTTTATTCCATTTCCAAGTTCGAGCGCTCTTAATGAAAAACCCTTTATATCGCGCTTATGACACAATTTTGTGTAGTCCTTCTCCAAGGTCAAATCTTGCCCTTATTTCATGCAAATCAGTTTAGGGGCTAAGACGCGAAAAGTTAAACAGTCATGGATACAGAGAGCTTGGTCCTAGGACTTGTTCGAAGTCCGCCTGGCTAGCTACCACCATCTTATCTAAGTCTGACGCCATAACAACGATGTTTTCAGCATTGTTGTGTTCCGGCACTTAAAAGATAAGGTAGCCAGTTTCTCAGTAATTGAGGATTGCAGGAGTAGTGCGCTTCCACCTTCAACCTTATCACCACTTAACATCAGGTGTGATGAAGGCTAAGTGCTACCCCGTTGAGTTGCTACCTTCAGCCTTATGATGTACTTAACATCAGGGGGCCAAGCCTGCTAACGTTAAGTCATAATCGTGTCTCAATCGTGTTTCAATTGTAGTTCAATTGTAGTACTTTTTTACACACTATTAGTAAAGTAAAAAAAAAGTTAGTAAAAAGCGGTTATTTTAATATTACAGACACTCCAATTTTTATTTATTTGTATAGATTACTAATAATAATATATTCTATACAAAATGTGCATAGTAGGTAGGTATGTGCGCAACACATCTCATATTACATTGCACTTACAAAAATAATATATTTTGTTAACTCAAATTTTGTGTTTGCATTTGTTTAATATTCGGGTCATTTTTGGATATTACATCAGAAAGTATTCAGCTGAAATTGAGAAACTTGAATTCTAAGAAAAAAGGCTGTTTGATCAAGATACTTAGGTAGATACTTACCTTCTTTCTTTTATTTTTAATTTCTTTAGGGAATAGGCTTAAGTAAGTACTGTCTGCTTATTTTTTTTTTACTTTTATTTTACGTGCGCATGTTTGAATTAAATGAGAATAATATTTTATTTCCACCCTCTATACATTTTATAAACAGATCTATTTTACGTTATAATCACTATTTGACCTAGTGACTTATAGCTCCTTTTTAATTTAATATTAGACAGCCACACAGTCAATCTGATTCCGAAATAAGCTGCAGATACGCTGCTTATTTTAATGTACTATTGATACATTTACCTATGCGCCTCCTAGATACGGATATCTTCATATTTATATTTCTTCTGTGAGTGTGTATGTAATTGAAGTCCTCCTAAACGGCTGGACCGGTTTTAATGAAATTTTTTGTGTGTCTTTAGGTGGACTCGATAATGGTTTAGATTTACAGTTGAACCCGGTAGGTGGCGTACGAAGTTCTCCGGATCAGCTAGTATATTAAAATTAAATAAAAATAATCGCAGATGAAGATCGAACCCACGACCCTAGCTGAGTAAGCAGGACTACTACCAAATCGCCACCAAGTGTAAGTCAATAATTTAAATTTTCCGTGTTTAACACTAACAAAAACTTTTACGTTTCAGAGCGTGAATTTACTTAAACTTCAGTAGAAAGTTGGGTTTTTTTACAACAACGATACTTGTTCAGAACTTGTATTTCGAGTTAAGTCTGCCAATAGTGTATGTTTTCAAGTCAATTAGGTATTAATAGTTAGTTGGAATAATAGCCATTTTTAATCAGTGCATGTCGAAACTCACAACATATTTTTGTATTTTTTTTACATTAACAAAAAACTTGAACGCAGTCTGTATGCATTTTGGTTTTTGAGTACATTTTAAAAGTCACATAATTGGGCCTTAGAAGGGCTGAAAATTTTACAGGTTTTTCATTATGTCAATCAGCTTGATTGCACGCGGACGTAGGATGTCGCGAACATACTTTGTTATTTTAATGATTAACAAATATTATAACAGGAATGTTTACTAAAATAACACAATATCGATAACGGATTCATTTTACAAATCAAGCAAATGATTACAAAGATTTATTTTGATAGAAATTTCATACAAAACCGGTACCGTTCCAGAGTATACCCCAACAAAAGAGTAATGGCCGCCACCGTTCGTAATTTAAATCCACGCAAAAGTTCGCGAATAAGATTTTTAAAATTCAGAGAAGGGGCAAAGGACTGGTCCAGTTCCATTCACACACGTATAATAAAACAGATAATAAATAGCAATGGAACCCGTTCTGTTATTCCAACTTATTACGTTACGCAAGCGAACGAGTCTTTAAAAAGAAACCAGATTTCATAGCGGTGCTTTCTTGTAACTGGCATGCAAAACGCTTGTACGAATGTCCTTTATTATTTTAAAATTTCGAATGCGTTTTCGAACGCCTCGTGAAAGTAAGAAAAGAGTTAATTATTTAAAAGGTGAATCTACAAATCGAAATTTGACATTTTGTAGTCGAGTAAAAAATTCTTGATACTGTGTGTGTGATGTTATTAAGATGCTGTTACGTCATTGAAAGAGATAGCGTAATACAATGACAGAGACAGCGGTTACCGAATTTTAATTGGCTACTTTCTTAACGCATGCAACTTTCAGTTGCGTAACCATCAAAACGAAATGAGAAACAATTATGTATGTATTAATACACCGGAAAAAAGAAGCGTTTTTTGGCACTTTCTAGAGATTTCGCATAATTTTGTTCACGCCAATTTTAGTAGGCAGGCCCGCTGAGCACTGTATCTCACGCCATCGGCATTAAGCGAACGGGACAATAGAAATGTTTTTGTACATTAAACGCTCTTTATGATTTTTAATAGATTACGAACGACGCATTTAATACGTTAAAAGAAAAAAAATGTAAGTACATTGAATTGAACTTTTAAATGAAGTTAATAAGCTAGAATTTAATTCCATGCAAGCATTATTCTTTTTTCATCTGGCAACTGAGCGAACTTGATATTTAATTAACCAAAAATTAGGCGCATAGTTTATATTTTTTGTTATTTTAGTTATAAAATAGTCGCCTATTTATATTGACTAAACAATTTGATTTCTTTCAAGCCATTGCAAGTTGAAAAACGCTACGATCATTCTATTATTTCTTGGAAAAGAGAGTTCCAACTACGCCGGCGATGAATCATCAACCAAAGCTCATTTATAACATTTTAAACACAATGAAAAGGAAAGTATCTATTTCGCCGTCGAAAAATATATTATTTACATTTGATTTGTGAAGTAAGATGCAAATAACGTTTTTTAGCAATGCAACGTTTAGTGAATCACGTATAATTTCAAATTGCTTTGGAGAAATTTTAGGCTATGCGGATATCTCATGAGTTTTGTAATCAATAAGACATGATTCACCGATAGCTGAATTACTTATTTTTACATTGGTTAGATTTTATTTATACAGTATTCAAGAAAAATATATTAATTAGGAAATGAATCAAAAGGTGTGTATATACTTATCCTACTTCAGCATCTGAAAATATGTATTTCGTAGTTTTCTTAATACATCACTATTAATTAAGTCGGATAAAAATATAAAATAGTAAAATAATAAAAAATCTCTGAAACTGAAATGGAGAAACAACCGGTCAAGATTATGGGTTTGATTTCCAACCAAGTACCTAATGCCTTTCCATTTTCAGTACTGTATTTTTAATTTACAAAAAGAATACTGAAGGCTAATAAAAAAGTTAACTTTACTTATATGCCTTCCACTCTGCACCAAACATTTTATTAATTTGAAGTCTGATATTATTACATAATATAATGCAAAAGATTTGTGTAAAATGTATTTATTCCATTTCACTTATTTCTTTAAAAAAAATATTTTCAGTAGGTACTGTTTTTAAATGTATTCCTATACCTACATCAAGTTCGCTCAACAACCGCATTGAAGCCTCAATTAACTGGAAATTACCTTTAATGCTCCCACCTGAGGTGTGTGGCTGCTGCGTCTGCTGCACGTTGCTCTGTGCTTCCAGCTTGGTGGTGACCGAGTTCCACATATCAAACATGTTCAACATCGTGGGCCCACTGGCCGGCCGCACTGTCACAAACAATCCATAACACTACTCACACAACGACAAAACACTCATCCATTTTTAAACACTGAAAAATTTTTTTATTCTCAACTCTCAAGATTGCTCGGGTGTAGTACAAAAATGATTAAGGCTTCTCACTGATCCCTGGATTCGAATTTGTGTTCTTCTTTTTTTAAATATATATTGCGTTCGATTTATAAATACTTTTTTTTTCTTATTTTTATTTTTTAATTCTACAATATTACGTTTACAATATAAACTTTCTCAAATCTTCAACTAATGTAAATACGCTATAATTTGTAATCGGCTACTTTATTCGGATTTTTATATATCAGTCTAAAATTTCGTTCGTAAGGTTGGGTTTATTTGCTTGGGAAGTTATACATTGTGATTACACTAGTTTTTATTAAATATTTGTGAGATATCTTAATTATTGTTTATTATAGAATAAAAACTATCCTGTTTGAGATTATAATAATAATATTACTGTGTAAACTTGATAAACTGTGATTAAATGCTCTCGGAAAACTTAATTATGTCGATATATTGTCACTGCGCTGTCTTCTATACAAAATATTTTGTGTGAAATTTATTTCTGCGGTATCTGAACGTTCCCCGTATACGTTTTTTCCTCTTCATAGTTCGTTTAATGTTCGATTTTCAACGTCCACTTGCCGGCCAGTTTCAGTGCAAAAGCGAGGCAGAGGGAACACACGCGACGGCCATCTCTCGAAATTTCAAAATATGGAACGCGAATTCGAATTTCAGAAGGGCGTCTTTGGGTTATTGCGTTTTGTTTTTTGGTAGTATTAAATTTAATTGGTGTTTTTTTCGTGGCGTTCTTGCATGCACTGAAGTGCAGTTGCAGTTTCAGCTATATGCTGAAGGGTGGGAGGGGGGTTTGCCGTGCTATGCGCATGCCCGGAATCGATCCCTGGGCAGTGAGGTATCCCAACTAAAACACTACTTTTCTTCGCGCTATGTGGTACATATAACTATAGGGGGAGCTCCGCTCTATTATGTCATTCACTTTGATGTTATGTGGCACGTATGTACTCTTTGTTAAATAGGTACTCTTTTGTGGTTTAACAATAGTAAAGATTTTGTTTTTTAATTTGGTATTATGCGATTCGAAACTGGCCAAACCGATAATGGCTGCGTTTTTTAATCTTACTAAATTGTAAATGCGATAGTTTGGCTGTTTGTTACTCTATCACGGTGAAACGGCTAAACAAATCTGGATGAAATTGGGCATAGAGATAGATTATGATCTATAATAGCTATACTTAGGCTACAATTGACTCCGGGGAAATATCTAGTTCCCACGAGAAAGCATCGTATATAACCACATGAGTAGGTAAATAAAAACTACGTAAGTATGTATAACTAACTTACTTATGGAAAAATTTAAAATGAAGTATTTAGAAAAAATCGACTTGTCTCACAATGAAATTTTTTCGAAATACTTACTTCATTTTCAATTTTTCGATAAGTAATAAAAATTGCAATGTGAATGCAAAAAAGTCAAAATTTAAATAACTAACTTAAATGTATTTTTTTGTAGAATAGCTTTGGTTTTTAAATGGGTCTTGTGCGATTCAAAACTATACAGGTACAGATCGATTGTTATAGGAAAATTGTTATAGGAAAAAAACACTAGCCTCATAATAGTAGATTTTCGGACGAGATTCGAACCAGTACCCTTGGAAATCCAAACCAATGCTCTAAATTAATTGCATTGTAAAAGCATAAAAAATAATTAAAAAGCTACAGTGTAGATTTCAGATTTTTTAAATTATTATTATGCATTCACAATGAGGAAATGTCGTGATAGAAAAAAAACTGAGGTCAGATCATTGGGCTGGATTCTCAGGGGTTCAAATCCCGCCTGAAAGCTACTTATAGGGCTGTTATTTTCTTTTTCTATCACAATTTTAAATCACTTAGTTTTAAAATTGGTGTTGTGCTATTCGAAAGTGGCCAATTCGTTTGTTGTTGTCTTTTTGTGAATCGATACTTTTTGGAATCGAACTCTTTTGATATTCGGAGTAGGAAGATAACGAAAGTGGGGCGATGTCCGATTGTTCCATGAAGCTCGACTTAATACTGAGGTAACTGGAGAGTGCAGTACGAACAATTTTTTGAATACCACAAATATCACAGTGGCTGTCTTCCGTCTCACCTACACTTTAAAAAAATACGTATGGTCATATGAGACAACTGACAGCCACTACCTGCCAATACATACATAAATGTCAAATTTGCTGGCGACACTTTTTTATTCAGGGTGAGAGCTCCAGTTACCTCAGAGTATTAAGTCAAACTTCATGGATTGTTCTGTCTGCATAGTTTTTTTAGATTACAGATTATATTCAGTAGATTAAGTACTATTGTTTAATATGATGTTTATTAAATTACTTTTCCTTTTATTGTAATACGTTATGTAGATAAGGGATCGAATTCCCTGCTAAAACACTTATTATCAATTTTAAGTAGTAATAGTGGATTGATTTTTTTAAACTAGCTCATACTAAGATAGATCATATTTTAGCTACTATATTTCCTTATATATTATTTAATAGATTTTAAATTCTTTTTAATGCATTCACAATGCAATTCTGTAAGTATAAGAAAAAATGTGATAGTAAAAAACCACGAGCCCTATAAGTATCACGCCTGAAATCTACTTATAGGGCTCGTGGTTTTTTACTATCACATTTTTTCCTATAGTACCTATATATTATTTTATTTTAAACATTTATATTTAAAAGTAATATTTATTTATTTATTAAATATTTAGCAATTAGGAATGTGAAAGACATAGTTGTTTACATAAAATAGACTCGTATACCTTATAAAATTATTCCACCTTTATACATAGATCAGCCGTTTTACGAGTAAAATGCGCAAGACGAACAGACTTCGCATTCTAACAATGCTAAATGGTATAGATTTGCTTGTGAAATACCAATTGTGATAGAATTCTTAAGAATTGGCTTTTTATGGAAATGCTGATATTTAAAAAAATGCATGAGTTCGTTGATCAGTTTGAATGTGTTTGATACAAAATGGCTGATAATTATAGTTTACAGCTATTAACAGCAATTAAATTAATTTAGCACTTTTTGTTTCAAAAAACCTACTTTAGTATTCTCAAAATTGATTTGAATTTCCAAAGTATATTTATTTTGATTAGGGAACCATTTTCGTATCAATTGAATAAAAGTATACACCTTGGAATTCAAATTTCAAGAAGCTACTTCTAAAAATATTTTCAAAATTAGAACTCGTGTTTTCTTTTTGTGAAACGTTGCCAAGCACTTTCCTAGTGGTTTTATTTTAAACTAGCGGCCGCCCGCGGTTTCACCCGCGTGGTTCCCGTTCCCGTGGGAATGTCGGGATAAAAAGTACATATAAACCTTCCTCTTGAATCACTCTATCTATTAAAAAAAACGCATCAAAATCCGTTGCGTAGTTTCAAAGATTTAAGCATACAAAGGGACATAGGGACAGAGAAAGCGACTTTGTTTTATACTATGTAGTGAAGACTAAAAAGTTTTTAATAGGGAAGAACTACGTTTTATTTTTAAACGCCCAAGAAGGTTTCCAAACTGTGCACAGCAAGAAGGCGTTGTTGTAGCAGTGTGGGAGAATAGAAAAGTTGCCTCGCAGAAATAAAGCCACAGGCAGGCTGGTATTGTATTAACCAAACTACTGGCTGCAGTAGTGTAATGCAAGAAATCTTAGTTAATAATATGCATATTTAAAAAAATTGATTTATAAACGTTCAAAAAGGTTTCATACTACCTTTCTCTGCACAACAAAGAGATTATTAAGTACTTATAAGATATTTTAAATTGATCCACTAAAAAGTTTTCATCAGTTCAGACACCAAGAAGGCTTTGCCGTTGTAGTAGCTAAGAAACAAGAGTTTTATTTTTAATTTTAAACCACCAAGAAGTTTACATCCTTTTAGAAACTAAGGAGAAGTAGCAAAAGAAAAAATAACATTTTATTTTTAAAATAGGTACCTACCAAAAGGTTTCTGGTTTACGTTGTGGCTGGTACCTAATGGCAGAATAGAAAAAGTTGCGTCGCACAAATAAAAGGCACGGCATCGATCTTATGTACTGGCTGTAATATAATGAAATATTAATTTTTTTACACTACCAATAAGGTTTCATACTCTGTTATTCGGCACACCGAGAAAGCAGAATAGCGTCATTATTCTATTTTTGAACTACTAAAAAGGTTTCATACTCTGTTCTGTGTACAGTGTGGCAGTGTGGCAGAATAGAAAGAGTTGCCACGCACAAATAAAAGGCAGGGCATTAATCAACATACAGGCTGCAGCTAGACGCATTACGCAAGATTACGTTGCGACGCGCAAGTTTCGGTGGGACGGTCTAAGTTAAGAGCGGAAAGCGGAAAGAAATATTACAAATACAAATAAAAAATATATATAATATATTACTCTAGCCCACGCCCGCGGCTTCGCCCGCGTGGACTACACGACGTTATCCCGCGGGAATGTTATATTTTTCCGGGGTAAAAAGTAACTTACGTTCTTCTCCAGGCAACAAAGTAGGTATCTATCTGTGTCCCATATTTCAGCCAAATCCGTTTAGCCGTTTTGGCGTGATTGAGTAACAAACATAAAAACATCTAAACATCCAAACATCTACAATCAACATTATTCAACAGTAGTAGTTCAACAAACTATAGTAGATTGAGCACTAGTGTTATGGAAATTGGAAACAACGATTGGTATTAACTACATACACCGAGAGGAAATATTGAAAAGTTCGTTTTCAATATTTTTACTTGACCGGGAAGGGACCTCTAGCCGCTATCTAGCGGCACCTTGAAAAGCTGTGTAAACCCCTTGGCCACGGAACTCGTCCGTCGAGTAAAGGTTCCCACCCAGCCTTTTCCTATAGAAACGGCTCCGCTTTTTCCTATATGTACGAGTAGATAAAGAATCCTTCCTAATATTATAAATATGAAAGTGTGTTGGTCCGTCTTCCACGTGAAAAGTTGTATTGTGAATGCAAGAAAAGTAAAAATAAAAATAATTTAAAATGCAATCGTTATTACCACTTAATGAATTGTGCTGACATATGGAACGCAGGTAGTTATTACAACGTTGGTATCCGCTAAGAAAGGATTTTTAGGAGGAAACTGGGTCCACTAACCACATAGGTAATGAAACACATAAAGAGTTATGTAGAACACGATATAGAGACCTCTAGACTCTGACCAAAAGGTTCAACAACTTTGAATTTCCCACCCTGAGCATTTTGGCGAATAGTTTTATTTCAGTGTCATAACAACGATGTTTTCAGCATAGTTGTGTTCCGGCAGTTACAGATAAGATAGCCAGTTCCTCAGTGGTTGAAGATTCTGGGAGTGATCTTCCACCTTCAGCCTCATCTTTACTTAACACCACGTGAGATGAAAGTTAAGTGCTACCCCGTTGTGGATACTAAAAAGTGTAAAATATGTCTTATAAAAAGTTTGCATTGCTTTTGCTTTGCCAGTATACAATTTTTTTTATTCTCCCAACAGCTGTCAGCGCATGGTTTGCACTTCGCTACAAGTGAAAGTAGTGACTGCCAAAATATCTCGAGAAAGCGGACTCTCGCCCGATCGAAGCCATAATTATTATTACCCATTATAAGAGATATGCTAAAAGCAAAAGCCGGATGTAAAGATCGATTCTTAGTTCGACAGTGAAAGATTTATATGTGTTTTTATTATATGTGTGTAGCTTTAAATTTTTTTGGCTGAATGTTCGTGGTGCCTTTGCGTGAGATGAAAACTTTTTTGAGAGCTTTTGGTTTTTCAAAAGAGAATTAGACATTCAAATATTTAAATTACAATTTTATTTTAAGAACTAAATAGGAACGGACGAAAAATTTTTCATAATTTTTGAGTAGTTAAGCAGAAGTTTTATTTTTTCTTTGTAAATTTCGTTACATTTTTAAGATATAAGAACAATAAAAACTTTTTAAGCTAAAGGCTTCAAATGTGCTAATTATTTGGCTATAGGGAAAATGTAAATATTACTAACCTTTTAGGTCCTACCTAAGTTAAACTATTTCGAGTACTTACTAAATTGTTCTATCTATGATCTTAACACAAAACAATATAACCCTATTATACCTACTATACATCGCACATATAAAATGTAACTCGTAAGAGTAATAACTGACTCAGATGTCTAAAGAATGTTCTAGAAATCCCTTATTTCGTAAAACTTAAACCTACATAAACGCAATTCTTACTTAATTTATACATTTATGGTTTGATACTAACTAGAAATATACACAAAAACATAGTTTTTGAAAAATGTGTTAAGTTTCATGCGCAAATCAATAAATAAATAAGTAGTATCTTCTTCATAGCAGAGAAGTCACAACAATAAGTCAGCAATTTCATTTTTAGTTTCAAAAAAGATAAAAATCTTTATGCACAATTATTATTAATTAATTATTAATATACGCAATAATGTACACAGCTTCAGTATTGCATGTCGCAAGGACGTATAGAAACAAGTATTGTTCCCTCATTAATAATAACGAATACTAATCTTTTGTTCTTCATCTCAATTAAAACTTTAATCAGTAACCAATTTTGTATTTGCATTTTGCATTGCAGCAGACATTTTGAATTTGGACGTAACAAGAGTTGAGTATTCAAAAATCGAACGCGATATGAAGAGTTGAAAAAGTTTATAGGTAAGTATTCCACTTTTAAAATAGTTAGTAAAAGTAAATTTGTTTTTGTTAAAGGGTGTCCTAAAAGGATGGGGTTAAAAAGTTTTTAATTTCGTTTTCTGATTTTAAATAACCTCCTCCTTTTCAATTTTTGAAGACGGTTAAAAAGTTAACTAAGAACACTCAATCTATAGAGATTGACTGCTGACACTACATTCTTTTTAGAGCTTTGAAAAACCGATTGTATGATAAAAAAGAGCCAGTTGTTTACAAAACAAGTGAAACTGTGAAATCTAATCGTTTTAACGGCCGACCCAATAATAAAGCAAACAAAAATAATAAAGATAACAAAAATTATCTTAAAAAACAGACTAATAAAAAAATGCCCTTCAGTACCCGAAAGAGAAAAATGATATTTTCTAAAGATTTCCCAACATCCTCGATCTCGCTCGGTGTTAAACTGCAAATGTTTTGTCTCTTTCGCACCGTATGCAATGTAAGATCTCATGCAATTCAAGACCTTGATAAATTGCGAGTTTCGTGATAGATAATTGGTATACGGGTGAATATAATACGGGTGTTTTCAAGTATACAATTTAAAAAAATACTGTTCTTAGTAAGTACCTAATGCGATAACGGCATGCTAAATAGCTCATTGAAAAAAAAATTAATTTAGGTAGGTACCTAAGTACTCCCTTTATATAAAAAAAATACACCCTAAATAATTATGATGCAACCTCATTTCAATTTTCAGTCACATTCCAAACCTTTTTCCGTAACCGTTATCAAAAAAAAATAGCAGCCGTCTTAAAACTAAAAAATAACCTATTGCAGCAATCCGTCCCCCGCACGATCAAAGTACGAGACGCCCGAACAATCTCAAAACGCTGTATAATATAACTTCTACTCACGTCCAACGCAATGCATTTGTTACAAATCCAAACAGTCACAAGTTGTAAACACTCGAAAGAAAAAAAATCACTAAAAACTCCTTTGTCAAAAAAAAAACTAAAAAGTCTCTTTCCAATTTATCGCTTTCGAAAAGTTTTCGCAACGTTCTTCATTCAAAAATTCGCGAGCGTGAAGCTTTTCAAGTTTCGGCGCGCAGTACGACTACGCGCGTGCGTTCTGCAACACAAACTGAATTTTGTAAGCGCAAACGAACGCGCGGTTTGGCCAAATGGTCAGGATTGTGAAGGTACACTGTCTGTGGCTTGGGTTGTTCTAGCTAGCAAGTTTTAGTTCGAATTTTGAACACACCTTAATTTGAAAAAGGTTTCGAGTTTGAAACCTTTTTGATTTTCAGTTTAGTTACCATAATGTTTTTTATTTGGTAAATTGGCGGCCAGGAGGATTGCAAAGGACTCTCCTTTGGTTTTTTCTTCTCTGCGAAGGAATCTTTTTACGCTGTCGCTGTATATACATTCTTAATAGTAAAAAGCATTTAAGACACAGCCTTTAGTTCTTAAGTGTAGTTACACAATTAACTATTTTAAATCTGTCGCGTTTTGTTCTTTACAAAACGTCAAAATACGTTGTGTGAGCGTTTTACAAATTACATCTCTTGCACAGTTACAAATAAAATGTAACTGAGCAGTCAAAAAGGTTGAAATTGTAAATAAAAACATCAATCATTTTAAAAAGATGGTGAAATCTTGTCTGCTTTTTAGTTTCGAAACAATTTTCAGCTTTTCATTTAAAACATTAGAGAAGGTTTAAAGGTGAGATCGCGTTTCAGGGAGCCATTTAAATGGTCGGTCACGGGATGTTTGGCCAAAAACTTTTCATCTCGAGCTCCTCCGTGCTTCGGAAGGCACGTTAAGCCGTTGGTCCCGGCTGCATTTGCAGTCGTTAATACCAACTAATCTGCACTGGACCCGCGCTCCTTATCCATCGATCGCTCATCCAGGGGGCCAAGTCTGCTAACGTTAAGTCGTAATCGTGTCTTAATCGTGTTTCAATTGTAGTTCAATGGTAGAGCTTTTTTCAGAATTTTTTTTATTGACTTAAAATGTTCATTTATTTAGTAGCAATACAACATAGGTCAAATATCTTGTATATTTTCAGCGATGTAGAGCATCAAACTTACTAATTAGACAAGGAGAGCGCTATGGAAACGTCACGTCACATTTCTATAGCGCCATACTCTCGCCATAGAAAATTTCGTTTTAGAAAGAGATAGCTAGATTCACAATTTAGTAGCTCATAATTCGCTTGTTATATTGAATTTCTTTTGTTCATATTTGTTATTCAATAATGTTATATTTTCGCATGTCATAATTAAATGTCAAATTTCAACAACAGTCAGACACCCAATTACAAGAAATGTGTAATTTTTTCACAATACTACTGATGGTCAGATCACACACTACATTCACATCACATTATACTGTCATAATTCATTATACAGTCATGTTCTTGTAACTAGTGTGTAAAATAGCACTACAATTGAACTACAATTGAAACACGATTGAGGCACGATTATGACTTAACGTTAGCAGACTTGGCCCCCTGTTATCGGCCGGACAGAAATAACAGACTAAAACGAAAACTGACGACTATCAACTGCTAGTGTGTGGCCTCAAAGCCGGTTTTCCACTAATGTCGTCAGGTGATGATCGGTCTAGTGTGTGGCCGATGGAGGTCTCGAACGGCAGACGGCCTATCCCATCTAAGTCTGCAAGCAGACTCGGGGATCCTTTACAGTTAAAATTGCTGGCCAAATCCATCGTCTAATTCAACAATAAGTTAATTACTTACATGTGTATTGTACGTAAGTATTACTTGATTGCCGCTCGCGAGGATATCTATTGAGGTGGACCACTATTATCATATATTTAACAATAAGTTCAGCTATATATGCCATTAAAATAAAATTCACATTACTAAAAAACTTCACTTGAAAGCGTTTTTTCAATCAATCGTAGAAGGAGATCCTTCTTGCTACTATAAATTAAACAATTATTTTGTTTTTGAACTTATTCTTGGTGGTAAACCCCCATAAATACTTATAAAAAAATACCCTAAAATAAAAGTTATTTTTGTACCTAACACTTCTACCAAAATTAGTTAGGTAACCCTTAGAAAAGTATCTTTTTTTTTGTCACAATCGATTCATATGACCTACTTTTAGGCTGCTGATGATGGACCCTTCAGAAGGGGTTGATACTCAACCCCTTTGTGCTGATGTAGGGTGACCAGTAAATACTATAAATTAAGGATTCAAGGTCACAACAGACTTATCCACTCGTAAACGGATGGTAAACGTATCGACTCGAGCGGTTCAGTATTCTTTGTATGAAACCCCCTACTGCAACGCACACTAATCGGAATCGTAACGTAATCGCCTCGCCTCCGGACCAGCGAGCCGTAAGCGTGGCGTCGCATAGCCGTAAGCGTGGCGTCGCCTAGCCGTAGCCGAGTCGACGTACCGACGCTGATCCGGTTTGGTTACGTGCTTAGTGCTTACGTTAGGTTGACGCCTGGTTGATGGCGAGGTGAAAGGCGATACGGTGTCGATCCTTTTCCGAGTTGATAAGTCTGCTGTGACCTTTATCGTCGCCGCATACTTACCACACGCGACATCCACAAACGCCGTCACTTAAAGCTAGAAGAAGAAACAAGAGACAACTACCGGCGTCAACCGTGTACGGCGAGTTCATGACGTTTTCCAACCACACGACCCGCGACGGTTCGCGCACATTATATCGGGGCGCAGCGGGCCGGGTCGCAGCGCAAAAATCCGCCCAAATCGCTCGAATGTATTTTATATGAACTATCGCACACAATGCCGGGGCGCAGCGGGCCGAACATCCGCCGCGGATTTTGTTGCGTGCGTGCGATGCGATGCGGCCCGCCCCGCCCCGCTGCGCCCCGACACAGTGTGCTATAGCAAGCGGATTTTTCTCGTACTACTCGGTCAGATAACATGACACCTACAAATTATACCCGTCTCTTTCACTAGATTCTGTCATGCCCGGAGAGTGAGAGGGACGGGTATTAGACCGGCAGTAGTAGAAGAAATTGTATGTTTGAATTTGGTTGTACTCAAAATCCGTCAATGCGCTGCGGCCCGGCCCGTCACTAATGTGCTATACTCAAATCCGTCAATGCGCTGCGCTGCGGCCCGCTCCGCTGCGCCCCGGCATAATGTGCGCGATCCTTTACCGATTCTGAGTCGAACTAAAAAATTTGGCCAGTGGTTTCATAATGACCCTGTATTTCCACATATTTCAAACATTATTGGTCACTCTACATAGCCCATGTAAAATGACAGGACGACATGTAAAATCCATCGAACAGCAAAATGGACGAAGGGTCCCGACATTTCACAGATTAAATAAAAAGGATTTATGCAGAGCGTGCCAAAAACACATAGACTTTTTGCGCACTTTTTTACCGAGAGCTTCGCGTGCTTTCGCAAAACGAGTAAGTATACAGATTTTTTTTATCAGTGCACAAATTTTTAGGTTCGACTCAGAATCGGTAATTGAACAACTTTCTCCTAGAAACATGGGTCGAAATACGACAAAAATTTTTTGGATTTCCCATACTAAATCGATCACGTGATCAGTCCAATTTGTATGAAGAGTAAAAAAAAAATTTCGACCCATGTTTCTAGGTGAAAGTTGGTCACTTACCGATTCTGAGTCGATCTTAAAAATTTGTGCACTGATAAAAAAATATCCTGTGTATCTCTCCTCTACATAGTATGAAACAAAGTGACTTCCTGCGGCGGTCTGTACGCTTACATCATCCAAACTACGCAACGGATTCTAATGCGGTTTACATCAATAGACAAGGTGATTCAAAAGGAAGAAATGCATATTACATTATAGCACCTATGCGAAACCAGGAAGGGTAGTTAGTACTTTTATTAGTGACAATATTTTTATAATTAATGAATGGGCTGACTCTTGCCCTCCATCTGGCCCAAGGGTAAAAGATGATATGTGAAGGACTGTATCCACAAACGAGACAATCGTGATAGTCCGCGTTTCTATCATCTTGTCTTGTAACATACATACCATCAAAAACACAAATGTGAAGTGAGAGCCAACTTCAAAATTATGAAATATGGTTCGTCTGCGTGAATGGTATGGTTGTTGACTTCAACGACAAAAGAAGTGAGACCTAAATATTTCAAAAAAAATATCAAAACTCTATATTTTTTATTCAATTTAGGTTGAGGTAACAACACGTATGAACGTCAAAGTAGCTACGGCATCGGTTCGCCAATCCATCGGCGGGAGACCTTGCGAGAAGAACCGGCAAGAAACTCGTCAAGAGCAATCTTTTTCTCCCTGTTTTATTTCATACAGAGTCGTCAAAGTGAAAAATGGTCAACGGTCAGTCCTGGAATGGGCTTACTCTAGACCTCCATCTGGCTCAAGGGTAAAGATGAGGTCTAAGGGGCCATCCACGAGCAATAGAATCGCTACGAATCCGCGCTTCTATCGTCTTGTAACATAACATAACATCGCCGAGTGCAGACTCATGCAGAGAATGGATAGACATGCGTGACACGACGAAAAAACGCCGCGACCCTCTGGTTGGTTGAGACGGCCCCTAAGATGGAGAGTTGACGCAGAAGAAGCATATTCACTTGCACCTTGAAGAGGTTTGGGTTAGGTTAGGTTTTTAACCGCCTCTGTGGTAGATCATCATCATCAGCCATTCTAAGTCCACTGCTGAACATAGGCCTCCTCCTTTAAGCGCCACAAAGAGCGGCTGCGGGCTCTTTGCAGCCAACGGCTTTTTTTATCTACATCGGGGTAGCACTTGGCCTTCATCACACCTGATGTTAAGTGGTGATAAGGCTGAAGGTGGAAGCGCACTACTCCCGGAATCCTCAATCACTGAGGTACTGGCTATCTTATCTTTAACTGCCGGAACACAATAATGCTGAAAACATCATTGTTATGGCGTCAGACTTAGAAAAAATGGTGGTAGCTAGCCAGACGGACTAAGAACAAGTCCTACCACCAACCAAACCGAATACAATATGTACAGTCAGGGACAAATTCGGTGAACCACCTCTTACTTCTTTTCGTGTGGCTGGTGCCTCGCCGTTCACGCGCAGACCCTATCAATAATTGCTTATGCATTTAACTACTCATGTTTTTTTATTATTTTTTTTTATAGTGAGGGGAATGCATTTACGCATACCCCGTCCGCGTGCGGTGTGCGGACGGTGGTTATGTGGGACTCACCATGCCACTTCCTGATCCTCCATCCAGTGTCAGATACTCGATGGGGGATCAGGGAGGGGGAATACCCACTAAACCTATCACTTCTTGCTCTCTCCGCCGTCAACTAGGTCATAATGTGGAGGGCCCGAGGTGGCAAGCTCCTCCTACGACCTGACGGTTGGCTCGGTCTTCCGGGCCCCTACGCGGCGGGAGGTGGCCGAGCAAGCGTGGCCATCTCCCCAGGCTGGCATTTAACTACTCTAGTTTAATCCATAACCAAATAGTAAAAGGGTATGCGCGTGAATGGCGAGGCACCAGCCATACGAAAAGAAGTAAGAGGTGGTTCACCGAATTTGTCCCTGAGTGTACCTACCCCCACTGGGAATCGAACCTCTGGGTCTGAAATCGGTGGTATGAACCACTAGACCACAGAGGCGGATAAAGTTACAAGGTTACTAAACTGAAAAACTAAATTTTTGCCCACCAATCGCGTGGCCGGCCATTGCGAAAGTTGCTTAACCTCATCAATCCTCAAGGAACTATTTAAGTGAAACTATAGTAATCCGTACAATTCAAGTATTTACCTACCGACATCCCTCGAGTGCGCGAACACACTGACCTAATTCCGAGTGATAAGCACTGATATGACAGATATAATATAACCTATATTGGGGGCGATGACCGATACACTATCACTGTTACTTTCGACTCGTTTCGTTGCATAGAAATTTCGGAGACGACAAAGAGGTTTAAATTTGAGTATTATTCATCATTACCAGCTTTTTATTAAATAGTTAGCTATTTAGTTCGTTAGTGGGGGACAAATCTTGCAAGCTTAATTTGACCCACTTCCCAGTGTCCGATGTAGCTGAAATTTTGTATACAGGTTTGGTTTAGATGACAATACAATATCTAAGTACAGTCAGCAAAAAAGGTTGTCATATAAGTGAAATTTTTACTAAAAACTTATTGAGTACTTAGGACTTTTCCTTTTCCTCAAACTAACGCAGGTGAAACTGCGGGCCACAGCTAGTTTTGATATATTGAATAATAATTTAAATAATTTCAGCTCAATCGGACACTGGGAAGTGGGACAAATCTTGCAAGCTTAATTTGACCGACTTCCCAGTGTCCGATGGAGCTGAAATTTTGTGTAAAACTTTAGTTCAGATGACAATACAATATTATATACAGTACAGTATTAAAGTACAGTTAGCAAAAATTCTTGTCATAAAATTTTTTACTTACTCAAAACTTATTTATTATTAGTACCTACAGATTTTTTTATATTTATTTGTTCTTAGAGATTAACACGTGTAACCAAAAAAGGTCCCCTTCATTACATAATTACGGATTTATTTCTTTACAAAATACATAAAAATGAAGTGTTTCACTATTTTTGATTACAAGATTATGCTTTTTTTATTACTAGATATAGTTTAAAGTATATTAATATTCGATTGTATCGATACTTTCAATTGTATTTCGCCATACCTGAGCATGCATGTCTCATATAAATGTGCTTACGCAACTATGACATAGTGCAAGAGACAGACACTTTAAATAAATGTCCATACTATGAAGTGAAAGATTAATATTCGTAATATTATGAATTGATAATAGTAATAGTAATAATAGTAGATTTCTTACAATTACACCAATTTATCTAGCTCATAAGTAGTTTTCATTAAGTAACTGTTTTACGTATACTAGATAACGGATAAATATATACATTTTTTTTTGTAAACACATACTTCTTCGTTCGGCTGACATGATGATGATGATGATGATACATAGAAAACACCCTGACCAAGACAAATAGACATGTTCATACACACAAATATTTGTCTTGTTCGGGAATCGATTCTGAGACTTTTGGCGCAGAATGCAGGTATCCTACCCGTCAAGATTGATATCAATCTTTGATATTATAAATATCAAAGATTCATACAATGCAATTGGCCTTTAACCACGGGATCTTCTTGAATTTTGCAATAAATTAAATATGTACACGGTCTCCTAGACTATGAATTAATTGGAAATTTGAAGCAAAAAGCTAGTTCATCACTTTCGTCAATTCATATTATTATTATATTTACAAATTAACTGTTTTTAATTGATATAGCGCGATTTTGGTGTCATATTACTTCCAGACAATATTTTTCACTGTACTTTTAAGAATTTATGCATTTTCATAATATTGATTTAAATTTTTGAACCAGGCGTTAATTGGCTTGTCGATAAACTAAATTTGAAAAAAAAAACAAAGGGTTGCACTCCGGGAGTGCGGGCAGAAGTGAAAAGGGCTCCCTAGACTTTTTCACAAAAAAAAAAAGAAAAAATACGGGCTGGATTTGAACTGAGGTCTTCTGGCTACAATCATTCAATGCTGCCCGTTTTCTAACCTGGGGGCCAAGTCTGCTAACGTTAAGTCATAATCGTGTCTCAATCGTGTTTCAGTTGTAGTTCAATACGGTATTTAACTGAGTTTTTTTTATTTCTTTAAAATGTTTTTCGAAATATTAGCTACACAAAACAAGTTTTCATTTTGAATTATCTTGAATATTTTCAAAGATATAGGACTTCAAACTTTATAATTAGACAAGGACAGGACGCTATCTTAGTGACGTCAGTGGGTTAGTAGCGTCATAGTCACGCCATAGAAGATTTCGTTTTAGAAAGAGACAGCTATAGTCAAAATCAAACAGACTATAATTCTTTTATTATAAAACAGATTCAAATTATTTTTTCACATTTGGTATTCTTAATTGCAATATTTTTTAACGTCATCATTAAATATCTACATTTCAACAACAGTAAAATACCCTATTGCAGTGCTTTTTTACACACTAGTTACAAGAATTATGACAGTAAGATGTGATGTGAATGTAGTGTGTGGTGTGACCATCAGAAGTATTGTGAAAAAAGTACACATTTCTTGTAACTAGTGTTTAAAAAAACACTACCACTGAACTACAATTGAAACACGATCGAGACACGATTGTAATAAGTTAAACGTTAAGACGTTAGCAGACTTGGCCCCCTGAGCTATTGCAAACTTTGGAAACGGTTGCCTTCTTATTATAATGACATTTGTAACAGTTTTTCCTGACGCGAGTTTAACATTTTTTACCCATCACAAAAATATACAACGCCTCTAAAGAAGTTTTCACTTCAAAAAAAAGATTATCATACTTTCGCTGTTTTTTCATACTGTGAGAATGGGTGGGTTTCCAATACAAACTTTTAACTCATATAAGCTATCTGGTTCACAAACTGTCGAAAACGGATCGGAGTTGAGCTCTGTCTTTGTCTAACCTGTAGTGGGTGACAGTGACGACGCATACATTCCGCTGTCGGGGGCGTTTCCGACGGTTCGGGAACGCACGTTGCTGCTTTTCTATACTATACGAACAATTTTTACTATGGGGACACCCTCGGGATCGCAAAAAATAAATCAGCTGTTCTCGCTGTTCCATACATTTTAGTTAGATAGATAGATAAGAACTTTATTTTACTGATACACACACAATATTATTATGATAAAGATAAAATTCAAAGTAAAATAGAACAAACAAACAATTAACTAGGCTATGACAAAAATACTTATTTTAATACAGTTGCTCAAAAAGTGGCGTATTGCAGGGACGTATAGCGTTCGGGATGTGGGATATTACACACTCGAGCTTTTTCTTTACCTTTCCCAAACTCGTGCGTTTTCTTTCCCAACTGTCAAAATAATGTCTATTAAAAAGAAAAAACCAACCACGAAGTTTTTACTAAAAAAAAACATAGAAGTTTTTATGATTCAAGCAAATATTTCTAAAAAGAAGCTTCTAATTTGTTTTAATATCAGATTTAAAAGTAATTTTAATTAAAATTTAAATTAGTTTTTCCTGGTTTTTATTGTGATACTTAATATGGTTGAATTAGTGCAATAATGTGCCTTTAATGGAAAACGATGTAGTAAAAGTGAGAAATAAGGAATGGCCTGTAGTATTCGGATTGCTTTCGTTAGGTTAGGTTTCATTGTATTTCATCTCATTTAATTTCATTTTCATTTCGTATCAATAAAAAAAATCTACTGAAGACTTGGCTGTATGGGCATAGTTCCCTTTGCCTACTCAGAATGGGTGAAGGAAACAAAAAAAAATCTGCTTCTTAAATTAAATATTCTTTTACGGTTGGCACCATTTTCCAAATGATTAGTTACTAGTAGTTGAGTTTATTGTGTTTTTATTATTTTATTAAATTGCTTCATTTTTTCGCAACTGTATTAAAAATAGTTGTTCAGTACACGTGCGGAACCGTCATTGCAACTTGTTCCGACTGTCAACCCTCACCTTCGGCTGCGCCTCGGCTCGGGTAGACATCTGTCGGAACTCTTTGCAATGACAGGCTTTCCACACTCGTAATGAAATATACTATTCTAGGGTATGTACGTGTGTGCAGCAGCAAGAAGGGTTAAGGCTCGGTGTGAATTTGCCAGTCGGCAAAACACCATTTTCAGTCGTTGAGTCGATGTTGTACTTTTGTATGGAACAGCTGACTTATTTTGCGATTCCGTGGTTGGCTACATAGTAAAAATTATTCGTATTGATGGACTCTATCAGTCCCTAAAATCTTGGTACTAATTAAAATTTAGAGGTGTGTAAAAGATAGCCTTATTTTCTTCTCATAAACTCCGATGTACAACCATACCAACATTTTTAGAAACTTCATAAATTTCAGCGTGAATTATCTCGTCGTGAAATAATTCAACGGACGAAACGATTACTAACTTGACTGTACATACCTTTATTTGCAAAAACCCTGGGTGTGTCCAGTTGGCGAAAACATAAATTGATTTAATTTAGGTATGTTTCACTATCTGGACACGCGTCAAAATCTTGGCGTGTCCAGATGACGAAATAATAAGTGATAAGACTAATTGTGAGTTTCACAAACTGGACTCACGTGTCTGTCACGCGAGTGTCCAGTCTCTCGTGTCGAGTTGGTGAAAAACCCAACATGACAGATAGATGATACTATTTACCTATATTTATTTTGGCATATCATTAAATACTACCAGCCTTGATGTGATCTTTCTCGATTCTTACCTGTAAAGATAAAATAATGACATTTAATAAACAAATTACTTTGAAACTAAACACATACTTAATTCTAGGTGTCAAAAATAAGCAATAATATTTTAGGGAGTAATACTACCTATGAAAGAGCAAAACTTTCCCTTATAAACATAGGTTGAAATATAAAAAAATTTTTTACCCATCAACTGAACCATTTTGTATGGGATAACAATTTTTTTTTTAATATTTGACCAATGTTTCTACGGGTAAGCTTTGCAGTTTCATGGGTAAAATCACTTCCTAAAACATGATTGCTTATTTTTATTACACCTTGTATAATTAAGCACACATATACATTAATCTTGTTTGGAGAAAAAGGGTTCGATTCCCGGTCGGGTAAATTATCTCCTCGGGTCTGGGTGTATGTGGTAATACCCGTCATTATTTCCAATTTCCATTACAGTAGTTCTCAAGCTACTAAACTTTGGTATTGATTGGAACAGTTTAGGTATGTGATGGTGTCCAATATTTATTTTTTATTTATTTTTTTATCAGTAGCAGGGCTCGAAATATGGCGAAGGTAGGTAAGCCGAGGCCGAGAAACACTTTTACCACGTAATGATTTGTGTAGTGGATTGGTGGGGCGGGGTTTGTAGGAAATTTAAGGGGAATGGAATCGGCATGTATGGCATACCCATCGCCAGTGATAGATATATATTTTATCCCAATATTCCTACGGGAAGGGGTACCACGCGGGTTAAACCGCAAGGAGACCCTAGCTACTCACAATTCGCTACAAAAAGGTAGGACCAAGTCCAAGAAATTGTGAAACTTAGTACCCAACTCAAACCTATCTTTAACTACCTACTTAATAACACGTTCGAGCACCGTTAGCTAAAACTAAGAAGCTAGCAAACAATGGTTTAACAAAACGCATCGCTAACATCTAACAAAACAGGTTACCACACAACATTCATATAGGTTTAATACTCTGTGGCATAACGGCAATAGCCACATTCACACAGACTGGAGCGCACGCACACAACGGCGAACAGCTGGGCAGAAACTGTGTCAGTAAGTCCCGTTGCGTCGCTGTAAAAAAAACTGTCTGCGCTACTCCCCGCTAGATGTCGCTATCAGTTCATAATTAACAAACTGTCACTGCAGAATTGCAGCTATTGATTTAAGCTTTGAGAATTTCTATTTGTGTGTCAGTATGTGTTTTATGTGACTTTTAGATATATAGGTAGAAAAAAGGTAATAGTGATACAAAAAATATAGAGTCTTCTCCACTATCGATGTCAAGTACTTAGCTTTAACCGGCAGAATAGCGCGGAACGTGTAAAAATTCTTAATTCATTTACCGTAAGCCATTGAGATTCTTAGACATGTAATTGCTAAGGCATGGGTTTAATTAAATGCCACCTCCGGGTGTCCCATTATCTACAAAATGCTGATTGCTTGAGAAAAGGTTCGTTCAGATGTGTGTACCGTTGCAGCAGGTTCCTATATGTGTCAGACACCGACATATTTGCTCAATAGATGGCGATAACGGTTTATGTAATAAACAATTTTATTTCTAATTATTTATTAATTATTCCTAATCACTTTTATGTTTCTTAACTGGATTCAGGAAGTTATAATGATTCTTAATTTATAGCCAGTTAAAACTATTGCACAGTTATAGTGAGGTAACAAGTAAGTAAGTATCAAAATAAGAATCGTTTACTCTGCGCGCGACACTGGGACGTTTTGGCGCTAGTTGTAACTACCAGTACCAGTACATTTGTGTAGTACATTGTACAGTAGTACAGTGTAGTACAGTGTAGTACATTTTTAAGGTTTAGGTAAAAGTTAGTAGGTATTTTATTGGGACCGTACATAATAGTTCTAAAATAAAGTCCACTCTACATAATAGTAAGTACTAAAATAAAGGCAACTCTACATAATCGTTCTAAAATAAAAGTCATGTTAAAGTTTAAAACATATAATAATTAGTGATAATAAGTCATCGAATTATTACAAGGGCCGTAAAATAGGCAATGGCAGGTCGAGTATGAGTTTGAAGGCCGAGCCACGAGCCGTAAGCGAGGACTTCACTTATACAAGAGACAGGCAATTGCCATTTCCGCCGAGGCATTAGGTAATATACTTAGTGCTTTTCTCAAAAGAATTCAGGAAAATAAAACATCCTTTTTATATTATACAATTAAATTTAATATTAAATAAAAGTTACATTAGTTATATTGGGACAATTACTAAAAAAAATGTTATGCACGCCGTTTCATACGAGTAACATGTAATGTTCCAAATTCAAAAAACGCTTCTGCAATGTATTTGGTTTTCTTTGTCCGTAAATTCGATATCTACTTGTATCGCGTCTTCTTTTTCGAAACAATGACACTAATATTTCCATGCATGTTGGAGAAAAAAATATTATGGTTAAAATTTTAATTAATACCCGTCATTAATAAAATAAATGGCTTTTCTTTCTCTTATTTTCTTTCTTTCATTGCTTGCTGAAGAAAACACAGTTTAGAAATACATAAAAAACCGGCCAATTGTGAATTAGACTCGCGCACTTAGGGGTCCGTACCAAAGTGAACATATAACTAATTCTATCTGAGCATTTCAAGCGTCTACTATTTTATATGACGTTATGATAACAATGAGAAACATAATAGGTACCTACAAGAAAAATAATAAAAAGAATGTGTAGGTATGTACAATAATGAATTGTACTAAAAGAAAAAAGCCGTTATTAATATTATGGAGCCCCCCCTTAAATATTTTTTTTTATTATATTATTTAGTTTTAAATTGAATAAAGGTACTTACAACAAAATATTGTGTGAATATTTCAAACGCCTACCTTTTTTTTATTAGAGTGAGGGCAATTACCTACTTTACGTATACCAGTGACATTCTGGCATGCTGGACTCGGTCAGCGCACAGGAAGCCGTACGTCCCGGTTATACCGGGACTCCTAGGCTGTCTCTCGCCGCCCCCAGCGCCCCCGTCGAGCCTGAGTAGTAGGCTCGGCGGGGGAGCCAGGGGGTTCTTATCTCTCCCCAGAAGGGGGGGAGGGAGAGAGCCGTTATTAATATCGAGCAAAAACTGCAAAAACCGTTTGTTGTATGTGAGCCCCCCTTGAATATTTATTTTATTCTGTTTTTCAGACTTACATAAGATGGTGGTAGCTAGCTAGGCGGACTAAGAACAAGTCCTACCTTCTACCAAATCCATGTAATGAAGGGGACCTTTTTTTTGTTTACATTGTTAATCTCTAAGAACAAATAAATATAAAAAACTGTAAGTACTAACAATAATAAGTTTTTAGTAAAAATTTCATTTTCATGACAAGCTTTTCTGCTGACTGTACTTAAAAATTGTATTGTCATCTAAACCAAAAATGTATACAAAATTTCAGCTCCATCGGACACCGGGAAGTGGGTCAAATTAAGCTTGCAAGATTTGTCCCCCACTAACTAACTAACTAACATGGCAAGTTAATAAAAAGCTTGTACATAATATAATGTACTAGAAAACAAAAATATTAATTCAGCTTGCTTATGAGCAACATTTATCTTGTCGAAGTCTTAATAGAATCTTCTCCTACACAAAGTTTAACAAATAAACGTCACCTCAAGTAATTAACTGTTCTTTCAAAAGTAGCAGTACCCATTTGGTACCCATATCAGTGACTGTCACTGTGACATTTCATGTAGATAATGTCAAACCTTCGTCACAAGGTATTGTCAAAACGACATAACGTTACGAATAATAATAGAGGGGATGATATTAGCGAACTATCAAATTAATAATAGAATTTTGGTAGGACTTTGTACAGTAATTTTTCGCAGTTAAATGGACTAACCTTCGCTCGCGTCTTCGCCTGCTTGAAATTTGAATATCCATACTAATATTATTAACTAGCTTTCAGCAGGCTACAAAGTATCTGTGTCCCAAATTTCAGCCAAATCCATTCAGCCGTTTTGGCGTGATTGAATAACAAACATACAATCATCTAAACCTTCACATTATTTATAATATTAGTAGGATAAAACGTGAAAAGTTTTCATCGGCGAGGCTAAGTATATTCGTCAGAGAATTTGCGGTGTGGAATATTGCAGTTTTAGATCGATAGTGGATAGTTGACCGATAGATTCAAGATTCAAGGTTCAAATTTGTTTATTCAATTTAGATTTTTATTTACAATACTTGTGAACGTCATAGAAGCTACGCCATCGGTTCGCAAACCCTACAGCGGGAGACCTTGGAGAAGAACCGGCAAGATAGGTAGTGGAACTAATGTAATTTCTGAAAAAGTTTACTATTTAGAGACATACTTTTATTTTTCCTGTAATCTTTACTTCGTTTTATTTTATTACACAACTTACAAACTGCTCCTATATTATTAACTTTATTCTCGTAAGTGCTTAACTAAATTGCGTCTTTCGTAAACGGAAGGGAAGATAGTATATAATAGGGGATAATATTGCGTGGTTTCTGTCAGCAAGGTCGCACCGAATCGATAGGACATGGCTTACGAATAGCAGTGAAGTCCCAAATAAATATGTCTTTTTCTTTCTTTCTGTTTTCTTTCCATGTTTGTTCAATAATTTAATGTGCCCACTGCTGGGGCGCATGCCTCCTTATGGATGGTTAAGGAGAATAGGTATTAAGTGGCCTGCGACGCGTCAGTCTCCCATACAAACGTAATACCAAATAGTTTAAAATTTGAGCATGATTGACTGTAAGTATATAATCACTACATAGTATAAAACAAAGTCGCTTTCTCTGTCCCTATGTCCCTTTGTATGCTTAAATCTTTGAAACTACGCAACGGATTTTGATGCGTTTTTTTTTATAGATAGAGTGATTCAAGAGGAAGGTTTATATGTACTTTTTATCCCGATATTCCCACGGGAACGGGAACCACGCGGGTGAAACCGCGGGCTTCCGCTAGAGTATATATATATCGTTCGGCTGACACGATGATGATGATGATGATGATATAGGAAAAATGTGATAGTAAAAAACCACTAGCCCTATAAGTAGCTTTCAGGCGGGATAGATTTCAAGATAGATTTCAAGCTACGTATAGGCTCGTGGTTTTTTACTATCACTGTTTTCCTATACTTACAAAATTGCATTGTAAATGCATAAATAATTTAATATCCCAATGATTGACTGTAATTGTGATGTTATTTGGATTAAGACAGCATGTATCTAGGTTTCGATTGAAATAAAAATCCTAAATATCTACCCAATAAAAAATTAATGCCTAAAATAATTTTCATACAAAACTGCAATTCCAATTTATTTTTAATTGGGTACTTAAGTATGTAGGTTTATTTTTTTAATAGAAACCTACATCTTAATCCGAATAGAAATAGAAATAAGGTAACATTGATGTTAGTACTGTACAGTTCATTTTAATTTTTTGTTCCACTTACTCAGCCAGCCACAGTGGCATGCAAAATAATTATACAAGATTAAATTGAAATAATAGGTCTTTACATATGAAATTGCCGTCTTTTTCTCACATGTTTATAGGTCTCTAATTTTTTAATTAATATCAATATATCAAGATTAATAGTCAGTTTCGAAAATAGAGTATGTCGTCATGTTAAACATCTAAGAAAAGAATAATTAAACACGCGTCCAAATTTTTTATAACTGCTTCAAAGTACCGCTCTTTGGTTGTCGTCAATTTGACAGCTTTGAACAGTTTTTTTTTTTATTCTAAGACAGTCCAAAGTGATTATAGGCAATAACTAGTTAGAATAATTTTGTCTGATCATATCTCGATAGTTTCGTTGAATTCGGAGTTCACATGTCCAAGAAACCCCCAAATATCTTTGTATGCCGATTCCAACTTCCTACAATTTCCCCATAGAAAACGGCAATTTCATTAAAGACCTATTAATTTATACAATGTCCTAAAGGTAGTGTGAGAACTTAACAAATGTCAAAATGAATAGAAATGTTGTCAAATACATTCAAATGATGTCAAATAAAATACCATCACAAGTACAGAAAATAATGCTATAATTTCAAATCATTTTGGTATTACGTTTGTATGGGAGAGTGACGCGTCGCAGACATCGGAGATAATCAATTTTTGGTCACCCATCCCGGTACCGACCATTGCGTAAGTTGAACTACATAATCTATACTAATATTATAAAGAGGAAAGATTTGTATTTTTGTATGTAACGAATAAACTCAAAAAGTACTGGACCGATTTAGAAAATTCTTTCACCGTTAGAAAGCTAGATACAGTATTCCCGAGTGACATAGGCTATATTTTATCCCGATATTCCCACGGGAACGGGTACCACGCGGGTAAAACCGCGAGGATCCGCTAGTGTATAATATTGCGTAGTTTCTGGCAGCAAGGTCACGCTGAATCGATAGGCCATGGGTTACGAATAGCCATTTTTGGTCACTGATTTGGCAACAAATGGTTTTTACAAGGTATATATATAGACCCTGTAGCAAGGTTTTTCTTTTATACACAACGGTTTTGCACTTATCCGTCATCATACCTGATGATAAGTGGTGATAAGGCTGAAGGTGGAAGCGCACTACTCCCGGAATTCTCAATCACTGAGGAACTGGCTATCTTATCTCTAACTGCCGGAACACAATAATGCTGAAAACATTATTGTTATGGCGTCAGACTTAGATAAGTGGTGGTAGCTAGCCAGGCGGACTAAGAACTACCTAGTCCAACCACCAACCAATCCGAATACAATATGTAACCCCTCTGGGAATCGAACCCGGGGCCTCTGAGTCTGAAATCGGTGGTATGAACCTCTGACTTCAGGCTCAGAGGTCATGGAGAGGAGAGGAGAGTGGTCTGAGAGATCAGACCCAGAAGTCCCAGGTTCGATTCCCAGTCGGGGTACAATTATTATATTCGTTTGGTTTTGAATTCGGACTTGTTCTTACGGCCGGCTAGCTACCGCCATCTTATCTAAGTCTGTGCATACAAATAACAGTGATGTTACAGTATTGAAAAATGGAAAATGAAGTATTTTGAAAAAATCGACCCGTCTCACAACCAGCTCCGATGGGACTCGAACCCACGACCTTTCGCTATCCGGGCGACTGCTCTAACCACTAAGCTACGGAGTCGTTTTACGGAGTGTCAGTGGTTAGAGCAGTCGCCCGGATAGCGAAAGGTCGTGGGTTCGAGTCCCATCGGAGCTGGTTGTGAGACGGGTAGATTTTTTCAAAATACTTTATTTTCCATTTTTCAGTAATAAAAATTGCATTGTGAATGCAAAAAAATAAAAATTTAAATAACATGTTACAGTATTGTTGTGTTCCGGCAGTTAAAGATAAGATAGCCAGTCCCTCAGTGGTTGAGGATTCCGGGAGTACGAGTAGTGCCCTTCCACCTTCAGCTTTATCCTCAATTATCATCAGGTGTGATGAAGGCTAACTGCTACCTCGTTGTGGTAAAAAGAAAACAAAAACCCTGCGAAGACGGGGCAGAAAGAAGTGTGAAGAGTGAGAAAATGTGTTTGTCCGTCTTTCACGTCAAAACGGGGCAACGAAACGATGTGATTTTTGGTATGGGGGTAGTTTGAGAGCTGGAGCGTGACATAGGCTAATTTTAGTGGCGGAAAAATATCACATTCCCGCTGGATAACGTCGTGTAGTCCACGCGGGTGGTGAAGCCGCGGGTGGGAAGCTAGTATTATAAATATAAAAGTGTGTTTGTGTGTTTGTCCGTATTTTACGTCAAAACGGAGCAACGGATCGACGTGATTTTTGGTATGGGGGTAGTTTGGAAGCTGGGGAGTTATGTAAGCTACTTTTTATCCCGGAAAAGTGTCACATTCCCGTGGGATAACGTCATGTAGTCCACGTGGGCTAAGCTGCGTGCAGCGCGGGCTGTCCTACTAATATTATAAATGCGAAAGTTTATAAGTATGGATGGAGATATGGATGTATAGATGTATGGATGTTTGTTACTCTTTCACGCAAAATAAATAAATATTCTCTTTCAATCACACCAATTATCTAAGCCCGTAGTTAATTTCTTAAGAAACTGTGTCTACGTGAACTTGATAACAGATAAATATATACTTAAATACTTTATGTTCGTAAATACATACTTAATATACTTACATAGAAAACACCCAGACCAAGACAAATAGACATGTTCATTCACACAAATATTTGTCTTGTTCGGGAATCGAACCCGAGACCTCTAGCGCAGAAGGCGGGTAGTTTACCCCTGCGCCAAATCGGTGGTCAAAAACTACTGAACAAGGGAGCTACCGCCTAAGCACCGGCGTGCGCGACGGCTTGAATAGGATTACAACGCCTCATGCCATCCTTGTCTTGTCGTAATCGTAACACATTTGGTATGGCATGACGGGTCGGCACGATGCGTCGTAATCGGCTTCAACCCGACGCCGACGGTGTAAGCACCGTCCCAATTTAGCCCCAGGCGGTAGGGGGGCTAAATTTGCAACAGAGATAGATTATAGGCTGAAATAACACATAGGATACTTCTTATCCCAATATTCCCACGGGAACGGGAACCATGCGGGTGAGACCGCGGGCGGCCACTAGTTTAAGGCGAGGATTCCCGAAAATAGGGTATTTTAAATTATGGATTATTTGCAAACCACAAATACTCATAATTTGAAAAAAAAAATGTTATTTTACTCTATTTTATCTACTGCTTCCGGCCGTTATATATATTTTCCATTAGTGATACGTTACTGTATCAAATAAAATTCCAAACATCCGTCTAATAATAACTCAAATATCATATTACTTGCAGTATTCTTGGTTTTAGTTAATGAAACATATGAAAATAATTGTCTTTGAATAGCCGAGGGATTCCGGATGTCAGTAATGTTTTTTAATTATTTCATTTTTAATTGAATTTTAAGTGATTTTCGATTCGCTGGGCGCTCGCGAGTTCACAGTTCACTGCCGGCTGCCGCTGCGTCCGCGCGAAGTGTATTGAGCGCGGCCGAGCAAGCGTTAGCGTACCTATTTCGGTCGGGAATCCTCGCCTTAATAATAAAACATTTTATTAATCGCAGAAGGCCAAAAGGTGAAAGGTAATAGGCTTATCACTAATCCTTTTAATGAAGCGCGGTGAAGCCTATACAATTTTCAGTTGTCACTTTGAAATTATACAACATAGGTAATTTATTTAGACTCACAGCTGAATACAAATATTTTAGTGGCAGTTAAAAACATAAATAAATCTCCGTCTCAATCTCCCACCATCCTATCTGGAACCATTTCAGCGTATTTCCAAGCCTCCATTTGAGGACCTATGGATAAATTGAAAATGATGTTTTTAGAAATAATCGACCCGTCTCACAACCAGCTCTGATGGGACTCGAACCCACGACCTTTCGCTCTCCGGGCGACTGCTCTAACCACTGAGCTACGGAGTCGTTACGAAAATCGTCGAATTTATCCAATACTTCTTACGCGCTGTATAGCCAGCGTTAATTTCATGGCGAAGTCAATGTCAAGAGAGAGTGAAGAAATCATCAATGTGGAGATGAAATTTTTCAATAATAAAAATTGCACTGTGAAAGCAAAAAAGCAAAAATTTGAATGACCTATGGATAGTCTTAGAACACTGAATTTATCATCATTAGTACACACTAGAATTCATAAATTCGTTAGCCCGTTGTGGATAAAAAAAAATATTAATTCTGCTATAGAGCCGCGTTTTGCGTAAGTAGGTCATAGGACAGTGTCACCCTAGCTAGGTTATGTTCAATATGGGCTATGGTTACTAGGTTGGCTGGGCGAGCCTAGATAGATCTATACTAAAGTGTGTTTGTTTGTTTGTGTAAGCTGTTTATTTGAGTTATGGGACATCTCATCATAAATTAATGTTTTTATCCACATAATGATGATGTTATGTAGCACCTAGCCTGGCTTATCACACCTGCCTGCTGGCCATCATTATATTAATATAGAAAAATATTAATACTGATCTAATCCCAATAACTTTTTAAACTTTCATGGTCATTAACACTGTAAATATTATGAAAAACGGGACTTTTACCATGTTTTGATTAACCAATTTTTTTGAAATTAACCAATCAAAATATGGTAAAAATCCCGTTTTCCGTGATATTAACAGTGATCTAATCCTTTTATCCTACTAATATTATAAATGCGAAAGTTTGTAAGTAGGTATTATGGAAGGATGTATGGATGTTTGTTACTCTTTCACGCAAAAACTACTGAACAGATATAGATGATGATCTGGCGGGCGGCCGCTAGTTTATTATAAAGAGGTAAATGTTTAAATGTTTGAGGTAATCTCTGAAAGCACTCAACCGATTTTGAAATTGCACATATGAAATTGTAGCGTCGCTACGTCGCTACATCGTTACGTCGCAAGACATCGAGTATCGAAGAAATGCAGAATCAACGAAAAGTACGAATGTAAACATCGATGCGCAAGCCTGACGTCACACATTTAGTCAAGACATAACTGAAGAATTGTATGGAAACATGAATCGCGCTTACAGAGTTTCTCAGATGCGTTGCATAAATACAATTTCCAACTACTAATAATTGGACCGCGGTCCCTTAGCAGACACTTAACTCGGAGGAAGTACTTCCCTTTTTCTGAATATATGACGAAGTAACCTGCTTCAAGATATTCAAAATGGATACTGCGCGAGTATAACCGCAAACAAACAGCAGTTACTTCAATATTAGTATACCTCGAGACATACTTCTTTAAACATCATGGCGGTCAAGCAACCAATCACAACTCGTAAAGCGGGTTTCAGCGAGTTGTGATTGGTCGCCGACCCACCACGATGGTTCAAGAAGTTTGCCCCACACTGTATTAAAAAATTACCTGAAGCTGTTGTAGTGGCAGTAGTAATAGACGTGGTACTGGATGTTGTCGTCTCACTTGCAGTCATTTCCACCACCCTCTCTACAGTGACCCTGCCACCAGCTGAACCCTCCTGTACTTCCTGAGCCTCTTCCTCAATCTGAGGACTTGGGGCCGTCTGACTGAGATCATTCGCTACAATGACATTGACAGTTGTCAAAGACTCCAGGTCGGAATTTTCGCCAGAAATTTGCGAATTGTCGATGTAGACTGCAGCGGAGCGAGCTCCCAAAGTCTCCATGACGCTTTCTGCCAATGATCTTGTAGACATTTCATCCATATCGATGTCTTGTTTGATGTCTATGATGATCTGATGACGCTTCCCGCTACCAGAAGGGCTCTGCACCTGATGTACGGACACTGAAGCGTCAGTCTGGGACATATGATGTTGGATCACATGAGTCAGTTGGCCTTCCAAGCTATCTCTGTTATTGCCCGCCATTTTCACCGCATTCACACACTATTCTATAGTCAGACTTATAATTTTTTCAGTCGAAGTAAATAAGAGATTTTTTTATTGCACTTGGTATATTTTTTTTGTATTTTTTTTAGATACTAGTGAACACAGCTATCACACAGATAAGGGATAAATGAACACCAGTGGTTTAATGCGACGTTGCATTGCGCAGATGCATAGAAATTGGGTCATAGGTCGTTATACTCGAATTTGGTGTCATAGTCTTTTGTGCGTTTATTATGGCAGTGATGTCGTAGGCACAAATATTCACATGGTTGAGACAGTCGGTCGCGTTCACGCCATTTGTGAAAAGCCTTCTCTCACTGTTTTTTTTGAGTAAAACGTTTTGAGAGCGCGAGGGGCGCCCGTCGCCTCCGCCGTAGCCACTGCGGCCTACGGCGTAGCTGCTACGGTGCGCCGTACGGTCTACACACTTCCGTGAGTGTGTCCGGGGATAGGTCCGAAGATTTTTGTGTTGTTTCTTTGTGATAAGATGTTGCTTACTTAGTTACACTTAATTCACACTGTAATAAACAATAGCATTTGCTGAGGAGGGTCCTGATTGTCCTTATAAGTAGGTATTTAATATTTAAATAAGTTTGTGTTTTGTATTTTTTTCTCTGTGTTTTTTGTTTCATATTTTACTTTTCGTTTTTGAGGCCAATAAAGAACTTACTTACTTACTAATTCATTGACAGAAATAAAGAAGAAGAAATTCAATTATAGTGGGTTTTTATATAAGCTGAGCTAAGCGGACCTATTTGTCAACGTGGAGTGCGGAATGTTGTAGTAATATTGTAAGCGAGATAGTGCCATCCGCAGGTGTATAACTCCGTCCTGCAATCAACATTACTATAATATTGTTTGACAGCTCGCAGTAAGGCCCCAGCTCCACTGTGTAAGAGGTTTGGATACGCTACTTTTCTATCACGATATTGGCCCGGGAATGGAATAATACGCTCTGTAAAAACTAGTAGCCACGGCTAGTATGTCATTTTCTTTGATCAACAATACCACTAGATAAGCGGTTGTTGTATCAAAAACGGCCGAACGAATAAGAGCGCACTTAGAAATGCGCTCTTATTTCTTATGTCTTTCTGTCATTATTGACGTAAGATCAAAAGATTCGTAATTTTTATCTGCGTTCAAAAAAGTTAGTTGGTGCCATACTTATTTGAGTTTTCTATTAGTTCGCGAGGCGTTGTCTAGTGGTATTGTTTATCGAAGGATATTTAAAAAAATTATCAACTTTTTCAAAAATATCTCAAGATTTATCCCGGGATTTTACTACAGTGTGTAGTCCCCAACTTTCCTCGACACGTGCCCGCGCCTGCGCGCGACTCTCCCCGTCTCCCGTCTCCCTCTAGCCACCTACATCCATCCCCCTCGCACCCCTTCGATCGTTTCGGAATGACGAAAAAGCGTGTAATCGAATTTATGCCGCGCCGACCCGGCCGGTACCGTCCGCAAAACAGGCAAGTTTTGTGTCCTTGAACCAATTTCGATTTTAATATGTAAATAGTGTTAATTAGGTGTTTTTAGTTTTGATTACTTTTTGATGTCTAATGCATATAACATTGGCGAATCTGGGGCCCGATTCTCACGCATTCGAATTTTTTCAGTGTGGTTCGATTTTATTGAAAAGTAAGAACGTTTCAAACAAACTAAATTGTCCCACATGTCAACAAATTCATTTTGACAGCTAAGTTCGTATACGAACATCGATTGTTCCGTACCACTTCGTTGCGTTCGACTGGTTTTTGATCGAACTTTTTGGATTGTGAAATTCTGACAATACATAAACTGTGTTATATTTGAATTTTGAGCTTATAAATGTGAACTTTTGTCAATTGCGTGAGAATCGCCTCCCAGGAGTAGATTCGGATAAGTACTTCCAAAATAAACAAAAAATCTATTTTGAAACCTTGTTACTTAGTTATTCTATCGAAAATACGTATACATGTAGTAGTAACAGCACCTCCAAATCAGAATTCATTGAATAATTATTTACTTTTTTTCTATTTATCAATTTCCATTTTAGGCAATAATTGTAGCATTTACAATTTCTTTAATTTATTTGTGTTCCAATATGGTTTTAGCTTCAATCAACTATCCATTAAATAACCGGTTGGACTGTCCAAAATGGCCGAGCGAATAAGACCGTAATTCTATGCTGCGCTCTTATTTCATATCGCTTTCTGTCATTTATGAAACAAGATCTTAACATTCGTAACCTTATTATCTGTTTAAAACAAAGATAAAGTGCTCGTCAGATAAGTCTGCGCGCGGTAAAAATCGAATACTAATCTTTTCTATAACATTAGAACAAAAAAATGCACTGTAACTAGCGCCAAAAACGCGCCAGGCACGTGCAGAGTTATCTGACACACACGTATGTAGGTAGGTGTCAAAGAGTGTTGTTGTAAAAGTTAGTTATGTCCAGTCTTAATTTTTTTTTAAAAGCTAGTTGAAGTTAGTTTTTGTAAATTAAAGTAATTTTCATAAATTTTTTTTTCAAGAATATAAATACACAGTACCTTCAGTCCGTCCGTGGCTACGCCCGCGTTACGTTGACGATAACCCGCGTGAATGTAATTTGTTTTCGGGATAAAAGAAGTCTATGTCAATCTCCAGCCCCCAAACTATCCCCATACCAAAAACCACGTCGATTCGTTGCTCCGTTTTGTAGTGAAAGACGGACAAACACACTTATTACAATTTACAACAAAATACAATATTAAATATGGACATTTTTTTTTTTCTGTTTACACCACTTCAGTGTCGCTGCAGACCGTACCGTCGCGCGTCGGTGGATTACGTAACTAGGATGACAACCGAAAACAAGGGAAGTGGAGGTAAACATTATATATAAATATATATATGCAAATCTTTATGCAAATATATACTTCAGGAACTTAAGGATAGAGCAAGAAAACATAATGATTACATCATTTACCATGATTTATATGGTGTCTAGATAATTAATCCCTGTTATCTATATCTATATCTGTCTATACAGGAATTTTTTTTTATCAGTGCACAAATTTTTAGGATCGACTCAGAATCAATAAGTGAACAACTTTCTCCTACAAACATGGGTCGAAATACGACAAAAATTTTTGGACTTTTCATTACTAATTCGATCACGTGATCTCCGATTTGTATGAAAGGTAAAAAAAAATTGTCCTATTTGGACCTATGTTTCTAGGAGAAAGTTGTTCACTTACCGATTCTGAGTCGATCCTAAAAATTTGTGCATTGATAAAAAAAATATCCTGTAGGTAGGTATATTATGTATATAAAACGATTGCGTTACTGAATGACTGGCAGACAACGCACAGCTGAAACTACTGGGCGCAAGAAGCTGAAATTAGGGATGTATGTTCCTTAAGCCCAAAAATCCTCTCTTTGTGCTCCCCTAGCACAAAGAGAGGATTTTTGGGCTTAAGGTATAATCCTAGCGATCGATAATTTTCACAGACATACTTAGTATTACCTAATTTGATGACATGATAATTAAATACCTAATTTAGACTAATTTAATTTAAGTTTTCATGTTTGTAAAAAAATATTAGAAAATAAACGTTATTATTATTATTATTATTTATACATCGAGAATGTCTGTGACAATTTTCCTTTTGGCATAGAGTAGGACAAAAATAAGTTAACTACTGTGTCGAAACACACTTGCCGAAATTACGGGGCCGAATTTTTACCATACAACTAGCTTTCCGCACAACACGACGTTATCCCGAGGGTATGTGATGTGTTTCCGGAATAAAAAGTAGCCTATGTCACTATCCAAGTCCCAAGTTATCCCTATTCCAAAAATTACGTAATCCCGTTGCTCCGTTTTGCCATGAAAGACGTAAAACAAAGATAGATAAGATAAGATAAGATAATTCTTTATTTGTAATAAATGTGGTACATGATACAAACGAACTAACACTCTTTCAGATTTTTTATATGAATATGGATTACGCGACGTCATGGTGAGTCATCACGTCAGTAATTCAAATACCATTGCAGGCGTAACCACGCCGAACTTCAGTTGGGTATTTTCGGCATGGTGTTTTTGGGTTCCGTAGCTGAATGGCAAAAAACGGAACCCTTATAGATTCGTCAAGTCTGTCTGTCCGTCCGTCCGTATGTCACAGCCACTTTATTCCAAAACTATTAAGACTACACAGTTGGAACTTGGTAGACAAACGTATTCTATAAACCGCTTTACGATTTTAAAACAAAAATTTAAAAAATAAAAACTTAAGGGGTCTCTCTATACATGGAACTGAAACTGAAAAATATTTTTTTAATCAAATATATTCGTGTGCGGTATCTATAGATAGGTCTTTAAAAATGACATGAAGGCTTCTCGAATCATTTTTCCTCAAAGTTGATATTTTGAAAGATAGAGCCTTCCAAAGAGGTAGAATGTGTGTCCCCCCCTCTGTGCGTGTCCTCTAACTTTTGAAATAAAAGAGTGAAAAATCTAGAAAAAATATATGCTGTAGATCTTAATAAAAACTTTCAACGAAAATTGGTTTCAATGAGATATAGTGTGTACTTTTTGAGATATAACACATTTTCAAAAACTGCAAATGTAACTTTTCATTCATACAAACTCTATGAAAAACAAAGTTATATTTTGCTGGCGAAAAATTATAGGCGAGTATACTTCATGGGCGAGTCCAACTCGCACTTGGCCGATTTTTTATTTTATCCTCAACGGGGTAGCACTTAGCCTTCATCACACGATGATAAGTGGTGATAAAACCGATCACTGAGGAACTGGCTATCTTATCTCTAACTGCCGGAACACAATAATGCTGTAAACATCATTGTTATGGCGCCAGACTTAGATAAGATGGTGGTAACTAGACAGGCGGACTAAGAACAATTTCCTACCACCAACCAAACCGTATACAATATGTATCCCCACTGGGAATCGAACCCGGGACCTCTGGGTCTGAAATGGGTGGTATGCATCACTAGACCAGAGGCGGTTAAAAAAAAAAAGAGGTGTTATGTTTGAGTGGGAATTTAAAAGAAAATCCTACGATTGTAAAGAAATGCATTACTTTTCAAGGTAAATAATTTGCTTAGAAATAAAATCATTTGCTAATGGGCTTGATTAGCCGATGGTAGTCACGGGACGGGTGACCAAACACTTTTCATCTCGAGCTCCTCCGTGCCTCGGAAGGCACGTTAAGGTGGTTCGATGAGCTTAGTAGCGCCACCAATGGAAATAAATCAATTTCATTTTTTTTAAAGCAAAGGCAAAAGGCACTAAACTATACTGCCGTATAGTTGCCAGTATATTTTTTATTTAATTATTTTTTTGTTGAGTGTGTTTAGTTTGTCTTTGTGTTTTTGTTGGCGTCTGGTGTTGCTCGCACAGGCCCTGCCAGAATACCAGCGTAATTGTTGTAGGGTGACATTTTTGACACCCAGCAACAACATATGCTGAGGCAGGGTCCTGATTGGCGCATCACATAGATATTGAATTGTTTATTTTCTTTTAGGTACTTAATTGTTTGTTAATTGTTTTCTTTGTTATCTGTTTTCTTTTGTAGTGTGTACTTGTGATGTGATGTGCAAATATATGTCTTTTCTTTCTTTCTTTCTTTCTTTCTTAAAGGCTTAGATTAAAAGTTTCGCTTATTTTGCGCAAATAAAAGAGTAAAATGCATTTTATAAATATACTTTAAATAACTCAAACTTAAGCAATAAGTCGTGAATCTCAATAGTGCCAAAAGTGGCCACATTTAGCAATATCGAGATCCATAAGTTATTGCTCATATTTGAGGCCATGAAAAAACAATTAAAAATTGCATTTTACTCTTCTATTTGCGCAAAATAACCGAAACTTTTATTCTAAGCCCTTGATAAATCGTAAATGATTTATTTCCATTGGTGGCGCTACTGAGCTCATCGAACCCGGCTGCATTTGCAGTCGTTAATACCCACCAATCAGCGAAGGCTCGCGTGGTGGGTCATAGCATTCTCCTTATCCATCCATAAGGAAGGCCAGTGGAGACATTAAATGGCTGACGATGATGACTAAAGGGCTTAAACACAAATTTGCGTACTGCAAAATATGCAACGCGCCATGACAATAGAAACTTTACTGCCTTGACACGCATCGGAGATTTTTGCGATGCGATGCGAAGTCGCAGCTTAGCCCTAAAGCCTGCTGTACACGTGTAGAGTAAACGGTAGAGTAGAGCGGTAGAGTAGCTTTCCCGCGGTGCTAGCTAATCTACTCTACCAAATTTCAGTCTATTCTACTCTACCAAATTTCAGTACCTACTCTACTCTACCAAAAAATTCAGTACCTACTCTACTCTACCACTGATGTCTACTTTAATATAGTTACTTTATTAGTAGGATAGTTAGTACTCTACCACACTACGCTACCGTTTACTTTACCAGTGTACAGCAGCCTTAACTGAAACAAGGGGAAAAAGGGCCAAAACCCACACTACTCGGCTCTAATTGGTGGGTATTAACGACTGCGAATTCAGCCGGGACGAATGGCTCAACGCGCCTTCCGAAGTATTAAAGCTCGAGGAGACCCATCCTGTGACCGACCATTGCGAAAGTTGCTTAACCTCAACGATTGCAGAACGGGCGCTCTGCGACAGCTATTCCGAGTAAGTAGTGTACGTTAGGAGGAAAGGATGCTGGGCATGGCTCGTAAGGCCATTGTGCAGAGATTTTTGGCATTTTCATACAAAGTTGCATAGGGAAAGCTCAAAGAAATAGGGGTTAACATAAGGAACACGTCATAGTCGTATTAGTAATATTTCGTTAGTACCATAAACAAGTTATTAACCCCATGACTACCAACATGTATAAAAAGCAAACAAATCTGATAAAATGTATTCAAAACACGCAACAAACATACAGAATTACAATAAAAACAGCATTCTTACAAACCACGATAAACATAAACACACCTTTAAACGTGACATCAGCGCCATCCATCGCCGAGTAGCGGTACCAAATTGCACATTTTAAAAGTAAAACCACCTGATCACGTGCGCCAACTAACGGTAAGTAGCCGAACTGCGTTCATTGAACCCCCCAACTTGCGGTGCGTTGCGCAACTTTCAAGCTTACGTACGGTGCTTTTGGCCCATCACGTTCGAGCTACCGCGGCCGTGGCGCGAATGTTAAAAATGGAACGGTGATTTTTTTCTGCTTAATTCACGGATATGGGTCACGATTAATATGGTCATGGCGTTAAAATATTTTGCAAATGACGTGGCAGGATTTTTTGACAGAATAAATGTGTTTATACTTATTACGTAGTTGAGCAATTAAGTATACCTAACTGTGTAATGGGCAAAGTCAAAACGAAAGAACTATTAGTCCTGTGGGCCTTCCATGAGTTTTTCTTTCTGTTTTCTACAGTAAGGAGACATTAAACATTAGAATCTGCAGTTCTGCTACTGCCCACTAGAGGCGATGTACAGATTTTCAAACAAAATGTCTCACGGAAAGAAAATCTCATGGTAGGTAGGCCCTCGGTTTATCGTAAAATTTCAGAACTTTATTGCAAACTTACCTACTTATGCTAGTCATTTATTAATAAAACAGACTGTTGCATATTTGACGATCCTTATAGTTTTTTACCTTTTATATTTTTTTTTCTAATCTTATTAAGAACTTTTGCTGAAAAGCCTGCATGAAGTTGACACATAAACCTACGAATTTTCTTGCTTTAAGAATAAATTCTGATACCTTCGCCCCGTCTGCCTGCGTCGAAGCCGATCCCCGTGAGTCTCCTGCTCACAGATCCCCCTTCTGCGAGACGACATCCTCGCGGAAGGAGACTACCGCATCCCAGGACCTGTCACTATCAAGCATGGCACGAGCTACGCCTGGTAACAGGAGGTAGCGCGCAGATTGCAGCGCTGGGAGAATCAGGCAGGGCACACTCGTAAGATGTGCTCTGCACTGTCCACCCCAGCGCCGCAATCATGGCACCGTGTGGTCGCCTCCCTACTTATCAGACACTGGTACTTTCCAAAAAACCCATGCCCGGAAAACACCTGAGTCAGTCTGAAGGTCAGTGACCCAAACCCGCGGTTGCACCACTGGCGGAGGAGAGGGCGGATGGCTTTAACTGCCATATTCCTGCTGGTTCTCCCTCCAGCCTCTCTATTTCCCACTCATCCATCAGTCACTCCTGGGCTATACGCCGGGTTGCGGATATCCCCTCTGGTCATCTGATGTCACCGTGTTCCCCCTGCAACCAGCGTCCGGCGCTCAAGGGAGCTATACCTCCCTGAGTACCTGAGCGTCTAGCTTACAGGGAGGGATCCAGCCCCAGATATTTAATAGACGTCCACAATGTAATTCTCGCGCCATCTACCACCATAATAGAGCCCGCTGGAGGAGCCCGCTGGAGGAGCCCGCCAAGGCCCATGAAAGGTGACCGCCTCGGTTTTCTGGAGAAGACTCCCCTGGAGGGCGACATTGAGCCCGATGACTATAATCCTCTCTGTTACTAGCGAGGCACGCACTCCCGCCAGCTTTCTCGCCGCCTCAAACAACTCGCCCTGGGCAGTGACGAGAGTATCGTTTGCATAGCAGAGTAACTGCTTCCGGGCAAAAATACTTCTCTGAGGAGCCAGTCGTTAACCGCTGTTCCGAAGGAGCAGTCCTAAGACCGAACCCTTGTGGAATACTGACAACATCTCCCTCTCTACCATGCCTCTTTTACCAGAGGGGTAGTGTACTCTTCTACCCTGGAGATAGCTCTTAACTTTGGATACCAGATTTGATGATGCTGAAGCGCATCCCTGATAACGCTTATGGGAAACGTGTTAAAGGCGTTGCAGATGTCCAAGGACACCGCAATCACCACTTCCCCTCGCTCCGCCTCTCGCTCACACAGCTCCCTTAGAGCCAGGAGTGCGTCCACAGTCGACCGCCGCGCGCCGCGTCCTGATATTTAGACATACCTACCTCATTATATTTTGCAAGCTTTTTATTAACTTGCCATGTTAGTTATTAGTTAGTCAGTTATTGGGGGAAAAATCTTGCAAGCTTAATTTGACCCACTTCCCAGTGTCCGATGGAGCTGAAATTTTGTATACAGGTTTGGTTTAGATGACAATACAATATTTAAGTACAGTCAGCAAAAAAGCTTGTCATGAAAATGTAATTTTTACTAAAAATTATTAGACTACCTACACTAGATTTTTCGAATAAAAGTTTAATAAAAACCCTATAATAAACGGAATTTCAATGCTCCTTACAGTGGGAACCTTTAACCATCGCTAATAGAAGTTGTCTAAAAAGACAATGGCTCAAGGGAAAAAAACTAGCCAAAGAGTAGACCAGACCAGTGGTGTCAATAAACTTTGGATATTAACCGATCATCTTGCGGACGTTGTAAAAAACTAGTTTTTTTTGATTGGGTAATACGAATATTTTATTTTTGATAGAAAATGTTTGGAAATGCAAATGATGGGAGTTGCAGGTTAATTTATTTGGTAGCGGTGTAGTTCGTTAGCTGATTAGTTATGATAAATACAATAAAGATAAGAATTTTTTTTATAATACTTAACTAGCGCTCCGCCCTTCGTCCCCGTGGAATTGAGAAGGTATTCTTTTTACAAAAGTTTCATATAACTCGGACCCCCTTTTTTACCTACTTAGCCAAATAGTAGATTGTACAACAAGTGCATAAATTGTACCATTTTACCCGAGACGCAGGCGAGGGTTGATAGTCAAGTCGATGGTAAAATGGGTTTTATGTACAAGTGAAAAGCAGAGTGTATACTGCTTTTCACTTCGAATGTGAGGAAAATAAATAGCAATATTGCAAAAAAGAAAAATAAAGACTTCGCCACATAGGCGGGAAGACTTTCATTTTCTTATTTTTATACGTGGCAGTGGCAGCACAGTGACTTTAGCATCGATCCATAATGCTCTTGAAATACTTATTTCTTAGAAAATTCATTATTTATGCCTAGTTTTATTAATTTAGTAATTTAATATGGATTATATGTACAAAATTGAAGAAACAGAATGAAATAACAAGTTTATTTAACGAAGTTTAATTGCGTGTGTGACTGTTTACCTGACGACCTTTGTCTTAGAGTCTGAGACTTAGACGAAGATTTTTCTTTATGCACTAGAGCATAAAAAGCGATTTTATGCTCTAGTGCAAGTTCTGTTTCTTCAATTTTGTACATAATCCATGCTAAATTAATAAAACTAGGCAAAATTAATGAGTTTTCTAAGAAATAAGTATTTCAAGAGCATTATGGACTACGATCTAATGCTAAAGTCACTGTGCTACCAATGCCACGTATAAAAAAAAAGAAAAAGAAAGTCTTCCCGCCAATATTGCTAATTCTTAATTTTATCCTTTTTGCAATATTGTTATTTACTTTCCTCACACTCTAAGTGAAAAGCAGAGTGTATAACTTGTACATAAAACCCATTTTACCCTCGAATTGACTATCCACCCTCGCCTACGGCTCGGATGGATATATACATCTCGGGTAAAATAGTACGTTTTATGCACTTGTTGTACAATCTACTATTTAGTGCTCCTTCACTAGTGTGAAGGAGCACTAAATAGTAGATAATGTTAATGTTAAATGTTCCTTGGGTAGTACCCAAGGAACATTTATGCCAAATTTCAGCTAGTGGCGTCTCGAAGATTGGCGCCCAATAGTTTTGGCTGTGCGCTGTCTGTCAGTCAGTAACGCATGAGTTTTACTTATTTATTTTATTTATAAGGCACAGTAACAAAATACAGATCAAAGCATTCTTAAGTTTACTTAAAGCTAGGTAAGGTGCTAAACTGTATTTCTAAAATAATGTGCACAGCATTTACAAACGCAGGTACTTATACTTATGTACTTATATCACAAATATCACTTTCCATAGATATCCGTTTCTCTACAGGAAAAAAAAATGATTTTCATCTATACTAATATTATAAAGAGGAAAGATTTGATTGTTTGTTTGTTTATCTGTTTGCATCGAATAGGCTCCGAAACTACTGGACCGATTTAAAAAATTCTTTTACCATTAGAAAGCTACATTCTTCCCGATATTTTATATTATATATTATCCCGATATTCACACGGGACCGGATACCACGCGGCGGGTAAAACCGCGAGGATCGGCTAGCGATTTACTAAAAAGCGACAACGTATAGGTACCTACCTACTCTTTAAACATAAAAATATAACTGCTAGCTTTTATTTTGATCAAACAAACATTCATATTAATTGCAGTACAGTCAGCGTCAAAATGATCTAAGCGTTCAAACCTACCAAAAGTATCTGAAGATTTGTCAAAAATCGCTCTTAGCATAAATACATTAAAGTGTACTATCATTTGTTGTCATTTGTTCTCAAACAAAAACTGAAAATGCATCTTTACGTCTTGAGATAAGGTTGATGTTTGTCAAATCTTTAGATACTTTTGGTAGGTTTGAACGCCTAGATCATTTTGACGCTGACTGTACAACATTACATAAGGGAACAGCTGATTTTGTTTTCGTTTTGTTTTAATGTTTCATTGTACTAGGATAAGGTATGTCAGTCAGTGACCTAAAACTTCTGAAATTGTCTTAAAGTTTTATTCAAAATACAATTTAAAAGTTGTCTAGACATACTTGATGATATTAGTTATCTCACACCATCGAGTTAAATATACATCAATGTCTTATACACAATAGTTTTTGGGTTTTCGTTGTAATCGCATTTCCCATCGTCTACCAAAATACAAAAGGTCAATGACCGTAAATAAAAATGGCCACCTCGCATTCTAGATTCAAGATACAGACTGAACCATAAACAAATTTATACAGATTAAAAATAAAGATATTTGGCGGGAAAGATAAGGACTAGTATAGTCGCACCTGCTTTTTATGTTCAAGTTAATTTAATCAGAACTCTACAACTGCGTTATTTCACTAGAAATTATTTAAAACTATTCTTGATATTTTTTAAATTGGTTGACAGCTGAAATAAATTTCTAGTTTTAGAGCATTATTAACGGTGTACTTACATTGGAAAACTAAAGTTACTATCGGATAGTTAAAAACTTCTATGATCACGAAAAGTAACGGAGCCAGTTATGAGCATGACATATTTTATGTAAATAAACTAATATTTGTGACCATATCATTGTGTTGTGATGTGGTCACTATTATAAACAAAATGCAATGGTCGCGAAAAGGAAAATTCGTCATTCTCTACCGATATACTTTTTATTAAATATTTATACCTCTCCCTAGTTTATTAGAGGAAATAAAATAAAATAATAGAGTCACAGGCAGCCTAAAGCATTTTGGTGTTTTTTTATAATGTGTGTGTGTTTTAAAGGAATAAAATTGTAACAAATACTTAAATATGCTTTCGTACGTATATGTATTATACATACATATTTGTGGTGAAAAGCAGCCCAATTTCGTATATTTCCAATAAAATATTTATTAGGTACCTATACATATAATATTAACAACTGCTTATGGTCTAAAGACCGATCGCATGTTTGCAAACAAATACAAAAAAGACATATATTATTATACACCTTGCGTAAGTCGTAGGTATTAAATACAGGGTCTCATCATGTCACGGGAACTTTACTCGAGCAAACAATTAACAAGTGTAGTGTATGGATGAATGCCGTAATGTCATTACAGACCGTTAAGCTAACACCATAGTCATTGTCAAGGTGTCAGAGCTTTTAAAAGCTTTTTACATCTGTCAATACTCGACCACGGCCACGTAAGATCGAACGACTACAGTTATCAGAATTTGGAATTGGTCAATCAATCAAATTAAATCTTTATTGGACATGAAATAAAAGAAAACACACAATGGGCGGACTTATTGCTACATAGCAATTTTTGCTGGCACTCGCACGCTACAATACCTGTCCCAAACTCAGCCGACGCCCGTGCAACGCTTACTCGCTACCTGACCGAAGATCTGCCTGAAATAAGCCTAGACGAGATCGAGATGGCTTTCAAAAAACTTAAAAATGGAAAAGCCCCCGGGGAAGATGGTATAACTTCGGAGCTACTTAAAGCAGGTGGTAAACCTATACTTTATGAGCTCCAAAAGTTGTTTAACACCATTTTATTCAGTGGGAGAACTCCGGAAGCGTGGAACAGAAGTGCGGTAGTATTATTTTTTAAGAAGGGTGAGACTCTATTAAAGAAATATCGCCCTATCTCACTTCTGAGCCACGTGTGTAAGCTGTTTTCGAGGGTCATCTTGAATCGTCTCGCAAGAAGACTCAATGAGTATCAACCTCCGGAGCAGCCCGAGTTTCGAGGAGGATTTAGTACTGCCGACCATATCCACACAGAGCGGCAGGTTATACAGAAGTCCGAATAATATAACCAACCGCTGTGTATCGCCTTTGTGGATTAAGAAAAGGCTTTTGATTCTGTAGAAACCTGGGCTGTTTTGGAGTCTCTGCAGTGATGCCAAGTAAACTGGCGATATACCGAGGTGCTGAGAGGTCTATATAACGCCGCCTCTATGAGTGTCCAAGTACAGAACCAGCACCAAACCTATCCTATTACGTAGGAGAGTGAGACAGGATGATGTAATATTCCCATAACTGTACACGAACACGTTAGAAGATATGTTTAAGACGCTGGACTGGAAAGGTATGGGCATAAATATCAACGGCGAGTATATATTTTCGTTATGCTGCCACGAAATGTTGGAACAACACACCACCACCAATAAAATCATGCTTATCAGTTTATTCATTTAAACGTAAACTTAAAGAATACTTGCTTTATCAACAAATGGAAACGTAACAGACGACTGTACCTATAACTATAACTATTTATTAGAATAATTTGCCTTTCTTTAATAACTTTCTAAAATAAAAAAATAAAATTGCTCATATCACAGAATGTACACGCACATACTTTTAATAATAAAAGGTTCCACATAATACTAGCGTTGCAGGTGATGCCCATGCTGCAACATTATGCTGAGTGGTAACCGTTTTGGTTTCACTGTACAACTTTTATGTAATTATTGTTTTTGTAATGTCCATATTGTGAGACTGAATAAAGTTATTTGTATTTGTATATCACACCTACGATTTGCTGATGACAAAGTCCTAGTGGCGGAGTCGCTGCAAGATCTAACACTGTTGCTGTCCAGTTTAGCTGATGCTTCTAAGCTAATCGGTCTCGGTATGAACATTGAGAAAACAAAAGTTATGTACAACACACTTGTAGACCCGCAACCGATTACTGTTAATGGACTACCCATCGGAGTTGTTCAAGAATACACGTACCTCGGGCAAATTTTTGCAAATGGGTAAAAACAACTTCGAGAGGGAATCCAATCGAAGAATTCAGTTCGGATGGGCAGCATTCGGCAAACTTCGCGAAATCTTTACGTCGTCGATACCACAAAGCCTGAAGACGAAAGTTTTTAACCAGTGCATCCTACCCGTAATGACTTTCGGAGCCGAAACATGGACACTCACGGTGGAACTAGTCCACAAATTCAAAGTCGCCCAGCGAGCTATGCTCGTCGTTTCTCTAAAGGATAAGATAAGAAATGAAGTTATTCGACAGAGAACCAAGGTTACCGACGACATAGCCTAAAGAATAAGCAAGCTGAAGTGGCAATGGGCAGGCGGCCTTTTCAGTTGACAATTGTACTTTTTGAAGTCGGTTTAATTTTTACCACAGCGGCGACCGCGCCGCGTATAGCTCCTGGCATAACGCAGTTGCAATATTTAGTAGGTACAAATTTTCTTCTGCGCAGATTTTATTGTCTATGTTCAAGGTTCAAGAACTTTGCCTCACACCACACCATGAAGCTCGACTTAATACTGAGGTAACTGGAGAGTGCAGTACGAACAATTTTTTGTGACCAAAAATTACACAGTGGCTGTCTTCCGTCTCACCTACACTTAAAAAAAATACGTATGGTCATATGAGACAACTGACAGCCACTACATACATAAATGTCAAATTTGCTGGGTACACTTTTTTATTCAGGGTGAGAACTCCAGTTACCTCAGTATTAGGTAGAGCTTCATGCACCACACCGTACTTACTTTGTGACCATAGGCACCAATATTTTTTTAAAGCAAACCCATCAAAACCGTGCAGCCAGCATCCAACATTTGCAGGCAAAGGCGCCGCGCATACAGCACCCAAAGCCGCATAACCATAGACACCAATATTTTTTTAAAGCAAACGCATCAAGACCGTACAGCCAACATCCAACATATCTTGCAGGCAAAGGCGTCGCGCATACAGCCGCGGCCGCCGGCCGGTCCGGATTGCGTCCACATAACGGCGCACAGTTACGCCGTATGTGGGTGAGACGTGCACCGTTAGCTACGTCACCGCTAGTGAGGTGACATAGTGGATTGGGTAAGGTTATGCGAGTTACGGAGTCGAGTTTTCTTTAGACAACGGATTGGTCTAACGATTTGGATTTTTTTGCTAATCTATTTTGGGTTTGCAATTTGTACAGCAGGAAGCAATTATACGAGAATAAGTGAAAAAATATATTTTTTAGTTAATAATTTTTCTGTTTATTTCAAAAAGTTAAATATTGGGCAACACTTGGTAACGAATGAAATAAGCATAGTTACTTTGAAATAGAGTGGGCGCTTAAATTAGTAACTTTTCATGTCCTAATAACTAATGAAAACAACAATGCCAAAACTACCTATTAATTTATTTATCAATGAAAACAACATTGGTGATTCCATACCATAGATGTTGACGGTAATATAACTGACTTTTATTTTGCGTCTGCCACATTATTACCGAAGTTAGAAACATTTAGCGACTTTTCATCTGAGCCGGTTTTTTTTTATCCACAAGAAAGAAAGAAAGAAAGAAAAATAATTTATTTCTTTTTATTACACGACAACTTAAAAAAAATAAAAAATAGGACACATATTACAAACTAGAAAATAGGTACACAAAAAAATAGGCAGTCTGTGGTAACGCAGCGTCGTGTGGTGTCAGAAATGCGCCCAACTCAGTATAAGCAACAGGTTAGGAACCTGCTGCACTGATATTATGTTGAGCGCAGCAGTGACATCCAGGACACAAATACGTAAAGGCAGTATTTATTTGCTATTCCTTAGCATACAACGAGAAGGTGGTGTAACCACAACGTGGTTACACTTAGCCTACGTCACGCCTAATGTTGAGTGAAGATAAGGCTGAAGATGGAAGAACACTACTCCCGGAATCCTCAACCACTGAGGAACTAGCTGTCTTGTCTCCAACTGTATGAACACAACAATGCTGAAAACATCGTTGTTATGGCGTCAGACTTAGATGAGATGGTGGTAGCTAGCCAGGCGAACTTAGAATAAGTCCTACCACTAACCAAACCGAACACAATATGTACCCCCACTGGAAAATCTAACCCGAGACCTCTGGGACTGTAACCGGCGGTGGTGTGAACCAGGCGCTTAATGGTGGTAGCTAGCCAGGCGGACTTAGAAGAAACCCTACCACTTACCAAAAGTACCGCAAGTCTCATCTCTGTCCCATCACTACGCGCGTGTACCGTTGTCGGTTGTTGACGTCACGACGAAAGGGACCGCGGAGGGCCCGCAGTACCGCTGCTGCGACTGTCGCTTTCCTGCGGCGGATAGCGGCACTTCTCACCAAGAGATGGTAGAGATAGTTTTGTGGGAGTACTAGCTATCCTCCCGTGGCTTTGCCCACGTGAATTACATGATTTTTCCCGTGGGAATTAGATATTTTTCCAGGCGTAAAGCCTATAATAATAAATTATTAGAAGTGCACACCATCGTTTTACATATGTTAGGTACGGTGTGGGGAAAACTTCTTGAACCAAACCATAGACAATAAAATCTGCACAGAAGAAAATTTTTACTATAACAATTGCAACTGGGTAGCACTTAGCCTTCATCACACCTTATGTTAAGTGGTGATAAGGCTGAAGGTGGAAGCGCATTACTCCCGGAACCCTCAATCACTGAGGAAGTGCTATGGCTGGCTGACAACATCATTGATATGGCGTCAAACTTAGATAAGATGTTGATAGCTAACCAGGTGGATTAAGAAAAAGGTCCACCACCAACCTAGTCGAATACAATAGGTATAATATGTACCCCCACTGGGAATCGAACCCGCAACCTCTGGGTCTAAAATCGGTAAAAAGGCAGACCTGACGTTGGGGAAAATAGGTAACATTGCGAACATTGCGAATGCAAAATATAATTCAAAGATAAAGTTTTAAAAGTAACTGAACAAAAAGTATAATGTAAGATCGCAAATCATTGTGAACTGTGAATGAGCAAGAGTGAGTCAAGTGAGTGACCTTTCACATTCTTATAACAGTAGCGTAGCGAGCGGCCATCCGCAAATTCACCCATGAGGACGCCTTTTCAAGTTAAAAAAATGCTACAAAAAATACTAAATTAAAATAATTATCGTAAACTATCCAGGTCAACATGGAGTAACTTTCAGTGCCAAAGAATATCATATTTTTACACGACTGCCAAGGAGTGTATTGTGTTTGGGTTTAATCCTATGTGTATCATCATCATACAGACGTATGCGAGTTTCTTTATTTTATTTTTTTTGACGACCGATTTGGCGCAGGGGTAAACTACCTGCCTTCTGCGCCAGAGGTCTCGGGTTCGATTCCCGAACAAGACAAATATTTGTGTGCATAAACATGTCTATTTGTCTTGGTCTGGGTGTTTTCTATGTATATTAAGTATGTATTTACAAACAAAAAGTATATAAGTATATATTTATCCGTTATCAAGTTCACGTAGACACAGTTTCTTAAGAAATTAACTACGGGCTTAGATAATTGGTGTGATTGTAAGAAAATATTTATTTATTTATTTATTCTAACTCTACCTAGTCTCAAACAACGTCACCGAACAAAGTTAACAATAAGGACCTAGTTATTTATTACTTACCAATACTTATTGTAAATAAACAGAAAAAATATACAGTTTAAAAATACTGTGTTGGTAAGTACTTTGTAATTCTTCTTAACAAAACATATTTAAAAATAAATTTGAAAAATTCTAATAGGCAAAAATTTTTTTGCAAGAAACATTCAATAAGTACTTACTACCAATTTAAACCAAAGATTTCAAAAACTGACAGATATCTTAAATTTTAAAATTCAAATCCCTTAGATTATTATTCTAAGCCTTTACCATAGAAGCGCAGTATGAAATTTAAATTTTGTCACGCGGGCTTCCGTCAACACGAAGTTCAATGACCTTTGGCATTACGGTTGATACTGTAAGCACTGGTAACACATATTTAGGATTGCTTAGAGTTTTTGCTACCTTACTGATGATAAAAAGGTTCAACTATAGATTTTGAGTATTTATTCGATTTAAGTATAAATTATTATAATATGAAAAAATAGATAAAAAGATAAGTAAGTAAAGACTTTTTGAGAATTAAGTTTGTCGGTCAAACGCTGTTGCAGTTTTTAAATGTGGTGTTGGTCGAAGAAAAATAAGAACATAAAAAAACTTAAAAAAAAACAGTACTTAACGCTTATTTAAAAAGGTTTTGCAAGAATAATGTAATGTTTTGCAAATCCATCTAAACATATTTAAAATAATAAAATTTAAACAATTATCGATAAATTGAAAACATCACTAATCAAACCATAGACAAAATACGAAAAAGATTGAAAACTTTTTGCGTGCCGAGAGAGGCAACACTGTACACCTACCTACGTTCAAGATTTACCTAAAAAATTAAAAGGACTCACCTCTAATAGTGCTTGGCATTTTGTTAAAATCCTTTATCGGCAGTCGTAATAAAACAAAAATCCATTAACAATCACTGATTATCAACACAACAAGAATTATCCTATCTCTGACATCATCACTGGCTCACAGTTTAGCACAAATTAATAGTTTTCATTCACTCAAAAATCAAGAAAATAGTTTTTAGTCTTAGTTTGACACAATCTTTTTGCTGGTCCGAAAAGTTTTTAATCTATAGTCTTCAAACTTTTTCCCGCGCACCAGCTGTCAGTTTTCCCGCGTTCGAGCCGCGTATACGTCTTGGTGACGTGCGCCTATAGCGGAGTATGCTTTTTTCGAAGTAAGCGCGCGGCCTCCGCAGCGGCTAACTGTATTTTTTTTCGTGATGCGAAGTCGTAACGGTGTTGAGGCCGGTTCCTATCGGATACTGGGCAGCATCGCCGTTCGTCTGCAACTGTCGCTAATGCAACTTACGGACGGTTACGGCAGCCGATTGAATTTGGCGAAGCGAAGTTGTGAAGAAAAAACGGCAGTTCAAAAACCTCGCAATCGAAAGCTTGGTGAGGTCAACGGTTCCTTTCTGGCCTTGAACTAGGCGTGTTTAAGTAATGGCCTTTAAATATCTTTAGATTTATTCTAGCAAATATGGTGCTGAAATCTTGTAATCTATACTCTATACTTATAATTATTATAAAGAGGAAAGATTTGATTGTTTGTTTGCATCGAATAGGCTCCGAAACTACTGGACCGATTTTGAAAATTCTTTGACTATTAGAAAGCTACATTCTTCCCGAGTGACATAGGCTATATTTTATCCCGATATTCCCACGGGAAACCGCGAGGATCCGCTAGTAACTAATAAATACATACGCAAATTACTTAAATAAGATTTAAAAATCGGCCAAGTGCGAGTTGGACTCGCCCATGAAGGGTTCCGTACCCACTTACGGTACCATTGCCTATACCTAGCCAAAATACCACTATCATTTTTCGTCAGCAAAAATTAACTTTGTTTTCCATAGTGTTTGTATGAACGACAAACTTACATTTGCGGTTTTTGAAAATATGTTATATCGCAAAAACTGTTTTTATATATTGTTCAAACCAATTTTCGTTGAAAGTTTTTATTAAGATCTACAATATATATTTTTTCTAGATTTTTCACTCTCTTACTTTAAAAGTTAGAGGGGGGACACACACATTTTACCACTTTGGAAGTGTATTTCTTTTAAAATATTGACTTTGTTAAAAAATGATAAAAGAAACCTAAATATCATTTTCAAATACCTATCTGAAGACACCTCACACTAATATTTTTATTGAAAATATTTTTTTTCAGTTTTAGTTCCATGTATGGGGAGCCCCCCTTAACTTTTTTTTATTTTTTATTTTTCTTTAAAAATCCTAAAGCGGTTCACAGAATATATATACCTACCAAGTTTCAAGTCTGTAGTCGTAATAGTTTTGGAATAAAGTGGCTGTGACATACGAACGGACGGACGGACGGACAGACAGACAGACAGACATGACGAAACTATATGGGTTCCGTTTTTTGCCATTTGGCTACGGAACCCTAAAAAGATAAAAGTCTTTGTAAACATGAGAAATATTGAACTTGATAAATATTGGACACCAACACATACAGTTCCAATACCAAACTGCAGTAGCCTCAGCACTGTATTATGGAAATTGGTAACAACGACAGTTATCACCACATACACCCAGACCCGAGTAAATATTGAAAGGTTAGTTTTCCCGACCGGGAATCGAACCCAGGACCTCTAAAGATAGCGGCACCTTGAAAACCGGTGCGTATAGCACTCGGCCACCGTAAAAGTGACCCGGTTTTACGGTATTTTTAAGGCGCTACTCGGAAAAAGTATGGACTTTTTGATATAAAACTATAGGACGGTTAGAGTAGTTATAAATCTGGTAATAATATCTATATTTCTTCATACCATTATCTAGAATCGTATAGTTTCAGAAACACGTTTGTATGATATTGCCTCGACCCTTTTTATTTTCGAAAATACCTCTAAAAATACGAAATTATCAAGATTATTTTTAAATGGGGTTACATATAAGTACTATTGAAAATTGGTTTAATTAGTTGACACCAATAATATTTAGGATCGTATAGAAGCATTTATTTAAAATCGCTATAATTTTTTAATACGAAGTGATTTTGTGTTTTTTTGGGTAATCTGCAAAATCGGTCTCGCTCCCGCGCGCGTCGTTTTCTCATTGCTATCTCGCTTTAGCATAATTTTTCCGAGTATCGCCTTAAGGTAGGTGCGTTTTCCGCTACGGATGTTTCAGAGGTATCATCGGTTCTGTCTCTGCTTCATTTAATGTCCCCGCTGCTGGGGTACTGGCCTTCCTTATGGATGGATAAGGAGAATGGACCATGACCCACCACGCGGGCCAAATGCGGATTGGTGGGTATTAAAAACGGGACCAACGGCTTAACGTGCCTTCCGAAGCATGGAGGAGCTCGTGATCAAACGTTTTTGGTCACCCATCCCGTGACCGACCATTGCAAACGTTGCTTAACCTCAACGATCGCAGACTGAGCGCGCTAACCACTGCGCCACGGACTCCTCGGTCTCTGCCTATACCTATACAATATTAACAGTCTTGTAGATTTTTTTATTCAAATAAAATTAAAAAGAAGTTCATTCGCTTTTGAATCATCCAATCTTTTTGGGTATTTCCCTAGACATTCAAGGCATTTTATAACTGACAAGATATCTATATCTTCTATATAATAAAGAGGAAAGATTTGATTGTTTGATTGTTTGATTGTTTGATTGTTTGTTTGTTTGTTTGTTTGTTTGCATCGAATGGGCTCCGAAACTACTGAACCGATTTAGAAAATAATTTTACCATTAGAAAGCTACATTCTTCCCGAGTGACATAGGCTATATTTTATTCCGGTATTCCCACAGGAACGGGTACCACGCGGGTGAAACCGCGAGGATCCGCTAGTCATGTATAAAATATCCATCTGGGGGCACGATAGTGCCCCCGCCAAGGCGAGCCCGAAGCAAACACTGCCGTACCAACACTGTGGCCGTACCATACCATCCTTTTCTGGAACCATTTCAGCGTACTTTCAGGATTCTATTTGAAGACTTTTGGGTAGATTTTGAACGCTGAAATCATCGTCATATAGTAAACTATAAGCAAATACCTGGAACCCAAAATTTCAAGTTTGTCGCTCATTTATTTCCGAAGTTATACAAAAGCAAAGTTGTGCAAATTCGACTCTGACTCACTGATTCACTAACTGACTCACTGATCATCAAATTAGAACTAGTACCACAGATTACTAAATAGTTACTAAGTGTAATGTAATGTAAAAATGTGTAATTGCGATCTTTGTGCATTTTGTTATGGCGTCCGTGATAGTTTCTTGAGCTTTGAGCCTTTCTTTCAATAAGTTTTGAATCTTGTGTGAAACATTCGCATTCGCGCATATCAGCAATTAAATGTTTGAAAATTAGTATTCGTTACATCACTACTACTGAATATACACAAAAAAAAACATAAAAATCCGTCAAGCCGTTTCGGAGGTGTTTGGTTACAAACACAGTGACATGAGAGTTTGAAAATTATAGAACTACTTATTATAAAATGCCATGTGCATGTGCCTTTGTGCATGGTTACGGTGACTGACACCCTTGGGCCCGCCATCACTGGCCAACACGTGCTGAGGAGGCACCCTGGGGGTTTTAGTGGGTTCAAGCCCCACATAACCCTCTCGCCTCCCTGGGTGGGGGGGTACGAGAAGGCGTTTCTCCCAGACAAAAAAAATGTGCCTATGATATTAACTTAAAAAGCTATGAGCAATGTGCTTGACTATTGATAAAAAATAATGCCAAGACATTGATCCATCCACGTGCTTGAATTTTGTTCTTGTATTTCTATGTAAGGATCGTTTGTATTTTTATAAGGTAAGAAAACTACTTGTGTACATATTTTGTAAGTAAGTAGGGTAGACCGAGGAGAATCTGATCAATGGGTGAATCCGGTAAAATTTTTGAGTAGGTATCGCGTTGAAACAGAACGCAAGTACCTAACTGCTGGCGTCTTGCTACCCTCTCCCACCCTGCCACTCCAGCCATCGCCGTTATTAAAAATATGAACGGATTTCTTATTGTGATCCGATTCACCAATTTACAGTCTACCCTAAGTAATAACTTGTATAAGTATAAAAAATAAGTCATAATTTCTAACACATGACATGACACAATTGAAATCTATTAATTTTATAAAAAAATTGAATAAATTACTTTTTACCACACTTTTATTAGCTTCACTTGTAACTAAGTCACAATGTAAGAAAATCTTGGAATTCAATTTTAACCTACTTCTAATTGTCGTATTGATTTGTAACTTTGCAAGTCTATATGAATCCGATGACAATACAATAATTTGCTACCATCGAGCTGATCTGACGATGGAGTCAAGAGGTGGGCAATAGAACTTTCAATGGCTGCTAGGAAATCTCTCGAGTTTAGGCTCATTTGTTTTGTTCTGATGAGACCTATTCGCTACACTTAATGATGAGGGTCTGATGATGGAGCAGGAAGGAAGCCAGCGGCACTACTTAATGACCACTAGGAAACCCCTCGAGTTTGGGCTCCGTTGTTTCGTTCTGACGAGACTTAAAAGCTACACTTGGTGGTGAGGGTCTGATGATGGAGCAGGGAGGAAGCCAGGGGCATTCCTTAATGTTCAATAGAAAAAACACATCGAGTTCTGGCTCATTTGTTTTGTTTTTATAAGACCTATTCATTACACTTGGTGGTGAGGGTCTGATGATGGAGCTGGGAGGACCCAGTGAAACTCCTTAATGACCTCAAGAAAACCCATCGAGTTTGGGCTCATTTGTTTCGTTCTGATGAGACCTATTCGCTACACTTGGTGGTGAGGGCCTGATGATGGAGCAGGGAGGAAGTCAGTGGCACCCTTAATGACCACTAGGAAATCCCTCGAGTTTGGGCTAATTTGTTTTGTTCTGATGAGACCTATTCGCTACACTTGGTGGTGAGGGTCTGATGATGGAGCAGGGAGGAAGTCAGTGGCACCCTTAATGACCACTAGGAAATCCCTCGAGTTTGGGCTAATTTGTTTTGTTCTGATGAGACCTATTCGCTACACTTGGTGGTGAGGGTCTGATGATGGAGCAGGGAGGAAGTAAGGGTTCGGCTCGCGCATCTGGTAACTAATAGACTCCGCTTGAATTTGTAAAACTAAATACATACAATCACGGTTTTGAGTTATAATGTTTACGGGGTGGGCAAACACATGAATGGACTGTGAAATCGATTACCATCCCCATCCATAGCTTGCCATTTGTTAAACTAAAAATTAAAAAATAAATATGTAGTTTAAAAAACTATAAAAACTCACTTTTATAGGAACAGACTTAAAAGTACAAAATAACCGTCAATTCAATAACTGAAATTAAAAAGCGTGGTGCACCCTTTGCAAAGCATGCATTCAAGTATTTAATATTGACAACGCGCACCACGCTTTTTAATTTCAGTTACTGAATAGACGGTTATTTTGTACGTTTTACGCCCGAATTCTCGAACGCTAATCATCTTTGGGAGCGTCTCAAACATCATGGCATCTCTTTCATACGTTTGACATTAAAAGTGACAGGGCGATGTGTGAGACGCTCCCAAAGATAAGTAGCGTACGAGTATTCGGGCATAAGTCTGTTCCTATAAAAGTGAGATTTTATAGTTTTTTAAACTACATATTTATTAATTAAATGAAACACTAACTTAGAGCTTGACTCGACGTCGAAATCGTAGCTAATTTTTTTTTCAGTATTTCGTGGTAAATATTATTTTTCACTACCGCCTTCCCTAACTTCGCCTAATTTTTAAGAGCTACGTGTAACCTCCTCGTGGTCTAGTGGTACACACCATCGGTTTCAGAACCAGAGGTCCCGGGTTCGATTCCCAGTGGGGATACATATTGTATTCGGTTTGGTTGGTGGTAGGGCTTGTTCTTAGTCCGCCTGGCTAGCTACCACCATCTTTTATCATAACTGCCTGACGCCTTAACAACAATGTTTTCAACATTGTTGTGTTCCGGCAGTTAGAGATAAGATAGCCAGATCCTCAGTGATTTAGGATAAGTAAAATCAGTAGTTCTTGTGAAAAACGTCTTTTATTACATTACAAGCTTTTATTTAACTTGCAGTGTATGTATGTATGCATGCATGTATGTCCGTTCGGGTCAAATCTTGCAACCTAAACTTGACCCACTTGCCAGTGTTCGATTGAGCTGAAATTTTGCAGACAGATTTGGTATCGATGACAATACAATATTAAAGTAAGGTCAGCAAAAAAGCTTGTCATAAAAATGAAATTTTTACAAAAAACTTATTTATTGAATAACTTTACTTACTCACATAAATTTTAAAAAGCATCAAATAAGTAATTTCCAAACGGGTTTTGTTAAAAGTGGCCACACTTTTTATTCAAACCCATTTTAAAACTTTTAAACGCGTTTTAAAATTGTGTAAAGATCTACAATAAGTACCTAGGTACCTACCTATTGATCAACAAAAACTTGACTGATTCCTTGAGTAAAAATCTACATAAAGCTTTTTAAGATAGTTTTCATTTAGCTTTTATCATACATACCTACCTACCTACCTATTCTTTCTCGTTAAACAAAACTTTTTTTAATAAAATGCAACTGAATAGCCCAAATTAACTGATAGCATCGCTCTCACAAAATCGTAAAACGAACCACGAACATCGTTAAATTAAATCATAGCCGGGAACCGTTAATTTTTATTTTCACAAATTTATAAAAAAAATCGTGTGAAGCGGAAAATAAATCGCAAACACAAAAACCGAAATTTCAACCTTCCGGCACTTGAATTGCCGCGTAAACAAACGGGCCAGAGAGCGTTGAACTCAACGGTACTCTGGGACTTGACCAAACCAGTCGGACGACGTTGTTGTGACGTCACCGTAGTGCGGCTTTTTAGCCACAGATGGAGCTGTACACTTAACGAAATTCGCAATGAACTTTTTGCATTCTAATAGCCGCTACACACGCTCCTATCCGACCACCGATTTGGTGCGGGCGAACTTCACTGCAGATCTGATCCGCGCCTACACACGTTCAAACCAAATCTGCCAGACCAAATCGGTCGGCGCTACACACGTTCCGATTTGGTCTGGCCGACCTCTAGCCGTTGTTGCAGTGTTGCCAGCCACTGCTAATCTCCCAATATTATTATTATTTATAAATACTGAAAACATCAATTTGCTTGCAATAAATAAATTAAAAAGAAAAATATTATCGGTTTTTAATGTTTTATTACTACAAAAAAACAATTTCATTATTTATTAATTTTCTGTTATTTTCATTAAAATACTAAACATGCTAAATATTTACTAAAAGCAGCACTTATTGATGAGGTGTTATGACCTTTTTATATATATTTAGTTTTACGACAAATTGCTAGTTTTTAAACAAAATATTCTAAAAAAACAATTAGATAAATAGAATCTTTTCATAAATGGCCATATTTAAACCTTTCGTTCGTTCAGTCCTACGTAAAACTCATGAACGAGCATTAAATTGAATCTTCTGAAAATCCCTTAAACGTAATTTACCTGCTTTAAATATTTCCGCTTTTACATATTTTCTCCCTAAATCTAGGGGAAAACCTCCAAAATTGTCAACACTGCCAAGTTGGTCCGGTCGGAAGCCTACACACGTTCCGATTTGGTAGGAAGTGAAGTTCGTGCGAACCAAATCCGGCCGACCGCGTCAAACACGAATATGGTCGGACGACTACGCTACACACGTCCAGATTTGGTCTGGAGCAGACCAAATCGGCGGTCGGATCGGAACGTGTGTAGCGGCTATAAATTAGTAAAAATACTGCTTTTATTCATATGAAAAAATAACATTCAATTTGTTTAAGTACATAAAAAATTCTAATCTAGCACTACATTTAATTTTGGACAACGAATAAAAAAAAAATATAGATTCGATGGGTGGCGCTGCGCCACTGGCGCATGATCGCTGGTGTTGTTGGACTGTCAAACTCCATACTATTCTGTAATAATTTTACATAATTAATTAAAAATAAGTGCTAAAAATGCCCATGTTGTGCATTTCTTTGCAAGAATAAAGGAGTTCACTGTTTTCCTACCGAAAAAAAGAAGGAAAGCATGGATCAACTCCTTTACCTAAAAATTTGGAAACCAAAGGCACATTCTAGATTATGTTAGTGACCATTTTAAACCTGAGGATTTTTTTGGTGAGAGCAGTTAGACTGGTTAGTTTTATTTATTAAAATCCCGTTAAATCCTCAAAGTTTATAAAAATTAAGAACACCAGTCACGGTGGCGCCATCTGAAATTAGCTTTGCCTGTGGCTCCCCATCGCTTATAGTGACATCTATCGCCGAGTAGCAAACTTAACAACTAGGTCTTTCTTTATAATTTCTTTTCTATAAAATAGATGTCACTAGTAGTCAGTCAATCTGCCTGCAGAATCTGCAGATACACTATAATAGAAAGGACAACACCGTAAAATAAACGCGCAGGTGAATTGAATATTTATTGCTAGTCGGAAATTAATTAACAGTCAGTGCATTTTATGTGGTGTGAATGATCTACTTTCCCAGGAGGATTATCTTGAATCGGTAAGTCTTAACTTATTTAGTTTGATTTCAATGCTAATGTTGTTATTCCTAGTTAAATAGGTACGATTTCCTATCGCTACTTTTTGACCGGCTGAACGAAAAGGAATAGGTACCTACAGTTGTTCAGGCCATCGATTACCTTTAGAATCTAGACTTATTAAGATTTATTTAAATGTAGCTAAGTAGATACCTAGACACCCTAGACAAGTAAATCTCTTGCCTATTCTTTGGAAAACAAATTCGGTCGGCAGTTTGGTTGGATAGGTACCTATAGGTACTTAGGTAAAATTGGACTCGCTAATTAGGTAAATAGGTACCTATACCAGCATTTCTTTAAGTACCTATTTCTTTAAAACCGTTTTAATGTAAGTAATGTATTATGCTTTTTTGATAATGTTAAGATCGTCTTTAGCCGGTAAGTAACATAACCTAGGTAAGTACTTAATTGTTTTTAAACCTGTCGTCGTACTAGGTAGGTACTACTCCTTGATTGAAGTTTAACCACGACATCAAAATTTAACCAACAAAACAAAACAAGATGTTACCAAGTGTAGGCCAACCAAAACTACCTACCTTGATTGAAATTTAACCACGATGTCAAAATGTAACCAACAACAAAACAAGATGTTAGGTACCAAGTGTAGGCGGTAGGCCAACCAAAAGTATAGCTAGGTACCTACCCATATATTTTGTACAACTTTCCGCCCGCGGCTTCGCCCGCGTGGACTACACGACACGTTATCCTGCGGGAATGTGATATTTTTCCGGGATAAAAAGTAGCCTATGTTCCTCTCCAGGCTACAAAGTATCTGTGTCCCAAATTTCAGCCAAATCCGTTCAGTCGTTTTGGCGTGATTGAGTAACAAACGTCCAAACATCTAAACCTTCACTTTTATAATATTACTAGCTTTCCGCCCGCGGCTTCGCCCGCGTGATATACGCGATGTTATCCCGCGGGAATGTGATATTTTTCCAGTAGCCTATCTATGTTCCTCTCCAGGCCACAAAGTATCTGTGTCCCAAATTTCAGCCAAATCCGTTGAGCCGTTTTGGCGTGATTGAGTAACAAACATCTAAACATCCAAACATCTAAACTTTCACATTTATAATATTAGCAGGATAAGTAGGTAATTATAATATTAGTAGGAACTAGGAGAGGATTAAGATTTGTGGTACAGTCAGTGTTATGGCTGATTTACATGGGTCCAGCCAAAGACTGGCGTCAAAAACGATGACGGTCCAGCTAAAGTACAAACGACCAGCAGCTTGTCATGCCAAACCAGCGCTGGCGTCAGCGCTGGTAATGGTATGGTGTAAAACAGCTCACTACCTACTACTGCCGTCGAACTAAGGCGCATTGGATCTAGTAAGTTGTGCAACTGGCTTCATGTAAACCGGCCATTTATTAGTTTGATGTCGACTGCATCGTGGTCTTCTCATCAGGGGTGGCCATAATCCGTCGCTAAGCCTCCCGTACTCTGACACTTAGGTCGTCGCATCAGGTTTAGTCACTAGTCGCCAAGACTCCTGTACTGTGTCACTTAGGTCGTCGCATCAGGGTTAGTCACATAGTCGCCAAACCTCCCGTACTGTGACGCTTAGCTGTGGTCATTACATCAGGGTTAGTGACATAGTCGCCAAGGCTCCCGTACTGTGACACTTGGCTCTAGTCATCACATAGGGTTAGACACATAGTCGCCAAGCCTCGCGTACTGTGACACTTAGCTGTGGTCGTCTCAGGGTTGGTCACTGATTCCGATTTTCCGAGGCTCGTCTGCAGACATCACCGACCAACTCGACCTTCTTGGCATAGAATTTACTGCCAACCTCAACTCTGGTGCTACGAGATCGAGATGCGGCGAAAAATCTGAGCATCTTGAACAGGGTCAAACGATGCTTCGCGCCTGGACAGCTTCTTACTCTCTATATAGCTCAAGTCTGATCGTGCATGGAGTATTGTAGCAACCTGTGTGATGGCCCAGCTAAATTCCAACTCGCTTCTCTCGACTCAGTGGAACGCAGAGCCAGGCGACTTACCGGCGACAATAGGCTGGTTTAAATTAAAACCTACATAGTTTGAGTAACCGTCGTCGTAAGGTCGCTTGTGTGGCGGTTTTTACAGACTATACTTTGGCGAGTGTGCGTCTGTTGTATTACCTCATTTAGCCTCATTTAGGGTTACAAGACGTACTTACTACATGTTACTATCCATAAGTACGTGGTTTCCATTCCAAACTTACGCACAGAGCGCTTTAGAATGAAAGGTGCTCCGTGGCCGAGTGGTGTACGCACCGCTTTTCAAGGTGCCGCCGCCGGGAAATATATAGACTGTGGTGCCGCTATCTTTAGAGGTCCCGGGTTCGATTCCCGGTCGGGTAAATGTTGAAAACGAACTTTTCAATATATCCTCGGGTCTGGGTGTATGTGGTAATACCCGTTGTTGTTTCCAATTTCCATAATACTAGTGCTTAAGCTACTATACTTTGGTATTGGAACAATGTATGTGATAGTGTCCAATATTTATTTATTAATTATTGTATTTATCATGCGAACAGCCAAGGAATGGAATGCCCTGCCGGCCGGCGTCTGTTTTCCTGAGTACTTACAACCCAAACCTCTTGCAAGGTGCTTATTAGAAAAGGCTTCTTATGGGTGAACTCGATTTTAGACCTCATCTTTGCCCTTGGAATATTGAGGTCAAGAGTAAGCCCATTTAAAAAAAACCGGACAAGTGCGCGTCGGGATCGCCCACCGAGGGTTCCGTACCTACATCTATCTATCTACACATGAATTAAAGCTATAGAAACTATTAAATGACTGCTTTATTTATAAAACATGGTTACTTCATTCATGGTCATTTAAATAAAACTATCAGTATATTTCTACAATAATTTCTGTGTTACATGACGTGTTAGACAAATGTTTGTTCTTCCAATAATCATTTGAAACAAGTTTGAAAATCTCATCCTACTCCCAAACTTCCAAAATTGTAAACATTAGTTGAGTTTCATATGACAATGTATGGAATATGAACAAACTTTCATTATTTTTCCGCTGTAAGGAAATTGGGAAGTGTTTGTTCTTATTCGAGGCTTTTATTAGAAAGACAATTCATTTTTCATTTTAATAATAGTAGAGAAATAACGAGTAGGGCAGAAGCTCCCTTTGTGGCCACTTTAAAGATTTTTTCACTTTGAAGCACTTAGTGCTAAAATTAAATGGTCTTAGGTATTTAAGACAAAAAATATATGTTAAATTATAGAGAATTTACTATATTATTGATTGATTGATTGATTGATTGAAAACTCTTCATTGCACACACAAATAAAATTTACAAAAACAGGAAAAAGATGACACATAGGTATGTGGGCAAAGGCGGTCTTATCGCTGAAAGCGATCTCTTCCAGACAACCTTTAAGGCACAGGAAAAATAAACAGCGAAAGGTAGTGCACCAGCAAAGCTACGTAAATTACTAGATGAAGTAAATTAAACTAAATTAAGTACCTAACATAAATATACCTAAATGAGAAATAATATATGCATTTATAAATATTATCTGTGTTTTGTATATGTATACCACAAAATATGCGATAGGTGTCAAATGCCCCGGTTGTGGCCACTTATTGATAGCCAAACTTATGTAAATATAGCGGAAAATCAAAACGCCCAAGTAGCATTCGGGGTTCTATATAAGACGTCTAGTCGTTCACATGTACTCCACAAGCTGTATAAGTCAGCTGTATAAGAGCTGTACAGCTTGCTATAATGCTCTTGTAGAACCAGTTTGGGCACAAATTAGACAGCCTTAAGTTCACTATGGCTGTACATTAGCAGTATAATAGCATTATAATAGCAGTTTAAGTAGTAACATCGGACTTAAGGCTGACTTACGGCACTATATGGGACGCAGTGTGAACCATACAACGTACATGAGTGTAATAAAGAGTAACAAGTGGCTAAATACACAGCCTTCACAGTTATAAAATCCGACAAAAGTACTCCAGTGCTACCTAAAATTCACGTGTGTCCTAAATTATTTCGTTATTTTACTAATGTTTGGTTTTGAGTGTGCCATCAGAACACATCAACTCCGGCGGATATTAATTGGATAAAAATGTATGATAAGTAGCTGTTTTAAGTACTTAATAATGTTAATGCCATGGGAATGCAACTTTATCGTGAAATGTATACATATTTACAGTTAAAATATTCACGCGCCTCTGCGAAAAATGCGATATTCATTTTAAAATATTTAAAACTGGCTGAGAGGAAATCTACTATTTTCAGTTTTTGATATTATATTAGCATTATAATTATACTACGGTAATAATATAACATGAAACCAAAACTCAATCGCTCTATCAGCGTATTTTGTGATTAATCTGCATGATAATTTTGGAGATTTATTTGGTAAATATTTTAGGTTACGTAGAACAAAATGGTGGAGATGAAATACGGCTATTTGAACTGTTATAACTCCAATTTAATGCGGTGAGCGTATAATAGGTTCACATGTGTTCTGTTAAAATGCTGTTATCTATATGAAGTCCCACATTTGTACCACTACAGAGCCAATGTCTATAAATTTATTCTAATGTGAACTTATGTTCAGCTTTAAGCTGTAGTTCAGGTCAATTGTGTATCATCGTTTTTTCTTTCAATATACTGAAATTCACACATTTTTGCACGCAACGTAATAAACACACCGCTTGTGGGATAAGTGTAATAGAATATCACATTCACATTCATGTTCAGCTTACAGCAAATAAGAGTAGTACTTGTGGACAAATAAACTGCTATTGATGTTAATGGACAAGACATGTAGTCTTTTTAACAGCCTACAGTGCACATGCGAACCATTTAAACACTTCTGTACAGATAGTAAAAAAGGGTTATTTTAATGATCACAAACAAGTCCTACTACAGCTACTAGCTGTATAACAGTCTAAAACAAGTAAACATAACAGCCTTTGGCTTTATAAATGACCACGTGTGTTCTATTAAAATGCTAGCTCTATAACATCGTACAAGTAGGCCGTTAAACAGCGGTTGCCGTATCTCTACCCTACTATAATGCTCTTAGGCAGACGGCTGACTAAAGGATAGTTGTTAGAGTATTATAACACCAATAATCGTAAAAAGTATAACTCTACACTCCTATAAGTCCCTTAGACAGGTATAGGTGTTATTAATCGCAATGATGCAGCTTATACATCACGATTGAACTGTAATAATGCTTCAAGTACACCTGGGAACTAAATGTGTACTCTTAAATGGAGTAAAATGCTACTTGGGCGACGTCTAGGTTAAATCAATATATTCTGATGTAAAATGTAGAAAACAGAGGTTATTTAAAAATCTTTTATATATATCAAACGCAAAGCCGGGGAGCGTGTCCAAAACCGGCAGGCTTATCTATCCTACTAATATTATAAATGTGAAAGTTTGGATGTTTAGATGTTTGGATGTTTGTATGTTACTCAATCACGCCAAAAACGGCTGAACGGATTTGGCTGAAATTTGGGACATAGATACTTTGTAGCCTGGAGAGGAACATAGGCTACTTTTTATCCCGCGGGATGACGTCGTGTAGTCCACGCGGGCGGAAAGCTAGTACTATTATAATATCTACTATAATATTATAAAGAGGAAAGATTTAATTGTTTGTTTGCATCGAATAGGCTCTGAAACTCTGGGACTGATTTAGGAAATTCTTTCAAAAATATAAAGCTACATTCTTCCCGAGTGACATATAGGCTATATTTTATCCCGATATTCCCACGGGAACGGGAACGGAACAAAAGCCAAGCGATAGCTTAATTGCGCAATTATTGCTCTAAAATCGCGCAATTATTGCTCTAAAATCGCTAATCGAGTTGAATCTACATACAAATACAAACCTCCATAATACGAATTTGCGAGTTTAGTGCAATAATTGCGCGATTTTCGCTATCGGTTTGCTTTTGCAAGTTACGTGATAAGCCTGCTGGGCTTCTGCCATAGATAATCTGCAATGAGACTGTGAAGAAGCAGATTTGTATGAAAATAAAGCAAGTGTTTTTAGTGCAAACCAGTGTATTTTGTCTTTATGTTACCGGTCTCTTCGTACAGCTAAACCATGGAGCTAAACTGGAGTTTTCACCCTGAATAGAAAAGTGTACCCCGCAAATTTGACATTTAGTATGTAGTAGTTCAAAGTGTAGGTGAGACGGAAGACAGCCACAGTGTAATTTGTGGTCACAAAAAAGATGCAAAAAGTGTTAGTTTAGTACTGCACTCTCCAGTTACCTCAGTATGTAATCTAGCTCCATGAGCTAAACTAACTAGTATAATAACTCTCCGTGTTGTCATGCTAACCACCGCCCTTACAGAAATCAATACAAAACAGTATTATAATTAAAATGCTCACAAATCCATCATAAAGGGAGCAAAATGTAACCAAAAGCGAGGAATAAATAAAAAGACTTAAGTACCGTCGGACGCAACTGGCGAGGTGTCGCCGTCTCTGTCTGATGTAGGTGGGTTGTTGTTGGCGTCTCGTTCTCACATCTCACTGCCCCTCAGACGTGTGACATCCCCGGCGGCTTAACTCTGCGGTTCAGGGTTGTGCCAAGGACGTCGAGAGAAAAGGTTTTACTAAAAGAAAAAATAAGTTTTTATACTGAAACTATTTCAGGATAAAAAATAGATAACGACCTAAATAAAAATAAAATTTCATCTAAATCGGTCAAGCCGTTTCGGGAGGAGTATGGCAATGACAATTAACACTGACACGAGAAGTTTATTTATTAGATAAATACATAATATGTTTACTCGTTTGGTTTGTATGGCAGTGGCGAAGTGTTAAGTGTTATCATATTTTTGAACTAAACTAGAATCATTCCAACAAAGCATGTAAATACAATGAAGAGGAATTAAACAAAACCGTATTCCATAGTTCATTCATTCATATGACTGATATGATATGACATTATTGGCTTTAACTATTCTGTCTCTCATTCAAAAAGATACAAATAGTAAAAAAAAAAGAAATAGTTCAAGAGAGCTATTATTTTCATCTTTTTCTAGTATCGTTCACTATAAAAATAATGATAATGAATTTAAAATGCTGCAATATGTTTTAATGCATCCAAAAAGAGAGAATTAGTAAATCAATTATTCTAAAATACTCAATATATTTTACATCCAAACTTAAAAAGAAAACAAAACTACTACAGTCGTCACAAATTAAGATGCCCGTTTTGACACATGGTAATGACCCTAGAATGTAACTTGTTACGAAAACCAAAAAATCTAATATATGCTGATTACTTATCAAAATTGTATGAAAATAATATGTTACATTTTTAACGCATTATAAAATAAGGCAAAATGTATTCCGCGTATTATTTTTGAGTTTGTTCTAAAGTAAACGCAGATTCGATTAACTACGAAACGTATCGAAAAACAGTTACGTTGTCAGTCTTTGTTTTTTTAAATACTAGTGTTGTAACCGTTGTGTGCAGGATTTTTCCACCTTCATTCAATTCTATCGAAATAATCGTTATAACCACTTTAATAGATTAATTTGTCAAATTGATCTTTTTTGCATGAAAACTAGATTGGCGCTTAAAGCATTAGTGAAATTATGATTTGGCAACAACGATTTCGATAAAACGGTTTCTAGGCAAACGCACACTTATCCAAGGAGAACGTTTCGAATGAAACGAATGAAAAAAAAAATTCTTTAAATAAAACCTAGACAACGTTGCACACCTCATCATGTCGAATCGTCACGTTCACCTTTCCAGAGATTTCTTAAAACACGTTTCGTTCGGCTTGTTCGAAGCGTTCGCATCGGACAAGCGTGCGTTCACCATAAGCGGCCTGTACACGTTTTGGTCCAACCACTGGCCAATACATCGTACATTGACACTTTTGAACGAACAAGACGTTTAAAAAGGTTCTTTCAAAAGTGTTAATATACGACGTATTGGCCAATGGTTGGGCCAACGTGTACAGGCCGCTATAATAAGTAATGTAGCTACTCTATGACTATGTCTATGCTGTGAGCTGTAGTTAAAATACTTGCACTTTTAGAGCTAACGCGCACTTGTGATTTTAGTGGACCGCTAGTTTAGTCGGAATCGTAAGACGATCGTGATCAAACTGTCGGCCGATAGTTTGGTTTTGAGAACCTGCGAGCACTTGTGATTTTTAGTCGACCGATAGTTGGTCGATAGTTTAGTTGAATCCGGGCGCGCGCTCACATAGTCCTTCATGCACAGGCCGATAGTTGTACGATAGCTGTTGTATAACTGTAACTATATAGTTGTAGTAACTATTGGCCAGTCATTTTCTATAGTTCGATACTGGATGCGCAGTCTACCGATAGGTGGGCGATAGTTTAGTTGAATGCAGTGCGCGCGCTCACACAGTCCTTCATGCACATTACCGCCCGGCCGATAGTTGTGCGATAGTTTGATCGTACAACTATCGGCCAGTCATTTTCGATAGTTTGATCGGTCGATAGTTTAAGCGCACTGACGATTGCCACTGCCATATAACTCTATACTGAATCCGAGAACGACCAAATTATCGCCCGATAAAAAAATCACAAGAGCGCGTTCGCTTTTATATAATTATGCAATTTAAGTGGATTCGATTCAAGTTTATATAACATAAAAGGTCAATTTATACTTTAATATTATTAAAAGTAGTAAGTAAGTTTTTATTAAAAGTATAAGTGCCTATATAGTAAGTTTAACATTTTATAATAATAACTTTAGTATTAATCCACATAAGTTGCAAACTTACTATAATCGATTAGTTACTCAGAACCTTAATCGATTAATCGCGAGAATCGATCAGACTCGTATGGTTACATGCCTAATCATGTCACTTTAGCATGTGTCAAAACGGGCATCTTAATTGTGACGACTGTAAATTGATTTAGACGAAATAGGCTAATCACTTCAATCCAAACCATATAACTAAAAAGAGCGAATTAACAAAATTAATCATCTCAATTTATTTTACGTTCTCAGTATATAAGAATAAGAAATCAAAACTACTTAATTGAGAAATAAAACTAATCACTCCAAACCCTAAACAAAAAGAGGGAATTAATAAATCAATCATTCTCAAAAAAATCGGTATCTTTTACATTCCCAATTTCTACAAAGGACAAATTGTTTCATTTCAAACAACTCCAAGCCCTACATTCAAAAAGAGTGTATTAATAAATCAATCATTCTCAAAAACTCCGTTCTGCCAACCCTGCTAGCCGCCGCCCCTCTCGCAAAATCAATATTTATGGAGCACGATATATATTTCACCTCTGCCTGGCCCTGTCTCCTTCATATCGATTCTACCTCACATTACAACTTAATAACAACACGTAGAATGGAACGTAACTTAGGCATAGACAATGAGCAGAAGACGTACCTAGCCAATATAGATAAATGCCTTGATAACGCCAGGAGAGGGTAATAATTGCCTTGATAACGCCAGGAGAGGGTAATAAATGCCTTGATAACGCCAGGAGAGGGTAAAAAGAAAACATAACTGACCGTTCTAATTTTTTTAACTAAAAAAATGATCATTCCTGCTGACAGCTGACAGTCCATTTTGACTGCTAATTTTATATTGCAAGTGGTTCTTCCACCCACCACCATTGCATAACCATTGTCACCAGATCAGATATATTTGTGAGACTATAAACGTGTGACAAGTTACAGAATTTCTTCAAATACCGAGAGAGGAGTGAAAATAACGTAATACATTTTCATCTTGAGGTAATTTATTTTAAGACCACTTTTTTAAGGAATCATTATCGTTAGTATGCCCTATTATATTTTGCGAATTGCTGCAATAATCAGTTTGCTACTTCATATCAGTTTACTTAACTTACTTTTACATAATAATAATAATGTAATAACGACACGTTAAACAGGTAACAGGTGATAACAGTTAACGATTCAAAGAAGAAAGTTAAAAGCTATTTCGTCCGTCTCGTTTCAATACTGACACGAGGGGATGAAAATATTGCTTTTTCTTCAAATAGGATACTTGGTAACATTAACCAAGATATATGTAACGTAACTGCACCAATAGCTGACAGTGTACCTAAACCTGACACTTTCGGATACAATTCATTTATTAAGACATTCAATCATCTTGAAGAAGAATAAAAAGCGGGGTAAATTTATTTAACCAGTAGCAACACTTTTCCTGATATGGCAACACTGACCGACATTTTAATTCTTATTTAATTTAAATGATTCTAATGATAGCCTGATATGTGTGTCAGACACTGGTGCATGAGGTGTCAGCTATTATCTTAATTTTTTAATCATACCCTCACCAAAACTACTACTGGTCGGGGAACGTATCAGATATCTTTTCGACAAACCCTTATGTATAAAAAAAGAGTAAAATAACATTGTTTCCTATTGCTAATATGTTTTCGTTTTTGTGTCAGGTACTAGTACTGTCAATGTCAGCAACTGGTGCAAAGTTTTTTTGCCGTGTCAGGCTTAGGAACATTTAAGTATGAATAAAAAATGATGTTGCACGAGCTGGTATTATTTATTTGTAGATTTCTAACCTAAAAAAGACGTAGAATATGAGTTTCTTAATATGTTAATACAATTGAATTAACTTTGATATGTATATATTTCAAATAAGAGATTTTAAAGTTTATTGAATGTCTAATTGTGTCAGCTATTGGTACAGTTACGTTAGTTATATCTTGGTTAATGTCTATCTACAGATCTACAGATAAAGAAAACATAATATTTTTCAGCCTTCACAGCCTTTATCAATGTGACTGGATACCTAATTCGCTTTTTACAAGCTTTTTATTAACTTGCCATGTTAGTTAGTTAGTTTGTTTGTTAGTTAGTGGGGGACAAATCTTGCAAGCTTAATTTGACCCACTTCCCAGTATCCGATGGAGCTGAAATTTTGTATACTGGTTTGGTTCAGATGTCACTTCAATATTAAATTAAGGTCAGCGAAAAACGTTGTCATAAAAATAATTTTTTTATAAAAAAAACGTATTACTATATTATATTAATTTCTACAAGCATACCAATCCATAATTTGAAAATACTTACCTTCTACTATTTGAATATTTGTCTTAACTTCTATATTTTTTTTATTTAATATCAATGCCTTAATTAACTATCCGTTTTTTAACTAATTTCAACACAGTATTTCCATAAATAAACAAATTATTAAAAATTGCTGGCCCATGCTCTTTGCTTGCTTACTGCTTTTGCGATTTATTTAAATGTGCATGTTTTTATGTTTGCTTATTTACATGTTGCTTCCTAACCGGTTCTTCTTGTATGCAGCAGCTTCTTCTGACATGTTGCGTACTAATGCTTATCTACTTACATGATGGAAAATAAAGTATTTTAGAAAAAATCGACCCGTCTCACTTTTTTCTAAAATACTTCATTTTCCATTTTTCCGTAATAAAAATTGCATTGTGAATGCAAAAAACTAAAAATTAAAATAACTTACTTACATGATGCTTACTACACGCTTCTTTTTTAAGTTCTACTTGCTTTTTTGTTATGCCACATCCTTGATTGCAATTTCAAAGGGATCAAAGGAAATTAAAGCACTCCATTATAAAAAGTAAACGAGAATACGTTTTTCATGGTCACAAATCTAACCTAACCTAACCTAACCCTGCCCGTAGTTTCATATTCCCAGTTTTGGACATACTTGATAATATCCCTATGTAGCTTGCTTGCTGCTGCTTGTAAATTCTGCTATGCTAAATGTTTAACGCTAATTTTATTAGGTTGATTGTGAAATATCAATATTTTGCAAGTGATATATACAGGATTAATTTTTGAACACCATCCAAATTTGTAAGCTCGTCTCAGAATCGGTAAGTGAACAGCTTTCTTCTAGAAACATGGGTCGAAATACGACAAAAAATTTTGGACTTCTCATACCTACTAAATCGATCGCATGATCAGTCGATTTGTATGAAGAGTAAAAAAATTATGTCATATTTCGACCCATGTTTCTAGGAGAAAGTTGTTCACTTACAAATTCTGAGACGAGCTTAAAAATTTGGATGGTGTTCAAAAATTAACCCTGTTAATACACATTTTTTAAACGGCACTGAATACAACGTGCACACTAAACTAATGATTGCTTGCTTGCTGATGCTTATAAATTCTGCTATGCTAATACTAATACAACTATTCTAATTGTTTGACGCTAATTTTATTAGGTTGATTGTGAAATAACAATATTTTGCAAGTGATATAAGTAATGCACATTTTTTTAAACGCCACCTAAGAATACAACGTGTTTAATACAAAAATAATTAGTATTTTAAGTAATTGGCCAGTTAAAATGACCTACTCGTATCTTTTTTTTTTGGATTAGCAAACAATAACAGAACTAGGTACTTAACTGAAGTTGAAAATCCGTACTAATATTATAAAGAGAAAAGATTTGATTTTTAGTTTGTATGTTTGTAATGGATACCTACCTAAACTCAAAAACTACTGAACTGATTTTAAAAATTCTTGCAACATTATAAAGCTATTAGATGCTCTTCCGAGTGACATAAGCTACATTTATTCCGATATTCCCACGGGAACAGGGTACCATGCGGCTTAAACCGCGGAAAGACACCAGTCAATGATACAACCGTTATTGCGATTGCCTGAAACAATAAAAAAGTAAAATTATTGAACATATCACCTAGTTTTGTTTTATATTACTTTCTCTATATTGTTGGCAGGACTTTTGAGTCGTACACTTTACATTAATGAAATCAACGTTTAATTTATCCAAGCAAACGTCATCGCGTAAGCGTTGCTTGCATGCAGTAAGCCTGAAAGAACAAAATTTTAACCGACCAAAAGAAAGTGGTGGTTATAAATGTTCGAAGTTTATCCAGGATAAAAAGTAGCCTATGTCACTCTCCAGCTCCCAAACTATCCCCATACCAAAAATCACGTCGATCAGTTGCTCCGTCTTGACGTGAATGACGGACAAACAAATACACTTTCACATTTATAATATTACTAGCGGCCGCCCGCGGTTTCACCCGCGTGGTACCCGTTCCCGTGGGAATATCGGGATAAAATATAGCCTATGTCACTCGGGAAGACTAGCTTTCTAACGGTGAAAGAATTTTCTAAATCGGTCCAGTACTTTTTGAGTTTATTCGTTACATACAAAAATACAAATCTTTCCTCTTTATAATATTAGTATAGAAGTATAGAAGATATAGATATTAGTAAGGATTACGTTTTATACCTTCGCCATAAGTGACAGTTGCTCTTCTTATTAATTAGGCTTCTTGATTTATCATTCAATACAATTCAAGAGCCGTTATACCTTCCATTTTCTAACAAATCGTGTAAGTGATGTTAAACTATAGCAGCCCATGTTCCTTTCCTGCCTGATACAAGCGCTAAGGTCATTGCACTGAGCAAGGTAGCTCGACCACTATCAAGGGACCTCTTCCCCCTTCTCTCTCCCACCAGTTTATGGTGTTGGAGGGGGAAAGAGTAGCAACATCCAGAGGTCATTCGTAATTGGTCGATGATTGAAGGAAGTCGACAGGTTGACATAATATATGAGAATGTTCTTCCAAGTTTTTTTTGGTTTTTAATGGTTATGATATGAGTATTTGCTCTTTTTTTAAGCTGTGGAATGTTGGGATTACTCAATTAATTCGTTTAGCTTGTCTGTCTGTGTAGTCGGATCACTTGTGACACTGTTTCCTAAACCATACTAAAAACATTGTCATTATTTTCTTTAGAAGATGACCTTTTCTTTTAATCACCCGTTCAACACTCAAAACACGAAAAAAAAAAAATTCTCGTTAAAAATGTTATCGTATTATCACTTTATCGTAGAGCAGCGCCGCTCGCTACGGTCGTTTACGGAACTAAAGTTAAATATAAGTTATACAAGACATATGAAAACGGCAGCATTTTTCAGATGGTATAGTTTGCGATTACCTTTTCCAGAACGATTTTTTGTGCTAAGTGTAGGTGCCTCTATCTATACCTGTAGCCCTAGCACGAAAAATATTTTGAACTAGCGGCCGCCCGCGGTTTCACCCGCGTGGTTCCCGTTTCTGTGGAAATATCAGGATATAAAATATCCTATATCTTATTCCAGCCTACAATCTATCATTGTTGCAAATTTCATCAAGATCCGTTCAGTAGTTTTTGCGTGAAAGAGTAACAAACACCCATACCTACATCCTTACATCCATAGTCACAAACTTTTACATCACTACATAGTATAAAACAAAGTCGCTTTCTCTGTCCCTATGTCCCTTTGTATGCTTAAATCTTTGAAACTACGCAACGGATTTTGATGCGTTTTTTTTAATAGATAGAGTGATTGAAGTGAAGAGGAAGGTTTATATGTACTTTTTATCCCGATATTCCCACGGGAACGGGAACCACGCGGGTGAAACCGCGGGCGGCCGCTAGTTTATAATATAAGTAGGATTTTAGTTCCATTAGCGTTTTCTGTTCGCCGATATTTCCATTGCTTCCATATACGACTAAAAAAGGTGCTGCTCTAGTTTCCATTCAAAGTTATACCATGACGTTAACCATTACAATAATGACAGTCTTTCGTGCTAGTGGTAGGCAGTTCGTATCTGGCCAAATATTAGATCTGTGGACCTGTAGTATATGTTTGAATTCGGATATCGTACCAATCGTATTCCAATCAATTTTTAAGAAGATTGAATCTTAAAAAGAAGAGAATACAAAAGAAACACACAAAAGGCGACCTTATTGCTACTAACAAATTTGTCCCAAGCAAAAGATTTAGTAATTTCTCCCAAAAATGCCACCAAATGATTTTTTTCACTATTTTAACTTAGTATTTTAACTTTGTGGTCTAGTAGTACACACCACTGGTATCAGACCCAGAGGTCCCGGGTTCGATTCTCAGTGGGGGTACATATTGTATAACGTTTGGGTGGTAGTAGGGCTTGTTCAAAGTTCGCCTAGATAGCTACCATCTTATCTAAGCCTGACGCCATTGTTTTCAGCATTGTTGTATTCCGGCAGTTAGAGATAGGACAGCCAGTTCCTCAGTAATTGAGGATTCCGGGAATGCTTCCACCTTCAGCCATATCTTCACTTCTGACGAAGGGTAACTGCTAACCCGTTGTGGATAAAAAAGGTCCTAATATAACCGAACATACCATTCACTTGCAACTAGTGAAAAGTATTCCTTGCGCACCCTTTTGGTTACTCCAACCCTATGACAAATTTCATCAAAACCTTTTCAGTGATTTAAAAAAAAATGTTTTGCCCACAGATCACGGTATCCGTGTAGCTACAAGAAATAAATTGTATAAGTTTTGGAATCTTATCATTATCACAGTATTCACAGTGTACAGAGACAAGAAATAAAGTATTGTAATGTCTAAACTGATACTATTATTTTTTTCATTTCCCAAAATAAAAGGAATCTAGGTATAAGGATTCCGTTTTTTGCCATTTATGGCTACGAAACCCTAAAAACAAGCTCTGATTGGCAGTCGGGAGACATTTAAGGGTTTAAGTATAGTACCCCAAATTGCAGTGAGAGCTTGTTTTTATTTACTTTTAAGTTCAACTTTGGCAATCGTCTTTTTTCATTTTTAAATTATTTGTTTTCAAGTTTATATATATTTTTTAAGCAGGTTGCTTTATTGTTTTGGTCTCTTTGAATTGTGTTGTTGTAGAGTCTCTTGCCGATCCCCATTATTGAAGTTCGTATGTCCAGATGGGTTTGAGGATTTCATTGTACAAAAGTAGCTTGTTGTCCAAAGAGAGCTTGGAGTAGCCAGTACCTACATTCCTCGGTATTTGAGCTTCATTTCCTCTCTTTTTGCGTGTATATGTTTGGACCATGTGAGACGGCGATTCTTGTAACATATCTGATGCCTGTATTACTACGGCTACTTGCCAAGATGTCAGTGTCATCCGCGAAAGTATTAATTGTTGTACCGTACCCTTTTGGTCTCTGGCAGATCCGATGTAAAAATGGTGTACAGAACCGAGCCCTGCGGTAATCCTGCCAGGATTTCGTGAAATGTTGACATGCTTTCCTTCTCTTTTACTTGAAATATTCTGTCGACGAGATACGATTTCAGTAACCCAAAGAAAGAGTGTGGAAGAGTAGTTTTAATTTTGTACAACAGACCTTCATGCCAAACCCGATCGAAAGCTTGATGTACGTCTAATAATACTGCGGAACTGTGCAAACCAATATTCTTTTCGCTCAAATGTATCTCTGATGACTTTGCAGACCCTGTGTTCTTGCTCTATTGTAAAGTTCTCTTTTCTGAACCCAGACTGATGATCTGGAACTGGTACCTTTTCTGAGAGTTTGCTGAGTAACCGATTAAGTAGAACTTTTATATTATTTTTATGCATTCACAATGCAATTTTGTAAGTATAGGAAAAATGTGATAGTAAAAAACCACGAGCCCTATAAGTAACATTTGTAAAAATGTTTCTTTCAGATGCGAGGGTTTCCTCACATTGATGAAGCAACGCTGGCCTACAGCGTAACAAGTGATAGCAAAATTCGACGAGTCGTGTAAGCCTTTCGGTAGCTTAGTTGGTCAGAGCATCGGGCTGGATTCCCGGAGGCGCGGGTTCGAATCCCGCCTGAAAGCTACTTATAGGGCTCGTGGTTTTTTACTATCACATTTTTCCTATAAGTAGAACTTTCTCAAAAGTATGGATAATTGGATATCACTGGTAGTAAGCCTGGAGGTTGCCTGGAAGATATTGCTTTTTAGTAATAAGGCCGCCAGTTGTACCACTACTGTATTGTCCATTTATGTTATTTATGTTTAGTGTACAATAAAGAATGTTCTATTCTATTCTAAGCTGTTAGGCCGATATGATTTAGCATCATGAGGTGGTTTACCAGGTTTTGCTTTCATAATTATCTGCGATATCTTCCACAGGGCTGGGAAATGTCCTGAAAAGTTATTTAATTTATTTCTTGTAGCTACGGATACCGTCATCTGTGGGTAAAAACATTAATATTTTTTTTGTTGAAAACGCATCACGGTATCGGTAAATACAACTCGCTAATTTGTGGCTAATTCAGTCTGATACCGTGATCCGTGGCTACGCGGGCATGAAACATGGGTTAAATTGTTTTTTTCTGTGAATTCCGTGCGCAAACTTGGATAAATTCACTTTAAAGCAGCGCCCGCGTTTTGTCAGGAGGCCAATGTAGTAAGTAGTTCTAAGATATTTGAATATTGATTTATCAATTGTTTTTTTTTTCAAATTGTTTTTATCGTTTATTTTTATTTGATAAAGTGATCAATCATTATTTCCTTCCTGATCAGAAGGTCTAAGTAGCTAAATGTCTAAATGCAAAACGTCTGATGAGCAGAAAGTCTAATTATGAGAATGTCCATTTAGCAAAACGTCCAACTACCAAATGGTCTGTATAGCAGAACATCTATTTAGCAAAAAGTCATTTTTTAAATGTGTACACTCATGATAAAAAGACAAAGTCATTTGTAAATTACTTTATATTTATTTGATAAAACAAAATCTGAATTAAAAAGCTAGTAGCGTCATAAATATTATTAAAATATTAGGCGCACGAATTCCCCTGCATTTATTCACCTAATATCCTTTGATATGACCAAGGTTTATCAAAAGCTTTTGCAGCTCTTTTGTATTTGGCATTTAATATTAAATCGATCTTCCTTATTTTATTTCCTTCAAATGACATATACTATTATTTGCGTTCTTGCCAAGCGCTTCTTTTCTAAGAGCTTTAAGTAATGCTAATGAAATAGCATTCTTGACAATAAATTGTCAGTCACCATTAAAAAGATATGTTTTAAGCTACATCGACCAAAGAATCAGTAGGTATGTACAAGTCTGTACGTACATACATACTATAATTCCGTGTCCGTTTCCCTCCCGATGTAATGTGTGTGTTGAATTTTGTGCCTGAGTATCCAGACATTTTCATAATGTGACGATTTGCTAAATAGATGTTCTGCTATACAGACCAACTGATATATGGACGTTTTGCTACATGGACATTTTGCTAATTAGACTTACTGCTCATTAGACGTTTCGCGCTGTTGGACATTTAGCTACTTAGACCTTCTGATCAGGAAGGCATTATTTTACATAATTTTTCATGGAATAAAACAAAAAGAATGTTACATCTTGGATTTGCATCACATTTAAGGAAAGGACTCTATTTATATCATGAGTACCTACTTAGATGTTCTAATTTAAAAAGGATGTTAACGACTTCAGATTCATCAAGTAAGTATTAGATTATTATGACTCACTTTCATTTTTTTTCACTTTTATTTCAAAACAGTTTTAATCTTTATTCGATAATAAACCTTATGGTTTAGCAAAACCAGTCCAAAAAGACGTGTACAACCAATAAAGCGTCAATTGTTACAATGCTATGCGATACTCAACTTAAACTCGTTGTGTAATAAAGACTCCAAGTGTGGTATTTATTATTTCTTAATACTAACACTATTTATTACTCGTAACTCGAACAAGAGAGCACACATTTGTTGATATTTCAACGAAAAGTGGCGTTCTTTGTTCTGTCACAGTATAATAGCTGTCGTAATAAGATTATGAAGGTTATACGACCTAAAATTCAAACCTCAAAGTCGTAGTTATACAAGATATTTTGCCTATTGCGCCAACCGTCCGATAGGTTGTCCGTTCCACTCGTTTTGTTAACTTGTGTAGCTATGCAGTGCTCAGGTAGCGGTGAACAGAGACAGAACATCATTTTAACACGGCATTTAGAGTTTCGACATTCGGTCCGTCAAATCGATACAATAACCGCTTCGTATAAGCAAAGAGAGTACTTAACTCATTAAACATGCCGTCCATTTTGAGTCTTAATAGAAAAACGGCGCGTAAAATGCGTTTGGAAGTAGAACCGTCGCACAGAACGGGAAAAATTAGCCTAAATACGTGTGCAATACATTTATGAACCGTTGTGTGAGCGCGCAGCGATGGTTCGGTTAGGCTTTAGAGCCGGGACGCGCGAGTCGTAATCTGCAATCAAAATGGAAGCCATCGCCGCGCCGCCATCTTAGGTCCGCGCTCGGCCCGCTTCGGGAATTTGGGAAATTGCTGTTTTTTTGTTGTAAAGAGAGCAGTATATAAGAGTTTGGTAGGCAGAGGACAGCGGCGGGGGCAGGGGGATCTCGCACGGCAAAGCGGTGTGAAGGGAAAGAATGGGGCCTCACGAGAGGCGACGATGGCGCGATTAGTCCGAAGATATCGTTAGGATCACGATTTTACTGATGCTAAAGACAATTTTAAACTTGAACTAAATTACGATTTAACCTAATGGGGTAGTTTCTTTTACCTTCACTTATTCTTATAATAGCCTAAGTAGACTGAATAAGTAATATTCGTCAATACTCAATAGTAATGAGTAGAGGTTTCGGCATTTACAATGTGTAATAAAATTAATGGCTAAACCAGATTATGGTAGATAGGGACCATCACACTGAACAACTATTACTATGGGACCAACTCTGAAATCGCGTAATAAATCTGCTGCTTTTTTTCCGCGATTCGGTTGCCCTAACGGTTTTTAGGGCACGTGACAGGTAAGAAATATCGTGGTTATTTTATTTAGACGCACAGAAGTAGGTGTATCAGAAATAATTGTATAGCTTGCCAAAAGTAAATATTTTCACAAAAGTAAATAAGACCTCTTACGATACTGGAGTTTTACCTCAGCTTTGGAAGACAGCAGTAGTCACACCTATATTTAAGAAAGGCAATAAGTTGCTTGCATCTCATTATAGACCCAAAAGCTTATCAATTAGTGTGATATGTAAACTTATGGAGAAAATCATCGTTAAACACATTAGGGATTTTCTTTCAAAACACAAAGTGATTGGACACCAACAGCATGGCTTTTGCCCACGACGCTCCTTGTCAAACCTTCTGGCTTATGTCTCACCCTGGACAAATAGCTTCAATAAAAAAGAACCAGTTGATGTTAAATACTTGGATTATGAAAAAGGTTTTGACAAAGTACCTTTCAACAGATTACTTCAAAGTTAGAATTCGTCGGTATAAGGGGGAAACTACTCACATGGATCGAAGATTTTCTACGACGTCGTAAATTTCGTGTTTAAATAGGTGTGACGTTATCCGAAAAACGAGACGTACTTAGTGGTGTTCATCAAGGTTCCGTTCTTGGACCGGTTCTGTATATTATTTACTCATTTGATTTGCCAAGCTATCTTGAATGTGAACTTAGCATTTTTGCTGATGACACGAAAACATTTGGGAGTACATTGCCACCACAACAAGTCATTTCAGCCGACAGCATTCATAGTTTTAAATACAGATTAGACAAGTATATTATTTGTATGAAACAATTACTTATGTATTTATGTTGTAAACTTATATGCTAATAACTTATCCATACTTAATTATAAAAGGTTTGCTTAGTTTTAGTACTAATGTACTAATGAAGACGTTAATGACTCAAAGTCACGACAGATACGAAACACGATTCCATAATTATAGCACCGAGTAATATGTAATATTAGATTTAAATCGAAAACGGATTTGGTACAACGACCGAAATATCTTAAGAAACGGCTTTAACAACTTTCATAACACTTTGCATTGTAACATATTCACGGCTTTAATAGCCGCTACACACGCTTCTATCCGACCACCGATTTGGTGCGGGCGAACTTCACTGCAGATCTGATCCGCGCCTACACACGTTCAAACCAAATCTGCCAGACCAAATCGGTCGGCGCTACACACGTTCCGATTTGGTCTGGCCGACCTCTAGCCGTTGTTGCAGTGTTGCCAGCCACTGCTAATCTCCCAATATTATTATTATTTATAAATACTGAAAACATCAATTTGCTTGCAATAAATAAATTAAAAATAAAAATATTATCGGTTTTTAATGTTTTATTACTACAAAAAAAAAACAATTTCATTATTTATTAATTTTCTGTTATTTTCATTAAAATACGAAACATGCTAAATATTTACTAAAAGCAGCACTTATTGATGAGGTGTTATGCCCTTTTTATATATATTTAGTTTTACGACAAATTGCTAGTTTTTAAACAAAATATTCTAAAAAAACAATTAGATAAATAGAATCTTTTCATAAATGGCCATATTTAAACCTTTCGTTCGTTCAGTCCTACGTAAAACTCATGAACGAGCATTAAATTGAATCCTCTGAAAATCCCTTAAACGTAATTTACCTGCTTTAAATATTTCCGCTTTTACATATTTTCTCCCTAAATCTAGGGGAAAACCTCCAAAATTGTCAACACTGCCAAGTTGGTCCGGTCGGAAGCCTACACACGTTCCGATTTGGTAGGAAGTGAAGTTCGTGCGAACCAAATCCGGCCGACCGCGTCAAACACGAATATGGTCGGACGACTATGCTACACACGTCCAGATTTGGTCTGGAGCAGACCAAATCGGCGGTCGGATCGGAACGTGTGTAGCGGCTATAAGTCTTTAGTCACCGACCCACACAACAAAACCATACACAAAAGATATATCTCGAGATCGACCCGCGTTCCCCGAATCTCGGGTGAACCGGCTACCTATCTTTCATTGCACGTACGCGGCGGGGAGGGGGGGCCCGCCGCGCGGCATACGCGCGACTCGGCCGGAGCCATCTTGCCAGTGGTCGCTCAAATGCTCATTGCTCGCGTCTCCGCGTCACAAATCGCTCTTAATTCGCACTAATTAACCCTCAAAACCACCCAAAAACAATCCACAATCGCGTCAAAACCAACGACAAAGTGCAAAAACAGTGTATAAACAAATTGTTGATATTTTTGTGTGTGTTGTTGACTGTTGTTCTATGTGTGCAGTGCCAGTGTCCTAGGTGAGTACTGTGAGTAGTGACTAGTCTTTGTGCGCGACAATTATCATTCTGATCGATTCGGCGCGGGGGTGTGCACTCCCGGCCGTTTTATATCTTTTGTTGTTTTGTAACGCTCTGAAATCAATAATTTTAGTGGCAAGTCTCGGTCTCGCTGACCCAAGCTCGTCCTAGACGCTTGATTTATACCCAATCAGTTTTATACCTTGCGATTGTGAAAGTATTATGGTACCATGTAACATTACTGTTTGAACGATTTCGATTGCAGTGCAAAGTGGGTGATCCGTTTCGTTTGAGGTAGGTAATGCATTGATTAACATTTAGTTACGTTTATTGTGCATTTTGCACCAAATGCGTGCGGCTTTCTTTCCGATTCTATTTATAGAACGCACGGAGAGCGTGTCTTTAATTTATGCAGCTGATGTGAATCACTTTAGGTCGAACTGAACTCCTCCAATGACGAAAATAGTAGCCAGATATTCATTTGTCAGCATTAATTATTTATTTACTTGAATCAACTTGATTTAGGCTGAAAAGTTAGCATTACCTTTGCCTTATTCAAATGTCTACTAACTAATCAAAAAACAATAATAAAAAAGAATCCGAATTACGTACAATAATGGTTTTATTATTGTTAAAAATCAATAAACGCTAATTTGGTATTCAATGCAGTGCTATATTATAATCATGTAAATTATTCATTATTTAAACAAAAACTATCAAGTATTGTTGTTTTAAACTCCGGAAGAAATGCAAACAATAGACTGGTAGTTACGCTGACGTAAGCGGCAATAGAAAGTTAGATTTAACATCTAAAATGGCGATAGAACATGGAATCGGCAAGTTCCTTCGTATATAGACAATGTTAGACACCTACATTTAGAATTTTAGATTATCTATGACATATATTCTATGTAGTTCGATTCTATCGAGCTTCTATTCGCGGACCGAAATGTTTAATTCAAAATCTGTAACTAAACAAGACATTAGAAGGTAAATTTTTGTAAAGATTTAATAAGGTTTTGAAATGGCTGTACTTCTTTTGGCACCAACCACAAATGAGATTCATTGTTACAAAACATTGATTGATTGATAGAATTATTTAAGTAGATATGTAGTACCAAAGAAGAATCCCTAAATATATTAAAAGAGCGAGAGCGACCGTGATGTAAGTACCTACCTACCAACCTGTGTCGCAATGCTTACGCCTAAAAATATGGTTGAGGTATCGTTAGAAGGGTATGAATGAGTATTGAGTATATGCCGGCAAAATTCAGACATCGGATCTAACGAGAACAAAGTCGCGGACATCAGCTAACAAACAAATAATTGAGGATATACTGCATAAATAAACGTTAAAACTAGAATAATGTCGTTTACAATGGTATTATTATAATTTTTTTTGGGCACACTTCCTCTTTATATTTGCCGATGACTATACTTGATCATATCAGTTATTTATTTTGTATCAAACTAAAGCCGGCATTACATCATATCATATTTCTCGGACACCAAAGATATGACTCATACTCGTAGAATATTGTAACTTAATGTCATCACTATGACTACTTTTGTTGATGATAATAATTGTGTCTAGGATTACATTTCAAGTACATATTCCTATACAAAATTAAGTATTGATTATGCCATAACGGGGTAGCATTTAGCCTTAGTCTATAAGATCCCTATCTTTACAATGTATTTATGCAACTTGATGTTAAGTGAAGATATGGCTGAAGGTGGGAGCGCGCTACTCTCGAAATCCTCAACCACTGAGACTGGCTATCTTATCTCCAACAGCCGGAACACAACAAAGCTGAAAGCATCTTTTGTTATGGCGTCAGACTTAGATAAAGTAGTGGTTGCTAGCCAGGCGGACTTAGAACAAGTCCTACCTACCAAAATGCTTTTGATGGACGACTTCGATAAAAGGCATGTCTGTGAGGAATCCTCTCTTCTGAATGCGTTACCCTTACAAATTATTGTATTGTATTTTATTGTTCGTAATACTAATTAACACAATCATAATCATCATCATTAGCCTATTGACGTCCACAGCTAGACATAGGTCTCTCCAAGAGTACGCTATCGAGCTCGATCCACGGGTGCTCTTAACACAATGAACAGTAGAATATTAATTAAATAAAATAGACCAATTGATGCACATTAAAACTGCAATTTAAATAAGTGCACTGCTAAAATGTTAGTTGTAACAAAACAGCGAAATTTCATGGAGAAATTGACGATCTTCGAAAGATGAATCGCGATATAAAAGATATTTGACCATATAATATTTGCTCAGGAATACTGGTAAGTAAATAAAAAAAATGTTTCATCCGACTGGTTTTGTTTTCGTTAAAATATAACCTTCCTAATACTTACTTTATGATATGCAATATTGTCATCATGATAAGTGAATGATGCTTTTAACTAAACGCTGACGCATACAGCCACCAATGGTGTATATTAACTCTGCTTTGTTCTTTGTGTTTTCAATAGATTAGGAAAACGTATGACTTTCATCTTAAAAGCGATTCGATAGTAACTCTGAGGGCTTAAAACTAACTGTTTAGTTAAACATGATTCATTCGACCTAGTATATGTTAAGTAATCTGTAATACAAATTATCACTTTTCGCCAAGGTAAAAATCAAAAATATTGTTATGGCTTATAGATATCACCAGGTAACATTATTGACAAAATCTACCACATAAAGAATAAAAATCGTAATGTTTGTCCCTGATCTCGATCAAACTTACGACCTATGGGGCAATAGGTATGATCACCCAAAGCTCGCTTCGAGCCAGTCAGAAAATTGCAGGTATAAGAATGATACATATTCTATTTAGATGACTTAATAGGTTTTAGATGTTGTCTGAAGCAATGTGCTCTACAATCACCAGACTATAGAACATGCAACAGACATCTAACGAACAAGCAAATATCATGTGTTGTGACAGCCCCAGTCCCAAATTTTTAAGATTTCTGCTGAAACAGTTGAACACAGCAGTTCTCACGACACTAAAATTTTGAACTTGTGAGTCTATTTGGTAGATCCACTCTCATATCACGTCGGCACAGATAGAATCGATGTAATAACGGTGTATTTGCTATAAAACTAAGACGATGATTGTAGCATAGAATCATTTATAGCTAACACGTTGTTGTGTCGATGACGAGACGGTGAGAATTTAAGAGCTCCAAAGCTATTTATAATTCGTATCTTGCTTATAGTATGAGTTTAGTATTTTAATAATGTATAGGTTACCACTAAAACGTTAGTTGTATAGTCTAATTTACGTGAAATAAAAAGAAACGCGACATTTGCCGCCCCTAAAATTCTGCCGCTGTAGGCTCAAGCCTACTCAGCCTACTGGTAAATCCGCCACTGAGATCGCTTACATCAAGTTTGACGTCATTTTTTATAAAAAAGAAAGATAAGCGACACTTTGCGAAAGTCCCTTTCCCTACTAACCATTGTGAAAAAAAAAATATAATTCCGCAAAAAACACAACATGCAAGATGCACCAACTCAGAAAATGCACATGCAGACCACGAAACTATCAGTGCCCAATTGCAGATAGCAAGACAGCAACACACCTTGCACCTTCACCGATTAGACTACCTCTACACGTGTTTTCCCCCAACCCGGGGCATCATCAGAAGTTGTTAGAACGTGCGAAAACCAGAACCAAAATCCTCCTCGTCTTCATGATTTTTTGCTGGCAGGCGGGTGGTGCATCTTGCATGTTGAGTTTTTGGCGGAAGTAAGCTAATTATGTATACTTATTCCTTTTTTCACAGTGAAAGTAGATTAACAAATTGATTGAATAAAATTAAATAAGTTTTCGTCTTCAATTATTAACTGTTAAGTTTGTGAATTTTAGCAAAAAGGGCTTTTCTGTTTATAAAGAAGTAAGAGCTGCCATTGAACTTGGATTAGATTATCCTCCATATTTATGATACCGTAAGGTTAGGGCCAAAGAGAATGTAATCAAAAGCAGGCGTTTTCACCCTTCACCGACCTACTTGCCTTATTTAAGCATAGTTAGCCTAACCTATCAACTAAAGCTTCAAAGTGTCAAAGTCCGTTTAGTAGTTTTTGCGTGCAAGAGTTACAAATGAAATCAAATATTCAAATCAAATATTTCTTTATTCACATAGACATACTAAGCATGTATTTATGAATCGTCAATACAAACATCCATAATATCCATACGTATACATACAAACTTTCGCGTTTATACTAAAAGTAAGGTTGTCAATTTTGACAAATTAAATCGTGGCACTACATCGTCGTATACAAATTTGTATTTTTTTTTGTTATTTAGTTTGGTTCTTGAATCGGTCGATCATCGTCTCGTTCGTAAAATAATCGTACATAAAATCGTAGATTTTGCATGAAAAGCTAACCCTCTACTCGCTAACCGAATTATATTATCTTAAACCTCATGTCTGTAAGCGTCCACTCCTGTCACACACAAGGTGGTCGTTGGCACCCAACGGCTCCGATTAAACCAAAGTGTAGGGTTATTATGACCTAAACGGCAACTTTAAATCACTATGCCAAATTCAACCAAAAAGTTGATCAGTGATTTGGCGTGGAAAGGTTACAAATAGACAGTCAGCCAGCAGAAATATGATGTAAATTCTTAGCCCTTCATCCAGGGGCTATAACTAAACAACAAAATAATTACGACTTTTTTGAGCTTTATTCTAATGGCATAAAGAACTTTTTGCTTTGCACGAAAATGAGCTGTCATGCATGACCAGCATGACTCATGCTGCATTGAACAAAGTTTATGATTGTTGATCAATGAAAAAAGGAAAATGAAGTATTTTAGAAAAAATCGACCCGTCTCCCAAAACTTTTTCTCACTTTTTCTAAAATACTTCATTTTCCATTTTTCAGTTATAAAAATTGCATTGTGAATGCAAAAAACTAAAAATTTTAATAACTTGTTGATCAATTATTGAATATAACCCTAACCTAATTATCGAAACCCCATGTCTTTAACATGTGAATGTGAATTGTGAATGTGACCGTGTCGCTGTCGCAAGATGGCGCCGTTGGCACCCACGCGGCTCTTATTAAACCAACGCATAGGATTATGTACTAAATGGCAACCTTACCCTATGCCAAACTCTATCAAAATACGTTGAGTGATTTAGGCGTGATAAAATAACAGACAGACAAAATAACTTTCGTGCTTATATCATTAGCATGAAAGTTTGGATGTTTATTTGTTTGTTTAACTCTTCATCCAAGGACTTTAACCAAATTATGTAAACCCCATGTCTGTTAGATGTGACCGCGTCGCTCCCGTCACAAGATGGCGTCTCACTGGCACCCACGCGGCTCCTATTAAGCCAAACGTGTGGGGTTATGTCCCGAATGGTAACATTAACTAGAGCTGTTCGTTAGTTTTATCATGCACTAGTGGATCCTTGCGGTTTTACCCGCGTGGAAGCCAAAAATATCACTCTCATTCATCGAATGATCTAATAGTAGCTTAAATTTTTATGGGCCCCGGAGGGAAACGGGAAGAATGTAGCTTTCTACTGGAAAAAGAATTTTCAAAATATGTCCAGTAGTTTTTGAGTTTATTCGTTACAAACAAACATAAATATCTTTTCTCTTTTTAATATAACTAGCAGATCCTCGCGGTTTTACCCGCGTGGTACCCGTTCCCGTGGGAATATCGGGATAAAATATATTTTACTTTGTCTATTGTCCCTTTGTCACTCGGGAAGAATGTAGCTTTCTAATGGTCAAATAATTTTCGAAATGGGTCCAGTAGTTTCGGAGCCTATTCGATGCAAATAGGAACAAACAATCAAATCTTTCCTCTTTATAATATGTATGGTGTGTTTTGTCAAATTATTGTCACTTTGTTTATTTAGATTCGTGTTAAATTCCTTTAAACTCATTTTCTTAATACAAATAGGTATTCTATGTGGAATTGTAAACATTTATAAAATCAATCATAAGATATTTTATCGTATTATGTAGTTTCTCAGCTCAACATAAGAAAATATTTCTTATTATAATTATTGGTTTTTACCTATGAAATTGCCGTTTTTCACGTGTTCATTGATCTCTAATTTTTTAATTGTTATCAATATATCAGAATTGTAAGTATACATACGATTACCATATCGCCAGTTTTTCATGCTCGGGCTACAGTTCAATATATTCTTTATTCTTTCATAATCATAATCACAATCATCATTGATTTGCTTTTATAAATATACCGAACGACATAAAGGAATGCAATAGTAAAAATATGTTCAAGAATAAACTAAAGAATTTTGTATTTAATCTGTAACCTTATAGCAGGTTCAACTTAATTATTTTTTATTAGAAAACAACATAATTATATCATATAGGTAATTATAACTTGTATTTTTCTAATAACATAATCTTCAAGTTTGTTATTAGTATGTGTGCCGAGTATCCGATTTTTAAAAATAGCCACTAAGAAAATAATCTTAAGTACCTAATACTTGTTTTCTCATTTTAAGTAAACTTTGTGTTTTTATGAGAATAAATTCTATAAACCTAAACATTGTATTCGGTTTGGTTGGTGGTAGGGCTTGTTCAAAGTCTGCCTGGCTAGCTATACTATACCACCATCTTGATCTAAGTCTGACTCCATAAAAATGACGTTTTCAGCATTATTGTGTTTCGGCAGTTAGAAATAGCCAGTCCCTCAGTGATTGAGGATTCTGGAAGTACAGCGCTTCCACCTTCAGCCTTATCACTAGTTTACATCAAGTATGATAAAAGCTAAGTGCTATCCGGCTGTAAATCATTTTTTTTTTAGATTACTTTGATTACCTATTTAATATCTTTAATTATTTCTAGTTTCGGCTGCATCCTTTATGTAAGTTAGGTATAATGAAGAAGCTAAAAAACTATACTCGAAAACTTAACAAAATAGTAAAGAAGTAAACTATTTAAATTTTTCTGCATTTACAATGATTTTTAAGTTATTTAAAAGATGAAGTATTTGAAAAAATTTACTCGTCTCATAAGTATCGGAGCTAGTTGTGAACTTGTGAGACGGATGGGTAAATTTTTCCAAAAAGTTACATTTTCAATATTTTCAAAGGTAGGTAAACTAATACAATAACTTACTGAAAATACTCTTTTGCTATACAATGTTAGAATTCATCTCGAACATTCAATCTTGCAATCCAAAAAAAACCGTAGTTATAATCATATGCAATTATTTGAATAATTACAAGGAAATGAATACTTTAGTACCACACGCAAGGCGTTCGCGAGGTCTTCGATGTTAGTTTTCAAGATTTCCATTTCAAATGATTATAACCTATGATTATATTATCATGCGTCTTATTTATTATATAGCTTAATTATTTAACGTAATGATAACTTTTAAATTGGATTAACTGCTTCCTTTCTTGAAGTCGGTTAGAAAGAAGATGAATTACTAACAGTTTCTTTATTGACGTTAGGTGTATGTTTGTATCAAAAAATTTTTGGTTTGTCTTTTGTTTTGGTTATCGTAAGTTTGAAGTACAAATTGTCTCTCATTCATGCATGAGATATCCTCATTAACGAAACGGTTATAAAGAGTACGCTCATTAAACTGGCCTAACAAACACAGTTGCGTCACCTTGATAACACTTACGGGCAAATTAAAAACATAACTTCAAAGATTCATATTTCGAAATCAAACGGAACTGGCGTTCGTCACCGATGCCAAAAAAAATAAACATTTCGAACGCGTTAGATATAATGGCGGATCGGATACAAGCGCACATCGAGCATGAAATAATTGCATTCGTTCACGACCGCGCCTTGCGAACGGCCTCAGCTCCATATTCACTAGACATACTCGTACCCGTGTACTTAACAAGAATTACCGCCTATAGTTATTACACTATCGCGTGAAAAGCTGACTTTGGTCGAGCTGCGTCTTGCCTTTGTACCGTCATCTTAAATTTGTCGCGTTGCATTCCACAGACGAGGCGGGTCATCGTGTTTTTTTTTTTGCCGGCATCGACGCGAGGTGCTCCGCCAACTGCCTATTATGCGACTGGCCAAGAATGCCAGTTTCCACCATCTCTCTTCGTATTTAATGACGTCGTACGTAATTCGTTCGGTTTAGCTTTTAGTGCTGAATCATCGGAGTTTATGGTATGATTTTTATCTCGACTATTCTCGTCCGACTGGTCAGTTTTTCGACATGACTGTTCATTTGTTTTAACGTACTCATCTTCGCTGCGAATAAAGTTGGTTTTGTTCAAAGACAATGATGTTTTCAATATTGTTCCGGCAGTTAGAGATAAGATAGCCAGTTCCTCAGTTGAAGATTCCTGAAGTAGTGCGCTTCCACCTTCAGCCATATCTCCACGTAACATCAGGTGCGACAAAGGCTAAATGCTATTAAAAAAAAGAAAAATAAACAAAAGAACAATAAAGACATTAAGGAAGTTGTGAAGGGTCCTAATGGGGACGTAATAAAAGAGAAGTGGACGTAGTTTATGCTGGTTTATTTAGCTTTACAATAATTAGAATTCGCGGTACTACGTGACGTGGTGACAATAAAATGGCGATCCGCGGTTGGGGAATAGGCTGGTACGTGTATGCGAGGCAGTGGTCGTAGCGCAAGAAGCTGGTGCCGCCGTGGCGTGTGGGCTCGCAGCGGTGTCATCGGGCCCCTCCCGCACGTCTCCTCCCGTGCGTAGTAGACCGGTCCCAAACATGCTCCCCGGGTTGAAGGCTGCTGCTGAAGAAGGCTTCAAGGTTCTGAAAATGGACAGATGTCAAAACATGTCCTCCGAATGAACGGGCCCTTGTTTGGTCTTCAACTCGGCTACCAAGACGTCATATCACTCCAAGGGACCCCTGACGTCTCTTCCTGACGACCGCAGGGGGAGGAAGAGTATTGTCAGTAGATGAAGCGGTCAAGGCGAGTGATGTTATCGTCGAAGCGGTATGGATGCAAGTGGTCGTCCAATTAAGTGAGCAGGGGTGGAGGGGGGAGGTCCGAAGGATCTTATGAAAGTTGGTTAATGGATGGTTGAAATGAAGTAATGGATGGATGGATGGATGTAATGGATGAATGACATAGATGCATTAGAATTAAGAATAGCCTCAATTTGAGTGAGGCATGTGATCATTTCCTCGTAAGTAAGGTGCGTGACTTCTATGAGCTGCATAAAGTTCGTTTGCATAAAGCATCCGGCTCGAAGGACCAATGTGAAGGGTCCTAATGGGGACGTAATAAAAGAGAAGTGGACTGTAGTTTATGCTGGTTTATTTAGCTTTACAATAATTAGAATTCGCGGTACTACGTGACGTGGTGACAATAAAATGGCGATCCGCGGTTGGGGAATAGGCTGGTACGTGTATGCGAGGCAGTGGTCGTAGCGCAAGAAGCTGGTGCCGCCGTGGCGTGTGGGCTCGCAGCGGTGTCATCGGGCCCCTCCCGCACGTCTCCTCCCGTGCGTAGTAGACCGGTCCCAAACAGAAGTAGTAAGTGAGCGGGGCGTGGAAAACCTTTTGCGCATAAATGCAAACTCTCCATACAGTTTTAACTTTGTACGATTTTGAATTACTTCGAGTTGGTATGGCAACTGACCTGTTTTCGATTCCCTGCTTCATTGAGTTCATAATACGTGTCATGCTCCTTAAAAACTCCTTATTGTGATCATTAGCCAAAACTGTCGATATGGTATTAAGAGTCGATTAGTATCAAAAGCGGTAATCTGACTTTTAGAGAATTTTTGGTAAATGCAAAAAAACGTTTTATGTGTTGTCTTAAGCCCATAGCAGAATGCCAGATTTGCAACTAACTTCAAACTTTGATGAGTATTTTGTATGGTAGATTGCTGCTTTTGTAACGTAATGCAATAACAAAACGATTTTATTAGTTATGTTTTGTGTTGCCATGCCAATAACTCATTTTAGCCAAAAAGTACAGATTGCCGTCTTTGATACTATACGAGTTATAAATAAATTAAAAATAAATAAATATTCTCTTACAATCACACCAATTATCTAAGCCCGTAGTTAATTTCTTAAGAAACTGTGTCTACGTGAACTTGATAACGGATAAATATATACTTAAATACTTTTTGTTTGTAAATACATACTTAATATACATAGAAAACACCCAGACCAAGACAAATAGACATGTTCATGCACACAAATATTTGTCTTGTTCGGGAATCGAACCCGAGACCTCTGGCGCAGAAGGCAAGTAGTTTACCCCTGCGCCAAATCGGTCGTCGAAGTTATACGACTCAATTATAGTAAATTACTATACCATCCGTCAAAAGTTTTTTTTTATCCAAAATGGGGTAGCACTTCGCCTTAATCACACCTGATGTTAAGTGGTGAAAAGGATTAAGGTGGAAGCGCACTACTCCCAGAATCCTCAATCACTGAGGAACTTGCAACCTTATCTCTAACTGCCGGAACACAATAATGCTGAATGAATACGTTATAGTTTTGGCTTCAGACTTAAGATGGTGGAGGCTAGCCTGGTGGACTAAGAATAAGTCCTACGACCTTCCACCAACCAAACTGAATACAATATGTATGTGCCCCCACTGGGAATCAAACCTGGGACCTATGGGTCTGAGACCGGGGTGGTGTGTACCATTAGACCACAGAGACGGTTAAACTTAGGACGTAACAGGATAGGATTCGATAAAATTAATGGCCAGTATGTAGAACTTGATGGAGTTTCCAGCCATTATAGAGTTTTTAACCATCCATATGACTGGTACGAAGCGACATCGTTACAATCTGCTGTCAAAGTGCTGCAGTAAAATATGTATTGCATTTTAAGTAGTTCCTAATACAAACGAAAGAGGCGCTGCTCCGGTTTTCATAAAATATAATACGGTGATGCGATAGTTTTTCATGTCAGGGGCAGGTACAGAAGTTTTGTCTAACGCAACGAGTAACCGTATTTTGTTAATGATGCGTTACGGTGAAATGTGTTAACGTCGGTCGATTATTACTGCATAATTCAACATCCAAGGCGATGTTAACAAATTACTTATGTAGGAAATGGCTCGAGTTTGCACCTTTTTTCATTTGACTTTATTGGCACGATAAAAGAATAGAGACAGAGGATTTCACAAAATGTACGTGGCGTATTATTATCCAATTAGATTTTCCATAGATTTATGTTAAGTTTTCGCTTGCGCGAAAGCGACGACTAATCATAAATATCTATGAGAATTTCTATGATAATTATATTCAGTCTAATGCTAATATTACACGGTTCAACCAAATTGATTCACTTTGGTTGAAGGCGCAGAAATACAGGCGCATATTGCCATTAAATGATTCACTTTTAGTTTACATTGTTCAATTTGGTTGCTTCATCCAAATTGAAAGGCAAAAGTTGAACCGTGTATTTCCGCCATTATGAGTGAATAGAGCGTCTCCTTAAGAAGGTCAGAATCTAACAGACGGGAAATTAAAAATGGCTAGTAAGTAATTAAAAACTAGTGGCCTTACCGCGAGCTGTCAAACAAATTTTAAGATTCAGTTTAGTACTATTATATATTCTGTGATTCAGTGTTATCTGCAACGTTATTCCTTTTTCATATTAACGACCTGTTGGTGCCCGGTACCTTCGGTTATGCCGATGACACCACTGTCACTTGTAGGTATACGATACCTATCAGATGCAAAGGCTAGCACGGATGAAATCCAGTCTTGTCGAGAGACCCTAGTTACGCAAATGAATCTGGCACTTCAGACTGTCTCGGATTGGGGCAATCACAACCTTGTTAGTTTCAATGCAACCAAAACGCAGGCTTGTCTTTTCTCGGCCAAACGGAGTCCCTTCTAACTGACCCCGCCTTTCCAGAGTGTATCCTTACTACTAGTCGAACACCTACAGCTTCTCGGCCTAACTCTACCATCTGAGCTTAATTTCGGCGAGTATATCGACACAATTGCAAAATTTGCTGCAAAAAAGCTGGGAATCCTCTCAAGGGCTAGACGTTACTACTCAGAACAATTGCTTCTGCTAAACAAAGCACAAATTCGTCCGAGCATTGAGTACTCACCTTTGGTACGGGTCCTCGAAGTAACAGCTAGCAGTTTTAGACTCGATTGAAAACCGAAGAAGCTCATTGGAGACACAACTTTAGATAAAGATAAACTACAAATTCTCAATCACCACCGTAGAGTTGCTAGCTTATCTGTGTTCTACAGGATACACTTTGGAGAGAGCTCACAGGAACTCCATGATCTTGTTCCTCCTGCCCTTTTCCACCATCGAGGTACCAGACGCAGGTTAGCTTACCATCATTACATAGTAGACATTCCATCCGTCCGTATGAAGCGCTTTGCTAGTTCTTTCATGATGTGAGCTGCTAAAGATTGGAATTGGAATACGCTGCCTGCGCATGTGTTCCCCGATCATTACAACCTTGGTCTCTTTAAGGCAAGAGTGAATGGGTACCTACTGGGTAAGCATGCTACACCCTAGACTGCATCTTGTCTGTTAAGCAAGATGGCGGTCAAATGCTTAACCAGAATTCATATTTAAAAAAAATAATATTGATTGCAGGACGGAGCTATACACTGCGCATAGCGCCATCTCGCTTACAACGTTTGACAGTTCGCAGTGAGGCCCCAGATCGTAATTACTAATGCACACAACAGAAATTCGTGATCTTTTGTTAATAAAGGTGATGGTTATTGTAATTGTTATGTATTAGTAACAGAAGACCTTGTACCAGTTAATTTTGCTTAGATGCTCGTCCTCATTAAAACTGTCGGTATGCGATTGTGGAATGATCAATTGTATTGTATTGTATTACTAGCTGTGCCCGCGACTTCGTTCGCGTGAAATAGTGACTTTCGGCTGCATTTTTCATTTTTTTAGCTAATAAGGTTTTTCGTTTTTTTGGGTATTTATTTTATATATATTAGTTTAGCGCTATGATACATATTAACACATTAAAAAAATATTTCACATAGCCTTCCGCCCGCGGTTTCGCCCGCCTGTACTACACGACGTTATCTCGAGGGAAAGTTATATTTTCCCGGGATATCAATTAGTCTTTGTCACTCTCTAGCTCCTAAAATATCCACATACTTACTAAAAAAACACGCCGATCCGTTGCTCCGTTTTGACGTGAAAGACGGATATACAAACAATACAAACAGTATGTCAAAAGAAAGAACTTATCACGCTGAACAACTTCTCTTAAGATGCTATCTCATATAGTTTAACCTGGCTGCTAGGGTTCCACATCAGCTGGCCTAGCATGAACGGCTTTCATGCTGTCTTGCTTACTAAGGTGGAAGCAAGACAGCAAGACGTGCTATATCATATCGCGTGATATAATGATGGTAATGCTAGCCAGGTAGGTGTACCAAGACCTTCAAACTTTGTACGTCAATAGAAAATGCTCATCGCATTTAACAATTTTCCATAAGACGGTATTTTTATATCTCTCATAGTTTGGCTGGACTCTATGGTTCCACATCGGCCATTTCGATCTTCTAAATAAATTATAGCCTACCTATAAGTTGGCGACAACTAATAGCTATATAACAAAAAAAGTTTCATTAAAATCCGTTCAGTAGTTTTTGCCTGTAACGTTGTCCACAGACAGACAGACAAAAAATTCAAAAACTATATTTTTGGTATCTGTTCCGTTTAAGAAGACCATTGGTGGTATTTTTTTCTATTTCTTTTCAATGTATACAGCCCCTGTACCGGCAAAAAAATATGGATATGGACATGGGCTTCATTTGACATTTGATGCCCATATTTTGTGCTTTTAAGGGCATAATATGGGCTTCAAATGTCAAATGAAGCCCATATCCATACCCATAATTTTTAGCCGGTAGCCCCCTGAATAGAATCGCATACAGTTTTATAATAAGTATGAAATATTTTATTTATTTACATATTATACACGGTAATTTTTTTATCACCCCGGATAAAATTAAAAGGATTATTCTGCTCATGAAAACAAACAATTTTTATTATGGGACAAAAATATTTAATCAAAATGTATGGAACAGCTGATATTTTTTCGCGATTTCAGTGTTGGTCCTATAATAAAAGTTGTTTGTTTTCATGAGTAAAATAATCCCTACAAATATCCGGGGTGATAAAAAAATACCGTGTATTACATAAACAGTACCTACGTATTAACACATTAAAAATTTATATCACATAGCCTTCCGCCCGCGGTTTTGCCGCGTGTACTACACGACGTTTTTCCGAGGGAATGTGATATTTTTCCGGGATAAAATTAGCCTATGGGACTCTCTAGCTCCTAAACTATCTACATACTAAAAAAACAGGTCGATCCGTTTTGACGTGAAAGACGGACATACAAACAAACACACTTTCACATTTATAATATTAGTATATATTGTATGTCAAAAGAAAATACTTATCACGCTAAACAACTTCTCTTAAGATGCTGTATTTGTATCTCTTATAGTTAAGCTGGGCTGCAAGGGTTCCAAATCAGGAGTACCAGACCTTCGATATTTTTCCGTCAATAGAAAATGTCCATGACGTTAAACAACTTTTCTTAAGACGCTATGTTTGTATCTCATATAGTTTAATCTGGCTGCTAGGGTTCCACATCAGGTTCAGGTGTACCAGACCTTCAAACTATCAATAGAAAGTGCTCATTACGTTTAACAATTTTCCTTCAAACGATATTTTTATATCTCTCATAGTTTAGCTGGACTGCTATGGTTCCACATCAGAAATTGCGATCTTCAACATAAATTATAGCTATATGTTGGCAAGGACCAATAGCTGTATAACAAAAAAACTTTCATCAAAATCCGTTCCGTAAACTTTTTTGCCGACGTCATCACACGAAAAAATTCAACCCCTGTTTTCACCCTCTTTAGGGTAGTTTTTTTTTACAAACTTTGAATGTCGTATTTATTTATTTAATCAAAAGCCTATAAAAGAATTTTGAAGCTTCTAGCTTTAAAAATGACGTAATTTCCATACAAACTTTCATCCCCTATTTCAACCCCTTACAGCCCTTTGTTCACATAAAAAAGTAGCCTATGTCCTTTCTCAGGCTCTAGACTATCTCTGTACAAATTTTTATTCAAATCGGTTCTGTAGTTTAGGCGTGATTGTGTAACACACAGACAGACAGATTCGCATTTTTGCATTTATAATATAAGTAAGGAAGGATAATAAGTAAGGATAAGTAAGGAAGTAAGGATAAGTAAGGAAGTAAGGATAAGTAAGGAAGTAAGGATTGTATGTCAAAAGAAAATACTTATCACGCTGAGCAACTTCTCTTAAGGTGCTGTATTTGTATCTCTTATAGTTAAGCTGGGCTGCTAGGGTTTCACATCAGGTGTACCAGACCTTCGATATTTTTCCGTCAATAGAAAATGTCCATGACGTTAAACAACTTTTCTTAAGACGCTGTGTTTGTATCTCATATAGTTTAATGTGGCTGCTAGGGTTCCACATCAGGTGTACCAGACCTTCAAACTTTGTACGTCAATAGAAAGTGCTCATCACGTTTAACAATTTTCCTTAAATAAGTTTTAAGCTTCTAGCTTTAAAAATGACATAATTTCCATACAAACTTTCATCCCCTATTTCAACCCCTTACAGCCCTTTTTTCACATAAAAAAGTAGCCTATGTCCTTTCTCAGGCTCTAGACTATCTCTGTACCAATTTTCATTCAAATCGGTTCAGTAGTTTAGGCGTGATTGTGTAACACACAGACAGACATTTTCGCATTTATAATATACTAGCGGCCGCCCGCGGTTTCACCCGCGTGGTTCCCGTTCCCGTGGGAATATCGGGATAAAAAGTACATATAAACCTTCCTCTTGAATCACTCTATCTATTAAAAAAAAACGCATCAAAATCCGTTGCGTAGTTTCAAAGATTTAAGCATACAAAGGGACATAGGGAAAGAGAAAGCGACTTTGTTTTATACTATGTAGTGAAGTAAGGATTTTATATCAATTTTATTGTGATTTTCATTTCTGTAACACAATCACTTATTAGAACTTGTTATTAAAGATGGTTACCACAGTTTCGTTTGAAGAGTTCCACCTATATTATATTATAAAGAGGAAAGATTTGATTTGTTGTTTGTTTGTTTGTTTGCATCGAATAGGCTCCGAAACTACTGGACCGATTTGGAAAATTCTTTGACCATTAGAACTACATCCTTCCCGAGTGACATATATAGGCTATATTTTATTCCGATATTCCCACGGGAACGGGTACCACGCGGGTAAAACCGCGAGGATCTGCTAGTATTAAATAAAACCTTAGCCATCAGCTATAAGCTATAAAGTATGCCTTAGGAGTACGCAGACCAAAATATTCCTGCCATCCAGACAAATGCAACATGGCGTCCTGATAAACCTATCCTGTATGTATGTACCTAGGTCGAGCGACATTGCATTTCTATTCAGCCAGCGGCATCCGAGGTTGTTGGGACCCAGCGTCTTACGGCACTACAGATTCCCTCAATATAATTTTCTAAAGTGTCTCTTCTCTAGTGTATGTAAATATTTCTACCAAAAAGGTTGTAGGTAGGTAGTAGCAGTAAAAAAATCATCCTTTTGTAGGACAGGCGAAGATATTTAGCCATACTGCCAATTCTTGGGTATTATTATAGTTTCTTATCTATACATCTATACATCTATACAAATAAATAAAATTGGAGTGTCTGTTTGTAATATTAAAATAACCGTTTTTTATTACATGCATATGATTATATCTATCTGTCATACGATCTGGTCAAGATCGCGGGAAGCCGCTGGATGCGGGCAGCACAGGACCGATCGTTGTGGAGATCCTTCGGGGAGGCCTATGCCCAGCAGTGGGCGTCGTTCGGCTGACATGATGATGATATGATTATATATACGGTAGGTACATATACCAAAATAACTTTTTTTTCAATGTTTGTCTGTCTGTCTCTCGGTCTGTCTGTCTGTCTGTCTGTTTGTTCCGGCTAATCTCTGAAGCGGCTGGACCGATTTTGACGGGAATTTCACTGGCGTGTAGCTGATGTAATAAGGAGTAACTTCTAGGCTACTTTTTATCCCGATATTCCCACGGGAACGGGAACCAGGCGGGTGAAATGTTTTCATAAGAATGTATGTAGGTGTGTTATATACATTCCAATGCTTCTTGGAGTATGTCGAGTCAGCCTTCTCGGTAATTCTTGCTGAGGTAGTCATACACTTGGCATCACTTTACCGAGATAGCGCATATTTTAATCATTCCACAAATCATCCAGTTGCATAGACACTTATCTTGATCTATTAAACCACACCTGAGTCACAAAGTCCACTATGAAACAATTTGTGATTAATAAAAATATCCATCGAACCGAACCCAACAAAATGGCACCAAAACCTCGAGTTCCACCTAGGTATATTAAAATCTTAGCCCAGCTATCTCAAATATTCCCGCCGCCATCAGAGAAATGCAACATGGCGTCCCGTATGTACAAACCTCCTGTATGTAGGTCGGGCGACATCGCATCGCGTTTCTATTCAGCCAGTGCCATCTGCTATGTGGCAGTACAGATTCCCTCAATATAATTTTCTAAAGTGTTTTTAAATATTTCTACCTAAAAGGTTCGTATACGTTTAAATATTTTTGGTATATTTTTTTTACAATAGAGGCCCTATAAAATACAACTTTTTGATCGCTATAGATATAGAAGCATGTAGTCAAAATTATTTCCGCTAGAAGAGAAATGCATCATGGCGTCCGCGTCCTGATAAACCTCTCCTGTATGTAGGTCGGGCGATATCCCCTCGGTTTTCTATGTAGCCAGAGTTATCCGAGGTTAGAACTCTGCCATACACTACAGTCTCCTTCAATTTAACCAATTTTATCAGAAAAGGTCCACCTTTAGTTTTTTTTATACTAAAGTTTTCCAACATAAATACTTAAAACTTTTTGATCATCACTGAGCAGCAGTTTCATTATTTCCGCCATTATTGGTATGCCAACATGGCGTCCTGTTAATACCTGTTATGTAGGTCGCATCGCGTTTGTATTCAGCCAGTGTCATCAGAGGTTAGAACTCTGCACTACAGTTTAAAGATACTTCGGCGACTATCTGAAATGAAATGGTTTTGAGAGAGTTATTTTGGGACAAACTACTATCATATACTGAGCTCAATAAACTGATTAAATATAATTTTTAACTGACTTCAAAAAAGGTCGTCTGATTTTTTTATGTATGTTCCACGGCAACTGCGCCAATTATGGTGAACCGATTTTGATAACTCTTTTTTATCTGATAAAACAAAGTTTCAGACGGTTCAGAAGTATTTTTTCAGAATCCTGGAAAATCTCATTGTTGTCGACTGGTAGTTCCTGCATTATAGGTACACGTCAATATCTCCGCGAACTATAACCACTTTCGATGATTCTTTTTGTTCAACAGAGTAAAACTCTTGAGGTGGTCTCATTATTGTAACCAAGTTAGGATTTGATGGTGGAATCCAGAAGAAATCGAGGAAAACCCGCATTTTAGATTACGTGTTTTATACAGGATATTTTTTTTAGCAGTGCACAAATTATTAGGATCGACTCAGAATCGATAACTGAACAACTTTCTCCTAGAAACATGGGTCGAAATACGACAAAAATTGTTGGACTTCTCATACTAATTCGATCACATGATCAGTCCGATTTGTATGAAAGGTCAAAAATTTTTAGCCATATTTCGACCTATGTTTCTAGGAGAAAGTTGTTCACTTACCGATTCTGAGTCGATCCTCAAAAATTGTGCACTGATAAAAAAATTATCCTGTATATTTTCCAACAGTCATTAGCCCATTTTCTAACAGTTTTTCGATATGTGTCCGTCATACGAATTTCCGATCTGACGGTCACGTGTCCTGACGCGAGTTTAACATTTTATACCCATCACAAAAAGTGCAAAACGCCGCTAAAGAAGTTTTCACTTCAAAAAAGTTTATATGGATGGGAGATGTCCATCTACGCATGTAAACGCACAAAGTATCGGTTTGTCGTTAGTTAAGTGATAAAGTAAAGTAACGTCCGATTAATTCGACCAATCGTACTAACATTCCGGCCTGAGAGGTGGGCTCTGTATCAATAAGACATAGCTTTGTTTAAGTGTAGTCTAAGAGACAGGGTATGAAGATAAAACATCATACAGATGTCATGTACTCGTGACACGCACGACACAGAAATTTCGTCTTCAATCGAATACAAATTATCACTACAATAAGTATAAAACAAAGTCGCTTTCTCTGTCCCTATGTCCCTTTGTATGCTTAAATCTTTGAAACTACGCAACGGATTTTGATGCGTTTTTTTTAATAGATAGAGTGATTCAAGAGGAAGGTTTATATGTACTTTTTATCCCGATATTCCCACGGGAACGGGAACCACGCGGGTGAAACCGCGGGCGGCCGCTAGTAAATAAATAAATAAATATTGGAAACAATCACATACATTGTTCCAATACGAAACTGTAGTAGCTTGAGCAATTATGGAAATTGGAAACAACGAGACGGGTCTATGATTTGACTATGATATGATAACTACTACTATGATGATATAACTATGATCCACATACACCCAGACCTTATGAAATCTTGAAAAGTTCGCTTTCAATATTTACCCGGGAATCCAACCCGGGACCTTAAGAGTTAGCGGCACCTTGAAAACCGGTGCGTACACAACTTGGATATACAATAGAGGTCGTCAAAATTTGATTTATTGTTGTCATTTATCGGTAAACCGTCTATGCTACTAACGAAACCCTTCTTCAATTTGCTTGATAAACAACAAAACAAAACAACAAAAATCGTAAGAACAACAGCTGTTGTTTTGTCGGAATATAAGTATACATACATAATAACAATGCTTAAAAATATTATGATGGCTCTTACAAATCTAAAAGAAAATTAAGGGTATGTAGGTACGACCATTTGCATTTTCGACCTATGATGTAGTTTATCCTTAATTTTCTTACAATCTACATGTATAAAAATCAATGTTTGTTTATTTGTGTTTTGCGAAACCATTGATCAGATTGTAATGAGACGTTTGAAGGGTCAAGTGTCGCTTGTACGAGAGCCGAGATAGGTCCTGGCAAAAAAACACTTTATGTGGCACTGCAACGCATGCCGTGTGCAGCTAGTTCCTAATAAATCCGCTCCCTGTCCCTTAGCCTATGATCCAATATTCACATGATCGACGTTTCTCAGTATCGCTAGTCATCGGAAATACCGCACAATGGCTCGCAATTACATCCACTTGTCCATATGCACGTCAACGAACCCGTTATTGCTGGAATCAAACATTCCAAGATATTTATATAAAACACCATCTTTTTTTCTTCTAAAGTTGACTCGCTTTATCTTCAACTACGTCAATTAGGTGACAAACCTAACATTGTGGCAGAATATCAGCGACAGTTGTTAATTCAACTGTCAGGATGCTGAGCTACAATTCCTTTTTGTTTCAAGTTAGCATGAGATTAATTTTGTAATTTGAAACAAATAAATCCTTTTTTTATTTATAATTGAGATTAACATGAAGGTAATATTAATTTTATAGGTAATAATATGTAGGTATATAAAACTAAGTAGTTCTAAACGACGTTATCCCTGATAATTTGGGAAACGGGGAAACTGATATTTTCCGGGATGGAAAGTAGCATATTGTCACTCTCCAGCTCCCAAACTATCCCCATACCAAAAATCAATCGAAGTTTTGAACTCCGTTTTGGAGTTTGACGTGAAAGACGCACAAACAAACTTTCACGTTTTATACTTTTGATATGGATACAATCTGTCAAAATACTGCTGCCAAACATCTAAAGAATTTTAGTTCCCTAAACGATTGAAAGAGGCGCTGCTCGCCCCGACGACGCAGCGCAAAGAGGGGTGTTATAAGTTTGAAGCCTATGTCTCGACGTCTGTCTGTAAGTACGTATATTCGTAGTGCCTAAACGGATCGAGCGATTACAATGCGTGTTTTTAATTGAAAGCTAAATTAATCGATACGTTTGGTGAAAACCATCCGGCTATTTATGGAGATGGTCAACTGCCTGCCGAAACGGTGAAAGATACAGAGGTGGTCCTTTGACTAAAATAATGTACTTAGACCCTGGGCAAATTTACGTGCAATAAAAAAACAAAACGGCGGCAAAAAAATCTGTCTGTTTGTTCCGATATTCGTATAGTGCCTCGGATAAAGCGATTTCAATGCGTTTTTTTTTTAATTTTGTGTGTAATTTAATCACACAATATAATACTACCTATAACGATATTTTTTCATGCTAGGGGTACAGTTATATTAGTAGGTACTGATTACATTAAGATCTCGTGATAACCGTAACATATTTAAGACAAACATGGAGTCGCTAATAGGACGGCCTATCACGTTCAGCTGTGTCAACTGATCGTGATTCGTTAACGTTTCCAGGTTCGATTCTCAGTCGCCAAATTAGGAACGATCGGTTGGTTGCTACTTTCACGACGTCGATGAAAGAAAGTAAGTTTAGAACTATCAGAATCTATCTATCTATATGTCGCAGGGATTTTGTCAAAGTCGTAATATTATAATTCCACTAGTTAAATTATGAATAGACAATGAATCAATCCTTAAGTTGTATTGATACAAAAAAAATAACCAATCACGTGTTCTATATGACTACTCGCAGCCGTGTGCATACTGTCTCGTAATGTCTATTTATAATATCACGCGAAATTATAATTTCACTAGTGGAATTATAATATCACGACTAAGTGCAATTCCTCTTAGGTGGTGATTGTGCTCATGAATATGAACAACTTTTACTATAGGGCCAACTCTGCAACTCAACAAAAAAAAGCAGCTGTTTCATACAATTTGTTAATACCTACCTGACCAGAATGTATGGAACAGTTGATTTTTTTTGTGAAGTTGCAGAGTTGGCCTCATAGTAAAAGTTGTTCATATTCATGAGTACAATCACCACCTAAGAGGTATTGTACTTATAGAAAAACACCCTGTATAAATAAAAATGAATCGCCGAAATGTATGTAAGCGCATAACTTTAGAACGACTGCACCAAATTAGATAATTCTTTTTTTGTTGTGTTTGGTAGTATCAGGACAAGGTTTGTATAAAAGAAAAAATTATAGATAGCGCCACCCGTTCGAAGCCGGGGCGGTGCAGCTAGTTTGTAATATAACTATATTAACTATCAAATCATGGTCTTGCATTTGGTTGCCCAATACTTGATTCACTTACGGGTGAAATTAATATTTTTGCAGACTAAAAACAGGCAAATTGCGAGTTCCGTACTATTTATCTATAAGTACAACATTAGATATTAGACGAGCAAAAAACGGCAAAAAAAATCACGTTTGTTGTATAGGAGCCCCCCATTTTTTTATATCAATGTACCACTGGAATTTACCCACTGGGAATCGAACCCGGGACGTCTGGGTCTGATACCGGTGGTGTGTATACCACTAGACTATACCGCAGATGCGGTCGACTATATGACAGAGTCTACCTACCTACCACACGTTACTGCATCTCTTCAGGAGTTATCACATCGCTCCTCGTATTCTCGCCAAAACAATATTGGCAAGCCGCCAACCTGCCAAATTGATTGAAGTATTTCTCGAACAGGGAATTTCCGAAGCGTGCGCTTTCAATATTATGCACTTGGGATTATTATATTTTATAAAAAAAAACAGTACTTACTAAAAATACACTTTTACTGCAAGTAACTAAAACTACACATCCACCGAAACTCACATACGTTTCTCTCAACAATCTCAAACAGAAAATTATTTCTCCAAAAAATTTTGCCTACATCTATAAAAAAAACACCTCTAATTTGTGAGGAATCACCACAACCTGGCGGCACTGACTTATCGAACCGAATTCGATACTTACTCACACCTTATAATTAGGTATATGAGCCAGAAGATTTGCCGCCTATGATTACTCTCGTCTCATCTTCATAATATCATATGCATTAAAAATCATCAAAATCATATTATACATGGAATAATGTCATAAAAATCATACGCACGATACAGGGCTTTGCTCTGGTTGCTTGGTCGCGAATCTAGGCTCTCACTAAACAACAAAATTTTTATATATAAAAGTGTACTTAAGCCGGTATGGACCTACGGCATAGAACTGTGGGGAACAGCTAGCAACTCCAACCTGGAAATACTGCAACGCTTTCAAAACAGTGTATTTCGCACTATCCTCAACGCTCCGTGGTTTATAAAAACCTCTGAATTACACGAATATTTGGAAATTAACTCTGTAAGGGAAGAAATAAACTTGTCTTCAAAGCGATATGAGAAACGCCTTGTGTCCCATACTAACACACTGGCGCACGCACTGACCGACACATCACATGACATGAAGAGACTGAAGCGTTATGCTATTGATGAACTGGAACAGAGGGAATAAAACCTAGTGACTTAACTATAGGAAGAGTATTCCAATGGGAGTACTGCCTTACAAAACATGTGTCACCTCTCAAAACTGCTTATAGTGTGGAAACTGATTGCATTTAGAAATAACAATAAGAAAAAAAACTTAAAAGGATCAATCGTGAATCATAAAAGGACGCTGAAATAGGACATTCAAGTCTGTAAAATCAGTAAAAATCTAGAAAAATATCCACCGACTGTCAGTTAAAGTATAAGACCTGTTACTTAAGTATCGAAGCATAATTGAAGTGATAAAGTAAATATAAAATGTCTATAACAAGCGTACCAAGGCCACGGAGGCACTCGAGACTAGATAAAAAACATTGACATAGTATTAAAAGATTAGCAAACCACTTAAAATAGTATGTACTTAGTTGTTTTTAGGAATCCTTACTAAATTATATATTCTGTGCTAAAAGCAGATTGAATATAGTGTGTGCTCAATGACTAAATCAATCTTGATGTACTGAAAATTGTATCTATTAGAGATATTGATGGTTTCTATATTTTCATCATTAGCCATTTAATGTGCCCACTGCTGGGGCCTAGGCCTTCCTTATGGATGGATAGGGCTCAGCCTTCTCTATCCGATAGAGAAGGCTGTGGATAGGGACAACATTTTGTTTCATTCTTTCTAAAGATTATTCCGCAGAAGATAGTCTAGATCTCTATGATCCAAATTATCAAATTGGTTCATATTGTGTTCAGGGATTCAGTCTTAAAAATAGACAGATTTATTTTCTGATAATATAATTTTACTAGCCTTCCGCCCGCGGCCCCGCGTGGACTACACGACACGTTATCCCGCAGGAATGTGATATGTTTCCGGGATAAAAAGTAGACTATGTCACTCTCCAGCTAAACTATCCCCATACCAAAAATCACGGCGATCCGTCGTCGCCCCGTTTTGACGTCTAAGACGGACAAACACAAAAACACACTTTCACATTTATAATATAAGTATGGCTTAGGTAAATGTAGAATTATATCTATGGTCGCCCATCATGGCTTGACCTCGGCGATCGTAGCTTAGCTTCCGCGATTGTAAGCTAAGTGATAAATGGTAAATGCACAACGCAAGGGTTTTCTAAAGAGAAACGAGTCGTGCCGTGCAGTATGCAGATCTAGGTCGACTTGTAGGGGCACCATGAATACTGGCTATATAATATAATTGGTTAATTAATCTACAAAAATACGGAAATGCACACTTAACTACATTTTGTGTGTATTTCAGTGTTCTAAGTGCTAACACAGTATTGTTTGGTTGTTGGTTCTTTAAAATTTCCCATTAATATGTTTATATCGGTCTGTCTTGTTTACGACCCTTAAAGCTATTCTCACACTGACGACGCGCCCCTTGGCGAAGCGCAGATCTTCATACTACGCTCCCGCGCCGCGCCTTTCGTGTACTGTGTGTTGGCAGGCGTGTTTTCCATACCAATTGATGTACTTGTAAACTCCGCTATGTATGCCGCACTATCCCGCGCGCCGCGACAGGGCGGAGCAGTGTGAGAAGGTCGTCACGACACTAAAATTCGAATTACTCGACCGATTTCAAAAATTCTTTCATAGGTCGAAAGCTATATTATTCCTGAGTGACATAAGCTATTATTTATTCCATCGGAAACGGCTGCGGTAAAACCGCGGGGAGCAGCTAGTAATAAGTAATTCGTAGGACTTTTTATTGGTGGAAGGACATGTTCTTAGTCCCCTTGGCTAGTTACCACCACCTAATCTAAGTCTGACGCCATAACTATGTTAATCGATGTTTTCAGCATTATTGTGTTCCGGCAGTTATAGATAAGATAGCCAGTTTCTCAGTGATTGTGGATTCCGGGAGTAGTGCGCTTCCACTTTCAGCCTTATCACCACTTAACATCAGGTGTGAAGGCTATAGCTATAGTGCTACCCCGTTGCTTGTGGATAAAAAAAATACTAGTAATAAGTAAGTCAAGGACGTCCTACAAAACTGAAACGCGTGGCCACCGTACTCAGTGAGCTGAATAGCACATTATGCATTTGTGCTGTTTCTATTGCATTTATTGCTACGTTTATTTATACAAGACTAACTGCTCCCTGCGGATTTACCCACGTACTTCTCCTTCCCGTGGTAATAACCGGTTAAAACATAGCCTTTGTCACTTAGGAATAAGGAAGCTGTGTGAGAAGAGCGCATGCCCACGAGACGGTTTTTCGCCGGAGCTGGTGCAATACAACTGTTATTACTATCGAGGTGTTGACTGACAAAGACAAACATACAAAACCGGGTCTGTGTCCGGCGAAAAACCATCTCGTGGGCATGTGTTGATAATGAATAAATATTCAAATTCGGTTCAGTAGGTAGTTCCAGAAATTATGTACTTCTTACCTACATCCAAACTTTACTTACCTCTGAAGTGCAACTGTGAATTGCATTGCATCCTGTACCCTAGTACAGTCGGACCAATTGAAACGTGACCCACCATTAGATTGTTTTTTAATAGAAATGAAAATTCAATAAGGTTGAAATGCAGTTATTGACTTTGACACTGGTCTTTATACAGATTTTTCATAGATTTTAGATTTTCTAAAATTAACAACGTGTAGCTCACATGTGCGAAGCCGCCGGCAGCAAGCTAGTTTATTTATAAAAGTATACTTACCTATAGTTAACTTAGCATTCGTCACCCACAGACAACAAAAAAGGTCCGATTTCAATCATTCCCTGTACCGGATTGTGCGCAAACGAATAATTTTTTGTCACCATACCACCCTCCCTTTCTGACCAAGCACGTGCGAGGAAGACAGCACGCGACAGAACTGCAAGCAAGGACATTGACTGCATTTAAACTTTTTTCTGTTTAATCCTCCCTTTTGTGTTGAAACGTTCTTATTATGATTCATTAAGGTCTATATTTGTATAGCTGGAGTATGCAAAGTATGTTTTTGTGTGTTACTATCACCTGGACGCAGGCATTATTATTTAATTTGTACCTTTGTGCTTTTGCTATTGTAAGGGTTTTCCATAAGCTGCCCTTTTATGCTAGAAATAAGGTCTAATTTTGCTTAATTCTTCAAGTAGCATTAGTTGTAGTTGTAGAGCTCCATAGGTTCCAAAGAAATTTAATTGTTTTATTCAATACAAATTGCGACCGAACATTTACCCCAAGAACTATCCGATATTTTTGTAAAAAATTCAATAACAGGCCAAATTTTTGTAAACGGCCCTTAAATATAATTTTAAGAGACTATATTTTTGAATCCAACATAATATCGCATTGGAAGGTATAAAAAAAAAGTTATACCCCGAAAATGATGCAATTCTTTCAGCAAATATGCTATCACCAATTTTATCGTTAACATGTGTTTATGTTCACTATATCTACACCAAAGTCGAAATCCATAAAGATATAAAACGGGAAACTAATACTTTAGGAAGAAGTCGGTTGTTTCTGATAGCATTTTTAATATAGGTGTAATGCCAATTTGAGTTTACGTAGAGAGTTTTTTTTTAAGTTTATTTGTTTTTCATTTACAAATATAGGGGGATTATATACTTTTACGAAAGATAATAATAAATGTATTCAAATGTAAAGTGAATAACACTTATACCATTTTTGCTTATTTTTTATAGATTTTTTAAAGCTTTGTATTTGTTTTTTTTTAATGTCGCTGTCATAAATATTGGTGGATTACTAATGAATTATTTATTAAACTAGATAATCTAATTTTCAATGTTAAGAAATGACTGATATAGAATTATTGTTGAGTCTCCATAGAGCGAATTAGTTTGGCTCTCGGGCTAATTTCAAACTCATCTAAGTAGGTAATTATTTGATTTATCATTAACTTAAGGTGTATCGATGAGCTCAGTGGCGCCGCCAATGCAAATAAATCAATTGCATTTTATTAAAGGCATTGGATTAAAAGTTTCGGTTATTTCGCGCAAATAGAAGAGCAAAATGCAATTTTTTATTGTTTTTTCATAGCCTCAAATATGAGCACCAAGTTATAGATCTCGATATTGCCAAATGTGGCCACTTTTGGCACTATTGAGATTCACGACTTATTGCGTAAGTTTGAGTTCTCAAAAGTATATTTATAAAATGCATTCCAGTCTTTCACCTGCGCGAAATAACCGAAACTTTTAATCCAAGCCTTTAATAAAATGCAATTGATTTATTTCCATTGGCGGCGCCACTGAGCTCATCGATACACCTTAAAGATCAAATAAGACCACCAAGACATATCAATTAATAGGTCGGAAGCCTAAAAACCTTAAAGTTTTAATTTAAACCTCTGTGGTCTATTGGTTCGTGGTTCACACCACCAGTTACAGACCCAGAGGCCCCGGGTTCGATTCCCAGTGGAGTGTGGGTACCGACTCGCACTTGGTCGATTTTTTTACACATTCTACCTGTAAGCAATTGAATTAAAAATCAAGACAGATTTAATATAATAACCTGTAGGCGTAGCCATATAAAGACTTCTTATGTTTTTTTTTGCTTGTGTATTGTATACTTAAGTATTTTATTTCCGTCGATAAACAATACAGTTTATTATGTCCTTTCCTCAATTACATACAATTGTCATTGTTTCTTGATTTTTATTGAATTTGAGTGTTGCCAAGAATAGTAAATAAAACTAACTAGGTAGGTATGATGTGTTGTGAATTCAAAACATTCAACTCGTGCGCAGATGTTAGTAAATCTAAAGTTAATGTACACACGGCGGCACATCAGACTATACATGTTGACCTTGAGACCGCCTTTATGCCCTACGTAATAAAAGCTGTTATCGCAGTTCAACTGTTTAACCTGATGTGCTGTCGAGTGTACCTAACTAATTCAGCTTGCTGGAATCACAAGAGCGTCGTTTGTTTCAAAATTGACCACACGGGGTCAGAGAAGTTACCTAGCTTAATAGCTCATGGTGTTACAGTAGCTATAATATTGATATACAGATAAATATAAAGCAAGGTGCATACCAGACCAATACATCAGGTGTATAGATTCTATACTCATATTATAAAGAGTAAAGATTTGTATTAACGAAGAAACTCAAACACTATTGGACCGATTTCAAAAAGTCTTTCACTAAAATATGGGGGGATAATTGAAAATACTTGCATGTGGGTGGATACGCGGGCGACCGCTAGTATTAAAATAAATTAGAAGCGGAGAATATTCGTCAGACTACAGCAACAATTTGGTAGCTAAAGTCATTATTATTCGAGTAATTTGGGAACCCCTTGTTTCCCACATTGCACCCCTGCTCCTGAAGGGGGTGGTGAAATTAATAACGTGCACCTTATTGTGATAGAAATAAAGTTGGAATTAGTTGAGTAATTAATCGATGCGTTTTGATGTACGATACGACGGAGGTTTGCAGAAAATTGATGGTGTCAGAGCGTTCTGTGAATCGAAGCACCCTTTATGAGTTACCCTAAACAGACTAGGGACTGTTTTGTTCAGTTGAGTCTGCTCATGATGTACACTAAGCCTAACTTTATACTAGGACACGCTACTTCTAGACATAAGATAGTCAGTTCCTCAGTGATTGAGGATTCTGGGAGTAGTGCGCTTCCACCTTCAGCCTTATCACCACTTAACCACCACCACTCGGGTGTGATGAAGGCTAAGTGCTACCGCGTTGTGCATAAAAAACAATATAGGTAAGTACCTACTTGCATTTTCTAAATTGCTTCTTTACATAAAATTTTATGGCTTCCTTTAAGATTTATTTTCGGCACAAATGGCTGCTTATATCCCTTCTCTAAGATTATATGTTATCGTATCCTATTACAGGGTTAATTTGAAAACACTGGCCAAATTTTTAAGTTCGACTTAGAATCGGTAAGTTAACAACTTTCTCCTAGAAACATGGGTCGAAATATGTCATTTTTTTACTTTTCATACAAATAATAATGATCACGTGATCGATTTAGTATGGGAAGTCCAAAAATTTTTCTCGTATTTCGACCCATATTTCTTGGAGAAAGTTGTTTAGGTACTTACCGATTCTGAGTCGAACTTAAAAATTTGGCCAGTGGTTTCATTCAAAATAACCCTGTATCCCTCTCTCTTTGCCTGTTTCTATCTATCTATCTTTGACGACCTCTGTGGCTGGGTTTATGTGGTTCAACAAATTTTGTTCAATTGGTCAGGCGCGTCAGGCGTTTACAGAGTTTTGCAAATCTAAAATTAGTATTGAATTGAATTTGATCATATTAATAATACTCTTGAGTGTCATCAGTAGTAAAAAAGTTCGTCCTTTTGGGACAGGCGAAGACATCAAGCCATACTGCCAATTCTTGAGTATTATGTATGTTATTATAATTTCTTATGTTTTCATTAGAATGTAGGTGTGTTACATTCTAATGCTTCTTGGAGTATTTGGCGTCAAGTATGTCGAGTCGGTCTTCTCGGTAATTCTTGCTGAGGTAGTCACCCTTTTATATGATCAAAGTACCTAGTCACCACTACAATAAAACACTCGGCATCACGTTACCTAGGTACCGAGATTTTAATCATTCCACACATCGTCCAGTTGCGTAGACACTTGGGGCACAAAACCACACCTATCTTGAGTCACAAAGTCCACTTTGAAACAAATTGCGATAAGGTAATTAAAATATCCACTTAACCTAACCCGCCAAAATGGCGCCAAAAACTCTTGAGTGTCATCATCATCAACAGCTGTCATATTTTTTGTTGATATTGAAAGATTATTTCTTTTGTTTTTTTCTTTGATCCTTCTTCGTTTATTTTGTATAAGGTAGGTTTTCTTTTATATTCCTTAAAAAATTATTGTTTTTGCTTTTTCATAATTTCAATAAAGACTCAACAACATAGGTATTTATTTAATCACGAAACGAGACAACTAGGTATTACAAGGTAGTTCTAAATAGAAAGGAGAAAATTCATAATGTTCGTAGCTTCGTAGGTACCTAACTTAATTCCAAACTTTTTGGTCATTAAGAACAATCTGCAAGCAAAATCAGTATAAGTAAAGTAGGTACCTACTTACCTACTTATAAATTACAAACTTTTTGGTCAGATGGTCAGTAGAAACGATCTCAAACTAGTAAAAGTAATAAAGGTAAAGGATAGTGGCTCCCTCACCGGTGCTCGCAACAGGAAACTAAAAGCTTGGCTACAGAATCGTTCACTGCTTGGCTATACAAAATCAAGTCAGGGCGTTACCCGCTATTAATCCACACACAAGTAAACATTATATCTCAACGGCGAGTTGCCAAGAAATGACACCTGTCCTGCTCTCACGTACCGGATTGACCCGTGCACGAAAGGGATGGCCGCCAAACGCCCGGAATCAATACCATGTGACAGGAGGCTGTTTTATTTTGCCGGGGACATCTTTGAGTTTGTATAATACCCAACAGCCAGCGTTCGGTTAGGTTTTCTTTGTTCTCGACTCGCTGATTATGGTTTCGCTTTTGCAGTTCGATGTTGAATTTGGAACCTTTTTTGTTTTTAATTTCATTGGAGTGCCGATTATAATTTGGAATTAGTACTTACTGATGGTAGAATTTTAAATTTTGAACTTATTTATTTTTAATCATCTGTTTTTTTTTGTTATTGATATAGAAGCGTTATAAAAACTTAGTGTCAATGTTTTTTTCTCTTTTGTCTTGTTTACCTTTTTGATAGTAGCATTAATTCATTGTTTACTTACAGAGTTATTTGGTTTTGAAATAGTATTAAAAAGCATTTTTTTATTTAAAATTTAACACACTGTTTTAAGTGTGAATTAATAATGAAGCTGATTTAGAAGTAGCCATCAATTTAATTATATTCTTTTGCGTTTAAAGATATTTAAAAAGTTAGAACCTATTTCACTAAGCTATTCTTAACGTCTACTTCCCATAAGTTACGATCATAAAAATTCTTCTCTATTAAAACTTGTCTTTACATTCCTGCCCCATCGCACACAGTGCTATCATAAACCTAGTAGGTAGGTAGGTACTGAAGCAAATGGAACAAAGAGTTTTCCACAGCATTCGTTTATTTTATGTGATTTAAAATTAAATCATAAAATAAAAACCTGTACAAGGATACAGGTTTTCTTAACTATAAAATTTATACTGCACAATAACATTAATAAAATTTGTAATAGATGATGTTCACGTAAATAATTTTTATGCACAGAATATCAACAGACCGACTTTTCGGCCGGTCAGGCGTCAATAGGTTTACAAAATAATTGTCAATTTATTTAAAAAACTAGCTTTTGAAAAATGGAAAATGAAGTATTTAGAAAAAATCGACCCGTCTCACAACTAGCTCCGATGGGACTCGAACCCACGACCTTTCGCTTCGACCACGACTTTTCGGTTCGAGTCCCATCGGAGCTAGTTGTGAGACGGGTCGATTTTTTCTAAATACTTCATTTTCCATTTTTCAGTAATAACAATTGCATTGTGAATGCAAAAAACTAAAAATTAAAATAAACTAGCTTTTCCCCGCGGGCCGTGGATTACAAGACGTTCTTGTGGGAACGTTATATTTTTCCGGGATAAAAAGTCTAGCCTATGTCACTATCCTGGCCGCAAACTATCCCCATACCACAATATAACCCATACCAAAAATCACGTCGTTCTGCTGCCCCGTCAAATACACAAACAAACCCACAAAGACAAAAACCGACAATCACACTTTTACATCTATATATACAGGATAAATTTTTGACCAGTGCACAAATTTTTAGGATCAACTCAGAATCGGTAAGTGAAGAACTTTCTCCTAGAAACATGGGTCGAAATTCGATAAAAGTTTTTGGACTCCCCATACTAAATCGATCACGTGATCAGTCCGATTTGTATGAAGAGTCAAAATTTTTCTATCATATTTCGACCTATGTTACTAGGAAAAAGTTGTTCACTTACCGATTCTGAGTCGATCTTAAAAATTTGTGCACTGATTAAAAATTTACCCTGTATAAAAGGGAAAATCACTCACTCACTCACTCATCACGAAATCTCAGAAACTACAAGTGCTAAGAGTCTCAAATTTTGCATGGGGGCTCCTTTTAGGGCGTAGATGTTCGCTAAGACAGGATTTTGCGAAATTCAACCCCTAAAGGGGTGAAACAGGGTTGCAAAGTTTGTATGGGAGAACGCGATTCCTTGGCCCGATTGACTTGAAATTTGGCATAGACATTTTTTCACAAAATTAATTGAACATGTATTTCGTATTTTTTTTAATTTATCTTCTAACAGGGTTGAAAAGTGGTATAAAGCTACTTTTGGGGTTATTGATTTCGATGTCGGAATTGAAACTTCTTAGTGCATCTGATTGATTAATTAAGAAAAATAAATAGAGTGCTCGTTTATAATATTAGTATGATAATATTTTAATCAATAGAGTTAGGTAAGTACATGGTAAGTATGGTAAATGGTTGAAAAGTAATATATAAATCAGTTTATCACCATATTTATATTTTAAAAAAATACTCAAAACGTTTATAACGACTCACTTAACAATAATTTATTTTCTGGAAACATTTAATTGCACCACAAAAAAAAATGAATTGCATTGCACATCACATAACAAAGAGAAAATTAGACAAAACGTAGTTTGGTGAGCATTTTAATCGTATCTATTTACAAATTTTCAAAATTTTTAAACACTATTATGAACCGATAACATTAACCTACTACCAAAAACCATTCCTACTATAAAACACACCGTTTAACAATACTACAATAAATTCGGTAATGCATTTAACAATCAGAAAGGGAGGCATGTAATTGCCCATTGGTTGGAAGGTGACAGCGGTATAAGGGTGCCGGACCCTCTTTGGCACTATTGTGATTTAGCCTCGTCTCGTGCTATTGAACGACCAAATAATGGGCCCATTTTGGCTTAAACATAGCTAGGCGAATGACGAACATTCTATTTTGTAGTGAATAGGCTAGCTACATTTATTTTTTGACTTCCACTTATACGTATGATCCACTTTTTTGCGTCAGGACAGGAATCGTTCATGTATATTGTAGATATATAAAAATATAGGTAGGTACGTATGTCAGGTAATTTCCTTATTGCTCTAAGTTCCCTAATCCTACCTACATAGAATGTGAAGCGTCTTAGCTCCAACTGACGGACCACAACAATGCTGAAAACATCGTTGTTATGGCATCGGACTTAGATAAAATGGTGGTAGCTGACCAGGCCAGCTTATATAACAACTCCTACCACCAACCAAACCGAATACAATATGTACCCCCAGTGGGAATCGAACCCGGGACCTCTTGATCTGATACTGGTGGTGTGTGTGTAGGTAACTGTGTATCACAGAGGCGGTTGAATATGCCCGACCGACAGTGGGTGGCTAACGACTGAAAGTTGAAACTATGACGATGTGGATTTTCTATCGCTACAACAATCAGTGACAAGTGACGTCATAAACACATAACACTAACCACCCATCTCTTTGTTTCAGGAACCAATTGGATTGATCTAGTGTAGTGCGAGTGAAGTGGAGTGCAGTGTAGTGTAGTGACATGGAGTGAACATGTGTAAAAGTGAAGTGTGGGTGAACCACCGGCACCTGAGATCCTGAATGAAAACTACGGAAAAAGGTAATTTTCATTTTTAATTACTACATTTTTTATAGGCTACAGGAAGTCGCATAATTTTGTCACTGTGTTATGGAAATTGGAAACAACTTCGGGTATTACCACATACACCCAGACCCGAGGAAATATTGAAAAGTTCGTTTTCAACGGTGTACCCTAATGAAAAACTATCGTTGTAATCGTATTAATCTGTTTGAAAACACAGCATCCCTTTCGGTCGTATAGGAACGAAATTTCAAAACTAAAATATTTAAAATTTAACTTTTTTGCATCACAAGTTATCAAACATTTTTTTACATTTGTTGTCAGTAAATATTTGAAAGGTATTGACGGATGGCATAGTTTATAGTGCCACAATCTTTTCTGTTCCGGTGACAGCGGCGCTATGTAGGTTTTTTTTTTTTTTTTGTAGCAATTTAACCGGACCTGACTTCTAAGACTTTCAGCTGTCTGCAGCAGCGCTTTGGTTGGACATCAACTTGACAGCAAGTGACATTAAAAAAAACACGTTAATTGCACGTTTTGGCCACCGGAACAGAAAAGGTTGTGGCACTGTACTAGGTATTATATTACTTTCGCTATTGCTTTTATTATTACGACAGTTTTTGAGCTACGGCTACATACAGTTACAGCTATCGACATTCGACTGGGAGAGAAGAGAAGTGAGCTCAGTAACACATCTCTCGCACTTAGGGTTGCCAGCACGGGTAGCATGATGAACTCGAGAAAGGTTTTGTCTTTATCGAAACGTCAAAAATGACATTTTATCGTAGACAAATTCTTCTCGGGTTTATCATGCTACGCGTGCTGGTATTAAAACCGGAAAGCCGGACTGGCCAGCTAGTTTATCCGGACTTTTGGGTATCAAAGCCGGACACCGTAAAAAACCAAGGATTTCATGCCATGATTCCATAAAAAATACACCCAATAATAAAGCCACATTTTTTATAATAAATATGACGTCCGACTTGGCGCAGGGGTTAGGCTACCTGCCTTCTGCGCCAGAGGTCTCGGGTTCGATTCCCGAACAAGACAAATATTTGTGTGCATGAACATGTCTATTTGTTTTGGTCTGGGTGTTTTCTATGTATATTAAGTATGTATTTACAAACAAAAAAGTATTTAAGTATATATTTATCCGTTATCAAGTTCACATAGACACAGTTTCTTAAGAAATTTACTATGGGCGAAAAAGTGAAAGTAAATATTTAGTGAATTTTAACTTTCTTTGAAGCAGACGAAGTTAGGGTTCCCTACGGTATGATATAATTGAGTAGGTATATTTAAAAAAGACAACTAGACGTAAAGCACAAGATCATCTTATAAGAAAATGCTAGTGAAGTGATCGTTATAAATAAACCTGCTCTTGTCACTGCTAATGTACAACATATTTATATTGTCATAAGCTTCATAATCCAGCAATAAATTGAACATGGTGTTCGAAAGGACACCAGACATTCAATTTACTTCGTATGGCGATGCAGCTGTTTAGTCTCCCTAGCCTACATTAATAACTCTTCGCTTACTAATCTCCTAGAAAATAAATACAATCTGTAACCTTCGTCTGTAAAAGCTGAAGAGTTTCTAAGTTTTATTTTTCTTTGTAACAACATCACACACATTGATCTGATTCAGAAATAATGGAGTCGCTTACTAATCTGTAACCTTCGTCTGTAACATTAGGCAATGAAGCTGAAGAGTTTCTAAGATCTGATTCAGAAATAAGGAAGATATCCTTTGCGAGTATGGATGTAAGGATGTATGGATGTTTGTTACTCTTTCACACACAGAAACTACTGAACGGATCTGGATGAAATTTGCAACAGAAATGGATTATAGGCTGGAATAACACATATGAATAGGTACGTTTTATATCGATGTTCCCACGGGAACGGGAACTACACGGGTGAAACCGCGGGCGGCCGCTAGTTACTTAATACGATATTTTTATATGTATATAGATATTTTAGGTATACCTAACGCCCAGACATAGAACAAACACAAATGTTTACCCTTGTGTTTGTTCTATTCATGTTACCTATCCGTTGCTTCCTTTCGACGTGAGGCGACAAAACGCGAATAAAACATAAGAACGGACAAAAAAACAAACAAACACACTTTCATATTATAATATTAGTATGTATGATTTTTTTAACAGGATCAGAATGTTTGATCGTCCTATCGATTGTTCCGCCACGTTGCATAATCGCGCCATTACTGCAACTGCAGTTAGAACCAAACATGTCCCAGTTCTTAGGATTGTCGGTGCATGCACACTGCATTGTGCCGCAATAAATGCATCAAGATGTAACATAACCTACATTGATGCAAAGCACATCATCATTTAGCCATCTTTTTAGCTATCACGATTGCCAACATTTGCAAAAAGGGAGCGTACTTAAAAGAACTTCTTACGAATTATCCAATGTTATCGATACCTTATATGGAAGGACATCATAGGCAAGCAATGGGTGGATTCTAAAATCTTTTGAACTAATTTTCCTGTTTTGCATTCGCAATGCAATTTTTATTATTGAAAATGAAGTACCTACCTATTAGAAGTTGTGAGGCGGGTCGCTAAAATCGACGCGTCTACTAACGATTCTGTAGCTCAGTGGTTAGATAGGAGCATTCGCCCCGACACACAGTGAAAGTTCGTGGATTCGAGTCCTTATGAACTTGTGAGACGAGTCGATTTTTTTATACTTCATTTCAATCTTTTGTTCTCGTCAAAAAGTTTTAGAAAGTTACAAAACAGCATAGGTCGACCGACATAACTTATATATATTCGACTAGAATCTCATAACAATTTCTTATCACAACCCTAACCGGTTTCAGCGTAACTTTAGCTAAACATGCAAAACCAGATTGTCTTGTTAAGGCTTCTACACTCCTCGTGACCACAGAACATGGAAAGATTTTTCTGTGCTCGTGACTGTCGATTTGTATGGAAACTTAGGGCGAGAACGAATCCAGTAGGTACAATGAACAAAACCACCAGATATACACTTATAAAACTTTTTCGCTTGCATGGACAAGAAGGGCTGCCCAATCTTAGCCCCGCTCCATTAGATACACTAACATGCGTTGTCTGGGATTTTACAAAAGGTGGCATTGTTTTTTGTTTAAAATTTTATTGCTTTGGGCACTCACTACCGTTACCCATCTGTTGTTGTTTTATCTCATATAACGCCTATTCTAAATAGACGACAATGCTTCTTACGTACTTTTGAAAGTTTTAGATCCCAGGTAGCTGCTGGTCAACCCAAATGACCTTTTGTCTTAAAAACATTATAAAAATATTATTCGTGTTTCATTTGGTTGAGCTGCCCACTGTGACACTATTGGTGGATTTGCCAGATGGCAGTCCGTTGCAAAAGGTCTTAAGTGCAGTATACTAAAACTGGCGTTGAGCCTTACGGTGTATACCTGGTGGTATTGTTGAATGTACCTACCCGAAATGTAAGTTTGACAATAATCAAACGTTATCTACCGCTACCGCGTTTACGTTAAAAAATCAACAACAGGTTGCACTCCGGGAGTGCCGGTAGAAGTGAAAAGGGCTCCCTAGACTTTTTCACAAAAAAAAGGAATTTGACAAAAAATAGGTAAAATACGGATTGGATTGGATGAACTGAGGTCCACTGGCTTCAATGCCGCCCGTTTTCTAACCTACTCTATTATAACTTTGGAAACGGTGGTTGCGAAATTTGCCTTCGTATTCTAATGATATTGTAACAGTTTTTCCATCAGGTCACGTGTCCGTCTTACGAGTTTTCGATATGACGGTCACATGTCCTGTCCTGAAGCGAGTTTAACATTTTTTACCCATCATAAATAATGCACAACGCCGCTAAAGAAGTTTTCACTTCAAAAACATTCGGCGGCTTATATTATAGGAAATGTCTCCGCTGCCAGTAGCCAGTACCGGTTTCGAAGAAAAATTTACGGGGAACCGGAAGTCCTGTAGAACACGTGATAGGTTAGAAATTTAAGGCGCCTTCGCTTTCCTACTATTACCAATAGCGATAGGATATACCTAGATTGAGAGCCCGTGAGCCGTTATGTTGATCAAAATTTACAACTTATGCAACATTTTGTGGTTTACCGGCTACAGGCCCCTAAATTCATGTCCAATGTCCAAAGATTCGTTTCTCACGGCAGGCATTGCTAAATCTGCCATAGTTAGGCGAACGAAACAATTGCGGTCAGTGACCCGTCGACCGCTGTGTCAAAGACGAACTGTGAAGACAATCCAGTAGGCGTTACCCGAAGATTGACTTTATAATTTCAAATTGTAAATTTAAAGTATGGTAAAGGTAGGTATTTTTTGGCGGTATACATAATTTGGTGATATTTTTTAAACGGAATATCACCCAGAGGCAGGCTTGCCACCAGGCGTCCGGATGACGACAGGACGAAGGACGAAAGGTCAGGCTTTTTGGATGCTTGTCCGGCCAAATTAGACGGTGTTTGGCCTGTCCGGTTTTTGTCTGGTTTTTTTAGCCAACTCGCGAACTCACACGACAAGAGCGAAAAGCGAGCTTAAGGCGAGGAATCCCGACCGAAATTGGCACGCTAACGCTTGCTCGGCCGCGCTCTATACACTTCGCGCGGACCCAGCGTCAGCCGGCAGTGAACTGTGAACTCTCGAGCGCCCCGCGAATCGAAAATCACTTAAAATTCAATTAAAAATTAAATAATAAGAAAATTTAATTTATGATGGCCGGAATCCCTCGGCTATTCAAAGACAATTATTTTCATATCATCATCATCATCATGTCAGCCGAACGACGCCCACTGCTGGGCATAGGCCTCCCCGAAAGATCTCCACAACGATCGGTCCTGCCCTGCGCTGCCCGCATCCAGCGGCTTCCCGCGATCTTGACCAGATCGTTTTTTTGTTAATTAATGTTTTTCATTAACTAAAACCAATTATACTGCAAGTAATATGATATTTGAATTATTATTAGACGGATGTTCGGGATTTTATTTGACACAGTAAAATATCACCAATCGAAAAAAACGGCCGGAAGCACTAGATAAATAACTGTAAAATAATATGTTAATTTTTCCAAGTTAAGTACTTGTGATTTGCGAGTAATCCATAATTTAAAATACCATATTTTGGGGAATGGGCGCCTTAAAAATATATGGCTTTTATTTTAAGGCATGAAATCCTTGGGTTTTTTTAGGGTGTTCGGCCTTGATACCTAAAAGTCCGGATAAATAAACTAGCTGGCCAGTCCGGCTTTTTGGTGTTAAGACCTAGCAACCCTTTCTAGGCGCCCATGCAAGCACATTCATGATGATAGAATAGAATAGAATAGAATATTCTTTATTGTACACTGAACACACAAATAACATAAATGGACAATACAGTAGTGGTACAACTGGCGGCGCTAGCGAATTTTACGAGAGGAGGAGAAATATACCACGCGCTCCGCTAAATGATTCCTTCATTTCTAAACAAACTATAGCATTTTGGAAGTCCGATAAAATATTACTAAATTACGCATAGGTACCACAAAAATACATCCAATCTTTCCGTGTTCTGTAATACATCCCTTTACCCTATAACGTCATCGTCATCGGTAATGTTCGATGGTTCGAGTAGGTATACTCGTATCCCAAAAGATAGATTAGATTATTTTGTATTAAGTAAACTTCCTCATTCGATTCCGACTCCAACGTATTTTTTTTGTTTTATTTTAACAACTTTTGGAAAACTTACAGAGCTAAGTAAGTATATTATATTGTATCTATATATATAAAAATGAATCCCTATTTCCCTTGGTCACGACATCACGCGTGAACGTCTGGACCGATTTGGCTAATTTTGGTCTTGAAATGTTCGTGGAAGTCCAAGGAAGGATATAGGGGTAGGGTAGGGTAGGGGTAGGGGTAGGGTAGGGGTAGGGTAGGGGTAGGGTAGGGGTAGGGTAGGGGTAGGGTAGGGGTAGGGTAGGGGTAGGGTAGGGGTAGGGTAGGGTAGGGGTAGGGTAGGGGTAGGGTAGGGGTAGGGAAGGGGTAGGGGTAGGGTAGGAGTAGGGTAGGGTAGGGGTAGGGTAGGGTGGAGTAGGGGGTAGGGCCACGGGAACGAAGTCGCGCTGGGTCAGCTAGTATTTTTATAAATTCAAATCCTAACAAAAACACATCTACTTAATTACTTACAAGTTTTCAAGTATCATATTAAAATAATCTTTTTATTTTAATCATTCACAATGCAAAGTGTACGAAGAATTGTGATAGAAATGAAGAACCACCAGCCCTGCAAGTAGGCTAATAGGTAGCAGTATCCCGCCTGAAAGCTACTTGTGTGAGGGTGGTAAGTATTCCACTTTATCAAAAATATTTTAGTCCATTATACATTTGATCTAAGAAATTGGACGACTTCATAAATGGTTTTATTGATAAAGTCGGCCAATTTCTTTGATCAAATGTACATTGGACAAAGATATTTGATAATACTTAAGTGGAATACCACCCTGAGTTGTAGGGCTGGTGCTTTTTTTCTACCACAATTTTTCCTATAAGTAATCATATTTTTTTGTAAGTATTATATAAACTGGCCTTTTTATTCTTTACAAATGTTATGTTTAAGTAGAAATAACATTAAGGCGCTACTCGGAAAAAGTATGGACTCTTTGATACAAAACTATAGGACGGTTAGAGTTGTTATAAATCTGGTAATAAGATATATATTTCTTCATACCTTTATCTAGAATCGTATAGTTTCAGAAACACGATTTTATGATTTTGGCTCGACACTTTTTATTTTCGAAAATACCTCTAAAAAATAAGAAATATCAAGATTATTCTTAAATGGGGATACATATACTATTGAAAATTGGTTTAATTAGTGGACACCAATAATATTTAGGATCGTATAGAAGCATTTTTTTTAAATCGCTATAGTTTTTGAATACGAAGTGATTTTGTGTTTTTTTTCGTAATCGGCAAAATCGGTCTCGCTCCCGCGCGCGTCGTTTTCTCATTGCTATTTCGCTTTAGCATAATTTTACCGAGTATCGCCTTAAAGTAGTTTCAATAAAACCATAAAAGTGATTTCTGTAATACGTCGGTTTCGTGTTTTCTAACTCGCCCACAGTTTCCAAGAAGCAATTGCAAGGTGGTAATACAAAGAATCATACCTGCCTACACTTTATCACGCAGTCCACCTTATCATACAGATTAAATGCTCTAAAAACTAGGAAAAAAACCGCTATTCACCATTTGTAAGGCAAAGAAAACAATCATTTGTAAGGCAAAGAAAACAATCATTTGTTAAAGTGAAATTGTAAAGAGTCTCAATTAGTGTTTCTTTAGAATCAACTAATCAGATATTTTTTTTGTAAATAATGACAGTAGATTTTACGTGTGATTTTATTCTCGGTATGCTTTACTTTCACTAGAATTCGATTATGATCAATTTTCCTTTCTACAGCTGTACTAGTTCTGTTATTTTTGGCGTACCCTATTCCTTATAATGTGATCATAAAATATAAACATTTCTATAATAGGGGTAAGTATGTTTTTGTTTTTTTTTTGCCGCTTCTAAAAATGTTTGTTTCTACTACCACAGGGTAAAAAAGAACTACTAGAAAGCGACTCGCACAAAGTACCTTTGTATATACGGAAGGTCGCTTTCCGTCGGCTTTTCGGTTGTAGTACGTTGTTGAACTGTGATGTTAATACTTTGTAAAATGTACCATGGGTCCTATGAAAGCTTACAATATTGCTTCTGCACAATCGATAGGGTCTATTTACTAGAATAAGCGGAATTAAAATTAAAATTTATTTTCACCGCATCTGTGGTCTAGTAGTTCACTCCACCGAGATTTCAGACCCAGAGGTACCGGGTTCGATTCCCAGTGGGGTTACCTACATATTGTATTCGGTTTGGTTGATGTTAGGACTTGTTCTTAGTCCGCCTGGCTAGCTACCACCATCTTATCTAAATCTGACGCCATAACAATGATGTTTTCAGCATTATAATAGTGTTCCAATCCAACAGTTAGAGATAAGATAGCCAGTTCCTCAGTGATTGAGGATTCCGAGAGTAGTGTTTTTTTTTTATTTTATTTATTATTATTATTAACATATTACAATAAAAAACTTATGGCTAAATACAAAGTCCCGCAAAACTGCTTACGCGGTTTGACTGCGGGATCGGCGAGTCTCTACTCTATTCTATTCTATAGGTTATTTAATCTATATTGCACAAAAATTATAAATTTACGTAGACACGAGCCCGCTGCTAGCCGCCTTTGTGTTACGATCGAGCTTACGCGCGATCGGCTCGCAGCGCGCTCGTGTCTACGAAGTACGAACTCACTTGATACAGAAGCAGAAACGTTAAGTGATACACAGCTCGGTGAGTACCCTGCTTTACGTGCTACAAGCACAGAATATAATAATAAATTAGTACCTTACGGTACAGAAATTTCACTCCCCAGTTTAGGTATGATAAACGCAAGCGTCCGGTCACCGGACTAGTCTCAATAGTGCTAAAAGCTAGGTGAGTACCCAGCCGCCTTTGTGTTACGATCGAGCTTACGCGCGATCGGCTCGCAGCGCGCTCGTGTCTACGAAGTACGAACTCACTTGATACAGTAGCAGAAACGTTAAGTGATACACAGCTCGGTGAGTACCCTGCTTTACGTGCTACAAGCACAGAATATAATAATATATTAGTACCTTACGGTACAGAAATTTCACTCCCCAGTTTAGGTATGATAAACGCAAGCGTCCGGTCACCGGACTAGTCTCAATAGTGCTAAAAGCTAGGTGAGTACCCAGCCGCCTTTGTGTTACGATCGAGCTTACGCGCGATCGGCTCGCAGCGCGCTCGTGTCTACGAAGTACGAACTCACTTGATACAGTAGCAGAAACGTTAAGTGATACACAGCTCGGTGAGTACCCTGCTTTACGTGCTACAAGCACAGAATATAATAATATATTAGTACCTTACGGTACAGAAATTTCACTCCCCAGTTTAGGTATGATAAACGCAAGCGTCCGGTCACCGGACTAGTCTCAATAGTGCTAAAAGCTAGGTGAGTACCCTGCTTTACGAGTCGTACCCACGTTCGTACCAATGAGTTAGGTATTTTGCAGTCTGCAGAACACAATAAAGATGCAAGATAAGAAGGATCAAGGATCCTGCCACGCATTTTGTAATAAAAGAAGCGTGAATCGAAAACTTGCACATTTGTTTAATCCTTTTCGCAAATCTTAAATCTTTTATTGCTCGGTTGGGCATATTTGTTAGAATCTCCAACGCTAGAAAATCCATAGTGTAGGTGCATTTAGGTCAATATGTATAAGTACCTATCTAGTATTCTTATCATGTGCCTCATGTGCCTATATGGTGAATTAAACACGCATGCACATACTGGTTAATTGTTGTTGTTGTGTGTAGGTATGTTGTTGAAAAGCGGCATCGTTCCCGTGGGTATATCGGAATAAAATATACACTAGATATAACTTCGGCCGGCTGGAATTAGGTATATGTAGCTTTCTGCTGATGAAATAATTTTCAAAAACTGTCCAAAGTTCCAAACTAATGGTCCGATTTGAAAATTCTTTCCTTGAGACTATCCATTACTCACATACAAAAAAAACCTTCGCTCTTTATAATACTTTTTTAGTGTAAAATAATAAAGATGCTCACGTAAGTATATGCTATAGATTTATAGACAAAAGCAAACTTAAAATATCTACATAATTATTATCATTATCGCAAAAGAACGTATACCTACCTATCACAACATAGTACAAACCGTTACGTAATTTGTATTATGATAATAATATCGTTCATTCATACTGTGTGACGTCACGATGACGTCGAACCGCGACCCGCGCAACTTCATACATAAATTCAAATATAGAACGCCCCCTCATCAGCTGAGGGGAAGAGGCGGGAGGGGGTCTTCCTTATTGCATTATCCTGGCAGTGAATGAACGATAGTGGAAAAAATATATTCATTCATGAATTTTAAAAATGAGTTTGAGACGTTTTTGTTGATTTCTTTTGGTTTTTTAGTGGTATTTTTTTTTCGTGATTTGAAATCAGGAATTTTATTAACCATTGTTTTAGTTTTTTTTATCTGGCCAATAACTTTCTAAGCTATGTTTTTTTCTTCACTTTGATTTTATTTCTTAACTTATAATGAATTTATAGTGGTCTACTTTTTACATAATCTTCAAACATAGAATTCCGCCTCGTAAGATGAGTTGAGTCTTCCTTATTGCATTATCCTGATGAGTTGAATGAACGATAGTGGAAAAAGTATATTCATTTAAAAAGGTTGCTATGCGTTTAGTGGTACATAAGTTTATAGATTTAAATATAGTTATAGTTATAGTTAATACAGTTTTATAGATTTAAATATTTTTTAATCATCTTATTTTTTTTGTTTTATTTTTTATTTTAGCTACCTGCATGAGCTCTGTAAACGATAGTGAAAATTTAACCTAATAAGATTAAGTACTTAATAGAAAAAGATATCTTTAACTTGTCGAATTTAAGTGTTTTTAAGGATTTTACATGGATTTTATGTATTATCAAGTAGGTAGTATTACAATATGTGTTGAATTAACGATAATAGAATAAATATATACACATTTTGACACACTTCATTCTAATACACTTTTCAAGATTTCAATTTAGTAGTAAGAAGTTTTCAAAGAATTGATGTTGTGATAATGTAATTTGATAGACTTGGCTTAGGTAAGTATTTGTTATTATGAACTTTGATTTTGTAGTGGTGGTGCCGTTTTTTTGGTACCTATAGTAAGTAATGTCACAATCTATACTAATATTATAAAGAGGAAAGATTTGTATGTATGTTACGAATAAACTCGGAAAATACTGGACCGATTTCAAAAATTCTTTCACTTTTAGAATGCTACATTATCACTGATTAACATGGCTATATTTTATCCCGATATTCCGACGGGAAGGGTACCACGCGGGTAAAACCGCTAAATATCCGCCTAGTCTAAAATATAGTGCCAGCGATTCTGTTTATTATAAAATGTGCGTTTCACCATTCTTTTTCGTCATAAACCTTTTATAAACTTTCTTTATGAAACTTGTCCATGTTATTTATGAAGGAGTCTTGCCCTCCCTCCCCTCTTTCACTTAACTTCAACATCACTTAAGTAGCCACTCACTTCGTAGCCACTTATCTTTTGAGGTTGAGGACTCGTTAAAACCTTATGGGCAAGTGTTTTTAAATATATTTGATAAGTACGAATTATCATTATATTTGCGAGTAATTCATAATTTAAAATACCCTATTTTGGGGAATGCCTGCCTTAAAAGTAGCCAACTATCTCCATATACTTACCAATAATCGTGTTCGATCCGTTGCTCCGTTTTGACGTAAGATACGGACAAACACACAAACAAGCACTCACATTTATAATATTACCTAAGTATGGATTAATTAATTTCATATTATATTAGTTTTTAGTGACTTAATTTATTGAATGAACGGTACCTATCCATTAATTTAATATTTCATACAATCCATTATTATACTTACAATAAGTTCATAAGCATTTCGAATTTTACCGCCTAAAGGGCTAAAGGGTTTTTTTTTTATGTTGAAGTTGGGTTGGAGTGAAGAGGTGGTTGGGGAACGAATCCTCGACCTTGGCCAGTAGGCTGGGTCACTAATGTCACCCACTGCTCCATTACGGCAGGATATTATGAAGCAGTCATACTTTCCTAGTAATTATTCTTCTTTTATCCATAATGGGGTAGCACAGACAGACTTCATCACATCTGATGTTAGATTCAAGATTCAAATTTGTTTATTCAATTTAGATTGTTATTTACAATACTTGTGAACGTCATAGAAGCTACGCCATCGGTTCGCAAACCCTACAGCGGGAGACCTTGGAGAAGAACCGGCAAGAAACTCCAAGGGTTGTTTTTTTTTTCTCCCTGTTTTATTTCATACAGAGTCGTCAAACTGAAAAATGACCTTAACATGGTATGACTAAGGTCAGTTTCCATCACAATTACACAATGGGTTATGATAAATACAAAATAAGTATTGGCGAACTAATGATCATAGCGGTGAACAATTTTCAATTACCTAGAAACTCTACTTAAAGCTTTAATATTAGTTAAAAACAAAAGACAATTCTACTATATGCAAGTTGCGCCATACATATTTCAAATGTAATCCATACTAATATTATAAATGTGAAAGTGTGTTTGTTTGTTTGTCCATCTTTCACGTCAAAACGGAGCAACGGATCAACTCGATTTTTGGTATGGGGATAGTTTGGGAGCTGGAGAGTAACATAGGCTACTTTTTATTCTGGAAAATTATAAAATAAAAATGATTATTTTGTATAGAAAATCGATAAACTGTCGTACTATACAAAACTGTCATTCTTCCATAGCCGCTTCCAAAGAGGTACCTATGTCAAAGAGTATTGTAATCACTGACGTTTCGTTTTAGCCGCTTTGGGTCGTACTCATGAAGTTTGACTTAATACTCTGAGGTAACGTCGTACTATACAAAACTGTCATTCTTCCATAGCCGCTTCCAAAGAGGTACCTATGTCAAAGTGTATTGTAATCACTGACGTTTCGTTTTAGCCGCTTTGGATTACCTACTGTATAAAAAACAGTGTATAAAACTTCTTCGCGATTATTTATTTTCATCTGTCTATCTATAATAGATGTTGGTGATACGAAGTTTACCGGGTCTACTATAATTAATATGGCAAAACAACGTTTGCCGGGTCAGCTAGTTCTTAATAAAATGAATAAAAACAAATGAAAACACATTTTAAGGCAAGCAGATAAGAGCTGCTGGCAGATCCCACTGGTAGCACCCGTTCACGAGCATGACGCATGAACCAGCCATCGCTTCGCTCAACCATATTTTAGGGAACGTAACGACCCGACTCAAACGCCAAGCGTTAAGTGAAGATAAGGCTAAAGGAGGAAGCGCACTACTCCCGGAATCCTCAACCACTGAGGAACTGGCTATCTCTAACGCCGGAACACGGCAATGCTGAAAACATCGTTGTTATGGCGCTACTCGGAAAAAGTATGGACTTTTTGATTTAAAACTATAGGACGGTTACAGTTGTTACAAATCTGGTAATAAGATATATATTTCTTCATACCTTTATCTAGAATCGTATAGTTTCAGAAACACGATTTTATGATTTTGGCTCGACACTTTTTATTTTCGAAAATACCTCTAAAAAATAAGAAATATGAAGATTATTCTTAAATGTATACTATTGAAAATTGGTTTAATTAGTGGACACCAATAATATTTAGGATCGTATAGAAGCATTTTTTTAAACTCGCTAAGTTTTTGAATACGAAGTGATTTTGTGTTTATTTTGCGTAATCGGCAAAATCGGTCTCGCTCCCGCGCGCGTCGTTTTCTCATTGCAATCTCGCTTTAGCATAAATTTTCCGAGTATCGCCTTATGGCGTTAGACTTAGATAAGATGGTGGTAGCTAGCCAGCCTAACTAAACTGTTTTCATCTGCTTTATTTCTAATTATTATTTTTCATTGTATGTAATCATTGCATAATATGACATTGCACGCCATCTTATTAACTGCTTTATATTTATTACGTTTCGCATTTACGTTACGTTAAACAATGATGGAGAATGGACACATATGCAGTCTAATAATAAAATTAACTATTCAATTCAAATATGTAAAATCACTTCAACATTTTTTTTCATTTATTATTCCCTTGTTTTATTTATACTATTAAGTACTAAATATTATAAAAAGAAAAGATTTGATTTTTTGTTTGTTTGTTTGTTTGTAATGGATAAACGTAAAACCGCGTAGTCCTTACTAAAGCCATTAGAATATCATTATTACGATATTTTTTCACGTTGTTATGGCAACATGTAAACACACTTAAGCCTCGACTGCAAAAAGAAGGGTGCAATAAGTTTGATATATCTGGCTGGGTATACAATACATATATGTGTACATGCTGTGTGTCTGTCTGTGGCATCGTAGCTTCTGAACGGATAAACCGATTTTGATGCGGTTTGTTTTGTTCGAAAGCTGACGTCATCGAGACAGCTCTTAGCTACAATTTGTGAAGATCTGTTCAGTCGTTTCAAGATCATCAGCTCTTTTTGTTAGCTGATGGTTCATTATATTACACGCAGTATTTATCTTATGTTTTCTGTGATTTCGTCCTATTTTTAAAAGATGGACTGTAATTTAATTTCTTTTTTTTTATTTCAGTCGTGGTATGGACAAAGAGAATGGCGAGGGGGGTGCGGAGGCGGGCAAGCCACCGCCTCAGGACAACCTCCTCGATGCAGCCGGCCTCTTTGGAGGTAAGGCACATTGCTATTATTTTGTTTTATTTTGTCTTCTATAGAAAACAACAAAATAAATTATTAGATGTTGTCTTCTAATAAAGTCGTGGCGTTTAGAACACAAACTTACACGTTTGTCTTCTATAGAAGACCGTGGCAGTAAAAAGGTTATTATTCTAAAAAGAGTCCTATGAGCACAGTATATATTATATTTTCTCAATCATGCTCTAAAATTTTATTTCCTCGCATTTCGTAAACAAAGTTTTATACAAGCCTTGTTCTGGAAGCTATTTGCATTGCTAGCTTCCCGTACTCGGCTGTAATGTACTAATACAGGGTGTTAGTTTGGTCATTTGCAAGCCCGAAACCACAGTATGTACCCATAAAAATTAACAACATTTCCCAAGAAACATGGGTCGAAATCTGAAAAAAAAATTTTGGTCACAAAATACAAAACTTGCTGAAGTATGAAAAGATGTGAAACGCTACATATCGCTCGGCTGGTTAGCTCGCTCGCCAACTATGGGAATGTGGCTTGAGCTTTTAGCTCGTACAGACAGACAGAGTTCCTACAGACAGACAAGTCTTAACCTAAATTATGCTTCTTTTGTTTTTTATTTCGATCGAAGGCACTAATGATACAAATGAAATACCTGTCTGAGAGGTTTTAATTAAGATCTATAAATAGACATGATCGAGACAGGTACGTAATTACGCAGGTGTTGAAGTACCCGAAAGGTTTTAAAACGTCTGTGTTTTTGTCTAATTTATGCAATCTACAAAAGATTTTGCCTGCCCGCGTTAAATTCTGGTAAAGTTATATAAAAACAAAATTTCAAACAATCCCCGACACAAAAAAATAACTCTGAGCTTCTTTCCAAATTAATTTTCAATCAAAATTGTCCTCGTAGATTACCCTGTCCAGTTATTATTTAGCCCACGAATTAGTAAAAGAGGTTTCACTTAAAACAGAGTTTTGTGTTTTGTCATTTTTGTAAAGATACCGCTTAGATATTTTCCACCTTAAACTCGATCCCCCTTATTCCAAAACGTGGAACTGGTACTAAACTGGTGCTGTCACTTTCGTTTTCCAAATGAATGACAGATTAGACAGAATTAGCAACAATTTTAAACCAGGTCTAACTTTAGTCCACGTTTTGGTATAAGGGGGTTAGAGTATAAAAATTATCTTTTAATAAGTTTTTTTGTAAAAATTGCATTTTTATGACAAGCTTTTTTGCTTACCTTACTTTAATATTGTATTGTCATCCATACCAAACCTGTATGCAAAACTTCAGCTCAATCGGACACTGGCAAGTGGGTCAAATTTAGGTAGCAAGATTTGACCCGAACGGACATACATGCATACCTACATACATACACTGCAAGTTAAGGCGCTACTCGGAAAAAATATGGACTTTTTGATATAAAACTGTAGGACGGTTACAGTTGTTATAAATCTGGTAATAATATAATAATAATAATAATAGTGTTATACATTGTAAAAATTTAATGTTTAGAAATATAATTTTGTAAGTATTTAAAATGTAATAAAGGGAATAATAATTCATTTATTTCAGATAACAAGATCCATAATGGTATACAGTCATTCATAAAAAAAAAAAAAAAATATAATTCCTGGAGCATGCATAAATAATAATAAGATATATATTTCTTCATACCTTTATCTAGAATCGTATAGTTTCAAAAACAGGATTTTATGATTTTGCCTCGACACTTTTTCTTTTCGAAAATACCTCTAAAAATTACGAAATATGAAAATTATTCTTAAATGGGGTTACATATACTATTGGAAATTGGTTTAATTAGTGGACAGTAATAATATTTAGGATCGTATAGAAGCGTTTTTTAAAAATCGCTATAGTTTTTTAATACGAAGTGATTTTGTGTTTTTTTTTTGCGTAATCTGCAATATCGGTCTCGCCTCCGCGCGAGTCGTTTTCTCATTGCTATCTCGCTTTAGCATAATTTTTCCGAGTATCGCCTTAAATAAAAGCTTGTAAAAGTATAGAGTTAATTTTATTGTGTAGGTATAGGTATAGGTAGTATAGTATTGCACCTATTTTGGTTATGCGTCCTATATAAGTTAAATAACCTTACTTTAACTAAGTAGGGCAGGCGTACCGGTTTTGGCCACTGTACCGGTTTTGGCCACTTTTTGCTCTAAAAGTTTTCTAAACAACTTTTAGCCATTTTTGATAAAGGCAATTAGAATAAGGTATTTTAAGGTAATTATAACAACCGTTAGAATTCCTTGTCATAAGATTTATTTTCAATAAATTCCATTTTCTGTTTGAAAAAATGTTTTGAATGAAAATTTTAAGAAATTTGTTTTGGGTGAAATACTTTATAAACCTTAGTTTTTTACAATCAAATTGTTGTTTTGCAATTGACTGGTTTCTAGCGCATTAGAATATATTGATTTTACCTGGGTCTGGTTTTGATTTTTCGCAATACTTTCAAAAGTTTAACTATCAGTAAGTGGCCAAAACCGGTACATTTGGCACCTCTCACACATTGTGTGTAATATAAAAAAAACTATTTTACTTTTATAAATTTGAAAAATGTACCTTTAAAGGTAGATAAACTGTCTATAATTTAAGATATAATTTGTGTCTGAAATACCTAAGACCATTTAGTAATTAGTGCTTAAAAGTCAAAAAATCCTTAAAGTGGCCACAAAGGGTACCTCTGCCCTAGGTAGGTACTCATGTCTAGTGAGACTTTAGTTTATTTCCTGTTTAAACTTTTATTTTTAATGCATGCCGTGGCAGCCTGTTACGATAGGAGGGCAAAACTATTTCTAGATTATGATGAATTGTGTGTTTTTTTTGAGCCCAGTTTTTTGAGTACCTATGCCTTGTTGGTTGTCCATAAATTACGTCCATAGATTGACGACCGATTTAGCGCAGGGGTAGGCTACCCACCTTCTGCGCCAGAGGTCTCGGGTTCGATTCCCGAACAAGACAAATATTTGTGTTCATGAACATGTCTATTTGTCTTGGTCTGGGTGTTTACTATGTATATTAAGTATGAATTTACAAACAAAAAGTATTTAAGTATATATTTATCCGTTATCAAGTTTTCCATGATACAGTTTCTTAATGAAATTAACATGGGCTTAGATAATTGGTGTGATTGTAAGAAGTTATTTATTTTATTATTATTTATAAATACCTAAATGAAAAAAAAACTATCATAGCACCAAAATGCGACCTGTATACCCCTCAAGACAATGGGTTAAGTAGGTAGTTAGTTTTCACTGCTAGGGCCTTGCTAATGGATGATGGATAAAAAAAATGGGCGATAACCATCCACGCAAATCCAAAACGGATTGGACCAAAACCAACCATTATACACCGCCTCTGTTCAGTGGTCTAGTGGTTCACACACCACCGGTTTCAGACCCTGAGGTTCCGGGTTCTTTTCCCAGTGGGGGTCCATATTGTATTCGGTTTTGTATCTGGTAGGACTTGCTCTAAGTCTGCCTGGCTAGCTACCACATCGTATCTAAGTCTGACGCCATAACAACGATGTTTTCGGCATTGTTGTGTTCCGGCAGATAAGATAGCCAGTTTTTCAGTGATTGAGGATTCCGGGAGTAGTTCGCTTCCTTCCACCTTCAGCCTTTTATCACCACTTAACATCAGGTGTGATGAAGGCTAAGTGCTACCCCGTAGAGAAATAAAAAACCGGCCAAGTGCGAGTTGGACTCGCGCACGAAGGGTTCCGTTTCCGTACCATTATCTATACAACATTAGACATTTGTTCAAGGTATATCAAGCAAAAAAACGGCACAAAATTCACGTTACTTGTATTATTGGGAATCCCCCTTAATTTATTTATTTTATTCTGTTTTTAGTACTTTAGTTAAGTAGGTATAGCGGCAACAGAAATACATCATCTGTGAAAATTTCAACTGTCTAGCTATCACGGTTCATGAGATACAGCGTGAGCATACAGATGATAGACAGAGACGGACAGTTAGTGGAGTCTTAGTAATAGGGTCCCGTAATCCCGTTTTTACCCTTTGGGCACAGAACCCTAAAAAGACCATTCTATGTGAATGTCGTACCTGAACCCTAAAAAAGACCATTCTACGTGAATGTCGTATGTCTTCATCTCATTCCACCCATCATGGAAAGGAAAGTCACCAAAAGAAATATGAATAGCTAATCACGATATATTACGTAAAAATGGTAGGTACCTATTTAATAAACAACTTATACAATTCTTACCTACAAGAACATTAGTTTGAATCTGTCGTCCTACATTTCGTGTAAAAGAACCATCGACGCCTACATAATAACGTTTTGTAATGAATTCAAAAAACAAATTTAAACTGGCACTGGCAAATAGACATTCAAGACTTTATTTTTAAAAACATAAGAACTACAATAAAAGTTCAGCTAACGTTGTAACGTATTCAAAAGACCAATTTAGAGTTGCACACGCAAATTGGCACTTACGACTTTATTGTTAAACTCGTAAGAACCACAACAAAAGTTCAGCAAACTTGGTCGGTTGTCTTGAAAGGGGCAATGGCCTCGCGAGTTCGCAGTGTTTAACGTTATCGTTATTACCATAGTGATAAAGTTTATTTTTGAATGAGTTTATGCGTATTAATGTGTGAAATTGTGTTTCGTATCCGATGTACGTTTACGACAATCAGTTTTTGAACAATTCCAAGATTAGCTGTTCTGAAGCGATCGGTTATCGGAAACATTATGGCGGATATTTAGATGCCTGTTCTTAAAATCATCACTCAATACGGTTTTTAAATTAATGATGCCATAGGATGTGTGTAGGAAGTATAACAAAATGCATGAATTGTATTGTAATCGATTGTAAATAAATAGTAGGTAATAGCAAACACTTTGATAATCGACTAAGGCCCATTTCATACCGATCTATTCCTTTCTTATACTTACCAAAAAGTAATAGGTACCAAACCAATGGTATTATTTACCATCGTAATTAGTTTAACAAATACCATTGGTATTTGCACAGAATACACTAAACAAAAAAAAGGTACCTACTAAAGTGTATTAATTAGATTTAGAAAGAAATGAGATGACAGCGAACGGTCGCTAACACCCGCGAAGAGGCGAGCAGTCAGATTCAGTGTAAAATAATTTTCAAACAACTTTTAATGCATATCGAAAAACACGAGCATGGTTTGAAAAGACCGAAAAACCGTAAAGTCTTACACAAAAGACTAACTTGCAGTCTGCCTGCATATATGCGACCAATCACGGAACTTTTAGTTTGTGCGATGAACCCAAGAATGAAAGGTCCTCCTTTACTAAGCCTCAGCGGGGGGCCTAGGGTGCGATCCTGTAAAAGAAAATTCTACCGCACAAGCAAGAAATCTTTAAGTAGGTACCTACGTTATATCATAACAAACGGTTGAAAGTTATAACAAATATCTCACAACATTGCACACATTGATCTGATTCGTTACATTACATGAATAGTAGCTTAGTTACATTACATCATTACATATAAATAATATAACACCCAGACACGGAACAAACACTCGCCACATAAATGTTTGTCCCGCTTGGGGATCGAGCCTACGACCCCTGGCTCAGGAGCGCCAACAGGCCTGTCAAATAAAAAATAATAATTAGAAAGTCAAGTTAAAAAACATCAAAGTCATAATATGCGAGTTGGTCGAATTTTGAAGAGTCGCCCTACTGGTTCTTAACACAAACCTGTCTCATTTCCAGCATACTGGGGCCGAGATGGCGCTGCGGGCGGTGGTGCGGCCGCCCAGGCTCAAGCGCAGGCGCAGGCGGCTCTCTTCGGCTTCGGAGGGGGGCGGTATCCACCACCTACCACCCTTGGAGTCGCTGCCAACCAAGCTGCTCAACTGGGGCTGCACCCTGCTGCGAGTAAGAACCTTCATACTTTGAAAATTGTCAGACAGACAGCAGGCTAAGCAGTAGCTGTGTTCGGCTTCGGAGGGGGGCGGTATCCACCACCTACCACCCTTGGAGTCGCTGCCAACCAAGCTGCTCAACTGGGGCTGCACCCTGCTGCGAGTAAGGACCTTCATACTTTGAAAATTGTCAGACAGACAGCAGGCTAAGCAGTAGCTGTGTTCGGCTTCGGAGGGGGGCGGTATCCACCACCTACCACCCTTGGAGTCGCTGCCAACCAAGCTGCTCAACTGGGGCTGCACCCTGCTGCGAGTAAGGACCTTCATACTTTGAAAATTGTCAGACAGACAGCAGGCTAAGCAGTAGCTGTGTTCGGCTTCGGAGGGGGGCGGTATCCACCACCTACCACCCTTGGAGTCGCTGCCAACCAAGCTGCTCAACTGGGGCTGCACCCTGCTGCGAGTAAGAACCTTCATACTTTGAAAATAAAGCTGAAAATAGTCAGGCAGACAGCAGGCTAGGCAGTAGCTGTGTTTGGCTTCGGAGGAGAGCGGTATCCACCTTCTACCACCCTTGGTTTCGCTGCTAACCAAACTGCCCAACAGGGGCTGCACCCTGCTGCGAGTAAGAACCTTCATACTTTGAAAATAAAGCTGACAATAGTCAGGCAGAGAGCAGGCTAGGCAGTAGCTGTGTTCGGCTTCGGAGGGGGGTCGTATCCACTACCTACCACCCTTGGAGTCGCTGCTAACCAAGCTGCGAGTAAGAACCTTCATACTTTGAAAATAAAGCTGAAAAGAGTCAGGCAGACAGCAGGCTAGGCAGTTGTGTTCGGCTTCGGAGGGGGGTGGTATCCACCTTCTACCACCCTTGGAGTCGCTGCTAACCAAGCTGCCCAACTGAGGCTGCACCCTGCTGCGAGTAAGAATCTTAATACAGAGAAAAAAATCTTTCCGTGTTCTGTTCTGTTCTGAGACAGGCAGATCGCAGGCTAGGCAGTAGCTGAATTCGGTTTTGGAGGAGAGCGGTATCCACCTTCTACCACCCTTGGTTTCGCTGCTAACCAAGCTGCCCAACTGGGGCTGCACCCTGCTGCGAGTAAGAACCTTCATACTTTGAAAATAAAGCTGAAAATAGTCAGGCAGACAACATGCTAAGCAGTAGCTTTGTTCGGCTTCGGAGGGGGGCCGTATCCACTACCTACCACCCTTGGAGTCGCTGTTAACCAAGCTGCCCAACTGGGGCTGCACCCTGCTGCGAGTAAGAACCTTCATACTTTGGAAATAAAGATGAAAATAGTCTGGCAGACCGCAGGCTAGGCAGTAGCTGTGTTCGGCTTCGGAGGGGGGCGGTATCCACTACCTACCACCCTTGGAGTCGCTGCTAACCAAGCTGCCCAACTGGGACTGCACCCTGCTGCGAGTAGGAACCTTCATGCTTTGGAAATAAAGATGAAAATAGTAAGGCAGACAGCAGGCTAGGCAGTAGCTGTGTTCGGCTTCGGAGGAGAGCGGTATCCACCTTCTACCACCCTTGGTTTCGCTGCTAACCAAACTGCTCAACTGGGACTGCACCCTGCTGCGAGTAAAAACCTTTATACTTTGAAAATAAAACTGAAAGTAGTCAGGCAGACAGCAGGCTAGGCAGTAGCTGTGTTCGGCTTCGGAGGGGGGCGGTATCCACCTTCTACCACCCTTGGTTTCGCTGCTATCCAAGCTACCCAACTGGGACTACACCCTGCTGCGAGTAAGAACCTTGAAATTGAAGCTGTAAACCATCTGGCACCCCCCACCCACAACGCTGGGAGTCGCTGCTAAACAAGCTGCTTATCGTTGACTGCACCCTGCTACGAGTAAGAACTTTCATACTTCAGAGGAGGACGGTATCCACCACCTACCACCCTTGGAGTCGCTGCTGATCAAAATGCCCAACAAGACAAGTCTAGCTGTCATCAGTCGCTATTCGGCTTTAGTAGACGCGCTAAGCGTCCTGTCATGCTGTTGGCTTTGGAGGGCTGGACAAACTACGTCGGGAGTCGCTGCTGCTAATCAGCCTACAACTTGGACTGCACCCTGCTGCGAGCAAGAACTTTTATACTTTGAACTTTAAGCTGAAAACCATTTGGCAAGCGTCTTGCCAAAATACCTTCCACCTACCGCGCTAGGAGTCGCTGCTAACCAAGTTGCCCAACTGGGACTGCACCCTGCTTCGAGTAAGAACCTTCACACTTTGATGTTAAGGCTGTCAGTAGTCTGGCAGCCGTGCTAGGTGTTGCTGTTAGGCTTCGGAGACCGGTGGCCACCACATATCACGCTGGGAGTCGCTACTAACCAGGATGCGTTGTTTGGACTACCCCTGCTGTAAGTAAGAACCTTGATCCTTAAGCTGAAAATCTGTAAAAAGCGTATTGCAGGCGCATGTGGCTCTGTTCGGCTTCGGATGCCGGTACCCACCACCAACACGTTGACGGCCGTTGTTAAGCAAGCTGCGTCTAGTCTAAACTACACCCTGCTGTAAGAACCTCGATTCTTGAAATTTCTTAGAAGTTGCCTGTCAGACAACTGAAGGTAAGGTGGTCGTTTCATGTCAAAGAACGAGAAAGAAGAAAGCCAAGGGCTTTGCGAATCGTTCTTTGACATTCACTAGTGCTTGTAAAAGCCTAGATAGACTAAATAAATGATACTGACCGAATATGTAAATGATTTGTTATTTTCACATGGTGGATGAAAGTCTCAACCTAAGTTTAATAATATTTGTTATCAACTGGTTCAGGTGCAGCGTGGTGGTCGATGGCATCGCACCTGGCGGCGCAGGACTACCTCGCGCGGCTACAAGCGTCGGGCCTGAACTTCCCACCTATGGCGGACCCTTACTCAGCGTTGTCCGCGCTGTCGGCAGCCGGCCTGAAGCAGCCGCAGAAGCCGAGCAAGCAGCCTAATAGGAATGAGAGGTAAGACAACTCTACATTGATCATAGCATTCGGTGTTGCGCTGCCCTTATCCAGCGATTTCTCGTGATCTTCGCCAGATTGTAGCTTCATCTTGTAGGTGCCTGCCAACGGAACATTGTCCAGTCATTGTCTACTCATCATCAGCCATTTTTGTGTCCCCACTGCTGGGGCACTGTTTTATGGATAGATAAAGAGAATAGATCATGACTCATCACGCAGGCCCTATGCAATGCAGAATACTGGATAGACAACAATAGCCTAAGCTCTGGTGGTCGATGGCGTTCCACCTGGCGGCGCAAGCGTTGGGACTGAACTTTCCTCCTATGGCGGACCCTTACTCCGCGCTATCCGCGCTGTCGGCAGCCGGCATGAATGAAAGTTTAGTAACTGGTCATACCATAGGCCTCTCCCAATGAACTCCACAACTGTTAGTCCTACCCCCGCGCTGCCAGCATTAAGCGGCTTTCCGCAATCTTCACTAAATCAATGGTCCACCTTGTGGATGCTGATCTTGTGGCCTACCCACGGCACATCGTCCAGTCGTTGTCTAGTCAACATCAGCTGCCATTTTACTATCGCCACAGCTGATTATCCATACAAATATTATAAATATGAAAGTAATGTAACGTGATATTGTCGTGTAGTCCGTGCGAAACCGAAGGCGGAACGGAATACTAGTATGTCCCTAAAGCAAGCAACTTAGTAGGAATGAGATGTAACTTTTCATCGTCAACTAATCATCTAGGCATATGCGTGCCCTAAAGACATACACAACGATCGATCTTGCGCTGCTCGCATCCGTTTCTTGCGACCTTTACCAGATGTAGGTTTATCTCGTAGGATCCTGCCATCGGACCGGTGGATCCAGGATTTGGTTGAGGGGGGGGGGGGGGGGGGGGACTATTGACGATCTTAGCTTATTCAAACGACAATGGAAATAAACATAACAGACTAACTTCTTTGCAATTTCTTTTGCGATTGAGGTCTCTCAAAAAATACTCCATACACACACGGGCCACCGACTACAAACACAAAACGCCGCACCGACCGACCCATTTCCTGCAGTTTTCATACATCCTCACACGGTTGACGCCGCTTGTCTTCACTTGTTTCTTCTTCTAGTTTCAAGTGGCAGCGTTTGTGGCTGTCGCGTGTGGCTCGTGACTAGTTCCCAATCACGCAAAAACGAACCTTCCACCTTTAATATAAAGTTCATTCTTCCAGGTCGGGCCGCAGTAGCACCTCTTCTGGCGCGTCCAACAAGGAGAAGATTCCATCTACCAGCACCAGCAACTCCCAACCGCACATGAGTGAGTGGGGCACGTATCACTTCTAATGCTTACGGGATAAGGGCGAGAATAGCTTGGCAATTAGTACATTATAGTGGCGCACATATTACTTCTTGCTTACAGTATAAGGGCTAAAATAGATTGGCTTGGCATATGTACTGTTTAATAAAAATAAAAAAACTTAAGAGTATTTTACTAATATTTTTTTATTTCTTTAAAATGTTTTTTATTATTAGCCATTATTAGTTATTATTAGCTATACAAAACAAGTTTTTATTTTGAATTAAGTATCTTGAAAATTTTCAAAGTTAAAGGACATCAAAAGAATTCAAACTTTTTTAAATGGAGCCTGGCATACCTAGTTGCAAGTATGACATATTTTGGGTGTACACATATAAAACGTAGTCAACCGAGAAAATAATAATTACAATTTTGACAAAATACTGTAAAAATTTTGTAAATGATATACTTACCTACTTTTTGAAATATTTCACTTTGAATGTGTAAAATAAAATTGTTTCACATCTTCGCACTGAAATATTTCAGAAGTATTGGCAACTTAGGTATGCCAATAAGGTTCGATGCCTCTTCTTATCAGTCAAGGAGAGAACGACTATCTTTGTGAATGACGTCACTAAGTCAGTAGCGTCCTAGTCTCGCCGTAGAAGATATCGTTTTAGAAAGAGACAGCTGTTCTTAAATGTTATATTTTTTAACTTCATCGTTAATATCTACATTTTAACAACAGTGAAATACCCTATTGAATAAAGCGTTATTTTACTGCTGCTAGCTCGTTTTGAGTGGGTACTTAATACTCTTAATGCTTAGGTACTACGTTTAATGGGTCGTACGCTCAAAAATCGTTATAAGGATTATGACAAACTAGCGGATCCTCGCGGTTTTACCTGCGTGGTACTCGTTCCCGTGAGAATATCGGGATAAAATATACCTATGTCACTCAGCCCCCCTAGCATGACCAACAAAATGGGATATGATATGATAAGTTATCCGGTTTAACTGTCAAAAGACTATGGGTTTTGACGTTTGAATGTCGATAAGTCGCTTTATCATTCGATACATATCGCGTTTTGGGTGGTCATGCTAGGCTTACTGGAAGAATGTAGCTTTCTAATGGTCGAAGAATTTTCGAAATCGGTCCAGTAGTTTCGGAGCCTATTCTATGCAAACATACATAATATTTATAATCCAAAACGCCATTTTTGAGTTCCTCCGGAACCGTCTTCTAATTTGAATACTTTTGTTCCTCCAGGGTCCAGCTACGGTTTCCCCAAGACTTCCTCCCCGTCCACGATGCACTCGCACTCGCAGTCGCTGTCCAGCCTGGCGTCGCTCAACAGCCTGGTGTCGCATCAGCCCAAAAGCAGCAAGCAGCCGCCGCCGCAGTCCAGTAAGTATGCATAAACTAGTAGTCAGTATACATGTAAGTATACACAGAGATTTTTTTAATCTACAACGGGGAAACTCTTAACCTTCATTTATGAAGAACAATGAAGTAAAAGTGAGAAATAAAGTAAGGCGCTCTGAGCATTGAAATGTGTACGAACCACCCACGCATTTTAATGAGTTAGGTTAGGTCAGCAAGACTGAAGACATAATTAATAAGATAAAAACGTAAAACAAGTATTACTAAAGACATTACTTCAAGACTGAAGAAAGAAAACTTAGGCACTAATGACAAGGCAGTATGGTCTCAGACCTTAGCCTGTTCCTAAGGAACGAATATACAGGGCGTCCCAAAACTATGTCACATAGAGGGAAAGTACCTTAAATACTGAAGATATTAAATTTTACTGAAAGAAGACTTCATTTTTATTTTAAAAAGAAAACAAACTGCATTCAAAGAATTTTAATCGATTATACCTAAGCATCTGTTAAGTAACATAGCATCTTAAATAAAAAGAAGACTACGAAATTTAACATTTAATGTTGAATAACAAGTTTTTTTTTTTACCTTCAGCGGGTTCGATTCTAAGTTCAGACAAGTGATTATTCAAAATTCTTTGAATGCAGTTCGTTTTCTTTTAAAAATAAAAATGAAGTCTCCTTTCAGTAAAATTTGATATCTTCAGTATCTAAGGTACTTTCCCTCCATGTGGCATAGTTTTGGGACGTCCTGTATAAAAAAAAAAAACCTTCATTTATTTAACCCTCGACGCAGCGCAAAGAGGGGTGTTATAAGTTTGAAGCCTATGTTTGTGTGTATGTACGTAGTGCCTAAACGGATCAAGCGATTTCAATGCGTTTTTTAATTGAAAGCTAAATTTATCGAGATGGTTCTTAGCTACGTTTGGTGAAAATCCATCCGGCCATTTATGGAGATGGTTAACTGCCTGCCAAAACCGTAAAAGATACAGAGGTGGAGCTTTGACTAAAATAATGTACACCCTGGGCAAATTTAGGTGCAATAAAAAAACAAAATGGCGTTAAAAAAAGTCTGTCTGTTCCGATATTCGTAGTGCCTAAACGGATCAAGCGATTTCAATGCCGTTTTTTTAATTTTGTGTGTTATTTTTACACATGCACACAGACATACACACACACACACAAACTGTCTATTGTTTATTTTTTTGCCTGTAATGTAGGTAATGGTTTTGATGTTGTTTAATTTATTTTTCTTTTTATCTTATGTCAAGTGGTGTTTCTCCGTACTTTGAAAGCAAGTAAATGCTGGTACTCACGTTTTTCTTAACTAAATATTTAGCTTTTTTGCCAATTATCCAGAGGGCCTACTCTGAAACGCAAAACTCAGGGGCGGGACTAACTTGCGATTTGCGTTTTAGAGTAGGCTCTCTGGATCGCCGATCGCGTGATCGCGATCAAGATCAAGATGTATCGTCCCGTCCGGTGTAGCTTAAACTATTAACAATAATTTTCTACCACCAGGTCGCAAGCCTACAGCCCCAACCTCATCTTCCAAAGGCAAGGAGCGGGATTTAGCTCTATTGCGTGGGGATCTCATGTTAGCGCAAGCGGCAGCTCACGGTGCCTACCACGCCGCCGTCGCAGCTGCTGCTAAGGGGAAGGTTGGTATCTATTGTTATACGAATAAAGTGTATTATCGTTAAGCAATAACCTTAAGAGCCTACGCGCACTTGTGATTTTTAATCGGGCGATAGTTTGAACGTTCTCAGTATAGAGTTAAATGGCAGTGCGCGCACTGACGATTAAAAATCGAGTATATCTCGGGATACAATATTTACAGCGGACCGCCCGCCGTACGCCCGCCCGAGCGAGATAGAATATATGCGATAGAAAGAGATGTAACGTCTAGCCGTTCGTAATTAGAGCCGTACAAGCTGAATTCTACTTTATCGTGTTGAAGTCCAACCTGGCACAAAACAGGAAAGAATGGCGCACTTTATTGTCGGAGGCCAAGATCCACTTCGGGTCGCTGAGCCAGCGAAGTAAGTAAGTAAGTAAGTGTTGAAGTTAGAGTTGCTATTTGTTTAAATGGTTTCGCGGAGTGCAGCTTCTTCTACACAGCGGAGTGTTACTATCATTTATTCTGTGATTTAGGCGCGCATTAAGATTTAGCGGTACTACGAGGAGGAGTTAGTCTCTATTGTTATACGGATAAAGTGTATTATCGTTAAGCAATAACCCTAAGGCTTGTAGATTTGTTGAGAAAGATGAAGAAAAGGCAAGGAGTGAGATCTAGCATCACTTACTACCACTTACCACGCTGCTGTCGCGGCTGCTGCTAAATAGAAGGGTAGTCTCTATTGTTATACGAATTAAGTGTATTATCGTTAATCAATAACCCTAAGGCTTGCTAGATTTGTTGACAAAGATGAAGAAAAGGCAAGTAGTGAGATCTAGCGTTACTTACTACACTTACAACGATGCTGTCGCGGCTGCTGCTAAGGGAAAGGTTAGTCTCTATTGTTAAAAGAATATAGTGTATTATCGTTAAGCAATAATCCTAAGGCTCGTAGATTTGTTAGGGGAAGGTTCGTATCTATTGTCGTAATATTAAGGATCATTTTCATTTAGCAATAACATTTAGGCAAGCATTAATATTTATCGTTACTACGAGGAGCTCGCATGTTTATTTAAAAAATTGATACAAAAAAAATCACATTGTTTCAGAACATGTCATCCCTCTACCCCTTCGGCATGCCCGGTTCGGAGAAGGACCGGCATTCGGGCATAGATTCGCTTACTGGCCTGCCTCACACAATACTCAGGTGATTATCACACTTATCCCTGACTTCATAGAGTTCAAAATATGACGAATTTACTTTATGCTATAAACACTGAAGAGTAAAACTCAAAATCTGTCAAATTAACTTATTACAAAGTACCTCTGTCCTCACACTTATTCCTAGAAAATAAAGATTAAAGAAAGGTTTAATTGAATAAAATTTATTTTCATAATTCTTAAAGATATTTTAGTGATAGGATTTTTTTATGTCTTATTAATTATCAAAATATTTTTAGTGCTGCTTTGGAAGGAGGGTAAGCTATTATCATAATACATTCATTGATACGGTAGACTCAATCGTAAAAACTGTTTTCATTCCATTAAATTCAATGAAAGATCCTAAAAGTTTGAGAGCTGACTTAAATAGGAGCGTTTTACCTACCATTAAAACGCATATTGTGTCCGGAGCCTTATTCGAAGCCTAGGTAAACATATTTTGAGAAAGCCCTTTCCGTTTCCGTTCGACATCAATTTTCCTATTGGTCAATCATACCAACGTGACGTCACTTCCGTAACGTCATCCTAAGTCACGTGATCCGAGTTCACCTTTTAGCAATGGCGGAAGATTTGTGTCATTGTAGTCTCAAAATCTGAAACACTTGACAACCATTAAGGATAAAATCTACACCAGGCAGGTCTTAAAGCTAGGCTTCGAATAAGGCTCCGGACACAATATGCGTTTTAATGGTAGGTAAAACGCTCCTATTGTGTCCTTTCGCCGTTATTCGAAGCCTAGGTAAACATATTTTGAGACCTTGTTTGTTATCGCCTGGTGAACGAGGACGCCAATGTGACATGTATCAGCAATTATGACATTAATCTTATACCTTTTGACAAATTCGACAGGTACTTGGGGTAGGTACTCGAATTAATTGTTTAACTTTATAACTCAACATCACAAATTAATACTGATATCAGAAACGTTATGCTATTACTATCAAACATTCAAGTATGTCATACAATAGTACGTAAGTACCTATATAATGAAAATATGAGCACGGATGACAGAATATGATTGAAATAAAATGTATAAGTGCTTATCTCAATCTATCAAACCTTATTCATAAATATGTAAACTATGTTACATAAATCATTTACATATTCTTGAAATATTCAAAATCTGAAAAGAAACAAACATTACAATAACACAACTTGTGCTATCCCTTATATATTTTAAAAGCAAAAACATCTGAAAATCTTTTGGCTAAGTCTCTTCTGACATACCATCGATACGATATGATCTGAAAACACATAATAAAGAAAAATATAAATACAATTTAATAATTGTAAAAACTTTCGGCACAAGAAACCATAAGCACAAGACTCTTATCTTCCCTAACTGTAAAATCATGTTGCTTTAAATTATTATTTTATACTAGTGACACGCTAAACTCTCGAGCACTAGCATTGTTATGAAGCTGACGACTGTTTCTCAGTATATCCTTTACCGCTATAGGGAAATTATTATTCATAGGAAATTTACTAAAATAAATAATTTGGGGAATTTTAATATACTACTGTGTAGCCCCAATCTAAGCAAAGCTTGTCCTATGGCCAAGATGCCCAAGTCGTAATTCTTATGGTTCTGTAGGGTGCGTAGCATTAAGTCCACCTATGTACTGTAATTTGTGCATGAAGAATTAAATAAATAAATAAACATGTATGATCACGCACAATTGTGATGACCACATCTACTGTGTTCCACAGTTTATTGAAACGAAGGTTTCCCATGCAAAATTAAGTAAATTAAAACTAGTCCTACCTTATGGTAAGGGATACTGTCCGTAATCCAGGGGGCTGGTCGCTGTCTTGCCGGCGCGCGCGCGCCTGGCCAAGTAGGTCTTCACCCAACCCCGAGGGGAAACTCTTATAGCTAACACTCTTAAAACTACACAATGCCCTAATAGGCCGCTAAAACTTTCCCGGCGCTTTTCAAAGCGAACACACACGGGTTACAAGTCCGTACCCCGACCGGAGCCCTAGTAGGGGCAAAACGAAATCTCGGTCCCAATATGGGTAGGTAACTAGCGCGGCACGTCGCTACAGAAACACACGAACTTGTCTCACGGCTGCTTACGGCCAACTGGCGATCCTACACCGGCCGGCCGAGCGCATTGTCTCGTGACCTTGACAATGACAACGCACCGCTCGCAGCGCGGCGCGAACATCCCCCCGTCCCGGACAGTAGCAAACTGTCCGCCAACTCAATCTAAGGGCAGGCGAGAGAGGGTAGCGATCGCTCGCTTCAAAACAGAGTCCCCCACCAGGACCTCGGCAAACCTGGGCACACCATCCGACCCCGGATGAAGCTGAACAATGCGTCCTAAACGCCAGCGGAGGGGCGGCAGGTTTGGATCCTTTACCAACACGAGGTCTCCTGTCTTGGGTGGGGTCGTCCTATCCGACCACTTAACGCGTTGCTGCAAAATGTGCAAATACTCCAGATGCCAACGGCGCCAAAAACTCTGCGTAAGCTGCTGGAGCAATTCAAATCGCGAGAGCCGTCCGGAGGCCACTTCGGAATAAGGATATTCCGGCAAGGCGTTAAGCGGTCTGCCAATCAAAAAATGGCCCGGCGTAAGGGCCTCTAAATCATTCGCGTCCGAAGACAACGGACACAACGGACGCGAGTTGAGGACCGCCTCAACCTTACAAAATACGGTCGCGAGTTCCTCAAACGTGAGGACCGTCTCCCCAATAACGCGACGAAGGTGAGTTTTAGCGGCCTTTACAGTTGCTTCAAAAATCCCTCCCCAGTGGGGGCAGGATGGCGGGGAGTACTGCCATCGTACCCCTCTGCGAGAGAGTGTGGATCCGATCTCAAAATTATTCCTATCCAAAAATTCACAAACTTCCTTTAAATACCTATCGGTGCCCTTGAAATTGGTTCCACAATCGGACCTGATTAACGACGGCATTCCGCGGCGAGACACAAAACGATTCAACGTGGCTACAAAGGCTTCTGTGGTGAGGGCACTAACCACCTCCAGGTGGACCGCTTTAGTGGCCAAACAAACAAATACACACAAGTAAGCCTTTTCCGTTCTAGCATTACGAAGCCGCGATGTCTTAACGGTAAATGGCCCCGCAAAATCCGTTCCAACTCCTGAGAAGGGCATCGATTCGTTCACTCGATCGGCAGGCAAATCACCCATCTGGGGCTGCATCGTATCGGCGCGCAAACGATAACACGGGAGACAACGAAAAATAACGGATCGGATTATTCTCCGCGCTGACAAAATCCAGAACTCTCGTTGGAGGAGCGCGGTCAAAGCATTACAACCGGCATGAGCATTCTTTACATGTCGGTCTGTAATCAACAGTCTAACTAACGGTCCATCCTTGGGGAGCAACAAAGGGTGGCGTGATCCGTACGGCAGGTTGGCATGTCTGAGCCTACCTCCGACACGCAGCAATCCGGTACTGTCCAAGAAGGGATTCAACCGCACCAAGGGTCCCTTCAGCTTGGGCTTACTTGAGCGCAGGGCTTTCAGCTCCGGTTCAAACTCTCGCTGTTGCGTCACTCGCAACCAATGCAACAGAGCGTCTTGCCGCTCTTGTGGGGCGAGGACCGGAGACAACGATTTCTCCTGAGGCTGGCGACAATTTCGCACAAAGCGCCTCATCCAAGCAGTCACGCCGAGCAACTTATCCAAAGAACTGTAGCGGTCTAACAAAAACTCCATCTGCGGAGCCGCCACCGTCTCCACGGCGTGAACACGCATGCCTAGGTCTGGGACTCTGGCCACAGCCGGGGTGGCAGGCCATGAGCGCTCAGGCCGTAACAACCATGATGGACTCCACCATAGGTGGTGGTCCACTAACTCAGGCGCCTCGCAGCCGCGGGAGGCACAATCTGCGGGGTTCAGTTCGCCCGGTACGTGGCGCCAAATCAACGGGGCCTTTGAAGTCTGAATTTGTGAGACCCGGTTGGCCACAAAAACCTCAAGGGTGTGGACTGAACTCTTCAGCCAACAAAGGACGACCTGGCTGTCAGACCACGCAAATATCGACTCCAAGTCGACACCGTTTCCCAAGGTGTCGGCAACATGATTGAGTAGCCGTACTAAGAGAGTGGCGCCGGACAACTCCAACTTCGGAATGGTTAGCCTAGTCCGAAGGGGGGCGACCTTACTCTTGGCCGTAACTAAGTGTACGGCGACAACGCCTGCTGCATCCACCGTTCGGATGTAAACGGCTGCCGCGTATCCGCTTTCGGACGCGTCACAAAAGCCGTGCAGGGAGGCTTTAAACTTTCCCGAAGGCAGCATTTGCCTCGGTATACAAACCCGATTGACGTCGGGTAGGGATGACACGAACCTCACCCACTCTCGTAGGAGGCTACCAGAGAGGGGCTCATCCCATGACAATTCCGCAGCCCAGAGCTCCTGTAGGAAGCACTTCATCGAAAACACTACAGGGCTGAGCCAACCGTTCGGATCAAAGGTACGGGCTACAGTAGACAGCACCGTGCGTTTAGTCCAGACCTTTGGGTCTGGCAGTTCCAATCTATATGTGAACAAATCCGGGACTGGTCGATACTGGACTCCCAAAACAGACAGCATGTCTGGAGTCTCCGGATTTTCAAAGAGGAGCGGCTCTTGCTGGTGGTCCTTAGGCAAATCTGCCAATAGGTCCGGTGAGTTAGACAGCCACTTCCGCAACTCATAGCCACCAGCCCTCAAGAGCGCAATCAGCTCATCACGTAAGACGAGAGCCTCATCTAAGCTCGAGGCCCCCGTGCAGATATCGTCGACAAATAAGGCCCCCCCCTCAATAAGAGCAGATGCCCGGGGATAGCGTAGCCGTTCGCGCTCTGCGAGCTCCAAAAGCGAACGGATCGCCACAAAGGGGCTCGACCGCAAACCATAAGTGTTGGTGTTCAGCTCGTAAGCCAACATCGGATCCTGGGGATCCTCACGCCAAAGGATGAGCTGGTATCGTCTATCCTCCGGGTGAATCACGGTCTGTCTGAACATCATGCGGATATCGGCCACAAAGACGACAGCGTGCCGGCGGAAGTTGGTCAAAACATCACAGACATCGTGATGCAACTTCGGCCCCGCATGCAGACACTGATTCAACGACACTCCGGTTGACGTGGGCGCTGAACCATCAAAGACCACGCGGATCTTCCCATTGGAAGTCTTCAAAACAGCGTGGTGTGGCAGGAAGTAATGTTCCACATTACGCCAGTCCAACTGCGAGATGGACATGTGCCCAAGGTCCAAATACTCCCGCATGAAGTCTATATACTTCTCCTTGAATGCGGGATCCCTGGCCATCCTACGCTCCATGGACAACAATCTCTTCTCGGCCATCGGTCGGGAGCTCCCTAAAGGAGGGCGAACCGCCAAGAAGGGCAAGCGGGTAATCAAGCGACCCGAGAGGAGGCGCCCAGTGTTGTTCTGGTAGAACAATTCGCACTCCTCGGCTAACGGATCCAACCGCTTGGCAGTGGGGGGTTCCTCCACCTCCCAAAACTTTTGGAGAACGTCGGACAAAGTAGAACCGACAATGGTCTGGCGGTCTACCGACGGGGTCTCTGGTGTCTGTGGTACCTTTCCCATCACCACATGACCCAGCGACGAGGACAAGGCGACAAGATCGGCTGTCTGCAAAACTCGCTTGCTTCCATACAATACACGACCGAGGACATCCGCACCAATCAACAAGGGTATTGGGCCCGGTCGGTGGAAGGAAGGATCAGCCAAAGCCAGTCCAGACGTCAGCTCAATCGTGGATGGCGGCACTCGCACTTGCGGGAGTGGTCCAACCACCTTATCAAATACTATCGCCGAAGCACCGATCTTCGGCCTTGGCGTGAAATGGGGGGAGAAGGAGAACTCAACTCGACCAATCGGATCAGGGATCCGCGAGTCTCCCACCCCCCGTACCGCTTCGTGATGCGGCACAAGCAAAAGACCCAGCTGTCGGACAAGCCACCTGGACATTATGCACCCCTGGGCACCTGAGTCCAAAAGGGCACGCACCGTTACAACATTGCCCTTAGGTCCCCAAACATTCACGGAGGCTGTTGGCAACAGCACAAGCTCCGGAGGGGTGGTTGGGTCCGACAGGGGCGCCATTAAAAATTTTGGGGGGGTACTTGTCCCCCTCGCGCCTGAGTCGGCGCGCCAAATGTGGGACGCTCGTACCGGGCGAGCGGGTCCCAATCGGGTACATACTGGCCCCGACCAACAGCACTCCTAGGTGCAGGGTAATACCCGTGTGGGGCGTGCCTCGGTACATAGTACCCCAATCGAGGCCTCTCCATTAGGGGGGGGGAGTAGCAAATAGGGCCCGTGCCCATCGCCACCGTGGCGTACTCTTGTGGTACCCCCCTACCCCCGCCCGTGGCGGGGGCGTCTCTCCTATAGTTCCCCCTCTCCGGGGGGGACTGAACGGGGGGGCTAAGCCCCGCCGAATCTCTAGGGGACCGGTTCCGGGCTGCCGGGCCCCCGCCCGTGCGCGAGGAATTCGAACCCCGGTCGCTCCCGGCGTCCTTGCGGTCCAAACAAAGGAGGGGGTGATGCCTCCCTCCGCAAAGACGACAATCCTCTGTCTGGGGACACGCCGACTGCATGTGTCCCCCCAAACACCTATAGCACCATTGGCGCTGTTTCGCAACGGCCCTCCGTCCCTCTGGGCGGAGGCCTCTAAATTTGGCACATTCGTGCACCACGTGCCTATCTCCCCTGCAATACCTGCACCGCTCACTCGGTGCGGGGGGAGGGGACTGCTGGAAGGCAGCATACCGATTGGTCGGGCGACGGGGCTGTTCCCTCGCCGCCACCATACGACCAACACCTGGAACCGGGGCGGGCTCCAGGTGGTCCGTCACCCTACATTCGTCCTCCAAAAAACGAAGGAGGTCCGCGAAGGGCGGGAGATACGAGGCGCTGTCGCCTCCGTACCTCTGCTCGAAACGCCCCTTCATTTCAGCGGGCAATTTGGCGAGGACTATGTGCAGCAGTATAAAGGACCACTGATCCACCGGCAGGTCCAATCGCCTTAGGGAGTTGACCGCTGACAGTAGCGGGTTCAGCAACTCCCTCCGTAACAGGTGTACCCGCGTGATTCGCGGGAGGGCCAAAATCGTGGCCACGTGGGTGTCCGCCAGTAACCGGACATTCTGGTACCTGCTAACCAGAAGCTGGCGAGCCACCTGGTAGTTGTCGTCACTGATGAGCAGGTGCTGGATTACCGAGCTGGCCTCTCCTCGCAGGGAGGAGCGCAAATAGGCCAACTTCTCACTAGGGGATAAGTCCCGTCGTGAATCCACCAAACTGTCAAACAAATTAATGAAGCCCATCCAGGCTGACAGATCCCCATTAAAAGTGGGAATCTCCAATGTAGGCAATCGGCCTAGCAACGCCGTCGGGGTAGGTTTGACCTCCCCGCTCAAAACCGGCTCCCCCTTCCGAACAGCCAGGGCCCTCTCAGCCGCCTCCGTGAACTGGTCAGCCAGCTCATAGGCCTGGGCTACATCCTGCTCCAGCTGTTCCGACACGGCATCATCAGCTGGGGGGTTCTCCAAATAATACGCGCGACACTCCATGGCGTGGCGCTCCAGGTCTTGCAGCCGAGCTGCCAGCCCGCCATACCGAGCTAGCAACGCGCCTACCCGGTCGGCTCGGTCTATTAATGTGACCGCACAAGCAAGCCAACGCAAAGCTCCTTGGATGCCAGCCCTGGATACGGCGGTCGGATTCGTAGGAGCCATTTATAATCCGTTGAATAAACAAAGCAAACAAAGAAATATAAAAGTGGTAAACATCAACAAAAAAAACAATAGAAATAGGTCGCGTCACGATAATATAAAACACAATTAAAATTCGGACGACATACACGGACCCTACTATTTTCATAAATTATTAGCAACTTACCAATTTCAAGGGCTAACAATATAACGGTATAAACAAAACGTATAGGATTAACGGTATGGCATACCTCGCAAATCAACTACTAAACCGTTATCAACAAACAAAAACAAAACTATTTTTAATAATAATACTCGTAATTTAATACTACTAATAATTAAAACTAGTTCCACTTTTTTAACTAGGCAAGCGGACTCGGAACAAACACTAGTATGTGGTACTAATAAACAACACTTTCGAACGAAACTATTCGTCAAATAAATCCGGACACACAAAAAAAAATATACACATCTAGGCGAGTAAACTCGTATCAAATCACTAGTATGTGGTACTAATAAACACACTTTCGAACGAACTATTCGTCAAATAAATCCGGACACACAAAAAAAAATATACACATCTAGGCGAGTAAACTCGTATCAAAACACTAGTATGTGACAACAATTATATTAGTGTCTATCTATTATCGGATCCACCAAGTGAGAAACATTCGCTTCGAGAATTTACTAGAACAATTTCTTAGTACTTCAAATCGTCTCGGGATCTTCAAATACCCTCGAGATTTCAACAAAAAAAAAATAATTTTTAGGTACGCTTTTTACTATGAAATTTTATGTAGTTAATTTTAATATTAAAATTAATTATATCAACTAAGCTCTGCTACTAAAAATATGATCACGCACAATTGTGATGACCACATCTACTGTGTTCCACAGTTTATTGAATCGAAGGTTTCTCATGCAAAATTAAGTAAATTAAAACTAGTCCTACCTTATGGTAAGGGATACTGTCCGTAATCCAGGGGGGCTGAACGTTGTCTCGCCGGCGCGCGCGCGGGCAAAACGATCTCCACACAACCCCCGATGGGATACTCTTACAGCTAACACTCTTATACTACACAATGCCCTAATAGGCTGCTAAAACTTCCCGGCGCTTTTCAAAGCGAACACACACGGGTTACAAGTCCGTACCCCGACCGGAGCCCTAGTAGGTGCAAAACGAAATCTCGGTCCCAATATGGGTAGGTAACTTGCGCGGCACGTCGCTACAGAAACACACGAACTTGTCTCACGGCTGCTTACGGCCAACTGAGTGCCGTGTTGCGCGGACGGCGCTTGGCGGCGAACCCACGAATGCACGTGAATGAATGAATCACGCGCGGCGTGAACAATGTATTTTGTAAATACATGGTTATGTTACATACAAAACACTTCGATCAACTAAACATAATATTATACTTAAAATATTGAACCCACGACGATCAGTTCAACTGTTGAATCACTACACCAAATTCAAAGAGAAAACACATTATTTAAAGCTTTGTGCTAGAGAAGATGTCAACTATTGCTACGTTTGTGCAGTGCAAGATGTATTAAAGTTTGATTGCAAAAATTAACGTTAACATTATTCGACTAAATAGGATCGCAGATACATATAACATCCTAAACTACTTGTGCCGGCTTGTCTTACCGGTCTGACAAAAAGCGCGATCATGTATAAAAATCAAGTAAATTTCTGAAAGTAATGTAAGCACATGCCTTATTTTACAAGATCAAAACAAACGTAGTTCGTATTTTAACTTCTTTAAAGCATCTGCTATTTTGTAACAAATCTTATTTGCATACAAATCGAATTAATGTAACTCATTAAACTCTTTTAATTAAAAGATAAATTGCAAAAGATTTGCAAAATTTTGTCATAACTTTTACTATATCTATCAATCAATCAAATATTGATTTATTCACATAGACATATTATTATAATAAGCATGTAGGTCCTTAAGGATAAAAATTTGAATCGTCAATATTTTCCTAGCACCCATTCAAGACTTTTTTAACTGTAACTATACATATAAATATAATAATAACAACGAAAATGACTGGTAATGGCCGATAATGACAGTTTCACTTCATATATTTTACCGACACGGTCCCAAGTTGCATTGCAGGACACAATTTTTTATATAGACTGCCATTCTAAAGACACGTTTCTCTTATTATTAATTACTATCGACTCAATAAAAAAACTCCGTTAATTAGTGCCAATTTAGCTACACGGAACACCTTAAATGTTATATCCACTCTAGCAAAGAAACATAAATATACAAAATTAAAAAATGCCCATTGAGCCCACGGAGTGAGTTATGGCTCATTATACCCATCCATTTAGTAAAACTGGGTTAACCGGGCACATAAAATACCTTGGTAATAAATATAATAAATTCTAACATAATGAACTAAAAAAAAAAATTATTAAAACTCACCAAAGACATTGTTTATCAGAAACATAAGAGACATCTTTTCCTCATCAGAAAAACGAGCAATTTCTTTGAGTTGCCCTAATGCTAGCATGCAAGGGCATAATTTTGCTATTGTACAAGACAGTGTTCTTGTGGAGCGACTGTCAATCTGAAAACTCGTAAATTATTATCAATGATCAGATCACAAATTTTACATTTGTATGGGCCAGTGTCCTTGCGAAATCAATCTCAGAAACTCATTTTTACTTATTCTTCCCAAAAAATTCTTAAATTATCCAATTATTCATTTTATGACAATGATTCATTAAAAGTTCATAAAAAGATGTCTTTGTAGACCCTGTCAATCTCCAAACTGCATTCATTCTAGCCTGGAAAGGCATAATTTTTCTATTGTTTAAGACAGTCAACAAGTACTTTTAGATTGAATACATGAATAGGTAGTTTATATCATAATAACAAAAGGTTTTTCATTTTCAACATTACATACATTACATGAGTGCATGAGTTACATGAGCACAGGAAAAATAATATCAGTAACGGTAATTAGGTACTATTGCCCGTTGCAGGTTGATCTGTATTACAGGCAACAAAATATGGTATATACCTAGTTTTGCCATTTTAAAAGACCGTGATCGTCAGAATTCGTCTCACGATATAAATCTACGGTGCCAGGGAGCAGCCTGCCATATTTATACATGACGATGAGTAAGCATAACAATGCCTGTATCAGATGACTTCACTCTTCTAGACGGCTAAAATAACTATTGCCTATATTAACGAACATAAATTTTCTAAAACGTAAATCTACTGTGGAATAATGTAAAGTAATACCTAATTTATTCGGTGTTCTCCATTAACATTTTCTTAATCTGAACTAAATTTAGGTATGAAACAGTCGAAAGAGCAGACCAGCTCAGCTCGTGCTGTTGCTTACAGCTATGTCAGACTGTCAGGCTCTTTCAGATACGCAAAACGCCAGACACGCATTATCAGAAATCGCAGAATGTCAGATACACGAAAAGTGAGAATCGCAATCCCAACTGGCTTTATAGCATAATTACTTTGACTGCAAAGCTTCTAGTCAGTAGGTACCTATTATTAATCGTTAAAATACTTAATTATTGCTATCACTGCCTGGTGCCCATAGGGAGCCACCGCGATATTTCAATCAATATATAAACTATTAGTGCCAAGCACAGCTTCCAGCGTGCCTAATACTAGCGGGGCTTGTTCGCATATAAACATGAAAGGTGTGTGTAGTCGATATACCTATACCCCGCCCCCCCCCCCTTTTTACTTCCTCGACCGGAAGGAATAAAATATAAATATATAGCATATTTATTTTAATATACAGTTTTTACTTTCAATCATAATTATGGCATTGACGGCACTAATAATATCACGTAATCCAAAAACATAAAAAGATTCATATGCTTATTGTCAAAAACATTGCACCCTGATACTTGCGTAAGCAGGAAATGCTCCCCGTTACTTGCGTAAGCAGGTTATGTTTTTTTTTTTATATTTAAGTAATATTTGTTACCAAAACTTAAAATCTGCGTTCAATATCATATTAAAAATCTCAAGGATAATGAAGCCAATTACGTATCCATTAATAAAACATTATCGAACCAATGGTAGGGGGGTTCGGGGGGGGCACCCCGTCACAACAAAACTTCATAAAGTGACCACCAATGTGGTGGGTCACGTTAGATTAGAATTGTGACAAAAACAAGTCATCACTACGTTAGGTACGGTAGTACTTGTTTACATATATAAAATTCAATAGGTACCGCAGTACGCACATAAAAAAAAACATTTAAGTAAGTTTTCAATATCAAATCATTTGCTCCATGTTACATTACACGACCCACATTAACACTCCCTAAAAGGGGCAAGGGTCAACTGTAGAAAGTATTAAGAATAAACTTTTGCATACAATTCACTAATTTTGCAAATACACTATTCACTTTAAAATATTATTTGCCTTGCGCTAGTTGGTTAGCTAATAAATATATAGGGGGGACGCTTGTTCCCATTTATAATGCAGGTAGCACTCACATACAGACATGGGAGTAATAAAAGTATAAAAGTAATCACCCACTATGTGCCGGTGTAGATACATGATCAAAAACAAAACGTTGAAACAAAAGCAACTAACCAAAATTAGCGCTATACCACTCGACTATACCTACTGACATATTATTTTAGAACTGCAATGATACCATGATTACCATTAAAGAAAATGTCGGTACTTCAAAATGCTTCCGAAACAATAAATCACCATTAGAAGTCGGTACAAATTGTAAAATAGGATTTATAAACTAAACAAGATAAAAGTGTGTCAAGGTCAAGCACGGGCGACGACGGGAGCCGAGACCCACTGTATACTTCCCGATCCTTTCAAAATCCCTAAATCACATTGTATCATTATTAAAAGGAAATCTATTTGAGATAAATGATTAAGATTATGATTTAATCTCTCTGCGCAGATCGCAAAAACTCTCTACTAACTATCACATGAACAGATTTTTCATGGTGAGAAAATATAAAATTTCTTACTTGCTTGTGGGTAAGAAAATAAAAAATCAAAACTTTCACTGACCTGGCGAGGTGTTAAATTACCTCAATTCCTGTGTGCCAATAAAGCTCATACTCCATCTCGTCGTCCTAAATGCTTTGGATTCCACGATACTTTGAAATTAACAGGTGGACATCGAGCCCGACCCGCCATGTTTTCGCGCGCTCACTCACAGGCACGCTCTTTTAAAATTCGAACAATTTTCATAAATAATAATATTACTTTATCCGAGAAAGTAAAATAAAAGAACCACTCGTACAAATTTTAAATTTTTAAATTTCGAACGCTAACAGCGTTTATGATTAGATGTGAACGGTTGCGAAAAATGGACGCCAATGACACAAATCTTCCGCCATTGCTAAAAGGTGAACTCGGATCACGTGACTTAGGATGACGTTACGGAAGTGACGTCACGTTGGTATGATTGACCAATAGGAAAATTGATGTCGAACGGAAACGGAAAGGGCTTTCTCAAAATATGTTTACCTAGGCTTCGAATAACGGCGAAAGGACACAATAGGAAAAAAATATATATAAAAAAACACACACCGCCCCTTATTAGATTCCGGCCCAAATGCCCATTTCTCTAAACCTAACAAATTAAGCTACCGAGAGGCTGAAATTAATTTAAAATCATAACTGATACTAAGACAATATTTCTTTGAGTTATTGCAGCATTTACACGGAGCAATACTTTACTTGGGACAATCCACTAAGCCAATTTAATATTGGCATCGTGTAAATAAAAATAAAAAATAAATAAATAACTTCTAACAATCACACCAATTATCTAAGCCCATGTTAATTTCATTAAGAAACTGTATCATGGAAAACTTGATAACGGATAAATATATACTTAAATACTTTTTGTTTGTAAATACATACTTAACATACATAGTAAACACCCAGACCAAGACAAATAGACATGTTCATGCACACAAATATTTGTCTTGTTCGGGAATCGAACCCGAGACCTCTGGCGCAGAAGGTGGGTAGCCTACCCCTGCGCCAAATCGGTCGTAATAGATACAGTCCACTGCATTGGATTGTCCCCAAGCCAGTGATCAATAGTTATACCTATCTATTGGCTTAGTGGACTGGTTAAGAGGATTGTGTCAAGTAAATACTGCGTACTGGACCATTTGCACGGAGCCAATACTGGCAATACTTGAGACAATCCACTAGCGGCCAGAATTAATAACCTATCCACAGATAGGGATAGGTGCGATCCAGATTAGTTGCTAGGCAACACCTAGCAACAACTGTCGTTAATTCTATGTTAATAGCAAGCGTTGCATAGTAACTAATCTGGATCGGACCTATCCCTATCTGTGGAAATAGGAAACAGACGGCCAGAATTAATAATCTATCCACAGATAGGGATGGGCATGATCCAGATTCGTTGCTAGGCAACACCTAACAACACCCAGGCAACTGTCGTTAATTCTATGTTATTATCAAACGATGCATAGCAACTCATCTGGATCATGCCTATCCCTATCTCTGGATTGATTATTAATTCTGCCTGCCTAGCATGATCGGCTTTTATCACGCAATATGATATAGCACGTCATGCTGTCTTGCTTACCCCATTAAGGTGTAAGCAAGTCAGTATGACGTGCTATATCATATCGCGTGATATAATGAAACGTGAGAATGAGAGTTATCAAAATGATCTCGTGGTGTGGTGCACATGCTAGGCCTACTGGTTGTTTAGATATCTAGAGTTCTTATTAATACTTCATCATGTTATTATCTAATACTTATATTAATTTAATTGTAGTGATCCGTCGTCCGTCCTGGGCGGAGTGAGACTGCCGCCGGACACCGAGATCATCAAATACACCTCCTCGCTGGCGGGGCCCAAGGTACGCGTAAGTTTCCTTCCAAAAATTTATTAATTTTGCTAGTTTTAGTGGGATTTGTACGCGAAGATACGGCCCGATTTTACCGACAAACTTTTTTGCCGTTTCGGTTTTTTCCGCGTGGAACCCGTTTCCATGGGAATATCGGGATAAAATATAGCCTATGTCACTCGGGAATAATGTACCTTACTACTGGTAAAAGAATTTTTAAAATCGGTTCAGTAGTTTTTACAACAAAAATACAAATCTTTTCTTTTTATAATAAAAGTAAGGATAGGCAGGTCCTGTATCGACTTAAATAGGAGCGTTTTACCTACCATTAAAACGCATATTGTGTCCGGAGCCTTATTCGAAGCCTAGGTAAACATATTTTGAGAAAGCCCTTTCCGTTTCCGTTCGACATCAATTTTCCTATTGGTCAATTTTACCCACGTGACGTCACTTCCGTAACGTCATCATAAGTCACGTGATACGAGTTCACCTTTTAGCAACGGCGGAGGATTTGTGTCATTGTAGTCTCAAAATCTGAAACACTTGACAACCATTAAGGATAAAATCTACACCAGGCAGGTCTTAAAGCTAGGCTTCGAATAAGGCTCCGGACACAATATGCGTTTTAATGGTAGGTAAAACGCTCCTATTGTGTCCTTTCGCCGTTATTCGAAGCCTAGGTAAACATATTTTGAGACCTTGTTTGTTATCGCCTGGTGAACGAGGACGCCAATGTGACATGTATCAGCAATTATGACATTAATCTTATACCTTTTGACAAATTCGACAGGTACAAGGGGTACAAGAATTAATTGTTTAACTTTATAACTCAACATCACAAATTAATACTGATATCAGAAACATTATGCTATTACTATCAAACATTCAAGTATGTCATACAATAGTACGTAAGTACCTATATAATGAAAATATGAGCACGGACTGAACATGATTGAAAAGAAAATAAAATGTATACTTATGCTCAATCTATCAAACCTTATTCATAAATATGTAAACTATGTTACATAAATCATTTACATATTCTTGAAATATTCAAAAACTGAAAAGAAACAAACATAACATTAACACAACTTGTGCTATCCCTTATATATTTTTGAAGCAAAAACATCTGAAAATCTTTTGGCTAAGTCTCTTCTGATATAACATCGATACAATATGATCTGAAAACACATAATAAAGCAAAATATAAGTACAATATAATAATTGTAAAAACTTTCGGCACAAGAAACCATAAGCACAAGACTTATCTTCCCTAACTGTAAAATCATGTTGCTTTAAATTATTATGTTACACCTGCTAGTGACACGCTAAACTCCCGAGCACTAGCATTGTTACGAAGCTGACGACTGTTTCTCAGTATATCCTTTACCGCTATAGGGAAATTATTATTCATAGGAAATATACTAAAATAAATAATTTGGGGAATTTTAATATACCACTGTGTAGCCCCAATCTAAGCAAAGCTTGTCCTATGGCCAAGATGCCCAAGTCGTAATTCTTATGGTTCTGTAGGGTGCGAAGCATTAAGTCCACCTATGTACTGTAATTAGTGCATGAAGAATTAAATAAATAAATAAACATGTATTTTGTAAATACATGGTTGTGTTATATACAAAACACTTCGATCAATTAAACATAATATTATACTTAAAATATCGAACCCACGACGTTATTTTTGGCAGTTATACTGTTGACTCACTACCTACACCAAATTCAAGAGAAAAGACATTATTTAAAGCTCTGTGCTAGAGAAGAAGTCAACTATTGCTATGTTTGTGCAGTGCAAGATGCATTAAAGTTTGATTGCAAAAATTAACGTTAACATTATTCGAATAAATAGGATCGCAGATCGCAGGATGTTATATGTATAACATCCTAAACTACTTGTGCCGGCTTGTCTTACTGGTCTGGCAAAAAGAGCGATCATGTATAAAGGTCAAGTAAATTTCTGAAAATAATGTAAGCACATGCCTTATTTTACAAGATCAAAACAAAAGTAGTTCGTATATTAACTTCTTTAAAGCATCTGCTATTTTGTAACAAATCTCATTTGCATACAAATCGGATTAATGTAACTCTAAAAGATAAATTGCAAAAGATTTGCAATATTTTGTCATAACTTTATCTACTACTTATATCTATCAATCAATCAAATATTGATTTATTCACATAGACATATAATAAGCATGTAGGTACTTATGAATCGTCAATATTTTCCTACCACCCATTCAAGACTTTTTAACTGTAACTATACATATAAATATAATAATGACAACGAAAATGACTGGTAATGGTCGATAATGACAGTTTCACTTCATATATTTTACCGACACGGTCCCAAGTTGCATTGCAGGACACAATTTTTTATATAGACTGCCATTCTAAAGACGCGTTTCTCTTATTATTAATTACTATCGAACCAATGAAAAACTCCCGTTAATTACTGTCAATTTAGCTACACGGAACATCTTAAATAGTTATATCCAATCTAGCAAAGAAACATGAATATACAAAATTAAAAAATTTCATTGAGTTATGGCTCATTATACCCATCCATTTAGTAAAAATGGGTTAACCGGGCACATTATATAACTTCGTAATGAATACAAACAATTCTAACATAATGAACTAAAAATATATATATATATTAAAACTCACCAAAGACATTGTTTATCAGAAACATAAGAGACTTCTTTTCCTCATCAACGAAAAACCGAGCAACTTCTTTTAGTTGCCCTAATGCTTGCCCTAAGGGCATAATTTTGCTATTGTACAAGACAGTGTTCTTGTGGAGCGACTGTCAATCTGAAAACTCGTAAATTATTATCAATGATCTGATCTACTAATTTTACATTTGTATGGGTCCGTGTCCTTGCGAAATCAATCTCAGAAACCCATTTTTACTTATTCTTTCCAAAAAATTCATAATTTATCCAATTTTTATGATAATGATTCATTAAAGGTTCATAAAAAGATGTCTTTGTAGACAATATCATTGTTGTAGACCCTGTCAATCTCCAAACTGCATTCATTCTAGCCTGGAAAGGCGTAATTTTTCTATTTTTTAAGACAGTCAAAATCATTTACGTACAAGTACTTTTGACTGAATACATGAATAGTTTATATCATGATAACAAAAGGTTTACATTTTCAACATCATTACATACACAATTACATGAGTTACATGAGCACAGGAAAAAATAATATCGGTAACGTTGACTGCTATTGCCCGTTGTAGGTTGATCTGTATTACAGGCAACAAAATATGGTATATATACCTACCTAGTTTTGCCATTTTAAAAGACCGTGATCGTCAGAATTCGTCTCACAATATAAATCTACGGTGCCATGGAGCAGCCTGCCATGTTTATACATGACGATGAGTAAGCATAAACAATTCCTGTATCAGATGACTTCAATCTTCTAGACGGCTAAAATAACTATTGCCTATAAATTTTCTAAAACATTCTACTGATGAAATAAAGTAAAGTAATAATTTATTCGGTGTTCTGCATTAACAATAGGTACACATTTACCTAATCTAAACTAAATTTAGGTATGAAACAGTCGAAAGGGCAGACCCGATCGGCTCGTGCTGTTCCTTACAGCTATGTCAGACTGTCAGGCTCTTTCAGATACGCAAAACGCCAGACACGCATTATCAGAAATCGCAGAATGTCAGATTACACTAAAAGTCAGAATCGCAATATCCCAACTGGCTTTATAGCATAATTACTATGACTGCATAGCTTCTAGTCAGTAGGTACCTATTATTCGTTAAAATACTAATTATTGCTATCACTGGTGCCCATAGGGAGCCACCGCAGTATTTCAATCAATATATGAAGTATTAGTGCCAAGCACAGCTTCCAGCGTGCCTAATACTAGCGGGGCTTGTTCGCATATAAACATGAAAGGTATGTGTAGTCGATATACCTATACCCCCCCCCCCCCTTTTTTTTTACTTATATTTATTTGAATATACAGTTTCTACTTTCAATCATAATTATGGCATTGACGGCACTAATAATATCTCGTAATCCAAAAAAAAATAAAAAGATTATAATGCTTGTTGTCAAAAACATTGCACCCTGATACTTGCGTAAGCAGGAAATGCCACCCGTTACTTGCGTAAGCAGGCTAATTTAATTAATTCTAAAAATAAAAAGATTCATAATGCTTATTGTCAAAAACATTGCACCCTGATACTTGCGTAAGCAGGAAATGCCGCCCGTTACTTGCGTAACCACAGCTTAAAATCTGCATTGAATATCATATTAAAAATGTCAGGGATAATTAATCCAATTACGTATCCATTAATAAAACATTATCGAACCAATGGTAGGGGTGTTCGGGGGGGCTGAGCACCCCATTTTTCAATATCAAATCATTTGCTCCATGCTACATTACACGACCCACATAAACACTCCCTAAAAGGGGCAAGGGTCAACTGTAGAAAGTATTTAGAATAAACTTTGCAACAACAGTATGTACTTTTAAAATCATTAAATTAAATACACTATTCCCTTTAAAATATTATTTGCCTTGCACTTGTTGGTTAGTTAATACATACATAGCGACGCTTGTTCCCATTTTTAATGCAGGTAGCACTCACATACAGACATGGGAGTAATAAAAGTATAACAGTAATCACACACTATGTGCCGGTATAGATACATGATCAAAAACAAAACGTTGAAACAAAAGCAGCTTAACAAAATTAGTGCTATACCACTCGACTATACTGACATTATTTTCGAACTGCAATGATACTTTTCCAATGGACATGATAACCATTAAAGAAAATGTAGGTACTTAAAAATGCTTTCGTAACAATAAATCGCCACAAGAAGTCGGTACAAATTGTAAAATAGGATTTATAAACTAAACAAGAGAAAAGTGTGTCAAGGTCAAGCACGGGCGACGACGGGAGCCGAGACCCACTGTATACTTCCCGATCCTTTCAAAATACCTAAATCACATTGTATCATTATTAAAAGGAAATCTATTTGACATAAATGATTATGATTATGATATAATCTCTCAGCGCAGATCGCAAAATCTCGCTACTAGCTATCACATGAACAGATTTTTCATGGTGAGAAAATCTAAAATTTCTTACTTGCTTGTGGGTAAGAAAATAAAAATCAAAACTTTCACTGACCTGGCGAGGTGTTAAATTACCTCAATTCCTATGTGCCAATAAACCTGATACTCCATCTCGTCGTCCTAAATGCGTTGGATTTCCACGATAGGTACTTTGAAATTAACAGGTGGACCTCGAGCCCGACCCGCCATGTTTTCGCGCGCTCACTCACAGGCACGCTCTTTTAAAATTCGAACAATATTCATAAATAATAATATCACTTTATCCGAGAAAGTACAATAAAAGAACCACTCGTACAAATTTTTAAATTTTTAAATTTCGAACGCTAACAGCGTTTATGACTAGATGTGAACGGTTGCGAAAAATGGACGCCAATGACACAAATCCTCCGCCGTTGCTAAAAGGTGAACTCGTATCACGTGACTTATGATGACGTTACGGAAGTGACGTCACGTGGGTAAAATTGACCAATAGGAAAATTGATGTCGAACGGAAACGGAAAGGGCTTTCTCAAAATATGTTTACCTAGGCTTCGAATAACGGCGAAAGGACACAATATCTTGAATGAACAACCACAACTTTGATCTGTATTCAATTGACTTAAAGTTCATTATCGTTCCTGACAGGCACCTCCCGGCTCGACGAATAGAGGGAGAAAGAAGACCATATCGTTAGACCCGCCTCAAGTATCGGTACATCCTTCTTCAGGCGACAGAGCGACGCCGGTGCCAAGTAAAAGGCAGAAAGTGGTAAGTAACATTGCTTATTCAGTTATTCTCAACTGATAGAGGGAGAAAGAAGACGATATCGTTAGACTTGCATCAGGTATCGGTACGTCATTCTTTAGGCGACAGGCTGGCGCCGCCGGTGCCAAGTAAAAGGCAGAAAGTGGTAAGAAATAATTCTTATTCAGTTAATCTCAACCAATAGAGGGAGAAAGAAGACCATATCGTTAGACCCGCCTCAAGTATCAGTACATCCTTCTTCTTTTGAAGATTTTTAGGCCGTGGTGACATAAAATTTCCTGCTACTCGGAAAAAGTATGGACTTTTTGATTTTAAACTATAGGACGGTTACAGTTGTTACAAATCTGGTAATAAGATATATATTTCTTCATACCTTTATCTAGATTCCTATAGTTTCACGATCACGATTTTATGATTTTGCCTCGACACTTTTCGAAAAGACCTCCAAAAGATACGAAAATGCAAGATTATTCTTAAATGGGGTTACTTACACTATTGGAAATGAGTTTAATTAGTGGACACCAATAATATTTGAGAAAGAAAGAAAGAGAGAGAGAAAGAAAAAACATTTATTAACGAATACACCACATAACACATAAGTACAGACAAAATACAGAGAATAACAATAGACAAATAAAACAGTTTACAAAAAAAAGAAAGATAAAAACAAATAGACAAGCACATGGTGTGACGCTAAAAGGCCCTGACTCAGCACAAAACTCCTGGGCCATCCGTAGGTGGTTAGGATGACCCAGAAGCGCTGTTATTCTGTCAGGGCCTTAAGGCTCGGACATCACTTAAACAAACAAACCGAAATAGAAACAACAAAACAGAAACATAAACAAGTGGAAGAGCAGTAGGTACATACATTCAGATAAATAAAAAAAGAGAGCTTGAGAGAGACAGTGAACTAAAAAAAAACCTTTTGAAACGTAAAAACCAAATCCAAACATCTACACTGTGGGCATAGAGAAAGATAAATATATTTAAAATCTAGTCTGTAGTCTATGGGTAAAAAATGGCGCAAGCAAACATGGCGTGTAATACGACGTGGCATACATGTGCTATTGTGCTTTTATTTACGAGTCGTACATAAGTATCTCGTGAAAAACGTGGAATGATTTAAACATGGTGCCCCTCGATTCGATTGGCGTCGGCCAGCGGGTGGCCCTCCATATTTAGGATCGTATAGAAGCATTTTTTTTAAAATCGCTGTAGTTTTCTAATACGAAGTGAGTTTGTGTTTTTTTTGCCTAATCTGCAAAATCGGTGTTACTTCCGCTCGCGTCGTTTTCTCATTTCTATCTCGCTTCAGCATAATTTTTCCGAGTATCGCCTTAAATTAAAGTATCTACCGTTGACACGAAAAGAAGAAGTAAAAGTGCTTTGTTTCTAGAGTTCCAACTACATGGTTGGTGCGGTTTGTTCCAGGACCCGTACGGCTCCCGGTCGTCGGTGGAGGTGATCCGGCTGCCGGGCCGGCCCGACCGCGAGCCGCACACGCCGCCGCCCACGCTGCACGACTACGCCGGTACGTATACGTTACTATACAGTGACTTGACTTACTTGACTTAAGGTGGATCGATGAGCTCAGTGGCGCCGCCAATGGAAATAAATCAATTGCATTTTATTAAAGGCTTGGATTCAAAGTTTCAGTTATTTAACTTGGATTTAAAGTAACGTAATTTAATTAGAAAATTGACGTATTAAATTAATCATGCTTTTAGTTAACGGCAAAACGTGTGAGCACAATACCTACATATTTTGTGATCATTTATACCATGTTTTAATGCAAATAAAGAATTAAGATCATTATGATCCGTGCAATAACACGAGTAGTGGGAGCTTAAAAAATCCTACGGTTAAAATAGGGATGGTAAAATTAAAAAAAGAAGTGTGTTTTAATAATAATAGGTAATAATAATAATGAATGACAACGGTGTCGTAATGATATTTTCAACAACTTGCTCATAAAGTGAGCCTTATTGCATCGATCTTAAGGCCATAAACCGAACTATAACACACGCGTGCATAATAATATTATAGTACTAGTTGCGTAATAGAATTATCCCTACAAAGTTAAGTTATAGTTAAGTTAAGTTATATATACCTAACTGCATATTATATGCAAGTAAACAGAGACTTTTCAATTTAACCGGGTAATACAGTATCCCTACAAAGTTAAGTTAGTTTTGTAACTGCAAGTTATATGCGAGTCAACAGAGCATTTTCGATTTCACCGGGTAATAGATACAGTTCTTTTTTTGTAACAACAAAGAGGATAGATAGAGAGAGAGAATAAATAAATGTGTCCCTAATTAAGACAAAAAAATAATTAAGTAGGTATCAAACTATTTATAATCCTTACTTATATTATAAATGCGTCTCTGTCTGTCTGTGTGTTACACAATCACACCTAAACTACTGAACCGATTTGAATGAATTTTGGTACAGAGATAGTCTAGAGCCTGAGAAAGGACATAGGCTACTTTTTATTCCTGAAAAATATCACCTTCCCGCGGGATAACGTCGTGTAGTACACGCGGGCGAAGCCGCGGGCGGAAGGCTAGTTCACAATAATCCTACTATCCTACTTCCTACTAATATTATAAATGTGAAAGTTTGGATGTTTGGATGTTTGGATGTTTGGATGTTTGTTACTCAATCACGCCAAAACAGCTGTACGGATTTGGCTGAAATTTGGGACATAGATACTATGTAGCCTGGAGAGGAACATAGGCTACTTTTTATCCCGGAAAAATTTCACATTCCCGCGGGATAACGTCGTGTAGTCCACGCGGGCGAAGCCGCGGGCGGAAAGCTAGTTTGTTATAAAACATTTGCATTTTATCACTATTATTATAATTATTTTGAAGTAGGCTGTAATATGGCTGTATGTAATCAATCACCTTACATTTGGCGCGTGCAAAAAAAAACTTGCGCGCTTTTTATTTTTCCCTTAGCTATATAGGTTATTGTATTCAATAAATGTTTGTTTTTCCTCGCAAGTGTGTTGAAAAAGTGCGTATGAAACTCGTGAGCAACTTACTCACTAGACACTCGGCTGATTTACGCCCTCGCCTGCGGCTCGGGCTGCAACCCACAGCCTCGTGTATAATGAGCAACCTAGCTCACTTGTATCATAACATACTATTACGATATAGGTTCTTTTTCCTCCTATAAAGTTAGATAAAGTGTGTCAAAACAATATACCTAATATGTTCAGGTCCATAATTCGAATATTCTAAAATGAGATAAATGTGTTTTTGTACAGGTATATCCCGCGAGCTGCTCCAAACCATCGCTAGTCAGAGCGGCGTCAGCCTCGCCGCATTGGAGAGACAGCTGGCCGGCTCCACCAACAACACAGGTATATAATTACAGCCAGCATCAACTAGTACGCGGACCATCGGCGAACTTCGTATCGCCTTATCGACAGCACGCCACCTGCCGGGTCCAATTGTAAATCTAATCTTAACCATTCTCGAAACCACCTGAAGACACACAAAAAAAAAAAACATCAAAATCGGTCAAGCCATTCAGGAGCGTGTATATGTAACATGCACAGAAGAAATAATGTATACACGGTAATTTTTTAATCACCCCGGATAATTTTAGGGATTATTCTACTCATGAAAACAAACAACTTTTATTATTGGACCAAAACTGAAATCGCGAAAAAAAAAAACAGCTGTTCCATACATTTTACTCATTATTTTTGCACTTTGGTAAATAATGTAGAATACCTAATCCCTAAAATTATCCGGGATAAATTACGGTGTATAAAAATATAATATATAACTTTGCTCTCATTGTCAAGTTAATAATTAGTTTACTAATAATTTCATTGTCAAGTTCATTAAATGAGCCATCTGTTATTGCTATGTCCTTACGTGGCGCTGCATTTAGAATAGAACAGAATAGAATATCTTTATTTCCAAGAATATGGTAGTAGATTAAGATGACAAATAATATAGGTTCGGCATATTCTGCCTTCGTTCGGCGTGGAAATTATAAAATTTTCTAAATATTAGTTAATATTTGTAATATCCTATGTACCTACTCACATACTCTGTACAACAAATGTGGCACTCAATAAAGTATTTGAAATTGAAATTGTCTTCTCTTATAATCTTGTTTTAAAATGAACTCTACCGCCATTTATTTAGCAATCTGTGACCATACCAATAAAGTCAATAATTGAAATCTTTGTGATTTCAATACACAGGTATTAGACACGTTTAAACTAAACGTAGGTGTTTAAACACCTACCTTTTAACGACGTTTCACGCGTCTAATACCTGGTGTTCTGAATGGTATAAAATGCAACGCGAAAGTTGAAAAGTGTATATCTTTGTGATTGTCTCCAGATTCCGGCATGAACCTCAGCACTAAATCCGGCGAGGACATTCCCTTAGACTTGGGCGTGAAGCAGTGCTCTATGGACGATGACGCGCCGCTGAATCTATCGCTGAAACCAACACCTTGTAAGTGACGACTTATTTTTTTTTATTTGGATAAGACACACCAACAGTTGACACATTGAGAAACATACCAATTTAAAAAAAATACAACCTTTAAAAGTTATTTTAATTTTTAGTTTTATGCATGCTCTCTTTCGCTTGTGAGGGTAGTAATATCTCCACATTGATGAAATTAACGCTGACTATACAGCGAGTAAGAAGTATTGGATAAATTCGACGCTTCTCGTAACGACTCCGTAGCTCAGTGGTTAGAGCAGTCGCCCGGAAAGCGAAAGGTCGTGGGTTCGAGTCCCATCGGAGCTGATTGTGAGACCGGTCGATTTTTTCTAAAATACTTCATTTTCCATTTTCAACCTTTAAAAGTATTTGATGTGAACACTAATATAGGCGTGTATGTAACTACAGCATTCACAAACAACCAAAATAGTGCATGTAGACTTATCATCATCAACAGCCATTATAGGTCCCCACCATGTCTGTGGTCCCCACTGCTGGGGCACAGGCCTTATGGATAGATAAGGAGAATGGGCCATCCTGGACCGATCGGAAAAGGAATCGGAATCGAATTCTGTGCTTTGTCTTTCTCTATTCTGAAGTGAGTGACTGTGACATACATTCCGGTATCGGGAACGTTTGCGACGGTTTGTGAATAAGGGGCACTATCTTATCTCTAACTGCCGGAACATATCAATGCCGAAAACATAATACGGTATTTTACTGATTTTTTTTTATTTCTTTAAAATGTTTTTCGAAATATTAGCTACACAAAACAAGTTTTCATTTTGAATTATCTTGAATATTTTCAAAGATATAGGACTTCAAACTTTATAATTAGACAAGGACAGGACGCTATCTTAGTGACGTCAGTGGGTTAGTAGCGTCATAGTTTTCCAAACAAAATAAAATAAAATAAAATAAAATAGTCACGCCATAGAAGATTTCGTTTTAGAAAGAGACAGCTATAGTCAAAATCAAACAGATTCTTTTATTATAAAACAGATTCAAATTATTTTTTCACATTTGGTATTCTTAATTGCAATATTTTTTAACGTCATCATTAAATATCTACATTTCAACAACAGTAAAATACCCTATTGTTATGGCGTCATACTTAGATAAAATGGTGGTAGCTAGCCAGGCCTACCACCAACCAAACCGAATACAACATGTACCCCCACTGGGAATCTAACCTGGAACCTCTGGGTCTGAAATCGGTGGTGTGAACCACTAGACCACTGAGGTGGTTAAAGAAGCACTGAGAAGCTCGAGTTAATAAGTCTTTGGTCACCCATCCCGTGACCGACCATTGTGAAAGTTGCTTAACTTCAACGATCGCAGGCCGAGAGCGCTTACCACTACGCCACGGGTTCCTCGTGTTCTGTCCTCAACAGTACTTATATTGATTCAAAATCTACCGTAAAATCAAAGATCAAAGAATCAAAGATTCCGTAGCCAAAGCACATGAGCAAAGAGCATGTAATCACTACGTTTACACATGAGTACTATCAGAGAGACGACTGTCATACAGCGTATGTCATGTCATTCCACTGGCTGAGCTGTCATAAACCGGTTTTTTCCAGTCACGCCGTGTACGTGACACGCCAGTGACAAGCAGCCAGTGGAAACGCACACATGCGCAGCATGCTTGTAGTAGTGTAATCAATGCGCACCCTAATATGAAGTAAAGTCTCTGTTATACGTAGTATTTTTTTTTCCTCTGTGGCCAAAGGGTAAAAACGGGAGCCCATTGCTAAGACTCCACTGTCCGTCTGTCTGTCATCAGGCTGTATCTCATGAACCGTGATAGCTAGACAGTTGAAATTTTCACAGATGATGTATTTCTGTTGCCGCTATAAAAACAAATACTAAAAACAAAATAAAATAAGTAGGTATTTAAGTGGGGCTCCCATACAACAAACGTGTTTTTTTTACGTTTTTGGTACAGAACTTGGCCGGTTTTTATTTATATTGTGTTTTGTTACAGCAAGCCACCAAGCGTCGGACGCCCTCTCGCGGCTAACGTCGCTTAGTAGTTCCTTGAATGCCTCCGCCGGAAACGATCGGATATGTAAGTTTGATGGTTTTTTTTTATTAGAAATTGTAGATTTTCGTCGCTAAAGTTGAAGTACGAATTTGAATTTAAAGTTCAGAAATTAACTTGTAGTTTTAAGTTTAATTTTATTCATAAATACACTAACAGGTTAAAATAAAACAAATTAAAAAAGAACAGGGCAAGAAACAAACTATAACCTACAACCTTGTGTTATTGTTGATCGAAGCCTACAACATATTTCTAACGTGACAGTTAGAGAGAGAGGGAGATAGAGATATTTTTATTCACACACAATACATACAACGAGGATATTAAAAGGACAACATAATAGAAGAGAAAATAAGCATGGCCTTTGGGTCAATAATGTTCCTGCCTTAGCATGTAATTAATAAATAAATAAATAAACAAAAGTTTATTGACTATTCAGTTTTACATAATTATTGTCTTAAGCTACTAAATAAATTAGGTACACAAACTTTGCATAAATGATTTAAGAGGTTAACGTTGGCAGCTGTACTAGTATGAACTGTACCACAGCTGCCAATAAGGAATGTAATGTAAATTAGTAAACTATATTAAGGCGCTACTCGGAAAAAGTATAGACTTTTTGATTTAAAACTATGGGACGGTTACAGTTGTTAAAAATCTGGTAATAAGATATATATTTCTTCATACCTTTATCTAGATTCGTATAGTTTCAAAAACACGATTTTATGATTTTGCCTCGACACTTTTTCTTTTTGAAAAGACCTCTAAAAATACGAAAATTCAAGATTATTCTTAAATGGGGTTACTTTCACTATTGGAAATTGGTTTAATTATTGGACACCAATAATATTTAGGATCGTATAGAAGCATTTTTTTTATATCGCTGTAGTTTTTTAATACGAAGTGATTTTGTGTTTTTTTTTTGCCTAATCTGCAAAATCGGTCTCGCTCCCGCGCGCGTCGTTTTCTCATTGCTATCTCGCTTCAGCACATGTTTTCCGAGTATCGCCTTAACGTTGGCAGCTGTACTAGTATGAACTGTACCACAGCTGCCAATTAAGGAATGTAATGTAAATTAGTTAACATTATTAAAAAACATTCTTTGACCATTAGAATGCTACATTATCCCTTATTAACATAGGCTATATTTTATCACAAAATTCCCCCGGGAACGGGTACCTTGCGGGTAAAACCGCGAGGATCCGCTAGTCCTAAATAAACCTCTAAGGGTCAGACAGAACGGAAAAATCCTCGCGGATTTTTTTGAGGTCATTAAATTTATTAACCATAATTAAATGAACCATGTCACCATAGCCTAAAATACAAAATTGTATGAATATCAACAGAGAAGTCAGCGTCGCCTCGCGCGCATACTAATTATACAATTTTGTATTTTAGGCTATTGTGACATGGTTCATTTTTCAATGATCTCAAAAATTTCCGCGAGAATTTTTCCGTTCTGTCTGCGCCGACTCTAATGCAACGTTTAGATACTCGGCCGAATAATCCGGCGAATTCTCGCCGAACAATTCGTGCACGAATAGCACCACGAAAGACCCGTTTAGATAATCGTCTATATTCAGTAAAAATAGAACTTTTTACACATGGACGACGACGTGCGACTTGCTGCTACGGCGTTGAGTCTTATTAATTTGTGTAGACTTGCAAAAGAAAAAAAGGAAATCCCATATTACGGGTTCTCCTTGATAAAGTTCTATAAATTTTAAAATATTTTCGTTTGTCCAATCCATTGCTAATTGCTTGAAACGACCACCATTTGTTCACGAGTCAACTGAAGTCTGAACAGTAACGAATATGTAAACACCGCGCACGAGTAGAGACAAATAATCCTTTGATCCGCGTCAAAAAACCGACACCGCACGGAGAACGAACGAGTATTCGTGGCGATTACCGAATATACCAGAATAAGTTGTTTACATACTCGTATTCGTGCCTATTCGTCTGTACTCGGCGAGTATCTAAACGGGGCATAAATGTATATGTGTTTGTTCTCAGCCCGCCGCAAGCCGGGCGCCAAGCCGCGGCGAGTGGCACCAGAACTCAACTCGCAAGTGGCCGACTCGCCGAGACCGAAGTCTAGCGGCAGCGAGGACAGCGAATGTGAGTGATGCATACATTTATTAGCATGGCATTTTAATAATTCTTTCTCTAGTAGAAAGCTACATTATTAAGTAACAGATGTATTATCTCACGAGTGCGGGTGAGCCACGCTTGTGTGTGTAAATGCACACCATAGAGTAACTTTATATACAACGTGAAACCTGTGAAACTTTACTTGTTAACTTCTCGAAAATTACTTGAAGTACTCGTCAATACAAACAGCTTTTACTATGCGAACAACTCTGAAATCGTGAGAAAAAATCAGCTTTTCCATACTAATTTTCAAATCAATTCGATTGAAATGTTCCATACTAATTTTCAAATCAACTCGATTGAAATGTTCCATACTAATTTTCAAATCAACTCGATTGAAATGTTCCATACTACACTCGCGAGCAAAAGTATGGAATCACTTACTTGGAATTGACTCTGCGCGATCTTGAGTACTTAATAACTAGTTAAGAATAATAAAAATGGTACCATTTTAAAGGTTAAACTGTTAACTTTAAATTGATACCAAATTCATTTAAATCACATCAGTATTTAAGGAGATATCCCGGATAAGGTGAAGGAGTAAGGAAAACATAAGGAATATGAAAAAATAATAAATAAAGAAAACAACACATAATTTACTAATAAAATTTTTATTTGTCCTTAAAATCAAGTTTCAATATTTAGTGTTCCCTCCTCTCGCCCTAATAACTGCTCGAAGACGGTTCTTCATTGACCTAATCAGCCTTTGTATCGATTATTGCGGGATACCTTCCCACTCCTCTATCAAAGCAGATTTCAGCTCATTCACACTTGAAGGAGCAGGATTTCTGGAACGAACCCTCCTCTTCAGTTCATCCCACACGTGCTCAATGGGATTCATGTCCGGGCTGAGCGCTGGCCAGTCCAATGTGGCGATACCGACTTCTTTGAGGTATTCAGTTGTGGCACGGGAAGTGTGACAACGAGCGTTATCGTGCATAAAAAGGAAGTCATCACCGATATATCCCGCATAAGGAACGACATGTTCCAGCAGAATATCGGAAATGTAGCGGTCTGAAGTTAGACCGCCTCCTCGTCCCCCGCCAGGAACGAAAACAAGCTCCGTTTTACCGTCGAAGGAAATGCCGGCCCACATCATACAAGAACCGCCCCCATAAGCCACCATCTCAGCGAAACAGCACTGCGCAAATCGCTCCCCAGGCCGCCTGTAGACCCGACCCCTTCGGTCGCTGCCGTGCAAACACATTCTGCACTCGTCGGAGAACAGGACTCGCCTCCATTGCTCAACCTCCCAATCAAGATGGGAGCGAGCAAATTGAAGGCGAGCTTGTCGGTGACCTGCCGTCAGTTTCGGGCCTGTGGCAGGCCTTTTTGGAGTCAAATTAGCTTGCTTAAGTCTTCGACGAACTGTCCACTCGCTGGCAGCTACCCCACGAATATTTCGGAGCTCCTGTTGGACGTCGACACCAGTCAAATGCCGATTTCGGAGAGAGGTTGACACGATAAAACGGTCATCCCTCTCCGATGTGCACCGGCGCCGTCCAGATCTTGGTCTCGGGATAAAGCCACCAGTCTCCCGAAAGCGTTTATAAACTTTCGAAACACAGGACTGGCTTATGTGGAGCCGACGTGCTACAGCCCGCTGGCTGAGCCCTTCTTGCAATAGGGCGACGATTTGCGCTGCTTCTGTAGGTGTAGTATCCATTGTCGTCCAAGTTAATGGGTCAAAATAGCGGACATGTGTACCGGTCAACGTGTGAAAGCTGACTGATAAAGAAAATCCGATAACACGTGCTTTTATAGGGGGTCAATAGGCCGCAACTCGCGACATATCAAACAATTGAAACATATCTTTTTCCTTACTCCTTCACTTAATCCGGGATAGCTCCTTAAATGCCGATGTGATTTAAATGAATTTGGTATCAATTTAAAGTTAACAGTTTAACCTTTAAAATGGTACCATTTTTATTATTCTTAACTAGTTATTAAGTACTCAAGATCGTGCGGAGTCAATTCCAATTAAGTGATTCCATACTTTTGCTCGCGAGTGTAATTTTCAAATCAACTCGATTGAAAAGTTCCATACTAATTTTCAAATCAACTCGATTGAAATGTTCCATACTAATTTTCGAGGAGCCCGTGGCGCAGTGGATAGCGCGCTTGGCCTGCGATCGTTGAGGTTAAGCAACGTTCGCAATGGTCGGTCACGGGATGGGTGACCAAAAACTTTTCATCTCGAGCTCCTCCGTGCTTCGGAAGGCACGTTAAGCCGTTGGTCCCGGCTGCACTTGCAGTCGTTAATACCCACCAATCCGCACTGAGCCCGCGTGGTGGGTCATGGCTCATTCTCCTTATTCATCCATAAGGAAGGCCAGTGCCCCAGCAGTGGGGACATTAAATGGCTGATGATGATGATGATGATACTAATTTTCAAATCAACTCGATTGAAATGTTCCATACTAATTTTCAAATCAACTCGATTGAAATGTTCCATACTAATTTTCAAATCAACTCGATTGAAATGTTCCATACTAATTTTCAAATCAACTCGATTGAAAAGTTCCATACTCATTTTCAAATCAACTCGATTGAAATGTTCCATACTAATTTTCAAATCAACTCGATTGAAATGTTCCATACTAATTTTCAAATCAACTCGATTGAAATGTTCCATACTAATTTTCAAATCAACTCGATTGAAATGTTCCATACTAATTTTCAAATCAACTCGATTGAAATGTTCCATACTAATTTTCAAATCAACTCGATTGAAATGTTCCATACTAATTTTCAAATCAACTTGATTGTAATATATGGAACAGCTGAATTTTTTTCACGATTTCAGAGTTATTTCTATAGTAAAAGTTCTGTGTATTGATGAGTACATACTTCAAGTAATTTTCGGGAAGTCAACAAGTAAAATTTTACAATTTTGTGTGTGTGTTATTTTTATTTTTACTTTATTTTGCGAGTTATTATATATATTATACATATGTAAGTATAGTATACAGAATATTTTAACCATTCTATTTGTCCATAGCCATCTCTGCGTGGCCTTCGCGCGAGGGCAGGCCCCGTAATTTAGGCCGCGGAGTGAGCAAGCCAAAGAAGAACACCGTCGCCTCGCTGCTGGCACAGAGCAGAGCCCTAGGGCTTCGCCCCGCACTCGCGCAGCAACTACTAGGGGAGACTGACTTGGTGAGTTGAGCACATACATACATACAGACATACATAAGAAGAAAAAGAACACCTTTCGCTTTATGTCCCAACCAATTGTAGTCCAAAACGGTATGGCATTGGTCTGGATCGTAAATCGCCATCACGCAACAACTACTAGGAGAGACTGACTTGGTTAGTACATACATACAGACAGACATACATAACAATATGGGTCGCGGCGTGAGCAAGCCAAAGAAGAACACCGTCGCCTCGCTGCTGGCACAGAGCAGAGCCCTAGGGCTTCGCCCCGCACCTTCGCAACAAGTACTAGGGGAGACTGACCTGGTGGGTACACTTGTAAGACAAATACCAACAACTAATAGGAAACTATAGAAAACTGATATAAAAAAAGAAAACAAAAGAGTAATACAATAATTAAAAACAATGATTTTATAACAAACAAAAAAGTACAAAATGGAAAACAAAAATACTGATCCATACTAATAATTGAAAGAGAAAATTTTTGTATTTTTGTTTTTTGTTTGTAACAAATAAACTCAAAAACTACTAAGTAAACCGATGTTGAAAATTATTTCACCAGTAGAAAGCTGCATTCTTCCTGAGTGACATAGCCGATATTTTATCCCGGTAATCCCACGGGAACAGGTACCACGCGAGTAAAACTGCTAGAAGCCACTAATAAAAATAAATAAACACGATCATCTCAGGACACTGAATAGTCACACACGGACAGGATTTTAGTTGAAAATATTGAAAATCGACTGTGAATGATACTCGAGCCCACGACCTTTCACAATCCGTAATATTTTATTTTCATTATTAACAATAATAAAAATAAAGTAAATATATGTAATCAGGATTTTCGTTTTTTGGTTCTTTATTTTATTGGACTTGGCGAACTCAAGTGATATTAAACAGTGTATTTGTTAATTAAACTTTGGCAGAACAAAAATACACAAAAAAAAATTTAAGCAGTCGAGTTGTTATTTGCCGTAACTTTTCGGAGGACTTTCGGCCGGTTCTGTATATCTCATATTATTATTATTTTCCAGGAAAAACTAAAAGCCCTGCTCGGTGAGAGTGCGAGCACCGATTCCGAATGCGTTTCGGACAGCTGTCCGTCCGATTCGGACGCGTCCGACACCTCGCGGCGGTCAAACGATGCACAACTGAGGCTGCCTTTAGCTTTGGGTGAGTTATATGTGTACACTACTATTATATTTTCACTTGATCCCAATCAAGCTCATGGGCCAAAACAGGATCTACGATGGAGCGAGCTAACCCAGAAGGTGCATATTCACTCTTGCTTTGAAGGTGGTCGGGTTATGAGTACTCGGGAATTCAGACGTAGGGAGGGAGTTCCACTCCTTTGCTGTGCGCAATATAAAAGCCCTTGGTGCGACATTTAGGAATATCAACCAAGAAAGGGTGGTCTTGATGTCAGATGGAAGAAGGGGGATGGCGGTATGAGCTGATTTCGTTATCGCCCGCGCCGCCTTGTTGTTTTTGAACTGCTTGAGAGCTATTCTAATCTCGTACAGGCTGACGTCCGTAATATCTTCTGTATATGGTATATAATATAGTATAGATAACCAATTGTGTTGCCATCAGGGTGGAAGCGACTGACTGTGATAAAAGGCCTGTCGCGCAACTGCAATATCAAAGGCGACGTGAGCTACTCGCCGCCCGAGCCACACGCGGCGACGGCCATCAGCACTGTGCAAGAACTCAATGTGGTAAGTACCTATACCTACCTAGTTACCTTGATACGAATTACCGGGAAATATGGCATTTGTATGGCAAATCATAATTACTTTTACTTCGCATTCGTCGCTCTCTTGGCCTGATTACACCTACCGAGTAGAGTGGCGAGACAGTGCTTGGCAGGCTTATTACCGATCTTAAAGTGACAGATTCACGACAATTAACAATTAATCGCTACCAAAAATATTCGTATTACAGAACTTAGATCGCTACGATAGCGCCACAATCGAGCGATTAATGAACTAAAATTGCATGAAAGCGCCTGTAACGTACTGTACCGATTGCAAACCGCAAGCTAGCAACCGCAACTAGTAGCAGTCGCGTTGCTTGTTTTGGTAATAAGCCAGCGGTTGAGTCAATGTTGTACCGAACTCGGCCGAGTACTGTGTTTACATGTACCGAGTATTCGGCCGAGGGTACTGTCTCGCCACTCTACTCGGTAGGTGTAATTAGGCTATCTGGAGCCCACTGACGCGTGCGACGACGCGTCTCGGCATTTATATGCTCGGTAGCAGTCAACGTCATCAACTCTTGAATACTCATGCATCAATTACCTTGGGACATCCGCCGAAGGTAGGTTGTATAACATATTCTCACTGGAAGCGACTAACTGTGATAAAAGGCCTGTCGCGCAACTGCAACATCAAAGGCGACGTGAGTTACTCGCCGCACGAGCCACACGCGGCGAAGGCCATCAGCACGGTGCAGGAACTCAATGTGGTGAGTACTGTAACGCTCCAATGTAGGAGTGGTATTCCACTTATCTAATATTTGATCAAAGAAATTGGACGAGAACGAATTCATTAATGGTTTCATTGATAAATTCTTTGATCAAATGCATTTTGGACAAAGATCTTTGATAAGTGGAATACTACTCTAACACGGGAGCGCTACACTGATGGACGCGGGAGATCTTAAATGGTACCTCCTCTGCAAGAAAAGCAAGAAAAACCAGCTTAGGGCTAAGAGCTATGAGATCTATAACAAGTAAAAATGTATACAACGTGACCTGTCATAGGCCTGTGGCATTTATAAATGTGACTTGCGACTACCCCCATTCTTTTCTTTTTAACCATTGCAATAATGTTTGATATGCGGTTTCCGATGTTTAAAAGAGAAATAAATTCTACGTACTGTCAATATACAAAATAATAAGTGACGCCGAAGAAAAAAAAATAATTCAGACTGCCCCCTGATTCACGAACCGTCGGAAACGCCCCCGACAGCGGAATGTAAGCCCTGTCTCTGTCACTCACTATAGAGTAGACAAAGACAAAGCACAGAATTCACATCCGATTCCGTTTCCGCCGGTTCGTGAAGAGGCTGATGTGCAAATCGGAAGTAATTAAATTATTAAAAAATGGAAAAAATTATCAGATAAAAAATAATTTACTGCCTTGGAGGGCTTTGACGACATTTGGCAAGTGGTTATACAGTTTAAATTTTATAATATTAATATGGATATTCTTTTATATACAGTTCCTGGAGTCGAACCCGAGCCCTCCGCTGTCGAGTGACAACTTCAGCTTCAGCGCTCGGGTGGTGCTCGGGGAATACGTACAGCCGGCGGAGCTGGGAGAGCCGCTGGTGTTTAACGAGCAGGAAATTACTAAACGGTAAGTTTTAACCGCTTCTGTGGTCTAGTGGTACACACCACCGGTATCAGACCCAGAGGTCCCAGGTTCGATGCAAAAAAGTAAAAATTTTAAATAAATTTTGGGCAGGCCCCCTACAAGGTGGACCCACGATCTGGTCAAGGTCGCGGGAAGCCGCTGGATGCGGGCAGCGCAGAACCGATCGTTGTGGAGATCCTTGGGGGAGGCCTATGCCCAGCAGTGGGCATCGTACGGCTGAAATGATGATGATGATGAATGATGAAAGTTAGAATCAACAAAAAAGCGCACACCGAATCTTAAGTTGTTGTATAAATCACTTCTCACAATACAGCCTACCTCAACAGAGACTGAGTTTGCGTTTTTGTGTCTTTTGTGTCTAAAGTTAGCAGCAGGCTGAGCGATAAATCTTTAGATAAATTAACCTTCTTGAAAAGTAATTTTTGTCATTCTTAGATATTAAACATGTAGTTTCACCTAACTTTCTAATCTGAACACTGATAACAACTTGAAATGTGTTGTTTTAACGAAAACAGCGATTGATTTCATCAAAATTAAAAATTTCTGATTCCCGGGAATTCCCGGGAATTCAAAATAATTGTTCGCGATGCCCGGGAAATGAAAAAAACCCGGGAATCCCGAAACCCTAGTGGTGGTACATCCATTTTATCTACATCTGACACTATAAGAACGATATTTACAGCAAGGTACCCAGTTTTCTCAGTCATTGAGAATTCCGGGAGTAGGCCTTATCACCATTTAACATCAGGTGTGATGAAGGATAAGTGCTAAACCGTTAAAAAACAATCGTGTATCATTACACGTAGGAATTAAATGCATCATTAACCACAAACAATTCTTTACCTATATCTCGTTACAGTCTCGAAGAAGCCCGCGCCCTCGCAGCCCTAACCGGTCCCCGGCCTACGCCCCCGCCGGTCGACCGCCGCATAGAGCTGGCCCGCAGGCAGCAGGCCGCCCGGGACGCCAGGCGGGACGCCAACGCGAGGTCCCGGGACCAGGTAAGGAGCCCTACTGTTTTCATACAATAAAAAAAGTTAGTCATTTCGCAAATTGGTCGTTTAGAGAATTGAACATTTCGCGAATTGGATGTTTAGAGAATTGGACATTTCGTGAATTGGTCAATTTTGCGACTATGTACTCATTTCGCGAATTGGGTATATGCGACTTAACGCCCTAACCGACCTCGGCCTACGTCCTACCAAGGAAACTGGAGTTTTCAGCCTTAATAAAAAACGAGTACACAGCAAATTTTACACTTAAGGCCTAATCAGACGACGGACTTTTGTCCGCCGGGCTAACTTAAAAAGTGGAAATGAAATGAAATGAAATTTTTGAAATGAAATTCATTTCATTTCATTTCATTTCATAAAAGTGGTAATTTTTGCCACGAACTCAATGCATACGACGTTTATTTGATTAGTAAAGATCTAGCAAGGTGGCAGGAGCATACTGGGCAGAACAATACCCAACTAACACAAAATGTCTGCTTAAGACCTATATAGCGTATATAATTACAGTTAGAAGCTGCAAGAGTCAGCTGTATAACGCGCTATGCAACCATTTTGCAGCTGCTTTAGATCTAAAGGGGCGAAATTAGAACCTATTTTAATAGATCCAGTAGAGTTTCATAATAGTGCATGTAATTTCTTACAACCGCTATTTTCACTCCTTATACACCCTATTGGCAGTAATTGAATGAAAGAATGTCAGATCCGCTCATTATTTCATTCACTCCGAAGTGTAAATTGCAGCTTTCAGTGCAAATTGTGACTTTCTTAAGTATTTAATTTCTATTACATGTAAAATGTTTTTATATAATTATGGCTAGGCAGCGTGTAGTGAAATAATAAAATGGTGGAATTGTAGTGCAAATATACGATTTAAGTTACGCGGCTTGTTTATGTGATAAACATCGGCAAATTTAATTTACTGTGAAACATGTATGGTGTTTTTGGAGTAAAACTAATGGGCCCTCCATTTATTGAAGATATTACGAAAATTTAATGAATTTGTAACTGCGGGTCAATTTTTTATATCTTAATTTTGATAAGTATTACACTGAATTATATTTATTTATGGATAATTAACGATAACATGTTGATGCGATCATACTAAACTGTGTAGTGTGACTCGTGTGTTTCAATAAACAGAAATATATGAACAAATAAAATAAATGGTTTCAGAAAATGGCGTCTATATTATTGCAGCCTTGCTTTCTAGTTTTCGCTACTGTAGCTCCCTTTTGCAGAAATAGGTGACAAAAACCACTGTTCGGAAACTCCTAGATCCAATTAAGCTGCTAAATTCTTTTTTCTAGAACTTCTACCTCCATACAATGTCCATGAAAGTGGATATTATAACCGAGAGTGCGAATTTGATGTGATATAAAGCTCGCACCTGCAATGCAGCACATTCAATAAATATAATTTAGGGATCTGCAATAAATGCTGGAAACCCTTGATGCTTGAATTGTTTGATTTATTAAAAAAAACAGTAGTATTATGCTAATAAATTCTTCTGTTACGTATACTATTTATGATCTCTAAAAATCAACTTTAAGGCCAATGTACCTATAGTTTATAACTTTAAGAATTAATCGTCAAATAAAACAAAGTTGGTTAATACCTATTAATTTTCAAGAAAATACGACGACGAGAAGTAATTAAAATAAAAAAGTTTAAATAAAAGCATAGAACCAACTTCAATTAAGTTTTTTGCAAGTAAATGAAGGCTCCGACTTTGTTGAAGTCGGTTCTTTTTTTTTTTAACCTCTTTTTTAAACACCCTTTAAGCTCAATTTGATAGAAGGCATAAATCCGAATCGAAGAACAAAGCATCATTAAAATCCGACTAATAGTTCTCGAGATATGCTTGGACATACAAACAAACAAACATTCAACTTTATACAAAAACTTTTTCCAGAATGTAACAAATATATTACTGAAAACCGCATCAAAATCGGTTCACCCAAACATAAGAAAATTGCGGACAAACGTACATACATAGGTACAGGTCAAACTGAGAACCTCTTATTTTGAAGTCGGTTAAATCGAATTAACCTTTTATTTAAGACGTTCTCCATTTGATTGAAAAGCTATTATTTTCTATCATGAAGCACTGCAGACTCCATAGTAGTTCCACAAAAAAGAATTTTACGAGCTTATAGGAACTAATTTTACCTCATAGGCATAACAGAAACCGTAAGAAGTAAATTAGACACAATTTCCTATCCTATGCAGAACAGGGTGGTATAGTATGCCACGCGGGACCGTAATGCAACTTAAAGTGCCAATAAATATGCAATTATAACTACAATGCAGTCAATGGTGGTCTGAAATGCTATGCGAAACCATTATGCGAATAAAATTGGCAAAAAAGTTACAAATCTAACTATTGTGCAGTTAATGGTGCCATAAGGTGTCACAAAAATACCTTAGGTTCCTGCTGCGGTAATAGCTATAATTTTAGCTGTTATCGAACTTGTGCCTAATTCTTACTCCGTTATGCCACCCCTATAGACATTGGAGCTTTAAGGAAAGCTGCATTTTTCACTAGTGTGCTAGTTGGGTATTCGTTGTTAACGTTGCATTCGCAGCAAATGTTTCCACTTTTAGGTTATGTCGGCGGACAAAAGTCCCTCGTCTGCGCAGGGCGTTAACTACGTAGTGGCCGTCTGTTGTCTCATTTGAGACGTTTTGTTTCAAAAAGTAGGTTAGACGGAAGACAGACACAGTCTACAATAAAGTGTACTATCTCCAGTTTTTGAAACAAAACGTATGGTCATATGAGACAACAGACAGTCACGACGTATTAAATGTCAAATTTGCTGGGTAATTTTTTTATTCAGGCTGAAAACTCCAGTTTCCTTGTAGAACCTCCTTGCCCCCGCCGGTCGACCGCCGCATCGAGCTGGCTCTTAGGTGTGTCGACATCTAGACGATGCGCACATAATTATATGCGCGGCGCTGAATAGTATGGAGAAACTAGATCGCGCTTACGAAGTTCTTCAAGCAACTTTCTATATATAGCACCTCCGACAAACAACTACCGGACAAATGTCCGCGGGCTAACAACACCTAGCCCGGAAGGAAGACACACCATCAGTCTTCCTTGACCAGTTGCGTCACTAAAATACCTGTGGTTTCACTTAAGTTCCGTTCAAATTGAGGCGAATCCCGCGCGTTATTAATTTGATTTTTCAATAGCAAAACATGACCTTTGATATCGAAACTGAGGTTTTGTTGTTACTAGAGATGGGTCGTCGACGTATTTTTCGTTAACGAAACTAGACCGTCCATTACCGTCCATCGACTAGTCGATCAACTAGTTGAATTTGTCGACTAGTCGACGCGGTAATGGAAGGCGTTCAATTCAATCGACTTAAACGCGGCGTCTAAATCTGGTCTAGTCTACGGGCGCGATGCTTCGACGGTGTCTTTAGTTAGTCTATTTTTTTTGTAGTTTTACGCATTATTTGACAGTCGAATTAACTGCAGTTACAAAATAAGTTCATCCTGCACTGCATCATTTAGCCAGTCCATCGACGTACTCTTTTGCGCAATATCAGAATGTTCTTGCCTTTTCAGTCTAACAAGTCTAAAAACATTACAAATATCAACTCCTACGCCATGTTATACTTAAGGTCCAAATTGCTTTGTCCGACGATACTCAACGAACGCTACGTTTCGAGTCGTCGTCGCGTTGTCAGTAGATGAGAACGCTGTGGACTCTCAGATTAGTCGTCTATGAATTCAACTAGTTCACGAATGAACTATAGACCGTCGAAGCGTCGATTGAACGTAAACCGTCTATTTAAACCGTTCGTTGATTCAACGCCCATCGCTAGTTGTTACTAGCATTAACTGAAGAAGAATCTCAAGATGTGAGGAAGAAAAGAAGAGCTTCATGAGCTGAGTACTCAACGCATAGAATTTGGAGAGTTTCACACTTATCATCAGGCACTTAGTACCTATCCCGCGTATATTTCGCTGCAGCACGTGCGACTATTCGCGCCAATGTGAACACGTTCATGCAATTAGAATGTCCTGAAGCAATCGGCGCGAGCGAATCTCGTCCCGTGTCCCGCGCGGGATTCGCCTCAATTTGAACGAAGCTTTATAGTTTGTTCATTAGTAGTCATTGAATGCCTAGCTGTACTTGCATTATTTTTTTGTTTATTGCAATTTATTTTATGCATTTATGATAGAGAAGTTAGTTGTTTAAGAAACTGTCCAAAAAGAAAACTAAAAAATCTGCAGAAAATAATATTTATAATTTAATTACTACAGAAAAACTACCCCAAATAAGACTTTCTTACTCAAAAAGAATTGAGTTAGTATTTGAGGATATATATTAGTACCTACTTACTAAAATTAAAAATAGTTAAAAGTTAACTAACAAAGAACTAAATCTTTCCAACAGGCTCGCCTAGTCAGAGAGTTAGAAAGAAACGAAAAAGCCGAATCGGTGAAGCGAGACAAAGAGGCAAGATCTCAACAACTGCTAGAGGTATAGAATGCTCTCTTGCACTGTCGAGCTTTGACTTGAAACGGTTAAGCCAATTTGTATAAATTATCAAGAGTTTTCTTGTGTTTCTAACTTCAATAATAGATAAGGAAATGTAAAAATAAAATTATTATTATAAATTATGTTTTTTTATGAAGATGAAAATCCTTAAAATAAATAAGTACTTATTTGAAAAAGTGTTCTCAATGTTAAGTGAGAAATATTAATAAGAAAGCACAACATACAAAAGCGGTTCTTTAAATACACTTACACTAATTACACTTACAGATTAACTAAACTTTTTTACATAATTTAAACATTGACTTTTTAATATTTTTGGATCAACAAACAGTGTATCGTCTATAGGTACTATTTTATAGTGATATTGAAAGAAATATACTAAGTCATTATTTCTGTAGAAATAGAGTTCAAAGTTGTATAATGAACGTAAAACCTGTTAAGGCTTAACCGTTTCAAAGTCACAGGCAGTATGGGGTTTTAGTGTCATGGATAATAATCTATATGTAGTCTGGGGTTTGTCTTGTGTTGACATTGAGCTCATATTCCCGTATCACAGCGTCAAGTTGTATAGATTAGACTATTATACTACTTACTCGAACTAAGCGCAACTGAGGGAAGTGAAAAATCGTTTATTTAAATGATTACATTGCCCGAAAATAATTTTTGATTTCGTTCGTAGAGAACGAGTAACAAAAGTAAATAATGAAATAACTATTTATTTAGGTTTCTGCCGATTAAAAGTCAATCAAACAAAAACATAAAAATAAAATAATATCTTTAGTTAGCCATATCAAAGTTATATAATCAAAATATTTGGTTTCTCTAATATTTCTTAATTTTGGTAATTACTTTATTGTTTTGCAATGTTTACCATTTTTCGCCATAAACTTAATTTACCTTTTTTATTATGTTTTTAAGCTGTTATATGGGAATATGTTTCACATATATTTTATGTTTCTAAAATTATATGCTTGTGTTTGTTTTTATTTTTTTATTATCAATTTGACGCTTGGCAACATTGTGCTCACATACATACATTTATTAAACGTAGACTTTTCCATTGTTACTTGTCAAAAATGGGTATCGAATTTGGGTACTTTTTGCTTGTACGTAGAGCATCGAAATATTAGCTTTATAGTTGGTAGTTTGTGTGTATTAGTTGAATATAGTATATTTTATATTCTTTCTATTCTTATATATATGTATGTTAATGTAAACTTATCTTCCTGGGTTACGTGATCTAACACAAAAAGCGAAGGGAACTTGACAATGTTGTCAAAAATCCAATTGATAATAAATGTCGAAAATGATACCAAAACGAGACTAACGATAGTCGTAATCCGAAACAGCATATCAACAAGAACCGAACGCAGCTCACCATCGAGCCGCTGCCGTCGATACCGAAATCTGGTACCGATACCGAATGGAAAATACCAGAAATTGTGATGGGCCCCGCGATAAAGACTAGCAAAGACCGAACGATGCCTCCCATAAGTCTGTCGCTGATACCAGTTTCCGGAAAAGATTCCCAAAATTCCCCGATAAAAGCGATTAATTTCGATACCAATTGGAAAGAGGACGAATACAACGCTTTAGATAAAATGAAAGATTTTGCCGAAAAAGCCGCTTTCGACCTCCCAAAAAGGCCTAAAGACAAATACTTCGACATCTCATTAATGAAGGCACACGAAAAGCGATTCAAAACAACAGACAAAGAGAATAATTTAGAAAGACTCATCGAATCCTATTCCCGCATAACCGAGTTCATCAACGGTTGCAACTGGTCGAAATTGCCGGCGAAAAAAAGCGAAGACGCGAAAGCGATTGAGCAAAAATATTTAGACGCCAAAAACGAGTTTATGTCCGAAAACTTAGCTTTAATGCCGAAAGATAGTCCGAAATCCGTTTTAAAAGAAGTTATAGATTTGAGTGAAGACGATGAGATGATACTCAGTGATATAATCACTAAAAAGATTAGTGAAGGGACGTTCAATATCGGCAAAGATGGTGCCCTATCGATATCGGTACATCCGTTCGTCAGTAAGGATGCAATGGGACTGGTACGTCAAGATATTTGTCGATATCGATAATACTAACATTTCGGCTCGTTACGATACTAATATTACTAATACTATGGAGCACTTTATACATTAGTTACACTAACTTTATACTGTATCTGGGTTGGTAGCACTAAGCTCTTCCTTCATTAAACAAAACGTAAAATTCACACAAACACAATTAATATAAAAAAGTACTTACCTATTAAGCTAAAATAAAAATAAAAAAAATAGTTTTTTTCATTGGTGGATCATCATATTCATCATAAACCTTATTAACTTTATAATTATAAATAAGGTGCTACTTATGAATCTTAACATCTACGATTGCTTCCAATATGAAACTCCTGCTAACATCATTACTGCCATAAAAAAACTGATTGCAGTTCTGATTCACCTATAAACATATCGACACATAAATTTTCACCTAACTAATAAATGCAATACATTTATTACATACTTTAGAGCATTAAAACTTATTAAACGTCAATTTAAATGTAGTTGTTTTAAATATTTTGGATTTCTATATTAATTATTGCATCAAAACTTATACACTGTGTTTACCTAGGTCACCCTTATTTAACGCTTTTTTATAAAAATCCACGAACATCAGTTTAAGTTATAAAATATGTGAAAGGTGATGGAAATCATATTATTATATTTAAAATAAATTGTACTTACTCCTATCTGCTTTTGTGTTAGTAAGTTTTTATTTGTCAATAATAGCATGTTTTGTTTCATATAAGAAAAATTATAATAGAAAATAACCACTATTCCTGTAAGTAGCTATAAGGCGGGATTACAGGGCTGGTGGCTTTTTTCTATTTATAGATTGCAGAATTGCATTGTGAATGCATAAAAATTATTAAAATTGAATTTTTTGTTTTGTTTTGCACCGCATATAATATTTGGCTAAAAATATTTAGTATTTCTTCGGTAGTGATACGTTTGCCTATTTGTTCAATAAGTTGGGTTCGATATTAGGCTGTGGTAGGTACAAAATGAAGGAAAATAGACTTATCCATAAAGAGATAAGACTTAAATTAGCTTGCCTAAACCTAATTATTGTTTTAAATAAGGTTTTCAGTTGATTTTTTTTACTTAATATTTGCTAATTTTGTTTCATGTTTGCTGTAATGATTATAATTTGCTGCTTTCGATGTTGTAAATGAAGGCTAAGAGGAAAAAACACGAGGAAATAGAGAAGCAGAAGATTGAAGATCAGGTGAAGAGGCAACAGGTTTGTCTTTGGTTTACTCCAATAATCATTAAAATGATGTTTTCAGCATTCTTGTGACCGGCAGTTAGAGATAAGATAGCCAGTTCCTCAGTGGTTGAGGATTGCGGAAGTAGCGCGCTCCCACCTTCAGACATATCGTCACTTAACATCAGCTGCGATGAAGGCTAAGTGCAACCCCGTTCTGGATAAAAAAAATGAATTAACAACATAGCCTCGATCAACTATAAGTACTTCTAGATAATGTCTCACGAACTGAAACAAAACGCAAATAGATGATTTCTTTTTAAACGTAGAAGAAGGTTTTGAATGTTACGATCTTACGTCAAAAATGACAGGAAGCGATAAGAAACAGGAGCGCATCTTTGAAGCGCGCTTTTATTTTCTCGGCCATTTTTGACACTCCACCCGGTTATCTAGTGGTACTGTTGATCGAGGCAGAGCATACATCAAATTAGATACACAACACAAATGGAATTGCCTGCCTACGTGTTCCCTGATAACTATAACCTTGGTGTCTTCAAGGCCGGAGTGAACAGGCATCTCCTGGGCAAACATGCAACATCTAAGACCACACCCTGTTATAATAAAACAAGATGGTGGTAAAATGCCTGCCCAGTTTTATATATAAGAAAAGAACACAAAATTCAACATTGATTTATGGTCAATCGATTAATTTATTGATTGATTGAGATTCGAGTATGGGTTATCGCCGCATTCAGAAAATTTTCCATCTGTGATTTTACATTGACTAAATTCGTAATTAATGGGATGTTTTACGGGTACTAATTGTAGTAGTTAGAAATAAGCATCCAGTAGATTGTAGCGTAGATTAACAAAATTCAATTAGCAGCTTATATATATAATAACAAACTCTTAACATTTAAAAGTATTCTTCTTTTGTGTGTCAATGAATTAGCTATTTCCCCAACCCAGGTGGAATCAAATTCTAATTCTGTGCTTTGTCTTTCTCTATTATGTAGTGAGTGACAGTGACAATGCATATACATTTCGGTATCGGGAACGTTTCAGACGGTTTGTGAATTGTGAATAATAAGGCACCTGTGTAAATGTCAGACCGACAGAGAATCGACTACTACAGGGTGTTTTTCTATAAGTGCAATACCTCTTAGGTGGTGATTGTGCTCATAATTATGAACAATTTTTACTATGGGGCCAACTCTGCAACTCAACAAAAAAAATCAGCTGTTTCATACAATTTGTTAATACCTACCTGACCAGAATGTATGGAACAGCTGATTTTTTTTGTGAAGTTACAGAGTTGGCCTCATAGTAAAAGTTGTTCATATTCATGAGTAAAATCACCACCTAAGAGGTAATGCACTTATAGAAAAACACCCTGTATATTCATATTATTATCATCATGAGCCATTTAATGTCTGATGATGATATTAATATGAATACAGTAGTCGATTCTCTGTCGGGGCACTGGCCTTCCTTATGGATGGATAAGCAGAATAGGCCATGACCCACCACGCGGGCCCAATGCGGATTGGTGGGTGTTAATGACTGCAAACGCAGACGGGACCAACGCCTTAACGTGCCTTCCAAAGCACGGAGGAGCTCGAGATGAACAGTTTTTGGTCACTCATCCCGTGACCGACCATTGCGAAAGTTGCTTAGCAGGCCGAACTAGCCACTGCGCCACGGGCTCCTCAACATTCATAAGTATGGATTAAATACGTACAAAATATAACGTAGATTAGTATTAAAATTAAATTAATTACGTTTTGTTACAGGAAAGAGAGATAAAAAGACAACAAGCTATGCTTCTCAAAGAGCAGGTATGTTTCCAAGTGTTCTTACTGTGTTTGTGTTGCTTCTATAGTCTGTTCACCGAGAGCTGATAAAATATTATGATACGTCTCCGAACAGCGTTACTGACGCTTAATTATCGCAAACTGTATGGCGCCCGTCGCTTATCTATCGCTTTCCCCGTGTTTCGTAGTAAGAGTCACGCAGTTGTTGACAACCATTTTGCCATTTTTTTCTTTTTAAACAATTAACGGGCCGCATTTAACAATGAGTTAAGAAACCTTGACTTTATCATCTCTCGGCGAACAGACTTTATGTGTTTTGTTATTGACAGAATTAGGTTTGTTCTTGTGATTAAAAATTAATATCCTGTGATGTTACCTTCTTGAAATAAAGTAGATTTGAAATCAAGTTATATTCTATTGATTCTTTCTTTAGAATAAATTGAAACGATAAACTAAAAAAAATTACTTTGTCTAACAATTTGATCGTTGTTGTTGTAGTTTTTGTGTGATATTTCACTACATTTGAATGTATTTCTTTTCCATTCCTATGGATTGCCACTCGGCGACCGCAGCAAAAGTATATCACTGAGGTAATTAATACGAATAGTCAGGCTTTTTTTAATTAAAAAAGGTGGTTAGGGTTACTAATTGGTGATGGGAGTTGGTTTTTGTTCGGCTTGGTTTTACAATGATATACCTATCAAGTATTGTTATGTATTTTATTTGTTTAGTTCTGTGATACAGCTTAAATTTTCATTTTCAAATATTGTTTGAGTTTTGGTTATGTTGGCTTGATATGGTATTTTTAAGACTTCAGTCTGATTGGTGTTATTTTATTATTATTTTTAACATGTACAATCACCTAAAGGGTAAGCCACTTGCCAACATTCTTAATTTTGCCGTGTAATGCAAAGTGGGCGAACTTCAGGTGTAGTAATATTAAAGTATTCTTTGCTTTGGGCTTACGGCTTATAATTATAAGTTTATCAGTTTTACCTTTAGGTGGTTGTATCTACGAATAATATTAGATTCAAAATATAATATCAATATTACATGAAGTATAATATAATTTAAAAAGAGCCTTTGCAGCATTCGTAATGAGAGCTATTTTCGTAATCAACTGCTATGTTTAATGTATATAGCACATTAAACATAGCAGTTGATTACTCTGAAGGCCTGATCAGACGAGGTACTGTCCTCCAGGTACTTTTTTGTCCATCGATATAGATCTCTTATAAATTGTATCGAATAACGCACACGAGGAACTAAAAGTACCCCGGACAAAAAGTCCCCGAAATTACCGAGGACACCGAGAGACTGGACTGGACAAAAGTCCCTGGGAGTCCCCGAAAAAATAGAACTTACGTAACTAGGCGCAACAACGCACACAACAAACTTTAGTCTGCATTTAGCGCTCGATAGTGAAGTACGTTTCCGGGCAACAAATGACCGTATGCGTTGAGTCCGTGACAAGTACTCGGGATGACATTTTTTAGGCGTACAGGGACTTTTTGTCCCACGGGGACAAAAGTCCCTCGTCTGATCAGGCCTTGAACGTTATATCATTGACTGATACAATACTACACAGAGCTAACATAAATTTCCTTTCATCTTTCCAACAGGAGCGCGAAAGGCGGAGACAACACACCACATTCATCCGACAACTAGACTCAAGAAAGAGATGGGAGGAGAGGGAGCGGAGAAAGCACCAGAACCTCCTCGACAGGCTGCTGGTGAAGGAGAAGAAGTTGCAGCAGAGAAGGAAAGAGATGGAGTTGTTGGCTGAACTAAGGTACTTACTTAAAATAAGTTTTTTGTAAACAAAAACATTTTCATGACAAGCTTTTTTGCTGACTGTACTTAAATATTGTATTGTCATCTAAACCAAACCTGTATACAAAATTTCAGCTCCATCGGACACTGGGAAGTGGGTCAAATTAAGCTTGCAAGATTTGTCCCACTAAAAGCTTGTATAATTATTGGTTTCTACTATAATTATGAGACTACTCCACTGGCACTACTGGGAATACACTTTTAAAGGAGCCCACAGATGATCAGTCGGCCTGTCGGCAACAGCCTGTCAGTACCCTTAGCATGAGTTTGGCAAACTATATTCGTAATCAAAAACTATCGCTCTAGCTCTTTCATGTCCTTTGACTGCTTTACTGACATGAGCAGTTTATCCGAGTTTTCGTAAAACTTGACAGTTAAAATCAACTCGTATTAGCGGTACTGACAGGCCGTTACCGACAGGCGAACTGATCCATCCTGTGGGGCGCTTAAATCTTTCTATGAAAGTCGTTTTTAACCCCAACTACGTAATTTTTTTTCACCAGGCGGCCGCAAGAAGACTCCTCCCTCTCGGACCAGAAGCCGTTACCAACGCTCCATCGCATCCCCGGCCTCAAGCTGCCGGGACAAGCCTTTGCAGACATTCTGCAGGTGTACGAGTTCATACAGAACTTCGGACAAACACTAGGTTTTGGTAAGTTTGGGTAGAATGTTAGAAAGTGTGAGAATTTCGGTTGAGTTTGGTAGACTAAAGTGCGTGACATCCTGCGGGTGTACCCGGCCTCAAGTTGCTGGAGTAGGCTTTCGCTGACATTTTGTAGGTGTGCGAGTTTATACAGAACTTTGGACAAACACTAAACACTAGGTTTTGGTAAGTTTGGGTAGAATGTTAGAAAGTGTGAGACTTTTAGTTGAGTGTGGTAGACTAAAGTGCGTGAACATCCTGCGGGTGTACCCGGCCTCAAGCTGCCGGGGCAGGCCTTTGCAGACAAACTGCAGGTGTATGAGTTCATTCAATCAATATGTTCATACAACAATCAATTAATTAAGCTTCTTTATTACGCACTCGTACGTAGCAAACTCGAAGCTGGTAGTTCTGTCTGGCACCCCCATGAAAGCTCTTATACTTTGATGGTCGAGAAAGTCCAGAAGGCTTTCCTAAGATACTTGTATAAGCGCAAGTTCACATATTATCCTCATTTATATCCGACCTTCTTTCTCCTAGGTACTCTTGGCTTAAATTCTCTAAAAACGCGCAGAGCAAATAACCAAATTTTAACAGGATTAAAGGTTCTACGTGGCAGTATAGACAACTCTGACCTGCACAACCAATTGTGCCAACTATACGTCCCTGAACGATACACGCGGCGGCGTGCCGGGCGTCCTCGTCCCTTGTTTGTGACGCCGCGTACCCGTACTGTGGCACGTGCACAATCACCTCTCTGCCGCATATTGACCAATATCAATAAGTTCCTGGCTTACCAGTCTGAGTGTGATGTGTTTGCGGATGAATTAAAGTTAATTTCAAGAATTTGTTTATTATTTTGTGAGAAGTCAGAACCAAAATCCACCTGTGTGTGATTTTATTTCCAATAATTATTTTCTGTTATTGTTATTTATCTATCATTTAATCTTTTGTTATGTGTGTGTAATTGTACTAGTTACTGTAAGTGGCAATTTTGTTGCCGTTGTAATTACAATGAATAAATAAATAAAATACAGAACTTCGGACAAACCCTAGGTTTTGGTAAATTTGAATAGAATGATAGAAAAGTGAGACTTTTAGTTGAGTGATTGCTCGTCACTGTACCATAGGCAACAGCTTCGCTTAACCACTTCTAAGGTTAAAATGGCTTGCACGCCGCGCGCCGCCACAACATACCGCTCATTGAATGCAAAACGGCCACAAATCAAAAACAATTTAAAATCGTTTTATTAAAAAAATAGTCTATAAAACTAAAATATTTTTAGTTTTGCTGAAGACACCCGTCATTTTCGTTCATTTTGATGCCAAACTGGTCAACAGCCCCTTTTGAATTGGGCCGACTTACGCGCTAAAGTCAGATCAAAACCGCCATTTTGCGAGTTGCGACCCAGAACTCGGAGCGAACACACGTCAGTTTCGTACAAAACGGCCACAAGTCAAAAAACCACGCAACATAGAGTTCAGTGTTCTGTGCAAAAGAGCCACATTTTGGAATGCGACCGTTTTGCATTCAAATTTCAAGTAAGTACATTCAGAATCTATTAATGCAATAGAGCCACATTTTAGGATACGTACATTTTGCATTCCAATGAGAAACAAAGTAACGCCATATTTACAAATCTGTACATTTTGCATTCTAATATGGAACAAAGCAATGCCACATTTACAAATCTGTACATTTTGCATTCCAATATAAAGCAAAGAAATGCCATATTTACAAATGTGTGATTTTTAAATTAAAATTAATACAAAAACGCATTGACAGCTAAATTGAATGATTGTCTATTTTATACGTAAAAAATCGTTTATTAATGTTTAATAAGTTGAAAATAGAGTTTTCGTTCATACAGTTATCACTTACCATCTACCACTTTGAATTGTTAGGTTAGGTTTAGATAAGTAAAATGCTAAACTAGTGCAGACAAAAAATTTGCTCAACTCTATTAATTTAGCATAAAAGTAGTTAAGCGACAATAAACATTACACATTGCTTTTTGAGTAATATTGCATTATTATTTACAGAATAAGCAAAGCAAAAACAATTTTGTACATTAACATCATCATCATCATGTCAGCCAAACGACTCCCACTGCTGGGTATAGGCCTCCCCCAAGGATCTCCACAACGATCGGTCCTGCTCTGCCCGGAACGACCGACCAGATCGTTGGTCGGTCCTGCTCTGCCCGGACCGACCGACCAGATCGTCGGTCCACCTTGTAGGGGGCCTGCCCACGGAACGTCGTCCGGTACTCAGTCGCCATTTGAGAACCTATCCGCCCCAACGGCCATCGGTTCTCCGCGCTATGTGTCCCGCCCACTGTCACTTCAACGATGCAATCATTCGAGCGACATCGGTTGTTTTAGTTCTCCTGCGGATCTCATCATTTCTGATTCGATCGAGCATGGAAACACCAAGCATCGCTCTCTCCATTACTCGCTGGGAGACTTTGAGCTTTCTTATGAGATTCATAGTAAAAGACCACGTCTCACTTCCATAGGTCATTACTGGCAACACACACTGGTCAAAGACTTTCGTCTTGAGACATTGAGGTATTTCGGACGCGAATATATGCCGGAGCCTTCAAAACGCTGCCCATCCGAGCTGAATTCGACGAGAGATCTCTTTCTCTAAGTTGGACTAACCTAACTGAATCGTTTGTCCCAGGTAAACATAGTGTTAAACAACTTCGAGTGTAATGTTCCCAACATTGACTGGAGCAGGGGGGCTACCGGCACAGAGTAATATTTGTAGCTACCGGCTTAGAAATATGGATATGGGTATGGGCTTCAACTGTCATTGGAATTCCTTATCTTGATAGATTTTTTGCTGCTTTGTTCTATTGAACGTTGGTAGCCAGTTATCGTTATACCCGACGTCACAAAACAAGGAACTGATAGCGGCTATTTTCTTTATAAAATTGACTTAAAGTTCCCAAAAACGTATAAAGTTCATACCCATAAAGTTACGCGGTAGCCCCCAGGTGCAACATGGGTATAAATTGGACTTGATTTTTGTTTTATCCATATTCATCTTAAGACCTACTCTTTGAGAAGCATTACTGAGATCTTCGAGCATTTTGTTCAGGTCTTCCAAGGTCTCGGCCATAAGAACTACATCATTGGCAAACCGTAGGTGTGTTAGACCTACTCGCCATTGATGTTGATGCCGCATCCTTTCCAATCCAGAAGCTTAAAAATATCCTCCAACGCTGCTGTGAACTGTTTCGGAGAATTGACGTCTCTCTATCTCATACCTCGCTGTAGTTGGATAGGATTAGAACTCTGATTCTATAATCCAATCCAGAAGCTTAAAAATATCCTTCAACGCTGCTGTGAACTGTTTCGGAGAATTGACGTCTCTCTGTCACACACCTCGCTGTAGTTGGATAGGATTAGAACTCTGGTTCTATAATCGGACTGACATGGTGGCGTTTTGGTATAAGTACCTCAGCACCTCAACCTACCTGTAGTCTATTTGGCACCTCTGGATAGACTACAGCATCGCCCAGGTCTCAATCGAATTCAAGAATGTGGTATTTCAGCAATAGTTTATCAAAGTACAATTACAGGTATGGTATGAAGATGCGGTTTATGACGCGGACTGCCATTTAAACCAAGGATGTTAAATCATCTGCTATACCAGCTCAAGAAAAACACACAAAAAACCTTGTTTCCTGTCAACACTCAGGAATCTAAACTTGTGGAACAAGGAGTAACTTTGATACGATTTGAAGAGAGTTTAGGGCTAAATAATGATGATGAGAGTTTCAATAATAAATAGGTACTTAAATCATAATAATTGTTACTATTTTAAAGCTAATATTTAAAAAAATATTATTTTATTGCTTAAGTTTCAGCCATTAAAATTTAGTATTTATATTATTTTATGTTTGCATTTATTATTTTTGAAGATTTTTTTGTCGTTCCTATGAATAGGTACTAATTTGGATTTTTTCACATAGAGATATGTAAAATTGGTATCGCGTTTAAGCATACAACGATGCCTAGTTTTGTGATGATTGTACACTAAAAAGTTACTAATTATTAATTATTTTGAGTGGTTCTTATTCATTTTGTCATTTAGCTATAAAAATACTCGTGTTATTTTCTATAAGACTGTTTTTTTTCTTAATGATAGTCAAAAATTAAGAACGTTGAGTTTTCATTTCACTTAAAGAATATTTTTGTTGTTTTTTGTTTTATTTTGTCTTGGTAAAACAATAATTAAAGCATGTTTCACATTAAACTATGGTTAATTTTTGAGATAATTCTTTTAACATTGGTTCAAATCTTGAATGCAAAAAGGGCTTTTGTAGTTTTTTTCAGGTTGTGTAAGAGCTATCACAGCGGTAATTAATTTAAAAGATAGAGCAAAATATGACGAAAACAATGATATACTAATATCATACTATTTAACAAAAAAACATTTATTTTTACAAAAATTCAAGTTTTAAATTTTGTTTTGGCTCTCCTGTAAAAAGCGTAGTTTTTGGTTTGTGACCGTTTTGCATTCAATGAGCGTACGTTTAGTTCGTGCAGGGGCGATACGCGCGCACACGAATTTTGTTGCTAACTGGTTAAGCGACGCTGTTGCTCATAGTACATCCCATCATAAAATCTATTGTTACTTATTTATTTATTATCTGAAAAATTGTAAATGAAGTAAGTATTTTAGAAAAAATCGACCCGTCTCACAACCAGCTCCGATGGGACGCGAAACCACGATCTTTCGCTATCTGCTGCTGTAAACGGCTCTACGGAGTCGTTACGAGAAGCGTCGAATTTGTTCGTCGAAGCGTTGTAAGACGGGTCGAATTTTTCTAAAATACTTCATTTTCAATTTTTCAATAATAAAAATTGCATTATGAATGCAAAAAAGTAAAAATTTTAATAAAAGTTTTAATAATAATTCATTTAATACCTGTTTTCTCCAACAGACATCGACAACATCCCAACTCTGAACACGTTCCAAATGGCTTTGCTGCCGGATTGCTGCGCAGACGCGGAGGATGAGCTCATGCAGGTGTTGACGCAGTTGCTGGTGTGTGCTATTGGTGAGTTTGATGTCATCATCATCATGTCAACCGAACGACGCCCTCTGCTGGGCATAGGCCTCCCCCAAGAATCTCCACAATGATCGGTCCTGCGCTGCCCGCATCCAGCGGCTTCCGCCACCAGATCGTGGGTCCACCTTGTAGGGGGCCTGCCCACGGAACGTCGTCCGGCACGCGGTCGCCATTCGAGAACCTTTCCGCCCCAACGGCCATCGGTTCTTCGCGCTATGTGTCCCGCCCACTGCCACTTCAATGATGCAATCCTTCGAGCGATGTCATGAAGGTGTTGACGCAGTAGCTAGTGTGTGCTATTGGTGAGTTTGATGTCATCCTCATCAGCTATTTAATGTCCCCACTGCTGGGGCGCTGGCCTTCCATATGGATGGATAAGGATATTTGGACAACATCCCGTCTCTCATAGACCATCTCATCCATCATAGACCACAGAGGTGGTTAAATATGTATTAAATATGTCATCATCATCAGCCATTTAATGTCCCCTCCCCACTGCTGGGGCACTGTTTCTTATTTTCCTTCCTTCCTTATTTTTTTAATTGTATTTATTGTGACAACAACAGCCATACTTAAAAAGTTGCCCACAGTGAAAAAGAACAATACGCCTTTAAGACAAATTAAAATATCGATATAAATATGTAAAATTAAACCACATCAGAGAATAAAAGAAAAAAGATAAGTGTTTCTTTATACTAATCTAGTCTTATAGTAATTAATTTTGTTAAATTGACATTAGCAGCATCTGATATTGTAACAATTGTGGTTTTTTGGATATGTCCCGTTTTTTATGTAAACAAAGCACTTTAGCGCTTGTTATAACCTCCATTTATTCCACAGAGGACCCCGGAATACCCCACCCGGGTCGTCACACCACACTACTAGGTCACGCCATTCGTATGGGAGATATAACGCCTGCGAATCTTAGTGAGGTGCTACGAATATATCTTTACGCCAACGCGACGGGAGAAGTCAAGGCTCTTACAGGTAAATATACACACATACATACACCAACATATTAATATACATCCACCAACATATACTAGGTGACGCCATTCGTATGGGAGATATAACGCCTGCGAATCTTAGTGAGGTGCTACGAATATATCTTTACGCCAACGCGACGGGAGAAGTCAAGGCTCTTACAGGTAAATATACACACATACATACACCAACATATTAATATACATCCACCAACATATACTAGGTCACGCCATTCGTATGGGAGACATAACGCCGGCGAATCTTAGCGAGGTGCTACGGATATATCTGTACGCCAACGCGACGGGAGAAGTCAAGGCCCTTACAGGTAAATATACACACATACATACATACACAACATATAAACATACATCCACCAATATATACTAGGTCATGCCAATGGGAGATATAACGCCTGCAAATCTGAGCGAGGTGCTACGGATATATCTGTACGCCAACGCGACGGGAGAAGTCAAGGCTCTTACAGGTAAACATACACACACACATACATACACCAACATAATATATACAAACGTCCACCAACATATACTAAGTCAAGACGACGGGAAAAGTCAAGGCTCTTACAGGTAAACATACACACAATCATAACATATACACATAGTACATCCACCAACATTATAGCGTTATTTTTTTCAAGCTTTTTATTAACTTGCCATGTTAGTTAGTGGGGGGACAAATCTTGCAAGCTTAATTTGACCCACTTCCCAGTGTCGGGTGGAGCTGAAATTTTGTATACAGGTTTGGTTTGGATGACAATACAATATTAAAGTACAGCCAGCAAAAAAGCTTTTCATAAAAATGAAATTTTTACTAAAAATTATTTAAACCGTTCCCGTTTCTGTGGGAATATCGGGATAAAAAGTAGCCTATGTTTTAATCCAGGTTACTTACTATTCAAATTTCAACCAAATCCGTTTAGTAGTTTTTGCGTGAAAGAGTAAGAAACATCCATACATCCATGCCTCCTACTAACAAACTTTCGCAATTATAATATTAGTAGGATTATAAATTATCAAAGTAGCTCCATATTTTTCCTAAAGTAGCCCCAATCTACGTTATATTTTATTAACTTATCTAGCGCCCCGCTCCCGACTTCTTCTGCGTGGAACCCCTTTTTTATCCCCTTAGAGGGAGAATTTCCAAAAATCCTCTCTTAGTGCTCCCCTACACTCCCAAAGGTCAAAGTCAAATTGTTTTTTTTATTATTCATATAGATTAAATAAAATTAATGCTTATGAATCGTCCAACATTGTTTTACCTACCACCTTTCGGCTGTGCGTTGTCTGTCAGTCAGTCAGTGACGCAAGAGTATAAAACTCTTATACAGGGTTATTTTGAAATTACTGGCTAAATTTTTAAGTTCGACTCTGAATCAATAAGTGAACAACTTTCTCCTAAAAACATCGGTCGAAATACGACACCAATTTTTGGACTTCCCATACCTACTAAATTGATCACTCGATCAGTATGGTTTGTACGAAAAGTAAAAAAAAATTGACATATCTCGACCCATGTTTCTTGGAGTCACTTACCGATTCTGAGTCGAACTTAAGAATTTGGCCAGTGGTTTCAAATTAAACCTGTATTTATAAAATACTAGCTGACCCAGCGCGACTTCGTTCCCGTGGCCCTACCCCCTACTCCACCCTACCCTACCCGTACTCTACCCCTACCCTACTCTACCCCTACCCTACCCTACCCTACCCCTATCCCTACCCCTACCCCTACCCTACCCCTACCCTACCCTACCTTTACCCTACCCTACTTCTACTCTACCCCCACTTACCCCCTCCTCCCCTATTTTCTCACCGTAAGAACCTTCCTTGGACTTCCACGAACATTTCAAATTAGCCAAATCGGTCCAGCCGTTCACGCGTGATGTCGTGACCAAGGGAAATAGGGATTCATTTTTATATATATAGATATATATATATATTACTAATTCTACCCCAGGTCTAACCGCAGAGCGCGAACGCGAACGTCGCGTAGCAGACCATCACCAATCAACCGCAGAAATGCAACACACGTGCGCCAGCAGCAAGAACCAAGCTTACTACGAACACCTGCTCACCAACAACACGTACAAGCTCTCAGGTAACATACACCTTCCGGCTTAAGAGCCATTTCGCACTTTGCAATTGTCTCGCTCGCACAATAAACATTTTTAAAAGATTGTTTAAAACACATTGTGTTTTTTAGAAAAGTGTTTCATTATGTCCCTACAACGCAACTAGTTATACTACATATTTCAACATTGTCAATACTGCAATAATACTAGATCTACGAGCTTAAAGTTTTCGAAAATTTAATTCCTAATTCTAACCAATACTCAATGAATGAATAAAATAACTTATACAAAATATCCGTAACATTGCGTTGCAGGGACATAATGAAACACTTTTCTAAAAAACACAATGTGTTTCCCACAATCTATGAAAATGTTGCATTGTGCGAGCGAGACAACTGCCAAATGGCTGTAATTGCGAAATGGCTCTTAAGGTCATAGCCCAGTTATACCGCACCACTCCCCAACCAAAGTATGAGCAGCCAAATATGGACTTAATATCGTTCACTGTAGATGCACTTTACAGTAACAATATACCAACAACAGTGCCGCAAGCTAAAGTGCATCTACAGAGCATTACATTGACTCCATATTTGACTGCTCATACATTGGTTGGGTGGGAGCGGTGCGGTATAAGTGAGCTAAGTTCTTTACTCACACTCGACGTGCTTACTTTGGAATTGCATAGATGGGAAACTATTTGCAATCTGATGGGGGCGTAGGTGTCTCTTCAACAAAGCTCAGTTGATAACTATTTGCATCTGACGGGGTGTGATGCGTAGGTGTCTCTTCAATAAAAAAATAGGTACTTAATTGAAAAAAAAATGCAGCATACTTGCGTCAGCAGCAAGAACTAAGCTTACTACGTGCACCTGCTTACCAACCACTCAATTTCCAATTTCCTTACAATCATACTAACTTTGAAACCTCATAGAGGGGAAAGTATTTGAATCTATGCAATGCTTTTTACTTCAATGGAGAGGCCAGGTAATGTCCTCATTCATTTATTTGAACAAGCTATACACCACAAATTTTAAATAAGTAAAAAGAATTAAGAAGATCAAATTACTCATCAATACGAACAATTTTAATCTTACTATGTATATGGGGCTAACAACGAAATCGCGAGAAAAATCAGCTGTTCCATACATTTTAGTCAAGTTGATGTTGTACTTTTCTATGGAACAGCTGTTTTTTTTTTTGTGATTCCGTGTCTGGCCCCGTTGTAAAAGTTGTTTATATTGATGGACACTATCATCTCCTAAAATCTTTGTACTAATTAAAATTAATTTGTGGGGGTAAAACTAAAATGCAAATCAATAAGGGGCTGATTTTGCTGTTCGAAAAGAACAACTTTGTAATTTATTTTAATTTTTAGTATTTTGCATTCACAATGCAATTTTTATAATAGAAAAATGGAAAATGAAGTATTTAGAAAAAATCGACCCGTCTCACAACAGTTGTGAGACGGGTAGATTTTTTCTAAATACTTCATTTTCCATTTTTCAACTTTGTAATTATTATGATATTAGAAATAGATATACTTATTCTTTATTAAAATAAACATTTTTAAAAGTATTTTTGAATCGTCAGTTTTGCAATTAAGTAAATAAGTTGGTTTCCCATTCTAAATGATCTCCAGTTCCATACAAAATGTTAGTAGCTAAATTATTATTAAGGGACTGCTTCTACTGTTCTACATCAACGATTTTTCCTATAAAATCTAATAGAGCCACCACTAATATAACTTTTTTCTCTACAGAGGCTCTCCGCGACAAGCCGTTCCTAGCTCTGAACGCGACAAAGAAAGCCAAGATCCTGTCATTCCTGTGTGACGAGTTGCTCCAGAACAAGTCTGTTCTGAGGCAGATCGACGGCTCCCTAGAACACCTTAACCAATTGAAGAAGGAGAGGTATCTCCTCGATATGAAGATCAGAAAGTGAGTTATGAGTTTTAGACCTATACTGGCATTACACTATTGTACACGGTATTCGGGGCTAGTTAGAGCCCTAATTCAGAATACATTGCTTTCTTTGAGCTCTTTTTTAGTAAGTGATGCAAACAAAACAAGCAATGTATTCTGAATTAGGGTTCTAAAACTAGCCCTGAATACCGTGTAGTGTAATAGCCGCTTATATTATAGATACTGACCAAAATCTGCTACAAAACAAGGAGAACCAACTTAACAATGATAAGTATTTTCTCAAGATAAAGGTTATAGAATATTCTAAACTAAATGATACGCTCACTTTGAACGCGTATTCACACGAATATTACTCGTGCGAATACGCACGAAAGGTCCAAACCTTACAAGTGCTATATAGGTGCCCGCAGACTGCTTCCGAGTTACATAATTCGTTGTCTCATAAGTATACGTATGTACAAGCATTTTTGTTCCGGTGATAATCTTTGGAACTAAAACATTTTTCATACGACAGTCTATTTTGACAGCTAATTTCGTATTGCAAGTGGTTCCTCTGTCACGGATGTCACCGGATCAGACAGGATTGTGGAACTATATTATTATGCCTAACGGCCACACACAATTAATAATCTATCCACAGATAGGGATAGGCATGATCCAGATTAGTTGCTAGGCAACACCCTGGCAACTGTCGTTAATTCTATGTTAATATCAAGCGATGCATAGCAAGCAACTAATCTGGATCATGCCTATCCCTATCTGTGGATTGTTTATTAATTCTGGCCGTTTATAGTTTAATAATTTTAGCCTAACAACACCGTTCTAATCAACACTTTTTGTCTGCTCAGAGTCCGCGTCCTTCATCAGCGCAAACAGCGGTCGGAACAAGCGGAGAAGCAACAAGCCCTGGCTCTGGAGAGAATGCAGCGGCTAGTGGAAGAAAGCACTGCCAATCTGAGCCGGACCTCGCCGACGCCGCATGACGAAGGTATTTATATAATAATAAATAAGAAAGCACTGCCAATCTGAGCCGGACCTCGCCGACGCCGCATGACGAAGGTATTTATATAATAATAAATAAGAAAGCAATGCCAATCTGAGCCGGACCTCGCCGACGCCGCATGACGAAGGTATTTATATAATAATAAATAAGAAAGCACTGCCAATCTGAGCCGGACCTCGCCGACGCCGCATGACGAAGGTATTTAGAAAAGTTGATTAAAGCTTTAACTTATTCACAGGATTATTATTACTTTTTTTCAATTTTTATTATTGAAAATGAAGTATTAGAAAATAATGACTCGTCTCACAATATGCTCTACTACTACCTACTACTAGTAAAGGGTTGTGTTCGGAAGGGTTCGAGTTAAGACTTGTGAGACGGGTCTATTTTTTCTAGTACTTCATTTTCAATTATTCACAAGATTTTCGCACTGCCGCCCGTTCCTTATTAGGTTATTTACTGCGTGGACGACACTTTTATGCCATTAAAGTGTTTTTATTTATGCTGTAGTAAAGATTAATGGTATTTTTAGCATTACAATAACGTGCAACGCAGTAAAATTGTCCACGCTGGTAATGATGAGAATTACCCATCTGTTAAATGTCGGTCCGACCACTATATTTTATTTAGACTGTAATACTCCAAATGAACTAATAACCGAAAATATAATTATTGTCACTTTATAAACTACTATTCTTTTATTTTCTTATTACTATAGAGCGTTATCTAAAAAAAACAACCATTAATTTATAATTTTGTTTAAGTATTTTATTAATTTATTCGGAAAACATACAGTATTATTACAACTAAAATTATATCTAACAAATAAAGTAAAAATATACACATTCATTATGTTCTCGCTTAACAGTAATGTTTAATTACATTACAATATAGTTTTAGTTGCATTTTTCTTATAGAATACATGTTTCGCCCTTAGAACAACAATCAGACAAGGAAACGCCCAAAAAAGACTCCTCAACCCAAGACACAGAAGAGAAACCATCATCTCCATACAAAGAGCCGGCTCCAGAAGACAGCGATAAAGAATTATCGCCTCTAAAGGATCTGTCGAACATGAACAAAAGCAAAGAAGCGCTGAACAACAATAAGGAGGACTGTTCTCCAGCAGATAACTCGAAGTTGGATAAAGATAGTGTCATTGGTGATTGTGACGCGAATCTTAGTGATTTGGAGAGCGAAGGCACACAGCCGGAAGAGGTAAATATACACAGTCATTAATTATTCCACAAAGTATAAAATTCTTATTGGAATAACATAAAATTACAAAGCCAAAAACAAATTTAGTAACAAATAAAACCGGTCAAGAGCGAGTTGGACTCGCGCATCGAGCGTTCCGTACAATCATAAATGTAAATAAATAAAACTTGTAAATGTTTTCACCGGCGACGCTATATTCGTCAAAACATGTCGGTGAGAATATTGCAGTCTTAGGTCAGCGCCATCTCTTGACCGATAATGGAACTAATGTAATTTTTGTTGACGATTTCTGAATTTGTCCTGTAATCTTTGCATACACTTGTATCAGATAAAATAAATTCATATTTTTCTCTATGCAAACTTCGGAGAAAAAGGGGGGAACGTATTTTTTTTTATTTGTACAGTTTAGTCAAAAACTATGCGGCCTAAGAAAAAAAGAAAAATTATTGAGAATGTGCAAGCAGCGCTCTTTCATATGATACCCCATATGCTTTAGTAGCCCCACTTCGATTTTGCATATTATAATTTATTTGCAAAATAGCGGGGCAAACGCCATCTTAAACTATTCCAAATTTCAAGTTGATAGCATTTGTAGTTCTCGAGATATTATCCAGTTGTGACAGACAGATTGAGTCGCACCATAAGGGTTCCTTTTTACCATTTTGGTTCGAAACCCTAAAAAGCATGAGCAATCATTTCAAACATAACAGGAACTCTTAATCGGACCGGATCGTACATGGACTAACGGCCTAACGGCCAGAATTAATAAACAATCCACAGATAGGGATAGGCATGATCCAGATTAGTTGCTATGCAACGTTTGATATTAACATAGAATTAACGACAGTTGCCAGGGTGTTGCTGGGTGTTGCCTAGCAACTAATCTGGATCATGCCTATCCCTATCTGTGGATAGATTATTAATTCTGGCCGTAATTCGTTCTGTATACTAATAACCGTTTATTTCCATCAGGATGAAGACAAGAATCTGTCTTCCGAAGAGCTGTCTCGCAAACTAGACAAGCTGATGCGGCAGTCGGAACAGCAGCTGCAACAGCTCACAGCTGGCAATCACGCGCTCAGGGCCACTTGCTATGGACAGGATAGGTCAGTACTTAAGGGCAGGATCTTCCAAAAACTCTGTCTTTGTCTTTTTCTTTATGTGTGAAGAGTAATGAAAATAACCTTCCTTTTTAATTTTTTCAATGTTTTTGTTGTTATTTTAAGCATAAATTCATTTTTTGAAAAAGTAGCCTGAGAATAATCTACTTTATGTCATTACCTATTTTTCTATATATTATTCGTGAATTAGAGATTAATAGGCAATCTAAGTATAAAACCAAAAAAATATTAAAAAAATGAAAATTTTCTTTGTTTTTGAATTTTTTTAAAGTAGACATAAGATATGAATATCGTTTTTCTAGCCACAAAATAATCAAGATCGTTTATAAAACTTCAACTTAATATTTTTTTCTGTTCAAAATAAAGAATATTTGATTGTTTACTTTGAATCAAAAATTGGTTGTTTTCGATAATTTGGAAGATCGTGCCCTTAAGAAGATTGTGAAGTAAACGGTCTCCATACGAACAGCGATAACGTTTTCGACCCTCTAAACCTTAACATACAGCAACGAATTTTTGGTAATACCGAATTATGAAAAATTAAAATTAATTCAAAATTTGTAATTTACGAGCACTACACACACTGCACGAAGAACAAGTGAAAACATGAAGATAGTACTTGTAGCTTCTTACTTCAAAAAGAGCTCTGATAGGACTTTATGTTTTATGTTGATTTTAGCGCGAATTTCAAATAAACCTATAGCAGCTTAGAATCTTCTCTGAACAAGGGAGTCAGATAGAATCGATTGCAGTAATAATCCCAAAAAAATCAGATAGGACTTATTGTCAGTAAACAGTCGTTAAAGAACTAGGACTATATTTTTTTTTTCGATATGCAAGTCAGATGTATGCGTATTATGTGAAAATTGTAAAAAGATATGTTCACTGTTGTATTTATGTCAAAAATTATCATCATTATCATTATCATTATTAGGTACTAAAGTAATCAAAAAATACTTAGGTGCTGGCGCCGATATTGGTCTCTTGGCAAGTGCGGAGGCATATTCGTGGAAGGCATGGAGTCTGCGCAACCCGAGATCATGGCATACCACCACGCGTTAGAAACAGCTGCTAAGGAGAAACCTGCGGAAAACAATAAGAAGAAAGGTAATGTTTTAATACTGAAAACATATTATATTCACTACTTGTATTATTCGTGGAAGGCATAGAGTCAGCACAACCTGAGATCATGGCATACCACCACGCTTTAGAAACAGCTGCTAAGGAGAAACCGGCGGAAAACAGTAAGAAGAAGAAAGGTAAACTTATCATATTTCACTACTTGCATTATTCGTTGATTAAGGTCAGTTTCCATCACAACCACAAAATAGGTTTTAATAGAATTTAAGTAGGAAAATCTGACTTGGTAGATACTGATTTTGTTGACTAGTCTAATTACCATTAACTTTAACTAGTTAGTAAGTAAGTAACCGGTATTAATGAAAAACATATTCGCTAACACTACCTTTTCCTCAGGTGCCAAATCAAAGGACCTCCCACCAGAACAGGAGAACATGGATACCGAAGAGGCTTTGAAGGAAGAAGCCCTGAAGACCGAGATGGAACTGAAGAGCATCTTGGAGCTGAAGAGCATCAAGTCAGAGCTGAATTTGAGTGATCACACGCAGATCATCAAGTACGAGCCGAACGTTAAGCACGGCGCGTGTAAGGTTGAAGGTGAGTCAAAAGTCAAAGTTAAAGTCAAAAGTCAAAGTTAAACGGCAAAGTCAAAAGTCAAAGAAATATATTATGTTCAAATTAGGCTGACGCCATCGATCAGTTCGTAAAGCGTACGGTGCGGCGGAAGACCTTGTAATGAGAAGAACCGGCAAGAAACGCGTCAAGGGCTGTTTTTTTGCTTTTACCGAGTTTGCCGACTTAGCAAAAAGAGGTTAGCAATAAGAGCCTATGTCGCCAACACAAAATGAACGTATCACTGTCTTTGTTCTCGAACTCCTCTGACGGCTTGACCGATTTTTATAAAATGTTTGTGTATATTTGGTAGATCTGAGAAAGGTAGTAAGTATAGTAAACTATTTTTTTTATCCCGAAATTCCACGGGAGCGAAGCCCCGGGGTGCAGCTAGTAAATAAAGAAAAACAAAAACAGATTTTAAAAATGTAAGTGGTTCTGACAGTAGTTCCAACAAATCGGACCTTTAGGCTTCAGTTTTAAAATAATTAGTAGGTATAGAAATAAATAAATATGTTATACGATTTATCTCAACCTTCCTTATCTCCTCAACAGGTTCATCAATTAAAATGGAAGAGAAATACATACAGCAAAAACAATACAACGACCAAGACATGTTAGACATAGAAGACTCCATTCCCACCGCGTTCCTAGTTCAGAAGCCTTCCCACAAACCAATGTACGCTTCACAAGCCGAACCAGTCGACAAACCGCAAGAAATAGTCAAAGTAGAAAACGTAGTCAAGAAAGAGGATAGAGAAGAACTAGAAGATAATAAAGACGAATTAGTTAACAACTTAGAAGAGTTGAGGAAGCTAGCGGAAGCAGTCTCCTCCCAACTAGACGCAGCTAAGAAAGCAGAAGCAGAAGTAAAAGTAGAAGAAAAGGAACCACCAGAAGTAAAAAAAGAAGTTATGGAACCAACAGCCGCTCACAGTCATTTATACGCCAAAATCTTAGAAGGCAAATGGTTCTCTATTCTAAGGCACGAAAGCGCATTTTTGAATAACATTAACGAAGTTGTGGATAAGTCTGAGTTGCCGAATTACTGTGATAATGAGCATACTTGTGCTCAAGTTATACTGTGTCAAGGACATAAATGGGATGTTTCGAATAATTTGCATTTGTTGAATGACCCTAGTCTGTTTACGTTGAATTCGATGGTGACCAGTGTTCAGGTGCCGTTGAACAGTGTGTATGCCGACTCTAGCTTGACCATGTCGGGCCTGAACCAGGATATGATGGACGCAAGTTTAAATATGGATGAGAGGAAGGAGGAACAGGTGGAAGATGGGGTTAAGGAACAACAGGTAAGTGTTGTTAAGGTTTTAAATTATATTTATGCATTCATAAAGCGATAGAGTATTTTACTGTTGTTGAAATGTAGATATATGTTACCGGCCAAACCCGATTTCAGGACAAACTAGTTTTTCCTAGGCCAAATCAGTTCATCGCGTTGACATTTCAGAGAGCGAGTTTGCCTCGAAAGTCCTGTAGAACACGTGATAGGTTAGAAGTTTAAGGCGGTCGCGAAGCGCAGCGAAGCGACCGCCTTTAACTTCGTGGTTATTTTTTTTGTGTCGTGTTCTACAGGACTTCCGAGGCAAACTCGCTCTCTGAAATGTCAACGCGATGAACTAGTTTGGCCTAGGAAAAACTAGTTTGTCCTAAAATCGGGGTTGGCCGGTAACATAATATAAAGTTAAAAAATATAGCATTTAGAAATACCAAATGTAAAAAAAATAATTTGTATCTGTTTTTAACAAGCTAATTATAAGCGGCTTAATTTTGACTGTAGCTGTCTCTTTCTAAAATGAAATATTCTATGGCAAGACTATGACGCTACTGACTTGGTGACGTCACAAAAATAGCGTCCTGTCCTTGTCTAATTAGAAAGATTGGTGTTCTATAATTTTGAAAATATTCAATATTATTCAAAATAAAAACTTGTTGTTCTTTTGACCGTAGTTATTTCGACCATAATCGAAACGACCGTAGTTATTAAGATTCATACCCCTTTGAGATGTTACTACCTAGCTTTTAAACTAATTACTTGCAGGACTGATGGTTTTTTTCTATCACAATATTTCCAAATGATAGTTTTAATTGAGTGATTAGCAGAGTTAGTTTGTATCAGATCATATACAGCATTTCAATTCTCATATCTGAAAATGTAACAAATATACAAATAAAACACCTGCCAAGTGCGAGTCGGACTCGCGCACGGAGGGTTCCGTACCATTATCTACACCACATTTGACACTATTATAAGATCGAACAAAAAAATCGGCATAAGTAATCACGTTTTTTGTATGGGAGCCCCCCTTAAATATTTATTGTAATCAGTTGTTAGTATTTGTTGATATAGCAGCAACCTGAAATACATCATCTGTGAAAATTTCAGCTGTGACAGACAGATAGTGAAGTCTTAGTAATAGGGTGCCGTTTTTACCCTTTGGGTACCCTAATACTTTATCTATAAAATGATGTATTTTTCCAGGACAACGACCTAGAAAAAGAACTGCAAGCCGACGCTCTCAAGCACGACCTAGCTACCCAAAAGGCGAAAGCCAACAGTTTGACAAGCTTAGGTTTATTGAACTTCAACGCATTATCTACTTACGTGACTTGCGACAGCCCACCGCCCATACAAATGACGGTAGATGAGGTCAAACAACTGGATCATTGTAAGCAACATGGACTGCCGAAGAGGATTGGAGGGACTTATGTGCCAAGAGAACTCAGGTTAGTATACTAGTTTACGTAAAAAATCTAGTTACTCCAAGGGTTGGACTATAATAATATCTGTCAAAAAAAAAAATCATTTTTCCATCCTCCAACTAAATCTGACACTCAGAACCGGGATACACTAGAGCGAGACATCATCATTAATGCTACTGGTTACGATAGCACACGGGCTCTTTCTTTCTCTAGCGTATGTCGGTTCTGAGCGACAGAAAAGGACAGAACATAGAAAATGTATTTCTGTGACTTGCGATAGTCCACCGCCCATACAAATGACGGTAGATGAGGTCAAACAACTAGACTATTGTAAGCAACATTGGCTGCCGAAGAGGATTGGAGGGACTTTTGTGCCGAGAGAACTCAGGTTAGTATACTCGTTCATGAAAATTATCTAGTTACTAAAAATTCTCATAGTGCTTGTCTATTTTGTATTGCGAGTGGCGCCTTCGACAAAGAAGTTTTTTTCCCGCGGCTTCGCCCGCGTGGACTACACGACTTTATCCCGCGGGAATGTGATTTATCCTACACCTACTAATATTATAAATGTGCAAGTTTAGATGTTTGGATGTTTGTTACTCAATCACGCCAAAGCGGCTGAACAAATTTGGCTGAAATTTGGGACACAGCTACTTTGTAGCCTGAAGAGGAACATAGGCTACTTTTTATCCTAGAAAGATATCAGATTCCAACGGGATACCGTCGTCATGTAGTCCACGCGGGCGAAGCCGCGGGCGGAAAGCTAGTTTATAATATTAGTAGGATGTAGGACTTTCAGACGTGTTGTCCGTTGCACTGATTATTTCACTCTTGTCACCAGGCATGGCTGGTGGCGTATCACAGAGACGGACCAGCTGCGAGACTTGATGGAATCGCTACACTCGCGCGGCGTCCGCGAGAGAGAACTGCACACGGCTTTTGTACAGCATCTGCCTACTGTCAATAATAAGGTGGGTTTTTACAACCTTTTTATTAACTTGCTTTGTTAGTTAGTTAGTTAGTGGGGGACAAATCTTGCAAGCTTAATTTGACCCAATTGTGTCCGATGTCCGATGGAGTTGAAATTTTGTATACAGGTTTGGTTCAGATGACAATACAATATTTAAGTACAGTCAGCAAAAAAGCTTGTCATAATAATTATATTTTAATAAAAACTTATTTAACTTGCCATGTTAGTAAGTTAGTAAGGGACAAATCTTGCAAGCTTTAATTTGACCCACTTCCCTGTGTCCGATGGAGCTGAAATTTTGTATACATGTTTGGTTCAGATGACAATACAATATTAAAGTACAGTCAGCAAAATAGCTTGTCATAAAAATAAATTTTTTACTAAAAACTTATTTGCATTCACAATGCAATTTTTACCACGTTTTTATTAGGTTGCTTTCTTGTTTGTACGCACATTTTGCAAACGATTTTATACTAGCTTCCCGATGAGCTAGAGACTTGAAACTTTGAACATAGGTCGGAACTGGATGACAATGCAATGTTATGGTGTCATTAAGCTGATCTGATGATGGAGTAGTGTCCATTGAGATGTTGACCATTTAGTTATAGTTGCATATATAAACTTATCAGAGAATAATGAAACCAAGGTGCAGGATTATCATACTTTTTATTTAAGATTGCTACACAAAGTGACAGAGTTTCCACTAGCTAGCTAGATCAATTCCCAGTACAAGAAGGTCCCCTAAAATGACAAACATTCGCATATAAATCCGATTCCCCCACCCTACCATGCTAAACGCGTCTGTCTGACTTTGACATAACTATCCTAGTCAATATAACAACTAGTCAATTCAACAACTATTTACAGTCCCTTTACAAGATAATCAAATTAACACGTTAGTTATATCAATTCATAATTTATCTCAAATAATATCGAACACATAATTTAAATCTCTTGTTTTAAAATTTTATTTTTTTAAACCCCACGTTTTTAAAACAGACTAGAAGCATTTTCCAATTGAGTACTCGTCAAGGCGATTCAAACGAGCCCAAACTCGATGGGGTTGCATGGTTTCAATATTGAGTTCCTATGGACCTGTGAACCGGTGAACCTCGTCTCCAGTCAGAGTACGTGTCAAGTCATTTTCAGTTACATTGTTAAGTTGCTGAATGTACAGTTCTACATCTTCATAGTATAATTATTACATAAGTACCTAGGAGTTCACGAAAAAAATGTTAAATTATAAAATTTTCTCACCAGGTCTACATCGAACGAGGCGACGTGAACAACACAGAGCTTTCAATCACCCATTTAGACCGCGTGATCGGCCAAAACGGGGGCTTCCCCAGTCCAGATGCCGAAGACGATTACTGCGCCGCCACACAGCATAGGCTAGACATGCAGACACTTCATGCGGTGAGTCATCTCTCATCATCATCAATCATTAGCCCCCTTTTTCCAAAACGTGGACTAAAATAGTCCTGGTTTAAAACTGGTACTTAACTGATGTTGTCACTTTCATTTTCCTAATGAAAGACAGAATTAGCATCAGTTTTAAACCAGGTCTAACTTTTGTCCACGTTTTGGAATAACGGGGTAGGAGTCCACTGCTGGACAAAGGTCTCCTCTTTGGAGCGGCTGTTACAACCCTTACCAGGTCATCAGTCTATTAAGTTGGACGTGCTTACTTTATGCTGAGCATTCCTTCACGAAACAGCAATCCTTCTAGAGATGTCAGTTGTTTAAGTTCTCCTGTGGATCTCTTTATTTCTGTTATCAAAACAGAGAGACAGAGAGATATACCAAGCATAGCTTTCTCCATTTCTCGCTGGGTGACCTTGAACCTTCTTATAAGACGTATTAGTGGACACACTAAGACACAATTGGACCGCGTGACCGCTATCGGTTGCCCTTTATAAAGAATTTGGACGGCATGATCACTAAACTAAGTGAGGCAGTAACAAGTCGCGAATAAGAGACGACAAAATTATCTCGTGGTGCTCATACATCCTTTACGCTATCATTTACAAATAATGTTTTTTATTTCTTGAAATCAACGCTTTATCATGGCAGTATTTTATCTTGATAATTTCATAACTATTCAGATGTAAATAAGCTTCATACTTAAGTCCAGATAAATCAATTTAAAATGTAATTTCTTTGTCAGGTTCAACAATTAGAAGAGCGAGTAATAGCCGCTTCAATGCAAATGAAAGGCTGGCGGCCTTCCCAATCTGCAGACGACGACTCAGACATAGTCTCCATAGCAAGCATGAGATTGGCCGCAGTAGAAGCCCATATCGAGAGGAGATATCTTAAGCCGCCTCTGGCGCAAAGGTATGCTAGGTAATATGACAACATATTGACGATTATGTGTGTTTTAGACCTTAAGGGTGTTGCTTTAAGGCTGGTTTTTGGGTGTTCGTTCTTAAAAGGAATATAGATATAGTCTCCATAGCAAGACAATGATTGGTAGCAGTACTAGCAGTGGAGGCCCATATCGAAAGGAGATATTTTAAGCCGACTCTGGCGCAAAGGATGCTAGGTAATATGACAACATATTGACGATTATGTGTATTGTTGGTTGGGATATACATTAAGTGTATTTTAATAAGAGTGATTGTTGAATGTTAGTTTCTAAGTATAGTATCTATGGCAAGACAAAGATTGGCAGCAGTAGAAGCCCAAATTGAGAGGAGATATCTTAAGCTGCCTCTAGCGCAAAGGTATGCTAAATATGATAACATATTGACGATTATGTGTGTTTTAGACCTTAAGGGTGTTGCTTTAAGGCTGGTTTTTGGGTGTTCGTTCTTAAAAGGAATATAGATATAGTCTCCATAGCAAGACAATGATTGGAAGCAGTGGAAGCCCATATCGAGAGAAGATAACTTAAGCTGCCTCTAGCGCAAAGGTATGCTAGGTAATATGGCAACATGTTGACGATTATGTGTGTTTTATTGTTGGTTGGGATAGAAATTAAGAGTGATTGTTGAATGTTAGTTTCTAAGTATAGTGTCTATGGCAAGAATAAGATTGGCAGCAGTAGAAGTCCATATTGAGAGGAGATATCATAATCAGCCTCCGTCACAAAGGTTTGCTTGGTAATATGTCAACATATTGATGATTGTTGGTGTTTTAGACCTTAAGTGTGTTGCTTTAGGGCTGGTTTTTGGGTGTTCGTTCTTAATAGGAATATAGATATAGTCACCATAGCAAGACAAAGATTGGCAGCAGTGGAAGATCTTATCGAGAGGAGATATCTTAAGCCACCGCTGGTGCAAAAGTATGCTTAGTAATATGGCAACATATTGACGATCATGTGTGTTTCATTGTTGGTTGGTTGTGGGGGAAATATACCCTATAAAGTTATTAAAGAATAAGTGTACCTATAACTCGCCCGAGCTAACTTGACACCTGCAAATTATACCCTTCTCTTTCACTCGATTCTGTCATGCCCGGAGAGTGACAGAGATGGGTATAACCTGCAGGTGTCAAGTTAGCTCGCCCGAGTTGTACATCTTTCTGACGATTATGTTTCTTTTGATCAAATGTGTGTGTATAGTATGTGTGTTTTGGTGTTGGATTTGTAAATCTTTATATATATATATATATATATATATATATATGTCGATCTTTATATATATATGTCGCAGGCAGATGGTTGAATCCGCCGGATAGTGAAGTATGGCAGCATTATACCCCTCGGGAAGTCCTGTAGAACACGTGATAGGTTAGAAATTAAAGATTTCGTGGTTTTTTTTTGTGACTAGGTCAACTTATGGGAAGATAAAATAGCTTACGGAAAAAATTATCGGCCTTGGCGTTTAATTAGATGGCGGATTCAACCATTTGACTGCGACATATATACTAGCTGATCCGGAGAACTTCGTACCGCCTTATCGATAGCACGCCACCTACCGGGTCCAATTGTAATCTAAATTCTAAAACATTCTCGAATCCATCTGAAGACACACAATAATTTTCATTAAAATTGGTCCAGCCGTTTAGGAAGATTTCAGTTACATACACAAGCACAGAAGTAATATAATTATGTATAAAGATTTCTTCTTCTGTAAGACTTTACATATCTGTGTTCTGCTACTTTTACTGAAATCAATGTGTTGTAGTTTGCTATTTATTTTATTAATGCAATATCTTCAACCCCCACACTGTTTTGTCGCAGCTCTGAAGCGACGCTGGGCGCTGTTCTTCAAGGGGAACACGGCAACTCATCCGCGCCATCGCCGCACAACTCGGACAATAACGATGGGAAAGGTAAGTACAATACGACGGCGGATGGTGATAAGCTTATAGGACTTATTTAATTAATTTTATAATTTAGTACACACAAAAGTTATAAAGGAACAAAAATATAGACAGAAGAAATTGTACAAGGGCACAGCTTATTCCACATTGGAATATCTTCCAGCGTGAAAAATCGTCACGTTCTCAAATCTCGCTCGCTCACAAATCTCGCTCTCAAATCGTGACAGCGTGAAAAATCTGATTTTATTGATAAAAATGAAATAAATAGGTATGAGGTCTGCTTTATATTTTCGTTATGTGTAAAGGAATTAACTGTATTCAGAATAGAAAAGCTTAAAAAGCAATATTTCATTTACGCAAAATACATCATTTTGTTCATTTTGCTCATTTTCATTTAAGATTCCTAAAACTTATAATTTGTCACTTTGAATCTTTTTGCAAAACATCATTCTATAGTCATATTACCAGTACCTACTCATTAGTACTTACTACCTGTATTCCCGTTGGCCCGTGATTTTTGATCCCATGGTAAGGACAACGGGAAGTAATTTTAATTATTATTATTTCAAGTCCCGTTGTCCCAAAGGGATCAAGAGGTTTTTTTATAGTCTCAAACCCGAGTTCTCCAAGTAAATTTTGACTGTTTTTGACGGTTACGTAATCATTTGATTTAAATTAAAAGGTTTGATTGCTGTTCGTATATTGTCGCTACATATCATGAAATTTTCATTGGTCAACGACGATGATTGGTTCGTTTTCGTAGACAGGCCACCTTATCTTTTGCCTATAAGATCAGCCTGGGATACTTACAGTTATAAATGCGTGTTCTAGTACCGTACAAGTACCAACGTAGTAATATTATAGTATTCTTTGGTACAAGGTTGTAAGCACGGATGCGCACTGTGTTGCCGAGTATCTTTTTTTAATCCACAACGAGTCAGCACTTATAGCCTTCATCACACCTGATGTTAAGTGATGATAAGGCTGAAGGTGGAAGCGCACTACTCCCGGAATCCTCAATTACTGAGGAACTGGCTATCGTATCTTTTACTACCGCAACACAATAATGCTGAAAACATCGTTGTTAGGGCGTCAGACTTAGATGAGATGGTAGCTAGCCAGGTGGAATTTGAACAAGTCTTACCACCAACCAAACCGAATACAATATGTACCCCCTTGGGAATTGGGTAATTGAAAGATTTTTTTTATTGACTTAAAATGTTCATTTAATTAGTAGCAACACAACATAGGTATTTATTTTCAAATACCTTGCATATTTTCATCGATATAGAGCATCAAACTTTCTAATTAGACAAGTAGAGCGCTGTAGAAAGGTGACGTCACATTTCTATAGCGCCATACTCTCGCCATAGAAAATTTCGTTTTAGAAAGAGATAGCTTGAGTCACAATTAGTGATGGGATTTTGGACAAAATGGATAAATACTCATAAATATCCATTTTTACTCGAGTATTTATCCAAAAAGGCGGATAAATACTCTTTGAACATTTTTATTTCTATTTAACGTAAATTTTGAAATTAGAATGTAGGTAATTAGTATTTTTGAGATAAAAATATGTGTTTCTGCGTTTTTAAATTACAAATAATGAATAATAGCAAAATAACTATATAATATTTCAATCTATTTATATTTTTTTCTTCTTGCATTCACAATGCAATTTTTATTATTGAAAAATCGAAAATAAAGGACAATTTGAAAAACAAAGTTAGTTTTTGCTGGTTAAAAAAAAGTGGTATACCCGACTCTATTACGATAAGATTTTGGTACTTTGGTTTTGGATTTTGGTACTATTTTGACAAGAAAATAGCAACGCAATTTCAAAAATATTAAAAAATCCAAGATGGCAGCCAAATTCTTTGTTTGTGGGCTGATTTTGATGAAACTTGACTTTTTGTCATTTTTGACATTGCGTTGCTATTTTCTTGTCAAAATAGTACCTAAAACCGAGTTTCATCAAAATCAGCCCACTAACAAAAAAGTTGGCCGCACTCTTGGATTAAATTAATATTTTTAACATTGTGTTGCTGTTTTCTTGTCAAAATAGTTCCAAAAACCGAGTTCCATAAAAAGCAGCCCACATTCGTCAAATCTAGTCCAGCAAAACAAAAGTTGTGCGTAGATACAGCTAAAAAGATATTTATCCGTGATTTTGAGTAAATATCAGATAAAAACGGATAAAAACGAGTATTTATCCATTTTCGATAAATATCCGAGTATTTACTCTTTGAGTATTTATCCACTGCCCATCACTAGTCACAATTAAGTAGTTCATAATTCGCTTGTTTTAATACAGATTCAATTTTTAATGTTATATTTCTGAATGTTTAAATATCCACATTTCAACAACAGTCAAATACCCAATTGAGCCCGGGACCTGTGGGTCTGATACCGGTGGTGTGTTGTGTTAAACTTGTGTACCACTAGACCACAGAGGCTAGCGCCGCCATTGAAAAAAAAATCATAGTGCCTAAATAAAGACGAAATTGTAAATTATCTCTGCAGTGCACTCCGAAGACGCTTTGTGGTACTTTTTATCGCTTAAAGGATATCTGTTATCCTATCGTTTAGTTTTTTTGCGAAAAGTGGCAATAAAACTTAATTTAAAAAAAAACCACAAGCTATAAAATATAGATAAAGCAACAGAAAGTACCACAAAGCCTTTTCGGAGTGCACTGCAGAGAAATAATTTACAATTTCGTCTTTATTTAAGCACTATGATTTTTATAGGAAAAATGTGATAGTAAAAAACCACGAGCCCTATAAGTAGCTTTCAGGCGGGAAAGCTACTTATAGGGCTCGTGGTTTTTAACTATCACATTTTTCCTATACTTACAAAAATTGCATTGTGAATGCATAAAAATAATCTAAAATCTCACTATGATTTTTTTTCAATGGCGGCGCTCTGTCGTTATAAATAAATAAATATTTCTTACAATCACACCAATTATCTAAGCCCATAGTAAATTTCTTAAGAAACTGTGTCTACGTGAACTTGATAACGGATAAATATATACGTAAATACTTTTTGTTTGTAAATACATACTTAATATACATAGAAAACACCCAGACCAAGACAAATAGACATTCACACAAATATTTGTCTTGTTCGGGAATCGAACCCGAGACCTCTGGCGCAGAAGGCAGGTAGTTTACCCCTGCGCCAAATCGGTCGTCAAAATGTCGTAGTGTCTAAGTTTGTCCTATCTCTCCCACAGACAACAAAGGCATAGCCCGCGGTCTAGCCACATGGCGTGAAGCCGTAGCTCGCTGCAACACGTCGGCTCAACTCGCCATGTTGTTGCAAGCTCTGGAAGTCGCCGTCGCTTGGGACAAGAGCATCATGAAAGCGGTAAGTCAAATATACCCTAAATAGCTAGAGACTAAGGCTTCCTGTTCATTACAGCTAAGCGGAGCGGTCAGCGAGGTAAAGGAGCAGAGGTTTTATGCGATTATATATGTGGATCATTACCTCACTTGCTCCACAACTCTGATCCGCTTAGGTGAACAGGTAGCCTAAGGGAATAACCTCAGATCATATAATACTAATAACTTTTGATAGCCAAGTTGCTACAGGCTCTAGAAGCTTTACTCTAGGACACGAAGGCAGTGATTATTAGCTATTATAGACCTTGAGGCCAAGGGTCATAGCATTGGAGCACAGCTCGCCATGTTGCAAGCTCTGGAAGTCGCCGTCGCTTGGGACAAGAGTATCATGAAAGCGGTAAGTAAAATATTCCCTAAATAGCTAGAGACTTAAGGCTGCCTGTCCACTATAGCTAAGCGGAATTTTGGAGCGCTGAGCGAGGTACAAATACAACTCTGCAGGTACATACAACTGGTAGCCTAATGGAATAACTTTTGATAGCCAAGTTGGTACAGGCTCTAGAAGCTTTACTCTAGGACATGAAGGCAGTGTTTATTAGCTGTAATACACCTTGAGACTAACGTCGACACAGCTCGCCATGTTGTTGCAAGCTCTGGAAGTCGCCGTCGCTTGGGACAAGAGCATCATGAAAGCGGTAAGTAAAATATACCCTAAATAGCTAGAGACTAAAGCTTCCTGTCCACGACAGCTAAGCGGAGCGGTCAGCGAGGTAAAGAAGCGGAAGTTTTACGCGATTCTGTAGGTGGATTTTTGCCTCACCTGTTCCACAACTCCGATCCGCTTAGGTGAACAGGTAGTCTAAGGGAATAACTTTTGATAGCCAAGTTGGTACAGGCTCTAGAAGCTTTACTCTAGGACATGAAGGCAGTGTTTCTTAGCTGTAATACACCTTGAGACTAACGTCGACACAGCTCGCCATGTTGTTGCAAGCTCTGGAAGTCGCCGTCGCTTGGGACAAGAGCATCATGAAAGCGGTAAGTAAAATATACCCTAAATAGCTAGAGACTAAAGCTTCCTGTCCACGACAGCTAAGCGGAGCGGTCAGCGAGGTAAAGAAGCGGAAGTTTTACGCGATTCTGTAGGTGGATTTTTGCCTCACCTGTTCCACAACTCCGATCCGCTTAGGTGAACAGGTAGTCTAAGGGAATAACTTTTGATAGCCAAGTTGCTACAGGCTCTAGAAGCTTTACTGTGGGACATGTAGAACACACTTTATTAGAGATGACTAAATAGCTTTTAACTCGTCATTTAAGGCTTGTTACACAATGTCTAACTGCCGCACTCATAGACGACAATTTAAATCTTTTTTTTTTCTCTTTTTTATGTCCAGTATTGAATAAAGTAGGAACTATAATTTAATGCCAACTAAATTTAACACGCGTCTCTGAGTGCGGCAGTAAGTTTTCATTAGCTATTGAAAGTCCATACAAAACCGTCAAACTGGAAAGTATCTCGTAATCGGACATTGTGAATCAGGCACTTAGTGCTATGAACCAAAGGTTAAATAAATAACTTTTTAGATAAGATAAGATAAAAATATTCTTTATTCACTTAGACATAATAAATATGTACTTATGAATCGTCAATATTTTCCTACCACCCATTCAAGACTTTTTTAACTGACAAGAAGAATGGGCGCAAGAAACTTGCCAGCGTTTCTTAGTTAGGTAACGACATTTACAAAAAAAAACATATCGTTACTAATACAACAATTGCTTAGTATAAAAATACATCATATTAAACAGTGATTATGTTATGTGTTACATCATGACCATGCATTGCGGTCATTCAAATAATCGTCTACTTTATAGTATCCTTTGCTCATCAGCGACTCTTTAATGTAACATTTAAATTTATGCAATGGTAGTTCAATTATATGCTGTGGAACTTTATTAAAAAAGGCTATGCTTTTCCTCAGAAATGAGGCTCTGGATTTTTCTAGCCTAAACTTGGGAACGACAAGTTTATCTTTATTTCTTGTGTTAAAGCGATGAATATCGCTCTGCTTTACAAATGTATTATAATACTTTTTCACATAAATTATATTTTCATAGATGTAATGTCCTGCAACAGTTAAAATGTTTATTTCTTTAAATAGATCTCTTAAAGAATCTCTCGATCGGAGGTTGTAAATGGCGCGAATAGCCCTTTTTTGGAGCACGAATATACTTTGGATGTTAGCGGCTGAGCCCCACAACAAAAGGCCGTAGGACATAACACTATGAAAATAACTAAAATAGACTATTCTAGCCGTTTCAATATTGGTTAAAAGCCTTATTTTCTTAACTGCGAATGCAGCCGAACTGAGTCTACTCGCCAAGGCTTCGATATGAGGATCCCATTGTAGTCGCGAGTCTAATATAATACCTAGAAATTTTGTATTGTTAATGAATTCGACCGTATCGCCGTCTAGTCTAATATGAAAATCAACTTGTCTTACATTAGGTAACGAAAATTTTAAACACTTAGTTTTCTTTGAGTTTAATGATAAATTATTACTATTAAACCAATGTGACACTTTTGAAAGAGCACTATTTACTTCGTCAGAACAGTCATCACCTCTATCTACTTTAAAGACTAGAGATGTATCATCGGCAAATAGCACCGTCTCACATAAATTCTTCGCGTAGTAAGGAAGGTCATTTATGTATATTAAAAACAACAGCGGGCCCAATATTGATCCTTGGGGTACGCCCATAGTAATGGGAGCTCCGGTAGACTCAGTTTTATTAATAACTACCTTCTGAGTTCTTTCATACAGATATGAATGCATAAGGCTTACTGACATTTCAGAAACACCATAATGTTTTAACTTCCTTAATAGTGTTTGGTGATCAACACAATCGAATGCCTTGGAAAGGTCACAAAAAATAGCGATTACATCCTGCTTGTCCTCCCAGGCATCAAGTACATGTTTTAGAAATGCAACCCCAGCATCAGTTGTACTTTTACCTTTTGAAAAACCAAACTGTTTCTCATGCAGTATACTATTTAATTTAAAATATTCTAAAAGTTGAGCATGAATTAATTTCTCAAATATTTTACTTATTGCTGGTAGTATGGATATAGGTCTAAAATTTGCTGGGTCACTTTTGTCACCAGCTTTAAACAGAGGAATAATTTTACTATTCTTCATTAAATTAGGAAAGACCCCTTCACTTATACATAGGTTAAAAATTATTGCTAATGATGGAGCTATCACATCAATTATTGATTTGATGATACTTGTAGATATGCCCCAGAGATCTTCTGTTTTCTTAATATTTATTGCTTTGAATGCTTTAATAATATCTTCGGTAGTGACATAGCTAAAACTAAATGTTTCCTGGCACTTGTTCACACTAGATTCCATAAGAGAGACAGCGGTGTTGGGGCAAGAATTAAGTCTGCTAGTAGTTTCTAACGGTATTCGAGCAAAGAAACCTTCAAAAGCACTAGCCACCTCAATATCTGATTCAAAAGTCTGATCACTAATTTTTAAGTTAAATGAATTAATTTTGCTTTTTGTTTTGCCAGTTTCTTGGTTTATAATACTCCAGGTAGCTTTTATTTTATTTTCAGATGATTTAATTTTATTTGAAATATACCTAGATTTTGCCAAAGCACATACTTACCTAAATGTTATTGAATATTTCTTGACATATTCAATGAAGCTAGGATCACAGGAAGTCGTTTTTTGTGCATAGAGTTCAAATAACTTTCTTCTGCTATTATAAATACCAGGTGTGGCCCAGTCACTAAACTTCTTACGATCATTACACTTTATAACTTTTTGTTTAAAATTGTTACTAAATTATTTTTCAACAATATCAAATAATGATTGATAAGAGTTATTAGCGTCAGCAGAAGCTGGCAAACATTGAATTTTATCTTGTACATTATTTCTAAATTTATTAATACCACGTTTCGGTATTGGTCTGCAAATTACTTCGCGTTTAGGAATAACATTATAGTGCTCAAAAGAAGCTAGTTGTCCACTGTGGTCGGATTTAATAATATTAATTACCGATTTCTCAATTAAGTTACAGTTGGAAAAGATGTTATCTAAGCAAGTAGCCGATGTTGGCGTAATTCGCGTCGGTTCATTAAAAGTGTGAAGCAAATTAAATGATTTAAAAAGATTAAGGAATTTACTGGAGAGTTGTGCTAATTTAATATCTAAGATGTCTATATTAAAATCTCTACAAACTACAATTTTTTTATTCTTACGACAGCATATTTTCAAAACATCCTCCATAGTGGACTCAAAGACTGTGTAATTTGCTCCAGGGGGGCTATATACACAGATTATAATTATTTGTTCAAGTTCCACGCATGATATCTCACAAATTCGTTCAACAGAGAGGGATACTATATCCTTTCGCTCTTTATATTGTGTTTTATTAGGTAAAATTATTAAAGAACCCCCCCTTATTGTAGTTTTTCTATTAAATGAACTTACAACACTATAATTATCCAAATTTAACAATAATTCATATTCTTTTAACCAATGTTCAGTAACACATAACACATCAATATTTTCACAATTTAAAAATAAACTTATTTCTAGGTCTTTGCCAGCAGAAAAGCCTTGGATATTCTGGTTAAACATTTAGGCTTTCCTCTTGTCAATACTGGGCTAGAGTATGCCTCCGTTGTCTCTAATGGTAATTTAAATTAACCATGTCAGTATTTGGATTCAAAAGAATCGAATTATTTGGAACAGATTCCAAAGTTACATTAGAAGTATCAAAGTTAAACTGCTCAATAGAAGCAGAGGTTATACTAGCCAAGTTGTTGGCTAATTGTTTAAAATAAAATGATAGCGATACCGCTATTTTTCGCTTAAGATAATTAGGCAGATAATATTTATCTTTAGTCAAGTATACATTATTCAACAACATATTGATATCAATAATATGCAACTCTTTATTATGACAGGCTAATGTGTTCATAGTTAAGTTTAGATTATACCTTATTTTATTTTCTAACGGTGAAAAACTTTTACTGTAGGGAAATGTAAACATAACAACCTTCCTTACATTTAATGAACATAATGTGTTGCAATAGGCTATTAAGGATATAGCATAGGTAAAAAAAATATCGTCGATGGCCGTTGCTTACACAAGCGAGGGGGTGCTGGGATCGGTAAGACTCCGGCCGCGGCACTCTCGTAGACTGAGAAATACGTGTAGACGCGTCATGCAGCGCGCATTCTATTTACATCTAAAATATCACCTATGAGCGCTTTTACTAAGGAAATTATATTATGTAGAATACAAGAAGAATTATTATGAATATTTATTGTAAACGTCGGTTTGTAGGAAGAGTAGATCTTAGATATTATTCGTATGTAGAAAAAAAACCTATTTTTAACAAAGATAGTCACTTCAAACGATTCTTCAAAATGCAGAACACAGCAGCAGCTATTTATATTTATTTTCTATCTCTAGAACATTTCGATAATATATCCATTATCGAAATGATCTTCGCAGGCAAAACTACAACATTTGCTACAAATTACAATGAAAAAAAATAATAATGTATACTGCTCTAACCAGTAGGTACATTTTCAGATTTATTCTAATCAAATTAATAAAACTTATAATTTAATATGAAAAAATATAAATAACTCATACTAGCCCATCATCTAATACTTTTTTTACAAAATAAATCTACTTAGTTAATCAATATTTAAATAAGAATATTAAAATGATATTGAATGATAATATTAAAATGATAGAAATTTAAATGATAATATCAAATAATACAATAACTTGTGTCATTGAAAATTGGAAGCAACGATCACATACACCCAGATACAAGAAAATATCTAAAAGTTAGTTTTCGACATTTACCCGTCCGAGAATCGAACCCGGGACCTCAGAGATAGTGGCACCTAGAAAACCGGTGCGTACACCAATCGGCCACGGAGATCGTCGAATTTGTTTAAACTAAATGTAGCGCAACTGAAATAATTGATACTTTGTTTACTAATGTAAACTTGCCACGTAAGGTTATAAATCAGCCACTTTAAAAAAAACCTTTTTTCATTACTCATTTTAAAATATCTTTATTTTTCACTGTCACTATTTTTCGCCATGTACGCATCTGCATATCCCTTGTGCTCTAAAAATGGGTAAAAAACGTAAAAACTTGCCTAACGACAGGTTCTATTTTCTGTTTAAATATTATGCGATATGCTGAAATATTTGTACTAATTAAAAATTTAAACCGAAGCGACAGCAACACAACTATATGTTAAAATTTTGTCATATTCATTAACATGAATCTCAAGACAATTTTGTGGTATGTGTGACACGACAACCAAAGGCGACAGCAAAAAAGACAATAATGGGTGCATCCATTGCATTGTAAAGTGATTGACTGATATTCGGAAAATTCTAAACAGTTAAACAGTGTTTATTAAATTAGTCGCGTGAATTGAGTGAACTCACAAAGGTAGTTTTATAATGTGGTTGGTTATAGTACTTGAATAAAATTTTGTGTGAATAGATTCACCCAGAAAATGCCTATTCACTTGCGACTAAGAGGTTTGGGTTGTAGGTACTCGGGCAAACAGAAGCCGGCAGGGTATTCCAGGCATGATGAAGGAGTACTTAATTCTCTGAGCGTGAGTTTAAAGGAGAGGGCGGAATGAGGTTATGCAACTCAGACGCACACTCGTTAAAGCATATCTGACAAGTGACTCAGGGGATGAAACTCATAGCTGAAGTCCCCCATCGACAGTATGGGAGTGCTTATTCGCCAGGCCAGATAAAGAGGTACGCACTGTGTATCAGACTAACACCAGTAACATAGAGATCCTTACTACCGAACTTAGTAACTGTACGGTCACTTCAGTCTACAAACCTCCCAATGCACCGTATTATTCAGCTGTCCGCCGAACTTTAACGCCCATCCGGTTAGATTCGTCCTTGGTAATTTTAATAGCCATAGCGAGAACTGGGGATACAGCACCAGTGATGACAACGGAGTGAAGGATGAAGAATGGGTTGATGGACACATACCTACTATCTTTGATCCATGATCCAAAACTTCCGTCATCATTCAACAGCGGTCGCTGGAAAAGGGGTTAAAACCCTGATCTAATCTTTGCCAGTGATCACATAGATCACGAGTGCGTGAAGACAGTAAGTGGTGCAATACGGAGGACCTAATTATGTGCCAGGCCTTACGACCTGAAGGATAAAATAATAAAATAAAATAAAAAATATCTTTATTCAACTTGACTTAAGAAATAAGCTCTTTTGAATCGTCAATATTTTCGTTCAAGACTTTTTTAACTGATAAGAAGAACAGGCTCAATAAACTTATCAGCTTTAATAATTGGAGTAACGATATTTCCAAAGATTTATATCGTTAACTTTTACAACTTTTCATTATAATATTACATTAGTTCAGCTAAGGTTATGTGTTTCTTGCCATGACTTTTGAATTTGTGCAAAGGCAGCTCCACTAAATTCTGTGGAACTTTATTAAAACTAGCTACGCGTTTCCCCAAAAAAAACTTCTTGATTTTTTCAAGTCGAATCCTTGGAACGGCAATCTTATTTTTATTTCTTGTTTTGAATTGATGTATATTGCTACGTTTTACAAATGTATTGAAATACTTCTTCACATATACCATATTCTCATATATGTATTGTCCTGCAACAGTTAATATGTTGATTTCTTTTAAAGAATCTCTTGGCCGAAGTTTGTATATGGCGCGAATAACTCTTTTCTGAAGCACAAAAATACTTTCGGTTAGCTGCTGAACCCCAAAGTAATAGGCCGTAGTACAATACACTCTGAAAATAGCTAAAATAGATTAACCTTGCCGTTTCAATATCGGTTAAGAGCCTTATTTCTTTAACAGCAAATGCCGCAGAACTGAGTCTACCGGCCAAGGCTTCAATATGAGTGTCCCATTGAAGTCGATAATCTAATGTTATATCTAAAAATTTAGTACTGTTAATTAATTCTACTATATTGTCATCCAATTTTATGTGAATATCAACCTGTCTTACATTTGGCAGGGAACTTTTTCACATTTTGTTTTTTTCGAGTTTAATGATAGATTAATTGATGGTACCACGGCAAAAAGAAATTGCCACAGTACCATCAATGGTACTGTGTAATGGTACCATGGTAAAGGAATGGATTATTGCTATGAAACCAATGCGCAACTTTCGATAAAGTACTATTTACTTCGTCAGAACAATTATTACCTCTGTCAACTTTAAAGACTAGAGGAAGTGTCATCAGCAAATAGCACTGTCTCGCATAAATTCTTTTAAAAAGGAAGGTCATTTATATAAATTACAAACAGCAAAAGGGACCAGTATTGACCCCTGGGGTACGCCCATGTTGATAGGGGCTCCAGTAGACTCAGTTTTTTTGATAACTACTTTCTGTGTTCTTTCACATAGATATGATTGCATAAGGCTAACCGATTTATCATACACACCATAATGTTTTAATTTCCTTAAAAGCGTTTGGTGATTAACACAATCGAAAGCTTTGGAGAGGTCACAATAAATACCAACTACATCTCGCTTGCTCTCCCCAGCATCAAATATATGTTTTTAAATATAATATGATAGGATGACATACCAAGACCAGTATGAATTAGATCCCATCTCACAGGAGACCATAGATTTTGGGAATGAATTGCTAGAAGCCATATCCGAAACAACGAGAGAAAAGTGGAACAAGCTAATCGAAGGCGTAGATATGACGCATATAAGCAAGAAGGCATGGTGTTTTATAAGGAAACTAAATAACGATCCTAAAATCGCTGATCGTCATTCCAATGTGACCACAAACCAGATCGCTCACCACTTACTCCAAAATGGGAAAGCTTCCACGAAAAGTCTCCAGAAGAAATTTACACGAGACCCTGGTAAAGAGGTTAACCACTTAGACGAGGCTTTTACAGAAACAGAGCTCAAGTTTGCCCTTGATAAGCTCAAAGAAGGTAAAGTCGCTGGCTTTGACAACATCAGGGTCGAGCAGCTGAAACGGTTTGGTTTCGTACTACTTATACAAAACTGTCATTTCTTCCATGGCCGCTTCCAAAGGGTATGTAATCTAATCACTGACGTTTTAGCCACCTACTTTTAATAAATGACATTTGTGGCAGAGAGTGTATATAAAACTTCTTCGAGATTATTTATTTTTATGAGTTTATTATCTTTGATATAATATGTTAGTCAGTTTAAAGTTAGCCCGCCATTTGTTTATACTTTGTGCAATGAAATTTAAATAATGAAATAAATATTCCTCCTTCGGAAGTACTTGTACCTATGCAATATTTCATTAGAGTATCAAAAGTTTTACTCCGACTATGCAAGTCTCCTTACAGAACTCCGCAAACTTATCTGACGCGGTGGTTAAATTTGAGAGTTAAAACTGTCAATACACCTGACAGACTTTTCATTCTTTTTTATTGCTACTGGCGCCTCAACCATCGGTTTTAGATATTGTTGTGGGGATTTCGAATTTCGAATTTCAAAACCGCGAGAGCATTTCTTGCAAGAAATTGTATGCATGCTCTATTTTGTACTAATAATGGATAAGAGAATCAGTAATAAAAATGTTTTGAACCTGAAATTTACACAAAATGGTGCGGTTTATGTTCCTCACTCAAAGGAAAGAAGCTGGACTTCTCACAGTCTCATAAAATTGGTGTAATGTTGATATTAGATCAACTAGGTAGGTATATAAAATTCTTACGTCGGTTTTATTTCAAGAATTGCTTTTACATTATGTCTCTGTAAAAAACTTTTTCAACAAGCGAATTTCTTATTTCTTGATGCAATTTTTTACACCTACCTATCTTAACTTTCTCACATTTTCAATTTTGAGGAACCTAAAACGAACATAAATTTAATATATAGTAGTAGAAGTTAGAAACTTAGACTAATTATGCACCTACAACACAACAAAATATTGGTACTCAAATAGGTACAACTTTTATGGGCTCTTAAGTATCTTAGGCAATATTATCCGTCACTTTTATTTCAAACTATTGATATTAGGTAATGAGTAAAATAACTTGTCCTAGGTTACATAGGTCTATGGTTATGCAATAAATGGCAAAGCACTCATCTATACCCAATCCTGAAGCGCTATTTCAATATTTCCTAGCAAAATAAGCATCATTGAAAAAAATTAGGATCCTAGTGTGAGTTTTTTTTTTTCAATTTTGGCGCAATCGGAGCGATACAGTCTCCACGTCCAAACGCCGCCAATGCCAGGCGGAGACTGAATAATTATGCTGCGAAACGGTGCACGATGCATTTTGGGATACTAGTTATTGACTATAAATATAACAAAAAAAAATTTTAGTAACTTCCCTAGATATGACTAAGAACTACTTACACAAAAAAAATTAGCTTGATTACTCAACTAGTTATTGAGATAATTGAGTTTAAGACGGAAAAAAGGGGTCTTGAAAATATTTTTTTTTAGTACATTGTACTTATTTGATTCAATTAAATTTTAGTAACTTCCCTTCATAAAGAAAAGATCTATCACATATAATATTTTGGAAGGCTTAGCAATGATACTTTGTCAGGAAATTTAATTTAAAAACTTTAAAAATTTTGAGTTTGATCGCCGCAATAGCCTTAACTGGTTTTTATTTAAATTATCCCTGTTCCCAATTAAAATTATCAAGTTTGTGTTTTCACTTAAGGATTTTTTAACAACTATTTTCATGATCTCGTTTATACTGGAACCAGGCATGCAATAATTAATAACATTTTCCTTTGAATCTTTCTGTAAAAATTGGCCTAAATTCTTCCCAATCTCATCACTGAACATAATTGTTTTGGTATCAGTAGTTTTAGTGGGGGATTTACTTTTAACTACTTACTAACTAACATTATTAAAGTATCGTCACCCACAGAACTGCCAGTTCTGCCTTGGCGGCGACAATTGGGACCAGCTGTTGTTGTGCGACGGCTGCGACAAGGGATATCACACGTACTGCTTCAAGCCGAGGATGGATACGATACCTGAGGGAGACTGGTAAGCTAAACCACAAAATAAACAGGTACAGAAGTCATTAACATGTATGTACTTCACTTTTCATAACAACGCGTGTCTCAAGCGGATAGCACTCGCGCTCGTACAAGATTCGACTAACTAACTAACTTAAGGCACCGATTCCCGAAAATAGGGTATTTTAAATTATGGATTACTCGCAAACCACAAGTACTCAAAATTTGGAAAAAATATATGTTATTTTACAGTTATTTATCTAGTGCTTCCGGCCGTTTTTTTCGATTGGTGATATTTTACTGTGTCATATAAAATCCCAAACATCCCTCTAATCGTAATCCAAATATCGTATTACTTGCAGTATACTTGGTTTTAGTTAATGAAAAATATATGAAAATAATTGTCTTTGAATAGCCGAGGGATTCCGGCCGTCATAAGTAAATTTTTTTTTATTTAATTTTTAATTGAATTTTAAGTGATTTTCGATTCGCGGGGCGCTCGCGAATTCACAGTTCACTGCCGGCTGCCGCTGCGTCCGCGTGAAGTGTATCGCGCGCGGCCGAGCAAGCGTTAGCGTGCCTATTTCGGTCGGGAATCCTCGTCTTAATTGGTGTTCTTTGTTTTTTATTTTCTGTATTAAGTTATTGTGTTCTAGAGTTTTAGACTATAGATTACCCTAAGTGTACCCCTCTTTAATTTACTAGTAATTTAGTTAATACTGTGCCTACATCTAGAGAGTTTTATGGTCTAGTATCAAATTATTTGATTTCTTAATAAACTTAAGCATACTTTTTGACTGTAACTTGTTTTGTAAGCCTTATAAATAAAATAAACGACTGAGACAGACCGAGATATCGTGTCCGTGAGCGGTGTCTATGTGTGCGTTGCTCGAGCGCACTTTATATGTAGATTGTCTTCTTCTGTACCTGTTTATTTTGTAGCTAAACTATGTGCCTATTTGAAATTGTTTTCACTTGAACGTTTGTGAGTCAGGTTGGCGGGTGTACAGTCACAAGCATTAATAAGTAAACAACATAGAACTTTGTCACAATGAAGCGTTCTGAAACAAAACTTAATGACAGATTGAAGTCATTCGACATTCTAACATGACGATGTTCTATGTTGCTTACATATTATTGCTCGTGACTGTACAATTGTACATATTGTATTAACGTGTTAATACTTTTAGCGCAGTTTTAGCGAAACTGAGAAAATTGTTTGTTCAGAATCAAGAGTAGAATCGATTCCACACATTTTTTATAGGGGTTAAATTTTTCAAAAAAATTGTTGTCATTTTTTGCCGGCAAGGCGGTTGTTTTACGGAATTTGTCCCTAGCTGTAGCTACACCCGCCATCCTGACGTTCGTGAATTATAATGATCGGTCTGAACAATGCCTAATGACATTGTCCTTCTCACAGGTACTGCTGGGAATGCGTGAATAAGGCCCGCGGCGAGCGCGTGTGTATAGTATGCGGCGGAACTAGCACGGGACGGACCATCCCGTGCGCGCTGTGTTCGCGTGCATACCACCAAGATTGTCACTACCCACCGCTGCCCAAGGTAATATTATTAGTGACAAAAAATGATATTTGAACAAAAAAATCTCAAAAAGTAAAAAACATAAAACAAAAAAATAATGAACGAGTCTACCAGCTGAACTGCTACTACCCGCCCCTGCCCAAAGTACCTAATAAATAAGTAAAAATATGTTTTTAATAAAAAAAATATAAAAAAGCAAAAAAAAAATTAACGGGGGTATCAGCTAAACTGCCACTACTTGCTCCTGCCCAAGGTGACAAAAAAATCAATAAAAAAATTACCGAGCCCAAGATATTGATAAAATGACAATAAAAGCAAAAATAATGCGTAAATAAGGCCCGCGGCGAACGCGTGTGTATAGTGTGCGGCGGGACTAGCACGGGGCGGACCATTCCGCGCGTGCTTTGCTCGCGCGCATACCACCAGGACTGCCACTACCCACCGCTGCCCAAGGTAATAAATTAGTAAATAGTAGATTTCATTACAAGTGCGGAAAGCCTGTCATTGCAAAGAGTTCCGACAAATGTCTACCCGAGCCGAGGCGCAGCCGAAGGTGAGGGTTGACAGTCGGAACAAGTTGCAATGACGGTTCCGCACGTGTACTGAACAACTATTTTTAATACAGTTGCGAAAAAATTAAGCAATTTAATAAAATAATAAAACACAATAAACTCGACTAACTAATCGTAAAAGAATATAAGCAGAGACTTTTTTTTGTTTTCTTCACCCATTCTGGGTTGGCAAAGGAAACTATGATCATACAGCCAAGGCTTCAGTAGAATTTTTTTATTGATATGAAATGAAAATTAAATTAAATGAGATGAAATGAAATGAAATGAAACCTATCAAAAGCAATCCGAATCCTATAGGAGCGCCTTTCCTTATTTCTCTCTTTTACCACATCGTTTTCCATTAAAGCCACATTATTGCACTAATTCCACCATACTAAGTACCTACCACAATAAAAACCAGAAAAAACGAATTTAGAAAATTAAGAAATAAGGTCCCTCATTTTCTTTTCACTTACTTGCGCAAACTCCTATAAGCAGATACTATGGTAAATAGTGCACGTCATACCATATTTAGTAATCTGTGGTCATACAACCAATTTAATGTATTTTTTATATTCATAAATTTAATTTGGCCGATACTAATATTAATTTAATGTATAATTAAAATTACTTTTAAATCTGTTATTGAAACAAATTAGAAGCTTCTTTTTAGAAATATTTGCATGAATCATAAAAACTTCTATGATTTTTTTAGTAAAAACTTCGTGGTTGGTTTTTTCTTTTTAATAGACAATATTTTGACAGTTGGGAAAGAAAACGCACGAGTTCGGGAATGGTAAAGAAAAAGCTCGAGTGTGTAATAGCCCACATCCCGAACGCTATACGTCCCTGCAATACGCCGCTTTTTGAGCAACTGTATTAAAAAAACATTTTAGTAAAAAGATTTTTTTAACGTTTTTTTTTTTTAATTATGTACTTAAGGTGGTTCGATCAGCTCAGTAGCGCTACCAATGGAAATTAATCAATTACGTTTTATTAAAGGCTTAGATTAAAAGTTTCGGTTATTTTGAGCAAATATAAGAGTAAAATGCATTTTATAAATATACTTTTAAGAACTCAAACTTAAGCAATAGGTAAGTCGTGAATATCAATAGTGCCAAAAGTGGCCACATTTAGCAATATCGAGATCCATAACTTAATGCTCATATTTGAGGCCATGAAAAAATACTAAAAATTGCACTTTACTCTTCTACTTGCGCAAAAATAACCGAAACTTTTATTCTAAACCCTTTTTTTTTATCCTGGGGTAAAACGCCTTTGCGTACCCCCCCGCCCGGGGAGACGAGGGGGTTATGTGGGGCTTGAACCCACTAAAACCCCCAGGGTGCACCTTCTGCACATGGGCGGAGATTATGCGGCATGTGTGGTAATCAGGGTGTCTCCGCCCCGTGCCCGCGTCCCTTCGACGCTTCCTCCTCACCTTCCTTCGGTGTGGTGCGCCGGGGGCAGGGGTCTTAGATGGGAAACGGAATTCCGCCGCCCGACCCCCCAACTGCTTCACCACATCACGACGACGCCTTTCTTCAAAAGGCGCGCTGAGCGGCTAACCTCCCGGGGGGAATGCCAGATTTAGTCTGACATCCCCTCTACAACGGGCGGAGTCGCACCTCGTGCAACCCGCACCTCTTCCATTACAGCGGCTCTTGCGCCCACTCTCAACTTACCCCTCGTATTCGGGGGGCTGCACTTAACTGTGCCCATTATGTGTGCGTCTGGCCGCCCACTGGCGGCACAGACGGAGCACTTGGGCTCCTCTCCGCATGCTGATGCGACGTGCCCTGACCCCCCGCACCTGTAGCACATAGTGCTTCTGTCGACATTTGAGGGGCACATCGGTCTCGTATGCCCTAATTCAAAACAGCGGAAGCACCGCAGAGGCAGGGGGGGTAAAGCCCTCACCCTAACAGTGCTCCAACCAACCCTAAGACCTTGCGACATGACCTTCTCAGCCACCACTGTGGGACACCTCAGCATAAGCCTGCCCGCACCTTCGGGTCCCCGCTTCACTTGCTGAGCTGAGATCACCTCTGGGCTACACCCAGCTAGCCTAACCATCGCGTCCACTACCTCCTCGCTGCCTCATCCACGGTCTCATCCAGACCCACTGCTCACTAGCAGCAGATCCACCCTCTTACTAGGCCGCCCAACCTTAGCCACATCAATGAGTGCCTCCTTCAGCTTAGCGGCCAACAAGTCAGCCATCGTCCCACTTGGGTCCGAGACCTCCACAAGCCGGCCTCCAGTCTGGGTCATTTTAATTCGGACCCTAGTCTCCTGCGCCTCAAACTCCGAGAGGGTTATTCTAAACCCTTGATAAATCGTAAAAGATTTATTTCTATTGGTGGCGCTACTGAGCTGATCGAACCACCTTAAGTATAAAAAGTTCTACAAAACTTGTCAAACGAGCTATGTTAGTTCTGATTCCGTTTGCAACTACTTATTTCTGTGAATCAGGGGTTTTAACTTTATTGTCCATAAAAACTAAGGCCTCATTTCCACCTGCAAGTAAGTCTTCTGCGATAAATGTCCGACAGTCTGTCAGATAGCAACTTGCAAGTGTAAACTATAACTTGCTAATGTGTTTACATTTCCAAGTTGCTATCTGACAGACTGTCGGACATTTATCGCAGAAGACTTACTTGCAGGAAATGGAAATGAGGCCTAAGAATCGGAATCGGCTAGACGTAAAAGATGACATGCGCCTTACGGTATCAAAAACAGCTCCTCAATTTGACATTATAATCCAACCGTCACACTTATTTATATGTAAAGTTTAATCGTTTAATCGTAAAACCTCGTTTCTTGGAAAGAAATTCCTTTTTAAAGGGGTCCATGACTAGAAAAAGGTTAAGAAACCCTGAAATAAATGAATATTTATGTACTTATTTTACAAATTTTAAAAGCGACAATGTATTTGTTCCCTAGAACCCCCGCGGCAAATGGTACTGCTCTCAATGCATCTCCCGGGCTCCGCCGAAGAAGCCGCGTAACACCAAGAAAAAAGACAACAAGCATAAAGACAACAATACCAGCTTGGACGAGGGAGCCATGGTGCCTAGGTATGTATTGAAAGAACGAAAGGGAAAACACGAGTATAAGTTGAAAATTAAATAGGTATTAGAAAAAAGACCAGTCAAGAGCGAGTAGGACTCGCGCACGTGTTCACGACACGCTCAGGACACGCTTGAGGGTTCCGTAAAATCAACGTGAAAATGTTTTCATTGGCGTTCGTGGGGCCGCCGCCCGCGCGCCGGTCCGTACACAGTCTAAAAGGTACCGGTATAAAATATACTAAGAAAAAACCGGTCAAGAGCCAGTCGGACTCGCGCCCCGAGGGTTCCGTACCATCTTTTCTTTTATAAAATAGAAAAAACTACAACTGTGCTTCACCCAAAGCGACCTGCGAGTAGGAAGGAGGACATTTTAAACGTAAAAATGTTTTCATCGGCGTGGTATATTCGTCCGAGAATTCGCGATGTTGAATATTGCAGTTTTAGGTCATTGCCATCTCTTGACCGATAGTGGATTTTTGTTGACGATTTCTGGAAGAGTTTACTATTTAGAGACATCGATTTATTTTTCCTGTAAACCTTGCATAAACTTCTATCACATAAAATAATTTCTGATTTTTCTCTATGCAAACTTCGGAGATAAGGGGGGAAGGGAGGGGGGAGGGATTTTTTTTTACTTTTTCATCAAAAGTCGAAAACTATGTCGCCTAAGAAAAATATAAAAAATGTTTTAGAACGTACAAGCAGCAATATCCTATGGGATATCATAAGAAAAAGCGTGGCTACTAAGGCATATTATGTGCCTTAGTAGCTTTACTTCGAATTTTTAAGACCCCCTGTCAGTCCCTGTTGCAAAAAAAGGAAAAATATTTTTATTTCTCTCTTATTTTCAACATAGTTAGGCAAACGTCATCTAAAACTATTCCGAATTTCAAGTTGATAGCATTAGTACCTAGTTCTCGAGATGTCCAGTTGTGACAGACAGACTGAGTCGCACCATAAGGGTTCCTTTTTGGTTCGGAACCCTGATAACGATCCGTCTCAATACCAGCTCCAATGGGATTCGAACCCACTTTAATCCCTAAGTATAATGTGGTAAATGTATGAATTGTGGACATAGATCATTTAAATTATTCTTGTTCTTGATCGTCAAAATTGGAAATATTTTTGGAAATACAAAAAAAATGTATTTCCTCGCATTTCGTGAGAAAAGTTTTATACAAGCCTTGTTCTGAACTATTTGCATTGTTAGCTTCCCGTACTCGGCTGAAATGTACTATTATTTCAGTCCTGCACCTTCACATGCGTCTACATCGACAACGGCCGAAGATTGCGCCACAAACGTGCTCCACACGCCGGAAAAGGTCGAGCCGGAGAAAGATGAGCCGCCGCCGGAACCGGAGAACAACGGCCTGAACCATCACCCAGGTACGAGGGGCACACCGAAATGATCGGGAATCGAGTGTTTCTGATAAACTGTTTCTGAAAAAAAAGGCGTTTTAAAATTTTTTTCGTAGTTATTTTTTTTGGTGAAACAACTTATGGATTGGTTTCACAAAAAAATTACCACGAAATTTAAGGCGATCGCTTCGCTGCGCTTCGCGATCGCCTTAAATTTTTAACCTATCACGTGTTCTACAGGACTTCCGAGGCAAACTCTCACCTCTGAAATCCACTTTTCTGACATTTCACTAGATTTAGTTTAGTGAAACGACATATCACTGAACTTGTTTAGGAAGAAGACGTCGTAAATAAGAATATACCACATCTTTCGTGATTTCGTGGTATCCCTAGGGATTTCGTGAAATCTCTGATTTCCTCATATCCCTGCGACATATACAAGTCTCTGAATACTTTAAGCAAAAAGTATTGAAAGGTTAAAATATGATATGCCCTATTTGTGTTTATTGGGCGTGCATTATCCTATATACATAACTAGCCCGCGTGGACTTCACGACTTTATTCCGCTGGAATGTGATATTATTCCATGATAAAAAGTAGCCATGGTACACAGATAGTTTGTGGTCTGGAGAGGAACATAAGCTACTTTTTATCCCGGAAAAATATCACATTCCCGCGGGATAACGTCGTGTATACCACGCGGGCGAAGCCGCGGGTAGAAAGCTAGTTTATAATATTAGTAGGATAATTGGGTGTTTGACTGATTTTTTTTTATTTAATTAGTAGCAACACAACATAGGTATTTATTTTCAAATATCTTGCATATTTTCAGCGATATAGAGCATCAAACTTTCTAATTAGACAAGGAGAGCGCTATAGAAACGTGACGTCACATTTCTATAGCGCCATACTTATACATACGGTTTTTTGTGAAACCATACTCTTGCCATAGAAAATGTCGTTTTAGAAAAGATGAAAGAGAGATAGCTAGAGTCACAATTAAGTAGCTCATAATTCGCTTGTTATAATACAGATTGAGCTTATTTTTTCACATTTGATAATCAATAATGATATATTTCTGAATGTCATAATTAAATATCTACATGTCAACAACAGTCAAATACCCAATTGGTCACATTTTTAGTCCGCTTCGAGTCCCATCGGAGCTGGTTGTTGATGGGGATTGCTTACTAAATATTTGGCTCGCATATCAATAAACAATGTTTGGTTGTTTCCAGCACCTCCCGAGCTGCCGGACGACGGCCCTCCCCCGGAGAAGCGGCCGCGGCTGTTCGTGGGCGGCAACGGCGCCATACAACACGACGACGAACAACATATCGATGGTACATACACTTCTTTTTAACCCTCGACTCGCAAAAAGAGAGGTGTTATCAGTTTGACGTGTATGTGTATCTGTCTATTAGCCCGAGAGCCAAACTAATTCGCTCTATGGAGACTCAACAATAATTCTATATCAGTAATTTCTTAACATTGAAAATTAGATTATCTAGTTTAATAAATAATTCATTAGTAATCCACCAATATTTATGACAGCGACATTAAAAAAAACAAATGCAAAGCTTTAAAAAATAGGCAAAAATGGTATAAGGGTTATTCACTTTACATTTGAATACATTTATTATTATCTTTCGTAAAAGTATTTAATCCCCCTATATTTGTAAATGAAAAACAAATAAACTTTAGAAAAAACTCTCTACGTAAACTCCAATTGGCATTACACTTAAGTTAAAGATGCTATCAGAAACAACCGACTTCTTCCTAATGTATTAGTTTCCCGTTTTATATCTTTATGGATTTCGACTTTGGTGCTTAGATATGGTGAACATAAACACATGTAAACGATAAAATTGGTGATAGCATATTTGCTGAAAGAATTGCACCATTTTCGGGGTATAACTTTTTTTTTATACCTTCCAATGCGATATTATGTTGGATTCCAAAATATAGTCTCTTAAAATTATATTTAAGGGCCGTTTACAAAAATTTGGCCTGTTATTGAATTTTTTACAAAAATATCGGATAGTTCTTGGGGTATATGGCATACTAGCTGTTGAAGGAATGGACTGATTTTGATGCGGTTGTTTTGTTTCAAAGCTGACGTGATCGATATGGTTTTTAGTTATATATTGTGAAGATCAGACGTTTCAAGGTCATCAGCTCTTTTTAAGAAGAGGGAGGTACTCAACCGTATTTGTTTTTTTTTGTTTGATGTGTGTAAGTAATACCGATTATACCTCTGGCTTTGGTGATCCGATTTTAATTGTTTTTTTGTTCGATTGGGTACACTTTCAATTTGGTCCCATATAAGTTTCTTTAAGATCCTGATGACAATCTTCTGAGATATGGGGCCTATGTCATGGGAGTGATGAAATATTAGAAGAAACAATAATATCATCCATGTAAACGTTAGCTTTTTATTCGAGCTAAAGAGTTTGTTCGAACCACAGCAGATAATATAATACTATAATAGTTTCGTACGGTTCGCACGCAAACGCACCAATCTTTGAAACAATCCTGTACATTTAGAATTATAATAACGGTTGAAATGAATAGCTTAGACTACATTTCATGAGTGTAGCGAAAGGGCATCAAAAACCACGTCAATAAAGCCACACGCGAAAACTAGTCTATAAAATAATAGTAAAATATGCACTACACTTCAAGGACTCCGATGGCGCTGTGGGTTATCGCCGCGTTTTGCGATAGTTGCGGACAAGCAACTTTCGCAAGGGCTGGTCATAAGATGGAAAAATTACTACCTCGAGCTCCTTCATGCTTCGGAAGGCACGTTAAGCCGTTAGTTCCAGCTGCATTTGTAGTAATTTTTCCACGTTGGGCCCGCGTAGAGAGTCATATCCCAATCTCTTTAACAACCCTTAGTGAAGGCCTGTGTCGCAGCAGTGTGGACCTTAAATGGTTGATGATGATGATGACTTATCAATAATTCCCGAACTTAGCAAATTAATCCCCTTTTATTTCAGGTGAGGACATGGACACTGAAAACGTCCCACTTCTATCTCGAGCTAAGAAAGAGAAGAATTCAGCAAAGAAACTACAAAAAGATCTGCTGTTCTGCAAGTGAGTTTGTTAGAAATTATTTTAGGGTCTATCAAATTTTAGTTAGTAGAGGAAATAAGTAGAAATTTTATTTTCATGACAAGCTTTTTTGCTGACTGTACTTAAATATTGTATTGTCATCTGAACCAAACCTGTATACAAAATTTCAGCTCCATCGGACACTGGGAAGTGAGTCAAATTAAGCTTGCAAGATTTGTCCCCCACTAACTAACATACTAACTAACTAACATGGCAAGTTAATAAAAAGCTTGTAAAAACCAACAGTCCTGCAAGTAACTTTCAGGCGGGATTCGAACCCCCCGGGAATCAGGCCCGATGCTCTGACCCACAAAACTTTTTTTGAAGCCCATATTACGCCCATATAAGGACAAAATATGGGCTTCAAGTGTCAAATGAAGCCCATGTTCATATGCATATTTTTTTGCCGGTAGATCCCCTATTTGACAGCTGAGCGACGCCATTTTCAATCCCTTTCTATAACTGACCGAGTTATAATATGATATTTCCCCCCACAGAAACCTCCTCTGCGAGATGGAATGCCACGAGCACGCGTGGCCGTTCCTCATCCCCGTCAACACCAAACAGTTCCCGCAGTACAAGAAGGTGATCAAGTGCCCCATGGACCTGTCCACGATCAAGAGGAAACTGCAAGATGGAATGTAAGTATTCTTTTAGGACAGTTTCTCCGACTAGGGTTACAGATAAGTTTGAGTATAAATTTCATTTTCAAGCTTTTTTGCTGACTGTATTTAAATATTGTATCAATCAATCAATCAATCAAATATTTATTTATTCACATATACATAATAAGCATGTAGCTTATGAATCGTCAATATTTTCCTATTGTCATCTAAACCAAACCTGTATAAAAAATTTCAGCTCCATCGGACACTGGGAAGTGGGTCAAATTAAGCTTGCAAGATTTGTCCCCCACTAACTAAGTAACTAACATGGCAAGTTAATTTTTTTTATCTTGCTCTTGCTTGTAAAAAAGAAGTTTCTCTTGAAATCAAGGACAATAAAAAACAGCCTTTGTTTCTTGTTATAAGTACAATGGCCTCCCGCCGTAGGATTTGTGAACCGATATGGCGTAGCTTCATTGACGTTCACGAGGGCTGTATCGATCGGCCTAAAATGAATATTGAATTTCAATTTAAGGCGATACTCGGAAAAATTATGCTAAAGCGAGATAGCAATGAGAAAACGACGCGCGCGGGAGCGAGAACGATTTTGCCGATTACGCAAAAAAAAACATAAAATCACTTCGTATTCAAAAACTATAGCGAGTTTAAAAAAATGCTTCTATACGATCCTAAATATTATTGGTGTCCACTAATTAAACCAATTTTCAATAGTATATATGTATCCCCATTTAAGAATAATCTTGATATTTCTTATTTTTTAGAGGTATTTTCGAAAATAAAAAGTGTCGAGCCAAAATCATAAAATCGTGTTTTTGAAACTATACGATTCTAGATAAAGGTATGAAGAAATATATATCTTATTACCAGATTTGTAACAACTGTAACCGTCCTATAGTTTTAAATCAAAAAGTCAAAGTAAAAATCACATACCGATGACGTGATGAGTTGATGACGTAATAAATAAATAAATTTCAAATAGAGCTAAATTAACGGTCAGAATTAATAATCCATCCACAGGTATGCAAAAAAGTAAAATATAATTAATGTTTATTCGAGACCACGAAATTTTGGCGCATATAAATGTTGGCGAAATATTTAATTGGAGACTAAAGGCCAGAAATAATTAATAATCTATCCACAGATATGGATAGGCATGATCCAGATTAGTTGCTAGGCAACACCTAGCAACACCCTGGCAACTGTCGTGTTAATATCAAGCGTTGCATAGCAACTAATCTGGATCATGCCTATCCATATCTGTGGATAGATTATTAATTAATTCTGGCCTTTAGTCTCCAATTAAATATTTCGCCAATATTTATATGCGCCAAAATATCGTGGTCTCGAATAAACATTAATTATTTTAATTTTTAGTTTTTTGCATTCACAATGCAATTTTTACCACTGAAAAATGGAAAATGAAGTATTTTAGAAAAAATCGATCCGTCTCACAACCAGATGACTCCGACTAACGACTCCGTAGCTCAGAGGTTAGAGCAGTCGCCTGGATAGCGAAAGGCCGTGGGTTCGTGTCCCATCGGAGCCGGTTGTGAGACGAGTTGATTTTTTATAAAATACTTCATTTTCAATTTTTCTATGATCATAAAAGTTTAAACAGTGACGAAATCTTATAATTAACATAATCGTCTCGTTGTTCCAGTTACAAATGCAAGGAGGAGTTCGCGTCAGACGTGCGACTGATCTTCAGCAACTGTGAGGTGTTCAATGAAGATGACAGCCCCGTCGGCCGCGCCGGACATCATATGAGGCAATTCTTCACTGAACGGTGGCAATAAACAAAAATAGCTCTTATTTATATAGAGACATACGGGTGACGATAAGAGTTCGTTCAAAGAAAGTCAAACTATCGACAGACCTGACATCATATTGAGAAGTCTCTTCAGTAGTGTTCAATCAGCTGGACTGACCTCCCGAAGACTGCACAAAAATAACACTTACTGCCTACGAGATAAGGCTGATTTTTAGTTCAGTAACTACGAGGTGTGTAATGAGGACATCATATGAGGCATTTCTTCAGCGAACGGTGGCAATAAACAAAAATAGCTCTTATTACTTTAGCCATATGGTTGATAATAACAGAGCGATCAAATAGTCAAACTATCGTCAAACGTGACATCATATTGAGAAGTCTCTTCAGCAGTAGGTACTTAATCAGCTGAGTGACCTATCGACGACTGCACAAAAATAACACTTACTGCTTACGAGATAAGGCTGATTTTCAGTTCAGTAACTGCGAGGTGTTTAATGAGGACGATAGCCCCGTGGCCGAGCTGGGCATCATATATGAGGCAATTCTTTAGTGACAGGTGGCAAGAGGTACAGTCGGCAGAAGTCGAGTGAATGCACTTATTCAGAAAGGGCGAATTCGCCGCGATTACGACAGCAGTTTTGATTACATCACTGTCAATGCGGCAGATAACGATTTGAGACGCGGACCGCCCATACCTAGCGGACGATGTATATCAAAACGCGTCTCAACTTGCGCGTAGTTCTGGACGAGGTCTAAAACCAAGTCCCCGCCGAACAAAAGTTGACAACTTTTGTGTTGTCAACACGTGTTTCTTGTGAATCTTTTTGGATATTTGACAAATGGATGTATTTCGGCTAATTCACTCTTTCAAGAAAGAGTAATGGGACAATCCATGATTTGGACATTCTACACTCAAAAGAACAAAAAGAAATGTGAGAGAATTATATAACACCTCAATTTAGAACATACAGTCGCTATTAGACTTATCGGAGCGAGTCCTCAAATATTTCGGAGCAGCAAAAAATTTCAATAAATTCGTTACACTCAAAGTGGTATAAATATCAGGAAGCATAGATCGTCAGAAATACCGACGCAGTCAGGGTGTTCATAAAGATCGTAACATTCGTGGAAAATATACCAGATATTTTCACATTTAAGTGGTCAAAATAATTTTTGACAACTATTGTGAATTTGCATTGTAATTTAAGCTGTTTATTACAGACCTAAGGTATATTTTCCACAAATGTTTAGATATTTATGATCACCCTGACTGCGTCGTTACCCTTCGACAATCTGTAATTCCTTGAAAAGTCGCTGCGCTTATATTTATGGCAAATCGCATGTTCGGATATCAATAACCGTAATTAATTGCTCCAAAATATTTAAGGACCTCTCCAGCTTCGATATATCAGATAGCGACTGTAGGTACTTATTGTAAAACATTAAAAGTAAATAATCTGCAATATATCATTCCAAAAGGAATATTGATACAAAATTATAAATAACAATATCTAGCAACAATTGATTTGGAATTTTTTTATAAGCTATTTCTGATTTACATTAGAATTTATAAGCGCTGGACGCTTTCTTGACAAAAATTAAACTTTCAAGGTATAATAAAAGATGAAACATTTTAGGCGCACAACCAATCTTGTTTTGGAGTCGGTAAATTACTTTTTAAAAGTGCCAAAAGTCTGCATAAGAGCAAGTATGACCCATTATATAACAATATACATTTAAAAATGTATCAGAACTCTAAAGAATGTATAACTACCTTTTTTAATTATTGACATTTCAACTCTAATACTTTTACATTATGTAGTGTAAATTGATTGTAAAGTATTAACATTTCATTCCATGACCATTAAATTGACAAATGAAAAACAAAAATTGTATGACACAAACATTCCATACAAATTCGAACGCGATCGAAAAAGATCGAAATCTATTGAGAAGTTTGTAAATTGAGAATCTCGGAATGTGAAAATGATTTTGATGAAAAATTGAAATAAAATAAAAGATATTCGTTTAACACACATCAGTTAACGTTGTCGAGTGAAATTGTATTTAATTCTTAATAATTTGTAAATATTTAGTCTTACATTAAACTAGGGTTAAATTAAAAGTATTAGACCTAATTTTTAAGATACTTATAGTTTATAGAATTATTGAATGTCACTTTTCGAATATTATTTTTGTAATAATTTGCCTGTAGTGCAACGAAACAGTATTTTAATAAATTGTTTATTGAAAGGAGGGATTTAATTGATTTTAAAAATTGGATTTTAAGTGGCCAGTTTGGTAGATATTAAATTTTTTGTATAATTGTATAACATAATTTGGTGTGTATAAATAATAAAAAATATAGTTGTCTGTTTCAAATTTTCGACGTAGGGTGGAGAATAATAGGTATAGAGCTGTAAGTGTAGTAGGCCTAATTTTGACATTTGCGTACCATAGAGTTTGATTGTCTGTGGTACGATTGTCTATGGATTACGGCCTTAGTCTATAATTTATGGCACGGTGACTGTTCTCTACGCTGTCTGCTCTTGTGGTTTTGGAGTGAAGTAACTGTGTAGATAAGTGGTTTAAATTAATATTACAGTCACATTAATATTGTGAGTTTTTTAATTTTCTGTATTATGAAAATGTCACTCCAAATATGATTGAAAATCTCAGAATTGTAATTTAATTATAATGCTCTGTAAACTGTGTTTTTATTATGTTTTTTAACATCCAGTGTCGAATAATTTTTAATACGCGGATAATAATTATGATGAAACATAATTTATTATACGTCTTTTTCCTTATAAATACTTACATTACATTTTTTATTTCAAAGCACATAATATTATTCTCAAGAGAAAGACGAAACTGAACTAAAATTATAGGCAAAGATCTTATATTCAATTTATTACACTGGAAACTGATATAAGGTCTATACCTGAATTAAGATTAAGAATACTATGTGCGAGCCAATTTGGACTCTAATGTTGTTAAAATAAAGTTCATTATTCTTTTTGTCAAAAAGTTCTTTGCCTGTATAAAAAATTACTTCTCAGCTTTAAAGATACTTAATTTATGATATTGGTGTATTTATTTATTCCGTAAATTGGTGATTTGTAAGTATATGTTGTACTTATAACGTTCAATGTGACATTTGGCCATCGCGAAAAGTATGTATTATGTAATTTATATAGGTATTTTAAGAGGAAGTATTACTTTTTAAATGACACTTGCTTATATTCAGTTTTAGTACACACCCGATGGGTAAAATTAATTTTAAATAAATTATTGTGTATGTAGAATAAATACTTAATCTTTTGCCAAGATACGATGGAGATGTGAGCCCTACTGCCAGTACGTAAGGTCTATGTTTGCGTGGCATATTGGTCGGAGGTGTGTGTGGAAATGAGAGGTTTATGTTGTGTGATCGGTTGATTTTAACTATAAAATGAATATATAAATTATATATACGAATAAATAAATAATTTTTGAAGCACTCCCCTGTTGTTTTATTTAAGTTCTATAAAATAAGGACATAATATCGCAAAATATTGACAAAACAAGAACATGGTATGTAATGTAGGTAGGTACCTACAGTCAGCGTCAAATTGATATAAGCGTCTAGAGTACCTAGCCAAAAAGATCTGAAAACCATAAAACCAATTTGATCTAGGCAGTTCTAATCATCATATTGTTATAAGCGCGCAAAGTTTTCAAAATATCTAGGCACTGATTGTTTCATATTTATCAAAATCTCATATATGATCAATATAATGAGTGTAGATAAAGTAGTGTATGAGACTGCACATAACTCGGTATTAAAACACTCGTGGAATACTATTAAAAAACTCGCCACTCGTGTTGGCCCTTCATTATGCGACAGTCACATAAACTACTAATTAGTGACACACACCTCCCTATATTATTCAGTGAAATAATTAAATTATATTTTCTAATATTTCACAAACTGCGACTTTCATTTATGACCCTAATCTTATCTTATAGGTACCTACAACCAAATTTCGTTAAAAAACATAGGTATGAATTTATATAAAAATATATTTATTTTCAATATTCTGTAGGTAGGCACAAAGTAAGAATCACATTTTTTCGGGTACTTACCTACTACAACTTAACTTAAATTAAGTACCTAGGTAATTATACAAAAACATGTTTGTTAGGTAAGTAGGTACAACCAGATACCTTTAAAAAAACATAGGTAGGTATGTATGAATTTATAAAAAAAACAATTATTCTGTAGGTAGGAACATACAAAAACAATATGTTTGATAGGTAGGTACAGAGTAAGTACCTATTTCGAGTGTAATTTCACTGTACAGTCGCCAGCACGTCAGGTTACTACAAACTGTCAAATTTCTTTAAATAAAATTCAACCTTATCTCCAACATAAAGAGTTCAGTTTCAATTAATAAATTTTGACATTTTGTAGTAATCCGACGTGCTGGCGACCGTACCTAATATTTGTATTTATTTTAGTTCAAATTTTGTAGGTAGGTATCATGAAAGAATTCCAAGGTTTATTTTCACTTTTTTTCACTTAAACAGCTAAAATATACCTACTTCAAAAGCTTAATGTTGTAGGTAGGTAGGTACAGCCAGGGACAAATTCGGTGAACCACCTCTTACTTCCTTTCGTGTGGCTGGCATCTCACCGTTTACTTGTAGTCCCTCAATAGTCCCTATCCCTAATTGCTTACGCATTGTACTACCTTAGTTTAATACCTACATAACCGAATAGTAAATGGGTCTGCGTGTGAATGGCAAGGCACCAGCCACACGAAAAGAAGTGAGAGGTGGTTCACCGAATTTGTCCCTGAGTGTACTTACTCGTCTCGTATGTACAATGTTTGATAGGTACCTACCTACCTACGTTTTTTCAAGTGCACTTTCACCGACATTATTTTAGTTAATTACGATGTATGTAGGTAGGTAACTATAGCTCCCGGCAAATAAATTGACTCAGATTAGACCCTAGACAATATAATTTGCGCAGAAGAAAATTTGTACTAAATATTGCAAATGCGCAGGTTTTTATCAATGGTTTGGGTCAAGTTACATAATATATGCCGGGACCTATATTAAACACTTGACCGTTATTTGAAGCTTAAACATATAATGAGATAGGCCTATCTGTTTTCCGCACTTCTTACCTCTCTGTCTACCCTAGTAGCTCCCTCTCGCTCGCACACTTTCCCTCACTCCACCAGGGCGGCCGCTCGGCTCGCTCTCGTCATTGGCGTCCTGTTTTCCGCGGCGCACGGTCGTGCTCAGGACTCAGTAAATTAATTTTGCATATCTTTTGCAAATTCATCTTTTTTTTTTTACCATTCCTGTTTCACGTAAGTGTTTAATAAGATTTTCTTACCTTTTTCTTTTGAAAAGAAATAAGTACTTATTAAGGGCATTCCTGCGATCAAACTCAGAATTTACAATGCTTTTAAATTAAATTTACTGACAAAGTATCATTGCTAGGTCTTCCAAAATATTATATGTGATAGATCTTTTCTTTATGAAGGGAAGTTACTAAATTTTATTTGAATTAAATAAATACAATGTACTAAAAAAAATTATTTTCAAGACCCCTTTTTTCCGTCTTAAACTCAATTATCTCAATAACTATTTGAGTAATCAAGCTAATTTTTTTTTGTGTAAGTAGTTCTTAGTCATATCTAGGGAAGTTACCAAAATTTTTTTTTGTTATATTTATATTCAATAACTAGTATCTCAAAATGCATCGTGCACCGTTTCGCAGCATAATTCTTCAGTCTCCGCCTGGCATTGGCGGCGTTTGGACGTGGAGACTGTATCACTCCGATTGGGCCAAAATTGAAAAAAAAAACTCACACTATGATCCTAATTTTTTTCAATGATGCTTATTTTGCTAGGAAATATTGAACTAGCGCTTCAGGATTGGGTATAAATGAGTGCTTTGCCATTTATTGCATTTAACCATAGACCTATGTAAACTAGGACAAGTAATAATTTTACTCATTACCTAAAGCAAACACCAATAGTTTGAAATAAAAGTGACGGATAATATTGCCTAAGATACTTAAGAGCCCATAAAAGTTGTACTATTTGAGTACCTATATTTTGTTGTGTTGTAGGTAGGTAGGTACATAATTAGTCTAACTTTCTAACTTCTACTACTGTATATAAAATTTATGTTCGTTTTAGGTTACTCACAAAATTGGAAATGTGAGAAACTTAAGATAGGTAGGTGTAAAAAATTGCATCTAGAAATAAGAAATTAGCTTGTTGAAAAAGTTTTTTACAGAGACATAATGCAATAAAAAGCAATTCTTGAAATAAAACCGACGTAAGTTTTTTTCATATACCTAGTTGATCTAATATTACCATTACACCAATTTTATGAGACTGTGAAAAGTCCTGCTTCTTACCTTTGAGTGAGGAACATAAACCGCATCATTTTGTGAAAATTTCAGGTTCAAAACATTCTTGAAGTGACAACTTCTTTAGCGGCGTTGTGCACTATTTGTGATGGGTAAAAATTGTAACTCGCGTCAGGATCACGTGACCGTTAGACGATCACGTGACCGTAAGACGTACTTGGCGGCCTGATCGAAAAATTGTTACAATGTCATTAGAATACGAAGGCAAATTTCGCCATCTTTCCCAATGGTCTGATACCTCTGGCACCTCGGTTAGACAAAACAGGCGGCGCGCGGCGGCAGAACAGAAAACCTCGGTTCAAATCCAGTCCGTATTATTTTCTTTTTTTTTGTCCATATTCCTTTTTTTTGTGAAAAAGTCTAGGGAGCCCTTTATCAACGCATCTAGTTCATTATTATAAGTATATTTTCTACAAATCAACTGGTTAAAAATTTAAGAATATCAAAAATGCACAACGTTTATATTCAAGTTTTCTCTTCTGCCGACACTCCCGGAGTGCAACTCGCTGTTTTTTAATACTAATTCTCTTTTCCATTATAATTATTATAATACCTAGTACAAAATAGAGCATGCATACAATTTCTTGCAAGAAATGCTCTCGCGGTTTTGAAATTCGAAATTCGAAATCCCCACAACAATATCTAAAACCGATGGTTGAGGCGCCAGTAGCAATAAAAAAGAATGAAAGGTCTGTCAGCTGTATTGACAGTTTAAACTCTCAAATTTAACCACCGCGTCAGATAAGTTTGCGGAGTTCTGTAAGGAGACTTGCATAGTCGGAGTAAAATTTTTGATACTCTAATGAAATATTGCATTGTTACAAGTACTTCCGAAGGAGGAATATTTATTTCATTATTTAAATTTCATTGCACAAAGTATAAACAAATGGCGGGCTAACTTTAAACTGACTAACATATTATATCAAAGATAATCCTACTTCCTACTTATATAATATTATAAATGTGAAAGTTTAAATGTTTGGATGTTTGTTACTCAATCACGCCAAAACGGCTGAACGGATTTGGCTGAAATTTGAGACATAGATACTTTGTAGCCTGGAGAGGAACATAGGCTACTTTTTATCCCGAAAAAGTATCAAATTCCGGCGGGATAACGTCGTGTAGTCCACGCGGGCGAAGCCGCGGGCGGAAAGCTAGTTAACTCATAAAAATAAATAATCTCGAAGAAGTTTTATATACACTCTCTGCCACAAATGTCATTTATTAAAAGTAGGTGGCTAAAACGTGAGTGATTAGATTACATACCTACCCTTTGGAAGCGGCCATGGAAGAAATGGCAGTTTTGTATAAGTAGTACGAAACCAAACCGTTTCAGCTGCTCGACTCTGATGTTGTCAAAGCCAGCAGCTTTACCTTCTTTGAGCTTATCAAGGGCAAACTTGAGCTCTGTTTCTGTAAAAGCCTCGTCCAAGTGGTTAACCTCTTTACCAGGGTCTCGTGTAAATTTCTTCTGGAGACTTTTCGTGGAAGCTTTCCCATTTTGGAGTAAGCATGGTGAGCGATCTGGTTTGTGGTCACATTGGAATGACGATCAGCGATTTTAGGATCATTATTTAGTTTCCTTATAAAACACCATGCCTTCTTGCTTTTATGCGTCATATCTACGCCTTCGATTAGCTTGTTCCACTTTTCTCTCGTTGTTTCGGATATGGCTTCTAGCAATTTATTCCCAAAATCTATGGTGTCCTGTGAGATGGGATCTAATTCATACTGGTCTTGGTATGTCATCCTATCATATTATATTTAAAAACATATATTTGATGCTTGGGAGAGCAAGCGAGATGTAGTTGGTATTCATTGTGACCTCTCCAAAGCTTTCGATTGTGTTAATCACCAAACGCTTTTAAGGAAATTAAAACATTATGGTGTCTATGATAAATCGGTTAGCCTTATGCAATCATATCTATGTGAAAGAACACAGAAAGTAGTTATCAACAAAACTGAGTCTACTGGAGCCCCTATCAACATGGGCGTACCCCAGGGGTCAATACTGGTCCCTTTTGCTGTTTTTAATTTATATAAATGACCTTCCTTTTTAAGCAAAGAATTTATGCGAGACAGTGCTATTTGCTGATGACACTTCCTCTAGTCTTTAAAGTTGACAGAGGTAATAATTGTTCTGACGAAGTAAATAGTAATTTATCGAAAGTTGCGCATTGGTTTCATAGCAATAATCCATTCCTTTACCATGGTACCATTAGACAGTACCATTGATGGTACTGTGGCAATTTCTTTTTGCCGTGGTACCATCAATTAATCTATCATTAAACTCGAAAAAAACAAAATGTGAAAAAAAAATCTCTGCCAAATGTAAGACAGGTTGATATTCACATAAAATTGGATGACAATGTAGTAGAATTAATTAACAGTACTAAATTTTTAGATATAATATTAGATTATGGACTTCAATGGGACCCTCATATTGAAGCCTTGGCCGGTAGACTCAGTTCTGCAGCATTTGCTGTTAAAGAAATAAGGCTTTTAACCGATATTGAAACGGCAAGGTTAATCTATTTTAGCTATTTTCAGAGTGTATTGTCCTACGGCCTATTACTTTGGGGTTCAGCAGCTAACTTCGAAAGTATTTTAGTGGAAAAATGGAAAATGAAGTATTTAGAAAAAATCGACCCGTCTCACAACTAGCTCCGATGGGACTCGAACCCACGACCTTTCGCTTTCCGGGCGACTGCTCTAACCACTGAGCTACGGAGTCGTTACGAGAAGCGTCGAATTTATCCAATACTTCTTACACGCTGTATAGTCAGCGTTAATTTCATCAATGTGGAGATATTACTACCCTCACACGCGAAAGAAATACCTTTCCAGGTATTTGGCAATCGCTAAAGATGAAATTACTATTGCAACTTATTTTAAATTTTAGTTTTTTGCATTCACAATGCAATTTTTATTACAGAAAAATGGAAAATGAAGTATTTAGAAAAAATCGACCCGTCTCACAACTAGCTCCGATGGGACTCGAACCCACGACCTTTCGCTTTCCGGGCGACTGCTCTAACCACTGAGCTACGGAGTCGTTACGAGAAGCGTCGAATTTATACCCTGCCGGCTTCTGTTTGCCCGAGTACCTACAACCCAAACCTCTTAAAGTCGCAAGTGAATAGGCATCTTCTGGGTGAATCTATTCACACAAAATTTTATTCAAGTACTATAACCAACCACATTATAAAACTACCTTTGTGAGTTCACTCAATTCACGCGACTAATTTAATAAACATTGTTTAACTGTTTAGAATTTTCCGAATATCAGTCAATCACTTTACAATGCAATGGATGTACCCATTATTGTCTCTTTTGCTGTCGCTTTTGGTTGTCATGTCACACATACCACAAAATTGTCTTGAGATTCATGTCAATGAATATGACAAAATTTTAACATATAGTTGAGTTGCTGTCGCTTCGGTATTAATTTTTAATTAGTACAAATATTTCAGCATATCGCATAATATTTAAACAGAAAAAAGAACCTGACGTTAGGCAAGTTTTTACGTTTTTTACCCATTTTTAGAGCACAAGGGATATGATGCGTACATGGCGAAAAATAGTGACAGTGAAAAATAAAGATATTTTAAAATGAGTAATGAAAAAAGGTTTTTTTAAAGTGGCTGATTTATAACCTTACGTGGCAAGTTTACATTAGTAAACAAAGTATCAATTATTTCAGTTGCGCTACATTTTGTTTAAACAAATTCGACGATCTCCGTGGCCGATTGGTGTACGCACCGGTATTCTAGGTGCCACTATCTCGGATGTCCCGGGTTCGATTCTCGGACGGGTAAATGTCGAAAACTAACTTTTAGATATTTTCTTGTATCTGGGTGTATGTGATCGTTGCTTCCAATTTTCAATGACACAAGTTATTGTATTATTTGATATTATCATTTTTGGTATTGGAATAATATGTATTTTATTTTATTTTTTTGTACTTAAACAATATTTTTATTTAAGTGTTTTTTTTATTTATTGATTTATATTATAGATTGATAGCGTGATTTTATATAAACGGTATACTTATTTAAATATTGATTAACTAAGTAGATTTATTTTGTAAAAAAGTATTAGATGATGGGCTAGTATGAGTTATTTATATTATTTCATATTAAATTATAAGTTTTATTAATTTGATTGGAATAAATCTGAAAATGTACCTACTAGTTAGAGCAGTATACATTATTTTTTTTTTTCAGTGTAATTTGTAGCAAATGTTTTAGTTTTGCCTGCGAAGATCATTTCGATAATGGATATATTATCGAAATGATCTAGAGATAGAAAATAAATATAAATAGCTGCTGCTGTATTCTGCATTTTGAAGAATCGTTTGAAGTGACTATCTTTGTTAAAAAAAACTTTTTTTACTACATACGAATAATATCTAAGATCTACTCTTCCTACAAACCGACGTTTACAATAAATATTCATAATAATTCTTCTTGTATTCTACATAATATAATTTCCTTAGTAAAAGCGCACATAGGTGATATTTTAGATGTAAATAGAATGCGCGCTGCATGCCGCGTCTACACGTATTTCTCAGTCTACGAGAGTGCCGCGGCCGGAGTCTTACCGATCCCAGCACCCCCTCGCTTGTGTAAGCAACGGCCATCGACGATATTTTTTTTACCTATGCTATATCCTTAATTAGTAATTTGAATTCAAACGGTGTTACCGTTCGGTACTTTAAGCACGTAGGTTTTTAGTACCTACCTACATATTTGCAGTTTTGCTTTAATGCATGTTTTGTGAATAAATTGTTTGGTTTTCTACCCTAGGTTTATTAGCTCGTGTTAACATGGAAAGTGACGAAAGTGTTTTAAATCCGGGCTCGAAAGTCCCATGTGCTAGTGCTAGTGCTCCCGCTAATAGTGACAATAAAAAACGATCGCGTGATCGTCGTCGGTCGCGAGCTAGGTCTAGTTCATCGAATAGTAGCTCATCCAGCTCCTCTAGTAGCTCAAGTTCGTCGTCTTCGGACTCGAGTCCTCGAAAATCCACGCCGCGTCACCGCAACAAAAAAAGGGGGGGCAAACGTCGGCATCGACGACACGATTCCCGGAAATTCCGTAAATTAACACGTCAGGTAGATGACCTCCGAAAACAATTAATTTTTTGCAACAATAATTCTGTGCCTTGTTCCGCGGGTTACATTGAGAATGAGAATTTAGTCGACGGAAACGTTAGTGGCGAACTTTACGAAGATCCTAATGTTAATTCTGTCGAGGTGCCGACACCTTTTGCTCAGTCAGATTTTACTTTTGAAATTGAGACGAAATTGAAAGAACCCAGTATTCCAAAGACTCCTCAGGAATTTCTTCAGACGTTGAAGGATTTGCAACATTTAGATAGCAGTGATTGGTGCGAGGTTCGTTATGCGGAAACCCAAAAACTTTATAATTCTACCCCCGGGTTTGTCGATTTGGAGATGAATGAAGAAATTAAGGCTTACGATTCGCTACGCCATCTTGCTCACGCTGACAAGGCTTTCGCTGCCTTATCGTTCTACGTTCTTAAGCAGCGCGAAGCTTTACAAACTTCCGTCAGAAGTTTTTTACAGTGGGCGCGAGGTTCGGATTTGTCATACGAGGGGTATAAACGAAAAAGTTAATGAGCTATTTTTGAAGGGCGATTTTTTCAAAGTTTCTTCCGATCTATTACAATTAACTTGCGGTCACCGTGCGGAGGTTATCCAAATGAGAAGGGATGGAATTACGAACCATGTGCGCGATCCCCTTGTCAAGGCCGCGTTACGTAAGATTCCTCCGTCATGTCAGCACGTGTTTAATGCGGAGTCACTAGCCACAGCACTAGAGAAGGCAGGCGGTGTTCGAAAAGCCTTCTTGCCATTACAAAAGCCGGGCAGTACTGCTTCCGTTTCGCAAACGGGTCAAAGCAAGCCCGCACGCCACCCCTCGCAGGGGCAGGCTTTACGTAACGTACCCTCGCAGGGTACTGCTCATGGATGTTGTGCGCCTTCGCATATTTCCCATGCTTACAATCAACCCTCGCAGGGTTGCTATAACGCCCGACCCTCGCAGGGTCATGGCTATAATTACGGCGATAATCGCCCATCATTCTCTGGTGGCCCAAGAGGTTCCTTTCGAGGCAGAGGAGGTCGGCAAGGCTACAGGCAGCAAGACGGCAAGAATAGCCGCAAGCGAGCCGCATCGCCCTCTGAGAATCACAACCGGAACAAAAAACGTAAGTATTGACTATCAATCCCGAACATTCAGAGCGGGTCGTCTTGTTCGTTTCCACCATCGGTGGAAGGAACTGGGTGCCCCAAGTTATTTGTTAAAGATACTAAAAGGGTATCGCATACCCTTTTCACATCGACCGCCACTTGTAGTACCACCGTTAAACGAAAGTCGGTTCAACACGGTCCCATCGGACTCAATGACGTCCATAATCACCCAAATGCAACACCAGGGTGTATTAGACGTTGTCAAGGTCTCGCCAAGTTTTGTGTCCACAATGTTTCTTGTGCCAAAGAGCGACGAGTCGCACCGACCCATTTTCAACCTAGCAGCTTTGAACAATTACGTAATCACCGAAAGGTTCAGATTAATAAATGTCTACCGGGTCCCAGACTTCCTTCAACCAAACGATTGGATGTGCAAAATAGACCTATCACAGGCCTATTTTCACCTTCCCATAGCTCCATCACACAGACGGTTCCTACGTCTAATCTACAAAGGAAAGTTAATGGAAATGACTTGCCTTCCGTTTGGCCTGAGCACGGCCCCCAAGGTTTTCGCCTCCCTATCCAATTGGGTAGCTCGGTCATTAAGGGATCAAGGGATTCGAATAATTGTATTCTTGGACGATTTTCTGGTTGTGCATCAAAACCCACAGATATTACAGACCCATGTCCAAATCACGATAGAGAGGTTGCAGTATCTCGGTTGGCTGGTGAATTTCGACAAGTCCACACTCACACCTTGTCAATGCCTAATTTATCTGGGCGTTCAGTGGAACACTCTGGTAAACGAAAAGTCTCTTCCAGAGAAAAAGTGTCTAAATCTAACGTCCAAGGTATCGACAGTCCTAGAAGAGAGAGCGCTAGATTTGAAGGCTTTGCAGAGCCTAGTGGGTTTATTAAACTTTGCAAGTTTTGTTGTACCGAGGGGCAGGCTTCACTTTCGAGCACTTCTCACTTTCCTGAACACAGTCGCCAAAATGCCAGCTGCCAAACAGTTCAGGATTCCGGTACATGCCCTGAAAGAGTTAACTTGGTGGTTGCAGAACCACCCTTGCCCCTCTCCAATTCACTTCGCGCCTCCAACGCATTTCCTAGCGACCGATGCCTCAGACCTAGCTTGGGGAGCGCAACTAGACAACCGTTCGTTTTCGGGACCGTGGAACGAACTAGAACAACTGATACATTGCAACCAGAAGGAACTTCTAGCATTACTGAAGATATTACAGGACCAGGGTCAGTCTCTCAGTCGTTCCACGGTTCTATGGCAGTGCGACAACCGAACAGCCGTAGCTTTCATTCGCAAGGAAGGCGGCACGAAATCAATAGCTCTCTTAGACTTGACAATCGATATTTTCGAGGTTTTAGATCATTATCAAATTCACCTAGCCGCTCATCACATTCCCGGCAGATTCAACTCGCACGCAGATCATCTGTCTCGCTACCGATCTCTCCCCGAATGGCACCTTTTACCGGCGTGTGCAGACATGATTTTCAGCAGATTCGGGGTCCCGGTAATAGATTTGTTCGCGTCGGAAAATGCGCATGTGGTTGCCAATTATGTGTCTCTGGACCAGAACGACGACCAAGCCCTATTCCACGACGCTTTTTCCCAGTCTTGGAATTACCACCTAGCGTGGATATTTCCTCCTCCATTTTTGATCCCCAAGGTCCTTGCCCATCTCAACCGAGCCAAAGGCGTCTTTCTGTTAGTGGTGCCACGATGGGAACGGGTCTTTTGGAGAGCCGATCTCAAATCTCGAGCGCTAGCTGCTCCTTTCACAATCAAGCATCTGAACCGCCACATGATAGACGTCTCGACGGGCCTTCCACCTCCCAAAGTACAGGAAATGACGCTAGAAGTATGGAAATGTGGGGGTGGTCTCATAACCTAAGCGATTGGAACAGTTCCCAACTAGACATACTTTCATTGTCCTGGCGTCCCTCTACACGTAGTACATACAAAGCTGCATGGCAGAGATGGCTAGGATGGTGTAAAAAAGAGAAAGCTGATCCATGTCGCCCCACCGGGTCACTTTTAGCAAAATTTTTAACCGATTTATATTTGAAAGAAAAACTATCATACAATACTATACTGCTACACAAATCAGTGGTGTCTACGCTTTGTAATACTGAATTATCGGGAGTCTTAAGTGCTCATGTACTGGTTAAGCATGTTATGAAATCTATTGCATTAAAAAAGCCTGTGCCCAATAAGAAAACTATTTGGGATGTCAATGTTCTTATTTCCTTTTTGTCTTCGTATGAATTTAACGAAAATAACTGTTTTGCTACCGCCAGACACACTGCTATTTTATTACTTTTGTGTTCTGGTAGACGTATCCATGACCTGACCCTTCTGGCAGTCAATCAAGAGCATTATATTGACAATACTGATCATATCATTTTATGGCCCAGATTTGGTTCTAAAACTGACCGTTCTAATTTCAGGCAATCGGGTTGGAAATTACTAAAAAAAAAAAAAAAAAAAATGAGAATACAAGAAGCCTCGATCCGGTGTATTGGGTGAAGCAATGTATCAAGTTGTTTAATCAAAAACGTAATTCCTCAAATGATTATTCTTTATTTGTTAATTTAAGAGGTGATCATAAGCCAGCATCGCGTACTGTGATTGCGGGTTGGGTAAAATCTCTCCTATCAGAGGCTGGTATTGTCGCAGCTCCCGGTAGCATCCGTTCGGCAGTAGCCTCCAGAAGTTGGGCCGATAACGTCTCGGTTGACGAAATTTTGTCACGAGGTAACTGGAGATCTGGTGACACATTCCGTCGTTTCTATAGGCGTCAGGTCGTCCAGGCCCCTGGTAGCTCTGGGATGTCAGATTGTTTTGGCCCAATTTAATCGAAACTGTGAAAAAGTATACTATATTTAGTTTTTTTTTTTTTTTAATGATTTTACTATTTAGTGCTCCCATGATGATATTAAATAAATTTACTTAGTCTCGCACATTTGCAATTTTATTTAAATAAGTATATTTGCCTAATAAAAAATAAATAGGTAAATAAATTACTACTGTAACTTTCACTGTTACCTTGTACCTACGCCTTCGGCGTGAAAATGTGCATACATTCACATTGGCGTCCTCCTCCACCAGGCGATAACAAACAGGTCTCATTATATGTTTAAGCTTCAAATAACAGTCAAGTGTTTAATAACAGCGTTTTACCCTACAATAAAACGCTTATTAAATACTTACCTTATTTGAAGCTTAACTTTTATCTTCTGCCTGGTTTAATTCGACACAATGACGAGAGCGAGCCGAGCGGCCGCCCTGGTGGAGTGAGGGAAAGTGTGCGAGCGAGAGGGAGCTACTAGGGTAGACAGAGAGGTAAGAAGTGCGGAAAACAGATAGGCCTATCTCATTATATGTTTAAGCTTCAAATAAGGTAAGTATTTAATAAGCGTTTTATTGTAGGGTAAAACGCTGTTATTATAAACATTAAGCTAGAAAACCGAGTTTATTTGCACTTTTTTTCACTTTTATTTCAGCTAATAATTAGGTATACAATGTTTGATACGTGTAGGTATAAAATAAATATTTCGAGTACCTACTTACCAACCTACACTTTCAGTTTTCACTGATTTCAGTTATTTACAGTTTCTGTAGGTAGGTTCTGAGTTTATTTTCGCATTTTTTCACTAACATTTCAGCTAAATACAATGTTTGAGGTAGGTTAGGTATATAGCAAAAATACTTAGTTTATTTTCGCATTTTTTCACTAACATTTCAGCCAAATACAATGTTTGAGGTAGGTATAAAGCAAAAATACTTAGTTTATTTTCGCATTTTTTCACTAACATTTCAGCCAAATACAATGTTTGAGGTAGGTATAAAGCAAAAATACTTACTTAGTTTATTTTCACATTTTTTCACTAACATTTCAGCTAAATACAATGTTTGAGGTAGGTATAAAGCAAAAATACTTAGTTTATTTTCACATTTTTTCACTAACATTTCAGCTAAATACAATGTTTGAGGTAGGTGCAAAAATACTTAGTTTCTTTTCACATTTTTTCACTAACATTTCAGCTAAATACAATGTTTGAGGTAGGTAGGTATAAAGCAAAAATACTTAGTTTATTTTGACATTTTTTCACTCGCATTTCAGCTAAATACAATGTTTCATACGTAGGTATGAAATAGGTAAATATTTCGAGTAGGTACACTTTCAGTTTTCACTGATTTCAGTTATTTTCAGTTTCTGTAGGTAGGTATAAAGCAAGAATTCTGAGTTATTTTATTTTTTTGTGTTTTGCATTCACAATGCAATTTTGATTATAGAAAAATGGAAAATGAAGTGTTTAGAAAAATCGGTCCAGTCCACAGACATAGATCTAATCTATGTCTGTGGTCCAGTCCTATCGGAGCTGGTTGTGAGACGGGTCGATTTTTACTAATTACTTCATTTTCCATTTTTCAAGAATTCTGAGTTTATTTTCCCATTTTTTTTCACCTACAGCTTACAAATTAACTTACAGCTTTAATACACTCATAAAAATAATATACAATTTTTGAAAGGTATTTTTTTTATTTATTAAAAACTTTATTACACAAAAACAATTTACAATTTTAATTACATTTCTTCGCAAAACCTAATGATAGGTTTGTCTGCGAGTTGGTAGGTAAGTTATTTACTTACGTATATTATCTTATGTGTTTTATAATATTTAATCTAGTTACAAAAAATAAATAAAAAATACTTAGGTTACATACATTTATCAAATTACTTACATTACTGTGTGTTCAGGTAGTGTTTCTTAAGGTTGTTACTAAATATCCTAAAATTGTCTATTGCTAAGAGATCAGCAGGCAGACTGTTCAGTAAATAGGGCACGCGCTTAGATAGGGTTCTATCGCCGTACACGCTGGTGACGCGTGGTACACTGTACTTGCCGCGTGACACGGCTCGCGTTGCGTGGCCGTGGTGCAGTGGTGTCAGGCGCTCCCGACAGTTATAGTTGTTGATCAGTAATAGGGATTTTTGTTTGAGACTGACGGGAAGAATTTTACATACCTTAAATAGTTCATAATAATTGTGTTTGTATTTAATTTTTGTTTTATTGTCTACAAGTAATTTAAGAAAGCGGATCTGCAACGATTCTATTTTTTTAATGTGAGTTGAGTAAGTTAGGCCATAACTGTCGAGAGCGTATGACATCACACTCTCCACTAACGCCTTGTACATACACTTAAGAATGCTAAGAGGTATTTTATGTTTCAAGTGATAAAATTTCCCCAAAAGTATTATGAAACATTGTATTTAGCTGAAATGCGAGTGAAAAAATGTCAAAATAAACTAAGTATTTTTGCTTTATACCTACCTACCTCAAACATTGTATTTAGCTGAAATGTTAGTGAAAAAATGTGAAAAGAAACTAAGTATTTTTGCACCTACCTCAAACATTGTATTTAGCTGAAATGTTAGTGAAAAAATGTGAAAATAAACTAAGTATTTTTGCTTTATACCTACCTCAAACATTGTATTTAGCTGAAATGTTAGTGAAAAAATGTGAAAATAAACTAAGTAAGTATTTTTGCTTTATACCTACCTCAAACATTGTATTTGGCTGAAATGTTAGTGAAAAAATGCGAAAATAAACTAAGTATTTTTGCTTTATACCTACCTCAAACATTGTATTTGGCTGAAATGTTAGTGAAAAAATGCGAAAATAAACTAAGTATTTTTGCTATATACCTAACCTACCTCAAACATTGTATTTAGCTGAAATGTTAGTGAAAAAATGCGAAAATAAACTCAGAACCTACCTACAGAAACTGTAAATAACTGAAATCAGTGAAAACTGAAAGTGTAGGTTGGTAAGTAGGTACTCGAAATATTTATTTTATACCTACACGTATCAAACATTGTATACCTAACAAAGTTGTCGAGTTTACTTTCATTGACATTCATTCAGCTATTTTTGAGTAGGTAACAATTATTCAAAGATCTAAACGGTGTCGGCCGAACTCACCGAAAAAAAACTCACCGAAAATAACTCACCGAAAACCAAACTCACCGAAAAGTTTTCTCATAAATCATGCAGGCCATAAAATATTTCCAATGCGCCAGCAAGTCATAATACCTTTTACAATTCTTATGCCAATTTTAAGTCTGAACCAAATAAAATAATAAAATAAAATTTAAACAAAAAAATCCGGCCAAAAGCGAGTCGGACTCGCTTACGAAGGGTTCCGTACCATCAAAAAAATCACGTTTGTTGTATGGGAGCCCCATTAATTTATTTTATTTTAATTAAATAATTCGTTTTTGAAGTGAATAAGTATAGGTAAGTACAACTAAATATTCTGTGAATATTTCAAGCGTCTACTTGTTGCCCTTATATGCCGTTACTAATATCGAACAAAAAACGGCATAAATAACGTTTGTTTTAAGGGAGCCCCCTTAAATATTTCTTTTCACTTAATTAATTATTTTTAAAGCGAATATACTTCTATATATTCTGTGAATATTTCAAGCATCTAGCTTTTGCCGTTATTATAATATCGAGCAAAAAACGGCAAAAAATCACGTTTCTTGTTCGGGAGCCATCTTAAATATTTATTTTATTCCAAAATTCACATTTATCATATTAGGAGGATATAAGTACAGGGTACAGGTCCCACAGTAAAAGTAGTTTGTAATGATGGGTACTTTCACACCCTGAAGTATGTCCCATCTTTAAACTAACACCCTGTATAATGCACCCCACATATGGGACATCATCAATCAGGAGCTGTTAGCCCGTGTACAAGTCCAAGCACAAAATTCATACAAGTCCCTTCAGCTGTTTTACGTGATTGAGTAACCATCATCCAAACATTCTCATTTATTACATATTAGGAGGATATAAATAATGCACCCCACACATGGGCCATCATCAGGAGCTGTTAGACTTACTTATACCGCACCGCTCCGACCCAACCAAAGTATGAGCAGCCAAATATGGACAGTGGACTTAATATCGTTCACTGTAGATGCACTTTACAGTAACAATCCTTACTTATATTATAAATGCGTCTCTGTCTGTCTGTGTGTTACACAATCACACCTAAACTACTGAACCGATTTGAATGAATTTTGGTACAGAGATAGTCTAAAGCCTGAGAAAGGACATAGGCTACTTTTTATTCCTGAAAAATATCACCTTCCCGCGGGATAACGTCGTGTAGTACACGCGGGCGAAGCCGCGGGCGGAAGGCTAGTATACAATAGCAGACAGCGCGCGGTAAGCGAGCCTGCCGCAAGCTAAAGTGCGTCTACAGAGCACGACAGACTGCTCATAAGTACATTGGTTGGATTGGGTGGGAGCTATGACCTTATGGCCAAGCACAAATTTCATCCAAATCCGTTCTGACGTTTTCGAGTGATTGAGTAGGTAACAATCATATTTACTATGCAGGATATTTTTTTTATCAGTGCACAAATTTTTAAGATCAACTCAGAATCGGTAAGTGAACAACTTTCTCTTAGAAACATTGGGTCGAAATACTTACGACAAAAATTTTTGGACTTCCCATACTATAAATCGATCACGTGATCAGTCCGTATGAAGAGTCCTAAGTACTGATTTTCAAACTTGAATATAGCTTGGCCACTAATCGTACACTGTTGACGTCATAACAAAAAACGATCGTTATACTGTTTACAATAATAATATGTAATTTATTTTCATTGGCCATACTTTGGCACGTTAGTAATATTATAGTATTCTTTGCTTTGGCCAAGCTTTATTCAAGTTTGAAAATGAAGAGAAAATGTCATTTTTAAGGCGATACTCGGAAAAATTATGCTAAAGCGAGATAGCAATGAGAAAACGACGCTCGCGGGAGCGAGACCGATTTTGCCGATTACGCAAAAAAAACACAAAATCACTTCGTATTCAAAAACTATAGCGAGTTTAAAAAAATGCTTCTATACGATCCTAAATATTATTGGTGTCCACTAATTAAACCAATTTTCAATAGTATATGTATCCCCATTTAAGAATAATCTTGATATTTCTTATTTTTTAGAGGTATTTTCGAAAATAAAAAGTGTCGAGCCAAAGTCATAAAATCGTGTTTCTGAAACTATACGATTCTAGATAAAGGTATGAAGAAATATATATCTTATTACCAGATTTGTAACAACTGTAACCGTCCTATAGTTTTAAATCAAAAAGTCCGTACTTTTACCGAGTAGCGCCTTAAACTTGAATAACTGCTTGGCCACTAGTCGTACAGTCAGCGTCAAATTGACATAAGCGTCTAGAGTAGTCAAAAAGATCTGAAAAACATGAAACCAATTTGATCTAGGCAGTTCGAATCATCATATTGTTGTAAGTGCGCAAGGTGTTCATTGTTTCATATTTATATGAGCAGTCAGTGTTCAAAATTATCTAAGCAAACAAAGCTGTCAAAGTTATCTGTGCATTATGGTGTTGTACATTATGCATAGATATTTTGAGAGCTTTGTTTGCCTAGATAATTTTGAACACTCTGACTGCTCATATAAATATGAAACAATGAGTGCCTAGATATTTTGAACACCTTGCGCACTTACAACAATATGATGATTCGAACTGCCTAGATCAAATTGGTTTCATGTTTTTCAGATCTTTTTGACTACTCTAGACGCTTATATCAATTTGACGCTGACTGTACACTGTTGCCGTCATAACAAATAATGATCGTTACACTGTTTACAATAGTACTTAATGTGTAATTTACTTTTGTTGGCCAACACTTTCTGTTTTGGTCCAAACATGTATGAAGCGTGACTGATCTCCTTTGTGCACTGATAAATAAATATCCTGTATATTACGAGGATATATAATATAATGCACGCAACACATGGGACATCATCAGGAGCTGTTCCACCGTGTTAAGCCAAGCACCGACCGATACAAAATACTCAAAATACTGAAAACTAGAGGCCAAAAGTGCGATTGTTGTAGGTGGACTGTTAGTACAGTTTGATCTAAGCAGTTCGAATCATCATATTGTTGTAAGCGCGCAAAGTGTTCAAAATATCTAGGCACTCACTGTTTCATATTTATATGAGCAGTCAGTGTTCAAATTTATCTAAGCAAACAAAGCTATCAAAACATATGTGAATAATGTACAACACCATATTGCACAGATATTTTGAGAGCTTTGTTTGCTTAGATATTTTGAACACTTTGACTGCTAATATAAATATGAAACAATGAGTGCCTAGATATTTTGAACACCTTGCGCACTTACAACAATATGATGATTCGCACTGCTTAGATCAAACTGCGTTTATGTTTTTCAGAACTTTTTGACTACTCTACGCGCTTATATCAATTTGACGCTGACTGTACCATGTTCAAATCCTAGCAAACCAGACCAACTATGCGGTTGTTTTGGCCCACAAGTCCCAGGTTCAAATCATAGCAAAATAGCCCAACAGTAGACGATTGGTCCCAGGTTCAAATCCTAGCATAGGAGATGTACGAAAGAACGAGCCAAAGGTGCAGATGTTTTGGAATGTAAGTAGGTACCAGGTTCAAATTCTAGCAACCAGGAGCCCAACTGTGCGGTTGCTGTGGTCCATCAGTCCCAGGTTCAAATCCTAGCAAACCAGACGCCATACGGTTGTTTTGGACCACAAGTCCCAGGTTCAAATCCTTGCAAAAAGAGCCCGACTGTGCGTTTGTAGACCATTGGTACCAGGTCCCATTGAAATAAAACACTTAACATCTCAGCCTTGGTCAATACCCAATGGTTATAACGGGTTTCTCGCGTAACAAACCGAAACTATGTATTGGTTTTCGAGAACGGTTTTCAAAACTATTTATTTTTGAAACTACTTAAGTATATATCGGGGATATTGTACGGTATTTTCAATACTGAATAGTAATAAATAGTCACCACAGACCAATATAATGTATAGTTTTCAGTATTGCACAGATACCTACATAGTTTCAATAACTATTTATGGTTTAACGTCCATCTCTACTGGGGGCCAAGCCTGCTAACGTTACCTAAGTTACAATCGTGTTTCAATTGTAGTTCAGTTGTAGTGCTTTTTTACACAATACTATTGATGGTCACACCATACACTACATTCACATCACATCATACTGTCATAATTCTTGTAACTAGTGTGTTAAAAAGCAATACAACTGAACTACAATTGAAACACGATTGAGACACGATAGTGACTTAACGTTAGCAGACTTGGCACCCTGGTGTAGGACTACCGGTAGACATGGAAAACCTAGGGGTGACCATTAATAATAATAATAATAAACATTGATTCAGCAATTATTGTTCCGATAGTCATATCTGCCCATGGTCTGATAGCCAAGAGCCTCGATAAACACCTTAAGAGGCTTGCGTTAGGTGGATGGATCGGGAGTCAGATGCAGAAGGCAGTACTTCTGGACACGGCCCGAATAGTGAGAAAGTTCCTGTCTCTGGATCCTTAACCATCGGTAGCCGGGACCCTGATCTTGCTACCGTTGGGGAACTGCATTTTTGTATTTTTAAATGTTATATTTTTTAGTGTTATACATTGTAAAAATTTAATGTTTAGAAATATAATTTTGTAAGTATTTTAAATGTAATAAAGGGAATAATAATAAAAGACTTTATTGCACATAAAAAGAACAAAAATACAGAGAAGTTACAAACAAAAGTAAACTCACAAAAGGCGGCCTTACTGCTATAGAGCAATCTCTGCCAGGCAACCTTGGGTGAAAGAGAAAAAATATAGGTATAATACCTAATAGGGGAATTGGTGCAAAAATAAAAGGATAAGAAGTGAAGTGATATATTTGATATATGAATACAGTCTAGAAAGAGAAAAATAAATATGATAACTATAGAATTCGGAGATACAAGAAATGAAATGACTTCTAACCTGATCGTCGAAGGATCTAAGAGTTTGAGCCTTACTTATACCCACTATTTATTATCAAAGAGGGCTAGCGAATGCGAACAATAGCACCTTTTAGTGACGATCATTATATTTGAAATTAACAATGACAAATGAAGTATTTTGAAAAAATCGACCCGTCTCACAACCACCTCCGATGGGACTCGAACCCACGACCTTTCGCTTTCCGGGCGACTGCTCTAACCACTGAGTCGCAGTCGCAGTCGCCCGGAAAGCGAAAGGTCGTGGGTTCGAGTCCCATCGGAGCTGGTTGTGAGAAGGGTCGATTTATTCAAAATACTTCATTTTCCATTTTTCAATAATAAAAATTGCATTGTGAATGCAAAAAAGTAAATTTTTAAATAAATTAACAATGACTTTAAATAGGTAGCTAACGTATTCATGGGCCACTGTCTCTCTCACTCACTATAGAATAGACAAAAACAAAGCACAGAATGAGAGATTTTCTGCCAGCAAATAAAAAAAAAAGTTTATTTATTAGCTCGATAGATGGCGCTGACCAGACATGTATCTCATCTGATCTGACCTACACTTGTATTTCAAAGTTGTGCAAAAAGGTGCAAGGCCAAAAGAAAGTTGACGTTGACGGAAGAAAAGAAATGTCAAATAATTCTATTCCTCTTATTTTGCGTTGCAATACCATACCGACCATACCGCGAGTTGTAGATAAGCATTTTCAGTCCTGCAAATGTTTTTTTTTCCTTCTGCAAGTGTTTTTTTTTTTTTCAAATTGACCGTCTTAACGTAGACTCCTTGCCAGCAAATAAAAAAAAGCAGACCCATGTCTGATGAACGCCATCTGTTGAGTTTTTTGGAACTAACTTTTTTCTTTTTTAATCATCTGTCAGAAAATCCCTCATTCGAATCCGATTCCGTTTCCGACATATTGTGAATCAGGGGGCAGCTCCACGTCTCGGCAAAGAATGTCCAGGGTTCATATCGCATGTTCAAATAAAATGATTAGGTCTCAAGGGCGGGTCACTCGTTAGGTATGCGTTTGTTTTGGAACACAAATCCCCAGGTTCCAATCCTAGCAAAACAAAGCCCGACAGTGTTTTTGTAGACCATTGGTCCCAGCTTCAAATCCTAGCAAATGAGAGGAGTGATAACTTCCCTTAAATTGTGTGCCTTAGGTTCTGGGTTCAAATCTTTACAATAAAAAGGTTGCAGAAATGGCGATAAAATAGTGTGCCTTAGTTCCCAGGATCGATTCCTGACAAAAATCTATTTTAGACTTTTCAACGTATGATAGTCAGCCCAGCAGGCACCGACGCACAATGGCACCTGGCAGAAACTACACCTTATCGTCACATTCGTACGACGTCCCGCCACGGTACAGCGCACACACCGCAACTGCTTGCGTTTGTTTTTGCCGGGTGTCATTTCGGTGTGCTCGACGAAGTGTTTGGCTGAAGAAAGTAATCGCCGCATGTTCTTGTCAGAAGGTGCCTTGAATCCAGGTGGTATGGGTGCAGGTAAGGGTGGCAATATGGAGCGACTCTGATGGAATCTCTTTATAAGGCCATACGCGACATTTGTTCGGAAGTCCCGGTGAGTTAGATTGGAACCTGCGATCGTATTTCGGGAATAAATTATGAAAGTATTCATAAGGCTCGTGTTAAGGAGCCTTTTGAAAACTTTCATATACCACTTCTTGCACCTCTTCCTTTCCATTAGGAACATAGACAGCTTCTGGTCTTTGGAGTCGACTCCTCCCATATTTTTATTGTATTCCAATATTGCCGCGGGTTTTAGGACATTCTCCCCAGCTCTACGTGCAGGCAACTGTTGGTCCGTGTGGTAGGTAGAGACAGCGGTTACTAATTTAACATCTTGCCATGCGATTATGGTGATGTCACCGCAATGTCTGGCTAGCTGCTGCCCCCTAACCATCCCCATTTCGCTAGCCCTCTTGATGTCCTCGGGGACATGAACTCTACTAGGATTCAACGTCCCTAGCACGTCGGTTCGTCGACCTTTAAGATATCTCGTTAATGGCAACTGGTTGTACCAGTTATCCATAACGAGTGTGTGCCCAACGTCCAGGAAACCATCCATCAGTTCGAGAACGATCTTCGCGGCACAGCTATCGAACCCATGGATGGCTTCCTCTGACACTGTGGAGTGTTTGCCGGCATATAACAAACACCTCAATAAGTAACCGGTTTTCGCTTCGCACAATTCGTACGACTTTATTCCAAATCGGGCCGCCTTAGTACGGATACATTGTACCCAACTAAGACGGCCTTTCCAGAGCAGTAATGACTCGTCCAGGCTGAGATGTTCAGTAGGGACATAAAGAGAAGCAAATTTTGAATTGCAATGGTCTAAAACAGGGCGTATTTTAAAAATTTTCTGGTCATAAGACGAGAGAGTATGGTCGTTATGGTCATTATTATCACAGAAATGCAAGAATTTTGTTATAACTAAAAATCGATTTCTCGGCATGATTTTCCGAAATCCTGGCATTTCTAATAAATTGGTCGTCCAATAATCTCGCACCCTTGATCTGTAACACAGACTCATATGAATCAACATGCTAAAATATACATACATCTCGGCGACGGTGGTGTCGGACCACTCGTTTATATAGGAAGGAAACCTCTTTTCGGACTCCGACAATTGGGCTATGACTTGCCAAGCATAGTTGTTCGTTTGCTTAACTATATCAGCCATTATGGCTTCATCCCACACATGTAAAAATATTTCGACTGGGTCTTGTGTTAATTTCACGCTTGGCCCAGGTGATCGACTATAAGTATCGGCGCGGCCGGTAAAACACGAAAAATCATCTGTCCAAGTAAAACTGGCTAGGTCCTTATCCGGACCTCCCATTTCACCTTCCGTTTCCCCTTCCATTACACCTCTCATAATACCATTTACTTCCCCTTCGAATTCGCATTTTAATCCAACATCCATTTCACCTTTCATCACACCTCTCATACTACCCTCTACTTCTTCTTCGACCTTGCCTCCTAATCTACCATCCACTTCAATTTCCACCACACCTATCTTACTACCATCTACTTTTCCTTCGAACTCGCCTTTTAATCCAACATCCACTTCACCTTTCGCTTCACTTCTTAAATCTACATGACATCGTTCCGCAAACATAATTTCTTCCTCTCTAAGTTCTCGAGCCATCGTGCATTCACTCCGGATGTCGGCAGCTTCACCGTCATCATCCTCCGAATCACCGTCGCTGCCCGAGTTCTCTATGAGGATCGTCTCGTTGTTGTCGTTGCCAAGCCCTCCAAATATGTTACGGCGCGCTTTTTTGGACCGGCGGACATTGGAGCGATGTCTACTAGTCGGAGTTTTCACTTCGGGCGTGCTAAGCTGTTTGCAGACCTGCAAAGAAATAGTATAGTAAGCTTCAGCAAAAAAGCACCACCAACAATAAGCTTGCTTATCAGATAAACCTTTCATTCAATACCCAGATGCGATTTTGAGGAATAGAAATAAAATAATATTTTGAAAACAACCCATCACCAACCAAACCATTATCACCAATATCCAGAGCTCCTGAATGAATTGTTGCGATTCCGTTTTCAAGATAATTTTATACACATCTTTCCTATCCTATTGCATCTGTTCTATTATTATTTATTTATATTTATAAAAAAACTAGCCTTTCGCCCGCGGTCCGCTATACACACACGCTATCCCGTGGGAATGTGATTTTTGCCTGGATAAAAAGTAGCCTTCTTAGACTCTCACTCAAACTATCTCCATTCCAAATTTCAACAAAATCGGTTCAGCTGTTTTGACGTGAAAACGGGAGATACAGACAAACAAACAAACATACACATTTTCGCATTTATAATACTAGTAGGGAAACTCACTTTCAGATGGCTTCCAGGCGGAGTATCTTCTAGAAAAGCTGATTCATTAGCCCTGCAGGTTAGTGTCTCACCCGAGGATATAGCTACCTCCAGAGCGGGCTCCAAACTTCGCTTTAGTGACATGTCTGTAGACACAAGAGATATTGCTTGTCAGTATTTGTTTACTACTACCTTAACATAATATATAATATATATAACAAAACAACCGACATCGCTCGAAGGATTGCATCATTGAAATGGCAGTGGGCGGGACACATAGCGCGGAGAACCGATGGCCGTCGGGGCGGAAAGGTTCTCGAATGGCGACCGCGTGCCGGACGACCGACGTTCCGTGGGCAGGCCCCCTACAAGGTGGACCGACGATCTGGTCAAGGTCACGGGAAGCCGCTGGATGCGGGCAGCGCAGGACCGATCGTTGTGGAGATCCTTGGGGGAGGCCTATGCCCAGCAGTAAGCGTCGTTCGGCTGACATGATGATGATGATGATGAAACATAGTATTACAAGGAGTTGCCACCGACTTGGCCTGCGCGGGCAGTTATTCTTCCATTCTTCGGAGACGACCGATTTGGCGCAGGAGTCAGCTACCTGCCTTCTGCGCCAGAGGTCTCGGGTTCGATTCCCGAACAAGACAAATATTTGTGTGCATGAACATGTCTATTTGTCTTGGTCTGGGTGTTTTCTATGTATATTAAGTATGTATTTACAAAAAAAAAGTACTTAAGTATATATTTATCCGTTATCAAGTTACACATAGACACAGTTTCTTAAGAAATTTGCTATGGGCTTAGATAATTGGTGTGATTGTAAAAAAGTATTTATTTATTTATTTATTTTATTATTCTTCCTTCCTTTGCAAAAATATTTAATCAAAATGTATTGTATGGAACAGCAGATTTTTTTCGGTTTCGGATTTCAGTTTTGGTCCCACAATAAAAGTTGTTTGTTTTCATGAGTAGAATAATCCCTGAAATTATCCAGTGTGATAAAAAAATTACCGTGCATATTTAAAGTAAAAACTATTGTTTTGGGAGTTTTGGGACTACAAATAAATTTGTTTGCGATTCGTGCTTTTGGTTGAGTCTTTATCTACCTACATAGTTTATAAATAAATAAATAACTTCTTACATTCACACCAATTATCTAAGCCCATTTTAATTTCATTAAGAACTGTATCATGGAAAACTTGATAACGGATAAAATATACTTAAAATACTTTTTTTTTGTAAATACATACTTAATATACATAGTAAACACCCAGACCAAGACAAATAGACATGTTCATGGACACAAATATTTGTCTTGTTCGGGAATCGAACCCGAGACCACTGGCGCAGAAGGTGGGTAGCCAACCCCTGCGCCAAATCGGGCGTCAAATATTACAAATAAGATGGTCTAATAGGTACTCACTTGCAGAAAAGTCCTAATGTTGGGAGAGTATTGATTGTGATGTCGTCGGCAGTTGAAAGACGCTTCCCTTAACCCTAAAAAAACCAAAAGAACAAAAACATGAGTAAGTACATATTTAATTTTATGCTGTTTTTTTATAAAGGATTTTTTTTTATAACGAAATCACAACTTTGTACTAGATATTATATCAACCAGAAAAACACACTAAAATAATTGGGTATTTGACTTGATCTGAGTAAGCAAAGTAAAAAAAACTGCCCCTTAATAGAGTAAAATGGGGAGATAAAGTTTATATGGAACTTCTTCATTTCTGAAGTTAGAAGTATGAAAATTGGTATGTGGGTCAGGCCGTAGATTTTGCCACATTTGAGGGTACAAAAGTCTCCGCCTCATATAATTTTAAATATAGTACTCTTAGAAATGTCTCAATCTTATCATCGTGTTTCCTAAGAAATAGCAAACCAAGGCAGATATAGATATTTGGATAAGTTTATATATTTGGAAAACTATTTGACATTTCCCTACCAAAAGTGACGGATTTTTTATAAAAACCGCGAATCCGCATTGGTAGGTGTACAGCTTAAACATCGATAAAATTATCATTTTTTAACTTATTGATGAGCTGTTTGATTTGACGTTATAAAATAATAATAAGGTTGCCATTCCTTTAATATCTTTGCGTCTTTCCTAAGAAAAAAGATAAGTTTTCGGCAATAAGATTTTTTTTTTGAAAAACCATTTCTTTGCGCTTCTTATATTGCGTAACCATTTTCACCCATTTTATGGTTTTAAAACATTTATTAAGATTTTGTTTGAGTGCTGGCATCACCAAAGTATCGTATTCTATGGTCAATGCAGCGTTGACGACCATATTTTTTGACATTTCGGTGTCAACTCCGATCAAAGTGAAAAGTGTCGCCTACTTTGCAGAGTGCATTTTTTGAGATTTCAAGGTAAGTTTTTGATTAAAACTTATAATTTTTGTTGCGCATGGTTTAATTAGATGTGTGTGATCTGTATATGTTAAACTAGCCTTGTAATATAGTATATTTTAAGAGTTATAATCGATTTCATTTGCGCCTCGGTTCCGCAAAACTGTCTTTGTGTCACTTTGCGATACCGGTTGCGTAGAAATTGCGCCACTTATTTTACGCTATTGAATAATAGTGCATGCACACAAGGTTTTCAAGTTTTTTATTATTTTGAAATTACTTTTAGCTGTAATTCCGCTAAAAACATGACTAGCATTACTATTAATTGATTTGTTAGCTTTTATTAATATTCTATAAGTACAGGGTGTTCGGCAGAACGTTAAACATACGAAAATAGGGGTAGGTGCGGTGGTCTGCTACCTAACCAGCCTCAAAGATTTTACCTAGGTCCAAAGTTTTTTTTTATTCGGATTTTATAAGTTTTGGAATTTCGTCACTTTCATACTAACTTACCCATGTAACTTTTTTTTTTTTTTTTTTGGCATCCTAATGGTTGGCAGGTCCTTTTAAAAGTGATACTTCAAGCAGGTTGTTGCTAGAGTTAAAGTAATGGACTCTCAAACATTGAAAAGAGTTGAAATAAATTTTAAAGTTGTATTATATTTATATAATTAATAATGAATAATACCAAATACCTCCATCTAACAAATTAAATGTATTTTTTTTGTAAATTGAACAAATCATACATAGGTACTTACTAGTTTTTGTCATCCTGTTTAACTTTTCATTGTGCGCAATATATAAAAAAGAATTACTCATAGGTACATTATTGTTAATTATTAATTAAACATACTTACATACCAACATCGTGTTTCTTTTTCTAGTTTGATGCAATACCTCTTGTTAGTACATGTTTGTTAAATAAAATCACATTAATGTACGTGCTCCTTAATAATTTTGCGCTACCATTTTGCACCACTTTGTGCGACCGACTCGTAGAAAATTTTGCGTCACCATTGCGCTATTTGTGGCAAAATCTACGGCCTGACCCATGTTGGATACTGATCACGATTGAAAATTATTTGCGTAAGCGAAGTTAAAAAAACTCCCCCATAATGGGGTAAAATGGGCGGATTAAGCTTATATGGAACTTCCTCATTCTAAACTCAGGAGTATGAAAATTTGTATGTTGGATACTGGTCACGATTGAAAATGATCTGCGTATGCAAAGTTATAAGAAAACCCTAATAGGGTAGAAAGGGGGGATTAAGGCTTACATGGAAACTTCCTCATTTCTGGACTTAGGAGTATGAAAATTGATATGAAGGATACTGGTCATCATTAAAAATGATCGAGTAGGCAAAATAACAAAAAACCTCTAATGGGGTAGAAATGGGGGTTGAAGTTTATATGGAAACTTCCTCCATATAAACGATACGGAGTTTGGATGTTTGTGGCTCAATCACAACAAAACGATAAATTGCGCTCTGGCCTAGAAATTTCATACGGTTACGGTTCCCGTGGGATACAGTTTTTTTTCTCACTTTACTTTGTTCAATGTAGCAATGCATAAAGAACTTTTTGTTTTGCACGAATGAGCTGTAGGCGATACTCGGAAAAATTATGCTAAAGCGAGATAGCAATGAGAAAACGACGCGCGCGGGAGCGAGACCGATTTTGCCGATTACGCAAAAAAAACACAAAATCACTTCGTATTCAAAAACTATAGCGATTTTAAAAAAATGCTTCTATACGATCCTAAATATTATTGGTGTCCACTAATTAAACCAATTTTCAATAGTATATGTATCCCTATTTAAGAATAATCTTGATATTTCTTATTTTTTAGAGGTATTTTCTAAAATAAAAAGTGTCGAGCCAAAATCATAAAATCTTGTTTCTGAAACTATACGATTCTAGATAAAGGTATGAAGAAATATATATCTTATTACCAGATTTATAACAACTCTAACCGTCCTATAGTTTTATATCAAAGAGTCCATACTTTTTCCGAGTAGCGCCTTTAATGGATCGGACCGTTTACATTAGTCCCTGTAGACATACTGACATTGTCAGGGTAACAACACGTTTTACCAAAAATTAGAGATTTGCGTCTTAAAAAGCGAAGGCAAATTAAAGATATTGTCAACAGCAATACAGAATATTATTTTGTAAACGCAAAAATACCTTTTTCAAAGTTTTTTTTTTTTTGTTTAAACCCGACTTTACCTACGTTATTTGGTGTGAATTCAATATTAGAGGTATTATTTACTTTTGGTGGTTCTTTTTTTGAAGGCGCGCTTTTATTATTTTATAAAAATATTTTTTATTCCACTCTTTTGGTAAATCTGCCCTCTAAGAAGACTGTCAGAGTTTTTAAGATCCGTCATTTGACTGGTAAGAATCGAATAAGAATATAATAAAAATCGGACGTAGTGCGTTGTGTAGTGCGCAATCGCTCTAAATGTAGCAAATACTTTCACGAAAACCGCATCAAAATCAAAAGCCAAAAGCGAGATAATCGCAGACTCGCGGACAAACATACTATGCGATTATTATAAGAATAGGACGGGTTGTTGACAAACTTCACTCTGAAAAGGTACAGTTCGCAAGAAAGTACAAAACAAAATGAAAATAGTTTTTTTTTATTTTGGCAGAACGTGGTTTGAGTATTGCCACTTTCAAAACGAAGTTTTTTTTTATTTTTTTAATCCACCTACTCGTTATGCCAGCGCCAGACATAGCACAAACATTTGAATAAATGTTTGGACACATGTGTAGCACGGGTATTTGAGTATTTGTTCAAAGCTTTGATAAAATACTAGATAATATTAATATATATATATTATACTAATATTTCTACAGTACTTTGCAATGTCAGAAGGAAAAGTCTTCAATGTCTTTGTGGCAGTAGCAGCTGCAGTAGCAGTTCAGACCAGCGAGACGATGATTCTCAAATGAATGGAATAGAAGAGGTGGAATAGCATTAGCAAGCATAATGTGTTTTGATTAACAATTGGCGGATTCACGAAAGGCGCCTCCCCGAGTGGCTTGATTGAATCGCTCCCCCTGATACCAATACCTGGCGCACCCTGGTAACAGCTAGATTCTGCCGAATTTAACTTCAATCAACGTGCATAATCTAGCTGGCCAATCCTTTTACCATGATAGACCAATACAATTTTTCACTAGACCCCCAATTTACCAATTTTATTGTAAAGTTGATTATTAAATTATTTTCACAACTTGAATTCCTGTTTAATTTAAATATTAAACCAGTAAATAGAATCAACATTCAATTTATTCTGTGTTATTGAAGCATAGTATTAAAGTACCCCGCAGAACAATAAGTATGAAAAAATGGGTTCAGCAGTTAAATATCACAAAATTTTAATTTGATTGAGATTCAAATTACCTGATCATTTTCGTAAAAGCATACTTTTATGAGTCCTATACTTTTCGAAAAAATCAAGTTAATGATTTGTATTTATCTGCAAATTATTCATATGTTTTGGTTTGCACGAACATCATTATTAATTTATCGTAAGCTATGACATGATCAGCCCCCTGATTCACGATTTAAATTTCTTTTTTGCACACCATACTGAAGTGAAGTGAAGTTAGTTTGACAGCACTTTGACAGCTTGACGTCACAACATGGCGGCGTCCCTATCCTATTCTTATAATAATCGCATAGTACATACAAAGTAAAACTGTGAAGCTCCTTTTTTATTTTTAACCCACTTGAGGCTAGCGTCCTTTTAAAAGGACGCCACATAACAAAAAGTTTTGACAAATCAAATCTCATTTTTACAATATTTTTTGGTAAGGGGCGTCCATTTAAAATTATGCTGAAGCGAGATAGCAATGAGAAAACGATGCGCGCGGGAGCGAGACCGGTTTTGCAGATTAGGCGAAAAAACACAAAATCACTTCGATTTCAAAAACTACAGCAATTTAAAAAAATGCTTCTATACAACCTAAATATTATTGGTGTCCACTAATTAAACCAATTTCCAATAGTGTAAGTAACCCCATTTAAGAATAATCTTGAATTTTCGTATTTTTAGAGGTCTTTTCGAAAAGAAAAAGTGTCGAGGCAAAATCATAAAATCGTGTTTTTGAAACTATACGATTCTAGATAAAGGTATGAAGAGATATATATCTTATTACCAGATTTGTAACAACTGTAACCGTCCTATAGTTTTAAATCAAAAAGTCCATATTTTTTCCGAGTAGCGCCTAAGGACGCTAGCCTCAAGTGGGTTTAAATCGCTTAAAAAATAAAGACGTAGGTATACCTACCTGACCTAACCAGATTTCTTGCTAAATTATCTTTGTAATGATGTGCGACTTTGATAGTTTTAAAATACTGTTTTTCATAGAAATACTGTAAAGACCCAGAAGCACCAGTGTTTCGGCGTTGGCGTTGTCAATTCACATGAATTTCAGACCTAATTTAATATTCATGATTATCGAATAAAATGTAGGTAGGTATGTGAAATCGAAAGCTACTCTCGTGATTGAATTTCTATACAAATCATCTTTAAGATTAGGTGTTGCTGTTTCATTATCTACCTTTTCCCTATATACAAAGGTACTTTGTGATCTAGGCCTTTAATAAACATAAGAAAAAAATTAACGCGCAAAAGGTAGGTAGGGCAGAGGTACCCTTTGTGGCCACTTGAGGGATTTTTTGACTTTTAAGCTCTAACTCTAACTAAATGATCTTTAGGTATTTAAGACACAAGTTATATCTTAAATTATAGATAATTTATCTACCTTTAAAGGTACATTTTTCAAATTTATAAAAGTAAAATAGTTTTTTTTATATTACACACAATGTGTGAGACGTGCCAAATGTACCGGTTTTGGCCACTTACTGATAGTTAAACTTTTGTAACTATTGCGAAAAATCAAAACCAAACCCAGGTAAAATCAATAAATAGAAAAATGGAAAATGAAGTATTTAGAAAAAATCGACCCGTCTCACAACTAGCTCCGATGGGACTCGAACCCACGACCTTTCGCTTTCCGGGCGACTGCTCTAACCACTGAGCTACGGAGTCGTTACGAGAAGCGTCGAATTTATCCAATACTTCTTACACGCTGTATAGTCAGCGTTAATTTCATCAATGTGGAGATATTACTACCCTCACACGCGACAGAAATACCTTTCCAGGTATTTGGCAATCGCTAAAGATGAAATTACTATTGCAAGTTATTTTAATTTATAGTTTTTTGCATTCAGAATGCAATTTTTATAATAGAAAAATGGAAAATGAAGTATTTAGAAAAAATCTACCCGTCTCACAACTAGCTTCGATGGGACTCGAACCTACGACCTTTCGCTTTCCGGGCGACTGCTCTAACCACTGAGCTACGGAGTCGTTACGAGAAGCGTCGAATTTATCCAAAACTTCTTACATGCTGTATAGTCAGCGTTAATTTCATCAATGTGGAGATATTACTACCCTCACACGCGAAAGAAATACCTTTCCAGGTATTTGGCAATCGCTAAAGATGAAATTACTATTGCAAGTTATTTTAATTTTTAGTTTTTTGCATTCAGAATGCAATTTTTATAATAGAAAAATGGAAAATGAAGTATTTAGAAAAAATCGACCCGTCTCACAACTAGCTCCGATGGGACTCGAACCCACGACCTTTCGCTTTCCGGGCGACTGCTCTAACAAGCAATTAACTTTGCAATTTAGCACTGCAATTTAGCGATTGCCAAATACCTGGAAAGGTATTTCTTTCGCGTGTGAGCTCACACGCGAAAGAAATACCTTTCCAGGTATTTGGCAATCGCTAAAGATGAAATTACTATTGCAAGTTATTTTAATTTTTAGTTTTTTGCATTCAGAATGCAATTTTTATAATAGAAAAATGGAAAATGAAGTATTTAGAAAAAATCGACCCGTCTCACAACTAGCTCCGATGGGACTCGAACCCACGACCTTTCGCTTTCCGGGCGACCTTTCGCTTTCCGGGCGACTGCTCTAACAAGCAATTAACTTTGCAATTTAGCACTGCAATTTAGCGATTGCCAAATACCTGGAAAGGTATTTCTTTCGCGTGTGAGGGTAGTAATATCTCCACATTGATGAAATTAACGCTGACTATACAGCGTGTAAGAAGTATTGGATAAATTCGACGCTTTTCGTAACGACTCCGTAGCTCAGTGGTTAGAGCAGTCGCCCGGAAAGCGAAAGGTCGTGGGTTCGAGTCCCATCGGAGCTAGTTGTGAGACGGGTCGATTTTTTCTAAATACTTCATTTTCCATTTTTCTATTATAAAAATTGCATTCTGAATGCAAAAAACTAAAAATTAAAATAAAATCAATATTTTCTAATGCGCTAGAAACCAGTCAATTGCAAAACAACAATTTGATTGTAAAAAACAAAGGTTTATAAAGTATTTCATCCAAAACAAATTTCTTAAAATTTTCATACTTAGGTACAAAACATTTTTTCAAACAGAAAATGGAATTTATTGAAAAAAAAACTTATGACATAAGGAATTCTAACGATTGTTATTACAATACCTGATTTTAATTGCCTTTATCAAAAATGGCAAAAAATTGATGGAAAACTTTTAGAGCAAAAAGTGGCCAAAACCGGTACAGTGGCCAAAACCGGTACGCCTGCCCTATACGGTAGTACCAGTACCAACACAATACTTAGGTAGGGCAGGCGTACCGGTTTTGGCCATTTTTGATAAAGGCAATAATAACAACCGTTAGAATTCCTTATGTCATATCATATGATTTCTTTTCAATAAATTCCATTTTCTGTTTGAAAAAATGTTTTGTATGAAAATTTTAAGAAAATTTTTTTGGATGAAATACTTACTTTATAAACCTTTGTTTTTTACAATTAAATTGTTGTTTTGCAATTGACTGATTTCTAGCGCATAAGAATATATTGATTTTACCTGGGTTTGGTTTTGATTTTTGCAATACTTACAATAAGTTTAACTATCAGTAAGTGGCCAAAACCGGTACATTTGGCACCTCTCACACATTGTGTGTAATATAAAAAAAACTATTTTACTTTTATAAATTTGAAAAATGTTCTTTTTAAGGTAGATAGATTATCTATAATTTAAGATATAATTTGTGTCTTAAATACCTAAGACCATTTAGTACTTAGTGCTTAAAAGTCAAAAATCCCTCAAGTGGCCACAAAGGGTACCTCTGCCCTACATCACGTTGGAAGTTGATTTATACACTATAGATAGATATTACCTACTTACGGTAAAATACAATTGTTGATAGGAACCTTATAACAACTAGAAAATATGTAAAAAGATACAACAGCAGTATAATTACCTACCTTTTTATCGAAAAACACAAAAAAACTTTTTATGGCACTTGACGGCACTCGCGCAACATAACCTCTATGAGTCAATGATGTTTTATATAAAACGTCATTGCTATGAGTGAGTTGAGTTGAGTAAGTCGCAGTAATCGTGTTCTGTGAGATAGATATCACAAATTCTAAATTAGTAATACGAATTTATAGATCGTAAGTAAGTATTTAAGTAGGTATTATATTTTTGTCTATAAATGTCTATAACTAGTTCGGTCAAAAATATTTCTAGGCCAAACAAATACCGCGGTAGAGAGGACAGCCCAGGTTGGCGTCGCTCGCGGGACTTTGTTTGACTGAGGAGAGGAGGGAAGGGACAGGGACGGAGGGGACGAAACATGCGATGGCAATCTGGGCCAGCTAAGCCACATGTCCCGCATAGGCTAGGCCCCCGCCCCTTATTATTTTACTCTTTGCTAGGCGCGTTATCGGTCGATAATACCGGATACGTTATTGCAATAATGCGTCCCCTTGCACACAACTGTGTTGTTATCGTTCGATAAATTATTCCAATTCCGGCCCACGCCGCGCGTTACTTACTAAGTACTTAGGGTGAATACGCTAAACGTCGGCCCCCTTACGGATTTTCTCACTTTGGATCGCTCTGGCTCCATCAGTTTGGAACTAAAGATAGATTGTGATGCGTTTTGAGACAGGTTGATAAATCTATTTTATGTTTCTAGGCATAAGGTTGACTTCTCTACTATAAGAAAAAAGTATTAAGGTACTAAAGCGTCGAGAACGAAAAAACCCTAAAGTCGGCCGTTTACTGCCTATAGTCGGTCGCGTTTTTCCCAAATGTCGGCCGGGTATAGGGTGTTTCAAATTAAGACAATGAAAAATATTAACATGATTAATTTTTTTAAGTAAGTATACTTACATGTTTTGTTTTTGTTGTTTTTTACACTTTAACAATGTTAGTATAATTAAATTAGGTACCTATAGTTAAATAACAAAGTTAAACATCACAATAAAATTAAATAAAAGTAAATAACTAAGTAAGTACTTATGTCATAAAAATTTGAATTTAAAACAGAATTTAATAATCAAAGAGGTTAAAAAAATACTAAGGTATACCAACAGTGATTGTTAGTTAAACTTTCACGTCACCGTTATAGTATTTATGAATGATAAAATAACTATGACGTCTTCCTAATAGTATTTAAGAATGATAAAATAAGTCAGATAAAATAAAAATAAAGGTTTATAGTTTTTTTATGCTGTGGTAAACACAAAAGTAATCCTCCTGTATAGTGGCGGTCGAATTTGAGGATGGCCGACATTATGACCTTTAATATTTCTAAAGTCGGCCCCAGTTTAGTGTACCTTATATCTCGTGATTAAACTAATATCACCCCGGCCGGTATTTGGCTATTAAACGTAAAATGGATTTATTTACCTTAAGGCTTTGCTAATTCTCCTATTCAGCCAATGTGATTAGTAGAATTTTAATTTATAAAACAGACTGCATCTCGGCCCCGGCCGAGAATAGGGTTTTAAGTCAAAACTGATATTCTAATGGCGGCCCCCTATTTTTCTCATAATCCAATTATACAAAACGTTAAAAAACTATCTTAAAATATAGTAAAATTTACTTATTAGTGATATCAAAGCTTAAAGCAAAAAAAAAGAAACGCCTTATAGGTGTAATATCAATCCCCGATGCGTGGGTATTCACAGCAAGTTAGCTACTTTCACAATGAACCTAGCGCTTCAACGACGGGATCGCTACTGACGCTCAGTGTGCGAAGAGCGAGAGACGTAATCGGATAGTAACCGTTTGTACGTATAGAGTATGAACTAAGGTTGCAATTCGAGTGGAGAAATTTCCATTTAAGTACCTTTTGAATGAACGCAATTTGAAAATGTGCAGACCGCCGAGGTTTGGGGGGGGGGGCGATGTTTGGCGTAATCACCCTACTACTAAAATAGCTAAGGACTTACAGTTAGTGATAAAAATTCTTCGTATGATGATAAATCAATATCCATATTATAGATTTTTAGAACACTAGTATGTAACCGGGGCGGCTCGATAAATAAAACCAAACCACAACCAAACGTCCTTTACGTAGGTAGGGTGGATGCTCCATAAGTCGGCATATTAAGGGTTGGGTCACCTTTGATAATTCGTAGAGGAGTCATATAGAGCAGTTTCATTACGATAAGCAATATTTTAAAAAACCTTTTGTTTTTCTTTTTTTAAGTTCACAATTAAAACGTGCTGTTGTTGTAGAAGTATTTATTTTATAATTAAAAAAAGTGCCATTTTTCCAAAGCTCGGACCTATGTGCCTATCTTCGGTATTTGTGTTCGCATAGTCGGCCTTCCCTTTTTTAAATGATGCCTCAAGGAAAACATGTATGATCGCCTGACTTTGTCTGCGAATTTTATTTAGATATATATTATTATAGCTAAAGTAAGGATCTTTCGTGGGCATGAAGAACATTCAGATCATTGTTTTATTATTTAATGACTAGCTACTATCATCTGTAGTCGCCGTCCATTTAAATTATTACTTATTATAAAAATAATTAGGTAGGTTACACTTTAAAATCAAACAGTTTTATATATCCCTCATTATTTGGTTTCATAAAAAGTGCTATCATAAAAAGGAATAATAAAGTTATATTTCATTCAGAAAATAACTAAGTAGGAACATGGATCATTGAAGATACCGTCTTAAAATAAGTCTAAATATAGCAATAAATCAAGCAAAGCAAGCAAGCTCTATAAATATAGCAATGCAAGTACTGTTACTTGGCGGCAGAAATAGGTGAGTGTAGCTAGTCCTACAAACAGTCGGACAGACAATACCGACTTCATCGCATGGGAATGGGACCGACCTTGGGAATAAATGAAATTCTTAAGTTTGCACCCCCTGTCGACCTCAAGTACTCCATACTACCGACTTTGCTTAGTCCGACACCCCTATTTTCATTTAAAATCCATACTAATATTATAAATGTTAAAGTGTGTTTGTTTGTTTGTCCGTATTTCACGTCAAAACGGAGCAACGGATCGACTCGATTTTTGATATGGGGATAGTTTGGAAGCTGGAGATAAATATAGGCAACTTTTTCTTCCGGAAAATTATAAAATAAAAATGATTATTTTGTATAGAAAATCGATAAACTGTCGTACTATACAAAACTGTCATTTCTTCCATAGCCGCTTCCAAAGAGGTACCTATGTCAAAGAGTATTGTAATCACTGACGTTTTAGCCGCTTTGGATTACCTACTTTTTAATAAGTGACATTTGTTGCAGGCAGTGTATAAAACTTCTTCGCGATCATTTATTTTCATCTGTCTATCTATAACAGATGTTGGTGATACGAAGTTTACCGGGTCCACTATAATTAATATGGCAAAACAACGTTTGCCGGGTCAGCTAGTATGCAAATAAATCGTGTTAAATTAGGTACTTTAAAATGATTTAAAATATGATTCAGAACCTATTGCATTGCAATAACAAGTCATAAGTTTTTATAATATTTAAATGATTACTTTACTAAATGAGGCTCGGGAAGTACCTATAAATTTTGTAGCAAATTAGTCGACGTATGCACTCGCCCTCGGTTAAGTGACAACTGTGATGCAGCGGTGCCGAGCAGCGTTTCCATACTTTTAAATTATTTACCCATCGATCTAAACTTTGTAATAAAAAATACCCACTATGCCTAAACAGTATTATGGCACTGTTATCGACAGAAATAGAATACAGTGCCGACTCTTGGGTGGGGGCAGGACTTAGGAGCATCCACCCTACCTACTTACTACCAAACAATATCGCAGCTGTGTGTGGGATCGCATGTGTCCCACCCACCCAATACAAAATATGTTCTAAGAACTCATATCGGAGAACGCAGGAACGCAAGCGTCCTATTTCTATTGCATCATCGTTATTATTGCAGCATCACCAAAGAATATATTATACACTATCTAACATCGAAATAACGCAACCGGTATTATCGACCTATAATAACGCGTCTATTTGGGAGAGCCTTATCTAACTTATATCTAAGTACCTAACTACTAAATTTTCTCATCTCGAAGAAAAAAAAATTGTTCAAAATTAAGTATCTCAATAGATGGCGATACGTGTATCGCTTACGGTTTTTTCACTATACTTATATCATAAAGAGGAAAAATTTGATTGTTTGTTTGCATCGAATAGGCTCCAAAACCACTGGACCGATTTAGAAAATTCTTTGACCATTAGAAAGCTACATTCTTCCCGAGTTACATAGGCTATAATGTTATCCCAATATTCCCACGGGAACGGGTACCACGCGGGTGAAACCGCGAGGACCCGCTAGTATCAGATAAATCAAAGACGAACAACCCCTTATTGCATGAAATTTTGTATCAAAACGAAAAAAATATATAAGTATTGTAGTCTGTGTATACTGAGTCCAGGAAAAAAATAAAAAAATAAAAAGTGCGTATTTTTTAATTTAGGAGGCTACAAAGGTATGTTTCATATATGGGACAATACGCATTCGTAGTCTCAAAATCTAGCTTTTCAAATATGAGACAATATGCATACTAATGCATATTGTCTGTATAGAAAAGCAATAAAAAACGTATAGGTATTCATTAGAAATATTTAATATTTCCAATTTAACCCTAACACTCAAATCAATCTCTATGTGTGGCTTCTGACCAAAAACACTGAAAAAGCCAGATATTTTCATAAAAAATAATATGTATTTAAAAAGCTTAGGCCTTTGTTAGAGATCCACGCGTTTCTGCATAATGTTTCATATACGACCAACAACATTATTTCCGCTATCTGCATAGGATCCCAAATATGGAATGACGTACCAATCAACAAATGCATGGCGTCCCATATATGGTACATAGCAATAATTATGAAATACTGTAAATTTGATGGCATCTAAGATTGATTTTTCACGCTATGGACTCACAATGAACTGTTTCATTCGCACAAAAAACACAAGCGGAAATAATCAAAGCAATCTGACAAATTCAGGTTCAAATACAGAGCTAGGTACTTACCTTTTGCGTACGCTTGAATTCAAACTGACATTTTTTTTCTTCTGCTAGTGTTGTACTTACCACTTTTTAAAGTTTCTAAACGTCAAAGTATATTTCCAGTTTCTTTTTTAATGCTGCCAGCACTTAAATCCAAAAGAAATTTAAATTATTGAGTGAAGACTTTGCTGTTCAAATATGAGACGCGATGCGATAAGGGGATAAAAATCACTGGAAAGTGTCATAAATTTACTGAAATATTTAAAAAAGAATATATTTAAAAAATGTTCGTATTTACAATTTGGAGTATTTTTAGAAATTCAATAATATCAATTGTTTTCAACCTTTGTTTCCCGCAAGCACTTAGTTTGGTGCTACTCAGTACCAAGTAATAATAATTTTACGAAGCGGAACAAACGTCGTCGTCATAGTAAAAATTATGTCATCGTCCTATTATCGTAGTTCAGTTTCGAAAATGAAAGGGCCCTTTGTCTGTATGTACGCAACGCAACACAGAAACGAGTGCTCACGCACACGAACAGACCTGACCTTGTTAGTATTTTTTTTCCTCTGTGCCTTGACTTGAGTAGGTACCTAACCCCGGCCGCGTGTGGTCCGGATACGCAAAACTTTTGTTCTGAGTGTTCTGACATAGGTAGTACGGTAGTACATTACATTGCTTGACATTTAAGTTCATTCAGTATGAAAAATGGAAAATGAAGTATTTTGAAAAAATCGACCCGTCTCACAACTAGCTCCGATGGGACTCGAACCCACGACCTTTCGCTTTCCGGGCGACTGCTCTAACCACTGAGCTACGGAGTCGTTACGAGAAGCGTCGAATTTATCCAATACTTCTTACGCACTGTATAGACAGTGTTAATTTCATCAATGTGGAGATATTACTACCCGCACACGCGAAAGAAATACCTTTCCAGGTATTTGGCAATCGCTAAAGATGAAATTACTATTGCAACTTATTTTAATTTTTAGTTTTTTGCATTCACAATGCAATTTTTTATTACTGAAAAATGGAAAATGAAGTGGGTTCGAGTCCCATCGGAGCTAGTTGTGAGACGGGTCGATTTTTTCTAAATACTTCATTTTCCATTTTTCAGTAATAAAAAATTGCATTGTGAATGCAAAAAACTAAAAATTTAAATAAGTTCATTCAGTATCTTGGTAGTATATTGCTACTTAAATACACATAAAAAGAAAGAGGTTAGTAAGCTTCCTTGAAAGCTCATCACTTTTGTCGCCTAGCCACTATATCTATACTTCTATACTTACTAATATTATAAAGAGGAAAGATTTGTATTTTTGTATGTAACGAATAAACTCAAAAAGTACTGGACCGATTTAGAAAGCTCTTTCATCGTTAGAAAGCTACAGTCTTCCCGAGTGACATAGGCTATATTTTATCCCGATATTCCCACGGGAACGGGTACCACGCGGGTGAAACCGCGGGCGGCCGCTAGTTAGGTATTGTTTCAGGGCTAGAAAATCTGCCTCAGATGCTGTTCATGTCCTTACTGACCATATTATAGTCAAAACATTAGACAAAGGTGATAAGTATCTGGCAGTTTTCCTTGATCTCGCCAAGGCGTTTGACACCGTCTCAATTCCAATCCTATTAGACAAACTTCAGCGTCTTGGCGTAAGGGGAACGCAGCTGACATTGTTCCAAAGCATGCACCTCCAACCACATGCAGCGATTAGTGGTCGGCGGAGTCATGAGTTCTGATTTACCTGTTGAGTACGGAGTTCCACAGGGCAGCATTTTGGGACCAACGTTATTCTTAGTTGATATAAACGAACTTTCATCTTTAGTGACTACCAGCTGCAAAATCATTTCGCATGCAGATGACACTGCTTTGATTTTTGATCATTTGGCACTTAGCGGGTCACTTTCGAAAAACCTGGTTAAGAATTAAGCGGTATTTTGCGAACCGTTCCAAATCCCTATAGGCACGCTTACATGAACAATTAAAATTGCGGAGTTCCTGTCTATCGCTGCCAATTATGACGTCACGACCATATCAAGCAATAAAAGGCGATGGCAAAATGTCAGAATGTAGCAACCTGTTGCTAAGATACGGCCACACAATACCACGAAATATGGACCAACATAACTCCATTTATTTGCTCCAGATTGATCCATAACAGTTGCCGGGCAATTATTGCCAAAAAAAAATTGCTCATGTACGCACACCTTAATAAGAACACAGAAGTGTTTTTTTTTATAAAATGTGAAATTCAAGCGGTTCCCAAACTTATTTTGTCTACTGCCCACTTTGAAATTAAATTATTTTTAGCGCACCCCATTTTTTACCTACATTAAAATCACTATAACTTCAAATGAATTTATTTCTGGGTCACTTGCCGCTCCCCTTTAGGCATGCAGCGCCCACAAGGGGGCGTTATCGCCCACTTTGGGAAAAACTGGTTTAGTGACTTGCTACCAATCAAACATATAAAACAGGGTGTCGATTCTGCTAACGTTAAGTCATAATCGTATGAAAATCGTGTTTTTTTTACACACTAAGTTACAAGAAATGTGTACTTTTTTCACAATACTACTGATGTTCACACACTACACATACTAAACACACTACATTTACATCACATCATACTGCCATATTTCTTGTAACCAGTGGGTACTCAGACTAAAAACTAACTTTTACTAAATGCGATTTGCTACCAATCCTTACTTCCTTACTTTTCTATTATAAATGCGTCTCTGTCTGTCTGTGTGTTACACTATCACACCTAAACTACTGAACCGGTTTGAATGAATTTTGGGACAGAGATAGTCTAGAGCCTAAGAAAGGACATAGGCTACTTTTTATTCCTGAAAAATATCACCTTCCCGCGGGATAACGTCGTGTAGTACACGCCGGCGAAGCCGCGGGCGGAAGGCTAGTATTATAATAATGTGAAAGTTTAGATGTTTGTATGTTTGTTCCTCAATCACGCAAATACGGCTGAACGGATTTGGCTGAAATTTGGGACATAGATACTTTGTAGGCTGGAGAGGAACATAGGCTACTTTTTATCCCGGAAAAATATCACATACCCGCGGGATAACGTCGTGTAGTCCACGCGGGTGAAGCCGCGGGCGGAAAGCTAGTCAAACATAAAAAAGGGTGTCGATTCTGCTAACGATTTTCATACGGTTATGACTTAACGTTAGCAGTAACGATTTTCATACGATTATGACCTGCTAACGTCTACTGACTTAACGTTAGTAGACGTTAGCAGGTCGCTAAATGCGACCAAATGAAACCACTTTTATAAACAATGTTAAACATATTTTTTTTTGCAAATTAACTACACACTGTGTCCCTCCTGTTTGGCGCGAGCTTTCTTCGCCTTCAGACGGCGCTGACTCCTCTTCCGGTTAAGAGGAGTGCTGCCTATCAGCATGCCTGACTTCTGTAAGGCTAGCAGTTTGGCGGATTTACTCTGTAAAAGGAAAACAGCAAACCTATGATAATGTTTGTAGGAGCACAACTTTATAACAAAACACCCTCGCACGTAAAAAGCGTAGCCTCGTTTACCGTGTTTGAAAAGAAACTTGCTCAGTTCATTCTTACAACTCAATAAAAATGTTACATTATCATCATCATCATGTCAGCCGAACGACGCCCACTGCTGGGCATAGGCCTCCCCCAAGGATCTCCACAACGATCGGTCCTGCGCTGCCCGCATCCAGCGGCTTCCCGGATTCAGTGCGATCTAATTCATTTACTCATATTACGTTCGAGTCGCACTTTTAAAATACTAAATCACTAAATATCCACTTTCTGTATTTAAAAATTATGTGCGCTGATCATCTAGCATTGTATAGTGATTAGTGACACGGTCATTATTCCTTTTATTTACTTAATTAATTCAATTAAAACATTAATTTAAACACAGAATTTCGACGTTACATTGCAGTCAAGGGACCCTAGCGAGGCAACAAAATATCCATTCATATCCATCCATCCATCCAAATTTTCTACAACTTCGACCCACCCCCTTATTCACAAGCCGTCGGAAGCGCTACCGACATCGACAGCAGAATGTATGCTCTGTCTCTGTCGCTCACTATAGAATTGACGAAGATAAAAGCACAGAATTCGAATCCGATTCCGTACCCGACGGTTTGCGAATCAGAGGCCAGATTGGATTTATAAATCCCCTTTGAAGAACTTAAAATTTTCACGACTTCAAGTAGGTAACATTTTCTCTACTCGAAGGTAATTTGCGTCTTCTGTACCAAAATTCTTAAAGAAGTGGTTTTAGCAAGAGATAGTAACAAGGCGAGATAGACGGATTTACTTACGCATTTATAATATTAGTATGGCGTGGTATGGCTAAAACTTATTCTCTATTCACAAGTTCGTGTTTAGAAAACATGGCGACTACACTGCACGTCTAGCGACTGAAGATCAAATAACCACTTATAGTGTAGTCAATGAAGCTAGTTGACCCCCACAGTAATTCCTCAGACAGAAAAAACTTTACATCATGATAAAGTATCAATAAATTAAAAGTATGGTATAAATTTCCAAAAAATAATAATAATAGAAGATTAAGTATTTTTTAATGAAAGTCTTATTTCATTGATATCTTTTTTAGGAAAAATGCTCCGTTTAAACTTTCTTAACCGGACATATTCATGTAACGTTCAAAAATAATAATATGAAATATCCAAAAAAATATCCCAGCAAAAACACCAAATTTTAATAAAACAAAATGGGGTGACTTGGACTGAAAAATGTCTCTGTCGAACTTTTTAACGGAATTATACCATTTTGCCAAGCATACTCATGTTTGAAAAAAGTTTTGGATTTTCATCAAGTATCACATACAAGTATAAATAACTCATTTGGTAAAATAAATTTGGACTGAGAAATTACTCGGTTCAATATATAAACAGATTTGTATATCTATACAAATAAATAAAATTGGAGTGTCTGTTTGTAACATTAAAATAACCGCTTTTTACTACATGCATATGATTATATATACGGTACATATACCAAAATTACATGTTTTACTATTTTTTTCTGTCTGTCTGTCTGTCTGTTTGTTCCGGCTAATCTCTGAAACGGCTGGACCGATTTTGACGGGACTTTCACTGGCAGGTAACTGAAGTACTAAGGAGTAACTTAGGCTACTTTTTATCCCGGAAAAATATCACATTCCCTCGGGATAACGGCGTGTAGTTTATTATAAATGCGGAAGTTTGTGAGTATGGATGTTTGTTACGCAAAAACTACTGAAAGGATCTGGGTGAAATTTGCAACAGAGATAGATTGTAGCCTGGAATAATACAAAGGGTACTTTTTATCCCGATATTCCCAAGGGAACGGGAACCAAGCGGGTGAAACCGCGGGCGGCCGCTAGTTTCTGTATAAATACCTAACTTCCGTGTGAGGTTTTTTTTGGATAATCATTTAAAAGTTTATGGCTCATGCTATTTTATAACTCAGCAAAGTTTCATCGACTGAGGAATTAGTGTATGGGTCTCCATACAAAGAATCTGTTCATTGTCTACACTATTATAGGCCAGTCACCGTATACATAAAAATCGCGTTAGCTTGCAAAATATCGACAGGGGTTGATATTTTGGGATGTTGTTAGGATAGATACAAATAGTGTAAAACCAAAGGAGGTTTTTCAGTTTTGTATGGAGCCTCGGCTAGGACCTTGTACACTATACCATAGGCAAGCAAAAGATAAATATAATGACTGAAAACTAATTGAATCGCAATAAGCTAACGCGTTTGATGGTACAAAAGCATTATCTAGTCTTAATAATTATGCAACCCCGATTCAATATGGCGGTAAAATGTCACACTAACATTAAAAAAAAGGTTCACATTGATAGATTATCATCAGTCGTCAATGTCATCGTTTTTTCGTACAGAAACATCAAAGTTTCCGAACGTGATTTAAATATGGTTGCCAGTGTGACCATGGATGGCAAAGAATTTTTATTTCAAAGTTTATTTTTGTACCATTTATGCAGAAAGACAAAGAGAATTTTAATATTTTATTTGACTTTACTATATTTTTTACTATTAGTACGAATAGTGTACAATGTCCTAGCCGAAAATGAAAAATGTCCTTTCCAACCTAGAAAGACCTGTGCTAACTTCGTTATGCTCGAAAAACCTCGGAATATTCAGACTTTTTTCAGTTTTTGGCTTACAACTTCTAAAATATGCATTTTACAAAAAAGTCATCTATGTCACTTCGAAAGAAAATAAAATTAGCGACAATTTGAGCGCAACAACAGCTCTGTGTGTTAAACAGATCTCGAGATATAACACTTCACAAATCGTATCTATCCTAACAACATCCCAAAATATGTACGCCTGGCGATTTTTTGCGACCTAGAATGTTTTAGATGACTGGTCATAATTTTTCCAATTCTATTTATAATGGTACTCGTTAATTTATATTTTAATAAGCTTTACCCATTTAAAAAGAGAGTTCATTATTTTACTTTCGTTCGAAAAGGGAGTCGGATTCGAATTCTCTGCTTTGTCATTGTCTATTATGAAGAGAGTGACAGTGACAGTGTATACTTACCGCTTTCGGAAACGTTTCCGACGGAAATAAGCCCTCTTATTCAGAACGGTTAGTGAGCTAATTTACTCTGTCGTAGTACGGGAGTACCGGCAGAAGTGAAAAGGGCTCCCTAGACTTTATCACAAAAAAGGAATTTACAAAAAAAAGAAACAAAAACCGGACTGGATTTGAACCGAGGTCTTCTGGCTTCAATGCCGCCCGTTTTCTAACTGAGCTATTACAACTTTGGAAACGGTGGCGAAATTTGCCTTCGTATTCTAATGACATTATAACAGTTTTTCGATCAGAGCCCCTAGTGTAAGTTTTTCACGGTAAAGTAAGGTCACGGTCAGTAGGTATTACACTCACTTTCGCTTCACCCTTGGTGATCTTCCCATTCTTCTGCGTGGTGTAAAGCACTCGTATTCTCTTGCTTCCCATCATTGAGTGGTGTTTCGAAAGGGCGAGCTATCAAAAAAATATGAAAAATTCAAAATCAATGGGGATGTCCACGGCGCTTTGCTCCCACCAGAGGGCGTATCGTCGCAATGACTAATGTTAACTGTCATCTGCGTACATTTTATCGTTTCCCTGCTTCGATCAACAATAACACCTAGTTCTAGATACATAGTTGGAGTGACAGATATGGCGAGCGTTATACGCCCACTTGAGAGTATAATTATTTTGACAGTGTTAATAATACTAAGGTATTTCAAACTTGGAACGCTTCCTGTCATTTATAATGTAAGATCGTAACATTCGTAACCTTTTTTCTATGTTTAAAAAAAAGGTCAGTCTGTCCATATAAAATTTTCATTTAGTTTGTGAGCCTTCATCTAGTATTATTGTTGATCGAAGTTTGCCTGACTATTTTTTGTACCAGGATGTAATACTAGTGGAGTGCATTTATTTTCTTAAGGTGGTTCGATCAGCTCAGTAGCGCCACCAATGGAAATTAATCAATTACGTTTTATTAAAGGCTAAGATTAGTTTCGGTTATTTTGCGAGTATAAAAGAGCAAAATGCATATTATAAATATACTTTTAAGAACTCAAACTTAAGCAATAAGTCGTGAATATCAATAGTGCCAAAAGTGGCCACATTTAGCAATATCGAGATCCATAACTTAATGGTCATATTTGAGGCCATGAAAATATACTTAAAAATTGCACTTTACTCTTGTATTTGCGCAAAATAACCGAAGCTTTTATTCTAAACCCTTGATAAATCGTAAATGATTTATTTCTATTTGTGGCGCTACTGAGCTGATCGAACCACCTTAAAATGCTGTGCTAAAAACAGTGGGAGTATTTGTTTTACTATTTTTTATTATTAAATTATGAGAAGTCATTAAGTTTTGCGTAGGTAAGTCCCGATCACAAAAAATTGCTAGAAAAACACGACTGAACACAAAAAATAAATCGATTCAAATCTGGCAGCAAACAATGCGTTTTTGTTGTGAAGAGGTATGACGCTTTACCGAGGCTAAGGTAATAAAAGAGATGTGACTTGTTCGGTGTCAAGATGTATATTGAGATAATAATATTGAGTACAATTAAAGATACATTATCTTAGTAAGCGATCTTATTCTAGATTGCTGAGAATGCTACGCGTGTGTTCCAATTTTCTGTAAATGCGCGATAATGCAAACATCTTGTTTGTGTAATATGTTGCAATCATACTTCATCTCCCCTGAAAAAGTGGAAGGATCATCCCCTCCCTGCAAAAAGGAACAGACTCGTAACATTGACTTTAACGAACTTAACCAAAATTTAATTACTTAAGTAAAATAAGTAAACAAAATTTAAACATTATCAACATAGCAAAGTTAAAACTATTTCATTTATTAAATCGTACTAATACAAAAACGTTTTACAATATAAACAATATACCTAATTAAAATTGTATCTAATTAAAATGGTATCGAATTGAAGTGGTATTGAATTAAAACGGAAGCTTCACATTTTACACTTAATCATAACAATAACAAAGTGTTAAGTAACATGGTATGTAATTAAGTACCTATACTTATAATTACGTATCAAATAAAATAGTTATTTATTGAATGGTTTGGTATTATTCTTATGCACAATTATAGCTTTATTTTCTTTTAAAATTTCTACATTAGACGTCATATCTCTTAAAACTTTATAAGGGCCATTGTAAATACTATCTAATTTATTTCCTACTTGGTTCTTTAATAATAACAAATCGCCTAACTGATAGGTAACATTATTGCTAGTTTTATCATACAATAATTTTCTTTTCTCTTTAGATTGTATCAAGTTACGTCGTGCGTCGGATTGCGCTTGTTGTAAACGATACTTAAGTTCTCGGGGATAACTGTCATAGTTATATAAGGGGTCGATTTCTGATTGTAAATTATTTGGAAGGTTACAAATTTTTCCAAAAACTAATTCGAAAGGCGTATATTTAGTTTCACTATGCACTGTGGTATTAAAAGAAAAACACCAATATGGAATCCAGGTGCTCCAGTTATGTTTATAATTATTACACTGGATTCTCAGAAAAGCTCCTAGGGTTTTATGAGTATTTTCTAAAGCGCCTACAGTTTCGTGATGGTACGCCGTAGAATTTAATTTTTTAATATGTAATAGAGAACATGTTTCGGACATCACTGATGACATGAATTCGGTTCCCTGGTCAGTCAATATTTCTCTAGGAATACCATAACGTAAAATGAAATTATTGGTAAAAGATTGAGCAACTGTGACCGAGTCTTTACTAGGTAATGGATACGCTTCAACGAATTTGGTTAAATCGCATTGTAATGTCAATACATATTTATTATTATAGTCATCAACATCGAGTGGACCCATTATATCCAAACTAATTCTTTCGAATGATGAGTGGGCTGTTGATGTTATGGTTAAGGGCTGCTTAATATGTTTATTACTATGCTTATGATATTGACATTGATGGCAATTTTTAACAAAAAGTTTTACATCATTACTCAAACCTGGCCAAAAATAATATTGCTTAATGTTGTTCATCATTCTATTAACTCCTGCGTGTCCGCTGGTAGGTAATAGATGGAAATCATTTAGTATTACTCTTTTTTGTTCACTATCATATATTCTTAATATATTTTTTGTTATGAGAAAGCGCGGGGTAACAGAGTTAATTCTTTTTGTTGCTTGTACAAGACTTTTGATTTTACTCTCGTTACATTTTTCTTTAATAATAAGTACCTCATGTATGCCTATTTTTTGACATAATGACTCTAAGTCCCTCGCTAACACCTCTGGGGTAGATGACGATCGGGTACTCAGATATATCGCTGATTGCGAAGGTACGTAAACGTAACAACTTGCATTAGAAATAATGCTATCTTTAGACTTTGAATAATTGTCAAACTTTAATTGATTAAAACTTAATTCAGTTACGTCATCGGGTTTCTTGAGAAGTTCTACCGCAATAGGTTGATCAGGCCTAGTGCTGGTGGAGCTCTCTGAAGAAGAATCAGTGGGGGTTTTTAATTTTTTACCTTGTGCTCTAGTTAAAACTGATACTGTGTTTTGATGTAATGATTTTAAAGTAGAAGATGTAATAGGTATGCGACTCAATGCGTCTGCAGCTGCATTGTTTCGTCCTGGAACATACTCTATTTCAAAATCATACTCCTCTAGGAATAATCGGAATTTGGTAAGTCTGCTTGTTGGGTCTTTCAAGTTAAATAAATAAATTAACGGTTTGTGGTCTGTTATAATTTTAAATTTACGTCCATATAAATAAGGGCGAAAATGTCTCACAGACCAAACAATTGCTAAAAGTTCTAATTCTATGATGGGATATCTCGTCTCGGCGGGTTTCAGGTTTCTACTCGCATACGCGACTACTTGACCGTTCATGTTAGATAAAACAGATCCTAAACCTGTCTTACAAGCATCTGTTTGTAGCCGAAAGATGTTACTTTCTGAAAAATCTGGATAAGATAAAATAGGGGGTTGAATTAATGCTGATTTTAATTTTTCAAATGCCGTTTGACACTCTGATGACCATAGAAACTGTACATTCTTTTTTCTTAATTGATTTAAAGGATAAACAATGTTTGCAAAGTTCGGTATGAATCGTCTGTAGTAATTTGCAAACGCGACAAAACGATTGACATCGTCGCAGTTCATCGGCACTGGATAGTTTTGCATGGTTGCAATTTTACTTTCATCTGGTAAAATTCCATCAGAAGTTATTTTGTGTCCTAGATATATTATTTCGTTTCGCAAAAATTCACACTTCATAGGATTTAATTTTAAGTTAACTTTTCTAAATCTCTCTAGTATACTAATTAAGTTTTTATTGTGGTTTTCTATAGATTTCCCGAAAATTACGCAATCGTCTAAATAAATAAAAGCCTTTTTATAATTTAAGCCTGACATTGCAATAGTCATAAGACGTGAAAATACACTCGCAGATGTCCGGAGACCCATGGGACAGCGTTTCATCTGAAAAATTTTATCACCAGCAGTGAAAGCTGTGTACTTTCGTGAATCTTCGCTTAAAGATAACTGATAATAGCTTTGCGAAAGGTCTAATTTTGAAAAATAAATGTTATTTGCAAGCGAATCTAAGATATCAGTTATATTAGGCAAAGGGAATTTGTCGTCCTCAATACGATTATTTAACTGCCTGTAATCTATAACTAATCGCCATTGTTTCTCGTTTGACCTATCTGTTTTTTTCGGTACAAGCAAGACGGGACTAGACCACTCTGACGTAGCCTCTTCTATAATATCATTTTCGAGCATAATATCTATCTGTTTCTGAACTTCCTTCCTTAGTGCGAACGGTAATCTATGTGGCTTGACATAAACTGGCGAGACATTAGGTTTTAAAGTTATATTATGGGTCATTAGGTTTGTACAAGAGAGTTTGTCGCCTGGCAGATGAAAAACATCTGCGTACTTAGCGCAAATACTCTCAATACTTCGTTTTTCTTCTAAATTCAGTTCAGGTAAATTTAATAATCCTAATAATGTTTTTACACGATCGACAGAAACCTCCTCTTTTTCAAAATTACAGACTTCAAAATCATTCAATGAAAAAGTCTCTAAATCGGTAAGATCTAGATCAACTTCTTTCTCAGTGGTGTTTAATATCCTTACTGGCATGCGACCATTACAAGGTTTCGCTATTATACTTCCTATAAAAACTCCTTTCTGTATCTCTTTAGATAAACAAACACAATCGTCGCCTAACGATGTAGGTATATATTTTATTACCTCACATCGTGGCGGTATCAAATGTCTATAGTGACTCAATATAGGTATAGACACATAATTACTATCTTTAGTTAAAAGCAAAGTATTTTCTTTATAGTTAATTATAGCTTGATAGCGTTTCAAAAAATTATCACCTAAAATACCATTTGCAGAACAAGACATATTTTTAAACACATACATTTTTTCTCTAAAAACTAACCCATTATAAGACAAATCTAAGTAAATATATCCTTCAGATACTAGTTTACCGCTAACACCTTTTATAACTAACTTCTCAAATGTAATTAAATTCAATAACTTCGGATAATCGCATAACCATTCGTATTTTAAAACACAAAGGCTTGCTCCGCTATCGACTAAAAGATCGATATTGCTATTACTTACGTTAAAAGTTACGGTACTACTATTATTGTAGTTTAAAACATAATTTTCAGTAGGAACGAAAAAAATCTAAATTATTATCGTTCTGGGGCTCAGAACGCGCTTGTGACTCACTATTGGTCGATTGCTCGTGGCTAGCGTACTGCACACGTTGAAAAGGCACAGCTGAGCGCGGCGGGCGCGGGCTCGGCCGACCGCGGTCACGTGAACGTGATTGTGTTCCTTGCGCGGCGCGGGAGTCTCGCGACATGTACTTACCTTGTTGTGGTCTCGTGTTTCCGGCAGCGTACCTATTGTTTGCGCTAAATCTATTATAGTAACTATATTTATTAGAATAATTACTTGGCTGACGCGGATAATTAGTAGGTGTGCGTGAGAAATTACGAGTATGAAACTTTTTAATGTTCATAACTTCCTCGTGTCTGGTAGACATTGACTGCTCGTCTAGGGCAGTTCTTATAGCCTCTGGTAAAGAATCAAAGTGACGTGATGCTATGATAGTACTAAGCTTTTGATTCACTAATCCATCTGAAAAGCGCTTGATTGCAACCTTTTCATTAATGGGACGCAATACTTCAAACTTAGTAGCGTCGTCATCCGCTTGTGCTATGGTTAAATTCACAAAAAGTTGTTCTAGTTCCGAGCCGAATGACTCGATCGACCTATGACCTTGACGACAGTTTTGTAATTTGTGTTGGATAGCAACAGCAGATTTTTTCTGAATCAAATGCGTATTCATATCTCTAATTAAATCTTTAATAGTTGGATAACTACTTTTTAAACGTAATTTTGCGCTAGGAGAGAGCCTAGTTTTAATCACAAAATCAATAAGTAACCCATGAGTAGCATCGCTGATCATTGAACTATATAATTGTATACCATCAATTAGAGATTTAGTGACGTGTTCTTGACCTGTCATCGTTGGTAAAAGTGCAATGGCTGTCTTCAAGTCAAATTTATCTTTTTCTGCCATTTTTGAAATACTACTAACACTTAAAGTCTCTAAAGAAATAATTTTGTCATAAATGATCTGAATGTCATTTGCTATTTTATTAATTAAAGTTATATCTTTAGTTGATACCTCCGATTTTTCAACTAAATTATGTACTTGAGCTAAAATATACTCTAATTTCGCGTATTCAAGTTTCGCTTCATTAAATTTCGTAAAACCTAACTCTTTTTGACGTCTATCTGGTCCTAGTTTTACTAAATTATCTTTAATATACAATAGTTTCTTATGCAATTCATTTAAATCGGAAATAATAAATGACATTATCTAATAAGAAAAAAAATGTAATCCTACATATTATTTAAAACGTTTAGGTATAAAATAACTTACGACTTACGGTGGCATTATAGCGCGCGAATAAAATAATTACGTCTCTGCACGATGAGTAGGTATGTGGTGACCGGCGTGGCGTGTGGGGGCTGGGGCTGCGGGCTGGGGGTTTTCTCATGCTCCTTGAGTGTGTAGGATCTTCAGACTTCTAAGATGGGTTCCTGGACCGCTTGAAACAGCTAACTGAAGATCGGGCTGGGATTTCCCTTGCCCCTCGTACAATGGGCCGGGTTTCTACCCTGGACACCTCCTGGTCTACGTTGATGGTTGAGTCGACGTCGTTGCCAGTTCCACGGAAGATAATGTGTTTCTTAGAACTGCGCTGTTGAATTCTCTACGGAGTCGGTTGACAATTCGGTCCCAAATTTTCCGGATGCAGGCGTAAATGATGAGTATAACGATGAGAAGCAGTATGACGGATAGTAAAATTTCTGTTGTAGTGAGCTGGCTTGAAGTTTTCTGCGTTGCTTGGGCGTCGCCGCTGGCGGTTTGTGCGATGATAACTTCTTCTTTACTTTGTGGTGCTCCCATATTATTGTTTTGTCTTCCCAAGTAATGCGATGAACAGAAGTGTAGAGCCAAATAGCACCGCAACGAAGACTGCTGCTAGTATGGTGTTGAAAATTTTGCTTTGCTGCTCCATGTAGTAATGATTTTCCCGCAAAAATTTATAAGTTCGGTTGGCAAAGGGTCGCCATGAAGAGGTATGACGCTTTACCGAGGCTAAGGTAATAAAAGAGATGTGACTTGTTCGGTGTCAAGATGTATATTGAGATAATAATATTGAGTACAATTAAAGATACATTATCTTAGTAAGCGATCTTATTCTAGATTGCTGAGAATGCTACGCGTGTGTTCCAATTTTCTGTAAATGCGCGATAATGCAAACATCTTGTTTGTGTAATATGTTGCAATCATACTTCAGTTGTAACGCCCTCTGTCGTAATAAAAAGTGAGTTTTACTCCCCATTGGAGATGCAAGCAAGCAAGAAGAAGCAAGCGAGAATGGTGAGATTGCATATTGTTTGACACACAGTTGTTGAACACAATCATAAAATCGAATACGAATTGAAAACGTATACGTCAACCAGTCGTCTACGAAATCGAATTCTATTACACCCGTTTTCATGCATTTTTGTAGCATTCGAAATCTGTATTGCCAATAAATTAATATCCTTTAATTGTTTCAAAATCACAGAGAAACTTTAAAAATATAGCAAAATGAAAACACAAACACTTGTCATATGATTGTCAGTGACGACATTTTGCGGCCACAGACTAATAAAGATGATGAATTCTACTAGTAGAAATTCTGCAACGAGTGGTCAGACCCACTCAGAATTCATAGGTGTGATTATTCAAAAATACCGATGTTAGGAATTCGCATGCGAATTTTTCAATTTCGAATGCGAATTCAAACTCGTGCGCTACGGAAATACGTCTCCTGAAATATTTGTAAATAAAAATAGAGTGTATATGAAGGGTCTGCTCTTTTGAGCTGAGAGCTTTCCACGCGCGTAGCTTACCTCGTATGTAGGTTCGTTTCTTAGTTCCACGTAAGCTATGGCACTCTTCTTTTCCTCTTTGGGCTTTGGTATGCGGATGTCTATGATGTGTTCATTCATCTCTGAGAAATGTTGCATTATCTGAAAATAACATATTATTATAAAGGATAAGTTTACTTAATAGAAATCTAAAGGAGTTGTTTTTTTAATAGGCAAATATGGCTAGGATTTGTGTTATTTGGTAAAATTACCAAATGCACCAATCGTTTACATAACAACAGTCGAAATGTTTCAAAAGCTATTAGTTTAGATCCACATAAATGTTTAAAAGTAAAATTATAGCCACACTGAATCGCCATTTTACTCGCCAATGTGACAGCTGACAGAAGTTGTCAGCTGTTTGTCATCGTAACCACCAATGGTACAGTGCCACAACCTTTTCTGTTCCGGTGACAGCGGCGCTACGTACGTTTTTCTTTTTTTTATTGCAATTACCCGGCGCCGACTTCTAAAACCTTTAGCTGCCAGCATCGCTATAGTTGGATATCAACTTGACAGCAGAATGACATTTAAAAAAACACGCTAGTTTCACATTTTGACCACCGGAACATAAAAGTTTGTGGCACTGTACAGTGGCACAATCTTTTCTGTTCCGGTGACAGCGGCGCTATGTACGTTTTTCTTTTTTTTGTAGCAATTTACCCGGCCCTGACTTCTAAGACCTTTAGCCGCCAGCAGCGCTATGGTTGCACATCAACTTGACAGCAGAATGACATTAAAAAAAAACACGATAGTTTCACATTTTGGCCACCGGAACAGAAAAGTTTGTGGCACTTGTAAAACACTGCATGACCGGTTGTCATTATTGAAGTTAGAAAAGAAATAGTACTGTTCGTAAAACATCCAAGGTGTGGTCAAGTGATGAAAATTAAAAAAAGATGTGCTTTATTGTTTGGGGATGTTGAATTTTTTTGTATTTTTAATGAAACACGTGAATTTTTCGGCGTGTACTGAGAGATTGCACATGGCCCGTGAAAGTTTAAATTTCCTTTAAAGTAATACCCAACTAATATTATAAAGAGATAAGATTTATATTTTTGTTTGTAATATAAACTACAGGACATATTTCAAAAATTCCTTCACTATTAGAAAGCTACATTCTTCCTGATCAAAATAGGCTATATTTGATCCCGATATTCTGACGGGAACGGGTACCACGCGGGTGAAACCGCGGAGAGCCACTGGTGTATAATAAAAAGGTGAAGTTTGTAAGTTTAGATACAAGAGGTAAAAACTTAACCAACTGTAAAATTAAATCTAACTAGCCTTCCGCCCGCGGCTTCGTCCGCATGGACTACACGACGTTATACCGCGGCATGTTGATATTTTTCCGAGTAAAAATTAGCTTATGTCAATCTCCAGCTCCCAAACTATCCCCATATCAAAAATCAAGTGGATCCGTTGCTCCGTTTCGACGTGAAAGACGGACGGACAAACAAACAAACCAATAAACAAACAAACTTTATCATTTACAATATTAGTATGGATAGTATAGATAAATTGACAATTTCTATTACCACATACCATATCTTTGTTAACTCCCAAAGGTAAATTGCCAAGGAACACCACATATCTTTTCTTTCCTTTCACTTTCTTCACTAATTGTTCCTTCTTATCCGTCGGTTTCTGTTCTTTTTCTTTCTCATCATTCTCTGTTACTTCTTTACTTTCTTTACTTTCTTTCGCCAATTTCTTTTGCTTTTTCTTTTTTTCAACTGCTTTTTTGTCTGAAGTTTTCTTTTCTATACCATGTTTTTCAGCCGCTATGGCTGTCTTCAGCATGTTGTATAAAATCCTTACTTTCCTTAATTCTGTATCGTTGAGGTTTGTAGATCCTCGCAATATTGAGAGTATTCGGTTGTGAATGACATCTGGGAGTAGTACACTAGACGTGCCTTTTAAGTTATCTTTTAATAGTTGCCTTATTCGACCTGAAACCAAGTTATTGAAAATTAAGTATTAGAAAAAATCAACCCATTTCACAACTAGCTTTGATAGGACTCGAACCCACGGCCTTTCACTGTCCGGGCCAATGCTTTTAATGCTCTGAATATATTTTGAAACCAAGTTGTTATTAATGGGTACTACTAGGGCTCTTTTCTTTCTTTAAATTTATACGTTTTGTGTAGTCCTGCTGCGATGCGCCGGAGCGGTGCAGTAGCCGTTCTGCAAATTTTGATAACAGATATGGCAATGCATGGTGTGAGGAAGGTCAAATGTGAAAATAATAAATGATACTGGACCAAGGACCGAGCCTTGTGGTACGCCACTGGACACTTTACGCTTGTCGGACAATTCTTCACCTATTCTTACTTGAAAGGTACTTTGCTGCAGAAATGCCTCTATTCACTGGAAGAGTTTGCCTCTGCTGCCTTGTGATGTGTAAATAATAAATAATACTGGCGTTGGACCAAGGACCGAGCCTTGTGGTACGGCACTGAGCACTTTACTCTTGACAGTTCTTCATCTATTCTTACTTGAAAGGTACTTTGCTGCAGAATTGCCTCTATACACTTGAGGAGTTTGCTTCTGCTGCCTTGTAGTGAGAGAGAGAGAGTAAAGAAAAAAATAACCCTCAGGGCCTTATTAATAAACAAAGAGTAAGTTTACACCCTGGTTTAACCAAAAATATTGCTAAGCAATATTACTCCTTACGTTTGACGTTTCAAAGCATCATATTCCTAAGCAAACTTTTTAAAAAAAAAAATAAGTGCGCAGGACCACTACAGCACCGCTCCAGCACATAAATTTTTATGTATTCCACCCTATATTTATGGTAAATAATAAATAATTACTATAGGAAAAATGTGATAATAAAAAAAAAGAAAAATCCCGCCTGAAAGGTACTTATGGGGCTTGTGGTTTTTTATTATCACATTTTTCCTATACTTACAGAATTGCATTGTGAATGCATAAAAATAATTTAAAATCAAATAATTACTATTTGACTCCAACATACCTTTCTGGTTATTTGTAAGTGACACGGAGAGGAATTTCTTAACTAGCTCCTCATTCTTCAGCACCGGATATCTGGAACCAATCTCTTCCAATGACTGGCCTTCAAACTTGACTTCATGTTCCTTTTTCTGGCCTTCTGTAAATTTTACAAACATTGATTTATATTGTGTCTATGACTAAAATTTGGTGCATAAAATATCTTGCCCTACATCAGAGACTTATAGTTTGATTCTTCATTGAAAAATTTTATTTGATATTCAAAACAACCTTCTAGTCCATAGCAAGATGCACAGCTAATAGTCATTAAAATCTTATTTGGAAAGAAGTAAAAACATGATCAGATCTTCACATATGCTTGAATTGTATGCAGACAAAAATTGCATCTCAAAGAAACTTAAGAAATGTAGGTAAATAAACTTATTCTTAATACTGTGCCAAAAACAAAGCACTTCCAAAGTAACAGCTATTTAATGATATAAAAATTCTCTAAAAATACCCCATGACATTAAACAATTACAATATTATAAATTTTGTGTTTCATTAAGGAAATGGTTGATTGATAAGACTTTTGATTCGATAGAAGAATTTTTTAAATATAAACCATAGTTGTTAAGTGTGATTGATGCTATATTTAGTAACAAATTACCATAAGTTTGCATGCTGTTGAATACGGCTAAATAGGCTTTAAGACTTTTTTTCCCAACTTTATAATAACAACACATTTATGTTTAACCCTATTTATAGCAAATAAAGCAATTTGTAATTTGTAATACTAATTCGTGCTACTCAGCTCTGCAACCATCTAAAACATGCCACCTCTTTCATACATTTGACATTTAAAGCGACAGGGCGATGTTCGAGATGCTCCCAAAGTTAAGTAGCATTCGAGTATTCGGGCTTTAATTTCCACACAGAATAAATAATATAATAAAATAAAGTTTATTTAGAACCTAATGGGAGGGCCTCGATAGCGCTGGAAGGATGATATTGTTAGTGTTGAGGGAAACAAATGGATGGTTGGAGCCCAAAACAGAGATGCATGGAAGGAGATGGGGGGCTTTTACCCTGTTTAGTTGTAAGTTAATAGTAAAAAACACTTATTTATGGTTTGAAAAATAAAGCTTTATTATTATTATTATTATATCAGAACCAAAAACATAATTTGAAATGAATTATAAAATTAATACTAACCAGACTCGTTCGGCAGCGGTAAGTCATTGGCCTCTGATATATGTGTGAGACTTAGCTTAGCACTTTTATTCAGCAAAGGGGATGCAGACCCTGATTTGCGTTTGAGTATCTTCTTTTTACGTGGACTACCCATACTATTGAAAAGAAATAAAAGTTGTCTTAAGAGTTTGTGACTAAAGTTTATCAATAGTAATAGTAACATCAGAGAAATAATTGAAATTGAATGCAACATACCTTTGACTTTCAACCATGTTGGGTGGCTTCCAATGAAAGACAACAAAAGTCTCACAAGTGAGGTTAGCCAGTGGGCTAGTATTTATTTATTGTTTTAATGGTTTTAAAATCATAGGGCACCTGTAAATGATTAGTAATACATTAGATTAATATTCGGAGGTATTTTGAATAAATATTTGAACTAAAATATTCACAAATCAACAAAACTTTCGTACACGTGCGATTTCACTGAAATTTTTGAGAAACAACTTTAAATATAGTAGGTAGCTGTAATTTAAAGTTTTACACCAATCATGATTTGTTATAAAACTTTATTTTACAGATATACCTTGTGTAGTTTATTATTTCACATTAAAAATTTTAATTTCAATATTTTCAATGTTTTTATTTTTTCTCAAAAATCTGACACTGACACTGACTGACAAATTGACAGCTGTCACAGACGCTCAGGTTTTTAAATGCTGTTTTGCAATGGATAAATAGTCACGCAGCCTAGTGTTTCATAATGTTTCATGTTTGGATGTTTTTATAATTTATATGACTACATCAAAAAAAATTTGGCTACGTTATAAGGATGCGTACACACCAAGCCCAACAATCGCTAACGAAGGATATTTAGCGTTGGCTACCGCACGCTCGTTGACTTCAAACAACAAACGTTGAACAGACGATCGTTGGCACTTTTCTATTGATTTTTTACGCATTCGTAATCCCTAAAATATAACTTTCCCTCGAGATAACGTCGTGTAGTACAGGCGGGCGAAACCGCGGGCGGAAGGCTATGTGAAATATTTTTTTAATGTGTTAATATGTATCATAGCGCTAAACTAATATATATAAAATAAATACACAAAAAACGAAAAACCTTATTAGCTAAAAAAATGAAAAATGCTGCCGAAAGTCACTATTCCACGCGAACAAAGTCGCGGGCACAGCTAGTAGACTATAAAGTTCGATTAATGGCTCCTAATGGCTATAATCATTTTATTTTACCGCCACGCTCCGCATTGCCGGTACCTATATAATTTGTGGCCGGCACACGCCAACGAAAGATTGTTGGCGTTCGCCAAACCGTCCAGACAGGACCAACGAAGGCCAGCGAGACCCAATCGTTGGCATTCGTTGGGCCGGCCGGTGTGTACGTAGCATTAAAGTGCGCAGCAAATAAGTCTGCGCCTGCGCACGGTCGAAATCGAATACTAGAGTGCAAGCCAGATATGTCAGTGGCCTGAACCCACTCCCTGATTCACGAACCGTCAGAAACGCTCCGGACAGCGAAATGTATGCACTATCTCTGTCACTCACAATAGAATAGACCAAGACAGAGCACAGAATTTGAATCAGATTCCTTTTCCGACGATTTGTTAATCAGGGGGCTGGTCCTACCTATCATTATTTCATCTTCATATATATATATTTTTATTTATTTATTTATTACTATACTTAATTTAAATTATAAACTATTTCTACAGACAAATACAAACAAATATCATAGAACTAAAAATAACACAAGAAAAACAATTGAAAAGACATAATAAGAAATTAATCAAACGGACTTCCCCTTTGACAAAAAAAGGTCGGACGGAATGCAAGGTAGTTATGACTTTTAAGTAACTCTCTCTCTATTTCTTTCTCTGTATATGATCAGCAAGGATCTCGGGATGCACTTCGTACCAAGAGAAACAGAGAGAGATACTTACCGGCGGTTCTCACACTGCACCGCACAACGTTCCGGTTTGTGGTAGAGTAGTGCGCTTCTTAACGATGGCTGTAAAATCTTGATGTGCATAAACAAAACCCGCAGTGTATAACAAACTCACGCCCGCCGCATCTCCGTCCACCGGAGCGGAAACCGCAGCAGTGCGATAATCGCCTATGAGTCGTATCGTACATAACTGAAGGTGAATACAGGGGGGCGACCGGCTAAGAAATCTGGATATGGGTATGGGCTTCAACTGTCATTTGAATTCCTTATTCTGATAGATTTTTGCTGCTTTGTTCTGTTGAACGTTGCTAGCTATATAGTTATCGTTATACCCGACGTCACAAAACAAGGAACTGATAGCGGCTATTTTTTTAATAAAATTTACTTAAAGTTCCCAAAAACGTATGAAGTTCATACCCATAAAGTTACGCGGTAGCCCCCCTAGTCCTACCTACCATTATTTCATCTTCATATATATTTATTTTTATTTGTTTATTTATTACTATAATTTAAATTATAAAATATTTCTACAGACAAATACAAACAAATATCATAGAACTAAAAATAACACAAGAAAAACAATTGAAAAGACATAATAAGAAATTAATCAAACGGACTTCCCATTTGACAAAAAAAGGTCGGAATGCAAGGTAGGTATGACTTTTATGTAACTCTCTCTCTATTTCTTTCTCTGTATATGATCAGCAAGGATCTCGGGATGCACTTCGTACCAAGAGAGACAGAGAGAGATACTTACCGGCGGTTCTCACACTGCACCGCACACCGCTCCGGTTTGTGGTAGTCCGCTTCTTAACTACGGCTGTAAAATCTTGATGTGCATAAACAAAACCCGCAGTGTATAACAAACTCACGCCGCATCTACGTCCACCGGAGCGGAAACCGCAGCAGTGCGATAATCGCCTATGACTATGAGTCGTAGATAGTATTATATTATCTGTGGTCGTAGGTACATAACTGAAGGTGAATACTGGGTGCCTACCATCAACTCTTATTGCGGTTTTGTTTAGGAACCTAAACTGATCTGCTTCGCTTATTCGTACCACGACAGCTTAATATCAATGACAGCGATTCAGTGATCATTCAATGACATTTCACAGCCTCTGAGCTGTCATGAACTCTTATTTGACTTATAACTCGGCCAAGCTAACATGACAGTCACCTGCAGGTGATACCCGTCCGTTTCACTCTCCGGGCATGACAGAATCGAGTGAAAGAGACGGGTAGAAGAAATAAGGACACAAATCGTTCGGTCATTCACATTTAGCAATTCATTTGCGATCCAGTTTTTAGAAGGTCATAGTACGAAAAGAGCAATTTATTTTAGGAACCTATTCTGCATCGCGCTATTTTTTAATCGCTGTCTTAAAGTTGATGGTAGGCACCCTGGTAATATTGGTTCTGTTTCTGTGCCGCCGGGCGCCATCCTGGTGAAAGTTGCACTTAGTGTCATGTCGTGTCCTATGATTGTATACTGAGAGTTTAGGTTCTTTTAAAGGCAGAGGAAATGTATTATATGTTTTAAAAGGTTGACTGCCCCAGAATAAAAGTTTTAAATGTATCCGCACACTACGAGTAATGAATATGAGAGACTGATAGACTATTAGCGACCCGCCTGACTCCCGCACGGCGCACGGGTGCAATTAGTGGCGTAAAGGTCGTAGCCCACTTAAGCGACACCCACCCAACCAAAATATGAGCAGCTAAATATGAACTTAGTATCGTGCACTGTAGCACTGCTCGCTTGAAGCGTGCTTACGGACGACGATGTAAGCGAATTACCTGCTTGCTGTAAGCGCGGGTACAGCGAGTTGTTTGCTAACTGTAAGCGCAGGGACAGCGAGTTGTCTGCTAGCTGTAAGCGCAGGGACAGCGAGTTGTCTGCTAGCTGTAAGCGCAGGGACAGCGAGTTGTCTGCTAGCTGTAAGCGCAGGGACAGCGAGTTGTTTGCTAGCTGTAGGCGCAGGGACAGAAAGCGGTTAGGTACCTCTATTTTGATAGATAAAGTGTTGAGCGGGAGCTGTGTTGAAGTGGTGTCGTGTAAGTGGGCTACAACCTTATGGCGTAACTATACCGTTTGGCCGTGGCAAGCGGGATCCATTTGCGTATAAAATCTATAAAAATATCATGGATCCCGCCTGCTTCCAAGAATTCTCTTACTTAAAATTTGTATTAAGTACCTAAATAATATAACGCTGCATACAATTTACTAGTAAGAACTAAGAACATATTCAATCCACAATCGATCTTTTTTTTTGCTTGTTTTTTTCTTTTTAGTTTTTTGCACCGCAGACGGGTTTTTTTAGTTTTTTAAATTAGTTTTTTTTATTTTAAGCTTTTTAGTTAAATGTTCTATGTACATGAGCAAGACCTCGCATTGTAGGGAGTTTTGGTCGTTAACTTCACGAAAAACCAAAATTCAAAACAACTCCTATTATTATCGCCTCCTAATAAATAAACCAAAGAAAATAAAACTTCTAAACCAAAATTCTAAACAACTCCTATCCTAATTCCTATTAATTATATTATAATAAATAAATAAACCAAAGAAAGAAAATAAAACTTCTTGACTAACTTACCTACCTACCTACCTACATACTTACTAAAACGATTTCGTTAAAATTCGACGAACAATTTTTTTTAAATTAATTATACCTAAAAATAAAACAGGTTAATTGTAACGATTGTCGTTTTAATCGACTATCAGCGCCATCTAGCTGTGACCAAAGAAAACAATATCTATTCAAAAATGAATGTTGATAAGCGCAAAACTCGAGAACGGTTAGGCCAATTCGGCAAATTTTTTTTTCATATGTTCTATAAAGCACGCGGGAAGGTTTTTATGAAGAAACTGCGTGAAAAATAGTAAAACAACACTTTTTATTTTTCCCATACAAACAATTAGCACTTATTAGTCGAAATTAGTTCAAAACATATCACTTATTTATATTTTCGTCATCGACTTTGTAACCTCCTCATTTTGATACCCCACTCGATGGGCTTAAAAAATATTTTTTTTTACAATGCACAGAATATATCGCCTAAAAGCCGCCATTTTGTTATTTTGTTAATTTCCATGTCCCATTGTCACTCGGCCCGTTAAGACGAATCTGACGACGTATCATTTATTAAAATCGGTTCATCCGTTTAGAAGTTACGAGGGAACATAGAAACGGACACACATACATACAGGTCAAATACATACTTAACCCTTTTTTGGCTTCGCCGCAGACGGGTAAAAAGAAATTCAATATGTATTATAACAAGCGAATTATGAGCTACTTAATTGTGACTCTAGCTATCTCTTTCTAAAACGAAATTTTCTATGGCGAGAGTATGGCGCTATGGAAATGTGACGTCACGTTTCTATAGCGCTCTCCTTGTCTAATTAGTAAGTTTGATGCTCTATATCGCTGAAAATATGCAAGATATTTGAAAATAAATACCTATGTTGTGTTGCTATTAATTAAAAGAACATTTTAAGTCAATAAAATATTCTCGGCTTATATCATTAAGAATACTCAATTAAGGGGTCCATACACGGCAGGCCGCTTTGCCGTCCGTCGCTTTACGCAGGATGGTGAATGCTGTCGTAGCCTGCATGGTGGCCGGCAACACCAAGCAGGATGCGACTTGAGTCCTGCACAGAATGTGTAAGCTCTGCAGGCAGGACAGTGTGTGTGATATGTCCTGCTAGCACCGCCCCCTGCACCGGACTGCATGCAGGATAGTGAATGGGCGCCTTTAGTGGCCACAAGCCGGGCAATCAGCACCTTTGCCACATTTTGTTTCATCATCATCAGCCATTTAATGTCCCCATTTAATGCTGGGGCACTGACCTCCCTTATGGATGGATAAGGGGAATGGACCATGACCCACCTCGCGGGTCCAGTGCAGATTGGTGGGTATTAACGTCTGCAAATGCAGCCGGGACCAACGGCGGAGGAGCTCGAGATGAAAAGTTTTTGGTCACCCATCGCAAGACCGACCATTGCGAAAGTTGCCTAACCTCAACGATCGCAGGCCGAGCGCGCTAACCTAACCACTGGGCTGCGGGCTCCACATTTTGTTTAAAAATATTAAATCTATATATATAAAAATGAATCCCTATTTCCCTTGGTCACGGCATCACGCGTGAACGGCTGGACCGATTTGGCTAATTTTGGTCTTGAAATGTTCGTGGAAGTCCAAGGAAGGTTTTAGCGGTGAGAAAATAGGGGAAGGAGGGGTAAGTATTTATTTATTTACTTATTTTTACTTCTTGGAAAACTTACAGCTATTAATACAAATGTTTTTATAAAATATGGTTACTCATTAGCCAATAAACAGTTTTCACATATAGGATACAAATGAGTTTAAAAATTTTGCGAGTAGATAAATGCGTTTTTTTTTCACTTCGATACGAACATGCTTTGGAATGACAGCAGGAATGATAAACAATTAGCAAAGTAGGGGTAGAGTAGAAGTAGGGTAGGGGTAGGGTATGGTAGGGGTAGGGTAGGTTAGGGGTGGGGTAGGGTAGGGTGGAGTAGGGGGTAGGGCCACGGGAACGAAGTCGCGCTGGGTCAGCTAGTATTTAATATTTATGACACTCGGGAAGATGTAGCTTTCAGGTAAAAGAATTTTCGAAATCGGTCAAGTAGTTTCGGAGCCTATTCGATGCAAACAAACAAACTTTTCAAATCTTTCCTCTTTATAATATTAGAAGAAGAAGAAGAAGACTACACGACGTTATTCCGGGAATGTGATATTTTCCGGGATAAAGAGTAGCCAATGTCACTCTCCAGCTACCAAACTTAAATCAATCGGTCCGTTGTTCCGTTTTGGTGTGAAAGACGGACAAGCAAACAAACAAACACACTTTCATATCATATGTATAATATTAGTATGGATTGTTTTATTTGGATGAATTTGAAAGTTGGAAACTGAAAATTAGCAATATTCTCTAACAAAAAATCTTGCATTTTAAAGTATTCCTTAGGCGCTAAAAAGTGAAAATTCCTTAAACTGTCTACGAAAGGAGATTCTTCCCAATAATGGGGTATTTGACTAGTTTTTTTATTGGCTTAAAATTTATTATTGAAATGGTAGCAACACAACATGCATTTATTTCAAATATCTTGCATATTTTCAGCGATATAGAGCATCAAACTTTCAAATTAGACAAGGAGAGCGCTACCAGCCAGTGACGTCACTTGCTGGTAGCGCCATACTCTCGCCTTAGAAAATTTCGTTTTAGAAAGAGACAGCTAGAGTCACAAATAAATAGCTTATAATTCGCTTGTTTTAACAAATACAAATTGAATTTCTTTTTTCACATTTTGTTATTAAATATTGGTAAATTTCTGTATGTCATAATTAAATATCTACATTTCAACAACAGTCAAATACCCTATTAGAACCACCAATAGTTACTATCCCAATGTGTCAATGACTTTCAATTCCAATAACAAGTCGACTAACGGTCAGCTTTACTAAATATTTAAGAGACATAGTTAAATCAATAAAATTGTTATTAAATACGACGTCTAAAGACGTAACAAGGATGAATCATATACAAATTCAATGTAAGTGGACCTGTCGAGATGAATAACGGATGAAATTTTATGAGAAGTGGTTTTTAAAACTGATCTACCTACTTATTATGAGTCATTATTTCTTGGCTTGGTTTTGTCAACCAAACAAATTTTGATGGCGAAAACAAAGTATTCATGAACACAATCAGTGAAGCTTTTTGTAATCTTTTTGGCTATAGGCATGTGGCATCACTTACCTGGGTGCTTAATACCATCAACTCTTATTGCGGTTTTGTTTAGAACCTGATCTGCTTCGCTTATTCGTACCACGACAGCTTAATATCAATGACATTTCACAACCGCTAAGCTGTCAGGAACTCTTATTTGACTTATAACCCGGTCGATTTAAGATGACACCTGCAGGTTATATCCGTCCCTCTCACTCTCCGGGCATGACAGAATCGACTGAAAGAGACGGGTAGAAGAAAAAGGACACAAATCGTTCGGTCATTAACATTTAGCAATTCATTTGCGATTCAGTTTTTACATAGTTTTTAGAAGGTCAGAGTACGAAAGAAAGCAATTCATTTTAGGAACCTATACTGCATCGCGCTATTTTTGAATCGCTGTCTTAAAGTTGATGGTAGGCACCCAGGGTGCCAGGGGGGGATACGTGCCCCCCCCCCCCCCAGACAGCCGTGTGTACATACTTGAACTTGTAGAAATAAACTTACTTGAAGTATGATACTTCAAGTTTATTTCTAACTGTTATCCTACTAATAATATAAAATATGTTATATAATTATACAATATTATAAATGATACGAAAGTTTGTGAGTATGGATGTATGGATGCCTGGATGTATGGATATTTGTTACTCTTTCACGCAAAAACTACTTTGCATCAGACATAGATAGGGCGTTTGTGCACTACACTGAATTTTACCGATCCGGAAAAAAACGGATGCGTGTATTTTAATAATTAATTATATATAATATTAAGAATTTATTTATTTCGTGTAGTTTCAAAGTTTCAAACCCTAAAATACACAAAATAAATAAATTCTTACTATTTTAAATGATTAATTATTAAAATACAAGCATCAGTTTTTTTCCGGATCGGTAAAATTCAGTGTAGTGCACAAACGCCCATAGGCTGGAATAACACATAGGATACTTTTTATCCTGATATTCCCACTGAGACGGGAACCACGCGGGTGAAACCGCGGGCGGCCGCTAGTTGTTGATATTTTTGAACATCCACCCCTCGTGCCCCTTTAAGAATAAAATCCTGGATTCGTTAGAAAGAGTCGGCTAAAGTCGCATTTAAGGCGCTACTCGGAAAAAGTATGGACTCTTTGATATAAAACTATAGGTCGGTTAGAGTTGTTATAAATCTGGTAATAAGATATATATTTATTCATACCTTTATCTAGAATCGTACCAAACGTGAAAAAATTGATGAGCTTCTTAAGGCGATACTCGGAAAAATTGTGCTGAAGCGAGATAGCAATGAGAAAACAACGCGCGCGGGAGCGAGACCGATTTTGCAGATTAGGCAAAAAAAACACAAAATCACTTCGTATTAAAAAACTACGCGATTTAAAAAAAACAGCTTCTATACGATCCTAAATATTATTGGTATTCACTAATTAACCCAATTTTCAATAGTGTAAGTAACCCCATTTAAGAATAATCTTCAATTTTCGTAAATTTTAGAGGTCTTTTCGAAAAGAAAAAGTGTCGAGGCAAAATCATAAAATCGTGTTTTTGAAACTATACGATTCTAGATAAAGGTATGAAGAAATATATATCTTATTACCAGATTTGTAACAACTGTAACCGTCCTATAGTTTTAAGTCAAAAGGTCCATACTTTTTCCGAGTAGCGCCTTAAATGTTACGTTTTAAGGGAAGCGAAACATGAAAAGCGTGTTTAAGACCTCAAACTGTGGGTATGGTCTGTTATCGTTTTTAATAAAACGCCTCAAAAAGGAGCACGTGACAAATAAAGCTGTCGATCATATAATTATACAGGGTGTCCCAGAATACGTGAATCAAATTGTCGTGGGAGATAGGTACCTTGAATAGTGATCTCTCAAGTGCGCTCAATAAAAAATTAAACTACCCTCATTTAAGGGTAATAATTGTTTTTTTTTACTTTTATTATTTGTGAATGATTGATTACTGAAATCATGTTTTTTGTCTCATTTTGAAATCTCTGTAAATACTTACTTGTTTTCTAATTAATTTTTTTTAAATGGTGCACATTTTTTTTTAAGTAGTTTATATCATGAGACCCTCACCACCAAGTGTAGCGATTAGGTCTCATCAGAACGAAACAAATGAGCCCAAACTCGAGGGGTTTCCTAGAGGTCATTAAGGAGTGCCACTGGCTACCTCCCTGCTCCATCATCAGACCCTCACCACCAAGTGTAGCGAATAGGTCTCATCAGAACGAAACAAATGAGCCCAAACTCGTGGGGTTTCCTAGAGGTCATTAAGGAGTGCCACTGGCTACCACCCTGCTCCATCATCAGACCCTCACCACCAAGTGTAGCGAATAGATCTCATCAGAACGAAACAAATGAGCCCTAACTCGAGGGGTTTCCTAGAGCTCATTAAGGAGTGCCACTGGTTTCCTCCCTGCTCCATCATCAGACCCTCGCTACCAAGTGTAGCGAATAGGTCTCATCAGAACGAAACAAATGACTTCAAACTCGAGGGGTTTCCTAGAGGTCATTAAGGAGTGCCACTAGCTTACTCGCTGATCCATTATCAGACCCTCACTACCAAGTGTAGCAAATAGGTCTCATCAGAACGAAACAAATGACTTCAAACTCGAGGGGTTTCCTAGAGGTCATTAAGGAGTGCCACTAGCTTACTCCCTGATCCATTATCAGACCCTCACCACCAAGTGTAGCGAATAGGTCTCATCAGAACGAAACAAATGAGCCCAAACTCGAGGGGTTTCCTAGAGGTCATTAAGGAGTGCCACTGGTTTCGTCCCTGCTCCATCATCAGACCCTCACCACCAAGTGTAGCGAATAGGTCTCATCAGAACGAAACAAATGAGCCCAAACTCGAGGGGTTTCCTAGAGGTCATTAAGGAGTGCCACTGGTTTCCTCCCTGCTCCATCATCAGACCCTCACCACCAAGTGTAGCGAATAGGTCTCATCAGAACGAAACAAATGAGCCCAAACTCGAGGGGTTTCCTAGAGGTCATTAAGGAGTGCCACTGGTTTCCTCCCTGCTCCATCATCAGACCCTCGCTACCAAGTGTAGCGAATAGGTCTCATCAGAACGAAACAAATGACTTCAAACTCGAGGGGTTTCCTAGAGGTCATTAAGGAGTGCCACTATAGCTTACTCGCTGATCCATTATCAGACCCTCACTACCAAGTGTAGCGAATAGGTCTCATCAGAACGAAACAAATGACTTCAAACTCGAGGGGTTTCCTAGAGGTCATTAAGGAGTGCTACTAGCTTACTCCCTGGTCCATTATCAGACCCTCACCACCAAGTGTAGCGAATAGGTCTCATCCAAACGAAACAAATGAGCCCAAACTCGAGGGGTTTCCTAGAGGTCATTAAGGAGTACCACTGGCTACCTCCCTGCTCCATCATCAGACCCTCACTACCAAGTGTAGCGAATAGGTCTCATTAGAACGAAACAAATGACTTCAAACTCGAGGGGTTTCCTAGAGGTCATTAAGGAGTGCCACTAGCTTACTCCCTGATCCATTATCAGACCCTCACCACCAAGTGCAGTGAATAGGTCTCATCAGAACGAAACAAATGACTTCAAACTCGAGGGGTTTCCTAGAGGTCATTAAGGAGTGCCACTATAGCTTACTCGCTGATCCATTATCAGACCCTCACTACCAAGTGTAGCGAATAGGTCTCATCAGAACGAAACAAATGACTTCAAACTCGAGGGGTTTCCTAGAGGTCATTAAGGAGTGCCACTAGCTTAGTCCCTGATCCATTATCAGATCCTCACCACCAAGTGTAGCGAATAGGTCTCATCAGAACGAAACAAATGAGCCCAAACTCGAGGGGTTTCCTAGAGGTCATTAAGGAGTACCACTGGCTACCTCCCTGCTCCATGATCAGACCCTCACTACCAAGTGTAGCGAATAGGTCTCATTAGAACGAAACAAATGACTTCAAACTCGAGGGGTTTCCTAGAGGTCATTAAGGAGTGCTACTAGCTTACTCCCTGATCCATTATCAGACCCTCACCACCAAGTGCAGTGAATAGGTCTCATCAGAACGAAACAAATGACTTCAAACTCGAGGGGTTTCCTAGAGGTTATTAAGGAGTGTCACTGTCTTACTCCCTGATCCATTATCAGACCCTCACTACCAAGTGTAGCGAATAGGTCTCATCAGAACGAAACAAATGACCCCAAACTCGAGGGGTTGTCTAGAGGTCATTAAGGAGTGCCACTAGCTTACTCGCTGATCCATTATCAGACCCTCACCACCAAGTGTAGCGAATAGGTCTCATGAGAACGAAACAAATGAGCCCAAACTCGAGGGGTTTCCTAGAGGTCATTAAGGAGTACCACTGGCTACCTCCCTGCTCCATCATCAGACCCTCGCTACCAAGTGTAGCGAATAGGTCTCATCAGAACGAAACAAATGACTTCAAACTCGAGGGGTTTCCTAGAGGTCATTAAGGAGTGCTACTAGCTTACTCCCTGATCCATTATCAGACCCTTACCACCAAGTGTAGCGAATAGGTCTCATCAGAACGAAACAGATGAGCCCAAATTCAAGCCCCCTTATTACAAAACGTGGACTAAAGTTAGACCTGGTTTAAAATTGATGCTAATTCTGTCTTTCATTTGGAAAATGAAAGTGACAGCACCAGTTTAGTACCAGTTTTAAACCATGACTTTTAGTCCACGTTTTGTTATAAGGCGGAAGGGGTTTCCTAGCAGCCATCGAAGAGTTCTATTGCCCACCTCTTGACTCCTTTATCAGATCAGCTCGACGGTAGCAAATTATTGGGATTTCATCGGATTCATATAAACTTGCAAGGTTTCAAATTTATACGACATTATAGAAGCAGGTTAAAATTGAATTCCCAGATTTTCTTACGTTGTGACTTACTTAGTTAAGTTAGTTACAGGTGAAGCTAATAAAAGCGTGATGTTTACGACCCATTCTCAGCGCTACCAAATCCCGCTCCCGAAACTTGACGCGTAGTATCGAAAACTTACTAGCTTTCCGCCCGCGGCTTCGCCCGCGTGGACTACACGACGTTTTCCCGCGGGAATGTGATGTTTTTCCGGGATAAAAAGTAGCCTATGTTCCTCTCCAGGCTACAAAGTATCTGTGTCCCAAATTTCAGCCAAATCCGTTCAGCCGTTTTGGCGTGATTGAGTAACAAACATCCAAACATCCAAACATCTAAACTTTCACATTTATAATATTAGTAGGATAAAAATGTTTTGTCGATTTACTTTACTTACTTTTGATGTGTTTATTTAAATAATAAGCAAATTTCTAGTAAGTAAAGCGATCCTACTGTTTCCCTTAAAGGATTTAAGGTCATAGCCCACTTAGACCGCACCGCTTCCACCCAACTAAAGTATGAACAACCAAATATGGACTTAATGTCGTTCACTGTAGATGCATTTTACAGTAACAATATAAAATAGCGAACAGCGCGCGGTCGGTAGTTGACGCCTCGCCTCGCCGCGCGGTCCGCGCTCTGACTGCTATCGGTCGCCGCGCCGTCGTCGCCGCTGCGCACCTATAGAGGGAATAGCAGTCGACGACGCGGGGACAGCTGAGAGTCTGCTAGCTGTCGCCGCGTGGACTGCTGGGTGCCTGCTAGCTGTCGCCTTCGTTTAGGGCGGTGTTGGGTTGGAGCAGTGTTGGAGCGGTGCGGTATAAGTGGGCTATGACCTTTAGGTTCAAATCTTAGTAGAAGCATTTTTATTTATTTATTTGCTTTTCGCCCGCGTTTTCCCGTCGGACTGTGACATTTTTCCGGGATAAAAGTAGACTATTTCACTCTCCAGTTCCTAAACTACATCCATACCAGAAATCACGTCGATGTGCTGCTCCATAGTGACTTGAAAGACGGACAAACACACTTTCACATTTATTATATTAGTTTGGTTTATAAATAGTTACACATTTCTTGCTTAGGAAATAAACAATGTCCTGAAAAATTGTGGTTTTTTGTTGGTGGTAGGACTTATTGTTCTTAGTCCGCCCTACCACCGTCTTATCTAAGTCTGACGCCATTAGGTACAATGATGTTTTCAGCATTATTTATTTATTATTTGTACGTACGTACAGTCAGGGACAAATTCAGTGAATTTGTTCTAACTTCTTTCCGTGTGGCTTGTGTCTCACCGTTCACTTGAAGACACCATGTTCATGGATACCCTAGCCTGCGTATTTGATATTCCTTAGCTCCTTTTAGTAAAGGAGCTCCTTTTAAAAAGAGCCTTATGAAATCTAGGCAATTTATAGCAACAGACACGTCATATTAACTTAACTAACACGAAGATTTCTACACCGTGCGCACGAAGTCGCAGGCAACAGCTAGTTATTACAAGCTTTTATTTAACTTGCCATGTTAGTAAGTTAGTTAGTTAGGCCCAGTTGCTCGTACATTACAGTAAAGTAAAAGTTAAAATTTAACTGATGTCAATTTTGACCTCGGAAAAGAAAAATACGTTGGTTATCTTAGGGTTAAAAGTGTTGACTGTACTATTTCATTAACCTTCCCTTAATAACTAATGTCAAAATTTAAACCACCCCCCCCCCCCCCCCACCCTGTCGGTTATTTTGAACGCCGTTAAATCTGTAATTTGACTGCTCGTTAAAGTAACCGCTGCTTCAACAACGCTTTTTAAATTTGACCGTAGGTTAATTTTACTTTAACCATAATTTAACCCTAAAGTTAACGTAACCAAGCTTCGAGCAACCGGACCTAGTGGGACAAATTTTCAAGCTAAATTTTACCCACTTCCCAGTGTCCGATTGAGCTGAAACTTTGCATACAGGTTTGGTTTGGATGAATTAAAGTACACAATCAACAAAAAAGCTAGTCATAAAAACGACGTTTTTACAAAAAAACTTATTTATATAGAAATACTTACTAGAAAAAAATTCGATCGAAAATCGTTTTTTTTTTCTAGTATTAAATCATACTTTTATATTGTTGTTCATCTTTTCACCTAATGCGGAACAAAAGACATCAACGAGCTTGCGTAAAGAATTTTATATCTAACTAGCGGATCCTCGCGGTATTACCCGCGTGGTACCCGTTCCCGTGGGAATATCGGGATAAAATATAGCTTATGTCATTCGGGAAGAATGAAGCTTTCTAATGGTCAAAGAATTTTTTAAATCGGTCCAGTAGTTCCCGAGCCTATTCGATGCAAACAAAAAAACTAACAATCAAATCTTTCCTCTTTATAATAGATTCAAGATTCAAGATTCAAATTTGTTTATTCAATTTAGATTGTTATTTACAATACTTGTGAACGTCATAGAAGCTACGCCATCGGTTCGCAAACCCTACAGCGGGAGGCCTTGGAGAAGAACCGGCAAGAAACTCCAAGGGTTGTTTTTTTCTCCCTGTTTTATTTCATACAGAGTCGTCAAATTGAAAAATGACCTTAACATGGTATGACTAAGGTCAGTTTCCATCACAATTACACAATGGGTTATGATAAAAACAGTTAAGTATAGGCGAACTAATGATCATAGCGGGGTGAAAATCATTTAAAATGACCATTGTGACAAAAATGAAACAAAAATGATATTGTAACAAAAATGAAACTCGTAACAAAAAATAACAAAGCTGAAATATTAGGGTCTTTTCACAAGTCACATAAAACTGATTTATTTTTTCCAGGAACAATAAAAATCATTATTTTTATGATTCTTATATTTAAAAAAACACTTATAATAAAAAAAATATTTAAACTTTCATAAACGCAAAGACTTCATTCATTGGTAGCTGGTTGGTAAAATCAATGTCAATGACACTTATACTCTGTACAGTCACGATCAATAATATGTAAACAAAAACATTTATGGGCATTCTGTTCTTTCAGCCTCTGTCTACAAGGACGCTGTCGTTCGGCTGCTGACATCGGCATTCTAAAAAGAAAAATATTAAAAAATTGCATTGTGAATGCAAAAAAGTAAAAATTTATATAAGAAAAATATTGTTATTAAAAAACAAAATGGACAAATAACCAAACCGCACAATAACAGCATGGATACTACGTAATTAAAGTCTGGAAATACATAAAAACACATAACCCCTCATTTTGGACATCACCGTGGTTAGGTAAAAAAATCTGTCTTGTGAATGCGGCTTTTGTTCCTTTTTGTTATATAATTTTTGTTACGTGATAAAAAAACGTGCCGACCCATAACAAAAATGAACAAACTTACTACTTGGAATAGAATCGAAAATATTTTAAGCCAAACAAGACCGTCATGAGTAAAAGCTGTTTGCATTTCAATCAAGCTCGAAAACAAATCGTCTATATGAATCGATTAATTATATATAAGAATTTTCTTAACTGCAAAGTTTGGTAGGCAACAAAAGTGATGAATCAAAATTGTAATTTTCGCACGGAGACAGAAAACCACGCGTTCACTCACTTTTTCATGCGATGACAAAATGACCGACACATAATCGCTTCTTGCATCTGATTGGCTCCTTAGAGAGCAAGTGTTGCTCTTTGGTAAACATTAGATAATACTAAATTAGATCGTTAGAAAAATGAATAACGAAAATGAACACAATAATGGACATTTATTTGAGGACAAAAATTTATTTTAAGAAATAAGAAAATAAAATAGTTTAACCCGATATCAGAGACAAATCATGTGTTTTAAACAAAAAATAATAATTTGTTTTAATACTGTTTTTTATTATATTTATTTAGATGTACTTTGTAACGCTAGTCACGAAGAGGACAAATTATTTTGTATGGAGAAAATCCGGGTTCGGCGCGATTAAAGGAGGATATTTATTAAATACTGACAAGATGCATTGAAATTTATTTATATTTGTTGAGATAATGTTCCATTCTACTAACGTGAGTACTCATTGCTTTATTTAAAAGAATATTTTGTGAAATATCGCGCGTGGACAAATTTTGATGTCAAAATGGTCATTTTAAATGATTTTCACCCCGGTGAACAATTTTCAATTACTTAGGAACTCTACTTAAAGCTTTAATATTAGTTAAAAACAAAAGACAATTCTACTATATACTGTAAGCTGCGCCATACATGTTTCAAATTTTAATGTAATTCTTAATAAAATGAATAAAAACAAAAGAAAACACATTTTAAGGCAAGCAGATAAGAGCAGACCCATTCCCACTGGCAGCACCCGTTCACGAGCATGACGCATGAACCAGCCATCGCTTCGCTCAACCATATTTTAGGGAACGCAACGACCCGCCTCACACGCCACCACCGTAGAAATGTTTTAGTGAGCATGACATACTCAAACTGCCTACCATAAATGACCGAATTAAAAGCTTAACTAATATAAACGCTAATAATCTATACTAATATTATAAATGTGAAAGTGTGTTTGTTTGTTTGTTTGTTTGTTTGTTTGTCCGTCTTTCACGTCAAAACGGAGCAACGGATCGACTCGATTTTTGGTATGGGGATAGTTTGGGAGCTGGAGAGTAATATAGGCTACTTTTTATTCCGGAAAATTATAAAATAAAAATGATTATTTTGTTTAGAAAATCGATAAACTGTCGTACTATACAAAACTGTCATTTCTTCCATAGCCGCTTCCAAAGAGGTATGTCAAAGAGTATTGTCATCACTGACGTTTTAGCCGCTTTGGATTACCTACTTTTTAATAAGTGACATTTCTTGCAGGCAGTGTATAAAACTTCTTCGCGATCATTTATTTTCGTCTGTCTATCTATAATAGATGTTGGTGATACGAAGTTTACCGGGTCCACTATAATTTCTGGCAAAACAACGTTTGCCGGGTCAGCTAGTATAAAATATATATTAGTATAGACTAGATTTACGCCCGCGGCTTCACCCGCGTGGACTTCACGACGTTATCCTGCGGGAATGTGATATTTTTCCGGGATGAAAAGTAGCCTATGTTCCTCTCCAGGCTACAAAGTATCTGTATCCCAAAGGAGATCAGTCAAATTGGACCAAAAAAGTAAAAGTGTCGGCCAACGAAAATAAATTGCACATCACTATTGTAAACAGTGTAGCGATCATTTTTTGTTATGACGTCAATAGTGTACGATTAGCGGCCAAGCAGTTATTCAAGTTTGAAAATGTCATTTTTTCTTCATTTTCAAAATTGAATACAGCTTGGTCAAAGTGCGGCCAACAAAAATAAATTGCACTTTACTATTGTAAATAGTGTAACAATCACTTTTTGTTATGATGTCAACAGTGTACGATTAGTGGCCAAGCAGTTATTCAAGTTTGTAAAGGTCATTTTTTTCTCTTCATTTTCAAACTTGAATACAGCTTGGCCAAGGTGCGGCCAACAAAGATGTCATAATAAAAAATGATCGTTACACTATTTACAATAGTAATGTGCAATTTATTTTTGTTGGCCGCACTTTGGCCAAGCTGTATTCAAGTTTGAAAATGAAGAAAAAATGTCATTTTTAAACTTGAATAAATGCTTGGCCACTAATCGTACACTGTTGACGTCATAACAAAAAACGATCGTTACACTGTTTACAATAGTAATGTGCAATTTATTTTAGTTGGCCGCACTTTGGCCAAGCTGTATACAAGTTTGAAAAAAAAAGAAAAAAATTGACCTTTTTAAACTTGAATAACTGCTTGGCCACTAATCGTACACTGTTGACGTCATAACAAAAAACGATCGTTACACTGTTTACAATAGTAATGTGCAATTCATTTTCGTTGGCCGCACTGTGGCCAAGCTGTATTTAAGTTTGAAAATGAAGAATAAATGACATTTTTAACTTGAATAACTGCTTGGCCACTAGTCGTACGCTGTTGACGTCATAACAAATAATGATCGTTACAGTGTTTACAATAGTAATGTTTAATTTATTTTTGTTGGCCGACCATTTTACTTTTTTAGTCCAAACATGTATGAAGCTTGACTGATCTCCTTTCAGCCAAACCCGTTCAGCCGTTTTGGCGTGATTGAGTAACAAACATTTCTAATAATAGTAGGAAGTAGGATATTTTTATAACACTGACAACTTGTGTTTATAAGAAGATGATCTTATTGAAATTAAATACTAATTTAATTAAACGTTAAATTAAATATAAATGTAATAAAGAATTAATAAAGAATGTAATAAATATATTGCTACGATTATTTAAAGCCCACTTATGAAATGCAGAAATCGAAAAAATATGCACAAATACAGATGATAAGAATCAGTTTTTTTGTCCAGTTGACAGCATACCAAGAACACTGCAAAACAGCTCTTAACACGTATGAAATAAGGGTGCCCTCATGTTAAACATGATGGTTTTGACTGTAAATTGAACGGTTCGAGTATATAGAGACCTCAAAGATGACTCTACCATAAAACTTCGACCACGAAAAATAAGAAAATTTAGATTTCAAGTTAAACTGTATACCTAAAAATCCTTTGCTGCCTTAACAAAAAAAAAGTTATCTCTATATGCCATCCTCAAACCGCTGTTATCGACTTATCATCAACCAAAGCTTTCCTTTGCATACCGGAGCTTAAAAAAGCTGCCCGGAATCAGTGCAGCGAAGCGAAAAAAAGTAACTGTTGGAAAGTAATTTACATTGGGAGCCAGGCTTGCACTCCGTTCAGTACGACCGCAGTCGCCTAGCGGTCAAGAACCGACGCGCACAACTTTCTTGAAAAAAAAAACAATTTAAAAATATAAAAGCGCGCGCTTACCGAACGTCAAAAATTAGGTTCTTCACTTGTCATCGTTGAAAGTAATTAAAAAGAGGATTAAGAAAAAAAAGTTCAGACGAAAGGAGGTTGATATAATCTTATGTTGTTAATCAACGGCTTTTAGTACGAATAACTGTTAAGCTGAAGTGCCGGTGGATAATGAGTACGCTGTGATTGTGAGAGTATCGTCTTGGTGCGAGCTGAACAGGTGAATATTTAAAATTGATTTCAAATGCACCGTTTGTTTGTGGTGAACCTTATAATTTGTGCTCAATGTGAATTTCGCGCTCCCGAAACGGGCGTTCCGTTATAAATATTAATTGGTTGCAACTTTTATGGTATACGCAGCATGGAATGGAACGTGAACTTTTTATTTTTTCTTTCGTCTAAGGAGTTTTTAATAAGGTCGTTACACACCATTACTTTGAAAAGGCAATGGTTGAAAGAGTCGCGGTTTTTTCTGCAGTTATTCAACGTTCGGTGTCGACTTGATCGGGATAACGGCCCTGCAATCATAGGTTGTTGCTCTTCCTACTCCGCGGAGGCCGAGAAATAAAGCACTTAGTTTTGTAAAGGAAGGTTGAGAGCTTAAGAACTAGCATTAAGGGTGCCAGCCAGTATAGTTTTACATCTTTTTAAGTTTGACAAAAATTGAAACCTCTTTATTGGAATTCAAGTACTTAATAAAGTTTTATACCTTTTGTTGCCCGTGGTCCGAAACAAAAAATACATCTTTTAATAAATGGTAACTTGGTAGTCTGGTATTATTGCAATTAGGCTCGAAGATGACCTCATGTGGGTACAATTTGAATTCTTGTGTGTAATAGATATATGGGAAAAATAAACCGGTTTATTTGCCATTGTGAACAAATTACATCCAGCAATTTATCCTATCACTATAAATCATCAAATTAAACTAACCACATAGCTCAAAATAAGATTTCAAATTTGATTAATGCTGCTTCGGAAATACCACCTACTTTTTGCCGTCGCACAAAAAAATGCGAGGACATAAAAAGAACTCTTTAGCTCAAATGTTTACTTATCTGTTCTGTGTGCCGTTGGGGCCGCGGCACAAATGTGGGTCAGTGAAATGATCGAAACACAGTCCCGTATAGCGTATGGCTTTCGTGTCCGCTTCTGACCGATTTTAACACTCGCCTTACTGAGAAAGGCTGACTGACATTCTTTTTTTTTTGGTATTAGATTTTTGGGGTAACTTTCTTTCGAGGCGACACTATAAAACACCTAATTTGGAGTTGAACTTGTCTTTTTTATCGAATCACAGACAAATGTAGAGTTTTTTTGCTCGTTTGTTATTAGATGCGTCTGGTCATTATTTTAGCATTACTACCATTACTCCTTTGTGTAATACTTAGATAACTTTTGTAATTAATGTAATTTTAGAAAAATACTTTAAAACTAGTGGCTTCCCGCGGTTTAACTCGCGTGGTACCCGCTCCCATGGGAGATCGGGATAAAAAATGGCCTATAGCACTCGTGAATAATGTAGCTTTCTAATCTATACTAATATAGATATAAATACATTATATAAAGAGGAAAAATTTTATTGTTTGTTTGTTTGCATCGAATAGGCTCCGAAACTACTAGACCGATTTAGAAAATTCTTTCACCATAAGAAAGCTACATTCTTCCCGAGTGACATAGGCTATATTTTATCCCGATATTCCCAGGGGAACGTGTAGCACGCGTGTGAAACCGCGAGGATCCGCTAGTGGTAAAATATTTTAAAAAATCGGTCTAAAAGTTTTTGAGACTATCCATTAATTACAAACAAACAAAAAGTTAAATCTTTCGTCTTAGTAATATATATTTTTTATTTTACTTTTATTTATTTTCACACTTAGGTACATCTTTCATTACAGCATTAGTAAATATCCTCATTGATTACTAAATGAGTGCATTTAGATTTAATAATAAAATAATTTCTACACAAATTTTCAAGTTGTTTGTATCTATAAAATTGATGTTATGGAAAAATAACGATCTTTTGACGACGCACTAACTCCTACGTACCATTGACCGTACCTACTTAACTTATTTTAAATCCCGTCTTAATCTCACCCAGGTTGCGTACAATAGGTACTTATCTAAGTATTTATTTTACGAAGAGGATAAAAGTTGGTATTTTGATGGCACTAAAAAAATCACTCTTATCATTAAGTTATCAATATTCAGTAAGTAAAGTGCTTGCAAGATATTTTTTCGGTTTCGGTTCATATTCGAAGAATCAAATCTTGTGCCGTAATGTTTGTTAAAATTTAAGTAATTTTTAACGATAAAATTAGTTAATTGAAAACACCATCAGCCTGGTAACGGTTTTTCCAAACAGCTAAGTACAGGTTTCTTAATAACTTTATCCCGTAAGCGAGAACTGGTAACAAGTAATGTATTTTTTAAGTTTCATGTTAACCTAAATTTTGTTTCCTCAGCGATGCAAATTCCATCGTCATTTTGGTGAAGACATTTGTCTGAATCAAGTGTGGCTTGTGTGATGTTTTTAACCGACTTCAAAAAAGAAGGAGGTTATCAGTGCAACCTGTATGGGTGTGATATGGTTGGAATTGGATAATATTTGAGTATAGCGTCTATTTAGACTTCCAAGCGCGTGTGCTTATTTTCGTAAGTGATGTAAGGGTATGGTTAAAGGTATTCTTTTTGATTTAGGTCAGGTGTATTCCAACTTAGAGAACTGTCCAATTTTTGTAAAAATCGGTTAAGTTACTACTTTTAGAGATGTGATTATTTATGATACAATCTACTATAAATGGCTTTGCGGTGTTTTTCTTTTACAATTTTTCTATACTTACAGATTTTCACTGTAAATGCATAAAATTAATTTTATATAATTATGGTACAATTGACTTATCTCGAAAAGGGCGCTACTTACACCGTTTATTAAATACTAGCGGCCGCCCGCAGTTTCACCCACTTGGTCCCGGTTCCCGTAGGAATATCGAGATAAAAAGTATCCTATGTTTTAATCCCGACAACCTACTATCTGTGTGCCAAATTTCAACCAAATCCGTTAAGTTGTTTTTGCGTGAAATAGTAACAAACATCCATACATCCATACTCACAAACTTTCACATTTATTATTATAAATTTAGTAGGATGTTCCTAAATATTTAATTAAGTTCGTAAACTTATAAAGGCCTTTTGCAAAAAGGCACAAACGATTCTCCGCCGTTTCAGCATGAGTGGAGAAAACCAGTTGGTAGCGATCGAGCATCGCGGATCTTTCCGCATTGCTCAGACCAATGGTGGGTGGGTGTAAGCGGTGCTCACTTATAAATTGAAGTTGAGTCCAATCAACAATACCTCCGATCAACAATACCACTGGATAACGCCTCAGGGACTTAGGGTAAGACCGATAGGCTTATCACGTAACTTGCAAAAGCCAAGCGATAGCAAAAATCGCGCATTGGTCGAAAATCGCAAATTCGAGGTTTGTATTTGTATGTAGATTCAACCCGATTAGCGATTTTAGAGCAATAATTGCGCGATTTTTGCCATCGCTTGGCTCTTGCAAGTTACGTGATAAGCCTGCGGGTTACTGTGGCCCTAGGGGGTAACTTTGACCGCGTTTGTTCTGCGATAGATAGGTAACCAACTGGGCATATTATTACTTCCCCTAATCCATGGACAATGGCCTGCAGCTGATAGAAAAAAAATCACATCACAGGACGACGGTATGTTTAAAAACTGTTTTCGGATGTAGGTCCATTGTTACCCCTAGGGCCAAAGTAATCTAATTTTATATTACACAAATCAAATATGGCAACGACTGACTTTTGTTTCAAACGGAGAAAAAGGCTATGTTACGATCTCACGTCATAAATCTATACTCAATACAAATAAATAAAATTGGCGTGTCTGTTTGTAATATTAAAATAACCGCTCAAATAACAACCTCAGTGATTGAGGATTCCGGGAGTAGTGCGCTTCCATCTTCAGCCTTATCACCACTTAACATCAGGTGTGATGAAGGCTAAGTGCTACCCCGTTGTGGATAAAAAAAATGAAAAAAAATACCGCTTTTTACTACATGCATGTGATTTATATATACGGTACATACCAAAATAAATTTTTTTAAAATTGGCTGCCGCTAGTTAAGAAATAAGAGCGCACCTTTCTGCTAACCCGTTGTGGATAAAAAAATAACAAAACATTTAACAAACAGTTGACGTAACACAAGTTGTTGGAGACTCGTAGGTACCGCTATCCAGAGCCGAGGCGACGGGACACGAGGACTGAAGAAATAATGCAGCCGCTTTCACAATTACTCGTTTATTGTCATAAACAATGTTATTCTTAATTAAATTAAAGGTAAGGGAATGTGATGCCAGTCGATAGTTTTAGTTATTTTGGAGGACACCGGGACACGCAAAATTAATAGTTTTGTTGAAGTGCAAAGACCAAAGAGAAGAGAAGATTAAAATTATAGGGTCAAGCGCGAGCGTGGCGAACGAACGAACCACAGACCATCCATCGGTGAGACAAGGGCGCGAGATCGGTAGTCCTCTTCTCGCGCTGTGGGAAAGAGACGCGCCGCTGCTGCTGTCTCGCTCTTGCGCGTTAACATGCTGCCCCCCTTGGAACATTGTGTTGTTCCAACGGTGGAAGGGGACAAAGTCTATTGAAGCCCCTTCGTAGTGTGCCTGATGAGGTGCGGACGTCGGCCACCCGGACGACGCCGTCGGAGCCCGGATACACGGCCGTAACTCTGCCTATGGGCCACTTGTTTGGCGGCAACTTCTCGTTCTTGATTAGCACCATCTGCCCCAAGCCTGGTTGACTGCCATCTACTCGCCATTTGTTTCTACGTTGCTGTTCTGAAATACATTCCAGGCAATAACGTTTCCAGAAGTGATTAGAGAGAGCTTGAATCCGCTTGTATCTGGTTAATGAACAGATGTTTCTTTCTTCGACCTGGGGTGAGGGTAGAGCCATGTGCGTACGACCAATCAAAAAATGAGCTGGAGTAAGTGGTGTAAGATCTGAAGGATCTGATGAAATAGGCGTTAGCGGCCTCGAATTGAGTGTCGCTTCAATTTGTACTAACAACGTATACATTTCCTCATAATCTAAATTTGCCATAGCCGATATGCGCTTCAAATGATGCTTGATTGACTTTACTGATGATTCAGCTAGCCCATTAAAATGTGGGCTGTATGCCGGATAGAATTGAAAATTAATTTCATTTTCAGATGAGTAAGTAGTTATGGCATCGCAATTACTCTTTAGAAATTTTGACAGTTCATTCGCGGCACCCACAAAATTAGTCCCGTTATCTGAATAAATGGTAGAGGGCTTCCCCCTGCGAGAAATAAATCTATTTAAAGCCGCTATAAAAGCTTGTGACGACAAGTCGGTGACAAGTTCCAAATGCACCGCACGAACCGCCAAACAAACAAATACACAAATGTATGCTTTTACCATTTGACAACCTCTACCTTTTCTGTTCGCTATCAGTATTGGACCCGCATAATCAACGGCTGTGTTAGTGAATGGAAATTCGGCATGTAGTCTTTGTGATGGTAAGTTACCCATGATGGGTTGGAATGACTTGGCTGCAAATCGACAACAGCTCATACAATTACGAGTCACTTTCCTTGTCAAATTTCTACCACTAACAATCCAATATTTTTGTCGTAAAGTGGCCAATAGTAATTGTGGTCCACCATGCAATAATATTTTATGATAATATTCTACCAGTAAGTTTGTGATATGATGTGAGGAGTGTAATAGTATTGGATGTTTAAGATCATAACTATAGTTTGAGTTAGATAGTCGTCCTCCTACACGAATAATGCCATTACTATCTATAAATGGGTTCAAATGTAGCAGTTTGTCTTTAGGTGGTAGTTTATGACCCTTTGATAACAGACTATACTGTTTAAAAAATAAGTGTTTTTGTACTATTCCACATAAAATTAAATTTGCATTTTTATATTCAGAGGCCCGCAGAGATCCAGTTAATTTACTTGAATTTCTGCAATTGTGAATGAATCGTTTTATATATATAATTACACGTTGTAGTTTTACAAAACTAGAATATTTATAAATGAAGTTAGTTTCTGTGGAATCATCGTCCAAGAACAGATTTGTTTCAACCTTAACTTCAGGTAACTCAACGCTTGCTAGGTGTGGCTGCCTAGGAAACAATGCTTTACTATTGTGTAAGAAATGAGGTCCTTCCCACCACAAGGAAGAATTTTTGAGCTGCGCTGCATTAACTCCCCGTGACCCAATATCTGCAGGGTTTAAACCTGTAGGTATATAATTCCATTTAGTTAGATCACTGTTAGCACGAATTTCCTTTACCCTATTATGAACATATTGTTTTAATTTTAGTTTAGAGGATTTAATCCAGCCCAGCACAATCGTTGAGTCACACCAAAATAATTCATTGTCTATTTTAAGCCTTAATGACTGCTTTGCCTTTTTAACTAATTCCATAGTAAGCACAGCTCCACACAGTTCTAGCCTTGGCATGGTAAGTTTTTGCTTGAGAGGAGCAACCCTACTCTTAGCTAACAATAAATGTACTGATACAGAACCATCTTCGGACACTGATCGTAAGTATACACATGCTGAATATGCTTTGATGGAAGCATCGCTGAATGCGTGTATTTCAACACGACTGAAACACTCGCAAACAACTCTGCGTGGTATTGTAATAGTAGCTAGGTCAGGTAAGTCACTACATAGTATAAAACAAAGTCGCTTTCTCTGTCCCTATGTCCCTTTGTATGCTTAAATCTTTGAAACTACGCAACGGATTTTGATGCGTTTTTTTTAATAGATAGAGTGATTCAAGACAAAGGTTTATATGTACTTTTTATCCCGATATTCCCACGGGAACGGGAACCACGCGGGTGAAACCGCGGGCGGCCGCTAGTATTTAATAAAATTATTCCAAAGAACTTCTAAGTCATGAGGTAAATTTTCGTCCCATGATATATTTTTTGCCCAAAGGGCCTGGAGAATAAGCTTTGCTTGAAGCATGCATGGATTAATTAGCCCTAGGGGATCAAATATCTGTGCTATTATTGATAGGATTGTACGTTTGTTTGTATTATGTTTTTGTATATTATTGTGTGTGGATGAAAATAACAATAAATCTTGCTTACACGACCATAATAGCCCTAATGTTTTTGAATATTCTTCACTACTTAAATTTAATAATTTGTCATTATTGTTTTCACCCACGACTTTGTTTAGTATATATGTTGAATTAGAATGCCATTTTCTCAAATGGAAATGAGCCCCTTCCAACTCTTGAATGATGCCCTTGCAAGTTTCAATCAAAATTTGTTCATTATCATTACCTGTGATAAGATCATCGTAATACATATCTTTGAGGATTGTTTCACCTACAGTTACTTGTGAACAATTTTTGCCCAATTCTGTTAGACATCTAGTGGCCAAATATGGTGCAGAAGCGGTTCCATAACTGACCGTATTAAGTTTATATTGTTTAATGGGTTGCTCTGGATCCGATCGCCAGAAAATTTGCTGTAACTTCCGTTGGTTTTCATTGACCCAAATCTGTCGATACATTTTCTCAATATCGGAAGTTACAACAAACCTGTGCTGACGAAATCGAATGAGTATAGCTATCAAATCATCCTGTATAACAGGTCCTATGTGCTGGATGTCATTAAATGATTTCCCCGATGTTGTTGCCGCTGAGGCATCAAATACTATTCTCAACTTGGTAGTCAAGCTGCCTTCCCGCTCAACTCCGTGATGTGGTAAGAAATATGAACAGTCATCCTCATGTGGATTAGTGTTTTCCGTCATGTGACCTAGTGATATGTATTCGTTAATAAACTCTGTGTATTTTTGTTTATATGTTGGACTGCGTTTGAATTTTCGTTCTAATGAATGAAATCTTGTTAGTGCTTGGTTTCTAGAATCACCTAAACATTGGATCGATTCCTTTAATGGTATAGTGACTACAAATTTGCTGTCATCTGGGTGACGTGTAGTTGTTTGTGTGAATATGGTTTCGCACTCACTCTCACCGTTAGAGTAAGGTTGTTGAGCCGTGGAAACTGATTCATATTCAAAAAATTTGTTAAGTTTCTCTTCAAGCTCTATGCTATTCAAGAAATGACAATGGACTGTATTATAGGTGCGTAATGTATTGGATGAGTGTTTGTTGTTTTGTATAGATCCGGAAACAAGCCATCCTAGTGTTGTTTCAACTAATGTAGGCATATGCTTTCCTAAATTGATATGATTATTGGATAGAACATGCCAAAAGATGTCAGCCCCCAACAACATCTGAACTTCGGATGGATTGTTGAAGCCTGGATCAGCTAATTGGATGTGACTGGGTATGTTTAGTAAATTAGTGTTGATTTTTGTTGCTGGAATTAATTGTGTGATTTGTGGAACAACAAAGCATTTTATTTCTGTCGTATAGCCACTGTTTGTTAGAGATGAAATAGTTACTTCACATTGTTTTGTAATTTTAGATAATTGATTATTTAATCCACGTACTGTTATTGCAGTGGAATAACTAGGAATATTTAATTGTTTAAATAATGAGTCTGTAACAAAACTTGATGTGCTGCCATTATCGAGCAGTGCACGAACCTGGTGTACCTCCCCATTGTTGTCCATTACATTAACTATAACAGTTGAAAGAAATACAAAGTCTTGTGTATTATGTGTTGTTGAAAGTGTAACATTATTTGTTTGGGGTACTTCAGTAATAGAATTCTGTGTTTTTTGTGGAGTGGTAGTAGGTAATACCACACAATCAGTAGGAGTAGATTGAGACTGTTGAGTTTGTTGAGTTGGTATATGTATCATAGTGTTGTGTCTCTGTGAACATATCCTACAAGGTCCCAATCTACAATTTTTATCTGTATGTCCCGAGCGAAGACAATTTTTACATAAATTTAATTTCCTTATTTTGTCAATTCTAACTTCAATTGGCATTGTTTTAAATTTTAAACATTGATAAATAGTGTGTTTATTTAGGCACACGGGACATAAAGGCAAATGTTTTGTGATAGGTGTTTGGTTTAAAAATGTTTTTGGTCTAACATGAGTGATGTCACTATGCCTGCGTGTCTTGTTATGTGTTTCCTCCATAGTCTCTAAATAGTCTGCACGATTCTTTAAAAATGTATGAAATTGCTCTAATGTTGGAATATCTTGAAGTGAATTTCTGTATGTTTCCCATTCCCTAATAGTATAATTGTCTAACTTGTTAGAAACCATGTGAATCAATAATATATCCCAGTGTTCAACAGATAGCTCTAATGTTTTTAAACATCTTAAATTTTTGTTGATAGTATCTATTATATTCCGCAACAATTTTGGAGATTCTCTAATAATTGGTTCAATATTGAATAATGCTTGAATATGGTTATTAATGAGAAGCCTACGGTTATTGTATCTGCTACACAACAACTCCCATGCCACAATATAATTTTCCGAAGAAAAGTCTAAAGATTGTATCACTATTGCCGCACTATCTTTCAGCGAAGCTCGTAAGTAATGAAATTTGTGTATGTTTGTAATAGATGTGTTATTGTGTATGAGCGATTTGAAAGTATCATGATACTCGAGCCAATCCTGATAGCGTCCAGAGAAGGTTGGTAAGTGGATGGTAGGTAATTTAATGTTTGGCCCACCTGCGGATGCACCATTGACTGAACCTGTCTCCGACTCCTCGTTGTGCCTCTCAGTCTGAGAGGCATGAGGACATGCTGAGCCGTCACTCTGAGAGTCTCAGAGTGACGGCTCAGCATGTCCTGAGCAGTAGCAACAGCGCTGAAGTAGGATGCCTCGAACGCTTCCCTTTCTCCGAACTCAGAATCTGGAATTTCCGTCAAATTTTCTATTTCAGTTTGAGTTGAATCAAAATCATTGTACAATTGGTCAATTTTATTTAATCGTGAAGTTAGCTCGTGCAGCTGTAACTTATTTAGAGTTTTATTTTGAATTAGAGGTTCAAGGAATGATTTAAAAATTGTGAGTTTTGACTTTTGCGATGCCCTAGTTCGCTTTAATGTTTTAAGATCCAACTTTAAATGAAATATTGGTGCAAATATTTAAATGAAATATCGGTGCTTAAATTATTTATCAAATTGTATGCTGAAAACATGTAAGTAGGTACCTATTTAATTTGTACACCAAAAAACAAATGTAGGTCTTTAGAATGATCGATTGATGGGTCGTACTTACAGCACAGCTAACCACAAACCCTTTTCTTGGTTTGGCACATGGCACATGTAAATGGCTTCTTGAAATGCACGATGATGGATAACGTGCTATGAAAATCGACCGTCTTCTGATGTCCGCGCCGCGGATTCCGTCGTGTTTTTTGGTCCCCACCGTTACTTCTTGGTCCAATCTTGGATTTCTTTCTCACAATTTCCTTGGAGCCTTGCTCTTGAAGCATCCGGCTCGAAACAATGTTGGAGACTCGTAGGTACCGCTATCCAGAGCCGAGGCGACGGGACACGAGGACTGAAGAAATAATGCAGCCGCTTTCACAATTACTCGTTTATTGTCATAAACAATGTTATTCTTAATTAAATTAAAGGTAAGGGAATGTGATGCCAGTCGATAGTTTTAGTTATTTTGGAGGACACCGGGACACGCAAAATTAATAGTTTTGTTGAAGTGCAAAGACCAAAGAGAAGAGAAGATTAAAATTATAGGGTCAAGCGCGAGCGTGGCGAACGAACGAACCACAGACCATCCATCGGTGAGACAAGGGCGCGAGATCGGTAGTCCTCTTCTCGCGCTGTGGGAAAGAGACGCGCCGCTGCTGCTGTCTCGCTCTTGCGCGTTAACACAAGTGTTTCTTATTGAGGGAATCGAAATTCGGCCGACCCTCATATAAAATCTGGGAAAAAAAAAATACCGCTTTTTACTACATGCATGTGATTTATATATACGGTACATACCAAAATAACATTTTTTTTTCAATTTTTGTCTGTCTGTTTGTTCCGGCTAATCTCTGCAACCGCTGGACCGATTTTGACGGGACTTTCACTGGCAGGTAGCTGATGTAATAAGGAGTAACTTAGGCTACTTGTTATCCAGATATTTCTACGGGAACGAGAACCACGCGGGTGAAACCGTGGGCTGCCGCTAGTTAAGAAATAAGAGCGCACCTTTCTGCTAACCCGTTGTGGATAAAAAAATAACAAAACATTTAACAAACAGTTGACGTAACACAAGTGTTTCTTATTGAGGGAATCGAAATTCGGCCGACCCATATAAAATAGCATTGTAAAGATAAAAATAAGTATAAAAAATCTCGTCACTTTCGATATCCGAAACTTTATAAAGCAAAAGTGGAAGAGGAAAACCAGAGACTAAATTAGAAACCTTTTTTGAATGGGCCTAAGTTATTTATTGCTATTATGCCAGTTCTGGTGGGTTGCTCTTGAATCCGATTGAATTAGTACAAAGATTTGTCCATTGGAATTTCATTTAAGAGTTGGTCAACTTTGCACGAGAAAATTATGCGATTAAAATGCAAAGTTAAGTTTTCAATGATTCACTCCCTTTATTTTACTTTCTTGCCAATTTTTTTATGTATAGAGTACCTTTTAGTGTCAGAGTCCACGCCATACATCTTGGCGTGCGTCAGAGGGCGCTGATCGCCGTGGTCGGTTGGAAAAATAAGCCTTATTCCCGTGTCATAATTTAGTTCCAAAAACTGATATGATATACAGAGGGTTTCGTGTCAGTTATAGTTATAGATTTTGCTCTAGTCTTCTTTCGTTCATTGTTTGGTTTGCCTTTGAAATTGTTGTCAGCAAACGAAGTGTACTTACAAAACAAGACAAACAAACTATGATTTGAAAATAAATATACTTAATATATTATCACACCATCACATACATTGTTCCAATACCAAATACACCATACACTATTAGGTATTATGGAAATTAGAAACAACGACGAGTATACGACAATAACACATAGATACTGTGAGAGATCTCACAGTCTCTCACTTTATTCTACAGGTATTCTTCAATAAAATACTTTCCTCTGATAATTGGGTTTTTATTTCATTTTTCTCTGTATTATTTTAATATAAAATATGTTATATTTTTAAAGGAACTTCTCTCTTTATTACCGTCTAGTATATGACTGCGTCAAATCCATCTTTCATTTTTAAACTCATATTTTTTAAAGATTGATTTGAGAATATAATCGTAAAACAGTTTCTATTCCTTTTTAAAAAGCTAACTGCCCACAGCCTACAATTTCATCTAACGGCTGTGGTTATACACACTACAATTATTCCCCCCTCCATTAAAAAAAAAAAAAAAATTTTCATCGGAGAAAAAAAATTTTTTTTTCATCAGGTGACAAACCTAAGAAAAAAATTTCGATCATACATAAGGCATGACCCTCAAAATACATACCTAACTACACTTAAGGTGTAGATCCTAACCCCAAACTCCTATCCACACTTAAGGCGTAGACCCTACTTAACCAATAACCTATCCACACTTAAGGTGCAGACCCTACTTAAATAATCATTACAAGTTCCAGTACATTTTGTATCGCGACTTAAAATCTAAACTAGCTAAGACCAGAAACGGAATTATAAACCATAGAACCATGGAAACATGACCCAGCTAGGATCTAGCTTCTCGAACGATCATCATTCAATAAACTATCTGGCAAAAAAAACTGGTCTAAAAATTTATTATTATTATTATTATTATTATTTATTAGGTATACCAACGATTGTTACAACAGTAAGGACACTTAAGCTAGTAGTTCATTTAAATCTAATTGTACAATCAATTATAGGTATAACACCACATGCTCTACCTTATACATATACAACTAACACTACTTATTGATGAATATGATTTAATTAATAATGAGGCGAGAACTAAAGATAAGTATGATTTAATGATGATTACAAACTGTTAAAATAGTCTTTTTAAAGAGGGCTATTGACATCGAATGTACGTCAATCTGTCCGCTAAATTTGTTATAGAGTGCGCTAATTCTAGATATAGGTGAGTTAGCACCCAGGACAGTTCTGCGAAATGGACGACATAGAGTTTCGATTGGTTTGCGAGGCATTCGTGTTGGGACCCGAAAATTGAACTTCCCTAGTAGCGTCGGACATCGTAGGTGATTTCTCATAATCTTATAGAAGAAAGAAAGGTCAAGTATGTCCCTACGAGTTTCTAGGCTTTGCATGTTGAATTCGGGTAGTAATTCCTTGTAGGAGAGCTTTTTTTTGTTCTTAGCATGAGAGAAGACCAAATGCCTCACTAACCGTTTTTGAATGCGTTCAATTCGCAGAATGTGGCAAGCATAATGAGGTCGCCAGACAGTGCTGCCATACTCTAGAATAGATCTGACGAGGGTATTGAATAGGACTATTTTAGTAGACGGTCGTTTGAATTGTCTGCCATTCCTTATGATAAAACCTAGTAATTTTAATGTTCTTCCTATAATATGGTCAATATGGGGAACAAACGTCATTTTACTATCCAGGAGTACTCCCAAGTCCTTGATCACATCTGTTTCGCTTAACTGATTCCCTTCAATTTCGTAAGTTGATGGTATGGGAGATGGTTTTCTTGTGAACTTAATATGATAGCACTTCCTTACATTAAGCTCCATATCGTTTCTCTTGCACCACTGTACGATCGCATCAAGGTCTCTTTGAAGAAGTATAACATCTTCCCTAGTTTCAATTACTTTCCATAATTTGAGATCGTCTGCAAACATTGAGGGACTTGAATTCTTAATGCAGCCAGGAAGGTCATTTACAAAGATATTAAAGAGAATTGGAGCTAAGTGTGAACCCTGCGGCACCCCCGCTTTGATGTTGAAAAACTTAGATTTGTATCCGTTTACCAGAGGTTCCCACGATCCCGTTATTTATTAACACTAAACTTTCCTCCTTGCCAACTATTGTAATTATATCACCAACTCGTGATCTATTTCCACCGAATAGAAATAATCCAAAATTAACGCAGGCAAAGACAGAAGAAAAAATTATCTTTTTCAAATGCAGAAAATAACACATATGTAATCAAGACGATAAAAATACAACCAGATACAAAAGCTTCTTAAAGAATAAACAAATTCAAGATGCTTAAGAATGAGGCCATAGATATTGTCCCAACCGCACAGCGAAATCCACTACTTTTAAAGCCGATACCACAATATACAATCATCTCACATAATCTATCGAAGTTCACGAAATGATCTGTTACCATTCAAAGTTTCAAGATGACTATCGTGAGTTCAAACGATTACCCAAGGTAAAATACTACAAAGGAATTCCGAACATGCATAGAATACCCGATTTATTCCACGTCAGAAATTACTTTCGTTGAGAAACATTCGTTATCAACCTTGGGAACAATCCCTTACTCTTACCTTACCAACTCGTCTCAATCTCATTCTTAAGGGCGTGGGACCAAAACCAGGACCCCATGACAAATAGCTTATTGCCTTATCATGTTGCTCCCAAAAATAAAATCAAGCGATCGGTCCAACAAACTATGTCAACCAACAAATATTTCTCATACAAAGGTAGACTACCACGGAAATTCCTAGTATGCTAAAAGATATATCCTTGGGTCCTCGCAACGCACGACCTAGTACGCTCATAATGTGGCCTCATTCTCCAGCTCATCAGTCATCAAAGCTCAGGATCAACATGAAAAAGAAACACCGGTTAATATCATATTTACAACTATACAATACATCTTTCCTAAAACACAAATATACAACATGGATAAAATTACAGGTTAAAGATGTAACCACAAATAACTTTCTTATTTACGAATAATAACTATCATCTAACATTCTATCAGACAGATACATCAGCGTGGCACGAAACGTTTCAAACGATTCGAATGTACAACCACCCCACGCGATCGCGAATTTATACGACGTATCAACGAATCAGACCGTCCCACATTCTGTACGACCCTATAAGGTACAGGCCGGCGGTACAGCCGCTCCAACTTCATACATCTACCCGTAACTCGCCTTGGCACATACAATAAGACCTGGTCATTGACCCGAAACGATCTAGATCGCGCCCTTTTATAATAATACCGTTTTTTAACAATTTGCGGCCTCGCAAAATTATTTGAAGCCTTAGTAATTAATCCGCCTATACGATTAACCTTTTCTGTTACCTTCTCATCTAAACCTATATCTAACCTCAACGAACGATCTGCTGCTGAACGGTTTTCCCTACCTACCAAAATACTATCTGGCGATACTTTTGTTGACGTCTGTACCTTAATAATATTCACATGAACTTTTTCCGGCCCGTTGATACTAAATAAACCTACACCATCATCAGGTTCAATATGTAAAGAAGATTGCTTCTTTCCTACCTCTCGCCCTTTCTCCTCATTAAACGACTCCCTACTTACAAAATCTACCACTATGTTGGCTCTACCTACAACGTCCCGTTGCACCGGAGACTCATCCCCACTCATCTCTATATTATTATTAACCGGCATTATCCCTGGCTTACCTAACTGCACGCTCGAAAAAGAAAATTCGCCTATTCTCCCCTCTGTTAAACCTAATAAACCCCGCTTATTAATCCTACCTAAATCCTTCTCTACCTTAACACATTTCTCTTCTACCCCACACGCAACTTTGCGCGAATCCGAACCATAAACATTATCATTCCTACTCAACCCCTGAAAACCCATCGAATCTACTACGTCACAACCCTTATTGTCAGTTGTTCCCCTGAACTTCATTTGTTCGCTCGCGATCGAACTCGAACTGTCAAGAAAAATCGATTCTATCTTTTGTTCTGAAAGAATCCTATCACGAATCGTGTTTTGTTTCTGACTGTCATCACAAAACAATATTTTTCTCTGGAAAAAATATACACATGAATTAACCATATCGATATTCATTCTATTCTTTACCAAAAAATCTACTCCTAAAATAATACTACGGTTCAAATCACCTACTACTAAAAATTCATGGCAAAAATTAAAATTATTAAGAGAAAAATCTACGCTACATTTTCCTACTATCTGTAATAAGCTCCCATTCACTGCTTTCGCACACCTTTCATCATCAGCCACACGCCTTGCATTCATTTGTACCGCAGCGGTCTGGCTAATACATGAAATTGTAGCGTCTGTATCGATCAGGGCCACATCTGCAAAATTATGCGCATAAAAAGGAACAACTGGTCTGACCTGCCGATTCGACGACGCTCCGTCCGCAACAACATTCGCATGTCCCAATCGTCCTACTTCCTCCGTGCCATGCTGCTGCATCCGCCAGGAGAGATGTTCTCCTTGTCCTACGTCATTGCGACGTGGTACATATTCCGCTTTCCTAGAATACACATTAAAACCATTAACACTATGACCAACACCAGCTTCTTGAGCACGCGGCGACGATGAATATCTCGCTCGGTTCTGTACCGGCGTATTAAAATTAAATGGGCTAGACCGTGTCGAAGCAAATGGTCTACTATCTCCCCCTCCCCTAACAGTTGTGGCCATATTCGGACCAAAACTCGCCGAGTTTCTATAAACATTTATATTTTCTTCCTTTCTATCAGGGCTAATTTTTTCCATTTGGATCAATACTGCTTTCAATGCCTTTTTATCCGTGAAATGGGTTAGCATCAATCTACTCCGTAAATATGGTTGTAGATTCCTCAGGAATTGTGTTATGAATATATTATCTTCTACAATGCCAGCCTTCCCTGCTAGATTGGCTAAACAATAAAAATAATCCAGGGGACTCCTGTTCTCCTGTCTCGCATTGTAGAATTTTTCACCATAATCCAACTCCACAAATTCTTCCTTGAACTTTTCCACCAATTCATCAAATGTCTTAACAGAGCTCTTAACTTCCCTAAAGAAATATAATGCCCCGTTCTTCAAATATGATGGTATTAACATCAGGAGTTCATTCGACGAAATGAATTTTTGTTTGGCAGCCGCTTCCTTGAACTCTTCTAAGAATGATGAAAAGGATTCATGCGGACTGCCCGAGAAACAGGTTGATATCGACTCCATTGTGAAATTTTTTCCGTGAAAATATTTTCTCACAAAATGTCCGCCGATCAGAAAAATGATATATTATTTTTTTTATATCAAAATATTAGGGCCACTCGCTTAGCTGCTTTTTCCTAGGTATTCGGGGAAAAAGAAAATTATGTATCTACAATTAAATATATAATACTTCCATTGGTTTCTCCTTTCTTCGACCCGGCGTCTTCACCACTGTGAGAGATCTCACAGTCTCTCACTTTATTCTACAGGTATTCTTCAATAAAATACTTTCCTCTGATAATTGGGTTTTTATTTCATTTTTCTCTGTATTATTTTAATATAAAATATGTTATATTTTTAAAGGAACTTCTCTCTTTATTACCGTCTAGTATATGACTGCGTCAAATCCATCTTTCATTTTTAAACTCATATTTTTTAAAGATTGATTTGAGAATATAATCGTAAAACAGTTTCTATTCCTTTTTAAAAAGCTAACTGCCCACAGCCTACAATTTCATCTAACGGCTGTGGTTATACACACTACAATACACCCAGACCCGAGGAAATATTCTAAAGTTCGTTTTCAATATTCACCCGACCGGGCATCGAACCCGGGACCTCTAGAGATAGCGGCACCTTGGATACCGGTGCCACACTACTCTGCCACGGAGGAGGTCGTCAAAAATAGCTACCCGAATTAAAATAAAAACACACTCATATTTTTTTGTAATCCGCTTAACATAAATTTTCATAATGCCCGCATGCAGTTAACGATTGCGTGGCTAAACATATTGCTTCACAGCTTCCCGTATAGTACCTAATATACTAAATACCGCAGTTAAAATAACAAGGCAGGCGATAATGAGTAAGTTATTACTTGTGGTCACTAAATGGTCCAAATTTTCGACCATTTAACCAAAACAGTAAGTAGTGCTAGCACAACTTATCGCGACTATTTCTCGCGCTCCTTTCAACCAATCAGCACGCCACCTTAAGTCACGCGCGCTATCTACGAGCGATCTGATTGGTCGAAAGTGCCCGCGGCTCTTTCACACTCGAGTAGCGCGCAAGTTGTGCTAGCACTACCAGCAAACTAGAGCGTCGTGCATCTATGTAACACGAAAACTAATAACTTATTGTAACAAAAAACTCATTATTAGCAAAGCGTGATATGAGTAATATAGTAGTTTTTGGTTCACTTATTAACATGTATGTACAGTCGAACCAATTGAATCGTGACCCATTTTGCTAAAAATTGGCTTGAAAGCCTCAAAACTTTAAAAGTCAGTGTCAATGTCAACAGGGTGCTTACCATCAACTTTAAGACAGCGATTCAAAACTAGCGCGATGCAGAATAGGTTCCTAAAATGAATTGCTTTCTTTCGTACTATGACCATATATAATAATTATTATACTTCTATAATTATTAAACTTTCTTTCTTACAAACCTTCTAAAAACTGGATCGCAAATGAATTGCTAAATAGAAATGACCGAACGATTTGTGTCCTTATTTCTTCTACCCGTCTCTTTCACTAGATTCTGTCATGCCCGGAGAGTGAGAGGGACGGGTATAACCTGCAGGTGTCATGTTAGCTTGGCCGAGTTATAAGTCAAATAAGAGTTCATGACAGCTAAGCGGCTGTGAGATGTCATTGAATGATCACTGAATCGACCTGTCATTGATATTAAGCTGTCGTGGTACTAATAAGCGAAGCAGATCAGTTTAGGTCCTAAACAAAACCGCAATAAGAGTTGGTGGTAGGCACCCAGGTGTCAATTTCGACTTTATTGAATTTTACTTGTTAGAAAATGAACTTATGGTGCGTCAGGCACGAATCGGTTGGTTCCACTGTACCTGTCTCTTTGTGTGGTAATGAGTAGATTTAGATGCTACCGATATCTGGGAGGTAGGAAGTGGTGGTGGGAAACTGCCATTAGGGATGTTCAAATGTGTGTTGTTATTGCTGATTGTGTTGTAGGTGTTAGATTATGTTTCAATGGTAAAAAAGTAGTGTAGTAAAAATTTCATTTTTTGCTGGCCGTACTTTATTGTATTGTCATCTGAACTAAAGCTGCATTCAGAATTTCAGCTCTATCGGACACTGGGAAGTGGCTCAAATTAAACATGCAAGATTTGTCCCCCACTAACTAACTACCTAATTAAATAACGTGGCAAGTTAATAAAAAGCTTGTAATAAGTTTTTAGTATACAACTTTTTTGCTGACTGTACTTTAATATTGTATTGTCATCTGAATCAAACCTGTATACAAAATTTCAGCTCCATCGGACACTGGAAAGTGGGTCAAATTAAGCTTGCAAGATTTGTCCCCCACTAACTAACATACGAACTAACTAACTTGTAAAAAGGCTCCCGACTTCAATAAGATAGGAACTTGATTTTTTTTTTATTGTTTTTAGTTGGCAAGTCTTACTTTTTTTACTTTTTAGAGTAGATTGTACCGATACCTATATCACAAAAACTAATAACCGATTTTAATAAAACTTAGACTGTGCTTTAAGTTGGATTGGAATACACCTGGGGCCTTAGCCAAAGTAACAATTCAAAATCGGTCAAGTGCGAGTTGGACTCGCCCATGAAGGGTTCCGTACCCACTTAACGTACCGATTGCCTATACCTAGTCAAAATTCCATTATAATTTTTCGTCAGCAAAATATAACTTTGTTTTTCATAGTGTTTGTATGAATGACAAAGTTACATTTGCGGTTTTTGAAAATGTGTTATATCTCAAAAAGTAATTAGTATATATCGTTCAAACCAATTTTCGTTGAAAGTTTTTATTAAGATCTACAGCATATATTTTTTCTAGATTTTTCACTCTTTTATTTCAAAAGTTAGAGGGGGGGGGGGGACACACATTTTACCACTTTGGAAGGCTCTATCTTTCAAAATATTGAATTTGTGAAAAAAATATTTAAGAAACCTCTATGTAATTTTCAATGACCTATCTATAGACACCCCACACGAATATGTCTGATTAAAAAAATATTTTTCAGTTTCAGTTCCATGTATGGAGAGCCCCCCTTAATTTGTTATTTTTTTTTATTTTTGTATTAAAATCGTAAAGCGGTTCACGGAATACATCTACCTACCAAGTATCAACTGTGTCGTTTTTATAGTTTTGGAATAAAGTGGCTGTGACATACGGACGGACGGACAGACAGACAGACAGACAGACAGACAGACAGACAGACAGACAGACATGACGAATCTATAAGGGTTCCGTTTTTTGCCATTCGGCTACGGAACCCTAAAAACGATAACGAAGTTCGAATGAAATTCAAGGTATAGGATTGGCGGATTGGTATAAGCTGCGCTAAATCACGTGGTCTTGCCGCAAGTTGATTGGAGCATAAAGACGATAACGAATATATTTGTCGTTTCGCCACATAACGATGTTACTTTGGCTACAGGCCCTGATTTAAATCAAAAAGAATCATCTCGATATTTTTATCACGCCTTCTGCACCAGACGTCCCGGGTTCGATACCCGAAAAAGACAAATATTTGTGTGCATGTACTTACATGTCTATTTGCTTTTTCGACTTGCAAAAAAAGTACATACTTACTATGTATAATGCTCACTAAAACATTTCTACGGTGGTGGCGTGTGAGGCGGGTCGTTACGTTCCCTAAAATATCGTTGAGCGAAGCGATGGCTGGTTCATGCGTCATGCTCGTGAACGGGTGCTGCCAGTGGGAATGGGTCTGCTCTTATCTGCTTGCCTTAAAATGTGTTTTCTTTTGTTTTTATTCATTTTATTACGAATTACATTTGAAACATGTATGGCGCAACTTGCAGTATATAGTAGAATTGTCTTTTGTTTTAAACTAATATTAAAGCTTTAAGTAGAGTTCCTAAGTAACTGAAAATTGTTCACCGCTATGATCATTAGTTCGCCTATACTTAACTGTATTTATCATAACCCATTGTGTAATTGTGATGGAAACTGACCTTAGTCATACCATGTTAAGGTCATTTTTCAATTTGACGACTCTGTATGAAATAAGACAGGGAGAAAAAAACAACCCTTGGAGTTTCTTGCCGGTTCTTCTCCAAGGCCTCCCGCTGTAGGGTTTGCGAACCGATGGCGTAGCTTCTATGACGTTCACAAGTATTGTAAATAACAATCTAAATTGAATAAACAAATTTGAATCTTTGAATGTTTGAATCTATATACCTACTCACATAAGTAATATTTATCTGTTATCAAGTTTTCATAACACAGTTTCATAATGTTTAGGTATTGTCATTGGCACATTATAACTTAATGGCATTGTAAATTAATGGGTATTAATAGGCTTGATGATTGGTGTTATTGCAAGAAAATTTTATTTTGAGATTTTAAATTATTTTTATGCATTTTCAATGCAATTCTGTAAGTATAGGAAAAATGTGATAGTAAAAAACCACGAGCCCTATAAGTAGCTTTCAGGCGGGATTCGAACCCGCGCCTCCGGGAATCCGGCCCGATGCTCTGACCAACTAAGCTACAGAACGGCTTACACGTCTCGTCGAATTTTGCTATCACTTATTACGCTGTAGGCCAGCGTTGCTTCATCAATGCCAGGAAACCCTCGCATCCGAAAGAAACATTTTTACAAATGTTTAATAATCGATTAAGATGAAACTGCCATTATAAGATTTTAAATTATTTTTATGCATTCACAATGCAATTCTGTAAGTATAGGAAAAATGTGATAGTAAAAAACCACGAGCCCTATAAGTAGCTTTCAGGCGGGATTCGAACCCGCGCCTCCGGGAATCCGGCCCGATGCTCTGACCAACTAAGCTACCGAAAGGCTTACACGACTCGTCGAATTTTGCTATCACTTATTACGCTGTAGGCCAGCGTTGCTTCATCAATTTTTTTTTACTATTACATTTGTCCTATAAATTTTATTTTATTTAATTATTTATAAGTAATTGAAGTTAGTTCCTTTGCCGACCTAATCCAATAGAGCTAGATAGAAATCATAATCTTAAATTGCATCCCTTACAAAACTTGTGCAATGACCTTTATATAGCACAGATTTTCTGCGCCCGCGCACCAGAGTTAACAGGTTGGCTGACCAGCCGGGTCCCGTGGAACTGGTTAAACATGCCTTGGTAAAAATGCCCCCATCATGACGTGTCGTTAAGTCGGGACTAAGTAGAGCATTTTGCGAGCATTCCTATGTAATGTGACGTGAATTAAGTTAAGTCTGCCTGTAAGTTTTTTTTTCGAGTTTATTCGTAAAAAAACTGAACTAATTTGGATAAATTTTAACATCGAGTAAAAAGGCAGGACTATGAAGATACCTACGTGCAGTGCTTAGGAACAAAAGTCTTTATTATAATCACCAAATAGAAGTCACAAAAACCGCTCTAAAAACTCTTGTTAATTACTTTCTCGTATAAACATTTAAAATATAAAGGATATTATTCAAATCTCTCATTAAGGCGATACTCGAAAAAAATATGCTGAAGCGAGATAGCAATGAGAAATGGACGCGCGCGGGAGCGAGACCGATTTTGCAGAATAGGCAAAAAAAACACAAAATCACTTCGTATTAAAAACGGAAGTGATTTTTAAAAAATGACCATCCTAAATATTATTGGTGACCACTAATTATTAACCAATTTTCAATAGTATATGTAACCCCATTTTAGAATTATCTTGAAATTTTTAGAGGTCTTTTCGAAAAGAAAAGGTGTCAAGGCAAAATCATAATATCGTGTTTCTGAAACTATACGAATCTAGATAAAGGTATGAAGAAATATGTATCCTATTATCAGATTTGTAACACCTCTAACCGTCCTATAGTTTTATATCAAAAGGTCCATACTTTTTCCGAGTAGCGCCTTAATCATAAATGAAAAGACAATATATTTTTTTACATAGTGTGGGCAGCATTTCTTGTGCTATATCTACCATGATGTATTAACTAGAATATAGTACTTAGTTAGAAGATAAGAGAAATAACATGACATGTAATAGTTGTTGACAAAAAATGTCCGTGACTTACACGCTTAAATCAATCATCGTTTTGTGATTGATCAACCCGTTAACTTTTGTTACTTTGTTCAAGTTGCAGTTCAACATTAACTAGTTGGTTTGGTTGCGACCAATAATAATTATTAATAAATATATAAATATTTTTTTTTATGTTTCTTACAATATTTAATGAGATAAGTAATATTACATATTATAAGTAATACATGCAATTACTAAAAGTCGTGTAGAATAATGCTATAATTTAACTCAATGAATCATTAAAACTTGTTTTTTATTCTAATTCTAAAAATTCCAAAATTATAATGTAAAAAATAATTAAATATAGGCACTTACATAAAGTGATATATATAACAATTAACTATAAAAGTAGCTCGTCTAGTAAAAAATAATATATATATTATTTTTAAATATTTTATGTACAGTCGAACTTATTGAAACATGACCCACTATAAGTTTATTTCCTAGCAGACTTTTTTTTTATTTGGTCGAAATTCAAGCCTTTTTATTTTGACACTGACCTTTATAGTTTTGACGCTTTCTTACACATTAGTAGCAAAATGATTCATGATTAAATGGTTCGTCTATACTTATGTACCTACAGTATATATCGTATCGTAACAATATATTTGCATAAATAGAAGATATGATTAATTTTAGTAATCATAATTATTATAACTACTACATCAAATTGCTTTGATCTATAGCTTCTTATTCACTTATTATAATTAAAAAATAATAAATAATTAATCATTATAGGCGAACGTCAGAAACGCCATTACTTTAACTTTGAACTTAAAGCTATAGAAATAAGAGTCAAAGTTGATAATTGGAAAATGTTTGTATTCACCTCATACGATAGTGACTATACTTAACATTTCAAATTGATCACAATATTATGATTCAAACTATTGTGTAAATGATAAATTAACTCAACTTACATCAATCTCGAAAGATCGATTATCAATCATTCAATTCTGTTGATTATCATATTGGCATACTTAGCATAAATCATCGTATTGTTACGCATAGGTAAAGTTGAATATGTGAATAGTTCATTGAACTCTGCCATAAATTCTTGAAAGGTATTCCATGTAATTGTACAATCGCACCAATTGGATCATGACCCAACCTAAGTTTACTTTAAAGGTTGACATTTAAATTTTCATTAGGTACTTCAAACTTATTTGCGCACAACCTACCCTAATTTCGTTCACTATTATTCCTTAAATATGGGTTGCCTGGCAGAAATCGCTGCTAAGCGATAAGGTCGCCTAATTGTACAACTGTTTTTGTAATTCGTATGATGCTTTTATGTTTGTGTGTGCAATAAAGTATTATTATGTATCTTGGGGGGCAACAGATCGAAGTTATTTTTGAAATGGGGATAGTTTGGGAGTTGAAGAGTGACAGGCTAACTTTTAATCCCGGGAAAAAATAACACAGTTCCGCTGAATAACGTCGTGTAGTCCAAGCAGGCGAAGCCGCGGGCGGAAGGCTAGTAAAACATAATTATCATGAGAACATTAACCCACATTTAAATATATCTATGGCAACAATGTCATTGATTCAAAAACATAAAACTTAGATAAAACATTTTCTAAACCAACTTTAAACTAGACGATAGTCTTTTGTTTTAAGATGTCACTGATATTTAAGGTCAATTTTTAAGCTGTACTTTTAATCTCATTGTCTTAAGATCTATTTTCCATTGACGTTAAGATTTGTACCGAATGACAGTCAAAGCTGTAGTCTTTAAGATCTATTTTCCTTAGGCACCAAGACCTGTACTAAATGACAATATTCTAATGATGTAGTCTTAATGCTGTTGTCTTATTGCTGTTGTAATAAAATCTGTTTTCCCTTGGCATTGACTTTAGACGAACTAGTATAGAAATGTGTGTCAGTGGTACGGACACCGTTACGGAGTTCAAATGACTTGTGAAAGTAGTAGTGGGCAGTGTTCGATTCCAAGAATATTTGCGAAAGATATTTTTTTTATGGTTTAAGGATTTATTTATTTTTTTATCTTTTTGCAATCACAATGCAATTTTGAAAAATTGAAAATGAAGTATGTATTTTGAAAAAATCGAACCGTCTCAAAACCAGCTCTGATGGGTCTCGAACGAAACGAAAGGTCGTGCATTTCGCAATCCGGGTGACTGCTCTAACCACTGAGCTACCCGCAGTCGCCCGTTTAGGGACTATTTTTTGATTAGTCGCTAAACGGACGTAATGCTCAAACAGGGCTGAAGTTTGCGAGTTTCATTTGCAATGGCGACAAAAGTTTTTTTTTATTATGACACAAAAAAAACTGCCCGTTAAAGGGTTAAGGACTTTATCAAGTCATCATCATCATCAGTCATTTAATGTACCCACTGCTGCGGCACTGACGTTCCTTATGGATGGATAATGAGAATGGGTCATGACACAACACACCACGCTGGCCCAATGCGGATTAGTGGGTATAACGACTGCAAATACAGCCGGGACCAACGGCTTAACGTGCCTTCCTAAACACGAGCTCGAGATACCTAATAAATTTTTGGTTCACCATCCCGTATACCATTACATTGCGAAAGTTGGTTAAACTTAAACACAGTATAATATATGTATATGCTATGTGACTTAATGATCGCAGGCCGAGCGCGCTAATCACTGCGCCAAGGGTGCCATTTCTTGTAATTCCTTTATATTTGCCAATCACACAAAACCGTATGGCAAAACCGTTACAAAAAACCATTAAAAAACTAATTAGTACTTAATGCGCACTTTTCACTTTATTTAAATGAGGCAACCGTTAGCATTGTTACATAGAAACCGCGTAATGTATGCGTGTTTACTTGCGAAACCCACACTTAGATTGATGGGCACAGATAAGAAAGAAAGATTAGACAATATTGTCTATGGTATCCGTATCACAGTAGCTTTTACCGTAAGCCTTCGTAAGCTATTTCCGCCACCGCACCGCATGCCAAGTGAGTAGAACTCATCCTAAACACCCCCACATTCTTGACGCCTGGAAAACAAAAACTGTGGAAAATAAAAATATGTGGAATGAGCTTCCTCCAGAGATGTTTCCTTTGTGCTATGACATGGAGTTCTTCCTACTCATTTGCCACTTTTTAATATAAAAAAGCTACCTGCAAAAAAAATATGGATAAAGCTTTCCGCGCGTGGACTACACGACGTTATCCCGCGGGAATGTGACATTTTTCCGGAATAAAAAGGACCTTATGTTCCTCTCCAGGCTACAAAGAATCTGTGTTCCAAATTTCAGCCAAATCCGTTCAGCCGTTTTGGCGTGATTGAGCAACAAACATCTAAACTTTCACATTAGAAGTTAGTAGGATTAGTAGGATGAGCATGGGCTTCATATGACATTTGAAGTCCATAATATGGGCTTCATTTGACATATTTTGAAGTTTGCATACTCACACATAAAATGGCTTGGTCTCCGCGACTAACGTTAGTCGTCTGTAACTTTCGTAATATATGACCGGGCGGAGTCTATTTCGCATTTAGGTCAATCAACAATTTTTTGTATACCTAATCATGCAACAAAATTTTGAAATCTTCAAACTATCAGTTTGCTATAAAATGTATTACTTATCCAGATTCTTATTATACAGTTCCCTAGAATACATTACTTTATATTCCGTCAAGTATTGATGAACTAGGGTTCCGATCATACCAAGCCAGCCAACGCCTTTCATAACAGAATGCTGTGCAAAGAGTAAAATAATTAAAGATGCTGTGTAACCGGCCATTTATATTAGGCCTACAGTTTTATGATATGACACGGCCACCCGGCCAGCACAGGTAGCATGATGAACTCAAGAAAGGTTTTGTCTATATCGAAACATCAAAAATGACATTTCATCGTAGACAAACCTATTGTTCAGCTGTCAGTTAATAGACTTTCGAGGTAGACAAACCTCTTCTCGGGTTTGTCATGCTACACGTGCAGGACTGGCGACTTCTGACCCAGTACGCATTAGTAATATTTACTATCATTGGCCTAATACTCGACGTAAAGATTGGCGGCAGGGGGTGCAATAAAACGTAGAAATGAGATAACGCGACTAAAGTTAATGAAGCGACTGAAATTATTTTCGCGATTTCAGTGTTGCTGTGTCTATACAAAAGGTTGAACAAATGTTTTCTGTATTAAACGTGTCAATATTGATGTGCTTCTTGACTTGCTAAGCTTCATTTTCAAGGCTCTCATAACAGAATCCTGCGTTGCCGACCAATAATTGTACACTACAGTTATTTGACACGGCAGCGGCCGACGTCCGGTTGGGACCAGTTTGCCGTCCAGCTTGTAGATAATCAAGTTCTAGATAGTCACTATAGGATCCAGGTTAAACGTAGATAGGTTTTAATAACCATACTTCATGTTTATAGGCAGGTTAACACTTCCGTCAGAGAATACGAATAATACTTAACATTTTTAATATTTATTTTTTATTCACAACGGGATAGCACTAAGCCTTCATCACAACTGATGTTAAATGATGATAAGGCTGAAGGTGGAAGCGCACTATTCCCGGAATCCTTAACTACTGAGGAACTAGCTATCTTATCTCTAAACTGACGGACAAAACAATGCTGAAAACATCGTTGTTATGGCGTCAGACTTAGATAAGATGGTGGTAGCTAGGCAGAAATTGAACAAGCCCTACCACCAACCAAACCGAATACAATATGTAGGTACCCCCACTGGGATCGAACCTGACACCTCTGCGTCTGATACCGGTGGAGCTGTGTATCACTAGACCACAGAGGCGGTTAAATCATGGGCATTCTCAATAAAATTATCATGAAAAACAAGATTTTTACTATGCTTGAATTTGTAATATGGTAAATAATAGTTGCTCGATATGCCTGATATGGTATATTGTTGAGTAACGCAATAACATTTTAACCGCCTCTGTGGTCTAGTGGTTCACACCACCGATTTCAGACCAAGAGGTCCCGGGTTCGATTCCCAGTGGGGGTACATATTGTATTCGGTTTGGTTGGTTGTAGGACTTGTTCTTAGTCCGCCTGGCTAGCTACCACCATCTTATCTAAGTCTGACGCCATAACAATGATGTTTTCAGTATTATTGTGTTCCGGCAGTAAGAGATAAGATAGCCAGTTCCTCAGTGATTGAGGATTCCGGGAGTAGTGCGCTTCCACCTTCAGCCTTATCACCACTTATCATCAGGTGTGATGAAGGCTAAGTGCTACCCCGATGTGGATAAAAAATATAAAATAATAATAATCGCGACTTCGATCATGTGACTCGTTGATGTCTTTTCAACGACCGATTTATTGTACACTCTTTTGATATCTTTTTCGATAACAACTTGCAATTGCAACCACATTTCGTGGTTCTGGTCACAGTTCACATACCACAATATTCACGATTTGGTGGTCATAGTTATGAATGTATTGGTGGTCACCACATTCATAACCACCACAAAAAATCGTATTTCCTGACAGTTTTTCTCTTACAAGGTTTCCTGCTTTAGCATTTTGCAAACTGATGCAGCATAGCTTTCTTACGTTCATTATCAGCCATTATAGGTCCCCACTGCTGGGGCACAGGCCTTCCTTATGGATGGATAAGGAGAATGGGGCCCCATGAACTCCAAATGCGGATTGGTGGGTATTAACGATTGCAAACGCAGCCGGGACTTACGGCTTAGCGTGCCTTCTGCTTTTACTATCTCGAGGAGCTCGAAATAATAAACTATGGTCGTGGTCGCCCATCCCGCGGTTGACCAATGCGAAAGTTGCTTTACTTCAACAAACGATTTTTTTTAAGTATTTATATTCATAAATAAATCATAAAGAAATAAATAAATAACTTCTCACATTCACACCAATTATCTAAGCCCATTTTAATTTCATTAAGAAACTGTATCATGGCAAACTTGATAACGGATAAATATATACTTAAATACTTTTTGTTTGTAAATACATACTTAATATACATAGTAAACACCCAGACCAAGACAAATAGACATGTTCATGCACACAAATATTTGTCTTGTTCGGGAATCGAACCCAATACCACTGGCGCAGTAGGTGGGTAGCCTAACCCTGCGCCAAATCGGTCGTCAAATAAAAAAAAATAAAAAAATAAAAATCATAACTATCTATATATAAGTCGTACAAAGTAGGCAATGCAGTTTAACTAGGTATCATGACAGTTTAAAAACTTACACTGCAGTTTGCATACTAATCGACATCAAACATCGCAAACTCGCATGTAACTACGAATTTTATATATGTTGTTAGGTCTCTTAAGAGAAGTTTACACCCAAGTTTGCAACCCTGAAAACCCTGTGCTAACCCCACGGTGCTCGAAAAACTGCAAAATTTTTGCAACTTGTTTCAGTTTTTTGAAAAAACTACACTAAGGAAGCGTTTTATATTACATTGACCGATAAGTATTAGCGTTCCGCGTCTTAACTGCCACATTGACAGTGATGTAATCAAAATCGGTGTTAAAATCGCGGTGGATTCGCCCTTTCTGGACAAGCAGTTAATTTAGCGTCTTCACCGTCCTCGATGCCCATTGCTATCACGTCGAATTCACACTCTTAAATTAACCAATTTCTCTCTTGTTTCAGGCTGCACAAGAATGAAATCATCATAGTACAACCATGGGTCCTCCCATAAGCACGTGGCCTTTCGGCCATTCAACCCCGGACTGCAGTGGCAAAGTGCAAAGTGACCACAAGTGTTTCGTTACAAAGTTCGTGGACAATTTCCGAGTGTTATGTTACAATTTCACTTTTGCACTGCTTCTGATGCAGTTCGTGTTGAGTCTGAACTCTGTGACGGCGGGACCGGTGGTGCTTAATTTGGATTATTTACAAGGTAATTAAAGTTTCTTTTTATACTATCACCATTATCAGCTCAAATTGTGTTCCTTTTATTTTACGCCCTACGCAAAAAGAGGGGTATTATATATTTGAGGTGTATGTGTATCTGTGTCTGTCTTTCTGAGGCAACGTAGCTCCTAAAGGACTAGTCCGATTTTGATGCAGTTTTTTAAGTGAAAACTACTTTAGCGGCGTTGTGCACTTTTGGTAATGTGTAAAAAATGTTAAAAACTCGCGTCAGGACACGTGACCGTCAGATCGAAAAGTCGTATGACGGACACGTGACCGGGGGCCAAGTCTGCTAACGTTAAGACACAATCGTGTCTCAATCGTGTTTCAATAGGGTATTTTACTGTTGTTGAAATGTAGATATTTAATGATGACGTTAAAAAATATTGCAATTAAGAATACCAAATGTGAAAAAATAATTTGAATCTGTTTTATAATAAAAGAATTATAGTCTGTTTGATTTTGACTATAGCTGTCTCTTTCTAAAACGAAATCTTCTATGGCGTGACTATGACGCTACTAACCCACTGACGTCACTAAGATAGCGTCCTGTCCTTGTCTAATTATAAAGTTTGAAGTCCTATATCTTTGTAAATATCCAAGATAATTCAAAATGAAAACTTGTTTTGTGTAGCTAATATTTCGCAAAACATTTTAAAGAAATAAAAAAAAACAGTAAAATACCGTATTGTTGTTCAGTTGTAGTGCTTTTTTACACACTAGTTACAAGAAATATGTACCTTTTTCACAATACTACTGATGGTCACACCACATAATACATTCACATCACATCATACTGTCGTAATTCTTGTAACTAGTGTTTAAAAAATCACTACCACTGAACTACAATTGAAACACGATTGAGACACGATTGTGACTTAAGGTTAGCAGACTTGCCCCCCTGATCGAAAAATTGTTACAATGTCATTAGAATACTTACGAAGGCAAATTTCGCCACCGTTGTAATAGCTCTGAAGCCTGAAGACCTCGGTTCAAATCCAGTCCGTATTTTTTGCGTTTTTTGTCAAATCCCTCTTTTTTTTGTGAAAAAGACTAGGGAGCTCTTTTCACTTCTGCCAGCACTCTCGGAGTGCAACCCGTTGTTTTTTTACTATAAATTATCATAAGCACAAATTGTAACTAATCTATACTGAAATCCATAGGTACTAATATTATAGATGAGAAAATCTGTTTGTGTGTTTGTCCGTCTTTCACGTCAAAACGGAGCAACGGATCGACGTGATTTTTCGTATAGGGATAGTTTGGGAGCTGGAGAGCGACACAGGCTACTTTTTATCCCGGAAAAATATCACATTCCCGCGGGATAGCGTCGTGTAGTTCACGCGGGCGAAGGCGTGGGCGAAGGGTTTGAAGATAAAACGCACATCGTTTTATTTGATTGAATCAGGCGTAATCTAGCAGAAGTCCTTAACCATTGTGAAAAATATATATTTTATATATATGTCGGACAGCGCAAGACCGATCGTTGTGGAGATCGTTGGGGGAGGCCTATGCCCAGCAGTGGGCGTCGTTCGGCTGACATGATGATGATGATGTAGCTTTCTTCCGCAAACTTGCACCTTCACCGATTACACTACTCTACAAGTGTTTCGCCTCAACCCGGGGCATCTTCAGCAGATGTTTGGCCGTGCGAAATCGACCGAAACACGTGTAGAGTAGTGTAATCAGTGAAGGTGCACGATTTGTTTTTTTGCGGAAGAAAGCTACATATAGGTACGTATACTATATATTTTTCATGATGCACATAGTTTTGTGTAACATCGCTCTCAGTAGGGCGCCCGGCCTGTGTTGCGTATTCAAATGTTTTAACGAATATACCGTATGAAAGTCAGTCAAACCAACCACATGAAATAAACACCCATTTGGATTCAATTTGACATTTCTGCACGACTGTATCCTACTTTTGCACATTGCAAATTTGAACAAAACTATCGGACAAACAAACAAACACACTTTCACACTTATTAGTATGGATGAAAAGATGCGACTGGGCTCTTTTATCGCTTAACTTCGCTCCCATTGAGACCCGTAAGTATATTCTCTAGAATTCTATCACAAATTCACTCGTGAATTTCGTGTTCTTTTTTGCTTGACTTGATTTCAATTGTTGGTTCTAAAGATTCGTAGAAGAGGCAGTGTAATAAGTACGTAGGTTCTCACAGAATCGCTCCCCTGTGCCTTAGATAACTTTATACAAAATAAGTTTCTAGTAAAAATTTTATTTTCATGACAAGCTTTTTTGCTAACTGTTCTTTAATATTGTATTGTCATCTAAACCAAACCTGTATACAAAATTTCAGCTCCATCGGACACTGGGAAATGGGTCAAATTAAGCTTGCAAGATTTGTCCCCCACTAACTAACTAACATGGCAAGTGCTTGTAACATAGATAAAAATGTCAATATTTTGCGGTTATTCTTGCCATTCGTTTAAAAATAATTAAGATATGATAATTAATCCGAAAACTCTTAACTGTAACTTAAATTGTATCGAGTAAATATTGATTTGAGCTATATTATTTTATCTTTGGCGTTATAATTATTTATAGCTGGCAGAATTACTAAAGCAATGCTTGAAACGGTAGTCTGCACATAAAATATTCTCTATACATAAACGAAAGTAGAAATGGCCCCAAACAAAATTGAAAATATTCCACATTTGCACGTTCGATTCGTTCCGAACATTGTCTTACAACAGTTACAACGACTCGTAAAGTTTCAAATTATTTTGACTTGCACTTTCGAATGTTGTCATAAGAGTTTAGCGAGTGAGAGTTGAAATGCTTCTTTTATTCACAACAGGGTAGTACCACAGAATAAATAATAGTACACAGGTACAGAAGCTTCACTCCGCTAAATAATTTAAATAATTAGCAATTCTAATAACAACGCAATATAGTGGAATTCAGCTTGTATGACGCTAATTACGAACGGCCAGACGTTGCATCTCTTTCTATCGTATATAGGTATTCTATCTTTTTTGCGGATCTAAAAGGCTTATTACACTTGGCTAAATTCAGCATCTAATTAAGCATACGTTGCTTTCTTTGAGCTCATTTGTAGCAAGTGATACAATCAAAACAAGCAATGTATGCTTAATTAGATGCTGAATTTAGCCAAGTGTAATAAGCCCTTAGCGCGCAAGTAAGTACATCGAGTGACAGACGCCTGGTAGTACTTAGAATTCATCACACCTGATGTTAAGTGATGATAAGGCTGAAGGTGGAAGCGCACTACTCCCGGAATCCTCAACCACTGAGAAACTGGCTATCTTATCTTCAACTGCCGGAACGCAACAATGCTGAAAACATCGTTGTTATGACGTCAGGCTTATTTATCACACGAATACAATACAAGCCAAAATAATTGTTGACAACACATATTTTCTATTTTGCATTTTTAATAAAATAAAGAAACATTATCGTATTTTTGTGGTAATAGTCACTAGCTAGATACGCTTCACGAACTAAAACGAAACTCAAATATGAGACAGCCTAATTATTTTTAGACGGAGGAAAAGGTTACGCATGTTACGATACATGTATTAAATGACAAGCGATAAGAAATAACCGAAAAAAAATCGGCCAAGTGCGAGTCGGACTCGCTCATGAAGGGTTCCGTACCCACTTAACGTACCGATTACGTAAACCTAGCAAAAATACCACTGTCAAAAACTTGTAAAGCCTACTTGGCTGTGATAGTTTTCCTTTTAACTTCGTCATATGTACTACTATCGTGAATTTTTTTCACGTATCCAGAAACAACCATTTGGCTGGTAGAGGGGGGGGGGGACACTTGACTCTAACAAAATTTTGCACTTTAAAGCTTAATAATTCACAAACAGATGCCTCAATCAAAAAACTGTCTTCACGAACCCAAAACGTTTTTGAAATTGCTATCCAACGACATCCCACACTATGGGGTAGACAAGAAAAAAAATTACATACCCACTTCACGTGTAGGAGAGGTAACCTAAAAAAAATATTTTTCAAAATTTTACTTTACCACTTTATTAGCGTGGTAAATATGTATATTCATGCCAAATTACAGCTTTCTAGTACTAAGAGTCTATGAGCTAGACTGGGGTCAGACGGACGGACGGACAGACGGACATGGCGAAACTATAAGGGTTCCTTGTTGACTACGGAACCCTAAAAATAAGAGAGCACTTTGACGTGCGCTCTTAATTTTTTGGCTATTTTTGACACTTCAACCGGTCATCTCGACTTCTAGAGGTATTGTTGATCATAATAATGGTCGTCACAAAAAAAAAAACTTTATATAAATGGTAACCCAATAAACATTTAGGCTGACAAAATTTCTTTTTACCAGTTAATTATCAGCTATAAGCTTTATAAACGATGAATAAAAGCGTAAAAATATACTTAGGGCTGTACTATAGCATTAATTGTGTAGTGTTATACAGTAGAGCTGGTTTACGGCTGTATATAGTCGAAATTATTACTTATGGCTTTTAAATAGGACGTAAAAACACTGAAATACAGTATGTAGTGTAAAAAACTACTACAAGCAAGGTTAGAAGACTAGAGCAGCATATCCACTGGATACTGCTCTTGAATTCTACTTCTGTATTGCCTAATTCTGTTTAAGAGCATTGAATATTGCTATCATCTGCATATTGGTGTAGAAGTACTCTATTATAAAGTCGTGTTAATAGGCTTGATAACAACTGTTCAATGGTTATCTAGGACACCCTTAGAAAGCAAATCTCTTTACAAGAGTGTAATACAATGCCGTCTGCTTCATAAAAGTTCAGTCTTACCCTATTCTAAAGCTGACGCGATTAGCGTAAATTTTTCCCTATAGTACAGCCCCCGGTGTTACAACAGATTATTATAATTTTGGTAGTGCATAAATTGAGAATTATTCAGCTTATCGATTATTTTAATGCCTAAGTAAAACTTATGTAGCCATCGCTTAATGTCAGTTTTGGCTAATTGCATACTGTTAAGGGTGATTATATTCATTGTTCATTGTGAATATAAAACTATGGAAAAAATAAAAAAGGACCGGAGGAATAAAAATGAAACTAATAAAAGCATATTCACAACGTGAAACAGTAGAACTTTATACGGAATAAAGTATAATTGTACAAGGTCAGCCAATTCAAAAGTTAGCATTGTCATCATGCCAGGAGGGTTCCGTACAAACAACCAAAATTATTGGACAATGATAACGTACTGCTGAATTTTGGATCAGTAACAAGCAAAGAGGGTCCCGTACAATCACAATTGGGTTGGATAGTGACGAATAGTGACTACTTACAAAAATTGACTCGAAATTCCTGATTTTGAAAGTTCATCAGATAAAGACGAAGCAGATCGCCTGATCGCCATTTATTATTTCGCAGTAAGATTAAAAAAATAGGCTATACTTAGACAAGAATATTTCTCAAGCTGCAATAAAGAATTTAATTGAAATTGTAATCGATAGATTTCAAGATTTTTTACCGCAGGATTTTTTATCCTTCGATCAACAATAACACCTAGCTCTAGATACATACTTGGAGTGACAGATATGTCCAAGCCTCATAAGCCCACTTGAGAGTATAATAAGTAGATTATTTTGACAGTGTCAATAATACTAAGGTATTTCATACTTAGAACGCTTCTTGTCATTCATAATGTAAGATCGTAACATTCGTAACCTTTTTTCTCCGTTTAAAAAAATGACAGTCTGGCCATTTAATGTTTTCATTTAGTTCGTGAGCCTTCATCTAGTAATATTGTTGATCGAAGGCAGGATCCAAGAACATTTCTCCATAGTATCCCATCCATAGTAATTTCTCGATACAATAACAGTAACAATGCAAAATAGGCCTTTAAAAAAATTTTTTACGTTATTATAAATAAATAAATCAAAACTGTTTCATTTATTTTTGTTTTACTCAGTCTTAATATTGATATAAGTAAATTCAAACAGAGCTTCAAATAAATTTAACAAAATGCTATCAAAAATAAATCGTAATGCATTCGTATCGTAATTCGTTATCATATTGGGTCATTACGATGTACTTATTCGTCATTCGTATTGGTATCGTAATAGCCGTATCGCTGCATTCCTTGTTAGAAGCCTGACCGGAAACAGTTGTTGATGTAGATGAAGTCGACTCTTGTGGGTCATTATTTGGATGAAGTACCTGAAACGACTAAAGAATACAATTTTAAATATAGTCCGAATAGCAGTGGTCTGCGCTATAATGCATATTCTACGGTTAAAACTATATTTGTGATTTGGCGCCTTACGATTATCCCTTTCCCTTGGTTGGTTTGTTGGGTAATCTAATATTTCTATTTATTGTATACTAGCTGACCCAGCGCGACTTCGTTCCCGTGGCCCTACCCCCTACCCTACCCCTACGCTACCCCTACCCTACCCTTCCCCTACGCTACCCCTACCCTACCCCTACCCTACCCTTGCCCTACGCTACCCCTACCCCTACCCTACCCTACCCTACCCCTACCCTACCCCTACCCTACCCTACCCTACCTACCCCTACCCTACCCCTACCCTACCCCTACCCTACCCCTACCCTACCCCTACCCTACCCCTACCCTACCCCTACCCTTCCCCTACCCTACCCCTAAATCCTTCCTTGGACTTCCACAAACATTTCAAGACCAAAATTAGCCAAATCGGTCAAGCCGTTCTCATGTTATGTCGTGACAACGGAACACGGGTTTCATTTTTAAATAAAAAGATAGATAGATAGATGTCTACTCTACTTCAGCATTTCTCTTGGAGATTCTTAATTGTATCTTTTATAATTATATAATAAACCCAATCACACACAAACAGTAGGTACTATTCTAACGCTTGATCAGTGATCGCGGTGAAGGTCTAATCTGGGTTGATGTGATTTCCAGTGAATTGGTTTCTTCTTTGTTTTAATTGAACCCTAAATTGCTGTAATATTTACATACTTAATTTACCCTTTTAAGAAGCTATTAGAGTAATTAAATTCTAACGTACAGACATTTTTACTTTATAGGCTGTAGTATATTCTTAAATTACGACTTAGTTACGCAAAAAGCTTCATTATCGAGTACTAAAAGAGCAAGAGCTGTTTAAATTGGGACGCCATTAAATCATAACCTATAAACATGGTTTCATATTTCATAAGATATTTTAATGTTAGTTTTTGATTTTTTTTGTGAAATATACAGAGCATTTTATCAGAACACTATACACAATTAATTTATTTTAAATAGAAAAGTACTGGGACCTCATAAAATTTGTCTCAAGTTGGGTTAAACGGTTTTCATTACATATATATTTTCGATAATATCTATTATTTCGAGGGCGCATGAATTTTGGCTCACTATTAGTATACATATTCACGAAAAAGTTGCAGCCGCAAGCAAAATAACAACCAAAAACTAATAATCGGTACTTACCAATAGCAAAATAAATATTTGTTCACTTCACAAATTATATTATGGCCGCCGCCGTGTGTCCGACATATCCGATAAATAAAATGTTAGAAAATAACTATGTCAGAGATTCATTCGAAATATTATTCTTATATTCAGACGCTTTGTAGCCTAAAACTGTACAAAAGAATAAAACACGCAAAATTTGAGAACAATATCTGTATAATGGTATATAATTAATCTCTAAGTCAGCTAAGTGCTTCGGCTTGTACAGCTATTGCACAGCTGTTAGACAGCTAGATCTACACTTAGAGCTGTATAATTTGGGGCCTCTTTTTGAGTTACAACGTCTGAATATCCGGATATACAGCCCAAATACAGCAAAGTGGAACAGCCTAAAGTCTTTAAAATTTTCATAGTACAGCGTTTATACAGTTATAAATGTTATCTGGGAAGTATACAAATATTAGAGAAAAATGCAATTCTTGATCTAAGATAATCTCAGCTACAGTTAAACATAACCCTTTAATAATATCTCATGCAAATCTCTAACTTAAGTTCAAAATCTTAACCACCGGTTAGCTATCTTAACTATGCTGACCCGGTTACGGAGGAAGTGAAAGTGCGGTCAGTTCCAAAGCATGACCAGTTTTTTCAATTAACCAAAGAGTTAGTTTGAACCGACTAGCGTTAGCAAGGAGTTTGGGTAGTGAACAGACATTAAAGTTATATAACAGACTAGCGGATCCTCGCGGTTTTACCCGCGTGGTACCCGTTCCCGTGGGAATATCGGGATCAAAATGAAAAATCAAAATTATTTATTCATTTTAGGCTGATACAGCACTTGTGAACGTCAATGAAGCTACGCTATCGGTTCGCAAATCCTACGACGGGGCGGGAGGCCTTGTAACGAGAAGAACTGGCAAGAAACTCGCCAAGGGCAATTTTTTTCTTCCTGTCGTAATACAGAGTCGTTAAATTGAAAAGTGAATTTAACATCATATAAAATGTAAGGTCACTTTCGAACACAAAATCTTTTTTATAAACAAAATAAAAAACCCGGTAATCATAGCAGTAAACAGTTTTCAATTAGGTACTTAGGAACTAGACATTTAAAAGGTAGTTTCTTTAGAAGATATAGATAAAATAATATGGCCTATGTCACTCGGGAAGAATGTAGCTTTCTAATGGTCAAATAATTTTCGAAATCGGTCCAGTAGTTTCAGAGCCTATTCGATGCAAACAAACAAACAATCAAATCTTTCCTCTTTATAATATTAATATTGATAACTGGAAAAATGGCAAATGCCTTATTTTTTCGTCAACCAGTACTTAAACGTACGTGGTTGACTACCGATTGATCTATTCCTTTGTAATACCAAAAAAAAAGGTATTTAGTTTAAATTAATACCATTGGTATTACTTTTGGTATTAGAAAGAAATAGATCGACCGATTTGGGATACAGATACCCGCTTTTTGCGTCAGATGTCTTTGCCTACTTATGTCACATAAGTCTAGATTTCGACTAGAGAAAGTGACAGTACAACATCGATATTCTATTATTATCACTTACAAAAACACTTTCTATTGCAAACAATGTTAAACTTTTTTCGTCTCTAACTTACGACTCGTCTATCCATAAACAGTAGTTCGAGGAAAAAATTCGTTCTTTTGTAGGACAGGCGAAGACATTGAGCCATATTACTTGAATATTAGGTATTATAGTTTCTTAAGTTTTCCTAAGAAAGTAGGTGTGTTACATTCCAATGCCTCTTGGAGTATTTGGCATCAAGTATGTCGAGTCGAGTCAGCCTTCTCGGTAATTTTTGCTGAGGTAGTTACCACTACAATAAAACACGCAGCATCACTTTACCGCATATTTTAATCATTCTTCACATCATCCAGTTGCATAGACACTTGGAGCACAAAACCACACCTGCCTTGAGTATTCTTGAGTCACAAAGTCCATTAGGAAACAATTAGCGATTAATAATAAAGTAATTTCCACTGAACTCGGTATAGTTATATTCTTTGACTGAACTGAACTTCTCAAAATGGCGCCAAAAACTCCCTATCCAATAAGAGTCAAAGATATGTCTCGTTTTTTCATAATTCATAAGTTTTACAGAGCTAAATTTAAATTTTATTCTCTCAAAAAAAGGTTTATTTTATAACTTAAAATATTTTTCTTTATAGAAGCTTTGAATACAAGAACTTCAAATAATCAGTTTTTATCACCCGCCATAAGTTTATAACAATTTATAATGAAAATATTGTCTTTTCTTACACAAGAAAAAAATATACTTATATAGGCTATTTAGGTACTTACTCAATCACTAATTGCAAAAAGGGCACACTTGCAGGAATGTAAACTGTTCAGAAAATAAAAAATATTGAATATCTTTATGTAGAATATTATTTTTACTGTCGTTTTGTTTTCCTATATATTTATATACTTTTTATGAATCTATTGTGTCACAAATAAAGGTATGTACTGTTACAATCTACAATTTATTGACTGTTAAAATTCATGGACTTGTTTGTTTTTGTCATGCAAAAAACTGCACACATGAGCCCTTTTTACACTTAACTCAGTAAATTCAAACAATTTATTTATGAAAGAAATAATAATATTTATTAGAATAATATTTTTAATAATATTTTTAATATTTAAATTTTAAAAATATTTTAATATTTTAATATTAATAATATTTTTAACCATGAAAAAAGCGGTAAATAAAAGTCCTACTGACGTAATTTAGACATTGACAGAACTAAGATATTACCATAGACAAGGTGTTATACTTTTTACGGTTCCGTAGCCAAATGGCAAAAAACGGAACCCTTATAGTTTCGTCATGTCTGTCTGTCTGTCTGTCTGTCTGTCTGTCTGTCTGTCTGTCTGTCTGTCTGTCCGTCCGTCCGTCCGTATGTCACAGCCACTTTATTCGAAAACTATTACGACGACAGACTTGAAACTTGGTGGGTAGATATATTCTGTGAACCGCTTTAGGATTTTTATAGAAAAAAAATAAAAAAAAAAAAATTAAGGGGGGCTCCCCATACATGGAACTAAAACTGAAAAAAAATATTTTCAATAAACATATTAGTGTGAGGTGTCTTTAGATAGGTATTTAAAAATGATATTTAGGTTTCATTCATAATTTTTTATTAAAGTCAATATTTTAAAAGATATACTCTTCCAAAGTGGTGAAATGTGTGTCCCCCCCCCTCTAACTTTTAAAGTAAAAGAGTGAAAAATCTAGAAAAAATATATGTTGTAGATCTTAATAAAAACTTTCAACGAAAATTGGTTTGAACAATATATAAAAAGCAGTTTCTGAGATATAACACATTTAAAAAAAAACCGTAAATGTAAGTTTGTCGTTCATACAAACACTATGGAAAACAAAGTAAATTTTTGCTGACGAAAAATTATAGTGGTATTTTGGTGGTAAGTGGGTACGGAACCCTTCATGGGCGAGTCCAACTCGCACTTGGCCGATTTTTATCTTTGGAGACATAAACCGACCGGCCATACACACCCGTAATAAAGCAGCTAGTTTAGTATGGCAAACTTACAAATTTGAGCAAAAAGGGCACGTGTGAATGCTTGCATGCCCTTTTTGCGTTAAACAGTGAAGATGGCACCCACATAACTCGGAAAATATACAGAGTAAATGTGCCGTTTTTGCAGAGAACGTAGATAAAACCTTGGAGAAGTTAATAACGTCAAAAAATCATTTTTGGCCAAAAGTATGATATGTGCCCTTTTTGCAATTAGTGATTCCATATTATAACGAGATTAAAAATACTCTTATTTCTCAGTTGACATTATGCAAAGATAATTGCTCAGTCAGTACTACGACATTGAAATAACTAGGTGTTGAGGTCTTTGAACTCTTGACGTGCGATCAGCTGACGACGTCCAAGCACCAAGGTACTTAGATTATTTATTCTGTGGTTGTGTGAAGTTTTCTCTCACTTAGTCACAGAATAGAAATGAGTTTTTAATGCATGCCAGGAATTTTGTTCTTTATTTGTTTTTAAGTATAAACCTCTATGGCTGTGTTAGAGTTTTGTGTTGAAGATAAACTTGTTATTAGAATAAAAAATAAAATGGTGATTAGATGATTGGTAACTTTCTTTTTTTTTTGTAGGATGGGTGAAGGGCAATTTAATTTTTATAAAATTTTACGACAGTATCTTCTTTTAAAGTGTTCTCTAACCTGCTATTGGGTTTTGATTTAATAGTTAAGTACCAAAAAGTCTTTGAAAATGTTTACTTGACTAAGACAAAAACTAGTTTAGAATTATTTAAAACCATACAATCACAAACAAGGAACTAAATCGAAAACACACTTAAATTAACAAATAAAAGTATTAACTACTAGCTTTCCGCCCGCGGCTTCGCCCGCGTGGACTTTACGACGTTATCCCGCGGGAACGTTATATTTTTCCGGGATAAAAAGTAGCCTATGTTCCTCTCCAGGCTACAAAGTATCTGTGTCCCAAATTTCAGCTCAATCCGTTCAGCCGTTTTGGCGTGATTGAGTAACAAACATCCAAACATCTAAACATCCAAACATCTAAACTTTCACATTTATAATATTAGTAGGATAATAAAATTCAAACTAAATACGCAGACAGGAATGAATCATACTAATATTATAAAGATGAAAGATTTCATTGTTTGTTTGTTTGTTTGCATCGAATAGGCTCCGAAACTACTGGACCGATTTAGAAAATTCTTTGACCATTAGAAAGCTACATTCTTCCCGAGTGACATAGGCTATATTTTATCCCGATGTTCCTACGGGAACGGGTACCACGCGGGTAAAACCGAGAGGACCCGCTAGTTTTGTAAATAAAATAAGGTCACGATATTATCCCGGAAACCTCAACTGCTGAGGAACTGGCTTGTTGTGGACGGGCGCTTAGTCGCACAACGGCACTTAAAGATGTTGCTGGTTGGATATGACGTCAAAAGGTAGGTCTGGAGAAAACTGTCCGATATGATGTCGTCCAGATAAACAAAAAACATTTCTTAAAATCACAGTGGATTTTTATTTCACGGCAAAACTAATTTACAAAGAATTTAAAATGACTGAAACTACTATTAGGGAAAACTATGGATGGCAAAAACACTAATTTAAATATAGGTTAAAAACGCGACCACTATTAATTAATCCGGCACTTAAAACTGTGATTAATACTGAATTACTGCATAAACACTTCAAACAGGCACTTAGAAACTCTTCTTAATACTTTAGAGCACTTATTTCAACACTTCGCACTTAGATTTCTTCCTTTGCTCTCGAAGTCGTATTCCGATTTTGACTACTTTTCAACTGCATGCATGTGCCAGCTGACTCTCGCTTTTATACTGTCCGCGGGAGAGTCGAGAGTCCTTTGGAACGTTCGCGACACTTATGCTCGATTGTTCCCGACCCTGCGGGCCCCGCGCGGCGCACATCACTCGTGCGCGATGTTTTGGCGGGCGAATATTCTGGCAATGTCCTTGCCTATAAAAGGCAGCAAAACGATTTCGCGGGCTTTTTGCTGCGCAGCGTTGCAGTGGCGCAGACCCAGGATTTTTTCTTAGGCCTTCTTTGACCCCGTAGCGGCGCGTATTTTTGAATTCAGTGTTTTCCTTAGACGTCGCTGACATTCTCCCCCGCGGTGCGCAGCACCTCTCTTTCTGAGTGCGACGTCCAGCTCTGGGACACGGCGGGTGGCACTTTCCAACATTTAGGTTTTCTATTTTGTCCTGTGGCTCTTCCATCGCTTTTGCTGGCGGTATATCTGAGTGCAGTGTTGTGTGGTGCCATCTCCCACACTTCTTACAAGTGGCAGCTCGGCAATTAATTCGCGAGTGCCTAAACACCAAACACTTAAAACAGAGATGTTCCTTCTTTGCCATGTCCCATTTGGCACTTACGTTGGCACTTTTAAACTTCATGCATTCAAACAGATAATGGCTTCCACTACATGCTGGACAAATGTTCACGACTTTACTGAACCCTTCCTGACCGACGCGAATGTGGTAAACACTTCCCTTCTGGTACCCGCTTCCTTTCTGGTATATGCTATCCTTCTGGTACGCGCTGCTCTTCTGGTACCGGCTGCCCTTCTGCTCCGAAGATTCTTCATATATTTTCTCCACCGCTGATGGTTTGTCTGCATGTAGCATAGTGTGATGCCACCTTCCACATTTCTTGCAAGCGTAAGCTGTGCAGTTCAACCTCAAATGCGTGTATTTCAAGCACTTAAAACATAACTTTGCTCTTTTCGCAATTTCCCATCTGTTATCCGTGTTCGCATCCTTAAATCTCTTGCATTCATATAGAAAATGTTCTTTATGACATTCGGGGCAAGACTTCTCTTTTCTTATACCTTCATATGTCACGTGATATAACCTTTCGGGTCCGTTATTTCTATGCTCTTGTCCTCTTGTAGGTACGGAGGACCATTGCGGCCTTGCCCGTGGTACTGACACTTCGATTGTAGCAAAATCGGCGCACATATCCGCTTCTTCTTCTAAAAATTTACTGATGAGCAGTAGTTCTGGCAAGTCTTCACTTTGATGGCTCTTGTAATCAACATACCCGCGGAATCGCATTGCTGGTGGCATTCTTTCCAGGATTGCCTTCATTGTTTCCGGAGACCTCAAATAACTCACTTTCCCAAGAGCTTTAATTGTCGCTACCGCATTCTTGACCTTGTTAGCAAATATGCAAATGTCGTTAGGGCTCTCCGATATTCTTGGCAGGTTCTTCAATTTGTCTAGCTCTGCCAGGGCCATCGCACCAGGTCTGCCAAAGCGAGCTTCTAGACTTCTCAAAACTTCAACAGGATCCTCCGCAGTAAACAATAAACTCTTCACAGCCTCTCGCGCGCTTCCATGTAAGGCCCTGCGCAATCTTGCAAGGTTCTGAGCAGGGCTAAAGGCCTTGGCGGTATCTTCATATGATCTCTTAAACGCCAACCACTCTTCACTGGTACCATTGAAATAGGGTAGTTCAATGGCCCTTGGTTCTGACGCTCTTTCGCTTAACTTTGCTATTGCATCTGCCAGTTCCAATATTTCGCTTCGTTTTTCCTTCGTAGGCACTTCCGTGGTCGCTTCATAGAACACTCTTCGATTAATGTCGGGCCATTCTTCGACATGGTTCTGTCCAATGCTTTCCTCGGATTCGAGCTCTAGCAGCTCCAGTTCAGCCAATGCCATCTTTGATCTAGCTTCAGCGGCTTCCGCTTCCCTTCTAGCCAACATCATTCTGGCTTCGATTTCTGTACGTTTTCTTGATAGGGCATCGGCGGCGTGTGAACCATAATCTTTCCCCGCAAACCCTTCGTTGACAGTTCTGTGCAGCAGTGGTGCCGATTTGGGTTCGGCCATAGAGGCTGCAAGGCGAGCTTCCTCTTCCATGCGGCAGCGTCTTCTTTTCTCCACTTCCGCAATGTGCGCCAATAACTCTTCGTCTTGCTGTTTCGAGCGCGAGATCTCAACGGCACTGCCCTTTTCCAAGCTTGGGAGCAGTGCGTGGAACACTTCGGTGACGATAGGACGCGTTGCAGCTGCTTGGATATCGGGCACACCGGTAATGTGAACCAGTGGCGCTGATCCAACTCCTTCTTCAACAATCACGGATTGCGGCGGTGTCCTCTTTGTGAACGTCGATTGCCGCGGTGACATCGTGTTGCCGACATCAGCTGTAGATGGTTCTTCCACCATCCTCAACCTTAACTTCTCCGACCTGGTGATCATCTTCACTCTCCAAATCCGGCTCGAAGGACCAAAAATATGTTGTGGACGGGCGCTTAGTCGCACAACGGCACTTAAAGATGTTGCTGGTTGGATATGACGTCAAAAGGTAGGTCTGGAGAAAACTGTCCGATATGATGTCGTCCAGATAAACAAAAAACACTTCTTAAAATCACAGTGGATTTTTATTTCACGGCAAAACTAATTTACAAAGAATTTAAAATGACTGAAACTACTATTAGGGAAAACTATGGATGGCAAAAACACTAATTTAAATATAGGTTAAAAACGCGACCACTATTAATTAATCCGGCACTTAAAACTGTGATTAATACTGAATTACTGCATAAACACTTTAAACAGGCACTTAGAAACTCTTCTTAATACTTTAGAGCACTTATTTCAACACTTCGCACTTAGATTTCTTCCTTTGCTCTCGAAGTCGTATTCCGATTTTGACTACTTTTCAACTGCATGCATGTGCCAGCTGACTCTCTCTTTTATACTGTCCGCGGGAGAGTCGAGAGTCCTTTGGAACGTTCGCGACACTTATGCTCGATTGTTCCCGACCCTGCGGGCCCCGCGCGGCGCACATCACTCGTGCGCGATGTTTTGGCGGGCGAATATTCTGGCAATGTCCTTGCCTATAAAAGGCAGCAAAACGATTTCGCGGGCTTTTTGCTGCGCAGCGTTGCAGTGGCGCGGACCCAGGATTTTTTCTTAGGCCTTTTTTGACCCCGTAGCGGCGCGTATTTTTGAATTCAGTGTTTTCCTTAGACGTCGCTGACATGGCTATTTTACTGCCCGAACACAACAATACTGAAAGCATCGTTGTCTTGGTGTCAAACTTAGATAAGATGATGGTAGCTAGCCAGGCAGGCTGAGAAAAAGTCCCACCACCAACTAAACCGAAAACAATATCCTACTAGTCCTACTTCCTACTAAATAATATTACTAGCTTTCCGCCCGCTGCTTCGCCCGCGTGGACTACACGACGTTATCCCGCGGAAATGTGATATTTTTCCGGGATAAAAGTAGCCCATGTTTCTCTTCAGTCTACAAAGTATCTGAGTCTCAAATTTCAGCCAAATCCGTTAAGCCGTTTTGGCTTGATTGAGGAACAAACATCAAAATTTTCACATTTATAATATTAGTATGAAGTAGGAATTTGGATGGGAAAAATGTGAAAGTTTACTTAGATGTTTGGATGTTTGTTACTAAATATCACGCCAAAACGGCTGAATGGATTTGACTGAAATTCGGGACACAGATACTTTATAGCCTGGAGAGGAACATAGAATACTTTTTATTTCGGAAAAATGTCGAATTCTCGCGGGATAACGTCGTGTAGTCCACGCGGGCAAAGCCACGGCGGAAAGCTAGTACAACATATTGTTTTCGGTCTCAGTTATACAACTTGTTCCTTTTCATATCCCATAACTCTAGGGTTTATGCTGTTATCAAAAAGAATTCAAAAAGTCGTAAGAACATAGATCGAAATACCTACGAGTTTTTTCGGCTTTCCCATACAAATCCCTCTAATCACAGGTTTGTATGGGAAAGCCCAAAAAATTACCTTGTATTTTGACCGATGTTCTTGATTTTTGATGACAGTTAAAATACAACTCTAGAGTTATGGAAATTCAAAAGGAACATTTTGCCATAATATGCGATAAGAAATATTGTATTTTAACGCAACAATTCCATAGCAATGTATCTGAAATCAAGAAAAGCATTTTTTACTTGATCTTTGAGTTTAGACCTTCGATCATGTTTAGAATATTGAAAGGATATTTCATAATTTTAAGATGTTAATTAATCAACAATTATGACAATATTTTTAAACTTATTGCATTAAAACGAATTGCACAAAAAATTTGATTTTAATACTTCTTTTTCTAGGTGAGTACAATCAGAAAAAAAGAAGTATTAAAATAATATAAAAATAACCTAATCTTGCTTAGAAATACTATGAGAGGATCCGTTGGGAATTGAAAATTATAAGGGGATCGGTTGGGATTTAAAATTCTCGGTGGATCAGTTTACAGGGGATCGGATGGGAATAAAAGCTGCTGTACACAGGTAGAGTAAACGGTAGAGTAGAGTGGTAGAGTACTAACTATCCTACTAACTATACTAATGTAGACATCATTGGTAGAGTAGCGTAGGTACTGAAATTTGGTAGAGTAGAGTAGCTAGCACCGCGGGCAAGCTACTCTACCGCTCTACTCTTCCGTTTACTCTACCCTTGTACCTTAAACCGACAACTATTTATTATGAATGCGACGGACAGCCCTCTATGTAGAGGTTGCCTGGACCCAGAGGAAACAGCCGCCCACGTGATCCTGGAGTGCGTGGGTTTGGCCGCACAACGAACAGAAATCCTCACAGAGGTGAGGTCGCTCCTAGAAGCCTGTGAACGCCCCAGGAGGCTTCTGCGCTTCTGGAAGGAGCTAGGATGGCTCGACTAGCCATGTTCACGCATAACGGACCAAATATGAGTCTAAATGCGGAAAAGTGTCAATACCAAAGTGTCTACCCGTGTACCACAGCCTTTACTCGTACATGTATATTGCACCCGTGCGAAGCAGGGGCCGCCGAGGCTAATTAAAATTTGACAGCTGGACACGCATTGTAACCCTAGATTAATAATTTTAACACCACTTTTTATCATTTTCGAATATTATACTTTAGCAGTTCATCAAACTTAACATTTGCAAAACTACTCTTATTGCCTACAGCATAAGCGTCAGTCGACTGTAGAAGACATTACCACAGAATAAATACTATCAGTATTCCATTTTCGTATAAGTAAAATGTTTGAAAGCGAGTTCTAAAGATCTAGTATAAATATCAGTGTGATACCACGTGATACCGAGATCGAGGCGATGACAAACGATGGCATACATAACTGAGAGTTCCAACCAAGGCTGTGCAACACTTTAAATTAATTTATAAAATTAATTAAATAATAAAATTGGGTTAATTACCTAAGCCGTATATAGATGAACCTTAAACTTTGATTAACTCTTTCAAGTGCTAACCCAATCATAAGGTGAAATGAAATGAAAATGTGCAAAACCAAGTGTTACAATTTACATTACATCTGACCCTGGTACCGTGGGAAAGGGGGCGATGTTTGGTGTGGGACGCGACTTGTGTCAGCACCTTCGCTGCTACCCACATCAGTCGCACATCGCGCGCGGCCGGGGCGGCGGCCGAGCATCAAGCGGCGGCAAAGCACCTTAAATATGCCCCGCTGGCGCAAGGCTACATTTTCGTCCCCTTAGCGGTCGAAACGGCGGGTTGTTGGGGGTCGGAAGCCCTAAAATTTGACGGGGATTTGGGGCGTCGGCTCAGGCAAAAAACATGTGACCCGCGCTCCGGGTCGTTCCTGGTACAAAGGCTGTCCATTGCCATCCAACGCGGTAACGCTGCCAGTATTATGGGCACTTTTGGGCCAGGGACCGCTCGGGGCGGCCTCTTGGACTAGTTAAGTTTTTAATGTAATGTTTTAATATTAGTAGTATTAATTTAAAATTTTGTATGTATTTAAGATGTAATAAAGGAGAGTTTTCTCTACTTTTATTACTATTTATTTTAATAAATAAAAAATCATACCTAAATTTATAGGTTAACGCATTATAAGGGTAACCAGTTCAAAAGGGTTACGGGTTATTCAGATGGGTACAGTCAAGCCTGACATAAAGAAATGTCAATTTTAAAGAGGCTTGTTAAAGTTCATAATTGCTTGCTTGAAGACGCCGGCCGGCGGCGACTCGGTCAAAACTGAGCGCTCCCGAACTTACGTAGACAAAGACAGTGTGCATGAGATAAAACATCCAGCCGGCCTAGCATGAGCGGCTTTTATCTCGCGTTATGATATAGCACGTCATGTTGTCTTGATTACCCCACTAAGACAACATGACGTGCTTTATCATATCGCGTGATAAAAGCCGCTCATGCTAGGCCGGCTAGTTCCGACCTTTTATATGAAGATGGGATACTGGTACATAGTGCTTATTCTGTTTACCATACAACAAAACACGGAACAATTTAATTACGGACTTCACACCGAAGTGATTAAAATATTTTTTTTAATCCATTGTTGTGTTATGGTCACTTAAGTTTACTGCTTGCTACACAGGTGGTTTAAGTCGTAGTATGATGTTTAAAATTATAGGATTTTAGGCGATTTAGGACTTCCTTGAGAATTGCTATCAAACTGGCTATCAAACTCTGTGAAAATAGTACCTAATTTAATTTATCAAGATAGGCTTATGTAGCTTCTTATACCGTGAACACATTCTCTGCATACTGCATTTGCAGTAATTAACATCAACCAATCTATATATATAAAATTCAAAGTCCTGACTGACTGACTGACTGACTGACTGACTGACTGACTGAGATATCAACGCACAGCACAAACCGCTGAACCTAGAGACTTGAAATTTTGCACATAGATACGTTATACAGTGTAGGCATCCACTAAGAAAGGATTTTTGGTAATTCCACCCCTAAGGGGCTGAAATAGGGGATGAATGTTTGTATGAAAGTCCGTCAGTTTTGAAGTTAGGATCTTCAAATTTTGTATTTAGGCTGGCAATTAAAAATTAATAATTACCTGTGTCAGAGTTTTTGACAATTCCACCCCCGAAGGGGTGAAAAGGGGGAAGCAATGTTGTATCTGGAAAGTCCTTCATTAAATTTATTATTTAGGCTTATGGTCGGAAAGTAAAACAAATAAGCAAACACATATTTCGTATTTTTTCGAAAATCAACCCCTTAGAGGTTAAATAGGATAAATAAACCTAAATATCAATATGGATGTCGTTATTGAGGTTTTATGGGATGACGATTGCAAAAATGGCATTTATTTTGAAGTTTAACACGCTGAACATGATTCAACCCCTAAAAGGTTGAAATAGGGGCGAAATTTTGAATGAAAAATCAGGGGTAAAATAGACATTTCAACTTGAAACTTTGTAGGCTTACTTCTTAAAATGTCATTTATTAAAACAAATAGGCAACCCATTTCGTAATTTTCCCAAAATCAAACCCAGGGGGTAAAATAGGGAATGAATATGTGTATGAAAGTCCGTCAGTTTTGAAGTTAGGATCTTCAAATTTTGGATTTAGGCTGGCAAATTGAAAATTAATATTTTTCTGTGTCAGTGTTTTTGACAATTCCACCCCCGAAGGGGTGAAAAGGGGGATGAAATGTTTTATCTGGAAAGTCTTTCATTAAATTTATTATTTAGGCTTATGGTCGGGAAGTAAAACAAATAAGCAAACACATATTTCGTATTTTTTCGAAAATCAACCCCTTAGAGGTTAAATGGGATAAATAAAGCTAAAAATCGATATGGATGTCGTTTTTGAGGTTTTTAGGGATGACGATTGCAAAAATGGCATTTATTTTGATGTTTAACACGCTGAACATTATTCAACCCCTAAAAGGTTGCAATAGGGGTGAAATTTTGAATGAAAAATCAGGCGTAAAATAGACATTTCAACTTGAAACTTTGTAGGCTTACTTTTTAAAACAAATAGGCAACCCATTTCGTAATTTTCCCAATCTCAAACCCAGGGGGTAAAATAGGGACTGAATATGTGTATGAAAGTCCGTCAGTTTTGAAGTTAGGATCTTCAAATTTTGTATTTAGGCTGGCAATTGAAAATTAATATTTACCTGTGTCAGCGTTTTTGAAAATTCCACCCCCGAAGGGGTGAAAAGGGGGATGAAATGTTGTATTTGGAAAGTCCTTTATTTAATTTATTATTTAGGCTTATGGTCGGAAAGTAAAACAAATTAGCAAACACATATTTCGTATTTTTTCGAAAATTAACCCCTTAGAGGTAAAATGGGATAAATAAACCTAAAAATCGATATGGATGTCGTTATTGAGGTTTTATGAGATAACGATTGCAAAATGGCATTTATTTTGATGTTTAACGCGCTGAACATGATTCAACCCCTAAATGGTTGAAATAGGGGTGAAGTTTTGAATGAAAAATCAGGCGTAAAATAGACATTTCAACTTGAAACTTTGTAGGCTTACTTCTTAAAACAAATAGGCAACCCATTTCGTAGTTTTCCGAAAATCCAACCCAGGGGGTAATAATCACTAATCACGTAAAAACGGCTGATCGGATTTTTATGAAATTAAAACATAGAATACTTTTTATCCTGGTTATTGGTCCCCTAATATTTTCTCGAATGTCCACGCGAACGAAGTCGCGGGCGGAAGCTAGTATAATCTTAAATTCACCTTAATAAATAAATAACTTTTTACAATCACATCAATTATCTAACTAAGCCCATGTAAACATTAAGAAACTGTCATGGATAACTTGATAACGGATAAATATATACTTAAATACTTTTTGTTTGTAAATACATACTTAATATACATAGAAAACACCCAGACCAAGATAAATAGACATGTTCATGCACACAAATATTTGTCTTGTTCGGGAATCGAACCCGAGACCTCTGCCGCAGAAGGCAGGTATACCTACCCCTGCGCCAAATCGGTCGTCAAATCTTGAATGGTAAGGACACACAACGACTAATGTCACTGAACAGCGACAGTCGACACTAATGTTACTACTTCTGCAACTAAAGTGTCACTATTTATACATCGACCCCCTTACTAACAAACGTGATGTAAAGTTACATCGGGGGCCGATTCTCACGCAATCGAAAAAAGTTCACATTTATAAGCTCGAAATTCAAATATAACACAGTTTTTGTATTGTCAGAATTTCACAATCGAAAAACAGTCGAACGCTACGAGTGGTACAAACCCATGAAGCTCGACTTAATACTGAGGTAACTGGAGAGTGCAGTACTAACACTTTTTTGTCACCAAAAATTACACAGTGGCTGTCTTCCGTCTCACCTACACTTTAAAAAAATACGTATGGTCATATGAGACAACTGACAGCCACTACATACATAAATGTCAAATTTGCTGGGTACACTTTTTTATTCAGGGTGAGACCTACCTCAGAGTATGAAGTTGAGCTTCATGTGTGGGACAGCTTAGTTTGTTTGAAACGTTCTAACTTTTCAATAGAAACCACAAACAAAATGTTCGACATACGAATTACCACACTGAAAACATTCGAATGCCTGAGAATCGGGCCCCTTATCCATCCATAAGGAAGGCCTGTGTGCCAGCAGTGGGGACATTAAAATAGCTGATGATGATAGGGCAGGTCCTAACTGTGTCAGTAGTACAACATACTCGTAACCTTGAGATGACAACGGTAAAGTCAATAGTTGACTACCTACACAAGTCTATGACGTCATTGCAGGGTTGACATAAACATTAAAATAAATCATATTTAGGTTTTCTTTACAAAAGTATAGTTTTAGTTGACTATTGCCACTGTTACTATTAAACGATAAAAATGTAATATAAGTTTGTTTTTCATAGTGTTGTATGAATGACAAAGTTACATTTGCGGTTTTTGAAAATGCGTGTTATATCTCAACAAGTGCTTACTATATCTCGTTCAAACCAATTTTCTTTGAAAGTTTTTAATATAGAAAAACGGAAAATAAAGTATTTTGAAAAACTATCCGGGCGACTGCTCTGTCGCCCGGATAGCGAAAGGTCGTGGGTTCGAGTCCCATCGGAGCTGGTTGTGAGACGGGTCGATTTTTTCAAAATACTTTATTTTCCGTTTTTCTATCATAAAAATTGCATTGTGAATGCAAAAAAGTAAAAATTTAAATAACAGTTTTTAATATGATCTACGGCATATATTTTTTCTAGATTTTTCGCTTTTTTTTTTTGAAAAGTTAGAGGAGGGGAGAGGAACCCACATTTCACTATTACTACTACTATACTACTACTCCCGGAATCCTCAGTCACTGAGGAACTGGCTATCTTATCTTTTTTTTTTGCCAGAACACAATAATGCTGAAAATATCATTGTTATGGCGTCAGACTTAGATAAGATGAGGGAGCTAGCCAGGCGGACTTTGAACAAGCCTTACCACCAAACAAACCGAATACAATATGTACCCCCACTGGGATTCGAACTCGGGACCTCTGGGTGTAAAATCGGTGGTAAGAACGGTTTTCACCACCCGATTAGAGCCACTAGACCACAGAGGCGGTTGAAATGATTGATTTATTGGTGCTCGTAATTAACGAACACATAACGTGACATGTTAGCTTGGCCGAGTTATAAGTCAAATAAGAGTTGATGACAGCTCAGCGGTGAAATGTCAGTGAATGATCACTAAATCGCTGTCATTGATATTAATCTGTCGTGGTACGAATAAGCAAAGCAGATCAGTTTAGGTCCTAAACAAAACCGCAATAAGAGTTGATGGTAGGCACCCTGATGTTAAGTGGTGTTAGAGCTGAAGGTTGAAGCGCACTTATCCCGGAATCCTCAACCAATGAGGACTACTGCTAACCAACGCTTAACGTAACTAACTTAACTTAACCAACCACTAATGTATTAAATTAAACTGATAAAGTTCTAGAAACTAAAAAAAGATCTAATAAATCATTTGGAGTAAGTAGTTTTCATTTAAAAACTAGCGTCGCCCGCGACTTTATGCGCATCATGACCAAAACCTTCTTATGCCTGTTTTTCTTATTTTTCTTTCCGTAAAAACTTTCTACAGCGCACGTAATTAAAAAAATGTTGAAGAAAAATGAAATCAGTAAGGTTATTCTCAAGTTATGGCGTGAACAAAGGAAATTCATTCATAAATTATGAATTTATTCATTTTTAAATATTTGAATATTTAGCATAGTTAAATGCAAATGAAATCATAGATAAAAACCCTTTCTACAGAAAATTAATTTCGAAACTGTAGTTTTTTACTCTCACTCGCTGACAACCCTGCTGATGTGACGGATGTCCAAAAACTCGTTTTCTCTATTCAATGTTGGTTCTAATTGGACCCGTTATACGTCGACAAGGAGGTATTTTAATAAACGTAATAAACTGGACATAAATCAATAATAATTATAATGTTTTAGGAAGAATAAAACATATTAGGATTTTATTTAAATTTTTCCTTTTTTGCATTCACAATGCAATTTTTATTATTGAAAACGTTTTAAAAATTAAACCACCTTCAAAAATAATCTTCAAACAAAAAATAACAAACTAAAAAAACGAAAAAATAATTAGAATTTTTAATTCAAAGGACAAAAATGCGTTACTTTTTCTAACTTATCTTTGTACTTACACTGTTTGAAGTCTGTGCCAAGCCGAATAGGTATTTGAGGTACATACGACCAACACAAAACCTCACGCTTGGGACCGGGTTTTTTTTTGTATAATTCGCTCATATTCTTTTTGGCTTGGCACCGATTTCAAACAGTTCAGTAAGTACCAAACCAAGATAAGTTAGAAAAAATCACGAATTTTCGTCGTTTGAGTTAAAAATTCTATTTGTTTTTTTCGTTTTTTAGGCGGTTTTTTTAAACGTTTTATTTTTCGTTTTTAGTGTAAATAATCGTAGCTTAAGAAACTGCATGGTGATTATGATAAATTGTTGTAAATATCCTAACCGTTACGGAGTTCAGCTTTCCATCTTTAGCTACCTAAATAACTTGAAAGAATACAATTGCATTCGTGCATATGGTATTTATAAAACATTCCGGGGGAGTAGTGAGCTTCCACCTTCAGCCTTATCACCACTTAACATCAGGTGTGATGAAGGCTAAGTGCTACCCGGTTGTGGGAATAAAAACAAACATCATATAACTCCGAACTGTTGAGGAGTTTCACCTCTCATCATCAGCTCACCCTAATAATCTAAAAGAATATAACTATCGGTCCATACGTCCGATCAATACCTACTTAAAGAATTATTCTCCAGCTCCTAACCATTAAGGAGTTGTAGCTTACATCACCAGTTCATCACTATGAGATGATAACTACCAGATGCAAATACTTGACTTACTTCAAAAATAAATGGAACGCATAAGGCTTGCCTATATTTGAGAATTTCTATCGATTTTCCTAGGATTTCATCTGATCCTGACTTGGTGAAAATTAGATCACGTCAGAAGTATAAACTTTGATGAAAATAAGAAATCGTCTAAATAAGCAAACTAAAGTCTAAATATGCATTATTCAGGATAACTCCAGAACTTCTTGCAAGTTCTTGATAAAATTTTAATGGGACCACACGAGAAGCGTCACCTTTTAAATAAAAAAAGAATTATCCAAATCGGTTCATTAACTAAAAAGTTCTGAGGTAACACACATATAAAAATATACAGTCGAATTAATAACCTCCTCCTTTTTTGAAGTCGGTTAAAAATCGACCCGTATTTTTATAAATACAATTTTTTCATATTACCTAGTGTAGCTTATAAAATAATGTAAGTACCTTTATATCGAGGTAAGAGGCGCTGTATGCTGAAATACAGGTTTTCTCTAGTTCGGCAGCAGATGCAACATTGTAAAATTATTATTCATAGCAATTATTATAGGTAGTATTTAAATGTCAATCTTTTTCTGGTAATCGAACAAATAAAAAAAATTTTTTTTTTAGCTATACTTTTTTGATTTTAACACCCTATTACAAATTCATACCTTATTACCATTCAAAAATACCAAAGTATACATATTTAACTTTTTACAAATTAAGTCTGTTTTCTTAATCGATGTGTGATATTCTTGCGGTGTATGCGCCATACCAAGATGTGATCAGTGTGGCAAGACGCATTGAATAATAATAATAATTGAAGTCTGTTGGTGGCTGGAGAGTCACCATGCTGTGATTTGCGTGGTCCTTTTTAAAAACCGGTCAAGAAAGAGTCGGACTCGCGCACCGAGGGTTCCGTGCCATCATAAATTTAAATAAATATAACTTATTTTTGTTGATGTTCTCTGAAAAAGTTTACTATATAGAGATATTGCTTTATTTTTCCTGTAATGTTTACATAAACTTTATCACATAAAATAATTTCAGATTTTTCTCTATGCAAACTTCGGAATAAGGGGGGAACGGTTTTTTTTCACATTTTTCATTAAAAGTTGAAAACTATGTGGCCTTAGAAAAAAAGTAAAAATCTTTAAGAATATGCAAGCAGCGTTCTTTCATATGAATTCCCCACTTCGAATTTTTAAGACCCCCTTTCAGCTTCTGTTGCAAAAAATATATAAATATTTTTATTTCTCACTTATTAGCAAAATAGTTGGGCAAACGTCATCTAATACTGTTCCAAATTTCAAGTTGATAGCATTAGTAGTTCTCGAGATATCCAGCTCTGACAGACAGACAGACTGAGTCGCACCATAAGGGTTCTTTTTTACCATTTTGGTTCGGAACCCTAAAAATCATCACTCATCAACATTGATGAGTGATGATTTTTAGTGATGAGTGATACATATCTACAATTTAAATGAACAAATTCTCCTTCCAGACCAGGATAATTTTAAGTTTCATTTCGTAAACTGGATAATCATATATGTTTTTCTTTAATTTCAGGTCCAGTTCCATTAGCAAGAAATATAAGGCATCTACCATGCATATCAAGAAGAACAGGCCAAGAAGGCATGTGTATGTTCGCCATAGATTGCCTAAAAGCAAACGGGTCCCATCTGGGCACCTGCATCGACCGATTCTACTTCGGATCCTGCTGTCAGATCCCTGATAAAACCGTTCTACCACAAATCATAGGCAACAACATAGAAGACAACTCCATAGACAGTTCTAACTTCGTACATCCACAAACTGAAGACAAAATTCACAGCACAGTCAGCAAAATACCTGATGTATTCGCACAGAAAAAAACTACAACCGAAAGAACTGAAACCACTATATTTAAAGCTGAAACTACACAAGATAGAACAGAACTTATTGATATGGAAACGAAATCTGATGATACTACTTTGAACGATAATAAAATAACCACTCCGCTTGAAACGACAACAAAAAGTCAAACGATACCCACAGCAACTAAAATACCCATAAAACTATTTACATTCCAAACAGTATCGGGCGATATAAGTAACTCTGTAACAGAAGAACCAAAAACGACAGAAGGAGTGAAAGAGACAGTACAAACATCGACTACAGTAAAGCCAACAAAGCCAAGTCCAACTAGAAAACCAATCAAACCCACATACAAACCGAGACCGACATTCAGGCCTACAAACTTTACTAGACCCCAATACGTGCCAACAACTACAAAACCTAGACCTACAAAACCTCCTCTTGTCTTCAACATTACAAGAAAACCTCCGTACAGATTACCTCCAAAGAGAAACACTACTAAAAAGCCTTTACCCCATCCTCCAAGATTAAATATAACTATTATACCTCAGTCTACTAGTACTAGACCAATCTTCACTAGACCATCTGTAGCTTCAATAACTTATATAAATACTACTCTTATCACTGAAGAAAAATTGACCACTACTACAACAACAACAACAACAACTACAACACCCCCATCAACAACAACAACAACAGAAGCAATACCAATAACTGAACGAATAACTGAAACTCAAGACACTGTGACAGAAACTTTAGCATCCTCGTCAACTGAAGCCATGACTGAGAAAATCGTTGAGACAATATCTACGCCAACACTACCATCATCACAATCACAACCTGAATCTTCACTAACAGAGTCAGATATCGAAACCTCATCACAAGATCCTTCAGTTCCCATCCCCACATTATCAGATTCTCAACAACAAGAATCGGCTCCATCAGAACCAACAGTAATAGATTCACTTTCATCATTATCACCAGTATCACCTACATCAGAAACAACTGAAGAATCATCTTCTGAGTCTCCGGTGGAACCTTCTTCATCTGAATCATTTATTGAACCATCATCATCATCTATTGAACCATCATCATCATCAGAACCTTCAGAAATACCTGAAAAAACATCTGAAACACAACCCATAGAAGAGCCTCCTCTAGAAGTATCTACCGAAATGGTTACTTTAGCTGATAGAGAGACGTCTATATCTCCTGCCGAGGAAAAAGAAACTTTAAAGCCAGTCAATGAAGCTGAAACTCCTACGTCACCTACCACCGTGTTGTCGACGGAATACCCCCCGTTGGTGACGTGGTCAACGGTGGACGCTGCCACTAAAGCTCCAGAGAATCTTACTACAATATCTGATGGTAAGTTTTATAAATAACTAGCCTTTCGCCCGCATGGACTACCTGATGTCATCCCGCGGGAATGTGATGTTTTCCGGGATAAAACGTAGCCTATGTCACTCTCCAGCTACCAAACTATCCCCAAACCAAAAATCACGTCGATCCGTTGCTCCGCTTTGACGTGAAAGACGGACAAACACACATTTTTAATATTAAGTATGAATTAGCAGACCCGGCAGACGTTTTGTCTTTTCTTAACCATGAATTATGAATTCGATTTGTTATAATCGACTATAATTTTTTTTCTTCATTGAAATTCCAACTGATTCATCTATCGTTTAAATTTCTTATTTTTTTATTTCATCAGCTCCCAGATTAAAAAACCGTCGAGAACGGAATCGGATTCGAATTCTGTGCTTTGTCTTTGTCTATTCTATAGTGAGTGACAGAGACAAGACATACATTCCGCTGTCGGGAGCGTTTCCGACGGTTCGTGAATCAGGGGGCAGATCCTTTTCCGGACAATAAAATAAACACAACAAAAAATAATTGGTGAAATCGGTCCAGCCATTCACGCGTGCCGTGACCAAAAATAGGGATTCATTTATACTCAGGGAACAGTCTAAGTTTTTCAAAATCAGTAGTTTTTGAGATATTGGTATCTTATGGAACAAAGTTGGACTGTTCCTTAAGTTGATCAAAAGTAATAATTTCTATTAGACTTTTAGTTTCAAAAACATAAGTACACTTACGAAATTGAACACACGTGTCTACTTGGAAGCCTTTGGAAGAAAAAAGATCGCTTAACTCAAATCTTATCCAATTCCAACTACATAATATATATCACATACATAGATAACCTCCTAGTTTTGAAGTCGGTAAAGAAGTAGGTAATTTAAGAAATTAAACTGTTTACGTTTTAAAAAAAAAGTTATTTAAGGTACCTATTCTAGTCCTCCTCTGAAATTTCTTCGACACCACTGTCCTGGTAAGTATTAATATAAAAAGTCAATTTAGCTAATATGTAGATGCCAAAATATATTATGAATTCTAATTCGCAGTCGTACCTTTTAAAAGGTTTTGCGAGACGCTTAAGTATATAACATCGGTGTATCCATATTTGTAAAATGAAAAATAATAATAATAATAATGCATCATTTCATTTCAAAGTAGGTATTTAATAAACATCTCGTGTCGCGTATCAAACTTAACGCCTTAGGAAATCGAATAGCAAAAGCCTCTTAATACTTTTTTAACAGGCGCTGGCAATTTAATATCTACTAGTCGTTTCCCGCAGTTTAACTTCGACGACCGATTTGGCGCAGGGGTAGGCTACCTACCTTCTGCGCCAGTGGTCTCGGGTTCGATTCCCGAACAAGACAAATATTTGTGTGCATGAACATGTCTATTTGTCTTGGTCTGGGTGTTTACTATGTATATTAAGTATGTATTTACATACAAAAAGTATTTAAGTACCTATATATTTATCCGTTATCAAGTTTTCCATGATACAGTTTCTAAATGAAATTAAAATGGGCTTAGATAATTGGTGTGAATGTAAGAAGTTATTTATTTATTATTATTTATTTAACTTGCATAGTACCCGTTCCCTTCAGAATGTCGGGATAAAATACAGCCTTTGTCACTCGGAAAGAATGTAGCTTTCTAATGATGAAAGAATTTTTAAAATCGGGACCACATACATAGAGATCTATGTCTGTGATCAGGACAGTAGTTTTTGAGTCTATCCTTTACGTATCTGTGCTATAGAGAAATACAGTTCTAATTTAAAGTGCGCGCCAGATAAGTCTGCGTGTGGTCAAAATTAGTAGGTACTGCAACTAGCGCCAAAAACGCCTCAGTCGCGCGCAGAGTTATCTGACACGCAATCTACTTCATAATATCATTGTCTAGACATATTTTTACTAAGGTCGATGCTCTCTCTTAACTTTAAAGAAAAATAAGGAACAGCAATTAGTCGAAGCGACTGACCAAAACGGCTTACGAAATTATTATGTAGTTTTTAATTCTAACATACATTTTAAGTTAGCTTCTCTCTCGCCGAAAGCAAATAACTTTGGAATCGTCTCAAACACCATGCCGTCTCTTTAATATCTTTGACGTTTAATGCAACAGGGCTATGTTTGTGACGCTCTCAAAGCTTAGCTCTCAAAGTCAGCATACGTGACGGGATAATTCCTCAGACGGGACGATATTCATAATAATATTTAGCGTGAATGATTTGCAGTTCCACCGTCTTTCGCAATGGTTGGTCACGGGACGGGTGGGACTAAAAATCCTACTAATATTATAAATGTTAAAGTTTAGATGTTTGGATGTTTAGATGTTTGAATGTTTGTTACTCAATCACGCCAAAACGGCTAAACAGATTTAGCTGAAATTTGGGACACAGATACTTTGTAGCCTGGAGAGGAACATAGGCTACTTTTTATCCCGGAAAAATATCACATTCCCGCAGGATAATTTCGTATAATCCACGCGGGCGGCAAGCTAGTTGATGATAAATCAAACGGGCCACTAAAACCGCCGCCACCGACCAAAAACCGCTGCCACAGTTTAAATATAACTATGAAGTAGCATATATATTTACTGTCGCTTTGCTGTAGTTTTCATACAAAGTCGTCACTTGTTTCTTATTTTTACAAGCTTTTTATTAACTTGCCATGTCATGTTAATTTGACCCACTTCCCAGTGTCCGATGTAGCTGAAATTTTGTATACAGGTTTGGTTTAGATGACAATACAATATTAAAGTACAGTCAGCAAAAAAGCTTGACATAAAAATGAAATTTTTACTAAAACTTATTGCGCTCCAAGTGGCGGCGTTAGTGGCGACCATAATCTATCTCTGTGCTAACATCAAAATCCGTTGAGCCGTTTTGCGATGATTGCGAATAAAACATCAAAACTTTCGCATTTAAAATAATAGTAAAACTAGATTCATTATTTTCGAGTGACACAGGCTTTATTTTATCCCGATACTAGCCTTCCACCCGCGACTTTACCCGTGGCCTACTCGAGTTTACCCGGCGGGAATGTGATGTTTTTCCGGGATAAAAAGTAGCATTAATGACTCTCCAGCTCCAATTTTTCCCCATACCAAAAATCACGTCCATTCGTTGCTTGCTCCATTTTGACGTGAGACGGACAAAGAAACACGCTTTCATATTTATAATATAATATTTAAGGGCCTGTTTCACAATGTCTAAATAAGTTCTGATTAGGTGTTACTTGAACTTGCCAGACTTTCACTTTTTTTTTCAATCACAATGCAATTTTTGTTATTGAAATGGAAACAGGTCGTTTTTTCTAATAAGTAGGTACTTACTTCATTTTCACAAATAAGAAATCTGATATTCGATCGATAAAAAAATCACAAACGCTTCATAAATAACTAACTATTTGGGTTTTTCAAATCGTAAAACTTTAGTATTTAAATATTATTTTTGTATTAAGTATTTTATTATGTATCTTAACTTAATACACTTGTTTTTAAAGAAGTCTACCTACTTATATTAGCTATTTAAATTATGTTTGTTTAAACTATTTTATGAGTAACTGTTTTCTCAAATATCTCGATTCTGAATATATTAACTCCTTTGACCGCTAAAACAAAAAAAAGTGACAACAGTTTGTCTACATAAGTATGATTCACAGGTCCTTCACAGAAAATACTGAGTCACCAGTTATCAATATAATGACACTGTGAAAGTTATGCATTGCTCATCTCTCTATGGTAACAAATAAAAATAAAAATCGGCCAAGTGCGAGTTGGACTCGCCCATGAAGGGTTCCGTACCCACTTACGGTACCGAGTGCCTATTATACCTAGCCAAAATACCCTTGTTCCCAGAGTCGTCACTACTGGCTTCGTTGCCACTGGGGACAAACGAGAAATACCACTATAATCTTTCGTCAGCAAAAATTAACTTTGTTTTCCATAGTGTTTGTATGAACGAACTTACATTTGCGGTTTTTGAAAATGTGTTATATCTCAAAAACTGTTTTTTATATATCGTTCAAACTCATTTTCGTTGAAAGTTTTTATTAAGATCTACAACATATATTTTTTCTAGATTTTTCACTCTCTTATTTTAAAAGTTAGAGGGGGGGGGACACACATTTTACCACTTTTGAAGTGTATATCTTTTAAAATATTGACTTTGATAAAAAAGGATAAAAGAAACCTAAATATTATTTTTAAATACCTATCTAAAGACACCTCACACTAATATGTTTATTGAAAATATTTTTTTTCAGTTTTGTTCCATGTATGGGGAGTCCCCTTAATTTTTTTATTTTTTTTATTTTTCTATAAAAATCTTAAAGCGGTTCACAGAATATATCTACCTACCAAGTTACAAGTATGTAGTCGTAATAGTTTTGGAATAAAGTGGCTGTGACATACGGACGGACGGGCGGACAGACAGACAGACATGACGAATCTATAAGGGTTCCGTTTTTTGCCACTTGGCTACGGAACCCTAAAAAGTATAGCTACAAGCGTTCTGTTTAGACCTCCAAGCACGTGTGCTAAATATCGTACAAATGTATGTATGTTTGCTAGTGCGTTTGTAAACGAATTTCTCCAAAACATAAAGTTGTATCGAGATGATTCTTTTTTCGTGGAGGCACAGAATACTAATTAATACAAAGTGTGAAGGCTACAAACATAACCTCTGACCAACCGACAACCGCAAAAAGGCGACAATAAAGAGTTAATTAAAATATATAATAAAAATTATACCATAGTACTAATGTAGTACTTATGTAGATGTAGGTATAACCATTTCTAGCCACTGACGGCGTTACAAAAAAAGTTAAGTAGGTAGATACTCAAATAATCCATAAGTGCAATGTCCAAAAAGTCTTTGACCTTTTCGCGGAGGCGTAGTTAAAAAAAAAACAAGTGAAAACAAAATTCCTAACTTTGACGAAACGAAAGAACTGTTACAATAATAAAATACAAATGGCTGTTTAATCAGTACGAATATTTATATTTGATTTGCGTTTTGACTACAAATAGGTATTTTGAGAAGCTAACTTTCAATCTGTACTTACTATAGTTAAGGGCATTCCGGCGATCAAACTCAGAATTTTCAATGTTTTTAAATTAAATTTCCTGACAAAGTATCATTGCTAGGTCTTCCAAAATATTATATGTGATAGATCTTTTCTTTATGAAGGGAAGTTACTAAATTTTATTTGAATAAAATAAATACAATGTACTAAAAAAATTATTTTCAAGACCCCTTTTTTCCGTCTTAAACTCAATTATCTCAATAACTATTTGAGTAATCAAGCTAATTTTTTTTGTGTAAGTAGTTCTTAGTCATATCTAGGGAAGTTACTAAAAATTTTTTTTGTAATATTTATATTCAAGAACTAGTATCCCAAAATGCATCGTACACAGTTTCGCAGCATAATTCTTCAGTCTCCGCCTGGCATTGGCGGCGTTTGGACGTGGAGACTGTATAGCTCCGATTGCGCCAAAATTGAAAAAAAAAACTCAAACCAGGATCCTAATTTTTTTCAATGATGCTTATTTTGCTAGGAAATATTGAACTAGCGCTTCAGGATTGGGTATAGATGAGTGCTTTGCCATTTATTGCATAACCATAGACCTATGTAACCTAGAACAAGTAATAATTTTACTCATTACCTAAAGCAAACATTAATAGTTTGAAATAAAAGTGACGGATAAGTAATATTGCCTAAGATACTTAAGAGCCCATAAAAGTTGTACTATTTGAGTACCTATATTTTGTTGTGTTGTAGGTAGGTACATACTTAATTAGTCTAAGTTTCTAACTTCTACTACTGTATATTAAATTTATGTTCGTTTTAGGTTCCTCACAAAATTGGAAATGTGAGAAACTTAAGATAGGTAGGTGTAAAAAATTGCATCTAGAAATAAGAAATTCACTTGTTGAAAAAGTTTTTTACAGAGACATAATGCAATAAAAAGCAATTCTTGAAATAAAACCGACGTTAGTTTTTTTCATATACCTAGTTGATCTAATATTACCATTACACCAATTTTATGAGACTGTGAAAAGTCCAGCTTCTTACGTTTGAGTGAGGAACATATACCGCACCATTTTGTGAAAATTTCAGGTTCAAAACATTCTTGAAGTGACAACTTCTTTAGCGGCGTTGTGCACTATTTATTGTGATGGGTAAAAGCTGTTTAACTCGCGTCAGAGGGCCTACTCTGAAACGCTAATCCGAAACTTCGGTTAGCCCTGTCCCTCTCACTCTCGAGTCATAACGGAATCGAGTGATAGGGGCGGGGCTAACCGAAGTTTCGGATTTGCGTTTCAGAGTACGGTCCCAGGATCACGTGACCGTAAGACGTACTTGGGGGCCTGATCGAAAAACTGTTACAATGTCATTAGAATACGAAGGCAAATTTCGCCATCTTTCCCGATGGTCTGATAGCTCTGGCACCTCGGTTAGACAAAACAGGCGGCGCGCGACGGCAGAACAGAAGACCTCGGTTCAAATCCAGTCCGTATTATTTTCTTTTTTTTTGTCCAATCCAAACTCCTTCTTTTTGTGAAAAAGTCTACGGAGCCCTTTATCAACGCATCTAGTTCATTATTATAAGTATATTTTCTAAAAATCAACTTGTTAAAAATTTAAGAATATCAAAAATGCACAACGTTTATATTCAAGTTTTCACTTCTGCCGGCACTCCCGGAGTGCAACTCGCTGTTTTTTATTACTAATTCTCTTTTCCATTATAATTCAATACCTAGTACAAAATTAGAGCATGCGTACAATTTCTTGCAAGACATGCTCTTGCTCTCGCGGTTTTGAAATTCGAGATTCGAAATTCCCACAACAATATCTAAAACCGATGGTTGAGGCGCCAGTAGCAATAAAATATGTAGTTTAAAAAACTAAAAAAACACACTTTTATAGGAACAGACTCAAAAGTACAAAATAACCGTCTATTCAGTAACTGAAATTAAAAAGCGTGGTGCACGCGCCCTTTGCAAAGCATGCATTCAAGTACTTAATATTGACAACCTTTGCAAAGCATGCATTCAAGTACTTAATATTGACAACGCGCACCACGCTTTTTAATTTCAGTTACTGAATAGACGGTTATTTTGTACTTTTGAGTCTGTTCCTATAAAAGTGTGTTTTTTTAGTTTTTTAAACTACATATTTATTTTTTACTTTTTAGTTTAATAAATGGCAAGCCATGGGTGGTTGATAATCGATTTCACAGTCCATTCATGTGTCTGCTCACCCCGTAAACATTATAACTCAAAGGCGTGATTGTATGTATTTAGTTTTACAAATTCTAGTGGAGTCTATTAGTTACCAGATGCGCGAGCCGAACCCTTACTTTCTCCTTACTCCATCATCAGACCCTCACCACCAAGTGTTGCGAATAGGTCTCATCAGAACGAAACAAATGAGCCCAAACTCGAGGGGTTTCCTAGTGGTCATTAAGGAGTGCCACTGACTTCCTCCCTGCTCCATCATCAGGCCCTTACCACCAAGTGTAGCAAATAGGTCTCATCAGAACGAAACAAATGAGCCCAAACTCAAGGGATTTTCTAGTGGTCATTAAGGAGTGCCACTGACTTCCTCCCTGCTCCATCATCAGACTCTCACCACCAAGTGTAGCGAGTAGGTCTCATCAGAATAAAACAAATGAGCCCACCTCGAGGGGTTTCTTAGTGGTCACTAAGGAGTGCCACTGACTTTCTCCCTGCTCCATCATCAGACCCTTACCACCAAGTGTAGCGGATAGGTCACATCAGAACGAAACAAATGAGCCAGAACTCGAGGTGTTTCCTATTGGTAATTAAGAAGTGCCACTGACTTCCTCCCTGCTCCATCATCAGACCCTAACCACCAAGTGCGACTAAAAAGTCTCATCAGAACGAAACAACGGAGGCCGTACTCGAGGGGTTTCCTAGTGGTCATTAAGAAGTGCCACTGGCTTCCTCCCTGCTCCATCATCAGACCCTCACCATCAAGTGTAACGAACAGGTCTTATCAGAACAAAAGAAATGAGCCTAAACTCGAGGGGTTTCCTAGCAGCCATTGAAGAGTTCTATTGCCCACCTCTTGACTCCATCATCAGATCAGCTCGATGGTAGCAAATAATTGTATTGTCATCGGATTCATATAGACTTGCAAAGTTTCAAATCAATACGACAATTAGAAGTAGTTTAAAATTGATTTACAAGATTTTCTTACATTGTGACTTAGTTACAAGTGAAGCTAATAAAAGTGTGGTAAAAAGAATGAAAGGTCTGTCAGCTGTATTGACAGTTTAAACTCTCAAATTTAACTACCGCGTCAGATAAGTTTGCGGAGTTCTGTAAGGAGACTTGCATAGTCGGAGTAAAATTTTTGATACTCTAATGAAATATTGCATAGGTACAAGTACTTCCGAAGGAGGAATATTTATTTCATTATTTAAATTTCATTGCACAAAGTATAAACAAATGGCGGGCTAACTTTAAACTGACTAACATATTATATCAAAGATAATAAACTTGCTCGCACTAACCTATTGCACCAGGCGCCGCTCGTACGCGCGCTGCGTGTGCTTAATACAGTGTCTGAGAAAGTAGATCTGTTTTCGTGTCCGCTGAGTGAGCTTACTAGATTGACTTATTATGAAGTGTCTCAATTAAATTCATAAGTGCACAATCGCATTAGGTTATACCTGTAATGTTTGTGTAACTTTTGTAATTTTAAATAAAAACAATTAAAAAAAAAACTCATAAAAATAAATAATCTCGAAGAAGTTTTATATACACTCTCTGCCACAAATGTGATTAATTAAAAGTAGGTGGCTAAAACGTCAGTGATTAGATTACATATCCTTTGGAAACTGCCATGCAATAAATGACAGTTTTGTATAAGTAGTACGAAACCAAACCGTTTCAGCTGCTCGACCGTGATGTTGTCAAAGCCAGCGGCTTTACCTTCTTTGAGCTTATCAAGGGCAAACTTGAGCTCTGTTTCAGTAAAAGCCTCGTCCAAGTGGTTAACCTCTTTACCAAGGTCTCTGGAAGCTTTCCCATTTTGGAGTAAGTGGTGAGCGATCTGGTTTGTGGTCACATTGGAATGACGATCAGCGATTTTAGGATCATTATTTAGTTTCCTTATAAAATACCATGCCTTCTACGCCTTCGATTAGCTTGTTCCACTTTTCTCTCGTTGTTTCGGATATGGCTTCTAGCAATTCATTCCCAAAATCGATGGTGTCCTGTGAGATAGGATCTAATTCATACTGGTCTTGGTATGTCATCCTATCATATTATATTTAAAAACATATATTTGATGCTTGGGAGAGCAAGCGCGATGTAGTTAGTATTTATTGTGACCTCTCCAAAGCTTTCGATTGTGTTTATCACCAAACGCTTTTAAGGAAATTAAAACATTATGGTGTCTATGATAAATCGGTTAGCCTTATGCAATCATATCTATGTGAAAGAACACAGAAAGTAGTTATCAACAAAACTGAGTCTACTGGAGCCCCTATCAACATGGGCGTACCCCAGGGGTCAATACTGGTCCCTTTTGCTGTTTTTAATTTATATAAATGACCTTCCTTTTTAAGCAAAGAATTTATGCAAGACAGTGCTATTTGCTGATGACACTTCCTCTAGTCTTTAAAGTTGACAGAGGTAATAATAGTTCTGACGAAGTAAATAGTACTTTATCGAAAGTTGCATTGGTTTCATAGCAATAATCCATTCTTTTACCATGGTACCATTAGACAGTACCATTGATGGTACTGTGGCAATTTCTTTTTGCCGTGGTACCATCAATTAATCTATCATTAAACTCGAAAAAAAACAAAATGTGAAAAAAAAATCCCTGCCAAATGTAAGACAGGTTGATATTCACATAAAATTGGATGACAATGTAGTAGAATTAATTAACAGTACTCAATTTTTAGATATAACATTAGATTATCGCCTTCAATGGGACCCTCATATTGAAGCCTTGGCCGGTAGACTCAGTTCTGCGGCATTTGCTGTTAAAGAAATAAGGCTCTTAACCGATATTGAAACGGCAAGGTTAATCTATTTTAGGTATTTTCAGAGTGTATTGTCCTACGGCCTATTACTTTGGGGTTCAGCAGCTAACATCGAAAGTATTTTTGTGCTTTAGAAAAGAGCTATTCGCGCCATATACAAACTTCGGCCAAGAGATTCTTTAAAAGAAATCAACATATTAACTGTTGCAGGACAATACATACTAATATATGAGAATATGGTATATGTGAAGAAGTATCTCAATACATTTGTAAAACGTAGCAATATACATCAATTCAAAACAAGAAATAAAAATATGATTGCCGTTCCAAGGATTCGACTTGAAAAAACAAGAAGTTCGTTTTTGGGGAAAAGCGTAGCTAGTTTTAATAAAGTTCCACAGAATTAAGTAGAGCTGCCTTTGCACAAAATTTTAACATATAGTTGTGTTGCTGTCGCTTCGGTATTAATTTTTAATTAGTACAAATATTTCAGCATATCGCATAATATTTAAACAGAAAAAAGAACCTGACGTTAGGCAAGTTTTCACGTTTTTTACCCATTTTTGGAGCACAAGGGATATGATGCGTACATGGCGAAAAATAGTGACAATGAAAAATAAAGATATTTTAAAATGATTAATGAAAAAATGTTTTTTTAAAGTGGCTGATTTATAACCTTACGTGGCAAGTTTACATTAGTAAACAAAGTATCAATTATTTCAGTTGCGCTACATTTTGTTTAAACAAATTTGACGATCTCCGTGGCCGATTGGTGTACGCACCGGTTTTCTAGGTGCCACTATCTCTGAGGTCCCGGGTTCGATTCTCGGACGGGTAAATGTCGAAAACTAACTTTTAGATATTTTCTTGTATCTGGGTGTATGTGATCGTTGCTTCCAATTTTCAATGACACAAGTTATTGTATTATTTGATATTATCATTTTTGGTATTGGAATAATATGTATTTTATTTTATTTTTTTGTACTTAAACAATATTATTATTTAAGTGTTTTTTATATATTGATTTATATTATAGATTGATAGCGTGATTTTATATAAACGGTATACTTATTTAAATTTTGATTATTTTGATTGAGTAAAAAAGTATTAGATAATGGGCTAGTATGAGTTATTTATATTTTTTCATAATAAATTATAAGTTTTATTAATTTGATTGGAATAAATCTGAAAATGTACCTACTGGTTAGAGCAGTATACATTATTTATTTTTTTCAGTGTAATTTGTAGCAAATGTTGTAGTTTTGCCTGTGAAGATCATTTCGATAATGGATTATTATCGAAATGATTTAGAGATAGAAAATAAATATAAATAGCTGCTGCTGTGTTCTGCATTTTGAAGAATCGTTTGAAGTGACTATCTTTGTTAAAAAAAGCTTTTTTTACTACATGCGAATAATATCTAAGATCTACTCTTCCTACAAACCGACGTTTACAATAAATATTCATTAATAATTCTTCTTGTATTCTACATAATATAATTTCCTTAGTAAAAGCGCACATAGGTGATATTTTAGATGTAAATAGAATGCGCGCTGCATGCCGCGTCTACACGTATTTCTCAGTCTACGAGAGTGCCGCGGCCGGAGTCTTACCGATCCCAGCACCCCCTCGCTTGTGTAAGCAACGGCCATCGACGATATTTTTTTTACCTATGCTATATCCTTAATATTATAAAACTGAAGAGTTTTTTTGGTTGAACGCGCTAATCTCAGGAACTACTGGACCGATTTAGAAAATTCTTTGACTATTAGAAAGCAACATTCTGCTCAAGTGACATAGGCTACATTAATTTATCCCGATAATCCCACGGGAACGGGTACCACGCAGGTAAAACCGCGAGTATCCGCTAGTTATTGGGGTTCCGTTTTTTGAGTGCGAAAGTTGGTAGTGCGATTTTCAGTATATCGAACACGGTGTGTCGAAAACTCCGTAGTGCTATGTTTTATTATATCGATGCTTTACAAGTGCGATGTAACGTTTGTGCGAAAAACGTTAGGTCGACAAACCTTACAGCGATGATTCATTAGTTCGTTGATTTGTTTGTTCTATGACATGTTATTTCGAAATTTCTGTTATTATGTAGCTTTTTCAGATGTAATTATATTAAATCAAAACTCCTCCTTTTAACCGACTTTAAAAAAGAAGGAGTTTATTAGTTTGACCTGTATGTATGTGATATTATATGAATTATATGATATTTGAGTATAGCGTTACACTTAGGCTTCCAAGCACGTGTGCTAAATTTCGTAAGTGTATATAATGTTTATATGTTAGTCCACGAATATCCCAAAAACTGAAAGTCATATCGAGATGATTCTTTTGATTTTAACATGTGTATTTCATTTTAACAGGTGTATTTCATTTCATCAAAGTCGGTTCTGTAGTTTTTGATTAATTTTTTAATGGATTCCCGGGGGGGGGCGGGTTCGAATCCCGCCTGAAAGCTACTTGCAAGGCATGTGGTGTTTTACCATAAGAAAAATATATATCTCAAAAAATACAGAACTTGTTTTGATGAAACTCATGCTGTTCTCTAAAATGGTATACACCTGATAAAAATCAAAAGAATCATCTCGATGTGACTTTTAGTTTTTGAGATATTCGTGGACAAACATTATAAACATACATACATACATACATAAGCCCAAAGGCTTCCAAGCACGGTGTATATATGTAAATGTAAATGTAACGCTATACTCAGATATTATCCAATTCCAACAATATCACATAGATACCTACAGGTCAAACTGATAAACTCCTTCTTTTTTAAAGTCGGTTAAAAGGAGGAGTTATTATTTAATTTAATTACATCTGAAAAAGCTACATTTTAAGAGAAATTTCGAAATAACATGTCATAGAACAAACAAATCAACGAACTAATGAATCATCGCTGTAAGGTTTGTCGACCTAACGTTTTTCGCACAAACGTTACATCGCACTTGTAAAGCATCGATATAATAAAACATAGCACTACGGAGTTTTCGACACACCGTGTTCGATATACTGAAAATCGTACTACCAACTTTCGCACTCAAATAGGGAACCCAGTTATTGATGCCTATCATTGACAATGAATCATAGTAAGTAGGTACTTAATCATCTCATAACGAATCCGTAGCTCAGTGGTTAGAGCATTCACCCTTACAGTGGCAGCATGAAAAGTCGTGGGTTCGAGTCCCATCGAAGCTAGTTGTGAGAGGCGTCGAAATTTTTTAATAATTAATTTTCAATATTTTCTATTACACGTTATATGTATTACTATATTATTAAACATATACAAAAGTCAGGGCCAGTATTTTTTCAAAAACATACCTACCTACCTAATGAGAACATGCCGAAAATCTTCAGCTGAAAACGATATCAGCAAGCGATGCACATAAAAAAAGTACGTTCGAAAATCTAAAAAGTATTTTTTGCAAACCAGTCGAAAGTGAGGTTAAATGATGGCATGGCACCGGTCGTGCCGGCCCCAATACGCGATCTGAGTGTAGCGCCAGGCGCCTCAGACAATGCGCTATGCGCTGTCTGAGGCGCCTGGCGCCAACGAAAACATTCGAAATGGAATGAATGGCATTTAAAATCCACAGGGTATTTTAATTCATACGATTGAATGGTTGCGAACTTTCACACTCTTTATTTGCAATTGTAATCATGATTTATTTTTAATCTTTTCGTACGTTACTTACGTTTTAATCTTTTCGTACGCTAGTAGGTAGGTACTACATATTTTCATGGAAATACTAAAAACTCTGTCTGTCTTTTTTTTACCTTTTCGCGCAGCGCGCTGGGACAATTTTATCAAATTGACGGATTAAATTTTTTAGCAAATGTATAAATTAAATAATGGAGAAACAGAATGTTTCAGTTACTCAGTTTGCCTTTTGAAGAATGGAAAAGACACCTATTAAGTAGGTAAATGACCTAAATAAATAATATAATTAAATGCTAGACTAATATTAATTAATAAATGCTATTTAATTTTTCTTTTTTGAATATCAAAACTTTGATATGCTTATCTAAGTATATATATATAAAAATGAATTGCTGTTCGTTAATCTCAGAAACGGCTTGACCGATTTGGCTAATTTTGATCTTGAAATATTTGTAAAAGTTCAGGGAGAGTTTAAACGGTAAGAACCATAAATAATAAGTAACGGAAAATACTAAAAACTACAGAGGTGATACGAAGTTTACCGAGTCCACTAGTTTTAAATTAAAAATCAATTAACAATTATCTGTTATGAGCATGACGTGTAAAAGATAACTATTTGAGAATTGTTTTACCGATTACGATAAATTCATAGTAAGTATGTAATCTATGAATAGTTATATAGTTAAAACATAATTATGATCAGAGGTAAATAAACTAACCGTTAATTTAGCAACTTTATCATGTAACCAATGAGAAACTTGTGAAGCGAGTGATTTTAGCGGTTTCGAGTCGAAGGTGAGAAATGATTGAAAAAAAACCACATCAAAAAAGTAAGAAATAATTCCTCACCAAATAAATAACGTAAGTACTTTGAAGTCGGGCGTGAAACATGTACAATGTTTTGTTGTTTTTGTTAAAACCCGCCCGACTTCAAAGTACTTACGTTATTTATTTGGTGAGGAATTATTTCTTACTTTTTTGATGTGGTTTTTTAGAAGGCGGTTTTATTTTTTTATAAAAATAATTTTTATTTCACTCTTTTTAGTGCATCGTGCAGGCAATTTACGCGTTTTCTGGTAAATAGGTATGTGATCAAACTCAAAACCTCCTTTTTCGAAGTCGGTTAAAATACCTTGAGGTATCCCCTTTCCAACAAAACAAGAATCATCTAAATCGGTTTATAAACAAAGGAGTTATGCCTAAAGATACGTATTAAATTCACATAAAGTGGTAACGAAAACGACAGTATTTTCAAGATTTCCTGAAAACTACTGAACCGATTTCGAAATTTCAAAAAATGGGACCAACTTGGGAACCAACCTGATGTAATAACGTTTGAACCATTTCAATCGGTTCAGCCGTCTTCGAGTAATCGATGGACATACATAAAAAAAAAAAAAAAAAAAACATACATACAGACGAATAGAGAACCTCCTCCTTTTTGATTTAGAAGTCGGTTAATTATATTTTCTTATCATCGATTATGATCGAAGTTTCTTATCTTTTAAAACCATCAACCATTGTAGATGATGATGATAAGATGATTAGGATATTTAACATTAGTTTAGGTATAAGATTTAAGATTTTCGTTCGTAGGTAGGTACTATTTTAAAGTGCATAGCTAACACTTTTTAATTATGTATGTAGTATCTACGAATTATTTCAAGGTATGAATGAGTCCATCAATATGAACAACTTTTAATAAGGGCGAGCCATGAAATCGCAAAAAATGCTTCATCCCCTGAAGTATTTGTACTAACTTAATTAAAAATTAAAAGTAAGACTTACGGCCAGAATTAATAACCTATCCACAGATAGGGTGCGATCCAGATTAGTTGCTAGGCAACACCTAGCAACACCCTGGCAACTGTCGTTAATTCTATGTTAATATCAAGCGTTGCATAGCAACTAATCTGCATCGCACCTATCCCTATCTGTGGATAGGTTATTAACTCAGGCCGTTAGGCGATTCATATTTTTTGGTGAAAATGGACATAAGCTTTTCTTAATCATTACCCTAGCCTGCGTATTCTGCATTCTTTAGACCCGTTTAGTTTAATAATAATTAGCAAAATTGTATTATGACTTCAAAAAGAGCCATTTATAGCGACACACGTACACACATAAACTAAACAATCACAAAAGTCATAACATCTTGCGTACAAAGTTGCAAGCTAGTATGAGATTCATAAAAGAAAAATTGCCTGTCTTTTACCTTTTCGCATTATTTAACCAAAGTTATTGGATTAAATTGTTCAGCCCGAAGATAAATAACGAAGGAGGGAATATCCATACTTTAATATATAAATGTGATAGTGTGTTTGTTTGTTTGTTTATCCGTCTTTCACGTCAAAACGGAGCAACGGATCGACATGATTTTTAGGGTTCTGTAGCCAAATGGCAAAAAACGGAACCCTTATAGTTTCGTCATGTCTGTCTGTCTGTCTGTCTGTCCGTCCGTCCGTCCGTATGTCACAGCCACTTTATTCCAAAACTATTACGACTACAGACTTGAAACTTGGTGGATAGATATATTCTGTGAACCGCTTTAGGATTTTTATAGAAAAATAATAAAAATAAAAAAATTAAGGGGGGCTCCCCATACATGGAACTAAAACTGAAAAAAAATATTTTCAATAAACATATTAGTGGAGGTGTCTTTAGATAGGTATTTAAAAATGATATTTAGGTTTCATTCATCATTTTTATCAAAGTCAATATTTTAAAAGATATACACTTCCAAAGTAGTAAAATGTGTGTCCCGCCCTCTAATTTTTAAAGTATTAGGGATAGAGAGTGACATTTATTACAATCCCGCGGGGTTGTATGGAAAATCGTATAACTGACGTGCTAACAAAACTGACATTAATTCCATGGCCAGTGATTTATGACGACGTTCCGTGGGCAGGCCCCCTACAAGGTGGACCGACGATCTGGTCAAGGTCGCGGGAAGCCGCTGGATGCGGGCAGCGCAGGACCGATCGTTGTGGAGATCCTTGGGGGAGGCCTATGCCCAGCAGTGGGCGTCGTTCGGCTGACATGATGATGATGATGATGATGATTTATGATAAAAGAAATCATTTGACTTTTTAGCCTTTTGGAATTATACTTTTAATGTGTGACATCTTTGGTGAATGAAAATCTTTATTAGGTGATACGAACGAATTCACCGGATCTACTATAATGTCTATTTATTTCCATTTTAAAGGTATCCCGTAAAGACTAATTATCTTTTCACTATAATTTGGTAGGCAAGTACTAGAAAATATTTCAGATAGCGCACCTAGTTGTTTCATAAACATGACAAAAATAAATTCGTGCAGTCAAACATCGAGATCGGTGTCACGGAGTCAGTCGTGCAGACATCGCCGTGACATTGACTGCGAGTGCGAGTGACACAATTGGACCATTGCCAATGTTGCCTCTTTTTGGACAAATCCGGTTTTGTTTTCAATTGTTTTGAAAGTTTTTATAATAAACTAGCGGATCCTCGCGTTTTTACCCGCGTGGTACCCATTCCCGTGGGAATATCGGGATAAAATATAGCCTATGTCACTCGGGAAGAATGTAGCTTTCTAATGGTCAAAGAATTTTCGAAATCGGTCCAGTAGTTTCGGAGCCTATTCGATGCAAACAAACAAACAATCATATCTTTTTTTCTTTATAATACCTATTAGTATAGATAATAATATCTGTTGTGGTAAAGCTTCTGTGTCGAATGATAGTCGTTAGACCAAGAATTTCTTTCTTACTTTCGTACTCAGAGAGGTGAAATAACATGTATGTAATCATAATTAAATAACTTGACGCCACTGTCCTTTTAGAACATTTAAAAAAAGGTGACGCCTTTTTGTCCAAGGTTTGTTCCTAGACCAAATACCTATTCTTACTAACGATACTTTATTAACTTTTATTGACAATCCTCTATCAGGCACTTCCTTATGAAAATTACTAAAAAAATAACGGATAAGCATTGTCCGGTTAGACACAGCACATATTAATGTTAATGTCAAAATACTTGTGTAAAGAGAAATATAGAGATTTAGTATTTTTTTCTACTTTAAGGCTATATGGCTGAGGTTGTCACAGGATAACCAACTAACGGCCAGAATTAATAATCAATCCACAGATAGGGATAGGCATGATCCAGATTAGTTGCCATGCAACGTTTGATATCAACATGGAATTAACGACAGTTGCCTGGGTGTAGCTATGTGTTGCCTAGCAACTAATCTGGATCATGCCTATCCCTATCTGTGGATAGATTATAAATTCTGGCCGTAAGACCATACTCGAACTTTAGGAGCGTCTCAAACATATCGCCCTGACGCTATAAATGTCAAATGTATGACAGAAATACCATAATGTTTAATGCCGATATTACACGGTTCAACCAAATTGATTCACTTTGGTTGAAAGGCGCAGAAGTGAAAGATACTGCTGTTTACACGTATGTTAAAAAATGAACTGTCTAAATTATAAAGTGAACCATTCAATTCGCATTGCTTAAAAATGTCTACCAATCAGGTAGCACATTGAGAATGAACAACTAGTGAAGCATTCAATTCTTATTTACACGTTCATCTTTCGTTCAATTGCATTGAACGTTGAATGCATAAGTGAAAATGTTTCAACGCGATTGAATGTGGTTGACCTTTGTCATTGGATGATTCACTTTTACGTCTACATTGTTTAATTTGGTTGCTTCATCAAAATTGAAAGGCAGAAGTGAACCGTGAATGATCTAATGTCAATATGCATCTGTATTTCTTCGCCTTTCAACCAAAGTGAATCAATTTGGTTGAACTGTGTAATATTAGCATTACAATAACAAATTTGATTACAGACAAATGGTCTCCAATCACTCCACCCGAAGGCTGGGTCCTAATATCAACAATACCACCAACATCAGAACCAACAACAAAAACAACAACAACAACAACACAACCGCCAACAACAATCGTGACCACCCAAGAAACCACCCAAATCGAAACAACAGAGAAACCAACAACAACTGAAAAACCAACAACAACAGAATCAACAACATCAAATCAAACAACACAACAACCTATGTTGGAGTTTACTGTCAATGTGACTTTGACGCCGACTGTCGCGCCTGTGACTGCAAGTGTGACGTCACCAGTGACTGAAGTGACGTCACAGAATGCGACTGAAGCCGCTGCGAATGTCACAGAGAATGGTACTACGGTGGTAGATGCAGCTACCACAACAGGTAAGATGTTTTATTAAAGAAATTTAACTAACGGAGTTCAAACTAAGATGGCACCTAAAATGATATGTGTAAAAGCCTGGCCAGAAAAATTTAAAACCTGGCTTGAGGCGCCCGCCGCCACTTTCGCTTTCATTGTTACAATTAATGTTAAATTCTATAGAAAATTTTAGTTCGTCACATTTCCGCAACATGGCGAGGTTTTTTATTTTTTTGGCAGTCTTTACCTACATACAGTACCAAGGACGGATTAGGTTATCCGTATGAGGGTTTTAATCTGTTTTAATTTTTCTGGTTAGGTTACAGAACCCCTCGAGGTGCTGAGGTACCTATACCAAAACGCCACCATGTCGGTCCGATTACAGAACCAGAGCTCTAATCCTATCTAACTACAGCGAGGTGTGAGACAGGGAGATGCCATCTCTCCCAAACTGTTCACAGCTGCGTTGGAGGATATTTTTAAGCTGCTGGACTGGAAAGGATGCGGCATCAACATCAATGGCGAGTACCTAACACATCTACGGTTTGCCGATGATGTAGTTCTTATGGCTGAGACCTTGGAAGACCTGAACACAACGCTCGAAGATTTCGGTAATGCTTCGCAAAGAGTGGGTCTTAAGATGAACATGGACAAGACGAAAATCATGTTCAATGCCCATGTTGCACCCACTCCAGTTAATGTTGGGAACATTACACTCGAAGTTGTTGACCACTATGTTTACCTAGGACAGACGGTCCAGTTAGGTAAGTCCAACTTTGAGAAAGAGATCTCTCGTCGAATCCAGCTCGGATGGGCAGCGTTTGGGAAGCTCCGACATATATTCGCGTCCGAAATACCTCAATGTCTCAACTCGAAAGTTTTTGACCAGTGTGTGTTGCTAGTAATGACCTATGGAAGTGAGACGTGGTCTTTTACTATGGGTCTTATAAGAAGGCTCAAAGTCACCCAGCGAGCAATGGAGAGAGCGATGCTTGGTATTTCCCTGCTCGATCGAATCAGAAATGATGAGATCCGCAGGAGAACTAAAACAACCGACATCGCTCGAAGGATAGCATCATTGAAGTGGCAGTGGGCGGGACACATAGCGCGGAGAACCGATTGCCGTTGGGGCAGAAAGGTTCTTGAATGGCGACCGCGTGCCGGACGACGTTCCGTGGGCAGGCCCCCTACAAGGTGGACCGACGATCTGGTCAAGGTCGCGGTGCGCCGCTGGATGCGGGCAGCGCAGGACCGATCGTTGTGGAGATCCTTGGGGGAGGCCTATGCCCAGCAGTGGGCGTCGTTTGGCTGACATGATGATGATGATGATGACAGAACTCTTTAATATGGATTAACCCGTATTTAAGGTTTATGGTTAATCTTATATTTCATTCTAATAATCTTTAATTGGGGTTAATAAGCATTATTTTTATGGTTAATCGTATTGTATAAGGGTTAATCGAATATACAGATTAACCTTCTAACCCGATTAATGGGTCCTTGTACAGTAAGTACATAAAATATTATTTTAGGTGCCAAATGTTTTTTTCTATTTATGTAACTATGTATACTTATTGTTTTTTTATTTACAAAAAAGATTTGAATAATGATTATCTCTATCTAGTATGAACCTATATCACAAGTTAGTTGAACTTTCTTTATTATTTATGTGTATAAATCTTCGATCAACAATACCACAGATAAACCGCTGGAGTGTCAAAAAAGGCCGAGCGAAAAAGAGCGCTCTTCAAAGGTGCGCTCTTATTTCTTATCGCTTCCTGTCATCTATGACGTAAGATCGTATCATTCGTAACCTTTTTTCTGGTTTAAAAAACAATTAATCGGTTTGGTGTCATATTTGAGTTTTGTTTTAGTTAGTGAGGCGTTTTCTAGTGGTATTGTAGATCGAAGTTCAGCAACTATGAATATATTGTATTAGTTAGGTCTGAGGTCACCAGCTTGATGGGGGATCGGGAGGCGGCCTTAGGCGAGTCCCACATAACCAGCGTCCACACACCGTACGTGGATGGATGCGTAAAAGCATTCCCCTCACTTAAAAAAAAAAGTTTAGGTCACCAACAGACGACGTGCACCCTCTCTCTTTTATTTATTTAATTTTATTTTTCACCTAAAGGTGCGCTTACACGGGCAGCTAATTCCCGCCAAATATGGCGTAACGTAACTACCAAATCAAGCAATTAAGGGCGATGGCAAAATGACAAAATGTAGCAACTTGTTGCTGAGATACGGCCACACAATACCACGAAATATGGAGCAACATCGCTCTACTTGATTGCTCCAGATTGCCCATTACAGTTGCCAGGCAATTAAGGCCAAATATTGCACCAAAAAGGAATCTCCTTTTAAGTACCGGTCCTAGGGGATACCTTAGCCTAATACCCTTTGAGGATAATCATAATAATGTGACAGCACGGAAAATAATATTAAATCTTAAAAATAATAGTTTTTATAGTCTCGTCTCGTGCTGCTCGATGTATGTGGTTTTCTTTTACTTTTCTTTTTAGAAATACCCAATACATTTACGTTTTTTTCAGCTGCAACTTCAACTTCTTCAACATCTGAAGCCCCTGCGTTCAACATGTCCAACTACAAAGAAGGTAATATTTATTTGTTTATAAAAAACAATCTTTTTTTATCCACAACATGCACAATGCAATTTTTATAATTGAAAATGTAGTACCTATTCGAAAAACTCGACCCGTCTCACAACTAGCTCCGATTATAAGATGGGTCGATTTTTTAAATTTTTACTTTATTGCAAACCATATAAAAACAATAAGTAAAATAATACAAATTACGAACTAAAAAAAGACGATGAGTCGTTCAGTGATTCGTCCCATTGAATTCATTCTTATAAAATAATGAGATAGTATAGTCAGCAAGAAAATATTATGGACATTAAATTAAAAGACAGAATATCGATTCGTAAGCAATAATTAAAAGAAATCAAAATGAACATGTTTTAATATTTTAATTATTATAAAATTAAAAACTATAATGTACTTAAACAAAAATAAAGCATTTATAAAAAAAATAGAAACACTAGTTTTAATCACATTTACAAAGTTATTCGTTACCAAAATTTTTATTATAATTATAATTATTTAACAAAATATTTTTTGTTCACTGATTATACGGTACCCTAATATATTTTAAAAATAGTACTTACACACATTTCAAGTCTTAGATAATTCGTAACAAAAACATTAAAAATATTTAAGTCATTATCATTGCTTAAAACAATACAATTTTCCCACTAATATGTCTACCCTATGAATACTCATAGAAAATCAATATTTATTTCACTCGTCCGTCACGAATTACACGGGCAATGTTCTCATCAATTTGACATGTGTCTGGTTGTTTCTTAAATATATTTCTTCCATTTTTAAATACAGCTGCAGGTACTAAGATAATTTGCTTCTTTCTCCAAAAGTGTTAAATAATAAGCAATTTGTTAAGTTAAAACAGGAGAAACAAAATATTTGGTTAAGCAATCATAATTATAATTAAAATGTTGGCGACGAATATTACGAAAATATGTTTAAAGTTAGTGTTCCTATTTTTTAAATAAATGCTTCATTTTTGTGTACATTATAATTTTTTATATTCCGATTATTAAAATTTAAAAATGTGTTTATTTTCGATTTCCTTTCAAATACAAATATTGTTTACGAATTGATATTTTGTCTTTTATTTCGAGTCTTTATTTTTTTATTGACTTGCTGACTGTACTTTATCTCTTTATTTTATAAGAATTAATTCAATGGGACGAATCGCAGAACAAACAATTTTTTTTTAATTCACAGATTCGTCCCATTGGGACGAACGTGTGTGGGACGAATCACTGAACGACTCAAGACAAGACGATCACGTTTTTCAAACTGGAAAAAAATATTACGAATATAATTATTTTAAATTTAGTTGCAATTGCAATTAACATTCAAATAACCGTAATTTAATCATGGTTTTTGATAAAGTAAACCTTTAACTTGAAATCATCATATCAAAAATCGAAGACGCAATATTTGTATTCTGGAGCAGCGCAGGTAGGTTTAATTTAGATATAATCACTCTCATAGTGAAATTTCCTTATAAATAAAACCACAACGTTCTTTTTAGAGTTCCGTAGCCGAGTGGCAAAAAACGGAACCCTTTTAGATTCTTCATATTATCTGCCTATACATACTATAAATTTTTAATCAGTGCACAAATTTTTAAGATCGACTCAGAATCGGTAAGCGAACAACTTTCTCCTAGAAACATAGGTCGAAATATGACAAAAATTTTTTGACTCTTCATACAAATCACGTGATCAATTTAGTATGGGGAGTCCAAAAATTTTTGTCGTATTTCGACCTATGTTTCTAGGAGAAAGTTGTTCGCTTACCGATTCCGAGTTGATCCTAAAAATTTGTGCACTGGTCAAAAATTTATCCTGTATGTCTGGCTGTCCATATGTCACAGCCATTTTATTCCTAAAACTATTAAGGCTACACAGATGAAACGTGGTAGGTAGATAATATAATGTGTAAACCACTTTAATATTAATTAAAATATCCACTTAACCTAACCCGCCGAAATGGCGCCAAAAAATCCTAAAATGAAAGGGAAGCCAAACATAATTAAAAATTAACGTGACAGTTTTTTTTATGAATAAGGGGGACTTTGGTGGTTACCCGCATTAATGATAGTAATCATAACTTATAGATTTTGTTTTTAGTTTTAGAAAAAAAAGTCTACTATTCTTGTTTTCATATTTTAACGATTGGTGTCAATGAATAACCCTTTTGGCCCAAGAAATTTTAGATTTAAAATAGCATTACTTAAGTAGTTTAGATGGCTGTTGTTATTCCTAATTAAATAAATAAATTAAATAAAATTATTTTTGAACAAAAATAAAAAAAATAGTTAAGGGGGACTCCCCATACATGTGCGAGGAACTAAATCTAAAATATTATTTTTATTCATCAAACCTATTCGTCCGTAGATAGAACTTTAAAAATAATATTAAAATTTCTTTAATGATCTTTTCTCAATGTCGATATTTTGAAAGATAAGCACTTCCAAAGTGATAAAATGTGTGTCCCCCACTCCACTCCTCGCTTGCACGTTAAAAAAGAGAGTGAAAAATCTAGAAAAATTAAATGCTGTAGATCTTAATAAACACTTTCAAGGAAAATTGGTTTTAACGAGATAAAGTCAGCAGTTTTTGGAATATAACACCAAAAATAATTTTGTCATTCATAAAAACACTATAAAAACAAAGAAAATTTTTGCTGGCGGAAAATTAGTGGTATTTTAGAAAAATCGACCCGTCTCACAACCAGCTCCGATGGGACTCAAACCCACGACCTTTCGCTAACCGGATGACTGCTCTCTCGCTATCAGAGCAGTCGCCCGGATAGCGAAAGGTCGATGTTTTTCTAAAGACTTAATTTTCATTTTTTCAATTATAAAAATTGCATTGTAAAAATTTAAATAACTTACAGTATTTTTTTAAATATTTTATGGATTTGCTTTCTCTTGGCCTACTGAACCTAGGCTTGAGAAGAAGCCTAAGATGGAGCGAGCTTTCCCAGAAGCGCCTATTCACTCTAGCTTTAAAAATTATAGGGTGTTGTATATTAGTCATTCAGGAAAACAGACGCAGGCAAGGTATTCCATTTGGCGGTGCGCATCACAGAGGTAGCGCAGTAGTGATTGAATTATGATGATAAAAAATCTAACAATAATCTTCTGTAACAGAGCTTCAACGAGGAAGTAAAGAATTAAATTACCCTTCACACTTTAACTAGCGTTTAATTACAGTCATACCATTGTTTTTATTATATCCAGTCTTAATAACAATATTGCAAAGCCACAAGAATTTTAATTTTTAAAATTTGTCGCATACTTACAAAAAAGTTTTCATGTGAAAATGTTTTTATTATAAAATAACATGATTGATGTCTATCGTACATAGCATTTAAATATATACTGTGCTATCGAGGCATACAACAGCTGTTATAACTGTAAGGAAATTGTTTAAATAAATGAAAGATACTCAAAAAAGTTTATAGGTACCTACCTACTACAACTGTAATTAGCAATATTAAAATTTGTCTGTTTACGTAATCTGCCAAAGAAAAATTTAAAATTAAAAAAAATGCAACTTAATAATACAGATTTTTAGAAAATTGTAATAAAAAAGAACCATTTTCCGACGAAGCCAAAATATTACACACAAAGTATTTAGTAATACCTCGAGCATCCTTGACTGCTTTTGCAAATTTTTATTGCTATTTCGTGACCATCTTAGTGCAATAAATCATATTCAGAAAATTCAGACTTAACTAAATAAAACCTATTTTAAAAACAATGTCATTAATCATTCGTTTTTTTTATCATTTACGGCTGTGATACTTTGTTTAATTGCACCATGTCATTTTTAGCTGTTACAAATATTGTAGGAGTGAAGAATGGGGTTTGGCCGCTTTTGCAACCAAATAATTATGATAAAGGGAGATTTCTGTCGTTGATACACTTTCCGTTTGACTCGAAGAGAATGCTCATATGCAATAAGTCCGCCATTTATATTATTGCAATGAATAAAAAATAAACAAAGCTATTTGCAACTCCTAAGTTAAGATATAAAAAAAACAACTCCTTTTATCACAGTGCACTGTTAATAATACCCCAAATTATCGATTCAACACTTGCAAACTGACGCACATGGGTCAAAGAACCCCATAACAATGTGTCTTCGACAAAAATAATAACAAAAAAAAAACGCTCAACGCTATTCGAATTTCAAACAAAGAGTTGGCGGCATTCGTACGACGCGAACGTCACGGCCAAGGCGACCGCAAGGCGCAAGGACGTTGCACGCGGTCTTCATATTGAGAACTTATTAATTACGGTGTAAAACTCATTGGTTAAACCTGCTTTATGACAAAAAACTTTATTTGTTCTAAAATGAAAGTGATTTAAAAGGTTGATAAGGCTAAGTTTATAAAATAAAATAAAAGCGTTTAAAAACTCCTTGGATAAACCTTTTCAAGATGTTCTAAAACAAAAGTGCAATAAAAAGGTTAAAGGTGCGAAGCTAATTAAAAAAAAGAAAAGCGGTGGAAACCTCCCTGCATAAACGTTCTTCAAGAAAAGGCTTTATGTTCTAAAACCAAAGTGAAATAAAAAATTAATAAACCCTGTTTATATATTAGAAGTGTGGTATGGTGAAAAACAAAAAGTGCATTTAGAACTTTTTAGTGACAATACAGAGTAAAAAAATGTGAATATTAAACTTACACGAAGTGCATCATTTTCAAAAGCCTGCAGATCGAAAATGTCATGGGAATATGAAGATGCGCCAGTTGATTAACTGGTTTTCAATATAATGTCACTTGAGCCTGAAATAAAGATCTTAAGTGAAACTTTTAATTCGGTGCAAATCGTAAATAGAGACAGCAAACAAAACTAATAATTAAAAATATTAATTACTCAGTGGAGTAAAATAACAAACCAAATATATCTTGATTATAATCACAATTATTGTAAAACACAATCACAATTAAAATATACTTAGATTAATGACAGACATCATAATAGTGTAGATTATTGAGGTGGAATAAATAAACATTATCAACAGTAGGTATTCTTCTACTTAAAAACCTATCAAAAGAAAATATAGACATTTTGAAAGAGGAACTCTCTAAAATACTTACAGAAAAAAGTGCAATAAAATAACCCATTTGAAAAAGAACTCTTTAAAATAATTTCTAGAAAAAAGTTTAATAAACCTACCCAGTTTGAAAAAGGAACTCGTTAATAAACTTTTAGAAGAAAGTACACCGTTTAATTAATCAGCTTGAAAAAGGAACTCTTTAAAATAATTTTCGAAAAAAGTACAAACTTAAAATAAAACTGAAACAGTTTGAAAAAGGAATTACATATTTAAACAAAATGATACTCAATTCTACCCTGTTGGTGCTGGCAGTTTGCGGGCGGCGGCTGTGGCCTCAGGCCCGCATCGTCGGAGGCCAGAAGTCGGCCTTCGGGCAGTGGCCTTGGCAGATATCCCTGAGGCAGTACCGCACGTCAACCTACCTGCATAAGTGTGGAGCTGCCCTGCTGAATGAAAACTGGGCAATTACAGCGGCGCATTGTGTTGAGCAGTGAGTAAAGAAACTTTTTAATTTTATTTAATCTTCTACGCTTGTTTTGTTTTAAAAACATTGTTCAACAATGTAAGGCAACAGTATTAAGGCGCGCTTACACGGGCAACTAAAATTGCCCAATTCCTGTCAAATGTCAATCCCCACCAAATATGACGTCACGAGCACATCAAGCAATTAAGGGCGATGGCAAAATGTCAAAATGTAGCAACCTGTTGCTGAGAGAGAGACATTACCACGAAATAAGGAGCTACATCGCTCCACATTATTAATTACGGTTGCCAGAAAAATTTGCGCCTTAAGGGCCGTCCGCATATAATAGTATCTACACACATTCCGATCCGACAGCCGATTTGTTCTGCTCCCAGACCAAATCTGCGCTACACACGTTCCGACTTGGTCTGCTCCAGACCAAATCCGCGCTACACAAGGTTGTGTGTAGACACTATAACGTCACGCACGAAATTTCGAGGTTTTGGACCCCTCCCCCGCCCTTCGTCACGCTCTTTTCACGTAAAAAGTCACGTTTGGCATGAACCACTTAGATAACCCTTTTACCCAACTGCGACAGAAGTCATGTTTTTTCGAGAGTAGGTAATTATGTGTGTTTAGATAGTATGATTTCTATGTTGTTCCCTGCTACAGCCTAAACGGTTGGAAGGATTTTTTAGTATTAGATGTCGTTAGATTCGTTTTGATAGCGCGTATGACATTTTGAGCGGTTCATAAAAAAGAAAATAATAATTGGCGAATTTTTGAAGGCATAATATAGCAATACTAACTAAATTATTGTTGACAAAAAAATATTACAGTGTTTCCGATTTTTTATGTGATAAAATAATAATTATTTTAATGAATTATTAATTAATTTATAATCTTCTGACATTCATGTACTTAATCCAATATTTTGTTTAAAATCTAGACTTGTATTTGTATTGTTTCTTTATTTGTGACTTGATGTTATATAAATAATTTTGACAATAAGTATCTGTGATTGTAATAGGTACTACCTATACTACCTATGTCATAATGGAATTGATTGAAATTAGCTATTTAATTTGATATTTAAATTATCATGTTTGCACGCCGTTTGCATATAGCAGACATGTAACGGTACACATTTTATCGTCAAGATCTATATTTTAACGACTTGTTTTGCAAATGAACGAATTGATTTAATTTAAAATTCCATGGTATTAGACGTTAAAACCTTATAGGTATGCAAGAAATCAAACCAGCTTTTAGCAGACACAAAAAGTGCAACAGGAAAATGAAACCAGTGCGATGTGATGTGAGTTTAGGTGAGGACCCAGTTTTTATGTGGCCCAATCGTTATTTGGTCAGGGTAAAACCAAATGAAGGAAAATCTATAGGTATGTGAAAACGGTTAATGACTGATATAATGTTCTATTTGCCTTAAAAATGTATGCTGATTGTTTTCCAAGAAAATAAAACCTATACTTACAAATAAAAAAAATTAAAGTGTCTGTTTGTAATATTAAAATAACCGTTTTTTATTACATGCATATGATTAATACATAATAATATCCGGTACATATACCAAAATATCATTTTTTTCAATTTTTGTCTGTCTGTCTGTTTGTTCCGGCTAATCTCTGAAACGGCTGGACCGATTTTGATGGGACTTTCACTGACAGGTAGCTGATGTAATAAGGAGTAACTTAGGCTACTTTTTATCCCGATATTCCCACGGGAACTAAAACCGCGGGCGGCCACTAGTAAAATAAAATAATAAAATAAATCATTACGATTTCGTTTACGATTACAGAACAAACATATTGCCTTTTTCATGAAATTGGATACTTGAAAAAGTAGCGTCGGACTTGTTCTTAGTACGCTTGGCTAGCTACCACCATCTTATCTATGTCTGACGCCTAGACAATGATATTTTCAGTATTATTGTGTTCAGACAGTTAGAGATAAGTTAGCCAGTTCCTCAGTGCTTGAGGATTCCGGGAGAAGTGCGCTTCAGCCTTATCACCACTTAACATCAGGTGTGATGAAGGCTAAGTGCCACCCCGTAGTGGATAAAAATATTGTTTTCCTAATCCGAGATTGAGAATAAGACATTTGAATGCAGTGAAAAGCTGCATTACTTATTTCTGGAGTACGATGACATAATGACAAAATCGCCGTCAGTCAAGTATGACCTATGTCAAACTCGCTGTCAGTCAAGTTCTTGTAATGCCAAGTCCTTCTTTCGTCTAATTTCAGTCGATTTTCATACAAACGAGATAACTTTGAGGCCTTAGTTCTCCGCCAGGGATTGACCGAGCTGTAAATGATGGCTATCCAGGGGGTGAATGGAGGAAATCCAGATCGCTATACACACCCACACCCAACTCGTCTATACAGCATTCTAAGAGCTGTTTCGATATGTTTAAAAAAATCACCAAAATAGCATTAAAATGTATGAAAATCCAGAAACTGAGAACTTTGGTCCTTACATGTCTTAGAATGCTGTTCAGATCAGTTGGGTCTGGATCTTCTCCATTCATTTCCTGGATAGCCATCATCAGATTACAGCTCGGTCAATCCCTTGGCGGAGAGCTAAGGCTTCAAATTTATCTCGTTTGTATGAAAATCGACTGGCGTCCTTAATTATGTGACCACCACTATATTTTATCTCGATTACCCCACGGAAACGAGTACCGGAAGGTAAAACCACGAGAAGCAGCTAGTCTCTCCTCTAATACAGTTTTTTACCTGAAAAACTAGGTTCTCTTTTAGGCTAAATGTCTTTTCTTTCGTGGCTTGGCTGTCATACTGTTTACAAATAATAATAGATACCTGCAATAATGAACCTAGTCTAAACTTAGTAGGTACATTTTTTATCAAATCGATCAAAAAACCCAATGTCAATAAAGTTCACATTCATATAACCTGGAAATTCTATGTTCGTTGCGACTGTTGCGAGGTCAACTCAATACGACCATCAACTAATAATTATAAAACTTATAAAATAATTAAGTCATAGAATAATGATTGGTCTTCGCGTTCGATACAACTATAGATACCGCCGCCGGCATACATGAAAAGTGAACCAATTTTAGTACATAACTACTTAAACTCCTCTAAATTTTAATTATAGTACAAGGGATTATAGTGTCCATCAATACGAACAATTTTACAAGCTTTTTATTAACTTGCCATGTTAGTTAGTTAGTTAGTATATTAGTTAGTGGGGGACAAATCTTGCAAGCTTAATTTGACCCACTTCATGTTTCCGATGGAGCTGAAATTTTGTATACAGGTTAGATGACAATACAATATTAAAGTACAGTCAGCAAAAAGGCTTGTCATTAAAATGAAATTTTTACTAAAAACTATGGGGTTATCCACGAAATCGCGAAAAAAATGAGCTGTTCCATACATTTCAGTCGCGTCGATGTTGTACTTTTGTATCAAAACAGCTGTTTTTTTTTCGCGTTTTCATGGGTGGCCCCGTAGTAAAAATTATTCGTATTGATGGACACTATCATCCCCTAAAATCTTTGTAATAATTCAAAGTTGTGTATACCTACTAGAAAGTAGAGTCCGTTCCTTAAAACTCTGCGCGCGACTGGGGCGTTTTTGGCGCTAGTTACAGTACTTTTTCTTCTAAGGTTATAATAAAAGACTAGCCTTCCGCCCGCATGGACTACTATCCCGCTGGAACGCGATATTTTACCGGGATAAAAAGAAGCCTATGTCACTCTCCAGCTCCCAAATTATCCCCATACCAAAAATCACGTCGATCCGGTGCTCTATTTTGATGTGAAAGACGGACAAACAAACACTTCTTTATAAAATTATTTTATATGGATAACCTGGTACACTCAGGTCAGGTGTCAGTTTGTGTCACTGTCATAATAAGTTTTTAGTAAAAATTTCATTTTTATGACAAGCTTTTTTGCTGACTGTATATTATTATGGTATTGCCATCTAAACAAAACCTGTATACAAAATTACTGCTTCATCGGGGAAGTGGGTCAAATTATGCTTGCAAGATTTGTCCCCCACTAACAGCTAACAAACAAACTAACTAACATGGCAAGTTAATAAAAAGCTTGTAATAAAATAAAAAGAGAAATTATGCCTACTTATTTATTGGCTTTTCGATTGAGGTCGTCATTTTGAAGTTTTTGTTTTCAAGAAGTTCTGTACCTATTATGTCGAAGCTAGTCGGAGCGATTACGAAATTTTTAATCATCAGCATGCAGTGTCAAAAACAAATGGCGGTCGGTTAAAAATTGCTGATGATAATGATAGTGCAAACAAGGCAGAAGGTTGAATGTTCCTTTATCTACAGATGTCAACAAAAACCCATAGATGCTTCCATAAATGAGGTTACTGAGCAAAAACGTCATCGTGACCATAAGCAAGGCCTTAAGGTTTTCCTTGAAGTTAAGTCCATGTAAAATTAAAATCATATTTTTCCTTATTCCTTTGTCTCGAATCAAATCGCTTCTTGTGAAGACATTAAATTTTTCAATGCATATTGACATAAATTATTGCATCATCCATCAGCCATTTAAAAGGAAAATAAGTTTTTAGTCAAAATTTAATTTTCATGACAAGCTTTTTTGCTGAGTGTACTTAAATATTGTATTGTCATCTAAACCAAACCTGTATACAAAATTTCAGCTCCATCGGACTCTGGGAAGTGGGTCAAATGAGGCTTGCAAGATTTGACCCCCACTTACTAACTATAACATGGCAAGTTTTAAAAGCTTGTACTTAATAATTAATTGTCATTAATTTTAAATATTTGGTCAGCAAAACTAAACTAAAAAATATATTTTTTGGTCAGCGATAAAAAAAAACAGAAATACTGCTCAGCAACGTATTGAATAATTATCAGCAAATGCGGGCAACGCAGGAACGATCGTTGTGGAAATCCTTGGGGGAGGCCTATGCCCAGCAGTGGGCGTCGTTCGGCTGAAATGATTATGATGATGAAGTAATGTTTATGTAAGCAAAATAAATATTTGATCAGCAATATTATTAAATGATCAGCAACATTATATTATTTGATCAGCAGCATTACACAAACCGTCCTGTAGCACAGGGTAAAAAAATACGTATCTTGTAGGGCACGTGATAGGGTTAGGTATTTCCCCTTTTTGACCCCCCATCGAGTTCTAGTCACTTGATAGGGCAGGGCTATATTTTTTTTTATATTATTAAATAGGGCGGAAGTGTGGCGTCATAAAAAAAATATTATTTTTTTTCTTCATTTATAGCAATAAGGGTAAAATATATAATTTGATAAAGTATATAATTTGTATACATAATCACTTAAAGGATTGGATTTCATAGTTCATAATTCAAAAATTTCATCCTATTATATTATGTCTCTGTTGCAAGGAGAAGGCAAAATGTATTGACTAAAAACCCAGAATTTAAATGGACCAATGGGTACAAATAGTTTAAGTAATTATAATGCACTATACAGGGTGTAAGTTTGGTCAATTGCAATCCCGAAACCACCAGCTTGTACTCATAAAATTGAACAACTTTCCCCAAGAAACAGGGGTCGAAATCTGAAAAAAAAATTTGGTCTCTTCATACAAAATCGGTCAGCTGACTTTGCAGTTTGTATGGGAGACCAAAAATTTTTTCACGTATCGACCCGTTTTTCTTGGTGAAAGTTGTTTATTATTATGAGTACAAGCTGTGGTTTTGGGCTTGCATTTGACCAAACTAACACCACAGATTACTAAATAGTTACTACTACTTCTAACACCCTGTACCTATACCCCACTGTAAGGACAACGTCGAAATCGATGAGGTAAAATATATGACAATACTTTTACGAATCAAAACTCAAATCGCAATTTGTTCCATTAATTTCTACAACAACCGTGATTTTAGGCTGCCGTTATAAATTGTCAATGATACCATTTTTTCCAGCGTTCCACCATCAGAGCTCCTAGTGCGGCTAGGAGAGCACGACCTAGCCAATGACAACGAACCGTTCGGCTTCGCGGAGAGACGCGTGCAGATCATAGCCAGCCATCCGCACTTCGACTCAGCCACCTTCGAGTATGACCTGGCTTTATTGAGGTAAGATATTTCAATGATTCAATTTTTTTGAAGTGTAACTTCTTTAGCGGCGTTGTACACTTTTTGTGATGGGTAAAAAAACTCGCGTCAGGATCACGTGACCGTAAGACGTACACGTGACCTGATCGAAAAACTGTTACAATGACATTAGAATACGAAGGCAAATTTCGCTATCTTTCCCAATGTAGTGATAGCTCTGGCAGCTCGGTTAGAAAACAGGCGGCGGGCGGCGGCAGTACAGTGCCCGTAGTGTAAGTTTTAATGTCAAAAAACGCAAACTATTTCGATTCCGTATTTATGTCAATTTGTATGAAAACTGTATTAGCGCCTCTAGCGGCGAGTAGCGCGCTTTTATAGTTTTCATACAAATTGACATAAATACGGAATCGAAATAGTTTGCGTTTGCTTGACATAAAAACTTACACTAGGGGTACAGAAGACCTCGGTTCAATCAAATCCAGTCCGTATTATTTTCTTTTTTTGTCCAATAGTCTTTTTTTGTGAAAAAGTCTAGGGAGCCCTTTATCCACGCATCTAATTCATCTCTAAGTAACTATATTTACTAAAAATCAACGGGTTAAAAAATTTAAAAATATTAAAAATGCACAACGTTAATATTCAAGTTTTCACTTCTGCCGGCACTCCCGGAGTGCAAGTATTTTTTTTATACACAACGGGGTAGCACTTAGCCTTGCCCTTAGATGTTAAGTGAAGATTGAGGCTTAGCGCAGAGACGGGTGCAGATCATAGCCAGCCATCCGCACTTTGACTCTGCCACCTTCAATCAATACTTTTCAATCAATGTTTATATTTATTTTAATACACAACGGGGTAGCACTTAGCCTTCGCCTTAAAAGATAAGGCTTCGCGGAGAGACGAATTAGTGTGTGTGTGTTTAATTGGCTTAGCTTACAGCACATTTCTTTTTCTGTAATATAAAAGGCAAATTACGTTATTGATTCAGCTATGAACACACAGCTCAAACCACTGAACGGGTTACGCTGCAATTTGACACGCGATATTAAAAACGTAGGCGTACTTATCCGCTAAGAGTTTTTTTTTTTCAAAATTCTCGTCCCAAGTTTCACGTTCAAGTTTTTATGGAGAAATAGTAAAGTACCTATATTGTTTTTAAAGGAGTGCTGAATAGGAAATTATACGTAACCCCCTATTAAACGGGCGTGTGCGAGCAAAAGCTACATAATAAAAGCTGTAATCGTAGTCCAAATGCCAATTTTGCTGCGATATCCACTGTACCTACATCTCTTCAAACAGTAGCTCAATACATTCTACTAACAGACAAGCAAAGGCAACGTTCGTATACAACCTAGGTATATAAGGTCAAGTGCAGTGGTGACTGACCGCTCGCACTCCCGCGCAAACTACGCGCAAAAAATATCAAACCTTTATCAAACGCTCGATCTTTTTGGTGATGGAATTTATGAATAAATGTTTTGGAGTAATGAAACTTATTTGGAAGTAGTTATTTAAAAAGTAATTTACCGGCTCTGGATTCAATGTCTTTCAGCCGAGTGTTTGTATGTTATAAACTTTTACTATTCAAGATAAATATTTGTTCACCAATCACGTGCTAACCAACGGTTAACATAACCGACTGTTGGTGAGCTAGTAAAGTGCTAATAACTTTTCCGTCTTCGCGATTGTCGTTGGATACCAGTCTTTTGTGAGCTTCGTAATGTAAAACCTGTAAAAAATGTATTAACCTACAAGGTTAGTCTATGGTTATGTAATTTAAAATATATTCATTTTAATACTTAAATTTCGACTATGACGCTTGTTTTTCCTTAAACATAACAAAAAAGTTGTCAAAACAAAAATGTATACCTACCTACGGTATTTTAATAAACAACTTTTGATTTCTTTAGACCTCTAAATTGTTTGTGGAAAAAAGTGGCACTAAACTATAATTTAATTTATTGCAAAATTATGCAAAGTATTTCGTATAATTATGTCTCGAATGTTCTCACATTAGTGTTTTGTGTTTGTTGCATTATTTAGCTATATAAATAACTGGAATTGTTTCTATGAATTTAATTACGATTAAATACAAAAAACGATTATGCGCTCGCGGTCATTAAACGCATTCATGTTATTTAATAGGTTGTGTTTTTAACTTTGTCAACAAGTTAAAAACAAGTGCTTAAGGCGCTACTCGGAAAAAGTATGGACTCTTTGATATAAAACTATAGGACGGTTAGAGTTGTTATAAATCTGGTAATAAGATATATATTTCTTCATACCTTTATCCAGAATCGTATAGTTTCAGAAACACGATTTTATGATTTTGGCGCGACACTTTTTATTTTCAAAAATACCTCTAAAAAATAAGAAATATCAAGATTATTCTTAAATGGGGATACATATACTATTAAAAATTGGTTTAATTAGTGGACACCAATGATATTTAGGATCGTATAGAAGCATTTTTTTTTAAATCGCTATAGTTTTTGAATACGAATAGATTTTGTGTTTTTTTGCGTAATCGGCAAAATAGGTCTCGCTCCCACGCGCGTCGTTTTCTCATTGCTATCTCGCTTTAGCATAATTTTTCCGAGTATCGCCTTAATAAAATCTATTCTATACTATAATATTATAAAAAGGAAAGATTGTATTTTTGTATGTAACGAATAAACTCAAAAAGTACTGGACTGATTTAGAAAATTCTTTCACCGTTAGAAAGCTACAGTCTTCCCGAGTGACATAGGCTATATTTTATCCCGATATTCCTACGGGAACGGGTACCACGCGGGTGAAACCGTGGGCAGCCGCTATTACTTATAAACTACCATGTTTAAACTTGTTCTTGATGTGTTGTTCATGACTTGTTGATCTTAAATTATCTGTACTATCAATACTATTCAATACCTACACCCTTCAGATAGCTATAGCCTCACGGATAACAGTCTGTATTTGTACGCATAATGTAGTTTCTCTTCTTCCCCCAGGTTCTACGAGCCAGTGACGTTCCAGCCCAATATCTTGCCCGTCTGTGTACCAGATACTGACGAAGACTTCGTTGGGAAGACCGCCTACGTCACAGGCTGGGGGCGGCTCTACGACGGTCAGTATACATATATTTTTTTTTTTTTTTTTTTTTTATTTATTTAACCTTTATTGCAAGAGTTACAAATGGCGGACTTAATGCTAGTGAGCATTCTCTAACAGTCAACCGGAAAGGATGTCAGTGAGAGAAAAATAGGAGGCAATAATAATAAGAAAAACAGTAAAATAAAGAAATACAATATGTATCAAACACAATATACTTACTTATATTAAATACATAAATATATAATAATAAATACATATTATACAATATATAAAAATATTATACTTATATACCTACTTATATACATGACACAGTAACGACCAATTAGACCGGTTAGATTACAAAACTCGGAGCCAAATTGCTCAAGTAATATTCTCGAGCCAATCTCTTGAAGACGCACTTACTAGGGGCATTACGAATGTCCAAGGGCAAAGCATTCCAGAGTCGTACAGCCGAAAGGGAGAATGACTTTGAGACAAATCCGGAAGAATGAGCGGGAGTTTGCAACAGAGAGTTGTTGCTAGAGCGAAGGTCACGTACATGAGAGCTACCCAGAAACTGAAACCTGGATTTCAGGTATTCTGGGGCAACCGGATCGAACAAAATGTTGAAGAGCGCACAGACAACTCTAAGTTTCCTACGCTCGCGAATAGGAAGCCATTTGAGCTGCTGGCGATAGTGGGAGATATGGTCGTATTTACGTAAGCCATATATGATGATATATTATGTTAGACTGTGCTGATCAGCCGTTTTATTTAGTGAACATTTCTTTGATTATCTCTTGACCGGCCATACTGGACGACATTCCGTGGGCAGGCCCCCTACAAAGGTGGACCGACGATCTTGTCAAGGTCGCGGGAAGCCGCTGGATGCGGGCAGCCCAGGACCGATCGTTGTGGAGATCCTTAGGGGAGGCCTATGCATAGCAGTGGGCGTCGTTCGGCTGATATGATGAATCTCTTTACTTCCAAAAAGAAAAACAGACGTACAGAATAATGTATGGAACGTGAACACAAAGTCATTCTCATCCTCTCCTAAGGCTCTCCTTATCCCAATTCTATTGCGGGAAAATGGGGAAGTGTTCGTTCTTATTTGAGGCTTTTATTCGAAAGACAAGTCATGATCAGGCAACGGCCTGTCAGTTGGCCGTAATCGGCCACTCACTCACAGTTTTACAAAAACCTTATAGTGCGCCAAGCTTTTCTGTTCCGGTGATTATCTTTGGAACTAAAACCGTTTTCATACGACAGTCCATTTTGACAGCTAATTTCGTATTGCAAGTGGCTCTTCTGTCACGGCTGTCACCGGAACAGAAAAGCTTGTGGCACTGTACCAAGGAGTTAACTTGCGATGATCGAACAGCGCGCCTGTCATTCGGTTTTTGTCATGTTTTTGTACGTTAAACTGTGAGTGTGTGGTCTATTGCAGCCAACTGACAGGCCGTTGCCTGCGGGCGGACGCCAGTGTCTTGCATCTTCTTTTACCATTATCCCATACCAGTATAAGTGTAACTTTACCTTTCCCCAGACGGCCCTCTCCCCAGCGTTCTGCAAGAGGTCAGAGTGCCAGTCATCAACAACTCCCTCTGCGAGGCGATGTACCAGGACGCGGGCTACAACGAACACATTCCGAACATATTCATTTGCGCTGGCAGGAAGAAAGGAGGCGCTGACAGCTGCGAAGGTTCGTATACCTATTATACTTATGAAAGACTAGGTGACTATCTACCGTGTGTAGTCTACCTGGGTGATGCCTATTCACTCTTACCTTAAAGAAGCCAAGGTTGCAGCGGTTGGTAAACAGAAACACATTCGCAGGCAGCGCATATCATTCTTCAGCGCTTTGCATTGAAAAGAACTATCAAAGTGCTTGGACCAATATCAGGCAAGTCCACAAAGTACAGCTTTATTGCTTCATTATGCTGCAAGTTATCAGAGTGCAGAGGTCAGAATGTGGGGTCAGAGTGCAGAGGTCAGAGTGCAGAGGTCAAAGTGCAGAGGTCAAAGTGCAGAGGTCAGAGGTCAGAGTGTCAGTCATCAACAACTCTCTCTGCGAGGCGATGTACCAGGACGCGGGCTACAACGAACACATACCGAACATATTCATTTGTGCTGGCAGGAAGAGAGGAGGCGCTGACAGCTGCGATGGTTCGTATACCTATTATACTTATGAAAGACTAGGTGACTATCTACCGTGTAGTCTACCCGGGTGATGTCTATTCACTCTTGTCTTAAAGAAGCCAAGGTTGCAGCGGTTGGTAAACAGAAACACATTCGCAGGCAGCGCATATCTTCCTTCAGCGCTTTGCGTCAGAAAAGAACTAGCTAAGTGCTTGGACCAATATCAGGCAAGTCCGCAAAATACAGTTTTATTGCTCCACTAGCTTTTCGCCCGCGGCTTCGCCCGCGTGAACTACATGACGTTATCCCGCGGGAATGTGATTTTTTCGGGATAAAAAGTACCCTATGTTCCTCTCCAGGCGACAAAGTATCTGTGTTCCAAATTTCAGCCAAATCCGTTCAGCCGTTATGGCGTGATTGAGTAACAAACATCCAAACATCTAAACATCTAAACTTTCGCATTTATAATATTAGTAGGATTATGCTGCATAAGTTATCAGAGTGCAGAGGTCACAGTGCAGAGGTCAGAGTGCAGAGGTCAGAGGGCAGAGGTCAGAGGTCAGAGTGTCAGTCATCAACAACTCTCTCTGCGAGGCGATGTACCAGGACGCGGGCTACAACGAACACATACCGAACATATTCATTTGTGCTGGCAGGAAGAATGGAGGCGCTGACAGCTGTGGAGGTTCGTACCTACTGTTACTTATGAAAGACTAGGTGACTAGTCTTTCATAAGTATAGTAGGTACGAACCTTCACTGTCACAGCTGTCAGTAGTTTATTTATGTGCTTGAATAATATCATAAACTAAAAATAAAACGTCATTAATAGCAATTAAAGTTGCCGTAGTACCTACGCAGTTCTCGTAGTCTATCTGTAGCAGGCTACGAACAGCTACGAAATATTTATTTGCAAAGTCATCGCAAATAATAAAATTAATAAAGTACCTAACTTGTCGAATTCACTTCTTTATGTAATACAAGCGGCCGCCCGCGGTTTCACCCGCGTGGTTCCCGTTCCCGTGGGAATATCGGGATAAAAAGTACATATAAACCTTCCTCTTGAATCACTCTATCTATTAAAAAAAACGCATCAAAATCCGTTGCGTAGTTTCAAAGATTTAAGCATACAAAGGGACATAGGGACAGAGAAAGCGACTTTGTTTTATACTATGTAGTGAAGTGGCTAAAGTATGAAAAGGAGACAACACAAAATTTACTTTTCACTTCTCATGCTCGTAAAGTTCGTGTTTATGTTGGGTATAGGCTGCATAAAATCGCTTTTTATGCTCTAGTGCATAAAGTAAAATCTTCGTCTAAGTCTCAGACTCTAAGACAAAGGTCGTCAGGTAAACAGTCACACACGCAATTAAACTTCGTTAAATAAACTTGTTATTTCATTCTGTTTCTTTAATTTTGTACACAATCCATGTTAAATTACTTACTAAATTAATAAAACTAGGCAAAATTAGTGAGTTTTGTAAGATATAAGTATTTCAAGAGCATTATGGACTACGATCTATGCTAAAGTCACTGTGCTGCCACTGCTACGTACATAGATTAATAACAGCTTCGCTTCGCTGCTACGTATAAAAAAAAGAAAGTCTTCCCGCCAATATGGCGAAGTCTTTATTTTTTCTTTTTTGCAATATTGTTATTTATTTTCCTCACACTCGAAGTGAAAAGCAGAGTGTATAACTCGTAGATAAAACCCATTTTACCCTCGAATTACGAGTCGGGTAAAACACACAATATACGTCTCGGGTAAAATGGTACGTTTTATGCACTTGTTGTACAATCTACTATTTACGTACTTTAATAAAATATAATTGAATTAATTAATAAAAGCATTTTCAAAACCTTTCTTTTTCATTCTTTTTTTAGTTTTGAGCTGTATGAAATGTTTTGGTATAAAAAAGCAATTAAAGTATGATTAAATAAATTTTTGATCACCCTTCATACCTATACGGCAGTTACTCCACCGCAAATACCGCAAGAAATCATTGCGATTACTTTTAAAATTAATTTTGTATTGTTATTTTTTGTCACAGGCGACAGCGGAGGCCCAATGGTGGTGCAGAGAGAACGCGACAACCGTTTCGTTCTCGGCGGAGTCATATCTTGGGGTATAGGATGTGCGGAACCAAACCAGCCAGGAGTCTACACACGAATATCCGAGTTCAGAGACTGGATCAACCAAATCCTACAATTCTAAAATGGCGCCAAGAAAATGGCGCGTTGCAGATGTTGAAAACATGGAGTCGTCATTGAATCTTTAAAAATCACTGCGATCTTTATTGTTTTTTTATAGAAAATTGTGGTAATAGACGATTAATTTGTTATTGGTGATAGTGGAAGTTATATTTCGTGAGCCCGAAAAGTTTACGAAAGTTAAATGAACTGAAAGTCCTTAAAATACCCCTGATATGACAATTATGGTTATTTTTCTTTATAGTAGGGTAGGAACGTAAAAACAGCCTTATGAAGAAATAATGATACATGACTTTATTAAAATTAAAATCAGATATATAAGAAAAAATTGGTGTAGATTATATTTTTTCATATCTTATACTCGCTCGATCCTCTATATCATAACATTTCGCAAAAAGAAAATTTAGGGGTGTCAAAAACTACAGTCATACTACGAAAGGTAAAACGATTTTTATTTAACTTTGAATCTTAAAGTTTGTAAAAGACTGTTACAAATTTGGTGCTTTTTGGTCCAAAAAAATGTAAAAGTATTGATATTGTTATTTATATTCGTTTTGTTGATATTTAGCAAATTGTTTATAAATTCGGAATTAACAACGAAATAAGAGATTAAGTACTTTCTTAAAATAAATTTATCTTGTATTTTTTTGTTTTTGTTTTTATAATAAGATAAAGAGGAAAAGTAAAAATTATTCGAATTTAAAACAAGTGATTTTTTATATTTTTGTAGGAAAACTTATAAAAACAAAGTAACCTACTAAAAATAGTGAATAGTAACTTAAGATAAAACAATAATATTAATAGTTTTAATTATTTATATTTTATGAAGATCAATTTTAACATTTTTGATAAATAGTTTTATAGTTATTGATACAAAACATATTAATTTATTTTTAGTGATATATTTTGTAAATAAATAAAAAGAATCTGACTTGAAAAAGCATTTATTAAAGTTAGATTTAATTTAGCCATAATATTGATGACAACAGAATCAAATTGGAAGAAATAAACAAAAAATAAAGCTTTATGTTTTTTTTATTTCATAATGAATGAGTGAGAATGACTACGACTATGACAAGGTTATGGTTATGGGCGATTTTCTGAAAGCTCGTTGTAATTAGCTCGCTAGATGGCGCTGTCCCATCTATGCAGTTAGAAGGAATGGAACGTTATAAATTTTACTTTGACGCGACTTTTGTTTCATAAAACCTTCCATAAAACGGAACGTCAGACAGATGTTATTTATTTACCATAATTTTTAAAATCTATTTCGTTTCTGTTCCTCACAGTAGTACCTATCAGTAGTCAGTACTTATCTAATTTCTTATTAGTTTCCTTGGGTTTTTAAAAAGTAATTAATTTATACCAAACTAGCGGCCGCCCGCGGTTTTACCCGCGTGGTTCCCGTTCCCGTGGGAATATCGGGATAAAAAGTACATATAAACCTTCCTCTTGAATCACTCTATCTATTAAAAAAAACGCATTAAAATCCGTTGCGTAGTTTCAAAGATTTAAGCATACAAAGGGACATAGGGACAGAGAAAGCGACTTTGTTTTATACTATGTAGTGATACGGTATTTTACTGATTTTTTTTATTTCTTTAAAATGTTTTTCGAAATATTAGCTACACAAAACAAGTTTTCATTTTGAATTATCTTGAATATTTTCAAAGTTAAAGGACTTCAAACTTTATAATTAGACAAGGACATGACGCTATCTTAGTGACGTCATCGTCAGTGGGTTAGTAGCGTCATAGTCACGCCATAGAAGATTTCGTTTTAGAAAGAGACAGCTATGGTCAAAATCAAACAGACTATAATTCTTTTATTATAAAACAGATTCAAATTATTTTTTCACATTTGGTATTCTTAATTGCAATATTTTTTAACGTCATCATTAAATATCTACATTTCAACAACAGTAAAATACCCTATTTATACCTACATGATTCATACCAAAATACATATTTGCCAAAATATACCATAGACATGTACATACTTCGTTCAACGCCATCTAGTGAAGCTTTTGGAAGCTTTTTTTAAATGGCCTCTCAGAAAATCGCTCCTTAGTATCTACACACGTTCCGATCCGACAGCCGATTTGGTCTGCTCCCAGACCAAATCTGCGCTACACACGTTCCGATTTGGTCTGGAAGCAGACCAAATCGGAGGTCGGATAGGAACGTGTGTAGACACTCTAGACCCACCCGGCACCCGACCCAGCACCGCCTCGTCGCTCGGCGTCCACTCGTTGTCGACGGGTGGTCCACGGATGGATTCCGCGTTGTCACCAGTGAACGTCGCGTGGCGTGGTCAACGAGTGGACATCGCGTGATCAACGAGTGGACCAGCTCCCGGATTCACAAACCATCGGAAACGCTCCCGACAGCAAAATGTATGCCCCGTCTCTGTCACTCACTTATCATCATCATCAGCCATTTAATGTCCCCACTGCTGGGGCACTGGCCTTCCTTATGGATGAATAAGGAGAATGAGCCATGACCCACCACGCGGGCTCAGTGCGGATTGGTGGGTATTAACGACTGCAAGTGCAGCCGGGACCAACGGCTTAACGTGCCTTCCGAAGCACGGAGGAGCTCGAGATGAAAAGTTTTTGGTCACCCATCCCGTGACCGACCATTGCGAACGTTGCTTAACCTCAACGATCGCAGGCCGAGCGCGCTATCCACTGCGCCACGGGCTCCTCGCACTCACTTATAGACAGAGTCAAAGCAAAGAATTCGAATCCGATTCCGTTTCCGACGCTTTGTGAATCAGGGGGCTGGTGAGCTATGACCTTCTTTCTGAATGAGAATTAATGAGAAGAATGAGGAGCCCGTGGCGCAGTGGTCAACACGCTTGGCCAGCGATAGTTGAAGTTAAGCAAATTTAGCAATGGTCGGTCACGGGATGGGTGACCAAAAATGTATTATTATCTCGAGCTCCTCCGTGCTTCGGAAGGCACGTTAAGCCTTTGGTCCCGGCTGCATCTGCAGTCGTTAAAACCCACCAATCCGCATTGGGCCTTGTTATAGCCCATTCTCCTTAACCATCCATAAGGAAGGCCAGAGCCCCCAGCATCCCGCTGCAAATCATCAAAATCCCTAGCCGATTTGGTTCGTCCGCACCAAATCGGCGGTCGGATCGGAACGTGTGTAGGGTCTATTTCACATTCATGCTTTTAAAGCACGCAATCGTTGTCCCAAAGCACACACACACAAACGCCTATAACTTGGTTTAAATTTGTGAATAGATGGCGCTGTCAGCGCCGCCAGTGCACATCATACAAACACTGTCAAATTGTATGAAAACATACATCGCGCTCGCAAAGTTTTTGTTCCTCTTTAATATATATACAGTAGTAATAGCCTTGTAAGTGTACTTGCTTCGGCAGTACATATACTAAAATTGGAACGATACAGAGAAGATTAGCATGGCCCCTGCGCAAGGATGACACGCAAAATCGTGAAGCGTTCCACATTTTTTGAAGCTTTTGGTTACGGCACAGATTTTTAAATAGTTACTAGGTTACGGCTCCTTGTGAGTAATATTATTCTATGGGTTACGGTACGTAGGTACACGATATAATACGAGATCAAAATATTAGGATAATGCGACGCATATACGCTGTTATTTTTGGCTTGACTTGGTTTGTTATGAATCTTACTTGTTTCCCTTCTTATTTTACCCCATAAAAGCTGCCTGCTGCCAACATGTTACGTACCTGCCTACTACGGGATAAAAGGCAAGTTTTTTACCGTGATAAAGGTGCAGTCGGGGACACTCTTTCTCTTTCGGTGAACCACTTCTTACTTCTTTTTATGTGGCTGGCGATGGCGGGAGTCCCATCCCACCCACCGTTCACTAGCAGTCCCTCCCTATCCCTAATCGCTTACTTTCGGACTGTAGGTTCCACTAATGGGTCCAACAAATTTTTTAAATAGGTACCTACTTACCTACTTACTCATAGACCCATTTAGGTCGTGGAAATAAGAATACGAATTTACAAATATTTGTGGCATTGTACCTATACTACTCCCAATTTTTTCAAACTTTAGGTCCTAGACTCTAGTGTCCCCGACTGGACTATACACCGAAATAACCGAAAGCGCGAAAAAAAACATCTGTTCCATACAAAAGTGCAAAAATATTTCATCAAAATGTACTTATGGAAAATCTTATTTTTTTCGTGATTTCTGTTTTGGTCCCATAATAAAAGTGGTTTGTTTTCATGAGTAGAATAATCCATAAAATTACCGTGTTTTGGTTTGGTACCTATTGGGGCTCATGGTTTCTTCCTCATTGAGTCTGGGACCATTCTCCTACATTTAATTTTGTCCGTTGAACTATTAGCCAACACAATTTTATCGTCGTCGGATGTTTCTATTTAATGTCTTTCACCTACCTATGAATTTTTACTCTCTGCATTAGGTACTTACCTACCTACTTACCAATCTTTACCCAACGAAAGTTTCTCCGGCAGTCGACGGCGATCGTTTTGCCCGAGTAGGTAGAGTACGTGTCAGATAACTCTGCGCGCGACTGGTGCATTTTCGGCGCCGACACACGTTAGCACTATTATATATTCTGTGCCGACACAGTAAATTTTTAACTGACTTCAAAAAAGGAGGAGGTTCTTAAGTCAACCCCTCGTGGTCCCATTAAATAATAATGTGACTACGAGAAAGTTATCCTTCGTGGTCCCATTAAGTAATGGGACAAAATTATGGGGTCACGAGAAAACAGGGGATGTAACATAAGCGGTTCTCAAACTGCACCGCGCCTCGTCATGGAGCGGGATTGCAGAAGAGTATGCCCGTACCTCACCGACCTCTATTATTAACCCACTGGACAGGCTGTCTCCATACAAATGACAGCTAATTTTGTGTAGCAATTTGAAGCGCCACTCGAGAACTAATTTTGACAATAATTATTCATTACCACTGAAAAGTTTAGACTACATACTGAGGTAACTGGAGAGTGCAGTACTAACACTTTTTTGTACCCACAAATTACACTGTGGCTGTCTTCCATCTCACCTACACTTTGAAAAAATACGTATGGTCAAATGAGACAACTGACAGCCACTACATACTAAATGTCAAATTTGCTGGGCACTTTTTTATTCAGGGTGAAAACTCCAGTTAGGTACCTCAGTATTAAGTCTAGCTCCATGATTACCACAGTCGACAACGACATAAGAACATCACTATTTAGTTACATGGACACTGAATCTGCCTACAGCAGCGCCAAAATGGCGATACACAAATAGGCATAAAAATTTTATGACAGCCAGTCCAGTGTGTAAATAATAGAGGTTAGTGCCGTACGTATAGAAAACTAGTCCCAGCACACACTGAACACGCGATGCGGCGCGGCACGTCGTCGCCAGAGAGAACCGCCTCGAAATGTGTTTACTAGTAATCTATTTTGTTGAACTTCCAGCTATAGCACATGAAGAGTAGTGGTCCCAATACACCACCTTGAGGGATACCATAATGGACATTAGTACAATAAAACGCATTTATTTCCTTAACCGTATATTAAGTTCAAGCTATAGAACTCGCGTTAGATGCAATACGCGGCCACAGATCAGCGCACTCCTTAGCCACGGGTCCGGTGATGGCAGACCCCTTCATCTCGCCTTTGTTGTTCACTATAACGCCCGCGTTGTCTTCGAAGTATATGAACACCCCGTCCCGCCTTCTGAAAGGTTTCCGCTGCCGGATCACCACTGCAGGCATTACCTGGAAAGAACGTAAAAATAATTGCAATTGACATAAAAACTATAAATTGTAAACTTCGATCAACAATAACACCTAGGTACATACATAGTTGGAGTGACAAACATGGCCGAGCGATATACGCCCACTTGAGCGTATATTTATAAGTCGTTCCTGTCATTTATGACATAATTATAAACTTTTTTCTCCGTTTAAAGGTGCCATAGAAAGTTTTGATTTAGTGTGTGAGCCTTCATCTACTACTATTGTTGATCTTAATACCGCTGCAGTTATAAAAGTAGGTTTACATCAAATAAAATAACTACTTGGGTATTGCTTTAAAAATTACAAATATTTCGAAAAAGTTTATTGTAAGATAAGACAATAATTATTATTACGAGTTAGGAAATTAGGATTGGAAACCACCATGCTTTGATCTGTTTAGCTGTAAAATATTATATCCTATGCATGCAAAGAGGATCTTTTATTTCTGGCGTTTTAATTGAAAACATACCAGTAGTGTTGCCGATCGATAGTCCTCTATCGATACTATCGATAGGCCTATCGATAGTTTGGCATTTTTCGATTAAAACTATTGATAGTTCCGCAACACTACATACCAGTAGTTATTCATGTGCAAAATTATTTTTCTGATCGAAAATCATTATAAGTTAGCCTTCAGAGGTTGACTTGACCTCCATGGCAGAGTGGTGCATGCACCGGTTTTCAAGGTGCCACTCTATCTGGAGGTCCCAGGTTCAATTCTTGGTTCGGGTACATATTGAAAACAATTTTTTTATTATTTCCTCGGGTCTGGGTAAATGTGTTAATACTCATTGTCATTTCCAATTTTCATAACACTAGTGCTTAAGCTACTACAGTTTGGTACTGGAACAATGTATGTGAGTTTCCAATTAAAAAAAAGGTTAACAATAGCATTGTAATACAAAGTGAACCTATTTAATTCATTTGCTCAGTCAGCCAAGGTGTTTCAACATATTGTTGTACAATTCAGCTATAAAAGCGAAACCATTGGGCATATCATCACTGCAAATGAAAATCTAAAGTACAGTCAGCGTCAAATTGATATAAGCGTCTATAGTAGTCAAAAAGATCTGAAATACATAAAACCATTTGATCTAGGCAGTTCGAATCATCATATTGTTGTAAGCCCCCAAAGTGTTCAAAATATCTAGGCACTCATTGTTTCATATTTATATGAGCAGTCAGAGTATTCAAAATTATCTAAGCAAACAAAGCTCTCAAAATATCTGTGCAATGGTGTTGTAACATTATGCAATCAATTTTGTAATGTAGTAGTGTGGTGCAATAGTCAGATTTTGAAAGAAAAATATTATGAGGCAGCATATTTTCTTGCTAGTTGCTGTTCTAATCTAACTACTACTCATTTTAATTCTAAATATTGACATCAGTTCTTACACTGTATCATAAATTCATGACTGACATCAGTTCTTGAATGGTAGGAAAATGTTGAAAATTCTTTAGTGTCTAAATGAATAAAATATGTATTTTTTTCTTTTATTACCTATATTATTTTTATATTACTACAAAAATTAACTTTGTTGGAATCTACAACATTAACCCATTGACACCTGAGATTTTCCAATGTTCTCCGGCCCTAGTCGGCCGAACAATGGAAAATCTATTGTCTCATTTGTGGGGTGTTGGAAGGATTCATTGTTTAATAGTAGCTAACTATTTTAATGCACTACTGTGTACAATACTCAGTTCAAAGTCCTACATAATTACTGAAATTCATTTAAACCTTGTGTAAAATAAAATTAAAAAAATTACATTAGTCTTACCTTTTTCCTTAGTTCAGGCTTTCCCTTCTTGACAGTTGCGACAATCATGTCTCCGGAACCAGCGGCTGGCAGTCTGTTCAGGCGACCTTTGATACCTTGTACAGCAATAACATACAGGTTCTTTGCTCCTGAAAAACATAATAATACTTCCAGTGAGTTGATTGTACAATAACATATAATGTTAGTTGAGCTATTAATGTTATTGATTGAAAACTATTTACCTATGTTATTTGATCAGAGGGTAGATTTATAGACCTAACATTGAAGAAAAAAGCAAGCAACTAACTGGCAATCCAAAAATCAGACCTAATAACTTTCAATTGTAAAAAAAACAATGATTATTTTAGACTTGAATACAAATTATGACATGACGTGCATAAAATTATGTATAAATTTGGGCAATTGAAAGACTTCAGACACAGCCAAGGTAGAAATCATTATGATTCAAAACACTAGTAGTGTTCTAGATTATGTTAACATCATCAGTCTCTTCAATTTGAGTTTTGAGGTTATGTTTTATGTATTAGCATCACAAACAAATTCAATATCCACCTGTGTTGTCTGCGCAATTGATGACTGCTCCTACTGGGAGACCCAGGGAGATGCGGAATTTCGCTCCCGCGGAACCACCACGTCCTTGAATCAGAAAAAATCACACTTGGTACATTTTACACCATAACACAAACCTACCAAGTTAATCACGATTTTGACGAAATATACACGGTTTTAGTTCAACCCGTAGTTAGGTTGATTCGTCACATTTTTGTAAATGATTTTATTCACTTTCTACAAGGATTAAAACGGATATTTTGCTAATAAACGCACCTCTTTTAGACATTTTGTTGTGTCAATTTTTTGAAAGGAAATAGAAAGAACGTGAAGCTGAAGCTAGTTGCACAACAAAACTGACATTGACATTTAGCAATTCGTTCAAAAATAAGTTTCATTATCGTATAACAATGAAGTTAGTTGCGGTTAAATTATGACTGAAACAATGAAATCACTCTCTTTTAATTATAGAGATATTTGAAATACTCCATACTAAGGCCATTTTAAACAATAATTTAATCTCATCATATCCTAGAAAATACATCGATAGATCTCACCAACTCCGATTATAACTTCTAAATTTTTGAACGATGCCCAATTGCCCAAAACTGCTAACGTTCCGATTCACACACACATAAAAAAAAGGTTTGTTAGTCTAAAACTTCTGAATGTTTCAATGATTTTTTCTTATTAAATATCATCTAATTCAATCACTGTTTTTATGATTTAAGTATTGCATATTGTAAAGTTTTTCGATGTTGTATATTAAATCATTTAGTTTCGTACTGTGATTTCGTCATATAATTTGTGATTTCGTCGTTCGTTGTGATCGGAACGTAGACGTAAATTTTGTTTGTCATTTTCGTAGCCGCTTGTCATTGTACGAAATTTAGTTTTTTTACGAATAAAAGAGAAAGACTTCGTAATCCAAGATAAAAAAAAGAACCATTATTTGAGTAATTATTAAAATATTGTTTTAGCTGTATAAAATGGCATTTATGGGTGATATGATGAACCCATCGCCTTTGTGGCAAAATGGACCAACCCCTGGGGCTTTCTACAATTTTCCTGGTAATACATCCAATTTCGGACCTGGAAGTCGGCCAGCTCAAGATTTCAAAGCACAGTAAGTAGCTCTACAAAATTTTAAACATAGAAAACTTACCACTAATGCTAACCCATGTTAACCTCATGAAGAAAAGATGTTTGAAATGCAGTTTCTGATAGCATGTTTATTCATGGCAGACTGATAGTATGTGAATCGAATTTGGCGGAATAGTGAAGGGGGTGGGAGGTAGGGTCGTCCCATTCCCCCTCCTTAAATTTGGTTCCTGAAATTTTGTGGTCTAAATAATGAGTTCTTTACATAAAAAAATATATACTTACCTTAATACTTAATGTCAAAAAATTACCAATACCATTTATTAGATGGTTTTATTTAGCTTAATAATAGAAAAATGAATACTGTTAACTATTTATGCTTGTCCTTCTTCTTAACATTACGGGCGGTTTCCGCAACTCGACGTCTATTGCGCCTATTTTGCGTCCGGAGGGAGCGCGGCCAGATCACTCCAGCCAGCCCAGCTCAGCCAGGAACGCTCCAAGAGCTTTCACATTAGTGATCGCTTCTTGGACGCTGCCCGGCGAGCCGAGGTACCTCGCCCCCCTGCATTCCAGCAGTACGTGGGCAGCTGTTTCTTCTTCCTCCATGCATCCTCTGCATAGGGGACTGTCGGTGACACCTAAATTAAAAAGATGTCTGTTAAATTGTCCATGACCAGTAATGGCACCTGTTACCAGGCGAAGTTGCGGTCTGCACAGTTGTATCAGGGCCCTGGATAGACGCGCGTCCACGCGCGGCAGTGCGAGCTTCGCCTGTCTGCACGAATCCAGCGAGCTCCAGTGCTGTTGGTGTAATTCTGTAGTGCGTTCACGGATCTTATTTGCATACCAGCTCGTCGGGATGGGCGCGATCGGCTCTGGGCCAACAGGCGTCGAGCCGGATGCGCGTCTGGTCAGTTCGTCGGCTGCATCGTTTCCACGTGATCCGCTATGACCTTTGATCCATTGGATAGTAATAGTATTAAGTGCACCTACTGTATTTAAGGCGTGGTGACACTCAAGTAAAAGGCTTGATGTATGCTTGTCCTTTTTTCTAAAGTCTGCCTTAATCTTGTTTTCAGCTCAGCTACTCCGATCACCACAACTACAACAGTCATAGGTGTTAAATTCGACAAAGGTGTAGTCATTGCTGCTGACACTCTTGGTTCTTACGGCACATTGGCAAGGTTCCGAGATTGTCCTCGTGTCATGAAGGTGAATGACCTCATTCTGATGGGATGTGGTGGGGATTATGCAGATTTCCAGTACTTGAAGGATATTATTGAACAGAAAATGTAAGTATACAAACAAGTGAGGGTAATATGAACTTAAAGGGCTTATTACACTTGGCTAAATTCAGCATCTAATTCAGCATACATGCGTGATGCAATCAAAACAAGCAATGTATGCTGAATTAGATGCTGAATTTAGCCAAATGTAATAAGCCCTTTAGTCTGTTCCTCAAGAGTTTCGAAACTACTATGATACGTCTCCTAACAGCGTTACTGTTGCTTAATTATTAAGCCTATTGAATGAAAGCTACTTATAGGGCTTGTGGTTTTTTACTTGCACATTTTTCCTATACTTACAAAATTGTGTATGTGTGTATTCATAAAAATAATTTGAAATCTCAATGTAATGGCTGTTTCATCTTAATTGTTAGTTAAACATTCGTAAAACAATTTAAACTTCTTTCAGCATTGATGAAAAGTGCATCGGAGACGGTTTACTGCTGAAGCCCAAATCGCTGTACTGCTGGCTGACGAGGGTGCTGTACAACAAGAGGAGCAAGATGGACCCCTTGTGGAGCAACTACGTTGTAGCTGGTATCCAGGTATTATAACCAAGAGGGGAGATGTGAACAGTTTCTGTCTAGTTGACTAGTTGCCAAGTTGCCTAGTCACTTCTGTCTAGGAAAAATGTGATAGTTAAAAAAACCACGAGCCCTATAAGTGGCTTTCAGGCGGGATTTGAACCTGCGCCTCCGGGAATCCGGCCCGATGCTCTGACCAATCGAACCAGGTTGACTTGGCTATCGAAACGTTATTCTTTCCTGATACAGTCACAATAAATGGAAAAAAGGTCTTGATTAAATGTCTAAGTAGTATAGTCAGGCGTCCGTCACTCGCTCAAGGACGCGAGATAAGTGCCTACCGTTTCGCATATTAGTGTAGTCAATGAAGCTAGTTGACCCCCACAGTAATTCCTCGGTCAGAAAAAACTTTACATCATGATAAAGTATCAATAAATTAAAAGTATGGTATAAATTTCCAAAAAATAATAATAATAGAAGATTAGGTATTTTTTAATGAAAGTCTTATTTCATTGATATCGTTTTTAGGGAAAATGCTCCGTCTAAACTTTCTTAACCGGACCTATTCATGTAACGTATAAAAACAATAATATGAAATATCCAAAAAAATATCCCAGCAGAAACACCACATTTTAATAAAACAAAATGGGTGACTTGGACTGAAAAATGTCTCTGTCGAACTTTTTAACGGAATTATACCATTTTGCCAAGCATATGCATGTTTGAAAAAAGTTTTGGATTTTCATCAAGTATTTTATTTTATTTTATTTTATTTTATTTATTTGGCTTTTCAACAATGTGTACACTGATACAATACAATTTACATTTAAAAAAAAAAGTTCTTAGTGACACATTACTTAGAGAAAAGCACCGCATGCTCATTGAAATTGCGGAAAACACACAAATTTTAAACAATGCAAGAAAAATTAAAAAAACCTTACAATACAATACACACGCATTAATCAAAACAAAAAGATGCTAATATGTATAAGAAATATAAAATGTGACAATTTAATAATTTATAAACTAAAAAAAAACTTATAAGTAGTTACTAAGTAATATCATCAATTTAACAATTCAACAATGTAATAATTAAATAATTTTTAGAATGTATTAATTCAATAACACAGTAAATTAATAATTTATATTCTAATCTAATAATTCAATATAATACAACACAATAATTAACATTATTATTCAAAAATATTGATCTGCTAAACTAATAGTAGGTAATAGAATCAAGAGGCAAGTATTGACTTCTTTATTGTACGTACAGGTGTTAAATTTATGTCAATGTCCATCTCACAATTATTATACAATTCAAACATTCTATACAGCGGGCACTGTTGCTTCAAATTGGTGCGACTTCTAGGCAGAGAAAAAAGCTTTATATTTGAGGCCCTTGGTAGGTTACGAGGTACATGAAAACACACTTTGAACAGCAAATCAGGGCAACTCAGTGAGCCCGATACGACTTTTTTTAGAAATACCATATCTAACATGTTACGACGTTTTTCTAAAGACACTAATCTGAAATGGTTTAGCCTATCCCGGTATGATACAAGCTTTTTACCCATGTTACAGCTAAAAGCCAGGTGCCACAAAAAAATAAATACGTAGTATCACATACTAGTATAAATAACTCATTTGGTAAAATAAATTTGGACTGAGAAATTACTCGGTTCAATATATAAACAGATTTGTATAATTATGTATAAATACCTAACTTCCGTGTGAGTTTTTTTTTTGGATAATCATTTAAAAGTTTATGGCTCATGCTTTTTTATAACTCAGCAAAGTTTCATCGACTGAGGAATTAGTGTATGGGTCTCCATACAAAGAATTTGTTCATTGCCTACACTATATGTCTCAGAATACAAATTACCTTACAGCGGGCCGCCCGCCCGATCGCGATAGAATATATGCGATAGAAAGAGATGCAACGTCTAGCCATTCGTAATTAGAGCCATACAAGCTGAATTTTACTTTATCATGTTGAAATTAGAGTTGCTATTTGTTTAAATGGTTTCGCGGAGTGCAGCTTCTGGTACTTACTATTATTCATTCTGTAGTATAGTCCCTTTGGTACAATTGTTCCATATTTGTCCACAGGACGGCGAACCCTTCCTCGGCGCGGTTGACAAACTTGGCACAGCGTACGAGGACGCGGCCATAGCCACCGGCCTGGGCGCTTATATGGCCACCCCACTGCTCAGGGACGCTTTGGACAAGGGCAACCTCGACGAACAGGCTGCTAAGTATGTATTATGCTGACACGGGATTTTTGTTGGTCCACACACACACAGCACAGACAACGCCTAGGTTGTTTGTGCTGTCTCTTATTTTTTCTTTTTAAGTAATTTTTTATTACAAGCTTTTATTTAATTTGCAGTGTATTGCATGTATGTCCGTTCGGGTCAAATCTTGCAACCTAAATTTGACCCACTTGCCAGTGTTCGATTGAGCTGAAATTTTGCATACAGGTTTGGTATGGATGACAATACAATATTAAAGTATGGTCAGCAAAAAAGCTTGTTATAAAATTAATTCAAAAACTTTTTTAAGTTTTATTTTTAATTATTTATTTTTTCTCTCTTAGTTATTTATTATTTATTAGATTGTTTCTTTTTTCTTTCTTTCTTTATTACTATAACCATAGATGGGCCAGACTTCACTATTATTGGCATACCATAGAGCTCCATTCAAGCTCTATACATTTCTGCCCATCATCCTTTATTCAAAATTCTTTCGTCTCTTTTATAGAAATTGAAAGCCTACTAATGAGAATTCCTGCCGTCCTAGCATGAGCGGCTTTTGTCACACGATATGATATGGTACGGCATGCCGTCTTGCTTACACCATAGTGGGGTAAGCAAGACAACTTGCCGTACCATATCATAGGCCGGCAGGTGTGATGAAGGCTAAGTGCTACCCCGTTTTAAATAAAAAAAGAACAATAATAAAGTACAGATAGCAAAAAAGGTTGGCACAAAAATAATTGTTTTACAATAAACTTTTTTCTTTCCCCAGGGCGTTAGTCCGCAAATGCATGGAAGTTCTGTTCTACCGCGACGCTCGCGCTTTCCAACGCTACCAGCTCGGCGTGGTCACGGCCGAAGGGGTGGCGGTCGAAGATATAGCAGAGGTCGACCATAAGTGGTCGCTCGCCCACATGATCAAGATGAAGTGAACTGTGCTGTTAAAGGAATAAAGATGGTTTTTGTATAGCATTGTGTTTTATTACAAGCTTTTATTTAACTTGCAGTTATGCATGTATGTCCGTTTGGTTCAAATCTTGCAAGCTTAATTTGACCCACTTCCCAGTGTCCAATCAAGCTGAAATTTTGTATGCGAGTTTGGTTTAGATGACAATACAATATTAAAGTACAGTCGGCAAAAAATCTTGTCATGAAAATGAAAATGTGATATTTTTCGGAATAAATAGTAGCCTATGTCACCCTCCAGCTCCCAAACTATTCCATACCAAAAATCACGTACCTACTATTATACAGGATATTTTATTTATCAGTGCACAAATTTTTAAGACCAACTCAGAATCGGTAAGTGAACAACTTTCTCCTAGAAACATAAGTCGAAATATGAAAAAAATTTTTGGACTCTTCATACAAATCGGACTGATCACGTGATCGATTTAGTATGGGAAGTCCAAAAATTTTTGTCGTATTTCGACCCATGTTTCTAAGAGAAAGTTGTTCACTTACAGATTCTGAGTTGATCTTAAAAATTTGTGCACTGATAAAAAAATTATCCTGTATATTCTGTGACGTCGCGTCGATCCGTTGCTCCATTTTGTCGTGAAAGACCTTCGATCATAAAACAAAAATACTTTCACATTTAAGTACCTACCTTTAATACTTTTTTAATGTATACCTACCTACCTACTCAGTAAAAATTAAGCATGTCTGCATGTGTCCTATGACAGCTCATTCGTATAAAGTAAAACATTCTTTATGCTATTGAAATATACCACAAGAAAACGACATTAGACATTTTTTTTTATACAGCTTATCCAAGAAAACTAGACCCTATCTCTTGTTTAGAAGCAACGTAAGGCTTTGCACGGTTAAGCTGTCGTAAGACCCTGCTACTTTTTAGGGTTCTGTAGCCAAATGGCAAAAAAAGGAACCCTTATAAATTAGCCATGTCTGTCTGTCTGTCCGTCCATCCGTCCGTATGTCACAGCCACTTTATTCCAAAACTATTATGACTACATACTTGAAACTTGGTAAGATATATTCTGTGAACCGCTTTAGGATTTTTATACAAAAATAAGAAAAAATAAGGGGACTCCCCAATCTCCCCCCCCCCCCCCCCCCAATACGTGAAAATAAACAGATTTTTTTTTTATTTTCATCAAACATATTTGTGTGGAATGTCTTTAGATACCTAGGTAAGTACCTATTTAAAAATAATATTTAGGTTTCTTTTATATTTTTTTATCAAAGTCAATATTTTGAAAGATAATACACTTCCTTCCAAAGTCGTAAAGTAGGTATAACGAACGCCCTAATACCTACTCGTGCCACACTAATATTGCTGCTAGGTGATCTGAATCCAAATTATGGTTTATTTAAGGCAACCATCCATACACGAACGTCACGAATAATCCCTTTGATCCCAGTAGTTCCATTGAGTAGTTCTATCATTTTGGCGCGAAAGACAAACATACAAACAAACAAACAAACTCATTTTCACATTTATAATAGAAGTAGTAGGTATGGATTATAGTATAGAGGAGCCCGAGGCGCAGTGGTTAGCGCGCTCGGCCTGTGATCGTTGAGGCTAATCAACTTTCGCAATGATCAGTCCCGGGATGGGTGAACAAAAACTTTTCATCTCAAGCTCCTTCGTGCTTCAGAAGGCACGCTAAGCCGTTGGTCCCGCGGCTGCATTTACAGTCATTAATACCTACCAATCCGCCCTGGGCCCGCGTGGTGGGTCATGGACTCATGGCCCGCGTGGTGGGTCATGGACTCATGGCCCGTGACTGAGCCGGTATGCTCAATCAGCAATTGTCAGATGATGTCAGGTAGTATCAGGAAGATGATGTAAGGAAATGTCAAGAATGCACTAGAAATGATACAGTCAACCGATACTACGGAGTTACTTTATTGTACTGAAAAATATAATTATTAAATAATATTGCAAGTGACGAAAGTAGGTCGCTACGTTGCACATTGTATTAGCGGCTACTAATGTACGATGACCGATGACCCGTACATACTCCCAACAACACAAGAGAAAAGAAATGTATGTCAATACAAATTAAAATTGGTATAAGTTATAACTAAATATTTCAACTTAATTATAGACTGTCAGGTTTGCATTAAAAATTAATAAAGTAAAAAAGGAATAAGTATAGTGTTACGAAAACTTAAATATGTCAACTTAATTAATTTGTATAAATTATCAACAACTTAATTAGTTTGTATAAAGTGTCACAAAAACTTAAATATTGCATCTTATTTAGGTACTTAATTAAGTTGAAAAAATAAACCTTATAAAAAGAATATAAAACTTAATCTTAATACATCATTGTCATAAAATCAAAAACAAATAATAAGATTTAATTATTATGTAAACTTGTAGAACTATGAATATCAAAATGAATTTTCTTCGGCATCGTTGGCGAAGTGCTGGTGTCCACACTGACTGTGGAACTTCTCAATGCGCTAGGCATCCTTGCGGGCGGCAACACGGCGCGTGACGTCGTCGCAACTCTGACGTCATCAATGAATGACGTCTCGTCTACCGTCCTTGCCGACTGGTGCGTCGCATTTTGCTGTGTAGGCGCATGTGATTGCTCTTTGCATTGTTTGATTTTTATATAACATCCAGCCACGAATAATGATATTATTAATGCAATGATAATAGTATAGATAATTATGTAATGCGTGGTATTACTGGAAGTAAATTCTTGTAATTCTTGGTGCTTCATGTTGTCAACCTTCTGTTGAATTTCTTCATATGCATGTTCATGATTTTCAGCAACAAAAGTGTTAGGTAATGAAACATTGATGATTTCATTCAAAGATGATGGAATCTGTTGCATGTTAAGGTCAATGGATGGGCTCACAGAGATGTGATTGGTATAGTCATGTTGAGCGTAAATCAAAAATTGTTCTCCTTTGATTACACATCCCGGTTCTGGTGTTATCAGTCCATTACCTCGTAATTGTTTTGTTATTATATTCGACGAACATATGATTCGTACGGAGCACTCGTCGCAACATGAGTATAACCAGGTGTCGCGAGCGTGCAATTTGATCCACCTGTCAGCACATTTCTTTGCGGCGGGTATGCAGTATTGTTTATGTTCATTATTTATTTGTAATTGTAAATCGCAAAGGGATTGCCCCATGGTCAGGACATATATTGGATGATTCAATGGGCAAAACATCTGTTGATTAGTATGACGTATGCAGGTTAGTATATCGCTGTCTGTCATAGGTATAACTGTGTCTTTCTTGACGTTCACAGCTAAATACTTTGTTGCAGTGTGCGTATAAATTACGCTTCCTTGTTTTCTTTGCGGTATGTCAATAATGTTAGTAAGCTCGAATGAGTCACGATTTAATAGCGGTATATTTATTTCCATGATCAGTAGTTTTGAAGTTACTCTAGCTTTCACGTGTAGAAGTCCATATAAATCTTTTACGTTGTCAGTTGGTAATACCAGGTCATTTTGTACTTGAGCTGAGACAGTATTTAATTCTTGTTGCAGTTGAGCTGGTTCCAGCATATGGATGTTCAGGCGACCATGATAAATGTCAGTTACCATCTCTAGGATTGAATCCTGAATTCGGCGAATGTTAGAGACTATAACATTGACTGATATTAAGGATGACATAGAGTGAAATGCACGTAATACAATTTGATCTGCCTTTGTTATTGCGTTCATTTCGGAACTCATGATTCTTAGATGTTTGTATACGTTATCAAATTGAGTGTTCATTATCTTCTCGTTCCGTTTAAGTATGTTATTTTGCGCTTCGACGACAGAAGTGTGATTTTTGAACAGGGTAAGTAAATGATCTTCTCTGTGGCGTATTGTTTCAATATCCTTCTCGTATTTTTGAGCAAATGCATCATCAAGCACTCCAAATAAGGTGTTCGCCAAACTTCCAACCCCGTTGACAAGTCCTCTCTTTTTCCTGCGAGATATACGCTGATAGTTTGTCAATAATTCATTGTAGTGACGTATTTCGTCGAGTTCGTGGTTAAATTGCGCAATGACGGATGAGCATGAACTGTCATTATTGCAAATTGCGGCTACTGTTTTTATGTAGTTGCGTACTACTCTCATACTTTCCCAATATGTACTCATATTATAATATACGACCATTTTCCAATTATCCTGAATGACGCGTATATCAGAAATCTTGTCAAAGAACAGTGTGTTGTTGTTATCTAGGCTTTTTATATTTGTCATCCCTTGAATCGGAGTAAAAAATGTCATCACAAGTGTCATTGTCATTAAGAGTAGATTGCACACGCTTCTTTTATTTCTCCCATGTCTTGTTGTTAATGGTTGTGGTTTTTCCGTGTCAGTCTTCGAAACAGGCTTCGTTATGTCAGGTTGAGTGTTTACCGGCAGCGGTACAAGTTTAATAATTGGTCGTTTAAGATAACCACCTTTCGTTTTCAAGGTGACAACCCTAACATGTCCGTCTTTGCCCGGATGCACCTCTGTCACTCGTCCTAAGGCCCATTTTGTTGGTGGCATATTTTCTTCCTTTATGAGGACGATGTCATCAATTTTTAAGTCGGCTTTCGGATGATTCCATTTCTGCCTTTTTTGTAGATGATGCAAGTACTCTGATGACCATTTCTTCCAAAAGTCACGATGCATTTTTTCTATCAATTGCCATCGTGTTTTAATGCATTTTTCATGTATGTCAGTCATTGGAGGCGACAACAATGATCCTCCAATGAGGAAATGTCCTGGAGTTAAATAATCATCCTCAGGATTTTCTGTCGGTGCGTACAACGGTCTGGAATTGAGGCACGCTTCAATCTGAGCTAACAGCGTAGAGAATTCCTCGTACGTCAGCTTTTGTTCACCTAACACACGTTTTAGATGATGCTTCGTACTCCTCACTGAGGATTCCCAGATCCCGCCCCCGCTGGGCCATACCGGCGCATTCAGGTGCCAGGTAACACCCATTGTAGAAATGTCAGCGAGGAACTCTTCGGTTATAGCTTGTAGGACCTCTTTGTACTCCATCTTCAAAGCTCGTGATGCACCCACGAAATTAGTGCCATTGTCACTGTACACGTGCTTTGGTGTGCCTCTTCTCGCACACATGCGCTTGAAGGCTGCAAGGAACGCTGGTGTGCTAAGGTCAGACACTAACTCTAAGTGTATCGCCTTAGTTGAAAAACACACAAAAACTGCGATGTATCCCCTCGTAGTTTTTATTCCGCGTCCTTTATTTGCTTTTAACTCCACTTGTCCAGTGAAGTCGACTCCCGTGTGTGTAAAAGGTCGGGAGGGTGTCACTCTTGCTTCTGGTAAATCTGCCATCAGCTGATTCTGGGTAGGATGGTTGAATCGAGTACATTTGACACAAGATCTTAAGTACTTTTTAACTGTGCGACTTCCTCCTATCACCCAATAATTTTGTCTCAAATATGTCAAGGTTAGTGCAGGACCACCGTGAAGGGTTTGTAGGTGACCTTGATTTATGAGTAACTCTGTCAATCTTGAATCCTTGGGTATAATAATAGGATGTTTTGAGTTCTCACTTAGATTTGAGTGACGTAATCGTCCACCCACTCGTACAAGGTTATTTGTATCCAAATACGGCTGTAATTGCAATAAAGGACTTTTGGATTTAATAGTCCCATTCCTTTTTATTTCCGAAATGTCTAAAAGGAATTCTTTAGTTTGCGTTGCTCGAATTATAATCATTAATGCATTATTAATTTCGCTCGCTGTGACGTAACTCGAGTTGTTCGATGCATCGCGGACAATGACTGTGGTGTCATGTTGCTGTCTAGACGATTGCAGTCTTCGTGACGTCACACGGTGACGTATGTTTTGTATGAAACGTAATGTTCGGGCAACGACTCTTACGATGTACGTAATCGATTGATGATTATGTAATAGATTTTCTATAATGTCAGTTTTTATAAGCGTCGTACATGTTTGAGGCTCTTTTTTCATCTCTATTTGAGGCATGTCAATTTGAATATTGTAATTTTTGGGAATAGTGTCTTTGATCCACGCAGGTCCATTCCACCACAGCGTATGTTTTATCAGCTGAGATGTGGTAAGGCCTCTTGTTGCGCAATCAGCTGCATTGTCATTGGAGCTTACATGTCTCCAGCACGAAACTGGCATAATGTCAAGTATTTCTTTCGTACGGTTAGCTACGAATGCCTTCCAACGTGTCGGCTGCCCTTGAAGCCAACCCAGGACGACTAAGGAATCCGTCCACCCATATACAGGAATGTTTGCGTGTGGTAATGCATTTAAAACTTTTTTCATAAGTTTTGATAACAGGAGAGCACCACATAGCTCTAGTCGCGGTAGCGTTACGGTGCTTTTCCGCGGTGCAAGTTTTGTTTTTGAACAAACTATTCTCACAGTCGACTCGTTCATGTCATTTGTCGATTTTAAGTAAATAACTGCTGCGTACGCTCGTTCGGACGCGTCACAGAATCCATGCATCTCGACTGTTCCGTGGAAATTGCCAACCCATCTTGGGATTTGAAACTGATTTATGTGTTTTAGATCATCACGAAGTTTAATCCATTCATTTAAAATGTCATTTGGAACCTTTTCATCCCACTCCATTGTCACTAACCAAAGTTTTTGGAACAGTAATTTAGCTCTTATCGTGAGTGGGGATAACCAACCCAGTGGGTCAAATATTTTCGAAATTTGTGACAATAATATTCGCTTCGTACATATGATTGTTTTGTTTTTGTCATTGTCAATTGGATGAAATGTAAACATATCAGCGGCGGGACTCCAACGTAACCCGAGCGCTTTTGTTGAGTTTGCATTTTTAAAGTCCATTGTTGTCGGGTTAATTTGATCAGCTGATAGTGACGACAACAATTCCGTACTATTACTCGACCATTTTCGTAGGTTTATTTTCGCACCTTGAAGCATTTTTATCAACTGTTGTTGGACTTCTTTTGCATCTGCGATTGAGTGATTGCCTCCCAGCAGATCGTCGACATAAAACTGGTTTTGCAACACTTCTGCAGCCAATGGGTACTTATCTTTGTCATCATATGCCAGTTGTTGCATAGTTCGTATCGCTAGGAAAGGTGCGGCTTTCATGCCATATGTAATGCTACACAATTGGTATTCTTTAAGTCTATCCTGTGGGTTATCCCTCCACAAGATTTTTTGCAAATGTTGCTGATCTGCGTGCAAGAGTATGCATCTATACATTTTTTCACAATCAGCAGTGTATACATATTGATAAATACGCCATCTTAGTAATAGATCTTGTATGTCTTTCTGTAGTTTTGGGCCACTCTCCATGAGGTCATTTAAGCTTTTTCCGGTAGATGTTGGTGTAGATGCATTAAAAACCACACGAAGTTTGGTGGTTGTTGATTCTTCACGGTGCACGCCATGATGAGGAAGGTAACACATAGGTTTTTTGTGCTCTTTGCATTCTGTCATGTGCCCTAAATCTTCATACTCGTGTATAAACTTTTGATAGCTGTCACGTAAATTAGGATTTTTTGCGAGCCGAGATTCTAGCTGCTTGAATTGGGCTATAGCTCGAGACTTTGATAGGCCGAGCTCTTTTTCAAAATCATTTTTCAATGGCAAGCGAACTTCGTAGTTCCCGTCGGGAAGTCGTCTTGTGGTTTTGACATATAATTCTTCACAAAACTGCTCCTCTTTTGTCATCTTGGTAGAGTCGTTTGCTATTTCTTCCATCTCCCAATAAGCGGTGATATCTTCAATGTTATTAATTACTACACTGCATTGGAGTGGAGATTGCACTGGTCCAGATAAAATCCAGCCTAATTTTGTCTGTTGAGCGATTGGTTGGTTCTCTGATCCTTTTATTAACCCACTCATTATTATACTGGTGTAAATCTTTGCACCCAGCAAGATGTCAATTTGCCCCGAAACATTGTAATTGGGGTCAGCGAGCTGTATGTGTTCAATATGAGGATAAGGCTTATCAAATGATGTATGCGGTAAGTTGTTGATAAGTTTAGTCAATACTAAAGCTTCCGCTGTAAACTTATAATTGTCATGGATTGACACACATTCCAAATGGATTTTTCCTTTGCCTTTTTTCGCTGAATCACCCACCCCGATGACGGAGGTGTTCACATGTTGGCGAGGTAATCCAAGCCGTTGAGCGGCATTTTCGGTTATGAGGGTGACTTGAGAACCCTGATCTAAAAGTGCTCTCAATTTGATGTACGAATTATCTGCAGCTCGTACTTGAATTTGCACAGTAGCTAATAAAATTTCATCGTCTTTATTAGTAATATTATTTGCATTGCTAATATGCTGACGCTGAGGTTTCGGTGGCGAAGTCCAACTGTTCGGTTGTGTGTCATTTACCGCGTCATGCAGTAAAGTGTTGTGCAATCCATTGCATGTTTTGCATCGTTTATTTGACCGACATATATTTCGCTCGTGAAAATACAGACAATTTTTGCATATTTGATTGTTGGTTATAACTTTCATCTTAGCGTCAGGAGCCAAATTTTCAAATTTTCGGCACTGATATAACAAATGATCGTTACTATTGCATAACACGCAGCGTGGTTTGGAGTTGAATGTAGTTGTATTCATAGATTTCAAAAAGGTTGTCCTTTTCCCATTGTATGGAGCTTTATCCTTCGTGTTATATGACGTTGAAGGCTTTGGCGACGACCAATCGTCCTTTTCCTTTTTCTGTATGGGCTCAAGTGCAATAAACTTGGTTTCTAAGAACGATATAAATTCATCAAACTCGGGAAGATCACGCGGTGATTTGCGCGACTCCTTGTAATCACTTCTGGTCGCAGGATCCAATTTCTTTAGCAGGAGGTGCACGATAAGAGGATCCCATGATGACGTATCCACACCCAAATTATGGATAGCATGGATACACTCCACTGTAGTGTCATGTAGACGTTTAAGCTCAGATGCTGATTGTTTGTCAACGTTGCGTTGGTTCAGGAACACTTCAATATGTTTTGTAAATAACAGTTGAATATTATTATAGCGGTGGTATAACAGTTCCCAAGCTGTCACATAGTTGTCTGCGGAAACATTTAAATGCTGAATAAGGCGTTGTGCTTCGCCTCTCAACTTTCCTTTTAAATGTTGCATTTTCTGTGCATTTGTTAGGGAAGGATTGTCATGTATGCTGCTTTTGTATAAATCGAGGAACGTGGGCCATTGTGTATAGTCCCCATAAAACGAAGGAACTTCTAATTTCGGTGTAGATTCGAACTGATGCATAGTAGACAAGATTTTCTTATTTAAACGCCGTTTCATGTCTTTGTACTTTAGTTCATAAACTGAATATTCTTCTTCATACTTCATATCTTTGCCTTCTGAAAGGGTGTCAATTTTCAAATGCAATTTGTCAATATTTGCCCAACGTAATTGCAAGCTTTTTAATTCATCCTCCAGCTCCCATTTTTCTGTAATTCTGTCAGTGTCAATATTGTTAATTTGTCGCAATAATGCTCGAAAATTCGACTTCTGCTCGCTCTTCACCTCATCTATTGCCAGTTTTACTGCTGGCTCTGGAACGTCCTTGGCAGGGACGAACATAGGCGTCTCCTCAGCGACAGGAAAGAAGTTTTTAAGCAGCGCCCGTATTCTGTCATAGAGATTTTTCGTATCGCTGTAGATTTTCTTTTTAAAATATTCATGAGTTTGGTCATACTCCGCACAGCCTAGCTGCACATTGTTACTGTCAAATTCTGTCCACAAACTGTCAAGTGCGAGTACCCGTTTCTGTAGGTACTCTTCCGTCTTTCTCGATGAAGAATCCTTATTAAAATTGCTGTGAATATTCTTGATAGACTCAATAATCTCCTTCTGACGACTAAGAAGGGCTTCCATTTTTCACAATAAGTTTAAAAACCACACGAAAATGTTAAAGATGCAGTTCAAACCTTGATGATGTGTCACCTTACCGCTGTTGCGATACTGTCCGTTTACACTGCAATCCAAAGTGCACGTAACGTAGTCCGTGAATACACACAAAAATGTCACTGTTTTTTATAATGTCACTTTAATGTCAATATTACTCACTAATTGTCAAAAACTGTTAATAATCGATAGACTCTGTTGGTCTGGTTCTCTCTGGCAATCTTGCACTCGTCACACGATTGGTAACCGCACGTCTCAACTTAACTGGTGAGACCCGCTTGTGGGAGGCCAGCCAAGCCGATGCGCTAATCGCACTCTGAGATACAAAAATCACCAAAGATTTAATTCTCGAAGGACCATATGACTGAGCCGGTATGCTCAATCAGCAATTGTCAGATGATGTCAGGTAGTATCAGGAAGATGATGTAAGGAAATGTCAAGAATGCACTAGAAATGATACAGTCAACCGATACTACGGAGTTACTTTATTGTACTGAAAAATATAATTATTAAATAATATTGCAAGTGACGAAAGTAGGTCGCTACGTTGCACATTGTATTAGCGGCTACTAATGTACGATGACCGATGACCCGTACAGCCCGCGTGGTGGGTCATGGACTCATGGCCCATTCTCCTTTTCCATACATTTTACCCGCGTGGTACCCGTTCCCGAGGGATCGGGATAAAATATAGCATAATTATGTGACTCGGGAATCTCAAGCACTATTATTTATTCTGTGTCTCAAGTAAGTATAAGTATAAGCAAGGGGTTATTGCATTATATTTGCATGCCTTTCTAATTGTACCGAAAGTGCTTGTCGGATAACTCAGCGCGCGACTGGAGCATTTTTGGCGCCGTTTTCAGTAGGTACTTGAAACGATCTCCACTTGAGTGTTAATTATAATACGGGCCTAAGAGCTCCTTCACATTAGGTCGCAGTCAGTGCGACACCCACGCGGCTTTCATACATATTTGAGTCGCACTGATTGCGACATGCATAGTAGAATCAGTAGAATCGAACTTTCTCATCAATGCATTTTATCTTTGTTCTAAATGCATTAAAACAACTTGATGTGTATTTTCGTCGATTTCAATATCGACTCCGTGGCGCAACGGTAGCGCGTCTGACTCCAGATCAGAAGGTTGCGTGTTCAAATCACGTCGGGGTCAAATGCTTTTTACTTTTAATTTTTGTGGTATTTGCATTTTTTTTTTTAATTTTATAATAGTTGAATGAGTAAAACTTCAACTTTTACTAAGAGGCCCAATTCAGACCGGGATGGACCTTTTTAGAACTTTTTCAACGATACTGTTCTTTCAAATATAAATTAATATTGTATAAATAAAAACCGGCCAAGTGCGAGTCGGACTCGCGCACGAAGGGTTCCGTGCCATTATCTAAACAACATTGGACACTTATTTAAGATCGAGAAAAAAACGACAAAACATCACGTTTGTTGTATGGAAGCCCCTCTTAATTAACTATTTTATTTAAGTTTTATAACTTATTTAGTTTTAAAGTGAATATACAACTAAACCTACGTCCTAACCTACGCGTCTACCTGTTGCCATTATTAATATCGAGCAAAATTTTTTTTTAATTTTATTTATTTATTTTATTCTGTTTTTAGTATTTGCTGTTATAGAGCGGCAACAGAAACAGAAATAAATCATCTGTGAAATTTTCAACTGTCTAGCTATCACGGTTCATGAGTTACAGCCTGGTGACAGACAGACGGACAGCGAAGTCTTACTAATAGGGTCCCGTTTTTACGCATAGGGTACGGAACCCTGAAAAGAGAAGGATTTGATTGCTATATGTCTGAGTGGCATAGGCTGTATATTAAAGTCCCGTTCGCGTACGACGCAGGTGAATTTGCAGGTATGTAGACAATAAAGCTGACATCCCTAAAATATAACAAATTAAAACAACCTGCATAACATGATATCACGCGATATGATATGATACGTGATGCTGTCTTGTTTACCCCACTAAGGTGTAAGCAAGATATTATAGGCTCTTTATCATGCGTCAATACAATAGTCGATAAAAGCCGCTCATGCTAGGCCAGCTGGTATGGTAGATGCAGCATCGTCTCGCAAGCACAAGAAAAAAAAATTAACATTGTTTGTAGACGATTCAAAATGTTAAATTTCAGTTTTTTGTCTGATACTACTCAATAGGTAGGTATTTTAATAGAAAGTGTTAACATACTAAGCTACGTACTACACACAAAATGGTATATTATACCAATATTCTTATATTTCTAAATATATTATTATACTCTTTATTGCACTCAATAAACACAGTAAAAATACAATTTTAGAAATGGAGTATGCAAGGGAGAACTATAAGAGATCTCTTCCAGCCAACCCAGGACGTGTGAGAGAATGAAAGTAGGAGATGCAAAGTGCAAAAAAAAAATTAAAAAGAAAGACAAAAACCTACTAAAATATAAAATTCATATACCTACATACATAAACATAATACAATAGTAAAATATACCTACATACATAAAATTATAAAATACATACTTATATAAAATATATCACTACATAGTATAAAACAAAGTCGGAGTATGCAAGGGAGAACTATAAGAGATCTCTTCCAGCCAACCCAGGACGTGTGAGAGAATGAAAGTAGGAGATGCAAAGTGCAAAAAAAAAATTAAAAAGAAAGACAAAAACCTACTAAAATATAAAATTCATATACCTACATACATAAACATAATACAATAGTAAAATATACCTACATACATAAAATTATAAAATACATACTTATATAAAATATATCACTACATAGTATAAAACAAAGTCGCTTTCTCTGTCCCTATGTCCCTTTGTATGCTTAAATCTTTGAAACTACGCAACGGATTTTGATGCGTTTTTTTTAATAGATAGAGTGATTCACAAGGAAGGTTTATATGTACTTTTTATTCCGATATTCCCACGGGAACGGGAACCACGCGGGTGAAACCGCGGGCGGCCGCTAGTATTTTATATAATACACTAGTTTCAAAGATTTAAGCATACAAAGGGACATAGGGACAGAGAAAGCGACTTTGTTTTATACTATGTAGTGATATATAAAATATGATTTTAAATGTTATCAGATGATTTCTATGCATTTGACAACTGTGCTAGAAAGTGTTTTTTTAATTTCTATTTAAACGAGTTGGAACTCGGAGAGGTCTGAATGTTTGACGGGAGTTTGTTCCAGAGCATTGCAGCTCTAACGGAAAAGGAGTTATGGAGGAAGTTGGTGTTGCTTCTAGGTAGCTCAAGCATCTTGGTGATACAACGCCGCCTAGAGCGAGAGGGAGGAGGAAGCATCTGGAAGCGCGAAACAAGGTACTGGGGTGAGTTCGGGTCATTGAGGATTTTAAATAGGGTGCAAAGGATGTGCATATCACGGCGCAGTCGTATTGGGAGCCATTGTAGTTGATTACGAAATGATGACACATGGTCATATTTGCGTAATCCAAAAATAAAACGTATCGCCAGATTTATCAACTTTTAAAGTGAAATAACTCCGGCCACACAACGACTTCTCGTATACGCCTTTGTCAGTTTTATTGGAGGTGGGCCCAAGCTCCTTTAATTTCTGCCCATCGTCCTTTATAGTCTGATCGCCAAGAGTTGATAGTCAGGGTTTCTTCATTGCGGCCCGCTAATTGTTTAACTACCTGCCTCTCTTACCACGAAAAACGGCGAAAGCGACAGATAGCGACGGCCGCCATCCAGCTCACGATAATTAAGCGACACTAACACTGCTCGGAGACGTATCATAATACTGATCAACAGTCGGCGAACAGACTATAGCTGCAGTATCAATAAAACAAAGTTTTATCGAAAGATATCTTATATTACGAAATTACAATCTATATTAAGTATAGAAATATTACAGAGTTGCGAAAAGCCCTTTTAAATTGTTCTACACCTTGATTCTTCTTACGTATAATAATGTAACAGTTGTATTTATGGTCTTATTGTTTCTATTTTTAATTAAAGTACAGCCAGCAGAACAGCTTACTATATTTTTTTTACATAAAACTTATTATAAAAATCGCTCAAAACTTAACTATTATTCTTTTAAGAGAGTAAACACACCATGCCGAAAGTACGCGACCGAAATTCGGCGTGATTACGCCCGCAATGCTATTTGAATTACTGACGACACACCATGACAGCGCGTAAGACTCAATCTATACTGAAATGGCAGTGACGACGCGGCGATTATTTTCTGTGTTAAATAATTTTCAACTTTATCGCCGCGTCGCTGCTATTTCAGTAAGTTTAGATTGAGCCTAACAGCACTTTCCAATGCTGCTATTTTTTTCTGTCTTTCATGATTGTCATCAATTCAATTCGATTCGATGCTATAGCATTCCCGCTCTCTTTCTCGCTCTAGTTGTCAATAACTAGAGCGAGAAAGAGAGCGGGTTCTTCAGTGCGACAGAAAAGGATAGCAGCATAGAAAAGTGCTGTTTCGTGCTGCCAGATGTAGTCCGAACCTAATTGCATACAAAAATATCGGCCGCGTTGTTGCGGTGGCATATGTTCGGCAGGTGTTTTTCGACACTACCAATTTTATAGCTCAGCGTATGGAGACATTTCTAGACCGAAATTATGGACAATGGGCAACAGCGTCGCTTAAGGCGATACTCGGAAAAATTATGCTAAAGCGAGATAGCAATGAGAAAACGTCGCGCGCGGGAGCGAGACCGATTTTGCCGATTACGCAAAAAAAACACAAAATCACTTCGTATTAAAAAACTATAGCGATTTTTAAAAATGCTTCTATACGATTCTAAATATTATTGGTGTCCACTAATTAAACCAATTTCAATGGTATATGTAACCCCATTTAAGAATAATCTTGATATTTCGTATTTTTTGAGGTATTTTCGAAAAGAAAAAGTGTCGAGCCAAAATCATAAAATCGTGTTTCTGAAACTATACGATTCTAGATAAAAGTATGAAGAAATATATATCTTATTACCAGATTTATAACAACTCTAACCGTCTTATAGTTTTATATCAAAAAGTCCATACTTTTTCCGAGTAGCGCCTTCACCATTTAGCAACAAAATACGTGTGCGCGCGTATAGTCCCTGCACGAACTAAACGTACGTTGTGACGGCGCGGCGTGCAAGCCATATTAACCTTAGAAGTGGTTAAGTGACGCTGTTGCCCATGGTACTTGGTATCCAATAGGGCATTGGATTGTTTTTTTTTATTTCTTTATTTAAAATCTTTTTCGAAATATTAGCACAGAATAAATAATAGTACACTGGTACAGAAACTTCATTCCGCTAAACCATATAAATAAATAGCAACTCTAATTACAACGCAATAAAGTGGAATTCAGCTTGTACGGAAACAGTTTATAAAAGTAGCTTGTAATGAAACAGTATGTTTTTCACATTTGGTATTTTTTAATGTTACATTATTGAATGTCTCTATTGAATATCTACACAGAGAGAAGCTAGTTAAAGAGCCAGAATTCTGATTCTGTTATATCGTTTCAAACATCTCAAAAAGGAGCACAGGATAAAAATCAAACCGATGAACAAAGTGCTTATGCACATCGCGTTTTTTTGTAGCGCCTTGGACCCGCGTTTTTTTATAGATATATTATGAATATGCCCAGCAGTGGGCGTCGTTCGGCTGACATGATGATGATGATTATGAATAGAGCAGAAAAACAGGCCGCTAGCTATCCTTCGTTTAAAAAAATGAGAAGAAAAACTGCGGTACTCTATCTACAGTGCCACACGCTTTTCTGTTCCGGTGACAGCAGTGACAGAGGAGCCACTTGCATTACGAAATTAGCTGTCAAAATGGACTGGCGTATGAAAACTGTTTTAGTTCCAAAGATAATCACCGGAACAGAAAAGCTTGTCGCACTATATCTCTCTATATTCGCGTATGACAGTAAAAAAAACAAACAGGCTCTGTGGACAGAAAAGTACCAGGATTTTTTCTCTCTTTCTAACTCGGACTTTTCCGCTTACAGGTAGCCGCATGTCATCCCTACTATATTATAATTCTTCGACGGTTATTTTACGGCACGCTTAAAAAACGCTTTGTGCATAGGCACGAATTATAATCTGTTCGCCGAGAGCTGATAAAGTCAGGGCTTTTTAACTCATCATTAGTTGCGGCCCGCTAATTATTTAAAAAGAGAAAATGGCTAAATGGCCGCCGCGTCTACACACTCGTTCGGTCCGCGGTTGACAACAACTGCGTGCCTCTTACCACGAAACACGTCGAAAGCGAGAGATAAGCGACGCGACGGCCGCCATACAGTTTGCGATAATTAAGCGACAGGACCGCTGTTCGGAGACGAATCAAAACATTTATCAACTCACGGCGAAAATACTTAAATATAATATACAGGGTGTTAGGGGCAAAAAATTAGCAACGAATCGGGACATTTTGTATGGAGAGTCAAAATATGTTTTTTTTTCATTTCCGACAAAAAATCTTGCTGAGCCTTGTTCAGCATGATGGCCTGAAGCCATGGTTAAAGTTTTTGCAACGGTGCCCCTAACACCCTGTATAAATATAAATATTGGACACCATCACATACATTGTTCCAATACCAAAGTATAGTAGCATAAGCACTCGTATTATGGAAATTGGAAACAACGACGGGTATTAACCACATACACCCAGACCCGAGGAAATATTGAAAAGTTCACTTTAAAACCGCGGGCAGGCACTAGCTTTTAAAATATAGATAATAACCAAAGAACTATCCGCAAGACTGTCACATTAGTTTTCCTTATCGCCTCTTCTTGTGTCCTTTAGTTGGTCCTTTGACAAAGCACCAGTCGACCGATATCGACTGACCCAGGATATCAGCTCCGTTCAGAGAATCACGGGCACTCTGTAACAATAATCGTTATGTTGGTTAATTATAATAAAACAATTTTATAGATGTACTAACTTAATTTTTTCTTAGAACTACTGACGCACAATTCATCTGTACCTACATGGCTAATAGGCACATTCAGCCCGTGGTTCTACTGCGTGGTCCTAACGTGGTTGCCGTTACCAAACATGAAACTATACTGTTTGCCGATGATATGTTCTTAATAGTTGAATTAGATTCTGAAGCCCCTGTGCAAAATGAAACGGATATAATAAACACTCTGACATTAGTTAAAGTCACATTTTTTGGGTATAATACGATAAATAGGCGACACTTCAACTCTCGGCAAATAGACTATAGGTAAATTATACCTCTAAATGATGGATGTTATGTACTGAATGTAATTCAGGATTGAGTAATTAGGTTATTTAATTTAGTCACAGAGCAGAGAGGAGCGTACTGCGCCGTCTAGCATTTCTGTGAAGAACGTTCTGCACTTTTATTGCGAAAGTAAAATAATCATAATTTATTTGACCAAGAACAGAAATACCATATTCTTGGCAGTGGTGTGACATATTTTTCTGCTCTTCAGTATAGAATCAGATATAGTCTGTTCGCCGAGAGTGGATAAATATTATGATACATCTCCGAACTGCGTTAACGTCGCTTAATTATCGCAAACTGTATGGCGGCCGTCGCTTGTCTCTCGCTTTCGCCGTTTTTCGTGGTAAGAGGCACGCAGTTGTTGTCAACTGCGGCCGGCAAGCCATTATAATTTTTTTCTTTTGAAATAATTAGCGGGCCGCAATTAGTAATGAGTTAAGGAACCCTGACTTTATCAACTTTCGACCAACAGACTTTAGAAACAACTATGCAGTTGAAGTTGCAGTATAAATAAAATATATATAACGTGTCAAAATCGAGAGTAGAATCAATTCCACACATTTTCGATAGGGGTTTTTGCCGCTTCTAAGAATGTTTGCGTCTACTGCCTATTCATTCAATACGCGCGCGACCCGTCACGTGCTCTCTTACGTCACAGTAGAGCTTAAAATCTATCAGAAAGTCACGGATACCTACTATGAGATCAAATATCTTGGAAGTTACTATAAAATTTATTTTTTTTCAATGGAATTCAATTTAATCCTTACTTCATCACTACATAGTATAAAACAAAGTCGCTTTCTCTTTCCCTATGTCCCTTTGTATGCTTAAATCTTTGAAACTACGCAACGGATTTTGATGCGTTTTTTTTAATAGATAGAGTGATTCAAGAGGAAGGTTTATATGTACTTTTTATCCCGATATTCCCACGGGAACGGGAACCACGCGGGTGAAACCGCGGGCGGCCGCTAGTCACTACATAGTATAAAACAAAGTCGCTTTCTCTTTCCCTATGTCCCTTTGTATGCTTAAATCTTTGAAACTACGCAACGGATTTTGATGCGTTTTTTTTTAATAGATAGAGTGATTCAAGAGGAAGGTTTATATGTACTTTTTATCCCGATATTCCCACGGGAACGGGAACCACGCGGGTGAAACCGCGGGCGGCCGCTAGTATATTATAAATGCGAAAATGCGAATCTGTCTGTCTGTGTGTTACACAATCACGCCTAAACTACGGAACCGATTTGAATAAAAATTGGTACAGAGATAGTCTAGAGCCTGAGAAAGGACATAGGCTACTTTTTTATGTGAACAAAGGGCTATAAGCGGTTGAAATAGGCGATGAATGTTTGTATGGAAATTACGTCATTTTTAAAGCTAGAAGTTACTATAAAATTTTTTTTTTTTTCAATGGAATTCAATTTAATCCTTACTTCATCACTACATAGTATAAAACAAAGTCGCTTTCTCTTTCCCTATGTCCCTTTGTATGCTTAAATCTTTGAAACTACGCAACGGATTTTGATGCGTTTTTTTTAATAGATAGAGTGATTCAAGAAGAAGGTTTATATGTACTTTTTATCCCGATATTCCCACGGGAACGGGAACCACGCGGGTGAAACCGCGGGCGGCCGCTAGTATATTATAAATGCGAAAATGCGAATCTGTCTGTCTGTGTGTTACACAATCACGCCTAAACTACGGAACCGATTTGAATAAAAATTGGTACAGAGATAGTCTAGAGCCTGAGAAAGGACATAGGCTACTTTTTTATGTGAACAAAGGGCTATAAGCGGTTGAAATAGGCGATGAATGTTTGTATGGAAATTACGTCATTTTTAAAGCTAGAAGCTTCAAAATTATTTTATAGGCTTTTGATTAGATAAATAAATAGGTACGACATTCAAAGTTTGTAAAAAAAACTACCCTAAAGAGGGTGAAAACAGGGGATGAGTTTTTTCGTGTGATGACGTCGGCAAAAAAGTTCACGGAACGGATTTTGATGAAAGTTTTTTTGTTATACAGTTATTGGTCCTTGCCAACATATAGCTATAATTTATTTTGAAGATCGCAATTTCTGATGTGGAATCATAGCAGTCCAGCCAAACTATGAGAGATATAAAAATACCGTTTTAAGGAAAATTGTTAAACGTGATGAGCACTTTCTATTGACGTACAAAGTTTGAAGGTCTGGTACACCTGATCTGGAACCCTAGCAGCCAGATTAAACTATATGAGATACAAACATAGCGTCTTAAGAAAAGTTGTTTAACGTCATGGACATTTTCTATTGACGGAAAAATATAGAAGGTCTGGTACTCCTGATTTGGAACGCTTGCAGCCCAGCTTAACTATAAGAGATACAAATACAGCATCTTAAGAGAAGTTGTTCAGCGTGATAAGTATTTTCTTTTGACATACAATATATACTAATATTATAAATGTGAAAGTGTGTTTGTTTGTATGTCCGACTTTCACGTCAAAACGGAGCAACGGATCGACCTGTTTTTTTTAGTATGTGGATAGTTTAGGAGCTAGAGAGTCCCATAGGCTAATTTTATCCCGGAAAAATATCACATTCCCTCGGCAAAACGTCGTGTAGTACATGCGGCAAAACCGCCGGCGGAAGGCTATGTGATATAAATTTTTAATGTGTTAATACGTAGGTACTGTTTATGTAATATACACGGTATTTTTTTAACACCCCGGATATTTTTAGGGATTATTTTACTCATGAAAACAAACAACTTTTATTATAGGACCTACACTGAAATCGTGAAAAAATATCAGCTGTTCCATACATTTTGATTTAATATTTTTGCACTTTTGTATGGAATAGCTGTTTTTTTTTGCGATTTTAGTGTTGGTCCCATAATAAAAATTGTTTGTTTTCATGAGCAGAATAATCCTTTTAATTTTATCCGGGGTGATAAAAAAATTACCGTGTATATTAAGTAAATAAATAAAATAATTCATACTTATTATAAAACTGTATGCGATTCTATTCAGGGGGCTACCGGCTAAAAATTATGGGTATGGACATGGGCTTCATTTGACATTTGAAGCCCATATTATGCCCTTAAAAGCACAAAATATGGGCATCAAATGTCAAATGAAGCCCATGTCCATATCCATATTTTTTTGCCGGTACAGGGGCTGTATACATTGAAAAGAAATAGAAAAAAATACCACCAAGGGTCTTCTTAAACGGAACAGATACCAAAAATATAGTTTTTGAATTTTTTGTCTGTCTGTCTGTTGTCCACGTTTCAGGCAAAAACTACTGAACGGATTTTAATTAAACTTTTTTTGTTATATAGCTATTAGTTGTCGCCAACTTATAGGTAGGCTATAATTTTATAGAAGATCGAAATGGCCGATGTGGAACCATAGCAGTCCAGCCAAACTATGAGAGATATAAAAATACCGTCTTATGGAAAATTGTTAAATGTGATGAGCATTTTCTATTGTCGTACAAAGTTTGAAGGTCTTGGTACACCTGCCTGGCTAGCATTACCATCACTATATCACGCGATATGATATACCACGTCTTGCTGTCTTGCTTCCACCTTAGTGGGGTAGGTAAGCAAGACAGCATGATGTGCTATATCATATCGCATGATAAAAGCCGTTCATGCTAGGCCAGCTGATGTGGAACCCTAGCAGCCAGGTTAAACTATATGAGATAGCATCTTAAGAGAAGTTGTTCAGCGTGATAAGTTCTTTCTTTTGACATACTGTTTGTATTGTTTGTATATCCGTCTTTCACGTCAAAATGGAGCATCGGATCGGCGTGTTTTTTTGTATGTGGATATTTTAGGAGCTAGAGAGTGACAAAGACTAATTGATATCCCGGGAAAATATAACTTTCCCTCGAGATAACGTCGTGTAGTACAGGCGGGCGAAACCGCGGGCGGAAGGCTATGTGAAATAATTTTTAATGTGTTAATAATATGTATCTTACCGCTAAACTAATATATATAAAATAAATACACAAAAAACGAAAAACCTTATTAGCTAAAAAAATGAAAAATGCTGCCGAAAGTCACTATTCCACGCGAACGAAGTCGCGGACACAGCTAGTATAAAATAAATTAGTTAGGATGTATGGGCTTTTCGGTTATTGCATTCACACATTGTATAACTCACCGCAGCTTGCTTGTAAGTTTCATACTCGACTAGAGCATATCCCTTGAGGAAACCAGTTCGCCGGTCCAAGTTCAAATGGATATTCTTGATCTCCCCAAACTCGGAGAATTGATTCTGAAAGCATAATAAAAAAGATATGTTTGTAAGCTTTTGCATAAAAAATTGTGTAAGTAGTAAGTATACAATCTACAATAGGGAAACGGACAGATTTTTTTTTATTTGTTTAAAATGTTTTTAGAAATAGCAGAAACACGACACAAGTATTTATTTTCTAATATTTTACATATTTTCGGAGATATAAAGCATCAACTTCCTTATTAGACAAGGACAGCGCTACTAATAACGTGTGACGTCAGCCGGCCTAGCATGAGCGGCTTTTACAACGCGATATGATATGGTACGGCATGCCGTCTTGCTTACACCTTAGTGGGGTAAGCAAGACAACTTGCCGAACCAAAAGCCGCTCATGCTAGGCCGGCTGACATAGAAGTTAGCGCCATACTCCCGTCATATAAAATTTCGTTTTAGAAAGAGTTTTTCGTTTTAACCGCCTCTGCGGGGCTAGCATGAGCGGCTTTTATCACGCGATATGATATGGTACGGCATCCCGTCTTGCTCACAGCTTAGTGGGGTAAGCAAGACAACTTGCCTTACCATATCATATCGCGCGTTATAAGCCGCTCATGCTAGGCCGGCTGTGGTCTAGTGGTTCATACCACGGATTTCAGACCCAGAGGTCCCGGGTTCGATTCCCAGTGGGGGTACATATTGTATTCGGTTTGGTTGGTGGTAGGACTTGTTCTTAGTCCGCCTGACTAGCTACCACCATCTTATCTAAGTCTGACGCCATAACAATGATGTTTTCAGCATTATTGTGTTCCGGCAGTTAAAGATAAGATAGCCAGTTCCTCAGTGATTGAGGATTCCGGGAGTAGTGCGGTTCCACCTTCAGCCTTATCACCACTTATCATCAGGTGTGATGAAGGCTAAGTGCTACCCCGTTGTGGATAAAAAAAAAAAGAGATAGCTAGAGTCACAGTTACTCACAATCACAATTCAGCAGCTCATTACTTGCTTGTTATTTAACATACTAGCGTATCCTCGCGGTTTTACCCGCGTGGTACCCGCTCCCGTGCGAATATCGGGATAAAATAGAGCCTATAGGCTTCCTCGATAAATGGACTATCCAACACAAAAATATTTTTTTAATTCGGTGCAGTAGTTTATGAGATTAGCACGTTCAAACAAACAAACTTTTCAGCTTTATAATATTAGTATAGATTTAACTTTTTTTCCCTTTTGTTATACTTACTAAAGGGTGTTTTTTTTAGAGGTATAGAACTTTAAGTTGGCATTACTTTTAAAGATGGCGACCGATTCGACAGCTGTCCAGTAATTTACTCTCAGTTTGGTTTGGCAATTTATCATGAATAGACTCACGCCTGAACAACGCCTGCAAATTGTGCAGTTTTATTTCGAAAAACGAATAGGAGATTGCCGTTGTTCCCGATTTTCATAAGCGAATTTTGTTTAGCGATGAAGCGCACTTCTGGTTGAATGGCTACGTCAACAAACAAAACTGCCACATTTGGAGTGTAGCTAATCCTCAAGTGTATGTCGAAACACCGTTACATTCAGAAAAACTGACTGTTTGGTGCGCTTTATGGGCTGGTGGAATCATTGGTCCGTACTTCTTCAAAAACGATGATGGCCAGAACGTTACAGTCAATGGTGATCGGTATAGAGCCATGATTACTAACTTTTTCATTCATGAATTGAACAGTCATGATGTCCAGGAGCTGTGGTTCCAACAAAACGGCGCAACATGTCACACAGATCGTGCCACAATCGATTTATTGAAAGACACGTTTGGTGACTGCCTAATTTCACGTTTTGGACCTGTGAATTGGCCTCCAAGATCTTGTGATTTGACACCGTTAGACTATTTTCTGTGGGGTTATGTAAAGTCATTGGTCTATGCGGATAAGCCACAAACGCTTGACCATTTGGAAGACAACATTCGCCGTGTTATTGCCGATATACGGCCTCAAATGTTGGAAAAAGTCATCGAAAATTGGACGTCCAGATTGGACTACATCCGAGCCAGCCGTGGCAGTCATATGCCAGAAATTATATTTAAAATGTAATGCCACAAGATTATCTTTCGAATAAAAAAAAACTCATGTCAATCGAATAATCCATCGTTGTTTTATTGCAATTTAAAGTTCTATACCTCTAAAAAAAACACCCGTTATAATGTTATATTTTTGAATGTCACTGTTAAATATTGACATAATTATATTATTATTAGCCTTACTTATATTATAAACGCGAAATTTGTATGGATGTTCAAGCAAAAACGACTAGGTAATTGGATTTGGTTGAAATTTGGCACACAGATAGTAACAACACAATGCTATTTTTTAATCATAAGCCAGAGAAAAGTTGGCTTTTCTAGTAGAAATTGGTATTATAATTTTTGGTATTTGCTAAAATGAATTGTAGAAGATTGGTAATAAAGGTAATTCAAATATTGTTGCACTAATTTGGGATTTCTTACTAATATTATAAAGAGTAAAGATTTGATTGTTTGTTTGCATCGAATAGGCTCCGAAACTACTGCACCTATTTCGAAAATTCTTTCACATTAGAAAGCTAATATTCTTCCCGAGTGACAAAGGCTATATTCTATCCCGATATTCCCACAGGAACGGGTACCACGCGGGTAAAACTGCAAGGATCCGCTAGTTATCAAATAATTATAAAATTAAGAATCGAATTTACCTGAATATCCTCTTCTTGTGCTTCTTCGTGTACATTGCTGACAAACAGAATCCAACCCTCAACTGACCTCTGTGGACCCGGAGTGCTTCCATCACCCTCCGGTGCCAAGCTGTCGTATCTGAAAGTTAATATTTGTTTTTGTAAAATTTTTATTTTCATGACAAGCTTTTTTGCTAACTGTACTTAAATATAGTAATGTCATCTAAACCAAACCTGTATACAAAATTTCAGCTCCATCGGACACTGGGAAGTGGGTCAAATTAAGCTTGCAAGATTTCTCCCCCACTAACTAACTAAGTAACTAACATGGCAATTTAAATAAAAAGCTTGTAATAAGAATAACTTTATTTAAATGTCATTCAACAGCTAATTATTTATCCATACTAATATTATTTATAAATGTGTTTGTGTTTGTCCATTTTTTAAAACAGATCAATGGATAAATGATTTGATAAACAGGACAGAGGACCCAAACTGTCCGCAATGTAAAGAAAGAGAAGAAACAAGCTACCACTTCATGACAGAGTGTCGGATGTATACATCACTGCTAAGCTTAAGGAAGAGGATATAAAGCAGTTAACGATAAGTCAACTCAGCAGGTACTGTAAGCGTACAAGTAGGTTTGAGGATCTGACGCCGGTAGGGTAAATGATAACCGGCCTCCCCCCTGCTCTCAGCTTTAGGGGACTGAGGGACTGGGTGAAATGGTTCCTATCAAGGTGATACTGATCACCCGTCCGGCTTCGCTGGCGTCCCCCCTTCTAAATAAATAACTGTCAAATGAATATGATTGACTTTACGCAATCGCCTATCAGTATACTGGCATTATCAGTAGCAACAAATGCTTGCCTGACTAATAATAATACAGTTTTGTTTATTATATTACCTGCCCCTGCTTCCCCTTTCTGAAGCACCTACGCCTCCACCTTCATTTCCAAAACCTCGACCTTTACGCTTTCGCGCCTTTTCCTTCAATCTCGCGATTCCCTCTGCAACACGTAAATAAACAGTTACAGTAAGTCACGAAAAGCAACAAGCCTCTCGGAGGAATTATTAAAGTTCAATAAAGACTGCTGTACACAGGTAGAGTAAAGAGTAGAGTCAGTGTTGCCAACTCGAATTTTTAAAGACAGCTAGATCATATCTGAAAAAGAGCTAAAAAAGAGCTAGATTTTTTCAGAATAAGAGCTAAATTATAAAATCTGCTATTTATTAAAAAATATGCACTGCCGCCGCTTTCAGGTGCTTTTTTTCTTTTTATATGATTTAATAAATCACCTTTTTTAAAATTAACCTCGCATTTGCTGGCGTGCGTTCCGTCGCTTCGATCGAGTGCACTCGAGCGCACTCCGGGGCGCGCTCTAGCCGTTCCGTGGCTCGGTGAAATTTTACTCTGACAGCTGTCAGAGTGTAGTTTCACTATGGTTTCACCCGTTCTGTGGCTCAGAGTGCAGCAACCAAACAACCGGTTGTTTTTCAACCAAAACGACGGAACGCAGGTCAGTAGTTACAGTCACCAGCAATAATATGTAAACAATATAGGACTATGTCATATTACAATGTTGAATAACTTCTATTCTATGACACATACAGTTTTTTTTTTATTCACTACGGGGTAGCACTTTTCTAGAACACTTCTTACTCTACTTCAATGTGACAAAGTTCTATGTTGAATACATATTATTGCTCGTGACTGTATCTACAAAACGCTTTGGTGGGGTCTGTTTTAATTTAACTGCTTGAAGCCAACCTTGAAATTCTGGTACAGACAGCCATTCTTGTCTGAATTTCTGTGTGTAGGGCTGCTTACTTTGCGCCATCTTAGGTACTATGATTTATTAAACAATTCACGAGGGGACTAAAATAATAACAAATGTTTAGAAGTGACCGTTTAACACTGCGTGCGGCTGCGAACTTACCACTGACAATGAATGAGTAATTCACTATGTTGTTTAACAATAATACTACTCTCTCAGAAGCCGAGGACCGATACATTACATTTAGAAAATTAGGAAAATTATCGGATAATACCCAACCATAAACCATTATAGAATAACCATAGACCGGATAGACCGACCATAGACAATGTAGGTACATTTTGGCTCTGGAAACTAGTATTTTGAGCTCAAAATAATACAAAAGGGTTTATTCATAGTGTACATGGAAAAAAAGCTAAAATTGTAGAAAAGTAGAGCTAAAGAGCTAAACTTGTTTTTTTGGAGCTATACATTTGAAAATAGAGCTAAATTTAGCTCTAAAAGAGCTAAATTGGCAACACTGAGTAGAGTAGAGAGCGGTAGAGTCGCTCTTGCCCGCGGTGCTAGCTACTCTACTCTACCAAATTTCAGTACCTACTCTACTCTACCAATGATGTCTACATTAGTACAGTTAGTAAGATAGTTAGTACTCTACTCTACCGTTTACTCTACCCGTGTACAGTGGCTTTATGGATCATTCATTAGAAAGTAACAGTTGGCGAAGCTACAAACATAACCTAAAAAATTATTCACAATTTACCGATTAAGACTAATTTAAGGCAAAAATAGCAGAATTGTGATTATTAAGCCTCACTTAAGCCTAAAATTATTAAATTACATAAAAGAATTCACAAAATGTAGTAAGATTAGCACAAGAAATGGTTACATACGTTCTCCGTCTTCATCGACTTCAAATTCCTCAGAATTTTCAATATCCAGTACATCTGCCATTATGTAGTGCAGAACGTTGATTTAATTAGTTTAAACTTCTTTGGTTTATATATTTCAATGGATATCAAGATACTTATTTTATTCACATTTACCAGTTTTATCCAACCAAATTATTATTGCTTTGCTTTCATAGATTTTGCTTTCGAATAAATTGTCTATGCCCAAGCGGCGTGTCATTAATCAACTGTCAAATGTCAATGTCAAAAAGTAGAACCATAAACAAAACATAAAGCCAAACACGATGGCCGATCATGGTCGGCGACCATGACCAATACATCGTACATTGACACTTTTGAAAGAACCTTTTTAAACTTGTTCGTTCAAAAGTGTCAATGTACGATGTATTAGTCATGGTCGCCGCCCATGGTCGGCCAACCTGTACTGGGGGCTTAAGCAAACCAAGGTTAAGGCCAAGGAATTTATAAGTACTACGTACAACAGGAAGGTGCACTGCTGCTAAAAAACGGTCCTAATGAGATAGTCAGAACGAGGTCAGTTTATCTCACTCTATTCCATTACGACCTGGCCACGAACATGCGCGACGGGCGGCGGGCGGCGACGAGCGAATTGCGGAATCATTGCGCGCTCGCGACAGACGTCTAATCAAATAAGTCAATGAGACGCACCAACTGATGCGCAATTCGCTCGTCGCCACCGCCGTCGCGCATGTTCGTGTCTAGGCCGTTAGGGTGACCATAAGTTTTAAAAGAAAAGACTTGTTTTTTTACAATTTGTTATAATTGGTTAAAATTATAAATGCGAAAGTGGTTTTCGGTTGTGCTTTCACGCTTCGTGTAGTGAACCGATTTGGATGAAATTTGATCTATGAATAAATTGTAAGAATATTTAATATAGGATATTTTATTTTTAAAATACGATAGCGTTCGAATATTTACGTAATACGGATGTATTAAACAACACACTAGATTAACAATACTAACAACTTGGATGTTCGTGGCATCACGTAAGGGCCCGTGCAGCGTATACGGTCGCACCGACTCGCAGCGACATCCGGCGTGCCTGCGACTGGTGACCTCTGATAAACAGTCAGTGCCACCGACGCCGACGTCGGTAATAATTATTCTCTACTTATATACCTAATTCTCCGGCCCCATTTGGCCATTCCCACTGGCAGCACTCATTCACGAGCATGACGAATGAGCCAGCCATCGCTTCGCTTAACCATATTTTAGGGAACGTAACGACCCGCCTCACACGGTCACACGCCACCATTGCATTAGAAATAAAAACAGATTTAAGGCAAGCAGAGAAGAGCAGACCCATTCCCACAGGCAGCACTCGTTCACGAGCATGACGCATAAGCCAGCCATCGCTTGGCCACTTTTTGGGCTGAATTAAATTTAAAATTTAAAAGGAAAATTGCCCTACTGCGCTCTTTTGTTGATTTTTTTAAAAACAGCTAGGTAACCTCATAATTTTTGTACCCTTTTGGAAAGCTTATGAAACTAGTTAGACATTTTACTTATTTGTACGCCAACTTCCATACAGTTTTTTTCCAATAATTTAGCGCGAAGTTGGAGAAAAATGCAAAAAATAAAAATTATTGTTACTAAAAATCTTTTATTTCTGAGATTATGTAAGTTTTTTTTTTAAATGATCACTAATTATTCAGCTTTCAGAAAAGTATTGATTCAATGTTAAGAGTAGAGTAGTTTATTCAAAATCAATGATTTTTGGTAACAATTCAGAAAAATTTTAAGAAATCGAAGAACCGTCACAGCTCGGTAACCATCTAGTTTTGACCCCTGGTTCACTGGACTTAATTTATTGCTAATGACCTCTAGTATAACCAGGGGGGGCTCACTCCGCAATTCAATCGACTACGCGCTGTCTACCGCGAGGTAGAGAAATCACGGGTGTCACGCGCGCTCAGTTGTGCATGCGACGCCACGCGAGAAAGAAGCTACCTAAGTAGTTTACTTTCGCCACACTTTCGCGCCAAAACACAAGTGTGTTACCTTGTGGTTTTACCCATAGCAAAATACGTAATATTAAACATTATTATTGAGCGGCCTTCGGTTGTCTGAACAACGACAGAAAGAGAATTTAAAATTTCATAATTTTAGAAAAACTGAAGGAAGATTTTTTTGTGTGACTATACTGTCTTATTCTATAAGTATCTATAATACTTAATGATCCGAATATTTGATTTAAGGACCCCGCCCCACCTTAGCATAGGTAATTACGACGAAAATAAAAATCGACAAAGTGATTCTCGCTTTGCAGCGTGACGCTAGCGCTCATCGCCGTGGCAACCATGCCGTGGCGCACATAGGAACTACGCGGACGCGCGCTGCGCCCGCGCTGTTACTACCTACTTACTTACCTTAGCTTGTTCTCACTTCACGATAGACGTTATCGAATAACTACGCTAACATCAACAATATGTACACTAAACTAAGGTAGGTACCTACCTACTTAATATACGTAAGTATTTCGTTCGAGTAGCTGTAGCACTTTTAAAATAGATACCTACCAAATTACAAAATAATATAGCTATTTTCTGTCAGAATAATATAATAATTGTGAATTGTGAATGCTCTAATAACCACTGAGCTACAGAGTCGTTACGGCCTGGCCTGGCCACGAAATTGCGCGGCGGCGACACGGCGACGAGCGAATTGCGCAACCATTGCGCGCTCGCAACAGACGCCTAATCAAATAAGTCAGTGAGACGCACCAACGGATGCGCAATTCGCTCGTCGCCGTGGCCGCCGCGCATGTTCGTTGCCAGGCCGTTAGAGTATTCGCCCGGACAGTGAAAGTTCGGGGGTTCGAGTCCCATCGAAGCTAGTTGTGAGACAGTCGACTTTTTCTAATACCTACCTACTTCATTTTCATTTTTTTCAGTAAGTAAGTAACAAAAATTGAACTGTGAATGCAAAGAAGTAAAAATAAAAATTCTAAGCTTTCTGTATTTAAAAATCATTTGCGCTAGGTACCTATTTGTTATTCCTTTTACTTACTTCGTCGTTACATTGCAGTCGAGTCGACCCTAGTGCGGCAAGTGGAGGCAACCAAGACCACCCAAAACCAATTTGGCTTAAGCGTTTCCGAGTAATAGAACCGTATTACGTACAGCTACGGTTCAATTTCGCTTGTAATGAACGGTAAATTAGTTAGGCAGGCGTGCGGGTGCAAATTATTTTAGACCTAATTGTCGCGTGGAAAAGATTGATAATTCATTGTAACTGTTTCGGAAGTGAGCCTTCTGCTACAAATATTATTCTGTGGTATAACCCCTTTCAAGAAATAGGTCGAGTTTCCCCGTCAGCCTGTATAATAGTACCAAGGTATATGGTTAGAAACACACTTATGCAGTGTGGCGCGACTCTTTCTGTCTCTGTCGTGTCCATACTAAGTGCATGAAACAGACATTCTGGCGTCGCGCCACACCACAGAAGTGTGTTTCCGACTTTAAACTAGTAGGGATGCCAGGAAATAGGTGCCAGTAAATAAAAGAAATAAATCATAATAATAGTTTATTGTTACACAGATGTTTAACAAAACATGATTACCTATACATTACTGAATAAAATTGTAAGATACCTACGAATCAGACAATAATTTTAGGTATAAAAGTTTTATAGAATCAAATGAAAAGAAAAAGGAAATTTGTTGTCACCCTAATTGTTCCATAGTAAGAACTCGTGTCATTTTCAATAAATTCTATCTCACCTGTGAAAAGAAATATTGCAACCAGCAAATGTTTCATTTCCACAGCCCATAATTATTAACGCAACACCTTTTCACGATATTGCAAAAAACACCACCACAAGGCAAAATATTTACGCATAACCAACTTGACACAACGAAGACGGAAGATGTCATTCAGCTTGTCATGTTGCCACTTTAAAATTCTGAAATCTATCATTCAATTTTTTTCTAGGATAAGCCGTAAAAAACTTGAACGACCTGATACATTTTTATGCATAATACGCTAATACCTAAATTAATATACGATGTTTTCTATTGACTAAAAATAATACGAAGCGAAAATTTTACGAAATTTTATTTTCATAACGAAAGTTGTGTACCATAAATCTACTAAACCTGTTATTTAAGAGTGCTGGCAATTTGAAAGAAAGGGACACCCTCACCTCGTTCTTGCGGTCTCAGCTGGACCGTTGACATTTTGTATTGAAATATAAACCTTATCTTTTCAAGTTAAAGTGTATTTTTAAATACACAGAAATACGGAGTGCACCTTCCTAGTACTTATAAATTCCTTGGTTAAGGCGCCTATTAGACGGTAGGTTTTGCTGTCAGTTTGCTATCAGTCACGACCATGTCACGACACGATTCTTATAAGCAAGCAGGAGGGCTACCAGGGGGGCTACCGCGTAACTTTATGGCCGGGGGGGGGCTACCGGCTAAGAAATATGGATTTGGGTATGGGCTTCAACTGTCATTTGAATTCCTTATTCTGATCGATTTTTGCTGCTTTGTTCTGTTGAACGTTGCTAGCTAGTTATCATTATACCCGACGTCACTAAACAAGGAACTGATAGCGGCTATTTTCTTTATAAAATTGATTTAAAGTTCCCAAAAACGTATGAAGTTCATACCCATAAAGTTACGCGGTAGCCCCCCTGATTGTGAGGGGGGTCGATTTTAATATCTGTAGTAATTTCATCTTTAGCGATTGCCAAATACCTGGAAAGGTATTTCTTTCGCGTGTGAGGGTAGTAATATCTCCACATTGATGAAATTAACGCTGACTATACAGCGTGTAAGAGGTATTGGATAAATTCGACGCTTCTCGTAACGACTCCGTAGCTCAGTGGTTAGAGCAGTCGCCTGGAAAGCGAAAGGTCGTGGGTTCGAGTCCCATCGGAGCTAGTTGTGACTGTGAGACGGGTCGATTTTTTCTAAATACTTCATTTTCCATTTTTCAGTCATAAAAATTGCATTGTGAATGCAAAAAACTAAAAATTAAAATAAAATTAATCATTTTCGAACCAGAAGATATATCGTTATGAAATGCATGAAATGCAACTTTATTTGGTCGATTAACGCTATTCAACATTGACTTTTTTTGTTGACGTCTGCAGTTAACAGTGTATAGCAAGCAAACTGGACGGGATAGAGCGTTGATTTTTTATTACAAAGCAGATGCAATGAAGAACAAGAAAATATGGACAAAAAAAATGTATAATGGGATTATTTTGCAAAAATCGCTAATAATGAAATAAAAGGTAAAAAAATCTCGAAAATGTTTGATTTTGTCTCTTTTTTGTAATGTTAGTCATCTTTTAGGAATTCATTTCACTCTTCCACTTATTTCAAAGTTCAAAGTTCAAGTTATTTTCCAATCCTTCACAAGTATTTTAGCGTTTATTTTATGACGATATCTCTTTTGGTTCAAAAACTATTAACTTTTTATGACAAAAGGACCTAAACGGAATTTTATTTTTTAAATACATTGTAACATGAGCAATATATATATATATATATAATATTTATATATTTAATATTTATTTTGTCGATGAAATCCGGTATAGCCAACACTCTTTTCGTTTGTGCACCACTTTGAGTATTCAAAACGTGCACCATATCGAGGGGCACACTGTATTTCATAAATATACGTAAAAAAAGACATACATACAGACGAACAGAGAACCTCCTCCTTTGGTTAAAAATGAGGTTTTAGCAAAAACTCGATGAGATGCTGCCGTACACGCCGGACCAACGAAGGCCAACGTACACCAGCCAAGGGTTTCTGTTTTCCCCCCTGCCTAAAACAGATGATCTAAAATCCGAATTGAACTGGAATAGCTCGTCCCAGTGATCCTATATCCTAGCTTTAGATTGATCTTCGAAGGCCAGAAACGAGCAGAGGGCAACGCCTGATGTCTTTCGTTGGCGTTCGTTGGGCCGGTCTGTAGGTACGCAGTCTAGAAGTCTAGACTACGTTCTTTAGGCTAAAGCATGGAGGTAGACATAATACTGAATGGGCTAAAGACACTGACCAAAAAAGTGGCTAAATGGTGGCTATAGACCTCTAAAGACTACACCATAGAGTAACTTATTTTATTTTATAATGACTCCATGACTACACTCCTACTACACTCTTTACTTTACTCTTCGTTTTTAAATTAAGTTTCTAATATTTTCATGATATTTAAAAATTGTATAATGAGTGTCTGCCATTTAGATAAGCAGTTCAATGAATCAAAAATAAAAGTATCGATATCTTCAGATTGGTCTATCAAGTCTCCTATGTCTACTCCAAGATCAATATCGCCACCACCACGAAGTGGTATAGGCGAATCAATATTCAACAACTACATTGATTTAGTGAATTCCAAATCAAATATATCAAATGAACTCAAGCCCGATACTATTGAAAAACCCTTTGACTTCTTTGATGATGATGAATTCGCCTTCGGAATCAACTTGCTGAATAATAATGTTGCGTGTGTTGGTGATAACATTACTAAACTTATTCAGATGGGTAACGTATGAAATAATTTTTCGTTATATTATTATATTCCTGGATTCATTATAAACATACACTTGTGAGGGTAATATCATTGTAGAATATTATAAAGCCCCCAGTACAGGATGGCCGATCATGGTCGGCGACCATGTTGGGCCATCGTGTACAGGGCCGGTTTGCGTGTGATCGCTGACTGTGAGCAATGATCGCCGGCGATCCGTCCCGTGTCGGTTTTTCGTGCACGATTCAAAGGGAGTTTGTCGCAGGCCACAAAGAGCGTTCACACGTTGGCCGATCATTCAGTTCATCTGAATATTTCTGCGTTGACTGACGTGTAGGATATTTTAGATTTATTGTTTTTTTTCGCAATTAGGCCATTTTGTGCAGCATATTACATTGTCAAAAATATCCTTGATGTTGTATATCTTTGATAAAATATATTTTTTATTTAAATAATAATAAAATACACTTAAATTCACAAGATGTATAGGAGTATTCTGTTTTGTTATCTAAAATTAAGTAAACAAAAATAAAATAAACAAAACGTTATTATTTTATTATTACTAAGCTGGGTACAATCCCCGCCCAAGAAATATTGATATGATGTAATGTAAGTATTTGTTTTTTCTGTGTCTGGGTGTTATGATAAATATGTCTATTATTACTTTAATGCATAATTACATTTATCTACTAGACATATTATACAAGATCCAGACTATTAATATAGAATAATTCTCGTAATAAATTAAAAGCGCTGTAAATGTAAATTGCATAAGCCGTCATTGCATACACATCCATCCTCACGGCCAGTCCAACGCAGAATGAAACCGGCGATCGTGTGAACACTGTCACTAAATGATCGCCGGTCATGGTCGCCGACCATGGTCGGCCAACCTGTACTGGGGCCATAACGTTTTTATTATCAAAGCATAGCAAACTAATGACGACAACAGCTGCATAAGAGTATAACGCTGCGTGTGGGCACTAAGATTCCTGCAGTTTATTCTACCCGGCAGTTCACAGCACCCGGCACTGTAGCATGTAGTTGAAAGCACACATAATTTATTACTATAGTTTGAAAGCGAGTTGCGTCGCAGCATCACACAAACATCCTCAGAAAGTTAGGCTGCATTTCATACTCTCATCTCAACGCCATTAATCATTTTGCTTGTGCTGGCTGGGGTTTTTGTGCGAAAAGCGAGAAGAAAAAGATGGGCTTTATTTCTTAATTCGTTTTCTAATGTGTTAGTGTGGTGGAATTAGTGCAATAATGTGCCATTAATGAAGAACAATGAAGTAAAAGTGAGTAATAAAGTAAAGCGCTCCATACGATAATTGCTATCCTTGCGTAAAACTCCCATGAGAATTGAAATGTGTGAACCACTCGCGCATTTTAATGAGTTAGGTTAGGTTAGCAGGAAAATAATGAAAATAGGAAAGAATAAATTCTAATCACATATTATTCAAGAGACCAATGACGAGGCAGTATGGTCTCACACCCTAGCCAGTTCCTTTGGGAAAGAATAATTAAAAAATAAATGCTTTTGCTGTCATTGAATTGTCAATGTCAATTGTCAATGTCAAAATCAATCATAAATATTTCTTCCAAGTTCTCTCGTTATTTTTAATTTCAAAGATAGTGTTTTATGAAAATAAGTATTTATTTTAAGATCTTTTGCTGAACGAAATAAAGAAAATATGCCGGAATTGTCGTTAACTGATTCCATCATTACTTCTATGAACGGTACGAATCCATGTATCACATTTATATGCCGCGACAACAACATAGTTACATAATTTCTGTTTCTATGAATTTTATTGTTTGTATGACACAATCGCTTAATTTTAGACGCAAGGTGCTCTACATCTGAATAAATCTCCTTCGTTGTGAATGATCTTTAGTGTATTTCTGAAGGACTAGCTATGAAGAACGAAGACTTTCCTTTCGGTATTCTTGTTTGAAAATGTGTGGTTTTTTGGTTTGGGATTGGGTTTTTTCAATTAAGTTGAGTGATTAACCATTACTTTTTCTTAACATAAAGTAAAAAATGTGATAATATGATCTTATCCTAAATACACTAGCATATTGGTTTGTATGTATATCATTCAATAGTAAACAGCTTGGAACATCTCTTAATACTCACTGTTTAAAGCATACATACACACGTTTGTTTGTGCCTGCTATAGCCTGCTAGAGTGCAAAAAATATTTTTTTTTTCTGTTGCAACTATTTCATAATAGTATTTTTGTAGGTTAGTTTAGATTGCTGAGCTGTTAAATACATATCTTCTTTAATATTATTTTTGTAAATTGTAATTGTAGTTACCTTCCTTCAGTGTTCCTTTTGATGTTGCATAAACCCAGGGTTATATTATTATTCAGTTATCAAAAAGCTCAAGAAACATTATGTATTAGAAACATTATATTTTTTTGGCCCATACAAATCCCACTATTCACTAAACAAGAGTTATGCCATATATATATAAAAAAAACTCATTGTAGATATTGTGCATCTTTCTTGTGTGTGTTCATGTAATTTTGAATGAGTGTTACAAACTTCGATCAACAATAGTACTAGATGAAAGCTCACGAACTAAATGAAAACTTTATATGGCCAGACTGACTTTTTTTTAAACGGAGAAAAAATGTTACCAATGTTAGGATCGTACCATGAAGTTTGACTTAATACTCTGAGGTAACTGGAGAGTGCAGTACGAACAATTTTTTGAATACCACAAATAACACAGTGGCTGTCTTCCGTCTCACCTACACTTTAAAAAATACGTATGGTCATATGAGACAGCTGACAGCCACTACATACATAAATGTCAAATTTGCTGGCGACACTTTTTTATTCAGGGTGAGAGCTCCAGTTACCTCAGAGTATTAAGTCAAACTTCATGGATCGTACATTATAAATGACAAGAAGCGTTCCAAGTTTGAAATACCTTAGTATTATTGACACTGTCAAAATAATCTATATATATAAAAATGAATCCCTATTTCCCTTGGTCACGGCATCACGCGTGAACGGCTGGACCGATTTGGCTAATTTTGGTCTTGAATTGTTCGTGGAAGTCCAAGGAAGGTTTTAGCGGTGAGAAAATAGGGGAAGGAGGGGTAAGTAGGGGTAGAGTAGAAGTAGGGTAGGGGTAGAGTAGGGGTAGGGTAAGGTAGGGGTAGGGGTAGGGTAGGTGTAGGATAGGGGTAGGGTAGAGGTAGGGTAGGGGTAGGGTAGGGGTAGGGTAGGGGTAGGGTAGGGGTAGGGTAGGGGTAGGGTAGGGGTAGGGTAGGGGTAGGGTAGGGGTAGGGTAGGGGTAGGGTAGGGGTAGGGTAGGGGTGGGGTAGGGTAGGGGTAGGGTAGGGGTAGGGTAGGGGTAGGGTAGGGGTAGGGTAGGATAGGGTAGGGGTAGGGTAGGGTAGGGGTGGGGTAGGGTAGGGTGGAGTAGGGGGTAGGGCCACGGGAACGAAGTCGCGCTGGGTCAGCTAGTCTACTTATAATTATACTCTCAAGTGGGCTTATGAGGCTTGGACATATCTGTCACTCCAAGTATGTATCTAGAACTAGGTGTTATTGTTGATCGTAGGTTACAAAATTTTAAATTTTGTCCTGTAATACATACACACAAACATGTGAGACTGATGCCTGGGGGCCGATTCTCACGCAATCGAAAAAATTTCACATTTATAAGCTCGAAATTCAAATATATTTCATAGATAACACAGTTTGTGTATTGTCAAAATTTCACAATGGAAAAAGTTTGACCAAAAACCAGTCGAACGCAACGAGTGGTACTGACCAATTGATATTTGTATATGAACTTAGCTGTCAAAATGAATTTGTTGACATGTGGGACAGTTTAGTTTGTTCGAAACGTTCTTTTCAAATAAACTTTTCAATAAAAACCACAAACAAAATGTTCGCATACGAATTACCACACTGAAAAAATTCGAATTTGTGAGAATCGGTCCCCAGAACGAGATATAAAAAATATCCGAGTATAATATGCTTTGAAGCAACTCAAATGTGACATATTTGTAAGCTTTGCACTGTACATTTAAGTTTGTGATAAGAAATAAAATATTATTAATTTAAAAATTGTGTTTGAGATTTTAATTTTTGGTGTTATTCTCGAACTTCAGAATTCCTGAGTTGTGTCATATCTTTTTATTTCAGCTCAAGAGCCATGGCCGGACAATGTGAAGCTATTCCAGCCATACGAGGTGGAGCAGATACTGTTGCCAGACAACGCGAGTTGCTTAGCAGTCCAGGCTTTTTTAAAGGTAAGAGTAGCTGTAGGGCTAGCACAACTTAGCGCGACTCTTTGTCGCGTTCCTTCTAACCAATCAGCACGTCGCCTTAAGTCACGCGCGCTATCTACGAGCTATCTGATTGGTCGAAAGTGCCCGCGACTCTTTCTCACTCGAGACGCGCGAAACCTGCGTCCTGCACCAGAGGTCTCAGGTTCGATTCTCGAACAAGACAAAATATTTGTGTGCATGAACCTTCGATCAACAATAACACCTAGTCATGAACATATCTATTTGTCTTGGTCTGGGTGTTTTCTGTGTAAATTAAGTATGTATTTACAAACAAAAAGTATTAAAGTATATATTATTAATCCGTTATCAAGCTTTCCATGACACAGTTTCGTTATGAAATTTACATGTAAGTACAGTCACAAGCAATAATATGTAAACACCATAAGATTATGTCATAATTTATTACAATATTGAATTGAAAGACTTCTGTGACACTGATAGTTTTCTTTCGGAATTCTTCAATATGACGAAGTCCTATGTTGTATACATATTATTGCTCTTGACTGTACATGGGCTTAGTTAGATAGATAATAAAATTAGTGTGATTGTAAAAAAATATTTATTTTATTTATTTACTAGTGGATCCTCGCGGTTTTACCCGCGTAGTACCCGTTCCCGTGGGAATATCGGAGTAAAATAGCCTATGTCACTCGGGAAGAATGTAGCTTTCTAAAGGTTAAAGAATTTTATAAATCGGTCCAGTAGTTCCTGAGATTACCGCGTTCAACCATACAAACAAACAAACTCTTCAGCTTTATAATATTAGTATACCTCGAGGCAAACTTTTTGAACCATCATGGCGGGCAAGCAACCAATCACAACTCGTAAAACGTTTTTTAGCGAGTTGTGATTGGTCGCCGCCCCACCACGATGACTAAAGAAGTTTGCCCCACACCGTATATGTATTTAAAATTTCCATTCCAGATCTGCAATCTTCCGTTTGAAGTTGAAATGCGTTGGAACGCGGAGTTCATGTCGCCCTCCGGCAGAGTGCCTTTCATCAAATGTGGTGCCTTCGTGGTATCGGAGTTGGAGCCTGTAGTACAATTCGCTGCGAATAAGGGCGTGACGTTGTGCAGCAGACTCAGCACGGAGGAGAAAGCTGAAATGAGGGCGTATATGAGCCTGATTACTAATGTGCTGGTTAATGCTGAGGTGAGATTTAAGGATTTAGCCCACTTTGGATTTAGACCGATTTAGCGCAGGGGTAGGCTACCCACCATCTGCGCCAGTGGTCTCGGGTTCGATTCCCGAACAAGACAAATATTTGTGTGCATGAACATGTCTATTTGTCTTGGTCTGGGTGTTTACTATGTATATTAAGTATTTATTTACAAACAAAAAGTATTTAAGTATACTAGCTGACCCGGCGCGACTTCGTTCGCGTGGCCCTACCCCCTACTCCACACTGCCCCTACCGTATCACTACTCTATCCCTACCCTACCCTACCCCTACCCTACCCTACCCCTACCCCTACCCCTACCCTACCCTACCCCTACCCCTACCCTACCCTACCCTACCCCTACCCTACCCCTACCCTACCCTACCCCTACCCCTACCCTACCCTACCCCTACCCCTACCCTACCCTACCCCTACCCCTACCCTAATGTTTGACAGGTACGAAAGTCAGGAACAATTTGTATGGGAAAATGTTTTCTCTTTTATTTTATCAATTTTACAATGTTTTTATTAGGTAGTTATTCTGCTAATCAGGACGGAGTCAAAGCCAACAAATCAAAAACCATGGCAATCGGTCCAGCCGTTCTCGAGTTATAAGTGTTGTAACAAACACGACTTTCTTTTATATATAGATATATAGATATAGATATAAATATTTATCCGTTGTCAAGTTTTCCATGATACAGTTTCGGTGTGAATGTAAGAAGTTATTTATTTATTTTTATTATTTATTATTATTTACTTATACCGCACCGCCACAGAATAAATAATAGTACCAGGGGCCCTACCGGCCAACTTTCCGATAATCGGAGCGATGCCGTTCTTCAACTTAATACATAAACTACGAAGTACTTACCTAATTTGTTATTGTACTATTTGCCGAAGTTATTTGGAAGATATCGATGTTCCCGGGACATCATGAGTAGTTGTTTGCCATTTTGGCCTGATTGGGGCTCGATATATCTGTTTTAATTTGAAGCCCGGCAGATTTCCGATTATCGGAGCGTTCGCCGGTACGGCCACAGAAGCTGCACTCCGCAAAACCATTTAAACAAATAGCAACTCTCTTCAACACGATAAAGTAAAATTCAGCTTGTATGGCTCTAATTACGAATAGACGTTGCATCTCTTTCTATCGCATATATTCTATCGCGCTCGGGCGGGCGGCCCGCTGTAAGGTAAATTGTATCCCGTGATATACGCGAAGCGGTAGGCACTTATCTCGCGTCCTTGAGCAAGTGACGGACGCCTGTCACCGCTCCCATCCAACCAATGTATGAGCAGTCAAATGTGGACTTAAGGCGATACTCGGAAAAAATGTGCTGAAGCGAGATAGCAATAAGAAAACGACGCGCGCGGGAGCGAGACCGATTTTGCAGATTAGGCAAAAACAACACAAAATCACTTCGTATTAAAAAACTACAGCGATTTAAAAAAAAATGCTTCCATACGATCCTCAATATTATTGGTGTCCACTAATTAAACCAATTTCCAATAGTGTAAGTAACCCCATTTAAGAATAATCTTGACTTTTCGTATTTTTAGAGGTCTTTTCGAAAAGAAAAAGTGTCGAGGCAAAATCATAAAATCGTGTTTTTGAAACTATACGAATCTAGATAAAGGTATGAAGAAATATATATCTTATTACCAGATTTGTAACAACTGTAACCGTCCTATAGTTTTAAATAAAAAAGTCCATATTTTTCCGAGTAGCGCCTTAATGTCGTGCACTGTAGATGTACTTTAGCTTTAGCTTGCGGCAAGCTCGCTTACCGCGCCTGTCTGCTAATTATATTGATTGATACTGAAAAGTACATCTACAGGAACGATATAAAGTCAATATTTGGCTGCTCATACATTTGTTGGGTAGGAGCAGTGCGGCATAAGTGGACTAAGGCGTCCCACTGCTGCGGTTTCGTTCCGGTAGACCTCCGTCAAAACAGATTCAAAATTTTAACTTTTCCATTGTTATCCCAGCTCTACATTTCCTGGTTAGACGAAGAAACCTTCAACGCCGTGACCAAAGTCCGGAACTCTTCAGTATACCCGTGGCCACTCGGCTGGCTCCAGACCAGAGCTAAGAGGAACGCTGTAGCGAAGCGGCTGAAGGCTTTGAACTGGCACGACAAGACACTGGAGCAGGTTTTGTCCGATGTGAGTAGTATTTTTTTATCCACAGCGAGGAGGACTTATGGCCAGAATTAATAATCCATCCACAGATAGGGATTATTATTTATAGGGGGGACGCCAGCGAAGCCGGACAGGTGATCAGTCACCTAGGTCGGGACCATTTCACCCACACACAGTGGGACTAGTGCGCTTTCACCTTCAGTCTTATTTTCACTAAACATCAGGTATGATGAAGGCTAACGGCCAGAATTAATAATCAATCCACAGATAGGGATAGGCATGATCCAGATTAGTTGCTATGCAACGTTTGATATTAACATAGAATTAACGACAGTTGCCAGGGTGTTGCTAGGTGTTGCCTAGCAACTAATCTGGATCATGCCTATTCCTATCTGTGGATAGATTATTAATTCTGGCCGTTAGCCTTCATCACACCAGGGGGCCAAGTCTGCTAACGTTAAGTCATAATCGTGTCTCAATCGTGTTTCAATTGTAGTTCAATTGCAGTGCTTTTTTACACACTAGTTACAAGAATTATGACAGTATGATGTGATGTAAATGTAGTGTGTGGTGTGACCATCAGAAGTATTGTGAAAAAAGTACACATTTCTTGTAACTAGTGTGTAAAAAAGCACTTCAATTGAACTACAATTGAAACACGATTGAGACACGATTATGACTTAACGTTAGCAGGCTTGGCCCCCTGATGTTTAGTGAAGATAAGTCTGAAGGTGAAAGCGCACTAGTCCCGGATTCCTCAATCATTGAACTGGCTATCTATCTCTTATGGGTCAGACTTAGTTAAGATTGTGATAGGTGGCAAGGCGGACTAGCATGCCCGATGAACAACCAAACTGAATACATTAAATGTATGTACAAATTTTGTACCCCTACCCTTTACCCCTGGAAATCGTACCAGGGAGCTGGTACACTGGGAGGGACTGGCACGACAAGACGCTGGAGCAGGTGTTGTCCGATGTGAGTAGTGGTTTTTTATCCACAGCGATGAGGACTTAGCCCCCATCACACCTGATGTTAAGTGAAGATAAGGCTGAAAGTGGAAGCGTGTTTCTCCCAGACTCCACTGAGGAACTGGGGGGGAATAGGGTATTTGACTGTTTTTTTTTATTGGCTTAAAATGTTTATTGATATGGAAGCTAGCAACACAACATAGGTATTTATTTTCAAATATCTTGCATATTTTCAGCGACATAGAGCATCAACAAATTAGACAAGGAGAGCGCTATCAGCCAGTGATGTCACATGCTGGTAGCACCATAGAATTTTTATATATGTATATATGCCATAGAAAATTTCGTTTTAGAAAGAGACAGCTAGAGTCACAATTATATAGCTCATAAATTGAATTTCTTTTTTCAAATTTGTTATTCAATAATGTTATAATTCTGAATGTCATAATTAAATATCTACATTTCAACAACAGTCAAATACCCTATTGTGTAACTCAACATCAATTGCAATCGCTTTCAGTTTGAAAGATTTTGTACGACCATTGCTGCAGTAATACAAATAATTCTGTCAACTTTCTTCGACAACAAGTGTTGGATGTCAAAGTGAAAGCGATTGCGATTGATTTTAAAATTAGACAATTAGCCCCCTGGCTGTCTTATCTTAGCCTGCGATCGTTGAGGTTAAGATACTTGGTGGGTGACAAGAATTTAATTATCTCGAGCTCCTCCGTGCTTCGGGAAGGCACGTTAAGCCGTTGGTCCCGGCTGCGTTTGCAATCCGCATTGGGTCCGCGTTGTGGGTTACCGCCCATTCTCTGTCCTTATCCATCCATAGGGAAAGCCTCTGCCCCAGCATTTTATATCCTCTTTATTTCATTTTGATATTTTGACATGAAAATGGCTGATAGATAATTTGAAATATATTTTATTTGTGTTGCAGGTAGAGCAATGCTGTAACTCGCTAAGTCAACGTTTGGGCGACCGAGATTACTTCTTTGGAACGTGAGTAAATAATTTCTACACTTAGCAAAATTGATAACATATTTATTGTAGGAGATGATTGCCATTTTACATACGGTATTTAATAAAATTAGTTTAATTCATTTGAAAAGACAGAATATTGTAATAATATTGTATTGGTGTTCAAATAACTCATAACAGTGCCATAATATACGTATTCCGGCGAATCCCGATATCCCCGACACAATTCCCCTTATCCCCGCATTTATTCCCATTTCCCCCGTAAATTACCACTGTCCCCATAACCCATTTCTATTGAAAATACTAATCTTATAAAGAGCGCAGCTTTGATTGTTTGTTTGTAATGGATAAACTCAAAAACTACACGACCGATTTAATATAAATCTTCTTCTCATTATAAAGCCACATTCCTTCTGAATGACATTGGCTTTATTTTTACGCGGGTAAAACCGCGGGGAATCACTATTTCTGCAATCAAATGGGTTAATTAAAAGAGTAGCGGCCACCTCTAACGCCAATTAAATCTATCATTTACAAATTAAACATTGCCTGCGACTATAACATGCAAGTATAGTTCCCCCGCTCCCCGCACTGCGGCGGACAAAGCAACTATCGTTTTCTACAATCGGCGCGGTTCATGAAATTTTTTCTGTTGGTGGATATAAATGCGGTGTGTCCGGACTCCCAAAACCCCCTTATACACGTCCGTGAGCCGTTTTTAGCTTCATGTGGCGGCGTTACAAACGCCGCCCATAGTCCCTGAAACATTCCTTACCCATAGTCCCTGAAACATTCCTTACCCATTCCCATTGCCCCTGAAACATTCCTTACCCATTCCCATAATCCCTGAAACCCTTTAGGCGCATTTGGCCCAATTCGCAGTTGGTCCAATGTTCAAAAAAATTTCCAATTCGCACTTAGTCCAATTCGCAGTTAGTCCAATTCGCACTTGGTCAAATTCGCAGTTTACCCAATTCGCAGTTAGCCCAATTCGCACTTGGTCAAATTCGCAGTTTGCCCAATTCGCAGTTTGCCCAATTCGCAGTTAGTCCAATTCGCAGTTTGCCCAATTCGCGGTTGGGCCAAAATGGATAATGTTGCCCAAGTTATAGAACGGAATCTATAACGTGGGTCTAAGGCCCTAAGGCCCCGCCCTACCGCCCTAGGCCGCTCTACGTAATATTTTAGTTTGGAGACTGTTTCTAAAAATCATCTATGATTTCAAATGTCTAACTAGAATTTTTGTAATTACACACTTATTTTTATAACGCACACTTCATACTGGTTTTAAGCAGTGTTGGCAAAATGTTTATCTGATATTTTATAAGTACTTATAGACATTCACACTTATATACTTATGTAGGTAAGTACTTGTATGCGTATATTCTTATAATTGTGGTAGTCCAAATCAAAAGGGACCTTATTGCGGCCGGCACGTACGTCTTTATTGTCGTTGTTTTGTATTCGAACAACAGCAATAAAGTCGTAAGTGCCGAGCGCCACAAGGTCCCTTTTGATTTGGACGACCACAATTAGTAATAAACTTATATATTTAGATACTTTTATTTTTGTATACTTGTACACTTACATTCTTATATACTTATGTACTTTATACTTTCATACTTATGTATCTATGTACTTATATACTGATATGTTTACTTATATATTTGTATACTATGTTTATATACTAATTTACTAAGTTAAATATTCATATATTTTTGCAACTTTTAAGAGTGCATTAAGGGGTTGCGATACCTAATTACAGGGTGGCCACTTTCTGGAAAACCGGGAAAAGTCAGGGAATTTCGCTAGTCATGGAAAAGTCAGGGAATTGTCAGGGAAATTCAGTGGAGGTCAGGGAATAAAAATTGTCTCTGTATGTAGGTAGGTACATAATATAAGTACCTACTACCTACATAATAATAAAAAACAAATTATTAATTTCACCATCTCCAATTAATTAATTTTATATTATTGAAAAACTTAAACAATATATAAAACACGTAAAATTCCTATAAAATTTACGAGTTTTCCTCAATTTCCCCTGGATTCCACCATCAGATCCTAACTTGGTTACAATGGAACCACTAAAGGAGTATACTCTTTCGAATACAAAAAGAATCATCGAAATTTGTTAATAGTTCACGAAGATATTGAAGCGTAAAGCAGGAACTACCAGACGACAATAATGTTTTTTTTCAGGATTCTGAAGAAACTTCTAAACTGACGACTGTAAATTTTTCATGGGACCAAATTGAAATTTTGGTCTATCAGATAAAAAAGACTTATAAGATTTTAAACTTTCGCGTTCCATTATGAAAAAAGAATTGTTAAAATCGGTTCACAGTTGGCGGAGATATCGTAGAACATACATAAAAAAAACATTCAGATGACTTGAGAACCTCCTCCTTTTGTGAAGTCGGTTAAAAATGTATTCCAATTATATATTTTATATTTATTACATTTAAGATTATGGTCAGGGAAAAACTTAAAAAACCGCCTGGAAAACCGGGAAAAGTCAGGGAATTTTGATTGTAGTAAATAGTGGTCACCCTGTAATTAGTCACGATTACGATTAACGATTAAAAACTAACATAATTAGTCGCGATTATGATTAATATTTCAATCGATTAATAAAAATAACTTCAATCACGATTACATCAATCTAACTAACTAATCGTTTGAAAAGTAATCGATTAATGCCAAGCCAACACTGGTTTTAAGTTAACACAATGTTTCTCCGGCTTTTTTTATAAATTCGTAACAGACTTTGGGCGTACTACGATTATAGTACATTTATTTTTTGTTTAGTTTGGTTGATTTTTTGTGAAAATTCAAAAAAATTCAAAACCAATAATTATATTATTTGTAGGAGCATGAAACACAAGTTATGATTGTAAATAAGTATGAATAAATACAGTTCAATATGTGCATAGATATGTGTAATATGATTGATTATGAATAAATCGGTACAATGTGTACATAAAAATGTGTTATTTTGTATAATTTTGGAAATACCCTTTATATTGGACCAACTGCGAATTGGACCAACCGCGAATTGTACCAACTGCGAATTGGACCAACCGCGAATTTGGCCAACTGAGAATTGGACCAACAGCGAATTGGACCAACTGCGAATTGGACCAACTGCGATTTGTACCAACTGCGAATTGGACAAACTGCGAATTGGACCAACCGCGAATTGAGTGAATTGGACCAATCGCGAATTGGGCCAAGTGCGCCTAAAGGCCTGAAACATTCCTTTCCCATTCCCATAGTCCCTGAAACATTCCTTACCCATTCCCATTTGTCCCGCAGCCCAACTCCACTTGATGCCCTCGTGTACGGGCATGTCCGAGCGATTCTATCAGCAAACGGGCCTAAAGCAGCCCTCATGATCAAACCTATAACTAGTTCTTTGCTGCGACATTTGCTGCGGATGGTCAACTTGACTGGAATGAAGTTATCGGTGCGTTTAATTGCTGGATACACCTACTCAATTTTCGACCTTATTATGTAGTAAATAGAGAAAGAAATTTATTTGTCCATACGTCTCGATTGTAGTATATGAGTTTGGATTTTATTGCGTAGTTTCCAAAGGTAGTAATTCGAGAAACGTTTTGGATTAGGGTGCGCTTCCACAGAAGCGGAGCTGCGCGAAGGTGAGCTGTGTTTCCAAACATTAGATAGTTGAGCTGACATAGCTGGTTACGTCAAGTATATGAAAACACAGCTCAGCTCTGCGCAGCTCCGCTTCTGTGGAAACGCACCCTTACTTTACTGTGTGTTAATAGTAGTTTCGTTTTGAGAATCAATTTTAATCGTATATTTCGTGGAAGTGTGTTGTATTTGTGAAGTTTTGAATGTATTTTGTAATCTAACATTAAGTGAATATTGCTTCAGCGTTGGTAGGTAGACTGTTGTCGCTGTAAAAAATTTAAAACCCTATGTTTTACAAGCTTTTATTGACTTGCCATGTTAGTTAGTTAGTTAGTTGGAGACAAATCTTGCAAGCTTAATTTGACCCACTTCCCAGTGTCCGATGGAGCTGAAATTTTGTATACAGGTTTGGTTTAGATGCCAATACAATATTTAAGTAATACAGTCAGCAAAAAATCTTGTCATGAAAATGATTTTTTTACTAAAAACTTATTAGTTATTAAATACTTGTTTAGTGACTTATCTCGGAGTCTGTCGCTTTCTGATATTTAAAAAACCAGATATTTTCCATATCTCCTAACCTACCCATATCCTTATCCGAAATAACCCCTAAATCTCTATCCCTAGTACCAAGAAGAGTACCTAATTTATAACCCAAGCGTTCAAAAAACCCTATATTTTAGTTATCAAATACTTGTTTAGTAACTTATCTCGGAGTCTGTTGCTTTTTGATATAAAAAAGTCAGATATTTTCCATATCAGATTTCCCCTAACCTCCTACCCATATCCTTGATCCGAAATAACCCCTAAATCTCTATCCCTAGTACCAAGAAGAGTACCTAATAACCCAAGCGTTCAAAATAACTCGTCGTTCTCCGGAGCGATGCGCTTCGGACAGCACCCGCGGGAAGAGGTCTAAGATGTCCATAAAGAGTTGTAGCAAGGAGAACCTGTTCGGTAAACAATTCCATACTAATAAGACGGAGTAACGTTTAGCCTTCATCATACTTCATAACATAGAAATCGTGATTCCAGCCTTATCATTAGTTAAGGCGCTACTCGGAAAAAGTATGGACTTTTTGATATAAAACTATAGGACGGTTAGAGTTGTTACAAATCTGGTAGTAAGATATATTTCTTCATACCTTTATCTAGATTCGTATAGTTTCAGAAACACGATTTTGTGTTTTTTTTTCTTTTCGACACTTTTTCTTTTCGAAAAGACCTCTAATACGAAAATTCAAGATTATATATATGGTTACATACTATTGGAAATTGATTTAATTAGTGGACACCAATATTATTTAGGATCGTAGTAGTGTATTATTGGGCATTCTGCCCCCCGGTGGTCGTCCGCTTCGCTTCCGATCGCTCGCTGCGCTCGCTCCGATCGGCAGAATGCCCAATAATACACTACGGATTACATGTATTTCGGTTGAAGACCCATGGTAAGATTCGTTCACTGAACGCCTTCGCCTGACCTGAGATTATTTAAATATGTTGACTTGTCATATTATTCTCATTTTCATAAAACGCGTGAAACATTACGGTTAGATTCAAACGTTAACATGAAATTTATAAAACAAAAAGAATCATTAGAATTAGACTGTATATGTCCCCCGCCCTCAAAAGTGAGTAAACGACATGGTAACTTATTACCAAACACTATACGCTGCATTGTCTGTGGTCCATCAAACTGTGGAAAGACAAATTTAGTTATCAGTTTATTGTTACACAAAAATGGACTGCGTTTTAGGAATCTGTATGTTTACTCAAAATCTTTATACCAAGCTAAATACCTATATTTGGAGAAAGTTTTAAACATGGTTCCTGGTACATCTTTACATAAATACAATCACAACAGTGAAATATTGAGTCCACATGAAGCTTTGTCAGATTCTATTATAATTTTTGATGACGTTGCTTGTGAAAATCAAAACAACATAAGAAATTATTTTGCAATGGGACGTCATAAGAACATTGATTGTTTTTATATTAACCAAACTTACACAAAAATTCCGAAACAATTAGTTAGAGATAATTCAAATCTACTTATATTATTTAAGCAAGATGACATTAATTTGAAACATGTGTATGATGAGCATGTTGGGTCTGATATGTCATGGTCTCAGTTTCGTGAACTATGTTCCACCGTTTGGAAGAAACCCTTCAGCTATCTTGTAGTTAATAAGGACTGTGAGAAAAACAAGGGATACTACAGGTCAACATTTGACACGTTTGTTGTGGTGGACTAGCATACAAAATAAGATGTATAACGACTTATGAATCATTTTCATTTGAGACTTGCGAGCGAGCGAATTGTTTTAAAATGGAAAAAAAACTCAAAGAACAAATTGTTAAATCCGCAGCAGCTGTTAAAAGAAAAGTTGAAATGATAAAAGATGTAAAAAATGCAAATAATATGGCGTTGGAAACCATATTTAAACCCATCGTAGATCCTCTTACCTTGTTAGCAAATAAAAATGTAGATAAACATCTCAAGGAAGAGGCTCATGAACCGGTGATGAAAAAAAATAAAAATAATGATAAGCTTACGTCTTGTACTTCCGAAGAAGATTACAATGAATTTACCAGTGAAGACGAAGAACATTCTGAAAGGGAAAGCGAGTCATATAAAGATTATAATAAAACTCTTGTTGTACCACCTTCCGACAAACACAACGTGAGCGACGGTTCCTTTAAATCTTTGCAGTCATCACCAAGTGTTAAGAACCAATCATCATGGTCTACATCATCTGAAGTACTGGATGACATACCGTTTGGTGTAAAACATGAACGTGGAAAATTATTGCTTGGCAAAACCCGTGTTTTTGACGACGGCAAAAACTTAAAAATCGGAACACTAACTTTCGATAAAACAGTAGGCTTAACAGAACTATTGTTTAAAAAGAAACCCAACTTAGAAGTGGTCACTGACAACGATTTACTAAATTATAAATTGCTTTTAATAGAAACTAATGCACATCGACGTAACTTTGATTCATCAAAACCAATAAATAGCAACAAAGGGTTTAAATATAATAATATTATTAAGCCTTTGTTCAAGTTCTCTCGAAATGCTACCTCAAGCCTGGAGAGTATTCCAACAGGAAAAGGTATTCCACTTTTGAAAAAAGTAAAAGAAAATACTGATTATGTTTACTGGGATGACCCAAACGAGTTAATAGAACGATTAAAATTACTACTAGCATCATGGGCAGCAGGGAATAATGGGGTAGGTAATGAAATCATTGCTATTGTAGAAGAATTATATGAAGCTGGTATTATAAATGTGGAACTTAAAGAGCTTCCGTCGGGAGGATTGCGCAGTATGATTTCAGTCGTTGACTCATCTAGACTGCAATGAATATAGACAAATTTGGTCATCACGTTCATAAACGTTTACGGTTATCAGAATTCGTTGATACTTTAAACGATACGTTAGTGAAATCGGACGCTGGACACTACGATTTGAAATTGTCTAAATTAAAAGGTCTTTCATCGCCAAACGAAGACGATGAAGATAATATCACATGCATTGCTTTAGTCACGCTATTTTTGTCTTTTGATTTTACAGGGTTTACCCATACGTATTTTGATAATGTATCGATTACAACCAAAACATATTTGTACCCTTTGTTATAATGTGAATATTTTTGAAAATCCAGAAGATCAGCTTGCCATAAATCGTCTAATCCTTTTATGATAGTCATTCGACGAGGAAAATGCCTTCTTGCTGCTTTATGAATTTCATCAACTATGCCCTTTTTACTCATTTTTTATTTAATTTTAGCTCAATCAAAGTATCTACTTCTTTTTTTGAATAAATGTTCTTTGATAAACGGTCTGATGCTAGTTTTTCCAAATTCTGTAAGTACAGTTTTACATCACTCTGAATTTTTTTAAATTCATTTCTTAATTCTTGTACGATTTTATCCACATAAGCTTTGTTCACTGCTTCATCGTCTTCGTTTGGCGATGAAAGACCTTTTAATTTAGACAATTTCAAATCGTAGTGTCCAGCGTCCGATTTCACTAACGTATCGTTTAAAGTATCAACGAATTCTGATAACCGTAAACGTTTATGAACGTGATGACCAAATTTGTCTATATTCATTGCAGTCTAGATGAGTCAACGACTGAAATCATACTGCGCAATCCTCCCGACGGAAGCTCTTTAAGTTCCACATTTATAATACCAGCTTCATATAATTCTTCTACAATAGCAATGATTTCATTACCTACCCCATTATTCCCTGCTGCCCATGATGCTAGTAGTAATTTTAATCGTTCTATTAACTCGTTTGGGTCATCCCAGTAAACATAATCAGTATTTTCTTTTACTTTTTTCAAAAGTGGAATACCTTTTCCTGTTGGAATACTCTCCAGGCTTGAGGTAGCATTTCGAGAGAACTTGAACAAAGGCTTAATAATATTATTATATTTAAACCCTTTGTTGCTATTTATTGGTTTTGATGAATCAAAGTTACGTCGATGTGCATTAGTTTCTATTAAAAGCAATTTATAATTTAGTAAATCGTTGTCAGTGACCACTTCTAAGTTGGGTTTCTTTTTAAACAATAGTTCTGTTAAGCCTACTGTTTTATCGAAAGTTAGTGTTCCGATTTTTAAGTTTTTGCCGTCGTCAAAAACACGGGTTTTGCCAAGCAATAATTTTCCACGTTCATGTTTTACACCAAACGGTATGTCATCCAGTACTTTAGATGATGTAGACCATGATGATTGGTTCTTAACACTTGGTGATGACTGCAAAGATTTAAAGGAACCGTCGCTCACGTTGTGTTTGTCGGAAGGTGGTACAACAAGAGTTTTATTATAATCTTTATATGACTCGCTTTCCCTTTCAGAATGTTCTTCGTCTTCACTGGTAAATTCATTGTAATCTTCTTCGGAAGTACAAGACGTAAGATTATCATTATTTTTATTTTTTTTCATCACCGGTTCATGAGCCTCTTCCTTGAGATGTTTATCTACATTTTTATTTGCTAACAAGGTAAGAGGATCTACGATGGGTTTAAATATGGTTTCCAACGCCATATTATTTGCATTTTTTACATCTTTTATCATTTCAACTTTTCTTTTAACAGCTGCTGCGGATTTAACAATTTGTTCTTTGAGTTTTTTTTCCATTTTAAAACGATTCGCTCGCTCGCAAGTCTCAAATGAAAATGATTCATAAGTCGTTATACATCTTATTTTGTATGCTAGTCCACCACAACAAACGTGTCAAATGTTGACCTGTAGTATCCCTTGTTTTTCTCACAGTCCTTATTAACTACAAGATAGCTGAAGGGTTTCTTCCAAACGGTGGAACATAGTTCACGAAACTGAGACCATGACATATCAGACCCAACATGCTCATCATACACATGTTTCAAATTAATGTCATCTTGCTTAAATAATATAAGTAGATTTGAATTATCTCTAACTAATTGTTTCGGAATTTTTGTGTAAGTTTGGTTAATATAAAAACAATCAATGTTCTTATGACGTCCCATTGCAAAATAATTTCTTATGTTGTTTTGATTTTCACAAGCAACGTCATCAAAAATTATAATAGAATCTGACAAAGCTTCATGTGGACTCAATATTTCACTGTTGTGATTGTATTTATGTAAAGATGTACCAGGAACCATGTTTAAAACTTTCTCCAAATATAGGTATTTAGCTTGGTATAAAGATTTTGAGTAAACATACAGATTCCTAAAACGCAGTCCATTTTTGTGTAACAATAAACTGATAACTAAATTTTTCTTTCCACAGTTTGATGGACCACAGACAATGCAGCGTATAGTGTTTGGTAATAAGTTACCATGTCGTTTACTCACTTTTGAGGGCGGGGGACATATACAGTCTAATTCTAATGATTCTTTTTGTTTTATAAATTTCATGTTAACGTTTGAATCTAACCGTAATGTTTCACGCGTTTTATGAAAATGAGAATAATATGACAAGTCAACATATTTAAATAATCTCAGGTCAGGCGAAGGCGTTCAGTGAACGAATCTTACCATGGGTCTTCAACCGAAATACATGTAATCCGTAGTGTATTATTGGGCATTCTGCCGATCGGAGCGAGCGCAGCGAGCGATCGGAAGCGAAGCGGACGACCACCGGGGGGCAGAATGCCCAATAATACACTACTGATCGTGTAGAAGCATTTTAAAAAAATCGCTACTTATAGTTTTTTAATACGAAGTGATTTAATGTTTTTTTGTCTAATCTGCAAAATCGGTCACTCACTCACTCCCGCGCGCGTCTTTTTCTCATTGCTATCTCGCTTCAGCATATTTTTTTCGAGTATCGCCTTAATACCCAGATAAGGCTGGAATCACGTTTTTTTTATTCACAACGAGATAGCACTTAGCCTTCATCATGCCTGATGTTAAATGATGATAGGGCTGAAGGTGGAAGCGCACTGGCTATCTTATCTTTAACTGCCGGACACAACAATGCTGAAAACATAGTTTGTTATGGCGTCAGGTTTAGATAAGATGGTGGTAGCTAGCCAGGCGAACTAAGAACAAGTCCTACCACCAATGATTTTTAATGATACATTGCAGCAATTTGGACGGTATATTCTTTCATTGCATGATACATTTCATGTTACATTACGCCGATTTGGACTCACTATTAGATTTGATTTTTATATGTAAATCATCAAAGTCCATACAAGAACTCAAAATCACAACACTCCATTAAACCTCTATTTCACTTCAGGCTTCAAGCCGTTCGCTTCCAAACAAATAATAATAATGACATCCAAAGAAGGCCACCTTACCTGTCAATACGACGGCCCTAAACGATTAGAAGACTATCTACTCCGCGAAGACCAATACGATTTCATATTCGATATAGTAGACGAAGTCATCGACAAAGTTATCGAAGTGACAAACGAAGAACGTGATTTTGAAATAATCGTTTACCCTACTGAGAAGTACGATGAAGCGTACGCTAATATAAGTAGGACGAATGATTATTTGGATACGATAGTTGAAGATGATTTGGATGAGACGCTTTCTGCTAGTCCTGTTCCTCAAGTTATTAGTGATGGTGATAGCGATGGGCTGGTCAATAATAAGCTTTTATGCTCTGAAGTGGTAATGGATGAAGATTTGAAGAGTAGCAGTGTCAGTCCTGGTGATACTAATTCGAGGTAAAGGTGTTTAGTCAAAGTTTGCAGTAGTTTAGTTAAAGAAGATTGTCAGAAAACGATTCATTTTAGATGGAAACGATAACAACTTTACCGGATTTGATTACAATAGACTAAAATTTTGTGTTCTGGTAGTGGCAGTTTAACTATTTTATTTAAGCTGAGGCTGTTATTAGGTTTAGTAGGTACAAATTGTATTCCTGGTGATACTAATTCGAGGTAAAGGTGTTTAGTCAAAGTTTGCAGTAGTTTAGTTAAAGAAGATTGCCAGAAAACGATTAATTTTAGATGGAAATGATAAAAACTTTACATACCGGATTTGATTACAATTATTGACTAAAATTTTGTGTTCTGGTAGTGGTAACTTAACTATTTTAATTAGGCTGAGGTTTTTATTAGGTTTAGTAGGTACAAATTGTATTCCTGGTGATACGTATTCGCGGTAAAGGTGTTTAGTCAAAGTTTGGAGTAGTTTAGCTTTCTGAAGATTGTCAGAAAACGATTAATTTTTTGATAACAACTTTACCGGATTTGATTACAATTGCCTAAAATTTTGTGTTCTCTGGTAGTGGTAACTTAAGGCGCTACTCGGAAAAATATGGACTTTTTGATATAAAAGTATAGGACGGTTAGAGTTGTTACAAATCTGGTAATAAGATATATATTTCTTCATACCTTTATCTAGATTCGTATAGTTTCAAAAACACGATTTTATGATTTTGCCTCGACACTTTTTATTTTGCTTTTATTAGGTTTAGTAGGTACGAATTGTATTAGGATGGTAACCATTCTTAGATTAATATTTGGACGTTACAGCTTTAAGTTGGCATTTGACGCTGCTTTTACAATGTTTTTATTATTTATTAATTGCAGTGATCCAAAATGCACGGATGGTACTGTCGATACAGTAAGCAGTTCTGAGCATAGAGATTCTACTGGTTATGAGAATTCAGTCAAATCGGACTTGCGTTCTGTAGCCTCTTCAGGTTATTTTTCTTTTTTTTTTGTTCTATTTTGGAAAGTTGGTAGAAGAATTAGTACCTAATTGATATAAATAAGCATTGGAACATTATTGTAGATACTAGGTATCATAGAATATGATAGAATCATATCATAGGAATTAGGATAGAACTGCTGGCTGACCGAATTTGTTAACATATGTATGATTCGCAAAGTGATTAGATTACCCACAATATTCTTACATATTTATTCGCTTTTGAAATATTCTCGATAATATTATGTTGTAAGTATGTTAATAATTATAGTCTCGGGACAAACATTTAAGTTATGAATATGATATTCTGGATCTGGGGGGCTACCGGCTAAAAATATGGATATGACTATGGGCGTCATTTGACATTTGAAGACCATATTATGACCATATGGACATATTATGGACTTCAAATGTTAAATGAAGCCCATGCATGCCACCCTGGTTGCTATTCAAGTTTGTAATACCATTGCTGGTTCTAACATAGTACAAACAAATTCTAATTTCCGTAACACCAGTTCATAACCCTGTCCGTACAACTCGGTCGAGTTAACATGTCACCTGCAAGTTATACCCGTCCCTCTCACTCTCCAGGCATTACAGAATCGAGTGAAACAGACGGATATAACTCGCAGGTGTCATGTTATCTTGATGGAGTAGGACGTCTGGCAGTACACTGTACTCAAAATCCGTCAATGCGCTGCGGTCCGGCCCGTCACTATGTGCTATGTACGGTCGCCAGCACGTCGGGTTACTACAAAAAGTCAAAATTTATTAATTGAAACTGAACTTTATTGAAATAAATTTGACAGTTTGTCACCTGACACTGACCTGACCTTGCATTTTGCGCGGCGATGCGGCCCGCTCCTCAGCATAATGTGCGCGAACCTTAAAATGATTAATATTTTCAGAGTCGACCCTAAAATTGGCTAGTGTTGATGTGAGTGTCGAGAGTCTGTTGAACTATCTAAAGAAGAAAAGTGACAACTACAATTTCAAACCTGCTGTCGCCGACATTGATTAGAAATTATTAATTAATAATGTGTTTTATGTATGTACAAATATATGTGTGTTTAGCCGTTAGCGTCCGAGAATTTTGCGACAAACAATGTCAAAGTTAGTCAGTTATATAATGTTGTACCTACTTCTATTTATTTAAACCAGCCCCCTGATTCACGAACCGTCGGAAACGCCCCCGACAGCGGATTGTATGCCCTGTCTCTGTCACTCATTATAGAACAGACAAAGACAAGGCACCGAATTCGAATCCGATTCCGTTTCCGACGGTTTGTGAATCAAAGGGCAGGGCCTAATTGCAAACTAAGAATTTCACCCCCTTCTCCTTGACTGACACATTTGAATGATCCATTGCTGTGTCAATTGAAATCAATATAACATCTATCTTAATAAATAAGTGATGTACAGTTTCATATTGAAAGCGATTCATAGATGTTGAGTTACATAATTACTGTACCAGTTGTATTGTAAAAATTCCACACAATACTGATAAATTAAATTATTTGTTTGTTCCGAATATATTTTACTTTTGAATTCTGGTCTTCATGTTATTGATAGCGAGAAAATAGATTTAAGGCATGAAATCAGAAGAGATAATTTATTAAGGTGAGAGTACCGATATTTCTAAGTTAATTATGTAAAATGGCAATTGTCAAAATTTACTCACTTTTTAATTGTATTTAGTAGTTACACTGTTTTATTTGTAAAACACCAAAAACATCGTATGGACAGTGAAAGGTCATGGGTTCGGTTCGAGTCCCATCGGAGTTAGTAGAGTTGTGGAATGGGTAAATTTTTTGTAATACTTCATTTTCAATAAAAACACTGCATTGTACCTAACTACAAAACAGTAAAAAAATACTACTTTCGAATTCGATCGATTCGATCAAGTTTTGTTCAAAAAGTAATTTTTTGGAAAGTCGTAGCATAAACTTTGTTGTTGAAGATGTTATAAGTATCTACTCCTGTGAGGTTGTTGGTTTTTACAAAAAAGCCTGTATAAGTCATATCATACAATTAAGAATGTTTAATATTTTTAGTTCTAGCTCTCCGTATAAACACCGACTTAAATCTCCTTTCACCTTCCCCAGGCCAACTGAACTGGATGCCTTAGTCTTCGGGCACGTCTTCACTATCATCACCACTCGTCTACCTTGCCGGAAGCTAGCTGAGACGGTCAGGAAACACGAGTCACTAGTAGCGTTAGCCAAACGCGTCGACGAAAAGTACTTTAAGAGGCCATAGCGCGAGGTTTTCAAGGACATCTCTACTGTCTTTAGAAGTCCTTGAAATATCCAGAATATTAGACTTTTATTCCTAAAATAGGCTTTGATGCAAAGGTTTTTAGGTTCGTTTTTGGTTATTTCAAGGCAATTCCCACTATCCCCCGTTTGTTTCCGTTGCGGGGCAAATGGGAATGACGCGTGTCAATGTACAATAAATTATGTTTACTTGATGTTATGCGGTACATTATGTTTTTGGACGATTAACTTCATCTAGCACGAATAACTTTTTTAAGCCTTGCCGAGACGATCAGGAAATACGGTTCTCACGTAGCTCGCGCCAAACGCGTAGACCAGAAGTACTTAAGCGGCCATAGCTCGAGGTTATCAAGGACATTTCTACTGTCTCTAGAAGTACTTGACATATCCTATAAATAATAAACTAAGATTTTATGTAATTAAGTATTGTTTGTGGCATTTTTTGTCTGGTTTCTTGATGTTTTTAAACCCATTCCCATTATCCCCTTTTTTTAGATGCGGGACAAATGAGAATAACATGTGTTGGTATGCAGTATAATATTTTGAAATATCTTGTAGACTTTGTTTATAGAGATTGTATTGTATATTATATACTTGCTTGCGTATTTGTTATGGAACTTTTGCTTGCGTAAGTATATATATTTTATAACTTTTTTTGTAAAGTTCTTGGTTGTTTGGGAATAACGCATATAAATAATCAGTGCATTATATTTTTGTAATAGGGTTTAAATCATAGAAATAAAGATTTATTGTTATGTTTTGCTTGTGGGTTGTTTGTAGGACTTAAGGCAAGTTATTAGACTCTTCTCTGTCCCAGTTTTTATAGTTATAAAAGTGAATGGAAATATTGCATGTAAAATTATGCTGGATAAATTTATGGTTATAATATTTGCAACTCATTTAATCGCGATTTGTTTTTAGATAATATAAATAAATTATTATATGTTACGATTTGGCATTGTAAAGAGGTACAATTTCAGGTAAGTATATCTTTTTTGGAGTTGTGGAAGCGAAAGGGAATGTAGCATGTAAATATGCAGTACAAGTTATGAATGATTTTGTTTTGACTAAGTTTTGTGAATTTGTGAACTAAGTTAATATTAGATTAGTCCTAAAATCACTGGTACTTTAGAGTATTTGTTAATTATTATTCTTTGAAACTGCCTGTTTCATACTTTTTAAGTGCATTAAACTTATTGTTAAATAAAATACTTAGAGATGATAATATCATTGACACATATTGATGTAATAAATAATAATTTGGTACTTAGTTTACAATATATTAGGAAGTATTAGTACTTAATGATTTAATCACTCGATTAAAATAGGTAGTTTTGTTATTAAAACTTAGTTATTTTACTTAACAGTGCAACTAGTTTATAGAACTATGTATAAGTATAACTAATTTGTGTTATTAATGTTAATAAACTGTGTATAATGTAGCATGGGACCTATGACAGCTAATTTTCGTGCAAAGCAAAATGTTACTTTTCCACAAGGAATAGGGTCTTATTTGCTAGCAAAAGCTGCATAAAATTTAAAGCTGTTTTTATTGTGTTTTATTCCAATATCATAAAGAACTTTTTGCTTTGCTTGCACAAATGAGCTGTCATAGGATCCATGCTACAATGTACAATATATAGTTTGGCCTTGTAGACTATTTTAAAAGTAATGCGAGGTAAAAAAATTAAATATAATCGATTTCATTTGTATTAAAAATAACTGCAGCTTTTTTCTAAGTATTAAAGAAACCCGGCATTTATATGATCACAAAAATGTTATTATGTATGAAAGAACTGCTATAATTCTATTCTACTATAATCTTTATGAAATATGCAAGTACAATAGTTTTATAATTGTGGTTGTTTTGTTGATGGTGCATAATTTTAATAAATTACGTAGAATCGTTTACTTATTCTGAATGTTTTATTTTAAATGTGGTGTCCTATGTCTTATAGTTTCAGACTTGCCCATAGTGGCCGTTCTAAATGGGCGTACCCGTCAGAATGGCGGATGTATGTGTCCGTTACGCTGGCAGGAAAGTAGCTTCTAGAGGGAAGCGAGTTTGATGAATAGTTAGTGCGCAATTTGCTGTAAATGTGCGCCAAATAAAAAATTTGTGGACCTAATACTTTTGGAATAAAACGGGAAAAACGAATTCTGCTGGAGTAACGGTGCTCCAGCAGGAAGATTCTAAACTAATGATCAGAGAGAAATAAAAAATATGTGAGCGGGTAGCTTAGATTCTAGCAGGAATGTGCGCCAAATATGAAATTTGTGGGCCTTACAGTTTTGGAGATATTTGATTTTCTGCTGGCGTAACGTTTTGCCGACTCGCAGATCTCGGGAACTACTGGATGTGCGATCTTACAATAAAGGAATATAGGTAGCGCCTCATTTGTGCTGTATGCACATACAGAAAACATTTCAAAAATATTCACCGACTTGAAGTAATCAGACATTTTCAAAAATCAAAAAAAAAATCTAGCGCCTAAACTACCACACAAATATAGAAACCAAAAACGTTGTTCTATTCTTCTTGCTATTTCTAATTACCATAAAAAGTTTGAGAATCCCACAGTTACGCGTTTTTGAATAATACCCACATGAAGGTGAAACAGACAGTGTCATGACTTTGACGGTCAGCAGGATAAAAATATCAGAGATTATTTAGATCCCAGCCCAATAAATAATTAGTGTTGTTACTAAAGTACATGTTCTGAAAATTTCAGCATCAAATTTTTCGTAATAAAGTACATATTCATTAAAATACAAAACAACTGTCAGTATTCTGATTAACCGACCAAATTCGATAGACCACAAAAAAGCGACGCGCTCATACATATTGATGACCTTCTTTAATGTGTCGTATTATGCAGAAAAATTTAATGTACAGTCGCGTTCATAACTTTTTTTTGGCAAATGTAGGTGAATAGTGCTTTAACATTTAAATCGATAGTTTGAGCCTTTATTCATACCAGCACAGTATAAGAAGGAACCATTTTTCCATACAGTAGTCCGACGGAGACGTCTAGAGAGACAGGTCAATCGTGCGGGGCGTGAGTGGTGAGACGGGGGAGGGACGAGACGAGCCCCAGTTGCATACTTCGCCGTTGTATGTAACTTGGCTTGGGACTTGGGACATTTCTTCTAGGGCTATCACGTCTTTACCGTGTTAATTTCTTATTATATTAATATTATAGTGCATACTATTTGCATACGTGCAAATCTTGATCTCGTATATTTTATAGAACTACATAAATTTCTAAAATCCAAGATGGCAGCCAATTTTTTTGTTTGTGGGCCAATTTCGATGAAACTCGGTTTTTGGTACTATTTGGACAAGAAAACAGCAACGCAATGTTAAAAATATTAAAAACCAAAGATGGCGGCCAACTTTTAAGTTTGTGGGCCGATTTTAATGAAACTCGGTTTTTAGTACTATTTTGACAGGAAAACAGCAACACTATGTTAAAAATCCAAGATGGCGTCCAACTTTTTTATTTGTGGGCTGATTCTCGCAACAAAATAGCAACGCAATGCCAAAAATGTAAAAAAAAAACAAGATAAAAAAATTCATCAGCTCACAAACAAAAAAGTTGGCCGCCATCTTGGGTTTTTTTACTCTTTTGTCATTGCGTTGCTATTTTCTTGTCAAAATAGTACTAGGATTCGAGTTTCACTGGTGACAAGCAGCCAGTGGACACTCACACATGCCCAGCATGCTTGTAGTAGTGTGTAACGATGTCGATTCGTACCAGTCATTATGGATGGTTAAAAACTCCATGATGGCTGCAAACTCCATCAAGTTCTACATACTGGCCATTAATTTTATCGAATCCTATCCTGTTCTTTCAATTCAAATTCAAAATCTTCGTTTCACGTGCCCTGTTCAGCATTTTTGATTCAGTTATACCAAAACCACCAAGCTGTACAGAGTTCGCGGAGCATTACCAGTTTTTTTTATATCAGTTTGAGTTGTTTGTGTGAAATAAGTGGCCTTAAACTCTTGACCCTTGGAAAGGGGTAAGTTTTCATAATCATACCCACTACTACCTACCTACCTATTTATTTTTTGTTATTCATGTATTTTTTTTTTTATTTTTTTTTATTTGGATCACCAACAATTGTTACAATAGTACATATACAAAAAACTCTTATCAGTAACTTATTTTAATGCACAACCACTTAAAGGTGAACACAGCATGCTTTGTGTAACAGTTCAAGTATTAGGTAATTAATTTAGAAGAATATTTAAGAGTGTATGTGTGTGTGTATGGGTGTGTGTATGCGTGTATGTGTATTAGTATGCGTGCGTAAAGAAGGATTGAGCTATTGTTATTATTAAGCGCGAGATGATTTTTGTTCAAAACTAATGACATATTAAGTATTTGATTACTTTTTTTCTAATTGAGCTGGGGGATTCGTGATATATATCAACAATATCACTAACTTTGTTAAGGGATTGGCATAATCTTGAGATGGGCGAACTCGAACCAAGGACGGTTCTGCTCTGCGGTGGGCAAAGTGGTGTGATTGGTTTGCGTGGTATTCTGGCTGGTGCTCGGAATTTTATAAGTACCAGCAGCTGCGGGGAATCTATGATATTTTTAATAATTTTAACACCAAACGCAGTATCCAGTATTTCTCGTCTATCAGACAGTGATATCATACCGAAAAATTTACGCCTTTCAGCGTAGGAACCAAGTTCTCTGGCTTTACCTATAGAAAAAGCTAAGTATCTAACGAAGCGTTTTTGAAGTCTTTCTATGCGAAGAGAATGATTAGCATAGTGAGGTCGCCAAACTACACTGCCGTATTCAAGAATACTACGAATTAAAGCGTTATATAAAAGCCGCTTGGTTTTTGGGTTACGAAACGGTTTGCTATTTCTCATCACGAAGCCCAGCAATTTTGAAGCCCTCTTAATGATATTTTCCATATGTGGTACAAATGTTAACTTTTTATCAAATGAAATACCCATGTCTTTAATAATTTCTTTTTCTACAATTGTACTGCCTTGTATTTGATAATTAAATTTGGTATGTGCTTGTTTTCTTGTGAAAGATACTATGAAACATTTATTGAGGTTGAGATACAATACAACTGATTGACGCTACACCAATCTACAAGCCTATCTATATCATTCTGCAACAATTCAGAGTCCGCCACCGATTCAATGATCTTCCCAAACTTTAGGTCATCGGCGTACATGTATGGTGTTGAATGATGAAAACAGTCGGGAATATCATTTATGAATATATTAAATAAGACAGGTCCTAAATGTGACCCCTGTGGAACTCCGGATGTGACGCAACGTGAGGAAGAATTAAAACCATTCAGTACCACGGAGAAAGTTCGATCACTGAGATATGATTTCAGCCACTGAGACAGGGTTCCACAAACACCATAAACAGACAACTTCTTCAGCAAGATTTGATGAGGAACCTTGTCGAATGCTTTCGAAAAGTCTGTGTAAACCACATCGTATTGCTTACCAGCGTCTACCGCGCGCACCACAGACTCTGTAAATGTCACTAGGTTCGTAGAAGTAGATCTAGCGCTCACAAAACCATGCTGGTGGGGACTTAAGTATGCTTTAAAGTGTTCTCGCAAAGGACTCGCCACCAATGTCTCAAGAATCTTTGCGAACACCGACAGCAACGATATAGGCCTATAGTTGGAAATGATACTTTTATCGTATGACTTGTAAATTGGGATGACTTTCGCTATTTTCCATAAGTTCGGAAATATGCCAGAAGACAGGGAAGCATTGTATATGATGGATAGTGGCAGAACCAGGGCTGTGGCACATGCAACAACAAATATAGGTGGAATCCCATCAGGGCCAACTCCTTTCTTACAATTCAGAGCTTTTAAGGTTTTAAGTAATGCCTCATTATTGACTAAAGGTACGGTGAAATACTGACTGTTAGCCGAGAGAAAGTTCTTGCTATCAAGCTGGCCAGAGCAAGTAGGGGACTCGGATGTAAAAACAGAGTTAAAGTGAGTGGCAAAAAGTTCACATATTTCAGATCAATCCGAAAAAGAGGTTACACCATCCGACATAGGGACTGGATATGAGCCAGTTCCACCACGCTTATTTTTTAGGAAGGACCAATAACATTTGGGGTCATCATTAAGTTGTTGTTAAATTTTTTCAATATAGTGATTATAACAGTCGGACGCAAGCCTTTCACAACGTTTACTCAGTAGCTTCAACTCTATCTGATCCAGAGGATTTGCGTACTTTTTGTAACGTGATCTAATTTTATTTTTTTCTTTCAATAGTCTTTTGAGTTTGCAGTTGAACCAAATGGGAAACTTATTATTTTTAGGATAACACAGAGGTACATATTCGTTAATCAACCTTTTCAAAATAACATAAAATTCTTGTACCATTCCATTAACATTTTGGAGACCTCCCAAACTCTGAGACCAGTTTATTTTATTTAATTCATCATTAATTGCTTTGTAATTAGCTTTATAGAAATTACGTCTTTTACATGTCCTGTCATAAGGAAGAGTGGGTAATGTGACACTTGATGATAAAGCAACTTGTAATGGTGGATGTATAAGTTCAATTTTTGTAAGAGTATCTATGGCATGAGTTACTGTACATGTATGTAGTGTGCTTAGAACAAGATCAAGGAATCGACCCGTATTCGTGATGCCATTACATTGTCGCAGCTTATTTATATTTATAAAATCTAGCAAAGCCTGACATGTGTATGGTAAAGTTAATGTAGGGTTAGTATCATCCAGTGTGTTCCAATCAATAATTCCCAAGTTGAAATCACCAAGTATACAGACGTTTGAATCAACACGATCGAAAACTGAATTACAGCTGGACAAAAAAGTATCAAGTGGTATGCGTGTTACTGGAGGAGGGAGATACACGGCGCAGAGAGTAAGATTTATTGAGTCTACAGTTATCCAAATGTCCTCACATTTGCTTTCCCACGTTTTCATACGCTTAGAATTGTGTTTTTTCAACACTGCAATCAGCACGCCGCCTCCCTCTGCTTCAGAAACGAAACCAGACGATTCCCTATCCCTACGATAGACATCGTATCTATCATCGAACAATTCCTCATTAAATACAGAACTATTCAACCAGGTTTCAACAAGAATAATCAAATCATAGTTATGAATACAAACATTTTTATAAAAGTTATGCGTTTTGGTTCGCAGACCTCTACAATTTTGGAAATACATTGAGATTGAACTTTTATAATAAGAAAAATATTGATACATGCACGGAGAAAGATAAAAAAAATGTAACTATTAAAATCTGATGGTTACAGCTTTTTAAGGGAGTCCATATTTCTAATCATAATACACGGACTTTCATCACTCTTCCTATCGAAAATCTTTCCGGAACGAATCCATACATATTTATACTCCTTCTCCTTGGCTTTGATTCTGGTTGCAGCGTGCAGAGTCTTGTTGGTTGGGGAAAGATGATCTGATACATATATGGGACTTTTATTTCCAGAAAAACCAAGATGCATGGAGTTCAACTTTTCGCTATTTTTAGTTTTATTGAAATTAATGACAGCGGCCAGGTAATGATCACGAATGGAAATGGATGAAAACTGAACAACTATAGAGCGTGGACGTGAAGTACTAGGTGTGATTTTGGCGACAACGAGTGCAACGGATGACGTCGTTTTCTTTTATGACTGCGCCCACCACAGAACCTAATTGTTTGACAATGCTTATGAGATTTTCGTTTCTGTTCTCTGCTACACATTGCAGTTCCAAGTTATTAGCCCTTAGCTGTTGTTCCAAGGTGTTAAGGTGTTGTTCAGTGGATGCAAGTTGATTTTGAAGATTTATTACGGTGCTTCTCATTTCAGCGTTGTTATCTTGCAATTCTCTGGCAGCTTTATTTATATTTTCCTGTTCCTTCTCAATTTCATCAAATCTATTGCTAAAGAAGTTCATGGAATCTTTTATTTCTTTTAATTCTGTTTGGACTGGTTGGATTTCTGTACGGACTATACTAATAATGTTATCTCGTAAACTCTTTAGCATTTCGTTCAGCTCCTTTTTCATAACAGTTTCTACTATATCTCGAACATCATCCTTAGAAACTGGTGCTCCTGATCCCGAGGGCGGCGAGTTGTAAGCTGGTCTTTTATTTCCTCTTCCTACATTTACATTGCGAGTTGGAGTAGAGTCCTGTTTTGATGTTTTAGGAGTTAAGTTCAGACATTGAGGGCATCTCCAGTTCAATTTAATTTCTTTTTCCGTTATTATAGGCAACGATAGACAAGCATAATGAAATGGTAATCTACATTTATTACAGGTAATATATTCCTCTTCATTCCCTTTGCCATCAATGCAGCAACCCCACTTCTTCATTTTTATAATTATTAATTTATAGACTCAAATAAATATAATCGAAGTTACGTTAACAATAGTACAATAATCCAGCTTAGTTCCGCCGCGCTGCGCCAGTACCGACCACCGTATTCTTAATAATTGCTAGTAGTAAGATACTCCAGGTTAGTGCCGCCTCCGTCCGCAGTAAGCGAGTCCGCGAGAAAAAGATCGTAAGCGCCGTGCGGCAGGGCAGGAGTCACTTACGCGTTCTGGTGTATTGCAGTATATTAACGTAGGTAACTTTATAATCACAATAATTTAATTCTTAAGCACTGAAATTTAGACTATTAATCACACTTAATATGCACTGAAAAGTAGAAATAATAACAGATTCACTAAATGCTTTAGTTATTCACAACAAACACTCATATATGACTGGTTTAACTTAGGATTTTAATTTGTTTTCTGAGAGAAACTTAAACGTGATGTACTGTACGGATATCCGACGATGAAAAATGTAACGAAATAAAATTACAAAACAACCGTTATTTTATTTTTTACTTAAATAATGTAAGTACTTAAATAAGAATTTAAATCATATTAGATTTAAATTCTTTCAATTCAAGTTAAAAAAACAAAACAGAAATAGCTTCATTCGTCATTAAAAAATTAAATAATAGTACACAGTCAAATCACTTTTTTACTTAAGTGTACACAAACGTGACGTGTACAAATCTGGTCGGCAAAAAAGTTAAGGAGGTCATTAATATGTATGAGCGCGTCGCTTTTTCGTGGTCTATCGAATTTGGTCGGTTAATCAGAATACTGACAGTTGTTTTGGATTTTTATGAATATTTACTTTATTACGAAAAATTTGATGCTGAAATTTTCAGAACATGTACTTTAGTAACAGCACAAATTATTTATTGGGCTAGGATCTAAATAATCTCTGATATCTTTATCCTGCTGACCGTCAAAGTCATGACATTGTCTGTCTCACCTTCATGTGGGTATTATTCAAAAACGCGTAACTGTGGGATTCTCAAACTTTTTATGATAATTAGAAATAGCAAGAAGAATAGAACACCGTTTTTGGTTTCTATATTTGCGTGGTAGTTTAGACGCTAGAATATTTTTTTTTTTATTTCTGAAAATGTCTGAAAACTTCAAATCGGTGAATATTTTTGAAATGTTTTCTGTATGTGCATACAGCACAAATGAGGCGCTACTTATATGCTTTTACTGTAAGATCGCACATCCAGTAGTTCCCGAGATCTGGGACTCGGCAAAACGTTACGCCAGCAGAAAATCAAATATCTCCAAAACTGTAAGGCCCACAAATTTCATATTTGGCGCACATTCCTGCTAGAATCTAAGCTACCCGCTCACATATTTTTTATTTCTCTCCGATCATTAGTTTAGAATCTTCCTGCTGGAGCACCGTTACTCCAGCAGAATTCGTTTTTCCCGTTTTATTCCAAAAGTATTAGGCCCACAAATTATTTATTTGGCGCACATTTACAGCAAATTGCGCACTAACTATTCATCAAACTCGCTTCCCTCTAGAAGCTACTTTCCTGCCAGCGTAACGGACAACGGATGTATGACTTCCAAACTGTTTTTTTTTGCACTAAAATGTGTTAACGTACTCTTTCTAGTACAATAAAGAACGGGGTTTAGCGCTTTCGAGAGTTTTTGACCAATCAAAGAACGTATTATAGGTAAATCATCAGTTGTCACTTGTTCTCATTAGTAAACAAACACAAATTTGCGGAACGCCTTATCACAGACGCAGACATTTTTCCCGTGTCACTGAATCTTTTAAAATAGTCAATAACAAATAATTTAATTTTGAAATCATGCCTAAGAATTATGCATTACGATGATTATGCCTTTCAACACGATGCGTTTCATGTTTATGGCGAAAAATGATATGCCTTTCATTAGGTTACCGTCTTTCTTGCATTCTGTGCAAGTTAACAACGTGCAAAGAAAAAAAGGAGTAGTAGAAAAAAAAATACAAGTTTTAATTGCTATTTTTATTTGGTTTCCATCACAATACAGACGTCTAACCGTGCCGCACGCACTAACTCTCATCATTTATTTAGTAACTATGAGAATCAACCACATACAACTTCAACTTATTCTAAAGCAAAATTTTATCATCCAACAGAGGTGTTAAATTTAAATTCACTCTACATTCGTTCACAAAGAAGTATATTTAAAAAAATAAATTACGTTTTTTTTCGCACATAACCATCGTTACTGTTGCTAAACAGTTAATTTCGCAATTCCATAGACAAACAATAAATAGCTTGATACATCAAAAAACTAAGATGGTAGCCATTTCCACACTTAGCTATAACACATAGTGGGAAAACTTGTCTAAACGTTTACATGGTAAGATTATTTATTCCTTTATTTATAATCTTTCCTGTTTGGGTACTTTCTGGAAGTGTTCAGGTTGTTTAGATTCGCCTGGATTGGTGTAGCGCCATCTGGCGGACGCTGAAGGTGGATAAGCCTAGACCGATTGCAGCCAGGGCAAATGCTGATCTGGACATCATTTTCTCACGGTTCGCTGGCTGGAAAGAAAGAAAAACGATGTTAAGAATATTTGGATAATAATAACTTATCTAGTTTATCATATAAACTATATCTTAATTGGGAGGAAAATTAAATGTTTATCACGACAGAGGGCGTAGGTGTTATTGGAGGTCAAAATCGATGAAATCTTATAACCAATCATGGATCCCACAGATTAGGTAGAAAATGGACCACTAATTTTAAAAACGCTATCTACAAAAAGCTTTGTCCGTTTCTGCCCATTGCTTCACTCATCAATGAAAGAGTTTCTTTTTACCTAGTAGAAAGTAGTCTGACATCACTATACGAATATCGTTTCCGAATATCAAGTTATACAAAAAGTTGCATAGAGCGTATCCTCTGAACTGGAGGCGAGGTGGTGGGAGGTGTTTTTAGGCTGAATGAACGAATCCTTTGCCATAATATACTGAAAAAAGTAGGTTGTGTTATGGTTACCAGCGCCATCTAGTGCATCAAAAAATTACTGTAGGAAACTCCCATTAGCATATAAATATAGTTTTCCTTGTACATATTATAAAAGTTATTTTTATGATAACGCTTATTTTAATAACATAAAAAACTAAATTAGTTAACGCAAGGACCTAAAATCAACCGGTCATCATTTCAACCCTTTAAGCGCCTTTGCCTTTCGGTTCAACGAACGATTGAAGGTGTCTAGCGAACTACGTAATCTACAAAGAGATGATTGTCAGTTATTATAAGCATAATACATATTTTGTTCCTGATAATGAACGTAATAAGACGCACCAAAAAGATACTTACTGATATCTATTTGGTGCGTCTTCCGATGACGATTCCAGGGAAATTTCAATTCTGATCCGACTTAAATGATTTCGGAAGCTACGGAAAATAACATTTTCCTATTAACAAAGGATGTTTGCTTCATACGATAACGCCACAAAGTTCATTGTCATAAAAGGTGTACCTACCTAAAGTATCTGTTAGATATATATCACACCTGTCTACATATACTTAACAGTGAATAGATGAATGAATATTCATAAAACGATTTTACGCAACACCGACGTCACAGACTTCCATTTGTTTCAAAATAAGCCGATGCTTATTTTGAAACAAATGGAAGTCTGTGGCCCGATGGCCAAAACAGAAATAACATCGCTTCTACGGTAGCAGTCATAAAATGACAAACGATTAAAAGATAACAATAGGTCAGTAAAATAAAAAGGAAACAATCTCATTATTCCCATTAGCCCTGCGTTGCCCTAAAAATGGGGGATAGTGGGAATTTGATATCACCCGCCCGTGAATAAATCTCTGAATTTCTCTTGATTTACTTTGACTATTTATGATAACTGCATAAAAATCCATTGCGTAGTTTGAAAGATCTAAGCGTACAGATTGTGAGAAGCGACAAGCGACTTTGGGAGTAGGTAGATACTATGTGTAGAAGTGATATGTATCTTCAATAAAAATAAACAGTAATTTATAACTGTACTGTACTCGACTTTTTCTTACAGAGCTACTAAGTATTAATAAATGATAACAATGCATAAGTATGATGCCTAAAATACCCGTTTCGTTACAATACTTAAAAAGATGGCAGCACTATTGCCAAATGTTACATAATAGAATTTTCTTAATACTAATTGGATTTACGTTCATAAGTGATCAATGAAATAATTAGTTAATCGGTACTTATTGGGTCGAATTCCAATTATCAATTAGCTTACTAAAAATTGGCATAGACATGACATGACTTAGTTGACATAAATAGAATCATACAGTAAGTGCAAAACATAATGTACCTACTACTTACGACCAAAAATATCGAGTCATGATTTTTAGATAGTATTTTTTAACATTGAATAAAATTATGAAAAATGTATTTATAAGCAGTTTTACGTTTTTTGCGCGAAATTAATGTATCACTTAAGTATAAATAAAATACATCAGCTATAAATAACATGGTAGGGTATTAAAAAACGCAATTGTTGCCAGGATATACACAAGCGCCTGTTATTTTAGCGACGGCGAAACACCCGAGTCACAAAATAAATAATACAAGTCCCGAGTACCAGTGCCAATTTTCAGTAACCGCTGGTAAATATTGTCAAGAAGTTATTTTTACACTATTCACATGACTAGTCTGAAAGACACGCCTACGAATTTTGTTGTTTACCAAATTTTCTTTGTAATACTTGACATTCCGAGTATAATTTATGAGTTTTTAGCTGCAAAATTACGATTTCAGCAACGTTATTTGACAGCAACTCACAAGGCCCCCTTCTCTTGAAACAAATTACAATAACCAATTATTGAGTTATCACCTTGCAATAAAGTTCTTATTATAATGTTTGACATTAAGGGCCACACCAAAACGGAGAGGAGAGATTTGTTCAAACCACTAATAGATTTAAACTTGAAACCCAGCGTCAGCTTCAACACTGACACATGCTGAAATGCAGCCATGTGGAACATTTTGTAGTAGATTTTTGTGTATTTTTGTCATATATAAGTTATGTCTGTGTCAAATAAATGTTATGTTTTGATTTGATTGATTGATTGATTGAAAACTCTTTATTGCACACACAAATAAAATTTACAAAAACAGGAAAAAGATGACACAGGTATGTGGGCAAAGGCGGTCTTATCGCTTAAAAGCGATCTCTTCCAGACAACCTTTGAGGCACAGGAAAAATAAACAGAGCGAAAGGTAGTGCACCAGCAAATCTACGTAAATTACTAGATGAAGAAAATTAAACTAAATTAAGTACCTAACATAAATATACCTAAATGAGAAATAATATATGCATATATATTAATATATATAAATATGCTTATATATAAAAATGAAACCCGTTTTCCGTTGTCACGACATAACATGAAAACGGCTTGACCGATTTGGCTAATTTTGGTCTTGAAATGTTCGTGGAAGTCCAAGGAAGGATTTAGGGGTAGGGTAGGGGTAGGGTAGGGTAGGAGTAGGGTAGGGTAGGGGTAGGGTAGGGTAGGGGTAGGGTAGGGGTAGCGTAGGGGTAGGGGTAGGGTAGGGTAGGGGTAGGGTAGGGTGGAGTAGGGGGTAGGGCCACGGGAACGAAGTCGCGTTGGGTCAGCTAGTAATAAATATAATCGTATCTATATGAATAAATTATAATAAACCTAAATACTATACAATATATGTAGTTGCAAATTAGGACTTAGTGAGAAGATGCGAATGCAGTTCGGTCTTGAAAACGGCAAGTGACTTTGATTTCGTTATATTATATAAACTGAGCGGAACAGAGATGTGTCAATAACGAAATTCTATTAGTTGCTTTGAGACACCTCTCCGTTCTGCTTTGGTGGAGACCGACCGTAACTCAATCCAATTCCATTGCAATTTTTTTCAAGAGAAAAAGGCCGTCGTTGGTAAAAAAAAACGTTTTCAAGATAAGGTTGATTTCCATTGTAAAACTAGCATTTGAACGTATTTAGGTACCTACATATTTATTTATTTATTTATAATTATTTGGGAACAAACAATACAATATTTCTTAAACTAAAATTTTAACTAGGTATACCATTAATCAGTAAAGTTTCCACTTATTACTATGACATAATATGTTTCAGCAATAAACAAAAATCATATCTTAAAAAAAGAGAGAACAATTATTATCTGAATTTACAAGAAAAGACAAACATAAGGTATTCTATAGTCTAACAAAAACAAAAAAGTAAAAACATATAATTTGGTAGTTAGAGTTCAAAATATTGTTTTATTATCTAAACAGTTAAGAATAGTCAATTTGCTTTTTACAGCAGTAATATTATTATATCTTTTTACAGCAATTTTAAAAGTTTGGTTTTTACAAATAATATTTTCATTTTAAACGGTTCCTTGCCTTCGATACTTGTTATATACGTGGTTACGCAACAAAGTGTAAATCTTGGCAACGATTTGTCTGTTAATATTAGTCATAGGCGGCGCCAAGAATGAATACCTGTGTTATATTGTTATCGCTTTAAAATGTACAAGATTTAGCTTATTGATGTTTGAGATTTCTGCATCATCACAACAAGATTGTTGTCTATACAATGTCAATAATTAATACTAATAATAAATAGATCTCATAAAGAAACGCTCACATTTTCTCCGCATTAGTAGGCTACTGTTTTTTTTTTTTTTTTTTTTAATTTTTTTAATTTATTTAGGACAACAAACAATTGACCAATACATATTTATGCTTAAATAAATTAAATATTTAGGTACTAATTGATCAATCAACACCATTATCCCAGATTAAGTAAAGAAAACATTACACCTTACAAATTCTTATTTAGGTAGGTACTTACATACTTTTATGCAAAAAAAAAAGAAACGTAACATGCACAAGAAATCGAAATTCCGGATAAAAAAAACATTTAAACAAACTAACATCAAGCAAGCGTGAGCATGACAACATTATTGATGATGATGATGTTGATGATGTTGGTGAATAAATCCTATCAGTTATTTCGCTTTGTACATGGATACAATAAAACGTTAACGACTGATAATAGAACTGTCTAGAATTATTATATTGATGATATGGATAATATGGATGTATGCGCGTGCCAAAAATAAGATTAAGTGACACAATTTTTTGATAAGATTGTGACAATAAAATACATTAAGTTCTCGAAGGCCCGAGGTATTTCTGTAAGAAATCTACTTTATTATCTCACAATTACACCGCCCACCGTGAACTACACCGACGTTATACCGCGGGAATGTCATATTTTTCCGGGATAAAAAGTACCTAGCCAATGTCACTCTCCAGTCTCCAAACTGTCCCCATACCAAAACTCACGTCGATCCATTGCTCCGTTTTGACATGAAAGACGGTCAAATAAACAAATAATCACACTTTCACATTTATAAAATTATTATGGACTAGAAAAAAATCCACTCGTCTCCCATCTAGCTCCGATGGTCTTCGTACTCACGACTTGTCACTGTCCTCTGACATTTGGCTACTGGCTACTACTACCAGGCTCTGACCGTTGAGCTACGGTTCAGCTGATTCATTATCATTAATATAAATACTAATCGCTCCCCGCTGTTCTTACCTCGTGGTTCCCGTTCCGGGAATAAATATAGCCTAGGTATATGTCACTCGGGGATAATGTAGCTTTCTACAATGCAATGTAATGGTCATTGAGTTTTGTTTGTAATGGATAAACTCAAAACTACTGGATCGATTTCAAAAATTCATCCCGAGTAACATATCTCATCTCACTCATTCATCTTCACCTGAAGTTATCTCATTCATCTTTTAGATTACATTTTCACAGCCACGGGTAACCAATGACTCATCTGACTCGTTACCGGTCGTATTTTTGCACAGTCTGCTATTTTTGCACCATTTGTGCGTCGCAGCATACCAGAGGATATTTTGGCAAACGTCCACTGGTTGGCCTTAATGCGTAACTGATGTTGACAAAACGTTATTGTCAGTTCTGTTATGTTTTTGTAAATTAATGCAGAGTAAATGATGGATATTTTGGGACTAATCTATAAATAGCAATGTCTGCACCGATCGACGCAAAGCAAGCAGTGTTTAAGGATGTTTATGGAGAGGTAGTGTTCCTTAAGATCCTTTTTGAACGCGTTCAAGGACTCAGCTCGCCTTATTGACACAGGTAGTTAGTTACAAAGTCGAATGGCCTGAACAGTAAGTATAGGCACTGCCATAGAAAGAGGTCTCAAACTCAAATTTTTCGATGACCTAAGTGTGAGTGCGAGCGAAGTTGAACATGATGATGGGTTTTTGGCATGTCTATTAAGACAAAAACTTTTTTCAAAACACTTCATTTTCAATAATTAAAATTGAATTGTGAATGCAAAAAAGTAAAAGTTTAAATAACTACCTAACAAAAACCTCTTTCAAAATAGGTAATAGATAAAAAAAAAGGAAATTCAAACGTTCTTTCAAATAGCACGGATGACAGGAGTTGAAAAAGATAGATAGATAGAAGTAAAGGAGAGATAGTATGTGATTTGGCGACTTTTTGTATCATCGATACAAACGCGCGTTCGACAGAATACTAATAGAATGGCGAATGACAGTTTCTGACTGTATCTATTTCGATACCGTACCCTGTGTGCATCAATGCGCAATGCTGTATACTTAGTTGCAATAAATCGCGATGTAAAATGGCCCTAAGTCTGCCATCACTTGTACCTATTGCAGGCTTTAGACTAAATTTTCTCTGAAACTGTTGATATTTTAATGAAGATCTTTAGTCAGACGTGAAGTCGTAAATTACAAGTAATATTTTTATTGCGTAGGTACTTCAGCTTGCGCCTGAGAGAACCTTTGGTCGATCAATCTTCATTCATCTAACGTGGATGCGCAAGAGTTCAACGTGCACACTGCGCAATATGGATGATGGCGCCCCGCGTCGAGACACGCGATGCGTCAATTTGCGCGCGAAAAGTAGCTATCAATGTTAAAATAGACTCGGCGTTATCATATAAAAGCGATATGACCGGTATTTAAGATACTTACCTACAAGTGATAATAATATGAAAGTGTAAACTTTTTTGTTATATATGTGTCAAAGGAAATTGTTCGTTGTAGGTACATAGTAGACAGTGGCGCTACAATCCGAAATGCCTGCCCAAACAAAAACAACTCGACGATCACAAAATAGCTGTTAAAATCGATAAACTCATCCACATTATTATCCCACAGAAGGTAGAAAGTGGACCCCCAATCACAAAAACGCCATCTACAAAAAACTTTGCCTGTTTCTCCCCATTGGTTGCCAATAATGGTTGGTCTATTTGCTACTATTCGAGACTACAACTTGACGGGGGAGGATACAACTACTCAACATTATCAGCTTTATCACAGAAATATGTGGCTTATCAGAGTTATCAGTCAAAAAAAGCGCTCAGACTTAGATTGTTCGTTTGGGAATTTGTTTCTATGTTAATATTATGTTATCAGTGTTTTCTATACTATTATTATTATAATATTATAAAGAGGAAAGATTTGTATGCATTTATGTATGTAATGAATAAACTCAAAACTACTGAAAAGATTTCAAAAATTCATTCACTCTTAGAATGCTACATTATCCCTGATTAACGTAGGCTATATTTTATCCCGATATTCCCACGGGAACGGGTACCACGCGGGTAAAACCGCGAGGATCTGCTAGATAGTAATAAATAAAACCTGACCAGTTCTGCAATTTCTGAGAACTAGCATCAAGTTATTATCTCGCACTCGCTATGGAGATAAAATTGTAACTTAAGGTTATCATTTTGTTATACTTAATATTGAAATAAAAGTAATATGTCATGAATTCAAGATTTCAATCTCGTAGTTAGGTACTAAAAATGAAAATCATTACTTCAGTCTAGTCTGTCTGATACAGTAATTGTGAACATCAAAGCTACGCCATCGGTTCGCAAATGCTACAGCGGGAGACCTTGTAACGATAAGAACGAGGTCGGACGGAGCACGTTTTTTCCCATCATCCCCCAATGGCGGACAAAGGTAAAATTAGGTTAGATTTTAGTGGTGGACAAAGGGAAAAATTAGGCTAGCGTTTCCCAGTGTCCCCCATCATCCCCCAATGGCGGACAAAGGGAAAATTTGGTTAGGTTTCAGTGGTGGACAAAGGGAAAAATTAGGCTAGCGTTTCCCAGTGTCCCCCCGTGGGGGGCTAACAGTAGGGGGCTAACAGTAGGGGGACAATGGGAATGAAGTGGGACTGCCTCTGCTCTGCCTGGCGATACACTTGCTTATTACAAACTGTGTTTTTGGTTTCCTTGGTAGGAAGATTTTTAATACATCACAAAATTCACAAAGTTTAATAATGTTAATCAGAAGAATCATCTTTATCAAGTGCCCCTCACTAGTTAAATCCAGTTTCATTTAGCTCACTTAATATTAACTTGATAACTTACAATCTGCTTCTACGCACGTTACATTCACAAGATAATTTGCAAGACATGATTCGAATAAAAAAACTAGATTCGTAGGTACACGAAAACTGCTATTTATTCCACTACTAGTGGCTCGCGCGCGGTTTTACCCCGCGTGGTACCCGTTCCCGTGGGAATACTACCTACCTATGTCATTCGGAAAGTATGTAGCTTTCTAATCTAATGGTGAAAGAATTATTAAAATCGGTTTAGTACTTTTGAGTTTATCCATTACAAACATACAAACAAACAAAAAAGCTAATCTTTCCTCTTTATGATATTAGTATAGATTTACAGATAAAGGGTGTTGGTTTTATTTTACACTAAAAAAATACTAAAATAATCTTAATTTTAATTTGTAATATGTTTTGACCAAAAATCAACTAAAAACTTTATAGTAACAAACATGCTACCTACCCTACCCTCCCAAAATTCCCGAATTTAGTAGCGATCGCGACTGTATTGTAGTGTAGGTATACACTACGGTGACCAGATAGTGTAGTCAATGAAGCTTTTTGACCCCCACAGTAATTCCTCAGTCAGAAAAAACTTTACATCATGATAAAGTATCAATAAATTAAAAGTATTGTATAAATTTCCAAAAAATAATGATAATAGAAGATTAGGTATTTTTTAATGGTCTTATTTCATTGATATCTTTTTTAGGAAAAATGCTCCGTCTAAACTTTCTTAAACGGCCTATTCATGTAACGTATAAAAACAATAATATGAAATATCCAAAAAATACCAAATTTTAATAAAACAAAATGGGGTGACTTGGACTGAAAATGTCTCTGTCGAATTTTTTAACGGAATTATACCATTTTGCCAAGCATACTCATGTTTGAAAAAAGTTTTGGATTTTCATCAAGTATCACATACTAGTATAAATAACTCATTTGGTAAAATAAATTTGGACTGAGAAATTACTCGGTTCAATATATAAACAGATTTGTATATTAATGTATAAATACCTAACTTCCGTGTGAGTTTTTTTTGGATAATCATTTAAAAGTTTATGGCTCATGCTATTTTATAACTCAGCAAAGTTTCATCGACTGAGGAATTAGTGTATGGGTCTCCATACAAAGAATCTGTTCATTGCCTACACTAAGAACGAAAAAAAACAGCTGTTCCATACAAAAGAGCAATACATTTTAATCAAAATGTATGAAACATTCGATTTTTTCGCGATTTCAGTTTTGCTCCTATAAAAAAAGTTTTTTCGCGATTTCAGTTTTGCTCCTATAAAAAAAGTTGTTCGTTTTCATGAGTAGAATAATCCCTAAAATTACCGTGTATATTGTATATAGAAAGTTCATTGACACATCTTTTTGTAACATGTCGGTCGTAATCGTAATACCTAATAATGTTGTGTAATATACGTATTGATTGCTATACAAGTAATTAACACCTAGAACTTAGCCTTATTACTGCTAATTAGTTTACTTATCTGACCTCTTCATAAGTATGAAAAATGTAAGACCAAAGTTACCTAAGAAGATTCTTTTCAAAACATGACAATTTCACTTTTTTTTTTTCGTTTTTTCAGAATTTGAGAAAAATACTTGTTAGTTATGCAGCTATGGATTTTGATCGGATTTTTTGCTGAATATTGTAAACGACCAATAATAATCATTGCGTTTACAGGTTTCAAAAATCTAGCATTAATTATCACTACATAGTATAAAACAAAGTCGCTTTCTCTGTCCCTATGTCCCTTTGTATGCTTAAATCTTTGAAACTACGCAACGGATCTTGATGCGTTTTTTTTTAATAGATAGAGTGATTCAAGAGGAAGGTTTATATGTACTTTTTATCCCGATATTCCCACGGGAACGGGAACCACGCGGGTGAAACCGCGGGCGGCCGCTAGTAATGAATAAGTCGTCAATTTGAAATAGAACAATCTAGTTTTGACGCGGAATCAAGTTTTGTTGTGACCGCATAAGGAAAATTTTAGAACTTTATACCTAACTTAAAATTAACAAAATCTAAGGAAAAAACATGTTTTTCGCAATCTCTACCTAGTAGAATAATCATGTTTTGTTAGAAAAACAATTTGTTTTAAAAGGGAATACGGTATTTTACTGATTTTTTTTTATTTCTTTAAAATGTTTTTCGAAATATTAGCTACACAAAACAAGTTTTCATTTTGAATTATCTTGAATATTTTCAAAGATATAGGACTTCAAACTTTATAATTAGACAAGGACAGGACGCTATCTTAGTGACGTCAGTGGGTTAGTAGCGTCATAGTCACGCCATAGAAGATTTCGTTTTAGAAAGAGACAGCTATAGTCAAAATCAAACAGACTATAATTATTTTATTATAAAACAGATTCAAATTATTTTTTCACATTTGGTATTCTTAATTGCAATATTTTTTAACGTCATCATTAAATATCTACATTTCAACAACAGTAAAATACCCTATTGTCATTTCGAAGTGGATTTAACTACTTTTGACCAAATCGTGTTTTGTTATTTTTTTTCTAGTGCATCTATCACGTTTAGCCAAGCTCTTGTGTGTAAATTTCAATCTTACCAGCCAAAATTAAAATCATGTTCAGTCGAAAGTGGAATAGTCAAGTTTTGAAAAACTTGACTCTGGGAGCAGACCAAATCGGCGGTCGGATAGGAGCGTGTGTAGCGGCTATTAGTTCAGTTTCCACACACAGATTTACAGGAAGATAGACTACACGTTTATTTTAAGCAAGGCCAAAAGACATTTGTTTCATACACCACTGACTACCTAGTTCCTATATCCGGATTGCGTATGGATATTGTTAGTCACATCAGTCACATAATAATGTTTAAATGTACACTAATATTATAAGGAGGAAAGAGTTCATGTCTTGTTAATAACAAAAAACTACTGGTATACCCACGGGAACGAACGGGTACCACGCGGTCAAAGCCGCGGGGACCAGTTAGTACTTAATATATAAAGTAAGTTATTTTATTTTTTTGTTCTTTGCATTCACAATGCAATTTTTATTACTGAAAAATGGAAAATGAAGTATTTTCCATTTTTCAGTTAAATTTGTTTGTTTGTGCGACGGGTTTTCTAAATACTTCATTTTCCATTGTTCAATATATAAAGTAGATTTCCGCATAGTAACTAGGGGCAATCACTTAAGTCAAGGTTTTTGTCTGTCAGTTCGCGAGAGGCACGGGCTTCTAAAATCTCAAGGTGAAGTCGTCTAGCGTAATAGGTGTATGCCAGGTGATTGGCTAGCCTATAAGTACCTAAGTAAAATAATAAGGTGTTTATCACAAACACACAAAAAAGAGTAAAGGAAAAATAGTGATAGTAAAAACCCACCGAATCCGAATAAACACAGCATGACAGCACGTACAGTATAGAGGTAAGAAGAAGCATTTAGAACTGAATCAGGGTTCCCAGGCGTCCGGATAAGGCCGGACAGGGTCAGGCGTTTTGGACCCTTGTCCGGGCAAATTGGACAAAATTTATAAGGGATAAAAAGTAGCCTATGTCACTCTCCAGCTCCCAGACTATCCCTACACCAAGAATCATGTCAATTCGTTGGAAAGGACAAACACACAATTTCACATTTCTAATATTTAGTATGGATATCAATAAGTCGCAATTTCCAGTACATTAGCACAATAAATTCTGGTGGCTATTATAGATATAGCTTGACCTAACTTATCTATGTGGGCTCATACTATAAATATAAGTTGAATGACATTACTGGATCACTGTATCTACCTGTGATATGTTACATTAAAAGTACATAGTAAGTACATAACATTACATCAGAAATGCCAGCCCATGGCCTTAGGTGGGGGGTGGGGGGTGTATGGGGGTACGAATTTATTTCAATTGGGTATTTGACTGAATTTTTTGTATTGACTTAAAATGTTCATTTATTTAGTAGCAACACAACATAGGTATTTATTTTCAAATATCTTGCATATTTTCAGCGATATCGATCATCAAACTTTCTAATTAGACAAAGAGAGCGCTATAGAAACGTGACGTCACATTTCTATAGCGCCATAGAAAATTTCGTTTTAGAAAGAGTTAGCTAGAGTCTCAATTAATTAAGTAGCTCATAATTCGCTTGTTATAATAGATACTGAATTTCTTTTTTCACATTTGTTATTCAATAATGTTATATTTCTGAATGTCAAAATTAAATATCTACATTTGAACAACAGTCAAACACCCAATTGTTGTAATTTTTTTTATTTGTTTTGAAAGGCCGATTCTTGATCGAACCGCCTTTGTGCTCTTGTGGTACACACACACACACTCCGTTGTCAAACCCAGAGGTCCTGGGTTCGATTTCGGTTACATACTGTATTTGGTTGGTGGTAGGACTTGTTCTAAGTCCGCCATATGTATGATGCCACACACAACAACAATGTTTTCAGCATTATTGTGTTCCAGAAGTTACGACATTAGCCAGTTCCTCAGTGATTGAGAATTCCGAGAATAGTGCACTTCCACCTTCAGCCTTATCATCACTTAACATCAGGTGTGATGAACGCTAAGTGCTACACCCACACCTTGCAGAGAAAAAAAATCTTGTAAGATTTTTTTAAATGAAAGGTCTTACCTACAACAGAATACTTACTCCACGCGGGTGACCGTGTAATTCTTGTTTCTTTCATTTTAAAAAGCCTCGCTCGGGAGCATTTGCTAGTTAATAATGCCTCCAGTATGGTACAACTATGCATTCTTCGTAACACGAGACCTAGTTGATCCGGTTAAAGGCTCACGTTGCCTCCATGTGAGGGAAATCACGGGCGATGCATGCGTGCAATAGGGCGCGCTAATTATAGAACTAGAACCTAGAACTAAGAGATTATAATGAATATGTAGGGCAAAGGTTTTCTTGTGGTACTGGACTACTATTTCTTTCTATAATAGGCTTTTCATGGTCGGATTTTCGCGTGTGCTATTAATTGTAATTAAACCCTAATCTAATTTAAAAACGATAAATAAAACTAAGATTTTTTTTTACCTATGTTGGACAAATGAATTTTTGTACATTCCTAATATCGCGGTGGTCAGCGCGTTAATAACTTTTTAGTCACATTCTAGTGTATTACTTTTCTCTATGGCGTTAACCCACTTGAGGCTAGCGTCCTTTTAAAATCCTACTAATATTATAAATGTGAAAGTTCAGATGTTTGGATGTTTAGATGTTTGGATGTTTGTATGTTTGTTACTCAATCACGCCAAAACGGCTGAACGGATTTGGCTGAAGTTTGGGACATAGATACTTTGTAGCCTGGAGAGGAACATAGGCTACTTTTTATCCCGGAAAAACATCATATTCCCGCGGGATAACGTCATGTAGTCCACGCGGGCGAAGCCGCGGGCGAAAAGCTAGTAAATAAATAAATAATAAATAAATAACTTCTTACATTCACACAAATTATCTAAGCCCATCCATGTTAATTTCATTAAGAAACTGTCTCATGGAAAACTTGATAACGGATAAATTATATTTAAATACTTTTTGTTTGTAAATACAAAGGTACTTAACTTAATATACATAACATAGTAAACACCCAGACCAAGACAAATAGACATGTTCATGCACACAAATATTTGTCTTGTTCGGGAATCAAACCCGAGACCAATGGCGTAGAAGGTGGGTAGCCTACCCCTGCGCCAAATCGGTCGTCAGTAACCCTTTTTTGGCTTCGCCGCAGACGGGTAAAAAGGACGTCACATAACAAAAAATACTGACAAATCAAATCTCAATTTAAAAAAAAATTTTGTTATGTGGTGTCCTTTTAAAAAGGATGCTAGCCTCAAGTGGGTAAGGCAGCCATATATGATTTAATATCTACCGTCAAGTTTGCATGACGCTTGAAGCGGCATTCGGTATAGGTACTTGATGGTGTGTGGCTATCAGGTGCATGACAAGGTATACGTGATGCATGCATTGAATTTTTGCTTTTAGTAGACTTAACATTAAACTGGATCGTGTTAGGCTTAGGCTGCCTTAGCCATTGGTTCTGGCTGCATTTGCAGGAAGTTAAAAAGCGAGGCCCCTAATTTCAGAAGTTCATTACACCCCCATGGCCTCCGGAATTTGGGGGGAGTCCCAGGGCCGGATACCCGGAACTTTTAGGGCCTAAATGATCGTTAACGTTGCCTAACCTTAACTTTAGGCTTTCATAAGAACAACCTTTGGGGAAGCCCCAAGGCCGGAGGCTCGGAACGTTTATTTTGGATTTGACGACGATCATGGAGGTGTGGAAAGTTTGTATGATTGGATCAAGAACATGTAGGCGATTGAGGGGCCCCGGGGCCGGAACCCCGGCGCGTTTGTTTAGGATTTGATGAAGAACACGGCATGTGTTTTGGGTAAGTCCGCCACTGGGTCAGGCAGGTAGGTTCGCCAGATGGTATCCAAAAAGAGGACATGTCCTCTTTTCCTAGATTTGTCCTTCCGTCGTGCTTTACCTATTGCAAGTCCTCTTTTTTGCTAAACGTCGTTGAAAATTTCGTGTCGTGCGCCGTGCGTGCGTGCATGCATGATCAAGGAGGAACAAGAGAGGAACAGACTAAGTGTGCAGTCAGTTAAATCTTTAATTCTTACTCAATATGTATAACTTCAAAAAAATTACACGTGAAGATTTTCATAATTATTTTTGAAATACCAAAAACTTCTTCCTTGCAAAAATAGGCTATGATTAAAATTTAAAAAAAAGTTTAATTTTTGTCCTTCCGTTTTTACAAAAAATCCTCCTTTTTAGACCCATCCTTTATTGTCTGCTAACCCTAGGCACGGCCTATTCTCTATATATTTTCATCTATCTATATTGAAAAAATGTGCCCACAAGACTAGTAAAAGACGAAAATATCTGATAACAATCATAATACATTTATGAAAGTTAATAACTTCTTAGATTTTACACTTCTTTAAAAAGAAAAAATATATTTCTGTGTGTATATCTAATAATGAAATTAATGTTTATTCTATTCAATGTATTTAGTAAGCATTTTCTCTTATTTATGTGCGACTAGCATTTTTGTTTATGTAGGTAGGTCCTTAACTATTTCTGATTTATTTCTCTGAGGTAAGCCTGAGTTTCCTCTAGGCATACATTAGACGGTCATTCAACCATCAATCAATTCCATCACTCATGACTATCTAACCAATCGGTATAAAGGAACTTCGGGCAGCGTTATGAATGGTTCATTAAGATTGGCTAAAAGAATTGTGACTGATAGCAAACCGACAGCAAAACCTATCATCTAATGGGCGCCTTATGTTTATCTACTGAAGGAAATCAAATATCACATACATCCACTGTTTTTGGGTGAAATAAAAATGGTAGGAAAGTCTTTTCTTGACTTGGCTTTTGCTGTTAAATAAAGGGTTTAAGAGCTAGAAGGAAACTTGGGAAAACACTGCAGAACAGGTAAGTTTTAATGTTTTCGGACAGATACAATGAAAATTATTAATACCTGTTATGTTAAGAAAATACTAAGATGACTGTAGGTATGTACAAAATATTCATGAATTATTAGGTATCTTTATTCTCTCTTTATTTCTCTTTATTTAGGAACAAACAGTTAAACTTATACATATGACACAAAGAAATAAAATCATTTAATAAACCTATAGTTCCCTAAATTAACAAAGGATTAGGTAAACGAAAACGAACTAAAAAAAATTAAAAAATGATAGAAAAATAATTTTGCTAAAAAGTTTTGAACTATGATGCGCACTGGCTTTTCTACATTCGAGCAATATTGCAAACATAATATGTATTTGTACAAAAATAAAAATAACTATAGATAGTTTAGTATTTTCTTCCAAAAATACATTTTCATACCTAAAACGATTAACAAATACAAATGATTGTCATAATAAAAGGATCAGAATAATTATAATCACAATCGGTACATACTTTAGAAAAACCAGTCTTATATACCTTAAGTATTTACTTATTCTGGTCGCTAATTAGTTCAGCGATGCAGCGTTTAAACTTATTTAATGATGTCTCAAAGATATCAATGTCACTAAAAGAATTGTTATATAAAGAACATGATCTTTTTATGAAACTATTACTCCCATAACAAGTTTTACTTGGCTTGACAAAAAATAATGCCTTGTTACGAGTAGCTCTCTCCTGTCTTCTGGGCACACGGAAATTTATATTTTGTAAAATAAAGGGAGCGTCGACCATATCATGCAAAGCCTTATACAGATAAGTGACATCAATAAGATCCCTTCTACTCTCTAGAGATGTTATATTGTGAAAGGCTAGAGAAGATACATAGTCATTATGCAGGTTACCAGTCCTGTAGTCTAGTGATTTGACAAATTTCCTTTGTACCTTCTCAACTTTATCCTTAGATATACGATGGTAAGGATTCCACACAGGGCTTGCAAATTCCAAACGACCACGGACATAACTGTTAAAAAGCAGTTTATAAGTAGCGGCGTTTTTGAACCGTTTACCAATACGTAATATGAACCCCAAGAACTTAAAAGATTGATTAACTATTTTATCAATATGTGGAAGAAATGTAAGCCCAGAGTCCATTAACACACCAAGGTCCCTAACTTCAGTCACACGATCTAAAGTAATACCACATAGTTTGTACGTAAACTTAATGGGTTTTTTTTTCCTGGTGTAAGTGATTATATGACACTTGTCTGGGTTTAAGAACAAATTATTTATTCTGCAATATTCTTCAAAGTTATTCAAGTCATTTTGCAGCAAAACAGTATCGTGTATATCTCGTATTACTCGGAATATTTTCGTATCGTCTGCATATAAGAGTACATTTGAGTGCATTATGACCTTAGACAGGTCGTTTACATACAAAATAAAGAGCAAAGGCCCCAAATGAGATCCCTGTGGGACACCAGATGGTACATGTTTGTATTTTGAAGAATATCCAGACATAACTACAGCCTGACTACGATTCCTAATATATGATTCAATCCAACGGAAAAGATCGCCGTGTATGCCAAGTTGCCAGAGTTTATTCAAGAGAGTATTATGGCATATCTTATCGAAACATTTCGCAAAGTCCGTATATATAGTATCTACTTGAGCGCTATTATCCATGGCCTCCAATGTTATCTCTGTAAAGCTCAACAAATTGCTGTCCACGCCACGTTCCTTACAAAAACCATGTTGAGTTGGTGTAATTACTCGCCTGACAACGCCAAGAATTTGGTCAGTAACAATTTTTTCTTGTATTTTTGCAAAATGGCAAAGCTTTGAGATAGGTCGGTAGTCAACTGATAGAACCCTTAGGTATTGGTGTAATTAAAGCACGTTTCCATTCATCCGGCACAATACCAATACTAAACGACAACTTGAAAATATGTAGCAAAGGAACAGACAACGAAGCGGCACAATTCTGGATTAAAAGGGGATGTATACCGTCTGGACCAGGACCTTTATTCGTATTAATACTTTTTAAATATTTATTTATTATGTCATAAGAAATTTCTATAGAACCTATATCTAAAAGAGTGTTTTCAGGTGGGTCATGTAATCTAGAGGACAAGTTTTCTGAGCTGTTATCAAAAACTGAGTGAAAATGTTCACTAAAGAAGTCACAGATTTGTTTTTCGCTACTACTACTTTCTCCCTTATAGGACATTGTTGCCGGAAACCTACTGTTAGCTTTGACAGCTTTTACATACGTCCAGAAATATTTTGGAAAATGATTAATTTTATTTTCTGCATAAACTGTGTAAATATTGTGACATTCAACTTCCATACGTTTTGCTCTTTTTCTTAGTGCCTGAAAACTTTGGTAATCCAATGGGTTTTTATATAATTTTCATAGCTTGTGGTATTTTCTTTTTTCATTTAAGAGCTTTCCCAGCGGCTTAGTATGCCATATAGGAACAGTTTCCCGAGACCTTATAAATTTGCGGGGGACGTATGTAGATTTAAGTTCTTGTAAAATAGAATAAAACTTTGAAACGCACTCCTGTAACGTAAGTTTATCAAAACAGTGAGACCAATTCACATTACTGAGTTCATTATTGATAGAATGATAATCGGCTGCACAAAAATTAAAAGTATATCTGGACGCTGACTTCAATTCCATAAAATTATCTATTTCTATATATATTTCTATGGACTTGTGGTGTGCGTCTTCCGGGATTAAGGACTGGTCTTAACTAAAGTTTGGATGAAAGAGGAACTACTGGACCGATTTTGAAGATTTCTTCACCAGTGTATAAAGTTGTTAGTCCTAAGTGCCATAAGCCATATTTTATCCCGATAATGACACTGGCCAGATGATATTCTCACGGGAACGGATACCAAGCGGATAAAACTCCAAGGTGGCAGCTAGTCACCCAAATAAAAGAATAATAAGAACAACATACATACTGGCATACTTAATGTCGACTTACTATAGTGTGACAGTTTACTGATGACACTAACTATTTTACGCACAAATAACTAAGAAATTAATGACTTACCTGCGAATATGTGAGTCTAAGGGCGTACTTTGCAATTTGTGTAGTTTTCATATTGTCCTAACGAGTTTGAGCTGAAATAGAAAAACACTCTTGAAAAAACACGACATAATAAACGGTAACACACACGTTTTCTCAAAAAAGTAACTTTTCAACGATGTCAAGTTATGCACTTTACATAACCTATATGACAAATGAATGCAATTTTTATTGATTTTTTCTATTGAACCTAGCATTCAAAATATCGACACAGATCAACTTGAGTTTATATTACTCATAATAAGCAAATTTAACACACACAATTAAAGTTTTAATAAACGTACTTTTCACTCGCTGCCTTCTGCGATTGAAAGAAAAATGTTGAAAAGATTTTTCGAGATGTCACTCGACTCATACATAGATTGTAAATGTCAAATGTCAATGTCAAAGACCTGTCATATTTTTATTAGGTTGGTAGCCATTACTAATGTTACCAGTATATTATGCGCAAAATCTACCACGGCTGGGCGTAGTCTACGGCTGTCATAGACAATGAGCAGTTTTCAAATGACCGTTTTATTAACATCAATATTTTCCATAAAGCTTGATAGATGGCGCTACAAGAATTTGAGAAACAAACCATTGGGTTTATGGTGGTAAGGAAAAGAATAATGCGTTGTTTCTTGCTTCATTTATGGGATACTAGCTGTGCTCGCGACTTCGTCCGCGTGGAATGGTTACTTTCGGCAGCATTTTAAATTTTTAGGCTTATTATTTTGCAAATACAATGTCTTTTTACCGCAAAAAGGAGTCCGTTTACCTTAACTCCTACTTTCCGTGGTTCAACTGCATCTGTTACTGACAATATAGATCTTCTTGGCATGAAGTTAACATCGGACCTTAACTTCGGCGACAACATTGAGTGTAAAGCTCAAGCAGCTCCCAAAAAGCTGGGAATCCTGAATAAGGTTAAGAGATACTTCACACCTCGGGACAGCTTTTAACACAAAGCGATAGTCCGGTCATGCATGGAGTAGGTATTGCTCTCACCTCTGGGATGGTTCGGCTAAATACCAGTTAGCTGCACTTGACTCAGTGGAACGCAGAGCCAGAAAACTAATCGGAGACGATGAGCTGGTAAAAACCAAGCTCCATAGTCTCTTACCCATCGACGTAAAGTGGCTTGCTTGTCGGTATGTTTGTATTTTACAGGCTGTACTTCGGAGAGTGTGCTTTGAAGCTGCATGAGCTCATCCCGCCATCTCCGTTATACGTTATACTACCGAGAATCTAGACGCACAGCGGGCTATCAGCCTTACTTGGTTAACATCCCGCGGATGCGTGCGTACCATGCGCTTTTCTGCTTCCTTTGTAATTGGTGATGCGCACCGCCAAAGAATGGAATACCCTGCCTGCGTCTGTCTTCCCGAATGACCCGAATTTTTTTTAGGCTTGAGTGAATAGGCAGCTTCTAGGGAAGCTCGCTCCATCTTGGGCTTATTCTCAACCCTAAGGTTCAGTGTGAAGCCAAGACCAAGCCCATTAAATATAAATAGAAAAATATACTTTTCACCCGCGCGCGCCGCGCTGCCCCTCCACCGACCGCCGCGCGCCGCGCCGCTCATTGTGTATGGCGCCCGGCGCTTGGCAAGTTTCTTACTTGCGTTAATTTCAGTTTCACATTTTGTAACTTTTCGTCTAGGTATATTTTTATTTTCTGGGCCTTAAGCCTTTTTGCCGTGACGTCATCACATAAAAAATTTCATCCCCTATTTTCACCCCCTTTAGGTAAGTTTAAGTTTGTAAAACTTTTACATTTTTACAAACTTTGAATGTCGTATTTCTTTATAAAAATAACGTAATTTTCATACAAACTTACATTCTCTATTTCAACGTCTTAAAGCCCATTTTTTCGCATTAAAAAGCCTTTAGAAGTGCTACCACGGTTACCGAGTCCCTTGCAGAATTGGACTAATTTTGTACGAAGTTTTCTGAATCTCGACATTTGACTGAAACCAAATTTTCCTTACAATAGTTTTGGGGTCTTCCTCCCATTTACCAAAATCTATGACCCGACCAAATGACTAAATAGTTGTTTTTAGGGTTCCGTAGCCGAATAGCAAACCGCCTCTGTGGTCTAGTGGTTCACACCACCGATTTCAGACCAAGAGGTCCCGGGTCCGATTCCCAGTGGGGGTACATATTGTATTCGGTTTGGTTGGTGGTAGGACTTGTTCTTTGTCCGCCTGGCTAGCTACCACCGTCTTATCTAAGTCTGACGCCATAACATAGAGATAGCCCAGTTCCTCAGTGATTGAGGATTCCCGGGGTTTCGCTTCCACCTTCAGCCTTATCACTACCTAACATCAGGTGTGATGAAGGCTAAGAGCTGCCCCGTTGTGGATTAAAAAGAAACAAAAGAAACCTTTATAGATTCGTCATGTCTGTCTGTCTGTCCGTCCGTCCGTATATCACAGCCACTTTATTCCAAAACTATAAAAACTACATAGTTGAAACTTCGTAGGTAGATGTATTCTGTGAACCTTTGCGATTTTGATATAATAATAAAAAGATAAGGGGGGCTCCCCATACCTACATGGAATTAAACTGAAAAATATTTTTTTAATCAAACATATTCGTGTGGGGTGTTTATAGATAGGCATTTAAAAATGCCAAAGGTTTCTCAAATAACTTTTTCTCAAGGTCAATCTTCTAAAACATAGAGCCTTTCCAAAGTGGTAAAATGTGTCCCTCCCTCAAATTTTTGAAATAAAAGAATACGAACAAACAAAATCATAATCATGTTCAACATTTCATATCTAAGTACTCAGAATGCTATAAATTTCGACACTATTTGCTCTATGTATGAGCAGTATGAGCCACAATGAGGCCAGCCTACACTGCGCAGTTTGCACCTAGATATAGATACCGCGAGATATTATCAAGATAACGATGTGGGACGTGGTGCTGAAGCTGAAATGGTCTCCTCTACAGGGTGTGCTAAAAAAATCAACTTAAAAACACTCTTAAACTCTTAAGGGCCCCACAGACTATCAGTCGGCCTCGTTGGCAACGGCCTGGCAGTACCTACTCTTAGTATGAGTTGATTTTAACTCAACTATTGGATGAACTGCTCATGTCGGTAAAGCAGTCAAATGACATGAAAAAGATAGAGCGATTGTTTTTGATTACGAATACAGTTTGCCAAACTCATACTTAGGGCGACTTTTACCAAATCTTATTTAAATATCTCGTAAACACGTTTTACTAATTTTATTTAAATCGTTAAACAAAATTAAATTAATAATATTTAACTATGTCTTTCACCACATCTGAAATACCATTGTTTAACTAAACACGTTTAGCGATGCGACAAAATTGTCGCATCCGTTCCGTTCTACGTTCCGAGGAAGCTTTAGTTAAAATACTTAATATTTTTGACAGATTCATAGAAACACAGAAATAGAATCTGCGTACATTGAATTTTGTCAATTTGGTTTGAGTGAAGTTTGAAAAATCGTTTGTGTCTATTCTTATTATTATTCAGTAGCATAATATCTCAATGTGCACAGAAGTTAGTTCATTGGACTAACAGCTTTATTCCTAAAACAAATATTTTGGTTTGAGCATTGAGTTATGTATAATGTACTATGGGTTTGAAAAAGATTCAAAGGTATTAGAATTAAAAACAGTCGGGACTGCGTGATATCGAAAAATTTCAATAAGTACCTACATAATAGTTTTACATTATGACAAAGGTACTTACTTGTTGGTTCTGTATAAAAGATAATGTTCAATCTCTTGTAATAAAAGAACGGCAGTATTTTTTTGTTAGGCGAAATCTTCGTACAAATTTTTTGTCTGATAAAGTTTCAATCTTTGTTCTGTCTGCAAAATATCGCAATGCTCTCGGCCTATTTACATAGTATATTATCTCTTCATCATCATCATCTGACAAAAAGTCCCATAAATCCATTTTTAAAGTTAAAATACCTATACAAATTCACATAACCTCTTTCTTATGACAAGCTGTTCTTAAATGTATTTAGCGGATTTAAACAGCCAAGATTGGGCATTTAACTTTGACAGTTCGGTAAACACGTTTAGTGAGTGGTGAAAGACTCGGATTTCTTAAATGTATTTAACATCGCCTAAATAGATTTCCTAAACATGTTTAGTGTTTCGTAAAAGTGGCCCTTAGGGTCATACTTTACTCTTTGCTTAGGGTACTGACAGTGACAGGGCCGTTGCCAACAGGACGACTGATCGTCTCTGTGGGGCCCTTCCCGGCGGCTGATTCACACTTGTTCCGTCATTGCAGATTCGTCATAAAGGGCAGACTATCAGTCCGCCGCCGGTCGATCGAACACGCAGCCTGACATTCAGTTTAATTGTCTGTAAAAAATGGTGTGTGGCCGATTGCGGCCAACTGATAGGCCGTTGCGGAATGATAGTCTGTGGGGCCCTTTAGTAGGTACTAAGATAGTTTTTCATGCGGGACGGGAGGCGGGAATAATTAAAATTATTTCTTTGCTTGAGATTTTGATATCCAAAATTTCCAAAATTTTTCCTATAATTACTTACAAAATTGCATTGTGAATGCATAAAAATAATATAAAATCTCAATATGGCTGTTTCATCTTAATCGATTGTTAAACATTTGTAAAAATGTTTCTTTCGGATGCGAGGGTTTCCTCACATTGATGAAGCAACGCTGGCCTACAGCGTAACAAGTGATAGCAAAATTCGACGAGTCGTGTAAGCCTTTCGGTAGCTTAAAAGATGTCCATAACAGGTGGTAGGTTAAAAAAATGTTGGACGATTCATAAGCATTAATTTTATTTAATCTATATGAATAAAAATTTATTGACTTTGACTTTGACTTTGACTTAGTTGGTCAGAGCATCGGGCCGGATTCCCGGAGGCGCGGGTTCGAATCCTGCCTGAAAGCTACTTATATGGCTCGTGGTTTTTTTTACTATCACACAATTTTCCTATACTTAGAAAATTGCATTGTGAGTGCATAAAAATAATATAAAATCTCAATATGGCTGTTTCATCTTAATCGATTGTTAAACATTTGTAAAAATGTTTCTTTCGGATGCGAGGGTTTCCTCACATTGATGAAGCAACGCTGGCCTACAGCGTAACAAGTGATAGCAAAATTCGACGAGTCGTGTAAGCCTTTCGGTAGCTTAGTTGGTCAGAGCATCGGGCCGGATTCCCGGAGGCGCGGGTTCGAATCCTGCCTGAAAGCTACTTATATGGCTCGTGGTTTTTTACTATCACACAATTTTCCTATATTTATAAAAATGTTTCTTTCGGATGCGAGGGTTTCCTCACATTGATGAAGCAACGCTGGCCTACAGCGTAACAAGTGATAGTAAAATTCGACGAGTCGTGTAAGCCTTTCGGTAGCTTAGTTGGTCAGAGCATCGGGCCGAATTCCCGGAGGTACGGGTTCGAATCCCGCCTGAAAGCTACTTATAGGGCTCGTGGTTTTTTACTATCACACATTTTTCCTATATATCCAAAAACTAATAAAAAAAAGAATTCGCATCGTCCCAATGCATAATATTTCAATTTTATTTAAACTCACGCTGTACATCAACTTCATGTCTCGCATTTGATTTAATAAGAGTAATTTATACCAAGATATAATAAACAATACATGTATGTATTGTAAACTGTTTGCTTAAAAGTCAAATAACAATTTGACGGACCCGATAGCGCATTCGTACAAGGGCGTTGCCAGCCCATGGTGGGGGGGGGGGGGGGGGGGGATTATGATACACCGGATAATTTTTAACGGCCACTGTGGTCTAGTGGTTCTCAGTTCACACAACCGATTTCAGGCCAAGAGGTTCAGGGTTCGATTCCCAGTGGGGTACATATTGTATTCGGTTTGTGTGGTAGGGTAGTAGGACTTTGTTATTAGTCCGACTGGCTAGCTACTACCAAAGAATACAATAATATTACTAACGTACTACTACCATCTTAGCTTATCTAAGTCTGACGCCATAACAATGATGTTTTCACCATTATTGTGTTCCGGCAGTTAGAGATAAGATAGCCAGTTCCTCAGTGATTGAGGATTCCGGAGTAGTGCACCTTCAGCCTTATCAACTCTTAACATCAGGGGGCCAAGTCTGCTAACGTTAATTCACAATCGTGTCTCAATCGTGTTTCGATTGTAGTTCAGTGGTAGTGCTTTTTACCACACTTTTATTAGCTTCACTTGTAACTAAGTCACAATGTAAGAAAATCTTGGAATTCCATTTTAACCTACTTCTAATTGTCGTATTGATTTGAAACTTTGCAAGTCTATATGAATCCGATGACAATACAATAATTTGCTACCATCGAGCTGATCTGATGATGGAGTCAAGAGGTGGGCAATAGAATGTTCTGATGAGACCTATTCGTTACACTTGGTGGTGAGGGTCTGATGATGAAGCAGGGAGGAAGCCAGTGGCACTACTTAATGACCAAAAGGAAACACCTCGAGTTCTGGCTCATTTGTTTCGTTCTGATGAGACCTATTCGCTACACTTGGTGGTGAGGGTCTGACGATGAAGCAGGGAGGAAGCCAGTGGCACTACTTAATGACCAATAGGAAACACCTCGAGTTCTGGCTCATTTGTTTCGTTCTGATGAGACCTACTCGCTACACTTGGTGGTGAGGGTCTGATGATGGAGCAGGAAAGAAGCCAGTGACACTTCTTAATGACCAATAGAAAACACCTCGAGTTTGTGCTCATTTGTTTCGCTTTGATAAGACCTATTCGTTACACTTGGTGGTGAGGGTCTGATGATGGAGCTGGGAGGACCCAGTGAAACTCTTTAATGACGTCAAGAAAACTCCTCGAGTTTGGGCTCATTTGTTTTGTTCAGACGAGACCTATTCGCTACACTTGGTGGCGAGGGTCTGATGATGAAGCTGGGAGGAAGCCAGTGGCACTCCTTAATGGCCAATAGGAAACCCTTCGAGTACTGGCTCATTTGTTTCGTTCTGATGTGACCTATTCGCTACACTTGGTGGTGTGGGTCTGATGATGGAGCAAGGAGGAGGTCAGTGGCACTCCTTAATGACCACTAGGAAACACCTCCAGTTTAGGCTCCGTTGTTTCGTTCTGACGAGACATATGAGCTGCACTTGGTGGTGAGGGTCTGATGATGAAGCAGGGAGGAAGCCAGTGGCACTACTTAATGACCAATAGGAAACACCTCGAGTTCTGGCTCATTTGTTTCGTTCTAACGAGACCTATTCGCTAGGCTCGCGCATCTGGTAACTAATAGACTCCACTTGAATTTGTAAAACTAAATACATACAATCACGCCTTTGAGTTATAATGTTTACGGGGTGGGCAGACACATGAATGGACTGTGAAATCGATTACCATCCCCATCCATAGCTTGCCTTTTGTTAAACTAAAAAGTAAAAAATAAAGATGTAGTTTAAAAAACTATAAAAACACACTTTTATAGGAACAGACTAAAAGTACAAAATAACCGTCTATTCAGTAACTGAAATTAAAAAGCGTGGTGCGCCCTTTGCAAAGCATGCATTCAAGTACTTAACATTGACAACGCGCACCACGCTTTTTAATTTCAGTTACTGAATAGACGGTTATTTTGTACTTTTAGTCTGTTCCTATAAAAGTGTGTTTTTATAGTTTTTTTAAACACTAGTTACTTAGGACTTGCCCCCAGGTGTGATGAAAGCTAAGTGCTACCCCGTTGTGGATAAAAAAAAAACCGGTCGCACTCCGGGAGTGCCGGCTGAAGGGGAAAGGAAGCTCCCTAGACGTTTTCCCCAAAAAAAAGGAATTTGACAAAAGAAAAGAAAAAAATACGGACTGGATTTGAACTGAGGTCTTTTTGGCTTCAATGCAGCCCGTTTTCAAACCTGAGCTATTACAACTTTGGAAACAGTGGCGAAATTTGCCATCGTATTCTAATGACATTGTAATGCTGGGGCTTCACCTGCGTGACGCCTAACGGCGTTAATAACAGCATGCGCGTCTTAGCGCGCTTATTGTATCAAATTAGTGCGCTAAAACCCGGCATACATCTGCGTTTTATATCAAACTAGCTTTCCGCCCGCGGCTTCGCGCGGGCGGGCGACGCAGGTGAAGCTCGGATATTACGAATTTTCGATCACGTGTCCTCCTGCCTGACGCGAGTTTGGCATTTTACCCATCACAAAAAGTACACAACGCCGCTAAGGCTCCAGGGGGGGTGCAGCTGCGACCCCCATGCAGTGTAAACCTTCCTCTGGAATAGCCTACCTACCTTGTTTTATACTAAGTAAGTTCACATACTTCACTCACTATTGCACCTGTGCTAAGCGAACCGAAAGCGAACACTTCGTTAATCAGAAAGTCATTCTTCCTGGTACATTGGCTCACTGCAGAAAAGCTGAACCAATTTTGATAAAGTCTTGCACAGAAATAGGCTAGAATTTGAAACTGAAAAATGGCCTCGAACAAAAAAATATTTTCTTGCTAAAACGCCCAGATTGGAGCATCGAGCAAAGAAAGAAATAGTTCCACAAATTCAAGGTCCTGAAGATGCTGAAGACCACGTGCGGCAGCTGCTCAATACTTACAATTTACCCTTACCGAAGAATCCATACTAATATTATAATTGTGAAAGTGTGTTTGTTTGTTTGTTTATTTGTTTGTTTATTTGTTTGTTTATTTGTTTGTTTATTTGTTTGTTTATTTGTTTGTTTATTTGTTTGTTTGTTTGTTTGTCCGTCTTTCACGTCAAAACGGAGCAACGGATCGACGAGATTTTCGGTATCCATACTAATATTATAATTGTGAAAGTGTGTTTGTTTGTTTGTTTATTTGTTTGTTTGTTTGTTTGTTTGTTTGTTTGTTTGTTTGTCCGTCTTTCACGTCAAAACGGAGCAACGGATCGACGAGATTTTCGGTATGGAGATAATTTGAGAGCTGGAGAGTAACATAGACTACTTTTTATCCAGGAAAATTATAAAATAAAAATGGTAATTTTGTATAGAAAACCGTTAAACTGTCATACTTCACACAACTGTCATTTCTTAGCCGCTTCCAAAGAGAAGGTATGTCAAAGAGTATGTAATCACTGACATTTTTGCCGCTTAGGATTTCTTTTTTTTAATAATTGACATTGTGTCAGGCAGGTGATACGAAGTTCGTGTCCAATAAAATTTATATGGCATAAAAATTAAGTTCAAAAACTAAAACCCGACTACTGAAAAATCACGCTCTAAAAAGTATGAAACAAGAAAATATTCTCATCTGAAATTGCCGTGGTCGTATGCCACTTTTCCCTAGAATGAAAATATTGTTTTGTTATAGTAAGGGGCATACGACCACGGCAATTTCAGATGAGAATATTTTCTTGTTTCATACTTTTTAGAGCGTGATTTTTCAGTAGTCGGGTTTTAGTTTTTGAACTTAATTTTTATTTATATTATTTTGGGGTCATAATTTTTCGCTGTGTAGTGCCGGCACATAAAAAGAATAGCACTACCCTCTCTCTTCTCGTGGGTGTCTTAAGAGGCGAAAGAGGGAAAACTGCATCAGGAGATGGGCAGCAGCATCTCCATGTAACAGCAGGCCATACGCGATCGCCAACACTTGGCAGGCCAAGCGTGGCGATTATGGCAACCCCTTCCCCCAAAATGGCTTTACACCAAAAAAATCAGCCCCACTCCACGGCGACCCCGCTATTCCTAGCTACGGTAGCGGCTATGGTAACGGCGGGGCAGGTGGTGCTGAGAATCCCCGGGTAAGGGCGTTTGTGCACTACCACTGAATTTTACCGATACGGAAAAAAACGGATGCTTGTATTTAACTAATTACTAATATAAATGATTAATTATTAAAATACAAGCATCCGTTTTTTTCCGGATCGGTAAAATTCAGTGGTAGTGCACAAACGCCCTATGTTGACCCGGCAACATACAGCACGCGCATATTGCCGAGTGACTCGAAGCTCATAGAGTTGGAAGAGGCTGTTAGTAAGTTACACTGGGACATCATTGGATTATCTGAAGTCTAAAGAGAGGGGAAGGACTCGATTATCCTGCAATTCGGTAACTTACTATACCACCGGGAGGGCGAACAACAGTCCCTAGGTGGTGTCGGAAGCGTGTCGCGCAGGGGCAGCGTACCTGATACTCAGAATATCGAAACGGTATTCGCTAAATGTCATACAAGTATGCGCTCCGACCTAAACACATGACGATGACGAAGTGGAGGCTATGCATGAGGAGGTTTCGAAACCCATGCATAGCTATAAAACACACTACACGGTTGTGATGGTAGATTTCAATGCTAAGTAGGCAACGTTGCGGTGATGAGTTGAGAGTGGGGCAATTTGGATTTGGGCAACGAACCGACAGAGGCCAGATGCTGGCAGACTTAATGGAGAGGAAGAACATCTTTATGGTGAACTCCTTCTTCAGGAAGCCCGCAAGCTGCAAATGAACCTAAATGTAAAAAACGAGATCGATTTTATCATGTCGACCAAGAAGCACATATTCAATGATGTCAGTGTGATCAACGCTGTTAAGACAGGAATCGAAAGACTTTGACCAGGTGTGTGTTGCCAGTAATGGATGTGAGACTGGCCTATAGAAGTCAGACGTGGTCTTTTACTATGTATCTCATAAGAAGGCTCAAAGTCACCCAGCGAGCAATGGAGAGAGCGATGCTTGGTATTTCCCTGCTCGATCGAATCAGAAACGATAAGATCCACAGGAGAACTAAAACAACCGACACCGCTCGAAGGATTGCATCGTTGAAGTGGCAGTGGGCGGGACACATAGCGCGGAGAACCGATGGCCGTTGGTGTGGTAAGGTTCTCGAATGGCGATCGCGTACCGGACGACTTTCCGTGGGCAGGCCCCTACAGGGTGGACCGACGATCTGGTCAAAGTTGCGGGAAGCCGCTGGATGCGGGCAGCGCAGGATCCATTGTTGTGGAGTTCCTTGGGGGAGGCCTAGGCCCAGCAGTGGGCGTCGTTCGGCTGATGTGATGAACTAAATTATTACCTAATAATGTAAATATTCTACCTACCTATTTTCATCAAACAATGCTGGGGTGAACTATGGAATGCCATAAACATATATTATATTATACAAGGGCCTAATCATGTAGGATAATATTTGCTAGGGGAAATAGTCTTAGTTCGCTGACCCTGTAAAGATGTCAAAATTCGATTTATGCAAGCAAAGCCGCAAGCAACAACCAATAAAATTTATATTTTTGAAACGACCTCACCAAGAGCTTTCATTTGATACCAAACACGATATTCTATTTTAAAAAAAGTTTTTTAGTTCACAACTTTATGTCGTGTAGAGGGCGCCATATTCAATTTCATGTGACGTGACATAGCCTATAACCAGCAGACAATCAAGACGCTTCCAACGATACCTCAATTGTGAATATATGATCAGCAGTTTAGAAGTTATGCGGGAACAGATGAACATACATACATACATACATACATACATACATACCGGTCAAACTCATAACCCTCCTTTTTTTGCTTTGCCGTAGTCGGGTAAAAACAACGTTTGCCGGGTCAGCTAGTATAATCTAATATCACGGCTTTGACGATATACCTACGACATATACCTACCTACACTAACGCGTATTACCACAGCCTTCTTTAGCGTCTTCTACGATAGAGAAGGCTGTGGCGTTACCGACTAGTGATCGAATAGTAAACTACATAATACCTTCCTTCAAAAGATGTCAAAGTGCTGGTGTCAAATATGATTGAATTTTAGTTCCTGATACGACCGTAAGAGGCGCTGCTCTGGTTTTCATTCAAAATGAGATCACGATAAGGTTACCATAACGACAGTTTTTTCGGGCTAGGGCTACTACCTAGTACCCCTAGTGTAAGTTTTTATGTCAAGCAAACGCAAACTATCGCGATTCCGTATTTATGTCAATTTGTATGAAAACTGTATCAGCGCCAGCGCCTCTAGCGGCGAGTAGCGCGCTAATGCGTTTGCTTGACATAAAACTTACACTAGGGGTACGCGATACTCGGAAAAAATGTGCTGAAGCGAGATAGCAATGAGAAAACGACGCGCGCGGGAGCGAGACCGATTTTGCAGATTAGGCAAAAAAAACACAAAATCACTTCGTATTAAAAAACTACAGCGATTTAAAAAAAATGCTTCTATACGATCCTCAATATTATTGGTGTCCACTTATTAAACCAATTTCCAATAGTGTAAGTAACCCCATTTATGAATAATCTTCACTATTCGTATTTTTTAGAGGTCTTTTCGAAAATAAAAAGTGTCGAGGCAAAATCATAAAATCGTGTTTTTGAAACTATACGATTCTAGATAAAGGTATGAAGAAATATATATCTTATTACCAGATTTTTAACAACTGTAACCGTCCTATAGTTTTGAATCAAAAAGTCCATATTTTTCCGAGTAGCGCCTTACTGGTACTGGTATCATACGCCAGTCGCGGTCGAGTCATCCTCGCCGAGTCGTATTTTCTATACAAGGTGTTTGTTTCATGATGGGTCATGGGATATACTTCAGGGGGTGAAAGTACATCAATACAAACAACTTTTACTATGGGATCAAGTGCAATATGGCGTAAAAGATCAACTGTTTCAGACAAAAGTGCTCTAGCGAATGGGCCAAAATGTATGGAACAGAACAGCTGTTTTTTTTTGCAACATCGCTTTCACCCCCTAAAGTAAATACTTTTAAACTTTTACTTATAACGGGAAATCCCGTTATTAAACAAACACCCTGTATAAATGCGAAAGTTTGTGAGTACCTACCTATGGATGAATGTTTGTTATTCTTTCATGCAAAGACTACTGAACAGATCTGGATGAAATTTGCAGCAGAGAATCTATCTCTGCTAGATCTATAGGCTAGAATAACACAAAGAATACTTTTTACCCCGAGGATACGATTTACCAGGTGAGACCGCGGGCGGCCGCTAGTCTCCTATACATTTGTATTGTGTGTGGCTCGCTCACTACGCTACCTGCCAGATGCCAGTATCCTACATGTCACACAATACAAATGACTCGTCTCCGCGACGAGCGCGTAGTATACCAACCAGTCGTATGTAAGTCTCGTAATGAATTCCGGGCTTACGCAAGCACAGAACGAAAAGATTATCAGTCTGTCTTGCAACGGTAATAGAAAACGAAATGTAACTTTTTAGACGCTGCACATTTCGAACTGGCACAAAATAACTTAAATACAAGTAACTCATTGTGTTTGAACACACGGTCGTCCTGCTCTCAAGAAACAATATGTAATGAAAATTTTAACGCGGCAACCATCGTCTTAAGCCTTACCCGTAAAGATCATTTTCCCCCCACTGATAAGGCTAGAAAACGATAACAAAACATGAATAATATGTCCCATGCCACAGGTGTGTGACGTAACAGGCTTGTACGTATAAAAAACCAACATTCTACGGCAAGAAGCCATTTTGCTCCTGCCTCCAAACGCGTATACATACAGTTTACTTACATACTATTTAACATAATTAACGTATTTAGTGCGCTCTAAAAATACTAGTAACCTCTTTAAATTGTTACAAAATAATTTACACTAGTGAAGACTCATTAAATGATTCACTTTAATTACATGCTGTTAATTAAAAGAAATAAGTGACGAGCGTCGTCTGTCAAATCAAATTTGAGCGGGAAGGCGGTGATTTTCTTTTTTTTATTCGCGCGTTTAATTATCATTGGACCTCATTGTATTGATAAATAGATGTTGTCTCAAGTTTTCGCGGCCTGTGATTGGTCACATGATGGAGATAGGACGTCCATAATGATGAAATAACTATAATGACACACACGTGATTCAAGATGGCGGAATTTTCAGTGGAAAATCCGTGGTTGGAGCTTTCGGTAGTGACTTCGGGCGGTAAGATTGTTCTTTAGATATTTTTTTTTTACTTTTGAGGAAGTTTTAAGTTTGTAGTTTTTGGTATAAAGTAAAAAAGAAAAGAATTTAAATTATTACCCTTCAGTAATTTAGACTGAAAACTTATTTGAAACTTGTGTAATAATTATTATTTGTAAAGTTGTTTTTGATGACGTGAGGAAAAATTCTCGATTTTTCTTTTGCAAATTAGTTCCACTTATATTTTGCTGTTGATATAAGTTCACGTATTTATATTTCTTTTAAATACCTAGCTGAATAATTAAAGTATTTCAGTACTGCAACGATGTTTATTTAAAATTATGAATTAGGTACTTATACTAATTTTATAATCATTTTATCATCAGTCTTATTGATGAGAACTAATAAATTAAGTAGTTAGGAACTATATTTTTAATAACTTTTTTTGCAATCGAAAATCATACATTATTTTAATAAAATATTAATAAAATCAAGAAAACTAACGAGGTTCGAGTTAAGTTCTTTTCATAAATTAGCACAGATAAATTGAAAAATGGAAAATGAAGTATTTAGAAAAAATCGACACGTCCCACAACTAGCTCCGATGGGACACGAACCTACGACCTTTTGCTATCCGGGCGACTGCTCTACTGGGACGGGTCGATTTTTTAAATAACTTACTTCATTTTCCATTTTTCAATAATAAAAATTGCATTGTGTGAATGCAAGAAAGTAAAAATTTAAATAACTAGCACAGATAGAGTCAAAATTGAAAGATAAATTAAAAATTAAATGTGTGTTTCAATAATGTGCTTGCTCAATACTTTAATGTAAGTACTTATAACTAAGTAGAAAAAGGTCAGAACGATAATCCAGGGAAGAAGTTACGTTTTAAATATCCATTTTGTAACGATGCTTTAAAAATTTATTTATAATACTATCGATTTTAAATGTTAAGTTAAAGAAATTATGCCGGGTATATCTCTACTCTACGTTTACGAGTTGTCACGAAGAATAATATCGAACACTAATTGCTTCACGCCGCTTTATATGATATAAAATACCTTATATACATATATACCCTACAGCCTATGTCACTCAGGAATAATGTAGTTTTCTACTGTTGTAAAAAAAATCAAAAGCGGTTCAGTACCTATACCTAGTATACGAAATATTACTTCAAATCCAAACAAAGTGCCAGGGCCTGCAAAAATGCTAGGTCTCATTAAAGTTTTCATTGACCAATTCTTCTAGGAGCCAAGGCTTGTAAAAACTTTTTAAATCCCTGCTCGCCATTGTTTTAATTTACTTACCACTTCTTCTAGAAGCCTGCAGGGCCTGTAAAATCTTTTTTAAACCCCTTCTCGCTTTGTTTTAATTTACTAATTCTTCTAGAAGCCAGGGTCGTAAAAAACAACGTCTTACTATGGTTTTAATTTACTGTTTACCACAGGTAAACGGTTTAAGCCCAGGTCACATTGCGTCTAGCAAATAAAGTTTATATCTAAGATTAGAGCGCAGTAAACTTGTGATAAGGTTACATTATCAGAAATAGGACGGCGAACTGTTTAGTTAAGTTTAAAGTGGTTTTTACTGTAGTTTCCATTCTGGGTGATAATGTTTTAGGTTTTTGATAAACTATGTCTTTTATCTGTAAGTGAAGGAAAATAAAAGAAAACATATTTTTCCGTCCGCGGCTTTTCCAGGACTTTATTCACGTCTTTATTCCATATTAATTTAATAAATATTTTTCTCTGTTATATTATCAAGTTTCGTGGGGTCACAGAATAATATTTGTGGGGTTATTGCACGGGTAGTGCTCTACTCTCAACATAATGCCAGACAGAACTGTCTCTGTTATATTCATGGTGCACTAATACAATAATAATATAAAGAATGAAAGATTATGTAGAACAAATCTTTTATAAACACATTAAATACTTTTAGAAAAAGGGATTAAAAAAAAGTTGTTCGTGGATGTCCGGTTACTCTGGATGTCTGTATGGACTCGAAATACTTAATGTAGTTCTCACTTTTTGTACAGATTTGTACCATTTTTACAAGCTTTTATTTATCTTGCCATGTTAGTTAGTTTGTTAGTTAGTTAGTGGGAGTCAAATCATGCAAGCTTAATTTGACCCTCTTCCCAGTGTCCGATTGAGCTAAAATTTTGTATCAGAGGGCCTACTCTGAAACGCAAACCCCGAAACTTCGTAATACCCGTCCCTCGCACGTTCGAGTCATGACAGAATCGAGTGAAAGGGACGGGGCTAACCGAAGTTTCGGATGTGCGTTTCAGAGTACGGTCCCAGGTTTGGTTTAGATGACAATACAATATTTAAGTACAGTCAGCAAAACCTTGTCATGTAAATGAATTTTTTACTAAAAACTCATTTTAAATAGACCACGACACGGGCTGTTTCCTATTGAAAATTACTAAGTAGGGTAGGTAGGTATGTTATTCAGTGTCGTTTAATAAATCAATTTAACCGTCTCTGTGCTCTAGAGGTTCACACAAACGATTTCAGACTAAGAGGTCCCGGGTTCGATTCCCAGTGGGGATAGGTACATATTGTATTCGGTTTGGTTGGTGGTAGGACTTGTTATAAGTCAACCTGGCTAGCTACCACCATCTTATCTACGTCTGACGCCATAACAACGATGTTTTCAGCATTGTTGTGATCCGGCAGTTAGACATAAGATAGCCAGTTCCTCAGTAAGTGAGGATTCCGAGAGTAGTGCGCTTCCACCTTCAGCCTTATCAACACTTAACATCAGGGGGCCAAGTCTGCTAACGTTAAGTCATAATGGTGTCTCAATCGTGTTTCAATTGTAGTTCAATGGTAGTGCTTTTTTACTTTTTACAAACTAGTTACAAGAATTATACGAGTAACAGTATAATGTGATGTGAATGTAGTGTGTGGTCTGACCATCAGTAGTATTGTGAAAAAAGTACACATTTCTTGTAATTAGTGTGTAAAAAAGCACTATCATTGAATTACAGTTGAAACACGATTGAGACACGATTTCGACTTAACGTTAGCAGACTTGGCCCCCTGGTATGATGAAGGCTAAGTGCTACCCCGTTGCGGATAAAAAAAATACTCAAAAATAACGTAACTACTGTAATTCATTGGTATTTTTTTGAATGAGCGTTATGTATGAGGCGTGCACTTTTGGATTTTCCATTTTTTTAAACTTTTATTTAACTTGCCCTGTTAGTTAGGTAGTTTGTTAGTTAGTGGGGGACAAATCTTGCAAGTTTTATTTGAACCTGTTTTCAGTGTCCGATTGAGCTGAAACTTTGCATACAGGTTTGGTTTGGATGACAATACAATATTAAAGTACAGTCAACATAAAAGCTTGTCAAAGAAACGAAGAAAGAAACTTTTTTCCATTAAATCTCTACCACCAACATACAAAACGTCATTACAAACACAGGTTTAAGTTTAAGCGAAGATTTCAGCCAAAGTTTCTCTCAACTTAACTCAATACTTTAACACAGAGTAACAATGTGTAATAATCGTGAAACACATTACATAACAGACCTTCGTCGTTTAGTAACATATTATTACTCTGTGACTTGTTAGTAGGTAATTGATTAGGCATACATACTGAAATTTGTTGTGATGCGGCTGGCGGCGGCGCCTTAGGTATGCAAGGGGGTTATATTATATAATACTAACTGTGCTCCGCAGTTTTACCTGCGTTTATTTGAGGAAAAGGGAAAACCTACTGAAAAGAAATATTTTTCCTGTTTTTGCAACATTTTTCATTAATATACTTAACTATTATGAAAGACGGAATTTTTACCATGTTTATTTCGTTTCTAAAAACATGGTAAAAATCCCGTCTTTCATAATAGTTATAGTGATAATTACCATGTAAGTTTATTTTTTATTATTTTAAATCTTATTTTTCATTAATGCTCCTCTTCTGTGCGTCTTGATGTTTATAGCCTATATACAGGGTGGGGCCTGAAACACGATCAAAAATTTTAAGGGGTCAATGTACTCATGCATACAAAGTAAGTAAGTAGTAAAAGTTGTTTGCATGCATGAGTACATTGACCCCTTAAAATTTTTGATCGTGTTTCAGGCCCCACCCTGTATAGCCTTCCTAGATAAATGGAATTTCCAACTCAAAAATAATTTTTCAATTCGGTCCGGTAATTTCCGAGATTAGTGCGTTTAAACGTTAAAACAAACAAACAAACGAACTCTTCTGCTTTGTTATATTAATATAGGTAGCGTTTCTTATGAAACTTACCTACTTATAAGGATGATTTTTAAAATTAATTATTGTGTATAAAAATAATAAGGTTAGCAAAAGATTCGTATTCTTACTACTTAAAACAAATTACTTTCGAACAAATTAAGAAATAAAAAACATACCTACAATTTTATTGAAAACTCCTTTCGGAGAATGACACAATGCGATCTTTTTATAGGAAGAGTATACAACTATACATAATGATACTAACAAAGGAGATCGTCTCAAAAATACTCAGATTCTAGATATGGGTATGGGTACCAATAGTTTCATTATAATGCGCAATATACCCCACTGAAAACCTATTTTTTTAGTTTATCTAGGAGATCTTCCTAGTTTATCTTAAAGAGGCGGCCCCTTTATCTTAGTATCCCCTTATCTTCGACACTGCATTATTTAGGATACAATTTTTAAATTGTAAAATAAAATAAACACATTCCTGAAATTATCTGTAACCTCTATTTAGCACACGACAATGTTTTATTTGCTTCAAAAAGATATGAAGGATTAATGGTTCGTCTAGTCACGTTTTTAAAGTTTTACTGTCAAAATAGCTTTTCTTGCTTAGAAGATAAGGGTGTGGCTAAGAAAAATGTGTGAAGTGAGTGTTTGATGTAAGTACGGTCACATTCCGAAAACCTTCTTCAGTTGAATTCATTCCTTTTATAAATCACTAGCGGCTCCTCGCGGTATCACCCGCGTGGTACCCGTTCCCGTGGGAGTATCGGGATAAAACATAGCCTATGTCACTTGTAGCTTTTCTAAATCGGTCCAGTAGTTTCGGAGCGTATTCGATGCAAACAAACAAACAAACAATCAAATCTTACCTCTTTATAATATTAGTATAGATAAATGCTCTTATCACCTTTCGAAATTAAAGCACAAAGCAGACAACTGCATATAAAATTTATAGTAAGTACATCGTTATACACCAAGTTGTACAAAGATTTTAGGGAATGATAGTGTCCATCAATACGAACAGTTTTTACTATGGGGCCAACCACAGAATCGCGAAAAATTTACCAGCTGTTCCATACAAAAGTACAACATCGATTCGACTAAAATGTATGGAACAGCTGATTTTATTCACTTATATCATCCCCTAACATCTTTGTACTAATTAAAATTTAGATGTGTTTATTAAACAAGGTTTAAAATTGTGTACACCTTTGACCGCTGACTGTACGTTATAGTACGTTAGTGGGTACTATTATAGTATTCTGTGGTATAGTTGAATTACCCAACAGAATAAGTTCTATTTATTTTATTTAAATTTTTACTTTTTTGCAATCACAATGCAACTTTTATAATTGAAAAATTTAAAATGAAGTAGGTATTTAGAAAAAATCGACCCATCTTACAATCACAACCAGCTCCGATGGGACTCGAAAGCACGACCTTTCGTTATACGGGCGAATGCTCTAACCACTGAGCTATGGAGTCGTACGAGAAGCATCGAATTTATCCAATACTTCTTACGCGCTGTAGCCGGCGTTAATTTTATCTTTAGCAATAGTAATTTCATCTTTAGCGATTGTCAAATATCTGAAAAGGTATATTTCTTTGGCGTGTGAGTAATATCATGTAATATCTTCACATTGATGAAATTACCGCTAGTTATGCAGCGTTTTTTTTTTACTTTTCAGTTCTATTTTGGCAGTCGTATTTTTAATTTTTAAAACCCTGTTATTTTCCATAATAGTTAAAACAGTATAAGAAATGGAACATTATTTACAAAGTGACTGAGCTGTTCAAGTTAATTTTGTACTGTAACAGACGCAGACAGTGCAAAGAAGACTGTCTCTACACATATTTATTCAGCTGATCCTATCAATTCAACGAAAATATACTCTGTTAGCAAGAAACAAGGGTCTTTTAAACAATTCTTTTGATTATTCATATTATTTTTGTGTTACCAAGTGATTCACTAATGGAATGTTAGGTAGACCTTAAAATGTCCTTTTGGATTTTCAAGTACCTACCTACTTAGCTGAAAAAGTAGTGTGATATTTTAAAAGTTGCCAATTCGTTAAAATAACTGCATTTTGTTTAGTACAGTGATCAAGGTTTCTATATTTATAAAAAGTTAAAAAGTACTTACCTTAATGTTTCTGAAAAAAAAAGTGAAAGGGCTCCCTCTAGACTTTTCACAAAAAAAAGGAATGTATCAAAAAAAATATTAAAATACGGACTAGATTTGAACCGAAGTCTTTTGGCTTCAATGTCGCCCGTTTTCTAACTGAGCTATCACCACTTTGGAAACGGTGGCGACTGGCGAAATTTGCCTTCGTATTCTAACGACATTGTAACAGTTTTTCGATCAGTACACGTGTCCGTCTTACGAATTTTCGGTCTGACGGTCATGTAATCCTGACAAAAAGTGCACAACGCCCCGCTTAAGAAGTTTTCACTTCAATAACCAAAATCATCAAGTTAAATATTGAATGACCCAAATTCACATTATGAAGGAAAACTGTTAAAGGTCAAGAATGTTATTTCTTCACTACATAGTATAAAACAAAGTCGCTTTCTCTGTCCCTATGTCCCTTTGTATGCTTAAATCTTTGAAACTACGCAACGGATTTTGATGCGTTTTTTTTAATAGATAGAGTGATTCAAGAGGAAGGTTTATATGTACTTTTTATCCCGATATTCCCACGGGAACGGGAACCACGCGGGTGAAACCGCGGGCGGCCGCTAGTTTATAATATTTCAATTTTAATTATAGAATGTTTATTATTTGTTTATTTGTTTATGGACAACTAGCTATCCGCCCGCGGCTTCGCCCGCGTGGACTACACGACCTTATCCCGCGGGAGTGTGATATTTTTCCGGGATAAAAAGTATCCTATGTTCCTCTCCAGGCTTCAAAGTATCTGTGTCCCAAATTTCAGCCAAATCCGTTCAGCCGTTTTAGCGTGATTAAGTAACAAACATACAAACATCCAAACATCCAAACATCTAAACTTTCACATCACTACATAGTATAAAACAAAGTCGCTTTCTCTGTCCCTATGTCCCTTTGTATGCTTAAATCTTTGAAACTACGCAACGGATTTTGATGCGTTTTTTTTAATAGATAGAGTGATTCAAGAGGAATGTTTATATGTACTTTTTATCCCGATATTACCACGGGAACGGGAACCACGCGGGTGAAACCGCGGGCGGCCGCTAGTATATTATAAAAGCGTCTCTGTCTGTCTGTGTGTTACACAATCACATCTAAACTACTGAACCGATTTGAATGAATTTTGGCACAGAGATAGTCTAGAGCCTGAGAAAGGACATAGGCTACTTTTTATTCCTGAAAAATATCACCTTCCCGCGGGATAACGTCGTGTACTAACACGCGGGCGAAGCCGCGGGCGGAAGGCTAGTAAAATATAAAAACGTGATCTACCGCATGTTTACAACTAATATGTAACCATGTTGCATCTTGTCAAGGGAAAATTATACTTATATTTTCTCATCAAACTCGTTTCAGGCGAGACGAGGTTTTAAGGGATTTTTTGTGTTGCTACTATTAATTTTATCATCCTTACTTATATTGTAAATGCGTCTCTGTCTGTCTGTGTGTTACACAATCACACCAAAACTACTGAACCGATTTGAATGAATTTTGGTACAGAGATAGTCTAGAGCCTGAGAAAGGACATAGGCTAATTTTTATTCCTGAAAAATATCACCTTCCCACGGGATAACGTCGTGTAGTACACGCGGGCGAAGCCGCGGGCGGAAGGCTAGTTTATAATATTAGAAGGACTAGGTAACAAGACATAAATCGGATTAAACATTGAAATAACATAAAAAGGCTTAAGTAAATAAATCTAAATTTTGTCTTACTTAAAAGTTGCCACGGCATGCAAATTGTGAAATGAAAATATACTTCTTGAGCAATTAAGAATACATTACAATACTTACCTGGAAAAAATATTTTATACAAGTGCACATCTTAAAAACTAAAAAAATACAACATAAAATGAATTAATTAATAATTTTACAAAAAGACAAAAAATAAATTAAAAGTTAAGTATAAAAAATATGATTTTGATTTAAAAAAATGTCAAATAAGACTAGAGTTCATTAGTTTAAAAATAATGTAGTTCATAACAATTGAATTAATTAAAATGAAAATAAATAAAAAAGATACAAATAAAACTCAAAATTATAAATGAAATTATTGAAATTATTATGGTACAGACGCGGCTATGAAAAAGGACTTTATCTCGTTTTTAAAACGTCCCAGCTTGTTGGAGAAAATATCAGCACTACATTCATTATGACGCTTAATCAAAAGATTATACTGCCTCTGCAGTCTATTCATCGTAGCGTGATGACCAAGGTTGGTCTTGCTACCTCTTACCGAGAATGGAACGTGGCTTATCGAGCGAGGAAGTTTAATGGGCACCTTTAAGTTAATCTTGCTGAGCAAGAAAGGACAATCCACAACTCCGTTGACTATTTTATATAACAACATGTAGTCCAGTAGCAATCTCCTATCGTCCAAACTCAGTAACTGAAAGAAAGAAAGACGTTTCTCGTACCTACGTGGATAGTTCTTTGGCTTTATGGGTCTGATAGGTGAGATGCCACATATATCGCTTCTGAACGCGCTCAATTCGTTTGACATGTACCTACATCATAAGTAACTAGTCTGTTTTTAAAAGTAAAAAGTAGCTGTATGCACTAGCCTTTGCCCGCGGCTTTCGCCCGCGTGGTATTTGGAGAACGCAAACCATCGTTTCATCCCAAGAGGTTGAATTTAACAAAACCCTATTAGTTACCGTCTCATACATAATGTTCAATAGGAGGACAGGCCATGGGTGTCCCGGTGCTTCTATCAGTAGGAGTAATTAGTAGAAGCACCCGGAAGCACTGTAATCTGCGTGCCAAATTTCAGCTGGATCCGTTCAGTAGCTTGAGCTGTGCGTTGATAGATCAGTCAGTCACCTTTTGTTTGTTTACTGTTCCTTTAACACATAATTTTTGAAGGAAAATTTCTTTAGCGGTATTGTGCACTTTTTGCACGGCGTCAGGACATGACCGTCAGATCGAAAATTCGTAAAGGGTTTATTACACTTGGCTAAATTCAGCAACTAATTAAGCATACATTGCTTGTTTTGATTTCATCACTTGCTACAAATGAGCTCAAAGAAAGCAACGTATGCTTAATTAGATACTGAATTTAGGCAAGGGTAATAAGCCCTTAAGACGGACACGTGGCCTGATCGAAAAACTGTTACAAAGAATACGAAGGCAAATTTCGCCACCATTTCCAAAATTGTAATAGCTCAAGTTAGAAAACGGGTGGCATTGAAGCCAGAAGACCTCGGTTCAAATACAGTCCGTATTTTTTTATTTTTTTTGTAAAATTCCTTTTTTTTTTAAGTTTAGGGAGCCCTTTTCACTTCTGCCGGCACTCCCGGAGTGAAAGGCGTTGCTTTTTTTTATATATTCCTATTTCAAAATGCTTTCTTTTTAAAAACTCGTCATCATCAGCCATTTAATGTCTCCACTGCTGAAACACAGGTCTTTCTTATGGATGGATAAGGAGAATGGGCCATGACATGACCCACCACGCGGGTCCAATGCGGATTGGTGGGTATTAACGACTGCAAACGCAGACGGGACCAACGGAGCACTATTATTTATTCTGTGCCAACGGGTTATCGTGCCTTCCGAAGCACGGAGGTGCTCGAGATAATCGAATTTGGTCACCCATCCCGTGACCGACCATTGTTGCTTAACCTCGACGAACGCAGGCCGAGCGCGCCAACCATTGCGCTACAGACTCCTCGCTTTTTTAGAACTCACGAAAAAAAGAAAAAGCACCAAAAAAGTCGGTATGCCTTGCCTACCACATTCTAAATGGGTCAGTTAGGTTGCATCATGCATAACTTATTTCTTCAAAAACTTAAGTGACAAATACCTTACAAAACAATGGTAGCTACAAAATACATGCAAATGTACAAGTTTAAACAATTTGTCATGGCCTGACGAGATTTCTATGTGATTTGGTTATGAATAGGAACACTGTACTACACAGTTAGACTAATTTTAGAAAATTTACTTAGAGGTGGTATAGATACCTTGTTCTTGGCAGAAAAAAAAACTTATATAGGTGTAATCTTTTTAATTTTCTATTCGTACAGGTAAAAATAAAATATACTTAGCTATTTGAATCAATTTTTTAAAATTACTCTCAGCAGTAATTTAAATATGTATTGTATTAAGAATAAGTAAGGAATAGACCAAAAGTCCACGTTCCAAATAGGAACAGTTCGCTCGGTTCAAACCTCCGTGCACTCAAACGTCCTCTACTCCAATTATCATGAGGCCACTAAACGCATAAACCGAGCTCTCACGAAACAACTAATTTGATTTGACTCCCTCAAGGCGCGCATTGGGACCGTTACTCTTTATGCGATATGGGCTGTCGAAGGCCTTGCTCAGATCTAGTTTACAGGATAGTAGTTAAGGTTTTTAAATGAAGAATTAGGCTTTTAAAAAAGTAATTTACGGTTGTCAGCTATGCTGCTAAGTCAGTTAGATTTTCTGAAATTTTAAAGTACCTAACAGTTATTTTAATTTTTAGTTTTTTGCATTCACAATGCAATTTTTATGATTGAAAAATGGAAAATGAAGTACCTATTTAGAAAAAATCGACCCGTCTCACAACCAGCTCCGATGGGACGCAAACCCACGACCTTTCGCTTTCCGGGCGACTGCTAACCTAACAGTTAGCTACATGCACATCTTAGATTTCTGTGCAAACTTTTCATTGAAATAAATTACCAATATATGCGTGAATCAATGCGTGAAAAGTGGGTTTATTTTAAGTAACAGTTACTGCCAAAATATAATGGTATTAACTATCTTAAGTTTTAAAAGTTATCTTAATCACGTATTAGAATTAATTAATGTTAACTATTGAATGATGTTGTCAGAAATGAATGATTCTAAACTAAGTTTTTGATTGCCTATAAAATTCGTACTTACTTAGATACTATGTTGTACTATTTGGGAAATTTAATAATACCAGTTAGGTTGTTATTATAGTTTGTATTGAATTACAATGAACAGAATTGTAATTAACATCTAATTATCTATTACTTACATAATAAGGTTTTTTGGCTGCCATTAAGTGTAAGTAAGTAGGTACTTGAAAAGAAACAATAATTTCATTTTTCTTAATATAACACAAATTTCGCACTGTTAACGGTTAAGAAAGACGTATTATTTGAAATCTAAGGCGCTAGCGAAACAATTGTAAATAAATAACTGGTTACTATCCCATATAATATTATTGTTTACTATCTCTTGTGGTGGGTCTATTGCTAGACGCAGAAACGCAGATTTTACTTTCAATGCTTACACAACTATTTCAACATACATATTTCTGTTACTCTATACTCATTTATTATAGAGAAACGATTAGATTTGAGTAGGTACCTAAGTACCATGCTGGTAAAACCGCAGAAAGCCATGTAATAGATAAACTCAAAAAATTCTGGACCCATTTTAAAAAATGTTTTATCATTAGAAATCTAGGTTAACTACATTATTTCTGAGTTACATACCTAGGCTATCCATACTAATATTATAAATGTGAAAGTGTGTTTGTTTGTTTGTTTGTCCGTTTTTCACGTCAAAACGGAGCAACGGATCAACTCGATTTTTGGTTTGGGGATAGTTTGGGAGCTGGAGAGTAACATAGGCTACTTTTTATTCTGGAAAATTATAAAATAAAAATGATTATTTTGTATAGAAAATCGATAAACTGTCGTACTATACAAAACCGCATCATATACAAGCCGCTTCCAAAGAGGTATGTCAAAGAGTATTGTAGGTAATCACTGACATTTCGTTTTAGCCGCTTTGGATTACCTACTGTATAAAAAACAGTGTTTAAAACTTTTTCGCGATTATTTATTTTCATCTGTCTATCTATAATAGATGTTGGTGATACGAAGTTTACCGGGTCCACTATAATTAATATGGCAAAACAACGTTGGCCGGGTCAGCTAGTATTCTATAAATTATCCCGCTATTCTCACGTGAGTATCAGTACTAATCGTATGTACAGTCGAACCAATTGAATTGCGACCCCAGAAAAAAATCTTTCCGTGTTCTGTGTGCGATCCATTGCGAATCGGTTTGTTCGACTGTACTTTGTTAAGATAGGCTAAACGAACACGCCTTTCTGCCGGTTCTTGTCTATAATCACATATTTTTTATTTTACATTTAAATTTTTTTTTCTTTTCTTTCCGAAGCAGAGCTGCCTATGACCCCAAACCCGTTATGCCGGCGCTACAAAAGAATGTGAACCGAACGGTAGCGACTGTGCAAACATTGTGAACAAACATACATACAGACGTGGTGTACCAATTCACACTTGCGACAAGGCTGGGTCATTTAAATATGGAGAATTGAACTTTTGGAGCACGAATAGGTAGATATAGGCGGTACGATAATTTTGTAAGTATAACTATTATGAAAATGGGATTTTGACCATTTTTAAATATAACGGCTGTTGCACACTGATCATGGAATCACTGAATAACCTGGACCACTCAGGTCCAGGGGACGATGAGAACTACCCAAATACGGTTGGTTATAACTATAGATTCAGTAAAATGTTTGATTCTATAACATATTTTACCCGCGTGGTACCCGTTCCCGGGGAATATCGGGATAAAATATAGAATGTAGCTCTCTAATAGTCAAAGAATTTTCTTAATCGGTCGAGTGGTATTTCGGAGTCGATTTAACTCAAACAAACAATAAAAATTTTCCTCTGTATAATATTAGTAAGTATAGATAATATAAATCAATATATAAATTAAGACTAAGGAAGAAGATCTAAGAAGAACAGCATAATCTGTTAATGAAGAGAGCTATCCGTCGACAGTATTGGAGATAAACACTGTCATGGAGTTGCTCTCTTTATGAACGGATGCTGGTTCAGCGGACGACGAACAACAACTTGAAGACAGAAAACCAACATGCGGATGCTCGCTCAACGGTCTACGTCACAGAACACGGAAGATTTTTTTCATACTTTCCATGTTCTGTGGTCTACCTACGTCTGCGATCAAAACGGAGGCGAACCACATGAAGACAAGAACAAACTAAACGAATGAAATAATGAACCGTCTACTGTATTCATTACAGTTATTGCAGTTACAGAAATATTGGATGCTTTTTTACACGACTGCAAAGAAAGTTAATATTTGTATGTGCGTGTGAGTTTCTTTACTCCACCATTACTTTTGAATGTCTTAACGGATTTTAATGTATGAAATATCATTAGAAATTTTATTTCGTGAACGGATGCTAGTTCAGCGGTCGATGCACGACCCTGAAAATAAATAACTTAAAAGATGTAAATTTCTGGTATCTCTTAATATAAAGTTCTAGGTATTGATTGCTCGCTTTTCACGCAACTAAGGAATAAATAAATAAATAAATATTTTCATACAATCACACCAATTATCTTAGCCCGTAGTTAATTTCTTAAGAAACTGAGTCTACGTGAACTTGATAACGGATAAATATATACTTAAATACTTTTTGTTTGTAAATACATACTTAATATACATAGAAAACACCCAGACCAAGACAAATAGACGTGTTCATGCACACAAATATTTGTCTTGTTCGGGAATCGAACCCGAGACCTCTGGCGCAGAAGGCAGGTAGTTCACCCCTGCGCCAAATCGGTCGTCATAGAATAGATTGTCATTTTGAGATTTGCGCAGTTTTAATTTTTGCTCATGTATTTTCTTGGGCGAATGTAAAAATTAGGCATAAAAGTAGATACACAGAATCACGGATAGGTACCATTACCACGAAGTCGGATACCATAATACCATACATGTTAGTATTATAAAAAATAGAGCACTTGTAAGTATATTGTATTTGAATTACAAATATAAACTAAACAAGACGTTATCTTATTTAGTTGAGTACTTACACTTATATTTGTTAGGTATATGATAACGTTACTTGAATATTTTGTAACATTAATGTTAATATTTAATTAATGATTGTGTTTTAATGCAGTAGGTACTGTTAGTCAAATAGAAGCTGAAGGATGGAAGACGTAATTCTACTCAAATAAGTAGGTAGGTACTTACTGTAGATTGGGTACAAAGTACTTCGTTCGTAGGAAGTTAGGTAGGTACTTAGGTAGGTATTATAATATTATTAATTTAAGATTTATAAATTCTAACACTGCACATAACTCCCTAGGTAGGTACTTATAACATCACTGTTTGGGAGATCGCAGTAAGGCCCGTTCATTGACATAAAACAAATTTGAAAACGGCGGGATAATCCAAAATAGGCAGGTTGGTACCTTAAAAACACAAAATCACTCATTCTGGGATAAAATATGTTTTTATGGGTTTTTATTTTATTTAATCACAAAGTAAATATCTCTGTCTTAGAGTCTGAGACTTAGACGAAGATTTTACTTTATGCACTAGTTAGTAAAAATCGATTTTATGCAGCCTATACCCAACATAAACACGAACTTTACGAGCATGAGAAGTGAAAAACTCATTTTTTTTGACTATGGAGTCAAAGTCGAAAACAATTTGGTTTCGGAGATATGATACAAGACAAGGTAAGACTTATGTCTTCTAAGACCGAAAACAATTTTTTCAGGATTTTACGCGCTGCACGTTCAATATGCCACCTGGTGGCAAACTGATATAAAATTGAGGATCAGGTGGGTGATACCACCTGACACCCAGGTGAATGAAACAAGTATTTTAATCATACCAAATCGTATTAAGATGATGTTATTTATTTCACTTACTAGCTGTTGCCCGCGACTTCGTACGCAAGTTGTAGTGACTTTTGTGTTCGTTTAGTTTATGTGTGTTTGTTGCCTAGATTTCATAACGCTCTTCTTGAAGTCCTATTCTCTACTAAAAGGGTCTAAAGCAGGCTAGGATATGAACATGGTATGTTGTTATCATAATAATATGCTGCATGAACATAGTTGAACCCTCATTCATAGATTTGTCCATCTTTCAAGAATCTTTTTCTCAAGTATGCGTGGGAAATCAAGCTGAAATTTATGTCAAATTAAATACTGAAGTCTGCAATCCCTTAGAGGCGAGAAAAAAAAAACTTCTCTTCTCTTCTTCATAAATCAAAAGGGCCACTTGCATCTCGATTTTATTTTAAATCCCATTTAGCTACTTGTTGTTACCGATCTCGATTTAAATTTAAACCGCTATCTAGGTCGGTTTAGGCTGTCAAATCTCGATTTACAGTAAGTTGTGATAAGTATAGGAAAAATGTGATAGTAAAAAACCACGAGCCCTATAAAATCCAATAAAGCCCTATCAAATCTTTCCTCTTTATGATGTGAGTATAGATTTATTTCGCAAATACAGTAACATTAAATTCCGTAGCTATATATAGACCTACCTACACTGTCCTACACATTGTCGGTTCTCTTCAGTTTGTGCTATCTTCAAAACCCATCGTTGTCGTTGATATCAGAAGATAAAACTTTACAAGTACCTACCTACTCTACATATAATATCTACCCAGTTTGCAAGAACCGATGTTTATAGAAATTCTTAAAAAAACTTTAAAAGCAACATTTTAAATCCGAAATTTTAACTGAATGTAAAAATTTAATATCTGATGCTGCTTGATACTTTGTTTTGTTGATGTCTTGATATTTTGATTTCTTACTTTAAAAAATGAGTTTTTGTCATATGATTAATAAAAAAATGTGTTTCTTTCTTTTCTTGCTAAATTGCTTTAGACATCGACCGACAAAATCAATCATGAAAATATAAAATTTGTTTTTTCAGGTTTAAGTATACAGGGTGTTTTTCTATAAGTGCAATACCTCTAAGGTGGTGATTGTACTCATGAATATGAACAACTTTTAGTATGAGGCCAATTCTGCAACTTCACAAAAAAAAAGCTGTTCCATACATTCTGGTCAAGTAGGTATTAACAAATTGTATGAAACAGCGGATTTTTTTTGTTGAGTTGCAGAGTTGGCCCCATAGTAAAAGTTGTTCATATTCATGAGCACAATCACCACCTAAGAGGTATTGCACTTATAGAAAAACACCCTGTATATTAAAAACAGATTACTTATTTAATTTTTCGGAGTAGGTAACTATTAACTTTTGTAAATAACAGTGTTCATATTTGGTTTGGTTTGATAATAACTATTAATATAACGAAATCACAGCAATGAACAAGCTTTCCAAAAATACCCAGTAGGTAAATTAGAACCTTTTTTAGCCGCAACCTCTTTAATTTTCATCACACAAATCCTAATGTAAACTAATTCATCTCCTCGAGAAGTGTGCACACAACATTCTTGTATTATCACTATCAGACCACGATAAGGAACTGATAAGAGACTCAAACAAGATTGGGTCACCTGTCTTGTTGGTAGTTTGATACTAAAAACAGGACATGTAAAGAGGAAAATTATTTTTATCTACGGGTAATAGTTGATTCACTTTGCAACTAGCACGCGTAGCATTATATGACAAACCCGAGAAGAGTTTTGTCTACCTCGGAAGTCTATAATTGACCGCCTAACAATAGGTTTGTCTCAGATGAAATGTCATTTGTGACGTTTCGATGTAGACAAAACCTTTCTCAAGTTCATCATGCTACCCGTGCAGTAAACAGGATGGGCAATCCCAAAGCCATCTTCTATCTCACTCGTTGCAGGGGCGCAAGCAGCCGAGAAATAATAGCGGGCCATGGCAAGCCACATCGCTCGCAGAAGTTCTGTGACCGCACCTGCTCCAACGGCAGGCGCGGTCGCAGCCTGAAATTTTGGAGAGGGTCAATAATAAAATATGTCGAGTAAATTAGACTATTATTGCACAATACACAATTTTATTGCACAAATTATAAAACAAATGGAAGTCTTCTTAGTTCTCAACGAAGTTTTTACACGCCTTAGCCTAGATTTTTTTTTAAGCCACAACGCGGTAGCATTAGGTCTTCATCACACCTGATGGAAAGTGGTGATAAGGCCGAAGGTGGAAGCGCACTTCTCTCAGAATCCTCATCACTCCGGAACACAATAATAACCCCCTTTGACCCCCCCCCCCCCCCCCCCCCATTTCGGAGCGCGACTGCGTTGGGGAAGAATGGTTTTAGAGTGGCGACCACGAACTGGACGATGCAGCGTAGGACCACCTTCAGTAGGTGGACCGATGACCTGTCCTCTGACGACCTGTCCTCTGTCACAAACCATGCCAAACGGAATCGGATTCTAATTCTGTGCTCTCTTTGTCTACCTACTGTCACCATGAAGCTCGACTCAATACTGAGGTAACTGGAGAGTGCAGTACGAACAATTTTTTGTGACCACAAATTACACAGTGGCTGTCTTCCGTCTCACCTACACTTTAAAAAAATACGTATGGTCATATGAGACACCTGACAGCCACTACATACTAAATGTCAAATTTGCTGGTGTTCACTTTTTTATTCAGGGTGAGAACTCCAGTATTAAGTCGAGCTTCATGACTGTCACTGTCTGTATCACTACGTCACTGTAGAAACAGTGCATTCATTCCGCTGTCGTCGGGAGCGTTCCAGACGGTTCGTGAATCAGGGGGCAGATCAACGTTCTCGTAAAAACGACTCCGTAGCTCAGCGGTTAGAGCATTCGCTCGGACATAGAAAGGTCGTGGGTTCGAGTCCCATCGGAGCTAGTTGTGAGACGGGTCGATTTTTTCTAAGCTACTTCATTTTCTTGAGTTTCCTTCAAAAAAGTCGGCGCCTACAAAAATAAAAAATATGCTGCTTACCGCTGTGTTGTTTTATTTTGACACCCCTTCTATTAATCCTCCACGTGTATGACCGACCCACAGCCATCTCTATCGGTAGAAGACGATAGAGACGGCGACATGAATGCAATGCAACATGAATCGTTATGTGGACAGCACGGTTCAATCTTAAGTCATCAGTTTCCAGTGTCACCTATAGGTGACACTGAAAACTAAAGGGTTAATGCCGCGATTTAATCGCGAAGTTAGCCGCTATGCGCGGTAAAGCACCCCTTCATCATTTCAGCCGTACGATGCCCACTGCTGGGCATAGGCACCCCTTAACCTCAACGTTTTTTTTTATTCACAGCGGGGTAGTACCTACTTAGCCTTCATCACACCTGATGATAAGTGGTGGTAAGGCTGAAGGTGGAAGCGCACTACTCCCGGAAGCCTCAATCACTGAGGAACTGGCTATCTTATCTGTAACTGCCGGAATACAATAAAGCTGAAAACATCATTGATAAGGCGTCAGACTTAGATAAGATGGTGGTAGCTAGCCAGGCGGACTAAGAACAAGTCCTAGCACCAACCAAGCCGAATACAATATGTACCCCCACTGGGAATCGAACCCGGGACCTCTGGGTCTGAAATCGGTGGTATGAACTACTAGAACACAGAGGCAACACGCCTTTCCTTACTCCCGCATCGCATGCGTTTAGGATTGGATTACATCTGGCAGCACGGAACAATACTTTCCTATGCTGCTATCCTTTTCTGTCTCTCAGAATTGTCATTTGCTAGAACGAGGAAGAGCGCGCGTATACGGCCGACTTGTCGATTCCACCGCTCTGTTCTAGTTATAAAAATAATAATAATAAAAATTATATTTAAAAAACCTTTTATTTAAAATCAAGCTTTTATTCGAATGTCCTAAAAAGAATAAAATAAACTTTGTATCAAGTCAAATCCCACAAATTTATTACATTAAACAAATTATATGTTTTAAAAGCTTGTCGCTTTAATTTCATATTATGTCAAATATAAGTTAAAGCAGTGTTTAGTGCAAGCCCAGTAACAATAAAACCTCGCGACAAGCTTTTAAAACATATAATTTGTTTAATGTAATAAATTTGTTGACTTGATACAAAGTTTATTTTATTCTTTTTAGGACATTCGAATAAAAGCTTGATTTTAAATAAAAGGTTTTTTTAAATATAATTTATTTTTGTATTTTTAGTTATTATTGGACGTGTTTCTAAGTCGCTTCATTTCATTTAATGCATCATTATTGCATAATCGATTGCTAGTTAATTTATTACAGTTTAGCTCTTCAACTGCATCAAGTCTGCAAGCACAAATATATTTTACCACCAAATAGAGATTGTAGATTCTTACTACTGACACACACATATTCATTAAATACAAGGCATATTCACATAGGTATGAGAGAAGGTAGCACTGTATTACGAACAAGAATAGAAAAAACAAAATTAGACCCAATAAGACAAAAAGTTCCAAATAAAAATGTGTGTGTGCCGTGCCGCAGCAGTACTCAATGGTCGCAGTTCAGCGTCAATATATTACTTGTCTTACAACGCAAGCAAACGCTGATTTTCAGTTTAGTAAGTACTTCAAAAATAAATATTAAAGAACAAGACACATTTATGTTTCTATCAAAGTTGATAAACATAATACATAAAGAAAAAAAGGATTTTTCTTTTCTGTAGGTAGACTATGGTTGTATTACCTAACTTGGAGCCATCTGTCGTTGACTTTAGTGAACTATTTATGTTCAAAGTGACATCTAGTATAGTGTGCCAATCTTTTCTGTTTCGGTGACTATCTTAGGAACTAAAACAGTTTTCGTACGACAGTCAATTTTGACAGCTAATTTCGCATTGCAAGTGGCTCCTCTGTCACGACTGTCACCGGAACAGAAAAGCTTGTGGCACTGTAGGGTCTGAATCATGAAGCTCGACTTAATACTGGTATTAAGTCGAACTTCATAGGTCTGAATATAGCAACTTCGCGTTTTTTGCTTCTTTTTATAGTTCGTTCGTTATAGTCCCACACTCCTGTCTGTTCCGGTAACAGCCGTGACAGAGGAGCTACTTGCAATACGAAATTAGCTGTCAAAATGGACTGTCGATGTCGTATGAAAACTGTTTTAGTTCCAAAGATTATCACCGGAACAGAAAAGCTTGTTGCACTATAGTTCTTGTAGCCGCTATACACGTCCAGACCAGACCTAACCGCCGATTTGGTGCGGATGAACTTTGCTGTAAAGCAAATATAATCCGTGCTACACACGTTCGTCGTACCAAATCAAAATCAAATCACAATCAAAAAAGCTACACCAAATCTGGCCTTGGCCAAGGCTTTGTATCACATCACTGGACAAGGCCTTGTATCACATCACTTTTTCTTATCAAATAGGTACTTACAGAAATCACCTGGATTTGCCAATGCAACGGGCTTGTAAAGAAAAAGACCTATTAACAAAAAAAGGTCTTGGATTTGAAAAAAATTGAACGGTACCTGTTACAAAAGAATGACGAAAAATTCTTCAAAACCATTTCGAGTGGCCTGTAACTGACAGGGAAACTTCATTTTTAATTAAATGTTTCATTTTTTTAAGTAAGTAACTGAGAAGAAGCCTAAGTCCCAGGGGCTTTAAATTAATGTCTTAATAGAAATAATAATAAATTTCACTTCTCATGCTCTAAAAGTACGCAAATATAGCCCTACGAAGCGGGACTAAATAACCACTTTAGTCCCTAGGGAGTAAAATGTAACTACTTTTTTAATTTCCTTCATGTGACATTAGATAAACTCAAACAGCCAGTGAATATACTATTAATTGTGAAATGTGGACCATTTTCATTGCGAAAATGTTAAGACGTTTTTTGTTTCATGGTTTTTCCGCAAGGAAGGTGCTTTGTGCAAAAGTTTGTGACTGGTTTAGCGGAAAAAACTGACTGAGACTTTTTGGCGCCATTTTGGCGGGTTAGGTTGAGTGGATATTTTAATTTACCGCAATTTGTTTTATAGTGGACTTTGTGACTAAAGATAGGTGTGGTTTTGTACCCCAAGTGTCTACGCAACTGGAAGATATGTGGAATGATTAAAACATGCGCTATCTCGGTAAAGTGATGCCGAGTGTTTTATTATAGTGGTGACTACCTCAGCAAGAATTATCGAAAAGGCTGGCTTGACACACTTGACGCCAAAATACTCCAAGGAGCATTGGAATGTAACACACCTACATTCCTATGAAAACTTAAGAAACTATAATAAATTAATAATACTCAAGAATTGGCAGTATGGGCCTGTCCTACAAAAGGGCGAATATTTTTACTACTACTACTACTACTGACCGCGAAAATTTCAGAATTTGTTAAATGTTTTTGTACTAAATTGACTAGTTTTCTCGCACTCGAAGTGAAAAAATCAGTTTGCACCTCGAGACTAAACGCTAACTTAATATACCCTCGGTTTCATTGACTCCCTCGCACGCTCGGACGCCAAAAACTTAGTTTAAGATCTCAAATGTACCACATGAAATGCAATTAATAAATATTCTATTCTATTCTATTCCAAACCACCTCTGGTATATAATGGGCTTTGTTTAGTCCCTCGTTATAAAATCTACTATTGATAATCTCAAATTTATGTAAATAGTATATTATTGCATACTTTTCAAAACTGCATCAAACATTTTTACTGCTTGGTATGTTTTTTTAACAGACAGTTTTTTTGTCTCCTGACTCTCCTGAGCAATTATGTGACATGGACTCATGTTCTTTATCAAATTACCAATTCAAATCGGCTGTCGGGTTGGGACGTGTGTTCGATTACTAGTTGAATTTAGAGTGTGCGCTAGATAAGTCTGCGCGGGGTCAAAATCGAATACTAATATTTTCCATAAGCTTAGAACAAAATAATGTACTGTAACTAGCCCCATAAACGCCCCAGTCGCAGAGTTATCTGACACGCGCTCTGAAGATTGCGCTCACTGAATGCTCGCTGATTATAACTTTATGGTATACATTGACAATGTGTCAAGCCATGGCCCGCTATCATTTCTCGGCTGCTTGCGCTCCTACAGGCCATGCTGCTCGGATTGGCAACGTCATAAATGTCAATGTCGCACCACTAATCCTAATTTCTTGTATGCATGAGATGAGATGAATTCCTGATTATACGCGTATTATTTTAATCAAATAATACGCGTACATAACTAAGGGTTGTTTTATTTTAACTATATCACAGTCACGAAAATGTTTATTAAACACTCCTACTGATGTTGTAAGCTCCCAGTCGGCTCGAGGTATCGCACGAATCCATCGCTGACGCAGTGTTCCTCCTTCGGGAATCCAAATCTTTCGAGATCCAAGGTTTCATAAGTAATTTCCAACAATGATCACGTATTTTATTTTAACCAACGTGATTGGTTAAAATAGTGGTTATTTTTTTTGTGTCATGTTCTACATCTACAGGTCTTCCGAGGCAAAGTCGCTCTCTGAAATGTCAACGCGATGAACTAGTTTGACCTAGGAAAAACTAGTTTGTCCTAAAATCGGGTTGAAAAAAAATGAGACCTTCAAACCCCCCCCCCCCCGGATTAAGGGCTACGGGCGGGGACTTTTGCTATGTTTACCTCCTTATTAGCCCAAACAAAGTTACAAGCATTTACCTCTATACTGTTTTTTGAGTGTTCGTTGATTTTTACTTCCACATAATTTGAGAGTTATCGCCTAACCTGGCAACACTACACGATTGTTTATTTATATAGAACAAAGAGTAAAGTGTATAGATCAACAATCTTTTCTGTTCCGGTGACAGCAGCGCTGGTTGGACAGTGCAATGCAATGCGATGACATTATGAACAAAACACGTTAGTTCCAGTTTTGGCCACCGGAACAGAACACGTTGACGTCATCTACTGCAACGTTGCCGCTTTTCCAAGGAGCATGGCTTGTTACCATAGATATAGCTTGTTACAAGTGCAACGAGTGAGATAGAAGATGGCTTTGGTCAAGCACGTGTCAAGTAACCATCACAACAAAACAAGAATATAGTACTATGCGATTAATATAAGAATAGGATAGGGAATCCGCCATGTTGTGACGTCAAGCTGTCAAAGTGCTGTCAAACTAACTTCACTTCACTTCAGAATGGTGTGCAAAAAAATAAATTTATCGTTAATCAGGCAGGGGGCTGATCATGTCATAGCTTAGATACGATAAATAATGATGTTCGTGCAAACCAAAACATATGAATAATTTGCAGATAATAATTATACAAATCATTAACTTGATTTTTTCGGAAAGTATAGAACTCATGAAAGTATGCTTTTACGAAAATGATCAGGTAATTTGAATCTCAATTAAATTAAAATTTTGTGATATTTAACTGAAACCATTTTTTCATACATTGTTCTGATGCTTCAATAACACAGAATAAATTGAATTTTGATTATTTACTGGTTTAAGAATTTAAATAAAACAGGAATTTAAGATGAAAATAATTTAATAATCAACTTTACAATAAAATTGGTAAATTGGGGGTCCCGTGAAAAATTGTTTTGGTCTATCATGGTAAAAGGATTGGCCAGCTAGAGTCTGCACGTTGATTGAAGTTAGATTCGGCAGAATCTAGCTGTTACCAGGGTGCGCCGGGTATTGGTATCACGGGGAACTATTCAATCGAGCCACTCGGGGAGGCGCCTTTCGTGAATCCGCCAATTGTAAATCAAAACACAACACATTATGCTTGCTAATGCTATTCCACCTCTAACTGAAGACTTTTCCTTCTGACATTGCAAAGTACTGTAGAAATATGTTCTAGTATTTTATCAAAGCTTTGAACAAATACTCAAATACCACATGTGTCCAAACATTTGTTCAAATGTTTGTGCTATGTCTGGCGCCGGCGGCATAAGGAAGGGCATGAGCAGTAAAGTTGTGTACAAAAAAAAGGGAAGAAGGTAAATTTAAAAAATAAAAATCTTTGTTTTGAAAGTGGCAATACCCAAACCACCTTCTGCCAAAATAAAAATAAAACTATTTTCATTTTGTTTTGCACTTTCTTGCGAACTGTACCTTTTCAGAGTGAAGTTTGTCAACAACCCGTCCTATTCTTATAATAATCGCATAGTACTTGAAAATTTGCAAGAATTCTGAATTGGTAACTGTACTGTTTATATATTTAATTGCATTGTCATCGGAACTAAAGGTGAATTCCAAATTTCAGCTCAATCGGACATTGGAAAGTGGGTCAAATTTAGCTCGCAAGATTTGACGAACGGACATACATGCATACATGCATACATACACTGCAAGTTAAATAAAAGCTTGTAAAAAATATATAGGTACACGGTATTTTTTTTTAATTTAACAATCTAGCTGTTCCATACATTTTTATTAAGTAGGTACCTACTTAAATATGTTTGCACTTTTGTATGGAACATCTGTTTTTTTTAGTTGTTTGTTTTCATGAGTTAAAATAATCCCTAAAATTAACCGGGGGGGCGGGTGTTAAAAACACCCGTGTGTTTTATATGAAATTTCTTACTAACAAATACTTACTTACTAACACACGATAAGTAAATTTTATGAATTGTTTTTAATTATATAGTTTATTACTATTGTTATTGACGGTTCTAGTTTTTCTTTTAAGTTTCCCTTCTACCTCCCTGCTGTGACACCATTGCGGCTTAGGCTGCTAAGCCACAGCGCCATCGAGTTTTTCATACTATAATACAGTTATTATAACAGGGATTTTTTTAACACCATCCAAAAATAGGGAGCGTATCGTAATAACAACAGCATGCATAATATACTAGACGTCAAAAATGGAGTCTGGAAAGGCGAAAGAGTAGGCGCAGGGGAGGGGAGGGGCGTAATCATCATTCGGCGCATGGTGGTAAGGCAGAAGCCCCGGTTTTGGCCACTGTACCGGTTTCGGCCACTTTTTGCTCTAAAAGTTTTCTAAACAACTTTTTGCCATTTTTGCTAAAGGCAATTAAAATAACGTATATAGGTAATAATAACAACCGTTAGAATTTTTTATGTCATACGATTTCTTTTCAATAAATTCCATTTTCTGTTTTAAAAAATGTTTTGTATGAAAATTTTAAGAAATTTGTTTTGGATGAAATAACCTTTGTTTTTTACAATTAAATTTTTGTTTTGCAATTGATTGGTTTCTAGCACATTAGAATATATTGATTTAACCTGGGTTTGGTTTTGATTTTTCGCTATACTTACAAAAGTTTAACTATCAATAAGTGGCCAAAACCGGTACCTACATTTGGCACCTCTCACACATTTTGTGTTATATACAAAAAACTATTTCACTTTTTCAAATTTGTATTATGTAGGTAGGTACCTTTAACCCTTTAGTTCGCAGAACAAAAAAATCTCAAAATTCGTCACTTTTCCTATTTATGCGCTTTATTTATGGATTAAACCTATCCAGAAAAACAATAAAAAAAATATATTATGTGCCATTTTCGAGAAAATATATGTCGTTGAGGAACGACATTGCGCGTCCCCCAAAGATGTAGGTTGAATAATGTATGTCGTTCACCACCAACACTGCGCCATTCTCTAGGAAGGATATTAGGGAGATAAAATACTGTTTCGTTAATCTTTTATTAACATAACTTAACAAAATCAAAGAATACTCATTCATTAACCATGACAATATAAAAAACACTACCCTTCCCGGTACTGTTCAGTTTCTATATGTCGATGTCCTAGCATAAGCCGCTCTAGCAGAGACTATCGAAGACGCTAGACTGATGCTGTCTGAGGACTATGAGGACAACGCACTTCGACCTAATCCATCAAAGACTGAATCAAGTTTAGATATTTTATATAAGAAAGCGTGAAACATCTCGTTTTGTGATGTGTTGCCCATAATGTCAAACATAAAACTACTATAGGTAATCTCGGGGCCTGCTCCCAGGATATGACTCTATATCGTATCAAAACCACTGCCAAAACTCAAAGTAAGAAGTTAGCTTGAAGGAAAACCTGCTTTTTCGACTCACTTCAGCATCATGGGGCACTTTTCCACAGGTCCTCCCAACAACAGGGTTCTCACTATGATTTCGTCGGGTGAATATGCGCGTCCAGTTTGGCACCGCTTTACGCATACAAAGAAGGTAAATCTAGCCCTGAATAAGACCTGTCGCATCATAGGCAGGTGCCTCAAACACATAAAAAAGGAATGCTGTGCGCGCTTTCAGGCAAACCTTCTTCTGTAGTTCGCTGAGAGATAGCCTGTACTGTAGGGAAACTCAAACAGGAGAATGATAACAAGCATTCTCTCTACGGTCAAAATTGTTATCGAAAAACAAACATTGTTAAACATTTTCTCAAGCTTAATCGATTATCATGCAAAATGAGCTATAAAACATTCAGGAAACCAAAAAAACTTAGTTATATACTATTAAAACAATTTCGCTAGCTAACGGGCAGTGTCGTTAGAGAACAACTAACAAAGCATTTTGTAAGTTGCTGTATACTTCGCAGTGTTGTTCATGAACAACATACCTGTTCTCAACATCATAAGTCGTGATTATAAATGCTAGTAACACATTTTAACACATAAACAAATTCAGTAGGGACACTATCTTAGAAAAACAGTGTGCATTCCGCATTTTGAGAAATAAAAACCCATAAAATTAAAATAATTTAACTTTGAACAGAAATTCTAGACGCCATCATGACTAAGAATGACAATAAAAGTCACTTTGAGCGCATTAAGTGACAGTTTGATTTTTTTCCATGTTTCCCTTCGTTTCAACCATAATGTAAACACGAATAATAATTTTCAAAAAATGCGACTCTCAAGCCATATTTTTTTGTTTGACATGTTGTTGAGGGACAACACTGCGAATTAAAGGGTTAAAGGTAGATAAATTACCTATTATTTAAGATATAATTTGTGTCTTAAATACCTGAGACCATTTTAGTACTTAGTGCTTAAAAGTCAAAAAATCGTTAACGAATTTTTTTAGGATAACTTTGAATGGTATTAAATCAATATTTCACTAATGAGTGAAGTGATGATTTAGATGGTGTTTAAAAAATCTCCTGTAAGTACTTATATTGGTATTATCTTCAGAATCGGAAAATGTTAAACAAAATTTTATCAACCTCAAAGTAATTTTAACGACTGATATCCGTTTCTGAATAATCAAGTTAAAGTAGGTACTCAAACACACACAGACACATAGATTTATTGATAAGTCTTCGCTTTCGCTACGAAAGTGACGACCAATCATTAATCTATGCATGCACCAACACTACAATAATTTTATCAAATGGAAATTATCGTTAACTGATACTGTTAAACATTTAATTTTGATAACACATTATCAATTTATTGTCATTAAATGGAAATCAGTGTAACAACCATTTCACAATATGGCGGAAAAAGTGTGTTTAGTTGTTTTGTTTTTATGTTTATTTCAAAGTGCAGTGTGTGAAATTTTGTGTGACACGGCATTTTGTCCCGTAAGTTATTTAGGTTTTTAATTTTCGGTTTGAAAAGGATCGAATTAGGTACATTATATTGAGCAATGAAAAGAAAAAGTTCTTGTATAATCTTGTTAATGACTCATTTTGGTACAGTGGCAGCACTTTCAATATGGTAACTCACTCCAACCAATAAAGTTCTTCTTCCCTCAGTTTTATTCACGCGGTACCCGTTCCAGTGGGAATATCGGGATAAAATGTAGCCTATGTCAATAACTAAAAATATAGGATCTATCCTACACTACACTCTATCCTACACTACACTACACTACACTCTAGTGCGGATTTCTAAAGGTGAAAGAGTTTTTAAAATAAGTTGAGTACCTAGTTTTTGAATTTAGGTACCAATTGCACAAACTACAAACACACTAACAAATAAAAAAATATAAATCTTTCCTCTTTATAATATTAGAACCTATAGAAAGAATAGACCGAAGCAATAATGTTAAAAATTGATGCCACAACCTCGGAATAAAAAAGGAGAGACTGGACGTGTAGAGGCTGTTTTTTGTATCGGTCAAAATAAGATAGAGTTAAGTTAATCAGATAGAATTAAGTTAGGATAAGTATTTGACCTTTACAGAGAGACCTTTAATGATCTTTCCAGAAATTCGTGACAGATACAGGCTGCGGGGCCACCTCGCCCAACTGCGACATCAACAACGCGACGCACAGCGGGCTGCGGTTGCCGTCGCCGACGCTATGCAACTGTTGCAGCTTCTGTCTGCCTCTCATTGGTAAACATCATAGATCAATGATTGATCTCCGCGTTAGATAAGGCTAGATTAGATACCTCGCTTGAGACATAGCTCCGAAATAAAAAGTTGGACCGTCTTTAACACGGCATTTGACAAATATGCTGGCGGTATCTATTCGTAGCAGACGAGGAGACGAGGAGACTTCGTGGCTCGGACCAATCATTAGGTAATTTAGGTTGTTACAAAAATTATAAATTGTAATCGGTAGCACCTCGACCATCTGCGACATCAACAACACGACGCACAGCGGGCTGCGGTTGCCCTCGCCGACGATATGTAATTGCTGTTCTTCTGTCTGCCTCTCATTGGTAAACATCATAAATTAACAACGATTGATTTCGACTAGACGACTAGATACCGCGTTACCTGAAACAATCAATTCAATTGTAAAACCAATTTTGCTTGAGACATAGCTTGGAAATTCTCGGATCGTTCTCTAGGCTCTAGCACGTCTTGAATATGGCCACTATTTTAGCTACATTTTTCAAATATGCTTGAAATATCTATAGTTGTAGCAAACGCGGAGTCATCGTGGCTATCACCAATCATTAATATGTGACATCAACAACGCGACGCACAGCGGGCTGCGGTTGCCGTCGCCGACGCTATGTAACTGCTGCAGCTTATGGGCGTTTGTGCACTACACTGAATTTTACCGATCCGGAAAAAAAATGGATGCTTGTACTTTGATAATTAATCATTTATAATAGTAAGAATTTATTTATTTCGTGTAGTTTCAATGTTTCAAACCTTAAACTACACGAAATAAATAAATTCTTACTATTTTAAATGATTAATTATTAAAATATAAGCTTCCGTTTTTTTCCGAATCGGTAAAATTCAGTGTAGTGCACAAACGCCCTATGTCTGCCTCTTATTGGTAAACATCATAGATCAATTATTGGTCTCCGCGTTCGTTGGTTTCACCGCGTTAAACCATGCAGTACAGCCCTAGTTCTCATGCATTTCAACAATATACCGAAGTTCATTGGTGTCTGTTAAGGTTTAGAGGGTGGAAAATGTTATGCCCCCAGTACACGATGGCCGATCATGGTCGGCGACCATGACCAATACATCGTAAATTGACACTTTTGAAAGAACCTTTTTAAACTTGTTCGTTCAAAAGTGTCAATGTACGATGTATTGGTCATGGTCGCCGACCATGGTCGGCCAACCTGTACTGGGGGCTTTATCGTCGTTTGTATGGAGGTCGCTTGGTACACACCCAACAAACATTTTAGTCGTAATAAGTGAATGTGACTGAAAGTGCTAAAAACATCGTGTTGAAGTAATTTTAGAAATAATACAACTTAGAGCCCTTTACCTTTATACAACCACTAAACGACACTAAAATGGTCTTTACGACCGCTACATGACTCTATTACGATACTGAGTCGCATAAAGTGGGCCTTTTTGGTGTTCATGGCGACGTCGCGGCGACCTACAAATGTCCTCTTAATGTATTCGTGTTTTTCCAGGAGAGGGTGAGCACTGCAGCGTGGGCGGCCCAGGGATGGGCACCACCGTGGGCCGGTGCGGCGCGGGGCTCACCTGCGTGCGGGAGACCGATGGAAACTTCTGTAGGAGAAGTGAGTTTGCTTCGTCTTCAGCCATTTAATGTCCCCATTACTGGGGCATAGGACATCCTTATGGATGGATAAGGAGGCAGCGTGGGCGGCCCAGGGCTGGGCACCACCATAGGCCGGTGCGGCGCGGGGCTCACCTGCCTGCAGGAGACCGATGGAAACTTCTGTAGGAGAAGTGAGTTTGCTTCATCATCAGCCATTTAATGTCCCCATTGCTGGGGCATTAACCTTCCTTATGGATGGATAAGGAGGCAGCGTGGACGGCCCAGGGTTAGGCACCACCGTGGGTCGGTGCGACGCGGGGCTCACCTGCCTGCAAGAGACCGATGGAAACTTCTGTAGGAGAAGTGAGTTTGCTTCATCATCAGCCATTTAATGTCCCCATTGCTGGGACACAGGCCTTCCTTATGGATAGATAATGATTAAGGAGAATGGGTTCTGGCGCCACCACGCGGGATCAATGCGGATTGGTGGGTATTAACGACTACATATGCAGCCAGGACCAACGGCTTAACATGCTTTCCGAAGCACACAGGAGCTCGAGATAATAAATTTTTGGTCCCCCATCCCGCGACCGACCATTGCGAAAGTTGTCTAACCTCCACGATCGTAGGCCACCCACTGCGCCACGGGCTCCTTCGTAGAAGCATACAAGCTTACATACAACGTTCTTTTCGCACCATAGCATGAGGTGAGGTAAAATTTCTGCTGCCTCCCCTGCTCCCCATGGTGACGCCCTTGCGCCACTAATTGTTACTGTCTACCTTCAGTGAACACGATCTGCCACCGAGCCCAGGAGAGTTACGACACTCGTCACGCAGCTGGCGAGACCGGGGCCTTGGAAGAAAGACCAGCCTGCGATGAGAGGGGAAGGTTCGCTAGTTTCGCTTGCGTGCCTACTCAAACGTAAGTAGTTTAAGGGGTTTTCTCTTCTACCCCCTTATTCACAAACCGTAAAACCGTCAAAAAAAGTCAAAAATAAAATTTCTCTCTCGGTCGGGGGACCCCCAACGCATAATATACCCTTTAAGTACTTTTTACAAGCTTTTGTTAATTTGCCATGTTAGTTAGTTATATAAATCTTGCAAGCTTAATTTGACCCACTTCTCAGTGTCCGATGGGCTGGAATTTTGTTTACAGGTATGGTTTAGATGACAATACAATATTTAAGTACATTCAGCAAAAAAGCTTGCCATGAAAATGAAATTTTTACCTTTCCAGGAGACGTGGTCGCGGTCTAAATTCAAAATATAGTAATACTTTGAATTTGATCTTGCGAAAAGCATTTTTAAATTATTTCGTTCGGAAAAATCTAAGATGTGAGATCTCAGGGTTTTTATTGATTCCAGGTGTTTCTGCCAATCGGAGGATGGAGAAAGAATTTTCGGCGAAGTGCTGTATACAGGATCTTCAGTGAAAGAAAATATGCATTGTGGTACATAAATACTATTATTAGTTGTAGGTACTGTGAGAAGCCCTACACTGGGATTCTATTGAATGATAAATGTAATTTCGATACAATATCTTTATTTCGGCACCTTGGCCGTTATATTCTATATACTACAACACGCGACCGCGGAATCGTCTGGACTCAAACAAACTACTCGCGTAATGACAATGCATTCGATATTTTTGAATACTGATTTAAACATAAATCAACCATAGACAATGCAAGGAGGTATCATATCCTAACAATATGATACCACATGCCGCCGCCGCAACAAAAAAACCTTTCTTACTAAAGAAATGTTTTTTCCTACATGGATTACCCTAAAGCGAAGGCCCTGCCTACCTTGGAACGATATCACATCAATAAGACTGGTCCTCACTAACGGACAGCCAGGACAATGGTCGATATAATTATTAATTTCCTGTAATCAACACAAACCAGCCATTGCATTGGCTTGACGTACCAAAACCAAGGGAAAAGGTCTGCCCAGCCTTCAACCTAACCTTAATACATCATATGTAGTTACAATCAAAGCTAACCCTAGCTCATTTAAGCATTAACTAAGTCGAAATTCCAAGATCAAACATGTCGGACAAGCACCAATAATATATTGACTACGAAATTACCCAATAATAACCCCTCATCTCAAAAGGTGCCCGACAACAAGCTTGGAACTTCATAAACCTGTGGTAACCTCAAGCAGACTGTCTACTAGGGGCTACCACAGTTTATGTAGCGTGGTTTCGACAACATTGCCAGTCAGGGTTAGAGGGATCCTGCAACAAACAGGATATGACCCTGGTCCTTATTGGACCATCAGGGTTTCCTCCCCCCTCACCAACAAATGTTGACGTCACCTCGTTCCTTAAGTGACATCGAAACAACTTACAAACTAACTAAAACGGAAATAAAATGAAACACAGAAGTGTTACTTTTGTGGTCCAGATCATTAACGAAACGTGATGTCAATATCAACATAAGTTAAGGTCAGAGGATTCTCACACCTAATTAGATAATAGGTCATCCTCCTGCCCTATCCCATGAAGGTAAAGAGACACGACACGATGTCTACTAATTAGTAAAAACGCAAAAAAAATTGTTTTATTAAATTAAACATTAAAAAAAATTAAGTAAGTACATCATAAGTGGACCACAGGACACTTCGTGGGCTTCAGGTGCAGTATTTCCGTACATGAAAAAGAAACACATATTAATACAAATCACACAATTATACATTTCAACTATCTAACAATCACTATTATAAAACATCCTAAAATCCTATCCTATTTCTATCCCTATTATAAAATGAATCTATAAAAGAAAATTTGTTTTTACATTTAATTTTATATGTAACAAATTTCATTCGTTTCTTATTTCGTAAAGAACTAATATTACATAACGAACTTATATTGGATTTCGAAATCCTATTCATATTCGACTTTTCAAACTTTTTCGCGCCTTTCTTCATTTTACTGTCATTCCTATTTTTATTCATAAAAAAACTTTTAAATCTAGGAATGACATGCGAACTTTTTTCTGACATATTACTTTTTCGAAAATTACTTTGACATCCGTCATTCGAGACATCTATCACTTGTGACTGTTGTGACTCATTGTCATCAATGTCAATCGATGTCAACATAAAATTCATGTCAACATTAAATTCAAAATTAAATTTTTTGTAAATTATACAAAATTTTTCAAAATTCAAAATTATGCTATTCCTGCTAAGAAAATCACAACCCAACACTATGTTTGGTACAATGTCCCTTACAACAACGAATCGTTGTGTAAACAACACGTTATCTATCAAGAAACATACATTAGTTTTCCCTACTATTGAAAGTTTTCCACCACTCACATTTCGTAGTTCAGCGTTCACCATGTCCACACTGAGACCTAGACTGTCTACTACCGTCTGTGATATTACCGACACACTCGCACCGGTGTCCACCAAGGCGTCTATTTTCTGACCACGACACTCAATAGATAAAAACGGCGTACGCTTACTTGTGTTGTGATTGTCCTGCACCAACGTCAGCTGCATACAATCCTCTTCTTTACTTACAGTAATATTATTATTAGATTGTGGGGACGTCTCAGTCGTCCTCCAAGATGATGTCGTGATGGGCATCATCGGGGTTTGAGCTCTACAATCAATAAATTCACTTTCATAACAATCATGGGGTTTCTCGTTTGGCGTGCGAGAGGCACATTGCTTGGGAGTTGGCACATTCTCTAACTCCGGCACAAAATAAACACATTGATTAGATTTATCACCACTGCTAGAATCACACATATTAGGGGCACATTCCTCGAAGCACTCAAGGTTATACCACTGTCTCACTACTTTTTTCAAATGTGTTTTGTCGACGTAGATTTGCGACATCAATTTGCTGCGTGTGACAACGTCGGTTGTCCGCAGGAATTGTTGTATAAACTGTTCTGTAATTGCGTTCCCAGCACGAGTGGCCAGAATATCCAACGCATACAGGTATTCCAACGAATTTTCGTTGAAATACTGCTTTCTTGCAAAAAATTCAGCAAGTGGGTCCGATACAAGACCAAACTCCCTGACAAATTCCTTCTTCATTTCGTCGTAGTCTTTCACCATATCGACGATCTTATCGTAGAAATATCGGGCTGCGCCCGTGCAGAAAGCTCCAACGACGATTCTCTTGGCCTCGCCTTCGTAGCCTTGCAGAGCCGTCATCACCTCGTAGCTCCGAAAAAAAGCTTCGACATCTCCGTGGATGCCGTCGAACAATAAGACCTCCATGGTCTTCCTAGTTTATCTTGGGAATCTGCAACATACGGAATGTGTAGTTTTGCGTGATTCTAATTTGGCACCTCAACCATGAGAGAAGCCCTACACTGGGATTCTATCTATATATATAAAAATGAATCCCTATTTCCCTTGGTCACGACATCACGCGTGAACGACTGAACCGATTTGGCTAATTTTGGTCTTGAAATGTTCGTGGAAGTCCAAGGAAGGTTCTTACGGTGAGAAAATAGGGGAAGAGGGGGTAAGTGGGGGTAGAGTAGAAGTAGGGTAGGGTAAAGGTAGGGTAGGGTATAGGTAGGGTAGGGTAGGGGTAGGGGTAGGGTAGGGTAGGGTAGGGGTAGGGGTAGGGTAGGGTAGGGTAGGGTAGAGGTAGGGTAGGGTAAGGTAGGGGTAGGGGTAGAGTAGAGGTAGGGGTAGGGTAGGGGTAGAGTACGGGTAGGGTAGGGTGGAGTAGGGGGTAGGGCCACGGGAACGAAGTCGCGCTGGGTCAGCTAGTTGAATGATAAATGTAATTTCGATACAATATCTTTATTTCGGCACCTTGGCCGTTATCACTACATAGTATAAAACAAAGTCGCTTTCTCTGTCCCTATGTCCCTTTGTATGCTTAAATCTTTGAAACTACGCAACGGATTTTGATGCGTTTTTTTTTAATAGATAGAGTGATTCAAGAGGAAGGTTTATATGTACTTTTTATCCCGATATTCCCACGGGAACGGGAACCACGCGGGTGAAACCGCGGGCGGCCGCTAGTATTCTATATACTACAACACGCGACCGCGGAATCGTCTGGACCACAGCCTTCTCTATTGTCTTCTACAAGCCATGCTATTAGGTTTGACAACGTCTCATTTTTCGTTGGCTGTGAACCGATTTAAGGCCTGTCGCATGTTTTACGATTTTTTTCTGTCACAAAATTTGTAACGCCCGCCGGACGCACTCTGCTCATATGTTTTGTTGTAGACTCCGCATACTATCAGAATTCTGACGTGTCTGACGTCCGCTTCTGATGAGTCTCGGATGCAAACGATCGGACGGCAGTAATTTTTCTGGCTTTTTGAGGACGCACTCTCCATACACTTTGTACTAGACCCCGCACACCTGAGAGATTTTTGAGGGACAGAAAAAAAAAGAAAAAAAAGGGTTCTAATAATGAAACGAGATGGCGCTGACAAATAGCGACGTCGGTGTGATCAGAAATAATAAACTAAAATGACGAGTTGATAACATTTTGATTTGTTTTCAAATTCGTAGGTAGCAAGTAGGTAGCACTATCTAATATTAAAACAGTAAAATAACAACGAAGTAACAAATATATCAGTGAGAATGCAACGTAAATCTACTACCTAGTTGAAGCATAGGCAATCAAAAAGTGTGTAAAATCCCCGCGCTTGACTGACATGACATGACAAGCATAGCCTAGCAACGTCGTGCATGCGTGTTTTTGAACTTCTAGTCTTTTAAATTACTTTTGATGCGAGCGCCATCTGTCGCAACTATATAGCTGTCAGAAAAATCCCCCATTCCCATCAGATATCAAGTCGAGTGGACGCGGACGCACGTGTGCACTTTGTACGGCAAGACAATAAGTTCATCAATCGGTCTGAGCGACATTCGAAACAATAAAAAAAAAACCGGTAGTTTCTCATTTTCGTGTGTGTCATTTAAATAGAATACCTCTGTACTTACCAAATTTCATTGAAATTGGTTCAGTAGCTTAGGCGTGATAACTTTCATCCCCTATTTTAACCCCTTACAGCCCTTTTTAGGTTCAGTAGTTTAGGCGTGATTGCGTAACACACAGACAGAGTTACTTTCGCATTTATAATTTTAACTAGGGATAATAGGCTGATTGACGAAGTTTTCGACACTCATTCTGAAGTAGCGAAAATATTTTTTGGATATGCTCTCAATTTCATAAACATTGTTTGTATGTAATTTTCCTTGTGTCAGCCAGTCAGTTTAATTTTAACAACGGCATTTGTTTAACTTTCAATAAAAAATATAACAACAAATCGTGTACTTTTAAGTAATGCCAATGACTAGCAACTCTGTTCTATAAAATTTAGATTCCTTGAATCTGAAAAAACCTTGAAGTTCTATATTTACCTAACAAGTAGTTAGGTAAATATAGAATTCAATAATTTTAAATAGATTCATTAACAAACTATAATAAATTTACATTTGCATTCTTAGTTAACTTCTCATATAACAATTTACCATTTCTATTGTATTTCTTGCGATAATCATAACAATAATAATAATAATCATTATAATAGAGACAAATAAATTGCCGTGTAAATAAGTGCGGTGACAGAGATAAATAAATGGCCGTGAAAATAAGCGTGCGCGCTAGCCCTAAGTTGAAGTTTTAACAGAAAATTGGGAAAATTTTATGAATCCTTACCTTGTTTAATAGTACACGCTATCAATATAATGCTTAATGATGTTTTCATAAGGAAAAGCATATAATTTCTTCAAATTTACTTTAAAATTCACTGAAATCACAACAAACCTTGCACCAAAACAACCAATTATTTTAAAATGACACTTGTGTATTATCCGACTAAATTTGCTTTGTAGGAAGTTGTTACGAGCATAAATATGTCCTTAGCGCGAACGCAAATAGGACGCATAATATTAACCACTAGTTATGGTTGGTCAAGTTGCCCATAGGTTTCCATAGCATCTGCTTATTTTTAACTAGGTCGGGTTACCTCTAACTAAATGTTCGGTCTACGCTTAGGTTCACAAGCGACGTTGCCAAACCGCCATAGCATGGCTTGTAGTAAAGGAGGCTGTGTCTGGACTCAAACAAACTACTCGCGTAATGACAATGCATTCGATATTTTTGAATACTGATTTAAACATAAATCAACCATAGACAATGCAAGGAGGTATCATATCCTAACAATATGATACCACAGTACTTCTGCTTCTTTGAACTAATAACTTCAGAAAGAAGATAAAATTATGTGCATGTAATAGTTCTAGGTCTTGCATGTTCCTTGTTTCTTATCATTCCAGGTATTTCAAGATTTCATTCTAAATAAATATTTCTAATAGTAAAGTTAGTACAATGGGCGCAAAATAACTTGGCGGCTTGAAAGTTCGCGCGGAACGCTGCGCAGTAGACGAATACAGGTGTGGCCGGGGTTGGTGCGCGGGCGGAAGCACGGCGTGTCTCGTGTCTCACTCTGACGCGTACGGATACATCGCTCGCTGTGCTGTTCCCTCGCACATTCGAGCTGCGCGAAATGTCACTTGCAGCTTGCAGTTAACTTCCGAGCTGGCAAGTTATTTTGAGCCTATTGTACAGTATGCAAAAGAGGCAGATAAATGTATATGCGTCATAGCTTTTTAAAATCTCTTACACTTCGCTTCTCTAAATAAATTACAAGTACCTACCTATTTTATGTTATATCAATCTAGGTTGTTCCCGATTCCACGAGAAAATAGCCAAGTCCATCGGGGAAGGAGTGAAGTACCCTGTAACAGGTCCTCGATGCACCGCTGATGGGAATTTCAACCCTGTGCAATGTGTACAGAACACCTGCTACTGCGTGGATAGAATCACTGGGGAGATCCAGGAAGGAGATGACATGCAGATTGATTTGACTGAGCATCCATTGACGAAGTTGGCATGCTGTGAGTATAAATGAGCAAAGTGAACATTTAACAAAATCTATTCCACGGGAAAAAACATTAATTTGTGCTTTTGATTTGAAGTCATGGGCGTACCCAGGAAGAGGTAAGGTGGGGCGCTTGCCCCACCCTCCGATCCGACTTCAAGCTAAATTTAATAGCTTTTAAAGTGTGATCAAAATATCGAGATTCCATACTTTTGCCCCACCCCATGGGTACGCCCATGTTTATAGTCATACTAAATTTCAATATAAGTACATAATATGTTTGACCGATTTTTAGTATTTTAGGTGTGCAACTTAGTATTTTTTGTGGTGCAATTAATTATATTCCATTTGATATGAAGGTAGTTATAACAATATAGTGTTAAAAAATAAGAAAGAAAGAAAGAAAAAACTTTATTTGTTACATAAGTACAAACAAAATAATCATTTTCTCATATTTATCACTTTAAAAGAACATGCATGCACCAAAATGGTCTCCGCTCAGCATATGTCCTGGTATTTATCGAGTAAGACGCTGGTCTTCCGCGGATGCCATCTCTTATGTTAAAAACAATTATTTAAAATTAATAATATACATTAAAAAATAAAATAAAAATGGCTTTGTGGCGCTGCTGGTCTCACGATGCTATATTACTATTAACTAATAACTAAATGTTTATTCTATTTGACCACGTGGGCAAAGCCGCGGGCAACATCTAGTACCTATATATCAATAAAGTAACAAAATGGAAAATCACATGAGGAGAACTTAGTAGATTAATGATTTATAGTCTTTCTGGAGGTGGCATTATTTGATTTAATTTCAAAAGTGATGAAACTAGCGGGCTAAAGATTGATTAGGTACCTACCTACGTTCCTGAGAAATTGACTTCCATTACTGTTATGGAAACCAGAGGCACAGAATAAGTAATAGTACACTGGTACAGAAGCTTCACTCCGCTAAACCATTTAAATAAATAGCAACTCTAATTACAACGCAGGACCGATCGTTGTGGAGATCCTTGGGGGAGGCCTATGCCCAGCAGTGGGCGTCGTTCGGCTGACATGATGAAAGTGGAATTCAGCTTGTACGGCGCTAATTTCGAACGGCCAGACGTTTGCACCTCTTTCTATCGCATATATTCTAACTCTTTTGCGGATCTAAAGCGTACAAGTACATCGAGTGACAGGACGGCTGCCAGAGGTAACGATAATACCCATGGCCCGCTATTATTTCTCGGCTGCTTGCGCTCCTACGCAACGAGTGAGATAGAAGATGGCTTTGTAATACCACAAACGCCTCTGTACGGCTCAATTGCTGTATTGTCTCGTACCTACTAGGAAATAAATCTGAGTTCAGAGATGGCGAAACCAAAAATCCACTGACCACGTAGCTTTCATTTCTATTTATTTATACTTATTTTATACCCAACCATTTTTTTATCTTTTTTTTAGCACTTAGCCTTAATCACACCAGCCGACCTAGCATGAGCGGCTTATAACACGCGACGCGATATGATATGGTACGGCGCATGCCGTCTTGCTTACACCTTAGTGGGGTAAGCAAGACAACTTGCCGTACCATATCATATCGCGCGATAAAAGCCGCTCATGCTAGGCCGGCTGATGTTAAGTGGTGATAAGGCTGAAGGTGGAAGCGCACTACTCCCGGAATCCTCAATCACTGAGGAACTGGCTATCTTATCTCTAACTGCCGGAACACAATTATGCTGAAAACATCAAATTTTCCCTTCCAGACGATCCCGAATTCGACCTGTTCCCACAGCAAAGCGTAGGATCTCCCCCGTTCAACTACACCACGCTTTGCCTCGAGAACATTCAAGCTAGGACGGATTTGATGGAGGAGAGTGAAGAGTTGGGGTACAACACGAACCATGCGAGTGAATTCCCCGTGTGCCTGCCGGACGGGACTTTTGGAAGGGTTGCTGCTTCCAGGAATAGCTCGTGAGTTATCATCTTTTTAACCATTCAAACACCAAGCGGTCCTATTCGGCTGCGCTGTGAGGTGCCAGATTTCAAATGTAGACTGGATTTTGAAACTTAAATTTATCAGTTTTAGAGTCTACTTTACACTTTAAAATTATCTACCCTGTAATACCCTACCCAGTGATACCAAACACCTCTTTTTCCACATTTTTTCTGCCAAAGTTGAGTGGGCGTGTGCCGCGTGTGACACTCAAGTGGAATGTACAAAATCAGCCAGATCGGTTTGATTCTTCTTGGTCAATAAAAAGCTTTTATGGCCAAATAAAAGCAAAATTATTATATTTTTAAAAGACTTTATTGAATTACCATCACGTTCACGTCTAACCTTCTCGTCACCGCACGCACACGAGCCACACGAGCCAGCCTCAAACGCCTAAAAGAAACAAGCGACGACTACTAGCGTCAAACGTGTGCGGCGGGTTCATATAATATGTATGTATGAAAACTACAGGAAATACATAGATCGAAGGCGGCGTTTTGTGGCTGTGGTCGGTGGTTCGTGTGCGTCCAGCCAGGCTAAGGGATAGGTTTGCAAGATAAAAAGATAAAAATATTCTTTATTCACTTAGACATAATAAATATGTACTTATGAATGAACAAGGATAGAATAATCCTTCTAGTCTTCAGTTGAAGACTTGTTCGGACTTGACCCCAAAATAAAGTTTATGTTTCTGGATAAGCTTTCGAGCACGTCACGTGTGGCCGCTGGTAGACTGATAACTTACTTAACTTTTGTTTACAGAAAAATTTGTGTCGACGAACGAGGACGGCAAATTAAAGACTATCAGGCGTTCAGGAATACTCCCGAGTACGATTCCATGGATTGCAGTAAGTTACTTATTGCTTTATCATCATCGAACGCATTTTGAACGTCTTCACGGCTGAGGGACGAAGGAGATCGGACTTACACTTGCTTGAAATAGCTCAAATAACACGTTGTATATATTAGTCTATGGTCGCGGGTTCGATTCCCAGTGGGGGTAGGTACATATTGTATTCGGTTTGGTTTGGTGGCAGGGCTTGTTCAAAACCCACCTGGCTAGCTACCACCATCTTATCTAAGTCTGACGCCATAACAATGATGTTTTCAGCATTATTGTGTTCCGGCAGTTAGAGATATGATAGCCAGTTCCTCACTGGTTGAGGATTCCGGGAAGTAGTACGCCTTTCACCTTCAGCCATATCACCACTTACCATCAGGGGGCCAAGTCTGCTAACGTTAAGTCACAATCGTGTCTCAATCGTGTTTCAATTTGTAGTTCAGTTGTAGTGCTATTTTACACACAGTTACAAGAAATATGTACTTTTTTCACAATGCTATTTGATGGTCACACCACACACCACATTCACAACACATCATACTGTCCTAATTTTTGTAACTAGTGTTTAAAAAAGCACTACCACTGAACTACAATTGAAACACGATCGAGACACGATTGTAGCAGACTTGGCCCCCTGGTGTAATGAAGGCTAAGTGCTAACCAATTGTGGATACAAAATAATCTAATTCCGCTTCTTCCGCGCATTGGTCGAGGATTGTCTAGCCAGATTTATAAAACAATCGCTAGTTTCTCAACAGAAACAGAGTTTCAGAAACAGTAGATCCTTTAAAACTCCTTTCTTTCTTGCAGAATGTGCTCTAACCTCCTTGTTGATGGCATCTCAGTCTGAGCGGCCAGTGTGCTGCCAGAACGGCAACTTCAGGAGGATACAGTGTCGACGAGGAGTGTGCAGGTAATGTTTATTTAGCAGAGTGGTACACAGCAGCGTACACCCTGTAGGGTTGATACTGTACTGATACTGAAACCCATTGTAGGGCTTCACAATACCCTCTTTGCCCGTAGTCCGGTCGGATAGTCCTGTAATCCAACTAATATTATAAATGTGAAAGTGTGTTTGTTTGTTTGTTTATTTGTTTGTCCGTCTTTCACGTCAAAACGGAGCAAAAGGGATCGACTTGATTTTTGGTATGGGGATAGTTTGGGAGCTGGAGAGTAACATAGGCTACTTTTTATTCCGGAAAATTATAAAATAAATATGATTATATTGTATAGAAAATCGATAAACTGTCGTACTATACAAAACTGTCATTTCTTCCATAGCCGCTTCCAAAGAGGTATGTCAAAGAGTATTGTAATCACTGACGTTTTAGCCCATGAAGCTAGACATAATACCTACTGAGGTATAAATATAAGTATAAGTACCTCAGTATAAGTCTAACTCCATGTTTTAGCCGCTTTGGAATACTATTATATATTCTGTGCTTTGGATTACCTACTGTTTAATAAGAGTGACATTTGTGGCAGGCAGTGTATAAAACTTCTTCGCGATTATTTATTTTCATCTGTCTATCTATCTATCCACCATAATTATTATGGCAAAACAACGTTTGCCGGGTCAGCTAGTTTTATAATAAACTAGCGGATCCTCGCGGTTTCACCCGCGTGGTACCCGTTCCCGTGGGAATATCGGTATAAAATATAGCCTATGTCACTCGGGAAGAATGTAGCTTTCTAATGGTGAAAGAATTTTCTAAATCGGTCCAGTAGTTTCGGAGCCTATTCGATGCAAACAAACAAACAATCAAATCTTTCCTCTTTATAATATTAGTACCTATAGATTGTATAAATATAGATCTAACTATGTGACTACCTGTGTGCGTAGGTAGCGTAACCACAGAGGAAAAAAAATACTACGTGACGTAACTGCGTAAATAGTGGGTAACCTTATAGGGAGCTGGGGAGGAGGCTCCCTCAATTTGAATAGAATAGAATAAGTAATATTTATTTATTGCATTTCATGTGGTAGGTGTACCTACCTACATTTGAGATCTTAAATTAAGTTTTTTGGTCATACACATGAGCCCTGTAAGGACATAGGTACTACATTGGGTTAGAACCGCTCAGACCTGACGCGAAGCCTTTTAGACTTGGCGGGAGGGCAGATTTTCTTGTATCTTGCATTGATGTTAGTTTTCTTTCAGGTGTGTGGACTCTGATGGAAGACAGGAGGGTAGAGAGTATGCCGACGTCACCAGCTTGGCTTGCCACATGTCAGATTGGCGGACTTGTTGATATAAACGTTGATCTAGTTCTAGAGGTAGAGTGTGGCCACGACTAATGGCCGATGTGAGAGGCGCTCATGTCGTACAATTTGCTGAATAATCTATGTCATCATTTTTATCCACTAATTGCCGTCTCTACATTCAATCTTATGGCGGAAACATACTTGATTGGCGCGGTGTGTTGACGTGACGCAGACAGAATGGTTCGAAACCCATTAAGGCTGGCATTCCCCAAAATAGGGTATTTTAAATTATGGATTACTCGCAAACCACAAGTACTCAAAATTTGGAAAAAATATATGTTATTTTACAGTCTTTTATCTAGTGCTACCGGCGGTTTTTTTCGATTGTTGATATTTTACTGTGTCAAATAAAATCCCAAACATCCGTCTAATCGTAATCCAAATATCGTATTACTTGCAGTATACTTGGTTTAAGTTAATGAAAAATATACGAAAATAATTGTCTTTGAATAGCCGAGGGATTCCGGCCGTCATAAGTTTAAAAATGTTATTATTTAATTTATTATTGAAGTTTAAGTGATTTTCGAATCGCCGGGCGCTCGCGAGTTCACAATTCACTGCCGGCTGCCGCTGCGTCCGCGTGAAGTGTATCGCGCGCGGCCGAGCAAGCGTTTGCGTGCCTATTTCGGTCGGGGATCAGCGCCTTAAGACGCTACTCGGAAAAAGTTTGGACTCTTTGATATAAAACTATAGGACGGTTAGAGTTGTTATAAATCTGGTAATAAGATATATATTTCTTCATACCTTTATCTAGAATCGTATAGTTTCAGAAACACGATTTTATGATTTTGGCTCGACATTGGCTGAAATTGGTTAATTTAGTGGACACCAATAATATTTAGGATCGTATAGAAGTATTTTTTAAAAATCGCTATAGTTTTTGAATACGAAGAGATTTTGTGTTTTTTTTGCGTACCTACCTAATCGGCAAAATCGGTCTCGCTCCCGCGCGCGTCGTTTTCTCATTGCTATCTCGCTTTAGCATAATTTTTCCGAGTATCGCCTTAAGGCAGGTTTGTTGCAGCCAGTGTCTCTCTGTCTCTGTAGTTTTCATACTAAATGTATTGATTGGGGAACGAAACGAAGCGCGCGTCAACACACTGCGCCAGCCGCCACCCACCCAAGTATGATTCCGTCTTTAGGCTCTTGTCGCACACCGGCCACCGCCCAAGCACCAAGAAAGAACATTGCTCATCCGCGCAGCTTCTCTACCGTGTAGGAATCTTTAATTTTATGTAAAACTAGCGGCCGCCCGCGGTTTCACCCGCGTGGTTCTCGTTCCCGTGGGGAATATCGGGATAAAAAGTAGCCTAAGTTACTCCTTATTACGTCAGCTACCTGCCAGTGAAAGTCCGGTCAAAATCGGTCCAGCCGTTTCAGAGATTAGCCGGAACAAACAGACAGACTGATAGACAGACAGATAGACAAAAATTGTAAAAAATGTTGCTTTGGCATAATATGTACCGTATATATAATGATGATATGCATGTAGTAAAAAGCGGTTATTTTAATATTACAAACAGACACTCCAATTTTATTTATTTGTATGTATTAAAGATTTCTACAGGGTAGTGTATATGAAATATGCCTCATTTCTTTCAAGGCCTACTATCTTTGATCGAAGACTACTATACCTACGTAAATTCCCAGAATATTGTATTGTAATGTGATACTAAATACTTACTGTTTTTATTAAAGTGTGATATAATATAAAAAAAACAATGTCGATTTATTTTATTTAACTCCTCGTTTGTTACTCAATCACGCCAAAACTGCTGATCGAATTTGGCTGAAATTTAAGACACAGATACTTTGCAGCCTAAAGAGGAACATAGGCTACTTTTATCCCGGAAAATTATCACATTCCCGCGGGATAAAGTCGTGTAGTCCACGCGGGCGAAGCCGCGGGCGGAAGGCTAGTGATCAATATAACCTTGGCCTTTCAAAGCAAGAGTGAATGGGTAAGCATGCAACACCCTAGACTGCACCCTGTTTGCTATGCTGGATGGTGGTTAAGACGTGCATACCCATAGATTGCATACCCTATATGAACATTAAAAATAACACGAGAGATGGCGCTAGAGTCCGGGACAGATAACTCTACGCGCGACTGCGGCATTTTTGGCGCCAGTTGTGATACTTTTTTTTGTTCTAAGGTTATGGTGAAATTAGTATCCGATTTTGACTGTGTGCAGACTTATCTGTTGCGCACTCTAGAAATTAAATTTTGAGAAATATTTTTTTATAGAAGAGAAGACTAACCGGCTGTAGCTTCTGATACCTGCAGACATTATTAGTAATGTATAGACCTTAGGTGTTATTGTTGATCGAAGAATATTTAAAAAACTGCCGCACTCAGACACGCCAGTTAAATTTAATTAAGCATTAGGTAAATATACTTATTTCCTACTGTATTCAATACTGGACATAAAAAATTGGCGTCTCTGAGTGCGGCAGAAAGATTTTCAAAAAGAAATAAAACAGCGCTTTTAATAAACATTTGCCACTATATTTACAACACATTATTGCGTATATCGTGGTATTATCACATCACCACAATGTACCTGTTTCTTAAATTTAAGGTAACGCCATCTATCGAATGTTATGAAAATAATGTCTAAAACTGAAAACTGGGGGGCTACCGCGTAACTTTATGGGTATGAACTTCATACGTTTTTGTGAACTTTAAGTCAATTTTATTAAGAAAATAGCCGCTATCAGTTCCTTGTTTTGTGACGTCGGGTATAACGATAACTAGCTAGCAACGTTTAACAGAACAAAGCAGCAAAAATCAATCAAGATAAGGAATTCAAATGACAGTTGAAGCCCATACCCATATTTTTTAACCGGTAGCCTCCCTGCTCATGCTGCGGCTACCGGACGATAATTCTCGACTGTCTCTTTCCATAAACCACTATCGGTTAGTTAGAAAGAGAAAGATATAACGATACTTCACCGTAGCCCGCTAATGTAGCCACAACATCATTCAAACATTTTTACTACTATTTTCTACCCATCATCTTACTGGCAGCAATTTAAAAATAAAATACGCCAATTTGACGTATGACAGATTTGTATGTTTGAAGGTATGGTTTGAAGTAAATAGTGTTGTGATGTGACATACGCTACACTGTACAATAAATTGTAACGCTATTTACCTAAGCGTTAGTTTTGTTTCTTGCCAAAAAATACTATTCTATACTCAAAAAATATTTTTAATGTTATTTGGCAAAATAAAACTAGCACGACTTATGTATATCTATATTTATTTTTAATGGTGCATTACTTGTATGTAAATAAGAAAACCTTTTAATTTATTAATAGTGGCTGCGCTAAAAAAGTTTTCGATTTTAATATTGTACACTCGACAGCACATCAAGTCTAACAGTTGAACTGCGATAACAGCTTTTATTACTTAGGGCATAAAAGCGGTCTCAAGGTCAACATGTATAGTCTGATGTGCTGCCGTGTGTACATACATTAACTGTTGCAGCAACTAAACTTTTTATGATTCAATACATCATTGCAAAAGTCTTAATTATTTTCTGAAATAAATAATGTTTATAAAATATTAAAAGAAAAACTTCGTACAATCACAAGTACGTTTGTTTGTACTACGAATGCTAAGTAATAATAAGGTCTTTAGCTACGAAATTGCCGTTCATTGATCTCAAATTTTTTAATTATTATTAATATATCATCGGCGTCTGTGAATTGGCTTAGAGTATTTTTTCTTTTTCTTTTTTCATTTATTTTATCTACATATTAATATAGGTAATATTGCTATTTATATATTTATATTTATTTATTTTTGGGTAAAATACCGTGCATTGTGACACTGAGGTGATATACAGAATTGCGATGTAGGTGCTTGTGTAATATTGCTGTACAAACGAATATTACTTAATTTGTTGTTTATAAGTTTAGTTAAGTTTAGTTTATTCATTTTTTATTTATTTGTTTATAAGGAAGTGTTGATCTCCATCTGGTCGCTTCTGAAAATCAGCGTCACGGCTCAGGCCGTGACACATGCTGAGAAGTAACCATTTCAACAAAATACTTAGCTGTAATTACAGTGTAAACATTTGTCTTTGTAAACTGTATTTTTTGTGTTTTGTTGAATAAACTTTTTCTATTCTATTCTATTCTTCTATTCTATTCTATCAAAATCAATTGTCAGTTTCGAAAAAGAGTAGGTACTTACATATTATGTCATAATGTTAAACATCTAAAAAAAGATTAATTAAACACGCGTCTCAGATTTTTATAAATGCTTCAATCAAAGTACCCCTCTTTGGCTGTCGTCAATTTCACAGCTTTGAACAAATTTTTTTCTTTTTTTCTTTTTTTTAATTAAAATAAAATATTGGACACCAACACATACATTGTTCCAATACCAAAGTACTTATAGTAGCTTATGCACTAGTCTTATAGAAATTGGAAACATCGACAGGTATTAAGTACCACATACACCCAGACCTGAAGAAATATTGAAAAGTTCGATTTCAATATTTACCCGAACGGGGAGATTGAACCCGGGACCTGTAGAGATAGCGGCGGCAGCATGAAAACCGGTACGTACATCACTCGGCCACGGAGGTCATCAATACATTATAATAAAGTATGATAATTGCAACTTCCTACAATTTCCCCATAGAAAACGGCAATTTCATAGGTAAAGACATAAATAATTTTTATTAAACTTATATCATCATACCTACTTACATCATATTTTCGTAAAAAATATTTTTATTTATACCTACCTACCTAATCTTCGACATATTAAAGTCATGCTTGTAACGTCTTTTCTCCTCCCTAAACTATTGTGATGTCGAATTGTCGAATGTCGACAGACTCAGGCGTTGGAATCACCCATAGAATAGGTCAAAACTTAGTGGCCGGTAGCCCCGATACCCATTCATTGGCTATAATTAAGACCGCCATTTTGTTGGGGTGCCCCCATTGGCTAAAACTAAGGCTGTCACTTTTTTCAAGAATTTCAAGATGACGTATAATTAGTTTGTGTTTTTTTACTCATTTCGGTTTTCTAGTATTCTTTAGATGTTTTTCCACTTTTTCTCAGATATTTCTTTACAGAAATATGGATACATTATTCGAAGATGCCTTCGGTACACGTAAGTAAATCTATTTACGTAGTTTTATGTATCAATTATTTATTACATTAACCTAAATTTGAGTTTTGTTGTTTTAGGTAATTCCAAGAGGCAACTTTGTATTTCTTAAAACTAACCAAAACAAAAGAAAATACAGTTCACAACTTAACCGGAGTAAAGAAGATTCGGTTTCTCAGAAAGTTATGAAGTTTATCAAAGGCTAAAGAGTCGCAATAGTTTTTACAAGTGCGTCATGCCTGGCACCACGGAGGCCTCTTTAATTAAAGTTAAACTGTGGGAAAACTCTGCTACCCTTCCACACCCATATGTGCTCATCCAGGAAAAGCTCCCTCCTGGCCTTGAACTTCCCAGATCATTATGGAAATCTTTAAATAGACTCCGTACCCAAGTTGGTCGTAGTAAAGACAACCTGTCCAGGTGGGGCTTCACCAGTAACACGAATCTCGCGTGCAGGTGTGGTTACACTCCACAGACCATGGCCCACCTCATTGATTGCTCTGCATGCATGCCCGGACACCTGCACGCGTGAGGACCTCATGTTGGCTGCAGATAATGCGGTGAGAGTGGCACAGTTTTGGGCCAACAACATATGATTTTGTACTTGTCATTGACATGTTGAAGAAGAAGTTATGAATGAAAGGTAGGTAATGTTTGTTTATTCTTTTTATATGAATGTAAGTAGGTATGTGTAATTAATTATTGATTAGTTTTGTAAAAAAATATACATTTTCAATATACATTTGAAGTGATATCATATGGTGATAATGATAAAGCACAGTAGATTACTTGGGATTAAATTTAAATAATCAGTTGTCACATTTAACAAGTTTCAATTTAGTGAAGTTGTTAATACCAAGTCAAGAGAAAATAACAGTGTAAGTAATTCAATAACTTTGTCAAAACATTTAAAATGCCTTATCATCAAATTCATATTTCTGATTCTGACAAACAGAACAGAATTATAACAAATGTACCGGTGGGATAATATATGATTGTTGTTGGTACGAATGATGGTTTATTGTGATTGTCTTATGACTAGGTATGTTATAACTGTTACTGCTACCTACTATCTTAGATCTTACTTAATTATATATACAACCTCTCATCAGTCTATGTACAAAGCTTATCTACTTAATAACAGTTATTAACTATAAACATTGATTATCTATAACTTGTGCATAGCGGCACAACAAACAAAATGTGCTTTATATGAAATATGAAATATACACACTACTCTTTCTTGATTTACAAACTTTTCAGTTCTATCACTTATTTGTTTATAAAATGTTATGGCAGATTATAGTAACAATATGTAGAATCTATACTAACCAAATCTAATCTTTTCAGATAACTTGAGTCTCAACGAGGTTCGTGGAGTGCTGCGAAGATGCCCGTGTCTGCCTATTCTTGCGGTTATAAGTTATCAAATCAGAATTATGGTGCAAATTACTGCTGTTAGTTGCTATATTGATTACTTACTGAATTAAATGTTTATCTATTAGAATTAGGTTATTGCGTCTTGCATTGAAACTAAAGTGATATTAACAATGAATAATGAAATGGCAGATACTAAATAAAACTACTAGGAAAAATAGCATTAGCATTTGTGCATAATAAATAATTGCAAGCAGTTTAATTTTTCTTGTAGCTGATAAAGTATTTATATTTCTTAGTTTATCTATAAAGTCAATTTAGTAAGTAATTTCATTACTCTCATTCTTTGTCTTGTAAAAATCTCAACTTATACTGATGTACTTTGTATTTGATAAAATTATAATGTCAAGTAATAAATGCCTTCTTTCATCAAATGTGTTTTTTATTTGAGCAGAATTTAAAATAGTATATTACTAGGGTTGTACCAAACGTCGATGATTTGCACAACTATCGATAACGAATCAAGGGTCGATAGTTCTGGCAGCACTATGTTGTCAAAATCTAATCGGGGTCCGTCATTCACTAACAAACGGCCGCTATAAGGCTTGATTCCTATCTGTACTAGTCTATATAATTTGTGGACAGACTGAAGTTTTTGAAAGGGATTCCTTCAAGTTTTTTGTCCAGCTTGCGTTTTAATTTGTTTCGATGACGTGCCGCCTTTTGAGAACTTTTGAATATTTCGCGTAAAATATTCAAATGAACAGTGGAAACTAATAGAACACCGATAATCCAGCCCTAAACCGGGATTTTAAGGTTATAAATTGTCTTTGCGAATTCGTCATCGGTCTCTCAGTGTTATGCCAAATTTATTTTTAGACTTTAAAATCGAATTTGAATACCTTTGATAAGTGTTACGAGTGATTCCTGGTATCTCCGAGCAGCTGTGACCATGGGGGCTATAGTTTCAAGATTTAGGGTGAGTTAAAAAAATATGATTTGTGTTATCCCTGGAGTTTGTAACCAGGCCAAAACTATTTTGATATTGCCATATATTTGGCGGGAAGTCAATATCATAGCCTTGAACTGTTCATCTAAGTGCTATCAACTTTTGGATCTTATGATGAATGAATACCTACCATATTTATTTTTAGTTTGTTGGAATAGGTAAGTTCCTATTCTATTTATGATAAGTTGTAATTTAATAATAGTCAATTTACTATAACATTTACATAATACCTACTTGACTTTACAAACAATTTATTATAAATATTTTTGTTTAAAAGTCCAAGTAAGACCAGTAAGTAAACAATGAAATGGAAGGCATTTTTAAAAGTATTTTATCAGTTACTTCTACCAAGTACCAACTAACTTTCAGCAACCCTCAAAATATTTTTCAACAAAAGGTAGGTAGCCTATGTCCTTGCCCATAGTTCAAAATTTAATATTCAATTTCGTTTATTCAATTTACGTTGGTTTTACAACACCTATTAATGCCAATCAATCTACACCATCGGTTCGCAAATCCTACAGCATGAGACCTTGTATCGAGAAGAACCGGCAAGAAACAACCACAACCTACCTTTCTGTATAATAATAATAATAATAATATAACTGGCGCAAACCTGTAGTACTTAGTACGTCCGACCGCAGCGCTGTGTGGCAAAGCAAGGAGTTACACGGCAGATTCTACCGGGCTCTCCATGGGCCCGACGTAGATTTATTAGCCTCAGTATCCTGGCTCCGTTTCGGTGATCTTTTTGGTGAAACCGAAGGTTTTGTCTGTGCAATTATGGATGAGGTTGTGATGACGAATAACTACCGAAAGTATATCCTAAGGGATGGCACAGTGGATATTTGCCGAGCGTGCCATCGTCCGGGTGAATCCCTTAGGCATATAATCTCCGGTTGTTCTCGTCTCGCAAACGGCGAGTATTTGCATAGACATAACCAAGTGGCCAGGATAATACACCAACAACTTGCTCTGAAACATAGTCTTGTGGCATCCGAGGTACCGTACTACAGGTATGCACCAGAACAGGTCCTTGAAAATAGCCATGCCACATTGTATTGGGATCGATCTATCATTACAGACAGGACTATTGTAGCTAATAAGCCTGATATTGTATTGATAGATCGACACGAACGCCGCGCAATAATTGTTGATGTCACTGTTCCTCATGACGACAACCTTGTGAAAGCTGAAAAAGATAAAGAAAACAAATATCTTGATTTAGCTCACGAGATTGTCGACATGTGGGACATTGATTCAGCAATTGTTGTTCCGATAGTCATATCTGCCCATGGGCTGATAGCCAAGAGCCTCGATAAACACCTTAAGAGGCTCGCGTTAGGTGGATGGATCGGGAGTCAGATGCAGAAGGCAGTACTTCTGGACACGGCCCGTATAGTGAGAAGGTTCCTGTCTCTGGATCCTTAACCATCGGTAGCCGGGACCTTGATCTTGCTGCCGTTGGGGAACTGCATTTTTGTATTTTTAAATGTTATATTTTTTAGTGTTATACATTGTAAAAATTTAATGTTTAGAAATATAATTTTGTAAGTATTTAAAATGTAATAAAGGGAATAATAATAGTAAGCCTTATTGTTTCATAGTGATACAGTTACAAGAATGACTTAATTAATTTTGTGTTTTAATACTATCTATGAATCCCTTCTCGGGTGACATATACTAATTATATAGTAATTTTAATGGTAGTTTTGGATATTAAATACAGCGCATTGAAACAAACTCGCTGTAGATCTAATATACTGTCAATATAAATTCAGTGAACTTGACATTTCTTTCTAGTCATTATAGCCAACAACATTCGCGTTTCTACCATTCATTTTTATTTTAAAAAGAAAACGAACTGCATTCAAAGAATTTTAAGTAATCAACTGTCTGAACTGGGAATCGAACACGCCGAATGTAAAAAAAAATATTTCTCTAATTTAATTGTACCGATCGAAAGGCTCGATCATACCTTATAATTTTTTCTTAATAACATAGCATCTTAAATAAAAGGAAGACTACGAAATTTAACATTTAATGTTGAATAACAAGTTTGTGCAGCGTTATGAATAGCCTTTTCTGTGACTGTCGTGCTCAATACAGACTAACATTTCAATGTAGGTATTACTAATGAGTGAAGATTGGAGCAATTATACCTAATTCCCTATCATAAGTGTTTGATAATGTGATAAGTAACACCACCTCGATTGGTTTTAAAAAGTTTGAATAATTTCGTGCGGGTTCGATTCTCGGTTTGGACATGCTATTATTAAAAAAAAATGAATGCAGTTCTATTGTTATTTAAATAAAAATAAAGTCCTATTTCAATAAAACTTTCTATCTACAGTATTTGGTGTGGTCTATGCCACCATGTGACATAGTCATTGGAAGCCCTGGGGGCGTCCCACGACTATGCCATATGTTGGAATAGACCGCACCAAAGTAACTATTAAAACATTTTTAAACCAATCGAGCTGGTGTTACTTTTCACATTATCAAACACTTATGATAGGGAATTAGGTATAATTGCTCCAATCTTCACTCATTAGTAATACCTACATTGAAATGTTAAAGTCTGTATTGAGCACGACAGTCACAGAAAAGGCTATTCATAACGCTGCACAAACTTGTTATTCAACATTAAATGTTAAATTTCGTAGTCTTCCTTTTATTTAAGATGCTATGTTATTAAGAAAAAATGATAAGGTATGATCGAGCCTTTCGATAGGTACAATTAAATTAGAGAAATATTTTTTTTTACATTCGGCGGGTTCGATTCCCAGTTCAGACAGTTGATTACTTAAAATTCTTTGAATGCAGTTCGTTTTCTTTTTAAAATAAAAATGAAGTCTCCTTTCAGTAAAATTTTATATCTTCAGTATTTAAGGTACTTTCCCTCCATGTGAGTTAATTTTGGGACGCCCTGTATATAACACTCATTAAAGAGTGAAAATATGAAACAATATACCATTCAAGTTAAAAGGCAAGCCTTGGAATTACCACATAATACCAATTAAAACATATATTAATAGTTTTTGATGCAGTAATTGCATTGTCGAGTTTGGTTCAGTGTGTTTGACCTTTGTTATCATTAATTATGATACAAAGTAATGCAATGCAGGAATGGATTTTTTATGTGATTTACATACAAATCTATCCATACTAATATTATAAATATGAAAGTGTGTTTGTTAGTGTGTTTCACGTCAAAATGGGACAACGGATCGACGTGATTTTTGGTATGGCGATAGTTTGAGAGCTGACATAGGCTACTTTTTTCCCGAAAATTTCTTTTTTAACCGACTTCTAAATCAAAACGGAGGAGGTTCTCTATTCGTCTGTATGTATGTTTTTTTTTGTATATGTCCACCGATTACTCGAAGACGGATGGACCGATTGAAATGATTGAAACGTTATTTCATCAGGTTGGTTTCCAAATTGGTCCCATTTTTTGAAATTTTGAAATCGGTTCAGTAGTTTTCAGGAAATCTTGAAAATACTGTCGTTTTCGTTACCACTTTATTTGAATTTAATACGTATCTTTAGGCATAACTCCTTTGTTTATAAACCGATTTAGATGTTTCTTGTTTTGTTAAAAAGGGGATACCTCAAGGTATTTTAACCGACTTCAAAAAAGGAGGTTTTCAATTTGATCACATACCTATTTACCAGAATCCAAGTAAATTGCCTGCACGATGCACTAAAAAGAGAGAAATAAAAATTATTTTTATAAAAAAATAAAACCGCCTTCGAAAAAATCACATCAAAAAAGTAAGATCAAAAAGTAAGTAATTCCTCACTAAATAGATAACGTAAGTACTTTGAAGTTGGGCGGGTTTTAACAAAAACAACAAAAAATCGTAGGTACATGTTTCACGCCCGACTTCAAAGTACTTACGTTATTTATTTCGTGAGGAATTATTTCTTACTTTTTTGATGTGATTTTTCTCGAAGGCGGTTTTATTTTTTTATAAAAATAATTGTTTTGTTGTTTCTTAGAGTATTTTTTGTGTCGGAGATTGCTTAAAATCTTTTGAGTAAGGCGTTTCCCATTCGCTATCGATAGGTACTAGATACTAGATAGATATAGTAGGTACAGTCACGTGTAATAATACGTAGACAACATAGAACTTTGTCATGTTAGAATATCAAATGACTTCTGTCTCTCAGATAGTTTTGTTTTGGACCGCTTCATTGTGACAAAGTTCTACGTTGTTTCTTTATTACTAGCGGCCGCCCGCGGTTTCACCCGCGTGGTTCCCGTTCCCGTGGGAATATCGGGATAAAAAGTATCCTAAGTTATTCGTTATTACATCAGCTACATGCCAGTGAAAGTCCCGTCAAAATCGGTCCAGCCGTTTCAGAGATTAGCCGGAACAAACAGACAGACAGACAGACAGACAGACAAAAATTGTAAAAAATGTTATTTTGGTATATGTACCGTATATATAATCATATGCATGTAGTAAAAAGCGGTTATTTTAATATTACAAACAGACACTCCAATTTTATTTATTTGTATACTTAGATTGCTCGTGGCTGTACTAGGTGTCTTGGTAGGTACTACTTTTAGGGTATCGCTTCGAACCGGGCGTCGACGACAACAGAACTGCAAGCGTCTCGCGTCGACGTTGACGCTCGATTTTAAATACAAAACAAAGAAACATATTATTTTTTTTTTATTTTTTTTTATTTTTAGTTTTTTGCATTCACAATGCAATTTTTATTACTGAAAAATGGAAAATGAAGTATAAAGAAAAAATCGACCCGTCTCACAACTAGGAGCCCATCGGAGCTAGTTGTGAGACGGGTCGTTTTTTTCTTAATACTTCATTTTCCAATTTTCAAAGAAACATCAACTAGAAACTAGCATGCTTGCAGTTGCGTTGCGGTTCGACGCAACAACGACGACGTTCTGGGGTTCAGACACGCAAAGACGCGGGTATCTGCTAGTAAAATAAACATACTAACTAACATAACCATTGTATTGTACTGACTAATGCTAGACGCACGAAACTATAACTTGGAAGAAAGTAACAGTTTAACTAGGTCAACATTTGCCAAGCGACAATGACATTTATTTAATGGGCTTAGAGTAGCTTTTAGCAACTCGGGGTGAGATGAAAGGCTTATAGCAAGTACCTTTCTCTTACGTTATTGTGAATTTGTCGTTAAATAAATTTTTTGCTTGATGAAATTGAAAATGAAAGCGATTCTTTTGCAGAATACGGAATAATTTAAATTTCAGACAACATAACATACAAATTCGATTGGTGAATAGCATATCAAACCTCATAGCAGTTAGAGATAAGATAGCCAGTTCCTCAGCAGGTAATTGAGGATTCCGGGAGTAGCGCGTTTCCACCTTCAGCCTTATCATCACTTAACATCAAAGGTGTGTGTGATGAAGGCTAAGTGCTACCCCGTTGTTGATAAAAACACATTAACATTTAAAAACAGCCTAGGTTTTAGCCATTAAGGTCTATTAGTTGGAGAAAATTTGACACCAAGGTCGCGGGTTTGATTCTGTATGTAATGAAATACATTTCTGCGGTGAGATATTTTATTGAAAATGATATGTTGACTTCCGCGCTATTGTTAAGTATATTATTGTTTCTTAACATAAAAACAAAAAAAATACTAAAGGCTCGTATTTCGTATTAAACCCTAGTCTACTTTGATGATGATGACAGACAATGTCATAATTTTGCAGCAAATTATCAATTATACAACAGAAATTATTAGAAAACTTGGGCATTAGATTATCCTGTAAGGTAAAAATTAATCGCCGTTTTCTTTATGAAAACTATTTTCACCGCTGTATTAAACCAGCTGATATGGCTAATGATACCATAGTTTTATTGAAAATGTTTGTATATAGCAGTCAAGCGCCATCATCATTCCATCAAGTAAAATAAATGTTAATTTTTTTTCCAGCGCAAGAAAACGACCACAGAGATCCTAGAGCGGCTCGAAACACAGATTAAAAGCATAGAGCAAGATGGCCAATGCAAAGAACAGACTCACAAGCGAATCATCGGCTACGTTATGGCGTACTCCGTCGGCCTGTACGTCGTGTTCGCCATTCTGTACTACTACATGTACGTTGGACGGAGTCAGCAATGGCTACACTCGCTTATTTACGCGTCTGCGCTACTAGTTGTGCCTATTTTGTGAGTATAATTACTTAGTTCTTTGATACTTCTTATGTAAGTGATTCATGGCCGAAGTGTAATGTACTCGGTCGGCTTATACGTCGTGTTCGCCATTTTGTACTACTTACTACATGTACGTTGGTCGGAGTCAGCAGTGGCTACACTCGCTTATTTACGCGTCTGCGCTTCTAGTTGTGCCTATTCTGTAAGTATAATAAGATTCTTACATAAGTTAGGCATTAAAAAGTATACGGCGTATTCCGTCGCGTCGGCCTGTACGCCGCTGTGTTCGCCATTCTGTACTATGACATGTACGTGGGGCGGAGTCAGCAGTGGCTACACTACTCCACCCTACCACTACTCTATCCCTACCCTACCCCTACCCTACTCTATCCCTAACCTACCCCTACCCTACTCTACTCCTACTCCTACTCTAAACCAGAACCAGAACTGCAAAATCGGATAACAAAGTTTATTTGAATAAAAAAAATACTCTACCCCTCCCTACCCTTCCCATACCTTACCCATACCTACCCCTACTTCCCCTATTTTCTCACCTTTTAAATAGCAAAAAAGATATTAAAGTAAAAATATAAAAAAGATCCTGCAACAAAGCGGGGAGCACAGCATACAAAAAACCTTCCCTGGATTTCCACGAACATTTCATGACCAAAATTAGCCAAATGGGTTCAGCCGTTATTGAGTTTTAGCGACCTTAACGAACAGTGATTCATTTTTATATATAGAATTATTTAATCTCTAATGCCCGAGCTTCACCTGCGTCGAATGCCATTAATTAGCGCGCTATTTGATATAATACGCAGGTGTAACCGGGTCTTATTGCACTAATTTGATACAATTAGCGCGCTAAGACGCGCATGCCGTTATTAACGCCGTTAGGCGTCACGCAGGTGAAGCCCCAGCATAAAAACTAAAAATCTAAAGACTAATTTTAGATCTCTATTACAGAGTGATTTTCATCCGAGCCACCATATCGTGGTACTACAACTGGTCATTGAACAAAAACAGAATAAAACTCAACAAAATGCGAGAAGAAAAGAAGAAGATATTGGAAGAAGTTATGAACACGGAAACTTATAAGGTAACTAAGCTTGTTATTTGAATTTTTAGTTTTTTGCATTCACAATGCAATTTTTATTACTGAAAAATGGAAAATGAAGTATTTAGAAAAAATCGACCCGTCTCACAATCATCCCATCGGAGCTGATTGTGAGAGGGGTCGATTTTAATATCTATAGTAATTTCATCTTTAGCGATTGCCAAATACCTGGAAAGGTATTTCTTTCGCGTGTGAGGGTAGTAATATCTCCACATTGATGAAATTAACGCTGACTATACAGCGAGTAAGAAGTATTGGATAAATTCGACGCTTCTCGTAACGACTCCGTAGCTCAGTGGTTAGAGCAGTCGCCCGGAAAGCGAAAGATCGTGGGTTCGTGTCCCATCGGAGCTGATTGTGAGACGGGTCGATTTTTTCTAAATACTTCATTTTCCATTTTTCAGTAACTAAGCTTTACTAAGCCCGTGGCGCACTGGTAAATGCGCTCGTCCTGCAATCGTTGAAGCTTAGCAACTTTCGCAATGGTCGGTCACGGTCCTCGATCCACTTAAATCCATTGCAAAGATCCATTGATGGATCTTTTTGCACTCTTATGTAAGTACACTTTAATTCTTGATCCAGGATTTTTTGCAAAATTTATTTTTTAGCACTAACATTGTCCATTGCATAGATCCATTGATGGATCTTATTGCAAAGTGGATTTTTAGCACTAACATTGTGTCTGAAAATCCAGTGCTAAAAATCCACTTTGCAAAAAATCCTGAATCAAGGATTAAAGTGGAAAAATGAGTGCAAAAAGATCCATCAATGGATCTTTGCAATGGACAATGTTAATGCTAAAAAATCCACTTTGCAAAAACTCCTGGATCAGTGGATCGAGGGGGTCACGAGATGGGTGACCAAAATGTTATAATTCGAGCTCCTCCGTGCTTCGGAAGGCACGTTAAGCCGTTGGTCTCGGCTGTGTTTGCAGTCGTTAATACTCACCAATCCGCATTGAGCTCGCATGGTGGGTCATGGCCCATTCTCCTTATCCATCCATTAAGGCCTGTGCCCCAGCAGCTGGGGACTTACGGGGGCTGATGATGAAGCTTTTCGTTCGTTAAAAAAAGCCTTTAAGTTGTGCATTTCTTTGCAAGAATAAAGGAAGTTTTCTTACCAAAAAAAAGAAGGAAAGCATGGATCAATGCCTTGCGTTTAAAAACTTTAAAACCAAAGGCACATTCTCGGTTATGTAGTGACCATTTTAAACCTGAGGATTTTCATGGCGAGAGCAATTATACTCGTTAGTTTATTTATTAAAATCCCTCTGAAATATAGGTAAAATATGCTCAGTAATAATAAATAATAATAAATAACTTCTTACATTCACACCAATTATCTAAGCCCATGTTAATTTCATTAAGAAACTGTATCATGGAAAACTTGATAACGGATAAATATATACTTAAATACTTTTTGTTTGTAAACACATACTTAATATACATAGTAAACACCCAGACCAAGACAAATAGACATGTTCATGCACACAAATATTTGTCTTGTTCGGGAATTGAACCCGAGACCACTGGCGCAGAAGGTGGGTAGACTACCCCTGCGCCAAATCGGTCGTCGAAAGTAATATTATATGACAAGCACCAGGGACCGTACTCTGAAACGCTAATCCGAAACTTCGGTTAGCCCCGCCCCTTTCACTCGATTCTGTCACGACCCGAGAGTGAGACGGACGGGTATAACGAAGTTTCGGGTTTTGCGTTTCAGATTAGGCCCTCTGTTATGGTGGCGCCATCTGAAATTAGTTTTGCCTGTAGCTCCCAATTCGACACATTGAAACTGCTCCCTATCCATTGCAGGTAGCGAAGCAGATCCTCGACAAGTACGGCAGTCCGGAGGAGCAAACGAAAGCGTTGAAGCCATTCACTCCGACGCTCAACGTGCCCGGTAAACTACTCACGAACAACCAATCACCGATCCCAGGTAGACCCCTAGATACCTATACTAATGTACTAACATGCTAAATGCCTCATTGACTCAATTTTAACATTTCCAAAGTCAGTAAATTAATACATACATACATATACTCACGCCTATTTCCCACGGGGGTATGCAGAGACTATGGATCGCCACCTGCTACGATCCTTGCACACACCTTTCGCTTCATTTACATCCAACAATCTTTTCATACATGCCCGGGGATTTTTGTCGCTGCGTACACCAGTCTTTTTTATTGAAGCTCCTATTTGGTCCGTGTAGGTTTTTCTAGGACGCCCTTGCGCAACCGGTCCTTCCACATTCGCACAATATATCTCTTTCGTGATTCGCCTTTCATTCATCCTCTCTAAGTGACCAAACCACCGGAGCATTCCTTTCTCAATTCTTGTCACTACATCATCTTTCAGCCTACACCTTTTACGAATTACATCATTGCTCACTCTATCACTCAATTTAACTCCACATATTTTCCTCAACGATCACATCTCTACCGCATTTATGCTGCTTTTATTCTTCTGCCATACCCAAGACTCACTTCCATACATCAGTGTCGGCACCAGCAGTCAGTAAATGCTGGTAATAAAAACTCCTACCCCCTTATTCCAAAACGTAAACTAAAATAGTCCTGTCTTAAAACTATCCCCCTTATTCCAAAAAATGGACTAAAATAGTCCTGGCTTAAAACTATCACCCTTATTCCAAACGTGGACTAAAATAGTCCTGGCTTAAAACTATCCCCCTTATTACAAAACGTGGACTCAAAAAGTCCCGGCTTAAAACTATCCCCCTTATTCCAAAACGTGGACTAAAATAGTCCTGGCTTAAAACTATCCCCCTTATTCCAAAACTTGGACTAAAATAGTCCTGGCTTAAAACTATCCCCCTTATTCCAAAACTTGGACTAAAATAGTCCTGGCTTAAAACTACCCCCCTTATTCCAAAACTTGGACTAACATAGTCCTGGCTTAAAACTACCCCACTCATTCCAAAACCTAGACTAAAATAGTCCTGGCTTAAAACTACCCCCCTCATTCCAAAACCTAGACTAAAATAGTCCTGGCTTAAAACTATCACCCTTATTACAAAACGTGGACTCAAAAAGTCCCGGCTTAAAACTATCCCCCTTATTCCAAAACGTAGACTAAAATAGTCCTGGCTTAAAACTATCACCCTTATTCCAAACGTGGACTAAAATAGTCCTGGCTTAAAACTATCCCCCTTATTACAAAACGTGGACTCAAAAAGTCCTGGCTTAAAACTATCCCCCTTATTCCAAAACGTAGACTAAATAGTCCTGGCTTAAAACTATCCCCCTCATTCCAAAACGTGGACTAAAATAGTCCTGGCTTAAAACTATCCCCCTTATTCCAAAACTTGGACTAAAATAGTCCTGGCTTAAAACTATCCCCCTTATTCCAAAACTTGGACTAAAATAGTCCTGGCTTAAAACTATCCCCCTTATTCCAAAACTTGGACTAAAATAGTCCTGGCTTAAAACTATCCCCCTTCTTCCAAAACTTGGACTAAAATAGTCCTGGCTTAAAACCGGTACTAAACTGGACAGCCAATACCTAGCGGACGATGTATATCAAAACTAACATACTAACTGCCTCATGAACTCAATTTTAACATTTCCAAACTCAGTAAATGCTGGTAATAAAAACTCCTACCCCCTTATTCCAAATCGTAAACTAAAATAGTCCTGGCTTAAAACTGGTACTAAACTGGACAGCCAATACCTAGCGGACGATGTATATCAAAACGCGTCCAACTTGCGCGTAGTTCTGGACAGGGTCTAAGAGGCTGTCTAACGGCCAGAATTAATCCTATCCACAGATAGGGATAGGTGCGATCCAGATTAGTTGCTAGGCAACACCATGAAGCTCGACTTAATACTGAGGTAACTGGAGAGTGCAGTACGAACAATTTTTTGTCCACCACAAATTACACAGTGGCTGTCTTCCGTTTCACCTACACTTTAAAAAAATACGTATGGTCATATGAGACAACTGACAGCCACTACATACTAAATGTCAAATTTGGTGGTGTTCACTTTTTTATTCAGGGTGAGAACTCCAGTTACCTCAGTATTAAGTCGAGCTTCATGGGCAACACCTAGCAACACCCTGGCAACTGTCGTTAATTTCATGTTAATATCAAGCGTTGCATAGCAACTAATCTGGATCGCACCAATCCCTATCTGTGGATAGTTATTAATTCTGGCCGTTAATAGACAGGTAAAATGTCACTTGTATCCGCGCCTGCTTTTAGGCACTCACTTCACTACTATAAAAACTTTGAACTTTTCTCCTGTAGTTTTCTCGTATACAGCGTGTTAATGCAATAACCGAAAATCCCATACATCCCAACTAATAAGTAATAACTACCAAGATAATAGTGCTCAAAGGTCTCCGTGACTTTCTGACAGATTTTAAGCTCTCTATGACGTAAGGCCGGCTCCAAACTATCGTCCAACACTCCAACTGTTCGTCCAACCTTCCACGTGTGGAGAGGTAGTTCGTGAATGTATGACGATGTTGGAACGTGTTGGGGCGAGATCGGTCCGATGGCGGTAAATCGTACCCAGATCAAAGGTGTTGGCCAACTCGCACAAACAGACCCTCCACACATCAGTGTCACTTCACTCAATTAATGAATTACTTACCTACAATAATTTATTTCAAGCTTAAACAATATACCTTACACTTGTTATGTTCCTATGTATTATTCATAACATCCACCATCTTCGTTTCCGTCATGGTTTTTTAATTTTACGTCGGTTATGAACTTGCAAAAAAATAATTTAATGAACACAAAGGGTACAGCGCAGAAGCACCTATCACTTCAATGTCCTAATAGTGAATGAGGTTGGTCGAAGATTGGCCGATGTGTGGAGAGTCTGTTTTGATCGATCGTGACAAGATTGAAGGATGTTGGAGTGTTGGAATGTTGGACGATAGTTTGGAGCCGGCATAAGAAAGCACGTGACGGGTCCGCGCGTATTGAAAGAATAGGCAGTAGACATAAACATTTTTAGAAAAATTTAACCCCATTATCAAAAATGTGTGGAATCGATTCTACTCTCGATTCTGAAAAAACAATTTTCTCAGTTTCGCTAAAAGTATTAACACGCTGTATAAAGGTCTAGCGTATAGCCACAGATTACTAAATAGTTACTAACGTAACAGATGCTGCACTCCGCTAAGCCATTTAAATAAATAGCAACTATACTTACAACGCAATAAAGTGGAATTCAGCTTGTATGGCTCAAATTACGAACGGCCACTCGTTGCATCTCTTTCTATCGCATATATTCTAGCTCTTTTGTGGACCTAATTTCTATGGATGGTGCGGGCGAGAGTTGCGCGCAAGTACATCGAGTGACAGACGCCTGGTATAGCAGTGTTAAGTCAATATCGCCATCTCTTTCCAGCGACTCCAGGCCAGTTGAGACAGCGACAACTGGCGCTGGCCAGCTCGACTCCGGTGAAGAATAACATGAATTTGGTGGCTGTGAACAACTCTATGGCGGCGTATAGACCGAGGTTGAGAGTAAGTAGTGTGAAGTAATATTGCTGTCTCTTTCCAGCGGGTTTTTTTATAATCCACAACGGAGGGTAGCACATAGTTTGAGGTCATTGAAAAATGAACCATGTCACAATAGCCTAAAATACAAAATTGCATAAATATCAACATGACATGGTTAATTTTTCAATGACCTCAAAAATTTCCGCTAGGATTTTTCCGTTCAGTCTGCGCTGACCCTTAGGGCTCGTTTAAGGAGAAGCGGCGCGGGCAAATTGTGGGCAAAAAACAAAATTGCGGATTTTTGAAGGCATAATCAATATAAAAAAATACCAATTTCATCGAGTGGGGTACCAAAATGAAGGGTTTTAAATGGCGATTCCATTAATATATTTAACTTTCAGATTTGTAAAACTTTCCACATTAATTTATATAATAAATAAAAAGGAAAGAACTTACTAATTTAAGTTTTCTTTCCTTAAGTTTTTTTTCCTAGGTTTTTTTTTCTTTTATCCGCAACGGGGTAGCTCATCACACCTGATGTTAAGTGGTGATAAGGCTGAAATTGGAAGCGCACTACTCCCGGAATCCTCAATCACTGAGGAACGGGCTATCTTATATCTAACAGCCGGAACACAATAATGCTGAAAACATCATTGTTGTAGCGTCAGACTTAGATAAGATGGTGGTAGCTAGCCAGTTGGACTAAGAACAAGTCCTACCACCAACCAAACCGAATACAATATCGAACCCGGGACCTTTTGGTCTGAAATCGATGATGTGAACCACTAGACCACAGAGGCGGTTACAGTTCTATTCGCCTACTAATTAATAAATCTCTTCTCCCTCCAGTCGGATCAACTCCCGCGCCCGCTTATGGACAAAAATCGCTCCGCTTTAGACAAGGTAGTGGACTACATACTGAAGGACGGACCGAACTATCGCATGGCGCTGATATGTACTGAGTGCTCATCACACAACGGTAAATACTAGTTATAATTAAAATAAACATTGGACACCATCACATACATTGTTCCAATACCAAAGTATAGTAGCTTAAGGGCAGGATCTTCCAAAAACTCTGTCTTTGTCTTTTTCCTTACGTGTGAAGACTGAAGAGTAACGAAAATAATCTCACTATTTCATTTTTTCAATATTTTTGTTGTTATTTTGAGCATAAATTCACTTTTTGAAAAAGTAGCCTGAGAATAATCCTACTAATATTATAAATGTGAAAGTTTAGATGTTTGGATGTTTAGATGTTTGGATGTTTAGATGTTTGGATGTTTGTTACTCAATCACGCCAAAACGGCTGAACGGATTTGACTGAAATTTGGGACAATAATACTTTGTAGCCTGGAGAGGAACATAGGCTACTTTTTATCCCGAAAAAATGACACATTCCCGTGGGATAACGTCGTGTAGTCCACGCGGGCGAAGCCGCGGGCGGAAAGCTAGTCTACTATAATTGTCATTACCTATTTTTCTATAAGTATATTGTTCGTGAATTAGAGATCTAAGTGTAAAACCAAAAAAATATAAAAATAAGTAATGAAAATTTTCTTTGTTTTTGAATTTTTTTATAGTCGAGTTAAGATACGAATATCGTGTTTCTAGCCACAAAATAATCAAGATCGTTTATCAAACTTCAACATATATTTTTATCTGCTCAAAATAAAGAATATTTGATTGTTTACTTTTGAATGAAAAATAGGTTGGTTTCGATAATTTGGAAGATCGTGCCCTTAAGCACTAGTATTATGGAAATTGGAAACAACGACGGTACTTTTTCACAAATAAAAAAACAAAAAATAAAAAATACACACTAGATTTGAACCGAGGTCTTCTGGCTTCAATGCCGTCCGTTTTCCAACCTGAGCTATCACAATTTTGGAAACGCTGGCGAAATTTGCCTGCGTATTCTAATGATATTGTAACAGTTTTTCGATCAGGTCACGTGTCCGTCTTACGAATTTTCGATTTGAGGGTCACGTGACGTGATCCTGACGCCAGTTTAACATTTTTTAGCCATCACAAGAAGTGCACAACGCCGCTAAAGAAGTTTTCACTTCAAATATCAATTTTCAACTTTACAGGCATGGCGATGGCAGAAGAATTCGAGTATGTATCCTACGCTTGTGCGTACTGCGGATACTTCAACGCAGCTCGGAAACAAAGACCGCACGCGCCGCTGTTAGCCACATCGCCGCTACCACTCAAAGGAATATCTGGTAAGATAGTTATTTCACAGAATTACGGGGAAAAGCATTAAGAGTCTATTTCTAGATTTCTAGTGGGCGGGGCTTCACTTCCCCCTCCCCTTTAAAAGGCTGGGGGGGGGGGGGGGGGGGGCTGGTTTTGATACACAAATACAAAGTGATTTTATATTCATTACGTTTACTGCGGATACCTCAACCCAGCTCGGAAACAAAGTCTCGGAAGCCACATCGCCGCTATCACTCAAAGGAATATCTGGTAGGATTAATAGCTATTTCACAGAACGACGCGGAAATGCATTAGGACTCTATTTCTAGATTTCTAGTGGGCGGGCGTCGCTCCCTGGATCCCTTTGAGGGGGGCTGGTTTTATACAAAATACAAAGTAACTTTATAGTCATTACAATAAGAGATTCTTCGCTTGCGCATACTGCGGATACTTCAACCCAGCTCCGAAATAAAGAGTCGGAAGTCACATCGCCGCTACCACTCAAAGGAATATCTAGTAAGATCACAGAACGACGCGGAAAAGCATTAGGGAGTCTATTTCTAGTAGGCGGGGCGACACTTATTAGTAGGATTATATATATTTTATTTTCTTGTTCCAGCTATAACAGCAAATGGAGACGACTCTCCCATGCCCAGCTCTGGGTCTGACAGCGATGAAGATAAGAACGAGACATCTAATGTTGGTAAGTTAAGTTATAAACAACATTGAAAACTTGAAAATGAAGTATTTAGAAAAAATCTACCCGTCTCATAACCAGTGGCATGCTTTCGTGCTAGTAATGGGCATATGAATCCATTTTTTTTTTCAGAATCTGATAGAAAATCGGATTGCCCCCCTTCCCCGGTAGAAGAGAGGCCAAAATCCGCAGCCGAGAAGAAAGAAGACTGAACGATCGTATCCGAAACGATATCCGTATCCGAAAGTATCGGATATTTGCGAGATGTTAACGTTTCAGAGATATCACTTAATGTTATTGGGGGTTTTATCGAAAGGAATGTCGTTTGGGTGTGAAATAGAAAATTTGGTAATGTTTATATGTTAAGGAAGTAAGTATTGATAATTTAAAAAATGGTTCCTTGTTTTAACAGCAGGCACGGAATTTGTTTCTACGAACAATGTTTCTGCTATTTAAACTGGATGTAAATGTTATCCGAAATTTCGGATATTATCCGAAAACTTGTAAAATTATGTTACTTTGTATATTTTGTGGACAGTGACGTGTGTTTAGTTACAGGTAATAATCGAATAACAAAAAAACTACTTATAAAAATTGATATTTCAAATTAAAAACAAACAACTGAAACTATTAATATTAAATGAAATACTTTTAAATAATATGACTGACACGGCGCCTATTAATTTATTGTCTAAGATGTTTATTCAAAAAGTCATATACAAAGTGCTTTCATCATTAATAACCGTACATAATACACATTATAACATACGTGTATTAACATAAATAATAAATGATACAAAAACGTGCCTTGCGTATATTGATAAAATAATTGTGTTCCGGATTTAGTTGCCACAGAAAAAAGGCATTGACTGTCTTTGAAATAAATAAAAAAATACATTTAATATAAAGAACCTTCTACAAAAATTATGGGGAATGATTAACAAAAAACTGTCAGTGTCACTTTGACATATTATGAATATTATGATATGACACTTTTTTAATTAGGTTTTACGGCATTGGATTCTAGTCTTTTTGCACCAGGCTTAAGGTTCCAGATTTTATCACAAGGTTTAGTCGAAGGATGTCAAAAAGACGTTTTTTTATGTTGGCAAAAGTAAAATTATCATACTTTACTGTATGTAGATGTAGGTCAATTTCAAAAGATAAAGAACACCCGTGACAAAATTTAAATAAATATTTAAATAAATAATATAATAGGCAAATTAATATGAAAATCTGCGGCAAAGTAACTACTATACCAAACTTAATCCGGAACTAAGATATAAATATAAAATACATATAATTTAAAATTTCGTTCGTATAATCTTAATATTTACGAAATGGTTTTGAAAAAACGCAAAGCTTAAATAACCATTACAGCTTAAATGACAGGCAACGCTAAGAACAAAACGAGGTTCGTTGATATGAACAAAATTATCTACAAACAACCAAACCTATTGGTATTTAGTTTTTGCGTTATTTCAATAATATCATGTAAGTAAAGTAAAATAAAAAAAGTACTGAAAATAAATAGATTGCTACGACAACCATAGATTTTAAGATCTAACATAAAGGCTGTTTTTATCGATTAGCTCCGTTCCTCATTTTTATAATACCACTAAAATAGATAACGCCTTATCCCCTTATTCCAAAACATAGACTAAAATAGTCCTGGTTTAAAACTGGTACTAAACTGGTGTTGTCACTTTCATTTTACAAATGAAAGACAGAATTAGCATCAGTTTTAAACCAAGTCTAACTTTAGTCCACGTTTTGGAATAAGGGGGTTACAATTCGCGCCACATAACTTGGCATTTGTCAGAAGGCGCTGATCGTCGAGGTCGGTCTGAAAAATAAGCCTTATTCCCATGTCATAATTTTAGTTCCAGATATTGCCACGCGCCAAGTTATATGGCGCGTACTTTACGAAGAGACTGACCTCTTTTTAAACGGATAAAAAAGATACGAATGTTTCGATCTTGCATCATAAATGTCAGGAAATTCATTTGGCCGTTGATCGAAGTTGTCTATTTCATTTGATTTATTTTCAGTGCATGTTTTTTATTATGTTATTTATTTATTTATCTCTAATTTATAATCATGATAAGTTACTACTGAATCTGTTAGTCTCTATGTTTAGTTGATAGCAATATTAATTTGGCTGGATACTTAATTTAAGTAGCAACTGGGTAAACGCAGACCAATGGAGTAACCATATTATACAGGGTCACTTGTAAAACATCAACAACCTCGCAGGTCTAGATAACTAACATCATAAACAACAACATTTGTTCTACAACTTTTCAAAAAACACAATAGTAGATTTCATTACAAGTGCGGAAAGCCTGTCATTGCAAAGAGTTCCGACAAATGTCTACCCGAGCCGAGGCGCAGCCGAAGGTGAGGGTTGACAGTCGGAACAAGTTGCAATGACGGTTCCGCACGTGTACTGAACAACTATTTTTAATACAGTTGCGAAAAAATTATGCAATTTAATAAAATAATAAAACACAATAAACTCAACTAACTAATCGTAAAAGAATATAAGCAGAGACTTTTTTTTTGTTTTCTTCACCCAGTCTGGGTTGGCAAAGGAAACTATGATCATACAGCCAAGGCTTCAGTAGAATTTTTTTATTGAAATGAAATGAAAATTAAATTAAATGAGATGAAATGAAATGAAACCTAACAAAAGCAATCCGAATCCTACAGGAGCGCCTTTCCTTATTTCTCTCTTTCACCACATCGTATTCCATTAAAGCACTAATTCCACCATACTAAGTACCTACCACAATAAAAACCAGAAAAAACTAATTTAGAAAATTAAGAAATAAGGTCCGTCATTTTCTTTTCACTTACTTGCGCAAACTCCTATAAGCAGATACTATGGTAAATAGTGCACGTCATACCATATTTAGTAATCTGTGGTTATACTCATACAGCCAATTTTATGTATTTTTTATATTCATAAATTTAATTTGGCCGATACTAATATTAATTTAATGTATAATTAAAATTACTTTTAAATCTGATATTGAAACAAATTAGTAGCTTCTTTTTAGAAATATTTGCATGAATCATAAAAACTTCTATGATTTTTTTTTAGTAAAAACTTCGTGGTTGGTTTTTTCTTTTTAATAGACAATATTTTGACAGTTGGGAAAGAAAACGCACGAGTTCGGGAAAGGTAAAGAAAAAGTTCGAGTGTGTAATAGCCCACATCCCGAACGCTATACGTCCCTGCAATACGCCACTTTTTGAGCAACTGTATTAAAATAGTAGATTTCATTACAAGTGCGGAAAGCCTGTCATTGCAAAGAGTTCCGACAAATGTCTACCCGAGCCGAGGCGCAGCCGAAGGTGAGGGTTGACAGTCGGAACAAGTTGCAATGACGGTTCCGCACGTGTACTGAACAACTATTTTTAATACAGTTGCAAAAAACATAAGCAATTTAATAAAATAATAAAACACAATAAACTCAACTAACTAATCGTAAAAGAATATAAGCAGAGACTTTTTTTTGTTTTCTTCACCCATTCTGGGTTGGCAAAGGAAACTATGATCATACAGCCAAGGCTTCAGTAGAATTTTTTTATTGATATGAAATGAAAATTAAATTAAATGAGATGAAATGAAATGAAACCTAACAAAAGCAATCCGAATCCTACAGGAGCGCCTTTCCTTTTTTCTCTCTTTTACCACATCGTTTTCCATTAAAGCCACATTATTGCACTAATTCCACCATACTAAGTACCTACCACAATAAAAACCAGAAAAAACTAATTTGGAAAATTAAGAAATAAGGTCCCTCATTTTCTTTTCACTTACTTGCGCAAACTCCTATATGCAGATACTATGGTAAATAGTGCACGTCATACCATATTTAGTAATCTGTGGTCATACAGCCAATTTTATGTATTTTTTATATTCATAAATTTAATTTGGCCGATACTAATATTAATTTAATGTAAGTATAATTAAAATTACTTTTAAATCTGATATTGAAACAAATTAGTAGCTTCTTTTTAGAAATATTTGCATGAATCATAAAAACTTCTATGATTTTTTTTTTGTAAAAACTTCGTGGTTGGTTTTTTCTTTTTAATAGACAATATTTTGACAGTTGGGAAAGAAAACGCACGAGTTCGGGAAAGGTAAAGAAAAAGTTCAAGTGTGTAATAGCCCACATCCCGAACGCTATACGTCCCTGCAATACGCCACTTTTTGAGCAACTGTATTAAAAAATAAATTTTCGTCATTTCATACAAAACTCGATCCGCTGTTCGGACATTTTATATGAAATGTCGAAAATTTATTTTAGTTTTTTTGGAAAGTTGTAGAACAAATGTTGTTGTTTATGATGATAGTTATCTGGTCCTGCGAGGTTGTTGATGTTTTACAAGTGACCCTGTATATATTACTATTAAATTCGACTTCATTACCTAAGCCATTTGGTTGAGATTATAGGCAATCGGTAAAGGAGGAGCCCGAGGCTAGGGTTACCATTTAGAAATTTGAAAGGTTCTGACAAAAAGCCGGACAGTTCAAAAAAAGTCCGGACATTTTACTCACAAAATGCATTGTCAAAAATAAATATATGTAGCTTTCTTCCGCAAATAATTCACAAAATGCAAACAATAGGCTCCCACTTAGTAACAGCGATAAAGTACAGTGATATTTGCTCGCTCGGGGCTGTTTTAAGATGAGTGTTTTGCTAGATGAGCGGGGAGTTAATAAAGATCAAAGACTGATTTGATTCGATTTGATTTTACTCATTTATTTATTTATTTTAAGTTAAATTACCTACTGCACTTACAGTTTTGCACCAAAGCGTGCAGTAGGTCAATCAATACATTGATAGGTACTTACAGTTAACTTAATTCTACAAAACGAATAACACATCTAACAAATTTCTGAACCGACATGCAAAAATATGTTAGTATCAGGAATTCAGGATACTGAGCAACCAGAGCGTTAAGTAGATCTAAGGCTTGAGTAGTGGGGGCATATTTAGCTGTTTGTGTGCGTATATTCACCTAAAGCAAAAAAATCAACAAAGTCCGGACAAATGTCTATAAATCCGGACATATCCGGACTAAGCCAGACGTATGGTAACCCTACCCGTGGCGGAGTGATTAGCGCGCTCGGCCTGCGATCGTTGAGGTTAATCAAATTTCGCAATGGTCGGTCACGGGATGGGTGACCAAACACTTTCATCTTTAGCTCCTCCGTGCTTCGGAAGGCACGTTAAGTCGTTGGTCCCGGCTGCAGTTGCAGTAGTTAAAACCCAACGATCTGCACTGGGCCCGCGTGTTGGCTCCTTATCCATCCATAAGGAAAGCCAGTCCCCAGCAGTGGGGACATTAAATCGCTGATGATGATGATGATGATGATCGGCGGTACTAGATATAATGACGCACGTATTATTGACCGAGTGCCGATTAGGGTGGGTTGCACCATCTTACTTTAACCGTATCTATCTATATCAAACACAAACTTATCTTGAGTCAGTGGCCAAATGTAGAACTATGGGTTATTACATATTGTTACCTAGGTTACCCCATAGACGACAGCGACGCTGTCATCGAGTCAGATAAGTTTGTATCTGTTAAAGTTAAGGTAAAATCAACATGGTGCAACCCAGCCTTAATTTGAACCTTATACTGAAGATTTTAAAGTCGAATTTAGATCGAAGACGAATGAAGCTAAGCTGTTCCTCTCTTGATCTACGTTGACCATACCAGTGTATAGATCGCGTTAAATAACTGAAATCTAATTATACTCGGTGTGTAAATTCAATAGCCATCTGACCCTTACCAATTTATCAAAATGTCTCAATAGATTCTGAAACTAATATTCGTTGTAGTAAGGTACAAAATTGATCGGACAACTATGAGTTTTCTAAAACGAACGTACTGTTTAGTTTACTCTATAATTCAAAAATTTTAGAAAAAGAAGCGTTTTTTTCTTGTTCAAGAAGGTTTTAGTTATTTGACGCGAATAACAACTTATTTAAGCATTTTATCTTATCTTACTGAATAATATTATGTACCGATTTTTTTTTGTTTACTAGCTTAGAAACAGACTCCAATTCAAATCTTCCTTTATATAATAATTAAACAGATTTCAATAGCTAATAATTATTATTAAATATACAGGGCGTCCTACGATTATGCCACACGGAGAGAAAGTACCTTAAATATTGTATATAGAAAATGTTACTAAAAAGAACTATCCCTTTATTTTTGACGAGAAACAAAACTGCGTTCACAGTTATAAAAACTAAAATCACCTTTACCATAGACAAAAAAACTCCATACTCGACATTAAATCCATGATGTCTTTTATTGTTTTCCTTTAATTTAATGTATCATGTTTCAGAGACATTTAAAACTTATGAGTTAACCTATCGATTGATGTCATGGAAGTACAGGATGTTGCTTTTGAGAGTTTTAGCTAGTTGGATTCCTGAGAGTGGAAAGCGTATTATAAAAAAAAACAGTTTTGTTTCGTGTCATAAAAAAGGGCGGTTCCTTTCAGTAAAATTTTCTAGCTACAGTATTTAAGGTACTTTCCCTCCATGTGGCATAGCCGTGGGACGCCCTATATATGAGCAGCCCCTGTATTAAGGTGAGTTCGTGTTTTTATTTTACACCGAAGTGCCAAAAACGATGTAAGACTTTTTTCCTAATGTTCTAATTTATTCTCAATCGGTACCAAAACGACTTATTATGGCAACTCCAAATTTTCAGTGTTGCGACACGACAACGAATCATAGAAATACATTTTGAAATAGCAACACCACACCCTTGTTACACTATATCTAGTCAAATGTGTGTGGGTGTCAAATAACTTTCGCATTTACCAAGCAAAAAGCAATTTAATACCAGAGCATAATGGGCTTTCAGTTTGCCAGTTATTATGCAAAAAACTACTAATAAAGTGAAAAAAAAAACAGTACTTACGTTAAAAGTCCATTGTAAACATAGCACTTTAAAAGTTTTAGACGCGGCAAATTTGAGCAAAAATGAACAATGCAATTTTTTTTTCAGTTATTGCGATCGTTTTTAACTCTATGTCTATTTATTTTTAATTTATGCGATATGTAAAGAGTGTTTACTAACAGTCATTTATTTTAACAACTAATACCCAATACACATTCCTGATATTGTTTTTAGTCTAGTGTGACCTGTATTGTGTAAAAAAATTAAAATATGTCACAGATAACATAGCTTAATAACCAAAAATTCCAAATGGACTGGATACTAAAATTACACATCATATAGAAATGTCAACCTCAAGTTCATTCATTCATCCATTCATTCATTGAAAGTGAGAGTGACTTCATTTTTGCATTTGGCATTTCTAACAGTGGTGTTAGTCTCCGAATTTCAAAAGATACCTACTTTAGTAGCCAGGCAAGTCAGCTAAAATAATACTTCCAAAATAACATATTTCCAAACGTTTTTTTGACCGCTTCTTTGTGTACAGTCTGTCAAATGTAAGTTGGCTACTAATAGAAAGAACTAATTTTAACAGTTGTTAAGCCTTGACAATAAAGCTAAATTTTCATTAGCGTGTCATAAAAAGGTACGTTGTACAAGTACGGTGGCGACGCCACTGGATCGCCATGTTATACTTGTCTGGCTAGATCTGAATGTTTCTTCAACAATAATCTTCTACCTGGTTAACCAGAACCAGAACCGTTCCGAAGCCTCGTCTTCTACAAAGAGTTTAAGTAACATTACAATAAAGAGTGCGCGCCAGTTAAATCTGCGCGCGGCCAAAATTGAAAGCAAATCAGAACAAAAAACAAAAACAAAAAATGTATTGAAACTAGCGCCAAAAACGCTCCAGTCGCGCGCAAAATTATCTGACACACTTTCTAACAACATCCGTTGTCTCTGCTCTCCTTGTATTGTCTATTATGTTATCTGAGTAATGGGGAATAATTTTAGAACTGCCCCCATAATAATATTGTAAAGAAAGCAAAATGTGTTCAAATAATTTATTATATTACGTTACGACTAATGGAAACATTTCTTCAAAACCATTTTCAATTCAAAATTTTGTTATACGGCACATATTGTTGTTATTAATTCAGAGGAAAATACTTTCTATTGTAAGGCCAATAGAGTTCATAAGGCGTGCGATTCTTTTAATCAAAAAATAGAAAACTCCTTGTCTTTCTAATAGATATTATTTTACTTCGAAGGTGTGTAATTTAATATAGTGCCGCCAATTTATTTATTTGGTCCATAGGCATTTATTGACATGTGAAATATTATTTTTTATTTCCCAAAAAAATAGTATTTATTTATGAATTATCTTAGTTTTTCTCATAGGTACTTTTATGATGTAAAGAAAAATATAATATAAATAATTTATTTAAATACTTACATTTAACAATTTTTTGTTCTTCACTGGTTATTTATATTATAATTGGTTAAAAGTCAATTAAAAAAAGGTTTTTGTATGATAATAAAATGTGTCTTATGACCAACACGACAGATAGCCCAACTTTTATTAAGTTAGGTCAAACTTAAAAAATATTGAAAAAAATATCCCAATATTTTTTTTATATTATTTAATTTTACAAAAATTCTAATATTATTTTTTGATATCAATTCAATATGTACAATACCAAACGTTTTAATAAAATTATTTCATTTTACGATGAAAACAAGTAATTTCAGAGCGCACGCGGGCTGGGCGCCGCGGTCATCAACGCAGGCGGTCCAACAGCTGATCGGCCAGCCGCTCTAGCGATACTCCTACCCCGTTATTGTATGCGCCCAATAGCTTCCGGATTATCGTTTACCTGTCTTGTGGTTAAATAAGTAATTTTGTTTTTACGTTTGGTATTATGTTAAATATTGATATCCATAGATAATATTAGAATTTTTTGTAAAATTAAATAAAAAAATAATAATTTTAGAGTTTTTTTTTCTATTTTATTTACGTTCTAAACACTTAACCTGACCACCCCCTGCTCGTTTTGCAGTTTGTTTCAAACCATCTTATATAACTAAAAATTATAAATGATAATTGAGGTTGTGATGGCAATCTATGGTCTGTTCTAATACAAGCCTAAGTCTATGGTCCTTACTATGAAAGTTGGGCTAAGCAGTAAATGCAAAAGAATCCTCATTTTGTAAATACGAAGATTGTCAAGCGAATAGTGTTGTTGAATTTGTTATTTATTGCTTGTAATGTTGATTAGCTATTTTATAATGGAACTAATATACAAGTACCCAGTTATTTTGTTTTTTTCCTCCATTAATTTAGTATACATTTTTAAACCCTGCGGGCCAATTCAAATCAAGATGGTAGCGGCGTAGGCGCGACGACCACTTTCGACCAATCAGATCGCTCGTAGATAGCGCGCGTGACTTGAGGCGACGACGACGTGCTGATTGGTTAGAAGGAGCGTGACAAACTATGTCGGTTGCCGTATAACCAACTAGCTTGCCGCGCGCGGTTTCACCCGCGTGGACTAAAGGTCATAGCCCACTCAACCAAAGTATGAACAGCCAAATATGGACTTAATGTCGTTCACTGTAGATGCATTTTACAGTAACAATATAAAATAGCGGACAGGGCGCGGTCCACGAGCTTACCGCCGTCAGACTGCTCGGTAGTTGACGCCTCGCTGACGCCGCGCGGTCCGCGCGCTTTCCGCGCGCTGACTGCTAGCGGTCGCCGCCGCGCACCTATAGAGGGAATAGCAGTCAACGCGTGGACAGCTGGCAGTCTGCTAGCTGTCGCCGCGTGGACTGCTGGGTGCCTGCTAGCTGTCGCCTGCGTTTAGAACGGTGTTGGGTTGGAGCAGTGCAGTATAAGTGGGCTATGACCTTAAGACCTGTGCCCAGCAGTGGGATAAAAAGTAGCCTATGTCACTCCGGGATAACGTAGCATTCTAATGGTGAAAGAATTTATGAAATTAAGTACCGTTGTATATGATTACCCCCTACAACCTCACAAACTCGCAAACTTTACCTCTATTATAAATAAATAAAACACTTTTTATATCCAGATTTCTTAGCCGGCTAAAAAATCTGGATATGGGTATGGGCTTCAAGTGTCATTTGAATTCCTTATTTTGATAGATTTTTGATGCTTTGTTCTGTTAAACGTTGTTAGCTAGCTATCGTTATACCCATGAAGCTCGACTTAATTCTGAGGTAACTGGAGAGTGCAGTACGAAAAATTTTTTGAATACCACAAATAACACAGTGGCTGTCTTCCGTCTCACCTACACTTTAAAAAAATACGTATGCTCATATGAGACAGCTGACAGCCACTACATACATAAATGTCAAATTTGCTGGCGACACTTTTTTATTCAGGGTGAGACCTCCAGTTACCTCAGAGTATTAAGTCAAACTTCATGGTTATACCCGACGTCACAAAACAAGGAACTGATAGCGGCTATTTTCTATATAAAATCTACTTAAAGTTCCCAAAAACGTATGAAGTTCATACCCATAAAGTGGGGGCTACCGGCTAAAAAATCTGGATATGGGTATGGGCTTCAAGTGTCATTTGAATTCCTTATTTTGATAGATTTTTGATGCTTTGTTCTGTTAGACGCATGGAAGTATTGTTTAAGTAATACTTCCATGGTTAGACGTTGTTAGCTAGCTATCGTTATACCCATGAAGTTTGACTTAATACTGTTACCTCAGAGTATTAAGTCAAACTTCATGGTTATACCCATGAAGTTTGACTTAATACTCTGAGGTAACTGGAGCTCTCACCCTGAATAAAAAAGTGTCGCCAGCAAATTTGACATTTATGTATGTAGTGGCTGTCAGCTGTCTCATATGACCATACGTATTTTTGTAAAGTGTAGGTGAGACGGAAGACAGCCACTGTGTTATTTGTGGTATTCAAAAAATTGTTCGTTCGTTCGCACTCTCCAGTTACCTCAGTATTAAGTCGAGCTTCATGGTTATACCCAACGGCCAACGGCGACGTCACAAAACAAGGAACTGATAGGAACTGATAGCGGCTATTTTTTTTTATAAAATTGACTTAAAATTCCCAAAAACGTATGAAGTTCATACCCATAAAGATACGCGGTAGCCCCCCAGTAAAAGGTGGTTCACCGAATTTGTTCCTGATTGTACGCGTCCACTTGCCCGCTCCGGACGCACAGCATAAAATAAACGTCGGTTTTCATATAGGTCTGTTTCAGAACGTCATCGATAGCTAAAATCCCTTGAAGCCAAAGCCGATAATAATCCTACATTTCAGAACAACTCGTATTAATGTCAGAAATTACTGACAACAACAGCTGTTTGACACATCTGTCAATCGATATCAAATCAATCAAACAATTTTCTTCGGCGAATCGAATGAGCCGTCGATTTATCAAATAAACCCGTTAGCTGTTGCGATTTCTATAAATACACAGGCTTATCAGCGTTCATTAACTTTGTGAACGCCACAAGAATTCGATCTAATCGACACACCTTTATTTATGATAGGACACTTAGTACCCGTGCGTGAGTGCGTCATATTGCTTGCTTTCTTCGTGCACTGCTACTGTATTTTAAGTGTTAACCATTCTTACTAGCTAATTAAAAGTGTTGTTTTTACATCTAAATAGTTCTAAAGTATCGTAGATCGTTATAACCTTATATTGTGAGTGAACTTTATACCGGCATTGTATTGCATTGTATTTGCATTGGCAGCGAATTGAAATGTCCGTTTTGAACAGCTTTACCGTTTCAGTGGTAAAAGGGTTAAGACGTAAGTACCTTACTATTTCCTTTATCAAACAACACCATAATTACTTAGCGCAAAGTAATTTTCCATCATCATAAATGCTACATGGATTGCAAGAAGTGACCATGTATGCTGCCTTGAGATTATTATGAGGTTTATAAACTAAAGTAAGTAAGTCTTAATAATTAATGATTATAATGAAATTAACAACTCTTTGAGTGCCTAAACGAGTACTTTTCCAGAACAGAATAGGTTGCCGCTACTTTTTAAGTTATATTGTTTTGTTTTTCATAGATTTGGTTGGTTCATTCATTCTCATAAATTGTTCCATTACAATTGACATCAATTAGCAATTGTGTGAGCTGCTAATTAACTAACAGCAGATGTACACAAGAGTTCATCTGTACTTGTTCATCTGTATATGACAGTATTGCCAGTCTCAAAACATGAGTCACAATCTTGTAGCCAGTTTGTAATTGTGATTAAAATTATGTAATAATAAACTTCCACAATCAGTGCAAAATACGCAGGATGAGAAAACATTACTAAATAATTTAAAAACTGTACTCTTATCAAAAAGTTTTTATTCAATACAAGAATATTTAAGTGATAAACATGAAAATATTTTTTATTTATAAAATATCACAAATTAAGATTTTATACATTGTAGAATAACAAAATATGAATAATAAAATACCAGCACCTACTATAACATTATTGAGAAGATTATTGTTAAATGATTAGAATAAAAACCGGCCAAGTTTGAGTCGGACTCTCACATGAAAGGTTCTGTACCATTATCTTACAACATTTAAGATCGAGAAAAAAACGGCAAAAATCACGTTTGTTGGATGGGAGCCGCCTTAAATGTTTATTTTATTTTAATTATTTATTTTTAAAGTGAATATCCAACTATATATATATTCTGTCAATATTTCAAGCGTATATCTGTTACTGTTATTAATATCGAGCATAAAATTTGTATGGGAGCCCCACTTTCATATTTTTATTTTATTCTGTTTTTAGTATTTGTTGTTATAGCGGCAACAGAAATACATCATCAGTGAAAATTTCAACTGTCTAGCTGACACGGTTCATGAGATACAGCCTCATCAGCAACTTACAGACAGACAGCAGTCTTAGTAATAGGGTCCCGTTTTTACCCTTTGGGTACCAAACCCTAATAACAATTTCATTCATAGAAAGATAAATTAAATTAAAAACTAACTGACCCAGCGCGACTTCGTTCCCGTGGCCCTACCCCCTACTCCACCCTACCCTACCCGTACTCTACCCCTACCCTACCCTACCCATACGCTACGCTTACCCTACCCCTACCCTACCCCTACCCTACGCCTACTCTACCCCTACCTAACCCTACCCTACCCCTACCCTACACCTACCCTACTCTACCCCTACCCTACCCCTACCCCTACCCTACCCTACCCCTATATCCTTCCTTGGACTTCCACGAACATTTCAAGACCAAAATTAGCCAAATCGGTCCAGCCTTTCACGCATGATGTTGTGACCAAGGGAAATAGGGATTCATTTTTATATATATAGATATAGATAACAAGTCTCACAAGTCTGATTTTAAAATCTCATTTATGTTATTTAATAATTAAATTAATATTAAATCTAATTTTAATTCCTTTTAAAACAGTGACCAGGCAATGTACATGGCATAATTTAATTGTTATTGTTATTAATATTAAGAGTTTTTGATAACATTTCATTGGTCTGGATTATTATTGACGACCGAGTTGGCGCAGGGGTAGGCTACCCACCTTCTGCGCCAGAGGTCTCGGGTTCGATTCCCGAACAAGACAAATATTTGTGTGCATGAACATGTCTATTTGTCTTGGTCTGGGCGTTTACTATGTATATTAAGTATGTATTTACAAAACAAAAAGTATTTAAGTAAATATTTATCTGTTATCAAGTTTTCCATGATACAGTTTCTTAATTAAATTAACGTGAGCTTAGATAATTGGTGTGATTGTAAGAAGTTTTTTTTTTAATTTTTTTTATTACACATTAAAAACTTAGACTTATGTAGGTATATCAAAAAGGTTTTGGCCCTATTTCAATTATTAAGGAGATTTTTCAGTTTTGTATGGAGCCTCGGCTAGGACTTTGTACACTATACCATAGGCAAGCAAAAGATAATTATAATAACTTATAATTATAAAAGCAACAAATTATTATTTTATTTAATTTAATTGACATAGCATGATTGACAACTGACAACACTACATCATACATGACATCTGACTTTGACAGATTAGTTGATTTCTTTTTTTTTTCTTGGCATTGGAACAATGCCTTGGGCCATACTTTTTTTTTTTTGTAAATGTATGTTTACCGCTTTGGCCTCCGCTTGTTTTTACTATCACTTGTTAGAACTCTATTTTTATTTTTATTAGTTTATTACATTGTGACTTATTTTAGTTCCTTTCTTCAAAGTTTTCTTAGTTTTTTTTTTTATTGTTTTTTTTTTTCTTTTTTAATTTATTTTTTTACACCTGGTGCAATGCAAGATACCAAATTAACATGAGTTTTTGTTTTTTTTTTTTTTCTCTATCTTTCTTTGTGCTTTACTTGTTTGTGTTTTTATATTACTGTGTAAGCAGCTTGTGTAACGGTCTCTAGTTTATCTGCCATCTATATATTTATACAATTATATTTAGTTACTCATATTTATATATTTTATATCACATTTTATGAACTCTTTAAATTTAGACGACAGCTTTTTCTCATGTTCTTCCTCACCGTGCAGCTTTGTCAGTGCCGACAGCGATTCATCCGGAACTTTACATGACAAACTGGTCCCCCACTTTTCCAATCATCCCAACAATTTTAACCTTGCACATGCAAATGTGCAAAGTATTCCTGCTCATCATTCTGATCTATTGGCATCCATCAGCAGCTCACTAATTGACGCATTCTTAATATCTGAATCTTTTCTCAAGCCCTCTCTCTTTCGTCTTCTATTTTTGCTATTCCAGGATATAACCTTATCCGTAACGACCGGATTGGTAAGGGCGGTGGCGGAGTAGCTGTTTACCTTCGCGCTGAAATACCATTTCGAGTTGTAAGTACCTCACCTTCTTCTTCTACCTATAGCGCTTCAGCTGAGCACCTCTTCTTAGAGATATCTTTTCGCCAGACTAAACTTCTTCTTGGTGTATTCTACTCACCTAACCTGTCTATTGATTATTTTAATTCTTTCGAAACTCTCCTTGAGGAGTTTAGGCCATCCTATGAACATATTATTATAATGGGTGACTTTAACACGTGCCTATTGAAGTCGAATTCACGCTCGACAAAACTTCAAACTGTCCTTTCTTCCCTGAATTTACACATTCTTCCTTTATCTCCCACGCATCATTTTCCAAATTGCACACCCTCCCTCCTTGATCTCATGATAGTTTCTGCTCCCGACAAAGTAATCTCTCACGGCCAAATCTCTGCTAGCTTTTCGTACCATGATGTGATCTTCCTTTCTTACCAAATACGCCCTCCCAAATGTAAGCCCCGTTTCATTTTGCGCCGCAATTATAAAGGTATCAACTTGGAGGCACTACGAGGCGACGCCAGCGACATGGATTGGTCATCAGTGCTCGATGCTCCTACTGTTGATGAAAAAGTAGCTTATTTCAATAATCTGCTTATTGAACTATTTGATAGGCATGCCCCGTTACGACGATTTAAAATGAAACGCAACCCTGCCCCTTGGCTCACTGCCGAAATCAAGGAACTCATGTCACTTAGAGATAAGGCGAAACGGAGGCTCAAAAAATTCCCTACGGATTTTAATTTATCTCGCTATAAATCTCTTCGAAACCGCTGCAGTCGTATGTGTAGGGATGCCAAGAGACGCTTTTTCCATGATTCCCTGGTTAATCGCAACCCGGCGGACGCGTGGAGATTCTTGCGCTCTGTTGGTGTAGGCAAGGCCCCCTCTTCCATCCCTACCGGTACTGATATTAACGCTCTAAACAGACACTTCTCCCATCCCCCCGTCAGTCTCGATCGCAGTGTTAAAGACATTACATTAGAGAAACTTTGTTCCCTTCCTAGACCCAACTGCTCGTCGTTCGACCTCTCTTCTGTTACCGAGAGTGAAGTCAAAAGTGCCATCTTGGCTATCTCTTCCGAATCAGTTGGTGATGATAATATATGCTCGAGAATGTTCATTCCTATCCTTTCCATACTTCTCCCTTTAGTCACTGCAATTATTAATGCTTCTCTTGATTCAAAGTGTTTCCCTAAGATCTGGAAAATTGCACACATCATTCCTTTACCTAAAATATCCAATCCAACTTTACCTTGTCATTTTCGTCCAATTTCCATCTTACCGTTTCTATCGAAAGTTCTCGAGCATATCGTCTACAAACAACTGTCTTCTTTTCTTATCTCCAATAGCCTCTTAAATGCATTTCAATCTGGTTTTCGCCCTGGACACAGCACTGCCACTGCCTTGCTGAATGTCACTGACGATGTTCGCTGGGCCATGGAACACAAAGAACTTACTGTCCTGGTTCTACTTGACTTCAGCAGTGCCTTTAACTCCGTCGATTTCGACATTCTTCTCGCCTTACTTCTCTCAATAAACGTTTCTGCTTCTTCCCTTTCTTGGTTCGAATCTTATCTTCGTGGGCGCACGCAGTGTGTTCGCCTTGAAGATTCAATATCCGATAAGGCTGAGCTGACTGTAGGCGTCCCACAAGGAGGTGTTCTCTCACCGCTCCTTTTCTCCATCTTCATTAACTCAGTTACCAGAGTCATATCTTCCAATTTCCATCTCTATGCAGACGACTTGCAGCTCTATCGACATTTTAAAATTGAAGAACATGACACAGCTATAGCTATGATAAATGACGATCTAAATCTAATATCCACCTGGGCTAGACACTATGGTCTTCTAGTAAACCCAAACAAAACACAGGCCATAATCGTTGCAAGTAGACATACGCTTAACTTAGCCTGTCAACTTCAACTGCCTCCTTTGTTGCTTGATGGTATACATATTCCATATAGTGACTCAGTTAAGAATCTGGGTTTGATTTTGGACTCCAACCTCTCCTGGGCGACACATGTCGCTGACGTCAGTCGCAAAGTTTACTTTTCCTTTCACACTCTTAAATGTCTCCAAAGTTATCTTCCTCTACCCACTAAAATCTCTCTTGCACAGTCACTCATTCTACCTCTTCTCGACTACGCTGATGTCTGCTACTTAGATGCCACCGAGCTTCTACTAAATAAACTTGAGCGCCTTCAAAATCTTGCTATTCGTTTCATCTTCGGCCTACGCAAGTATGACCATGTCTCCAACTTCCGGAAGGCACTCAAGTGGCTCCCTATACGTCTGCGTAGGAATGTAAGAATACTCTGTCTCCTCTTCAATGTCCTTTACAACCCTTCCTATCCTTCATATCTCCGCGATCGTTTCTCCTTTTCACACCCGCCTGACACTCCATGCAGATCCCATCTCAAATCCCTCCTGAAATTTCCATCCCACCATTCTGATTTCGCTTCCTATTCCTTCTCCGTACATGCCGTTCGTCTCTGGAATTCGCTGCCAGCCGAGATACGCGATTGCCGCACAATTTCTCTTTTTAAAAAACGTTTAAAAGAATATTACTTATCTTCCTGTTCTTAACACTGTACCCTGTCTGTCTTTTGTTATTCACAACTATCTCTCGCTATATGTATTATTATACCTTTATGTATTTTATTTTATTTAAGTATGTTTAAGTATATGTATATAATTTTTTAGTTGATTTTCTTTATATTTCTGTTAAAATATTTATTGAAGTTACACACTGTCTGCCCTTCTCCGTGTTTATTTCCTCTCGCGGGCCAGCTGGAAGATATTCCAATGTGGAATAAGTTGTGCCCTTGTACATTTCTTCTCTGTATATGTTTTTCTATTAAAACCTTTGTGTGTACAGAATTATTAAATAAATAAATAAATAAATAATAACTGAAAACTAATTATATCGCAATAAGCTAACGCGTTTGATGGTACAAAAGCATTATCTAGTCTTAATAATTATGCAACACCGATTCAATATGGCGGTAAAATGTCACACTAACATTAAAAAAAGGTTCACATTGACAGATTATCATCAGTCGTCAATGTCATCGTTTTTTCGTACAGAAACATCAAAGTTTCCGAACGTGATTTAAATATGGTTGCCAGTGTGACCATGGATGGCAAAGAATTTTTATTTCAAAGTTTATTTTTGTACCATTTATCCAGAAAGACAATGAGAATTTTAATATTTTATTTGACTTTACTATATTTTTTACTATTAGTACAAATAGTGTACAATGTCCTAGCCGAAAATGAAAAATGTCCTTTACTAGTTTTCCGCCTTCGCCCGCGGTGACTACACGACGTTATCCCGCGGGAATGTGATATTTTTCCGGGATAAAAAGTAGCCTATGTTGTAGCCTCTCCAGGCTACAAAGTATATGTGTCCCAAATTTCAGCCAATTCCGTTCAGTAGAACTAACTAAAATGTAAAAACTGGACTGATCCATCCAATAGATGATGTATATAGCAAGCTTAAGATAAGCACGCTAGCTTTAGAAAGAAATAGAAAAAAAAAACAATTTGTAAGAAAAAACATGTTTTGCAGCAGCTTGTTTATAAATAACATGTTTTTTCTTAAGAATATTGTTAGGTACTAAAAATAGAAAAAATATAGAGATAACCTTTAATAGGTAAATTTTAATCTGATATCTGCAGGCGCGGATCCAGGATTTGATTGAGGGGGGGGGGGGGGGAGGGGAATGCTCAGTTTAGGGGGCAATCCCCCCCCATTGAAGGAAGAATGTAGCTTTCTTTTTCTAATGGCCAAAGAATTTTCTAAATCGGTCCAGTAGTTTCGGAGCCTATTCGATGCAAACAAACAAACCATCAAATCTTTCCTCTTTATAATATTAGTACTTATAGAATATAGATAGTATAGACAAACACACAAAAAAATCTAATCTTTCCTCTTTATATGTAACATAAAGAGTACTTATAGATTAAGCAGTCAAGTGTTATTCTCTACACCAACGCCCTTGCCATCACTTGCATAATACAACTCAATACTCTAGATATGAATGATTGATATAAACATAAGTGTTTAACTTCCTGTTTTGATCGCTAATTAGATGATTTTATTACTTACTGCAATTATGATAATTGCATGAATACATTTTATGAATGCATTCATATCATATGGCTGGCTGGTGGACATGGTAACCAAACCAATAGCAAAATTATCGAATACTAGCGGATCCTCGCGGTTTCACCAGCGTGGTACCAGTTTCCGTGGGAATATCGGGATAAAATATAGCCTATGTCACTTGGGAAGAATGTAGCTTTCTAATGGTGAAAGAATTTCCTAAATCGGTTCAGTAGTTTCGGAGCCTATTCGATGCAAACAAACAAACAATCAAATCTTTCCTATTTATAATATTAGTATAGATCTCGTATATTGTGAGGAATAACCCACATGCACTGTTATCAAAAATTTCCACGATAGCTTGAATTACTTCGTACACTCGACAGCACATCAAGTTAAACAGTTGAACTGCGATAACAGCTTTTATTACGTAGGGCATGAAGGCGGTCTCAAGGTCAACATGTATAGTCTGATGTGCTGCCGTGTGTACATAACATAATGTGGGTCACTTTTGTTTTGAACTCAATTTTATCATCTGTTATTGAGATTTCCGACCATGGCATTGAGTTGTTGGAGTATGACGCGCGACTTTGTTATGTAGGGGCGTTGGAATGAGGTTCCATAACCCATCCAGCGGATTAAAAAGATAAAAATAAATTACTTTTGTATAAAACATAGTCTAAATTTACATAGAAGTTAAAAAGTAACATCAATTTGCTTTATAATTAATTATAATCGATTAGGTATAATTATAAGTAAGTATTACTATTAAATAACTTTTTAAACTTTCATGGTCATTAACACTGTAAATATTACGAAATATCACGGAGTAACTGATCATGGCGTGTGCAACTGCGCCGAAATATCGGGGACTCCACAACAAATCAAAACATGGTAAAAATCCCGTTTTTCGTAATATTTACACTATATTACTATTGGTGGATAATTACATTTTTGTCTTACAAAAATGGTTTTCCAGAAAAATCATCAGGCATTTAATTCTTATGATGACATGTAAATAAAATGTTTAGATATAGGTTCAAGGGCATCGCAAGCCTATGCTCCAGCGGGGGGCAAGTTGTCAGCCCATGGCCCTATAGATCAATCAATTAATCAATCAAATATTTATTTATTCACATAGACATAATAAGCATGTACTTATGAATCGTCAATATTTTCCTACCACCCATTCAAGACTTTTTTAACTGACAAGAAGAATGGGCGCAAGAAACTTGCCAGCGCGTTTCTCAGGTAACGACATTTACAAAAAAACATATCGTTACTTGGCAACGTTAGATGGCAAGTTAATATTATGGAAGACGAAGTGTATCGTTTTAAAGCAAGAGTGAATGGGCACCTCCTGGCCTGAGTAAGCATGCAACACCCTAGACTGCATCCTGTCTATGCATGCTGGATGGTGGTCAAGTGCATACGCATACCCAGTACCTACGAACAAAAAAAAAAGAGATCTAAAATCTTTTTTAGGGTTCCGTACCCAAAGGGTAAAAACGGAACCCTATTACTAAAATTCCGCTGTCCGTCTGTCTGTCTGTCTGTCACCAGGCTGTATCTCATGAACCGTAGCTAGAGAGTTGAAATTTTCACAGATCATTTGTATTTCTTTTGCCGCTATATCAACAAATACTAAAAGCAGAATAAAATAAATGTTTAAGGGGGGCTCCCGTACAACAAACGTGTTTTTTTTGCCGTGTATTGCTCGATATTAATAACGGCAACAAGGCTACTTGATAATTTTGAGCTGCCCGCCTGCTACCCCCACGCGACGCCCTTGAATAGGATCCCATAATAATAATGTATAGTGTTAGCCACATAATTAAGGACGCCAGTCGATTTTCATACAAACGAGATAAGATAATTTGAAGCCTTGGTTCTCCGCCAGGGATTGATCGAGATGTGATCTGATGATGGCTATCCAGGGGGTGAATGGGGGAGATCCAGATCGCTATACACACCACTGATCTTAACAGCATTCTAAGAGCTGTTTCGATATGTTAAAAAAAACGCCAAAATACCATTAAAATGTATGGAAATTCTGAAACTAAGAACTCTGATCCTTACATCTCTTAAAAAGCTGATTAGATCAGTTGGGTGTGTATAGCGATCTGGATCTCCGCCATTCACCCCCTGGATAGCCGTCATCAGATCACAGCTCGATCAATCCCTGGCGGAGAACCAAGGCTACAAAGTTATCTCGTTTGTATAAAAATCGACTGGCGTCCTTAAAATTATGTGGCCCAGACTATAGGTAAATTCCTTGAAATTATAAATTTGCTCTTTTTCAGGACTAAGACCAAAGAAGGAGCTCTACGAATCTCTATTCTCTGGCTGCGGTAACTCGCTCCACCAGAATATGCCCAAACTCAAGATGGAGAAATGCCTCATCGTGTCGAAGGTCACCAGATACGAATATGAAAAGTAAGTAGTACCAGGCAGTCAGTCACTCGATCCGGCGGTGCAAATCCATAGAAATTAGGTCCGCAAAAGAGCTAGAATATATGCGGTAGAAAGAGATGCAACGAGTGGCCGTTCGTAATTTGCGCCGTACAAGCTGAATTCCACTTTATTGCTTTAGAGTTAGAGTTGCTATTTATTTAAATGGCTTAGTTGAGTGCAGTATTTGTTACGTAGTAACTATTTAGTAATCTGTGGTAGTACTTAATAATTTACAAAATGGTTCTTTAGGGCTCTAGCAGACATGGTTATTACCGTTTTTGCGTTTGTATTGATCGATGTTGGAGCCCGTTTTCGCATGTGCTTTTCTTTGGCATAGTAGAAAAAAATGCGTGTTTTGGTCGCTGTCGATACAGCATCGATATGCTTCATCGTATTTTTGCTACTTGCTGCGTACGGTTGAACGATTCTGAGGGTCTACTCCGAATCACAAAATCCGAAATTTCGTTATACCCATCCATCTTACTTTCCAGTCACCACAGAATGGAGTGAAAGGGGCAGGCCAGGCTAACGGACATTCAAGTAATAATCCGAATGCATTCCTTTCTCCGTAGAACGCCAGAAGCTCTAAGAAACATTCGTTTATTAGCGGTTGTATGCGACTTCTTCCGTAAACTTTGTTTTAGTTGCACATTGAAACTTACGCCATTACGTCATCCGGGAGAAAACCACCAAATATCACACTTGGGGGTTTATTCAGATATCACGTGTATTTATTTTCGATACCGAAACACATTGTTTATACATGTCGCAGGCGGATTGTTAAGTATGGCAGCATGTACCCCTCAGAAGTCCTGAACACGTTAGAAATTTAAGGCGATTATCGTCTTAAATTTCGTGGTTAATTGAATGGTGGATTCAACCAGTTGGCTACGACATACATAATTATAACGTTGTGAAATTGCGTAAAACTGATAACGCTAAACACCTTAGATTTTTTACAATCAAGTAATTTTAGTCTCTGAATACTAAAGACGAGTTTTATCGGTTGTAGATTCGCAGTGTCGTCGTTTCAATTTTCCCGCTATCGCGCCACCTAAAGTATGTACAAAAAAATACACGTGATCTTAGGTGGGGGAAAGGATAGCACAAAACCTTACCACGTATCACCAGGGGGGAGGGGGGTCTAAAAAGTTGCTAAAAAACTTCACGTGATTAATGGACAGCGCTTTAGTGTTATGCTGGGGCTTCACCTGCGTGACGCCTAACGGCGTTAATAACGGCATGCGCGTCTTAGCGCGCTTATTGTATCAAATTAGTGCGCTAAGACCCGGCTGCACCTGGGTATTATATCAAATAGCGCGCTAATTAATGGCATTAGACGCAGGTGAAGCCCGGGCACAGATTACTAAATAGTTACTATGTAACAGATAGTGCACTCCGCTAAGTCATTTAAATAAATAGCAACTCTAACTATAACGCAATAAAGTAGAATTCAGCTTGCACGGCGCAGGCAAATTACGAACGGCCACTCGTTGTCGTTGCATCTCTTTCTATCGCATATATTCTAGCTCTTTTGCGGACCTAATTTCTATGTATTTACAACGCCCGGCGTTGCCGCCCCGTTTTCGAGCCGACACGGGGAGTGACATAGGCCTGGTTCGACTCCGAATCGGTAAGTGAACAACTTGTTACTAGAAACATGGGTCGAAAAGATCTCAATAACGACAAAGTTATAGACAAACAAAGTTTACTTTAGTATAAAGTACTGAACATATAAGACAAATAACAGCCCGTATCAGGAAACTCATCTTTGTCTTCAGTAAGTTGCGCGTATCTGTTGATTCTGCCACTCTCAGAACTACATACTTTGCTCTGGCGCAGTCGATTTTATCGTACTGTATCACGATTTGGGGTGGCGCTGGTAAGACTAAGATGCTGTGTCTTGAGAGGGCCCAGAGAGCTGTCTTGAAGGTTATGGCTTATAAACCTATTAGATACCCAACCCAGTTAATTTACTCCTTTTGGGAAGTTCTTTCTGTCCGAAAACTGTTCATCCAACAAGTTATCATCCGCAAACACGTAAATCTCCCCTATGATCCTTCTATTCTAGTGAATAAAAGGAGGAAATATAAAATTTGTGAAGTTCGTAAATTTAGAATAATATTGATAAAACATCACTATGACTATATTTCTTCATTATTATATAATAAAATTAATAAAGATCTGAATATTTACCCTCTCTCGAAGTATAAATGTAAGACTGTTTTGTTTAAATGGCTTCTTGAGCTTGATTACGATACTGCGGAATCCTTGATAAAATGAGTGATTTTAAGTTCAATCGAAATCAAATAAACACACACACAAACACACACTCACACCACACACACACACACATACACTAACACACACACATACACGCACACACACACCCAATTACACATTTTTACTATTTTTACTAATTTCCTAAGTTTTAAGTTATGTAAGCACCATTGTGTCTATAATCATGTTGCTTGTCCATAAGGAGGTGGGCGCTAATAACTGTGACACAGTCTTTGACTTCTACAGTTATTACCGTATTATATGTTTCTGTACCTATGTCATGATTATAAATAAAGATTTTATTATTTATTATTTAAAAGAAAGAAAACACGTTTATTAGCGACACACACAAGGCACATAACACATACAAAAAAGATAAATATTATAAAACAAAAAAGAGAGAGAGAGTGTCGCTAAAATGCCCTGACTCGACTCAAAAAACTCCTGGATCATTCGTAGATGGTAAGAATGACCCAGAAGCGCTCTGTATATATATAACATTCTGAATATACCAGCAGTAAACAAATTATGATTGAGCGTCAAGTGTATGTGTCAATATTTACCAGATATTTTAACAGATTTATCAAATACATATTTACATATTAAGTAGGTAAGCAATGAATAATGTTGGAATCTGGTTCGAATAAGCTCAGTACAAACACGTCGATTATTGAGAAATGGAATAAACCAGTTCAATAAACTATAAATAAAGTTATCAGTAGTAGTCAACTTTGAAAATATTAATCAAGGATGGACATGCCGTAGATTTTATTCTTTATTTTATTGAGTTGAGATGTTGACCAATTTATTTTTCACTTCTCATGCTCGTAAAGTTCGTGTTTATGTTGGGTATAGGCTGCATAAAATCGCTTTTTATGTTCTAGTGCAGAAAGTAAAATCTTCGTCTATGTCACACACTCTAAGACAAAGGTCGTCAGGTAAACAGTCACACACGCAATAATTAAACTTCGTTAAATAAACTTGTTGTTTCATTTTGTTTCTTAAATTTGGTACATAATCCATGTTAAATTACTAAATAAATAAAACTAGGCAAAATTAATGAGTTTTGTAAGAAATAAGTATTTCAAGAGCATTATGGACTACGATCTATGCTAAGTCACTGTGCTGCCACTTCCACGTATAAAAAAACAAAAAGAAAGTTTTCCCGCCAATATGGCGGTCTTTATTTTTTCTTTTTTGCAATATTGTAATTTATTTTCCTCACACTCGAAGTGAAAAGCAGAGTGTATAACTCGTACATAAAACCCATTTTACCCTCGAATTGACTATCCATCCTCGCTTACGGCTCTGGTGGATATATATGGTATGTTTTATGCACTTGTTGAAAAATCTACTATTTATTTACAACGGGTTAGCACTTAGCTGGACTTACCGGATGACGTTCCGTGGGCAGGCCCCCTACAAGGTGGACCGACGATCTGTTCAAGGTCGCGGGAAGCCGCTGGATGCGGGCAGCGCAGGACCGATCGTTGTGGAGATCCTTTGGAGAGGCCTATGCCCAGCAGAGGGCGTCGTTCGGCTGACATGATGATGATGATGATAGCACTTAGCCTTTACAACACCTGATGTTATGTGGAGATAAGGCTGAAGGTGGAAGCGCATTACCTACTCCCGGAATCCTCAACCACTGAGGAATTGAATCTTTTGTAATGCAAAAACGCAAGGTTGCGATTATTTGTTGCATATCAAGCATTGGATAAAATAATAAATTGTCCTAAGCCGCACTATATTAAAATGGTTTCTAAAATCATTAACAACTAAGTAGAAACTCCGCGTGGTTTTACCCGTTTGGTACCCGTTCCCGTGGGGATATCGGGATAACATGTAGCTTAGCTCACTCAGCAATAATGTACCTAGCTCTCTGATTTTTTAAAACCGGTCTAGTAGTTTTTGAATTTATTTATATTTTTACTTTTTTGCATTCACAATGCAAATTTAATTATTGAAAATTATGTATGAAAAAATCGACCCGTCTCACAACAACTACCTAGTCCTATCGGTACGTAGTAACTATTTTCTAATCTGTGCTATCGGAGCTAGTTGTTTATATAGAGCCTTTCAAACTACTTAGTTCTTATGCAAAGCATGATGTTACTTTGGTGTAGTGTAATATTAAATCCGGTGCCAAAAGTATGAAACCTGCTAGCTAGGGAATCGCAGCTTATAAATTAAAAAAAGATAATCTAATAAGTATATAAAATCGAACTCCTAAAAACGGCTTGACCAATTTTTAAGATTTTTTTTGTCTTAGGCTACTATTTATCTCGAAATTCATATTCTTTTAAGGAATATTAAAATACTCGAACAATTATTATGTTTGACGATATAATCTTCATAGCTATTCGTTGTATACTATTTATTCCTCTGAATCGTACAAAGTTTTTTGATTAAACAATATAGCAATGGGGAGGAAAACTAACTTTTTTATCACTCACGACAGAGGGCGTAGTAGGTGTTATTACGTCACAATAACAATCAATCATAACAGCTGTCAAAATCTATGAAATCTTTTAACCAATCATCGACCAAAGAGTACATTATTATCCCACAGATTAGGCAGAAAGTGGACTCCATTCACAAAAACACCATCTACAAAAAGCTTTGTCCGTTTCTCCCAATTAGGTACATAATTAAATGATTTATACAGTTTTCGATACAGTATCAAAGTCTTAAGTTTGCATGCTTCCTTCATGTTTCGTCAATGATTTCGATAATCAAATCGCTTATCACCGCAGTTTCATATTCATGAAATGTCGTTCATAAACTAGTAATAATTGGTAGCAGTTAAATAATACTATCTGCAGGTCAGAGTGTTATACAGATGCGTATGTATTGAATCATTGTTGCTATTAATAGTTCGCATAACACGTGTAGGTTTAATATGAAATGTTGGGCTTTCTGAAAGGGTTTCAGCAAATTTATGTGAAAAGTTTCATCATATAAAAATGTAAGATTAATATAATTTGTTGTGTTTTAAGAAATGTTATTATATTTACACCTGTATCAAGGATAGCGCAAACCAGTATTATATTATTACAGAAAAATAGAATTTGTAGTCCAAAAAAAAAACTAGTTATTTTGATGATGTCATTTTGTCTGTAATAGAGTTTAGCAAATAGGTATATCTCTTTAAAACCGCCGTAAACGAACGCCTATGCTATCGTTCCAAATATTCCTCCGTCCACTTGGCTCCCATGCACCAAAATATAAATTACTAATTGCTCCCCGCTTACCCGGTAGGAATATCGGGATAAAATATAGCCTACTAGCCTTCCGCCCGCGGCTTCGCCCGCGTGTACTACACGACGTTATCCCGCGGGAAGGTGATATTTTTCAGAAATAAAAAGTAGCCTATGTCCTTTCTCAGGCTCTAGACTATCTCTGTACCAAAATTCATTACAATCGGTTCAGTAGTTTAGGTGTGATTGAGTAACACACAGACAGACAGAGACGCATTTATAATATAAGTAAGGATGTCATTCGGGAATAATGTTGCGTTTTGCTGGCTAATTATTAAAATCGGTTTAGTAGTTTTTGAGATCATCCATTGGAAGCAAAAATCAAAACCTTTCCTATTTATAATATTATTATAGATTTTTTTTAGTTCCTTATTTATGTTCTTTAAAGGACAATCAGAGTATCGTTGTGTCATTGAAAACACTACTTTTAAAATTGTTTAACTTTTTCTGCATTTAAATTTCACTGCTTGTCATCTTAATAAAAACTTATATCTAAACGCCCAAAAATGCTGTAAGTGTCTAGAATAATCTAGAAAAGTCCAAATAGTCATAAAAGCGTCAGTAATCTAAAAGCAAGGTCACGTATTCACATGTTTATTCGCGAATTTCGCGATATCACATTATAAAAGATAATACTGTTGTTCCTAATTTTATTTATCAGAGTGTATGAATGTCACCACACCCACGTGATCCAATTTAAACGATTAAAAATCAGATTCGTGATTTTAATCGTTGTTTCGATCGATTTGCGTTGGAATATCTTTGTATGTTTGTTATTGAATAGTGCATTTTTTTTTTCAATAACAAGTTCCGATATTATTACGCCATCGAAAATTATCATAAAAAGACGACGCTTGGGTTTTTTAACCGACTTCAAAAAAAGGAGGAGGTTATCAATTCGACTGTATATTTTTTTTTTTTATTTTTTTTTTTATTTTTTATGTGTGTTACCTCAGAACTTTTTAGTTAATGAACCGATTTGGATAATTCTTTTTTTATTTGAAAGGTGACGCTTCTCGTGTGGTCCCATTCAAATTTTATCAAGAACTGGCAAGAAGTTCAGGAGTTATCCTGAATAATGTGTATTTAGACTTTATTTGGGTATATGGACGATTTCATACTTTCATCAAATTAGGGATCATTTTCAAAATTTTTTTTTTCGAAAGTTGGTACTTCTGACCTGATCTTACTTTCACCAAGTCAGGACCAGGGGATCAAATCCCAGGAAAATTGAGAGAAATTCTCAAATATAGGCAAGCCTTATGCGTTCCATTTATTTTTGAAGTTAGTCAAGTATTTGCATCTGGTAGTCATCATCTCATAGTGATGAGCTGATGATGGAAGCTACAACTCCTTAACGGTTAGGAGCTGGAGAATATTTCTTTAAGTATTAATCGTACGTATGGGCCAATTGTTATATTCTTTCAGGTATATAGGGTGAGCTGCTGACGAGAGGTGAAACTCTTCAACAGTTAGGAGTTATATTATGATGTTTTATACATACCATATGCACGAATGGACCTTCAGTTGTATTCCTTCAAGTTATCTAAGTAGCTAAAGATGGAAAGCTGTAAGCCTAGCATGACCACCCAAAACTCGATATGTATCGCATGATAAAGCGATTTCTCGACATTCAAACGTCAAAACCCATAGTCTTTTGACAGTTAAACCGGATAACTTATCATATCATATCGCGTTTTGGTTGGTCATGCTAGGGGGGCTGAATTCCGTAACGGATAGGATATTTACAACAATTTATCATAATCACCATGACTGTAGTTTCTTAAGCTACTTCACTAAAAATCGAAAAATAAAACGTTTTTGAAAAAAAAATGTAACCGCCTTCAAAACGGATCTTCAAACAAAAATTAACAAACACTAAAAAACGAAAAAAATAATAAGATTTTTTAATTCAAAGGACGATGATACGTGACTTTTTCTAATTTATCTTGGTAAGTAGTTACTTACTGAACTGTTTGAAGTCGGTGCCAAGCCAAAAAGAATAAGAACGAAATATACTGAGTGGAATAACTAACATATAAAACAAATACCCGGTCCCAAGCGTGAGGTGTAGGACGTAATTACCTCAATATGTATAAGACGGCACCGACTTCAAACAGTTCAGTAAGTAACTACTTACCAAGATAAATTAGAAAAAGTCACGTATCATCGTCCTTTGAATTAAAAAATCTTATTATTTTTTTCGTTTTTTAGTGTTTGTTAATTTTTGTTTGAAGATCCGTTTTGAAGGCGGTTACATTTTTTTTTCAAAAACGTTTTTAATTGAAGGAACTGAGCAAGTACTCACATAAATGTCACATTTTATTACCTTTGTTTTTTGATAATATCTGTTTCTTTTTACAATCTTTCTTATCAACCAAAACATGTGACTGTACATTACGTTTTATTATGCTTGCTAAGATATGCAATGTTGATGAAATGGTAATACTTACATAAATTAAAAGGTCAAGCAGGAGTTGGTTACAAATGCCATGTTGGTTACAAGTTATGGCATAGAGGAGAAGTCTGCCTATGTGTCCCGCCCACTTCAACTGAGCAATCCTTCGAGCGATGTCGGTTGTTGTAGTTCTCGTGCGGATCTCATCATTTCTGATTCGATCGCGCAGTGAAACACCAAGCATCGCTCTCTCCACTGCTCGCCTTCTTATGAGACCCGCAATCCTTCCACCGATATCGGTTGATTTAATTCTAATGTGGATCTCTTCAGTTTTTGATTCGATCACGCACGGAAACACCAAGCATCGCTCTCTCCATTGCTCGCTGAGTGACCTTGAGCCTTCTTATGAAACCCATTGTAAACGTTGATGTTGTGTAACACACTAAATATAATTACAGACACTGCCACGAAAGCCTATCAGACACAGAGCTGGAGAAGCTTCTCCGCAAGCGAGGGTCCGACTTCGACGCCATGTTGCAGACACACAAGGAACAGAAGGCATTTGAGGACAACGTCGCTAAAAGCCTCAAGGATGTTGGAGTCAAAGTCGAGATGGCGAGCAGGTAAGTTCCTCACGACACCAGGCGTCCGTCACTCGCTCAAAGACCCGAGATAAGTGCCTACCGCTTCGGGTATATCTCGGGATACAATTCAATAAAATTTACAGCGGGCCGCCCGCCCAAACGCGATAGAATATATGCGATAGAAAGAGATGCAACGTCTAGCCGTTCGTAATTAGAGCCGTACAAGCTGAATTCTACTTTATCGTGTTGAAGTTAGAGTTGCTATTTGTTTAAATGGTCTGGCAGAGTGCAGCTTCTGTTACTATTATTTATTCTGTGACGACACTCACGAGTAACAAAATTGCAGATGAAATGACAACATGGGTTCTACGAATTATCATTCTGTATTTTTAGGGTTCCGTACTCAAAGGGTATAGAAAGAGATGCAACGTCTAGCCGTTCGTAATTAGTAGTGTAGGAAATGAAGCTAGTTGACCCCCACAGTAAATCGTCAGTCAGAAAAAACTTTACAACGTGATAAAGTATCAATAAATTAAAAGTATTGTATAAAATTCCAAAGAATAATAATAATAGAAGTTAGGTTTTTTTAATGAAAGTCATATTTCATAGATATCTTTCTGAGGAAAAATGCTCCGTTGAAACTTTCTTCACCATACATATTCATGTAACGTATTAAAATGATTTATGAAATATCCAAAAAAATATCCCAGCAGAAACACTAAATTTTACTAAAATATGTGTTTTTGGTGTGACTCGAACCGTAAAATTTCTCCGTCGAACTTTTTTACGGAAATGCTATTTTATTGAAGTTTTATAACCACAAAATGAAAATCTAAAAAATAAACCATGTAATTAAACTATTTTAAAAATTGCCGTTTTACTCGCAGTGGAAAATTTCTCTATCTGTTTTATTTATTGATTTAAGTACACAGTTCACTTTATTTTCAACTACAACAATATCCAAAAAAAAAACCAAAACCTAAAAGCATTTTACATAGAAAAACTTAATTCAGCAATCGGGAGCTGTTAGTACGAAGCGAGGCGTAGGAGCGGGGCGCGGGAGCCGTACAGGACGGGTTCCCCGCCGCCCCGCCACCGCGCCGCCGCGCCACCGCCGTCCGCTCGCGCGATCTATTCTATTTTCACGTATCAATCGTCGAGGCAAAATAATTATGTTGACATTGTCTTTACCAAATAGTTGTATAAATGGTAGACCGAGAGGCAACCGTCGGTAATTCTACCTACTATAGAGTACCACAATGACATACTTATTGTTAGAAGGCAAAAAGTTACGTTAAAAAAGTTGAGTTGTTGGTGCTGGGGGGCTACCGCGTAACTTTATGGATATGAACTTCATACCGTCATACGTTTTTGGGAACTTTAAGTCAATTTTATAAAGAAAATAGATGCTATCAGTTACTTGTTTTGTGACGTCGGGTATAACGATAACTAGCTAGCAACGTTCAACAGAACAAAGCAGCAAAAATCTATCAGAGAATAAGAAATTCAAATGACAGTTGAAGCCCATACCCATATCCAGATTTCTTAGCCGGTAGCCCCCCAGGTTAGGTTGGCGGCTAGGCAAGCCGCAACCTGGGCCTCTTAGTATATTCATGAAAAAAGTGCGGCTAAAATGATGAGAAAATATGTCATCAGGTACCAGCATGATACGCTGTTCATACGATCAGGCTTGATAGATAGACTAGAAAAATGTGGTCTGCCACGCGCCGTCTTGGCCACTTTGTCAGTTCGAGCGATTTTAGCGGCGGCTTGCGGGGTGGTTTTCATGTCATGAGTACCAGTATCAAACTAACGTCTGTAACTTAGGCCAACCTACTACAAAAAATACTGGTCTGCCGACCCGCAGCCTGGCCGTCTTTTGTGCCCGAGCAATTTTATGTTTGTATTGTTACTTACATCAATAATATGAATGTACAGGGTAACAGGGAAATTCGACCTTAATATTAAACGACACTACTATTTAGGTTATTAATAATGTACTATATCCAAAAGTTTACCATTTCAGAAATATTTACCTTTTAGTTTTTTTTATCGAAACACTACACTACCTTTTGAGTTTTGCTCTTATTTAATTTATTTTTATTTCTTTTTCGCTCCGTTAAGTTACAGTTTTTGTGATTTTTTGAGGAGGGGTGTACCACTATTTCAGAAATATTTTACTTTTAGTTTTTTATCGAAACACTACACTACCTTTTGAGTTTTGCTCTTATTTAATTTATTTTTATTTCTTTTTAGCTCCGTTAAGTTACAGTTTTTGCTTTTTTTTGAGGAGGGGTGTACCAGTTAACAAAAATAAATTATGAAACTCGAAATAAGTGCTATCATACAATAACTATTAAAATTATGTTTTTTTCATAGCAATCGCAACTTAAAAAAAATGTTAGAAAGTTAATCTGCAGATTAATGAAAACACTTCAACATCTTTTTGGCAATACCGCCTTTTTTAACCGCCTCTGTGGTCTAGTGGTTCATACCACGGATTTCAGACCAAGAGGTCCCGGGTTCGATTCCCAGTGGGGGTACATATTATATTCGGTTTGGTTGGTGGTAGGACTTGTTCTTAGTCCGCCTGGCTAGCTACCACCATCTTATCTAAGTCTGACGCCATAACAATGATGTTTTCAGCATTATTGTGTTCCGGCAGTTAAAGATAAGATAGCCAGTTCCTCAGTGATTGAGGATTCCGGGAGTAGTGCGCTTCCACCTTCAGCCTTATCACCACTTATCATCAGGTGTGATGAAGGCGAAGTACTACCCCGTTGTGGATAAAAAAAAAATACAAATAGGTATAACACTCTAGATAAAGTAGCTAAACAAAGACGTATTGACAGAGAAAGCAGTGACATATAGAAAATATAAATATGTTACGAAATAAATATGTAAAAAAAAGAGGATAAATTGTGTAAGACTGTTATTAAAACAAAGTTAAAAGATTACCCTTTTAGAGAAATTAGCCTCAGATGAAGACATACACCTAGCCCTAAAAGAAATGGATCATGATACTGTTAACATATGGAATATAAAGCAGAGAGTCACAAAAAAACCTCTACATATGTTTATAGTGGAATTGCAACCCAAAAGTAATAACAAGGAAATCTACAACATAAAATGTCTCTTGAATCATCGCATAAAATTTGAACCGCCAAGACCAGTACGCAACATACCTCAGTGCGCAAACTGTCAGCAATACGGTCATACAAAATCATACTGCCATCGCACACCGAAGTGCATTAAATGTGCTGGGAATCACGCATCCGCTAACTGCCCTCGCAAAGAACGTTCTGACTCCGTAAAATGCGTCCTTTGTAACGGAAATCACCCGGCAAACTATAAAGGATGTTCTGTTTATAAAGAGCTGCAAAAACAAAAGTACCCACCTTTTCGAAACAAGAAAGCTTACGAACCGCTTGAACAAAAAGACATAAAGGCGATAAGTGAGCCCAAGGATACAACTAACCTCACAGAAACATACAATCAGAGCACCAAAATAACCTATGCAGACCTCCTTAAAACCACTCGAGATACAAACTCAACACTTAGTGAAAATAACCAAAGTCAAACCAATGAAATGAAACAGTTGCTGGAAATGTTCAAACAAATGATGAATCAGATGAGTATATTAACAAATCTCTTAACAAACTTAATGACTAATATGAGTAAAAATTCAACCAGTTAAAAATAGTCCTCTGGAACGCCAATGGCTTACCACAACACTACCTAGAAATCAAAATGTTTATTGACACCCATGATATTGACATACTTTTAGTATCAGAAACGCATTTCACAAAGAAAACATATTTTAACATTCCAAAATATAAGATGTACCACACCATGCATCCGGATGGTACTGCACATGGAGGTTCGGCTATACTCATCAAAGAAAAAAAACGTCATTACGCTACAACTTCTTATCAAACGGAACAAATACAAGCCACAAACATAATAGTAAACGATGAAATAGGCCCGCTACTCTTATCAGCACTGTATATTCCTCCTAAGCATAATATGAAATGTGAGGATTACTCTACTTTTTTCGCTACCTTGGGACATCGGTTTATAGCCGGCGGAGACTTTAACGCAAAACACATAGACTGGGGGGCTCGTGTAACTACTCCTAAAGGACGCCAACTCCTAAAATCAGTGCAATGTCATAGACTAATTGTTAGTTCTACTGGTGAACCAACATACTGGCCAACTGCCGCAAACAAGAAACCAGACCTTGTGGACTTCTTCATCAGTAAAGGACTACCCCCCTCTTCGATGAAATGTAGCTCTTGCTTTGAACTTTCTTCTGACCATTCGCCAGTAATAGCACAACTCAACTCTTCGGTGGAAAACAAAGATAAGATCTGTAGACTGTATAATAACAGAACCAACTGGCCATATTTTCGTAAACTCGTTGAAAATTCTCTCAACTGTCAAATATCCCTTCAATCAGACGAGGACGTGACTGAAGCTGTGGAACATTTTATAAACACAATTCAGAAAGCTGCATGGACATCCAGTCCCGTCCAAATTGAAAAAAGTCAGATAACTAACAGCTATCCCAAAGCAACGCTAGACTTGGTAAAAGAAAAACGTGAGGCTAGAAAACTTTGGCAGACCACAAAATATCAGGAACACAAAACAAAATTTAATAAACTTAGTAAGAAACTGAAAAAATCACTTGCAGAGCAGAAACAAATCGGCACAGAAAACTACCTCAGAAGCCTTGACGCCACTCCAGCCACTGATTATTCTCTTTGGAAAGCAACGACAAAATTAAAAAGGCCTATCGCCCACCAGTCACCAATTAAAAAACAAGATGGTACCTGCCGGCCTAGCATGAGCGGCTTATAACGCGCGATATGATATGGTACGGCAAGTTGTCTTGCTTACCCCAGTAAGGTGTAAGCAAGACGGCATGCCGTACCATATCATATCGCGCGTTATAAGCCGCTCATGCTAGGCCGGCTGGGCAAGAAATGAAAAGGATAAAGCCGAGATGTTTGCGTATCATTTATCACAAGTATTCACTCCAAATGAGGACTGCGGATCCTCTCAATTAAATGAAGTTTCGAATGTACTTACCCAATCATATCAAATGGACCTACCTATTAAAAAGATCACTAAAATGGAAGTAATTCAATCCATCAAGAAACTCGATGTTCACAAAGCTCCGGGATATGACTTGATAACTGCTAAAATCTTAAAAGAGCTTCCAGACACAGGATATAAATATCTTACTCAATTATTCAATGCCTGTCTTTGGAGACATTTTATCCCACCACAATGGAAGGTTGCAGAAATTATTCTGATTCCCAAACCTGGCAAAGATGCTACGGATGCTAAATCTTACCGCCCAATCAGTCTCCTTCCGATAACGTCTAAACTACTAGAAATACTGTTTCTGAACCGTCTTGCACAGGTTATTGCAGAATCTAAATTAATCCCTGAACACCAATTTGGCTTCAGACCCTCCCACAGCACGATAGAACAGGTGCACAGAATCGTGGAAAGAATTAACCATACGTTTGAAAACAAGATGTGGTGTTCTGCTGCCTTCTTGGATATCTCACAGGCTTTTGATCGAGTCTGGCACGATGGACTTCTATTTAAAATCCGCAAGAACTTACCATTGAATTATTATCTTTTTATAAAGTCTTACCTTCACGATAGACATTTCTACGTCAAACATGGAGACAGTGTCACAAAACTACATGAAATAAAGGCTGGGGTCCCTCAAGGAAGCGTGCTGGGTCCAATGCTCTATCTAATTTACACGTCTGATCTACCGACTACAGAACACGTGCTGACAGGGACATATGCCGACGATACTGCGGTGATAGCGGTTGACAAAACTGCTACTGGAGCATCTGCCAAGCTACAAAAAAATCTTGATGAGCTATCTGGCTGGCTAAAAGATTGGAGAATAAAAGCCAACGAAACTAAATCAGTACATGTAACATTTAGTTTGCGGCGTGATACATGTCCCGAAGTTGAACTCAATCAAATCAAAATACCACAATCCGATGAAGCACGATACTTGGGCGTATACCTGGATCGTAGACTGACGTGGAGAAAACACATTCAAACAAAAAGAAAAGCTCTTGATCTACAACTCCGTAAGTTGCAATGGCTAATGGGTAGACAGTCTCAACTTAGTATGGATAACAAGCTTCTTCTTTATAAAAGCATCCTAAAGCCTATTTGGACCTACCGCATCCAGCTGTGGGGTACAGCATCCTCATCTAATATAGAGATCCTGCAGCGGTTCCAGTCAAAAACCCTGCGAATGATTACTGGAGCGCCCTGGTATATAACAAACATGCATCTCCACAAAGACCTGAAAATTGAGTCAGTCAAAGAAGTTATAAAAACCTCCCTACTTAAATACTCGAAAAGACTTGACGGGCACCCAAACCTCCTGGCCAGGGAGTTAATGAGTTTAGAGCCTAATTCTACCTTCAAAAGGTTAAAAAGACGTGCTCCTCAAGACATGATTGCGTGAGGAACTAGCGCCAAGTTTGGACATATCACTGGATATTGTGCCATACACGCCCACTACTTAACACTTAAACATCCAGCTTAATGTCGGAGAGACAGCTCGCAGGAAGAAAGATTAGATAAAAAAAAAAAAAAAAAAATTATTATGTCAGGCTATGTATATGTTATAATAAGTATTGTGATTCTTTTGTTGCTTCTACAATAATAAAATTGTTATACCCATAATGTAGACGTACGTGTAGCAAACACAATAATAATGGATATTAGTGCTTTTCTTCGCCAACAAACTGCCATGCAGTATGGTGATTGAAATTGAAATTGAAAGACAATTAACGATTGTGTGTATAGTTTTCAGTTTTACTGTGTAAAATCTGAAGTTCAAATAAAATAAAAAAATATTGTTTGATGTAAAGGAAAAAAATATACATTACATTCAAAGAATAATAAAAATTACATTCATTCATTCATGATCATTAAATGGCTTAATTTTTGAAGTATGATAGAGGCACAAAATAAATAGGTACAGAAGACAATCTACATACAAAGTTCGCTCGAGCAACGCACACATAGATACCGCTCACGGACATGAATACATGATATCTCGGTCTGTCTCGGTCGTGTACGAGCGCAAATGCTATCCGCTTGAGACACGTGTCTGTGAACTTGTGCAAAAATGGAACAACAACAAATAAGTTATAATAACTGTTCAGTGGACGGTTGTTTTAATTAAACATTGAACAGTGAATTCTCCCTGATCCATGAGTCAGAGCGTGTGGCCGGAGAGTTTCTTTGATTTGTTACGGCGAGTTTTATAATAACTGGACATTTCCGTGCGGGCAGTATCCACCACCATGTTGTATATAGATTGTCCACATCGATGCTTGGATGGAAGGGCTTAGAAGCGGTTTTGAATCTCGAGCGGAAAGCACTCGCGTGTTTTAATTTGAGCTGGTTTTGGTCGGAGCGTAGATTTTTTTAGTCGAGATCTTTCCAGCTTGACGTTGTTGCTCAACTCAATGTGCTCTAACTGTGCGGTGATCGCTTCCTGTCTTTACGAGGTTGAATACAATGACATCATTAAATATTTGCTTCCTCGTCGACATATAAAATCTATCTTGTTTTTAACTTTACCCTCCGGCTTAATCCAGGTCCATTTGCGGCTTACGGGCTTTTTAAAGGAGTTCATCAGTAGGAAGAGGTTTTCCCCCGCTCCATAAAGTCTGCCAGGATCAGGCCTCTTTCATTTCGTTGCCAAAATCCAAATTGCCCCACTCTTAACTCATCACCGTAACGATGCCCCAATTTTGCATTGAAATCCCCTGTCACAAACGTGTAGTGGGTTTTGTATAGCTTTGAATGGCTTTAGAGATCTCCCCATACATAGCCTCCACTTCAACATCGTTGTGTTTCGAGGTCGGAGCGAAGACCTGTATGATATGCACCATATACCGTTTCTATATTTTGAGTAGGTGGGTAGCGTATCTAACTACCTTGCTCGACACACTCCCTATGGTGACGACGTTGTTAACGAGGGATTTGTGGACGATGAACGCAACACCACCAATGGACTGCTGGTTACCCACCCGGTGGTATAGCAAGGTATAAGCTGAATAGTAGGATAATCAAGTCCTCTTCCTCTCTTCGGACCTCAGTTATGTCAATGACATCCCGTTGTAGCTTGCTAATCGCCTCTTCCAACTTGAAAGCTTCGCGTCGGCCCTTAATGTGCGCGTGCTTTAGGTTACCAGGTCAGCAATTTAATAGGAAAGCTTATAAATTGAAAATAATATAATTTTTTTCGAGTTATTTTTTCATTATCTTGCCATAATCCCTATCCGCTAAAGCGCACGGATGCACTCAGTTATTGTTCGCTTGATTCGATATCATCAGGGTATTTCGACTTTTTATTTCCAGCTATTAAACATCTTTTGGACTTCACTTTTCTTCAATGTGGGTGATAATGCAGATGAAATTAGGTAAAGGTTATTCTAACTAGGCCTACTATCGAGTACTACAAATTAAAAGCATGTAATTTCTGTTAGTTGTACTTAGTGATGTACCGTACCCGGGCACGTTCCCAAGGACTGGAAATTTTGCCGGCAGCGTTGCCGGCAGTGTCCCAAAGTTCTGAGCAATATTCCCAAGCACTATTTTTAGATGAATATTTTACCATGCAAGACAATTTAAAATAAGACTTTAAAACTGTTTGATTATATTGAATTACGTAATAAATAGCCACCAACATCAGAGGTAAGCACATATGAAATGAAAAACCGTTTTATATAAGATGGTTTATTTTTTTATTCAACAAACTAAGAAAACGAAACAAAATAATCTTGCCATAATTATCAACAAATTATAAAATTGTAAGTCACAAGAGAAAAATACAATATTTATTTATATAATTTAACAAAACGACAAAAAGTCTACTGGGAATTTTGGGCAATATTCCCAACGTGCCCGGAAATTTCCCGGGCACATTGGGAGTGAAAAATTGCCGGCAGTGGCAATATTCCCAGGCGTACATCACTAGTTGTACTTGCCCATTATCCTTTGTGTTAGTTATAGGCTTATAGGTATGGGTGAGCACGTAAAACATGTGTTGTGATTGATAAAAATACTGCAACATGTCATTTTTAACTGTGTTTAACGTAATGCTTATTTTTTCCTTTCATCAAACAATATTTTTTTTACTACTCGTCATCGCTCTCTGACCTTAAGTGACCTTAATTGGTATAAAATAAATAATAAAAAATATCTGAATTCAACTTGACTTAATAAATAAGCTCTTTTGAATCGTCTATATTTTTCTACCACCCGTTCAACACTTTTTTAACTGATAAGAAGAACAGGCGCAATAAACTTATCAGCTTTAACCATTTGGAGTAACTATATTTACAAAGATTTATATCGTTAACTTTTACAACTTTTTAATAATAATATAACACTAGTTCAGCTAAGGTTATGTGTTACATCAAATCCATGCATTACGGTCTTTCAAATAGTCGTCTACTTTATAATATGCTTCGCCCATGAGCGATTTTTGACATGACATTTGAATTTGTTCAAAGGCAGCTCTACTAAATTCTGTGGAACTTTATTAAATATAGCTACACTTTTCCCCAAAAACGAACTTCTTTCTTATACCTTTTTGAATTGCCAAAAAGATGTTGAAGTGTTTGCATTTCATCTGCAGATTAACTTTCTACGATTTTATCCAACCAACGTGCTTGAAAGTTGTGGTTACTATGTAAAAACTGAGAGCAGTTATTTCGAGTTTCATTATTTATTTTTGTTAACTGATACACCCCTTCTCAAAAATAGCAAATACTCAATAGTGCGAAAAAGAAATAAAAATAAATTAACTAAGAGCAGTAAAGGTTTAGGTTTTGTTTCGCCAAAAACAAATTTAAGGTGAAATATTTCTGAAATGGTTAATTACTATTAACATAAAATATTAGTCTCCTTTAATATTATGGTCGAATTTCCCTGCAACCCTCTACATTAATATATGTGGTCGTCCAAATCAAAAGGGACCTTATTGCGGCCGGCACATACGTCTTTATTTTTGTTGTTTTGTATTCGAACAACAGCAATAAAGGCGTAAGTGCCGAGAGCCACAAGGTCCCTTTTGATTTGGACGACCACATATAATAGATGTCAGTAACATTACAAACATAAAATTGCTCGGACACAAAAGACAGCCAGGCTGCGGGTCGGCAGACCAGTATTTTTGGTAGTAGGTTGGCCTAAGTTACAGTAAGACGTTAGTTTGATACTGGTACCCCATGACATGAAAACCACCCCGCAAGCCGCCGCTAAAATCGCTCGAACTGACAAAGTGGCTAAGACGGAGCGTGGCAGACCACATTTTTCTAGTCTATCTATCAAGCCTGATCTTATGAACAGTGTTTCATGCTGGTACCTGATGATATATTTTCTCATCATTTTAGCTGCACTTTTTTCATGACTGTACTAAGAGGGTCAGGTTGCGACTAGACAATCTAATCTATTTTTAACGTAACTTTTTGTCTTACTACTAACAATGAGCATGTCATGATTGATGATGACGCCCGATTTGGCGCAGGGGTAAGCTACCCTACCCACCTTCTGCGCCAGTGGTCTCGGGTTCGATTCCCGAACAAGACAAATATTTGTGTGCATGAACATGTCTATTTGTCTTGGTCTGGGTGTTAACTATGTATATTAAGTATGTATTTACAAACAAAAAAGTATTTAAGTATATATTTATCCGTTATCAAGTTTTCCATAATAAAGTTTCTTAATGAAATTAACATGGGCTTAGATAATTGGTGTAAATGTAAGAAGTTATTTATTATTTTATTTATTATTATTTATGATGGTACTCGAGCAGGTAGGGTTACCGACGGTCGCCTCCCGGTCGATGATTGTTTTGCGTTTATAATACACGTTACGGTTATTGTTGCTCGCTATGGAACGTTGTATTTTTGTGTGCACGTACAACCAGTAAAACTTGGAATGAGTTTGGCAAACTGTATTTGTAATCGAAAACAATCGCTCTATCTCATTCATGTCGTTTAACTACTTTACCGACATGAGCAGTTCATCCAATAATTTTCGTAAACGTAGACAGTTAAAATCAACTCGCCCAACTCTCCCTAATCGCTTATGTATTGTTCTAGGTATCCTAGTTTAATAAATAACTAAATAGTAAAAAAAATATTTTATAAAAAAGTAAAAGCGCTTTAAAAAAATGCCACAATTAAATTAGAAATAATACTTCTAATAACTGTATTCACACCAAATAATTTATGTACGAGTATTTTGAAGTCGGGTGTGAAACATGTTCACACGGCGGCACATCAGACTATACATGTTGACCTTGAGAACGCCTTTATGCCCTACGTAATAAAAGCTGTTATCGCAGTTCAACTGTTTAACCTGATGTGCTGTCGAGTATACCTACATGTTTTGGTGTTTTTGTTTAATCCCGCCCGACTTCAAAGTACTTACGTTATTTGGTGTGAATACAGTACCTATTAGAGCTATTATTTCTAACTTTTTCGTGGCATTATTTTAAATAGCTATGTTAGTAGGATGTACACATAAACCGCATCAATCAAAAATACTAGCCTGTTGAAAAAAGCATCAAAAACGGTTCAGAAAACATGACATAATCGCGGACAAACTGAAAACCTTTTTTTTAAGTCGGTTATAATACCAAAACCTTCTCCTAAATGTAAAGAAATAATTTTATGTAAACCGCATCTCAACTCAAAGACAAACATATATACATACGGGTCAAATTGAGCACCTCCTTTTTTAAAGTAAGTTAAAATGCCAAAACCTTCTAAATGTAATAAATACTTTTCTGAAAACCGCATCTCAAGGACAAACATACGGGTCAAAATGAGAACCTCCTTTTTTGAAGTCGGCCAAAATTCCAAAATATTCTCCTAAATGTAACAAATACTTTTCTGAAAACTGCAACTCAAAGTCAAACATACATACATGCGGGTTAAACTGAGCACCTCCTTTTTTGAAGTCGGTTAAAATGCCCAAACCTTCTATATGTAACAAATACTTTTCTGAAAACCGCATCTTAGAGACAAACACAAACAAACGGGTCAAACTAAGAACCTCCTTTTTTAAAGTCGGCTAAAATTCCAAAATATTTTCCTAAACGTAACAAATACTTTTCTGAAAACCGCATCTCAAAGTCAAACATACATACATACGGGTCAAACTGAGTACCTCCTTTTTTGAAGTCGGTTAAAATGCCAAAACCTTCTAAATGTAACAAATACTTTTCTGGGAACCGCATCTCAAAGACAAACATACGGGTCAAACTGAGAACCTCTTTTTTTGAAGTCGGCTAAAATTCGAAAATATTCTCCTAAATGTAACAAATACTTTTCTGAAAACCGCATCTCAAAGTCAAACATACATACATACGAGTCAAACAGAGCACCTCCTTATTTGAAGTCGGTTAAAATGCAAAACCTTCTAAATGTAACAAATACTTTTCTGATAACCGCAGCTCAAAAACAAACATACGAGTCATATTGAGAACCTCCTTTTTTGAAGTCGATTTTAGTACCAAAACCTTCTCCTAAATGAAACAAATACTTTTCAGAAACCGCATCTCAAAGTCAAACATACATACATACGGGTCAAACTGAGCACCTCTTTTTTTGAAATCGGTTAAAATGACCAAACCTTCTATATGTAACAAATACTTTTCTGAAAACCGCATCTCAGAGACAAACACAAACAAACGGCTCAAACTAAGAATCTCCTTTTTTAAGGTCGGCTAAAATTCCAAAATATTTTCCTAAATGTAACAAATACTTTTCTGAAAACCGCATCTCAAAGACAAACATACGGGTCAAACAGGAGAACCTCTTTTTTTAAAGTCTGCTAAAATTCGAAAATATTCTCCTAAATCACAGAATATGCCTAAATGTAACAAATACTTTTCTGAAAACCGTATCTCAAAGTCAAACAAACATACATACGGGTCAAACTGAACACCTCCTTTTTTGAAGTCGGTTAAAATGCCAAAACCTTCTAAATGTAACAAATAGTTTTCTGAAAACCGCATCTCGGAGACAAACATACAAACATACGAGTCAAACTAAGAACCTTCTTCTTCGAAGGCAGTTAAAATACCAAAACTTTCTCCTAAATGTAAAAAATACTTTTCTTAAAACCGCATAAAAATCGGTTTAGTTAAACGCGAGATAATCGGCCAAACATACATACAAACATAGTCAAACCAAACCAAATAATACTATAATATGGTCAAACTGAGAAGCTACTTTTTTTAAAGTCACACTAGCCACACAAAAATAAGCAGGAAGTGGTTCACCGAATTTGTCCCTGATTGTACAAAGAAAACAAAAAAGAAAGAATCACACAGCGACCGACGACACGAACGCGGCCCCCCAGTTGTGCCCCCAGTCACAGGGTCACGCGTTCAAGGTCGTACTATTAGCACGAGGACGCTAATCTGCACCCAACTGGTAACGAAAGACGGTACATTATTGCGTAACAGGGGATAGATTTATCTTCGCTTTCAAAATGTTGGTGTTCCGGATGATATTTCTTTTGGATATTTTAGATTTGTGTGTATATGTGACTTTTTAACATAATTTTAAAGATAAATAGTGCTGAGCAATTTTCCATATTGAATTATTCATAGTTTAAAATAAATCAATATTGGTAATAATTTTTTTTTGGATGTTCTTACTCGTAACGTCAAATTACATTCTAAGGTCATATAAGTAAAAAAAAACGACGGAGCAATTTTTCAATGAAAATGAGAGTCAAAAAAGGAATTATCATTCAAAAGCAGTACTCATGTTTGAAAAAAGGTTTGGATTTTTATCAAGTATCACATACTAGTATAAATAACTCATTTGGTAAAATAAATTTGGGTTGAGAAATTACTCGGTTCAATATATAAACATATTTGTATATTTAGGTATAAATACCTAACTTCCGTTTGAGTATTTTTTTGGATAAGCATTTAAAAGTGTATGGCTCATGCTATTTTATAACCCAGCAAAGTTTCATCGACTGAGGAATTAATGTATGGGTCTCCATACAAAGAATCTGTTCATTGCCTACACTATAGAGCCGTACAAGCTGAATTCTACTTTATCGTGTTGAAGTTAGAGTTGCTATTTGTTTAAATGGTCTGGCAGAGTGCAGCTTCTGTTACTATTATTTATTCTGTGACGACACTCACGAGTAACAAAATTGCAGATGAAATGACAACATGGGTTCTACGAATTATCATTCTGTATTTTTAGGGTTCCGTACTCAAAGGGTAAAAACGGGACCCTATTACTAAGACTCCGCTGTCCGTCTGTATGTCACCAGGTTGTATCTCATGAACCGTGATAGCTAGACAGTTGAAATTTTCACAGTTGGTGCTATAACAACAAATACTCAAAACAGAATAAAATAAATATTCAAGGGGGGCTGCCATACAAGAAACGTGATTTCTTTGCAATTTTTTGCTCTATATTTATAACGGCAACAGGTAGACGCTTGAAATATTCACGGACTATTTAGTTGTATATTCACTTTAAAAATAAATAACTAATTTAAAATCAAATAAATATCTAAGGGGGGCTCCGGCTCCCATACAGCAAACGCTTTATTTTTGCCGTTTTTTGCTCGATTGAAATATTCACAGAATATTTAGTTGTATAATTCACTTTGGTACGGAACCCTTCGTGCGCGAGTCCGATTCGCACTTGGCCGGTTTTTTTATTTATGACGGGTAACAGTTGATTTGAGGAGAAGGACGTACTGCCCCGACCTCAAGTAGAATAGGGGACCGGACTGTTTTTTTTTATTTATTTAAAATGTTTTTGGAAATATCAGAAACACAACATAGGTATTTATTTTCAAATATTTTGCATGTTTTCGAAGATATAGAGCATCAAACTTCCTTATTAGACAAGGATATCGCTAACTACGTGTGGCGTCACACACACGTAGGTAGCGCTATACTCCCGCCATATAAAATTTCGTTTTAGAAAGAGATAGCTAGAGTCACGGTTGTTCACATTTCAGCAGCTCATTACTTGCTTTTATCAAACAGATTGAACTTGTTTTTCACTTTTGTTATACTTTAATATTATATTTTTAAATGTCACTGGTAAATATTGACATATAGGTATGAATAACAGTCCGATCTCCTATTGGGATAAGGAGAGAATGATGACGATGTTTTCCTTTTATTTACGAACAAATCAATATGTTGATAATCTCAGTAAGTAGCTATTATGAAAGAAGTTAATGAAATTAACTGTCATTTTGATAATGGTAATTTGTTTGTCATGCGTAGATATAGGTAATATGGTCATTTATCCCACTTATCTATCCTTAGTAAAAGATGGTCATTAAAGATAGGATGTATCTTATTTGCATTACTTAGCAACTGTTGTTATTATTTTTAGCCTACATTTCATGCAGGTTAACAAAAATAATGCCTGTCTCTAACTGAAGCGGATAGGTTAGGTTAGGTTAGGACCGGCCGTTACAGTATCAATATCCAAAATAAATTGAAGTCAGTTCTGTATACATTTTGTACTGTTGACTACGGTTATTTATAATGCGAATTTTATCTCGTCATTATCATTCTATTACTATGATAATATTATTGTAAAGATAACAAGCTTAAAAGGCAGTGTTTTTAAATAATAAACGAATTTATCCTTCTTATCTCGTGACTACGACGTTTGATACAACAAAAAGTTTATTGTGCCAGTTTTATCCTCCTATTTTTAGCATAACATACTTCGATCAACAATAACACTTAAATTTTTGACATATTTTATTTATTTACTTACTAGCGGCCGCCCGCGGTTTCACCCGCGTGGTTCTCGTTCCCGTGGGAATATCGGGATAAATAGTAGCCTAAGTTACTCCTTATTACATCAGCTACCTGCCTGTGAAAGTCCCGACAAAATCGGTCCAGCCGTTTCAGAGATTAGCCGGAACAAACAGACAGACAAAATTGAAAAAAATGGTTATTTTTCTATTACAAACAGACACTCCAATTTTATTTATTTGTATAGATTATTATGATTTGGCACTAAAATGCATATAACCCTTAATTTTCACCTTTCTACCACCAAACCCCATTTTTAATAGCGATATACTTATATACTATAAAAATAGCATTGTAAATGCAGATATCGGAAATCATAATGACCATTATTTTCCTTTTACTTTTAGGATGACATACAATGATGATCTGATCAATTGGTGCGACGTGGTAGTTCCTTGTGGAGGTGATGGCACCTTCCTTCTTGCAGCTTCAAGAGTGAGAGATGCTAAGTAAGTACAGATTTTTTTTTATAGTTGAACAATGTTATTTAAATTATTACTTTTTAGCATTCACAATGCAATTTTAATTATTGAAAAATTGAAAATGAAGTATTTTAGAAAAAATAGACCCGTCTCACAACCAGAGTGAGGGTAGTTATATTTTTTTTAATCCACAACGGGGTAGCACTTAGCCTTCATCACACCTGATGTTAAGTGGTGATTAGGCTGAAGATGGAAGCGCACTACTCCTGGAATCCTCAATCACTGAGGAACTGGCTATCTTATTTCTAACTGCCGGAACACAATAATGCTGAAAACATCATTGTTATGACGTCAGACTTAGATAAGATGGTGGTAGCTAGCCAGGCGGACTAAGAACAAGTCGTACCACCAACCAAACCGAATACAATATGTATCCCCCACTGGGAATCGAACCCGGGACCTCTTGGTCTGAAATCGGTGGTGTGAACCACTAGACCACAGAGGCGGTTAGAGATCTTATTAGATCTTCACATTGATGAAATTAAAGCTGGCTATACAGCGCGTAAGAAGTATTGGATAAATTCGACGCTTCTCGTAACGACTCCGTAGCTCAGATATTAGAGGAGTCGCCCGGAAAGCGAAAGGTCCTGGGTTCGTGTCCCATCAGAGCTGGTTGTGTCGGGTCGATTTTTTCTAAAATACTAGTTGAATAATACTTAAAGGAACCCGTGGCGCAGTGGTTAGCGCGCTCGGCCTGTGATCGTTGAGGTTAAGCAACTTTCGCAATGGTCGGTCACGGGATGGGTGACCAAAAGCTTTTCATCTCGAGCTCGTACGTGCTTCGGATGGCACGTTAAGCCGGTATTAAGGCGCTGATTCCCCAAAATAGGGTATTTTAAATTATGGATTACTCGCAAACCACAAGTACCTACTTAAAACTTGGAAAAAATATACTTATGTTATTTTACAGTTATTTATCTAGTGCTTTCGGCCGTTTTTTTTTCGATTGGTGATATTTTACTGTGTCAAATAAAATCCCAAACATCCGTCTAATCGTAATCTAAATATCGTATTAATTGCAGTATACTTGATTTTAGTAAATGAAAAATATACGAAAATCTTTGAGTAGCCGAGGGATTCCGGCCGTCATAATTTTAATTTTTTTATTAGTTAATTTTTAATAAAATTTTAAGTGATTTCCGATTCGCGGGGCGCTCTCGAGTTCACAGTTCACTGCCGGCTGCCGCTGCGTCCGCGTGAAGTGTATCGAGCGCGGCCGAGCAAGCGTTAGCGTGCCTATTTCGGTCGGGAATCCTCGCCTTAACGACTGCAATCGCAGCCCAGACCAACGGCTTAACGTGCCTTCCGAAGCACGGAGTAGCTCGAGATGAAAAGTTTTTGGTCACCCATCCCGTGACCGACCATTGCGAAAGTTGCTTAACTTAAACGATTGGAGGCCGATCGCGCTAACCAAGTGTGCCACGGCTTTCTCTCTTATTATGATATATAAGAATTAAATGATTCCTTCCGTTGAAAAACACTTCTTCAGCTTTATTTTAGTTTTATAGAATGACAAATTACAATACTTATGAATTCCGACCTTATTTCCTTTACTTACGATTTATTTTCCAGTAAACCAGTGATAGGCTTCAACAGCGCTCCACACAAGTCCGTTGGCAGACTGTGCCTGCCCACGTGGTGCTCCAACGATGTCAAAGGTGCGCTGCAGGCGTTGAAAGAGGTAAGATCAATGTTTAAGGGAGTTTGATTCTTATGCCTATGGAGTTAGAATAGGTTTTTGCTGTAAATTAACTAAAAACGTAAACTTCTTATAGCTTACAATGTAACTTAAAGATTTACGGCTCTAACGACGTCAAAGGTGCGTTGCAGGCGTTGAAAGAGTTAAAACCAATGTTTAGGGGAGTTTGATTCCTATGTCTATGGAGTTAGAATAGGTTTTTGCTGTAAGTGAACTGGGAAAGTAGACTATAGTCTTTAGCTTACAATGTGAACGACGTCGAAGGTAAGCTGCAGGCGTTGAAAGAGGTAAGACCAATGTTTAGGGGAGTATGATTCCTATGTCTATGGAGTTAGAATAGGTTTTTGCTGTAAGTGAACTGGGAAAGTAGACTATAGTCTATAGCTTACAATGTGAACGACGTCGAAGGTAAGCTGCAGGCGTTGAAAGAGGTAAGACCAATGTTTAGGGGAGTTTGATTCCTATGTCTATGGAGTTAGAATAGGTTTTTGCTGTAAGTGAACTGGGAAAGTAGACTATAGTCTATAGCTTACAATGTGAACGACGTCGAAGGTAAGCTGCAGGCGTTGAAAGAGGTAAGACCAATGTTTAGGGGAGTTTGATTCCTATGTCTATGGAGTTAGAATAGGTTTTTGCTGTAAGTGAACTGGGAAAGTAGACTATAGTCTATAGCTTACAATGTGAACGACGTCGAAGGTGCGCTGCAGGCGTTGAAAGAGGTAAGGGCAATGTTATGCGACGCACAGTTTGGGGAGCCCTGGTTTAGACTGTGTTTGCTGTTATTGAATGAGATACCAAGTAATGAAACACACATATTTCTGAGTTATTATTTTCCAAAAAAACATTACTTTAGTAAGCTTTTAATACTGACATAAAATTGCGTTATCGTGAAAACTTTACCCACCACTACTATTGAAGTGCTAAAGTGTCTGGCGGTAGAGACATGTTTTGTGGACTGGATGTCTGGCGGTTAAAAGGTTAACAACGTCATCTTAAAAAAGCAAAGCCCGAGACTTAAGTTTCAACAAGTAAGCATTTCTAACTGTTATTATGTTTTGTCCATATTTAGGGTAAATTCAGATGGATGAGGCGCACTAGGATAAGGACGACGATAAGATGCGAAGAAAAGCTGTTAGACAAAATAAATCCTGTAGATCTTCACACATTACACTTTTGCAGGTAAACATTATTTATTTATTTGAATATCAACCTAATAAAATGCTAGTGTTATAAACAGTACCTTTTTGTACGCTGTTTTTTTAATTCTTATTTACGGTTTCATTCAACTTATGACAAAACACAATCGTACCACTAATAAAAATTCAGAAACAATTAATATCTACAAAATATCATAAACTATTGAAATAAACAGTAGCTTATTCTACTCTGATTCTCAATTTCTAATTTACGTTTTCATTCAACTTATGTCAAATTATAACTACTTATATACAATCGTACCACTAATAAAACTTCAGAAACAATTTATTAGCCACAAAATATCTGTTACAAAAACTAGCTCCAAAATACCAGTTCCTAAATATCGCATGACATTCCAGATACCCCCCAGTATCATATCACCACGATACCGAGGAGTCTCAGGAGGCACAAAGCAACTTCAACAATAGTAATAGTGTTGAAAGCAGTACTTTGGCTACGAAAGTATTACCGTTTTTGGCTTTAAATGAAGTGAGTATTATAACCATTTTTAGTACTGTAACCCCTCAAATTATTTTTACTTTTTTGCATTCACAATGCAATTTTTTATATTGAAAACTGGCTTTCCGCCCGCGGTTTCGCCCGCGTGGACTACACGACGTTATCCCGCGGGAATGTGATATTTTTCCGGGATAAAAAGTAGCCTATGTTCCTCTCCGGGCTACAAAGTATCTATGTCCCAAATTTCAGCCAAATCCGTTCAGTCGTGTTGCCGTGATTGAGTAACAAACATCCAAACAACTAAAATTTCACATTTATAATATTAAGTAGGATGAAGTATAAGAAAAAATCAACCCGTCTCACAACTAACTTGAGACTCGAACCCACGACCTTTCGCTGTCCAGGCGAATGCTCTAACCACTGAACGACTCCGTAGCTCGGTAGTGAAAGCATTCGCCCAATCGATTTTTTCTAATACTTAGTTTTCAACTGTAACCCCTCGTTTTACCAAGGTATAGAACAGTTATTTACAAGTTTTATGCAAAATTTTTCGTTCATTGGTGTCACTTCTATACATGTAGAAAACTTCTTGTACACAAAACTTGTATGAAACTTGTTCAAGTTCTACATATTTATGATCTTTTGTTTTATACTTGTTGTCCAACAAGCGCGGGTAATATTTTAAAACCCTCTGCGCAAAATAATAGATCCTCTATCTTACAGTTCTACGAATTTTAATTTCTTTAAGTTGTTATGGCAACTTTTTTTTAAATTAATTTTTATTTTTTACTTTTTAGCATTCACGATGCAATTCTTATTATTGAAAATATTGAAAATGAAGTATTGTGACATTGAATTAGAACAAAATATGGCATTTATGTAGCTTGCTACGTACAGCTTAGGTGATCTAATGATTTGAGCAGAAGAAATCCCTCAACTATTTACAGGGAAGACCTTTGTCTCACAAAAATATAGGCTTGTGATATTATCATGTAAATATTTTACCATTTTACAATTTATCAACGTCTGTCTCTTTCCCTCCAACGCAGGTGTTCATAGGAGAGAGCGTGACCTCCCGAGTGTCCTTGCTCAGGCTTCAAATAGACAACGGTCAATGGACACATACAAAAAGTTCAGGCCTCTGCGTCACTACCGGTACGGGAAGCACCTCTTGGCATTTAAGGTAACAATATAAAAAAAAACTTGTAAACCGTCTCTGTGGTCTAGTTGTTCATACCACACCGATTCCAGACCCAGAGGTCCCGGGTTCGATTCCCAGTGGGGGTGCATATTGTATTCGGTTTGGTTGGTGGTAGGACTTGTTCTTAGTCCGCCTTGCTAGCTACCACCATCTTATCTAAGTCTGACGCCTTAACAATGATGTTTTCAGCATTATTGTGTTCCGGCAGTTAGAGATAATATAGCCAGTTCCTCATTGATTGAGGATTCCGGGAGTAGTGCGCTTCCACCTTCAGCCTTAACACCACTTATCATCAGGTGTGATGAAGGATAAGTGCTACCCCGTTGTGGATAAAAAAATAAAAACATAGTGCGTGCCAGATAACTCTGCGCGCGACTGGGGCGTTTTTGGCGCTAGTTACAGTACATTTTTTTTCTTCTAATGTTATGGAAAAGATGAAAAATTTGAAAAATAAAAATGGTCTTCCACCCTACCTTAAAGGAACACTCAACTTTAAGGGGGGTTAGGCGGTCAGCGAAAAATCACTATGGAATCAACGAGCTCGAATCTAAAAATCTTAAGCGAAATTCACACTTTTATCAAAAAGTTAATAAAAATGATTAGTTTTTTTAAAATCTGAAACAGTCACGAAATAGAAAAGGTAAAAACCTGTGTGTTTGTGGTTTTATAGGAATTATTATTGTAAAACACGGTCGTAATGTGCATTTATATGAAATTTAGAGGTAACTTCAGGATTTTTTTCTATCGAGCAAAATTTTCCCAATCGTGTTTTCGAAACAGTCCTCCCATCACATATACTCTCTATAATACATATTGGAAATTTCAATGCGAAAAATCTTCAATGTTTCAAATGACAGCTAATAGAAAATAGGCAATTTTGGCGTTTTCACTTACTTAAGCCCTGAAGCTTATTATGTCAAATAGCATAAATTTAAAAAAAAAAAATTATAAGTACACAACGGTGTAGCACTTAGCTTTCATCACACCTGATGTTAAGTGGTGATAAGGCTGAAGGTGGCAGCGCACTACTCCCGGAATCCTCAATCAATGAGGAACTGGCTATCTTATCTCTAACTGCCGGAACACAATAATGCTGAAAACATCATTGTTATGGCGTCAGACTTAGATAAGATGGTGGTAGCTAGCCAGGCGGACTAAGAACAAGTCCTACCACCAACCAAATCACATTTTAGCTCGCTTTAAGTCTATTTTATTGCATTTTACTCAATTAAATACCGTTGTCCCCAGTATAAACTGCCTACGAACCCATTCAGTGCTAGAACTAATGAAGATACTATCTGAAGAGTACGGGGTGAATGTGGATACCAGTCTGGAGAAGGCGAGAGAGGTCGCCGAGAGATACAACCAGAAACTGATGTTCGCTGCAGGTAAAATCAACATATAAGAAAAACGTGATAGCACAGATTACTAAATAGTTATTATGTAACAGATAGTTCACTCCGCTAAGTCATTTAAATAAATAGCAACTCTAAGTATAACGCAATAAAGTAGAATTCAGCTTGTACGGCGTAGCCAAATTACGAACGGCCACTCGTTGTCGTTGCATCTCTTTCTATCGTATATATTCTAGCTCTTTTGCGGACCTAATTTCTGTGGATTTACAACGCCGGCGTTGCCGCCCCGTTTTCGAGCCGACACGGGGAGTTAAACAGGCCTGGTGATGGTAAAAAACCACGAGACATATAGCACAGAATAAATAATAGTACAATGGTACAGAAACTTCACTCCGCTCAACCACTTAAATAAATAGCAAATCTAATTACAACGCAATAAAGTAGAATTCAGCTTGTACGGCGTAAATTACGAACGGCCACACGTTGCATCTCTTTCTGTCGCATATATTCTAGCTCTTTTGCGGACCTAATTTCTATGGACGGTGCGGGCGAGAGTAGCACGCAAGTACATCGAGTGACAGACGCCTGCCTATGCCTATACATAGGTTTATTTTGAAACCACTGGCCAAATTTTTAAGTTCGACTCAGAATTGGTAAGTGAACAACTTTCTCCTAGAAACATGGGTCGAAATATTTCAATTTTTATTCGATTTTTCATACAAATGATACTGATCACGTGATCGATTTAGTAGGTATGAGAAGTCCAAATTTTTTTGTCCTTTTTCGACCCATGTTTCTAGTAACAAGATGTTCACTTACCGATTCTGAGTCGAACCAGGCCTATGTCACCCCGTGTCGGCTCGAAAACGCGGCGGCAACGCCGGCGTTGTAAATCCATAGAAATTAGGTCCGCAAAAGAGCTAGAATATATGCGATAGAAAGAGATGCAACGACAACGAGTGGCCGTTCGTAATTTGCCTGCGCCGTAGAAGCTGAACTCTACTTTATTTCGTTATAGTTAGAGTTGCTATTTTTTTAAATGACTTAGCGGAGTGAGCTATCTGTTACATAGTAACTATTTAGTAATCTGTGGTCGAACTTAAAAATTTGGCCAGCGGTTACAAAATAACCCTTTATTTAGCTTTCAGGCGGGATACTATACGAGCTACTTATAGGGCTCGTGGTTTTTTACTATCACATTTTTCCTATACTTACAGTATTGCATTGTGAATGCATAAAAATAATTCAAAATCTCAATAAAATCAACATTTTCCTCTTTACGATATTACTAGCGGATCCTCGCGGTTTCACCCGCGTGGTACCCGTTCCCGTGGGAATATCGAGATAAAATATAGCCTAATGTCACTCGGGAAGAATGTAGCTTTCTAATGGTGAAAGAATTTTCTAAATCGGTCCTATAGTTTCGGAGCCTATTCGATGCAAGCAAACAAACAAACAAACAATCAAATCTTTCCTTTTTATAATATTAGTATAGACTAGCCTTCCGCCCGCGGCTTCGCCCGCGTGGACTTCACGACCTTATCCCGCGGGAATGTGACATTTTTCCGGGATAAAAAGTAGCTGGATTTTCGGTGCTGGCAACACTGGCAGCAACACTTAAAAGTTTGCTGTGTAATTGTAATTAATTAATTAATTAGTAATTCTCATTTAATTTCCTAACAATTTGTTATAATTAGCTTAATTACGTATTAAATAACAAGTGGAAGTGTTATCAGCAAGTTTAATGAACAAACTTTTGAATTAAAAGCGAGGAAAAATTTACCCAACTGTCATTCAAGAAGAGGATATTAATTCAAATTGAAATGATATAAATACTGTGGACTGCTTCTTCTTAAACCTGGGGAGTATTGTTTTCATAATTTACATCACTCACATTGCATTCTCAGACCAATATAAACATATATTACCGACAAATACATCTTGACAATCTTGATAACCAAGTTGTTAATTTTCACTAATTTGTTAGACAAACAACTTGAGTAGGTATATGCTATTAACAACTTCAAGTGTTTCCAGATTATGAATTTCACGTTATTATTCTAAGGAATTTCATTTGTTTGCATTGTGTTACCTCTAATTAACATTCAATCTTTTAAAATATACAAGTAGGTAGTTAAATTTTGACATAAATTGGACTTTAAGTTATTAGAGGTTTTGCCATCTTCCTTACAGCCTGAATTACTACTTGCAGTATATAAATTTCTTAGTAATAAAGTGGGAAAACCATAAAGAACACTTTTTGAAATCTTAATTGAGTTCAAAATACCTACCCACATATTTAGTTATAATTTTATTTATTGATCATTACTTTTAAACTCAACTAACATACTAGATTTGAATGCCAAATTGGTTTCACATTCACTGTACATTAATTATCATTACTAGTACAGAGCTCACTTTCAGTGAGCAACGTCACAATCCATTACGATTTGGCATCGTTGACAACCTCTCTTTACTTGACAAACTGTGGAAGTAAAGCTGACGGTGACCACTACTGTCACAGACATTCACCTTACTGCTACACTTTCCAAACACTACATCCATACAGGGACATCCAAATCACTTCAATCAAAGACTGTGAAACTAGTTTGCAATAACAATAACTAATAATAAGTCTGTTAATTTAATTGTACTTGTGAAGGGATATAATAATATTAGTTAAGTACTGCCAACTACTTAGCTATTTAGGATTCTTTATATTCAATATATGTATGCAAAATTATATAATTACACTACACAATACCTCTAAATGGTTAGCCTCTATTTACTTTATTAAAAGTTGATTTGATGGTGATACCTATATAACTCTCATGTACTAATTCCTCCGTTCTTATTATTTTTTAAAGTTAATACACTAAGCAAACACAACTAACTTCACTATAACAATTTGGTTGGCCTCGCTTTCCTTTACTCAAAGGAATACTGATGGTATTACCTATTGTTTTAACATAACAGTACCCGACACACTTAAGTTTATTGTTAATTATCTATTATTATTATTATTTTTTTGTACAAGTAACTTATTTAAAGAAATAACTCTTTATTGATTCTAGAGAACAACACTTACCTAATCTGTTTTTTTTTTTTAACTAGTTAATAATCACTTTTGTTTATTTTTAGTGATAGCGGCCTTAAAAACCCAATCTATAGCCATGATGACCCGGATGGCAACGGCAAAGGACATGGAGCTTAAACTCAAAAATGCTCTGGAGGATCTCAAGGCAACAAGAGACCTAAATAACTCTTTAATTAAGGAAAGAGAGGAAGGCGAACAAGAGATTGTCAAGACCATAACCCGCAACACAGAACTCAAGAGTGAACTCGCTGAAATTTATACAAAATACTCCGAACTCTTAGACAAGTGTAACCAAATGGAAGACTATATTCAGTCATTTAGGGCTTGTTATGACACTCATGATCAGGCTTTGAGTCGCATTACAGATTTAGAAATTAGTTTGTCTATAGCTCAAAGAACAGTACTTGATCTAGAAAAGGTTAATAAAAGTATCATCGAAGAAAGGCACTCTCAAAGCCTCTTTGATGAGTTGATGCAATGCAATTCTGCTACACATGACAATTCCACTTCGGAATGTGTTAACTATGTTAGTAAACCATTTGCTAATAATAAAAGTATATGTCATTTTAGTAGCGGGAAAAAAATTAAGAAATATATCAAAATTAATAGGTACATAAAGAAAACACAGAAATTAATTAAAAAACAAAATTATTATAATAAATACTGTCAATTGAGGAAAGAGCGCAAGCTATTGTTAGAACAATTAAATGTGATAAACATGGAAACATGTAATAAGAACAAAGAAAGTGAAATAATAGGAAGTCAATTAGGTAATAAGATTGACATTTTGGAACTTTCACTTAAGGAAATGTACACCAACTTGTGTGAGTTTTCTCGCAAACAATTAAGTAATCAAAAAATGGCTGCATATAATATGATTGACTTTTGCAATTTTAATTCAGATCGGTTTGAATCATTAGGAAAAAAATGCAGCTGTAGTTGTACCAAAATAAATAGTCATTCATGTCAAAATGAGACATTAGACCTGACTCCGCAGGAGGTTATTTTACCAACCAACCCTGAAGTCCCTAACACTGATACTATAGATTATATTAATAGTTTATTGCTGAATAATGAAAATAGCCCACCTACTAAAACTAATGACACTAAAACAATTATGTTCTGCGATGAGATTGGGAAAAATTTAGGCCAATTCATCCAGAAACACTCTGAAGAAAGCATTATTAATTATTGTATGCCTGGCTCAACCTTAAATGAGATAATGAAATTAATTGTCAGAAAATCTTATGATGAAAACACTAATTTGATAGTTTTAATTGGAAATAGAGGTAATATTAATAAAAGCCAATTAATATCATACTGTAACTCATTATGCTCTTTAAATGTAAAAAAAGTTGTTATGTTTACATTTCCTTATAGTCAAGGTTTTTCACAGCTAGAAAATAAAATTAGACATAACTTAAACTTAACCTTAAGCACAATAGCTTATCATAATAGTCAGCAGATGCATTTAATTGACATCAACACATTGTTATACAAATTTAACTTGACTAAAGATAAATATTATCTGCCTAATTATCTTAAGCGACAAATAGCGGTATCGCTATCATTTTATTTTAAACAATTAGCCAACAATTTGGCTAGTATAACCTCTGCTTCTATTGAGCAGTTTAACTTTGATACTTCTAATGTAACTTTGGAATCTGTTCCAAATAATTCGATTCTTTTGAATCCAAATACTGACATGGTTAATTTAAATTACCATTAGAGACAACGGAGGCATACTCTAGCCCAGTATTGACAAGAGGAAGGCCTAAATGTTTAAAAATAGTACACCAGAATATCCAAGGCTTTTCTGCTGGCAAAGACCTAGAAATAAGTTTATTTTTAAATTGTGAAAATATTGATGTGTTATGTGTTACTGAACATTGGTTAAAAGAATATGAATTATTGTTAAATTTGGATAATTATAGTGTTGTAAGTTCATTTAATAGAAAAACTACAATAAGGGGGGGTTCTTTAATAATTTTACCTAATAACACACAATATAAAGAGCGAAAGGATATAGTATCCCTCTCTGTTGAACGAATTTGTGAGATATCATGCGTGGAACTTGAACAAATGATTATAATCTGTGTATATAGCCCCCCTGGAGCAAATTACACAGTCTTTGAGTCCACTATGGAGGATGTTTTGAAAATATGCTGTCGTAAGAATAAAAAAATTGTAGTTTGTGGAGATTTTAATATAGACATCTTAGATATTAAATTAGCACAACTCTCCGGTAAATTCCTTAATCTTTTTAAATCATTTAATTTGCTTCACACTTTTAATGAACCGACGCGAATTACGCCAACATCGGCCACTTGCTTAGATAACATCTTTTCCAACTGTAACTTAATTGAGAAATCGGTAATTAATATTATTAAATCCGACCACAGTGGACAACTAGCTTCTTTTGAGCACTATAATGTTACTCCTAGACGCGAAGTAATTTGCAGGCCAATACCGAAACGTGGTATTAATAAATTTAGAAATAATGTACAAGATAAAGTTCAATGTTTGCCAGCTTCTGCTGACGCTAATAACTCTTATCAATCATTATTTGATATTGTTGAAAAAGAATTTAGTAACAATTTTAAACAAAAAGTTATAAAGTGTAATGATCGTAAGAAGTTCAGTGACTGGGCCACACCTGGTATTTATAATAGTAGAAGAAAGTTATTTGAACTCTATGCACAAAAAACGACCTCCTGTGATCCTAGCTTCATTGAATATGTCAAGAAATATTCAAAAACATTTAGGAAAGTATGTGCTTTGGCAAAATCTAGGTATATTTCAAATAAAATTAAATCATCTGAAAATAAAATAAAAGCTACCTGGAGTATTATAAACCAAGAAACTGGCAAAACAAAAAGCAAAATTAATTCATTTAACTTAAAAATTAGTGATCAGACTTTTGAATCGGATATTGAGGTGGCTAGTGCTTTTGAAGGTTTCTTTGCTCGAATACCGTTAGAAACTACTAGCAGACTTAATTCTTGCCCCAACACCGCTGTCTCTCTTATGGAATCTAGTGTGAACAAGTGCCAGGAAACATTTAGTTTTAGCTATGTCACTACCGAAGATATTATTAAAGCATTCAAAGCAATAAATATTAAGAAAACAGAAGATCTCTGGGGCATATCTACAAGTATCATCAAATCAATAATTGATGTGATAGCTCCATCATTAGCAATAATTTTTAACCAATGTATAAGTGAAGGGGTCTTTCCTAATTTAATGAAGAATAGTAAAATTATTCCTCTGTTTAAAGCTGGTGACAAAAGTGACCCAGCAAATTTTAGACCTATATCCATACTACCAGCAATAAGTAAAATATTTGAGAAATTAATTTATGCTCAACTTTTAGAATATTTTAAATTAAATAGTATACTGCATGAGAAACAGTTTGGTTTTTCAAAAGGTAAAAGTACCACTGATGCTGGGGTTGCATTTCTAAAACATGTACTTGATGCCTGGGAGGACAAGCAGGATGTAATCGCTATTTTTTGTGACCTTTCCAAGGCATTCGATTGTGTTGATCACCAAACACTATTAAGGAAGTTAAAACATTATGGTGTTTCTGAAATGTCAGTAAGCCTTATGCATTCATATCTGTATGAAAGAACTCAGAAGGTAGTTATTAATAAAACTGAGTCTACCGGAGCTCCCATTACTATGGGCGTACCCCAAGGATCAATATTGGGCCCGCTGTTGTTTTTAATATACATAAATGACCTTCCTTACTACGCGAAGAATTTATGTGAGACGGTGCTATTTGCCGATGATACATCTCTAGTCTTTAAAGTAGATAGAGGTGATGACTGTTCTGACGAAGTAAATAGTGCTCTTTCAAAAGTGTCACATTGGTTTAATAGTAATAATTTATCATTAAACTCAAAGAAAACTAAGTGTTTAAAATTTTCGTTACCTAATGTAAGACAAGTTGATTTTCATATTAGACTAGACGGCGATACGGTCGAATTCATTAACAATACAAAATTTCTAGGTATTATATTAGACTCGCGACTACAATGGGATCCTCATATCGAAGCCTTGGCGAGTAGACTCAGTTCGGCTGCATTCGCAGTTAAGAAAATAAGGCTCTTAACCGATATTGAAACGGCTAGAATAGTCTATTTTAGTTATTTTCATAGTGTTATGTCCTACGGCCTTTTGTTGTGGGGCTCAGCCGCTAACATCCAAAGTATATTCGTGCTCCAAAAAAGGGCTATTCGCGCCATTTACAACCTCCGATCGAGAGATTCTTTAAGAGATCTATTTAAAGAAATAAACATTTTAACTGTTGCAGGACATTACATCTATGAAAATATAATTTATGTGAAAAAGTATTATAATACATTTGTAAAGCAGAGCGATATTCATCGCTTTAACACAAGAAATAAAGATAAACTTGTCGTTCCCAAGTTTAGGCTAGAAAAATCCAGAGCCTCATTTCTGGGGAAAAGCATAGCCTTTTTTAATAAAGTTCCACAGCATATAATTGAACTACCATTGCATAAATTTAAATGTTACATTAAAGAGTCGCTGATGAGCAAAGGATACTATAAAGTAGACGATTATTTGAATGACCGCAATGCATGGTCATGATGTAACACATAACATAATCACTGTTTAATATGATGTATTTTTATACTAAGCAATTGTTGTATTAGTAACGATATGTATTTTTTTTTTGTAAATGTCGTTACCTAACTAAGAAACGCTGGCAAGTTTCTTGCGCCCATTCTTCTTGTCAGTTAAAAAAGTCTTGAATGGGTGGTAGGAAAATATTGACGATTCATAAGTACATATTTATTATGTCTAAGTGAATAAAGAATATTTTTATCTTATCTTATCTTATCTAGCTTATGTTCCTCTCCAGGCTACAAAGTATCTATGTCCCAAATTTCGGCCAAATCCGTTGAGCCGTTTTTGCGTGATTGAGTAACAAACATCTTAACTTTCACATTTATAATATTAGTAGGATATTGTTTGTAAATAAAATGTTTTCTTTCCCAGATTCCGAACAAATAGCGTACAGCGTAAGAGAATACATAACGTTTGAGGATTGGCCCGCGCCCAAAGGATTACGAGTCAGGGATAAAGCGTCGTCCGTCAAAGTGAAGTCGCATTGCACTGACGCTGGTGAGAAAAAAAAAAATTGATTAAATTTGTATTTATAAGAACTACGGGCTAAATAGTCTGTGATAAACAGATATGCACAACTGAGACACACAGAGAGAGTGAGAAAAAGAGGTAGGATATTTTTTTTTGTAAAAAATTCATTTTTATGATAAGCTTTTTTGCTGACTGTACTTTAATATTGTATTGTCATCTAAACCAAACCTGTATACAAAATTTCAGTTCCATCGGACACTGGGAAGTGGGTCAAATTAAGCTTGCAAGATTTGTCCCCCACTAACTAACTAACTAACTAACATGGCAAGTTAATAAAAAGCTTGTAAAAAGAGAGAATGAGAGTAAGAGAAAGAGTGAACATCCAACAAAATGTAATGTACTGTACACAATAGTGAGACCTTTTGTACATACGGTGGCACATCAGTCTATAATGTTGACCTTGAGACCGCCTTTAATCCCTACGTAATAAAAGCTGTTATCGCAGTTCAATTGTTTAACTTGATGTGATGTCGAGTGTACATACCTGTTTGGCTCAGACTATAACTAGAAGAGTATCTCGCCTCAACTTACGAGAGAGATAACGGCCAGAATTAATAACCTATCCACCTATCCTATCCATAGGGATAGGTGCGATCCAGATTAGTTGCTATGCAACGCTTGATATTAACATAGAATTAACGACAGTTGCCAGGGTGTTGCTAGGTGTTGCCTAGCAACTAATCTGGATCGCACCTATCCCTATCTGTAGATATGTTATTAATTCTGGCCGTTAGAAATGCACAGATGCTAGTAAAACTAGTATAATTATAATGATTATAGTTCTGTGGTGTTTGGAAGAAACCTTGACATTTTACAGTATAATTATTAGGAACTATGGGCTAAATAGTCTGTGACAAACAGATATGCACAACTGAGACACACAGAGAGAGTGATAAAAAGGCGCTATACAGCGCGTAAGAAGTATTGGATAAATTCGACGCTTCTCGTAACGACTCCGTAGCTCCGAGGTTAGAGCAGTCGCCCGGATAGCGAAAGGTCGTGGATTCGAGTCCCAGCGGAGCTAGTTGTGAGACGGGTCGATTTTTTCTAAAATACTTTATTTTCCATTTTTCGTGAATATTTATGTTACTGTTTCTTAACCAACATCAAAATAGGAGGAGGTTGCCAATACGTCGGATTTTTATTTTTTTTCTCACTCATGCTCTGAAACGTCAACATGTTAACAAAAAATTGTATTTCCTCGTATTTCGTGAGAAAAGTTTTATACAAGCCTTGTTCTGGAAGCTATATGCACTGCCTCGAATGATTAAATTGAAAATCATCCTCGACACTGCAAATTGCTAAGCTTCCCCGTACTCGGCTGTAATGTTCTATTTTGTAAGTATTGCTGAAAAAAAAAACATATTTATCAATCCAACCTATCTTCTCCAGGTCTGGTGGTAGACGGCAGCGTCTCCTTCCCCTTCAACGATGGCTGCGAAGCCACACTAGAGGTGCATCCCGAAGATGCGCTCATGACTGTACATATGGACGACGAATTGCCATACTGACATTAGGTAATATCAAGGAGATTCTACAAGGAAACTGAAGTTTGCAGCCTGAATAAAAAAATGTAACCCGCAAAGGACAATGACCATTTTTGTATGGCAGCTGGCGTCTTTTTTTTCCTTGCGGCCATCAACCAAACTTTGTAATATAATTTGTTGGCAGCACTACAGACAATATTTGCAGAGGAAGTATACCTGTAAACTCAGTCCGAACCGAGTGAGACTAGCTAGAACTTAACTTTGTTTTTCATAGTGTTTGTATGAATGACAAAGTTACATTTGCGGTTTTTAAAAATGTTACTTACGGACGAATGGTTCTAACTTGGTTCTGACTGAGTTTACAGCTATACCTACTGTCTTGGCAAATATTGTTTGTTATACTATCAAGAATTGATGTTCAAACATTTTGTTGATGGCCGCGAGACATAAAAAAGACGCCAATTTTAGGCATTGCCTTTTGATATTTAACTATGTAGTGGTTGTCTGTTGTCTCAATGACCATACGTTTTGTTTCAAAGAGTAGGTGAGACGAAAGACAGCCTCAGTCTACAAAAAAGTGTTAGTACTACTCTCTCCAGTTACCTCAGTATTTAGTCTAAGCTGTTTGGGTTATATTATAAGTAAGCATAATTAGATAGAGATGAGAGAACGGAAGAATGAAACGAAAGAAGTTGAAAAATTGAAAATGAAGTAGGTATTTTAGAAAAAATCGACCCGTCTCACAACCAGCTCCGATGGAACTCGAATCCATGACCTTTCGCTATCCGGGCGACTGCTCTAACCTCTGAACATTGATGAAATTAACGCTGGCTATACAGCGCGTAAGAGTATTGGATAAATTCGACGCTTCACGACTCCGTAGTTCAGAGGTAAGAGCAGTCGCCCGGATAGCGAAAGGTCGTGGGTTCGAGTCCCATCGGAGCTGGTAGTGAGACGGGTCGACTTTTTCTAAAATACTTCATTTTCAATAATAAAAATTGCATTGTGAATAAAAAAATAAAAATTTAAATAACGAAAGAAGTGTCAAATATTCAACTAAAGCGCGCGCCACATTAGTCGCAGTCGAAATCGGAACAAAATCATGATCGCGGAGCACGAAGAATCCCGTACTATAACCTGGGGGGCTACCGCGTAACTATATGGTTATGAACTTCATACGTTTTCCGGAAGTCTAAGTCAATTTTATAAAAAAATAAGCGCTATCAGTTCCCTGTTTAGTGACGTCGGGTATATTAGCTAGCTAGCAAAACGTTCAACAGAACAAAACAGCAAAAATCTATCAAAATAAGGAATTCAAATGACAAATAAAGCCCATATCTATATCCATATTTTTTAGCCGGTAGCCCCCCTGTTGGGGTTTGAATGGTTAACCCATCAAACCCCGCCATTTTCCGCGCCCCAGTCGCGCGTAAACCTATATGGCGTTCACATAAGGTTATGATTGGTCGGGAGTGATGTGAAGAAGATCGAAGATTTTCTTCTTTTGTTTAATGAGATTACAGTACTAGGGGCCAAGTCTGCTAACGTTAAGTCATAATCGTTTCTCAATCGTGTTTCAATTGTAGTTCAATTTTTCACAATACTACTGATGGTCACACCACACACTACATTTACATCACATCATACTGTCATAATTCTTGTAACTAGTGTGTAGAAAAGCACTACAATTGAACACGATTGAGACACAATTATGACTTTACGTTAGCAGGCTTGGCCCCCTGGCTTAATGCCTTTTGAGATGACATACACTCTCGAGGTGCATTTTGATGTGCTTCATGGCTGTTCATATGGACGACGAGTTGCAATACTGAGATTAACTAAAGTCGAAGAGAAAATATTATAGAGTAGAAGAATAAAACGTTTTGTTGTGTTATACAGGGTTCTTTTCAAACCACTGACCAAATTTTTTAGTTCGACTCAGAATCGGTAGTGAACAACTTTCTCCTAGAAACATGGGTCGAAATATGACAATTATTTTTTGGACTTTTCATAAATAAATAAATAACTTCTTATATTCACACCAATTATCTAAGCCCATTTTAATTTCATTAAGAAACTGTATCATGGAAAACCTGATAACGGATAAATATATACTTAAATACTTTTTTTTGTTTGTCAATACATACTTAATATACATAGTAAACACCCAGACCAAGACAAATAGACATGTTCAAGCACACAAATATTTGTCTTGTTCGGGAATCGAACCCGAGACCACTGGCGCAGAAGGTGGGTAGCCTACCCCTGCGCCAAATCGGTCGTCAAAACATTTCATACAAATCATACAAATCATACTGATCACGTAATCGATTTAGTATGGGAAGTCCAAAATTTTTTGTCGTATTTCGACCCATGTTTCTAGGAGAATTGTTCAATTACCGATCCTGAGTCGAATTTAAAAATTTGGCCAGTAGTTTTAAAATAACCCTGTATAATATAATACTATCGCTCTTAAAAAAATACTTGAAATTATACTACTACTACTAATTTTATTACTATTCGCACTAAACTATTGTGATCTTGTTTATGGGAAGTTGAGAAGAATGGCGTGGCAATATTGATTCATGATTCATACCTAAATTATTTACACTAGTCGCGGACACTTAGGATTCTTATGTCTTAGGAGCTGATACGTTGAAGCTAAAAATAGAAAGTTTGCTATGTATAGAAAAAAAGTATACAGCCCGTAGCCAATGGGATTCAAGTCCTCACCCCTAAATATTTTTTACGGCGCTACAAAAAGTGGCGGTGTTCATAGGCTCTTAGTTTCATAAACCTACTGACTGCCAACTGACGCCAGATTGTATCAAATCACTTAACATGCCATGCCATTGAAATGAGAAGATATTATAATTATGTAATTTTTATATAAATAAATATTTGTAAATAATAAAATTAAGTTAGAATAAGACTGATGGAATAGTTCATAAGTTGTACTGTTTTTTTGGAAAGTTGTAATATTTAATCCGTTCACGAAATTATTGGTGCATTTTACACTTTTAGTTTATAAGTTTAATGTATTTTGTAAAGGAAGCAAAAATAAATTATTTATTATTTAATAAAATGCAATTTAATAAGACTACCTATGCGTTTACTTTACTATCGACAATTACACACATCATTTAAGATTGATAAATTTATAAAATAAATTTCTTTAAAATTATCAAACAAGTAGATAAATTAATTTGTAGCTCAAGCACGATTAAGGCCCTCTAAGGCCCCCGTTACGTCACCAACAGACGGTTAACAGCTCGTTAACCGTTGATTTGCCCGTACGAACACCAATAGGGTATTTTACTGTTGTTGAAATGTAGAGTAATGTCATAATTATTATGACATTCAGATAATATATCATTGAAAAACAAATAAGAAAAAAATAAATTCGCAATCTGTATATAAGACTAGTATAGTATTATATTATCTAGCTATCTCTTTCTGAAACATCGTTGGAAAGTTATCCAGTCAAAAAGTGAAATGTGGAGCATAAATATTTTTTCCAAAATAACAGACTTTCAAGAGCGAATATCTCGAAAACTATTCAAGATATTGAAAAATTTTACAAATTAGAACTTGTAGCAAATTTAATCAGCTTTTATTTATTTATTAGTTACCATTTTGCTGGGACGCATAGTTTCTAAGATATAATCCAAAAACCAAAAAATGAGACATTTAAAAAAGGCTTAAGGGCTACGGGCGAGGACTTTTGATATGTTCACCTCGTACGTAGTCCAAACAAAATAAAAACAATTGTGTTGCAAGGATTTCCTTGTTTTTGAAGCGTTCGTTGCCTGGACTATAATCCAATCAAAGATTATGATAAGACGGATGCTTGGGATTTTATTTGATACAGTAAAATATTACTAATCGAAATAAAACGGCCGGAAGCATAATAAATTATCCTAATATCAGTTAGAGATTTAAGAAAAAACTTGGGTACTTACCTAATTAAAATAAAAGAAAAACACTGAATATTCAAGTCAGTATATATTTGTTAACCGTAATTCGTACACCATCACACCGCACGATATCGTTCCAGATTCCCGTTGTAATTAAAAAAAAAGTTACAATATTAGTACCCAACGGGATAGTATGAAACGTATACCGGTATTTCGTTGTTACAAAAATATACATAGGAATTATCGAGCAAGCAAAAGGTAGGGTACTACAACCCTTAACAACAAGTCAAACGTTACTTAACTATAAGTGCTTCTTAAACATTTTATCGCTTCAAATGACAAAGTTGTGAAAAATAAGCTAAAATGTTTAAGAGCCCCTTAAAGTTAAGTAACGTTTGAGTGTTTGTATAAGTACTAAGTAAAGAACGTCAAGATTGTTCGCTTACAAATCTCTGTTCTAAAATACCAGCGTTGCGACTAAAACCAGACTTTATGATTTGAAACAAAAGAATGCTTTTAAAAAGATGAGGACTTTCGAAAACTTAATTAAAAAGTAAGTGTTCATCGTTTTTTGGATTTGTTTTTTTTTATATTAAGATAGACTAGAAAAAGAACAGAAGATGACCTTTTATTTTAAAAATTTAGAAATGTAACGGTCGACTTTTATTTAATGGCAACGCTGAAAAGGTGAAAAAGAAAATTAAGCTAGGTATCATTTAAAATAGCACCGAAGTGGATGGACTGGTTAATAAGAGAAACTTAAATACAAACTAAACTTAAAAAATATGGCATTCTTTATTGTCTGATACATAAAGATTATAATTGCCCAAGATTCTTGTAGAACGCATTCACACTTGGACTAAGAAGAGGATAAATTTCCCGACACCTAGGAAATAAAGACCTGTCAAAACAACTGTAGAAGTTCTTTTACCATAACGTTAGACCAAAAAAAAGTAGGTACATGTATGTACTGCAGCGCCAAAATGGTAACTAGTCCAGAGTTATCGGACACGAATATTATTAGGTTATAATTTATAACAAAAAGGTAGTGAGATGAAAGAAGAAGCAGAAGATACTTTGATCACAGTCGGTAAAATCTTAAACTTTCAATAATTTTGTCTTTAGTCGTTTCAAAGTTTTATTTTGTAATAAAACAAGCAGTTTTAAATCTTAAACGATAAAAAACGCGATAGTCATTTAATTTTATTTTATAATACGTTTTCAATCACAAAAATGAGACTGAATATGTACCTAAAAATTCTATGTTTTTACAGGTCTTTAAATCAATCCCTAAATATTTATCACTGACCAACATTACGTTGATATTACATATTTATATTTATTTACGTAGTTCAAGGCTACCTTTTCATTAATAAAATAATATTATTGTATTATTTTCAGACATCAATACCATGGAATGTATAAAAATTAGAAATTATGGTCACCTAATTTTAATACCTTTGTAATTTATATCACAAGTTGATACTCTATGGCATTCATAAAATAAAAGCAGTAGGTACCAACTTCAGAAAATAATTACAATAAAATAATCTTAAAACAAGGACGGATACAAGACGCAAAGTTATCACATTATAAATTATTATTACACATTCGCCTTTCGGTATTAAACCTTAAAAAGTAATAAATTGGTAATTTACTAAAATTTATAACTAAAAAGTTGACTCTGTTGTGTTTAACAAACACAACAATTTAAAATGTAATACCTAAAATAAAATGCCTTGACAAAGGTTTTTCTCGGCAGTTACAACTTATAAAAAAAGTATTATGTTTTAGTAAAATATTCTGGTGTAACTTGTGGTATACGATTTTTTTTACAACCGACTTAGGGCAGTGCATACTTAAATTTAAAATCAGTATTAGGTATCTAATTTAAGGAAATATTAAATCCGCTTCTAAAGATATTCTTTTGAATACATATAAATAAATTCTAATTTTGACTCACAAATTCGTTGCTTCATCAAAATCACACGATTTTTGTACTTAATTTTTGTACGAAAAAAATATAAAAGCAATGGTAGTTCGTTCCAATTCGAAATGCATATATTTTTTTATTGCATTACTTAACACCTAAAACACCATTTCAAACCTCCAGAGGCTTGTTACATTTCAATTCAACGAAAAACGGTAAATTCCAACTTATTTTGTAAAAATATATAGGCAGCCAGCTAGCTTCCTTTTTATTTCTTTGTTGCTCCAATTAAATTTATTAAGTTTCTTTCCAAGTTTTAAGCATTTTTTGAGCGAGCACGTTTCGATGAAATCAATGCCGACAAAACAATCGTATTGTTTAGTGGCACTTTAACTGGCCTGGAGGTTACTGACAACTGACAGTCCATTTTCACAGTTAATTTTGCATTGCGACTGTCTCCTCTACCCCCGCTTTCACTGGGCCTGTCAAGTATAACTTGGCGATCGAGTGGCGTCGCCACCGTACGTGCATTGTGCCTCTTTTTATGTCAAATTTATAGCCTTATTGTCAAGGCCCTAAATTAGTTCTTTTTTTCTGCCAGTCGCCAACTTATACTCGACAGACTTTATACGATTCGCTAGCTGCCTTCCAAACACTTTAACTCGTATGCGAGTACCCAGTGTTAGTGTAAGGACCGCTGTACAGTGAGCTACCAGTTCTCGAGTATGTCTTGGGGTTACGTCTTCGTGCCAAAATGCAAGCAATGGCCGCGATGACGCATATCATCAGGATGACTCCAGCGATGCAGATACCGATGGCGAAGTTCCGCTGTGATATGCAGATCTCGTCTTCTTTCTGTAATCAAAGAAGGAAGGAATGCAATCACTGATCATCCTTTATGACACTTGTGAAATTGTTATGGCCGTTTATATTAAATTAAAAATAAAGTTGCGTGCGACCATTAAAACGATCGAATCTAATGCTAATTGGATAGCATCTTCCAAAATTACAAACTGTTTCGACTTTCGATTTTCCACTTTCGACTCAGACTAACCTTCTCGCTCGTGACCTCGTCGCTCTCCAGCAAGTCGGCCTCGTTGACGTACAGACCGGCGAACACCTCCAAAAGTGTCATAAAGGATGGTTTATATTAAATTAATTTAGGACCATTTAAACGATCGAATCTCATCATCATCATCAGCCTATTAACGTCCACTGCTGGACTTAGGCCTCTCCAAGAGTACGCTATCGAGCACGATCAGTAGCTGCTCTCATCCAGCTCTTGCCAGCCACCATGCAAAGATCGTCGCTCCATCTAGTCTGAAGGCGTCCTACACTACGTTTGCCGATTCGCAGTCTCCACTCTACCCCAGCGGTTATCGGTTCTGCGGCTTTAAATATGGCTGGCCGGCCTACTGCCACTTCAGTTTGCTAATCCGGTGGGCCGCCCACTGGATCGAATCTAAGCTAAGTAATTGGATAACTTCTCCAGAAATTTCGAATTGTTTCTACTTTCGATATTCCACTTTCAACTTTTTTTTATGTATAATGGGCTTGCTCTTGGCTTCACACTGAACCTTAGGGTTGAGAAGAAGCCTAAGATGGAGCGAGCTTACCCAGAAGCAGCCTATTCACTCAAGCTTTAAAAATTATATGGTTGTAGTCGGGAAAATAGACGCAGGCAGGGTATTCCATTCCTTGGCGGTGCGCATCACAAAGGATGAAGAAAAGCGCTTAGACTTTAGACTCGGACTAACCTTCTCGCTCGTGACCTCGTCGCTCTCCAGCGAATCGGCCTCGTTGACGTAAAACCCGGTGAACACCTCCACAGTGGCAGGTGAGCCTTCGTCCAAGTCCCGACGCAGACGCTTGCCCTTGTCAGTGCATGATCTGTGATTCTGGATAAAAAAAAAATATTTAAAGGAAGACAGAACTTTGAACAGATATGATTGTATATTATGTCTTTAGGGTTCCGAACCAAATTGGTAAAAGAACCCTTTTAGTGCGACTTTGCCTGTCTGTCACAACTATCTCCAGAACTAATAATCCTATCAAATTGAAATTTAATAATAGTTTATGTGACTGTCGCATCATCATCATCATCATCATGTCAGCCGAACGACGCCCACTGCTGGGCATAGGCCTCCCCCAAGGATCTCCACAACGATCGGTCCTGCGCTGCCCGCATCCATTGGCTTCCCGCGATCTTGACCAGATCGTCGGTCCACCTTGTAGGGGGCCTGCCCACGGAACGTCGTCCGGTCGACTGTCGCATAAGGAGGGGTATTAATACCGAGTTATGTGCAGTCTCATACACTACTTTATCTACACTTATTACATTTATTATTTATTTCAAAAATAAAGCAAATCAATATTAATTATAAAATGTGAATTGGTGCCAAACCCCACTCATAGGAGTCTATACGGTCTATTCCTTCTAAATTCAAAATTCTAATGTTAAAAACGTTTCTGATTGTTGCTAAAAAAGAGCTTGAAAAAGTTGGAAGTCAGGGCCGGTAAATCCTACGGTTGCCATGGAGACTGTAAATTTAAGAAATATAAGTGTTTTATAATGAGTGACAGCTGTATCCGGGTGTTGCATAATGGTTATTATCACGAAGCTCGACTTAATACTGAGGTAACTGGAGAGTGCAGTACGAACAATTTTTTGAATACCACAAATAACACAATGGCTGTCTTCCGTCTCACCTACACTTTAAAAAAATACGTATGGTCATATGAGACAGCTGACAGCCACTACCTGCCACTACATACATAAATGTCAAATTTGCTGGCGACACTTTTTTATTCAGGGTGAGAGCTCCAGTTACCTCAGAGTATTAAGTCAAACTTCATGGTTATTATGAAACACCCGGATACAGCAGCTTTATTTTTTAAAGTTGACTATGGCATAAAGTGTATCAGTCATGAAGTTTGACTTAATACTCTGAGGTAACCAAAGATATTATAATATAACAAGATTGTGCACTATGAAAATAAAAGCAATGTTAATTCGATTCTATGCAGTTACAATAAGGTTTATTTTCGTATGACATTTCGATAAACGGAAAAACGAGCCGAGCGAGAGGCTCCTAAATAGGATTGCATCCCTGTCTACTGGGCTGCCACCATGAAATATTTTTGGTTGTAGTAGAACTTAATTCAAATTCATATTTCCTGTTCTCGAGAATTTTCAAAATATTAATTAATTAAAAGGAATGTTAAGCTGATAATAATAAAGTCCATATCATTTGTATTATTTAAAACCTTGAAAAACTATTTTTTTAATGTAAGAGTCGGTGTTATGGTAGTTTTAATTATAATAAATTTGCAACACTTTGCGTCTGGACAATTTTAATAAAAATAAAAACATCATCAATATGGCGACGGCAAATTAATTTATGTGTGTAAAGTTAGTGTGTGGATCTTAATTATCATTTTAAAATTACGTTTAAATCAATAAAATGGTTCTCACTTAATGTGTGAAAGGATGCAAAAGCGAATCATTTAAACGGAGCGGTGTATCTTTTCATAGGTAAGTATTTAGCCAAACTTTTATTCTTGCGTATAGTAGGGTGTCCATTTCGTTTTTAGTCTATAGACTGGAATTTACTTTCTTACTTAACCCAAACATTAATTTTCATTGTTTCAGATTTCCTAAAGATGAAGAAATTAAAAAAGGTTGGCTCAACCTCATATCTGAAAAAATTACACAATACTCAGCGGAAGAAGAAAAAGAAGAAGAACTTTATCAGAAAATAGGCATGAAACAAAACTTATTAAATGTATTAATAACATCTGTACCTTAATTTAAGGTTAAAAAAGTAGGTACGCAAAAAACGAATCTTTAAAATTAATTGGACACAGCCTCCATGCGTCAAAAGATCCGCAAGAAAATTTTGTTTAGCAATGTATAGTCTAACTAATAAACAGATTTTTATTACTGTACGTGGACTTTCTATTTCTATCCATTTTAGCAAAATACGCCTATCAGAAATACAGACATACATTTCATATAAGTACATACAGGTCAAACTGACAACCTCCTTTTTTGAAGTCGGTTCAAAAGTAAGTATGCTTATAAAGCATATGTATGCGTCGTATGTATCGTCGTATGTATGTATGTGTCGATTGTCACATTATTGCCTCATAAGTGGTGCAAATGCTTTGCCTCGCGGAGTCCTCATCTTAACTAATATTATAAATAGAAAGTGAGTTCGGATGTTTAAATGTATGTTTCTTTTAGCTACAAGAGCTCCCTAGGAAGCGTGATGTTCGAATCCTACGTGAGCCAAGTCTGGTTAACTATAAATTGTCCTCGAAAAAACCAAATCGTGTAGTCACTCACGTCTCTCTCATTAGAGAGGGACGCACACCATAATAGGCCTATCTCGCTCGGCTCGGCTGTAACTCATGAGTGCGCAATCTTGTTATATTATAATATCTTTGGAGGTAACTCAGTATTAAGTCGAACTTCATGGTATCAGTATACGTTCAGGCATGAGTTCATAATTCGAAAATTATAACATGAGTGTAGATAAAAATATTTATATTTTATTGCATAAGAGACTAAAATGGGGTCTTAAAACTAAAGATTGCATTGTGAATGTAAAAAAGTAAATATTATCATCAATCATTTCTACTTACACACTGATGTTTGCACAGCTTCACCCCGCATGTGTAGTACACACTGGGGCTCCAGGCAAACTTGTGCGCTGAGAAAGAGACCTGCGCGCGCAGCCCGTCACTGGAGTAGGAGAACATGCCCATCACCGCGCTGTCTAGGGGACACCTGTGAAGGACATCACAATCATCATCATTATTAGCCATTTAATGATAAGGAGAACAAGGTGCCTACAATCAACTTTAAGAAAGCGATTCAAACTGGTGCGTTCCAGAATAGGTTCCTATAATGAATTGCTAAGGTATTTCGTACCATGACCTTCTTTAAACTGAATCGCAAATGAATTGCTGAAGGTCAATGAACAAAAGATTTGTGTCCTTATTTCTTCTACCCGTCTCTTTCACTCGATTCTGTCATGCCCGGAGAGTAAGAGGGACGGGTATAACTTGCAGGTGTCATGTCAGCTCGACCGAGTTATAAGCATAAAGTTATTATACCTTTCCGATAGGTAGGTATATTAACTTTATGGTTATAAGTCAAATAAGAGTTCATGACAGCTAAGCGGCTGTGAAATGATGGTGAAATGCATGTGAAATGTCGCTGAATCGCTTGTCATTGACGCAATATAATCTCGATCGCAATAAGCTGTCATGGTACGAATAAGCGAAGCAGATCAGTTTAGGTCCTAAACAAAACCGCAATAAGAGTTGATGGTAGGCACCCAGGCCAAGTCGCACCACGCGGGCCTAGTCCGGATGGGTGGGTATTAACGACTGCAAACGCAATTAGGACCAATGGCTCGACGAGTCTTTAGAAGCACGGAGGAGCTCGAGAAGAAGTTGCTTAACCTCAACGATCGCAGGACGAGCACGTGGCCAAACCACTGCGCCACGTGCTCCTTAAACAAATATTGTTTAATTAGTGAAATAATCTTAAAAAAGATAGAAATATAAGGATGTAGAACTGGTTGACCAGCTCGTTGGACTGAACTAGGAACAAAACCAGTTCCTCAGGGAATGGTGATTCTGAGAGTACACACGGCGGCATATCAGACTATACATGTTGACCTTGAGACCGCCTTTATGCCCTACGTAATAAAAACTGTTATCGCAGTTCAACTGTTTAACTTGATGTGCTGTCGAGTGTACATTAACACGCTACCACATTCAGCCTTATCATCACTTAACATCAGGTGTGATTGAAGCTAAGCGCTACCACGTAGTGGATAAAAATGTGACTCTGCTATAAAGCTTCTCTAGAGAGACGACCATAGCGTCACCTTGTCATCACCGACCTTCGCTAATTGCTAAACACTGCAGGCTCGTAGAATACTACGTGATCTGACTAGTCACAATCTCGGCGCAAAATAAACAATTCAAGTTACAGAAACGCTCCTTGATTTGAAGAAGGCAATGACTCAAATGTGCGTGCTAAATCTATGAGCTTGTGGTAGACGTAGCAGTCTTCCACCAGCATTCTCTCGTTATTCTGCATCTCCAATATTAGGAGAATCAGAAATGATGAGATCCGTAGGAGAACTAAAACAACCGAGATATCGCTCGAAGGATTGCATCATTGAAGTGGCAATGGGCGGGATACATAGCGCGGAGAGCCGATGGCCGTTGGGGCGGTAAGGTTCTCGAATGGCGACCGCGTACCGGCGTTCCGTGGGCAAGCCCCCTACAAGGTGGACCGACGAGCGGTTTTCATACAAGTCATTTTAATTGTACACTTAAGAGTCCACACCAAAGAAAAGCCTTTTAAATGTGATTTATGTGAGTAAGGCTTTTCTCAAAATGGTGAATTAACGTCACATCTGGTCAAGTTCACGGGAAGCCGCTGGATGCGGGCAGCGCAGGACCGATTGCTGTGGAGATCCTTGGGGGAGGCCTATGCCCAGCAGTGGGCGTCGTTCGGCTGACATGATGATGATGAGTAACAGGAGAGTGATCCGGCATGCCAGCATGTTCAGCATTATTGTGTTCCGGCAGTTAGAGATAAGATAGCCAGTTCCTCAGTGATTGAGGATTCCGGGAGTAGTGCGCTTCCATCTTCAGCCTTATCACCACTTAACATCAGGTGTGATGAAGGCTAAGTGCTACCCCGTTGTGGATAAAAAAAAATCCTCCTAACGATTAGGCGCTAAAATAGACTTTGACTTGTGGAGATTGAAAGAAGAAAGAAAGAAAAAGAAAAATTGGAAAGACAAGTTTCTTGCCTTCTTCAAGACAAGGAAATACGTACCCGTCTTCGTCTATCAGCTTATGCTCTGCCCACCCTAAGGCGTCGTGCACGTAGCAGTCACGAACCAGCATACCAACGCCGTCCTGCTTCTCCAGGGAGACGACCAGCGTCACCGTGTCACCGACCTTCGCTTCTGACACCTCCTGGGTAACAAACAAAACTCTATTTTACCAAATTCGTCGTCACTCAACAACTTGTTTGTTTTGTATTTAAATTTTGTTCCGTTGTAAGTTTTTTTTTGGGTTTTTTGACTGTCATGTAAAAATGTAATGGGATAAGTACTGGCTTTAATCCTTAACCATTATGTTACTTACGTTTTTATCTTCAGGGTCTCCCTTGTAAAGCTGCATGGTGACTGACGGTAACATGACGAATTCCTTTTCCAGATCTTGGAGATCGCTGCAAAAAAAAAATATATAAGTACTTTATTTATTCTGTATGCGATAAGATGCTTATTCTGGCGTGGTAGCCACGCCACGCCCCTGAGGGCCTACTCTGAAATGCACAACCCGAAACTTCGTTATACCCGTCCCTCTCACTCCCCAGTTGTGACAGAATTGAGTAAAAGGGACGGGGCTAACCGAAGTTTCGGATTAGCGTTTCAGAGTACGGCTCCTGGCCCGTCACTATCTTGGGGTGGGGCTGAACTATGATGTTGGAGAACACCGTGACTAAAAACTTTATGCAACTGAAAGGAGGTAGAAACTACTAACCTCCTTTGGATCTATCCCTTGCATGATCGTTTAGCTTTTTTCTTCTGCAGACATCTTACATTTCATTCTGCCGATTATATCTTGCTTAGCTGTGCTTCTCCGAAGACTGCGATAGTCTTTTATTCCGACTGTTGTTCTTTTCTGTATTTTTCTAAATGCTAAAGGCGGTCATGTTTTGTTTGCAGATCGTCCATTACATAGTACTTACTTGTCATCAGAGAGTGACTTCCCCTGGCGGTCGTTTTTCTGATGGTGCAGTATGTGATACTGCATCAGGTCGCGGCGGCGGTACCGGCAGCGGACGTGGTAGCCACGCCCCTGGCCCGTCACTATCTTGGGGTGGGGCTGGACTATGATGTTGTTGTAGTATTCTACTGTGCCGTCGGCCTGGAAAGAAGGTTTTAGTAACGTTAGATTCATGTGAGGGAAGAATGAAAAGGGGAGGATGTGGAGAGAAGACGATACCATTGTCAAGTCAGTGTTGTTGATAGACCCACATATTATTAGACACGGTGATAGCCGTGACGGAGGAGACACTTAAAATATAAAATTTGCTGTCAAAGAAAAGTAGTCAGCTCAGCAGTTTGTAGTTATTTTTAGTTTCAAAAATGACCACCAGTTTTTGGCTATAAAGAACTGCCCACTGATTCACGAACCGTCGGAAACTCTTCCGTCAGCGGAATGTATGCCCTGTCTCTGTCACTCACTATAGAATAGACAAAGACAAAGTACAGAATTCGAATCCGATTCCGTTTCCGACGGTTCGTGAATCAGGGGCCTGAACTTCCAATTTCAAATGAAATTGAAAATTGCCGCAAGAACGTTTAGCAGATGTGTCCTTACAGACTGATACAGCACTGGTGAACGTCAAAGAAGTTACGTCATCGGTTCGCGAAGCGTATAGACGCTGTTTGGAGACCTAGACCTATTTATAAATAAATAAATATTGGACACCATCACATACATTGTTCCAATACCAAACAATAGTAGCTTGAGCACTAGTATTATGGAAATTGGAAACAACGACGGGTTTTACCACATTAACCCAGACCCGAGGAAATATTGAAAAGTTCGTTTTAAATATTTACTCGATCAGCCCCTGATTCACGAACCGTTCGTCGGAAATGCTCCCGACATGGCCCATTCTCCTTATCCATCCATAAGGAAGGTCTGTGCCCCAGCAATGGGGACTTATAATGGCTGATGATGATAGAGGAAAACCGCATTAAAATCGATACCTACAGAGGGGAGCGACTTTATTTTGCTACGAAGACAAGTAGGTAGTTCAAGGTGCGTTTTCACAAAATAACTGCAGAAAATAGACCTCTGGAAAAGCACCCTTAGTTGTTTAACAGTAGTTTAATTTAAAATAAGTTTTTAATAAAATAATCATTTTTATGACAAGCTTTTTTGCTGACTGTACTTTAATAGGTATTGTATTCTACTAATATTATAAATGTGAAAGTTTAGATATATGGATATTTGGATGCGTGTATGTTTGTATGTTTGTTACTCAATCACGCCAAAACGGCTGAACGGATTTGGCTAAAATTTGGGACACATATACTTTGTAGTCTGATAAGGAACATAGGCTACTTTTTATCCCGGAAAAATATCACATTCCCGCGGGATAACGTCGTGTAGTCCACGCGGGCGAAGCCGCGGGCGGATAGCTAGTTGTCATCTAAAACCAAACCTGTAAAAAGCCTGTATACAAAAATTCAGCTCCATCGGACACTGGGAAGTGCGTCAAATTAAGCTTGCAAGATTTGTCCCCCACTAACTAACAAACTACTAAACTAACTAACATGGCAAGTTAATAAAAAGCTTGTAAATAGTAATTATTAGGTATTTCAAAAGCTTAACATGACATGAAAGTAAAACAATACACGTCTCACTGTACGGTTTCTGCGTAAAGATTCTTTAACTGTGGGGTGCTGCCCTGAGTTTTAATGAGGGGCGGACGTGACGTCACTTCCGCTGCGTCTGCGCACAAATTTGGGAAGGAAGTCGACCGTAATGATTTGAATTTTGAATTTAAACGGTCGCACTGTTCGTTGTTTAATTATTGCTACAGTTTATATTTGAAAAAGCTGGAAATCAATCTGTTTTACGTTCTAATCTAATGATGGTTTAAAATCTACCTACTCTCAATACCTACTACTTATGCAAAAAACTTTAACTAATGTTGTTCGACCCAAACCAACAGATTTTACAATTATTCACCATGTAACTCTCTGGAGTTAATGTAAGTAAGTATAACTGTTGTAGTGTGTACATACGTCCCTTACATTGTATGCATAGTTTATAAGATATTACTTTAGTATTAAACTATACTTAGCGCAATCCACTTGTTTTCATTGAGCTCTCCCGGTCCCCACATCGCATGGCGACCCTGCCAGTGCTGCCTTTGGGCGGCGCTGCGCAGATGGTTTGGAGAGAAAAAAAATAGTACTTTAAAGTGAAAATGCGAAAAGACTTTTGTTATGTGTGAAAATTAAATAATAAAAAGTTTTGTTCCATAAAATAATATGGAATTTAAATACCTACTTATGTTAAAAAGAACTGTAGCGTTGTAGTTATTTGGCGTTATTATTAACTAAATAAATTCTTCTCGTCTTCTGCAAAAATTCTGCTATGAAGATAAACCTAAGTGCTTCAGATTTTTTTCCAAATTAGTAAGTGGACAATTATTTGGAGAAATTATCAAACATGACGGAGAAATTGTGGTACTGCTGCTGCTGCTGATGCTGTAGAGAGACGAGGGCTGAAGGAAAGTCAGATGGCATGATGGAAACAAATGAGCTGGGCGCTGGGAGAGGCACGAGTCGGATGTGGATGCAGCCGCGTGAGTTCACCAGTTTCCAATTCCGAGAAAAAATTGCGTTGCGAATTTAACATGAAACTTCGACATTATTTGAAAAATTTTAAAATATGTTTTGACATAATTAAATTCAGTGTTAAATGTAGGTATCGGTAATTAAAATCTGTGTATAACACTGTGTACACATAAGATTGAATACTAATTTTGTCTGGTTGAGAAAAAAATGTACTGTTGTCGAGAACATTATCAACATAACAATAGCAACCTTGTTACAAATCACGAAGCTAAAATAATTCTGAAATAAAATTACTTGTGGGAAAACAGTATTTATATTTGGATAAAAGTAGTCTTTATTCGATCCAGTTACGTTTTTAAAATTAAGTACTTATGTAAAATTAAAATTAGTCCGAAAAGCAAAATTTTGATAAAATTACCGAGCGTTATTCGACTTAAGTTTATTTAGTATTTAGTTAGTATGAATATAGCTTTAGGACGTTGTATGAAATATAAAAATATTGCATAAAGGTTCTTTTATGTCTTTATTGAAAAAGTACCTAAATAAGTACCTACTTAATTTTTCCGAATATACTCTCGTGTAAGTATTAAAAATCTTTTAATCACTTTTATAAGATGTTTATTAGGTACACGACAGGAAACTATATTACCTATGAAAAGCTATTAGGGTAATAGTTTCAAAAGAAATTAAAAATTTCATGCCAGTTATCAGGTAGGTAAGCATAGGAATAGGAAGACTTTATAGCATAAGTAGTAGGTAGGTGATCGATAATTATTTTTTTTTCGGATATAATTTAATAAGTAATTGTTAGGGTTTGTATTAAAATAGGTTTGAGACAAGCAATGAATTAACGATATTATGGTAATTGAATTGACCTCGTAACAAAGAACAGAGTTTTACTTTTAAATAATGACTTGAGTTGTGACGATATACCTACCTACCTACGAATCGTTAGTACCTATTGTTACGATAAGCATGCATCGGTATCGAATTCATGTTTATACAAAAGGTTGGTATGATCATTCTTGTTAGATGATATGGCGGTACGCTAAGATTGTATTGCAGTACCTACTTATATGGTAGATGTGTAATAATATGTAATTGGAATGATTTTATAAACAATGCCACCCGAACTGTGCCCGATTGTTGTGAAGAACATTTTATAGGAACTTTTTTTTTTCATCATAGTTGCGAAATAAGAAGGACAAAGATTTTAATTTTAATCATGTATTAGAGAGACTATTAAGTAGACATGGAAATGAAATGTGAGAAATAGGGATTAAGGGAAAATCCGTATGAAAAATCTTTTTGCACCATTTGGTTGACAATTAGGTACGGATAGGAAAGGTATTTTATTTCGAGGGAGTTGTGATTAGTGAAGGAAAGTTGGTTTATGTGTGTTGTAGATTAGTGTGATAAATAGAAGTTAGCGAATAATTAGTTTTCTAAGGTTGGCATGCATTGGACTGATCACCCAAAAGCAATGCTTACTCTTAAAAATCTAAATATTCATTTAAGGGTTGTTGTTGTTTTGTTGAATGTTTATGTTGGTTAATGAAGGAAGTAAAGTAAGATATTTGTGGATAGATAGGTACACAGTGAGAGGTACTATAGGGATCAGGTCCTTCAGATTTATCAAGGTGTGGACGAGTTTCCCCCTTTGAATACTGTTGGAGACCACAATGTATTGTCTTAATTCATGACCCTATATAAAAATGGTACATGGAGGGGCAGATCCTTCCATTCGATCATGGTGCGAACGAGTTTTCCTCTGTGAGATATGTGTTGGAGTCCAATAGAGGCTTAAACCATGACCCCCAAAATAGGTTGTGCGCACAACCCAAACAGGCACTAGATGCACTGTTTTATAAATATATTTAATAAAAGTAAAGTCGACTTATTATAAAATGTACCAATAAAAATAAATAAGGGACCGGCCGGCCCAAATGAATAAATAAAAGTACCTAAATATAAAAATAAAATACGCGCGAATAGTATAAATAAGTATGTGTGCACACGATAATACGTATGAAAATGAGAATCTCTATAATAAATGAAATGACGTTGACGATAATATTTTATAATGATATGAGAGTTTTTCTAAGAATAAAGTAAACGATGTACAGTACAACTGAAATGAATGAAAAGTGAGTAAGTAACCATGGTGAAGATAAGTTACAGTGAGTGACATAAATGCAGTGGAAAATAGGTACTTACCACTCTACTCGGAATATAACATTAAACATTTGGTAAATACTTACTAGGTAGGTTTACCCAGTATTTTATATTATTTTCATTTAGTTTAGGTATGTAGGAAACATATTTTTTCATAAGTTTGTATATGTCTCGATACGATAGCGTTACGACACTTACCTACGCCTTACGCTAAAAAGTAGGTAGATACTTACTTAAGTTACTGTGCTTTGAATTTGAAAAATAGTAATCGTCAGCAACTGTCGGAAAATAGTATTAGGTACTTACGTAGTTATTAGTTTTTTTACCTTGTGGTTATGTAATAAAAGGGACTATTAATTATACCCAATACATATAAGAATGTAGTTTGTAATACCTGTTTTCTTATTATTACTATTATTACTTGGTACTTAATAAATCTTATTGTAATTTCTTTTTGTGTAGAGTATAATAAGAAAAGAAAGACCGAAATTGTTTTTATTCGTCTGGGTTAAATTCTAAATTAAAACTTTTGTGTTGAAATATCTTTTAATTTCATTGTGTAAAAAAAAATACATATATGTTTATAAGAAGACAAATTTTCTTTGAATTAAAGACTTGCAAGCAAATTTTTTTTGCAAATTTTTTTGTGAACTAGTATTTAGAGTTACTTTATATAGATAAAGCTATACTTAACTATAAAACTTACCGGAATGTATTTCTTTAGAATATACTAAGTACCTACTTGATAAGATAATGAATATTTTCGTTTTGATTCTAAAAACTATTTTGTAACAAGAACATAACATGGTAAAACAAAATTACCAAATATATATTTTTTTTGTATTTTCCAAATTACTACCTATAGGTACTTACATAAAAACGAAATTTATTGGAAGTCAATTATTATATATTTATTTTAAATTTATAATATTTGTTTTGAATCAGTTTCATTCATTTTGTTTTCATTGATTTTATCTACACTTAATGTCATACATAGTGCATTTGGTTAAATACTATATTTTCAAATGGTAGTCAGAAATTCTGAATTGTTGAACATTTGATTTATATTCTAGATTTTTGTTTGTAAAATCAATATCTATCAGAAATGTGATATAAAAAAAAAAGCAAAATTTATTTCATATTTTATTTTCTTTTTTTTTTCGATAACGGGGGAGGTGTAGTGTGTACATACGTCCCTTACATTGTATGCATAGTTTATAAGATATTACTTTAGTATTAAACTATACTTGGCGCAATCCACTTGTTTTCATTGAGCTCTCCCGGTCCCCACATCGCACTGTTTTCAAATTGTTAATGTATACCGGTTAATTATAACTGTATTAAGAAATTAAAGTGCAAATTGCAAGTGCTTTAATTAATAATACCTACCTACATTAGGTAGATACAAAAGCATGAAACTACCAATTGCAATTTTGTAAGTATCACATCATCATTTTTTACTATCACATTTTTCCTAACGGTTAGGTACTCGCAACTTTGTGTATCTAAGATTACTTTGTATGACAAATCATGATATTGTTTTTGTGTGTGAGGTTGACCCGTGGCGCGGATTTGACCTAAAACATGAATAAACAAACAAACAAACACACTTTCACGTTTAGGTATAATATTAGTACCTATGGATGCGGCGATTTGCGATGTAAGTTTGTGGTAGGCCTCTCGATTTGGGTTCAATCCTATTCGATGTTTTTTTTGTTAGCATGAACAAAAATAATAAATGCTTATTTTTAAGTTAAAAACTTATTCATACAGTTGCTACTGTAAACAGGAGAGGGAAACACCCAGGCACCTTCTGTGTGACTGGCGGGCCCCTTATCCACAAACGCAGTATCCATCTGGATCGACACATTAGGCGCCCAGAGGAGATTAACAACCAATTGCAGGAAGCTCCATTAAAGTTAATGCTTCATTAAATCTATTGCTGTCACTTTTTATTTCTTGACAACGAAAAGTGACAGCAATAGACTTAATGAAGCATTAACTTTAATGGAGCTTCCTGCAAGTGGGTGTAAAACTCTTAAAGCTTTGAGTATTCTAGACTTCTTGTAAGCCTCCAGGCTAAAAAAGTTACTTTAACCAGGTGGCGAGTCACAATAGATCTTTTAGGTCGCAGTGACTACATCTCCTACGGGAGGTGCCCCTTACATTCAAATAATAAATAATAATATTCATACAGTTACTTACAACCAAAATTATTTGCTAGAAAGTGAACAATTAAGGCCAGATTTAGACAAAAACACAAAATACCCCGTTGCTCTCATCATCATTAATACTTGCCACCGATTTGCGCTGCCCGTTGATCGCCTACCGTTATTAAGAAGAAAAGTAAGTTTATTTTATACAGTTAAATCAACACGGTTTTTATTCTAGTTTCACAAACCTATTTTGTGTACAATCCACAGACCATGAAACCAAATAGAACCACATTAAAGTACTTACATCCAAATACTTCGATACTAAAGCAAGCAAGACAGCATGCACAGCGATGCGAAATATAGGAACTAGTGGCTCTGTTCGAAACGACTCCGTAGCTCAGTGGTAACAGTATTCACACGGACAGTGAAAGGTCGTTAGTTCGAGTCCCATCGGAGCGAGACGGGTCGATTTTTTCTAACTCTTCATCCTTCTTAATATTATAAATGTGAAAGTTTAGTTAGATGTTTGGATGTTTAGATGTTTGGATGTTTATTACTAAATCACGCCAAAACGGCTGAACGGATTTGGCTGAAATTTGGGACACATATACTTTGTAGCCTGGCGAGAAACATAGGCTACTTCTTATCTCGGAAAAATGTCACGTTCCCGCGGGATAACGTCGTGTAGTCCACGCGGGCGAAGCCGCGGGCGGAAAGCTAGTTTTCAATATTTGGAATACTCGAGTATTTATTCTGTGACTTTACTATCCTCCTATGTGACTCATATGCACATATTCCGCAACCGGTCTTCTATATATGTCCTAAATGATATAAAGACACCCAGTCGGACTAGTGGCATTTCAGTAAGTAAGTACCCTTGAGGATAGTAGTGGGCGAATGCTATTCGAAATGAAAACAACTTTTTCGTAACATAAAATAAGTAATAAATAATGCTTCAGATGATATTGATGATATAACGTTTACATTTAGAGCCAGCGCACACTTGTGATTTTTAATCGGGCGATAATTTGATCGTTTTCGGATTCAGTATAGAGTTATATGGCATCGTCAATACGATGAAACTATCGACCGATCGAATTAACTATTGAAAATTACTTACTGGCCGATAGTTGTACGATCAAACTATAGCACAACTATCGGCCGGTCGGTAATGTGGGGTTTTTCACCAACTCGACACGAGATCCTGGACACACGCGTGTCCAGATGGTGAAACTCAAAATTAGTATCACTTATTATTTCGTCATCTGGACACGCCAAGATTTTGACGTGTGTCCAGATAGTGAAACTTAAATTAAATCACTTTTATGTTTTCGCCAACTGGACACAACCAGTTTTTTTTGCAAATAAGGGTACAGTCAAGTGAATAATCGTTTCGTCCGTTGAATTGTTGAACGAGGAGATTTCATGAAAAAGGTGACTCACTTTTTTGTTTGAAAAATCTTATTAGTTTGCATGAAGGACGCGCGCACTGCATTCAACTAAACTATCGCCCAACTATCGGTCGACTGCGCATTCAGTATGGCACTGTACGTGAGTGCTCGCACTTCCGATAGTTGTACGATCAAACTATCGCACAACTATCGGCCTGTCGGTAATGTTTACGCACTGCATTCAACTAAACTACTTATCGCCCAAATATCGGTCGACTAAAAATCACAAGTGCGCGCAGGCTCTAGCCGGTGCCTACCATCAACTCTTATTGCGGTTTTGTTTAGGAACCTAAACTGATCTGCTTCGCTTATTCGTACCACGACAGCTTAATATCAATGACAGCGATTCAGTGATCATTCAATGACATTTCACAGCCGCTGAGCTGTCACCAACTCTTATTTGACGTATAACTTGGCCAAGCTAACATGTCACCTGCAGGTTATACCCTTCCCTTTCACTCTCCTGGCATGACAGAATCGAGTGAAAGAGACGGGTAGAAGAAATAAGGACACAAATCGTTCGGTCATTTACATTTAGCAATTCATTTGCGATCCAGTTTTTAGAAGGTCATGGTACGAAAGAAAGCAATTCATTTTAGGAACCTATTCTGCATCGCGCTATTTTTGAATCGCTGTCTTAAAGTTGATGGTATGCACCCTGGTCTCACACGGGCCACCGCGACGGAGCACTTTTGTATGGAACCGCGCGGGCATCCGCGTGACGCAGTTTAGGCACAGGTTTAGGCCCTTAGTTTTCTTACCGTTCGCCGCCTCCGTGGAGACACATTTACTGCCTCACGATGACGAGAGACGCATTGCTGTCGCCCAAATATTTTCACAAGTTCAATAAATTGTTCCTATGTCCAACGCGCGAACCGTACCATTGTCGCGAGTGCCTGTGTTTTACAGGGGCTTAGAAAATATAAAGGAGTCCCTAGACGATCAAGCATGTTAGTTACAATGTTTAATCTAAATTCTAATGGTTCTATGTCATCATACGGCCAGAATTAATAACCTTTCCATAGATAGGGATAGGCGCGATCCAGATTAGTTGCTATGCAACGCTTGATATTAACATAGAACTAACGACAGTTGCCAGGGTGTTGCTAGGTGTTGCGTAGCAACTAATCTGGATCGCACCTATCCCTATCTGTGGATAGGTTATTAATTCTGGCCGTTAGACATCTGTTTTAAATCTGTACTTTGTTTACTTGGTTACCAAAATTCTCACAACTAAATTTTAATACTGATTTTATCTGCTCAAAAGTATTATTTTATTACTTTCACAACAGTCTCTGATCATCGTGAGGCAGTGAATGTGTTTAATGTGTTTTTCCATCTTTTACCATTCATTCTGAGTTACGTAAAGTTTCATTCAGATAGCCTAGATGATGTCATCTTCCATACAAGGAGTCACATGCAACGCGACGACCATGGGATATATTTAAGGCTTTTGTGGCCTACTTCTCACCGAGGGCCAAGGCCGTGTTGACCATAGACAAACTTCAGACTTAATGTCAAAATTTCTGAATTATTTTTTCTTTTTTTGCATTCACAATGCAATTTTTATTATTGGAAATGAAGTAGGGGAAACCCGTACAAAACCGTATACCGGGGTAGAACCGTATTGTGTAGTTGTGTTGTGTCTCGTATTATTTGTAATTAGCCGCGCATTTGCCGATCACGGCAAGTAGCCAATAGGATCAATCTGTCAACAGACACTTGTTACTGCAGGCACGAGCGTTTTCAATTAATCACACGAGTATTGTTTTTAGGTGCTTTGATGTAATTTTATAGTTTTCTAAAGTTTGAATTGTGAATATATTATGATAAATGGGTAAGTGGAATGTTATTATCGTGAAACTGTGTATATTTACTTAATTAACGACAATGTTTTAGTGTCGGATCTGTTTTATATGAAAAGTGAATATTGAATATGTTGTTTATGGTCAGTGGGGCAAAACCGTAAGGGGTAAAATCGTCCAGTATACGGTCAAATGGATGAAGGTTAGGTGCAATGCATTACCTGTAAAACATGGGCACACGAAGGCTGTACTGGCTGAAATGAAGATGACTTGGATAGTTTCGAATGCATTGGTTGCGTTGATAGCGTATGGGGCAATATCGTATATAATACGGTTTTGCCCAGCCCCCGGGGCAAAACCGTAATTCGACGAGGTTTAATTTGTGTAGATTATTTTTGTTATTACGGTGATTACAGTATTATTTTTTTGTTTATTTCTGTAGCTAATGAGAGTCTTTAATAAAGATTCGATTATGAATATGTTATTTTCATTTATTTAGATTCTATATAGGTTTGCTCTTAGCTATACGGCTTTGCCCCGGTCTCCCCTACCTATTAGAAAAATCGGCCCGTCTCACACTAGCTCCGATGGGACTCGAACCCACGACCTGTCTTTGTCCGGGCGAATGCTCTAACCACTGAAACGACTCCGTTGCTCAGTCGATTTCATATTAAAAAAAGTTGGTTTGTTTTTTTAACTTTTTAGATTTAGATTTGGGATCAACTTTAAAGACCAAATATTGGGTTAATAGACATACTATACGGTAGCTTATGATATGATCGACATAGCCCACCGAATTAGCAAACTGAAGTTGCAATGGGCCGGCCATATTAGCCGCAGAACCGATAACTGCTGAGGTAAATGACTCAACTAACATTTTGGGAATAAGAATAAGAGTAAGTAGTTTTTTTTAAACCTTATGCTATAAAGGTAAAATAAGAAGAGGAATGGGACTCGAACTCACGACCTTTCACTGACCGGGTGATTTTTTTATAATACCAACTTTTTTCATTTTCAATAATAAAAAATGCATTGTAAATGCAAAAAAGTAAAACTAATTTGTCATTTGAATCAAATTTCTAGTTTGAGTTTAGTAGTCTTTAGAATCCTAAACTTTAAATCAAATCATAAATGTCTTAACCACAACTTGAGGTAACCTCACAAATTATTCAAGTCCTGTAAACATTTTATTAAAAAATTTTCTTTTTTGCATTAACAATGCAATTTTTATTATTCCGGTTAACATTGCAAAACGCACTTAACTTGCTAATCTGTTGATTTGCAGTCAATACTCTGTGCGATGACGTCATTTCCCTTTAAGGATGGCGACGCCATTTAATTAAATGTTAATGAGTATGTAGGCTGGATGTGTGTCATCGTGTCTGATTGTGTTGAGGTTTCCAGCTTTTATGGTGATTTTCTAGTGTCATACAAGAAAATAGTTATACCCAGCAGTAGGTAGTGAGAGTTTGAAAATTTGGTGGCATTATGCTAATTTTACACGGTTCAACCAAATTGATTCACTTTGGTTGAAAGGCACAGAAATACAGGCCCACATTGACATTGAATGATTCACTTTTACTAATTGTTTTATTTGGTTGCTTCATCCAAATTGAACCGTGTAAGTGAACCGTGTATTTCCGCCATAAGTCAGACCAAAATTTGGTAACCATTATAATGAATGATCTGCATAGTAGATCGGAGGGGTGGGTTTTAAATATTCTGTAGCCTCTGCGACAGATGGGTGGTTGAAGTCGGAGGTAAAAATTACAAAATATGTAGATGACAAAACCAATATTTTTAATGTCTAAAAATCATTAATTTCACAATTACGATAAAGTAAAAAGTCATTCTTTTAATAATTAAAATTACATGATGTCTATACATTCTGGTAAATGTCAGGCTGCACAACACATTAGTCAAAAGTGACTATCGCCATTTTGAATTAAGGTCACATGAAGATCAGGCTGAAGAAGCGAGTTGATATTATGTTAATAAAGTGATTCGCTGTCCGCCTTTCGAGAGTTATGTAAAAATTATCGGTGTCATACTTTTGGCGTAATGCAGTTTCTTAAGATGTCTGGGACCGACGATGATGCATTTATGTTTTGTAAATTATAACGTTTTAAAACCCCCCGACGCAAAAAGAGGGGTGTTATAAGTTTCACGTTGTGTGTGTATCTGTCTGTCTGTCTGTCTTGGGCAACGTAGCTCCTAAAGGACTGGACCGATTTTGATGCGATTTTTTTAATTGAAAACCTAATTAATCGAGTTGGTTCTTAACCACGTTTGATGAAAACCCATCCGGCCTTTTATGGAGATGGTCAACTGCCTGCTGAAACGGTATAAGGTACAGAAGTGGTGCTTTGACTAAAATAATAGGCAAATTTAGGTGCAATAAAAAAAACAAAATGGCGGCAACAATGACTTTCTGTCAGTACTTAGATTCGTAGTGCCTAAACGGATCAAGCGATTTCAATGCGTTTTTTTTAATTTTGTGTGTAATTTAAAAAGGATAAAATAAAATAATATAATTTAAAAAATTTAAAATCCCTCTACGCAAAAAGGCAAAAAAAAACTCCCGTTCGGGCACCTTCTAGTACTTTTCTTTTTGTGGTCCCTACTTATTCTATGTACGATTTTGTATTTCTTCAGGTTGTCGTAGCAACTAGCTGGTTTCAGATTTCGATTCCACGCTTCATTCAGTACCAGAGTGCAAGCCAGATAAGTCTGTGCGTGGTCGAAATCGAATACAGTCTTTTACCATAACCTGATAACAAAAAATGAACTGAAATTAGCGCCAAAAATGCCCCAGTCTTGCGCAGCAGTTATCTGACAACTTGCTACCAAGCACTCTAAAGGCTGCTGTACATACACGGGTAGAGTAAACGGTTGAGTAGAGCGGAAGAGTAGCTTCCCCGCGGTGCTAGCTATTCTACTTTACCAAATTTCAGCACCTACTCTACTCTTTCTACCAATGATGTCTCTAGTATAGTTAGTATATAGGATAGTTAGTAAGTACTCTACCACTCTACTCTATCGTTTACTCTACCAGCGTACAGCAGCCTTAAATGCGAGACATGTGTACAAAAACAAATTAAGAATGATAGTATGATTTTTCATATTTGTCTATTTGTTCATCAAATTAGCGCATTTCCGACATTGATAAAAAAAAACCCATCAAATGTTTGATGTTTTCTGTCAGAAAAACATTGTGTTTATTTAGGTTGTTTGGTGTAGCAATTTAGGCTGTCGTTTTAAAGTTGGTTTTTATGAAGAAAATAACTGATTGGGAATGCCTTGTGGAATAAAGACAGCCATTTGTGTAATGAAGTTTAAATATTATCCAGTAATTTATCATATCACTAATATTATTGTTAAGAAAATAAAAATTGTGTTTAGTTTTTTTGTTTGTAACGAATAAACTCAAACACTACTGGACCGATTTTGAAAATTCTTTCACCAGTAGAAAGCTACATTCTTTCCGAGTGACATAGGTTATATTTTACTCCGATATTCCTACGGGAACGGGAAGCACGTGGGTAAAACCGCGAGGAGCCACTAGTATTTTTACTTATACCTACTTAATGCCGTAATAATTTACGAAAACTACAAACTGGTAAAAAAGACATATTTTCTTAAAGCTATTGTTTTAGTGTACGTAAGTATCAAGTAGGTATACCTAGTGTTATTTTTAAATAAGTCATGTACATAAAGGAAAAATGTGATAGTAAAAAACCACGAGCCCTATAAGTAGCTTTCAGGCGGGAAAGCTACTTATGGGGCTCGTGGTTTTTTACTATCACATTTTTCCTTTACTTACAAAATTGCATTGTAAATGCATAAAAATAATATAAAGTCATGTACAGATTTGGCTATTCACTACGTTATTATGTCTAAATTATCTCGTGACATCCCTATTTCAAATCGTGACTTACAAAACGTGCGACTTCCGATATTGTACCATTAAAGGCAAAACGATAACTACCTTAAATTGTCTAGGTGATGTCACGATAAATGGGCTATTTTTACCATCGATTGGAAGTACTTATTTGTTGAACCCACCTACTTAAAGTAATTTCGGATTTTCGGAACAACGGGGTACCACTTAGCTAGCCGTCATCAACATCGTGTGATGAACACACGATGTTAAGTGGTGAATTGGTGATATAGCTGATGGTGTAAGCGATCTACTCCCGGAATCCTGAATGGTTGTCTAAACTGTAACTTTCAGGACACAACAATGCTGAAATCATCGTTGATAAGGCGTCAGACTTCATAAGATGGTGGTAGCTAGCCAGGCGGACTAATCAAATCAAATCAAATCAAAATCATTTATTTGCTAGAATATGGTAACAATATCAGGTCTTACAATTTAAACGAATCCAACATATTCTATCGAATAGTTGCAAATTTTTTACATTCCATTTTATTAAATTATTGATTTTAAATTCTATTCAAATTTTTAATGTCTGCATGTCAAAAACAGTTTAATTAAATTTTTATTTTTTAACTACTTTTAACTTTAACATTAATTAATTTAACATAAATAACATATTAATAAATGTCCCATTCAGTTAAAAAACATGTAAAAAAACACATTATTACTTAACATTATTATACATAAATATGTCACGAATAGAGGTCAAGATTACAATAAGTTACAATAAATTATCTGATAAATAATCATTAACAGTATAATACAACTTCGTTATTAGGAGTTCAAATAGTTTTCGTTTAAAATCAAAGAATGACAATAATTTCATGTCATCCGGTAATTTATTAAAAATACGTATTGCCATACAGAAAGCATTTTTGGAATTTAAATTGAGTCTTTGGGATGGAATACAAAGATCTTCTCCTTTTCGACCTCTGTAATTAAAATCCTTTTTCTTTTTGAACAGATGACCATGCCTTTTAACAAATATTCCCATTTCAAATATATACAGACATGGCAATGGCAATATCTTTAAGGAGGCAAATAAAGGTTTGCAGCTATCTAAATAGCCCGCACCACAGACAGATCGTATACACTTTTTTTGAATTTTAAAAGCTCTTATTGCATCCACAGAATTGCCCCATAAAATTATCCCATATCGCAAAACTGATGACACATAACCATGGTAGGCTAATAAAGCTGCTTCTTTCGAAGCAATTTGGCGTAATCTATTAAGTGCAAACACAAATCGATCAAGTCTTGATACAATGGTTTCAATGTGCGTTTTCCAATTCAAAAATCTGTCAATCGTAATACCTAAAAATTTTGTAGACGCTTTCTCCTCTATTTTATTATTGTTAATACACATGTCAGTTAATTTTATGTCCGAGTTTTTTGTTTGATATTTTATAAATACTGTTTTATTTACGTTAATATTAAGATTGTTGTATTCTAACCATTTTGCTATTTTTAGAAGCTTAACTTTTGCAGTTTGTTCTATTTCATCCCTACCCTCTATAATCAGTGTGGTATCGTCTGCATACAAAATACAATTTTGATTAGTGGCTTTCGGTAGGTCATTGATATACAACAAAAATAATAAAGGTCCCAATATACTGCCCTGAGGGACACCGCATTTAATATCAAGGTAAGAAGAGGTAAAAGTTTTCTTTGTATTATTTTGGATCCTTGTAATTTCAACAAACTGTTTGCGTTCAGATAAGTAGCTTTTGAACCATTCCAGAGCTATTCCTCTGACACCATACTTCTCCAATTTGTTGAGAAGTAAAGTGTGTGATACGCAGTCAAATGCTTTACTCATATCTAGAAATATGGTCATAACATTTAGTCCCTTATCAAGGAGTTCAGTTACTTGTTTGATAAGATTAAAACATGCTAAGGTCGTCGAACAGTTTTTCCTAAAACCATATTGTTCGTTCTGTAATAATCCTTGCATAGAGATGAATGAATACAATTTATCATACATTATCTTTTCAAATAGTTTTGATAATATTGCATTGAGTGTAATTGGCCTAAAATTAACTAATTTGTGATAAGATCCTTTTTTGTGCAAAGGCTTTACTAAGGAGATTTTTAAGTTTGATGGAAAATAGCCTTGAGTAAAGGACAAATTAATTATGTGTGCTAGTGGAGTCACAATAAAACTTGCAATTTTTTTTATTAAGTAGGTATTTATACCGTCGTAGCCTGTTGTGTGTGTGTTATTTAATTGCTTGATAATTTTGAAAATATAATTTTTATCAACTGGGCTTATGTACATACTTTGTGGGTGATAAGCCATTTGACTCAAAATTTTAAAGTGCTTAGTGGAGCTATCATAATTCGAGTTGTTTGTAATATTAATAAAGTATTTATTGAATTCGTCACATATTGCTGCCGGGACAGTAATATCCTTTTCGCTAAGAACAAGTCTTACCACCAACCAATTTTTTTTGGTGATTTGGTGAGCATTTCCTCGCGGTTTTACCCGCGTAGTTGCCTGATTGCCCGGGAACGGGTGTTCCCGTGGGAATATCGGTATAAAATATAGCCTATAGCGTTCTTGATAAATGGACTATCCAACAGAATAAGAATTTTTTAATTCGGTCCAGTAGTTTCTGAGATTAGCGCGTTCAAACAAACAAACAAACAAATTCTTCAGCTTTATAATATTAGTATAGATTATGATAAATTTTAGTTTCCTGTGTTTTAGAGGCAACCTCAATATCTCGAAGATTATTTTTTATTATTTTAAGGAGTTTTATTCATCTTTACTAAAATCCATATCACTAGCTGGCCTATTATTTTGCCCACGCGGTAAGTCTTCATCGCTTGTATCTATGTCGTAAAAATAATCGTTGTTACTGGAATTCAGCTAAATAAATTCAGTACAGCTATTGCGGTGCAACGGCCGTGCTCGACGTGACAAACAGACAGACATTGCGCAATAAACGACGGGGAAGCGCGTGTCGTGAATACATTTTGTCAAACCCGTCAAATAATTTACATTGATTTTTGTTACAGGAGCTTTATAATGTAAGTATCGTCTCTAAGTAGCGACTGCTTAATTGCATGATAAACTGCAGTAAACGATAATAAAAAAAATATCGGCCAAGTGCGAGTCGGACTCGCCTACGAAGGGTTCCGTACCCACTTAACGTACCGATTGCCTATACCAGACAAAATAATGAGGCAACTATAATTTTTCACCTGCAAAAAACTTTGTTTTTTAGAGTTTTTAACTAATCCTACTTATCCTACTAATATTATAAATGTGAAAGTTTAGATGTTTGGATGTTTGTTACTCAATCACGCCAAAACGGCTGAACGGATTTGGCTGAAATTTGGGACACAGATACTTTGTAGCCTGGAGAGGAACATAGGCTAGTTTTTGTCCCGGAAAATATCACATTCCTGCGGGATAACGTCGTGTAGTCCACGCGGGCGAAGCCGCGGGCGGAAAGCTAGTATTATAAATGTGAAAGTTTAGATGTTTGTATGTTTGGTTAATGGATGTTTGTATGTTTGTTACTCAATCACGCCAAAACGGCTGAACGGATTTGGCTGACATTTGGGACACAGATACTTTGTAACCTGGAGAGGAACATAGGCTACTTTTTATCCCGGAAAAACATCACACTCCTGCGGGATAACGTCGTGTAGTCCACGCCGGCGAAGCCGCGGGCGGAAAGCTAGTTTTTTTATAAATGACAAAGTTACATTTGCGGTTTTTTAAATTGTGTTATATCTCAATACTTTAAAGTTCAAACTATAATTTTCGGTGGAAGTGTTTATTGAGATTTACAGCATAGTTTATATGTTTTTTCTAGATTTTTCACTAGGTATCTTATTTGAAAAGTTAGGGGGGGATACACACATTTTACCATTTTGAAAGTGTCTATCTTTCAAAGTATTGACTTTGAGAAAATATGGTTAAAACCCTCAATGTCATTTTAATAGTTAAGATCATTTTTTATATTGACGTCATAATAAAAAATGATCTTAACACTGTTTACAATAAAAATGTGACATATATTTCCGTTAGCCGACACTTTTACTTTTTTGGTCCAAACATGTATGAAGCGTGACTGAGGACCTAGACAAGTGGATTTCTATTATCGATATCGCCAGTAGAATAGAAAGAAAATGTATGGGATTGACATTAGCGGTCACGTGACATTTCGATCGGTAATGTCAATCCCATATACTTGTCTTTTTATTCTACTGGCGATATCGATAATAGAAAGTCACTTGTGTACAGGGGCTGATCTCCTTAGTAAAGGTTTTCGCTAGATACTCACATTGTCCGAAGCCATGGTGTTGCACCCCATGAGAGGCAGCGAGTACTGCAGGTCCCCTCGCGCGCCCTCGTACTCGCGAAGGCACGAGGAGTTGCTGCCCAGCCCCGCCGGGTACACTATGCCGTTGAAACCGTCGAATATGCTGCGAATGTAAAGGAATAATTAGGAAAACAATAACAAATTAATTAACGGTTTTCTAAAATGTGTCGATCCCCTAATAACGGACCCTGCACAGGCGAGATGTAACCTTTGGCGTAAGAAAATGAAACAGAACTTCTTCGCCCAGGATACGTCCAAATGGTACTTTCAAAGTTTCAAGAACGACATTTTTTACTCCTATTCACGATGTCACAGGCCGCGGGGCAAAACCTAGTTTCCACTAATAATGCCGATCAAAACAACTGAGAATGTAAGTAAATTCCGAAGTAATTTTGATGTGATATAAGGTTTTAACAACCCTGGGGCCTAACCGGCTAAGTTTCCGAACTTCGGCAACCTTTGTGCGCAGTAAGTCACTTCGCGATTCGTAGATATCGATTTTCCTGTGAGATCATGAATTGGGGTTCGCCATTTTGGCCTGATTGGGGCTCGATTTATCTGTATTAACAGTATTAATTTGAAGCCCGGCAGACTTGTCGAAGTTCGGAGCGTTAGCCGGTGCGGCCCCTGATTTCAAAGCTCATACAATAGTGCAACTTCATCAAACTGTGAGAACACATTCGCAGCAAAGTTACCGAAGGCAAACACGTTTATGATATAATGAGGCTGCATGTGCCTTAAATGTCTCAGTTGTCGAGCTTAAATGGTCCCCAACCAAGGTCACCGAAAGTTTTTTGGGTTTAATAATTATTATTAAGGGGTTGACATGAGCCAACTAGCGCCGTTAATCGATTTTATTTTATTTCTTCTAAATAGCCCAATCTCTAAAGAAAGGAAGTAGGTCAAGGTCTTGTTAATAACGTCTAATATTAATTAAAAAACTTTACACCATTATAAAATGCGTTCAATAGTTTTAAAATGGGTATGAACCACTTTTGGTGGCCACTTTTAACAAAATCCTGTTTAAAAACTGTTAGAATTCTTTTCAAATAGTGTAAAGTTAGATATTCAATATATATAAGACGTTATTCAAAACTTGTGTGATCCTCTTTTTTTAAATTGGTCATATTTAGAAGAAATAAAATCAAATCGATTGACGGTGCGCTAGTTGGTTCATGTCAGCCCCTTAAATACGTTTTTAAGAGCAATCTTGTTTGTGTTTTTAATGAAATGATACTGCAATCTATATAAATGCGACGCGAAGCGATTGAGTGTAGGTAAGAGTATTGACGCTTTCAAACAAATTATTAGCAAAATCGGTTAAACACAAGCTTACCTATTAGGTTCCAATGACTCCGTCTGCGCGAGAGTGACGGTGATATGCATGCTGTCCCTCTCGCACGACACTGCGAGTTTATCCAGTGGCGCCACTGCACCGGACCACGGTGTTGTGTCATCCTCTGAGAGCGTTGCTTCTGTGGTGGTGGGTTCGTCTGGTGAATAAGAAGGGAGATGTTAGAAGTGTTCATCATTGAGGTTCATCAGAATCATAACAGAACTATTATCATTATTGTCAGCATGTCATCATCATCATCAGCCATACGACGCCCACTGCTGGGCATAGGCCTCCCCCAAGGATCTCCACAGCGATTGGTCCTGCGCTGCCCGCATCCAGCGGCTTCCCGTGACCGTGACCAGATTGTCGGTCCACCTTGTAAGGGGAGTGCCCACGGAACGTCGGTCGTCCGGTACGCGGTCGCTATTCGAGAACCTTTCCGCCCCAACGGCCATCGGTTCTCCGCGCTATGTGTCCCGCCCACTACCAAATCAGCTGAGTAATGCTTCGATCAATGTCGGTTGTTTTAGTTCTCTGCGGATCTCGTCATTTCTGGCATTCAATCGCGTAGGGAAATACCAAGAATCGCACTCTCCATTGCTATCTCCTAACCTTGACCCTTCTTATGAGACCCATAGTAAAGGCCACGTCTCGCTTCGATACGTCATAACTGGCAACACACTGTCATCCGTTTCTAATGTACATTCTGCTGGGGTACTGGCTTTTCATACAATGCAGAGAAGACAATTTGACAAAAAGCTGAGTATAAAAAATAACACACTCCTTCTTACAAAAAAATTATAATGAGGAGTTTTTTCTTTTATTATTTAAGTAGGTAACTTAAGAGAGAGTTGAGAGGAAGCTCTGAGGAGCACGTGGCGCAGTGGATAGCGCACTCGGCCTGCGATTGTTGAAGTTAAGCAACTTTCGCAATGGTCGGTCACGGATGTGTGAGCAAAAATTTATTAACTCGAGCTCCTCCGTGCTTAATATCCACCAAGTCGCACTGGGCCCGCGTGGTGAGTCATAGCCCATTCTCCTTATCCATTCATAAGGAAGGCCAGTGCCCCAGTAGTGGGGACTTTAAAAAGCTGGAGATGATGATATGATGAAATTTAAATCAAGCGTTACACAATGTCGTAATTTTTCAGGAAATGAGAATCGAGCAAAATTTTTCCAATCGTGTTTTCGAAACAGTCCTCCCATCATATATACGTTCTATAATATATACATAAATTGGAAATTTCAATGCGAAAATACTTCAATGTTTCAAATGAAAGCTAATAGAAAATAGGCAATTTTGGCGTTTTCACTTACCCTTAAGAGCCCTATTAATTAACTTGCCATGTTAGTTACTTATTTAGTAGGGACAAATCTTGCAAGTTTAATTTGACCCACTTCCCATTGTCCGATGGAGCTGAAATTTTGTATACAGGTTTGGTTTAAGGGATGTATGGCACCCATGTGAGGGCGCCGATAGTTCGAGACTGTTATGGGTCCATACGCCCGAAGTAAACACTCTACTTTTCATTTTGAATATGAGGAAAGTAAAAATAAACAGAAATAATCTAAAAAATATTTTTCCTATGGCCGCGGAATTTTCGAAAGACTATAAATTTTCTCGGTTCGAGTCCCATCGGAGCTGATTGTGAGACGAGTCGATTTTTTCTAAATACTTCATTTTCCATTTTTCAGTAATAAAAATTGCATTGTGAATGCAAAAAACTAAAAAATAAAATAACTATATAAATTTTTTGTTCATTTTCTCTGTTTTAAGGAAGGCAAGGGAAACTAAGTCCTTTCAGTCTTGTTTGACCCGTACTCTATGCAATTCCATGAAATGAATAGCCTGATTTTTTATGTTACAAATAACTTATTTGGTTAAATCTGTTTCTAAAAACGCATTCTAAAAAAAAAACAATGTTTTAGATATTAAAATAATAATTCTACGATATTAATTATTTTATTTAATAGCAAAACATGGCTGTATAGGCTTCTGTGCCTTTGCCTGCATACTTTAATAAATGTCCAAAGAGCCAAAGAGATACTTAAAGACTCTACACACGTTCCTATCCGACCTCCGATTCAGTCTGCTCCCAGACCAAATCGGAACGTGTGTAGCGCAGATTTGGTCTGGGAGCAGACCAAATCGGCTGTCGGATCGGAACGTGTGTAGATGCTATTACAGATTTTGACACGACCCCTCCTATTCCTTTTTTAAATTTCATAGCGGCCCTAGGGCCGCCACATACCACTTTCAACCCGTATTTTAGGCAAGTTAGCAGTTACTTTCAGAATATGAGACATGAAAAAAATAAAAGTACCTATGTTTTTATGAGTTATCCTAAAATCATCAGGTTCGATGAAGGCTTAATGGGATAAGTAAGTATACCATTGTGGATGAAAAAAGGCAGAATTTAAATTATTTTTGCTGATTCCTAGTTTCGAGATTAGGGCGTTCATACAGTAGGAAAATGTTGACGATTCAAAAGTACATGTGTATCATGTTTATTTGAATAATATTTTTTTATCTTTATCTTTATTCTATATACTTAATCAGTTTCATTAATTATAGATTAGCGATTGCTTGCTAAATTACAACGTAATGGTAGTTTTTAAATATCACTGGTACTCGTAGTTCCAAAGATAAAAGCTAGCTTTCAACGAAACTCTTCAGTTAGGTATATATCGATGTGACAAACCCTCTTTGTGCAAGTATAGGTAGGGTAGGAGAGCCAGTAGTCAGCCTTTCAGCCTTTACACGTTTTAATTCAGTAGGTATAAATAGTGTTGAGTTAATTCGTTACATCATTAAATAATCAGATTTATTCTTCATCATCATGATCATGTCAGCCGAACGACACCCACTGCTGGGCATAGGCCTACCCCAAGGATCTCCATAACGATCGGTCCTGTGCTGTAGTCTTAATGCCATATAATAACACTGACTTTCTATAGGTAGCAATTGACTTACCTATTTAAATCTATCACAAATAAAATCTTTGGACTCATTTGTATCATCGCTATGTCCAACATGGAGAGTAAGTAAGAGGCTGACTATTGGGTAAGAAAGAAATGGCCGACTAGTGGAGAAATGGGGCCAACTACTGGAGAAAAGTACCATTTCAAGATGAAGAAAAGAATCATAATTTTTAACATTTTGTTGGAAATTTTAGAAACTTTCATAAACAAACTTTCGGCTAAAAGTATTTGTTTTTGTTTGAAACTTTTTTTTTTAATACTTACTGCCGATTGCACCAAAATATTCATTTAAACCCTGTAAAAATAAATAAATAAATAAATAAATAAATATTTTCTTACAATCACACCATTTATCTAAGCCCGTAGTTAATTTCTTAAGAAACTGTATCTACGTGAACTTGATAACGGATAAATATATACTTATATACTTTTTGTTTGTAAATACATACTTAATATACATAGAAAACACCCAGACCAAGACAAATAGACATGTTCATGCACACAAATATTTGTCTTGTTCGGGAATTGAACCCGAGACCTTTGGCGCAGAAGGCAGGTAGTTTACCCCTGCGCCAAATCGGTCGTCAAAATATAATAGTATAATGTAAAAAAACTTGGTGCAACCGGTGGTTACAGTTAACTCAAGTTAAGATTCTCACTAAAAGGCTGAATACTGGGTACTTTACCCTAGTAAGATGGCAGACGCATGCTCGGCCACTGGTCATAGTGGTCATGGGTCAACGGCCTGTCGAGCGGGCCGGGGCGCATCTTTAGTGTACCAGTCCTTAGGCTGGACTCGTACAGACGAGATGTCTGTCTGAATCCATGGCATTCAATACGTTGCATGCTATAAACATGGTTATTTAAGTAAGACACCAACAAACAACCTAGCAGGAGTAGAATAGAAAATCGCAAACAACATCGTTTGTTCAATAAAAATGTCCATACTTCTATATATATTATATACTTATATTATATTAATATACTTATATTATAAAGCTGAAGAGTTTGTTTGCTCGAACGCGCAAATCTCGGAAAGTACTGGACTGAATTGAAAAATAATGTTTGGGTTGGATAGTCCATTTATCGAGGAAGGCTACATTTTGATTAAATACTTTTGCACTTTTGTATGGAACAGCTGATTGTTTTTTCGCGATTTCAGTATCGGTCCCATAATAAAAGTTGTTTGTTTCCATGAGTAGAATAATCCCTAAAATTATCCGGGGTGGTAAAAAAAATACCGTGTATATTCTGTGGCTGTACTAACCAGTGATTGTCGGCAGCTGTTTGCTCCGCGCGGTGGCCAGCACCGTCAGTAGTACCAGAATACTCTTCATTATATCAGTCTGCAACAAAAGAAATTGATGTTAAAATTTTTAGGAAATAAAAATTGTAAGTAGTAGCTACTCCCGCAGGGCTAGCATGATGGCAACGACATAGTTTGTCGTGCTGGAGACTGTATAGGGCTGAATGAATGTTAATGACCGAACGATTTGTGTCCTTATTTCTTCTACCGGGACTCTTTCACTCGAATCTGTCATGCCCGGAGAGTGAGAGGGACGGGTATAACCTGCAGGTGTCATTTTAGCTTGGCCGAGTTATAAGACAAATAAGAGATCATGACAGCTTAGCGGCTGTGAAATGTCATTGAATGATCACTGAATCGCTGTCATTGATACAGCTTAATAAGCTGTCGTGGTACGAATAAGCGAAGCAGATCAGTTTAGGTCCTAAACAAAACCGCAATAAGAGTTGATGGTAGGCACCCAGGTCACGTGTCCGTCTTACGAATTTTCAATCTGACGGTCACGTGTCCTGCCTGATGACGCAAGTTAACATTTTTTAGGATCACAAAAAGTGCACAACGCCCCCCGCTAAAGAAGTTTTCACTTCAAAAAATATATTGAATAGAAGCATTTAATTAATGGGTATGTGTACTTAATGTCCAAAATATGTTAATAGCCTACTCTAAAAAGGTTAGAGTCCTTTTTAGTTCAAATTAATGTCGTAACTAAAAATAACGCTTGGTCATTATAAAAGTATTTGGTTCGCGTATTGCTCAATACAACTGATCAAACAGATAGTTTGGTGAACGGACATAACGACGGATATTTAGGTTAGGTATACGATTATGACTAGTATTTAATCATGTGGCCAAAATAGGGTATTGCGACATTTTTTTAAAACATCTAAAGGTGCCCACAGACTGTCAGTCCGCCGGCAGCCGCCGAACAGGCGGATCGTGTGTGGCAACTGACAGGCCGTTGCTTGCAAGTGGGCTAACAGTTTGTGAGGCCCTATATTTTTTAAACCTATAAAAAAATCACATACAAAAAAAACAGAAAAATAAACGCCGAATTAGTTTTATTTGAATTACTCGTAAAATAATAATTATTTTTGCAATCGTTAGTAGGGCCGCTATATGATACCTATAGTATAAATTATGTATTGCGCCTTCATAAAAATAAATTGATTATAGCTGAAACTAGACCAGAACTTAGGGATTTTTTTATCGACAAAATGTTATTATTTTATGTTATCGCTTAGTTCAGTCCCTTTCAAGTATGTTGTTATATCTATAAATTTTTTTCCAAATAATTCGTGATTTAATTTGTACTGTAAAAATCAAATCTGAGACTGGCGATTTGCTTTTATATCCCCTGGTTCCTCGATCAACAATAACACCTATAGTGCAACAAGCTTTTCTGTTTTTTATAAAACAGTTTTCATACGACAGTCCATTTTGACAGCTAATTTCGTGTTGCAAGTGGCTCCACTGTCACCGCTGTCACCGGAACAGACAGGTGTGTGGGACTATAGTTCTAGATACATACTTGGAGTGACAGATATGTCCAAGCCTCATAAGCCCACTTGAGAGTATAATTATAAGTAGATTATTTTGACAGTGTCAATAATACTAAGGTATTTCAAACTTGGAACGCTTCCTGCCATTTTAAATGTAAGATCGTAACATTCGTAACCTTTTTCTCTGTTTAAAAAAAAGTCAGTCTGTCCATATAAAGTTTTCATTTAGTTCGTGAGCCTTCAGCTAGTAGAATTGTTGATCGAAGCCCTCGCTACATAATGGCTGGTTTACATGAAGCCAGTAGCGCTACTAACGTGACCATTAGACGATCAATATGGCGTCAGTTCAGTGTGTGACATTGGTTAATATTGGAGTTATTGGATGATTCGCACGAATTTAACTCGCCCGAAATGTGCGAATCGACACTTTTTTTAAATATTATTTTTCTAAAAGCGTGCGAATTGACACCCTTAAAAATATGTTGCATAGAAATTGTCAATATCAGAATGTATGGAACAGCTGATTTTTTGTTGAGTTGCAGAGTTGGCCTCGTGGTAAAAGTATTTTACATTCATGAGCACAATCACCACCTAAAAGGTTTTGCGCTTATAGAAAAACACCCTGTATAAGAAAGTATTTAGCTTTCAATTGGTGAAATAATTAGTCTAAGAAATTACTTGCTACAAACATACTTTATCTATTTACTAGTTCCTCCTCGCTCTTCACTGCTTTACCCGCGTGGTACCCGTTCCCGTGGGAATATCGGAATTAATTATTTTTATAAAAAAATAAAACCGCCTTCAAAAAACCACATCAAAAAAGTAAGAAATAATTCCTCACCAAATAAATAACGTAAGTACTTTGAAGTCGGGCGTGAAACATGTACAATTTTTGTTGTTTTTGTTAAAACCCGCCCGACTTCAAAGTACTTACGTTATTTATTTGGTGAGGAATTATTTCTTACTTTTTTGATGTGGTTTTTTTGAAGGCGGTTTTGTTTTTTATAAAAATAATTTTTATTTCACTCTTTTTAGTGCATCGTGCAGGCAATCTACGTGTTTTCTGGTAAATAGGTATGTGATCAAACTGAAAACCTCCTTTTTCGAAGTCGGTTAAAATACCTTGAGGTATCCCCTTTTTAACAAAACAAGAATCATCTAAATCGCTTTATAAACAAAGGAGTTATGCCTAAAGATACGTATTAAATTCACATAAAGTTGTAACGAAAACGACAGTATTTTCAAGATTTCCTGAAAACTACTGAACCGATTTCAAAATTTCAAAAAATGGGACCAACTTGAGAACCAACCTGATGTAATAACGTTTGAACCATTTCAATCGGTTCAGCCGTCTTCGAGTAATCGGTGGACATACACAAAAAAACAAACATACATACAGACGAATAGAGAACCTCCTCCTTTTTGATTTAGAAGTCGGTTAAAAAGAGCTTATGTCACTCGGGAAGAATGTAGCTTTCTACTGGTAAAAGAATTTTCAAAATCGAGTTAGTTTTTTAGTTTATTCGTTACAAAGAAAACTAATCTTTTCTCTTTATAGTACTTGATTGATTGATTAATTCTTTATTTGCACACAAAAACAGAAACAACAAACATACAAGAAATACAGTAACCTAAAATTGTAAACAAAGGGGCGGCCTTATCGCTTAACAGCGATTTCTTCCAGGCAACCCATATTCTACAGAGTTTGAAGAAGATAATACTTGTACCTATGTAGTTTATTATATGTTAGTTTTGAGAAATAAAAATTACGCGGTTTTTCCCTATCTACCTAGGTACTTATTTGTTACTTTTTCTGCGTCGGAACAAAAAACGGATTTTTTAACGTTTTGTTTTAGAAATAAAATTCTTGTCTTGTCGAAAACACAGTCCCCTTAAGGTTCCGCCATACTTTCCTTTAGTTTACCGAAACAAACTTTGTACGGTCCATGTAGTGTGCAATCGCTAGTCATATTTAACAATAGTGGGTGTGAAAGGGACGGATATATTGTACAAATCACTCTTTCCGTTCATAAAGCTACTTTTACTTCGTAACACAAATGAAATTATGTCACAAGGACGTCCTTTCGAATATGGCACTGTATTTCATAGTGCTTTAGTGCGGGCCCACATTGGGCCACTACTCGCGGCTACCAAACGCGACCACAAGCTGCGGACGAGTATTTTCATACATTTTGTATAGCATCGGCGCAAACCGAGCGATCGAGTGGCCGCGTTCGAGCCACAAGCCATAGTAAAACCAAATAAATACGTTGACTTCATACATATTATATACATCATACTACCTAGACGTCTACGTCGTCGGCCTACTGTATGGAAAAATTGGCTATACTGTGGTAGTGGCTCAGTGGCTGCGACAGGTGGCCGCTACTAAGCCACCAGTCAAGTGGTCGCGATTAGTGGCCGCGATAGTGGCTTAATGTGCGGGCGCTCTAATTGGCAATAAGTTCTGCTACCTATGGCCAGCGATTTCGCTCACGTTAAATTTTGGTACCTAATAGTTCATTTTTTACACATTTTAATGTGATCTTTTTTAACGCCTCTGTGGTCTAGCGGTACACATTACCGGTAGCAGATCCTGAGGTCCTGGGTTCAATCCCCAGTGGGGGTATATTATTGTATTCTTTTTGGTCGATGGTAGGACTTATACTATGTCCGCCTAGCTAGCGAACATCATCTTATCTAAGTCTGACGCCATAACAATGATGTATTCAGCATTATTGTGTTCCGAAGTCCGCCTGGCTAGCGAACACCATCTTATCTAAGTCTGACGCCATAACAATGATGTTTTCACCATTGTGGTATTCCGGCAGTTAGAAGTGTCCCGCGTGGACTGCACGACGTTATCCCGCGGGAATGTGATATTTTCCCGGGATAAAAGTAGCCTATGTCACTCTCCAGCTCCCAAACTGTCCCCATAACAAAAATTAATCAATCTTTTGCTCCGTTTCGACGTGAAAGACGGAAAATAAACAAACAAACAAACACCTTACCTATTTTCAGTGTAATATTCTTTAGGAAAATACTTAGAGCTAAGTCAAAGTACATTAATAATTACAAAGCAATCACTTTATGTCCAAAAAGTATTTTTGAAACCATGCTTTGACCACTCAACATTACCACCATTATTTGAAGAAAGTTATTATAATATAACTATTCAAATAATAATACGTATAAAAGAAAAATGCATTAGCATAAGTGAAAGTAATGAAAGTAAATAATGCATAATAATAATTACCCCTATATTCTGTGCAAGAAACCGCACACAAATATTTGAATATAAATCTTAAATGTACAGAGTACAGTACTTTTCTAAAGTAACTGATGTGATGTGTCATAATTACATTCCAAATTTCATAGAGCCAGATACTTAGAAATGTTATTAATGAATTCAGCCGGCCTAGCATGAGCGGCTTTTACCACGCGATATGATATGGTACGGCAAGTTGTCTTACTTACCCCACTAAGGTTAAGGCTGGCATTCCCCAAAATAGGGTATTCTAAATTATGGATTACTCGCAAATCACTAGTACCTACTTTAAATTTGAAAAAAATATATGTTACTTAACAGTTATTTATCTAGTGCTTCCGGCCGTTTTTTTTCGAATGGTGATATTTTACTGTGTCAAATAAAACCCCAAACATCCGTCTAATCCTATCCTATTACTTGCAGTATACTTGGTTTTAGTTAATAAAAAATATACGAAAATAATTGTCTTTGAATAGCCGAGGGATTCCGGCCTTCCGGTCATAAGTTAAAATTTTTATTATTTAATTTTTAATTGAGTTTAAAGTTGTTTTCGATTCGCTGGCCCTCGCTCGTTCACAGTTCACTGCCGGCTGCCGCTGCATCCGCGTGAAGTGTATCGCGCGCAGCCGAGCAAGCGTTAGCGTGCCTATTTCGGTCGGGAATCATCGCCTTAAGCAAGACGGCATGCCGTACCATATCATATCGCGTGGCGTGATAAAAGCCGCTCATGCTAGGCCGGCAGTGCTGCTAACCATAACTTTACCCCCCTACAAGGTGGACCGACGATCAAGCCCCTGATTAACAAACTGTCGGAAACGGAATTGTATTCGAATTCTTTGCTTCGTCTCTGAGATACATTTCGCTGTCGTGAGCGTATCCGACGGTTTGTAAATCTAGGGGTAGGTCAAGATCGCGGGAAGTCGCTTGATGCGGGCCAAGCAGGACCAATTGTTGTGGGGATCCTTGGGGGAGGCCTATGTCCAGCAGTGGGCGTCGTATAGCTGATTATAATGATGATGATGATGATGAATCATAACTTTTGAGGGAGTTCGATTACAACTGAGGTCAAAATGTATTAGGTAGGTATGTTTTGGGAGTAAAGAAAGCAATGGGTCAATGTATTGTATGCGATGCTGTCTTTAATGATTGTGATGCTGTTAAATGAAACTTGTCAGTTTTTGTGCCATTCGCCATAATTATGATGTGTTACATTTAACTTGTGCTGAGGCGGATTTACACATTGCCAACATATATCAAGAGCTTGAGCTACACGTAGTACTAGCCAGATAAGTCTGCGGGCGGTCGAAATCGAATACAAATTTTTTACCTTATCCTTGGAACCAAAAAATGGACTGTAACTAGCACCAAAAATGCCCCACTCGCGCGTAAAGATATCTGACATAATTATTATGCGGTTCCCACACTGCACCGCACACCGCTCCGGTTTGTGCTAGTGCGCTTCTTAACTATGGCTGTAGAATCTTGATGTCCATACAAAACCCGCAGTGTATGACAAATCACGCCGCATCTCCGTCCAGTAGTGCGAAAACCGGAGGCAGTGTGATGGCTTCTTATTATGGGTTGAGCTGTCATTGAAGTCGGGCGGGTTTAAACAAAAACAACAAAAAATTATACATGTTTCACGCCCGACTTCAAAGTACTTATGGTATTTGGGGTGAATAAATACAGTATTAGAGGGATTATTTCTTACTTTTTGGGGTAATTTTTTTAAAGGCGGTTTTATTTTTTCATAAAAATATTTTATATATATTTTATATATATATATAAATCATATCTTTCGTAGAAGAGATTTCCCACGGGAGCTGGTAAGTTGGTAGGTTTGTTTATATAACGGAACTTCCGCTATGTGATATATAGAAATCGAAAGTATCTCTAGAGGGTTTTGTATGTACGTAATGGCGAAATAATTGATGCGTAACGGGTAGCTCCAATTACGCTACTTTCATACGAGAAAAGGATTGTTACAATTTAAGTTATTTGTTCAAAATAATTCGAAAAAGATAACATTGCTCAGTTTGGTTATATTGTTTGAAATCAGTTTTAAAAATAATAATTTTCATGACAAGTTTTTTGCGGACTATATTATATCTTGTATTCTACCTTCATTGTACTGTCATCCTAACTAAACCTGTATGCAAAATTTCAGCTTTGTCGGACAGGGAAGTGAGACTTCAGGGTGCAAGATTTGACCCGAATGGACATTACATATACATACATATACACTATCAAGTTAAATAAAATCTTGAAATAAGCGCAACCAGAATTCCCAAAATGTATCATAGTTTTCAGATACTAGCGGATCCTCGCGGTTTTACCCGCGTGGCACCCGTTCCCGTGGGAATATCGGGATAAAATATAACCTATCTCACTCGTGAAGAATGATGCTTCCTTATGCTCAAAGAACCGCCTACGTGGTCTAGTGGTTCACACCACCGATTTCAGACCAAGGGGTCCCGGGTTCGATTCCCAAAGAGGGCATATATTGTATTTGGTTTGGTTGGTGGTAGGGCTTGTTCTTAGTCCGCCTGGCTAGCTACCACCATCTAATCTAAGTCTGACGCCACAACAATGATAATTTCAGCATTATTGTGTTCCGGCAGTTAGAGATAAGATATCCAGTTTATCAGTGATTGAGGATTCCGAGAGTGGTACGCTTCCACCTTCAGCCTTATCACCACTTAACATCAGGTGTGATGAAGGCTAAGTGCTACCCAGTATCGATAAAAACATTTAAAAAATCCAGCAAAAACCACTTGCACCATTATAAATTCCTTTTCATAAAATTGAGGAAAAATGTAGGTACAAAAGCCGAGTCATGATCATGAAGACGTAGCGCTGATTCACGACCGAATCCACACGCGGAAGTGTTCAGGGTCTACCAAGCATGACATTAGGTGAAGACGGCACAACGCATAGGAAACCAGTGAAGTAACATTTACCTTTTAAAAGCCTTTATGAGGGGGTATAAACCTAGAAAAAAATCATATACAAAAAAAAACAGAAAATGTAAACGCCGAATTAGTTTTATTTGAATTACTTGTAGAATATTAAAATACTGTTTAGGAAATCGTAAGTAGGGTCGCTAGATAATATAGTTTAATATTAAGTAGGTACCTACTTATATAAATATTGACTGAGAAATATGCGTCAAAATGAAAATAAATTGATTATAGCTGTTATAGTATCTATAAACTTTTTTCTAAGTAATTCGTGGTTTAATTTGTATTGTAAAAATCAAATCTAAGACTGGCGATTTGCCTTTTACTCCTTCTTAATTATTGTAAAACGGACACCTACCGGAAGTTGTCTATATTTTGCTATTTTACAAACTTTTACTTAACTTGCAGCGTATGTATGTATGAATGTATGTATGTTCGTTCTGGTCAAATCTTGCAAGCTAAATTTGACCCACTTCCCTTTAAATAAAATGGATTTTTTTCTAAAACTTAATCGAATAAAATTATTGTTTTGTTTATGATGTCAGTCAGTCATTATCATTACGTTATAGTCAGTATGGGAATATCAATTTACATAGTTTTAAATGGATTTGAAATTTTTGCTTTTAGGCATTCACAGTGCAATTTTTATAATTGAAAAATTGAAATAGTTAGAAGTAATTTAGAAAAAAATCGACCCGTCTCACAACTAGCTCGTCCCATCGGAGCTAGTTGTGAGACGGGTCGATTTTTTCTAAAATATTTCATTTTCACTGTTCAATAGTTTTAAATATTAAATACTAAGCGGGGGTGCAGTGATATAAATAGCGCTGGCAAACAAAATGATATAACATTATATTTATCTTTTATCAAAGTAAGCCTACTGAGGAACTGACTGTCTTACCTATCTCTCTGCCGGAACACAACTATGCTTAAAACATCGTTGTTACGGAGTCAGACTTAGATAAGATGGTGGTAGCCCGCCAGGCGGTTTTAAACAAATCCTACCACCAACCAAATCGAATACAATGTGTAACCCTCCTGGGAATCGCACCTGGGACTTCTGGGTGGGATTCCGGTGGTGTGTACTAATAGACAACAATGAAACTTAACAGGTTGCGTATACTAATATTCCGACTTTGCTTATTATTTTTAATTATGTCCCGTTTATTGATACTTACAGACAATGAACATCGTTTCGTTTTATTAGCCTTAGAAACATATTACATCACACACATAGAATTGTAAGTATGACACAAGTGTTTTCAAGTGCTAAGTAAATGAGTAATGAAATGGAAAGTAGGTTGCTGCACCCAGAGCCATCTGTTGTTACGTAAGGAACTAGGATATATTAAGGCTGCGATTCCCCAAAATAGGGTATTTTAAATTATGGATTACTCGCAAATAACAAGTACTTAAAACTTGGAAAAAATATATGTTATTTTACGGTTATTACCTACCACACTTTTTAGCTTCACTTGTAACTAACTAAGTCACAATGTAAGAAAATCTTTAAACCTATTTTAACCTACTTCTAATTGTTGTATTGATTTGAAACTTTGCAAGTCTATATGAGTGAAAAATGGAAAATGAAGTATTTAGAAAAAATCGACCCGTCTCACAACCAGCTCCGATGGGACTCGAACCCACGACCTTTCCGGGTGACTGCTCTAACCACTGAGCTACGGAGTCGTTAGTCAGTGGTTAGTTAGAGCAGTAAATACATACAATCACGCCTTTGACTTATAATGTTTACGGGGTGGGCAGACACATGAATGGACTGTGAAATCGATTACCATCCCCATCCATAGCTTGCCATGTGTTAAACTAAAAAGTAAAAAAAAAACATGGTGGGGGTGTGGGGACACATATTATACGATTTTTTTTAAAGTGTCATACTATCCATAGATTCACTTTGAATAAAAATGTTCTTTATTAATTCGTAAAAATCTTAAAACAGAATAAGTAAATCAAATCAAATCAAATCAAATCATTTATTGCATGTCACATTACATGTAGGTACATCTACCTATCAATTTTTAACTGTGTAGTCCTAATAGTTTCGGAATAAAGTGGCTGTGACATAAAGACGGACAGACAGTCAGATAGACATGACGAATCTATAAGGGTTCCGTTTTTGCCATTGGGCTACGGAACCCTAAACAGTACCTATACGTATCGCACTATCGAGTCATTTAGCCTTAAGTAACATAGCCCTAAGACTTTCTCTGTGGCCCAAATATCTATGGTACGCTCAGTATAACGGCTGTTAGACAATTTATTATGTAATGTCACTACGATTGTCTATGAAATATCAAACAACATCACACACATTGATCCGAATTCGAGATAAGGAGCTTAAGCACTTGTGTAACAGATATACAAACCAACGAGGGTATTTAAAATACATATAAGGTTTTGACCGGCCTTAATAGAACAAGCTTGTACCGTCTCTTACTTAAATTTGAATGTATGTGTGGATGTATGTAACCCAATTACGGCGAAACGGCTGAAAGGGTCTGGATAAAATTTGGTATACCTAGAAATTATGGTCAAATATGTTTTTTGTAGAAACTTTTTATGACAAGCTTTTTTGCTGACAACTGTACTTTAATATTGTATTGTCATCCAAATCAAATCTGTATGCAAAGTTTCAGTTAAATTGGACACTAGGAAGTGGGTCAAGTTTAGCTTGCAAGATTTGACGAACGGACATATACATACACTGCAAGTTAAATAAAAGCTTGTAAGTTTTTAGTAAAAATTTCATTTTCATGACAAGCTTTTTTGCTGACTATACTTAGATATTGTATTGTCATCTAAACCAAACATGTATACAAAATTTCAGGTCCATCGGACACTGGGAAGTGGGTTAAATTAAGCTTGCAGATTTGTCCCCCACTAACTAACTAACAAACATGGCAAGTTAATAAAAAGCTTGTAAAATAGCATGTAGGATATAGGTTCCCTCGGGATATTTGTTACTCGTTCACGCCAAAACTACTGAACGGATTTTGATGAAACTTTACAGTATTGTAGGTTATAAATCAGAATAACACATAGGTAATTTTTGATCCCAATATTCCCACAGGATCGGGTATCAAGAGGGCAAAACCGCGCAGAGCAGCTAGTATTATATATATTACGAGTGGCTCCACGCGGTTTTACCCGCGTGGTACCCGTTCCCGTGAGAATATCGGGATACCTAAAATATAGCCTTCTACTGGTGAAGAATGTAGCTTTCGTGAAAGAATTTTCAAAACCGGTCCAGTAGTTTGCGAGTTTATTCGTTACAATAAAAAAAAAACAAAAATACAAATCTTTACGATAAAATGCAATTTTGTTACTTCCTACTAATATTATAAATGTGAAAGTTTAGATGTTTGGATGTTTGTTACTCAATCACGCCAAAACGGCTGAACGGATTTGGCTGAAATTTGAGACATAGATACTTTGTAGCCTGAAGAGGAACATAGGCTACTTTTTATCCCGGAAAAGTATCAAATTCCGGCGGGATAACGTCGTGTAGTCCACGCGGGCGAAGCCGCGGGCGGAAAGCTAGTTTTTTATATAAAAGAATGTTTTCTTTCAGTAAAATGAGCTAACTAAAGGCATCCAGGGCTTAAAACTTCTTCCAATCTGTATTAGTCATAGAAAAATGAAATATAAAAAGTTTTTAAAGCGCTTACAAGTAACATACTTACGCTTATTACCAAATCAAATAAGAACAGTTAAGTTTTTGTATTAGTGAGGCTGCGTCTAGCGTTCACTTTGCTTAAGTACAGGCGGGAGAAAAAGTTACTTAGTTATTATCTTAAACTGTGATGTATTGCTATATATTTATGTGTGAACCTGTTATTGGCTTACAGGTTTCCATAATGTAATTTATTCACCGAAAAAAATTATGCCTCTTCAACGAAAACAGACAGTATGTTATTTTATTATAAAGAAAAGGGGCGCCGTGATTTGAAACAAGGCAAGCTTGAAACTTTTAAGATATTTATTAAATAACATCTAAGTTTCTTTACTAGGCAAGATCAAGTTGGTTTAAAAAAGATTTGTGCATAAATGAAAAAAAATTTATTAACATAAAAAAATTACATAATAAAACATCTTCTAGACCAAAACCTGTTAGTATTATTTTTATTTAGTAATTGTTTAAAGGATAGCAGCATAGAAACGTGTAATTCCGTGCTGCTAGATGTAGTCCAACCCTAAAGCATATTAGTCGAGCAGCTCGGCCTAGTGAACTGGGCCCAGCAACTGAGGCACTACTCGACTCGCCTTCCACCGTTTACATTAGTAAAGTAATTGGGCCCAGAACCTCTGGTAAAAGTACTGGGCCCAGTTGGTTTTCCGAGCGAGTGAACGGTTTACACAGGGCGAGTAGTCAGACGAGTCAAGTTACAAGTGGTGGTGGAACAACTCGGCCGAGCAACTATGCTCCGCGCGAGACCACTCGACTCGCTCAGTACTCGGCCCAGTTTACTTGCCCTTTCGTTTACATTGGTCGAGTTAGCCTGCTTTTTGTCACTCGCTACTCGACTCGGCCGCCTACTCGACTAATGTAAACTAGGCTTAAGTGTCGAGACACATCTGTGGAACGTACGGCGTCGAACGTTCGGTTGAATACGCTCGAAGTGTTTTTGAAGTCCTCTATGACACATCAGCCGAAATGTCATCGCTTGAAAAAACGTCAGTCGCTGAACTTTCGGCGCCGTACGTTCAGCAGATGTGTCCTTACCCTTAGGCTCCTGTTACAGATTACAAAACCAGTTGTGCGCGATTGTACCGGCGTGGTCAGTTCCATTGCAAAAGGTTGTGTTACGTCATTACCTTTCGACTGTGGAGGTAAAAAGCTGTGCAAATATTTGGTCTATGGCTAACTATAGTGGGTGCCCGCGACTTTAGCTGGGAGAACTTTGGTCTAATCTGGTATACTGGGTATAAATTATAATGCTAGAAATCCTTAACCATTTCGGTCCTGCCCCCTGATTCACGAACCGTCGCGTCGGAAACGCTCCCGACAGCGGAATGTATGCCCTGTCTCTGTCACTCACTATAGAATTGACAAAGACAAAGAATAGAATTCGAATCCGATTCCGTTTCCGACGGTTCGTGAATCAGGGGGCCTGGTGTCCATTTCAATAGACATAAATAATGCTAGTTTTAAGAAAAATTTTTTTATTGTTGGAGTGTATTCAGGAGTTTCATAAGATTTTTAATTAATAAAAAGCGTAGTCTGTGTTAATGTAAGTAATTCGCAAATAAAAATAAAAAATTCAAATATACAAAAAACATTTTTTTTATTATACTTAAGTAAGTATTCCATTCATTTGGTCTAATTAATGAAAAAAAAATGGACTAAAACTTTTTCTAAGTCGTTTTATTAATCCAGCCCCCCTAGCATGACCAACCAAAACGCGATATGATATGATAAGTTATCCGGTTTAACTGTCAAAAGACTATGGGTTTTGACGTTTGAATGTCAATAAATCGCTTTATCATGCGATACATATCGAGTTTTGGGTGGTCATGCTAGGCTTACTGGTCCGAAGGGGTCCATCCATATTTATTTAATATTAGAAATGTGGAAGTGTGTTTGTTTGTTTGTCCGTTTTTCACTTCAAAACGGAGCTACGAATCGACGTGATTTATGGTATGGGGATAGTTTGGGAGCTGGAGAGTGACAGAGGCTACTTTTTATCCCGGTAAAATATCACGTTCCCTCAGGATAATGTCGTGTAACATGGAAAACATAGCATAAAGATATCCTGGTAATGGCTACCTAGTGTTGTTTCTGAACCACTAGTAAAAAAATATATGTTCAAGAAAATCAATGTAGAATGCGCGTCAAATAAGTCTGCGCGCGGTCGAAATCGAATACTAATCTTCTCAATCAATCAATAATCCCAGAACAGAAAAACTACTCTTACTAGCGCTACTGTACTACTACTGTAACTAGCGCCAAAAACGCCCCCGTTTTTGTACCTGTGTGCACAGATTAAATGAATATGAAAATGTATTATTTTATTTTGACCAGTATATAACATACGAGTACATACCTTAGTTGTTTCAGCTATTCGTAACACAAGTTATATGTTATTTTTGCTTGAACAACGTATCATACAATCAGATCAATGAGCTTATGATGTTATCTGTTTCTAAATATGTAAGTACTGCGGCAATAACATATAAGTACTTACTTTTTTCGAACCAGGACCGGTCTAAGAGATATAACGGGTGTTTCGTTCGATGCCCGTTACATTTATTATGGACATGTCCAAACATGGACAAGAACTTGTGTGTGATTCATTTTTTAGTCTGAATAAGGAATTCTATGAATCTTAATAAGAGGCGTTTACGAGTAGGAATGGTTAAGGCTTGTCTGTGAAGAAAAATTCTTGAGAGAATAGTTTTTTTTTTTTTTTTTTTTTTTTTTTAATTCCTAGTACCTCCAACATAATCGGAGTCTATTTTAGCTGTTTACTCTTCCATACTAGTTCTCGCGTGTTTGCTTCTCGCACTTTCATTCTGCATACTACTCTTTCATCCATCGTCTTTTATTCTTTAACGGGCTGGGTACTGCCCGCCTATTGTAAGCTTTATTTGTATCTTATTTATTTATTTCTTGCTGTTTATTACAGTACTAAGGGGCAATAGAAGAGGCAAGAGGATAGGTTTGCTAGTCTTGGAAAAGGGTCACTCAATTTATCTTTATATACTTTTGGTTTCTTAACCTTACACCCACTAACCACTCATTGGGGTTTACCAGAGCCACTGACAGTTCTGTGGTTCTGTTATTTAAGAGCCATTTCGCAATTAGAGCCATTTGGCAGTTGTCTCGCTCGCACAATGCAACATTTTCATAGATTGTGGCAAACACATTGTGTTAATTAGAAAAGTGTTTTATTATGTCCCTACAACGCAATGTTACGGATATTTTGTATAAGTTATTTTATTCATTCAATTGAGTATTGGTTAGAATTAGGAACAAAATTTTCGATAACTTTAAGCCCGTAAATCTATTATTATTGCAGTATTGACAATGATGAAATATGTTTAATAATGTGTAACTAATTGCATTGTAGGGACATAATGAAACACTTTTCTAAAAAACACAATGTGTTTTCCACAATCTTTAACAATGTTTATTGTGCGAGCGAGACAATTGCAAAGTGCGTAATGGCTTTTAAGCTGAAAAGCTTTCCTTCATCAACTTGTTTTTTTTTATTCACAACCTTCGATCATCTATACAAATAAATAAAATTGGAGTGTCTGTTTGTAATATTAAAATAACCGCTTTTTACTACATGATTTTATATACAGTACATATACCAATTTTTTATTTTATTTTTGTCTGTCTGTCTGTCTATCTGTCTGTCTGTCTGTCTGTTTGTTCCGGCTAATCTCTGAAACGCCTGGGCCGATTTTGACGGGACTTTCACTGGCAGGTAGCTGATGTACCTAATAAGGAGTAACTTAGGCTACTTTTTAACCCGATATTCCCACGGGAACGACAACCACGCGGGTGAAACCGCGGGCGGCCGCTAGTATAAAATATGATCGAATGTTGTGAATAAATATGATCGAATGCATATAAAATATGATCGAATGCATATAAAATATGATCGAAGGAAGAACATTTAACGGTCGCATATTGATGATATTGAATATCAACGACAAGCTTGAAAAACGCGTCTGATAAAATCCACGCTCCGACCAATATACCGGCTCAGTTATTTATACAACATGGTGGTGGATTGGATACTGTCCGCAGTCCGCACAATAGGGTCTCAGTACTCTATAACCCGCCGTTCCTACGGGATCGGACTATTATTGATATGTAAATATTTAATTGTAAAATTCAAAAATATAACATTGAAGAATAACAAAAGTGAAAAAAATTTATTCAAAATGTTGATTAATAAGCAAGTAATGAGCTGCTGATTTGTGAAATACTGTGTCTCTAGTTATCTCTTTCTAAAACGAAATTTTATATGGCGGGAGTATGGCATATTATTCTGTGGTAGGTATGGCGCTAAGCACATCTACCGGCCTAGCATGAGCGGCTTTTATCACGCGATATGAATGATATGGTAAGGCATGCCGTTTTGCTTACACCTTAGTGGGGTAAGCAAGACAACTTGCCGTGCCATATCATATCGCACTATAAAAGCCACTCATGCTAGGCCGGCTGACAGATGACCTGTCTAGCGCTGTCCTTGTCTAATAAGGAAGTTTGATTAGCTATATCTCCGAAAATATGGAAAATATTTGAAAATGAATACCTGTGTCGTGTGTCTGATATTAATAAAAACATTAAATAAATAAAAAAACAGTCCGGTCCCTTATTTGAAGAAACTCTCCAGTCACACTGTCTTACTCATGGACATGGATCCAGGAAGACCTGTGCCCCATCAGTGGGTAAATTAAAACGGTTGATTATTATATTATTTGCTGTTTTTTTTCTTTTAAATAAGCTAGAGAGATAAGCTACATCGTCAAACTAAAAAACATCCTAATAACGATATTATAAACACCTCATATAAACGATACAAATGTTTTTGCAATAAATTACTGAAGAAAGTTAAACAAGACTATGAGCGTTCTCAATTTATAAAGCATAAGAAAAATCCAAAGAAAGTTTGGAATCTTATAAAAAATGTCACTAATATCAAACATACCTCTACTGCATCTGACGATCTGTTAGCGTCGCACAGCGATCCACAAACAGCTGTTTCCTCTATAAATAAATTCTTCGCTAATGTGGGAAAAAAATTGGCTTCAAATCTCAATAACAATTCTTCAACAATACCCCCTGACTATTTATCTGAACAAAAATTTTCTGTATTGCACTCTATGGCTTTGTTGAGCACCGACGATGCAGAAGTTGAAGACAAAATAATGGGGTTAAAGCTCGACTGTGCAGTGGGCTGGGACGGCGTCTCTAATTCATTAATAAGAGAAGCTAGACATGTTCTGATTCCGGTCTTGACTCGCTTGTATAACCTTTGTTTCTCAACAGGTACCTTTCCCGCGGTCTTTAAAAAAGCTATAGTCCATCCTATTTATAAGAGTGGAGACAGATGCAGTGTTACCAATTACAGACCCATTTCTGTACTGCCAGTGCTGTCGAAAGTTTTAGAAAAAATTATCAATAGTAAATTAATTAATTTCCTTCAATCTAAGAACCTTTTGGCTTCAAATCAATTTGGATTTATGCCTGGAAAGTCAACAGAGGACGCTGTTTTGGAAGTTACTAGTTGTATAGCTGATAACCTGAATAACAAATTAAATTCCCTGTGTGTCTTCCTTGACCTTTCCAAGGCTTTTGACACTGTATCTGTCCCCATTCTTCTAGATAAACTACAACAGATAGGTGTTAGGGGTATTGTATTTGATTTATTCAAGAGTTACTTGAACGAACGAACGCAATGTGTCCGCATCGACAATTTCTCTAGTTATGAGGAACACCTTGACTATGGCGTACCACAAGGCAGTGTTCTTGGCCCGACCTTGTTTCTTGTATATGTGAATGAATTGTGCCAATTGAATCTGTTAAACTGTAAAATTGTCATGTATGCTGATGACACAGCTATTGTGGCTCAAGGGAAAAGTTGGAATGAGGCACGGTTCTTTGCTGAGTTGGCTTTAAGAAAGGTCATGTTGTGGCTAACGAGAAATGTACTGACCTTAAATCTTAATAAGACTAAATTTGTCACTTTTGCCCCCACGCGCTCTTCTCAGCCAGATACAGTGTTTACTTTAACTGCACATAACTGTAACGAAACCTCTAACAATCCCTGTACCTGTGCTTCTATATCACGCACACATAGTATTAGATACCTAGGTGTTATGGTTGATAGTCTAATGTCATGGACCGAACACATTCATTCTGTCGCAGTTCGTATTAGAAAGCTTGTATTTAGCAAGTTAAGAGCTATTCTCGATCCTGCTACCCTTAGGACAGCATACTTTGCACTCGCCCAGTCTATTATGTCGTACTGCATTACGGTTTGGGGTGGTTCTGGAAAGACCATTATGTTGGAACTTGAAAGGACGCAAAGGGCCATCTTGAAAGTTATGGCCTTTAAGCCAAGAAGGTTCCCAACTACCCTACTATACAACTATTGGGAAGTTCTCTCTATCCGCAAACTATTCATACTGAATGTAGTGTTACGTAAACATATGCTCATATCATATGACCCATCAATTTTAGCTAACGTAAGAAGAAAAGATAAAGTCTGTCAAATACTAAGATCTCGGTTAGTATTAGTGAAGCATCACTTTAGCTTCATATCTCCTATTTTGTATAATAAAGTGAATAGAATACTCAATGTTTATCCTCTAACAAAGTATAAATGTAAAACGATATTGAGTGAGTGGCTCCTTGGCCTTGACTACGATACAGCAGAGTCATTAGTTAAATAATCTTTGCATTCTAGCACAAACAAACACACACAACACGCACGCACACAAACACACACACACACACACACACACACACGCATTCACACAACACAAACACACACACATATACCATATTATGTTTTTCTTTTGTTACCTACTTTAGCCGTAAGCACAGAATATTAATTAATACAAGTACTTACCTTAAGTTAAAATCATGTCTGTAACGCCTGTCTAATTTGAGGTGGGCGCTAATAACTGTCACTCAGTCTTATGACTACAACGGTTATTAACGCAAAACTGTTTTTGTATACCTACATGTCATGATTTAAAATAAACTTTTATTATTTTTTATTATTTATTTAAATAGATTCAAAGTCATCTGCAATGACATCATTCAGTAGAATCTTTATATTATTCTTAAAACTGGTATTTGCAATCAAGTTTATTATGCTAATTTGTGTTTTTAATTGTGGCAATAATTAAGTGGATGTTTTTCTGCAGAAGCCTTGGGTTTCAATGCAGTTGGCTTTTTGCCATAAGTTGAGATTTTTTTTGTCATTTTAAAACGTATTATTTGACAACTAGTTAGGAGAATGCCTCAGCTATTACAAGCTTTTATTTTTAACATTGTATCTATGCATGTATGTCCGTTCTGGTCAAATCTTGCAAGCTAAGTTTTACCCACTTCCCAGTGTCCGATTGAGCTGAAACTTTACGTTGGGTTTAGATGACAATTATAAATTAAAGTACAGTCAACAAAAAGCTTGTAATGAAAACGAAATTTTTACAAAAAGACTTATTCATAGTTCAAACTGAAGATAAGATCTAAAAAGTTGTAAGTATGTTGAAGCGAATTTTTATGCATTTTTTCATTAAAATATTCAACAAATTAATTCCTTATTGACCAGCGTTCCACCCAAATCCGGCGAAATCCGATTGAAAAAAAAAGATAAAAATGGCGATACTCTGGAATCCATCTTTGTCCAAATTATTATACACCTCTATGCCGAAATTTCACCAAAATTTGTTCTATAGATTAGGCGTGACATGATTGATTACAGACAAATTAACTTTCGCATCTAAAATACTAGTACCCCGCCCGTGGCTATGTCTACGTGAATTACACGCTGTTTTCGTACTAATGTTATAAACTTTCGCATTGCTAACAGAAGATTAGTAAAATAAAAATAAATGTTTAATATTTATAACATTAGTAAGATAAATATTACGAAAAGCGGGATTTTTACCATGTTTTGATTTTTTGTCGAGTCCCGATATTTCATAAAACATGGTAAAAATCCCGCTTTTCGTCTTATTTACAGTGTTAATCACCATGAAAGTTTAAAAAAGTTATTAGTTAGATAAGTAGACATTCATGGTTAGAGCATTCAACCAGACATTGGAGGTCGTGGGTGCGAGTCCCATCGTAGTCATTAATTTTTGTATAGTCAATATTTTGTAAGATAGACACTTCCAAAGTGGTAAAAAGTGTGTCCCACCCTCTTACTTTTGAAATAAGAGAGTGAAAAACTGAAAAAAAAATAACTACATATGTATGCTGTAGATCATAATAAACACTTGATCAATGAAAAGTAGTTCGAACGAGATACACTTATAGTCTGCCAGTTTTTGAGATATAAACATACCTTCTAAGAGTCAAGTAGAGCCAGGTTTTAAGCAAGGTCATTGCCATACTTGACAGGCGAGACGTGACACACAAATTGTAGTTACAATCTCGCAATCTCACGCGTGACATTGTTGACTTTCCAATATGGAGTAGCCAAAAGGTTAATTTTGTAATAGGATGGAAAACTTATATCTTGTAACTATGTTTATGTTTAATATTAGTGTTTAATTTTCGTTCTGACCGCCCCCGCTTCATTTATTGGTGCACTCCACTGGAATCAGACCCTGAGGATTCCCCAGTGGGGGTACATTTTGTATTTGGTTTTGGTTGGTGGTATTATTATTATTTACGCCAGCGAAGCCGGACAGGTGATCAGTCACAGTCACTTAGGTCGGGACCATTTCACCCAAATGGTTGGTGGTAAGACTTGATCTAAGTCCGCTTGGATAGCTACCACCAATTTATCTATGTCACACGCCATTTTGTTTTTATCACAAGCATTTTTGCTGACTGTACTTTAATATTGTATTGTCATCTAAACCAAACCTGTATACAAAATTTCAGCTCCATCGGACACTGGGAAGTGGGTCAAATTAAGCTTGCAAGATTTGTCCCCCACTAACTAACAAACTAACTAACTAACTATTAACTAACATGGCAAGTTAATAAAAAGCTTGTAATAAAAAGCTTGTAATAATAAATGGCGCCTGGCATGTGTCAAAAATGCGTCCACTGATGTCGTTTTTGGATGTCGTGTCGTATCGTGGTGATCAATCACGAAACGGCTAATGTAAAGATATTTAAAAAAATTAACCCTAAAATCGACGCGTACCAACCAAAACATAAACTTACCTACTCAACCATCAACTTTACTATCCGCTTCACTTCACTCAAATCACAATTTACTATATTGTTATTCTGTTCATTAATTTGCTTTAGATTTCAAGGTTTTACCTGTTCGTCTTGTATTATTATACGTACATTATTCAGATAATAAGATTAGTTACTTTAATCATTGACTGGAACTTATATCATCTTTTATAATACGTTTTTATTCATGTATATTTTGGTAATTTTTTTGTTCAAGTAATTAACTGAAACTAGAGGATCGATGTACGGTTGAAAATCTTCGGATTAGAAAACTGTAAACATCTTCCAATTTAATAAATTAATGAATAGGTAGGTTTTTAAGTAATTTTACATTAAGATATTAAAAAAATATTTTTATGCATTACAGTAACTTTTTAACCGACTTCTAAATCAAAAAGGAGGAGGTTCTCTAGTCTCTATTCGTCGTATGTTTTTTTTTTTGTGTATGTCCACCGATTACTCGAAGACGGCTGAACCGATTGAAATGGTTCAAACGTTATTACATCAGGTTGGTTTCCAAGTTGGTCCCATTTTTTGAAATTTTGAAATCGGTTCAGTAGTTTTCAGGAAATCTTGAAAATACTGTCGTTTTCGTTACCACTTTATGTGAATTTAATACGTATCTTTAGGCGTAACTCCTTTGTTTATAAACCGATGATGATTCTTGTTTTGTTAAAAAGGGGATACCTCAAGGTATTTTAACCGACTTCGAAAAAGGAGGTTTTCAGTTTGATCACATACCTATTTACCAGAAAACACGTAAATTGCCTGCACGATGCACTAAAAAGAGTGAAATAAAAATTGTTTTTATAAAAAAATAAAACCGCCTTCAAAAAAACCACATCAAAAAAGTAAGAAATAATTCCTCACCAAATAAATAACGTAAGTACTTTGAAGTCGGGCGGGTTTTAACAAAAACAACAAAAAATTGTACATGTTTCACGCCCGACTTCAAAGTACTTACGTTATTTATTTGGTGAGGAATTATTTCTTACTTTTTTGATGTGGTTTTTTATTATTATACGTACATTATTCAGATAATAAGATTAGTTACTTTAATCATTGACTGGAACTTATATCATCTTTTATAATACGTTTTTATTCATGTATATTTTGGTAATTTTTTTGTTCAAGTAATTAACTGAAACTAGAGGATCGATGTACGGTTGAAAATCTTCGGATTAGAAAACTGTAAACATCTTCCAATTTAATAAATTAATGAATAGGTAGGTTTTTAAGTAATTTTACATTAAGATATTAAAAAAATATTTTTATGCATTACAGTAACTTTTTAACCGACTTCTAAATCAAAAAGGAGGAGGTTCTCTATTCGTCTGTATGTATGTTTTTTTTTTTGTGTATGTCCACCGATTACTCGAAGACGGCTGAACCGATTGAAATGGTTCAAACGTTATTACATCAGGTTGGTTTCCAAGTTGGTCCCATTTTTTGAAATTTTGAAATCGGTTCAGTAGTTTTCAGGAAATCTTGAAAATACTGTCGTTTTCGTTACCACTTTATGTGAATTTAATACGTATCTTTAGGCACAACTCCTTTGTTTATAAACCGATTTAGATACCGAAGGTATTTTAACCGACTTCGAAAAAGGAGGTTTTCAGTTTGATCACATACCTATTTACCAGAAAACACGTAAATTGCCTGCACGATGCACTAAAACGAGTGAAATAAAAATTATTTTTATAAAAAAATAAAACCGCCTTCAAAAAACCACATCAAAAAAGTAAGAAATAATTCCTCACCAAATAAATAACGTAAGTAGGTACTTTGAAGTCGGGCGGGTTTTAACAAAAACAACAAAAAATTGTGCATGTTTCACGCCCGACTTCAAAGTACTTACGTTATTTATTTGGTGAGGAATTATTTCTTACTTTTTTGATGTGGTTTTTTTGAAGGCGGTTTTTTTTTTTTTAATAATTTTTTATAGGAAAAATTATGATGAAAAACATACCACCAGCTCTTACTTAAGTAAGTACAGTGATTTTTTTAATTATATTTTTTTTTATAATTTACATTACTTTTATCTGGTAAATAGACTCCAATATAGATAGCAAAACTCCTTCATTCTAGGGAATTCTTTACTCTGATGCTGGCATTTTAGTAAAATGATAAAAGCTTATCAGAACAGGCAACCAATTAACTTGCATTTCTTTCAAAACGGTGTTATCTCGCAAAGAAATCACAATAAATCTTATAAAAGACAGGAAATTATGTAACAACATATAACAAAGATACTCTTTAACAACTACAGGTTTTCGGTCGCGTTTCTTAAGGCGCCCGCCATTTTGAAATATTCCCATTAAAACAATGGTCTGTGGCACTGTGAGAAAAAGGCGCCAAGACAATAAGTTTGTAGGTTATTTTTGACGGCTCGTTTATTTTAAATCTTATCTTTTAAGCAATAAGGAACAGTTTTCAATTGTTACGTTTTGGGATTTGTATTAGTAAGTTTGTTTTGGGTGCCATGAACGTTTTTATAAAGTGGAAAATCAGTTTTCGTTCTTAATACCGACCTTCGATGATATAATTGGTTGATGGCGTGTTTCGTGTTTTGTTTTTTAATGGTTTTAATTGAGGTATGTGTTTTATTTGTCCATTCATCCATTTATTTTTAAAGACTTATCTATAGACACCCCACACGAAAATGTTTGATTAAAAAAATATTTTTCAGTTTCAGTTCCATCTATGGAGGGCCACCCATTTTTTATCCACAACGGGGCAGCATTTAGCCTTCAACACATCTGATGTTAAGTAGTGATAAGGCAGAAGGTGGAAGCGCACTACTCCCGGAATCCTCAATCACTGAGGAACTGGCTATCTTATCTCTAACTGCCGGAACACAATAATGCTGAAAACATCATTGTTATACCGTCAGGCTTAGATAAGATGGTGGTAGCTAGCCAGGCGGACTACGAACAAGTCCTACCACCAACCAAACCGAATACAATATGTACCCCCACAGGGAATCGAACCCGGGACCTCTGGGTCTGAAATAGGTGGTATGAACCACTAGACCAAAGAGGCGGTTAAAATTACTATTGGTACCTATTATCACTAAGCCTTCATTACACCTGACCTGATGATAAGGCGCTACTCGGAAAAAGTATGGACATTTTGATGTAAAACGGATTGTATAGGACGGTTAGAGTTGCTACAAATCTGGTAATAATATATATACTTATTTCTTTACACCTTTATCTAGATTCGTATAGTTTCAGAAACACGATTTTATGATTTTGTCTCGACACTTTTTTTTTCGAAAAGACCTCTAAAAAATACGAAAATTCAAGATTATTCTTTAATGGGGTTACATATACTATTGGAAATTGGTTTAATTAGTGGACATCAATAATATTTAGGATCGTATAGAAGCATTTTTTTAAAATCGCTAGGTATAGTTTTTTAATACGAAGTGATTTTGTGTTTTTTTGCCTAATCTGCAAAATCGTTCTCACTCCCGCGCGCGTCGTTTTCTCATTGCTATCTCACTTCAGCATAATTTTTCCGAGTATCGCCATAAGTAAAGATAAGAGTAAAGATGGAAGCGCACCTGGAATCTCCAACCAGCGAGGAACTGATACTTACCTACTTTGAGTAATCTACAGAATAACGCCAAAACTACAATTATTTTACTAATATTATACTGCCGGGTCACGTCACGGAAACTACTTCTAATTTCTATACAAACTGCATACGTAGAAACCATTCATAACCACCTACAAGGAAGATCTTCCAAGGTTTGATGACAAATCGACGAAAACCTTCATTCGCACAGATGCTGTGCTCGCGTGGGGGTCAAATTAAAATTGTTCGATCCACCATTTTATCGAGACCTGCAATTTTACAAGAGATTTTAGGTGCAGAACTTGATTGGAAGGTGAAGTTAGCTTGGTTGCGTTTTGACCTTGCTGCGTGTAGTATGTATGTGTCAATTTCATCTTATGTAATGTTTAGGGGGATATAAGTGTTATGATTGCACCTGATTTGGTGCAAACTTGAAGGTTTCTGATCTGTCTGATACAAGAAGTGATATTCGCTGCAAGAATGCCTGAGTCCCTTAGATTAATAACTCTAACGCCCGAATTCTCGTACGCAAATCATCTTTGGGAGCGTCTCAAACATCATGGCATCTCTTTCATACGTTTGACATTTAAAGTGACAGGGCGATGTGTGAGACGCTCCCAAAGATAAGTAACGTACGAGTATTCGGGCATAAGCCTGGTCCAAATTAAAATTCAATATGATTTGTGGCAAAGAAGGCTTTCTGCCTTAGTTTCACGACCTCCGTTGTAGAGTGGTTTACGCACATACCTATATTTACGCGTATTCAAGGTGTCGTCTACCCTGAGATGCTGGGTTCAGTAGGCTTGTTTCTATATATTTCTTTAATGTAAGTATCTATGCATCAACAATTCATAACATATTGTGGGTAGATATCCTATCCCTTTACCCTGTAGGTATCCCATTTAACAAGCCTAGCTAGCCTTCAAAAAAGTTTGTTGCCGAAAATAAAGATAATGCATAATACTTTTCACACACTTATTACTAGAACATGTATTGTATTTATAATATTTATACCTCTCTGTTGGTAGTTAGTTAGTATTGGTGTAAGAAATACTTATTACCTAGCTTTCCGCCCGTAGCTTCACCTGCATGGACTACACGACGTTATCCTGCGGGAATGTGATGTTTTCAGGGATAAAAAGTAGCCTATGTCACTCTTCAGCCCACAAACTATCCCCATACCAAAAACACGTCAATCCGTTGCTCCGTTTTGAAATGCGGACAAGTAAACAGACGAACACATTTTCACATTAATTTACTAGTTTGGATTAGTTTATTGTCGTGTTTGAGTGCGTCCATTAACAAACGATGTTCCTTAATTTACACCGCTGAGGAATGAAGTTCACTCAAGATAGTCCATTAAATTTCTCTGGTTAAGAAAATGATATCAGAGAAAAAAGTGAAAATATTAGGTACAAAATAATCAAAGAAATTTTTGGTTGCCGTCATTTCAATTCATATTCTCGAGCTAAAGTCTCGTAGTAATGCACTACAAAATATGTCCTACACCTAAATCTGTTACAAAGTATTTTATTTTCTATAGGAACAACCACAAAACCTTACTTTGAATAGATCGTAAACACTCAGACATCACAAGCAGTCATAACTTAAGTCATTCTAATAATTACGTAACACTTTGCAAACAATAGTCACAATGTATCACATAATATTGTAGACCTATGTGTATACTAGTTATTGGTCACCTTAGACGATCAATCTGGCGTCAGTTTAAACTGTGGGACAGATTGAAAAAAAAATTTTTTTCTGGATAATAAGATATCCCAATCTATTCTGGCATCAATCAACACCTTACACGATCAATCTGACATCAATGTACTTACCTAAGAAAAGTCAGTGCATATTGGCCAATACGATTAATAACGTAACACTTAGCATAAAATACAATGTATCACATAATATTGTAGACATAGTGTATTATAGTTATTGGTCACTTTAAGCGATCCATCTAGCGCCAATCGTCAGTTCAATCTGTGTGTGTGACAGATTGATGACAAAAAAAAATCTGGATACTAATACGTAATCCATTTCAATCTATTCTGGCATCAATGAACACCTTACACGATCAATCTGACATCAATGTAACAAAGGTCACGGACTGAACTGACGGCAAATGCGGATCGTCTAAATTGTCACCGGCAGCAGGCTTGGATCTAGGATTTAGTTGAAAGGAGGGGGGGTGGGGATCTTAGCTTACTTCACGTGGTAAAACATTAACTAAATAAAGTTGCAAGGAGCTTGTCATGCATTGTGTACTGAATGAAACCAGAAATTCAAAATACAAGCTAGTTGCTGCACTATTTTCCGAGAACCGCCCTCTCTCCTACGTGAGTATAGATGAGATTCGGCTCGACCCCCCCCCCCCTCTTTTAATGCCTTATTATTTTATTTGTTTCAATCATCATCATCAGCCATTTAATGTGCCCATTGGCCCCTGCCTCTATTATGTTATGGATGGATAAGGAGAATGGGCCATGAACCACCACGTGGGCCCACGGCGGAAAAATACAGCCGGGACCAACAGCTTAACGTGCCTCCCGAAGCACGCAGGAGCTCGAGATAATATATTGGTCACCCATCACGTGACCGACCATTGCGAAAGTTGCTTAACTGTTGTTAAGTTAGTTGCTGTTGTTTCTATACAACATAGCTAATACGTAATACTTAGCATACTATAGTAACAATGTAGGTATCACATAATGTTGAAGTAATATTATACAGGGTGTTAGGGGCGCCGTTGCAAAAACTTAAACCATGGCTTCAGACCAACATGCTGAACAACGTACAGCAAGAATTTTTGTCGGAAATGAAAAAAAAAATCTACTTTTTATACAAATTTAGCAACTAATCGAGACATTATGTATGGAGAGTCGAAATATTTTTTTCATTTCCGACAAAAATTCTTGCTGTGCGTTGTTCAGCATGATGGCCTGAGGCCATGGTTAAAGTTATTGCAACGCAACGGTGCCCCTAACACCCTGTATAATATTGATGAGGTATTTTCAACAAGGTTACATTTATTTTGATGTTCTTTTACAACTTCACTATCCAAAAATATCTTTAAAAAAAACATCACATCAATCTAGACATAGTTGTTTATGGCGTCCAAACAAACATTCAGGCTTTTCCATAAAGTTAATATACCTATCGGAATAGAGAAACAAAGGGCTGAGCGAGCGGGATGTCACTAGCAACAACACTGTGAGATAAAAGGAGATGCGTGATGCAACGTAAACAGAACCGTTTTTGGCTACTGTTTGACAGTTCGTCAGCACTTATCAGCACGCTGAGAATTTAGGTATTTTATTTTTTTTGGATTTTACGTGCAATCTTAGATATTTTTAGCCAATATTGATATGGAAACATGGTGAATTGCTCAGTTATTGATTGTTGTACAACACAACGAAATAATCCCGCAAAATGTTCAGTTCACAGGTAAATTATTCCAAACCGACACCTCCCTTCCTAAGGTTTATTTTTGCCAATGCGCTTCGAATTTAAAGCAAGAAGTGTGATAATGCTCTTCAACAAACATTTATTTATGTAACAAGCAAATATTGATTACACATAATGCAGTATTTACGAATATTTTGTGTAAAGAAATAATTTTCGTTTTACACTAGGGCTGCATCAAGTTATCGATATTTCGTGTACACTGTCTATCACGTGGTAAAAAATGAATATGTATTAGGTACTGTAATTAAAGTACCTGTAAGACGTTTAGATATGAATTACCTGGGAATGTAATTCCATTTAAGATACTTAACTGATCCATAGGTATCAGTTTTTGACTGTTAGAATAGGTACCTACATATACTATCATTAGTAATATAATTATCTTTCAGATTACACACTAACTTGGATACCAGAAACTAACTGGACTAAATTGATTATTATGCAGTAAGCATTTTGATGAAAAATATTTCCAAACGCGAGAGGTGAAACGTACTATCACTGTGGAAGCACCAACAAATTGTTCAAAGGATTGTGCGAAGCATGGCCGGGTCGCTAGTGTATAATAAATGATTTAAAATCTCTGGGAGTTTTTCTTAAATATGCATACTTCACCGCAGAATCGAAGTTTTAGCCATGCAAAATCCCTTCCCAAGATGGGAATTTTAGTTATATTAATAATATTACTATATATTAATATATTATTATTAGACGACCTCCGTGGCTGAGTGGTGTACGCACCGGTTTCAAGGTGTCGCTATCTCTAGAGGTCCCGGGTTCGATCCCTGGGGGGTACCGCGTAACTTTATGGATATGAAGTTCATACGTTTTTTGAAATTTTAAGTCAATTTTATAAAGAAAATAGCTACTATCAGTTCCTTGTTTTGTGACGTCGCTCGGGTATAACGATAGCTAGCTAGCAACGTTCAACAGAACAAAGCCGCAAAAATCTATCAAAATAAGAAATTCAAATGACAGTTGAAACCCATGTCCATATCCATATTTTTTAGCCGGTAGCCCCCCAGGGGGGCTACCGCATAACTTTATGGATATGAATTTCATACGTTGAACTTTAAGTCATTTTATAAAAAAAATAGCTACTATAAGTTATTTGTTTTGTGACTTCGGGTATAATGATAGCTAGCTAGCAACGTTCAACAGAACAAAGTAGCAAAATCTATCAAAATAAGGAATTCAAGTGACAGTTGAAGCCGATACCCATATCCATATTTTTTAGCCGGTAGCCCCCCAGGGGGGCTACCGCGTAACTTTATGGATATGAACTTCATACGTTTTTGGGAACTTTAAGTCAAATTTATAAAGAAAATAGCCGCTATCAGTTCCTTGTTTTGTGACGTTGGGTATAACGATAACTAGCTAGCAACGTTCAACAGAACAAAGCAGCAAAAATCTATCAGAATAAGGAATTCAAATGACAGTTGAAGCCCATACCTATATCCAGATTTCTTAGCCGGTAGCCCCCTGGTCGGGTAAATGTTGAAAACTATTTTTTCTATATTTCCTCGGGTCTGGGTGTATGTGGTAATTACCCGTCGTTGTTTCTAATTTCCATAATAATAGTGCTTAAGCTACTATACTTTGGTATTGGAACAATGAGTGTGATCGTGTCCAATATATATATATTTATTACTGTAATTATTTAATATTACCTATCGATATCGATATTAATCTGAAAAGCGACATGACGCACATCACTGACACGCATACATAAACAATTTTACACACACAAATGCGATCCAATTTCGGTTTCGTTTGACAGCTCGTGGTTGTTCCTCTATTCCGATAGGTATATTAACTTTATGGGCTTTTCATTAAATACGTATTTTCAACAAGGTGTCAATGGCACCCTGTTACATTTATTTTGATATGTTCTTTTAAAACTTCACTATCCAAAAATATCTTAAAAAAACATCACATCAATCTAGACATGGTTGAAGTATGATTGCAACATATTACACAAACAAGATGTTTGCATTATCGCGCATTTACAGAAAATTGGAACACACGCGTAGCATTCTCAGCAATCTAGAATAAGATCGCTTACTAAGATAATGTATCTTTAATTGTACTCAATATTATTATCTCAATATACATCTTGACACCGAACAATTCACATCTCTTTTATTACCTTAGCCTCGGTAAAGCGTCATACCTCTTCATGGCGACCCTTTGCCAACCGAACTTATAAATTTTTGCGGGAAAATCATTACTACATGGAGCAGCAAAGCAAAATTTTCAACACCATACTAGCAGCAGTCTTCGTTGCGGTGCTATTTGGCTCTACACTTCTGTTCATCGCATTACTTGGGAAGACAAAACAATAATATGGGAGCACCACAAAGTAAAGAAGAAGTTATCATCGCACAAACCGCCAGCGGCGACGCCCAAGCAACGCAGAAAACTTCAAGCCAGCTCACTACAACAGAAATTTTACTATCCGTCATACTGCTTCTCATCGTTATACTCATCATTTACGCCTGCATCCGGAAAATTTGGGACCGAATTGTCAACCGACTCCGTAGAGAATTCAACAGCGCAGTTCTAAGAAACACAATATCTTCCGTGGAACTGGCAACGACGTCGACTCAACCATCAACGTAGACCAGGAGGTGTCCAGGGTAGAAACCCGGCCCATTGTACGAGGGGCAAGGGAAATCCCAGCCCGATCTTCAGTTAGCTGTTTCAAGCGGTCCAGGAACCCATCTTAGAAGTCTGAAGATCCTACACACTCAAGGAGCATGAGAAAACCCCCAGCCCGCAGCCCTAGCCCCCACACGCCACGCCGGTCACCACATACCTACTCATCGTGCAGAGACGTAATTATTTTATTCGCGCGCTATAATGCCACCGTAAGTCGTAAGTTATTTTATACCTAAACGTTTTAAATAATATGTAGGATTACATTTTTTTTTCTTATTAGATAATGTCATTTATTATTTCCGATTTAAATGAATTGCATAAGAAACTATTGTATATTAAAGATAATTTAGTAAAACTAGGACCAGATAGACGTCAAAAAGAGTTAGGTTTTACGAAATTTAATGAAGCGAAACTTGAATACGCGAAATTAGAGTATATTTTAGCTCAAGTACATAATGTTCGATATGATGATGGGTTTGCAATGAAAACGCTTGTACACTTGACACTGGGTTTATTTAACACTTTGCACATAGATTAGGTACACAATTTAAGCACTTTATAGGAAATACTAATTATTTAACGTGGAGCCGACATGGCTCGTGACTTTGGTCCGGCAAAACAGGATGAGACGCCAGAGGCGACATCTATTGTCATTTCAAGAATTTAGTATGAAAATACTAAACATACTCGCCCCCACAAATAAAGTCATGCAAAGTAATGAAATCAATAGTGGGGCAAAACTACAATCTACTTTAGTTTTAATAACCAAAATTTAAGTATAGAAAGGTAACATTATAATATTACTTTGTTCTACAATATCATAAACTTAAACTAATATTTATCAACACTAATATGTAATGCTAGTAGCTACATTTTATATAAACAAGTAAGGTAAACAACAAATCATAAACTAATAACTTATTGTTAAATTCTAAGTATATCTTTACTTCTAGATATAAGGCTTAGATATATTAGACATAGTACTTTATTTTATTATTAGGTAACTTATAACTAAATTAAATTTTTCAAAAATTTTCATTAGCAGGTAGCAAAATCAGTTTATGTATTGGTCTTACAAATTCACCTTTTGATGTGCGAACACATACAGAACGAACAAGTTTATCCGATTTATTTAAATTTGTAGAAATTATTTTCCCCAGGGGCCAAAATGTGGGCAATGTACATTCATCTTTTATTATAACTAAATCGCCAACTTTTATATTAGCTTTAATATCTAACCACTTGTTTCTAGTTTGCAATTCTGACAAGTAATTAAAGTAAAACTGTTTCCAAAATCTTTGCTTATAAAACATTACTTTCTGATACATATTTAATCTGCTTTCATTCCTATCCAACAGGCTTGGTTCTGGTACATCAGTAATGGAAGCCCCGATGATAAAGTGAGCTGGGGTTAGACATGCAAGATCGTCAGGAACATCTTTAATTGGACACAATGGTCTTGAGTTTAAGATGCCTTCTATTTGAACCAAGACTGTGTACAATAATTCGTATGTTAATTTAGTTGTAAATAAATGTCTTTTTAACAATGACTTTACAGATTTTATTCCGGACTCATAAATTCCTCCCATATGACTGGCCAAGGGTACTGTAAACTTAAACTCTACATTATGGTTAGTACAAAAGTTTACAATATTGCTATATGAAGTATCATTTTGAAACATTTTATACAATTCATGTAATTGAGTTTTTGTACCTTTAAAGTTAGTTGCATTGTCACTATAAATACACTGTGGAACGCCCCTACGTGATATGAATCTCTTTAGACAACAAATAAATGTTTGACTACTTAGATCAGTTGCTAGTTCCAAGTGAATTGCTTTTGTAGCCAGACAAACAAATAAACATATGTAGCCCTTGGTATATTTACAGTTTCGTGTCATGGCGCTCCTAGTTTCTATTGCACCACTGAAGTCAACACCTACGTGTAAAAATGCTCTTTTTAAAGTTACTCTTGGAGCTGGGAGACTAGACATTTGCTGATTACAGGTTTGACCTCTGAATCTAGTGCATCGAGTACAAGAATGAATTATTTTCTTTACTTCATTTCTACCATTGATTACCCAATACTGTAGTCTGATGTGACACAGTGTGTTTTGTATGCCAGAATGAAGTAATTTTAAGTGATAGTGTCTTATAATAATTGATGTTATAGGATCTTTAGCAGGCAAAACTATGGGGTGTGCTTGTGTGTATGGTATGTCTGAATGTTGAATGCGACCACCCATTCTTATTACATTTTGCTCATCAAGAAAAGGGTTAAATTTTCTCAAAGGACTGGATTTAAATGTAAATAAGGTTTGTTTGCTGCTATTTATAGATGAAAGCTCCAAAATTTCTTTAGAAAATGCCTTGTTCTGAACGGTTTGAATTAAAAACATAGTGGCTCTATTTTTCTCTGAAACAGTTAGATAAGAAGGTAATTTATTTATTTTATTTTTTACTATGTCAATGAATCGGAAAATATAAGCTATAATTCTTACTAACTTTGTGAATTCTGAATGTCTGCAAAATGTGTCATAAAAATAAGTGTAATTAACCTGTTGTGTAGCTGTAATACTTGTAATAGGTATTTTATGATTGGTTTGAGGTGCTAAGTCATCTATCACTGCTGTGTTTACAACCTTTTGATTGAAGATGGGCCATGATGTTTGGTTTTCCATTAACCAAGGAGGTCCTTGCCACCATAGTTTACAAGTGGGCAAGTCTTTTGGCATCACACCTCGTGTAATTAAATCTGCTGGATTGTGTTTAGTGTTTATGTAATGCCAATCATTGTTACAAGTATTTTCGACAACTTTATAAAGGCGGTGTGAAACATATGTGTCATGTTTGTTGTTATATGGTGCTTTGATCCAGTGAAGAACAATAGATGAATCTATGAACAAAAATGTTTTATTAATTTGAATTTTACCTTTTATAGCACTTATAAATTTGTTATAAATATCTGCAAGCAATACAGCTCCACATAGCTCCAAACGTGGTATTGTTTGCTGTCTTTTAATAGGTGACACTTTTGACTTGGCTAATATCAGGATACAAGTAGGACGTTTATTATGATATTCTGCTTTTAAATACAGACATGCTCCATATGCATTCTTCGATGCATCGCAAAAGCCAATTAATGTTATTAAGAAAGGTTGCTCTGTAAAATACCATCTGGGAACTTCTATACATTTAAGTTGTTTTAATTGATTAGTGAAATTTTTCCATAATATCTGTAATTTTGCTGATATTAAAGAATCCCAGTCTGTGCCATTTTTCCAAATGTCTTGCATTAGAATTTTTGCTATTATTACTGCTGGGGCTAGAATACCTACTGGATCAAATATTTGTGCTATCTGTGATAAAACATTTCTTTTGGTAGGTTTACTTTGTGTTATGTCTGGAATATGAACTTGAATTGTGTCTTGAGTGGGTGACCATTGCAGACCAAGAGTTTTGATAAACTCTGGCTTACTAAACTCGTAGGTAGTATGCTGTGAGTTGAAATTGTCTTGTACAGTATGTTTCAATGTATGAGTATCTGTTATAGGAACTGAAAACTTTTCTAATATTTGAAGACAATTACTCGACCATTTATGTAATTGAAATCCAGCTTTGCTAAGCAGGTCTTTCAATTGAGAACATACCTGAGTACATAGCTCAATTGAGCTATCACTTTGGATGAAGTCATCCATGTAAGAGCTATTTTGTATACATTCAGCAGCTAAACTATGACTTTCTTTAAACTTTTCAGCTAAATCTAATAATGTACGACATGCTAAATAAGGTGCACTTTTTGTACCATAGGTCACAGAAGCTAGTTCTATGCACTGCAGCTGATGAGAATCAGGATCTCTCCATAAGATTCTTTGTAATTTTCTCTGCTCAGGATTTACAAAAATACATCTAAACATTTTAATTATATCACAACAAAACGCATATTGAAACAATCTGAAACGCAGAACAATATCAAGTAGATCATTATATAGATTAGGACCTTCATAGAGCAAATCATTCAAGGATATTCCTGTAGAAGATTTCGCGCTAGCATTAAAAACAACTCGTAATTTAGTAGTTTTGCTTTCAGGTCTTATAACAGGTAAGTGAGGTAAGTAAATAGAATCTTTGTCATTTGGTGTAAATTCCTTTATATAATAGGCATGGCCGAGCCTTATATAATCATCTATGAATGTTTTATATTGGGTGAGCAAGCAAGGATCTTTTCTAAATCTAGACTCTAGTTGTAACAAGCAACGGTATGCCAAATTAAAAGAATTACCAACATCATGTAATTTGTCACTTTGAAGTGGCAATGTAACTGTATATCTACCATTGTTATCTATTATTGTTGTTGTTTGGTACAGCTCCTCACAGTACTTGTTCTCGGGAGACTGTAGCTTTCTTGTGTTAGTTTCTTCCTGCTCCCAAAATGATTGTAGAAGTTGATCTGTGGAGTGTAATGAGGACATGCTAATATGCAAGGCAATGTTGTGATTGGAACTGTCACAAGTATATGAACCGGACACAATCCAACCAAAAACAGTATTTATCAGTATAGGTAGGTTGGGGCCAAGCTTCAAATAACCTGTTTGTAATATAGTATAGAAAAGTTCTGCACCAATGAGTAAATCGATAGAGCTTGGCACAAAAAATGATGGGTCGGCTAATTTGCATGCTTGTGCGTGAGGAACATTCCATTGAGAAGTAGAAATGTACTTATGTGGCAAAGGTACAGTTATGTTATCCATCACTAATAATGATAAGTTTGCCTGGTAGTTATTATGACGTGAAGCTATGTATGTATTGATGCTATTTTGTAAAATATTATTTGTTTTGCCAACTCCGTGCACATTACAAACACTTTTTGTAAATGGAAGGTTTAAAGCGGCTGCCATTTTGCTAGTTATTATGTTAACTTCACTTCCAGAGTCTAGTAAAGCCCGTGCATTTATCCACTTTCCATTTACATCTTGAAGTTTTACAATAGCCGTAGAGAGCAATATTTGTTTGTAAGCATTAGATACAAGTGTTGTATGCTGTGTGCTGTGTTCAGCGCTTGTAGAAGCTTGAGCTGTGTGATAGTCTTGTGTGTTAGTGTAGATGCTGTGTTCAGCTAGTGTAGAGGATTGAATGATATCATTTGTATGTATGGGTTCTTGAGTATTGCAATTGGTATTTGTAGGAGTGTGCGATGCAAGGCTAGGCACTGTATTATGATTGAGAGTTGAAGACAATGATGCAATAGTTTGAGGTGCACTTAATGACACTGAACTAACCTGCTGTTTATGGCTGTCATCTTCCATATGTAAACTTGTATGATGTCTGCGGCGACAAGTAAAGCACTGGTACTTCGAACACTTATGGTTAGCACGGTAAGGCTGTAAACAGTTAAAACACAAAGTTTTAGATCTGACAAAATCAATTCGTTGAGGTACAGTCATTTGCAAATAGTTGGGACATTTATGTAAATTATGACTCTGTTTACAAAGTATACAACAAGTAGTTAGATTTGACTTGACATTGGTAACAATATAAGATTTAGCATTATGCATTTTATCACTATTTCTGTCACCTAGTAATTCAAAAGCTGTTCTTCGTTGATTAAGAAAATCTAATAAGTCTGATAGTTTTGCAATGGAATTGTCTTTTCGACTGATTTCCCATGATGCTCTTAGAGAGTTGTCTAATTTCTGTGATATCAAAAATACTAAAATTACATCCCACTTATCAACTTCTAATTTGATAGCTCTTAAAGAATCTAGGCTTTGCTGTAGAGTAACTAAAAAATCTTTGAGATTATGCTTAGTTATAACACAAAAATTGACAATAGCTTTTAAATGAAAATTAACAATAAGAGTCTGATTGTCATACCTTTTAGATAGGATTTCTAATGCCTTACTGTAATTTTCTTCCGTTATCAGTAATGACGAAATCAACCCGGCGGCTTCTCCCCCTAAGGCGGACTTAAGGTACTGCAACTTGTTTACTGCCGGTAAGTCAGCCCCATCCACGGATGAATAAAAAATATTCTTGAACGTTGTCCATTCCTTTAGGTCGCCATCGAATTTGGGCAGCTCGAGTTGCGGTAGTTTCACCTTTGGCTTCCTGATTTCTGAACAGTCATACATCATCGTGCTGTGAAGCGATTCTCTGGGGTTTCGCGAAGCATGTAGCGAAGGAGGACCCATAATGATATTATCAATTTTTGCTTTTGTAGAGAAGTATTTTTCTTCAGTTACTTGGCGTTCCTGTTCGTGAAATGGCTGCCGTTCCTCGCCGTTGTCTTTGCATTCGATCATGAACTGTATTTCTTCGTATTTTGCCATGATGGCATCCAGCTCATTCAGCCTCACTCGCAATTCGGACGGCTGCTGCTGCGCTGGATTGAACGCTTGTACATAATTTGTTAACCTCGTGAGTTTGCCTTTCACTGAAGCACGTTGTAGCTTGAGCGTTTCGAGATCCAAATCGGGAGCCATCCTAATATTTCACGTTCAATAGTAAGTAATAACACGTAAATTGGTATTTTAACGATATTGTTAAACACTAGTATTCCTATTTTGATAAATTGATGGATATTGAGCCGTAGTTTTATAAATTGTTTGTGGCACTTGTAGCACATACAACGTAGAAAAAACAAAATGGACGGATAATGTTCTGTTCATACGTAATTTTGTTGAGAGTGACTTGTAGTAGTCTGACGTGAGCAGTGGTCGCTGCACGCTGATTGGTTGTAGTTCCGTGACTCCGTGTGTCGGTAAAGTAGTTTGTGCTGTTTCGCCGAAAGTTGCCGATGATGGCGCAAGTTTGTATAGCCAATTCAACTTCCCGAGATCTTTCTAGATGGCGCTGGTTGGGTTTTGTTGAGCGATTTCGTTCGCGAAGTCGAATGTCGATCGAATCGATTTCTTGCCCGCGCCGCGTTGCGCTGCAACTTCACTCCGCAAACAAAATGGCGATCTTTTCACTTTTCGTGATTCAATGAACCGAAGGACCACTTTTAATGTTCGATATGATGATGGGTTTGCAATGAAAACGCTTGTACACTTGACACTGGGTTTATTTAACACTTTGCACATAGATTAGGTACACAATTTAAGCACTTTATAGGAAATACTAATTATTTAACGTGGAGCCGACATGGCTCGTGACTTTGGTCCGGCAAAACAGGATGAGACGCCAGAGGCGACATCTATTGTCATTTCAAGAATTTAGTATGAAAATACTAAACACATAATTTAGTTGAAAAATCGGAGGTATCAACTAAAGATATAACTTTAATTAATAAAATAGCAAATGACATTCAGATCATTTATGACAAAATTATTTCTTTAGAGACTTTAAGTGTTAGTAGTATTTCAAAAATGGCAGAAAAAGATAAATTTGACTTGAAGACAGCCATTGCACTTTTACCAACGATGACAGGTCAAGAACACGTCACTAAATCTCTAATTGATGGTATACAATTATATAGTTCAATGATCAGCGATGCTACTCATGGGTTACTTATTGATTTTGTGATTAAAACTAGGCTCTCTCCTAGCGCAAAATTACGTTTAAAAAGTAGTTATCCAACTATTAAAGATTTAATTAGAGATATGAATACGCATTTGATTCAGAAAAAATCTGCTGTTGCTATCCAACACAAATTACAAAACTGTCGTCAAGGTCATAGGTCGATCGAGTCATTCGGCTCGGAACTAGAACAACTTTTTGTGAATTTAACCATAGCACAAGCGGATGACGACGCTACTAAGTTTGAAGTATTGCGTCCCATTAATGAAAAGGTTGCAATCAAGCGCTTTTCAGATGGATTAGTGAATCAGAAGCTTAGTACTATCATAGCATCACGTCACTTTGATTCTTTACCAGAGGCTATAAGAACTGCCCTAGACGAGCAGTCAATGTCTACCAGACACGAGGAAGTTATGAACATTAAAAAGTTTCATACTCGTAATTTCTCACGCACACCTACTAATTATCCGCGTCAGCCAAGTAATTATTCTAATAAATATAGTTACTATAATAGATTTAGCGCAAACAATAGGTACGCTGCCGGAAACACGAGACCACAACAAGGTAAGTACATGTCGCGAGACTCCCGCGCCGCGCAAGGAACACAATCACGTTCACGTGACCGCGGTCGGCCGAGCCCGCGCCCGCCGCGCTCAGCTGTGCCTTTTCAACGTGTGCAGTACGCTAGCCACGAGCAATCGACCAATAGTGAGTCACAAGCGCGTTCTGAGCCCCAGAACGATAATAATTTAGATTTTTTTCGTTCCTACTGAAAATTATGTTTTAAACTACAATAATAGTAGTACCGTAACTTTTAACGTAAGTAATAGCAATATCGATCTTTTAGTCGATAGCGGAGCAAGCCTTTGTGTTTTAAAATACGAATGGTTATGCGATTATCCGAAGTTATTGAATTTAATTACATTTGAGAAGTTAGTTATAAAAGGTGTTAGCGGTAAACTAGTATCTGAAGGATATATTTACTTAGATTTGTCTTATAATGGGTTAGTTTTTAGAGAAAAAATGTATGTGTTTAAAAATATGTCTTGTTCTGCAAATGGTATTTTAGGTGATAATTTTTTGAAACGCTATCAAGCTATAATTAACTATAAAGAAAATACTTTGCTTTTAACTAAAGATAGTAATTATGTGTCTATACCTATATTGAGTCACTATAGACATTTGATACCGCCACGATGTGAGGTAATAAAATATATACCTACATCGTTAGGCGACGATTGTGTTTGTTTATCTAAAGAGATACAGAAAGGAGTTTTTATAGGAAGTATAATAGCGAAACCTTGTAATGGTCGCATGCCAGTAAGGATATTAAACACCACTGAGAAAGAAGTTGATCTAGATCTTACCGATTTAGAGACTTTTTCATTGAATGATTTTGAAGTCTGTAATTTTGAAAAAGAGGAGGTTTCTGTCGATCGTGTAAAAACATTATTAGGATTATTAAATTTACCTGAACTGAATTTAGAAGAAAAACGAAGTATTGAGAGTATTTGCGCTAAGTACGCAGATGTTTTTCATCTGCCAGGCGACAAACTCTCTTGTACAAACCTAATGACCCATAATATAACTTTAAAACCTAATGTCTCGCCAGTTTATGTCAAGCCACATAGATTACCGTTCGCACTAAGGAAGGAAGTTCAGAAACAGATAGATATTATGCTCGAAAATGATATTATAGAAGAGGCTACGTCAGAGTGGTCTAGTCCCGTCTTGCTTGTACCAAAAAAAACAGATAGGTCAAACGAGAAACAATGGCGATTAGTTATAGATTACAGGCAGTTAAATAATCGTATTGAGGACGACAAATTCCCTTTGCCTAATATAACTGATATCTTAGATTCGCTTGCAAATAACATTTATTTTTCAAAATTAGACCTTTCGCAAAGCTATTATCAGTTATCTTTAAGCGAAGATTCACGAAAGTACACAGCTTTCACTGCTGGTGATAAAATTTTTCAGATGAAACGCTGTCCCATGGGTCTCCGGACATCTGCGAGTGTATTTTCACGTCTTATGACTATTGCAATGTCAGGCTTAAATTATAAAAAGGCTTTTATTTATTTAGATGATTGCGTAATTTTCGGGAAATCTATAGAAAACCACAATAAAAACTTAATTAGTATACTAGAGAGATTTAGAAAAGTTAACTTAAAATTAAATCCTATGAAGTGTGAATTTTTGCGAAACGAAATAATATATCTAGGACACAAAATAACTTCTGATGGAATTTTACCAGATGAAAGTAAAATTGCAACCATGCAAAACTATCCAGTGCCGATGAACTGCGACGATGTCAATCGTTTTGTCGCGTTTGCAAATTACTACAGACGATTCATACCGAACTTTGCAAACATTGTTTATCCTTTAAATCAATTAAGAAAAAAGAATGTACAGTTTCTATGGTCATCAGAGTGTCAAACGGCATTTGAAAAATTAAAATCAGCATTAATTCAACCCCCTATTTTATCTTATCCAGATTTTTCAGAAAGTAACATCTTTCGGCTACAAACAGATGCTTGTAAGACAGGTTTAGGATCTGTTTTATCTAACATGAACGGTCAAGTAGTCGCGTATGCGAGTAGAAACCTGAAACCCGCCGAGACGAGATATCCCATCATAGAATTAGAACTTTTAGCAATTGTTTGGTCTGTGAGACATTTTCGCCCTTATTTATATGGACGTAAATTTAAAATTATAACAGACCACAAACCGTTAATTTATTTATTTAACTTGAAAGACCCAACAAGCAGACTTACTAAATTCCGATTATTCCTAGAGGAGTATGATTTTGAAATAGAGTATGTTCCAGGACGAAACAATGCAGCTGCAGACGCATTGAGTCGCATACCTATTACATCTTCTACTTTAAAATCATTACATCAAAACACAGTATCAGTTTTAACTAGAGCACAAAGTAAAAAATTAAAAACCCCCACTGATTCTTCTTCAGAGAGCTCCACCAGCACTAGGCCTGATCAACCTATTGCGGTAGAACTTCTCAAGAAACCCGATGACGTAACTGAATTAAGTTTTAATCAATTAAAGTTTGACAATTATTCAAAGTCTAAAGATAGCATTATTTCTAATGCAAGTTGTTACGTTTACGTACCTTCGCAATCAGCGATATATCTGAGTACCCGATCGTCATCTACCCCAGAGGTGTTAGCGAGGGACTTAGAGTCATTATGTCAAAAAATAGGCATACATGAGGTACTTATTATTAAAGAAAAATGTAACGAGAGTAAAATCAAAAGTCTTGTACAAGCAACAAAAAGAATTAACTCTGTTACCCCGCGCTTTCTCATAACAAAAAATATATTAAGAATATATGATAGTGAACAAAAAAGAGTAATACTAAATGATTTCCATCTATTACCTACCAGCGGACACGCAGGAGTTAATAGAATGATGAACAACATTAAGCAATATTATTTTTGGCCAGGTTTGAGTAATGATGTAAAACTTTTTGTTAAAAATTGCCATCAATGTCAATATCATAAGCATAGTAATAAACATATTAAGCAGCCCTTAACCATAACATCAACAGCCCACTCATCATTCGAAAGAATTAGTTTGGATATAATGGGTCCACTCGATGTTGATGACTATAATAATAAATATGTATTGACATTACAATGCGATTTAACCAAATTCGTTGAAGCGTATCCATTACCTAGTAAAGACTCGGTCACAGTTGCTCAATCTTTTACCAATAATTTCATTTTACGTTATGGTATTCCTAGAGAAATATTGACTGACCAGGGAACCGAATTCATGTCATCAGTGATGTCCGAAACATGTTCTCTATTACATATTAAAAAATTAAATTCTACGGCGTACCATCACGAAACTGTAGGCGCTTTAGAAAATACTCATAAAACCCTAGGAGCTTTTCTGAGAATCCAGTGTAATAATTATAAACATAACTGGAGCACCTGGATTCCATATTGGTGTTTTTCTTTTAATACCACAGTGCATAGTGAAACTAAATATACGCCTTTCGAATTAGTTTTTGGAAAAATTTGTAACCTTCCAAATAATTTACAATCAGAAATCGACCCCTTATATAACTATGACAGTTATCCCCGAGAACTTAAGTATCGTTTACAACAAGCGCAATCCGACGCACGACGTAACTTGATACAATCTAAAGAGAAAAGAAAATTATTGTATGATAAAACTAGCAATAATGTTACCTATCAGTTAGGCGATTTGTTATTATTAAAGAACCAAGTAGGAAATAAATTAGATAGTATTTACAATGGCCCTTATAAAGTTTTAAGAGATATGACGTCTAATGTAGAAATTTTAAAAGAAAATAAAGCTATAATTGTGCATAAGAATAATACCAAACCATTCAATAAATAACTATTTTATTTGATACGTAATTATAAGTATAGGTACTTAATTACATACCATGTTACTTAACACTTTGTTATTGTTATGATTAAGTGTAAAATGTGAAGCTTCCGTTTTAATTCAATACCATTTCAATTCGATACCATTTTAATTAGATACAATTTTAATTAGGTATATTGTTTATATTGTAAAACGTTTTTGTATTAGTACGATTTAATAAATGAAATAGTTTTAACTTTGCTATGTTGATAATGTTTAAATTTTGTTTACTTATTTTACTTAAGTAATTAAATTTTGGTTAAGTTCGTTAAAGTCAATGTTACGAGTCTGTTCCTTTTTGCAGGGAGGGGATGATCCTTCCACTTTTTCAGGGGAGATGAAGTATGATTGCAACATATTACACAAACAAGATGTTTGCATTATCGCGCATTTACAGAAAATTGGAACACACGCGTAGCATTCTCAGCAATCTAGAATAAGATCGCTTACTAAGATAATGTATCTTTAATTGTACTCAATATTATTATCTCAATATACATCTTGACACCGAACAATTCACATCTCTTTTATTACCTTAGCCTCGGTAAAGCGTCATACCTCTTCATGGTTGTTTATGGCGTCCAAACAAACATTCAGGATATTCAGTAAATACTGTGAATATTAAGATTACTTTTATTAATACATGGAAATTGCCACAATTTACTTTTGTTTTAAAATTTACCAGTGACCATTTATATAATTTGTAATTCCAAAACCGTCTTCAAAAGCTATCTTTAAGCGCCATCTTTAGAATAACCAGTGCCCATAGAGAATAGACGATTATCCCAAAATGGCGACAGGTCATTATTCATTCGATCTCTCTTTGGATTTGTCTAGGTTTTAATTGCACAAAGCGGTTTGAGCTTTGAGTTTGTATTTTCCAATTTGTCTTTGCTCGGAAAGAGCTTTATTTATTTGATTGTATCAGACGTCACCTGGCGGAAGTCCCTAACCATTATGAAAAATAAATAATTTATAGCTGTCTTCCGCAAATAATCACAAAACGTGCACCTTCACCGATCACACTACTCAAAACGTGCATCTTCAACGATCATACTCTACACGTATTTCGCCCCAACACGGGGCATCTTCAGGAGATGTTTGACCGTATGCAATCCATATGATCGGTGATCCGTATGATCGGTGCTGGATTGCATACGGTCAAACATCTCCAGCGGCGAAACACGTGTAGAGTAGTTTGATCGGTGAAGGTGCATGTTTTGAGTAGTGTGAACGGTGAAGGTGCACGTTTTGAGTAGTGTGAACGGTGAAGGTGCATGTTTTGAGTAGTGTGAACGGTGAAGGTGCACGTTTTGAGTAGTGTGAACGGTGAAGGTGCACGTTTTGTTTATTTGCGGAAGAAAGCTAAGTATATTTTTTTTTTATTTACTTTATTTGCTACTTTATTATTTACTAGCGGCCGCCCGCGGTTTCACCCGCGTGGTTCCCGTTCCCGTGGGAATATCGAGATAAAAAGAACATATAAACCTTCCTCTTGAATCACTCTATCTATTAAAAAAAATCGCATCAAAATCCGTTGCGTAGTTTCAAAGATTTAAGCATACAAAGGGACATAGGGACAGAGAAAGCGACTTTGTTTTATACTATGTAGTGATTGCGAATGGTATGAATATATTTTATGATTTGATAGATATACTTATATACCTCAATAGCGACAGGAGCTTTCCCTCATCATTGGAAGCATGCCCTGGTAACTCCTCTTCCTAAGGTTGAGCGTCCCGTTGAGCTGAAGGACCTAAGACCTATCAGTATTCTTCCATTTCTGTCCAAAATACTGGAAAAGGCGGTCTACGTACAATTGTTGCAATATGTTGAGGACAATAAAATACTTCCAGAACATCAGTCAGGCTTTCGTAAAAACCGTGGCACATCAACTGCTCTGCTTGATGTCGTTGATAATATCCTGTCAGAGCAGGACACTGGCAAAGGCACTATTCTTGCCCTGCTGGACTTTTCACGTGCTTTTGATAGTATAAATATACCACTTCTACTGGCCAAACTTAAATATTACGGCTTAGATAACTTATCGCTGACCTGGTTTAGCAGCTATCTCTCGAATCGGTATCAGTCGGTGAATCTGGCGGGTAGAAGCAATAACGTGGCTGGTAGAGGCAGCATCGGTGCAAGTCTGTCTGAACCTAAGCCCGTGACGTGTGGAGTACCTCAGGGTTCTATCCTGGGACCTCTTTTATTTATTTTATTTAGCGCAGATCTTCCGAATGTCTTAGAATACTGTAAGTATCATTGTTATGCCGACGATGTTCAACTTTATATTTCCGAAAAGCCTGGTGATACTCTAGATGCCATAAGGAAAATGAACAGCGACCTTCAAAGGATCGCTCAGTGGTCGGTTGATAATGGGCTCCTTCTTAACCCCTTGAAATCGAAGTTCATGGTGATAGGGACAAAAGGTCAAATTAGTAAAATAGAGAGCTTTAAACCCTTTCTTATTATCAATGGACAAAGACTGGAGAAAGTTGAAGAGGTTCGGAACTTAGGCATCATCTTTGACAAATATTTACGATTTGAAAGTCATGTTGTAGGTCAGGTTAAGAGCTGCTTGTACCGATTAAAAGTTTTGTACAAGATTCGTCAGTTTTTGAGTGAAAAGGTTCGCATTGCTTTGTGTGAGTCCCTCATTCTGTCCCGACTCAATTACGGCGATATTGTGATTGGACCTCGTTTGCTGGCAAGAACACAGAAACTACTACAGCGTGTTCAAAATGCTTGTGGTAGGTTTTGCTTTTACATTCCACCTCGAACTCATGTAACGCCTTATTTGGACCAAGCTTCTATGCTGAGGATGGAGTCACGCAGGAGAATGCATCTGCTTTGTCTCATGTTCGATTTATTAAAATTTAAAAGGCCAGAGTATTTATTTCATAAATTAAGGTTCTCGACAGCATGTGATAGATATGGAGCTAGATTTGCAAGAGCACCACTTACTAACAGTTCTCATCACACGGTCGCATTTAGAGGTAGCTTTCGATTTCAAGCTACCAAATGTTGGAATGATTTGCCACCACCCATTAGAAACCTTGCTTCGAAATACACATTCAAACAAAAACTACGTCTTCATTTATTAAAATTACAGAAGCAAGGCAATCCGACAATTTGGTAGGAATAAGTTTACTGCGACCGCTGTAGAAGCTGACCTGTTGTGTGATTGGTATTTTTGTGAAAAATAGTTAATCTTTCTTTTTCATTCACAGCTGCATGCCTATTGATTTTTATTACTCATATTTGACATAATATTAACATTTTCTTACTTTTATTTTTTACATATATTACTAATTTCCCAATGATTATTATTTTTGATTTTTATTTATAATGTTCGGATTATTAGTACTATTTTTGACATTTATAATTCAAATTCTCTAATTTTCTGATTATTACTACTGATCTTTGACATTTACTTATTTTTACCATCATTTTAATTCTGCATGTTGTCCACACACACATACACTCAAACACTTTCTCCCACTGTTATTATTTTGTTTATAATTATGTTTACCATGCGTCTCAAGGGTGATGGCTGAAAATCAGTGTTTTGCCTCCGGGCAAAAACTTCACTGAGCCTTGGCCCATTTTGCTGCTGCACATACGTACAATTCTTTCTTTTCTTTCTTTTTTCTAAAATATGTACTTTCCAATTTTGTTTATTAGGTATATTTTGTGTTTTCTGTTTTTATGTTTATCTCGGCAATTGTATGTATGTGAAATAATTCAGCAATAAACGATTTATCTATCTATCTATCTATCTATAAGTTTCTGTAGAATAATTATTTCTTAGTTAAAATTCGGTTTGGCTTTAGTTACATTTAGGTCTTTTTGTCCAGAAGTAGTTCTTCTCCACACCTGAAGTTAAGTGATGATAAGGCTGAAGGTGGAAGCGCACTACTCCCAGAACATCGTTGTTACGGCGTCAGACTTTGATAAGATGATGGTAGCTAGCCAGGCGGACTTCGAACAAGCCCTACCACCAACCAAACCGAATACAATATTTACCCCCACTAGGATCTAACCCGGGACTTCTGGGTCTCATATCGGTGGGTTGTACTGTACCTCTAGACCACAGGAGGTGGTTGAAGAATTTATTGATTTTTAAATTTTTTAGATACTGAGACTTAAAGTTGGTGTAGGTTATTTTGTGTCTTGTTATTCAGTAATCCATTGCTAATGTCTATGATAGTATTATAATATTATATTCAGCTCTATTGGAAGTCTTTTTTCCGGACAGCCAAAGGTTTGAATCCAGCTTATTATAAAAACAAATTTTATAAAAAGCTTATTTTATAGCCTACGACTAAAAGTAAACTAAATGTTATGTATATGTCGCAGCCAGCTGGTTATATCCGCCATTCAATTAAACGCCTAGGCCGATATTTTTTTTCCGTAAGCTATTTTATCTTCCCATTAGGTTGACGGAGTCACAAAAAAAAATACGCTGCGCTTCGCGATCGCCTTAAATTTCTAAATTATCACGTACTAGCGGCCGCCCGCGGTTTCACCCGCGTGGTTCCCGTTCCCGTGGGAATATCGGGATAAAAAGTACATATAAACCTTCCTCTTGAATCACTCTATCTATTAAAAAAAACGCATCAAAATCCGACATAGGGACAGAGAAAGCGACTTTGTTTTATACTATGTAGTGATTCTACAGGACTTCCGAGGGGTACATGCTGCCATACTTAACCATCCGCCGGATTCAACCATCCGCCTGCGACATATATAAAACTCTTGCGTTACTGTCTGACTGACAGATAATGCACAGCACAGCCGAAACTACTGGGCGCAAGAAGCTGTAATTTAGCATGTATGCTCTTTGGGGAGTGTAGGGGAGCTCTAAAAGAGGATTTTTGGAAATTACCCCTCTAGGCGTGTGTGGCGGGTCGTTGCGTTCCCTAAAATATGGTTGAGCGAAGCGATGGCTGGTTCATGCGTCATGCTCGTGAACGGGTGCAGCCAGTGGGAATGGGTCTGCTCTTATCTGCTTGCTTTAAAATGCGTTTTCTTTTGTTTTTATTCATTTTATTAAGAATTACATTTGAAACATGTATGGCGCAACTTGCAGTATATAGTAGAATTGTCTTTTGTTTTTAACTAATAATAGGTCTTTACCTATGAAATTGCCGTTTTGTATGGAGATTTCTGTAATTATTTTTTTTCCATACTAACGTTTTTGTTATTATTTAACGACTAATATTATGTAAATTTACAAAATTTTACACACGTATTTATGGACATTTTAACTACTAAATGACACATTCGTTAAGAGAAAAAATTTTTTTTTCACTAAGTTACAACTAATAAAGTACGAAATTCTGGAAACAAAAATAGTCGTAACTTTCGGAATAAGTTTTTTCTATGTAAATAATCAAATATCGTGGTTATTAAATTATCAAAAGTTGCTCGATACGGTCTTAATGTAACGCAATATTAAAGAAATTATATATTTCTAATATTGTAAAAGTTGTTAAGTTATATGTACAAAAGAAAAAAACGGCAATTTCATATGTAAAGACCTATTATTAAAGCTTTAAGTAGAGTTCCTAAGTACTTAATTGAAAATTGTTCACCGCTATAATCATTAGTTCGCCTATACTTAACTGTATTTATCATAACCCATTGTGTAATTGTGATGGAAACTGACCTTAGTCATACCATGTTAAGGTCATTTTTCAATTTGACGACTCTGTATGAAATAAAACAGGGAGAAAAAAACAACCCTTGGAGTTTCTTGCCGGTTCTTCTCCAAGGCCTCCCGCTGTAGGGTTTGCGAACCGATGGCGTAGCTTCTATGACGTTCACAAGTATTGTAAATAACAATCTAAATTGAATAAACAAATTTGAATCTTGAATCTTGAATCTTGAAGGGGGTAAAAAAGGGTATCCACGCAGAAGTCCACGAGCGGAGCACTAGTTTGGTATATTTTATTAAGTCACATGGTTAATAACTGTGCAAACCTCAGGAACATTCTAAAAAAATGACTGCCAAGAAAATCAAAAAGCGATTCCGCATTCAACAGCATCATCATTCATCAGCTTATTACATAAATAAAAAAAACACACACACAATGACTCTCTCAAGAATTAACACAACATAATCTGTGAGAAAAATCACTCGTCATATCGTATTTCCTAAACAAATCGTTAGCCAATATCGTCCTTAAAGCTTACGTAATAAAGGCTACTAAATCCGAGAATCTACCTGTTGCTTCTATACCGCAATGCAAATTTATCTTGTGCACATGTCAAAGGATTATAGGCTTTAAGTCCTATAGTTGAATACGTGTGTTAAGTGTCAATTTGTCATGCATATAATCGGCCTCGGTGCGAGGTCGCTTGTAGTAGGTTGACTGCTATGATTACTTACTATATTATGTTGTGAATGAGTTCTTATTTATTTCTAACATACATATGTGCACATCAAAATGTTCGTGAAAAATTTACTGTGATCAGATCACGTAAAATATGAAATTATTACTTACGCATAATTATTAGTGAGAATGGGGAGAAACAGGCAAAAACTTTTTGTAGGTGATTGGGGGTCCACTTTCTACCTAATCTGTGGGATAATAATGTACTCTGTCGTCAAATGACCCAAGCAAAAGATTTCATCGATTTTGACAGCTGTTATAATTGGTTGTTATTGTTACGATAGGTCACAATAGTAACACAACAAAACACCCCCCCAATAACACCTACACCCTCTGTCATGAGAAAAAAAAATTGTTTTCACCCCATTATCATCATGTCAGCCGAACGATGACCACTGCTGGGGCCTCCCCCAAGGATCTCCACAACGATCGGTCCTGCGCTGCCCGCATCCAGCGGCTTCCCGCGATCTTGACCAGATCGTCGGTCCACCTTGTAGGGGGCCTGCCCACGGAACGTCGTCCGATACGCGGTCGCCATTCGAGAACCTTTCCGCCCCAACGGCCATCGGTTCTCCGCGCTATGTGTCCCGCCCACTGCCACTTGAATGATGTAATCCTTCGAGCGATGACTGTTATTTTAGTTCTCCTGCGGATCTCATCATTTCTGATTCGACCGAGCAGGGAAATACCAAGCATCGCTCTCTCCATTGCTCGCTGGGTGACTTTGAGCCTTCTTATAAGACACATAGTAAAAGACCACGTCTCGCTTCCATAGGTCATTACTGGCAACACACGCTGGTCAAAGACTTTCGTCTTGAGACATTGAGGTATTTCGGACGCGAATATATGTCGGAGCTTCCCAAACGCTGCCCATCCAAGCTGGATTCGACGAGAGATTTCACCCCATCGGGGTGAAACCGCGCAGGGGGCTACTTGCTAAAAATATGGATATGACCATGGGCTACATTTGACATTTAGAGACCAAAATCTGCCCATATATTACACACAAAATAAAAAAAAACCGCATTGAAATCGCTTGATCCGTTTAGGCACTACGAATATAAGTACACACAGACAGTAATTTTTTTTGCCGCCATTTTTGTTTACTCCTACATTTGCACAGGGTGTACATTATTTTAGTCAAAGCACCACCTCTGTATCTTTTACCGTTTCGGCAGGCAGTTGACCATCTTTTTTTTTTACCATCTCCATAAATGGCCTGATGGATTTTCATCAAACATGGCTAAGAACCATCTCAATTAATTAAGCTTTCAATTAAAAAAAACCGTATTGTAATCGCTTGATCCGTTTAGGCACTACGAATATACGTACAGACAGACAGACAGACATAGGCTTCAATCTTATAACACTCCTTTTTGCGCTGCGTCGGGGGTTAAAAATATGGATACGCGCATGGGCTTCATTTGATACTTGAAGTCCATATTATGTTCCGTATATGATATAGTAACACAAGTGAGTTTGAGAGGCGCTCCGTGATCATGGCATGTGCAACTGCGCTAAAATATCGTGGACTCGATAACAACAAAACGTACCTAAACATGGTAAAAATCCCGTTTTCATAATAGTTATAAGTAAAGTTTGTTTGGATGTTGGAGGGAATCTCAGTAATTTCTGAACCGGCATCGATACCATTACAAGTATTAATTAAATTCTAGGGGTAATCATTTAGTCACTGCATCGAGTACCTATGCATTAAGCAACATGTCGTCTAAACACACACATGTCGATGGCAGTCGCCTTAAACAGGCTGTTACAACTAATATGTGCGTGGGATTTGATAAATGTTAGCACGTAGTCTGATAAAAACACTAATGGCAGTCATTGGTAAAAGTGATTTAGTTTTATTGCAAATGTAACTGAAAGTGTTGAAGACGGCTTTTGTTTTTACAAACTTTTATTTAACTTGCACTGTCCGTTCGAATCAAATCTTTCAAGCTAAATATTGTCAAAACTGCATTAAAATATATTTTTTTGTATGTACTGGGTATGCCTTTGACCACTATCCAGCTTAGCAGACAGGATGCAGTGTAGAGTGTTGCATGGTTACCCAGGAGGTGCCCATCTATTGCTGAGTTTGAAAATCTAAGCGTACAAACGGCTGAAAGTCACTTAATTATGAACTATGTAGATATATAAACCTATGTAGAAGAATAAGTTTTAATAACTTTACAGATTTTTCCTTTAGGTACTTATATCAAACAAGATTAGGTACGCGATCTTTTCTTCATGGATCTGGTTTTGGGGTAGGTAGGTTAAGCCATTTAATAGTTATCAGAAACAACGAAGGTGCCGGCCACAAATATACGCCACAAAAATAATATATATAAATATATAATTATTCCCAGAATTACATTTATCAAAAATCAAAAATACCCGTATGTGCGTTGGCTTCTGGCGTAGAAGCAGTAGTTGAACTACCAAATACGCTATACGAAATGAATTTGTTACTATCAAGTTTCTTATAATGGATGACTTTGAAGTCGTTAGCATCCTTTTAAAATAAGAACATGCTCGTGATATAGAGTCCTTTCTCAAAATATGAGGCAAATCCAAAATTTTAAATTCATTTACATTAAACATTCCTTCATAAGAGTAGGTACATTTATGGGCCGAATGGATGCCAATGACTTCAAAATCACTCTATATTTTTTTACTGAAGTTAGAAGGAGCTAATCTTCTCGAAAAGTTTACGAAACGCTTACTGAACGATTCGTGAGTTGAATTCTGATGCGCTTTTAACGGTCATTTAGCCAAAAATGTAAACATGGTTTCAAATTATACGAGTCTTTTGAAACACCGAAACGTTTTCTGCTTTTTGTTTAGCAATGTCATAACTAACTGTAACTGGTAAAATTATGTAAATGAGGTTCATATCATAAACAGTTATTCAATCTTAGTGAAGTTGAAATAAAAACTATTATATCGCGGACTCCCTAGAGAATAAAGTTAAAAAGATGAAAAGTCAAGTAAAAGAAGATTAATCCCTCAAAAAACAGAAATAGTGGAAATGCCTTTTATTTGTATGTGATTAAAGGATTGTTTGAATCACCGGTGAACAAACAATCCTTGAGCAGTAGATGGTATATAAGTACGATTAAATATAGTTTCTCTAAGTTTCGAGTATTATTATTAATTTATTATTAATTAACTAGCGGCCGCCCGCGGTTTCACCCGCGTGGTTCTCGTTCCCGCGGGAATATCGGGATAAACAGTAGCCTAAGTTACTCCTTACTACAGCAGCTACCTGCCAGTGAAAGTCCCGTCAAAATCGGTCCAGCCGTTTCAGAGATTACCCGGAACAAACAGACAGACAGACGGACAGACAGACAGACAGACAAAAATTGTAAAAAATGTTATATTGGTATATGTACCGTATAAATAATCATATGCATGAAGTAAAAAGCGGTTATTTTAATATTACAAACAGACACTCCAATTTTATTTATTTGTATAGATGTCATAGGAAATGTGTGATATTACGGAAATGTGTACTATTCCTAGGAAGAGTACTTTACTTTAGGAAATGTGTAAAACCACAGCCATCTCTATCGTCTTCTACAAGCCATGCGCATAAAGTTGGCAACGTAGTTTTAAGTGAACCGATTTGACACCGTTTGCACCGTTTGACAGGTAAACAGCGAGTAAACCTCGAGTACTGAATCCTATGGAGATGGCATATCTTCTATACATCTATACAAATAAATAAAATTGGAGTGTCTGTTTGTAACATTAAATAACCGCTTTTTACTACGTGCATATGATTAAATATACGGTACATATACCAAAATGACATGTTTTACAATTTTTGACTGTCTGTCTGTTTGTTCCGGTTAATCTCTGAAACGGCTGGACCGATTTTGACGGACCGATTAATACGACAATTAGAAGTAGTTCAAAATTGAATTCCAAGATTTTCTTACATTGTGACTTAGTTACACCTCACTTTTTCGTAGGTATGCCACCTCCATAGGATTTAGTACTCAGAGGAGTAAACCGGTTCACAGCAATGTTGCCGTTCCGTATAGCATGGCTTGTAGAAGACGATAGAGACGGCTGTGGTAAAACCAATTCTTTAAAACACACATGTCAAGTTAACGTTAACAAGGCGTTTAAATGGTCCTATTTTTCTTATACCATAAATTTCTAAATATGTACTCAATAGGAACACATAATGGTGCCTACCATTAACTACAAGAAAGCGATTAAAAACTGATGCGTTCCAGAATAGGTTCCTAAAATGAATTGCTTTATCTCGTAACATGACCTTCTAAAACTTAAAACGCAACTGAATTGCTGAATGTGAATGAAAGTAACGATGTGCGTTCTTATTCCTTCTGCCCGTCTAAAAAATAAAAATAAATAAATAAATAAAGCATTTATTCACATGAAACAGTACATTTTATTACTCTATTCTGTCATACCTGGAGAGTGAGAGGCACGGGTATAACCTGCAGGTGTCATGTTAGCTCGACCGAGTTATAAGTCAAATAAGAGTTCATAACAGCTAAGCGACTGTGAAATGTCGCTGAATCGCTTGTTAGTGACGCAATAGAATCTCGATCGCAATTAAGCTGTCGTGGTACGAATAAGCGAAGCAGATCAGTTTAGGTCCTAAACAAATCCGCAATAAGTGTTGATGGTAGGCACCCAGTACCTAGGTATAGTTATCCTAGGAAATCATGCATTTCCTATGTATTATAAGAATAGTATCCTTGTCTGAGCAATAGTATAGAATGACGGATATCACATATTTCCGGTAACATTAATATATATACTAATATGATAAAGCTGAAGAGTTTGTTTGTTTGTTTGAACGCGCTTATCTCTAAAACTACTGAACCGAATTGAAAAATTCTTTTTCTGTTCCAAAATCCATTTATCGAGAAAAGCTAAGCTATATTTTATCCCGATATTCCCACGGGAACGGGTACCACGCGGGTAAAACCGCGAGGTCCGATGACCTCTGTGGTCTAGTTGTTCACACCACCGATATCAGACCCAGAAAGAAGGGGTTCATATTGTATTCGATTTGGTTGGTGGGAGGACTTGTTCTTAGTCCGCCTGGCTAGCTACCACCATCTTATCTATGTCTGACGCCATAACAATGATGTTTTCAGCATTATTGTGTTCCAGCAGTTAGAGATAAGATAGCCAGTTACTCAGGGACTGAGGATTCCGGGAGTAGTGCGCTTCCACCTTCAGCCTTATCATAACTTAACATCAGGCGTGATGAAGGCTAATAGTGCTACACCGTAGTGAATAAAAAAATGGTGTAAAATAAAATTTGCTGTCGACTTTTCATTACACCTTCTCATTGATTTTCCTTTACCTTATTCATAACGAATTACCCATTGGTTGGGTAAATTCTTAAAACATGAATATGCAAATATGAATAAGAAATCTATTAGAAATTAAGGCTTTATAAGGAACAGAGTAGGCGGTGGCCTCTCGCCCACCACACTTAATGCGAAAACCCACCGCTCCTTGATAAGTGTTTGTGACCTTACATTATTGATTTAGTGAAGTCATAAATTTTATGTAATTTTTTGCAAAATAATGAGAGATTTTCTGCCAGCAAATTAAAAAAAAAAGTTTATTTATTAGGTCGATAGATGGCGCTGACCTGACATGTATCTCATCTGATCTGACCTACACTTGTATTTCAAAGTTGTGCAAGAAGGTGCAAGGCCAAAAAAAAGTTGACGTTGACGGAAGAAAAGAAATTTCAAATAATTCTATTATTCTTGTTTTGCGTTGCAATACCATACCGACTATACCGCGAGTTGTAGATAAGCCTTTTCAGTCCTGTAAATGTTTTTTTTCCTTCTGCAAGTGTTTTTTTTTAACACTGACCGTCTTAACGTAGACTCCTTGCCAGCAAATAAAAAAAAAGCAAACCCATGTCTGATGAACACCATCTGTTGAGTTTTTTGGAACTAACTTTTTTCTTTTATAATCATCTGTCAGAAAACCCCTCATTGGAAAAATTGGCACCAAAACAAGACTAAATGCATAGGTAATAAATACTTATGTTAGGAATCGACAATTAAACATTCTTCCTCATCATCATTTCAGCCTTACGAATGCCTAAGCAGTGCATTGCACCCGTGCAAAGCTAGGGAGGGCCAATAGTTTAATAATAATTGAATGAGTTTTGATTTTTAACCGCCTTTAAAAAATAAGGAGGTTATACGTTCGACTGTATGTATGTTTTTTTTCTATGTAAGTATCTTCAATTCTGCGCCGATTTTCAATATTCTTTTTTTAAAACAATCAGAATTTATATTAAACCTGCCACTGCTAATGACTAAAACCAGTATACCAACAGCTTGCAAGCGGATCCGTTGCGCTTGCGCCACTCTCCTACGCGGATCATCTTTGTTTCAAAACGCGTAACCAGCGCAAGCTCGTATTGATACATCGATCGAGCGTTAGGAGTTAGTTAAGTTGCAACATCTGTATAAAAGTTGTGTAGTAAGATGTTCTTGCAAAAAAAAAACAACGGCTTGCACTCCGGGAGTGCCGGCAGAAGTGAAAAGGGCTCCCTATACTTTTTCACAAAAAAAAAGAAATTTGTCAAAAAAAAGGACTAGATTTGAACCCTGGTCTTCTGGCTTCAATGCCGCCCGTTTTCTACCTGAGCTATCACGACTTTGGAAACGTTGGCGAAATTTGCCTTTGTATTCTAATCACATTGTAACAGTTTTTCGATCAGGCTACGTGTCCGTCTTACAAATTTTCGATCTGACAGTCACGTGATCCTGACGCGAGTTTATAATTTTTTTACCCATCACAAAAAGTGCACAACGCCGCTAAAAGAAGTTTTCACTTCAAAAAGCCTTTACAAAAGCTATTTCGCACGTATTTGATTGAATTATCACTTGGCGGAAGTCCTTACCCATTGTGAAAAAAAAAATGTGCTGCTTACTTCCGAAAAAAACACAAGATGCAAGATATACACCTGCAAAAAAAGGCACGTGCATACCACGAAACTATAGGTGATGAAAACTTGTAATTGGCTGTATTTTTGTTAAGATTTAAATTTGGATTATCTGTCGAGCAGATTGTGACGAAACTCTACTCTACATGGAATTACGAATTTTGGTATTTCCAGATTTCATTATATGTTTAGGTATAATAAAATTAGTTTTTCTTCAACGTTATGTGCGTAAAATTGTTGGCACAGAACTAACATGAGATAGGTACCATGACCGTTCTCATATTAACATCTCGATGCTAAATCACGGGAGTTCCCTGTTCATACTTATAATATCTTGATGAATTATCTTCTATTGATTATAGACCTTTAGGACAAAGTACCCACCACGCGGGCCCAATGCGGTTTGGTGGTTATTAACGACTACAAACGCAGTCGGGACCAACGGCTTAACGTGCTTCCCATAACATGGAGGAGCTCGAGATAAGCAATTTTGGTCACCCATCCCGTGATCGACCATAGCGAAAGTTGCTTAACCTCAACGATCGCAGGCTGAGCCGATAACCACTGCGCCACGGGTTCCTCAAAAAGGCTATTATTTATCAATAAGTTTTTAGTAAACATTTCATTTTTATGACAAGCTTTTTTGCTGACTGTACTTTAATATTGTTTTGTCATCTGAAACAAACCTGTATACAAAATTTCAGCTCCATCGGACACTGGGAAGTGGGTCAAATTAGGCTTGCAAGATTTGTCCCCCACTAACTTACTAACTAACTAATATGGCAAGTTAAGAAAAGGCTTGTAAAATAGCTACAAATCAAGGAACCAAAATCAAAGTCTTACATTCTTCGGTATAACATTCGTTCGATCAAGGTTGTAGCCAGCCCGCCTACTATATGTCAGAATGACGTAATTTATATATACAATGCCGGAACTGATAGATGTCTGAAGTCATAGTATGCTTTTGGTTAATGAGAAAAATGTGTTAAAAAATATTGTGTAATTTGTGGCATTCATATAATGTTATTTTAAATCAATTTTGCCAAGCGCCAGAAGAAAACAGCAGTCTCCATTTATTTTTCTGAGAGGACTGTTAACTGACTTCATACAAAGATTTGTACTGTCAATTTTATGACAGTTATTCTGACATTTATTAGTGTAATTTTTGTTTTAATAAATGTCAGAGTAACAGTTTTAACTTTTGATGTACTATGCGATTATTATAAGAATAGGACTGTCAAACGGCATTTTTGATCTTTGTTCCTTTTCTTGCACATCCTACACCCTGAAGTGGAAGCGAAACGCAAACAAATATGGCCGTTTTGACAGTCCTATTCTTATAATAATCGCATAGTATTTAGGTAGTTTATTATCCTTTAATATAAAGACTAGCTTTTTACTAAGTCATAGTTATTAAAATAAGAATCGAAAACACATATATTATTTGAAAACTGGTTATAATTGTCTGCATCTAAAACTCTACATTAAAAAAGATGTAGAAAAATGCCGGCGTTTATTTTGAGACACCTTAATTTGGGATATTTCTTGTTTCTTACTACAAACCGTATAATTATTTAATAAAAAGGGATAAACATTGGTTTTGTTTGTTAATCATTCTTAAGAAATTATAGTACTCGTATAAATGTATAAAAAACATAGTTGAATTCAACGGCAAGCGATTAAGAGATTTTTTGTTGTCAACAAAAACTTTTAATTCGCTACACCGTTCATACGGCCTTAACTATAAAATCGAAGGTTCCAAACTATGAATTAATCGATTACAATATTATAAAAATCGGTAAAAGTAACTTAATGTTTGAAATGAAAAAGTACTCATAAAATGTTAAGTTATAGTAAATTACTCATAAGAACTTACCTTATAAGAACCTTATTTTAAATCCTACACGGTCTCTGGCACTCCAAAGATTGACACCTCCACCATTTAAAAAAAACAATGATCTCAAAAAATTACACAACACTCGTTCTTATTTGTAACAACACTAAAACCACATTCCCTTGTACTCACAACGAAATTAAAAAAGTTCACATCCTTGGTCTGGCCATATGCTTTTGTAACGAGTTTGAAGCTTTTTGGAATGAAACTTTTCTTAAATACTTTAATTTGTACACTAGTTTTTTTTTCTTTTTTGTCTAAGGAACGCGTTTAGTGTAATCTAAAGAGGTTTTCGTTTTCGTTTTTTGAATTGTTCGTTTTTTCGCGCATGGCTGCCGCGCCTTCTACAGTCGGTTGTATACTGGCTTGCGCGGGCGCAGGCAGGCAGAGCGTTGTCAGAACGCCAGCTAGAAGGTCGTAAGTATGTGTTGTTACGCGACTTAAGACCTTATTGTGAAATAAGAAGATGATGTCAGTGGAGGATATTTAAAAACTCGTTGTGCCTTAACGGGAATTATTGGAAGTTCTTAAGTACCCAACAAGCAAAGTAATCCTATAAGGATTGATTATAAGTCTGCCTCTACTAATAACGTTCTTGTAAAGGATTTGTTGTAGACCGTTTTACTTATAATATCATTTGACAAGTCGTAATATACTCAAGGGCATTAGTTTTTATATATCTATCTTATAGCTTGCTACAAGACTAAAGTTTAAAACATTTATAGGACACTTTTACTAGTAATAGCATTTCACAAGCATAGATATTCTTAAGAGCTTTTGCTTTTATATCTCAGTCTTGTAGTTAGCTGCAAGAGTATCTTATAGGACAATTTAAAGAATAACTCTCGTATAATTGTTTTTGGTAAGACTATATAGTCCTGAATAATATTTTGATCTAATAGTAGCATGTTGTAAGTAGAACAAGATTTATAACACACTTCTCTGAGATTACTATAAGTTTGAACTGCTATAGTTTTGTTTGAGACTTTTTTAAATCTTATTATACTCAATAAGAACGTTATGAGATCAAAAAAGCTAATGAACCACTAGATCAAGCACTTAACTAGTAAACATCTGCCATTTTGTAGATTGCTCCATCCTCTTGAGAAAATAAGTTTAAATATAAGTTATTGGAAACGATTCAAAAGGAGCAGTGGTTACAAAAGAAAAGTGACAAAAACGTATGATGAGTTAGTGAATAGGTGACCATTCGGAGAATAAATCCGACAAGATCAGAAAGCAAACAAAGCTCTTCCAGTGCGAATTCAGGTGAACTGACAGAGGGTTCTGCATATTATTCTATTAGCAATATTTTTTCTTCCTCATCTCACCACTCAGAAGATGAAGAAGTTCAACATTGGAAACAAGAACACCATTTCACATGAATGAATGAATTCTCTAATAAATGAGTCCCAAAAAAGTGAATAAAAACATTAGTGTAAATAGATTTTAGGGAACCCTAATTTGTTTCAAAATGGAGAAGAGTTATCTGGACCAAAACTACTACAAGCACTAATTTACCTATAATGGTTCTACAAAGTACTTAATGCAGTGCAATTTTAAAACATGGCGGATATACATAAGAATTTGATTAAATAAAATTTTTACAACATTGTACTATGTGCTTATTTTTGAGGGGCATTGGTGAAACTAACCAAATTACTGTACATATTTACAGTAAAAATTAATTCCCCATCCTCCCATTCACATAGGTACTTAATTACAAATACTTACTACAATGTATTGTTATTTCTATAATAAAAGCAAGTGTGTTTACGTATACAATTTAACTTTAATCACAAAATAACAAGGAACAATATTAACTTATAAAATTTACTTCTAAATACATTAGCTAATTACACTATAAACTAGATTGCATTAGTAAGATACTTGTGTAATATAATAATAAGAGCGTTTGTGCTTGTAATTGTTTAGTCTTAGATTATTATAAAAGCAATTGCTTTTCGCGAACGCTTTCTCAAGTATGCTATAGGGCTTAGTGACATTCTTTAAGCTAGTTATAAGATAATTACAGAAATAATAGCTCCTATAACTGCGCCCAAATCCAGGTTTGTAGCATACTACAAGTTTCTTATAAGAGAGGTTAGAAGTAGTCTTGAAGATAGCTATAAGAACTGATTTTGCTAGTTGGATACGATGTTCGATATTGGGTAACAAAGACTGCTTGGTAAAAGAAAGGTTTTGAGAAGTTTTGTGACTGGGTTTTTTAAGATTACTGGTCATATAAATTGATTTACGATAAACTTGAAAAATATATTTAAATTATGTATACCTACTATAAACTAAAACTCTGTCATTTTTATAATAAAGGTTAAATATGTAACATTTCTTAAATCGCGCGGTTTAATGAGAGGCAACTTAATACTAATTTTCAATGATAAGTACAGATATCATTTTGTAAAAATCAAGCTCAAAAGTCAGCTACTTTTTGATCAAATTGATTTTTGAATTATACTTTTCAATCATTTAGCATTTAAGCCTAGGTACCGAAGTGCCTATTTAAGATTCTAGAGGAGTTGGGGTTCAATTAGGATTTGATTACTTTACTACTAATAAAATAAGTTTTTAGTAAAAATTTCATTTTCATGACAAGCTTTTTTGTTGACTGTACTTAAATATTGTATTGTCATCTAAACCAAACCTGTATACAAAATTTCAGCTCCATCGGACACTGGGAAGTGGGTCAAATTATGCTTGCAAGATTTGTCCCCCATTAACTAACTAACTAACATGGCAAGTTAATAAAAATTACGTTAAATTACTTGTAATTACGATTATTATTCTATCGTACTTATCTGAATTATATTTTCAGTTCAAGTTTGGAACATAATATATTTTATTGCACACACACATAAATAGTACAAAAACACAAGAAAAATGCAAAAAGTATGTGGGCAAAGGCTAGCATAAAGTATCGCTGAAAGCAATCGTAAGATACGTTAAATGCCTAAGAATATCTAAAAGGACAAAAGTATGCAAAACCACCACTTCATATTCGTCACAGTAAATCTAGTGATTCTCATAAATATTTTCTCAACTTAAGAATAATTCGAAAATGCATTAAAATTATACTAAGCATATTTCTGAAAAAGCCTTTATCCCAACTAACTTTAATCAAAATCCTATCTTAATCTGAAGACCTAAGGTATATTTTTCCTTTATTTTTCTTAAAAAATAACTAAGGATAAAAGGTCAGTGGCAAAACTTGAAGTGTGCATCCTTCTTTGTGCGACAAAGAGTTTTCAGACCATTTTGTAACTTGAACTCTTTGAAACAAGGCCGAAGATACACTGGAACACTTGACTCTTTAGTGCTATTATTACTTTCCATGAGTTCTTTTTATTCACTTTTTAATTCAATGTAGAGTTTTTTTATCGCCTAAGCGGTTGCTTTTGAATGCAACTCTTTAATACAATAAATCAAAATAGTTTTTTATTTAAAATGTTCGTTTCTTTTTTCAGTACACTTTGATCTTAGCGAAAAGGCGATAAGCAAATGGCGATAAAATACGATAAACTATTTTTTACATCTTGTTGACTTTTAACTTACTATATTTATTAATGAAAACTACAAAGTTTATATTATAAAACAATAACAGTTTAATATCTTACTCATACTATTACTAAAATGCAGGGATAGAAATTATAATAGTAAATACAAAAATAAACAAAAAAAATAGAAAAGTTATATTTTTGTTTATTATTATTCGCTATTTTTTTTGATCATCCCGGAAAATTTCAGGGTTTATTCTACTATCGAAAACAAACAACTTTCATAATGGGACCAAAACTAAAACCGCGAAAAAGAAACAGCTGTTCCATACATTTAGATTAATTATTTTTGCACTTTTGTATTTTAACAGCTGATTTTTTTCCGCGATTTATGTTTTGGTCCCGTAATAAAAGTTGTTTGTTCTCATGAGTAGAATAATCCCTGAAATTATCCGGGTGAATACCTAATTAACAAAAATATAACGCTTCTCGTAGTTTATTTTAACAATCGGAAACTACGATCGACGCGACATCACTCTCTTACAAAAGACATCAACGCGTCAAGATCAATGCCACGACCAAAGTTCGTTTTTATCGTCATTTTTATCGAGTGTTTGCTAAACAATATACTGCTAAACAATATACTTTTAGTCGTTTTGTTATTTGTTCGAGAAGAAGGTTTTTGTCTATTTTGTTATTAAATACTTTTTGCTTAAATGATGGATATTGCGTTATAGATAAGAGTTTTTTGAGAAAAGAGAGTAAAGTATTTTATTTCTAAAAATATTTGTTAATCCATTTTTTATAATCAACTACGGCCGGTTTCCGAAACGCCAATTAAAATTAAAATTACCTGATTCCCAATTAATCTCCAATTAATTGTAGTTTGGGTTTCTGAAAGAAAAATGTGACAGACTGTCAACAGACTGTTGACACTTTGTCAGTGCCCATACAAATCTAAACCTAATTGTGAGATAATTTTCGTTTCAGAAACCTAAGGTGCTTTTAATTGGGAATTAATTGTGACAGTCGGTTAGCTAATTTTAATTTTGATTGGCGTTTCAGAAACCGGCGGTAATTTTTTGTATTTTTTTATTTAAATATGAAACAATATTTGTTTAGATTAGTACCTAATGTGACATGAACAATTGAACATAATTAATAACTTATGACTGCTTATGTGCCGGGACACATTAATTTATTCAAAAGAGCTTTTTAATAATTTGCAGCTTTTGATTTCCTGAGTAATTTATCAATGATATTTCAATTTGATTTCGAATATGTTTTTTATGAAGACAATATATATTTGAGATTTTAAATTATTTTTATGCATTCACAATGCAATTTTGTAAGTAAAGGAAAATATGTGATAGTAAAAACCACGAGCCCTATAAGTAGTTTTATTATCCCGCCTGAAAGCTACTTATAGAGCTCGTGGTTTTTTACCTTTGAGTTTTTTTTACTATCACATTTTTCCTTTACAATATATATTTGATAAGCTAGTAAATACTCGAAACATATTATCAAAAATCCCGAGTCACAGTAAATGTTTTAGGACACCACCGAAACATCTTGACCAATTCTTATATTATTATAAAATCTTTTGTGTGTATTTCGTTGATCCTAGATTAGGTTGTAGGCTATTTTTATCGGGACTCCACGGGAGTAGCGGCAGCTAAACTATAAAATTATGTTTTCCAATCCCAAACAAATATTGCTGAAAGCGCCCCCTATTTGCTTACTAACATAGTAATGGAAGGTTATAGTAATTACATACGCTTTGGTTACGTATAGAGTTTTGCACAAGTAGAGACGGTGAGTTGTTAGTTATGAAAAGAAACTAAAGATGTCGCTATTGTCGCTAGTAGATTTTAAATTATTTTTAATGCATTCACAATGCAATTCTGTAAGTATAGGAAAAATGTGATAGTAAAAATGATGAAGCAACGCTGGCCTACAGCGTAACAAGTGATAGCAAAATTCGACGAGTCGTGTAAGCCTTTCGGTAGCTTAGTTGGTCAGAGCATCGGGCCGGATTCCCGGAGGCGCGGGTTCGAATCCCGCCTGAAAGCTACTTATGGGGCTCGTGGTTTTTTACTATCACATTTTTCCTATGTCGCTAGTATTTAGATATTACATTATTATAAGTATCGTTAGTTAAAAATAATATTTATTACTAGCTGCGTTCCGGGAATTCGCTTTTGTGGAATTTCGGGACATCTTTCGGGATTATTTCGGGTTATTTTGGGATTTCGGGACGACCCATTCACAGACCTACTAAATATATACAAACAACTTCGTAAAATCAGACAAGCCGTTTGGGAGGAGTTATACTAACAAACACATAAATTAATCTTAAATAGCTATGACAACTAAATGAAATTCGTTTCATCAAAGAACAAATAGGAATTAAAATGTAGCTTAGTACTTATGCTACTATAGAGCTAGTTTCCTGAAGTTTAAGGCGACCGAATCGCTACACAGTGTTCTAACGTAAAATGGACTTTTAAAGAAAGATAATAAAATTGACTCTACGACTCTCTAAGTGTCGACGACACACGAACCACAACCACACCACATCGCAGCGACAAAATGTGGTTACTTGTGAATAGTGTCGATGCAGCTTTTTGCAGTTGCGTTGTGGTTCTGCGACAAAATATCGTTGTCGCTAGTAGTTGTGATGTGGTTACGTCGTATGCGATTCGGCCGGCCGCTAGTTCACAGCGTCGTCGTCACTGGTGGTTGCGTTGTGGTTGGTATCACTCACGCGGTCGATAATGACTGCAAAATGTGTTACGTGTGAATTAAACTATTCATTTCTAATACAAAATGCGCCCCTAAGCATTATTTGAATCAAGAATTATACATAAGTATATATAGGGCAGAGGTACCCTTTGTGGCCACTTTAAGGATTTTTTGACTTTTAAGCACTAAGTACTAAATGGTCTTAGGTATTTAAGATTTATTTACCTTTAAAGGTACATGATTAAAATTTATAAAACTAAAATAGTTATTTTAATATTACATACAATGTGTGTGAGGTGCCAAATGTACCGGTTTTGGCCATTTACTGATAGTTAAACTTTTGTAAGTATTGCGAAAAATCAAAACCAAACCCAGGTAAAATCAATATATTCTAATGCGCTAGAAACCCGTCAATTGCAAAACAACAATTTGATTGTAAAAAACAAAGGTTTATAAAGTACTAGCTGACCCAGCGCGACTTCGTTCCCGTGGCCCTACCCCCTACTTCACCCTACCCTACCCTACCCCTACCTACCCCTACCCTACCCTACCCTACCCTACCCCTACCCCACCCTACCCCTACCCTACCCCTACCCTACCCCTACCCTACCCCTACCCTACCCTACCCCTACCCTACCCCTACCCTCCCCTACCCTACCCCTACCCTACCCCTACCCTACCCCTACCCTACCCCTACCCTACCCCTACCCTACGCCTACCCTACCCCTATCCTACCCCTACCCTACCCCTACCTTACCCTACCCCTACTCTACCCCTACCCTACTTCTACTCTACCCCTACTTACCCCTCCTTCCCCTATTTTCTCACCGCTAAAACCTTCCTTGGACTTCCACGAACAATTCAAGACCAAAATTAGCCAAATCGGTCCAGCCGTTCACGCGTGATGCCGTGACCAAGGGAAATAGGGATTCATTTTTATATATATAGATTTCATCCAAAACAAATTTCTTAAAATTTTCATATAAAACATTTTTTCAAACAGAAAATGGAATTTATTGAAAAAAAAACTTATGACATAAGGAATTCTAACCTTTAAATACCTTATTTTAATTGCCTTTATCTAAAATGGCTAAAAGTTGTTTAGAAAACTTTTAGAGCAAAATGTGGCCAAAACCGGTACGCCTGCCCTATATAAGAATAATATATTTATAGAAAACGGCTGCATACCACATGCCTATGTTATAGCTTATTTTTTTCCACAACGGGGTAGCACTTAGCCTTCATCACACCTGATGTTAAGTGATGATAAGGCTGACGGTGGAAGCACAATACTCTTGAAATCCGTAATTACTGAGAAACTGGCTCTTATCTTTAACTGCCGGTACACAACAATCCTGAAAACATCGTTGTTATGACGTCAGACTTAGATATGATGGTAGTAGCTAGCCAGTTAGACTTTGAACAAGCCCTACCGCCAACCAAACCGAATACAATATGTACCCCAACTGGGGATCGAACCCGGGACCTCTGGGCTTGATACCGATAGTGTGTACCACTAGACCACAGAGGCAGCTTCTAGATCATTTTTTTTCTTCATTATAGTCAATCTCCTTTAATATTAAATTAAAATTGTCTCTTTTGCTAGGATATTGACTGTAGCCTCTTTTGAATAATTTACGTCCTGAGAGCCCTTAACTATGTGACAGTGGCCAACCTGACAATAATCATATCTGACAATAATCATACCTGACAATACTATAGATTAAATATCATCATCATCATCATGTCAGCCGAACGACGCCCATTGCTGGGCATAGGCCAACCATAGATAAAATATAGCCGATATAAATATGTAGTTTCAGCTACGGAGTCGCTCAGTGGTTAGAGCATTCGCCCGGACAGTGAAATGTCGTGAGGAGCTAGTTGTGAGATGGGTCGACGTTTTCTAATACTTGATTTTCGATATTTTCAAATAAAAAAGACTACGAGGGTGAAGAGCAAATACAAATGTCATCAAAAACTTTTTATTAAAATAAATTCACAAATAAATAGAATTAGAATCTAACGTATAAATTAACACCAAAATTCTTGCAACAACTGAATCTGTCGGTCTAGCAAAAACAAAAAGCATTACCCTCCTTCTGTCCCAGTCGGGTAAAATAAGAAAACATTTAAAAAGAGAGGAAAAGGAAATAAAAATAAGTACTTATTAATTTTGTCACACAATCAAAAACAATAAGACATATAAAAAATAGAGATAAATTATGTACTTTACTGGAATTATATTTTTTTCCAGGTAGCACCAGAAGATTCGATTAAAAATATATTTCTTCACACAAAATCCTTAGCTATGACTACCAGCAAATAGCTATTTACATTAATAACAAACAGAAAGTCAAAAAACATAACAAAAAGTAAAATCTCAATTGTACAAACGTATTTTATGATGTAACACACAATAACATCATATTACAATATTGGAATGAAGTTTAAATGTAATATTTTATAATTTGATATGATATCTATAATGATATCATCACACTCGTTTAAAGAGCATTTTGAATATGATGGGGTTTATATAATTTATTAATTTTCATGAATTAATTCCATTTATTGATTCTTTAAACTTTAATTAAGTAAGTAATTAAGTTGTGAGACGTGTCGATTTTTTCCAAGCAAAACTTCATTTTCAAAAAAATATTACTTTTAAATTCAATATCAATACTAGTTCGTTAATTATCTTCTTGAATGAATATATTTTTAACATTATTTTTTAGTAAGTACCTAATTTGGCTATAAGTTAATTTATTAATTCTGTATATTAGTGTACACTCCGGCAGATTTTCCGGACGTAGCTAATACCCGGAGAAAAGGCCAATGAGGGTGCTTCGCCCTTCTTAATTACTTCATGGAGTATGATTCTTTAGGAGATGTAATTGTTTTTACCAAAGATTGTCCAAATTCGTAACTATTTGGATATTTGATTAGATTTCTAACGTCTTTTTTATTTTCAGCATCTTTTTTTATCCAAAAACTTTATTCGGTTCATTTATTTCATTACCTAGATTTTCATTTTCAATTTCATTATGATTACCTACTATAAAATACATCATCAACATCGTCATTATCATTGTAAACAACGTTACAAGCTTTTTATTAACTTTCCATGTTAGTTAGTTAGTTGGGGACATCCCAGTGTCTGATGGAGCTGAAATTTTGTATACAGGTTTGATTCAGATGACAATACAATATTAAAGTACAGTCAGCAAAAAAGCTTATCATAAAAATTACATTTTTAATAAAAACTTATTATTTTTAAACTTTTGTTTTTGACATTTTATTTGACAGTTTCCAATAAAATTACACAATCACTGAGCAGCAACAAGTTTGTCGATACAAGGTACAAATTTCTGTATGTTAGTATAGACCCCTGGTAAATGTTTATAACTACTTAGATAATTTATTAGATTTGTTTAACCTGTTACTTATTTATTTTCACTATCTATTTTATCCAAAAACTTAGTTCCATCTTTAGTCGGTTCCTTAATTTCATTTTCTAGATTTTCAGTTTCAATTTCATTATAATTACTATTAAATACATCGTCATTATCATTGTTAACAATGTGTTTAAACTTTTGTTTTTGACATTTTATTTGACACTTTTCAATAATATTACACAATCACTGAGCAGCAACAAGTTTGTCGATCCAAGGCACAAATTTCTGTATATTAGTATAGACCCCAGGTAAATGTTCATAACTAACTACTTAGATAATTTATTAGATTTGTTTAATATGTATTTTTATTTAATTTCACTATCTATTTTATCCAAAAACTTAGTTCCATCTTTAGTCGGTTCCTTAATTTCATTTTCTAGATTTTCAGTTTCAATTTCATTATAATTACTATTAAATACATCATCAACATCGACATTATCATTGTAAACAATGTGTTTAAACTTTTGTTTTTGACATTTTTATTTGACACTTTTCAATAATATTACACAATCACTGAGCAGCAACAAGTTTGTCGATCCAAGGCACAAATTTCTGTATATTAGTATAGACCCCTGGTAAATGTTCTCTACCGCAGCCGATTCCCCACGAGACTAGCCCGATGAGGGTGCTCCGCCCCTCCAGTTTCATTGTGAGAGGGCCTCCGGAGTCTCCTTGGCAAGAGTCCCGCCCGCCCTGGAAAGAGAGGAATAAAATTATGATTAAAAGTAATATTATTCTTTATTGGTTTAAAAACAAATACAACCGAACGAGGTGTTATGACGGTATTAAACGGTTCACTTCTGCCTTTCAATTTGGATAAATCAACCAAATTGAACAATGTAAACGTAAAAGTGAATCATTCAATGGCAATGAAATTGAGCTTGCTCTATATTTTCACTTTTGCGTTCAACGTTCAATGCAATTGTACAAAAGTTTAACGTGTAAATATAAGAATTGAATGATTCACTCGTTGTTCAATCTCAATGTGCTACTTGATTGGTAGACATTTTCAAGCGGTGCGAATTGAATGGTTCACTTTCTAATTTAGACAGTTAATTTTTAAATATTTGTGTAAACAGCAGTAGCTTTCACTTCTGAGCCTTTCAATCAAACTGATTCAGTACACGTATCTTAAAAAATGAACCACTGAATTCGCATTGCTTGAAAATGTCTACCAATCAGGTAGCAAATTGCGAATGAACATCTAGTGAATCATTCAATTCTTATGTTTACACGTTAACTTTCGTTCTATTGCATTGAACGTTGAACGCAAAAGTGAAAATATTGAGCAGGCTCAATTCTTTTAACGCGATTGAATGTAGTTGAACATTGATATTGAATGATTCATTTTTACGTTTAATTGTTCAATTTGGTTGCTTCATCCAAATTGAAAGGCAGAACTGAACCGTGTAATACCGCCATTATTATTTATCGAAGCAACCGACCCTTCCCACAACTAGCTCGGGGCTCGAACCACGACCTTCCACTGTTCGGGTAAATGCTCTAACCACGTCACGCCGGACTTATCCAATACTATTACGCGCTGTTAGCTTACAGCATAGGTACTTCATTTTCAATAATAAAAATTGCATTGAAAAATTGAAATTGAAGTATTTAGAAAAAATCGACTCGTCTCACAACCAGCTCAGATGGGACTTGAACCCACGAACGTTCGCTTTCCGGAGTTAGACGGAGACGGTTAGATTTTTTCTAAATATTTTATTTAAAAAATTTCGAAAATAAAAATTGCATTGTGAATGCAAAAACGTAAAAAAAATTATAACTAAAAATTGCATTGTCATTCGCAGAGGTCGGTCCCGGGATGGGTGACCAAAATTTATTAACTCGAGCTCCTCCGTGCTTTGGAAGTTAAGCCATTGGTCCCAGCTGCATTTACAGTCGTTAATACCCACCAATCCACATTGGGCCTGCGTGGTGGGTCATGGCCAATGGGCAATTGGCCTTCCTTATGGATGGATAAGGAAAATGCTCCTTATCCATCCATAAGGAAAGCCAATGCCCTAGCAGTGGGGACATTACATGGCCGATGATGATGTTCTATATTATGGGCGCATTCCGAGTCGCGTTGTTAGCGATGTCATCGCGCTGATTTGTTTGATCACCGTGGTGAGCGCGACATCGACATCCCAGTGTGACGTCACTGATTGCGTCATAGCATCCGCCATCTTGTGCTTACGCCGCCCATGCTCCGAACCATAATCACTGTGAGCGTCCTGTCAAAACTGACAGTTGTTTGCTTATATTTACTTCATCAGGTGTATTTTTTTATAAAAAATTGTTAAAAAACCGTATCTAAGCGCGAGTCGGAATCGGCGAGTAGAAAAGATACGTCCTCAGCGTTAATGTTTCTTCAACATTATCCATCTTCCGGTAAATTCTAATATAATAAAGTGGTCGGAATTTGAGGTTATTCAGTGAGCGTTATGAGCGTGATCACGAACGTTCCGAATCGTTGACAGTTCCCAACTGTCATAAGCGCGATATCTGAATCGGTACGCCCATGAAGCTCGACTTAATACTGCAGAGTATTAAGTCAAACTTCATGGGTACGCCCAAAGCCATCTTCTATCTCACTCGTTGCACTTGTAACAAGCCATGCTCCTTGGAAAAGCGGCAACGTTGCAGTCGATTACGTCAACGTGTTCTGTTCCGGTGGCCAAAACTGGAACTAACGTGTTTTGTTCATAATGTCATTTTACTGTCAAGTTGCACCATGAAGTTCGACTTAATACTGAGTCAGAGTATTCAGTCAAACTTCATGAGTTGCACTGTCCAACCCATAGATGTATTATTCCTATAGATGGATCACAAAAATAAGCTATAACTCACCCATCCTTTACCCCTTCTAACACTATCAAATTGTCATAAGATAGAAAGAGACATACATGTTAATCTGTTGCGTCGTAATTAGTGAATGTCTCCATTTTGACTATGCAATGCTAGATGATGATGATGCAATGATAGTGCTGTGGTTTTTTTTATAACAAGTTATCGATAAAAGATGTAAAAATAATTTGAATGCAATGCGATACATAAAATTACAATGTATATGTATATATCGCAGGCGTATTGTATATTTCACATAGGTACCAACTAGCTGTATTGGAAAACAGCACCGCATTGTAATGCGGCGGATTCAAGATACGCCGTATTCAATACGGCTGATCGAAAGTACGCCGCATTGAATAGAGCGCTTCGCGATTTTCAATGCGGCTAGACTTAATGTAATTGGGCGGTTCATAATCCGCTTTTCTGTCAGTTTTAGTACTAATCGTGTTCAAAGTGCTCACGGCCGGCCTTAGAATTTTGTTTATGCTATGAAACTTCAGCATAGGTCGAATATGGCAAAAATTTCTTCCCTCCAGACAAAAGCGCACGCTCAGCTGATCGATCTAGTGTGGCAGAATATTTTTTTATATTTTGACGTATGCTATGGTCCAAAGAGAAAGTTGTTCAGCTTCATGGTCTAAGCAAGCCCTTTAATTTTGAATCAGTGCCAAATATGAATTAGGTACTATAATAAAATTATACTTGAGATCGATGGCTCATTGGTACGCGGATTCTGCATCCGGTCGGTGACGTTAAGCAACATTCGTTGCGGTTGGACATCTGAATGGTGACCAAAACTTTATTATCTCGGTCTCCTCTGTGCTTCGGAAGGCACGTTAAGCCGTTGGTCTCGGTTGCATTAGCTGTCGTTGGCACTCTCACCCACCAATCCGCATTGGCTTCGCGTGGTGGGTTATGGCATTAATGGCCCGTTCTACCTGTGGTGTTTTCTTGCACAGGGAAGGCCCAGCAGTGAGGACATTAATATGATAATGATGATAATTATACTATTTATACTAGGAGGTGTAGTCGTAAAACTGAACGAGATTTCTAATCAATTTATTAAATTAAAAAATCTACTGAATGATATCAAGTAAAAAAATACAGATTTCATGCTAATTTTTATACTTTTAATGTATTCAATTTTTTAAGTATAAATCCACAATTTATGCATCAACACAATAAGTGCATCGAGCAGATTCTTGTTTGTTGCGAAGGTCTCCAATCGTCGCCTTTTCTTACGTTTCTTATTAACGTTTCCTTTACATCGACGGCGGCGCGGCGGTGGGAAATCTGTTTAGAATTGAGAAAAATTAAGTTTAAATACAAAATTGTTAACACTACCATTTTTTATCGATATCACATAATAAAATCGGACTACAACACTATCAGGTTGGTCAAATGTCAAAAAATCCCAATTGGCTTTAAATTATATATTTTTAACCTAAATACACCCGATTTTCTTTATCCAAGTCAATGTTTAACTGTATATACACGTACAGCGATTTAGTTTTTGCAAATACGGACAAGTAAGCTGTAAAAATGTGTGCGCAAAAACACAAAACAATGAGTGTGACTTACCTCTGAAATGATATGTGTTCATTATTCTCTTTCAAAACACTCACTCTGCTTGAATAACCGGGTACAGTACAGGCCATTCTTAACAAACAACAGATTTACCGCACCACACCATCAAATCTTTCTATATTTTTGTACAAAAAAAGCTTTTCATTCTGAAGCATTTGTTAACCAGCTGGTTAACAAACAAACATGACGTTTACTTTCAAGTGGCGCGCCGCTCACTAAGACGCACACGTTGGGCTATTGTTATCTCTTTTTAACACACGACATGTCGCCATTTGAGAGACGAGAGTCGATTATAGAAGGAATTGTTCATTTTCTTATGCTCCATCTACAGGAATAATACATCTATGGTCCAACCAGCGCTGCTCAGCTGTCAGTGTCAGCGGAATAGAAAAGATTGTTGATCTATACACTTTACTCTTTGATCTATACTAATAAACAATCGTGTAGTGTTGCCAGGTTAGGCAAAAACTCTCAAATTATGTGGAAGTAAAAATCAATGAACACTCGAAAAAACAGTATAGAGGTAAATGCTTGGAACACAATTTTTGACTTTGTAACTTTGTTTGGACTAATAAGGAGGTAAACATAGCAAAAGTCCCCGCCCGTAGCCCTTAATCCGGGGGGGGGGGGGGGTCTCATTTTTTTTCTAGGCCAAACTAGTTCACCGCGTTGACATTTCAGAGAGCGAGTTTGCCTCAGAAGACCTATACCTAGAACATGACACAACAAAAAAAATAACTACCATTTTAACCTATCACGTGTTCTACAGGACTTCCGAAGCAAACTCGCTCTCTGAAATGTCAACGCGATGAACTAGTTTGGCCTAGGAAAAACTAGTTTGTCCTGAAATCGGGTTTGGCCGGTAAAATATATACAGGGCGTCCCAAAACTATGCCACATGGAGGGAAAGTACCTTAAATCCCGAAGATATTCAATTTTACTGAAAGAAAACTTCATTTTTATTTTAAAAATAAAACGAACTGCATTCAAAGAATTTTAAATAATCGCCTGTATGAACTGGGAATCGAACCTACTGAAATAAATATAATAAAACATTTCCTCTCTCTTTATCTCTTCGTTGACTAGGCTTAACTTGATATAATATAATAAAAAAAAATACATTCGCTGTAATTCAATTCGCTTAAACACATCTTAGATTTTTGCGCGAACTGTTAATTTAAATAAAACACTTTCACGGATTTTGCACGCATGTATTGAACAACTTGGTTAAATTTGCTCGTTACAAAATAAAAAGAAAAATCTATTATTTTTGCACATTTTGGATATTTTTTTAATCTTGATGTGGCAAGTCGGAATACTCTTCGGTCATGTCAAGAAAGGTTGCTGTTTGATTTTCTTATTTGCTTTGTGGGTGTTATAATACAATATTTATTGTATAATTAGTGCATATAAATACGTGATCATTGTTGGAAATTCTAGAGTCATCACAAACCGCCTTGCGCGAAGATTCGACGAATTTCAACCCCCGGAGCAGGCTGGTTTTCGAGGAGGATATGGCACCGTAGACCACATTTTCACAGTGCGGCAGATTATACAGAAGACCGAAGAGTATAATCAGCCCCTGTGCTTGGCATTTGTGGACTATGAGAAGGCATTTGACTCTATCGAGACCTGGGCTGTTCTGGAATCCTTGCAACGTTGCCAAGTCGATTGGCGGTATATCCAAGCGTTGAGAAGTCTCTACAATGCCGCTACAATGGCCATCCAAGTACAGAATGAGCAGACTAAACATATTCCCATGCATCGAGGCGTGAGACAAGGGGATGTCATATCCCCGAAACTGTTCACAAATGCTTTGGAGGGTATGTTTAAAACGCTGGACTGGAAAGGACGTGGCGTAAACATCAACGGCGAATACATCTCACACTTGCGATTTGCGGATGACATCGTCATTGTGGCCGAAACGTTGCAGGACCTTCAACACATGCTGAACGGCCTAGCTGATTCTTCTCAACGCATCGGTCTTCGGATGAACTTGGACAAAACCAAGTTAATGTTCAACGAACATATTACTCCGGAACCGATTGCAGTACAAGGTTGTACTCTCGAAGTTGTTACGGAGTATGTATACCTCGGGCAAATTCTGCAGTTAGGTAAAAACAACTTTGAGAAGGAAGCCAACAGAAGAATACAGCTGGGCTGGACAGCATATGGGAAGCTTCGTCGGGTCTTTACGTCGCCTATTCCTCAAAGTCTAAAGACGAAAGTCTTCGACCAGTGCGTCCTACCTGTTATGACATATGGAGCCGAAACGTGGACACTCACGGCAGGGCTGGTTCACAAATTCAAAGTCGCTCAGCGAGCTATGGAAAGGGTTATGCTCGGAGTTTCTCTAAAGGATAGAATCCGGAACGTGGTAATCCGACAGAGAACCAAAGTAATCGACATAGCCTACCGGATTAGCAAACTGAAGTGGCAGTGGGCCGGCCATATAAGCCGCAGGACCGATAACCGTTGGGGTAAGCGAGTTCTTGAGTGGAGACCGCGAATCGGCAAACGTAGTGTAGGACGCCCACAGACTAGGTGGAGCGACGATCTTTGCAGGGTGGCTGGCAAGAGCTGGATGAGAGCAGCCACTGATCGTGCTCGATGGCGTACTCTTGGAGAGGCCTATGTCCAGCAGTGGACGTTAATAGGCTGATGATGATGATGATGATGATGTTGGAAATTACTTATGAAACCTTGGATCTCGAATGATTTGGATTCCCGAAGGAGGAACACTGCGTCAGCGATGGATTCGTGCGATACCTCGGGCCGACTCGAGCTTACACGATCAGTAGGAGTGTTTAATAAACATTTTCGTGACTGCGATATAGTTAAAATAAAACAACCCTTAGTTATGTACGCGTATTATTTGATTTTAAGGCGCTATAATCAGGAATTCATCTCATCTCATGCATAAAAGAAATTAGGAGCAGTGGTGCGACATTTATGACGTTGCCAATCCGAGCAGCATGGCCTGTAGGAGCGCAAGCAGCCGAGAAATAATAGCGGGCCATAGTACGCCTGATAATGCTGTCAGCGCTGAAATTGATTTTAGTCTGAATCGGAATGCACCCTAACAGCCGGTTGCACCAAAATATTAATTTTACGAATTCGTAAAAAGTAACTGAATTTTGCTGTCAAAATTGTCAAATCCCATACATTTTTAACAATAAACCCTGTAAAAGTAAACGTATAATGTAAAAAAAACTTGGTGCAACCGGTGGTATGTGTGTTACCTCTTTGTATCCAGCGCACAGGAACACGTCGTGTATGGTCTCGCGCCGCCCGGCCGCGCGGAACCATCGCTGGCAGCGCTCGTTGGGGATCACTTCTACGTCCACTTCCTGTAAATAACGAATAAAATATTTAGTAAAAAAACAACGGATTGCACTCCGGGAGTGCCAGCAGAAGTGAAAAGGGCTCCCTAGACTTTTTCACAAAAGAAAAGAAATTTGACAAAAACAAATGCAATAAATACGGACTGGGGCCGATTCTCACGCAATCGAGAAAAGTTTACAAGCTCGAAATTCAAATTTAACACAGTTTGTGTATTGATTGGCAGAATTTCACAATCGAAATAGTTCGATCGAAAACCAGTAGAACGCAACGAGTAGTACAGACCAATCGATGTTCGTATACGAACTTAGCAGTCAAAATGAATTTGTTGACATGTGGGACAGTTTCGTTTGTTTGAAACGTTCTAACTTTTCAATAGAAACCACGAATTACCACACTGAAAAAGTTCGAATGCGTGAGAATCGGGCCCCTGGATTTGAACCGAGGTCTTCTGGCTTCAATGCCGCCCGTTTTCTAACTTGAGCTATTACAACTTTGGAAACGGTGGCGAAATTTGCCTACGTATTCTAATGACATTGTAACAGTTTTTCGATCGGGTCACGTGTCCGTCTTACGAATTTTCGATCTGACGGTCACGTGATGTCCTGACGCGAGTTTAACATTTTTTACAAGTGCATAACGCCGCTAAAGAAGTTTTCACTTCAAAAAAATAAAAAAAATGTAGATTCAACTCTGCGAAATAAGTTTTATTTAATTTAATTTACCAAATTAAATAAATTTGCATGAATACAAATAGGTTTAATCGCATTTTTAAACCACTTAGGTCTGACCTATTGCGATTGCATTCACATTAAATAGGTACATTGAAACCATAATAGTATATTGTACAACAAGTGCATAAAACGTACCATTTTACCCGAGACGTATATATCCATTCAATTAACTTTAACTCAATTCAATTGGCATTATTGACCCTGACGTTGAAGAAATTAATACCATAATTTCGAACCTTAAAACTGATTCAGCAGCTGGTTGGGACCACATACCTACTAGATTTGTTAAAATGGCCAAAGATGTTCTCGGTCCGATTATCACACACCTTTGCTGTCTATGCTTCGCAAGTGGGGTATTTCCGAGGTCATTATAACGTGCAGTTATTGCCCCTCCAATTGTAAGAACTAAATTTGCTAGTATGCAATTTGATGCCCAATCTAAAAGGCTGTATAATGTAATAAATAGGAAACTTAAAATTTACACACAATCCTACCATGTATGTAAAAAACTAGTAAAAGATTGGCTAAAGCAACTTGACTATGACTCCACGGAATCATTACTACATCAATCTATATATATAAAAATGAATCCCTATTTCCCTTGGTCACGACATCACGCGTGAACGGCTGGACCGATTTGGCTAATTTTGGTCTTGAAATGATCGTGGAAGTCCAAGGAAGGTTTTAAGGAGGGGTAAGTAGGGGTAGAGTAGAAGTTGGGTAGGAGTAGGGTAGTAGGGGTAGGGTAGGGTAGGGGTATGGTAGGGGTAGGGTAGAGGTAGGAGTAGGGCAGGGTAGGGGTAGGGTGGGGGTAGGGTGGGGGTAGGGTAGGGTAGGAGTAGGGTAGGTTAGGAGTAGGGTAGGGTAGGAGTAGGGTAGGGGTAGGGTGGGGGTAGGGGTAGGGTAGGGGTATAGGTAGGGGTAGGGTAGGGGTAGGGGTAGAGTACGGGAAGGGTAAGGTGGAGTAGGGGGTAGGGCCACGGGAACGAAGTCGCGCTGGGTCAGCTAGTAAGTATATAAATACATAAATTAATTCATAAATTGTTTCTGTATGTTTGAAGTAAGTAAGTATAATTATATCGGTCTGTATAATTATAAGTAGATAATTCTTAATTTTTAATTTGTAGACGAAATCATTAAGAGTGTTTAAAATTAAATTACTTTTCAAGCAATAAGTTAGAACTATTGTTGTTAGCTATAAATTTACATTGTATAATTGTGTAACTGTTGGCACGTGCCTGGCGCGTTTTTGGCGCTAGTTACAGTGCATTTTTTTGTTCTAATGTTATAGAAAAGATTAGTATTCGATTTTTACCGCGCGCAGACTTATCAGACGAGCACTCTATTTCCGAAATATTCAAGATGGCGGGTTGAAATTTGACATACGTCATCTTGACACATGTAAAATTAATCGTGGAGCGTTTCACAATAAAATAGCGCATAGAAGTTATACAAATATTTAACGAAAATTCACGATCAACTACAAACACTCGTCGAAAGGTCGAAAAATCTCGTAATTTCAAGAAGAGGTGATATCAAATGGCCACCGAGATCTTGCCATCTGATGCCACTAGATTTCTTTCTTTGGGGCTACGTCAAAGATAAAGTCTACACCAACGATCCATAAAACATAGACAATATAGACAAAATATTCGCCGAGTGATTGGTGAAATAAGTAGCGAAATGTGTGAAATTAGCAGCGAAATGCGTGAAAGTGTCATGAAAAACTTGCACACAGCAAAAATGCCCATGGCGGCCATTTAGCAGATATTCTGTACAGATAAAATTGTACAAGTCTCTTCTTTAAAATAAAATAAAACTACGAAGAATATACCTACTTTTAGGACATTCGTTAGAAAGCCACTTGTCTAGGCTTTCAGAAGTCACAAATATACAACATACCTGTAGTACTGAGGGCACGGTGCTCTGTCCATGTCTCGTTCTGCCCCAGCCGGCGACGGTGGCCATTTTACCGGCTAACTTCATCTGCTTCTGTGGAAGACACACCTGAAAGAAAGAAAAGAATTGGGTTACGTGGGCGAGGAAGGATAAAAAGTATTAATAACATAAACTACACAATTATGCTGGCATTAAAATTCTTGTTCTTCAATTGGGTCCCTACCTACTTGACCGATTTTTTTATTGACTTTAAATGTTTATTGAATTAGTAGTATCACACACAACATAGGTATTTATTTTCAAATATCTTGCTTAATTTCAGCGATATAGAGCATCAAACTTTCCAATTATACAAGGAGAGCGCTATTGAAATGTGACGTCACATTTCTATAGCGCCATACTCTCGCCATAGAAAATTTTGTTTTAGAAAAAGATTGCTAGAGTCACAAATTAAGTATCTCATAATTGCTTGAATTTCTTGAATTTCTTTTTCACAAATGTGAAAAAGAAATTCAAATAACAAATTGAATTTCTTTTTCACATTTGTTATTTAATAATTTTATATTTCTGAATGTCATAATTAAATATCTACATTTCAACAACAGTCAAATACCCAATTCACTGAAATAGAAATAGATATATTCTTTATTCAATTAAACTTTTGTATATAAGCATTTTTGAATCGTCAGTTTTGCCCTACCACCCATTCATGATTTTTTTAACTGATGACGAGAAGAATAGCATAAAGGCTGACACACACCAAAAAGTATCGCAGACGTGCTGCATTGCGTCTGCGTGCGTCATGAGTTGTAATATTTGAACGCGTACGTGTAGGTTCACACCGACAGTGTTGCATCGCAATGCGTCTGCGCCACCGTGTCGGTCAGATTAGCGTACGAACCTACGCGTTCAGATACGTAATAAGTTTTTAGTAAAAATTTCATATTTATGACAAGCTTTTTTGCTAACTGTACTTTAATATTGTATTGTCATCTGAACCAGACATGTATACAAAATTTCAGCTCCATCGGACACTGGGAAGTGAGTCAAATCAAGCTTGCAAGATTTGTCCCCCACTAACTAATTAACATACTAACTCAAGATTTTATATTATTTTTATGCATTCACAATGCAATTTTTGTAAGTATAGGAAAAATGTGATAGTAAAAAACCACGAGCCCTATAAGTAGCTTTCAGGCGGGATTCGAACCCGCGCCTCCGGGAATCCGGCCCGATGCTCTGACCAACTAAGCTACCGAAAGGCTTACACGACTGGTAGCTTTCGGTAGCTTAGTTGGTCAGAGCATCGGGCCGGATTCCCGGAGGCGCGGGTTCGAATCCCGCCTGAAAGCTACTTATAGGGCTCGTGGTTTTTTACTATCACATTTTTCCTATACATACTAACTCAAGTTAATAAAAAGCTTGTAAAAAGATTGCTCTTGACGAGTTTTTTTCTTCAGTTCAGTTCAGTTCAGTTCTTCTCGCAAAGTCTCCCGCTGTAGGATTTGCGAACCGATTGCGTAGCTTCTTGACGTTTTTGGGTGTTGTAACCTCGATCTAAAAAAAAAAATTTTTTTTAATTTCTAACCAAAACACATAGAAATAAGCTTCTTACCGGCAGTATATGTTGCTTGAAAACCACTCCCCTATCCAACTGCACCAAAGCCACATCGTTCCTGAAGTCAGCAGGCTCGTAAGCAGGGTGCACCTCTTTTCTCTGGACGGCGAACTCTTCATGCGAGTAGCGCTCGCCCGAGTCTCGGACGTCCCACTCGCCGAGTCGCACACGGAGTTGCGAGTTTGGGGTCCTGGAAATGGAAATATAGATTTTTTAAGTATTCGTGCTTAACCGCCTCTGTGGTCTAGTGCTACACACCACCGATATTAGACCCAGAGGTCTCGGGTTCGATTCCCAGTGGGGGTACATATTGTATTCGGTTTGGTTGGTGGTAGGACTTGTTCTAAGTCCGCCTGGCTAGCTATCATCATCTTATCTAACGCTGACACTATAATAACAATGTTTCCAGCATTGTTGTGTTCCGACAGTTAGAGATAACATAGCCAGTTCCTCAGTGGCTGAGGATTCCGGGAGTAGTGCGCTTCCACCTTCAGCCTTATCATCACTTAACATCAGGTGCGATGAAGGCTACCCCGTTGTGTATAAAAAAAACGCGGGTTGCACTCCGGGAGTGCCGGCAGAAGTTAAAAGGGCTCCCTAGACATTTTCCCAAAAAAAAGGAATTTAACAAAAAAATATTACAGACTGGATTTGAACCGAGGTCTTCTGGCTTCAGTGCCGCCCGTTTTCTAACCTGCGCTATTACAACTTTGGAAACGGTGGCGAAATTTGCCTTTTTCGATCAGGTCACGTATCCATTTTACGAATTTTCGATCTGAGACGGTCACGTGTCCTGACGAGAGTTTAACATTTTTTACCCATCACAGAAAGTGCACAACGCCGCTAAAGAAGTTTTCACTTCAAAAATAAGAAAGAACAGACATAAAATTAACTTAAAGCACATCACACAGAGAAAATAAAGAATTATGCATATGTGTGCAGCAGCAAAAAGGCTGTGTGTAAATTTGCCAGACGGCAAAACCTCGATTTTCAGCCGTCACCCGTAGCACGGGAAGCACAGCGACTGCGCTGAGAACAAGTATGTGCGTGTGTGACGTATGAAAGAGACGGCAAGATGTTTGAGACACTCCAAAAGTTGAGTTGGTTGCGAGTATTCGATCGTTAGTAGACTCGGAACTACGAGTACAGAGTACTAAAGAGTAGGTACTGATTAAATTAAACAGATCTAAGTATAAGTTCTGGTGTCGTAGAGACTCCTGGCTCTGTAGCCCGAAGTTGTAAATTCGTTCTCCAAAGGGAAATATTTTCACCATACCTATATACATACTTTGAAAAGTATGGTTCAGCCAGTAAAATTAAAATAAAAACAAAAAATATTAAAGGCTTACCTACCTTGCCTATTGAAGTGAGGCTGACTGAAATAAGGGCGCCTCTACACGCGAGCTTCGTGCTCTAGAACCCTGACTTAATCATCATCGTATGTTATGTTATGATAAAGCATTTCTTGTGCTTTACTCTTAACAAAATAATTAAGAATAAGTTTTTTGTATACATTTCATTTTCTTGACATGCTTTTTTGCTGACTGTAATTAAATATTGTATTGTCATCTAAACCAAACCTGGGGGCTAATTGTCTAACTCAACATCTATCGCAATCGCTCTCAGTTTGACATCCATCACTTGTTGTTGAAGAAAGTTGTCAAAATTATTTATATTACTGCAGCAATGGCCGTACAATATCTTTCAAACTGAGTGCGATCGCGATTGATGTTGAGTTAGACAATTACCCCCCTGTATACAAAATTTCAGCTCCATCGGATACTGGGAAGTGGGTCAAATTAAGCTTGCAAGATTTGTACCCCACTAATTAACTAACTAACATGGCAAGTTAAATAAAAGCTTGTAAAAAAACTTACGTAGCAACACAATGCGCGGCAGTGATCACCCATCTGTCAGAAATAAGGGCGCCTCCACACGCGAGCTTCTTGCTCAAGAACCCGGACTTGATCAGCGCGGCTTGCCACGGATGGGAACCGAACCCTGTACTGTGCCCGCCAACAATTCTGTTCGAGCGGGTGTAGTGCTCGCCGCAACCTGGAAGAGAGGGTTAATGGTACAGTTAATGACATATCAATTATTAATATGAGTGGCACTTCACAATATCGTCATCGTATTGTCACGTTAACAACATCACTTCTGTATCAGAATTATTGAATTATAAAAGTTATAAATACGTGGAAGCTTCACCTCCGCTCAAATAGTGAATACACTATTTGAGCACAATCTATATTTATCACAAATTTTTTTTGAAAACCGGTTTTTTACAGCTTTAGTATAAAAACTGTAAAGAAACCGGTTCTCAAAGAATTTCGAACCACAATCGTCCAACTTTAATCTTTAATAGTCTGTGTTTCAATGTGTTTTTCTCGAGTTATTACTACACTATATGTGCGGAGGTGCGGGTGTTAATTGTCTAATGGTTTGCTGGTAAAAAGTTATTAGCTATAACTCGTTAAGTTATTTAAATTTTTACTTTTTTGCATTCACAATGCAATTTTTATCATAGAAAAATGGAAAATAAAGTATTTAGAAAAAATCTACCCGTCTCACAACCAGCTCCGATGGGACTCGAACCCACGACCTTTCGCTATCCGGGCGACTGCTCTAACCACTGAGCTACGGAGTCGTTACGAGAAGCGTCGAATTTATCAAATACTTCTTACACGCTGTATAGCCAGCGTTAATTTCATCAATGTGAGGATATTACTACCCCCACACGCGAAAGAAATACCTTTCCAGATATTTGACAATCGCTAAAGAAGAAATTACTATGGCAAGTTATTTAAAAAAAAAATTGCATTCATTTCTCTTACATAATGCTTTTCATTCATATGTATTATATATTGAGCTGTATGTTTCCCTTATCCAATAAAATAAAAAAAATATAAGGGGAAAATGTTGACAAACAAATCTTGATACGACATCACCAAACTCAAAAAGACATTTTCATTTTCGACAATAAAAAAAAATACATATTGATTGATTCTTAAGTACTTATTTACCACAACATAAAAATAACAGTAAGCGAGACAAAAAATACAAACATAGCATAATCCAGATTTGTGTGTGAAACCAAAACAAAACTCTTTGCCAAAGTTAAAATAAAAAAAAACTGCAAAAAACTTTGCAATTCAAAAGACCATGTAAATTAAAGAAAGAAAGATGTAATAATTTTACATTCGGAATCGGAAAATTATTTCTATGAAAAAGTTTACATTTTTGTCTAAAATTTATCGGCAAAGAATCTTGAAACGGCATGCTGTAAGCTGGTGCTGTACAAATAAATGGTGCGTGATGATTACGAGCTAAAAGTAAAAATCGATCGTTCTCAATCTACTGAAATGCTGTGCGATTCAAAAGCGAGAAAAGGACAATAAGATACTACTTTATACGATAAAACTTTTTTTTTTAACTCAAGCGCCATAACATTAATTTTATTGGTTTTACAAATTATGCGAAATCAAAATACATTAAGTCTTGCCCGATCTAAAATCGGCCCACTGGGCTATTTTCATACAAAAGTGCTCACTTTAGCGACTCAGATAGCAAACTATTTGCATCTCTGCAATGATTTTTACGTCAATAGAGAGGCCAAATGCCCGTTCGTCGAATTACAGTTTCAAAAAACATCATAAAGTCTTCAATTTTCCTAAAATTAAAAATAAATAAATAAAACTCCACGCTCCATATAACGTGACTAAATATGGGACATGAAGTTTGAGTTATTCTTTTCTTTTTTGAGAAAATTAAGTGATTTTTGATAAACTATGATACGACGAATGGGCGTTTGGCTTCTCTATTGACGTAAAAAAAATTGCACAGATGCATATAGTTTCCCATCTATGAGACTCTGAAGTGAGCATTTTTGTATAAAAATTACCCACAGGCCCGATTTATGGCATGTGTATCTAAACTGTTGAGCACCTAAAAAAATTATCTTCTAATGGAATTAATCTGAGTAACTAAATTATAAAGGGCCGAAAGTAATCAAAGATTTAAAATATTTGAAATAAATTCTTCAGCTGCACGTGTTAAATTTAGTTTCTTATCTTCAAAATTTAAAATATTTTTATGTTACGAAATGAAATGTTAATATTTATTATCATTTAAATTCTTTTCACATTTTACTAGTAAATTCTTCAAAGTATTAAAATATAACAAAAACACACGTGTAATAGATGAATGCGAATTTTATTGGCAATATAAATGATTTATGACTTATTATTCTCTGTTAAATAATTTTGATTTATAAAGCTACTTCTATTATTTTTGCACTATGCTTTTCGGCACGTGCAAAAAAGAATTTCTAATAAAATACATAGAAGTTTCGTCGTTAAAGAAAAATAGGGACATAACAGTTCTTCTTGCCAAAAAAATATTTTATAACGTTTGAATATTTTTTTATGCACATAATGCACTTTTTCAATTTGCGCAATAAAGAAAGCAAAGAAAAATAAATATTAAAAAAAATCTCATCATCCTCCAAGTAGTTAAAAAAAAATAAGTATCGCTTATCATCAATAAGATATCTAAAATTACAAAAGTCTTCTTTATATCTCTATTTGAAAATGTATGGCGCTTGTAAAGGGCCCCACAGACTATTAGAACGCCAGCTAGCAACGGCCTGTCAGTTGGCCGCTATTCGGTTTTTGTATGTAAAATTGTGAGTGTGGCCAATTGCGGCCAACAGACAGGCCGTTGCATGCTGACGGACTGATAGTCTCAGGGGCCCTTAAGTTCATCGTATTTCAACTTAAAAAAACATAACAACATCTCACCAGGGTAACTTGGCCTCTGTGGTTTGTGACCATTGGTTAAAACCGGTACATAATCATCAGCATCATTAACATTAGTGTATGTTTGTGTAGTGGTCTCGTGGTAGGAGGGTTTCACGTGAAAGTAGTTGTTTTGGTATTCCCACTCGGTCGGTTGGTTCTGATCCGGGTGGTTCGGGTGGTTCTGTACCGGTTTCGGGCGGTTCTGCTCCGGTTGCGGGTGGTTGTGGTCCGGTTGTGGCCGGTTCGGTTTTCTGTTCGGGTCTGTGTAGATGATGATCGGGTCTTCGTATTGGTTTGTGTTGTAGTCGTACGATTCGTGGGGAAATGAGCCGATAAGTTCGATTAAGTCACCTGTGGTTAATTTTGTGTTAGTAGTGTTGGGGTTTTTAGGTTTACACGAGTGGATGGTGAAATTGAACACTTTTTACGCATGTAAAAGCGTATATACATTACATTGATATTATATCTTTTATTATTAGTTAAATGCTTTTTAAAAATCGTTGTTTTTTAAGTAATGGTGTCCTGAAAAACCAGCAAATATGTCATTTATGAAAAAATATAAACATCAAAAACTGAGAAAAAAAATCATTTTATTTTACGCGTATACATTTGTAAAAGTGTTTAATTTCAATGTTTTGAATGTTATTACAAAATGAGTAATGTTAACACAATGAGGTTATAAGAAAATCTGTAACGGTTGATTTCAAATTCCTTATTTTAAATGTTTGTCTTTCCTAAAATCATTTGAAACAACTTTGAAAATCTCTTCACACTCATAAACGTCCAATTCCAAATACTTAGGTATGTAAAACATTACTTGAGTTTCATAGGACAATGTAAATATGGAATGTGAATAAACTTTCAATGTTTTTCCATTGTGAGGAAATGAGGAAGTGTATTGAGGCTTTAACTCGAAAGACGAGTCATTTTGCATTTTGATAATAGTGACAGTGTGGAGAAATAATGAGTAGGTAGAGTGCGAGCCAGATAAGTCTGCGCGCGGTCAAAATCGAATACTTACCTTTTCCATAAGCTTAGAACAAAAAGTGTACTGCAACTAGCGCCAGAAACGTCTCAGTCACGCACATAGTTAATAGTTATCTGACACGCACTCTAGATGATCTGCAATAGACACTGTGCAGTGAGAATAAATTATTACAAGTTTTTTTTAATGCAGTGTATGTATGTATGTATGTCCGTTCGGGTCAAATTTTGCAAGCTTTTGACCCACTTCTCAGTGTCCGATTGGGTTGAAACTATGTAAGTATACAGGGTTGGTTTAAATAACAATACAATATTAAAGTATTGTTAGTCAACAAAAAAATTTGTCGTACAAACAAAGTTTTTACAAAAAAAAAGGTGCGCGTTTTTTCTACAAACGAGTGTTGTTAAAAATGTTGACTGTTCTATCCATACTAATAAAGGGTTTTTCATTAAGAGCGCTCGAACTTTGAAATGGAATAAAACAACCCGTTTAAGTGATATTGCCACAATTTTTATTTTATTTTAAGGAGCATTTGATGACATTATTTATGGAATATAATTTCAGCCAAATAACCACCGCAATTCCGCTGAAGGTGGTGCATCCTGGTGGACAATTTTGGAGGACATATTCGCATAAATGGGGTTCTCATGAATAACGCGAGTTATGTTGGCCTTCAGGGCAGCAATTGTCTGTGATTTGTCAGCATAGACTCGAGATTTCATGTAGCCCCACAAAAAGTAATCGAGCAGTGTTAGATCACACGATCTCGGTTGCCAGTTGATGTCACCACCACGCAAGATAACGAAGCCCTCAAATTTCTCATCCAATAAATTTAATGTTTCCCATGCAGTATGGCAAGTGGCGCCGTCCTGTTGGAACCACATGTTCTATGGTGAAATGTAATTAATAAATATGTATTCCCGCCAAATTTGACAGCTATCGCTTTTCCAAGATGGCCGCTATCAACTTTCAAAGTTCGAGCGTCCCTATTGAAAAACCCTTTATAAAGATAAAAGCCGTAAATTTTTTTGTAACGAACCAACTCAAAAACCACTTGACCGATTTAAAAATAATTTCACCATTAGAAAGCTCCATTCATCTCGAGTAACATAGGCTATCTTTAATCCCGATATTCCCAAGGGAACGGGTACCACGCGGGTGAAACCGCGGTAAGCCTCTATTGTTCTATATCTGTTTGTTGATTTCCATGATTCATGAGCATAATTTGTATGTAATAAAGTGAAAATCTTCAGTTATGCTTTATGCTTATATATTACCGTACTTACCTATTATTATGTAAAAACGATATAACTAGAAATTAGAACTAGAAAGGAAGTACGTCTATATATAATTTCAAGTCGGAAATCGATATGTAAATATTTTTTTTGCTGGATTTAATAACTCTTAGGTAAGTGTTAAGTAAACTATGATTAAACATAGTTTTTTTACGATAACAAATAGTAAGTTTGTCACGTTCAATATGTACGTAAATTAATTTCAAGTAATCACATAAATCGACACTGATTCCAATCATCATGTCAGCCGAACGACGCCCACTGCTGGGTATAGGCCACCCCCAAGGATCTCCACAACGGTCGGTCCAGCGCTGCCCGCATCCAGCGGCTTCCCGCGACCGCCACCAGATCGTCGGTCCTCCTTGTAGGGGCCGCCCACGGAACGTCGTCCGGTACGCGGTCGCCATTCGAGAACCTTTCCGCCCTAACGGCCATCGGTTCTTCGCGCTATGCGTCCCGCCCACTGCCACTTCTGATTCCAATATAAATAAATAAAATACAAATAATAATATATTCGTCCACATTTTCCTACCGCCACCATTATGACCTGCTAAAAACGGATTTTGTGAAACTCCCCAAAAATGAAACAAAAGACTAGATAACGGACCATAACTGAAATCAACCTTATAAAAACCAAAATAATGACCTTTCAACCTATCCAAAAAGAACCTCTAGCAGGAACTTCCATCTAAATGGCACTAGAGAATGTTACAGTATTTTCTTTGTTGGGTGTAAGTAGATATAGATTCTTATATTAATTGGAAGCAATATATTTTGGGTGTTTGACTGTTGTTGAAATATAGATATTTAATTATGACATGCGAAAATATAACATTATTGAATAACAAATATGAAAAAAGAAATTCAATATGTATTATAACAAGCGAATTATGAGCTACTTAATTGTGACTCTAGCTATCTCTTTCTAAAACGAAATTTTCTATGGCGAGAGTATGGCGCTATAGAAACGTGACGTCACGTTTCTATAGCGCTCTCCTTGTCTGATTAGTAAGTTTGATGTTCTATATCGCTAAAAATATGCAAGATATTTGAAAATTAATACCTATGTTGTGTTGCTACAAGTTAAATAAACATTTTAAGTCATTAAAAAAATTTCAGTCAAATACCAAATTGAAATCCAAATTAATTTTCTATGTGTCGTAGTCAGATCATAAAATTTGTAATTTCATAATCGTGTCGGTAACTTCATGAAATAGTCGTATTTCATGAAATGACCAATTTAAATTGGCAATTGAAAATTCAATATTTAATGATATTTTCAACGTTTGGCCATATCATGGCCATATCATGAAAAATCGACTATTTCATGAAATGACCAAATAACCAACTATATTAGTAAATTATCAATATAGTTTTAAGACATTAAATGTAAGGTTTTTTGCTAGCGAAAAATGGTATGGTAGTGGTATTTTAGGTGTATCGGTACGTAATGAGGGTGGGGTGGGGACGGAACGGAACCCTTCATTTCATGTCAGTCATGTCATGACTCAAGTGACTCAACTCATGAGCGAGTCGAGTTCGAATCGCACTTGGATTATTTACCTCAGTGACATGCATACATGTTTTAACAAATTGCATGTTTCAAAAACTTTTTTATTACGTAATGTAATATTATAGTATTCTTATCTAGAGTTCTGAAAGAAGCGAATATCTAAGTATTATGGAAGTGAACATAAGTGCGATTCAGTATCAGTACAGCGACATCTATCGAGGGTGATCTAAAAGTAATCTTGTAAAGTAAGTGGCTTCTAGGAATTGAATTCAAATTAATTTGACGCTGATCCGAGTTGAAAGTGATGAAAGTGAATTAAATATAAAGTATGATGTGAAGAAAAATATTCAACAAAATTATGACTATGAAAGCTTATACACTTTTGTCGCGATTTGTATGGAAACTTAGGATTAGAAAGGAATGTCGTGGTGAGATCATTAAATTGGTCATTTCATGATATTTTTGGTCATATCATGCAATTGTCTTTATTCATGAAATGACCATTTTAAATTGGCAATATCGTTGAGATAATATACAGGGTTATTTGTAATTCACCAACAACCTCGCAGGAGTAGATTAGTTCTAACAACAATTGCCTTTTCAATCAAAACTCGATCAGCTGATCGGATTACTATTGGAAAGTCAGTCTTTTTTGGAGAAGCCCTTCAATGGTTACCGCGCTCGGCCTGCGATCGTTGAGGTTAAGCAACTTTCACAATGGTCGGTCACAGGATGGGTGACCAAAAACTTTTCATCTCGAGCTCCTCCGTGCTTCGGAAGTCACGTTAAGCCGTTGGTCCCGGCTGTATTTGCAGTCGTTAATACCCACCAATCCACACTGGGCCCGTTTGGTGGGTCACGCACGACCTATTCTCCGCTTGACCTATAATTCTTCTTATCCGTCCATAAGGAAGGCCAGCGCCCCAGCAGTGGGTACATTAAATGGCTGATGATGAACCAGCCCTGCGAGGGTTTCCTTACATTGACGAAGCAACGCATGGCCTACAGCGTTAAAAAGTGATAGCAAAACTCGATAACTCTGGTAGGCTTTTCGGTATATAGCTTAGTTGGTCAGAGATCATGCCGAATTCCCGGGGATGCGGGTTCGATTGCCGACTGAAAATTACTTGCAAAGCTGGTGGTTTCTTACTGTCACAATTGTTTGTTTACTTACAGAATAGCATTGTGATCATGCATAAATAAGACGATTTTAGTAAAAATTTCATTTTCATGCCAATCTTTTTTGCTGACTGTAGGTATGTACTTAAATATTGTATTGTCATCTAAACCAAACCTGTATACAAAATTTCAGCTCCATCGGACACTGGTAGGTCAAATTAAGCTTGCAAGATTTGCCCCCCCCCCCCTAAATAACTAACAACGTGATAAGTTAATAAAAAGCTTGTACAAAAATTTAAAAACTTATTTAAATAATTGTCCCGGATGGGTATCGAACTAACAACCAGTGGCTTATAAAGCAAGATCTTTACCACTAAGCCTTTTAGTCGAATAAAAACACCTGATCCAAGATTCTGTCACCCGCGGTAACGCTCCAACGCTCATGATCTGTTTGACTTTCACTCAATTTCACTTCGGATCTCGATTTGGTAATAAAAGATAAAGTACCTGAGATTGGAGGGCTTGTATGTGGTTATGTAAGAGTAATTTCTTTTTTAAGGTTATTGCTTTGAAATGAAATGAAGGCTGATGGAAAGTAACTGTTTGAGTATGGGCTTAGCGCTTGTCCAGAAAGAGCGAATTCATCGCGATTTTAATAGCAATTTTGATTACATCACTGTCAATGTGGCTGACGCGGCGGGACGATATATGTCAAAAACGCGTCTAAGAGCGTTTGTGCACTACACTGAATTTTACCGTCCGGCGGTCCGTTTTTTTTCGGATCGGCGTGGCATGAAAAACACGGATGATTGGCTTGTGCACTTGTCCGTCTTTTTACTCGCCGGGGCAGCCAGCGCAGTGATTACCCCCTCCCCAGCCCCGCCCGCTCATGAATATCACGTTTTCAGTTCAATATCACAGTTTCAATGTTTCAAAGCCTAAACTACACGGAATAAATAAATTCTTACTATGTAAGTATTATAAATAATTTATGATTAAATTAAAATACAACCATCCGTTTTTTTCCGGACGGTAAAATTCAGTGTAGTGCACAAGCGTCCGTACGTTTTTCATTGCTGTTATCTCGGAACGGAAAAAAACGGACCGGAATGGGGAAAAGTAAAATGTCGGACGGTAAAATTCCGTGTAGTGCACAAGCGCACATATACTTACATTTTATGGCCTGCCATATCGGACCGTAAAAAATCGGACTGCCGGACGGTAAAATTCAGTGTAGTGCACAAACGCCCTAAGTCCAACTCGCGCGTAGTTCTGGACAAGCGCTTAGTAGGTAACAGCACTGGACACTCAAAAACACCAGTAGCATCACTCAATATTTAATTTTATCCACCTTTGTGGTCTAATGGTGCACACTACCAGTATCAGACCAAGACGTCCCGGGTTCGATTCCCAGTACATATTGTATTCGGTTTGGTTGGTGGTAGGACTTGTTCTTAGTCCGCCTGGCTTATCTAAGTCTAACGCCATAATAATGATGATTTCAGCATTATTGTGTTCCGGCAGTTAGAGATAAGAAAGCCAGTTCCTCAATGATTTGAGGATTCCGGGAGTAGTGCGCTTCCACCTTCAGCCCTTTCACCACTTAAAATCAGGTGTTATGAAGGCTAAGTGCTACACCGTTGTGGATAAAAAAAGATAAGTCTGCGCGCGGTCACAATCGAATACAAATTTTACCATACCCTCAGAACAAAAAATGATTGTCGTAACTGGCGCCAAAAACGCCCCAGCCGCTCGCCGTTCTATCTGACACGGACTCTACGTGATCGATAGTCATTATATGTCATTTACAAATCCAATTGTAGCCTAAAACATTTGATCAATTGCTCTAACGTGATTGAAGGCAATTATTATCCATCTTAATTTACACTAATTGACAGGTGCCACTGAAGAATCGACAATAGTTTCTCTCATTTACGCGTCTGAGATATATTATGCCAAAAGCTAATAAAGTTAATAAGTACATTTTAGAAATGCATACACTTTATAAGGCCCAAGTCAGAATCCGATCTTGCATGGAATATTGCTGTCACCTTTGGGACGGCCGTCGGCGGCTCCGTTCTACCGCAGATAATATAATACTATACAGATAATATAATACTGGTTCTACCAACTTGCTGAACTGGATACGGTCGAGCGAAGGTAAATATAGTGACGACAGCCTGGCATATGGCCGTAAAGTCGCCTGTTTGTCGGTGCTTAGATTAGAACTGCATGAGCTCATACCGCTATCCCCGCTTTACCATTGGACATCAGTTTCAGTACCTAACTGCCGTACAAAGCGCTTCTCAACATCATATACTCGTATCGTGCGCACTGCAAAAGAGTGGAACTCCTTTGCTGCGTTTGTTTTCATACAAAATAATAGGACCGCGATAGTTTCTCATGCTGAAATTCAGAACATCGTTAACCGCCTCTGTGGTCTAGTGCAACACACCCACCGGTATCTGACCCAGAGGTCCCGGTTCCAATTCCCATACTGTTTTTAGTTTGGTTGGTGGTAGGACTTGTGCTTAACACCCCTGGCTACCTACCACCATCTTATAAAAGTCTGTCGCCATAGCAACGATGTTTTCAGCATTTGTTTCCGAGATCATACAATCCGCATTTTTTCAAGCTTAGAGTGCACATGCATCTTTTTGGTAAGCTCGCTCCATAGTAAACCTTCTCTTCGAGCAAGATGACGTCAATAAAAAAAACATTGGAAACTGCATACCAGTTTTCGTAACATTATGCTCTTTCTATCCTCGATCTTGTGTTCTTTTTCCACCCACAAAACGGTGGAGCACTTAGCCTTCGTCACACTCGATGTTAAGTAATGATAAGGCTGAAGATGCAATCTGGCCACTTCCGGACTCCACAACTGAGGAGGATCTTATCTCTTACTGCCGAAACACAATAATGCTGAAAACATCGTTGCTATGGTTATAGTTATCCTGACATTTTCTGTATTACTTTTATTTAATGACATACGTTTTGAATCTTATGTAATTTAAAGTGATACTACCTTATTGAATATTAATTAGTTATTTTCTCATTATTAATTTGTTTAAACTTTTTCCATGTTGTATGTGCAGCGAAACATGTTGGCCATATTATGTTAACAACAACTATGTAACCATGTTCCTAGCAAAATAAAATTATTCTCATTCTTATTCTTATGGCGACAGACTTACATAAGATGGTGGTAGGTAGCCAGGTGAGCTTAGTACAAGTCCTACTACCAACCAAACTACAAGCAGTATGTGTAATTGGAACTGGGACCTCTGGGTCTACCGGTGGGTGTGTTGCACTAGACCACAGAGGTTAACGATGTTCTGAATTTCAGCATGAGAAACTATCATTATTGCGGTCCTATTATTTTGTATGAAAATCAGCCCCCCTAGTCAAGTGGCTTCCTACTATCGATATCGCCAGTAGAATAGAAAGAAAATATATATATGGGATTGACATTTAGCGGTCACGTGACATTTCGAGCGCTGGGTGCGTACCATCAACTAGACAGCGATTCAAAATTAGCGCGAAGCAGAATAGGTTCCTAAAATAAATTGCTTTCTTTCGTACTATGACGTTCTAAAAACTGGATCGCAAATGAATTGCTAAATGTAAATGACCGAACGATTTGTGTCTTTATTTCTTCTACTCGTCTCTTTCACTCGATTCTGTCAGGCCCGGAGAGTGAGAGAGACGGGTATAACCTGCAGGTGTCAAGTTAGCTGGGCCGAGTTATAAGTCAAATAAGAGTTCTTGACAGCTTAGCGGCTGTGAAATGTCATTGAATGATCACTGAATCGCTGTCATTGATATTAAGCTGTCGTGGTACGTCGTGGTACGAATAAGCGAATAGCAGATCAGTTTAGGTCCTAAACAAAACCGCAATAGAGTTGATGGTAGGCACCCTAATGTCAATCCCATACATTTTCTTTCTATTCTACTGGCGATATCAATAGTAGAAAGCCTCTTGTCTAAAGGGGCTGAGCAGCGCCTCTTTCTGTTGTTTAAGGAACTAAAATGTAATAGATATTTCACAATCACAACAGCGCTTTGACAGCTTTTGACCGACAGTTTTTCGTGCGTGGGCTTGTGTACTCGTATTTTTTTTATTATTTACAACGGTGTAGCACTTAGCCTTCATCACACCTGCCCCTGATTCACGAACCGTCGGAAACGCTCCCGACACTGGAATGATGCACTGTCTCTCTCACTCACTATAGAATAGACAAAGACAAAGCACAGAATTCGTATCCGAGTCCATTTCCGATGGTTTGTTAATGATGTAAGAATGATAAGGCTGAAGGTGGAAGCGGACTACTCCCGGAACCCTCAAAGACTGAGGAATTGGCTATCTATAACTGCCGGAACACAATAATGCTGAAAACAACAAGATGGTGGTAGCTAGCCAGGCGGACTTAGAACAAATCCTACATACCAAAATTTACATGAATTTCTGATACACGTGTGACCTCTTTATAGTCAAAAACAAACAAATCACAAATAGACCATAAAACACGACAGTTCCCAAACAACCAACCGTATAAACTGTCAAATTATTACTTTACGGAAACAATAGCCGCAAAATAACAGGCAAACATTATCGACTTTAACAAAATCGTGAAAGTGTGAATTTATAATGGGGTATTACAAAATTGCCGTAAGATGTACAAGCCCGGAAACGCGATGTCTGGTATTAACGTGCGTCTTAGAACAATCAGCGCGTGAACTTGTGATCATGGCGGTATCAGTTGTAAGAGTTTAGCGTAACAAGTTCTGCGTTTATGTCGGTTCTTCTGCCATATAAATATAATAAGTTTTTAGTAAAAATTTCATTTTCATGACAAGCTTTTTTGCTGACTGTACTTAAATATTGTATTGTCATCTAAACCAAACCTGTATACAAAATTTCAGCTCTATCGGACACTAGGAAGTGGGTCAAATTAAGCTTGAAAAATTTGTCCCCCACTAACTAACTAAAATGGCAAGTTAATAATAAGTTTTTAGTAAAAAAATAATTTTTATGTCAAGGTTTTTAGCTAACTGTGCTTTAATATTGTAATGTCATCTAAACCAAACCTGTATACAAAATTTCAGCTCCATCGGACACTGGGAAGTGGTGGGTCAAATTAAGCTTGCAAGATTTGTCCCCCACTAACTAACTAACATGGCAGGTTAATAAAAAGCTTGTAAAAAGCTTGTAACAATACCTACTCTCCTTAAATTTATTGTTTTTTTTTTATTTTTTTTTTATCCACTACGGGGTAGCACTTAGCCTTCATCACACCTGATGATGATTTTTGAAGTAAACGGAAACCAGATTAGATAAAAATATAACTTAGCAGCTTCGTTTCGTCACGTATCACTCTTGGAAATTTTGACTTTGGTGTAGCTATGCTTGCAAGATAATGGACCTGACCACTGTGACATATTTTGGACATATTAATGAGATTTAGCTTAATTCATTGGTCACGCATTCATAGAACAGGGTGCCTACCATCAACTCTTATTGCGGTTTTGTTTAGGACCTAAACTGAACTGCTTCGCTTATTCGTACGACGACAGCTTAATATCCATGACAGCGATTCAGTGATCTCAATGACATTTCACAGTCGCTAAGCTGTCATTAACTCTTATTTGTTATACCCGTCCCTCTCACTCTCCGGGCATGACAGAATCGAGTGAAAGAGACAGGTAGAAGAAATAAGGACACAAATCGTTCGGTCATTCAAATTTAGCAATTCATTTGCGATCCAGTTTTTAGAAGGTCATACATAGTACGAAAGAAAGCTATTCATTTCAGGAACCTATTCTGCATCGCGCTATTTTTGAATCGCTGTCTTAAAGTTGATGGTAGGCACCCAGGTAGTTTTATTTTGGGTACTGACTTGTATATTAGTCTTTTTTCTATCCACAACGAGGAAGCACTTAGCCTTAATCACACCTGATGTTAAGTAGTGATAAGGCTGAAGGTGGAAGCGCACTACTCCCGGATTCCTCAATCTCAGAGGAACTGGCTATCTCATCTCTAACTGCTGAAACACAATAATGCTGAAAACATCAACAGCTAAGCTAGCCAGGTGGACTAAGAACAAAGTCCTACGGTGGTAATCCACGATGGTGGTTCGAATCCGACACCCTTGGGTCAATCGGCAAAGCAGAGTAAACTCACTACATAAGCTAGTCACTTCATTCACCTAACAGCCATAAAACAATACTAAATACCTCCGCTGCCGCCTATGACTCACGTCCGAGAGAGAGTGTGTTGCATTCATGCATTATGCTTCCAAGTTTCGTAATACAAGACGTGCAATGAATTCGCACTTTTAACCTTCTCCTTTCAACAATAGAGTCGATTTTCTATACTCGTGACCTAGATTATATGATTGAATATTCATAATGAAGTTGACATAGTGTGAAGAGCGGCGCTTATTTGTGATGTCCGTTTTACTGAACTAGCTTTCTGCCTTCCTTCGCTCGCGAGGACAACGCGACGCTACCCATGCCGCCCGGAAATGTGATATTTTACCGGCGTAGAAACTTCGATCAACAATAGTACTCGTTGAAGGCTCTCGAAGTAAATCAAAACTTTTTATGTCACCTTTAAACGGAGAATAAGTTTTTAACAAAAATTTCATTTTCATGACAACCTTTTTTGCTGAATGTACTTATATATTGTATTGTCATCTAAACCAAACCTGCATACAAAATTTCAGCTCTATCGAACACTGGGAAGTGGGTCAAATTAAGCTTGCAAGATTTGTTCCCCACTAACTAACTAAGTAACTAACATGGCAAGTTAAATAAAAGCTTGTAAAATAGCCTTATGGCGGGTTACGATTCAATTGGTTTGACTGTACATATGTGTTTTATTCAAAACTCACTAAAATACGGTCGCGGAGCACGAAGAATCTCGTACAATGACCTGTTATTACCTGTCCGTGTCACTACCGTATAAATATGGTTCCGTCCCACTCGCACAAATAACCGCTGTCTCAAGGGATCTGTGCAAGCGTGACGCACTATATTATATTTATGTTTGTATTTTGTTGAATTTTTTACCGTGATGTCACAACTGGACTCAGCAGAAAACCAGTGCAACAGATCTCCTCTGTTGCGAACACCGAGCTGAGGCCGGTTTTGACATCACATAACACCTGCATTGTACTTTGTGTGTGTGTGTGTTTTTTTATTAAAATTATTCATTTGTTAGTGTTATGTGTTGTCAAAATAAATGCTATTCTATTCTATTCTATTCTTATGCGGGAGCGATAGGGACAGGTAGTAACAGGTCATTTTTGAGATTCTTCGTGCTACGCGACCGTACTTTAGGTTAGATTAGAGATAGCATGTATCATGAATGTTATTTGTCGTAGAGCGCGCGCACTTGTGATTTTTAGTCGACCGATAGTTTAGTCGGAATCGTATAATGATCGTGATCAAACTTTCGGCCGATATTTTGGTATTGAGAGCCTGCACGCACTCGTGATTTTTAGTCGACCGATAGTTGTGCGATAGTTTGACCGTACAACTATCAGAAGTGCGCGCACTCACGTACAGTGCCATACTGAATGCGCAGTCGACTGATAGTTGGGCGATAGTTTATATGAATGCAGTGCCCGCGCTCACATAGTCCTTCATGCACTTTACCGACCGGCCGTTGGTTACATAATATTTATTTATATGTTAGTTTAGTTCCATAACGTCCACTTACTTGCATTATGCACCACCGGAGCTATCTCACTAGGCCTATCCGTCGTATCCTTGTCGACACAGCACGCCCAGATCATGCCTCCGGAGCACAAGTCTACAGGCTTCCCTCCGCCGAGGACGCAAGATATGCTGAGGCCGCAAGCGTACCGAGCGCCGCGGTATCGGCACGTTTGGGGGATCACTGCGGGCAAAAAAGGTCTTATTACTATGGGACAAAATGGTTTTATTTGAGCTCACGGTAGAAGACTCTTTTTAATAGGAATTGATTTACATTTAAAGATTCTATGCTATGTTTTAAGCGGTTGGCGGAGAAAAGCCTCCAGAGCAAAGGTCTACAGGCTTCCCTCCGCCGAGGACGCAAGATATGCTGAGGCCGCAAGCGTAGCGAGCACCGCGGTATCGGCACGTTTGGGGGATCACTGTGGGCAAAAAAGGACTTATTACTATAGGGCAACAAGGTTTTATTTGAGCTTACGGTAAAATGATCTTATTAATAAGAATTTATGTACATTTAAATATTCTATTCTATGTTAAGCGGTTTGCGGAGAAAAGCCTCCAGAGCACAGGTCTAGAGGCTTCCCCCCGCCGCGCCGAGTACGTTTGGGAGATCACTGTGGGCAAAAAAGGACTTATTAGCCTTAGTATATTATATATTCTGTGTTATTAGTATGGGACAACAAGGTTTTATTTGTGCTACAGGCTTATCCGCACACGGGCCACATAAAAACGCCGCCACCGACCTGTAGTTTTCATACATAGTCGTCACTTGTTTCTTATTCTAGCTTCAAGTGTCGGCGTTTGTGGCACGGTAAAGGGCACAGTCACGTGACATTTTAATCGCTAATGTCAATCCCATACATTTTCTTTCTATTCTACTGGCGATATCAATAATAGAACGCCACTTGTCTAGGGGGTATAATAATTTATTTATATTTAACAAGCGGCCGCCCGCGGTTTCACCCGCGTGGTTCCCGTTCCCGTGGGAATATCGGGATAAAAAGTACATATAAACCTTCCTCTTGAATCACTCTATCTATTAAAAAAAACCGCATCAAAATCCGTTGCGTAGTTTCAAAGATTCAAGCATACAAAGGGACATAGGGACAGAGAAGCGACTTTGTTTTATACTATGTAGTGATAGTGAAGTGATACGAAACTCTTACTTATACAGTTACAGTGATTCACCATGTGTCAGCCCGTGTTACGTGTCACCAGCTTACACATACTTATCGGTTCGTAGCTCCAAAACTATTTTACCTAAAGATTTGATACATTTGGTTCTTATTGCATCAATTTTGCAGCAACTTTTGAGGTATAACACATCATCGTACCTTATTTAATTACGAAGATACAGATGTGCAAGCCAGAGACACGGTACCCCAGCTCGCACACACTTTTATGATCGTAGTTTCAACAGTATTAGAGTGTGACGGTTAGTTTTTCTGGTTCTCATTGCACATGCATTGCACCAATGAGAAGTTTTCCAGTAGGTTCTATAATGCTCAATAGATGTCGCTGCGACCACTTTTCTTTTTTTTCTTAATTTTCATGTATAGTGCCACAAGCTTTTCTGTTCCGGTGACAGTCGTGACAGAGGAGCCACTTGCAATACGAAATTACCTGTCAAAATGGACTGTCGTATGAAAACTGTTTTAGTTCCAAAGAGAATCACCGGAACAGAAAAGATTGGCACACTATATGGTATGTTTTTTTGCGTTCCCCAGTTTACGGGAAAGTTGAATGTATTGTTTCACGAATTTTGTTGCGTATATATATTAATGAGTTATCGTTTTTTTCTTATTTTACCTGATTTTGATTATATTTTAATTTAAATAACTGTTATTGTCAGAAAGAAAAGAAAATGTGGAAAAAGTGGCATTTTCATGAAAAAGTTGAAATTCTCAAATTAATTAAGAAGTTAGTACCAATGTACTGAATTTTTATTCTCTAGATGCAAAAACAAACTTGAACAAACTTTTTTTACAATAGTAAATTACAACCTTTTATCATACTTGTTTATCTTTTCTATTACCGAGAAAGATTAAGGGTTTCCTGTTTCGTTTATACCGTACTAGCGGCCGCCCGCGGTTTCACCCGCGTGGTTCCCGTTCCCGTGGGAATATCGGGATAAAAAGTACATATAAACCTTCCTCTTGAATCACTCTATCTATTAAAAAAAACTGCATCAAAATCCGTTGCGTAGTTTCAAAGATTTAAGCATACAAAGGGACATAGGGACAGAGAAAGCGACTTTGTTTTATACTATGTAGTGATGAAGATTCTTTTCTGTGTTTTAGGTGCTGGGCGGAGAAAAGCCTCCAGAGCACAGGCCTAGAAGCATCCTCCGCCGAGGACGCAAGATATGCTGAGCACAAGAATAGGTACACAGACAACGACAAGAAAAAGAAAAGAAAAGTGTTGTAAGGAGGTGTGTGCAGTGCAGCCAATAAAGGACCCTGTCTCACCAAAATGCTTCTAAGTCACACCACAGAATATATATTAGTACCTTACGGTACAGAAATTTCACTTCCGAGTTTAGGTATAATAAACGCAAGCGTCCGGTCACCGGACTAGTCTCAATAGGCTGGCACTCGCTCGACTTGTCGCACACGCAGCGCACGCATCCGCATGTGTCGCCATCTGTCTCGCTTCGCGTGTATTATTTTCACAGATAAAGTAGTACCTCTGACAGCCCTAGCAGATTGAAGCGAGACGGTAGACAGTTATTGTACTATGAACGCTATACGCAATGCAAAAGGTTGAAATTAGATTGTTTTCCAGAATAGTAGGTAAATATCTCGAGGATTTTGCGCCGCTTGTGTGGAAGTGAGACAGGCCTGGTCACACACTGGTGGGCGGCGACAAAGAAGCGCTGTTTAGCCGTTTTATCCTTGTTTTATTACACGGGCTAAGTCGCGGACATCCTTAGTAAGGTTATATTTATGATTAAGGATTTCAGTGGGAAAAAGTCTCCAGAGCACATAGGTCTTGTCTAGAAACTTCCCTCCGCCTAGAACACAGCAATGTACTGAGAGGTTTACCCCGCGGATCTACAAGTTTTGAGTATTTCTGTGAACGAAAATTAGGTCTTATGACTATGAAACAGTAAGGTTTTATTTATCTTTAAGAAGAAACCTCCAGAGCACAGGTCTAGAGACTAGCTTCCTCCCACCCAAGAAGTCATTTAAGTCTTGTGTGGCATGCACAATTTATAAAATGTACATTGTCATACCCAGACAGGGTGTAGGTATGTAATTTATTTTAAGTGTAGCCGTAATGTTAACTTGATAATAACATGGGGTGTGCAAATATTGAATAATAAATAAATAAATTGCAATATCTACTTGAATGAAATCAGGGTACCTACTGAAATTTTTTATAAGATTTTCGTATCAAGTCTCATCATCATTGTATTTATGAGTAAACTCACAATCAGAAGCGCTTGTTCCATTCCATTACTGGTTTTCTTTTACTAGGTACGGTGGCGAGGGTTCAAAATATGGCGGAGGTAAGCCGGACCAAAAATTTGTGGCAAAAATTTTAAAGATCTGCATAAAGGATTGGTGGAGTGAGGGTTGTAGGTATTTTTATAAGGGAAATCTGATGAACAACTCCATGCATGGATCCTTCACCACCGCTAGGTACGTACGTACAACACTGACATAAAAAGATAATACTCATGCATGTCAAACGACAACAGAAAATACTAGAACACCATTCATTCATCAGAACTAATTCCATCTTCGGTCAGAGCAAACGGCTAATGAACTTGAAGGTCGCCATAGATTGGTACTTGCATAAGCCCTAATTACAATTCACTGCGAAACGTACAAGAAAACTGTTCGGAGTCACTGCGTGACGCACTTGGCCAACTTTTGTGACATTGGAATGAAAATAGGAGTTACCTACTAAGTTAAGGGACATACTTCTTCTTTGCATTCCGCCTTTATCAGTACCCCTAGCACCACATTATTGTATGAAAACCAGAACAGCGCCTCTTTCGTCACGTATAAGGAACTAAAAAATTGTTTGAATCAAGCGGCACTTGGCAGAAGTCCAAACCCATTGTAAAATAAGTTTTTAGTAAAAATTTCATTTTCATGACAAGCTTTTGTGCTGACTGTACTTAAATATTGTATTGTCATCTGAACAAAACCTGTATACAAATTTTCAGCTCTATCGGACACTGGGAAGTGGGTCAAATTAAGCTTGCAAGATTTGTCCCCCACTAACTCACTAACTAACTAACTAACATGGCAAGTTAATAAAAAGCTTGGAAAAACAAAAATGTATTTCCGCAAAAAACAAAACAACATGCAGGATATAAGATTTTAAACTTTCGCGTTCCATTATAATTATAAACAACAGTAACGGGACTCAACGCGACATTTATTAATATTATTATGTATTTACAGCTTGACGTTTTGGCTGTGTTGCTACAACCGTGATCACAAGTCTGCTTGATGCGTCATGCAAGATGTTCAAGCACCGAATGCTGGATTTCGCACAGTGTCCTGAGGATGCCCCGGGTTGGGGCGAAACACGTTTCGAATAGTCTAATCGGTGAAGGTGCAAGTGTGTCGCTGTCTTAGTTCCTGTCCAGAACTACGCGCTAGTTAGACGCGTTCCTGTCCAGAACTACGCGCTAGTTAGACGCGTTTTTAATCGACTTCAAAAAAAAGAAGAGGTTCTCAGTTCGGTTGATTGTTTTTTATCATACGTTGCCCGCTAAGTATTGGCGTTCCGCGTCTTATATCTGCCACATTGACAGTGATGTAATGAAAGGGCTAATTCGCCGCGATTTTAACAGCGTTAAGGGCAGGATCTTCCAAAAACTCTGTCTTTGTCTTTTTCCTTACGTGTGAAGAGTAATACAAATAACCTCACTTATTAATTTTTTCAATGTTTTTGTTGTTATTTTGAGCATAAATTCACTTTTTGAAAAAGTAGCCTGAGAATAGTCTACAATATGTCATTACCTATTTTTCTATATACTAATTCGTGAATTAGAGATTAATAATCTAAGTATAAATCCAAAAAAATATAAAAATAATGAAAATTTTCTTTGTTTTTGAAAATTTTTATTGTCGAGTTACGATACGAATATCGTGTTTCTAGCCACAAAATAATCAAGATCGTTTATGAAACTTCAACATTATATTTTATCTACTCCTAATAAAGAATATTTGATTATTTACTGTTGAATCAAAAAATAGGTTGATTTCGATAATATTGGAAGTACGTGCCCTTAAAATCCCGGCGAATTCGCCCTTTCTGGACAAGCAGTTACTGTCTGCAACTGAGGTATTTGTGCGTTGATAGTTTGTTATTTGGTTGGTAATTTTACTTTTATTTTGTATGGAATCTTCAATGTAACCTTCAGCCACCTTGCTGGATTTCCACCCACCGTGCCTTTTTATAGCACTGGTTAAGTTAGCCCCAGCATCGGCTGAAAGTGTAGCTGATGTTCTCCGGAAGCAATGACCTGTGTATATACAATTCCGGGTTTGCTAACTTTAAATAAGTTGCGATTTGCTTCGGCATACTTTTGATGGTATTTTTTCCAATAATTTGTTTGTAGCATTTGCCTTGGTGGTACTTCAAAAAAAATCGGTTGGTGTTTACATTTACAGGACGAAGATTTCTGTATTCTTGTACGAATTCAGAGAATTCTTGAGGAACTACAAATGTTCGGTCAATTTTAGTTTTTGTGTTCGGTAGTTTAATTACTAACAAGTAACAACTGACCCTGTTGTTATAATATGTTCTCTATTGTTATATTTGTCAATTCAATACCTCGGCATGCGCCAGTTATACCGAAGATAAGAACCACCTAAAACAAGCGAAATATAAAAATAAGTATGTTCCTCTGATCAGTCCGTGGTAGCTTTTGCTACCATGTGTAGGCTACTCTCAACAGTCCCACAGTACATGGTAGCAATAGCTACCATGGACTTACCTGGTGTTTTTTTTTAAATCTATGTCGATTCCGACGGATAACTGACAAACGTATTCCTTTTACTTACTGAGAATACCATCTGTGACATTAAAAGCAATAAAGGACCTCAATAATCGGTTTTGAAAAAAAAAATAAACATAAACAAACGTGTTGTTGCGTGTTGCGTTCTGTGAGTCGGTTGCGTAAATTGGTGATATAAAATTGAATTATGCCGTAAGTTCCTATTATTTTTGCTTTTAGAAGTTTCTACATAATTGTGATTATACAAGCTTTCATATTTTCAAAAGATTATCATGAGAAAAATGATCTGGATATTTTAAACATAGCCTCAAAGTTGGTCGATAAATGTCGATAGATAAAAAAATCATTGACGGATTTCAATGGCGTATAAAAGTATATAAAATACTATATTTTAACAAAATATTGTTAAATTACGTCGTGTTATTAATTACAAAACCTATTTAAATAGATAACATTCAAAAATACGTGTATGTTAACATTAGATGTATGTATCTTGTCACACGGTTGTTTATTTTCCAGCCATGCCGCGATGTATTTGGAGTCGACGTGATGTTAGATTTTGTTTTTTTTGACAAAGTTACAGATCGAATAAAATAAAGACTTTGATACCATTAAAAAGGTAATTAAATTTCCTTTATTTTGAGAACAATAACATTTCACATTTTCCGAATTTCTTTAAGAATTATGGCAGCATTTCAGTTTTCCGCCCGGGCGTCGAAGAGTTACCCGCTATAGTTAATTGATTTTTGAGTACCAGAGACCCAAATATTTTACTATAATATTCTTTATTTAATCAGCTTGACGGTAGTATTTTTTGTTTGGTCCTAGCTTTATTAATTAGCTAGAAAATAGCATTTCTATCTAACGCACGGACGCCGAAGCGGCCGAAAAGGCCACAGTACATGCTGGGACTGACGAGACGAGTGTCGCGCGCGTTGTCGGACGAGTCAGTGGAGGATTGTAAGAATTTAAAAGATAAATGATGAAGTATTACCATTATGTGGATTTGTTATTTTACGTACCTTAACAGCTAAATATATGTCATCAGGGGCTTCACTTATGAATGTTTTCACGTCTTGCGCTTTAAAAACCTTTGACTTTTTGCTTTTGTGCCCAGCCGATTGTTTTTTTAGAAAAGATGATTTTTTGATGATTTGAAAGTTTTTTCTTACATACCGCCCTAGGGCTTTTCTAGCTACATTATTACCCTAGAGCGCTAATTGGTTACCTACAAGCCCCATTTGGGGGTAATAAGGACCTACTTACCGAATATGAGAGATGTAAAATCAATGTTATTACCATTGCCATGTGAATAAAAATCTTATTTTAAAAATAACAATAATAATTTAGTGGCTTGGTACGAATCAAACATAAAAAGCATACTAAAAATACACTTTTACTGTAACTAAAACTACACATCCACCCAAACTCAGATAGGTACGTTTCTCCAAAAAATTTTACCTACATCTATAAAAACACCCCTAATTTGTGAGGAATCACCACAACCTGGTGGCACTAACTTACCGAACCGAATTCGATAACTAACGATCGCTATCGCGGAAGAGACTTCCACCGCTGAAGATGTTCCCATAGAATACAAATACAAATCTCTTTATTGTGAATTATATGATTATGATTAATAATTTTAAATAAGATTAAAAAAATCGAAATTACTTCACGAAACAGTATGATTGGTTACATTAAGCTACAGTATTATTATTGTGTATTTAAAAAAATGACAAGTTAAGTATATGTGATGTCATCATAAATTTAAAATTATATTAAATTGTGATATAATAATGTCAAAAAAAATATCATATAGTTACATTAATTTCAAAGTTTTATTCAATTTTCATTTATAAGTTAATGTCAGTAAGGAAGTCTTCGGTTTTGTAATAGGCTTTGTCAATTAGCAACTTTAATAGTCTTTTCTTGAAGAGATTAATTGGTAATATTTTAATGTCATTCGGGATTTTATTGAATATTTTAGTAGCCATACCAAAGAAACTATTTGTAAATAATGTAGTTTTATGTCTACGGGCGCACAATTTGTTTCCACGTCCTAATCTATGGCTTCTATGAGCATTTACTTCTGAAAAAGTGGAAAAAGCGTGGTGATTTTGCTTGACGAAAACCGCTACTTGAAAAATATATAAGGATGGGAGCGTCAAAATTTCAAGTTGAAGTAAAAGTTAATGAAAATCCCGACCTTGCTGAAGATATTTCCCATAGAAGCTTTGCGTATTCCGCCTTTGTCAGTTCCTAGCATGAAAAAATATTGTTATCTTTAGCGTATTATTATTGAATCATTGTTTTATTTTAAAAGTTAGGGGGGACAATTTTTACCACTTAAGTATGTAAACGATGATTTTTTGATGATTTGAAAGTATCTATCTTTCAAAAGATTGACTTTCAGAAAAAACGGTTTAAGTAACCTTTATGTCAAACAAAAAAAACCTGCCAGTAACTAGTGTTACTTGTGTATATAACAGACACATTCTCATAAGTTACATTGTAATCAAAAATTACCGAATCGCATGAACATCTTTCATTCATTTCTTTTTTTTTCTTTTAACACGACAGCCACGCTCCATTACCATAAATAACGTAAGAAGATCCATAAACAATACAGATCACGCAATGATCTATAGATCAATGAACGACCGGTTATAATTTCACTATTGAGATCGCTTTTACTATCGTTGGTATTGTGTTACCTACGATAGCGCTGCTCTTTACGTTGTTAATACAGGAGTCGATGAATATTTCGTAAAGCCAAGCCTTATGCGTTCCATTTATTTTTGAAGTTAGTCAAGTATTTGCATCTGGTAGTCATCATCTCATAGTGACGAGCTGGTGATGGAAGCTACAACTCCTTAACGGTTAGGAGCTGGAGAATATTTCTTTAAGTATTAATCGTACGTATGGAACAATGGTTAAATTCTTTCAGGTTATTAGGGTGAGCTGATGATGAGAGGTGAAACTCCTCAACAGTTAGGAGTTATATGATGTTTTATAAATACCATATGCACGAATAAACTTTCAGTTGTATTCCTTCAAGTTATCTAAGTCGCTAAAGATGGATAGCTGAATTTCGTAACAGATAGGATATTTACAACAATTTATCATAATCACCATGTCGTTTCTTAAGCTACGATTAGTTACACTAAAAATCGAAAAATAAAACGTTTTTAAACAAAAATGTAACCGCCTTCAAAAAGGATCTTCAAACAAAAATTAACAAACACTAAAAAACTAAAAAATAATAAGATTTTTTAATTCAAAGGACGATGGATGATGCGTCGCTTTTTCTAACTTATCTTGTTTGTCCGTCTTTCACGTCAAAACGGCGCAACGGATTTTTGGTATGGGGATAGTTTGGGAGCTGGAGGCATACAAGACATACATAGGCTACTTTTTATGCCGGAAAAACATGACATTCTCGCGGGATAACGTCGTGTAGTCAACGCGGGCCGCGCAGCCGCGGGCGGGCGCCAATCAAAAAGTTGCGATATAATCAAATGAAGAGCAGAAAATGACGCGAAATTAACGCCAGCGAAAAAATATTTGGTATCTGCTACGAGACGCTACGATGCTACGAAATTTCGAATAGTCGTCGAAGAAGTTTTACACTTATTGGTGCCTACATGGCACGACAAGGGATTCGAATCTTGGGCCCAATATCGACAGTCCGGTGTTCTAACCACTATACCTACGTGTTATCAATCACTACATAGTATAAAACAAAGTCGCTTTCTCTGTCCCTATGTCCCTTTGTATGCTTAAATCTTTGAAACTACGCAACGGATTTTGATGCGTTTTTTTAATAGATAGAGTGATTCAAGAGGAAGGTTTATTATGTACGTTTTATCCCGATATTCCCACGGGAACGGGAACCACGCGGGTGAAACCGCGGGCGGCCGCTAGTTATTGTAGTAATAATAATTTTAATGTGATGTTTCATTCATTCACTTTGTCACCACATTCAATTTCATCTACAAATATCAAATAATATCAAATTATGTCATTTATTTGTTAGGAAATAGTTGGATGAAAGGATGATTTCTTGTAGTAGAGCTACATTTATTGCGAGAAATCGCATCTTATTTTAGTTTACTTACTTAAACTTTTTAGTATAAACGATTTACTAATCTTATTTATTTTATTTCAAATACTTTTTGTTATTGTATATGAAAACGTACTTACCCCCAAATTAGTATTTTAGTTTTTATAGAAAATTAAATGTAAAGAACTTTATAATATGTTAGATTTTATGAAAAAATCTTGCTATTCCATCAAAAGCTTTCAATATTGTCTAGGTAACGAGAAATAAATAAATTCTTATACTTTTAGGGCCTGTAAGTTCTGTTTTTGGTTATGCTGAGTTAATTATTGGAAACATACTTCAATGATAACTTCTTTAAAAGTCAGATCGCGCTTATTTTAATCAACCAATTTTCACCTAAAAATGTTTGCATTTATTCTAGTATTCCAATCGCACGAAATTTAAATGAAAACATCTGTCGTAAAGATTTTTATCACTTTTAGTTTTGTAGATTTTTACAAAATATACAAATTATAGTCTGTAAGTGTAAAATAAAAAAGTAAAATAAGTAAAAATATGAATTACTCACTCTTTCCAAGTAAATCCATGATTGATTCATCTTCTTGGGACGAAGAGTACGAACCATGGTACGATCCTTTCCTCCTCCCTAACGCATCCAATAAAAGAATATCCTTTTCCTGTTCATTAGCAGGCCTCCTCCTATCTGAAGGAACCTCTTTCAAATCTAAATCATCTTGTAACGTCAACACATCATTGTCTGTTTCCGAACACACTGCACTAAGAATTCCCGCCAAAAAACAAATCACTGTCAACTGCCAAGACGCCATGTTGTACCGCGCTCTTCTTCGAATTTTGAAATTTTTGCCCGCCACCAATCCATCGACGTTCCGTTCGCACATTACTCACTGTCTCGAAACCATTTTTAAACAAAAAAGTTTTATAAGTTTTTCTGCTTTTTATTTACTTTTTTTCGCGGCTCTCGGACGTCTGACTCCGAGAAGTTTGTAATCGGAAGTAAGCGTCTAACGCGGCGAGACTCGCGCGTACCTTTTCACTTTCTGCCAGGGTTCCGTTAGTGCCAACATTTTGCGAGCATAAAGTTAGTATATCGACACATTAGCACATTCACAATAAAAAGTATTTTTTACAAACTTTTTTCGTTCATTTTTAAATTTGGAGTTTCTGTAACGATCACTTTTATTTTTCTAACGTGTTATTATGGAGAAACAATAGCACCAGTCTGTCGGTTTGTGTGCGTGAGGCGTAAATATGATTTTAATGACTTCTTGTTGTTAAAGAGATCACGTGGTCGGTAACTAATTTTATCTAATTACTTAGATCGAAATTTCGTCATAATAGTTGTAGTTGGATTTACGAATTTGGTCATAAATATTTGTTGACAAGTGTTCAAGTGTTAAGTTAAGAAAACACAATTTTAATGCGATTTGTGTTTATGGGATTATTATTGTAAAAATATCAAACTTTGAAATGAAATGTGCCACTTTAAAATAGATTTTTAGAATTGTTCCAATGGGCATTCAATTTACTATAATTTGAATATAATCAATATATTTATGCTTTCTAATAAGCTCCATCTATATTCACAAATTAATCTTAATATGCCAATAGCTTGCTGCTAACACCAGGGAGAGATGACAGAAGATCGTTAAGTAAGCTACATCGGTAACCATAGCACTACTAGTTGACCACGACCACTATGACCAGACTGATTGATAGAGATGAGATGCTATTCCTAAATAGCAGCAAGTTTCTGCTCTTCTACTTGTGTTTTATTTTGGTTTGTATTGCGGTTTTTAATTTTTTAAAGTGACAATTATGTCACTTTTAAAAAGAAATGGTAGCAAAATAATTAAAAATAAAAATTATTAAACTTTCCTTATTATTATGTTGCTACATTTCTTTCTCTGTAAATTTCTTGACTAATCCCTAGTCGTCCTTTCACAGGGCAACAAAGTGTTTTAATAAACCCTTAGCCATTAAATTATCAGCCTCAAAGCATCAAGATTAAGTGGTCACACTTCGTATAGCGTCAACTTTCGCCGTAACTTTCGAAAATGGAATAACGAATGTAAAGGAGGTATTAAACGTTGGCAGCTAACCAAACGATTTTCGATTTTGTTTGAACTAAATATAAAGCTGATTTTCATTTAATTGTGCAATTTGTTTGGCGCCTAAGTGTTTATACTTAAATGTTTTATGGAGTTTAGACTTTTTAATGGCGGTTTTAAAGGTGGTTTTGGCTTGTAGAGTGGTGTGAGGTAAGGATGCTTGTGATTTTGGTGTAATAGCGGACTTTCTTCCCTAATGTAATTGGTTACGGTTCATTTGGTTGTAGTGTTGCGTAAAACTCGTGACTAATACGTTTTTGATAGGGTTGAGGTAGTTGAGGTATTCCCACATAAAGTTCGTGTTGTTTTTTTATTAGAAATGCTAGCAAACTTTTTTGTTTCCCTGAGTGGAGTCAGGTGCTTTAGTACAACCAAACTTTTTTAAATTTAACTTTTTACAAGAGTCAAACTTAATAATATTTAAAACCTTTTTTAGAAATGTTAACAAAATATTTATAAGGCACTTATTAGCTTATTGGCCTTACTTACGATGTAGGTATGTAATAAGTAAGTAGGTATAAATATCGTTCGGTAGAAATATCTGTCCAAAGCTGTATTTTATTCTACCTTTGATTTAAGTGACGATTAATTTAATTAAAATGAGCAGCTAGTTTTATATCTAATACATTCAATTTAAAACAAAAAACTTAAATGAACGATAAGCCTGGGTGAAAATCAAAGACAATCGGAAATCAGGGGGCTATATTAACCAACTCATCATCTTTCGCGAACTCTTTCAGTTTGACATCCAATACTTGTTGTTGAAGGCAGTTGAAAATGGGCAGTGTAATAATGCAGCAATGGATGTGCAACATCTTTCTAACTGACAAACATTCTTACAAATCAAGAGGCTGATAAAAATAAATTAGACAACCAAATTCTTGAGGAAGGTCATTATAGGCCATTGACTGGCATGCACTGACCTTTAATCTAACTTTTCTTTAATGTACACCATCATCACATACCTACAATGTTTTAATACCAAACTGTAGTATAGCTTGAGCACTAGTGTTATGGAGATTAGAAACAACGACGGGTATTAGCACATACACCCAGACCCGAGAAAATATGGAAAAGTTAGTTTGTCAATTTTTACCCGACCGGGAATCGAACCCGGGACCTCCAGAGATAGCGGCACCTTGAAACCGGTGCGTGCACCACTCGGGCACTGAGGTCGTCCTAACTAGTAACTAGACGAAAGTTACATCTTTGTTTTTTACCAAAATAATAAATAAATAACTTTTTACATTCACACCAATTATCTAAGCCCATGTTAATTTCATTAAGAAACTGTATCATGGAAAACTTGATAACGGATAAATAAATATATACTTAAATACTTTTTGTTTGTAAATACATACTTAATATACATAGTAAACACCCAGACCAAGACAAATAGACATGTTCATGCACACAAAACCTCGTAATATTTTGTTTTAATAAGAAATTCTTACATTTTCTATTATATTTATCTTAATCTCGGCTCGTTAGGCACGTCGCTGTCTAGATCTAACTGTTGTAGTGTAGTCCACGTTACATGTAGAAAATAACATTATACTATCACATAACGTTGGGGAAAGTGCTTTAAGCAATGATGTACATATAAGAAGAGAATATGGATAAAGGCTAAAACATTGTCTGAAGTCAAATATCCATGCTTTTTTATCTTCAACGGGATAGTTCATAGGGATCGTTATAGACTTCATCGGGATGCAATCTCGAACCAAGATTGACCATTCAAGATCTTGGAGTCTTTTTTCTGAATCAAGATTGGTCAGTTCCAGATCTTGTCGAGATTCGGGTCAAGATCTCGATCTCGAATCAAGATTATCGGGATTATTCGAGATTGAGCAGCATAAATTAAAAAGGCGTTATTTTTGTGTCAGTAACCAGTATAGTTCATCACATTTCACCAGATTTTAAGAGTTGATAAGGCTGAAGATGGAAGCGCACTACTGGCACTACTCCCGGAATCCTTAACCACTGAGGAACTGGCTATCTTACCCCTAACTGCCACCACGACAATGCTGAAAATATTGTTGTTTTGGCGTCTGACTTACACATGATGGTGGTAACTAGCCAGGCAGACTTGAAGTCATACCACCAACCAAACCGAATACAATATGCACCCCCACTGGAAATCAAACCCTGGACCTCTGGGTCTGATACCGGTAGTGTATACCACTAGACCACAGAGGCGGTTAAACATCAATTTATTATCAAGATAGTCTCTAGCTTAAACAATACCTTAAATCTTGAATTGCTTTTTGATGTAAACCGCGTTAAAATCGACCTCGACGACCTCAGTGGCCGAGTGGTGTACGCACCGGTTTCAAAGTGCCTCTACTCTGAAGATCACCGGTTCAATTCCCGGTCGGGTAAAGACTTACATTCGAAGTGAAAAGCAGAGTGTACATATAACTCGTACATAAAACCCATTTTATGCACTTGTTGTACAATCTTCTATTTAATTGGTCTAAAAGCATCAATACTATGAAGGTCAGTGTCAAAGTTTGAATTTCGAACTTTTTAGAATTAAAAAATACCCTTATTGTGGGCCACGAATGTCACGATTGAAACGACTGTACATAATTTTTGTGTAACAAAACAGTGGTCATTTGTGCAATCTTCACTTCTCTTGTCACAATTACGTAACTATCTCATTAAATAAGTTGAAACTAAGTTATTTCTGCTGAAATGTGAGTCAGTATTCATTCTAATTAATTAGTTAACTCACTGATTTGGAAATTCTAAGTGGATTATATAAAAACTGCTTTCAGATCTTTTATCTATGCATTTACAACATAGATAAATAGAATTGTGAATCTTTTCCGTAACGAGACAAAGTACTTAACTGTCATTTAATGGCCGAAGAAACAAATTTCTTTTTAATCTACAACAGCGGATTAGTTAGCCTTCATCCCATCTGATGTTAAATGAAGATATGGCTGAAGGTGGGAGAGTACCACTCCCGGAATCCTCAGCCACTGAGGAACTGCTATCTTATCTCTAACTGCCGGAACACAACAATGCTGAAAACATCGTTGTTATTTCATGCATTCAGAAAGCAATTATGTACGTAAATACTAGCCTTCCGCCCGCGGCTTCGCTTGCGAGACCAACACGACGTTATCCCGCGGGAATGAAATATTTTTTTGGGATGAAAAGTAGCCTCTGCCACTCTCCAGTTCCCACCATGCACCAACATGAATATAAAGTTCCAGTCAATGTAAGGGATGTAGAGTATCCATATACATTTCCTCACACTTCATTTTCAGCCAGTTCCTCAGTAATTTATTGAGGATTCCGGGGTTTAGTGCGCTTCCACCTTCAGCCTTATCACCACTTAACATCAGGTGTGATGAAGGCTAAGTGCTACCCAACCCAGATGTGGATAAACAAAAAAAAAAATACATTGATTTGAAGGTGGTTCAGTTCAGTTTTCGTGAAATTATGGTGTCTACTCATTAGGTAGGTAGAATACCTATAAATTCTTAAAAAAACCACTTTATTCAGGAGCATTTCATTCTCATTCTAAAGAAGAACAAAAAGTAAGAATTGGCTTGAATTGAAGGTGGTTCGAACGAAAGTTTTCAGTTGTTGAAATGGTGGTGCCTGCACAGCAGGTTAGATATTTAGCCATTACATCCCAAAGAAAAAACAAAAAATAAATTCAGAGACATCTCTAATTAAAAACACAACCAAACTCTTCGCACGAGTCTTAAAACCCACGCAACTAGAGCGAAAACTATTAAAAAATTAAGGTTGAACTTTTTAAAAACAAATCAAAGGTTGCGTTCGGATACACTGTCACGATAATAATCAGACCATGAAATGATCATGTGTGCAACCGCCAGTTTTGTCCCCAAGATGTGGCATAAGCATAGACAATCGAGAATTTATTCTTTTTGAAACCGGATGTGTTGGAGTCTTGCAGTTTCGGGCGATTGTGAAATTGTCTATGGTAACAATAGACCCATTTCTTTGGAGCTGTCAGTGTGTTAAAAATAATTTTCTATTTTGTTTTTACTTGTCAAGAGATTAATTAGGATTAGTTATATTACTAATATCTACCTAAATATAATGTGGAAAGATTTGTTTTCTTGTTTGTTATGGATAAACTCAATAACTAAACGACCGATTTTAAAAATTCTTTCACCATTAGAAAACTCACAGCCGTCTCTATCGTCTTCTACAAGCCATGCTATGATACGGAACGGCAACATTGCTGTGAACCGGTTTACTCCTCTGAGTACTAAATCCAATGGAGGTGGCATACTTACCACACTTTTATTAGCTTTACCTGTAACTAAGTCACAATGTAAGAAAATCTTGGAATTCAATTTTAAACTACTTCTAACTGTCGTATTAATCGGTTCGTCAAAATCGGTCCAGCCGTTTCAGAGATTAGCCGGAACAAACAGACAGACAGACAAAAATTGTAAAACATGTCATTTTGGTATATGTACCGCATATATTAATCATATGCACGTAGTAAAAAGGTTATTTTAATGTTACAAACAGATACTCCAATTTTATTTATTTGATATTAGATTATTTGACGATAGAGAAGGCTGTGGGAAACTGCATTCTTTTCGAGTGACATAAAACCGCCTCTGTGGTCTAGTGGTACACACCCCCGGTATTTGACCCAGAGGTCCTGGGTTCGATTCCCAGTGGGGGTACATATTGTATTCTCATGGGGTACATATTACCCCAAGGATAATATCACTCGAACGTCTATCATGTGGCGTGCGTGACCCCAGCTTACAGAGAGGACACCGGGGGGGCTACCGCGTAACTTTATGGATATGAACTTCATACGTTTTTGGGAACTTTAAGTCAATTTTATAAAGAAAATAGCCGCTAGCAGTTCCTTGTTTTGTGACGTCGGGTCTAACGATAACTAGCTAGCAACGTTCAACAGAACAAAGCAGCAAAAATCTATCAGAATAAGGAATTCAAATGACAGTTGAAGCCCATACCCATATCCAGATTTCTTAGCCGGTAGCCCCCCAGGTCAGTAACCGCAGCAGCTGAGTGCTACCAAAAAGCTTAGACTAAATACTGAGGTAACTGGAGAGTGCAGTACTAACACTTTTTTTTGGCACTGGGGTTGTCTTCCGTCTCACCTACACTTTGAAAAAATACGTATGGTCATATGAGACAACTGACAGCCACTAGGTACGTACTATATGTCAAATTTACTGGGCACACTTTTTTATTCAGGGTGAAAACTCCAGTTACCTCAGTATTTAGTCTAAGCTTTTTGGTGCCTACGATCAACTTTCAAAACTGGGACCGTACTCTGAAACGCTAATCCGAAACTTCGGTTAGCCCCGCCCCTTTCACTCGATTCTGTCCCGGCTAGAGAGTGAGAAGGACGGGTATACCGAATTTTCGGGTTTTGCGTTTCAGAGTAGGCCCTCTGGTGCGTTCCAGAATAGGTTCCTAGAATGAATTGCTTTATTTCGTACCATTACCTTCTAAAAACTGAATCGCAAATGAATTGCTGAATGTCAATGAACGAACGATTTGTGTCCTTATTTCTTCTACCCGTCTCTTACACTCGATTCTGTCATGCCAGGAGAGTGAGAGGGACGGGTACAACCTGCAGGTGTCATGTTAGCTCGACCGAGTTATAAGTCAAATAAGAGTTAATGACAGCTAAGCGGCTGTGACATGTCGCGGAATCGCTTGTCACTGACGCAATAGAATCTCGATCGCAATTAAGCTGTCGTGGTACGAATAAGCGAAGCAGATCAGCTCCCCTACCGCCTAAGCACCGTCCGTCGGCTTGAAGCCGATTACGACGTATCGTGCCATCCTTGTCATGCCATACCAAATGTGTTATGATATGACAAGGATGGCACGATGCGTCGTAATCGTAATCAGGCCGAGACGGTACTTAGGCGGTAGCCCCCCAGTTTAGGTCCTAAACAAAACCGCAATAAGAGTTGATGGTAGGCACCCAGCTCTGCTTCTGTCTGCCGTCGCTATTGCGGGCGTTGACCATAAACTTATTTATCACCAAAACAACAACTTCGGTTGAAATGTTCTGTTTGTATGACACGCTGACAAAAACAACAGATACGGATTCTCACGAAATTGAGGGTAATGTGGGTTAATTATTAGGGTATGAATACAAGATGTCGTGCTGCCATTGGCCTACTGAGTCACCTCCCAGAGTTGATGACACTGTAACAATCATGTGTCAAGATATCGTGGCCACTGATGATGATGAAGACAATATCAAACGTTTAGTGCGGGCGCACATTGGGCCACTAGTCGCGGCCACCAAACGCGACCACAAGCTGCGGACGAGTATTTTCATACATTTTGTATAGCATCGGCGCAAACCGAGCGATCGAGTGGCCGCGTTCGAGCCACAAGCCATAGTAAAACCAAATAAGTACGTTGACTTCATACATCCTACTATCCTATCCTACTAATATTATAAAATTAATGTGAAAGTTTAGATGTTTGGATGTTTGGATGTTTGTTACTCAATCACGCCAAAACGGCTGAACGGATTTGGCTGAAATTTGGGACATAGATACTTTAGAGCCTTGAGAGGAACATAGGCTACTTTTTATCCCGGAAAAATATCACTTTCCCGCGGGATAACGTCGTGTAGTCCACGCAGGCGAAGCCGCGGGCGGAAAGCTAGTCCTACTATATAATATTATAAATGCGAAAGTTTAGATGTTTGGATGTTTGTTACTCAATCACGCCATAACGGCTGAACGGATTTGGCTGAAATTTGGAACACAGATACTTTGTAGCCTGGAGAGGAACATAGGATACTTTTTATCCCGGAAAAATCACATTCCCGCGGGATAGCGTCATGTAGTTCACGTGGGCGAAGCCGTGGGCGGAAAGCTAGTACTATATATATCATAAATATCATACTACCTAGACGTCTACGTCGTCGGCCTACTGTATGGAAAAATTGGTTATACTGTGGTAGTGGCTGCGACAGGTGGCCGCTACTAAGCCACCAGTGGTCGCTATTAGTGGCCGCGATAGTGGCTCAATGTGCGGGCGCTCTAATACCTCCTTATCATAATGTAGGAGCCCGTGGCGCAGTGGTCAGCGCACTCGGCCTGCGATCGTTGAGGTTAAGCAACTTTCGCAATGGTCGGTCACGGGAAGGGTGACCAAAAACTTTCATCTCAAGCTTCTCTGTGCTTCGGAAGGCACGTTAAGCCGTTGGCTCCGGCTACATTTGCAGTCGTTAAAATCCACCAATCCGCACTGAGCCTGCATGATGGGTCATGGCCCATTCTCCTTATCCATCCATAGTGGGGACATTAAATGGCTGATGATGATGATGAATCTTAATATTACTAGCTAATTCCCCACGGCGATGCCACTTGCTACTGTAAGATTTAACTTAATGTAAAGTTTTCAGAAAGGAACGGTTCAGAGACCTGAAATTTGATATCAAGAACTTATTTTTTTTTTTGATTGAATCAGGCGTCACTTGGCGGAAGTCCCTAACCATTGTGAAAAACGAAATATATGTAGCTTACTTCCGCAAAAAACACAATATGCAAGATGCACCGCCCGCCCGCCCGCAAAAAATTGCACATGCACACCACGAAAACACCAGTGCACAATACCTGCATCTAGCAAGACAGCAATACACCTTGCACCGTCACAGATTAGACTACTCTACACGTGTTTCGCCCCAACCCGGGGCATCCTCAGTAGATAGTTCGTGCTAGTTCGTGCGAAGAACCAACTTCTGTTGGTTGGAACCAATTTCTGGTATTGTGCACTGGTGTTTTCGTGGTGTGCATGTGCAATTTTTTGCGGGCGGGCGGGCGGTGCATCTTGCATATTGTGTTTTTTGCGGAAGTAAGCTACATATATTTCGTTTTTCACAATGATCAAGATCTTATTTTCGGTCAAAAAATAGCACCACAGGATGGACTTTAAAAGAATAGACCTACTCTGACTGCTTGTCTGTTGGCTTTTTACTTCTACACTACAGCTCTAAACCAATTATGATGAATTTTGTACTTACTTCATTTTATTTCGAACATCAAGAAAAAGTTTATTAATTTTACTCTATTTACATTATTTTTTTTTTGAGTGTAAGTTAGTATTTTTTTTTATTACGTTTTAATATCATGCTGTTTCTGTGTTAAGAGCTTTTATAAAGTTTACTAGCTGTGCCCGCGACTTCGTTCGCGTGGAATAGTGACTTTCGGCAGCATTTTTAATTTTTTTAGCTAATAAGGTTTTTCGTTTTTTTGTGTATTTATTTTATATATATTAGTTTAGCGCTATGATAAATATTAAAACATTAAAAAAATATTTCACATAGGCTTCCGCCCGCGGTTTCGCCCGCCTGTACTACACGACGTAATCTCGAGGGAAAGTTATATTTTCCCTGGATATCAATTAGTCTTTGTCACTCTCTAGCTCCTAAAATATCCACATACTAAAAAAACACGCCGATCCGTTGCTCCGTTTTGACGTGAAAGACGGATATACAAACAATACAAACAGTATGTCAAAAGAAAGAACTTATCACGCTGAACAACTTCTCTTAAGATGCTATCTCATATAGTTTAACCTGGCTGCTAGGGTTCCACATCAGCTGGCCTAGCATGAACGGCTTTTATCATGCACTATATCACTATATCACTTTTATGATATAGCACGTCATGCTGTCTTGCTTACCTACCCCACTAAGGTGGAAGCAAGACAGCAAGACGTGCTATATCATATCGCGTGATATAATGTCGGTAATGCTAGCCAGCCGGCCTAGCATGAGCGGCTTATAACGCGCGATATGATATGGTACGGCAAGTTGTCTTGCTTACCCCACTAAGGTGTAAGCAAGACAACTTGCCGTACCATATCATATCGCGCGTTATAAGCCGCTCATGCTAGGCCGGCAGGCAGGTGTACCAAGACCTTCAAACATTGTACGTCAATAGAAAATGCTTATCACATTTAACAATTTTCCATAAGACAGTATTTTTATATCTCTCATAGTTTGGCTGGACTGCTATGGTTCCACATCGGCCATTTCGATCTTCTAAATAAATTATAGCCTACCTATAAGTTGGCGACAACTAATAGCTATATAACAAAAAAAGTTTCATTAAAATCCGTTCAGTAGTTTTTGCCTGAAACGTGGACAACAGACAGACAGACAAAAAATTCAAAAACTATATTTTTGGTATCTGTTCCGTGTAAGAAGACCCTTGGTGGTATTTTTTCTATTTCTTTTCAATGTATACAGCCCCTGTACCGGCAAAAAAATATGGATATGGACATATTATGGGCTTTATTTGACATTTGATGCCCATATTTTGTGCTTTTAAGGGCATAATATGGGCTTCAAATGTCAAATGAAGCCCTTGTCCATACCCATAATTTTTAGCCGGTAGCCCCCTGAATAGAATCGCATACAATTTTATAATAAGTATGAATAATTTTATTTTCAACACACTTGCTCATAAAGTGAGCCTTATTACATCGATCTTAGGGCCATAAACCGAACTATAACCCACGCGTGCATAATAATATTACAGTACTAGTTGCGTAATAGAATTATCCCTACAAAGTTAAGTAAGTATCTAACTGCAAATTATATGCGAGTAAACAGAGACTTTTCAATTTAACCGGGTAATACAGTATCCCTACAAAGTTGTTAGTACCTAAGTGCAAGTTATATGCGAGTCAACAGAGCATTTTCAATTTCAGCGGGTAATAGACACAGTTCTTTTTTTGTAACAACAAAGAGGTTTTATACGGCTGAAAATCCATTTACGTTTTTAGAATAAATAAATGTGTCCCTAATTAAGACAAAAAACATAAATAAGTATATTATTATCAAATTATTTATAATTCACAATAATTTGTTATAAAACATTTGCATTTTATCACTATTACTATACTTAATTATTTTGAAGTAGGCTGTATGGCTGTATGTAATCAATCACCTCACATTTGGCGCGTGCAAAAAAAAAAAACTTGCGCGTTTTTTCCCTTAGTTATTATTAGGTTAATACAATATGTATGCAATACACAATGCAATAAATGTTTGTTTTTCCTCGCAAGTGTGTTGAAAAAGTGCGTATGAAACTCGTGAGCAACTTACTCACTAGACACTCGGCTGATTTACGCCCTCGCCTGCGGCTCGGGCTGCAACCCACAGCCTCGTGTATAATGAGCAACCTAAGCTCACTTGTATCATAATATACTATTATTTACTTAATATACACGGTAATTTTTTTATCACCCCGGATAAAATTAAAAGGATTATTCTGCTCATGAAAACAAACAATTTTTATTATGGGAACAACACTAAAATCGCAAAAAAACAGCTATTCCATACAAAAGTGCAAAAATATTTAATCAAAATGTACGGAACAGCTGAAATGTTTTCGCGATTTCAGTGTTGGTCCTGTAATAAAAGTTGTTTGTTTTCATGAGTAAAATAATCCCTAAAAATATCCGAGGTGATAAAAAAATACCGTGTATATTACATAACAGTACCTACATATTAACACATTAAAAATTTATATCACATAGCCTTCCGCCCGCGGTTTTGCCGCGTGTACTACACGACGTTTTTCCGAGGGAATGTGATATTTTTCCGGGATAAAATTAGCCTATGGGACTCCCTAGTTCCTAAACTATCCACATACTAAAAAAAACAGGTCGATCCGTTGCTCCGTTTTGATGTGAAAGACGGACATACAAACAAACACACTTTCACATTTATAATATTAGTATATATTGTATGTCAAAAGAAAATACTTATCACGCTGAACAACTTCTCTTAAGATGCTGTATTTGTATCTGTTATAGTTAAGCTGGGCTGCAAGGGTTCCAAATCAGGAGTACCAGACCTTCGATATTTTTCCGTCAATAGAAAATGTCCATGACGTTAAACAACTTTTCTTAAGACGCTATGTTTGTATCTCATATAGTTTAATCTGGCTGCTAGGTTTCCACATCAGGTGTACCAGACCTTCAAACTTTGTACGTCAATAGAAAGTGCTCATCACGTTTAACAATTTTCCTTAAAACGATATTTTTATATCTCTCATAGTTTGGCTGGACTGCTATGGTTCCACATCAGAAATTGCGATCTTCAAAATAAATTATAGCTATATGTTGGCAAGGACCAATAGCTGTATAACAAAAAAACTTTCATCAAAATCCGTTCCGTAAACTTTTTTGCCGACGTCATCACACGAAAAAATTCATCCCTTGTTTTCACCCTCTTTAGGGGTAGTTTTTTCTACAAACTTTGAATGTCGTATTTTTTTATCTAATCAAAAGCCTATAAAATAATTTTAAAGCTTCTAGCTTTAAAAATGACGTAATTTCCATACAAACTTTCAACCCCTATTTCAACCCCTTACAGTCCTTTGTTCACATAAAAAAGTAGCCTATGTCCTTTCTCAGGCTCTAGACTGTCTCTGTACCAATTTTTATTCAAATCGGTTCCGTAGTTTAGGCGTGATTGTGTAACACACAGACAGACAGATTCGCATTTTCGCATCACTACATAGTATAAAACAAAGTCGCTTTCTCTGTCCCTATGTCCCTTTGTATGCTTAAATCTTTGAAACTAAGCAACGGATTTTGATGCGATTTTTTTTAATAGATAGAGTGATTCAAGAGGAAGGTTTATATGTACTTTTTATCCCGATATTCCCACGGGAACGGGAACCACGCGGGTGAAACCGCGGGCGGCCGCTAGTTTATAATATAAGTAAGGACACAGATAATATAATACTATACAAGGATTTCACACTTGCGGGAAGTCTGTAAAGTTTTTTTATATTTTTTTTAGAATTAGTTATATCAATGATAAACTTTTGAATTTTATATATTTTCTACACTTAGGTTAAGGTAATTTTCACGTGTAACACTTTTTCTTTAAATTTATTTGTGTAATGAAATGATTACATTACTGACTTAAATTAAAAGTTAAGTTAATATTTTCATCGTCACGCACACAACTTACCAACACTGGCCACTAAGCAAAAAAACAAACCAAAAAAAATTTTAATCTGCACCAAAACGTCATCCCGTGATTGTCTATTTTCGCGCCATTTCGGAAAACTTTTTTAGAGGTTATATTAGATTTTTTTTAAGGATATATTAAACTTTATGTAGGTTACTTTTATTTTTTCACGCGTGCTTTTTAATTTAGCATCGCCGCGACACTGGTTTTGCGCTGTGACATCTCCGCACGTTCGCACCTCAGTTGGTGGGGTGGTAAACATTCCACTTGCGGTGATTTTTGCAAGAGACTTAGGTATTTAAGAAGAATTAGGATACGCAGTAGAACTTTTTTTTTTATTATAAAATACTTACGCTTGCGTTTTACAAAATCTAAGATAAGATGATACTCATGATATTCAGAGATCAAAATATCCGTTTTGATTTTACAAAAGCCAATAGAGAGTTTCTTGAGATTTCTTTTTTCTAGGAAATATATCTACCTATACTTACCTAATTTCATTAAATTTAGTTCCTAAAGTGGTTTTGGCATGAAACGATAAGAGAAAGACCTAGTTACTACTCATTAGATTTTTATACCTACTATTTTGAATAGTAAGGATTTTATTTAACTCAATTCAAACTATATTTACACACGCATATATTGGTAAACATAATTGGTATCTTTTAGTTGTGTTTTTTAAAGGTTTTCAGTTTTTTCTGTCGTTTCGGCACCTTTTCAGAGGTTGTGGTCACATAAACTATCCACTATTATTTTAATTGATTTTAATTGAAAAAGCTCCGAAACGTCGGAAAAAACTAAAAATCTTAAACTGAAAATCTCCAATTAAAACCATTATTACCTAGAGCAAATAAAAGTCTAATAATATAACCATAATATAACGATGACTCGTCAAAAATGGTTGCGCGCGCCGGTTGGCGCCATCGTCGCCAGAGAGAGCGCGGGAAAGCTAGCTCAGCTGCTCAGGTTTTACTTTTTAATTTTTATATTTAGAACATGGCACTAAGCCGTTCGGCCAACATCTAGATTTGTGGATTAGGACAATATTAGCATGATACTTTTTGTAGTAATATGTAGGTATTGAGAATGTTAAACCATGTTCTTTTTAGGGTTCCGTAGTCAACAAGGAACCCTTATAGTTTCGCCATGTCCGTCTGTCCGTCTGTCCGTCAGTCTAGCTCATAGACTCTTAGTACTAGAAAGCTGTAATTTAGCATGTATATACATATTTATCACGCCAACGAAGTGGTAAAGTGAAATTATGAAAAAAAAATTTTTTTTGGTTCCTCCCCTACACGTGAAGTGGTTATGTAATTTTTTTTCTTGTCTACCCCATAGTGTGGGATGTCGTTGGATAGCAATTTCAAAAATATTGTGAGTTTGTAAAGACTGTTTTTTGATTGAGGCATCCGTTTGTGAACTATTAAGCTTTAAAGTGCAAAATTTTGTTAGAGTCATGTGTCGTCCCCCCTGCCAGCCAAATGGTTGGTCTTACGTGAAAAAATTCACGATAGTAGTACATATGACGAAGTTAAAAGGAAAACTATCACAGCTAAGTAGGCTTTACAAGTTTTTGAGATATAACACATTTTCGAAAACCGCAAATATAACTTTGTCATTCATACGAATACTATGAAAAACAAAGTTATTTTTTTCTGGCAAAAAATTACAGTGGTATTTTTGCTAGGTGTACGTAACCGGTACGTTAAGTGGGTACGGAACCCTTCATGAGCGAGTCCGACTCGCACTTGGCCGTTTTTTTTATGAAGTAATTGATTAGAAATAGTATCAACACAAGAACTCGTGGAGCTGAGGTTGAAGTGCTCGTGATTGTTATGCAATTTTCGCAATGGTCGGTCGCGGGATGGATGACCAAATACTGTATTAACTCTCGAGCTTGTCCGTGCTTCAAAAGGCATGCTAGCCATTGGTCCCGGCTGCTTTTGCAGTCGTGAAAAATTGGCCAATACACACTGGGCCAGCGTGGTGGCCATGGCCCGTATCCTTGTCCATAAATAAATAAATAATAAATAGATAACTTCTTACATTCACACCAATTATCTAAGCCCATGTTAATTTCATTAAAAAACTGTATCATGGAAAACTTGATAACGGATAAATATATACTTAAATACTTTTTGTTTGTAAATACATACTTAATATACATTAGAAAACACCCAGACCAAGACAAATAGACATGTTCATGCACACAAATATTTGTCTTGTTCGGGAATCGAACCCGAGACCTCTGGCGCAGAAGGCAGCCTACCCCTGCGCCAAGTCGGTCGTCAAAATCGTCCATACATAAGGTAAAAACTTTAAAGTAAAAAACCGGCCAAGTGCTAGTCGGACTCGCTCACGAGGAACCCTTCATGCTACTTTTAATAACCATAAAGTATTTCACCGCACGGCCCCCTGACTGCAATGATAAACTAAAGAGTATGTTTTTCTCTTTTTAGTGGTTAATTATTTGCAGTCGGGTTTTTTGTTTTTTTTTTTAAATACTTAATTATATTTTTATTTTAGACTTTTTAGTTCATTATAATAGGAACATACAACCTTTCTAAAGTAAGAACCTTACTAATTTAATAGAAAGTAGTAAGTTCCAGTAAGTTAATGTTGGGAACATTACACTCGAAGTTATTGACCGGTATGTCTACCTGGGACAGACAGTCCAATTAGGTAAGTCCAACTTTGAGAAAGAGATCTTTCAACGAATCCAGCTCGGATGGGCAGCGCTCCATAAGTATATTCGCTTCGCGTCCAAAATTCCTCAATGTCTCAAGAAGTCAAGACTAACGTCTTCGACCAGTGTGTGTTGCCAGTTATTACATATGGAAGCGAGACGTGGTCCTTTACTATGGGTCTCATAAGAAGGCTCAAGGTCACCAAGTCAGGTTGGTCATATTTCCCTGCTCGATTGAATCAGAAATAATGAAATCCGCAGGAGAACTAAAACAACCGACATCGCTCGAAGGATTGCATCGTTGAAGTGGCAGTGGGCGGGACACATAGCGCGGAGAACCGATGGCCGTTGGGGCGGAAAGGTTCTCGAATGGCGACCGTGTACAGGACGACGTTCCGTGGGCAGGCCCCCTACAAGGTGGACCGACTCAAGGTCGCGGGAAGCCGATGGATGCGGGCACCGCAGGACCGATCTTTGGAGATCCTTGGGAGAGGCCTATGCCCAGCAGTGGGCGTCGAACGGCTGAAATGATGATGATGATGAAGTTATTTTTATTTTTTAGATAATTTAATGCGGAGAGTTCTGAAAAATTGCAAGTTATATATATTTTTGGACTCGCTATTTAAATCCCTTCATTTTAATACCCCACTCGATGGGATTGGTACAATTTTTTTTTTATGATATTGCAATATAATAAGCTAATAATAAGTTTTTAGTAAAAATTTAATTTTTATGACAAGCTTTTTTGCTGACTGTACTTTAATATTGTATTGTCATCTGAACCAAACCTCTATACAAAATTTCTGCTTCATCGGACACTGGGAAGTGGGTCAAATTAAGCTTGCAAGATTTGTCCCCCACTAACTAACAAACTAACTAACATGGCAAGTTTATAAAAAGCTTTTAAAAACTAACATTTTTATATTTTAATGTACTCGCGCTATCAATACGAATCTATCGACACCGCGAATGGCGTCGGGTATTAGTCGATTGTAAGTTTTGTAATATGCCCAGCAGTGGGCATCGTTCGGCTGAAATGATGAAGTTTTGTAATGTAAAACCGGCGGGCTTACGCCCAGATTTCTTATGAAGTAATTTGAGTAATAGACATTATGGTAGGCATCGCTAATAGCCCCGGATGCTGGACAGTGAGAGATGCTCGCAATCGGCCGTCTCCTTTTGTAAGGGCGTGATCCTCCAAAAGGAGATAGCGGAGAGAGCTCGTGAAGCGGATGCGCACGCGGCTCTCACCCGCCGCAGACGGCTGGGGAGAAGGAGGCGACAGTTCGATCGCCTTATTCCCCCTTAGTGAGACCAGCTGGTAGCGGACCGTTCCACTGCCGGCATTGCACGGTTTGCACGTCTGGGGAGGTGGCCACATGTGCTCGGCCATTTCCCAGTCGCCGGGCCGTCGGGTCTTAGGGGAGACTGCCACCCCAATCCCCCATGACCGATCGGCGGCGAGAGAGCAAATAGTGAAGGGTTTAGTGGGTATTCCCTCTTCCTGATCCCCCATCAAGTACTAGTAGCTTGATGGGGGATCGGGAGGCGGCCTTAGGCGAGTCCACACACCGCACGTGGATGGGGTATGCGTCATTCCCCTCACTTAAATAAAATAAAAAAAAGGCTTCGCTAATAGCCAACCCAGATTACCTCAATAGCTACTCCATAACACATAGATGCGTTACCGTTTGTTACGTAACACGTAACGCGTCCACAAGCAGTTACCGGTTGCGTTATGAAGGTTGAGTGGAGAAAGTTACGGTTTTGGATGCGCCTGAGATGCGTTCACACTGACCTTGAAAACGAAGCTTTATTTCAAATTATTTTTATTTTTTTGCATTCACAATGCAATATTTACTATTGAAAAATTGAAAATGAAGTATTAGAAAAGTCGACCCGTTTCACCACTAGCTCCGATGGGACTCGAACCCACGACCTTTGACTGTCCGGGGGCGGATAGCGACTCCCCGTAGCTCAATGGTTAGTAAAGCCCCATCGGGGCTAATTGTGAGACGGGTCCACTTTTCTATTTACTTCATTGCTATAACTATGTACAATTTTTGCAGGTTACATTGCAGATTAGTAGGTAACGACAGTATACCCATAACGGGCATGCAGTTTTTATCTTTTAAAACTATACAAAACATTTTCACGTTTTATTTATTTCTGTTATTCCAACCCGACCGACTAACTAAACGGATCAACTGATGGTACGGAACCCTCGGTACGGGAGTCCGACTGGCTCATGACCGGTTATTTTTTTGAATAAGCGGATAGGGCGTTTGTGCACTACCACTGAATTTTACCGATCCGGAAAAAAACGGATGCTTGTATTTAATTAATAACTATTATAAATGATTAATTATTAAAATACAAGCATCCGTTTTTTTCCGGATCGGTAAAATTCAGTGTAGTGCACAAACGCCCATAGTCTGTGCGGCCTCAATTTGGCACCGGTAATGCATTCCAGAGGCAGGCAGCCTGCACCGAAAAAGAATTGTCGAAGAACCTGGTTGAATGCTTTGGTGTTTCCAGTCGCGAGTTTTCTGATGATCTGAAGAAACGGGAATGGGAATCTTTGACAAATTTGAAGCGATCTTTAAGATAAGAAGGAGTAAAGGGGTCAAATAGAATATTGTACAATATGGTTTTTTTTTATTCCGGAATAATATCACATTCCCACGGGATAACATCGTGTAGTCCACGCGGGCGAAGCCGCGGGCGGAAAGCTAGTGCTCTGATAAATGACAGTTATATAAAAATACTTAGTTTCTGAGCAGCTCTCAAACGTCAGACACCCTGACTGCTGCATCGCCACCTGGTATGTTGCTCTAAAACGTGTCTTGAAACCTGCTCTCAAAATGACACTAATTTGGTAGGTAATAAAAATTCCGCATCATAACAGAACTAGCTGATTAGTTTCAAGTCTAGGTGGCAGGCGGCTGCAGCGCCCTCTGGTGGTTTACATAAAATATTCAGAAACCTGCTCTGAAATGTCACCTATTTACCGCAGTTGACTGGTAGAGAATACTGTTAGTATTTAGCAATGATATTTTGTATTTAGTCCGCCTTTTGTACGCGACATATTATGTTTAATGTAAACACCGCATCGGAATCGCTAAATATTTTCTGAGAAGCCCTCAAGCGCCAACCATCCTGACTGCTGCAGAGCCACCTCGTGATCTGCGGCTATCCTGCAAAACCTCCTCTAAAACCTTGTCTGAAATTAATGATACCTGTTGTATGCAAAAAGAGGCATCGTAAACTGTTTATTTATTAGGACTCTTCAACTGTCGACTTATCTGGTTGCTGCTGCACACCCTGGTGGTCTACCACTGTAAATCATGTCTAAGAACCTGCTTTGAAATGAAATTTTTTGAATGCAAAAAACCGCATCGATATCGGTTTAGTAGTTTTGAGAACTCTTAAAGTGCCAACATATCTGGTTGTTGCTGCGCCCCCTGGTGGTCTACACATGTCTAAGAAGCTGCTCTGAAATGAAACCTTTTCAATGCAATAACCCGCATCGTAATCAACCCAGTCGTTTTCGAGAAAAATGGATACACACACAAACAAACAACCTTTAACCCCAAACGCATACACCGCCAACACCGCCTCCGTTCCTCCCCCTCTGGCCACGTGGTCCTACAGCCTTTGTCCTACCGATCGCACCACATTAACTTTTTTTTCCGGTTGGTTCGATTAACTAATCCGACTATAGAAACTGACGTTTTCTTAGAGCACGTAGTCCCACCAATCGGATCACGCGTTCTAGACAAGCGACTGCGACCTGCATTGCATACCGTCCGTCGCAGCCGTCGTGCGTGGGTAAAAAAAGACTTCGTAGTCTCTTTATAAGTTTTACTCGGACTGTAGGCGCGTCCTTACAATGACTAATAAACGATAGCAAGCGGATATTGCTTTCACCGAACGAGCATGTCGTAACGATATTATTAAATAATACGATTACGGTGTATCTCATAAGTTCTATCGTTTTCTTTCTTTTTTTAACTTTAACTATAAACAACAAGTATACCAATTTACAATATTTAAGAAGAAATCATTATGTACTTACTTAAGTACTTACCTTATTCTCTTTGACAATCTCCGCGGTCGAGTGGTGTACGCACTGGTTTTTTTTTTTTATCCACAACGGGTTAGCCTTCATCACACCTGATGTTAAGTGGTGATAAGGCTGAAGGTGGAAGCGCACTACTCCCGGAATCCTCAATCACTGAGGAACTGGCTATCTTATCACTAACTGCCGGAACACAATTATGCTGAAAACATCATTGTTATGGCGTCAGACTTAGATAAGACGGTGGTAGCTAGCCAGGCGGACTAAGAACAAGTCCTGCCACCAACCAAACCGAATACAATATGTACCCCCACTGGGAATCGAACCCGGGACCTCTTGGTCTGAAATCGGTGGTGTGAACCACTAGACCACAGAGGTGGTTTCCAATGTACCACCATATCTGAGGTCCTAGAGTACCTATCAATATGAACATGTTTTATTAGGCAAATCTGAAATCGTTAAAAAAATTTGCTGTTTCATACAAAGTGTACTTCTTCGAACGATATGTATTATGGATAAAATAGCTCTTATTTTTTCACGATTTCAGATTTTTATCCACAATAAAAGTTGTTCTATTAATGGATACTATCATATTATAATCCCGAAGTACCTTGGTACCTTTTGTACTAACTGTATTGATTTTTCAAAGGATCATTGTCCAATATTAATTTAAAACAGGTACGAATATACTTAGTATTAGGATCATACTCAATGCAAATGTCTGCAACTGTATAATATTATTACGTTACCTATGTCTTTCATTACATACTTAGTGCCATTCTTTGTATTTGATCTCCAATTGTGATTGATTATATTATTAGGTTATGTCTTTCATTATTACATAGGTAATTAGTGCCATGTGTTGTATTTGAGTTGGTTTGTTAAAAACTTTAAATATTATACCTAAGAGAGTTAGACTGATTTACTATGTTAAATTTTATTATTATATGATCTAGTTTTGAGTACCTACCTGCCTACTTATTTTTACTTCTGTAATAAATAGAAATACCTACCATTAGCCGGTTTATTTGATAGTTCTAAGATATTAGATACTTAATTACTTACCTAAAAGGTCAATTGTTAAAATAAAAAAAAATCTCTGAAATTAGTGCCATATAGACAAGCCTTTACCGTTTTCGGACATTCAGTTTTGTCACTGTCCCTTAATTTCGAAAAGAGAAAAACTAAAATTATTCAATTTATTTTAGTTTTAGGGTACAGTATTAAGTATCACTTAATGTAAACATTAATTTTATTGAAATAAGTGGCATTGCAATCGCAAAAAAATATATATTTTTAATAAATATTAAAGAACTATACAAGAAAAAGTACCAAAAGTCACAAAACTGATAAACAAAGTACATTTTTTTAGGATTCTGCAAATAAGAGATCTGTTTTGGAGTTTTTCTGTTTATATATGTCATATATTTTAATATAAATAAATATTTTTTTGATAACAGCAGTAGTTTTTTTTTATTTGTCTTTAAAAATAGTCACATAACGGATAGCACTACACGACTTGTTCCATTTTGTTTAGGTATAGTATATCTTTAAATAAAGCTAATATTTTGGCGTTTTTTACTATATTTCCATTATAAGATAGTATAGCCGTTATAAATATATGATCAAGATTACCTTAAAATATAAAAATTACCGAAAAATGAGTTCGCACAAAAAAGAAAATATGCTCACTAAAGCCCGGCTACTCCTGCGTATTATATCAAATAGCGCGCTATAGACGCAGGTGAAGCCCGGACATTACAACAAAACAATATTTTCATTCTAGGGAAAGGCGACTGGCGGCATCATACGACCACGGCAATTTCAGATGAGAATATTGTCTTGTTTCATCATACTTTTTAGAGAGTGATTTTTCAGTAGTCGGGTTTTAGTTTTTTTTCCAACTTTTCATTTTACGCAATTCGCGCATGCTTATTAAAGTAAGCATGTTCAAAAATTATTAAGTAATTGCTAAAGTTTTAGCTACTTACTGCCACTTAATTAGTCGGTAAGACGGTAAGTTTTCACGTAAAAAGAAGTGAATGTTAGTGTTATAAAAGTGTACAAGGGAACCGCGATTCAGTATCCGTGTAGCGACATCTATCGAGGCTGTTCGAAGATATAATCTTCTAGGATTTCAATCGCATTTTCGTGTCTAGGTGTTATCCATACTATACTATACTAATATTATAAATGTGAAAGAGTTTGTTTGTTTGTTTGTTTGTCCATCTTTCACGTCAAAGCGGAGCAACGGATCTACGTGGTTTTTGGTACCTATTGGGATAGTTTGGGAGCTGGAGAGTGGTATAGGTGTCGCAGGGATTTTGTCAAAGTCGTGATATTATAATCCCACTAGTGAAATTATAATTTCACGTGATATTATAATTCCACTAGTTAAATTATGAATAGACAGAATTTTTGTATCAATAAAAAAAAATAACCACGAAATTTAAGGCGATCGCGAAGCGCAGCGAAGCGATTGCCTTAAATTTCGTGGTTATTTTTTGTGTAGGTTTCGTGTAGGTTTTCGTGGTTTTCGTGGTTAAATTTCTAACCTATCACGTGTTCTACAGGACTTCCGAGGCTCGCAGCCGTGTACATACTGTCTCGTACTGTCTATTCATAATATCACGTGGAATTATAATTTCACTAGTGGAATTATAATATCACGACTTTGACAACTCCCTGCGACATAGGCACATGAATTAGGCTACTTTTTATTCCAGAAAATTATAAAATAGCAATGGTAATTTTGTATGGAAAATAGTTTTGACTGTCGTACTGGTCGTACGATACAAAACTGTCATTTCTTCTATGGCCGCCCGCGTCTGCACACGGTCAAAATCAAATACTAATATTTTCCATAACCACAGAACAAAAAAAAATTACTGTAACTAGCGCCAAAAATGCTCCAGTAGTTTTTTTTATCCTGTGGTAAGAGTACCTATAAAAGTTCTTCGCCATTATTTATTTTCTTTTGTCATATTGGTTATACGAAGTTATATGGCAAAACAACGTTTGCCGAGTAAGCTCGTCTAAATATATTTTAAGAATTATGAAAATCGGCGCAGAAATCGGTTCTTTTCTTACATATTCTAGAAAGAGATTTTCAAGTTAACTGTCCCACTTGACGAGTATATTATTGTTTTTTTAAGGCGATACTCGGAAAAATTATGCTAAAGCGAGATAGCAATGAGAAAACAACGCGCGCGGGAGCGAGACCGATTTTGCCGATTACGCAAAAAAAACACAAAATCACTTCGGATTAAAAAACTGTAGCGATTTTCAAAAAATGCTTCTGCGATCCTAAATATTATTGGTGTCCACTAATTAAACCAATTTTCAATAGTATATGTAATGTAGCCCCATTTAAGAATAATCTTGATATTTCGTATTTTTTAAAGGTATTTTGAAAAGAAAAAGTGTCGAGCCAAAATCATAAAATCGTGTTTCTGAAACTATACGATTCTATATAAAGGTATGAAGAAATATATAATATCTTATTACCAGATTTATAACAACTCTAACCGTCCTATAGTTTTACATCAAAAAGTCCATACTTTTTCCGAGTAGCGCCTTAAAGGTTCGCGCACATTATGTCGGGGCGCAGCGGGCCGGGCCGCAGCGCATCGCATTGACGGATTTGAGTATAGCACATAGTGACGGGCCGGGCCGCAGCGCATTGACGGATTTTGAGTAAAACCAAATTCAAACATCCAATTTCTTCTACTACTGCCGGTTATACCCGTCCCTCTCACTCTCCGGGCATCGTCCCTCTCACTCTCCGGGCATGACAGAATCGAGTGAAAGAGACGGGTATAATTTGTAGGTGTCATGTTATCTGACCGAGTAGTACGAGAAAAATCCGCTTGCTATAGCACACTGTGTCGGGGCGCAGCGGGGCGGGGCGGGCCGCATCGCATCGCACGCACGCAACAAAATCCGCGGCGAATTATGCGGCCCGCTGCGCCCCGGCATAATGTGCGATAGTTCATATAAAATACATACGAGCGATTTGGACGGATTTTTGCGCTGCGGCCCGGCCCGCTGCGCCCCGACTAAATGAGCGCGCACATTATGCCGGGGCGCAGCGGGGCGGGCCGCAGCGCATCGCATTGACGGATTTCAGTATAGCACATTAGTGACGGGCCGGGCCGCAGCGCATTGACGGATTTTGAGTACAACCAAATTCAAACATACAATTTCTTCTACTACTGCAGGTTATACCCGTCCCTCTCACTCTCCGGACATGACAGAGTCGAGTGAAAGAGACGGGTATAATTTGTAGGTGTCATGTTATCTGACCGAGTAGTACGAGAAAAATCCGCTTGCTATAGCACACTGTGTCGGGGCGGGGCGGGCCGCATCGCATCGCACGCACGCAACAAAATCCGCGGCGGATTATGCGGCCCGCTGCGCCCCGGCATAGTGTGCGATAGTTCATATAAAATACATACGAGCGATTTGGACGGATTTTTGCGCTGCGGCCCGGCCCGCTGCGCCCCGACATAATGTGCGCGAACCTATAATGTGCGCGAACCTTCAGTGTTAGTAATTGAGGAATTTTCCAAAAGGTATCGTAAGCTTATTTCAAATAGGTGCAAGAGATGGCGCTAGCGAAACTTTTCTTTTTTTTTTTATAACAATACCTTGGACGTTTGTCAGCCTACGCAAAACAAAATAAAATTTTAAAATGTAAATAAATATGTAAATAATCTTGTTATTTATGGTTTTATTTCTAAATTACTACTTTTAGGATATGACTTAAAGTTCAACCGTAGGTTTTTATCCATACTTCGCTATTTTTGTTGTACCTATAAAGGTTCGCGCACATTATGTCGGGGCGCAGCGGGCCGGGCCGCAGCGCAAAAATCCGCCCAAATCGCTCGTATGTATTTTATATGAACTATCGCACACTATGCCGGGGCGCAGCGGGCCGCATAATCCGCCGCGGATTTTGTTGCGTGCGTGCGATGCGATGCGGCCCGCCCCGCTCCGCTGCGCCCCGACACAGTGTGCTATAGCAAGCGGATTTTTCTCGTACTACTCGGTCTGATAACATGACACCTACAAATTATACCCGTCTCTGTCACTCGGTTCTGTCATGCCCGGAAAGAGAGAGAGACGGGTATAACCGGCAGTAGTAGAAGAAATTGGATGTTTGAATTTGGTTGTACTAAAAATCCGTCAATGCGCTGCGGCCCGGCCCGTCACTAATGTGCTATACTCAAATCCGTCAATGCGATGCGCTGCAGCCCGCTCCGCTGCGCCCCGGCATAATGTGCGCGCTACTTAAAAATGTACAATAACTGTCAGGTTGAAAAGTTTGTTCAAGTTTGTTTTTGCATCTAGAGAATGAAAATTCAGTACATAGGTACTAACTTCTTAATTAATTTGAGCTATTAATTTCAATTTTTTCATGAAAATGCCACTTTTTCCACATTTTCTTTTCTTTCTGACATTAACAGTTATTTAAATTAAAATATAATCAAAATCAGGTAAAATAAACAAGAAAAAATAAAAAGAAAAAACGATAACTCATTAATATATATATGCAACAAAATTCGTGAAACAATACATTCAACTTTCCCGTAAACTGGGGAACGCAAAAAAACATACCATAATGTGTGCCAATCTTTTCTGTTCCGGTGATTCTCTTTGGAACTAAAACAGTTTTCATACGACAGTCCATTTTGACAGGTAATTTCGTATTGCAAGTGGCTCCTCTGTCACGACTGTCACCGGAACAGAAAAGCTTGTGGCACTATACATGAAAATTAAGAAAAAAAAGAAAAGTGGTCGCAGCGACATCTATTGAGCATTATAGAACCTACTGGAAAACTTCTCATTGATTGAGTACTTAGCTTTTTCATTTCACGCATGCTATGTTTTTATATCATTTAATTACTGAAAAATGGAAAATGAAGTATTTAGAAAAAATAGACCCGTCTCACAATCAGCGGAGTCAACGACTCCGTAGCTCAGTGGTTAGAGCAGTCGCCAGGAAAGCGAAAGGTCGTGGGTTCGAGTCCCATCGGAGCTGATTGTGAGACGGTTCTATTTTTTCTAAATACTTCATTTTCCATTTTTCAGTAATAAAAATTGCATTGTAAATGCAAAAAACTAAAAATTAAAATAACCATTATTTAATTAATTTATTATTATTTAAACTATATATTATTATACGAACGAATACTCTAAGCAAATTTGGGTTTTTCACCAACTCGACACGAGAGACTGGGCACACGTGTGTCCAGTTGGTGAAACTCAAAATTAGTATCACTTATTATTTCGTCAGCTGGACTCGCCAAGATTTTGACGCGTGTCCAGATAGTGAAACTTAAATTAATGTGAATGTAGGTGTTACGAAAATGAACAGGTGAAGCGCGATTCAGTATCTGAGTAGCGACATCAGGAGGCTATAGAGAGTGTTCGAAAAGTACCTAATGTTCTAGGATTTCAATCGCAGAATTTGCAGATTGTGTGTGGGACCACTTCTACGGTTAAAACCTAGAACCTAAACCTCTTTCCGCATCAATTTGGTTTTAGAGCCAAACCTTCAGCCAAACACTCGTGCCCTCAACAAGTACTTCGCATTCGCATAGTTGAGTACCTATGCCTTAGTCGTGGGCCACACTGGAGCGGCGCGTCTTGCGTCCGCGTTGATGCTGCGGCCACACTATGGGGATATGCCGATGTTCAACTTCGCTTGAATTATGGCGAGAATTATCTCGAAAAACTTCGCGAAGTTTATCGCTTGAATTATTGCGAAGTTCAGTGGCCACACTGCATCGACGTCAAACTTATTGCCATTTGCCGATGTGTTTGCCGATAAATACTCAGGCCGCAGCACTTTATTAAATGGCTGTTAATTTTTATTATAAGTTTGATTATTTTATATTACTTTAATGACTTTGTATAATTATTTAAATGATGTCTAAAGTCCTACTTCCTACTTAATATTATAAATGTAAAAATTAAAAATGCAAATATTCACAAAGTATTTCGTTGTTTAATTATTTTAAAAATAAAAAACTTTTATTAAAACTAGCTTTCCACCCGCGGCTTTGCCCGCGTGAAATACACGACGTTATCCCGTGGTAATGTGATATATTTCCGGGATAAAAAGTAGCCTATGTTACTCTCCAGGTTACAAAGTATATGTGTCCCAAATTTCAGCCAAATCGTTAAGCCGTTTTGGCGTGATTGAGTAACAAACATCCAAACATCTAAAACATCCAAACATTTAAACTTTAACATTTATAATTTTAGTAGGATAAAATAAGTATTTATAATGGGGGGCTCCCATACAATTTATGCCGTTTTTTGCTCGATATTAATAACGGCAACAGATAGTTGTTTATTCACGGAACTTGAATTGTACGGAACCCTTCGTGCGCGAGTCCGACTCGCACTTGGCCAATTTTTTTCTTTATCTTTTCGACCGTTGCTTTATAGGGCAGGCTATAATACAATACGAAGCCAAGCGTCATTTTGCGCCTCACAATTTTTGTATAATTTATTTATAGGGTCCATACATACATTTATAGGGTACATACATGACTGTTTGTAGGATTTCTAAAAACGTAATAAATTTTTCATTTGTCCACTCCATCATAATTTCAAAATGCGTCCGTTTGGCTTGCGCTCCCGGTGCGTAATGGCATGGCGTAGTGTGGCCGCTCTTTCGCCAGAATTCTCGCGATAATCCCCGGCGCATATGGCGAGGTGAATGCCGTAGTAAAATTTTCGCTTTAATTATCGCGATGACGTGGCTACACTGTGTTGGAATTCGGCAAATCCCGATGTTTATTGGCATATTCCCATAGTGTGGCCGCAGCATGATGGCGCGTCCGGCGGTCGCCGCGACCGGCGCGGCGGCGCGGGGCGGAGGGAATAGTAGGTAAGTGACTGCCCCAGCAATGTATCAAATTCATACTGCACGTAATCTTTAAATATTCATTCTTTAATTATTATGTACTTTTTATTTATCTTGAACTGATGGGAAGAAAGCTAATAGTACATTACAGCCGAGGACAGGTAATTTGCTTACCGTACAAGGCCTGTATAGTGCTTTTCTCAAGAAATGCGAGGAGGTAAAAAAAACTGTTTAACTAAATAATATTTATGAAAATTTATATCACACATGTTCGGGCAATTATTAAATGTAAATGTTATTGTTTTCCCGGGCACACTTATGTAATATTATTTTAATGATGTATCATTAAAATACGCCAACAACACAGATTCCGAAAACGTATGCGCCTTTTTTACCACACTTTTATTAGCTTCACTTGTAACTAAGTCACAATGTAAGAAAATCTTGGAATTCAATTTAACCTACTTTTAATTGTCGTATTGATTTGAAACTTTGCATGTCTATATGAATCCGATGACAATACAATAATTTGCTACCATCGAGCTGATCTGATGATGGAGTCAAGAGGTGGGCAATAGAACTCTTCAATGGCTGCTAGGAAACCCCTCGAGTTTAGGCTCATTTGTTTTGTTCTGATGAGACCTATTCGCTACACTTAATGGTGAGGGTCTGATGATGGAGCAGGGAGGAAGCCAGTGGCACTTCTTAATGACCACTAGGAAACCCCTCGAGTTTAGACTCCGTTGTTTCGTTCTGACGAGACTTATGAGCTGCACTTGGTGGTGAGGGTCTGATGATGGAGCAGGGAGGAAGCCAGTGGCACTCCTTAATTACCAATAGGAAACACCTCGAGTTCTGGCTCATTTGTTTCGTTCTGATGAGACCTATTCGCTACACTTGGTGGTGAGGGTCTGATGATGGAGCAGGAAAGAAGCCAGTGACACTTCTAAATGACCAATAGGAAACACCTCGAGTTTGTGCTCATTTGTTTCGTTTTGATAAGACCTATTCGTTACACTTGGTGGTGAGGGTCTGATGATGGAGCTGGGAGGACCCAGTGAAACTCCTTAATGACGTCAAGAAAACTCCTCGAGTTTGGGCTCATTTGTTTTGTTCAGACGAGACCTATTCGCTACACTTGGTGGCGAGGGTCTGATGATGAAGCTGGAAAAAAGCCAGTGGCACTCCTAATGGCCAATAGGAAACCCTTCGAGTTCTGGCTCATTTGTTTCGTTCTGATGAGACCTATTCGCTACACTTGGGGGTGAGGGTCTGATGATGGAGCAAGGAGGAGGTCAGTGGCACTCCTTAATTACCACTAGGAAACCCCTCGAGATGGGCGCATTTGTTTCGTTCTGATGAGACCTATTCGCTACACTTAATGGTGAGGGTCTGATGATGGAGCAGGGAAAAAGTCAGTGGCACTCCTTAATTACCACTAGGAAACCCCTCGAGTTTGGGCTCATTTGTTTCGTTCTGATGAGACCTATTCGCTTCACTTGGTGGTGAGGGTCGGATGATGGGGCAGGGAGGAAGCCAGTGGCACTCCTTAATGACCACTAGGAAACCCCTTGAGTTTGGGCTCATTTGTTTCGTTCTGATGAGACCTATTCGCTACACTTGGTGGTGAGGGTCTGATGATGGAGCAGGGAGGAAGTAAGGGTTCAGCTCGCGCATCTGGTAACTAATAGACTCCACTTGAATTTATAGAACTAAATACATACAATCACGCCTTTGAGTTATAATGTTTACGGGATGGGCAGACACATGAATGGACTGTGAAATCGATTACCATCCCCATCCATAGCTTGCCATTTGTTAAACTAAAAAGTAAAAAATAAATATGTAGTTTAAAAAACTATAAAATCACACTTTTATAGGAACAGACTAAAAGTACAAAATAACCGTCTATTCAGTTACTGAAATTAAAAAGCGTGGTGCGCCCTTTGCAAAGCATGCATTCAAGTACTTAATATTGACAACGCGCACCACGCTTTTCAATTTCAGTTACTGAATAGACGGTTATTTTGTACTTTTAGTCTGTTCCTATAAAAGTGTGATTTTATAGTTTTTTAAACTACATATTTTTCACTTTTCCAAATCAGATCGTAGGTTTTCATATACCTATCTTTCTTTTGATTTTGCTGGCAGTAAGTTTTCTGTTATTAATTTTGCTTCTGCTCTCAAATTTGGTGGAGTAGGTACATACAATGTCTGTATGTTTCATTGGCAGAACTCATTTTGATAATTTATTACACAATATAAGCTGTATTGATATCAAATGAACCGCTGAAAATCATTCCCGCCGTTTTTTTAATATTGGTTTGTGAGGCCATGTAGAACGGTCATACAGTCTATTGATACTTACTACTTGCTACGAAAATGCGCAACTTCAATACCCGCTTCTGGGCGGTAGATTGCGCTGTACATATTTCCCATACAAAATTACTCGTAAAGGATATTTTGTCTATGATAAATCTCATTTTGTTTTTTCGATTGATGTTCGTGCCAAGGGTACATAGCGCGTGTGGTACAATACGAGGTAATATACTCTGTGCGCACCGTATTAAAAAAAAAGTTAACCTAATTATGATATAATAATTACCTATATAATAATAATAATAATGTGGCTGTATGGTGCAAATGTCCCTTTGCTTTTTCTGTTTTTATACACAGGAATAACGAAAGAAAAAATAAAGAAAAAAAGTTGGTAGTACCATTGCAGATCACTGCAGTAATGAATTTCAGTACTTACTTACTGCACTAAAATCAGTGCAGTAAGTAAGTACTGAAATTCATTACTGCAGTGATTTTCAAATTAAGAATGTTTACCTCGGAAAAGTGCCACGTACTGCATTCTTTTCGGCGAGGGCTTTTATCATTCGAGGCAAGGTAATTTGCTTACCGTACAAGGCTTGTATAGTGCTTTTCTCAAGAAATGCGAGGAAATAAAAAAAAACTGTTTAACTAAATAATATTTATTACAATTTATATCACACATGTTCGGGCAATTATTAAATGTAAATGTTATTGTTTTCCCGGGCACACTTATGTATAAATCGCCCATAATAATATTATTTTAATGATGTATCATTAAAATACGCCAACAACACAGATTCCGAAAATGTATGCGTCTTTTTTTCACTTTTCCAAATCAGATCGTAGGTTTTTATATATCTTTCTTTTGATTTTGCTGGCAGTACCTAAGTTTTCTGTAATTAGTTTTGCTTCTGCTCTCATATTTGGTGGAGTAGGTACATACGATGTCTGTATATGTTTCAATGGCAGAACTCATTTTGATAATTTATTACACAATATAAACTGTATTGATATCAAATCAACCGCTGAAAATCATTCCCGCCGTTTTTTTAATATTGGTTTGTGAGGCCATGTGGAACAGTCATACAGCCTATTGATACTTACTACTTGCTACTAAAATGCGCAACTTCAATACCCGCTTCTGGGCGGTAGATGGCGCTGTACATATTTCCCATACAAAATTACTCGTAAACATGGAAGTATTATTTAGGTAATACTTCCATGCTCGTAAAGGATATTTTGTCTACGAAATCTCATTTTGTTTTTTCGATTGATGTTCGTGCGAAGTAATATACTCTGTGCGCACCGTATTTTAAAAAAAGTTAACTTAATTATGATATAATAATTACCTATATAATAATAATAATAATGTGGCTGTATGGTGCAAATGTCCCTTTGCTTTTTCTGTTTTTATACACAGGAATAACGAAAGAAAAAATAAATAAAAAAGTTGGTAGGTAATAATATCTTTGGGTAGTACCTTTTTCGAGGTAAACATTCCAAATTTGAAAATCACTGCAGTAGGTAATGAATTTCAAATTTAGAATGTTTACCTCGGAAAAGTGCCACGTACTACATTCTTTTCTCAAATATAATATTAACATTTCAGAGCATAAGTGTAAAAATTTATTAGATGTTCTCTTGATTTTGTTGCTTGATTTAACGTTTGACAATGCGTAGGCACACAGAACAGAAAATTTCTGTTCTGTGGTAGGCACACACACACCAGCCCAATGAACAAGTGTTATCGATATTTGACCTTGAAAAAGTGGCGGTTTCACTTAACATCGATTTAACATTTCTATTCCAGGAATCTGTCTACAGAAAATCTAAATCCTTACTTTATCCTTACTTCACTATCACTACATAGTATAAAACAAAGTCGCTTTCTCTGTCCCTATGTCCCTTTGTATGCTTAAATCTTTGAAACTACGCAACGGATTTTGATGCGTTTTTTTTTAATAGATAGAGTGATTCAAGAGGAAGGTTTATATGTACTTTTTATCCCGATATTCCCACGGGAACGGGAACCACGCGGGTGAAACCGCGGGCGGCCGCTAGTCCTTACTTATATTATAAATGCGTCTATGTCTGTCTGTGTGTTACACAATCACACCTAAACTACTGAACCGATTTGATTGAATTTTGGTACAGAGATAGTCTAGAGCCTGAGAAAGGACATAGGCTACTTTTTATTCCTGAAAAATATCACCTTCCCGCGGGATAACGTCGTGTAATACACGCGAGCGAAGCCGCGGGCGGAAGACTAGTATATTATAAATGCGAAAATGCGAATCTGTCTGTCTGTGTGTTACACAATCACGCCTAAACTACTGAACCGATTTGAATAAAAATTGGTACAGAGATAGTCTAGAGCCTGAGAAAGGACATAGGCTACTTTTTTATGTGAACAAAGGGCTGTAAGGGGTTGAAATAGGAATAGGGGATGAAAGTTTGTATGGAAATTACGTCATTTTTAAAGCTAGAAGCTTTAAAATTATTTAATAGGCTTTTGATTAGATAAATAAATACGACATTCATAGTTTGTAAAAAAAACTACCCTAAAGAGGGTGAAAACAGGGGATGAATTTTTTCGTGTGATGACGTCGGCAAAAAAGTTTACGGAACGGATTTTGATGAAAGTTTTTTTGTTATACAGCTATTGGTCCTTGCCAACATATAGCTATAATTTATTTTGAAGATCGCAATTTCTGATGTGGAACCATAGCAGTCCAGCCAAACTATGAGAGATATAAAAATACCGTTTTAAGGAAAATTGATAAACGTGATGAGCACTTTCTATTGACGTACAAAGTTTGAAGGTCTGGTACACCTGATGTGGAACCCTAGAAGCCAGATTAAACTATATGAGATACAAACATAGCGTTTTAAGAAAAGTTGTTTAACGTCATGGACATTTTCTATTGACGGAAAAATACGAAGGTCTGGTACTCCTGATTTAGAACCCTTGCAGCCCAGCTTAACTATAAGAGATACAAATACAGCATCTTAAGAGAAGTTGTTCAGCGTGATAAGTATTTTCTTTTGACATACAATATATACTAATATTATAAATGTGAAAGTGTGTTTGTTTGTATGCCCGTCTTTCACGTCAAAACGGAGCAACGGATCGACCTGTTTTTTAGTATGTGGATAGTTTAGGAGCTAGAGAGTCCCATAGGCTAATTTTATCCCGGAAAAATATCACATTCCATCGGAAAAACGTCGTGTAGTACACGCGGCAAAACCGCGGGCGGAAGGCTATGTGATATAAATTTTTAATTTGTTAATACGTAGGTAGGTACTGTTTATGTAATATACACGGTATTTTTTTATCCCCCAGATATTTTTAGGGATTATTTTACTCATGAATACAAACAACTTTTATTATAAGACCAACACTGAAATCGCGAAAAAATATCATTTTGATTAAATATTTTCGAACTTTTGTATGGAATAGCTGTTTTTTTGCGATTTTAGTGTTGGTCCCTAATAAATAATAAAAATAGTTTGTTTTCATGAGCAGAATAATCCTTTTAATTTTATCCGGGGTGATAAAAAAATTACCGTGTATATTAAGTAAATAAATAAAATAATTCATACTTATTATAAAACTGTATGCGATTCTGTTCAGGGGGCTACCGGCTAAAAATTATGGGTATAGACATGGGCTTCATTTGACATTTGAAGCCCATATTATGCCCTTAAAAGCACAAAATATGGGCATCAAATGTCAAATGAAGCCTATGTCCATATCCATATTTTTGCCGGTACAGGGGCTGTATGTATACATTGAAAAGAAATAGAAAAAAATACCACCAAGGGTCTTCTTAAACGGAACAGATACCAAAAATATAGTTTTTGAATTTTTTGTCTGTCTGACTGTTGTCCACGTTTCAGGCAAAAACTACTGAACGGATTTTAATGAAACTTTTTTTTGTTATATAGCTATTAGTTGTCGCCAACTTATAGGTAGGTTATAATTTATTTAGAAGATCGAAATGGCCGATGTGGAACCATAGCAGTCCAGCCAAACTATGAGAGATATAAAAATACCGTCTTATGGAAAATTGTTAAATGTGATGAGCATTTTCTATTGACGTACAAAGTTTGAAGGTCTTGGTACACCTGCCTGGCTAGCATTACCATCATTAAATCACGCGATATAATATAGCACGTCTTGCTGTCTTGCTTCCACCTTAGTGGGGTAGGTAAGCAAGACAGCATGACGTGCTATATCATATCGCATGATAAAAGCCGTTCATGCTAGGCCAGCTGATGTGGAACCCTAGCAGCCAGGTTAAACTATATGAGATAGCATCCTTCGATCAGAGAAGTTGTTCAGCGTGATAAGTTCTTTCTTTTGACATACTGTTTGTATTGTTTGTAAATCCGTCTTTCACGTCAAAACGGAGCAGCGGATCGGCGTGTTTTTTAGTATGTGGATATTTTAGGAGCTAGAGAGTGACAAAGACTAATTGATATCCCGGGAAAATATAACTTTCCCTCGAGATAACGTCGTGTAGTACAGGCGGGCGAAACCGCGGGCGGAAGGCTATGTGAAACAATTTTTTAATGTGTTAATATGTATCATAGCGCTAAACTAATATATATAAAATAAATACACAAAAAAACCAAAAACCTTATTAGCTAAAAAAATGAAAAATGCTGCCGAAAGTCACTATTCCACGCGAACGAAGTCGCGGGCACAGCTAGTTATATTATAAATGCGAAAATGCGAATCTAAAAAAAAAACGCCTAAACTACTAAACCGATTTGAATAAAAATTGGTACAGAGATAGTCTAGAGCCTGAGAAAGGATATAGGCTACTTTTTTATGTAAACAAAGGGCTGTAAGGGGTTGAAATAGGGGATGAAAGTATGTATGAAAATCCGTCATTTTTAAAGCTAGAAGCTTCAAAATTATTTTATAGGCTTTTGATTAGATAAATAAATACGACATTCAAAGTTTGTAAAAAAACTACCCTAAAGAGGGTGAAAACAGGGGATGAATTTTTTCGTGTGATGACGCCGGCAAAAAAGTTTACGGAACGGATTTTGATGAAAGTTTTTTTGTTATACAGCTATTGGTCCTTGCCAACATATAGCTATAATTTATTTTGAAGATCGCAATTTCTGATGTGGAACCATAGCAGTCCAGCCAAACTATGAGAGATATAAAAATACCGTTTTAAGGAAAATTGATAAACGTGATGAGCACTTTCTATTGACGTACAAAGTTTGAAGGTCTGGTACACCTGATGTGGAACCCTAGCAGCCAGATTAAACTATATGAGATACAAACATAGCGTCTTAAGAAAAGTTGTTTAACGTCATGGACATTTTCTATTGACGGAAAAATATCGAAGGTCTGGTACTCCTGATTTGGAACCCTTGCAGCCCAGCTTAACTATAAGAGATACAAATACAGCATTTTAAGAGAAGTTGTTCAGCTTGATAAGTATTTTCTTTTGACATTTAACAATTTAACCACCTCTGTGGTCTAGTGGTTCACACCACCGATTTCAGATCCAGAGGTCCCGGGTTCGATTCCCAATGGGGGTACTTATAGTATTCGGTTTGGTTGGTGGTAGGACTTGTTCTTAGTCCGCCTGGCTAGCTACCACCGTCTTATCTAAGTCTGACGCCATAACAATGATGTTTTCAACGTTATTGTGTTCCGGCAGTTAAAGATAAGATAGCCAGTTCCTCAATGATTGAGGATTCCGGGAGTAGTGCGCTTCCTCCTTCAGCCTTATCACCACTTAACATCAGGTGTGATGAAGGCTAAGTACCGTTGTAAATAAAAACAAAAAAAAAAACAATATATACTAATATTATAAATGTGAAAGTATGTTTGTTTGTATGTCCGTCTTTCACGTCAAAACGGAGCCACGGATCGACCTGTTTTTTTTGTATGTGGATAGTTCAGGAGCTAGAAAGTCCCATAGGCTAATTTTATCCCGGAAAAATATCACATTCCCTCGGAAAAACGTCGTGTAGTACACGCGGCAAAACCGCGGGCGGAAGGCTATGTGATATAAATTTTTAATGTGTTAATACGTAGGTACTGTTTATGTAATATACACGGTATTTTTTTATCACCCCGGGTATTTTTAGGGATTATTTTACTCATGAAAACAAACAACTTATATAGGACATATATATTTTATTATTATAGGACAGATATATTTTATTATAGGACCAACACTGAAATCGCGAAAAACTATCAGCTGTTCCATACATTTTGATTAAAGATTTTTGCACTTTTGTATGGAATAGCTGTTTTTTTTTTGCGATTTTAGTGTTGGTCCCATAATAAAAATTGTTTTCATGAGCAGAATAATCCTTTTAATTTTATCCGGGGTGATAAAAAAATTACCGTGTATAGTAAGTAGGTACTTAAATAAATAAAATAATTCATACATATTATAAAACTGTATGCGATTCTATTCAGGGGGCTACCGGCTAAAAATTATGGGTATGGACATGGGCTTCATTTGACATTTGAAGCCCATATTACGCCCTTAAAAGCACAAAATATGGGCATCAAATGTCAAATGAAGCCCATGTCCATATCCATATTTTTTTGCTGGTACAGGGGCTGTATACATTGAAAAGAAATAGAAAAAAATACCACCAAGGGTCTTCTTAAACGGAACAGATACCAAAAATATAGTTTTTGAATTTTTTGTCTGTCTGTCTGTTGTCCACGTTTCAGGCAAAAACCTCTGAACGGATTTTAATGAAACTTTTTTTGTTATATAGCTATTAGTTGTCGCCAACTTATAGGTAGGCTATAATTTATTTAGAAGATCGAAATGGCCGATGTGGAACCATAGCAGTCCAGCCAAACTATGAGAGATATAAAAAAACCGTCTTATGGAAAATTGTTAAATGTGATGAGCACTTTCTATTGAGGTACAAAGTTTGAAGGTCTTGGTACACCTGCCTGGCTAGCATTACAATCATTATTTTATTTTATTTAGTTATTTATTTTTCAATTTTTATCACGCGATATGATATAGCACGTCTTACTGTCTTGCTTCCACTTTATTATTATTATTATTATTTATAGGGAGGACGCCAGCGAAGCCGGACGGGTGATCAGTCACCTAGGTCGGGACCATTTTACCCAGTTCCCCAAGTCCCCTAAAAACTGAAAAATCAGGGGGGGTGGCGGGTTATCATTTACCCCACCGGCGTCGGACCCTCGAACCTACCTGTGCGCTTACAGTGCCTGTTTGCTTCCACCTTAGTGGGGTAGGTAAGCAAGACAGCATGACGTGCTATATCATATCGCATGGTAAAAGCCGTTCATGCTAGGCCAGCTGATGTGGAACCCTAGCAGCCAGGTTAAACTATATGAGATAGCATCCTTCGATCAAAAAAGTTGTTCAGCGTGATAGCATCTACACACGTTCCGATCCGACCGCCGATTTGGTCTGCTCCAGACCAAATCTGGACGTGTGTAGCGTAGTTGTCCGACCATAATTATTATTATTCGTGTTTGACGCGGTCGGCCGGATTTGGTTCGCACGAACTTCACTTCCTACCAAATCGGAACGTGTGTAGGCTTCCGACCGGACCAACTTGGCAGTGTTGGCAATTTTGGAGGTTTTCCCCTAGATTTAGGGAGAAAATATGTAAAAGCGGAAATATTTAAAGCAGGCAAAATTACGTTTAAGGTATTTTCAGAGGATTCAATTTAATGCTCGTTCATGAGTTTTACGTAGAACTGAACAAACGAAAGGTCTAAATATGGCCATTTAAGCTAAGATTCTTTAATCTATTAGTTTTTTTTCGTTGATTTTATTTAAAAACTCACAATTTGTCGTAAAACTAAATATTAACACACCTTATCAATTATTGCTGCTTTTAGTAAATATTTAGCATGTTATTTTAATTTTTAGTTTTTGCATTCACTATGCAATTTTTATTACTGAAAAATGGAAAATGAAGTATTTAGAAAAACCATCCCATCGGAGCTGATTGTGAGACGGGTAGATTTTTTCTAAATACTTCATTTTCCATTTTTCAGAAATATTTAGCATGTTTTAGTATTATAATGAAAATTACAGAAAATTAAAAAATAGGTAGGAGGTATTGAAATTGAATTCTTTGTACGTAATAATACATAAAAAACAGAAAATTTTTTGCTTTTTAAACTATCTATTGCAAGCAAATCGATGTTTTCAGTACCTATTTATAAATAATAGTAATATTAGAATATTAACAGTGGCTGACAACACTGCAACAACAGCTAGGTGCGGCCAGACCAAAATCGGAACGTGTGTAGCGCCGACCGATTTGGTGCGGCAGATGTTTGAACGTGTGTAGGCGCGGATCAGGGGGGCAATTGCGTAAGGTAATCGTATTAATTTGACAGTTCATATCGTATTGAATCGGCTGCAATTTGTATGGAATGACATTTATTATGATACGATATGAACTGTCAAATGAATACGATTGACTTTACGCAATTCCATAGCAGATTTGCAGTGAAGTTCGCCCGCACCAAATCAGCGGTCGGATAGGAGCGTGTGTAGCGGCTATGATAAGTTCTTTCTTTTGACATACTGTTTGTATTGTTTGTATATCCGTCTTTCACGTCAAAACGGAGCAACGGATCGGCGTGTTTTTTTAGTATGTGGATATTTTAGGAGCTAGAGAGTGGCAAAGACTAATTAATATCCCGGAAAAATATAACTTTCCCTCGAGATAACGTCGTGTAGTACAGGCGGGCGAAACCGCGGGCGGAAGGCTATGTGAAATATTTTTTTAATGTGTTAATATGTATCATAGCGCTAAACTAATATATATAAAATAAATACAACAAAAAACGAAAAACCTTATTAGCTAAAAAAATGAAACATGCTGCCGAAAGTCACTATTCCACGCGAATGAAGTCGCGGGCACAGCTAGTAATATTTTAAATGTGAAAGTTTATATGTTTGGATGTTTAGATGTTTGTATGTTTGTTACTCAATCACGCCAAAACGGCTGAACGGATTTGGCTGAAATTTGGGACACAGATACTTTGTAGCCTGGAGCTGCGGGATAACGTCGTGTAGTCCACGCGGGCGAAGCCGCGGGCGGAAAGCTAGTAATATTATAAATGCTAAAGTTTAGATGTTTGGATGTTTAGATGTTTGTATGTTTGTTACTCAATCACGCCAAAACGGCTGAACGGATTTGGCTGAAATTTGGGACACAGATACTTTGTAGGCTGGAGAGGAACATAGGCTACTTTTTATCCCGGAAAAACATCACATGCCTGCGGGATAACGTCGTGTAGTCCACGCGGGCGAAGCCGCGGGCGGAAAGCTAGTAATTAATAAATAATAAGATGGCGCAAGTTTGTAATTAATTTAACGCGCGGACAAAAAAGTATTTGGGTAATCTGGGGTTCGAACTTGGTTCTCTCGAGTCCTCAATATTGAATGGCCACTACGCCCCGTCGGCGCTAGCCGAACTTCAAGAGGTATGACGAATTGTTGGTATATAACAGATCAAAAACTATTACAAACTTATATTTGTACTTCATCTTATACAAGATCTTATACAGGATAAGTGCATGAATAAAAATAAATAAATCAGCCTGGGTCGTCCCACTGCAGGGCAAAGGCCTCTCCACCTTCCTTCCATTTCTCGCGGTTAGGAGCTGTTGTGTGCCAGTCACTCATATACGAGTCAAGATCGTCTCGCCACCGCCGCCGTCTCGGTCTGCCGCGTAGACGTGTAACTGTAGGGGTCCATTTGGTGGCGAGTTTCGCCCAGTAGTCGTCTGACATACGGCAGACAGTTATATTTTAGTAATGCTGCTTTTTGGGAGACGTCAGCAATAAGAGTTTTGGAGCGCAGTATCGTATTTCTTATGCGGTCGGCTAACTTAGGGCGTTTGTGCACTACACGGAATTTTACCGATCCGGCGATCCGGTTTTTTCCGGACCGATATGGCAGCAATGAAAAACATATGGGCGCTTGTGCACCACACTGAATTTTACCGTCCGTCATTTTACTTTTCCCCATTCCGGACCGTTTTTTTCCGTTCCGAGATGACGGCAATGAAAAACATATGTGCGCTTGTGCACTACACTGAAATTTACCGTCCGGAAAAAACGGATGGTTGTATTTTAATCATATATCACTACATTGTATAAAACAAAGTCGCTTCCCGTCTGTCTGTCCCTATATATGCTTAAATCTTTAAAACTACGAAACAGATTTTCATGCGGTTTTCACTAATAGGTAGCGTGGTTCTTCAGGAAGGTTTTAATATATAATTTATGAAAGTTTTGTGTAAATTGGTAGAAATATAACGATAATTGTCGAAAGTGCCGGCAAACAGCAAGCCGCCCGGGAGCTTTCTGCAAAAACGCTGCCTAATCCTTTCGAGGTTTAAAAAAATAATGCATGTTGGGATATTCCTCTTCTATAGATCTACAAAAAACTCCGCGATAGCATATGTCTATCTTTTAAGGATAGCATATTATAGCCATATTATCTCTTAAAAACGGTTACGAACAATGCGGTAATTTGGAAAGCTATTTAAACGGATACAGTTTTAACCCTTATCAATCTAAATACGTAAGTTGCTTTAAGCATTTCATGCACATTATTTTACTCTTTTACACCATATAATTTAAATGAATATCTTAGGAGTTATCGAAAATAAATTAACGCACGCCAAAATAAATTCAAGCGCCTTTCTCGATTGACGACCGATTTGGCGCAGGAGTAGGCTACCCACCTTCTTCAGTGGTCTCGGGTTCGATTTCCAAACAAGACAAATATTTGTGTGCATGAACATGTCTATTTGTCTTGGTCTGGGTGTTAACTATGTATAATATGTATGTATTTACAAACAAAAAGTATTTAATTATATATTTATCAGTTATCAAGTTTTCCATGATACAGTTTCTTAATGAAATTAAAATGGGCTTAGATAATTGGTGTGAATGTAAGAAGTTATTTATTTATTTATTATTAATATTATTTCTCACCAATAACACGTAATATAACTAGGACCAAAAATATAGTTTTTGAAATTTTTGTGTGTCTGTCTGTCTGTCTGTTGTCCGTGTTCCACGCAAAAACTACTAAGCGGATTTTGATGAAACTTTTTTGTTATATAGCTAGCTGTAGACATTAGTAGTTAAAAAATAATTTTTCATCCTGCCTCAATTAATTGTGATTTCGGTAAATGACCCTTGTCAGGTACCTTTCACTGATAAGAGGATGAACCCAAAATTCTTTCTGTCTTCTACGTCTTCGTACATAAAGCAATAAAGCAAGTAATTGCCGACGTTCCAAGGAACTCATTATTCCTCTCGTTTAAAACGCGTCCGTAGAGTGTAGTTTCAAAGAGATCACTGCGCTGCCCCGGCCAGTAAAAAACCGAAAAAGTGCACAAGCCAACCATCCGTGTTTTTCATGCCACGCCGGTCCGTAAAAACACGGACCGCCGGATCGGTAAAATTCAGTGTAGTGCACAAACGCCCTTAAGGCGATGAATCCCGACCGAAATAGGCACGCTAACGCTTGCTCGGCCGCGCGCGATACTCTTCACGCGGACGCAGCGGCAGCCGGCCATTATGGAAGCGCAATACTCCCGGAAGTGTTCCGGCAGTTAGAGATAAGAAGCCAGTTCCTCAGTGAGGAACTGGCTTCTTATCTCTAACTGCCGGAACACAACAATGCTAAAAATATGTTATGGCGTCAGACTTAGAACCGACCGCTTTAGACACCGTATTAGTATTTCTAATTATTGTGTTTATTTTGTAAAAAAATCTTAGAAAGTCATAGTTTTTTTTTGTCAAACATGCAGAGTTTACACCGTGTTAAGTAGTACCTACTTGTCATTTAGTGGCTTGTCTTGATTAGTAACAAGTGAGAAGTTAACTGTTTATACGATGGTTAAGCAGATGCTATTAGTTACCGACATCTGTTTGAAATGGATCGTCGCCCCCTCCTTATTACAACCTTTTTATTAACTTGCCATGTTAGTTAGTTAGTTAGGATCACATATTGGATCTGTGGAGTTATAGTTAAAAATTCACTTATTACCTATGTATTTAATGTATAATAATATAAATTTGTAGATAATCTTTATTTAAAGTTTAAAAACTGATTTTCATGATTGTAAATGTTGACACTTTCACAGTACTACCTAAAGATAGTGCCACTGCTTTCCTTGACCACCTTAACTCTATTCACCCAAACATTAAATTCACTATGGAGTTAGAGGCAAATAAGAAACTAGCCTTCCTAGATGTACTTGTTATCAGGAATCCTGACCAAACTTTGAGCCACACTGTGTATCGAAAAACAACCCATACAGATAAATATCTAAATGGTGACTCTCACCATCACCCTTTACAGTTAGCTACCGTAGGGAAATCTTTGTTTCAGAGAGCTCGCGGCATCTGTGATGATGAACACCTGAGTGGCGAGCTTCGGCACGTCGAGCAAGTACTGCGAAGTAACAAATTGCCAGTACCTCGCAAACATCACAGAAAACGCACCAAAGCAGCCACAGTAGAACGTCAACCTGCCATTCTGCCATATGTGAAAGGTGTCACTGACAAGATTGGGAGGATTCTGAAGCGTGCTTCGATTCATACTTACTTCAAGCCGCCGAAGAAGATTAACCAATTCTTACCACCAGTCAAGTGTAATATCCCCTTTCAAGTTGCAGGCGTTTACAAACTAGATTGTGACTGTGGGCTCTCCTACATTGGGCAAACAAAGAGAAGCATAGGGACGCGCGTTAAAGAACATGTAGCTGACATCAAACATAGGCGCGATAATAAGTCTGCAGTGTGTGAACATTCATTTGAGGGAACCAACCATTATATAAGGTTTGACAAACCGCAGATCCTCGCTAGAGAACCAAGATACTTTCCCAGATTGATGCGCGAGGCTATTGAAATTAGCAAATACCCAAATTTCAATAGAGAAGATGGTTGGAAGATACCACCAGCTTGGGACCCTATAACCCATCAAGTAAAGTCACAACCTAAACCACACACTGCAAGAACTAAAGATACGGTTAGTTCTTTTTGCAAATAATTTTAATAAACGGAGATCGTCCCCCTTCGTGTAGTTTTCGAAGGGGGACGTCGTGTAGTTTTCTTGCCAGTTCTTTCTCCGAAGGGCTCCAACTTTTGTGAACTGGTGGTCGAGTCAGTAACTTTTTGCTTTGCTATAAATAATTATTATCCAAATTACTTAAACAAATCAAAATATTAAATTAATAAATCATTTTGTTATAATTAAATATAATGTTAAAATAATTAATACCTAACCGTATCCTGTTTCCGAACGAAAAACAAAGACAATTAGAGTGGGTATATTCTTTTATTAAAACCAAAAAATAGTGGGTAGTTTTCCGTGACCACGGCCCCTGGAAAGGTGCCGAAACGTCGGAAAAACCAAAAAATCTCAATAAACAACTAAAATTTAACTAAGTTGTTAAATAAATTGCGTGAAAAAATCCGTGAAAGTGTTTTATTTATAGTCGGGTTTTAGTTTTTTTCCAATTTAATTTTTTTCATTTAACACAATTCGCGCATGCTTATTAAGTAAGCATGTTCAAAAATTATAACGTAATTGCTAAAGTCTTAGCCACGTAATTAGTCGGCAAGTCTACACGTAAAAAGAAGTGAATGTTAGTGTTATAAAAGTGTACAAGGGAACCGCGATTCAGTATCCGTGTAGCGACATCTATCGAGGCTGTTCGAAGAAGTAATCTTCTAGGATTTCAATCGCAGTTTCGTGTCTAGGTGTTATCCATAGACTATACTATACTAATATTATAAATGTGAAAGTGTTTGTTTGTTTGTTTGTTTGTCCATCTTTCACGTCAAAGCGGAGCAACGGGTCTACGTGATTTTTGGTACCTATTGGGATAGTTTGGGAGCTGGAGAGTGGTATAGGTGTCGCAGGGATTTTGTCAAAGTCGTGATATTATAATTCCACTAGTGAAATTATTATTTCACGTGATATTATAATTCCACTAGTTAAATTATGAATAGACAGTATTTTTGTATCAATAAAAAAAAATTACCACGAAATTTAAGGCGATTTCCTTAAATTTCGTGGTTATTTTTTGTGTAGGTTTCGTGTAGGTTTTCGTGGTTTTCGTGGTTAAATTTCTAACCTATCACGTGTTCTACAGGACTTCCGAGGCTCGCAGCCGTGTACATACTGTCTCGTACTGTCTATTCATAATATCACGTGGAATAATATAATATCACGACTTTGACAAATTCCCTGCGACATAGGCACATGAATTAGGCTACTTTTTATTCCAGAAAATTATAAAATAGCAATGGTAATTTTGTATGGAAAATCGTTTTGACTGTCGTACTGGTCATACGATACAAAACTGTCATTTAATTTTCTTCTATGGCCGCCCGCGTCTGCACACGGTCAAAATCAAATACTAATCTTTTCCATAACCACAGAACAAAAAAATGTACTGTAACTAGCGCCAAAAATGCCCCAGTTGCGCGTGCGCGCAAAGTTATCTGTCATGTAGGTACCTACGTCTACTTTACTTTGTGGCAGGCAGTGTAAGATCACAGGAGTAGTTTTTTTTACCCTGTGGTAAGAGTACCTATAAAGTTCTTCGCTATTATTTATTTTCTTCTGTCATATTGGTTACTTATACGAAGTTATATGGCAAAACAACGTTTGCCGAGTAAGCTCGTCTAAATATATTTAATTAAGAATTATGAAAATCGGCGCAGAAATCGGTTCTTTTCTTACATATTCTAGAAAGAGATTTTCAAGTTAACTGTCCCACTTGACGAGTATATTATATATTATTGTTTTTTTAAGTGTTAGTAAATTGATTGAGTACTTAGCTTTTTCATTTCACGCATGCTTGCTTATGTTTAAAAATTTATATTAATTAAATAATTTATTATTATTTAAACTATATAATATACGAACGAATACTCTAAGCAAATTTAAACATGTGAATGTAGGTTTTACGAAAATGAACAGGTGAAGCGCGATTCAGTATCCGAGTAGCGACATCAGGCTATAGAGAGTGTTCGAAAAGTAATATTCGAGGATTTCAATCGCCGAATGAGAGATTTTCTACCAGCAAATTAAAAAAAAGTTTATTTATTAGCTCGATAGATGGCGCTGACCAGACATGTATCTCATCTGATCTGACCTACACTTGTATTTCAAAGTTGTGCAAGAAGGTGCAAGGCCAAAAAAAAGTTGACGTTGACGGAAGAAAAGAAATATCAAATAATTCTATTCCTCTTGTTTTGCGTTGCAATACCATACCGACCATACTGCGAGTTGTAGATACTTTTAAGCCTTTTCAGTCCTGCAAATGTTTTTTTTCCTTCTGCAAGTGTTTTTTTTTTTAAATTGACCGTCTTAACGTAGACTCCTTGCCCGCAAATAAAAAAAAGCAGACCCATGTCTGATGAACGCCATCTGTTGAGTTTTTTGGAACTAACTTTTTTCTTTTTTAATCATCTGTCAGAAAATCTCTCAATCGCTGAGTGTGTGTGGGAACACTTCTACGGTAAAAACCTAGAACCTAAACCTCTTTCCGCATCAATTTGGTTTTAGAGCCAAACACTCGTGCCCTCAACAAGTACATCGCATACGCATAGTTGAGTACATACCTATGCCTTAGGCGTGTAACGATGCCGTTTCGTCCAGTCATTATGGATGGTTAGAAGTTAGAACCTCCATAATGGCTGGAAACGTCATAGTTTAACTAACTGGCCATATAGAAAACTGGACCCGTCCTTTCAAAATTTAAAATCTTTGTTCCACGTTCCTTGGTCAGCTCATTTTGGTCCAGTTCAATACAAAGGTACTTTGTGGTCCAGTTCTACCGAAACCATCGAGCTGAACAGAGCTTGCGTGCGAGCTTTCTTGCTTGCTTACCAATTCCTATAAGTTTAAAGAACCCCGCACAAAATGTTAGAAAAAAGCCGTTCGGTCAATTTGGCTGAAATTTTCAGAAAATATAGGTACACTGTAACACGCTGATCGAAAGTGTAAAGTTGCAAAGTGAAATAATGACTAGTTTTAGAGATAAGTAAAAACTGTACTAGGCCCGTACTGTACTACTAACGCCCGATTTCTCGTACGCAAATCATCTTTGGGAGCGTCTCAAACATGGCATCTCTTTCATACGTTTGACATTTAAGGCGATACTTGGAAAAAATGTGCTGAAGCGAGATAGCAATGAGAAAACGACGCGTTCGGGAGCGAGACCGATTTTGCAGATTAGGCAAAAAAAACACAAAATCATTTCGTATTAAAAAACTATAGCGATTTAAAAAAAATGCTTCTATACGATCCTCAATATTATTGGTGTCCACTAATTAAACCAATTTCCAATAGTGTAAGTAACCCCGTTTAAGAATAATCTTCACTTTTCGTAATTTTTAGAGGTCTTTTCGAAAATAAAAAGTGTCGATGCAAAATCATAAAATCGTGTTTTTGAAACTATACGATTCTAAGTTATTTTAATTTTTTGCATTCACAATGCAATTTTTATTATAGAAAAATGGAAAATGAAGTATTTAGAAAAAATCGACCCGTCTCACAACCAGCTCCGATGGGACTCGAACCCACGACCTTTCGCTTTCCGGGCGACTGCTCTAACGACTCCGTAGCTCAGTGGTTAGAGCAGTTGCCCGGAAAGCGAAAGGTCGTGGGTTCGAGTCCCATCGGAGCTGGTTGTGAGACGGGTCGATTTTTTCTAAATACTTCATTTTCCATTTTTCTATACGATTCTAGATAAAGGTATGAAGAAATATATATCTTATTACCAGATTTTTAACAACTGTAACCGTCCTATAGTTTTAAATCAAAAAGTCCATATTTTTCCGAGTAGCGCCTTAAAGTGACAGGGTGATGTGTGAGACGCTCCCAAAGTTAAGTAGCGCACGAGTATTCGGGCATAAATCAAATAGAAATCCTTACTAACGACAAGTAAAAATCACACGGCGTTTTTCTAACATTTTGTGCGGGGTTCTTTATGTTTATTATGCAGTTCAGTGATTATTTAAAGTAAACAGTTTAATGTAGGGCAGAAGCCCCGGTTTTGGCCACTGTACCGGTTTTGGCCACTTTTTGCTCTAAAAGTTTTCTAAACAACTTTTCGCCATTTTTGCTAAACTCAATTAAAATAAGGCATTTTAAGGTAATTGTTATAACGGTTAGAATTTTTTATGTCATACGTTTTTTTTTTCAGTTAATTCCATTGTCTGTTTAAAAAAATGTTTTGTATGAAAATTTTAAGAAATTTGTTTTGGATGAAATAATTTATAAACCTTTGGTGTTTTGCAATTGATTGGTTTCTAGCGCATTAGAATATATAGATTAAACCAGGGTTTGCTTTTGATTTTTCGCTACCTATACTTACAAAAGTTTAACTAACAATAAGTGGCCAAAACCGGTACATTTGACACCTCTCACACATTTTGTGTTATATACAAAAATCTATTTAACTTTTTTAAATTTGAATTATGTACGTTTAAAGGTAGATAAATTACCTATAATTTAAGAAATAATTTGTTCTTAAATACCTAAGATCATTTAGTACTTAGTGCTTAAAAGTCAAAAAATCCTTAAAGTGGCCACAAAGGGTACCTCTGCCCTACCTATCAGGAACCCATGTATCGGGGGTACCACCCCTTCTTTCTTTATTGGTACTAGGACTTTTTTTATATTCATGTAAGTATTTTATTTTGTTACAGTTGGCTTCAGGCTGAACAACGCACAGCAAGATTTTTTGTCGGAAATGAAAAAAATATTTCGACTTTCCATACAAAATGTCCCGATAAGTTGCTAAATTTGTATGAAAAGTCCAATTTTTTTTTTCATTTCCGGCAAAAAACTCTTGCTTTACGTTGTTCAGCATGATGGTCTGAAGCCATGGTTAAAGTTTTTGTAAGGGTGCCCATAACACCCTGTATTTTCCTATTCCTGCCTATACTTTACGATCTATATCTATATCTATATATCTATATATCTATATATCTATATATCTATATATCTATATATCTATATATCTATATATCTATATATCTATATCTATATCTATATATTTATATTCTATATATATACTAGCTGACCCAGCGCGACTTCTTCCCGTGGCCCTACCCCCTACTCCACCCTACCCTACCCGTACTCTACCCCTACCCTACCCTACCCCTACGCTACCCCTACCCTACCCCTACCCTACCCCTACCCTACCCCTACCCTACCCCTACCCTACCCCTACCCTACCCCTACCCTACCCCTACCCTACCCCTACCCTACCCCTACCCTACCCCTACCCTACCCCTACCCTACCCCTACCCTACCCCTACCCTACCCCTACCCTACCCCTACCCTACCCCTACCCTACCCCTACCCTACCCCTACCCTACCCCTACCCTACCCCTACCCTACCCCTACCCTACCCCTACCCTACCCCTACCCTACCCCTACCCTACCCCTACCCTACCCCTACCCTACCCCTACCCTACCCCTACCCTACCCCTACTTACTCTACCCCTACCCAACCCAACCCTACCCCTACCCTACCCCTACCCCTACCCCTACCCTACACCTACCCTAACCCTACCCTACCCCTACCCCTACCCTACTCTACCCCTATATCCTTCCTTGGACTCCCACGAACATTTCAAGACCAAAATTAGCCAAATCGGTCCAGCCGTTCACGCGTGATGTCGTGACCAAGGGAAATAGGGATTCATTTATACAGGATAATTTTTTTATCAGTGCACAAATTTTTAGGATCGACTCAGAATCGGTAAGTGAACAACTTTCTCCTAGAAACATAGGTCGAAATATGACAAAATTTTTTTGACCTTTCATACAAATCGGACTGATCACGTGATCGAATTAGTATGGGAAGTCCAAACATTTTTGTCGTATTTCGACCAATGTTTCTTGGAGAAAGTTGTTCACTTATCGATTCTGAGTCGATCCTAAAAATTTGTGCACTGATAAAAAAATTACCCTGTATATATATACTAGCTGACCCAGCGCGACTTCGTTCCCGTGGCCCTACCCCCTACTCCACCCTACCCTACCCCACCCCTACCCTACCCCTACCCTACCCTACCCTACCCCTACCCTACCCTACCCTACCCTACCCCTACCCTACCCTACCCCTACTATACCCCTACCCTACCCCTACCCCTACCCTACCCCTACCCTACCCCTACCCTACCCTACCCCTACTCTACCCATACCCTACCCCTACCCCTTCCCTACCCTACCCCTACTCTACCCCTACCCTACTTCTACTCTACCCCTACTTACCCCTCCTTCCCCTATTTTCTCACTGCTAAAACCTTCCTTGGACTTCCACGAACATTTCAAGACCAAAATTAGCCAAATCGGTCCAGCCGTTCACGCGTGATGCCGTGACCAAGGGAAATAGGGATTCATTTTTATATATATAGATATATTATATATAGATATATAAAATCCTTTGTCCTGAATCACTGACGGATAAACGCACAGCCTAAGCCGCTGATCGTAGAGACCTGAAACTTTGAGGGTGTGTTCCTTGTATGATGTGGGCATCCGATAAGAAAGGATTTTTCGAAATTCTACCCCTAAGGGGGTGAAAAACGGGGGTAAAGTTTGTATGGGACAACGTGATTCCTTTGTCCAATCTTCTTCAAATTTTGCATAAACATTCTATAACAGAATTAATCGAAGACGTGTTTCATATTTCATTGAAACTCATCGCCTAACTGGGTCAAAAAGAGATAGAAAGTTATTTTGGGGGTGATTTGCATCGAAGTTGATATCAATACTCCTTAGTGCTTTTGATTTTTAATTTCATTTTGTTTTGACCACAGCCATCTCTATCGTCATCTACATGCCATGCGCATAAAGTTGGCAACGTAGTTTTAAGTGAACCGATTTGACATCGTTTGCACCGTTTGACAGGTAAACAGCGAGTAAACCTCGAGTACTGAATCCTATGGAGATAGCATATCTTCTATACATCTATACAAATAAATAAAATTGGAGTGTCTGTTTGTAACATTAAATAACCGCTTTTTACGACGTGCATATGATTAAATATACGGTACATATACCAAAATGTCATTTTTTACAATTTTTGTCTGTCTGTCTGTTTGTTCCGGCTAATCTCTGAAACGGCTGGACTAATTTTGACGGACCGATTAATACGACAATTAGAAGTAGTTTAACATTGAATTCCAAGATTTTCTTACATTGTGTCTTACTTACACCTCACTTTTTCGTAGGTATGCCACCTCCATAGGATTTAGTACTCAGAGGAGTAAACCGGTTCACAGCAATGTTGCCGTTCCGTATAATAGCATGGCTTGTACAGTGCCACAAACTTTGCTGTGCCGGTGACAGCGGCGCTACGTACGTTTTTCTTTTTTTTGTAACAATTTAACCGGCCCTGAGTTCTAAGAATTTCAGCCGCCAGCAGCGCTATGGTTGGACATCAACTTGACAGCAAAATGACATTAAAAAAAACACGCTAGTTTCCCATTTTGGCCACCGGCACAGCAAAGTTTGTGGCACTGTAGAAGACGATAGAGACGGCTGTGGTTTTGACACATGTTTGAAAACTCAATCCGTTTTTACAATGCGACGTACAGTGCCACAACCTTTTCTGTTCCGGTGACAGCGGCGCTACGTACGGTTTTCTTTTTGTTGTAACAATTTAACCGGCCCTGACTTCTAAGAACTTCAGCCGCTAGCAGCGCTATGGTTGGACATCAACTTGACAGCAAATTGACATTAAAAAAAACACGCTAGTTTCCCATTTTGGCCACCGACACAGCAAAGTTTGTGGCACTGTACCTACCTCATTGCCACCAAAGAGTAGTTATGTAACTAATAAAATTAAACAAAAAATCTCACTTTTGAAGCAAACAAGTAGTTTCATAAAATTTTCACGAAATCATAAACAATGTTAAGAATCCCTACTAATATAATAAATGTGAAAATGTGTATGTTTAGAAAAATGGAAAATGAAGTATTTAGAAAAAATCGACCCGTCTCACAATTAGCTCCGATGGGACTCGAACCCACGACCTTTCGCTAAAGGATCATTTTTCATTTTTCTATTATAAAAATTGCATTGTGAATGCAAAAAAAAAACAAAATTAAAATAACATGTGTATGTTTGTTTGTTTTGTTTTCACGTCAAAATGGCCTAAACGATTTTGATGAAATTTAGAATGGAGATAGTTTAAAGCCCTAGGAAGGACATAGGCTACTTTTTACCGCGTGAATACAGCTCATTCCCATGGGAAAATAACTTTTATTGCGGGCAAAGCTGTGAAATAGAATTGGTACTTATTCAAGGTGTCAGTTTGAGTTCCAGGGAAGAATTATATTTATAATAGAGACAGTTTGAGGCCCTGGGAAGGACATAACTTACTTTTTACCACGGGAAAATATCTCATTCCCATGGGAAAATCACTTTAAGCGCTGCAAACTTGCGGGCAGAAACTGGTATTTAGGTAAATAGTTTGAAAGGATTATAATAGGCTACTTTTACTTTTTACCAAAGAAATGTATCATATTCCCACGGGAAATCAGTGGGTATTATTTATTTGTCCGTCTTTCATGACAAAACGGAGCAACGGATCAATGTGTCTTTTGTATTTTTTTTTAATTCACAACGGGGTAGCACTTAGCCTTCAATACACCGGATGATAAGTGGTGATAAGGCTGAAGGTGGAAGCGTACTACTCCCGGAATCCTCCATCACTGAGGAACTGGCTATCTTATCTCTTAACTGCCGGAACACAATAATGCTGAAAACATCATTGTTATGGCGTCAGACTTAGATAAGATGGTGGTAGCTAGCCAGGAGGACTAAGAACAAGTCCTACCACCAACCAAATGTGTATGTACGGGGGAAGAATGGGAGCTAGAGGATTGGATACACAGGCTACTGCCAGAAAAAAAAAACATACCCTCAGGATAACGTCATGTAGTACACGCGGGCGAAGCCGCGGGCGAAAAGCTAGTATACAATAAAACTCGTCTCTCGTAGCTGGCGAGCATATTGCATGCCAGCACAGAAAAAGACTGAAATAAAATACACTTTGCTTTTGTTTGTAAGAGCATAAAACATAAGAGTACAAACAATTAAGGAAACAAAACGTGAGTTTGCCTTTAAGGCTGTAGTGTACAGTCTGCAAACTAGCGCCCCATATAAAAAAAACATAGTGCATATAGAGTATAATAATAATAATAAAGACGAAATTGTAAATTATCTCTCTGCAGTGCACTCCGAAGAAGCTTTGTGGTACTTTTTATCGCTTAAAGGATATTTGTTCGCCTGTGTCGTTTAGTTTAATTCAGTTTTTTTGCGAAAAGTGGATACTTTTAGCAATAAAACTTAATTAAATTAAACGACAGGCTATAAAATGTAGATAAAGCAATAGAAAGTACCACCAAGCTTCTTCTTCTTCTTCACAGAGTGCACTGCAGCGAGATAATTTACAATTTCGTCTTTATTTATTCACTAGATGATTTTTTTTTCAATGGCGGCGCTAGTGTGCAGTCTGCACAGCCTTAAGTCCCGTAGAACACGTGATAGGTTAGAAATTTAAAGCGATCGCGAAGCGCACGGACAAGTTATCCGCGGTTTACTTTGACACAAAGCGCCATTCTCTCCCGCCCAAAGCTCGCCCCCCGACTTTACTAGGCAAATCTATCCCCTGGCAAAAGTCGGTGAAATACCTCGGTGTCACTTTAGATCACTAACTCAACTTTGAGTTTCACGTTCAAAAAGTGATACGCAACGCCCGTTTTTACCCTTTCGGCCGCTTAGTTATGTACTTAAGGCTCGGACTATATGCGTCAGGAATCTGTCCGGTTCGGAAAAATAACAACAACAAAAAAGCTCGGAATCAATCCGTCGTTCAAGCAATCGTTTGCATTTTTCTTACGATGACTACATAAGATCCGGAGCCAACCTACGGATACGGATTGAATCCGAGCTTGTTTGTTGTTGTTATTTTTCCGAACCAGCAACCGGAAACCGGAACGCATATAGTCCTAGCCTAACTATATTTTGTAACCGGTGCCAGTACCCACTTCAATAAATAATTTAATTGATATAGGTATACGAGTTTTTTTAATCACACAGGTTATCTAGATTCTAGCTGATTAGTAGTTTTGATTATGAAACTGTGCTTCGGAAACTAGATAACGGATAAATATGTAAGTACTTACTTAAAAACTTTTTTGTAAATACATACTTAATGTTATATACATACCTAGATAACACCCAGACCAAGAGAAATAGACATATTATATGTCTTGTTCGGGAATCGAACCCGAGACCTTTGGCGCAGAAGGCAGTTATCCTCTTCTTCACTAAATAAAATTAGTTTTAAATTTAAGACTCTACAATGATTCTGGCATATTTTGTTAGTTTATTTAATTTTAACTCTCTGGTTAAACCATCTCTTGATCACAGTGATAGAAGGAGCACTTGCACCTGAGATACAGGTTTTCTAGTTCGGGTGCAGATGTTTACAATTTGTCTTGTTTTTATTAAGGTTTAATCTTCGATCAACAATATACTAGATGAAGGCTCACGAACTAAATGAAAACTTTATATGGCCAGACTGATATCTTTTTTTTAAACAGAGAAAAAAGGTTACGAATGTTACGATCTTACATTATAAATGACAAGAAGCGTTCCAAATTTGAAATACCTTAGTATTATTGACACTGTCAATATAACCCTTTTAACTATACTCTCAAGTGGGCTTATGTGGCTTGGACATATCTGTCACTCCAAGTATGTATCTAGAACTAGGTGTTATTGTTGATCGAAGGGTTTAATACAATAAGATCTAAGTTATGTTTATAGTTGTAACTTATGTAGTTAGCCCAAACATGTATTTTTCCTTGGTTATTAATAAATTTTTGGTATTATTATTATTATCCTACACCAGCGCCAAATCAGTCTTAAAAAAATAACGAAAAGTTTATAAATATTTACAAATTATTAGGTACTAACCTCCTAGATGACTCAATTCGTCGAAAAACTTCAGCTTTTCACTACTTTCCAAATGTACTCGATCTTTGTCACTGATATCTGATAACTGTTCCACTTGGTGCACTTTATCACTGTTCCGAATATCACTGTTACTTTGTACTTTCTTACTGGCCGATTTGTATTTTAAACTTTTTATTTGTCCTTTATCATCCATTATAATTAAATCTTCAAAATTTAAACCTGTCCCTTTGTTTACTAAATTCACTAATTTCATGTCTGTAATACCTGGTTTAGGTGTTATCACATTTTCATTTAATTCTCTAAAGTTCTTAACACTTTCGGAGTAAACACCTATTTTGTTCACCAAATATATTAAGGGCAGGCGGTAAGTGAAACGCGTAAAACAGCTTTCGGGGTTTTAAACTTGTAACATAGAATTATCGACATAAATTACTTTAAAAAATATAATAGTGAACAGGAAAAGTTACTTTACAATAACACCGTGGAAAATTTTAAATATTTTACTCACGTTAATGGCAAAAAAATCGCAAACTTCACTAAAAACAGCAAAATCAACGTTTTCTGTTTTAAAGATATTGTTAAAAAATAAAAATATTTTTAATAATATTTAATGTTAAATCCAATGGCAATGAAACATAGAATTGATTCACCGCACGGTATTTGCCGTTTTCTATTTTATATTGGGAACAATCTGGCTTCAAACATTGTCAATATTAAAGCGCGAATTGCTCATACATTTTCGTATGGAACGCGGAGATAAATAAAATATTGTATAAATACAAGCCACACCGGGGGTAAAATTCAGTAAGCCCGCTGATTTCAAGGTGAGAGCACGTCGCTTTTTCCCAGCTCCTGAGCTACGAAAATTACGAAATCAGACTATCTGTACGCAAACTCTTTGAGCGGTGGTAAAGAAAAGGTAGGTAAAGTCAAATTTTCAAAAATCCGGCGATACCTACCAATATCGGAAGATAATTAGTTTTCCACTAAACAATATATTTGGTACGTCATCACAACAGATATCTGGTCAAATGCTGGAGCCAGGAAGTGGCTGATGGAACTACTCACCAATTTAATGTAACCACTTCGAGTTTGGGCTTGTTTGAATCGTCTTGATAGAAACTCTAGTGCCAAGCAGTTTCGAAGGTCATGCTGGAGTCAGGAGGTGGTTGATAGAACTCTTCAACGACTCAACGTAACCACTTCGAGTTTGGGCTCGTTTGAATCGTCTTGATGAAAACTCTTGTGCAAAGTAATTTCCGAGGTCAAATTCTGGAGCCAGTAAGAGGCTGAAGGAACTCTTCATAAATTCAACGTAACCACTTTGAGTTTGGGTTCGTTTGAATTGTCTTGAGAAGAACTCTTGAGCCAAGTTGTTTCCAAGGTCTATTGGCCAGGAAGTGGCTGATGGAACTCTTCAATGATTCAAAGTAACCAGTTCGAATTGTCTTGATGAGAACTCTTGACAAGAAAACAGCAACGCAATATTAAAAATATTAAAAAATGCAAGATGGCGGCCAACTTTTTTGTTTATGGGCCGATTTTGTTGAAACGCAGTTTACGGTACTATTTTGATAAGAAAACAGCAACGCAATATTAAAAATATTAAAAAATCCAAGATGGCGGCCAACTTTTTTATTTATAGGCCGATTTTGATGAAACGCGGTTTGCGGTACTATTTTGATAAGAAAACAGCAACGCAATATTAAAAATACTAAAAAATCCAAGATGGCGGCCAACTTTTTTGTTTATGGGCCGATTTTGATGAAACGCGGTTTACGGTACTATTTTGATAAGAAAACAGCAACGCAATATTAAAAATATTAAAAAATCCAAGATGGCGGCCAACTTTTTTATTTATAGGCCGATTTTGATGAAACGCGGTTTGCGGTACTATTTTGATAAGAAAACAGCAACGCAATATTAAAAATATTAAAAAATCCAAGATGGCGGCCAACTTTTTTATTTATGGGCCGATTTTGATGAAACGCGGTTTACGCTACTTTTTTGATCAGAAAACAGCAACGCAATATTTAAAATATTAAAAAATCCAAGATGGCGGCCAACTTTTTTGTTTATGGGCCGATTTTGATGAAACGCGGTTTACGGTACTATTTTGATAAGAAAACAGCAACGCAATGTTAAAAATATTAAAAAATCTAAGATGGCGGCCAACTTTTATGCTTATGGGCCGATTTTGATGAAACGCGGTTTACGGTACTATTTTGATAAGAAAACAGCAACGCAATATTACAAATGTAAAAAAATCCAAGATGGCGGCCAACTTTTTTATTTATGGGCCGATTTTGATGAAACTCGGGTTTTGGTACTATTTTGTCAAGAAAACAGCAACGCAATATTAAAAATATTGAAAAAACCAAGATGGCGGCCAACTTTTTTGTTTAGGGGCCGATTTTGATGAAACGCGGTTTACGGTACTGTTTTGATAAGAAAACAGCAACGCAATATTAAAAATATTAAAAAATCCAAAATGGCGGCCAACTTTTTTGTTTATAGGCCGATTTTGATGAAACGCAGTTAACGGTACTATTGTGATAAGAAAACAGCAACGCAATATTAAAAATATTAAAAAATCCAAGATGGCGGCCAACTTTTTTGTTTATGGGCCGATTTTGATGAAACGCGGTTTACGGTACTATTTTGATAAGAAAACAGCAACGCAATGTTAAAAATATTAAAAAATCCAAGATGGCGGCCAACTTTTTTGTTTGTTTATGGGCCGATTTTAATAAAAGTTGATTTTTGGAACTACTTTAACATGAAAACAGTAACATTGACTCCAGATGAGAAAACTCTTCAACAGTCATCAGCACTGACACGAAATTTTATATTATGATAGATAGATAGATAAGTTGTTTATTTCCATCACATACAACATACAGATGATAAATGATATATGAAATTAAATAATTATAACTAAAAAAAAAAATTATCAATAAAACATACAAGCTTTTATGAGTTAAAACTAAAAAGTTTAATAAATATTTTATTCAGATTGGAAATATGCCGTTTTATATTTCTTAGCCTCCAAAGCTCCTTCGTCTATATCAAAATAATCCCATATCACAATTACATATTTTAGAACCCTGAAACTTTATATCATTTACTTACTGTGCCCGCGACTTCGGCCGCGTGGTATGGTGACTTTCGGCAGCATTTTTTATTTTTCGGCTTATTATTTTGCAAATACACTTAAGGCATAATCAAACGAGGGACTTTTGTCCCCGGCTGACAAAAAGTCCCTGTAGGTACGTCCAAAATATGTCCTCCGAGGACTTGTCGCGGACTCAAAACATGCGGTGTGCGGTCATTTGTTGCACGGAAACGTACTTCACTATCGAGCGCTTAATGCAGACTAAAGTTCGTTGTGTGCGTTGTTGCGCCTAGTTACGTTCGTTCTATTTTTTTCGCGGACTACCGCGAACTTTTGTCCAGTCCAGTCTCTCAGTGTCCGCGGTAATTTCGCGGACTTTTTGTCTGCGGTACTTTTAGTTCCTCGTGTGCGTTATTCGACACAATTTGTAAGAGATCTATATCGATGGACAAAAAAGTACCCGGAGGACAGTCCGTCGTCTGATTAGGCCTATAGGCATATTCCCCATTCCCCCACATACGCTGTGCTACGCCGCCGCCGCTCATTGTGTATGGTGCGCGGCGTTTGGCAAGTTTCTTACTTCCGTTAATTTCAGTTCACACTTTGTAATGACTCCGTAAATCTTTGTATTTCTATTATCATTGTATTTTGTGGCCCGTAAGCTTTTTGTCGACGTCATTACACAAAAACTTTCATTCTCTATTTTTACCACCTGCTTAGTTTTCAATACTTACAGTAATTTTGCTCCACCAATTTTAAATTAAAAGTTAGAATGGCCTTTTTTCCTTTAAATTCTTAAATTAAATTAAATTTTCTTAAATTTAATTAAATTTTTAAATTAAAAGTTAGAAATCCTTTTTTTTAATGCTCTTCTCTGTGCCATCTCTAGAAGCTACCGTGTAAATGCAATCTGTGACATGGTCAAATAAAAATGGAGATTTTTAGTGGCAGTGAAAATATTATAATATTATAGTTTTATTTATTCGAACGCATCGAATTAGTGGACACAACCTTTAGAGTAAAATTTATACAAACTTTGAATGTCGTATTTATTTGTATCTAATCTAAAGCCTAAATAATAAGTTTCAAGTTTCTAGCTTTAAAATTAATGTAATTTTCATACAAATTTTCATCTCCTATTTCAACCCCTTACAAACCTTTTCTCGCATTAAAAAGCAGCCTATGTTCTTTCTCAGGCTCTACAAATATAAATACAATAACAAATTCTTTATTTGCTAAAAATAGGGTGGTACAGCTTTGATGTTAGTTTGTTTCAATTTGTTCTTATTCTATTTAGCCATTTATATAGCATGCAAATGTCCTTGTTACAATTATTTATAATGAAAGTAAAGAAATAAAAGAATAATAATCCGCAATATCAAAGTCACAAATTACAAATAATTAAATCACACATTACAAAATCATTAAAATTAAAATGTCAAAAAATAAAATCTAAATGTCAGTATCACACAAGTATTCATTTATAGTATAATAGGCTTTTTCTAACAAAAATTTCTTAAGGTGCATTTTAAATTTCATTACATCATTTATTTCTCGTATGTCCTTTGCCATTTTATTAAAAAAATTTGGAGCAATACCTACCATAAATATTATTATGAAAAAGAGCAGTTTTATGCGGTATTTGACGCAGTTTGTCTTTGCGTCTTGACGATGAGAATTTTTCAAATAAACACAAGTTAGACTACACAAAGAAACCTACTTCATGTCACTGCACGGCACTGTCATAATTTTTAAACCAAATTTCATTGAAATCGGTTCAGTAGTTTAGGTGTGATTGCGTAACACACAGACAGACCGAGTTGTTTTTGCATTTAAAACTTTTGGGTACGTAGTATGTACTATATTTCAATTTATACAGGATAATTTTTTTATCAGTGCACAAATTTTTAGGATCGACTCAGAATCGGTAAGTGAACATCTTTCTCCTAGAAACATAGGTCGGAATATGACAAAAAATTTTTGACCTTTCATACAAATCGGACTGATCACGTGATCGAATTAGTATGGGAAGTCCAAACATTTTTGTCGTATTTCGACCCATGTTTCTAGGAGAAAGTTGTTCACTTATCGATTCTGAGTCGATCCTAAAAATTTGTGCACTGATAAAAAAATTACCCTGTATTAATTGTGTACTAGTCACTGTTTCAAGATTTCAAATAATAGCGTGTTACATTTTAATAACGGCAAAAGAGAGAGAAAAAACTAATGTTAACAACCTTTTTTACCTTTGAAAAATGGAAAATGAAGTATTTAGAAGAAATCGACCCGTTTCATAACCAGCTCCGATGGGATGGATTGGTTGTGAGACGGGTCGATTTTTTCTAAATACTTCATTTTCCATTTTTCAACCATAAAAATTGCATTGTGAATGCAAAAAAATTAAAAATTCTAAATAACTTTTTTACCTTTTGTCATTTTTTACGTTGCGTTCTTGTTTTCTTGTCAAAATAGTACCAAAACAGAGTTTCATCGAAACCGGCTTATAAACAAAAGAGTTGGCCGCTATCTTGGACTTTTTATATTTTTAACATTACGTTCCCGTTTTCTTGTCAAAATAGTACTAAAAACCAAGTTTTATCGAAATCGGCTCACAAACAAAAAAGTTAGCCGCCATCTTGGATTTTTTAATATTTTTAACATTGGGTTGCTGTTTTCTCATCAAAATAGTACCAAAAACCGTGTTTCATTAAAATCGGCCCACGAACAAAAAAGTTGGCCGCCATCTTGGATTTTTTAATATTTTTAATATTGCGTTGCTGTTTTCTTATCAAAATAGTACCGTAAACCGCGTTTCATTAAAATCGGCCTACAAACAAAAAAGTTGGCCGCCATCTTGGATTTTTTAATATTTTTAATATTGCGTTGCTGTTTTCTTATCAAAATAGTACCGTAAACCGCGTTTCATTAAAATCGGCCCATAAACAAAAAAGTTGGCCGCCATCTTGGATTTTTTAATATTTTTAATATTGCGTTGCTGTCTTCTTATCAAAATAGTACCGTAAACCGCATTTCATTAAAATCGGCCCATAAACAAAAAAGTTGGCCGCCATCTTGGATTTTTTAATATTTTTAATATTGCGTTGCTGTTTTCTTATCAAAATAGTACCGCAAACCGCGTTTCATCAAAATCGGCCCGTAAATAAAAAAGTTGGCCGCCATCTTGGACTTTTTAATATTTTTAATATTGCGTTGCTGTTTTCTTATCAAAATAGTACCGTAAACCGCGTTTCATCAAAATCGGCCCATAAACATAAAAGTTGGCCGCCATCTTCGATTTTTTAATATTTTTAATATTGCGTTGCTGTTTTCTTATCAAAATAGTACCGTAAACCGCGTTTCATCGAAATTGGCCTACAAACAAGAAAGTTGACCGCCCTCTTGGATTTTTTAACATTGCGTTGCTGTTTTCTTATCAAAATAGTACCAAAAAACCGTGTTTCATGAAAATCGGCAAACATTAAAAAAAGTTGGTCGCCATCTAAAATTTTTTAATATTTTTAATATTGCGTTGCTGTTTTCTTGACAAAACAGTACCAAAACCCGAGTTTCATCGAAGTCGAATTTTTCAATTTTATTCAATTTTAATTTTAATTATAATTATATTCAACTTTAATTTTATTAAAAGTATGTACTTATTTCATTCAATTTTCAATTTAGTTTGTCTTTAATTTTTATTCTTTCATATTATTAATCTGTAATTGTATTTTTTTATTTTATTGTATATTTTTAGGTTCTTTTATGTAAATCTAGTTCATGTAATTTTTTTCATCTACCTAAAATAAATAGTTCTGTTATGTAATTACAAGTGTTATGTACGCCGTTATTGTGGCATACATCAGAACGTGATAATGTATTGTTTTTTTTTTTTAACAATGTATCAATGTATGTCATGTGGCTGTGCTTCACTATCACTACATAGTATAAAACAAAGTCGCTTTCTCTGTCCCTATGTCCCTTTGTATGCTTAAATCTTTGAAACTACGCAACGGATTTTGATGCGTTTTTTTTAATAGATAGAGTGATTCAAGAGGAAGGTTTATATGTACTTTTTATCCCGATATTCCCACGGGAACGGGAACCACGCGGGTGAAACCGCGGGCGGCCGCTAGTAATAAATAAATTAAAATTAAAAGTCGGTCCACAAACAAAAAAGGTGGCCGCCATCTTGGATTTTTTGATATTTTAACATGGCGTTGCTATTTTCTTGTCAAGAGTTCTCATCAATACAATTCAAACGAGCCCAAAAATGAACTGGTTACGTTTAATCGTTGAAGAGTTCCATCTGTTAAAGCTGATGAGTTTTTTTCGCCTGTTTTTCTTGTCAGTTAAAAGATGTCCATAACAGGTGGTAGGTAAAAAAATATTGGACGATCCATAAGCATTAATTTTATTTAATCTATATGAATAAAAAAATTATGACTATGACTATGACTATCAGCCACTTCCTGGCTCCAGCAATAGACCTTGTAAACTACTTGGCACAAGAGTTCTCATCAAGACAATTCAAACAAGCCCAAACTCAAAGTGGTTACGTTGATTTGTTGAGGAGTTCCATCAAACACTTCCTGACTCCAGCATCAGATCTTGGAAACTACTTGGCACAAGAGTTCTGATCAAGACCATTCAAACGAGCCTAAAGTCGAAGTGGTTACTTTGAATTGTTGAGGAGTTTGACGATACTGCATTCAGCCTCCAGATGTCGAGCATACCAAATCAAATCAAATACGTTAGGTTACATTCTGACAAAAAAAACAGTTATTAATTTTACTATTTTTCTGAATTACAATATTTTCGTGCTAGGGCGGATATGTCTGAGTGCGTGAATGCACACATACACAGATTAGCATCGTCAATACCTACGCGCTGGCTTACAGCCGGCCCTTAAGAGGATTATTTTTGTTGTCATTTTAAATGTTTGGATTGTCAAACACAAAACACACTCCACTTTTGTTTTTATTTAATGTAAATTTACAGTAGTCACTGTTTATTTTCTTTTCGAAAATGGTAAATTTATTTTTAATATCGTTCTGAATTCAAATTTTATTGCACTCGCGCCGTTTTTGTTTTTGACAAGTCAGTTTCGCGCGTCAACTTTTCTTTTTCGAACGTTTTCTTTTTAAAATTCCTTGTTTATAGGCAAATGAATATCGCGGCCGTGATGCTCCAGATTTTTTAAATAAAAAAGCGAAAGTTCCGCCTGGTTGCTTGTCAAGCCAGGCGACAACTGAAGCGCCGAAAATCGGACGGTTATCGGTGCTCTCTTGGAGAAATGTATTTACATAATCACTGACATTGAGAGCTGAGTCCGGTTGTGACTTGTGACCAAACTTCTTTAGTTTATACTTAGTTTTTTTTCTAACCGACTTTGGAAAAAGGGTTGTTAGTTCGACTTATACGGATTATTCTAAGATAGGAGAAGACTTAAACTTTTTATGACACAAAGTTTGAAAATATAAAAATATTCTTGATATAGGTACTTTCGTTATTGTCATAATCATGTTTGTTCCGTTTATCCTTTATGCTGGAGCTTCACCTGCGTCTAATGCCATTAATTAGCGCTCTATTTGATATAATACGCAGTGTAGCCGCGTCTTAGCGCTCTAATCTGCTTCAATTAGCGCGCTAAGACGCGCATGCCGTTATTAACGCCGTTAGGCGTCACGAAGGTGAAGCCCCAGTTTTAAAAATTAAAGAAGGGCAATAAAAAAACAAAAAAAACACAATTATATAATATGTAAAGCAATTGCCAGTGTCACGTTATATATATAAGTAAATAAGTTTTTAGTAACAAAACATTATTGTGAAAAACGAAATATATTATTATGTAGCTTACCTCCGCAAAAACACAATATTATGCAAGATGCACCGCCCGCAAAGAATTGCACATACACACCACGAAAATACCAGTGCACAATAAATTTATAGCTGCATTTAGCAAGACAGCAATACACCTTGCACCGTCACCGATTAGACTACTCTACACGTGTTTCGCCCCAACCCGGGGCATCCTCAGGAGGATTGTGTTTTTTGCGGACGTAAGCTACAGGCATATAATTTCGTTTTTCACAATGGTTAGGGACTTCTGCCAAGTGACGCCTGATTCAATCAAATACCTAAAAAATTATTTTTTATGAAAAGCTTTTTTGCCGACTGTACTTGATATTATATTGTCATCTGTCTGAACCAAACCTGTATACAAAATTTCAGCTCCATCCATTGGGCACTGGGAAGTGGGTCAAATTAATCTTGCAAGATTAATTTGACTACTTGATCACTACTAACTAACATACTAACTAACTAACTAACATGGTAAGTTAATAAAAAGCTTGTAAAATAAAATTTATTTTATTTATCATATTTACACAATAAATGAGACCCGAATCATTTAGGTATCAACATATCGATCCTACATATCATTTCATACACCAACTCGTATATGACTTAACTTAACCATGACTTAACCGTTCACTTTCACTTATTTAATGTTGGAATGTTTCTTCTTTTTAATTGTTGACTGGGAATTAGAAGTGTAGTGCGACAAGTATTTCTGTTCCGGTGGTAATTTTTGAAACTAAAATATTTTTCCTTCGTTTTTTCATACAATAGATAGACCATTTTGACAGTAAATATTGTATTACAAGCATGATTACAAGTAAATCCTCTGTCACAGCTGTCACCGAGAAGACATTGAACCACATTGAACTTTGAAGGAAAAATTAAATTCAGACATGGCTAGTAACTATTTAGTAATCTGTGACATGGCTTAAAGGACACGCATCCAAGCAAAAAAAGCTTGAAAAAAAAAACAGACAGGAATGTGGAACTATTTGGGAACTATCAAGGAACTATAGAATCAAAAAAAGTAAATAATTAAAAATGGCGCCCCAAGGGAGCCGAAGGTAAAATTAAACTAGTTAGGTACGGTATGACTCCCTTCGATCGCTGCGTTCTTCAGCTTTTGCCTCAATATTTTCCCGGTATTGTTTTTCGGTATTTCGGGCACGAATCTTACTCCACCCCGCAGATGCTTCGTTTTCGAAATCTGTAAGCAAACAATAATAATAAAGACATCACATTTATTATCCGCAACATGGTAGCAAGCCTTCATCACACCTGATGTTAATGTATTATGGAAGCGCAATACTCCCGGAATCTTCAATCACTGAGGAACTGGCTTCTTATCTCTAACTGCCGGAACACAACAATGCTAAAAATATGTTATGGCGTCAGACTTAGAACCGACCGCTTTAGACACCGTATTAGTATTTCTAATTATTGTGTTTATTTTGTAAAAAAATCTTAGAAAGTCATAGTTTTTTTTTGTCAAACATGCAGAGTTTACACCGTGTTAAGTAGTACCTACTTGTCATTTAGTGGCTTGTCTTGATTAGTAACAAGTGAGAAGTTAACTGTTTATACGATGGTTAAGCAGATGCTATTAGTTACCGACATCTGTTTGAAATGGATCGTCGCCCCCTCCTTATTACAACCTTTTTATTAACTTGCCATGTTAGTTAGTTAGTTAGGATCACATATTGGATCTGTGGAGTTATAGTTAAAAATTCACTTATTACCTATGTATTTAATGTATTTAATGTATAATAATATAAATTTGTAGATAATCTTTATTTAAAGTTTAAAAACTGATTTTCATGATTGTAAATGTTTTGTATACCTGTTATGGGCATACAAAACTGTACCCTTAATGAACAATATTTTTTTTACAATGTATGTACATGTTATGCTGTTGGTGTACCTTATTAAATAAAATAAAAATAAAAATAAAATAAAGTTAGTGGGGGACAAATCTTGCAAGCTTAATTTGACCCACTTCCCAGTGTCCGATGGAGCTGAAATTTGGTATACAGATCTGGTTTAAATGACAATACAATATTAAAGTACAGTCAGCAAAAAAGGTTGTCAAAAAAATGATTTTTTTACTAAAAACTTATTTTTACAAGCTTTTTATTGACTTGCCATGTTAGTTAGTTAGTTAGTTAGTTAGTGGGGGACAAATCTTGCAAGCTTAATTCGACCCACTTCCCAGTGTCCGATGGAGCTGAAATTTTGTATACCTACAGGTTTGGTTTAGATGACAATAAAATATTTAAGTACAGTCAGCAAAAAAGGTTGTCATAAAAATGAAATTTTAACTAAAAACATATTCGTAATGTGTTTTCTTTACAAAACACTTGTCGTGGCTGTCCACACAACACCGCAACAAGTCACAAATGGTTACAGGACTGTGGTCGGGGTAGTCTTCTTGCCACTTAGTAAATAGGATAGGCTTTCTATTCACTCGCACTGGCAGTGTCACTAATACTATAAGCACTTAATTCAGAATGTTTATGTACATGGTGGGTATTAGAGTAAGTGACAAGACGTACTAAGAATTTAATTTGCTAAGGGTTTGCGAACCGATGGCGTAGCTTCTGTGATGTTCACACAAGTAGATACCTATTGTAAATAACAATTTAAATTGAATAAACTTTGACCACAGAATAAATAATGGTAGGTACACAGGTACAGAAGCTTCACTCCGCTAAACCATCTAAATAAATAGTAACTATTATTTCAAAGCAATAAAGTGGAATTCAGCTTGTACGGCGCTAATTACGAGCGGCCAGACGTTGCATCTCTTTCTATTGCATATATTCTAGCTCTTTTGCGGACCTAATTTCTATGGCGCCGGCGCAGCGGTGAGGGCGAGATTTGCGCGCAAGTACATCGAGTGACAGACGCCTGCTTGGACTTAAGGGCTTATTACACTTGGCTAAATTCAGCATCTAATTAATCATACATTGCTTGTTTTAATTGCATCACTTGCTACAAATGAGCTCAAAGAAAGCAATTTATGCTTAATTAGATGCTGAATTTAGCTAAGTGTAATAAGCCCTTTAGACTGACATTAGCAACTAACTCCTTGTAAACTCTGCATTAAGCATAGAATCTCTAGGAACGTACTCTATGCAGTTTGCCCTCTAATTCAAAGGATCTTTAAGAAATAAGTTTGACATAATGATAAAAAAGCACCATACCCTCTCAGCAACGAAGTCCTGTATCTCCTTCTCTGTCGCACTCATGCCGGGTTGCAATGCAACAAAAGCGACAGGCAGCTCTCCCGCTTCTTCGTCAGGTATCCCCACTACTCCCGCATCTCTTACTGCTTCGTGCTGCAGTAGAAGAGCTTCTAACTCTGCTGGAATGACCTGTATAAGTGTATGCTCGTGAGACATTGGCGGACAATGCTCAACTCAACTTTGGTTTTTGAAGTGAAAACTTCAAAATCCAAATCGGAAAGACAAGTCAGACCGAAAATTCGTAAGACGGACACGTGACCTGATCGAAAAACTGTTACAATGTCATTAGAATACGAAGGCAAATTACGTCTAGTTAGTGGTACTTAGCAAGTCGGGCTTATAACAGACTTAGATAAGATGGTGGCATCTTATCTAAGTTTGTTGCCATAACAACAATGTTTACAGAATTATTGTGTTCCGGCCATGTTCGTACAATTAAAGATAGCCAGTTTCACAGCCAGTTTCACTGTTTACAAAAATAATGTGCCTTTTATTGTCGTTGGCCGACACTTTTACTTTTTACAAGCTTTTTATTAAGGCGATACTCGGAAAAAATGTGCTGAAGCGAGATAGCAGTGAGAAAACGACGCGCGCGGGAGCGAGACCGATTTTGCAGATTAGGCAAAAAAAACCAAAAAATCACTTCGTATTAAAAAACTACAGCGATTTAAATAAAAAACTACAGCGATTTAAAAAAAATGCTTCTATACGATCCTCAATATTATTGGTGTCCACTAATTAAACCAATTTCCAATAGTGTAAGTAACCCCATTTCACTTTTCGTATTTTTTAGAGGTCTTGTCGAAAATAAAAAGTGTCGAGGCAAAATCATAAAATCGTGTTTTTGAAACTATACGATTCTAGATAAATGTATGAAGAAATATATATCTTATTACCAGATTTTTAACAACTGTAACCGTCCTATAGTTCTAAATCAAAAAGTCCATATTTTTCCGAGTAGCGCCTTAACTTGCCATGTTAGTTAGTTAGTTTGTTAGTTAGTGGGTGACAAATCTTGCAAGCTTAATTTGACCCACTTCCCAGTGTCCGATGGAGCTGAAATTTTGTATAAAGGATTGGTTTAGATGACAAAACAATATTAAAGTACAGTCAGCAAAAAAGCTAGTCGTATTAATGACATTTTTACTAAAAACTTATTGGTCTTTATTATGATCGAAGACTTCAAACCATTAAAAATTTCATAAGAGTCATACCTGATTCCCCTTATACTTGATAAGTTCCTTAATCCTGTCTAATACGAACAGATACCCCTCCTCGTCATAGTATCCTTTGTCTCCTGTCTTGAAGAACCCCTCATCATCAAACGGAGACTCTGTGGCTCCCACGTAGCCCTTCATGTTGAGGGCTCCTTTGGTGCAAATCTCACCCCTTTCGTAAGGACCTAAGGGTTCTTGATTTGGACCTACGACCTGAAGAAGTACGGGATGGAATGTTATATAAAAAAAACCTTTGTCAAGATAAGTAAAGGAGGTGATAAAAGAGGAGCTCGTGGCGCAGTGGTTAGCGCGGCAACTTACTCAATGATCGGTCACGGGATTCTAAAAACCAAAAATCCAAAAATCTTAACGGCCCACTTTTTGCGACTCAGTGTCGTAATAGAGTCATGTAGCGGTCGTATAGACCATTTTAGTGTCGTTTAGAGGTTGTATAAAGGTAATGGGCTTTAAATTGTATTAATTCTGAAATTACTTCAATACGATGTTTTTAGCACTTTCAGTCGCGTAAATTACTTCAATACGATGTATTAGCACTTTCAGTCACGTAAATTACTTCAATACGATGTTTTTAGCACTTTCAATCAAGTAAATTACTTCAATACGATGTTTTTAGCACTTTCAACCACGTAACTTTCACTTATAGGTAGGTACGACTAAAATGTTTGTTGGTAAGCTCTTCCGTGCGTCGAAAACTAGGCTGGGTAGGCCTGGTGGTAAACTACTTTCTTTATTTTGTTAATGCCATGTCAGCTCTGCCGTGTCATACATAACTAAAATGCAGTTAACCACACCTGATCGATTTTGAGTTTTCGACCTTATATAAATAAGGATTAAAATCTCTATCGACCCAACTTACCTTAATTATTGTGTTGGGAAGCACCATCCCACCGGAAGAATTCACCGATTTGGGGTTGTCGAATCTGCCTATCATAATAGCCAGAGTGGTTTCCGTAAGGCCATAACCAATTATGATTCCTTCCAAGTTTGGCAATCTAAAAAAAGATAGAGATAAATATAGTCTATTCACCGAGAGTTGTAAACCATTAAAGGTCTGCGCAGACGAGGGACATTTTGTCCGTCAACATAACCTAAATGTGGTAACTTTCGCCGCGAATTCAACGTGTATCGATGGTCATTCCATTCGTGAAGGTCTTGCGAGGAATCGGGAGTCGCTAGATAGCTTCAACCTTAGTTTTCGTTGAATTCGCAGCGACTTTTAGGTTATGTCGGCGGGCAAAAGTCCCTAGTCTGCGCAGGCCCTTATGATACGTCTACAAACAGCTGTCGCAAGATTATCGCAAACTACGTATGGCGACCGTCCTGAATTTATCAACTTACGACGAACAGACTTTAGTGATTCCGAGAAAACAAAATGGTACGTAATAAAGGTACATAGACGTCCGAATTTTACTGTGTAATATTAATAGGAAATGTCTATGTATGTATTTTGTTGATGTAGGGCAGGCGTACCGGTTTTGGCCACTGTACCTGTTTTGGCCACTTTTTGCTCTAAAAGTTTTCTAAACAACTTTTAGCCATTTTTGATAAAGGCAATTAAAATAAGGTATTTTAAGGTAATAATAACAACCGTTAGAATTCCTTGTCATAAGATTTTTTTCAATAAATTCCATTTTCTGTTTGAAAAAATATTTTGTATGAAAATTTTAAGAAATTTGTTTTGGATGAAATACTTTATAAACCATTGTTTTTTACAATTAAATTGTTGTTTTGCAATTGACTGGTTTCTAGTGCGTTAGAATATATTGATTTTACCTGGGTTTGGTTTTGACTTTTCACTATAAGTAGGTACTTACAAAAGTTTAACTTGCAGTAAGTGGCCAAAACCGGTACACTTGGCAACTCTCACACATTGTGTGTAATATAAAAAAACTATTTTACTTTTATAAATTTGAAAAATGTACCTTTAAAGGTAGGTAGATACATTATCTATAATTTAAGATATCACTGTGTCTTAAATACCTAAGACCATTTAGTACATAGTGCTTAAAAGTCAAAAATTCCTTAAAGTGGCCACAAAGGGTACCTCTGACCTACCATAAGAAATAAAGAAATAGAGGTCACTATAGTGACACAATGCTTCAACAAGCATGTAAATTAGATTTGTGATAGATAGCGTTGATGGCCCATTGTGAAGAGGAGCCGTAATATGAGTTGATTTTAACTGTCAACGTTTACGAAAACTCGGATGAACTGCTCATGTCGGTAAAGCAGTCAAAGAACATGAAAGAGATAGAGCGATAGTTTTCGATTACGAATACAGTTTTCCAAACTCACTAAGGGTACTGACAGGCCATTGCCAACAGGCCGACTGATCATCTGTGGACTCCTCTAAACCCTTTCTTTATCAACTTATTTTTTAACCAAACACTCACTTAGCTGCAATACTCTTGATGACATCCACACCGAGTGGGGCTGAACCAGAAGCAATCCTCCTCACTGAAGACAGATCGTATTGTTTCTCACACTTCAGTAGTGCCACCAAGACGGCGGGTGCCACAAATAAAAACGATGGCTAGAAATAAGACGTACAAACGCTCTTTATATTATAAAAGTGAATTCGAAAAGGATGATGGGCAAATTTGTATGGGACCTGTCCCCCCCTCCAACAGACCTTTTATGTGTGTCAACAATTTCATACGTATCTATAAAGAGATTAATAGCCATTTTCAATGTCAAAATCCATGGGGTTTAGTCTAACCGAGAACCTCCTTTTTTGAAGTCGGTTAAAATACCAAAACCTTCTACTAAATGTAACAAAATACTTTCCTAAAAACTGCATCAAAATCGGTTCAGCCAAACGCAAGATGATCGCGGACAAACATACATACGTACATATAGATACAACGTGTTAATGCATAAACCCAAAACCTCTTAGCTGGTGTTTGTGCTTATGAATATGAACAACTTTTACTATGGGGCCAACTCAGCAACTCTGTTTCATATAAATTATCATACCTACTCGTCCAAAAATAAAACCGCCTTTAAAAAAACCACATCAAAAAAGTAAGAAATAATTCCTCACCAAATAAATAACGTAAGTACTTTGAAGTCGGGCGTGAAACATGTACAATTTTTTGTTGTTTTTGTTTAAAACCCGCCCGACTTCAATCAAAGTACTTACGTTATTTATTTGGTGAGGAATTATTTCTTACTTTTTTCATGTGGTTTTTTTGAAGGCGGTTTTATTTTTTTATAAAAATAATTTTTATTTCACTCTTTTTAGTGCATCGTGCAGACAATTTACGTGTTTTCTGGTAAATAGGTATGTGATCAAACTGAAAACCTCCTTTTTCGAAGTCGGTTAAAATACCTTGAGGTATCCCCTTTTTAACAAAACAAGAATCATCTAAATCGGTTTATAAACAAAGGAGTTATGCCTAAAGATACGTTTAAATTCACATAAAGTGGTAACGAAAACGACAGTATTTTCAAGATATCCTGAAAACTACTAAACCCACTTCAAAATTTCAAAAAATGGGACCAACTTGGAAATCAACCTGATGTAATAACGTTTGGACCATTTCAATCGGTTCAACCGTCTTCGAGTAATCGGTGGACATACACAAAAAAAAAAACAAACATACATACAGACGAATAGAGAACCTCCTCCTTTTTGATTTAGAAGTCGGTTAAAAACGTATGAACAGCTGATTTTTTTTTGTTGAGTTGCAGAGTTGGCCTCATAGTAAAAGTTGTTCATATTAATGAGCACAAACACCACCTAAGAGGTTTTGGGTTTATTCATTAACACATTGTATACATACATACATACAGATCAAACTGAGAAGCTTCTTTTTTTTTGAAGTCGCTTAGAAATAGTAAAAATCAAAATTTTTTTTAAAGTAGGTGTTACTTTTGTAGTAAATAACAATATTAAAATAATATTATCCCAGAATTCCCATACATTTCAGGGATGTCGCCATAGTAAAAAGTGGTCACTATATTAATATCTTTCACCTGAGATACATTTCAAATCTGTTGGTTTTGGGGGACGTTTTGTCCCATCGTCCTTTTATTTCCATGAACAAGCGTTGTCGTAATCAGTCTGTTGTGTTACAATAACTTCGCATACGAACATGAATCTTTTTTTTATTCACAACGGGGCAGCACTTGGCCTTCATCACACCTCACACCTGATGTTAAGTGATGATAAGGCTGAAGATGGAACACTACTTGCGGAATCATCAACCACTGAGAAACTGGCTCTATTATCGCGAACTGCCGGAACATAACAATCAAATGCTGAAAACATCGTTGTTTTGGCTTCAGACTTAGGTAAGATGGTTGTATTGTCATTACGAGAAGCTTCGAATTTATCCAATACTTCTTACGCGCTGTATAGCCAGCGTTAATTTCATCAATGTGAAGATATTACTACCCTCACAGACGAAAGAAATACCTTTCCAGATATTTGACAATCGCTAAAGATGAAATTATTGCTATTGCAAGTTATTTAAATTTGTACTTTTTTGCATTAACAATGCAATTTTTATTGTTGAGGTGTGTGAGGGTAGTAATATCTTCACATTGATGAAATTAATGCTGGCTATACAGCGCGTAAGAAGTATTGGATAAATTCGACGCTTCTCCAACCGACTCCGTAGCTCAGAGGTTAGAGCAGTCGCCCGGATAGCGAAAGGTCGTGGGTTCGAGTCCCATCGGAGCTAGTTGTGAGACGGGTCGATTTTTTCTAAAATAATTCATTTTCCATTTTTCAGTAATAAAAAAAAAGTAAAAATTTAAATAACTTGGTTGTATTGTAGCTAACCAGGCGGTATTTACTCATACTGGGAATCGAACCCGGGACCTCTGGGTTTGATACTGGGGGTATGTACCACTAAACCACAGAAGCAGTTAAAAAGGTTAATTCAAAATCCATAACAAACATGTGAAAATCAAGCGAAAAAACAACAGCGAAGTCTGAAGCAAGTTGGTAAACGTATTTTTGGAGAATCGACATACCTACATATGCGCGAAAAATTCAGTACGTGCTTAATGTAAGAACTCACCTTATAAGTTTCTATGGCCTTCAAGTACAAGTCAATATTAAACTTAGTCATGTACAGTATCTGTTTGCCCATGGTGAAGAAAAACGAGCTTCCTATCAGACCCATCACATGGAACCAAGGCCCCACGCTCATTATAGGTCCATCTATGTACTCAACGGGTCTGAAAAGAAAAATGGCGACTGATGTAATAATTTTGCAGTTGCAATACCATCCCACTTATTAGTGTAGGCAATGAACAGATTCATTGTAAGGAGACCCATACATTTATTCCTCAGTCGATGAAACTTTGCTGGGTTATAAAATAGCATAAGCCATAACCTTTTAAATGATTATTAAAAAAAAACTCACACGGAAGTTAGGTATTTGTACCTAAATATACAAATCTGTTTATATTTTGAACCGAGTAATTTCTCAGTCCAAATTTATTTTTCCAAACGAGTTATTTATAACTAGTACTTATGTGGTACTTGAAAAAATTCCAAAGCTTTTTTCAAACATGAGTACGCTTGGCAAAATGGTATAAGTCCGTAAAAAAGTTCGAAAGAGACATTTTTCCGTCCAAGTCACACCAATTATTTAATTAAAAATAGTTGTGTGTTTCTGCTGGGATATTTTTTTGGTTAGGTATTTCATATTATTGTTTTTATACGTTTCATGAATTATGTACGGCGAAGAAAGTTTAGACAAAGCATTTTTCCTAAAAAAGATATCAATTAAATAAGATTTTCTTGGATTGGATTGGATTAATATTTTTTGGAAATTTATACAATACTTTTAATTTATTGATACTTTATCATGCTGTAAATTTTTTTCTGACTGAGGAATTACTGTGGGGGTCAACTAGCTTTACTGCCTACACTATATCACTAGTTTTACATATATTATTTTTAGATAACTTAGCAGTTTTCTATTACTTTTAAAACTTTGATTTGACACTTGCACCTCTGGCCTCTCAATTGATGTAAAAATCATTGCACGCTAAAGAGAACACAGTTGTATAAAATGTTGGTCAAAATTCGGTGCCGGTAAGTTTATAAGCATTACCAAAAAGAACCTGAATGATATCTTTCCCAAAATACAATCAGTACGTTCAAATAGGTAAATAAGAAATCTTCTTTAAGCGTTGCAAACATTAAAATAACTCAAGATAGCATTTAAAGTCAAAGATAAGATATTTAAGGGCCCGCTATAAGCCAACGAGAATCAGATTGCATTACATGATCGTCAGTAATATCAATATTAATAAAAACCTGAATTTCAAATTAAGATGCAGCAAACTTCAGGACTAACACTAGTGACTATGTTACTCAAAAACACGATTGCATAAAATTTTCTCTATAGAAGAGAATCGCTAAGTTGCCTCCAAATCACTATAATTAACACGATAAACTGCTAGTATTCGAGTAATACATTAAAACAAAGCTTGAAACTTTTTAGTATAATAACACTATAGATAAGGCAGGGCTTATGTTTTATATTTTTTAATTAACCATTAAAATATCCTTTAAAAAAAAAATTCCTTCATTTCTTCATTCCAAACCGGCCGAACGGGGCTGAAATGCTGCCTTATGTCTTATAGAAATAAGGCAGCACTTACTTTCCAGTTGGCCGTTGCCGTTATTACTTTTGGCCTAGTGTGCGTCCTTAAAATACTTACTGAGAACAACAAATCGTTATCACGTTGAAATGTGTTAGTAAAACTCCTTTTGACAAACCAGTGGTCCCTGATGAATATAACATTAACAAAACATCTGTCTGTCCTACAACATCAACCGGAACAAAATCATCATAGACAACATCAGCTTTCAATCGTTCAACTTCATCATCAGCTTCATAATTTTCATCACCAACAGGTATAACTAAATCGTTGTAAGATATACAATCTGGTTCTCTAACATCTCCATATAAAATTATTTTCTCAACACTTTCCAGTGATTGTAGAAAATTATTATGAGTATCGTACACTGATTTTGATAAAACTACGTATTTTGGTTTTGAAATGTTCGTGGCGTGTTTTAATTCCTCTGAAAAAAAAATCATTTTTACAAAAATATACACCATATTTTTTTTATTACTTAATGCAAACATTTTAGGGCAAGAAAGTGTCTATCACTTCCGGGTTCGATTCCCAGTGAAACTAAGTACCACATACCGCCTGGCTAGCTACAACCATCTTATCTATATCTGACGCCATAACAATGATGTTTCCGGCATTTGATTGTTGTGTTCCGGCAGTTAGCAATAAGTGATTGAAGATTCCGGCAACAGTGTTCCATCTTCAGCCTTATCATTAGGTTTGATGAAGACCTTAGCCTTCACTTATGCTACCCCGTTGTGGATTTTAAAAAAACGTGATAACGTCAGAAAACATTGATGAGAAATTTTGTTGAAGTAGAAGGTTACTTTACCAGCGACCTCTATCGTCAACTTGATTACATAACAAGCATTTTATCTATCACACATCTAAAAAATTAACATGCTTGTTGAAGCATTGTGTCAGTAGTGACACGTCTTAATTTTGTTTGTTTCTCTAGTTTGATTGATTTACATGGTACAAAATTATGTGACCGATAATATTTACTGTTAATTTGATTATTTTATTATGTTATTAATCTAATTTAAAAGCTAATTTTATTAGATTATTATAAATTTGCCGCTGTCTCTCTTCTACTCGGACGCATAGCGCGACTGACTGCGCGAGTTAGCAGCTGCGCATAGTGCCATCTAGTGATGTTAATTTGAGCTAAATAATTTGTGCGATTGTGAGATAGTTATTTCCTTCGAGCAACGCGGGTCTTCCGGGAAGACCCGCGTTGCGTAGCTCGAAGGTTATTTCTATGCAAATTATCTTAGTTTTGATAATTTTCCCTTTATGTAGTCATTAAACCCAACCCCTGTAGGGGAGACCGGGGATGGTTGACTAACTTTTGACTTAAGCTCGTATATCTCTGATGTTTAACGTAATATAACAAAAACAAAAGTTGATACCGATAGAAGAACTATTCAGGTACCTAAGATATTAATCTATAACCTATATATTTATCATTATAATACTTATTTGCTCGATTTTCTAAACCCTTGACGCTTGGTCGACCTACCCCATATCTGGGGTAAGTTGGCCTTAAGCAGTAATTAGTGTAAATAAAGAGAATTAGTGTAAAATAAAACATTATAATTTACTAAATGATAGAAACTTTTTATTTAGTTATAAACAAACTTATTTTTGAGATCCATTCTCGGTTAATAAAAAACATTAATAAAGGTTACAGTCTCTTTTTAAACTATTAAAAAAGAACTTAAATTAACAATAAGTAAGATTAATTTTTGTACTTTCTGTTTCAAACTTAATTGTAACTTGAATTATTCTAATAAATCGCTAATAAAAAATCTAATTTAAGTATGTCTCCTAACAAAATAGGTTGGTTGACTATTAGTCTACCTACCCCGAACAAAATTTGTCAACCAACCCCTGACGCGATTTTGGATTTTAACTGTGTATCATATGCAAACTGTGGCACTAACATGGAACCAATACTGTGTAATATAGAATAAAACTATCATATTTACATTTGGCATAAGAACAACATTGTTTCTAACAAAGTCATAGGCAAAATAACAAAAAAATTACGAACGAAAAAAATTACTGACCGAGACCAAAAATACAACATGTGATGCCACTCACGAACGCCGCAGAACTGTGGCGGCTCACTTCGCACAAGTTAGCGGGTCGCGGAAAGGTATCGACGCTCATGATTGGTTGTTGAAAAACACGTGGTGAGCTATTGCTGTTTAGTCTACCTGCCCCTATAGCCAACCATCCCCGGTCTCCCCTACCAAATTTCAAGGCTATAGGTTTATGGGAAGTACCTACGTGGTTCTAGTTCTATTTTCAGCTCAGGCGGAACGTAACATTGCGTCATGCTTTTTCGTGGCTGCAGCCGGGGCGCTCATCGATTTATAAGACGTTATCACAAGTAATTTTCGATCACCCATCAAAAGGCATACCTTTGCAAAACTCGCTTAGCTTACCTTTTCTGTAGAAATGATTGATCAAAGTGAGCGTACCACCCACACATGCTACTCCTATTATAGTGCTAAAGTACTCCATCCTATTTTCCGAAATGATGGCTACCATGTCTCCTTTTCGCACACCTAGACGATAGAGAGAGACGGCTAGATTCACAGCCTTCTGTGCTATTTCACCATGTGTTATGGTTTCGTTTGTAGTAGCATTTATCTAGAAATAAAATGTTTTTCATTGTAGACCATAAAAAATGTTTAAATAATTGCTCTATGAATTTTTCGCTTCTTGGAGCCTCTCTTATAAAACTCTTAATATGATCACGTTGTTAAACAATGATATTCATTGTTGTTAAAGTTTTAAAAAGTCGTTAATTTAGTTTATAATATTTCATTTAATTAAACAAAATATAATTTTCCTAAAATGTTATTAAATTTTTTGACCATATAATAAGGCATTTATTTACATTTATCAGTGACAATAAATGATTTTGTATTTTTTTTTTACTTTATTTATTTACAAAAATATACTTCAACAAACTAAACGACTTCTTAAACTTTAACAACGAGATATATATTATGTAAGAGGGGCTCCAAAAAGCGAAAAATTTATAAAGCAATAATTAAAAACAATTACCTACGGTCTTCAATGAAAGCGGAGGTTCGGAAAATTTTTGATAATAAAATTGACAAAAGCTCTACTTGTTGAAAAATTTACTTTAAAACTTTTTTCCAGCTGGAATTTATTCATTCAAGTGTATAGAATAATACACCATAATTATTTAAAAAAATCTAATTAATATTTAATCCTAAAATAAATTGATTTCTGTTGCGTAAGTATTCACTATTGGTTTAGCGCGCGTATGCGCTGTAACGGCCGCGCGTAGCCCTATTTTCAGTGGTAAATTAAAATTATAAACAATGGAGATAGAACTCATAGAACTCCTGGACTTTATACTTTTTATTGGAAATTTCCTCCTCTTTATGGACCTTTTTTCAATTTTCTTAGTTATTAATACTTGCGGAGTTATTAACAAAAAACTAAATGCAAAAAAATGGAAAATGAAGTATTTTTGAAAAAATCGACCCGTCTCACAACCAGCTCCGATGGGACTCGAACCCAAGACCTTTCGCTATCCGGGCGACTGCTCTAACCACTGAGCTACGCAGACGGGTCGATTTTTTCAAAAATACTTCATTTTCCATTTTTCAACAATAAAAATTGCATTGTGAATGCAAAAAAGTAAAAATTTAAATAACGAAATGCTATTTTTTTCAAGTTCATTTTGTTAATAACTTTGCAATTTTTGCGTGATGAATAATGAGGTATCGCTCATATTTATACGAGTTTTATCTTTATTTAACACGTTTTTGAACTTGCTGACTAGACTAATAGGACGTTAGTAAATCAAAAAAAACACACTCACCAATGCGACATTGTCTTTAAAAGAAAACAACTTTTGTAACATATAATCACCATAGTTAACACTAGAAGGTATCAAAACGTTTCTAGCGCCATACAAATACTTTTTATTTTTCAACATTATTTTTTTTTAGAAAATCCTGTTAACGTGAATATGTATTAACTTAACTTAACTGAACTTTATGAATGCTAATCGAAGATTAGATAACAAACAACACGGTTTAAAAAAGGTTTTTACTATTTATTTTGTTAAAAGTTTTTTTTTGCTGTCAAAACGTCAGTCAATACCTTTGACACCTTGTTTTCTTTTCCAAAGGACAACCTTACGAGCTCGTGTATCATTGAATTCCTTTGACAATGACGCCATTCAAAACATGTCAAATTGTTTATTGTACTTACCTACAACATTCCTACCTAGCTCAAAAAGTGAAGTAAGGGCTCTACCTCTGTTCGCACATATCAACCACAACCAGTGGCGGATTTAGAGCGGTTGCGCACTACGTCCGATTCTTATTCGATTCTTATCAGTGAAATGACGGATCTTAAAAACTCCGGATAGAATACGTATAACTAGAATCGGATCTAGTGCGTAAACTACCATACAAATAGTTCTATGACTACGCCCGACCGTCATCTGGGGGCACGGCAATGCCCCCGCCAAGTCGAGCGCGAAGAAAACACTGCCGTACCATCCTTTCAGGCCCCTATTTGAGAACCTCTGGATAAGACCAGAACGCAGAAATTTTCGTCATCCAGTAAGCTATAATTACATACTTATACCTAAAATCCAAAATTTCAAGTCTGTAGGTCATTAAGTTCCGAAGTTAAGCGAAAGCAAAGTTTCGCAATTATGACACTCACTCACTCATGATCATCAGAATAGAACTACTACTTCTCATAAACTCAGAGAGCTGAAATTTGGTACAGAGTTAGGGTTTAATGGCCACATAAAGGGAAAACTATAAAAACTAGGATAATTGAAGATCTGAATTACCTGGTGACCCTGATTAGAAAACACAAGAGCCCAACCAAACTATTAGCGATCGACGACCGATCGATCGATTAAGGTGCATGTAGTCGTGAAACGATCATTTTTGAGGCCCTAAAACTCATAAATTAGCCTTCTGATGAATCCAGAATTAATATATATTAAATATTGATATATAAACTTTAATCTGAGCATTCAAAAAAAACATAGTCTTTAAGATACTATTTAAAAAAACCATTTGAACCAACCAACCAACATGAAATGAAGCTGTTTTCAACTTGAAATACGCTACTGCTTCTAAACTACAAGTGATATTTTCACTTTTCTTTCAGGAAAAGATTGCTAACTTGTTTATCTTAAAACTGAGCATTTTTCGTTTTAAAATAATACATAGTTTTGATGAAACGTGTGTTTAAGCTGTTTTGGTGCGGGTAGCGGGCGGGAAAATTAGGCCACTTTTCTATGCCCAAGGTCGTTGGCGGTACCACGGGCCTTAATTAAAGAAATCGCAGTAAGGAACATTAGAGTTGGCTTGGCTTTACTGAGAGATTTCATCACTTTTTATAAAGTAATAAGCAGTTCCAGCGAGAGTTGGCCAGTTTTTTACAAGATTTGACTGATAAGAATCGAATAAGAATCGGACGTAGTGCGCAACCGCTCTCAGTAGGATTGACGCGGAGCGAGCTTGCGATATCGATAAATCTATTTTAAACTAGCTTTCCGCCCGGGGCTTCGCCCGCGTGGACTACTCGACCTTATCCCGCAGAAATGTGATATATTTCCGGGATAAAAAGTAGCCTATGTTCCTCTCCAGGCTACATAGTATCTGTGTCCTAAATTTCAGCCAAATCCGTTCAACCGTTATGGCGTGATTGAGTAACAAACATCCAAACATCTAAACTTTCACATTTATAATATTAGTAGGATAAATATTAAGTGGGTAAATCATTTTTATTTATTTTTTTATTCCTTTTACGACGGTTTGTGAATCAGGGGGCTGATAAGATTTACTTGAAACTAGGTTATTAATGCTCTTCAACACAATTGATGGTTACGTGTGTCAGGGTTTTCCAAAGTTCATTCCATAGGGGGGTGGGTGAAAAGGGGTGCAAACCGTGCAAAAGTTTGTTTGGGTTTACTCTTTACTCTTTTTTCGAGATAATTGGAAAGACTGATGCCCGAATACTCGTACGCTACTTATCTTTGGGAGCGTCTCACACATCGCCCTGTCACTTTAAATGTCAAACGTATGAAAGAGATGCCATGATGTTTGAGACGCTCCCAAAGATGATTTGCGTTCGAGAATTCGGGCGTGAGACTCTTAGAGGCTGCTTTTTCCGTCGGGAAAATATACCTACTATTCCCATGGAAAAAGAAATGAAAGCAATCTATATACAGGGCGTCCCACGACTATGCCACATGGAGGGTAAGTAGATAGATAGATAGATAGATAAACACTTTATTGCTCACACAAAGATACAGGTACGTACATAAACAACAGAAACAAGTAACATACAATTATGTGGGCAAAGGCGGTCTTATCACTAAGAGCGATCTCTTCCAGACAACCTTTGAGGCATAGGAAAATAAACAAAGAGCGAGTGGTAGTGCACCAAGCAATATACAAAAATTAACTAATTTGAAATTAATAATAAATAAATAAAATAATAATAACAAATAAATAAGTCTACATAAACTAAGTACTTGCTAAATAACATCATAAGTAGGTTCCTTCCATATAAAAATATCTTTATTCAACTATTTTATTCTAAGTTATTTTAACTATTTCAAATAAGCTCTTTTAAATCCTCAATATTTTCAAAAGTCTTGAATGGGTATTCAAGACTTTTTAACTGATAAAACGAACAAGCGCAATAAACTTATCACCTTTAATAAAATTCTAGTGAAGATATTTACAAAGAGAAATTATATCGTTATCATTTACAACTGTTATGGATGGATATTTTATTTTTTTATTTATTTATTGTTAAGAAACAAACGGTCTCACAAAAATATATTAATCTTAGTTTAGGATTACATTTTAGACCTATAGTTTCCTTAATATAACTTAGATATATTTTTATATAAGCCAAACCTTTGCAAAGAAGCAACATTGTAGGTTGTAATCTATACATATAATAAAACAGAAACGGACAAAAAGTCTGTACATGAAATATAAAAAAAAAAATTACTGCTATGTGATGTGTACAGGATATAGACCCCAAAACGATAGATATTAAAATTTTTGTCTGTTTGTCTGTTTGGCTGTTTGTCTGTTTGTCTGTTTGTCTGTTTGTCTGTTTGTATGTTCGCTTTTCACGCAAAAACTACTGGACGAATTTTTACCAAATTTTGTGTAGTAATAGCTTATAACCCGGGTCAACATATAGGGTACCTTTTATTGCGGGAAATTTAATTATTCCTACGGGAAAATACAAAAACTGATTCTTACTAAAATAGATGGCGCCACATGATTATGAAAATACGTTATATTTAATCGCTGTCTCAATTAATAATGAATCATGTTATTTTTTTTTACCTGCTTCAAAACATAATACAAATTAAAACCCATCCAGGCTCATATAAAATCATAAAAATAATTTCATGCTATTTACGTCATTATATCTACTAAGCAATAGATGGCGCAGGAAGTCAGTGGGATTACGATATACCTCTCACAAAAGAACATTCGAATGATTATATTAATTAGGGTGAAAGCCCCCTCTGTTGCCACTTTAAGATGTTTTTCACTTCTTTTGCATCATAACTACTAAGCAATAGATGGCGCGGGAAGTCAGTAAGATTACGATATACCTTTCACAAAAGTACCAATGATTATCTATATTAAGTAGGGTGAAAGCCCCCGCTGTTGCCACTTTAATTTTTTTTCACTTCTTTCGCCTATGGTCTTAAGTAGGTATCTAAAATTGTCAAGAATGTATCTTATACTTTTCTTTAAATTTTTAAATTTACAATACAAAAAAACTACTTAAAAAAATTTTACCGACTCCAAAAAGTATTTGTCATAGAAAAATGGAAAATAAAGTATTTAGAAAAAATCGACCCGTCTCACAACCACCTCCAATGGGACTCGAACCCACGACCTTTCGCTATCCGGGCGACTGCTCTAACCACTGAGCTACGGAGTCGTTACGAGAAGCGTCGAATTTATCAAATTCTTCTTACATGCTGTATAGCCAGCGTTAATTTCATCAATGTGAGGATATTACTACCCCCACACGCGAAAGAAATACCTTTACAGATATTTGACAATCGCTAAAGAAGAAATTACTATGGCAAGTTATTTAAATTTTTACTTTTTTGCATTCACAATGCAATTTTTATCATAGAAAAATGGAAAATAAAGTATTTAGAAAAAATCGACCCGTCTCACAACCAGCTCCGATGGGACTCGAACCCACGACCTTTCGCTATCCGGGCGACTGCTCTAACGACTCCGTAGCTCAGTGGTTAGAGCAGTCGCCCGAATAGCGAAAGGTCGTGGGTTCGAGTCCCAATTGGAGCTGGTTGTGAGACGGGTCGATTTTTTCTAAATACTTTATTTTCCATTTTTCTATGATAAAAATTGCATTGTGAATGCAAAAAAGTAAAAATTTAAATAAGTATTTGTCAACTCTGAAAAGGAAAAATATAATTTATATTATAATTAAGGTACCTTTTTGAGGTCAGTGCCAGTCAGTTTATTTTTTTAAATTGCTATTTATTTCCTAAGTTTTAGTGTATATTGTTCAATAACATACCCACGAAAACTACTAAACCGATTTTGATGAATCTTAGACTGTTCCCAAAGTTAAAATACACCTAATCATCAAATAGAATCATCTCGATATGCCTTTAGATTTCGAGAAATTCGTGGATAAACATAGTAAAAAACATGAAACTAAGTATTCATATGCTTACTTACGAAATTTAGTTTTATTTTAGTCAATTAAAAACCTATTTTTTAAACTTAATATGTGCGAAGGGTGCCGATTGATGTGTTTTTTGTCAATCAAATTTTAAAAGATACATCGAGAAATCAATACTTAACTAACTTAGATAAAATAAAAGAAACATCTAATTCGATGTAAACTGAAAAGCGTTTATTGAATAATATTCCTATGTCATAAAGAATTATTACTATTGTTATTATGACTTAAAAGTCATAGATAGAAAGTATATTATCAAGCAAAAGTTATTAACGAAATGTTTAAAGCTAAGTAAGCACTCGGGGCAGTGGCCAAAACTAAAGTTCTTACCCTATTGATGTAAAATTTATATTACGCATTTCCACTCGACGCTAGATGTCGCTCGGTAAGTATAGTGCCACAAATATATCTGAACCGGTGACAGTGGTCCTGGAGGAGCCACTAGCAATACAAAATTAACTGTCAAAATGGACTGCCGGCAGTCAACAGTATATTTAGTACCAAAAAATAACCACTGTGTGAAATAAGTTTGTCGCAATGTAGACAAAATGTCACCAATGTAGTTTTGAAAATTTTGCTCAAACGCTAAGTGGCCAGTACGTAGTTACCTACACCTACAGTGCCACAAGCTTTTCTGTTCCGGTGACAGTCGTGACAGAGGAGCCACTTGCAATACGAAATTAGCTGTCAAAATGGACTTTCGTATGAAAACTGTTTTAGTTCCTAAGATAATCACCGGAACAGAAAAGATTGGCGCACTATACCTACCATTTTTTATGTCATTTAACCGGCTCTGGCTACTTAGGCCTTCAGCCGTAGGTACCATCCAATAAAATAAAGGAATATTAAAAATAGTTTTCTATCTAACTTATTTATTCATTTATTTACTAGGAAAGCTTACATAAGTGATGATTGATTAAAATTAAATAATTAAATGGTATATCATTACATTTTATACCTGTTACTTAAAGAAGAAATGTCTCCATGTCAAAATACTAGCCTTCCGCCCGCGACTTCGCCCGCTCGGACTAAACGACGACGTTATCCCACGGGAATGTGATATTTTTCAGGGATAAAAAGTAGCCAAAGGCAGCCATTACATCCAGATCGCGATCACTGATCGTGATCTTGATCGCGATCGAGATTTACTTTGTAGATATTTTGCGATCAAGATCGCGAGCCGTCAATCACCTTCGTACACAGTCAATCTGCATCGCGATCATTGATCATTGATCCAGATTGACTGTCTAATGGCTGCCTAAGTATGCCACTTTTCAGCTGCCAAACTATTCCCATTCCAAAAGTCACGTCGATCCGTTGCACCAATTTTGACGTGAAAGACGGACAAACAAACAAACCCACTTTCACATTTATAATATTAGTATGGATACACACAATCTCTTTTACATTTTATAGTAAAAATATGATTGGCCTGATATTATGCATTACTAAGTAAGAACTTCTGTTTGAATCGTGAAAGCGCGCATATGCGCAAAACGATAATACGCGCTCTAATCGCGCGCGGCAAGAGTGCGCTTCACCACTGGAGCTCCATAGTAGTGGTCGGAGTGGACGTGCCTCGTGCGATCCAAGAGCACCAAGAGAACAAATTAGATTCACGATCCATGATCCCCAATCTTAGGTCGTGGTTGGCCAATCCAAGATGGATCGTTTGGTGTGGTTCAGTCTTATGAACCTCGCGTAGAATAGATCTATTGCCCGCTAGCAAGCAACGTCGAAGAACGAAGAACGGCTGTTCAAAATAATCGTTATCATTATACACTGTTATGTGTGATACATGCATTTTTGCGTATAAAAACCACATGAAAATATAGATAAGTTATCACAACTTACTGTAAATCGAGATTTGACAGCCTAAACCGACCTAGATAGCGGTTTAAATTTAAATCGGGATCGGTAACAACAAGTAGCTAAATGGGATTTAAAAGAAAATCGAGATCCAAGTGGCCCTTTTGAGTTATGAAGAAGAGAAGAGAAGTTTGTTTTTTTGTCGCTTCTAAGGGATTGCAGACTTCAGTATTTAATTTGACATACATTTTAGCTTGATACCTCCCACGCATACTTGAGAAAAAGTTTCTTGACAGACGGACAGATCTTTGAATGAGGGCTCAACTATGTTCATGCAGCATATGATAACAACATACCATGTTCATACCCTAGCCTGCATATTCGATATTCTTTAGACCCTTTTAGTAGAGAATAGGACTTCAAGAAGAGCGTTATGAAATCTGAGCAACAAACACACATAAACTAAACTAACACAAAAGTCACTACACCGCGCGTACGAAGTCGCGGGCAACAGCTAGTGACAAATAAAACAAATGAATCCTATCATACCTATTACCTAATTACTGAATGAAAGTTAACAATATTAATAATAATAACATTGTACCTACATAAGACCAAAAACAACTTAATGTTGTTAAATACTAAAAAAAAACAACTAAATACGAAAGTATACATTCAACAATCATATTACTATGGTCATATTTAATCAAATTTATACTAAGTGCAAAGATATTAACGTTCAAAACAAATTGCAGATTATTGACAGTCAGTTTTGTATAACATGACGTGCTACTGACTATACCTAAAGTAAAACTAATTTATTTGTATTATATATATTCCATTACATCAGTTTAGATAAGGTTATGTGTTACATCGAACCAACGCATTGCGGTCTTTCAAATAGTCATCTACTTTATAATATCCTTTGCCCATAATAATAAGCGATTTTTGACATAGAAGATTTTTAGAAATTACTTTCCTAAAGGGGTAAAAAGGAGGGCGTCAGATTTCGTATAAAACTTTTGTGAATATCTCAATTCCACGCGGAAGAAGTCATAGGCGGAGCGCTAGTCGCTTTATATTTTTTTTTCTGTACTTCTGTAGGTATTTCAAATACGCAAAATAAACAAATCGTAACATTTTTAAATAAATAGTCAACGTCAAGACATGAAGCCAGAAAACCAATGTTATCTTATCATATTAGAACATTAGATCTCAACAAATTGTTTAAGTAATTTTTATTTTACGTAACATGATAAGGCTCAACAACACGCACTGGGGCAGAGTCAATCTGACACTTGAAAGCAAATTCACAATTTTCTCAACAGCGGATACGGCACATACCGCCGGTTTCTGAAACGCCAATCAAAATTAAAATTAGCTAACAGACTGTCTCAATTAATTCTCAATTAACAGCACATTGGGTTTCTGAAACGAAAATTATCTCACAATTAGGTAATTGACTGCTAATTATTGGTTTTATTATTAGTTTGGCCACCCTGACTGAAGTCAATCGAATTAGTACTCATCATACATAATTATTGTATCCATTATCTCTGACTGTTTTTTTTTGTTGGTACTTATTGCAGGACAAATCAACTAAGGCCGTGTTCCGTTTTGAGTCAATAGTACTGTTGGCGCTGTGAGCGCTAAAAGCTGTTCCGATTTGATTATCGCGCTGACAGCACTGTTGACGCGATTTCAATTCGGAACGGCTATTTGCAAGCATCGCGAGCGAGCGTTGTTTTGATTTGAATTTGTAAGTAAGTAGGTAATCACCGGTTTAGTATGGATATTCGTCAATTAGTAAACGTTTTATTGGACAGCGATGATGATAGTGATCCGTGCTTAAATTTAGAGTAATGTCTCTACCCGTCGTCTCATCTTTAATCAGCACTATCATTTTTCTGGCTTTCTGCTTCGGGATAAACAAATAAAATACCTAAATAAAACCTAAAACGCAGAGATTACTCAAACAAAACCACAACAAACAATGACGTTTGACAACAAAACGTCAAATATGACAGCCCGCTCACAGTGCTAACGCTTGAGAACGATATCACCGTGATCGCAAAATGGCGGCGGTAGTGACGTCATCCGTGACGTAATTACTGCTTTCGTTGTCGCGCTCACAACAAATCGGAACGATGTGTGAGCGCGATATCAGTGATATTATCGCTGTTGGCGCAAAACGGAACGTAGCCTAAATTATTTGATCCCTAGCGCCACCTAACGTGTAGCTCTAGATAAAAATGTTTTTGACACCGTAACGAACCACGGAACGAATTGCGAAAGTAGCAAAAGAAATCGCACGGCGAGCGAAATATTATGAATTATCACTTTTAAAAATCATAATTTAAGGGAACATTTAACTCAATTGACTAGAATAATGTATACTTGGTAAAATTGATTTGATTCTCAGTTAATTGGCCGAATTTCTTCAATAAATTTTTCAAGCGTTGACAGTTTGTAAATCATGTGATTATTATGCTTTCGGAAACCCAAATCTAGAAATGGTTTGAGATTTGTATGGGCACTGACAGACTGTTAACAGACTGTTGACAGTCTGTCACATTTTTCTTTCAGAAACCCAAACTACAATTAATTGGAGATTAATTGGGAATTAGGTAATTTAATTTTAATTGGCGTTTCAGAAACCGGCGGATAATCTCCTGAGTTGTGAAGTTAATGGTGAATTTGGTAATACAAATATTACCATCCTTACAATTATATTATAAACTCGAAAGTTTGTATGTAAGGATGTTTGTTATTCTTTCAGGCAAAAACTACTAAACAGATTTGGTTCAAATTTGGCACACGGATCCAACCGGTTATAGGTAGTATTATTGGTGATAGAAGGCCCCAGGCGACATAATTTGAATTTATCTCTACATAGTCTATGGTTATCGCTTCCCGCCCCGTCTGTAGCTATCTTTCAAACCACGCTTTTATGTTTGTTTGTATGTTTGTGATGAATAAACTAAAAAACTACTGAACCGATTTTAAAAATTCTATTGAAACCTACATTATTCCCGTCCCGAGTGACCATAGACACTATTTTACCTAGATATTCCCACGGGAACGGGTACCACGCGGGTAAGATCTCAGGGAGCCACTAATTATCTTCCTATACGCCAGGATATGATATCGATATCTCTACTATACTAATATTTTAAAGAGAAAAGATTTGTATGTATGTAATGTATGAATAAAATCAAAAACTACCTACTGGACCGATTTCAAAAATTCTTTCACTTTTAGAATGCTACATTTTCCCTGATTAACATAGGCTATATTTTATCTTGATATTCCCATGGAAACGGGTACCACGCGGGTAAAACCGTGAGGACCCACTAGTCTTGATTTTATCCATTACTAGTGAGTAATGGATAAAACAATTATTTTGTGAAAATGTAATTTTCATGACAAACTTTTCTGCTGACTGTACTTTAATATTGCAGGCTTAAGGCTGTGCAGTCTGCACACTAGCGCCGCCATTGAAAAAAAAGCATATAGCTTAAATAAAAACGGAATTGTAAATTATCTCTCTGTAGTGTACTCCGAAGAAGCTTTTACTTTCTATTGCTTTATCTATATTTTCTAGCTTGTCGTTTAACTTGTACTTATACAAAATTTCAGCTCCATCGGACACTAGGAAGTGGGTCAAATTAAGCTTGCAAGATTTGTCCCCCACTAACTAAGAAACTAACAGACTCACTAACTAACATGGCAAGTTAATAAAAAGGTTGTAAAAAGATTGTAACAAGACTACCGGAACGATTTTAAAACCGCATCAAAACCGCTGTCTAAAATAATTACATAATTATGACATGATGTAAGTATCCATATCTTAAGCCACAATACATAACCCAATAACAAACACTATCATTATACCAATTAAACTAACGATAAGGTAATTATCATTAGTACAATCAACAACACCCTAATCTTTACACTTTGACTTTGAAAACTATCTTATCACGGAAAAAATGAGAGCTATTCTCACAACGTAACTATACTTATGACGTAACTGAACTTGATTTGATGTTGTTTGTAAGACAGTTATGATGATAATATAATCAGTTTGATTAAGGCGCTCGTATAGAGCGGACGCGTGTGTTAAAATATTAATTTAATTTACTTATAATTAATTGTAAATTAATATCAGTGGCCGCCCGCAGTTTTACCTGAACCCAGTTTGATCATCGGCTTACTATTAAACAGTGCTCCTGTCAGCTACACACAAAATAATACAACTGAATATTACGAACAACTGTAGCATCCTAATTACGAACTGTAGCATCCCTACCTTCGCAGCACCCTACATACAAAACACGGAATCGCGTTTCAATCGACAGCTAACGCTATCTATCGCCAATAAGCCACACTAAAATCACTTGAAGTAAACAGGTCCTTTTCGTAAGATTTCGAACGATACCAGTCTAAATCAGAATCAGAGTTCTAGATCGTGAACTCGCTTTGAAACATTTCCAGAAGGAATAGAGCTTAGACTAGAGATTAGAACGAAATGTTAAAAAATCCTAACTATATTTATGGACCTACGGATGTTCTGGTGCCTCCGGCTTTGCAATATGGAGAGTTCTTGCTTAAAAGGATGTGGCCTTCAAGGGCGAAAGTTGCTTTGGTAAGTAAGTATAGTAGCTTATAAGTTTTTAGTAAAAATTTCATTATTATGTCAAGGTTTTTTGCTGACTGTACTTTAATATTGAATTGTCTTCTAAACCAAACCTGTTTACAAAATTTCAGCTACATCGGACACTGGGAACTCTGGGAAGTGGGTCAAATTCTCGCGATCGGTTCGATGCAAACAAACAAACAAACAATCAAATCTTTCCACTTTATATTATTATTATATTATATATTATATCTATACTAATATTATAAAGAGGAAAGACTTGATTGTTTGTTTGTTTGTTTGCATCGAAAAGGCTCCGAAACTACTGGACCAATTTAGAAAATTCTTTCACCATTAGAAAGCTACATTCTTCCCGAGTGACATAGGCTATATTTTATCCTGATATTCCCACGGGAACGGGTACCACGCGGGTGAAACCGCGAGGATCCGCTAGTACACTTATATTTTTTTTTGTGTCTGGGTGGGTTATTCGTTTAGTGTTCGACCCGAGCGGACGTGTGCGCGTTCCTTGGTGAAATCAATGAATGTCTTTATGTAACAACAAACAACAATGTAAGTTTTTATGTCAAGTAAACGCAAACTATTTCGATTCCGTATTTATGTCAATTTGTATGAAAACTATATAGGCGCGCTAGCGGCGAGTAGCGCGCTTATATAGTTTTCATACAAATTGACATAAATACAGAATCGAAATAGTATGCGTTTTTCTACATAAAAACTTACACTACGGGCATTGGACACCACAATACATAACGTTTGTTTATTATTTTCAGATAAACGCTGCTACAGGAGAATCGACAACATACTACGATATATGCCAGCGAGGGATGAACTTCGCTGTCTCCCTTACACACCTAGGTCTCAGAAAGGGACAGGCTGTCGCCATCTGCTCTGAAAACAGATCAGATTTCTTCGGAGCAGTGCTGGGTATCGCCTGTGCTGGTGGGGTGATTACTACCGTCAATCCAGCTTATGTAGAAGGTAAGTACTTTGTTTGTATTTCCTCAGTATTCCTTCCGTAATACAACAGGCAGGCTTAAGGCTATGCAGGCTGAACACTAGCGCCGCCATTGAAAAAAAACAAAATTGTAAATTATCTCTCTGCATTGCACTCCGAAGAAGCTTTGTGTTACTTCCTATTGCTTTATCTATATTTTCTAGCTTGTCGTTTAATTTAATTGAGTTTTATTGCTAAAAGTGGCCACAATGTTGTGGTTTAACCCGGCGAGCATGACCCAGGGTATCTCATACCCTGTTACATTTTCAAAGTCGTGTATTTTTTAAGTTTCTCGTCTGACAACACTAGCGCGCTCAGTAGCTGGAGGAAGGGGCTCGCAGGGCAGGATAGTGCCATGTTCGCAGTGTGGCCCGGGATACCGGCTGCGATATTAGTGCGCATACCTGTTGGGGGGTATGTCACACCATGACAGCGATTAGTCATATTTTTAACAAAATATTCATTATATTTTTTTTACGAAGAGGATCTCATTATCTCTTAATTTTAAGTGATTTAAATTCCAAAGAATAATTTTATGTATAATTATAAATTTTTGTAAAGCTATAGCTATTTTGTTAAGATTTGTTACTTTGACTACATAGTTTATGAAAAACGAGATTAAATAAAAACTATTGTATAATTCTGAACTCGATTTATTTAATTTCCTATTAAAGAATAATTTATAATTATTAATAATTTATACTTATTACAAAATCAAACCAATTAAGTTTATAAAATAACAATAAGAACTAATTTGTGGTACATTAACTTAATGGTATGTCAAACCCTGCCTCATGCTTGATGTTACTTTATTTCACCTCATGCTCGCCGGGTTAAGTACCACAAAGCTTCTTCGTAGTGCACTGCAAAGAGATAATTTACTATTTCGTCTTTATTTAAGCACTATGTTTTTTTTCAATGGCGGCGCTAGTGTGCAGACTGCACAGCCTTAACGCTAAAACATTATATACCAGCCAACCAAATTATTTTACTCTTTGCAGCCAACCTTCGGGTAAACAGAAAAAGCTCAAGTGCAGTAAGTAGGTACAAAAAAATCCTTAACTGCCGACTACTCAAGTTTAGGAGCGTCTCAAACATCATGTAGTTTCTTTCACACATTTGAGGCAAAGGTTTTCGTGAAAATAATTGTAATACTTTGAATAAAAATAAATAAATAAAAAAACAAACCCATAATTTATTTGTTCCTATCATCGCCGTCGCGTCACTATCTCCGTTCCGTACCAGTGCAGCCTTGGCCTGACATTTAAGGTGACAGAATCATGGATGCTCCTAATGTGTGATCATGATCCTCATAATGCGCGATCATGACGCTCCTAATGGTCTGATCATGAACCTCTCAATGTATTATCATGACGCTCCTAAAGTGTGATCATGACGCTCCTAAAGTATGATGATGACGCTCCTAATGTGTGATCATGACGCCCCTAATGTGTAATCATGACTCTCCTAATGTGTGATCATGACTCTCCTAATGTTTTATCATGACGCTCCTAAAGTGCGATCATGACGCTCCTAAAGTGTGATCATGACGCTCCTAAAGTGTGATCATGACGTTCCTAATCTGTGATCATGACGTCGTCCCTAATGTGTGATCATGACGCTCCTAAGGTTGAGTACATACCTAGCGTTCGAAGTCACACCAATGATTTTTGTTATCAGCAAATCTAAAAAATATGTTACTCGAGAAAAAAGATTATGTTTTTATTTTTTTCCTATCTTAAAAAATGACTGAGATATTGAACGTTAAAGTACGGCCTCCGAGGAAAATTCGGGTGAACCAATGGCATTAACGTGTGACGTCACATCGCGAGTTGGCCCTTCATATTCTCCTTTGGCTATATAAGATGTTTTGAAACAAACTGCAAAACGAGCAGGGGGTGGTCAGGTTAAGTGTTTAGAACGTAAATAAAATAGAAAAAAAAATCAAATTTTTTTTTTAATTTAATTTTACAAAAAATTCTAATATTATCTATGGATATCAATTCAATATTTAACATAATACCAAACGTAAAAACAAAATTACTTATTTAACCACGAGACAGGTAAACGATAATCCGGAAGCTATTGGGCGCATACAATAGCGCGGTAGGAGTATCGCTATAGCGGCTGGCCGATCAGCTGTTGGACCACCGGGCGGGATTGATGACCGCGGCGCCCAGCCCGCGTGCGCTCTGAAATTACTTGTTTTCATCGTAAAATGAAATAATTTTAATAAAACGTTTGGTATTGTACATATTGAATTGATATCAAAAAATAATATTAGAATTTTTTGTAAAATTAAATAATATAAAAAAGGGATATTTTATTCTATTTTGTTTAAGTTCTATTCACTTGACCTGAACACCTCCTACTCTATTTGCAGTTTGTTTTACACCATCTTATATAGTTGCGCTCTCAGGGTTTCGCAATAAATTTATTTATTTTTCTTATAGTCGATCAATGATCAATTTTGTATTTAGCTTATGTGAAAAAACACCTTCAAATACATAAGTTGTATTTTCGTAAATATTTAAATTAAATCAACTTTTGTAATGGCGGGCGGTTTTCTGTCAATATAAATAGCAACCGTCAAACTTCGATCAACAATAACACGAAGCCGTCAAATGGACAGTAGGTGACAGTTTTAGAGTGCGGCTGCGCGCGGTCGAAATCGAATACTAATCATTTACCATAACCTTAGAACGAAGAAAATGTAATGTAACCAGCGCCAAAAACGCACCAGTTGCGCGAAGATTGCGCATGGACGGACTCTAACACCCGTTTGCACTAAACTTAAAAATCGCCTAAGTCTTTTCCTAGCTAACTTAAGACATTCTTAACAAAAAATTGCTTTGCACTAACCTTAGGACATTCTTAAATGCACTTTTGGCTATTCTTAACTTACGGGCCCAATATCGAGCGCCTAAGGCTTAAGAAATACCTATATCAGTGATTATTGTCTGTGGCATTGTGAGCAAAGAGTAGTGCGACAAGCTTTTCTGTTCCGGTGATTATCTTTGGAACTAAAACAGTTTTCATACGACAGTCCATTTTGACAGCTAATTTCGTATTGCAAGTGACTCCTGTGTCACGGCTGTCACCGGAACAGAAAAGCTTGTGGCTTTTGTATTCTTCTTTGCTAGATAGAGACACAACACATGTGACATACGTCATTCCTCATTTATTTAAAAAAAACATACAGATCGACAATCTTTTCTGTTCCCATGACAGCGGCGCTTATGTTTAGCAGCAAAACATGAAAGTATTAGCAAAATGACATTAAAAACAAAACTCGTTAGTTCTAGTTTTGGCCACCGGAACAGAAAAGGTTGCGCATTGTATTTATGTTTTTCCTGACAGTTGAGCTCAGTTGACTTTTTCTTTTCTCGGTGAATTACTCCTACCAAATAAAATAGACAACGCCTTAGCTTTTGTCTCCTTTTAACTTACGAAGGAATCAATGAGAAGTTTCAACAAAAAAAATATCCAGTGACCTACTTTACCTCGCCAGGTTTAAAATCCATAAACAATTAATATTTGAATTCATTCATTCATTCTTTTAGCAAGGTGATGACTAATTTACGACGTAGTCTGTCAGTGCAAACAAAAATTTTAGCTCGGCTGTTTTAGGCTGTTTCTAAGCTAAGATGTATCTTATCTATGACAAGCTCAACCCGAGTTTAGTGCAAACGGGCATAACTGATCGATCACCGATCGACGGATTCTATAGATGGTGAAATGAACTGTCCGACGGCGATCGATAGTTTCTATATATTCTATAACTCCATATGATTAATCGGTAGCCTAATCAAAGTCGTTCGTATTGTCATCAATCGACGGTTGATCCAGATCGATTTTTACAAGCTTTTTAATAACTTGCCATGTTAGTTAGTATGTTAGTATGTTAGTAAGTGGGGGACAAATCTTGCAAGCTTAATTTGACCCACTTCCCAGTGTCCGATGGAGCTGAAATTTTGTATACATGTTTGGTTCAGATGACAATACAATATTAAGTACAGTCAGCAAAAAAGCTTGTCATAAAAATGAAATTTTTACTAAAACTTATTACGATACTATATCCCCTAAGTGTAAGGGCATTGTTTCGACACAATATGAAGTTTTAAACATAAAATAAAAAAATTAAGATGAAGTACTTAAGTACCTATTTAGAAAAAATCGACCCGTCTCACAACCAGCTCCGATGGGTCGATGGCGATTTTTTCTAAATACTTCATTTTCAATTTTTAATAACACAAATTGCATTGTGAATGCAAAAAAGTGAAAATTTAAATAACATAAAATAAAAACGTTTTGGTTTTGCATCTACATCGTAAAGTTAAGTTAAAATTAGGTACATACATACCTACAGACAAACTGTTTGTTTTATTTTTATTTTTTGTTTTAAATAGGTACCTAGTGCATTTTTGAGGAATAAGAAAAAGAAATTAAGTCTCTTTGATAACAATAATGAATTTTTGAAAATATTTTGGGGTTTTAGATTTAAGTATATAAGAGTTCAGCGATTACTATTTCTACTAATAACTATTAACTAACCTTATGCAAAATTTTGAAAGTTTATAAATTTGAACACATTTGAAACAAATAAAAACTCACCTCATTTCTATTTCCAGATGAATTGCGCCACATAATGAAGATATCTAAACCAAAATTTGTAGTCTGTTCACCTCTTACTTACAAACAGCATGGAAAACTATTCAGAAGCCTACAACACGTAAACAAAGTCATTTCACTCGGCAACGATAAACAAGCAGGCGCTTTATCTTATAACGATTTAACGATACCTGGAAATAACGATGTAACGATAACTGGAAATAATGATAGTCGTGAAATTATCGTTAACGGTAAATTGGTGAGAAACGTTCGTTATGAAGAATTTGAGGTGGTTGACGTAAAAGGACAGACAGACACGGCGTTTATTTTATATTCTTCTGGTACGACGGGATTGCCGAAAGGAGTAATGTTGTCACATCTGAATGTAATTACTATAGGAAGCTTGTAAGTATTTTCAACAGAAACCCTCCATAAATTTTACTTTGGTACGATTTTGAATTTCTTAAGATTGCCATGGCAACTAGATTTCACAGTAGGTATATCTATTAGGTACCTACCTACCTACTATACGTAGTATTTTTTTTCCTCTGTGCTACTAGCGTGTAGGTATACCTACTATACTTCTAAACCTCTTTTCATGAGTGCTGTGGTGTAGACTAGCCTACCACCCCCTACATCGTTGACACTAAAGGTGTCCGTATATAGCAAGCGCTTAGCTAATTCATTCCACATACGAAGCGCTAAAGAAAGGAAAGCGCTGCCTGCTTATGTGTTCTGTTCTCCGATTCTTACAACCCTAGTCTGAATAGGTTATTCCTGGGCAAGCATTTAGCATCTTGTTAGCCAAGCAAGATGGCAGTCAAATGCCTACCAGGACAATCATATAAAAAAACAAAAACAGAATGTCAGTACAAATACAGTTTTTAACTGAATATTTTCGACAAAACGCTACGCGCCATTAAAAAAAATGATTTTTGTTTCTGTTTTTAGCCTGTGACAGACAGATTAGTCGCACCATAAGGGTTAATAATCCTTTTGACCAGTTTGGTTCGGAACCCTAACAAGCTCTCATTGCAATCGGGGAACTTTCACAGCATGGTACCCCGACTGCAATGAGTGCTTGTTTTTTACTTTTTAATTAAATTTTGGCAGTCGTGTCATAGTCGTGTAATATTTTCTATAAGGAATCCTACAAACAGAGTCATCTTTGTGGGATTTGCTTCCCGCTGTCTGTCCCTATATGTATGCTTAGATCTTTAAAACTACGCAACGGATTTTGATGCGGTTTTTTTAAATAGATAGAGTGATTCAAGAGGAAAGTTTATATGTATAATACATGGTGTCAAATACCACATTACACCGAAGCGAATATAGGGCGGGTCGCTAGTAAATTATATAAAATCGTGCGGCGTAAAATGACGCTTGGCGTCGTATTAGAAATCCTACAAACAGAGTCATGTTTGTGGGACACCCCAGAAATAAATTACTTATATAAAAATCGTGCGGCGCAAAATGACGCTTGGCGTCGTATTAACTTATAGCCTTGCTGCCTTCGAGCAACGAGGGTCTTCGGAAGGCCCGCGTTGCTCGAAGCTTGCTGCCCTTTGAAACAACAGCGGTCGAAGAGATAAAGTAGAAAAAGAGCTCTTAGAGGATAACACAGACAAAATTCGAATAAATATAAAAAGTCATTGATGATAGTAATTTAATAAATTCATGATAACAGTAATGAAATTATATTGACGATAATTATAATGATGATGATATTGACGAGACTTACAATGACAATAATAATAATGAGAATAATAATAATGACAGTATCATCGTCATTATTATTATTCTTCCCTTTATTACATTTTAAATACTTACAAAATTATATTTCTAAACATTAAATTTTTACAATGTATAACACTAAAAAATATAACATTTAAAAATACAAAAATGCAGTTCCCCAACGGCAGCAAGATCAAGGTCCCGGCTACCGATGGTTAAGGATCCAGAGACAGGAACCTTCTCACTATACGGGCCGTGTCCAGAAGTACTGCCTTCTGCATCTGACTCCCGATCCATCCACCTAACGCAAGCCTCTTAAGGTGTTTATCGAGGCTCTTGGCTATCAGACCATGGGCAGATATGACTATCGGAACAATAATTGCTGAATCAATGTCCCACATGTCCACAATCTCGTGAGCTAAATCAAGATATTTGTTTTCTTTATCTTTTTCAGCTTTCACAAGGTTGTCGTCATGGGGAACAGTGACATCAACAATTATCGCGCGGCGTTCGTGTCGATCTATCAATACAATATCAGGCTTATTAGCTACAATAGTCCTGTCTGTAATGATAGATCGATCCCAATACAATGTGGCATGGCTATTTTCAAGGACCTGTTCTGGTGCATACCTGTAGTACGGCACCTCGGATGCCACAAGACAATGTTTCAGAGCAAGTTGTTGGTGTATTATCCTGGCCACTTGGTTATGTCTATGCAAATACTCGCCGTTTGCGAGACGAGAACAACCGGAGATTATATGCCTAAGGGATTCACCCGGACGATGACACGCTCGGCAAATATCCACTGTGCCATCCCTTAGGATATACTTTCGGTAGTTATTCGTCATCACAACCTCATCCATAATTGCACAGACAAAACCTTCGGTTTCACCAAAAAGATCACCGAAACGGAGCCAGGATACTGAGGCTAATAAATCTACGTCGGGCCCATGGAGAGCCCGGTAGAATCTGCCATGTAACTCCTTGCTTTGCCACACAGTGCTGCGGTCGGAAGTACTAAGTACTACAGGTTTGCGCCAGTTTTCTTTTGCTAAAAATAGAGGAGTCAGTCCATTGTCAACAGCAACTACATCTCTATGAGACCCCATATCGACTTGGAGAAAATACTCCCTAAGATTGCATATCTCGCGGTTATGCAATGTCTTAGCATTTAAGAAGCCACGACCACCGCACTTCCGCGGGATATACAATCTCATGGTCGATGAACGTGGGTGATGTATGCGGTGTGCTGTTAGCAATGTACGAACTTTTCTATCCAGGGCATCCAGTTCAGTTTGAGTCCATTTAAGTATGCCGAAGGAATACATCAGTACCGGCATGACCCATCCATTGTATGCGCGAACCTTGTTTCCGCCTGACAAAAGACTTTTAAGGACTTTTGAAAGGCGCCCCAAAAAACGCTCACGCAACGACTGTTTCATGTCAGCATCGTTGATGCCTAATGCCTGTGACATACCTAAATATTTATAGGTTTCGTTTACGGAGAGAGATCTAAGATGAATAGAATCCGAGAGTTGTATACCCGTAGATTCCATTATCTGACCACGCTTTACATGCATGACTGCACATTTGTCCACACCAAATTCCATTTTAATGGCATTACTGAAAGCTTCAGTAACCTTCAGTAACGCTGTCAAATGAGAACTGCTATGGGCAAATAGTTTCAGGTCATCCATGTACAGCAGGTGTGATATTACTTGACCATTTCTCCGTAAACGATAGCCTAACCCTGAACTCTCGAGAAGTGTACTCAGAGGGTTCAAGGCCAGACAGAACCACAATGGACTCAAACCGTCACCCTGGAAGATACCTCGCTCTATTTTTATGGGATCGCCCTGACCTAGAATCCGTCGAGATCCTGGATAGAAAAGGACCGTTCTCCATTTTCGCATGCACGATATCAAGAAAGTGCGTAGAGTTGTATTTATTTTATACAACTCCAGCACCCTCATGAGCCACGAATGCGGCACGGAATCATATGCCTTCTTATAATCTATCCAGGAAGTCGACAGGTTCTTTCGGTTTCGACGAACCTGTTGGTTAATAGCCATGTCAATGAGGAGTAGCTCCTTAGTACCACGGGCCCCATTCCTACATCCATTTTGAGAGGCGAACATAATAGAATTTTGATCAATGTGTTTATTAATCTTCGACCTCAAAATGGACGTAAGAATTTTATAAATTGTTGGTAGACAGGTGATAGGTCTATAGTTTTTGGGGTCCGCAGTACTACCAGATTTATGGAGCAGATGGGTTATGCCTGTTGTCATAAATTCTGGAAGCGATCGAGATAATAAAGCACATTGAAATTGAGATGCTAAGCAAACGTGCGAGCTAGGTAACCATTTATACCAGAAATTGTGCAGTCCGTCCGGGCCTGGAGATTTCCAGTTGGGTAAGGAACGAACTGCACAAACTACGTCTTGGTAGTCAATGGTTACTTCATTCATATCAGGTATAAGCTCACACGAACGCTCAACATCCTCCATCCACGCGCCTTCAGAGTGAGTGACAGGCACGGACCAGATGTTGTGCCAAAAAGAAATCATGGCATCATCATCCGGCCGATGCATATCAGTATCACTCTGATCCGATCGCTCCCAGGATGCATAAACACGTCGTTGATCTCTCTCGAACATGCGGTTCTGAGTAAAGCGATCGACTCGCACCCTATACCTTCGAATACGATTAGCCCATGCACAAATTTTCTGCTTCAGGAAGTCGATGCGCTCTGTGACACATGAAATATAATTTTGAGGACTAATACCAGTCCCCAAGAATGCACGTTTCACAAAGCGCATGACCCTAGGGCGCATGTTGCCCTCCCTAAAGCAGCTGAGCTTACCGATGAGTACCCTAGCCTCACTGATACGACGCTCAATCCTACACTGCCAGGCTGGTACAGCCAGGCGAGGGCGTGTTGCTGTGTCAGTATTTGGAAATTTGACATGAGCAACACGACAAGCTGTAATAGCCGCACAGTACAGGATCGAATGAGTATCAGTCAGGTCTTCACTACTATCAAAGTAATTTGGTAGTAGCAAATCTAAAGCACACATCAGCGCCCTATTTTTTTTGTGCATGGGAAAACGTGGAAGCCGAGGTCTAAGGTGAACCGAAGTCGATCGAAATTCCCGAACTACATCTTCAAGAGTACTCCTCAATATATCATTGTATTGGGGACTTACAGTAGTAACCATATCATCTCCACCATCACTATCAGCAACGCCAGCTTGCAATGTGGCCGCGGCAGAAGCTTGAGTTGCCGCCTGCGATGCAGTAGTAATGATACGGTTACGTTGCACCTCTGTACGGAGCCGATCAAGTACCGAGTCATCCAACAAGTGACCCCGTTGAATGGCTCGCACCTGATCCGACAGTCGTTGAGCCGAAACGTTGATTGATGGTTCGAGAGCCTGAAACAGAGAAAGCATCCGAACACGATACGCAGTAAGATTAGTTCCTGCCTCTGTTGCCTCAAAATATGCGCGCATGACATTTTCATTGATGGAAATTGTCCATCGCATGCGCTGCACTCCACCGGGAGCGGGGGCCCTGACCGGAGCCGTTTGCCCCAGAAGCCCCAAACTCTTCGGTGGCCGGCCCCTCCTCCGGCGTACAGGCGGTGGCGACGTCGGCGGAGAGAAGTACTCGTCACTATCACTCGACGCAACTGCAGATGTCAGCTGAACACACGGCACTGAGGCAGTTGCCGACAACTGCGAGGCGGAGCGAGGTGACGAGCCCGGAGGTGGTAGACGTGCTGCTCGGCTTCTCGTCAACATCTATTTCTTCATTCGTTATCCCATTATTGGTAGTTTGGCAATATGATGATGACTGGTGATGACATTCTCAAATGTCATAGTAAATTTTCTATTTGTTTTTGGTATTTTAGGTCTAATAAATATTAAATAACTGTGGTATTATAAACTGGATGCTATTGTTGATCGAATTATTACAGATAATATGAGAATTTCGATCTCTGAATAAAATATTAAATATAAAATGGGGAATGAATGTCCTGTCACGTTGACGCTTTCTTTTTTTTTTTTTTTTTTTTTTTTTTTATTATTCTCATTATTATTATTGATAATAATGATGATGACAATCATGCCGATGTTGATAGTAATGATGAATATGATGTTTTCAGTCCTCCTTCCCTCACCGAATTGAACTCGTTAGTCATCACGCCCTGGTTCCACGTGATGGGCCTCATGGGGACCCTTGTGATACTAGCCTTGGCCAGGACCTGTATATACCTGCCAAGGTTCGAAGTGGACCTGTATTTGAAGACTATTGAGAAGTTTAGTGTGGGTACAATGATTTTATATTTTAGGAAGTTACTAAACATTATGAAATAATAAATATATATGTCGCAGGGATATGAGGAAATCAGTAATTTCATGAAATCCCTAGAGATACCACGAAATCACGGAAGATGTGGAATATTCTTATTTACGACGTCGTCTTCCTGAACAAGTTCAGTGATATGTCATTTCACTAAACTAAATCTAGTGAAATGTTAGAAAAGTGGATTTCAGAGGTGAGAGTTTGCCTCGGAAGTCCTATAGAACACGTGACAGGTTAGAATTTTTTTTGTGAAACAACTTATGGATAGTTTTCACAAAAAAAATAACCACGAAATTTAAGACGATTTTCTAACCTATCACGTGTTCTGTACTTCCAATACAAACTTGCTCATACCTGTCACCTGCAGCCGTGAGCTTACTGCCTTTCTTCAGTCATTCTTCATTTCACTAGATGTAGTTTAGTGAAATGACATATCACTGAACTTGTTTAGGAAGAAGACGCCGTAAATAAGAGTATTCCACATCTTCCGTGATTTCGTGGTATCCCTAAGGATTTCGTGAAATCTCTGATTTCCTCATATCCCTGCGACATATATACACCTCTAAATTTTAATTAGTACCTACAAAGATTTTAGGGAATGATATAGTGTCCATCAATACGATCAATTTTTACTATGGGGCCAACCACGGAATTACGAAAAACAATCAGCTGTTTGTTCCATACATTTCAGTCGAGTCGATGTTGTACTTTTGTATGGAACAGCAGATTTTTTTCGCGATTTCGTGGTTGGCCCCATAGTAAAAACTGTTCGTATTGATGGACACTATCATGCCCTAAAATCTTTGTACTAATTAAAATTTAGTGGTGTATGTAGCTTACTTCCGCAAAAAAAACACAAAGCAAGATGCGAACAAAAATTGCACATTTTTGTGCACACACTGCAACTACTGCAAGTGCACCACGAAACTATCAGTGCACAATACCTGCAGTTGCAGATAGTAAGACAGCGTTACACTTTGCACCTTCACCGATTATACTTACGGCCGGTTTCCGAAACGCCAATTAAAATTGAAATTACCTAATTCCCAATTAATCTCCAATTATTTGTAGTTTGGGTTTCTGAAAGAAAAATGTGACAGACTGTCAACAGTCTGTCAGTGCCCATACAAATCTAAACCTAATTGTGAGATAATTTTCGTTTCAGAAACCCAAGGTGCTTTTAATTGGGAATTAATTGTGACAGTCTGTTAGCTAATTTTAATTTTGATTGGCGTTTCAGAAACCGGCGGTAAGACTCAACACATGTACGATAGCGCCACAAGCGAGCGATTGATGAACTAAAATTGCATGAAAGCGCTCGTACCGTAGGTACTGTACCGATTGCAAACCGCAGCTAGCAACCGCAACTAGTAGCAGTCGCGTTGCAATTGTACAATTAGCAACTGTTGCTTGTTTTGGTAATAAATAAGCTTGCCGTACGCTCACCATATTATTATGTATGACGCAAATGGACTTTAGCATTCTGACTTTGAGCCCTCTTCTTATCCTTATCGCCTACAATGATAACGCGGATTTTATAGTGCAGCGAACAAGTAGCATGTGAAAGTGTGTTTGTTTGTCTACCTTTCTCGCCAAAACGGGGCAAGCAACGGATCGACATGATTTTTGGTATCGGGATATTCAGACTTAGATAAGATGGTGGAAGTTAGCCAGGTGGACTAAGAACAAGTCCTACCACAAACCAGACCGAATACAATATGTACCCCCACTGGGAATCGAACCAGGGACCTGTGGGTCTGAAATCTGTGGTATGAACCACTAGACCACAGAGGCGGTAAATCCACATTATTGTACTAAAGTAAAGTACCTACCTGTAGCGTCAGGTCGGACTTTGTAAGCACACTCTGCAGCTAATGTGCGTCATTAACTAATTTCGTATACTTCCTACTTAGATATGTTGGTACAACTTAGATAAAAAAAAACGAACGCTTGTAACTGTCAGCACTTAGCTGTTTACTTACATTATATTATTTTTTGCTAGGTATATATAATATTTTTTTAAGAAAAGCAGATAGACAGTAACACAAACATCATTGGTAACACAGATCTCGCGTGCAGGTGTGGTTTCACTCCAGACCATGGCCCACCTAATTGATTGCTCTGCAAGCCCGGACACCTGCACGCGAGAGGACCTCTGTTGGGTGCAGATAACGCCGTGAGAGTGGCACAGTTTTGGGCCAACAGCATTTGATTTTGTGCTCGCCATTGACACGACGAAGAATTAGAAAAAGTAACAATCCTTTTCCAATTTCCAGATACATTTAATTACGGTGGTTCCACCGGTTCTTGTCGCGGTGTTCAAGGCTCCAAAGAAGTATGACTTAAGTTCAGTGCAGTACATATACTGTGGTGCAGCGCCGCTACATAAGGATACTGTGGACCTAGTCAACACTACGTAAGGAACTAATGCTTCATGATTAGACTAATCATTATATCTATGGCAAGCCAGTACACAGACGTAGAGAAATATTAAGTATACAGGTACCTAGTTAAAAAAATAGTACAGAGATTTTAGGGGATGATAGTGTCCATCAATACGAACAATTTTTACTATGGGGCCGACCACGGAGTTGCGAAACAAATATCAGCTGTTCCATACAAAAGTACAACACGACTCGACTGAAATGTATGGAACAGCTGTTTTTTTTTCGCAATTCCGTGGGCGGCCCCATAGTAAAAATTGATCGTATTGATGGACACTATCATCCCCTAAAATCTCTGTACTGTTTTTTTTTAACTACCAGGGGGCCGATTCTCAGGCAATCGAGAAAAGTTCACATTTATAGCTCGAAATTCAAATATAACACAGTTTTTGTATTGTCAGAAATTCACAATCGAAAAAGTTCGATCGAAAACCAGTCGAACGCTACGAATGGTAAAAACCAATAGATGTTCGTATAGTAGTACTTATAAATTCCTTGTTCGTATACGAACTTAGCTGTCAAAATGAATTTGTTGACATGTGAGACAGCTTAGTTTGTTTGAAACGTTCTAACTTTTCAATAGAAACCACAAACAAAATGTTCGACATACGAATTACCACACTGAAAAAGTTCGAATGCCTGAGAATCGGGCCCCTGTACAAAGCATTGTCTTACCTCATTGTATCATTTTGAGTTCTATCCTCATTTTATATGTTGGCAGGTTCCCTAATGCCCACTCAGTCCACCAAGGGTACGGGATGACAGAGAGTACCCTGTCGGTCATCAAGGCAATGCCAGGAGGACTGGACAAGCCGGGCAGCGTGGGTGTTGTAAACCCTGGGATAACTATTAAGGTGGGGTGTCATACAGGATATTTTTTTATCAGTGCAAAATTTTTAAGATTCAGAATCGGTAAGTGAATAACTGGGGGCCAAGTCTGCTAACGTTAAGTCACAGTCGTGTCTCAATCGTGTTTAAATTTTAGTTCAATTGTAGTGCTTTTTTACACACTAGTTACAAGAAATGTGTACTTTTTTCACCATACTACTGATGGTCACACCACACACTACATTTACATCACATCATATTGTCATAATTCTTGTAACTAGTATGTAAAAAAGCACTTGAACTACAATTAAAACACGATTGAGACAAGATTATGACTTAACGTTAGCAGGCTTGGCCCCCTGTCTCCTAAAAACATGGGTTGAAATACGACAAAAATTTTTGGACTTCCCATACTAAATCGATCACGTGATCAGTCCGATTTGTATGAAGATAGAGTCAAACATTTTTGTCATATTTCGACCTATGTTTCTTTGAGAAAGTTGTTCACTTACCGATTCTAAGTCGATCCATACATTCTGGTCGAGTAGGTATTGGCAATTTGTATGATTTTTTTGCTTAGTTGCAGAGTTGTCCCCATAGTAAAAGTTGTTCATATTCATGAGCACAATCACCACATAAGAGGTTTACAAATACAAACAAATATAATAGTTTTAATAATATAATCGACGACCGATTTGGCGCAGGGGTAGGCTACCCACCTTCTGCGCCAGTGGTCTCGGGTTCGATTCCCGAACAAGACAAATATTTGTGTGCATGAACATGTCTATTTGTCTTGGTCTGGGCGTTTTCTATGTATATTAAATATGTATTTACAAACAAAAAGTATTTAAGTATATATTTATCCGTTATCAAGTTTTCCATGATACAGTTTCTTAATGAAATTAAAATGGGCTTAGATAATTGGTGTAAATGTAAGAAGTTATTTATTTATAGTTTTGAAGCGCATTTTTGTATGAAATGCGTTATCTACGGGTGTGGCAGTAAACCAATTTGTACGATCATCCATCATCATATAAACTTATTGCAAAATGAAAACCGTGAATTTTTACTAAACTACCTAAATATCTCTATCTATTTTTCTCAGGTCGTCGACGTAGAAACCAGGAAACCATTAGGTCCAAACCAGCCAGGAGAGATCTGTATAAAAGGTCCACTCATCATGAAAGGTGTGTGTGGTAGCTTGTTTTATGTACAGCGTAATAGGGTATTTTACTGTTGTTGAAATGTAGATATTTAATGATGACGTTAAAAAATATTGCAATTAAGAATACCAAATGTGAAAAAATAATTTGAATCTGTTTTATAATAAAAGAATTATAGTCTGTTTGATTTTGACTATAGCTGTCTCTTTCTAAAACGAAATCTTCTATCGCGTGACTATGACGCTACTTACCCACTGACGTCACTAAGATAGCGTCCTGTCCTTGTCTAATTATAAAGTTTGAAGTCCTATATCTTTGAAAATATTCAAGATAATTCAAAATGAAAACTTGTTTTGTGTAGCTAATATTTCGAAAAACATTTTAAAGAAATAAAAAAAAATCAGTAAAATACCGTATTCAATCTTTGGCGGTCGTGAAGTTAGCCGCTATGCGAGTAGAACTAGAGTAGGTATGTACTGTGGTAATCTACTGCGGCCTAACTAACTGGGGAGACGCAGGAATAAGACGATTTATATGAATTTGTATCACGTTTATTAGCGGCCTCAGAGCCAAGACGTCTATTCTATTGCAGCGCCAGCGGCGGAATCCAAAGAGCATGTAATCTCTAGGTGTTGTTGTTGATCGAAGATGTAATCACTACGGCGGAATCTTTCTAGATTAAAACAAACTGCTCGCGAACGACATAATGTGTTCGATATTTAAACAGTATAAAAGAAACTAACGCGCCATAGACGAAAGCAAAGAGTAACTATATCGACACAACATACCAAAGTACCCCGCAACCTCACTTATCTAAACCACATACATCTAACTTGTGTATTGCGCACGCGCCACGCGCGATGTTCACAAAAGTCATTAAGCTTAAATCGGACTATACTAAACGTATGCTGTTAAAATATCTAGCAAAGAGGGTCGCGGAGCACGAAGAATCCCGTACATTGACCTGTTATTACCATATTTACGCGGGAGCGACAGGGACAGGTAATAACAGGTCATTGTACGAGATTCTTCGTGCTCCGCGACCGTACTTTAGTAGTGCTCTTTTTAAGAGCCTGCGCGCACTTGTGATTTTTAGTCGACCGATAGTTTAGTCGGACTCGTAAGTCGATTGTGATCAAACTGTCGGCCGATAGTTTGGTATTGAGAGCCTGCGCGCACTTGTGATTTAGTCGACCGAGAGTTGGGCGATAGTTTAGTTGAAAACAGTGCGTGCACATTACCGACCGGCCGCTAGTTGTGCGATAGTTTGATCGTACAACTATCGGAAGTGCGCGTACTCACGTACAGTGCCATACTGAACGCGCAGTCGACCGATAGTTGTGCGATAGTTTAGCTGAATGTAGTGCGCGCGCTCACATAGTCCTTCATGCACATTACCGACCGGCCGATAGTTGTGCGAGTTTGATCGTACAACTATCGGCCAGTCACTTTCGATAGTTCGATCGGTCAATAGTTTAACTGTCAATGCGCGCACTGCCATATACTCTCTATATAACTCTATACTGAATCCAAGTACTTATAAATTCCTTGACTGAATCCGAGAACGATCAAACTATCGCCCGATTAAAAATCACAAGTGCGCGCTGGCTCTGTAGTGGCGTACCCACGGAAGACTAGGCTTGAACTGTTTGGAACATTCGACGAATGCCGAGTAGACTACCATTTTCAGCCTCGTATCCGATGGGAACCTTTGACGCGCAACACGTGACGCTCAACATGTTCGGCAGTGTTGCACAACATCGCGTGAGGTTGCCAGCTGGCGCGCAGCATGTCACGCCCAAACAAAAATCTCTCAATATGATGAGATACATATTGTGCAAAATGTTCCGCGTCAAATATCATAATATTATTTGAAGTTAAATCAACTGCTTAATTCAACTGCTTCTGTGATCTAGTGGTTCACACCACCCGTATCAGGTCCCGGTTCGATTCCCAGTGGGGGTATATACAGGGTAAATTTTTAATCAGTGCACAAATTTTTAAGATCAACTCAGAATCGGTATGTGAACAACTTTCTCCTAGAAACATAGGTCGAATTATGACAAAAATTTTTTGACTCTTCATACAAATCGGACTGATCACGTGATCGATTTAGTATGGGGAGACCAAATTTTTTTGTCGTATTTCGACCCATGTTTCTAGGAGAAAGTTGTTCACTTACCGATTCTGAGTTGATCCTAAAAATTTGTGCACTGGTCAAAAATTTTTCCTGTATTGTATTCGGTTTGGTTGGTGGTAGGACTTGTTCAAAGCCCATCTGGCTAGCGACCACCATCTTATCTAAGTCTGACGCCACAACAACGATGTTTTCAGCATTGTTGTGTTCCGGCAGTTAGAAATAAGATACCCAAGTTCCTCAGAGGTCGAGGATTCCGGGAGTAGTGAGCTTCCACCTTCAGCCTTATCACCACTTAACATCTGGGGGCCAAAGTCTGCTAACGTTAAGTCACAATCGTGTCTTAATCGTGTTTCAATTGTAGTTCAGTTGTAGTGCTCTTTAAAACACTAGTTACAAGAATTATGACAGTATGATGTGATGTGAATGTAGAGTGTGGTGTGACCATCAGTAATATTGTGAAAAAAGTACACATTTCTTGGAACAAGTGTGTAAAAACTACAATTGAAACACGATTGAGACACGATTATGACTTAACGTTAGCAGGCTTTGCCCCCTGGTGTGATGAAGGCTAAGCGCTACACTGGATAAAAATAAATGTATACCAACGATTTGTGCCACTTAATAATAAATGTTTCTTTCTTTCAAAGGCTACGTAGGTCAAGACCCTAAAGGAACATTTGATGATGAGGGGTTCTACCTGTCTGGTGATATTGGATACTATGATGAAGACAAATACTTCTTCATTGTGGATAGACTGAAGGAGCTGATCAAGTATAAAGGCTATCAGGTAAATAATAATTAATTTGATGAATATCAGATTCTTTGCTAACGGAGCTAGTTGTGAGACGAGTCGTTTTTCCCTAATTACAAGCTTTTTATTAACTTGCTATGTTAGTTAGTTAGTGGGGGACAAATCTCGCAAGCTTGATTTGACCTTCTTCCCAGTGTCAGATGGAGCTGAAATTTTGTATACAGGTTTGGTTCAGATGACAATACAATATTAAAGTACAGTCAGCAAAAAAAGCTTGTCATAAAAATGAAATTTTTACTAAAAACTTATACTTCATTTTCAATCACACCTTGTAAGGACTCCGTAGCTCAGTGGTTAGAGCAATCGCCCGGATAGCGAAAGGTCGTGGGTTCGAGTCCCATCGGAGCTGGTTGTGAGACGGGTCGATTTTTTCTAAATACTTCATTTTCCATTTTTCAACCATAAAAATTGCATTGTAAAATTTTAATAACTTATTATTAACTTGCTATGTTACTTAGTTAGTTAGTATGTTATTTAGTTCAAATCTTGCAAGCTTAATTTGACCTACTTTCCAGTGTCCGATGGAGCTGAAATTTTGTAAACAGGTTTGGTTCAGATGACAATACAACATTAAAGTACAGTCAGCAAAAAAGCTTGTCATAAAAATGTCATTTTTACTAAAAACTTATACTTCATTTTGAATCATACCTTTTTCGTAATGCAGGTGGCGCCAGCAGAGTTAGAAGCCCTCCTCCTAAAGCACGAGGGTATCAGGGACGCGGGCGTGGTGGGGGTGAGGGACGGGCGCGCGGGGGAGGTCCCCCTGGCCTTTGTGGTCAAACAACCGGGGGAAGAAGTCACTGAGGAGGAGGTCAAGAAATTCGTCGCTGACAGGGTGAGAAGTTGAGAAAACTTTATACATATGTCATACCAGCCACTGTACCATGAGCTTTTTACAAGCTTTTATTTAACTTGCCATGTTAGTTACCTAGTTAGTTTGTTTGTTAGTTAGTGGGGGACAAATCTTGCAAGCTAAATTTGACCCACTTCCCAGTGTCCGATTGAGCTGAAACTTTGCATACCTACAGGTTTCGTTTGGATGACAATACAATATTTAAAGGACAGTCAACAAAAAAAGCTTGTCATAAAAACAAGTTTTTACAAAAAACTTATTTACCGTATAATGTGCCTACAGTAAACATAAAACAATTTTTCATGTCTCATATTCTGAAAGTAACTCCTAACTTGCCTAAAATGCGGGTTGAAAATGGTATGTGGCGGCCCTAGGGCCGTTATGAAATTTAAAAAAGGAATAGGAGGGGTCATGTCAAAATCTGTAATAGCATCTACACACGTTCCGATCCGACAGCCGATTTGGTCTGCTCCCAGACCAAATTTACGCTACACACGTTCCGATTTGGTCTGGGAGCAGAACGAATCGGATCGGAGGTCGGATAGAAACGTGTGTAGAGTCTTATCTCTTTGGACATTTATATACCAAAGGTACATACAGGCAATGGTACAGAAGACTATACAGCCATGTTTTGCTATTATATAAAATAATTAATATCGTAGAATTATTATTTTAATATCTAAAACATTGTTTTTTTAAAGAATGCGTTTTTAGAAACAGATTAAACCAAATAAGTTATTTGTAACATAAAAAATAAGAAAAATGGAAAATGAAGTATTTAGAAAAAATCGACCCGTCTCACAACTAGCTCCGATGGGACTCGAACCCACGACCTTTCGCTTTCCGGGCGACTGCTCTAACCACTGAGCTACGGAGTCGTACGGAGAACGACTCCGGAGGTCGATTTTTTCTAAATACTTCATTTTCCATTTTTCTATTATAAAAATTGCATTGTGAATGCAAAAAACTAAAAATTAAAATAACATAAAAAATCAGGCTATTAATTTCATGGAATTGCATAGAGTACGGGTCAAACACCAAACAAGACTGAAAGGACTTAGTTTCCCTTGCCTACCTTGAAACAGAGAAAATGAACAAAAAAGTTATAGTCTTTTGAAAATTCCGCGGCCATAGGAAAAATATTTTTTTGAATATTTCTGTTTATTTTTACTTCTCTCATATTCGAAATGAAAAGTAGAGTGTTTACTTCGGGTGTATGGACCCATAACAGTCTCGAACTATCGGCGCCCTCACTTCGTTCGTGCGCCAAAACACTCGACTGTTATGGGTGCCATACAGCCCTTACTAAACAATCTACTATTTATGTAGATTACTAGTTCCGCTACTGCCCGCCAGAGGTGCTGCTGTACAGATTCGCACACGAAGAGCTTTAACGTTTACTATAAAAAGAAAGACACGGTAGAGGGGCAGGTCTAAATCTAGACTGCTCAGCTGGGTTCTGTGATGGCCCCTAGGCGTAAAACAACCTTCACAAAAAAAACTCTAAAAAAGTTAAAAAATAACAACAAAAAGAGACGTTGCTAAAAGGGGTGTTGGTTGGACGACAACAGTTGGGGTACTCCGATCCGGCCGAGAGAGAAATATTATTTTTTAACTCTTTCTTTAGAGGTTGTTTTGTGTCGGGGCTGTTAAATTTTTTTATTTTATTTTGTACTTTACTTACATCTATCATTACAGGAAAGTTCCTTATTCAATAGTGTAGTCAGCGTTTTACAAATACCAATCACAAAAATTGCAAAATAAACAAATTAAATTAAAATTAAAAAGTATTAAGTACATTATTAGCCCATACAATACAGGCATACATTTTACCATGTGATGGTCCATGTCACATGTAAATACATACTGGCTAATAGTGTAATACAATTTTTGATTTATTTCATTTTAATACTTTTGTTCCAGTTATCGAACCCGAAACATCTGCGTGGCGGGGTCCGGTTCGTCAGTGCTATCCCTAAGAACCCTAGCGGGAAGATTCTCAGGAGAGAGTTGAAGAAAATGGCGAAAACCGCTAATAGTAAACTCTAAGGCAACGGATTAAGACTCAATATTGAATAACAGGCTTTAGTACCTTTACTTTGACTTTGACTTGAATATTTTGTTTATGACTTGAAGAAGACTGGACTCATCCATATCAGTATTTGAGGCGTTGTCGTTGAAGTTACGAATTTATTATATTTTAATAATATAAAAGTGATCAATAATTACATATCATAAATAATAAAAAATGTGAAGCATTAAAAATTCTTTCGACTTATCATTTTATCTAAAGTTACCCAAAGAAACCTTACCCCGGAATTCTATTTTACAAGCTTTTTATTAACTTGCCATGTTAGTTAGTTAGTTAGTTAGTGGGGGACAAATCTTGCAAGCTTAATTTGGCCCACTTCCCAGTGTCCGATGGAGCTGAAATTTTGTATACAGGTTTGGTTCAGATGACAATGCAATATTAAAGTACAGTCAGCAAAAAAGCTTGTCATAAAAATGAAATTTTTACTCAAATCTTTTTTTTCTGAAAAATATTTTTCAGTTTCAGTTCCATGTATGGGGATACATGGAACTGAAACTGAAAAATATTTTTTTAATCAAATATATTCGTGTGGGGTGTCTATAGATAGGTCTTCAAAAATTACATAAAGGTTTCTCAAACCATTTTTCTTAAAGTTTCTAACCTATCACGTGCTCTACAGGACTTCCGAGGCAAACTCTCGCCTCTGAAATCCACTTTTCTGACATTTCACTAGATTTAGTCTAGTGAAATGACATATCACTGAACTTGTTTAGGAAGATGACGTCGTAAATAAGACTATTCCTCATCTTCCGTGATTTCGTGATATCCCTGCGACATATCCAAGTGTGATACGCCCAACGTTGGGCGCCACTTCGGCACCTGGCAGGTTAGCTACTGGCCCGCCGCAGGTAGTGGGTTCGAAATAACAAGATAGACGTACAAATTGCAAGATATTTATTATGCCCGTAAATCCGGGACACACACACTTGGATATCTGAGATAGGGGGGCGGTAATAAGGGGGACACTGGCCTGACTATGACGGAATTGGTGCAGTCCTTCCTGTTATTCAAAGGTTAAGGATCGTATCTTGGATTTGTGCACGCAGGCTATGTGTCTTCTAGTGTAGCTTGAAGTCTTGAAGTGCAGCAATAGTAGTACTTGATAAAAAATCCTGGAAGACCAGAAGATGGTAGCATTAGCGTCGGTTTTCTAGAAAGGCCGGTCCAAAGGTCACAGGGTCTTGGAGGGGAGGGAAATCGGACAGATGCCAGCTTTAATTTAAGTATTTGAGCTACCTAAGAACACCTAACATACTAACTACACTTCATATAAATGCATAGTAGAACTCACCCCAGCGGGATTTCTTTATTCACGTGGAAAACGTATTTAATTATTTCAGAGCGACCGACACAGCCTTCGCCTCTGACCTCTTTAGTCGTGGGCCACACTGGAGCGACCGCGGGGAGCGGAGGCGACCTGCGGATCCGCAGGACGCGCGAACACGTACTATTCCCTCCGCCGATCGCGGCGACCGCCGGACTCCCGTCCGTCTCAATATATTTGTTTTTCCCGCTCAACGCGGACGCAAGACGCGCCGCTCCAGTGACTAAAGGTCATACCTTAAAGGTGACGCTGACGCCGCGCGGTCCGCGCGCTGACTGCTAGCAGTCGCCGCGCCGTCGCCGCCGCGCACCTATATAGGGAATAGGTAGCAGTCGACGCGTAGACAGCTGGGAGTCTGCTAGCTGTCGCCGCGTGGACTGCTGGGTGCCTGCTAGCAGACGCCTTCGTTTAGGGCGGTGTTGGGTAGGAGCGGTGCGGTATCAGTGGGCTATGACCTTAAAACAGTTGTGTGGCTAGGGAAATCCGATGATAGCCGAGTGCACCGGTCGCGAGCCTCCGCTGTAGCGGCTCCCGGCAGTTTTTTGCATAGCGAATTTCTTTTGTTTAAACAGGGATCGCAGGCGCAGTATGGGAAACCATTACGATGAGCGTACTTGACGATTCCGTATGTAAGTTATTTAATTTTATTATTAGTTCTTGGCGCTTGCGTTTTCTGCAGGCGAATTTGCGAGTCCAGTATGGAATCGCTCGCTTTTCAACTTAGGTATCACCGACAGCCCCCTATGCAGGGGTTGCTTGAGGGCCGAAGAAACAGCTGCTCACGTCCTGGGTGAATGTGACGGAGTGGCCCCCTAACGGGCGAGGTACCTCGGCTCGCCGGGAAGCGTCCACGAAGCGGTCTCCGACGTAAGGGCGCTGGGTGCTTTCCTGGCAGAGCTGGGTTGGCTGGAGTAATCCGGCTGCACACCCTCCACACGCAAAATAGGCGCAATAAGACGTCAAGTTGCGGAAAACGCCCGTACCGATTGAAGAAGAAGAAGAAGAAAGAATGGAATCGCTCATCACACGCAAAGTTGGTGGATACGGCATTGAACGACACATGCCGGATTATTACTGGTTGTTTAAAACCGACCCCGGTAAATTTGCTGTTTCCACTAGCTGGAATAGCGCCTCCAGGGATCCGTAGAGTAGTGGCAAGCTCCTCTGAAAAGACCACCTTGATGAGCGACACTCGGCATCCTCTAAGCAACCACGACCCAGTGCCTAAAAGACTAAAAAGCCGCAAAAATTTCATTGATTGCGTGTCCTCCCTCCAAAACAACGATCGGTCAAAGGAGAGATGCAGGTTGTGGCGTGAGAGTGCTGACCTCCCTGGTCCCTTTGTCTCACCAACTGAAAGCCTTCCGCCTGGATACGAGTTGCCATGGTCTTCCTGGAAATCTTTGAATAGACTTCGGACTATGGTCGGCCGTAGCAAAGACAACCTGTCCAGGTGGGGATTTTTGGATGATTCCAACTTAGAATGTGGATGCGGTGCTTCTCCCCAAACGATGGTACATTTGATATCGTGCCCTGCGTGTCCTTGCAGCTGCACGCAGGAGGACCTTATGAAGGCTACAAGTTCTGCTATTCGCGTAGCTGAGTTTTGGTCGGACATAGTTTGTCAGCGACACGAAAGAAGAAGATTAGTTCTTAAGTACTTTTATTTTATGTAGTTAATTTAAGTTTTGAGTTGTAAGTTCTAGTTTTACTTAATGTAAATAGTTTCTTAATTAAATATATGCTAGCCTTCCGCCCGCGGCTTCGCCCGCGTGTACTACACGACGTTATCCCGCGGGAAGGTGATATTTTTCAGGAATAAAAAGTATCCTACGTCCTTTCTTAGGCTCTAGACTATCTCTGTACCAAAATTCATTCAAATCGGTTCAGTAGTTTAGGTGTGATTGTGTAACACACAGACAGACAGAGACGCATTTATAATATAAGTAAGGATTATTTGCTTTATTTGATTGTTTCTATTCTTATTTAGTTTCTTCTAATTTTAAGCTACATTTAAGGCAAAGTGCTACATTGTATTCCTTCAAGTTATCTAAGTACCTAGCTAAAGATGGAAAGCTGAACTCCGTAACGGTTAGGATATTTACAACAATTTATCATAATCACCATGTTGTTTCGCTACGATTATTTACACTAAAAAACGAAAAAAATAATTTGAATTTTTAAATCAAAGGACGAAAATGCGTGACTTTTTCTAACTTATCTTGGTACTTACTTACTGAACTGTTTGAAGTCGGTGTCCACTAGGCCGATGTTTTTTCTAAATACTTACTTGGTTTTTCAATTTTTCAAAAATAAAATGTGCATTGTGAACTTCGACCAACAATAACAAATGCAAAAAGTAAAAATTTAAATAACTTGCAATAACAATAATTTCATCTTTAGCAATTGTCAAATATCTGAAAAGGTAGGTATTTCTTTCATGTGTGAGGGTATTAGGGTAGTAATATCTTCACATTGTTAAAATTAACGCTGCCTATACAGCGCGTAAGAAGTATTGGATAAATTCGACGCTTCTCGTAACGATTCCGTAGCTCAGTGGTTAGAGCAGTCGCCCGGAAAGCGAAAGGTAACGGGAACGGGTACCGCGCGAGTAAAACCGCGGGAAACCACTGTCTAAAATAAACACTATATATACCTTAAGCCACAACATATATTAAAACTCAATAACAAACACTATCATTATACCAATTAAACTAACGATAACTCGATGAACGATAAGGTAATTATTATAAGTACAGTCAACAACACCATAATCTTTACACTTCGACTTTAAAAACTACATTATTTCGTAAAGAATAGAACTATTTTCACAACGTAACTGATAAACTTGATTTGATGTTGTTTCTTATGATATTAGTTTGACTGAGGCGCTCGTCTAGAGCGGACGCGAGTGTATTAAAATTTTAATTTAATTTTTAATTTATTATCAGTGGCCGCTCGCTTCTCTAAGTGTGCGCGATTGAAACACTTCCACAAGGAATATAGCTTAGAGGATAAAACGAAATGTTCAAAAATCCCAACTATATTTATGGACCTACGGATGTTCTGGTGCCTCCGGCTTTGCAATATGGAGAGTTCTTGCTTAAGAGGATGTGGCCTTCAAGGGAGAAAGTTGCTTTGGTAAGTATAGTAGTGTACTTAGTTAGCTGGATAAATATTAATGAATGAAAACATAAAGGACAATGACCATTTTTGTATGGCAGCTGGCGTCTTTTTTCTTGCGGCCATCAACCAAACATTGAAATATAATTTGTTGGCAACACTACAGACAATATGTGCAAAGGAAGTATACCTGTATGCTGTAAACTCAGTCCGAACCGAGTGAGACTAGCTAGAACTTAACTTTTTTTTCATAGTATTTGTATGAATTACAAAGTTACATTTGCGGTTTTTAAAAATGTTATATACGAACGAATGGTTCTAACTTGGTTCTGACTGAGTTTACAGCTACACTGTCTTGGCAAATATTGTTTGTTATACTATCAAGAATTGATGTTCAAACATTTTGTTGTTACAACAAATAGACGCCAATTTTAGGCATTGCTCTTTAACGAATGAGATAGACACGCACCGTTTTTCCAAGGGTGCCGGGTTTGATTCCCAGTCGGATAAATACTGAAAAACAAACTTATACCTAATATTTTTTTTCGTGTCTGAGCTGTGCTGGCTGGCTCATGTGCTATACTGCAAGAAAGTTGTAGGTTCTCTGTACTGTATGTACCTAATGATTCTGATCTATAGTAATAGAGGAGGAAGATAGAGAGGAAATAAGGAGATAGAAGAGGAAAGTTTTGATTGTTTGTTTGCTTGCATCGAATAGGCTCCGCAACTACTGGACCGATTTCGAAAATTATTTGACCATTAGAAAGCTACATTCTTCCCGAGTGACATAGGCTATATTTAATACCGATATTCTCACGGGAACGGTTAACCACGCGGGTAAAACCGCGAGGATCTGCTAGTTTCAAATAAAAGAAGAGTACTTACCTATTTGGAAATCCTGATAGGTATTTCTTGGCCTCCATCCCCAAAAATCAAATATTAAATTAAATTCTATAATACAAAACGTTTGTTCAATATTTGCAGATAAACGCTGTTACAGGAGAATCGACAACTTACTACGATATATGCCAGCGAGGGATGAACTTCGCTGTCTCCCTCACACACCTAGGTCTCAGAAAGGGACAGGCTGTCGCCATCTGCTCTGAAAACAGATCAGATTTCTTCGGAGTAGTGCTGGGTGTCACCTGTGCTGGTGGGGTGGTTACTACCGTCAATCCAGCTTATGTAGAAGGTAATTTCTTCTTTCTCTATTTTTTATGGAATTTGAAGCTTAAATTATAAGCATGTCAAATTCGATCAACAATAACACCTAGTTAATAACACTAGCTTTTTCGTATAACGATTTAACGATACCTGGAAATAACGATGTAACGATAACTGGAAATAATGATACTCTTGAAGTTATCATTAACGGTAAATTGATAAGAAACGTTCGTTATGAATAATTTGAGGTGGTTGAAGTAAAAGGACAGATAGACACGGCGTTTATTTTATATGCTTCGGGTCTTCATTTCATGTTGTCTCTTTCATATCTTTGACATTTAAGGTTCATCATCATCATCATTTCAGCCGTACGACGCCCACTGCTGGGCATAGGCCTCACCCAAGGATCTCCACAACGATCGGTCCTGCCCTGCGCTGCCCGCATCCAGCGGCTTCCCGCGACCTTGACCAGATCGTCGGTCCAATTAAGGACTCATTAAGTCCAATTTTACTCATTTAAGGTTCCAGGATAATGTAAATACCTACATGTCAGAAGCTTAAATTATAAGCATGCCAAATTCGATCAACAATAAAACCTAGTTCTTGATCGAAGCATGTCAAGCAATGTTGATCGATGGTGTCTACAACACCATCTGATCGATCGATGGTTGATCAAAATCGTTCGTTGTCATCAATCGGTTGATGTAGATCGATTGGTGTGGTAATAACAACTTAGTATTTTTGTATGTTAATTTGCTTGTGTTTATGTGTGTGGCAACAATAAACGTTTATCTTATCTTATCTTATCTTATCTTATCTTAGTATGGAATTTTTGCGACACACTAAGAAGTTTTTAACCATAATATAACAAAATCTTAATTGCGCTAATTTGAATTAAGCACTCTACAAAACGTAAAACTAAATCGTTAACGTCAAGGTAATGATAAATTATTTTACTCTTTGTTATGATACCATATTTAGAGCAGAAGATGATACCATTAGAGTGAATGATACCTAGATACCATTAGAGCAGAAGAATCTCAAGATTTCATAAAAAGAAAAAAATAAATTTATGGTTTCAAATATTTTGGAAATGAGATTTATAAGATTTGAGTTATTATTATATTAGGTATCTATTAATAAACCTAATATGGATAGCAAGACAAATCATAAAATAACTTAGTTAAAACATTTAAAAAATTCACCTTTATTTCCAGATGAATTACGGCACATAATGAAGATATCAAATCCGAAATTCGTTGTCTGTTCACCTCTCACTTACAAACAACATGGAAAACTATTCAGAACCCTACATCACGTAAACAAAGTCATTTTACTCGGCAACGATAAACAACCAGGCGCTTTGTCGTATAACGAATTAACGATACCTGGAAATAACGACGTAACGATAACTGGAAATAATGATACTTGTGAAGTTATCGTTAACGGTAAATTGATGAAAAACGTTCGTTATGAAGAATTTGAAGTGGTCGAAGTGAAAGGACAGACAGACACGGCGTTTATTTTATATTCTTCGGGTACCACGGGATTGCCGAAAGGAGTAATGTTGTCACATCTGAATGTCATTACTTTGGGAAGTTTGTAAGTATTATTTTTATTAAATTAACTTTTAAGTGGTTTTCGTTAGCGCAGCCCAGTTGCATTCTTTGCACAAAGCAAAGCAACTATCCAAGATTCAAAATATTACAAACAAGAATTCATGACGCTACTATCGGGAACTCGAAAACAAATTTAAACATGGTAAAAGTCTCGTTTAGCATAATAGTTAATAGTACTATAAAACTATTGTTAACGTGAGAGTCGGGTCGATTATTTCTAATATTTAATTTTCAATGTTGTCATCAATGGTAGGTACCTAATGATTATTTCAGTAACTATAATTCGGTTAAGCTTGAAAAATACAGTTGAAACTTTATCTTAGAAATCACAGAATGCCATTATTTTTTTCTTGCCGTCTATACCTACGTGTAAATAAATAGTTAACATTAAGATATAATATATGTATTATGTATGTTAGTCTGTAAGGTATTTAATAGATGAGCCTAATACTTCGAGCAACGCGCAAAGACCCGCGTTGCTCGAAGGCCTAATATTGTAAATGATATTTATGTTGCCTGAAATAAATGATTATTTTTTATTTTGCCAAGCCATAGATTTTTGAACAGACTTTTGGTTTATTTCGGCGACTGGGCCAGCTTTTATCTGGATCGAGTAATTAAAAGAAAATTATTCGGCAACTAGGCCCACCATTCTGCATAAGCGTCTTTTTAAGGTACCCGCTACGGGTCAGTCTCCCATACAAATGTTATACCAAAATAATCTTAAATTTGAGCATTATTGATTGTACTTGTGATGTTATTTAAATTAAGACATTTTTCATCTAGATTTCTATAAAAAAAAATTTACGAAATAAAAATTTTTCGCATTTATGTATTTTTAGTTGGGTAAGTAATAAGGGTTATTTTTTAATGGAAACCTATAATAAATACTGTCTTAATCCGAATACCATCACAAGTACAGAAAATAATGCTTTAATTTCAAATAATTTTGGTATTACATTAGTATGGGGAGCTGACCGGTCCCCGGCTTCTTAATCGACTGAAAGAAAACTAATATGACTTAAAAAAAAAGTTATTTGCCCGCGGGCACAGGTAAAAGTTGGTTTTGTTTTAATGTGATACGATAGCCGAAAGTTGCGCCGCGGTGAATTTTATTTAATACTAGCTTTCCGCCCGCGGCTTCGCCCGCGTGGACTACACGACGTTATCCCGCGGGAATGTGATGTTTTTCCGGGATAAAAAGTAGCCTATGTTCCTCTCCAGGCTACAAAGTATCTGTGTCCCAAATTTCAGCCAAATCCGTTCAGCTGTTTTGGCGTGATTGAGTAACAAACATCCAAACATCCAAACATCCAAACATCTAAACTTTCACATTTATAATATTAGTAGGATTGTAATTTTACATAAGTAATTTTAGTAAAACTTTACATGGATTTTTTAGGGCCCATAGTCTTGCAAGTATTCTTAGACGGAATCTAGTCACTGCTTGAAGTAGGTAGCAAAACTGCTAAAAGTAACCGTTTTTGACACATTTGCGATCTACTTCTATGAATGACTATTAAGGAATATAGCGATACCTTTTAAAAATACTAGACTTCGGGCCCTAAAAAATCCAATTAAAAAGTTTTATTAAAATCCTTTTCTATTAGCAACTTTTTTAAATAAAAATCTTTGAGGGCGCCACTTTCGGCTATGGTATCGCCTATTTTTAAGCTATTGACAATGTCCCCAGTCCCCCCGCTCACAATGAACTCGACTCCTTAACCATCACGCCCTGGTTCCACGTGATGGGCCTCATGGGGACCCTCATAACACTCGCATTAGCCAGAACCTGCATATACCTGCCTAAGTTCGAAGTGGACCTGTATTTGAGGACCATTGAGAAGTATAAGGTAAGTACTAATATAAGATTGCCTCTAAGTTGAGCGAGTAACAGGTGAGTAGTGTAATAGTCATTTTAGCCGCACTTTTTTCATGACTGTACTGAGAGGGTCAGGTTACGGCTAGGCAACCCAGCTTTATAACGTAACTTTTTGCCCTACTCCTAACTATAAATAGTCTGGTGGTACTCGATCAGGTAGGGTTACCGACGGCCCGCTCTCGGTCTATAAAATTGTCTCTAAGTTTATTCGGTATGTAAGAGATGAGTAGTGTAACGAGAGAAGAAAAAGCACAAGAGATACTTTTAACACGTTCAGCGCCAAGGCACCTCTGAAGCAAATATTGTGGGAATCGCATGTTTTTATTTTTGTGTAAATGGCATCTCCTGGTCCTAAAATATTATGTGAACTTGATTTTATTTTTTTCCTATCCAGGTTTTTTTAGGTGTATTATATAATATATACTGGCCCCTGAGACTGATTTCTGTAAAAGGCAGTCTCAGGGGCCAAATGCATACCATATGATACACATTATTTAAAAAAAGTGGATTATTATGCTACGAATAGATAAATAAATACAAAGGCTGATGATTATTATCGAAATTAAAAAGTCTGATTGATAAGAAGTATGTGATGAAAGTACAAATACATAAGTAATTTTTCCAAATAAATACTAGTAAGACATTTTTGTGAAATATAAGTTTATTAAAATAATAATTCATAATTGAAAAAGGTTGTTAAATTACCAAACAATAGATAAATAAATTATTATAATATGAAACTCTTAACTTTCAAGCATTTCATTGGAAAAAAATCCATAATTCCTACACTATAGCTCATTTCTATACCCCAGATACACTAAACGATTTGTGAGGGCCAGGGCTACTAAGCCGCCATACAAAATGTTTGGTGCGGTGTATATTCACTGATACACCGGCCTCTGAAGTTGACCACTCCAGGTGTATAACCAGTTATACACTGGCCTGTGAGAGTTGCACTAGGGTGTACAACGACATATACACGTGGCGCTGAACGTGTTAAGGATATTTACAAAAGTTAAAATAGTTATGTCCTCTCTGTGAATTTAAACAGGGTTGAATTTTATAACAAAAATAAGTTAAAATATGGTTAGGTATGTCATCTCTGTGAATTTAAACAGGGTTGAATTTTATAACAAAAATTACAAAATTCAAAATGTCATGATTGTCATAATAATATAACTATACCCTACTTACACTAATATAGATTTATGATTTGTCGTCGCTTTCGCTCTCGAAAATGAAGACTTATCATAAATCTATGCCTACTAAATAACTAAATTATTTATTACCAAAAAGAGGGGTGTTATAAGTTTGACGTGTCGATGTATCTGTCTGTGTGTCTATCTGTCCGTGGCATCGGAGCTCCTGAACCATTGGACCGACTTCGATGCGGTTTTTTTTGTTTGAAAGCTGCCGTGATCGCGATGGTTCTTAGCTCCAATGTGCGGCGATCTGTTCAGACAGATTGTTTTTAATAATAATAATATTGAAGAGGTGACAGAATAATAATAATAATAATAATAAAACACTTTATTGCAAAAAGAAAACACAAAACAAAAAGAAGACACTACAAAAGAAGTATACAAAAGGCGGCCTTATTGCTAGGTAGCAGTTTCTTCCAGGCAACCTTGAGTGGAAAAATAATAATCGTCTGAGGACATAAAGGGGAAGGGGGAGTGGGTGCAATTTGAAGAACATTATAATATATTATATAGATATAATTAAAAAGAAATAGGAATAAAGTAAAGAAAATTTAATGATAGTAGGAGTAAGAGAGGAAATAAGATAGGTATTAAGAATAAGATAGGAGATGCGTTCGGACTTGATCACTAAAAGATTTAAGAGATGGAGCCTTCCTGATACCTTCTGGAAGAGCATTCCATAGTCGAACAGCATGCAAAGAGAAAGAATAGGAGAGGAAATCTGTGGAATGGGGTGGAAAAACAAGAGTAAGATTTGAGGAGGAGCGTAAGGTACATTGGGTGGAGGAGGTGTGATATCGGAAACACTCTTTAAGGTAGTGAGGAGTGGTTGGGTGGAAGAGGATGGAATAGAGAAGCGTAAGAGCATGTAAGTCCCTGCGCCGGCGAATTGGAAGCCAATTTAGCTTTGAGCGGAAATGCGACACGTGGTCAAATTTACGAAGATTAAAGATGAAACGGATACACATATTCTGCAGACGCTCCAGTTTGTTGAGCAAAACCTCCGAAAGATCCGTGTAACAGACATCAGCGTAGTCTATGACAGAAAGGAGAAGAGACTGGGCAAGAGTAATTTTGGTTTTAGTGGGCAGAAAGTTTCGTAAACGGTTTAATGAGCTGTATGCAGCAAATACTTTTTTTCTAAGAGCATCGACCTGAGGAATCCATGAAAAACAATCATCAAAAATTACGCCAAGGTTTCGAACAGATTTAGATAAAGGAACGACAGTGCCATCGAAAGTGATAGGAGGTAACTGCCCAAAATCAATCCTCGAGACGTAATATGGACTACCAATAATGATTGCCTGAGTCTTAGAAGGGTTTACAGTAAGCCCAAAAGACTTACTCCAATTGGTAATAGCAGCGAGATCGATATTGGTAGCCGATATTGCACTAGGGAGTTCAGAGAGAGGTGCCTGAGTATAAATTTGTAAATCGTCTGCATAAAGGTGGTGGGAGCTTGAAAGTGAATGTGTGATGGAGTTGATAAATACAGAGAAAAGCAAAGGAGATAAGACACCTCCCTGGGGAACTCCTGCATCGATGTTACACCATGCAGATAAAGAATCACCAACGCAGATGCGCTGCTGTCGTCCGATCAGGTAACTTCTAAACCAATCAGTTGCAGCTGGAGAAATGTTAAGAGATTGCAACACGCCAAGGAGTAGGTCAAAATCAACAGAATTGAAGGCATTACTGAAGTCTAGTAACGTCAACAATGTAAGTTGACGCTTTTCCATTCCCCGGCGTATGTCCTCCGTTATCTTAACCAATGCCGTGGATGTGCTATGGCCCTTGCGGAAACCAGATTGAAAAGGATTGAGGAGGTTATTTCTATGGAGATAGGCAGTCAGCTGGCCGAAAACTAGTTTTTCTAGGACTTTGGATAGGAAAGGGAGGACGGAAATAGGGCGATATTCGGAATAAATGGTGGGATTTCGTTTTTTGGGTACTAGAACGACATTCGCGTTTTTCCAAGAAGCGGGAAAAACACCAGTAGATATAGAAGTGTTGAGTATTTTGGTGACAACGGGAGTAAGGATATCAATAATAGGAAGGATCATTTTGCGACTAATAGAATCAGCACCCACAGCATTGGATTTGATAGAGAGTACAGATCTCTTAACATCACATTCCACAAAATGATTGAAAGTAAAGGAAAAATCAGGAGTTGGTAGAGTTGAAAGATATGCTAGTGTACTGTTTTTGCTATTACTATCGATAGGCACAGATGAGGAGAAGTGGCTATTAAGCCGATTCAAATCAATGTTTTCAGTACTGGTGCCATCGCGAGATTTACCAACACCCAGAGTTTTTAGAAACTTCCACACCTTTGCTGGATCATCTTCATTTTCATGTGTGGCGTCTTTGAGCATCCCTTACCGCAGTATTACAACGATTTCTGGCACGGTTATACTTCAATTCATTACTCTCCGAGGGATTATGCTTAAACTTGGCTTTAGCCCTGTTCCTCTTATTCATCAACCTTCGAATGTCGTCTGTAAGCCAAGGCGCAGGTAGGTGCTTGATTTTAACTGGTCGAATACGAGCATGCACGTCATATAACTCGGTAAGATGCTGGTTTAACATTGCCACTTGCTCCTCAACATTTTCCGAAATAAAAAGCGAATCCCAGTCAATATTTGCAGCATCTTCGAGAAGACGCTCATTATCAATTTTAGCAAAACTACGCTGAAGCTTGACGGTGGGTTTTAATTTCGGAGGACGAATGCAGTACGACACGTAGAGTAAATCATGGTAGGAGAATGCATCTGCAGAATATTGACCATGCTTAGCAGTCAAGGTCGAAGAGGAGACAATAATGAGGTCAAGTAGTGATGGAGTGCAGTTGGGAAAGTGATGTGTTTCCTGAAGTGGAAGGATGTGTAAGTTGGAGGAGTTAACAACAGACTGTAGTTTTTTTGCTCGGAAGTCGTTTTTTACGAGACAAGTATTAAAGTCACCCATTATAATAGTGTGGGGATAAGACGGAGAATAGTTTTCCAGGATGTGTTCGAGTGGCTCAAAATAGTCAACACGAAGTGAAGGGCTATAAAAGACACCTAGTAGAAGTTTAGTATGAGACAGGGATACTTCAAGAAGAAGATGCTCGGCGCTGTTTGGAGGTGGCGGTTGAGGAGACCTACTGAGGATAGAGAAAGAGATGTGAGAACGAAGATAAATTGCCACACCTCCATGTGAGGAACTCACACGGTCATTACGAATCAATTGGAAACCAGGCAGGGAATATGAAGTCGAAGAAAGACAGGGATTAAGGAAGGTTTCGGACACTAGGATAGCATGTATGTTCTTGTTATCGAACGTGGCTAGCATATCCGGAAAGTGTGCTGGGATACTCTGTGCATTGATATGTATGACATTAAAGTTTTTGGAGACATCCGAGAAGGTATCACTGAGTAATTCATTTAAAGGGCGATCTAAACTGTGAAAGCTGGAGTCAGAAGAGTTAGAGGAAGAGCAGGATAGAAAAAGATCAGTGACACTATCTAGCGATAAATTCATAGACTAAATAAATTAAGTATATCTATATAATAAGGGAGTAGTAAAATTAAACTAAATAAACTACATACAAAAGTACCTACAGGTTGACTGAAAGAAACAGCTGTTAAAAATAAGCAAAAAGAAAAAAAAAACACATTTACACATAAGATACAAATAGAAACAAATAATAAGACACAAATTTCACAAAAGCAGGAAAAAACAATCACAAAGCGTAATAGAGAAAGATTGGAAAAAAAATAAAACAAAGAAATTTATGCTAAACCAGAGACTAAAAGCGGCAGTCGATTATGTCTGACTAAAATAATAAAAAGTTTGTCGGCCCGTGCGTGACCAACTACCCCGCCTTAATCTGTGGTATGAATTGCACTACAGCACGGGTAGCATGACGAACCCGAGAAAGGTTTTGTCTACATCGAAACGTCAAATCTGACATTTCATCGTAGACAAATCTATTGTTCGACTGTCAATTATAGACTTTCGAGGTAGACAAAACTCCTCTCGGGTTCGTCATGCTACGCGTGCTGCACTACTGACCTCTATGACTTACACACTGGACAGGCTCTTTCTATACAAATGACAGCTAATTTTGTGTGGCAGTTTGAAGCGCCACTCCACTACGAGTGTCCCGAGTTGGTCCCGAGAACTAATTTTGAAATAATCATAACCAAAGTCAACTTATGAACATCACTAATTTTAGGTACATAGGACACTCGTTCTGCCTATAGCGCCAAAATGGCGATACTCAAATAGGCACAAAAATATTTCATGACAGTCAGTCCAGAGAAGTTAAATTTTTAGACATTAATTAATATTGACAGTAATAATTGTAATTGGAAATCGCATTTTAATCTTATTGTGAATAAATTAGATCGTTTTGTGTACGTTTTAAACAGAGTGAAACATGTTTCATCAAAGAAAGCACCGCTTATGGCCTACCATGGCTGTGTTTCCTCGGTTCTGCGATATCATATCGCCGATATGGTATAGTCTTGTGGGGAAACTCACTGGATAGGATATGCATCGGGCTTTTAAATTGCAAGAAAATAGTTATTTGTTATACAAGAGAGCAAAATCATTTTTCGCTGCGAGTGCCTAATTTAAATCACGAACTAGCGAAGTAGTCTAAAATTGAATCACGAGCGTAGCGAGTGATTCAAATATAGACTACTAAGCACAGTGAGTGATTTAAAGGCACGAGACATCAGAAAATTTTGCTCTCGTGTTAAACATACAACTTTTCACCTCTACCAGCGAGAAAAATGTTACAGGTCAGAAAAACAACATTGAAGGCAACATTTAACAATAAAAAAAACATCAAAATTAATAATTAAGAGTGAAATTGGTGCAATTATGCAAGTTGAAGGTAACTGTTTGCATTGCGTTCAAAAACTGCACTGCATGTAATTTTTATGAAAACCAAACATGATATTAGTAAGCGATATAATGTTCACTTCATACTATTTATTTTAAATATTGCGTGTTTAATAAAAAGCAATAGTAGCACAATCGTATTTATCTAATTTGTTATTAGAATTCATTAATTTTTCTTATTTTATATTTATATCATGCATGCGACCTCATTTCGTCCATACTCTTTATTTCGAACCTTTGGTATCCGTGTATTTCTTTTTTAAGCTTTATATTTCATGTCCATCGACATAAAGCTATCTATCTATCTATCCTTTTTGCTCATATTAACTTTAAAAGTCTCATCCTTGTCACTCTATTTCTTTTTTCTTAATTATTTCAAAAGTTGGTGTAAGAAATTAAAAAAGCACTTTGCCTAACGCTCGCAGCAAAAATCGATTTTGCTGCGAGTTTTTAGGCGCCAAAAGCGCCCTTTTCGAGCTGGGCCCTATTTCTCAAAACTTATTAGACTAATAATATTAGTCCATGAACTATTATTTTTTACAAGTTTAATAATGTACGTTTCTCGAAGCTACGGTAATAAAATATTAGTTATTAGTTACCAACTAATAAATATTTAGAGATTAAACGAACTTACCTGAAGTGAAGTTCTATCTTAATTATACGAAGGCTTCGTCCGAAGAGATTAGCTTGATTTAACACTTGTAGTACGCCCTAGTAATCGCCAATTTCACACTATATTGAGAATATACCTACTTATAAATTAAAAAAGTAATAAAAGAAAATTATTATTTTTTAAATTTTAAAAGTGGGTAGTCAACACCGATCTGGCTCAAGCGCCCATCATAGCTGTCATTTAGTTTAGAGTATTATATTTTTCGAATCATATAGGGGAGTAGGTAATAACTTTTGGGAGGGAGGGAAGCTAATCTCTTCGGACGAAGCCTTCGTATAATTAAGATAGAACTTCACTTCAGGTAAGTTCGTTTAATCTCTAATTATACTTCATGCTTCGTCCTCAAGATTAGCTTGATTTAACACTTGTAGACGTTTAGAGACTAAGTGTTCGAAAAATATGCAAAAATTGTAATATATAGGCTACTGAATAATATAGATTGAAATTATAACTTAACTTATACTATCTTGCTTCTTTATTTTCTCAACATAGAAACAAAAAGCAATAAAAAAGTATTATTTGTTACATAAAAAATCAACATCGCTTATGAAATAAACGAAAAATATTTTGATTAAGCACTCAAAACAGTGGTGCCAAATTTTTTATCACAATTGCTGTTTACTGGCCTGTTATAAAATTTGGCAAACGTATGTGATTCTGAAAACCAACCTGCAGTTTTATAATCTGGTCTATGCTAAAACCTAAATTTTGCGCAGCTGACGTAGCAGCATACCGGGTATTATGCGCAGTGAACGTAGAAATATCAATTCCACTTAAATTACCACTTAAAAACTGTTCACTGTGCTAATACCGAGTGGACGTGTGCCGCTGTCGCTCCGATTATCTAAATTATCTGATCGCAAAACTTTATCCTAAGTACGCAGTGATAAGTTTTAAAATTAAGTGACTCGTATGAGTATATTTAAATTCCGCTGCACCGTGTTGGCTGAGGTAGGCGTCTCCACACTTCGAGTGAAAGAGACGGGCTCCTGCGACAAATAATTCGTCTCGCTTCCACCACCGCACCGTAAGTAATTTTTGCATACGCTTGCGCGCCGGTGCACACAACTGCCAATTCTACCATCTGTTCCTGTTTGCAAAGATTAATCATCGCAGAACGGCAACGATGTTCCACTCGCCTGATAAACAATATAGCTCGAACCCAGATTTGTCTTCCTCTTCATCGGGACACGTCACAGTACGTAAGCGCAAACATGATGAGGATATCCATGAAGCGTTTAGTACATTTTCTAGGGAAATCATAATAGCACTAAAAGAGCTGAGAACAGATTTTGATAATAATCTCTCCAAAATTAACGATAACGTAAACAATGTGATAGGAAGCGATATTGCGAAATTAACGGAAACTACTCTGGACATAAAAAAAGAAATGAAAAGTATACTTGAAGAGCATAACAAATTAAAAGTATCTGTTAAGAATTTGTCAACAAAACAGTCGGATTTAAAAAAAGAAATAACTGAACTGCAAACTTCAGTCCAATATAGCTCTGATCAACAAGATGAAGTCCTGAAGAAAATTGACTTCTTATCAGCAGAAGTTAAAAAGATTGAGCCATTGAAGCTGGAAATAGTTGAAATAAAGGAACAGAATCGTGCACTGAGGCTGGAAGTTAATAATAACAACCAACGAGATAGAATGATGAATCTGGAATTGACTGGAATTCCTAAAAACAAGAATGAAAACTTGGACGAGATATTCATAAATGTTGTGAAACTGTTGGGGATTCAAATTACAGCTGATGATTTCGTTCACGCAGGTCGTGTGTCCCCCAGATCGACGATTAATGGTAGACCTAGGGTCATAATCGCTAAAATGAAGACGCGACTACTCAAGGACAACATTATATCCAGCGCTCGCAAGAATCGTCTGACATCGCAAGACTTAGGTATCACGGGAAACGCACTTCCGATATACATTAATGAACATCTTACCTACACAAACAAACAACTATTGAGGAAATGCAAAGAAATAGCGAAAGCTAAACAATACCAATTTGTGTGGGTAAAAAACGCAAGGATTTATACGAGGAAGAACGATCTTACCCCGGCTCTGCCAATAAACAGCGAAGAAGACCTCTTAAAACTTACCTAACAAAGTTTCAGACTCTTGAGTTAATAGCACTGGTTATGCATTTACTTCTAATTGCTAAGTTAATTAAAGTTTATGTTAAAGTTGAAGCTGTCGTAACTAATATATATCTGAAATCAAGGAGGGTAATATGTTGTACGTTATTACTATATTTTACAATATATTATATTACATTTGAAATCGCGAGTGCGCTTCATATTATGTTGTTTGTTAGTTTGATTAGTTTATATAATAATGATTGTGGTTTTAATGATATTTATTATTTCTTAGAGTTGCTCAGCGCTTCATTATGTCGCTTCAATTGTGTTAGGGGTTGCCTCACTGTCAATAGTTATTCTCTGACATTACACGTTTTTTACTCGCTAGCTAGATACTGCGTTCTATGCACAGTGAAAGAACAAACGGTTCACGAACTACAGTTATCTCACATGATTAGTGACCAATTTATGGATTGCATTACATTAACTCGCCAGTCCAGAGCCTGTAAAGTATGATGGAAAGTAAATCACTGATTTGTGTTAATCAACTGATATCTCATCATTGGATGACACGTAAGTACTTACACCCTACCCCTATTAAAACGGTATTTAAACAGCACCATTTTAGATAATAATCGTGAAACATACTCTGTTTGTCTTCATTTTGTTTAAATAGGTAGCATCGATTATTGTGATAACACACAATACCTAAAAACGAGTCGCACGCGCGCCCGCCCGGCCGCCATCGCCAGTCAGCTGCATTCCGGTCGTTCACCCAGGGCGCACGTGAAATTAAAACTACTTTAATGTTTGGATACTCGTACAAAAAAAATATTTATTTTCACGTTTAGTATTGTTTATGTTGAATATTGACTTGATAATCCAATATTCAACGAATAATATTAGGATGATTGAAAAATTAAAAAAAAAAAAAAAAAAAAAACCGGGATTTTTTTTTCCATTTTTTTTATGTTCTATACACTTGACCTAATCACTACTTGCTCGTTCTCCGGTATAATAAAACACCTCCTTATATATATTTTCCAGATTCTAACTTTCGTTAGCAAACCACTTTTCAAGACAATTTAAAATCTGTGCTATATTCCAGACTTCATTAAATTTAGGGGATGGAGGTCTGGTACGAAAAACTCCTTTTTTATTTTTTTATTTTTTTTATTCACAACGGGGTAGCACTTAGCCTTCATCACACCTGATGATAAGTGGTGATAAGGCTAAAGGTGGAAGCGCACTACTCCCGGAATCCTCAATAACTGAGGAACTGGCTATCTTATCACTAACTGCCGGAACACAATAATGCTGACAACATCATTGTTATGTCGTCAGACTTAGATAAGATGGTGGTAGCTAGCCAGGCAGACTAAGAACAAGTCCTACCACCAACCAAACCGAATACAATATGTACCTACCCCCACTGGGAATCGAACCCGGGACCTCTGGGTTTGAAATCGGTGGTATGAACCACTAGACCACAGAGGCGGCTCCTTTAATAAATCTTTTTATTTCTAGATTTAGTGATATATCAATTTTAGTTATTAAAGCGACGAAACGTTCGCGTGGAAGACCACCCGCCACATGGTTGACGACGATCGAAAAAGATCTAAAAGATGCTCATTTAGATAAGGACGCAGCACAAAACCGTGCTAAATGGAGGATGCGGACAAGGAAGGCCGACCCCAAGTAAATGGGACCAGGTCTAGTAGGAAGAAGAAGAAGAAAGCCAAAGCAGAATGATAACAGTTAATTGTGCCATACTGAGCGCCACTGTTTAAAGCAGATGCAAAAAATTTTGTATATCGGGAATTGATACTTTCGTATAAGTTTAGTTTATTTTGTTGACAATAAATAAACCACTTTTAATAGCAAACTTCGTATTGTTTATACGAGTTATCCAAAAAAGGGGTTAAGCATGACGTCCAGAGAAAATTATTTGACGCCTCTTCGTATCATCACCATCACCAGGGCAATGGAGTAGCGCATTTGTTTGCGGCTGGAATTTGTAGACAAAATTAGGTTTGAATCTGCTTTGAAAACGAATTGTTTACTTATTAAAAAACTCTTAAATAGTGGATACCACGTTTATGTGGACCAAAATGGAACAACTATTATATCTGTGGCATTGTCAGAGATAATCTTTTTTAAACATTTAGGCATCATTGTGAAAGGAGGAGAAACATTAAAATTTAATTTCGACCACGACACTGAAAAAAAAACATTTACGGCGTATGCATCCGGATCCTTATGCCATGGATATATATCTTGGACATTTATTATTTTTAACGACTAGCGTATCAATGAAAATATCTATGAAACTTTTCAACAATTTGTTGAAAGGCATAACCAGCTAGCTGCCATTCTTGGTCTGCCTGCATAGTATTATCTGAAGATCGAATATGAGATGCAAAAATGTAAAGATTTTTACGTTTACGCCATTGCCAGAGGTCTTTTGCGATCTCTGTCAGGTGTGGGGAGTGTATATCACCCATACGGTTTACGTAGGAAATTACCGTGGTATTGTCAGTTCGTAGAAGTACTTGATAGTTAGTATCTTAACCAATAAACGCAGCAAGAATTCCTAAATAATTTATTGTCTGCTACTTTCTTTTACACTCCATAAACCACTAGCTCTGTCGACTCCACATGCAATTCCCCACCCCGTAGTTGAGGCACCTGAAAAACTTCCAGGTCATACTTGTCTATTTTTATTTTGGTGCGGCTCCACCAATAGAAATCCTGTTCCAAGTAACAAGGTATATCCATGTACTAATTATACATATTTCAAATAATTTAGTATACAACCAGCTGCATTTCACGGCGGGACAGGCGGATATTAACAGTCCAATAAAACTAACAAATTCTCTAATTTTACACCTTTTTAAGTTAGAAAACTTTTGTATTGCAAATTTAATTTTGGCAAAGTGACCTAGAATTTCTTTTAGTTTAAACTATATTCTAAGAACTTACAAGACTGAGAAGGTATAAAATTACTTTTATCGGTATTTATAATGAAACCTAAGCTTGTAAGCAACTTTACGGTATCTTGTAAGTTTTAAGACCCTTATATTAGACAGAGGTCATCCAAATATATTGTTAACAGGTAACCATATAATCATGAGTATTTCATGACCGGTTTCATGATAACTTTAGTAAAAAAAGGAGCTGTGTTTAAACCAAATAATAAGACATTAAATTCATATGCTTTTTGATCAAATTGGTATCTTAGATATTTTCGGTCTTCCTTGTGAATTTTTAACAAAAAGTATGTCTTTCAGGTCTACTTTGCACGGTTACAATCTCTCGGTATCAATTTTATTACTGTTCTTAAATCCTTGAGTTTAAAATGTCTTGAGTCAATAAATTTATTTAGTGATAAGTTTAAGATGAAGCGCATTTTCCCATTTGGCTTGGGTACTAAAAAATAGTTGATAGATATTGATCAGATTCAGAGATCTCTGAAATTGCAGAGACAGCAAATTTTTTATTTCGTGTATGAAAAGAGCCTTTTCCTTTTCACTACATTTTTGGGTTGACGGTGATACAGGTTGCATCGGCTTTCGATTGAAGGGAATCTTATATCCTTTTTATGAAAAAGAACCAGTGGGTCCTTGGTAATCATTAAAAATTCTTTATAGAATAATGATAAACGACCTGCATGCGTTAACGTATTTAGCGTCGGCTGTTGTTCTGTCTCTGCCACGGATACTGCGACTGCTTCGATAAGTTGATGAGCCGTCTACGCGTCGAAGTCGTTGCAGGCTCCTTCGTCCTGGGAGGGCCCGTCGGCCTGCGACTAGGACCCGGACCCTTCCAGTTTAAATTTCGCGAAGAACTGTATAACTTACTTATTAGGAAACTTTTGTGTCGTTGATTGCTTTGGGTCTGTGCTAGACTTGTTAATAGCTTTAGCTGATTTTTTGTTTTCCCTTAAGATTTCGCCGAATAATTGTTTATCAATTTTGATTTTTTGAAGAGAATCCCTTAGATCCATCTTCACGGCATTCAGAAAAAAATTGTAAATTGAATTAGAATGTTGACAATCACACATAATTTTTGCCAAATCCATAAGTGTTTTAGCAAGGCTGTATTTTTCTCATTTGCAGACAATATAATAGTATAGATTTTACCAGACAAGTGTTTCCAGCAGTCGATTCCTTCTGTTTCAGTTGAATGGCCTTATTGTGTTTAGCAATAATATCTGAAACAGCTGCTTTAATTTTAGGATCAAGCTCAGGTGGGTCAATCAATTTGCAATTTTCTGGGGTCATGTACTTACGAGTTCTTTACGCAATTCTTTGTTAATACCTGTTGTGACCCAGTGCTGGAAAACTCCAGCACTCCTGACTGAAGTAGGGTCAGTACCTAATATTTCTAATACTTCACTATCTAAGTGTATGTTTTCTGTTTCAAGAGCAGACGTTTGATCTGAAGGTAGATCACGCTTCGGAGCCTCAGTCGACGAATGACCATCCTGTATATTTGTAATGTTTTCAGACTGGGATGTACTGGGGATTGGTTCCAAGTACTTGTTCTAATTGTCCTTCAGGTTAACCCTTAGAACATGGTGCGTCGAGGTCAACTATGACCTCTTGGTCGTATGTAAGGGACAGAGTAAGCCTCATGTTCATACAATTTTAGCATGTCAGTATAATATTGTAAGAGATAGTCCCCAGTTATAACAACACGTACTGTCCGCAAACAACACTTAGTAGTACCTTATAACAGTCCCGTTGTACTGTTTGTAGGACCCAGTGACTGCAGTGTATATAATGATGATTATGTTATCCTTATTTGAGATTATGTATTGCTTAACCTTAGGTATGCAATTAAATTTCGTAAGAGACAGTCCCAGTTCGAAAAAAAGTACTGTCCGCAAACTATTGAAAATCGACACATCATAATAAGCATAATACTTTAGAGTACATAGCTGTTTTTTAGCTTAGTCACTTATGTAAATTATTTTCAGTAAGAAGCAGTCCCAGTCAAAGAAAGTACTGCCCGCAAACTGTTTAACAGTACCAGTTCAAAAGAAAAGTACTGTCCGCAAACTATTGAAAATCGACACATCATAATAAGCATAATACTTTAGAGTACAAAGCTCTTTTTTAGCTTAGTCACTTATGTGAATTATTTTCAGTAAGAAGCAGTCCCAGTTCATAGAAAGTACTGCCCGCAAACTGTTTGAAATCTACTTATACGAGAACTTGTAAAAGTCTGTGACGAACTAATGCATTTATGTTCAATTATAACTTTAAAATTAATTAATAATTTTGTTACACTTTATTGAAAGTATTTATTTTACAAACTTAGTAATAAGTAGGTAGTTAAATAGTCAAACCGTTTTATCGTTGAACGTAATTATCGTTTGCATTTTTTGCGAAACGTTAGAAAACCAGGTCACTGAACTTCAATATGCAATATAATATGTCAAGGCCAGTGACTTATAAATGTATAAAAATACATAACGTACCTTAAGATAAGGACGACGAGCGATAGAATTGTTCCGATAACTCAGAACAAGATAAATCTCACCGGTGGTGGTGCTTCTTTTTTCGCTCCAACTTTCTCTCCAATCTTATAATTTTTCGTTTTATGTGTTCACAGTTATCTTTTTTGCGTTTGGGCATCCTAAATAATCACTTTTAACAACAACTAACAACTTTTTTAACACAATTTAAAAACTAGATGTGAATCGGCGACGCACTAGAAAGCGAAATGACAGCTATGATGGGCGCTTGAGCCAGATCGGTGTTGACTACCCACTTTTGAAATTTAAAAAATAATAATTTTCTTTTATCACTTTTTTAATTTATAAGTAGGTATATTCTCAATATAGTGTGAAATTGGCGATTACTAGGGCGTACTACAAGTGTTAAATCAAGCTAATCTTGAGGACGAAGCATGAAGTATAATAGCTAATAATATTAGAGTCAATATGGTTTTGGTTTCATGAATAAAAAGATAATAAATTACACTAGTAAAATACACCAATAAAGCTATTAGTCTCGGAAGGTTTGTAAAAAATATTAGTCGAAACTATTAGTTTATTTTACCAAACAAATTTATAAAATGTGGACCGATTCGGATGCTTCCGACGGTGAAGAAGGTTCTCAGCTTGTCTTATTTTGTCAAAACGTCTAAAAAGCTCCCAAACAGAATTACTTTCGCTTTAATAATTATGCTTCTTAAAACATTAACTTGAGATCCATTTTACATATTATTATTATAAGCTAACTAGCTATCCGCCCGCGTGGACTACACGACGTTATCCCGCGGGAATGTGATATTTTCCCGGTTTAAAAAGTAGCCTATGTTCCTCTCCAGGCTACAAAGTATACCTATGTGCCCCGTTCAGCCGTTTTGGCGTGATTGAGTTAAGTAAGTACAAACATCTAAACTTTCACTTTAATATTTGTAGGATTTCTACGCACCAATCTGCTTTTACCGCCAATGTAACATAAGTTAAAAGCGAACACAAAATACTTTCCAATTCCAACAATGACACATATTACATACAGGGCAAACTGATAACCTCATTCTTTTTGAAGTTGGTTAAAAAGTGGCAGGAACTTTTTCCGGTTTTTTCAGTAGGTAAGAAGGCGTGGCATTAGTAGTTGGTGCATTCAGCCTAGCCAGACTAATATTTTTTATTAGTCTACCAGTATTAGTTACCAGTCTAATCATTATTTTTGAGAAACAGAAAATATTAGAACTCGTAAATTTTTCACTAGTAACTAATATTCATCATTAGTTTTATTTTTTTTCTTCTTTGTTTGTACCGCATTCGCTGATTTCTTTTCCCTAAAGGTTGACTGGCAGAGAATGCTTTAAGCGTTAAGTCCGTCTATTGTACTTTACAAATGTATTTTGTGCATTAAAGTTATATAAAATAAAATAAAATAATAACGAATATACTAGTAAACTAATAGTTTCGAGAAATAGGGCCCTGGAGTGGTGAAAAATGTATACCTACGTACCTACTATTTGTGGTGCTGGCTATTTGGATAGTTGTAATGTAAACCACTTTTCAAATCGTTAAATATCTTGCCCTTACCTTGCCTATCTATACTTAATATTATAAAGAGGAAAGATTTGTATTTTTGTATGTAACGAATAAACTCAAAAAGTACTGGACCGATTTAGAAAATTCTTTCACCGTTAGAAAGCTACAGTCTTCCCGAGTGACATAGGCTATACTTTATCCCGATATTCCCACGGGAACGGGTACCACGCGGGTGAAACCGCGGGCGGCTCTTAAGATCGACTCAGAATCGGTAACTGAACAACTTTCTCCTAGAAACATGGGTCGAAATACGACAAAAATTTCTGGACTTCCCATACTAAATCGATCACATAATCAGTCTGATTTGTATGAAGAGTCAAAAAATTTTTGTCATATTTCGACTTATGTTTCTAGGAGAAAGTTGTTCACATACCGATTCTGAGATGATCTTAAAAATTTGTGCACCGATAAAAAAATTATCCTGTACATACGAGCTCCTGTGTCTTAGTAAAAAAACATAGCTCCTCATAAAAAAATTGTGACTTGAATTACAGAGGCAGAAATGGAAAGAAGTTGTGCATTCCGAACCAACACTGTCTCTATATCTCAAAAATTACTGTTTGGGTATGGTAATAAATAATGTGCCGGACTTGCCCTTTAATAAATTCAAAGGCAAACTAGGTATTTAAATTACTATTGGAAAAGACATTTTATTCTGTTAATTACTTTTTAAATGATGAAACAATTTGGCATGTAATTAATTTTGAAAATGACATTTTAACTTACATCTATTTGTTTACTTACTATTAAAATTCAATTGAGTTTATATTGTAATTGTCATTTTATTGTTCTCTTATTGACATTTACGAATTTAATAGATAAATAAATTGCATTTTGTGGCAATTAAATTATATTTGCATGTCTATATATTCCACAAGATATATTATGCTGGAGAATAATACCTAACTATATTTAAGTAATATATTTATACAAATAAATGAATTTTAATTTTTAGTTTTTTTGCATTAACAATGCAATTTTTATTACTTGCTGAAAAATGGAAAATTATTTAGATTGTGAGACGGGTAGATTTTTTCTAAATACTTACTTCATTTTCCATTTTTCAAATAAATGAAATTTAATTGAGTTGACGTTTCAAGTTCATTAGCTCTTTTAGTTAGCTGCAATAAGGGTTTAACAGACATAATGAGTATTTACTCACAAAAATATACTTACGTGTAATTTAAAAAGAATAAAATAAAAATAAAATGCAAAATTTTAAGCCACAACTATACTAATATACCCAAATACCTATAACGCCAAATTTTTTGTATGCGCATAATTTAATATCCACAGATCACACGCTAACTAAAGCCGCTAGAGGCTAGAATCGACATCAAATAGGTGTGGCCACACGTTAGCGCCAATTTCGCGCATATTTTAGTGCGCAATTTAATGAACGCTAATCATGCCGTTATTAACGACATTAGGCGTCACACAGGTGAAGCCCCGGCATAATTAATAACCTATCATACTGGGGCCACACTATGGGGATATGCCGATGTTCAACTTCGCTTGAATTGTCGCGAGAATTATTGCTTTAAATTTATAGCCATAGTGTGGCCGCTCGATCGCAAAAAGTCACGCGATAATCGCCACTCGAGCTATCGGCATAAGGCATACGGCGGGCGTAGTGAATGCCGTAGTAAAATTATCGCTTTAATTTTCGCGAGAACGTGGCTACACTGTGTTGGAATTTGGCATATCCCGATGTCTATTGGCGTATTCCCATAGTGTGGCCGCACTTGGCTAAATTTAGCATCTAATTAAGCATACATTGCTTGTTTTGATTGCATCACTTGCTACAAATGAGCTCAAAGAAAGCAATGTATGCTTAATTAGATGCTGAATTTAGCCAAGTATAAATTAACCCTTAACCCCTTAGATGGGGAATTTTCAAAAATCCTCACGTCGGGGGACCACAAAAAATGTGGTGTTTGGGTACCTATATTATATTATTACCTATGTGGCTTAAATTTTTTATTTTTATTTCTTTCTTTTTAAATGACACACATATTTTTGTGAGTAAATACTCATTATGTGTGTAAAATCCAATATACAGAGTGTTTTTCTATAAGTGCAATACCTCTTAGGTGGTGATTGTACTCATGAATATGAACAACTTTGGTAGGTATTAACAAATTGTAAGAAACAGCTGATTTTTTTTGTTGAGTAAGAAGAGTAAAGTAAGAGAGTGTGCTATTTACAAAGTTCGAGCTGAAGCTTCCTAAAGATATACAATTACGAGTGTTAAAAATATGTAAAAAACATAATTATCATTTTGTCACATTGAAGCGTTCTGCGAACTGTCAAATAATGTCAAAAGTCAAAGTCAAAAAATCTTGAAAAATGGAAAATGAATTATTTCCATTTTTCAATAGGTAAGTAATAAAATTTGCATTGTGAATGCAAAAAAGTAAAAATTTAAATAAGTAAAAAAAAAAATTTTTTACAAGATTACATAAGATAAAATTAATGCTTATGAAACGACAAATTTTTTTTACCCACCACCTGTTATGGACATCTTTTAATTTAACTGACAAGAAAAACAGGCGAATAAAACTCATCAGCTTTAACAGAAGCAACGCATTTACAAAATAATAATGTCGTTGCTAGACAAAATGGTACAATAATATTTATACCTACAAAAATCTAATGCTGTAGGAAAGTTTTCTCATACTTATTTACAGGCGTACCGGTTTTGGCCACTGTACCGGTTTTGGCCACTTTTTGCTCTAAAAGTTTTCTAAACAACTTTTAGCCATTTTTGATAAAAGCAATTAAAATAAGGTATTTTAAGGTAATAATAACAACCGTTAAGCCCCCAGAACGAACAAGTTTAAAAACGTTCTTTCAAAAGTGTCAATGTACGATGTATTTGTCATGGTCGCCGACCATGGTCGGCCAACTTGTACTGGGGGCTTTAGAATTCCTTATGTCATAAGATTTTTTTTCAATAAATTCCATTTTCTGTTTGAAAAAATGTTTTGTATGAAAATTTAAAGAAATTTGTTTTCGATGAAAGACTTTATAAATCTTTGTTTTTTACAATTAAATTGTTCTTTTGCAATTGACTGGTTTCTAGCGCATTAGAATATATTGATTTTACCTGGGTTTGGTTTTGATTTTTCGCAATACTTACAAAAGTTTAACTATCAGTACGTGGCCAAACCGATACATTTGGCACCTCTCACACATTGTGTGTAATATAAAAAAACTATTTTACTTTTATAAATTTGAAAAATGTACCTTCAAAGGTATATAAATTATCTATAATTAAAGATATAATTTGTGTCTTAAATGCTTAAGACATTTAGTACTTAGTGCTTAAAAGTCAAAAAATCCTTAAAGTGGCCACAAAGGGTACCTCTGCCCTACTTACTTTTCTATTATATATCTTACTTTTGCCCCCATGCATTTTTTATCGTTTTTTGGGGAACTGGGTGAAATGGTCCCGACCTAGGTGACTGATCACCCGTCCGGCTTCGCTGGCGTCCCCCCTATAAATAATAATATAAATAATAATGCCCCCCCCCCCCTTAAATCCGCCCTTGTATAGCGCCATCTCGCTTACAATATTACTATAATATTGTTTAGTAGCTCGCAGAAAGGCCCCTGAAACAAAACTGTGATACAAAAGTCATTCAATATTGTAATATGTCGTAGTCCAATGTTGATTACATATTATTGCTCGTTGGACATGGACTTTGAGCATTCTTATCGCTTGGATAGGTAAATTGTTTAGAGCGGTTAGTTGTGCAACGATAAGGTGACGTGTCGATTCATTTAAATTAGGTACCACATAACTTTATTGATTTGAGAATAGTTTAGAATTGAGCCGTCCGGCCCAGACGCCGGATTTTATTTTTTACCACACTTTTATTAGCTTCACATGTAACTATAATCGCGAGCAAAAGTATGGAATCACTTACTTGGAATTGACTCTGCGCGATCTTGAGTACTTAATAACTAGTTAAGAATAATAAAAATGGTACCATTTTAAAGGTTAAACTGTTAACTTTAAATTGATACCAAATTCATTTAAATCACATCAGTATTTAAGGAGATATCCCGGATAAGGTGAAGGAGTAAGGAAAACATAAGGAATATGAAAAAAATATAAATAAAGAAAACAACAAAAATTTACTAATAAAATTTTTATTTGTCCTTTAAATCAAGTTTCAATATTTAGTGTTCCCTCCTCTCGCCTTAATAACTGCTCGAAGACGGTTCTTCATTGACCTAATCAGCCTCTGTATCGATTCTTGCGGGATACCTTCCCATTCCTCTATCAAAGCAGATTTCAGCTCATTCACACTTGAAGGAGCAGGATTTCTAGAACGAACCCTCCTCTTCAGTTTATCCCACACGTGCTCAATGGGATTCAAGTCCGGGCTGAGCGCTGGCCAGTCCAATGTGGCGATACCGACTTTTTCGAGGTATTCAGTTGTGGCATACGGGAAATGTGACAGCGAGCGTTATCGTGCATAAGGAGGAAGTCATCACCGATATATCCCGCATTGGGAACGACATGTTCCAGCAGAATATCGGAAATGTAGCGGTCTGAAGTTAGACCGTCTCCTCGTCCCCCGCCAGGAACGAAAACAAGCTCCGTTTTACCGTCGAAGGAAATGCCGGCCCACATCATACAAGAACCGCCCCCATAAGCCACCGTCTCAGCGAAACAGCACTGCGCAAATCGCTCCCCAGGCCGCCTGTAGACCCGACCCCTTCGGTCGCTGCCATGCAAACACATTCTGCACTCGTCGGAGAACAGGACACGCCTCCATTGCTCAACCTCCCAATCAAGATGGGAGCGAGCAAATTGAAGGCGAGCTTGTCGGTGACCTGCCGTCAGTTTCGGGCCTGTGGCAGGCCTTTTTAGAGTCAAATTAGCTTGCTTAAGTCTTCGACGAACTGTCCACTCGCTGGCAGCTACCCCACGAATATTTCGGAGCTCCTGTTGGACGTCGACACCAGTCAAATGCCGATTTCGGAGAGAGGTTGACACGATAAAACGGTCATCCCTCTCCGATGTGCACCGGCGCCGTCCAGATCTTGGTCTCGGGATAAAGCCACCAGTCTTTCGAAAGCGTTTATAAACTTTCAAAACACAGGACTGGCTTATGTGGAGCCGACGTGCTACAGCCCGCTGGCTGAGCCCTTCTTGCAATAGGGCGACGATTTGCGCTGCTTCTGTAGGTGTAGTATCCATTGTCGTCCAAGTTCAAGGGTCAAAATAGCGGAGATGTGTACCGGTCAACGTGTGAAAGCCGACTAATAAAGAAAATCCGATAACACGTGCTTTTATAGGGGGTCAATAGGCCGCAACTCGCGACGTATCAAACAATTGAAACATATCTTTTTCCTTACTCCTTCACTTAATCCGGGATAGCTCCTTAAATACCGATGTGATTTAAATGAATTTGGTATCAATTTAAAGTTAACAGTTTAACCTTTAAAATGGTACCATTTTTATTATTCTTAACTAGTTATTAAGTACTCAAGATCGCGCGGAGTCAATTCCAATTAAGTGATTCCATACTTTTGCTCGCGAGATGTAAGAAAATCTTGAAATTCAATTTTAACCTACTACTAAGTGTCGTATTGATTTGAAACTTTTCAAATCTATATGAATCCGATGACAATACAATAATTTGCTACCATCGAACTGATCTGATGATGGAGTCAAGAGGTAGGCAATAGAACTCTTCAATGGCTGCTAGGAAACTCTTCGAGTTTAGGCTCATTTGTTTTGTTCTGATGAGACCTATTCGCTACACTTGATGGTGAGGGTCTGATGATGGAGCAGGGAGGAAGCCTGCGGCACTTCTTAATGACCACTAGGAAACCCCTCGAGTTTGGGCTCCATTGTTTCGTTCTGATGAGACTTATTGGCTACACTTGGCGGTGAGGGTCTGATGATGGAGCAGGGAGGAAGCCAGTGGCAGTCCTTAATGACCAATAGAAAACACCTCGAGTTCTGGCCCATTTGCTTCGTTCTGATGAGACCTATTCACTACACTTGGTGGTCAGGGTCTGATGATGGAGCAGGAAGGAAGCCAGTGACACTCCTTAATGACTAATAGGAAACCCCTCGAGAGTGGGATCATTTGTTTCGTTTTGATAAGACCTATTCATTACACTTGGTAGTGAGGGTCTGATGATGGAGCTGGGAAGAAGCCAGTGAAACTCCTTAACGACTACAAGAAAACCCCTCGAGTTTGGGCTCATTTGTTTCGTTTTGATGAGACCTATTCGCTACACTTGGTGGTGAGGATCTGATGATGGAGCAGGGAGGAAGTAAGGGTTCGGCTAGCGCATCCGGTAACTAATAGACTCTACTTGAATATTGTAAAATTTAATACTTACATACAATTATGCCTTTAAGTTATAATGTTTACGGGGTGGGCAGACACGTGAATGGACTGTGAAATCGATTACAATCCATCCATAGCTTTCCATTTATTAAACTAAAAAGTAAAAACTAAATATGTAGTTTAAAAAACTAAACAAACACACTTTTATAGGAACAGACTAAAAAGTACAAAATAACCGTCTATTCAGTAACTGAAATTAAAAAGCGTGGTGCGCCCTTTGCAAAGCATGCATTCAAGTAAGTACTTCATATTGACCACGCGCACCACGCTTTTTTATTTCAGTTACTGAATAGACGGATATTTTGTACTTTTTAGTCTGTTCCTATAAAAGTGTGTTTGTTTAGTTTTTTAAACTACATATTTATTTAATATTTTTTTCCGCCAACTGGGCCCACTTTTGGTATACACAAAAGATATATTGTTTAAATAAATCGAATTCTTTTTTTTATCCACTACGGGGTAGCACTTAGCCTTCATCACACCTGATGATAAGTGGTGATAAGGCTGAAGGTGGAAGCGCACTACTCCCGGAATCCTCAATAACTGAGGAACTGGCTATCTTATCTCTAACTGCCGGAACACAATAATGCTGAAAACATCATTGTTATGGCGTCAGACTTAGATAAGATGGTGGTAGCTAGCCAGGCGGACTAAGAACAAGTCCTACCACCAACCAAACCGAATACAATATGTACCCCCACTGGGAATCGAACCCGGGACCTCTGGGTCTACAATCGGTGGTATAAACCACTAGACCACAGAGGCGGTTAATTCTAGTACAGTTATAAGGAAAAGCATTTGAAATCAAAGAGATTTTTAAGAAAGTCATTTATATTTATACATGGATCTGTCTTTAACAACATTTTACATTAAAGTACAGAAATTATTGTAATATTACATACTTAGTCCAATCAATGTTGTTTACATTTTATTGCTCGTTGGACATGGACTTTGGGCATTCTTATCGCATGATAGGTAAATTGATTAGAGCGCCGAACGGTTAGTAGTGCGACGATAAGGTGACGTAGATTCATTTAATACCTTCGGACCCGAATTAATAAAACTACTTAGATCAAAATAAATGGAATATAACTACCTACCTAGTCAAATTTTTATTTTTATTTTTATTTAAAAATTACTTACATTAACACAGATTACGCTTTATATATAATAATTTTTTTATTAAAGTTCAGAATACACTCCAAGAATAAAATTACTTAGGTATACTTACTTATTTTTACCGTAAGTATTTTTTAAACAAGCATTAAAATGTTATGTCCATTGAAATGGACATCAGGACAGGACCGAAGGGGTTAAATTACCACATATCTTTATTGATTTGAGAATGGTTTAGAATTCTGTCGATAAGGCGCGGGCGGTACGAAGTTCGCCGGATCAACTAGAGTTAGGGCGTTTGTGCACTACCACAGAATTTTACCGATCCGGAAAAAAACGGATGCTTGTATTTAATTAATTACTAATATAAATGATTAATTATTAAAATACAAGCATCCGTTTTTTTCCGGATCGGTAAAATTCCGTGGTAGTGCACAAACGCCCTATGGGCGTTTGTGCATTACCACTGAATATTATAATTAATTATTATAAATAATAGAATTTATTTATTTCGTGTAGTTTAGGGTTCGAAACATTGAAACTACACGAAATAAATAAATTCTTACTATTATAAATGATTAAATTATTAAAATACAAGCACCCGTTTTTTTCCGTTTCGGTAAAATTCAGTGTAGTGCACAAACGCCCTTAATCTTTAATCTTACTGAATGACTGACAGACAACGCACTGACGAAACTACTGGGCGCAAAAAGCTGAAATTTGGCATGTATGTTCCTTGGGGAGTGTAGGGGAGCACTAATAAATAAATAATATAAAATAAAAATTATTTATTTTAAGCAAAGTAGCCCATATTATACACAAAACACTAAGTATATAAAAATAATCAAAAAAAATACTATACTTAAGTAAACAAATTGGTATATTTGCTGTTAGGCAGTACGTGCACCGTACAGCAATATATTGGATTTTACACACATACCCCCTTATTAATAAATGAAGAGTAAGTTTACACCTAGCTTAAACCAAAGAGTTTGCTTAGGAATATGACGCTTTAAAACGTCAAACGTAAGGAGTAATATTCCTAAGCAATATTTTTGGTTTAAACTAGGTGTAAACTTACTCCTTGTTTATTAATAAGGCCGATAATGAGTATTTACTCACAAAATTATGTGTGTCATTTAAAAAGAAAGAAATAAAAATAAAAAAATTTAAGCCACATAGGTAATATAATATACCCTTATAACACCACATTTTATGTGGTCCCCCGACGTGAGGATTTTTGAAAATTCCCCATCGAAAGGGTTAAGGGCTTATTACACTTGGCTAAATTCAGCATCTAATTAAGCATACATTGCTTTTTTTAAGCTCATTTGTAGCAAGTGACGCAATCAAAACAAGCAATGTATGCTTAATTAGATGCTGAATTTAGCCAAGTGTAATAAGCCCTTTAGCCCTTAAACCACGCAGACAAAGTCACGAAGCGCACGCAGGGTTCCGTACCATATCGAGCAAAAAACAGCAATAAATCACGTTAGTTATATGGGATTTAATATTTATTTTATTTTGGTATTTGTTTTCAAAGCGGCAATAGAAATACATCATCTGTAAAAATTTCAACAGCTGTCTAGCTATCACGGTTCATGAGATACAGCCTGGTGATAGACAGACGGACAGACTGACAGTGGAGTCACAGAATAAATAATAGTGCTAGTGGTGGAGTCTTAGTAATAAGGTCCCGTTTTTACCCTTTGGGTACGGGACCCTAAAAATGAATGAATAAGCAATTCTACTAATCTTTTAATTACCATTGGCCAACGAAAAGTTAGTTAGAAAACTTTTACAGCAAAAAGTGGCCAAAACCGGGGCCATTTACAAACAAACGTTTATCCAATAAATAGCGTTCGTACTAAGTATACCACAAGTTGTTAAAGAAGATCCGGTATTTAAACGCTATTTCATTTCCTAATAAGTAATATTGAATCTGAATAATTACCTTGGGCTAAATAATAAAATAAGTTTTTTGTAAAAAAAACATTTTTATGACAAGCTTTTTCGCTGACCTTAATATTGTATTGTCATCCATACCAAACCTGTTTGCAAAATTTCAGCTCAATCGGACACTGAAAAATGGCAAGTGGGTCAAATTTAGGTTGCAAGATTTGACCCGAACGGACATATATACATACACTGCAAGTTAACTAAAAGCTTGTAATAAGTGCGTGATTCATGGCGTGATTGTAATAAAATTTTATCACTATTTGCAGATAAATTTAATAACCGTGGTTCCGCCAGTTCTTGTCGCGATCTTCAAGGCTCCCAAGAAGTATGACTTAAGTTCAGTGCAGTACATATACTCTGGGGCAGCGCCGCTACATAAGGATACTGTGGACCAAGTCAACACTACGTAAGTAACAACTTAGGTAGGTACATCAGTACCCCTAGTGTAAGTTTTTATGTCAAGCAAACGCAAACTATCGCGAGTACGTATTTATGTCAATTTGTATGAAAACTACATAAGCGCGCTACTCGCCGCTAGAGGCGCTAATACAGTTTTCATACAAATTGACATTAATACGCATTCGAAATAGTTTGCGTTTTTTGACATAAAAACTTACACTACGGGCACAGGTACTTACATCGGGGCGGAAGGCGCGGCGACTAGTACTCTGATCCCGTAGCCTCCGTCCGCGCGAGGAGGGAACAACCCGGGGGTTTTTAGTGGGTTCGAGCCCCACATAACCCTCTCGTCTCCCCGGGCGGGGGGGTATGCGATGGCATTTTCCCCCGGGAAAAAAAAGGTACATCCGGTACATGCCCATGTGAGTGTAGTTTTCAATCAACTATATCACTACCCTCCATTCAGCGAAGCAAAAGGTTTTCAGTAAACAATCTTGATAATATGCCTCTCTATCTAAGAAATATGTATCATCTATCTAGGTATATACCTACGCGCGCACGCGCACGCAATTTTTGTAGTAATTTTATTCGTTTGGTATTGGACTTTGATTATTTATTTATCCTCAAGGGGGTCAGGCGCTGAATGCCGTAGTACAGGCACAGAATATATAATAGGTCTTTACATTATGAAATTGCCGTTTTTTTCTTTTGTACATATAACTTAACAACTTTTATAATATTAGAAATATATAATTTCTTTAATATTGCGTTACATTAAGACCGTATCGAGCAACTTTTGATAATTTAATAACCACGATATTTGATTATTTACATAGAAAAAACTTATTCCGAAAGTTACGACTATTTTTGTTTCCAGAATTTCGTACTTTATTAGTTGTAACTTAGTGAAAAAAATTTTTTTTTCTCTTAACGAATGTGTCATTTAGTAGTTAAAATGTCCATAAATACGTGTGTAAAATTTTGTAAATTTACATAATATTAGTCGTTAAATAATAACAAAAACGTTAGTAGTATGGAAAAAAAATAATTACAGAAATCTCCATACAAAACGGCAATTTCATAGGTAAAGACCTATTATTAGTACCTTACGGTACAGAAATTTCACTCCCGAGTTTAGGTATGATAAACGCAAGCGTCCGGTCACCGGACTAGTCTCAATAGGCTGGCACTCGCTCGACTTGTTGCACACGCAGCGCACGCATCCTCCATGTGTCGCCATCTGTCTCGCTTCGCGTGTATTACTTTCACAAATAAAGTAGTACCTCTGACAGCCCTAGCAAATTGAAGCAAGACAGCAGACAGGACAGGCAATGCAAAAGGTTGAAATTAGGTGGTTTTCCAGAATAGTAGAGGTAAATATCTCGGGGATTTTGCCGCTTGTATGGAAGTGAGACAGGCCTGGTACAGGCTTAAGGGCTTATTACACCTTGGCTAAATTCAGCATCTAATTAAGCATACATTGCTTTCTTTGAGCTTATTTGTAGCAAGTGATGCAATCAAAACAAGCAATGTATGCTGAATTAGATGCTGAATTTAGCCAAGTGTAATAAGCTCTTTATGCCTAGCTCGGCAGCAGATGCTTATTTATATTGTAATAGCTTAAGTCCTTATTTAAGACTGTCAACAATGTAAGTTACTTTTAAGAGTTTATAAATAAATAAATAATACCTAATAATTAGTATTATATATTACTAGCTGTTGCCCGCGACTTCGTACGCGCGGTGTAGTGACTTTTGTGTTAGTTTAGTTTATGTGTGTTTGTTGCTCAGATTTCATAACGCTCTTCTTGAAATCCTATTCTCTACTAAAAGGGCCTAAAGAATATCGAATATGCAGGCTAGGGTATGAACATGGTATGTTGTTATCATATGCTGCATGAACATAGTTGAGCCCTCATTCAAAGATCTGTCCGTCTGTCAAGAAACTTTTTCTCAAGTATGCGTGGGAGGTATCAAGCTAAAATGTATGTCAAATTAAATACTGAAGTCTGCAACCCCTTAGAGGCGACAAAAAAAACAAACTTCTCTTCTCTTCTTCATAACTCAAAAGGGCCACTTGGATCTCGATTTTCTTTTAAATCCCATTTAGCTACTTGTTGTTACCGATCCCGATTTAAATTTAAACCGCTATCTAGGTCGGTTTAGGCTGTCAAATCTCGATTTACAGTAAGTTGTGATAACTTATCTATATTTTCATATGGTTTTTATACGCAAAAATGCATGTATCACACATAACAGTGTATAATGATAACGATTATTTTGAACAGCCGTTCTTCGTTCTTCGACGTTGCTTGCTAGCGGGCAATAGATCTACTCTACGCGAGGTTCATAAGACTGAACCACACCAAACGATCCATCTTGGATTGGCCAACCACGACCTAAGATTGGGGATCATGGATCGTGAATCTAATTTGTTCTCTTGGTGCTCTTTGATCGCACGAGGCACGTCCACTCCGACCACTACTATGGAGCTCCAGTGGTGAAGCGCACTCTTGCCGCGCGCGATTAGAGAGCGTATTATCGTTTTGCGCATATGCGCGCTTTCACGATTCAAACAGAAGTTCTTACTTAGTAATGCATAATATCAGGCCAATCATATTTTTACTATAAAATGTAAAAGAGATTGTGTGTATCCATACTAATATTATAAATGTGAAAGTGGGTTTGTTTGTTTGTCCGTCTTTCACGTCAAAATTGGTGCAACGGATCGACGTGACTTTTGGAATGGGAATAGTTTGGCAGCTGAAAAGTGACATACTTAGGTCCGGTTGCTCGAAGCTTGGTTACGTTAACTATAGGGTTAAATTATGATTAAAGTAAAATTAACCGGTGGTCAAATTTAAAAAGCGTTGTTGAAGCAGCGGTTACTTTAACGAGCAGTCAAATTACAGATTTAACGGCGGTCAAAATAACCGACAGGGTGGGGGTGGTTTAAATTTGACATTAGTAATTAAGGGAAGGTTAATAAAATAGTACAGACAACACTATTAACCCTAAGACAACCAACGTATTTTTCTTTTACCGATGTCAAAATTGACATCAGTTAAATTCTAACTTTTGTCAATTTTGACAAAAGTTAAATGTACGAGCAACCGGACCTTAGGCAGCCATTAGACAGTCAATCTGGATCAATGATCAATGATCGCGATGCAGATTGACTGTGTACGAAGGTGATTGACGGCTCGCGATCTTGATCGCAAAATCTCTACAAAGTAAATCTCGATTGCGATCAAGATCACGATCAGTGATCGCGATCTGGATGTAATGGCTGCCTTTGGCTACTTTTTATCCCTGAAAAATATCACATTCCCGTGGGATAACGTTGTCGTTTAGTCCGAGCGGGCGAAGTCGCGGGCGGAAGGCTAGTATTTTGATATGGAGACATTTCTTCTTTAAGTAACAGGTATAAAATGTAATGATATACCATTTAATTATTTAATTTTAATCAATCATCACTTATGTAAGCTTTCCTAGTAAATAAATGAATAAATAAGTTAGATAGAAAACTATTTTTAATATTCCTTTATTTTATTGGATGGTACCTACGGCTGAAGGCCTAAGTAGCCAGAGCCGGTTAAATGACATAAAAAATGGTAGGTATAGTGCGCCAATCTTTTCCTTCTGTTCCGGTGATTATCTTAGGAACTAAAACAGTTTTCATACGACAGTCCATTTTGACAGCTAATTTCGTATTGCAAGTGGCTCCTCTGTCACGACTATCACCGGAACAGAAAAGCTTGTGGCACTGTAGGTGTAGGTAACTACGTACTGGCCACTTAGCGTTTGAGCAAAATTTTCAAAACTACATTGGTGACATTTTGTCTACATTGCGACAAACTTATTTCACACAGTGGTTATTTTTTGGTACTAAATATACTGTTGACTGCCGGCAGTCCATTTTGACAGTTAATTTTGTATTGCTAGTGGCTCCTCCAGGACCACTGTCACCGGTTCAGATATATTTGTGGCACTATACTTACTGTAGCGACATCTAGCGTCGAGTGGAAATGCGAAATATAAATTTTACATCAATAGGGTTAGAACTTTAGTTTTGGCCACTGCCCCGAGTGCTTACTTAGCTTTAAACATTGCGTTAATAACTTTTGCTTGATAATATACTTTTTATCTATGACTTTTAAGTCATAATAGCAATAGTAATAATTCTTTATGACATAGGAATATTATTCAATAAACGCTTTTCAGTTTACATCGAATTAGATGTTTCTTTTATTTTATCTAAGTTAGTTAAGTATTGATTTCTCGATGTATCTTTTAAAATTTGATTGACAAAAAACACATCAATCGGCACCCTTCGCACATTTTAAGTTTAAAAAATAGGTTTTTAATTCACTAAAATAAAACTAAATTTCGTAAGTATATGAATACTTAGTTATATGTTTTTACTATGTATGTCCACGAATTTCTCGAAATCTAAAGGCATATCGAGATGATTCTATTTGATTTAAATTAGGTGTATTCTAACAGTCTAAGATTCATCAAAATCGGTTTAGTAGTTTTCGTGGGTATGTTATTGTACAATATACACTAAAACTTAGGAAATAAATAGTAATTTAAAAACATGAAATTATTTTTATGATTTTATATGAGCCTGGATGGGTTTTAATTTATATTATGTTTTGAAGCAGGTAAAAAAAAATAACATGATTCATTATTAATTGAGACAGCGATTAAATATAACGTATTTTCATAATCATGTGGCGCCATCTATTTTAGTATGAATCAGTTTTTGTATTTTCCCGTAGGAATAATTAAATTTCCCGCAATAAAAGGTACCCTATATGTTGACCCGGGTTATAAGCTATTACTACACAAAATTTGGTAAAAATCCGTCCAGTAGTTTTTGCGTGAAAAGCGAACATACAAACAGACAAACAGACAAACAGACAAACAGACAAAAATTTTAATATCTATCGTTTTGGGGTCTATATCCTGTACACATCACATAGCAGTATTTTTTTTTTTAATATTTCATGTACAGACTTTTTGTCCGTTTCTGTTTTATTATATGTATAGATACTAGCGGATTCTCGCGGTTTCACCCGCGTGGTACCCGTTCCCGTGGGAATATCGGGACAAAATATAGGCTAGTCACTCGGGAAGAATGTATCTTTCTAATGGTGAAAGAATTTTCTAAATCGGTCCAGTAGTTTCGGTGCCTATTCGATGCAAACAAACAAACAAACAATCAAATCTTTCCTCTTTATAATATTAGCACAGAATAAGCACCATTTTCATAGTGTAATGTCCTATGGCCTTTTGTTGTGGGGTTCAGCAGCTAATGCTGGAAATATCTTTGTAGGTACTCCAAAAAAGAGCTGTTCGCGCCATATACAATCTTCGGCGAAGAGATTCTTTAAGAGACTTGTTTAAGGAAATTAATATATTAACCTTGGCAGGACAGTACATTTATGAAAACTTAGTGTATGTAAGAAAGCATTCTAATTCATTTGTAAAGAAAATTGATGTTCATAACTTAAATACAAGAAATAAGAATAAACTTGCCGTTCCAAGATTTAGACTAGAAAAAACTAGAGGCTCGTTTTTGGGGAAAGGCATAGCCTTTTTGAATAAAGTCCACAAGATGTAATTGAATTGCCTTTGCATGAATTTAAAGAACATGTTAAAAAGACTCTCATGAGCAAAGGTTATTATGACGTCAAAGACTATCTGAACGATCACAATGCTTGGTTATGAAATGTATATATACTTTTATATTTGTTTGAAGGGAAAATATTCTAATAAGAAAAATTTTCCTTTTAAATGTTATAATAATATTGTATAATATGTGCTCTATGCTTGTTCAAATATTGTAATAAGTAACGATATGTATTTTTGTAAATGTGATGTGTTTGTAAACCTGAGATACGCGCTGGCAAGTTTCTTGCGCCCATTCTTCTTGTCAGTTAAAAAAGTCTTGAATGGGTGGTAGGAAAATATTGACGATTCATAAGTACATGCTTATTATGTCTATGTGAATAAATAAATATTTTGATTTGATTTGATTTGAGCAACTTTTCATAAAGTAGGCCGACGGAGACGTCTAGACAGGTCAATCGTGCGGGGCTTGCGGGGTGAGACGGGGGAGTGGTTGTCCCGAGTTACATACAACGCCGTTCATAGTAACTCGGGACAAGTCTTCCAGGGCTATCACGTCTTTATCGTTATAATTTATTTTTTAAATTAATACTATGGTGCATACGACATGTAGTGTGAGTGCGTGCAAATCTTCATCTCGCTTATTAAAAAAAGGCAATTTCCAAAATCCAAGATGGCGGCCAACTTTTTTGTTTGCGGGCCGACTTTGATGAAACTTGGTTTTTGGTACAATTTTGAGAAGAAAACAACAACACAATGTCAAAAATAAAAAAAAAACCAAGATGGCGGCCAACTTTTTTTTTGTAAGCCGATTTTGATGAAATTTAGTTTCTGGTACTATTTTGACACGAAAAAAACAACACAATGTTAAAAATATAAAAAAATCCAAGATGGCGGCCGACTTTTTTGTTTGCAGGCCGATTTCAATGAAACTCAGTTTGTGATTCTATTTTGACCAGAAAACAGCAACGCAATGTTAAAAATATTAAAATCCAAGATGTTTGTTTGCTGACCGATTTCGAATAAATCTTCGAATAGGTCTCCCCCAAGGATCTCCACAACGATCGGTCCTGCGCTGCCCGCATCCAGCGGCGCACCGCGACCGCGCACCAGATCGTCGGTCCACCTTGAAGGGGGCCTGCCCACGGAACGTCGTCCGGTTCGCGGTCGCCATTCCAGAACCTTTAACAAGCTGTTTTCTTTTCAAAATAGAACCAGAAACTAAGTTTGAACAAAATCGGCTTACAAACAAGAAAGTTGGCCGCCATCTTGGATTTTTGTATACTTTTAACATTGCGTTGTTATTTTCTTGTGAAAATGGTACCAGAAACTGAATTTATTCGAAATCGGCCTGCAAACAAAAAAGTTGGCCGCCATCTTGGATTTTTTAATACTTAAAGGCTCTTCAGTGCCTTCATCAGGGTTACTCATTTTGCGTGGGTATTTGTAGAAACTTTTCCAAAAATAAAGGTCGAATATCACGAAACACACTTTTTTTAATTAAGAAATCGCTTACAGAAATCAATTTCAAATCGCTATTAATGAGATAATGATGGATTTAAATCGGACGTAGGCGATCCGCCACTTTCGTCTTGCCACGCCAACGCTTATACAAAAAGTGAGCGGTGACATGACACTACTCGATTACCGACCGAACTGTCCTGTGGCGCCACGCGCAAAACGAAAGTGACGTTCCGCCAGAGCTGTCACACACACTCTCGTCCTCTGAGTACTGAATCAGGATTCAGAACAGGATTCAGTACTCAGAGCTCTCGTCCGATCGGCGAGACACTAGCGCCAATCATTCATGACATTTTCATTAGTTGAAACTAGATGGCGCCATAGTTGCGCCGTCATACTTTTAACATTGCGTTGCTGTTTTTTTGTCAAAATAGTAACAGAAACTAAGTTTCATCAAAATCGGCTTACAAAAAAAAGTTGGTCGCTATCTTGGTTTTTTTTATTTTTGACATTGCGTTGTTGTTTTCTTGTCAAAATTGTACTCAAAACCAAGTTTCATCAAAATCGACTCACAAACAAAAAAGTTGGCCGGCATCTTGGATTTTTAATACTTTTAACATTGCGTTGCTGTTTTCTTGTCAAAATAGTACCAGAAACTGAGTTTTATTGAAATCGGCCTGCAAACAGAATAGTTGGCTGCCATCTTGTTTTTTTTATTTTTGATATTGTGTTGTTGTTTTTTTGTCAAAATTGTACTAAAAACCAAGTTTCATCAAAATCGGCTCACAAACAAAAATGTTGTCCACCTTGTAGGGGGCCTGCCCACGGAACGTCGTCCGGTTCGCGGTCGCCATTCCAGAACCTTTCCGCCCCAACGGCCATCGGTTCTCCGCGCTATGTGTCCCGCCCACTGCCACTTCAATGATGCAATCCTTCGAGCGATGTCGGTTGTTTTAGTTCTCCTGCGGATCTCATCATTTCTGATTCGATCGAGATCAAGATTGTTTAGGTAAAACCTTTTGCTCGACTGAAAATAGACTAGATCACGAACTAAAACAAAACTCAAATGGCACAGACCGACTTTTTCATACACGAAGAAAAAGGTTACGAATAAGTAAGATCTTACTTGATAAATGGTGTACAGGATGCGATATTCAACCGCCTCCGTGGTCTAGTGGTTCACACCACCGATTTCAGATCCAGAGGTCCCGGGTTCGATTCCCAGAAGGGGTACATTGTATTCGGTTTGGTTTGTGGTTGGTAGGACTTGTTTTTAGTCCGCCTGGCAAGCTAACACCATCTTATCTAAGCCTGACGCCATAACAATGATGCTTTCGGCATTATTGTGTTCCGGCAGTTAGAGATAAGATAGCCAGTTCTTCAGTGATTGAAGATTCCGGGAGTAGTGCGCTTCCACCTTCAGCCTTATCACCACTTAACATCAGGTGCGATGAAGGCTAAGTGCAACCCAGTTGTGAATAAAAAAAAATAAGAGCGCACCTTTAAGTGCGCTCCCGTTTTGACATTCCCACCGGTTTACCTAAGACAGACTGATGCTAGTTTAAAGAAAAAAAAAGGTAAAAGAAAAATATACCTACCAGCCCCAAAAGTAGATTTAAGGCGGTATTCGATTATTATTATTTATTATGGTTATTTAGCTAGCATTGCTCTTGGCTGCATTTTGCAGTAACAAAATCTTTTGATACCTCAAACGTCGTTACTACCTATATCTTATTTCATACTATTTCAAAATTAAATGATGCGTGTTCTAGATTCCCGAACGTCCACGTAGTCTACCAAGGGTATGGCATGACAGAGAGTACTCATTCCGTCATCAAGGGAGCACCTGGGGGGCTGGACAAGCCTGGCAGCGTGGGTATAGTCAACCCAGGAGTCACTATTAAGGTAGGACTGTTTATAAGGTTGTGAAAGAAACAAGATGATGATATTTCAAGATTGAATCAGGCGTCACTTGGCGGGAGTCCCTAACCACTGTGAAAAACGAAATATGTAGCTTCATCATTTCAGCCTTACGACGCCCACTGCTGGGCATAGGCCTCCCCCAAGGATCTCCACAACGATCGGTCCTGCGCTGCCCGCATCCAGTTGCTTCCCGCGACCTTGACCAGATCGTCGGTCTACCTTGTAGGGGGCCTGCCCTCGAAACGTCGTCCGGTTCGCGGTCGCCATTCGAGAACCTTTCCGCCCCAACGGCCGTCGGTTCTCCGCGCTATGTGTCCCGCCCACTGCCACTTCAACTGAGCAATACTTCGTGCGATGTCGGTCGTTTTAGTTCTCCTGCGGATTTCATCATTTCTGTCTGATGCGATCGAGCAGGGAAATACCAAGCATAGCTCTCTCCATTGCTCGCTGGGTGACCTTGAGCCTTCCGCAAAAAACACAACATGCAAGATGCACCGCCCGCTCGCCCGCAAAAAAATGCACATGCACACCACGTAAATACCAGTGCACAAAACCTGCATTTAGCAAGACAGCAATACACCTTGCACCTTCACCGATTAGGCTACTCTACACGTGTTTCGCCCCAACCCGGGGCATCCTCAGGACATAGTTCGTGCGAAAACCAACACCAAATGTCTAACAACATTAATCATCATTGTTTTTCACAATGTTTCAAGTTTTAAGCACTAAGCGCTTTTCAACATCATGAAATTTATAATGCGCACAGCAAAAAAGTGGAACTCCCTCCCTGCGTCTGTGCTTCCGAGATCATTCAACTCGGATGCTTTTAAACTGAGAGTGCACAGGCATCTTCTGCGTAAGCTCGCCCCATACCTTCCGGAGAAATTTGATGTCAAGAGCAAACCTATAATGACATTAAAACAAACGAGTTTTGCAGCATTGCCACAAAAACAGAGAGATACATAGTTGAAAATTGAAGTCAGAGTAAACTCCTCCGCCGTTTAACCGCCTCTGTGGTCTAGTGGTTCACACCACCGATTTCAGACCCAGAGGTCCCGGGTTCGATTCCCAGTGGGGGTACATATTGTATTCGGTTTGGTTGGTGGTAGGACTTGTTCTTAGTCCGCCTGGCTAGCTACCACTGTCTTATCTTAGTCTGACGCCATAACAATGATTTTTCAGCATTATTGTGTTCCGGCAGTTAGAGATAAGATAGCCAGTTCCTCGTGATTGAGGATTCCGGGAGTAGTGCGCTTCCACCTTCAGCCTTATCACCACTTAACATCAGTGTGATGAAGGCTAAGTGCTACCCCGTTGTGAATTTAAAAAAAACTGTCAAATAACTATGATCTAGTGGTACACGCCACTGGTATCGGAAGTCGCGGATTCGATTCCCAGTGGTGGCGGTACATTATTATCGTAATCGATCTGGTTAGTGGTAGGACTGGTTCTAAGTCCGGCTGGCCAGCTTCCACCATTTTATCTAAGTCTGGTGCCATAAACACGATGTTTCCAGCATTGTTGTGTTCCAACAGTTAGAGATAAGATAGCCAGTTCCTCTGTGGTTAAGTATTCCTGGAGAAGCAAGCTTCCACCTTCAACCTTATCTTTACGTGACATTAAAAAAAATGTGTGATGAAGAGAGGATAAAATAACCCGTAGGAGGATGAAAAAATTTAGTTGTTTTATATTGAGTAAATAAGATGCGTTTCAATAGTAAAATAATATAAATTTGTTATAATCAGATAAGTACCTATAGGTATAAATAAAATAGATCGTGTCGATTTTCATCGAATATTATGAACCCATATTACGTTTATAGTTTATCGATCATTAAAGAATTAAAGATTATTTTTTAACAAAGATAAAAATGTATTAAGTACTTAGGTACTTACTTAGCAAAGTTCTAAACTTACCTAATGCAGAATAAAAACAGTAAGATACCTAAGTACCTACATGTTTGAAAAATGATTGTCTTTTTATATTTTCTCAGGTCGTTGACGTGGAAACAAGAAAACCTCTAGGCCCAAACCAGCCAGGAGAGATCTGTATGAAAGGACCTATAATCATGGGAGGATACGTCGGCCAAGACCCTAAAGAAACCTTCGATGATGAGGGTTTCTACCCGTCTGGTGATATTGGGTACTATGATGATGATAAATACTTCTTCATTGTGGATAGACTGAAGGAGCTGATCAAGTATAAAGGGTATCAGGTAAAAATAATAATAATATATGTATATATCAGGTAATAATTTGATGAATATCAGAGTCCCTAGTGTAAGTTTTTATGTCAAAAAACGCAAACTATCGCGATTCCATATTTATGTCAATTTGTATGAAAACTGTATCAGCGCCTCTAGCGCGAGTAGCGCGCTTACACTAGGGGTACAGTACTGACTGATGCCACATTGTCAATGTACACTCAAAGTAATAAAATCGTGACGCACTATGAGTTAATTTTCTATTAGAATAAAATTAAATAATTCAAGATCAAAGTTCAAACTTTTTGGCATCGACACTAACCTTTATTTATAGTTTTGACAACAAAGTTACTTGTAAATAAAGGTCAGTAATTTGTTTTCAAACAAATTATTAGCTAAAAATGCCGGGTCACCGTTCGACCGTAAAGATAAGATAAAAATATTCTTTATTCACTTAGACATAATACATATTATGTACTTATGAATCGTCAATATTTTCCTACCACCCATTCAAGACTTTTTTAACTGACAAGAAAAATGGGCGCAAGAAACTTGCCAGCGTTTCTTAGTTAGGTAACGACATTTACAAAAAAAAAAAACATATCGTTACTAATACAACAATTGCTTAGTATAAAAATACATCATATTAAACAGTGATTATGTTATGTGTTACATCATGACCATGCATTGCGGTCATTCAAATAATCGTCTACTTTATAGTATCCTTTGCTCATCAGCGACTCTTTAATGTAACATTTAAATTTATGCAATGGTAGTTCAATTATATGCTGTGGAACTTTATTAAAAAAGGCTATGCTTTTCCCCAGAAATGAGGCTCTGGATTTTTCTAGCCTAAACTTGGGAACGACAAGTTTATCTTTATTTCTTGTGTTAAAGCGATGAATATCGCTCTGCTTTAGAAATGTATTATAATACTTTTTCACATAAATTATATTTTCATAGATGTAATGTCCTGCAACAGGTAAAATGTTTATTTCTTTAAATAGATCTCTTAAAGAATATCTCGATCGGAGGTTGTAAATGGCGCGAATAGCCCTTTTTTGGAGTACGAATATACTTTGGATGTTAGCGGCTGAGCCCCACAACATAAGGCCGTAGGACATAACACTATGAAATTAACTAAAATAGACAATTCTAGCCGTTTCAATATCGGTTAAGAGCCTTATTTTCTTAACTGCGAATGCGGCCGAACTGAGTCTACTCGCCAAGGCTTCGATATGAGGATCCCATTGTAGTCGCGAGTCTAATATAATACCTAGAAACTTGGTATTGTTAATGAATTCGACCATATCGCCGTCTAGTCTTATATGAAAATCAACTTGTCTTACATTAGGTAACGAAAATTTTAAGCACTTAGTTTTCTTTGAGTTTAATGATAAATTATTACTATTAAACCAATGTGACACTTTTGAAAGAGCACTATTTACTTCGTCAGAACAGTCATCACCTCTATCTACTTTAAAGACTAGAGATGTATCATCGGCAAATAGCACTGTCTCACATAAATTCTTCGCGTAGTAAGGAAGGTCATTTATGTATATTAAAAACAACAGCGGGCCCAATATTGATCCTTGGGGTACGCCCATAGTAATGGGAGCTCCGGTAGACTCAGTTTTATTAATAACTACCTTCTGAGTTCTTTCATACAGATATGAATGCATAAGGCTTACTGACATTTCAGAAACACCATAATGTTTTAACTTCCTTAATAGTGTTTGGTGATCAACACAATCGAATGCCTTGGAAAGGTCACAAAAAATAGCGATTACATCCTGCTTGTCCTCCCAGGCATCAAGTACATGTTTTAGAAATGCAACCCCAGCATCAGTTGTACTTTTACCTTTTGAAAAACCAAACTGTTTCTCATGCAGTATACTATTTAATTTAAAATATTCTAAAAGTTGAGCATAAATTAATTTCTCAAATATTTTACTTATTGCTGGTAGTATGGATATAGGTCTAAAATTTGCTGGGTCACTTTTGTCACCAGCTTTAAACAGAGGAATTATTTTACTATTTTTCATTAAATTAGGAAAGACCCCTTCACTTATACATTGGTTAAAAATTATTGCTAATGATGGAGCTATCACATCAATTATTGATTTGATGATACTTGTAGATATACCCCAGAGATCTTCTGTTTTCTTAATATTTATTGCTTTGAATGCTTTAATAATATCTTCAGTAGTGACATAGCTAAAACTAAATGTTTCCTGGCACTTGTTCACACTAGATTCCATAAGAGAGACAGCGGTGTTGGGGCAAGAGTTAAGTCTGCTAGTAGTTTCTAACGGAATTCGAGCAAAGAAACCTTCAAAAGCACTAGCCACCTCAATATCCGATTCAAAAGTCTGATCACTAATTTTTAAGTTAAATGAATTAATTTTGCTTTTTGTTTTGCCAGTTTCTTGGTTTATAATACTCCAGGTAGCTTTTATTTTATTTTCAGATGATTTAATTTTATTTTTAATATACCTAGATTTTGCCAAAGCACATACTTTCCTAAATGTTTTTGAATATTTCTTGACATATTCAATAAAGCTAGGATCACAGGAAGTCGTTTTTTGTGCATAGAGTTCAAATAACTTTCTTCTACTATTATAAATACCAGGTGTGGCCCAGTCACTGAACTTCTTACGATCATTACACTTTATAACTTTTTGTTTAAAATTGTTACTAAATTCTTTTTCAACAATATCAAATAATGATTGATAAGAGTTATTAGCGTCAGCAGAAGCTGGCAAACATTGAATTTTATCTTGTACATTATTTTTAAATTTAGTAATACCACGTTTCGGTATTGGCCTGCAAATTACTTCGCGTTTAGGAGTAACATTATAGTGCTCAAAAGAAGCTAGTTGTCCACTGTGGTCGGATTTAATAATATTAATTACCGATTTCTCAATTAAGTTACAGTTGGAAAAGATGTTATCTAAGCAAGTAGCCGATGTTGGCGTAATTCGCGTCGGTTCATTAAAAGTGTGAAGCAAATTAGGTACATTGAACTGATTGAGAAACAAGTAGGTACCTACATAGTTGCCCAAGAAATTGGATGTGATAGGTACTCAAAATTTTAATTAGTTACATTTCAGTTAAGTCGATGTTGTACTTTTGTATGGAACAACTGTTTTTTTTGCGATTCCGTGGTTGGCCCCATACAAAAAATAGTTCGTATTGATGGACACTATCATCATCTAAAATATTGGTACCTACTAAGTAATTAGAAAGAGGTGTATTATGGTCAAGCGCCAAGCTCAAGTAAATGGGTTATGGTTATGGGCAATGAAATGATGACGATATCTTATACCGTCTAAAAAACGCGGTATGCATAGGCACTAATGTTTATCTTAATAAATATACCTACTCTTGATTTGGCGATTGAAGCAAGTTTTAAAAGAGATACAGTTTAACTGACTGTGCACACTGGGCCACGCCACAGTAAATATATGTCGCAGCGTGAGGCTCTAGAACGGCATCAGGATGGGTTACCATTATTTATTACGAGCTTATTATTGTGGGCAAAGGGAAACGCTAGCGAATGCTGAATAAGAGGGTTGATAATAATCAAATCTAATGTAACTGCGATTAACACTGAATTTAAGTGACGATCTAGATATCCTATTAACATTCTTTCTAAGACTAGGTTTTAGGAAACGAGTAACGAGTTCGTGAGCCACGCTTTAACCGTGCAACGTCTGTAAACCGAATGCCAAGATTCCTGGCTCAGATGAATCAAGTTTCGCATCCCTTAGTTTTTTATAAATGTCTCATAAATCACTATTAATTGCGGGCCCACGACCTCGTTCAGTGTGTAATAACACCGTTTGTTCCCAGAACGCCAAATCAATATTTTAACACTTGACACCCAACAAGAGCTATTACGTAGCATTCGAATATTTTAGGCAATAAATAAAAATAACTTGTACGTTTTTATGAACCTAATTATTGATATCGGCCAGGCGCCGACATTATATATATGCTACTTCATAGACTGGGCGCTCGGCGAGCGTTAGCGTTACATTTTTGTATGAGAATCTGTAGTTCTGCTACTGCCCACTAGAGGCGATGTACAGATTTGCATACAAATGTAACGCTTACGCTAACGCAAGAGCCCTGTGTATACCGTCTAAAAACGCGGTATGCATAGGCACTTAACTAGTTAACATTGTTCATCTTAATAAATATACCTACCCTGGATTTGGCGAATGAAGCAAGTTTTAAAAGAGATACAGTTTAGACATACCTATTTCGTAATGCAGGTGGCGCCAGCAGAGTTAGAAGCCCTCCTCCTAAAGCACGAGGGTATCAGGGACGCGGGCGTGGTGGGGGTGAGGGACGGGCGCGCGGGGGAGGTCCCCCTGGCGTTTGTGGTCACACAACCGGGGAAGGAAGTCACTGAGGAGGAGGTCAAGAAGTTCGTCGCTGACAGGGTGAGGAACTGAGGACACTTCATACAGAGCCTGTACCACAGCCTTCTATAAGGCTGTGCCAGTACATATACTGTAGTTCTGCTACTGCCTACTAGAGGCGCTGTACAGATTTGAAGACATTAAATATTGTATGCAAATCTGTACAGCGCCTCTAGTGGGCAATAGCAGAACTACAGTTTCTCATACAAAAAGGTAACAACCTATACATATGGTCCCAAGGCGTAGTCTGTGGTACAGTCAGCGTCATATATACGGTGCAATCCAAAGTGGTCAAATAGTTCGACACGGCACACCATTCCAATTTGTATGTTGTGTAGTGTCATGGCCCGCTATTATTATTTCTCGGCTGCTACAAGTGCAACGAGTGAGATAGAAGAGCTTTGGTAGTGTGCTTCTGTGCATTCATTTACTGTGAAAACCGATGTCTACTGACGGACGTAACATCACATAAGCTCAGTTTGTTTGAACCTTTAGATACACTTAGGTAGCTGGTACACTTCGCGAAAATTTTTGAGGTCATTGAAAAATGAACCATGTAAAATTGTATGAATATCAAGCGTCAATTCTTCTCTGTTGATATTCATACAGTTTTATATTTTAGGCTATGGCGACATGGTTCATTTTTCAATGACCTCAAAAATTTCCGCGAGGGTTTTTCCATTCTGTCTGCGCTGAGCCTTACTTAATAAGTACTTTTGTTGCAGTTATCTAACCCGAAACACCTGCGTGGCGGAGTCCGGTTCGTGAGCGCTATCCCCAAAAACCCTAGCGGGAAGATTCTTAGGAGAGAATTGAAGAAGATGGCTAAAACCGCTAAGAGTAAACTCTAAGACCCGATTTCACCAAGTAAAGATAACCGTTGATTACGTTAATGGCTCGATTAAAATGTTGTCGCAACATATCAATCACGAGCGTGCCACTATCTCTAGAGGCCCCGGGTTCGATTCCCGGTCGGTTAGATAAAAAAAAGGAATTTTTCAATATTTCCTCGGGTCTGGGTGTAGGTATGTGGTATAAAACCCGTCGTATATTTCCTCGGGTCTGGGTGTAGGTATGTGGTATAAAACCCGTCGTTCCATAAAACTAGTGCTCAAGCTACTTATAGTTTGGTATTGGAACAATGTATGTGATGGTGTCCAATATTTATTTATTACTTACGTGATTAGCGGTTGGTGAACACGTGTCGGCCTCATTTCCACCTGCAAGTAAAGTCTTCTGCGATAAATGTCCGACAGTCTGTCAGATAGCAACTTGCAAGTGTAAACACACTAGCAAGTTGTAGTCTGATCATTTCCACCTGCAAGTAAAGTCTTCTGCGATAAATGTCCGACAGTCTGTCAGATAGCAACTTGCAAGTGTAAACACACTTGCAAGTTGTAGTCTGATCATTTCCACCTGCAAGTAAAGTCTTCTGCGATAAATGTCCGACAGTCTGTCAGATAGCAACTTGCAAGTGTAAACACACTAGCAAGTTGTAGTCTGATCATTTCCACCTGCAAGTAAAGTCTTCTGCGATAAATGTCCGACAGTCTGTCAGATAGCAACTTGCAAGTGTAAACACACTTGCAAGTTGTAGTCTGATCATTTCCACCTGCAAGTAAAGTCTTCTGCGATAAATGTCCGACAGTCTGTCAGATAGCAACTTGCAAGTGTAAACACACTAGCAAGTTGTAGTCTGATCATTTCCACCTGCAAGTAAAGTCTTCTGCGATAAATGTCCGACAGTCTGTCAGATAGCAACTTGCAAGTGTAAACACATTTGCAAGTTGTAGTCTGATCATTTCCACCTGCAAGTAAAGTCTTCTGCGATAAATGTCCGACAGTCTGTCAGATAGCAACTTGCAAGTGTAAACACACTAGCAAGTTGTAGTCTGATCATTTCCACCTGCAAGTAAAGTCTTCTGCGATAAATGTCCGACAGTCTGTCAGATAGCAACTTGCAAGTGTGAACACACTTGCAAGTTGTAGTCTGATCATTTCCACCTGCAAGTAAAGTCTTCTGCGATAAATGTCCGACAGTCTGTCAGATAGCAACTTGCAAGTGTAAACACACTAGCAAGTTGTAGTCTGATCATTTCCACCTGCAAGTAAAGTCTTCTGCGATAAATGTCCGACAGTCTGTCAGACTACAACTTGCAAGTATGTTTACAGTCTGACAGACTGTCGGACATTTATCGCAGAAGACTTTACTTGCAGGTGGAAATGAGGCCGGGACTTTTGTCCGCCGACATAACCTAAAAGTCGCTGCGAATTCAACGAAAACTCATATAGACCTTCACGAATGGAATAACCTATGTTATACCACAGAATAAATAATAGTGCTAAGTTATACGTTGAATTCGCGGCGAGACGGACCAAAGTCTCTCGTATGCGCAGGCTTTAAATATTGCATAATCATGTTTACAAAAACATTTCACAAACATATTATTTTTATTGAACTTATCTTTATCAAATATCAAATCTGTTCTTTTTCAAAGTTTGGCTAGTGAATAATTTTACACAACATAATTTGGTAATAATAACAACAATTGCAATGTACCTAATACTAAAATTTTAATAGAATTTAGTCAGTGTTTTAGTAGAAATAGGTACGTAATTATTACTTTTTTATAATTTCTTTTTGAAATATAATAAACCGGCCGACTATAAATTACTTTTACCGACTAAAATACTACGTTCGGTTGCGGTAAAATAGGTTTAGGTTAGATCGGCGACTAACGGCCAGAATTAATAACCTATCCTTAGATAGGGATAGGTGCAATCCAGATTAGTTGCTAGGCAACACCTAGCAGTAACCTATCCTCAGATAGGGATAGGTGCAATCCAGATTAGTTGCTTGCTAGGCAACACCTAGCAGTAACCTATCCTCAGATAGGGATAGGTGCAATCCAGATTAGTTGCTAGGCAACACCTAGCAGTAACCTATCCTCAGATAGGGATAGGTGCAATCCAGATTAGTTGCTTGCTAGGCAACACCTAGCAGTAACCTATCCTCAGATAGGGATAGGTGCAATCCAGATTAGTTGCTAGGCAACACCTAGCAGTAACCTATCCTCAGATAGGGATAGGTGCAATCCAGATTAGTTGCTAGGCAACACCTAGCAGTAACCTATCCTCAGATAGGGATAGGTGCAATCCAGATTAGTTGCTAGGCAACACCTAGCAGTAACCTATCCTCAGATAAGGATAGGTGCAATCCAGATTAGTTGCTAGGCAACACCTAGCAGTAACCTATCCTCAGATAGGGATAGGTTAGGTTAGGTTAGGCCAGAATTAATAACCTATCCACAGATAGGGATAGGTGCAATCCAGATTAGTTGCTAGGCAACACCTAGCAGTAACCTATCCTCAGATAGGGATAGGTGCAATCCAGATTAGTTGCTAGGCAACACCTAGCAGTAACCTATCCTCAGATAGGGATAGGTGCAATCCAGATTAGTTGCTAGGCAACACCTAGCAGTAACCTATCCTCAGATAGGGATAGGTGCAATCCAGATTAGTTGCTAGGCAACACCTAGCAATAACCTATCCTCAGATAGGGATAGGTGCAATCCAGATTAGTTGCTAGGCAACACCTAGCAATAACCTATCCTCAGATAGGGATAGGTGCAATCCAGATTAGTTGCTAGGCAACACCTAGCAACACCCTGGCAACTGTCGTTAATTCTATGTTAATATCAAGCGTTGCATAGCAACTAATCTGGATCGCACCTATCCCTATCTGTGGATAGGTTATTAATTCTGGCCGTAAGTCGCTCACCTAGTATTTTTGTCGCAAAAAAAAATATTTTAGTCGATCGGTTAATTACTACCCTTTCTTTTTTGTCTAATTTGTTACTTTAATTTAGTGAATAAGTTTTAAATTTCCTAGTCCTAAAATGGCTCAATGTAAGTTTAAAATATTGTAAAAGAATTAATTATAGGCACTTGTAAGGTCTTCAGTTATACTCATATCTTTACATGTTACTGTTTTGTTAGGTAAGTACTGTACATGATTGTTGCCTTAAATAAATAAAAAAAAATCTAGACTGAAAAGACTGTTCATATGAAAATTCATGGATGGATAAATATCCATTATCAGTATTTGAGGTGTTGTCGTTGAAGTTACGAATTCATTTTATTTTAATAATAGGTACTTATAAGTAACCGAAGTTGTTTATATATAATTGCAGTCTATAATAATTATCATAAACAATAAAAAGTATTATGCATTCAAAATTCTTTTATCTCAAGTTACCCAAAGGAACCTTAACTACCCTAAAAATCTGTTTTGGTTTTATTTATAACTGTCCGCCGACTAACGACGATTCCAGTGGGAATAAGATATTTTCCCGTGGTTCCAAGTACCCTATAATGTTATTCTAATCCTTGCGCCAAATTACATCCAATTCCAAAAGGCGTTCAAATCAAATAAGTACAAATAAAAATATCAAATTATTTTTAATTTTTTGCATTCACAGTAATTCTCACTATTCACAGTGCATTGTTGAAAATATTGAAAATGAAGTAGAAAGGTCGTGGGGTTCGAGTCCCACTGGAGATTATTTGTGAGACGAGTCGATTTTACCATATACTTCATTTTCAATCTTTTCAATTAAGTATAAATACAAATATCTTTGATTTAGTTACAGATATTTAACTTTCGCATTCTAATATTAGTAAGAAACTTTTTTTAAAGCTTTCATTCTCATAGGAAAATCTAAAATATCCTAGCAAATGGCGGAGTGGTAGGTATGTAATAAAAGTGCTGCATACAATAATGTTATATTGTTATATTCATTTATGTTATACATAACGCAATCATGCCAAGTAGCTGTAGGTGTCCTTCTCGCCTTCCGTGCGCTCCAAATACTCTTTCTCGATCAGTATGTCGATGCATTTCTGGAAAAAAAAGCTTTTAGTAAATTTTTTATCATCTAACTAAACCAAACCTAGTTATTTTTATTTTTATTTTTTTGCATTCACAATGCAATTTTTATTACTTACTGAGAAATGGAAAACGAAGTATTTAGAAAAAAAAATTCAAAAGATTTTTTCAGTAATAAAAATTGCATTGTGAAGGCAAAAACCTAAAAATTAAAATAACTTGCAATAGTAATTTCATCTTTAGCGATTGCCAAATACCTGGAAAGGTATTTCTTTCGCGTGTGAGGGTAGTAATATCTCCACATTGATAAAATTAACGCTGGCTATACAGCGAGTAAGAAGTATTGGATAAATTCGACGCTTCCGACGACTCCGTAGCTCAGTGGTTAGAGCAGTCGCCCGGAAAGCGAAAGGTCGTGGGTTCGAGTCCCATCGGAGCTGATTGTGAGACGGGTCGATTTTTTCTAAATACTTCATTTTCCATTTTTCAGTAAACCAAACCTGTATACAAAATTTCAGACACTGGGAAGTGGATTAAATTAAGCTTGCAAGATTTGTCCCCCAGTAACTAACTAACTAAAATGGCAAGTTAATAAAAAGCTTGTTATATAGTACAAACTGGCAAAAAAATCCATACATAATATTATAAATGTGAAAGTGTGTTTGTTTGTTTGTTTGTCCGTCTTTCACGTCAAACCAGAGCAACGGATCCACGTGATTTTTGGTATGGGTGTCCTGGGAGCTGGGGGCCAAGCCTGCTAACGTTAAGTCATAATCGTGCCTCAATCGTGTTTCAATTGTTGTTCAATTGTAGTGCTTTTTTACACACTATTTACAAGAATTATGACAATTGTGACAATACAAGTGGTATGTCCATCAGTAGTATGGTGAAAAAAGTACACATTTCTTGTAACTAGTGTGTAAAAAAGCACTACAATTGAACTAAAATTGAAACACGATTGAGACACGATTATGACTTAACGTTAACAGAATTGGCCCCCTGGAGAGTGACATAGGCTACTTATTATCCCGGACAAATATCACATTCCCGCGGGATAACGTCGCGGGCGAAGCCGCGAGCGGTGGGCTAGTGTGAAATTAAAGTCTAGATAATAATTTATCCATTGCCTAATACATTCACTAATGAAATGAATAGTGAAATGATCGCTTGAAAGACATGTTAATATTACTTATCGAAATTAGTATATATATTTTATCAAGAAATCACACATCAAAGATGTAACGAAACGACTTCTTGCTAAAAATCCCTCAATTGACACAATTAACACATAAGTAAGTTATTTTTAAATATTCAGAAAAAACGTGAAGTAGAGTGTGAAAAGTAATACTAATGGCCACTATAGACGGTCAACTAATTTCATCAAACAGTCTGGTTCAAAGAGTTTGATCAAATTGGCATGAATGTCTGTGGTAAAACTTGATCAAATTTAATGGGCACAGCCGTCTCTATCGTCTTCTACAAGCCATGCTATGATACGGAACGGCAACATTGCTGTGAACCGGTTTACTCCTCTGAGTACTAAATCCCTATGGAGGTGGCATACCTACGAAAAAGTGAGGTGTAACTAAGTCACAATGTAAGAAAATCTTGGAATTCAATTTTAAACTACTTCTAATTGTCGTATTAATCGGTCCGTCAAAATCGGTCCAGCCGTTTCAGAGATTAACCGGAACAAACAGACAGACAAAAATTTTAAAACATGTCATTTTGGTATATGTACCGTATATTTAATCATATGCAACGTAGTAAAAAGCGGTTATTTAATGTTACAAACAGACACTCCAATTTTATTTATTTGTATAGATGTATAGAAGATACGCCATCTCCATAGGATTCAGTACTCGAGGTTTACTCGCTGTTTACCTGTCAAACGGTGCAAACGGTGTCAAATCGGTTCACTTAAAACTACGTTGCCAACTTTATGCGCATGGCTTGTAGAAGACGATAGAGATGGCTGTGGTATGGGTAATGACTTGAAGAACTATGAATTTTCGTATTTTTATTTCATCGAACTGTTTGAACCAACTTTTTTAATCAAATAACTTGAATGTCTATGGTAGCTATTACATTTTACAAAACTTTTTTTTTACGATATCATATCAGTGAATACGACGTCCAGTATCCAAACCCTTTAAATTTAAACACTCTTTAAACGTTTTAGAGTTTAGAGTTAATATTGGCAACCTCACCTTTATGACAGGCACTCGCGGCTTGAACCTGGAAGACAGCTGGTTGAGAACTTCCACCACCAGGTGCTGGTGCTTCAGGGTCTTGCGGGTCTTCATTATCCTCACTATGGCCGCCTGTTAACAGAAAGGTTACATAAATATAGAGAAATACGTATCCAAATCCTACCAATAATTTTAATGCGAAAGTTTGTGAAGATGTTTGTTACTCTTTCACGCATAAACTACTGAACGGATCTGGATTAAATTTGCAATAGAGATAGATTAGAGGCTGGAATAACACATAGGATACTTTTCCCTATATTTCCACGGAAACGGGAACCACGCGGGTGAAACCGAGGGCGGCCGCTTGTCTGAAAACCGAATACAATATGTACCCCCACTGGGAAGCGCACCCGGGACCTCTAGGTCTGTAACCGATGGTGAATCACTAGACAACACAAGCGGTTTAGTCTATCGATAAATAAATCGTTGTACTTCGCCCCTTGGATAACTCCCAAGTAACAAACAGACAGACAGAAGTAAGTACTTTAAGGCTGATTTAAAGGGTTATTTTAAAACCACAGGCCAAAGGAGATTTTTCAGTTTTGTATGGAGCCTCGGCTAGGACTTTGTACACTATATCATAGGCAAGCAAAAGATAAATATAATAACTGAAAACTAATTATATCGCAATAAGCTAACGCGTTTGATGGTACAAAAGCATTAAGGTAGACTTCCGAGCATCGCGGCCGATCGCAGCCGCGCGCGATCGATCGCGTGCGACTGACGCGCGCGGCTGATGCGACAATAGTCAGTGTATGAAAATGTATGGCGCCGCTTCCGAGGTATGCGACAGACGCGTGCGGCCGACGACAGACGTCGGCCGCACGCGGCCGTAACTTAAATGAAAACTTCTTTGTATTGTATAGATACTCACTTTTCTGTCATCTTCCTTATTTTAATCTCTAATTTTTGGTTGTCTGTCACTGTTAAGCCTCCAGTACAGGTTGGCCGACCATGGTCGGCGACCATGACCAATACATCGTACATTGACACTTTTGAACGAACAAGTTTAAAAAGGTTATTTCAAAAGTGTCAATGTACGATGTATTGGTCATGGTCGCCGACCATGGTCGGCCAACCTGTACTGGGGTCTTTAGAAAATTCATGTGTCAACGCTGGATTCAGATGATTTTTATAAACTCTCCTTTTGGGCGTTTGTGCACTACACTGAATTTTACCGTCCGGCAGTCCGATTTTTTACGGTCCGATATGGCAGGCCATAGAATGTATATGGGCGCTTGTGCACTACACGGAATTTTACCGTCCGACATTTTACTTTTCCTCATTCCGGTCCGTTTTTTTCCGTTCCGAGATAACAGCAATGAAATACGTATGGGCGCTTGTGCACTACACTGAATTTTACCGTCCGGAAAAAACGGATGGTTGTATTTTAATCATAAATTATTTATAATACATAGTAAGAATTTATTTATTTCGTGTAGTTTCGGCTTTGAAACATTGAAACTGTGATATTGAACTGAAAACGTGATATTCATGAGGGGGAGGGGGTAATCACTGCGCTGCCCCGGCGAGTAAAAAGACGGACAAGTGCACAAGCCAATCATCCGTGTTTTTCATGCCACGCCGCCGGTCCGTAAAAAAACGGACCGCCGGACGGTAAAATTCAGTATAGTGCACAAACACTGTACACGTTTTCTGTAACACGCTCACTGCGGCACTGAATTAGCTATTCTTTCCATTGGTGCGGTACGCGGCGTTTTAGACCTCATACTAAACCAGACATTGTGGCGGTACGAAGCGTTTTCGACCCCACCGAGATTCAAGAGACTGCAATTCCTTTTTTTAAGCGTGAAGTCAGAAACAATATGGATTTTAGTCTTGATAAGTGAGTATCTATACAATACAAAGAAGAAAAGAAGAATGAAAACTTCTTTGTATTGTATAGATACTCACTTTTCTGTCACTTTCCCATGGAAGTATTAGTTTCATGCCACGCCGCCGCCGCCGCCGGTCCGTAAAAAAACGGACCGCCGGCCGGACGGTAAAATTCAGTGTAGTACACAAACGCCCTTTCTGTAACACGCTCACTGCGGCACTGAATTAGCTATTCTTTCCATTGGTGCGGTACGCGGCGTTTTAGACCTCATACTAAACCAGACATTGTGGCGGTACGAAGCGTTTTCGACCCCACCGAGATTCAAGAGACTGCAATTCCTTTTTTTAAGCGTGAAGTCAGAAACAATATGGATTTTAGTCTTGATAAATGAGTATCTATTCAATACAAATAAGTTTTCATTATAGTTACGGCCGCGTATGGCCGGACGTCTGTCGTCGGCCGCACGCGTCTGTCGCATACCTCGGAAGCGGCGCTATACATTTTCATACACTGACTATTGTCGCATCAGCCGCGCGCGTCAGTCGCACGCGATCGAACGCGCGCGGCTGCGATCGGCCGCGATGCTCGGAAGTCAACCTTTATCTAGTCTTAATAATTATGCAACCCCGATTCAATATGGCGGTAAAATGTCACACTAACATTAAAAAAAAGGTTCACATTGACAGATTATCATCAGCCGTCAATGTCATCGTTTTTTCGTACAGAAACATCAAAGTTTCCGAACGTGATTTAAATATGGTTGCCAGTGTGACCATAAATGGCAAAGAATTTTTATTTCAAAGTTTATTTTTGTACCATTTATCCAGAAAGACAATGAGAATTTTAATATTTTATTTGACTTTACTATATTTTTTACTATTAGTACGAATAGTGTACAATGTCCTAGCCGAAAATGAAAAATGTCCTTTTTAAGTTCGACTCAGAATCGGTAAGTGAACATCAAAATAACCCTGTATAATGTACCTGTATGAGCATCTTGCGGTCCTCCTCGATGTGCTTGTGAGTAGCTTCCTGTTCCACCTTCAGCTCCGTTTTCAGCGGGATGTTGATGTTCACGCGCAGCTTTTTGCTGAAAACAAGTCATTGATAAATTAGGCTGTGTTTCAGTTTGTTTCTTTTAATCCACTACGGGGTATCACTCCTTCATCACGCCAGACGATAAGTGGTGACAAGGCTGAAGGTGCAAGCACACTACTCCCGGAATCCTCAATCATTGAGGAACTGGCTATCTTATCTCTAACTGCCGGAACACAATAATGCTGAAATCATCATTGTTATGGTGTCAGACTTAGATAAGACTAAGGGCCGATTTTTCAATGCCTAGATAAAAAATATTCGTCTGATATCGTACCTCTCAACGACCAGGTGCGTGTATACACGCACTTGCAACTACCCCCAATTGTTAGTATAGCAATTTTTATATGTTTTGTATGCGGTTTTCGATGTTCAAAAGAGAGATAAATTCGTCATACTATAAAAATACACTATAATATGTGATCCAGAAGAAAAATAAATAAAAAACATTTAATTTCGATTTTTTTTTGAAACCGGAAGTAATTAGTTTTTGAAAATTTCAAAAATAAATTCATTTTTTTCCGTATATTATATTCTTATCAGATAGATTTTTTCATGTAGATTCTAAATATATATACTTCTTATATGTTATTTTATCGATAACTATGTGAAAAAAAAAATATCGCATGGACCGCACTATTGTTCTTTGTTTACTCAAAAGGTCAAGTTCGAACGACCATTATAAAAACAAAACATATCGTAAAACTGTCGAAATAGTCTTAGTTTATAGCCTTGTTGTTCAGCTTATTATAAATGTAACCAAAGACGGCCTAAGTATAACCAGATGTTCGGGATAGCGATAGCCGCGCACTCAAAGTGCTTTGTTTACATAAAAAATGGGCCATTAAAAAAGACCCTGGCTTTACAAGAGTTAATACCACCAAAGTGAACAGCGATTTGAGGGATTTTCTGGCAGATGATTAAAAAAGAAAAAAGTTAGTTCCAAAAAACTCAATAGATGGCGTTCATCAGACACATGGGTTTGCTTTTTTTTTAATTTTCTGGCAAGGAGTCTACGTTAAGACGGTCATTTTATTTAAATTTTTAGTTTTTTTGCATTCACAATGCATTTGAGTCCCATCGGAGCTAGTTGTGAGACGGGTCGATTTTTTCTAAATACTTCATTTTCCATTTTTCAGTAATAAAAAATGCATTGTGAATGCAAAAAAACTAAAAATTTAAATAAGTTGCAAAGGTATTTCTTTCGCGTGTGAGGGTAGTAATATCTTCACATTGATGAAATTAACGCTGACTATACAGCGCGTAAGAAGTATTGGATAAATTCGACGCTTCTCGTAGCGACTCCGTAGCTCAGTGGTTAGAGCAGTCGCCCGGAAAGCGAAAGGTCGTGGGTTCGTGTCCCATCGGAGCTAGTTGTGAGACGGGTTGATTTTTTCTAAATACTTCATTTTCCATTTTTCAAGACGGTCATTGTTAAAAAAAACACTTGCAGAAGAAAAAAACATTTACAGGACCGAAAATGCTTATCTACAACTCGCGGTATGGTCGGTATGGTATTGCAACGCAAAACAAGAGGAATAGAATTATTTGACATTTCTTTTCTTCCGTCAACAACGTCAACTTTTTTTTGGCCTTGCACCTTCTTGCACAACTTTGAAATACAAGTGTAGGTCAGATCAGATGAGATACATGCAAGGAATTTATAAGTACTACGTACAACAGGAAGGTGCACTCCGTAATTTTGTGTATTTAAAAATACACTTTAATAATAAGAGATAAGGTTTATATTTCAATACAAAATGTCAACGGTCCAGCTGAGACCGCAAGAACGAGGTGAGGGTGTCCCTTTCTCTGAAATTGCCAGCACTCTTAAATAACAGGTTTAGTAGATTTATGGTTCACAACTTTCGTTATAAAAATTAAATTTCGTAAAATTTTCGCTTCGTATTACTTTTAGTCAATAGAAAACATCGCATATTAATTTAGGTATTACCGTATTAAGCATAAAAATGTATCAGGTCGTTTAAGTTTTTTATGGCTTATCCTAGAAAAGAATTTGAATGATAGATTTCAGAATGTTAAAGTAGCAACATTACAAGCCGAATGACGTTTTCTGACGTTTTCCGTCTTCGTTGTGTCAAGTTCGCAATTCGCTCGTCGCCGCCCGCCGCCCGTCGCGCATGTTCGTGGCCGCCGTAATGGGATGGAGTGAGATAAACTGACCTCGTTCTTACTATCTCATTAGGACCGTTTTTTAGCAGCAGTGCACGTTCCTGTTGTATTATAAATTCCTTGGATACATGTCAGGTTAGCGCCATCTATCGAGCTAATAAATAAACTTTTTTTTATTTGCTGGCAGAAAATCTCTCATTGTCCTTAATATCTCTCTTGTTTTGAGATTGACATTTACTTAGGTCGGTTATCAATTTAACGGACTGATAACTATTATCTGAGGATTGAAAAATCAGCCCTTAATAGGTTAACTTAACCGCGTGGTATACGTTCCCGTGGGAATATGGTGATGAAAGATAGCCTCTGTTACTCGAGATGAACGTAGCTTTCTGATGATCTATGAATTTTCAACTTACTTTTAGAGTTTATTCGTTAAAAGCAAAATACATATTATCCTCTTTACAATATTTTTTTATTTTATTATTATTACTAGCTGACCCAGCGCGACTTCGTTCCCGTGGCCCTACCCCCTACTCCACTCTACCGTACCCGTACTCTACCCCTACCCTACCCTACCCCTACCCTACCTTAACCCTACCCTACGCCTACTTCCCCTATTTTCTCACCGTTAAAACCTTCCTTGGTCTTCCACGAACATTTCAAGACCAAAATTAGTCAAATCGGTCCAGCCGTTCATGCGTGATGGCGTGACCAAGGGAAATAGCGATTCATTTTTATATATATATATTAATATCTAAATTTAAAAAAAAACAGCCAAATACCCTATTAAGGCAGTTTACCCAACTTACTTCTTATATCCTAAGTACAGCTCCACGACGGAGGACTCCGTCAGCTCTGACTCGTCGTCCTGGCACACGAGGAGCTTTGCCTTCAGCAGGATTTGAAGGACCTGGGAATTTATTACAATTATAATTATTTTCAGAACTTACTATTATTATTTGTTTTATAATTATGTTTTCTCAATTACTTGGTAAGTTTAGCGTTTGTAGGACCGGAGTCAACATAAAGAGGCTTTTATAAGGTGTGCTACATCAAAGGAATCGTCCTTTGATGTAGCAACAAAACATACCCCCAAAACCCATTTCCGACCAACAGATTTGAAATATATCTCAGATGAAACATTTTAATTTATGATGATATACTTATTAATAAAATAGATAAATAAATAAAATAAATATTTTCTTACAATCACACCAATTATCAAAGCCCGTAGCTAATTTCTTAAGAAACAGTGTCTACGTGAACTTGATAACGGATAAATATGTACCTACTTATATACTTTTTGTTTGCAAATACATACTTAATACACATAACACCCAGACCAAGACAAATAGACATGTTCATGCACACAAATATTTGTCTTGTTCGGGAATCGAACCCGAGACCTCTGGCGCAGAAGGCAGGTAGTTTACCCCTGCGCGAAATCGGTCGGTATATTAATAGCATCTCACCTGTAAGAGGAAGTCTCCCTTTATGCCCGTATGTTGCTCTAGCTGTCTGACAGTCCATGCCGTGTTCTCGTTGTACTGGAGTAGCACCGCCATTTGGAAAGTGCTCGCTTGGAGGGTGTATCTGGATGAAGAGGATATTCATCATTAGCACGGTGAAACCAGACCAGACCGGGGCCGATTCTCGCGCCTTTGATATGATATCGAATTAAATATAGTCCGCGCCACATAACTTGGCATCTGTCTGAGGGCGCTGATCGTCGTGGTTAATCGGAAAAATAAGCCTTATTCCCATGATATAAACATAGTTCCAGATATAGACACACGCCAAGTTATATGGCGGGTACTGTCGAAATAAAATGGCGAATGTCAGTTGAAACTGAATTTTCGTAGACACATTAAAGAAATGTCTATGCCCAACGCTCGACTTGCATCGAGTGGTACTTGTCATCCAATGAAGTTTGACTTAATACTCTGAGGTAACTGGAGCTCTCACCCTGAATAAAAAAGTGTCGCCAGCAAATTTGACATTTATGTATGTAATGGCTGTCAGCTGTCTCATATGACCATACGTATTTTTTTAAAGTGTAGGTGAGACGGAAGACAGCCACTGTGTTATTTGTGGTATTCAAAAAATTGTTCGTACTGCACTCTCCAGTTACCTCAGTATTAAGTCGAGCTTCATGTGTCATCCGTTGAACATGTCTATTTGTCTTGGTCTGGGTCATTATCGCGCGTGAAATTGTATTTTTAGACATTTCTGTGACATTTTCAGTACTGCGCTTGACTGGGATGTTTTTAGCGGTACAGTACATTTTTTTATTCAAAAACTTATGGCAAAGATTAATATTCGAATTTGACCTATGTCGAGTTAGATATATATCAATACATTTGAGAATCACCCCCGAGGTGGAGAGAAACGGACAAAGCTTTTTGTAGATTGCGTTTTTGTGATAGGGGTCCACTTTCTACCTAATCTGTGGGATAAAAATGTACTCGTTCGTTCATCTATTTTGGCAGCTGTTATGTCACAATAACAACTAATCAACAAAACAAAAATAACACCAACGTGTTCGTTACAAGCAATGCCTGCAAACTTAATCCTTCTTTATATTAAAACTAGCTTTCCGCTCGCAGCTTCGCTAGAACTTAACTTTGTTTTTCATAGTGTTTGTATGAATTACAAATATACATTTGCGGTTTTTTTAAAAGTTATATACGGACGAATGGTTCTAACTATGTTCTGACCATAAACTTATTATACTCTAGTAATAGACGGACAGAGTTCGCTTGGTTGTGAGACCGAAAATGACATGAGCTAGTGTGTATAATTTGTAAACGTGTGCGTGAGTTTTAGAGCTGCCCTCAAGCCCATTTTAGGTTGTCGATAACAATAATGTAAATAAAACACAAACAAGGTTTAATAATTCATATGATATGAAGTATACTTCAATGGACATGGGAAAATAAAAATAAAGTTCATGTTATTTAAATTTTTACTTTTTTGCATTCACAATGCAATTTTTATTATTAAAAATGGAAAATAGATTTTTTTTTGAGATTTAGATTTTTCTAAACATTTCATTTTCCATTTTTCAATAATAATGGTCATTTCACTTCAATACGATAAGTAATTACAAAGTTATTGTAAAAATTAATTTGCTTAAAATACTATTCCTCGGTTGTTCGCTAGCAATCGGCTTTTACCACGTTCGACGTCATTCCTCCCGACCGCCAGTATACCGCACCGGCCGGTCATACTTACCTAGTCGCACAGCTGCACTGGTTGAAATCTTGATTTTTAATAAAACTAGTTCTGGAGTTTTTGGAGTCCCTTTTCATCGCATTGCACCAAATTTTTCGATTTTTTCGAATAAATATTTTTATTCTGTGTTTTGATCGAAGTATTCGTACATAGAGGCACAATACAGTATTTAAATACCTTAGGTACATTCAACAATACCACCAGGTATACACCGTAAGGCTCAACGCCAGTTTTAGTATACTGCACTAAAGACCTTTTGCAACGGACTGCCATCTGGTAAATCCACCAATAGTGTCACAGATGGGCAGCTCAACCAAATGAAACACAAATAATATTTTTATAATGTTTTTAAGACAAAAGGTCATTTGGGTTGACCAGCAGCTACCTGGGATCTAAAACTTTCAATAGTACGAAAGGAGCATTGTCATCTCTTAAGAATGGGCGTTAAATGGGATAAAACAACAACAGATGGGTAATGGTAGTGAGTGCCCAAAGCAATAAAATTTTAAACAAAAAACAATGCCACCTTTTGTAAAATCCCAGACAGCGCATTTTATTGAATCTCCGTTGGTAGAAAAACCAAATGAGGCGGGGCTAAGAATGGGCAGCCCTTCTTGTCCATGCAAGCGAAAAAGTTTTAGAAGTGTATATCTGGTGGTTTTGTTCATTGTACCTACTTTGTGAAGACATGTTGATAATTTTCTTGAATTATACAATATTGTATAAGACTATACAATATTGTATTATTCAAGCACGCATTGTGGCTGTCACGAAAACACTAGCACGTGAAAAATTGAAAATGAAGTTGGTAGATTTAGACTTATCATGTCATATTCAATAATTTTCACTTCACTATCAATCGAGTTACTTGTACCGATGCTACATCCCTAACCCAACTTCTACCCTCACATCATTTTTATCCTTTGATCCTATGGGGGTAAACCAACATCTCGCCGTGTCGTGTCGGCCATATTCGCCACTTCCGACCCAGCCTGCCCACGCGACTGTGTTTGAGTCGAGCTCTCCTGTTCCTCATCATATCGGTCAAGTAGTAACATCTTCCAAGTGATCGCCGCGAGTTTAACTGAATTGACCATTGTGATCACGAACTTTTGGTGTGGAAAGTCAAATAAGAAGAGAGACGCGCGTCCTCTACAACCAGCACGCGGGAGCAACGTCGAACCATGTTAGCCCCCTAAAATCTCCTTTTTTGACCGCCCAGAAGTATTTAGAAAAAATCGACCCGTCTCACAACCAGCTCCGATGAACCACTGAGCTACGGAGTCGTTAACGACAACGACGAATACAACGATCAACGAGTCCGTAGCTCAGTGGTTAGAGCAGTCGCCCGGATAGCGAAAGGTCGTGGGTTCGAGTCCCATCGAAGCTGGTTGTGAGATGGGTCGATTTTTTCTAAATACTTCATTGTGTCCTTTCGCCGTTATTCGAAGCCTAGGTAAACATATTTTGAGAAAGCCCTTTCCGTTTCCGTTCGACATCAATTTTCCTATTGGTCAATTATACCAACGTGACGTCACTTCCGTAACGTCATCCTAAGTCACGTGATCCGAGTTCACCTTTTAGCAATGGCGGAAGATTTGTGGCATTGGCGTCCATTTTTCGCAACCGTTCACATCTAATCATAAACGCTGTTAGCGTTCGAAATTTAAAATTTAAAAATTTGTACGAGTGGTTCTTTTATTTTACTTTCTCGGATAAAGTAATATTATTATTTATGAAAATTGATCGAATTTTAAAAGAGCGTGCCTGTGAGTGAGCGCGCGAAAACATGGCGGGTCGGGCTCGATGTCCACCTGTTAATTTCAAAGTATCGTGGAATCCAAAGCATTTAGGACGACGAGATGGAGTATGAGCTTTATTGGCACACAGGAATTGAGGTAATTTAACACCTCGCCAGGTCAGTGAAAGTTTTGATTTTTTATTTTCTTACCCACAAGCAAGTAAGAAATTTTATATTTTCTCACCATGAAAAATCTGTTCATGTGATAGTTAGTAGAGAGTTTTTGCGATCTGCGCAGAGAGATTAAATCATAATCTTAATCATTTATTTCAAATAGATTTCCTTTTAATAGTGATACAATGTGATTTAGGGATTTTGAAAGGATCGGGAAGTATACAGTGAGTCTCGGCTCCCGTCGTCGCCCGTGCTTGACCTTGACACACTTTTCTCTTGTTTAGTTTATAAATCCTATTTTATAATTTGTACCGACTTCTTGTGGTGATTTATTGTTTCGAAAGCATTTTGAAGTACCGACATTTTCTTTAATGGTAATCATGGTATCATTGCAGTTCTAAAATAATATGTCAGTAAGTATAGTCGAGTGGTATAGCGCTAATTTTGGTTAGTTGCTTTTGTTTCAACGTTTTGTTTTTGATCATGTATCGACACCGGCACATAGTGGGTGATTACTTTTATACTTTTATTACTCCCATGTCTGTATGTGAGTGCTGCCTGCATTATAAATGGGAACAAGCGTCCCTATATATTTATTAGCTAACCGACTAGCGCAAGGCAAATAATATTTTAAAGTGAATAGTGTATTTGCAAAATTAGTGAATTGTATGCAAAAGTTTATTCTTAATACTTTCTACAGCTGACCCTTGCCCCTTTTAGGGAGTGTTAATGTGGGTCGTGTAATGTAACATGGAGCAAATGATTTGATATTGAAAACTTACTTAAATGTTTTTTTTTTTTTTTTTTTTTTTATGTGCGTACTGCGGTACCTATTGAATTTTATATATGTAAACAAGTACTACCGTACCTAACGTAGTGATGACTTGTTTTTGTCACAATTCTAATCTAACGTGACCCACCACATTGGTGGTCACTTTATGAAGTTTTGCTGTGACGGGGTGCTCGGCCCCCCCCGAACCCCCCTACCATTGGTTCGATAATGTTTTATTAATGGATACGTAATTGGCTTCATTATCCTTGAGAATTTTAATATGATACTGAACGCAGATTTTAAGTTTTGGTAACAAATATTACTTAAATTAAAATGGAAAAAAAAAAAAAAAAAAAAAAAAAAAAAAAAACATAACCTGCTTACGCAAGTAACGGGGAGCATTTCCTGCTTACGCAAGTATCAGGGTGCAATGTTTTTGACAATAAGCATATGAATCTTTTTATGTTTTTGGATTAAGTACGTGATATTATTAGTGCCGTCAATGCCATAATTATGATTGAAAGTAAAAACTGTATATTCAAATAAATATGCTATATATTTATATTTTATTCCTTCCGGTCGAGGAAGTAAAAAAAGGGGGGGGGGGGGATATAGGTATATCGACTACACACACCTTTCATGTTTATATGCGAACAAGCCCCGCTAGTATTAGGCACGCTGGAAGCTGTGCTTGGCACTAATAGTTTATATATTGATTGAAATATCGCGGTGGCTCCCTATGGGCACCAGGCAGTGATAGCAATAATTAAGTATTTTAACGATTAATAAGAGGTACCTACTGACTAGAAGCTTTGCAGTCAAAGTAATTATGCTATAAAGCCAGTTGGGATTGCGATTCTCACTTTTCGTGTATCTGACATTCTGCGATTTCTGATAATGCGTGTCTGGCGTTTTGCGTATCTGAAAGAGCCTGACAGTCTGACATAGCTGTAAGCAACAGCACGAGCTGAGCTGGTCTGCCCTTTCGACTGTTTCATACCTAAATTTAGTTCAGATTAAGAAAATGTTAATGGAGAACAACGAATAAATTAGGTATTACTTTACATTATTCCACAGTAGATTTACGTTTTAGAAAATTTATGTTCGTTAATATAGGCAATAGTTATTTTAGCCGTCTAGAAGAGTGAAGTCATCTGATACAGGCATTGTTTATGCTTACTCATCGTCATGTATAAATATGGCAGGCTGCTCCCTGGCACCGTAGATTTATATCGTGAGACGAATTCTGACGATCACGGTCTTTTAAAATGGCAAAACTAGGTATATACCATATTTTGTTGCCTGTAATACAGATCAACCTGCAACGGGCAATAGTACCTAATTATTTTTCCTGTGCTCATGTAACTCATGCACTCATGTAATGTATGTAATGTTGAAAATGAAAAACCTTTTGTTATTATGATATAAACTACCTATTCATGTATTAATCAAAAGTACTTGTTGACTGTCTTAAACAATAGAAAAATTATGCCTTTCCAGGCTAGAATGAATGCAGTTTGGAGATGGACAGGGTCTACAAAGACATCTTTTTATGAACTTTTAATGAATCATTGTCATAAAATGAATAATTGGATAATTTATGAGTTTTTTGGGAAGAATAAGTAAAAATGAGTTTCTGAGATTGATTGCGCAAGGACACTGGCCCATACAAATGTAAAATTAGTGGATCTGATCATTGATAATAATTTACGAGTTTTCAGATTGACAGTCGCTCCACAAGAGCGCTGTCTTGTACAATGGCAAAATTATGCCCTTGCATGCATGCTAGCATTAGGGCAACTCAAAGAAGTTGCTCGTTTTTCTGATGAGGAAAAGATGTCTCTTATGTTTCTGATAAACAATGTCTTTGGTGAGTTTAATAATTTTTTTTTTAGTTCATTATGTTAGAATTTATTATATTTATTACCAAGGTATTTTATGTGCCCGGTTAACCCATTTTTACTAAATGGATGGGTATAATGAGCCATAACTCACTGCGTGGGCTCAATGCGCATTTTTTAATTTTGTAAATTTATGTTTCTTTGCTAGAGTGGATATAACATTTAAGGTGTTCCGTGTAGCTAAATTGGCAGTAATTAACGGAGTTTTTTAATTGAGTCGATAGTAATTAATAATAAGAGAAACGCGTCTTTAGAATGGCAGTCTATATAAAAAATTGTGTCCTGCAATGCAACTTGGGACCGTGTCGGTAAAATATATGAAGTGAAACTGTCATTATCGGCCATTACCAGTCATTTTCGTTGTTATTATTATATTTATATGTATAGTTACAGTTAAAAAAGTCTTGAATGGGTGCTAGGAAAATATTGACGATTCAAATTTTTATCCTTAAGGACCTACATGCTTATTATAATAATATGTCTATGTGAATAAATCAATATTTGATTGATTGATAGATATAGTAAAAGTTATGACAAAATTTTGCAAATCTTTTGCAATTTATCTTTTAATTAAAAGAGTTTAATGAGTTACATTAATTCGATTTGTATGCAAATGAGATTTGTTACAAAATAGCAGATGCTTTAAAGAAGTTAATATACGAACTACCTTTGTTTTGATCTTGTAAAATAAGGCATGTGCTTACATTACTTTCAGAACTTTACTTGATTTTTATACATGATCGCGCTTTTTGTCAGACCAGTAAGACAAGCCGGCACAAGTAGTTTAGGATGTTATATGTATCTGCGATCCTGTTTATTCGAATAATGTTAACGTTAATTTTTGCAATCAAACTTTAATACATCTTGCACTGCACAAACGTAGCAATAGTTGACATCTTCTCTAGCACAAAGCTTTAAATAATGTGTTTTCTTTAATAGTGTGTGTTGAATTTGGTGTAGTGATTCAACAGTTGAACTGATCGTCGTGGGTTCGATATTTTAAGTATAATATTATGTTTAGTTGATCGAAGTATTTTGTATGTAACATAACCATGTATTTACAAAATACATGTTTATTTATTTATTTAATTCTTCAGGCACAAATTACAGTACATAGGTGGACTTAATGCTACGCACCCTACAGAACCATAAGAATTACGACTTGGGCATCTTGGCCATAGGACAAGCTTTGCTTAGATTGGGGCTACACAGTAGTATATTAAAATTCCCCAAATTAGTTATTTTAGTAAATTTCCTATGAATAATAATTTCCCTATAGCGGTAAAGGATATACTGAGAAACAGTCGTCAGCTTCATAACAATGCTAGTGCTCGGGAGTTTAGCGTGTCACTAGTATAAAATAATAATTTAAAGCAACATGATTTTACAGTTAGGGAAGATAAGAGTCTTGTGCTTATGGTTCATTGTGCCGAAAGTTTTTACAATTATTAAATTGTATTTATATTTTTCTTGATTATGTGTTTTCAGATCATATCGTATCGATGGTATGTCAGAAGAGACTTAGCCAAAAGATTTTCAGATGTTTTTGCTTCAAAAATATATAAGGGATAGCACAAGTTGTGTTATTGTAATGTTTGTTTCTTTTTAGATTTTGAATATTTCAAGAATATGTAAATGATTTATGTAACATAGTTTACATATTTATGAATAAGATTTGATAGATTGAGCATAAGCACTTATACATTTTATTTCAATCATATTCAGTCATCCGTGCTCATATTTTCATTATATAGGTACTTACGTACTATTGTATGACATACTTGAATGTTTGATAGTAATAGCATAACGTTTCTGATATCAGTATTAATTTGTGATGTTGAGTTATAAAGTTGAACAATTAATTCGAGTACCTACCCCAAGTACCTGTCGAATTTGTCAAAAGGTATAAGATTAATGTCATAATTGCTGATACATGTCACATTGGCGTCCTCGTTCACCAGGCGATAACAAACAAGGTCTCAAAATATGTTTACCTAGGCTTCGAATAACGGCGAAAGGACACAATAGGAGCGTTTTACCTACCATTAAAACGCATATTGTGTCCGGAGCCTTATTCGAAGCCTAGCTTTAAGACCTGCCTGGTGTAGATTTTATCCTTAATGGTTGTCAAGTGTTTCAGATTTTGAGACTACAATGACACAAATCTTCCGCCATTGCTAAAAGGTGAACTCGGATCACGTGACTTAGGATGACGTTACGGAAGTGACGTCACGTTGGTATAATTGACCAATAGGAAAATTGATGTCGAACGGAAACGGAAAGGGCTTTCTCAAAATATGTTTACCTAGGCTTCGAATAAGGCTCCGGACACAATATGCGTTTTAATGGTAGGTAAAACGCTCCTATTTTCAATTTTTCAATAATAAAAACTGCATTGTGCATGCAAAAAATTTAAATAACTTGGTGGTCATTTTTACAAATCTTTTAAAAATTCATTGTGAAGTATTTTGAAGGGCTACGGAAAAAAAATTATGACATATTTTAAGTTAAAATGTATATATTTCAAAAATAAATAAATAAAAATACCTTTCCCAAACCCATTGAACATTTAGGTACACATTAATTATTGTCCTCTGAAGAGAACAATTTTATTTAAATAATTTCTCAAGGTTTCTTTGCAGTTTTGCTTGAAATATTTGCTGCACACCACAGAGTTTTGGCGAAGCTCCCAGTTTATTCTATTTATTAATTTTATCCAGTTTAACTTAATCACTGGATTTACAGGAAACCTGAAAATATTGTTAAATTGGTACTGAAGTAGGTATAATTTACTATTTAAAAAATGTCGGTTAAAATCAGCTTTAAATAAAACTATCAGTGTTCACAAAGACAAACAAAGTTATATTGGAAACCATCGACATGAGTATCGATAATAATATCGATAATTTTTGATCAACCTCTACGTCATATTTTCTCAAGTTCACGGATATAATATCTTTTTATCTAACACATAAAGTTTAAAAATAAGCCTTTATTTAGAAAATAGACGGTAAATAGTATGATATTAATGTGTCACTTAGTGTATTTGGGAATATATTCAACTAAAATATGAACTATGAAAATGGTAATTGTACAATCCTATTTACCTGTGAAATTAGTGTTTATTTGGTTTATTGTCGTAAGTAACATTACAATTCAACACAGAACACTACACTATTATTGATTAATATAGTTATAAGAGCCAAATCGACGCGATCGCGATAAAAATCACAAAATAATCGAATGGACGTTTTTCATCAAGATGATAAAAGACGCTAAATAAGTCAAATCGGGTTCTGCTGTCATTTTCTTCCAACTCTTTCTCGCACATAACTTCTGCCGTAAGGACTAGTTTCTCACTCGCACCATTGTCCGTCTATTACCCCTAGTATAAATAAGTTTATGGTTCTGACCGAGTTTACAGCTATACTGTCTTGGCAAATATTGTTTGTTATACTATCAAGAATTGATGTTAAAACATTTTGTTGAAGGCCGCGAGACAAAAAAAGGACACCAATTTTAGGCATTGTCTTTTGACTTTGACTGACCTGTTCTTGAAGCAGTTGGAGACAAGCTCGCCCTAAATTTCAACAACAGTCAAATACCCAATTGCTTCTTGGGCAGCCTAGTATTCTTTTCGTTACAAGCAATATCTGCAAAGTTAATTCTTCTTTATATTAAAATTAACTTAACTTTGACTTTGACTTTAACTTTGACTTTCAATAGCAATTATTGTAATAAGTAACGATTTTTTTTTAAATGTCGTTACTTACCTGAGAAACGCGGGCAAGTTTATTGCGACCGTTCTTCTTGTCAGTTAAAAAAGTCTTGTAGGGAAATATTGACGATTCCTAAAGACACGCTTATTATGTCTATGTGAATAAATAAATATTTGATTGATTGATTGACTTTAACTGACCTGTTCTTGAAGCAATTGGTGACAAGCTCGCCCTTGCTCATGTTGTATAGCCAGTTGAGCTTGCGGCCCGAGTGAATAGAATGATGTGAACCGGTGTACTGAGCGCTCCAACTTACTTTAACTTTAACTTTGACTTTGACCGCAGCCTTCTCTATCGTCTTCTACAAGCCATGCTATGAAGCGAAACGGCAACATTGCTGTGAAACGGTTTACTCCTCCGAGTACGAATCCTATGGAGATAGCATACCTACGAAAAACTGAGGCATAGCATACCTACACATACCGAGAAACAAAAATGGCGACCGGCCTCAATCATGCATTACTATGACGTCACGTTTTAATGTTACCAAAAATAGGTCGAATAAATGTATTGCTGTCTCATTTTACATGGAGTATTGGAGGTAAGATAGATAGAAAAAGATGGCTACAGGTTTATGAGTAGAATGTCGATTTACCTCATATTTGTATAACGGATAGTTCATATACTTAGAACAATATGCCATCTCCATAGGATTCAGTACTCGAGGTTTACTTGCCGTTTACCTGTCTAACGGTGTCAAATAGGTTCACTTAAAACTAGAAATGAGACGTTGCCAACTTTATGCGCATGGCTTGTAGAAGACGATAGAGAAGGCTGTGCTTTAACTGACCTGTTCTTGAAGCAGTTGGTGACAAGCTCGCCCTTGCTCATGTTGTATAGCCAGTTGAGCTTGCGGCCCGAGTAAATAGAATTATGTGAACCGATGTACTGAGCGCTCCAACTTACTTTAACTTTGACTGACCTGTTCTTGAAGCAGTTGGAGACAAGCTCGCCCTAAATTTCAACAAACAGTCAAATACCCAATTGCTTCTTGGGCAGCCTAGTATTCTTTTCGTTACAAGCAATATCTGCAAAGTTAATCCTTCTTTATATTAAAATTAACTTTGACTTTGGCTTTGACTTTAACTTTGACTTTGTCTTTGACTAGCAACAGCAATTATTGTAATAAGTAACGATATTTTTTTTGTAAATGTCGTTACTTACCTGAGAAACGCTTGGCAAGTTTATTGCGCCCGTTCTTCTTGTCAGTTAAAAAAGTCTTGAATAGGTGGTAGGGAAATATTGACGATTCATAAGTACACGCTCATTATGTCTATGTGAATAAATAAATATTTGATTGATTGATTGACTTTAACTTGAACTTTTAACTTTAACTTTGACTGACCTGTTCTTGAAGCAATTGGTGACAAGCTCGCCCTTGCTCATGTTGTATAGCCAGTTGAGCTTGCGGCCCGAGTGTTGCGCAGAGTAGAAGGATGTGAACCGGTGTACTGAGCGCTCCAACTGGAAGAGAAAAAGTTTTTAGTAAAAATTTCATTTTCATGACAAACTTTTTTGCTGACTGTACTTAAATATTGTATGGTCATCTAAACCAAACCTGTATACAAAATTTCAGCCCCATCGGACACTGGGAAGTGGGTCAAATTAAGCTTGCAAGATTTGTCCCCCACTAATTAACTAATATGGCAAGTTAATAAAAAGCTTGTAAAATGGTTGAAACTCAAGCTGAATATTTTTAATTTTTTGCATTCACAGTGCAATTTTTATTGTTGAACGACTCCGTAGCTCAGTGGTAAGAGCATTGGCCCGGACAGTGAAAGGTACCGGAGCTAGTTGTGAGACGGGTCGGTTTTTTCTAATAAGTACTTCATTTTCCTGTGATCCTATTGTGATCCGATGGGCTTCCGATAGGGTTTGTGAATAGAAATTTGGCATCCCGACGGAAAGTATATGTGACATTCGACTTCGGAACAACTCGGACACGGAAACTTTCGGACGATTTGTGAATAACCATGCTGAATGTTGGAGTCTATGTGTTTGTACAGTGTCTGGGTGTTTGTGGCTCACCTCTGTGGGCAGCTGGAAGCAGCTGGACTGCTGAAAGGGCCAGGAGCCTGACGAGAGGACCTGAATGCTGGAGTCTTTGTGTTTGTACAGTGTCTGGGTGTTTGTGGCTCACCTCTGTGGGCAGCTGGAAGCAGCTGGACTGCTGGAAGGGCCAGGAGCCTGACGAGAGGACCTGAATGCTGGAGTCTTTGTGTTTGTACAGTGTCTGGGTGTTTGTGGCTCACCTCTGTGGGCAGCTGGAAGCAGCTGGACTGCTGGAAGGGCCAGGAGCCTGACGAGAGGACCTGAATGCTGGAGTCTTTGTGTTTGTACAGTGTCTGGGTGTTTGTGGCTCACCTCTGTGGGCAGCTGGAAGCAGCTGGACTGCTGGAAGGGCCAGGAGCCTGACGAGAGGACCTGAATGCTGAAGTCTATGTGGAGAGGTGATTCCGAGCTGTCGGCCATGTGTTTGCGGAAGTTTTCGTTCAGATCTTTTGATACGCCGATATCCTAAAAAAATGACAATATTATATCATCAAATTCATCCATTGATCATCTAGAAACAGAGGTAAAAGTAATGAATTTTACTAATATCAGAACCTATGAATGACTAACGTTTCAACCTATTGCAAATGTAAATACATCTATACTAATACATATTATAAAGAGGAAAGATTTGATTGTTTGTTTGTTTGCATCGAATAGGCTCCGAAACTACTGGACCGACTCAGAAAATTCTTTGACCATTAGAAAGCTACATTCTTCCTGAGTGACATAGGCTATATTTTATCCCGATATTCCCACGGGAACGGGTACCACGCGGGTAAAGCCGCTAGGATTCGTTATAAGGATAGTATTTAGCATTTAACCAATCACCAATTTAACCTAACCTTTAAAAATACTGAAAATCACAGTAAACTACGTTTTGTGTACATTTCAGTATTTATATTTATGGCATGCAACCTGCCATCAACAGAACTAGGTGTTATTGTTTAATATTAAAGCGAGCCCATGGTTAATAAAAAGATTTATTTTTTACGACAGCAATTTCTTACCTGGAACATTCTTTGTAGTTTGCTTGTGTACTCGAAGCCACAAGCTTGTTTTAACTTTGAGATCATTGAAGCCTGAAACAATTACAATCATTTTAATACATGACAGTATTAACTAGCGTTTCGTCAGGCTTCGCACGACTGCAAAGTAGATGTGTTATATACATATACCTCTCTTTTGAATTACTCTGTCCATTGAAGGAAAGTACATTATACTAAGACCGCCGAGAGATAGCCAGTTCGACAGATGGAAAACCCAGGATGGGATTTCCATCTAACTAACTAATGTTATAAATGCGAAAGTTTGTGAGGAAGTTTGTAACTCTTTCACGCGAAAACGGCGGAACAAATATGGATGTAATTTGCAGCAGAGATAGACTATAGGCTAGAATACTTTACTTTTTACTTTTAATACATTTTCAACCTTAATCCTAAGACATAAAGCTCACTATCCCTTGTAATAACGCTTACCTCTGCGTCAAGTCGTTTGGCAAACAAAGTTCATTATCACTTGCATTTCTAAATTCTCACATAACAACCTTTACTTTTAATACATTTTCAACCTTCATCCCAAGACATAAAGCTCACTACCCCTTGTAGTAACCCTTACCTCTGCGTCATCGCTAGCTGACATGTGCTGCACTTTGACAAACAAAGTTCATTATCATTTTCACACATCACACCCTTTACTTTTAATACATTTTCAACCTTAATCCCAAGACATAAAGCTCACTATCCCTTGTAATAACCCTTACCTCTGCGTCATCGCTAGATGACATGTGCTACACAAGTCGTTTGACAAACAAATTTCATTATTTATCCCTTACATTTTATTAGTTCTCACATAACACCATTTACTTTTAATACATTTTCAACATTAATCCCAAGACACAAAGCTCACTATCCCTTGTAATAACCCTTACCTCTGCGTCATCGCTAGCTGACATGTGCTACACAAGTCGTTTGACAAACAAATTTCATTATTTATCCCTTACATTTTATTAGTTCTCATATAACACCATTTATTTTTAATACATTTTCAACCTTAATCCCAAGACATAAAGCTCACTATCCCTTGTAATAACCCCTACCTCTGCGTCATCGCTAGCTGACATGTGCTGCACAAGTCGTTTGGCAAACAAAGTTCATTAGCATTTTCACACATCACACCCTTTACTTTTGATACATTTTCAACCTTAATCCCAAGACATAAAGCTCACTATCCCTTGTAATAATTCTTACCTCTGCGTCATCGCTAGCTGACATGTGCTGCACAAGTCGTTTGGCAAGCATCTTGCTGTAGAACTTCTGGAAAACATCTTTGTCTTCTATATATTTGAACACAACCATCTGGGGACAAAACAATTGATGAGTAACAAAATCTAAACTTATGTACTGGGTGGCGCAAAAGTACTGGCACTATTTTATATATAAATATAATAATAATAAATAAATAACTTCTTACATTCACACCAATTATCTTAGCCCATTTTAATTTCATTATGAAACTGTATCATGGAAAACTTGATAACGGATAAATATATACTTAAATACTTTTTGTTTGTAAATACATACTTAATATACACAGTAAACACCCAGACCAAGACAAATAGACATGTTCATGCACACAAATATTTGTCTTGTTCGGGAATCGAACCCGAGACCACTGGCGCAGAAGGTGGGTAGCCTACCCCTGCGCCAAATCGGTCGTCAAATATATATATATATATATGTATGTATATATGTATATGTATGCCATTAAATTTCGTCTCATTAGGATTTGAAGATGATGTCGCTTAAATGGTGACCTCCAGAGTTCACACACACCTCCACATTTGAGTCCTATTTATGACTTTTTCCATAACTTGCCGTAACACTTCCTGCGATATGTTCCTTTTCTTGAAAAATGTTTCCTTTTAGAGCTGCTAGAGTCTGTGGCTTGTTCGCATACACCAGAGATTTCAAATAACCCCAAAGAAAGAAGTCTGGCCAGGTCAGATCGGGTGTTCTTAAATCGTCGACGAAATTCATGTTGTTTTTATCACTGATGAATTGGGTGTTTGACTGTTGTTGAAATGTAGATATTTAATTATGACATGCGAAAATATAACATTATTGAATAACAAATATGAAAAAAGAAATTCAATATGTATTGTAACAAGCGAATTATGAGCTACTTAATTGTGACTAGCTATCTCTTTCTAAAACGAAATTGTCTATGGCGAGATTATGGCTCTATAGAAATGTGACGTCACGTTTCCATAGCGCTCTCCTTGTCTAATTACTAAGTTTGATGCTCTATATCGCTGAAAATATGCAATATATTTGAAAATAAATACCTATGTTGTGTTGCTACTAATTAAATGAACATTTTAAGTCAATAAAAAAAATTCAGTCAAATACCCAATTATTACGTAAAAACAATGTGACGTTTATTAAAGTCGATTATTGAAGTCGGTTAAAAAATGGCCGACATGTTTTAATATGGGTACTCCACATACCACTTGGTTGAGCGTGTCCTCGAGCTCGGCCTCCTCGGGGTTCTTGCTGGACTTCTTCAGCAGCAAGTCGCAGTACTTGGCCAGCAGCTCTGGACTCTTGGACGAAGAGTTGGCGGCTTTCGTGACGGCGTTGCCTTGAAACAAAAACACGTGTAAAAGATCATTAAAATCAAATCAAATATTTATTTATTCACATAGACATAATCAGCATGTACTTATGAATCGTCAATATTTTCCTACCACCCATTCAAGACTTTTTTAACTGACAAGAAGAACGGGCGCAATTAAAATTTCAGCACTAGTCCTTTGCAGCTCTTTTCTTCATATAACAAATTAACTAAATCTGTGGAGGAATTTATGTCTGGGACGAATTCCACAGGAACGATGCGGTTAGAGCTAGAAAACTAAAATGTTTTCAGATTTCTGTTCGGTGGGACGTAGAAACAAGTTTAATTAGAAATCCAGGCTGTGTTCCGTACTTCTTGTGGACTTAGGTTTACGCTAGTTATGTTCCTTCAACCATTGTTATTTTGGACTGACTAATATTATGTAGTTAGGAGCGGCTGTAAGTAGTATTTTATTATGTATGTGTTTGTTTTAGTTGATATTTATGTTTTCTTATTTATACTTTTACTAATTTCTTCGATTTTTTACTAATACCTTATTTATTAAGTTCTAGATTAGTTGCTCAACATTTGTCATGCTAGAGATACATGTTGTAGGCTTCGATCAACAATAGTACTAGATGAAAGCTGACGAACTAAATGAAAACTTTATATGGCACTATCTTTTTTTAAACGGAGAAAAAAATGTTACGAATGTTACGATCTTACATTATAAATGACAGGAAGCGTTCTATGTTTGAAATGCCTTGGTATTATTGACACTGTCAAAATAATCTAATTATAATTATACTCTCAAGTGGGCGTATAACGCTCGGCCATGTCTGTCACTCCAACTATGTATCTAGAACTATGTGTTATTGTTGATCGAAGGCCCCATAGTAAAAAAATTTCGTATTAATGGACACTATCATCCCTTAAAATCTTTGTACTAATTAAAATTTAGTGGTGTATAATGTACTGGCTGTTAATAAATAGGCCGCAAGCCTTGACGAGCGCGGCCACGAAGCCGGAGTCGTTGCTGAATGCCACTTAGCAACCATTGTTATTTTGGACTGACTAATATGTTGCTAAGGCGAAATTAGACGGTTCTTTTTTGCTTTAATTTTCGATGCTTCATCGATGAAAGACCTAAAATGAATTGTCTAAATTGTCGTTCATAGGAGTGTGCCTTCGCGATGAAAGCTTGCGGCTCCCGATTGTTTTCACTAGCATCGTTCATCATTCATCATTCACAATTCATTGCAGAAATTAATCACTTTTGATGATCCGTCTAATTTCCGCTTCAGGAGCGGCTGTAAGTAGTATATAATGTACTGACTGTTAATAAATCGGCCACAAGCCTTGTCGAGCGCGGCCACGAAGCCGGAGTCGTTGTTGAATGCCACGAGCACGAGCGCGTTGTACTTCTTGTGCACTTCCAGTATCGTGGACACGTACACTTTGGGATCCTGTGGACAAAATTGTGAATAAATATCTAAAATTATAATGAATGTTTTTTGAATATTGCACGCCTCATAGAGGTAGTGCTACATGTCAGAGTCGAATATTTTTCTGGTCTTAAACTGTCTCTATTATATTCATATTGCACTAATACAATAATATAAGTACAGATATATTATGAAGAACAACCCTTTTAACGGGTATCCCAAAAGTAGGTAAAGGATGATTTGTCTCAATAAAACGCGAATGGATTGGAATTTCTTCGTAGTTTTGTACTTTGTACTTTGACGTAGCCCCTAAAGAAAGAAATCCAGTGGCATCAGATGGCAAGATCTCGGTGGCCATTTGACATCATCTCTTCTTGAAATTACGAGATTTTTCGACCTTTCGACGAGTAGGTATTTGTAATTGATCGTGAATTTTCGGTAAATATTTGTATAACTTCTATGCGCTGTTTTATTGTGAAACGCTCCACGATTAATTTTACATGTGTCAAGATGACGCATGTTGAATTTCAACCCGCCATCTCAAATATATCGGAAATAGCGCGAAATTAAAATCCTATACGTACTTTTGAGACACCCTTTATAAATACATTTAATACTTTTAGACAATATTTGTCAAGTATAACGTATGGTATTTATTCACTTACTCAAACACTCGTTTGCAGAAAAAACGGACGCTTTAATTACATACAAACGTGCTCACTTCACACTATCACTATTAATAAAACTCAAAATGACTCGTCTTTCGAAAAAAGAACAAACAAACTCAAATAAGAACAAACACTTCCCTATATCCCTACAGCGGAAAAATAACGAAAGTTTTGTGAAACTCAACCAATGTTTTAAATTTTTGCATTTTTGGAAGTTTGAGAGTAGGAAGAGATTTTCAAAGTTGTTTCAATCGATTATTGGAACGAAAAACATTTATCCAACACTTGTAATACAGGAGTGAGAAGCCCGTGGCGCAGTGGTGTGGCTGACGCGCCCGGCATGCGATCGTTGAAGTTAAGCATCTTTCGCAATGGACGATCACGGGATGGGTGACCAAAAACTTTTCATCTCGAGCTCGTCCGTGCTTTCGAAGGCACGTTAAGCCGTTGGTCCCGGCCGCATTTGCAGTCTTTAATACCCACTAATCCCCATTAGTCCGAGTGGTGGATCATGCATGGCCCATTCTCCTTAATCATCCATAGAGAAGGCAGGAATCGGGGGCTGTTATTGGTTTGTAAATATTTAATGGGGGGGGGGGGGGCAATGCTCCCCCTGACACACATTTCTCCCTACAAAATGTTTGCATTCATCATTTTGCCACGTGAAATAAGCTAAGAGTGCCCCCCCCTCTTCAACCAAAATTGCTCCCCTCTCAGCCAAATCCTGGATCCTGAGCATGGGTTATGCTGCTCCAGCAGACGACCGCAAGACCAGACTATAATACGGCACCGACTCCCTCGGTGCAGTACAAGGGTGAGGCTATCTCGCTCGCATTAGAGAATTAGTCTAGACTACTCTATACAGGAAAAATTTTTGACCAGTGCACAAATTTTTAGGATCAACTCAGAATCGGTAAGTGAACAACTTTCTCCTAGAAACATGGGTCGAAATACGACAAAAATTTTTGGACTCCCCATACTAAATCGATCACGTGATCAGTCCGATTTGTATGAAGAGTCAAAAAAATTTTGTCATATTTCGACCTATGTTTCTAGGAGAAAGTTGTTCACTTACCGATTCTGAGACGATCTTAAAAATTTGTGCACTGATTAAAAATTTACCCTGTATAATGCTTGCCATCTCGCTTGTAACAGTATTTGTGGGAGACTATTTCGCTCGCATTTAGGCAACAAACGGCTCAAGGAATAACGACAAATTTGATGCGTTACTTATTTTTCAGTAATAAGCTTAGTTCTTCAAATTCCGACACCATGTTGCTTAGAATCAATTTCTTTTTTCTAATTTTTAAATTTAAGAGATAAGCTACGAAATAGTGTTTTTTCTTAGTTTCATTTTCTCCAATATTATTTGCACTAACCGTGTGCGCGCTATCCCCGCACTTGTCGATGTCCTGCAGTCCCTGAGCATGGATATGTTGCTCCAGCAGACGACATGTATACATACGGCTTCCCGTCTCGCTTTGTGCATTACAACTGCGAGGCTATCTCGCTCGCACTTGGACTAGACTCAAAGTAACGCTTGCTGCCTCGCTCGTTACAGTACCAGACTAACACCCAAATACTCGAACGCTACTCAATTTTACGAGTGTCTTAACAACATGACGTCTCTTACTGTTGACTTTGAATGCGACAGGATGAGATTTGAGACGCTCCCTAAAGTTAAGTGGTGTTTGAGTATTCAGGTATAAACGCTACTCAATTTTACGAGTGTCTTTAACAACATTACGTCTCTTTCTTACTGATGACATTGAATGCGACAGGATGCGATTTGAGACGCTCCCTAAAGTTAAGTGGTGTTTGACTATTTCGGCGTAATTCTATCTCGCTCACACTCAGGCAATATACGGCCCAGGGAATAAATACCAAATTTTATGTGATAGATAGTTATCTGTCTGTAGCAGGGATGTTGCGAATATTCGCATCCGCATCCGCATTTGCGGAACATCCGCATCGATTTAAAGATCCGCATCCGCATCCGCCTCCGCCTCCGCATAAATCGATGCGGAGCTGATGCGGATGCGAATGTGTAGCAGGTCGCTACAAGAAAGAAAGGGGCGGGCCCGGCGAGTGGCGCGTGTCGCCTACTTTTCATTAAATATAATGCTCCAATATTTAAATTTAATTACTATAGTCAATAATTAGTAATAGTAATTCATCACACTACTTTGTAAGTAAATAAAGAAAGGATAATTATTACTTTTTTATTTTTTTACCCACATTTTTAGTTTTTTTGTACAGATCCGCATCCGCATCCGCATCCGCGGATGTGAGCCTCTTAAAATCCGCATCCGCTTCCGCGGATGTCAAAAAATCTGCATCCGCAACATCCCTGGTCTGTAGTAGCTAAGTTGTCTTCAAATTCCGACACACCTAGAATAATTATTTGGGCAACTTTTGACCAAATTTTATTGCTAAAAAAAGTAAGAAAAAGTATTTTTTTTTCTATATTTCCTACAATATGAGTAGCACTAACCGTGTGCGCGCTATCCCCGCACTTGTCGATGGCCTGCAGTCCCTGAGCATGGATATGTTGCTCCAGCAGGCGACGCAGCTCACACAATCCGTCAATTATACATGCGGCTTGCCGTCTCGCTCGGTGCAGTACAAGGGTGACGCTATCTCGCTCGCACTTGGACTTAGTGTAGACTCTATATAACGCTTGCCATCTCGCTTGTAACAACAGTACTTGAGTGAGGCTCGCATTTAGGCAACAAACGGCTCAGGGAATAATGACTAACTTTATGTGTTACTTATTTTTCAGTAATACCTAGCTTAGTTGTCTTCAAATTCCGACACCATGTTGCTTAGAATAAATTGCTTTTTCTAACTTATAAATTTAAGAGATAGGCTACGAAAAAGTGTTTTTTTCTTTATTTTCTACAATATGAGTAGCACTAACCGTGTGCGCGCTATCCCCGCACTTGTCGATGGCCTGCAGTCCCTGAGCATGGATATGTTGCTCCAGCAGGCGACGCAGCTCACACAATCCGTCGGGAATGCGCGCGACCAGACTATACATACGGCTTGCCGTCTCGCTCGGTGCAGTACAAGGGTGACGCTATCTCGCTCGCACTTGGACTAGACTCTTAAGTAACGCTTGCTGTCTCGCTCGTTACAGTACTAGACTAACACCCAAATACTCGAACGCTACTCAATGTTACGAGTGTCTTTAACAACATGACATCTCTTTCTTACTGTTAACATTGAATGCGACAGGATGCGATTTGAGACGCTCCCTAAAGTTAAGTGGTGTTTGAGCATTCAGGTATAAACGCTACTCGATTTTACGAGTGTCTTTAACAACATGACGTCTCTTTCTTACTGTTGACATTGAATGCGACAGGATGAGTTTTGAGACGCTCCTATAGTTATGTAGTGTTTAAGTATTCAGGCGTAATTCTATCTCGCTCACACTCAAGCAACTTACGGCCCAGGGAATAAATTCCAATTTTCTATGATCCTTATCTATCTGTAGTAGCTAAGTTGTCTTTAAATTTCGACACACTACCACCTAGAATTTTTTTTTGGGAACCTTTTTGAACAAATTTTATTGGTAAAAAAGTAAGAAAAAGTGATTTTTTTTCTATATTTTCTACAATATTATTTGCACTAACCGTGTGCGCGCTATCCCCGCACTTGTCGATGGCCTGCAGCCCCTGAGCATGGATATGTTGCTCCAGCAGGCGACGCAGCTCACACAATCCGTCGGGAATGCGCGCGACCAGACTATACATACGGCCCAAGTCTGAGTTCTTCTCGCCGTCAAGGAGTTTCTGTAACAAGATAAAGGAGATAAGAAAATGAACTTTGTCTGTATTTTTTTTTTAGTTTGTTTGGGACACACTAACAGTATATATACAGGGTGACAGTGAAACTCGACCTATTCCTTGAAAGGGGTTATACTAGAGGTCATTAGCAACAAATTAAGTCCAGTGAACCAGGGGTCAAAACTGGATGGTTACCGAGTTGTAACGGTTCTTTGATTTTTTTGAATTTTTTTCGAAATGTCACCAAAATACGTAAATTGTGATAAAACTACTCCACTTTAAACAGTAAATTGGTACTTTTCTGAAAGCTGAATAATTCGGGATCATTGTAAAAAATTGCGCTTTGCCAAAAATTACATAATCTCAGAAATAAAAGGTCTTTAGTAAGAATATTTTTTGTTTTATCTATTTTTCTCCAACTTTGCCGTAATTTTTTGCAAAAGAACTGTATGGAAGTTAGCGTACAAATGAGTAAAATAACATACTAGTTTCATAAGCTTTACAAAAAGGTACTTACGTCATTAACTTTCCCAACTGTCTTTAAAAAAATCAACAAAAGAGAGCTGTAGGTCAGACATTTCATTAAGATTTGTAAACTGAATTTGGCTCGAAAAGTCGACAGTAACGTAGTAAAACCATATCTGTTTTCAGTACATTTGAAGTACTGTCATATTGACTGTCCCACTACTTTATAAAGACACTCAAAACAATTTAAAATTTTAAACTTTCGGGATGCATTTTTTTAATTTGATTACAAGTATTAAGTGTGATGTTAGTGATAGGAATTCACACCGATAATAATGAGAGGTGAGCGGTAGTAGGAAAAACTGATCGCGCCTAATACCCGTACTACAATTTGGTTTTTAATTTTTGTTTCGGTATTGTTTTTTTATAACATTTAGTTTTATTCACAGTGTTGAATAACAATGTTGAGTTTGTGATATGAATTTACAAATAAAAAAGGAAAACTGAGAATAAAATTTACAAATAAAAAAGGTAACTGAGTGTCTTTATTAACTAGTGGGACAGCCAATATGTCAGTGTTTCAAATGTACTGAAAACAAACATGGTTTTACTACGTTACTGTTGACTTTTCGAGCCAAATTCAAGTTACAAATTGTAATGAAATGTCTGACCTACAGCGCTTTTTTGCTTGATTTTTTAAAGACAGCTGGGAAAGTTAATAACTGTTGAACCTTTTTGAAAAGCTTATGAAACTAGTATGTTATTTTACTAATTTGTACGCTAACTTTCCTACAGCTTTTTTACAATAATTTACGGTGAAGTTGGAGAAAAATACACAAAATAAAAATTATTGTTACTAAAGAGCTTTTATTTCTGAGATTATGTAAGTTATGCGCATGCGGTATTTTTTAGAATAATCCCGAATTATTCAGCTTTCAGAAAAGTACTAATTTTATGTTTAAAGTGGAGTAGTTTTATCACAATTTGTTTTTTTTGTAACGATTCAGAAAATTTCAAAAAAAAAACGAAGTACCGTCAAAACTCGGTAACCATCCAGTTAATTACTTACTTCATCATCATCATCATCATCATCAGCCATTTAATGTCCCCACTGCTGGGGCACTGGCCTTCCTTATGGATGAATAAGGAGAATGAGCCATGACCCACCACTTACTTAATTTGTTGCTAATGGCCTCTAGTATAACCCCTTTCAAGGAATAGGTCGAGTTTCACTGTCACCCTGTATATATATAACACAATACAAATTTTAAAACAAAAAATCGTTAACAACTAACTACTTATTGTTGAACCAACATCGTTAAATATAATCGTATTAAGGTGGTTCGATGAGCACAGTAGCGCCACCAATGGAAATAAATCAATTACATTTTATTAAAGGCTTAGATTAAAAGTTTCTGTTATTTTGCGCAAATAAAAGAGTAAAATGCATTTTATAAATATACTTTTAAGAACTCAAACTTACGCAATAAGTGAATCTCAATAGTGCCAAAAGTGGCCTTATTTAGCAATATCGAGATCCATAACTTAATGCTCATATTTGAGACCATAAAAAATCAATAAAAAATTGCATTTTACTCTTCTATTTGCGCAAAATAACCGAAAAAAAAATTTCATTTTACTCTTCTATTTGCGCAAAATAACCGAAACTTTTATTCTAAGTCCTTGATAAATCGTGAATGATTTATTTCCATTGGTGGCGCTACTGAGCTCATCGAACCACCTTAAGGACCTTAGGACGCAAACCGATAGACAGGTAATTAGCGGTAGTTCCCATTTATTCTATGGAACATGACGCCATTGAACAAATTAAGAATATTTTTTCTCGTTTTGTATTTTTGACTTTTACTTATATTTTTCAAATAGTTCCACAGAACAAAGAAAAAAATATGTCTTTTATCGGTAATCATTAAAAGTTGTCATTATCAATGACAAATAAAGTCTAAAGCCTGATAAAGTGACCAGAACAATAAAAACCTGGCTTGAGGCGCCGCGCCACTTTCGCCTCTTTATTGTTACAAATGTCAAATTCTAAAGAAAAAATTAGTTTATTTATTTATTTTAATTTATGTATTTATTTTTAAAAGGCTCAAGTACCAATATAATATATAGTTTTTGTACCATTACATTCATTAAATTAGAATAATAACTAAACATTTAAAGTAAATACAAAAACCAATTAATGGTAAACACAGCATGCAAAACAAAAAAAAAACACTTCAAAAAACTACGTCCGATATATAGTTCGTCACATTTTCGCAACATGGGGGAGGTTTTTTTATTTTTCTGGTCAGGCTTTAATATGTCATGGAATAATTTGGGCAAATTGTATGATTCCCATAATTATTTCTATAGCGGTAGACTCGGGTGAAGAACTAGTATGGAACAAAAAGGGAAAAATTTGTGTTGTTTTGTCCAATGACGTCATGTTCCATAGAACAAATGGGAACTACCTGTAATTACAATTAGTATTGAAATGTCAATACTAACTACCGGTAATTAGTATTGAAATGTCAATACGTATTTCTCAAATGTCGTTGTTATTTATCGATATTTAATAAAAAGTCAAAGAAATTAAATTCCTTGGCTGTATAATACTATGTCGATATTGTTACCTGGAACTCTGCGTGGAATATCTCCAGATGTTTCTCGATGAGCACACGGTCGCAGGTCTTGGCCAATCGCTCCATGGTTGTTTCATGGAGATACACTTGGACGCGACGCTGCTCCTCTTGTAATCGTTGTTCGGCCTACAACAAACGAAAATGATTAACCACACCTTGTACTCATAAAATTGAAAAACTTTCCCCAAGAAACATGGGTCGAAATCTGAAAAAAAAATTTGGTCCATTCATACAAAATCGATCAGCTGACTGTGCAGTTTGTATGGGAGACCAACAAATTTTTTTCACATTTCGACCCGTGTCTTGGGGAAAGTTGTTCAATATTACGAGTACAAACTGTGGTTTTGGGACTGCAACTGACCAAACTAACAACACCCTGTCCTGTAAACTTAGATTATTAATCTGTAATTCACGAATACATAGAAAAATAGGTAATGGACATCCTTCCCCCCCACCCCCATAAGTGGGCTATGACCTTTAGACGCGTTTTAACATACATTGCCCGCTAAGTATTGGCGTTCCGCGTCTTATCTGACATATTGACAGTGATGTAATGAAAGTTGCTGTTAAAATTGCGGCGACTTAGCCCTTTCCGGACAAGCAGTTACCTTAATCATGTACTCGGTGACTGGGTTATTCCTCAGGAAGTCAGTGCTCTCTCTGGTGTAGAACCGCTCAGTATCTTCCAGGAATACAGCTTCGAATGTCTCCTTGTAAACGGCCAGATTCTGGCCGCGGGCACTCGGGTCTTCCTCGTTAAGACCTAACGCGACGTAGCAGTCGATCACCTGGGACAAGATAATAATAAGAATAAGAATATTTATTTAGTACTAGCTTTCCATCCGCGGCTTCGCCCGCGTGGACTTTACGACGTTATCCCGCGGGAATGTGATATTTTTCCGGGATAAAAAGTAGCCTATGTTCCTCTCCATGCTACAAAGTATCTGTGTCCCAAATTTCAGCGAAATCCGTTCAGCCGTTTTGGCGTTATTGAGTAACAAACATACAAAGATCTAAACATCAAAACATCTAAACTTTCACATTTATAATATTAAATAGGAAGTAGGATACAAACACATCACAAAAACAATGTGGCACCGCAGCCTGAGTTAGTGTAAACTATGCTACAGGCCTCGGTTCTCCCAAATAGTAATACATTTATTGTGTTTAAAAGTAAAAATGCATAACTTGCATTTTTTACTTAAAAAAAAAGACCTTAGCAAAAAACAGTATGATCTAGAACTACTTATCTAGTTTTATACTAAAAGACTTGCTACTGTAATCGTACAAAAAGACATTCAGTTGTTTCATAGTCAAGTTCATTTAGCACATTCTCTCAACGACCAGGCGCGTGTATACACGCATAAGCAACTACCCCCAATTGTTTTTTTTTGTTACTATAGCAATTTTTATATGTTTTGTATGCGGTTTTCGATGTTCAAAAGAGAGATAAACTCGTCGTACTATAAAAATACACTATAATATGTGTGATCCAGAAGAAAAAATAAATAAAAAACATTTAATTTCGTTTTTTTTTTAAATCGGAAGTAAGTAATTAGTTTTTTAAAATATCAAATAAATAATAAAAAAATGTTTTTCCTTATATTATATCCTTATCCGATAGGTTTTTTAAGTTACACAAATTATCTTTACTTGTTCTTGTACCTACTTGTCAAAAAATTTCTATTTCTTTATCAAAAATGCATAGGAATTTACCTCAAAATAAGGAAGCTCTTTTAAAGTCCTACACTACGCGATTAAAAGAAGACATCAAAAGTATGCTTGAAAACTTTGAAGAGATTATAAAACTTGCTAAAGGGGAAAGAGGTGACAGTGAATCGCAATTGAATAGAATGACCCAAATAGAGCAAGATACATTTGAAATGCAATACGAGCTGGCGAATCATTAATGAAATTAGTATCAGACATTAAACAATATTTGATTTTAAACGATTTTCCTTCAGTCAATGAAGCTATTACACAAAATTCTAAATTGTTTAGAACCAAACAACAAGAATGTGATCAAAAATTGATGTCTCTTCGAGATGATATTGCTGCAGATCTGTATGATTTAGAAGATGAGTATTTTACAAGTATATATAAATAAAGTAATATTAGTAGATTCAAAATATATATACTTCTTATAAGTTATTTTATCGATAACTATGTGAAAAAAAAATATATCGCATGGACCGCACTATTGTTCTTTGTTTACTCAAAGGTCGAGTTCGAACGACCATTATAAAAACAAAACATATCGTATGATCACGCACAATTGTGATGACCACATCTACTGTGTTCCACAGTTTATTGAAACGAAGGTTTCTCATGCAAAATTAAGTAAATTAAGCTAATCCTACCTTACTAGAAAATAGTGTCCGTAATCCAGGGGGGCTGAACGTTGTCTCGCCGGCGCGCGCCTGACAAAACGATCTCCACACAACCCCCGATGGGATACTCTTACAGCTAACACTCTTATACTACACAATGCCCTAATAGGCAGCTAAAACTTTCCCGGCGCTTTTCAAAGCGAACACACACGGGTCACAAGTCCGTACCCAGACCGGGCGCTCCTCACGGCTGCTTACGGCCAACTGAGTGCCGTGTTGCGCGGACGGCGCTTGGCGGCGAACCCACGAATGCACGTGAATGATGAATCACGCGCGGCGTGAACATCCCCCCGCCCCGGACAGTAGCAAACTGTCCGCCAACTCAATCTAAGGGCAGGCGAGAGAGGGTAGCGATCGCTCGCTTCAAAACAGAGTCCCCCACCAGGACCTCGGCAAACCTGGGCACACCATCCGACCCCGGATGAAGCTGAACAATGCGTCCTAAACGCCAGCGGAGGGGCGGCAGGTTTGGATCCTTTACCAACACGAGGTCTCCAGTCTTGGGTGGGGTCGTCCTATCCGACCACTTAACGCGTTGCTGCAAAATGTGCAAATACTCCAGATGCCAACGGCGCCAAAAACTCTGCGTAAGCTGCTGGAGCAATTCAAATCGCGAGAGCCGTCCGGAGGGCACTTCGGAATAAGGATATTCCGGCAAGGCGTTGAGCGGTCTGCCAATCAAAAAATGGCCCGGCGTAAGGGCCTCTAAATCATTCGCGTCCGAAGACAACGGACACAACGGACGCGAGTTGAGGACCGCCTCAACCTTACAAAATACGGTCGCGAGTTCCTCAAACGTGAGGACCGTCTCCCCAATAACGCGACGAAGGTGAGTTTTAGCGGCCTTTACAGTTGCTTCAAAAATCCCTCCCCAGTGGGGGCAGGATGGCGGGGAGTACTGCCATCGTACCCCTCTGCGAGAGAGTGTGGATCCGATCTCAAAATTATTCCTATCCAAAAATTCACAAACTTCCTTTAAATACCTATCGGTGCCCTTGAAATTGGTTCCACAATCGGACCTGATTAACGACGGCATTCCGCGGCGAGACACAAAACGATTCAACGTGGCTACAAAGGCTTCTGTGGTGAGGGCACTAACCACCTCCAGGTGGACCGCTTTAGTGGCCAAACAAACAAATACACACAAGTAAGCCTTTTCCGTTCTAGCATTACGAAGCCGCGATGTCTTAACGGTAAATGGCCCCGCAAAATCCGTTCCAACTCCTGAGAAGGGCATCGATTCGTTCACTCGATCGGCAGGCAAATCACCCATCTGGGGCTGCATCGTATCGGCGCGCAAACGATAACACGGGAGACAACGAAAAATAACGGATCGGATTATTCTCCGCGCTGACAAAATCCAGAACTCTCGTTGGAGGAGCGCGGTCAAAGCATTACAACCGGCATGAGCATTCTTTACATGTCGGTCTGTAATCAACAGTCTAACTAACGGTCCATCCTTGGGGAGCAACAAAGGGTGGCGTGATCCGTACGGCAGGTTGGCATGTCTGAGCCTACCTCCGACACGCAGCAATCCGGTACTGTCCAAGAAGGGATTCAACCGCACCAAGGGTCCCTTCAACTTGGGCTTACTTGAGCGCAGGGCTTTCAGCTCCGGTTCAAACTCTCGCTGTTGCGTCACTCGCAACCAATGCAACAGAGCGTCTTGCCGCTCTTGTGGGGCGAGGACCGGAGACAACGATTTCTCCTGAGGCTGGCGACAATTTCGCACAAAGCGCCTCATCCAAGCAGTCACGCCGAGCAACTTATCAAGAGAACTGTAGCGGTCTAACAAAAACTCCATCTGCGGAGCCGCCACCGTCTCCACGGCGTGAACACGCATGCCTAGGTCTGGGACTCTGGCCACAGCCGGGGTGGCAGGCCATGAGCGCTCAGGCCGTAACAACCATGATGGACTCCACCATAGGTGGTGGTCCACTAACTCAGGCGCCTCGCAGCCGCGGGAGGCACAATCTGCGGGGTTCAATTCGCCCGGTACGTGGCGCCAAATCAACGGGGCCTTTGAAGTCTGAATTTGTGAGACCCGGTTGGCCACAAAAACCTCAAGGGTGTGGACTGAACTCTTCAGCCAACAAAGGACGACCTGGCTGTCAGACCACGCAAATATCGACTCCAAGTCGACACCGTTTCCCAAGGTGTCGGCAACATGATTGAGTAGCCGTACTAAGAGAGTGGCGCCGGACAACTCCAACTTCGGAATGGTTAGCCTAGTCCGAAGGGGGGCGACCTTACTCTTGGCCGTAACTAAGTGTACGGCGACAACGCCTGCTGCATCCACCGTTCGGATGTAAACGGCTGCCGCGTATCCGCTTTCGGACGCGTCACAAAAGCCGTGCAGGGAGGCTTTAAACTTTCCCGAAGGCAGCATTTGCCTCGGTATACAAACCCGATTGACGTCGGGTAGGGATGACACGAACCTCACCCACTCTCGTAGGAGGCTACCAGAGAGGGGCTCATCCCATGACAATTCCGCAGCCCAGAGCTCCTGTAGGAAGCACTTCATCGAAAACACTACAGGGCTGAGCCAACCGTTCGGATCAAAGGTACGGGCTACAGTAGACAGCACCGTGCGTTTAGTCCAGACCTTTGGGTCTGGCAGTTCCAATCTATATGTGAACAAATCCGGGACTGGTCGATACTGGACTCCCAAAACAGACAGCATGTCTGGAGTCTCCGGATTTTCAAAGAGGAGCGGCTCTTGCTGGTGGTCCTTAGGCAAATCTGCCAATAGGTCCGGTGAGTTAGACAGCCACTTCCGCAACTCATAGCCACCAGCCCTCAAGAGCGCAATCAGCTCATCACGTAAGACGAGAGCCTCATCTAAGCTCGAGGCCCCCGTGCAGATATCGTCGACAAATAAGGCCCCCCCCTCAATAAGAGCAGATGCCCGGGGATAGCGAAGCCGTTCGCGCTCTGCGAGCTCCAAAAGCGAACGGATCGCCACAAAGGGGCTCGACCGCAAACCATAAGTGTTGGTGTTCAGCTCGTAAGCCAACATCGGATCCTGGGGATCCTCACGCCAAAGGATGAGCTGGTATCGTCTATCCTCCGGGTGAATCACGGTCTGTCTGAACATCATGCGGATATCGGCCACAAAGACGACAGCGTGCCGGCGGAAGTTGGTCAAAACATCACAGACATCGTGATGCAACTTCGGCCCCGCATGCAGACACTGATTCAACGACACTCCGGTTGACGTGGGCGCTGAACCATCAAAGACCACGCGGATCTTCCCATTGGAAGTCTTCAAAACAGCGTGGTGTGGCAGGAAGTAATGTTCCACATTACGCCAGTCCAACTGCGAGATGGACATGTGCCCAAGGTCCAAATACTCCCGCATGAAGTCTATATACTTCTCCTTGAATGCGGGATCCCTGGCCATCCTACGCTCCATGGACAACAATCTCTTCTCGGCCATCGGTCGGGAGCTCCCTAAAGGAGGGCGAACCGCCAAGAAGGGCAAGCGGGTAATCAAGCGACCCGAGAGGAGGCGCCCAGTGTTGTTCTGGTAGAACAATTCGCACTCCTCGGCTAACGGATCCAACCGCTTGGCAGTGGGGGGTTCCTCCACCTCCCAAAACTTTTGGAGAACGTCGGACAAAGTAGAACCGACAATGGTCTGGCGGTCTACCGACGGGGTCTCTGGTGTCTGTGGTACCTTTCCCATCACCACATGACCCAGCGACGAGGACAAGGCGACAAGATCGGCTGTCTGCAAAACTCGCTTGCTTCCATACAATACACGACCGAGGACATCCGCACCAATCAACAAGTGTATTGGGCCCGGTCGGTGGAAGGAAGGATCAGCCAAAGCCAGTCCAGACGTCAGCTCAATCGTGGATGGCGGCACTCGCACTTGCGGGAGTGGTCCAACCACCTTATGAAAGACTATCGCCGAAGCACCGATCTTCGGCCTTGGCGCGAAGTGGGGGGAGAAGGAGAACTCAACTCGACCAATCGGATCAGGGATCCGCGAGTCTCCCACCCCCCGTACCGCTTCGTGATGCGGCACAAGCAAAAGACCCAGCTGTCGGACAAGCCACCTGGACATTATGCACCCCTGGGCACCTGAGTCCAAAAGGGCACGCACCGTGACAACATTGCCCTTAGGTCCCCAAACATTCACGGAGGCTGTTGGCAACAGCACAAGCTCCGGAGGGGTGGTTGGGTCCGACAGGGGCGCCATTAAAAATTTTGGGGGGGTACTTGTCCCCCTCGCGCCTGAGTCGGCGCGCCAAATGTGGGACGCTCGTACCGGGCGAGCGGGTCCCAATCGGGTACATACTGGCCCCGACCAACAGCACTCCTAGGTGCAGGGTAATACCCGTGTGGGGCGTGCCTCGGTGCATAGTACCCCAATCGAGGCCTCTCCATTAGGGGGGGGGGAGTAGCAAATAGGGCCCGTGCCCATCGCCACCGTGGCGTACTCTTGTGGTACCCCCCTACCCCCGCCCGTGGCGGGGGCGTCTCTCCTATAGTTCCCCCTCTCCGGGGGGGACTGAACGGGGGGGCTAAGCCCCGCCGAATCTCTAGGGGACCGGTTCCGGGCTGCCGGGCCCCCGCCCGTGCGCGAGGAATTCGAACCCCGGTCGCTCCCGGCGTCCTTGCGGTCCAAACAAAGGAGGGGGTGATGCCTCCCTCCGCAAAGACGACAATCCTCGGTCTGGGGACACGCCGACTGCATGTGTCCCCCCAAACACCTATAGCACCATTGGCGCTGTTTCGCAACGGCCCTCCGTCCCTCTGGGCGGAGGCCTCTAAATTTGGCACATTCGTGCACCATGTGCCTATCTCCCCTGCAATACCTGCACCGCTCACTCGGTGCGGGGGGAGGGGACTGCTGGAAGGCAGCATAGCGATTGGTCGGGCGACGGGGCTGTTCCCTCGCCGCCACCATACGACCAACACCTGGAACCGGGGCAGGCTCCAGGTGGTCCGTCACCCTACATTCGTCCTCCAAAAAACGAAGGAGGTCCGCGAAGGGCGGGAGATACGAGGCGCTGTCGCCTCCGTACCTCTGCTCGAAACGCCCCTTCATTTCAGCGGGCAATTTGGCGAGGACTATGTGCAGCAGTACAAAGGACCACTGATCCACCGGCAGGTCCAATCGCCTTAGGGAGTTGACCGCTGACAGTAGCGGGTTCAGCAACTCCCTCCGTAACAGGTGTACCCGCGTGATTCGCGGGAGGGCCAAAATCGTGGCCACGTGGGTGTCCGCCAGTAACCGGACATTCTGGTACCTGCTAACCAGAAGCTGGCGAGCCACCTGGTAGTTGTCGTCACTGATGAGCAGGTGCTGGATTACCGCGCTGGCCTCTCCTCGCAGGGAGGAGCGCAAATAGGCCAACTTCTCGCTAGGGGATAAGTCCCGTCGTGAATCCACCAAACTGTCAAACAAATTAATGTAGCCCATCCAGGCTGACAGATCCCCATTAAAAGTGGGAATCTCCAGCGTAGGTAATCGGCCTAGCAACGCCGTCGGGGTAGGTTTGACCTCCCCGCTCAAAACCGGCTCCCCCTTCCGAACAGCCAGGGCCCTCTCAGCCGCCTCCGTGAACTGGTCAGCCAGCTCATAGGCCTGGGCTACATCCTGCTCCAGCTGTTCCGACACGGCATCATCAGCTGGGGGGTTCTCTAAATAATACGCGCGACACTCCATGGCGTGGCGCTCCAGGTCTTGCAGCCGAGCTGCCAGCCCGCCATACCGAGCTAGCAACGCACCTACCCGGTCGGCTCGGTCTATTAATGTGACCGCACAAGCAAGCCAACGCAAAGCTCCTTGGATGCCAGCCCTGGATACGGCGAGCGGATTCGTAGGAGCCATTTATACTCCGTTTAATAAACAAAGCAAACAAAGAATTATAAAAGTGGTAAACATCAACAAAAAAAAACAATAGAAATAGGTCGCGTCACGATAATATAAAACACAATTAAAATTCGGACGACATACACGGACCCTACTATTTTCATAAATTATTAACAACTTACCAATTTCAAGGGCTAACAATATAACGGTATAAACAAAACGTATAGGATTAACGGTATGGCATACACGGCACGGCCAAGTCAACCTCGCAAATCAACTACTAAACCGTTATCAACAAACAAAAACAAAACTATTTTTAATAATAATACTCGTAATTTAATACTACTAATAATTAAAACTAGTTCCACTTTTTTAACTAGGCAAGCGGACTCGGAACAAACACTAGTATGTGGTACTAATAAACAACACTTTCGAACGAAACTATTCGTCAAATAAATCCGGACACACAAAAAAAAATATACACATCTAGGCGAGTAAACTCGTATCAAAACACTAGTATGTGACAACAATTATATAAGTGTCTATCTATTATCGGATCCACCAAGTGAGAAACATTCGCTTCGAGAATTTACTAGAACAATTTCTTAGTACTTCAAATCGTCTCGGGATCTTCAAATACCCTCGAGATTTCAACAAAAAAAAAATAATTTTTAGGTACGCTTTTTAGGTACGCTTTTTATTTTTACTATGAAATTTTATGTAGTTAATTTTAATATGAAAATTAATTATATCAACTAAGCTCTGCTACCAAAAATATGATCACGCACAATTGTGATGACCACATCTACTGTGTTCCACAGTTTATTGAAACGAAGGTTTCTCATGCAAAATTAAGTAAATTAAGCTAATCCTACCTTACTAGAAAATAGTGTCCGTAATCCAGGGGGGCTGAACGTTGTCTCGCCGGCGCGCGCCTGACAAAACGATCTCCACACAACCCCCGATGGGATACTCTTACAGCTAACACTCTTATACTACACAATGCCCTAATAGGCAGCTAAAACTTTCCCGGCGCTTTTCAAAGCGAACACACACGGGTCACAAGTCCGTACCCGGACCGGGCGCTCCTCACGGCTGCTTACGGCCAACTGAGTGCCGTGTTGCGCGGACGGCGCTTGGCGGCGAACCCACGAATGCACGTGAATGATGAATCACGCGCGGCGTGAACATCGTAAAACTGTCGAAACAGTTTTAGTTTAACGCCTTCGTTATTCAGCTTATCATAAATGTAACCAACCAAAGACGGCCTAAGTATCACCAGATGTTCGGGATAGCGATAAACAATCGGTCGATGAGTCTATTCTTCTAGAACCTACTCTTTCAGAAACCAATTATTTTGGAATCCTTTCATTTGACAATTAACAATCACAATTATGAGTCACTAAATAAGGTCCAAATTCGTCTTTAAGACATTCTGATTAAAGTCGATGTTAAACTTTCCCCAATCAGCCCGGTCTCTAAACACTTTAATCATCTCAAGAACAGTTACAGTTATAGTAGAACCAGCGTCTCTTTCCGTTTCATTTCTTGACACCCTAAAATGGCCTTTATTCCTAACCACATAAGGTCCAACTTACCCCGGACACGAGTCTGGTGTTGATCGTCTCCCCATTCCTCTCCCTCTCGATCAGCTTGAGCACGGCGTTAGTCACTTGCTTGTTCAGACGCTGGAACAAGTTGTCGCGCCACGTCACTAGCGCTAGTTGGTAGATCTCGTAAATGCCCTGGGGATGAAGAGAATGGTTTCGATAAATGATGTAGGATACAGAGGGTCTTCTGCGAAACGCAAAATCCGAGGTTTCTTCTTTTTTTTACAAGCTTCCCCCACAAGTTAATAAAACTAGCCATTATATTAGTTAGTGGGGGACAGATCTTGCAAGCTTAATTTGACCCACTTCCCAGTGTCCGATGGAGCTGAAATTTTGTATACACGTTTGGTTTAGATGACAATACAATGTATTTGTATATTAAAGTATAGTCAGCAAAAAAGCTTGTCATAAATGTGAAATTTTTACTAAAAACTTATTCTTTTATTGTCACAAAATATACAACCAAAAATACAGTAAAAAAAACACTCGCCAAACTCTAAAGATTGATGGCGAGATGCGCTCATTTTTTAAACTACCTCAACCTACTCTCCCCTACAGTTCTTGAATCCGGACACAATATGCGTTTTAATGGTAGGTAAAACGCTCCTATTTATTGCGAGCAGAGAGATAATAAGGAGAGAGAAAGAGTTGCCAAAGTGTGTGAAAAAGAAAGAGTGTGTGAAATAGAAAGAGAATGTGTAAAAGAGATAAAGAGTGTTTGAAAGTAAGAGAAAAGTTTGAGTGAGCATGTGTGACAGTGTTAAAGTGTGTCTGATAAAGTATGTCTGAATAAGAAAGAATGTTCTCAAACGTGAACCAGCTGCTGGATTCCATTACTGGCTCATCTTATTACAACAGAAATTAAAAGTTGAGTTTTCCGTTTGAAAAAGACAAAAAGTGTAAGTGAGAGAGAAAATTGCGTGTAAAATAGAAAACAGTGTGTTAAAGACGATAGAAAGAGGTGCGTGAGACACAACATATGTGTGAATGTGTGTCTGATAAAATAGATGTGTGTGTGTGTGATAGAGACGGTACATACCTTCCTGCCCTCCTCGCACTCGCGCTTGACCCAGTGCCGGTTCAGGTGAAAAAGGTATGTGAGACACAATGTGTGAATGTGTGTCTGATAAAATAGGTGTGCGTGTGTGTGACAGAGACGGCACATACCTTCCTGCCCTCCTCGCACTCGCGCTTGACCCAGTGCCGGTTCAGGTGAAAAAGGTATGTGAGACACAATGTGTGAATGTGTGTCTGATAAAATAGGTGTGCGTGTGTGTGACAGAGACGGCACATACCTTCCTGCCCTCCTCGCACTCGCGCTTGACCCAGTGCCGGTTCAGGTGAAAAAGGTATGTGAGACACAATGTGTGAATGTGTGTCTGATAAAATAGGTGTGCGTGTGTGTGACAGAGACGGCACATACCTTCCTGCCCTCCTCGCACTCGCGCTTGACCCAGTGCCGGTTCAGGTGAAAAAGGTATGTGAGACACAATGTGTGAATGTGTGTCTGATAAAATAGGTGTGCGTGTGTGTGACAGAGACGGCACATACCTTCCTGCCCTCCTCGCACTCGCGCTTGACCCAGTGCCGGTTCAGGTGAAAAAGGTATGTGAGACACAATGTGTGAATGTGTGTCTGATAAAATAGGTGTACGTGTGTGTGACAGAGACGGCACATACCTTCCTGCCCTCCTCGCACTCGCGCTTGACCCAGTGCCGGTTCAGGTGAAAAAGGTATGTGAGACACAATGTGTGAATGTGTGTCTGATAAAATAGGTGTGCGTGTGTGTGACAGAGACGGCACATACCTTCCTGCCCTCCTCGCACTCGCGCTTGACCCAGTGCCGGTTCAGGTACGCGCACACGCCGTTCAACACGCGGGAAGAGAACTGGTACTCCTCCCATTGCTTCGTGTAGAACGCTAGCACGTCTTCGCCCATTAAGTCAGCTCCGTTCTAGAAAAGATACAGTCGATTGAGAAAGATTTTTAAATAGGGGACCGGCTTTTTATTATATTATATTAATTATTATTTTATTATATTGCCATGTTAGTTAGTTAGTGGGGGACAAATCTTGCAAGCTTAATTTGACCCACTTCCCAGTGTCTGATGGAGCTGAAATTTTGTATACAGGTTTGGTTCAGATGACAATACAATATTAAAGTCAGCAAAAAAGCTTGTCATAAAAATGAAATTTTTACTGAAAACTTATTTTTTAATTGAATCAAATATGTTTTTAGATATATCAGCAAAACAACACGGGTATTTGTTTTCAAATATTTCACAATATTTTTAGAGATATAATGTTTCTTATTAGACAAGGACAGTGCTATACACTTGTGACGTCACATGTGGGTAGCGCTATAGTCCGGCCATATAAAATTTATTTTTAGAAAGAGATAGCTAGAGCCAGTTGATCACAATTCATTTAATATAAATTTCCACAGTTGCTTATGATTCAGCAGCTCATTGCTTGCCTGTTCTAAAAAATTATAATTATTTTTTTTCACCTTCGTTATACTTCAATGTTATATTTTTGAATGTCAATATTAAATATTTACACATGAATAACAGTACGGTCCCCTATTATCATCATAGGCTTTCTCTGTTTTGAACGGACAGGCAGACACACAATATTCGCCTTATGCGGGGAATCTAGTCCGCAGATACTTCTTTTCTTTAGACAAACTAGTCAAAAATAATTTGTATTTGTAAGTACAGATGCTTACCTGCAGAAGATTGATGAGATACACCCTGAGGAATTCGCGCAGTCTCTTGTACAGCTCCAGACCCACGAGCTGGGCACCTCCTTGCACTTGTCCCGACTGAGAACAACATCATTGACAGTTTAACTTTTTATTTACAGCAAGGGAAATGCTTATTATGTGGACTTAATACTGGGGATATTTTTTAAAATCCACAACTGGTTAGCACTTAGCCTTCATCACACACCTCATGTTAAGCGAAGGTAATGCTGATGGTGGAAGCGCACTATTCCCAGAATCCTCAATTACTGTGGAACTGGCTATCTTATCTTTAACTGCCGGAACACAACGATGACCAGACTGAGAACAACATCATTGAAAGTTTAACTTTATATTTACAGCAAGGGAAATGCTTATTATGAGGACTTAATACTGGGAATATTTTTTAAAATCCACAACTGGGTAGCACTTAGCCTTCATCACACCTCATGTTAAGCGAAGGTAATGCTGATGGTGGAAGCGCACTATTCCCAGAATCCTCAATTACTGTGGAACTGGCTATCTTATCTTTAACTGCCGGAACACAACGATGACCAGACTGAGAACAACATCATTGAAAGTTTAACTTTATATTTACAGCAAGGGAAATGCTTATTATGCGGACTTAATACTGGGGGTTTTTTCTATCCACAACAGGGTAGCACTTAGCCTTCATCACACCTGATGTTAAGCGATGGTAATTCTGATGGTGGCAGCGCACTACTCCCAGAATCCTCAATTACTGAGGAACTGGCTATCTTATCTTTAACTGCCGGAGCACAACGATATTTAAACATCGTTGGTATGGCGTCAGACAGACTGAGATAAAATGGCGGTAGCTAGCCAAGCAGACTTTGAACAAGCCGCGAGTCAATATAACATGTGTAGGTGGCCGACCTGTTGTCAACATAATGTGTGTAGGTGGCTGACCTGTTTCTTGCCGCCATAGCTGGTCCTGCTGCCGTTGTTGGAGCTGCTCCTGCTCGAGGAGCTCTGGTGGTTCACGGACGAGCAGTAGTTGTACACTCGCACTGTTGTAGAGTTAATATAATGTGTGAAGTGTAGGTGGCTGACCTGTTGTCAATATAATGTATGTAGGTGACTGACCTGTTTCTTGCCGCCATAGCTGTTCTGCGCACCGTTGTTGGCACTGCTCCTGGTCGAGGAGCTCTGGTGATTCACGGTTCACTTGCAGTAATTGTACACTCACTCACTCACACTGTTGTAGAGTCAATATAATGTGTGTAGGTGGCCGACCTGTTGTCAACATAATGTGTGTAGGTGACTGACCTGTTTCTTGCCGCCATAGCTGGTCCTGCTGCCGTTTTGGACCCGCTCCTGCTCGACGAGCTCTGGTGGTTCACGGACGAGTAGTAGTTGTACACTCACACTGTTGTAGAGTTAATATAATGTGTGTAGTGTAGGTGGCTGACCTGTTGTCAATATAACGTGTGTAGGTGGCTGACCTGTTGTCAACATTACGTGTGTAGGTGGCTGACCTGTTGTCAACATAATGTATGTAGGTGGCTGAGCTGTTGTCAATATAACGTAGGTGACTGACATGTTGTCAATATAATGTTTGTAGGTGACTGACCTGTTTCTTGCCGCCATAGCTGGTCCTGCTGCCGTTGTTGGAGCCGCTCCTGCTCGACGAGCTCTGGTGGTTCACGGACGTGCAGTAGTTGTACACGTGACTGTTGTGAAGTCAGGAATATTCATTTACAAAAATGCTATTCGAAAGGTTTGTAGTTGGACCTTGTTCTTGAGAATATTCGATTCGTTCAAGACCTTGAATTTTGTTTTTCTTCTTTTAAGTAAGTACTTACTCGTGTTCTTGATAAGTAATTGACATTTCGAACGGTAATATTTTAAACATTTGTGGTTTACTAGCTGTGCTCTGCAGTTTCACCTGGTTAAATTTGAGGAAAAGGAAAAACGACTAACATACTAAAATTTATTTATTTTTCCCGTTTTTGTAACATTTTTTATTAATGCCCTGCTTCTGTTGGTCGTAGTTGCGTGATGTTATATAGCCTATAAGCCTTCCTCGATAAATGGACTATCCAACACAAAAAGAATTTTTCAATTCGGTCCAGTAGTTTCCGAGATAAGCGCGTTCAACCAAACAAACACAGAAACTCTTCAGTTTTATAATATTAGTAGAGATTCAAAACTGAGCCTCTGTGCTGTGCCCTAGGGCATTTTGAAATTTAAATAGAAGTGTTGTTTACTAGTATTTCAAAGTATCGAATCTTTCGATTGTTACAAGTTCTTTTTTTTCACAGGTTACTCCTGCTGTCTTGGTATTTATTTTCTATCGTTAATAAATTGTTTCGCTAGTAGCTTTTACCCTGCTTTGCTTGTTTTTTATGTAAAGGATACGTATACAAGTGGATATATCTCTTCTTCGCCATGTGCTGTCTCTTATACACCTGTTCAATGCCCTCTTGCAAGTCACCCCATATCTGAAAACAAGACGTAACAACAAATTAACAATACTGTAGACTATGAGACTGTTCGAGTAATTTTTTTTTGCGTTCACAATATATTTTTTATCATTGAAAATGATAAAAAAAAAAAAACCGCCTCGAACCCACGACCTTAAACTGTCTGGGCGAATGCTCTGACCACTGAAATACGAAGTCGTTAGAAGACAGCAGGGCTAACATGACGACAACGACATAGTTTGTCGCGTTACTTTCGACCAATCAGATCGCTCGTAGATAGCGCCCGTGACTGGTGATTGGTCGGAAGGCGTTAGCCCTACCTACCACAGATTACTAAATAGTTACTATGTAACAGATAGTTCACTCCGCTAAGTCATTTAAATAAATAGCAACTCTAACTAAAACGCAATAAAGTAGAATTCAGTTTGCACGGCGCAGGCAAATTACGAACGGCCACCCGTTGTCGTTGCATCTCTTTCTATCGCATATATTCTAGCTCTTTTGCGGACCTAATTTCTATTAGCCGCCGGCGTTGCCGCCGCATTCGAGCGATCGATCCCTAGAGACAGTGGTTATCGCATCTGTGCAAGCGTGACCACAGAATAAATAAAAGTACACAAGTACAGAAGCTTCACTCCGCTAAACTATTTAAATAAATAGCAACTCTAATAACAACGCAATAAAGTGGAATTCAGCTTGTACGGCGCTAATTACGAACAGCCAGACTTTGCATCTCTTTCTATCGCATATATTCTAGCTCTTTTGCGGATTTAACTTTTAGAAACGGCGGTGCGGGCGAGGCGACAGTAGCACGCAAGTACATCGAGTGACAGACGCCTGGCGTGACGAAACCATATTTTACGCGGGAGCGACAGGGACCCGGCCGCGTAAATATAGTGCGTCACGCTTGCACAGATCCCTAGAGACAGCGGTCATCGCATCTATGCGAGCGTGACACACGACACAACCATATTGTCGCGGCAACGACAGGAACAGATTATTGTACGAGATTCTTCGTGCTCCGCGACCGTATTTTATTGCAGAAAAATGTAGAGATATTAGACGTGTTATAAACTTTTTATGGCTGTTTTTGATATACAGTCCACGTACTTTATTTATTTACTCAAAAATGCTTGTAATATGGCCATTATTTTGACAACCTTCTTTGAACAAAGCTAGGTTTACCGCGCTGCTCCGATGGTGACGCAACAAAGTTATATGGGATTTAATTTTTGTCGAGTTTTAGCCACCAGTAATTTCCTTTAAGAATCCATTATTGTCGAGTTTTGTTTCATACATACCTAGTCGTGGAAAAACATTTTATTCAGATTTTCTCTGTATGTATTACAAGGCCTCCCGCCGTATTTGCGAACCGATGGCGTAGCTTCATTGACGTTCACAAGTTCTGTATAAGCCTAAAATGAATAAATAATTTCAATTTCCAATCAAAAATATTTTATTAACACTATCGCAGTCAAATGATGCATAGGTATCGCAAACAAAACAATAACAAAATCACACTCAATATTTGACACCTACTGAATGTATAAATATTTTCCAAGATCGTAAGTCATAATACGAAATTGTACAACGTAAAATCTACATGTAAATTGACGTGGCTTTGACGTCATAGTCTACAAATCGTTTACGAACTGCGTAGGATCGATAAAACACATTACGACAAAATCGTCGGTGAGCAAACAAGATTTTAAACGATAAGCTACTAAGAATGGCCGGGTGAGGGATGGGTGATCGAAAAACTATGGTACGCAGATATGTACAGTCAGCGTCAAAATGATCTGAGTGTTCAAACCTAACAGATTCTGAAGATCTGAAGATTTTACAAAAATCAACCTTATCGCAAGACGTAAAGATGTATTTTCATGATCATTTTGACGCTGACTGTACACTAACGTCATGAAGAGGTAAAGTATGTATGTTTGTATGTTTAAGGTAATCTATGGAAATACTGAAACGGTTTTGAAAATTCTTTTACCAGGCGAAAGTTGCAATATTCCCGAAAGTCATAGCCTATATTTTATTCCGTTATAGGGTAAACTGCCCTAATTGTTGGCACCCATTCTATTATTGGCACCCTAGAGTTAAACTCAAATGGCAAAACTAATTGCCAATTTTGAACAATAGGTATAATTTTCGTGTTGTGGTTGTGGTGAGGTTGTAGTACTTGTAGTACGTGTTGGTAGACCCTTAAGGCCTAATCAGACGACGGACTGTCCTCCGGGTACTTTTTTGTCCATCGATATAGAACTATTATAAATTGTATCGAATAACGCACACGAGGAACTAAAAGTACCGCGGACAAAAAGTCCGCGAAATTACCGCGGACACCGAGAGACTGGACTGGACAAAAGTTCGCGGTAGTCCGCGAAAAAAATAGAACGAACTTAACTAGGCGCAACAACGCACACAAAGAACTTTAGCATCTTTAGTCAGAGGGCCTACTCTGAAACGCAAATCCGAAACTTCGGTTAGCCCCGTCCCGCTCACTCACGATTCATGACGGAATCGAGTGATAGGGGCGGGGCTAACCGAAGTTTCGGATTTGCGTTTCAGAGTACGGTCCCTGCATTGAGCGCTCGATACCGTATGCGTTGAGTCCGCGACAAGTCCTCTGAGGACATATTTTGAACGTACAGGGACTTTTTGTCCGCCGGGGACAAAAGTCCCTCGTCTGATTATGCCTTTACTGTGTATGAGACACTGTGAGACACGTGCAGGCAGAGTGTATAGAAATACGTGGCATGACATGACGATAACATCGCCGCGATCCTCTCGCTTTTGTAACATTTTGGCGTGTGAACACCGTGCCTTTATCATGCATCGCTAGTTTTGTTTGGCATGCGCTGTGGTAATACTGTATCAAAGAGACAATGATATAAAGACACGGTGTTCGGAGTTTCGGACACGTCAAGTTGTTACAAGTGTGGACGCACATTTAGCTCCCAAATGGGGCTGCTCCTTGATTGTATATCTATCGCGATCACTTTCAGAATGAAAGATTACAACCATTGCTGCAGTAATACAAATATTTTTTCCAACTGCCTTCAACGACAAGTGATGGATGTGGTGATAAATGTTATATTAGACAATTAGCCCAGCTCTGGTCATGAACATCAATGATAAACCTAGAAAGCTTATAGTTCAAGTTTTGTTATCAATTCAAGACTACTACATAGTTATAATTACTTATTTCATTTATTGATGATGAAACTTAGTCTAGACGGCGATAACGCCCAAGTACTGACAAGTAAACAATAATATATTTTCGTATACTTACATTAAAAAGGAATTTGACATTATAATTACGAATGCGATGCGTTACAAAGATTTCAATTCGTTCTTTAAATATAATTTAGGTAGTTGTAATTTTCAGATTTAGCTTTATTTTATACAAACAAATTCACGTATACCGTTTGGATTGAATAATTCCAGCATTTCCAGCAACTGCTAATAGTAATACATTTGTAAGCCTATAATGAACTATACTATAATCTAAATATAATCATAATTGGGTCAATATATAGTTAATTTTTTAAATAACTGCGAACATTCTTCGTATTGGCGGTGCGCCAAACGATGATGCATCAAAAATATATCGCCAAATCGGAAGTGAGCTCGACGAGAACGAGAAATTGGTTGAATTAAATACTTTTCTACTTTTAAAAGTAGGAATTGGGAGAAACAGCCAAAACTTTTTGTAGATGACGCTAGGACAACGTGCCTCCCGGGCCGTGACACTCATAGCGAAGAACCGACTAGCCAGCATTCTAAAGGTTGGCGCACATTATGTCGGGGCGCAGCGGGTCGGGTCGCAGCGCAAAAATCCGCTCAAATCGCTCGTACAGTCCACGTCAAATTGATATAAGCGTCTAGAGTAGTCAAAAATATTATGCACACATGTTTTGATAGCTTTGTTTGCTTAGATAAATTTGAACACTCTGACTGCTCAGCTCATATAAATATGAAACAATGAGTGCCTAGATATTTTGAACACCTTGCGCGCTTACAACAATATGATGATTCGAACTGCCTAGATCAAATTGGTTTTATGTTTTTCAGATCTTTTTGACTACTCTAGACGCTTATATCAATTTGACGCTGACTGTACCTACGTATTTTATACAAGCGGATCCTCGTGGTGTTACCCGCGTAGTACCCGTTCCCGCGGGAATATCGGGATAAAATATAGGCTATGTCTCTGGTCAATCAAATCTTTCCTCTTAATATAGTATAGATATAGATGTATTATCGCACACCATGCCGCCGGGATGCAGCGGGCCGCATAATCCACCACGGATTTTGGTTGCGTGCGAAGCAAGCGGATTTTTCTCTTAGAAGGAATTGGATGTTTCCGTACGTCTGACGGTCTGACAGTACAGGCCTAGACGGACTAGGCCTAGAAGGCCTAGACAGACAACGGACTTTTGTCCGCCGGACTAACTTAAAAAGTGGTAATTTTCGCCACGAACTCAATGCATACGACGTTTATTTGATTCGTAAAGATCTAGCAAGGTGGCAGGAGCATAATGGGCAGAACAATCTTCGTTGTTTACGTTGCATTCGCAGCAAATGTTTCCATTTTTAGGTTATGTCGGCGGACAAAAGTCCGTCGTCTGGTTAAGCCTTACACTGTACTCAAAATCCGTCAATGAGCTGCGGCCCGGCCCGTTACTGATGTGAAGTAAGCATTTTGCGCTGCGCTGCGGTCCGCTCCTCCCCGCTGAGCCCCGGCATAATGTGCGGAAACCATAAAAGTCATCTTCTTTTTTTTTTATTCACAACTGTGTAGCACTTAGCCTTCATCACACCTGATGTTAAGTGGTGATAAGGCTGAAGGTGGAAGCGCTCCCGGAATCCCGGAATTCCGGAACTCCCGGAATCCTCCGGAACACAATAACGCAAAACAAAAAAACAACTCTGGCAAAACATTGGTTTATTAAATGTTGTATGCTTGTTAATGGTAACTGTTGATTGATAGGTACTAAAAATTGTTCTTTACCAACTTGTAACAGTTTAAATTAAGCAATAAATTATTCTGATTCTGACCGCCGCCAGTAGTATGAAGTTGGATAAGTAAATGAAATAAATGAAAAGGATAAATGTAAACAGTTATTGTCATCTAGCTTATTCATATGCTAAGTTTAAACCTTTGACTCTATTTCTCAGTGTTGATAATAAGTGACGTTTTAATTCATATGAATACAAAATCAGCTGTTTAACGTGTTCCATGTCCGATAACACTATCTTCGTTTTTATTGAAAGGAAAGATATCATTATAAAGATAAGAACTAAATACTAATCAAATGTGATTGTGTGATGTACAATAATCGAAGCATCTTTTGTTTGAAAATTTTCTTCAGTCTCAGTGTCATGCATGACGCTATATTTTATTTTATTTATTATCTACTGTATTTACATATCTAGGGTAAACTGCCCATTGGCACCCTGCCGTTTAGCTTGAATGTCAAAACTAAGTGCCAATAGGGTATAAATATCAGTAAGTATATTTATTTAACTGTTTTTCGAAATATTGGCAACAAAACACAATTATTGTTTGTTTTGAATTATCTCAATAATATAAAAATAGAAATCTAATAATAGGAAGATTGCCGTCTTATCAGCCCCCGTAGACAAGTTTAGTGGCTTTCTATTATCGAATTCGCCAGTAGAATAGAAAGAAAATGTATGGGATTGACATTAGCGATCGAAATATCACGTGACCGTACGATTAGTTTAGTACGCGCCCGGTGTTATCAGGCTATCAGCGACTGTAAGCAGAGATGGGCAAATGCCCGGTTAAAACCCGGCATTTTGAAAATGCCCAGGTTAAATCCCATTTATGCCCATTTATGCCCGAAAAGTTGGGCAGAAACTGTTTAATAAATCAGTAATAACAGTTAACCAATATTATGAAATTTTACATGATTTACAAACTCATTACTTAAATAATGCTAAGTAATATTAGAGTACATATATATTTTTTTAATTTTTACCCCCGACGCAGCGCAAAGAGGGGTATTATAAGTTTGAGGCCTATGTCTGTCTGTCTGTACTGTACGTATATTCGTAGTGCCTAAACGGATCAGGCGATTTTATTGCGGTTTTTTTTAATTGAAAGCTATATTAAACGAGATGGTTCTTAGCCATGTTTGAAGAAAATCCATCTGGCCATTTATGGAGATGGTCAACTGCCTGCCAAAACGGAAAAAGATACAGACGTGGTGCTTTGACTTAAATAATGTACACCCTGGGCAAATTTTGGTGCAATAAAAAAAACAAAATGGCGGCAAAAAAAAAATGGTTGCCAGAAATTAAGTTGCTCCGATTTGGCTAAAATAAGCGATTAAAATGTGTTTTTTTTATTTTATGTGTTACCTATTTAAAAAGGATGAAACAAAAATAAAATAAATAAAAACCCCCGACACAAAAAAAAACTCAAGAAAGTCAGAAAATAAATTTTCTCTCGGTCGGGGCACAAAATGAGAGAGAGATTATGTCGGAGGTTATTAAAATTTTATAAACAACTAGCTGTTGTCCGCGGCTTTACCTGCAAGGTCAAAGGGAATTAATAATATCAATGCCTTAAAAAATACATGGCACATTTCTGGTGCAAGGATATAGAAGTGACAATTCAAAAAAAAAAATACCAAGTGGAACCCTCGCTAACAAAGTGTACGTAGGTACACTGACATTATGTATGGATTTTATATTTAGGTACAATAATTTATGCTAGAAAATTAGAACTTATTCCTTGGTAAGAAACAACATTTTGCTTTGCACGAAAATGAGCTGTCATATTATAATACTCATGCTACATTGAACAAAGTAAAGTGAAAAATATATATATCCCACGGGAACCGTACTTATTCCCGAGTTAAAAAAACCGTATAAAATTTTCCAGGCCAGAGCGCAATTTATCCCGATCGATCCAGCCGTTTTGTGTGATTGAGCCACAAACATCCAAACTTAGATTGTTTAATACCCCCCCCCCCTCTCCCCACTTTTTCTACCGATTAGATGGGGTCTTTTTTCATAGCAATTTCCATACTTCTAAGTCCAGAAATGAGGAAGTTTCCATATAAACTTTAACTCTGCCTTTCTTCTTGATTGGATTTTTTTTAATTCGCCTACGCAGATCATTTTTAATGCAGACCAGTATCCTACATATCAATTTCCATACTTCTTAGCCCAGAAATGAGGAAGTTTCCATATAAATTTTAACCTCCTTAGTGAATTTGGTAGGTACTGGTCGGCAAAAAGTTACGAAGCCGGTTAAGTGAGCCATATGCTGCAAATATCTTTTTACTTGTTACCTCAACATGAGGACTTAGCCCAGAAGTGAGGAAGTTTCCATAGAAATTTTAACCCCCTTCCTACCCCATTTGGGGAAGGTTTTGAACTTTGCCTACGCAGATCATCTTTAATCCTGACCAGTATGCTACATACCAATTTTTATATTTCTAATTCCAAAAATGAGGAAATTCCTTATAAACTTGAATCCTCCCTTTGTACCCCATTACGGGTAATTTTTTAACTTCGCCTACGCAGATCATTAATATTAATTCCGTGATGAGTGTCACCTTTCGATTTTATATACATAGATAGATTATGTTGATCATAAATAAAATAAAATATTATACTTATAAGTGCATACTCCATTTTATAATTAAAACATTTTAATATAAGCATGTTAAAATAACAAAAATGTACAATTTTTCGGTATTTTAACAGACTAGTATTATTTGCCTTTTGATAATATTCATGTGCATTATAATCAAAATAATTAAAATACTTACACAGGTAAAAATACGTTAAAACATTGTTTACGCCCACAAAATGGGCAGTAATGGGCATTAACCCGGCGTTTTGGGTTTTAACCGAGTTAAAACCCGGGCAGGCTGAATGGGTTAAAACACAGTGCCCATCTCTAACTGTAAGAGCATATACACACTGGGCGCTTTCGAGCGCGCGTTTTGGTAACGCGCGCTCTAAGAACCTGTCATGTTATACAAAAATAGTATTATGTGCACCCAATGTTCTTTTTTTCTCCGTCGTCGACGTATTTTGAAGCGATTGTAGAGGAGCCACACTCAAAGCAATTTACTTCGGAACCCATATCCGCACTAAGCCAGAATAGTATACTCGCCCTAGTAAAGCTCGTCCAACGCCATGCAAAGCGCTGAGTGTGTACGCTATCAACTCTCGCCAAACGCAACGCCGAGCGCCCAGTGTGTACCAACCAGGGGGGCTACCGGCTAAGAAATATGGATATGGGTATGGGCTTCAACTGTCATTTGAATTCCTTATTTTGATAGATTTTTGCTGCTTTGTTCTGTTAAACGTTGCTAGCTAGTTATCGTTATACCCGACGTCACAAAACAAGGAACTAATAGCAGCTATTTTCTTTATAAAATTGACTTAAAGTTCCCAAAGACGTATGAAGTTCATACCCATAAAGTTACGCGGTAGCCCCCCAGCTCTTAATATTGTCGTCTAATCAAATAAGTCAATATGACGTACTAACTGATGCATTTTAATGCGGTTTTCATCAACAGACAGAGCGATTCAGAACCAGCGCGCACTTGTGATTTTTAATCGGGCGATAGTTTGATCGTTCTCGGATTCAGTATAGAGTTATATGGCAGTGCGCGCATTGACATTAAACTATCGACCGATCGAACTATCGAAAATGACTGGCCGATTAGTTCGATCAAACTATCGCACAACTATCGACCGGTCGGTAATGTGCATGAAGGACTATGGACCCAACTATCGGTCGACTGCGCATTCAGTATGGCACTGTACGTGAGTGCGCGCACTTCCAATAGTCGATTAGTTGTACGATCAAACTTTCGCACAACTATCGGCCGGTCGGTAATGTGCACACACTGCATTCAACTAAACTATCGCCCAACTATCGGTCGACTAAAAATCACAAGTGCGCGCAGGCTCTCAATATCAAACTATCGGCCGGCAGTTTGATCACGATCTTCTTACGATTCCGACTAAACTATCGGTCGACTAAAAATCGCAAGTGCGCGCAGGCTCTAAAATCTTCCAAACTACGCAACGGATTTTAATGCGGTTTTCATCAACAGACAGAGCGATTCAAGAGGAAGATTTACATGCTAGCTTTTGCCCGCGGCTTCACACCCGTGACCGACCATTGCGAAAGTTGCAATTACGAAACCTGTATGATGGAGACCGAGTGCACTAATCACTATTCCACTAACTATTCTTAAACTCCTTATCCATCCATTTCGAATGCCTGGGTCTCGGTGTGGACATAAAATGGATGATGATGATTGTCAGACGTACACAAAGAGACAAAGTCGGTGAACCACTTCTTACGTCTTCTCATGTGGTTGGGGTCTCACCGTCCACTTGCGGTCCATTACCCCTAATTGGGTATTTGACAGAGTTTTTTTTATTGACCTAAAATGTTAATTTAAGTAGTAGCAACACAAGCACAACATAGGTATTTATTTTCAAATATCTTGCATATTTTCGGCGATATAGAGCAATCAAACTTTCTAATTAGACAAGGAGAGCGCTATAGAAACGTGACGTCACATTTCTATAGCGCCATACTCTCGCCATAGAAAATTTCGTTTTAGAAAGAGATAGCTAGTGTCACAATTAAGTAGTTCATAATTCACTTGTTATAATACAGATTGAATTTCTTTTTTCACATTTGTTATTCACTAATGTTATATTTCTGAATGTCATAATTAAATATCTACATTTCAACAACAGTCAAATACCCAATTGCTTATGCATTGTATTGTACTACCCTAGTTTTTCATTACCAAATAGTAAAAGTGTCTTCACGTGAATAGGCGGGTCCACACCAAGCGAGCAGCCTCGGGCGAGGCCCGCCGCGCGCGGCATGCGCCCGTACCGTTTCGCTCGGTATTACGTGCCTCGCGTGCCTCGCGCACGGCGCGGCGGGTGCATGCTCTGCCTCGTGCGAGCGCGAGGCACATCCACACCGAGTGAGTGGTACGGCGAATGCCGCGCGCGGCGGGCCTCGCCCGAGGCTGCTCGCTTGGTGTGGACCCGCCTAATGGCGAAGCACACGAAAACAAATAAGAAGTTTTTCACCGAATTTGACCCCAGCTGTACACAAGTGATAAAAAAAAACTCACCTGATCAAAATCCTTCTGCCGCAACGGCATTTGTGGCTTCGTACTCGTATTACTACTGGCAGAACTCATACTGGCAAACTAAACGGTCTCATAAATACAATGAAAAAGAGAAAAAAAATAATGTTGAAATTGCACTAAAACCAACCACGATTCATGTATGTATAAAAAAATATTACACTAATCACGCGTAAGAGATCACAGTGAAAAATTACTTTTATAACAATATTTACAATAACATAATTTTATACTTTTTTGTTTTAAAAAAATAATTGTTACTCTATTGTCTAGTCGGCGCTTTATTCTCTTGCTTATATCTGAAAAGAGAAGAAAATTAGGAGTTAATTGTATGTTATACATAAAAATATTATAAGGAAAAAGAGCCAAACAACTGCTGGAAATAGTGATATTTTATTTCATGATCTTCGATCAACAATAGTACGTTATTTTTGATCGAAGTTCATGATGCCATTAACCTGTGGAGCGCTGCCTGAGACAATGTTATCTAGATCAAATAATCCTTGTACCCCGGGCGCTGAGTGATCTAAACGTAGAACACATCCAAGTTCCGATATAGTTCGAACAATAGTAAGTTATTATTGATCGAAGTTCATGATGCCATTAACCTGTGGAGCGTTGCCTGAGACAATGGTATCTAGATCAAATAATCCTTGTACCCCGGGCGCTGAGTGATCTAAACGTAGAACACATCCAAGTTCCGGTATAGTTGTAGGGTTTCGATCAGTCCCGCAATTAATTTAGTCTAATAATCGATTTTATTTGAACGAAAATACGAAAAGTTGGTGTTCTACCGTTACAGGTGTTACAGCGTTTCACGGGTTAAGGTGCTGCACAAACGTAGACACTTTTTGTTGCAGACAAGGCAGGCACACTGTCGGTCACAGGAATCGGTTTCCTTCCTGTTTGGTTTCCTTTGGTTTCCTGTTGCAACTGTTGTAGCAACTCAGTACAGTTGTAAACTAAGTTAACCTCCTGGGGCCTAGCGTCATCCTCACTAATATTATGAATGTGAAAGTGTGTTTGTGTGTCCATCTTTCACGTCAAAACGGAGCAACGGATCAGCATGATTTTTGATATGGGGATGGCTTGGGAGATGGACAGTGACATAGGCTATTTTTTATGCAGGGAAATCATCAAATTCCCGCGGGATAGCGTCGTGTAGTCCACGCGGACGAAGCCGCGGACAGAAGGTTAATATTATAAAATACATAAAACACTTTTCATAAATTTTTAATCACATAAAGAAACAATCTGAATAGTATTAATTAAATTCATGACTAAAACGTTCTCCCAGGCCCCAGGAGGTTGTTGCTCTTCAACTGACGACTTTTAGTTTTCAGTTACCTACCTACACCAAAAATTTTTTGATCTGTCTGGAGTCTGGACACAAAAAGTGTCTACGTCAGTGCAGGGTGGGGCTGCCTGATTTTATTTTTACTGTAGCTTATATCCAACACAAGCCACAAAGGAGTCACTGTTTGCGCAACGCCTTAACTAACAAAATGTTTATAAACACAACAGACACAGGACTCAAAAGCTGCAAGTGAAATATTTAGTGTGTTTTTGCTTTTAAAATTGAGATTAGTCTGAGCAGTAGCAGAGAATGTATTGCTTGCTACAAAAAGTTAGTAACTAAGCAAACTCAGTGTCATAAACAATATAGGAACTTAGTAGAATTTAGTATCATGCCTACTGCTCTCTAACATCAACATTTTTGGGAAAATTGTCATTATTTGGTATGTTTAATAGTTTCTTAGAACTTTTAAAGCATGCCTTCATGTCTGTTGCATCTAAAAATCTTTCAATGCATTTTATGATGCGTGAATTGACTCAGTCGCTAAATGAACAAATGCTCTTTTTTTGTAACGGGTGTTACATGTAAGAGGCATGCTTTAAAGGTTAAATAAATCTAAGAAATTATTAAAGTATTCAAATAATATTTCAGGCACTGGTTGCTTAAATTTTTTCCTTTCTAACAGCAAAACGCACAATGTCAATCTGATAGTAGTTTTCTTGTTTTGGTGTTGAGAGTTTTGATAAAAATAAACTACCATTAATTGTATACAGTAACCTGACTTTGATATGTAAAAACAGAATAAATTAAGAAATTAAGGATGGTCTATTAAAATATAGGCTTTTAAGATTATCCTAAGATGCATTTTCTTTTAAAATCAGCATTTTAAGAAAATATGTTGCGGTATGGAATGACCCATAAAATCCCGAAAACAATCCTTGGGGGAGGGCTTTATCCAGCAGTGGACGTCGTTAGGCTGATATGATGATGAATAAGGCAGTTTTTGTAACTAAGTGTCATTTTTTAAGTTTTTTCAAAACAACAATAATTAATATTCTGAAAGTATATCGTTTTCGAGATTATACCAAAATACATTTTTAGTTTGTATGGAGTTTGTCTATCTATTGCCATATGTTTTATAACTGGCCACCATATTTTGATTTCTCCATAGCGGGTTTCTCTTGGGTAACGTAAGGTATACCAAGCACCATACAAATATCTTCCATGCTCTTTCATCACAATCTGACAGTGGATTTTGGAATGCATAGAGGACAAACATACAAACATTGATTTTCATTTATATAATTACAGGAAAGCTACATAATAAATGAATGGGACACAATAACAAATTGAAACATAACAGGATATTACCTAATACAAATAAACATAAATAACAGGAATAATATTCAAAATGTTATGAATACATTTCATTCAATATCATTAGTCAATATCATTCACTAATATATATCAAGATAATGAAAGATATCCATTGTATATTTGTTGTATAACAACAGTGACTAATGGAAGTAAAAAAAGGCAAAACTAGTTACTGTGCTTTGGTCCTACTAGCTAGAGCATCATGAAAATAACTAGGTAGGTACAATACATAAAAATTACATGAAAAGTAGGTTTACCAGTATTCATAATAGACAACTATTGAAGAACAACCTACTCAAGCAGAAACTGTGCCAAATTTACATACAGACTTCCATTTTAAATAAAAAAAGGCAGAATTCTCAATCTCACATCTATGAACTTTCTACCCACATCACATAATAAAAAAAATAGATTAGATACCTAGATCTTGCGAAATAGCGGGAAATCTTGGTGGCCAGGTGACTACTATAAAAAAGTAAAAGTGCTATGTATGCATCTGACAAAGAAATCGAGATTTTGCAATGAAACAAGGACAAATGGAAACACGATGTTTTTACAACACTCTCCAACCAATTCTTCTTACCTCAATCGCTACACTAACACTTTACATGGCACTGATTGTTTATACAATTAAAAAACAATAAATTAACAATTCTACAACGTAACATGAAAGAAATTACGACTGATTGATCCAAGTAACTACTTTGCTTTTTACACCAGCCAGGCAGCCAGAAACCCTTACCTACCTGTCATGTCAGTAATTGACAGCAACCAATATTATTACGCGGCAAAAATAAGGGGAACGTTTTTATCGAACAAAACATGTATGCTATTTGGAAATAGCAATCGGTCGATTAATACTTACGTAGCACTCGTTTTCACGCTGTCATCGACCACATTTCAGTTTTCACTTCGTCAAACACAACACAATGGAGCACTGGTTTGATTTTATCACTGTTTGATTATTATGATGGGTTAAAGATATTAGTTTTGGAAAAACAAGTACAAGTTGGCCCTAATTCTATCCACCATTCTTTGCACAATCGAATCAAAAGAAACAAGAATGAAGAGAGCTGCCAAACTGTCTGTCTGTCAATTTCCACAGATTACATATTAGCCTAGCATAGAGTAACTTATTATTAGAGTCAGGTAAAATTCCATGTGTGGGTCATCAGCTTCCTCATAAGACATAGAGAAATTCTAAGCATGCTCTATTTTGATGCAAAGTTGATGCAATCAAACGTGTCAGTAATAATTTTAGTGCAACCACAAGTTCGTTACTATGAGTTGTTTTTTGTGTGTTAGCTGGAGAAACGTGTCACCAGCTTACACATGCCGTTAAGGCAAACCAGTGAGGTTAGGGTTTTAGACTATAGTCCAAAAGTTAATGCACAATTGGTGCAATGAGAACCAGAAAAACTAACCGTCACACTCTAATACTGTTGTTGAAACTACGATCATAAAAGTGTGTGCGAGCTGGAGTACCGTGTCTCTGGCTTGCACATCTGTATCTTCGTAATTATATAAGGTACGATGATGTGTTATACCTCAAAAGTTGCTGCAAAATTGATGCAATAAGTACCAAATTTATCAAACCTTTAGGTAAAATAGTTTTGGAGCTACGAACCGATAAGTATGTGTAAGCTGGTGACACGTAACACGGGCTGACACAAAGTGAATCACTGTAACTGTATAAGTAAGAGTTTCGTATTATATATCAAAAAAAACCTTATAGTTGGTGCAAACACGAGGCATGATTTCAAATCTCTGGGCCTCTTAGTTTCAAAATTATAGGCAAAAAACTGTTTTCCCGCCAAAAAATTCAAAATAATGGTCTTGGACGCAGCTAAGTGCGGCGTTGCCGTTCCGTGCGCTACACTGTTGCAAACGAGTTTGAACTTAAGAGCTGGTGTTATTAAGAGTCCCTTTAATTGCGCTTTCGATCGTTTTCATTTCTGTTCTAAGAATTTTAGGCCAGGAGCCGTCTGATATAAGTACGCTGATTCCTAACCTTTTTATGAGAAACAAATGGTTTAATTACAAGTAATTTTTAAATTTTGGCGTTAGAAACTTCACACTCATTTGTTGATAAAGCAAAGAAATAATTAGATTTGGCACAATAATAAACATAGAGGAATGCAGAAAGGTAAAATTTATGTAAGTACCTATAAAACCTACTAGGTACGTATTTATTACAGAGAGAAGGCTTCATTCATAGAACGGTGCGAAATGATTACACTACTACCAGTCTACTTACTACATACAGTCAGTCATCGCGTTTGACATTGGCGAAAATGCCGGCGATGTCCAGTGCCCGTAGTGTAAGTTTTTATGTCAAAAAACGCAAACTATTTCGATTCCGTATTTATGTCAATTTGTATGAAAACTGCATAAGCGCGCTACTCGCCGCTAGAGGCGCTGATACAGTTTTCATACAAATTTACATAAATACGCACTCACGATAGTTTGCGTTTTTTGACATAAAAACTTACACTAGGGGTACAGACAGTTGTTATACTGTAAGGGTTGTCACGCGTATAGTTGTAAGACTTCGCCGAAAAAAAGGAGTTACATTTTATACATCTTGCTTGACTAACTTACTAAAAAGGTATATAGATATGGCGAAGTTCACAGGTTTATATTGTGACTAGCCTTCCGCCCGCGGTTTCGACCGCGTGGACTGCACAAGAACGAGACGTTATCCTATGGGAATAATATGATGGCGGCCAACTTTTTTGTTTGTGGGCCGATTTTGATGAAACTTGGTTTTTAGTACTATTTTGACAAGAAAACTGCAACGCAATGATAAAATGTTTGAAAAATCCAAGATGGCGGCCAACTTTTTTGTTTATCGGCCGATTTTGATGAAAGTCGGTTTCTGGTACTATTGTGACAAGAAAACAGCCACGCAATGATAAAAATATTAGAAATCCAAGATGGCGGCCAACTTTTTGTTTATCGGCCGATTTTGATGAAACTCGGTTTCTGGTACTATTTTGACAAGAAAACAGCCACGCAATGATAAAAATATTAGAAATCCAAGATGGCGGCCAACTTTTTTGTTTGTTGGCCGATTTTGATGAAACTCAGTTTTTGGTACTATTTTGACAAGAAAACTGCAACGCAATGATAAAATTTTTGAAAATTCCAAGATGGCGGCCAACTTTTTTGTTAGTGGGCTGATTCTGATAAAACTCGGTTTCTGGTACTATTTTGTCAAGAGAACAGCAACGCAATGTTAAAAATATTAAAAATCCAAAATGGCGGCCATCTTTTAAGTTTTTGGTCCAATTTTGATGAAACTCGGTTTCTGGTACTATTTTGACAAAAAAACAGCAACGCAATGTAAAACATATTAAAAATCCAAGATAGCGGCCCACTTTGTTGTTTGTGGGCCGATTTTGATGAAACTCGGTTTTTGGTACTATTTTGACAAGAAATAAGAAACGCAATGTTAAAATTGACGAATTAAAATTAAATATAAGCATGTAAAATAATAAATTTTGAGACATCCTGCCCCGATTTTTTTTTCACAATACCGTCAAGCAAATCCAATCCTCGCGTGAAGAAAACGAGTCTTACCTGCGTAACCTACCAAAACAGTGTAATTCATTTGTTCTGTTAGACACTGATCCTGATGAGGTGAGTGACATACTTCTATCGCTCAAATCTAAAAGCGCCCCGGGATTGGATGGTATAACTAACATATTTCTAAAACACGCTCGAGAACTGATTGTCCCAATTATAACCCATTTTGCAAATCTGTGTTTTGCGATGGGTATCTTTCCGACTGTACTTAAGCAATCTATTATCACCCCAGTATACAAGGCTGGAGATAGAGACAGCGTCAATAATTATAGGCCTATTTCTGTTTTACCAGCAATTTCTAAAATAATGGAAAAACTATTGAATTCGCGTTTACTGAACTATCTTAACAAATACAACCTAATATCTAAATCTCAGTTTGGTTTTAGGCGCGGAATATCAACTGAGGATGCAGTGTTTCTTCTTACGAAAAATAAGTGATTCTTTTTACGAAAAATACAACATCTTTGACAACAGTCAAAACGGTTTTCGTAAAAACCGTTCAACTGTACTTGCCGTTTATAAATACATACAGAAAATCTTAGAAACACTTGACAATAGAGAATATGCTGTAGGACTCTTGCTCGATATGAGCAAAGCATATGATCGAGTAAAATTCGACATACTCCTCAAAAAGCTCTACGCAACTGGCATAAGAGGTGTAGCTTACAATTGGTTTAAATCGTATCTCTCGGAACGCTCTCAATATGTAGAAATCGAACATGTTGATTTTAAATTAGGAACGATACATCGTGTTAAATCCGAAACCATTAAATTAAATAAGTCTATTCCACAAGGCACGGTTTTAGAATGTATTTTATTTCTTGCCTACATTAATGACACTACTAAACTAACCTTTGACTAAACTTTGACAAAACCAAACTTATTCAATTTAGACCCTTTCAGAAGCAGCCGTTACAATTAAAATATACTTACAAAAACAAAAATATAGATTTCGTTGATAATGCCAGTCTGTTGGGAATTGATATTGACACCAATTTGAACTGGAAATCGCACATATATCGACTATCAAAATCAATATCCTCACTTATATATGCATTATTCAAATTAAAAAAATCTACTGACTTCCATACAACATTAACTGCCTATTATGCATATATACATTCGAGATTCTCCTACGGCATAATACTTTAGGGAAATAGCTCCATTATACAAGATATTTTTGTATTACAAAAGAAATGTATTAGAATCCTCTCCAATATTCACCAAACAGAATCTTGTAAACCCTACTTCATAAAATATAAAATATTGACTATAACATCACTGTATATTAGTGAAATTTGTAAATTTGTTAAGAAAAATATGTACCTATATTCTGAAAAACCACAGTTAGAAGGAACAACCGAGATTTATATAAATTAAATAGCCCATTTACTACACTAAGTTTGTATAAAACAGGTCCTCATTTAATGGCAATAAAAATATACTTTAGTATCCCAAATAATATTAAAGGCCTGGAAAATATTAATGCTTTTGAATGTGAGCTCAAAAACTTTTTAGTAAATAAAGCCTACTATAGTTTAGATGAATATATTAGTAGGGTCCACACGTAATTTTGACATCGCCCGCGAGTCGCTATTGACCAAAAATCGCTGCCGTGTGGACGGGCCATAAGGCGGATCCCACACTGCCTCCGGTTTTCGCACTACCGGACGGAGATGCGGCGTGATTTGTCATACACTGCGGGTTTTGTATGCACATCTAGATTTTACAGCCATAGTTAAAAAGCGCACTACCACAAACTGGAGCGGTGTGCGATGCAGTGTGGGAACCACCTAAAATAATCAATCATCGACCAAAGAGTACACAGATTAGGTAGAAAGTGGACTCGTATCACAAAAACGCCATCTTTAAAAAGCTTAATACGTTTCTCCCTATTATCGGAGTCCAGAATTCAATGCCAGGTTTCAATCAAATTATCAAGAAAAACGAATACGCTCACAAAACACCACCAACACCAACGCATAGCAGCAAAGCAATCCGCAGATCTGACAGAAGAAAAACTTTACCACAGACAGATTAATTTGAGAGTTCAACCGACCGACATCATCATCATGGATTTCTTCCGCCGATAAAGGCGGGTTCGGGTTTGAGCTTCTGCTCCTTCCCCGGGCTTCATCTCGTTAGGCTACTGCCCCACGGTGTTTGGAGCCGCTTTGCGCGCGCGGCCGTCCTCGGGACGGGTGGTGTGCCCCACCGGATGTTTGCGGCCCTCGGCGCGGTCAGCCAGCCGGGTGAGACCCCTTTGGGGTAGGCCCAGCTAGCGCCTGCGAGCGGGCGCGCAAACGGGGTATGGGCTATAATTTAGGTAGGGGTGTTAGAAGGGATGTGAGGATTGGGTGCGGTGGGCTGGGGAAGTGGCGGGGGCACAATATCGCGGGGCAGCGCCCATTTCTTCGTGGCTCTGGTGTTGGTGGTAATGTTGGGGGAAGGAGCTGATTCTTCGGTTTCTAGCGGCGGTGGTCGTCGTCTGGGTGCGATGCCCTGCAGGTGTTTGTGGGGCCCGTGATCGGCGCAGTCGAACATTTGACGCGCCAGTTGGCTCACGAAGTCCTGCAGCGTCTGGATGTTAAGGTCCCTCGCGATGACCTCGTTGCGTACGTAGCGCCCCGCTTGGGTGATGATGCGGAGCGCCACGTTCTGCTGGGCTTGAAGTCGCTTCCTCTGCGTCTGCGAGCAGAGAGAGTACCACGCCGGCGCTGCGTATGTGAGTCGCGACCGGACGTGGGTCTTGTATTGGTGTCATGTAAGGGGTTTTTAGGGATGCTAAGCTCGATTTTGATGTGTTTTGGAACCCAAGATGGCAGCTGCGTTTTTTTTTGTATTTTGTGATATTGGTGTCATGTAATGGGTTTTTGGGTCTGCTAAGCAATTATTAACTGTCCTAGTTTTACTAGATTTTTCCAGCGCATTTAATGCCGTTAGTCACGAAATTCTCCTAGCAATGCTCGGTCGGTTAGGTATTTCTTCTATGGCACCTACTTGGTTCTCTTCCTATCTTGGCGATTGCCAGCAAGCCGTGCGAGTAGATCGGACGCTGTCTGACTGGCTCGACTTGGAGGCTGGCGTTCCACAAGGCGGTGTACTCTCCCCTCTTCTCTTTTCCTTGTTTATAAACTCTCTGACCTCTAATTTCTCCTCTTCTTTCCATCTCTATGCCGACGATCTACAACTTTATGCGCAACATAATATCCACAGTTTAAATAATGTTGTCGCGCTAATCAACTGTGATTTGATGAAGATTTCTGTGTGGTCGACTAATTATGGCATATCATTTAACGCGCCTAAATATCAATCTTTAATTGCTGGTAGGGTAGTTCTCGACAGCTGTCATGCGTAAACTGGAATAGTTTCTACAATTTGGTATTTAACGGCGTGATAATATCCTACTCACAACAAGTGAAGGACTTGGGTTTGACTATATCGATGCCTGCCTCTCTTGGAAAGATCATATCGAACAAGCATGTCTCAGAGCCACTAATGCACTTAGATCTCTCTATAGGTTTAAGTTCTTTCTGCCTACTAGTATCAAGATTGCTCCAATACAGACGGTTGTCTTACCTATAATTGTCTACGCTGATGTCTGTAGTACCAACCTCAAAAGAAAAAACCTTCTCAGTAAGTTGGATCGTTTCCTTAAAAACGGTATTCGTTTCATATATCGATTACGTAAATACGATATCTCTCAACACCGTCAGCAGCTCAATTGGCTCCCTATTCGCGAGCGTAGGAACGTTAGAGTTGTCTGCATGCTCTTCAATATTCTATTAGATCCACTTACCCCAGATTAATTGAAATCCAGATTTCAGTTTCTGGGCGACTCTAATGAACGTAGCCTTCGCTCTAGTGACAACTTTCTCCTGAAAACACCATCCCACTCTTCTGGCTTGGTCTCCCAATCATTTTCTTTTTCGCCTGTACAACTTTGGAACGATTTGCCCTTAAAATATCCGCAGTGCCCCAAGTAAGTGCGTGTTCAAGAAAATGGTCCGCGAACATTACTCGAGCTGATTACACTTATCATGATAGATCTGTTCTGACATTATGTGTTATTTATTTATAGTTGCATGTATAATATGTGTATGTATAAATTATATATCATGTTATTGCTACTTTAGTATGTATACCTTTTAATACTCATATATTTATAAGCATTTACAAATTTTCATTTGTTATTTAATTTTAGTATTTTTTTCTTGCATTTAATTAGTTGCTTCTGTTTTCTTTTAACTGTCAATTTTTTTATTGCTGCTGTTCATTTTCTTCCTGACACCCTTTCCAGTTGACTGGAAGAGAATGCATATCAGCATTGAGTCCGCCATTTGTTATATATTTTGCAATAAAGATTAAATAAATAAATATGCACGATTTTGATGAAACTAGGTATTTGGTAGTATTTTGACAAGAAAACAGCAACTTTTCCATACAGTAGGCCCTTGAAGTTGAGCGATACCGACACCTGTATAGGTATTAACGTTAGTACGGAAGGGTTGTCTTAAAATGTGAAGGTAGATGTTTTAGGACCCCGACGGTATTGTGAAAAAAAAATCGGGGCAGGATGTCTCAAAATTTATTATTTAACATGCTCATATTTAATTTTAATTCGTCAATTTTAACATTGCGTTTCTTATTTCTTGTCAAAATAGTACCAAAAACCGAGTTTCATCAAAATCGTCCCACAAACAAAAAAATTGGCCGCCATCTTGGATTTTTTATAATTTTAACATTGCGTTGCTGTTTTCTGGTCAAAATTGTACCAAAAACCGAGTTTCATCAAAATCGGCCAACAAACAAAAATTTGGGCGCCATCTTTAATTTTTACATTTTTGACATTGCGTTGCTATTTTCTTATCCAAATAGTACCAAAAACTGAATTTTATCAAAATCGGCCCACAAACAAAAAAGTTGGCCGCCATCTTGGATTTCTTACATTTTTAAAATTGCGTTGCTGTTTTCTTGTCAAAATAGTACCAGAAACCGAGTTTCATCAAAATCGGATAACAAACAAAAATTTGGGCGCCATCTTTAATATTTTTACATTTTTGACATTGCGTTGCTATTTTCTTGTCAAAATAAAACCAAAAACCGAGTTTCATCAAAATCGGCCCACGAACAACAAAGTTGGCCGTTATCTTGGATTTTTAATATGTTTTACATTGCGTTGCTGTTTTTTTGTCAAAATAGTACCAGAAACCGAGTTTCATCAAAATTGGTCCAAAAACTTAAAAGTTGGCCGCCATTTTGGATTTTGAATATTTTTAACATTGCGTTGCTGTTCTCTTGACAAAATAGTACCAGAAACCGAGTTTCATCAGAGTCACCCCACTAACAAAAAAGTTGGACGCCATCTTGGATTTTTCAAAAATTTTATCATTGCGTTGCAGTTTTCTTGTCAAAATAGTACCAAAAACTGAGTTTCATCAAAATCGGCCAACAAACAAAAAAGTTGGCCGCCATCTTGGATTTCTAATATTTTTATCATTGCGTTGCTGTTTTCTTGTCAAAGTAGTACCAGAAACCGAGTTTCATCGAAAACGGCCAAGAAACAAAAAAGTTGGCCGCCATCTTGGATTTTTAATTATTTTATTGTGTTGCTGTTTTCTTGTCAAAATAGTACCAAAAACTGAGTTTCATCAAAATCGGCCGATAAACAAAAAAGTTGGCCGCCATCATATTATTCCCATAGGATAACGTCTCGTTCTCGTGCAGTCCACGCGGTCGAAACCGCGGGCGGAAGGCTAGTCACAATATAAACCTGTGAACTTCGCCATATCTATATACGTTTTTTGTAAGTTAGTCAAGCAAGATGTATAAAATGTAACTCCTTTTTTTCGGCGAAGACTTACAACTATACGCGTGACAACCCTTACAGTATTACAACTGTCTGGACATCGGCGGCATTTTCGCCAATGTCAAACGCGATGACTGACTGTATGTAGTAAGTAGACTGGTAGTAGTGTAATCATTTCGCACCGTTCTATGAATGAAGCCTTCTCTCTGTAATAAATACGTAGTAGGTTTTATAGGTACTTACATAAATTTTACCTTTCTGCATTCCTCTATGTTTATTATTGTGCCAAATCTAATTATTTCTTTGCTTTATCAACAAATGAGTGTGAAGTTTCTAACGCCAAAATTTAAAAATTACTTGTAATTAAACCATTTGTTTCTCATAAAAAGGTTAGGAATCAGCGTACTTATATCAGACGGCTCCTGGCCTAAAATTCTTAGAACAGAAATGAAAACGATCGAAAGCGCAATTAAAGGGACTCTTAATAACACCAGCTCTTAAGTTCAAACTCGTTTGCAACAGTGTAGCGCACGGAACGGCAACGCCGCACTTAGCTGCGTCCAAGACCATTATTTTGAATTTTTTGGCGGGAAAACAGTTTTTTGCCTATAATTTTGAAACTAAGAGGCCCAGAGATTTGAAATCATGCCTCGTGTTTGCACCAACTATAAGGTTTTTTTTGATATATAATACGAAACTCTTACTTATACAGTTACAGTGATTCACTTTGTGTCAGCCCGTGTTACGTGTCACCAGCTTACACATACTTATCGGTTCGTAGCTCCAAAACTATTTTACCTAAAGGTTTGATAAATTTGGTACTTATTGCATCAATTTTGCAGCAACTTTTGAGGTATAACACATCATCGTACCTTATATAATTACGAAGATACAGATGTGCAAGCCAGAGACACGGTACTCCAGCTCGCACACACTTTTATGATCGTAGTTTCAACAGTATTAGAGTGTGACGGTTAGTTTTTCTGGTTCTCATTGCACCAATTGTGCATTAACTTTTGGACTATAGTCTAAAACCCTAACCTCACTGGTTTGCCTTAACGGCATGTGTAAGCTGGTGACACATTTCTCCAGCTAACACACAAAAAACAACTCATAGTAACGAACTTGTGGTTGCACTAAAATTATTACTGACACGTTTGATTGCATCAACTTTGCATCAAAATAGAGCATGCTTAGAATTTCTCTATGTCTTATGAGGAAGCTGATGACCCACACATTAAAATTCCGTGTATGGGCATTTGTGCACTACACTGAATTTTACCGATCCGGAAAAAAACGGATGCTTGTATTTTAAGAATTAATTATTATAAATACTAGAATTTATTTATTTCGTGTAGTTTAGGCTTTGAAACATTAAAACTGTGATATTGAACTGAAAACGTGATATTCATGAGCGGGCGTGGCGGGGGATGGGGTAATCACTGCGCTGCCTAGGCTTGCCAACTCCAAAAAAGGCATTTCCGGGATTACCCAGCTCGGCATCCGGGACTTTGGTATATTACGCGGGACACACAACACACCAGTTACAAAATGGTTAGAAAAAAAACTACACATTTTTTAAATCATCAGTCAAAAAAATCAATACAAATGTATGACCAACATTGTAAATTATTGTTTTTTTTTAACTGTTCCTACTATTTTGCCATTTTGCGCATTTTAACAAGTTTTTGTTTTGCAACACGTAAGTAGTACCTAAAATTCGCTGCAATTTTGTCGACAGACAGCTTATTTCTGCTGTCTGTCCATGCATTTCCACAGACAGAAAACTCTCTCTCTGCTGATGCATTTGAAGGTGGTATCGAAGCTACCATCTGCAAGACATGTAGAAAGCCAGGCAGGTGCCTCTTTCATAGACATAAATAACTTGTGCCATTGTTCTTAAGCGCCCGATGATTTTTAGAGGCTGAGTTTTTATTTTCTTCGTCGACAAATACTGTCCAACCCGAGTCGACTGGTACGAGATAGATACTAATATATATCATTAATCGCTGATTTCCGGGACAAAAGGTGTCCCGCAAGGGGACACGGCGGGACGGCTCAAAATTTACTCAGAAGCGGGACGTCCCGGAAAATCCGGGACGGTTGGCAAGCCTAGCGCTGCCCCGGCGAGTAAAAATACGGACAAGTGCACAAGCCAATCATCCGTGTTTTTCATGCCACGCGCCGGTCCGTAAAAAAACGGACCGGCCGGACGGTAAAATTCAGTGTAGTGCACAAACGCCATATGGGCGTTTGTGCACTACCACTGAATTTTACCGATCCGGAAAAAAACGGATGCTTGTATTTAATGAATAACTATTATAAATGATTAATTATTAAAATACAAGCATCCGTTTTTTTCCGGATCGGTAAAATTCAGTGTAGTGCACAAACGCCCATAGTCTGGCTGGGGGCACTTTATAGCATCTACACACGTTCCGATCCGACCGCCGATTTGGTCTGCTCCAGACCAAATCTGGACGTATGTAGCGTAGTCGTCCGACCATAATTATTATTATTCATGTTTGACGCGGTCGGCCGGATTTGGTTCGCACGAACTTCACTTCCTACCAAATCGGAACGTGTGTAGGCTTCCGACCGGACCAACTTGGCAGTGTTGACAATTTTGGAGGTTTTCCCTTAGATTTAGGGAGAAAATATGTAAAAAGAAAAGAAATATTTAAGGCAGATAGAATTACTTTAAGGGGTTTTCAGAGGATTCAATTGAATGCTCGTTCATGAGTTTTACGTAGGACTGAACGAACGAAAGGTTTAAATATGGCCATTTATGAAAAGATTCTTTTTATCTATTAGTTTTTTTTAGAATATTTTATTTAAAAACTCGCAATTTGTCGTAATAATATAGATCGACACGAACGCCGCGCGATAATTGTTGATGTCACTGTTCCCCATGACGACAACCTTTTGAAAGCTGAAAAAGATAAAGAAAACAAATATCTTGATTTAGCTCACGAGATTGTTGACATGTGGGACATTGATTCAGCAATTATTGTTCCGATAGTCATATCTGCCCATGGGCTGATAGCCAAGAGCCTCGATAAACACCTTAAGAGGCTTGCGTTAGGTGGATGGATCGGGAGTCAGATGCAGAAGGCAGTACTTCTGGACACGGCCCGTATAGTGAGAAGGTTCCTGTCTCTGGATCCTTAACCATCGGTAGCCGGGACCCTGATCTTGCTGCCGTTGGGGAACTACATTTTTGTATTTTTAAATGTTATATTTTTTAGTGTTATACATTGTAAAAATTTAATGTTTGGAAATATAATTTTGTAAGTATTTAAAATGTAATAAAGGGAATAATAATAATAATAAATTTGTTTATTTGCTTAAAACACGGTATTACAAGTTGGTACAATAAATTATAGTCCACATGTTTCGCTAATAATTAATATAGCATGCAAATATTAATAATACAATTCATGTCAAAAATTAATACAATATGAATGTCAGTACTAATTACAAATGTCAATACAAATTTGAAAATTAATTATTTTTGTTAAAGAAAGAATTTATGTCATAAAAATTATTTTGGTTAATCCACTTGTACAATTTTTGTTTGAACATATTTATATTGAGCATTTTTAATTCTTTAGGAATATTGTTATAGACCCTTACACACATACAAAGGCAACTTTTAGCATACTTATCCGACTTTGGAATATCATCAAAAATCATTCTTTGTGGATCTCTCAATCTATAATTATTTACCTTTTTAAATAAATTTGCATTTGTGTGAACAAAAACGGCAACTTCATAAATGTAAAGCGCAGGAAGTGGTAACAATCGTAGACTTTTAAATAGTTCCTTGCAAGACACGTCAGGTAATACGCCACAAATAGCCCTAATGCACTTTTTCTGAGCAATAAAAGCTCTATATTTTTCCGTGCTGTTTCCCCATAATATGATACCGTAGCGCAGAATCGACTCTATATATGCACGATATGACATTAAAGCAGTTTTTTTATCGGTTACGTTTCTGACACGTCTAAGGGCATAGACGAATTTGTTTATTTTGGCGCATAATTCGTTTACATGTTTTTTCCAATTCAAGTCCTCATCAATAGTGATCCCTAAAAATTTCAAATATTGTGATATATTCATTTTTGGCACTTTAAGAGCAAAGTTATATTGTTTGTGTTTTGATTTATTAAATTGAATAAAATGAGATTTGTCAAGATTTATGTTTAAATTATTCGCCTTAAGCCAGTTAATTATTATGTCAATAGTCCGATTAACCTCCAATTCATGCTTACGTATAGAGTCATTGCATTTAGAATTATTCGAAGTCACAATTATAGATATATCATCCGCATACAGGGTACATTTATGATTTGTTACTTCTGTTATGTCATTTATATAAAGGACAAACAGAATTGGTCCCAGTACACTTCCTTGTGGTACGCCAGCGCAATTTTTTTTTAATTCTGATGAAAAAGTGGTTTTTTTGTTTTTAATTATTTTATTAATAACAACTTTTTGTCGGCGACCACTTATGTAAGACTCTATCCATGATAATGTGGGTCCTCTTATTCCAAGAAATTCGAGTTTCTTTAAGAGAATCTTGTGTGAGACAAAATCGAATGCTTTCGATAGGTCAATAAAAAGACCGGTTGTTAAATTGTTTTTGTTTAAATTTGTCAAAATATTATTTATTAGATTAAAAATTGCTAATGTCGTTGATTTTTCTTTTTGAAAGCCATATTGTTCTTTTTTAATAATATTAAACTTAATACAAAAATTCATAAGCCTTTTCAACATACATTTTTCGAACACTTTTGATAGGATTGGTATCAGTGTAATGGGGCGATAATTGACTGGGTTTTCTTTATCTCCTTTTTTGTATAGTGGTTTGACCAATGACAACTTTAGTTTATCTGGAAAAATACCAGCGGCAAACGACAGGTTAATGAGGTAAGTCACAATAGGAGCTAGTTCAGTCACGCAAACTTTTAGTATTTTGGTAGATATGCTGTCGTACCCTTCCGCGGCAGTATTATTTAGGCTCATAATTTCCTTTTTCACTTCTTCAACTGTCATAGGTTCCAAATAAATTGTGTTAGCTAACGTAGCTGACTTTGAGTTGTGTTTCAAAGCTTTTTCTGAACCAGTGTTAGATGCGCCAATATAATATTCATTAAATGCAGTAGCTATATCAGTGGGGTTAGTTAAGGTTTCATTTTTTATTTTCAGCATTTCTATATTGTCATCTATTGTGTTATTAGCTATTTCATTTTGTATAACTGTCCAAGCAGCTTTGCATTTGTTTTTACTGTAATTAATAAATTTGATATTAGCTTTTTTTGTGAATTATAAATGCATTTTTTTAGTAATTTAGAATAGGTTAAGTATTTTTCTTTATTAGTAGCTGACTTGTCATTGTAATATCTAAACCGTAGGCTTCTTTTTGTTTTGCAACTTATTTTTAGACCACGGCTTATCCATCTTTGTTTTTTTGTTTGAGAATTATTTATTTTAATCATCAAATTTGGAAAACATAAATTATAAAATAGGGTCAAAGTATCATGAAATTTCTCAAAGGCTACATTAGGATCTAATTCGTCATAAACTTCAGACCATGATAATTTTTTTACGCAGTCTTTAAACTTATTTATATTTTCAAAGCAATGATCCTTCTTGAAGATGAAATGGAATTTCGGTATCTTTCTTGTTTCTTTTATAGCAAAACTTAAAAGCTGGGCTGTTTCATGGTCGGATAAGTATAGTGGTAATACGGTAGCAGTAGCATCTTTAATGTTGCTTAAGATATGATCTATGCATGATTTTTTACGTGTGTGAGTATTAATGTGCATGTTTAAGTTATGATTGTTACATTGGTCTATTAAATAGGTATTATATTTACCTGGTCTTAACGTATCGATATTGAAATCACCTGTGATAACTATTTTTGTATCTTTCTTATAACGTCTATGAATATCATTCAAAAGCATGTCTAATTTATTTAGAAATAAGTTAGGGTCAGATTTCGGTATTCTGTATATACAGATTATTAACATTTTGAGCGACGGGATGTTAATTCCACAGACTTCAAATATTTTTTGCGTTGCATGGTTCTTTAGGAAATTTAACTCTTCGTAAATGAAATCTGGTTTTATAAGAATACAAGTTCCACCTCTTTGTTGATCTCTACTATAAGCTGATGCTAACTCATAATGGGCAACATTTACATAACTTTTATGTGCGGAAGTCAAAAACGTTTCTGAGAAACAGAGAACATCTGGATTAGTATTTGACGTACTTAATTCCTCTAGTGTCATTTCTAGTAGCTCTTGTTTGGCAAGAATACTAGCTATATTTTGATGAAAGATAGTAAATGAGCTACGAGTTTGGGATACGAAAAAAATCTTTCTTTTTTCCTGTAGGGAAGTAGTCAGTGATTGTAGATTTTTTTGGCATTGATTTTATTTCATTCGGTTCACTAGTTGTAGACGCATACCTGGATTGACGAGCAAAATAATAAGGGATTGTTCCTTTCAAATACTCAGAGTTGCTACTTACTTTTGTCATTGGATTATTATCACGTCCTATCAGCTTTTTTATTTCACGTACATCCAGATATTTTGTTTTGTAGTCTATATAGTCAATAACAGAATTTATAGAGTTACACATATTAAAAACAGATTCGTCAGTACACGCAATAAAATGACAATTTTTAAATTCAATACAAGATTTTTGTAAACTCTTATTTAAGTCATTCACATTTAAATACAAATTATTGAATACGTTTAATACAATTATATCATTCTTTTCGAAAGAATTTAACAATTTGCGAAGTTGGTACATTAATATTTTTAAATCGTAGTCATTTTCACCAACACGTAAAACTAAATATATATAAAAAGGGCATAAATAAGTGCTGCTTTTAGTAAATATTTAGCATGTTTTAGTTTTTTTTTTTAAATAACAGAAAATTAAAAAATAATGAAATTGTTTTTTTTATAGTAATAAAACATTAAAAACCGAAAATATATTTTTTTATTTATTTATTGCAAGCAAATTGATGTTTTCAGTATTTATAAATAATAATAATATTGGGAGATTAGCAGTGGCTGGCAACACTGCAACAACGGCTAGAGGTCGGCCAGACCAAATCGGAACGTGTGTAGCGCCGACCGATTTGGTCTGGCAGATTTGGTTTGAACCATAAAGTTAATATACCTATCGGAATAGAGGAACAACCACGAGCTGTCAAACGAAACCGAAATTGGATCGCATCTGTGTGTGTAAAATTGTTTATGTATGCGTGTCAGTGATGTGCGTCATGTCGCTTTTCAGATTAATATCGATATCGATAATATTAAATAGTTACAGTAATATATAAATATATATTGGACACGATCACATTCATTGTTCCAATACCAAGGTATAGTAGCTTAAGCACTAGTATTTATGGAAATTAGAAACAACGACGGGTAATTACCACCTACACCCAAACCCGAGATAATATTGAAAAATTAGTTTTCAACATGTTCAGTACACCCCTGCTAAACCGCGGAATCAGCTAGCGCAGTGGAAGCTGGTATTACTAAGATAGACTCCGGACAAAAAACTAGGTTTCAGCCGGGATGTAAGCTGAACAATTGGACTGCGATACACAGCGGAGAGAATGTGAAGTAAGGTGAATTTTACATACTGTCTGTGGTCCTGGGCAGTGGAGACAGAGGGCGCGCCCCCTGGTAAATCTTCTTCTTCTGCAGACCTTACCAATTAGTCACCTTACTCACAAAACCAACACAACACAACGGTCCCAAGACACTGGGCGCTTCAGCACTACACGATGACACACGCGGGGCTTGCTTATCAAGATATATTGTCCCAACAACAACGCGTGTGGTAGAAAAGGTTATCTTTCACTCAAAACTCCGCGACCAGCCCGATGGATGGCGTCAAAACCTTGGTCGTACAAAACGGGATCACATAGATAATTTAAGATTTTATTCAAACTCGATATGCCAGGCACATTCAACGCGAGCGATTTTTAACAAATTCAGCAAAATTAATCCGACATCTTGTACAAGAATTTCAATCAAGTGTCACTGTCAACTTCAAGTGACAGCTAAATGTCAATTTGACGTGACATTATAGATGCGTTCAGAAACGTCGATCTTTTCCGAACATCCCCCCGCCCCGGACCGTTAAGAACGGTACGTCAATCTACGGGTAATCGGGAGAGCCCACTAACTGCTCTCTTCAAAACCGAATCTCGAACCAAAACCTCAGCAAAACGAGGAACTCCGTCAGTTCCGGGGTAGAGTTTAACAATGCGCCCCCTTCGCCAACATAGGGGCGGCAGGTTAGCATCCTTAATCAACACGAGGTCGCCAGTCTGGGGTGGGGTGGTTTTGTCTGTCCACTTCACGCGCTGTTTTAGGATATGCAAATACTCCATCGACCAACGTGCCCAGAAGTTTTGGGACATCTGTTTCAAAAGTTGGTATCGCGACAAACGATGGGATCCTACATCCTGAATCGGATATTCAGGCAACGCCAAAAGGGGCTGTCCGATCAAGAAATGACCCGGGGTCAACGCTTCCAGGTCATTCGGGTCCGAAGACAACGGGCACAAGGGTCGCGAGTTGAGGACGGCCTCAATTTTACAAAATACCGTATCAAGTTCCTCAAACGTGAGAATAGTTTCTCCAATCACGCGACGCAAGTGTGTCTTGGCAGCCTTTACACAAGCTTCAAAAATTCCTCCCCAGGTCGGACAAGCTGGAGGGCTAAACTTCCAGATTATCCCACGCCGGGAGAGGGTGGTTCCAATGTCTATTTTATTATCAACAAAAAACTTAACTACTTCCTTAAGATAATTACACGTTCCCTTATAATTAGTACCACAATCGGAACGTATCAATGTCGGCAGTCCTCTACGGGAAACAAATCTGCTCAAGGCGGCGACAAAGGCTTCGGTAGACAATTCCGAGACAATTTCCAAATGGACAGCCTTGGTGGACAAACACACAAACACGCACAAGTACGCCTTATAGGTTTTAGCATTACGCAGTCTCGAAGCCTTTACAGTAAAGGGACCGGCGAAGTCGGTGGCGACTCCGGCAAAAGCTCTACATTCCGTGACGCGATCAGCAGGCAAATCACCCATCTGGGGCTGCATGGTCGCGGCCTTCAATCGATAACAAGGCAGGCAACGGAAAACCACAGTGCGAATGGCTCGACGAGCTGACAAAATCCAAAATTCACGCTGCAAAATGGCCAACAAAGCATTACAGCCAGCATGTTGTGCATTCACATGGCGATCTGTTATTATCAGTTGAGTCAAATGTCCGGCTTTAGGTAACAAAAGGGGGTGACGAGCTCCATACGGCAGGTTCGCATTTCGAAGTCTTCCGCCGACTCGCAAAAGCCCACTCTCGTCCAGGAAGGGATTCAATCGCGATACCGCGCCCTTCAACTTGCGACGGCCTAAACGCAAAATTTCAATCTCGGACTCAAAACTATCAGCTTGTACTCTCCGGACCCAAAACAAGAGCGCGTCCCTACGCTCGTCCGGAGTGAGAACCGACGAATCACGCCTCGCGCGTGGGTTTCTGCAATTGTACACAAAACGTCTGATCCAAGCGGTAACACCAAGCAGCTTCTGTAAGGAGCTGTACCGATCCAACAACAAATCCTTTTCCCCGGCGGGGTTAGTCTCCAGGACGCATGCCCGCATATCAGGAACGGCTACGTTCGACAACGCTGGAGAGGGCGGCCACTCCGACTCAGGCCGCATCAACCACTGTGGGCCCCACCAGAGGGGGTGGTTAATTAGGGTTGGGGCTACACAACCCCGAGACGCACAATCCGCGGGATTCATGGTTCCCGGCACGTGTCTCCAAATCAACTCGATGTCGGAATTACAAATCTGCGACACTCGATTGGCCACAAACACGTCCAAGGTGTGCGCCGGAGCCTTCAACCAACAAAGGACGACCTGACTGTCCGTCCAAGCATAAACCTCTTGTATCTTAATAGATCGACCTAATGTGTGCCATACGTGGTTCAACAAACGCATTAGGAGGGCAGCTCCACACAATTCCAACCTCGGGATCGTATGACGAGTCCGAAGGGGAGCGACTTTGCTTTTCGCTATCACCAGATGCACAGCAGCAACTCCGTCAACAGTAACGGTGCGGAGGTACACGGCCGCAGCAAATCCACGTTCGGAGGCATCGGAAAAGCCGTGAAGAGTAACTTTACAATTTTCAGAAGGGAGGAATAGCCTCGGCAAATGCACTTCATTAATCTCGGGGAGGGATGAAACGAAGCTCGACCAATCTCGGAGTAACTCGTCCGAGAGGGGTTCATCCCACGACACACCCGAAGCCCATAACCGTTGCAAGAAACACTTGGCCATAAACAGCACGGGGCAAATCCACCCATTGGGGTCAAAGGTACGTGCGACAGTAGACAATACTAAACGCTTGGTCCAGACTTTCGGTGGTCGTAAATCCACACAATAAGTGAAAGTGTCAGAGACCGGTTTGTACTGTACGCCAAGGACGGTCACCACATGGAGATTATCAACATTTTCGAATAGGTGGGGGTCCTGCTGGTGCTCTTCGGGCAAACCTACCAGTACATCAGGCGAGTTGGATATCCATTTCCTCAACTCGTAACCTCCCGACTTCAAAAGGGCGGTGAGTTCGTCTCTCAGGACAATCGCCTCTGAGACAGATGAGGCGCCCGTGCAAATGTCATCCACATAGACGTCACTGGCCAAAATGGCGGAGGCGCGAGGGTATCTCAAGCGCTCCTTCTCGGCCAACTCCAACAAAGAACGAATCGCAACAAACGGGCTCGAAGCCAAACCGTACGTATTCGTATTCAATTCATAAATCAACAAGGGGTCCCTAGGACTCTCTCTCCACAAAATCAATTGGTACCTCCTATCCTCGGGATGGATGACCGTTTGTCTGAACATCATCCGGATGTCAGTCATAAATACAATTTGGTGCCGCCGGAAGTTGGTCAAAATGTCTGAGATCTCCGTGTGCAGCTTGGGACCTACATGCAGACACTGGTTCAAGGACGCTCCAGTAGAGGTGGGAGCCGAACCGTCAAAGACCACCCGAATCTTTCCGGATTTCAAAACGGCGTGGTGCGGCAAAAAGAAGTGCTCAACGGAGCGCCAATCCAAATCGCTCACGGACATGTGCCCTAACTCCTCATACTCCCGCATGAATTCAACATACTTCTGGCGGAATACCGGATCCTTGCTCATGCGACGCTCCATCGCCACTAGCCTACGTTCCGCTAGCGGTCGGGATTCGCCCAGAGGAGGTCGGCCGGCACGAAAGGGGAGACGGGTGATCAAACGACCAGAGCGGAGGCGACCAGTGTTATTCTGGTAATACAACTCGCATTCATCCGCTACTGGGTCGACCCGCGGGGCTGGTGGAGGTTCCTCAACCTCCCAAAACTTCTGCACCACTTCGGAGAGAGACACATTAAAAACAAGACCGCGATCCTCATCAAGGGAATCCAAAACGCGGCGAGCAGGGCCCATCACAACTGTACCGAGTGTCGTCTGCAGAGCTACCAAGCCATCTGGCTGCAAAACTCGCTTCCCCGTCAACAAAACTCGCCCCAGGACATCGGCTCCAAGGAGAGCATCAATCGGGCCTGGGCGGAAGAAATTTGGATCGGCGAGTGGGGAATCAGACACCCAAGACAACATACTCGGTCCCAAGTCAACTGAAGGTTGACGGCCAACAACTGTGTCCAACACAATCGCCGAGGTTTTAATGCCTGGCGTGGACTTATTACGTGATGTAAATGTGAAGTCAACATGCCCTAACAACCCGGGGACTTTCACATCGCCAACACCTCTCACGCCTTCCGTGTGGGGGTGCACCTTGAGGCCCAACCGCCTAACTAACCAAGATGACACAACACACCCCTGAGCACCGGAATCCAACAAGGCGCGAACTTCCACAAGGTCGCCATTCAATCCCCTGACAAGCACAGAGGCCGTGGGCAACAAAACGGTCTCTGGAGGGGTGGCTACAATCGACCGTAAACACGTTGATTGCTAGTATGTGGGGTCCCCAGACGTCCCCCCATGGTAAGGGGGTCGCTCATAGCGATCCAGTGGGTCCCATTCTCCCACATACTGCCTACGTTCCGTTCGCCCGGTATCAGGCGGGTTATATCTCCCGGCCCCTTGAAGACGGGGCGGGCGCCGCTCCAAACGCGGGTATTCGGCGAGCGGCGGCGAGAATCGGTGCCTAGCATCCACCGTGTACGTCGCCCCATAGTCGCGGGGGCACGGTGACCGATTTTCAGAAGGGGGGTCCCGGGGACCCCCGCCCGTGCGAGGCTCAAAACGTCGCGGGGGGCTTCTACGACCTCCCGCATCGCTCGCAAAATCGAACCCCCTAGTTGGGGACCGATTTCCCATGGGGGGGTCCGTGGGACCCCCGCCCGTGCGAGGCTCAAAACGTCGCGGGGGGCCTCTACGACCTCCGGCAACGCTCGCATAACTCATCCCCATCCTTGGGGATCGGTTTCCCATGGGGGGGTCCCTGGGACCCCCGCCCGTTTGAGGGTCCAAACGTGGCGGAGAGCGTCTGGGGCCACTCCGGTGGCCACTAGAACTGCTGCGGGATGCAAACACCGCGGGGGGTCCGAGACCCCCACCCATACGCGGTGATCCTGCAGCGACGCGCTGCAGCGCTCCGCCGCCCTCTGGGCTGTTCATGCAGAGGAGGGGATGGTGGTTGCCCTTACAAAAGCGGCATGGGTGCGCTTGGGTACATTCGCGCTGCATGTGCAGGCCCAAGCACGAGTAGCACCATGTCCGTTGTCGCGCGATCGCTCGACGGCCTTGGACGCGCTGGTCGAGGAACTTATCACAACGGGTCGTGCTGTGACCCGGTTCCCGACAGTACAAGCAGCGGGCGGTCTCCTGGACGGCGGCATAGCGGCCGGGCGCGCGAGGGGCCATACGCCCCCTACGGGGGGGTCCGGTGGGGGATCTACTCGGTGGCACAGGTCGTTCGGGTCCCATAGGACCGGCCAGAGAGGAATTATCTGCCAGTCTACTCTCTCCTTCCAGGAACGTCAAGAGGTCCGAGAAGGGTGGCAGATAAGTCACACTATCCCCACCATACTGCTGCTCAAAACGGACCTTAACAGAGTCCGGCAACTTTCCCAGGACAATGTGCAGTAACAAAAACGACCACTGCTCCACTGGGAGTTTTAAGTTTTTTAATGCGTTGTAGGCAACCAACAGCGGATTCAACAAAGCCACTCTCAAGTGCATCACGCTGGCAACGCGGGGTAAATTCAAAATGGCGGCAACATGGTTGTCCGCCAGACGTCGTACGTTCTGGTACCGACGGGCAATCAAATCCCTAGCAATAGGGTAGTTTTCATCCGAGGGGGCCAAATGTTGAACTGATTCAAGGGCCTCCCCTTCCAACACGGATAACAAATAAGCTAACTTCTGGCCCTGGGTCAAATCATCCCGGGCATGTACAAGACTATCAAAAATATTAATAAAGCCCTCCCAGTCCTCTAGACGACCAGCAAAACGCCTTAAGTCTAAGGGGGCCAATCTAGCAAAGAGAGGGGGCATACTCTTAGATGTGACCGGGGACGGGCTCGGTTCATTCTCTCTTGCCACTTGCAAAGGTCGAGCCACCTGAGTAATTCTGTCCGCAAAATCATAACACTGGTCCGTGTGATCCTCTGTGGCCGGACCACATATCAGTACCCAGATGCTATATAGTGCAATAACAGCTACCTGTAGTCTACTTTCATAGGAATGTATTAAAATTAAAAGTACCTCAACAGATTATGAAATATTCAGTAGCTTTTGTGGTCCGGCTGCAAAGCAGTGCTCTCTGGCCGGACCACCTCGAATTCAGAAAAGTGTGATGCACTTTCCAAGAAACTAATACATCAAAAAAAGCTACTTAAAAAGTACCTTCCATACATACAAGTGTGGTACGTTAGAAGTCATTGGTTCCGAAGTTACTAGTCGTAGATTGTGGACCGGCTGGAGAGTATACTCTGCAGCAAGATCGATACGTGAACCTATTTAAACATAATCTACCTGTTCTCTACCTCTCGTTGCTACTATTTTTTTTTCGTTAAGCTATTAATTTGTTTGATTTTCCGCAAAATATGTGGCGCGGCTAGGGAGAACTACTTTTGCGCGAATAAAAAGAAATTTGACTTTTTCTTTATAACAACCAATACTGCATAAAAAGTACTTTATAAAAAAACCATGACTTCATTTAAAATCTTTTGTTTTAAGTACCACTAACGATTTACAGGAAGTTCGCTTGCATTATTAAGGAGAATGGGCAAGAATAGGTTCACCTGTTAGGTATTACTTACCTATTTTATAATAAGTAATAGGTGAATGTTCAGGTAAATAAAGACCAAATAAATACTAAAAACAAATCATATATTCCTTAACCAAATGGACTCCCATTACTTATGTATCACTTATGTACTAATAAAAAAACAAAAATTCGTCTTCTTATTAACTAGGTAAGTACCATTTAAAAAAAACAAACTAAAATATATCTTATTCTTTTTTCTTATTAACTATTAAAAAATAAAACAAAAATATATCTTAAATTTCTATACTCAAGTGTCTTACTGTAAAGGACAATGGGTAACAGCGTACCCAGACACGAAAATAGATCAAATATGATGGGTTTTATCTATATCGGATTTTATTGCTCTCTTAAAGTAGAGTGGAAGCACCCGGTTTTGGCCACTTTTTGCTCCAAAAAATTTATATTTAACTTTTCGTCCTTTTTCATCATCATCATCATCAGCCCGTTTTCGTCACACATCCTGAGCACGGTCTTCAGCTCTTCGCAGCCAGCCCCCGCCTGCCATCTTTCGCAGGTCGTCGCTCCACCTGGTAGCAGGGCGCCCTACGCTACATTTGCCTAAACGCGGTCTCCACTCCAGAACTCGTTTACCCCAACGGCCGTCGGTTCTTCGAGCGATGTGGCCACATCGTCCTTTTTGCCAAAGCTCAATTTAAATAAGGTATTTTAAGGAAATAATAACAATCGTTTGAATTCCTTATGTCATACATAAAAGGAAACTAATCAATTGCAAAACAACAATTTAATTGTAAAAAAAAATTCTAATACAATCCATAAAAAAAATCTTAAAAATTTCATTCAATAAATTAAACAAAAAATGATTTTCATAAAAAAAAATCGTATGACATCAAGAATTCAAACGATTGTTATTATTACCTTAAAAAACCTTATTTTAATTGAGCTTTGGCAATAAGGACGAAAAGTTAAATTAGAATAGAACGATGGGACAAAATGTCCTCCAAAACCCATTTCCGACCAATAGATTTGAAATGTATTTCAGGTGAAAGATAATATAGTGGCAACTTTTTACTATGGCGACTCCCCTCAAATGTGTGGGAATTCTGGGAAAATATTATTTTAAAATTGTTATTTATTACCTACAAAAGTAAAACCAAAGTTAATAAAAAAATGATTTTGACATTGAAATTATAGCTATTAATCTCTTTATAGATACGTATGAAATTGTCGACGCACATAAAAGGTATCTTGAAGGGGGGGACGGGTCTCATACAAATTTGCCAAAAAGTGGCCAAAACCGGCACAGTGGCCAAAACCGAGGCTTCCGCTCTACTTTAAGAGAGCAACAAAATCCGATACAGATATAACCCATAATATTTGAACTATTTTCGTGTCTTAGAACGCTAATTATTACATTATTAGAGTGAATTTTTCAGGCGAACATTTTACGCGTCTAGGCTGAAAACGCAGTACTGCTTTACAGATATGATTTTTTCTATACATTAAAGATACACGTACCTCAATGTTGCCACTTGAATTACATTTATAAAGCAATTAATTTTTATAAGAAAAATAAACAAGTGACGAATTTTAAGTTCTGTGGCTTGTCCACAATTACTATGACACAACATTTCACCTCTCAGAAAAAAAATCCTCAAGACCTTATTTCTTGTTAAGAAACAAAATTTTGCTTTGCGCGAAAATGAGCTGTCATAAGACATTAAACAAATGAAAGTGAAAAAAAACTATATCCCAAGGGAACGGTACTTTTTCCCTGAGTTAAAATACCGTATAAAATTTTCCAGGCCAGAGCGCAATTTATCGCGATCGAGTCAGCCGTTTTGTGTGACTGAACCACAAATATCCAAACTCAGTATGTTTGATATTCCCCCATCTACACATTAGTGGAGACTTTTTTTAACTTTGCTAAGGCAGAACATTTTTAAACCTGACCAGTATCCTACATATCAATTTCCATACTCCTTAGTCTCTCCAGAGGTGCCAAATAGACTACAGGTACATCGAGGTGCTGAGGTACTTATACCAAAACGCCACCATGTCGGTCCGATTACAGAACCAGAGCTCTAATCCTATCCAACTACAGCGAGGTGTGAGACAGGGAGACGTCATTTCTCCGAAACTGTTCACAGCTGCGTTGGAGGATATTTTTAAGCTACTGGACTGGAAAGGATTCGGCATTAACATCAATGGCGAGTACCTAACACACCTGCGGTTTGCCGATGATGTAGTTCTCATGGCTGAGACTTTGGAAGACCTGAACACAATGCTCGAAGATCTCAGCAATGCTTCCCAAAGAGTGGGTCTGAAGATGAACATGGATAAGACGAAAATCATGTCCAATGCCCATGTTGCATCCGCTCCAGTTAATGTTGGGAACATTACACTCGAAGTTGTTGACCACTATGTCTACCTAGGACAGACAATCCAATTAGGTAAGTCCAACTTCGAGAAAGAGATCTCTCGTCGAATCCAGCTCGGATGGGCAGCGTTTGGGAAGCTCCGGCATATATTTGCGTCCAAAATTCCTCAATGTCTCAAGACTAAGGTCTTTGACCAGTGTGTGTTGCCAGTTATGAATTATGAAAGCGAGACGTGGTCTTTTACTATGGGTCTCATAAGAAGGCTCAAGGTTACCCAGCGAGCAATGGAGAGAGCGATGCTTGGTATTTCCCTGCTCGATCGAATCAGAAATGATGAGATCCGCAGGAGAACTAAAACGACCGACATCGCTCGAAGGATTGCTCAGTTGAAGTGGCAGTGGGCGGGACACATAGCGCGGAGAACCGATGGCCGTTGGGGCGGAAAGATTCTCGAATGGCGATCGTGAACCGGACGACGACGTTCCGTGGGCAGGCCCCCTACAAGGTGGACCGACGATCTGGTCAAGGTCGCGGGAAGCCGCTGGATGCGGGCAGCGCAGGACCGATCGTTGTGGAGATCCTTGGGGGAGGCCTATGCCCAGCAGTGGGCGTCGTACGGCTGAAATGATAATGAAATAATGACTCCTTAGCCTAGAAATGTGGAAGTTTCCATATAAAATTTAACCCCCCTTTCTACCCCCTTAGGGATGAGATTTTTGCTTTACTTACATGGAAGTGAAACTGAAAAATATTGTTTTAATCAAACATATTCGTGTAGGGTGTCTATAGAGACGTCTTTAAAAACCGCCTCCAAAAAAAGACATCAAAAAAGTAAGAAATAATCCCTCACCAAATAACGTAAGTACTTTGAAGTCGGGCGTGAAACATGTACGACCGACTTCAAAGTACTTACGTTATTTGGTGAGGGATTATTTCTTACTTTTATAATGTCTTTTTTTGAAGGCGGTTTTATTTTTTTATAAAAATAACTTTTATTTTACTCTTTTTAGTGCATCATGCAGGCAATTTACGTGTATTCTGGTAAATAGGTGTGTGATCAAATTGAGAACCTCCTTTTTTGAAGTAGGTTAAAATACCTTAAGGTATCCCCTTTCCAACAAAACAAGAATCATCTAAATCGGTTTATAAACAAAGGAGTTATGCCTAAAGATACGGAATAAATTCACAGAAAGTGGTAATGAAAACGACAGTATTTACAAGATTTCCTGAAAACTACTGAACCGATTTCAAAATTTCAAATATGGGACCAACTTGGGAAAAACCTGATGTTATGACGTTTGAAACATTTCAATCGGTCCATCCGTCTACGAGTAATCGGCGGACATACACAATAAAAAAACATACATACAGACGAATAGAGAACCTCCTCCTTTTTGAATTTGAAGTCGGTTAAAAAGGACAAAGATTTTTCAAACCTTTTTTTTAAAGTCAATCTTTTGATATATAGCCTTCCAAAATGGTAAAATGGTTTTCCTCCCCCCGCCCTTCTAACTTTTGAATTAAATTAGTGAAATAATCTCGTGAAAATATACTTTATTTTTTAGTTTGAACGAGATATATTACGCACTTTTTGAGATATAACACATTTTCAAAAAGCGCAAATGTAACTTTGTCATTCATACAAACTTTATGAAAAACAAAGTTGTATTTTGCTGACGAAAAATGGTTGTTATTGAAACTTTTAAATTTTGTGCACAGTGCCTATAATGGAAGATGCCACTACTGCTGCAAAAATGCCTAACACAGCAATAATAAAATTTGTACAGGAGAATGGACAAATTGGACAAAATATTCGAGCCCTTTGGGCTATATGTCATTGAAAAGCAACCAATTAGAGAAACATTTCTTTGTATGACGACTATTCTGAAATCCACTTAGAAAAAAAGCTAATTATAGATTTGGCTTCAAAGTATTTTTTTTTTAAATAAAAGTTATTTTTTTATATTGTGAGCTATTTTTAGGAAACTTGGCAAGAAAAACCATGTATATTTTAAATACCATGTAAATAATAATATAAACCAAAATAACGTCACTGTGCCATTGGTGCATTATAACTCAATGCACTGTGCATGCTTGAAGTGAACGCGCTCCGCCCGCCACCATGAAGTGTGTTCGAACATTTTTGCCCATTCTCCTTAATAATGCAAGCGAACTTCCTGTAAATCGTTAGTGGTACTTAAAACAAAAGATTTTAAATGAAGTCATGGTTTTTTTATAAAGTACTTTTTATGCAGTATTGGTTGTTATAAAGAAAAAGTCAAATTTCTTTTTATTCGCGCCTAAGTAGTTCTCCCTAGCCGCGCCACATATTTTGCGGATAATCAAACAAATTAATAGCTTCACGAGAAAAAAAATAGTAGCAACGAGAGGTAGAGAATAGGTAGATTATGTTTAAATAGGTTCACGTATCGATAATATTTAAAATTATCAAAATGACTTGCTGCAGAGTATACTCTCCAGCCGGACCACAATCTACGACTAGTAACTTCGGAACCAATGACTTCTATCGTACCACACTTGTATGTATGGAAGGTACTTTTTAAGTAGCTTTTTTTGATGTATTAGTTTCTTGGAAAGTGCATCACACTTTTCTGAATTCGAGGTGGTCCGGCCAGAGAGCACTGCTTTGCAGCCGGACCACAAAAGCTACTGAATATTTCATAATCTGTTGAGGTACTTTTAATTTTAATACATTCCTATGAAAGTAGACTACAGGTAGCTGTTATTGCACAATATAGCATCTGGGTACTGATATGTGGTCCGGCCACAGAGGATCACACCACTGGTCCACATCCAAACCGACTTCTTGTCGCATTTCCACCTCGGCCTCAACAGTCCTTTCCAAAAATAAGGCATACTGCTCATCAACAACAGCCAAACGTATGGGCAGATCTACGTATCTGTTCAACAAGGCCTCCGTCCTATCCGGTCGATCCAACAACGCAACCGCAGAAGCTAACCACCGTAACTCAGAACGTATTTTGGCTTTAGCAGAGGAGGCCGTCATTGTAACGTCACAAATTTATCGACAAAAACAACAAATTCAAAATATTCACTATAACACAAAAATCTCCAATATTTGGAGGTTACTAATAACCACAAAATTCCAATATTACAACAACAAAGTATTTATAATGACACAAACTCTTAAATATTTGGAGGTTATCAGAAAACAACAAAACTCACTGACTATTGAAATTCACTCCAAATCACTGACTATTGAAATTCACTTGGATATCAACACAACAACAAGTTAATTTTAATTATTTCAAAGCACAAGTTTCAATGAGTTTCAATGTGTAAACAATGTCCCAAATCATTTAAGTTTCACTAAGTATTGAGTGCAAACTTATTAGCTAACCTTTTATTAGCTATTATTTTAGCAACAAACTTGTCAATATTCACAACTCAAATTTGCTAACAAACTAAATAATAATTATTATGAGCAAAGAAAGGCATCTGTTTACATTTTGGAACTTCAATACATGACTTCAATACATTAATTACAAGACATGGAACCAATAACAAAGGAATGCCCTTTACTTTTCAAATGCAAGTTAATTACCATTTACAAGTACAAATTAATCTAGTCCGGACCAGATGGTCATCAACACGGCACTGATTAATGGACAAAGCTTTGGCGTGGGCCTCTCAGGCCTTCAAACTACGCTCTGCTACCAAGAAATGTTCAGTACACCCCTGCTAAACCGCGGAATCAGCTAGCGCAGTGGAAGCTGGTATTACTAAGATTGACTCCGGACAAAAAACTAGGTTTCAGCCGGGATGTAAGCTGAACAATTGGACTGCGATACACAGCGGAGAGAATGTGAAGTAAGGTGAATTTTACATACTGTCTGTGGTCCTGGGCAGTGGAGACAGAGGGCGCGCCCCCTGGTAAATCTTCTTCTTCTGCAGACCTTACCAATTAGTCACCTTACTCACAAAACCAACACAACACAACGGTCCCAAGACACTGGGCGCTTCAGCACTACACGATGACACACGCGGGGCTTGCTTATCAAGATATATTGTCCCAACAACAACGCGTGTGGTAGAAAAGGTTATCTTTCACTCAAAACTCCGCGACCAGCCCGATGGATGGCGTCAAAACCTTGGTCGTACAAAACGGGATCACATAGATAATTTAAGATTTTATTCAAACTCGATATGCCAGGCACATTCAACGCGAGCGATTTTTAACAAATTCAGCAAAATTAATCCGACATCTTGTACAAGAATTTCAATCAAGTGTCACTGTCAACTTCAAGTGACAGCTAAATGTCAATTTGACGTGACATTATAGATGCGTTCAGAAACGTCGATCTTTTCCGAACACAACATTTACCCGACCTGGGGGGCTACCGGCTAAGAAATCTGGATATGGGTATGGGCTTCAACTGTCATTTGAATTCCTTATTCTGATAGATTTTTGCTGCTTTGTTCTGTTGAACGTTGCTAGCTAGTTATCGTTATACCCGACGTCACAAAACAAGGAACTGATAGCGGCTATTTTTTTAATAAAATTGACTTAAAGTTCCCAAAAACGTATGAAGTTCATATCCATAAAGTTACGCGGTAGCCCCCCACGTTTTTCCGAGCTTTAAGTCAATTTTATAAAAAAATAGCCCCTATCACTTCCCTGTTTATTGACGTTGCCGTTGGATAAATTAAAAGCTAGCTAGCAGCCGATTTCTTTCAATGACAGACGACAGATTTCTTCGACCGGCTAAGAAATCTGGATATGGGTATGGGCTTCAACTGTCACTTGAACTCCTTATTTTGATAGATTTTTGCTGCTTTGTTCTGTTGAACGTTGCCAGCTAGCTATCATTATACCCGAAGTCACAAAACAAATAACTTATAGTAGCTATTTTTTTTATAAAATTGACTTAAAGTTCAACGTATGAAGTTCATATCCATAAAGTTATGCGGTAGCACCCCTGGGGGGCTACCGGCTAAAAAATATGGATATGGACATGGGTTTCAACTGTCATTTGAATTTCTTATTTTGATTGATTTTGCGGCTTTGTTCTGTTGAAAGTTGCTAGCTAGCTATCGTTATACCCGAGCGACGTCACAGAACAAGGAACTGATAGTAGCTATTTTCTTTATAAAATTGACTTAAAATTTCAAAAAACGTATGAAGTTCATATCCATAAAGTTACGCGGTACCCCCCAGGGATCGAACCTGGGACCTCTAGAGATAGCGGCACCTTGAAACCGGTGCGTACACCACTCGGCCACGGAGGTCGTCTAATAATAATATATTAATATATAGTAATATTATTAATTTAACTAAAATTCCCATCTTGGGAAGGGATTTTGCATGGCTAAAACTACGATTCTGCGGTGAAGTATGCATATTTAAGAAAAACTCCCAGAGATTTTAAATCATTTATTATACACTACACTAGTGACCCGGCCATGCTTCGCACAATCCTTTGAACAATTTGTTGGTGCTTCCACAGTGATAGTACGTTTCACTTCTCGCGTTTGGAAATATTTTTCATCAAAATGCTTACTGCATAATAATCTATTTAGTCCAGTTAGTTTCTGGTATCCAAGTTAGTATGTCATCTGAAAGATAATTATATTACTAATGATAGTATAATGTAGGTACCTATTCTAACAGTCAAAAACTGATACCTATGGATCAGTTAAGTATCTTAAATGGAATTACATTCCCAGGTAATTCATGTCTAAACGTCTTACAGGTATTTTAATTACAGTACCGCGTGATAGACAGTGGACACGAAATATCGATAACTTGATGCAGCCCTAGTGTAAAACGAAAATTATTTCTTTACACAAAATATTCGTAAATTCTGCATTATGTGTAATCAATATTTGCTTGTTACATAATTAAATGTTTGTTGAAGAGCATTATCAAACTTCTTGCTTTAAATTCGAAGCGCATTGGCAAAAATAAACCTTAGGAAGAGAGGTGTCGGTTTGGAATAATTTACCTGTGAACTGAACATTTTGCGGGATTATTTCATTGTGTTGTACAGCAATCAATAACTGAACAAGTCACCATGTTTCCATATCAATATTGGCTAAAAATATCTAAGATTGCACGTAAAATCCGAAAAATTAAATTACCTAAATTCTCAGCGTGCTGATAAGTGCTGACGAACTGTCCAGTCTGGCGCAACTTCCATACAAAAAAGTGTTGTATGAAGTTTGTACCAGAAATATCGCTGTCTTGCTTTCACCTATTTGACTCTCACTCACTCTGACTGACAGTCAGCCGCCAGCCGCCAAATTTGACATTCTTGTCTTGTTGACTGTTTGTAAACGAAGCTTGATTTTAGTATTAATTGTGTGAATTTGTGCATTTTGTGAATTACTCGCAAAATTTCGCCTTATTTGTACGTTTTCGTGGTCCCGTGTGATCTGTTGAGAGATGTATTACAAAACTTGTGAAATATAGGTATTATGTGGTTTACGAGCCGGCCGGTCAGAAGTCCAAAAGCGAATATTCATGGCCAAATTTCCATTTAATGAAGAAAGGTAAGCATACATTCACATTTTGTTATAGCCATTACATTAAGGATTAAGTGATTTAAAAGTTTTCTATTAAAATTTAAAAAATTGAGAAGATAACCTGATAAATAGTGCTTGACATTTTTTTATCGACAATCGATAATTTTTTAACCGACTTCAAGAATTGAAAAGGAGGAGATTATCTATTCGTCGCGGGTTTTTTTAAAAGTAATTACACTAATTACTCGAAGTCGGCTGAACCGATTTAAATGATTCAAACGTTATAACATCAGGTTTTTTCCCAAGTTGGTCCAATTTTGAAATGCCTATTGCATAATGAAGTAAAGTCCGTTCGGTTAGATAGTGTCGGTACACCCGCACGGCATTGTGGCTCTTTTTTAGTGCATTCGTGCATGCAGTCGGGCGGGTCTAAACAAAAACACAAAAAATTGTAAATACATGTTTCACGCCTGACTTCAAAGTACTTACTTAAGTACGTATACTTAAATACGTATTAATTACGTACCTACGTGAATTTTTTAAGGCGGTTTGTATGATTTACATTATTTATTTATTTACATGCTATGCTATATTAACATGTTTCTTGTGAATATTTCAGAACCTTCAACTACAACTGCAAAAATAGCACCTGCAGTCCCTCGGGAAAGAAAATAGGTTTTTTTATAGTATCTTTATTGCCAAATGCATGTATATATATCCTAAGTTCGATTAAATTAGACTTTGACTTTAATAATGGAGTTTACTTTTAGCCCCATTTGCGCCAACGTGAAATTCTTGTTAAACTTGGTTTAACTTTTTGAATGAAAATTTTATTGTCACATAACTCTTGTTTAAACCGAGAATTAACGTAAGCGTAAGTAAGGCATCAATTAGACCCTAAAGTTTGCAAAATTATAGAAATGGAATCCTGATATTTTTTAATATCGCCATCGATAAAAAATCCCACGACTGGTACATCACTATTTCGGTTATTATGTTGGGAACCCTGTACGTCATGTACGTCATAATTTCAGCTATGTGGTTGGTATTCCGTTTTAGTATAACTTCCATACAAAACGATAATTTACTTTTTTTCTATGAGAGACCCGTCTCTTAAACGTAGTGATTACATGCTCTTTGGAACTGTCAAACAGTAGCCAAAAACGGTTCTGTTACGTTGCATCACGCATCTCCTTTTATCTCACAGTGTTGTTGCTAGTGACATCCCGCTCGCTCAGCCCTTTGTTTCTCTATTCCGATAGGTATATTAACTTTATGGTTTGAACGTGTGTAGGCGCGGATCAGATCTGCAGTGAAGTTCGCCCGCACCAAATCGGCGGTCGGATAGGAGCGTGTGTAGCGGCTATTAGTTCCATTTGCCTCAACTCAAATGAAAAAAGTTCACTAGATGGCGCTGTCCCACCTATGCAGTTAGAAGGAACGGAACGTTATAAATTTTACCTTGACGCGACTTTTTTACGTAAAACGGAACGTCAGACAGATGTTATTTATTTACCTAAATCTTTAAATTTACCTATTTCGTTTCTGTTCTTCACAGTAGTACTTATTTAATATATTATTAGTTTCCATTGGGTTTTTAAAAAGTAATTAATTTAAATATGTTTCATACCAAAATATACCATAGACATGTACCTACTTATTCAACGCCATCTAGACATGTACCTACTTATTCAACGCCATCTAGTGAAGCAATTGGAAGATCGCTCAATTAAAACAAACTGTCATCTGTCATTTCCTTCTATATAATTTGTGTTCCGAAGTTTGTGTTGTGTTGGTTGTGTATTGATTGATTGTTTATTTATAAATAACATTACAGTACCTACCTATTTCTTGTCACGTGTATAAGAATATTTCATAATCTTCTCAAAAATAACCCATATAAGTAGCAAAGATGTGCTACGTTATCATAACAGGGCGAAGTTTGGCATGGCTGCTATTGAGTGTTGTTGCTTTTATGTTAATTTTAACCGGAATTATGACTCCGAAATGGTTAATGGGCCAACCGGTGGTATTGAATGATAATAACGTTACTACTTTTTATATTCCTAGTGTCGGAATTTATAACCGGTGAGACTTAATTTGTAGTTTCTAACTTTTTATTCACTAAGTATTAATTTTACTATTACCATTTTTTTGCTAATTATTCTTACCAACACAATCTCTCAGCTTCTGGGTTGGTTCAATGTACTAGAAGACATAACATTTCTATATAGTTTATGCCCATGCATTGTACGTACAGTCAGCATCATATATACTTATGGTGCCATCCAAAGTGGTCAAATAGTTCGGGACACCATACCAATTGTATGGTACCAATTATATGACGCTGACTGTATAAGTGGTTCCACAGATTTTTGCATCACCATAATTTGTTGCTGATGTTAAGAAACTACTTAAAAAATGCAATGCAATTACAAATTACAATTACAATTCCATACTCAGTAACTGAGGAGTAGATGAAGTATCAAGAAGGGGAAAGAAGTTGGCAAGGCTATAAAAGTCAGCCTAAGTAGGGTCTCGCATACATTACTACACCAAAACAATTTGAGATACATAATATTATATTATAGCATTCTCCCAATGCTATGTGAATTCTTTTTGAATTCCCATATCTCTAAGGTCTGTTAATTTGCCATCAAAAAGAGTTCATAAACTTATATAAGAGTTTTATTTATTTATTTATTATAAAACCCAAGAAACTTAACTCTAAAATTCCCTTTATTGAAAAAGCAAAAAAAAAAAATGTATTTTGATTTAACCTATTTTTCTTAGACTTAGGTCCGGTTGCTCGAAGCTTGGTTAGGGTTAAATTATGGTTAAAGTAAAATTAACCGGCGGTCAAATTTAAAAAGCGTTGTTGAAGCAGCGGTTACTTTAACGAGCAGTCAAATTACAGATTTAACGGCGGTCAAAATAACCGACAGGGTGGGGGTGGTTTAAATTTTGACATTAGTAATTAAGGGAAGGTTAATAAAATAGTACAGACAACACTTTTAACCCTAAAATAACCAATGTATTTTTCTTTTACCGATGTCAAAATTGCCATCAGTTAAATTTTAACTTTTGTCAATTTTGACCTTAGTTAAATGTACGAGCAACCGGACCTAAGTATTTGATTTCTTTTTAATGATAGTAGGACCTTAGCTTAGAGTTATTGAAATTGAGAAGCTACATATTGAATATAAAACATGATGAAAATATTGAAAATGAAGTACTTATTATTAATTTTTTTACTTTTTTGCATTCACAATGCAATTTTTATTTTTATAAAAATATAATAATAAAAATAATTTGACAATAAGTACTGAAGTTGGTAAAATGCATTTATTTTAAAATTTCAGATGTCTACGAATGAGAAATGATATCAACAATTGTGCATCATTTTCTTTCTACGGACTCGCTACTCCTGATGCAGTTTATCCGAAGCCATGGAAAGCAGCTATGTTCTTCCTGTCTCTTTGTAAGTTAAAATAGGCTGACGATTTTTTATTATAACATTCACAATGTTTTTTGTAAGAGAAATTTATTTATTTATTTATTCACAACGGGGTAGCACTTAGCCTTCATCACACCTGATGATAAGTGGTGATAAGGCTGAAGGTGGAAGCGCACTACTCCCGGAATCCTCAATAACTGAGGAACTGGCTATCTTTTCTCTAACTGCCGGAACACAATAATGCTGAAAACATCATTGTTATGGCGTCAGACTTAGATAAGATGGTGGTAGCTAGCCAGGCGGACTAAGAACAAGTCCTACCACCAACCAAACTGAATACAATATGTACCCCCACTGGGAGGGAATCGAACCCGGGACCTCTGGGTCTAAAATCGGTGGTATGAACCACTAGACCACAGAGTCTGTTAAATTACACTAGAAAAACTGATACCTAACCCTGAGAGACATTTGTCTCTAAAATTCTACTGGTGAAATAAATTTAAAAACCGTTTAGTAGTTCCTTCATGCAAACTTACATATTTTAGTCTTTCTTAGAGCCAACGCGCTCTTGTGATTTTTAATCGGGCGATAGTTTAGTCGGAATCGTAAGACGATCGTGATCAAACTGTCGGCCGATAGTTTGGTTTTGAGAGCCTGCGCGTGACTTGTGATTTTTAGTCGACCGATAGTTGATCGATAGTTTAGTTGGATCCGGGCGCTCGCTCACATAGTCCTTCATGCACAGGCCGATAGTTGTGCGATAGTTGTCCGATAGTTGTGCGATAGTTGTCCGATAGTTGTCCGATAGTTGTACAACTATTGGCCAGTCATTTTCGATAGTTCGATACTGAATGCGCAGTCTACCGAAAGTTGCGCGATAGTTTAGTTGAATGCAGTGCGCGCGCTCACATAGTCCTTCATGCACATTACCGCCCGCCCGGCCGATAGTTGTGCGATAGTTTGATCGTACAACTATCGGCCAGTCATTTTCGATAGTTTGATCGGTCAATAGTTTAATCGTCAGTGCGCGCTCTGCCATATAACTCTATACTGAATCCGAGAACGATCAAACTATCGCCCGATTAAAAATCACAAGTGTGCGTTCGCTCTTCACTATCACTACATAGTATAAAACAAAGTCGCTTTCTCTGTCCCTATGTCCCTTTGTATGCTTAAATCTTTGAAACAACGCAACGGATTTTGATGCGTTTTTTTTTATAGATAGAGTGATTCAAGAGGAAGGTTTATATGTACTTTTTATCCCGATATTCCCACGGGAACGGGAACCACGCGGGTGAAACCGCGGGCGGCCGCTAGTAATAATATAATTTAAATTGTTTATAGGACCACTTAAACTTATAAGGAAAATCTTCATATTAGAGAGTATGTGGTTTATTGTTATTCCCTGTAAACAAAACATAAACAGATGATGACATAATTTGACCTACTTATGTTTCAGTGAACTAGGACTTTTTGTAACTCATATGTCCGAATAATCGAAAACAATTCGACATTGGGAGGGTCTCAAACACCATGCCGTCTCTTTCATATCTTAGACGTTTAATGCTTAAAGACGCTCCTATAGTTGAGAAAAATAAAAAACCTCGCCATGTTGCGGAAATGTGACGAACTAAATTTTTCTATAGAATTTGACAGTTGTATGTAACAGTGAAGAGGCGAAAGTGGCGCCTCAAGTCAGGTTTTTTATTTCTGTTCAGGCTTTAAATGCCTCAACTTCACAAGTGTCAATAGCAGAATATTATATTGATCTCATTTCTCATGATCTCATTGTAAAACATTTTATTGTCTTTACAAATATTATATAAGTAGTACCCAGCTACCTACCTACCTAGCGTTAGTACCTAGCTTCCCGCGGTTTAACCCGCTTGGTACCCGGTCCCGTGGAAATATCGGGATAAAATATAGCCTATTAGCTTTCTAATGGTGATATATTTTTTTAAAATCGTTTAAGTAGTTTTTGAGTTATTCTATTACAAACAAGTTACAAACATACAATTAAACAAATAACTCTTTATATTATTACTAGCCTTCCGCCCGCGGCTTTGCCCGCGTGGACTACACGACGTTATCCCGCGGGAGTGTGATGTTTTTCCGGGAAAAAAAAGTAGCCTAAATGTCACTCTCCAGCTAACAAACTATCCCCATACCAAAAATCTCGTCAAATATCGCCCAAAAAAACCCCTGGAAATATCCGGATAAAATAAAGCCTATGTAGATATGTCACTCGGAAAGAATGTAGCTTTCTAATGGTGAAAAATAAAAACAATTTTATCCTCTTTATGATATTAGTACAGACTAGCCTTCTTCTCGCGGATGATTTCCAGTAGGAATTAGACTATTGGCCTATATGTGCTATTCTAGACCATATTATATCTCTGTGCCAAATTTCTTCTAGAACAGATTAGCCGTTTCGCCGTGATTGAGTAATAATCATCCAAACTTTATTTTTACTAACATGCAGATATTTTGATTATTTAAAGTTTTTATAATTTGTTTTTTTTTTGGAACCTTTGCAGGAATCATGCGGAATTGGAAAAAAATGTTTTTTTTCGATTTTTTACAGGTGCAGCTGTCCAGTTTTCGACAGTACTTTGTGGTGTGCTAGCATGCTGCCTCCAGTCTGTGTTTAAAAAGAGTGTAATATCACTGGCTGGAGCGACGCAGGCGCTTGGAGGTAAAAACGTACCTACTAAAATTGTGTTACGCTAGAATTTAAAAGCTCTTTGTGTAAAAAGCAACGGATTGCACTCCGGGAGTGCTGGCAGAAGTGAAAAGGGCTCCCTAGACTTTTCACAAAAAAAAAATGAATTTGACAAAAAAAAAAATGGACTAGATTTGAACCGAAGTCTTCTGGCTGTCAATGCCGCTCGTTTTCTAATCTGAGCTATCACAACTTTGGAAACGGTCGCGAAATTCGCCTTCGTATTCTAATGACATTGTAACAGTATTTCGGTCAGGTCACGTGTCCGTCTTACGAATTTTCGATCTGACGGTCACGTGTGACGGTCACCTGCCTGACGCGAGTTTTACATTTTTACCCATCACAAAAAGTGCACAACGCCGTTAAAGAAGTTTTTACTTCAAAAAAACTGTTTAAATTGATGGACACAATCAGCTCAATGACACCGTAATATTGCATTGTCATCCAGTTCTGTCTGAGCCATGTTCAAAGTTTCAAGTGAGCTAGAGCTCATCGGGAAGCTAGTATAAAATCGTTTGCAAAATTTGCGTACAAACAAGAAAGCAACCGAATAAAAACGTGGTGTAAATACTTACCATGTATATCCTTTACAGGTTTGTTCGGGGTGCTAGGCCTGCTTCTCTACCCTTGGGGCTGGGGAGCGGACCGCGTTAAGAGATTGTGTGGCGAGTACTCCGAGCCGTATATACCTGGCGACTGTTCCATAGGTGAGTAAGGCAACATTAGTCTCAGATTGGTTAGGTAAGTATGGCAACATCAGTCAAAGATGGGTTCGGGTAAGTATGGCAACATATCAGTCACAGATTTGTTCCGTTAAGTATGGCAACATCAGTCACAGATTTGTTCGGTTAAGTATGGCATCATTAGTCACAGATTTGTTGGGTTAAGTATGGCAACATCGGTCACAGATTTGTTCGGGTAAATGTGGCAACATCAGTCACAAGTTTGTTCGGGTAAATATGGCAACATCAGTCAGTCACTAGTTTGTCGGGTAAGTATGGCAACATCTGTCACAACACAAGTCTGTTAGGGTAAGTATGGCAACATCGGATTAAGCGTTGTTCGGCGTGTTCAGGTAGGACTGCTTCTCTACCCTTGGGGCTGGGGAGCGGACCGCGTCAAGAGATTGTGTGGCGAGTACTCCGAGCCGTACATACCTGGCGACTGTTCCATAGGTGAGTCTCACAACATTTGTCACAAGTTTGTTGGGGTAAGTATGGCAACATCAGTCACAGATTTGTTTGGTTAAGTGTGACAACATCGGTCACGGATTTGTTCGTTTAAGTATGGCAACATCAGTCACAGATTTGTTCTGTTAAGTATGGCAACATCGGTCACAGATTTGTTCGGGTAAATATGGCAACATTAGTCACAAGTTTGTTCTGATAAGTATGGCAACATCGGATTCAGCGATGTTCTGCGTATTAAGGCTGCTTCTCTACCCTTGGGGCTGGGCTTGGATTGTGTGGCGAGTACTCCGAGCCGTATATACCTGGCGACTGTTCCATAGGTGAGTCTCACAACATTTGTCACAAGTTTGTTCGGGTAAGTATGGCAACTTCAGTCACGGATTGGTTCGGGTAGGCATGGCAACATCGGTCACAGATTTGTTCGGTTAAGTATGGCATCATCTGTCACAAGTTTGTTCGGGTAAATATGGCAACACCTGTCACACGTTTTTTCGGGTAGGCATGGCAACATCTGTCACAAGTCTGCTCGGGTAAGTATGGCAACATCGGATTCAGCGATGTTCTGCGTATTAGGTCTGCTTCTCTACCCTTGGGGCTTGGGAGCGGACCGCGTCAAGAGATTGTGTGGCGAGTACTCCGAGCCGTATATACCTGGCGACTGTTCCATAGGCGAGTCCTACAACATTTGTCACAAGTTTGTTCAGTTAAGTGTGACAACATCGGTCACAGATTGGTTCGGGTAAGTATGGCAACAACAGTCACAGATTTGTTCAGTTAAGTATGGCAACAATGGTCACAGATTTGTTCGGTTAAGTATGGCAACATTAGTCACAGATTTGTTCAGGTAAGTATGGCAAAATCTGTCACAAGTTTGTTCAGGTTAGTATGGCAACATCGGATTCAGCGTTGTTCAGCGTGTTAGGGTAGGGCTGCTTCTCTACCCTTGGGGCTGGGGAGCAGACCGAGTCAAGAGATTGTGTGGCGAGTACTCCGAGCCGTATATACCTGGCGACTGTTCCATAGGTGAGTCTTACAACATTTGTCACAAGTTTGTTCGGGTAAGTATGGCAACATTAGTCACAGATTTGTTCAGTTAAGTATGGCAACAATGGTCACAGATTGGTTCGGGTAAGTATGGCAACAACAGTCACAGATTTGTTCGGTTAAGTATGGCAACATTAGTCACAGATTTGTTCAGGTAAGTATGGCAAAATCTGTCACAGGTTCGTTCGGTTATGTATGGCAATATGGCGCTAAGCACGTCTGACGTCACACCTAGGCAGAGCTGTCCTTGTCTATTAAGAAAGTTTGATGCTCTAAATCTCTGAAAATATGTCAAATATAAAAAAAAAATACCTGCGTTGTTTTGCTGATACTTCTAAAAACATTTTAAATAAATGAAAAATAGGAGCGTTTTACCTACCATTAAAACGCATATTGTGTCCGGAGCCTTATTCGAAGCCTAGGTAAACATATTTTGAGAAAGCCCTTTCCGTTTCCGTTCGACATCAATTTTCCTATTGGTCAATTTTACCAACGTGACGTCACTTCCGTAACGTCATCATAAGTCACATGATACGAGTTCACCTTTTAGCAACGGCGGAAGATTTGTGTCATTGTAGTCTCAAAATCTGAAACACTTGACAACCATCACTACATAGTATAAAACAAAGTCGCTTTCTCTGTCCCTATGTCCCTTTGTATGCTTAAATCTTTGAAACTACGCAACGGATTTTGATGCGTTTTTTTTAATAGATAGAGTGATTCAAGAGGAAGGTTTATATGTACTTTTTATCCCGATATTCCCACGGGAACGGGAACCACGCGGGTGAAACCGCGGGCGGCCGCTAGTTAAGGATAAAATCTACACCAGGCAGGTCTTAAAGCTAGGCTTCGAATAAGGCTCCGGACACAATATGCGTTTTAATGGTAGGTAAAACGCTCCTATTGTGTCCTTTCGCCGTTATTCGAAGCCTAGGTAAACATATTTTGAGACCTTGTTTGTTATCGCCTGGTGAACGAGGACGCCAATGTGACATGTATCAGCAATTATGACATTAATCTTATACCTTTTGACAAATTCGACAGGTACAAGGGGTAGGTACTCGAATTAATTGTTTAACTTTATAACTCAACATCACAAATTAATACTGATATGAGAAAAATTATGCTATTACTATCAAACATTCAAGTATGTCATACAATAGTACGTAAGTACCTATATAATGAAATTATGAGCACGGACTGAACATGATTGAAAAGAAAATAAAATGTATACTTATGCTCAATCTATCAAACCTTATTCATAAATATGTAAACTATGTTACATAAATCATTTACATATTCTTGAAATATTCAAAATCTGTTGAATATCATATTAAAAATGTCAGGGATAATGAATCCAATTACGTATCTATTAATAAAACCTTATCGAACCAATGGTAGGGGGGTTCGGGGGGGCTGAGCACCCCGTCACAACAAAACCTCATAAAGTGACCACCAATGTGGTGGGTCACGTTAGATTAGAACTGTGACAAAAACAAGTCATCACTACGTTAAGTACGTACTTATATAAAACAGTATTTAAAAAAAAAATTCAATACCGCAGTACGCGGAAAAAATTAAAAAAAAAAAACAAATCATTTGCTCCATGTTACATTACACGACCCACATAAACACTCCCTAAAAGGGGCAAGGGTCAACTGTAGAAAGTATTTAGAATAAACTTTTGCAACAACAGTATGTACTTTTAAAATCAATAAATAAAATACACTATTCCCTTTAAAATATTATTTGCCTTGCACTACTTGGTTAGTTAATACATATATAGCGACGCTTGTTCCCATTTATAATGCAGGTAGCACTCACATACAGACATGGGAGTAATAAAAGTATAACAGTAATCACACACTATGCGCCGGTATAGATACATGATCAAAAACAAAACGTTGAAACAAAAGCAACTAAACAAAATTAGTGCTATACCAGGGGGGTGTCACTTCGCAGTTTAGGTACGTTCGGCCGGCGCGCCTGCCGGGCAGGCGTATGGCAGAAGGATGCCGCTCGCCTCGTACGCTCCACGTTCGCGCGTGAAACGATCGATCATTTCTGTGATTTTTGTGCACCGAACAATGACTACTAAACGTTCTTATAATCCGTATATAAGATACTGTTGTGTTTACGGGTGTCTAAATAAAAGAAAGAACAAAAGAAACAACAAAACCGAACTCGCAAGTCGCTCGCAACCCTAACCAGCGAGCGAGCTGTTTGAGACATTCATAGAAAAAGAAACGCTCGCGCGTAGCTATTGAGTACAGTTTTGCTTGCATGCGCGAACTCTAGGTTATTATAACAGTAGGCAGGCGATGACAAAGCAACCGGAACTGGACTTTATTTCCACGCAGAAAGATTTATTTTTATTTGAATGAGCTTGAAGAGTGAGTCTTCTGTGCCTTAGCACTATTATTTATTCTGTGGCTATACTACTCGACCACAAAGTAACTACGCGGGCGGTCGTTTATTTTGTGACTCGACTATACTGACATATTATTTTCGAACTGCAATAATACTTTTCCAATAGACATGATAACCATTATAGAAAATGTCGGTACTTCAAAATGCTTTCGTAACAATAAATCGCCACAAGAAGTCGGTACAAATTGTAAAATAGGATTTATAAACTAAACAAGAGAAAAGTGTGTCAAGGTCAAGCACGGGCGATAACGGGAGCCGAGGCCCACTGTATACTTCCCGATCCTTTCAAAATCCCTAAATCACATTGTATCACTATTAAAGGAAATCTATTGACATAAATGATTAAGATTATGGTATAATCTCTCAGCGCAGATCGCAAAATCTCTCTACTAACTATCACATGAACAGATTTTTCATGGTGAGAAAATATAAAATTTCTTACTTGCTTGTGGGTAAGAAAATAAAAAATCAAAACTTTCACTGACCTGGCGAGGTGTTAGATTACCTCAATTCCTATGTGCCAATAAACCTGATACTCCATCTCGTCGTTCTAAATGCGTTGGATTTCCACGATAGGTACTTTGAAATTAACAGGTGGACCTCGAGCCCGACCCGCCATGTTTTCGCGCGCTCACTCACAGGCACGCTCTTTTCAAATTCGAACAATTTTCATAAATAATAATATTACTTTATCCGAGAAAGTAAAATAAAAGAACCACTCGTACAAATTTTTAAATTTTAAATTTCGAACGCTAACAGCGTTTATGACTAGATGTGAACGGTTGCGAAAAATGGACGCCAATGACACAAATCTTCCGCCGTTGCTAAAAGGTGAACTCGTATCATGTGACTTATGATGACGTTACGGAAGTGACGTCACGTTGGTAAAATTGACCAATAGGAAAATTGATGTCGAACGGAAACGGAAAGGGCTTTCTCAAAATATGTTTACCTAGGCTTCGAATAACGGCGAAAGGACACAATAACCATTTCAGTCTCCTATTTTTTTCTTATACTATTGCTTTTTTTTCAGGTTGGGCCTTATTCGTGACAGCGACAGGTGTGGCTCTAATATTCCTAGCGAGCGCATTATCAAAAACAGCTGACAAAGCTGCCAATTCTGACAAAGTGCAGTTCCAAATGGATGAAGGGAAACAACTCATATGCCTGGCCTGATTAAAAAAGGATGAGTATTCTCAGACCATAAGAACGAGGTAAAATAAACGTACTAGAACACAGTGGGCGGGGCAAGCGTAGAAAAACCCTTGGCTCATAATAACAGAAAACCCTCCATCTTAGAATAATAATCACATTTTTTATAGTGAGGGAAAATACTGTCTTTACGTATACCACACGGCATGTTGGACTCAGTCAGACAGGGCCTGTCCCTCGCCGATAATAATTACACCTAGAATGAGAGTTCCATATAAAGCGGTATGTCAAAAGCAAGGCAAGAATAAAATCTATGTGTGCGTATGGTAGGTATATTTACACTCGACAAAACGCACACAGTGAAAAAAATAATGTTGCCAATACATTAAATTTTCCCTAAAAGTAGGGAAGTTGAAACTATTTTAAAGTGATGTGATCATAGAACAAATATGATTATCACTGAGTAAATATTTTATATACAATGTTAACGGAAAAATATATTTATGTGTAACAATTTTTATGAAAATTATTATAAAATCATACCTTATAGCAAATTTTTTTTGACTCTTCATACAAATCTGACTGATCACGTGATCGATTTAGTATGGTTAGTCCAAAAATTGTTGTCGTATTTCGACCCATGTTTCTAGGAGAAAGTCGTTCACCTACCGATTCTGAGTTGATCCTAAAAATTTGTGCACTGATAAAAAAATTATATATATATTATTCGGTTGAAATATCTACACATTTAAACTGCTATTTGTGTGTATCGAAATATTTAAACAATTAGATTACTAGGTTAATTTTTATTCGAATATATACCTGTGAAGAATTTATAAGCATAATTTTATATTTTAAGTATAGAGAGCATGAGTCATGAATAGTATTAGTGACGAAATTAATTCGAATGTCCAGTAAGGTGTCATTTGGACATACTCAGGCCACGTACGCAACGTATGCAACACATTATGACATCTAGGGCATGTTTCACATTGTTTAAGTAAGTTCTCATTAGCTGTTACGTGACATATAGTCCATACAAGCCTGTCAATCAAACTGGAAAGTATCTCTTAATCGGACATTGTGAAACAGGCACCTAGACTCTTCAATTTGTATTAAAAACAGGTGAATCAGAAACACACTTATCATTCGCAACGTTGCGTCTGATAAATTTGTTTCGGGTACACTTCGATCAACAATAACACCTAGTTCTAGATACATAGTTGGAGTGACAGACATGGCCTAGCGTTATACGCCCACTTGAGAGTATTACAGTGTCAATAATACTAAGGTAATTCAAACTTGGAACGCTTCCTGACATTTAGAATGCAAGATAGTAACATTCGTAACCTTTTTTCTCCGTTTTAAAAAAAGTCAGTCTGTGCCACATAAAGTTTTCATTTAGTTCGTGAGCCTTCATCTAGTACTATTGTTGATCGAAGCTGGTACAACTCTGTTTTCATACAAATTCAAGAGTCTAGATTTTATAACGCGTTGCATACGTTGCGTACGTGGGATTAGTATGTCCTTACCTTTATACACCACTATTTTAGGCGATGAAAGTGGTCATCAATACGATTTTTTTTTACTATAGGGCCGGATTTCCTATCCGGAAAAAACAGCTGTTCCATACATTTTAGTCGATTCAATGTTGTACATTCAAAAAATTTAATTTCCTAACCATTTCTTTGAAATGTTATTGGACAATCGCAATGCAATAACGGTGAAAGTCCTATTTCAATATTAGGTAGTATTGAAATGTCAATACGTATTATTTGTCAAATGTCGTTAGTATTTGTCAGAAATTGAATGAATCTTTTTGGAATATGATTGTCAACGTAATAGTTACTAGGCAACAAATTAACGTAACTAGGCAACAACAGACTACAATAACTTAGTCTGTTGCCAAAACAATGCGACATGTCAAAACAACTTCGTGATCTAGTAAAGGTAGGTTTGCTGTACAATATTGAACCTTAGGTGGGTTGGAAATTAAATTCACTGACTACTTTTCTATGAAACAGCTCTACTATTTAAATCTATGAATGCAGTTTTGTTATTTTTTAAACAATGCATGTTTCCTTTCAGTAAAATAAGCTAACTGAATGATTTAAGGCAGTTTCTTTCCAGGGTCTTAATTTTTCTCACCCTGTATAACTTAATATATGTAACAACAAGACAATCTATCAATATTAAGTATTATTTTAGACTCATAAGAAATTATTCCAAAGCTTTTATACTCTTATTGGCTATTGCCTCATCGGTTTAGTATTTTATTAACATACTATTTCATGTTAGTGAGCTAGTTCATTTCTGCATTAAAATATATTATGATAATTGATATATTGCAGTGCGGTTCAATCTTATTGGCAGTCGTGAAGTTAGCCGCTTTGAGCATAATATAATAAATACAAGGTGTAAGAAAACCAAGTAGTAATATTTTAGCGAGTGATTCTACCCATGAAAGTGCAAAACTTTCCCTTAGAAACATAGGTTGAATTATAAACATTTTTTTTTCGTTGTCCCATTCTATACTGCCCATCAATCTGATCCATTTTGTATAGGATGACGTATTTTTTTTAATATTTTGACCTATGTTTCTACGGGAAAGCTTTGCAGTTTATGGGTAGAATCACTTTCTAAAATATTACTGCTTCATATACTTAAATATGTGAATCTAAGATGTGTTTATATTACTGCTTATTTTTTTACACCTTGTATAATGACAAATTTTGAACTGAATACTCATGTGTGTCATAAATGTCATAATTTTTGTTAGTGATTCCTATTATTATATTATTCTACATTAAGGTTAGTAATTTTTATACAGTCAAAAATATGTCTAGTACCTATAATCGCTGATTTTATAAAATATTGGTAGATTTTTATATTTCCCTTTACAAAATTAAGTAAGTAAGTACCTATTTGTATTTTAAAAACTATTTTGACTTAGATAACAAATTATAAATATAGTAGTTAAAATATCTTAGATAACAAATTATGAATATTTTATAAGGGCTCTTTTACATTACGACTTTGCATCGATACAAACGCGCGTTTGACGGCAGCGCGTCAAAATCGCGCGTTTTCAAAATCCACCGCGACCTGACCTGCAACCAGGCGATGCAGCATCAATTGCTCTATCGCTGCAAAAGCAACAATATTGCTGCAAAGCAAAAAGCAGCAATAATGCTGCCAAGCAATGTAAAAGGGCTTTAGGGGCTTGTTTAAGGAGCGGCGCGGGCAACTTGTGCTATCATTGCGCGCTCGCGACAAACGTCTAATCAAATAACTCAATGTGACGCACCAAGTGATGCACAATAAAGGCCATAGCTCACTTATACCGCACCGCTCCGACCCAACCAAAGTATGAGCAGCCAAATATGGACTTAATATCGTTCACTGTAGATGCACTATACAGTAACAATATACAATAGTAGACAGCGCGCGGTAAGCGAGCCTGCCGCAAGCTAAAGTGCATCTACAAAGCACAACATAAGGTCCATATTTGACTGCTCATACATTGGTTGGGTGGGAGCGGTGCGGTATAAGTGGGCTAAGTCCTTAAGCCCGCCTCTCTTTGAAAGCGTTTACTTGAAGTGGGCTTACAGCGAAATAAAATTGTAAAAAGAACGAAACAATGTTTACGATTCTTAACGACTTAGGTCCGGTTGCTCGTACATTTAACTTTTGTCAAAATTGACAAAAGTTAAAATTTAACTGATGTCAATTTTGACATCGGTAAAAGAAAAATACGTTAGTTATCTTAGGGTTAAAAGTGTTGTCTGTACTATTTTATAAACCTTCCCTTAATTACTAATGTCAAAATTTAAACCACCCCCGCCCTGTCGGTTATTTTGACCGCCGTTAAATCCGTAATTTGACTGCTCGTTAAAGTAACCGCTGCTTCAACAACGCTTTTTAAATTTGACCGCTGGTTAATTTTACTTTAACCATAATTTAACCCTATAGTTAACGTAACCAAGCTTCGAGCAACCGGACCTTAGTAGCTCAAATAGCTCACCTTTGTATAAATTGTATAAAGGATTTGGGGAGGGGGCAAAAGGGGTAGCTGCCCCCCCCCCCCCCCCCCCCTCCTCTAAAGACATAACACAGTACCTATAGTTCAGTCGAACTTGACCTCAAAAGAAATCGTGACATATTTTGCTAATAGTTTTTTTGAAAACCCTTTTTGTGGGTTCGTGTCCCGTCTGGGGGTTGTTTGTGTTTTCTAATATATCTATTGGAATTATTGGAAGTAGAATGATCGTAGCAATGACAATAAAAACCTACAAACAATATATTCTCTTATCATAATATACTAGATAAAATATTGTCATTTTTATGACACAAATTGTGACAAAATATTATATTTTAATATAGAAGGTTTGTGGTTATTTTAACCAATAAGTTCAAAAGTCACAATATATTTAGTTAAGGATATTTAATTAGTTAATTAAATAGAAATTAAGCTATTATATATTTTTGTAATGATATTACTGTATTTTGTGTCTGTATTTTTTATATTCAAATATACACTGTGGACTGATATTTCATGTTTTTTATTCGACACGTGTAAATAGTCCTTATTTAAATTATTTTAGAAAGTAATACATACTTCCATACTAATATTACAGATAATATAATACTATACAACTAATATTATAAATGTGAAAGTTTGTTTGTTTATTTGTTTGTCCGTCTTTCACGTCAAAATGGAGTAACGGATCGATTTGATTTTTGGTATGGACATAGTTTAGGAGCTGGAGAGTTACATAGGCTACTTTTCATCCCGGAAAATATCACATTCCGCGGGGATAACGTCGTGTCGCCCACGCTGGTGAAGCCGCGGGCGGAAGGAAACTATATATGTCGCAGGGATTTTGTCAAAGTCGTGATATTATAATTTCACTAGTGAAATTATAATTTCGCGTGATATTATAATTCCACTAGTTAAATTATGAATAGACAATGAAACAATCCATATTAAGTTGCATTGATACAAAAAAAATAACCACGAAATTTAAGGCGATCGCTTCGCTGCGCTTCGTGATCGCCTTAAATTTCTAACCTATCACGTGTTCTACAGGACTTCCGAGGCAAACTCTCACCTCTGAAATCCACTTTTCTGACATTTCACTAGATTTCGTTTAGTGAAATGACATATCACTGAACTTGTTTAGGAAGAAGACGTCGTAAATAAGAATATTCGACATCTTCCGTGATTTCGTGGTATCCCTAGGGATTTCGTGAAATCCCTGATTTCCTCATATCCCTGCGACATATGCAAATCAGCCCCCTGATTCACAAACCGTCGGAAACGGATTCGGATTCGAATTCTGTGCTTTGTCTTTGTCTATTCTATAGCGAGTGACAGAGACAGGGCATACGGTTCGTGAATCAGGGGGCAGGGCTGCCATGTGGGAAAAATCGAGGATAAAAATAAAAATAAAATATTTTTTATTTCTCAATATCTACAGTTTAACAGTATGAGGCACCCCAGAAAGTAACGCAGTAAGTACTCGTGTTGGGGTAGACTCGCTCTTCCCATGAAAATTTTAAAGTTAAAACATACCGAGTTAAATTTAAACATAGATAAATCTTATAAGTAGGTATGATTGTGAGTGTTGGGCGTGTGTTGTGTATGCGCGTGTGTGTGTGTGTGTGTGTGCATGTGTGTGTGTGTGCATGTGTGTGTGTTTGTGTGTAAGTGTGTGTTCGTGTTTGCGTGATCTAAGTACTTTAAAAAAATGATGTTTTTTATATTTATTTTATTACTATTACTTATTTATTATTACAGTATTACTGTTTATTACATATCTAAATTAGTTGTAAAGTTGAATTATTTTTACCAATAGGTTTTCTGTTTTTTCATAGTCTAGTGAATTTAGCCATCTTTTGAGGATCTTTTTACAATCAGATGTTGTTTTGCCATAGATGTCCAAGTTCCTATTTGCAGAATGACGATGATCGGATGGTATACTGACGCTCTGCAAAGACTGTTCGAGAGCGGTGACTAGGAGCAACATTGTACTTGCGTCTTTTGTCTAATATGGCTGAGTCAAATGGAAGATTTTTATGCAAATCAAGTACTTATGATCAGCAGTATATAAAGTTTTCTTATAGATAAGAGACCACAAAGCTGATATAGTTCGTTGGTCGGGAACCTATATGGCTTAAAGTACATAACTTTAATAAGAGATCTTTGGGCCCTCTCAAGATAAAGAAACTTTGTCTTAGATGCACCGACCCATATAGGGATGCAGTATGTGATTACCGACTGCGCCAGAGAAATGAAGATCCTATTAAGTAGTTTACTCGGCATGACATGTCTTAGCTTTTTAAAAATCCAAATGAGTTTTCTGATCCTCTCCGAAATCAATTCCAAATGCACATGCCAACTCAATCTCTGGTCGATCATCACACCTAAATATTTTATACTGTCAACTTTTTGATTAAGGGGCACAGGCAGTTAGACTGAACAGAACACCCGTGTAGGTATACGGAGGAGATTGAAATTCTGATTTGGCTGTGATCTGTTAGCAGGAGTGAACCATATGAAATTTGTTTTATCTATATTGAGGGCCAACGAATTGCAATCTTAGCTAATATAATAATAATAGTAGGTATGAGGATCGTACATTAAATTACAAAAAATCGTACACCTGTACAAAAACCATACAAATTCGAGAGAAATATGGAAAAAACTATCGTACACGGCTAAATAAATAATCGTACTTCCATACAAAATCCGAAATTTGTGATCGTACACTGTTTAAAATAATCGTACATACGATTAAAATTGCAAATCTGTATAGCGCCTCTAGTGGGCAGTAGCAGAACTACAGTACCGATCCTCATATTCCTCATACAAAATGTCTCCCGTACGCTCACCAAACGCGCACCGAGCGGCCAATGTGTACAGGCTCTTACTGTACAGTACCTAAACGTAAGTAAACCATTGATGGACCATTGATGGTGCGTTTCTTGTCAAAAATTGGATACTATTCGATGATAGTTAGCGCTCTGTCAATACACTCGCTGTTTTTACTTCCGCTACTCGCCGCTAGAGGCGCTTATACAGTTTTCATACAAATTGACATAATACGGAATCGCGATAGTTTGCGTGCTTTACATAAAAACTTACACTAGGGGTACAGGGTCAATGGTGCATATAAACTAGTTTGGCCTAGGCCAAACTAGTACACTAAACTGTAAAAAAATGGTAAAGAGCGGAAGTACCTACTTAGGTTTGCATCGAATAGGCTCCGAAACTACTGGACCGATTTAAAAATTCTTTGACCATTAGAAAGCTACATTCTTCCCGAGTGACATAGGCTATATTTTATCCCCATATTCCCACGGGAACGGGTACCACGCGGGTGAAACCGCGAGGATCCCCTAGTCATTAATAAAATGTTGTTTAACAGCGCGCAGTAAGCATAACACATTGTATTCCCCAAAGAAATAAAGAACACCAAAGAAATTAAAACAACAAAACTACGTAATCGGTTAAAAACAGAAGACTCGTGATTGATGTCTCGACAGGCACCGAACTCCATACCCTGCGGTAAGGCACTGCTATAATCACTGCCCCTTTAGTGATTGATTTAGTACTAATCTGAAGGAAACGTTGCCACGGTAATACAATCCTTAAGGCAATGAAAATAGAGGACGTACGACTTTGCTAGGTGAAAAATTGAGAAATAATTTCTGAAATATATGGTTTTGATTGATCGAAAGGTATTTTGATTTGAATTATAAATCTAGAGATTTTGGGTTTAATTTTTATGTGTGATTTATGGTAGATCTAATCGCTTTGGGTGTAATTGGGTCTAGAATGTGGTAAATATGTTTCTGGGGAAGGAAATAAAAAAAACCTACCTATATACTAAACCTATGAATTAGAACTTGTGGTTAAAACTGCTTATTTGCCATAGGTTGACTGGAAGACAGACATTTCTGTCAAGCTTATTTTATTCTTCAATAACTTAGATACCTACTTAGCAGTGTTTATTTATTTATTTATTTCTTTATTCAGGATAACAACAGCACAATAATAAAAAAATACAAAGATGCAAAGTTTACATGGTTGAGGGCCAATTATAGTTATCCACAAAATTACTTAAATTAAGTATGAGCTAGAATTTAAAAAAATTACAATTTTGATGAATTTAAGGTAAGTAGGTACTTAAGTCATAAACAGAACAATAAAAATACTAGTAAAGTATCTACTAGTACTAGTGTTATGATAGCATTATGTTAATTATAAAAACAAAAGACTTAAGTCCGCTCTATGTTAATTATTTATGTTAGGTAGGTACTTGTTCATATAACTCATAACTCATAATCCAGCTCTAGGCACATACAATCCCACAAACCATGGTACAGGCGACACTTGCAATTACAAAATTATCGAAATAGCCGTCATGTCAGCTCTCAGAAAAGTTTTTTACTTCCTTTGAACACCGGGTCAGATAAGTTTATGGCACTGTACGTACGTAAATAAAAAGAGGCGTACACATTCAGGAATTCGAAATAAATAAACAAGTCCTGCCTCGCCGATATCGCTGCAAGCTCCACCATACGTCAGGCCAACCAATGGCGCGGGACGCTTAAAGCTAGTCACGATTTGGACGCCATTGCTGTGAAACTGTGCAGTCTTTTTTTGAATTCTGACAGACGGTATATAGGCGTTAATCATGTACCTATCTGGCCGATGTTTAAATTAGAATTAAGTATGAATAAAAAAAAGGTTAGGTAGGTAAATAGATACAGCCTGACCAGAAAAAAACCTGGCATAAGACGCCACCTTCGCGTCTTCATTGTTACTCATGTCAAATTCTACAGCAAAATTTCGTTCCTCACATTTCCGCAACATAGCGAGGTTTTTCATTTTTCTGGACAAGCTTTTTTTCCGATTATTCCGATAATTTTAGCATTTGAACGATACAGAAACTGAATTATAGTAATGTCATAATATTACCTACTCATACAACCTTCGACCGGGAATCGAACCCTGGACTCTAGCTTAGTGGCACCTTGAGTTATTGTGAAATAACCATAAATAACATACACACATCATCATAAGCCATTTAATGTCCCGTATATTAGGGGACAGATCTAGTTTATAAATGAATTAGACTTTTCCGCCTGCGGCTTCGCCCGCGTAGATTACACGACGTTATCCCGCGGGAATGTGATATTTCTCCGGGGTAAAAAGTAACCTATGTTCCTCTCTAGACTTCAAAGTATCTGTGTCAGAGACAAATCTGTTCAGCACTTTTGGCGTGATTGAGCAACAAACATCCGTTCATCTAAACATTTAAACTTTCACATTTATAATATTAGTAAGGAAGTATATAAGGATAAGGAGAATGGACCATGACTAGGGGGCTTAGACAAAGTAACATCGTTATGTGGCGAAACGACAATCGCTATCGCTATCGTCTTTATGCTCCAATCAACTTGCGGCAAGACCACGTGATTTAGCGCAGCTTATACCAATCCGCCAATCCTATACCTTGAATTTCTTTCGAACTTCGTTATCGCTTCGCTATCGTTTTTCAAATGTTACTTTGTCTAAGCCCCTAGGTGTAGCACAACTTAGCGCGAGTCGTTGTCGCGCTCCTTTGAACCAATCAGCACGTCGCCTTAAGGTGCATGTCGTGAAACTATCATTTTTGAGGCCCTAAAACTTATAAATTAGTCTACTGATGAATCCAGAATTAATATACAGGGTGTTTTTGAAGTCATTGGCATCCATTCGGCCCGTTAATGTACTTATATGAAGCTATGTTTTTACGTGAAAACTGGTGGTGCCCGGCGACAGCGCGGGCGCAGGAACGCAGGCAAAGCGGGCAAGAAGCATGGGCGACATTGTTTGTTTCGGTGAATTCCGTGTGCGAACTTGAATAAATTCACGTTATAGTAGAACCCGCGTTTTGTCGAGAGGCCAATGAAAGTAGTTAAGGCTTGTATGCTATTTGAATATTAATTAATCAATGATTTTTTTATCAAATTGTTATTTTTAGTTATTTAAATTTTTATTTGCTATTTTTGATCAATTACTGAGTATTTTACGGTATTTTTCAGGGTTTTAAAAATAATTATTTTACGTCTTGGATTTGCATCATATTTGGGGAAAAGACTCTATATCATGAGTATGTTCTTATTTTAAAAGGATGCTAACGACTTCGATTCCACCCTGTATATTAAATATTGATATATAAACTTCAATCTGAGCATTTAAAAAAAACATAGTCTTTAAGATACTATTAAAAAAAAACATTGAAATGAAGCTGTTTTCAACTTGAAATACGCTACTGCTTCTAAACTACAAGTGATATTTTCACGTTTCTTTCAGCAAAAGATTGCTAACTTGTTTAACTTAAAACTGAGCATTTTTCGTTTTAAAATAATACATAGTTTTGACGAAACGTGTGTTTAAGCTGTTTTGGTGCGGGTAACGGGCGGGAAAATTAGGCCACTTTTCTATGCCCAAGGTCGTTGGCGATACCACGGGCCTAAAGTCACGCGCGCTATCTACGAGCGATCTGATTGGTTGAATTGAAAGTGCCCGCGACTCTTTCTCACTCGAGTCGCGCTCAAGTTGTGCTAGCCCTAGTGCCATGACCATGACCCACCCTGCGGGCCCAATGAGGAATGTTAATATTGTTATTGGGTATTAACGACTACAAACGCAGCTGGGACCAATAACGTGACTTCCGTTACACGGAGGAGCTAGAGATGAAACATTTTTGGTCACCCATCCAGTGACCGACCATTGGATCGCAGGCTGAACGCGCCAACCTCTGCGTCACGGGTTCCTCTAGTCACATATTAAGTTATTCCCCAAAAAGGATTAATTACAAGCATTGTACTAACGCGCGGCTGTCAGTACGTCTGTTTAATGGCGGTCAGTGATTATAGGGGGTTCGATTCTCACGGCGGAGGGTAGTAGGGGGTCCATAAGATTCAGAAGAGTTGCTTCGGAATAATTTGCTTCTGCTTTGCTCATACTGCGACTGAGAAAACAAACTTGTGTGTCTCTCTCTTTGTAGAAAATTGGCACCTTGATGTCGGTAACAAAGCTTCACCTATGAGTGAGGACTCATAGGTGAAGCTTTGTTACCGACATCTATGGACGAGGGTCCATAGAGGAGATAACTATATACAGATACGCAACAAAGGCTGTCGCGTTTGGGATGGGTCCGCGAAGTACCAGCTAGCAGTTTAAGACTCGATTGAAAACCGTGCAAAAAAACTCATTGGAGACACAACTTTAGATAAAGATATAAGTACTACAGAGTCTCAATCACCGCCATAGAGTTGCTTAGCTTATATGTGTTCTACATGATACAGTTGGAGAGTGCGCACAATAACTCCATGATCTTGTTCCTCCTGCCCCGTTCCACCATCGGGGTACCAGACGCAGGTTAGCTTACCATCCTTACATAGTAGACATTCCACCTGTCCGTCGAAGTGCTTCTCTAATTCTTTGCTGATGCGAGCTGGTAAAGATTCTAATACGTTGCCTGCCTGTTCCCTGATCAAAACAACCTCTTCACGGCAAGAGTGAATGGGCACAGAATACTAAATCGTTACTACGTCACAGATACTGCACTCCGCTAAGCCATTTAAATAAATAGCAACTCTAACTATAACGCAATAAAGTGGAATTCAGCTTGTACGGCGCAAATTACGAACGGCCACTCGTTGCATCTCTTTCTATCGCATATATTCTATCGCGCTCGGGCGGCGGCCCGCTGTATATTGTATTGAATTAGTATCCCGAGATATACCCGAAGCTGTAGGCACTTATCTCGGGTTCTAGAGCGAGTGACGGACGCCTGGAATGGGCACCTGCTGTGTAAGCATGCTACACCCTAGTTTGCATCCTGTCTGTTAAGCAAGATGGCGGTCAAATGCATAACCAGTATTTATAAAAAAAAAAAGCTTAAGTCATGTTTGGCTTTGTTAGAAACGACCTACGTGACTAAAAACGAGCGTAGCGAGCGTGCTGTAGTGGCCGGCAATGCGCCATTCGTCGGTATATTTCAATATGAGCGAGCGGATTATACGCTCATATTGAAATTAAAGATTCTTCTTTTTAATAAAATCAGTAGTGTACCAGTTTGTCAACTCGCAAACGCAATATTAAAGTAAGTTTAAATTAAATTTTTAGAGATGGATCGTAACGATAAAGAAATAAGGTTCACTAAAACAGTATTTTTAACGCAAACGCGATAGTAACTATTTGCAAATTGAGGAACTTACACTATGGGTACTAGTAACTATTTATTTAGTAATCTGTGCTATGGGTACAATACCTTTTACTAAAATAGTGGGTAGGTACTGACTGTGGGTAGGACTTTATACTTATCCTCGACAATTCCACATCACAGTCGCCCTACATCAACATTTGCAATTCGCCAATTAGAATATTACAGTTTAGAATTTCACGAAGATTCAACAATTAAACGATTAAATGTTTTATTTTTTAAAATATCAGTTCAAAGCAAAGGTTTGACCTAAAAAGGTTTGATATATAGAACTTAATTTTAAGGTTCGTGGGAACTTAGAAACACATAAAGCACTGTGGAAAGGAAATTATTGGTTAGTGTAAATTTAAAAAAACCCTCTACCATGAGTTTTTTTACCGTATGTATGAAAATTACTAGTTCCGCTACTGCCCGCCAGAGGAGCTGTATGAGAAAGTCAATCGATATGGACGAGTCAATCGAAGAAGTGATTGAATGATATCCATCCACCCAAATTTTTAATATCTCTAGATAAGGGCAGCTGACCCTCCCCATTGAGACTTATAATTACCTAAAAATTTTAGTTTTCTCATATAAGTACACTCGGGGACAAATTCGGTGGACCACATCTTACTTCTTTTCGTGTGGCTGGCGTCTCACCGTTCAGTTGCAGTCCCTATCCGTAATTGCTTATGCATTGTACTACCCTAGTTTAATACATAAAAAAATAGTAAAAGGGTCTGTGCGTGAATAGCGAGGCCCCAGCCACGTGAAAAGAAGTAAGAGGTGGTTAACCGAATTTGTCCTCGAGTGTACTTCATCTTTCAAAGTACCTATTAACGCTATACCTACTCAAATATTATCCAATTCCAACTAGGTCTATATCAGGTCAAACAAACATACAGGTCAAATTGATAACCTTTTTTCATGTCGGTTAAATCGTTTCACTTGTTAGTCGGTTGCTCGATCGGTTTATTTATAAGTAGTGCAACTGTTCACCTAAACGAGTTACCCACAGTACCTACCTACATGGCTTCCACATACCCGACTCACACTTGGCTGGTCGCATCGCAACCCTCTAGAAGCGCACCTATTTATTACCTAGTCAAGGAAAAATCATTCAAATTATTAGGTACGACTTGCGGTAGCGTTGGCAAATAAAGCTATTGTTAAGGCGATAGGTTTGACGAAAGTGGCGGCCTCAGAGGGATTTATTTTTGAGTTGCTAATAGAAAAGGATTTTAAAACTTTACATGGATTTTTTAGGGCCCATAGTTTATTATTTTTAGAAGGTATCGCTCCATTCCCTCGTCGTCATTCGTAGAAGTAGATAGCAAATGTGTCAAAAACGGCCACTTCTAGCAGTTTTGCTATCTACTTCTAGCAATGACTACGAGGCAATGTAATGCTACCGCTAAAAATACTAGACTATGGGCCCTAAAATTCCATGTTGAGTTTTATTAAAATAATGTGTATTAGAATTACAATATTTTACAAGGTATTTACTTATTTAGAAGGGACTAACTTTACTTAGTCATATTTGGGCAAGGTTATCATTATTTAGTGGATAGGCAAAAAGTTTATTTTAAAAATAAAATCATAATTTCAAAAACAATAACTATCTATACAAATCGATTTACCAATTCAAATTACAAAAAAAGCTGGAGAGAGAGTCCTTTACCATTACCAAGCCGGGCTTGTCAGTCTCATCAATTCATACAATATTATAAATAAAAAAAATTACCCACAAAGGTTTATGTTTCTGGGTTTGTGAGTTTGTCCGTCTTTCCGTTGACAAAGCAAACAACGTTTAGGAGCTAGCTAGAGAGAGACATATAGGCTACTTTTTATCCTTGAAAATATAACATTCCCGGATGGCTAGTTAAACTTAAAACTAATATTGTAAGTTTAATGAAGTGTAAGTTTGTGACGAGAAAAATAAATAATTTGTTTAATTATTATTATTTATTCTTTAATAATAAACAATGACGATATTCTGACCATCTGCGAATGAGCCAGAAGACTGCTGAGACAGAGCTTCACACTCTGTGCTATGTTTTGTTTCTTTTTGTTACTTCTTTTTTTTTATTTATTAAACTTTTTTACAAAATACATAATGTAATATACAAAGCGGACTTAATACTAAAAGTATTCTCTGCCAGTCAACCTTTTAATACCTCTTTTATTCTGCACTTTATTGTTTAATGTTTCATGTGTCATTTATTTTATTTCTTTCTTTACAACAATTATTACAAAATCAACAAATTTGATTCAGATATTAATAAAAAACGTAAAAATGTGACGATTGAAAATGTTACATTGATATAGTCGTGGGATATTTTTCATAACTTTTTGTGTTTAAAACAATGTTACTTCCAATTGTTTCTAATATAATAATTTTCATAGGAATTAAATTAAAAGGCTAGATTAATATTTAATTTTGATGTCCCCATTTACATATTTTTGCAGACCATACCTCCTTAAGGCTAGAAAATAAGTCTGAAACTAAGCTTTTTGTCTTTAAATATAATATGAGGTCGGCGGCAGTTTTTATCCTTTTTCAAACGTAATTCTTGCTATCGATCGAACGGTCAGTTTTTTGAATAATTGATAAGTTACTTGCTGTTTAGACTTATGTGCAAAATTCAGAAAATATGCTATTCAAAATATATCTAATTTTCAACTTCTTTTTTTAAGGAAAAATCTAATAAAAAAACGCCCAGTCTCATAGATCTTAGTTTATTTCACGTGTCATAATGATGAATGCAAAAATTTTGTATTCGGACCATTGAGATAAAAGACGTTAGTACATTATAACTCAATGATTCGGACGGAGTTCGAATTATCAACCCTGAAAATTCGGTCCATAATGCTCTAACCAAATAAGCCACCTAATTACTAAGGAGGCTCGTCGAATTTTAAGCCTTTTGTAGGCCAGAGTTGCTTCAAACCGACGCATTCGAAAAAAACATTCTGCAAATGTTTTAATAACAATCGAGCACGATGAAGCATGCAGTAAGGGATGAAGGAGTGAAACAGCCAAGCAGCCATTAAATTATGATTCTGTAAGTATTGAAAATTTTTAAGTAAGTAGGTAGGTAATTGAAAAGATACCGGATGTCCATATCCGTCAGTCTTTAGTATAATGTAAAATGAAATGAATGTAAAAATATTTAAGAAGCATTATGTGTACTACTTACCTATACTATACCTAACACAAGCGCATATGAGGAGTGTGTGGTCAAAAGGGGACTTTTTCTCAAATTTTTAGTTAAATTAATATAATAATTAACACGCTCAGCGCCAATTCTATTTAGCGATACTTATGTTATAGGCCAAGTTTTAGTTTATTTAGATTTGTTTTATTGATATCTTACAAACGAGGGAGGGAAATCAGTTTTTTGCTCTAGTGTGGACTTCATGATAACCCATCAAAAGGATTCAATCAAAACAGGACATTTTACAAAATTAATGTACATAGTCTGGTCTGGACAATTAGGAAAACTGACCAAAAGGAGACTTTTTTCATACCAAGCCAGATAATTTTCATAATTATTACACAATACGGGACTTTGGTTTTTATCGAACTATGGCTAAAGATGTAGTTTGACTTAATAGTAATAGTATTTTGATCGTGACCAATCAAAAAACCGATAAATCCTTTTCTACGAATTCAAAGAAAACAAAAATTTTCTTTTTATTTCAAACATCCAAATACTTTCGACCAATTTCTCTTTCAGCCAGAACCATCAATCAAGTTTAAAAAAAAATCGACAAAAACCCAACAATTTGGATCGTTCGAATCCTTTGTAGAAATACGATTTAATTGTGCATAATACCACGGCCCAAGCCTGTGATTACGGGAATCGAACCCGCGAACGCGTCAGCATAACTCAACCTTTATGTGCACTGAGATATATTGGATTCGGAAGTTTTTTTTATCTAGTATAAAATTTATCAAATGTAGATCAAAAACGTCTTGAATTTTTGGCGCGGATTTTTAACCGAGTTAAAAAAGGAGGTTGTTTGTATCAATGATATTACCTATAGTTTGGCGACCGATTTGGCGCGGGGGTAGGATGCCTGCCTTCTGCGCTAGAGGGCTCGGGTTCGATTCCCGAACAAGACAAATATTTGTGTGCATGAACATGTCTCTATTTGTCTTGGTCTGGGTGTTTTCTATGTATATTAAGTATGTATTTACAAACAAAAAGTATTTATAGTATATATTTATCCGTTATCAAGTTTTCCATGACACAGTTTCTCAATGAAATTAACATGGGCTTCGATAATTGGTGTGATTGTAAAAAAGTTATTTATTTATCATTATGTAATTAAACGGTATTCGAACTAAATAATCATCATCAGCCATTTAATGTCCCCACTGCTGGGGCACAGACCTTCCTTATGGATGGATAAGGAGATTGGGCCATGGGCCACCACGCGGGCTAAATGCATATTGGTGGATATTAACGACTTCAAATTCAGCCGGGACCATCGGCTTAACGTGCCTTCAGAAGCACGGATGAGCTCGAAATAATAAATTTTTGGTCCCCCATCCCGTGACCGACCATTGCGAAAGTTGCTTAACTTCAACGATCGCAGGCCGAGTGCGCTAACCACTGCGCCACGGGCTCCTCAAATAAATAATGAGTATCTATAGGATGCAGACTGCAGTGGACAAATAATACGCAGATGATTATGATGATGAGCGATATACCTACCTAATAAAACTAATTTTTCAATAAGCACATCTTAGATTTCTGCGCGATGTTCATTTAAATAAAACACCTTTTCCAGGGAAATTTTCACGATTTATTCACCTAACACATTAACTACTAAAGTCCCTACCATGAGAGGCTCGGGCGGCTAATAATAACAGCTAATTTTGAATTTTCCAGATGCTGAGGCCATGGGCGCCCCTGGGGGCCGATTCTCAGGCAATCGAGAAAAGTTCACATTTATAGTTCGAAATTCAAATATAACACAGTTTTTGTATTGTCAGAAATTCATAATCGAAAAAGTTCGATCGAAAACCAGTCGAACGCTACGAATGGTAAAAACCAATAGATGTTCGTATACGAACTTAGCTGTCAAAATGAATTTGTTGACATTTGAGACAGCTTAGTTTGTTTGAAACGTTCTAACTTTCCAATAGAAACCACAAACAAAATGTTCGACATACGAATTACCACACTGAAAAAGTTCGAATGCCTGAGAATCGGGCCCCTGGAAAGGTGACGAAACGTCGGAAAAAACTGAAAATGCTTTAAAATAACACAACCAATCACTAAATAATGTGTTGGGTAAATAAAGCGTGAAAATATCCGTGGAAAAATTGTTTTATCTAATTTTTCAAGTAAGGAAAGTCTCCCATGGCCTCAGCATCTGGAAAATTCAAAATTAGCTGTTATTATTAGCCGCCCGAGCCTCTCATGGTAGGGACTTTAGTTCCGCTACTGCCCGCCAAAGGCGCTGTTCAGATTCTAATACAGAAAATTCAAAGTAGAGGTCCTGCCTGATGTAGGTAAACCTTTTAAGCTTTCATGGTAATTTACGCTGTAAATATTACGAAAAGCGGGATTTTTTTTACCATGTTTTGATTTGTTGTCAAGTCGAGATGATGTGTTGTTGTTACTCCGTGATCATGGCGTGTGCAACTGCGCCGAAATATCGGGGACTCGACTCGACAATAAATGAAAACATGGTAAAAAATCCTCTTTTCGTAATATTTCCGGTCCGGATTTTAAGCTGATGGTGGAGTAGCACTGCGACGGGACGTCCTTGTCGGCCAGTGGTACACTAGCCGGAACGTCGGAAGTCACCGCCCAGTATTTAATTTGTAGATAATAGATGAATAAAAAGATGATGTTTAATAGGGACTTGACTTTTTATTGTAAAGGTAGTAATAAAGAACCCTTTCCAAGGGTCAAGGGTATTTAAAACTATAACAAACAACTCAAACTGGTATAAAAAACTGGTAATGCTCCGAGAGCTCTGTACGGCTTGGTGATTTTAGTAGAACTGAATCAAAAATGATGAACAGGACACGTGAAACGAAGATTTTGAATTTGAATTGAAAGAACAGGATAGGATTCGATAAAATTAATGGCCAGTATGTAGAACTAGATAGAGTTTCCAGCCATCATGGAGTTTTACTCCCGGAATCCTCATCCTGTGAAGGAACTGGCTACCTTAAATTCTAACTGTTGGAACACAATACATAATGCTTATACATTGTTATTATGGAGGCGGTAGACTAAGATAAAATGGTGGTAGCTAGCTAGGCGGCCTTAGAACAAGTCATACCCTAACCGAACCGAATATAAACTGAGCTACAAAGTCAGTGGTCTGAGCATTCACCCGGTCAGTGAAAGGTCGTGGGTTCGAGTTCCACCGGAGCTATTTGGGAGATACTTAGACGGGTCGATGTTTTTTCAATATAAACCTCGTCAAGAAAATGGTTTTACTGCATAGAGTTTTGTCAGATCCGAAAAGTAGGTAAGTACAGAGATAGGTATGAACACGGTCTTATAAACTGTGTAAACTTTGTCGTGCCTGTGTTTGTGCTTGTGTATATTTGATTGTTTTGTTTCATATATACTTTTCTTATATACATGTAAGTACTTTTTATCTAAGAATTGCGTTTAAAAATATGGAAGATGTATAATTTTAGATAGGTACATTATCCATGTTATTTACTTTACTTTTAGTTACTTTGAATAAACACCTAAGACACGTCAAAATTATTTAGGTAAAAAACTTTTGCTTCTCTATGACTGGACAGTACCATTCAAAACCGGAAAATTGTCACATAAAAGGACTACAACATTCACATAAAAACAAAGGGAAGAAATAAAAAAAAAACCACACACACATGTAAGTATAAGTATATTCGTTGGAAAGGAATACCTGACTGAGGTAAGCCATAATTGTACCAAGTCACGCGATACGGAACACGCAATGTAGTTCGCGGAAAGCAAACGCGTGTTAGTCAAAGAAATAAGACTTTGAGATTTAATCTTCTGATTAGGGTAAATAAGATGTGATACGGTTTTGGTACCTACTCTTTGTGAGAAAGGGGGGGTTCTAATAGTTGAAGTATTTCGACTTAGGTGGTAAAGAATTTTCCAAAATGCTTGATTTTTCCGTATTTTTTTGCATTCCAAATGCTTTTTTCATTATTTAGTTAGAAGTTTAAGAAAAAATCTCTAAGGCCTATTACCTGGAAATCTCTAAATAGACTCCAGAAGAGGGAATTGGTGATGTGAAAAAAATTTTTTTTTTCATTTTTTTTTAAAACTTTATTAACAATAATATTGATATTTAATGGAAAAACTTAAAAAAAACTTTTTTTCAATTAATTATAAGCAATTAAAAATTGATGAAATTTGAAAAATGATCACCCGACTATAAACGCTCCACGATTAGCTGTGACGTCACAATGTTTTAACTATTTTCCAACAGTACCACAGAGTTTACGTGGTAAACCATGGTCCTTTTTAAAATAGCACTTTTTAATAGGTTTTTATTTAGGCTTTAGCTTCTTTTATTCAATGTTAGTCACCATCACATACATTGTTAAAATACCAAATTATAGTAGCTCGAGCACTTAATAGTGTTATGGAAAAGGAAATATTGAAAAGTTCGTTTTCAATATTTACCCGACCGAGGATCGAACCCGGGACCTCTAGAGATAGCGGCACCTTAAAAACCGGTGCGTACACCACTCGGCCACGGAGGTCGTCAAATAAATAAATAAATAAATAAATAATAAATAACTTCTTACATTCACACCAATTTATCTAAGCCCATTTTAATTTCATTACGAAACTGTATCATGGAAAACTTGATAACGGATAAATAAATACTTAAATACTTTTTGTTTGTAAATACATACTTAGGCCCGATTTCACCAATGATATTTAAACGCGATTAACGCTAAACGTGTTTAAAACGTATTTCTGTCCTTGTCCCATTCAAACAGATGACAGAGACAGTACTATGTATTAAACACGTTTAGCGTTAATCACGTTTAAATATCAGTGATGAAAGTCGCCCTTAATATATATAGTAAACACCCAGACCAAGACAAATAGACATGTTCATGCACACAAATATTTGTCTTGTACGGGAATCGAACCCGAGACCACTGGCGCAGAAGGTGGGTAGCCTACCCCTGCGCCAAATCGGTCGACAAATGTCGTCAATGTTAAAATAAAAATCCAAGATGACGGCCAACTTTTTTATTTGTGGGCCAATTTTGATGAAACTTGATTTTTAGTACTATTTTGACAAGAAAACTGTAACGCAATGTTAAAAAAATACCAAGATGGCGGCCAACTTTTTTGTTTGTGGGCTGATTTCGATGAAACTCGGTTTTTGGTACTATTTCGTCAAGAAAAGAGTAACGCAATGTTAAAAAAAAAAATCCAAGATGGCGGCCAACTTTTTTGTTTGTGGGCTGATTTTGATGAAACTCGGTTATTGCTAGTATTTTGACAGGAAAATAGCAACGCAATGTCAAAAATGATAAAAAATCTAAGATGGCGGCCAAATTTTTGTTTGTTGGCCGATTTCGATGAAACTCGATTTTTAGTACTGTTTTGACAAGAAAACAGCAACGCAATGTTAAAAATATTAAAACATCCAAGATGGCGGCCAACTTTATTGTTTGTGGGCCGATTTTGATGAAACTCGATTTCTAGTACTATTTTGACAAGAAATAAATAAATAAATAAATAAATGTTTATTCAGTTACTAAGGATAAATACAATCAATCAGTGGCAGGGGTCTCCTTGTAAGTTAAACCCGTGTTAGGAGGCAGGAGAAAACAACAGGCAGGAGGATTTTTTATCATTTTTATTAACCGTATCAAAATCGGTTCAGCCAAACGTGAGATAATCACGGACAAGTATAGGTACTTACATACATACAGGGATTTAGTATGAAAAGTAAAAAAAAAAAATGTCATATTTCGACCCATGTTTCTAGGAGAAAGTTGTTCACTTACAGATTCTGAGACGATCTTAAAAATTTGGATGGTGTTCAAAAATTAACCCTGTATACGGATCAAACTGAGAACCTCCTTTTTTAAAGTCGGTTTATATACTAAAACCTTCTCCTAAATGTAACAAATACTTTCCTGAAAACCGCATCAAAATCGGTTCGGCCAAACGCGAGATAATCGCGGACAAACATACATACATACCTACATACATACATACAATACAGATCAAATTGAGAACCTACTTTTTTTGAAGTCGGTTAAAAACCACTACCTAAACTTGAAATTGTTTATTCTAGTAAGGCTGCATTAAATGGATATTATGCTTTTGTGCATAAAGTAACTTCTTTTAAGACTACACAATACACCTTCATTTACGTGATATTATTTTTATGACATTTAGGTTATCTCTTAATTTAATTACGACATATGAATTACTATCTAAATACATAATAAGGATTAATGCAGGGCGTACATTTACTTAAAAAAATAAAACGCAAAAATTTAAATAACTTGGCATTACGGCTCAGACCATTAGTCGAACGTCACATAGTGGAATATTAAAAAAAAAAGGGTGGCGGGAAGCTAATTAGTTAGTCCAACAAAACTAGAAACTACGTACCTAGCTAAATTTGTTGTGTTGCGGTAGAAAATTCAATAAGTTATATGAAAGTTATTAAACAATGTCTTCGAGTAGTAGGTAATAGTGACGAACAAATAATGATTTCGCCTGAGACTTTAATGGAAAGAAGTGCGAAAAATGTATTTGAACAGATATTGCCGTCTAAGTTGAAGAAAATCTATCTCAGCACATAACTACGAAAGTTTTATGATTTGGAAGAACCAAAAAAAACGTAAACACGTTTGCGGAGTGTGTTTTGTTAAGATATTTTGACGAATTGTTGAAATTAAAATTAATTAAAGTTTCTTGTATATGCTTAATCCTTGTTTTATTAACCGACTTCTAAATCAAAAAGGAGGAGGTTCTCTATTCGTCTGTATGTATGTTTTTTTTTTTTTTTGTGTATGTCCACCGATTACTCGAAGACGGCTGAACCGATTGAAATGGTTCAAACGTTATTACATCAGGTTGGTTTCCAAGTTGGTCCCATTTTTTGAAATTTTGAAATCGGTTCAGTAGTTTTCAGGAAATCTTGAAAATACTGTCGTTTTCGATACCACTTTATGTGAATTTAATACGTATCTTTAGGCATAACTCCTTTGTTTATTAACCGATTTAGATGATTCTTGTTTTGTTAAAAAGGGGATACCTCAAGGTATTTTAACCGACTTCGAAAAAGGAGGTTTTCAGTTTGATCACATACCTATTTACCAGAAAACCCGTAAATTGCCTGCACGATGCACTAAAAAGAGTAAAATAAAAATTATTTTTATAAAAAAATAAAACCGCCTTCAAAAAAACCACATCAAAAAAGTAAGAAATAATTCCTCACCAAATAGATAACGTAAGTACTTTGAAGTCGGGCGGGTTTTAACAAAAACAACAAAAAATTGTACATATTTCACGCCCGACTTCAAAGTACTTACGTTATTTATTTGGTGAGGAATTATTTCTTACTTTTTTGATGTGGTTTTTTTTGGCAGTTTTATTTTTTATAAAAATATTTTTTTTTCCTTGCAATCGAAGTGAAAAGCAGAGTGTATTTATTTTGGAGTCCAGATAAAAAAAATATTGACTGAACTACTTATCTACTTATTTGATTTATACACTAGGATAAATAATAATAACTTACCTAATAAAAATGGTGTTATGAAATACTTACATCGAAATGATCTTCACAACAAAAAAAATCGATTTTGTTTTGGGGTTATGACGGTTCACTGCTTGGAACCATTTGTTCCAACGTTCTTGGTCTCGGGGAACATTTAAAAACATTTTTTGTCTAGTTCTTTTTGTAGTATTTGTACACATGGGTACGAAATAAGAACGATAACTTTATAGGTTCGACATTTCAATAGGTATGTATTTGAGTATATAGAACAACCAACACTGTACTTATGTCAAACATCATTGACTTATGTCAGTTTAAACTGCAATTAGTGAAAGTTAACATTATGACGTCACACGCGCTCGTGTTTGTTCGGGAGCTGTTTTAGAGTGTCTTCGGTTCTGGATTCAAAAACTAATTTTTATTTTGATATAACTTTTGAATTATTGCAAAAAAAAAAAAAAACTTTGTTACAAAACTTATATATGATCTTTCGATTTTTCGCAAGAAAAAAAAAATTCACATCCCTAATTCAGAAAGACCTCCGCGCGCCGCCTCTGTGGTTTAGTGATTCACACCACCGCGGTTACAGACCCAGAGGTCCCGGGTTTAGTTTCCCAGTGGGGGTACATTACATATTGTATACGGTTTGGTTGGTGGTAGGACTCGTTCTCCGCCTGGCTAGCTACCACCATGTTATTTAAGTCTGACGCCATAATAATGATGTTTTCAGCATTATTGTGTTCCGGCAGTTAGAGCTAAGATAGCTGGTTTTTCAGTGTTTGAGAATTTCGGGAGTAGTGCGCTTCCACCTTCAGCCTTATCATCACTTAAGCTACCCCGTTGTGGAAAAAATTTTTTGCATAAAAGTCCCCCATTGGTGTAGATATTTAATAAAAATCTAAACCGCCACCGGGGTTTTTTACCGCCTCTGTGTTTACTCCACCGGTTACAGACCCAGAGGTCCCGGGTTCGATTCCCAGTGAAGGTACATATTGTATTCGGTTTATTGGTGGTAGGATTTGTTTTTACTCCGCCTGGCTTGCTTCCACCATGTTATAATATAAGTCTGACGCCATAACAATGATGTTTTCAGCATTATTGTGTTCCGGCAGTTAGAGATAAGATAGCTAGTTTTTCAGTGTTTGAGGATTTCAGGAGTAGTGCGCTTCCACCTTCAGTGTTATACCACTTAACGTCATGTAAGATGAAGGCTAAGTGCTACCCCGTTGTGGACAAAAAAACTAATGGAGTCTATCAATGCGCTGCGAGCCGCTTAGCCGAACTTTGGTCTGACACTAAGTATTTAGGTTTTTTATTTGCTATAGGTAAACACGATAGGTAATATAAGATTATAAAAACAAAAAATATGTAGTTTAAAAAACTATAAAAACACACTTTTATAGGAACAGACTAAAAGTACAAAATAACCGTCTATTCAGTAACTGAAATTAAAAAGCGTGGTGCGCGTTGTCAATATTAAGTACTTGTATGCATGCTTTGCAAAGGGCGCACCACGCTTTTTAATTTAAGTTACTGAATAGACGGTTATTTTGTACTTTTAGTCTGTTCCTATAAAAGTGTGTTTTTATAGTTTTTTAAACTACATATTTATTTTTTACTTTTTAGTTTAACAAATGGCAAGCTATGGATGGGGATGGTAATCGATTTCACAGTCCACTCATGTGTCTGCCCATCCCGTCAACATTATAACTCAAAGGCGTGGTTGTATGTATTTCATCATGTCAGCCGAACGACGCCCACTGCTGGGCATAGGCCTTGTATGTATTTAGTTTCACAAATTCAAGTGGAGTCTATTAGTTACCAGATGCGCGAGCCGAACCCTTACTTCCTCCCTGCTCCATCATCAGACCCTGACCACCAAGTGTAGCGAATAGGTCTCATCAGAACGAAACAAATGAGCCCAAACTCAAGGGGTTTCGTAGTGGTCATTAAGGAGTGCCACTGGCTTCCTCCCTGCTCCATCATCCGACCCTCACCACCAAGTGAAGCGAATAGGTCTCATCAGAACGAAACAAATGAGCCCATATCGAGGGGTTTCCTAGTGGTCATTAAGGAGTGCCACTGACCTCCTCCTTGCTCCATCATCAGACCCTCACCACCAAGTGTAGCGAATAGGTCACATCAGAACGAAACAAATGAGCCAGAACTCGAAGGGTTTCCTATTGGCCATTAAGGAGTGCCACTGGCTTCCTCCCAGCTTCATCATCAGACCCTCGCCACCAAGTGTAGCGAATAGGTCTCGTCTGAACAAAACAAATGAGCCCAAACTCGTGGAGTTTTCTTGACGTCATTAAGGAGTTTCACTGGGTCCTCCCAGCTCCATCATCAGACCCTCACCACCAAGCGTAACGAATAGGTCTTATCAAAACGAAACAAATGAGCACAAACTCGAGGTGTTTCCTATTGGTCATTAAGAAGTGTCACTGGCTTCTTTCCTGCTCCATCATCAGACCCTCACCACCAAGTGTAGCGAATAGGTCTCATCAGAACGAAACAAATGAGCCAGAACTCGAGGTGTTTCCTATTGGTCATTAAGGAGTGCCACTGGCTTGCTCCCTGCTCCATCATCAGACCCTCACCACCAAGTGCAGCTCATAAGTCTCGTCAGAACGAAACAACGGAGCCTAAACTCCAGAGGTTTCCTAGTGGTCATTAAGAAGTGCCACTGGCTTCCTCCCTGCTCCATCATCAGACCCTCACCATTAAGTGTAGCGAATAGGTCTCATCAGAACAAAACAAATGAGCCTAAACTCGAGGGGTTTCCTAGCAGCCATTGAAGAGTTCTATTGCCCACCTCTTGACTCCATCATCAGATCAGCTCGATGGTAGCAAATTATTGTATTGTCATCGGATTCATATAGACTTGCAAAGTTTCAAATCAATACGACAATTAGAAGTAGGTTAAAATTTAATTCCAAGATTTTCTTACATTGTGACTTAGTTACAAGTGAAGCTAATAAAAGTGTGGTAAAAAGTGACAATTTAAGAGTTGGCCGAAGATCTCCAAGCCCGCCCGAACAGACGTCGCCGCGCACCGCCAGTCTGCTTGTGACCACTGCTGTAGCAACACAGCCGAAACGTCAAGGTGTAAGTACATATGTACAATGTACAACATAATAAATGTCGTTACTCTTGTTTATAACAATAGGTAATACTAAACTTCTTTTTTTTCTTCAGCGCATATCCGCCCACCGTTGAGCATTCGCCTCTCTGATTTTCCTCCAAGCAGCCCTGTTCTCTGTTTGTCTATAGGCCAGAGTGGTTCATTTTTTTCTGTCCCGGGGAAACGCCTTCGCGTACCCCCACGCCCAGGGAGACAAGAGGGTTATGTGGGGCTTGAACCCATCTAAAACCCCCACGGTGCCTCCTCCGCACGTGGGGTGGAGTGATGGCGGGCCCAAGGGTGTTAGAGGCCAGAGTGGTCTTGCGACTGCTGATATGTCGTCATACAATCTGGCTGGTGGTCTGTCTACGTTTCTTTTAGTGCGAGGTCTCCAGACGAAAACCCACTTGAACCTCGCTCATCCCTTCGGCACCACGCATGTCCAGCCCAAGCCCATTTTACAAGCTTTTTTATTAACTTGCCATGTTAGTTAGAGTAGTTAGTGGGGGACAAATCTTGCAAGCTTAATTTGACCCACTTCCCAGTGTCCGATGGAGCTGAAATTTTGTATACAGGTTTGGTTTAGATGACAATACAATATTTAAGTACAGTCAGCAAAAAAGATCGTCATGAAAATGAAATTTTTACTAAAAACTTATTACAAGCTTTTGTTTAACTTGCCATGTTAGTTAAGTAGCGATATACCAAACAGTGCCTCTAATTCACTTTAAATTCAAAACATTACCTCATCAACAAGAATTTAAACAAAAACAAAAACAACCCTGACATTGATTTAGATCCTGCATCGCGATCAATAAGACGCGATGCACCCAGATCTATAACCGCTAGATCAATAGATTACGTTAATTACAAGTTGGAGCCGTTATTTGGCGTAATAATACGGTACATTTCGTATAAAAAAATTAAATTTATCGATCGATTGAGACGGTTTGATTGATTGGTGATGAATCGTTGGTTTGGGAAGGAATGGAGTCGCTTAGGATGATTTTTTTTTGTTTTTGTGAGAGGGAAACAAGCATTTATTTTATACTGAGCATTTTACCGCCTCTGTGGTCTAGTAGTACACAGCACCAGTATCAGACCAAAAGGTCCTGAGTTCGATTCCCTGTGGGGGTACATATTGTGTTCAGTTTGGTTGGTGGTAAGACTTGTTATAAGTCCGCCGTTAGCGGCCTGCTACCACCATCTTATCTAAGTTATTTTATTATTATAATTTTTTATTTATTCATTTTATTATAATAAGTAAAATACACAATTTAGAAAAACAGAGTGACTAAAACCCGATTAGGTTTGTCCAGGCACTGCGTATTCGTCATAATAGATACCTAGTCAGTATAACTAAGGTAAGGTAAGTCTGACGCAATAGCAACGATGTTTTCACCCTTGTTGTATTCCGGCAGTTTGAGATAAGGTAGCCAGTTCCTCAGTGTTGAGTATTCCGGGAGTAGTGCGCTTCCATCTTCAGCCATATTCACTTAACATCAGGTGAGATGAATGCTAAGTGCTACCCCGTTTGTAAATATAAAAAAAGGTGCCAGAAGAGTTGGGGAAAGTTTGGGATCTGGAGAGTGACAAGGGCTAATTTTTATCCCGGAAAATTGTCACATTTCCGCGGGATAACGTCGTGTAGTCCACGCGGGATAAAAACTGCGCCGTTGCTCTGAAGGGTGCGAGCCAGCTCCAACTCCATTCTCCAAATAATAGGAAATCGACACGACTCTCCTATTTAAGGTAATTGTTTCCGGAAGTGTATACGGGCACAAAACTAGTGTCTAAGGAATGATGATACTAACAAGTATAACATACTAACAATAATAGGGATGTATTTTTGTCCGAAATAATTTTTTTTTAGTAATGAGAGGCATTGAAACTTTAATTTGCCTGGAACTTGTGTAGTTTATCAAGATTAGTGTGAAATTTCAGATATTCCATCTGTGATTTAGTTTTGCAAGTAAGGTAGGCATCTAAAAATGTAATAAAAGTAGAAACGCCTAAAATTACAATTAAAATATAGGTTTATATATTTTTATGTTATTTTGTACTTTTATTAAAGTACAACATTAATAAAGTAAAGACATTATATTTTTCAGCAAAATTATTTTGGGCAGTCTACTCCACAGTTTTCCTAATTAATATTTTAATTGATGCATCGATTCGTCGGTTCATATTTTTCGACATATTAATGTTTTCGAATAAAAATTCAAGAATACCGACAGGATCATGATTTAATGCCTCTGGCATATGATTTTTGATCATTTTTTGATATAAGTCAGTTGTTTTTTTTGTTTTTATATTTTTTGATGAAAAATTCGTTTATGATGCTTTGTTTCTGTATGTTCGATTCTGGGTAGGGTGATGTCATGTTAAGTGTGTGGGTGTTAATTATTGCCTATGTTTTTTGATTTGTTTGTCAACCTGTTTGCAGATTGCCCAAGATTAGGGTTTAAGACAACGAACGGCAAGACTTGGCGATGGCGAACTCAAGTAAAAAATAAATCACTACATAGTATAAAACAAAGTCGCTTTCTCTTTCCCTATGTCCCTTTGTATGCTTAAATCTTTGAAACTACGCAACGGATTTTGATGCGTTTTTTTTTTAATAGATAGAGTGATTCAAGAGGAAGGTTTATATGTACTTTTTATCCCGATATTCCCACGGGAACGGGAACCACGCGGGTGAAACTGCGGGCGGCCGCTAGTAAATAATAATAATAAAATTCTTTATTCATGCCAAAATACAGTCACATACAGTGAAAACTTCTAGTCGTTGTTCACTTTTGATGATGGGTCAAAAATGTTAAACTCGCGTCAGGATCACGTGACCGTCAGATCGAAAATTCGTAAGACAGACACGTGATCGAAAAACTGTTACAATGTCAATGAATACGAAGGCAAATTTCGCCACCTTTCCAAAGATGTGATAGCTCAGTTTAGAAAAGCGGCACTGAAGCCAGAAGACCTCGGTTCAAATCCAGACCGTATTTTTTTCTTTTTTTGTCAAATTCCTTTTTTTTTGTGAAAAAGTCCAGGCAGCCCTTTTCACGTAGTTAGTTTCACGGCGTTAGTGTATATGTCGCAGCCAACTGGTTAAAACCGCCATGCAATTAAACGCCTAGGCCGATGATTTTTTCCGTAAACTATTTTATCTTCCCATAGGTAAGTTGACGGAGTCACAAAAAAAAACCACGAAATTAAATTTCTAACCTATCACGTCTTCTAAAGGACTTCCGAGGGGTACATGCTGCCATACTTAACCATCCGCCGGATTCAACCATCCGCCTGCGACATATATATTCTTTGCTTCTGCCGGCACTCCCAGAGTGCAACCCGTGTTTTTTTTTTATTTTTTTGTTTTTTCTGTTTGCGATTTGGCACTAAAAATTCAAATAACCCTTATTTTTAGCCCTTCTACAGAATCCTCTATAACTGAGGAACTGGCTATCTTATCTCTAACTGCCGGAACACAATAGTGCTGAAAACATCGTTGTTAAAGCGTCAGACTTAGATAAGAGGTGGTGGCTAGCCAGCCGGACTTACAACAAGCAAGCCCTACCACTAACCAACCAAACCGTATACAATATGTAAACCCACTGGGAATCGAACCCGGGACCTCTGGGTCCGATACCGGTGGTGTGTATAACTGGACCACAGAGGCGGTTAAAATCGGCGGCATCCAATGGGGCAATGGTTCTAATTATTAAGGTTTTGCTTTACTTATACCTACTGTCACTAATAAACCAAATGAAACATTGTCGAAGTTTTTAAGCCCGAGATAAAAAAAAAATTAACTCCTCACGTAACGTCATAGACTAAATTACCAAAAACATAACCTCACTTTTTAATGATACCAAAACCTAACGCCTGGGGGTAAAAAAACAGCGGATGCGTTATAAATATGTATGGGTGAATTCACAGCATCCGAGTTTCAAGAAAAAGCGAAAGAAATAATAAAAAAAAACTCGTTCTAAACAGAACAACCGACGAAGTTTTTTGAGAAAAAAATTTAAGCTTCAAATGCCCGCGGGCTCACGCCACCTAAAAAGTAGCGATAGCAAAGAAGTTTATTGAGATTTCGTTTGGAAAAACTTACCAACTAAGAAACATCATTTTTTTATTCACAACGGTGTAGCACTTAGCCTTCATCGCACTTGATGTTAAGTGGTGATAAGGCTGAAGGTTGGAAGCGCGCTACTCCCGGAATCCTCAATCACTGAGGAACTGGCTATCTTATCTGTAACTGCCGGAACATAGCAATGCCAAAAACATCATTCTTATGACGTCAAACTTAGATAAGATGGGGGTAGCTAGCCAGGCGGACTAAGAACAAGTAGGTACTACCACCAACCAAAAATTATAACATAATTATTACTAGCACTTATGGATTGTAAAATTTGAAAATAAATGTTTAATAATAATAATAACGTCAGCACGGGGACACGTGTCTAAGACACGGGGTATAACGCTTATACTATTTTCACACCTTTTATTTCTTATGTGAGAGGAATGCATTTACGCATACCCCGTCCGCGTTGGTGTGTGGACGGTGTTTATGTGGGACTCGCCTAGCCGCTTCCTGACCCCTCATCCAGTCGCAAGGACTCAATAGGGGGAGAGGAAGGGGAATACCCACTAAACCCCTCACTACTTGCTCTCACCGCCCCGTCGGTAGGAGTCGCAATGTGGAGGGCCCGGTGTGACAACTTCCCCCTGCTAGACTTTATCACACCTGATATAAAGTGATGACAAGGCTGAAGGCGGGAGCTCGCATGAGGAACTGGCTATCTTAATAATTGCCGAAACACAACAGTGCTGACAGCATAGTTGTCAAAGCATCAGACTTAGATGAGATGATGGTAGATAACTAGGCCAGTCATATAGAAAAAAAACCACAATTCTTTGTTTACGTTTACTTGAGAAGAGATCTCCACTGAGTGTTGTTCTATAATACCGACCGTATATAGTCGATTCTTGACTTTCCGTTACTTTATTTTACTTAAAACGTTTTTAACCCTATTATTTTCATAAATCAGCTATACAAAAATGCAATAGGTAAACCAAAAAATAAAATGTAAGGTCTGTTTTTCTAATGAACTAAATATGTCTAAAGAAATAACACTTTTTGAGATACAGTAACAATTTCTGTCCAATATAATAAATATGTTAGAAGCATAAAAAAAGTAGATCAGCGATTTAATTTTAGATCGAAACTTATCAAAAAATTTGGAAATAGGCCATAGGCCCATTAGTGGGCGCCATACGGCTGATGTGGTATGATGACAAATAAATAAATTAAATGCATATATTTACTACTTATAAATAAATCAAAATAAATTTTTTGTCAACGCTACACGTCCGTACTTAGTTGTACGGAATTTTGGTGAAGTAACGATTATAATAATTTAAGAAATTTATAATTACAGTATCAGGGCTACCGTTTCCACATAAATAATACGTTTTGCTAACATTTAGAAACATATAAAATTATATGTTGAATCTTTTCGGGAGCGGCGGGCTTAGAAAACCGTAAATGAAGTAAAGAAGTAAGAAGTCAAAATCAAATTTAAAGTCAAATTTGTTTATTCAATTTAGATTGTGATTTACAATACTTGTGAACGTCATTGAAACTACGCCATCGGTTCGCAAACCCTGCAGCGGGAGGCCTTGGAGAAGAACCGGCAAGAAACTCTTCAAGGGTTATTTTTTTCTCCCTGTTTTATTTCATACAGCTAGGCGTCAAATTGAAAATGGTAAAGGTCAGTTTCCATCACAATTACACATGAGTTAAATGATAAATACAGTTAATTAGGCGAACTAAAGATCTTAGCTGTAAACAGTTTTCAATTTCTTAAAAACTCTAGATAAAGCATAGGTACTGTGTAGCTAAGCTAGTTCAAATATTTCTTCTGTGCGTGTGTGTGTAACATTATATTATCTGTGGTGTAACTGAACTCCTACACGGCTGGACGATTTTCCATACAAAAGTATCATTTTTATTTTATGTTTTTTCGCTGTCAATATTAAGTACTTGAAATGCATGCTTTGCAAAGGGCGCACCACGCTTTTTAATTTCAGTTACTGAATAGACGGTTATTTTGTACTTTTTAGTCTGTTCCTATAAAAGTGTGTTTTTTTAGTTTTTTAAACTACATATTTATTTATTTTTTACTTTTTCTCTCTCTCATCTGAACGAAACAAATGAGCCCAAACTCGAGGGGTTTCTTAGTGGTCATTATGAAGTGCCACTGGCTTCCTCCCTGCTCCATCATCAGACCCCTCACCACCAAGTGTAGCAAATAAGTCTCATTAGAACGAAACAACGTAGCCCAAACTCAAGGGATTTCCTAGCAGCCATTGAGAGTTCTACTGCCCACCTCTTCACTCCATCATCAGATCAGCTCGATGGTAGCAAATTATTGTATTGTCATCGGATTCATATAGCCTTGCGAAGTTTCAAATCAATACGAAAACTAGAAGTAGGTTAAAACTGAATTCCAAGACTTTCTTACATTGTGACTTAGTTACAGGTGAAGCTAATAAAAGTGTGGTAATAAAAAGTAGCATAAAGTCACTCTCCAGCTCACAGAACACAGAAAGATTTTTCTGTGCTCCAGCTCCTGTAGTATTGATTGATGAGCTTAGTATTGGAGCAATGTATGTATGTGATTGGTGTCAAATATTTATTTATTTTATTTTATGTACACTACCTTTTAGTCATAAAAGTTGCTAGCTAAAAAACATTAAAAATCTCAAAAAACAAAAAACAGTAGCGTAGCGAGAGGCTAAAATTTAACGGGCCTCTACCGATAGATTAACTCGATAAATGCACGGTATAACCGCCAATTATAAATTTAACCGCGAGCCATATCTTCTTGGTTTGGCTTTTTTTACTTTAACCATCGGGAGTTCCTTAGAAAGGCAAATTTTGTAGATTATTGTATTTAAACTGCCTCTGTGGTCTAGTGGTACATACCATCGGTATCAGACGTACAGGTCCCGTGTTCGATTCCCAGTGGGAGTTCATATTGTATTCGGTTTGGTTGGTAGTAGGACTTCTTCCAAGTCAGCCTGGCCACCACCATCTTATCGAAGTCTGACGCCATAAAAACGATGTTTTCAGCATTGCCGTGCTCCGGTAGTTAGACGTAAGCTATCCAGTTCCTTAGTGATCGGGGATTCCGGTAGTAGTGCGCTTCCACCTTCAGCCTTATCACCACTTAATATCACTATCAGGTGTGATGAAGGCTAAGTGCTAAGTGTTGTGGATAAAAAAACAATTAAGTCAAATGAAGTACCTAATAGTAAATAGTAGTGATAGTAGACATCTCTGAAAAGCTGTGGTAGACCAATACTAAGTTAGTATTCATTGATGACATTTTCTTTTGCAATTATGTATCAAATAAGATACTTAAATAGAATCGAAATGACGAAAACTAGAAACGATAAACTATAAACGGTATGTAAACACTTACCAATAAACTTCAGGCATAAGAAGTTTAAGCAATTATGAAGGAAAAAATCCCATAAAATAGACATGGATCTGTACCACAGTGTCATCGGACTAGTCTAATAAATCATAATTATACATAAACTAAACTTTGATTTATCTTAAATCAACTTAACTCTTCTTACATTACCACTTTATCTCGTGAAAAGAGTCATATTTAATTCAATCTTAATGTCATTTGCGATCATCGTAAAAAAAAAACAAAGATGGCGCATCAAAATTCATAAATATTGTAATATATTCAAAATAACTCCATCCACGTCATGACAACGCGACATACATGAAAATGTTGTTGAAAAAACGTTCAAAAGAAACGGAACTTTATTTATTAGGACAAAGATACTATTTTAACTAAACCCCTAAAATTTGACTTTTGGCGTTTTCTGATTCGGGTGCCTGTTGCGGTCAAAGACAGACATAAATTATTCCCTTTAAAATAAGTCAATATTTTCATGTATGAACACATGAAAATGATCCCAAATACAATTTGAATACAGTTTATTATTAAACGAGAGCCATTTGAAATAAATTTCATTTGAATCGCTTATCATTTGTATCGGTAACGGCATGCCCATGCAAAAGTGACGTAAGTCTCAAAATGGTGTTTTTGAGATTTGATTTTTATTTCGTTGGTTTCAAAGTACTTTTTAGGTTGTGTGGTTTAAGTTTTCGGAATACAGTAAGTAGGTAGCTACGTTGTATAAAGGCGTGTGTTTGATGCTTGCCTGAGGCTCTTTATGTAAGTACTTACATGTTATGTTGATGACATACTGAAGTGATGCGTGCTTGGTGAACTGCAATTTTTTATTAGAAATGTTTTTAAATTGGATTTTTTATAATGATAAATGACTTGTGATGTTCGTCCCATTTCTCACCATGACTGAAGGAACCTTGTATCACCTTTAAATAAGAATTTAATCATCATCCTTCCTGACCTTATCCCAATATTCCCAATACAGGATAAATTTTTAAACAGTGCGCTAATTTTTAAGATTGACTCAGAATCGGTAAGTGGACAACTTTCTCCTAGAAACATGGGTCGAAATATAAAATTTTTTTTGACTCTTAATTATTTTAAATCCACAACTGGGTAGCACTTAGCCTTCGTCACACCTGTGTTAAGTGGTGATAAGACTGAAGGCACTATCCCGGAATCCTCAATCACTGAGGAACTGGAGGAACATTCTCATTTCCACTACTTACCTGCAATTTTGAATAAAATTTAAATTTAATATGAATTTTTGATGTGAATTATTTTTATTTTATACATACAAAATAGAAAAAAACAAATGAACAATTTTTTGCGTTTTATATTTTTTCCACATGGATTTTTTTATTTTTTTATTTTTAACTGCCCTGCAATTACAAAAATACCTTTCTATCTAGTGGGTAATGTCCGTTTTATAACTTTGCGTCTCTGATCTACTGAAACAAACATAAAAAATCTTCCGTAAAGAAGAAATATTCGAAAAATAACAAAATACAATAAAAAGGCAACAGATACAGACTTGTATTTTTAATTAGCCTTTTTATAACAAATTCATGTTTTCAACTATTTCTGCCTTTATTTATAAACTCCATGCATAATACGATAATTGCCGTTGAAATACATAATTTATGTGAATTAAAATATAATTTTCGCAGCGACATCTATTATGCAAAGGTTTGCTACTGGTTTTAACATTCTGCTGATCAGGCGCTGTCGATAATAATATACTTCATCATCATCATCATCATCATGTCAGCCGAACAAATAATAAATAAATTTAAAGTAACACAAATTATCAAGCGCACTGGTATTACATTACGAAACTGCACACAGTTCCTGGAAAACTTGATAACGAATAAATATATTCATATAAACTTTTTGTTTGTAAATACATACTTAGGTACTAAATACACCTACATAGAATACACCCAGACCAAGACAAATAGACGTGTTCATTCATGCACACAAATATTTGCCTCGTCCGGTAATCGAACCCGGGACCTTCAGCGCATAAGGCAGGTATCCATCCCCTGCGCCAAATCGGTCCTCCATAAGTACTCATAATATTATAAATGTCAAAGTATGTTTGTTTGTTTGTCCGTCTTTCACGTCAAAACGAAGCACCAGATCGTGACAGTTTGGGAGCTGGAGAGTGACATAGGGCGTTTGTGCACTACACTGAATTTTACCGTCCGGAAAAAAACGGATGGTTGTATTTTAATCATATATCACTTCGCTTCCCGTCTGTCTGGCCCTATATATGCTTAAATCTTTAAAACTACGAAACAGATTTTCATGCGGTTTTCACTAATAGGTAGCGTGGTTCTTCAGGAAGGTTTTAATATATAATTTATGAAAGTTTTGTGTAAATTGGTAGAAATATAACGATAATTGTCGAAAGTGCCGGCAAACGGCAAGCCGCCCGGGAGCTTTCTGCAAAAACGCTGCCTAATCCTTTCGAGGTTAAAAAAAATAATGCATGTTGGAATATTCCTCTTCTATAGATCTACAAAAAAGTCCGCGATAGCATATGTCTATCTTTTAAGGATAGCATATTATAGCCATATTATCTCTTAAAAAATGGTTACGAACAATGCGGTAATTTGGAAAGCTATTTAAACGGATACAGTATTAACCCTTATCAATCTAAATACGTTAGTTGCTTTAAGCATTTCATGCACATTATTTTACTCTTTTACACCATATCATTTAAATGAATATCTTAGGAGTTATCGCAAATAAATTAACGCACGCCAAAATAAATTCAAGCGCCTCTCTCGATTGACGACCGATTTGGCGCAGGAGTAGGCTACCCACCTTCTGCGCAAGTGGTCTCGGGTTCGATTCCCGAACAAGACAAATATTTGTGTGCATGAACATGTCTATTTGTCTTGGTCTGGGTTTTAACTATGTATAATATGTATGTATTTACAAACAAAAAGTATTTAAGTAAGTATATTTTTATCCGTTATCAAGTTTTCCATGATACAGTTTCTTAATGAAATTAAAATGGGCTTAGATAATTGGTGTGAATGTAAGAAGTTATTTATTTATTATTATTAATATTATTTCTCACCAATAACACGTAATATATCTAGCACCAAAAATATGGTTTTTGAAATTTTTGTTTGCCTGTCTGTCTGTCTTTTGTCCGTGTTTCACGCAAAAACTACTAAGCGGATTTTAATGAAACTTTTTTTTGTTACATAGCTAGCTGTAGACATTCGATAGTAGTTAAAAAATAATTTTTTATCCTGCCTCAATTAATTGTGATTTCGGTAAATGACCCTGTCAGGTACCTTTCACTGATAAGAGGATGAACCCAAAATTCTTTCTGTCTTCTACGTCTTCGTACATAAAGCAATAAAGCAAGTAATTGCCGACGTTCCAAGGAACTCATTATTCCTCTCGTTTAAAACGCGTCCGTAGAGTGTAGTTTCAAAGAGATCACTGCGCTGCCCCGGCCAGTAGTGATCGGTAAAATTCAGTGGTAGTGCACAAACGCCCTAAAGGACGTTTGTGCACTACCACTGAATTTTACCGATCCGGCGGTCCGTTTTTTTCCGGACCGGCGTGGCATGAAAAACACGGATGGTAGCTTGTGCACTTGTCCGGTTTTTTACTGGCCGGGGCAGCGCAGTGATCTCTTTGAAACTACACTCTACGGACGCGTTTTAAACGAGAGGAATAATGAGTTCCTTGGAACGTCGGCAATTACTTGCGTTATTGCTTTATGTACGAAGACGTAGAAGACAGAAAGAGTTTTGGGTTCATCCTCTTATCAGTGAAAGGTACCTGACAGGGTCATTTTACCGAAATCACAATTAATTGAGGCTTGATGAAAAATTATTTTTTAACTACTATCGAATGTCTACAGCTAGCTATATAACAAAAAAAGTTTTATCAAAATCCGCTTAGTAGTTTTTGCGTGAAACACGGACAACAGACAGACAGACAGACAAACATAAATTTCAAAATCCATATTTTTGGTGCTAGATATATTACGTGTTATTGGTGAAAAATAATAATAATAATAATAAATAAATAAATTCTTACATTCACACCAATTATCTAAGCCCGTTTTAATTTCATTAAGAAACTGTATCATGGAAAACTTGATAACGGATAAATATATACTTAAATACTTTTTGTTTGTAAATACATACATATTATACATAGTTAACACCCAGACCAAGACAAATAGACATGTTCATGCACACAAATATTTGTCTTGTTCGGGAATCGAACCCGAGACCACTGGCGCAGAAGGTGGGTAGCCTACTCCTGCGCCAAATCGGTCGTCAATCGAGAAAGGCGCTTGAATTTATTTTGGCGTGCGTTAATTTATTTGCGATAACTCCTAAGATATTCATTTAAATTATATGGTGTAAAAGAGTAAAATAATGTGCATGAAATGCTTAAAGCAACTAACGTATTTAGATTGATAAGGGTTAATACTGTATCCGTTTAAATAGCTTTCCAAATTACCGCATTGTTCGTAACCATTTTTTAAGAGATAATATGGCTAGAATATGCTATCCTTAAAAGATAGACATATGCTATCGCGGACTTTTTTGTAGATCTATAGAAGAGGAATATCCCAACATGCATTATTTTTTTAAACCTCGAAAGGATTAGGCAGCGTTTTTGCAGAAAACTTCCGGGCGGCTTGCCGTTTGCCGGCACTTTCGACAATTATCGTTATATTTCTACCAATTTACACAAAACTTTCATAAATTATATACTTAAATCTTTCTGAAGAACCACGCTACCTGTTAGTGAAAACCGCATGAAAATCTGTTTCGTAGTTTTAAAGATTTAAGCATATATAGGGACAGACAGACGGGAAGCGACTTTGTTTTATACTATGTAGTGATTTATGATTAAAATACAACCATCCGTTTTTTTCCGGACGGTAAAATTCAGTGTAGTGCACAAGCGTACATATGTTTTTCATTGCCGTCATCTCGGAACGGAAAAAAACGGTCCGGAATGGGGAAAAGTAAAATGACGGACGGTAAAATTCAGTGTGGTGCACAAGCGCCCATATGTTTTTCATTGCTGCCATATCGGTCCGGAAAAAACCGGATCGCCGGATCGGTAAAATTCAGTGTAGTGCACAAACGCCCATAGGCTGCTTTTTATCCCAGAAAAATGACACATTCCCGCGGACTCATGTCACCCGTTTTATTTTAGTACAACTACTTTTAAGGCTGCGATTCCCCAAAATAGGGTATTTTAAATTATGGATTACTCGCAAATCACAAGTTCTTAAAACTTGGAAAAATATATGTTATTTTACAGTTATTTATCTAGTGCTTCCGGCCGTTTTTTTTCGATTGGTGATATTTTACTGTGTCAAATAAAATCCCAAACATCCGTCTTATCGTAATCCAAATATCGTATTACTTGCAGCATACTTGGTTTTAGTTAATAAAAAGTATACGAAAATGATTGTCTTTGATTAGCCGAGGGATTCCGGCCGTCATAATTTTATTTTTTTAAATTTTTTATTGAATTTTAAGTGATTTTCGATTCGCTCGCGAATTCACCGTTCACTGCCGGCTGCCGCTGCGTCCGCGTGAAGTGTATCGAGCGCGGCCGAGCAAGCGTTAGCGTGCCTATTTCGGTCGGGAATCCTCGCCTTAAGTATAGTCAAAATCTACTAAATCTACCAAAAAGAGTAAAAAAGTCCGTGTGCGGAGGACTGTGTACCAAGCGGTCCTCATACAAACGGTGATAACATTTTCCACCCAAAAAAACCTTAACATACAACAGTGAATTTTCGGTATAATGTTGAAATGCATAAGAACTGGGCGGTACGTTTTGTTTTTTTTTTTATATTCATTGTAGATTAAAAAATATTGGCACTTTTTTGTTTTGTATGAAATCACTAAAGTGCAAATATTTCGAAATATATAACAACATACCGAAAATTCATTGCTGTATGTTAAGGTTTTGAGGGTAGAAAGACCGCTTGGTCCTCTTAAGATCGTCCATACCAAACTTCGTCCACTCGAGCCTAAGGCATTATAAGACGGCCCTATAATTACACGTGTTTCGTGGAAATACGGCTACCGTGATTAGATGCCGCACAAGATAAAGCTGAGTAATAAAAACTTTATTGGGCACCTTTTAAATAAATATTAAACTTTGAAAGTGCTTTTCCACCGAAAATCGTTGGCAACTTTTGTCACCAACCACGTGTTGACAACACTTTCAACTTTTGTTTGGTGGATGGAGTCACGGCTAAGCCCAAACTGTTGGCAAACTTTTGAAACCAACACGTTTTGCCAACATAACAATTAACAACTTTTGTGCGCTGGAGACTCGGTTAAAGGGTTTATTACACTTGGCTAAATTCAGCATCTAATTAAGCATACATTTGCTTTCTTTGAGGTCATTTGTAGCAAGTGGTGCAATCAAAACAAGCAATGTAGGTATGCTTAATTAGATGCTGAATTTAGTCAAGTGTAATAAGCCCTTATGTCAAAGTTGTTGGCAACTTTTGTCGCCAACACGTGTTGCCAACCAATTTCAACAGCACGCGACGAATTTAGTGCACCTAAAGCCTTTGCCCAGCAGTGGGCGTCGTTCGGCTGACATGATGATGATGATGAAAGCCGAGTCTCCAGAGTCACCACCGAACAAAAGCTGTCAACTTCTATGTTGTCATAGAAGGATTACTACCTCGAAACTTTATTGATAGATAGATAGCTTATAATAATTATAGGAGGGTAATAAAACCACATTTTTATTTACGGATTTAATCAAGCGTATATTGCACATATACCTAATCGGTAATTTTTATTACTTTTAGTAATTTAAGCATGAAAATAAAGGAGTAACTAACTTTCGCATACCAACTAGAGTCCACACCAACTCTGCGCGCGGCTGGGGCTGGCTGGGTTTTTAGTGCTAGTCACAGTAAATTTTTTGTTCTAAGGTTACCTATAGTAGAAAAAGGTACTTACCTATTCGATTTTACTATTAAAAGTATGGATTGGGTTAAGTTCTTATACTTAATTCAATAATAAATCAATGTAAATAGGTAACTCAGAATTCAAGCAGGATTATCATGAAAACACTTCGGTTAGTAATTTAATTTTCAACTGAACTAAATTCAGAATAACAATGTAATAATTACAGTGATTACACTACACCTCTAGTTATCTTATATTCTAAGTTGACATTGCGTGTTCCAAATTCAAATAAGTATTTTTAACCACATCACATTCGATTGGTTAGTCTGTGCGATTCAAAATGGCGCCTGTAGGGTGACATTGAGGGGATCGTACTAAATTGTGGCTTGCGTCTGTAATTGTCGGTTTGCGTTAAAAAAATAAAAAACGTATGTGAAATTTTCGGTTGACCAGTTTAAGGCCAATTTTGGTTTTGACCACGCATACTACAGCTGTACAGAGCGTAGGTCTTGTGCAAGCGAATGTAGCTCTTAAGTGATCACTTGGCAGGTAATTCGATCATATTGTATGTATGTATGTATCGCTTGAAACTCTTTTGAAGGGTTCAGTGCTTATAAAAAAACGACTTTTTGGTACATAGGTACCTAATTAAAGATTTATTGGTCAGTTACAGATTAAAGGTACCTATACTTCATTGTTCAATGCATATACTTCATTGTTCAATGCATATACTTCATTGTTCAATGTATGTGGGAAAAGGCAGTTGTTAAAAGCTTCATTTTGTGCAGAGCTTCGATCGAGTAAAAAACGGCCGACCATATAAGAGCGCACTTCAAAGGTGCGCTCTTATTTCTTATCGTTTCCTGTCATTTATTTATGACATTAGATCGTAAAATTCGTAACCTTTTTCTAAAAACCTTTGAAAAAAACAGCCAGTCTGTACCTACCATATTTTGCGTTTCGTGTTACCTAGTTCATGAGACGTTATCTAGTTGTTGATTGAAGGTGCAGCGTTAAGGTGTATCGATGAGCTCAGTGGCGCCGCCAATGGAAATAAATCAATTGCATTTTATTAAAGGCTTGGATTAAAAGTTTCGGTTATTTCGCGAAAATAGAAGAGCAAAATGCAATTTTTAATTGTTTTTTCATGGCCTCAAATATGAGCACCAAGTTATGGATCTCGATATTGCCAAATGTGGCCACTTTTGGCACTATTGAGATTCACGACTTATTGCGTAAGATTGAGTTCTCAAAAGTATATTTATAAAATGCATTCCACTCTTTCACCTGCGCGAAATAACCGAAACTTTTAATCCAAGCCTTTAATAAAATGCAATTGATTTATTTCCATTGGCGGCGCCACTGAGCTCATCGATACACCTTAAGGGGCCCACAGACTGTCAGCTGTCATCGGTCGAATAGGCCGCCTGACATTCAGTTTTTGTGTGTAAAATTGTCAGTCTGTGGCAGATTGCGTTCAACTGACAGGCCGTTGCCTGCAGGCCGACTGATAGTCAGTGGGGCCCCTTAATAGACCATCTAATGAGGTTAGTTGCTGACGAATTACTTAATTATGTCGAAGTTTCGTTAATATTAGGCACTGCAAAAACTCTTTTGTCAATCTCTACAAAGCAAAATATAAAATCTGTCCGTCTGAACGTTCCGATCATTCAACGGATTTACCTAAATGCGGATTACAATAAAAAAGAAATAAAAAAAAAATACCGACTTCAAAAGGTACCTGACCCCTGAAAAGGACAAAATAATATCTTTAAAGTACCTATCTACCTTTTCAGGTCGGTGCTAGCCAGAAACATGTATGACGAACATATCTCAAACTACTGAACCGCTTTTGATAAAACTTGGACTGTTCCCTAAGTTGGAAATATTGGAATACATCTGATTTAAATCACAAAGAATCATCTCAATATGACTTTTACTTTTTGAGAAATTCGTGGACAAACATACATAAACCATAGCATAAACTTAGGTACTCCTACTTAAAATAAATAAAATGTACCTGTCCAACTGAAAAGGACAAAATAATATCTTTAAAGTACCTATCTACCTTTCTGAGGTCGGTGCTAGCCAGAAAAATGTATGATGAAAAATATCTCAATAACTTCTGAACCGATTTTGATAAAACTTGGACTATTCCCCAAGTTGGAATTCATCTCAATTAAATCAAACAGAATCATCTCTATTAAATTGACCTTTAATTTTTGAGAAATTCGTGGACAAACATACTTAAACAACAGAAAAAACTTACGAAATTTTGCTCTTTTAAAAAATAACCTTTTTTAATTTCGTTATACCGAAGTTTGCTAATTTCAACGTTAGGTACATTGTCATTTCTTCAACTTAAGTCGCCTAAGTTGGAAATATTGGAATACATCTGATTTAAATCACAAAGAATCATCTCAATATGACTTTTACTTTTTGAGAAATTCGTGGACAAACATACATAAACCATAGCATAAACTTAGGTACTCCTACTTAAAATAAATAAAATGTATCTGTCCAACTGAAAAGGACAAAATATCTTTAAAGTACCTATCTACCTTTCTGAGGTCGGTGCTAGCCAGAAAAATGTATGATGAAAAATATCTCAATAACCTCTGAACCGATTTTGATAAAACTTGGACTATTCCCCAAGTTGGAATTCATCTCAATTAAATCAAACAGAATCATATCTATTAAATTGACCTTTAGTTTTTGAGAAATTCGTGGACAAACATACTTAAACAACAGAAAAAACTTACGAAATTTTGCTGGGTTAAAAAATAACCTTTTTTAATTTCGTTATACCGAAGTTTGCTAATTTCAACGTTATACATTGTCATTTCTTCAACTTAAGTCGCCTTTTTATGAGGAAAGTAGCCATAAAGGTGGAGTCACCATCATCAGATATTTTAATGTTCCCACTGCTGGGCCGCAGGCCTTCCCTGTACGCGGTCAACGGTGGATGCACTTCTCTCACTCAGAGACCTGGTAGAGAGGGCGCAAGAGAGAGGGGAGGTGGTTGTTGCGGTTTCCTTAGACATCAGAAACGCGTTCAACTCACTTCCCTTCTCGGTAATATCAGAGGCCCTCCGTTTTCACGGCCTGCCTCCGTATCTTCTGAAGGTCGTGGAAAGCTACTTGAAGGAGAGGGAGATATTATATCCAGCGGAGGGCGGGGAAATTGTTGCCAGGGAGATGGTGTGCGGTGTTCCACAGGGATCGGTACTGGGTCCGCTCCTGTGGAACATCGGATACGATTGGGTATTGAGGGGGGTTCTTTTGCCCCGGATGGCAGTCGTCTGCTATGCAGATGACACGCTAGTAGTGGTTCGCGGCAAGACATACGAGGACGTGAGGAGGCTGGCAGGAATTGGAGCCTCCCTAGTAACAGAGAGAATCCGCATATTAGGATTGAACGTGGCCATTGAGAAGACGGAAGCGGTGTTTTTTCATGGCCCACGGAGGCGGCCTCCAGCGGGGGCAAACATACGGGTGGATGGGGCGAGGATTCCTCTCCGCCCATGGATAAAATACCTGGGGCTAGTGCTTGACGGACGATGGAAGTTCGACGAGCACTTTCGTCAACTGGCCCCGAAGGTAACGAAGGCGGCAGGGGCATTAGGACGGTTGCTGCCTAACACCAGTGGCCCGGGGGACACATGCCGGAGGCTTTTCGCCGGAGCGCTGAGAAGCATGGCCCTGTACGGGGCGCCAGTCTGGGCTGACAAGCTCAACGATGAAAATCGGAGATGCTTACGTCGGCCACAGAGAGCGATCGCAATTAGGATTGCAAGGGGGTACAGGACCATGTCCTTCAACGCAGCGTGTGCGCTGGCAGGTACACCTCCCTGGGAGTTAGACGCCCAGCTGATGATGGAGGTGTACCAGCAAAGAAAAAGTGCCATAGCTAATGGGGACAGTATGGCCCCAGCAGAGTTGACGGCAGCTCGACGTCGTGCGGATGAGCAGTTGATGGTCCGGTGGGAGGGGCTACTGGATGCGGATCCAGCGGGCAGGCGGACAGCCGAGGCCATCTGCCCAGTATTGAGGCAATGGTGCAGCCGGAAGTACGGGTCGTTGACCTTCAGGCTGGCACAGGTGTTTTCTGGGCATGGATGCTTCGGAAAATACCTGTGTCGGATTGGAAGTGAGGCGACCACACGGTGTCACGATTGCGGCGCTGGGGTGGACAGTGCGGAGCACACCTTACAGGAGTGCCCTGTCTGGTCATCGCAGCGTAGTAATCTGTGCGCTGTGGTAGGAACAGACCTCTCGCTGCCAAGCATGGCTCGTGCCATGCTTGGTAGCGACAGGTCCTGGGATGCGGCAGTCTCTTTTTGCGAGGATGTCGTCTCGCAGAACGAGGCATCGGAGCGGATCCGCGAGCAGGAAGCTCATGCGGATCGGCTCCGACGAAGGCGGGTGGGACGGAGGATGCGGCGCTTTGCGCACCTCATTCCACTTTAGTGGGTGTTGGACCGTGCAGTGCGGGTGACGGCCTGTAGCCAGTCCAGCCGGGTAGTATGGGGGGATGGCCTCGCTTGGTCGGCCTCCTCCCGCCGCGTAGGGGCTCGGGATGCCGGGCCAGCCGTCGGGTCGCAGGAGGAGATTGTCACATCGGACCCTCCACAGTGCGGCTCCTACTGACGGCGGTGAGAGCAAGTAGTGAGGGGTTTAGTGGGTATTCCCCCTTTCTGACCCCCCATCGAGTCCCTGTCGCTGGATGGGGGGTCAGAAAGCGGATAGGTGAGTCCCACATAACCACCGCTCGCACATACCGTACGCGGGCGGGGTATGCGTAAACGCATTCCCCTCACTATAAAAAAAAAAAAAAAAAAAAAAAAAAGGCCTTCCCTGTACGGATGGATAAGGAAAGGAGAGACTTATCTACGGGCCAATATAAACATTATTGTTTCTATAAATTGCGGTCTTCCTGGTTTCGGTAAATAAATATACAGGTTTTTTTTATCAGTGCACAAATTTCAGAAACAGGTCGAAATAAGACAAAATTTTTTTGACTCTTCATACAAATCGGACTGATCACGTGATCGATTTAGTATGGGAAGTCCAGAAATTTTTGTCGTATTTCGACCCATGTTTCTAGGAGAAAGTTGTTAACCGACTTCTAAATCAAAAAGGAGGAGTCTATTCGTCTGTATGTTTTTTTTTGTGTATTTCCACCGATTACTCGAAGACGGCTGAACCGATTGAAATGGTTCAAACGTTATTACATCAGGTTGGTTTCCAAGTTGGTCCCATTTTTTGAAATTTTGAAATCGGTTCAGTAGTTTTCAGGAAATCTTGAAAATAGTGTCGTTTTCGTTACCACTTTATGTGAATTTAATACGTATCTTTAGGCATAACTCCTTTGTTTATAAACCGATTTAGATGATTCTTGTTTTGTTAAAAAGAGGATACCTTAAGGTATTTTAACCGACTTCGCTTGTTAAAACCCGCCCGACTTCAAAGTACTTACGTTATTTATTTGGTGAGGAATTATTTCTTACTTTTTTGATGTGGTTTTTTTGAAGGCGGTTTTATTTTTTTATAAAAATAATTCACTTACCGATTGTGTGTGGATCTTAAAAAATTGTGCACTGTTAATAAAAATATCCTGTAATGTACTCATTGACAGGCGGACAACAAGCGCCCACAATATAATCATTGATTGTTGTATTATCAAATAAAAAAACGCATAGTAAAGAACCTAACTACACAAAATATTCCTTAAATTTTCCTCACGTTTTGTTTGTATTGCTGCCGAAGTGAAATACATCAGTCAATTTATTTTATTTATAATAAATAATAAATAACTTTTTTACATTCACACCAACTGTATCATGGAAAACTTGATAACGGATAAATACATACTTAAATACTTTTTGTTTGTAAATACATACTTAATATACATAGTTAATTTATGTAATATAGACTAAACTTTATCCGGATATTGCTATTAAAACGAGGAACACGGGTGGTGCATACCAAATAATAGGTAATTTAAGAAAGGTCACGTATTTTCCACTGTACAAAAAGTGAACAAAACTGATTCAGGTCTTAAGTACCTACTTAAATTGTTAAAATTATTGAATTAATTAATAATTAATTATTTAAGTTTTAAAGGTGACAAATAACTAACACTTTTTAGGAAAAAAAAACTTGAAATTAAAACCCGCAAACTTAGTACCGCCACTCGATACTAGATGGCGCTACCCGTTAACGACCGGCTCGGCATCTATAATTTGCGTTTAACAACTTCACGAGCTAACTACTCTCTCTCCAGCTTTTTTAATTGCAATCCGAGCGACGATTATAATTAATCACCTTAATCAGCGCATTTGTATTATAATTTAATTTTTCAATCTGAGACTAACTATGACTTGTATGAGGGAATTATTTACATAACTTTCATGATTAGTGTTATTGATGAATGAAAAACCTTTACTATTATATTACTAACAGAGTACCTAGTGAGTAATATTGAAAGATTATTAGAAAAAACTTTTGAAATCTATAAAACAGGTAAACTACCTATAAAATTTGCGGGTTTTCCTCGATTTCCCCTGGATTCCACCATCAGCTCCTAACTTGGTAACAATGTAACCACCTCAGAAGTTTACTCTTTCGAATAAAAAAAGAATCATTGAAATTGGTCAATAGTTCGCGAAGATATTGACGTGTAAAACAGGAACTACCACTCGAAAACTATGTGTTTTTTCAGGATTGTGAAAAAACTACTGAACTGACTACTTTAAATTTTTCATGGGACCACCCATGAACTATTTTCTTTCAGATAAAAAAAGAACTATTAAAATCGGTTAACAACTGGCGAAGTTATGGTAAAACATACATAAAAAAAAATACAGTTGACTTGAGAACCTCCTCCTTTTTTTGAAGTCGGTTAAAAAGAGAGACAATAATGCCAATGATTACCGAATAGAAATACTAGGTACCTAGGTACATTATATGTTTTACCTACTACCTGCGAAAACCTGTAAAAGGTTATAGTCACCTTATAATGTATTTAAGCTTGTATTTAAACCTAATTGTTACTGAAACTCACTTTTTTATTGGAAAACAAAAAACAATAAGATTTAAATGACCACTCTTACTCTTAAGTTTAAACTGAGGGTAATTTTGATCTTTTTAACGATCGGTCGCTGTTAGTTTTCCTTATAAAATAAAATAAATAGAGTCATATTTCAGGGACCTTACCGCGAGCTGTAAAATTTTAAGCGAAATGGCGTTATATACTGTCTCTGTCACCCATTAAAGAATAGACAAAGACAAAGCACAGAATTCGAATCCGAATCCTGATCAACACGAAACAACATTTAGGTATTAAGTAGTATCCGTCAACATCAACAAAAGTAACAAATAAAAAGTGAATAGCTGCAAAAGTTCAAAGACTGTGTCGCAGTTATAACGGGTGTCCCAAAAGTAGGTATAGGATGTCTCAATAAAACGCGAATGGATTGGAATTTCTTCGTAGTTTTATTTTATTTTAAAGAAGAGACTTGTACAATTTTATCTGAATAGAATATCTGCTAAATGGCCGCCACGGGCATTTTTGCTGTGTGCAAGTTTTTCATGACACTTTCACACATTTCGCTGCTAATTTCACACATTTCGCTACTTATTTCACCAATAACTCGGCGAATATTTTGTCTATATTGTCTATGTTTTGTTGATAGTTGGTGTAGACTTTATATTTAACGTAGCCCCAAAGAAAGAAATCCAGTGGCATCAGATGGCAAGATCTCGGAGGCCATTTGACATCACCTCTTCTTGAAATTACGAGATTTTTCGACCTTTCGACGAGTGTTTGTAATTGATCGTGAATTTTCGTTAAATATTTGTAGAACTTCTATGCGCTGTTTTATTGTGAAACGCTCCACGATTAATTTTACATGTGTCAAGATGACGTATGTCAAATTTCAACTCGCCATCTTGAATATTTCGGAAATAGCGCGAAATTCAAATCCTATACCTACTTTTGAGACACCCTTTATATAGAAACACCAGTAAGGAATATTAGAGTTGGCTTGGCTTTACCAACTGGGAGATTTCATTACTTTTTATATAGAAATAGCTTCAGCGAGATTTGACTAGTTTTTTTTTCAGGGTGTTTTTGGTGGGATTTCACTCCTTTTAGCAGAAAGCTTCAGTTTTTTAAACAACAATAGAAGGGGCTAAACATACTGAACACCTTTTGTTAAGGCGACATTTCCATATCTCCCATAGTTTAACAGAGCTCAGAGGGTTCTTCATTAGATATAGGTACCTATATTCCAGATTCTCGAGACCTTAAATTTTTGGATATCATAAGAAAGTAAGCTCAAAGCTCAAAGCTCAAAATTATTTATATACAACATACAGTATATATATTATCAGCTATGTACAATACGAAAAAAGTCCTCGAAATCGTATGAAAAATGTAAGGTACCGCTGAAATAATAAATTCTATATTAGTCACTTTCTGAAACATGCTTTTTCAAAAATATGATGAACGCAGTAAGGAATAGAAGAACAGGAAACCTAAAATTAACAATGACCTCCGTGGTCGAGTCGTGTCCGGCACCGGTTTTCAAGAAGCCGTTACCTCTTAAGACTCGGGTTTGACTCCAGGTTGGGCGGATTTAGGATTGAATATTGAAATAATTGCAAGTGTTGCCGATGATATAACGCTGACATACAAAGCGTGGATACGTTTATATCTAGATAAATAATTGAAAAACAATTTTGTAAAGCAAAACATTTTTCCAACAACAATAAGTATTACAAGTAAAAAAAACAACATTAAAGTAACACGTAGCTGATTAAAAACACATTTCTATTAAACCTTAGTTCTAGTATCGGCGGCACATAAAAGGGTTGTAGCGCGGCGTATCTCTTTGATGTCACAGATTACCTTAGTAAAAAGAACTTTGACGTTCGTATCTTGTTAGACACAGCCATCATTTGCTAACTGGTTCTTGTGACTTGTTAATTGGTTTAATCCAATATTGGTTAATAAACATTATTACTTACTAGAATGCTTTTTTTATTGTATTTGTTTCGATGATGTCTCCTCTTTTTTTTTAACCGACTTCAAAAAAAGGAGTAGACTAGACACAGCCATCATTTGCTAACTGGTTCTTGTGACTTGTTAATTGGTTTAATCCAATATTGGTTAATAAACATTATTACTTACTAGAATGCTTTTTTTTATTGTATTTGTTTCGATGATGTCTCCTCTTTTTTTTTAACCGACTTCAAAAAAAGGAGGAGGTTCTCAGTTCGGTTGAATTTTTTTTTTTTTTTTTTTTTAATGTTTGTTACCTCATAACTTTGTCAATTATAAACCGATTTTAGAAATTCTTTTTGGGTTTGAAAGCATATAGTTACAAATTGGTCCCATTGTTATACGGTCAGGATCTGATGATGGCATCCTGGAGAAATCAAGGGAACTCTTCAAATATTATAGGCACACCTATAGCGATTTTGCTATTTTCTTAAGTAACTCGTGCATTTGCTTTCGGTAAGCACCATTTGGTGAAGAGTAACTGATGATGAAGACCACATATGGCCATCCAAAACATTAATTAAATACTAAATATGTTACAGGCGCAATACGATTCCTTTAAGGTTCATAAGTAATTTTCAAGTATTTGCGACTGGTAGTCATTATCTCACGATGATGAGCTGGTGATGGAAGGTACAACTCCTCAGTTATTAGGAGTTGGAGGATAATTCTTTAAATATCGTTGATACGTAAATATTTGTAGTTGTTACCTTTCAGGTTATTTAGTTAAGCTGATGATGGAAGGTAAAACTCTTTAACGCTTAGGAGTTAAAGTATGTTTTTAAGTACTACAAGCGCAAATAGAACTTTAGGTTGTATTCTTTCAAGTAATTTAGGTTAGCTGATGGTGGAAGGAAACTGCATAACAGTTAAGAGTTGGAGGGTGGTGCTTGTCTGAGTGTTCTAATTTAGATATGGGCTATAGTCGTTTCACATTGAGCTACCCTTGCTCATTATGCGGTTTCTTATAGTAGATTTCTTACACTAAAAAAGGAAAAATAAACAAAATTTTTCAAAAAAATTAAACCGCCTTCAAAACAAAACTGCAAACAAAAACTCATTTCCCAAAAACACGAAAAAGTGAAAAATAAATTGAATCATTCAATTCAAAGTACGAAAGTGCGGGACTTTTTCTAATTAATCTTGAACTTACTGATCTGATTGAAGTCGGTGTCAAGCCGAAAGTAACAAGAACGAATACTTAAAATTCATTTTCATTTCATTTCAAAATAGTGAAACAATAATACACAATATCTCATGCGCAGAGTGGTGTAAATTGTAACCTATCAAATACATATTAATATTAATATCTATTTGGCTTGACACCGACTTCAATCAGATCAGTAAGTTCAAGATTAATTAGAAAAAGTCCCGCACTTTCGTACTTTGAATTGAATGATTCAATTTATTTTTCACTTTTTCGTGTTTTTGGGAAATGAGTTTTTGTTTGCAGTTTTGTTTTGAAGGCGGTTTAATTTTTTTGTTTATCGTACAAATAACTTTATTTGCTTACTAGCTTTTGACCGCGGCTTCGCCCGTGAGAGATTCAGGAAACGGATAACCTTGTGTCATCATCTTTGATGTAAAATTATACAAAATCCTTTCTTTGCTGCGAAGGCCTACTTTAGAATACCTATCACAGCCTTCTCTATTGTCTTCTACAGAAGGTAAATAAATATAGATTTCATAAGAATCACGTCTAAATTGCATGTAATTTTGATTTGCAAAAACATAACCTCAACTAAGTGTATTAATGAATTCCAAGCTTTTTTTAACTTTTGAAACCCCTGTTGTAGTTCTGTTTGTAGATCGTATTCTTTCTCCAACATATGCCAAGGCGGTGCTGCATTCCCGAATGCAAATCTAACAACGATTCTTCGCTAAAAATGGAGATGAAAATGCCTCATTTAAAAAAAACTGCCTTAGATTAAAATAAATCTGTTCGAAGCAGTCAAATTTAAGACAATTTGTATTTTTATTGTGTTGCATGACTGTACTCTGTACCATTAATTTTCCTTCTATCATCATCAGAAATTTGTAATGTCACCACTACTGCTGGGGCACAGAACTTCCTTATGGAAAGATAAAGGAAATCCCGCCTGATGTGGATTGGCGTCCGAAGATCGGAGGAACTCAAGATAATAAGTTTTTAGTCACCCATCATGTGACCGACCATAACGAAAGTAGCTTAACTTCAAGATTCGCTGGCTGATGACCAACCCTTCGAATGTAAACCTACTTAACCTACCCTATTTACAGCAAATAAAGCATTATCTTATTTATTTAAACTTTATTGCACAAAAGGGTACAAAAGGCGGACTTAATGCCATAAGGCATTCTCTACCAGTCAACCAGAGAGCTGGGTACCGAGATCATCAGAGGCGGTGCAAAAATCTGATAGGAGAATAATTTCAAATTAAAATATAAATGTTCTTAAAATCTTATCTTATCTTATCTTATCTGAGCGTGCTAATCACTGCGCCATGGGCTTCTCAGTTGAAGCATAAATTAATTCTAAAATTTTCCTTAGAGAAATCACACATCTATTGTATGTAAGTAACCAAGTTTTGATTTTAGCTTCAAATTCCGCACAATCGAATCTATAAACATTATAAATGTTATAGTGTGTTTGGTTGTTTGTTTGTTTGTCCGTCTTTCATGTCGAAACGGAGCAACGGATCGACGTGATTTTTGGTATGGGGTTAGTTTTGGAGCTGGAGAGTGACAGGCTACTTTTTATCCCGGAAATACATCCCCGCGGGATAACTTAGTGTAGTCTAGTAGTAGATGGTTAGTAATTCATTAACAATCTAATTTGATTCAGTCGTGAAAACAAAATTAACAAACAACCTAATCTTTAGGCTTTAAATTTGTTTTAAGTAATCACAGTGCTGGGAAAAAAAATATAAAAGAAAAGCCAGCCTCGCAAGTACATTTTCAGACAGGAATCGAATCTGTACCCTTAGGAATCCAGTCCGGCGGGGCTGGTGGTATTTTTCATTGTACTCCTTATTTATAACAACTGTCAAAACCTAAAAGCAACAGTTTGATTCGGATAATAGTTTGCCACATTTTGTGCAAAGTCTTTACCAACTTACCTACCTACGAGTAAACCCTTCTCCTTTTAATCTTTGCCACAGAATAAATACTGCCAGTATATAAGTACCATCTTCAAATAAAACGTCGGAACGCGATTATAAGAAAGAAAGAAAAATCATTTATTAACTACACACAAAGTACATAACACAAGACAAATAAAACACACAAGGCATAAGTAAAGAAGTAAAAGGAAAAGAAATAAAGGGTAGATATCAGATCCAGATGTCCCGGGTTCGATTCTCAGCGGGGGTACATATTGTATTCGGTTTGATTGGTGGTAGGGCTTGTTTAAAGTCCGTCTGGCTAGCTACCACCATTCTGACGACATAAAAACGATGTTTTTAGCATTGTTGTGATCTGACAGTTAGAGATATGTTAGCCAATTCCTCAGTAATTGAGGATTCCGGGAGTAGTGTTTTTTTACCACCTTCAGCCTTATCACCACTTAACATCAGATGTGATGAAGGCTAAGTGCTACCCCGTTGTAGGTAAAAAAAGATGGAATTCTGGAAGTATTTATTCTGTGTCTTTGCCCTCAGAATGCAAGCGATGAAGCGACGCATCGCCCGCGCAGCTTTTTATCCTTTCGTCCCTCTCTAACGCACCTCTCGCTCACACCAAACGCACCGCGCCGGTTTTTACTCAAAGCCTTCTGCTCGAAGTTTTTCACGTTCGTTGTCGTTTGCTGTCAAAAGAGGTTGCACTGAATTATTTATTTCTTGTACAAATTTAAGAGTAGTGAGATGTGAATACTTTTTGAATGCACCTTGAAGGATGACAGTTAAAAAATTGTTTATTTATTGGCTGTTTGTGTGGTTTACTAACTATTAAGTCCTACATTTTTAAAGAGCAAATTAAAAATACAATTAAAAATGTAGGACGTAATCGACATTCCCTTGGGAATGTGATATTTCTCCATGATAAAAAGTACCCTATGTTCCTATGTTCCGGCTAATCTCTGAAACGGCTGGACCGATTTTGACGGGACTTTCACTGGCAGGTAGCTGATGTAATAAGGAGTAACTTAGGCTACTTTTTATCTCGATATTCCCACGGAAACGAGAACCAAGCGGGTGAAACCGCGGGCGGCCGCTAGTTTTGGTATATGTACCGTATATAATAATCATATGCATGTAGTAAAAAGCGGTTATTTTAATATTACAAACAGACACTCCAATTTCATTTATTTGTATATTCACTAGGTAGGCACTTCAATAGGTAGTGCATAGGACAAAACAAGTCAAGAAATATAATTTTCATACCGATAATGCAAAAATTACCAACAAAATAAGAGATTATTTATTGTAATTTTTATGAAACAGGCATATTATTCCAATAAAGGACCACAATTCAGTAGTAGATAAGTATCCCAATTTTTTACACAATACTGACTATAAAGTTGAATAACAATTTTCGTATGACTTTAAACTTTTACAAAAGCTGTCTTTGCTCACGAGTAAAAGTTAAGTTAAGTAGCCAGTTGTCTTATTACTTTTTTTATGAAGACCGATTCTATGGCAATCAGAAAAAATTTAAAAAATATCAGTTTTAACAATCCGTTTCGAATATTACGCCAAAAAACGTTTTTTTTATTAAAACATAGGTAAAACACATGTGTGTTTTTAAATTAAAATCTAAAGTTTGCCATAAAATTTTATTCTGTAGATCTGGGGCATACCGTAGAGATCTAAAGTGTCCGGGACAACCTCCTCTATTGCGTTTGATCCACTACTTACAGGGTCACCCTGTATAGTACCTATAAGGCGATACTCGGAAAAAATGTGCTGAAGCGAGATAGCAATGAGAAAACGACGCGCGCGGGAGCGAGACCGATTTTGCAGATTAGGCAAAAAAACACAAAATCACTTCGTATTAAAAAACTACAGCGATTTTTAAAAAAAATGCTTCTATACGATCCTCAATATAATTGGTGTCCACTAATTAAACCAATTTCCAATAGTGTTAGTAACCCCATTTAAGAATAATCTTCACTTTTCGTATTTTTAGAGGTCTTTTCGAAAAGAAAAAGTGTCGAGGCAAAATCATAAAATCGTGTTTTTGAAACTATACGATTCTAGATAAAGGTATGAAGAAATATATATCTTATTACCAGATTTGTAACCACTGTAACCGTCCTATAGTTTTAAATCAAAAAGTCCATATTTTTCCGAGTAGCGCCTGCCCTATAATATGACGCTCATTATTATTACTTAGGTATATTTTATCCACAACGGGGTAGCACTTAACTATTATTTATTCTGTGACTTAGCCTTCATCACACGATGTTAAGTGGTAATAAGGTTGAAGGTGAAAGCGCACTACTCGCGGAATCCTCAATCACTGAGGAACTAGCTATCTTATCTCTAACTGCCGGAAAACAATCATACTGAAAACATCATTGTTATGGCGTTAGACTTAGATAAGATGGTAGTAGCTAGCCAGGCGGACTAAGAACAAGTCCTACTACCACCAACCAAATTGCTGCCAATCAACAATTTGCTATTACCAACAACCAGATTTTTGCCAATCAAACAATTTGCTATTGCAAGGTCTAATCCAGAGCTTTCTTTAACAGTGTAGCCTTGGGGAATGCGCCAATAGTTTCTAGTCTCATTATCATTTAATTGAAATTTAGTTGCTCCGGCCTATAGTTGTGACGTAACAATGACGTCAGATTGTCACACGAGGTTAACTGAGGTGCGAATATAAGCTTGTTAGCAAATTAGGGGTAGGGGGATGTAATATAAATGTTAAATGGATGCGGTAGTTGCCTAATTCAGTAGTAGAGATTTTCTGTAAAAAATCTTCTTACAGGAGTAGTAAACTTTGAAGTTTTATTATCCACTAGTATTCCGCCCGCGGCCGCGTGAACCACACGATGTTATCAAACATTAATGTGATATTTATCCGGGATAAAAGTAGCCTATGTAACCCTCCAGTTCTCAAACTATCTCCAAACCAAAAAACACAACGATTCGTTGCTCCGTTTTGACGTGAAAGAAGGACAAACAAACAAAGACACTTTTACATCCTACTAATATTATAAATGTGAAAGTTTAGATGTTTGTATCACGCCAAATCGGCTGAACGGATATGGCTGAAATTTGGGACACACATACTTTGTAGCCTGGAGAGGAACATATATGCTACTTTTTATCCCGTAAAAATGTCGCATACCCGTGGGATAACGTCGTGTAGTCTACGCGGGCGAAACCGCGGGCGGAAAACTAGTTTATAATATTATTTATTTATTTATACATTTAGCACACACACAATAAAATAAAAAAAGAAATACGTAATCAAGAGTATTATTGTACAGCGGCACGGCTTATTTCATAATGAAATTTCTTCCAGCCGGCCCGGTCTGTCTGTTAATTTTATTTTGCCACATCCATTTTCTAAATCTCTCATCCCAAAAATCAAATCCCGCTATTAAGGGCTCTCACACCCCTCAAGTTAGTGTTGTGATGTGTCTGCCCCCGGCGCGTGTCGCGGCCCTAACGCTCCTTTTGATCTCCAACCAGATAGAATTGCATTATTCTAATAGGAGATTAATTTGTATTATTGTATTGACTAAGCTTTAGTTGGGGAAATGTTGATGGAGTAATTGGATAATTACTTGATTCTACTATGGATGAAGCAATGCGGTTTTTTATAAGTTTCTTAGTTAAACATCAATCTAGCGGCTAGATTCTAGCCCATGTTTTTTTATCTACAACGTGGTAGCATTTAGCCTTCATTAAACCTGACCCCTAACACTTGAAACAAATTAATAAAATCCGTACTATTATTATACTATACTATAGTACTAGCGGCCGCCCGCGTTTTCACCCGCGTGGTTCCCGTTCCCGTGGGAATATCGGGATAAAAAGTACATATAAACCTTCCTTTTAAATCACTCTATCTATTAAAAAAAACACATCAAAATCCGTTGCGTAGTTTCAAAGATTTAAGCATACAAAGGGACATAGGGACAGAGAAAGCGACTTTGTTTTATACTATGTAGTGATATACTACTTCCTACTAATCCTACTTAATATTATAAATGTGAAAGTTTAGATGTTTGGATGTTTGTTTGTTTGTTACAAACGAAGCGCCTTGAAGATCTCGAAGCAAAACGACAAGTTCGCAAGACTCGACCAAAGCTTATTTACAATTACACTTGCAATGCTTCAGGCCAGCTGTTTTGTGCGTCTTGTGACCGGACCTTTAAGTCCAAGTTTGGTTTTGCCAGTCATATTCGTGCCTATCATAAGGACCAGTTGAGCACGTAGGAGTCGCCGTCACCGGACACGGTGTGGAGGACATGATGATGATGTTTGTTACTCAATCACGCCAAAACGGCTGAACGAATTTGGCTGAAATTTGGATACTTTGTAGCCTGGAGAGGAACATAGGCTACTTTTTATCCTGGAAAAATATCATATTCCGGCGAGATAACGTCGTCGTGTAGTATGAGCGGGCGAAGCCGCGGGCGGAAAGCTAGTAATATTATAAGTGTCTATTTTTCACGTCCAAACGGAGCAACAGATCAACGTGATTTTTGGTAAGGGGGCTGGAGAGAGACATAGGCTAAGTACTTTTGATCCCGGAAAAATATCTCCTCAACACCACATCTCTCAAGCGTCAATTCTTCTTCAAGCGTTCTGTACCCCTAGTGTAAGTTTTTATGTCAAGCAAACGCAAACTATTTCGAATGCGTATTAATGTCAATTTGTATGAAAACTATATAAGCGCGCTACTCGCCGCTAGAGGCGCTTATACAGTTTTCATACAAATTGACATTAATACGCATTCGAAATAGTTTGCGTTTTTTGACATAAAAACTTACACTACGGGCACTGTAGTGTTAGCGAGTGTGTGGTGTGTTTAAATTTTATGTCAAAAATTATTATGTTAGCATCTTGTTCAATATTATAGAAGTGAGAGTTACTTGACCAACTCTCACTTCTATAATATTGTCAATGCATCGTTAGTGCATATATCGCGTGGCTCATATTATTCCAGTTGGTTTGGTGTGAATAGGAATGAATAGGGATGAATAGCTGATCGGATTGAGCCCTTCGCGATTCGGTGGGTAGGGTGGGAAATGTTGGAAAGAAAGGTATTTCTATCACTACTTTTCGGAATAAAATGGATAAAGTGTCTTTTGATAAAAATATACGACATCAAGTTACTTTTTTAACCGACTTCAAAAAAAAAGGAGGAGGTTCTCAAGTCGTCTGTTTTTTTTATGTATGTTCCACGATATCTCCGCCAATTGAGAACCGATTCCGATAATTCTTTTTTTATAGCATAGACCAAAGTTTCAATTTGATCCCATGAAAAATTTACAGTAATCAGACCAGAAGTTTTTTCAGAACCCTGAAAAAAACACATTGTTATCGTCTGGTAGTTCCTGCTTTACGCTTTAAGGCGATACTCGGAAAAATTATGCTAAAGCGAGATAGCAATGAGAAAACGACGCGCGCGGGAGCGAGACCGATTTTGCCGATTACGCAAAAAAAAACACAAAATCACTTCGTATTCAAAAACTATAGCGATTTTTTAAAAATGCTTCTATACGATCCTAAATATTATTGGTTTTCACTAATTAAACCAATTTTCAATAGTATATGTATCCCCATTTAAGAATAATCTTGATATTTCTTATTTTTTAGAGGTATTTTCGAAAATAAAAAGTGTCGAGCCAAAATCATAAAATCGTGTTTCTGAAACTATACGATTCTAGATAAAGGTATGAAGAAATATATATCTTACTAGCTGTGCCCGCGCGACTTCGTTCGCGTGGAATAGTGACTTTCGGCAGCATTTTTCATTTTTTTAGCTAATAAGGTTTTTCGTTTTTTGTGTATTTATTTTATATATATTAGTTTAGCACTATGGTACATATTAACACATTAAAAAAATATTTCACATAGCCTTCCGCCCGCGGTTTCGCCCGCCGTTATCTCGAGGGAAAGTTATATTTTCCCGGGATATCAATTAGTCTTTGTCACTCTCTAGCTTCTAAAAAACACGCCGATCCGTTGCTCCGTTTTGACGTGAAAGACGGATATACAAACAATACAAACAGTAGGTATGTCAAAAGAAAGAACTTATCACGCTGAACAACTTCTCTTAAGATGCTATCTCATATAGTTTAACCTGGCTGCTAGGGTTCCACATCAGCTGGCCTAGCATGAACGGCTTTTATCATGCGATATGATATAGCACGTCATGCTGTCTTGCTTACCTACCCCACTAAGGTGGAAGCAAGACAGCAATACATGCTATATCATATCGCGTGATATAATGATGGTAATGCTAGCCAGGCAGGTGTACCAAGACCTTTAAACTTTGTACGTCAATAGAAAATGCTCATCACATTTAACACTTTTCCATAAGACGGTATTTTTATATCTCTCATAGTTTGGCTGGACTGCTATGGTTCCACATCGGCCATTTCGATCTTCTAAATAAATTATAGCCTACCAATAAGTTGGCCACAACTAATAGCTATATAACAAAAAAGTTTCATTAAAATCCGTTCAGTAGTTTTTGTCTGAAACGTGGACAACAGACAGACAGACAAAAAATTCAAAAACTATATTTTTGGTATCTGTTCCGTTTAAGAAGATCCTTGGTAGTATTTATTTTTAATTCTTTTCAATGTATACGGCCCCTGTACCGGCAAAAAAATATGGATATGGACATGGGCTTCATTTGACATTTGATGCCCATATTTTGTGCTTTTAAGGGCATAATATGGGCTATAAATGTCAAATGAAGCCCTAATTTTTAGCCGGAAGCCCCCTGAATAGAATCGCATACAGTTTTATAATAAGTATGAATTATTTTATTTATTTACTTAATATACACGGTAGTTTTTTTATCACCCAGGATAAAATTAAAAAGATTATTCTGCTCATGAAAACAAACAATTTTTATTATGGGACCAACACTAAAATCGCAAAAAAAACAGCTATTCCATACAAAAGTGCAAAAATATTTAATCAAAATGTATGGAACAGCTGATATTTTTTCGCGATTTCAGAGTTGGTCCTGTAATAAAAGTTGTTTGTTTTCATGAGTAAAATAATCCCTAAAAATTTCCGGGGTGATAAAAAAATACCGTGTAATACATAAACAGTACCTACGTATTAACACATTATAAATTTATATCACATAGCCTTCCGCCCGCGGTTTTGCCGCGTGTACTACACGACGTTTTTCCGAGGGAATGTGATATTTTTCCGGGATAAAATTAGCCTATGGGACTCTCTAGCTCTTAAACTATCCACATACTAAAAAAAACCAGGTCGATCCGTTGCTCCGTTTTGACGTGAAAGACGGACATACAAACAAACACTCTTTCACATTTATAATATTAGTATATATTGTATGTCAAAAGAAAATAGGTACTTATCACGCTGAACACTATTAACCAATTTCGATGATTCTTTTTTCATTTGAAAGAGTATACTCCTGAGGTGATTCCATTGTAACCAAATCAGGATCTGATGGTGAAATCCAGGGGAAATTAAGGAAAACTCGCAAGTTTTATAGATATTTTACGTGTTTTATATATTTTTTTAAGTTTTTCAAGTATTTGCATCATCTCATGATAATGAGCTTGTGATGGAAGGTACAACTCCTCAATGGTTAGGAGTTGGTGGATGTATTTCTAAATATCATTAATACGTAAAGATTTGTAGTTGTAATATTTATGGTTATTTAGGTGAGCTGATGATGAAATGTAAAACTCCTTAACGCTTAGGAGTAAGAGCACGTTTTTTAAGTACCACATGCACGAATAGACCTTTAGTTGTATTCTTTCAAGTAATTTAGGTAAGCTGATGGTGGAAGCCATAAGGTCTCATAAGAAGGCTCAAGGTTACCCAGCGAGCAATGGAGAGAGCGATGGTTGGTATTTCCCTGCTCGATCGAATCAGAAATGATGAGATCCGCAGGAGAACTAAAACGACCGACATCGCTCGAAGGATTGCTCAGTTGAAGTGGCAGTGGGCGGGACACATAGCGCGGAGAACCGATGGCCGTTGGGGCGGAAAGGTTCTCGAATGGCGACCGCGAACCGGACGACGTTCCATGGGCAGGCCCCCTACAAGGTGGACCGACGATCTGGTCAGGGTCGCGGGAAGTCGCTGGATGCGGGCAGCGCTGGACAGATCGTTGTGGAGATCCTTGGGGGAGGCCTATGCCCAGCAGTGGGCGTCGTACGGCTGAAATGATGATGATGATGATGATGATGATGATGATGGTAGAAGCCAGTGGAAGGTTAAACTGCATAAAAGTTAAAAGTTGGAAAGCCGAGCTTGTCTTGGTGTTCTAATCTAGATATGGACAACCATTGGACACAGTTCTATCGTTGCACTTTACGGTACACTTGCTCATTATATGGTATCATCTTAAGGTAGCTTTATTACACTAAAAATGGGAAAATAAATAATTTTTTTTCAAAAAAATTAAACCGCCTTCAAAACGAAAAACTGTAAACAAAAACTCACTTCCCAAAACACGTAAAAATAAAAATAAATTGAACGAAAATGCTCGACTTTTTTTAACTAATCTTGGAACTTACTGATCTGTTTAAAGTCGGTGTCAAGCCGAAAGTAAAATAAATAAAAATAAAATGCTGGTCCCATGCGCGGAGTGATGTGAATTGTAACCCATCAAATACATATTTAGGACTTGACACCGACTTCAAACAGTACCCCTAGTGTAAGTTTTTATGTCAAGCAAACGCAAACTATTTCGATTCCGTATTTATGTCAATTTGTATGAAAACTATATAAGCGCGCTACTCGCCGCTAGAGGCGCTAATACAGTTTTCATACAAATATTGGCATAAATACGGAATCGAAATAGTTTGCGTTTTTTGACATAAAAACTTACACTGTACCCCGAGTGTAAGTTTTTATGTCAAGCAAACGCAAACTATTTCGAATGCGTATTAATGTCAATTTGTATGAAAACTATATAAGCGCGCTACTCGCCGCTAGAGGCGCTAATACAGTTTTCATACAAATTGACATTAATACGCATTCGAAATAGTTTGCGTTTTTTGACATAAAAACTTACACTACGGGCACTGGACACAGTAAGTACAACACAGTAAGTTGAAAGACTAGTTAAAAAAGTCGAGCATTTTTCTTGAAACAGTTTCATTTTGATAATATTTATGGAAACTTGTACTGAACTGATTCTAAAAATTCTTTCACTATTATGAAACTACATTCTTTCTGAGCGACATAGACTATATTATATCCCGATATTCCCATGGGAACGGATACCACGCGGGCAAAACCGCGGGGAGTCTCTAGTTATTTATAAATCATCAAAGCAAACAAGACGTTCCACGAATCTCGCTTGTTAATTAATAAAAAAACACATGTTGCATTCTCGATATTATTATCATTATTGCTTCCAAAATAAGAATGACATTTTGTTGCGTGTCATTTGGATATTTTAATCAACTGTTTATTTTAAGAATAATAATATTTAATCGACGGCGCGGCGGCTTTGGTGCAGTGTTCGAGTATTGGGATGCCAAAAATGTTGTCATGGGTTGGATTGGAACCCATGCATCTACAGCACTAAAATCTATAATGTATAAAAATCAATGTTTGTCTTCTATAGGCCTTCCGAAACCAAGGACCAGATGCACGTTTGTATAAAAACTGCACTTTGACCAAGTTCCGGTGAAAAATTTAAAATGAAGTAAGTATTAGAAAAAGTCGACTCGTCTCACAACTAACTCCGATGGGACTCAAACCCACGACCTTTCACTGTCCGGGCGAATGCTCTAACCACTGAGCCACAGAATATAATAAAATAGTACTAACGTAACTGAGCTACGGAGTCGCAGGGAGAAGCGACGAAATTATCTAATACTTCCTAACGGGTGTGTAATACATATACTTATGATATAACAACATTTTGTATAATACTCACAAAATATAACAACACATTACATAAAATCATTTCATATAACGTTCATTTTGTATAATCAACGAATGATATAAATTCAAAATATATAATTTAAAACCGTATAATGAACATTTGATATAAAAACGTTTCATATAATAAACATTTACTATAACACTTACATTGTATAATATTTAAAAACATAAAAGTTATATAACATAACAACATTTCATATAACGTTCATTTAGTATAATCAACGAATAACTATTTCTGGCGCTTCGCCGGCCGCTGGCGCGGCACGCTCGCTTCGCTCGCTCGGCTCGCGCTGTTTTGTTCACAGTTCTAACCTAACCTAACTGCAAAAATGAAAAAATAAAGACTTCCCCATATTGGCGGGAAGACTTTCTTTTTCTTTTTTATATACGTGGCAGTGGCATCACAGTGACTTTAGCATAGATCGTAGTCCATAATGCTCTTGAAATACTTAGAAAACTCATTAACTTTGCCTAGTTTTATTAATTTAGTAATTTAATATGGATAATATGTACAAAATTGAAGAAACAGAATGAAATAACAAGTTTATTTAACGAAGTTTAATTGCGTGTGTGACTCATTGTGACTGTTTACCTGACGACCTTTGTCTTAGAGTCTGAGACTTAGACGAAGATTTTACTTTATGCACTAGAGCATAAAAAGCGATTTTATGCAGCCTATACCCAACATAAACACGAACTTTACGAGCATGAGAAGTGAAAAATATTTTTGTTGGCCTGAGTGTTTTTCGTTATTATTATTGACTACCTCTGTCTCCGAGTGGTGTTACGCACCGGTTTTCAAAGCTCCAATATTTCAGAGGTCCTGGGTTCTATCCCCGGGCGGGTAAATAAGTATATTAAAAACGATGTTTTCAATATTTTCTCGCGTCTGGGTGTATGTGGTAATACCCGTCGTTGTTTCCAATGTGTACCTATGTGAGTGTCCAATATTTATCATTAGGTATTATTATGTATGTATGTATGTAGGTACTACATAGGTAATACTATGGTACCATTGTGCCATCGTCGTCGCACCAAAGATATCTTCCAATTACATCAATTCAATACTCTTTAATCAAATAACTACCTTATTACTAGAATAACAGCCTATATAAAATGAAAATCCAAATTTTCAAAATAGTTACAGTCCACATATTATAGTCACAAACTAATAATTACTCACTTACCGACTGTATACTTATTTCAAACAATTACGAAATCTAATTGGCCCATACGAGTTTAGAATTCTCGTTCTTTCCTATGATTGGACCGATCCGTTTTACAAAAGCAACCGAAATAATAAGAACTGTTTAAACTTATAAAAGAAAGGAAACCAAATATCTTTTTAGGTTGGTTTTTATAACCAGTTTAAAAAGAGCTGTAGCTTCAAATACGCATTTATGTATTCAAAAGTCTTTTTGATCTGGTTTTCTCTATATCCAAGTCGGTAAAGCCCCTTTTTTTTCAAACAAAATGTAAGGAAAACAGCATTTACTTTACAGGAAACGTATAGATATCCTGTATTGGGTAAAGTCGACTTCAAAATATTAAGTATAATGTACTTACATATAAATAAGGTATCTACTTTTAAAAGATACAAATACAAGGTGTTTCAAGGTTGTTCAAAAAGAAATCAAACAAACGATCAAACGTCTGAGGAACATAGGTCAAAATTAGAGTTTTTTTGCTTTCCCATACAAATGCTCTGGGGGCCAAGTCTGCTAACGTTAAGTCACAATCGTGTTTCAATTGTAGTTCACTTGTAGTGCTTTTTTTCACACTAGCTACAAGAAATATGTACTTTTTTCACAATACTATTGATGGTCACACCACACACTACATTCACATCACATCATACTGTCATAATTCTTGTAACTAGTGTTTAAAAAAGCACTACAACTGAACTACAATTGAAACACGGTTGAGACACGATTGTGACTTAACGTTAGCAGGCTTGGCCCCCTGTTCACAAAGCAACTTTAGCGAGTAGGGCAGGCGTACCGGTTTTGGCCACTTTTTGCTCTAAAAGTTTTCTAAACAACTTTTAGCCATTTTTGATAAAAGCAATTAAAATAAGGTATTTTAAGGTAATAATAACAACCGTTAGAATTCCTTATGTCATAAGATTTTTTTTCAATAAATTCCATTTTCTGTTTGAAAAAATGTTTTGTATGAAAATTTTAAATAATTGTTTTGGGTGAAATACTTTATAAACCTTTGTTTTTTACAATTAAATTGTTGTTTTGCAATTGACTGGTTTCTACCGCATTAGAATATATTGATTTTTCCTGGGTCTAGTTTTGATTTTTCGCAATACTTACAAAAGTTTAACTATCAGTAAGTGGCCAAAACCGGTACATTTGGTACCTCTCACACATTGTGTGTAATATAAAAAAAAATTACTTTTATAAATTTGAAAAATGGACCTTTGAAGGTAGATAAATTATCTATAATTTAAGATATTGGGTGGTAGGAAAATATTGACGATTCATAAAGTACATATTTATTATGTCTAAGTGAATAAAGAATATTTTTATCTTTATCTTTATCTTTATATAATTTGTGTCTTAAATACCTAAGACCATTTAGTACTTAGTGCTTAAAATTCAAAAATCCTTAAAGTGGCCACAAAGGGTACCTCTGCCCTATATAAAAGATATCGCTATTTATACTCGTACAAACCAAGCTGACAATTAATTTACAAAAACCAGCCTTTTTACCTACGCACTAAGGTCTATCGAGGTCTGCAAAGTCTGATGTCCCGTCTTGTGTACTTAAAACAGTACCTATGTTATTTATAGGTAATTACCCCATTTAGTGATTAGTTATACTGTAGTACGCAATTAGCGTATTTAAAATAAGTAGATATAGTTACAAGTTGAAATGAATTGTCCTATTAGAAGACGTAGGGTGTGAATTTTTCATAGTTCTAATACGACATTTGTGTGATAATGATGTACAATTTGTGGAAACCAAATGTTGAGTAGAAAATTATACCTAGCTATAAAAATAAATAAATAAGTATTTTCTTAAAATCACACCAATTATCTTAGCCCATAGCACAGATAATATAAACTATACTAGTCCCATAGTAAATTTCGTTAGAAACTGTGTCTACGTGAACTTGATAACGGATAAATATATACTTACTTAAATACTTTTTTTTGTAAATACATACTTAATATACATAGAAAACACCCAGACCAAGACAAAAAGACATGTTCATGCACACAAATATTTGTCTTGTTCGGGAATCGAACCCGAGACCTCTGGCGCAGAAGGCAGGTAGCTGACCCCTGCGCCAAAATAACAAATCTTGGAAAAATTATGAAACAAAATACCACTTTAGCCCTATAACTGTAAGTAGCCTTCAGGCGGGATTCGAACCCCCGGGATTCCTGCCCGATGCTCTGACTTACTAAGCTACCGAAAGATAAACTGAAAAACTAAAAGACTAAACTGAAGATACTGAAAGATCAACAGGCTTCAACACTTAATATTGCAGTATAATTTTATAATGTTATGTAGTTGTCTGCCCAAAGATTTTCGACAAAATAGCGGCCAAATTTCGCAGATATGTGAATTGAATGAAACCTTTAATGAACAAAATCTCAACCTTTTTGACTACCTAACCTCTAAGCCGTTGCATGCAATAACAAAAATCGTCAAACAATAAAAAAAACCGGAAAGATGTCGAACCGACTCATAATTACTACAAACAAACAAAAACTATTCGGAATTATAGGACCAAATTATAGTCGAAAGAGTATAATTTTTGGGCGCCGTGAATCGGCCAGTGTCATTTTTTCGGTGAAAAAAACCTTCGGCAAAAAGTTCGGTAATCGGTTTTACGGCGATTAGGACGATTTCGGTGTAAAATTTAATGATATGCCGGTGCATTGGCAGGGCTAAACTGGACTGATAAATATTTATTTTATATACAAGCTGATGTCTGTGCGTTCAGTTGGACTTTGATAACGTTAGCCCTTTCTTACACGGCGCTACTCGAAACTGACCAAGCCAGTTAAGTCATTAAAGTTACAAAATAATAAGTGACACGAAGATTTGTAAACGGTGCTATCAAATTTAGTTGAAACCCTACACGAAACGTCATAAACGTCATTCTCGTCTACTAGCACCGCCAATTCATTTATTTTTAACCGACTTCTAAATCAAAAAGGAGGAGGTTCTCTATTCGTCTGTATGTTTGTTTTTTTTTGTGTATGTCCACCGATTATTCGAAGACGGATGGACCGATTGAAATGATTGAAACGTTACTACATCAGGTTGGTGCTCAAGTTGGTCCCATTTTTTTGAAATTTTGAAATCGGTTCAGTAGTTTTCAGGAAATCTTGAAAATACTGTCGTTTTCGTTACCACTTTATGTGAATTTAATACGTATCTTTAGGCATAACTCCTTTGTTTATAAACCGATTTAGATGATTCTTGTTTTGTTAAAAATGGGATACCTCAAGGTATTTTAACCGACTTCAAAAAAGGAGGTTTTCAGTTTGATCACATACCTATTTACCAGAATACAAGTAAATTGCCTGCACGATGCACTAAAAAGAGTGAAATAAAAATTATTTAAAAAAAAACCGCCTTCAAAAAAATCACATCAAAAAAGTAAGAACTAGTTCCTCACCAAATAAATAACGTAAGTACTTTGAAGTCGGGCGGGTTTTAACAAAAACAACAAAAAATCGTACATGTTTCACGCCCGACTTCAAAGTACTTTTGTTGTAATTTTTTTGAAGGCGGTTTTATTATACGTAAACCAGATCAATATTTTAAAAAAGAAAACAACCATGCCCTCTTAAATTGTCTCTAATATTTTTTTAATAACTCTTCAACAGTTTTCATCCTTTCTATAAGTTTTAAAATAGCGGCCAGAAATTGGTACCTATTTAAGTAAATATTTTGAGACCCTGGGAAGGATTATAATAGACTACTTACTTTTACTTTTTACCACAGGAAAGTATCATTACTCCCACGGGAAAACCAGTAGGGAGGTATTATTTGTTTGTCCGTCTTTCACGTCAAAACGGAGCAACGGATCAATGTGATTTTTGGTACGGGGTTAGATTTGGAGCTGGAAAGTGATGTAGTTTATCCCGGAAAATATCACATTCCCTGAGGATAATGTAGTGTAGTACACGCGGGCTAAGCCGCGGGCGGAAAGCTAGTATGACCATACGTATTTTTTTAAAGTGTAAGTGAGACGGAAGACAGCCACTGTGTAATTTATGGTCACAAAAAAGTGTTAGTACTGCACTCTCCAGTTACCTCAGTATTAAGTCTAGCTCCATGTGTCCAACCATAGCGGTGCTGGCGGCTGAAGGTATGTCACGTATAGAAATAGGCCTTCGATCAACCATACCACCTAGTTCTAGGGCCTATTACATTTTAGTTGACTCGATGTTGTACTTTTGTATGGAACAGCAGATTTATCTTGCGTTTCCGTGGTTGGCCCCATAGTAATAATTGTTCGTATTGATGGACACTAACATCCCCTAAAATCTTTGTACTAATTAAAATTTAGAGGTGTATAAAGTTCTAGCCTAAGTTTAGTGCGAGTTACTAATTTATTTTAATTTTCTTGTGGAAGGAAAAAAAAACAGACTAAAAAATATAAAAAAACCTTAAAAAACCAGATCACATTCCAAAAGCTGTAATTTAGACTCTACTTGCAATACAACGTCATGTACGTGAGTACAGGTGACGAAAAAAGTGTCGCCTTTTTTTTTACATAAAACTAAGCAGGCATTTGACCACCATCTTGTTTATTAACAGGTGTGGTCTAGGATGTGGCATGCTTGCCCAGGAGATGCCTGTTCACTCTGGCCTTGAAGAGACCAAGGTTGTAGTTATCGGAGAACACATAAGCAGGCAACGCATTCCATTCGTTAGCGGTTAGCATAAGAAACGAATCTGCGAAGCGCTTAGTACGGTCAGGTGGAATGTCAACAATCTAAAGGTGATTAAGCAATATTGTAGCAAATCATTATCAGACTCCGTGGCCAAGTGGCGTACGCACCGGTTTCACTAATATAAAAAACTATTTTTGAAATAGATCACTTTCCTAAGGCCCCCACAAAACATTTTCATGTAAAATGTTGCCAAAGACGAGACCGTGGCTTGCACTATCCAACATTTATCAGATCTCATGCAGAGCCAAGCTTCTAACTCTAAATTCCTAACTTCACAAACTCTACACCTTAGCCAAAATATGTGGCGTGGCTGTTTCGCTACCATCACATGGGTTCATGGTGAAAAAAGTAATTAACAGTTTATTACTTTTCTGATAAACAATAGTTCTTGCGGTATCCGTTTCGCGTGTTTCTCCATTCCGCGAGCGACCCCGGAACGTGTAAATGTGATGGTGTCTAATATTTATTTCTTTATAAAATTAGGAAGTTAATACTTTCGCAGAAGGCATGCCTTCCGCCCAAGGTCTCGCCCACGTGGATGACACGACAATATCCCGCGGGAATGTGAATTTTCCGTGATAAAAGTAGCCTTGTCACTCTCCAGCTTCCAAATATCCAAACTATACTCATACCAAAAACCACGTCGTTGCGTTGCTCCGCTTTGACGTGAAAGACCGACAAACAAAAAAACACATTTTCATATTAATAATATTAGTATGTCAACCTAAAAAAGTTACAACCAGAGATTAAGATTTCCATAATTCTTCTTCAGTAAGAGATAGGCTTACTATAGATCTGTTACTAGGCCATTTCCCGTCATCTAAAAGAAATAACTAGGCAACAAATACAGGGTGTTAGGGGCACCGTTGCAAAAACTTTAACCATGGCTTCAGGCCATCATGCTGAACAACGCACAGCAAGAATTATTGTCGGAAATGAAAAAAATATTTCGACTCTCCATACAAAATGTCCCGATTAGTTGATAAATTTGTATGAAAAGTCGATTTTTTTTTCATTTCCGACAAAAAAGTTCTTGCTGTACGTTGTTCAGCATGATGGTCTGAAGCCATGGTTAAAGTTTTTGCAATTTGCATTAAAATCGGCTGTTAAACTATTGAAATTCCGTGAGTATCAAAAATTAAAGCAAATATCAATTTTGTTCATGATATTACCAAAGATGTCACTGGTCACGAATCGCTAAGCCAACCGCAAGATCTAGACGCGACGGACAGATGCGCGGACAAAATTACATGTTTTATTATTACACAGCCTTTGAGAGCAAGACAGCCAGTATTAAACGCATAAGAGCGAGCGGGATGGACAGTCTCGCCTTCGAAACCAAGATTATGCTTGTCATAATTTTCTTCGGTTTGCGGTTATTTATTGATCGAATTTTTTGTGGAAGATATTTTTCTGTTCGTTGAAAATATTTGGAGTAGTGTGTTACTGGCGGTTACCATGACAGCCTTGGACAAATTAAAAAGGATATGGTACCTAGAACCGCAACATTACTAAGGCTACCAAACCCAGACTAGTAAGAGCTCTCGTCTTCACCATATTCCTATATGCCTCCGAGACAAGGCTCTACGGGAAAGCGAGAAGAAGAGAATAGACGCTCTCGAAATGTGGTGCTGGAGAAGAATGCTTGGAGTATCGTGGACAGAATTTCGAACTAATGTCTCCATACTCCAAGAACTCGGCATCAAGCAGCGTCAGTGGCGTAGTGTGCCTTGACGGGGCCACAGAATAAATAATAGTGCTAAGGCACAGAAGACTCACTCTGCAAGCTCATTCAAATAATAATAAATCTTTCTGCGTGGAAATAAAGTCCAATTCCGGTTGCTTTGTCATCGCTTGCCTACTGTTATAATAACCTAGAGTTCGCGCATGCAAGGAAAACTGTACCCAATAGCTACGCGCGAGCGTTTCTATTTCTATGAATGCCTCAAACAGCTCGCTCGCTGGTTAGGGTTGCGAGCGACTTGCGAGTTCGGTTTTGTTGTTTCATTTGTTCTTTCTTTTATTTAGACACCCGTAAACACAACAGTATCTTATATACGGATTATAAGAACGTTTAGTAGTCATTGTTCAGTGCACAAAAATCACAGAAATGATCGATCGTATTACGCGCGAACGTGGAGCGTACGAGCCGAGCGGCATCCTTCTGCCATTCGCCTGCCCGGCAGGCGCGCCGGCCGAACGTACCTAAACTGCGGAGTGACACCCCCCTGACGGGGCCCCGTATAAAAATTTGTTTGGGTGCCCATAAGAATGGTAAAGATTTCTAACAAAAGAAAAAAAATGCTTGCATAAAATTAAAAGGAATATTTATTCATCATAATTATCTATCTGTCACTTTTTCCAAAATTTTTACAAAAAATTCTAATTAAATTGCCTTTTTTTCAGCAAACTGATTTATTATATCATTTACAGCTGATGATGACTTTTGTTTTTCTAAAGTTTCTGCCTCTATATGGACAATAGTGACAGGTCTGACAGGCGTTCTTGTCCCATCGAAGTTTTTATAAATTTTTGCTTACGCCCGTTGGGGGACCCTGTGACCCGGGGGCCCCGTATAATTGATACGGCAGATACGGCGGTAGCTACGCCCCTGAGCAGCGTCTCAACTTTACTGTACAAGCTCGCATCCTAACATTCTTTGGGCACGTGTCGCGACATCGATCGAGCGTCTGGTGGTACAGGGCAAAGTAGAGGGCACCTGACCGCGTGGCAGATCACCAATGAGATGGACAAACCAAATCAAAGCAGCTGTAAACGAAGATCTACACGTGTGCAATAGGAGGACGGCTACCAGCGAGGAATGGCGGAGAATTATGAAGCGGGTCACAACAAACACTTAGAGCCAACGCGCACTTGTGATTTTTAGTCGACCGATAGTTTAGTCGGAATCGTAAGACGATCGTGATCAAACTGTCGGCCGATAGTATTGGGCGATAGTTTAGTTGAATGCAGTGCGCGCGCTCACATATCACCTTCATGCACATTAGGTACTGACCGGCCGATAGTTGTGCTGTGCGATAGTGTGATCGAACAACTCAGTAATCGTCAGTGCGCGCACTGCCATTTAACTCTATACTACGATCAAACTATCGCCCGATTAAAATCACAAGTGCGCGTTGGCTCTTAAAATGGTGACCACGACCTCTCTGCCAAGAGTGTACCGACAAAGAAGAAGAGTGTGATACAGGGCCTGGTGGGTTACTCTGGAACGAAATTGGAATGGACAATGCTCAAGTTAATGTTAAACATTGAATCTGTGAACCCTAAAAATGAAAGGCTGATTTGATATTACGTAAGTTTTATTACTCATACTCCGTCTAAACCAACCAAACCAGATATCCGGACAAAGTGCGGACAAAAGAAACATTCTAAGTTTCATCAAAATCGGTTATGTATTTTTTAGGATTTGGGTATCTCAGTACAAATAGATAAGTAGTACTAAAAATTAAAAAATAAAAAAATATTTAAATAATTTAAAAACTATTAAAGCGACTTCAAAATGTACCTGTCAACTTAAATTACCCATTTCTTTTGTAGTGTTTTTCGTCCAGTTAAATACTTGGTTGCCTGGAAGATATTGCTTTTTAGTAATATGGCCGCCAGTTGTACCGCTACTGTAATTGTCCGTTTATGTTTTGTGTGTTTCAGTATACAATAAATAATATTCTATTCTATTCTATACTTTGGTGAAAACAAGGGGTTAAACTTTTGATACCCCGCTACGTTGTGGCTTCTCTGACCCATGTAGTCCCGTATGAAAGTTTTTTTTAGAAAGAAATACTTATACATATTTTAGTTGCATTTAGTTACAAAACCTTGATATAAAACTGTTAAAGTCGTTCGCTTTTTTACCATTCATATTTTTCTTTTACGTAAATATACGTTGTAAAAATAATAACAAAAATTCTCTTTCAAAACGTGAAAGCAAAGAAACTCGTCGCTTAAAATTCCTTTTACATTTTTATATTGATGGAAATTATGCGCGTTTCAAATGTAGCGACCCGACTACGATTATTGTCGGAGGATATTTAAGATTATCTTTTGAAATCAAAAGATTAAGACAACAATAAGATGTTGGTAAGGGTGACCCTATTACCATTACCATCTAGTAACCTATTTTAACGCCTGACTATAAAATGTAACTGTTCCAGAAGTTAGCTCTCTGTACCATTACCTAGGCCAGCCTAGGCGGAACGTGACTATTGCGTCATGCTTTTTCGTGGATGCAGCCGGGCGCTCATCGATTTATAAGACGTTATCACGTCAAAAAGAGGGGTGTTATAAGTTTGACGTGTCTGTGTTTAAGTGTATATTCTGTCTGTTGCTCTAACTCCTGAATGAACGAACCGATTTTGATGTGGTTTATTTTGTTTTTACTTAGTAGGTATATGTATTGAACTCTTGAATACTTATCTCATTTGCTGGTACTTTATAAAGCACTGATCTGATTCCGATATTAGTAAGATACGTTCTTGAGTTACGAAAATCAAAACAGGTGTTACAATTACAAATCATCAATCACAAATTAAATGTTCATCAAATATGTAGGTAATTGTCACAAATAGGTATCAAACCTACGACCCCTAGATCAGAGGGATATTTAGCTCATGGTCAGACCATGAATTAAATGATAAATATAAAAACTCATATGACTCTTTTAATACATCATTTCATTACCGATATTTTATCGGTTCGTGTAAATGTCCTTTCCCATTGATTTTCCGTGACAGCGGACTGAGTAAACGTAACGTAAAAGCTTTTTTAGACACATTAAAACACTTTGAATCACTTTAGTACACAAGGCGACGCATTAGCGATGACAGTTTTATAATAGGTACCTACCTAAAATAGGTGTTAAAGGTGGGTTTACGAAATAAGGCAGTCTCGGAGTAAAATAAAGTTTTCTTAATAAAAATGAGACTTCTAGAGTCTGAAAAAAGAACTATCTTACATATTTGTTCGACCTCCATGGCCGAGTGGTGTACGCACCGGTTTTGAAGGTGCCGCTATCACTAGAGGTCCCGGGTTCGATTCCCGTTCGGGTAAATAGTTAAATGAACTTTTCAATATTTCCTCGGGTCTGGGTGTATAGTTATGGTAATACCCGTCGTTGTTTCTAATTACCATAATACCTACTAGTGCTCAAAAGCTACCATAGTTTGGTTACGTTAGTAATATTTATAGTATTCTTTGGTTTGGGATTGGAACAATGTTTGTGATCTGATAATGTCAAATGTTTATTATTTATATGTACCAACTAGCTTTCTGGTGGCGGCTTCGCCCGCGTGGACTCGCGTTACTCCCGACACGACGTTATCCCGAGGGAATGTGATATTTTCCGGCATAAAAAATACCCTAAGTTACTCCTTATTACATCAGCTACCTGCCAGTGAAAGTACTGTCAAAATCGGTCCAGCCGTTTCAGAGATTAGCCGGAACAATAAAAAACTAAAAAAACCCGTCTGCGGTGCAATAAACTAAAAAGAAAAAAACAAGCAAAAAAAGATCGATTGTGGATTGAATATGTTCTTAGTTCTTACTAGTAAATTGTATGCAGCGTTATATATATTAGGTACTTAATACAAATTTTAAGTAAGAGAATTCTTGGAAGCAGGCGGGATCCATGATATTTTTATAGATTTTATACCTACGCAAATGGATCCCGCTTGCTACAATTACAATTACTAGTAAGAACTAAGAACATATTCAATCCACAATCGATCTTTTTTTGCTTGTTTTTTTCTTTTTAGTTTATTGCACCGCAGACGGGTTTTTTTAGTTTTTTAAATTCGTTTTTTTTTTTATTTTAAGCTTTTTAGTTAAATGTTCTATGTACATGAGCAAGACCTCGCAGACGTGTCAATTCTTGTAGGGGGTTTTGGTCGTTAACTTCACGAAAAACCAAAATTCTAAACAACTCCTATTATTATCGCCTCCTAACAAAACAAATAAACCAAAGAAAATAAAACTTCTAAACCAAAAATCTAACTAAACATCTCCTATCCTATTATAATAATATTACTATTACTATTATATTATAATAAACCAAAGAAAGAAAATAAAACTTCTTGACTAACTTAACTATCAAATCAATGAAAGAAAACGATTTCGTTAAAATTCGACGAACAATTTTTTTTAAATTAATTAAAAATCATGTCATGTCATATTATTCTACCTAAAACAGATATTTTATTTTAACATCGCAATTCGCTATCATTATTGTACCTCAACAATTCAAGTTATTTCAATTTTTAAATACACTCACTTTAAAAAATGGGACTACAGTCCCAAGGTCCAAGGATCACTTTCAAACGTAGTACCCAGAGGTCAATCGACGGGTAAAAAAATCTGTATATTTATTAGACAATGGGAAATGTATCTAACTTTTAGTATTTTATTTTTGCCAAACGTTAGCGCGTTTTAATCGACTATCAGCGCCATCTAGCTGTGACCAAAGAAAACAATATCTATATAAAATTCAAAAATGAATGTTGATAAGCGCAAAACTCGAGAACGGTTAGGCCAATTCGACTATTTTTTTTTTTCATATGTTCTATAAAGCACGCGGGAAGGTTTTTTATGAAGAAACTGCGTGAAAAATAGTAAAACAACACTTTTTATTTTTCCCATAAAAACAATTAGCACTTATTAGTCGAAATTAGTTCAAAACATATCACTTATTTATATTTTCGTCATCGTCTTTGTAACCTCCTCATTTTGATACCCCACTCGATGGGATTAAAAAATATTTTTTTTACAATGCACAGAATATATCGCCTAAAAGCCGCCATTTTGTTTTTTTGTTAATTTTGATGTCCCATTGTCACTCGGCCCGTTAAGACGAATCTGACGACGTATCATTTATTAAAATCGGTTCATCCGTTTAGAAGTTACGAGGGAACATAGAAACGGACACACATACATACAGGTCAAATACATAACCCTTTTTTGGCTTCGCCGCAGACGGGTAAAAAGACAGACAGACAGACAAAAATTTAAAAATATGTCATTTTGGTATATGTACCGTATATATAATCATATGCATGTATATAGTAAAAAGCGGTTATTTTAATGTTACAAACAGACACTACAATTTTATTTATTTGTATAGATCACATGACCTGCAGGAATAAGACAAACTCGCTTATTGCTTCCTTGAGCCGATTGACAATATACCGGGAAATTATAATTTCACGAGCGAAATCCGCTTTTTATTTTTATATTTACAGCAAAACAATCTATATATAATAATCTTCACAATTGCATTAAGTTGGGTACAGTCGCTGGTGGAGAACTCTCGAGGAGCAGCCCTCGAGTCGCTCGAGAGGCGATTGTAGCTCGGTAGGGTTGTCAACGGTAAGTACAATACCAAAATACCTTGTACTACAATACTCAATATTTCCTTTGCGTTCAACGTTAAGGCGCTACTCAGAAAAAGGATGGACTTTTTGATATAAAACTATAGGATGGTAAGAGTTGTTACAAATCTGGTAATAACATATGTATTTCCCTACCTTTATCTAGAATAGTTTAGTTTCAGAAATACGATTTTATGATTTTGGCTCGACACTTTTTATTTTCGAAAAGACCTCTAAAAAATACGAAATTTCAATACTATTGGAAATTGGTTTAATTAGTGGGCACCAATAATATTTATTATCATATGGAAGCATTTTTAAAAAATCGCTATATTTTTTTAATACGAAGTGATTTTGTGTTTTTTTTCCTAATCTGCAAAATCGGTCTCGCTCCCGCGCGTGTCGTTTTCTCATTGCTATCTCGCTTCAGCATAATTTTTCCGAGTATCGCCTTAAATTCAATTGAACGAAAGTTAAACGTGTAAACATAATAATTGTATGATTCACTAGATGTTCATTCTCAGTGTGCTACCTGTACCCCTAGTGTAAGTTTTTATGTCAAGCAAACGCAAACTATTTCGATTCCGTATTTATGTCAATTTGTATGAAAACTATTTAAGCGCGCTACTCGCCGCTAGAGGCGCTAATACAGTTTTCATACAAATTGACATTAATACGCATTCGAAATGGTTTACGTTTGCTTGACATGAAAACTTACACTAGGGGTACTGATTGGTAGAAATTTTCAAGCAATGCGAATTGATTGGTTCTCTTTATAATTTTGATAGTTCATCACTTGTACGTGTAAACAGCAGTATCTTTCACTTCTGCGCCTTTCAACCAAAGTGAATCAATTTGGTTGAACCGTGTAATATCGGCATTAGATGATATATGAGGATCGTTGCAATTAGAAAGAAGTGACCACTGCCTACCTCTAACGAAAAAAAATTATGAATCTGTACTAATTTTGTACGTATAAACGAGCAAAGAAAATGTTTTAGAGAAACTCAAAAAATAACTCAAAAAAATCGTAAGTGGCAACCCTACATACGCCGTACCTTCCATTCGTTACAACCATTGTTTCAGCCCCCATTACACATCTGCGCAGTGTTGCCAGTGTAATGAAAAGCGCTCAACAGCTGGAGCCGATCGGAGGACTGTTTTTAATTACTGCTCTGTGGTTTTAGACCCCCATTTTTGTGACATTCGCTCTGGGGAAGACACTTTAAGTACGATATTTCAATATTCAATATTTACTGCTACCTGTACGCTGTACCCGGCATGCGGTGTAAAACTAGCACGTAGAGTACGCGCCACATAACTAGGCGCATGTCAATATCTGGAACTAAAATTATGATAAGAGAATAAGGCTTATTTTTCCGACTGACCACGACGATCAGCGCCCAAACGCCAAGTTATGCGGCGCGGACTGTTTAAAACTCCCGCGGGAACTGTCTGTCCCCGCACACAAGCCATAAACGAAGCTAGATGAAGAAACAATAGTGCCGACTACCGGCGCCGGCGTCGGCGTTCATTATTCCAAGCTTTTTACTTGCCATGTTAGTTAGTAAGTGGGGGGCAAATCTTGCAAGCTTAATTAGACCCACTTCCCAGTATCCGATAGAGCTGAAATTTTGTATACAGGTTTTGTTTAGATGACAATACAATATTTAAGTACAGTCAGCAAAAAAACTTGTCATGAAAATGAATTTTTTACTAAAAAAATGTTACTTGCCATGTTAGTTAGTATGTTAGTTAGTAAGTGGGGGACAAATCTTGCGAGCTTAATTAGACCCACATCCCAGTATCCGATAGAGCTGAAATTTTGTATACAGGTTTTGTTTAGATGACAATACAATATTAAAGTACAGTCAGCAACAAAGGTTGTCATGAAAATGAAGTTTTTACAACAAAAAAAATATTACTTGCCATGTTAGTTAGTAAGTGGGGGACAAATCTTGCAAGCTTAATTAGACCCACTTCCCAGTATCCGATGGAGCTGAAATTTTGTATACAGGTTTTGTTTAGATGACAATACAATATTTAAGTACAGTCAGCAAAAAAACTTGTCATGAAAATGAATTTTTTACTAAAAAAATGTTACTTGCCATGTTAGTTAGTATGTTAGTTAGTAAGTGGGGGACAAATCTTGCGAGCTTAATTAGACCCACATCCCAGTATCCGATGGAGCTGAAATTTTGTATACAGGTTTTGTTTAGATGACAATACAATATTTAAGTACAGTCAGCAAAAAAACTTGTCATGAAAATGAATTTTTTACTAAAAAAATGTTACTTGCCATGTTAGTTAGTATGTTAGTTAGTAAGTGGGGGACAAATCTTGCGAGCTTAATTAGACCCACATCCCAGTATCCGATGGAGCTGAAATTTTGTATACAGGTTTTGTTTAGATGACAATACAATATTAAAGTACAGTCAGCAACAAAGGTTGCCATAAAAATGAAATTTTTACTAAAAAACTTATTTGTTTGTAATGAATAAACTCAAAAACTACAAAAAGATTTTAAAAATTCTTTCGCTATTAGAAAGCTAACATAGGTTATATTTGATCCCGATATTCCCACGGAAACGGGTACCATGCAGGTGAAACCGCGGACAGCCACTAGAATATAATTTTATAAAAAGGAAACTTTTATTCGTTGTTTTGTAAGTTTGTGATGGATAAACTCAAAAACTACTGGACCGATTTTAAAAGTTCTTCCACCACAAGGCTCAAACAAACTGAGCTTATGTGATGCCACGTATGTGATGTTACGTCCGTCAGAAGACATCGGTTTTTACACAGAACAGATGGGTTTTTAACCCCCGACGCAGCGCAAAGAGGTATTTATAAGTTTGAGGCCTATCTGTATATAAGGTCCTTCTTAAATAGTGCACATAATTTTAAGGGGTCAATGTACTCATGCATACAAACAACTTTTACTATGGTATCAACATTGAAATCGCGAAAAAAAAAACAGTTGTTCCATATATTTTGATCTATGCGATTTAAAATTTTCTATGGAACAGCTGATTCTTTTTTCGCGTTTTCAATGTTGGTACCATAGTGAAAGTTGTTTGTATGCGTGAGTACATTGACCCCTTAAAATTATGTGCACTATTTAAGAAGGACCTTATATAGTGTCTGTCTGTACGTATAAGCACAAAGTAACTTCGCGGGCGGTCGTATAAGTTACTATACGTGTAAGTTAGCGATTTTAATGCGATTTTTTAATTTTATGTGTAATAAAAATAAAATTTTAAAAACCTCCGACAAAAAGAACCTCAAAAAGTCAGAAATTAAATTTTCTCTCTCGGTCGGGGGACCACAAAATGAGAAGTACTAAAAGGGTATATTATACGTTGGGGGTCCCCCGACCGAGAGAGAAAATTTAGTTTCTGACCTTTTTGAGGTTTTTTTTAATAATAAATGTATGCACTAGATCTAGAAGAATAATGATGGTGCTTCTAGTGCATACATTTTTACTATGAAAACCGATGTCTCCTAACGGACGTAACATCACAATACGTGGCATCACATTTAAGCTCAGTTTGTTTGAGCCTTGTACCTAAAGATGGTACCTAGTAGCTAGCCAAGCGGACGTTGAACAAGCCCTACCACCAACCAAACCAAATACAATATTTACCCCCATTGGGAATCGAACCCGGGACCTCTAGGTCTGATACCGTAGGTGTGTACCACTAGAGGCGGGTTTTTCATGTAAAAGTTATTTTATTTCAAAGAAATAGTATTTATTCTTATGCACTAACTGAAAATTTATAATCGCATCTGAAAATTACAGTTTCAGAGTTGTATTTCAGAGGAACATGAACAATTCATCTAGCAACTTGAATAAAATTGAATGCTGTAGCTATTCAATTTAAAACGAATCCTCCTGTTAAATGGAATGAAAACGAATTGAAATTTCAATTGAAAAGTTACAGTAAGGTTTTCACGGGCGGCGTTTATTTACTTTTGTGTGTTATTTGAACTATCTATGACATTGAATGTTACCAGCAGATATTTTGATTGTGATATTTATTAAATACTAGCAGAACCTCGCGGTTTCACCCGCGTGGTACCCGTTCCCGTGGGAGTATCGGGATAAAATACAGCCTATGTCACTCGGTGACAATAGGCTTCTAATGGTGAAAGAATTTTCTAAATCGGTCCAGTAGTTTCGGAACCTATTCGATGCAAACAAACAAACAATCAAATCTCTCCTCTTTATAATATTAGTATAAATGAAATGAGAGGATTTCTAAAAAAATTGCGCATGCCTTCGAGAATTTTTCTCTGTATGTCTGTATGTCTTCGAGAATTTTCTGATCCCTAGGACAGATGCGTGTAAAACTTGCGTGAAAAGGGGTTTCGTCCGTCAGAAACCAGATAGTCTGAGTTCATTTTAAAGAAGGTACAAGCACTGATAATATAAGTACTTACATGTAAAAATATATTTATTGACATGACATGAAATTAAATAGGTAAATAAAAAAAGAAAATAGAGCTTTTCAAATCATATATGACTATGATGATGAATCATTTGACGACCGATTTATGGCGCAGAAAAAAAAGGGGTACGATAACTGCCTCTGGCGCAGAAGCGCCAGAGGTCTCGGGTTCGATTCCTGAACAAGACAAATATTTATGTGCATGAAAGTGTTTATTTGGCTTGGTCTGGATGTTTTATATGTACCATAGGTGGCCAAATTATTAGGGACAGTACTGAGATTTTTTATTTTTACAGTTCAGTTGAATTTCTGTAACAAATGATTGGTTGTAGGTCTCTTATGTATTTTTTAAATGATTTTGTATTCTATTGAGATCATAAAAACTAAAAATAAATATACAAAACTGTTATAGTTTCTTTGTATAAGTATATATTATACTGATAGACGTAAATAAAGTAAGTTTTAATATGTATTTTGTAATGTCGCCTTTTGCTGCAATGCTCTTAATGCACGCTTTTGCATTTTCCTGTAGTGTGGGGTTGTTTTTTCATTCTCGGATGATAGTTTCTATCAACTCCCGCTTGGTGTAAATTAGTTCCTTCGCCATCACCAGTCTGGTGAGTTCCCACATAGAGAACTATGGGGTTTATTTCTGGCGATTTCCCAGGCCGTGGCAAAACAGAGAAATTTCTATTATCCAAGAATGCAGTCACACTTCTGGCTTTATGGCAAGATGTAGAGTCATGCATAAAGATGTAGAAGTTATCAGGTAGCCATTAAAAAACCTACGGCAGTAGGTGAGTTTCTATGAGTTGCTTGTACTGGTCTTGGTTCATGGTCCTTTTAACAATGTATAGGCGCCCCACGCCCCATGCCTTTGGCTGAGATGCCAGACTACACCATGACACTAACCGGGTGTTTAACCCTCTCCACTCTCCACTAGGCAATCTGCGTGGATTTTTTCCCAGGGCGTCGTCGTCTCACAAAAGAACTTTTGTCAACCAAAACTTGAAATGTTGACTCGTCGGAAAAACACACCTGTAAAATTACAGAATTTATAGAAGAAAATCGTTAAAGACCTATTTAAACTACTCAAAAAAGTTTTAATTATTCGACTCCAACCTGCAACAGTTATATTTTGATGTTGTCTAGCCCAGTGCAGTATTTTCTTTTTCATAGGATCGGTTAGGACTTAGGCGTGATTTTTTGGTAGGTTGCCCCGACCCATCAGATTCTGTTTGACCAACCGCCTCCGTATTGTCCTTTCCGAAATATTTACACCATCGTCGTTCATCATCATGGTCAAACGAGCAACGCTCTTTTTATGATTTTTGAGGCCGATGTCTCTGATTTTTCTATCAGTATGAAGAGTGGTGATCCTTTTCCTGACACATTTGCCATCGCGATTTGCTTCTAGAGGTTTTCTGTTGTAAATTTTAGTTTTATTTATATTAACGGCAGACTTTGAAACCCCAGCAATAGCTGCTATGTCTCTTTGGGAATGTGGAGAATGCTGTGACAACGTTTGTATCTCTTTACATTTTCTTGGAGACAATCCAGCCTTAACTTTTCAAAAAAACTAGAAAATTAAAGTTATCGCGTCGAGAAGACATTAATACAATATAAATGCATAGACAAATAGCAAGAATGTTGTTTTATGGACAATTAGTTACCTTATATGGTTATTTAGGACAAGAAAGTCGGTCAAAACTATTAAAAAATATAACAAACAAAAACACTACAAATCCGCGCATTTTTGAAAAAATATCTATATGGGGAGAAATACATTATCGACAGATGAATCGCATATCCTGTGTAGCCACTTGCCAAAAACAATAATAAAGATACCAGTAGCAATATCAAACAAAATAAACTTTAAAAAACATAATTTACAGAAACTAATATTACAAACTATATATTACATAAATATGAGCACTGTCCCTAATAATTTGGCCACCCACTGTATATTATGTAAGTATAAAAAAAAGAGTATATAAGTATATATTTATCCGTTATCTTGTTTCCACTACACAGTTTCATAATGAAAACTACTTATGAGCTAGATGATTTGTGTATTGTAAGAAATTTATTTATTACCTACTAAAGAGAGAAAAATCTTTAGTTGTTCTGTAATATAGCTAATTTAATACTAGTCTTACAGACCAACAGACTTACTTAATTTCCAAATAATATTACGACAGACATTGAAGTAACAAATTTTCGTTCTAATACCTACTGTATACCTACCCCTCTTTAGACGCCGCCCACGTCGGTTGTCATGGGAACGCGACCCTCCTTTCACTACCCTCTTTGAATTGAAAATTCAGTGAAATAAATATGTTGGCAGGAAAATTCAAAGTAGAATTAAATACTTACAGACCTTACAGTGAACATTTTCTTGGTGGAAAAGCTTAGAAGGTATCTTATTAAGTTATTTCTTTTTAAGTGAACTTACTTATACCTACACGAAACGTTGTGTGGATTTAACATTTAACTTACTTACTTACTTAAACAAGATTTTTACTTAGAAAAATTTAGTATAAAAACTTTTGATATAAGTACATATAATACCTAAGTTATTTCTGGTCAAAATATTTTTATTGAAAATGTAATATTAGAAAAAATCTACCCCTCTCACAACTAGCTCTGATGGGACTCGAACCCACGACCATTCACTTGTTTCCAGTTGTGAGACGGGTTGACTTTTCTAATACTTCATTTTCAATTTATTGTCAATAATAAAAATTGCATTGTTAATGCAAAAAAGTAAAAATAAATATTACTTCATTTTTGATAATAAACATTGCATTGTGAATGCAATGTTTGCATGCAATGTGAAAATCCTTTGAAATATCGATTGTATTGTCTGTGACGAAATAAATATTTATCTTTCTTTTTTTTTATCACCCAGACACAGAATAAACTACCCCTACATCACTAAAACTGCACCACCACCGCCTTTAAAAGAGTTATTGATTAAAATTTTGTGTCATACAGTCTCAGCTTGAAGAGTACTCAAAGTTTGGTACTCATGTGGCTGAGTGGTTGTAATTTACCTCTTCAACAGTTGAGGGTTACGCGGTCAAAGTTTGTCGAAAGAGGTCATGAGTTCTAAGTTTGTCCCTATAATTTTATAAATGAGAGAGATTCGGAGATTTTTTACGTTTTTAGCACACGTAAACTGGTCTTAACGAATTTGGATAAAATTTTGCCTTAAATCTTTGACTTAGGACATTTTTTATTTTGATATTCTAACGAGAACAGGGGTCTACGAGTTTTAATTCTTTTATGAATTCTGCTCAAGGATTTTAGGGTCTGATTTTCTAGCATAAGCTACAATAGAAAATGTTTAGAGTAGTTTTTCTTGAGTTTTATTGCAATGCCATAAAAATCTTGTCATAGGACCCAAAAAAAAAAAAATCGATCCGTCTCACAACTAATAGCTCCGACGGTACTCGAATCCACGACCTTTCACTGTCCAAGCGATTGCTCTAACCAGGGACTGTACTCTGAAACGCAAAGCCGAAACTTCGGTTAGCACCGCCCCTAGTTAATTGCAGGGCTGGTGGTTTTTTAGTTACACAATTTTTCCCAATCCCGCCTGAAAGCTACTTATAGGGCTCGTGGTTTTTTACTATCACATTTTTCCTATACACAATTTTTTCTTTATTATACTTTTTTATCTGTGAAAATTTGCTATTCTCTTGTTCAGAGTAAAATTACTGTATCTCATAAGAACCTAATAAGCACCATAGCAAAAAGTACACGCAAAGATGTGCCTGTCTCTAGAAATTCATAACATCGAATTCATATAGCAAATGGGGCCTTACCGCAAGCTGATCAGCTGATCTAGGGCTTCTATGAGTTTTGTTTCCTTTATTCTGTTGTTTTGATGAAGAAAGTACATGACTTTAAATTCACAAATTACTAAGTTAATTGAGCACCGAATACAAAATGTACATTATCATTGTCACAGATCATAGAGAGAGGAAATTTAACCATAGACAATACGCCAACTTTATGGTACAGAAAATGTAAACGTTCCTATGTGTGAACGTTATTACATTATATTTTACAATAATCACGCTGTTTTATTTAAAACTATCGGCCGCCCGTGTTTTCACCCGCGTGGTTCCCGTTCCCGAGGGAATGTCGGGATAATAAGGTATTATATGTGTTATTACAGCCTATAATCTATCTCTGTTGCAAATTTCATCCAGATGTGTTCAGAAGTTTTTCCGAGAAAGAGTAACAAACATAAACTCCATACTCACAAACTTTCGCATTTATAATATTAGTAGGATGTAATATTGGAATCAATACTACTTCAATATTGCGGTTACAGTTGATGGTAGGCCCGTTGTTTTCAATATCCAACTCCCGGACTAGATTTTATGATAAGTTTGAATCAAAACGAGCGTAGAATTTTAATATAAAACCTTCTATTGTATACATACAGCCTGTGCAGAGAATATGTAGGTACGTTGTATATAATGTTATTTGAGTTCAGTGACTTCACCACTCTTGTATTAGCATAAAGCTAGGTAAGTATACGAAAACAAAAAAGGTCTTAGATCTTAGATAACTAAAATTAAATGTAGATATTTAGAAAACTAATACCTATAACCTCTTTTTATTATTTAATTATGTAATTACTTACTTAACTACTTAAGCTAAAGTCACAGTCATAAGGCTGTAATTACCTACGGCTATTTCAATGACTAAATAATAGAAATAAGATATCTGAAATGAAAGCATAATACCAGAATCGGTTATACAAAAAAAATGCGAAATTCTAAGATAAATGAAAATACCTATTAGGCAGATTATGCATCTTAATTAAATTAAATATGTATTTTTTTATGGAAGAGATGGATTGGTTTCAAGCTATTTTCGTTATTTGAGGAGCCCGTGGCGCAGTGATTGGCGCGCTCAGCCTGCGATCAATGAGGTTAAGCAACTTTCGCAATGGTCGGTTACGGGATGGGTGACCAAAAGTTCATTATCTAGAGCTCCTCCGTGCTTCGGAATGTGCAATACTCGTCTCTGCAAGCTTACAACAATACAGTGCAGTATACAACCTACAGGGCAATATGTCCACTCGGGTCATATCTCGCTTTGACCCACTTCCCAGTGTCCGATTGAGCTGAAATTTTGCTTACAGGTTTGGTTTAAATGACAATATTAAGATATTTAAGTACAGTCAGCAAAAAACATGCGGTAAATTTATGATATTTTAATCCAAAAAAAAATAATATTTTAGACTTATTATCGTCGTGCAATGTACAAATTATTCTTTAAACAATCAGCTAGGTAGCTATGTTAAATCTGATTTTAAGTTCCAATCCTGGTATCTCGTTCAAACCAAGTTTTATAAATCATCTTTGTAGGTATATTTAACACCATTTCTACTATTAGAAGCTGAGAAGTTCGTTAAATTAAAACTACAATTTCATAAAGAAATCCTTCAATTGACAATTCTCCAAAGCTTTTAAACGAAACTCAAAAGGCTCAATGAAAAATGAAAGCTCCAATATACATACCACAATATTAACCCAACGTATATAACCTCATATCATATTTCATCTACCCGGCCCTTTCTAGCACATAACCAAACCTTACCAACGAAAGAGATGGTAATACATCCCGTGTTGCTACACTCTGTTAATGATATGCAACGTGTATTTCCCCGTCTCTTTTCAACAAGGTCGAATTCGAGAGTTAGAGAGAGAAGTAACTATTTTGTGTTGTTTATGTTACGAATAAGCGCCGACTAGTTCGCAAAGAGCTCTCTGCGCTTGTATTACTAGCTGATTTCAGTGAGCAAAGTAGGTCTTTTTATGTTGGAAATGTCGTGGTTATTTCTGAACTCTTAGTTGACAAATGGTGTTAACATAAATTATATTTTATGGGGTTAGTTGTCAGTGAAATCTAGTAAATGTACTTTTAATGGTGTTTGTATGTGTACCTTGTTTATCAACTGATTTTTGGCGCGGTTAAAATGTTTACTTAAGCGCGAGTTAAAAGATTAAATGGCGGCTTTGATAGGTAAATGAATGGTTACAAGAAGTTCTGAACTAAAAGGCTTTGTAAAACAGAATGTTTCCTTCATAACTTACTTAGATACTTGCGTATCTTTACGTAAACCTGAAAGTTACAAACGAACTAGTAAAGTGATATTTTTCCTGAGGTAAGTAATCTTATATTAGGTGTAAGTATATAAACTTCATCAAATATTACTAAAACTATATCAGGGTATTAGGTAATGCCACAGATAATAAAATACTAATGCGAATATTGAATAATTAGAATTCAGCACTCAAAAGTTACAAATAGCTTTGAAAAATATTTTCCTGCAATCAACTTCTACCAAATAATAAATTTTAAATAATAAACAAAATAGCTGAACTGGATCTCCGAAGTAAAATGAAGAAAGTCGTACAACATTTTAGAGCTTATAACTAAGTATTAATCTGAATCTAAATTGTTTTCTGATCCTTTATACTTGTATATATTGTACCTACTGTTTATGATTTATATCTAAGTAACGTAAACTCATCAAAATTGTACCTTTTAAAATTTTAGCTCATACATAACTTAATTTTGTAACTCTCAGTAAGAGTGCACTTTTTCATTTTAGCATAAAACAAGTATTTTTTGAGAGAGTTGTAATATTTTTATTGGATTATGAAGAAGACATGTTCCGATTAGGTACTTATGGAATAAAATATCTTTCAAATGGCCCCCACGTCTCTGATAACAGGCCATTTCTCTTTTCATGAAGTCCATGACTTTTTCACAGAGAGCTTTTCAATTTCTCGGGTCTCGAGAATTCTCGAGGCAAATTTTTCGGGTCTTCTCGGGTTGTCGAGAAATTTTGATTTTCGATTCCCGGGGCGCTCGCGCGTGCACAGTTCACTGCCGGCTGCCGCTGGGTCCGCACAAAGTGTATCGAGCGCGGCCGAGCAAGCGTTAGCGTGCCTATTTCAGTCGGGAAGACGTCCGGCGCACCCTGGACAGCTGGCTCTCGGTAACGCAGAGACTAGCTGAGTAATCCTTCCACCACGATGATAACACTTACAAGATGATATAGAAGAAAGCTTGCTAGTGTCGGATATGTCATACTTGTCTGAACATACTGAAAGTGAAAACGACTGATCATCTGACTTCATATTTGAGTAATAGAAATCAAAAAGTGATTGTTAATAATACTGCGTCCTCTGGAGCCCCCATTATAATGGGCGTGCCCCAAGGCTCAATATTGGGTCCTTTACTATTTTTAATCTACATTAACGATCTACCTTACTACGTGCATAATTTATGTGAGACAGTACTATTTGCAGATGATACTTCTCTAATTTTTAAAATTGACCGAGGGAATAATTGCTCTCACGAAGTAAATAGTGCTCTCTCAAAGGTCGCACATTGGTTTAACATTAATAACTTGTCTTTAAACCCTAAAAAAACAAATTGTGTCAAATTCTCACTACCAAATGTAAGGAAGGTTGATTTAAGTATTAGTTTGAATGCAGATGCAGTCGAATTAGTTGACAGCACGAAATTTCTTGGTATTACCTTAGATTCACGACTACAATGGGATCCACATATTGAGGCCTTGTCGAGTAGACTCAGTTCAGCTGCTTTTGCAGTAAAAAAGATAAGGCTATTAACTGATATTGAAACGGCAAGACTTGTTTACTTTAGTTACTTTCATAGTGTAATGTCCTATGGCGTGTTGTTGTGGGGCTCAGCAGCCAATATTGGAAATATTTTTGTACTTCAAAAAAGAGCGGTACGCGCCATTTACAGCCTCCGCCGCCGCGATTCATTAAAGGTTTTGTTTAAAGAAATTAATATACTAACCTTAGCAGGGCAATACATCTACGAGAATATATTATATGTTAGGAAACATCTTGACTCATTCACTAAGAATAGTGATATTCATAATTTTGACACAAGAAATAAAAATAAGCTTGCCGTTCCAAGATTTAGACTTGAAAAAAGTAGAGGCTCTTTTTTGGGAAAAGGCATAGCATTCTTTAATAAAGTTCCACAAGAAGTAATCGAGCTGCCTTTGAATAAATTTAAAAAACATGTTAAAAAGACGCTCTTAAGCAAAGGCTATTACAAAGTAGAAGATTATTTAAATGATCATAACGCATGGTTGTAATAATTACCTATAGTAAGTAACACTAACAATGTATAAAAGGAAAATATTCCTATACTTAAGTATGTGAAAACTTTCCTTCAGCATTAGCTTTTTGTATAAATTTTATTATTGTACCATTTTGTCTAGCAACGACATAATTATTTTGTAAATGCGTTGCTTCTGTTAAAGCTGATGAGTTTTTTTCGCCTGTTTTTCTTGTCAGTTAAAAGATGTCCATAACAGGTGGTAGGTAAAAAAATGTTGGACGATTCATAAGCATTAATTTTATTTAATCTATATGAATAAAAATTTATTGACTTTGACTTTGACTTTGACTGGCACGACGCAATCAAAGCAGAAATAAAAGCACATAAGTACTAAGAATGAGACGTGGAAAATCACGAAGAAAACCAGTGATATGATTTCCATTCTAAAAAATCCCCCCACTAAAAGATACATACAACAATAAAGAATGTATATTTCCAATAGTTTGAACGAGAAAATGGTCTCGAATTTCCTACATTATTCACAAAAGCAGCAATTTACTTATTGTGCTCACTCAAATTGCCCGACTAAAGAGGGTAGGTGGGTATTTTGCGAATCAAAATTCCATTGTGCGAAGTCACTCGGTCGTGAGCAGCGGAGGGGAGCGGACGCGTCCGCGAGATCTTTTTAAGTAAAACAATTGGCGAATGAATGCGATTCCGGGTGGGATATTTTGGACTTTGAAAATTAGTGGCTATTCTTTTTTTTAGAAACTGTAATTGTTTTGATGTTTTGCCTTTTGTTGCAGTTTATTATAGTATTGTATGCATACAAAATCGGGAATATTTTATTGAATTGGTCAGACGATTTAACGTAGCGCGCTTTTTGTAAAGCTGGCGAAACTTTTTATGATAATCATAATTGACGTGTACCTAAACATATTTTTGAAGACCTCCGTGGCGTTTGGTCCTCTAGAGGACCCGGGTTTGATTGCTGGTCGGGTAAATATTGAAAATGAACTTTTTTTATATTTCCTAGGCTTGGTGGGAGGGCTGGGCGCGGCGAGGAACATGCCCTAGGTGTGACCGAGTCCAACATGCCGTTTGGTATGCCTAAAGATCGCATTCTCCTCTTGATAAAAAAAAAGGGTCTGGGTGTATGTGGTAAACCCGTCGTTGTTTCTAATTTTCATAACACTTGTGTTCAAGCTACTACAGATTAATATTGGACCAATGCATATGATGGTATCCAATATTAATATTGCATATTTTATTAAAATTACTCAAGCGTATAAGGCTTACGCATCTGAAAACCATTTTATGCTACTTATTCATTTGTCTGTTGCTTGATTCGTTATTTTAATGTAAGGGTCTTTAGTCTTTACACTAAGGGCCTGTTTCACAATATCTAAGTGAGTTCTAATTATTATCTTTGTAATTTTAACCGCCTCTGTGGGCTAGTGGTTCAGGTGGCCCAGAGGTCCCGGGTTCGATTCCCAGTGGCGATACATACTGTATTCGGTTTGGTTGGTGGTAGGACTTGATCTTAGTCCGCCTGGCTAGCTACCACCATCTTATATAAGTCTGACGCCATAAAAATGATGTTTTCAGCATTATTGTGTTCCGTCAGTGAGCGATAAGATAGCCAGTTCCTCAGTGATTGGGAATTCCGGGAATAGTGCGCTTCCACCTTCAGCCTTATCACCACTTAACATCAGGTGTGATGAAGGACTGCTACCCCGTTGTAGATAAAAAAACAATAAAAAACTTTGCTGTTATTTGACAGATAGACCATACAAAACTGTCAAGTAAACTGGAAACTATCTCCTAATTGGACATTGTGAAACAAGCACATAATGTGATTTTAAAATTAATAAAGTACGAGAAAAAAATCAGAGCTTGTCGAGTTTCTTGCCGGTTCTTCTCGTTACACAGTCTCCCGCTTGGTTTGCGAGCCGATGGCGTAGCTTCTTTAAAGTTTATAAGTGTTGTATCAGCCTAAAATGAATTTATGTTTTTCAATTTAAAATTACGTTTAGCTAAATTACCATTATAAAACATTTTTTAAAACAATAGCTAGTAATTTTTTTTAACTAACTTTATTTATCTTGAACCGATTTTGATAGATAAATGGCATGGCAAAGAGACAAATTGAACCGTCAAGAAAACGTCTAGCTTTATTTAGTATAAAATTATAAAAAAATTAAACCGCCTTCAAAAAAAAGACATCAAAAAGTAAGAAATAATCCCTCACCAAATAACGTAAGTACTTTGAAGTCGGGCGTGAAACATGTACAATTTTTTGTTGTTTCTGTTAAAACCCGCCCGACTTCAAAGTACTTACGTTATTTGGTGAGGGATTATTTCTTACTTTTTGATGTCTTTTTTTGAAGGCGGTTTAATTTTTTTATAAAAATAATTTTTATTTCACTCTTTTTAGTGCATCATGCAGGCAATTTACGTGTATTCTGGTAAATAGGTATGTAATCAAACTGAGAACCTCCTTTTTTGAAGTCGGTTAAAATACCTTGAGGTATCCCCTTTCCAACAAAACAAGAATCATCTAAATCGGTTTATGAACAAAGGAGTTATGCCTAAAGATATGTAATAAATTCACATAAAGTGGTAACGAAAACGACAGTATTTTCAAGATTTTCTGAAAACTACTGAACCGATTTCAGAATTTCAAAAAACGGGACCAACTTGGGAAAACCCTGATGTTATAACGTTTGAATCATTTCAATCGGTTCAGCCGTCTTAGAGTAATCGGTGTACATACATATAAAAAAAAATATACGCGACGAATAGATAACCTCCTCCTTTTCAATTTTTGAAGTCGGTTAAAAATAGGTAACGTAACTATAAAATGAGAGAACTGAAAAAATGTCGATGGCCGGAAAAAAAAAACACTAAAACTCATAATAAAACTTCAATAAACTCAAAAATAATAGCAATTACAAAGAGATCAAGACGTAAACGATTTAAAATTATAGAAGAAAAAAGCTAGCTACGTCTAAAATCTATGATCTATTTTTAATGATGGCCGCTGGGTTCGAAATTTGAATTTGAAAATTGGCGCCGGCGCCTACGCCTGATGTCGTCTGCGGTTTAAAAAAAATTATAAAAAAATACAGTCATTTCTGTTTCCGGGACGAAAGGGAGGGGCGTGGTGTCATGTGGATGGGTCCATTTTGTGGTTTAGAACCATATATTGGTTTTATTTGTTTAGTTTTCGGAAATTGTTTTTTTAAATTGAATGCTCTGCCGTAGCTTTGGCTTGCAGTAAAAAAATAAAATTTAATAAAAAAAATGGAACATGAAGTATTTAGAAAAAATCTACCCGTCTCAAAAACCAGCTCCGATGGGACTCGAACCCACGACCTTTCGCTATCCGGGTGACTGCTCTAACCACTGAGCTACGGAGTCGTTAAGTTTGAGTCGTCAGTGGTTAGAGCAGTAGCCCGGATAGCGAAAGGTCGTGGGTTCGAGTCCCATCGGAGCTGGTTGTGAGACGGGTCGATTTTTTCTAAATACTTCATTTTCCATTTTTTAACCATAAAAAAATTGCATTGTGAATGCAAAGAAGTAAAAATTTAAATAACCTAATTTAATAAATTCATCAAATCACAAATAATAAATAAATACCTACTTATGTACTTCTTTATTTTATAAAATACTTGCAACCGGTATAGGCAATACACATAAATACAAATTGCTGAAAAAAGGTCATGAATGCCTTACTATTTTTTATCTGAAAAACTGAATCTGTTCTCATTACAAAACTAAAAAGTGCTAATTATAAACGACAAATAATTAATTGAGCCACAAAAATACTAAGTACCTAAGCACCTGAAATACCTAGTGTAATGCACGAAAAGTGTCCATTTCAGTATTTTTAGGTGCTAACTTAATATTATTATTTGTACGTTTCAAATTAATGGATACACTGAAAAACTACTGGACCGATTTTAAAAATTCTTTCACCAGTAGAAAGCCAAGCTCCAAGTAACATGGGCTATATTGAACCCAATATTCCCACGGGAACGGTTATGAGGTGGATAACCGCGGTGATACCTACCTTAGTTAACAATAAGGAACGCCTTTGCCATTATTATATTATAAGGAAAGAGTTAAAAGTGAAAACTGCATCAAATCCGTTGCGAGGTTTTAAAGAAGAAAGCTTAAAAACAGGCAGACAGAGGCGAAAGCGACTTTTTTTATACTATGTAAGTAGTGATTATTGTGCGGCCAATTATTTTAGACCTAATTGTCGTGGGGAAAAGATTGGTAATTTAATGTAACTGTTTCAGAAGTTAGCTCTCTGTACCATTACCTAGGTGCCTAGTCGGAACGTTACTATTACGTCATGCTTTTTCGTGGATGCAGCCGGGCGCTCATCGATTTATATTATACTAGCGGCCGCCCGCGGTTTCACCTGCGTGGTACCCGTTCCCGTGGGAATATCGGGATAAAATATAGCCTATGTCACTCGGGAAGACTGTAGCTTTCTAACGGTGAAAGAATTTTCTAAATCGGTCCAGGGTGCCTACCATCAACTCATATTGCGGTTTTGTTTAGGACCTAAACTGATCTACTTCGCTTATTCGTACCACGACAGCTTAATTTCAATGACAGCGATTCAGTGATCATTAAATGACATTTCATAGCCGCTAAGCTGTCATGTAGTCTTATTTGACTTATAACTCGGCCAAGCTAACATGACACCTGCAGGCTATACCCGTTCGTCTCACTCTCCGGGCAGGGCATGATAGAATCGAGTGAAAGAGACGAGTAGAAGAAATAAGGACACAATTCGTTCGGTCATTCACATTTAGCAATTCATTTGCGATCCAGTTTTTAGAAGGTCATAGTACGAAAGAAAGCAATTCATTTTAGGAACCTATTCTGCATCGCGGTATTTTTGAATCGCTTTCTTAAAGTTGATGGTAGGCACCCAGTACTTTTTGAGTTTAGTCGTTACATACAAAAATACAAATCTTTCCTCTTTATAATATTATATAAGTATAGAAGACGTTACGTTATCACGTTAAAAAGTTTAAACTTGGTATACCTAAACAAAACTTTTAACCCACGGATGCTTGTATCGTATCGTATATTAGGCTAATGATAGGAAACGCTTCTCATGAATATATTAAAGTAAATTTAAAGACATTCGGACCGAAAACTGGCGCCGGCGCATCGAGGTGGAATTACCTATTTAAATTATGCTAATTGTAACGGCTAGACGTAAACAATGAGTTTTGTTTATGTAAACTAACGGCCAGAATTAATAATCTATCCACAGATAGGGTTAGGCATGATCCAGATTAGTTGTTACGCAACACCTAGCAACACCCTGGCAACTGTCGTTAATTCTATGTTTATATCAAGCGTTGCATAGCAACTAATCTGGATCATGCCTATCCCTATCTCACCTATCTGTGGATTGATTATTAAGGCGCTACTCGGAAAAATATGGACTTTTTGATATAAAAGTATAGGACGGTTATAATTGTTACAAATCTGGTAATAATATATTATATTTCTTATATTTTTATATAGATTCGTATAGTTTCAGAAACACGATTTTATGATTTTGCCTCGACACTTTTTATTAGACCTCTATAAATACGAAAATTCAAGATTATTCTTAAATGAGGTTACAAATACTATTGGAAATTGGTTTAATTAGTGGACACCAATAATATTTAGGATCGTGTTGAAGCATTTTAAAAAAATCGCTATAGTTTCTTAATTCGAAGTGATTTTGTGTTTTTTTTGCACAATCTGCAAAATCGGTCTCGCTCCCGCGCGCGTCGTTTTCTCCTTTCTATCTCGCTTAAGCACGATTTTTCCGAGTATCGCCTTAATTCTGGCCGTAAAAGTACACAAGTTAGTTTTTCTATCCACAACAGGGTAGCACTTAGCCTTCATCTCACCTAATGTCAAGTGAAGATACCTAAGGCTGAAGGTGGAAGCGCAATACTCCCGGAATCCTCAATCACTGAGAAACTCTGGCTATCTTATATCTTACTGCCGGAACAAAGCAATGCTGAAAGCATATCGTTGTTATGACGTCAGACCTAAATAAGATGTAGTCGCTAGCTAGGCGGTCCTAGAATAACTCCTAATTAGCAACCAAACTGAGTACAATATGTGCCCCCACTGGGAATCGAACGAAGGACTTCTGGGTCTGATACTTACCGATATCTCGGATTCGATTCCCGAACAAGACAAAATATTTGTGTGCATGTTTATGTCTATTTGTCTTGGGCGGGGTGTTTTCTATGTATATTTTGTATCTATGTGCAAAAAAGTATTTCAGTTCCTTATCACAGTTTTTTAATGAAAACTACTTACTTATGAGCTAGATAATTGGTGTGATTGTAAGAAATTTATTATTATTAATATTATACCTACCTATGGGGGGAAATAAAATACATACCACATAAACAAAATAATAAAACATCAGATCCTCTTTCTGATAACATCCATTTTAACGATTTCACTTTTCGTCCAGTTGTGAAGAAATTTGACACACAAAACAACACAAATTTTTCAACACATTTATGAATAAATAAAACTTGGGAAATGGTTGGTTGGTTAGAAAACGCGCCAAAAGGTTTCGTTTCAAATGGCGCATGGCGGACATTCTGACACTTTTATTTAAACTTTTTTCACACTTCTTAGCACTTTGTCACTATAAATACTTACAGATTTTCTATTGTGTTTATCGTATTGTTTTTAGAAACTCTAAGCTTCATGAATTTATGACATATTTATTTATTTGGACTTTGAAATTTTATTTTCGCTTTTGAACACTATTTGACATTTTTGTTTTTTTTTTCACTTTTGGCATTTATTAACACTCTTTGGCACTTGTCATTGTAAACACAAGTTTTCTGTTGTGTATATCGTAATGTTATGAACAAACTGACGTAGTGGTTTCGGCCAATTACCTAAAGCAATTTCACGGGACAAGCAATAATTTGATTCGATGCTCGGTTGTGGTAATTTTGTTGTTTTTTTTGTAATAATAATTTGGCGGTTAGCGTGAAGTTTTATGTGTAGTATTAAGGTATTGATGTTGGATTGTTTTTTTTTGGAGTTTAGGGTCATTGTCATTGAGTTACGTATGCTTTAGAGGTTATTATCGCAGAGAAAGAATGAAAATGAATATCGATTATTGGACGAAGAGCGTAGTTAAAACGTAATTCCTTATCAATTTTAGACTTCATTACTTTATAAATAATTAAAATAAATATTATCTTACAATCACACCAATTATCTAAGCCCATAGTAAATTTCTTAAGAAACTGTGTCTATGTGAACTTGATAACGGATAAATATATACTTATATACTTTTTGTTTGTAAATACATACTTAATATACATAGAAAACACCCAGACCAAGACAAATAGACATGTTCATGCACACAAATGTTTGTCTTGTTCGGGAATTGAACCCGAGTCCTCTGGCGCAGAAGGCTAGTAGCTTACCCCTGCGCCAAATCGGTCGTCAAAAAACACTAACACTACTGTCCCGTGCGCAAAAAATATTCTTCTTGAAAAGCCTTCATCACACCTGATGTTAAGTGATGATAAGGCTGAAGGTGGAAGCGCGTTACTCCTGGAATCCTCCGTTACTGAGGAACTGGCTATCTTATCTCTAACTTGCGGAACACAACAATGGTGAAAAACATCTTTGTTATGACGTCTTAGATAAGATGGTGGTAGCCAGGCGGTCAACAACCAACAACCGAAACTAAACTTGAAAAATAAAAATCTCATTTTACCCAAAAGCCAGCTAACCTATATTCAAATATAAATTGTTCCTGGACAGATGGGTATCTCGATTATGTTCCTAATCTGCCATTAGCTGAACAAGTCTAGCTGTTGGAAATTAACATAATGATAAGTTGGCGGATGTAGACTTAAGAAGGTTAGACATGGTAACGTAAAACCATGTCTAGCCTTCGGTCAGGTTTTCACGGTAAAATGTCTCCCAGACTCAATAAAGACCAACATTGCTCGTACTTCCAGATAACAGGCTTCCCCTTGAGTTGAAGAGTCAGATTTATAGCTCACAGTTTAAAAATAAACTTTAATCTTTTTTATTGGACAGATGCTTGTACTCGATAGAAGAATTATGATTATGGTATCAATATTTGACGCAAATTATTGTGATAGTGGTGTCTTTAACTGATTTTGTTTTTGTTATTTAAATGATATATAATGGGATTATTTAATGAAAATAAAACTTTGGATTAATGTTTTGTCTATTTGTAATTACTGTAAATTATTATTATTTATTTATTATTGTTAATTATTATTTGATTTAAAAATTGTAATTAATTTATATTATTCTTTTGTTAATTTTATTAATTTGTAAGCATTCAAACACAATGAAAATTGTTAATGAATAAAGAATCTAATCTAATCTAATCATGGCAATAAAATTGGGGAAATACTGATTTGGCGTCAATTTTTGGCTTAGGTAAATGTTTTATTAGGTAACGAAGGTAATTGATTAAGTTATAATATGCTTGTTTTTGTCTTTTGGTTGTGTCTTGTCTTGTTGTGTCTTGTGTACTGCCAGAATACCAGCGTTGTTGTAGGGTGACATTTTTTCAACCAGCAACAACATATGCTGAGGCAGGGTCCTGATTGGCCCATCACAATGGTAACCTGTTCTATTTTTATGTAATTGTTAGTAAAGTGTGTTTTTTGTTATTTTATTTTTTGTGGTGTGGTTGTGGTATGATGTGCAAATAAATGTCTTTCATTTCATTCATTTCATAGAAGAAGACAAATAGAAGAACCGATTTCCGTAGGCGCAAACAAGTTCTTGAGTAGAGCTATGTAAAATAAGTCTCTTTTTTGCTAGATGTTGCACTAGTTTTTATCGCACCTGATGTTAAGTGGTAATAAAGGCTGAAGGTGAAAGCGCACTTCTCCCGGAATCCTCAATCACTGAGGAACTGGCTTTGCTATCTTATCCCTAACTGTCGAAACACAATACTGCTGTGCTGATATCATTAGATAAGATGGTGGTAGCTAGCCAGGCGGACTTAGAACAAGTCCTATCTCTAACCAAATCGAATACAATATTATACCCCCACTGGGAATGGAACCCTGGATCTCTCGGTCTGAAACCGGTGGTGGGAACCACTAGACCACAGAGGGCGGACGGAACAACACTGAGATTTAACTTGGTCATTCTATCTCTTCCTAATTCTATGTCAACGTCTTATAAGGTCGTGTCAACAGAGTTTTCGTACACAAGCATACGTAAAGTCGAAGTTACCATAATAATCATATTCTTTTATGTTCACCACGAAATTATAAATATTAACAACCATCGTATCCCGACTGCTTAGCCGAATTTTAATAAATATAATAATGGACTTATTATGCTCGGACTTAAGTTTTAGGCTGGTTTGAATTGGCAAGCGATGTGGTGCGATGCTTTAAAGAAAATGTTTTTTAAGTCTCTTATATTGTCACAAATAATAATGATAATCCCGGCCGATTTCGGCTAAGGCATGACCATTAGGTAGGTACTCTCATTATGTCATGTCATGAAAAGTCTAAGTACGGTGGGCCTATTGTATAGCAATGAAAGTCCGTCTGCAATGAGGACAAGTTAGGCTATCGTTTTATAAAACACTAGCTTTCTGCCCGCGGCTTCGCCCGCGTGGACTACACGACGTTAACCCGCAGGAATGTGATATTTTCCGGGATAAAGAGTAGCCTACGTTCCTCTCCAGGCTACAAAGTATCTGTGTCCTAAAGGAGATTGACCAAAAATGTATGGAGTTTGGTCCAAATGTCCACCACTAACAAGACCCTTGTAATAAAATACTCTACTAAATACTGAGTAGTTGTAACCAGACCTCAACTAAAAATATGCTGTCAGTAAAAAGTTATGACTAAGTAAATGAAAAGTCATGTTTTGTACCTTTTTCTGCAAAAAATATTGTTGATATCATTCTATCCATAGCACATTTTGAACTAATCTACGGTGTTATGTGACATGCACTTGGTGTGCCGTGTTAGGTTCTCGCCGAAAGAAAAAAAAATCAAAATATCGGAAGAAAAAAAAAGAAAAACAATCACTTAGCAAAAATACAAAGTCCGAAGTGTATAGCCTAAGTCGCAATAAGAGTATCAGCAAAAGCAAAAAAAATGAAAAAAGTACAAAAAAAGGTAGCCCAAATCACAAGGAATTATACATAAGAATTCGCTCAGACGTAAAGAAATCAACCAAAGGAATGACTGCGAAGAATACACAATAACTTTTTAATGACAGCTTATTATTTTTTGCCCCATACTGAAAGTTACTCTCTATTTAATGGACTTTAAGTCAATATAGGTCTCGTTAGTGGTGGATATTTGGACCACTTTTGTTCATTCTCCTTTCAGCCAAATCCGTTCAGCCGTTTTGGCGTGATTGAGTAACAAACATTCAAACATCTAAATAAATAAGAATATTTGTATTTGTAAAAATCCAAACATCTAAACTTTTACATTTATAGTATTAGTAGGATTAGTAGGACTAGCCTCCGCCTACGGCATCGCCTGCTTAGACTACACATTATCCCACGGGAATGTGATGTTATTCCGGGATAAAAATTAGCCTTGTGTTACTATATACAGGCTGTTAGTTTAGTCAGTTGTTTGCCCAAAACCACAGCTTGTACTCATAATATTGAACAACTTTCCCCAAGAAACATAGGTCGAAACACTAGGTGTTATTGTTGATCGAAGTCGAAACGTGAAAAAATATTTTTGGTCCCCCATACAAACTGCACAGTCAGCTGATCGATTTTTTTATGAATGGGCCAAATTTTTTTTTCAGATTTCGCCCCATGTTTCTTGGGGATAGTTGTTCAATTTTATCCCAGACCAAACTAACACCCTGTATATTCGACTCCGCGAATTTTGCCGTCATTTTGGAGTTTGGTTACAAACACTGTGACACGAGAATTTTATGAGATTTACAGGGTGTTAAGAAAGAAAGAAAGAAAGAAAAACCATTTATTTTGGCATCATCAAAAAACGACTTTTCATAGAAATTTAGCAACTAATCGGGACATTTTGTATGGAGAGTCGAAATATTTTTTTCATTTCCGACAAAAAATCTTGCTGTGCGTTGTTCAGCATGATGGCCTGAAGCTTAAAGTTTTTGCAACGGCGCCCCTAACATCCTGAATATATATCACCTCGCTTAGCTTTGCAAAACAAGCTTTATATTTTCGTTATGAGTTTCATCCTAAAATTGTTACCGCATGTTGTATGTGGGAAAATACGGATTTTGGTTATCGATCCTTTTAAAAATATAATTAAAGACCAAACCATCTTTACTTCTAACGAACAAGGTATTTAAGTACTATATTTAGTAAGAAATTTAATCTAAGTATATCATATATTAATATGTAAAATTAAGATATTGGGGAAGTAGGTATCTACGTACAAAATGGACAAATGACACATTGAGGGTTTTACAATATTGGTGAGTGGATACTCGATAATTGACATTGTATCATGTATGAAGTCGGCCATTTTAGCTAATTTGTCTAAGCTCTGTTGCGCTCTGTTCTCTGTTTGCGTCGTGTTTCATGTAAGTTTTTTTAAATTATCATGTCTTTCTTTGATTTTGATTCTTTGGTTTGATGTAAGTTTTATGTTATTTTCTTTTATAATAATAGCATAAAATGATGCAGTAAGTATACCATAACATTGCATTAAAAGTTAAAAATTTATTGAAAAACAGTTGGTTAAATGGAGGATTTAAATTTGTTTTTCTATGCCATACTTGTGCTCTGGACAAAATGAAAACGGATATTTTCATTCAGAGGCAATTGAATGACATAAAATGTCTTTTGTCCAGAAGTAGTACACCTATGTCATTTTGATCATGCTTTTATGCGAACCTCTCAGAGATACTTGTGAACGGTACTTCCGCCATTCGACCACTGAAATGGTCAATATTTTGAATTTACTGTTGATTTAATGTAACCATAACAAAGTGATGATATTTCATTCCACTGGAATTACTTACTTACATATCTTACACAACGCCATTTAGACACAAACATTTAATTCACCATCTAAAAAATGTGAGAATGATAATGAAATGAAAAAATGAAAATGTAATATTTTTATTGGTTAATTTAGCAGCAATATACAAATCTGAGGCAACAACTGATATTAATTTTAAATAAAATAACCAATTTGGTCACCACTCAGTAACACTGTGACCCAGAAAGGTCGCAGCACGGGGGCCAAGTCTGCTAACGTTAAGTTACAATCGTGTCTCAATCGTGTTTCAATTGTAGTTCAGTTGTAGTGCTATTTTACACACAGTTACAAGAAATATGTACTTTTTTCACAATACTATTGATGGTCACACCACACACTACATTCACAACACATCATACTGTCCTAATTCTTGTAACTAGTGTTTAAAAAAGCACTACCACTGAACTACAATTGAAACACGATCGAGACACGATTGTGACTTAACGTTAGCAGACCTGGCCCCCTGGGCCCCAAGTCTGCTAATTTACAAATGGTTCAATTGAATCTTAATTGGATCTCAATAGCGGTTTTTGACATTTTTGGTATTCTGCTACTAACTTAAGACCAATGGTATACGACTGAACTGCCATTGAACTGCCATCGGAATATTTGCTAGTCTGCTCTTCAATCGTATTACAATCGTAGCTCGATTGTGGAGTTAATCGGTATTCTACTCTCATTTGACATTTGTTTGACAGGACTCTAACCCACCGTATTTGAATAAAAGTGTTTTATTATCATTGTGTCATGTTTTACTAACAATGCCCTTCATCGCAGACAATTTTAATTCTATTTGATTATCTTAAATGATACAAAAACGTTTATTTTAGTAGTAGTTTAGTAGATTTTAGAAGGCAACACCATTAACTATCCAACTGAGACTCCATTACGATTCAATTGCAATTCTATTGAGCTGACGTACAAGTTTTTACAGAATACCCAATTTGTTTTAATCGTAATGGAATCGTAATTGAGTCTCAATTGAATATCAATAGAATCTTATTTAATTAAAATTAGCAGACTTGGGGCCCTGGTCTTCCGTAGCGCCAACAGCGTGTGTAAGTGACAAAATTAGCATCACGTGCATAAAATTGTACATTTCCCATATTGACATGGGTAAAATGACCCATCTCACTCTGTCACTATGGGAAATGAGCGAGAGACAAATACTCAGTACTCGTTTGTTAAAAAACATAGGTACTATACCTAGATAACACCTCACCTCACGAACTAAAAAAAATCCTCAAAGTATGGCACCGACTGTAATTTTTTTTAAACGGTAGAAAAAGGTTACGAATTTTTCGATCTTTTTTTTAATCCACAACGGGGTAATTTAAACATGGTGAAAATATTGTTATAGTTTTAACTTAAATTTATTTTTGAGCCGCAATTAACTCTAGGTTTAACATAGGCATTTAGTAAAAACTAGTTTCAACCAGTGAAAACGCGTTTTGACTAAAACCTAGTTACATTAAGTAGGGCAGAGGTACCCTTTGTGGCCACTTTAAGGATTTTTTGACTTTTAAGCACTAAGTACTAAATGGTCTTAGGTATTTAAGACACAAATTATATCTTTAATTATAGATAATTTATCTACCTTTAAAGGTACCTACTTACATGTTTCAAATTTATAAATCTAAAATATATTTTTTTATATTACACACAATGTGTGAGAGGTGCCAAATGTACCGGTTTTGGCCACTTACTGATAGTTAAACTTTTGTAAGTATTGCGAAAAATCAAAACCGAACCCAGGTATAATCATTATATTCTAATGCGCTAGAAACCAGTCAATTGCAAAACAACAATTTAATTGTAAAAACAAAGGTTTATAAAGTATTTCGTCCAAAACAAATTTCTTAAAATTTTCATACAAAACATTTTACAACAGAAAATGGAATTTTTTGAAAAGAAATCTTATGACATAAGGAATTCTAACGGTTGTTATTATTACCTTAAAATACCTTATTTTAATTGCCCTTATCAAAAATGGCTAAAAGTTATTTATAAAACTTTTAGAGCAAAAAGGCCAAAACCGGTACAGTTGCCAAAACTGGTACGCCTGCCCTATATTGTGTTTTCCGATTTCTATGTCATCGAACAGAAATGACAGGCAACGATAAGAAATACCTAAGAGCCCACCTTTGGATTGCGCTCTTATTCGGACTTTTCCGTCTCGAAGACTTCATCACATACCTACTTCACATAACAATTTTCATTGGTCCCAAGCAAGGCCGCAAAAGTAATTTATACGATCAAATACGCATGAAGCATAAATCGAAATTACCGTAATAACTATACCATAGTTACTATGCCGTAGTAGGCATATAACAATGGTTCGAGTCTGTGTAGTTACCGTAACTGCGTTCGCGGCTCTTTATAAGGTAATAACTATGATTTTGAATGTGTAATTTCTTCGGTTATTAGATTTGTTTATGTAGATTGTACTTATACCTAGTAATATAATAATGATGAAGTGTTTGTTTGTCTAGCGATATTCCTTGTAAAGCTAATCTTTGCAAATCTTTGGTACTACGCGAAGGATTATAATGCGGTTTGAAATATTTTTATTAAACGCTAGCGGATCCTCGTGGTTTTACCCGCATGGTACCCGTTCCCGTGGGAATATCGGGATAAAATATAGCCTATGTTAATCAGAGATACTGTAGCATTCTAAACGTGAAAGAATTTTTAAAAAATCGGCCGAGTAGTTTTTGATTTTATTCGTTACATACCTGAATACATACAAATCTTTACTCTTTATACCTAATTTTAGTATAGATATGGATAAAATCATTAATATTGATAGGTATTATAAACCTATCAATCATTATAATAGGTCTTTACCTATGAAATTGCCGTTTTGTATGGAGATTTCTGTAATTATTTTTTTTCCATACTAACGTTTTTGTTATTATTTAACGACTAATATTATGTAAATTTACAAAATTTTACACACGTATTTATGGACATTTTAACTACTAAATGACACATTCGTTAAGAGAAAAAAATTTTTTTTCACTAAGTTACAACTAATAAAGTACGAAATTCTGGAAACAAAAATAGTCGTAACTTTCGGAATAAGTTTTTTCTATGTAAATAATCAAATATCGTGGTTATTAAATTATCAAAAGTTGCTCGATACGGTCTTAATGTAATGCAATATTAAAGAAATTATATATTTCTAATATTATAAAAGTTGTTAAGTTATATGTACAAAAGAAAAAAACGGCAATTTCATATGTAAAGACCTATTATTAGATTTAATCCCGCGAGAATGAGATGCTTTTCCAGGATATAAAGTAGCCTATTTCACTCTCGAGCTCCCAATCCAATAATTACGTTGATCCGTTGCTGCCTTTTGACGTTAAAGACGGACAAACAAACAAACACATTTATAATTTTAGTATGGACTAGAGGCTCCGCGCGGCTCTACCCGAGTGATAACTTTTCTCGTGGAAATATCGGGATAAAATATAGCATTCCTTAGGTATGTAGGTATGTCACTCGGGGAGAATGTAGCTTTCTGAAGGTGAAATAATTATTTAAAATCGAAAAAGTAGATTTTTAGCTTATCCATTACAATAAGAAACTAAGAACCTCCTTATTTAATTTTTTACTTTTTTGCATTCACAATGCAATTTTTATTACCTACTTATTGAAAAATGGGAAATGAAGTATTTTACTAGACGAGCTTTAATGCGAAATAGGTTGTTTGGCCAAGTGGGCCGATAGCGAAGTAGTCACATAGAGAAGTGGTCAAAATGAGAAATGGGCTATTTGAGAAGTAGACCTCTGGCGCCTGAGGGCTTTTTTCTAAAAAGCTTTTGATTTTTTCTAAAATACTTCATTTTCCACTTTTCTAAGAACCTCCTTTTTGAAGTCGGTAAAAAAATCAAATCATTTCTCTATTTCAATAAAAGTATAGATTATCTATACTAACATTTAAATTGGCCACTCTAGATATATTTAGTAACCCAAATTGACTAAGTTAATAACATTAAGATGCCCAAAGTGAACGTATTTGGTTACCCATCCAAAAACAGACCACTGCGAAGGTTGCTTAACTTTAACAATTCGCTGACTTCAACAATACGCTGCTTATTTTAGTTTAGCCTTTAAGTACATCAACTTCCTTTTCACCATGTGAATTTGCATAATAAGATGCAATTTTGGCTCGCATTAAAATTTTAAACTCCAAACATTTAGAGTAAAGCTTACATATGAAAAGCTCACAAAATAATATAAAAAGTTAACCTACTTACATTACAGAGGAACATATCATTATTTAGGAAATCTATCGCATTGTCGAATCGATTTATACTGAGTGTAAATAGGAAACGTTTGTCAAAACATAAAGTATGTAGTTATTTTTAGTGTGTTCTACCTGAAACTGCAGGTATCTATCTACAGTATACTTATTATAAAAGTTGCATTATTGAAATAAGTAATCAAGAAAATATCATAATTACTAGAAACTCTTCTAAAATGTGAAACCATATTAAGTACAACTAAATATTTATATACTTCTAAATAGGTAAAATATTAATTTTGAAAAAAAATAACACTAAAAAGAACCATAAAGATCGATTGTACAACGCCATCTAGCGTCGAGTAGCACATCACAAGCACAACAGCGCCACGTCACACCGCGGCGGTTCTATGTACTAACCGATCGTTTATCAAAATGGCATGTCTTAATCGCTGTTAGCGTTTAGCATCAAATTAAATGGATTTATTAGCGAATAAATGATTATATTATAAGTGTTAGAGTATTTGTCGTAACAAGCAATTTACTATAATCTGAATCAACTACAAAGTTAGTTAAGATTTTTCGTTTAGCTTCTGTAGGCGAGGTGGCTTAGAAACGCATATAATTTTAATGTTATATCCCATTTCAAACAATAGTAGCGTATTTCAACTTCATTTTTGAACTATAAATTTCATACTGCTGTCTATTTTAAAAGCTTTTTATTAACTTGCCATGTTAGTTAGTTAGTGGGGGAGAAATCTTGCAAGCTTAATTTGACACACTTCCCAGTGTCCGATGGAGCTTTAATTTTGTATACAAATTTGGTTTAGATGACAATACAATATTTAAGTAAGTATAGTCCAGCTTGTCATGAAAATGAATTTTTTACTAAAACATATTGAAGACTAATTTTATTATTGCCAGTGGCTCCTCCGTCACAGGTTGTCACGGAGTCAGATATAAATATTTGACATAATTTCTTTAAATCTAATATTGATTATTCCATCTGGGCTAGGTAATGGGGGGCGACTTAGTTGTTTTTCAAAAATATTTCTCAAGAATAGCATTAGAAGTATAGTTATTTAGATTTTTTTTAAGAAAAGAGAGAGTACCTAATTCGCCTAAAACTAATCATTGAACTAGAAAATACTTTGAAAATGTTATGTTAGTGTTACTTATTCATAAAAAAAATTATAATTTTATTTATTAAGATAATACACTTACCTATGCAGAGCGTTGTTTGCTGGCACAGGGACGATTAGAAGCCTAAAAAATAAATAAAATTAGTTTATTGCTGAAGTAGATGCCTTCATTAGTTAATAAGAAATAAGGGATTGCTTTATCCTCTCTCTCCAACATTCGCATGACAATACTGGCTTACCAAATTACAGGCCAATCAAGATCCTAACACAATAATTATCTTAATTTTTAGTTTTTTGCATTCACAATGCAATTTTTAATAATAGAAAAATGGAAAATGAAGTATTTAGAAAAAGGCGAAAGGTCGTGGGTTCGAGTCCCATCGGAGCTAGTTGTGAGACGGGTCGATTTTTTCTAAATACTTCATTTTCCATTTTTCCATAATAAAAATTGCATTGTGAATGCAAAAAACTAAAAATTAAAATAACTTGCAATAGTAATTTCATTTTTAGCGATTGCCAAATACCTGGAAAGGTATTTCTTTCGCGTGTGAGGGTAGTAATATCTCCACATTGATAAAATTAACGCTGACTATACAGCGCGTAAGAAGTATTGGATAAATTCGACGCTTCTCGTAACGATCGTCTCCGTAGCTCAGTGGTCAGAGCAGTCACCCGGAAAGCGAAAGGTCGTGGGTTCGAGTCCCATCGGAGCTAGTTGTGAGACGGGTCGATTTTTTCTAAATACTTCATTTTCCATTTTTCTACAATAATTATCACTTTACATGAGTTGCTAGAAAACATAACTATTAAGCACTAGTCGTAGGATAAAAAGTAGCATTAGTCAACCAACCTACCAAAAATCACATCGATCAGTTGCTCCGTTTTCACGCGAAAGACGGACAAATAAACAAACACATTGTTTTTACATACAAAAACACATTTTCACGTTTGTAATATTAGTATGGATTTATTAAAAACATGTTTCTAATAATTGTAATATATTTATTTATTCAAAAAACAATTGTAGGCTTACAGAGTACCTACTCTAAAGTTTTTGTCAATACAGTTTCAATAATAAAAATGGTAAGTATTACATTTTAAGTAGGTAATCTCGAAAAGTACCTAAGTGCAAATTTAAATGCCAATGTTTAGTAAATTATCAATTAATTAATTTCAAAAGATTAACAATTATCAGTTTAATTCAAAACAGGAATAGTTATCTATTATAAAGCAAAACAAACAATGTTCCCAAGTTTCCCAATTATTTTCACATCACAAATCACGTTCAGTGAGGTACCTAGCTTGATTAAGCCAGATAAAGAAGACACACCGATGAATAAAAGAGCTTTAATTCAAGTTTACTAAAAAAAATTACTTATACTACTTGCTAGTAATTTTAAGAAGTGTCTTGTCTTGCTTGCACATTTTTGCGTAAAGATTTTCCAGTTCCCTGTAGTTTTCATTTAATACTTATTAAACATCTAATTTAAGTATTTTTTGTAATTCCCTTCTATTCTCCGCTGTTAGTATAGATCTTGTAAACTACGCAACTGTTTTTAATGAGGTTTTCTTCAATAGGCTGGGTTATTCAAGAGGGAGGTTAAAAATTACAAAATATTGCGATACACTAGTTAATTAGAATCCGATTAGCAGTTCCAAGGATTAGGCGTGCAAACAAACTTTTTATAAAATTTGTATCTAAGTACAAATGTACGTAAATACCTAACGTTTGAAATTTTCATGTGAAATCTTGTCATACTTTCAGGAGTAGAAAGGAGTATAGTTACCTACATTACAAGTCAATAAAAAAATGTAAAGATTTAACCGTACTGAACACGAAATGTCGGGTTGAAAGAACAGGGGTGTATTGAGGGTTAAATAAGAAGGACAACCCTTCTTGTCCATCCGTAAGGGAGGCCAATGCCATAGCAGTCGGGACAATAAAATGGTTGATGATGATAAAGTTAACAAACTAGATAACTTACACAGTTAATTTTCGCTACATATCTATACTTATACTAATATTATAAAAAGGAAAGTTTTGTATGTATGTATAGACTAATATTATAAAGAGGAAAGATTTGATTGTTTGATTGTATGTTTGTTTGTTTGCATCGAATAGGCTCCAAAACTACTGAACCGATTTAGAAAATTCTTTCACCATTAAAAAGCTACATTCTTACCGAGTGACATAGGCTATATTTTATCCTGAATTCCCACGGGAACGGGTATCACGCGGGTAAAACCGCGAGGAGCCGCTAGTAACGAATAAACACAAAAACTTCTGGGAAGATTTCAAAAATTCTTTCACTTTTAGAATGTTACATTACCCCTAATTACCATTCCCCAGGCTTTATTTTATCCCGATATTCCCACGGGAACGGGTACCACGCGGGTAAAGCCGCTAGTGGATTTATAAAAAGGTATATCGCGATATCCATTGAAATAAAACATAATTTACATATACACACGTTAAACATTTAGGGCCTGTTTCACAATGTCTAAGTAAGTTCTGATTTTTGTATGGCCTATGTCAAGTGACAGCGCAAATTTACTTGACAGATAGGCCATACCACAGCCGTCTCTATCGTCTACGATAGAGATGGCTGTGGCCATACAAAACTGTTAAGTTAACTGGAAAGTAGGTATATCCTAATCGGACATATTGAAATTAAAATTGCGTGTTATTATTTTTGACTTTCCGACGCATGTAGGGTACTTTTTACGTCTGTCGCCGTGGTTACGGTTACGGGCCGGTTAGCTACTAAATAATTATAACAGTAGCTTTATAGAGAAGGAATTTTCGAATCAGAAGGAAAGAAAGTTTACCTTTTTTGAATATGTAGTTTAAAACTTTGTAAGTATAGGAATTAAGAAAAGACAGAAAGTGATTGGACTCGTAAGAGTCAGTAGTAGTAGTACCTACTAATATTTGGTAATAGTAGATATTTGAACTAAATACGTCTCTGGCCAACATCGTGGGACATGCCATTTGACAAATACCGTTTTGTGCCGGATATTTCTGTTTCTTTTTCCTCGCTTCAACTCCAACATCGTGTAAGAAAAGAATCTTAGTTTTATGGCTGTGCGCACGAAAGTTGACATATTGAAATATTACTCACCTACCATGCAAATGTTTGAATGTAGGTAAAAGGTACCTAGGTATTTCTTTTTATTTCAGATGTGATTTAGGTATCTAATTTAATTTTTTTTCATTTAGTATGCCTACGTCAATAGTTAGGTATTACTACAAAACCCTAAAAATCTACTATACTTACATTCAAACTACTTACATAAAATTAATTTTGTTAGTATAAATCTTTCAAGCCTTTCAAAAGCCTTCAATAATTCTTATAAGAATATAGTTGTATCACCTCGACAACAGATGGCGTTAGTAGGAAACTTAAAAACATTTGAGTGGAAATTGGCTACCGATAAACTCGTCTCGTCTAGAATGTATTTCGATTATGTTTTTGTTTATCAAGCTTTCATTATTAACAAAAACAAATGCAAGCTGAAAATATCATTTATTTGCTTTGGATTGTAATAAATGAAAGCCGAAATAAAAATGTTTAAAACCAGCGACCCAGAGATATGTACACCTAAAATAAAAACTTCCGACATCTAATTTTACAGTTTTCTTGACAGGCTTGGTCCATTAATATCGATTCTTAAAAATAGTGGTTACCAGTTAAACCGAACCTATTTACTAAGTAAATTGTTAATCTAAAAATACGTTTTCGATAACCTAGTACCTAGTGACCAAGCAGAATCACCATCTCAAGAGGTGCCACTTTAGGACAAACTAAAAACCTAACTAAATAGTGTTCAAAGTCATAACTTATACAATGAACCACGTTGATTGAACCCAGTGTTTTAACACGTTAGGTACGTTAAAAGGTATAGTTATGTAAAAGAGTTTTAAGTAAAGGAGAAATGAATCAATGAACAGGGATGGATTAGGTAATAATTATAAATACAATACATAAAATTGCACCTTTTGTTTTATTTTTAATTATTTTTTTGGTTTTTAAATAGGTAAGTTATAGCTAGTCTCGTTTGTGGTAGAATAATAGTCCATGGAAATCGTACATTTTGCCTTGCGTTAAATGAGGTAGTTCTGATTTTTTTGTATGTTAGTAGTGATGAGATAGTAATGACAAATCCAAGTTTTCCACCTCGAAAGCCCATCGGATCATTGTTAAATATTTAAAAATCCAATAAATGTTCAGATTTTTTTCAGTTTTTATCAATTTTTACCACCAAGGACCTGCGTTACGGCAAAAGTTACTATGCACGCTTTAAAGTAGACTAAATTTGCAATAAAAGGAGAATAATTTGGTTCTTGTAAGTCAAATAGTTTTTAAGATGGGGCAATTTAAAAGTTTGCAAAAATTCAAAAAAGGAAGTATTACAGTTTTTTTAGTTTTCGACATTTTGACCCATAGTAGTGGGTTTATGGCAAAAGTTAAATTATTAGTTATAAAAGTCCATTAAATTTCCAACAAAATGAGACCAATTAGTAATATCAACTTACACTTGATAGTTCCTGAGACAGCTGTTCAAAGTTATTGAGGTAAGTAAACAATTATGTAATAGAAGGGTTTGCAAAATGAAGTACGCCATAAAGGAAGGAGGATCTGGGAGGTGGTGGGATCAATTATGTACATTGTATGTATAATTTTGATGGACCAGGCACGTCCTCTGAATCCACAGCACACTTTTTGGGGGCAGCTTGCTGAGGTATAATTTCTTCATCGAACTGCTCAGGAAGGTCAAAATCGTCCTTTGTTGGTGGGTTATCAATCAATGGTTCATCAATGTCATCACACATCAGGTCTGGTATGTTCTCGCATGATTGGCCAATGCAGTAGCTGCAAACAGCCGAACATTTGAGTTCTGCTTTCCTGCAACCACATCTGCTGGTACAACCTTACATCTTTGGTATGCTTTCAAGGTGATTAAGGTTTACGTGTCATTAACAGGGTAGAACGGGAACGTCTCCCAGATCCTTCTTCCTTTAGGGCTTACTACCTTTTGCAAAGCCTTCTATTACATAATTGTTTACTTACCTACCTCTATAACTTTGAACAGCTGTGTCTTAGGAACTATAAGGTGTAAATCGACATAATTAATCTCATTTTGTTGGAAATTTAATGGACTTTAATAACTAATAAAACACTTTTGCCATAAACCCACTACTAGGGGGTCAAAGTTGACGAAAAATAAAAAAACTGTAATACTTCCTTTTTTGTGATTTTGCAAATTTTAAAATAGCCGTATCTTAAAAACTATTTGGCTTACAAAAACCCAATTACTCTTTTTTTATTGCAAATTTAGTCTACTTTAAAGAGTGCATAGTAACATTTGCCGTGACTCAGATCCTTGGTGGTAAAAATTTACAAAAACTGAAAAAAAACTGAAAATTTATTGGATTTTTAAATATTTAACAATGATCCGGAGGGCTTTCGAGGTGGAAAACTTGGATTTGTCATTACCATCTCATCACTACTAACATATAAAAAAATCAGAACTACCTCATTTAATGCAAGGCAACACCACTTATTTGGTACGATTTCCATGTACTATAAGTTGTAACGTGTGGTGTGATTTATCAAAGTAATTATAATTTTATTTCTTTCTTTCAACCGATTGAAATTAATTTATTTCTCCGGTTGCGTTATCTCTGCATAAATTTTCGGTAGAACTTGATTCCAAAGAAATTAAAATTCAAACAAAATAAAAAAAAAAAACATGTAATATGTTTTTAGTTGATGAGTTTCTTCTGTCTTTCATAACAGTTAAAAGAGACTTGAATGGGTAGTTAGGGCAAAACTGACGATTATAATGTGCATTTCTTTGCTGTTTTGGAAGCAATAGGTAAACTCTACCAAGAAATTGCTTAAATAAACCTTTAGTTTAAAAATTCTTTGTATGCTGTCTATAAGGTCTGATTTCCTTACAAAATTCAAAGTGACAATTTCTTCCAAATGTCATTAAATTCTCAGCTTTAGTGAAATTCTAAATGTATGAGAATTGTTAACAAAACTGTAGTAAAGCAAGTTTCCTGCCCCCTGATTCAATGCCACAAAGTTTTGGATCGTTTAGCATCCAACAACGGAGTAATCCTACAATGGATTAAAGGGCATAGTGGATCACACGGGAATGACGCCGCTGATGAGCTGGCTAGAATGGGATCCTCCACAATAGTGGCAGGACCTACACCCATTCAGCCACTCCCATTCAGCCAACTGCGCTCATGGGTAAGGCAACGAACTCGTGATGCACATAATACTCGTTGGGTAGCTCTAACAAGCTGTAGACAGTCTAAGATGGCGATGACTGCAGTCTCGCCGCTTTTGAACTGTAGGCTGCTCAGCCTTAATCGTCCAGACCTCCGGATAGTTGTTGGTATATACACTTACAGGTCATCTAACCCTAAACCGACAACTATTTATTATGAATGCGACGGACAATCCTCTATGTAGAGGTTGCCTGAACGCAGAGGAAACAGCCGCCCACGTGATCCTGGAGTGCGTGGGTTTGGCCGCACAACGAACAGAAATCCTCACAGAGGGAGGTTGTTCCTAGAAGCCTGTGAACGCCCCAGGAAGCTTCTGCGCTTCTGGAAGGAGCTAGGATGGCTCGACTAGCCATGTTCACGAATAACGGACCAAATATGAGTCTAAATGCGGAAAAGTGTAAATACCAAATACCCCCTGATTCACGATCCGTCGGGAACGGAATCGGATTCGAATTCTGAGCTTTGTCTTTGTCTATTCTGTAGTGAGTGACAGAGACAGGGCATGCATACATTCCGCTGTCGGGAGCGTTTCTGACGGTTCGTGAATCAGGGGGCCGATTCTCAGGCAATCGAGAAAAGTTCACTTTTATATGCTCGAAATTCAAATATAACACAGTTTGTGTATTGTCAGAATTTCAAAATCGAAAAAGTTCGATCGAAAAGCAGTCGAACGCTACGAGTGGTACAGACCAATCGATGTTCGTATACGAACTTAGCTGTCAAAATGAATTTGTTGACATGTGGAACAGTTTAGTTTATTTGAAACGTTCTAACTTTTTAATAGAAACCACAAACAAAATGTTCGACATACGAATTACCACACTGAAAAAGTTCGAATGCCTGAGAATCGGGCCCGTTTCAAATAAACTAAACTGTTCCACATGTCAACAAATTCATTTTGACAGCTAAGTTCGTATACGAACATCGATTGGTCTGTACCACTCGTAGCGTTCGACTGCTTTTCGATCGAACTTTTTCGATTTTGAAATTCTGGCAATACACAAACTGTGGTATATTTGAATTTCGAGCATATAAAAGTGAACTTTTCTCGATTGCCTGAGAATCGGCCCCCAGGGGGCTGATTTCCTTTTTCCAAAGTGACAAATTTCTTTCAAATGTCATTAAATTCTCAGCTTTAGCGAAATTTTAAATGTAGAGAATTGTTAACAAAACTGATAAGTAAGTAAAGCACTTTCCGTCGACTTTACGTAGGTAAGTAGGTACCTATTTGTTTTCCTAACATATTTGTTGGACATTCAAATCTCCGATTTCCCCAAAACCCACAAACAAGACAAACCTGCGGAAGTAACAGACAAGACAGACATCTAGAATCAAGTCTATCAATTTGATTTGTATTACATCAACCATACACTAAAAGGTCATATAGAACACACATGCAAAATTAGACCTTAACTAAAACGAACTAAAGCACAAATTAGGTAACCTTTGACACATTTACTACGCACAGTGTCTATTGGAAAAAAAGCTTAACTATCTCTATTTTGCTCAAAGGATTTTATTCCTTAGTAAGAAAAGATTTAAGGACGGTATTGCCTTGGTTGATGTATGTCTCTCTAATGCATCAGAACTGAAAGGAAATTTCAATTACGACCAATTCTTTTGAATTAAGTGGGTTGCGGGATTTTTGGTACTTACTGTACCTGTGGACAGACTGACACACATTTTGTACTCGAAAAAATTATGCTGAAGCGGGATAGCAATGAGAAAACGACGCGCGCGGGAGCGAGACCGATTTTGCAGATTAGGAAAAAAAACACAAAATCACTTCGTATTAAAAAACTACAGCGATTTTTTAAAAAATGATTCTATTACGATCCTAAATATTATTGGCGTCCACTAATTAAACCAATTTCCAATAGTGTAAGTAACCCCATATAAGAATAATCTTGAATCATCGTATTTTTTAGAGGTCTTTTCGAAAACAAAAAAGTCTCGAGGCAAAATCATAAAATCGTGTTTTTGAAACTATACGAATCTATTTTAATTTTTAGTTTTTTGCATTCACAATGCAATGGGTGTTTGACTATTGTTGAATAGTAGATTGTACAACAAGTGCATAAAACGTACCATTTTACCCGAGACGTATATATCCACCCGAGCCGCAGGCGAGGGTTGATAGTCAATTCGAGGGTAAAATGGGTTTTATGTACAAGTTATACACTCTGCTTTTCACTTAGAGTGTGAGGAAAATAAATAACAATACCTATTGCAAAAAAGAAAAAATAAAGACTTCGCCATATTGGCGGGAAGACTTTCTTTTTCTTTTTTTTATACGTGGCATTGGCAGCACAGTAACTTTAGCATATCGTAGTCTATAATGCTCTTGTAATACTTATTTCTTAGAAAACTCATTAATTTTGCCTAGTTTTATTAATTTAGTAATTTAAAATGGATTATGTACAAAATTGAAGAAACAGAATGACATAGGTACCTAATAAGTTTATTTAACGAAGTTTAATTGCGTGTGTGGCTGTTTACCTGACGCCCTTTGTCTTAAAGTCTGAGACTTAGACGAAGATTTTACTTTATGCACTAGAGCATAAAAAGCGATTTTATGCAGCCTATACCCAACATAAACACGAACTTTACGAGCATGAGAAGTGAAAATGTAATTATTTAATTATGACATGCGAAAGTATAACATTATTGAATAACAAATATGAAAAAAAAAATCAATATGTATTATAATAAGCGAATTATGAGCTACTTAATTGTAACTCTAGCTATCTCTTTCTAAAACGAAATTTTCTATGGCGAGAGTATGGCGCTATGGAAATGTGACGTCATGTTTCTATAGCGCTCTCCTTGTCTAATTAGTAAGTTTGATGCTCTATATCGCTGAAAATATGCAAGATATTTGAAAATAAATACCTATGTTGTGTTGCTATTAATTAAATGAACATTTTAAGTCAATAAAAAAAAAAACAGTCAAATACCCAATTTTTATTATAGAAAAATGGAAAATGAAGTAAGTATTTAGATAAAATCGACCCGTCTCACAACTAGCTGCGATGGCTCACGACTCCGTAGCTCAGTGGTTAGAGCAGTCGCCCGGAAAGCAAAAGGTCGTGGGTTCGAGTCCCATGGGAGCTAGTGGTGAGACGGGTCGATTTTTTCTAAATACTTCATTTTCCATTTTGCTATACTAATCTAGATAAAGGTATGAAGAAATACATATCTTATTACCAGATTTGTAACAACTGTAACCGTCCTATAGTTTTAAATCAAAAAGTCCATACTTTTTCCGAGTAGCGCCTTAGCTCCTTGTTGCAAGGATGTTTAGGGTTGGTTGGTGGTAGGACTAGTTCTAAGTCCGCCTGGTTAGTTACCACCATATTGTCTATTATTATTATTATTTTTGAATGTAAGGGGCTATGCATCTCCCGGTAGGAGAAGTAGTCACTGCGACCTAAAAGATCTATTGTGACTCGCCACCTGGTTAAAGTAACTCTTTTAGCCTGGAGGCTTCCAAGAAGTCTAGAATACTCCTAGCTTTTAGAGTTTTAATCTCCTCCGGGCGCATAATGTGTCGACCCAGATGGATACTGCGCTTGTGGATAAGGGGCCCGCAGTCACACAGAAGGTGCCTCGGCAACGATGTTTTCAGCATTGTTGTAAGTATTCCGACAGTTGGATGGAGATAAGATAGCCAGTTCCTCAGTGTATGAGGATTCCGGATGTAGTGCACTTCCACCTTCATCCTTGACTTTACTTAACATCAGTGTGATGAAGGCTAAGTACTTACCTACCACGCTGTAAATAAAAAAAAGTCTTGGAAAACCATCTTCATAAAGTTCGTGTCGTGTGGAGCTAGAAATAGTACAAATGAAGGGTACAGGGGCAAAACAAGGAATGTCACAAAACAGATTTTAGTGTAATTTACATTTTAATGTAAGTATATTTGTGAACATTTGTCAAAAGTTTATTTGTATTTACAGCCGATCTTTGTACAGTAAACTTAGGATCCTATCAGTAATTAATAAAAAATAATTATGCAAGACAAAAATAAAAAAAAATAAAAATAAAAAACAAAAACCTGTTTGTGACATTTCTTGTTTTGCCCCTGTACCCTTCAAATGCAATTTTCTTCTGACGTAGGTACATACTATAATGATACGTAACTAGTGACACCTTTCGAAGAGTGACACATATGAAATAGGTTTTTCTCACTCATGCTTAGAAATGTTAACATTCCATTTGAAAAAAGAATGCGGGACTTTTCCGAGGTGAAAATCTTCGATCAACAATAACACCTAGTTCTAGATACATAGTTGGAGTGACAGACATGGCCGAGCGTTATACGCCCACTTGAGAGTATAATTATAAGTAGATTATTTTGACAGTGTCAATAATACTAAGGTATTTCAAACTTGGAACACTTCCTGTCATTTATAATGTAAGATCGTAACATCGTAACCTTTTTTCTCCGTTTAAAAAAAAGTCAGTCTGTGCCATATAAAGTCATTTAATATTGCTGCACGAACCATTTTTAAAATCACGTTTTTACTTAGAAAATTGCAATTTCTCGCATTTCGTTTGAAAAGTTTTATACAAGCCTTGTACTGGAAGCTATTTGTATTGCCTCGAATGATTAAAAATTCAAACCATCCTCGACAATGCAATTGTTAGCGTCCCGTTCTAGGCTGTAATGTAGGTACTATTAATTTTAATTTAGGTATTTCAACTAAAAATACCAACAAAAATATGATATAACGACACTATGTAAGTACTAAGTTAGCATTTTTAAATACTGATATGGACACAAATAAGTTTTTAGTAAAAATTTCATTTTCACGACAAGCTTTTTTTGCAGACTGTACTTTAATATTGTATTGTCATCTAAACCAAACCTGTATACAAAATTTCAGCACCATCGGACACTGGGAAGTGGGTCAAATTAAGCTTGCAAGATTTGTCCCCCACTAACTAGCAAACTAACTACATGGCCTTTAAACGCCCGTAAGGACGATTTAGGCCGGCGAATTAAATAGTAATTGCTGCCTTATTTCTACAGGATAAGGTAGCATTTCACAGTTAACAGTTCAGGTGACCCTGGAATAAAAAAAAATCAACCGTTAAAAAAAAACTTGGGCTCTTAGTAAGTGAAAACGCCAAAATTGCTTATTTGCTGTCATTTGAAACTTTGAAGATTTTTCGCATTGAAATTTCCAATATGTATTATAGAACGTATCATCACTACATAGTATAAAACAAAGTCGCTTTCTCTGTCCCTATGTCCCTTTGTATGCTTAAATCTTTGAAACTACGCAACGGATTTTGATGCGTTTTTTTAATAGATAGAATGATTCAAGAGGAAGGTTTATATGTACTTTTTATCCCGATATTCCCACGGGAACGGGAACCACGCGGGTGAAACCGCGGGCGGCCGCTAGTAGGTAATATAGGTATGTGATGGGAGGACTGTTTCGAAAACACGATTGGAAAAATTTTGCTCGATAGAAAAAATCATGAAGTTATGTACCTCTAAAATTTCATATAAATGCACATTACGAACGTGTTTTACAATAATAATTCCTATAAAATCACAAACACATAGGTATTTATCTTTTCTATTTCGTGACTGTTTTAGTTAAAAAAAAAACTTAACATTTTTATTAACTAAGTATACTTAGTTCTTTAATTTTTTACTTTTTTGCATTCACATTGCAACTTTTTGATAAAAATGTGAATTTCGCTTACGATTTTTAGTTTCGAGCTCGTTGATTCCATAGTGATTTTTCGCATAGATTATCACAAAAATTATAATGAATACTATTAAACTTAACTAAAATAGGCGAGAAAATAATTGCTGGACATTAGTTACTCCCTCGCTCAACAGATGGCGCTGAACGTTTTTACATCGCGCTATGGAGTTGGTTGCGGAGTAGGTTAAGATTTCGGAGACGGATAAAGACGGAGAGTCTAAACAAATAATTGTTCCCATTATGTGGATAATCCATTTTTGAAAGTATTTTTCGACGTTCATTCGTCCGGATGTACTTACTATGTCTATTTTATTTTCTTAGTTAACCCGTGGAGGGCGTGGAGCGCTTCTTGAAGCAACACGCCGTTGTTTTGTTTCAAGAATCGCTCCAGCTACGCACGGGTTAATTAAGACTAGAGATGGGTCGTCGACGTATTTTTCGTTAACAAAACTAGACCGTCCATTACCGTCCATCGACTAGTCGATCAACTAGTTGAATTCGTCGACTAGTCGACGCGACAATGGTAGGAGTTCCATGCAATCGACTTAAATGCGGCGTCTAAATCTGGTCTAGTCTACGAGCGCGCCGCTTCGACGGTGTCTTTAGTTAGTCTAGTTTTACGCATTTTAAGATGAACTGCAAAGTTACAAAATAAGTTCATCCTGCACTGCATCGTTTAGCCAATCCATCGACGTACTCTTTTGCGCAATATCAGAATGTTCTTGCCTTTTCACTCTAACAAGTAAAAAAAAATTACAAATATCAACTCCTACGCCATATTATACTTAAGGTCCAAATTGCTTTGTCCGACGATACTCAACGAACGCTACGTTTCGCGTCATCGTCGCGTTGTCAGTGTAGATAAGAACGCTGTGGACTCCATTAGTCATCTATGAATTCAACTAGTTCACGAATGAACTATAGACCGTCGAAGCGTCGATTGAACGTAAACCGTCTATTTAAACCGTTCGTTGATTCAACGCCCATCGCTAATTAAGACAAAGGTAGATCAAATAATTTTCGTACCCCGGGCGCCGAGTGATCTTACTGTGTAGATGTAGAACACATTTACGTTCCCATAAAGTTGTCGGGTTTTGTTCGGTCCCGCAATGAATTTTGTCAATGAATCGATTTCTATTGGACAAAAGACAAAAAAAATGTGTTCTACCGTTATCAATAAGCACTCCACGGGTTAATAAAAAGCTTGTAAAAAATAAAATAACACGTTTTGTGTAAATTACAAGTATATTAGGTGTGCAACTTAGTTCTTTTTGGTTTGATTTAATATTTTCCGCTATAAAAGTTGATTAAACTATTTGCATTCACTATCTTTATATATTTCTAAGATAAATTGCATACTAGACACAAAACACCTGTTTTCAACATGTCCCGTCTAAACAAGTTGGACACAAGACATTTTTCTAGAACCATTAATATTTATGAGCAACACCTTACGCGTAAATTCAGTCGTTAATCATCATTTATCATCAGCTATTTTCGGTGTCCTCACTGCTGAGGCACAGGCCCTCTTTATGGATGAACTAGCTTATGGCCGCGGCTTCGCTTTTGGGAAATTCGGGGTAACGTTATTTTTACCACGTTTTTATTAGGTTGCTTTCTTGTTTGTACCCAAATTTGCAAACGATTTTATACTAGCTTCCCGATGAGCTAGAGACTTGAAACTTTGAGCATAGGTCAGAAGTGGATGACAATGCAATATTACGGTGTCATTGAGCTGATCTGATGATGGAGCCGGAAGAACGCGATAGGAACTCCATGATGAAACCGTGCTACCCCATCGTGTTTGGGCTCGTTAGAATTGTCTTGACACGTGCTCTGACGGGAGATGAGGTTCAGGGTCTGATGATGAAGCTGGAAGGCCATGCCATAGGAACTCAATATTGAAACCATGCAACCCCATCGAGTTTGGGCTCGTCTGAATCGTCTTGAGTACTCTATTGGAAAATATTTCTAGTTTGTTTTAAAAACGTGGTTTTTTAAAATAAAATTTTAAGGCGCTACTCGGAAAAGGTATGGACTCTTTGATATAAAACTATAGGATGGTTAGAGTTGTTATAAATCTGGTAATAAGATATATATCTCTTCATACCTTTATCTAGAATCGTATAGTTTCAGAAACCCGATTTTATGATTTTGGCACGACACTTTTTATTTTCGAAAATACCTCTAAAAAATAAGAAATATCGAGATTTTTCTTAAATGGGGATACATATACTATTAAAAATTGGTTTAATTAGTGGACACCAATAATATTTAGGATCGTATGGAAGCATTTTTTAAAAATCGCTATAGTTTTTGAATACGAAGTGATTTTGTGTTTTTTTTGTGTAATCGGCAAAATCGGTCTCGCTCCCGCGGAGTTATTCCCATCCGATCCACTGTAACTGATCCACCAAGAATTAAAAATCCCAACCGATCCCCTCATAGTTTTCAATTCCCAACGGATCCCCTCATTGTGTTTCTAAGCAAGATAAGGTAGGTGAGTACAGTCAGAAGAAAAAGAAGTACTTATTAAAATCAAATATTCATTTATTGAGCAATTCTTTTTAATGTAAAAAATATCACAGATAATCGGATTTGTTTTAATTGTTGATAATATACATCCTAGCATTATGAAATATCCTTTCAGTAAGCTAAACTCAAATACAAATAAAATAAATTAGTGCTTTTCTCGATATGGAGTTGCCACGTTTAAATTACAATATTTCGTAACACATATGGTAAAAAAGCCTTTTTATTTATTTTGCTACTTTGAAAAGACGTGTAAATTAAACATTTTAAATAATCGAAATTACTACTAAATTAAATAATTCTTTAAAATCACAAGTAACAAAAAATCTGTCTTAAGTATAAGTAGCTTTCAAAGATTGATATAGAACGGTGTAATCAAGCAATCATAAAGAAAAACTAACGTTAAAGATTTAAAAAATCATAGTCATTATGATATTGATATCCATACTAATATTATAAATGTGAAAGTGTGTTTGTTTATTTGTTTGTTTGTCCTTCTTTCACGTCAAAACGGAGCAACAGATCGACGTGATATTTGGTATGGGGATAGTTGGGTAGGCTTACTTATTATTCCGGAAAATTAAGTAAAAACGGTAATTTTGTATGAAAAATCGTTTAACTGTCGTACCTTCGATACAAAACTGTCATTTCTTCCATGGCCGCTTGAAAAGAGTATGTAATCACTGACGTCTGCGCGCGGTCAAAATCGAATACTAATCTTTTCCATAAGCTTAGAATAAAAAATGTACAGTAACTAGCGCCAAAAATGCCCCAGTCGCGCATGCGCGCAGTGTTATCTGACACGCACTCTACTTCACAGAGTAATTTTTTATATGTAGGAAATAGAGACCAATCTTTGAGCCTCTTTATTGGTAGTGTATAACTAGCGCTATCTGTTGTCTGGTGTAGGCAATTTTTGGTGTATAAACAAACACATTAGACATAGTCTTCTATTTATTTTACTTTAGTCCACTATAATTTATATAGCAAAACAACGTTCGCCGAGTCACCTAGTAAGGTCATAAATTTAATACTTATGCAAAAAAAATGTCTAAAAAGAGTTTGTATGAAACTTTTTATTTCTTCAATGGATTCAGTAGAAACTTGTATAGGTACTTATAGATTTTGAAAAAGATTTGAACTATTTTTGAAAGAAGTTTTGAAAGAAGAACCAAAGAGTTTTTGGAATTGTTTTGTGGCTTAAAGTTCAAACGCGAGTTATAGATTTTGAAAAAGATTTGAACTATTTTTGAAAGAAGTTTTGAAAGAAGAACCAAAGAATTTTTGGAATTGTTTTGTGGCTTAAAATTCAAACGCGAGAGAAGCTGCTACTACTACTGGACCGATTTAGAAAATTCTGTAACTTAATTAATTCAATAGCCTTTAAAAATAAAATAGTTATTTATTTATTTTTTTAAGATAAAGGTCGTGTGAACATCAAAATTGCACGCGGACGAAGTCGCGGGCGGAGCGCTATTTTTTGATAAACTAAATAAAACATAGTATAACCCTAAAATGCATTTTATTGTTGATTGTACCACTCTACCTACTAAAAATAAGCTCATAAGTACTAGGGTATCAGATGGGAATAAAATATTAATATTTATTCTTGATCCCCTACACAGGGGATCAGATGGGAATAAAAAATAATTAAAAATAAAACCGATCCACCAGGGGATCGGTTGCAGGGGATCGGATGGGAACAACTCCTCCCGCGCGCGTCGTTTTCTCATTGCTATCTCGCTTTAGCATAATTTTTCCGAGTATCGCCTTAAAAGAAGAAGATGATTATTTCTTTATTAAATTTTGTAAGGGCCGCGTTCAAAAATATATTTTTTTCACAGTTCTAACTTCTCACCTAATTAAACCACATTTCTGGGCGTTTTCGGATTTTTGTAGTTATGCACCCTCTCTGCTAATTGCTATAACTGCTATCGAATATATTTATTCATCATACTTCATTATTTTCATACTCTTATCACCAATTCAATGAAGGCCCTCCTAAGTATGGCTTTCTAGACTAAGTATGGCTGTTGTTGTCGCAATAAATAAAAAATTAAAATTAAAATTAAATACTATCGGCCTGCCTGTTCATTAAATGATGTATTAATTAGACGTAGAGACTGAATATCATTTAGGCAATAATTTTATTATGCTGTTGAACAGATTATTTAACCAGTTGGCTGCGACATATAATATGTATATGTCACCGGAAAATAACAAGAACCGCAAATTTAAGCCCTGTAGAACAGAGGCCCGATTCTGCTAACGTTAAGTCGTAATCGTGTCTCAATCGTGTTTCAATTGTTGTGCTTTTTTACACACTAGTTACAAGAATTATGACAGTATGATGTGATGTGGATGTAGTGTGTGGTGTGGTGTGTGACCATCAGCAGTATTGTGAAAAAAGTTCACATTTCTTGTAACTAGTTTGTAAAAAAGCACAACAATTGAAACACGATTGAGACACGATTATGACTTAACGTTAGCAGAATCGGGCCACAGGTGATAGGTTAGAAATTTAAGGCGATCGCGAAGCGCAGCGAAGAGATTGCCTTAAATTTCGTGGTTATTTTTTGTTTTAGGAAATTTATAAATTTGCGTTTTTTATTATTTTCCGGTGACATAGGTATAGATACATACCTTTATTATTTCTTAAAAAGTCCACGCAGATATAATTGCTTGCTTCGAGTAGGTTTTTTATACCTAAACAACGGGGGCTCTTATAGCCTTCATCACACCTGATGTCAATTGAAGATAAGGCTGAAAGTGGAAGGAATTACTCCCGGAATCCTCAATCACTGAGGAACTGGCTATCTTATTTCTAACCGCCGGAAAACAATGATGCTGAAAACATCGTTGTTAACGCGTCAGACTTAGATAAGATAGTGGTAGCTAGCCAGATGGACTTAGAACAAGTCTTATTTGTATTAAATCGACTTGGTTAAGTACTCAAAACATATCACAACAGATGTAAAAAACCACTAAAACGATCTCCACTCATTACGCTCTCCAATTGAGAACCCTTGACTGAACACAAAGCTATCTTATCAATCTTGAAATAAAGCTTAAATTCGCACCGAAAAAAAATCAAACTTCAACTTTCAAGTGCTTGAAGTATCAAAACGAGTAGGTAACTATATAAAAAAGTGAATTGAATAATACCTCTTTTGTTTGGTACAGTATCAAGATCGTTGCGTCGAGTCTCGAGTGTTTTAGGTTTTTGACATCTGCCAAATTGAATTTGACTATTTACTTTTAAATGTCGGGCGTGGGTGTTTGAGTAAGTCTATCTTTTTGTTTCTAATGAATTTCTACGTCTGAAAATTTTAAATTTTTAAGATTAGATTAACTTGGTTGGTTGTGGCTGGTGGTAGGACTTGTTCTTGTCCGCCTGGCTGGCTACCACCACCTTATCTAAGTCTGACGCCATAACAATGATGTTTTCAGCGTTATTGTGTTCCGGTAGTTAGAGATAAGATAGCCAGTGTCTCAGTGATTGAGGATTCCGGGAGTAGTGCGCTTCCACCTTCAGCCTTATCACCACTTAACATCAGGTGTCATGAAGGCTAAGTGCTTGCCGGTGTAGACAAAAAAAAACTTGACTAGATAAGTAATTAAGAATGTTTTGTGTTGTCGAATAAATAGCTTAGAATTTATATGAGCGGTATCTATACTCTATACAAATAAATAAAATTGGAGTGTCTGTTTGTAATATTAAAATAACCGCTTTTTACTACATGCATATGATTATATATACGGTACATATACCAAAATAACATTTTTTACAATTTTTGTCTGTCTGTCTGTCTGTTTGTTCCGACTAATCTCTGAAACGGCAGGACCGATTTTGACGGGACTTTCACTGGCAGGTAGCTGATGTAATAAGGAGTAACTTAGGCTACTTTTTATCCCGATATTCCCACGGGAACGAGAACCACGCGGGTGAAACCGCGGGCGAACGCTAGTAATAAATATAAACGAAACTGATTACATACCTATTATTGTTTTTTATATCTGATAGGTAGCTACAAATACAATATAACTTACCAACAATATGTTATAACAGTAACATATAGAAAAGCAATGTTTAAAAATATCTTTATGTGTTCAATTGAAGCTAAATAAAATCATGAAAATAGATGTATTTTAGACTATAAACTATCCTCAAAAGCTACCTTAACTACTTAAGAATCTTTGTCAGATATCAGATACCAAGTTACCGATACTTCAAGTGCAAAAACTCAGAAAGATCCTTTTACAAGATCTATTCAAACATTTTAAGTTAAAAAAAATATCTAAAGAGCATACAAGTTACATTATTGTATGGTCAAGTGACTATGAATGTTTTTTTTTTTTAATTTTTTGCCTGTTATTTGTGTGTAGTGTGTACTTAAAGTTAAAAAAACTTTTAACGGTATCAGTAATAGGAACAAGAAAAACGATTTCGTTGAGTACTGTTTTATTGTATTTATTGATGGGTACGAAATCCTACTTTATAATTTCAACGATAAATAAAGTACTTTAATAGGTAATTGAGTCAAGTGATAAAACTCTGTCCGTGGAAAACAAGATGTAGTACTGAACTTATACAAAAATTACACGTAAAGTTATTTAGTATAACTACTAGGTAGTTTCTCCTAGTTTATGTAGTTTTATTTATTTATCTTAATAGCAGTAATGAATTTTGTAAATTTTTGCCTTTTGCTGGTACACTGCCTCTCGCTATTTATATTTTTCCGAGGCCTCAAAGGTTGACTGGAAGATATCGCTCTGAGGGATAAGACCACCTTTGCCCACATAATTTTCCCTTTTTTGTGAAGTACTTTGAATTGTATCTTTGTGTGGACCATAAAGTGTTTATCTAATTATCTATCTGTAAAGTTAAACCGACTGAGAATATGTGACTAACATCATCAGCAAACGAATATCCCCACTGCTGGGACACAAGCTTTCCATATAGATGGATAAATGGGATGGCCCGTAATCCAACATGCAAGCACAGCCGGGACCAATGCAATGGATACGAATGTGACTACTAATTTTACTTTTAATTCTAACTTGGCTCTATATCTTAGACCAAGGTCTACCTCATGTTGCTATAGTGATTAAATTATTACCTACCTAATTTGTTTGGTCCGGAGGTGAAGAGTCTGGTAATCTGTAATAGGTACAGTTCTATTAGTACAGATACTAGCATGAAGCTCGACTTAATACCGAGGTAACTGGAGAGTGCAGTACGAACAATTTTTTGTCCACCACAAATGACACAGTGTCTGTCTTCCGTCTCATCTACACTTTAAAAAAATACGTATGGTCATATGAGACAGCTGACAGCCAATACATACATAAATGTCAAATTTGCTGGGGACACTTTTTTATTCAGGGTGAGAGCTCCAGTTACCTCAGAGTACCTATTAAGTCAAACTTCATGGATACCAGTCTCTTACTTAGATTACTCTAAGTATAATTATTGTTCAAGCCAATTTAACATAATAAAACTCTTTGCATCAACGTGAGAGAAAAAAGTGTAAAAACCTCATTGGAGGTTAGTCAGTATTTAAAAACTATAAAGGAAGAAACGAAACAATTGACTATCATTTGTCGCGGATATGAAATAATCATTGTAAATTTGGAAAATTCAATTTAATAATTAGAACCAGGGGCCCGATTCTCAGGAATTCGAACTTTTTCAGTGTGGTAATTCGTATGTCGAACATTTTGTTTGTGGTTTCTATTGAAAAGTTAGAACGTTTCAAACAAACTAAGCTGTCTTACATGTCAACAAATTCATTTTGACAGCTAAGTTCGTATACGAACATCTATTGGTTTTTACCACTCGTAGCGTTCGCCTGGTTTTCGATCGAACTTTTTCGATTGTGAAATTCTGACAATACAAAAACTGTGTTATATTTGAATTTCGAGCTATAAATGTGAACTTTTCTCGATTGCCTGAGAATCGGCCCCCAGGGGCCCGATTCTCAGGCATTCGAACTTTTTCAGTGTGGTAATTCGTATGTCGAACATTTTGTTTGTGGTTTCTATTGAAAAGTTAGAACGTTTCAAACAAACTAAGCTGTCCCACATGTCAACAAATTCATTTTGACAGCTAAGTTCGTGTACGAACATCTATTGGTTTTTACCACTCGTAGCGTTCGACTGGTTTTCGATCGAACTTTTTCGATTGTGAAATTCTGACAATACAAAAACTGTGTTATATTTGAATTTCGAGCTTATAAATGTGAACTTTTCTCGATTGCCTGAGAATCGGCCCCCAGCAAATTGTTTTAATTACACAAAAATAGTGTGTACAATTATGTTTAACTTTAGGTTATGTTAATCTTCTGTAGTTAATTACTCTGTGTGAGAGAACATTAAGTATCTTTTTTATTTGTTATTTTATTATATACAAGCCTAATAGGTGGTGGCTAGCCAGGTGGACTTAGAACAAGACCCACCAGCAACCAAATTAGCATTTTATGGGTTACCATTATTTTTCCTCGCGAGTTTCTCCGGCTTAACATGTGTAATGAAGGCAAGTGCTACACCGTTGTGGATAAAAAAAAACCCATCCCAAAACCAGCCATAGTAAAAGTTGCTTAACTAAATGGCAATATTTCTTCTTTTATAATGATGTGTTGACTAATATCTGTTTATTAGAGCTAATCCTTAACGAAAGGGCGATGTAAGCTTATAATCCGTATAGTATTATATCGAGGTAATATTTGTGAAACATTTTTGTCCTATACAATGGATTGTATTGTGGGGTTGTATAAGATCGGGATACATGAGGTGATTTTGTTACTGATATGGCAAATTACTGTAGCATTTTATCAAAGCTTTGAACAAATACTCAAATGCCCGTGCTACACCATGTGTCCAAACATTTGTTCAAATATTTGTTCAAATGTTTGTGCTATGTCTGGCGCCGGCTTTAGAAGAAAGTTCAAATTAAACTGAAATTGGAGAATCTCACTGTCCGTGCGAATTTATATTTAATTAATAAAAATTACATTGTGAATGCAAAAAACTAAAAATAAATCTCTTTTTTTATTTAATATTAGCTCCTTTTTGTAATACCCCACTAAAATAAAATTCGTGTAGTGTGTACCGTCAGCACAGGTAGCAGACACGGTACGGTCAACAACAAAAGTACAATCGATGCGCACCCATTGTGCTCATCACGCTCTGATTTTGAAGCAAAACCATTGCTGACGTGAATGACGGGACAGCACCGTCGGGAAGACAAGTGGTTGTAGATTTTATTTGAGCTTTATTATTGTTATGGCAGATAACTACATTATAGTTAAGTAATTTAATTTTCTAAAATAAGTACCTAAAACAATGTACATACATAAGTAGGTTTAAAAATGTATGGACACACTTACAAAAATACATTGTTTTTAACAGCAAGTACTTAGTAAGTATTTTCATAATTTTGAAATTGTGTATTTACGGATTTGAATTTATGGCGAAAATATTTAATTTTATACGCTAATATAATTTATGCATTGCTTTGATATCACTTATTTGCAGAATCAATCCAGTTAAGTCATTTCCGTTTGTTATTTAAAAATCAAATTTATTATTACCTAAATTCCATTTATCATAGCATAGGTAGTCCAATCTGTAATAGTAGTTTATGTGACTGTCGCATAATGAGGGGTATTAAAACACGAGTGGGAGTTTAAAAAACGAGCCTTGGCGAGTTTTTTTAATAGTATTCCACGAGCGTTTTAATACCGAGTTATGTGCAGTCTCATACACTACTTTATCTACACTCATTACATTTATTATATATTTCAAAAATAAATCAAATCAATATTAATTATAAAATGTGAATTGGTGCCAAACCCCACTCATAGGAGTCCATACGGTCTATTCCTTCTAAATTCAATATTCTAATTTTAAAAAAGTTTCTGATTGTTGCCGGCTAAAGAAGGGCTTGAAAGAGTAGGAAGTCAGGGCCGGTAAATCCTACGGTTGCCATGGAGACGGTAAAATTAAGAAATATAAGTGTTTTATAATGAGTGACAGCTGTATCCGGGTGTTTCATAATGGTCATTATGAAACATTGCAGCAGTTTTATTTTTTAAAGTTGACTATGGCATAAAGTGTATCATTCTACGTTCAGGCATGAGTTCATAATTCGAATATTATAACATGAGTGTATATAAAATAATTTTGTTACACAAAGATAAAGAAACAATTATTATAATTCACGAGTCAAGCATATTTTTTCCGATTGTTTTAAAACAGTTACATTTTTGTTGTGACAATTACGTTTTCGACTGTACCTATATTTATAAATTCGGTCAGATTATAGCATATTCGAATGAAAATATGGAATACCATACAAAAGCACAACCCTTTGATAAAACCGCCTGTCATTTTGACTATACCCGCCCCCTGAGTTTGTCTGTGAACAGATGTAAAAAAAAATATTTATAATAATAAAGCTGATGATTTTGTTTGGCTTTTTTAACACCACTAATCTATAAATAAGAGCTTTTTTCGAAAAATAACTACCTTTATCGTAAAGGGGTTGAAATATGGGAAGATAGATGACGTTTCGTCTGGATTCAATCAAACTCCTCCAAATATCTAGATCCAATTTATAAAGACACAGTTTCAACCTATATTTAGACAAATAATAGGTCATCATTATATTTATTTCCATAAAAAGTTGCATAACCTACAGGTCACCTACATATTCTAATATTTTTAACAGTTAGAGGCAAATTAAAAGTTAACATATTGTAATACTGTGGTTAAACTTAAACTTAGGCTTAAACTAAGAATAACGTACTAAGAAATTAGTATGGATTTTATTTGCAACTTTTGCAATGGTTGGTTACTGGCTGGGTGACCAAGAGAACTATCTCGAGCTCCTCCGTGCTTCGGAAGGTCTTCCAAAAGTCAAGTTAATGGCGTTCCAATGAGATAAGGACTTATTATTAATTTTTTTCTGTAAGGGGCTAGAGGTCCGCCGGTTTCTGAAACGCCAATCAAAATTAAAATTACCTAATTCCCAATTAATTGTAGTTTGGGTTTCTGAAAGAAAAATGTGACAGACTGTCAACAGTCTGTTAACAGTCTGTCAGTGCCCATACAAATCTAAACCTAATTGTGAGATAATTTTCGTTTCAGAAACCCAAGGTGCTTTTAATTGGGAATTAATTGTGACAGTCTGTTTTAATTTTGATTGGCGTTTCAGAAACCGGCGTGTCACTGCGACCTAAAAGATCTATTGTGACTCGCCACCTGGTTAAAGTAACTCTTTTAGCCTGGAGGCTTGCAAGAAGTCTAGAATACTCCTAGCTTTTAGAGTTTTAATCTCCTCCGGGCGCACAATGTGTCGACTCAGATGGATACTGCGTTTGTGGATAAGGGGCCCGCAGTCACACAGAAGGTGCCTCGGCGTTTCCCTCTCCTGTTTACAGTAGCGGCAAACATCAGTGTCACTCAAGTTCATGTGATATTGGTGCCTGTTTAGTTTGCAGTGGCCGGACCATCGCACAGATGTTCGTCCTGCTAAGCTCCAGGAGTTCGGCAGTTCGGCTTTGCGAGTAGCCTTGTAGCAGTCCTGGTGGTGTCAGCCAGTGCTTTTTTGATTCCCCAAATAGGTTACCCTTGAGAAGTTGCATGGCCTGGTTCTTTGAGATACCACAGAAACGTTCTGGTCCTATCTGATGGCCTTGAGCTCCAGTCCTTGCAAGTTCATCGGCTTTTTCGTTGGCAGATAAAGCCTTAACCCTAAACATAAAAATAAATATTCAGCGCGAGTCCTACTGAAAATAAAAACAAATCTAACAAATAAACAATTTATTTATATCAAAAATTAACAAAACTCAGACCGGAATCACACCTTCGCAAATCCATTTGACACACAGCTATAAGAACAACGGGATACCTCAGTCGTTTTATTGTAAAATTTTATTAAAATTGTGTTGCACGTAAAAAAGTGACCTTGTTCAGGTTTGTTCTTATTTTGGCGGGTTGATTCGCTCCTGTTAGACTTTTGGAATATATTTTTAAATTTGCAACTTAATTTTGCTTAAGTTAGTACCTACTTCTTTTTGATGGTTGCGTTACTAACGCTCAAATACTGAAACGCTACTCAAATTTGAGAGCATCTTTTTCATACTTTTGACGTTTAATGCGACAGGGCGATTCAAGACGCTACTATGGTTGAGCTTAGCGTTCGAGTATTTTTTTCTCTTTATTTGGGTTAAAGTAAGTAAAGCTGGGCCTATTCCACTAATATAAAGTCGTGCGTAAGATACATTATATTTTCTTATTTATTTATTGTTCAGGATTCAGTGACAAATATTCATCCAAGAAAGAAGCACTGATAGGCAAATAGAACAGAATGTCATTCATTTTACGCAGAAAATGTGTTAAGTACGGTCGCCAGCACGTCGGGTTACTACAAAATGTCAAAATTTATTAACTGAAACTGAACTCTTTCTGCTGGAGATAAGGTTGAATTTTATTTAAGGAATTTGACAGTTTGTAGTAACCTGACGTGCTGGCGACCGTACATACCTAGTAGATTGAAGTCATATTATGTAGTACTTATTTTTATAACTATTTATACTCTGATGCGTCTCATTCAAGTAAGTAGGTATACCTACTCTGACATGTCATTACCGTAACGATACGAACATGATCACAAAATCCTATCAGTTTTTACTCAAAAGTAGTTATATTTGTTTTAGGTACAATCCTATCATGCGTCTGTAATAAAAATATAATATACAAACAAAACAATATTTTCTTAGTAATCTCAAAAGAGGTTAATAAAAGATACAAAGTGGACCAAACCTTTATTCAGCGAAGTATATCGTCTTTCATTTGACGAATGACGTGAAAAAAAGACATATTATATAGATATATTTATATGTGGAATCCATCAAAAGCGAATTAATACGAAGCCGAAACGGCAGCGGAAAGATTTCGCCTTTTTTACCTTTTGGCGTTTTAGAGATCCTTCGGGACATTTCCCATTAGGAGACAATAGGAGACAATAAGTTTTATTGTATCGGAAGCTATTTTGTGTACTTACGATATCTTTTATTACAATTATGGCAATTATGCCAGATTTTTATTTCATTAAAAAAATATGTTGTTAAAGCTAGAAAGTCTCTCCATCGACGTAAAAATCGTCGCGGAGATGCAAAAAAATTCCCATTTATGAGACAGCAAAGTGAGAAAGTCTGTATGAAAACAGTACGTCAGCCCCCTGATTCACAAACCGTCGAAAACGGAATCGGATTCCAATTCTGTGCTTTGCATTTTGCCTTTGTCTATTCTATAGTGAGTGACAGAGACAGTGCATACATTCCGCTGTCGAGATCGTTTCCGAGGCATAAAAGACTTAATTCTCATTAAAAGTTAATTGACGGCTCTAAGTACTGTCTATCTCAAGGGTTAGAACATTAATTTTGGAAGTCATTTCTAAACCCGACTCACCCTTGGCGATTTGGTGGACTCTATTAGGCCTCGGTCACAATGGGAGACAGCAGGGCGCCGGCTTACGCCGATAATGGCACGGCGGGCGGCCGTGTGAACAGCGCCTTATGTGTGGTACAAGTTAAGTGATGACAAGCAACGATAAAAGAAAAAAACACCTATTTATTATGTGTATGTGACAAAAAAAATACGATTGCCGATGTTGATAAAAATAGACTCTTTTAATTTTTAACCGACTTCAAAAAATGAGGAGATAATTATTAATAAATAAGTTTCTCACAATCACACGAAATATCAAGTCCATGGAACTGTGTTATGGAAACTTGATAATGAAAAAATATATACTGATGTGCGTTTTGTTTGTAAATACATCCCTACCTACTTAATAGACATAGGTTGTTTTTTTACCCAGACCAAGACAATAGGCATGTTCATGCACTCAAATATTTGTCTTGTTCAGGTCAGGAGCAGCCGCGACCTCTGTCTGCGCCTAATCGGTCGTCATTACTCTAAACCTGGACCGATTTGGGAAAACCATTTTTAGTCCATATAAGTACTATTAACACATTAGTACGATTTAGATTGTTCAAGCTTTTAACAGCCTCTGTGGTCTAGTGGTTCACACCACCGGGTTCACACCCCGGGTTAGATTCCCTGTGAGGGTACATATTGTATTCGGTTTGGTTGGTGGCACGACTTGTTCTAAGTCCGCCAGGCTACCTACCACTATCTTATCTAAATCTGACGCCATTACAAATAATTAGGTTTTCAGCATTATTGCAGATAAGATAGCCAATTCCTCAGTGATTAAGAATTTTGGGAGTTGTGCGCAATACCTTCATCCTTATCACCACTTAACATTAGGTGTGATAAAAGCCAAGTGCTAACCCTACGTTATGGATTTAAAAAATAATCCACTTAACACGTTGTAGTTATGTAGTTTTTTTTTATAACTTATTACATTCACACCAATTATCTAAACCCATGTTAATTTCATTAAGAAACTGTATCATGGAAAACTTGATAACGGATAAATATATACTTAAATACTTTTTGTTTGTAAATACTTACTTAATATACATAAAAAAATGAAAAATGAAGTATTCATTTTTCAGTAATAAAAATTGCATTGTGAATGCAAAAAAACTAATAATTAAAATAACTTAATATACATAGTTAACACCCAGAAGAAATAAAATAAAATCGGTTGGTGGTGCTAGTTGGCTCATGTCAGCCTCTTAACTTGTACCCCCTAATTCCAAAACGTGGACTAAAATAGTCCTGGTTTAAAACTGGTACTAAACTGGTGCTGTCACTTTCATTTTCTAAATGAAAGACAGAATTAGCATCATTTTTAAACCAGGTCTAACTTTAGTCCACGTTTTGAAATAGGGGGGATAAAGACTACACCCGCCCGCTTCCCCTTATAACTTACACCACACACAAACTTTGACGGTTGTTCTTTTTGTGACCGCGTCCTTATAATGCGGTGCCACTAATGCACCATTGTGGGCCTCTAAAGGTGCGTTCATAATACCCATTCATAATGATCAGTAGCTAAGCTTGGTGTAAAAACAAATTGAATAAATATGGATTACATTTTATGTCTTGGCTGATGGTGTAGTGGTGACTGGTGACTTACTGAGCTACGGTCTGAGAAATATTAATGTGTTGAATAGTTGCTTTTTGTATGTCTGAGTTTATCTGTAGCCTAAGTGTTTTTGCTAATGGGGAGAAACGGACAAAGCTTTTTGTAGGTGGCGTTTTTGTGATTGGAGGTCAACTTTCTCTTTGGTCGATGATCCTACTAATATTATACATGTGAAAGTTTGGATGTTTAGATGTTTGGATGTTTGTTACTCAATCACGCCAAAACAGCTAAGCGGATTTGGCTGAAATTTGGGACACAGATACTTTGTAGCCTAGAGATAAACATAGGCTACGTTTTATCCCGGAAAAATATCACACTCCCGCGGGATAACGTCAGGTAGTCCACGCGGGCGAAGCCGCGGGCGGAAAACTAATAGGTTATAATTATAAGATTTTGACGGCTGTGGAACCCCCAAATAACACCTACGCCCTCTGTCGTGATAAAACGTTAGTTTTCCTCCCCATTAGAGTAAAATTCTGATCAATCATGGATGATGCATGCCGCCCGCCACACACGGCTGACGCCGCAAGTCGTCAGTTGTTTCTTTTAGCTGTGGCGCTGTGTGGTTTTCAAGTGGCGGCGTTTGTGGTTGTCGTGTGTGGTTCGTGTGCGGCGACCCGACGACGACGACGGTAAAATGTATGAAAATGACAGGAAATAGGTCGGTGGCGGCGTTTTGTTGTTGTGGTCGGTAGTCTTACAGACTCATCTTAGATTTCTGCGCGAACAATTAATTTAAATAAAACAATTTTTCCACGGAATTTTTTACGCTTTATTTAACACATTATTTACTTATTTACATATTGGTTGTTTTTAAAGGATTTCAAGTTTTTTCCGACTTTCGGCACCTTTCTCGTTTCCATGACCACGGCCCCTGGAAAGGAAAGAGAAACAATACTTAACTAAATGATGTGTTAAATAAAGCGTGAAACTATCCGTGGAAAAGTTGTTTTACTTAAGCTTACAGACTCCTGGTACGGGTATCATACCAGTCACCGCTCACCCATCCCTCGCAAGCCAGCCAGATGCGCGACTCAACCATTAAGGCTAGGATTCCTGACCGAAATAGGCACGCTCACTCTTGCTCGGCCGCGCGCGATACACTTCGCGCGGACGGACGCAGCGGCAGCCGGCAGGGAACTGTGAACTCGCGAGCGCCCCGCAAATCGAAAATCACATAATAATAATAAATAAATAAATAAATAACTTCTTACATTCACACCAATTATCTAAGCCCATGTTAATTTCATTAAGAAACTGTATCATGGAAAACTTGATGACGGATAAATATATACTTAAATACTTTTTTTTTTGTAAATACATACTTAATATACATAGTAAACACCCAGACCAAGACAAATAGACATGTTCATGCACACAAATATTTGTCTTGTTCGGGAATCGAACCCGAGACCACTGGCGCAGAAGGTGGGTAGCCTACCTCTGCGCCAAATCGGTCGTCAAAACACAAAATTCAATTAAAAATGAAATAATAAACATTTAAACTTTTGACGGGCAGAACCCCTCGGCTATTCAAAGACAATTATTTTCGTATATTTTTCAGTACTTAACTAAAACCAAGTATACTACATGTAATGGGATATTTGGATTACGATTAGACGAATGTTTGGGATTTTTTTTGATACAGTAAAATATCACTAATCGAAAAAAAAACGGCCGAAAGCACTAGATAAATAACTGTAAAATAACATAATATTTTTTCCAAATTTTAAGTATTTGTGATTTGCGAGTAATCCATAATTTAAAATACCCTATTTTAGTCAATCCCAGCCTTAATTATTCTCACACACAAACCCAAAACTATTTTACAAACATACAACAATCGGGTAACCTTATACTTCGCTTCCTTCCTATTCTATTAAAGATGGGTGTGGTCAGCAAAAAAGTTTAAAGCAGCATAGCTACTGGAGTAGGGTCAAAAAGTTTTTATTTGCTTTTGATGTTTTGAAGTACGTTGATACTAAAATGTCACTTATGTAAGAAATCGTTTTAAGTAACAAATATTTATCATAAGTTTCTCAACAGATTATTTGTATTGTGTTGTTTAAGCTTGTTTTATTTAAGTATAGTTTATTTTTTTTATGGGCCCAGCTGAAAATCACCGTTGTGGCTACAAGTTGCAACACGGCCGAGGCTGTCAGTTCTTTCATTTGTAACTCATACCTTTATTTAAGGAACCATTTGTAATTTTCTTTTGTTAATCTAAAGAAACACAACAATGCTCAAAACATCGTTGTTATGGCGTCAGACTTAGCCAGGCGGACTTGGAACAAGTCCTACCACCAACCAAACCGAATACAATAATGTAGCCCCACTTGGAATCGAGCCCGGGACCTCTGGGTCTGATACCTACCGGTGATGGTATACCATTAGAACACAGCGGCGGTTAAAATAGCTATTTTATACTTACCTACTTAAGTTAAACTCGGAACTGTGTCGGTATCTATCTATCTGCTGGATAGAAAGAAAGAAAGAAAGAAATATAGTTTATTCGACTAAAACATACAAACAAAGTAGTTTACATAAACGAAAAACAAAAATTTTTGCCGAAATGGACCCAACCTCAGCTTATGCCACAGCAAATAGTGTGACGCTGATTTTCAGGTGGGTCCAAGATGTGGAGATAGCACTCTCCATAATAATAATAATAATAATAATAATAATAATAAATCATTTATTTCAGGCGACTTATGGCCCATACAATAAATACCTTACAGACTAACATACATATATTTATATAAGACAATTTTATTATAAAACTTTAATTGACTTTCGGCGTCGTATCGGTGGCCGTGGCAGTAGGCAACGTCCCACGGAAGCGCCGGTACACCACGCCCTGCGGCCAGAAATCCTCCTTCATGAAAGTATCCAACCTTGCTGTCGGGACGCGCACCACAAACGACTTGAAGTTTGTATTGTGGCGCGATTCCAAAGGTTGGACTCTCAAGCAGAAGTTGGCCTTCTTCTTGATGTACTCTGACACGTTCTCCACGGTGACGGTGTGGTGCAGACGGGACAGGTATACCGCCGTAGTCGGTATGGCAGCTCGCAGCAGGAAGTTGGGCCCTGTCGGTGCGGTACCATAGTGGTTCTTCGTCGTCATGCGCTGACGATGTCGCCTTTTGTTCCGAACCTCCATAAAACCTTGGTCATCTTGGCCCGGTGAGGTAACAATCGGCGCAGGTGCTCTTCGGTCTGGCAGGTCTGGCTTCTGCGACCGCGAAGTTGTTTTGGCGGCAGCAACAGCAGCATAGTCAAGTTGACTGTGCGCGGGCGCAAGCGGCGCCGCTGCGGTAGGAGGCGGCGGCGGCGGGGCGCGGGCTGGAGGCGAGCTGCTCACGGGGTCGGCGCTCGCGGCCAGCGGCGGCGGCGCTCGGGTTCTGTCGGGTCGTGGCGGTGTCGGCGACGAAACTGCTGACTTGCAACTCGACGTCGTCGACGTATCTAGGCATGCCCCGCGTCGCATGTTTACATTAGAGCCTGCGATCGGTGACCTACTTACTGCAATCGATTCACGTAAATCGTAAACTTCTTTACGCAATTCGCTTACAGTATTTTCGGATGTTTGAAATTTGATCATTATATCAGCCAGACTCTTCTTCAAGGAAACAATATCCTTCAAAAGGCTGGTTACATCGACGTGATCAAAGGTGACGGGAGGCAGCTTGTTGAGATCCCTCGCCACGAAAGTGGGCACGTCATCTGGATCGGTTTCCTTGAACAGGGTGATGATTTCCTGCAGGCTCTTCTGCGTCCCATCACGCCTTCGGGACACCATCTGGTCAATCTTGCCGAGAGACTCGTAAAGCAGCTTCTTCGCTGTGGCCACATCATCCTCACTGAAGTTAGACTTACAGATTTGGAGCGCGCTCACCTCATCCATGACGTCCAGCTTTTGTTGTAGGAACGCCAGGAGTTCGTTAGCCACAAGTTTATCGCTCATGGCTCTATGCGTAACGCGGCACTTGGCCGCGTTTCACAATATTCACAGAAAATTTTAGCACGCGTCTGCACCGATCCGCATCGCAGACACGACTCCGAAATATCCATAGGCCCTTTACTTCCAATTTATTACGTACTAGGGGATTTTCGCGGTTTCACGCGTGGTAACCGTTCCCGTGGGAATATCGGGATAAAATATAGCCTATGTCACTCGGAAAGAATGTAGCTTTCTAATGGTCAAAGAATTTTTTAAATCTGTCCAGTAGTTTCGGAGCCTATTCGATGCAAACAAACAATCAAATCTTTCCTCTTCATATCATTAGTAAAGATTTATTACTTTTTTAAAGCCCGCCCGAAGTGTGAAGTTAATATCAATAAAACACAAAGCCAAAACATAATAAATAAGAACGCCAAAAAAACCTACATTGTTTCCTATAATTCTAGTATCGAATTTTGGCGCGTGCTACGAAAGACGCGGTACTATTTTTAATTCTACGGTATAGAGTTTCATGTAATGGCGGGCTTTATTTGGCGCGTTCGTGAGGCCGAATGGGAGAAATTCCGTTGCCGTTAGAGTTATATTGTTATTATTTTTTATATTTACATACGGATATTATTAAAAGACACATTTACTTGACAAAGATTTATACTTCTGGGCTTCTTAAAGGTTTTTTGAAAACTTCTTAAGCGGCGTTGTGCAATTTTTGTGATGGGTAAAAAATGTTAAACTCGAAAATTCGTAAGACGGACACGTGACCCCGATCGCGGTAATTCTATGACGCATTAGTCAAGTGTATAGTGCAGCAAGCTTTTCTGTTCCGGTGATTATCTTTGGAACTAAAACAGTTTTCATACGACAGTCCATTTTGACAGCTAATTTGGTATTGCAAGTGACTCCTCTGTCACGGCTGTCACCGGAACAGGAAAGCTTGTGGCACTGTACGTGCAGTTGACAGTGCCACAACCTTTTCTGTTCCGGTGACAGCGGCGCTACGTCATAGATATAGTATATTAAAAGGGGCGCTACGTACGTTTTTCTTTTTTTTGTAGTAATTTAACCGGCCCTGACTTCTAAGAACTTCAGCCGCCAGCAGCGCTATGGTTGGACATCAACTTGACAGCAGAATGACATTAAAAAAAAACAAGCTAGTTTCACATTTTGGCCACCGGCACAGCAAAGTTTGTGGCACTTGTGAAGTGCAGTTGACGTGCAAAACCGTTTTTGATAACGCGCGGCTTTGACAGTACGACAAAGTTTTCTGTTCCTGTGATAATCTTTGGAACTAAAACAGTTTTCATACGACAGTCTATTTTGACAGCTAATTTCGTATTGCAAGTGGTTCCTCTGTCACGGATGCCACCGGATCAGACAGGATTGTAGGACTATAGGTTTGCGTGACGTGTGCGTCGTTATGTCATTACGGCAATACGAAGTCAAACGTCAAGACCCAAACGCGATGAAGACGCGCTGCATAGTATTACGTGGTATTACGGCGATTGGCCCGCTGCTCCCTGATTCACGAACCGTCGGAAACGGAATCGGATTTGAATTCTGTGCTTTGTCTTTGTCTATTCTATAGTGAGTAAGTCCGACGGTTCCTAAATCAGGGGGCTGATCGAAAAACTGTTACAATTTCATTAGAATGAAGGCAAATTTCGCAAATTTCGCCACCTTTTCCAAAGTTGTAAAAGCTCAGAAACGTAAGATATGTCAGTCTGAATTAATGTTTCGTGATTATTCCTATTTAAATTTATTATTGTAATAAAACTATTGAGTATGAGGTACGGTGTAACCAAGTGACTAAATACCAATTTTTAACCGTTTATTAAGTATCAACAAATCAAAAATATATTGGACATATCTTAGATTTCTGCGCGAACTGTCCATATAAATATAACATTTTCACGGATTTTCCGTGACCAGGTGGAAAGGTGCCAAAACGTCGGATAAACCAAAAAAACCTCTAAAAACAACTAAAATTTAACCAAGTTCTTAAATAAATTGCGTGAAAAAATCCGTGAAAGTGTTTTATTTATAATATATTGGAGTTAATTTTAATTTGTTTTAAAAGCGTGCCCATAATTAAAATATTGGCCCTATCCTCTTTAACAAGAGGGTTGAAATTGCAGTAATTTACCAATAACTAGCGCAGCGGGAATCGAACCCCGGACCGGCACGTGCTCTGATTATTTGCTAATTTGTCAAGTCACCCCTTAAACTTTACTCGTATAAAATTAATGAAATTAGGATGTTGACAGCAATTCTTGACAAAGCTTTAAACAACATCTGAATGTCTTTTAGAGACATATTATCTGTATTGAAATGAGAGTTGTTTGATTTAGCAAGCTAGCAAGTTGTGACGTCACCGGCAAACAAAACCATAGCAGTGTTAGTTTGAATGCAAACAAGCGACTCTAAAAAAGTTTAATATTTTTACGTTTTTTATTAGTATTTTATTCATCAGTCATATATTGCACCAAATTGCATGTATTGCACCAAACTCGTGCACCCTAAGCGTATGAATGCTCGGGTCTACTTAGGTATGTCTCTTGTCACTTCGCCGTCACAAACAAAGATAGTGCTAGCTACTCAGGCGGAGTTAGAGCAAGTCGGAAGTCCTACCACCAACCAAACCAAATAAGTTATTTTAATTTTTAGTTTTTTGCATTCACAATGCAATTTTTATTACTGAAAAATGGAAAATGAAGTATTTAGAAAAAAATTAGAAAAAATCGACCCGTCTCACAACCAGCTCGGTCGGTCCTTATTTCTTCTATCCCATCGGAGCTGGTTGTGAGACGGGTCGATTTTTTCTAAATACTTCATTTTCCATTTTTCAAACCGAATAAATTACCCACGTGGTTCCTGTTCCCGTGGGAATATCTGGATAAATTATAGCCTCTGTAACACGGGAATTATGTAGCTGAAAGAATTTAAAGAAAATCGTTTCAGTAGTTGTTTCGTTTATCCGCTACAAACAAAAAATGAAATATTTCCTCTCTAAAATATTATTAGAGATACCCCCGCTGGAAAACGAACCTTGGGCTTTGGTGTGTACCACTGGACCAAATCCCAAAACTCCCAATAGTTTAAGAGTTTTAATTTACAAATTAAACAAATGAAATGATTCAAGCTTCTGAAGAGTGTGTAAGTAATATACCTAATACTTATATAATTTTCAACCAAATACTATATCACCGGAAAACAAAACCATACCGAGATTTAGAACTGAATAACGATCTAAGGGATCGAAAATGAACTAACGTTTACTAACAAAACTAATAATGACTTTGAACAAGACCAAAATAATAAAATTATCCTCACTATTTCGCCAAACTCTTACAACTTTAGCGTGTGAATGCTCGGCCTACCATGTCCTCTGTCACTCCGCCGTCAAAAACAATAGCGCGAATTCCGCGCGGCAAAAAGGCAGCCATCTTGTTGGAGTAAGAAGTTATTTTTGCGAGGGAAAAAACGCCGCTGGAAATACTACGGAGGACGCGGCACACTCAAAGCGATCCGGAGGCAAGGAGGTACGAATTGGTCTGCGCTCACCTTATCCGAGACGCGTCTAACGAGCCCAACGAAATACTTACATTTTAAAAATTTTTGAAGTGAAAACTTCTTTATCGGCGTTATGCACTTTTTGTGATGGGTGAAAAATGTTAAACTCGCAACAGGATCACGTGACCGTCAGATTGAAAATTCGTAAGACGGACACGTGACCTGATGGAAAAACTGTTACAATGTCATTAGAATACGAAAGAAAATTTCGCCAACATATCCAAAGATGTGATAGCTCAGGTCAGAAAACGGGCGGCATTGAAGCCAGAAGACCTCGGTTCAAATGTAGTCCGTATTTTTTCTTTTTTTTAGACACGTCCTTTTTTTGTGAAAAAGTCTAGGGAGCCCTTTGCACTTCTGCCGGCACTCTCGGAGTGCAACCCGTTGTTTTTTTTATATGAAACCCTATGAAACCCCGCACACCTGCCCGAACCGAATCATTCGAACCTTCAACGCGGTTTTCATACAAAATTCAAAAGTTCATTTCGCCGCGGATCAGTGTGCGTTTACCTCCAATATTCCGCATCTTGACTTACAACACATATTAGGTAAACGTTTAAAGTTATGTTATGTTATTCGAGTTCAGTTTACTTAGGCTCTAGGCATAACTTACAAAACTTACTTAAAAATCGTCAAGTTTTTACTACTGCTCATTCAAGGCTTTTTTTTTCAAAATAAAATGGCATCAATTGTTATTTGTGTCAGCGACCGTGTTGTACCGGGCGGTGTCGCGATGCTTAGGCCTACAGTGCCACAATCTTTTCTGTTCCGGTGGCCAAAATGTGAAACTAACTTGTTTTTTTTTAAATGCCACTTGCTGTCAAGTTGATGTCCAACCAATTCTTTTGTCTGGATACGCTGTTACCCAATGTCCTTTAATATAATAAAATAAACTAAAGCCTGACCACAAAATAAAAAACCTGGCTTGAGGCGCCACTTTCGGCTCTTTATTGTTACAAATGTCAAATTCCATAAAAAAAAATTTAGTTCGTCACATTTCCGCGCAACATGGCGACTTTTTATATTTTTCTGATCCATACCATTTTTATTTAACACCAATGCGTCTCGTACATGCCACATCCACTTTTTCTCGCATCTTCGCCCTGCGTATGCGGTGCCTTGGAAGCTTATGGTCAAATAAATTTCTACGTAAGATCCACACCCTCGCATATCGAAATAGCTACTCACTACAAAGTACTACCTACTTCTTTAGGAGCAGTTTAAGTACTAAAGCTTAAAGTACTAAGTAGTTTTGACGGGTAGGATCACTAAAGACAAAATGTAAGTACTTACCTAAATAGGTACTTGAATATCTCAAGTGAAAGAAACTGTACGCTTAAGTAATGTTAGCAGCTTTGCCGCTGTTTCATTTAAAACAGACGTTTTTCTATTTATGTCTTACTTATGTTTGACGGCCGGTCATGTTACTTATAGGCGAATTCTCGAACGCAAATCATCTTTGGGAGCGTCTCAAACATCATGGCATCTCTTTCATACGTTTGACATTTCAAGTGACAGGGCGATGTTTGAGACGCTCCCAAAAATAAGTAGTAAACGAGTATTCGGGCATTAGACTGTTGGTGGCAGGACTTGTTCGAAGTCCGCCTGGCTAGCTACCGTCGCGAAGAGTCCGGCTTAGGCTGCGTTTCCACCAGAGATGTGCGATGGAAATGTGTCGTACGAGGATGTCTAGCTGTGCTGTTAAAATGTGTTGGTGTTTTCACCAAAGCTGTGCGATAAAAATGTGCCTACGAGGATGTGTAGCGGAGCTGTGAAAATGCGCATTAATGTGTGGTGCGAGGATTGACTGGCTGGTACAGTATGCGCAAACCTTCTCAACACACATTCCTCGCAACTAGGGCTGCCATCCGTCCGGGTTTCCCCGGATTTGTCCTAGTTTGCAGGGCGTCGGAGAGCGTCCGGGCGGGGTTTCTAAAGTGTCCGGGTGAAGACCGGGATTCCCCCTGACACTTTCTATGTCAGGGGAAATCCGATTTACTTGATAGAATGGACTGATTTGCAATAAATTACAGCATTTCATAGTAGAAAATTATCTTATCTTATCTTATCTTATCTTCATTAATTTAACATCAGGTGCAATGAAGGCCAAGTGCTACCCCGTTATGGAGAGTATAAACCTCCGCGGTTGAGTGATGTGTTTACCGGTTTTCAAGGTGCCGGGTTCGGATACATATAGAAACCTAAGTTAATTTAAATTCCACGGATATTTTCACGCTTTATTTAACACATTATTTGGTACAATATAACTAACATAATGTTTAATATTTTCTCGCGTCTGGGTTGACTTGTCTCCACAATCGCATACCTAAATCATGCTTATAGAATGTTCAAAGGCCGAGTGACTTTAATAATAAAGGAATCCCAGTCAGAAACATTAAAGTTGACCTGGCTTTACTAAGAGATTTCATCACTTTTTATCTTTACTATTACTATAATAGTAATATAATATAATAACTATTATAAAGAGGAAAGATTTGATTGTTTGTATCGGATAGGCTCCGAAACTACTGGACCGATTTCAAAAAATCATTGACCTTTAGAAAGCTACATTCTTCCCAAGTGACATAATTATGCTATATGTTATCCCAATATTCCCAAGGGAACGGGGTACTACTACTACTACGCGGGTAAAACCGCAAGGATCCGCTAGCCTTGTTACTATTAATATTATATATTCTCTAGTATAGAAATAAGCAGCTTCAGCGAGATTTCGCTAGTTTTTTACAGGATGTTTTTGTGGAATTTATAATTTACCTTAAATTTTACCTCAAAACCCAAAATGCATAGTCTAAACATTCTTAATTGAAATATCAAGCCAGATGTGGTATAAAAAAAAGAAATGGTCTTTTTATACTTCCTTTGTATACGGACCCCTTGTAACACAAAGAGCGTTTTATTATTTTTTAAAAGGGTTCCGTAGGCGGGTACTTCCGTTTTGCTTATTCTGTTATACTTTTTGGGACCTTTTATAAAATGTGTTTTTTTATAATATGACACTTTTGCATGGAGGCGTGTATGCAATATGGCGCTTTTTAAGTTCTTTATAACAATGGAAGAAAACATGTTTCTTAAAGGTGTTTTTGCGAATGAAATGTGATAAAACGTGAAAATAATATGAATCTGTTTTAAATGTTATAATTTAAGCAAAGAAGACTGACCAAAATGTATGGGGCTAGGTACAAACGTCCACTACTGACGAGACATATCTAACGAAGTAGGCTACTCAATACTGAGTAATAAACACAAAGGGCGTTTGTGCACTACACTGAATTTTACCGATCCGGAAAAAAACGGATGCTTGTATTTTAAAAATAAATCATTTATAATAAGGAGAATTTATTTATTTAGTGTAGTTTAGGGTTTGAAACATTGAAACTACACGAAATAAATAAATTCTTACTATAAAATTTTAAATTATTTAATGGCTGTTTCATCTTAATCGACTGTTGAACATTTGTAAAAATGTTTCTTTCGGATGCGAGGGTTTCCTCACATTGATGAAACAACGCTGGCCTACAGCGTAACAAGTGATAGCAAAATTCGACGAGTTGTGTAAGCCTTTCGGTAGCTTAGTTGGTCAGAGCATCGGGCCGGATTCCCGGAGGCGCGGGTTCGAATCCCGCCTGAAAGCAACTTATAGGGCTCGTGGTTTTTTTTACTATCACATTTTTCCTATAAATTCTTACTATTTTAAATGATTAATTATTAAAATACAAGCATCAGTTTTTTTCGGATCGGTAAAATTCAGTGTAGTGCACAAACGCCCATACGCCAGTCAAAAATAAGCTGTCTGTCACTAAAAACTATGGCTAAAATTATTAATTATGAACATCATATGAACCCACTGCTGAGCTCAGGTATTTATTATTTATTTATTAGGACCACCAGTGAAAATTACAATAAAAATACTTACACTTACAATAAAAACTTACACAAAACAAAAATTTCTAATGTAAATAAATACAATTCTGTCTATGGTAGCCACATCATGCCTTAAAATAAAATGGAAAGTTAACCCCCAAATTCTCGAACGCAAATCATCTTTGGGAGCGCCTCAAACATCATGGCATCTCTTTCATACGTTTGACATTTAACGTGACAGGGCGATGTTTGAGACGCTCCCAAAGATAAGTAGCGTAAGTACGAGTATTCGGGCATTAGTATCACAAATATAACGTCAGTTTAAAATTTTAAATTAGATGTCAAATTAAGAACGAATGCTTATCGATGGATAAGGAGAGTGGTCCATGGTGGTCCATGACCCTCCACGCGGGCCCATGGTGGCATTGACGACTACAAATGTTTGTCGATCAAGATAATAAAGTATGAAAACTATACACACTCCTATTTTTACAAGCTTTATAATAGCTTGCCATGTTAGTTAGTTAGAGTGGGGAACAAATCTTGCAAGCTTAATCTGACCCACTTCCCAGTGTCCGATGAAGTTGAAATTTTGTATACAGCCTCTGTAGACAAGTGGCTTTCTATTAGCGAAATTGCCAGTCGAATAGAAAGAAAATGTATGGGACTGACATTAGCGGTCACGTGACATTTCGATTGCTAATGTCAATCCCATACATTTTCTTTCTATTCGACTGGCGAATTCGCTAATAGAAAGCCACTTGTCTAGGGGCTGGTTTGGTTTAGATGACAATACAATATTAAAGTACCTACAGTCAGCAAAAAAGCTTGTCATGAAAATGAAATTTTTACTAAAAACTTATTTACTACTAGCTTCCGCCCGTGACTTCGTCCGCATGGATATTCGAGAAAATACTTAGGGGACCAATAATTTGGGCCTGTAGCCAAAGTAACATCGTTATGTGGCGAAACGACAAATATATTCGCTATCGTCTTTATGCTCCAATCAACTTGCGGCAAGACCACGTGATTTAGCACAGCTTATACCAATCCGCCAATCCTATACCTTGAATTTCTTTCGAACTTCGTTATCGTTTTTGAATTGTTACTTTGGCTAAGGCCCCAGGATAAAAAGTATTCTATGTTTTAATTTCATAAAAATCCGATCAGCCGTTTTTACGTGATTAGGCAGGTCCTCCCTCACCAAGCGACCAGCCTCGCGCGAGGCAGAACGTTTGCCATGTGCGGCGGGCCTCGCACGAGGCTGCTCACTTGGTGAGGTAGGACCTGCCTAATCACGTAAAAACGGCTGATCGGATTTTTATGAAATTAAAACATAGAATACTTTTTATCCTGGGGCCTTAGCCAAAGTAACAATTCAAAAACGATAACGAAGTTCGAAAGAAATTCAAGGTATAGGATTGGCGGATTGGTATAAGCTGTGCTAAATCACGTGGTCTTGCCGCAAGTTGATTGGAGCATAAAGACGATAGCGAATATATTTGTCGTTTCGCCACATAACGATGTTACTTTGGCTACAGGCCCAGGTTATTGGTCCCCTAAGTATTTTCTCGAATACCCATGCGGACGAAGTCGCGGGCGGAAGCTAGTAAATAATAAGTGTCTGTTTCACAATCAAAAAGTTAGTTCTGAGTAGCTTAGGTACCATGAACTTGTTAGGTACCAAGAACTATTAGGGTACTTAAGATTATTAAGGTTTCTATACCCTATTTACCCCCTGGGTTTTAATTTCGGAAAACTACGAAATGGGTTGCCTCATTGTTTTAAGAAGTAAGCCTACAAAGTTTCAAGTTGAAATGTCTATTTGACCCTCTGATTTTTCATTCAAAATTCCACCCCTATTTCAACCTTTTAGGGGTCGAATCATGTTCAGCGTGTTAAACATCAAAATAAATGCCATTTTTGCAATCGTCATCCCATAAAACATCAATAACGACATCCATATCGATTTTTAGGTTTATTTATCCCATTTAACCTCTAAGGGGTTGATTTTCGAAAAAATACGAAATATGTGTTTGCTTACTTGTTTTACTTTCCGAACATAAGCCTAAATAATAAATTAAATGAAGGACTTTCCAGATACAACTTTTCATCCCCTTTTCACCCCTTTGGGTTGGAATTGTCAAAAACGCTGACACAGGTAAATGTTAATTTTCAATTGCCAGCCTAAATACAAAATTTGAAGATCCTAACTTCAAAACTGACGGACTTTCATACAAACATTCATCCCCTACTTCACCCCCTTAGGGGTAGTATTTCCAAAAATCCTTTCTTAGTGGATGCCTACACTGTATAACGTATCTATGTGCAAAATTTGAAGTCCCTAGGTTCAGCGGTTTGGGCTGTGCGTTGATATCTCAGTCAGTCAGTCAGTCAGTCAGTCAGTCAGTCAGGACTTTGAATTTTATATATATAGATTACAATTTTTCCACAATACAAATTTTTACAAAATAGGATCCACACCATGATTTTCTCAACTACCTATAGTTTACAAATTCTTTGGTTAGCGTAACATTGAAAGAAATAGACTGACTACCTATATCTAATGGCTATACCTACCTTGTCTTATTTCTGAGCTACTATCACTACTTTAAAAGTATAATTAATATTTTAAAAAATCAATACCTAGGTCAGGGTTTCCCAAACTGTGCGACGCGACGTCCTGGGGCGGCGGGCGTCGCGACGCGGCTATCTACCTAGGTATGCTTCTTACTGGTTATGCTGTCTTGCTTAGACCTTAGTGGTGTAAGCAAGACAGCATAACGTGCTATATCATATCGCGTAATAAAAGCGGCTGATGTTAAGTGGTGACAAGGCTGAAGGCGGAAGCGCACTACTCCCGGAATCACTGAAGAACTGGCTATCTTATCTCTAACTGCCGGAACACAATAATGCTGAAAACATCATTGTTATGGCGTCAGACTTAGATAAGATGGTGGTAGCTTAGCCAGACGGACTACGAACAAGTCCTACCACCAACCAAACCGAATACAATATGTACCCCCATTGGGAATCGAACCAGAGACCTCTTGGCTTGTAATCGGTGGTGCTAACCACTAGACCACAGATGCGGTTTTCTTTACTTACAGAATAGCATAGTAAACGCATAAGAATAATCAGTATATTTTAATTATTATTTGTATAGGAGCTATCTTGATCAGGCTGCCTACCATCAACTTTATGACAGCGATTCAAAAATAGCGCGATTCAGAATAGGTTCCTAAAATGAATCGCTTTCTTTCGTACTACGACCTTCTAAAAACTGGATCGCAAATGAATTGCTAAATGTTAATGACCGAACGATTTGTGTCCTTTTACTTCTACCCGTCTCTTTCACTCGATTCTGTCATGCCCGGAGAGTGAGAGGGACGGGTATAACCTGCAGGTGACATGTTAAATCGACCGGGTTATAAGTCAAATAAGAGTTTCTGACAGCTTAGCGGCTGTGAAATGTCATTGATCGATCACTGAATCGCTGTCATTGATATTAAGCTGTCGTGGTACGAATAAGCGAAGCAGATCAGTTTAGGTTCCTAAACAAAACCGTAATAAGAGTTGATGGTAAGCACCCAGTTCATGCTTGCCTGGGAATCGAATGCACTACAATCTGTCAACCAAGACAACCTTAACCAATCGACCTGGGTACAGTTAAATTAACTCGCTCTACTAAACCAATTAGTACTTTACGCTCAGAAACCAGTTTAAATGTAATAAAGTTCCACAATACATTTCCACTTGACGATTTTACGAACAGCTAAATTATTTTTTATCCACAACGGGGTAGCACTTAGCCTTCATCACACCTGATGTTAAGTGAACTGGAAGCGCACTACTCCCGGAATCCTCAATCACTAAGGAACTGGCTATCTTACCTCTATCTAACTGCCCGAACACAATAATACTGAAAAGATCATTGTTATGAAGTCAGATTTATGTAAGATGGTGGTAGCTAGCCAGGTGGACTAAGAACAAGTCGTGCACCAACCAAACCGAATACAATATGTATACCTACCGCCTCTGGGAATCGAACCCCGGACCTCTGGGTCTGAAATCGGTGGTGTGAACCACTAGACCACAGAAGCGGTTATGGAATATTGGGTGTTAATGTGTTTGGTAAAAATACTGGATAATTATATTTTGATGAAACTTTCAATGGCAGTGTTTAGCACGCTCTGCTTGTAATAGTCAAGGTTAAGCAAATTTTCCAATGTTCGGTCGCGGGATGGGTGCGAAATATTGATTTTCTCTTTTATTTCCTCCGTACTTCGGAAGGCACATTAAGCCACTGCTCCGGTCTACGTTTGCAGTTGTCAAACTCACCAATGGCCCATCCTCCTTATCCGTCCACAGGGAAGGCCCGTGGCCCAATGTGGACACTATAATATGGCTAACGACGATGATGATGATGACATAATCTTAGTCTCTGTGGGCAAAGTCTCGTTCTGTTTGTTTGTCATCACTTGCGGCTGAAATCGAACCCAGAATCTCCTGTTTAGCAGTCGGACACTAGACCCTCTAGGCTGCTGTACACAGTAAGAGTTAAGAGTAGAGTGCTAGAGTACTAACTATCCTAATAACTATACTAATGTAGACATCATTGGTAGAGTAGAGTAGGTACTGAAATTTGGTAGAGTAGAGAAGCTAGCAAAGGGGCAAGCAACTCTACCGTTTACTCTACCCGTGTACCGCAGCATTCTCGTCTAGACTAACAGCCGGTTCTAATAACCTACCTTCAGTAAGAGATTGGCATAAATACTAGAGCTTACTTAAAGATATTTTTTTGAATCAGTCTAAAATAATAATGGTTGCTAAGTAAAGTCAATAAAAGGCCTCGATCAACAATAGTAAGTACTAGATGAAGGCTCACGAACTAAATGGAAACTTGATATGGCACAGACTGTCTTTTTTTAATCGGAGAAAAAAGGTTAAGAATGTTACGATCTTACATTATATATGACAGGAAGCGTTTCAAGTTTGAAATACCTACCTTAGTATTATTGACACTGTCGAAATAATCTACTTATAATTTATACTCTCAAGTGGGCGTATAACGCTCGGCCATGTCTGTCACTCCAACTATGTATAGTTCAATAACACCTAGTTCTAGAACTAGGTGTTATTGTTGATCGAAGATAATAGGCCTATTTCTTATTAGGATGGTATAGAGAGACTGGACGTAAGACGTTCACCATAAAAAATGTAATAGTTTTCTGCAAGAAGTTTTATAGTGCAATAAAAACTGGCCCAAAGAGTATTTCCACAGAAGCCAGAGCGACAATTCGAAAAAAAAGAACGCCGCGTTTCGTTCCTCGCGCGAAAACTCAAAGCTATCGCTTGGCAGCCTCATTTTTTCACAGCAACATCTTCGCGTACGCACTAACAGAAACAACAAAAACAAATATCCCTTTGTCCAAGCACCGGCTTAACAAAAACTGATAAATACAACAACCAGCTGCTGTACGATTCAATAAAGGCACACATAATTGGCCTCTGATCGCCATTTTAATTATAAGAGTGTATTCCTTTGCGCAAACCGAGAGTATTGATTGTTGTATGTCAAAAAATCTCATTTTGGACTTACGAGTTAAGATCCTTTGTCAGACGTGGAAACGCGTTTTGTTTTTCCGCTCCCGTGTCGAAGTGACATTGACTTTCTTTTTTTTTGTAAATTGCGCGTGCTATTTTGGCATTTATGACAATGAAATACTCCTTTTGAGATTTTGAATTCGGAATTTGAATCGGATCGCGAATTTTGTTTTGAGTTTGTGGTGAGTTTTATTTGTTTACTTTTAAGGATTATTTTGCTTTGTCGATTGTTTTACTTTTGGTTGTTGTCAAGTGATCCTTGCTGTATGATTGTAATTATTTGTATGGTAAGAAATTTAACGCTTTTATAACTTATATTAATGTGTGACATGAGAGAATGACACTCATTAATTTAAGTGGCGTCGTATACTTACCCTTCTAATTATCTAGCAAAAACACATAAAATCAAAATATATTTTTATCCTTTTCATTATTAAATAGGTACCTACCTAGTGTTTTTGTTGATCTAAGCCTACTCATTTGTATTTTTATAGGTTAATTTAAATAAGTTATTTTCCATTAAGTACTTATATAAATTATAGACAGCCCTTCCGCTGCTTAGCATAAGTTTCCCGCTTCCCGCAATTTTTTCATCAGATGAAAAAAACGTCAATTTCATACTTTAATCCCTATTACGTTTACGGAAGAAACTCGCTTTGACAGTCGGAAAAAAGCCGTCAAAATTTCTCACGGTGTACCTGCTATGCCTACCATCTTCTGTCACCAACTACAGAGCTTAGAAGGAGCATATTATGATAAGGAAATACCTTAAGGCTTGAGCACACCAAACGCGGGTCAGAAGCAGAGCAGGGTCAGTAGCAGCGCGGGAGTTAGCGGGAGTCGGCACACTAAACGCAGCAGCAGTTTCAAAGCAGTTGCAACGCGGGCCCTCGTTCAGTGTGACGGGTTAGGCAGGCAGTAGGCATAATACAACTCTCGTCAACTGCTTTCGACGCGCTGCGCTGCACTGCGAACGCACTGCCTCAGTGTGTCATGCTAACATGGCCGCCATAGTTATACAACAGCGCGGGCCTTCAAACTGCTCTGCGCTGCTTCTGCCCCGCTCTCAAGCCATGCAGTTTGTAGTCCGGCAGTTGCAGTGTGGGGCGGCGCTGCGCAGAGCAGTATGAACGCGGGCCCGCGTTCAAATTAAGTGTGACGTAGTTCATAGAGTTTCTTGTATTACAAGATGCGCGGGCCCGCATTCAAACAGCGCTGCTACTGACCTGCGCTTGGTGTGCTCAAGCCTTCTTCTTCTTCTTATCGAGTCGACAGCAAAACAAAACCTAAACGGTGTCGGACCAAAATTCGGCTACGCGAATCGCAGCGTTGGTAGCCTCCATTAGGTTGGACGCGCAGGACACGATGTCAGATCAAAGCCTTTATCATACTTTGCCCACGTATGCAACGCATTATGAAAGCTAGACTCTTGATTTTTTATGAAAACAGTTAAACCAGAAACATATTTATCAGATGCAGCGTTCCGAATGATATTTATGTTTCTGATCCAACTGTTTTCATACAAAATCAAGACTAGATGTCATTATGCGTTGCATACGTTGGATAAGTAGGTATGTCGTTACCTTAACTCTAAGAATTGTCGCCTCGAAAACAGGGTTGCGTGCGATTCTCTAAGTTAACCGTTAGGCGATCAATCTGGCGTCAGTTCAATCTGTGACATTGGATTGATGTCATTCTGGATCCATTTCAATCTGGCATCAATCAACACCTTACTCGATCAATCTGACATCAAACTTAACCAAGGTCGCGGACTGTACTGACGCCAGATTGATCGTTTAATTGTCACCCGATAAAATTCTACTGTCACTTCACCTCCACTCCACATTCAAACACCATTCTTTCATAACAAATAACTGAAAGTCAAGCGAAAAAGAACGTAGAGTTTGTCAGTCGAATTTTAGAGAAACGCAGAACAGGCATTTTTCAAGAATAAATAAATAAATAAATAAATGAAAACAACTTGGCTCTATTTTTCTCAGGCTAGACTCGAACCCGCAAATGTTTGACTGCCAATGCTTTTTGATCTACTAAGACTTACGCAGCGCTTTTTCAGCAAATATCAAAGTTACAGGCATTTAGAATAAAAGGACTGGAGAAATAAGCAGTTAACTGACTGCAGAATTACACCAATTTAGAGTCTGGTTATATTTATGTTTTAATGTTTAAATATTATAAATAAACATTTATAATAATTAAAATCATTCATCTTGGTGTTTTCATATAATAAATAGATTTAAGAATGTAGTACATCTATGTAAGTTTGTTTCGATAAAAAAATTCTTAGGCAATAACAGCTAGATGATTGGTTGTTAACTGTGATTCTAAAAATAAATAATATAATTAAAAAGCTTTTTAGAATTTCAAAAGCCTTTTTGTCTCTGAAACAAAAACTTAGAGATAAAGAAAACACAGAAGTAAATTTTCTCTTTTTATTTGACAAAAGAAATTAATTCATTTTTTTGTTTCTTATTTCCGCTTTCCTTATATATAATACAATGTAGTTATAAAGTAATTATGCTATCTACCTATGTCTATATGTATATTTCACTTCTCTATATATTACAAAATATATTTACAAAATGTGATTCATCCCATTAACACCCATTTTAGAAATAAGAGACATAATACTTTAGCCTTTCCACAAAATTAAAAAAAATCTGTGACTTTTTAAAGGAAAAATTTAACAAAATATTTATGGAAAATTTATTGATTTTTATATTCGATATTTTTTTTTATTATTTGCGGACGAACTAAAGTAAAATAAATGATTGCTTTAGGAAAAAATAAAAACTAAATTTGCATTTAGAACACAATTAAATTTGCACGAAATATCAATAATAATAAATATAAAATAATTAATAATTTTATGTGAAACAATAGTTAGGATTGTTCTATAACTTAAAATTATTTATCACAAAAAAACATCGTTTGTGTTCGCTTATTGATTTCAAAGAAAATTATACTAAATAAATAGAATGTTTAATAAATTGATTTAAAGCTTAATTACTCGAAAATTTTATTTAATTTAAAATAATTAAAAATACAACCACTTTACAATTTGATTTTCACAGAAACAACTTTTTAAAACGCAAACACTTTTTCTGCTGTTTTATATTGCCATCATTTTTTTATAATACAAATAAGTTTTTTTTATTGTAAAGTCTGTTTTCTTGACCTATTTAATAAACAAATTAATAATAATTTATATAAAACAACAAATAGGCTTTATTATAAGTATAAAAAATAATAATAGGGTCACTAATATTCAACTGTTAATTTTTAAGGAACTATCAGAAGATTTTTGTTATTAAATAGGCCATTAAAATCGAAAGCAATAAAGTAAATATTTACGCATGAAAATTAAAATTCAACAGAAAGTTATATTCTTTAACATCCCTGGCTTTTTCAAGGAAATAAGATGAAATATGCATTTTTTCAGATTGTTGCTATTTTTTTATACAACAGGATGAACTTTTTTAAATTCTGCTCGTAATTCTCCCGCCCAAAACCATTTTAACACATAACATTTACATTAATAATTATAAACAATTTCTAACTAGTTATACTTATTTAGTTATAAAAAATTTACAATGCTTCATTTTTAAACCTATTAAATAATTTCTTAATTCTAGAGTTGGTTGTGCCGATACATTTATTTTTCACAATACGAAACGCGCGCCATTTTGTTTGGCCGCCATCTCTGCGTGTTTAGTAAAAGTGACATTTACAAAATAATTCGAAATTAGTGTAGCTAGTTCCTTTTCCGCCGTCGTTTGATTGTTAAACTGCTGGCCAGACCCTGTTGACAAGATTTGAATAATTAATTATAGCGATAAAAACTTTGTGTCAACACAAGTTCTTAAATACTACAACAAATAAGTTTTTGGTATAAAAACATTTTTGAAACCTTTGTTGTCAACTGTACTTGGTGATGATTACTTGAAAGAAAGAAAAATAATTGATTCTGTGATCCACATGACAACATAAAAGTAAAAAAAAAAATACTAAATACACAACAAAAAAAAATAGGCAATTTAAGATAACAGACGCAGCGTCTCGTGTGGTTACAGAATTGCGCCCAACTCAGTATAAGCAGCAGGTTAGGAACCTGCTGCACTGATATTATGCTTAATTTTTTTTAATTTTTTTATTTTTACCATTTTAGGGAAGCTTACAGCTAGGTAGCATTACAAATATTAACTTGGATAGAGCAGGCCAATTACCTACAAGCTTCCACTTATACTTCCACAAGAAGTTTAAATTCAAGTACTACACTTACAGTAACATTAAAATCTAAAGCCTAACTAAATATACTTAATAAAAAAACAATCAAATATAAATAACCAATACTACAATGCATCATTTAACTCGCTTCAGTTTGTTGGATGGCGTATTAAAAGGTCAATGTCTAATTGCCTTGATAAATGAATTCCGCATATTTGGGGATATGCAAGGAGTTTGGGTAACGGAAGGATGTCGTCGGAACTCGCAAACCAGAGCGCAGACGAACTTGAAGCTTCACTGAAGAGCACGAACCTCTCAACACAATCGAGAGACATAACGCAAGACGTTGCACCATGACTACGATCATCATCATCTCAATCGTATCACTCTTGTCAGAGTGGTCGTGGTCAACAAGAAGTGCTATGGATAGGGTAGCCGATGTAGCTTGCTTCACGATCTTCCGCCATCTCTCCCTTTTTGGTGGTCAATCTGGTGCACTCATGCTGACGCCCACCCACCAGTGTCTTTATTTGGTCGGCCCATCGCATCGGCGATCGTCCGCGAGGTCTGGTGCCCTCCACTCTGCCTTGGACGACAAGACGTTCTATGGAAGCATTGTCCCGTCTTGAAATGTGTCCGAAAAGTTTGAGAATGACTACGATAGCTCTGTCCAAGGGGCCCAGTCCGCTAACGTTAAGTCACAGTCGTGTTTCAATCGTGTTTCAATTGTAGTTCAGTGGTAGTGCTTTTTTAAACACTAGTTACAAGAATTAGGACAGTATGATGTGATGTGAATGTATTGGGTGGTGTGACCATCAATAGTATTGTGAAAAAAGTACATATTTCTTGTAACTAGTGTGAAAAAAAGCACTACAACTGAACTACAATTGAAGCCCGATTGAGACACGATTGTGACTTAACGTTAGCACTTGGCTCCCAGATTACCTGACTAAGGAGAAGAGATAATTATGTCAGGAGTTGCGAGTTCGCGTCCAGTTGGTACCAAGAGGACTGGCGCATGAAGGGCGAGTGCTCTAAGTAGTTCCTGCCAAGACTCCTGTGGTGAACTATAAAGTACTAGCTTTCCGCCAGCGGCTTCGGCAGCGTGGACTACACAACGTTATCCGTGGGAATGTGATACATTTCCGGGATAAAAAGTAGCCTATGTTCCTCTCCAGGCTACAAAGTATCTGTGTCCTAAATTTGAGCCAAATCCGTTCAGCCGTTTTGGTGTGATTCAGTAACAAACATCCAAACATCTAAACATCCAAACATCTAAACTTTCACATTTTATAATATTACTAGCTTTCCGCCCGCGGCTTCGCCCGCGTGGACTACACAACGTTATCCCGCGGGAATGTGATGTTTTTCCGGGATAAAAAGTAGCCTATGTTCCTCTCCAGGGTACAAAGTATCTGTGTCCCAAATTTCAGCCAAATCCGTTCAGCCGTTTCGGCGTGATTGAGTAACAAACATCCAAACATCCAAACATCCAAACATCCAAACATCTAAACTTTCACATTTATAATATTAGTAGGATAGTAGGAAGTAGGATAGTAGGGTTAATATTATAACGAACTCTTACGTCAAGACTCGTCCAGTTGGCACTTACCAACACACCACAATGAAAAAGGTGGTGTTGCCTTTTCGTTATCACTAACACAGCAAGCAACTTCTTAGACCATAATTCCATACTCTTCAGAAGCAGGCAGAGGCCCTGACTGTTCATCTGTTTTGAACTTAAGGGACCGGTAATTACAGCAAGCTCTTACGTCAACAGTCCCGGTTCTGGCAGGTAGCAGGAGTATTGCGGCACGTAGGGTTGGTGCGGCTACGGCGGCGCCCCCTGGTGTTGTCCTTCTCGTATCTTAGACTATAAGTTCAAACTAGTTGTGCAGGGCATGTTGAGAAAACGAAAGCTCCTCACCACGAAAGAGATAGCGAGAGCGCCTCACCACGACAGAGAGAAGGCGAAAAAGACCACCATGATAGCTCTGTCAAGGCTAATGGTGGCCATACACCATCCTGCCTTATCGTCCAATCGGTATGACGGCAGGTTTGATCCAATCTGCAGTTCGTCCATATTACACAATAATTTGATAACTGTCATGCCAATCCACGCCCACCCTCGGCCAATTCTACTTGATCCAATCTGCAGCGTCATGCCGATTGGACGATAGGAAGGATGGTGTATGACCACAATAAGAAGGGGAGATACTTACGTCAACAGTCCCGGGTTTGCTTCCGGCTGGTATCACGAGTACTGTGGCACGTAGGGTTGGTACGGCTGTGGCGCCCCCTGGTGGTGTCCTTCTCGTATTAGACTTTAAAACTAGTTGTGCAGGGGATGTTGAGAAAACGAAAGCTCCTCACCACGATAGAGGCTCTTCACGACGACAGAGAGAAGTCGAAAGAGACCCCATGATAGCTCTGTCAAGAGTAACATAGGGCGTTTACACATTAAGTCGCAGCTACAGCGTTTTTGCGTTTTTTTCTGTACATAGTCTAACCGCCGCTCACGGCCCGCCCCCCCGCGGTGTACTGTATAAGGCTCCATACAAATCCAAAGGGGACTAGTGCAACGATGCAGTGGCGGCGACGGTACTGCAGTGCTGCCGCTGCGGCATAATGTGTAAACGAGCTTACTAAGAAGAGGAGATACTTACGTCAACAGTCCTGGGTTCGCGTCCGGCTGGTACCACGAGTACTGTGGCACGTAGGGCGGGTGCGGCTGGGGCGCCCCCTGGTGGTGTAGAGCGTGGGCGTGGGCGCCTTTCATGTCCCACGGCCCGGGCGGCGCGCCCTGAACAACGGAGAAAGGTAATGTCAAAAAAATGAAAAGTTTACACTAATAAATACTACCTAAACGAAGAACAGCATGAAACTATTATCGTGATCGTTCTATTTTGCATGAACACCAGAGCCAGAACCAAAGCCCCTATTTCGTTCGTATTAGGAACTGAAATTTAATACATATTTGACAGCAGCACTTTGAGAGCTTTTGAAGGACTACTATTCAATAACCATTACGATAGTTTTTCATGCTAAGGGTACATAAATCCTTCGTACATGAAAAAGTATCGTTATCTTTATCATGATCGTAAATATACATAACTGAGATAGGACTATATTATTATTTGAGGCACAAGTAAAAGGTTTCATCAATAAACCATTTACGCATTTCGTAATATTAATACAGAATTAAGTTCCAAACTTAATTAAATTACTCACATTAACTCTATTAGATGGAACAATCAACATTGTAAGTAATCAAGTTACAGGGTGTGGCGAGATACACGAAAGTAATAAATTTAAAAGGTAACACCATTTATTAAGCGGAAGTGGGACAAAACACGCACGACACACGATTTTTTTGTTTAGTTTTTTTTGTAGGTAGTAGCCTTATAAAGCGAAGCTTTGGGGTAATGGGTTTGATCCTACAGCAAATTTTATATGCGACTTGTAGCTCTACGCGGTTTCTCCCGTGTGGTACCAGGGTGCATACCATCAACTTTAAGACAGCGATTTAAAAATAGCGCGATGCAGAATAGGTTCCTAAAATGAATTGCTTTCTTTCGTACTACGACCTTCTAAAAACTGGATCGCAAATGAATTGCTAAATGTGAATGACAAATCCGTTCATTTGTGTCCTTATTTTTTCTACCCGTCTCTTTACTCGATTCTGTCATGCCCGGAGAGTGAGAGGGACGGGTATAACCAGCAGGTGTCATGTTAGCTTGGCCGAGTTATATAAGTCAAATAAGAGTATGTGACAGCTTAGCGGCTGTGAAATGTCATTGAATGATCACTGAATCGCTGTCATTGATATTAAGCAGTCGTGGTACGAATAAGCGAAGCAGATCAGTTTAGGTCCTAAACAAAACCGCAATAAGAGTTGATGGTACGCACCCAGGTGTCATGTTAGCTCAGCCGAGTTATAGTAAGAGTTCATGACAGCTAAGCGGCTGTTAAATGTCGCTGAATCGCTTGTCATTGGCGTAATTGAATCTCGATCGCAATTAAGCTGTCGTGATACGAATAAGCGAAGCAGATCAGTTTAGTTCCTAAACAAATCCGCAATAAGAGTTGATGGTAGGCACCCTGTTCTTAGAAACCATGTCAGCGATTTTATTAGTGACAAGAAAATCTGCATTCATAGATTAAAAAGCGATAATTGAAGCTGAAAGCGATAGATGTTGTGTTTAGGAGATCGGACTGATTTTTTTTTTTGTTACAAATGTTTTTATTAATATCAGAAACACGACACTGGTATTTATTTCCAAATATTTTCTATATTTTCGGAGATATAGCTCATCAAACTTCCTTATTAGACAAGGACAGCGCTAGCCACAGATGACGTCAGATATGCTTAGCGCCATACTCCCGCCATATAAAATTTCGTTTTAGAGAGAGATAGCTAGAGACACAGTTTTTCACAATTCAGCAGCTCATTACTTGCTTATCAATCAACATTTTGAAGAGTTTTTATCACTTTTGTTATTCTTCAATGTTATATTTTTAAATATTTACATATCAACAACAGTCCGATCCCCTATTAACCCCCGGTTAAGTCTAGTTTCAATTTTAACTTAGTACTGATATCCTTCATCCACTTCTTAGTCGTGGGCCACACTGGAGCGACCGCGTGGCGCGGAGGCGACCTGCGGATCCGCAGGACGCGCGAACACGTACTATTTCCCTCCGCCCCGCCGCCGGTCGCGGCAACCGCCGGACGCGCCAGTGTGGCACCTCCCGTCCGTCTCAATATATTTGTTATTCCCGCTCAACGCGGACGCAAGACGCGACGCTCCAGTGTGGCCCACAACTTAGGGCGTTTGTGCACTACACTGAATTTTACCGATCCGGAAAAAAACGGATGCTTGTATTTTAATAATTTAATCATTTATAATAGTAAGAATTTATTTATTTCGTGTAGTTTCAATGTTTCGAACCCTAAACTACACGAAATAAATAAATTCTATTATTTATAATAATTTAATTATTAAAATACAAGCATCCGTTTTTTTCCGGATCGGTAAAATTCAGTGAAGTGCACAAACGCCCTTACTGTTCTAGTAGAAAACCAACACACTGCTGATCTCTTACCTTCAGCATCCAGGGCATTAGTCTCCTGTCGTCTTCCGAAGGACCCTGGGCTTCTTCCATGCGATTGTACATCGACTCCTAAAGAGACGAAATTTGCCTCAGATATTTTGCAAGACCATGTTGACACGTAAGAAATACTTTGAGAATACATTAGTTTTTTTAGTGATTTCTGGTATCCCTAACAATCAAAAGCTATGCCAAAACTTGACGGCAAGGAAGCTTCGTAAAGAAAATACGCATTTTTGGCTTTTTATTAAGTAAAAAAATTATCTTAAAAAGTTATTTAGTGATTTTCACTTCTATTTATCTGCTACTATAATTTCTTTAACGACAAAAATATTTTTAATAGGGGTCCAAAACTGCTCATACATTTTAAACAAAAGCTCTAAATAATATCAAAATTTGATCCTGCTCAAACAAAAAATTACATACGCTAAACCAGATTAAAAACAAAACCGAATCTGAAACAAAATATCGGTTTCTTTACATAAGTCAGTGGTTCTTAACACTTACGTATCCGACCCTGGGGTCCCACGACTGCTGGTGTGGGGGCTTGACATCGCACGACGTGCCGTCCGGCGACCGCCCGGCATTAGGCTGCAACAAGAAGATTAGGTTAATATTAACATACAAACTATTATCACACTTTACTAGCGTAGGGAATAATGGGTTTGCAGATTTCTGTCTTTGTTTCTTCTACTCTCACAAGATTCCTACCTATCTACCTTACCTTATCTTACCTTACCTACCTACCTACCTTTAATTTAATTATATTGGCTACTGTCTTTTTTAAATTTATTATTTGGATGTCAGGGGCTCAGATCTCTTCGGACCTGTGGTCACAGGGTGCTAAAAGACCTTGTGACTCACTACAAAGTCCAAAACACTCCTAGCTTTATGAATTTTTATCTTCTTCGAGTGCATTATGTATCGACCCTGATGCGCAGATACTGCGCTTGTTAATTTATTGGAGGGTCATAGTCACACAGGACTGTCTGGGCGATATGTGCTATTTTACTTGGAGCCCATTTGTCCTCACTCATAAACAATAACGCAAAATCATAATGTAACCTTAAATAATGGTAATGACCATAATATTTTGATTCTTATAAGTCTTAAGATCTCTTACATATCCGACCTTTACATCCCAAGAGGGTTGCGGGGGCTGTTTGACGTCCCACGGGGTCCCGGTGGGTGACAGGCCGGGAGACAGCTCAGAGACGGGCGTCGAGCTGGGCGTGGGCGAGTGTGCTTGTGTAGGCCCACTCTGGTACGCTGACGGCGAATGTTGGGAACCGCTGGAACTGCCACCGCCGCCTGTGAGAGAAGAAAATGGGTAAGAAATGTTGAAAAGGCATATTTAGTAGTACAGTCGAAACAATTGAATCGTGATTAAAATTGCTATTGATTTCTTTGAAGGCGTCACAGTGACAATGACAACAAGTTTCAATTTAGACTTTAATGAATTTCAATATCTGTTGGGTAATAAGCTTAGAGTGGGTCAAGATCTCGATACAATTGGTTCGACTGTGCATATTTTACAAGCTTTTTATTAACTTGCCATGTTAGTTAGTTAGTTAGTGGGGGACAAATCTTGCAAGCTTAATTTGACCCACTTCCCAGTGTCCGATGGAGCTGAAATTTTGTATACAGGTTTGGTTTAAATCAGTGGTTCCTAACCTTTTCATTTCCGTTACCCTTATGACCTAACTAGGGTTACGGATTTTACCCCTCCCCCAGTAGCCTAACTATACCGTTACAGTAAACCCCCATGGGATTCGTATTCTTTCTTTTTCGAAATTTCCAGTTTATGTATGCACATGAAATAAATTCACAATTTCTTAGATCGCGCGAATTTTTTAAATTCACGTACGAGCTTATTTCGCGGGGGTAATGAGCTTTCGGCGTTCGAGACAACAAACAGCTCCTTACCTTCAGATTCATAAGTACATATTTATTATGTCTAAGTGAATAAATATTTTTTTAATTTTCATCCCAGCGAGAAGCCCATTTTACCCCCGAGGGGGTAATAGGGAAGATGCAATTTTAATATTTATGAAAGTTTTATGATTAAAATGTTAAAAAAACATAAATGAAGGGCTACTGCAACGTTTTTATTTTACATTTATGTTGATTTTTAATAATATTACAAATTAAAAATGACGTGAAACGGAACGCATTTCAAAACACCAATCAGCGTTTAGTGACGTCACTCCTGTTATGAAGACTTATTCGAGGTTATGTTATCATTATAAAAGAAAATAAATTATCGTGAATTTAATTACGTTTTTTTATAAAAATGGAAGTTGGGTATGTCAAAGCAGACTCCAGAAATTTACCTAGAGTTACTGTCGACATGGTTGTCACATTTTTTGTCGAAAGTGCAGAGTTTTCTAGTGTAGAAATGAAAGGGACTAAATTATTACGGTATGTATAAATCATAGTTGTTGTTAAACCTTTTTATTCAGCGGCTTCTACACATAGAAACTTTTTTCAGAAAAAGTTTTCCTCCAAACATTTTAAACCTTATTTAAATTTTTACTTTTTTGCATTCACAATGCAATTTTTATCATAGAAAAATGGAAAATAAAGTATTTAGAAAAAAATCGACCCGTCTCACAACCAGCTCCGGTGGGACTCGAACCCACGACCTTTCGCTCGCTTCGCGCTTTCGCGTTCGCGTTTGTGAGACTGGTCGATTTTTTCTAAATACTTTATTTTCCATTTTTCTATTTTAAACCTTATCCAATTTTCGACGTCGTTCTCTAACTGTAAATCCTACTAATATTATAAATGTGAAAGTTTAGATGTTTGGATGTTTGGATGTTTGTTACTCAATCACGCTAAAACGGCTGAACGGATTTGGCTGAAATTTGGGACACAGATACTTTGAAGCCTGGAGAAGAACATCATCATCATCATCATTTCAACCGTAAGACGCCCACTGCTGGGCATAGGCCTCCCCCAAGGATCTCCACAACGATCGGTCCTGCGCTGCCCGCATCCAGCGGCTTCCCGCGACCTTGACCAGATCGTCGGTCCACCTTGTAGGGGGCCTGCCCACGGAACGTCGTCCGGTTCGCGGTCGCCATTCGAGAACCTTTCCGCCCCAACGGCCATCGGTTCTCCGCGCTATGTGTCCCGCCCACTGCCACTTCAACTGAGCAATCCTTCGAGCGATGTCGGTCGTTTTAGTTCTCCTGCGGATCTCATCATTTCTGATTCGATCGAGCAGGGAAATACCAAGCATCGTTCTCTCCATTGCTCGCTGGGTAACCTTGAGCCTTCTTATGAGACCCATAGTAAAAGACCACGTCTCGCTTCCATAAGTCATAACTGGCAACACACACTGGTCAAAGACCTTAGTCTTGAGACATTGAGGAATTTTGGACGCAAATATATGCCGGAGCTTCCCAAACGCTGCCCATCCGAGCTGGATTCGACGAGAGATCTCTTTCTCGAAGTTCGACTTACCTAATTGGATTGCCTGTCCTAGGTAGACATAGTGGTCAACAACTTCGAGTGTAATGTTCCCAACATTAACTGGAGCGGATGCAACATGGGCATTGGACATGATTTTCGTCTTATCCATGTTCATCTTCAGACCCACTCTTTGGGAAGCATTGCTGAGATCTTCGAGCATTGTGTTCAGGTCTTCCAAGGTCTCAGCCATGAGAACTACATCATCGGCAAACCGCAGGTGTGTTAGGTACTCGCCATTGATGTTAATGCCGAATCCTTTCCAGTCCAGTAGCTTGAAAATATCCTCCAACGCAGCTGTGAATAGTTTCGGAGAAATGACGTCTCCCTGTCTCACACCTCGCTGTAGTTGGATAGGATTAGAGCTCTGGTTCTGTAGTCGGACTGACATGGTGGCGTTTTGGTATAAGTACCTCAGCACCTCGAGAAGAACATAGGCTACCTTTAATCCCGGAAAAATATCACACTCCCGCGGGATAACGTCGTGTAGTCCACGCGGGCGATGCCGCGGGCGGAAAGCTAGTAGACAATAAAAATATGATAAAGACAAAGTATGTAAGTGTAAAAAGTACTAGGCAGGTAGGTAACTAAAGTGTTTTTACGTAGGTACTCAAGCAATATAACAAGTATAATCGCCAACTTACGTCAAAGTGGTCTTCACAGCATAGAATAATGGTCTTTGGAGAATAATTGTCATTCCTCTTCGCAGCTTGAAACCACTTTCTTCTCAGTTTTGGGTCAGAAGGTCCAATCAAAAACCAATTTACTTGGAAATTTTGTTGAAGTAGATGGACACATTGGCACAAAACATGAGTCAACACGGCTTTTTTTTGGAATATTAGTGGTATTGTTGTGATCACCTGATGTTGGTGGATAGTCCATTTTAAACTTTTACTATTTTTTACAATAAAATATCTCTAAAGTCAAGAAAATAAATAGGCAAAAGTATGAAAGCCACCGACCGACGAACAAGTACGATACAAACAAACCTGTGACAGACAGGAATGACGTCATCGGAACTATAAGTCCGTTTTCGCGCGAAAATGTCAACTGTCAATTTAAAACCGCATTTTTTTCGTTAAATTACAATGTTTCGAATTTTTTATATCTTTGTGGCCTATTCTACATGAAATTCTTTATAATGAAAACAAAACTAAAAATATTGCATGTTCCCTATTACACCCAGGTTAGGAACCACTGGTTTAGATGACAATACAATATTTAAGTACAATCAGCAAAAAAGTTGTCATGAAAATGAAATTTTTACTAAAAACTTGTTTTACAGTTGATTGTCGAAACTAACCAGAAGCCGTAGCTTGAAAAACTCTCGTTCTAGTAATTGTTATCGTCACATTATCGTGATCTTATTATTTTGTATGAAAACTAAGGCAGCGCCGCTTTCGGTCGTTTATGGAACTAAGGTTCAATAGATATATCAATACCATAGTACGGTCGCTAGCACGTCGGGTCAAAATGTATTAATTGAAACTGAACTCTTTCTGTTGGAGTTAAGGTTGAATTTTATTTTAAAAAAATGACAGTTTGTAGTAACCAGACGTGCTGGCGACTGTACAATAATAATATAAGTTATATTTTAACCGCCTCTGTGGTCTAGTGGTTCACACCACCGATTGGTGGTGACCTCAGACCCAGAGATTCCCAGTGGGGGTACATATTGTATTCGGTTTGGTTGGGGGTAGGACTTGTTCTTAGTCCGCCTGGCTAGCTACCACCATCTTAACGAAGTCTGACTTTTCAGCATTATTGTGTTCCGGTAGTAGAGATAAGATAGCCAGTTCCTCAGTGGTTGAGGATTCCGGGAGTAGTGCGCTTCCACCTTCAGCCTTATCACCACTTAACATCAGGTGTGATGAAGGCTAAGTGCTACCGCGTTGTGAATAAAATAAATAATAAAAAATTAAATTTGACAGCAGCACTTTAACGGTTTTGGTAGGATGACGTAATTTACTACCTATACGATTACTGTTTTATGTTTTTTTTACTTACTTATTAATTTAAAGTTTAAGTACCTTTTTGCATTCACAATGCAATTTTTACTTTTGAATAGTTCAATACTATGAAGAAGTTTTCACTTTTAAAAAAATTGGTGACGAAGTTTTAGAAAAAATCGACCCGTCTCACATCACAGCCAGCTCCGATGGGACTCGAACCCACGACCTTTCGATAAGGTCGTGTCGTCTTTCGAAAGGTCATGGGTTCGAGTCGCATCGGAGCTGGTTGTGAGACGGGTCAACTTTTTCTAATACTTCGTCACCAATTTTTTTAAAAGTGAAAACTTCTTCAGCGGCGTTGTGCACTTTTTGTGATGGTTAAAAAATGTTAAACTCGCGTCAGGATCACGTGACTGTCAGATCGAAAATTCGTAAGACGGACACGTGACTATCGAAAAACTGTTAGGTACATTGTCATTAGAATACGAAGGCAAATTTCGCCGTTCCCAAAGTTGTAATAGCTCCGGTTAGAAAACGGGCGGCGTTGAAGCCAGAAGACTTCGGTTCAAATCCAGTTTTTGTCAAATTTGTGAAAAAGTCTAAGGAGCCCTTTTTACTTCTGCCGGCACTCCTGGAGTGCAACCCGTGGTTTTTTATTTTTTACTTACCATGTAATAACTGGTTGTTGTTAGGGGGGCTCCCGGGGGGCATTCCCAGGCTGGGGGGTGGGGCGCCCACCTGGGCCGCCTTCATCATCTTCTTGTATTTGCTGCGCCGGTTCTGGAACCATATCTTGACCTGGTGGAAGAAAGAGACAGAGCTATTTCAATTATTTTGTTTTTATAAGTGTAAAGAAAATAAAAACTATTACACTGAAAACAATACGAAAGGACTGCTGAATCAGCTAATCTATTTTATGTAACCAATATTATGCAGACAACAAAAAAAAATTTGTTTGTTTGTATGTTAGTAATAAACTCAAAAATACAGGACCGATTTAAAAAAATCTTTCACCATTAGAAAGCTACACTTTTCCCTCGAGCGACTTTTATCCCGATATTCTCTCGAGACGAGAACGGGTACCACGCGAGTAAAACCGCAGGGAGTCATCAGTATTAAATAAAGAAAAACAATAGCTTGAAATAAAATCCAAAATAAACTAATTACATTACCAATTCCACAAAAATAGAGATGCCTAATCTATCGATGAACGAGATTAAGATAATGTCGACGTTTCTAATGAAATTATTAGTAGTTATTGCGTTCCATTTGTATTTGTACAATAGAAGAATGTCTGACCACTTTACGGCTAAAATTAAATTATAGGCACTGTAAGGTCTTTAGTTATACTCATATCTTTACATGTTACTGTTTTGTTACTGTATACATGACTGTTGGTTGCCTTAAATAAATGAAAAAAAAATTGTATACGATCGCTTGTATGTGAGGAGCTCGTGGCGCAGTGGTTAGAGCGCTCGGCCTGCGATTGTTGAAACTATATAAGTTTCACGCGATGGGTGACAAAAACTGATTCTCTCGAGTTCCTCCGTGCCTCGGAAGGCACGTAAAGCCGTTGGTCCCGGCTGAGTTTGCAGTCATCAATATCCAACAATCCACTTCCGCATAGTGGCTCATGACCTATTCTCCTTATCTATTTATAAGGAATGCAATATTTTTTGTTATGTGGCGTTCATACAGAAACGTGCGCGTAAGTCCCACCCTACCCATACATACCGCCTGTTATTCACGAGCTGTCGATGCACATTTGTTTCGATACAGACGCGATACACAAGCAAGCTCAGCAAATTCTTCTTAACGCTACAAACGCGCGTCAACGGCGCGTGATAATACGCGGTGTGCATAGACCGAAATTTGGAACGGTTACCCCTGCAATGCTATTTCAAATATGTATTTCAATTACGGACACATCATATCCGAAATTACGTCGCGTTATAGCATACAGCCGTGGAACGTAAATCCAGCCGCACAGCTGAGGTCGCGTATTTTCGGCATAGTGTGTTTACACTATGATAGTTTTTAAGTGAATTTGACCGTTATTTGGTCGACCGGAGTTTGTCTATCGTACCTAACACGCACGTAGGTATATACGGGACAAAGGGATGTCGTGGGGCGGGGCCAGGGGTGAGGCCGTTATAGCGCCGTTAGGCTAGGGGTGGGGTGGTGTCGATAAGTTATCCTGTTAGTCGATGAAAATTTTGATTGCTACATATTTTTTTTTCTTAAGTCAGATAGAAATATCTGTCAACAAATTTTATCGAACCTTTTTCCTTTATCGAAACCCCCACCTCAAGAGTAACGGCGGTAAATATCCAAATAACTATATCAAAAGATTCACTAGATAAAACAAGAATAGCATTGCATTGCGAAAAAATAATAAATACTATTTACTCAGTATGTTTACTAAGTAAGTAGGCCTATGCCAAGCAGTGGGCGTCGTACGGCTGAAATGATGAAGTATGTTTTGTGGTTACTATTATTTCTCATATAAAAATAGCAATGCGAATGCCTAAAAAAAAACATAACCGTAGGGTAAATGTATTCTAAAAGTGAATGTCTATAACTAATTGAATATGAAAACTATCTATGTGAGGTATATTTACTGCAATGGTGTTAGATAAATGTGTAACACACGTGTATTTGTGATCTCTGTGTCACAGTGTAAAATACAGGGGCAGTAACGCAAGTATACATAAACACCATAAACGTTATACTGTCACAGTTACGACACCTAACTCTTGAAACAAATTCCAATAGCTAATTATTAAATTATTAAATTAATGTCAAACATTGAATCAGTGAACCTTATCGTCTTGCAATAAAGTCCTTACTTTTGACGTTTGGCGTAAACTTAATCTAATGGCAATGCAATTTCGTTCAAGTCTAAGGGTGCAGTTAGATCAGAAAAGCGACTTAGATACAATACTACTGGATTTTTATTTACTGTGGTATGCTGACAATCTTGTTCTGCCCCACTGACATATTGACGTCGCGTGGCGTTCGCAGAAATAATCATTGAAGTATTAACAATATTCAATAATTAATACGGGCTGTATTATACTGTAGGTACGACTTGTTGGGACTTGTTGGATACGTACTGCATTGAATATATTTTTTTTACTTTGGCTTAGAAATGTGTAAGTCTGAATTGTGTCAGAATATTTTAATCGTAATGTAATAATTGAAAAAGAAATTAGTAACGTAATTATTAACTTTGGTTTAATATGTAAACAAATAAACTGTAGATCGCTAGATAGGAAAAAGAGGTCGGTGCCAGCCAGGAGCAAGAAAAAGGCACCAATCTCTAAAAGGTACTTTAAAGATATTATTCTTTCCTTTTCAGTTGACAGTAACTTTTTGACGTCGGTTTTATTTTTGTATTTACTGTTTTATTTCTTAATTTTTTGTGTAGATTGTACCATGAGATACCCATATCTCAAAAATAACTAAACTAATAAAAACTTTGATTGTTCTCGAAGTTGGAATACACCTAACTTAAAATAAAAAGAATCATCTCAATATGACTTGTAGTTTTTGAGAAATTCATAGACAAACATACAAACAAACATATTATATGATATTTATCACACGTGCTTGGAAACCTAAATAGAATGCTATACTCAAATATTATCCAATTCTATATGTATCACAAACAAGTCGGTTAATAATAGGTACATAAACAGTCTTATGGAAGCGGTTTACCACAGAAGATAAAAAGAACCTATAATATACGTTATCTATAATTTATACTAATTAGCAACTTGTAAGTCGAAGGCAATAATTACTTTATTCTAAGAACATTATTTAAAACGACAATTACTTCTTTACTACCTACTTGAAGTGTGTAACATCATGAATAATCTTTTGACTTAAAGGGTTATTAAATAATACATAAATCATAATACTACTATAAGATATGAAAACTTTAAAAGAGTGTAAAGTATTTGTTTAGTGATTGTACAGTTTATTGTGTCTATTTATGAGTGATTATATCGGTGGTTTCATTTATCTTTGACTATGGTCAATAACAAGTTAATGTAAGTAGTTATAACTCATTTATAATTCATATTAATACATAATTATAATAATTCTTCTTGTTTCTTCGTGTTCGGCGACCGTACTATAGTTCATAACCTTATTCTTTAATGTTGTAAAAGTTTATTCAATGTTACCAACTGTCAATATCTACCCTCTATATAAGTTGCTTTAGACAAACCTACCTAGGTTTGATCTCTCAGCGAGTAAGGGTTATATTTTATGCCGATGTTGCCACGTGTACCACGCCGGTAAACGATAAAATAAAAAAAATCCTACCTACAACACTATCGATATATCTGTATGTTGACTCATCCCCTCCCTACTCCACCCTCCCCACCCGATTAGCCGGGTCAGAGGGCGCGCTATGAGTTAACCCTGCCTAACTTATTGTATTGGTATTCGGTCGACTCGACCCACTCAGTGGTTGGGGGGTTAAAGGAAATGTGTTTTCGGCTCCTTGATGGATTGTAGAACTACTTATAGGTATCTGGTGAAACGTAATAAAGATTTAAGATAATTTTTAATAGAAGTTTTTTTCGGCAGGTATAAAAAACTGTCTGATTTTTTTTAAGTAAGTACCTATTTAATAATTTTACTAATTTAAAATAAAACTACAATAAAATGGCTAGGTATTGAAGGATATAAATACTAGTAAAAAATACTTATTGAATAGAACCTACGCGTTCCACAGCTTTTTACGTATTGTTTGGCAAAAAAACCCTGCATCCTAGTAAATATAAATGATATTTATTTACTTTAAGTATATTTAAATTGTAGTAATATTTGTTGTGTCCTATCCTATAAAATATGTAGTTCTGAATACACTTAGAGAAAGTCGCGAACGGTCAATAGTTTTCCTACACACAAGGCTCCCACACTCATTCACAATAAAATAATAATAAAAAGTTTTTATATTTTTGAAATTTCGGGTTTGTCACCAACTCGACACGAGAGACTGGGCACACGTGTGTCCAGTTGGTGAAACTCAAAATTAGTATCACCTATTATTTCGTCATCTGGACACGCCAGGATTTTGACGCGTGTCCAGATAGTGAAACTTAAATTAAATAACTTTTATGTTTTCTTCAACTGGACACACGTCTGCATTTTATCAATTTCCATGACAAAGTACAGTCACGCAAATAAATGTTCACATGTTTTGTTTTGTTCAATGTTGTATCACAATCATCATCGGCCACTAAACTGTAAAATTATTCGCCACTTGTAAATTTATGAAAAAAACATTTTGCCACCGATAGTATTCGAAAGTCACATCTCTATGCTTGTATCTTCAACGTATCGAGTTTAATTACATTTTGGTGTTTTCGGCCGGCAGCCAGTGGCTAACAATGACGTAGTCTGCTCTGATTAGTTGATGATAATCTGAGATCGATTAATCGAAAAATCGATTTCTTAGACAACTTTTTTTTTTAATCTATATCTTGCACTGAATCGATCCAGTGAAGCGATATTTCATCCTAGAAATTCGAGGCTTTTTCGAAGTCGTTTTTTTCTGTTACGATAACAACCATAAAATATTTATAATTAGTTAAATTTACTACCCAAACACATTTAAAAAAATTAGTAACAATTCTTTTTGAATCGCTTGGACCCTAGTAGAAAGCACAGACTGTTGTTTATAATAAGCAACAGCTGAAATAATTATAAAAAGAAATAATGTCTTATATTTTATACCTGATATTGTGATGTAAAAAAAAACTTAAATTAGTCAGAAATTATAAAATATCGATTTTAGCATCTTTGTTTTTATGATTGGATTTGTGACGAAAATACAAACTCTAAAAGCAAATAAAAACGGGAGATTAGAATAGAAAGAATTGAGACCGCCTCGATATTTTTGGAAATTGATTTATCAAACGACGATTTGAATCGATTCTGAATCGATTGCCATTCCTAATCTGTACCTTTTTCGATTACCGGCAACATTTTCACAAATTTATAATTATTTTACTTTTGTCTTCTCCAGTGATGAGCGGAATCGCTTGGATCCCAGGAGACTGGACATACTTTTGTTCTTGATAAGTTTGGACGTAAAGCACTGGGAACTCTAACAATACCATATAAGTAATTTTGAATTTGAATGGAACCTAAATACATGTCTTTTTATACCTGATACTTTGATCAAATTTATTTATTTTAATTTTATTTATAAGTACATAAACAGAGATACAGCAGAATACAGCGTAGATCAATAGAACACAGGCATAGGTACACGATATGTTGTAGCTCCAGGAGGAATGTACTGTTAAACAGGTTTGTTGTATATCAGTGTAAGTAATACAATTTAAATAAAATCATTTAAAAAAAAGGCTGTTTCATCTTAATCGATTGTTAAACATTTGTAAAAATGTTTCTTTCGGATGCGAGGGTTTCCTCGCATTGATGAAGCAACGCTGGCCTACAGCGTAACAAGTGATAGCAAAATTCGACTAGTCGTGTAAGCCTTTCGGTAGCTTAGTTGGTCAGAGCATCGAGCCGGATACCCGGAGACTCTTAATTATCTTAGTCTTAATTGTGATACAATTACGTTATTTATAACTAAAATACTCTTATTTCTAAAGTGGCAAATATTGTTGTTACAGAGTTAAGTAGAAAGATTATTGTTTGTAAAAGTGATGTTATAAGTAACCTCTTTTGATGATTATTCTGATATTTTAATATAATATTTTATGCCACTTAGAGCTGCTCAATGTTGAATGTTGATTTTGCTGTGATACTCGAAGTGATGATTGTTAGGTATATTTAGATTATTTGAGGTACCTATAGGTAATCAAAATAAGTAATATTAGCGAAGTGTACTTGTCTTCATATTAATAAATTTTATTTTTTATTTTTACATAAGTATTTGTTTTATTTCACAATTTTAAACTTATAAGGTTTTTCAAATAAAAAAGTGAGGCAGCTTTTTCAGCTTTTAATTCCCCAGACGAAACGATTATTTACTTGACTGTACTTTTGTTGCATAAAAAACTGGGTGTGTCCAGTTGGCGAAAACATAAAAATGATTTATTTGAAATTTCACCATCTGGACACGCGTCAAAATTTTGGCGTGTCCAGATGACGAAATAATAAGTGATACTAATTTTGAGTTTCACCAACTGGACACACGCGTGTCCAGCCTCTCGTGTCGAGTTGGTGCAAGGTTGACGAAATTTGATGAAGAGACAAGACTGGATATGAAAAATTATATCAGTTATAAAGCATGACGGGAATTTATATAAAAGTAATATTATTTATCAGTGTCCATTGTGTCAATTCTGTCATGCACAGAGATATTTAGATACAGCAATGTAAAATTTTATTGTCAATGTTATTATTAATTATCTGAAGTGCAACTGTCAGGATTATGCAAAAAAATATATATCATAATACCAAATCTGTATTGTTTACAAAAAATTTAAAAGGAACACTGCGATTACTTTTTGTTATCGACTCAATATAGGTAATTATTAGGTTATTAAAACTTTGCTAAAAAACTAATATTTGTAGAGCTCATCTTTACTTTGTTTGAATAAAATAGAAACTACAATAAGCAAAAATCTGTTGCTTCATACTTTTGTTGATTTGATATTTTATTTGAATTTTTTTGTAAATTAAAAAAGTTGTGGACATCGTACCAATATTTTTTTTCACATAAAACGACTGAACGATGATAACTTTCGTCATATTCCTGTAATCCGAGAAAATGCTATTATTTAAACAAAATACGATACCAATTACATTTTTGAAAAAACAAAGATTTACTTATACTTACCAAAAAAAGTGCGCCATCTGTCCACTGGCAAAATGTAATTGTTTAAAAAAAAGGGGGGAGCGAAAGCATCATGGCGTCTCGTCGCCATATGGACGGGCGACCGCAAAAGAATTGTTTCCTCCAGTGCTGTTGCTGACGCTACTTTGTCGGTCACGCAGCCTTTGAAGTTGCGGTGGGGAATGTACGGTTGGCAAAACAATTGTAAATTTACCAAAAAAATAAATTAGACAACAAAAAACTTAAAAATGCATGTATATGTGTTACAATTTTTCACTCTCTGTTACGAACTGGCCATCGGGTCTTTTCTCTATGCCTTTTTATAACTATATATTTGAATAGTTCCCTATTGCTGCTTGCCTTCTATCTATCGTATCTGTCTCCTCTATCTCGCTATATATTTAGTTTGTTTGTTGCTTGCTTAAATCTATTTTCATTATAGTATAGGAAAAATGTGTGATAGTAAAAAACCACGAGCCCTATAAGTAGCTTTCAGGCGGGATATATAGGGCTCGTGGTTTTTTACTATCACACATTTTTCCTATACTTACAAAATTGCATTGTGAATGCATAAAAAATATATATAAAATCTCTATTTTCATTATATTTTGGCACAGATTCTTTTGTACTTAACAGAGAAAGTCAACACCTAAATTGTTAACAAATAATCTGTAACGTAAATAATATTATTTTTATTATTTATTTATTTTCCTTTACTTACTTAGTTTTAAGCCCTACTTATTTCCTCCCCTCCTAAACACTCTCTTTTATCATTGTAATAAAATTGATAAACTAAATCTTTTTAATATAATTAGTAACATAGGCTATATTTTATCCCGATATTCCCAAGGGAACGGGGTGTGTATTCAGGCGGGTGAAACCGCACTATAATCATAGAAGTTAAAATTGAAGTGACATAAATTACATTAAAATATTTGTCAATACCTTTTAATTTGTGTTTTTTCTGCTGTCTCTACTTTTTATACATAGCAGCTGAAGCACATCCTTTTTATATATTACCTAATGTGATTTTAAAATATGTAATGCATTTTAATTAAATACGTACATTTAGTTAAACGATAAAGAATTTTAATAAATACTGTTATTCTATGTCATATTAAAAACAAACCTACTTTCTATAATTTTAACGGAAATTTAATGCTTGTTTCAGACTCTTTGGAGAAAGAAAAATCTCGAAAAATAAAACAGAGAGCTGTCCTCTCTCTATTTTTTCTATTATTTTTTCTGTTATAAAAGTAGTAGTAATACCGCCTTTTTATGAGCTTTCTGTTTTGTTGTTTTCCTTCCATGTCATTGATTTTCTACTTGTGTGCAATAAAGTGTTTTATTATTACATATTACTATGACTATCACTATCACTGTGAAGGCAAAAATCTTAATAAATAAAAACTGTTTTTTTTTTTTAATACCTAACTGACGAACGAAAAAAATATAAGAGTTTCTTTTTTAAACAAGATCTTTCTTAATATTACTGCTCAGCGTCTAGTACATATTTCGTAAGAAGGTTTTTACTCAGAATAGTGGTATTCGCATGGCGGTAACCACAAAGGCATGGCCGGCATTACGCGCATAGCACCAAGAACTGAGGATAAAACCGTCTTGTCCTGTCTGGACCGCGTTATGCGAGAGCTTAGAATGGTGGATTCTCTTGATTATTCGAATTGCGTTTACTTTCAAATTAGTTAAAAGGATAAAGCTTTTTTTTATTAAATGTCATTGATGTTATGAGGTTTTGTGCGGGTTTTTTTTATCATATGTAATTTGGGCGAGATTTTCTGTTTTTGTTAGGTACATTAATTTATTATTGTAAAAAGAGGTATTGCGCGGTTTTTAGTTGACTGTGATGAAAATGAAACAAATTGATTTATTCACCCTTATAAAAAGGCCCACGTTCGAAAGAAACAACATTTTTTTTTTTACTTTTTTGCATTCACAATGCAAGGTATATTATCAAAAGTGAAATTTAAAAAAAATCGACCCGTCACACAGCTAGATCCGATGGGACTCGAATCCACGACCTTTCACTGTCCGGGCGAATGCTCAAACTACTGAGCTTCGGAGTCGTTAGATGTAAAGATTTATCATGTTTACGCTTCCTTGACTTGACATAAACATATTGATTGTCAAACAGTATTTAATGAAACAACTTAATCCATAAAATAAATTAATTAAAAAGCGATATCAATATTAATGCCGTTCGCCGTCGTGCATGAAACTAGTCTGTGTTTAAAAAAAAACGGTAGCCTGTATGAGACTGGATGCCTTTGCCGGACAGTGAGTGACGTAGAGTGAGAATTGTTTTTGTTTTTACGGCTCGGGGATTGCATTTTTTGAGACAAACACTTGGCTCTTTACAATTTTTGCCGTTCTGAATTGAATAAAAATTTAAAAAAAGTTTTATTTTTTATTCCTTGAAAAAGGATGTGGAGTGGAATGTTTCAGCTGCCTTTTATTATCCGAGTTGTAAAGAATTGTAGAAATAGTAGGAGTATAATTTGTACATCGTGGTAATAGTACATTACAGCCGAGAACGAGGAGCTAGCAATGCAAATAGCTTCCAGTATAAAGCTTGTATAAAACTTTTCTCACAAAATGCGAGGAAATACAATTTCTTAGTAAAAATGTGATTTTCAAAATTGATTCGAGCGGCCATGTTAAATAACCAGTCTAACTATAAAGTCTTATAGAAAATAATGCTAGCTGATGCGTTCTACCGTTTTGAAATAGGAATGATCTTCCCGCACAAGTGCGGGAAATAAGTAAGCATAATTCATTTCCGCACTGAATTTCAAATTTAGAATGTTCACCCCGGAAATGTGAAACGCTTCGCATTCTTTTTTCAAATGGAATGTTAACATTTTAGAGCATGAGTGAGTGAGTGAGTGAGTTAAATAAATAAATTGAAAATCGATCGGGTCGATTTTTTATAAAATACTTCATTTTCCATTTTTATATTATAAAAATTGCATTGAATGCAAAAAAGTAAAAGTTTAAATAACAACCTAAATAAATACTTAAATATTATTTTTTGTTTCATCGAAAAATCTTTCTCTCTCACGGGTAAAAGAAACAGAGATATAATTTGTGGTGAATTGATTCCATACAAATATTTACTTTACTTTAACTGCAAAATTTTTAGGGCCTCTGTGGCTAGACCACAGAGGCCCTAAAAATTTTGCACACACCACCGGTATCATGCCCCCCCTGGGCAGAGGGGTTAGATTCCCAGGGCTTGTCCTCAGTCAGCCTGGCTAGCTACCACTATCTTACCTAAGTCTGACGCCGATGTAACAGCGATGTAAGTAACAGCGATGTTTTTCCGAAAGTTAGAGATAAGATAGCCATTTCCTCAGTGATTGAGGATTCTGGGAGTTGCGCGCTTCTACCTTCAGCATTATCACCACTTAAAATCAGGTTGAATGAAGGATAAAAAAAGCTACCCAGTTGTGAATAAGATAAAATAAAAAAAACTGTAATGTATTTTTATTTTTATTTGATTGAATCTCCACAGCTTTTCCTGTTCTCAAATAAAATAGCGAGCGGCTGTGACTGAGCGACGAGCTGTCCTTTGTGTAAAGACAAAAAAGCCTGTCCCAAAATGATGGAAAGTGTGACGAAACTCAATAGAGAAATTAGTCGAAATCAAATATATTAGCACATCGCTGAATAATGATTATTCGGCTGCTTTTAAAGGGCGGCCAACCCGACTTACTTTTCATACAAAGGCTCGTACGTGATTATGGCGGCGTTGTAAGAGATCAGAGAGAAGAGAAACTTTTGAACTAATAGGTATCTCGTGCAGTGCACTTATATCTAGGTTTCTATCAAAACAAACTTCAAGGAGAAACAAATTCAGTATAAGCCTCCAAAAATCTGCTTTTTTGCACACATTTTACATGAACTTTGGGCGTACTAATATTAGTCAGAAATATTAAAAGTAAAGAAAATATTTTAATAGAAACCTTGCAAATGTAATGGAGATTCTAAATGACAATCATTTCACAAACTTTTAAGGCTTACTGAAAAACACGTATTTCCTGGAACAAGGTTCCACTTTTTTTCGTTCAATATTATCGCGCTCTCACTTGCTTACTCACTCACTGTCATTGCGCTGGATGAAACAACAAGCTTTTCAACCATAGACGAACGATTCGGACGATAGACAGACCGGGAAGGGCGCTCTTAAGAGTTAAGACGACCTCCGTGGGAGAGTGGTTTAGACACCAGTTTCCATCCCTGAGGATACCGCGTTTTATTTTCCACTCGGGTAAATCACTACATAGTATAAAACAAAGTCGCTTTCTCTTTCCCTATGTCCCTTTGTATGCTTAAATCTTTGAAACTACGCAACGGATTTTGATGCGTTTTTTTTAATAGATAGAGTGATTCAAGAGGAAGGTTTATATGTACTTTTTATCCCGATATTCCCACGGGAACGGGAACCACGCGGGTGAAACCGCGGGCGGCCGCTAGTGTAGTATAATCTTTACTAATATTATAAATGTGTTAGTTTATTTGTTAGTTTGTTTGTCCGTCTTTCACATCAAAACGGAGCAACGGATCGACGTGATTTTTGGTACGGGGATATTTTGGGAGATGGAAAGTGATATCTAGGCTACTTTTTATCCCAGAAAAATATTGCATTCCCGCGGGACAACGTTGTGTAGTCCACCGCGGGCGAAGCCGCGGGCGGAAAGCTAGTATAATATACATATAGGACATCCTTCACATACATTGTTCCAATATTAAACTTTAGTAACTTGAGTATTAGTATTATGAAAATTGGAAAAAATTTAAACAACGGGTATTACCTTACCACATACCCAAACATAGACCCGATACACATAGACCCGAGGAAATATTAAAAACTAGCTGACCCATCGCGACTTCGTACCCGTGGCCCTACCCCCTACTCCACCCTACCCGTACTCTACCCCTACTCTACCCTACCCCTACCCTACCTTACCCTACCCCTACCCTACCCCTACCCCTAGCCTACCCCTAGCCTACCCCTACCTTACCCCTAGCCTACCCTACCTTTGCCTTACCCTACTTCTACTCTACCCCTACTTACCCCTCCTTCCCCTATTTTATCACCGCTAAAACCTTCCTTGGACTTCCACTAACATTTCAAGACCAAAATTAGCCAAATCGGTCCATCCGTTCACGCGTGATGTCGTGACCAACGGAAATAGGGATTCATTTTTATATATTGAAAATATTGTTTTCTACCCGGATTTCAATCGAACCCGGGACGGTATAGTTAAGTTTACATACAGGATTTTCAACTTTTTTATTTATAACTAACGATAAATTAACAAACAGAATTCTACGCAAACCTTCATTAAATTTTATGTAAAAAACAAATGTTTTGATTTATATTCCAATACTTACATCTTTTGTTTCGCAACAATCGAAACAGTTGATAGGTATTTGCAAATAAATTATTACAATGAATTATTTAAATTTTTACTTTTTTGCATTCACAATGTAATTTTTATTATTGAAAAAATTGCTACGGAGTCACTCAGTGGTTAGAGCAGTCGCCCGGATAGCGAAAGATCGTGGGTTCAAGTCCCAACGGAACTGGTTGTGATTTTTTCTAAATAGGTACCTACTTCATTTTCAATATTACAACGAAAACAATTTAAAAATTTGAATTCGGATTCGCAATCGTTTACGTACTTTTTTCACGTGACACAAGAAGTTTTAAATACAAATTTCCGAGTATGTATTCTCTTTTTAAAATTTCTCGTTTCGCGCGTAAACTTCGCGAGAGAGGTCGGTAAAACATGGCCGCGCGTTTTTTTAGTCTGTGAGTGAAAACGTTCGTGGCATTTGTGAAATGTCTTTATCTCGACCGCCAGTCTTACGTGCAAGAGACTGACATGCGATTTCGGAACAAATATAAATGTATAGTATATGTTTAAGAGAAGAGATATTACGTAGAGTGATGCTGGTTGAAAGTTGTTTTAAGTTGTACTTTTGATTTGTGATTTTTGAGTTCCCGCGGGGTAACGTCGTGTAGTAAAATAAATAAAATTAATGCTTCGATCGTACTATTCTTGATCGAAGGATTAATGCTTGAATCGTCCAACATTTTTTTACCTACCACTAAGGACATCTTTTGACTGACAAGAAAAACGGGCGAAAAAAACCCATCAGCTTTAACAGAAGCAATATTTTTGAGGCACTTTACCTACAGACATTTAATATTCTATATACATTCTGTCATCAGAATTGTATGACTCAGATATTAAAACTAGTCTTATCAATCAAGCAAGTCTAACATGTAATTTTCATATTTCACGATTGTATCGATATATTATTATAATCAAGATCAAACTATGACACATCGATAACACAAGGTTACCTATAAAATACGTCGTATTTAATTGTTCACCTCATATATACTTTTTTGCATTCACAATACAATTTTTGTTATTGGTTATGAAATATTAGAAAAAACGTCCCATCCTCCAAGTAGCTCCGCAGGGAATCGAGTATAATTTGAGAAAGCTGCATTTTTTTAAATAGTATTTATTCACATTAACCTCACTTTTATAGGTATAGATCGGCTAGGGGGTGTTACCTCCGCGTGGTGGTAGCGTTTTCGTGGAAGTATCGGGCTATAATATAACTCAGGAAGTACCTTAGTAGCTTTCTAATGGTGAAAGAGTTCTTTAAATCGTTCCAGTAGTTTTTGAGTTTTTCCATTATAAACAAACAAAGTATTTCCTTTTCCTGACGACCGATTTGGCGCAGGGGTAGGCTACCCACCTTCTGCGCCAGAGGTCTCGGGTTCGATTCCCGAACAAGACAAATATTTGTGTGCATGAACATGTCTATTTGTCTTGGTCTGGGTGTTTACTATGTAGGTATATTAAGTATGTATTTACAAACAAAAAGTATTTAAGTACCTAATATATCTATCCGTTATAAAGTTTTCCATGATACAGTTTCATAATGAAATTAAAATGGGCTTAGATAATTGGTGTGATTGTAAGAAGTTATTTATTTATTTATGCCTCTTTACAATAGTACTTAGTATAGATTCACCTTATCATCACTATTACACGGTATTTTTTTATCAAACCGGTTAATTTTAGGGATTAGGTATTCTACACATGAAAACAAACAACTTTTAGTATGGGACTGAAAAAGTGCAAAAATATTTAATCAAAATGTATGTATGGAACAGCTGATTTTATTTTGCGATTTCAGTGTTGGTCCCATAATAAAAGTTTTTTGTTTTCATGACACATGAGTAGAGTAATGAAAAAAATTATCCGGTTTGATAAAAAAATTACCGTGTATGTGCTGAAGGCTAAATAACCCTTAGAAAAGGAAATAAATGTGTGCGTATATATAGACAGACACTAATTTAATACTTAGTTAAAAAATACTGGTCTATTTACCAATTCCCTTATCACCTAAAACACTAACGCCCGAATTCTCGTACGCAAATCATCTTTGGGAGCGTCTCAAACATCATGGCATCTCTTTCATACGTTTGACATTTAAAGTGACAGGGTGATGTGTGAGACGCTCCCAAAGATAAGTAGCGTACGAGTATTCGGGCATTACCTACCTACCTAACTAAGGATTACTAAGGATTTAACGGTATTTTGAGTACATACTGTTGATTACTCGTAATTACCCGTTGCAATATTTCAGTTAGGATAATTTTATGGAGGTAAAAATGTCATATTTCGTGGCAAAATACAATACTAAGAAATACCATAGACTATTAGGTACTATTATGAAAATCAGGATTTTAACTACCGTTTTAAGTGACCATGAAAGTTTAAAATCTTATTACTATTGGAAATAGCAGGTTAAAAAAAAATTAATAAAAATATTTGATATCTTCATAAAGGCAATAAATTCATTACAAACCCATAAATTGAGTATGGACCAACATCTTTAGTGTACCAAAAACTGTATCGCTCAACATTCATGTATGGGCAATAAAATTATACGAAAATGAGTGTTTTTCTTTGCCGGCACCCGTTGCGGTAGTTTTATTGAATAATTCAGACAGACAGACACCTTTCCACACTTTTTGTGTATACAATTCATATTTTATACGATTTTATGAGTAGACGTGTAATTTTTAGCCATTTTCAGCTGTAAATTCTTTTTTCAGTTGTAGCACAAAATAAAGAGTTTACAGAAGGACCGCTCCCACCATTTTTGAAAATCTATACCTATCCTTGTCTGACTCACTAGGGTTGCTTCTGTATTGATTCTGAATCTAAAAAGGAGTAAGTAGTAAAAGTTAACAATCATACATAAATAAATTCGTTTAAACATACATCGTAACAAGTTTACATGCCTTAGATGCTGCTTAGATGGTAAACAGAGCATCTAATATCCATTTAAAGTCCCGACGCCACACACGACGAAGACAAGATCCTATTGTACCTATACCGTACCTATTATGTTGTAATGTATTCCATTCCTATATGTTATAATGTACTCTATGAACAAGATATAAATATGGTGTGATAGTTATCCCACTAAAAACATAAACGTGAAAAAGGCACTAAGTAAGTTCGACGAAAACATAAAGGTAAAAAAGGTGCAAAGTTCAGCGAAAAATAGTTGAAATCTAAATGGGTTACAAGTTATTTAAATTTTTACTTTATTGCATTCACAATGCAATTTTTATGGTAGAAAAATGGAAAATGAAGTATTTAGAAAAAATCGACCCGTCTCACAACCAGCTCCGATGGGACTCGAACCCACGACCTTTCGCTATCCGGGCGACTGCTCTAACCACTGAGCTACGGAGTCGTTACGAGAAGCGTCGAATTTATCAAATACTTCTTACACGCTGTATAGCCAGCGTTAATTTCATCAATGTGAAGATATTACTACCCCCACACGCGAAAGAAATACCTTTCCAGATATTTGACAATCGCTAAAGAAGAAATTACTATGGCAAGTTATTTAAATTTTTACTTTATTGCATTCACAATGCAATTTTTATGGTAGAAAAATGGAAAATGAAGTATTTAGAAAAAATCGACCCGTCTCACAACCAAGGGTTACAAGTTCCATAAATTTTTTCGTTCAAGAACTTCAAATAATTAATATTTTCTTAAATGTTGAATTTATAACTTGTCATCTTCAAAAATTGAAAAACCTTTATAACGCAAGAACTGTATCAAGCAATAGTGGTAACTATTTTGAAAACAAGAAAATGTATTTAAATACCTATGTTGTGTTTTTATCGTAAATAAAATAAATAAAAAAATATAAGTAGTTTAATAGTCAAAGTCAAATTTGTTTATTCAATTTAGATTGGTTTTTACAATACTTGTGAACGTCATAGAAGCTACGCTATCGAGATGTAAACAGGTTCATATTTGTTTCTGGCGCAGCTGTTCTTCATAGTCTTTTCTTGCACTCAAGAATATCGTTTTTCAGCTTTCTTTTTCTGAGAGAATTTGCAGAAACGTGAGTTGCTATTTGTGAATTTGAGTCACATTTAACTTTTTCATATTGTGTACAAGATTCATTAGTCTCCACAGTTGCTTGCGATTCTTCATTTAAACTTTTTTTGACAGGTAGCAAAAGTTTGGGAACCGAACTGGACAGTTCGGTTCGATGTCTTGATTATAGAATTGGTTTCGAAATGGGCCTCACAAACTCGAAGATATGTAGACCATTTGTTGCGTACATCTTCTCGATCAATTAAACTTATCCATAAGGTTCGTCTGAAAAAAAAATCATTTGATTTTTAAAATGAACTAGTTAGTTTTGCAACGAAAATAGCCTATGGCACTCCTACGATTAAGACGTTAAAATAAATAGGTATACGCATAATCGTGCGTGGTTCGTTTTCTCCTGAACTTGGCTGGCACACTGCCGTGCGTCAATAAAAACTTTACTGCAAGTAAAATGTTATTTGGGGTAAGTATAATGACTGGCGTTCTCTCCCAAACATGGCAGGCACACTGCCGTGCGCCTAGATAAAGAAAACTTTACTGCAAGTGAAATGTTGTTATTTGGGATTTATTGATTGGCGTCCTTTCCTGAATTTGGCTGGCACACTGCCTTGCGCTTAGATGAAAAAAAATATTGCAAGTAAAATGTTATTTGGGGTTTAATGACTGAAGTCTCTAAAATGTAAGTAGGATTTCATAACCCTGCTAAAATAAAAGAAAATGCAACGACAACTTTTACTTGAAAATTCGTCAACATGTCTTGTGGCTGTGTTCGCTGAACCGCCAAGAAGTTTTGAGAATACTATAACATCTAAATAAGGACCATAGAACCCAATTACTGGCGTTTTACCACAACCAGCTAACTATAAGATGAATGTGTATGGTTCATCGTCGTTATCAAAGCGGCTAGTCCCAAAAGTACCTAGGTATACTCACCTACCAACAAGAGAAAACAGTTTGACATAACTTACCTTTCAATATCGTTTGGAAATTTAAAGAACGTGTATGCACAGTTTTTAGTCGTATTTATACAACCAAATACACTGCAACTGTAATAATATTGGTTATTAATTTTTGTTAATTAATGGTAAAATAGGTATACAGGGTGGAATCGAAGTCGTTAGCATCCTTTTAAAATAAGAACATACTCATGATATAGAGTCTTTTCCCCAAATATGATGCAAATCCAAGACGTAAAATAATTATTTTTAAAACCCTGAAAAATCGCGTAAAATACTCAGTAATTGATCACTATGGCAAACAAAAAATAAAATAACTAAAAATAACAATTTGATAAAAAAACATTGATTAATTAATATTCAAATAACATACAAGCCTTTAACTACTTTCATTGGCCTCTCGACAAAACGCGAGCTCTACTTTAACGTGAATTTATTCAAGTTCGCGCACGGAATTCACTGAAACAAACAATGTCGCCCATGCTTCATGCCCGCTTTGGCCGCGTCCCTGCGCCCGCGCTGACGCCGGGCACCACCCCTTTTCACGTAAAAACATAGCTTCATATGAGTACATTAATGGGCCGACTGGATGCCAATGACTTCAAAAACACCCTGTATAAGTGTCACAGTGACACGAAGCGGGGCGCGGACGTGAAGTGATCAATTAAATGCTCTTTGGAACTTGCGATCACTGACCTCTTTGCGATACTCGCGACTGAGTACTGTCCCAAACTGTCCCATTTTGCCTGTATATGTGACGTCTATGTGTGCGTGACGAAAATGGCACTTTGTTCTAAGCGGACTCTCTGCTAGGGCGACCGCCCGCCCGCGTAGTTACTTTGTGGTTGTAGTGTGTAAAACAGGTAAAAAGTGACTTAAAAGATATTGGTAGTAGAAAAACGTCTATAAGTTGCAAAAAACATCTAAAAGTTGGAAGAACGGTCTAATAGTAGGTGTGTAATAATAATCCTTGGGGAGGCATATGCCCAGCAGTGGGCGTCGTTTGGATGATAATAAGTAGTAATATGTTACTCATTTCTCTCCGGTTATGAATACTTTTAAAGTAATTTTCTTTTATTCCTACAAATAAGTCTTATAACATTTTTTCATTTCTTATTCATCATCATTTCATCCGTACGACGCCCACTGCCGGTCATAAGCCTCCCCTCAGGATCTCCACAACGATCGGTCCTGACAGGACCTGAGAGCAGCGCAGGACCTACCGATCATTTCTTATTAGTTAGTTAAAATTTATTACTTTTTCAGTATATCTTTTTATTTTACCCGACTGCAAAGGAGGAGGGTTATGTTTTTTACAAGCATTTATTTAACTTCCTATGTTAGTTAGTTAGTGGGGGACAAATCTTGCAAGCTAAATTTGAACCACTTCCCAGTGTCCGATTGAGCTGAAACTTTGCATAGAGGTTTGGTTTGAATGACAATACAATATTTAAGTACAGTCAGCAAAAAAGCTTGCCATGAAAATAAAATTTTTACCAAAAACTTATTTAATCTATTGCCACGAAGCAGTCCCGTTAACCTAACAAGCAGCAATTGCAATTATATATAGAAAAATTCGAAAATAAAAAACTCAACTTGACACATACCTAAGTTAACTGCATAAGACAACCTGTTTGAAGGCGGAAAAAAAATGTAAAGAAATCACATTGTTTTTTTTTATAACAACCATTGTTTCTTCTGCACGCAAGAGAGCAATTGAGTTTTTTTTACCGCAACAGGAAGTCGGTAGACAATTATATTCGAATTAGTCACAATTTTTTCGAGATTTCGACGTTTCGGGACTAAATAAATTCGTGAGAACGAATTTTCGGTTTGACAATACTACCTACATGACACAATGTTAGGCTTGAAAATTGAAAGGAAAACTATAAAATTGTTGAGAGACAAAGTTTATTGTGTACCCAAAACAGGGGTTCGACTTCCAGTGGAGGTAAGTAATAGAATATATAAATAAATAAATTTCTTACCCATTATCTAGCTCTTCTAATTAGGGTGGTATTCCATTTATCAAAGATCTTTGTCCAATATTGCATTTGATCAAAGGAATACCACCCTTGTTACCTTAGATCCAATTTCTTGGACCTTAGTACTATGATGATAAAGGTGGTATTCTTTTGATCAAATGCAATATTGGACAAAGATCTTTGATAAATGGAATAACACCCTTAGACAAGGAGAGCGCTACAAGCCAGTGACGTCACATGCTGGTAGCGCCATACTCTCGCCATAGAAAATTTCGTTTTAGAAAGAGATAGCTAGAGTCACAATTAATTCACTTGTTATAATACAGACAGATTGAATTTCTTTTTTCACATTTTGGTATTCAATTTTGTTAAATGTTTCTGAATGTCATAATGAAATACATAATCTACATTTCAACGTCAGTCAAACACCCTATTGTGTATTTTTTAATCGGTTTGATTAGTGGTAAAACTTGTTCTAAGTACGCCTGTCTAGCTACCACCACCTTAATATCTAAGTCTGACGTCATAACCACTACATTACATACAGGGTGTTAGGGGCACCGTTGCAAAAACTTTAACCATGGCTTCAGGCCTTCATACTGAACAACGCACAGCAAGATTTTTTGTCGGAAATGAAAAAAATATTTCGACTCTCCATGCAAAATGTCCCGCTAAATTTGTATGAAAAGTCCAATTTTTTTTTTCATTTCCGACAAAAAATTCTTGCTGTACGTTGTTCAGCATGATGGTCTGAAGCCATGGTTAAAGTTTTTGCAACGGTGCCCCTAACACCCTGTATATGAGTATATGATTTCACCATTGTTGTGGTCCAACAACAACAACAACACAAATTATATATATATATTCATTTCCTCAGTGGTTGAGGATTTCGGGAGCAGAGTATAGAGTTCCACTTTTCACTTCTAATGTAACCAATTAAGCTACCAAAAGGTTTAGTTTTAATTGGTTAGATCATTGCAATAGATTCTCAAGGGCCCGGCTTCGAATCTCGTTCGAAATTAATTTGAAATCATAAAAATAACATTGGTCCTCAATCCCGTTTCCGACCATTGCTAAAGTTACTTAACCACCACAACCTCCACCCCCTAGTTTTACTACTCAATACTCAATTGAAATAATAAAATAATACTCGTTAGTATCTCTCTAGGGGGTTTGATTATGAGCATATGTCAAATGTATGGGAGGTTGCCATGGAGGCGCCCTGGGTTGATTCAGATTAACTTTGAGCGAAACAACCAATTACAATTAGAACATTATTTTGTTAGGGTTAGGGAGGGAGCTAGGGTTGCCGATATAAGAACGGCAGTATTATTTCTATACTAATTTATTAGTTATTATAAAGAGGAAAGATTTGATTGTTTGTTTGCATCGAATAGGCTCCGAAACTACTGGACCGATTTAGAAAATTCTTTGACCATTGGAAAGCTACATTCTTCCCAAGTGACATAGGCTATATTTTATCCCGATATTCCCACGGGTACCACGCGGGTAAAACCGCGAGGATACGCTAGTATTTTATATTTTTAATTCAATTTTAAACATAAATTATGAATAATAAAATAGAGAAACAAAATACGATAATAATACTAATAAAATGTAGATTTGGAAGCGCAAGTAAGTAGGTTCCTAGCTATTTTCTTTAGATATAATTTCTTAGATATATAATATATTTTTTCTTTTTTTTACTTCATAAACAGAACTAAACATGTTTGAGAGTAATTTTCATAGACACAAAACTTAATTTTTATTTATCTAAATCTGATGACCTAGAACGTCTGAACAGATTTTCCTAAATTGTAGCTAAGAACCATCCTGGTCACGTCACCTTGGAATCAAAACAAACCGCATCAAAATTAGTCCATTCATTCAGGAGCTACGATGCCGCAGACAGACACAGACTCACACTTATAAAATCCAATTTTTTGCAGGTGGGGGGTTAAAGATAGGTATGATGAACAAACCATCGTAACACCGCTGCCTATTGGGCATCATCCCTGTGAGCTCGGAACCACAACTCGAAGGAAGAAAGATGAATAAACTTCAAAATCAAATCAAATTGCAGGCTAGAGCACTCTCCGTCTATGGAAATGAATGAAATAAAATAAAATGAAATATATTTATTTCTGCGCATGAAAAAGGGTTACATTTTATGAGTTGCCTCTCCTCTTCAGCTAGCAAAAGTAAAAGTAAAAAAAAAGTTAAATTAAAATAAAGTGGTCCCTTAATATTTGAAGTGCGTCCCTGTATTTGGCCCATAATTTAGTCTATTGAATAGGGATAGAGCTAATCAAAATGTTATTGTGCTGGATATTACGGTTTATTTTAAATAACCTTAAAAGATGAATGGGATAAAATGGGTAATTTCAGACCTATCGCCTTAATATCTGTTTTGGCAAAACTATTTGAAAAGGCAGCGCTTAAAAGAATATATGATTTTCTAGAAAAATACAATATTCTAAAAAATGAACAGAACGCTTTTCGTAAAGGTAAATCAACTACTCTAGCAGTTTTTAACCTAATAAAAAATGCAACTGAAAATATTGATAAGCACATTGACACAACGGCAATTTTCTTCGATATGAGCAAAGCATTCGACTTTGTCTCACATGACATTCTATTGGCTAAATGCGAAAAATATGGTCTGCGAGGAGTTGCACTGCAATGGATTAAAAGTTACCTTAAAATCGGCGACAGTACGTAGAAATAAAAAATATAAATGACCAAAAAGAAGAAACTACTGCAAAATCGAACATAAAATACAACAATGTAGGAATTCCTCAAGGAACTATTTTAGGACCATTATTATTTATTATTTATATAAATGACCTACCTAATGTGACTAACCACCAAACAAACTTATTTGCTGATGACATATCAATCGTAATAACAAATAATAATTCTGACATAAATTACATAGATGACATTGACACAACCATTAATAACATTGCTCACTGGCTAGAAATCAATAATTTATCTATTAACATTAATAAAACCCAATTTATGCGTTTCTTCAATAGAAAGCGAAAAGAAAATAATCTAAAAATATTAATAAATAACGAACCACTATCAGAAACGAACAAAGTAACATTTCTAGGAATTGACATAGACAATCAGTGTACATGGAAAGACCATATATCAAAAATATGCACTAAAATAAATAGGTTCGCGTACGCGCTCTGGCGTCTTACTACCCAAATAAATAGAAAAGCAGCTCTAGCAGCCTATCATGGCTACGTAGCATCAAACATAAAATATGGTCTTATAATTTGGGGCAACTCAGTCGATATCTACAAAGCTTTTATATCGCAGAAGCAATGTATCCGCGCCATCTGTGATGTTCCACCTAGGACATCATGCAGGCAATTATTTATTGAGTTAAATGTCCTCACTCTACCATCGATGTATATTATGGAATGTTGTGTTTTTGTGAAGAGTCATCCTGAGTTATTTAAATGCAAAGATAATATTAATCTGAAGTCAATTCGACACCGAGGCAAGCTGTTGTTACCCAAGATACAAACGGAACTATTCAAAAGAAATTGTTACCCTAATTGCATACTAATTTTTAATAAGTTACCGCATTCTGTGACTGAACTGCCAATGGCTATATTTAAATCCCGATTATTTAAATATTTAGTTAAGAAGTGTTTTTACACGGTTAGGGAATATTTAGAATGTAAAATTGACAAGGAACTATAACTATGGACATTAGAAAAATATTGTAATCTTATTTAATATAAATCATTAATCAATGTAACTATAATGATAATTGTAATTATTCTTTTGACCTAAATTTGCTTTCATAACCTATAGGTAATAATTTATGTTATATTCACTCACACGCTTCTGCTAGCAAGACAGACGGACAACATATTTTATTATTATATCAACCCTGTATACTCTGTTTTCTGTGAATAAATAATTTCATTTCATTTCATTTCAATGTTTGACCTTTTTGTACAACCAAAGACGTTCAGAATAATGTGACTTTCTACAGGAGAAAGAATTTAAAAAATCGGGTAAGAAGTTCCAGGGTTAACCTCAAATATACAAACAAACTCTTTGTAATATATGTACTTATACTAATTGAAACTAAATTGTATAGAGGAAATATTTGATATTTTCGATCGTTTGTTTGTAATAGATTAACTCAAAATCTACTGCACCGATTTTAAAAATTCTTTCACCAATAGAAAGCTACATTATTTCCCAGTAATATAGGCATAACTTTTATCCCAATATTCCCACGGGAACGGGTAATCGGGTATCACGCGGTAAAAACGGCGCGGAGATAAAATTGGTGCAGTGGTTTACACGTCAAAAGGGAACAAATAGATTTTTTCTTTTTTATGTAATTTTATTATTTTTTTATCCACAATGGAGAATTTAGCCTTCATCACACCTGTTGTTTTGAAGATATCGCTGAAGATGGAAGCGCACTACTACCGGAATCCTGAACCACTGAGGAACTGGTTATCTCATCCAACTAACCGAAAACATTGTTGTTTTGTCGTCAGACTTATGGTGGTAGCTATAGCTAGCCAGCGGGCCAATCGCCGTAATTCTATGCAGCGCCTCTTCATCGCGTTTGGGTCTTGACGTTTGACTTCGTATTGCCGTAATGACATAAACGACGCACACGTCACGCAAACCTATAGTCCTACAATCCTGTCTGATCCGGTGACATCCGTGACAGAGGAACCACTTGCAATACGAAATTAGCTGTCTGTCATAAGAAAACTGTTTTTGTTCTAAAGATTGTCACCGGTACAAAAAACGTTGTCGCACTGTCAAAGCCACGCGTTATCAAAAACGGTTTTGCACGTCAACTGCACTTCAACTGCACGTACACTTGACTAATGCATCATAGAATTACCACAATCGGGGCCCAGGTGGACTAAGAATAAGTCCTACCACAAACCACCATATGAATATTATTATCCGATGCTTTGTGAACAAAAAGCGTTCTATTTCAATGAATTAGTATTTAATTAAACGGACATACTAACGATATACCGTTGTTTGTAACCGAATCGTTGGAACAAAGTCATTATTTAGTAACGAGATACTGTGGGGTGAGGATGGTTTAACCCGTACTAATATAAATTGGGGTTTATCGGAAAATGTGTTGCTATAAATCTGAACTAATAAATAATAAGAACTTATTACACTCTGGGAGTACCGGCAGAAGTGAAAAGGGCTCCCTAGACTTTTTCACAAAAAAAGGGATTAGACAAAAGAAAGAAAAATATACGGACTGGATTTGAACTGAGGTTTTCTGGCTTCAATGCCGTCCGTTTGCTAACCTGAGCTATAACAACTTTGGAAACAGTGGCGAAATTGGCCTTCGTATTCTAATGACAACAGTTTTTCGATCTGACGGCCACGTGTCCCTGCTGACGCGAGATTAAGGCCCGTGGTATCGCCAACGACCTTGGGCATAGAAAAGTGGCCTAATTTTCCCGCCCGCTACCCACACCAAAACAGCTTAAACACACGTTTCGTCAAAACTATGTATTATTTTAAAACGAAAAATGCTCAGTTTTAAGTTAAACAAGTTAGCAATCTTTTCCTGAAAGAAACGTGAAAATATCACTTGTAGTTTAGAAGCAGTAGCGTATTTCAAGTTGAAAACAGCTTCATTTAATGTTTTTTTTTAAATAGTATCTTAAAGCCTATGTTTTTTTAAATGCTCAGATTGAAGTTTATATATCAATATGTAATATATATTAATTCTGGATTCATCAGTAGGCTAATTTATGAGTTTTAGAGCCTCAAAAATGATCGTTTCACGACTACATGCACCTTAACATTTTTTACCCATCACAAAAAGTACACAACGCCGCTAAAGAAATTTTCACTTGAAAGACTTTTTATCCTTAATTTTTCTTTTTTGTACGTAAGTATAACTTATCCTATTGAGTGTATCGTGAGAAATCACAGCATAAAATTATCCGTAATCAGCTTAGATCAACAAGTTTCGATCTAAAGCCACACGACAGGATATCGATTTACTTATAGATCATTATAACGACAGGCGACATGATAAATGTATACCAGTTTCGCTAAGTATATAAGATTTTGTAATAAATGTTAGAAGCAATGATACGATTTATTAGTGCAGTTAAAGCAAATAAAGGTCAAATGCTGTTTTTTTTATTCCACAACGGGGTACCACTTGTCTTAACATAATATCAGGTGTGATGAAGGCTCCATAAGTACTTAGTGAATAAAAAATAAAATCCGGCCAAGTGCGAGTCGGACTCGCGCATGAAGGGTTCCGTTTCCGTACCATCAAAAAAATCACGTTTGTTGTATGGAAGCCCCTTACCTAATTTATTTTATTTTAATTTAATTACTTATTTATTTTTGAAGTGTATATTCACTCAACTAAATATTTTGTAAAAATTTCAAGCGTCTACCAGTTTCCGTTAATAATATCGAGCAAAAACGGCAAAAACGCGTTTTTGTACCTATAGGAACAATTTGCCCCCTTAAACACTTATTTTATTCTGTTTTTAGCATTTGTTGTTATAGCGGCACCAGAAATACATCATCTGTGAAAATTTCAACTGTTTAGCTATCACGGTTCACGAGACACAGCTTGGTGACAGACAGACAGACAGACGGACAGCAGAGTCTCTTAGTGTATTTATAGGGTCCCCTTTTTACCCTTTGGGTAGGGAACCCTAAAAACAATTTAAACGCGAACACAGTCCCGGGCGATAAGCTAGCTAGGTACTCGATAAACCAAATACGGACAACAATGCTTTATAATACACCCTAATGCCCTAACTATTACAAATCGTGGTACAATACAGAAAAGGTGCTAGCTTATTGCCAAAGCCATAAAATCTTAGTTCACTTATCTTACAAACTAGATGGCACCACATTCATCAAACAACAAACTGACCATTTTACAAAGATCCCTCTTGGTGAAACTGTCTCCTTATATTCTTCAAGCTAAAAAGAGCGGCAAAGGTCTACTCAATTTGGTCGCTTAAAACGCAACTATGAGTCATTCTCAAGGCCGCGAAAACGTTTGTGTTGTAATCGCTTGATCGAAACATCTTCACTTTACTTGTGTGTGATAAATGAAGAGAGATACCATAGTGTAAGATTATTAAAAGAAGTATCCGAAAAAACTTAGATCATCCATCACACCATTTTCAACCATCGAATGACTACCGATAATATCAACGTAGATTTTCCTACGAAACCACAAAAAACTCTTATACAGTCACATTAAATAATATTTACATTTTAACAGAGTTTTTTGAATGGTATTATACGAGAAGTTTAGTTTAGTTCTGATTTTCTTTGAAATTAGGGTGTTTCTCTTGCAGTCGTAACTTTAATAAATATAAAATTTAAAAAAGTGTGACTTACAATATGACATGACAACACAAACTTTTTGGAACTTTTTGCATTTTCAAATCTTGACGTTCCATTTTATGGCTTATTAAATATCTATGGTACTTAGGTAGGTTTTTTCTGTTTTCCCAGTTTAACGGCATCGGCTTCATCCTGCCAAGGTTATTACTGTGATGTTTATTATTTGTGTCATTCAGTGCTACGGCGTCGTGGTATTTGCTTGCGGTATTTTTGCCTCACGTACCGCGGTCGGACTGAGATCTGTCATTATACTGATAATACTGTCTGTCTGTACGTGCCGGTGAAACGTCCAGCGCTGTGCTAGGGATGTGCTGTTATCGATTGTGGTGAGATAACGATTATGATTTGGTAGAAGTAGCGTAAATGATTCACTCACTTTGTCCGATGGCTCAGCAACCTTAGGTGTGAATTTCTAGTTGTCCCTATCCATCCATAACGAACGTCTGTGCCACTGAACGAAACAACTGAACGGATTGCGCTGAAATTTAGCACTCAGATAGCTATTTTAACGTAGGCATCCGCTAAGAAAGGATTTTCCACAATTCACTGATGAAATGGGGGCTCCAAAGTTTGTATGGAGTGGACTGCGTTACCCCGAATTCAACGCAAGCGAAGCCGCGGACAAAAGCCAGATAGATAATTAAATACCAGCCTTCCGCCCGCAGCTTTGCCCGCGTGAACAACACGACGTTATCCCGCGGGAATGTGATGTTTTTCTGGGATTAAAAGTAGCCTATGTAACTCTCCAGCTCCCAAACTATCCCCATACCAAAAGTCAAAACCCTGTTTTGACGTGAAAGAAGGACAAACAAACACGCTTTAAAGTACGCAAGGATTCAAACGGATTAGTAAGTACGGATATAGATTAAATATAAATTGTATCTTACTCCAAACATTGCAGTAGTTGCAATATTTAATTATGTAAAAACTCTTCAGTCCTTTAAAAGATCAAGTTAAATATCAAAATACGTAAATGTTACAACTTAATGAATGATAATTGATTTATACCGGCTCATCGATCGATCGCTAATGATGAAACTGTCAAAACAAATCATTAACTTGACATAATGATGAGGTGATGTATTAATTAACTTACGACTGTTTTGCAAAGCTAATAAAAGAGGTAAAATTTTAAGGACCTTTTGGGTACACTTTTATTTTTATTTTAAAATCGTATAATATGCTAATCGTAAATGTCTGTTTTGTGTGTGTCTTACACACGTGATTATTTAGTGGTGGCTTACTTACTATACTAGTGGCTCCCCGCAGTTTTATTCGCGTTGCACCCGTTCTCGTGGAAATAGCGGGATAAAATATATCCTATGTAACTCGGGATAATGTAACTTTAAACTGGTAAAGAAATATTTCAAATCGGTCTAGTAGTTTTTGTGTCTATCCACTACAAAAATACAAATAAACAAAAACAAAGACAAAATCTTTCCTTTTTATAATATTAATATAGATGTAAGATGATTTATTTTAATTTTTAGTTTTTTTTTTTTTTGCATTCACAATGCAATTTTTATTACTGAAAAATGGAAAATGAAGTATTTAGAAAAAATCGACCCGTCTCACAACTAGCTCCGATGGGACTCGAACCCACGACCTTTCACTTTCCGGGCGACTGCTCTAACCACTGAGCTACGGAGTCGTTAGGAGAAGCGTCGAATTTATCCAATACTTCTTACGCACTGTATAGTCAGTGTTAATTTCATCAATGTGGAGATATTACTACCCTCACACGCGAAAGAAATACCTTTCCAGGTATTTGGCAATCGCTAAAGATGAAATTACTATTGTAACTTATTTTAATTTTTAGTTTTTTTTTTTTGCATTCACAATGCAATTTTTATTACTGAAAAATGGAAAATGAAGTATTTAGAAATAATATCGGAGCTAGTTGTGAGACGGGTCGATTTTTTCTAAATACTTCATTTTCCATTTTTCAGTAATAAAAATTGCATTGTGAATGCAAAAAAAAAAAAACTAAAAATTAAAATAAGTTGCAATAGTAATTTCATCTTTAGCGATTGCCAAATACCTGGAAAGGTATTTCTTTCGCGTGTGAGGGTAGTAATATCTCCACATTGATGAAATTAACACTGACTATACAGTGCGTAAGAAGTATTGGATAAATTCGACGCTTCTCCTAACGACTCCGTAGCTCAGTGGTTAGAGCAGTCGCCCGGAAAGCGAAAGGTCGTGGGTTCGAGTCCCATCGGAGCTAGTTGTAGGATGATTATTCATATTGTACTGTAGTTACTACGACACGAGTAAAAAGTAAGTACTAAAAGTTTTTGGAAGAAACTTATTTTTCCTTTATCATTTTGCTGGTACTTACTACATCAGCTGTTAAATTATCTTATTGCACATGATTTTATTTTTTGGCAGGTTTTTTTTAATTCTCTAAATAAAGAGTTAACATTCCTAGTTAGATATCAATTAATTAAAGTACTAAAAACACCTGACATCCATAAGGATGGATATAATCTAGAGATATAAGATTAATTCCTGACCACCACTATCGATAAAAAAATCGTACAAAAAAAAATCGACAAATAATCTCCCACATCTTATCGCAACACTGGCTGGTCCTAAAGATGTATAGATACTATGCCTGTGTTAGTAAACATATAATTACTAGGTAGGCCGATGCATATCAACCACTCGTTAGTCTGTCTGTCTGTGTGCGTGCGCACGATAGTGATGTGAACACGACACGAGTATTTTGCGTGTCATTTGGTCTTTGGTGATTTATCATTTGATTCGGTTCGTGAAGTATGATTTGTAGCTGTGTTGCTGAAATTTCTATCGCAATCGCTTTTAGTATGCCATACGATGTTATCTATTGATTTTAGTTACTTTAATATATTTTTTTGCAATTACAATGCAATTTTTATTATTGAAAAATTTAAAATGAAGTATTTTAGAAAAACTCGACCCGTCTCACAACACAATCCCATCGGAGCTGGTTGTGAGACGGGTCAATAATTATTGAAAAATACTTCATTTTCAATTTTTCAATCTATTGATGTTTCTTTACATTTCTTTTTGCTATTGTCTTCATAAACCAGTGGGATATTTGTATGCACACAGTTTTAATCTAACACACTAACACGTAGTAGTAGTATAATCATTTTATCAATTGACGATGCTTGAATTGATCAAAATAAGTAATTCAAAATTTGCAATTTTCTCAATAAATGCGTATCACTCACTCAATTCAGTTCGAAATATGTCAGTTTCATTAATTCTAATAACCCTCCTTAATTTACACACGATATTAAAGTTCTATTGACTCTATTGAACGTATCCAGAATAAGTTCATCAGACGCATGAAATATAAATACCCTAATTTTAGTACGGACATGATAACACCCTTGTGGCTGCGAAGAGAACAACGTGATCAATTCTTCCTTTTTAAAATTATAAACAATATGGTTGAATCGATTTATCTTACCAGTAAGATATTTTATAAATGCAAAAGGTTTTGCTTGAGATCCTCGACAACCTTTGCTCCGCCTTTTTGTCGCACCAATTATGCCAAAAACCGCTTCTCGGTTAGAGCTTGTAGTTCTTATGATAAGAGCTATCAGCAAATTGATATTTTTTCTCTTAGTTTGTTTAAGTTTAAAAAGAGTATATGTAACAGCTGATCACCGTGTCATTGTTTTTATCATTTAACTATGTTTTAATTAATTTTAATAAGTGTCTAATGGTTTGATTGTGTTTTTGGTAGCTATATAATTCGTTAAAATTGTCTAGTGTATACTCAACTTATGATTTGCATTAATTTATCTTTGTGGAAACTGTGTTGGCCTTTGAACAATCATAATGCTTCTCAATAATAATGTATTATATAGTGCTGTATGTTTCCCTTATCCAATACAATAAAATAAAATAAATAAATAAATAAATGTGGGTTACTATAATCAACCCCTCGTCGCTATTGTTCAAGGTGGATTGGATCTGGTTTCCATCTCCAGCCTTGTCGTCACTTAACATCAACTGTGATGAATGCCAAATGCTAGCTCGGGATACCCGGATAAAAAAAGCTGACAAAATGGACTTTTGGCTGTGAGCAGTATGAAACATTTTAGCTTAAATATTGGACAAATTGTGATAGAAACAAACCCAATCCAGAATCTGGCCCAATGGTTGGACCGGATTCCCAGGGACGCGGGTTCGTATCTCGCCTAAAATCTACTAACGGGGCTGGTGGGTATTTTATTCTTTACTGCATAAAAATAATTTAAATTCATAAATTATACCTGGTTATTTCATTATGCTTTTATGGACGCTATTAAAATATCACATGACACAAACTTCATCACAACCCTACAAAACTCGAAGTGCATGTGTTGGAAACTAGTTTTGCGAGAATATGAGTGATTGTGCCGCGATTTAACTTTCCGACCACACAGCGAACGCTGTTGATGTAATTAATTTATGTTTTGTTTAATGCAATAAATAAATATCGATCATGAAGTACTTACTAGATTTGATTCGATTGCGTTGCGTTCACCCCTGCTCTAAATGTGTCAAATGAAGATGATCTCCCGCCAAAAAAAGATTGACGGAAAATAATTTGTCTGTGGTACCAACCTAATTCTACAAAGTTATTCACCATTTTGTTGTTTTGCCTTACGCTTTTGCATAATATGATAAACAATGTGTACTCGTAGACAATAAAAAAATATGTATTTCATTAATAAAACGTAATATATTTTTAATTAAGGAAGAAAAGACCTATTGGAAATTATCAGGGAAATTTAAAATGGCCAAAAGAAGACAATAGAGAAGGCTGTGCCAAAAGAGAGGAAGGGACATTTTAAATTATGAAGTTCACTACAAAACGTAGTGTAAAGCAATTTGTAAAATTTATGATTTAACCGTGATGATAGCTTGCTTTTATTTTAACTGTTCTAATGACTACTATTAAATTTAACAGATTGATATCAGCTTTTAGCCGCAATGGCGACGCCTAATTGTCTAAATATATCAGCACTGATTGTGTTAAACGCGAAATTTTGCATAGCTAACGAGCCATATAATTATTACGTTTATGTAACTATTTTTAATTAAGATACATATTTATTCTTTTGTGAGTTGATTGAGATGTAAGCTTTCGAGAATGAAGTTTATTACAAATTAAACGTTTATTTAATAAGCTTAACAGTTAGCAGAAACTATTCTTATAAGATACCACGTAAATCATTTCAACACTCAACTTGAAAGTGTAATGCCTTGCATTGCATATACAATTACTCGTATTCTTTATTAAAATTTGCCCCTAGATATTAACCCAGGACCTCAGAGTCAGGAGTTTACCACGGGCGGTCGTCAATGTTTTAAGAGCATTTTACGAATTAAAACTACTTCTTCCTAGACCTTTTCGACCATCAAGGTGTAGACCTCCCTTAAATATTTATCGCTATTCATCCCTTTTTAGTGCCAATTGTATCCAGTTGCTTTTTGCCACTCTCTTTATGTCGTCCTTCCATCTCATTTGTGGTCTTCCTCTTGGACTCTTATCACCTCAAGGTCGCCATTCCTAAGCTGCCCTGCACCAAGAGCCTTGCTTCCGTGCAACATGGCCGGCCTGGCTGGCCATTTGAGACATGCCACGTGTTTGAACTTTTAAAGATTTTTTTTTTATCCACAACGGTGTAGCACTTGGCCTTCATCACACCTGATGTTAAGTGGTGATAAGGCTAAAGGTAGAAGCGCACTACTCCCGGAATCCTCAATCACTGAGGAACTGGCTATCTTATCTCTAACATTGTGACTTTCCTTTATTATCTAAGCCACTAACCAACTAACCAGCTACTAACTAGTAACTATAACTTAATGTTATCTCAGCTGTACAACAAGAATAAACGATTTGGATTCTGGTAAGAACAGCAATAGTACTAACTTTTATAGATAATTTTATTGCTAACCGTACTTTAACTTAATCCGTAATAAAATAAGGTAAATATTCTAAAAGCAATTAAAATTATTTTATAGCTTTATGTTAAGCTTCTGCATAATAAAGGTTAAGTTCGGCATTTACGAAAGGGTATTAAAGTTTTATTTTATGTTTCATGATTTATTACACTAACAGTAATTTGTAAGTTACATACCTAATTCCTTAAACTTTAATTGATGAATGAATTAGATAAAAACCTTCTGGGTATTTAATTTACTTTAAATTTGCAGATGAAAAGAAATGTACTTTATAGAATTAAATTCATAAATTCGGATCTCAAGGGCCATCATAATATAGTCATTTTTTTAATTTATAACGTCATAACTGGCATAAAATATGCCAAACATTTATTTTTATTTAAACTTTAGCAGAATCGTATAAATGGCAGACTTCTTGTTTTAACAGTCACCCAGAGAGCTAGGTGCACCGAGAAGGTCACTTAGTCATTATAGCTGTCATAAAACTAAAAAAAAATGATTTTTTTGTTGTTTTATCATTTTCGTTGGTACCACTTGTGTCCTAATCTCATATCAACTCTAAGATCTAAATAAAAACTAAAAAAGATAAGTTTTTTTAATGTCGATATTTTTTTATAAAATTAAATAAAATTGTTTATAAAAAAATCTTCATTTTTGCGTTCTCGTTAGCAGTAGTGTGTGCTGACCTCCGAATGTTCGCTCGCCCTCAGCGGACGCGGTTCCGGGCGGTGCCTTTATAATTGATGTGCATAAACACGCCGACTTACACAGGGCGTTGTGAAAAATGAAAAATAATATAAAAAAAATATATTCGATGACTTAGTGGTACTGGCTACCGACTCCGTGATCGTGGGTTCAAGACCCAATTAAGAACAACCGTTTATTGCTCATTCTCACGACAAGGTGTTCTTTGTATAATTTCCGTCTCGATTTTTATTTTTCAATAAATTTTCTAAACCGGCAATTAAATTGGAAAAGACGTTAAACTGTAGAAAATTATGTATATAGCACTTCAATTTAGTGTCTGGTTTTGAATTTATGACGTAACAAAGTTTTGAGCGTGACGGAAATTAGAAAAATGCTCAATAATAAATGATTTTTTTATTGTCATAAGACTCAAACAGAAAATAAATACTATGCAATATAAAATAAATCTTACAAGTAATTGTTCAGTCTACAACATAACTAAATGGTCACCTTTGGGAGTCAAGGAACATTAATTGTATGTTATTAGGTATTTTATAACTTTCACATAGATTTACATACAAAAACCGAAGGCCATGCGGCCTGATCGTTCGAAGACTGCAGGTGGCCTGCCGCCGAACTGATAGTCTGTGTCCTTTAACACCTTTCCAGAGACCGTTGCCGTGGTTACAAGATGGTTAGCTGCTTAAGCACTATAGAATAAATGCTACCCCGATAACATCTATAAGGCTAAGTGCTACCCCGTTGTGGATAAAAAAAAGAATCTGATTATATTTAAATTGTAAGAGTTAGAGATTGATTTTTTAAATCAAAGGTACACACACCATCCTCTTACTCATATTTACAAAACAATAAAAAATCGATTAATAAGTCATCACTCATAAGACACACCCTGTACACACATACAGCCGCGCTCAGCAGTGCGTAAATATATTTTGTACGGACAAAACTGTTATTTTAAAATAATAATTGATGTGAGCTCACATTATGTCTGTCTGTCTGTCCGCATCTAGCAATTGTCAATGGTATGTTATTTTTTTTTCTTTTGTACACGAAGTTATTACCAGAGGTAAATATAGGGACCGTATATTAATTTTCCGTTCTGCGGCAGAGGCTTTGTATAGCATTGTTGTGGCATTTCTCACAGCTATACAAACATGTGTATCTACACTTTTTTTTCTAGCTAAAGTGGAAAATTGTCCAATGTCAGGCTGTAAGGCCGCGGATGCCTTTGCTCGGGGAAAAAAAATCTTGTCTATGGCACATTTTCGATTTCAACCGCGAACTGATAATTGAAATTAAACAGTCATAAAACCTATAAGTTACAGTTAAATACATACATAAGCGAAAATAAAACGCACGTTAATTGTGCGCAGTTGTTTAATTTTAGTTGTCTATGGTTTTTGAAATCGGATAAACATGGCGATTACACTTTTATTGTAATGTATTCAGTAAAAGATACGGGTTAACGCATTCGTTCATAGCTCTGTCAGTTTTAATTCAATTGCACAAGAATAAAAAAGAGTTAAGCTTATATCTTTCAACTTATCTTTAATTTCATTCATTAAATGCAGTCACGCTAAGCAGCTTAACGATAAATACCTAGTACCTAAGTAAACTATAAGATTCTAATAAGTTTTCTTCTGTAAAAAGAAAATATCTCTATGGCAAGCTTTTTTTGCTGACTGTTCTTCAATAATGTAGAGTTATCAAATCCAAATCTGTATGCAAAATTCCAACTCATTTGGACACTGAAGTAGGCCAAATTAAGTTTGCACGATTTAACATACACACATACACTGCAAGATAAAAGAAGAAACGATAGTTAAGATAAGTTTAAACTTCTATTTGAAACAAATAGTTGTTTATAGTTAAAATTATAATTGTCTTCATTTGCTTAGAAAATTCATTATGTTTCTAACATAACCGTCTCTGTGGTCTAGTGGTTAACACCGCCGATTTCAGACCAAGAGGTCCCGGGTTCGATTCCCAGTGGGGGTACATATTGTATTCGGTTTGGTTGGTGGTAGGAAGGACTTGTTCTTAGTCCGCCTGGCTAGCTACCACCATCTTATCTAAGTCTGACGCCATAACAATGATGTTTTCAGCATTATTGTGTTTGTAAGGTAATACCGGTCATAATTCTCCAACATTCAAGCAATCTTTTTTCGATCCCATTTCAATAGCATGCTTCAAGCAGATGCTAAATTCTTAAAGCTACGACGGATACAAATTGTCTTCAATAAAAAATACCATCGAATTAAAATACATTGTATATTTACATTTATTTAATGCTTATAGTCAGATAACTGTTCAATATTTATTATCTCCTAATAAAAGTAAGCATCTTCATCGATTTATTAATGGAGGTTGACATAAAAACCCTTTTACACAGTAGCGGTAACTTAAAAAACTGGCTGTAAGATCAAAAATCCCTTTGCCCGCTTCTCTATGGTTGTTTAAAAAAACTAATGTCACCCGCGTGCGCGCGTAAAAAACGCGGGCTACCGGTGTCATTAAAAACCAATAAATAAAAGAAGGACGGTCGGTTTACTACCCGATCGACATCTGTTGTATGACCGGGCCTTGTAAAATAAAGGCATTTGAGAACTAAAAATCTATAGACACGGCACTTTATTATAGTTTGGAATGGTTTTGGTCTTTTATCAGCAATTTCCGACTTTGAAAAGGTGATAATAATATGTAAATAGTAGAATACCAGTACGAAATGTGAAGTGTATACTTTTCTGAGTATTACTACAAAATACGAGGTGACAGTACAACGATCATTATCTATTGTTTAAATGAGGAAAACTTAGAGCGCGCTTAGAGCAAAGGTGAAAATAAAAATATCTCTTAGAAGAAATTAATAGGTATATGGAAGTAGCGCTATAATTAGATAAACCTGTACCTACTAGAAACATAAGAAGAAAAAGCAGTTGAACTTCTATGAAACAAATGTTATTACGGTTAAATTTAAACGACCGTCAAACGTCATTGTCATTATAAACATTAGATTAAAAAATAACCTTTATAAAACAGAAATGTAATTAAACCATGAAACATTTCCATAGAAGTCCCATTGAAATAAAACAGCTATTCAGGATCCAATTTGTCTTTTAGACGTATTTATAAAGTTTTTGTATTAAACTTAATGGCAGTCTTAACCATTCTTAAGTCATTCTTGTCAATTTGAATTGATAATATTTCGCGCAAGGTGTTAACTGTAATTGTGGACATAGTAGTACATGTGTTTTCTGATTCTTGTTAAGTTCTACAAACATTAATAATTTGATTTACAAATTTGAAGCAACTTAGAGCCTTTCTTTTCTTTGGTTTCGCAACAAAGAAAATATTATATTTTCAAATATTTTGTATACTGCGACTAGGATCTTTTGGCACTTGGATGATATTGACAAGAGCGCTAGTTGCTGATTGTCAAGTTAGAGGAGGGTTTAGTTCCCCATTTCGACCGCGCGCCAAAAGACCCCTGTTGCACTGTACAAAGTAATAGGGTAATTTGTAGTACTAGCGACCCAACCCGGCTTTGCGATTCTGTTTTAAGATTTAGTTTTTTTATAGACACAATAGGTAAGGTACTATACAATAAAAAACCTTATAAGTACATAAGTAAGTACTTTAACTATAAATAAAAGATAAATCTTTTAGAGTTGAAAATTCGCTTTTTTGCCTGCCAAACACAGTCACTTTTTAAAATATAGTAACAATAAAAAATGCAACATACATATCCATAAAGGAAAAAACCATAATTAAAACTCAGCAATTTCTAAAGGCCAAGATCGCTACGGATGTGCATAAGGCCGATGCCACACTTAAGATAAAGCCGCCATTACCGTGTGTGTCGCCCGTGACGACGCCATGTTGACTATTAACTATAGAGCATAGCTTAATAGTGGGAAAACTATGACGAAACAACCAAACCAACAAAATTGGTTTCACATATAATTTTATTTTTTTGATGATTCCGACTTTTTACGCAACGGTGTCATTGTGGCTGTATGTTCAACCAACCTTCGCCACGTTGTTAAAAAAATAAAGTGTCATGAGTGGGCGAGGGAATCGAAGTTTATACAGCCTAGTTGTCAAAGGCCGTCCATTGAAAAGGTTGATTGGAATTCTGAACATTCAACTAATTTGATCCATAATTCATATAAATCTTGCGTCAGTTTACTGGATTTCGAACCTAGATTAGAAGTTACCTTGACTTCGGATCTGCAGTATGAACGTACCTGCAACAAACGAAAAAGAAAAAAACAGTCAGAATTAATCATAAACTGACAACTGGCATTAGATAGATTATACTGGCCATAAATTTAAGGCCAATAAAAAAGCAATTTAAAAACGTTGAACAAATTCGAAATGGGAACGACGTACTCGAAATTTGAACCATTATATCTTGAGCTATAATAGTATTCTTTTCGAGCGTTATTCTTATGTTTTTTCGCGGTCAAAAGGGAAGCAATGGTCTTTGTTAATTGGTCACCGTCCAATATAACTTGAGCCTTAATTCGAGTAGTTTTTTCTTAAAAAAGCGTCGAAGTTCCTTGGAAAAAGTAGGGGGAGAAGGGTCTTCTTAAACTTGGTGGATGCTCACGCATCCATGACGTCATCGTTGGGTAACCACGCTCGATGCTTTATAACTTCACTATCTAGAGATATCTTGATAATATCGATAAACTGTTGTTTCGATTTCGCTCACAAAAATTTAAAATAAAAATCTTGGAGGTAGGTAACTGTACAAATCAGTTAAAGCTAGTCAAGCCCTAATTCAGAATACATTGCTATCATTGAGCTCCTTTTTAACAAGTGATGCAATCAAAACAAGCAATGTATTTTGAATTAGGGCCCTAACTAGCCCTGAATACTGTGTAGTGTATAGCTTATGTTCTTTTCAAAAATCGAATGTATGGTTTGACATCTATACTATATTACTATATTTACTATATTAATATTATAAAGAGGAAAGATTTGTATTTTTGTTTGTAACGAATAAACTCAAAAAGTACTGGACCGATTTAGAAAATTCTTTCACCGTTAGAAAGCTGCAGTCTTCCCGAGTGACATAGGCTATATTTCATCTCGATATTCCCACGGGAACGGGTACCACGCGGGTGAAACCGCGGGCGGCCGCTATAGTATTGGATAAATCTATCTCTATGCGAAATTCATAAAAATTGGTGCGGTTGCTTAGATTTGAAAAAGTTACAGAATTAGTTTGAGAATATTGAAAATGAAGTAAGTATTAGAATTAATCGATCCGTCACACAACTAGCTCTAAAGGCCGCTGTACACGGGTAGAGTAAACGGTAGAGTAGAGCGGTAGAGTGGCTTGCTCGCGGTGCCACAGAATAAATAATAGTGCTAAGGCACAGAAGACTCACTCTGCAAGCTCATTCAAATAAAAATAAATCATTCTGCGTGGAAATAAAGTCCAATTCCGGTTGCTTTGTCATCGCTTGCCTACTGTTATAATAACCTAGAGTTCGCGCATGCAAGCAAAACTGTAACTAATAGCTACGCGCGAGCGTTTCTATTTCTATGAATGTCTCAAACAGCTCGCTCGCTGGTTAGGGTTGCGAGCGACTTGCGAGTTCGGTTTTGTTGTTTCTTTTGTTGTTTCTTTTATTTGGACACCCGTAAACACAACATTATCTTATATACGGATTATAAGAACGTTTAGTAGTCATTGTTCGGTGCACAAAAATCACAGAAATGATCGATCGTTTTACGCGCGAACGTGGAGCGTACGAGCCGAGCGGCATCCTCCTGCCATACGCCTGCCCGGCAGGCGCGCCGGCCGAACGTACCTAAACTGCGGAGTGACACCCCCCTGGCGGTGCTAAGTACTTTACTCTTTGACGACCGATTTGGCGCAGGGGTAGGCTACCCACCTTCTGCACCAGTGGTCTCGATTCCCGAACAAGATAAATATTTGTGTGCATGAACATGTCTATTTGTCTTGGTCTGGGTGCTTACTATGTATGTTAAGTATGTATTTACAAACAAAAAGTATTTAAGAGTAAACGGTAGAGTAGAGCGGTAGAGTGGCTTGCCCGCGATGCTAACTACTCTACTCTTTGACGACCGATTTGGCGCAGGGGTAGGCTACCCACCTTCTGCACCAGTGGTCTCGATTCCCGAACAAGATAAATATTTGTGAGCATGAACATGTCTATTTGTCTTGGTCTGGGTGCTTACTATGTATGTTAAGTATGTATTTACAAACAAAAAGTATTTAAGAGTAAACGGTAGAGTAGAGCGGTAGAGTGGCTTGCCCGCGATGCTAACTACTCTACTCTTTGACGACCGATTTGGCGCAGGGGTAGGCTTACCCACCTTCTGCACCAGTGGTCTCGGGTCCGATTCCCGAACAAGTTAAATATTTGTGTGCATGAACATGTCTATTTGTCTTGGTCTGGGTGTTTACTATGTATGTTAAGTATGTATTTACAAACAAAAAGTATTTAAGTAATATATTTATCCGTTATCAAGTTTTCTATGGTACAGTTTCTTAATGAAATTAAAATGGGCTTAGATAATTGGTGTGAATGTAAGAAGTTATTTATTTATTATTATTATTATTATTTACTCTACCAAATTTCAGTACCTACTCTACTCTACCAATGATTTCTACATTAGTATAGTTAGTAGGATAGTTAGTACTCTACGACTAAACTCTACCGTTTACTCTACCCGTGTACAAAGAGTCGAATCTTTCACTGTACTGGCGAATGTTCCGCTAGTTTTTTATTATTATTGAAAATATTGAGAACCACTAGTTTTCAATATTTTCAACGATAAAAATTGCATTGTGAATGCAAAAAGTAAAAATTATAAGACTGAGTATTGTTCCGCATAAAGATATTAAGGTACTTACCTAGTATTTTTGACACAACTACTTTGTTCAAATCACTCATGTTAAAAAATAAAAAAAGACAATCAAAAGAGCCAAATTTATTTTATGTTCGTATAAAAAATAAGTGTTAACTAATAATTCTTGAGCGCATCACGCGAACTCTTCAAAAACCGACTAACATTTTGACGTTTCCGGTTCCTAAAAACACGACAGACGGACGGACATAATAAAATTGGTGTTTCACTAAACGCAGGTTTTGATTGTAAACTTTAATTGCTACACAGTTAGGTATTTTATCGTTTGCGTCGAACGGAACGTTAAAATAAAACATGTCGGTGTTTTCATCATGGTTGTGGCGCCGTCTTATTTTGATTTGGGTCCTGTTATTTCTCTGCCTTTTGTTAAAAAAAAACCTATCAAAAGTCAACGCTGTCAAGACATAACAGTGTGGTACGTAGGTATTATAAAAAGTGTAAGTTTCATTATAAAATAAAATGTCTTCTTTCGAAAGAATATTAGAGGTAAAAAGTTACTTATTCTCGGGACTTCGAACGCATTGATTTTGGGTAGTAAACTAATAAAACTTATTTCTAATATTTATATTCTTCCAAATATGCTATTATGACGAAAAATTGTCAATGTCTTCCTCCAAAGTCTATTCTATCTCTGAGTATGTCATGGATCAGTGGTTTAGGCGTAACAAAGGTTACAAATCAAGAGACATAAGTAGAAGAGAAGAGAACTTAGTCATTATCGCATTTTAAATATTTGTGTGGATATTCTTTTTATCCACTAGCCTATTACACCTGATGTTAAGTGGTGATAAGGCTGGACATAGAAGCTCGCCACTCCCGAAATCTTCAGCTGCTGAGAAATTAGTTACTACCATATTTCAACTGCAACACAACAATGCTAAAAACATCGTTGGTATGGAGTCAGACTTAGATAAGATGGTGCTAGCCAGGCGGATTTAGAACAAGTCCTACCACGGACATATAATCCACAGAGTTTTAAATGCACTGTTTTAGGTTATAATGAAGTTATATAGCTATACCAACCTCATTTTTCAAACAATAAAAGTCTCACAAAAAAAAGTTACAAAAAAATAAACAAAAGCCTATGACCCCAAGATATTCAAATTTCGAATTATGAATGAGCACGGGCAATGGCTGCCGTCGTCCCTTCATTTTTTACCAAATAGAAGAATGATTGATAGAAAACTGTGATGTCTTTTTTGTTATTACGTCATTAGCAGTTAATTACTTGTGAACTCGATCATTTGTAACCTTGGTGCGTTTGTTGGTTCAGAATAGAGAAGGTAGACAAGAGTGGATAAGGCAACTATGGTCATAGAGTCTGGCTAACGAAAGATGAACCTGAAAAAAGGCGGCAAAATCAAAAAGACATGACGTGGCAACTCTGTATATAGTGAGAAATATAGTTTTAATACTTGTTATTTATTATAAAAGTCAATATAAAATAACAAGCATCAAAACTATATTTATGACTATAAACAAAGCTGCCATGCCATGTTTTTTTTTTTTGAATTTTCCGCCTTTTTCCAGGTTTATCTTTCGTTAGCCAGACTCTAGACAACATTATTTTTTAATGACATGGATTCTCTGTGGTGTCAACTTCAAAGTCTACTATTTTTCTTTTTCAATGTTTTCTTAAATACTTTGTTAGATTACTTAAGTATCCATATTACTTTAATGTATTGAATTTAAATAATGAAAGAGTATAAAAAGTCAAAATAAGTTTATATTTTTCCCATTTTCGGTCGATACTTGACATATTCTACGTTTTCAATAAAGTAAGAGCGGTTGAAATAGTATAAAGTACCGGTCAAATAAAACCGAGATTACAGTATCTTAATGATCAAATATTTATTATACACTACTCTGATACACAAACTGTTCTAATAACACCAATAAACGCATTCCAAAAAAAATTGCCACATCCAATTAGTAGAAATGATTCATTTAGCGCTGGCAGCCCCGCAGGTGTAGTGTATCGTTATGATTTATGGCAACACCAAAACAAATCGATCTATCTAATTGGTTCGATTTGAAGACGTTGCGTAAGATCTATGTATGATTACTTTATTGTTGAGTTGCATGTTGGATTTGTATCTTTATTATGGATATTTGAAACGATACTAGTGGTCGCCTGCTACTTGACGGACTCTTGAACTGTAACCTACCTATAACCATACTATGCTATATCACCTTTATTATATGAATATCACATTTTTCCTTGTAGGAAAACACGTGTGCAATCTCTTAGGTACATCCGTTTAGAATGCCTGACGTGTGCTGATTATAGATCAAGAGATAAACTATAATGATCTAGGTTGTAGATATGTTCTAGAATTCTAGATGTATGTAGGAAATATATGACCACTGCGCCACACGAGCTCCATCGAAATGCATCAAAATTTATTCTGTGATTTAGATATGTAAAGTTTACAGACATATAGCTACTTTGACCTTCGGAATCCATACTAATATTATAAATGTGAAAGTGTGTTTGTTTGTTTGTTTGTTTGTCCGTCACGTCAAAACAGCGAAACGGGTCGACGTGACTTTTGGCATGGGGATAGTTTGGCAGCTGGAGAGTGACATATAGGATTCTTCTTTTTTTTTCCGGAAAAATATCAAATTCCCGCGGGCGAAGCCGCGGGCGGAAGGCCAGTTTTAACATAAGATCTAAACCGCCTCTGTGATCTAGTGGTTCACACCGATTTCAGACCAAGAGGTCCTAGGTTCGATTCCCAGTGTACATTATTGTATTCGGTTTGGTTGGTGGTAGGACTTGTTCTTAGTCCGCCTGGCTAGCTACTAATCTTATCTAAGTCTGACGCTAAGTATAACAATGATGTTTTCAGCATTATTGTGTTCCGGCGGTTAGAGATAAGATAGCCAGCCAGATTGAGGATTCCAGGAGTAGTGCGCTTCCACCTTCAGTCTTATTACCACTTAACATCAGGTGTGATGAAGGCTAAGTGCTACCCGGTTGTGGATAAAAAAAACAACGGATTGCACTCCGGGAGTGCCGGCAGAAGTAAAAGGGCTCCCTAGACTTTTTCACAAAAAAAGTAATTTGACAAAACAAAGAAAAAAATACGGACTGATTTGAATTGAACCGAGGTCATCTGGCTTCCTGAGCCACCTGAGAAATCTTAGCTATTTCAAATTTGGAAACTGTTGCGAAATTTGCCTTCGTATTCTAATGTCATTGTAACAGTTTTTGATCAAGTCACGTGTCCGTCTTACGAATTTTCGATCTGACGGTCAAGTTCATGGAGATAGACTTAATCTCATCAAAAACATAAAATATGTGAAGTGAGAGCCAACTTCAATATTAGGAAATATGCCTTGGTTGTTGACTTCAACGACAAAAGATGTGAGATCTAAATGGGTGCTAAGTTTAACGGTCAGTCCTGAAAATTTAGTACATAAAATGTTTTATAACAACTTAAAATATAATTGAGGGAAGTGGAGAGTGCAGTACACTTTTTTGTGACCAATAATTACACAGTGGCTGTCTTCCGTCTCACCTACACTTAAAAAAAAACGTATGGTCATATGAGACAACTGATAGCCACTACATACTAAATTTCAAATTTGCTGGTATACACTTTTTTATTCAGGGTGAGAACTCCAGTTACCTCAGTATTAAGTCGAGCTTCATGGTTTACCCATCACAAAAAGTGCACAACGCACCGCTAAAGAAGTTTTCACTCCAAAAAAAAAGATCCAGTCAAAACATCACTGGCCGAAAACAATTAGAGCACGAAACATGCAGTTCAAGAATAAGATACCCAAACCTATAGTAGTACAAGCTACCGTCTTGAGCAAGCATCCTGTGAACCAATCGAGCCAATATAGCTACCAGTTTAACGAGACCTCTTCAGCCGTATAGCTATTTTACCGGCAGTATAAAACAGTGAGGGGTCAGGCTAGGGTTATCCCATCTTATAACTGAAGAAATATTCTGGTGATATGGTATTGAAAATTAAGTATTAGAAAAATTCGCCGCGTCTCACAATAATTAGCTCCGATATGGGGCAATTGGGTATTTGACTGTTGTTGAAATGTAGATATTTAATTATGACATTCAGAAATATAACAAAATTAAATATTGATGATCAAATGTGAAAAAAGAAATTAAATCTGTATTATAACAAGCGAATTATGAGTTACTTAATTGTAACTCTAGCTATCTCTTTCTAAAACGAAATTTTCTATGGCGAGAGTATGGCGCTATAGAAATGTGACGTCACGCTTCTATAGCAGTCTCCTTGTCTAATTAGAAAGTTTGATGCTCTATATCGCTGAAAATATGCAAGATATTTGAAAATAAATACCGATGTTGTGTTTCTACTAAATAAATGAACATTTTAAGACAATAAAAAAAATTCAGTCAAAACCCAATTGTAAGACGGGTTGTTCGACTTTTTTTCACAAATAAAAATTGAAATGTAAATGCAAAAAAGTAAAAATAAAAAAGAATATCTGGTGTTTTTCTCAAAAATAAGTAAAAATCTATATTGTAGGTACTACTTTTGGATCATTTTATTTTTTATCATTAATTACTTATTCTTCTATGTGTTTTGTTGAAATACTCCATGCTAGCGACGGGTGCCTTTCGTTCTAGCCACACGGTTAAATTTATTAAAAAAATCGTACTCTATAGTACTTAAAAGTATATTTTTGGAGTACTTATAATAATAATAAAAAATAAATATTTAAATATTTTCTAACAATCACACCAATTGGGTATTTGACTGAAATTTTTTTATTTACTTAAAATGTTCATTTAACTAGTAGCAACACAACATAGGTATTTATTTTCAAATATCTTGCATATTTTCAGCGATATAGAGCATCAAACTTACTAATTAGACAAGGAGAGCGCTATAGAAACGTGACGTCACGTTTCTATAGCGCCATACTCTCGCCATAGAAAATTTCGTTTTAGAAAGAGATAGCTAGAGTCACAATGAAGTAGCTCATAATTCGCTTGTTATAATACAGATTGAATTTATTTTTTGATATTTGTTATTCAATAATGTTATATTTTCGCATGTCATAATTAAATATCTACATTTCAACAACAGTCAAACACCCAATTATCTAAGCCCGTAGTTAATTTCATAAGAAACTGTGTCTACGTGAACTTGATAACGGATAAATATATACTTATATACTTTTTGTTTGTAAATACATACTTAATATACATAGAAAACACCCAGACTAAGACAAAATAGACATGTTAATGCACACAAATATTTGTCTTGTTCGGGAATCGAACCCGAGACCCCTGGCGGCGCAGAAGGCAGGTAGCCTACCCCTGCGCCAAATCGGTCGTCAAAGCGATCATAGCGTCGGTTATAGCCGCGTAAGTAGTAAACACGCGTTTTTATGAAAAGTGAAGTACATACATGAGATTGACTTCTGTACCTGGGTGCGTACCATCAACTTTAAGACAGCGATTCAAAAATAGCGCGATGCAGAATAGGTTCCTAAAATGAATTGCTTTCTTTCGTACTATGACCTTCTAAAAACTGGATCGCAAACGAATTGCTAAATGTGAATGACCGAACGATTTGTGTCCTTTTTCTTATACCCGTCTCTTTCACTCGATTCTGTCATGCCAGGAGAGTGAGAGGAACGGGTATAACATGCAGGTGTCATGTTAAATCGACCGGGTTATAAGTAAAATAAGAGTTCCTGACAGCTTAGCTTCTGTGAAATGTCATTGAATGATCACTGAATCGCTGTCATTGATATTAAGCTGTCGTGGTACGAATAAGCGAAGCAGATCAGTTACTGTTTAGGTCCTAAACAAAACCGCAATAAGAGTTGATGGTAAGCACCCTGTTTATTTTGTACCCGTGTGCAGCGAGGACTAGTACGAGCGGCAACCCTAGGTCAGGGGTCAACCAGAGTTGGCGGTTTGTAACAACAACAAAACTCACTTGAGCACATTAGGGTTTAATAGGAACTTCCTACTTACGTGCCCCGGGCGACCCACCGAGATTTGTGACAATTCCAAATTTGATTTTGGAGCGGCCATTGTTTCTGTCACAAGGGGATAGATTAAAATAAAATAAAAGTTGGATTGCCAATTGTCATTCCAAGTAGGTAGATATATTAAAAATGTTATTTTAAAATAAATACGAGATTTGTGCCATTTTTTTTGTCACACACAATGAACCCGTTTGCTGAAAAAGCTGTAACTTTTTGCTTTTTATCTGTAGTTAGAAATTTTAAGAAAAATAAATAGATGACGATATTAATATAAAATTATTAAATTAAGATGAGAAAAACATTGATGCAGTTATCTACTTATTTATACGCCTCTAAATTTTAATTAGTACCTACAAAGATTTTAGGAGATGATAGTGTCCATCAATACGATAAATTTTTACCATGGGCCATCCACGAAATCGCGAAAAAAATCAGCTGTTCCATACATTTTAGTCGAGTCGATGTTGTACTTTTGTATGGAACAGCTGATTATTTACTATTATCCCCGAAAATCATTGTACTAATTAAAATTTAGTGGTGTAAGTATTTCCCATTTCAATCAAATTGATTAAAATCAACATTTGATTTTGAAGGTCCGATTACTTCTCACCACACAGAGATAGATACAAAAACCACCAAATTATTTGATTGTTTTACTTGATGACAGAAAAAAGATACGGTACTAGCTACATCTGTACATATTTCAAAATTGAAGCAAATGAAATAGAGAATAATAAAACTAGCTCTACCTTACTCGTTTATTATAAATAAGAAAGAGACGACAGTCAATTTGATGCCTCACACGATGTTTATTAAAAAGCAATATAATGTCATTATCTACGATATAAAAACCACATTATAGATGCTACGGTGAGACTGGCTTATGCGGCGCGAACCATCTTGATACTATGAGGTGGCCATTACGCATTGCACTCTAAAACTGAATGCAATTATGAGTTTGATACTTTTATAGCACTTACAAAGTTAATTGCTTATATTAAAGAAGCATTCCAGCAATAAAAACTATGTTTTTAAATTCTACAAAACGCATTTTAAAATACTACTAAATATGCTTTTGTTTTTACGACTGGCCACTTTTTAGATTGTTTTTCTCTAACTGTTTAAGCTAATGCAGTCATGATTTGAACACGTGCAGCCTATGCGGGTTTCCCAGTATTCATGTTTTTTATTTGAAATTCTTGTGTACCTAGAACACATTTTTTGCATTGTACGTGCACATATCATACCATTGCACTATGCAAGGTAAACATATCTGACAGAAAGACATGTGACCGTGTATATAAAGGTTGTATAGCCCTTAGCCTTCATGACACCTGATGTTAAGTGAGGATAAGTTTAAAGGTCGAAGCACACTACTTCCGGAATCCTCAAACTGAGGCACTGGATATCTTATCTCTTATTGCCGGAACACATGGTGAAAACATCGTTGTTTTGACGTCAGACTTGAAGATGGTGGTAGCTAGCCATCTGGACTTGGAACTAGTCCTACCACCAACCAAACCGAATACAATATGTACCCCCACTAGAAATCGATCCTGGGACCTCTGGGTCTGATACCGGCGGTGTGTATCACTAGACCACAGAGGCGGTTAACTCTATTCTGTAAAGTTTAGGAGGAAAGTAACACAATGTCAAAATAAGTTCAAATTAATGAAATGAAGGAAAATTTATGATGATTCGAAAGCACTGAACTGATGCACTGAGCACTGGACTGACTGAACTGATATTTTTTACGTACAAAAATATTTTACAGAATAGATATTTTTACAAAAGGTGACTTTTAACTATCATTAATTATATAAGTACTTTAAAACATATAAGTAAGTAGGTACTACTCTTTTTATAATGTTTAAATTTGATTGTTCCCTATAATTCGGCACACGCAGCACACGTCATTTTTACAAAAGAAAAAATCCTATTTTTCATAACAGTTATAGTGATAATGACCATTTAAGTTTAAAATGTTTTAAACATACTCTTTCTAATACTAAACACAAGTGCATAGAAAAGCGCAGATGTTCAATGAATTGGCATTTAAAGTAAAAAAAACAGCTTTGAACCAGTTTAACGTCTCCTTAGTGAACTGGGGCCGTTAGAACGGAGTTATTAGTTCGCCATTAAAATAAACGGGTTAAAAGAGCTTGTTTTAACACAAAATTACTTCCATTCTAGCATTTGTGCAAAGAAAAAATAAGCAATAAATTATCTTTCGATACAAATCTGCTTAGTAAAGTGATGCTTTTTCTAAGCTTTAAGTATTTTATTTTTACCGTTTTTAAATGACAAAATATAAGGTTTGGGCTATAAAATTCTTAAATAGGTTCATGAACTGCTATTCAATGAAATAATCGTTCAATTAAAATAACCTGCCAATTTAAAGAGGGTTTTTTATTTTATTTCTTATCGATATATCTTAGAACTAGTGATTAGTGCACAAAAACCGTCTAAAACTGGAAAAAACTTGTAATATCCATATTTCCACACTTTTTTATTTATTTATTTTAAGTAACTCAAATTATTAATGCAGTTGTTCTGTCAGTGTGTTACTTTTTCACACCTAAACCACTGAACCAATTTTAGTTAAGTTTTCGGTCGGCCAATGGGATCGGCCATCTTGTACTGGGGGGCTTTACTTATACCGAAAATGTAAGGAGTTTCCTATAGGTTGACGATACGATACAATCGAATAGGTACCACATGAAAGAGTCGCATGCAACAACCAGTAAACAAATATTGAAAAATTTAATATGAAGTATTCTAGAAAAAATCGGCCTGTCTCACAACTAGCTCCGATGGGACGATAAATCCTTTATTTATTTTAATTTTTAATTTTTTGCATTCACAATGCAATTTTTATTACTGAAAAATGGAAAATGAAGTATTTAGAAAAAATCGACCCGTCTCACGTTGTGAGACGGGTCGATTTTTTCTAAATACTTCATTTTCCATTTTTCAAATCCTTTATTTTCAATTTCTCAATAATAAAAATTGCATTGTGAATGCAAAAAAGTAAAAATGTAAATAACAATAAACAAAATACTTTTAAACACGGATCAGTAGTTTCCACGTTTAATTTATTTACTAAACAAACGATTCTTATAAACTTTGCGTTATTTAAATGATTGATAGCGGCAAATAAAACCCGTTCGTTACCGCTCAACTTGCATACGGTGTGCAATCCAGCACAGTTGTGAAGAGACAGTATGCACACCACACCAATATTGACAGGTATGGTAGAGATGATAAGGGACTTTTTTTTTGTCTCTAAGTGGTAGCACTTACAATTCAACACACCTGGGGGCCAAGCCTGCTAACGTTAAGTCACAATCGTGTCTCAATCTTGTTTCAATTGTAATTCAGTTGTAGTGCTTTTTCCACAATAGTTACAAGAAATATGTACTTTTTTCACAATACTATTGATGGTCACAATACACACTACATTCACATCACATCATACTGTCATAATTCTTGTAACTACTGTGTTAAAAAGCAATACAATTGAACAACAATTGAAACACGATTGAGACACGATTATGACTTAACGTTAGCAGACTTGGTCCCCTGATGTTAAGTGGTGATAAGGCTCAAGGTGGAAGCGCACTACTCCCGGAATCCTCAATCACTGAGGAACTGTCTATCTCATCTCTAACTGGCGGAACACAGTTATGCTGAAAACATAATTGTTATGGCGTCAGACTTAGATAAGATTATGGTAGCTAGCCAGGCGGACTTAGAACAAGTTCTACTACCACCAACCAAACCGAATACAATATGTACCCCGACTAGAAATTTAACCCGAGTGCAGCCGTTTTGGCGATAATATAAGTAGGAAGTAGGATAAAGGCTGTCATTTGGCAATGTGACATGTCATCGCTCGGAAAAGGTCGACTTTCCCGCCAAAATGATTGTCACAAAATAAAATGTCACGATGGCAGATGAGAATTTATCTTATTATCAGAACAAAAGGGTGTTATACTAGGTTTATATTAACTGTAATGGTTGTATATACGTATAATAACTAAGTATATACAGTATACAGTGAGTATGAATGGAGCGGGCGTTTCTCGTGGCCCCGATACTTGCTGTCAAGGGAACAAGTATGTACTGACGACGTGAAATCAAGCTTGACATTTCCAACCATATTGCATAGATGATAAGATTGTTTTTTGTGCGGTAGCTGGTATTGTTGATGTGTGGTTGATTGTACGGAGCGAGGGTTTTTTAAACAGTTGTTTTGCGTTAAGACAGCGTTTTTAATAAACTTTAATACGGATTATAATCAAGTGGACAACCGATTTTTTGACATTAAGACAGCTAGTGTTTTTTTTCTACTTTATTTCGGATTGAATTAGTTCTTTAAATTGGGTAAAGTTGAAGGACGTTTATTCCTGCGCTAACTTTCATAAAACCGTTACTCTTCTTACTAATATTATAAATGCGAACATTTGGGTATTTGTTACTCAATTACGGCGAAACGACTAAACAAATCTAAATGAAATTTGGCAAAGTGGCACAAATATACTTAAATTACGGTAAAGTCTTGAATAGCATATAGGTATATTTAGGCTACTTTTCACTCCGAGAAAATGTCTCATTCCTACGGGAAATCAACATGTAGTTCACGCGGGTAAAGTCACGGGCGAGAAGTTAGTCTATACTTATATTATTTAAAAAGAGGGAAGATTTGATTGTTTGTTTCTTTGAATTGAATTAGGCTTCGAAACTACGGGACCTATTTAGAAAATTCTTTGACCATTAGAAAGCTACATTCTTCCCGAGTGACATAGGCTATAATTTTATCCCGTTATTCCTACGGGAACGGGTACTACGCGGGTAAACCGCGAGGATCCGCTAGTGTTATAATATTACTATTCGCTTCCTTCATCACACCTAGGTGGAAGCGCAATACTCCCGGAATCCTCAAACACTGAGGAACTGGCTATCTTATCTTTAAATAACGGAACACATAACAATGTTGAAATGCGTTGTTGTTATATTATTATGGCGTCTCGTCAGACTTAGATAAGATGGTGGTAGCTAACAGGCGGACTAAGAACAAGTCCTACCATACCACCAACAAAACGGTAGTAGCATCGGCATTCACCAAATAGTTTTTAACCTTGTCATAAAAGTAAAAAACCTTATTTTGTTATACACTTGACATTAAAAGCGAATGAATTGCAATTTCACATCAATACCTTAATCAAAAGTCAGAGGTTAAAACAGGTTGTTTTACCCTACATACGGAAAAATATACCACTCTCACTTTCGACTTCAGGTTTTTATTATGTGTTTACATCGTTATTTTTACGAGTTTAATTCAGATTTGAGAATGTTTTATTTCTTTGATAAGTTTATAATCAGTTTTAAATCTGTATGGTTAAATTAAATGCTAATAATAAACTCATTACGTTATTGCATCATAAAGATTTTATTTTATTTTTTTATATTCAAAAGTGGTGATTTACTTTAAGAAATTCTTTTGGCTATGTCGATATTTTGTTTGTTTTGTACATAGTAGTTAAGCTTTTGATAGAATTCAATGTAAATTTAGATTAATTTTATTAATTTTCCTTCAACAATCTTACAATATAAAAATGTCATATCTTTACTTAAAGGAATTACGAGGTATAAGGTAGGTAAGTACTTATCGGGTGATAGTATGTTTGAACACAAAATTTCTTCCATATTCGTCTAGCAGTATGTATTCTGTAAGTTAAAATCGCCGGGCATATATGAAACTATTGATGGATGTGAATAAAGCGTAAGATCAGGTGTGATGACGACTAAGCGCTACCCCATGGTGGATAAAAAAAAAAGGAGTGTGCAAGGATCGTAGCAGGTGGCGATCCATAGTCTCTGCCTACCCCCATGGGAAAAACCCGCGTGAGTATGTATGTATATGTATTCCGTAAGTATGTATAGTAAAAATAGTAATAGAAATAAAATGCATTAGTGCGGTCGGGATTCGAGCCCGCTATAGAAATTAGTTTTCTGTTTCCGAAGAACATTGGTCCTGATTTTCAAGGGTGCTAGCTGGTTCGAATCCAGACTGGAAATCTATGAGACTGGGTGGGTTTTTCTCTAAAACAATTTTTCCTATAACTTACCTACATTCTTTCCCATCTAGGTATAGGTACTAATATTATAAAGATGAATGATTTGATTTTTGTTTAATTGTTTGCACTGGATAACCGCAAAACTACAGGACCGATTTGAAAAACTCTTGCACCATTAGAAGGGTACAATTTTCCTGATTGCCATAGGCTATATTTTATCCCGATATTCCTTCGGGAATGGACACCACACGGCTAAAACCTCGTTTGGAGCCTCTACAATATAATATTTGTAGGATTTGTCTTTGAAAACAAAACACTATCGGTCTCACTCACTACAAAACAACCCCTTCAGAAAAAAGTGACAGCATCACATTTAAACACTGTTTTACTTAAACACAAGCTAAACAGTGTTTTATAGTAAGACCGTATACTTGCTATGTTTCTGCATAGTTTATTGTTATTAAGAAACTATACTTATTACACTGCTCCAGTTAATTCAAAGTACTGTCCACAACATTTTTCCTTGTAAGCAATCGTAATAATTAAAGTATAAGCCGAAACGAATTAAATGGCACCTGACACATTGATGCTTAATACTTATTAATTATGGTGAGCATGCGATTTTAAATACATTGTCAAGTAAGTAGCTTTAAACAACTAATTGACTTTTTAAGGGGCTCTTTAGACGGAACGAGCCGATGTTACAATTCAACTCAATTCGAATTCATTTCTTTCAGACAACAAAGATCCATGGGTTAGTAAATAAAAGATACTTACCTAATCTTAATCAATCTGAAACGATAAACCCTATAATAATATTTAAGTAGTTTATTTTAACTCTAGGCGAAAAGTTTTCCGAATTAGTACTTAATTGTCATTTTAATCTTAACCGCCCCAGTGGTCCTTTTCTAAGTAAATGACGCCTAACAACGATGTTTCAGTATTGTGTATATCTCTATTTTTAGTATTTCCCAGCGTCATACTTACACATCAGTCCCCTGATTCACGAACCGTCGGATACGCTCCCCACAGCGGCAAGTATACCCTGCCTCAGTCACTCATTATAGAATAGACAAAGACAAAGCACAGAATTCGAATCCGATTCCGTTTCCGACGGTTCATGAATCAGGGGGCTGATCTGTCGTTTGTCGTACGACGCATCATAACGACCGATCGTACAGTTTAAGAAGCATTTATACAACTAATTAACTTTTTAATAATTTAAGCGAAAATAACGGTTACAATCTTGGAAAGAGAGGTTAAAATAAAACCATTAAACTTCGTATCATTGATGTCTCTATAGTTGACAGGTGTGGTATAACAGGTACAATTATCCAAGTAATCCTTTGAACGAGTTTTCAAAATTCCCCCTTTGAAAATTGACTTCAAGGAATCGCGCTAAAAGAATTTCTCATTAGAATATGGAGCAAAAAGTAATAACAGCGTAGACATTTTTTGTTTTTTTCTGAGTAAGTAATCGTACTTAGATGTTTTCGTTATTTTCTTTTTTTTGTTATAGGTAGGTTGTCACGGAAATAAAAGAATGTGTCTAAACAGAAATTTTTGAAACCTTTTTATTTGTATACTAAAAAGTTTGACCGGCAATTTCTACTTTTAAGTTGAGACCTACCACTTCTTCATTTAATTAAGATGTTAATTTTTAAGGCCTTTCCACCTAGGTGTTATTTTTGATCGAAGCCTCTCAATGTTAGACATTGTTTTCCTTAGTTTTGTTTCTATTCCTTTTTTTTACTGTGATGAGAGCTAACTCTATGATTTTTAAGAGTATCATTAAAACTGACTGTGTTTTGCAAGTGTTTTGGTCACTCATAATGTTTGGGTTAGTGTTTATTTGTATTTCTTTAAAAAAAAATGATTAACTAATCTACCTCTTCATTTTAAACAATAGTGATAGCACTATTACATTGACAGCCTAGTTATCACAACATTTTAAATGACAGTTTTCTGATTTCATTTTTGAGATTTTATTGAGATTTTAAATTATTTTTATGCATTTACAATGCAATTTTACAATCACATTTTTCCTAAAGATTTCATTTTTTCTAAAAATGTAACACATTATTTTGGTTTGGTTACTGTACTATAGGACTGGACTCACGGCCAGAATTCCTATCCACCTAACCTATAACCTATCCACAGATCAGGATAGGTGCGATCCAGATTAGTTGCTATGCAACGCTTGATCCCTATCTGTTGATATATTATTAATTCTAGCCGTAAGTCAAGATCTAAGTCCACCTGGATAGCCAACATCTTGTCTTAGTAGGTATGACGCCATAACAACGATGTTTTCAGCATTGTTGTGTTCCGGCAGTTAAACGTAAGACATCCAGTTCTTCAGTTGTTGAGGATTCCGGGAGCAGTGCGCTTCCACCTTCAGCCTTATCTTCACTTAGCATCAGCTGTGATGAAGGCAAAGTACTCATCATCATCATCATCATCATCAGCCATTTAATGTCCCCACTGCTGGGGCACTGGCCTTCCTTATGGATGAATAAGGAGAATGAGCCATGACCCACCACGCGGGCTCAGTGCGGATTGGTGGGTATTAACGACTGCAAGTGCAGCCGGGACCAACGGCTTAACGTGCCTTCCGAAGCACGGAGGAGCTCGAGATGAAAAGTTTATGGTCACCCATCCCGTGACCGACCATTGCGAACGTTGCTTAACCTAAACGATCGCAGGCCGAGCGCGCTATCCACTGCGCCACGGGCTCCTCGAAGTACTACCCCGTTGTAAATTAAAAAATACGTCCTTTTGCCCAGTCAATCTTACTTTACCGTGTTGTATAACTGCCCGAGTACCGTTGCGTTTTTTATCGTTCATATCAGTACGATTTTTTGCTCGTCGCAAACGCAACAGGCCGCCGAGCGTGACAGTTTGAAAAAAAATGCGCCATTTTTTTCGCTTCTACCGGCGAAATATTAATTACTCTATTTCGATTATTTTCGCTGATTAAATACGAGTTTTTAATGAAAGTTTTGCGTTTTTGGAATTGGTTTGTGTAGCATAAGCCGTGGTTTGTTTATTCGTATTAAACTGATAGTAATTAATTAGAGTTAAGAAATATTCAGTCATATTTTGCGAGCATGTTTCTTGTTCAAACGCGCAAAAATAAAAATAAAATATAAAAATTAACCCCAATAAAGCCCAATAAATGCCATGATGTCGTGGACTGCGTGTGCCCTGCTCTTCTCTGCTGCAGAAGGACCTAATAGAGGCTACAGACAGGTTCTGCGATTCGCGTAGCTGAGTTTTCGTCGGACACAGTTCAAGTTTGCCAGCGACACGATAAGAAGAAGAAGAATGCAAAATAGCATTAAAAACGACTCTAACTAAAAACCATATCGCGCCAAAACCCTCAAAGATCTTAATTTAAAAACAAATCACGAAAGAGTTTTATCACATTTCCGCACCTCATTAACCTCATGATCTTAAAAAAAGGATAATATATCAATAAGGTATACGAACTTTTTCCTCGTTCAAAAAAAGAAATAAATCGGTCGCTGAAAGTGAATGTTGGTATCATTGGAGAGTACTTGAACTGTGAACTTTAACATAACGGGTTAAGGATTAACTTTTTGAGGTCGGAATTTCAACAATTTTCTAGAAAAAGTAAGGTCATAATGAGATTTTTAAAAATGAGTGACATACTTTATTACTTATTATTACTTTGAAGGAATATCGCATAAAATAATGCCAAAAATAAATGTTAACGTAGGTGGTGATTATTTTATTCCAGGTTCCCATACGGATAAAATTTTGTAATAAATTACTGAATTTAAGGTGGTTCGATTAGCTCAGTAGCGCCACCAATGGAAATAAATCATTTACGATTTATCAAGGGCTTAGAATAAAATTTTCGGTTATTTTGCGCAAATAGAAGAGTAAAGTGCAATTTTTAAGTATTTTTTCATGGCCTCAAATATGAGCATTAAGTTATGGATTTCGATATTGCTAAATGTGGCCACTTTTGGCACTATTGAAACTCACGACTTATTGCTTAAGGGCAGGCGGTAAGTGAAACGCGTAAAACAGCTTTCGGGGTTTTAAACTTGTAACATAGAATTATCGACAGAAATTACTTTAAAAAATATAATAGTGAACAGGAAAAGTTACTTTACAATAACACCGTGGAAAATTTTAAATATTTAACTCACGTTAATGGCAAAAAAATCGCAAACTTCACTAAAAACAGCGAAATCAACGTTTTCTGTTTTAAAGATATTGTTAAAGAATAAAAATATTTTTAATAATATTTAATGTTAAATCAAATGGCAATGAAACATAGAATTGATTCACCGCACGATATTTGCCGTTTTTTATTTTATATTGGGAACAATCTGGCTTCAAACATTGTCAATATTAAAGCGCGAATTGCTCATACATTTTCGTATGGAACGCGGAGATAAATAAAATATTGTATAAATACAAGCCACACCGGGGGTAAAATTCAGTAAGCCCGCTGATTTCAAGGTGAGAGCACGTCGCTTTTTCCCAGCTCCTGAGCTACGAAAATTACGAAATCAGACTATCTGTACGCAAACTCTTTGAGCGGTGGTAAAGAAAAGGTAGGTAAAGTCAAATTTTCAAAAATCCGGCGATACCTACCAATATCGGAAGATAATTAGTTTTCCACTCAACAATTTATTTGATACGTCATCACAACAGATATCTGGTCAAATGCTGGAGCCAGGAAGTGGCTGATGGAACTACTCACCAATTTAATGTAACCACTTCGAGTTTGGGCTTGAATCGTCTTGATAGAAACTCTAGTGCCAAACAGTTTCGAAGGTCATGCTGGAGTCAGGAGGTGGTTGATGGAACTCTTCAACGACTCAACGTAACCACTTCGAGTTTGGGCTCTTTTGAATCGTCTTGATGAAAACTCTTGTGCCAAGTAATTTCCAAGGTCAAATTCTGGAGCCAGTAAGTGGCTGATGGAACTCTTCATAAATTCAACGTAACCACTTTGAGTTTGGGCTCGTTTGAATTGTCTTGATAAGAACTCTTGAGCCAAGTTGTTTCCAAGGTCTATTGCTGGAGCCAGGAAGTGGCTGATGGAACTCTTCAATGATTCAACGTAACCAGTTTGAATTGTCTTGATGTGAACTCTTGACAAGAAAATAACAACGCAATATTAAAAATATCAAAAAATCCAAGATGGCGGCCAACTTTTTTGTTTATGGGCCGATTTTAAACAAACGCGGTTTATGGTACTATTTTGATAAGAAAACAGCAACGCAATATTAAAAATATTAAAAAATCCAAGATGGCGGCCAACTTTTTTGTTTATGGGCCGATTTTGATGAAACGCGGTTTACGGTACTATTTTGATAAGAAAACAGCAACGCAATATTAAAAATATTAAAAAATCCAAGATGGCGGCCAACTTTTTTGTTTATGAGCCGATTTTGATCAAACGCGGTTTATGGTACTATTTTGATAAGAAAACAGCAACGCGATATTAAAAATATTAAAAAATACAAGATGGCGGCCAACTTTTTTGTTTATGGGCCGATTTTGATGAAACGCGGTTTACGGTACTATTTTGATAAGAAAACAGCAACGCAATATTAAAAATAATAAAAAATCCAAGATGGCGGCCCACTTTTTTGTTTTTGGGCCGATTTTGATGAAACTCGGGTTTCGGTACTGTTTTGTCAAGAAAACAGCAACGCAATATAAAAAATATTAAAAAATCCAAGATGGCGGCCAACTTTTTTGTTTATGGGCCGATTTTGATCAAACGCGGTTTATGGTACTATTTTGATAAGAAAACAGCAACGCGATATTAAAAATATTAAAAAATCCAAGATGGCGGCCAACTTTTTTGTTTATGGGCCGATTTGATGAAACGCGGTTTACGGTACTATTTTGATAAGAAAACAGCAACGCAATATTAAAAATATTAAAAAACCCAAGATGGCGGCCGACTTTTTTGTTTGTGGGCCGATTTTGATAAAACTCGGTTTTTTCAATACTCCCTTTAATTCGCAGTGTTGTCCCTCAACAACATATCAAACAAAAAAATATGGCTTAAGCGTCGTATTTTTTAAAAATTATTATACTTGTTTACATTATGGTTGAAACGAAGGGAAACATGTAAAAAAATCTAATTGTCACTTAATGCGCTCAAAGTGACTTTTATTGTCATTCTTAGTCATGATGGCGTCTAGAAATTCTGTTCAAAGGTAAATTATTTTAATTTTAATGGTTTTTATTTCTCAAAATGCGGAATGTACACTGTTTTTCTAAAATAGTGTCCTTACTGAATTTTTTTATGTGTTAATATGTGTTACTTACATTTATAATCACGACTTATGATGTTGAGAACAGGTATGTTGTTCATGAACAACACTGCGAAGTATACAGCAACTTACAAAATGCTTTGTTAGTTGTTCTCTAACGACACTGCCCGTTAGCTAGCGAAAATGTTTTAATAGTATATAACTAAGTTTTTTTGGTTTCCTGAATGTTTTATAGCTCATTTTGCATGATAATCGATTAAGCTTGAGAAAATGTTTAATAATGTTTGTTTATCGATAGCAATTTTGACCGTAGAGAGAATGCTTGTTATTATTCTCCTGTTTGAGTTTCCCTACGGTACAGGCTATCTCTTAGCGAACTGCAGAAGGAGGTTTGTCTGAAAGCGCGCACAGCATTCATTTTTATGGGTTTTAGGCACATTCCTATGATGCGACAGGTCTTATTCAGGGTTAGATTTACCTTCTTTGTATGCGTGAAGCGGTGCCAAACTGGACGCGCATATTCACCCGACGAAATCATAGTGAGAACCCTGTTATTGGGAGGACCTGTGAAAAAGTGCCCCATGATGCTGAAATGAGTCGAAAAAGCAGGTTGTCCTTCAAGCCAAAGATGTACTAATTCTTTGCTTCAAGCTAACTTCTTACTTTGAGTTTTGGCAGTGGTTTTGGTACGATAGAGTCATATTCTGGGAGCAGGCCCCGAGATTACTTATAGTAGTTTTATGTTTGACATTATAGGCAACACATCACAAAACGAGATGTTTCACGCTTTCTTATATAAAATATCAAAACTTGATTCAGTCTTTGATGGATTAGGTCGAAGTGCGTTGTCCTCATAGTCCTCAGACAACATCAGTCTAGCATCTTCGATAGTCTCTGCTAGAGCGGCTTATGCTAGGGCATCAACATATAGAAAGTGAACAGTACCGGAAAGGGTAGTATTTTTTATATTGTCATGGATAATGAATGAGTATTCTTTGATTTTGTTAAGTTATGATAATAAAAGATTAACGAAACAGTAATTTATGTTCCTAATTTCCTTCCTAGAGAAAGGCGCAGTGTTGGTGGTGAACGACATACATTATTCAACCTACATCTTTAAGGGATGCGCAATGTCGTTCCTCAACGACATATATTTTCTCGAAAATGGCACATAATATATATATTTTTTTATTTTTCTAGATAGGTTTAATCCATAAATAAAGCCTAAATAGAAAAAAAGACGAATTTTGAGATTTTTTTTTCTGCGAACTAAAGGGTTAATACTCAATACTCAATCATTTTATTGCATACCACAATGTAAATTAAGATGTGACGATTTTGTACTATTTTGACAAAAAAACCGTTCTTAACACAATGTAAAAAAATACAAATGGTCAAGATGGTGGCCGTTTTTTGTTTTTGTTTCTCTCTTTTCGCTTATTAAAATGTAACAGGTTTTTATTTGAAAGCTTGAGACAGAGTCAAGTATCATCATCATCATCATGTCAAGTAAAAGATTTAATTATTTATTAATTTGCTTTAACACAAGCACAGTAAATTACGACGTAACATCCTTCGTAATTTACTGTGTTTTTGACAGCTGTAAACTCTATTTAAAAAAATAAAAAAAGTGTTACAGAGTTTGAAAATAATGATTGTGACATGGGATGATTTTGATATATAGACGAAGGCGCTTTAAAGGTAAAGAAATATGAATCCGCTTATTTCCAATCTGAATATTTTTCTTTAACAAAACTTCAACCCATTCAAACGTCAGGAGTAGGTTAAATTTACCTTGCAAAATTTCATGGCAGACAGACAGACAGATACAATTATAGCTGCAACTAAATAAAACATGTAATATATTTTATTTTGATACTTCTAAAATGCTAACCATAGTGCAAAATAAATATATGTAGCTTTCTTCCGCAAATAATCGCAAAACTTGCACCTTCACCGATCACACTACTCTACACGTGTTTCGCCCCAACCCGGGGCATCCTCAGGAGATGTTTGTCCGTATGCAATCCAGCACCGAATGGTTAGGGACTTCCGCCAAGTGACGCCTGATTCAATCAAATGCTAACCATAATTATTTATTTTATTTTATTTCGCAATACACCAAAATGTACCTGCCACATTTTAATTTTGTTACAACCCTTCCGTAATTACGGAAATACCTATACAGACGTCGGTATCAACTAACTTCAAGGGCGTTGGCCTACTATATAAAAAAATGGTTATACTGTGGTAATTGTGCCGTGTAGTGCCGGCACATAAATAGAATAGCACTACCCCCTCTCTTCCCGTGGGTGTCGTAAGAGGCGACAAAGGGAAAAGTGCCGTCAGGAGATGGGCAGCAGCGTCTCCAGGTTACAACAGGCCATACTGCGATCGCCAACCCGCCTGCCAAGCGTGGCGATTATGGCAAACCCCCCCGAAAAATGGATACACAACCAAAAAATCGGCCCCCAGTACCCGGCGGCCCCGCTATTCCTAGCTACGGTAGCGGCTATGGTAACGGCGGGGCAGGGGGTGCTAAGAATCCCCGGGTAGGCTCCGGCTACCAACACCGACGACTCGATCTGGCAACCTACAACACGCGCACATTGAGGCTCGACGAAAAGCTCGTAGAGTTGGAAGAGGCAATAAGTAAGTTACATTGGGATGTCATTGGGTTATCTGAAGTCCGAAGAGAGGGGGAGGACTCGATAACCCTGCAATCCGGTAACTTACTTTACCACCGGGAGGGCGACCAACAGTCCATTGGTGGTGTCGGGTTCATCGTCCATAAATCCCTTGTCAACAACGTGATCACCATCGGAAGTGTCTCGAGCAGGGTAGCGTACCTGATACTCAGATTATCGAAACGATATTCGCTGAATGTTATCCAGGTCTACGCTCCGACCTCGAAACACGATGATGTCGAAGTGGAGGCTATGTATGAGGAGATCTCTAAAGCCATGCATAGCTATAAAACCCACTACACGGTTGTGATGGGGGATTTCAATGCAAAGTTGGGGCAACGTTGCGGTGATGAGCTGAGAGTGGGGCAATTTGGATTTGGGCAACGGAACGATAGAGGCCAGATGCTGGCAGACTTCATGGAGAGGGAGAACCTCTATATGATGAACTCCTTCTTTAGGAAGCCCGTAAGCCGCAAATGGACCTGGATCAGTCCGGACGGTAAAGTCAAAAACGAGATCGATTTTATCATGTCGACGAAGAAGCACATATTCAATGATGTCAGTGTGATCAACGCTGTTAAGACAGGAAGCGATCACCGTATGGTGAGAGGCACATTGAATATCGATCTCAAGCTCGAAAGATCGCGACTGATAAAATCCACGCTCCGACCAATACCAGCTCAAATTCAAAACCCCGAGTGCTTTCAGCTCGAGCTTCAAAACCGCTTCGAAGCCCTTGAGAACAGCATAGACGTGGACGATCAATACAACATGGTGGTGGATACTGTCTGCACGGTAGGGTCTAAGTACTATAAAACCCGCCGTCCCAAATTGAAGAAACTCTCCCGTCAGACTCTCCTACTCATGGATCAGAGACACGAAATGAAGCTACAGAACTCAGCGGATGCCCATCGTTATCGACAGCTTAATAGACAGATATCTAAGTCTTTGACGCGCGACCTTCGCCAATTTAATACCGAGCGTATTAAAGAAGCCATTGAGCGGAACAAAGGCTCCAAAGTGTTCGCGAGGGATCTGTCTATCGGGCAAAGTCAATTGACGAGGCTGAAAACTGAGGAAGGTAGCATCATTTCGTCAACACCTGAAATCCTGAGGGAGATTGAGAGTTTCTATGGACAGCTATATTCTACACAAACACCTGTTGAAAGCAAGGCTACAGACCCTAGAGCCAAGCTTACCCGACACCATACCGAAGATATCCCGGACGTCAGCCTGTACGAGATTAGAATGGCTCTCAAGCAGCTTAAAAACAACAAGGCGGCGGGCGATGACGGAATCACAACAGAGCTTCTGAGAGCGGGCGGTAAGCCGATACTTAAAGTCCTCCAGAAGCTTTTCAATTCAGTCATCCTTGAGGGCAAAACGCCAAAGGCATGGGGCAGAAGCGATGTGATGCTGTTTTTCAAGAAGGGTGATAAAACTCTCTTGAAGAACTATAGACCCATCTCGCTTCTGAGCCATATCTATAAGTTGTTTTCGAGAGTCATTACGAATCGTCTCGTTCGCAGGTTCGACGACTTCCAACCTCCCGAACAAGCCGGGTTCCGGAAAGGCTACAGTACCATAGACCACATTCATACGCTGCGGCAAGTTATACAGAAGACCGAAGAGTATAACTTGCCACTTTGCTTGGCGTTCGTGGACTATGAGAAAGCCTTTGATTCGATTGAGACTTGGGCGGTGCTGCAGTCTCTCCAGAGGTGCCAAATAGACTACAGGTACATCGAGGTGCTGAGGTACTTATACCAAAACGCCACCATGTCGGTCCGATTACAGAACCAGAGCTCTAATCCTATCCAACTACAGCGAGGTGTGAGACAGGGAGACGTCATTTCTCCCAAACTGTTCACAGCTGCGTTGGAGGATATTTTTAAGCTGCTGGACTGGAAAGGATACGGCATCAACATCAATGGCGAGTACCTAACACACCTACGGTTTGCCGATGATGTAGTTCTTATGGCTGAGACCTTGGAAGACCTGAACACAATGCTCGAAGATCTCGGTAATGCTTCTCAAAGAGTGGGTCTTAAGATGAACATGGACAAGACGAAAATCATGTTCAATGCCCATGTTGCACCCGCTCCAGTTAATGTTGGGAACATTACACTTGAAGTTGTTGACTACTATGTTTACCTAGGACAGACGGTCCAGTTAGGTAAGTCCAACTTTGAGAAAGAGATCTCTCGTCGAATCCAGCTCGGATGGGCAGCGTTTGGGAAGCTCCGACATATATTCGCGTCCGAAATACCTCAATGTCTCAAGACGAAAGTCTTTGACCAGTGTGTGTTGCCAGTAATGACCTATGGAAGTGAGACGTGGTCTTTTACTATGGGTCTCATAAGAAGGCTCAAAGTCACCCAGCGAGCAATGGAGAGAGCGATGCTTGGTATTTCCCTGCTCGATCGAATCAGAAATGATGAGATCCGCAGGAGAACTAAAACAACCGACATAGCTCGAAGGATTGCATCATTGAAGTGGCAGTGGGCGGGACACATAGCGCGGAGAACCGATGGCCGTTGGGGCGGAAAGGTTCTCGAATGGCGACCGCGTACCGGACGACGTTCCGTGGGCAGGCCCCCCCCTACAAGGTGGACCGACGATCTGGTCAAGATCGCGGGAAGCCGCTGGATGCGGGCAGCGCAGGACCGATCGTTGTGGAGATCCTTGGGGGAGGCCTATGCCCAGCAGTGGGCGTCGTTCGGCTGACATGATGAATTGTAACATTTATGTATATATAAATGCGTTGCTGTTTTCTTGTCAAAATAAAACCAGAAACTGAGTTTCATTGAAATCGGCCTGCAAACAAAAAAGTTGGCCGCCATCTTAGATTTTTTATACTTTTAACATTGCGTTGTTGTTTTCTTGTCAAAATAGTACCAGAAACCAAGTTTCATCAAAATCGGCTCACAAACAAAAAAGTTGGCCGCCATCTTGGATTTTTTATATTTTTAACATTGCGTTGCTGTTTTCTTGTTAAAATAGTACCAGAAACTGAATTTAATCGAAATCGGCCAGCAAACAAAAAATTTGGCCGCCATCTTGAATTTTTATATTTTTAACATTGCGTTGCTGTTTTCTTGTCAAAATAAAACCAGAAACTGAGTTTCATTGAAATCGGCCTGCAAACAAAAAAGTTGGCAGCCATCTTGGATTTTTTAATACTTTTAATATTGTGTTGTTGTTTTCTTGTCAAAATTGTACTAAAAACCGAGTTTCATCAAAATCGGCTCACAAACAAAAAAGTTGGCCGCCATCTTGGATTTCTAATATTTTTAACATTGCGTTGCTGTTTTCTTGTCAAAATAGTACCAGAAACTGAGTTTCATCGAAATCGGCCTGCTAACAAAAAAGTTGGCCGCCATCTTGGAATTTTTTATTTTTGACATTGTGTTGTTGTTTTCTTATCAAAATTGTACCAAAAACCAAGTTTCATCAAAGTCGGCCCGCAAACAAAAAAGTTGGCCGCCATCTTGGATTTTTTAATATTTTGAACATTGCGTTGCTGTTTTCTTGTCAAGAGCTCTCATGAAGACAATTCAAACGAGCCCAAAAATGAACTGGTTACGTTAAATCGTTGAAGAGTTCCATCAAACACTTCCTGACTCGAGCATCAGATCTTGGAAACTACTTGGCACAAGAGTTCTTATCAAGACAATTCAAACGAGCCTAAACGCGAAGTGTTTATGTTGAATTGGTGAAGAGTTCCATCAACCACTTCCTGACTCCAGCATCAGACCTTCGAAACTACTTGGCACAAGAGTTCTCATCAAGACTATTCAAACAAGCCCAAACTCGAAATGTTTACGTTGAATTGATGAAGAGTTCCATCAGCCACTTACTGGCTTCAGAATTTGACCTTGGAAACTACTTGGCACCAAAGTTTTTATCAAGACCATTCAAATGAGCCCAAGCTCGAAGTGGTTACGTTGAATTGATGAAGAGTTCTATCAACCACTTCCTGATTCCAGCATCAGACCTTCGAAACATTTTGGCACAAAAGTTATCATCAAGACGATTCAAACGAGCCCAAAATCGAAATGGTACGTTGAATTGTTGAAAAGTTCCATCAACCACCTCCTGATGACTCCAGCATCAGACATAGGAAACTACTTGGCACAAGAGTTCTCATCAAGACTATTCAAATGAGCCCAAACTCCAACTGGTTACGTTGAAATGCTGACGAGTTCCTTCGACTGTCTGTAAGATGCTGCATCAGCCCCCAGATGGCAAACATGGCAAATCAAACGCATCAAATACGTAAAGTTACTTTCTGACAAAAAAAAAGTTATTATTTTTTTTAATTTTCTGAATTACATTTTTTCGTGCTAGGGCGGAGATGTTTGTGTGCGTGAAGGCACACATATACAGATTAGCTTCGTCAATACCTACGCGCTGGCTTACAGCCGGCCCTTAAGTTTGAGTTCTTGAAAGTATATTTATAAAATGCATTTTTCTCTTTTATTTGCGCAGAATAACCGAAACTTTTAATCTAAGCCTATAATAAAATGTAATTGAATTATTTCCATTGGAGGCGCTACTGAGCGCATCGAACCACCTAAAGCACAAAATTATAAGGACGTTCATACCATACTTATACCTACTGAACGAGGAAATACTTGTTTTTGCGTTTCTTTGTTTGTAATGGATAAACTCTAAAACTACTGGACCGATTTGGAAAATTCTTTTACCAATAGAAAGCTACATTATTGCCGAGTGACATAGGCAATAATTAGGTATATTATCCCGATATACCGGCGAGAACGGGTAAAACCGCGGAAAGCCACTAGTTTGAAATAAAGAGCCTGGCTGGCTACCACCATCTTATACAGATTTTTTTTTATCTGTGCACAAATTTTTAAGATCGACTCAGAATCGGTAAATGAACAACTTCCTCCTAGAAACATGGGTCGAAGTACGACAAAAAATTTTGGACTTCCCATACTTAATCGATCACGTGATCAGTCCGATTTGTATGAAGAGTCAAAAAATTTTGTCATATTTTGGCCAAGAGAAAGTTGTTCACTTACCGATTGTGAGTCGATCTTGAAAATTTGTGCACTGAGAAAAAGTTTATCGATGTTTTCAGCATTGTTGTTTTCCGGTAGTTAGAGAAAAGATAGAGTTCCACAGCAGTTGAGGATTCCAGGATTAGAGAGCTTCCTCCTTGTGTGGTAAAAAAAATTAAGAAAAACCAAATAGTTTTAATTGTAGTTTAATCTCTATAAATAACAATTTTCAAGGGTTATGACGAAGGGTTAGGTAACATTTTTGAAGGAGTTTTGTGCATAAAAAAAGAGTTGAGTACTTTTGTGTTTACAGTTAAGTACAAATTTTTACGTAAGTAGGTACTTAAAACCTGCAGTTTATCTGTCAAGTATTAAAAATAGACAAAATAAAAAGTATTCAACTTTAAAAACCTTAGATATTTTTTAATCTTTTAATTATGCAGGTATTACTTTAAATTAAATAATTACTTTTTCAATTTTGATTGTAATCCCATACTTACCCTTGTTTAATATGACAAACTCAAGTTTTTTTCTCACATTTTAATTAATAAACATTCATACAGATACCTGTTCTTTCAGATTCTGATAAGTAAAGTGCTTTATTTTATTTTTTTCTCTCGAATGAAGAGGTATTAATAAATACAACGACCACACCCAACGTTCGATCAGTCATCAATCACACCGTTGTGTAATTCGCCTTGCGTTGAAAAAGTAATGTAATGTAACATTTTATTATAAAACTTAAATTTTTGTTCTCCTTTTTTTGAAAGGGCATTAAGATTAATCAGTTGTTTTTATTGGTAAGGATTAAGGTAACTTTCATTGTTAATCAATTTATTTTAGTGCTTTTTAAATACTTAAAGTTTAAAGCTTTGGTACCTATGGATAGGCCTTAAGGATTGGTAGTTAAAGTCAAAAGTATTTCAAGACTTTTCCGACTTTTGGACACTTATCTTAATTTCATCATCATTATCACTAAGTAGAAAGCTGTGTTTGTAAAGAAATGGTGGTTTCCAGTTTTTGTATCTCCATTTTTATCGGCTACTATCCGTAGGTATACTTAGTCACAAACTCAGTGACCTAAATAAATACTAGAGGTCCTTTATTATTCCAGGTATTTCGACCCATTTTTCTAGGAGAAAGTTGTTCACTTACCGATTTTAAGTCGAACTTAAACATTTGGCCAGTGGTTTCAAAATAAGCCTGTATTAGTAAGATAATATGGTTCGTTAGTTAAGATGCTTCCCAAATTGACGCTACGGTGTGAACGCAATCGGATTTGGTGTGAATATATCTGTAAGTGTCCGTTCATAAGATGCGAAAATTAATAAATAAAGGCACCAACGCCCCTTGGACTGCCCAGGACACGATTTATCGTTCAATAATTCCTTTGTGTTTGATTAAAAACGAAAATAACACTCAGTACTGCCTACTAAAGATTTCGGTTTGCGCGAAAATGTATGACGTCACTACGCTTTCACCCACAGGAACTACACTACGCTATCCGCGGAAATGTGATATTTTCCCACTCTCCAGCACCTAAACTATCCCTATACTAAATATCACATCGATCCGTTGCTCCGTTTTGAAGTGAAAGACAGGCATACAAATAAACACACTTTCACATTGATAGTACATATGTGTATGGATTTTGTTGGTATATTTTGTTTGGTGGTCGGACTTTTTCCAAGTCCGGCTAGCTTCCACCTTTAGCCTAATCTCTATATCAAAAATGAATGTTTAGGTAAGTACTAACAATTTGGTTTTCTATAGTTTTTGTTTGGTTTCAAAATTGGACTGTCAGAATCTCCCATATGAATACTAAACAATTTCTTGATCTCTTTGCCATCCCCCACAGAACACGGAAAAAAAATCTCTTGTCTACGTAGGTGTCTTACGTACCTACATTAATCTCTACATAGTATTAGAAATCATAGTCATTTCCCGCCGTCTGTTCGCTTAAATCTTACAAACTACGCAACGGATTTTATTGCGATTTCCATCAATAGACAGATTGATTAAAAAGACAGGTTTTAAGTATAAAACATACAATGCACCTGTGCGGAGCCGGGGCGGGTCGTAGTATCTAAGAAATTTAAGACGGTTAAGTACTTACAAAGGGCTTGTAATACAAGCTATCTTTAAACAAGTACCTACTCATACTTGTTCTACAAACGTCAGTCAACTCAAGAATAGACGTGTTCCAATCGCTCAAAATGCAAATAAGCCATTTTGAAATTCAAATTAACAAGAAAAAAACAAGAAAAATTTTTCCTTATAAGGACGCTTCTATATAAGAAGTACTAGGATCGCATGGAAGAAAAGAAGTACTATCAAATACTTGGAAATCAAGAAAACAGTGCGACTTTTAATGTTAACACAAACGGACACTGAGAAACACAGCGTCTTAAAACGTATAGAAAAATAGAATGCAGTGTTGCTTGTTGGAAAACGCTTCAAGTAAACGTTGTTTGCCTTGAAGTCGCTCCGTCTTTCCCCGTCTCTTTCCAACATAGGTAACTTGTATATATCCGTCACTTTTTATCGTTACGCAAAACAAGGCTTTCAAAGAATGCTGGTGTGTTATCGATTGATGTCCGTAAACTTTTTTAATTGCAATTTAAATATTCTCTTTTGCGATAAAACATGGTAAAAAGACGAATTAAATTTGCATGACAAAATAAATATTTTCATTAATTTTTGTATCAGAACTTTTGCAAGGTCCTTTCTTACAAATCTATAGTTAACGTGAAAATAAGTTTGTTTATTTGTATTGTAGGTTTTTTTAAATATAAGTAGAGTCTTTTTTAACATTGGAAAATTACGAAAGAAATTATATATTTTTTTATACCTTCTCTGTAAAGCTACATCAAAAATTCAAAATCAGAAAAAATTTATTCATTTTACTATCATTCATAATTTTACAGACATTACCTTACTTTATATTTCGTTAACAGTAATGCATCTAGACTTTAACAGCCAACACCAAGTTTGATTCTATCAGCAGAAGTTCCTAAGTATTTTTAATTGAGTACGCCATTTAATTACTATTCATTTACTTATTTATACGGTAAATGATAAAGATAAATATCGCAAAGATATAAAGATATCCAACTATACGTATAAAAATAGATTGTCGTTTGAGAAAAGTCTTTAATGTTGATACTTGTTGATGTTTTCTAAAAAGGATGTAATGCGAAAACTAACTTATTTCTTAAGAACTTTAAATTACATAGTTATAATAAATTAATATCACTGTCTGTATGCAAAAGCTTTTTTACGTTGTCAGCTTAAAACATAATTTATATTTTAATAGAGAACACTATATACCTCTTCATTCCAAAACGTGGACCAAAATAATCCTGGTTGAAAACTGGTACTAAACTGGTACTGTCACTTTCATTTTCCATATGAAAGACAGAATTAGCATCACTTTTATCCAGGTCTAACTTTAGGTCCACGTTTTGGAATAAGGGGAAAAATGTTTAAATATCAACCGGTAATTGAAAATATTCTTTTTGATAAAATCAAAAAAAATATTGCAAAAGTGTGTCAGGTTGATGTTCGCGCCGCATGTAACGTTTTCAGATTTAAAATGGAGAATTTCTCTGTTAAAGTACGATTAAGTTCAAAATATTTGTCTTTTCACAGCAGAGAGATGTCGCAAAATAATTTTGAAAATGGAAAACGAACAAATTTGAAATAAATATTTTTTTTTGCAAAATTTTTAAGATACTTTCTACCTAGTTGCTCAAAAGACTTATTGGCATTTTAGTCATAATTAGCTCAAAAACTCGGTAAGACATGAAGTTTTTAATTGATAAAAGACTTATAATCGCAACATCTGATGAATAATGGTGTAGAGTGGCTCAAAAGACGCGTATTAATTGCAGGAAGCAAAGATATATAGCTCGCAACGTGTTGATACAGATTATTCATGAATGCGAGTGAGAATGTTATACTTAAGTCATACGTAAGGTCAGTAAATTATGATTTAAAACTATAAAAAAGTGTATTCCGTTATGTTTAAAAAAAGTATAAACTTTTTCTCAAATTCTTCAATGGCCACAAAAGCTATGAAATGTAACATCCCTACTAATATTATAAATGCGAAAATGTGTATGTTTGTTTGTTTATTCATTTGTTTGTTTGTTTGTCTGGCTGTATGTTCCGTTTTCACGTCAAAACAGCTGATCCAATTTTGATCTAATGATCATTTTGATTTAATCTAGATCGTTTAAGACCCTAGGAAGGACATAGGCCGTTTTTACCGCGGGAATAAGTCTCATTCCCATGTGAAAATAGCTTTTAGCTTTTTTTCTAACCTGAGCTATTAGAAGTTTGGAAACGGTGGCGAAATTTGCCTTCGTATTCTAATGACATTGTAACAGTTTTTTGATCAGGTCACGTGTCCTTCTTACGAATTTTCGATCTGACGCTCACAATGTCCTGTCGCGAGTTTAACATTTTATACCCATCACAAAAAGTGCACAACGCCGCTAAAGAAATTTTCACTTCAAAAACAAAAACTACTCTTTGTTTTATTGTTGTTAAGTAGTTATTGTTATTGTTGTTAAGTAGGTATTTTTTTTTACACTTTGTCTGCTGTCGGTACAACAATTGCATCTAGATACAACATGACTCACAGATTGTGGTATATGTTCTACATGTAAGTAATTTGTATGAGAGATCAAAGAAAAGCAACAAGTTTTTTTCCAAACTTTTAAGAAACATTTCTCTGACAGATTGGAGATTTTACAGAAAAATCAGGGGGCTACCGCGTAACTTCATAGATATGAACTTCATATGTTTTTTTGAACTACAAGTCGATTTTATAAAAAAAATAGCCGCTATCAGTTCCTTGTTTAGTGACGTCGGGTATAACAATATCTAGCTAGCAACGTTCAACAGAACAACGCAGCAAAAAACTATCAAAATAAGAAATTCAAATGACAGATGAAGCCCATGTTATCTAAAACGGCCAGGCGCACTTTAGTGATTTCTGTCATTTTTGTTTTTGACGTAATATCTTAACATACCAAAATACGTAACTTTCGGTGCTAACTAAATGACATTCGGTGCTATAATTGCGTTGTGTTTTAGTTCTATAGGCGTCATCGTGGTATTTTTGATCGAAGTATTCCAAGTTAAATTATATTTTTACTTTTCTTACAAAGTTTTTTCTTTTAATTTGCATTTAAAAAGAATGCAATACAATACGACTTATACGGTACCTACAACTTCTGCATACGTACTCAAAGCAATGCGCAAGTCATGAACAACACAATTTTAAAATTAAACTTTTTCTACAAGTCACGGTCGGGAAACAGATACGATCAGCTTACGATTTTACTACTAAAATGCATTTGAATCTTAGTACATACTTTATGTTATTTTTTATTTTAATAGCATTTGTTATGTACGCAAATTTTCTTTTTAAGAATTTAGGTACGATATTGCAATTGTGCAAGTGATATTTTTAAGGCTTTTCTTGTTTTTAACTTAGGAGCTACTACCTAGTGGTCTAGTGGCACACACCGCCGGTATCAGACGGAGAGGTCCCGGGTTATTCGGTTTGGTTGGTGGTTGGCGAAACTAAAGCTAGCTACCACCATCTTATTTATAGTCTGACGCCTTAACAACGATGTTTTCGACATTGTTGTGTTCCGGGAGCTAGAGATAACATTGCCATGGCAAAGAATATATTCACTAACGCGGCCATGGCAAATTCTCCTTATCCATCCATAAGGAAGGCCTGTGCCCTAGCAGCGAAGACATAAAATGGATGATGATGATGACTGAAAATTTACGTAGCACTAGTTTTTTGACCAAAATGCCTCCAATTTTACCACGTTTTTACAAGCTTTCTAATAACTTGCCATGTTAGTTAAGTTAGTACCTATGTTAGTTAGTGGGGGACAAATCTTGCAAGCTTAATTTGACCCACTTCCTAGTGTCCGATGGAGCTGAAATTTTGTATACAGGTTGGGTTTAGATGATAATACAATATTTAAGTAAGTACAGTCAGCAAAAAAGCTTGTCCTGGAAATGAAATTTTTAAAAAACTTATTATTAGTTTGCTTTCTTCTTTGTACGCCAATTTTGCAAACGATTTCTATACTAGCTTCCCGATGCGCTAAAGACTTGAAACTTTGAACATAGGTCAGAACTGCATGACAATGCAATATTACGGTGTCATTGAGCTGATCTGATGATGGAGCCGGAAGATCGTCACAGGAACTCCATGATGAAACCGTGCTACCCCATCGTGTTTGGGCTCGTTAGAATTTTCTTGACACGTACTTTGACGGGAGGAGGTTCAGGGTCTGATGATGAATTCATGCCATACCATATAGGAACTAAATATTGAAACCATGCAACCCCATCGAGTTTGTGCTCGTTTGAATCGTCTTGAAGAGTTCTCTATTGGAAAATGTTTCTAATCTGTTTCAAAAACGTGGTTTTAAAAAAATAAAATTACCTATAAAAGAAGAGATTTTTTGATAATCGAACCACCGACCGTTACTTCACAGCACTCCGCCGCGAGGTCAAGACTATGTTAAGTTAACAGTACTGAGAATGTTTTGACTCGCGCCCAGCGGACCGTGCGGGTTTTTGTGCGGAACTGACGTATCCGGCAGGGGACACACGGGGTAAGGTGTGGAGATGTGTCCGAAGATATTCGGAACAAAAGTATTGTTCATCCACATCATCACTTTAAACTATTTGTAGAAGTTTTTTTTTCACAAACGGGTAGCACTAGCCTTCATCTCACCTGATTTTAGGTGAAGATAAGGCTGAAGATGGAAGCGCACTAACACTGAGGAACTGGCTATCTTATCACTAATTGCCGGAACGATAATGCTGAAAACTTCGTTGTTATGGCGTCAGACTTAGATAAGATGGTGGTAGCTGGCCAAGCGGATTTATAACAAATCCTTAACCAACCAAACCGGATACAGTATGTACCCCCACTGGGAATCGAACCCAGAACCTCTTGGTCACCAATTTTTTTTAAATCCCTTTTGACTACGCTGACTTAGAGAAACGAGTTTAATTGTGGTTTATTATGAAACGTTTTTAACAGGAGCACATGACAGAAATAAAGCCGACGAGCCAACTAGTCGCGGGCGGCCACTAGTACATACCTACATGTAAAGAGTTTTGTACGGAACTGACGCATCCGGCATGGGACACACGGGATAAGGTGTGGGGACTATTCTGAAGATATTTGTGAAAAAAAAACAATATTAAGCAGCCCTTTTAATGTCCGCACTGCTGAGGCATAGGCCGTCAAATAAGCTTATTTGAAAATACTCGTTTTTTTTTTTTTTTTGTAAACATGACCATTTTTATGACAATCTTTTTTGCTGACCGTACTTCAATATTGTATTGACATCCAAACCAAACCAGTTTGCAAAAATAGCTCAGGTCCTTGGGGGTTGATACTACGGAAAACGAAGTACTTAAGTACATATAAATACTATAAATATTAAGTACATATAAATGTTCGAGTAGGTCCGGATATATCCCATTGGAATAATCTCTCTGCCGGCGTACCACAAGGTGGTATTCTATCTCCTCTCCTTTTCTCCTGCTTCATTAACTCCCTTCCTCCCTCGCTTGGCTGTTCCTATCATTTATATGCTGACGACCTTCAAATTTATGTACAGTCGCCAGCCGATGAAATTGCTTCCGCTATTTCCCAAATTAACTGTTCACTACAAGCCGTTAACAACTGGTCATCCTGTTTTGGGATAGCGGTGAACCCGACAAAATGCCAGGCTATGGTGGTGGGCGGATCTAAGCAGATCGCTAAAATTGACATGAGCGCAATTCCAACTGTTACTCTGAATAACACCATCATACCTCTTTGCACCAGCGTCAAGAACTTAGGCCTGCACATTGATTCGACGCTCAGTTGGATACCACAAGTCTCCGAGGTGAGTCGAGTAGTCCATTATTCGTTACGTTTTCTGAATAGGTTTAGGAACTTTCTCCCTGTAAAAACCAAGATCACTCTCGTCAACTCTCTTATCCTTCCACTCCTTGATTACGCTGACGTGTGTTATCCAGATCTGAATGAAGATCTTTTAAACAAGCTGGACCGGCTTCTCAATAACGCTATTCGTTTCATCTTCTCTCTTCGCAAATTTGATCACATTTCCTCATACCGGTCACAGCTTAAGTGGCTCCCCATCCGTCAGCGCCGACAACTAAGGTTGCTCTGTACGCTCTATTCCATTCTCACCAATCCAAATTCCCCTGAATACCTAAAATCTAATTTCCAGTTTCTTTGCGATTCTCATGATCGCCCTCTTCGCTCCACAAACTCTCTCTCTCTCAGTACACCTCTCTTTCATTCTGGCTATATGTCTGAGTCTTTCACTCTGCATGCCCTGCGTCTTTGGAACCTCCTTCCTGATGCTATCAGGAGGTCTCCCAGTAAATTCTCTTTTAAAAAGAATGCTCGCCTTTTTCTACTGGATGGCTTGAACTCGTAGTTCTTACATCATAAGCTCATCATCATCATCGATGTATTTATTTCACTTTTGATTTAATCCCTTTAGTATGTAGTATATTATTTTATGTATTTTTTATATATTTATTTACTGCATGTATTTGAATTATATTTTTATTATTTATATAAATAAAATATAAGTATATATCTATCTATATTATATTTTTTGATATTTGTTTATTTTAGTGTGTATATATAGCATGTATTAGTAGGTTTTGTACCGCATTCGTTGTTCTCTGTTTCCCAAAGGTTGACTGGCAGAGAATACTTTTAGTATTAAGTCCGCCTTGTATATTTTACTGTGTGTATTTTGTACAAAAGTTAAATAAAATAAAATAAAAATAAATAAGAAAACTACAAATTTTTGCTGAGCCCACCCCCCAACACCCCTCCATGGCGACGTCTTTGGAGACATTGATATGGCTAAAGATGATGATAGAAACACCCAGACCCAAGACGGAATGTATTGTACAAAAAAAAATGTTTGTTTTATTTCCACATCGGGGTAATTATTAGCCTTCATTGACACCCTGATATGTTAAGTGGTGATAAGGCTGTAGGTGGAAGCGCACTTCTCCCGGAATCCTCAATCACTGATGAACTGGCTATCTTATCTCTAACTGCCGGGACACAATAATGCTGAAAACATCATTGTTCTGGCGTCAGACTTAGATAACATTACGGTAGCTAGCCCCGCCAGGCGGGGTTTTAACAAGCGCTACCACCAACCAAACCGAATACAATATGTGTGTACCCCCATTGAGAATCGAAACCGGGACTTCTGGGTTTGATACTGGTGGTGTGTACCACTAGACCACAGTTTTGTATTTAATTGAACCCGTGACCTCTAAGCAAAAGTCAAGTATTCCTACCTAGGTCAATTATGTACCGTAATAAAAGTAAAACTAATTATAATTAAACATGACATCCAACCAATGTTTTTTTATCCTCCGACTTATTTGAAAACAAATGCTCCTTTTATATCAAAACATTATTTCATTACCAAATAATACTTTACATTAAATCATAGAAAATTGAATTTTATTACCTTCAAATTAAAGTTTATGGCGAATGCAAACACATATTGGTGTTTAAGCTTGATGTCTGTCGGATAAAATGCTTCGAAGCATTTTAAAATTCACTCATACTGTGTTAAGTACTTTTTTGCCGAGTTCATTTTATAGACTGTTTAATTTATGGTAAATAAAGGTTCTTTTTCCGCCGGTACTTTATGGCATTCAAATAATTTAGTTCTGCCATTCATTGAGTTAAGAGTTTTCCCTTTTTTGCAAATAACTGAAAAAAACTTAAGTACTTTATTTCTCTATTTGAGACAAAAATAATTATTTCAGAATGTGCAACATTTATGTCAAGAAAAATGTTTACACAACTATTTTGACTTTCTTTCTTAAGGCTTTTTTTCGACTTTTCGAGATTCGTACTCAAATTCTGACTTTTTTTAGAAATAGCTTAGTATTTAACTGATCACCAATCTAACCTAATCTAACCTAAAAAAATACTGAAATGGACACCAAAAAGTAGTATTTTTTGTGGTGCAATATTCCTTCAGAAATCTATTTTCTCTTGACATTTAAAAACTCCACGCCTATCAATAAGTATTTTAAAATTATCTTTCTTTTTGACAATTTGGAACTTGATTTTCATGTTTTTTTTCTTTGTTTCATAAAAGAATGAATAGTTAGGTACCTACTTACATTAATTTGTAAGCAATGACACGTTAGATTCTCATTTTCAACACGCCATTCAATACAAAACGTTATAAGTAATTGTCAAAGCGCTTAGTTACAATCTTTACGATTTCGCACAAGCATAAATTTCAAAGAGTTCCTTTATCTAAACTGCGAAAAGCTATTACCAATTGTCATATCGTATTTTAATTTTCACAACACATTCACTCATGAAACACGAAAACAGTCGAATTAAAGTTCAAATTATTACGTACAAATTCCATTATGCAAGAAAAAGTAACATGTAAATTTTACTTTAACAGTAGCCGTCGATTAAAAATGGACTTTTTTGTTAATACAAATAAGGATTGATGTTAATTGGATTTCACGCTGGCTTATGAGATGTTTTGAAGTTTCCTTTTTTAACTCGGTTGCCAATAAAGATGTAAATGCATTAATTTTTTACTCGGATGGCCTAGCGTATTACTTATATCGTTGGAATGAAAAATTCTTAACGCAGTTTTATAGTGTTTTTTTCAAGCAAGTATTAAGATATCTAATCAATTTCACTCGATACGAGCTTGAAATTTACGATAAGGTAGGTAGGTACTTTTGTTTTTAAGTTATGCGTGAGGTCTAAATTTTTTATGTAACTAAGTACTTTAACCATTATAAACAAGTAGGTACCTACATAGCGCAAACATATTACCAAATTTTGTACAATAAAAACGATTGAAAAATGATCCCTCAAATAATAGCTGAATTCTAATCCAGAATCGCTTTTAATAAAAATGAGTACCTAGCTATTTTACGCTGTACAATAAAATACTCAATAGGTAGGTATTTAAAAACATAACAGAGTAGTATTTCAGTTGCTAGTATTGGAGGAAGCATTGTTTAATTCAAAAAAGGAAAAATTAAATAAAACAAGTTGAATGCGAAAAAAAACGATTTAAATCTATTTTCAAAAAGTTTGAACCAAGTTTGAACACAACTCGATTGGTAAGAAAATCCAATAGTTTCACAACATTAGTTTTAAATATCGAATGGGAAAACGCTCTTAGAGAGAGCGTGACAAAATAAAAACATTTCAAAGCGAAACCTACAAAACTTTATTTTAAAATTTCGCTTTTTTTAACCGGTAAAAACGCTCTTCGCCATGTTCTGACGTCATAAAATTTGTAACCAACCACTTGACAGTGTTGACAGTGTCAAGTGGTTGTTAACTTACCTTAGGGTAGTTCCACTTATCAAAGATCTTTGTTCAATATGAATTTGATCAAAAAAATTGGATGACTTTGACGTTCAGTTTTATACATTCAACATCCAATTTCTTTAATCACATGTATATTGGACAAAGATCTTTGATAAGTGGAATAAACCCTTACTAATATGTAGCAAAAGTGAAAGTGACGTTTATTTGTTCACAAATTTAGAAATCCAATGACGTCACAACATGGACGATAGTGTTTTCATCAGTTCAAATAAAAAAATATATTTTTCAAATTATTTTTACTTATCCATCTTGTACTTTTATTTCATGATATCGCTATATTCCATTTTTCTAAGCCAAATACTAAAGGAAATATTCATTCGATGTAGGTATCAATTAAGTATGAGTAAAGTAGCCTTTCCTAAAATGCATTTTATTGTTGATTGTACCACTCTACCTACCAAAAATAAGCTCATAAGTACTAGGGTATCAGATGGGAATAAAATATTAATATTTATTCTTGGAATAAAAAATAATTAAAAATAAAACCGATCCACCAGGGGATCGGTTGCAGGGGATCGGATGGGAATAACTCCTTATTTTTACCCGACTGCGACAGAAGGAGGGTACCCGACTGGGAAAAAATAACCACTAAAAAGGGAAAAACAAGCTTTTTAATTTCCCATTGCCGTTAGGGGACTGATCGGTGAAACGCTTTATAATTTAATTAAAGGGGGACCTTTGTTTTTTGTGACTGCTGTTTTTTGTTTATTTTTTAAATAATTATGTTTTCGTTACATTAAAGTACTTAGGAACCTACCTACCAACATTAATTTGTTAGCAATTTTAAATTCAGACCACGTAAATTCATGTCAACTTCAATGGTTGTCAGACTATAGACACGAATGATGCACGATTGTCACTTATCTACAGTAGAGTAGGCCCTCTGTTCCACAAGAATAGTTTTAAATATCGAATGGAAAACCATAGCCAACGTAAACAAGCGCGTTGCGATCGGCAAACCGTTGAATTTTCCCTTGGCATGGCGGCGGCCGGTTTTTACTAGCTTTCCTACCTACTAAGGTCCGGTTGCTCGTACATTTAACTTTTGTCAAAATTGACAAAAGTTAAAATTTAACTGATGTCAATTTTGACATCGGTAAAAGAAAAATACGTTGGTTATCTTAGGGTTAATAGTGTTGTCTGTACTATTTTATTAACCTTCCCTTAATTACTAATGTCAAAATTTAAACCATCCCTACCCTGTCGGTTATTTTGACCGCCGTTAGATCTGTAATTTGACTACTCGTTAAAGTAACCGCTGCTTCAACAACGCTTTTTTAAATTTGACCGCCGGTTAATTTTACTTTAACCATAATTTAACCCTAACCAAGCTTCGAGCAACCGGACCTTAGTCATGCGGCGAAACCTGTAATGTAACCATGACGATGGCGAAATAAAGAATAAATTGCGCATTTTAAATTAAGGCGCTACTCGGAAAAAATATGGACTTTTAAATATAAAACTTTAGGACGGTTAGAGAGAGTTGTTATAAATCTGGTAAAAAGATATATATTTCTTCATACCTTTATCTAGAATCGTATAGTTTTAGAAACACGATTTTATGATTTTGCCTCGACACTTTTTATTTTCGAAAATACCTCTAAAAAATACGAAATATCAAGATTATTCTTAAATGGGGTAACATATACTATTGAAAATTGGTTTAATTAGTGGACACCGATCGTATAGAAGCATTTTTTAAAAATCGCTATAGTTTCTTAATACGAAGTGATTTTGTGTTTTTTTTGCGTAATCTGCAAAATCTGTCTCGCTCCCGCGCGCGTCGTTTTCTCATTGCTATCTCGCTTTAGCATAATTTTTCCGAGTATCGCCTTAAGAATGGAGGATGTTTAAGATTATTTCCTTTGACAAGTGAAATTAAAAAATGATAATTTGAGTGGAGAACAAAAGAAAATGGGCTGGTAACGTTTGATTTAAATTGAAAATGTAGGATCTTGAGTCTCGATGAATAAAATTTAAAAAAGGTTTGTACCTACATAATTAAGAAAAATTAAAAAAAAAAACGTTTGAATTAAGAACATTCAATAAATGTGACATTTGGTTTTAACCAAAAAAAAAACAACGGGTTGCACTCCGGGAGTGCCGTGCAATCCCGCTTCCTAGACTTTTCACAATAAAAGGAATTAGACAAGAAAAAATACAGACTGGATTTGAACCGAGGTCTTCTGGCTTCAATGCCGCCCGTTTTCTAACTTGAGCTTTTTTTGAAATTTGCCTTCGTATTCTAAAGACATTGTAACAGTAGTTTTTCGATTAGGTCACGTGTCCGTTATACGAATTTTCGATCTGACGGTCACGTGTCCTGACGCGAGTTTTTCATTTTTTTACCAATCACAAAAGTGCACAACGCCGCTAAAGAAGTTTTCACTTCAAAAATGATTTTCGTCGCGCGCGTCTATTACTCGAAGTGAGCATAACTTCAATTAACTTAAGTAATTTTATGTACGATTGAATGTTAAATAAAGTATTTTAATAGAAGGCCGTAGGAAACACGACCGGTTGCGTTCGACAACAATTTTATTGACAGCTTAGTAAGAAACTAGAAAAACGCATTTGAATTTTAATGCAACTTTGAGAAAAATAACTTCCTTACGTTTTAGTTGAAGGTTGATATCAAACTGAAATCTTATAGGAATACTTATGTATAAAGTATTTTTGAACTGAAAACTTCTTTAGCACTTTCTGTGATGGGTAAAAAATGTTAAACTCGCTTCAGGATCACGTGACCGTCAGATCGAAAATTCGTAAGACGGACACGTGACCTGATCGAAAAACTGTTAAAGTTTCCAAAGTTGTGATTGCTCAGTTAAAAAACGGGCGGCATTGAAGCCAGAAGACCTTGGTTCAAATCTAGTCTGTATTTTTTTCTTATTGTTTTGTCAAATTCAATTTTTTTGGTGAAAAGGCCCTTGTCACTCTTCTGCGGGCGGTAGGCTGGTTTTCAACCATTATTAATCAATTCAACCATAATTTAAAATCTTAATATAGCTAAGTCTTTCTAACCCACCATAGCATGGCGACCCTACACCATTACCATACAATGGAAGCCTCACACGTCCTTGACTCTTCTATCTATTATCATTTGCCTTCCCATTTTGTGTTCATTTAAAACGCAAACTCTTAGTACTACTACAGACATTGTAATTCATCTTGACTTTATAACATCTTAATGTGATTTACATATCATTTGCCCTCGATGGCGTTCTTTAAATAAATAAAAAAGCACCAAACAGTAACGTTTTGTCCCTCTATCGTATAAAAGTCATGGTATAATTGCTTTCCTATTTCGTGTTCATTTGTAACGCAATTTCTTAGTACTAATACAGAAATTGTGATGCATTATCCTACTAATATTATAAATGTGAAAGTTTAGATGTTTGGATGTTTGTTACTCAATCACGCCAAAACGACTGAACGGATTTGGCTGAAATTTAGGACACAGATACTTTATAGCCTGGAGAGGAACATAGGCTACTTTTTATCCCGGAAAAACATCCCATTCCCGCGGGATAACGTCGTGTAGTCCACGCGGGCGAAGCCGCGGGCGGAAAGCTAGTACTTTATAAAATGTTATTTATGAAAAAAAATACTTTATTGCATTCACAATGCAATTTTTATTATTGATAAATTAAAAATGAAGTAGGTATTTAGAAAAAATCGACGTTTTTATCTCAATACAAGCTAACCCGGCGCGATTTCGTTCGCGTGGCCCCTACCGCTACTCAATCCCTATCTTACCCTCTTTCCCCTATTTTCTCACCTTTTAAACCTTTCCTGGACTTCCACGAATATTTCAAGACAATAACGAATAGCGATTAATTTATATATATATATATATACATATATATATATATATATATAAATATGTCGCAGGGATATTGTCAAAGTCGTGATATTATAATTCCACTAGTGAAATTATAATGTCACGTGTTATTATAATTCCACTAGTTAAATTATGAATAGACAGTATTTTTGTATCAATTTAAAAAAAAAACACGAAATTTAAGGCAATCGCTTCGCTGCGCTTCGCGATCGCCTTAAATTTCTAACCTATCACGTGTTTTACAGGACTTCCGAGGCTCGCAGCCGTGTGCATACTGTCTCGTACTGTCTATTCATAATATCACTTGAAATTATAATTTCGCTAGTGGAATTATAATATCACGACTTTGACAAAATCCCTGCGACATATAGATTCCCATCGGTACGAGAACCACGCGGGTGAAAACGCGGGGGGCCGCTAGTTATGATATACTTTGCACTTAACGAACCCTCAAAATGACTTATAAAAAAATCTTAAACATTTTAGCATCCTTATATTATTATCAGATCAGCTCGTTCTTTTCAAACCCTGTTCTTTTAACAATCAATAAATTACCTAACTGTTCTTATATAGTAGGTATAGTTCTTTAACATTTATAAAATAAAGTTGGTACCTAATATATTCTATTATACTGTAAACTGACATTTTATCGGATTCCTACGCCATAATAGAACAAATTTAATAGCGCTAAATGTAAAATGAATGGCGCCAATTGTTTGACATAAAAGGCAAATGGCGCGAAATTGTGACATTTTGCGTCTTTGGTCCCATTTTTATTTGCTCTAATAAAAAGTTTAACAGGTCTTCTTAAAATGGAAACAACAAAAAATTACGAACATTTGAAATACTTAAACAAGTTTTTTAAAGAGCTTTTGAATTATATTTCTAAACTTTAATCTACCTAATTTAAAGTTTTTATCATATTTACCAGCTAACTGGGTCCAACTGCTTACCGTATCTTCCGAAGCGCGGAGGAGCTCGAGTTATTAAAGGATCCCGAACCTATAGTTATAAAAATGCGGTTTCGGTCAAATGTCCATGATATTTTGTTTCAATAAATATATGTGGATTAGAAATTACTAAAGTCTGACGACGCACACGGGCCACTAAAAAACACCGCCTCCGCCGACCTCTATCCTGTCGTTGTCACACTGTCGCGGCGTCCAGCCTCCTTCGACTAATGACTGACAGACTGACAGACATAATTATATGGCAGATGATGACAGGGATGACTGACGGACAGATGACAATCGATCGACAAACGGAACGGACGGACCTGAACCCTGAAGTCTTGGAGACGACCCGCAGACATACATCTGACTCGCAGACCGACAACTGCGACCGAATAAAGTGGTCCTTCGAGCCGGATAACATACAACTGACTCGCAGACCGACAACTGCGACCGAATAAAGTGGTCCTTCGAGCCGGATAACATGGAAGTGACTCGCAGATCGACAACTGCGACCGAATAAAGTGGTCCTTTGAGCCGGCTAACATACAACTGACTCGCAGACCGACAACTGCGACCGAATACATACATAAACGCAGACGCCGGTAGTCGTCACCTTGTTCCTTCTTCTAGTTTCAAGTGGCGTCTTTTGTAGCTCGTGTACGAAGACAGTAATACTTTACAAATCAGTCGAAACCCAAAACGAACTCGGAAACAGTGGTTGCACCCAGACTTTTGATCTGGGGCTTGATTCTCACGCATTCGAATTTTTTCAGCGTGATAATTCGTATAAAGTCCATTCGCTTAGATAGTGTCGCCCTTTTATCTCGCCGCCTTGGCACGTGCCGCTTCTTTTCAAAGGATGCCGCCGCATAAACAAAAGAAGCCGCGTGCGGCGTACACCCGCAAATGGAATTGGATTTTGGGATTCGGCATTTTATTAAATTATATTTTCTTAAATAATCTATGTTTATTATAAATACAAGTGGTAACGACAGTTGTGACTTGTGACAATTCGAGCGATGATGAGAAATCATAATAATCATATAAAAATTTATAATAATTATTATTATTTGTAAATCACTTATTTAACTTCCTTTTATATAAAAATATCCAAATTTTCATTAAAATTGACTTTGGTACCCAACTTGAGTGTATTATTTTATACCTGCATTTTATAGCAAGAGCCACAATGCCGTGCGGGTGAACCGACACTATCTAACCGAACGGACTATACGAACATTTTGTTTGTGGTTTCTATTGAAAAGTTAGAACGTTTCAAACAAACTAAGCTGTCCCACATGTCAACAAATTCATTTTGACAGCTAAGTTCGTATACGAACATCGATTGGTCCGTACGTTCGACTGGTTTTCGATCGAACTTTTTCGATTGTGAAATTCTGACAATACACAAACTGTGTTATATTTGAATTTCGAGCTTAAAAAAGTGAACTTTTCTCGATTGATTGAGTTTTTGTATTGTCAGAATTTCACAATCGAAAAAGTTCGAGCGAAAACCAGTCGAACGCTACGAGTGTTAGAAACCAATAGATGTTCGTATACGAACTTAGCTGTCAAAATGAATTTGTTGACATGTGGGACAGCTTAGTTTGTTTGAAAAGTTCTCAGAGGTTCTAACTTTTCAATAGAAACCACAAACAAAATGTTCGACATACGAATTACCACACTGAAAAAGTTCGAATGCCTGAGAATCGGGCCCCTGGACACTGAAATAAAAAGTCCAGAACATTTTACTGAAACCTCATTTTCCTAACTACAAGTTCGGGGTAATTTTTGAACGCCCATCCCATGGCCGACCATTGCGAAACATGCTTAACTTCAACGATCCCGCGGCGCCACGGACCGTTTTAAAATATATTTCTTAAAATAACATACAAAGATGTTATTTTAAGAAATATATATTAAAACGGCATTTAAACGCAGTTAACCATAGACAACTTTACAAGAAACAAGCTCTCGATATTTGCCAAGCGTATCGATCGGTCGATCGATCAAAAATCAGGTCGTTTCGCATCGAACCCGGGACCGAGTTATAGCAGTTATTAACTACGGGATATTATTGCAGATAACGTGGGTAAAAGTCTAGATTTAGCCTTCTTATTGAGTCTGGGCTGTAGCTGTTGAATCTAAGTTGGTCATCCAGTTTTAATAATGAAGAAATAAGTACTTATAAGTTCATATCTGTCTTATCCACAACGGGGTAGCACTTATCCTTCATCACACCTGATGTTAAGTGAAAGCCTGAAGGTGGTAGTGCACTACTCCCGGAATCCACTACCACTGAGGAACTGGCTATCTTATCTCTAACTGTCGGAACACAACAATGCTTAAAAGATCGTTGTCTATGGCGTCGGACTTAGTATAAAACGGTGTGGTGGCAGCTAGCCAGGCGGACTAAGAACAAGTCCTACTCAAGACATGTCAGGTAACTTCTTCTTGAAAATGAAATACCAAGCTAATGAAAAACAAGTACTGGGATCTGAAAAAATGCTGTTTTAATATTGTTTTTCACTCTTTAGGGTGTTTTTATGACCCATTTATTTATGTAAACATAGCACTGAGCGATTTTTATCGCTCTCCCGAACATTTGTTTGTACTTACGCCGACCGTATTTACATTTATGAGAAACTACTAAAAAACAGATTATCTCTTCCATACTAATATTAAAAAGAGGAATGATATTTTGATTGATTGTTTTTAATGTATAAACTCATAAACTACTGAACCGATTTTGAAAGTTCTTTCACCAGTAGAAAGCTACATTCTTCCTGAGTGACATAGGCTATATTTGATCCGATATTTCCACAGGAACTGGTACCAAGTGGGTGAAACCGTGGAAAGCCACTAGTGAATAAATAAAAGCTTATATTTGATTACAGTTGTAGTTACTAGTAGTTATTATCAGCCATTTAATGTCCCCACTGCTGGGCTACTGGTCTTTCTTATGGATGGATAAGGAGAATGGGCCATGACCCACCACGCGGGCCCAATTCAGGGGCCGTACCGGCGAACGCTCCGAAATTCGGAAATCTGTCGGGCTTCAAATTAAATCGAGCCCAAATCAGGCCAAAATGGCAAACAACGATTCAGGATGTCCCAGGAACATCGATATCTTCCAAATAACTTCGGCAGATAGTACAATAAGAAATTACGTACTTCGATATAATTGTTTTAAATTGAAGCCCAGCAGATTTCCGAAGTTCGGCATGTTCGCCGGTAGGGCCCCTGGTTGGTAGGTATTAACGACTGCTAATGCAGCCGGGACCAACGGCTTAGCGTGCCTTCCGAAGCACGGAGGAGCTCGAGATGAAAGTTTTTGGTCACCCATCCCGTGACCGACCATTGCGAAAGTTGCTTAACCTCAACGATCGCAGGGCTCCTCAGTTACTATTAGTAAAAGGATTAAACTCGGTCCAGTACTAAGGTATCAACTGGGTACGATCTTATCTGCTATCCTGTTAAACTAGTTACGTCTGTCCAGCTTAGTTAAAACTGTATTAAATTATAAATAAAATTAATTGTAACGTTTCTGCGTCAACTTAGTCTATGCATCTATAACGACTGCGTAAGCTAAATTAATATTTGAAAAGCGAAAGTGTATTGTGTCTTTTACAAGCTTTTTATTAACTTGCCATGTTAGTTAGTTAGTATGTTAGGTTATTTAGTGGGGGACAAATCTTGCAAGCTTGATTTGACTCACTTCCCAGTGTCCGAAGGAGCTGAAATCTGAAATTTGCAACAGAGATAATCTATAGGCTGGATTAATAACACATTTAATACTTTTTATCCTGATATTCCCACGGGAACGGGGAATATGAAAATAAAGCAAGTGCTCTTTTTTTCTGCACATGGGTTCAGTACCTAACTCCTACAGGAACGGGAAGTACCTACACGTAGTATGTGAATATTAGTATATCAACAATATTAAAAACTAGACTATATATTAAAAAGAAGAAGAATATTAAAAAGGGACCCGATTAAATCAAACTTGGCTATCCTCTATTTATTAAACTTACAACTTTCAAGTTAGGTACCGATCCACCGGCAATAACTTAGATATAACTTAACTTGTGAACTAACTACAATTATCGGTTTTAATTAAAACCCGTAATTATAAGATAACTTACTGTAGAATTTTATATTCCTGTGCGGAACTTGCAGGACATGTTTTTTTAAATATATTTGTGAACAACATTTTAAAGTTACTATTTAATAGGGCCTATGCAGGAAAAAGGGGTCGAGCATAGACTATGCTCGACCCCTTTTTCTTGCATAGGTTTTCGTTTCGTTCGGTTTCTTTTTTAAATTCCTTACTAGTATTATAAATGTGTTTGCCCGTCATTCACGTCAAAACCGAGCAACAGGGGGGTAATTGTCTAATTCAACATCAATCGCAATCGCTTTCAGTTTGATATCCATCATGCATCCATCACTTGTTGTTGAAGAAAGTTGACAAAGTTTTAGTTGTCAAAAGCAGCAATGGCCGTGCAATATCTTTCAATCTGAATGCGATTGCGATAGATGTTGAGTTAGACAATTACCCCCCTGATCGGCGTGAGTTTGGAAGGTGGAGAGTGAGTGACATAATAGGCTACTTTTATATCGGAAAAATCATATTTCCGCGGGATAACGTCGTGTGGTTTTACCCGCGTGATGCTCATTCCCGTGGGAATATCTGGATAAAAAATAGCCTTTAGCACTCAGAAATAATGAAGCTCTCTACTGATACAAGAATTTTAAAAATCAGTTAAGTAGGTAGTTTTTAATTTCATTACAAACAATACAAACAAATATCAAATCTTTCCGCTAAGTATACAGGGCGTCCCAAAATTAACTCACATGGAGGGAAAGTACCTTAAATACTGAAGATATAAAATTTTACTGAAAGGAGACTTCATTTTTATTTTAAAAAGAAAACGAACTGCATTCACCGACAGCACTAACTACAAGCACACTCCCCCGGATTCGGCCGAACGTCGAGCTGTCGCTACGGTGGCGCCACCTGCCGGTAGCTCGTTAACATTTCACTACTGAACCAACTGGATCAAATAGGTACAGTCGCTTAGAATAACCGGTAGAAAATACTAGTACTAATGATATTCCAATTTATTCTTTTATCCGTAAAGGGGTAGCACTTAGCCTTCATCACTCCTGTCTGCCTAGCATAAACATCATTATATTACGCGATATGATATAGCATAGCACGTCATGCTGTCTTGCTTACACTTTAGTGGGGTAAGCAAGACAGCATGACGTGCTATATCATATAGCATGATAAAAGCCGCTCATGCTAGGCCGGCTGATGTTAAGAGGCGATAAGGCTGAAGGTGGAAGCTTTTTCGCTTCCTCTAACCCACTATCCCGCAAACCCAAATCCGTCCTGAATGACCCGCCCGATAAGCTCACGGCCGACCTGACCCGCCTATTGGAGGCTCAGGAAGCCGCTGTAGCCCTCACTCCTCAGGACCCTTCCGGTCAACCCCCAGTAATTTCACAGGACCCTTCAGGTCACCCCCAGTCCTCTCAATCGGCGGTCACCCCTTCTGGGAGCCAGTCGATCTAACTTCATTCATTTCACTTTACTTTGTTTTATACGATTTTATTTTTACCATATTTCAATTCATTTCATTGCCGACCCGCCCGCCTTGGGCGTCGGTATTTTTGTTTTTGATTTCAGATATGACCAGTCACCTCCTTTGGATGCTGGTCATCCTCAGTGTGCACTTCGCCTAGGCGGGTGACGCCCTGCGCCACGGCCCTCCAGGGACGTGGTCGCCACAGATATGCTGAAATACCCGTCCAGGTAACAGCAGTTTTCAGGCAGTGTTTAGTCGGTAAGAGTCCGACATAACCATTACAGCCGGCTGTAATGGTATCCATGAGGATTCACTGCCTCCTTCCCCCGTAGTCCGGAAGGTTGCCGGATGAGCGATTGTTTCAATAGGAAACGATCGGTCGTTCGACGCAAAAAAAAAAAAAAAAAGGAAGCGCACTACTCCCGAAATCCTCGATAACTGAGGAACTGGCCATCTTATCTCCAACTGCCGGAACACAATTAAGCTGAAAACATCATTGTTATGGCGTCAGACTTAGATAAGACGGTGTTAGCTAGCCAGGCGGACTAAGAACAAGTTCTACCACCAACCTCTGAGCCTGAAATCGGTGGTGTGAACGACTAGATCACAGACGCAGTAGAGATAAGATAAAAAGTAAAGTAAAGTAAAGTAAAGTAATCGTTTATTCGGTGTTCGGTATCTAATCATCTATCTCGACATATACTAGAGGCTCCCCCCTGTTTAACCCACGTGGTACCTACCCCTTCCCGATGGAATATCGGGATAAAGTATAACCTATGTCACTCTGTTATTCTTCTTCTATTTTTTTAGCCAGGTACCCACTTGGGCGTCTCTAGAATAACCTACCAAAGTTTCATCACAATCCGGTCAATTGCTTCGGAATGCATAGAGAACAAACATACAAACAAGTAAGTATTTAGATAACTTTGTGTTTTTTTTCATATAATATTATACTAGCCTTCCGTGTGGATAACACTACATTATCCCGCGGAAATGTGAAATTTTCCGACACAAAAAGTGGTCTATCTATGTCACTCTCCAGCTCCAAAACTATTCCCCTATGCCCAACGATAAAATCGCGTCGATACACATACAGAAAAAATAATTTATATAATAACAACAAAATCACGTAAAGCCTATCTATCTATGGTATGGCCCGAAACGGCCCCCAGACGCAGCATTTAACAACAAACAATTTAAACCAAGTGAGACATTAATAATATTATTATGGATAATTTAAACCACTTTTCGCAGCCTCTGTACGCAAGTTACTTGTTTCCACAAACATACCTCTAAGGCTTAGTGCAGGAGGCGTAACGTTTTATTCACTTTGATATTTATTCACCATTCTCTCGCTTAATGCTTGTATTGCATTCGTAATAAAATCATTTTCAAAATGTACTTTTATATTTTCTCTTTAAAAAAAACTTTTTGGTAGAAAGAATGTGAAAAAACCATCAGGTTTTCTTTATCCTTGTTTGTATTATTTCACTGAGTTAATTTGTACTTGTTATTTTTTGCTTGGCGCCGACTTCAGGCAGATCAGTCTAAGTTCCAAGAATAGTTAAGAAAGTCGCGCAATATTTTTCGTTTTAAGTGTTTTTATGTATAGGTTGTCAAATTTTGTTTGAAGTTTTTTTAAGGCGGTTTTATAAAAAAAAAGTTTTTATTTGATATTAACATTATTTTGATCTTGAATCTATGTTCATTTACCATAAATGTTTAATTACGAAGTGCCCGTTGATGAGACAAATATGGGTTTTTTATGATAAGTAATGTTTAACTTCATAAGTTTTGGACAATTAGGTACTTTTCAATACCAACTTCACGAACTTTATTGTATTCCATAATAATAATAACTTTTATAAGAAAAATCAAGAACGATGACGTGGTAGTTTTGTTTATTTTATTTGTGAGCTAGTATTAGTAATGAAATTTTGTTCTTTTTAAGGACAGGCAAAGACATTAAGCAAATAGTTATATTTTTTTTAAAGTATAGTTAAATCCGAGAACAGACTAAACTCTTGCGACCTAAATACTTTAAAAAAATCTATTTTCAAATACGTTACGTTCCATTCCACGTTCGTTAACAATTGTCGTTAATTGTTTCACAGTTTATCTAAAACAATTGTAATAGATGTCCCCACTCAATGATTACTAATTGTTGAGCAATTGGGAACAATTTCCCAATTTACTTGCAAGCTTCAAACGCTCGTCACCTAGTTCGATGATTGCTTTAACTATTTTTATGTTGGTAGTTAATGGTAACCTTGTTCGGAATTTATGCGTTAACCCATATTTTGACGGATATCCGTTTTGGAAAGGATTGTTTTGGCTTTTTGTATATTATGTACTAAAAAATATGAAACTTTACAGGAAAATTTGGTATAACTTTACTAGCCTATGATTTTAAATTAAGACTTAATATTTTTTTTTAAGATGAAACAGCCATTTAATTAAGATTTTAAATTTATGCATTCACAATGCCATTCTATAAGTACATTTTCCATATTCTTTAAGTATTCTATAAGTAAATATTATTTTAATTTGAAAGATATAATTTGACATAAAATTAGATTTTCGCTCAATATATTTGCATACCAATACGATTGTTGACAGTGTTCCAATATTTTAAAATTGATAGCTTGCCATACGAGACATAACGATCGCATCGCGTGTTCTAAAAGTATTATCTATATTTTTTCGTTCACAACACTGATGCACGACGCGTCATTCTAAGAAGCTTTCTTCATCTCGCAATCAGAAATATCATGAAACTGAATCTAAAGTAGGTATTACCCAAGTATGTTGGAAGTGGTAATAAATTAACATATTTTCCTGTTAGTTTTTTTTTCAAAGTTATATCAAGGGTACCTGAATCGGTGAATCTCTACATAGTAACTATAAAAGAAAGTCGTCTCCCCGCTGTTTGTACGCTTAGATTTTTTTTGTACACAACACTGATTCACGAGACTCTTCATTCTCAGAAGCTTACCTACTTCATCTCACAATCAGAACTACTTATCATGAAACTAAATCTTATTTACTTAAGTTGGTTGGAATTGGTAATAAAATAAGTTTTCCTGTTGGTTTTGTTTTCAAAGTTATATCAAGGTATAGGCAAAGAATATATATGTTGCAGGCGGATGGTTAATTACGGCAGCATGTACCCCTCGGAAGTCCTGTAGAACACGTGATAGGATGGAAATTTAAGGCGATCGCGAAGCGCAGCGAAGCGATCGTCTTAAATTTCGTGGTTATTTTTTTGTGGCTCCGTCAACTTTTGGAAAGATAAAATAGCTTATGGAAAAAATGATCGGCCTAGGCGTTTAATTGAATGTCGGATTCAACCAGTTGGCTGCGACATATACATTGTATCGGTAAATCTCTACATAGTACAAAAGAAAGTCGTTTCCCGCCGTTTACGCCTATAATATATCTCTCAAACTACGCGACGGATTTGAATGCGGTTTTCATTAATATTCGCAGTGACTCTAGAGTCTAGAGTATTTTTTTATTGTCTTTTCATCTATAATAATTAGGTATTTATCTTTAATCTTTAATCCATACTAATATAATAATTATGAAAGTATGTTTGTTTATTTGTTCGTCTTTTACGTCAAAACGGAGTAACGGATTAAGGTGATTTTTGGTATGGATATAGTTTGGAAGCTGGAGAGTGACATAGGATACCTTTTAAAAATATCACATTCCCGCAGGATAGACGCGAGCAAGCCGCGGGCGGAAAGCTAGTAATATCATAGTTACGTCAAAAACGTGACAAATTTTATCTTAACGTAAACAAGACATCTTCAATTGACGCACAAACGTTTTATTGTCAATGTTTGTCAAGACTTTCCAACGAAAACTTCTCTAACAAGATATTCCTTTGACCTGCGTAGCGTACTAATAACCTCAGCGGCGACATTCAAAGTATTGCCCGTATCTAAAGAGGTTAAAGTACATACAATAGAATAGCCAATGGCGCTACCGTCAAAACGCACAGTCACTTATTCAAACGTTAAGAAAAATGACTTTCGTATTTCAAAATCACGCCCGCGATTGGCTGTCAAACTTTAACACACAACCAATGGCCGCTCGTCAACTGTCGTGACTTTGCGTTTTAGAACAATTGTCTTAAAAAACGTTGAGAAGAAAAAAATGGCTTCCGAAAAGGTGGCATAGCTCCTGTCTCTTTTTTCTTTTTGATTGTGCACTTCGCGCCTTTGTGACTCATTGACGGCTGTCGAAACGTCAGTAGTTTTTTAGGTTATAGCGTTAGTAATGAAAGGATTCCGAAATGTGGTATGGAAAAACCTATTACAAAATAAAGTTATAAGTACCTACATTTTTATCGTGCTGAAAATATATTTGTGATTTCATCACAAAATAAGAAGTAAGACTGGGAATAGAATAGATACTTATCTATACCTTTATATATTTTTGTATATTTAAATTTAATTCAATCTTTTCATTCAATACTTCTTATTCAGTAGTATAAGAACTACCTTGGATACCGATTCCTAGCCGTATCTCACTTCAATCCTACTTAGCGAAGCGGCGCGGAGTAAAAAACAGTTTTCCCGCCACCATGCGAATCATAGACAACTCCACATTTTCAACGCCACAGGACAGACCAGCAAAGAGTGCCAGACACGGTACGATAAAAAGTTATTGGAAATCTGAACATTCAATTGAATACCTACATCTTTTAGTATACATATAAGTATAGTTCCTTGGATACCGATCCCTTTAAGCCGTATGACGCATTTCAATGCAAAGCCTGCCAAGAGGCATAGATTAAAATCACTTTTCCCGCCACCGTGCGAATCATAGACAACTCCTCATTTTTCTAACGCCACAGAACAACTAAGAGTGCCACACACGGTACGATGCCGGCGTTCGGTAGAAAAAATACATCTCATTTTACGTCAGGGACGATGATGATGGATGGATGGATGGACTACTGGCGTAATTCGAATTGCCTCGTAAGCTGTGACGAATGTGGAAATGCGTTTGGTATGGGAATAAAACGCGGCGAACTGTAGAGCTACGAGAGTAGGTATGTACTTATATGACGAAAAAGGTAAGGTTTTTGTAAGGAGTAGTGTAGATAAATAACTAGAGATTTAAAACTATAAATATTAATACTACTTTTGATCGAAATTATTATAGACAAGGTTTTATTATACGGGTCTGTGTCTTTATTGGGTTAAAATGCCTTTACCCATACCCATACTTTTACCTATAGGTATTTTTATTAGGATATACCGAAGCCCATTGCCTTTTTCCATAAACATCGGGGCTACTGTCACAAACATAAATACTAAAGGGGCGAGTATAGGATAAAATTATGTAAATCTAGAAAGACTAAATTATAGTGTTGTGTAAACTTTTATTTTATCGTTTATAAATAAATAAATATAGAAAGGAAAAAAGGCCGAGCTACCAAATGAGAAAAATCTTTACATCCGTAATATTGAATTAATTCAATTCACAGCAAATAAGAAGAGGAAAATCTTAAAAAAACATCTCAATGAAATTCTACAAAATCAGTATGCAAGCTTAATTAAAGATAATTAAGACAATTACCCAACAAATCTCATTTAAGTTTACCATAAAACAAATAAGGTATCCGACCTTATTCTAAAGAAAGAAAGAAAATTGCAATCACTATCGACAACGTATCAAATGTGACACTTAGTCCACCTTAAGTCCTTCGTAATAAGAGCTATTTTTAAGTGATAATAAAATTGACTTCATAATAATAGAAACGAAGAAAACAATAGCTCATAAACAGCACCTTAAGACAAATACCATGATTTATTAGCTGTCGCAAAAAGAAAACGATTTCAAAGCAAATTAAACCTTATGTAAAGAGTAATAGTGAATGAATTACAGTTGCAATGAAAATCTCCTTAATGAAGTTCTAGGTTCTAAGCAAGTTGCGCTAAGACATAGGGTTTTTTTAAATAAAAAAAACCGCCCGGAATAGTCGGTGTGTTCTATTCCGCTTTTTACGATTTGAAGTGGAATCAAATCAAGGAGCGTTATTTAGGGGTGGGGCAAGGGTTCAGAGATGTCGATAGAAAGTTATTTTAGGGATTTTTATCGCGGTTCAAAACATTTTCAGTGTTGAAGAAGTCTAAGATGCTTAATTTTTTTTTTCACGTGTTAGGTATTACATCAAATTCTTTTGTATTTTAAGTAATTTTTTTTGCAAAGCTATATTGCCTTTACTCTGAAAAAAAAAATTCAAGCTCTTTATAATATTTATAGTGTTTTTTTCTTTAAAATAAAAAAAAACTTTTGCAATTCATTTATAATCTCGCTTTTCGTAATAGTGTTAATTCCCATGAAACCTTGAAAATAACAAAATTAAGTAAGGCCAGTTTAAATGTGAGTTTTCAGTAAGACATAACTGAAAACAGATATATTTAACCTGATTGCTACATGTTACAAATCTTATAACCCTGAAAACATACAAACATATCGATAAAACAAAATCGCCAACGTCCCAACACTAGCAAATATCGATGCGGGCTCATCAAAGAGCGGCTCACAGACAATAACTGAGAAATATTAAATTATAATAAAATTAACCTGGCCTTACTTTTTATACCGTTACCGTATGTAGCCGTAAGATCCGCTAGACATGACGTAGCACAAATTGAGTTTTTAGGTATGTAATGAAGAGTTTTTTTATGACGTAATGTAATTGAACTCGCATTATGAATGGTAGATTTTGACATACTTATTATTTTATTTAAGTGATGCATTTATACTACTGTTTTATTTTAACTGTGTTTAAAATTTGATCTGTGATATTTCAATACATTTTTTTTACTTTTATTCTACAAAAAATGTCACTGTATCATGTTTGTTTAACTGTAAATATTATATTATCATATTAGGTAATCAGTGGTTTAGCAAGCAAGTAATAGTACATTACAGCCGAGTACGGGAAGCTAGCAATGCAAATAGCTTCCAGAACAAGGCTTGTATAAAACTTTTCTCACGAAATGCGAGGAAATACAATTTTTTTGTTAACATGGAATGTTAACATTTTTCGGAGCATGAGTGAGAAAAATATATAGTTCTGATTGGGAATGTAATGCTAAAATATACTCGATCTGTATTTAAATAACGCCATGATTCTAACGCATTAATTTACTTACTTAAATATGAGTATATTCATCTCTTTTCTTATTAAGTAAGTATTTTATATTTTTATTTTGTAAATTTTTGTAAACAAAACTCATTGCTCAACAAGCTCCTAGCCATATCTACTCATGCTTAACACTTCGCCGCGTCCCACGGAACGTATGTAGTGACGATTATTCATTCTACACGGTGACACATGACGAATCAATCTGTTACGAACGAATCGAATCAGGCGGACGGTGTTTCCGAACGCGCAGGATTATTATACCATGTGTTCGATTCTGGTCTGTGGTTAGGAAGGCGGGAGCCTTATTTCCGTCTCTATGTCTATGGTGTTTTCTTTTTTGGCGGGAAATGTCATCTAAACGTAAAAGTTAGAGCGACTTAGCTTAATAAATTAAGTTATTTTATTTGTAAAATGACCTATATGTTTGTAATCATATGGTTTTAACCAAGCAACATATTAAAACAATAACATTCTATTATAACCTTAACACTTTTTTAAAATACTTTAAGTACTTATCTGAAAACGTAGCTTGAAAAAAAAAGTGTTGTCTGGCAATTATTGTTCCATTTATAAAAAATAAAATAAAAATAAAAGATTTTGCTGGCTTAGACGGTTGAGGGCAAAATTTCACGGATTAGATGTTTTCATCAAAAAACACTTACCTATTTTAGAGGCGTTTATTCTACAAAACTATTGCTGTATTTTTTACTAAATCGATTAATATCTACCTACCATAAATTAAAAATATCGTGACCTAAAAACAATAAAGCATACGACTTCCAAGAATACATTACGCCGAGCCATCAGTAAAGTAGACCATATTTTTTTCTTTATCAAATACTTTATAAAAAAAAAACTGAACAGACACTGCTTCGTCGTACGTAGTAATTATGTCACAAACCCAACAATTATACATCGAGTGTTGTATGCTCATGTATGTATGTACATTTTTATCTGCTAAATCTCAACACGTCTAAAATATACTCTAGCAGCATTGAAATAAAACAAAAAATCGTTAGCGAAATTTTTGAATGACTGTAAGCGGTTTATTACGGCACGTTACAATTAAAATTCGAGACGTTTTTGTTTTTTTTTTGTTTTTCATCTGTCACTAGTTTTAGTGCGCTGCCGTTTTTAGATAAGTATTTTGAGTAACTTTTTATTGTCTTTGGTCCAAAAAGCGAGGGAAATATGTCTCGTCTTTTTTTACAGCGAGCAACATCAATTTTCGAGTACTTACTATCAGTTTTTGAGATTAGTTAGCCAAGCACTTAATGTCACGGATAAGCATCGTACTAAAACAAAAGTTTTTAGTACGACTAAAAAAATAACACCCCGACATGGGACAAACAAACGAAAAATCACATGAATTTTGGTTGAAATTGAACTTTTATCCAGTTAATGTTTATGGTTCAAGAAACGGCAAAAATTTCTTATTTGCTTAATTTTGTTGAATAACGCCTCTAAATATTTCACAGTTCAGTGGCGGAGATAAAAATCAAAAAGGATTTGACGTAAAATAAATAAATGATTTATTATTGTTTTGTAACATTTCGGGATAACGCAGACTTTTAACCCGGCTAGCGTCCTACTTACGGGACGCCACATATCAAAAAATATTGACAAATCAAATCTCATTTTCACAATATTTTTTGTTATGTGGCGTCCTTTTCAAAGGACGCAAGCCTTCAAAGCAATGTCGTAATCAACGTTATGAGTTTCTCATGAAACGAATAATAGAGCTACTTAATGTGGAAAATCAATTATATTGATAATCAAGTTATTGCACAGGAAATCGACAAGCACGTTAATTATAAAACTGAATCAGAGTCCTGTTCAATTACAAAGAAAAAACAGCGGAAACCTCTCAACCTCTTTTCGTAGATATTCCCTCCAAAATAACTGTCATCTAACTTTGCCCCTAAAACCCAACTGTCACCCAAGAACCACGTCATTTTGAGAGATTTCTACCGGGCTTGGCTTCTAGGTCATAAGGTAACCCCTACTCTCATCTCCATAGATATTGTTACTCACCTGAGTCTGTGCGAGTCCCATCAACCTCACTTCTACCTCAGCCCTTTCAGGCAAAGTCAGTGCGTCCTGGCAACCTGCTTTTGAACTGTTGGGGCTAAAATCTGGAGATTGCCATGCAAATATAAACTCTATTTTCAAGATCTAGATACTTTACTCACTTGAGACTGAGTGAGTCCCAAATTCACTGTCACTGCTATCTCAGTGTTTTCAGGCAAAGTTAAAGGTACTGCGAACCTTCTGTTAAACTGTTGGGAACTAATATACCATGCAAATATAGCCTCTAATTCTCATATTTCTAGATACTTAACTACTATCCCGGACGTCAACCTGTACGAGATTAGAATGGCTCTCAAGCAGCTCAAAAACAACAAGGCGGCGGGCGATGACGGAATCACAACAGAACTTCTGAGAGCGGGCGGTAAGCCGATACTTAAGGTCCTCCAGAAGCTCTTCAACTCTGTCATCCTCGAGGGCAAAACGCCAAAGGCATGGGGCAGAAGCGATGTGATGCTGTTCTTCAAGAAGGGTGATAAGACTTTCTTGAAAAACTACCTACCCATCTAGCTTCTGAGCCATATCTACAAGTTGTTTTCGAGAGTCATTACGAATCGTCTCGCTCGCAGGTTCGACGACTTCCAACCTCCCGACCAAGCCGGGTTCCGGAAAGGCTACAGTACCATAGACCACATTCATACGCTGCGGCAAGTTATACAGAAGACCGAAGAGTATAACTTGCCACTATGCTTGGCGTTCGTGGACTATGAGAAAGCCTTTGATTCGATTGAGACTTGGGCGGTGCTGCAGTCTCTCCAGAGGTGCCAAATAGACTACAGGTACATCGAGGTGCTGAGGTACTTATACCAAAACGCCACCATGTCAGTCCGACTACAGAACCAGAGCTCTAATCCTATCCAATTACAGCGAGGTGTGAGACAGGGAGACGTCATTTCTCCGAAACTATTCACAGCTGCGTTGGAGGATATTTTCAAGCTACTGGACTGGAAAGGATTCGGCATTAACATCAATGGCGAGTACCTAACACACCTGCGGTTTGCCGATGATGTAGTACTCATGGCTGAGACCTTGGAAGACCTGAACACAATGTTCGAAGATCTCAGCAATGCTTCCCAAAGAGTGGGTCTGAAGATGCACATGGATAAGACGAAAATCATGTCCAATGCCCATGTTGCATCCGCTCCAGTTAATGTTGGGAACATTACACTCGAAGTTGTTGACCACTATGTCTACCTAGGACAGGCAATCCAATTAGGTAAGTCCAACTTCGAGAAAGAGATCTCTCGTCGAATCCAGCTCGGATGGGCAGCGTTTGGGAAGCTCCGGCATATATTTGCGTCCAAAATTCCTCAATGTCTCAAGACTAAGGTCTTTGACCAGTGTGTGTTGCCAGTTATGACTTATGGAAGCGAGACGTGGTCTTTTACTATGGCTCATAAGAAGGCTCAAGGTTACCCAGCGAGCAATGGAGAGAGCGATGCTTGGTATTTTCCCTGCTCGATCGAATCAGAAATGATGAGATCCGCAGGAGAACTAAAACGACCGACATCGCTCGAAGGATTGCTCAGTTGAAGTGGCAGTGGGGGGACACATAGCGCGGAGAACCGATGGCCGTTGGGGCGGAAAGGTTCTCGAATGGCGACCGCGAACCGGACGACGTTCCGTGGGCAGGCCCCCTACAAGGTGGACCGACGATCTGGTAAAGGTCGCGGGAAGCCGCTGGATGCGGGCAGCGCAGGACCGATCGTTGTGGAGATCCTTGGGGGAGGCCTATGCCCAGCAGTGGGCGTCTTACGGTTGAAATGATGAACTACTATGATTAACCTAACTCAACCTCTATTCTCATCTACGTAGATACTTTACTCACCTGAGTCTGCGTGAGTCCCAGACTCGCTGCCAACTCTGCTCTTTCGGGCAGAGCTAGGTACTGCGTCCTCTGGAACCTCCTGTTGAGCTGTTGGAGCTGCAAGCTGGAGTATATCGTCCGGGGCTTCCTCATCTTCTTGCCTTTACCGTTCACTCGAAGACCAGGGTCGTCTGAGAGGCCGCATTTTTCTGAAAACGTTGTAGGTCACTTTATTTTTATATTTTGATGGGTATTTTAGGGTTAGACTGTTTTTAAGACAGAAACAGTTGAAAATCAGCGTGAGGCTATCGCAGACATTCGAATACTGAGTGGATACATACAGTACATGATAGTTAAAAGTGAAAACCATCAAGACCTTTTAGAGAGTTATCAGTAAATAAATAGAATTGTTTTTAAAGGCGAGTGCCAAAGTTTTTTTTTATGTTCTGGAAAATTTATTTGTAGCTTAGGTTTGTGCAAGTGTGTTTTAATATGTTGCAGAATTGTATGGATTTTGTTTTTTTTTTAATAATAAATATGTACCTAACCATCCACTAATAAATTATTACTATCTAAAATGTACTCCTATACGAGTACATACAAAATGTATATATTAAACTCATAAATTAGACCACCCCTAAGCTTCTACTAACACCAACACACCACGTGTCTTCCAAATTCAAATCGCGAGTACGTTCGAAAACCACACCCCTCCATAAATCAACACACACAAAACGGCGTAATAAATCCACAATATAAATATTCAACTTATACGAAGGCTTCGCCATCCATTTTGTAAAATATATGAAAGGCACTCGCTACTTGATAATAGTCAGTGGTAACTTGTAATTACTGGCTTTGTATCGCCATCGGATCTCGTGGCCGACACCCGCATTTTGGCGGCGGTTTCTGAACGTACGTTGTTGCATTTTTAAATTTTTCGAAGTTTGCCTTCTTGTTTGTTTTGCCAAGGAGTTTGGTAACGTGGAAAAACAAAAATGAGTGCTTTAGTAACCTTTGTGGTGTTATAATTTAAAAAATAAACTGTCACTTCTTGACATCTCTAATTTACCGTACGCTAATTAAGTTTACAAAATTTCTATTGATTTTGTCTTATACTTACCTACACCGCTAAATTTTAATTAGTACAAGGCCTAGGCGTTTAATTAAATGGCGGATTTAACCATTTCGCTGCGACATATACATGGTGTATAGCATTTTTGTACAGCTTCAACTATTTACACACTATTAACAGCGACTTTTTCTACAAAACCACTCTAGTTCTTTCTCTTCACGCAATATTTTACCCACAAAATTTTCATTCCACCTGCGAAATTATAACTTTTCGCGCCAAACCAACCATAGTGTAAAATAGAACGTTTCGAAATTCAAGCCTTCCTGTATTGTGTTGCTGATATGCAAATGCAAGTACCTACCTACAACTCGTTTGTCAAACTTCTAGGGACATTCGTGCGGTGTATTAAAACCTTATTTCGCTGCAACAAGTGTCATAATTAAAGTGCACGATGCATGAATTAATTTTGCGCAGATTGCAAGTAATATTTGTGTTTGAGAATGATATTTTTGTTCCAGGCTTCTTTGGATAAAGTGTTTTGTAGAAATGTGACAGTTTAATAAAAATACAGTACCGTAAGCACGAAAAAGTATCGTAATCTTTATCATGATCGTATTGTTTTGTACGAAAACCAGAACAACGCCTCTTCCGGTCGGTTAGTGAACAAATATTCAAGAGATATTTGACATAACAGCACTTTGACAGCTTTTGGCCGATGGTATAGTTTACTATTTAAACATAACGACAGTGCTTTGGCTACACAGGAACGTCATTGTACATACACAGGTGTATTTTTAATCGTTATTTGTTTTTGTTACATGTAATATTTATACACTACCGGCCTTATTAATAAACAAAGAGTAAATTTACACCTGGTTTAACCAAAAATATTGCTTAGCAATATTACTCCTTACGTTTGACGTTTTAAAGCGTCACATTCCTGAGCAAACTTTTGTGTAAACGAGATTACTCATCGGTTATTAATAAGGGGATATTATTTAAATGCTTGTTTATGTATATGTCGCAGGGATATGAGGAAATCAGAGATTTCACAAAATCCCTAGGGATACCAAGAAATCACGGAAGATGTGGAATATTTTTATTTACGACTTCTTCTGACGGAATCGTAAATCAAAAGGGTGCGAGTTTATGTCCCGTCTGAGTTTTTTTTATCTACAGCGGTGTAGCACTTAGCCTTCATCACACCTGATGTTAAGTGGTGATAAGGCTGAAGGTGTAGCGCTCTACTCCCGGAATCCTTAACCACTGAGGAACTGGCTATCTTATCTCTAAACACTTCTGTACACGGGTAGAGTAAACGGTAGAGTAGAGTATTAAGGCGCTACTCGGAAAAAGTATGGACTTTTTGACTTAAAACTATAGGACGGTTAAAGTTGTTACAAATCTGGTAAGAAGATATATCTTTCTTCATACCTTTATCTAGAATCGTATAGTTTCAAAAACACGATTTTATGATTTGCCTCGACACTTTTTCTTTTCGAAAAGACCTCTAAAAAATACGAAAATTCACGATTATTCTTAAATGGAGTTACTTACAGTATTGAAAATTGGTTTAATTAGTGGACACTAATAATATTTAGGATCATATAGAAGCATTTAAAAAAAATCGCTGTAGTTTTTGAATACGAAGCGATTTTGTGTTTTTTTTTTGCCTAATCTGCAAAATCGGTCTTGCTCCCGCGCACGTCGTTTTCTCATTGCTATCTCGCTTTAGCATAGTTTTTCCGAGTATCGTCTTAACTATCCAACTAACTATAATTATTACGACATCATTGGTAGAGTAGAGTAGGCACTGAAATTTGGTAGAGTAGAGTAGCTAGCACCGCGGGCAAGCTACTCTACCGCTCTACGGCAAGCTACTCTACCGCTCTACTCTACCGTTTACTCTAACCGTGTACAGCAGCCTTAACTGCCGGGACACAACAATTCTGAAAACATCGTTGTTATGGCGTCAGACTTAGATAAGATGGGGCGTAGCTAGCCAGCTGAACTTGGAACAAGTCCTACCACCAACCAACCAATTTTAGCATCGTTTGCCATTCAAACCACTGTTTTCATAACATCGTAATATTTCAGGGTCGTATCTCCGGGCAACATTTCCCCGAGTACCTGCCTACTACGTGTCGCTCTCCACCTGCTCCTGCGCGCCTAACCGCCAGGAACCTGCTCTGCTCCGGTCTACCCCGGACCAGACCCCGCTGCCTCTAGGCTACAGCGGCTTCCCCTCACTTTAAGAAGTCCTAAAGCTAAGTTTGGCTTTTTTACGTCTTCTTACCGATCACCAAGTCAGCGACCCCTCCCCTACATTTTATTTTAAACGGTCTAATTGGAAAAACCGAATTATACACTTAATTTCATATACCCTCTTTTATTTCTGACTCATGCTCTCCGGCTCCTCCAGCCAGGAGCGTTTCAGTGGCAATGTCACCACTGCTGGCCTTCCTTATGGATGGATAACGGGAATGTGCCATGACCCACCACGCGGGCCCAAATGCTTTTAACCGCCTCTGTGGTCTAGTGGTTCACACCACCGATTTCAGACCAAGAGGTCCCGGGTTCGATTCCCAGTGGGGTACATATTCGGTGATTGTGATTGGTGATAGGACTTGTCCTTAGTCCGCTTAGCTAGCTACCACCATCTTGTCTAAGTCTGACGCCATAACAATAATGTTTTCAGCATTATTGTGTTCCGGCAGTTAGAGATAAGATAGCAAGTTCCTCCATGATTGAGGATTTAGGGAGTAGTGCGCTTCTACCTTCAGCCCTATCACCACTAAACATCAGGGGGCCAAGTCTGCTAACATTAAGTCATAATCGTGTCTGAATCGTGTTTCAATTGTAGTGCTTTTTAGACACTGTTACAAGAAATGTGTAAGTACTTTTTTGACAATATTACTGATGGTCACACCACACACTACATTCACATCACATTATACTGTCATAATTCTTGTAACTAGTGTGTAAAAAAGCACTATAATTGAACTACAATTGAAACACGAATGAGTGTATGACCCCTGGGGGCCAAGTCTGCTAACGTTAAGTCACAATCGTGTCTTAATCGTGTTTCGATTGTAGTTCAGTTGTAGTGCTTTTTTCCACACTAATTACAGGAAATATGTACTTTTTTCACAATACTATTGATGGTCACACCACACACTACATTCGCATCACATCACACTGTCATAATTCTTGTTACTAGTGTTTAAAAAAGCACTACAATTGAACTACACTTGAAACACGATTGAGACACGATTATGACTTAACGTTAGCAGGCTTGGCCCCCTGAGGTGATGAAGGCTAAGTGCTACCCCGTTGTGGATTAAAAAAAATTAGTTCCGTTAATGTCACAAGTGCTTAAAAAACGGTCAAGCGTGCGCTTGCACGCTTCAAGTGAAACTCTTACAAACGACTTTTGTTCTGTTATTCCCAGGAATCTTCCCATACATACACATACATACAAATAAATACATACAGACTGATGTCGGCGTCCGTCAGACAGACAGACAAAACAATGCTGGGCCCCGAGGTAGACACACCCACAGTAGTGATGTGAGTATGTCGATGCTAGTGTTGTTTTTACGGTTTTAAACGTCGATTACATTATAGGTTATCGAAATATTATTATACTATAGTAGTACTAGTCATTTACATGAATATTGATGGAAAACTACTGAAGTTCACTTATCATTTTAATTGCTTTTAGAATTAACTTAGATACTACAAAAAATCATAGAATATCAATTAAAAAAACTAAACATTTTGTTTCACTTTTTAGAATAGTACCTACCTATGTCAAAATATCATTCAATTCCATTAGAAAAAACAATTAAAAAAATACGAAATAGTTTTTTTAATAATCCTTAAACTTACTAATATTATAATATAAATGTGAAAGTACATTTGTGTGTTTGTCCGTCATACACATCAAAACGAGCGATGGATCGGCCTGATTTTTTTAGTACTTAGCTAACGGGATAGTTTGAGAGCTAGATAGTGTCTGTCACTCACTACACAGCCTACATTTTATCCCGAAAAAATATCACATACCGGACAACGTCGTGTTATACACGTGGTCAAACCCGCGGGCGGAAGGCTAGTAAAAAATATTCTCAAAAATACGAAACCAGCAAACGTCCAAAAATAATATATTCTTAAGTAGAGCCGCACCGCTTGCCACGCCCCCGTGCCGCCTACCGAAAAACTGAAGATAAAACGGGCCTCAGCTAAAAAACAATAAAACCGTTTTTTCACCTTCAACAAAAAACTCTTTTTTTAAAAAACCTCTATGGACGGAGTAGACTGGCGCGCCAGATTACGCGGAATTTCACTTAAGTATATTTAATTTAACATTTATTATTTATTTCAAATATTTGTGTGCATAAACATGTCTATTTGTCTTGTTCTGGGTGTTTGTATGTATGTTAAGTATTTATATTTATAGAAAAAAGTATATAAGATATATTTATCCGTTATCTAGTTTCCATGACACAGTTTCCTAATGATAACTACTTATGAGTTAGATAATTGGTGTGATTGTAAGGAATTTATTTATTTTTTATTTATTTGTGAATGAAGAAGTTTGGAAGTAAAGCCTGACCAGAAAAATGAAAAACCTGTTAAGGGTTTTTCTATAGAATTTGACATTTGTAACAATGAAGAAGCGAAAGTGGCGCCTCAAGCCAGGTGTTTTATTTTGCTGGTCAGGTAAAATTCATGGTATTGAATATCATCATCATCAGCCATTTAATGTAGCCACTGCTGTTGCACTGAACTTCCTTATGGATGGATAAGGAGAATGGGTCATGTCATGACCTACACGCGGGCCCAATGCGGATTGGTCGATATTAACGACAGCAACGCAGCCGGGGCCAACGGTTTAACGTGCCTTCTGAAGCACGGAGGAGCTCGAAATTATACATTTTTGGTCACCCATCCCATGACCGACCATTGCGAAAGTTGCTTAACTTCAAAGATCGCAGGCCGCGCGCTAACCACTGCGCCACAGGCTTCTCATATATTATTATACTAGCTTGCCACCCGCGGCTTTATCTGTGTGGACTACAGAGTACATGCCTTTCCGGGATAAAAATAAGCCTAAGTATGTCCTTTCCCAAGGTAAACTCTATCTCTGTACCAAATTTCATCAAAATCGGTTGAGTGGTTTAGGCGTGAAATAGCGTAGCAAACAGACAGGCAGAAAGAGTTACTTTTGCATTTTTCATCATCATCATCATCATCATGTCAGTCGAACGACGCCCACTGCTGGGCATAGGCCTCCCCCAAGGATCTCCGCAACGATCGGTCCTACTTGGCCCGCATACAGCGGCTTCCCGCGACCTTGACCAGATAGTCGGTCCACCTTGTATGTGTATTCAGGGCCTGCCCACGGAACGTCGCGTGTCGTCCGGTACGCGGTCGCCATTCGAGAACCATTCCGCCCCAACGGCCATCGGTTCTCCGCGCTATGTGTCCCGCCCATTCGCATTTATAATTGTTATCAATTAGTAGTAAAGTAGCGATATAAAATAAAAATATCTTTAAACGCTCAGAAACTGCCCGTCTGCACCACCCCGAGCTTTAAGCAAAACCAGCCTTTCGTTTTAAAGTTAAAAAAATAGAGAAATAACATCAAAACACTACAACCAACGGGTTACAGGAATCAAATTATATTTTTTTAATTACTTTCACATAAACTCTAATAAGACGAACTTCAATTAATAAGAACATAATAAGTTTAACGGCTCGGAAACCGGATTATTTTAGACTATTAAAAAAGTTTATTTCATATTATTAAGTTATTGGTCAAGAAAACTAATAAAGTTATTGAGTTAAGTCGACGCTTAGTTGTAACTACACGTTTTTATAAGTTTCGTTATAGGTTTTTTTCACTAGCGGTAAACTGCGTATTTCTGCGTAGAATTCGCATTTACAAGTTTCTGTTTTAAACAAAACCTTTTTTTTAAATTTAATCTATCATTTTACCACAACACTGCCACATGTAAATATGAATGTGTTCATAAAAAAATGTAGCCTAAATGTCCTTCTCTTAGGACGCAAATCAAAATCGGAATTGGTTTCTCCATGATTCAAAATCAAAATTGAAATCTGTAACGTAACTTCAATTAATATTTTTAACGAGAATTAGCTCTTTTATTAAGAAAGCAATTAATTTAATCTAATATTTACTTATGAAATAAAAGTTATAGCGAATTGGGTGTTTGACTGTTGTTGAAATGTAGATTTTTAATTATGACATTCAGAAATATAACGTTATTGAATAACAAATGTGAAAAAATAAATTCAATATGTACCTATTATAACAAGCTAATTATAAGCTACTTAATTGTGACTCTAGCTATCTCTTTCTAAAACTAAATTTTCTATGGCGAGAGTATGGCGCTATAGAAATGTGACGTCACGTTTCAATAGCGCTCTCCTTGTCTAATTAGAAAGTTTGTTGCCCTACATCGCTGAAAATATGCAAGATATTTGAAAATAAGTACCTATGTTGTGATGCTAATTAAATGACCCAATTGTTTTAACGTTCTAAAGTTCAAAATCTTATTTTAACACGATGCTATTTCTCATGAATAAAAAGAAATAACAATCTCTATGAATTTCTAATACCCAGTTATATCATGCAAATGCAATAAAAACTCATAATGTTATCTGCAATATAAATCATCGCATCAAACGATTGGTAATAAATCTTCGTCATCCAAAATGGCGTCTTTAAAAACATAGACTCTATAGTGTTGACCAGAGACTGTAGAGAGTTGACCATAGAGGGTGTGGCTGCGTGGATCCTTTTTACGTAATCTTACTTAGATCTAAAAAAGCTTTCGAAACAGTTGTAGAGAAAAGTGTTAAATTTTAGTTTTTTAAATATTTTTGTAAGTATCAGTTTTAAAAATAGTTTAAGGAAAAAAATATCTTAATATGTTTACCTACTCGTTTTAAAAAATTTGCTTTAAAAATGAGAAAATAATAAGAAAAACTATTATTGAAAATACACTTTCTTTAAACTAGAGATGATGATAAAAATGCTATTAAAAACGATAAAGGGGATGCATGTTTTAAAACGCCACTAATCCTTAAATATTTTAATAAGACATGAATAAACATGCTGAATACTTAAACAGAAACACTTTGTTTAAATTACTATTACTGTGTACTTGTGTAACATTATATTACCAATATAAGATACATTTTTAATGATAATACCTATTTATTACGATTGAGTACATACTTTTGCAAAAACATCAAAACATTTATTGACTGCTTTTTATCAAAAAACTCTTTTCTCAAAAGCAATCAAACTTTTTTTAAACTATTTCCTCAGAAAACGACCTCGAAAACAGTTAACAACTCAATTAAAAAACAAAAATATTTTTTCTTTTTAATCTTCACCGCCTTGGCGTTCTCTTAAAACTGAACCTAATTAGCAAATATTTGTGCAATTATTGGTCTCTCCTTGCTTATTAAGCCTTCTACAAGACAGGTGTGTATGTGTGTTGTTGTTTTTTAAATCAAAAATGCTATTCCCTTATTATTATAATAACAAACAGCTGCATGTCGTTTTAAAATGACGTGAACGAGTTTAATTGGCAATAGAAGGGTGTTTTTTTTTCGCAAAGACACTTTATCAGTAAGATCTTGTTGTTATTAATGTAAATGCGACTGGGTGGCTTTGACTCGCATTATAAATTGCTTATAAACGTCTTAAAAGTTTTCTGAATTAATTTTTAAATAGGTTTTATTTTTAAGAAAACTACACTTGACCGCAATGTGGAGTGGAGCCGCTAGCCGCTACCCTGCTGGGGCTACTCACACTTTAGCATCTCATGGAAGAGAAACTATTAGCATATCTACAACGATTATTACGTCAATGGAAAAGCCATCCGCCGAGTTTGTCAATGACCATTAATTACCAGTCATTCCCAAAAAAGAAAACAATAAACAGACCTCCAACGCTCCATAAAACGTTATATGGAACATGAAGTTTGAATAATAAAATTTATTATTCTTTTTTAGATAAATTTGCTCGTTTTACAATTTTGAAACTGTGATTCGACAAAAAATTGGGCGTTCGTCATCTCCATTGACGTAAAAATCATTTGCAGAGATTCTAATAGTAACTCATATGAGAACTCTATGAGATTTGCATGTGAAAATTTACATAGAGCTCCTCGCACAAAATTTATATTTTTTCTACATAGAATTAGGTATAAAACAATGTCGCTTCGCGCCGTTCGTTCGCTTAGAATAGATCTTCCAAACTACACAACGGACTTTAATAAATTCCAGACTGATTCAAGAATAATCTCTTGTGTTAAAATTGTATTTTTTTTTAAACCACGTTTTTAAAACAGACTAGAAATATTTTTCAATATAGAGTACTCGTCAAGACGATTCAAACGAGCCCAAATTCGGTGGGATTGGATGGTTTCAATATTGAGTTCCTATCGCGTGGCCTTCCGGCTTCATCATCAGACCCTTAACCTCGTCGTAGGTGTCAAGACAATTCTTACTGAGCCCAAACACGATGGGGTAGGTAGCACGGTTTCATCATGGAGTTCTTGTGGCGTTCTTCCGTCTCCATCATCAGATCAGCTCAATGTTACCGTAATATTGCATTGTCATCCAGATCTGACCTATGTTCAAAGTTTCAAGTCTTTAGCTCATTGGGAAGCTGGTATAAAATTGTTTGCAAAATTTGCGTCAGTACAAACAAGAAAACAACCTAATAAAAACGTGGGAAAAAGGTTTTTATGCACTAAGTATTACATTTACGTTGCACCCGGGGCGAGTTTATTTTTTATATGTATTTTTTTTTAGTTTGTTTATTATTAATAAATTAGTTTTTAGTAAAAATTTCATTTTCATGACAAGCTTTATTGTTGACAGTACTTAAATATTGTATTGTCATCTAAACCAAATCCCTATACAAAATTTCAGCTCCATCGGACACTGGGAAGTGGGTCAAATTAAGCTTGCAAGATTTGTCCCCCCCCCCCCCCACTAACTAAGTAACATGGCAATTTTATAAAAAGCTTGTAAAAACGTGGTAAAAAGGTTTATAAGTATTAGTACATTTACGTTGCACCCGGGGCGAGTTAATTTTTAAAGGTAAGTAACAGTTTTTTATATATCCATACTAATAAATTAGTAAAAATAGTACTTATCTACTCCAAAAAATTATATATTCTGTCCTCGTCAGTCCTCCTGCCTCAAGGCATAAACTTTTGTTAGAAAACGTTGAAATGCAAGTAGCAATTAAAAACATTTGTAGCTAGAACACTATGTTATTAGCGCCCTTGCTTCAGGCGGAAGGGACAGTTGGCGTGTCACGTTCGATTCCCGGTTGAGGGTAAAAAAAAACACCTGCGTTGTTTTATTTTTTCTATAGAGTGGTAGGTTTTTTATTCTTTATCCTATAGTACCTTCTTATTAAGTTTGTATTTTTATGTGACTGGTAAAAGTCATGTTCGTATTTCTTTTACGAAAATCACCCATACAAACTCACTATTAAAATAAATGTGAAAGTAAATCTGTTTGTTACATTTAATTACATTGCTCCAATCTTAAGTTAAGTAGTTAAGGCGCTTGTGTTATGCTAATGACATACAGACACGAGAAAAAGTACAAAAGTATTTTTTTTACATTTTACCTACTGGAAATCATACCCAGCCTGCCTAGCATGAGCATCATTAAATATGATATAGCACGTCATACTGTCTTGCTTCCCCACTAAGGTGTAAGCAAGATAAAGGCTCTTATCATGCGTCAAATAGTCGATAAAAGCCGCTCATGCTAGGCCGGCAGGTCTTCAGAGAAACGTACGTATACGTACGGACGTAGATACGCGTACGCAACTTGTATGTAGAGTGCTCGTCAGATAAGTCTGCGCGCGGTAAAAATCGAATACTAATCTCTTCTATAACATAAGAACAAAAAAATGCACTGTAACTAGCGCCAAAAACGCGCCAGTCACGCGCAGAGTTATCTGACACACACTCTATATAGTAGAGACACCAAATACGCGCTTTTATAGAGCACGCAGTGTGTTTAGTATACTGATCTCTATTGTGGTAGATATAATAGAGGTCAGTGGTTTAGTAGTTTTACTGTGCGACAAGGATCTTTTGACACGCGGTCGAAATGGGAACTAACTCTTCCCTAGCTATTCAATCAGTCAACTAGCGCTCTTGTCAATGTTATCCAAGTGCCAAAATATGATCCTTGTCGCACATGACCAAAGAGCTTAGACTAAATACTGAGGTAACTGGAGAGAGTAGTACTAACACTTTTTTTGTAGACTGTGGCTGTCTTCCTTCTCACCTACTCTTTGAAACAAAACGTATGGTCATATGAGACAACAGACAGCCACTACCTACATTTTAATGTCTCGAGGTAAGTACACTTTTTATTCAGGCTGAAAACTCCAGTTTCCTTGTAGAATCTCCTTACATTTGCCTAAACGCACTGCGTACTCTTTGGTAGCGCGTACTCCTTGGTGTCTCTACCCTAATATAATAGTAGGATGTATAGTGCCACAAACTTTTCTGTTCCGGTGATAATCTTTGGAACTAAAACAGTTTTCATACGACAGTCCCTTTTGACAGCTAATTTCGTATTGCAAATGGCTCCTCTGTCACGGCTGTCACCGGAACAGACAGGAGTGTCGGACTATAAAGCTTTTATTCAAACATCGTGGTGTGAAAACCTCTACGTGCGTTTTTTATTAATTACTAGCCTATTCCGCCGACGGCTTCGTCCGTGTGTACTACACGATGTTATCCCGCGGGAGCGTGATATTTTTCCAGGATAAAAAGTAGCCTATGTCACTCTACAGATATCAAATTATCCCCGTACCAAAAATCACGCCGATCCCTTGCTCCGTTTTGACGTGAAAGACGGACAAATATACCAAAGGAAATAAAGATTTCTTTCTAACTTTACGTTGCATAAAGCATAAATTCTATTTAATACAAAATTATATGGTTTTTTTGTAAACCAGCAGCAAATAGACTATAGTTAGTTTTTTTAAATAACCACATGCCGTGCCATACATACATTATTATCTTAATGTATAGAAGGCCGATTTAATTAATTAATTGATGTTGTTTATCAATTACAGATTATATTTTCTTTCTTATTAGTCAAGGGTCAGTAGCATGGCTGGTGTAAATATTTATTTTGTTTGTATACTACCTATGTAAAAAATATGTTCTAAATGTGTGAAACTGTGTTTGTTTGTTTGTCCGTCTTTCTCGTCAAAACAAAGCAACGACTCGACGTGATTTTCGGTAGGGGATAGAATTTGAGCTGGAATGTGACATTTATGCTACTTTTTATCCCGTAAAAATATCACATTTCCGCGGGATACGTGTAATCCACGCATTCAAAGCCGTGGGCGGAAAGCTAGTTTTAAAATAAAAATTAACCACTTCAAAATGTTTAATGGCAGAAATATTCATGTATTTCGGGATTTATCGTTTAGTTATTTAATTTTGTTTTAGGTTCTGAATTCCAGCGCTTTTATTCGCGATAAGTAAGTAGATCCTTTTTACTAAAACTCAGTCATCCTAAAAGACAAAATATTGACCTGGTATCATAATAATAAATTATTATCAAAAACGTCATTGATTATTATCATGAAAATTTCAATTTTTCATTAAGTAAAGTATAGACAAGTACTAAAGGAGTGAAAACAATTGAATTAACACAGACTAACGACAACAATGACATTCGAAATTTGAAAATCGAGTCGCGTCGCTATATCAAAATAGTCCCATATTATCCAATTACTGTTTTAAATTACGAACGCCATTGAAACGGGACCCCCAGACTAGCTTGTGATTTATGAGCTACGATGAAACGGGCTTGAAGAAATATAGACTTTAGTGTAACGTAATACGGGATAATGTTTCATAAGAAAGAAGATTTGAAAATTGTTTTAATGTTTGTTGTGGAAAGTTCAGATAATCTCAAAGAGCTGCTACGCTGTTCTGTCGTCCTGGTACTTTCGTATATTTTTATAGTGCCACGGGACAAGATTTTCATCCCATTTTCAACACTTTTAAGATTTAAAAAAGAAAAAATCTTATCTTCCTCTAGTATTAATCTACTAGGTACCTACTTGTTTTATTTTAATTAAATCAGTTTCTTTATTAGGTAGGTAGGTATATTAACATTAAAATGTTTTTTATTTGAAGAAACACCTATAAGTAAGTATTAGGTATTTCTCTACATTCTTTACACAATAATAAATTCATCGCGAATAAAATTCTAAGAAAAAAAGGATTTAAGAGACTTCTTATGAGAAATAAAGATACTATGTGACCTTTTGTATCCAAAAGGTCGCCTCACATATTGCGTAATAAATATAAACCACCTTAATTCTAAAGGAATAATGTTTATATTCGCGTGAGGTTTTCACTCGAGTCGCATTTTGCCTTGGCTCTGTGTTGCAAACGAACAGTCACGCAAACTTTGTTTTTATATAGCGACCTAGTGGTGTTAACGTTGTTTGACACTTGTAGCTGTAATATTGGAAGAGATACTTTTAAGAAGATATTTTTTTGCACATAGAAACAAAACCATTGATGTGATCTGGTTAGTTGTTGAATGTTATTTGATTATTCAAATACATACAATATGTAGGCCCAATGGTGCGATGGTATACTAATCTGCCCAGGATTACGGGTTCGATTCCCATCCAGTACAAATATTTACGTGATGAATATTTGTGTTCCCCGTGCCTAGGTTTTTACTGCATTTTTCGATATATTTAAAATATGATTGGCTTCGTACCAAACGCTACCATCACGTTTGCCTTAGAAATTCTATTCTAGATCTTATTTCTTTACTTAATAAGATCTATCTGTCAAAATGTATGTAACTCAAACGATAAAATAAAAATAAATTTAAAAGCGATAGTAACATTTGCACATTGCCAATCTTACACTAGGGGTAGGTTAACTAACTAAATACCAATATTATAAATGTGAAAGGGTTTGTTTGTCCGTCTTTCACGTCAAAACGAAGCAACAGCAATAGTTTGAGAACAGGAGAGTGACATAGGCTACTTTTTATCCCGGAAAAATATCACAATCCTGCGGGCGAATGTCGTATACTTAGTCAGTAAAATTGAGAAAAAAAATTGAAGAAAATACCTGCATTTGTTTTAACATTAAGATCATCGTATTTCTGGTTTTAGCTTTCCACATTATCGCTCAGCTTTCAATACAAAAACACCTTACTCTCGCTGTTAAAAAACCTTATTGATCATTGCTTCTGACGTGTCTCTAGCGATGTTTTTGAAATATGTTCATTATAAGGAATTGGATTGTTTCATTAAAAAGTAAAAAACTGTATAATACCCTGATATGTTACTTGTCAAGTTATTTTATGACTTGTTGGTTCTAGTGTCAAATTGGAATCGAGATAGTATTTTTTTTAAACCTACACAATGGGGGTAGCACTTAACCTTCATCACACCTGATGTTAAGTGGTGATAAGGCTAAAGGTCGAAGCGCACTACTCCCGGAATCCTCAACACTGAGGAACTGGCTATCTTACCTCTAACTGCTGAAACACAACAATGCTGGAAACATCGTTGTTATGGCGTCAGACTAAGATGAGATACCTACTGGTAGCGAGCGAAGCGGACTTAGAACAATTCCTACCACCAACCAAACCGAATACAATACACACCCACTGGGAATCGAACCCGGTAACATCGCACTTTAGATGGACCACTTAAATTGTCGCGACAAAACGTAGCCTATGTCCAAAGTCCATTTATCTTACCGAGGTCCAAAGTCTAATTTATCTTACCTAGGTCCAGTTCCAGTCTAATTTATCTTACCTACGTTCAAAGTTTAATTTATCTTACCTAGGTCTGAAGTCTTATTTATCTTACCTAGGTCCAAAGTCTAATTTATCTTACCTAGGTCCAGTTCCAGTCTAATTTATCTTACCTACGTTCAAAGTTTAATTTATCTTACCTAGGTCTGAAGTCTTATTTATCTTACCTAGGTCCAAAGTCTAATTTATCTTACCTAGGTCCAGTTCCAGTCTAATTTATCTTACCTACGTTCAAAGTTTAATTTATCTTACCTAGGTCTAAAGTCTTATTTATCTTACCTAGGTCCAAAGTCTAATTTATCCTACCTAGGTCCAAGGTCTTATTTATCTTACCTAGGTCCAAAGTCTAATTTATCTTACCGAGGTCCAAAGTCTAATTTATCCTACGTAGGTCCAAGGTCTTATTTATCTTACCTAGGTCCAAAGTCTAATTTATCTTACCTAGGTCCAGTTCCAGTCTAATTTATCTTACCTACGTTCAAAGTTTAATTTATCTTACCTAGGTCTAAAGTCTTATTTATCTTACCTAGGTCCAAAGTCTAATTTATCCTACCTAGGTCCAAGGTCTTATTTATCTTACCTAGGTCCAAAGTCTAATTTATCTTACCTAGGTCCAAAGTCTAATTTATCTTACCGAGGTCCAAAGTCTAATTTATCTTACCTAGGTCCAAAGTCTAATTTATCTTACCTACGTTCAAAGTTTAATTTATCTTACCTAGGTCCAAAGTCTAATTTATCTTACCTAGGTCCAAAAACTAATTTATCTTACCTAGGTTCAAAGTCTTATTTATCTTACCTAGATAGGAAAATCCATCGAAATACATTCAGTGGTTTAGGCGTAAAAGATACGAAACAGACTGAGAGTTTTATCGCAATTTAATCATAACTGTATGATAGTAGCAATTTGCATCCTGTTTCGAACATACGTCATTGATTTTCGCGCTAAATATAAAATTCAGAAAAACTATTCATAGGATCTCTTATATTTAGGTTCAAAGCCTTGTATAATGTTTTATTTAGTACTTACTTATCAAAAATTGTGAAACGCAAATCGCAATCTAATATCAGTTAGTTAAGTATGTATTTTAATACTTATGTAATACCTAAGCCTGATTCATAAACTCCAATCTTTTCGTTTGAAATGATTTACACAGCTTTAACTAACCAAACAGTATGCCACGTAATAATCTTTGAACCACCAAACTTACGTCAACCCTCTTTAATAAGAAATCCGATACAAACTGAAGTTCAAGTAACACAAGTCTTGACCAGAACTATTATTAATAACCAATTTACGTTAAACCGTCTTCACTAAGACAACCCAAACAAATCCAAGTTCAACTTAAACTAGTCGTAGCCATAACTCTTATTTGTAACCAAATTACGTTATTTGAATAGGCGGGCAGTTAAAATTAGTGTTACGTTAACGTTATAATAACCACAATTTGTCTTAATCATAAAAATGGTTGTTATTTTCCAATTTGATGATTATGATGTGTTAAATGAGGAGCCCGTGGTACAGTGGTTGGCGCTCTCGGCCTGCGATCGTTGAGGTTAAGCAACTTTCGCAATGGTCGGTCACGGGATGGGTGACCAAAAACTTATTAAGGGCTCTTAGTAAGTCTTCTTCTTCTTTTCCTGTCAACGGTAGATATTTCAAATGATATTTTGCCAGTAGTGCGCGACGTCAATCCCTCTCCGACTGGCTTCATAGAGGTCTTGTAGAGTGCAGGATGTGGGGAGGCTTGGGCAGCAGATCATGTGCTCCATCGTTTGGATCGCTCCACAGGCGCACGCATCGTTTGAGGCGAAGCCCCACCTTTTGCGATTTACGTCACATCTGCCTACTCCAGTTCGAAGTCTGTTTAAGGACTTCCAGGTTTTCCAAGGAAGGCTGTGACCTGGGGGTAATCTTTCCGAAAGTTCCATGTTTGAATTGGTCCGAGGGAACTTTTTTGCCCACAGGCCAAGTCTAGCCTGTGAAGGGTGTTTGTCGGGAGGCAGAGGTGGACAGTTGGTTATGAAGCTTCGCCTCTTAGTAAGAGAAATTGCCTATTTTCTATTGAAACATTGAAGATTTTTCGCATTGAAATTTCCATTAAGTATGTGTTAGAACGTATAATGTGATGGGAGAAGTGTTTCGAAAACGCGATAGGGCTAAGTGCTACCCCGTTGTGAATAAATAAAAATAAAATAAAAATAAGATAGCAAAAATTTTGCTCGATAGAAAATAATTCTGAAGTTACCTACCTCTAAAATTTTTAAATAAATGCACATTACGACCGTGTTTTACAATAATAATTGCTATAAAATCATAAACACATTAGGTATTTACCTTTTCTATTTCGTGACTGTTTTAGATTAAAAAAAAACTAAACATTTTTATAAAAATTTTGATAAAAGTGTGAATTTCGTTTACCATTTTTAGTTTCGAATCAAATCAAATTTCTTTATTTGCAAGCGAGCAATCAAATATATTTTTTCGAGCTCGTTGATTCCATGGTGATTTTTCGCTGACCGCCTAACCTGCCTTAATAGGCATACCTGTGATATTGTTGTTTTCTATATGGGGAAATTGTAGGAAGTTGGAATTATCATACAAAGATATTTGGGGTGCTCTTGGACATGCGAACTCCGAATTCAACGAAACTTTAGAAATATGATCAGACAACATTAATCTAACTATTGCCTTTAAATCTGATTTGAAAAAAAAACCCCTTAGATTAAAAAAAAAATTTCGAATCAGTCAAATTGATGACAACCAAAGAGGGGTTAAACTTTGAAGCATTCATACAAATTTTAGACGAGTGTTCCATTATTCTGTTTTTTTTTATGTTTAACTATTGAACTACTGACTATTAATTTTTATTTAATGTTAATTGTTATTACTTAAAAAATAGAGATCAATGAACATGTGAGAAAAAAATTATTGAGATTTCAATGAACATGTGAGAAAAAAACGCCAGTTTAGTTAAACACCTATTATTTCGTGCTGCTCCGTGCTTCGGAAGGCACGTAAGCCGTTGGCCCCGGCCGCATTGGGCCCGTGTGGCGAGCATGGCTCATTCTCTTTATCCATCCATAAGGAAGGCCAGTGCCCCAGCAGTGGGGGACTTATAATGGCTGATGATGATGATGGATGACGATACCTATGCAAAACATTATGTAAACATTACCTTTTTTTATTAGTCTGTGGTCTCTCCACAGACCAAACCATGTTTTAAGCCCACGTTAAAGAATTATTGCGAAACCGTATCTTGACGCACGCTACTTGTGAAAACTAAATAACCTTCGTACATAGGGAAAGTCTTGAGCCAAGAAATATTTGGGAAGCATGTTCTCGCAATGGAAAATCGACCTTGCCGACTTACCGCCTGTCGAGGAAAAACGGTGTCGGAAGCCGTTAATTTTAACGCTCAGTTTCCTTTGCACGAGTAGTATAAAAAGTTACTGACGGTTTTTTTTTCTTTTTGTGCTCGCGTGCGTTCGGATAAATAGGTTATATTAAATTTGATGTTTTAAATTTATTATGGACAGTGTGTTTGCCGATTTGGTTGGTGGCGTTTTTTATTGATTTGAATGAAGATAATATCCCTCTTAATGTGGGAAAACAAATAAGTATCATAATATAATTATAAAAATTGTTCAAGTTTATCTTTCCTGATTAAAATGATGTTTTTTTTTTTGATTGAATAGATGGTGTTTTTGCATCCCTCTGCCAATTTTTTTCGATTTCGAAGATTATGAGGTTTAACTAGTATGTTACAGCATTGCATGATTTAACTCAATTACTTAATTATCAATATATTTTCACTAGCCTCTGCCCGTGATTTTCTGCGCATGAAATTCAGTTAAATCCGGTTGTAGGTATATAGGTACTTACTCATTCTCATCTCTTCTCATTTGGGAATAATTTCGCAAGGCTTAAGGATCACTAGTATTGTTCACGGCAAATAGTAGCTCTATCTCTATAGCTAATATTTCCATGCCAAATTTGAAAGGTGAAAGGTAGAGTTATTTTCGCATTTGCAATATTAGTATGGATGACCATTCCATATGATCCCTCTTCTTTTCCACAATCATAGAACAAGCTAGCTGTCTATGATCATGAAGACTTGAAGAAATTCAAGATCGTAAACTGTATTATCGTTTAAAATGTATTGAGGATTTGGTGTTTATAGCTAAGGGTTTTCCACGCCCACCTTTCTTCTATTTCTATGGTCTGTGGTCTATTTAATTTAAAACATTCAACGAAAATCAAAACGCTACTTCCACACTTCGAACAAACGAATTCTAAATTCAAACTGCATAATTGCCAAGTCCAACAAACTACGATTGTCATTCGCCATTCAAATTCAGAATGTAACGTTCCGTTTCACGGTATTGTCTTATAAAAGATTAATGTGTCAAACGTCGGTTGGCGCGTTAAAAAATTCACTGAAACCACTAAATTGTAGTGGGAGAGGGGGCTATATTAAATATTAACTACTAGACTCTTCACAAAAGAAACCTTACCAAGAAACAGTGAAAATTAAAGTAGTAGCTTATTTCCCATGAAAATAGAGTTCATTTTTGAATGTTGTAAGCGTTGTTGTCAGGGTTTAATATAGTACAGTACAGACTAAGTATACCGCAAGTTATATGTCACAGTGACAGTGTTTTGACGTAAGTCCAGGGTGCATTTACACAACGCGATTTCTTAGTAAATTGCTGTTATGGTCTTGTCTTGACGGTAATTATTTCAGTATACAGACAATTTTATGTCTTTATGTTTGTGTTTGTTTTAAGTCGCAGCACACGGGCCACTGAAAAACACCGCCACCGTCATCTTTCCTGTAGTTTTCATACATTTTGTATGAACACCGACGCCGGTAGTCGTCACTAGTTTCTTCTTCTAGCTTTATGTGGCGGCGTTTGTGTTATTATTATACCTATGTTCATATATTTTGTCTAACTAAATCGTTATCTATTTCGTTGCATTTAAACTGATCTTAGATTATTTATTTGGAAAAAGCTCATTTTCCACAAATGCAGTTAATGACATTTTCATGACATGACATGACATGACATGGAAAAACCAGGGATTGTTTCCTTTACCATTCATAATATTTTTTTAGGGAGGTGTAAACTTTAAAAGTTTCCAAAAAAGTAGTCGTGACTATCTGTCATAATAATATGCGTGACTAGCCTTCCTAGCGTGGACTGCACGACGTTACAGTGCCACAAACTGTTTCAGTTCCGGTGGCTAAAATGCGTGTTTTTTTTAATGTCATTTTGCTGTCAAGTTGATGCCCAACCATAGCGCTGCTGGCGGCTGAAGGTCTTAGAAGTCAGGACCGGTTAAATTGCTACAAAACATTCATAGAGCCGCTGTCACCGGAACAGAAAAGATTGTGCCACTGTATCTCGCGGGAATGTGATGTTTTTCCACGTTAAAATGGACTGTCGTATGAAAACTGTTTTAGTTCCAAAGATAATCGCCGGAATAGAAATGTTAAGTCTACCCTTACAAGCAGGCTTAGTGCCTGTTTCATATTGTCCGATTAGGAAATACTTTTCAGTTTAGTTTTTAGTTTAGTTCTTTTCAGACTATCTGTCAAGAAAAGCTAATGAGAACTTACTAGACATTGTGAAACAGGCCCTTATAATATGAAAAAAGTCAGCGCAAAGGAGTCTTGCCTTTCTGCCTACTGAAATATTAAAAATAAAGTTTTTCTTTTTTTTTCATGACACACGTTAAACTATAGCTTTGGCGACGTAATGAGGCTATAATTCCTAATAACATTTCGATCATCGCGCCTCCATAATTTGAGGTTAGAAAAAAGAATAAGTGATAAAAAGAAAAAAGGTTTTATGTCGTTTCGTAAGCAAATTGGGTGTTATACAAATTGTTAGTTTGGTAAATTTGTTGAAAATTGTCTTATTATTTTTATTGTTTGATGTTAATGGTATCATGTATTCTCAAACAGATGTTTTGAATTAATTTATTTTAATGTGGTAATGTGGATTTTATACGTAAAATACTATTTTCTATTTTCATAACCTCGAGAAAAGAAGTTTATGGTAATGTTACTTTGGAAAAGTTCTACAAATATATGATTCTTTGGCTACAGTAGGCTTTTATTACTGAAGATATCTTAAACTAAGTATTATAAATAAAGTGAAATAACTATTACAATAAAAAACTTACCATCTTTAGGCGGACTCGCGCACTGGGGTGCATAAGACCCCAAATGGTAGCCATACGTGTTTTGGTGCATAGGAGGGAAAGGATAACCTAAAGATCTCGGACTTGGAAACCCTGACGCTTCATGGGGGTTCTGCTGGCCCCCGGGACTGCCAAAATGGTGGGGGTGTTGATAACCCCCCTTAAAAGGCCCGTAGCCATGCTGCTGGAGTTCTATAAAGGCGGATTTTGACGAAACGTTTGTGGGGGTGGAGTTGTTAGAATTTGAGATGTCGTGGGGTGTCTGGGCACCCCCTAAGTGGTGATGGTGGTCAATGGCTTCCTGGGTGGTCATGGCGGGCTGAGGGGTCGAAGGCCCCCCCCCTTCCGAAGAGGGAGGAGGCCCGAAAGGATCTGAGAAACTCAGTGTGGTGGGTTTGTTGCCCGGGGATTGGATTCGAGTAATTTTGAGGGATTGTTGGTACTGTCGGGGGTCGCCGCTGATTCAGCCTGAAACAAGACATAAAAAAATCAGTCAACAATGTAATCTTCTTCTTCTTCTTAAGAAGCCTTAGATAGCAGTGAACGTGTTAAAGGATCACTTGGTCCTACTCATGACTATTTGTTTTTGACTGATCAAATTACCTAAATTAAATGAAGATTGAATGATACATTCTACCTTTGAATGGAGATTCATCAAAATTGTTTCAGTCAAAAACAACTCAATTTTGTTTCGCAATATGACATCATATTGAATTATGAATTTTAATATTGAATTCAATTGCATTTCGTACGATCATTATCATCCATATTGTTATAAAAATTAATGATCGCTCGATTCGAATGCAACCCGATTCCGCATGGCTGCGCGTATTGACAATATTATTGACACCGAGCTTGCTCATGCATAAGCAGTAAATATACTGACAATATGCAGTTGACGTATCGTATTGACGCGATAATTATTCTGCGCATTGATTGAGTTCTCAATCAAGACACATATTTTACAGTGAGACACAAAAAGGCGTTAACGTCAAACTCATTAAAAAAACAACGGGTTTCTCCGGGAGTGCAGGCAAAAGTGAAAAAGGCTCCCTAGCCTTTTTCACGAAAAAAAAAGGAATTTGACAAAAAAAAGAAAAAGTACGGACTAGATTGAACCGAGGGCTTCTGGCTTCCACGACGCCCGTGTTCTAACTTGAGCTATCACATCACAACTTTGGAAAAGGTGGCGATATTTGCCTTCTAATGACATTGTAAGAGTTTTTCGATGCCACGAGTCAGTCTTACGAATTTTCGATCTGACGGTCACGTGTCCTGACCATAAAGTTAATATACCTTAGCGGAAGGTATATTAACTTTATGGTCCTGACACGAGTTTAACATTTTTTATCCATCACAAAAAGTGCACAACGCCGCTAAAGAAGTTTTCACTTCAAAAACATTCGGAATTCCAAATTCAAAGAAACAAAAACGCATCGATACGAAATACAAAATGTCGCACAAACCCTCGGCGGCTCGAGTGATGCATCAACGGTTCAATTGACCGCGTCCGAGCTTAAATTGTTTTAGAGAAAACCCACATCGGGTGACCTCTATGACCCCGTGGGAGCAATTTGTGGTGGATTTGAAAATCGAATGGAGCATAGAGAATTATATTCTTATTTATTGGGACTCCTTTAGCTTGCGACTTGGGAGAGTGCCTTTCACCCGAACACTCAAACATAGGAGCATTTAAATCATGGCGTCATATTCATACCTTTGCCAGGTTCTTAGGTACCTATGATGTTAAGGCACTACTTAAATTTAATAGCGTTAGAGAATTCGGGCGTAAGACTAGGTATCACAATCATATTCATTGGGTTTCCCACAGACGACAATGAGAAAGAATAATACAGAAGTAGTAAGTGCTTGAAGAAGCTTTAGCTGAAAACAGCAAAACATCCTTACGCTTTAGCGTGCAAGCTAAATTGTTTTAGAGAAAAGCCCTCTATGACCCTGTGGGAGCAACTTGTACTTAGTGAATTTAGGAAAATCGTATGGGGCGTAGAGATGTTTTTATTTTTTTATTGGAACTCGTAGGTTTGGAACATGTGGAGAGTTTTTGACAGTCATTATATTGAGATATTCAAAGGTTCTCGAATGGCGACCGCGTACCGGACGACGTTCCGTGGGCAGGCCCCCTACAAGGTGGACCGACGATCTGGTCAAGGTCGCGGTGCGCCGCTGGATGCGGGCAGCGCAGGACCGATCGTTGTGGAGATCCTTGGGGGAGGCCTATGCCCAGCAGTGGGCGTCGTTCAGCTGACATGATGATATTGAGATTGAGATTTTAAATTATTTTTATGCATTCACAATGCAAGTCAGTAAGTCTAGAAAAAATGTGATAGCTAGTAAAAAACCACGAGCCCTGCAAGTAGCTTTCAGGCGGGATTTTCCTATACTTAGTTATAATATTTTTCATTAAAACCCATTTCAGTTTGGATATTTTAACATCTTCGAATTTATTTAAAAAAAAAAATAATTTTTTGCATTCACAATGCAATTTTTATCATAGAAAAATGGAAAATAAAGTATTTAGAACAGTCGCCCGGATATTGAAAGGTCGTGGGTTCGAGTCCCATCGGAGCTGGTTGTGAGACGGGTCGATTTTTTCTAAATACTTTATTTTCCATCTTCGAATTTTTGAAAAAAAAAAGAGAAATACAGAACGTAGTTTTGAATCAATTTTTGGTTAACTAGGAACTAGGTGTTATTGTTGATCGAAGTTAACTAGTTTCTAAAAGTTATTCTAAATTTTACTTCATAATTTTAACAAACCTAATTTGACAACGCTGTGAAAATGTTCCATAAAGTTTTCACTTAAAACAGATGTTGAAATACACCCTAGCTATTACAAAATCATAGAGCTAAGTAAAACACATCAAAAGGTCACAAATGAGTAAAAGAATGACCTGAAAAGGATACGACCTTCAACATTTTCGGCTAACTTCCAAAGCTAAAACGTTTAAAAAAGTTTAATTTTGTCTATGGTATGGGCGCGTTTTGTATTTCAACGCATGATTGGCTCGACACAGCCTATAAATTTCAATGTCTCTATCGAAATTATTACAACGTCGAAAGTTATGCAATGGATTCGATTAAAATCAATTTTGTTGTTTTCTCCATAGGTTTGGGGTTGCAATGATGATTTTCTTTTAACTCCTACGTTTGTGTAAGTAGGTAAGTACTACAATTTTTGAAGTGAAAACTTCTGTAGCGGCGTTGTGCACTTTTTGTGATAAAATGATGATGATGATGATTTGGTAAAAAAAATTAAACTCGCGTCAGGACACGTGACCCTCAGATCGAAAATTCGTAAGACGGACACGTGACCTGATCGAAAAGTTGTTACTAGAAGTCACTAGACATTATAATACAATAGAATACGACATTAGAAATCGTTAGAATACGAAAGCAAATTTCGCCACCGTTTCCAAAGTTGTGATAGCTCAAGTTAGAAAAAGGGCGGCATTGAAGCCAGAAGACCTCGATTCAAATCCAGTCCGTATTTTTGTTTTTTTTTTGTCAAATTCCTTTTTTTCGTGAAAAGGTCTAGGGAGCCCTTTTCACTTCTGCCGGCTCTCTCGGAGTTGCAACCCGTTGCTTTTTTTCTTACTTCATTTTCAATTCTATTGATTTGAAAAAGAAAAGTCAATTCTCTACCACTAATTCTAACCGCAGTACCTAAATGGTGTTAAGTTGTGATACCATATCATATCATTAAAGGAAACCTTTCTTCTAACAATAATAACCTTTATTACCAACAAAATACAGGTGGTCTACAAAGTAACACATTGAGAAAAACTTAATTACATTACATTCACACCAATATCTATCTAATATGTTTAATAATAAGGCTCATTATCTCCTAACACTAACTAAACAGGTATGATTTAAAACCAAAATTTCTCACAGAGCAAACTCAAGAAATGTTTGGACATTAAAATAAATGAGCCGAAGAATTGGAACTTTGAAAAAAGAACACAAGAAAAAAGAACTATAGGTTTTCGGCACTGGCTTTGTGTTAATTACTCCAATGTTTTGTCTTTCTCTTGCTTTTGAGGTATTGATATATTTGTCTCTATCTCCGCTCCATTTAAGCTGGCGCTTCAAAGGTCGGGTCAAATCGTTTTGTTTTTTTTTCGAGTTCTCAGTGTTGATTACTAACGTCTTTAATAATAATCTTTAAGCCCAACTAATTGATGTAAATTTTTATTAAAAATTATTAGACATCCATTTTTTTGTTAATAACTTAATATTTGTTATGTTAATAACATAGAATTTTATTTGAACATGTTTTGTGTTGCATTTATAGGTGTTACTTAGGCCCGAAAATAATTGTTTCAGATTTACTCATCATCATCATCATCATCAGCCGTTATAGGGCACAGACCTCCTTATGGATGGATAAGGAGAATGGGCCATGACCCACCAAGCGGGCCCAACGCAAATTGGTGGGTATTAAGGCGAGGAATCCCGACCGAAATAGGCACGCTAACGCTTGCTCGGCCGCGCTCTATACACTTCGCGCGGACCCAGCGGCAGCCGACAGTGAACTGTGAACTCGCGAGCGCCCCGCGAATCGAAAACCACTTAAAATTCAATTAAAAATTGAATAAGCAAAAAAATTAAATTTATGACGACCGGAATCCCTCGACTATTCAAAGACAATTATTTTCATATGTTTTTCATTAACTAAAACCAAGTATACAGCAAGTAATATGATATTTGAATTATTATTAGACGGATGTTTGGGATTTTATTTAACACAGTAAAATATCACCAATCGAAAAGAAACGGCCGGAAGTACTAGATAAATAACTGTAAAATAACATATATTTTTTCCAAATTTTAAGCTTACTTGTGATTTGCGAGTAATCCATAATTTAAAATACCTACCCTATTTTGGGGAATCGGCGCCTTAACGACTGCAAACACAGACGGGACCAACGGCTTAACGTGCCTTCCGAAGCACGGAGGAGCTCGAGATATTAAATTTATGGTCACCCATCCCGTGACTGACCATAGAGAAAGTTGTTTAACCGCCGAGTGCGCTAACCACTGCGCCACGGGTTCCTTAAATTATCTTATCTACTCATAGTATACCAATAAATGCCACCGTTACTAAGGGATTGTAACCACCTTCAAGAAGTGGTTTACATACTTACACACCATCGGTATCAGACCCAGAGATCCCAGGTTCGATTCTCAGTGGGGGTATCTGCATTATTGTATTGGTTTGGTTGGTGGTAAGACTTGTTCTAAGTCCGCTGGCTAGCTTACGTTAGTACTATTATATATTCTGTGCTACCGCCATCTTATCTGAGTCTGACGCCATAACAAAAATGTTTTCAGCATCGGTGTGTTCCGGCAGTTTACTTTTTATCCCGGAGAAAAATATCAGGTTCCCGAGGGATAACGTCGTGTAAAGTCCATTCGCTTAGATAGTGTCGCCCTTTCATCGCGCCGCCTTGGCACGTGCCGCTTCTTATCAAAGGATGCCGCCGCATAAACAAAAGAAGCCGCGTGCGGCGTACACCCGCAAATGGAACTGGATTTTGGAATTCGGCATTTATTAAATTATATTATCTTAAATAATCTATGTTTATTATAAATACAGGTGGTAACGAAGATTGTGACTTGTGACAATTCGAGCGATAATGAGTAATCATAATAATCATTATTATTTGTAAATCACTTATTTAACTTCCTTTTATATAAAAATATCAACATTTTCATTATAATTGACTTTAGTACTCAACTTGAGTGTATTATTTTACATCTGCATTTTATAGCAAGAGCCACAATGCCGTGCGGGTGTACCGACACTATCTAACCGAACGGACTTTAGTTCACGCGGGCGAAGTCGCGGGTGGAAGGCTTGTACTAAATACTTAACTATAGGCGCCCATTAGACGATAGGTTTTGCCATGGAGCTAGACTTAATACTGAGGTAACTGGAGTTCTCACCCTGAATAAAAATGTGTACCCAGCAAATTTGACATTTAGCATGCAGTGGCTGTCAGTTGTCTCATATGACCATACGTATTTTTTTTAAAGTGTAGGTGAATCGGAAGACAGCCACTGTGTAATTTGTGGTCACAAAAAAGTGTTAGTAGGTACTGCACTCTCCAGTTACCTCAGTATTAAGTCTAGCTCCATGGGTTTTGCTGTCAGTTTGCTATCAGTCACGATGCTTTTAGCCAATCAAAATGAACCATTCATAACGCTGCCCGAAGTTCCTCTATACCGATTTGTTTACTAGTCATGAGTGATGGAATCAAAGAGCTTAGACTAAATACTGAGGTAACTGGAGAGTGCAGTACTTACACTTTTTTGTGGCACTGTGGCTGTCTTCCGTCTCACCTACACTTTGAAAAAATACGTATGGTCATATGAGACAACTGACAGCCACTACGTACTAAAATCCCCAGTTTCCTTGTACAAACTCCTTGGATGGAATTGGCTGATGGTTGCATGACCGTCTAATGTACGCCATACTCCTTCTATTCTAACCCTTTTGTTTTGGTCTGTGAGTAAAACATAGAATTTGAAAACGGCCAGTGCTCATCGAACCATTATACTGTGCGCTGTCTTTAATGAATACTTGATACTATTTTATGGGGTTCCAATTATTTATGGAGACCTTAATATGTTCCCATGGACCCCCTTCGTTTCGGATCAGTGGTTATACGTGCTCCGGTTTGCTAAGTCAAGCTTGTTGTAAATGTTAATGTATTGTCTATGCTCTCTTGAATATTGTCTGTGGTAACTTTTATGTTGCCAGATTGTAAAATTAGTGGATATGGTAGTTCTTGACTAGAGTAAGTTTGTATGTAGGATTTAACGAACCAGTTTTTGCCCAACCAAACATTCAGTAGTCCCTGTCGCTATGTATCCTAAAAACGAAATTTCGAAGTTGTTCAGATTTCTAATTAGAGAATTACTAGCTTAAAAATTAGCAAATATCAAAAAATCTAACAAACTTGTAAGATCTAAGTATTATTTAATGCCTTAATTTTGCAGTTTATCTTTATTTTACTTAGTAAAACCAAAAATATTTGTAAATCAAACATTACCACAAGACTTGAGACACAGTTTATAAACATTGCAAGTGCCTAGAAAACCTAGTTAAAACTCCGATTAAAATCTTTATTGATCCAGTTATAGCTTACTTTCATCGGCGAGCAATAACAAGTTTTTAACACTAGAAACAATACTATTGTCTGTCAGAAATGAAATCGAAACGAAATCATGTCATGTTGTGTTAGAATGAAAAAAATTCGATGTGCGCGGCAAAAACAGTGCACGCGACAACGGCTGTAGATTCAATGCTAATTTCTGCTGATAACACTCTGAGCTGAGGCAGAACTGTGTACAGACAGCTAGTAATAAATCTATTTAGTCTGAGAAATACCTAATCTTTTTACACGACTGCCCAAAAAAGGAGTGTTTGCGTTTAGGGTTAATGTATGTATGTGTGTACGTATTTGAGTTTTTAAAAAGTTTTTTTTTATAGAATAAACTACTGTTGTAGTTTTCAGAAAAAACAACTTAACAAATACCTACGAGTATTTAAAATAAAAAAAAGTATTTTAGCATTCTGTGGTTGGAACATTTATTTTGTGACAGTGGCTACAGATGTCATGCTAATTTTCTTGATATGTACTAGCATCAATCGGGTCACAAGTAATTAATGTAAGTAGGTTATATTGTAATTTTTCTATACTTAGATTTTCCTAAAAAACCTTTTGGTTTTTTTAAGTCTTGCGGCTGCGACCTTCATAATTAGCAGGGCGGCACGTTTACAAAGTAAGTTACATGACGTAAATGTTATTAAACATTTCAAGACCAATATGGCAGACATTCCAATCGACAGTTTCACGTGAATTCCGTAACTCAGGTATCGTATTTGATACGAGCACCGATCAAAATAGCCGCGTAGGCGTAGTTAAGAGGTTAACAGTAAAATAAGTTTGGCAAGAAAAGAAAATAAGTTTTGAGTTAAAATTTCACTTTATTGCTGACTGTACTTTAATAGTGTATTGTCATCTAAACCAAACCTGTATACAAAATTTCAGCTCCATCGGACACTGGGAAGTGGGTCAAATGAAGCTTGCAAGATTTGTCCCCCATTAACCAACTAACTAACATGGCAAGTTAATAAAAAGCTTGTAAAAAGAAGTAATATGGATAATCATCATCAGCCGTTTTAATGTCCCCACTGCTGGGGCACTGGCCTTCCTTATGGATGGATAAGGAGAATGGGCCATGACCCACCACGCGAGCCCATGCAGGTCCCGGGTGGGGATTGACCTCACGAGCCCGTGACCCCTCATTCGCGAGGTATGATCAGGGTCCTGAATTCCTGATTCACGAACCGTCGCGTCGGAAACGCACCCGACAGCGGAATGTATGCACTGTCTCTGTCACTCACTATAGAAAAGACAAAGCACAGAATTTGAATCTGATTCCGTTTCCGACGGTTTGTGAATCAGGGAGCAGTACCACTGCGCCAACGGGATTCTCAATCGTCATATTAAATTAATAGAATGCTATAAATACTTCACTGAAACCTACTGACTTACAGTTACACTGTGTAGTTCCGCCTCAAGATTTCATAATTAAAGAAAAAATAGACACTTGAAAAACAACATTTAAAAGAACCGGCTCCACATAGCGGTATCCATAAAAATTCGTAAAAGAAAACCATAACGAATCCAATATTTTCGATCGTAAAAACTTCTAGCACGCGAGCGTCCGATTATTATAAGTTGTTTTTTTTATTATCTCTACTAATTATAATACGTACTTCATTGACTTGCAACATTGTTTGACACGATTCCTCAATGTTTGATGTGTTGTTCCGGGTTTGAATTTGGATTTTAACCAGAGACAATAAAGAACAAAGTATAACCTTTTTGGTGATTGGCCTAATCAGAATAGAACTTGACTGAAATGGCTTTGTCTTTTTTTCTGTTTTACGAGTAAATTGAAAGGAGGTTTGAATTGTCACCTTGAAGATTGGCTGCAAGAAGGTTAGATAGAACTAAGAGCTTATTTTTCTTTTTGCTTTTAAAAAAGCTTGACTAGAGCTTTGTTAGTTTGTTACAGGAAATAAAAGTGTTTCCCTCCAAAATAAAACTCATGTTTTTTTATTTATGAATGTAATTAATTAGCAGGAAACTGTTCATTTGCTTTATTTTTGTAGTTTAAAACAAAAAAAAAACTGGTTGTTCCCGTCAAACCAAGTAAGTAGATGTTACTTTAATTTATTTAAATAAAAATATTTCTATGAGTATACGTAGGTACCAGAAATTATAAAACATAATACGAAAAATAACGAGTTAATATTCGTTGTAAAGTATTTCACATCGCGACTTTTTCGTATAAATTAACGTACCTTCACACAAAAACGTTAGCTATCTGTGACGCATCGAACCTTGAACCAAATGGTTGCAAGTGAAACCATCAAGTACTACACCATAGTACCTAGTACTTTGATCGACAGGCATAATGGAATGAACACGATCGGCGGCGGACGTGACAAAGCAATAACTACTTTATTCCTTATAATGGAACTTTTAAATTTCAATGGCATGTCCTTTCATATTTGTCCGTGAAGTTGTAGCTATATAAGACTAGAGTAATTTTGACTAAATAAATGTTAGAAATAAATGAGTAAGTAAGTATAGGATTTTGAATTTACAATTTATGTGAGTAGGTAATTCATTGGTTAAAATAAACCCCCAAATAAATATGAGATGAAAGACGTATTTTAGTTCTAGTAGAAATTAGGTACCGTTACCTTCTATAGTTTTAGTAACTTTAGCAGTTACTTTATGAAAAACAAAAACATTGCACGTGAATATCAGTTGCATTGATTTGACTTTTTTGTACCAAGTGTCAGAAAATTTATTGGATGAATGTTTTTTTTTAATACGTATTTTCTATTTAAATACCTATAAGCTTGGCATGTAATGTGGTATAACATTTTCTAAATTAAAATAAGATCCCTTAAAGTAATTGTATTACCGAAAAAACATTTAAGCACGTTGAAAGCCAAAAGAATGATTCAAAGAAATTGCATACAGCTGCGTTTTCTTCATTCGAAAACTTCGTGCTACACAAAACAAATGAGTAAAAAAAATACATTGCCCAAGTAATCGATCCACAATGTCGGATCAAAGACAATTAGTCTATATTTATGTTGTCTATGGATCGCCTTACATGTGTTCTGAATGCTACCATAGACATATAGAGCTGTGTTTCTGTGTGTGAGCATCGTAATTAGGCATTTTTGCGAATCATTTATTCGTTTAAAACGTATAAAATTTTAATTTGAATTGGTTTTGGCCTTTTTGAGTTGCACTTATTGCATTCTTTTGTGTGCAAGTGCAGGGAAATGATGACTGGTCACTTTTTGTGGCTGTTTAAGTTAATTCCTTTGCTCCGAAGAGAGAATTTCGTAAAACCTTTAGGAATTGTATTTAACTATAGTGTTTAAACGATAAACATTTTTGTAGAATTGTTGAATACCTAATCTTCATAGAGTCGTATTTGTACAGAAATAAATTGTTATTTTGTGCAAAAATTCATCAAATTAACTTATTTATACGTTTCTAAGTTAGTTATAGTAACTTTATACCTACAGTATTAAATTATTATTATCAGTCATGATTAGGTAAATATCGTAACTTCTTTTATTAGGTACTATTTCAAAAGCGTGCCTAGTTTAAACATATTTCTGTTTAACCTTTTTAGTTATGTAGTCCTTTCTATTCCTATAAACGTTCTTAACATATTGAACCCATTTCTTTCCGCTTTTAGAAAATATAAAAGATATATTCATTCATTCACTTAGACAAATATGTATGTATGTATGTACTATGCGATTATTATAAGAATAGGACTGTCAAAACGGCCATATTTGTTTGCGTTTCGCTTCCACTTCAGGGTGTAGGATGTGCAAGAAAAGGAACAAAGATCAAGAATGCCGTTTGACAGTCCTATTCTTATAATAATCGCATAGTATGTACCTAAGAGTCGCCAAACTTTTCCTATCGCTTTGTGTTCCAAAGTTGAATCGTCATTTTATGCAGACATTGGATCAACTCATTGAGAGTGCTTCGGTATCTTCTGTATTAAATGACTTATATTTTCTTTTTCTAAATCTAGTAAGTACTGTTTTTTGGACATGAGAGAAACAATTTTTTGTATTTGTGATTAAGTAACAAGAGCAAGTCAAAAAGTGTCAATTAAAAAAAAATGCAGATGATTTAAAACTTTTTTTAAATACTTTTAAACTCTGTCTCTTTCTTTTTTATTTAATAGAAACCAATTTTAAAACCATAGATTCATGTCTATCTAACCTCTTTAGGTATTTGAAATATTTTTTTTAACTCCCGCCACTTCCATTGCACGTCAGAGCCATTTTACGCAATGACAATACAAAATGGCGGGCACGCAATGCCACACCGATTTACTTCAACTGTATTTTGTCGTGCAACTAACTGGTCATGACAAGATGTTAATTACGTTGAATTTGCTCAATGCTCACGGCTACAGGTTACCCGTAAAAATGTTTGCTACATTGCGTAGTTAATTGATTAGTTTAAGTGAGTTCTTCCTACTCTAGATAAAGTTAACAGACTTGACAATATTTAACTTCCTACTTAAAGTGAATTGGTGCCGGCAAATATTTGTCAATTTATATCATTAGTTGATTGTCATTGCAGTGCAGTTCTTCTAGTCGAAGAATAAAACTAGGTACTGCCCGAGCCGTGCTGCCTCCGAGGCCATATTTCACGCCCGGAGCGCCTCTCCTCGCCTGTGCGTAGCCATATTTATTTATACTAGCGGATCCTTGCGGTTTCACCCGCGTGGTACCTGTGCCCGTGGGAATATCGGGATAAAATATAGCTTATATTACTCGGGAAGAATGTAGCTTTCTAATGGTGAAAGAATTTTCTAAATCGGTCCAGTAGTTTCGGAGCCAATTCAATGCAAACAAACAAACAAACAATCAAATTGTTCTTCTTTATAATGTTAGTATATAGATGTATTTGTTTATAATTTTAGTATAGCCATATTTCACAAAGGTATGCCATATTTCACAAAGGTATCGTGAATCGCCCGTGCGTCCACAGACGCCAATTTGGTATCCCTTTCCTTCGCTTGAATAAACGGATTTTTGTCCTGTTCTATTGTGTTGCGAATCGCAGACTGATTTTTTTAATTTAGTAGAATATCCAAGGCCTCTATCTACAAGTCAAGAGTAGAAACATCTTTAGTACTCTATATTATTAAGTTATTTTATACTCATTCGGAAGTTGGTACGTTTATGGATAGAAAATAAAAGTGGGACTTTTTGAAAATTAACGCAGTTCAAAGCTTAATCCACGTTACTTTATCATTTATTCCTGTAATTTGTGGTCCTGAAAGCTGTAATAAATAAACTGTTTATAAATGAAATTTTTTACACGTCAAAGTATACGTAGTTCTCCTTTTTGAATGTTTTTTATCAATATCTAGCACAGCAAAGCTTTTCATTTGTTGAGGTTTCGCGTGAGCTTTTAAGAGATTGGTAGGGAAAACAGCTTTGTCTTTATAACAAAATTGTCTTAAAAATAAACGTTTTTAAGACAATTTCATTATAAACATACAAAAAACGCTTCATATCTAAATCTACATAGTTAAAGTTAAAGTTTGATATTTAAAGGTTAGTGTAGTGTTACTTAACATATTTTAAACAATTTTTTTTTATTTGTAAATGCGAATAGGGTGTTACTTCATTTACTCGTATACCTACCCCTATGTTCCCATGCAAAGGGCAATTACTCGGGTGTGGTAGCGAGAAACACCTAGTTTTATCTACTAATATTATAAATGTGTAAGTTTAGATGTTTGAATGTTTGTTACTCAATCACGCCAAAACGGGTTAACGGATTTGGCTGAAATTTGGGACTCTGATACTTTGTAGCCTTGAGAGGAACATATGCTACTTTTTATCCCGGAAAAATATCGCATCCCTGCGGGATAACGTAGTTTAGTTCAAGCGGGCAAAGCCGCGGGTGGAAAGGTAGTAGGGTACTCTAAAAAAAACTCTGCTATGCTAGGTACAAATAAAATAATTGCCGTTATTAAAACAAAAGACGACAATATGGCGGCGACTAGACTAACGTCCAAAGGTTATCTTTGTAACTTGGTGTAGGTAGGTAGATATAAACAATTCAGAATTGTTTTCCAACTTAGTACAATAACACGCACAGATGTTTGAGTTGTTGAGGTTTTTGCTATTTTTTTTTAAGAGTTTGAACGGAGATACTATCAAAATTGACACAAATAGGTATATCATCCTTATCCTTCAGCCTTATCACCACTTAACATTCAGGTGTGATGAAGGCTACTTGCTACCCTGTTATGCGGATAATAAAAAAAAACATTTCGTTTTATTACCTTTACCGAACCGTGCAAAGAAAATCTCTAAAGGAACTCTAAGTATAATAATTGAAACGGCCAATAAACGAAATGAATAAATACTTATGATCACGGCTTCCGCCAAAACATCATCATTCTCTTGGCCTTATCCTATTAACTTATCCTTTTCTTGGCGCAGTATTATACCTTTTTACAAGCTTTTTATTAACTTGCCATGTCAGTTAGTTTGTTATAGTTAGTTAGTGGGGGACAAATCTTGCAAGCTTAATTTGACCCACTTTCCAGTGTCCGATGGAGCTGAAATTTTGTATACAGGTTTGGTTTAGATGACAATACAATATTTAAGTACAGTCAGCAAAAAAGCTTGTCATGAAAATGGAATTTTTTCTAAAAACTTATTTCATTTATCTTTATTACCCCTTTTTAGTCACCCCTTCTTGCACATATCATCCTTCACGCTATCCATTCATCTTTTATTGGGTCCTCCTCTCCCCACATAGCCATTCACATTAAAATTCCGTATCATCTTCATCACTTCTCTTCTCTCTTCTTCTTCTTATCAGTAAAAGAAAGTCATGAATGGGTGGTAGAGCAAATTTGACGATTCAACAATTGAATAATTTCTGATGACATGACAATAATTCATTCTTTCTTATCAAAGTCGAAATATACCATACTTACCTACTTAACTCTATACTGAAAACTCACTAATCCCTTCGCCAACAAGGTGACAACAGCAATGAGAGTTTCTTTTGACGTTTCATCGTTAGTTCAAAAATTTGTACTAGGTGGCGCTACCCAACTATAGCGACCTAACTTTTTCAGATTAGTTCAGAGTACACAATCTAGGCACAACAGTTTGAAACAAAAATGCCATTAAGGGTACGATAAAAGATCTGAAGAAGTAAACGAACAAGTACCTAGTAGAAAATAGCAAAGAAAATAGACTGACATCTTTATACGAATATCGTTTCCGAATATCAAGAAAAACAAAAAGTTGCACGGAGCATATCATCAGAACAGGAGGTGAGGTGGGAGGTGTTTCTAGGTTGAAAGAACGAATCTTTTGCCATAATATGCTGAAAAAAGTAGGTTGTGTTACGGTTACAGCGCCATCTAGTGCATCGAAAAATTACTGTAGGAAACTCTCCCATTTCAAAATGGCGCGAACCGACACAGACTACACTAGCTAAGCTCGTAATATCAGATTCAATCTGTCTACGACAGTACTAGCGTGATTGTCTAGATGTCGCGTGAGATAGCCGCCATCCACCCGCGGAGGCACGAACAAAAAATATTTCTTCATACTCATTATCTACGTATCTACCTGCCGTTGAAAATTTTTAATTGCGTCATAGTTTGACATTTGTGGAAGAACGGGTGGTGGTGCAAAACTTTTTATTCTGTGGTCATATTTGAAACTACCTACTCACAGAATTTCATTGCGAATGCATAAAAATAATCTTAAGTCTTAAACACTTCTTTTTCACTACTTCACACACACACAGTCTTTTTCACTTTTCTTGTCTGTCCCAGGGCTTTTCGACAAAATGGCGAATCAATGTCAAAATTACAAAATGGTGAAAGCCCATTTTTACAGCTAATTTTGTATTGCCAGTGACTTCTCCTCCACCACTATTACCAGGTTTTGTAAGATTGCTGGACTGGACATTTTGAGTTAGGTACTTAATCCAAATTTAAGTCTAATTTTCTATAATGTTTTACATACGGCCAAACACCAAAACTTTTCGCGCGCGACCTCTCAACACCTAAAAAGGCATCCCTCAAAAGCGCGGGAGATATGACATTTGCCAGTCGCCATTAATCATGTGTCAAATAGAACAGAGCCACCATTTTGTCGTATTAACCGTATAAGGCAAGTAGCCACGTAATTATGGACAAGTATAATTGTTCTGCGGTGCATCGTAATATTGCCGGCTGATGTCTTTGTTATAAGTAATCTAATAATAGGATTCATATAATGGCGGCTATATACTGTTTTTATTGAATACGATCTTTCGATGTGGCGGGACAAAAAGATGTGTTCTATCTTGTATTGTCGATTGCTTTACTAATTAAACAGTATTAATTTATGAGAAGAAACATTTTTTTTGTGGTACAAAAAGATTGCTTTCGTCTTTTGTTTTTTTTTTGAGACAAAAAGTAGACTTTTCTTTCAATGAAATCATGTCATTATACTATCGATTTAAGTATTTATAGAGTTGGGCAATCAAAAATATGTAACGCAAAGGTATTTTCGTATGCATAACAAAAACTGGAATCTTGTTCTAATTAACATTTCCAAAGGACTGAAATTAAATTCAACACAGCAAAATAGTAAGAAATAGGTATTTAAGGTATTTAACCTACCAATTCCAAGGTTCGAAATGAAATCACATAACCATTAGCAAATTTTACACTTATCTTTTATACTAGCGGCCGCCCGCGTTCCCGTGGGAATATCGGGATAAAAGTATCCTAATTAATCCTTATTGCATCAGCTATCTGCCAGTGAAAGTCCCGTCAAAATCGGTCCAGCCGTTTCAGAGATTAGCCGGAACAAACAGACAGACAGACAGACAGACAATATATGTACCGTATATATAATCATATGCATGTAGTAAAAAGCTGTTATTTTAATATTACAAACAGACACTCCAATTTTATTTATTTGTATAGATAATGCATTTTACGTTTGCGCGCTACATCATTTAAGTTTTCGTTATATCATCGAAATAAAACTGTAATAAAATTGCCGTAACGACTCGAAGACAATGCCAAGTAGAAATTTAAAAACTAAATTGACAGCTGTTTAAGAAAAAGAATGTCATAAATTGGAGAGACATGGTGTAATAAGACGTGCAACAAAGGAGCAGTTGAAATTTACTTACAGGTGGTGTTAAAAATTATGTTCTAATTATTTATTGTCTTTGCTGACAATAATGAAAATACCTCATGACTTTTATTTACTTAACACTTTGTTTTGGTAATTTGAAAATTCCTAAAACTAGTATTTTTGTAGTGGAACTTACCATAGTTGTATTTATTTTCGACGTGTCGTCTGTGTACAATTCAATTGGAATTTTCGCGATAAAAAGTAGTAAACGTAAATGTCTTTATCCAAGATGAGAAACATCAAAATTCGACACTAGTTTAATCGTGAAATGGACACATAAAATAAATTACTTTCGAGTTATAAATTCATTTCAATTTTATTAATACCTATTTTATTTCTCTCAAAGAAGAATACTTATCCTATACCTGAGGATAGCGGCATATAGCGGTGTGGGTGCAATATTGTAAAACTTTAAATACTACAAATATGCTTACTTAGCTAATTTTGTAATTGTAAAATTTTAGTAACTGTTGGTTATCTATACTTATATTATAAACAGAAAAGATTTGACTGTTTGTTTGTTTGCATCGAATAGGCTCCGAAACAACTAGACCGATTTAGAAAACTCTTTCAACATTAGAAAGCTACATTCTTCCCGAGTAACATAGGGTATATTTTATCCCGATATTCCCACGGAAACGGGTACCACGCGGGTAAAACCACGAGGATCCGCTAGTTTTCAATAAAATTCTGTACTATGAAAGTATAAACTTTCGTAATACAGATTATAAAATCTATCCAAAACTTTTCCGTAGAATGGAGCGTTTTTCCTAATGGCCGCCAACCACGAATAATTGTTTGTCAACTGTCAGCGGATAGAGACGTGCAATGGCAATCGTCAGCGATAGACATCTTGTTGTTTCTGATGTCAATATTTTATTAGTGGGCTTCTTTCATTGACATTTCGGTGTGGGTGTTAGATGGGTATCTGTCTTTTTTTTTATTTATTAGTACATAAACAAAGATACAACAAAAGAAGGCATAAATCAGTAGACTATAGGCAAGCACGATATGTTGTAGCTCAAATGTACTGTAAGCTTGTTTAAATCAATGCAATAAAAAAAAACAAGTTAAGAAATTATTTAAATTGGAGTAGGTAGGTAACAAAAAAAATTATAATGATTAAATAAAAACAAGGAACAAAAAATCTATTTGAATGAAAGTTGTCTAACTATCGAACGCTAGGTACCTAAGTTTGTACGGTATTTGCCTGTATCAATAAAAGGACACATTTATGAGACTGGTGGGTGATCTGATCATGTTTCTACTGACGATACGATTTCAGTGCCGATGCAGTTCAGTGTTCAGTGCAAATAAAACTTCCGATCAATAAAGACCAAAAAGTTTCAAGACTATTTCGATACTAATGTGGTTGAGCTAAATATTTATTTTTAGAGCGCTTTTTAACTAAAACTACCAGACAACATTGAGAAAACATTTTTTCATTTGTAGACCCAATATTTTACTTCATGTCACTGACTTTGTGGTCGAAATGTGTTGCTTGGCTCTATTAGGTCTATATAAAATACAGGAGTTATAATAGAAAAGTGTACATAGGAGTTATTATAAAAGCTAGCTTACTCTGTCGTACAAAAGTATGAACACAGATTACCTAGACGTAATTGGGTCAGGCCGTAGATTTTGCCACATTCGAGGGTACAAAAGTCTCCGCCTCATATAATTTTAAATATAGTACTCTTAGAAATTTCTCAATCTTATCATCGTGTTTCCTAAGAAATAGCAAACCAAGGCAGATATAGATATTTGGATAAGTTTATAGATTTGGAAAACTATTTGACATTTCCCTCCCAAAAGTGATGGATTTTTTATAAAAACCGCGAATCCGCATGGGTAGGTGTCCAGCTTAAACATCGATAAAATTATCATTTTTTAACTTATTGATGAGCTGTTGATTTGACGTTATAAAATAATAATAAGGTTGCCATTCCTTTAATATTTTTGCGTATTTCCTAAGAAAAAAGATAAATTTTCGGCAATAAGTTTTTTTTTTTGAAAAACCAATTCTTTGCGCTACTTATATTGCGCAACCATTTTCACCCATATTATGGTTTTAAAACATTTATTAATATTTTGTTTGAGTGCTGGCATCGCCAAAGAATCGTATTCTATGGTCAATGCAGCGTTGACGACCATATTTTTTGACATTTCGGTGTCAACTCCGATCAAAGTGAAAAGTGTCGCCTACTTTGCAGAGTGCATTTTTTGAGATTTCAAGGTAAGTTCTTGATTAAAACTTATAATTGTTTTTGCGCATGGTGTAATTAGATGTGTGTGATCTGTATATGTTAAATTAGCCTTGTAAAATAATATATTTTAAGAGTTATAATCGATTTCATTTGCGCCTCGGTTCCGCAAAACTGCCTTTATGCCACTTTGCGATACCGGTTGCGTAGAAATTGCGCCACTTATTTTACGCTATTGAATAATAGTGCATGCACACAAGGTTTTCAAGTGTTTTTATTATTTTGAAATTACTTTTAGCTGTAATTCCGCTAAAAACATGACTAGCATTACTATTAATTGATTTGTTAGCTTTTATTAATATTCTATAAGTACAGGGTGTTCGGCAGAACGTTAAACATACGAAAATAGGGGTAGGTGCGGTGGTCTGCTACCTAACCAGCCCCAAAGATTTTACCTAGGTCCAAAGTTTTTTTTTATTTTGTACCTATTTTATAAGTTTTGGAATTTCGTCACTTTCATACTAACTTTTAAACCCATCTAACTTTTTTCATTATTGACAGATCTATTTTTTTTTATTTTTGGCATCTAAATGGTTGGCAAGTCCTTTTAATAGTGATACTTCAAGCAGGTTGTTGCTAGAGTCGAAGTAATGGACTCTCAAACATTGAAAAGAGTTGAAATAAATTTAAAGTTGTATTATATTTATACATATAATTAATAATGAATAATACCAAATCCTCCATCTAACAAATTAAATGTATTTTTTTTTGTAAATTGAACAAATCATACATACTTACTAGTTTTTGTCATCCTGTTTAACTTTTCATTGTGCGCAATATATAAAAAAGAATTACTCATAGGTACATTATTGTTAATTATTAATTAAACATATACCAACATCGTGTTTCTTTTTCTAGTTTGATGCAATACCTCTTGTTAGTACAGGTTTGTTAAATAAAATCACATTAATGTACGTGCTCCTTAATAATTTTGCGCTACCATTTTGCGCCACTTTGTGCGACCGACTCGTAGAAAATTTTGCGTCACCATTGCGCTATTTGTGGCAAAATCTACGGCCTGACCCAATTAGGTCTCATCCTGTTGCACAGGAAATGAGGCTCTTGTTAAAGTAAAATCCATTTGCCTTTAAAAAGAAATATATTTGCTGGAAAATGACAAGAATTTAACGTCATGTTTAAGTATGTAGGTTATCTTCGATAGGTTTTTCTTTACAAAGCTAAAGGTATAGAAGTTACAAATAAAATATAAATTCTTTTCGGTTTTAAATCTCATATTCTTGGAAAGGCTAGAAATTTTTAGCTATTGTCTCAGTAGGTATTCGGTAACGTAACCTTTATATTCAGTAGTAAGTTTCAATGGTATTTCAAGACATAAGTAAATAACTCAGGTATTCTTTTTCTTTGGCTAGTCTTACTAATTTGAACCAACTAGGTATATCATGACAGACAGGATTAAAAATTATTGCCGCCATTTTGTCGGTCCATTTTGACGACTGTTTTTGAGTGTTTTGTTTTAGTGGTGATCAGAAGGGTATAATTATCAACATTGCTGACTCGATTTATTAGCTACTACACAAATACAATTTTACTTATTATGAAGTTTTACTAAATACCGTTTTAGTGAGAAAGATCCATCCCTACAAACTTACATTTATCTATAAGGATAAGGATAACTGCATAAAAACTAAATTTGCTAAAATGAAAAAATAAAAAAAAATACATAGGTACAACCATGAAGCTCGACTTAATACTGAGGTAAGTGGAGAGTGCAGTACTAACACTTTTTTGTCACCAAAAATTACACAGTGGCTGTCTTCCGTCTCACCTACACTTTAAAAAAATACGTGTGGTCATATGAGACAACTGACAGCCACTACATACATAAATGTCAAATTTGCTGGGTACACTTTTTTATTCAGGGTGAGAACTCCAGTTACCTCAGAGTATTAAGTCGAGCTTCATGGGTACAACGATCTCGTATAAATATGTTCCCAAAGTCAGTAAACTACAACTTTCACGTCAACACGTTTAAATCGAAAAATAAATTTCCTATTTCAATAGAGTTATAAAATACATTGCTAATAGGATACCAGACACAATGGATATGTATTCGGTTCCCACCACCAGACACATTTGAATATATCTTTGGTAATGATTGTACCAACATAGTTATTGGCAAGAGGGACTACACCTACGCGCTAATTCGACTTGCATAAGATTTGCGGCATGTTTCTCGAAAACGGTTTTACTTTTTTACTTTTTTGAAGTGAAAACTTCTTTAGCGGCGTTGCACACTTTTTGTGATGGGTAAACAAATTTAAACTCGCGTCAGGCAGGACAGTGAACCGTCAGATCGAAAATTCTTAAGACCTGATCGAAAAACTGTTACAATGTCATTAGAAATCGAAGGAAAATTTGCCACCGTTTCCGAAGTTGTAACAGCTGAGGTTAGAAAACGGGCGGTATTGAAACCAGAAGACCCCGGTTCAAATCCAGGCCGTATTTAAAAAAAAATTGTCAAATTCTTTTTTTTTGTGAAAATGTCTGTAAGTACTTAAATAAAAATATTCTGTAAATATTTCGACCCATGTTTCTAGGAGAAAGTTGTTCACTTACCGATTCTGAGCCGAAATTGAAAAAGTTGGCCAGTGGTTTCAAAATAAACCTATATAAAACTCTTGCGTTACTGACTGACTGACAGACAACGCATAGCCGAAACTACTGGGCGCAAGAAGCTAAAATTTGGCATGTATGTACCTATATTCCTTGAAGAGTGTAGGGGAGCACTTAGAGAAGTATTTCAGAAATTCCCCTCTAAGGGGGTAAAAAAGGGGGTCCACGCGAGCGGAGCGCTATAGTATTACTATAACATTGCTAGACAGTTCGCAGTAAGGCCCCAGATACCAATAAAACAAGAGAAGAGAAAGGGATGCAAATACATGCAACGAATACATTCATCCCTTGCTAACTACACTTGAGAAGAGATCTCCACTAGAGTGTCGTTCTAGAATACGGGCCTTAGTATGGTGATCAGTTTAATAGAACAACCCAAAATAATATTTATTAAACCACTTTACTATTACTCGAAATAATAACATACACGTAGCTAGTTCCTCACTAAAATAGCCATTAGCCAACAGTCGTTATATTATTAATAATCCAAGTTGTGATTCACATAGATTCATTATTAATGGCAGTCCTTTTAACCCCTTACTGCGGCTGTAGTAATTATTGATTAAAGATGGCCGTCGCGACAAAGGCAAAAGAGGTTTTCCTAGAAATTTAATTTGTAACAATAGAGACATTTGCTGACAGTTAGCTTAGGGAAATTTCAGGCTTTAGAAAATTGGCTAGTATTAACTAAATACTAGTATACATTTCTACTCTACATAATATATGTAGGGCAGGCGTACCGGTTTTGGCCACTGTACCGGTTTTGGTCACTTTTCACTTTAAAGTTATATAAATAGGAATTAAATAATTATTGCTTATATTTATTAATGGCGTATAAAAGATTGGACTTTTAGAAAATAATTACAGCACTTAGCTTTTTTTATGTAGTACCACAGATAATATAATACCTACTTACGATATTTTTGAAATAAACACGTGTTATGTTTCAAAGTTAACTTTTTGTAAAATTCTTAAGAAAAATGTTAAGGGTAAAGGTTATGTAAAATCATTTTTTTTCTACAATAAAATTATTTTATGGTTATTTAATATTTTATATCATATTGGAATATGTTTCTTCTAGATGGATTAAGTCCTGTTTTTTCACTGTTCTTACAAAAAGTTGGGAAACAATAAGTGGCCAAAAGTGGGGCTAGAAATTTTAGCATTGTGCCACCTTTGGCCACTTTGCCATTAGTAGAAAGTTTCCAACCTATCATAAAGTTCATTTACTTTAAAAGACTCACAACTCACTATTGTTAGCTAACGTACTAGAAAATTTGCGGATTGAGGCTAGTGTAGGCACTAGCCTACACTAGCCTCAATCCGCTAATTTTCTTATAATCAAGTGATAAAGATATACTTATAAAATTGTAGTAAGGAGCTAGCTGTGATTGAAATACTATTTCATGTAGTGTTTTAGTCCAGAACTCTAATAAGACATCAATTAAGCATAAACTCAACTTATAAATATAGTAATTTTATGAAAGTGGCCAAAACCAATGCAAACGGTGTATTTGGCCCCCTCCGCAGAATTTGTTCTAAATAAAAAAAACTATTGTTTTTTTTTCACTTTGTAGATTGTACCCTTAAAGGTCGATAAATTATCTATAACTCTACATTATAAATTTTCTCTAAAATACTTAAGATCATTATGCACTAAGCGGTTAAAAGTGAAAAAATCCTTAAAGTGGCCAAAACCGGTACGCCTGCCCTACCTACTTAAAACAAAGTCGCTATCCTCCGTCTGTACGCTTTTATAGATTTTTAAGAAAAAAGAAAGAAAAAGTTTAAGTGACACACTACAAGCTAAAAATAACCAAACAAGTTCGATTACAAACATTGTGACACGCGATTTTTATTACATATATTATATACCCGCGACTTCGCCCGCGTGGACTACACGACGTAATTCCAACAGAGGAAAATTTTCCGGGATAAAAAGTAGCCTATGTCACTCTACAGCGCCCAAACTATCCCGATACCAAAAATCACGTCGATCTGTTGCTCCGTTTTGACGTGGAAGACGGACAAACAAATAAACAAAGAAACACACTTTCACATTATTATGGAGAGTACCAGGGGCACTGCGTATCACATTCATCTTTTTATCCCTATACTTTTAATAAAAAATTATAGGGACGTATATACATATTTAAAAATGAATTGCTGTTCCTAACGTCGTTCTTGCTAAAACTTGTGAATGTCAAAAAAGCAGTTCGCAAAGCCCTTTGGAGAGACAATTGATTCAATTCTAGATTTTTAGTACAAACTTTTGTCACTATTTTAACCCTTCAACATTTACTATAGCGGCAAAACTTATGTACTCAGCACACTTAATAAAGCAGTGCATAATGAAACTTTTTTATATGAAAATTCCCGAAAAAAATTTTCTTGCACTAAAAAATATTTTTTTCTCAAGTTCTAGTTCTTATCTCTACTACTCAACTACTCTCTAGTTCTCTACTCAACTACTCTACACTCCAGTCAGGAAAGCAAAAGATTTTTAGTAAATAATCTTGATAATAGGGTATTTTACTGTTGTTGAAATGTAGATATTTAATGATGACGTTAAAAAATATTGCAATTAAGAATACCAAATGTGAAAAAAATATTTGAATCTGTTTTATAATAAAAGAATTATAGTCTGTTTGATTTTGACTATGGCTGTCTCTTTCTAAAACGAAATCTTCTATGGCGTGACTATGACGCTACTAACCCACTGACGTCACTAAGATAGCGTCCTGTCCTTGTCGAATTATAAAGTTTGAAGTCCTATATCTTTGAAAATATTCAAGATAATTCAAAATGAAAACTTGTTTTGTGTAGCTAATATTTTGAAGAAATAAAAAAAAAAACAGTAAAATACCGTATTATATCTCTTTATCCACGAAATGCATTTAAAAATAAGAAAGATGTATTTTTACATACATTATCCGTTTTATAATATGAAAACAGAGTTACTTTGAATAAATAAGTGTTTTATACCTACTTTTGTTATTTCATTTTATATTGAAAAAAAAAATCGTCAAGATTGTTCAGGTAAAATCTTTTACTCCACTTATAATAATAAAATGTTTATTTCAATTTTATTTTTTTTATTTTATGGTAAAATTTTATTTTTATAAAAAGTTGGAACTTTTCGACTGAACAGTCCACGTAAAGTCCCGTTCGCCGGCTAGTTCACATAATAAAATATTAAATCAAAAGCCACAAAGAAAGGGTTGTAACCGATTAATGTTTAATTAATATCGATTTGCGTCCAAGCTATGGTCTTTTGTCGAATGTTGTGTTCCGATCTAATTGCCATCATAAACAATGTTTACGATCAAACGAGAAATCGTTTTAATACCGTAATCGAGATGTTGAAAGTAACGAGTCATTTTAAAGGACTTCAAAAAAAGGAGGTTATTTGACCTGTTTGTTTTGTTAATACTTTTAGCTAAACTGAGAAAAAAGTTTGTTCAGAATCGAGAGTACAATCAATTCCCCACATTTTTGACAGGGGTTAATTAATTTAAAAAATATATGTAATATTTTAATTTTTGCCGCTTCTAAAATGTTTATACTGCCTATTTATTCAATACGCACGGTACCCGACACGTGCTTTCTTACGCCATAGTAGAGCTTCAAAACTGACAGAAAGTCACGGAGACATAGGAGCACGAATATCCTGGAAGTTTCTTAAAAAAATATTTTTTTTCTATGGAATTCTTTTTAATTTAAAATAAATTATTTGGGGTGAATGGCCTTTTCGGTTATTGCATGAACACATTGTAGGTATAGTGATCTATTTAGTATTCCAAGCACGTGTGCTAAAATATCGTAAGTGAATGAGTATGTTTGCATGTTTGTCCACGAATTTCTCAAAAACTGAAAGTCATATCGAGGTGATTATTTTTAACTTAAGTTAGGTTTATTCCAACTTAGGGAACAGTCTAAGTTTCATTAAAATCGGTTCGCAAATATTTGAGATATGGGTATGTTATGGTACAGTATACTCTAAAAATTATGAAACGGACATATCTCACTTTCTCGTGTCTTGATGCAAGTATTTTTTTATCCACATAACGGTGTAGCACTTAGCCTTATTTATACCCGTTTTATTTTGGGATTAGAACAATCTAGGTATGTGATGGTGTCCAATATTTATTTTTCGATTTGGATACTTTTAGACGTTCGGCGAATTGTTAAGTCATTCGTCAAAAGAGTTTTCTATTAAAAGATTCGTGTAATAAAGAAGCAGGGAGTAAGATGTTTCCGATTTTCATAACACAACTTTTTAATTTGGAATTTGAACAATGGCCCTTCGTGATGTGTCCAATATTTATTTGTTTTTCGATTTGAATACTTTTTGACGTTCGACGAATTGTTACGTCATTCGACAAAAGAGATTTCTATTAATATATTCGCTTAAAAGATGTAGTTTTTCGATTTTTGTGTTCTGCAAAATGTTACGTCGGTCTCGTTAAAAAGAGATCTGAAAACCTAGCGTTTTAAATTTATTATTTACCTACACAAACAAAAAGCTAGGTAAGGGATTTTAAAATATTTCTTTTTACTGTTTGATATATGTATCAAACTGTATCAACCCTTATGATCTACTAAAATGTAAGTATATTTATTTACAGTTAGACACCAACACTAATATGAACAGTTTGAATACCATTTTTGTCCTGTTCCTTTTGTTAGTTTTAGTATGGTTTTAGTTATGTACCTACGATATCTCCAAATTACACTTTCGTCGTTTCGAAGAAATCGTCACTGATATTATGTTTCGTTCAAGATAGATAGGTAGGTACTTATATGAAATTAATATTTATTGTTTCCTCAACGTGATGTGGGGTGATCATTTGATTATAATTTTATATCCGTTTAAGAAACATAATTTTAATGGAAAAGATGAGTCATGAATTACGTAGGTAGGTATATTTTTTTTTTTTATTCTTTGATATGACAGCCATAGTGTTTAAAAAAATATAGAGTCATTTTTTATAAAACTGAGGAAATATTATTGGTTTTTCAAGAACTCTACATATTCGTAATAATATAAAAAAACAAATCCAGTAGCCTACTAACAACGTTAGCTAACAACTTTAACTGTTAAAATGTACTGATTGTTAAGCTTTTACTATTATCGGACAATTTAAAGTACCTTTATTTAAATAAGTAGTTTAATTTTATCTATACTTAGATCTTTTACAGTCTTATTAGTGTCTTATTGGAATTTTAATTAGGAAGACATGACGGAGACTCTAGCAGATCGAATAAATTATCAATTCGCTGTTTTAAAATAAAATAATATTACGTTTAACTTACACATTGTAACACTAAACTCATACTTTTGCCAGTCCGAAAGTTGGTAAGTATGTGCAAAATTTTGGTTGTGGATTTTAATACTTAAATGACACCTAAGTAAAATTAACTAATATTTCTAGGTACTTACGGTTTCACTAGATATCAAGCGAGGTAACAAAGCATGTCACTTAATCACAACTTAGCACAAAAGTTCACACAAAATAATCCTGAGCACTTGTCACAAAAACTTAGGAACTTGAGTCACCGAAAATATTTTAATACCGATTTCGAGTTGATACGAAATTGTGTCGATTTAAATAAGAAAGAGGGGAAAGATTATTGGTCACTATTAGCGGGAGCGGGACGGAAATATAATTACGGAACGATTAGCATTACGATTTAGCAATTTTCGGGCACGTGGCTACCATTTTCCGAGACGCTTTCAGTACGCGCAACGTTCTTTCGTATTTGTCACGTAACCGATGTCATTTTCGCCGAATCTCACAGTCAGGCCACTTTACACCGAATCGGAGAAACACACACGAAACTTTTACGTCTCACTAAACTCCGAATAACAGTGATCGAGTTTCGTAGTTAAAAAACGCGCGTTGTTACACTGAGTTTGAAAAAAACCAGCCAAGAGCGCACACAAGCACAAAATTTCTGTCCAATTAAAGTTAATGTTTGTGGATATTTTAATAGCGTTCCCCTCCGCGAAATCCGACACAACCAACTCACAGAGACTTTAAACACTTAATGACCGGTTGGGGGAAATTGCCCGAGAAACGAACGGCGCAGCATACAACCGTCTCTTTCTAATTAGTACGGATCTACGCCGCTCGTATGGCGGAGCTGGCGCTAGCGTCGCTTCGGAGGCGGGGCTTATTTGAAGGTGGAATGATTTAGGGGCGGTGCTTCTGTCCTATTGGTGGGTTGTTGTGGCGCGATTTTTTTTGGCTTGTACGTGCTCTTGGTTTGGGTTGGCACGGCGGATCGATCGGTGGCGCCGGTATAGCTATTATATGTTTTTTATGGGTATTTTTTGGCGGTGCCCGTGTCCTTTTGTAACCTGTTATGGAAGCCACGCCTATCCGAGTTAGTACGTGCGGAGAGGCGAGCAGAGGCTATCAATTCAGTCAGGCCGTAGGGTTTCTTTCATGTTTTTTTTTCTGTATTGGTGTTTTTTTTAATTTTTTAGTGACGGTGTCTTTGATTCTGTGCGGTGTCAGTTCTGAGGTTTTGTGACTATGGAGGTTGTTGAACTGTTGGGACCTCTTTGTTTGGCTGAGGAGCCTATGTATATGTTTGTTGGATGGGTATTTGTGTTGGATAGCCCACTGTGTGTTGTTTGTGTACAATTTGAATGTCTGTTAGGTATAATGCTGTACCATTATACCTAACAGTACCTATATAAATAAATAAATAAATAAATAACTTCTTACATTCACACCAATTATCTAAGCCCATGTTAATTTCATTAAGAAACTGTATCATAACAGTATATAGTGCTATGCGTATGTATTGTAATAGGTATAACTAGCACTAACATAATATGTTGTATGTGTGTACTATGCACTTAATGTAAAACCTAAATAGATTTTTCTCGTGTATTTGTCATTCAATAAATTTGTAGAGATAGATGTTACAGTGAGACTCTACCTTAACATTCTTATCCGATTCTAACATCTCAAAACAATAGGTTTTTGACAATAATAAAAATAACGTTTACTCGCGACTTTGCCTGAATCAGGTAATGTTACGGTAAATGAAAAAAAACACAGTACCTACCTAGGTATAAATTTTTAAGTTAAAACCCAGAATAGGTGACTTAGTAAAATTACTTATGTATTTTTGTCATTGATTTTTGTAAATTTTTAAACACTACACAATTTTTTAAGATCGCCACAGAATCGTCATCCTAGAAACACAGGTCGAAATACGTCAAAAAAATTTGGGCTCGATCGCATGATCAGTCTGATTTGTATGAAAAGTCAACAAAATTACCCATGTTTCTAGAAGAATGTAGTTCACTTAACGATTCTGAGCCGATCTTAAAAATTTGTGAGTGTTTTATAAATTTATCGTGTATAAATATTATTTTTAAATAAATACTTACTTACGTAATTTTACTGAGTAATATGACATAGTCCTATGGTGTTTACATATTACCTATTGCTCGTGAGTGTACATATTAAGTACTTTTACAAAAAATACATAATTTTAAATTTTAAATTTATACCTAGATAGGTACTCATAGTACTTACTTACCTATTTAAAACTAAAGAAGGTCAATTCACAGATTACCTAATGTTTTGAAAATTGTTTATCTATAAGTACTTACCTACATACTACCTACTTAATATTATAAAGAAGAAAGATTTGACTTTTGTGTGTATGTTTGTACTTAACGGATAAAATCAAAAACTACTAAATCAATTTTCATTCTGCCCAAGTGAAATAAGCTATATTTTACCCTAATATTCCCACTGGAACTTGTACCACGCGGTAAAAACCACTAGTGATCGATTAAAATAAATAAATAAATATTGGAGACCATCACATTGTAGGTATGTGATGGCTGTTCCAATACCAAAGTATAGTAGCTTAAGCACTAGTAGGTATTATGGAATTTTTTTTTATTATAGAGAAAATAATAAGATCATTTTCACAGTAAGGCAATTTTATTGTGTCAAGTAGACATGAGTGTGAATACACTTCATAAACATAGAATATTAAATTTAGAATAGTACAGGCTGTTCACATTGACAAAGGAGGTTTTAACACACCCCCGCAATGTGAACACCCTGTATCTTCCCATACATGCTCCAAAAAATATAACCACGACATATCAAAGGACAAAATACCATAATATACACTAACACAGTAAAAAGAACTTTATGTATGTACACCTTACTTGCTAACTTAACCATTTATACAGACATAACTTCCTACCAAAAAACAAACATGATAAAAAACCGCACAAAAAAAAAACTATAAACCTATGCTAAACCTAAATAATTTGTACATTTACAATGCTTTAGTTTCGGCAAAGGTTTAGTCAATATATCGGCGATCATGTTGTGTGTAGGTATGTATTTAAGTTGTATGTCATGGTCTGTAACCGAGTCTCGTATGAAGTGGTGTCTGATGTCGATGTGTTTAGTGCGTGAATGATATGTATTATTTTGGGCTAATTTCATTGAACTCTGATTGTCGGTATGGATGACGATGGGATGGCACGTGACGAATAGTTCACTAATGAGCGACTGGAGGTATATTGCCTCCTTACAAGCTTCCGCGAGAGCCATATATTCGGCTTCTGTTGTAGAAAGCGCGACGGTTCGCTGCTTGCGAGCTTCCCATGAAATTGGGGCGCCGCTCATTAGGAAAACGTATCGTTATTATTTTCTCTATAATATAAAAGGGCAGATAGCGGCACCTTGAAAACCGGTGCGTACACCACTCGACCACGAAGGTCGTCGATCTAATAAAACTATTGCATCTTAGGCATTTACCTTTTGTTCAGCTTTTCCTCTATTTATTTATTTTCCTTTTACCTAAGATTGTCAGAAACAAATTGCTATGTAGCAATAAAGCCGCCTATTGTACCTACCTATCTATTTTTATTTTAATAGTCATTTCTCTATAGTCATTATTATTATTACCGCTATTCTTTTTTAGGTATACTTTGTCTAGTAGTAACTAAAACTAGTAAGTTTTTAACATAATATTTTAATCTTAATGTTGTAACATTAAAATTGAAAACCTATTGATAATTTAAGTAATAGAAATTAAATCAGCCTCTAGCGCCTCTAGCGGCGAGTAGCGCGCTTATACAGTTTTCATACAAATTGACATAAATACGGTATCGCGATAGTTTGCGTTTGCTTGACATAAAAATTTACACTAGGGGTACTGAGCATTCGCCTGGACAGTGAAAAGTAGTGGGTTCGAGTCCCGTTGGAGCTGTTTGTAAGACGGGTCGATTTTATTTATGTCCCTTCGTATTTATGTCAATTTGTATGAAAACTGTATCAGCGCCTCTAGCGGCGAGTAGCGCGCTTATACAGTTTTCATACAAATTGGCGTAAATACGGGATCGCGATAGTTTGTGTTTGCGTTTGCTTGACATAAAAACTTACACTAGGGGTACTGACACTGTGAATGCAAAAAATTAAAAATAATTTGCAACTGTAGGTACTTTGTAGAGGCCATAATATTCTATTTTATGATCAAACTCTACATATTACCAGGGGCCTAGACAAGTGGCTTTCTATTATCGATATCGCCAGTAGAATAGAAAGAAAATGTATGGGATTGACATTAGCAGTCACGTGACATTTTAATCGCTAATGTCAATCTCATACATTTGTCTTTCTATTCTACTGGCGATATCGATAATAGAAAGCCATTTGTCTTTGTCTACAGAGGCTGCTTTCTGCTTGCAGATTTAGCCGTAGGAGTTGGACGATTTTTTCCAGTGGGAATAATAGTCCAGTCAAAATAAATGTTTTGTATGGAGTATTAGGTTGCAATTAAAGCACTTCGGGTGATAATTTAGAATAACATAAATGAGTACTTGAAAAACCGGAAATCAGAATAATCCCTGATATTAACTACGTAGGTACTTGTTGGTTAAATTAATCAATGAAGTAAGAAAATACATTTTGGGTGTGAACAAAAATGGAAAATTGGTGATTTTATACATGTTAGAGTATTTTAGAATGCTTTCATTGAGGAATAAAAAATCCCTTATCAAGGTCGATTTTTTACGAATATTCTATAACAAATTGTCTCTAACATTATAATAATAATGGCACTCCGAGTGATATTTAATCGTTATAGAAAAAACGTCGTAATGTGCAGAATATTATTCTTACGTCAGGGATTACTTGCATTTCGTAATCAAAATGGTATCCATAGATTAAATTATAATATTCTCCTAAAGTGCCTTTTTTGTCTAATAATTATAAACGGCCAAAACACAACTTTAGGTATTTTTCACGAACGCACACCAGCATACCTACAAAATTAGGATGAGTGCTCAAAAAATGGCAATACTATTAATTAAAAATAAATTTCTATAAGGTGCAATTAATGTGACCCCAAACCTTATTTTGCTTAGACTATGAGATATTTTCTTGGAGTAGGTATAGCATATAGGAGTATAGCCTATATGCTAATCTAGACTTTAATACATCGCTGAGCCAAATTTCATACAGGATCCGTTCAGCCGTTTCACCGTGGTTGAGTGACAAACATCAAAACTTTCGCATTTATGATACTAGTAGTTGTAAGATACTGTTTAAATTAATTATTGTTATTATCTATGTCCAGATTTTAATGAAACGTGATATCAAATATTGCTGTAAATAGTTATGATAATAAAATAAATAAAATGTAGGTTTATGGTTGATATAAAATAGTTATAAAAAAGTGACTGTAATTTCTCAATCACAACACGATGTATTGCTAAAGCAAGACAGTACCTACTGAACTAATATTATTGTAATAGGTATTGTTAATTTTTTATCCTACATATTTTTAGTAGGCCTAAGTACCCGTGATAAGACCCGGTTTTGGCCACTTTTTGCTGTAAAACTTTTCTAAATAACTTTTCGTAATTTTTGCCAAAAGCATTTAAAATATGGTATTTTAAGTTAATAATAACAATCGTTACTCCATAAGTCATACGATTTTATTTTTCAATAAAAGCCATTTACCGTTTTAATTTTAAGAAATTTGTTTTGGATGAATTTTATAAACCTGCTTTGGTTTCTAGACTTTCTAGCACATCAGAATATTATTATTTTGATTTACCCTGGGTTTGGTTTTGATTTTTCGCTATAGGTAGGTACTAACAAAAATTTGGCTATCAATAAGTGGCCAAAACCGGAGAATTTGGCACCCTCGCACATTTTGTGTTATATACAGAAAACTATTTTATTTTAGTTTTTATTTGAAAGATATACCTTTAAAGGTAGATAAATTTAAGATATATTTTTGGTCTTAAATACCTAGCTAAGACCATTTAGCACTCAGTGCTTCAAAGTGAAAAAATCCTTTAAGTGGCCACAAAGGGGTCTCCTGCCCTACTTAGTATTTTATCCTAATATTCCCATGGAAACAAATACTACGCGGGTAAAACCACGCGGAGCCCTTAGTATTTTATACTTAGTCAGCATCTGACTCAACCTACGAGTGTAATATTCTACTCGTAAGTTGTACGATCGTAAATTCGATGTAACGTTAGTACTATTATATATTCTGTGGTCATGATCAGCAGTCAAAATGTAAGTAAGATAAGAATTAATATAATATTATGTGCAGTATAAAAAACTACCCAATGAACATTTGTTTTTGAAATATAGATATAAAAAAACGTTGATTTTTGACATCACAGTAAAGTAACAAAAATCAGAAAAAGCCTATGGTAAGCATAGGTGCAGTGCGTCACAAAAGAATAGAAATTAATGTTTGAAGAACTAAACCAAATTCTCATTTTGTTATTGTTTGTTCTGTATCTGGGCGTTATTGTCAATAGCTATGTATAGTCTGAGGTACACTCAGCGTTAAATTCGGTGAATCCTGTTCTGTGGGTGAACCACTTCTTCTTCTTCTTTTCGTGTGGCTGTTGCCTGGCCATTCACGCGAAGGTTCTTTTTCAATTTCTACGAAAAGTAGTGAGCTGGTTCACCAAATTTGTCCCTGGTTTTACATTAAAAATATTATACCATAATGTTAAGATTATTAATTAAAATTATGTGTGTAACCTACCTAACCTAACTTACCTACCTATATTATTGTTCAACCCTGGCTTAATTTGGCATCTAAAAATATGTACAATAAATTTGTTCTAAAAATAAAAAATGGGTTTTATTTATCAAGAATATTGCTTGACTATGTTTTTATGACATTATCTATTAACCCAAGATTCAGTTTTTGACAAGGTAATAAGTGATATTTAAGTAGTAGGTATCATTGTTAGTTAAAGTTATTGAACTGATTGGCAAATGAAAAACAACGGTATAATGGTACTTAGGTGTTCAATTCTCATCGCTACCTGCTTTGACAGCGCTTTCGTGGCATAAGTGATTTTTTTGCAATGAAAGTGTTTTTTTACATGCTACAGTAATGCCATGAAAATAGTCATAATGTCAGAATAGCTGATCAGGCTGCTGATGCTGGTGACCAAAAATTGCCACCTATTTTCAGCAGAAGTACCTGCTACTTACCTACTAAGTGTAGCAGAAAGTAGCATTAATTAATTTGAAACAAAAAATAAAGTGAGATTTTAAATTATATTTATGCATTCTAAATGCAATTTTGTAAGTATAAGAAAAATGTGATGGTAAAAAACACGAGCCCTATAAGAAGCCCGCCTGAAAGCTTACCTATAGGGCTCGTGGTTTTTACTATCACATTTTCCCTATAAAAAAATAAAGTGACTTCAAAATGACCAGCCCTTCTGTACCCCTAGCATGAAAAACTAATAAACAATGCCATCCTTGAAAAGCTAAGTGCTGCTGTCAAAAATGTATTAAATTTCAGTTCCTTATATGACCAAAAGAGGCGCTGGCTGCTCCAGTTTTCATACAATATAATACTATTACGATAACGGTTGCCATAATAACGACAGTTTTTTTTTTGCTAGGGCTAGGTACTGAAATCGGAACGGCTTATCGTCTCTCCGTTTGTATGAACCATTTAAACTCGTGCTATTATTTTTAATTAATAGAACGGTAGCCGGTAGTATACCGCATCCGCGAGTGCCCCCACAGACTGTCAGTCGGCCTGCAGGCAACCGCCTGTCAGTTGGCCGCAATCAGCCACACTCACAGTTTTACATACAAAAACCGAATGTCATCAGGCGGCCGGTCCGATCAAGGAATGCAAGCGAACTGCCGGGGGTCTGATAGTCTCTTGGGGCCTTTTACACCGCCCCGTTTGCTTTTCGCTTTGTTAGTTCAATCAATCCATAAGGAAGGCTTGTGGCCAAGCACTAGGTTGGTGATGATGATGATGATGATGATGAATACGCGACGCTTGTGCCCCAGTGGGGAAATTAAAATCGCTGATGATAATGATAAAACCGACATTGCTCGAAGGATTGCATCATTGAAGGTGGGGGGAAGGATTGGGAGTGGGCGGGTTACATAGCGCGGAGAACCGATAGCCGTTGGGGCGGAAAGGTTCTCATATGGCGACCGCGTACCGGACGACGTTCCGTGGGCAGGCCCCCTACAAGGTGGACCGACGATCTGGTCAAGGTCGCAGGAAGCCGCTGGAAGCGGGCAGCGCAGGACAGATCGTTGTGGAGATCCTTGGGGAAGGCCTATGCCCAGCAGTAGGCGGCTGACATGATCATGATGATGATGAATGATAACAGCGAAACCGGGTGTAACACTAGTCAACAATTAAAACTAAGTTTATTAACATCGGCTCCACATGGAGACAAATAAACACGAACATCTACTAATAAACATTTACCATTTGATTGAATCTCGCCTAATAATACACGGTTCCAAGTAAACATTAATATAAATGTAAGCAAATAAAACGGATAATAGTGTTGTGCTTTATTCGATAACCCAAATCGATATAATCGATATGACCATTCTTATAATCATAACGTAGGTATAGTCGAACTAATTAACCCACCATAACCGTAACAAACAATCTACAGTAATATGGCTAAAGATTTTGAAAAAGTGGCCTATAGGTAGTAGATTGTATTACAAGGGAGCAAAATAATATATTTACGGCGAGGGCGCTATTTTGAATCCAGAGCGCAGTGAAGGATTCTAGAGTAGAATCTCGAGCGCAGCGAGTGATTCTAAAGTAGAATCCTGAACGCAGCGAGGGATTCAATATACGCCGTCCGAGGTGAAAATAATTTTGCGGCCGAGTAATATACTCTGCTTTTCATCCCCCTCTATAAGAAAAGCAACAAAGACAACTCAAACTAAGTATTCTTTGGCGTGCGGATACATCATAGCGCTAGTCGGGCAATGGCTACGCCTGTTTGAAAAAAAAAATTTGAAGTTTTGAAATAAAAAAAGTACTGCATAGGTACTATAGTAGTATGTAGGTACCCTTTGCTACACTCCAACCAATGCTTCTTTATTTATGTTCTAAATTCAAATCTCATTCTTACCCTTTTGTCATAACAGATAAACAATGAATCGTTTTGGACTCTGATATTAGATAAACAATCATCGCTTTTCGAATCGATGGGATGAAAATTATATTACACCATTCTTAATTTAGCCGTGCAATGGGTAATGCAAATCGGGCGCATCGGACAAAGGCGGTTATCACACTGCCTCCGCATACCGCAACACCGGACGGAGATGCGGCGTGAGTGTGTTATACACTGCGGGTTTTGTATGCAAATCAAGATTCTACAGCCAAAGTTAAGAAGCGCACTACTGCAAACCGGAGCGGTGTGCGGTGCAGTGTGGGAATCGCGATAAGTACAGTTGATATAAACGTTTATAAAAATAAAAATAAAAAAAAAGTTTATTTCATTACCATGGGTTACAAAATTACTAACTAGGAGATAGGTTTGTATTAAATGGCTCAACAATCCTGGTTAGTGACTGTACATTGATGTGACAGTGTCCAATATTTATTGCAATAGGTATGAGTGAGAAAATATCGAAAAATATTATTTGACATTTACCCAACCGGGTATCGAACCTGGGACCTCGGAACCTTGGAAAGCGGTGCGTATTTGCGTATAGCATAGCAGCAATGTTTACAGCATTGTTGTGTTCTGGCAAGATTGCCATGGAGTAGTGCGCTTCAGTCTTCACCTTATTAACATCAGATGTGATGAAGGCTAAGCGCTACACCATCGTGGAAAAAAATATCGATTGTAGATTGTTTTAGACTCTATCGATGTTTCACCTCCCTATCCTATCCCATCCAGCAATCCTATTACAGCTTCTAGGAACAATGGTAACTTAAAATCTTCCTAAAGGAGCCGCTCGCTTTTACAGCGTTGTAAAAGCGGTTTCAAGCGCTTTATATTACTAATTATTACGTTATGGTGGAGTGTTCTTTTTATGATTTTATTTTTTTATTTGAAAAAAGGAGTTTTCTCTCTCATCATGCTTTTTAATTGTCTACGGAGGCGCCAGCAGCGGAGGGTTTTGTTTTTCTTTTGAATTTATAATGCTTTTGCTTTCATCTGTTTAAGCTTGTATAGTTGTGGCGGTTCGCCATTTTTGTTGGCACTTTCTTCTCTTGCCAGTAAGTACCGAAGTGAAAATGTAATAACTACATAATCAATCTATATTTTTTCTACCTTTTTTTAGTCTTAAGCTTAGGTAAGCTCATTTGCTCATTTTTCATGCATGTATTAAACAACTCTATTCATTTAATTGTACTAGGTACTCTCTACGACATTTAATAAATTTGAAAACGAGATTGTAATAGATTAGTTTATTTTTGACATTTTACTTGAATCAATTTTTTATAGAATATTATTTTTTAAGAATCAAATATTGTGACATGATTGTGTGTGACATTTAAATATTTGCACGTCGAAATATTCGACAGAATATGCGGGAAAATTATTATTAATACCATCTTGTATTTGTACCATATTTTATGCAAATAAATAAAATTGAATTGAATTGAATTACACTGTAAAGTAATCCCACAAAAGAATAATTTAAAAATATTCATAAGCATTAAATTTAAAAAAAATATGTCTTCATTGTAAATTGGAAGTCTTCCCAAAAATCTCTAGTAAAATAGTGTAATAAATAAGTCTTAGTTTTAAAAATATTATATATTTATTTAAAAATCTAATACTTACAAAATGATAATAATCAATATCTAAGCACGTTACATTATTTATTATCATTACTTAAACATTTGAATACCGTCACTGTCCAAACTTTACTATTAATAATCACTTTTAAATACTGTGAACCCTTTTTATGTCTCGCACACGTCTGAACCAAATTAGAATAGGAGAAAAAAAATCGCAAAGAGCCTTAAAGACCCCCCATAACAATGCCACAATAGCGTTTAAAAAAAAAACTGCAAGGGTCTGCTTGTCATTTTGGCAATAAAAAAAGTTGCGACAATAGAAAACTACAACTTAAACTGTTAACTCAGGCCTGTCGCTAGTAGTCAAGATAAAGCCGGAAAGTTGTAGGTGAAACTTTTAGTTCCCATTTTATCCGCACGCTAAACTAAGTTTGCTGAGATTGCAAAAGAACCCCGCGCTCTTGTAACAGATTAGCGGAACGAATATAAAGGTGCTTGAATAGGTTTTTGGCGCATGGCGCTTGTATTTTGCTATGGGATATTAGAACTGTTGTTATTGGACCTGCTCTTTTATGAATTTAAGTTAATAAGTTGATAGAGTTTTTGAATGGTTAGATTAGATGACTTTTATAATAACATATCTACTAAGTAGTTTGTCAACCGACTTTGCTTGAGTTCACTAAAGTGCGTGCCAGATAAGTCTGCGCCTGGTTGAAATCGAATACTTATCTTTTACCATAACATTAGAACAAAAATATGTATGGTAATTAGCGCCATAAACGCCCCAGTCACGCGCAGAATTATCTGGCCCGAACTCTACATTCATATCAAACGTCGTACCTAATCAAAAATTCCACCCAACGATAACAAAGGTAACAAAGGTAAAATGGAAATCATCCATTTTACAATCTAATATTCTTTGAAGTAAAAGATTTTTAGGAATGCAATTGATTGAAATCTAAGAAATTGAAATCTAAGAAAGTAAGTAGTATCCTTTTAACTCATTTAAAAATAGGTGCTTTTATGGGTAAAAATTTTAAGTAAAGATATTTCTCGAAAAGCTGTAACTTACAGAAAGTAGTTACATATAATATCACAAAATAAATTGACTGTAACAAATTTTAATCTGTGTTAGTAGTTGAATAGTCTCATCGTATACTTTACAACTGTTTTTCTTTCGTATTTGCAGTCCAAGTGACATTAATTATCTGTGTCCGATTTGTACGACCCGTTTATGTGTTTATGAGGCGTGAACGATCCTTTTCGGTTTGTATTGTACAAATTGTTTATGGCTAAAAGGTTTTTTTTTTTTATTTTTAATAAATTTTGTGTCAGTAAAAAGTTTGATGTGAGGTAATAGTAGATTTCATTACAAGTGCGGAAAGCCTGTCATTGCAAAGAGTTCCGACAAATGTCTACCCGAGCCGAGGCGCAGCCGAAGGTGAGGGTTGACAGTCGGAACAAGTTGCAATGACGGTTCCGCACGTGTACTGAACAACTATTTTTAATACAGTTGCGAAAAAATTAAGCAACTTAATAAAAAAATAAAACACAATAAACTCAACTAACTAATCGTAAAAGAATATAGGCAGAGACTTTTTTTTGTTTTCTTCACCCATTCTGGGTTGGCAAAGGAAACTATGATCATACAGCCAAGGCTTCAGTAGAATTTTTTTATTGATATGGAATGAAAATAAAATTAAATGAGATGAAATTAAATGAAACCTAACAAAAGCAATCCGAATGCTACAGGAGCGCCTTTCCTTATTTCTCTCTTTACCACATCGTTTTCCATTAAAGCCACATTATTGCACTAATTCCACCATACTAAGTACCTACCACAATAAAAACCAGAAAAAACTAATTTAGAAAATTAAGAAATTAGGTCCCTCATTTTCTTTTCACTTGCGCAAACTCCTATAAGCAGATACTATGGTAAATAGTGCACGTCATACCATATTTAGTAATCTGTGGTCATACAGCCAATTTTATATATTTTTTATATTCATAAATTTAATTTGGCCGATACTAATATTAATTTAATATATAATTAAAATTAAGTACTTTTAAATCTGATATTGAAACAAATTAGTAGGTTCTTTTTAGAAATATTTTCATGAGTCATAAAAACTTCTATGAATTTTATTTTAGTAAAAACTTCGTGGTTGGTTTTTTCTTTTTAATAGACAATATTTTGACAGTTGGGAAAGAAAACGCACGAGTTCGGGAAAGGTAAAGAAAAAGTTCTAGTGTGTAATAGCCCACATCCCGAACGCTATACGTCCCTGCAATACGCCACTTTTTGAGCAACTGTATTAAAATAGTAGATTTCATTACAAGTGCGGAAAGCCTGTCATTGCAAAGAGTTCCGACAAATGTCTACCCGAGCCGAGGCGCAGCCGAAGGTGAGGGTTGACAGTCTGAACAAGTTGCAATGACGGTTCCGCACGTGTACTGAACAACTATTTTTAATACAGTTGCGAAAAAATTAAGCAATTTAATAAAATAATAAAACACAATAAACTCAACTAACTAATCGTAAAAGAGTCTATGCAGAGACTTTTTTTTTGGTTTCTTCACCCATTCTGGGTTGGCAAAGGAAACTATGATCATACAGCCAAGGCTTCAGTAGAATTTTTTTATTGATATGAAATGAAAATTAAATTAAATGAGATGAAATGAAATGAAACCTAACAAAAGCAATCCGAATCCTACAGGAGCGCCTTTCCTTATTTCTCTCTTTTACCACATCGTTTTCCATTAAAGCCACATTATTGCACTAATTCCACCATACTAAGTACCTACCACAATAAAAACCAGAAAAAACGAATTTAGAAAATTAAGAAATAAGGTCCCTCATTTTCTTTTCACTTACTTGCGCAAACTCCTATAATACAGATACTATGGTAAATAGTGCACGTCATACCATATTTAGTAATCTGTGGTCATACAGCCAATTTTATGTATTTTTTATATTCATAAATTTAATATGGTTGATACTAATATTAATTTAATGTATAATTAAAATTACTTTTAAATCTGATATTGAAACAAATTAGTAGCTTCTTCTTAGAAATATTTGCATGAATCATAAAAACTTCTATGATTTTTTTTTAGTAAAAACTTCGTGGTTGGTTTTTTCTTTTTAATAGACAATATTTTGACAGTTGGGAAAGAAAACGCACGAGTTCGGGAAAGGTAAAGAAAAAGTTCGAGTGTGTAATAGACCACATCCCGAACGCTATACGTCCCTGCAATACGCCACTTTTTGAGCAACTGTATTAAAAAAACTTTTTTGCTTTTATTACTTTATTGGTCTGAAACGTTTAATTTTGAATTATTTTATTCACACGACTGTAACAGTAGGTACCTACTGTTAATTCAAACTCTTTCAAATCCAGCTCTTTTTACAAGCTATTTATTATCTTGCCATGTTAGTTAGTTAGCATGTTAGTTAGTTAGTGGGGGACAAATCTTGCAAGCCTAATTTGACCCACTTCCCAGTGTCCGATAGAGCTGAAATTTTGTATACAGGTTCGGTTCAGATGACAATATAATATTAAAGTACAGTCAGCAAAAACTTGACACTAAAATGAAATTTTTACTCAAAACTTATATTAACTTACCATGTTAGTTAGTTAGTGAGGAACAAATCTTGCAAGCTTAATTTGACCCATTTCCCAGTGTCCGATGGAGCTGAAATTTTGTATTCAGGTTTGATTTAGATGACAATACAATATTTAAGTATAGTCAGCAAAAAAGCTTGTCATGAAAATGTAATTTATACTAAAAACTTATTTTAAATATTAGTTTGTAATATCGCGGAGCCACAGTTTGTAATACCTTGGTTCCAATACCCTTATGCTTCTTAACCCAGTGATTGAGGATTCCGGGAGTAGTGCGCTTCCACCTTCAGCCTTATCACCACTTATCATCAGGTGTGATGAAGGCTAAGTGCTACCCCGTTGTGGCTAAAAAAAAATAAAAAATGTTAGTACCTAGGTGATGTTGTAAGTATTTACTGATTTATCTATTACACAAACAAGTTGGAAAGTGAAGGATTAGCAAATGATTCAAACATTGTCAATGCATTTTTTCATACCGCTGACATTACAGTGCATCTGTCATCCATTATAGTAATTTGCTGCAATCTGTATGAACGGATCAATTTAAATGATTGCTTTACAAAATGTTTGTATGGGATCTGACATGCAAACGCATTAGCTCAGCAAACCGGCTAGAAAAACTAGCTTAATCGCTTCTATGGCTAGGTCATCCTGACTACGGTCAATGCAAAGGTGCCGAAATGACGAGAAATTGCAAATTTATGAGTTTATTTTGCAAATTTGGCCGCCGTTTTTTAATTTTGACATATTCGCCATTTTGTCGAAATCTTTGGGACAGACAGGAGGTTAAGAATATCTGTAATGCCTACGTAAATTGTTTATTCTAGAATATTATCCTATACCTAGCAAGAAATAAGGAAACGATTATAATAAATTATAAACGATAACATGACGATATCCCGCGGGAATGTGACTTCTTTTCGGGATTAAAAGTACCTATCTTTTTCATTCTCTATAGCTTCTAAACTAACTATACTTTGTGGTTGGTGGTCGGACTTAGAAGTTGCCAGCCTATGACCCTAGGTGGGGCGGGGGGCTAGTGGATACTATGGAAGATTAAACATATGAGTAAACTACGAATTTTCAGTAGTTTTGAGTCTGCCCCCGGCGCCCTTGAGCACATTAAAAAACTCTATAATTTTTTTTAAATTTTGATGGTTAAATAAATATAAATACTTACTTTAAAAAAATTGGACACCATCACATATACTGTCCAATACCAAAGTATAGTAGCTTATGTAGGTACTAGTATTATGGAAATTAAAAACAACGACGGGTATTACCACATACACCCAGACCCCAGGAAATATTGAAAAGTTCGATTTCAATATTTACCCGACCGGGGTTCAAACCCGGGACCTCTAGAGATAGCGGCACCATGAAAACCGGTGCGTACACCACTCGGCCACGGCGGTCGTCAAAACTCTATGGTCCAAAAACTCTTTTACAATAATTTATAACGTTAACAACTTATCATAAATAACGTTATTTTGACATATCTCGATGCAGACATCAGCTACCGCCACCGCGAACAATTTGTAGGGCCGCCATGACTCGGCGATTTTTTTATATCGATGCATTAGTAGCTGACTGGCCACTTTCTTGTCCATGACATGACATAAGTCATTTTATTTTTGGCGAGACGCGTGATGTTTTCATTTAGGTGTACTTTGTTCGAAAATATAAAAAATGGAGCGGAAAAGGAGTGTCGTTTTTGTTTGGAGAAAAAAAGTCATAAAATATAGTTAGTAGGTAATATTACTATAACTGGCTAGTTACCACCATCTTATCTAAGTCTAACGCCATAACAATGATGTTTTCAGCATATATTATGTTCCGGCAGTTAGAGATAAGATAGCCAGTTCCTCGTGATTGAGGATTCCGGGAATAGTGCGCTTCCGCCGTAAGCCTTATCACCACTTAACATCAGGTGTGATGAAGGCTAGCTAAAGTTAGCACACAACGGTTTACCGTTGTCGATAAATCTGTCTTTGTAACTGTAGTTGCTCCGTGACTATTGGGCATGCATCTGGGACTTCGATCATATATCTGGGACGAAATATCGGAAACTCTACAACATATCAAAATATGGTAGAAATCCCGCTTTTCGTAATATTTATGGTGATAATGATCCTGAAAGTAAAAAAATATATTTGTCTATTTGATAAATAAGTGTGAAAAGTCACCTAATAAGGGAAAGTTAAAAACTAAAGCTTACGAGCCCTAGAGTTGTATTCATAAGTATGTATTAATTCATACTAATTTGATAAAGAGAACAGATTTGTATTTTTTGGTTTTTTGTTTGTAACGAATAAACACAAAAACTGCTGGACCGATTTAAAAAATTCTTTCTTTATTAGAAAGCTGCATTCGTCCTGAGTAACAAAGGCTACATTTGATTCTGATATTTCGACGGGAACAGGTACCACGAAGGTGAAACCGGAAAGAGCCACTAGTTATTCATTAGTTCGTTTTCAACTCACCGGGAATCGAACCCGGTACCTCAGAGATACTTAGCGGCACTTTGAAGACCAGTGCGCTCACCAATCGGCCACGGAGTTTGTCAAGTACTTAAGTCTGACTTAGTACCTAAGTACATACTTCAACCTCAAATCATATAAAAATAATAAAAATCTGGCTACAGCTACTCACCTATAACAAGCATGGCATTTTTTCACCCAAAAATACTCTCTAAATCAAAAAGCAATAGTCCAAAATGACATTAAAATAGTTACAACGGTATTCCTTTATTCACATCAATCATAATCGCTTTGTCGGTAAAGCAGGTAAAGTTTGTTCAAATTTCGCTCAGAGAAAGTATGCCGACAAAAGGAAAGAAAAAAATGCGCAAATTTGCGACAACCTGTGAGGTTGAGTAGTATTGTGTAGTGTGCGACGTATTTTGAGTTACCTCTATTGATTCTCGTGATATTGGGTAAAATAAAGTAAGATAAACTGGACAGAAAAGTTGAATTCAATCTTATAAGTTAACTCTTATAACTTTTTCATAACAAAAAGTAGTCTATATTCTTCGCCGAGGTCTAATATCTTAAGATTTTAAATTATTACTTATTTTAATTTTTAGTTTTTTGCATTCACAATGCAATTTTTATTACTGAAAAATGGAAAATGAAGTAGGTATATAGAAAAAATCGACCCGTCTCACAACTCATCAGAGCTAGTTAGTTGTGAGACGGGTCGATTTTTTCTAAATACTTCATTTTCCATTTTTCAGTTTTAAATTATTTTTATGCATATTCACAATGCTTTCTTATTCATCACTATAGCAATCTAATTTATCTCTGTTCACAAAATTGGTTCAGCGATTTAACCCTTTAATTCACAGTGTTGTAGTTCACTAACATGTCAAATAAAAAACAGTACCTACTTGAGGTTGCGTTACATTTATTCAAATTATTTATTATGATACTTCTTTTTATGTACTGGCAGTGCCCTTTCGGATTTCGCCATTGCTTTTTTAATTTTATTATTACTTATGTTCACATACATGTATATTGGTTATAAACCACGTTGAAACCATAGGCAACATGGAAAAAATCCAACTGTCATTTTGAAGCAAAAAGAGTCGGTTAACTTTTCATTTAGGAAAAGGTAGGTACACTATGAGTTTGATAATATTTGGTTGAATATTAAACAAAATAATATATTTTGCAGCCAAAAAAGACAAATGCAATCGTCAGTTTACATTTATTGTTCAGAATCAGAATCCGAAATTGGTATGTTAGTACTCCTATAACAATAAAAGATAGCTATAATGAAATGACTTAGGTAAGGTGAACACTATTTTGCAAATTTGAATTGCAAACTGCACAAAATTTAACTATTTTTAAAATAATAGGACATACAATTTCTATTTATACATTTGCAACAAAAACTACAGACAATTTATCATCAAACTGTTAACATTGTCGTTATACAATGGGTGGTCGTCGAAACATCCTAAATAGCGTCCGGAAATGCATAGAAATATCAATGATAATTTAAAAAAGATCAGACTGAATCGCGTCGGCGCTAACATGCCATTTTACAAATTATACAAACGAAAAAAAACAAATACAAAAGAGGCCGAAAAGCAAAGACGCCGCGCGCCAACGAAAAAAAAGGAATTAACACAGACTTTTAAATAATTAAAACCCACCTTGTTAGTTTGAACTTCGACGTTTTTATAGAGCGCCAAGATTTTAATCTGTGCGGTTGGTATTGTGACGTTCTACTTTTTAAACGTTTACGGCTTTGGGTTAAAGCTCAGTTTGGGAGTGGAAGAAAAGTTGGAAAGCAACATGGCGGGTTGGCGGCTTAAGCGAAAAGTGCTGAACTTAATTACGTTTCAAGTTTTATTGTTTATTTGATTGTGTCTCGATGTACGATGTAAAATATTGGCTACCAGTATTTTCCGTTAATGAGAAACGATACATATCATAGAGCCTTTATGATAATGACAAACCGTAAAATTTTAAATCCGAGAGAGCTTCTGAAAGAAATTAGTAAGTAATTTAAGAGTTTTATTTTTTATTACATGTGTTTAACAAGTGAGTAATACTTACCTAATATATTAATTTAAAGGAATTAATATGTAAATTATAATTGCTAAATCCAATAATAGTACCTACCTTTTGGTGTAAGCACTTAATTATTTCGTTCGTTGTTATAGTCTGATGTCCATAACAAAAGTTGCTTAAGTAATTTTGGAAACGGGTCATCTTTTGGATTCAGATGAAAGTAAGTACCTATGTAATTTTGTTTGATAATAATTTTGCATCACATCCATCCAACATCACATCCCGGGGGTAGCAAAGGTAGTGCACAGACAAGATGCCATTTCAATTCGCAAATTGTATTCAGGCGCTTCGTCTGCCGCTGCCGGGTTACGCTCGCTTCGCTCGCTTGGCTCACGCTTTTCTTGGTCACAGTTCTAACCTAACCTTACCACATTTTTCTATACACAACGGTGTAGCATTTACACCTGGTGTTAATTGGTGATAAAGCTGAAGCTAGAAGAAAAACTAAGTGAGAGTAGTAATATCTTCACATTGATGAAATTAACGCTGGCTATACAGCGCGTAAGAAATCCTTACTTATATTATAAATGCGAAAATGCGAATCTGTCTGTCTGTGTGTTACACAATCACGCCTAAACTACGGAACCGATTTGAATAAAAATTGGTACAGAGATAGTCTAGAACCTGAGAAAGGACATAGGCTACTTTTTTATGTGAACAAAGGGCTGTAAGGGGTTGAAATAGGGGATGAAAGTTTGTATGGAAATTACGTCATTTTTAAAGCTAGAAGCTTCAAAATTATTTTATAGGCTTTTGATTAGATAAATAAATACGACATTCAATGTTTGTAAAAAAACTACCCCAAAGAGGGTGAAAACAGGGGATGAATTTTTTCGTGTGATGACGTCGGCAAAAAAGTTTACGGAACGGATTTTGATGAAAGTTTTTTTGTTATACAGCTATTGGTCCTTGCCAACATATAGCTATAATTTATTTTGAAGATCGCAATTTCTGATGTGGAACCATAGCAGTCCAGCCAAACTATGAGAGATATAAAAATATCGTCTTAAGGAAAATTGTTAAACGTGATGAGCACTTTCTATTGACGTACAAAGTTTGAAGGTCTGGTACACCTGATGTGGAACCCTAGCAGCCAGATTAAACTATATGAAATACAAACATAGCGTCTTAAGAAAAGTTGTTTAACGTCATGGACATTTTCTATTGACGGAAAAATATCGAAGGTCTGGTACTCCTGATTTGGAACCCTTGCAGCCCAGCTTAACTATAAGAGATACAAATACAGCATCTTAAGAGAAGTTGTTCAGCGCGATAAGTATTTTCTTTTGACATACAATATATACTAATATTATAAATGTGAAAGTGTGTTTGTTTGTATGTCCGTCTTTCACGTCAAAACGGAGCAACGGATCGACCTGTTTTTTTTTAGTATGTGGATAGTTTAGGAGCTTGAGAGTCCCATAGGCTAATTTTATCCCGGAAAAATATCACATTCCCTCGGAAAAACGTCGTGTAGTACACGCGGCAAAACCGCGGGCGGAAGGCTATGTGATATAATTTTTTCATGTGTTAATACGTAGGTACTGTTTATGTAAAATACACGGTATTTTTTTATCACCCCGGATATTTTTAGGGATTACTTTACTAATGAAAACCAACAAATTTTTATTAAAGGACCAACACTGAAATCGCGAAAAAATATCAGCTGTTCCATACATGTTCATTAAATATTTTTGCACTTTTGTATGGAATAGCTGTTATTTTTTGCGATTTTAGTGTTGGTCCCATAGTACATTTTTTTTTGTTTTCATGAGCAGAATAATCCTTTTAATTTTATCCGGTGTGATAAAAAAAATTACCGTGTATGTTAAGTAAATAAATAAAATAATTCATACTTATTATAAAACTGTATGCGATTCTATTCAGGGGGGCTACCGGCAAAAAATTATGGACATGGGCTTCATTTGACATTTGAAGCCCATATTATGCCCTTAAAAGCACAAAATATGGGCATCAAATGTCAAATGAAGCCCATGTCCATATCTATATTTTTTTGCCGGTACAGGGGCTGTATACATTGAAAAGAAATAGAAAAATATACCACCAAGGGTCTTCTTAAACGGAAGAGATACCAAAACTATAGTTTTTGAATTTTTTGTCTGTCCGTCTGTTGTCCACGTTTCAGGCAAAAACTACTGAACGGATTTTAATGAAACTTTTTTTGATAAATAGCTATTAGTTGTCGCCAACTTATAGGTAGGCTATAATTTATTTAGAAGATCGAAATGGCCGATGTGGAACCATAGCAGTCCAGCCAAACTATGAGAGATATAAAAATACCGTCTTATGGAAAATTGTTAAATGTGATGAGCATTTTCTATTGACGTACAAAGTTTGAAGGTCTTGGAACACCTGCCTGGCTCGCATTACCATCATTATATCACGCGATATGATATAGCACGTCTTGCTGTCTTGCTGCCACCTTAGTGGGGTAGGTAAGCAAGACAGCATGACGTGCTATATCATATCGCATGATAAAAGCCGTTCATGCTAGGCCAGCTGATGTGGAACCCTAGCAGCCAGGTTAAACTATATGAGATAGCATCTTAAGAGAAGTTGTTCAGCGTGATAAGTTCTTTCTTTTGACATACTGTTTGTATTGTTTGTATATCCGTCTTTCACGTCAAAACGGAGCAACGGATCAGCGTGTTTTTTTAGTATGTGGATATTTTGGGAGCTAGAGAGTGACAAAGACTAATTGATATCCCGGGAAAATATAACTTTCCCTCGAGATAACGTCGTTTAGTACAGGCGGGCGAACCGCGGGCGGAAGGCTATGTGAAATAATTTTTTAATGTGTTAGTATGTAGGTATCATAGCGCATAACCTAATATATATAAAATAAATACACAAAAAAACGAAAAACCTTATTAGCTAAAAAATGAAAAATGCTGCCGAAAGTCACTATTCCACGCGAACGAAGTCGCGGGCACGGCTAGTATTGGATAAATTCGACGCTTCTCGTAACGACTCCGTAGCACAGAAGTTAGAGCAGTCGCCCGGCGGATAGCGAAAGTTCGTGGGTTCGAGTCCCATCGGAGCTGGTTCTGAGATGGGTAGATTTTTTTCTAAAATACTTCATTTTCAATTTTTCAATAATAAAAATTGCATTGTGAATGCAAAAAACCAAAAATTTAAATATCTAAGATTTGGTTTAGTTACTCCTATAAACCTTAAAATCATGGCCCTGTTTACCATACAATAATGTTACAACGGCATTTTTTTTCAACGAAATCCCTTTAAACCAACCGTAAAATCTTGCTTATATTAGTAGATAATCGTATTATAGACGGACAGACGGCCCTTTGTATCTTTATATAGGGTTGAATAACTCTCAATGTACCTACAAAAAGATTTATTTTGTAACTATTGTTTACTGCTACTGTTTGAAGGTAAAGTTTTGTTTTGAAACTAAAAAATGGTTCGGATTTAACATAATATGTTAACCGACTTCAAAAAAGGAGTTTATTTGCAGTAAGTATAAATACATATTCCAGCTGTTAAAAAATTAACTTATGTATTCTCGGATTATTGTTGTAGAGGACAGTGGGTGTAATTACTAACAATATCATATATTTATCCTACTTAATAAATAATAATTAATAAATAATAAAAATAATAAAAAAAATAACTTGTACCTACTTAACTAAAATTCATAAAGTTAATATAGGTATATTAACTTTATGCTAATTCTACTATGATTAGACGTTTCGCGCCATTTAAAAGTTGACAAATTGAAAGCGCACCGTTCGAAAACTTTCATGGCTGCTAACTACCAAAAAGTTCAGAATAAAAGTTGTAAGAACTTTTTGAAATGGAGTAAAAGTATCAAACTTTAAATTTTCAAATTCTGGGCTAAAGAACGGGATACTTGTAACGAAATACGATCGCGCATTGTAAAACCTTATCAAGGTTAGGTCTAAATTATTATGAGCGTGCCGTTTTAGCATTATTGACGTTTCCCGCCATCCAGTCGGATTGTGTAAAAGCGGCTACCAAAAAAGTTAGGTTCTCTTTGGGAAGACCTAATTCGAAATAAGAACGCGTTCATTAAATCCTCATTGGAGGTTAGGTATGACGTTTAAAATAGCGGCATTTATAGTGTCATGGCCGCTACCAAAATGTTATGGGAACTTTTTGGTGTACCTGCGTTTCGTTTTAGAATAAAAAGACTCGGCTCGCGTGTCTTTCGTGTTGTAAATAGGGTTCTGGTCGGTGCATAATTGTACATAATCCCGATGTACTCGGGATAATATAATTTGCGTCCGCACCGCACGTCATGACAGAGCGCGGTGGCACGCAGGCGCGGTGTGTGCACACGGGGGGAGATTTTAACAAGGAGGTTCGTTAACGGCGTCAATGCTTCCATTAATATATACTGTAACTTCTTCGATCAACAATAACACCTAGTTCTGATACATAGTAGGAGTGACAGACTTGGCCGAGCGTTAGACGCCCACTTGAGAGTATAATTATAAGTAGATTATTTTGACAGTGTCAACAATACTAAGGTATATAGGAAAAATGTGATAGTAAAAAACCACGAGCCCCATAAGTAGCTTTCAGGCGGGATTCGAACCCGCGCCTCCGGGAATCCGGCCCGATGCTCTGACTTGACTCCGACCTGACGATGATGAGAATTGCATTGTGAATGCATAAAAATAATTTAAAATCTCAATACTAAGGTATTTCAAACTTGGAACGCTTCCTGTCATTTATAATGTAAGATCGTAACTTTTTTCTCCGTTTAAAAAAAAGACAGTCTGTGCCATATAAAGTTCTCATTTAGTTCGTGAGCCTTCGCGGGCGAAGCCGCGTGCAGAAAGCTAGTAGTATTATAAATAATTAATACTTTCTTACAATCACACCAATTATCTAAGCACATAGTAAATTTCTTATGAAACTGTGTCTACGTGAACTTGATAACTGATAAATATATACTTAAATACTTTTTTGTTTGTAAATACATACTTAATATACATAGAAAACACCGAGACCAAGACAAATAGATATTTGTTGTACATGTTCACGCAAATAAATATTTGTCTTGTTCGGGAATCGAACCCGAGACCTCTGGCGCAGAAGGCAGGTAGTTTACCCCTGCGCCAAATCGGTCGACAATATCCTAAAAGTATTATGAATGTAAAAGTTTAGATGTTTGGATGTTTAAATGTTTAGATGTTTGGATGTTTGAATGTTTGTTACTCAATCACGCCAAAACGGTTAAAAAAATTTGGCTGAAATTTGGGACACAGATACTAGCTATATAGCCTAGAGAGGAACATAGGCTACTTTTTATCCCATAAAAATATCACATTCCCGCGAGATAACGCAGGCGAAGCCGCGTGCGGAAAGCTAGTAGTATTATAAATATAAAAGAAAATCTGTATGTTTGTTGGTCTGGCTGTATGTGAACATTTCACGCCTAAAACCACTGAACTAACTTTGCAGGAAGTTTGGCATAGAAATCAAACCTTGGGAATGTACATAAGATTGACCCTTTTGTCTAAACTTAATAAGAAGTATAGCGCCATGTATCTATCATCATCACCATCAGTCATCAGCATCACTGCTGAGGCAGAGGCCTTCCATGTGGATGGATAAGGAGAACGGACAATAATTATTATTAAACTCACGGGCCTAGTTCGGATAGGATGGGGTTGGGTATTAACCACTGCAAACGCAACCGGTACCAACGATGGGTTAACATGCCGAAGTACGGAGGAGCTCGTGATAATCAAGTTTGGTCACCCATCCCGTGACCGACCGTTATGAAAGTTGCTTAACCTCAACGATCGCAGGCCGGGAGCGCTAACCTCTACCCCATGTGGCACGGTCTCCTCAGCTGCAGCTTGTATTTAAATGCCTATTTGAAACACTTATATCGACCTTATCGGTCTGAGAAAAATTATCCTGATACCTGATTTCTGATTAACCCCCCAACTTTTTGTTCGACGGGCTTCCGTCTAATACTTTTTACTTAAAAAAACATTTTCATTTCACCCTTCTGCGAAATTCTAACTTGTATGAAACTCACCAAAAAATCAGAGCTCGTTGATGTCTTTTACATGGAGCCACCAAAAAAAACCCTGCCTTGAGGAAAGCATTTGCCGGTTTCAAAAGTTAAAAAAATCATAACAATTTTTCCATCTAAACTTTTTCTAATCTGTTTTCACTTTATGCTTTAACTCGTCAAATAGCATATTTTGCATCCCCTTTCATCAGCGTTACCCTTTTAAATAATTTCGTTTTTCCACATTTTTTACTAAATTTCACCACTTTTTGCTAATAACTTTTCCGTTTCAACCTAATTCTTAAATTATAGTATTGATAGATCTTTGTGTTGCCGCACATCTTTTGTTTTATTCATACCAGCATCATAAACCCAAAGGTTGGCCACAAATACAAGTTGAACTTCAGGATTTTGCTTAATTTTCGTCATTAAAATTCAATAAATTTTTACTCATCGCTTATTTTGCAATTCTGCTTGCATATACACACTCGTCACACAAAAACTATACCTACCCCCTTATACCAGATTCAACAGTTTACCCTAGAAATTGTATTTTCACAGCCGTTCTCTGTACCTAACCTAACCCAAGTTAGATAATTTCACGTTGCTCCGGCGTATATAATATATAATTCGTTAGTCCTTCTGTTTATTGTGTTATCTAAGGCTCTGCGCGGCGCTTGTTTGAAGATTTATCAAGCGTGTCTGCAGCGGGTCATTTCAGTTTTTAGATAACATTTTTAACAGGTTTATTTTATAAATAATTTGTTCCACTGATTTCTCAAAAATACTTCTGACGTAATTACGGCCTTACTAAACCCTTTCAAATGCAATATTAATATTTTCAACAGCACTCATAGTTTCAGAATTATCGACTAACCTAACTTCAAACATAACCTTAACCTAACTTTTTCAGTTTAAAATTAATTTTTTACTAAAATAAAAACTTATCTAGCTTCAAGTTGCGGCGCGGCGTTTGGGGCTCGTGTGCAGGGATGGTAAAATTTCGCCCCGTGTGCGCGCGCTCTCGTCAGAGACGTAAAAACAATCGCGTTTCCTCTCCCAGACGTGATTGAAGTTGTCTATTTCGATACGGTCGGCAGAAACGTAAGATTTAAATGTCAATGCTATAAGTTTTTTTCTTTTCATGTTATTAAAAGTTACAATTACAATCACACCAACTATATAACCGAATTCGATTCATTCAATGATTTCATTATATTTGTGTTATGTATGTCAGATTACAAGGTAACCTTTTTTAAAAATTCGTGAAAGGGTAACAAACATCCATACATACAAACTTTCGTGTTTATAATAATATATAGAAGATAAGGAAGTAAGGACTAGCCGTCCGCCCCCGCTTGGACTACACAACTTTATCCCACGGGAATATTATATTTTTCCGGGATAAAAGTAGCTTAAGCCATTTTCCAGCTCTTAAACTATCCCCATACCAAAAATCACGTCGATCCGTTGCTCCGCTTTGACGTGAAAGACGTACCTACAAACAAACAATCACACTTTCACGTATATATAATACTAGCTGACCCGGCAAACGTTGTTTTGCCATATAAATTATAGTTATATACACCAAAAGTTGCCTAGACCAGACAACAGATAGCGCTAGTTACACACTACCAATAAAGGGGCCCAAGATTGGTCTCTATTTCCTACATATAAAAATTACTCTGTGAAGTAGAGTGAGTGTCAGATAACTCTGCGCGCATGCGCGACTGGGGCATTTTTGGCGCTAGTTACTGTTCATTTTTTTATTCTAAGCTTATGGAAAATATTAATATTCGATTTTGACGGCGCAGACGTCAGTGATTACATACTCTTTGGAAACGGTAATGGAAGAAATGACAGTTTTGTATCGAAGGTACGACATTTAAACGATTTTTCATAGAAAATTACAATTTTTACTCAATTTTCCGGAATAATAAGTAGCCTATGTTATTCTCCAGCTCCCAAACTACCCCCTTACCAAATATTACGTCGATCCATTGCTCCGTTTTGACGTGAAAGAAGGACAAACAAACAAACAAACAAACAAATAAACAAACAAACAAACACACTTTCACATTTATAATATTAGTATGGATAATATTAGTATGGACTAGCTGACCCGGCAAACGTTGTTTTGCCATATACATTTTATTGGACACGAACTTTGTATCACCTGCCTTACACAATGTCACTTATTTAAAAAATAGAAATCCTAAGCGGCAAAAATGTCAGTGATTATATACTCTTTGACATACCTTCTCTTTGGAAGCGGCTAAGAAATGACAGTTGTGTGAAGTATGACAGTTTAACCGTTTTCTATACAAAATTACCATTTTTATTTTATAATTTTCCTGGATAAAAAGTAGCCTATGTTACTCTCCAGCTCCAAAATTATCTCCATACCGAAAATCTCGTCGATCCGTTGCTCCGTTTTGACGTGAAAGACGGACAAACAAACAAACAAACAAACAAACAAACAAATAAACAAACAAACAAACACACTTTCACATTTATAATATTAGTATGGATAGTATGGATTAGATGTACCGTACCGTACTAAGGGAATGTGTGATTTTTTCCATCACGATTTTTTCTTTACTTTCAGAATTGTATTGTGAATGCATAAATTTTTTTTTAAGCTAAAGCATAAAAATAGCATGTATTTTTACCGCTCCCGCGACCTTCCAACTTTGCTGACTCTACCAAAAGCAGCAGGCAGCAGTGCCGCCGCTGTATCGCGCCGTCTCTCTTGCACATTCGTCGTCTCCCTCGCACACAATGACGGACTTTCGCTTTCAGAGAGCAATAAACATGCCGATGAAATTACAAGAATAAGAAAATTATTTACTGTGAAAGTTATTCAGCCTTAGGGGATTTTGGGATTTGAAGTTTCAGCGGTGAATCTCAGTAGCCAGTTTATTAAGGGCACGTACTTCCAAATTATCGAAATCAACCTATTTTTGATTCAAAAGTAAACAATCAAATATTCTTTATTATGAGCAGATAAAAATATAATGTTGAAGTTTCATAAACGATCTTGATTATTTAGTGGCTAGAAACACGATATTCGTATCGTAACTCGACAATAAAAAAAATCAAAAACAAAGAAAAATTTAATTTTTTTTATATTTTTTTGGTTTTTACTTAGATTATTAATCTCTAATTCATGAATAATATATAGAAAAATAGGTAATGACATATTGTAGACTATTCTCAGGCTACTTTTTCAAAAAGCGAATTTATGCTCAAAATAACAACAAAAACATTGAAAAAATGAAAAAGTGAGGTTATTTGCATTACCTACTCTTCACACGTAAGGAAAAAGACAAAGACAGAGTTTTTGGAAGATCCTGCCCTTAAGGGGATGACTGGAGAATAATGAGGAGCCAGTGGCGCAGTGGTTAGAGCGCGCGGCCCACGATCGTTGAGGTTAAGCAATTTTCGCAATGGTCAGTGGCCAAAAATTGAGCACCTCGAGTTTTTCGGGCTTCAGATGGTAACATCAAGCGCTGGATGCATCGGAACCGCGGGGTGGGTCATCTCATGACGACTGTCAATGTAGAGTGCGCGTCAGATAAGTCAGCGCGCGGTCAAAATTGAAAACTAATCTTGAGAACAAGAAAATGAACTGTTACTAGCGCCATAAACGCTCCAGCCAACAACGCTTTGCAATGGTCGGTCACGGGATGGGGTACCATCGAATCCGCATCGGACCTGCGGGGTGGGTCATGTCATTGCCTGTGCCCTGTGCCCCAACAAAGGGGATTAAAATGGCTCATGATGATGAAGCCGTTAAAACCATACAATTATCATTTCTTATAGGTGCTTACAAATTACAATCTATGGAGGATTTTATGGAGCTGGTGATTTTTATTCATATTAATGTATTCTAAAGGTATTTATATCGCACTGGCACTGCCAATCTTCTGTCATTGCATTAAGGCTGGGATTCTCCAAAATAGAGTATTTTAAATTATGGTTTACTCGTAAATCACAAGTACCTACTTAAAAGTTTAATTAAAAAAAATGTATGTTATTTTACAGTTATTTATCTAGTGCTTCCGGCCGGTTTTTTCGATTGGTGATATTTTACTGTGTCAAATAAATCCCAAACATCCGTCTAATTGTAATCCTATTACTTGCAGTATACGTGAAAAATACACGAAAATAAATTGTCTTTGAATAGCCGAGGGATGCCGTCCGTCATAAGTTAAATTTTTTTTTATTAATTTTTAATTGAATTTTAAGTTATGTTCGATTCGCGGGGCGCTCGCGAGTTCACAGTTCACTGCCGGCTGCCGCTGCGTCCTCGTGAAGTGTATCGCGCGCGGCCGAGCAAGCGTTAGCGTCCCTATTTCAGTCGGGAATCATCGCCTTAATTATTTAAAAAACCAAAACCTTCCTTGAATTTCACTGCCAGACTGAGAAATTCAAGAGGAACTCTGTCTATTGACGAAAAACCACTTTAAAGTTTTAAATAGCTTCTAGAATAGAAGATTGGCTTAGATCTAAGAAATTCTAAGAGATTCTAGGATCTGCTATTCCTAGCATACATACGGGAAGAGTGAAATAAATAAATATTGGATTTTAAATTATTTTTATGCATTCACAATGCAATTTTTGTAAGTATAGGAAAAATGTGATAGTAAAAAACCACGAGCCCTATAAGTAGCTTTCAGGCGGGATTCGAACCCGCGCCTCCGGGAATCCGGCCCGATGCTCTGACCAACTAAGCTACCGAAAGGCCTACACGACTCGTCGAATTTTGCTATCACTTGTTACGCTGTAGGCCAGCGTTGTTTCATCAATGTGAGGAAACCCTCGCATCCGAAAGAAACATTTTTACAAATGTTTAACAGTCGATTAAGATGAAACAGCCATTATATAAGATTTTAAATTATTTTTATGCATTCACAATGCAATTTTTGTAAGTATAGGAAAAATGTGATAGTAAAAAACCACGAGCCCTATAAGTAGCTTTCAGGCGGGATTCGAACCCGCGCCTCCGGGAATCCGGCCCGATGCTCTGACCAACTAAGCTACCGAAAGGCCTACACGACTCGTCGAATTTTGCTATCACTTGTTACGCTGTAGGCCAGCGTTGTTTCATCAATGTGAGGAAACCCTCGCATCCGAAAGAAACATTTTTACAAATGTTTAACAGTCGATTAAGATGAAACAGCCATTATATAAGATTTTAAATTATTTTTATGCATTCACAATGCAATTTTTGTAAGTATAGGAAAAATGTGATAGTAAAAAACCACGAGCCCTATAAGTAGCTTTCAGGCGGGATTCGAACCCGCGCCTCCGGGAATCCGGCCCGATGCTCTGACCAACTAAGCTACCGAAAGGCCTACACGACTCGTCGAATTTTGCTATCACTTGTTACGCTGTAGGCCAGCGTTGTTTCATCAATGTGAGGAAACCCTCGCATCCGAAAGAAACATTTTTACAAATGTTTAACAGTCGATTAAGATGAAACAGCCATTATATAAGATTTTAAATTATTTTTATGCATTCACAATGCAATTTTTGTAAGTATAGGAAAAATGTGATAGTAAAAAACCACGAGCCCTATAAGTAGCTTTCAGGCGGGATTCGAACCCGCGCCTCCGGGTCTTATATAATGGCTGTTTCATCTTAATCGACTGTTAAACATTTGTAAAAATGTTTCTTTCGGATGCGAGGGTTTCCTCACATTGATGAAACAACGCTGGCCTACAGCGTAACAAGTGATAGCAAAATTCGACGAGTCGTGTAGGCCTTTCGGTAGCTTAGTTGGTCAGAGCATCGGGCCGGATTCCCGGAGGCGCGGGTTCGAATCCCGCCTGAAAGCTACTTATAGGGCTCGTGGTTTTTTACTATCACATTTTTCCTATACTTACAAAAATTGCATTGTGAATGCATAAAAATAATTTAAAATCTTATATAATGGCTGTTTCATCTTAATCGACTGTTAAACATTTGTAAAAATGTTTCTTTCGGATGCGAGGGTTTCCTCACATTGATGAAACAACGCTGGCCTACAGCGTAACAAGTGATAGCAAAATTCGACGAGTCGTGTAGGCCTTTCGGTAGCTTAGTTGGTCAGAGCATCGGGCCGGATTCCCGGAGGCGCGGGTTCGAATCCCGCCTGAAAGCTACTTATAGGGCTCGTGGTTTTTTACTATCACATTTTTCCTATACTTACAAAAATTGCATTGTGAATGCATAAAAATAATTTAAAATCTTATATAATGGCTGTTTCATCTTAATCGACTGTTAAACATTTGTAAAAATGTTTCTTTCGGATGCGAGGGTTTCCTCACATTGATGAAACAACGCTGGCCTACAGCGTAACAAGTGATAGCAAAATTCGACGAGTCGTGTAGGCCTTTCGGTAGCTTAGTTGGTCAGAGCATCGGGCCGGATTCCCGGAGGCGCGGGTTCGAATCCCGCCTGAAAGCTACTTATAGGGCTCGTGGTTTTTTACTATCACATTTTTCCTATACTTACAAAATTGCATTGTGAATGCATAAAAATAATTTAAAATCTTATATAATGGCTGTTTCATCTTAATCGACTGTTAAACATTTGTAAAAATGTTTCTTTCGGATGCGAGGGTTTCCTCACATTGATGAAACAACGCTGGCCTACAGCGTAACAAGTGATAGCAAAATTCGACGAGTCGTGTAGGCCTTTCGGTAGCTTAGTTGGTCAGAGCATCGGGCCGGATTCCCGGAGGCGCGGGTTCGAATCCCGCCTGAAAGCTACTTATAGGGCTCGTGGTTTTTTACTATCACATTTTTCCTATACTTACAAAAATTGCATTGTGAATGCATAAAAATAATTTAAAATCTTATATAATGGCTGTTTCATCTTAATCGACTGTTAAACATTTGTAAAAATGTTTCTTTCGGATGCGAGGGTTTCCTCACATTGATGAAACAACGCTGGCCTACAGCGTAACAAGTGATAGCAAAATTCGACGAGTCGTGTAGGCCTTTCGGTAGCTTAGTTGGTCAGAGCATCGGGCCGGATTCCCGGAGGCGCGGGTTCGAATCCCGCCTGAAAGCTACTTATAGGGCTCGTGGTTTTTTACTATCACATTTTTCCTATAAATAAATATTGGATATTATGACATACATCTTTTCAATAGGTACCAAACTTTAGTATCTTGTGTTATGGTAATTGGAAACAACGACGGGTATTACTTACCATTACCACATACACCCAAACCCGAGGAAATATTAAAAAGTTCGTTTTTAATATTTATCCTACCGGGAATCGAACTTGAGATCCAGAGGTAGCGGCACCTTGAAGACTGGTGTGTACATCACTCGGCCACAGAGCTCGTCAAGTTTACTACCATTGTTAAAAAACTGAACCGCATCTACTGTATGTAAACAAAACTGTTCAATTCTCTAACAGCTAACACCTTTTAAAACCATCAAACAATCAATGTATCATAAAAATTTAGTATTTTATTAGGAATCAATAGAAATAAAACAAATAATTGTGTTCTTAATAGGATACGGGTGTTTCGTGGTAAAACCGCGTTTTATGACGCACGGTCCCAGGTTCGCTTCCTAGAATAAACTTGGAGGTAAATTAGGTTTTGAAGGAATAGATATCTATAGGATTAATTAAAAGTCGGTATAAATGTTTGATCTTTTTATTGCTCCCTGAAAATGATAATTCGGAAAGACAGTAAATAACTTTAAAATATACTTAAAATATGGTTAAATAATATTATCGTGTGATTTTAATAAAGAAAATAAACTATAGTTAGTTATTGAAAAATTGCATTGTGAATGCAAAAAAGTAAAAATTTAAATAACATGCAATAGCAATAATTACATATTTAGCGATTGTCAAGTATCTGGGAAGGTATTTCTTTCGTGTGTGAGGGTAGTAAAATCTTCACATATTGATGAAATTAACGCTGGCTATACGGCGCGTAACAAGTATTGGATAAATTCGACGCTTTTCGTAACGACTCCGCACCTCAGAGGTTAGAGCAGTCGCCCGAATAGCGAAAGGTCGTGGGTTCGAGTCCCATCATAGATAGTTGTGAGACGGCTCGATTTTTTCTAAAATACCTACTTCATTTTCCAATAATAAAAATTGAATTGTGAATGCAAAAAAGCAATAATTTAAATAACATTTTTGAGTTTTTTTTTTGGTGTCGGGGGTTTTTAAAATTTTATTTTCATTTCATCCTTTTTAAATTACACACAAAATTAAGTAACACGGTACCAAATTTCTAATCGATCGTACATAAGGAAGTTAGTTAGACCCCTCATCAACTAGAAAAGAGCTGATGAACTTCTAACGGCTGAACAGATTTTCATAAAACATGGCTAAGAACACTCGGGATAAAATTATATATCTATGACACAAAAAAACTAAACGAAAATCGGTTCATCAATCAATCAATCATTATTTTTTTATTCAATTTAGGTTGAGGTAACAACACATAAGAACGACAAAGAAGCTACGCCATCGGTTCGCAAATCCTACGGCAGGAGTCCTTGCGAGAAGAACTGGCAAGAAATCCGTTTGGGAGCTACGAGACCACAGCCATATACACACACAGACACGTTAAACTTATAACACCCCTCTCTTTTTGTGTCGGGGGTTAAAAAAGGAGAGAGATGTCACAGAATAAACAAACCCCCTTTTGCCCAACACGAGGATCGTATGCGAACCGAACCACAGCCAGATACACACACAGACACGTTAAACTTATAGCACCCCTCTCTTTTTATGTCGGGGGTTAAAAAAGGAGAGAGATGTCACAGAATACGCAAACCCCCTTTTGCCCAACACGAGGATCGTATGCGAAACCGAACCACAGCCAGATACACACACAGACACGTTAAACTTATAACACCCCTCTCTTTTTATGTCGGGGGTTAAAAAAGGAGAGAGATGTCACAGAATAAACAAACCCCTTTTTGCCCAACACGAGGATCGTATGCGAACCAAACCACAGCCAGATACACACACAGACACGTTTAACTTATAGCACCCCTCTCTTTTTATGTCGGGGGTTAAAAAAGGAGAGAGATGTCACAGAATACGCAAACCCCCTTTTGCCCAACACGAGGATCGTATGCGAACCGAACCACAGCCAGATACACACACAGACACGTTAAACTTATAGCACCCCTCTCTTTTTATGTCGGGGGTTAAAAAAGGAGAGAGATGTCACAGAATACGCAAACCCCCTTTTGCCCAACACGAGGATCGTATGCGAAACCGAACCACAGCCAGATACACACACAGACACGTTAAACTTATAACACCCCTCTCTTTTTGTGTCGGGGGTTAAAAAAGGAGAGAGATGTCACAGAATAGACAAACCCCCTTTTGCCCAACACTAGGATCGTATGCGAAACCGAACTACTTATCAAAACAGATATCAGAAATGGACTTATCAAGGTGTTCCTACATTTACACCGAAATGCCCTTTGTGTAACGCAGAACATAATTTATACAAGTGTAAAACGTTCCTTAATTTATCACCGGAGTCTAAAATTATAACACTGACGAAATACAACATTTGCCAGAATTGCCTATACAAACATTTCGATAAACCATGTATTTCAATTTTCAACACGGCGGGCGCTGTAAATTGCAACGGAGAACATAACACAATTTATTCACCCAGATATGGTGATATTGCAGTCATTTGCATCGCAGAATTATTGAAGTGAAAACTTCTTTAACGACGATGTGCACTTTTTGTGATGGGTAAAAAATGTTAAACCGACCGTCAGATCGAAAATTCGTAAGACACGTGACCATCGAATAACTGTTATAATGTCATTAGAATACGAAGGCAAATTTCACCACCATTTCCAAAGTTGTAACTAATAGCTCAGGTTAGAAAACAAGCAGCGTTGAAGCAAGAAGACCTCGGTTCAAATGCAGTCGGTTTTTTTTTTTTGAAAGTTCCTTTATTTTTGGGAAAAAGTCTAGGGAGCCCTTTTACTTCTGCCGGCACTCCCGGAGTGCAACCTGTTGTTTTTTTACCTATGAGTCGCCCGTCGACCTCAACGATGACGCTTGACAACAATGTAGTACCTTTATATAGCTTTTTAATAAAGTTACAAGTAAAGCATCGCCTTTTGACATCACTTACAAATGCAGAAGGCAAATCCTGGAGTTGATAAAGTGATCCAATAAAAAAAATCACTTAAGAAAGACCTCTTTTAATATTACTACACATGCTGACTGCGCAGATTTTGAAAATCACTCAATACTATACCCTCTATCTTTAAGAATAAGGTTCAAATTTGTTTCATTTCGCTTGTCTTCGATAGTAAAGTGTTAATTAGAGATTTTATACACATCTTGCTACCTGCTATAGTTGTTTATTTTGCATCCATTAATGGGTATTATTGATATTAATGGTGTCGACAGGGATTCATATTTATTTTAAAAGATATCCCCATTGTTCGTTGAAGTGAACTGCTTCTCGGCTTTTGAACAAAAATCTACTAGATAAAAAAAACTTTATACAGGATATTTTTTTTATCAGTGCACAAATTTTAAGGATCGATTCAGAATCGGTAAGTGAACAACTTTCTCCTAGAAACATAGGTCGAAATATGACAAAAAATGTTTGACCTTTCATACAAATCGGACTGATCACGTGATCGAATTAGTATGGGAAGTCCAAAAAAATTTGTCGTATTTCGACCCATGTTTCTAGGAAAAAGTTGTTCAGTTATCGATCTGAGTAGATCCTAAAAATTTGTGAACTGATAAAAAAATTATCCTGTATAAAGTACTAGTCTTTCGTGGACTACATGACGCTATCTATAGGAAATGTGATATTTTTCCGGGATAAAAAGTAGCTATGTCACTCTCCAGCTCCCAAACTATTCCCATTCCGAAAATCACTTAGATCCGTTGCTCCGTTTTCACGTGAAAGACGGAAAACACACACAAACACACTTTCGCATTTATCATATTAGTATTAAAGTGTGGATATGGGTGATTTAAATCGCCTAAAGTATTAATAGTAAAATAATAACAAACGAGTGCTCTATAAAACAATGAGTGCACTTGATAAAACAAAACGTTCAAAAAAAACAACAATCACTCATTTAAAATATCTCCAGCAAGAAGTATGATTTATTAAATATTAACCTGCTTTCACACGCAATAAAACAAAAAGCTCCGAACGGAAGAGAGGTCGAGATTAATTACTTTTTAATTCGCCATTTTGTTTCGTCATCGTGCGAGTGACGTTTGCGCGGGAATGAAACGCGCGATGATGCTCATTTATTTTTTTCACAGGTGTGTCGTTGACCGAAAGTAACGTCATTTTACTATGGTAACGTTGTTCAGCCACAGATATGATAACACTAAAGTTATTTCCATTGTCCGCCTGCCAAAGTAATTTTGTACGTAATACGTAATATCTACCTAATGGGGGGATAAGTAGGTAAGCATAGAGATAGGCTTAAGCTTAGCTTATTTAAACAGCCCCTGTGATCTAGTGGTTCACACCACCTCGGTTACAGACCCCTCTGGGACCTCTGTCCCGGGTTCGATTCCCAGTGGGGGTACATATTGTATTCGGTTTGGTTGGTGATAGAACTTGTTCTAAGTCCGCCTGGCTAGGTACCACCACCTTATCTAAGTCTGACGCCATAACAATGATGTTTTCGGCATTATGTATTCCGGCACTTAGAGATAAGGTGGCGAGTTCCTCAGTGATTGAGGATTAGGTACGGGAGTAGTGCGGTTCCATCTTTAGCCTTATCTTCACTTAACACCAGGGGGCCAAGTCTGCTAACGTTAAGTCACAATCGTGTCTCAATCTTGTTTCAATTGTTGTTCAATTGCAGTGCTTTTTTACACACTAGTTTTATCACTAGAATTATGACAGTATGATGTGATGTGAATGTAGTGTGTGGTGTGACCATCAGAAGTATTTAGAAAAAAGTACATATTTCTTGTAACTAGTGTGTAAAAAAGCACTACAACTGAACTACAATTGAAACACGATTGAGACACGATTATGACTTAACGTTAGCAGGCTTGGCCCCCGGGTTTGATGAAGGCTTAGTAAATAATAATAATAAATAACCTCTTACATTCACACCAATTATCTAAGCCCATTTTAATTTCATTAAGAAACTGTATCATGAAAACTTGATAACGGATAAATATATACTTATACACTTTTTGTTTGTAAATACATAATTAATATACCTACATAGTAAACACCCAGACCAAGACAAATATACATGTTCATGCACACAAATATTTGTCTTGTTCGGGAATCGAACCCGAGACCACTGGCACAGAAGGTGGGTAGCCTACCCCTGCGCCAAATCGGTCGTCAAAAAAGTGCAACCCCGTTGTGTATAAATAAATCAGTATATCGAGCAATCAATTGAATTGCATAACTTTTTAGGCACTGCTTGCTGCTTGATTCTTTATAAAAATAACATAGGTACCTAAAAGTATTTTTTTATTGTAGAACTAGGTACTACAAGCAAAAACAAAATTTGCCAGCTTATATTCGTTGGTGTGACTACAATCAAATATCCGGTTTAATATCTAGTGATGGCATAATTCGATTTTATTTATCTCAGTCTCAGTCTAGTCACAATACATGACAATCCCATTGTATTCGGACAAATCTAATAACTTCATCAACCAACAAGATAACATGGCATCCAAAGCAAAGAAAATACAAAAAAGTACAAAAATTCAAGACTTAACTAAACTTCCTAGCTATAATTGCAATTGGAAAATGAAAGAACAATGGACAATGGGGCACTGATAAGAAACTACAAATTAGTTTTATTCGAATGTAATTGAATCGATGCGTGAATCGGCAAAAAGTGAATCGATTGTGAATTGTGATGTTACGTTTGATCGAAGTGCGTTTTTGAGGTCAAAGTTCATGTTGGTTTTTCTTGTACAGCCCGCCTTAAGATATATCAGAGCGGGCGAGGTCCTCAAAGATTTCAGAGCAGCTAATTTTAAAAAAAACGCAAGATTGCAATTTGGGCATGGACATGACACAAAATATCAGGGCATGCAATTTGCTAAACTAAGAGCAGAGAGTTTTCATGTCAAAGGATTGACTCAGTCAGAATAATCATAAATATCTAAAAATTTGTAGAAAATATATACATTGAGAAGACATTGAGTCTATAGTCTAGAGAATAGGCATGATCCAGTTTAGTTGCTATGCAACGTTTGATATTAACATAGAATTAACGACAGTTGCCTAGGTGTTGCCTAGCAACTGATCTAGATATGATGCCTATCCCTATCTGTGGATAGATTACTAGCGGCCGCCCGCGGTTTCACCCGCGTGGTACCCGTTCCCGTGGGAATATCGGGATAAAATATAGCCTACGTCACTCGGGAAGACTGTAGCTTTCTAACGGTGAAAGAATTTTCTAAATCGGTCCAGTACTTTTTGAGTTTATTCGTTACATAGGGCAGGCGTACCGGTTTTGGCCACTTTAAGGATTTTTTCACTTTTAAACGCTTAGTGCTTAATGATCTTAAGTATTTAAGAGAAAATTTATATCTATAATTATGGAGAATTTATCGAACTTTAAGGTTACAACTTTCAAAGTTTAAAAAAGTTTATAGTTTTTTTTCAATAAAACAAAATGTTCGGAGGGGGCCAAATACACCGGTTTTGGCCATTTTGCATTGGTTTTGGTCACCCAGTTTGCATTGGTTTTGGCCACTTTGATAAAATTACCATATTTATGACTTGTGTTTAAGCCTAATTGCTATCTTATCCGAGTTCTGGACTAAAACACTACATGAAATAGTATTTCAATCCCAGCTAGCTTCTTACCACAACTTTATAAGTATACCTTTATCACTTGATTAGAAGAAAATTAGCGGATTGAGGCTAGTGTAGGCACTAGCCTCAATCCGCTAATTTAGGTAGATGGGGCAATAAAACAATAGTGCCTCCACCTTTGACATCAGAAACACGTCGATGTCATGTTTGGATAAGATAAGTGTCACTTAACTAATAAGGGACACATAACTTTAAGGGACACATAACTTTAAGGGACATTTAAACATTATGTAGTCTTCACCTCTAAAATCAACCTATCAAATCAATCTACGACGACCGATTTGGTGCAGGGGTAAACTACCTGCCTTCTGCGCCAGAGGTCTCGGGTTCGATTCCCGAACAAGACAAATATTTGTGTGCATGAATATATATTTATCCGTTATCAAGTTCACGTAGACACAGTTTCTTAAGAAATTTACTATGTGCGATATTAGTGTGATTGTTAGAAAAATATTTATTTATTTATTTATCAGTCAATGAGCGATCAGTTGAGGGACACTTATCCATGACGGCGTCTTCTACCTATTTTGACATCAGAAACACGCCATTCAACGTCACGTTCAGTTAAGATAAGAGTATCTCACTTTAAGGGGCACTTAACTTTAAAGGACACTTTACTACTATGGTGGTTTCTATTATCGGCATCAAAACGCGCCAATTTCACGTTAATATGTCATTTAACTTTAAGGGCCACGTAACTACTATGGTGGTCTCTACCTTTGACATCAAAACACGCTGATATTACGTTAATATGAGTGTCACTTAACTTTAAGGGGCACTTAACTTTAAAGGACACCTAACTACTATGGTAGTTTCTATCTTTGGCATCAAAACACGCTGATTACACGTTAATATGAGTGTCACTTAACTTTAAGGGTCACTTAACTTTAAAGGACACCTAACTACTGTGGTAGTTTCTATCTTTGGCATCAAAACACGCTGATTACACGTTAATATGAGTGTCACTTAACTTTAAGGGTCACTTAACTACTATGGTGGTTTCTATCTTTGGCATCAAAACACGCCGATTTCACGTAAATATGAGTGTCACTTAACTTTAAGGGCCACTTAACTACTATGGTGGTTTCTATATTTGGCATCAAAACACGACGATTTCACGTAAATATGAGTGTCACTTAACTTTAAGGGCCACTTAACTACTATGGTGGTTTCTATCTTTGACATCAAACACGCCGATTTCACGTTAATATGAGTGTCACATCACTTAACTTTAAGGGGCACTTAAATTTAAGTGACACTTAAACATGATAGGGTCTTCTATCTTTGACATCAGAAACACGTCGATGTCACGTTCAGTTGAGTGTTACTTAATTTCAAGGGATACTCAGCTTTAAGGGGCGCTCAACCACGAGGTTTTTTCTATCTTTGATATCAGAAAAACGTCGATTCGATCGACGTCAAGTTCAAGTGAGTGTTGCTTAACTTTAAGAGACACTTGAAGTTCCAAGGAGTCCGCTACGAACTTAAACCTTATTCTTATACACTCATTCCGAAGTACACTCGACAGCACATCAAGTTGAAATGCGATAACAGCTTTTATTACGTAGGGCATAAAGGCGTTCTCAAGGTTAACATGTATAGTCTGATATGCCGCCGTGTGTACCTAGTAGGTACACATACATACAAAATTTTGTAACTTTTCATATAATAGAGCGGAGCGGAGCTGTGTATTCATACATTTGACTTCAAGGTGGAGTTAGGTTCTACTTTCAAAAAATGGAATCGCAACTCCAATCCGATTGACCGGAGCGAGGTTGCAAAACAAGGGTTTTATGAAACACTAGAAACAGAAGAATGAAAAAGGAGCGGAGTGAGGAAACCGAGCAAAGAAACGGAGAGAGAGAGCCCAGCGGGGCAAGCAAGCACGGCTTCCTAACTCCGCTTCTCCACTCAAGTTGCTCGCTTCACTTCCTCTACCGTTTCACTATAAAGCCCGGAGATTTAAACTTATAACTTTTTAGATGAAAAGTGGCCCTAACCAATACTATTGATTCCGAAACAGTCCGCTCTGCATTGCTGACTCGCTCCGCTCCGCTACCGCGACAGCGGACAACCTAAACATAAGTAATTTAAAGGTGAGTTGTGAGTCTATTAAAATAAAATAACTTTATGAAAAGTTGAGAACTTCATACTAATGGCAAAGTGGCCAAAGGTGGCACAATGCTAAAATTTCCAGCCCCACTTTTGGCCACTTATTGTTTTCCAACTTTTTGTGACAACAGTGAGAAAATAACACTTTATCCATCTGGAAGAAACATATTCTAATGTGATATAAAATATTAAATAACCATAAAATTATTTTATTGTAGAAAAAAAATGATTTTTCAAAACCTTTACCCTTAACATTTTGCTTAAGAATTTTACAAAATGTTAACTTTGAAACATAACATGGTGTTTATTTCTAAAATATCGTACTTCATAAAAAAAGCTAAGTGCTGTAATTATTAACTAAAAGTCCAATCTTTTATTCGCCATTAATAAATTTAAGCAATAGTTTTTTAATTCCTATTTATATAACTTTAAAGTGAAAAGTGATCAAAACCGGTACAGTGGCCAAAACCGGTACGCCTGCCCTACAAAAATACAAATCTTTCCTCTTTCTAATATTATTAATTATAGATTAATTCTGGCCTAAAGTCAACAACTGTACGGATTCTAACGAAACTTTGAAGTTCAATATCACATTAGTCATTACCTAGTCGAACTGACAGGACTATAATAGTCACTTCCATTCACATACATAGACAAATTATGTTATGTCCTTATAAACTGTGATAAATCAAGCGAGATTCCCATACAAGGTAAAAGTATTTCTCGGTTAGGTATCATAATATGAATGGAGTAATAAAAATTCTTGATGCGTAACCGGGCGCGAGAATATAGTGATCGAGTTTGCAAATTTATTGCTAGCTTGTGGCCGCTCGCGACTCTGTCTGCGTTGACACATGCCTCTGACACTTTAAGATTTAAGTCCTACCGATACTGATACCTTTAATGTTCTGTTAAGGAGCCCGTGGCGCAAGGGTTAGCACGTTCGACCTGCGATCGTTGAAGTTCAGTAAGTAACTTTCGCAATGGTCGGTCAAGGGATGGGTGACCAAATGAACTCCTACGTACTTCGGAAGGCACGGTAAACGGCTGCGTTTGCAGTCGTTGATATCCACCAACACGTATTGGGCCCGCGTGGTGGGTCATGGCCCATTCTTCTTATCCATCCATAAGGAAGGACTGTGCCCAGCAGTGGGGACTTATAATCGCTGATGATGATGATGATGATACTGGTAATTTTTGAAGTGAAAACTTCTTTAGCGGCGTTGTGCACCTTTTGTGATGGGTAAAAAATGTTAAACTCGCGTCAGGAACACGTGACCGTCAGATCGAGAATTCGTAAGACGGACACGTTACAATCTCATTAGAATACGAAGGCAAATTTCGCCACCGTTTCCAAAGTTGTGATAGCTCAGCTTAGAAAACGGGCGGCATTGAAGCCAGAAGACCTCGGTTCAAATCTAGCCCATTTTTTTGTCAAATTCCTTTTTTTTGTGAACAAGTCAAAGGAGCCCTTTTCACTTCTGCCGGCACTCCCGGAGTGCAACCCGATGTTTTTTTAATAACCTCTATACCTACATATTGCTCCAATAAACTTGGCTTACAACATTATCAATACTAATGTAGTACAACCTTCGCCGGCCGGCGCCGGGGCGTGGCAGAACTACAAAACCCGAGTGTCAGCGGCGCCAGAGCTTTCCGCTTTGACTTTTTACTTTTTTTCTTAACTTTTTTTTCTTCACCGCCCGGGGCAGAGGCGTTGGCGCGGCGCGCAACGCAGATAATTTAATTAGGCTATAAGTGATGGTGCATTTGGTGATATTAATGGTTTTGTGGAATAAAAGCGGGTGACAAATGTTTTTGGATGGTTGAATGGAAAGATGAAAACACAGAACACGGAAAGATTTTTGTCTTTCCATGTTCTGTGGATGAAAAGTTTGACCAAAAAGCTTAGACTAAATAAAATACTGAGGTAACTGGAGTTTTCATCCTGAATAAAAAAGTAAAAAAGCAAAGGAGACCGGCGAAAATCGCCCTAATATTTTAAAGTCGTACACTTTCAGAAACATGAAAATTAAATTAATTTAAACTCCTACACTTAACTTTTACAAACGCCTGATTTATTAAATAATGAAATAAAAAGATAAATAATACATATTCAAATCGCAAAAAATTGACTGAAAAGGGCAAATTAACATTGAAACACTTCATAAATCCGTTTCATTAGACGCAGTAGTCATGTAAATCAAGGTCATTTTTTTATTTACATATTATTAAATACCTACATCAAAGAAGGTAGGTACATAACATAAATTAAAAACTAATGAAGATCCGCACGCAAAGCTTAGCGCAGATGGCGCCAGCGGCAGCGGTGCGATACTTACCTATGTCTTTATTAAAATAATGATTCCTTTCGTTATTTGTCTTTGTTATTACCTACCCATTCATCTATTTTATTATTCATTATTTATTAGTAAATCATTATTTGAGTTGTTTTTAAATAAAATATATAAATGATTTTTACCCTAACCTCTATATTTTTAGGTGACTGACCATATCTCTGTTGTCCCAACTTTAAAAGCATATAAAGAATTAACTTTTTTGTTAGTCTGGCATAGTTCTTTAAGTACCATTCGTTTTTTTCCATGAACGAGACCTATAAATCGAGGACTGAAAATACATAGAAGTTCGCCAGTCTCCTTTGACATTTAGTACGTAGTGACTGTCAGTTGTCTCGTATGACCATACGTATTTTTTCAAAGTGTAGGTGAGACGGAAGACAGCCACAGTGCCACAAAAAAGTGTTAGTACTGCACTCTCCAGTTACCTCAGTATTTAGTCTAAGCTTTTTGAGTTTGACCCACAGAACATAGATAGATTTTTCTCTTTGTTTTTCCGTAAAATAAATAAATAACTTTTTACAATCACACCAATTATCTAAGCCCATGTTAATTTCATTGAGAACCTGTGTCATGGAAAACTTGATAACGGATAAATAAATACTTAAATACTTTTTGTTTCTAAATACATAGGTACTTAATATACATAGAACACACCCAGGCCAAGACAAATAGACATGTTCATGCACACAAATATTTGTTTTGTTAAGTTGATTAAGGCTGAAGATGGAATCGCACTACTCCCGCAGGCTTATTACCAAAATAAGCAACCAGTTGCTAATTGTACAATTGCAACGCGACTGCTACTAGTTGCGGTTAGTTTGCAATCGGTACAGTACGGTACGAGCGCTTTCATGCAATTTTAATTCACAAATCGCTCGCTTGTGGCGCTATCGTAGCGATCTTCGTTCCGTAATACGAATATGTGTTTTGGGAGCGATTAATTGTTAATTTTCGCGATTGCAACTGTCACTTTAAGATCGTTAATAAGCCTGCCGAAGTCCTCAATCACTGAGGAAGTGGCTATCTTATCTCTAACTGTCGGAACACAATAATGCTTGAAACATCGATGCTATGGCGTCAGGCTTAGATAAGATGGTGGTAGCTAGCCAGGCGGGCTAAGAACAAGTCCTACCACCAAACCAAATACAATATGTACCCCCACTGGGAATCGAACCCGGGACCTCTGGGTCTGAACGGTGGTGTGAACCACTTGACCACTGAGGCGGTTAAAACAATAATCAACAAATTTAGGTAGGTAGGTACTCAGATTTAGCAACTCGAAGCTTAGCCTCCCATAAACTTCACCTTTAGCTGCCGCCTGCAATTAAACAGAACTCTGCGATACGTATACAGCTAATGACTGTAATTAGAAGTGATTTTATTAAAATAAAACAATGGCGGATAGCGGGCACAAAGCACGCGCCGCAGCGCCTCAGGCGGATGTTTTGGGTACTAAACGAACGGTTGGCGCCACTGAAACAAAATGGCGGATTTAGACTTTAGATTTTTTTATTAGTAGGTAAATGGCGATACTCAAATAGCCACAAAAATAATATGACAGCAGCCAGTCCAGTGTGTAATAATAGAGGTCAGTGACTTTGGCATTTCCTAATCCTCATAGTTTTTGACTTTTGATGAAAAAAGTAAAAAAAATTACCGTCCCCCCCTTATCTCCGAAGTTTTCATAGAGAAAAATCTGAAATTATTTTAAGTGACAGAAGTGTATGTAAAGTTTACACGAACAATAAAACGATGTCTCTAAATAGTAAACTTTTTCAGAAATCATCAACAAAAATTAAACTAGTTCCACTATCGGTCAAGAGCTGGCGTTGACCTAAAACTGAACTGCTGTCGTCAAATGGCTTTCTGAGGCAAACTTTTCATTTTCTTTTAGAACACTCGTGACCTATTAAATTACAAGCCAGATCTGTTTACCAGTTATGAATAAAACAAAGAAAATATTGAGCCCTCCGATTAAAAATAAAACCTCAATTGTTAATATTTCCGAATTAAATAAAAAAAAACACAATATGTCGAAACAACCAAAACCTCCGAAGTCGAGCACAGACGTATCATTACTGGCCAGCACGCAATTTCTTAAAAATGCCCCAAAATTCTAATTTGAACCAAAAAAATATATCATTCACGAAAAGACCCTTTTCTAACTTTTTTTTACGGCCGTGGGCGCGTGACTTTTGACTGACTGTTGCGCCCGCGGCGCTATCCTATCCCGAACGCAACCGCGGAAGAAAAAAAAATAAAAATAAAACATGGCGTTCAACACGCGCGCTTTATTTTTGGCGGCAAATGTGCTTTGGTAAAAAAATCCCTTTTTACCTGTGACGTCGGATTAAAACAAAGTTTTAAGGTTTTCTAATGGGTGAAATTGGCGCAACGATTATGTTCCATGCAAAAAATGTGGCTAGAATATAACAAGGGTGGATGGAGGGTAGGTGAAGGCCGTTTGAAATAAAAAAGAAAATATGGTGCTGTACCTGTTTACTTTCTATACATTATTGACTAGCTGTTGCCCGCGACTTCGTCCGCAATAGACGAAAAGTAAACACGTTGGTACGTTCTGTACCCCTAGTGTAAGTTATAGCGCCTCTAGCGGCGAGTAGCGCGCTTATACAGTTTTCATACAAATTGACATAAATACGGAACCGCGATAGTTTGCGTCTGCTTGACATAAAAACTTACACTAGCTAGGGGTAGGTATCGCTTAGACCTTAACGATATCTGAACCGTAATTTTAGGTGTAGGCAATGGTGTAGGCTCTGCAACACAGCGCACCTCCGCAACACATTCTTATGCCCGAGCTTCACCTGCGTCTAATGCCATTAATTAGCGCGCTATTTGATAAAATACGCAGGTGTAGCCGGGTTTTAGCGCAATAATTTGATACAATATCACACTATTAGAGATTAATAAAGTTTGGACGATTGTGATTTGAAAGCTGTAAAAAAAAATTTTCTCAAAAGTTTTGAGTAAAGTATAATACTGTTTGAGTCAGGGTGCGAGGATAAATATCAATGGATTATAATATCACGATATATATCAATGGATTTTTTCATAAAAATCTATTTTTTAAGATTCAGAAAACTAAACTACTTACTTACCTATTTTCTTAAAACAAAGGCTGAATTGGTAAAGCTAAATAAAAAAGTGCCTTGGGCGCAATTCTAGACTAAGATCTATCTTTGTGCCAAATTCCACCCCGATCCATTAAACTGTTTTGCCGTGATTGAACCACAAACTGGGCCATTTTACTGTAAAATTTCAAAAATATAACGAAGCACTTCGATAAAAGGTACCTAGGAATAGTGCCCTTTCGCGACGCTTGGCTCGTATTGGCGGGCAGATTACATTGTAGTTCTTAAATCTATCCTATCCGTTATCGTAATCTAAGTTTCAGTACCACAGAACAGAGTTAGACCCAATTCATAAAGCGGCCAGCAGCGGTGCTGCGAGCGGCTGCTGCCGACCGCGGCCGTCAGTCCTTACTTTGGGCACACTGTGCTTTGGGGCTTGGTTAATTTGTTTGAAAGTTAAGAATCATTAATTGGCTTATTAAAAATAAAATAATAATTGTTAGGTACCTACACTCGTTTTTATTTTCAAAAACGGACACTGTTTTACGTTTTTGGAAGTTCGGAAATGTGAAGAGATTTTCAAAGTAGTATCAAATGATTATCGGAAAAAAATACATTTATCCAACACATTTGACACATAAATCATGATATCATAATATATTTTAAATAAATCGATCGGAATCATAATTCAGCATTTGTGTTTGGTTTATCGAGACAAATAGTGTTCTTACAACTTTGCCTTGTTTTTTATCGCAGGCGTTAACGGTTAAAGCATAATATTGAATATCAAAACTGTCCCTTGCCTTGCAAATGCTTTTAAGTAAAAGAAAATCGTAGGAGTTTTCGTTCTTAGGTTTGTTTTTATTATATACAGGGCGTCCCAAAACTATGGCACATGGAGGGAAAGTACCTTAAATATTGAAGATATAAAATTTTACTGAAAGGAGACTTCATTTTTATTTAAAAAAGAAAACGAACTGCATTCAAAGAATTTTAAGTAATCGCCTGTCTGAACTGGGAATCGAACCCACTGAAAGTAAAAAAAAATATTTCTCCAATTTTATAATAATTCGCAGCTTATACTTCCCTTTTATTTTTAACTAGTCTTCCTTGCATTTTTTATTTCAAAAAATACCCGTCTCATAAATAGCTCCAAGATGGCCCAAACCCACCACCTTGCTTATTACAAAAGCAACTAAGTACTTAGTTGCGGTTTGCAATCGGCAGGCTTATTACCGATCTTAAAGTGACAGTTGCAATCGCGACAATTAACAATTAATCGCTCCCAAAACACATATACGTATTACGGAACGTAGATCGCTACGATTAGCGCCACAAGCGAGCGATTTGTAAACTAAAATTGCATGAAAGGTACCGTACCGTAATGTACCGATTGCAAACCAACCGCAACTAGTAGCAGTCGCGTTGCAATTGTACAATTAGCAACTGGTTGCTTGTTTTGGTAATAAGCCTGCGGGACAGTACGATACGAGCGCTTTCATGCAATTTTAGTTCATCAATCGCTCGCTTGTGGTGCTATCGTAGCGATCTACGTTCAATACAAATATGTGTATTGGTAGCGATTGCGACTGCGTCACCAAGATCGGTAATAAGCCTGAGGGCGAATGCCGCTAAGCTAAAGAGTCGTTTAACTGTGTCTTTGCACAGTTGCACGACAACCGTCATTTGGTAAATATTTGTTTTGTCTTGTAGGAGTTTTGTTTAAAAAACGTCATGCATACATAGCTAGTGTACTTGGATGACATTGGCTGTTCAATCCTTGAACTTCAGTGAACTTGAAGAACAAATGGCACTTACAGTTAACAATTAATCTAGCTAGACCATCATGTGAGTTGTGGCGACATCCTCTACAGAATTACGTAGGTCGTCATTCGTATATTATCCGTACCTACAGTATAATGATTGTTTTGTAAACAACAATAATTATAGAGCCTCACGCACTAGGCACACGCTATGCATGATGTCCACGGTCATGAAAGCTGAAAGCTATCATCGGCTTGTGTTTCAGATATGTCATCAGTTCACTGAATAATAAGTTTTTAGTAAAAATTGCATTTTTATGACAAGCTTTTAAGCTGACTGTACTTTAATATTGTATTGTCATCTAAACCAAATCTGTACCTATACAAAATTTCAGCTCCATCGGACACTGGGAAGTGGGTCAAATTAAGCTTGCAAGATTTGTCCTCCACTAACTAACAAACCAACTAACTAACATGGCAAGTTAAGGCGATACTCGGAAAAGTTATGCTAAAGCGAGATAGCAATGAGAAAACGACGCGCGCGGGAGCGAGACCGATTTTGCAGATTTGGCTAAAAAAACACAAAATCACTCCGTATTAAAAAACTACAGCGATTTTAAAAAAATGCTTCTATACGATCCTTAATATTATTAGTGTCCACTAATTATTTTCAATAGTATATGTATCCCCATTTAAGAATAATCTTGATATTTCTTATTTTTAGAGGTATTTTCGAAAATAAAAAGTGTCGATCCAAAATCATAAAATCGTGTTTCTGAAACTATACGATTCTAGATAAAGGTATGAAGAAATATATATCTTATTACCAGATTTATAACAACTCTAACCGTCCTATAGTTTTATATCAAAGAGTCCATACTTTTTCCGAGTAACGCCTTAATAATTATAAGTTAAAGCTTGTCAAAACATAACCAAATATTCTATAAATCTAGTTAGTAGAAAAATAGAAAATAAAGTATTTAGAAAAAATCGTCTCACAACTAGCTCCGATGGGACTCGAACCCACGACATTTCGCTTTCCGGGCGACTGCTCTAACCACTGAGCTACGGAGTCGTTACGAGAAGCGTCGAATTTATCCAATACTTCTTACACGCTGTATAGTCAGCGTTAATTTCATCAATGTGGAGATATTACTACCCTCACACGCGAAAGAAATACCTTTCCAGGTATTTGGCAATCGCTAAAGATGAAATTACTATTGCAACTTATTTTAATTTTTAGTTTTTTGCATTCACAATGCTATTTTTATAACAGAAAAATAGAAAATAAAGTATTTAGAAAAAATCGACTCGTCTCACAACTAGCTCCGATGGGACTCGAACCCACGACCTTTCGCTTTCCGGGCGACTGCTCTAACCACTGAGCTACGGAGTCGTTATGAGAAGTGTCGAATTTATCCAATACTTCTTACGCGCTGTATAGTCAGCGTTAATTTCATCAATGTGGAGATATTACTACCCTCACACGCGAAAGAAATACCTTTCCAGGTCTTTGGCAATCGCTAAAGATGAAATTACTATTGCAACTTATTTTAACTTTTAGTTTTTTGCATTCACAATGCAATTTTTATAATAGAAAAAGAGAAAATAAAGTATTTAGAAAAAATCGACCCGTCTCACAACTAACTCCGATGGGACTCGAACCCACGACCTTTAGCTTTCCGGGCGACTGCTCTAACCACTGAGCTACGGAGTCGTTACGAGAAGCGTCGAATTTATCCAATACTTCTTACGCGCTGTATAGTCAGCGTTAATTTCATCAATGTGAGGGTAGTAATATCTCCACATTGATGAAATTAACGCTGACTATGCCCGTCGCCCGGAAAGCGAAAGGTCGTGGGTTCGAGTCCCATCGGAGCTAGTTGTGATGTGAGTCGGGTCGATTTTTTCTAAATACTTTATTTTCTATTTTTCTATTATAAAAATTGCATTGTGAATGCAAAAAACTAAAAATTAAAATAAATCTAGTTAGTATTCATATTTCAGGTTATGAACTGAATGAAATAAGTCAAAGAAATATATTTTATTTTAATGATTTTATTCTCGAGTTTCCTCTTCCGACTTCTTCGCCTGAAGATGTAGAGTTCTTTGGCATTCGGAAATGCTTGAAACTATCTATATCACTACTATAGATACTGTAGAACTAAATTAGAAATAGGAAAAAAATCGGCCAAGTCCGAGTCGAATTCGCCCATGAAGTCGGTACCTTAAGTACCCACTTAAGGTACCGATTGCATGCATACACCTAGCCAAAATACCACTACCATTTTTCTCCAGCAAAAAATCACTTTGTTTTTCATAGTGTTCATATGAATGACAAAGTTACATTTGCGGTTTTTGAAATAACTTTGTATTTCAGTGTTTGTATGAAAGTCAAAGTAATATTTGCGGTTTTTGAAAATGTGTTATACCTATCTAAAAAACTACTGACGTTATCTCGTTCGAACCAATTTTCGTTATAAGTGTTTTTTGAGGTCTACAACATATATTTTATAATAGACTTTTCACTTTCTTACTTTAAAAGTTAGAGGGGGGAGGAGACACACATTTTACCACTTTGGAAGTGTATAAGAGCATTTCTACAAAAGGGTTCTTTTTTTCTCAATTCGGTGGTTGATTTAATATTTGGTTTTTTAAGTAGTTTAAATAATAAAAATTTAAGTTTATTCCATCCTGAATCTAAAAATAACAATGGGACTAAATATTGTGAAGTGGTTTATGAGAAAAGTTAAGCACCTAATTGAGAATGCACCGAATTGAGAAAATGAATCACCGAATTTCAAAATCGCCTATCGAATTTAGAATTGATGTACCTAATATAGAAACAATGTATTTGAATGATCAAAATAATAAATACCATAAACGTTTTGTTAACTGACTGTTGGTCTATTAGTTTATTAGATGGTTAAATTTAGGATAAAGTGCGCCTATCTTTAATGTTTCTATCTTTAATTGAATCTATATACTTTTTAAAAACTGTAAACGATCCAATTCTGTACATTGAAAAGAAATAGAAAAAAATACCTCCAGGGGTCTTCTTAACGAAACAGATACCAAAAATATAGTTTTTGAATTTTTTGTCTGTTTGTCTGTCTGTCTGTTGTCCGCGTTTCACGCAAAAACTACTGGACGGATTTTGATGAAACTTTTTTTGTTATACAGCTATTGGTTCTCGCCAACATATACGCTATAATTTATTTTGAAGATCGCAATATCTGATGTGGAACCATAGCAGTCCAGCCAAACTATACTACTTATAATAAAACTGTAAACGATCCAATTCTGTACATTGAAAAGAAATAGAAAAAAAATACCTCCAGGGGTCTTCTTAAACGAAACAGATACCAAAAATATAGTTTTTGAATTTTTTGTCTGTCTGTCTGTCTGTCTGTTGTCCGCGTTTCACGCAAAAACGTTACAAGTGTGGACGCACCTTTATAAATTACTTAATAAATAAATACACAAATTTTAAGAATGTCATTTATTAAAATTAATAATTACAATTTATTTACTCCGCATTTTATATAATAATTTCTTTACTAATTTACCTAAGTAGTAACGATGTGGCTAGAACTTTTATAAGTATTTCATTTACTCTTCTCAACATTAAATTAATTTGTTTTTTATCCAAAAGTTAAATGAAACAATGCCTTTTATTTTATTATCATTAGTAGCATGATCCATAGTATGGTTCACGATGTCTGTGGTGATGTCTTCTACGATTTCTGCCACAAGGCGATGATGGGTAACCATAAGGAGGTTGCTGGTTGGGGGAGGGGTTAGGAGATGCTGGAGTTGGAGTGGGGTTTGGAGTAAGAGAGGGTTTAGAAGCGCCAGGGGATGGAGTAGCAGCGCCAGGGGATGGAGTAGCAGCGCCAGGGGATGGAGTAGGAGCGCCAGGGGATGGAGTAGGAGTGCCAGGGGATGGAGTAGGAGCGCCAGGGGATGGAGTAGGAGCGCCAGGGGATGGAGTAGGAGAACCAGGGGAAGGGGCAGGGGAGGCTGGTGCTGCGTTTATAATCGTGGCCTGACCACCTCCAGCGGCTGCCACTGCTTGCCCGCTTCCCTTTACAGAGGCTATCGCTGTTTCTTGAGCATTTGTGATCGCAATCACTGCAAGTGTAAGCTGCAAGAAGAAAGTTTCAAATTAAAACAGATATACGACCTCTGTGGTAGAGTGGCATAAGCATGAGTTGTAAGGTGCCAAATATCAGTATGGTCCCGGATTCGATTCCCGGTCAGGTGAATGTTGAAAACGAACTTTTCAATATTTTCTCTTGTCTGGGTGTATTGTGATCTTTTCCAGTTGTCATAACACAGGAGATTGGAGTTATGTAATAAACATGTGATGGTGTCCGATATTTATATTTATTTTCCTTGATTTGCCAAAAATTGCTTTAAATAAATAAATATTAAAATATTGTTTAAATGTTTATTCAATTAATTAATTAGTTAAGTACTTAATTATTATTATTTATTTATTTTATAGATATTGACTTTTTGTTGGGGTAAGTTTGAGTATTTCGGCTATATTCTGATCTGACTATAAACAAACTATACTAACTTTTAATACTGTGCTATAATCTATTCGCCGAGAGTTCCTGAAGGCGCCGATTCCCCAAAATAGGATATTTTAAATTATGGATTACTCGCAAATCACAAGTACTTAAAATTTAAAAAAATATATGTTATTTTACAGTTATTTATCTAGTGCTTCCGGCCGTTATTTTTCGATTGGTGATATTTTACTGTGTCAAATAAAATCCCAAACATCCGTCTAATAATTCAAATATCATATTACTTGCAGTATACTTGATTTTAGTTAATGAAAAACATATTAAAATAATAGGGTATTTTACTGTTGTTGAAATGTAGATATTTAATGATGACGTTAAAAAATATTGCAATTAAGAATACCAAATGTGAAAAAATAATTTGAATCTGTTTTATAATAAAAGAATTATAGTCTGTTTGATTTTGACTATAGCTGTCTCTTTCTAAAACGAAATCTTCTATGGCGTGACTATGACGCTACTAACGCACTGACGTCACTAAGATAGCGTCCTGTCCTTGTCTAATTATAAAGTTTGAAGTCCTATATCTTTGAAAATATTCAAGATAATTCAAAATGAAAACTTGTTTTGTGTAGCTAATATTTCGAAAAACATTTTAAAGACATAAAAAAAAATCAGTAAAATACCGTATTGTCTTTGAATAGCCGAGGGATTCCGGCCGTCATAATTTTTTTTTTTTGAATTTTTTTTTATTGAATTTTAAGTGATTTTCGATTCGCGGGGCGCTCGCGAGTTCACAGTTCACTGCCGGCTGCCGCTGGGTCCGCGCGAAGTGTATCGAGCGCGGCCGAGCAAGCGTTAGCGTGCCTATTTCGGTCGGGAATCCTCGCCTTAAGGCGATACTCGGAAAAATTATGCTAACGCGAGATAGCAATGAGAAAACGACGCGCGTGGGAGCGAGACCAATTTTACCGATTACGCAAAAAAAAACACAAAATCACTTCGTATTCAAAAACTATAGCGATTTTCAAAAAATGCTTCTATGCGATCCTAAATATTATTGGTGTCCACTAATTAAACCAATTTTCAATAGTATATGTATCCCCATTTAAGAATAATCTTGATAATTCTTATTTTTAGAGGTATTTTCGAAAATAAAAAGTGTCGAGCCAAAATCATAAAATCGTGTTTCTGAAACTATACGATTCTAGATAAAGGTATGAAGAAATATATATCTTATTACCAGATTTATAACAACTCTAACTGTCCTATAGTTTTATATCAAAGAGTCCATACTTTTTCCGAGTAGCGCCTTAAGTCGTTACTAATTGCGGACCGCTAAATAATATTGAGTAAAAATTAAAAATGTATTGTAGATAAATGTAGTGTACCTACACCTACGAGTCACTATACAAATGGATGGGAGATACACCTCCACGTCTCGTCTTCATGACTAACCTAGCGTAGACATTCATAGTACGACACGTCTTATTAAGCACTATAAGTTATTTTTACAAGTAGATCAAATAAGCAAGAAATAAAAAAATCCACGAAGGTGACGATGAGAATCCCATTTTGAAAATGTTACATTTAAATGTCATTATTAAAAACCTAACTTTTTAACACACAATGAAATAAAAAGGAACTTACCAAAAGACGTCTCATTATTGTGCTTGGTATGAATACAACATCAAATAACATTAAATGATTGTACCAGCTTTCTTATATACCATAAGGACAGAACACCTGTGCAACTCAGTTTTTGAATTGCGTGTACGTGAAACAATACTGATTATTTTCTGAATAAGATGAGTCAATATTTTGGAATGTCAATCAAAATTATTTTTTGACGTGATAACGTCTTATAATCGGTGAACGTCCTACGTCCGGCTGCATCCACAAAAAAGCATGACGCAATAGTAACGTTCCGCCAAGGCACCTAGATAATGGTACAGAGAGCAGTAACTTCTGAAACAGTTACATTGAATGATCAGTCTTTTCCCCACGACAATTAGGTCTAAAATGATTAGCCGCACAATAGTCACTACATAGTATAAAACAAAGTCGCTCTCCGCCTCTGTCTGTCAGTTTCTTCCGTTTTGTTTCAAACTAGCGGCACTGATTACTAAATAGTTACTACGTAACTAGCGGCTCCAAGTGGTTTTGCCCGTGGGAATATCGGTATTAAATATGGCTTAGGTCACTCATCAGGGGGCCAATTCTGCTAACGTTAAGTCATAATCGTGTCTCAATCGTCTTTCAATTGTAGTTCAATTGTAGTGCTTTTTTACACACTATTAGTTACAAGAAAAGTGTAGGTACTTTTTTCACCATACTACTGATAGTCACACCACACACTAAATTTACATCACATCATATTGTCATAATTCTTGTAACTAGTGTGTAAAAAAAGCACTACAATTGAACTACAATTGAAACACGATTGAGACACGATTATGACTTAACGTTAGCAGGCTTGGCCCCCAGGTATAATGGAGCTTTCTACTGGTGAAACAATGTACCTACCTAGTTTTTAAGTTTATCCATTACAAACAAACAAAAAATCAAGTCTTTCCTCTTTATAACTTTAGTATAAAGTTCAAATCGCCTCTGTGGTCTAGTGGTTCACACCACCGATGTCAGACCCAGAGGTCCCGGGTTCGATTCCCAGTGGGGGGACATATTGTAAGTATTCGGTTTGGTTGGTGGTAGGACTTGTTTTTAGTCCGCCTGGCTAGCTACCACCATCTTATAATATATTTAAGTCTGACGCCAAAACAATGATGTTTTCAGCATTATTGTGTTCCGGCAGTTAAGAGAAAAGATAGCCAGTTCCTCAGCTGATTGAGGATTCGGGGTGTAGTGCGCTTCCACCTCCAGCCTTATCGCCACTTAACATCAGCTGTGATGAAGGCTAAGTGCTACCCCGTTGTGGATAAAAAGGTATAGTCCTTCGCCATTACTAAGGTCACTTTCCACCATCAGTTCATCATCATCATTTTCACTCCTCAGTCTTCTCGTCGAATTATTTCTATAATGCCTTGGGTCGGGATACACATTGACCAATGCACTGCATACTTAGGTCCTTGAATAACCGTCTCTGTGGTCTGTGGTACATGCTGCCGAGGAAAATGGGTCTTGACCTTGTCTTGACAGACAGACCCGTTCTGATTTCCCTTTTGAAGTACGGAGCCCTACGACGATATAGTAAAGTAAAACAACTAAGAATGTAAACGACTTAGAAAGAAAATAGGACTATTTGAGTCGTTTAAATAGTGAACCAGTTAAGAAAGTGGATGAGATAGGAAGTGGACTAGGTAGGAAAGTGGACGAGATAGGAATTGGACGAGAAAGGAAAGTGGACGACCTGGGAAGTGGACAAGATAGGAATTGTAGGGGGACGAGTTAAGAAAGTGGACGAGTTGGGAATATGGACGACTTGGGAAAGTGGACGAAGTCGTCCGGAAAGGACGTAGGTATATTAGACGGGCATGCGACTGTCATTCAAATCCATCATCAACTAATCGATATGGAACATCGGGCAGGCATTTCGATTGGCTAAAATAGTCTTGCAGGATGGTTTTGAATAACGATTGCATGCACCGTCTAATGTATGAGAACGTCTATGAGATTGAGACCCCAAGGTCCCGGGTGTAATACCCTACTGTATTCAGTTTAGTTGGTGGTAGGCATTGTTGTAGGGCGATAGGTTAGGTGAATGTGGCGCTGCGGTGAATTTCATTTATCATCATCATTTCAGCCGTACGACGCCCACTGTTGGGCATAGGCCTCCCCCAAGGATCTCCACAACGATCGGTCCTGCGCTGCCCGCATCCAGCGGCTTCCCGCGTCCTTGACCAGGTCGTCCGTCCACCTTGTAGGGGGCCTGCCCACGGAACGTCGTCCGGTTCGCGGTCGCCATTCGAGAACCTTTAAGCCCCAACGGCCATCGGTTCTCCGCGCTATGTGTCCCGCCCACTGCCACTTCAACTGAGCAATCCTTCGAGCGATGTCGGTCGTTTTAGTTTTCCTTCGGATCTCATCCATTACAGTTTCGATCGAGCAGGGAAATACCAAGCATCGCTCTCTCCATTGCTCGCTGGGTGACCATGAACCTTCTTATGAGACCCATAGTGAAAGACCACGTCTCGCTTCCATCATAACTGGCAACACACACTGGTGAAAGACCTTAGTTGAATTTCATTTAATATTGTGATTTTAATATACAATTTTGATAAAACTAGGTAGTACATGGAATTCTTAGATCATTACATTCCCTTGTAGTCACTGCTAGAAGTTTATAGCAAAACTGCTAAAAGTGGCCGTTTTTGACTCATTTGCTACCTACTTCTACGAATGACTATGAGGGAATGAAGCGATACCGTCTAAAAATACTAGACAAAGGGCCCTAAAAAATCAATGTAAAAATTTATTAAAATCCTTTTCTATTAGCAACTTAATAAATTAAAACCTCTGAAGGCGCTCCTTTCGCCTTCAGCCTGGCTAGCTATAGCTGCTAACACCATCTTGTTAGCCTAAGAGCCCACGACGGCCAGACCTTCGCAAGTACTCGATAGGGGATCAGAAATGGGGAATGCCCTCTAAACCCCTTCACTTCTCCCCACATGCTCTCTCCGCCATCAATTAAGTTGCAATGTGGAGGACCCGAGGTGGCAAGCTTCTCCCACAATGGGGCTGACCTGACCACATTCTTAATTAGAAAGTTCTTCAGAATTACTTATAGAGCAAGAGCCCACGACGGCCAGACCTTCGTTATTTTATAAAATCTGAAAGGTTTTCTGTGCATGGCCCCCATATAGGTAAGATCGACCAACGACTAAAGAGTTTGCGTTGTGGTTACTTGGCCAGGTAACAGGAGTAAGGGTGTATAAAATAGTACCTAAGTATCTAAAATTCGTTAAAGTATAAAGCACGAGAAAAAAATCTTTCCGTGTTCTGTGGTATAAAGCTTAATTTTTAAATATTTTCTTCGGTAAGATTTTCTTCGGTAAGAAGGAAAACACAAAAAAAAATGTTTGTAAAAATGTTTCTTTCGGATGCGAGGGTTTCCTCACATTGATGAAACAACGCTGGCCTACAGCGTAACAAGTGATAGCAAAATTCGACGAGTCGTGTAAGCCTTTCGGTAGCTTAGTTGGTCAGAGCATCGGGCCGGATTCCCGGAGGCGCGGGTTCGAATCCCGCCTGAAAGCTACTTATAGGGCTCGTGGTTTTTTACTATCACATTTTTCCTATATTTTCTTCGGGATAACTTTAGAAATCTCGTCATCCATTGCAGGACACTTATGACAGTTGCTACCCCCTGCCAGACACCCCTAAACTTTAATAAATTTAATAATCGTTGGTCGTTCTTACCTGTATAGGGGGCATGCACAGAAAAACTTTCAGCTTTTATAAAATAACGAAGGTCTGGCCGTCGTGGGCTCTTGCTCTATAAGTAATTCTGAAGAACTTTCTAATTAAGAATGTGGTCAGGTCAGCCCCATTGTAGGAGAAGCTTGCCACCTCGGGTCCTCCACATTGCAACTTAATTGATGGCGGAGAGAGCATGTGGGGAGAAGTGAAGGGGCTTAGTGGGCATTCCCCATTTCTGATCCCCTATCGAGTACTTGCGACTGGATGTATTATACTTGTACTTGTGTCAGGAAGTGGCTGGGCGAATATAAAAAAATGGATCCGCAACTAGTGTAGTGGGAAAGCACAAAGGGAAGATGCAAGAAAAAGAGATATATTTCAAGTTATATTTTTTATTCGCCTTTTCACTTTACGTCTCACTTCACTTCCTAACCATCCCCGACATGCTTGCGAGCATCATAGATTCCAACCCCATCCCTGCCGAAGCCATGCTAAAGGCCATTTTAGCTGGAACCGCGGCCAGTTTTTCCCCGGCATCCATCACTGTAGTAGCAGCAGCAGCTGCCATTGTCGGGGCCATGCTAGTCACCGCCATCGCAGCTGCCATCGGGTTAGGTGGAACTTGAATAACTGGAAAAGTAAGTGTTTAAAGTTTGACGTATTTGAGGTATGTACAGTGCGACAACGTTTTCTGTTCCGGTGATAATCTTCGGAACTAAAACAGTTTTCATACGACAGTCTATTTTGACAGCAAATTTTGTATTGCAAGTGGCTCCTCTGTCACCGGAACAGACAGGAGTGTGGGACTATATGTGTGTGGCATCGTAGCTCCTGAACCAAAAAGCTTAGACTAATACTGAGGTAACTGGAGAGTGCAGTACTAACACTTTTTTGTGGCACTGTGGCTGTCTTCCGTCTCACCTACACTTTGAAAAAATACGTATGGTCATATGAGACAACTGACAGCCACTACTACTAAATGTCAAATTTGCTGGGCACACTTTTTTATTCACGGTGAAAACTCCAGTTACTTCAGTATTTAGTCTAAGCTCTTTGTCCTGAACGAATGGACCGGACCGACTTCGATGCGGTTTGTTTTGTTTGAAAGGTGACGTGATCGAGATCGTTCATTCTAGCTAAAAATTTTGAAGATCCTGGGGCCCGATTCTCAGGCATTCGAACTTTTTCAGTGTGGTAATTCGTATGTCGAACACATTGTTTGTGGTTTCTACTGAAAAGTTAGAACGTTCCAAACAAACTAAGCTGTCCCACATGTCAACAAATTCATTTTGACAGCTAAGTTCGTATACGAACATCTATTGGTCTGTACCACTCGTAGCGTGCGACTGGTTTTCGCTAGCTAGCTTCGCTAGCTCGTGAAGAGGTATGACGCTTTACCGAGGCTAAGGTAATAAAAGAGATGTGACTTGTTCGGTGTCAAGATGTATATTGAGATAATAATATTGAGTACAATTAAAGATACATTATCTTAGTAAGCGATCTTATTCTAGATTGCTGAGAATGCTACGCGTGTGTTCCAATTTTCTGTAAATGCGCGATAATGCAAACATCTTGTTTGTGTAATATGTTGCAATCATACTTCATCTCCCCTGAAAAAGTGGAAGGATCATCCCCTCCCTGCAAAAAGGAACAGACTCGTAACATTGACTTTAACGAACTTAACCAAAATTTAATTACTTAAGTAAAATAAGTAAACAAAATTTAAACATTATCAACATAGCAAAGTTAAAACTATTTCATTTATTAAATCGTACTAATACAAAAACGTTTTACAATATAAACAATATACCTAATTAAAATTGTATCTAATTAAAATGGTATCGAATTGAAATGGTATTGAATTAAAACGGAAGCTTCACATTTTACACTTAATCATAACAATAACAAAGTGTTAAGTAACATGGTATGTAATTAAGTACCTATACTTATAATTACGTATCAAATAAAATAGTTATTTATTGAATGGTTTGGTATTATTCTTATGCACAATTATAGCTTTATTTTCTTTTAAAATTTCTACATTAGACGTCATATCTCTTAAAACTTTATAAGGGCCATTGTAAATACTATCTAATTTATTTCCTACTTGGTTCTTTAATAATAACAAATCGCCTAACTGATAGGTAACATTATTGCTAGTTTTATCATACAATAATTTTCTTTTCTCTTTAGATTGTATCAAGTTACGTCGTGCGTCGGATTGCGCTTGTTGTAAACGATACTTAAGTTCTCGGGGATAACTGTCATAGTTATATAAGGGGTCGATTTCTGATTGTAAATTATTTGGAAGGTTACAAATTTTTCCAAAAACTAATTCGAAAGGCGTATATTTAGTTTCACTATGCACTGTGGTATTAAAAGAAAAACACCAATATGGAATCCAGGTGCTCCAGTTATGTTTATAATTATTACACTGGATTCTCAGAAAAGCTCCTAGGGTTTTATGAGTATTTTCTAAAGCGCCTACAGTTTCGTGATGGTACGCCGTAGAATTTAATTTTTTAATATGTAATAGAGAACATGTTTCGGACATCACTGATGACATGAATTCGGTTCCCTGGTCAGTCAATATTTCTCTAGGAATACCATAACGTAAAATGAAATTATTGGTAAAAGATTGAGCAACTGTGACCGAGTCTTTACTAGGTAATGGATACGCTTCAACGAATTTGGTTAAATCGCATTGTAATGTCAATACATATTTATTATTATAGTCATCAACATCGAGTGGACCCATTATATCCAAACTAATTCTTTCGAATGATGAGTGGGCTGTTGATGTTATGGTTAAGGGCTGCTTAATATGTTTATTACTATGCTTATGATATTGACATTGATGGCAATTTTTAACAAAAAGTTTTACATCATTACTCAAACCTGGCCAAAAATAATATTGCTTAATGTTGTTCATCATTCTATTAACTCCTGCGTGTCCGCTGGTAGGTAATAGATGGAAATCATTTAGTATTACTCTTTTTTGTTCACTATCATATATTCTTAATATATTTTTTGTTATGAGAAAGCGCGGGGTAACAGAGTTAATTCTTTTTGTTGCTTGTACAAGACTTTTGATTTTACTCTCGTTACATTTTTCTTTAATAATAAGTACCTCATGTATGCCTATTTTTTGACATAATGACTCTAAGTCCCTCGCTAACACCTCTGGGGTAGATGACGATCGGGTACTCAGATATATCGCTGATTGCGAAGGTACGTAAACGTAACAACTTGCATTAGAAATAATGCTATCTTTAGACTTTGAATAATTGTCAAACTTTAATTGATTAAAACTTAATTCAGTTACGTCATCGGGTTTCTTGAGAAGTTCTACCGCAATAGGTTGATCAGGCCTAGTGCTGGTGGAGCTCTCTGAAGAAGAATCAGTGGGGGTTTTTAATTTTTTACTTTGTGCTCTAGTTAAAACTGATACTGTGTTTTGATGTAATGATTTTAAAGTAGAAGATGTAATAGGTATGCGACTCAATGCGTCTGCAGCTGCATTGTTTCGTCCTGGAACATACTCTATTTCAAAATCATACTCCTCTAGGAATAATCGGAATTTAGTAAGTCTGCTTGTTGGGTCTTTCAAGTTAAATAAATAAATTAACGGTTTGTGGTCTGTTATAATTTTAAATTTACGTCCATATAAATAAGGGCGAAAATGTCTCACAGACCAAACAATTGCTAAAAGTTCTAATTCTATGATGGGATATCTCGTCTCGGCGGGTTTCAGGTTTCTACTCGCATACGCGACTACTTGACCGTTCATGTTAGATAAAACAGATCCTAAACCTGTCTTACAAGCATCTGTTTGTAGCCGAAAGATGTTACTTTCTGAAAAATCTGGATAAGATAAAATAGGGGGTTGAATTAATGCTGATTTTAATTTTTCAAATGCCGTTTGACACTCTGATGACCATAGAAACTGTACATTCTTTTTTCTTAATTGATTTAAAGGATAAACAATGTTTGCAAAGTTCGGTATGAATCGTCTGTAGTAATTTGCAAACGCGACAAAACGATTGACATCGTCGCAGTTCATCGGCACTGGATAGTTTTGCATGGTTGCAATTTTACTTTCATCTGGTAAAATTCCATCAGAAGTTATTTTGTGTCCTAGATATATTATTTCGTTTCGCAAAAATTCACACTTCATAGGATTTAATTTTAAGTTAACTTTTCTAAATCTCTCTAGTATACTAATTAAGTTTTTATTGTGGTTTTCTATAGATTTCCCGAAAATTACGCAATCATCTAAATAAATAAAAGCCTTTTTATAATTTAAGCCTGACATTGCAATAGTCATAAGACGTGAAAATACACTCGCAGATGTCCGGAGACCCATGGGACAGCGTTTCATCTGAAAAATTTTATCACCAGCAGTGAAAGCTGTGTACTTTCGTGAATCTTCGCTTAAAGATAACTGATAATAGCTTTGCGAAAGGTCTAATTTTGAAAAATAAATGTTATTTGCAAGCGAATCTAAGATATCAGTTATATTAGGCAAAGGGAATTTGTCGTCCTCAATACGATTATTTAACTGCCTGTAATCTATAACTAATCGCCATTGTTTCTCGTTTGACCTATCTGTTTTTTTCGGTACAAGCAAGACGGGACTAGACCACTCTGACGTAGCCTCTTCTATAATATCATTTTCGAGCATAATATCTATCTGTTTCTGAACTTCCTTCCTTAGTGCGAACGGTAATCTATGTGGCTTGACATAAACTGGCGAGACATTAGGTTTTAAAGTTATATTATGGGTCATTAGGTTTGTACAAGAGAGTTTGTCGCCTGGCAGATGAAAAACATCTGCGTACTTAGCGCAAATACTCTCAATACTTCGTTTTTCTTCTAAATTCAGTTCAGGTAAATTTAATAATCCTAATAATGTTTTTACACGATCGACAGAAACCTCCTCTTTTTCAAAATTACAGACTTCAAAATCATTCAATGAAAAAGTCTTTAAATCGGTAAGATCTAGATCAACTTCTTTCTCAGTGGTGTTTAATATCCTTACTGGCATGCGACCATTACAAGGTTTCGCTATTATACTTCCTATAAAAACTCCTTTCTGTATCTCTTTAGATAAACAAACACAATCGTCGCCTAACGATGTAGGTATATATTTTATTACCTCACATCGTGGCGGTATCAAATGTCTATAGTGACTCAATATAGGTATAGACACATAATTACTATCTTTAGTTAAAAGCAAAGTATTTTCTTTATAGTTAATTATAGCTTGATAGCGTTTCAAAAAATTATCACCTAAAATACCATTTGCAGAACAAGACATATTTTTAAACACATACATTTTTTCTCTAAAAACTAACCCATTATAAGACAAATCTAAGTAAATATATCCTTCAGATACTAGTTTACCGCTAACACCTTTTATAACTAACTTCTCAAATGTAATTAAATTCAATAACTTCGGATAATCGCATAACCATTCGTATTTTAAAACACAAAGGCTTGCTCCGCTATCGACTAAAAGATCGATATTGCTATTACTTACGTTAAAAGTTACGGTACTACTATTATTGTAGTTTAAAACATAATTTTCAGTAGGAACGAAAAAAATCTAAATTATTATCGTTCTGGGGCTCAGAACGCGCTTGTGACTCACTATTGGTCGATTGCTCGTGGCTAGCGTACTGCACACGTTGAAAAGGCACAGCTGAGCGCGGCGGGCGCGGGCTCGGCCGACCGCGGTCACGTGAACGTGATTGTGTTCCTTGCGCGGCGCGGGAGTCTCGCGACATGTACTTACCTTGTTGTGGTCTCGTGTTTCCGGCAGCGTACCTATTGTTTGCGCTAAATCTATTATAGTAACTATATTTATTAGAATAATTACTTGGCTGACGCGGATAATTAGTAGGTGTGCGTGAGAAATTACGAGTATGAAACTTTTTAATGTTCATAACTTCCTCGTGTCTGGTAGACATTGACTGCTCGTCTAGGGCAGTTCTTATAGCCTCTGGTAAAGAATCAAAGTGACGTGATGCTATGATAGTACTAAGCTTTTGATTCACTAATCCATCTGAAAAGCGCTTGATTGCAACCTTTTCATTAATGGGACGCAATACTTCAAACTTAGTAGCGTCGTCATCCGCTTGTGCTATGGTTAAATTCACAAAAAGTTGTTCTAGTTCCGAGCCGAATGACTCGATCGACCTATGACCTTGACGACAGTTTTGTAATTTGTGTTGGATAGCAACAGCAGATTTTTTCTGAATCAAATGCGTATTCATATCTCTAATTAAATCTTTAATAGTTGGATAACTACTTTTTAAACGTAATTTTGCGCTAGGAGAGAGCCTAGTTTTAATCACAAAATCAATAAGTAACCCATGAGTAGCATCGCTGATCATTGAACTATATAATTGTATACCATCAATTAGAGATTTAGTGACGTGTTCTTGACCTGTCATCGTTGGTAAAAGTGCAATGGCTGTCTTCAAGTCAAATTTATCTTTTTCTGCCATTTTTGAAATACTACTAACACTTAAAGTCTCTAAAGAAATAATTTTGTCATAAATGATCTGAATGTCATTTGCTATTTTATTAATTAAAGTTATATCTTTAGTTGATACCTCCGATTTTTCAACTAAATTATGTACTTGAGCTAAAATATACTCTAATTTCGCGTATTCAAGTTTCGCTTCATTAAATTTCGTAAAACCTAACTCTTTTTGACGTCTATCTGGTCCTAGTTTTACTAAATTATCTTTAATATACAATAGTTTCTTATGCAATTCATTTAAATCGGAAATAATAAATGACATTATCTAATAAGAAAAAAAATGTAATCCTACATATTATTTAAAACGTTTAGGTATAAAATAACTTACGACTTACGGTGGCATTATAGCGCGCGAATAAAATAATTACGTCTCTGCACGATGAGTAGGTATGTGGTGACCGGCGTGGCGTGTGGGGGCTGGGGCTGCGGGCTGGGGGTTTTCTCATGCTCCTTGAGTGTGTAGGATCTTCAGACTTCTAAGATGGGTTCCTGGACCGCTTGAAACAGCTAACTGAAGATCGGGCTGGGATTTCCCTTGCCCCTCGTACAATGGGCCGGGTTTCTACCCTGGACACCTCCTGGTCTACGTTGATGGTTGAGTCGACGTCGTTGCCAGTTCCACGGAAGATATTGTGTTTCTTAGAACTGCGCTGTTGAATTCTCTACGGAGTCGGTTGACAATTCGGTCCCAAATTTTCCGGATGCAGGCGTAAATGATGAGTATAACGATGAGAAGCAGTATGACGGATAGTAAAATTTCTGTTGTAGTGAGCTGGCTTGAAGTTTTCTGCGTTGCTTGGGCGTCGCCGCTGGCGGTTTGTGCGATGATAACTTCTTCTTTACTTTGTGGTGCTCCCATATTATTGTTTTGTCTTCCCAAGTAATGCGATGAACAGAAGTGTAGAGCCAAATAGCACCGCAACGAAGACTGCTGCTAGTATGGTGTTGAAAATTTTGCTTTGCTGCTCCATGTAGTAATGATTTTCCCGCAAAAATTTATAAGTTCGGTTGGCAAAGGGTCGCCATGAAGAGGTATGACGCTTTACCGAGGCTAAGGTAATAAAAGAGATGTGACTTGTTCGGTGTCAAGATGTATATTGAGATAATAATATTGAGTACAATTAAAGATACATTATCTTAGTAAGCGATCTTATTCTAGATTGCTGAGAATGCTACGCGTGTGTTCCAATTTTCTGTAAATGCGCGATAATGCAAACATCTTGTTTGTGTAATATGTTGCAATCATACTTCACTCGATTGCCTGAGAATCGGCCCCCTGGGGGCCGATTCACAGGCAATCGAGAAAAGTACACATTTATAAGCTCGAAATTCAAATATAACACAGTTTTTGTATTGTCAGAATTTCACAATCGAAAAAGTTCGTTCGAAAACCAGTCGCACGCTACGAGTGGTACAGACCAATAGATGTTCGTATACGAACTTAGCTGTCAAAATGAATTTGTTGACATGTGGGACAGCTTAGTTTGTTTGGAACGTTCTAACTTTTCAATAGAAACCACAAACAATATGTTCGACATACGAATTACCACACTGAAAAAGTTCGAATGCCTGAGAATCGGGCCCGGGACCCTACCGGCGAACTTTCCGAACTTCGGGAATCTGCCGGGCTTCAACTTAAACAGATAAATTACTTACCTACGTTATTTCTTATTGTACATTTGCCGAAGTTATATGGAAGATATCGATGTTCCTAGGACATCATGAATCGTTGTTTGCCATTTTGGCCTGATTGGGGCTCGATTTATCTGGATTTTAAGTTGAAGCCTGGCCGATTTCCGAAGTTCAGAGCGTTCGCCGGTACGGCCCTTGATCAACCCCCTGATTCACGAACCATCGGAAACGGAATCAGATTCGAATTCTGTGCTTTGTCTTTGTCTATTCTATAGTGAGTGACAGAGACAGGGCATACATTTCGCTGTGTCGGGAGCGTTTCCGACGGTTCGTGAATCAGGGGGCAGATGTTTCAAGGTCATCCATCAACTACCTACTTTTGTAAACTGCGTTAGGGATCTCACACTCATAATGGGTATATCTATACACGGCTAAATTTTAATTAGCATAAATATTTTAGGGGATGTTAGTGCCCATCAATATGAACAACTTTCACTATGGGACCAACCATTGAATCGCGAAAAAAAAACAGCTGTTCCATACATTTCAGTCGACTCGATGTTGTACTTTTGTATGGAACAGCTGATTTTTTTTTCGCGATTCCAAGGTTGGCCCCATAGTGAAAGTTGTTCATATTGATGGGCACTTACATCCCCTAAAATATTTATGCTAATTAAAATTTAGCCGTGTATATGTATATAAAAATCAATGCCACTTTTCGTAGTAATTTTATAACTCAAGGACGGGCTCACCTATCCAAACCAAATGTTTAGGCTTTGTTTGGACTATTTAGTAGATGGTTTATGTGAAGTTTGCACAAAATCGGTCCAGCGATTCTTCATTTATCACATTTTTCGTAACAAATGAATTCAATATATGGCGGATCATTTTCTTAAGTCAAATTGAAACTAAAGTACGGGTAGGGATAGGGTAGAGATTGGGTAGGGTCGGGGTAGGGTAGGGTAGGGATAGAGTAGTGATAGGGTAGGGCCACGCGAACGAAGTCGCGCCGGGTCAGCTAGTAAGTACATACTTTACTTGCAAACATTATTTGTGTAATATTATAACACCCCTCTTTTTACAGTCGTAGTCGGAGGAAAAAAGAAATAAATAAAAATAAAATTACTCTCTAGGTCGGGGGAACGCAAAAAGAGGGGTGTTATAGGGGTGTATGTTGCAGTCCCCCAACCGAGGGTGGATAACTGTTTGTCTTTTTTTTTGTCGGGGATTGATTGATAATTAAATTCTATTTTTTAATAGGAAAGTCTCGCGAGTAGATTGTGTTGTGAGCTCGCGTCGATCGGACGACTGTCGACAACTTTCGCGTTTATACTGTAAAAAGGCTCATTTACGCCGAAGCAACACTCTGCGACATTGCCTGCCGCATGCTACATATTGTGGCTTACGTTATCTTGAGGTAACTCGGTCATTCTCACGACAAGGTGTTCTTTGCATAATTTCCATCACGGGTTTAATTTTTCAATTAATTCTTTAAACAGGCAATTAAATTTAGAAAAGACGTTAAACTGAAGAAAATTATGTATTTGGCACTTCAATGTAGTGTCTGATTTTGGATTTATGAACTAACAAAGTTATGGGTGTGACGGAAATTAGAAAATTGCTAAATAAAATTATATATCTTATTGTTATATGACTCAAACAGAAAATGAATCTATACAATATAAAGTAAACCTTACAAGTAATTGTCCAGTCTACAAAAAAACTGAATGAACAATTTTCGGAGTCAAGGAACATTTGTATGTTATTAGGTATTTTATCATTTCCGTCACGATTAGCGTGTCGGAACCGGGTGACATAAATTAGGACAACGACGGTATTAATGAGATAAAATTTGAATGGTAAGGAATACGGTATATTGGTTCAAGCATGAGGTCAACAACGAATTTCTGCATATAATAATCTAACTAGCTAAATTTGTACGCACTTCAAACATTAGTTAAAAGAGCGAACGGCAATTAGAACAGTAGTAAACCATGCGAACAGAAATTAGGTATTTACAGTCGTAGCTCGCCAGCGGAACAGGTGACACAGGACCGTGTCGGTTGCCTGCCTCGGCACTAACGAATGCGAATTACTTACTGAGATATTCGCTACTTTTTGACTGGTGACGGAAATTATGTATAATGAAAGGACAAACATATTTTTCGTACTATCTAAGAAAATATACTACTTATTTAAACAGATTATTTTTTGTGAATAATAAAATGTATTTATTAACTTCCCAATTGTATCGACTGAAATGTACCAATCGTAGCTAACTTCGCAACTGTTGAAGCTAGAAAGCTTGATTCTGGGTACCGGACAGCGAACGGAAATTAGAAGAACTTAGAAAAAAAAAATTTGAGTGTTCTTTTACCAAATTATGTGTATATAATACCAATTCATAAAAGGCAATTGCTAGACGTAATCCCAAAAAAAAAACCAGCTCGAAAATATTACAAACTAGTCAGTTATTTGTATGGACGCTCAAAAACAGGCCTGCTGAGAATGACCGAACTATGCTACATAGATAGATAGATAGATAGATAAATCGTTTATTGCTGAATTATTTCACATACATACAATTGCCGAGATAAACATAAAAACAGAAAACACAAAATATACCTAATAAACAAAATTGGAAAGTACATATTTTAGAAAAAAGAAAGAAAAGAAAGAATTGTACGTATGTGCAGCAGCAAAATGGGCCAAGGCTCAGTGTAGTTTTTGCCCGGAGGCAAAACACTGATTTTCAGCCATCACCCTTGAGACGCATGGTAAACAAAATTATAAACAAAATAATAACAGTGGGAGAAAGTGTTTGAGTGTATGTGTGTGTGGACAACATGCAGAATTAAAATGATGGTAAAAATAATGTCAAAGATCAGTAGTAATAATCAGAAAATTAGAGAATTAGAATTATAAATGTCAAAAATAGTAATAATAATCCGAACATTATAAATAAAAATCAAAAATAATAATCATTGGGAAATTAGTAATATATGTAAAAAATAACTACATAGTCCAACATTTTGCCTTTGTCAAAAATATCGCATGGATTCCATCGTGTTTGAATACAAGCTGCGACAGTCTTAATATTGAAGCATGTGGCTTTGTAGCATGCCGCAATGTCGCACAGTGTTACTTCGGCGTAACGTAAATGAGCCTTAAGGTGTATCGATGAGCTCAGTGGCGCCGCCAGTGAAAATAAATCAATTGCATTTTATTAAAGGCTTGGATTAAAAGTTTCGGTTATTTCGCGCAAATAGAAGAGCAAAATGCAATTTTTAATTGTTTTTTCATGGCCTCAAATATGAGCACCAAGTTATGGATCTCGATATTGCCAAATGTGGCCACTTTTGGCACTATTGAGATTCGCGACTTATTGCGTAAGTTTGAGTTCTCAAAAGTATATTTATAAAAAGCATTCCACTCTTTCACCTGCGCCAAATAATCGAAACTTTTAATCCAAGCCTTTAATAAAATGCAATTGATTTATTTCCATTGGCGGCGCCACTGAGCTCATCGATACACCTTAAGGTGGTTCGATCAGCTCAGTAGCGCCACCAATGGAAATTAATCAATTACGTTTTATTAAAGGCTTAGATTAAAAGTTTCGGTTATTTTGCGCAAATAAAAGAGTAAAATGCATTTTATAAATATACTTTTAAGAAGAAAAATGGAAAATAAAGTATTTAGAAAAAATCGACCCGTCTCACAACAGTAGAACTTTTAAGAACTCAAACTTAAGCAATAAGTCGTGAATCTTAATAGTGCCAAAAGTGGCCACATTTAGCAATATCGAGATCCATAACTTAATGGTCATATTTGAGGCCATGAAAAAATACTTAAAAATTGCACTTTACTCTTCTATTTGCGCAAAATAACCGAAACTTTTATTCTAAACCATTGATGATTTATTTCTATTGGTGGCGCTACTGAGCTGATCGAACCAACACTTGGCTAAATTCAGCATCTATAATTAAGCATACATTGCTTGTTTTGATTGCATCACTTGCTACATATGAGCTCAAAGAAAGCAATGTATGCTTAATTAGATGCTGAGTTTAGCCAAGTGTAATAAGCCCTTTAAGGATTGTCATACCTTTAGACTTAGATTGCGCCGGTGCAGGTTCCGTCACAAGTGTCTTGATCACGTGCGTATCTTGTGGCGTATCGGGAGGACTTGTTTTCGGCGCTTTAGGTTTCGTACCGTTAGCTGGGGCGGGAACAGGAGCCCCTGGGCGAGAGACGGCAGGGTTGGGCAGCCACAGCACGGTGAAGATGGCAGCGGCGAAGCAAATCTGTGGAGGGGAGAGGTGTTATCACATAACGTAAGAAAGAGGAGACATAAGAGAGAATGTGATAATTTTGTACTATTTTAATTATATTATTTAATGTAATTTTATTTGACATTTACATGCGTACTAATTGGCAAAACGTGTATGGACCAAGAAATTTGTACCTATGTTGTTAATTATCATGTTGTTATGGACATTTATGATATTTAAGATCTAGGTAAGTATATTGTATTACTTAACCATGTTTCTTGTAAATAAATGAATTAAATTAAATTTAATAAATCATAGGTTTTGCGCGTGGTTTTACCCGCGTGGAATTCAGAAGTTTTTGGGTAAGTAATATATCCAATCCTTTACAAGCAAACAAACAAACAAACAAAAAATCAAATCTTTCCTCTTTATAATATTAGTATTGAAGTAGTAATGAGGATGAAGCTCACTATTTGCAACAGTAAACGTAGCTAGAGTGATCTTAGACATAGAAGATATAATATGTCATTAGATCTACACAGTAGGTCTAGCACAACTTAGCGCGACTCTTTGTCGCGCTCCTTTCAACCAATCAGCACGTCGCCTTAAGTCACGCCCGCTATCTACGAGCGATCTGATTGGTTGAGAGTGTCCGCGACTCTTTCTCACTCGAGTCGCGCTCAAGTTGTGCTAGCCCTACTGGTCCTATTAGTTAGTCCCTATCTCCCTATCAGTCCGCCGGCAGGCCGCCTATGTAGTCCTTGTCAGAATACACAGCGGCAATACCTAACAAACATTTTGATCGTAATAAGTGAAACTTACGTGACTGTAAATGCTAAAAACATCGTATTGAAGTAATTTAAGAATTATTACAACTTATTATTGAAAATTAAATAGGTAAGTATTAGAAAGAACGACCCATCCTCATTTTCAATAATAAAAATTGCATTGTGAATGCAACGTAACGAAAGTAATTTAATACAACTTAGAGCCCTACCTTTATACAACCTCTAAACGACACTAAAATGGTCTATACGACCGCTACATGACTCTATTACGTCACTGAGTCGCATAAAGTGGGCCCTTTTTAACCGATTTCTAAATCAAAAAGGAGAGGATCTCTATTCGTCTGTATGTATGTTTTTTTTTGTGTATGTCCACCGATTACTCGAACACGGATGGACCGATTGAAATGATTGAAACGTTATTACATCAGGTTGGTTTCCAAGTAGGTCCCATTTTTGAAATTTTGAAATCGGTTCAGTAGTTTTCAGGAAGTCTTGAAAATACTGTCGTTTTCGTTACCACTTTATGTGAATTTAATACGTATCTTTAGGCATAACTCCTTTCTTTATGAACCGATTTAGATGATTCTTGTTTTGATAAAAAGGTATATACCTCAAGGTATTTTAACCGACTTCAAAAAAGGAGGTTTTCAGTTTGATCACATACCTATTTACCAGAAAATACGTAAATTGCCTGCACGATGCACTAAAAAGCGTGAAATAAAAATTATTTTTTTAAAAAATAAAAAAGCCTTCAAAAAAATCACATCAAAAAAGAAAGAAATAATTCCTCACCAAATAAACAACGAAAGTATTGTACATGTTTCACGCCCGACTTCAAAGTACTTACGTTATTTATTTGGTGAGGAATTATTTCTTACTTTTTTGATGTGATTTTTTTGAAGGCGGTTTTATTTTTTTATATAAATAATGCCCTGATAGTAAACGTAATGGCGACGTCGCGGCGACCTACAAATGTTTGTTGGTTGCCTACCCCCATGGGAAACAGGGGCGAGTATATGTACGTATGTATGTAGGTATGTAAAACTGTGAGTGTATGGCCGATTGCAGCAAACTGACAGGCCGATGCCTGCAGCCCGACTAATGGTCTGTGGGGCCCTTTAGATCTACAGCCCCTGTACCGGCTAAGAAATCTGGGTATGAACATGGGCTTCATTTGACATTTGAAGGCCATATTATGCCCATACAAGGACAAAATACGATACGCGAACCGAACCGGACGACGTTCCGTGGGCAGGCCCCCTACAAGGTGGACCGAGGATCTGGTAAAGGTCGCGGGAAGCCGCTGGATGCGGGCAGCGCAGGACCAATCGTTGTGGAGATTCTTGGGGTAGGCCTATGCCCAGCAGTGGGCATCGTACGGCTGAAATGATGATGATGATGAAGAAGGACAAAATATGGGCTTCAAGTGTCAAATTAAGTCCATGTCCATCCTGTCCACGCAGTAGCCCTAGGCTACTCAGTTTGCTGGTGACTGTACACGTTTTGGAGTTTACTTGATGAAGCACTGAGAGTCTTGACTGATGACGTAATGACTCACCTGAATAGTTTTCATATTTTCTAGTGATGTCTTCTTGCTAACAATCAAAAGAAACCTGAGACACTGATAATGTTTCTTTATGTTTTATATCCATCTTTTGCATCGATACCGTAGTAAATATGATTTGTAAACCAGTACTATTACTTTTTAAAAGCCCCGCCCCCTTATTACTTCTAAAGATGGGTCCAAAATCCAGATATGTATCACTTGCCCGATCAGATCGCCGTATCAGTATCGCCGATGCGTATCATGATCGCATATTTGACCGGGTCTACACGCGACATGATACGTAATCTTGATTCGCCGCTCTGACACTAAAAGCGAGCAGTCATATCATGTTGAGTAGGTATGACTGCCCGCCCTGAACCTACCTACGAAGTAAAAAGGCATAAGTACACAAGTTTGATACGATACGATGAATGATACGGGGATACGGACACGATCATCGGATCGGGCAAGTGATAATATTCTGGAGTTTTTTTATCCACTACGGGTTAGCACTTAGCCTCCATCACACCTGATGTTAAGTGGTGATAAGGTTGAGATGGAAGCGCACTACTCCCAGGATCCTCAACCACTGAGGTAACTGACTATTTTAGCTCTAACTGCCGTAACACAAGTATGATGAAATGAAACATCGTCAACAGCGAATGCGACAGAGGTTTCGAGAAAATCCATACTAACTAATACCGTTACAAATCGTATGTAAACGTGTGTTAGTTTGTCCGTCTTTCACGTCGAAACGTAGCAACGAATCGACGTTATTCCTGGTATGGGGATAGTTTGGGAACTGGAGAGTGACACAATTCACCCGCGCCGCGGCGCCGCATGGCTCGATGCTCTCCTTGAAGGTAGGTAAGTATGTTCTATGATCGCCACAATCGAGCGCACATGGAGTTTTTGAAGTAAAAACTTCTTTAGCGGCCTTATGCACTTTTTGTGATGGGCAAAAAATGTTAAACTCGCGAAGGGACACGTGACCGTCAGATCGACAATTCGTAAGACGGAAAAACTGTTACAATGTCATAAAAATACGAAGGCAAATTTCGTCACTGTTACCAAAGTTGTAATAGCTCAGTTAGAAAACGGGCGGCATTGAGCCAAAAGGCCTCCTATCAAATTCCTTTTTTTTGTGCAAAAGTCTCCGAGGCCTTTTCACTTCTGCCGGTGCTATATTTTTTGTAATTAAACCTGCGTTACTGCCTTAGCTTATGTACTGCGCCAATACACTCAATATCACCTTGTCATTAGCTAAGTGCGTTATGAACAATTGATATTGTAAGTAATATTATTTTATTATTCATGTAATAAACAGCTAATGTTTGTTCGTTGCATTTCTTTATGGGTAATGCACAATGCACTGCTGTAAACACACTCTTGGCGTAGCGAGAAATAATTATGTTTTTTTTTATTATTTTCGTTTGACTTTGGTAGAAAATTTTGTTTTCACATTGGGTTTTTGTATACTTAACCAGCTTTCCGCTCGCGGCTTTCCCCGCGTGAACTATACGATGTTTTCCCGTGAATATGCTATACTTACATGACCGAAATGTACACACGGCGGCATATCAGACTATAAGTACATGTTGACCTTGAGACCGCCTTTATGCCCTACGTAATAACAGCTGTTATCGCAGTTCAACTGTTTAACTTGATGTGCTGTCGAGTGTACCTACATCTGTGTCTTTCATCTAGAATTCTAGATTCGTTCAGGAGTTTCTAAGCTGTGCCTAAGGCCTCTATCACACTGCCGCCGCATCCAGCTCCGGTGGACGGAGATGCTGGGCGTGAGTGTGTTATACACTACGGGTTTTGTATGCAAATCAAGATTCTACAGCCAAAATTAAGAACCGCACTACGTACCGCAAACCGGTGCGATATGCACGATATGTGTGATAATGTGGTCATAACCGCCTAAGTAACAAACGGCCAAACATCTAAAGCGCCCCACAGATGGATCAGTTTGCCTGTCGGCAATGGCCTGTCAGTACCCCTAATACGAGTTGATTTAATTAAACTGCCAAAGCAGTCAAAGAACATAAAAGAGATAGAGCGATAGTTTTCGATTACGAATACAGTTTGCCAAACTCATACTAAGGGTACTGACAGGACAGGCCATTGCCAACAAGCCGACTGATCATCTGTGGGGCCCTTAAGGCCCGTGGTATCGCCAACGACCTTGGGCATAGAAAAGTGGCCTAATTTTCCCGCCCGCTACCCGCACCAAAACAGCTTAAACACACGTTTCGTCAAAACTATGTATTATTTTATTTTAAAACGAAAAATGCTCAGTTTTAAGTTATACAAGTAAGCAATCTTTTCCCGAAAGAAACGTGAAAATATCACTTGTAGTTTAGAAGCAGTAGCGTATTTCAAGTTGAAAACAGCCTCATTTCAATTTTTTTTATAGTATCTTAAAGACTACCTATTTTTTTTTTAATGCTCAAATTGAAGTTTATATATCAATATTTTAATATATATTCATTCTGGATTCATCAGTAGGCTAATTTACGAGTTTTAGGGCCTCAAAAATGATCGTTTCACGACTCCATGCGCCTTAAGGCATCAAGAGTCCACGCCACATAACTTGGCATTTGCCAGAAGGCGCTGGTCGTCGTGGTCGATCGGAAAAATAAGCCTTATTCCCATGCACTTACTACTACAGGTGATCTGTGTTCCCATGTCATAATTTTAGTCCCAAATATTGACAAACGCCAAGTTATATGGCGCGTAGGTGGGTAGGTACTGTAGCTTTTTCTATCAGCTAATTTAAACACAGGGCTTCATTATTCTTCTTTATTGCACTAATTTAAATATTACTTTTACATTAGCTATTTTATAGCATATTTTATCTTTTTTGGAACATCTATTTTTATCACGGCTCAGTATAGACTGCGTCAAATCCATCCTTTATTTTTAAACTAATATTTTTAAAGATTGATTTGAGAATATAATTACAAAGCAGTTTCTATTCCTTTTTAAAAAGCTAACTGCCCACAGCCTGCAATTTCATCTACCGGCTGTGCATAGTCTACGCATGCTCCGCTTGCCTAGAATATACATTGAAACCATTAACACTATGACTAATATCAGCTTCTTGAGCACGCGGCGATGATGAATATCTTGCTCGGTTCTGTACCGGCGTATTAAATGGGCTAGACCGTGTCGAAGCAAATGTCTACTATCTCCCCCCCCCCCCCCCCTATTAGCTGTGGCCATATTTGGACCAAAACTCGCCGGGTTTCTATATACATTTACATTTTCTTCCTTTATATCAGGGCTAATTTTCTCTATCTGGATCAACACTGCTTTCAACGCCTTCTTAACCTTAAAATGGGTTAGCATCAATCTACTCCGTAAATATGGGTGTAGATTCCTCAGGAATTGAGTTATAAATATGTTATCCTCTACAATACCAGCCTTCCCCGCTAGATTAGCCAAATAATAAAAATAATCCAGGGGACTCCTGTTCTCCTGTCTCGCATTGTAGAATTTTTCACCATAATCTAACTCTGGAAATTCTTCTCTAAACTTTATTACCATTTCATCAAACGTTTTAATAGAGCTTTTAATTTCCCTAAAGGAATATAACACCCCGTTCTTCAAGTATGATGGTAATAGCATTAGGAGCTCATTTGAAGAAATGAATCTTTGTTTGGCAGCCGCTTCCTTGAACTCTTCCAAGAACGATGAAAAGGATTCATGCGGACTGCCCGAAAAGCAGGTTGATATCGACTCCATTGTGAATTTTTTTCCTGTGAATATATTTTCTCACAAAATGTCCGCCGATAAAAAAAACGATATTATTTTCTTATATTTAAAATGTTAGTGCCACCCGCTTGCTGCTTTCTCTCGAGGTTATCTTGGGAAAAAACACTATGTATCTACAACAATTGATAATATACTTCCATTCGTTTATCCTGTCCTCGATTCGGCACCTCCGCCAATGTAGCTTTTTCTATCAGCTAATTTAAACACAGGGCTTCATTATTCTTCTTTATTTCACTAATTTAATTATTACTTTTACATTAGCTATTTTATAGCATATTTTATCTTGGAAAATGAAGTATTTAGAAAAAATCGACCCGTCTCACAACTAGCTCCGATGGGACGGATGTGAGACGGGTCGATTTTTTCTAAATACTTCATTTTCCATTTTTCTGTAATAAAAATTGCATTGTGAATGCAAAAAACTAAAAATTAAAATATTTTATCTTTTTTGGAACATCTATTTTTATCACGGCTCAGTATAGACTGCGTCAAATCCATCCTTCATTTTTAAACTAATATTTTTAAAGATTGATTTGAGAATATAATTACAAAGCAGTTTCTATTCCTTTTTAAAAAGCTAACTGCCCACAGCCTACAATTTCATCTACCGGCTGTGTATAGTCTACACACTCAGTACTCTATGTAGCTTGCTACAGTCATGTATGATCAGGGAAACTCTCGAAGGAAACGAATTCACATCAGGATCGAAATGATGTCAAAACAGTACTATTGAAACCATAGCAACTATTTTCAAAGTAGGTACCTACCAAAATAACAGATTTTTGAAGTTGCTTCGATCTTAATAGTAAACTCCATATACCCCGGGGATCATCACATACATCATGATCATGATTATACATTATGGTGCACTCGATTCCGTCAAGATGGATGGATATGGATGGATATTATGGATAGTGTAATTAGCCTTTTACATTTTATATCTGCCCAGTTGCGTTTGCAGTCGTTAGTTCCCAATTCCTTTGTGCCCGCCTGGGTCCATGGCCCGTTCTCCTTATCCATTCATAAGGGACGTTAAATAACAGATGATGATGAAAATACCTATTTTCGTCTCTGATATGATGACTAATAAAATGATACTTGGCTGTGTTGCACCATCTTTATCAGATACTAGCTTTCCGCCCGCGGCTTCGCCCGCGTGAACTTCACGACGTTATCCCGCGGGAATGTGACCTTTTTCCGGGATATAAAGTAGCCTATGTTTCTCTCCAGGCTACTAAGTATCTGTGTCCCAAATTTCAGCCAAATCCGTTCAACCGTTTTGGCGTGATTGAGTAACAAACATCCAAACATCTAAACATCCAAACATCTAAACTTTCACATTTATAATCCTAAATCCGTTCAACCGTTTTGGCGTGATTGAGTAACAAACATCCAAACATCTAAACATCCAAACATCTAAACTTTCACATTTATAATCCTAAATCCGTTCAACCGTTTTGGCGTGATTGAGTAACAAACATCCAAACATCTAAACATCCAAACATCTAAACTTTCACATTTATAATATTAAGTAGGACTAACATCTAACTCGGTGACAGAATGAACAGCGTCGCTGTCATATATATATGGCGTAACCTAGATAACATTAGTATCTTACTTCTTACTATCTTTCTAATATTATAAATGTGGAAGTTTAGATGTTTAGATGTTTGGATGTTTGAATGTTTGTTACTCAATCACGCCAAAACGGCTCAACGGATTTGGCTGAAATTTGGTACACAGATAGTTTGTAGCCTGGAGAGTAACATAGTCTACTTTTTATCCCGGAAAATATAACATTACCGCGGGATAACGTCGTGTAGTCCACGCGGGCGAAGCTGCGGGCGGAAAGCTAGTAACACATAGGTAAGTAGTGAAGGATAAGAGCTACCCCGTTGTGGATAAAAAAATGAGCTACATTTGGCCACTGACTCAAGATAAGTTTGTGTTTTTTAAAGTTACGGTTAAAGTAAGATGGTGCAACCGACCCTAGTATATTGACGTTGTCTAGTACCTATTTGACGTATTATAAAACAGCTGAATAATGTGTGACTATTGAAAAATAAATAATTGACATTTTAATTTACGTAAGCAATGAATAAATAACATAATAAAGGTCGGGGAAAAAGTCATTTCGCATAAAGTAATAAAATCTCTTCGGCTCTACTATTTTTAAGTAAGTATCTGGCTGGACTTTGAAGTCGGGCGTGAAACATGCACAATTTTTTTTTTTTGCGTTTTTTGTTAAAACCCGCCCGACTTCAAAGTACTTGCGTTATTTGGTGTGATTGAGGTATTATTTTTTACTTTTTGATGGCATGAATCGGTATCGAATTCACGTTAGGATTGAATCAACCTCAAAAATATAACTGTTTTGCATTCCAACAAAACAGATATTATGTGTGTGGGAAAATACATAGCGTTGGTAGAAGAAGAAGAAGCATCTATAGATCTCGTCTTATAAACGTCAATCAGTGTTCACTTACCGAGATAGAGTTCATACTTTCCTGTCTTTCACCTCAAGCTAGGGCTGAATGGCTTCACTTCCTTTGCCAATGAAGCTCCTACGAGACAAACTGCTTGTCAATGTCATAGTGTCTTCACCTGCAAGCAACTTGCTCAACGCTATGTATTTTCCCACACACATAATATCTGTTTTGTTGGAATGCAAAACAGTTATATTATATGTGACTTGAAAATACATAGCGTTGGTAGAAGACCTGTTTGATATCTGCTGGTGAAAGAAATACAGACGCTATGTGATTATGAATTTCCCACCATAATGAACCAATTAAATGAATTTCTTATGATTATGCATAAATATTGTAAGTACAATCAGTGACTAAAATACTGACTGTCGATATGATCAACAAAAAATAAAATAAAAAGTCTAAGTAATATCTTGACTCATAAACTTCTTGTAAGTTGTTATTAATTTAACCAAAATAAACCTTTTTCTTACTGACAGTCTTGCATAAACTAATGCTTAGACACTATCATATGCAACTGAAATTAAATAATAGTGCGATTATTCTTCTCAAGACTAATCAATATAACATGTGGTATAATAAAATGTTTAGTATACCTTACTAAACTTTTAAATTATAAAATGCTTGTGCATCCATTATGTAAGTAGTTAGATTATTATATTTTCAAGATAAGGGTTATCTGTCCAACTTATAGCATGGAATGTTACCCTTGAACATCTGTTTGAAAAAGATGATTGATTATAGGCTTCATTAAGTACTGGTGTGATACTTTCTCCAATCAGTCTCTGCAGCTGGTGTTTTTCCAGTCCCGAAAGGGCAGTGAACTGACCTGAAATATCTGAATTAGAGCTTCTGCCCATAGTAAGTTAAATGAACTTCACTTGTCCTTTGCCCAGATTTGGTCATAATAAGCGACTCATCACTATCCCTCTTCTGGCAGTTCTAGTAAGGTAATGTGACAACAAGCACTCCTTTTCAGATGGCAACCATTTGATTGTCACAGGCGTAGAAAAGACCCAAAAAATATTCTTGAAGCGATTATATTATTCATTAAGCTTAATGTCTCACCGTGAGGCATTTTATGTTTATTTATTTAAACTTTATTTGCAATCGTTTACACAGACAACGTGACCACGTGATAATATGTCAATTCCGTAATCTAAAAATTTATTGATTTAAGTATTAAGTACATTATAAATAAACCAAGAAAGTTATAAATCTCATATTCAATAACATCCACAGAACGAGTGATCTCACCGAATGCAACTTGTATAGACTCTCTGAGGGCTTAGTACCTACGACTCTGAGTCTTGTATGGTCTGTCTTATGACGCTCAGTCAGGCATGCGTCAAACATTGTGTGGTGTTGATGTATTATATATATGTGCTCATGAGCATAATTACTATATTCAATAGATCTGCAAGATACCGTGCTACCTGATTTCCTGTAGAGCCCACTGGTTAATATTGAAATCCTTGCAGGCTGTGTTTAGGGTTGCTACCCATACTTTATAATAAAGTATTATACTTTATTTCGAGGTAATTGTACTTTATACTTTATGAGGGAAATAGAGAACATGAAAGTACTTAATTTTTCCAAAAAAAAAGGTGGCAACCCTAGCTGTGTCCTACATATTTTTGATGGAGCTGTCAAAAATTGTATGAGAAGTATGACAGCAGCTGTTTACAGAAGGTTTCTCTTTTGAGTAAACCTCCTGTTCCACATGTCCTTGCTGGAGCTATATGCTATTCTGTCCATTAGGACATGGGGGATTACCCCCCCCCCCCCCCCCCCCCAATTTTGTACCAAAAATTCTATTTGCGGGGGACGGTCCGGTGGGGGTGCAGTGGATTGAATGGTCTGCTGTTCAAAAAACACTGGGGGCTCGTTGGCGAAAACCCACGCCAGTATGGATTGCCCAGAACAGGTGATAGCGCAACAAAACATTGGCGAGCTATTAGCGTGCCAGGTAACGTAGTGGGAAACAACACGGCAACTCGATTCACCTGACATGGGACGCCCCACTTTTGATTATAGCCTCCGAGGCCTGGGGCATGAACTGCCATTCCGGCACAGGTCGTTCTCGTGATAGGCGGTCGGCAGTGCCGTAGTACCTCCCCGAGAGGTACGCCGCCGACAGCGTTATGGTAAGCCATTTAGCTGTTGTTACTGAGAGCTTTGCTGTAATTCGAGAAGCGCTATTGGGAGAGTATCGGCTTCGTTTCAGAGGTGGGCAAATAAAGCTCAGATGTCTGACTAGGCGTGATGATGCGCATGATGCAAATAGTCTTGTCATTAAGTAATCTTAAGAAGGACTTTTAAAAACACCCTTGTTCCGGAGACAGCTAACCAAAGTACAGGTGCGAGATTACGCCACAAGTAGATCTCCTTGCTGTTAATTCGAGAACGGTTATTCAGATATGCGACTGGATGTGTAAGTGCGTATGACGCAGATTCAGACCTTAAGTACGTTAGTAATATTATAGTATTCTTTGCCTTAAGTGATAGGCGAGCAATGCAAACATCTATTTTAGGTCCCAAATTTCTTGTCTCAGGGACCATTTCCCTGACAAATAACTTCCGCCTTTAAGAAGGTAAGCATCCCAACCTGCATCTGATATTTCAAAAGTTCATCACTTTCTCTTTACTATAAAGAGTTCCTAGTCCACCTTGTGGAGTTAACTATAGCTTTCAGTAACTGAACTAGCTCCTGATGAAATGCAGAAGGTATGTTTTGTTTTTACCTCAAAGAATTATTAATTAATTATTTTTTATGTTTGCAAGATTAAATAGTCCAAACATGTTCTGATCGCTCATAGAGTAACCTACTCTCTGTTTAATGGTCGGTAACAAACTAGACTGGTATGTTTACTAATTTGAACAGAATTATGTTTTAACCAAAGAAACCTCTCTTAGGTTATACTCCTGTTAGATCATACTCATGTATAGTCACTATTAGATATGAGTTTCATCTATTTTAGTTCTGTACATATAATTAGAGCATTTAGACTGTAAAAAGAAATGTTTAATGCAATCTGTGGTTAACATAAATTACCTAGCTGAAAACGTCTGTGGCAACAGTAAATATTATTATATTACATACACTGCCTTGTTTGAATATTTTACAAACTGAATGCAATGTTTTGTATAATGAAATACATTTATTTTAACTTGAGAGTAAAAACTCGTCTTACACTATTCACAAGAGGGACAATATTTGTGTATCAGTCTCATTGAGTTAAACATTATACTTAGAACTCAATGACCAGTTCAAATAATAGTGTAAAGCACTATTCCTATTCCCAGGGTGTCCATTGCAAGGCATTGCAAGGTATAGACGCATAGACATGAACTGAGATGAAAGATTTTAGACAACTTTTAACACAAGCCACTCAGTGGTTTGAGCACACAGTTCAAACTGATACAATTGATCAGTAACAGCACTGGCTCTTTAGATGCACTTGTTGAATGACAAAAACTTTCTCAATGAGCTGAAGGTTTCCAAATTAGAGTACTTAAATGTTTTTACTTACATGACATGTAATGTAATTTAATATTAGCTTCTTGTAAGAATAGTTTACTGTGTAAACTCACATTGAATATTTGTATCTGAAATTTCCGATAGCATTGTAATGTAGAAATTATTTTATTTTGCCATCTTCAAGCAAATAACAATAAATTACTATTTATCATTCGGTATTTATTATTGTAGCTGTGAAGTCCCTTTTTAGTAGGTATTTATCTTATGGTTTCATTCTAAATTGCAAAAGTTAGTAGAGTTAGGTACTGAACAGTGTTCTACCCATTTTTATATGATAACTCAGCTTGGTTCAGTCAAGATTTCCCGAAAGTGGTCTGACACCGAAAATTGTTTCAAGTAGACACTGCACAAATTTCAGACTGAACCGATTTTGATAAAATTTGGCATAGATAGATAGATATAAGTAACTGAATTTAAGCAAGTAAAGCCACTTACAAAGGCTAGGGTTCTTTATTTATAGAGCTCTAATAGCTCTTAAATTGACTTTGTATCTTTTCCTTACAATCAAGATTAATTGCGAAGGCCTCACACGAGGGATACATTACAGGTTATAATGCTTTCTTACAAAGCAAATCTTCAACTATCTAAAGTATTTTTATATTAATAAGTTATTTATACCTGTAATCATCCTTAAATAATTATTTTTGGTCCCTTTGTATGATTTTCTTTCTTAATAGTTTCATTTATGAAATAAAATCTGTCACCGCAGTACCGTGACAGGGTCATGTACTCATGATACCTCTGGTACTATTTAGTCACTTATTTTTACATCATATTCTCAGCACATGTCATGATGCAATTGATTATGATTATGTTAACTTTAGGTACATATTAAGATGGAAGCTGGATTTAATTCACTTGGCTGCACTGCGGCCCAATTGGAATTCATGAGCTCCCAATGCCAAGTTGCCTCCGAGGCACTGTTTAAAATTGTCTGCGGTAGACACAAAGGCATACATAATATAGGTACTTAATAAAGTGGCACAGTACATCCTTCTCTCTTAAGCTAACATGTAGAAAAACCTACTCAACCTTTTCGTGAGTAAAATCCCTTTTCAAGATTAGCCAACAAACTGTTTGTTGTTATTTATCTATCCAAGTCTTTCTTTAACCACCTTTGGGTTATTTAACACTTGACAGGTAGGGATTAACCAAAACTGATATTTTGATCTTGAAATGTATAAATTTAACCAGGTGTGAGTATCAACGGTCATAGAATTGGTATTGACCGTATATTGTAGCAATTTAGCTGTTAACCTAGAAATACAATGTTGTGGCAAAAACACTACTGAGTTTGTAAGTCTTTTGTTCGAGGCCGCTTTGCACGCTTCTTTAGCGGCGGCTGAGGGGCGAAACCTTCCTGATTATCCGATAATAGGAAGATGATTCGACTAAAACATGCATCAAACACGCTCTTCCTCCGAAGCAGCGGTTTTCGCGAACATCAAAACTCGTTGTTTTTGTCACATAAATTATCAATAAACTTACCCACTGGTATGTTTCGTAATATATTTTCTTATTTTTAACTTCACATTATGTTAAAAACGAACTTAAACTTATTTTATGTTATGTGAAAAGATTTTGACGTGTTTATCGCGCGAAATCTAAAAGACGCTATGTCATTGACAAGCAGTTTGTCTCGTAGGAGCTTCATTGGCAAAGGAAGTGAAGCCATTCAGCCCTAGCTTGAGGTGAAAGACAGGAAAGTATGAACTCTATCTCGGTAAGTGAACACTGATTGACGTTTATAAGACGAGATCTATAGATGCTTCTTCTTCTTCTACCAACGCTATGTATTTTCAAGTCACATATAATATGTTATTTTGGTACTTTGGAAACGGTTGCTATGGTTTCCCTATAGAAATATTTAATAATATTTATTAATAATAATATTTATTTATTAATAATATTTATATTATATATAATATATATAATAATAATAATATTTATATTATATATAATATATATACTTAATAATAATAATATTTATATTATATATATTTATTATTTATTTACTGTTTTGACATTATTCCGATCTTGATGTGAATTCGATTCCGTCGAGAGTAAGGGGGTTGTGCCGCTTGTGCCCTTATGAGACTCAAAGGAGACTGGCGAACTTCTATGTATTTTCAGACCTCGATTTATAGGTCTCGTTCACGGAAAAAATCTAATGGTACTTAAAGAACTATGCTAGACTAACAAAAAAGTTAATTGTTTCTATGCTTTTAAAGTTGGGACAACAGAGATATGGTCAATAACCTAAAAATATTGAGGTTTGGGTAAAAATCATTTAAATACATTTTATTTAAAAACAACGCAAATAATGATTTACTAATAAATAATGAATGATAAAATAGATGAATGGGTAGGTAACAAAGACAAATAATGAAAGGAATCATTAATTTAATAAATACATAGGTAAGTATCGCACCGCTGGCGCCATCTGCGCTAAGCTTTGCGTGCGGATCTTCATTAGTTTTTAATTTATGTTATGTAGGTACCTTCTTTGATGTAGGTATCTTATAATATGTAAATAATAAAATATGACCTTGTTTTACATGACTACTGCGTCAAATGAAACGGATTTATGAAGTGTTTCAATGTTATTTTGCCTCTTTTAGTCAATTATTTGCGATTTGAAAATTATTTATCTTTTTATTCCATTCTTTAATAAATCAGGCGTAAAAGTTTCGTAAAAGTTAATTGTAGGAGTTTAAATTAATTTAATTTTCATGTTTCTGAAAGTGTACGATTTCGTCAAATATTAGGGCGATTCTCGCCGGTCTCCTTACCTAAATTTCGTAGTTCGTAGTATCGTCGTTAGTTTCGTAGTATGGAAGGAGAAATGGGCCATGACATTTGCGAACCAAAGGCCTAATGTGGCTACCGAAACTCGAGAAGCACGTCCCGTAATCAACATTGCATAGGTAAGTTGTTTGACCGCCACAATCGCAAGCCAAACACGCTAATGACCGAGTTTAAAATGGGTAGTATAGTACCTAGTAATTAACCGATCGATTAAAATACTTTTTACCGACAAAAATACTGGGTGAGCGACTTAGTCGCCAATCTAACCTAACCTAAACCTATTTTTGCATTTTAGTCGTAAATTTAGTAATTTTTTGTCGGTCGGTTTATTATATTCCGTTTCAAATCATGAAATAATAAATAACTACTTACATTCACACGAATTATCTAAGCCCATTTTAATTTCATTAAGAAACTGTATCATGGAAAACTTGATAACGGATAAATATATACTTAAATACTTTTTGTTTGTAAATACATACATAGTAAACACCCAGACCAAGACAAATAGACATGTTCATGCACACAAATATTTGTCTTGTTCGGGAATCGAACCCGAGACCACTGGCGCAGAAGGTGGGTAGCATACCTCTGCGCCAAATCGGTCGTCAAAAAAACCTTTGTTAGTTAGGAATCCCTTTGTGCCCGCCTGGGTCCATGGCCCGTTCTCTTTATCCATTCCTCCTCCTCCTCGTCCATGAGGGACGTTAAATAACTGATGATGATGAAAATACCTATTTTCGTCTCTGATGTGATGACTAATAAAATGATACTTGGCTGGGTTGCACCATCTTGATTTAACCTTAACTTTAACAGATACAAACTTGAGATTTTATATTATTTTTATGCATTCACAATGCAATTTTGTAAGTATAGGAAAAATGTGATAGTAAAAAACCACGAGCCCCATAAGTAGCTTTCAGGTATTTTTTTACTATCACATTTTTCCTATAGATACAAACTTATCTGACTCGGTGACAGAATGAGAGAGCATCGCTGTCGTCTATGGCGTATCCTAGGTAACAATAATTGTAATAACACAAGTACCACACTCTGACATCTTTTCAGACAATGTCTGCCGAATAAAAAAAAATGAGATTTTGTTTTTATCATATAACAATATATAAATTTCGTTTAATATATTTTATTGCATAAAATTATTTCTTAATTATTAGTTTTTTTTTATTATTTTATATTTTAACATTTATTTCACTTTTACTTTTATTGAATGTATTTTTAAATAAATCAATCAATAATTTTTTTTTAATCTTAATTATTGCTATTATAATTGGACAATTTTATTACATTTTTAATTCAATTTTTTTTATTATTTGTTAGTTATTATTTTAAGAAAATTGTACTGTGTTTAGTATAAGGTGACTGTTCTGCAAGACGTCTTGGGTTAAACTGTAAGTCCTGGAGAATTAAATGATTAAATAAAATAAAATAGTTCTACATTTGGCCACTGTCTCAAGAATAAGTTTGTGTTTTTATAGCACAGAATAAATAGCAATACAATGGTACAGAAAGTTCACTCCGCTAAACTATTTAATAAGTAGCAACTCTAATTACAACGCAATAAAGAGGAACTCAGCTTGTACGGCGCAAATTACACACGTTGCATCTCTTTCTATCGCATATATCTAGCTCTTTTGCGGACGTAAAGGCTGTACACGGGTACAGTAGACGGTAGAGTAGAGTGCTAGAGTACTAACTATCCTACTATCTATACTAATGTAGACATCATTGGTAGAGTAGAGTAGGTACTGAAATTTGGTAGAGTAGAGTAGCTAGCACCGCGGGCAAGCTACTCTACCGCTCTACTCTACCCGTTTACAGCAGCCTTAATTTCTATGGACCCCCCTTACCGCCTAAGCACCGTCGACGCGAAGCCGAATGCTATTATTACACGGTTCAACCAAATTGATTCACTTTGGGTGAAAGGCGCAGAAAAACAGGCGAACATTGACATTGAATGATCCACTTTTACGTTTACATTGTTCAATTCGGTTTTATCCAAATTGAGAGGCAAAAGTGAACCGTGTAGGTATTTCCGCCAGGTACGGTTAAAGTAAGATGGTGCAACCGACCCACATACTTGACGTAATTATAAAACAGCTGATTAATGTGTGACTAATAAAAAATAAATAATTGACATTAGTTATATTAATTTACGTAAGCAATGAATAAATAACATAATTAAGGTCGGGGAAAAGTCATTTCGCGTAAAGTATGTAACTTGTAATAAAATCTCTTTGGCTCTACTATTTTGTAAGTAAGTATCTGGCTGGCTGACTTTGAAGTCGGGCGTGAAACATGCACAATTATTTGTCTTTTTGTGTTTTTGTTAAAAACCGCCCAACTTCAAAGTACCTACAATTGCGTTATTTGATGTGAATACAATATTAGAGGTATTAATTTCTTACTTTTTGATGGATTTTTTTTTTGAAGGCGGTTCTTACTTTTGACAAAATAATTTTTATTTCACTCTTTTTAGTGCATTATGCATGCAATTTTCGTGTATCCTGGTAAATAGGTAGGGTAAATAGGATATGTTAGGATGTAGGTACCTACATTGCACACATAAACCGCATGAATCAAAAATACTTGTCTGATGAAAACCGTATCAAAATCGGTTCAGCCAAACGTGAGATAATCACGGACAAACATACATACGGATCAAACTGAGAACCTCCTTGATTGAAGTCGGTTGTAATACCAAAGTCTCCTCTTTTGAAGTCAGTTAAAATACCAAAACCTTCTAAATGTAACAAATACTTTTCGCAGACAAAAATAACTAGGTACGTTTATTTGTACAAATGTTTTGGAGGCCCCGAAATGGGCAGGTATGGTATATAAGCTTAAGCCAAACATTTATATTAATGGTTTTCTGAAACTGAAACTGTCAAGACGAACAAAATGAAGTTAATAATTTTGGTGAGATTTGAACTATTTTTATCAGTATTAAGATTATAATATTTTCGCGTCTATTTAATATTAAATGTACCTATTTTATTATTTGCTAAGGAAATCGTTTTTTAACGTTGTTGTAGGTACTTACCTTAAGTTTTTGTGTAAATTCAGTTTTTTAGCGTCTTTCGGGGACACAAGAATGATCATAAGTAATTTATTTCATCTTGAATATTGGATCCGTTAAAATTACGTTTTAATTAAAATTATTTTAAAATTTATTAAGCCTTCTTGTATTAACAATATGGAAATGATATTTGGTAAATAGTTAATTTAGAATTTATAGAGTAATATCTGATCCGTCGAACTTCGTTCCTACCGCCTTATCGACAGCACGCCAAATGTAATTTTAAACGGAGATTTGATTGGTGATGGATGCTTGATGGAAACCATATTATTGAAAAATGGAAAATGAAGTATTTAGAAAAAATCGACCCGTCTCACAACCAGCTCCGATGGGACTCGAACCCACGACCTTTCGCTTTCCGGGCGACTGCTCTATATCTTTCATATCGAATACAGAACCTGTTCAGAATATTTATTCATATCGAGTCATTATACTTCGTACAATATCAACACCTAATACATTACCTAATCTAAATATTTATGCAGTCAATCAATACCTATTTTCGTAACGATCCAAATATCGCGTGTATCGAAATACTGAATAAATATTAGGAATAGGTATTTGGATTAGGTACTTTTAAATATTAGGATTAGGTGGATTAGGTACGGATTTTACCTAATCCAACCCATCTCTAAGTGCAGAGATAAAAAAAATATCCTGTTATCATAACAGGATATTTTTTTTATCTCTGCACAAATTTTTAGGATCAACCATGCCATGGTTCTCAACTCAGAACCGGTAAGTGAACAACTTTCTCCTAGAAACATAAGACGAAATAAGACAAAAAATTGTTGAATCTTCATACAAATCGGACTGATCACGTGATCAATTTAGTATGGGAAGTCCAAAACTTTTTGTCGTATTTCGACCCATTTTTCAAGGAGAAAGTTGTTTACTTACAGATTCTGAATCGATCTTAAAAATTTGTGCACTGTTAAAAAAATATCCTGTATAAGTAATTTAATACTGTGGTAATGGGGTTGATTCGAACGTATGGAAAGTAAGCCTCGGTTCTAGCAGGAGGCAACATTTGACGCACAACATGTTGAGGAACTTTTGTTTATGTCCGTCATGTTGCGCGCCAGCTGCCAACGTCGTCGCGCGATGTTGTGCAACGTCGAACATGTTGAACGCCAAGTGTTGCGCGTCAATTTAAAGCGCTGCGAAGTGAAGTGAAGTGGCAGTGTGCGGGACACGTAGCGCGGAGAACCAATGGCCGTTGGGGCGGAAAGGTTCTCGAATGGCGACCGCGTACCGGACGACGTTCCGTGGGCAGGCCCCCTACAAGGTGGACCGACGATCTGTTCAAGGTCGCGGGAAGCCGCTGGATGCGGGCAGCGCAGGACCGATCGTTGTGGAGATCCTTGGGGGAGGCCTATGCCCAGCAGTGGGCGTCGTTCGGCTGACGTGATGGAAGCGCTGCGCAAACGTAGACACTTTTTTGTCTTGTGTAGGATACAGCTACCAGTGAATATGAAATCAGCCCTCCCTGAGCAGACGTAGACACTTTTAACCAACTTCAAAAAAAAAAGGGGGAGGTTCTCAAGTAGACTGTATTTTTTTTATGTAGGTATGTTTTTTTATCTGAAAGAAAATAGTTTACCTATGTGTGGTCCCATGAAAAATTTAAAGTAGTCAGTTCAGCAGTTTTTTCACAATCCTAAAAAAACTCATAGTTTTCGACTGGTAGTTCCTGCTTTACACGTCAATATCTTCGCGAACTATTGACCAATTTCAATGATTCTTTTTTTATTCGAAAGAGTAAACACCAAGTTTTTAAGTATTTGCATCTGGTAGTCATCATCTCATGCTGATAAGCTGGTGATGGAAGGTACAACTCCTCAATAGTTAGGAGTTAGATGATAATTCTTTAAAATATCGTTGATACCTACGTCAAAATTTTTAATTGTATTCTTACAGTTTATTAGGTGAGCTGATGATGGAAGGTAAAACTCCTTAACGCTTAGGAATTAAAGCATGTTTTTTAAGTACCATATGCACGAATAGACCTTTATTTGTATTATTTTAAGTTATTTAGGTTAGCTGATGGTGGAAGGTTAAAAAACTGCATAACATTTAAAAGTTGGAGGTTGGTGCTTGTCGGAGTGTTCTAATTTAGATATGGGCTACAGTTTTAAACGTTGCACTGCACTGCAAAACTGCCGACAAAAACTCACATCCCAAAAAAACATAAAAAAAATAATTAATCATTACATTCAAAGGACGAAAAGGCGGGACTTTATCTAATTATCTTGGAACTTACTGATCTGATTGAAGTCGGTGTCAAGCCGAAAGTAACAAGAACAAAATATTTAGTGAAACAATAATACACAATATCTCATGCGCGGAGTGGTGTGAAATACATAACAATAGGTAGGTAATGGCTTCTTGGATCAGTAAGTTCCAAGATTAATTAGATAAAGTCCCGCCTTTTCGTCCTTTGATTGGAATGATTAACTATTTTTTTTATGTTTTTTTGGGATGTGAGTTTTTGTCGGCAGTTTTTGCAGTGCAGTGCAACGTTTAAAACTGTAGCCCATATCTAAGTAATCATATCATAATCTTAAGTCCCGCCTTTTCGTCCTTTGAATGGAATGATTCAATTATTATTTTTTTTACGTTTTTTGTGTACAGTTTCGACACTTATCTTGTCACCCACCGCCGCGTGCCGGCCGATCAAAAAGATTTCAGCCCCCTGATTCACAAACCGTCGGAAACGCTCCCGACAGCGGAATGTATGCGCTGTCTCTGTCACTCACTATAGAATAGATAAAGGCAAAGCACAGAGTTCGAATCCGATTCCGTTTCCGACGGTTTGTGAATCAGGAGGCAGGATAGGTAATAGAAATGAAAACTAAAAGTCGTCAGTTAAAGGCACAAGCATAATCTTTATAAGCATAAGTTTTTTTTTTAATTTTTTTTTTAATGTTCAACTAGCTGTGCCCGCGACTTCGTTTGCGTGGAATATTGACTTTCCGCAGCATTTTTCATTTTTTTAGCTAATAAGGTTTTTCGTTTTTTTTGTGTATTTATTTTATATATATTAGTTTAGCGCTATGATACATATTGACACATTAAAAAAATATTTCACATAGCCTTCCGCCCGCGGTTTCGCCCGCCTGTACTACACGACGTTATCTCGAGGAAAAGTTATATTTTCCCGGGATATCAATTAGTCTTTGTCACTCTCTAGCTCCTAAAATATCCACATACTAAAAAAACACGCCGATCCGTTGCTCCGTTTTGACGTGAAAGACGGATATACTAACAATACAAACATTATGTCAAAAGAAAGAACTTATCACGCTGAACCACTTCTCTTAAGATGCTATCTCATATAGTTTAACCTGGCTGCTGGGGTTCGACATCAGCTGGCCTGCCAGCTGATCTGCTGGACGGCCAGCCACGTCATGCTGTCTTGCTTACCTACCCCACTAAGGTGGAAGCAAGACAGCAAGACGTGCTATATCATATCGCGTGATATAATGATGGTAATGCTAGCCAGGCATGTGTACCAAGACCTTCAAACTTTGTACGTCAATAGAAAATGCTCATCACATTTAACAATTTTCCATAAGACGGTATTTTTATATCTCTCATAGTGTATGGCTGGACTGCTATGGTTCCACATCGGCCATTTCGATCTTCTAAATAAATTATATCCTACCTATAAGTTGGCGACAACTAATAGCTATATAACAAAAAAGTTTCATTTAAATCCGTTCAGTAGTTTTTGCCTGAAACGTGGACAACAGACAGACAGACAAAAAATTCAAAAACTATATTTTTGGTATCTGTTCCGTTTAAGAAGACCCTTGGTGGTATTTTTTCTATTTCTTTTCAATGTATACAGCCCCTGTACCGGCAAAAAAATATGGATATGGACATGGGCTTCATTTGTCATTTGATGCCCATATTTTGTGCTTTTAAGGGCATATATGGGCTTCAAATGTCAAATGAAGCCCATGTCCATACCCATAATTTTTAGCCGGTAGCCCCCTGAATAGAATCGCATACAGTTTTATAATAAGTATGAATTATTTTATTTATTTACTTAATATACACGGTAATTTTTTTTATCACCCCGGATGAAATTAAAAGGATTATTCTGCTCATGAAAAAAAAAACAATTTTTATTATGTGACCAACACTAAAATCGCAAAAAAAAGGCTAATCCATACAAAAGTGCAAAAATATTTAATCAAAATGTATGGAATAGCTGATATTTTTTCGCGATTTCAGTGTTGGTCCTGAAATAAAAGTTGTTTGTTTTCATGAGTAAAATGATCCCTAAAAATATCCGGGGTGATAAAAAAAATACCGTGTATATTACATAAACAGTACCTACGTATTAACACATAAAAAAATTATATTACATAGCCTTCCGCTCGCGGATTTGCCGCGTGTACTACACGACGTTTTTCCGAGGGAATGTGATATTTTTCCGGGGTAAAATTAGCCTATGGGACTCTCTAGCTCCTAAACTATCCACATACTAAAAAACAGGTCAATCCGTTGCTCCGTTTTGACGTGAAAGACGGACATACAAACAAACACACTTTCACATCTATACTTATAATAAAACTGTAAACGATCCAATTCTGTACATTGAAAAGAAATCGAAAAAAATACCACCAGGCGTCTTCTTAAACGAAACAGATACCAAAAATATAGTTTTTGAATTTTTTGTCTGTCTGTCTGTCTGTTGTCCGCGTTTCACACAAAAACTACTGAACGGATTTTGATGAAACTTTTTTTGTTATACAGCTATTGGCCCTCGCCAACATATAGGCTATAATTTATTTTGAGGATCGTAATATCTGATGTGGAACCATAGCAGTCCAGCCAAACTATGAGAGATATAAAAATACCGTCTTAAGGAAAATTGTTAAACGTGATGGGCACTTTCTATTGACGTACAAAGTTTGAAGGTCTGGTTCACCTGATGTGGAACCCTAGCAGCCAGGATAAACTATATGAGATACAAACATAGCGTCTTAAGAAAAGTTGTTTCACGTAATGAACATTTTCTATTGACGGAAAAATATCGAAGGTCTGGCTTACCTGATGTGGAACCCAGCTAAACTATAAGAGATACAAATATAGCATCTTAAGAGAAGTTGTTCAGCGTTATAAGTATTTTCTTTTGACATACAGTCTATACTAATATTATAAACGTGAAAGTTATCCGTCTTTCAAATCAAAACGGAGCAACGAATTGACGTGTTTTTTAGTATGTGCGGGTAGTTTAGGAGCTAGAAAGTGACATAGACTAAAAATATCACTTTACCTCGGGATAACGTAGTGTAGTACAGTCGCCAGCACGTCAGGTTACTACAAATTGACAAATTTCTTTAATAAAATTTAACCTTATGTCGAACAGATAGAGTCCAGTTTCAAATAATAAATTTTGACATTTTGTAGTAACCCGACGTGCTGGCGACTGTACATGCGGGCGAGACCGCGGTCGGAAGGCTATGTTATGTAAATTTTTTATGTGCTAATATGTATCATAGCATTCATAGCGCTGTACTAATATATATTAAACTAGCTTTCCGCCCGCGGCTTCGCCCGCGTGGACTACACGACGTTATCCCGCCGGAATGTGACATTTTTCCGGGATAAAAAGTAGCCTATGTTCCTCTCCAGGCTACAAAGTATCTGTGTTCCAAATTTCAGCCAAATCCGTTCAGCCGTTTTGGCGTGATTGAGTAACAAACATCCAAACATCCAAACATCCAAACATCCAAACATCTAAACTTTCACATTTATAATATTAGTAGGAAGTAGGATAAGTAGGATAAATAAATAAAAAAAACAAAAAAGCTTATTAGCCTTAAAAATTAAAAATGCTGCCGAAAGTCACCATTCCACGCGGACGAAGTCGCGGGCACAGCTAGTTTATAATATACTAGCGGTCGCCCGCGGTTTCACCCGCGTGGTTCCCGTTCCCGTGGGAATATCGGGATAAAAAGTACATATAAACCTTCCTCTTGAATCACTCTATCTATTAAAAAAAACGCATCAAAATCCGTTGCGTAGTTTCAAAGATTTAAGCATACAAAGGGACATAGGGACAGAGAAAGCGACTTTGTTTTATACTATGTAGTGAAGTATATATTTTATGTCTAAAGAAAATACTTATCACGCTGAACAACTTCTCTTAAGATGCTGTATTTGTATCTCTTATAGTTAAGCTGGGCTGCAAGGGTTCCAAATCAGGAGTACCAGACCTTCGATATTTTTCCATCAATAGAAAATGTCCATGACGTTAAACAACTTTTCTTAAGACGCTATGATTGTATCTCATATAGTTTAATCTGGCTGCTAGGGTTCCACATCAGGTGTACCAGACCTTCAAACTTTGCACGTCAATAGAAAGTGCTCATCACGTTTAACAATTTTCCTTAAAACGGTATTTTTATATCTCTCATAGTTTGGCTGGACTGCTATGGCTCCACATCAGAAATTGCGATCTTCAAAATAAATTATAGCTATATGTTGGCAAGGATCAATAGCTGTATAACAAAAAAACTTTCATCAAAATCCGTTCTGTAAACTTTTTTGCCGACGTCATCACACGAAAAAATTCTTCCTCTGTTTTCACCCTCTTTAGGGTAGTTTTTTTACAAACTTTGAATGTCGCATTTATTTATCTAATCAAAAGCCTATAAAATAATTTTGAAGCTTCTAGCTTTAAAACTGAGGTAATTTCCATACAAACTTTCATCCCCTATTTCAACCCCTTACAGCCCTTTGTTCACATAAAAAAGTAGCCTATGTCCTTTCTCAGGCTCTAGACTATCTCTGTACCAATTTTTATTCAAATCGGTTCCGTAGTTTAGGCGTGATTGTGTAACACACAGACAGACAGATTCGCATTTTCGCATTTATAATATAAAAAGTAAGGATTTTATCTTTCCTTGCAATAATTGTACTGAGCAATCCGTCCAATCGCCGCTACCGGACACAGCAACTCGGTTTCCTGTGATGGTGTGCCGTGTCGGTAACTGAGTGTCCGAAGGCCACTACCGGACACGGCAACTCGGTTTCCTGTGATGGTGTGCCGTGTCGGTAACAGAGTGTCCGATCGCCGGTACCGGACACAGCAACTCGGTTTACTGTGATGGTGTGCCGTGTCGGTAACAGAGTGTCCGATCGCCACTACCGGACACAGCAACTCGGTTTACTGTGATGGTGTGCCGTGTCGGTAACTGAGTGTCTGATCGCCACTACCGGACACGGCAACTCGGTTTACTGTGATGGTGTGCCGTGTCGGTAACTGAGTGTCCGATCGCCACTACCGGACACAGCAACTCGGTTTACTGTGATGGTGTGCCGTGTCGGTAACTGAGTGTCCGAAGGCCACTACCGGACACGGCAACTCGGTTTCCTGTGATGGTGTGCCGTGTCGGTAACAGAGTGTCCGATCGCCGGTACCGGACACAGCAACTAAGTTTACTGTGATGGTGTGCCGTGTCGGTAACAGAGTGTCCGATCGCCACTACCGGACACAGCAACTCGGTTTCCTGTGATGGTGTGCCGTGTCGGTAACAGAGTGTCCGGTCGCCGGTACCGGACACAGCAACTCGGTTTCCTGTGATGGTGTGCCGTGTCGGTAACAGAGTGTCCGATCGCCACTACCGGACACGGCAACTCGGTTTCCTGTGATGGTGTGCCGTGTCGGTAACAGAGTGTCCGATCGCCAGTACCGGACACAGTAACTCGGTTTCCTGTGATGGTGTGCCGTGTCGGTAACACAGTGTCCGATCGCCGGTACCAGACACAGCAACTCGGTTTCCTGGGATGCTATTACCGCGTCGGTAACAAAATGTGTCTATGTGTGCAGCGCCTTAATTAATAAGAAAATATCAGTTTGCGTAAGAGTAACTATTTTGTTTATTTCAAAGGAATTTTAATATGATTTAATTTTAATCCTATTCCAGACGATATGCCTCGTGATGGCACACCTCGAGCATCAAGCGAAAGCACAAGAAATCGCCGTCTCTAGGGTAGTGGGTTCAGGCCAAGCAGCGTCAGCAGCCGGACAGGGATCTAGCGCGTCTATTGTTAACGCTGTCTCATCAAACTCTCCCTCTCCTAGGTCTCCTAACCCTGGCTCACCCTCTCTTACTCCTGGCATTACCTCTCCTAACACTGCTTCCCCTCAAACCCCCTCAGTAAATCGTCGTAAATTACCCCCTTTCAAATTTTTCCTAGGCAAGCATTGGGAGTACCTTTTAAATAGTAGAAAATAATCGTTGTACATTTTTATAAATCAATTTTTATTAATAAAGATAAATAATTTTAGATGTGTTTTCTTTTATTCTGATATCTTGTAAGCAAATGAAATTTTACCACTGGAGATTTTTTTTATTAACTTGCCTAAGTTAGTTAGTTAGTTTGTTAGTTAGTGGGGGACAAATCTTGCAAGCTTAATTTGACCCACTTCCCAGTGTCCGATGGAGCTAAAATTTTGTATACAGGTTTGGTTTTGATGACAAATAACAATACAATATTTAAGTACAATCAGCAAAAAAGCTTGTCATGAAAATTAAATTTTTACTAAAAACTTATTTAATGTGATGCTTTGTAGAATGTGCCAAGATTGTTGAAGAATGTTTTATGTTGTAGTGTGTGTAGTTCCTATATGCACACACACATCTCTCACCAGTATATAAGCCATTGCAAACCTTAATTAAATCGCATATAATCGCAGTCAGATCTTTTATTTACTCGTCCCGAACCGCCCACATTACATGGCGACCCTGCCAGTGCTGCCTGTCGGCAGTGCTGGGCAGATGGTTATATATAAAGAGTTTATAAAAAAAAAAAACAAATAATAAAAGTGAACCGATTTATTAACTGTAGTAAATTGTGTTACCTACGTGAGTGAAAAACAAAAAAAAAACTAACTTTAACTAAAAACTACGTGAATGTGACCTAAAATATAAAACTATAATAATTTAGTGTTAAAATTTTACTTTAAAAATAGTTTTAATAAAAATGAAAAGAAATTGTATCCATCGTGTCGTCTAAGTTGCGTGAAAAACTAAAAGAACTATGGCAAATTAATTATACCTACGTGTTATGTAAAAATGGACTGTCCGCGTGCTGATATCGAGAGGTGATGACGAGGCTGGGCGCCGGGTGATGATGCTGTCGGATGAGGATGCAGCCGCGAGATGTTCCCGTCAATTGGAAATAAGAGTTGAATTGTGTTGTGTGCAACTAAACGGAAATTAAATCGGCGTTTTGGAAAATTATTTAGTAGGTACTTAGTTATATTTTTTGGAAAAAACAAACCATAATTAATTATTCATTTCATTATTTTCTTTTGTTAAGATCGTACTAAGTAAAATTATTTTATTTTATGAAGAACCGACAACTTTTCGGATACTTACCTAATTTTATGTTTTTTTTTTTGTTATCATTTCGGTTCAGTTATTAATTAAATTCAAAGTGAATGATAATATTTCTCTTTTTAAGAATTGAGATGGCCTGGTTATGTTTAAAAAGCAAAAAGTTTTCGATTGGACGTTAGTCTAAATTACTTTTATTGAAAATATTTAGGTATTGAAGAATTAATGATCAACATATTTTATTTTATTGTTTTGTTTCATTCAAGTTTTTATATAGGTAATCAAATAATTGTTGTTATGATGGGTACCCAACAACAACAAAAAAAAAACTACTAAAATGTAGAAAGGTTATTAAGTCATTATAATAGTTTGTTTGTTTATTGAAAATTGTTTTGACGATTATTTGATACGGTATGATATATTATAAAAAATCTGGTTTATACTATTGATTGCACAGAAGTAAAAAAAAATAATTTAACAGAAATAACTTTTAGTAGATAGTGGTTAAGCAAGTTTAGTGCAAATTTTATAATTATTGTTTTTATGTTTACAGTTCTGCTAAGTGCATATTCCCGATATCATATCGGTGATCGCTTTGGTGAAGGTAAATTTAATCTTGCACATGATTTTCATTTATTTTGATTCTTTTTTGGTTCTTCTCCGTGATTGAAAATATGTTCACCAATGTAGTTTTTTTTTTTGAATGAGTTCGATTTCTTTTAAAGCAAGTATGAATAATAGTAGGTTAATATTTTTTCTCGAATTTGATTTTTTTTGTTATTATTTCGTTAGTTAAATCAAAATGATATATTTTGCAAATCAATAAATTAAAAGTTATTGAACCTATTTAAATTTCGTAAATTGCGCACAAGTAGAGACAAAATAGCTGACCAAGCAACACGTGTGGAATATTTATCGGTAAAAATTGCATGTTTCAAATTTGAAATGATGTTCGCGTGAGTTTTAAATAATGTTATTTTGGTTTAATTATTAAATGTAACAAAATATAGCTACTTGTAAAGGATGTGAAAATAGTATTTGATTATTTAATGTTATTTTTTTTTACGAATTTGATGAAAAAATTGGTTAGATAATTTTCGATATTAATTTATGGATAAGTACATCTTATTTTTAGCTAGCAGAATTAACAGCCCCAAATATTTTTATTTCATGCAGTTTATTTCCACGTTCTGTTTTTAGATTTTGAATACCTATGCAATAAAGTTTTAAAGTTATTTTAAATTAAAAATTATTAAGAAAACCTAATTTTATCTCAAGTTAAATAAACAAAAATAAGTTTGTTTTTCCAAAGAAATAATTAAGATATTCTTCCGTACTTAAATAAAAAATTCAGCAATATTAATGTTATTTAAATTTTTACTTTTTGCATTCACAATGCAATTTTTATTATTAATGTTGTAAATTAAACTCGTAATTTAATATTCTATTTTCTTTGTTTATGAAAGGGTTTATTTATCATTTTGGTATGCAATATTTCATTTACAAAAATTATAGGTAGATATTTACATGTATTACACGAATTTTTTATACGTATTTACTTGTATCAAAAAATATTATGCACCGTGAATAAAAAGAGAAAAAAAAATAGGTAAACGTTTCCATAGGTAAGTATGCACCTATATTTGGAGTAAAAATAAATATATTTTTGTTTTCAGTGTCTAGTAAATACTTATATAAATTTTTGATTCTCCTATAACTTTTAGGTACCTACATACAAAATTAATCTTAAACTAGTAGTAAGAAAAATTAAATTGGTTTAAAATAAGTTAAACAAGAGTCAAATTGTCATTAATGTCATTACTTAGATCTTAAAATAATTGAAATTTTATGAAATTTATTCTATGAAACGTTTAGAAATACAATTATATTTTCGAATTTAAATAGGTAGGTATGTTGGAATCGTACGCACGTATTATTTAGGTACTCATTGCATTATTCAGTTATTCTGAAATATAATGTACTCGTATTAATTTAAACTTCTTTTATTTGTTATTTTTTAGGTTTATATTTATTTAAATTATATTTTTTTAAAAGAGTATATGCTGCAAATACATACAGACAGATATACAAATCGACATATTCATTAGTGTGTGTTTAGATATTTACGTAACCTTAATTCATACTGATAGAAACAAAGTTTTACTTATCATTTATTAGTGATGCAATCCGATGTGTTAAATTAAACAAACATGCTTGATTTAGATAGACAAGTATTGTATTTCGATCGGCATTACGTGGAATATTGGACATCCATTTATGCAAGCTGTTAGTTTGGTGCAGCAGTAACATAAGTCGCGTAAAAACAATTCCACACGAGATTGCTGGTTAAGCGTAACATTATAACATAATAAGAATATTACCTATCATTTTAGTTGAAATGAAATATTTCATGGGAACTTTTGATAATTTGCAGGGTTAGAATTTTTTTATTGAAAAGATTATAGTAAATATTTTTAAATGGTTTCGATGATTGGAATATGATAAGGAAAGAAAATAGAGTAAAAGCTATGTTGGAAAATGGTTAGATTTGATAGTTTGGAAAATCATTAGGAATTGATAGAAAGTAGGTATTGGTAAATATATAGGTAGCCGTATGAAAAATCTTTTCGTAACTTTTAGATTATGATTAGGTACGGCATAGGTTAAAAGGTATAGGTTTGTATTTTTTTTTGTAGGTTTTAGAATGTTGAAATGTGTTATTTATTTATTGAAGATAGGGAATTATATGGTTTATAATGTTTCACATGCGATTGGACTGATCACCCAAGAGCGATGAAATCATTATTTACCCTATGTTCATTTAGGAATGATAGTCATTATTAGAAAGTTTTGGATTGAAATGTAATAGTAAATATGCTCGTAGTACGGTACACATTAAATAAGAGGTACTATAGGGATCAGGTCCTTCAGATATACCAAGGTGCGAACGAGATTCCCCTTTGGATACTGTTGGAGACCAAATAAGATGTCTTAAATCATGACCCTATAATAATGAAATGGTACATGGGAGGTCAAATCCTTCTATCGATCATGGTGCGAACGAGCTTTCCTCTGTGAGATAAGTTGGAGTCCAAAGAGGCTTAAAACTATGACCCCCAAATATAGGTTGTGGCCACAACCCAAATGGCACTAAGTTGTCCATTTATAATTATGAATTATTATGAAGTCGACTATAAATAAATGAGAAGTATGTACCATAAATAATTAAATAAAAATGAAAGTACGCCGGCGCCGGGCGAATGAATATATTATGATGAATATAAAAAGTACCTAAAGATGTGTGATATGTAAGTGTACCGATACTGTTATAAGAAATAAAGTGATTAATAATAACGAGCAGAGTAGGATATACAGTGTAGTCAAATAGGAGTATTAAGAGATAATATGACGTAATGAATCGTAATAAATGTTGATAGAAATTGAACATGGTTGAGATTTTTTAAAGTTGGGTTTTATCATGTGAAAACGAGCAGGTAGTTAAAGTGTATAATTTATTTGGAAATTTTAAGAAAGTTTAATAAAATATACGTAGGTACTGTTGGTAAATGGAATAATAAGAAAGAATTTAGAAAAATAAAGTAGGTAAAAGATTGGTAACAAAGTTAGTTACAAATAAAATAATGTAAGTACCTTTGAAAGCTGAGCAAATTCGAAATTTTGTAACAAAGTAAATAATCTATAAAATTGCAATGTTTATAAAAAGTAACATAGGTTAGGTCCACAGAACACGGAAAGATTTTTTTTCTCAAAGTCATAATATATTTTTTTGCATATTATTTGGGCAATTGTTTAATATAGGTTGTATTAGTAAAACTGCAATAAATTTAGAAAAAAAATTTGTTACGTAAACCTGCTGTGCAATCTCTACTAGTATAAATCAGAAAAAAAGAATATTGTTCTATTCGTAAATATTAAGTATGTGTAGTATACAATTATTTTAGAAGTAAGTAAGTAAATACATAAGTACTTAGTTTGATGTTGATAATTATGTATCTATAGGAAATTATCAAAATTAAATTTGATTGAATAAGATACCTATGAAAAAAAAAAAACAATGTTTATAATTTTATTATTATACAAAGTGAAACCAGGATGGACTGTAATTTCATAATATTTTCTTGATTTTATTAAGTAACTAAAGGTATATTTACAATTGGTTGTTAACCATCAAACTATAATTCTTTTATTTCTTCAAAATTATTTTATTGTTGACCTTTGTGTATTTAAATTTTGTTGAAATTGTTTAAAATTTGTTTTGCACACAATATTGTATACAATTTTGAGACTTTTGATTTTAAAATTTTTTAAATGAAATTAAAATTGACAAAAATGTACTAGGTAATTATTTCTCCTATTAACAAATAATTTTAAATATTAAATGCTTTTTTTGACCTATGGTAAAATACAAAAAATGTTTATTTTAATTTGATTTTGTCGATAACAATATATTACTTTAGATATATTTAAAAAATATGTAACTTCCATATTTTTTTTCTAAGGGGGGAGGTGTAGTGTGTGTAGTTCCTATATGCACACACACATCTCTCACCAGTATATAAGCCATTGCAAACCTTAATTAAATCGCATATAATCGCAGTCAGATCTTTTATTTACTCGTCCCGAACCGCCCACATTACAATGTGATAAAAATGAAGGTAAGTATGTAAGGATTGCAGGAAAATAAAACGATGTCTGTTTATTAAACTTTTTCAGAAATTACATTTGTCAAAAATTACATTAGTTCCACTATCGGTCATGAGATGGCGCTGACCTAAAACTACTATATTATTCACTGCATGACGAATATAGCCTCGCCGATGAAAACACGTTTTCACGTTTTATTTTTTTTATATTTATGACTAGCGGCCGCCCGCGGTTTCACCCGCGTGGTTCTCGTTCCCGTAGGAATATCGGGATAAAAAGTAGCCTAAGTTACTCCTTATTACATCAGCTACCTGCCAGTGAAAGTTCCGTCAAAATCGGTCCAGCCGTTTCAGAGATTAGCCGGAACAAACAGACAGACAGACAGACAAAAATTGTAAAACATCTCATTTTGGTATATGTACCGTTACTTTAATGTTACAAACAGACACTCCAATTTTATTTATTTGTATAGAAGATGTATAGATTGTACCGTACAATCATAAATCATCGCGCACCGAGGGTTCCGTAGTCCGTACAATTTGTACGGAACCCTCGGTGCGCGAGTTCGACTCGCTCTTGACCGGTTTTTATTTGAAGTTGGTAATGATGTTAGTTATCTATTTCTTGTGAGTTGATGTTTTACAAATAACCTGAATGTATAAATATAATTATAGAAAAAGCTAATGATTTAGTTTATGGATTATACCTACCTGTAGGTATAGACATTGAATAAAAACGCTTGTCACAAATAAATAATTTATTTAAGCGTACATATTTCAAATCATATCATATAATAGGTACATGACAAAAATTTGGTTTTACATGAATTTAAAAAATCCAACTAGGTAGTATATTAACACTTTTTACCATGGTGTTTACATTTAGGGGGGGTTTTGAAAGGTGGTGTTTGCTTAGGAGGACCGGCGGGAACTCCAGTAGTTGGACAGGGACCAGGTTGTGGGGTTGGACAGGGGTTAGGTTGTGGGGTTGGACAGGGATTAGGTTGTGGGGTTGGACAGGGGTTAGGTTGTGGGGTTGGACAGGGGTTAGGTTGTGGGGTTGGACAGGGACCAGGTTGTGGGTTTGGACAGGGGTTAGGTTGTGGGGTTGGACAGGGATTAGGTTGTGGGGTAGGGGTGGGGTTAGGAGGTGCACAGTAATTAACGATATATGTCCGGTCTCCAGCATCTGATTCAGCTATGCCATCTCCATTTTCTGTAGCTACGGCTGAATTACCATTTGATGACACCCAAGGTAGAGCGAGACAGAAGTATGCGACAAGAATCTGTAATAAATAAATAAATAAATAAATAAATAATGAAATGAAACATGGTCATATTGGTCATTATAACTACTTAATTGTCTATTTTTGACCCCCGACGCAGTGCAAAGAGGGGTGTTTTAAATTTGAGGCCTATGTCTGTCTGTCTGTCTGTTTGACTAATATAATGTACCTACACCCTGGGCAAATTTAGGTGGCAATAAAAAAACAAAATGGCGCCAAAAATTAAGTTGCTCCGATTTGTTTGGCTGAAATTAGCGGTTTCAATGCGGTTTTTTTAATTTTATGTGTAATTTAAAAAGGATGAAGTAAAATTAAAATTTAAAAACCCCCGACACAAAAATAAAATCATCAATAAGTCAGAAAATAAATTTTCTCTCTCGGTCGGGGGACCACAAAATGAGAAGTAGGTACTAAAAGGGTACCTTTATTATACGTTGGCAAGAATAGTTATTTGTTATACAAGAGAGCAAAATCATTTTTCGCTGCGAGTGCTGAATTTAAATCACGAACTAGCGAAGTAGTCTAAAATTGAATCACGAGCGTAGCGAGTGATTCAAATATAGACTACTGAGCACAGTGAGTGATTTAAAGGCACGAGACATCAGAAAATTTTGCTCTCGTGTTAAACATACAACTTTTCACCACTACCAGCGAGAAAAGTGTTACAGGTCAGAAAAACAACAATTACAAAATTAATAAATAAGAGTAAAATTGGTGCAATTATGCAAGTTGAAGGTACTGTTTGCATTGCGTTCAAAAACTGCACTGCATGTAATTTTTATGAAAACCAAACATGATATTAGTAAGCGATATAATGTTTACTTCATATTATTTATTTTAAATATTGCGTGTTTAATAAAAAGCAATAGTAGTACAATCGTATGTATATAATTTGTTAATAGAATTCATTAATTTTTCTTATTATTTATATCATGCATGCGACCTCATTTCGTCCATACTCTTTATTTCGAACCTTTGGTATCCGTGTATTTATTTTTTAAGCTTTATATTTCATGTCCATCGACATAAAGCTATCTATCTATCCTTTTTGCTCATATTAATTTTAAAAGTCTCATCCTTGTCACTCTATTTATTTTTTTCTTAATTATTTCAAAAGTTGGTGTAAGAAATTAAAAAAGCACTTTGCCTCACGCTCGCAGCAAAAATCGATTTTGCTGCGAGTTTTTAGGCGCCAAAAGCGCCCTTTTCGAGCTGGAGAGGTGAAAAATTTATTTTCTGACTTTTTTGAGGATTTTTTTATGTGTCGGGGGTTTTAAATAGTAGATTGTATTACTAGGGAGCAAAATAATATATTTACGGCGAGGGCGCTATTTTGAATCCAGAGCGCAGTGAAGGATTCTAGAGTAGAATCTCGAGCGCAGCGAGGGATTCTAAAGTAGAATCCTGAACGCAGCGAGGGATTCAATATACGCCGCCCGAGGTGAAAATAATTTTGCGGCCGAGTTATACACTCTGCTTTTCATCCCCCTCTATAAGAAAAGCAGTAAAGACAACTCAAACTACCTACCTTTCTTTGTCGTTCGGATACATCATAGCGCTAGTCGGGCAAGAAAAAAAATTTGAGTTTTGATTGAAATAAAAAAAAATTTCAATAAAAAAAAAATATGTCCATCAGATTCCTTATAAGTATCTCCGGGGATGCCGTAGGGGGTTGAAAATTTTCTTAGATTTTAGCTATGACTCACCGTTTACGAGATAATCTCAATTTTATAAAATTCCGTTTTTGAAAATTTCTCGGTCATACAAAATCAGTTGATTTTTTTTAAAGTACTGCACACCCTTTGCTACACTCCAACCAATGCTTCTTTAATTATGTTCTAAATTCAAATCTCATCGTTTTGGACCCTGTTACGAAGCTGTTCAAAATTCAAATCTCATTTATACCCTCTTGTCATAACAGGTAAAAAATGAATCGTTTTGGACCCTGTTATTAGATAAACAATCATCGCTTTTCGAATCGATGGGATGAAAATTTTATTTACACCATACCTACTCTAAAAAGCTTATTTTATTCTCGCAAAATAGTGAATAAAAAGGCCTTTTATTCACTGTTTTGTTTTTATTCACTATTTTGGTGTTTGAATTTGGAACACAAAAATATATCCGGTCTCTATTTCAATGCTTACACAAACTCTTTGCGCTAAGATTCGAAATTCAAAACTCTTTGGTGCAAATAAATTCTCGAGATTTGATTACATGGTAGGATGATTTGATAGCTACAAGGAGTTTGGCATTAGATTAAAAACTGTTTTGTGTTTTTTGCTGCCTTCATAGAAAAAAAATTGTGAATTGGCGCCATTTCAAATACTTACTGTGAATTGTACGGACACAAAGTTTATTGTTACTTTATAATAAATAAATATTGTTTCACAAGTTGACCACCCTAATGATAATAATAAGAAAATCACGCTTAATTTCAGTCATTGCTCTAATTTTAATGTCCATTTCAATTAATGTAACAATTCTTATTTCTTGATTAAATTTCTATTTTTGCTTAAATTATGTCTTTTCTCGTAGTCATGGTATAAAGTATAGTATGCAACTCCTGAATAAAGTAGGAATTTATATCGAGGGCCATGAATCACTCGCGTCGTACAGGATTCTAACAGTTGAATCACTCGCTGCGCTCGTGATTCAATCATTAGAATCCTTCACTTGCTCGTGACTCATCTACGGCCCTCGCTTTAAATCCGTCCTTTATTCACTAGTTGCATAATATACTATTATACCATACCTACTCTAAAAAGCTTATTTTATTCACGCAAAACAGTGAATAAAAAGGCCTTTTATTCACTGTTTTGTTTTTATTCACTATTTTGGTGTTTGAATTTGGAACACAAAAATATATCCGGTCTCTATTTCAATGCTTACACAAACTCCTTGCGCTAAGATTCGAAATTCAAAACTCTTTGGTGCAAATAAATTCTCGAGATTTGATTGACCGATATTTGCGACAAGGAGTTTGGCATTAGATTAAAAACTGTATTGTGTTCTTTGCTGCCTTTATAGAAAAAAAATTGTGAATTGGCGCCATTTCAAATACTTATATTACTGTGAATTGTACGGACACAAAGTTTAGTGTTACTCTATAATAAATAAATATTTTTTCACAAGTTGACCACCCTAATGATAATAATAAGAAAATTACGCTTAATTTCAGTCATTGCTCTAATTTTAATGCACATTTCAATTAATGTAACAATTCTTATTTCTTGATTAAATTTCTATTTTCGCTTAAATTATGTCTTTTCTCGTAGTCATGGTATAAACTATAGTATGCAACTCCTGAATAAAGTAGGAATTTATATCGAGGGCCATGAATCACTCGCGTCGTTCAGGAATCATTAGAATCCTTCACTTGCTCGTGACTCATCTACGGCCCTCGCTTTAAATCCGTCCTTTATTCACTAGTTGCATAATATACTATTTTAAATATACTTAGCTATTTCATCGCTTCTGTGGTCTAGTGGTACACACCACCGGTATCAGACCTAGAGATCCCGGCTTCGATTCTCAGTGGGGGTAGGTACATATTGAATTCGGTTTAGTTGGTGGTTGGACTTGTTCCGCCTGACTAGCTACCACCATCTTATCTGAGTCTGACGCCATAACAACGATGTATTCAGCATTGTTGTGTTCCGGCAGTTAGAGATAAGATAGCCAGTTCCTCAGGGTTTTGGGAGTAATGCGCTTCCACCTTCAGCCTTATCACCATCTAACATCGTCGGGGTGATGAAGGCGTCTTAGGCCACACTGGAGCGACCGCGGGGCGCGGAGGCGACCTGCGGACCCGCAGGACGCGCGAACACGTACTATTCCCTCCGCCGATCGCGGCAACCGCCGGACGCCCCAGTGTGGCCCCTCCCGTCCGTCTCAATATATTTGTTTTTCCCGCTCAACGCGGACGCAAGACGCGCCGCTCCAGTGTGGCCCACGACTAAATGCTACCCCGTTGTGGATAGCAAAAATCTAGGTCAGGGGCTAGCTTTGTCCTTCTATCCTACAAAGTGATAGTAAAAGTAATACCTATGTGAAAGTTTAGATGTTTGGATGTTTAGATGTTTGGATGTTTGTATGTTTGTTACTCAAACACGCCAAAAACGGCTGAACGGATTTGGCTAAAGGATACTTTGTAGTCTGGATGGAGAAGAACATAGGCTACTTTTTATCCCAGAAAACATCACATTCCCGCGGGATAACGTCGTGTAGTCCAAAAGCTAGTTTGTGGAATAAATAACTCTTTATAAATACAGCCCTAGCATGACCAACAAAACGCAATATGATGTAGCGTGTAAAAAGACAATGGGTTTTGACATCGCGCGAGAAATCGCTTTATCATGCGTCATAGCCCACTTACCTATACCGCACCGCTACCCCCTCAGATCATATAATACTATGATCATAATATATACTATGATCTGAGGCTACCCCCAACCAAAGTATGAGCAGCCAAATATAGACTTAATATCGTTCACTGTAAATGCATCTTACAGTAATGCTGAAGCTTCACCTGCGTCTAATGCCATTAATTAGCGCGCTATTTGATATAATACGCACGTGTAGCCGGGTCTTAGCAAACTAATTTGCTTCAATTAGCGCGCTAGGACGCGCATGCCGTTATTAACGCCCCGTTAGGCGTCACGCAGGTGAAGCCTAGCATTACAAAATAAAATAGCGGACAGCGCGCGGTCCGCGAGTTTAACGCCGTCAGACTGCTCGGTAGTTGACTCAAAATGCATCTAATCCATATTTGGCTGCTCATACTTTGGTTGGGTGGGAGCGGTGCGGTATAGATTCAAGATTCAAGATTCAAATTTGTTTATTCAATTTAGATTGTTATTTACAATACTTGTGAACGTCATAGAAGCTACGCCATCGGTTCGCAAACCCTACAGCGGGAGGCCTTGGAGAAGAACCGGCAAGAAACTCCAAGGGTTGTTTTTTTCTCCGTTTTATTTCATACAGAGTCGTCAAATTGAAAAATGACCTTAACATGGTATGACTAAGGTCAGTTTCCATCACAATTACACAATGGGTTATGATAAAAACAGTTAAGTATAGGCGAACTAATGATCATAGCGGTGAACAATTTTCAATTACTTTAGGAACTCTACTTAAAGCTTTAATATTAGTTAAAAACAAAAGACAATTCTACTATATACTGTAAGTTGCGCCATACATGTTTCAAATTTTAATGTAATTCTTAATAAAATGAATAAAAACAAAAGAAAACACATTTTAAGGCAAGCAGATAAGAGCAGACCCATTCCCACTGGCAGCACCCGTTCACAAGCATGACGCATGAACCAGCCATCGCTTCGCTCAACCATATTTTAGGGAACGCAACGACCCGCCTCACACGCCACCACCGTAGAAATGTTTTAGTGAGCATGCCGCATAAGTGGGTGTATAAGTGGGCTATGACCTTTAGGCGGTCATGCTAGGCTTACAGGGTGACATATCGTAGTCTTAAGTCGTAGGGGGAGCTTGCCACACCGGACCATTCACATTACGACTCCTACCTACAGCAGTGAGAGCACGTAGCGAGGGGTTTAGTGGGTATTCCCCCTGCATGACCCCCCATCGAGTTCTTGCGATTGGATGGAGGGTCAGGAAGCGGCTAGGCGAGTCCCACATAACCACCGTCCGCACACTAAAACGTGGATGGGGTATGCGTAACGCATTGTAAGGAGGTGGTGTCGGGACGTTAAAAAGACATTCGTCCATTGTGTTGAATTAATCTAATTATCTTTTGATGTTTCATCTTAAATACTAATAGTATCAGAGATACGTGATTAGAGGAAGGTCGCCTTGATGATTAGGGGAGACCATATTAGTAGATTGTTTAGTAAGGGCTGTATGGCACCCATAACAGTCGAGTGTTTTGGCGCACGAACGAAGTGAGGGCGCCGATAGTTCGAGACTGTTATGAGTCCATACACCCGAAGTAAACACTCTACTTTTCATTTCGAATATGAGGGAAGTAAAAATAAACAGAAATATTCTATAACTAAGTCCATCCAGCCATGTTTAGTGTTTGACCCGTACTCTATGCAATTCTATGGAATTAATAGCCCGATTTTTTATGTTACAAATAACTTATTTGGTTTAATCTGTTTCTAAAAACGCATATTATTAAAAAAATAACAATGTTTTAGATAATAATAATAATTTCTCTTTTTGTATGGTGTCTACGATTTTACTTATTTTAAATATAGTAGCAAAGCTGGCTGTATAGGCTTCTGTGCCTTTGCCCACATACCTTTGGTAAATAAATGTCCAAAGAGATTATAGATAATTTTTGTACATAAGTACTCTTTAATTTACAGATTTTGACATGACCCCTCCTGTTCCTTTTTTAAATTTCATTACAGCCCTAGGGCCGCCACATACCACTTTCAACCCGCATTTTAGACAAGTTATGAGTTACTTTCAGAATATGAGACATGAAATAGTAGATTGTTTAGCAAGGGATGTATGGCACCCATAACAGTCGAGTGTTTTGGCGCACGAACGAAGTGAGGGCGCCGATAGTTCGAGACTGTTATGGGCAGTGCTGCCAATAAAAAAATCTCCATTCCCCGCATCAGTTTTGCCAATTCCCCGAAATTCCCCGCTCTCTTTGATTAATTTCTTACAAATTCCTTTAAATATATATTTTTGGAATAAAAACACTGTTTTTATCGCAAAACATGCAACTTACCTACATGTTTTTAACAGTAGCTGCACTTTTTAACAGGTTTTCCATAATTTTATTGAAAATTTCAACCGGTACATACGCGTCAAGAAAACATTTAAATACTTTTAAATGAAGGGTAAGTAGAGGTAATTTGTATACAAAAATTGTTAGTATCGTATTAAATAAAAAAATATCGTGGTTCCCCGAAATTCCCCGATTTTTGTCATTCCCCGCGCTCTCCCCGCGTCAACCCTCAATTCCCCGAAATTCGGGGATTTTCCCCGCAATTGGCAGCACTGGTTATGGGTCCATACGCCCGAAGTAAACACTCTACTTTTCATTTTGAATATGAGGAAAGTAAAAATAAACATAAATAATCTAAAAAATATTTTTCCTATGGCCGCGGAATTTTCGAAAGACCATAACTTTTTTGTTCATTTTCTCTGTTTTAGGGAAGGCAAGGGAAACTAAGTCCATACAGTCTTGTTTGGTGTTTGACATTGCAATTTCATGAAATTAATAGCCTGATTTTTTATGTTACAAATAACTTATTTGGTTTAATCTGTTTCTAAAAACGCATTGTTTAAAAAAACAATGGTTTAGATATTAAAATAATAATTCTACGATTAATTATTTTAAATAATAGCAAAACATGCCTGTATAGGCATATGTGCCTTTGCCTGCATACCTTTGGTAAATAAATGTCCAAAGAGATTCTTAAAGACTCTACACACGTTCCTATCCGACCTCCGATTCAAATCGGAACGAGTGTAGCGCAGATTTGTTCTGGGAGCAGACCAAATCGGCTGTCGGATCGGAACGTGTGTAGATGCTATTACAGATTTTGACATGACTTCTCCTATTCCTTTTTTAAATTTCATAACGGCCCTAGGGCCGCCACATACCACTTTCAACCCGCATTTTAGGCAAGTTAGGAGTTACTTTCAGAATATGAGACATGAAAAATAATTATCACGTACCTACTATTAAGTACGTGCTGATAATGTAATTTACCATATTATCACACCTCCCCTGAAAAGGTTAGGCATCCCTCCCTTGAAAGAAGGTTCTTATATTATTTTTTTAATACTTACTACTTAACAAGTTCAAGTTAAGTACAACTTCACAAAACAATACTTTAAAAAAATGACATATCAAAACAGGGTATAGGCACAGATAACTAAATAGTTATTACTATAGGTAAGTATTTAAACTTACAACTTACATTCCCCTCGCTACAAAAAAGGGTGACATAGTAGACGTGATCAGAAATCACTTTTAAACGATGGCCATTTCCAAGCAATAGTGGTTACAAGAAACAGATTTTTGGTTATTTTTTAACCCCCGACTTCAAAATAGGGATGATAAATTATTTATAAGTTGCTTAGTTATTAATAATTGTTTTATTCCACAAAATTAAATTCACCTTAACGCTAGTTATTTTGGACAACATATTATATACCTAGTGCACTGAAAAACTAAAGCATCTGAATAAAATAAAATCGCGAATAAATCGCGGAGCTCCAGTCCTAATTTTATCAGACAACTAGTGCCTCTCCCCGGTTACAACCGCGTGGTACCCGTTCCCGTGGGAATATCGGGATCAAATATAGCCTATGTTACTAGGGAAGAAGTAGCGTTGTAGTACTGGAGCGTTCTATCAACTGTAGCGTTCTATCAGAGAAAGAGTTTTTAAAATCGGTCCCGTAATTCGTTATAAACAAAATTACAAATCTTTTCTCTTTATTATAAGTATTTATATGGATTGCAGATACCACAAGTTCTGTCACAGAAAGTTCTATCAGCGACTGAGTGGGTCTTAAAAGCCAGTTGGACTTTCAGATTCGCTAGATGCACGTAGTGCACTGGAATCCATTTATTCATATCTCTTAGAACACCGGAATGAATGGCAGTTTCTACTGATTGATTTGAAAATTTGCTCTTTCCCATTTTTCAACTCTTTGGGTAAAATAGAGAACATTGGGAACCCTGTTTCTTGGAAGCTATTAGACGAAGAAAATTAGATTAGGGAACAAACTGTCAGGAATGTTGTACACTTTAGAAAAGTAAGGCATTGATTTAAAGCGGCAGTTGTATACCTATTGTAGAATTTGTAAGTTTAAAATTACAAAATGCATGTTTAATAACAAGTTCAGCAGTAAAAACTGAGCAGTAAACTCCTCGATTATAAAAATCGAAGAGTAAACTAAATAGAAAGAAATGATTAGTAAGAAATACTGAAAAGGGCAGTTAGATAAATATTGATCAGTAATATGACTGAATGGGCAGTTATTAGTGGTCAGTTAACAAATCGGAATTAGTCTTTAAGAAATCTCATTCTAAACAGTTCTTAAAAAATAAGGCGATAAAATGTACACCTTGTTTATTTGTATGTCCGTCGTCCGTCCATTTGTCACAGCCACTTTATTCCGAACCTTTTAACACTACACTGTTGAAACTTGGTAGGTAGGTAGATGGATTCTATAAACCGTATTACGATTTTTATACCAAATAAAAAAAAATAAGTGTGGGCACCCCATACAAGGAACTGAAACTAAAAAAAAATCGTCAAACGTTTACGAGTGAGGTGTTTATAGATAGGACTTACGTACGAGTCTTTGGTGAAAAGGGCCATAAATTGCATTAAGGTTTCTCAAAACATTCTTTCTCAAAATAATCATTTTGAGAGATAGTCACTTCCATTCCGTTCAGTGGTAAACTGTGAGTCCACTCCGCCTTCTAACTTTTAAAATAAAAAAGTGAAATATCTATAAGTAAATAAAAATATGCTCACCGTGAACTGCCGATCTATGTATCTAACTGCCGATATGTATCTAACTGCCCATTCCATCATTTTACTGGCCATTCATTTATTACATTGCTTGAATAATTTTTGAGCCTTCATCGTAGGATGAATTAACCGCTAAATTTTCTTTATAATACTATCCATGTTTTACTGCTGTAGTAAATTTACAACTACCCGAAAATTAAATAACTGCTCAAATAATTTTTCAACTGATCATAATACTCGTAACATATCTACCAAATGTTTAAATAACAGTTGGAAAAATTATATCACGAAAAGTATAGTGACCTTACTCGTCAGAGCCTTCCTTTGTATTTTTTTTGCACAATTCTAAAAAAAGTGAAAAAAAAATTGCTTGCAAATCTGGATAAATACCAACTGTCTAGGTGGACCCAATCAACATATCAAAAGAGCAAGTTTACTGCAATTAGTCCGTCTAGGAGGTAAGTCCGTCTAGCGGCAATAACTTCCATTTTTGAATGACTAGGTTCTTATGCCTCGGTCGGTAAAACAGTATTACGGAGCTGGTTCGAACTGAGAATCATAGACGTCGCTAACATCATTAGGTTGGAAGAAATTAGTAGGCCATTTTTTTCGCGTTTTGTACTTGAAGCTGAAGTGTAACGTCTCTTCAAAAAACTAAAAAAAAGTAGAAAATCAATGGAGTTTTTGGAGTTTCTTTGATTACGTAAGTCATTTAGTGATCCATATACTTATTTCTGGTGATGAATTCATTTATATCGCTTGAGTTTCCTAATTATTACCTGCAACAAATTTCTTACCACAAAAGGTAATAGTTGGGAAGTCCGTCTGGCATACGTAAGGCAAGTCCGATTGTCAACCTTTTCAGCTGCAAGTATTTTATGTTATTTGTATTTGTTAGGTACTACATGCTGCTACCACTACTACTACTAGTATGAAAGTATTTATTTGATTTATTGAAAATCATTCTACACCTACGATAAAGCTTGATATATATGTCGCAGTAAGATAGATAAAGCCGTGATATAGTTATATCCCTAGGGATATAATTATGTACCGTAAGATAGTAATGAATCGCTTTCGTATATCTATCTTACTAGGAATGTAAAAATGTTCGATCGCTTCGCGATTGCCTTAAATTTCGTGGTTATTTTGCAGTTACTACTAAGTATAAGTCTTATAATATTGAATCTATACATATAATAAAACAGAAACGGAAAAAAAGTCTGTACATGAAAGATTAAAAAAAAAAATTACTGCTATGTGATGTGTACAGGATATAGACCCCAAAACGATAGATATTAAAATTTTTGTCTGTTTGTCTGTTTGTCTGTTTGTCTGTTTGTATGTTCGCTTTTCACGCAAAAACTACTGGACGGATTTTTACCAAATTTTGTGAAGTAATAGCTTATAACCCGGGTCAACATATAGGGTACTTTATATTTAATAAAAACCCCTTATTCCTACGGGAAAATACAAAGACTGATTCTTACTAAAATAGATGGCGCCACATGATTATGAAAATACGTTATATTTAATCGCTGTCTCAATTAATAATGAATCATGTTATTTTTTTTTTACCTGCTTCAAAACATAATATAAATTGAAACCCATCCAGGCACATATAAAATCATAAAAATAATTTCATGTTATTTACGTCATTATATCTACTAAGCAATAGATGGCGCAGGTAGTCAGTAAGATATACCTCTCACAAAAGTACATTCGAATGATTATTTTAATTAGGGTGAAAGCCCTCTCTGTTGCCACTTTAAGATGTTTTTCACTTCTTTCGCATCATAACTACTAAGCAATAGATGGCGCAGGAAGTCAGTAAGATTACGATATACCTTTCACAAATGTACATTCGAATGATTATATTAAGTAGGATGAAAGCCCCCGCTGTTGCCACTTTAAGATGTTTTTCACTTCTTTCGCCTATGGTCTTAAGTAGGTATCTATAAAATACAAAATTTATATCTAAAATTGTCAAGAATGTATCTTATACTTTTCTTTACATTTTTAAATTCTTACAATACAAAAAAACTACTTAAAAAAATTTTACAGACTCCAAAAAGTATTTGTCAACTGAAAAGGAAAAATATAATATCTATAATTTAGGTACCTTTTTGAGGTCGGTGCCAGTCAGTTTATTTTTTTTTATTACTTTTTATTTCTTAAGTTTTAGTGTACAATAACAATAAGTTTTAGTGAATTGTACTATAACATACCCACGGAAACTACTAAACTGATTTTGATGAATCTTAGACTGTTGCCAAAGTTAGAATACACCTAATTTAAATCAAATAGAACCATCTCGATATGCCTTAAGAATTCGAGAAATTCGTGGACAAACATAGTAAAAAACATATAACTAAGTATTCATATACTTACGAAATTTAGTTTTATTTTAGTAAATTAAAAACCTATTTCTTAAACTTAAAATGTGCGAAGGGTGCCGATTGATGTGTTTTTGTTAATCAAATTTTAAAAGATACATCGAGAAATCAATACTTACTTAACTAACTTAGATAAAATAAAAGAAACATCTAATTCGATGTAAACTGAATTATTACTATTGTTATTATGACTTAAAAGTCATAGATAAAAAGTATACTATCAAGCAAAAGTTATTAACGAAATGTTTTAAGCTAAGTAAGCACTCGGGGCAGTGGCCAAAACTGAAGTTTTCACCCTATTGATGTAATATTTCTATTTCGCATTTCCACTCGACGCTAGATGTCGCTACAGTAAGTATAGTGGTGCCACAAATATATCTGAACCGGTGACAGTGGTCGTGGAGGAGCCACTAGCAATACAAAATTAACTGTCAAAATGGACTGCCGGCAGTCAACAGTATATTTAGTACCAAAAACTAACCACTGTGTGAAATAAGTTTGTCGCAATGTAGACAAAATGTCACCAATGTAATTTTGAAAAATTTGCTCATAAACGCTAAGTGGCCAGTACGTAGATACCGACACGTACCTACCATTTTTTATGTCATTTAACCGGCTCTGGCTACTTAGGCCTTCAGCCGTAGGTACCATCCAATAAAATAAAGGAATATTAAAAATAGTTTTCTATCTAACTTATTTATTCATTTATTTACTAGGAAAGCTTACATAATGTTAAATTAAATAATTAAATGGTATATCATTACATTTTATACCTGTTACTTAAAGAAAGTTAATTACAAGCTCTCACAAATAGGAAATGTCTCCATATCAAAATACTAGCCTTCCGCCAGCGACTTCGCAAGCTCGGACTAAACGACGACGTTATCCCGCGGGAATGTGATATTTTTCAGGGATAAAAAGTAGTCTAAGGCAGCCATTACACAGTCCATCCAGATCGCGATCGAGATTTACTATGTAGATATTTTGCGATCAAGATCGCAAACCGTCAATCACCTTCGTACACAGTCAATCTGGATCGCGATCATTGATTTTGATCGCGGATCGCGATCCAGATTGACTGTCTAATGGCTGCCTAAGTATGTCACTTTTCAGCTGCCAAACTATTCCCATTCCAAAAGTCACGTCGATCCGTTGCATCAATTTTGACGTGAAAGATGGATAAACAAACAAACCCTCTTTCACATTTATAATATTAGTATGGATACACACAATCTCTTTTTCATTTTATAGTAAAAATATGATTGGCCTGATATTATGCATTACTAAGTAAGAACATAAATTTTAGCTTGATACCTCCCACGCATACTTGAGAAAAAGTTTATTGATAGGTAGACGGACAGATCTATGAATGAGGGCTCAACTATGTTCATGCAGCATTTGATAACAACATACTATGTTCATACCCTAGCCTGTATATTCGATATTCTTTAGACCCTTTTAGTAGAGAATAGGATTTCAAGAAGAGCGTTATGAAATCTGGGCAACAAACACACATAAACTAAACTAACACAAAAGTCACTACACCGCGCGTACGAAGTCGCGGGCAACAGCTAGTTAGAAATAAAAATGTATGTTTTACTTAGTATTTTATTTTACAAAAAAGGAAATTCACTACATACAATTTTATTAAACATGTTTGCAACCACTGTCACCAAAGATATGCCGGACTTGCCTTAAAATAAAATCTTGCCTTAAAATAAAATAAAATCAATTATCTTTGAAATGTAAACCTTATAGACAAATACATATTGCCTCACAAGTTATGGATATAGTGCTAGTAGACGGACTTACCTTAAACTGCACGGGAAGTCCGTCTACACGCCGTGTTTTAAAAAATATCATATAAATCTAAAGATAATTGCAATTCATACTATTTTAAGACCAATATAGGTAAATAAATATATTACCTATAATTTCCGATGACACAAGTCACTTTAGAAAGCGTATCTCGATTCAAAAAGTTCAGTTGAACTTAAATTTTAGAAAAGTATGCCGGACTTCCCCACATTGACCTTATTGCAATTTCAGCGTATTTTCGTGTACGAAAAGACCAGCATACCTAATTAGTTAGTTAGTATGCATAAAGAGTTACTTACCAGCACTGATTTCATGATGATTTTATGGCTGCTCTATACTTAGAAAATGACATTGCAACTATTGATTTCGTCTTATATATATCTATTTTTGTTACTTAGAAAGCACTTGTATACACATTCACTAAGTATTACATGTATAACAATTGCGTTGAGGTCATTAAGAGGAGCATCTTGTATTGCAGAATGTGCATAATAACATTAATAACAATGGTATTGTTGATTTTTTATTTATTATGGATATAAAGTATTTTTAAACAATTACTTAATGTTTATTTTGCTACATCCTTAACTTAACTTTTTTAACCTTTGCATTATTTTGCTGCACCCTTAACTTAACTTATTTAACCTTTGCATTTACGTAAGTAGGTATTAGCTTTAATTCTAAGAGCTTGTACACATTGGTACCTTGTACTCTTTTATAGTATTCTGTGACGTTATGGTTGCGTTTGGCGAGCGTTGATAGCGTACAGTCAGCGTCAAATTGATATAAGCGTCTAGAGTAGTCAAAAAGATCTGAAAAACATAAAACCAATTTGATCTAGGCAGTTCGAATCATTATATTGTTGTAAGCGCGCAAGGTGTTCAAAATATCTAGGCACTCATTGTTTCATATTTATATGAGCAGTCAGAGTGTTCAAAATCATCTAAGCAAACAAAGCTCTTAAAAAATATTTGTGCAATATGGTGTTGTACATTATGCACAGATGTTTTGATAGCTTTGTTTGCATAGATAAATTTGAACACTCTGACTGCTCATATAAATATGAAACAATGAGTGCCTAGATATTTTGAACACCTTGCGCGCTTACAACAACTTACTCGGCGGGCGTTATGGTTGCGTTTGGCGAGCGTTGATAGCGTACAGTCAGCGTCAAATTGATATAAGCGTCTAGAGTAGTCAAAAAGATCTGAAAAACATAAAACCAATTTGATCTAGGCAGTTCGAATCATTATATTGTTGTAAGCGCGCAAGGTGTTCAAAATATCTAGGCACTCATTGTTTCATATTTATATGAGCAGTCAGAGTGTTCAAAATCATCTAAGCAAACAAAGCTCTTAAAAAATATTTGTGCAATATGGTGTTGTACATTATGCACAGATGTTTTGATAGCTTTGTTTGCATAGATAAATTTGAACACACTGACTGCTCATATAAATATGAAACAATGAGTGCCTAGATATTTTGAACACCTTGCGCGCTTACAACAATATTATAATGATTCGAACTGCCTAGATCAAATTGGTTATATGTTTTTCAGATCTTTTTGACTACTCTAGACGCTTATATCAATTTGACGCTGACTGTACACTAGTCTGAAACTAGGGAGCTGTCAGCTGCTTATTAGACTACACGTTATTCAGGGCTAGTTAGGACCCTAACTCAGTTGTGAAGTGACCGTCACAAGTGTTGCACGCCCGCTACAATGGCACCTACGTTGTTAAAGTCACCAAAAATTGCCTGGAATCCTCATCTACTGAGGAACTGGCTATCTTATCTCTAATTGGCAGAACACAATAATGTCGAAAACATCATTGTTATGGCGTCAGACTTAGATTAGATGGTGGTAGCTAGCCAGGCGGACTAAGAACAATTCCTACCACCAACCATACCAAATACAGTTATGTACAACCACTGGGAATCGAATTTGGGACCTCTGAGTCTAATACCGGTAGTGTGTACCACTAGACCACGGAGGCAGTCAAACTTGACAATTAAAAAAAAGAAAAAGATTTGGATGAAGAAATACCTACTTAAAATTACGAGCCAAGTATCTAATATGCATCTATAATCTCAATGAGATGTGCTAAAGTTTATTTTTCTCTTATGCACGACATCGCGAACAACTTGACATTGACACAACCGGTACATAATAAGTAGGTACGAGTAAGTGTGGACGAGGTCTTATTTAGAACATGTGCAGCAGAAACCAACATGTGTACCTACATTGTTTATAAGACAATAACTTTATTATTCATTGCAATGAAGTAATTATTACAATATTTGTAATTTATTGTTTTAGAAGGTATAAAAGAAGACTGCAGCGATCGAACTGCATCATTTGAATCACCAATTCGACAAAGACATTATCATGGAGGGAACGATGCGTTATGTCAGGGTAAGTTTGTTACATTATTTAAACCCATTTTCTTGTATAAACTCATGTAATTCATTGATTAGGTACGAATCTAACCTAACCTCACCCACAAAAATAGTAAGTTAGCAGTGTAGGTACTAGAGTTAGCACCTAAAAATACTGAACGCAACGTCCAGCGTTGCATTTCAGTATTTTAGGTGCTTGCTTTTAGTGTTTTTTGTGGATCAATTAACTTATTTCTCATTATGATTTTCTTTTTTTATCTTCAACGAGGCATTACGGTGTAGCACAGTCTTCATCACACCAGCCTGCCTAGCATGACCATCTTTATATCACGCGATATGATTTGATTAACAATGCTGTCTTGCTTAGCCAACTAATGTGTAGGTAAGCAAGATATAGGGTCTTTATCATGCGTCAATAGTCGATAAAAGCCGCTCATATGCTAGGCCAGCAGGGTAGCATGATGAACTCGAGAAAGGATTTGTCTAAGTATTGTACCCATGAAGCTCGACTTAATACTGTTACCTCAGAGTATTAAGTCAAACTTCATGATTGTACCTATAGCGAAACGTCAAAAATGACATTTCATCGCAGACAAACCTATTGTTCAGCTGTCCAATTGAATGGCCGAATTCAAGAAGTCCCTAGGTAAGTCCACTTAGGTATTTTATGCATTATTAAGGCGATACTCGGAAAAATTATGCTAAAGCGAGATAGCAATGAGAAATCGACGCGTGGTAAAGCTGGCCATTGTTTATGGTTTTGTAAATTTAAAATACTTGTAAGTGGTTCCTAAGTATGATTTTTTTTATGCACATAGTAGCCTATGCCAGTGATTTCAGTTCAAAAGTCCCTAAGTGCGGAAAAAGTCCCTAAGTCCATGATTTTTACTTGAATGTCACTAAGTTGTAACTTACAGCACAGAACTGAACTTGTGAACGTCAATGAAGTAGGTACGGTATCGGTGGTATCGGTTCGCAAATCCTACGGCGGGAGGCCTTGTAACGAGAACCGGCAAGAAACTCGCCAAGGACTATTTTTTTCTTCCTGTCATATTTCATACAGTGTCGTCAAATTGAAAAGTGACTTTAAAATCTATACAAATAAATAAAATTGGAGTGTCTGTTTGTAATATTAAAATAACAGCTTTTTACTACATGCATATGATTATATATACGGTACACATACCAAAATGTCATTTTTTACAATTTTTGTCTGTCTGTCTGTCTGTCTGTTTGTTCCGGCTAATCTCTGAAACGGCTGGACCGATTTTAACGGGACTTTCACTGGCAGGTAGCTAATGTAATAAGGTACTCCTTATTACATTATACTTTTTATCCCGATATTTCCACGGGAACGGGAACCACGCGGGCGGCCGCTAGTATTAAGTAAGTAAAGATAAGGCTGAAAATGGAAACGCACTAGCAGTATTCCCAGAATCCTTACGACTGAGAAACTGGCTATCTCATCTTTAACTGCCAAAACAAAATAAAACATTCTTGAAGTAGATATTATTTAATAGTTAAGACATTAAAATGAACTTTCTCATCCACAGATCTTGTTCGTAGTCCTTCTGGCCATGTGGCTTATGACAATACCAAATCCAGGCCCCGAAATCGACGAAGTCACAGGTGTTGCTAAAGATGTGGCGGCATCTACTACCGGTGCGGCGACATCAGTTTCCGGTGCGGCGTCAACTTTCCTTCCTAAATAGGATAAGATGACCGCTGTTCGCGCTGTTATTGAACGGTTAACAACTATCATCCCCACAATATTAAGCTATTTCCACATTATTTAAGTAACGTTGATAAACGCTCCTGGGGCACTCAAAGATGGGCAAAAAGCTCCAGTAGCGCCGTTAGGTAATCTGACGCAGCTACACAAGTGGCAACCGGACACAGACGAGCAAAAACAAAAACATTATTTATTAACAAGTAGGTATCTAATTAATTGAGATTCTTAAATTATTTTTATGCATTCACAATGCAATTCTGTAAGTATAGGAAAAATCTGATAGTAAAAAACCACGAGCCCTATAAGTAGCTTCTAACTGTCCCCCGCCTGAAAACTACTTATAGATGAAGGCTCATGAAACAAATGAAAACTTTTTAAGGACAGACTGACTTTTTTTTAAACGGAGAAAAAGGTTACGAATCTTACGATCTTACATTATAGATGACAGGAAGCGTTCCAAGTTTGAAATACCTTAGTATTATAGACACTGTCAAAATAATCTACTTATAATTATACTCTCAAGTGGGAGTATACGCTCGGCCATATATCTGTCACTCCAAGTATGTATCTCTAGAACTAGGTGTTATTGTTGATCGAAGTATAGGGCTCGTGGTTTTTTACTATCACATTTTTTCTATAGGTATCAACTTACATAAAAACAACATCAAAGTGCTTGAGGAACTAACCTCGTGTGTTTTCGACATAAAATACTTGGACAGAACCGTCTTGTCTTTGTCATAAATTTGTTTCGACGGTGCGGTTCGACCTTTCTCAATTTTCCTATAAGAATATCGAGGTTCAAGTTTTAATTTCCAAACTAATACCGTTGTTATGGGAACTTAAACGAAACAGTTAGCGCCGCCGCACATGGGCCACTGAAAAACGCCGCTACCGTACCGACCTGTAGTTTTCATACATTTTGTATGAACGCCGACGCATCACGTCACTTGTTTCTTCTTCTCGTGTGCGGCGACTACGGCGACGGTTAGGTACTTATAGTTATTTTTATTTTATTTTTTAGTTGGATGTACCGTTCATAATTTAGGGCGAATGAGCTATTCATGTTCTCGTAATGTTTGTTAATAAAATTCATTGCTGTATTTCTTTGAAATGTTTGTTTTATTTTATAAGAGTACCTATAGATATAGATACCTAGCCATAAAAAATATCCCTTATTTAATCTCTTTTAAGGGTCTGGTGCCTGACTAAATAGGTTTCGAGATTTTAAATTATTTTTATGCATTCACAATGCAATTCTGTAAGTATAGGAAAAATGTGATAGTAAAAAACCACGAGCCCTATAAGTAGCTTTCAGGCGGGATTCGAACCCGCGCCTCCGGGAATCCGGCCCGATGCTCTGACCAACTAAGCTACCGAAAGGCTTACACGACTCGTAGAATTTTGCTATCACTTGTTACGCTGTAGGCCAGCGTTGCTTCATCAATGCGAGGAAACCCTCGCATCCGAAAGAAACATTTTTACAAATGTTTAACAATCGATTAAGATGAAACCGCCATTAAATCGAGGTTTTAAATTATTTTTATGCATTCACAATGCAATTCTGTAAGTATAGGAAAAAAAAATAGGTTTATTTGAAATCTGTATTTACCTACCTACCTGTCTACTGAATTCTTCAACAATCAACTTCTCAATATACAGGTAGTAAAAAAAAAACAGTACAGAGATTTTAGGGGATGATAGTGTCCATCAGTATGAACAATTTTCACTATGGAGCCAACAACGGAATCGCGAAAAAAAAAATCTGCTGTTCCATACATTTCAGTCGAGTTGATGTTGTACTTTTGTATGGAACAGCTGATTTTTTTTTCTAATTAACTAAGTACTACGATAGTCAAAAAACCACCAACCCTGCAAGGAGGTCAGCCCCCTGATTTACGAATACGAACCGTCGGAAACGCTTCCGACAGCCTGTGCCCCTGTCTCTGTCACTCATTATAGAATAGACAAAGACAAAGTTTCAGGAGAGTCCCACATAACCACCGTCTACAAGCACGTCGATGGGGTAAAAAGTAACCCCCTCACTATAAAAAAAAGTAATCAGTGCCCGTAGTGTAAGTTTTTATGTCAAAAAACGCAAACTATTTCGATTCCGTATTTATGTCAATTTGTATGAAAACTGTAGTAGCGCCTCTAGCGGCGAGTAGCGCGCTTATATAGTTTTCATACAAATTGACATAAATACGGAATCGAAATAGTTTGCGTTTGCAAAAAAGACACCTTTTTTCTATCGAAAATTATCAAGAATGTATAAAAAAAATGATTTGAAATCTTTGGAATTTTCTTTAATAGGTTTCAGATTGACGCTTCGATGCGCATCGACCTTATAGCACAAAATAAACAGGTACAGAACAGAAGACAATCTACATAACGTCACCGGAAATATCAATTACCTACTGTAAGGGACAAAAGACAACTTTTAAGGAGAGGCAAAAAACAATTGAGAAATTTGAAAATGTGTTATAATTACCATCGGATAGAGCAGAAAATTTGGAGTCGAACTGTATAAACATAACTCATTTTCGTCAATTTGTCCCTTACAGTAATTGATATTTCCGGTGACGATGATAATATAAAGTCACATAAAGTGCGCTCGAGCAACGCACACATAGACACCGCTCACGGGCACGATATCACAGATTACTAAATAGTTACTACGTAACAGATACTGCACTAAGCTACGCTAAGCCATTTAAATAGCAACTCTAGCCATAACGCAATAAAGTGGAATTCAGCTTGTACGGCGCAAATTACGAACGGCCACTCGTTGTATCTCTTTCTATCGCATAATATATTGTAGCTCTTTTGCGGACCTAATTTCAATGGATTTGCACCGCCGCCCGCGCCGCCGCTCGATGGCGCCCGGCGGCGGTGCGGGCGAGATTTGCGCGCAAGTACATCGAGTGACAGACGCCTGACCATATCTCGGTCTGTCTCAGTCATACATATAGTACCTATGTCTCAGTAGTGGAATCTTGTACGAGCGCGAGTGTTTATATCTAAATACACGCGTTTTAATGAAAAGTGAAGTACATACATGAGATTGACTTCTGTACCTACCTGTTTATTTTGTGCTTATAGCGTATGGTTCAATTGTCTGTATTGACTTTGACTTTGAATAATAGCAATAAGTAAGTACACTTTTAAACAACATCTTTCATAGTCTTCAATCCAAATTCGTCCGGTGTAGGCGCCATGCTGAGTTTTGATATTTGCTTGCAGGCTGGCTGGGTCTTATCTCGCAAAAGTTTGAAAAGCACGTTCTCTGATGTACCTACAAACAAAAATTATGTAAGTATATTTATCGGTTATCAAGTTTTCCATGACACAGTTTCTTAATGAAAACATGGGCTTAGATAATTGGTGTGATTGTAAAAAGTTATTTATTTTATTAATTAGTTAACCTGCGAAATACAAATAAACATAGATATCAATCATCTCTCGTCCACTTTCATTACTTTTCTATGTTAAAGACGCATACACACACAATCTCCAAACATCGAAGCATACTTCGTAAGAAGCATACACTTACCGTGGTCTAGAGATGATTTTCTTTTTAGGTATGGCTGATGACGGTTGCGGAGCAGCCTCACAATCAGAGTCTGCAGATCTGTAAAAAAATAGAAATATATGAGTAATTTCAATAAAGCGAGCAAAAAAAAAGCGTGATAGTTATCGGTCGACCACTTTTAGGCGATATTCGCGTGCGCTGAATTAAACAGTCATTATGCTTACAACGTCAATCAACCTCTGATAACTGATCAAAAGATTTAGCGCGTTAAGTGAACTACCTACCGGGAATTTTCGTGATAGTTCATCTATACTAATATTATAAAGAGGAAAAATTTGTTTGTTTGTTTAGGTTTGTTTGCATCGAATAGGCTCCGAAACTACTGGACCGATTTTGAAAATTATTTGACCATTAGAAAGCTACATTTATCCCGAGTGACATTGGCTATATTTTATCCCGATATTTCCACGGGGTCGGGTACCACTCGGGTAAAGACCGCGAGGATCCGCTAGTATTAAATAAACACACAGGTACAGTCACGAGCAAACGTAGGTATATACCATAAAACTGAAAACAACGCGATGAAACTAAATTGCGTTCGATAAAGATTTTCGAATGATACAATGAGTATAAATAGTTCATCTATACTAATATTATAAAGAAGAAATATTTGTTTGTTTGTTTGGGATCGAATCGAATCGGCTCCGAAACTACTGGACCGATTTTGAAAATTATATGTCCATTAGAAAGCTACATTTATCCCGAGTGACATTGGCTATATTTTATCCCGATATTCCCACGGGATCGGGTACCACTCGGGTAAAGACCGCGAGGATCCGCTAGTATTAAGAGCATTGACGCGGTCGAACGCCGTTTTGCCTCAAAATAGGCAGTTTTGAACGAGATATTTTCTATGAAAACGTAATCTTAGAAACATGCTAATTTCAAATTATTGTAAACAGTATCTTTGTCTAAAAAGTTAGTAAAAAACATTTTTCTTTTTATAGAGTATTTGTGAATACTGACAATTTTCCCGAACAGTGTTTTATAAACTTCACTTTTAACATCAATTTTGAAGCTCTAATTTTTTAATACCATTGGAAGAAATAGGAAACAAAAATTTCTATGTATATCTACATATCATTACGCAAATAGTTAGTAAGGAAATTAGTTTAATTTGTGATTATTTTTATACGAAATTAAAATCCAAACAAAGTGAAATTATAAAGAAATCACTGGTGGTAAACATGCAACATTTATCAATAAATTACTTTATTTTACAAAAAGTTATAGTCTAACGTAAAATAAGAACATATTATCTAAAGTTTGAATACAAAAAACCTTTATAATGATGCATAATTTATTTTATATATATTTTTTTAAAGTGCTATAAAACACTCTGCGCAAAACATTTCAAATTAGTCCGCCGCTAGGCTCTTCAGAGGGAGGACGTATCGCTCGGTGCTCTGCCGTCTGCCGTTCGCTGACCTTTGCAGTGTGCTGCGTGGTGTGGTATAGTTTATAGTGCAACCGACACGTCTTAGTACTTTCGTCTTAGTACACTCATTAGATAGGTAATTGAAAATTGTTTACTTCTATGATCATTAGTTCACTCACACACCTAATTGTATTTATCATAATTGAATACGTATTTGTAATAGAAACTGACCCTGAAAATGATCTAACATATAGTAATTAGTAAGGTCATTTTTTAATTTGACGACTCTGTATGAAGTAAATCAGGAGGAAAAAAATTAACCTTGACGAGTTTCTTGCCGGTACTTCTTCAAGGTCTCCTGTTCTAGGGTTTGCGAACTCATGGCGTAAATGACTGAATTATCCAAATGGGATGTTGACCTTCAAAACGGTGTATAGGCACATGAGTACTATCAGAGTGTTGACTTCATAGAGCGTGCAAAATTTTGGTAGGGTTGTTACAAGAAGTTAAAATTGTAAGCTTTCTATTAGGTACCTATTATGAAATATTTATTTACAAATTACTTACTCTAATGTTTCTCTTTATACATTTTATTTTTATAATTATATTTTTTTGGTACTATTTTAATAGAAAACAGCGACGCAATATCAAAAATGTAAAAAAAATCCAAGATAGCGGCCAACTTTTTTGTCTGTTGGCCGATTTCGATGAAACTCGATTTCTAGTACTATTTTGACAAGAAAACAGTAACGCAATGTAAAAAATAAAAAAAAATCCAAGATGGCGGCCAACTGTTTTGATTGTGGGCCGATTTCGATGAAACTCGGTTTTTGGTACTATTTTGGCAAGAAAATAGCAACGCAATGTCAAAAACTTAAAAAAATCCAAGATGGCGCCCAAATTTTTGGTTTGTTGGCCGATTTCGATGAAACTCGATTTCTAGTACTATTTTGACAAGAAAATAGCAACGCAATGTCAAAAACTTGAAAAAATCCAAGATGGCGCCCAAATTTTTGGTTTGTTGGTCGATTTCGATGAAACTCGATTTCTAGTACTATTTTGACAAGAAAACAGAACTGCACTGTAAAAAATATTCAAAAAACCAAGATGGCGCCGAAATTTTTTGTTTGTTGGCCGATTTTGATGGAACTCGATTTCTAGTACTATTTTGACATGAAAATAGCAACGCAATGTTAAAAATGTAAAAAAATCCAAGATGGCGCCCAAATTTTTGGTTTGTTGGCCGATTTCGATGAAACTCGATTTCTAGTACTATTTTGACAAGAAAACAGAACTGCAATGTAAAAAATATTCAAAAAACCAAGATGGCGCCGAAATTTTTTGTTTGTTGGCCGATTTTGATGAAACTCGATTTCTAGTACTATTTTGACATGAAAATAGCAACGCAATGTCAAAAATGTAAAAAAATCCAAGATGGCGCCCAATTTTTTTGTTTGTTGGCCGATTTCGATGAACTCGATTTCTAGTACTATTTTGACAAGAAAACAGCAACGCTATGTAAAAAATATAAAAAAATCCAAGATGGCGGCCAACTTTTTAGTCTGTGGGCTGATTTTGATGAAGCTTGGTTTTTGGTACTATTCTGACAATGAAATAGCAACCCAATGTTAAAAACATTAAATGATCCAAGATTAAAAACCAAGTTTTATCGAAATCGCCCCACAAACAAAAAAGTAGGCCGTCATTTAGGATTTTTGAATATTTTTAACATTGCGTTGCTGTTTTCTTGTCAAAATAGTACTAGAAATCGAGTTTCATCGAAATCGACCAACAAACACTACACACTCACAAAGACAAAAGCTTAGTGGCACAGATATTACTAGGGTCAACTGCATTAGAGATTTAGGAGTTACGCTTGATAGTTCTTTGCATCTAGATATTCATGTTCAACATATAATTAGTAAAGCGTTTAAAATGTATGGGTTGGTTATGCGGTCGTCAAAAGATTTTAAGAATCCTCAAACCCTCATACACTTACTTAAGTCCTTGGTCAGGCCTCATTTGGAATATGGAGTGTCGATTTGGAATCCGTACTATGAAAAGTATAGCATATCTCTAGAAATGGTCCAGAAAAAGTTTTTGCGACGAGTTCATTATAGGTTTTATCGAACAAAAATATCATATAAGCAACTCTTAAAAAAATATAAACTCCTCGACCTTAAATCACGACGCTCTCAATTAGACGCTATGTTACTTTTCGATCTATGTAACAATAAATATGATTGTATAAATATTATTCAACACATAAAATACTCTGTTCCATCTCACACGCATAAACGATCCTCTCGATTGAAAACGCTGTTTGCTGTTAATCGATGTCGCACAAATGCGGGATTCAGATCTCCCTTGTATCGTATGCAAGACACTTATAATAAAATATTTTCAAATGTAGATATATTCAAATGTAGTTCTAGATCTTTTAAAAAACAGGTTATTGATATTTTGTCAAAAATGTAAAATTATTATTTGTGGGTATATTTATACTTATATTTCATATTTTTATTGTATAATATATTAACATGTGAAGTGGGTCTTCTTTTCTTTTAGTAATTTGTTTTTTTTTTAGATGTTTAAGTTAGGTTTAAGGTATTAAAACTCATTTTCTTTTTAAGAATAGCTAAAACTGTTTGATTTAAGTTCAATGTATACTGTCGATACTATGGGCCTTTATCTTATTTAATTCTTACATTTAAGACGTGGCCATTAGTGTAGGGTTTATTATAAGTCATTTCTATTTATATGCCTAATATTTTATACTAGTTTCTGTATTGTAAACCAGTTTGTGGTCCTAAGAATAAATAAAAAAAAAAAAAAAAAAAAAAAATTGGGCGCCATCTTAGATTTTTATACATTTTTGACATTGCGTTGCTATTTTCTTGTCAAAATAGTACTAGAAATCGAGTTTCATCAAAATCGGCCAACAAAAAAGTTTCGGCGCCATCTTGGTTTTTTAATATTTTTTACATTGCAGTTCTATTTTCTTGTCAAAATGGTACTAGAAATCGAGTTTCATCGAAATCGGCCAACAAACCAAAAATTTGGGCGCCATCTTGGATTTTTTTAAGTTTTTGTCATTGCGTTGCTATTTTCTTGCCAAAATATTACCACAAACCGAGTTTCATCATTTCATCAAAATCGGCCTACAATCAAAAAAGTTGGCCGCCATCTTGGATTTTTAATAAAGATTGGTTTAATTCAAAATATATTTCTCTTTCGAGAGTTATTGAAAAGGCGTAGCCTGAAAACTGCTCATACGTGCTTCGCGTTGACCCTGAGCTTGTCCACTGGCTGAGCTGTCGTAAACCGGTTTTTCCAGACACGCCGTGTACGGACACGCCAGTGACAAGCAGCCAGTGGACACGCACACATGCCCAGCATGCTTGTAGTAGCGTAATCATTTCCCACCGTTCTATGAAGTCGTTTCTCTGTAATACGTAGTAGTATTTTTTTTCCTGTGGTATAGGTCTACATCAGATTGTGATAAAAATGGTATTCTGAAATCGGTATTTTATTTCTAAACTAGCTTTCCGCCCGCGGCTTCGCCCGCGTGGACTACACGACGTTATCCCGCGGGAATTTGATATTTTTCCGGGATAAAAGTAGCTTATGTTCCTCTTCAGGCAACAAAGTATCTGTGTCCTAAATTTCAGCCAAATCCGTTCAGCCGTTTTGGCGTGATTGAGTAACAAACATACAAACATACAAACATCTAAACATCCAAACATCTAAACTTTCACATTTATAATATTAGTAGGAAGTAGGATAGGATTACGTATCGAATGGTCGGTCATACATGAATAACATAAGATGAGTAAGCAAGTACTTACATACACATTTGGGAAGGATTACTTTATTAGTATTAGTTGGTAAACTTTAAAACAATCTACTTCATGTAAACAATAAAATATTGTCTATGGAGTAAACCCATTAGATTACAGCATACACTTATTATGATTATGTAAGGGTAAGTAAGGATATAATATAAAAACTAACACTAAATAATATTTAAACTTGAGTTAAAAGGATCAATGTGATTAGTTTGACTATAGCAGGACACCGCACGTTTGACCTTGAGCGCACGTCTGATGCGAGTGAAAGTTATTCATTTACCTAAACTCGACGCGACGCATTTGGGTTTAACGCTCTTAAATAAACACACAGGTACAGTCACGAGCAAACGTAGGTATATACCATAAAACTGTGCCCGTAGTGTAAGTTTTTATGTCAAAAAACGCAAACTATTTCGAATGCGTATTAATGTCAATTTGTATGAAAACTGTATAAGCGCCTCTAGCGGCGAGTAGCGCGCTTATATAGTTTTCATACAAATTGACATTAATACGCATTCGAAATAGTTTGCGTTTGCTTGACATAAAAACTTACACTCGGGGTACTGAAAACAACGCGATGAAACTAAATTGCGTTCGATAAAGATTTTCGAATGATACAATGAGTATAAATAGTTCATCTATACTAATATTATAAAGAGGAAATATTTGTTTGTTTGTTTGCATCGAATAGGCTCCGAAACTACTGGACCGATTTTGAAAATTATTTGACCATTAGAAAGCTACATTTATCCCGAGTGACATTGGCTATATTTTATCCCGATATTCCCACGGGATCGGGTACCACTCGGGTAAAGACCGCGAGGATCCGCTAGTATTAAATAAACACACAGGTACAGTCACGAGCAAACGTAGGTATATACCATAAAACTGAAAACAACGCGATGAAACTAAATTGCGTTCGATAAAGATTTTCGAATGATACAATGAGTATAAAGTGGTGACACCATACCTTACTGCAGTTGACGACGCCGCCTTCCTCTTCCTATCTTGCTTCACAAACGCAGATTCAAATTCAGAGTCGGACCTGTAAGGTGTAAAACGATAAAATGAGTAAAATGAATATTAGTCAACACTAGAGGTACAGTCAACGGCAACTGCGGTTTATACAAAATGTTAAATTTCTACAGACGATTCTGAACACAAAGATTTATCTGTTAAAGTTCAAAGTCTATTGGAGAAGTTTGACAGTTGTGTAAGGCCGTTCCTGCGGTTGGCTGTACTTAATGAAATAACTACCAAACCAACAAGACTTCGTGCAGACAATATCAATATAGTTGGGCGAAACAAACCGCCGACAACGCGCTCGCGCCGCCCGCCCACGCCCGGCGCGGCGCCCCGCCCTGGCTGACTGCACCGGTGGTGATGGGCGGCGCGCTGGTGATGAATCAGAGATCAGAGCGAAAATCACCTGCACGAAGTCTTATGGTTAATAATGAACACATGAAAATAGAAAAAATATAAAATTATTAAGGCGCTACTCGGAAAAAGTATGGACTCTTTGATATAAAACTATAGAACGGTTAGAGTTGTTATAAATCTGGTAATCACTACATAGTATAAAACAAAGTCGCTTTCTCTGTCCCTATGTCCCTTTGTATGCTTAAATCTTTGAAACTACGCAACGGATTTTGATGCGTTTTTTTTTAATAGATAGAGTGATTCAAGAGGAAGGTTTGTATGTACTTTTTATCCCGATATTCCCACGGGAACGGGAACCACGCGGGTGAAACCGCGGGCGGCCGCTAGTAAGATATATATTTCTTCATACCTTTATCTAGAATCGTATAGTTTCAGAAACACGATTTTATGATTTTGGCTCGACACTTTTTATTTTCGAAAATACCTCTAAAAAATAAGAAATATCAAGATTATTCTTAAATGGGGATACATATACTATTGAAAATTGGTTTAATTAGTGGACACCAATAATATTTAGGATCGTATAGAAGCATTTTTTTAAAATCGCTATAGTTTTTGAATACGAAGTGATTTTGTGTTTTTTTTGCGTAATCGGCAAAATCGGTCTCGCTCCCGCGCGCGTCCTTTTCTCATTGCTATCTCGCTTTAGCATAATTTTTCCGAGTATCGCCTTAATACTTACATTTTACCTTCTGGCAGAGCGCTGATGGGCGGTATATATCTACTGTAATCTTCTGATGGATGTCAGGCACTGGTTGTAGCACAGAATGAAGCACTGAATGGAAATGTTCGACATTTTATTAGATAATTTGTGATTATTTTGCTCTTTACTTAAGGGTTGTCTTGTCACAAGCACATAGTAAGTTGAAATCACATGTACACACCCGTGATTTCGGCATAACTAAGCTGACTGCAATTTCATAAACTTTCAGATATTTATTATTTTAAATTATTTTTATTTTAATATTGTTAGAAAATGCTTTTTTTTATTAATAAAATTATTTCAGTCAATAAGTGTTCTAAATAAAATATTTAAGACATGTATATAAAACTATAATAACCTTTTTGTTTAAAGTCGGTTAAAATATTAACAGACGTTCCATTTGAGCGTTATAAATGTTAGACGAGTTGATTTTTGTAGTATATTTTCTTGAAAAATGGAAAATGAAGTATTTAGAAAAAATCGACCCGTCTCACAACCAGCTTCGATGGGACTCGAACCCACGACCTCTCGCTATCCGGGCGACTGCTCTAACCACTGAGCTACGGAGTCGTTACGAGAAGCGTCGAATTTATCAAATACTTCTTACACGCTGTATAGCCAGCGTTAATTTCATCAATGTGAAGATATTACTACCCCCATATATATTCTTGTTTATATTTTCTTGTTTAAAATTTATTAACAAACGTATTATTTTTTAAATTGTTGATGCTATTAATATTACAGCCGAGAACGGGAAGCTAGCAATGCAAATGGCTTCCAGTACAAGGCTTGTATAAAACTTTCTCACGATATGCGAGGAAATACATTTTTTTTGTTAACATGGAATGATAACATTTCAGAGCATAAGTGAGAAAAATTACTTACTTTTATCATATTCATCAAATAAACGTGATATATTATTCGGTACGGTTATCTATAGAACTTCTATTTCGCTCTTATTTTTATAACTTATCTAATATAAAAAATCTCGTGTCACAGTGCTAGTTGCTATTATATGCCCCGGGGAGCAGCTAGTTAGTTCTTAATATATATATGTACCAAATTGGAAGAAAAGATGACACAAGTTATAATTGTAAATGAGCAGTAGCTGCATTTGTAGCTGTCTCTGTATTTTTGACAGCTCTGGCGCACGCGCGTATTTGCGTGTTTAGCATTTTCGTAACAACGTGAATGGGTGAATGACGTAAATTAATTTCATAAAAATTTCTCCACGTGTAAAAATGACCTCAATTTTTTACCGACTTCAAAAAGGAGGAGGTTCTCAATAATCTATCTACCTAAATAATATCATTATATTAAATTTAACAAAATAATTAAGTACGGAAAAATGGAAAATGAAGTATTTAGAAATTTTTTCTATAATAAAAATTGCATTGTGAATGCAAAAAACTAAAAATTAAAATAAAATAATTACATTCAATAATATTAATAAAATAGTACGAAAATATAACAATAATAACAAAAGATTATGATTGTAAAACGTGTAAATAAATATTTCTTAATAAATTATATCTTACCTGCATCTTACTAAAGCTTATCAACATTTTGTCATTTGTTAGCGGAAAGATATATCGGGTCCGTTTAAGTCGTAATAATAATTATGAGGTATTCAACTAGGGTGCGTATTGAATGATACAATTTCATTTGGTATAATTTCATTTCAATAAATAAATAAAAAAATAAATAAATAAAAATTTTATTTCATAAAAAGTTGCATTACATGTACAAAGTCAAAAAATTACAATTTAAGCTAAAATTTAAAAGTAAACTGCCTGAACTAGGTCGTGGGCCCGCAATTAATACTGATTTATGAGACATTTATAAAAAACTAAGGGATGCGAACTAGATGCATCTGAGCCAGGAATCTTGGCATTCGCCTTACAGACGTTGAACGGTTGAGGCGTGGCCCACGAACTTGTTATACGTTTCCTAAAACCTAGTCTTAGAAAGAATGTTAATAGGATATCTAGATCGTCAGTTAAAGTCAGTGTTAATCGCAGTTACTAGATTTGATTAATATCAACCTTTTTGTAAAGCATTCGCTAGCGTTTCCCTTTGCCCACAATCATAAGCTCGTAATAAATAATGGTAACCCATCCTGATACAGTTCTAGGGCCTCACGCTGCGACATCAGAAACTGGGATTCACGCCGCGAGTGCTAAGTGTTGCAGGTCATTTAAAATGAACACTAGAAGTCTAGAAATGATCTTCTTGGGCAAGTTAGTTTTAACTGCTCATTAGTTGATTTATTTAGGTAGTTAAAGTGTAATTTGACAATAATTGAACGGGATGTGTGTGTGTGCTATGTTTTATGAACAATTCTCCGCGAACGAGTGAAGCAGAGTCGAGCCTCAACTTGGTGAATACGGTCAGTCGTTCCATTTTTATGTTGGAGGTGTCCAATCTTTTTTTTGCAGAGTGACTAAAAGGTAGACACAAGTACACTCACTCTATAAAATATCGTGATAAAATGATTAGACAGATTTTGTGTTTACATTGTTAAATAATTGCCGGAAGTCCCGGGTTCGATTCCCAGTGGGCATGCTTTGGTGTTAAGTACCTATTTGATTTGGGTCCGCCGGCTATCTGTCGCCATTTGTCAGAGTTTTTGCTATTTACTTTGTTGTTTTTAGATAGAAATAAAAAAGTTTTTTGGACTGAATCCACTGATTGTGGATTCCGGGAGTATCCTTGTCATTATTTTGACATCGCGAATGATGATTGCGCGGCATTTATTTACCTACCACAATAACCCTTTGAATTTTATGTTGTTGGACACTTCTTGACATGTCTTGTTTAAGAATTATTTTACCATTGTTCATTGATAGTGTATGATTTGTAAACTTATACTCTAGCTAAGATCATAAGCGTTCAATTATGATCCCAAAATTTAGGACTGATCTACAATGTGACTATGTTTACACAACAATATGAACGTATTTTGCAATTACGTTAATGGGAATGGAAACAAAAAGATGTGTAACGTGTTGCGGTAAAATGTGTGATAAAACAACTTGTGACGCCTGACCGGCTGAATGGGGCCTGAGAGCAATGGAGGGTCTATTGTGTCTCATTTCTGGAGCGTTGAAGGAATAAGTAACAAAACAATTTAAAAGTTACGTCCTAAAATGTCAGTAATTGGAGCAAGTCGTTCGGTCTCGCACTCAACCCCTCTAAGACTCAGTGCATTATTATTGGCAGTCATCACTTCGTTTCGAGGATCAATTTTGAACAGCTTCCTGTGGTTACTTTGGATGGCACCATGATTCCTTACTCGAGTTCTGTCAAGAATCTGGGTATTATTCTTGATCAGCATCTGTCTTGGAAACCTCACGTTGAGCAAATTAGGAAAAAGGTGTTTGCAGCTTATGGCTCTCTTAACCGGCTTTTTACCGGCAACTTTTTACCGACCAGCACCAAAATTACGCTGTCTCAATCTCTTTTGCTGTCCATATTAGACTACGCTGATGTCTGTAATACAGACCTATCGGAGGAGTTACTCGACAAACTGGAGCGCCTGCAGAATGTTGCTATTAGATTCATCTTTAACCTACGAAAATTCGACCATGTGTCACACTTCCGGAATAAACTCAACTGGCTCCCATTCGCCGGCGCAGGGACTTACATATTCTAAAACTTCTATATTCTATTCTTTTCTTACCTTCTACCCCTCCTTACCTTAAAGAATGTTTCTCCTTTCGCCCTTCTTCTGTACATTGCACCTTGCGGTCTTCCTTTAACCTTGCACTTGATATCCCACGTCACTCCACTGACTTTTTTTCCTACTCCTTCACGGTCCATGCAGTTCGTCTGTGGAACGCACTTCCTGAGGGTATCAGAAAGGCTCAGACTCTAAAATCCTTTGGAGATCAAGTTAGGAGTCATTTCCTGTCCTTATCTATGTAATTATATACATATGTATATAAACATATATATATTTTGTAAATGTTTAAATTTTATTTTATTTTATTTATTATTATTATTTTTTCCCCCTATAGTATAAACATTCTTTATCCTATCTTGTTTTTGCACCCATTCCCCTTTTCTCCTAGCTATTTATTTCTTCTTTCACCCAAGGTTGCCTGGAAGAGATTGCCATTAGGCAATAAGGCCGCCTATTGTCTGTTTTCTATATTTTATTTTGTCTTCTTGTAATTGTATTTCTTTCGTTGTGTGCAATAAAGCTTTTTTTATTTTTATTTTATTTATTTTTTTGTAGAGTTAAAAAAAATCTGTCGTAAGTTTTTATTAAACTCTCTTTCCAGAAATGTGTAATCATTTGTTAGTTTGTTTTAAGTGGTGTTCTTGCGTTCACTCGAAACCACAGCAAAAAAAAATCAGAGTGCACACCTCGCCCTGCGTGATAAGTAGGTAATGTTTGCCCTTTGGACATCTGTGCATAGCAAAAAAAAGGTTGAAAAACAACAGTTCTTTTAATATCCCATGTAATATCCATGCTGCTTTATGCTTCATTAGAATGTAACTTTCGAAACAAAATACTAAATAGTAGAAGTACTTTTGATTAAAACTATTTCGGTTTGCTTAAATGAATTTGTTGCAACTAAGTTATTGATAATGATAAGTAATGAGAGCACCAGTCTTATTTCAAACATTTTCTTAAAATGTAATTCACACGTCATCTTCATTGCAATAGCTGTGAAGTATGTGCGTACTTTATTATAAGGAAATTAATGATGACGATGCACTTAATAAACATTTTTAACTAATGTTGGTTAAAGAAAACTGGTATCATCTGTCGCACATACGGAAGCAAGCACTGCCGCCGTGTTTAGATGATGCGATAATGATCCAACTGATGCAAATTAGATTATGATAAAAATTTAAAAAAAATATATCAAGCGACATTCCTAAGTATGAATGTCAAGAATTTACTACTTTAATGCCACTTTTACGTGTTTTCAGCATTATGATTATGACAAGAAGAATAATTGCTCGTTGAAAAAATCATAGGTACGAATATTCTCCAGCAAATTCGGAGGTTTTTTTATGCCTGAATTATTATTATTGTTTGATGATCTATTCCAGTTTGTGTGATATAGATTATCGGAATCGTAATGTTAGGTCTCAAATAAAACAAATAGAAAAAAAAATCGTTGAGATATAAGTGCCTGCGTGGTCGAGTAGCCGTAGTGGAAAGTTTATTTTGGTTTCCGGTTACGAGTTTGGTTTCCATGTAGGTCTCCTGAATCTTTGTTGATAGCACTTTTATTATGAAAAGGAGTGTTTGGTCATAATGCGTATCATTTTAATGCTAAGTTATTCCCGAAATATGAAATGGTGTCTCCTGTGTTCACGTAAAGTTGGTCGCGCTATGACCTTAGAAAGACAATACTTAGTGACTGTACTAAACAATTTTGCTGTAATACTATTTAAGGCACCTGACAGGGTGTAATTTTTGTGTAATACCTAGATACTGTTCATAGAGCATTATAATGAAGGTTTTATAAAGGACCTAAGTTTAAGCAAAACTTGATACTTAAATAAAAGTTTAGTGATTGATAATAAAAGGCAGTAAGTGAGTAATGATGACAATTATAAATTTTGATAATTTTTTTTCCTTAAACCATGATTGCTTTTTGAAAATTAAACATCAGGAATAGCCATTGTCGGCGATAATTATGTAATGTAATAACGAATTAGTGTAATATTGAATGTGGAAAATGGATATGTTGGATAAGATATTTTCATAATCATAGATTATGCTGGTAAACATGACTATGAATAGATTACGAGTATACTCACTACCTATGCTTGTTGTCGATCTTCCTAACCCAGGTTAACTGGTCGGAGACTGCGCGGCGATAATGAGTAATGGGTAGGTTGCAGTAATTGTCGGTAGATCGAAAGTAATCCTATGGTGGACTGTGTGTCCTGTGATATCGGCGGAGTTCCGATGGTGGACTGTGTGTCCTGTGATATCGGCAGAGTTCCGATGGTGGACTGTGTGTCCTGTGATATCGGCAGAGTTCCGATGGTGGACTGTGTGTCCTGTGATATCGGCAGAGTTCCGATGGTGGACTGTGTGTCCTGTGATATCGGCAGAGATCCGATGGTGGACTGTGTGTCCTGTGATATCGGCAGAGTTCCGATGGTGGACTGTGTGTCCTGTGATATCGGTAGAGTTCCGATGGTGGACTGTGTGTCCTGTGATATCGGGAGAGTTCCGATGGTGGACTGTGTGTCCTGTGATATCGGCAGAGCTCCGATGGTAGACTGTGTGTCCTGTGATATCGGCAGAGTTCCGATAGTGGACTGTGTGTCCTGTGGTATCGGCAGAGATCCGATGGTGGACTGTGTGTCCTGTGATATCGGATGTGTTCCGATGGCGGACTGTGTGTCCGGATGGAATAGGATACTTCCCGATACTGACCGACTGATATCGATTGTTCCGATAGTTTGTAACAATGTCATGTAAACCACGTTATCTATGTGATACAAAGCGTAAAATAGAATCAATTATTATGTTATGATCAAAATTAAAACATTGCTCTGCTGAAATAGTTAATACCTAAAGAGCCTGATGATAACTGCACTCATACGATAATGCACCATAAAATAGAAATGTGTTGTGGAAGCTGTTTAGTAATGACTTTTCGTTTTGTATTATGGCAGGATAGCCGAACGGTAAAGTCTTTAAGGTTGTCTTGTTTGTAAACTTGACAGTTGTTAACTTTGGCACACGAGGACGTGTGAAAGTCAGGATCGCCGTGTCGGCGCCTGGCCGATATCAATAATTAGGTTCATAAAAACGTACAAGTTATTTTTATTTATTGCCTAAAATATTCGAGTGATACGTAATAGCTCTTGTTGGGTTTTAAGAATCAAGTGTTAAAATATTGATTTGACGTTCTGGGAACAAACGGTGTTATCACACACTGAACGAGGTCGTGGGCCCGCAATTAATACTGATTTATGAGACATTTATAAAAAACTAAGGGATGCGAACTCGATGCATCTGAGCCAGGAATCTTGGCATTCGCCTTACAGACGTTGAACGGTTGAGGCGTGGCCCACGAACTTGTTATACGTTTCCTAAAACCTAGTCTTAGAAAGAATGTTAATAGGATATCTAGATCGTCACTTAAAGTCAGTGTTAATCGCAGTTACTAGATTTGATTAATATCAACCTTTTTGTAAAGCATTCGCTAGCGTTTCCCTTTGCCCACAATCATAAGCTCGTAATAAATAATGGTAACCCATCCTGATACAGTTCTAGGGCCTCACGCTGCGACATATATAAATCTGGAGACTTCAGTTTGCAAACAAACTGCTCTGGAATAAATGATAATGGGACACATACAATATCTGCACCTGAATCAATTAAAAATGAACCTTCTTTATTAAATTCTTTTATATAAATGTTGCAAAACCAGGCACAATCCTCTTCATAATTACCGCTACCTATAGCCCATAAACACTTACTTTCAGTATTACCTTTGTCTTGTGTTTCATCACTTTCTTCTAAAGACCTCACTTTCACAGCTTTTTTGCATAGTTTTGCATAATGTCCCTTTATATTACATTTGAAACACTCAATGTTTCTAGCAGGACATTTAAATCTGGGATGAGAGTCGTAGCCACAATAAGAGCAAGTATCTTGAAACTTCTTATGGTTTTTTATCACATTTATTTCTTCTTCTTTATAGAGTTCTCTCGTTTGTGTTTTTTGTATATCCCATTCTCTCAGTATTTTTATTGTTTCCTCTAAATCAAGATCACTCTTCATTTGTAGTTTCTCCGATAGTTTTTTATCTAAAATCCCTGCTACTAATTTATCCCTTATAATTTCTTGTTTTGTAATTTTCTCAAATTCACAGTTCAATGCTAATTGGTATACATTCTTTATAAAATCATCGGTAGACTCACCTACCATTTGCATTCTTCTGTTAAATATCGTTCTCAGAAAAACAAGGTTTCTTCTAGGATTAAAATATTCATCAAATTTCGAAATTAATTCTTCAAATTTATCAGTCTTTCCAACTTGATTCACAATCTCCAAGCTTTCCTCACCCATGCAATACAACAACAGATTGCACTTTTCTTTGTCACTTCTTACGCCAGTTAGTAACAAGTATTGTTCAAATCTTTGTAGCCATCTCGGCCACGAACTTATATCTCGAAAATCAAATTCCTTAGGAGGATTTACATTAACATTTTGGTGAGTCGCTAAATGTGCAACCGGCAATGGTGCCAATGGTTGACTTCTTGTCGGATTTACAGGTTCATCCATGACTTATCTCTTTTACACTTACTATTGATTATTGCCACCGCTGTCACCATGTAGAGTTTAATACTTGGAGTGGGAACCCGAATTAGTAGTAAGACAACCATATAAAAGATGCAATCATCGTAGCCGCCATTATGAGAGAGACAGGGGGGGCACACTAAGAACAAAAAGTTTTGACAGCTTTGTGTACCAACCGTTTTGACAGATTGGTGGTGGTGTACCAAGAGGTGTTGTTTTGCCGCGATAGATGGCTATTGTGTTTCTTTTTTTTATTCTGTGGAAAAGAAGTAAAGTTTAGAAATATTCTAGTTTAGAGTTTTTAAATACAAATAGAAAAAAAACGTATAGATGAATGATTTACATATTGCAATATGATTTAATAATCAAATTTCAAAATACCAAGTAGCATTCTAAATTCTATAAAAAATATTTTTTTGCGAAGCACTGGCTGAAAACAGAAATAATAATAAAAAGAAGAAAAGACAATAATATCAAAATAATGTCACTTGTCAATCTCAGATTTTTATGCAAAAGTTAGCTGCTAAAATAATATTTTTTTGTAAAAGCAGTGCGATATTATGTTGAAAACATTGTTGAGGCAAGTGTGTGTTGGTGAATCCGTGTAATAATTAAGTAGGTACATAGTGATACATATTACCGATGACGATGATTTAAAATCACAAATTCTGGAAGTTGCACAGACCTAGGTGTTATTGTTGATCGAAGGTTGCAAAGAAGATATAAAAAGACGAGCTGCCCTAACCTAACCAGTTCAGCCTTCGAAAAGCTAACGAAGATATGGAAAGATCGCCGCATAATCAAAAACACCAAGGTTCTATTCACGAAAAGCTTACTATTTCCTATTTTCCTTGAGATGTGGTGCACGATGATCAAACGGACTGCTTGTCGCACAAATGTTTCCACTAAAAAGGAGCTTTGGATCAAACAAAGATTTTCGACGATTGTGCAAGTGCGAATTCTAAGAATGTTTGGACTTATCATCCATAACGCAAGCTCCTTGGAATGATTCGATTGAAGAAACAAGGAAAAGTCAACGTTTTCCCGGCCGATCACCCACAAGATGATCAACTCTTATCAAGTCCACAACCAAGTGTGCCCTTACAGAATGCACACGCAGTGCCACAAATGGAGATTTGGAGGAGCATCGCAAAAGCCGCTACCAACTTAGCGGCCCATGACCACAACCACTCCGTCAACCTTAGTCTTAGAAAGAAGATGTACTTAAACAATAAATACAAACATATATAATTTATAGATACAGTATGTAATAAAAATCCAAATCAAAACTGGATATTTTATTTTTATCGCTAACTCCTTAAAATCACTAGAACTACGATGGCTGTCCTTTCGCTAACTCAAATGAAAGTGGAAATTACAACCACTTTTCATTTGAGCAAGCAAATAGGGCCAGCTGGGTAGCTTTAGTACAGGCTATTTTGTATGACACCAATTTACAGAGAGCAGCACTGTCGACAAGATGGCGGACGTTCAAAATGAGGTGACAAAAATATGTGTAGAGTGGGTTCTCTATTACTATATATATTTTATCTTTCTCTATGGAGAGAGAGCATTCAAGACTTCCTGTCAAATCCTGTGTTGCCATAAATTCAACCACAGATTAAGCTAACACTACAAATATAAACTAACATTCCCCCTTCCCTCTGGACCGCAAAAGCGTACAGACGTGTTTTCTGTGTCAGTTTTGAGAAAAATACAAAAATATTTTAAATTTAAATCATACAAATAATACTAGTGCTACCAGGCGCGCAGAGCATTAGAAGAGGTTCAACCGACGACGGCCGCTGTGAGTACCTCACTACATTACCACAGACCACGCCCTCTCGGATCAACGCGCATCCTTTATTGGACAACAACACACTGCCCATCTTACGTTATCGCCCTCCCTCGCGCTGCCTGCGCACTCATTGGTGCTTAATTATCTGTTGCACCTTAACGACAATGGCACACCCGTCCAATCACAACAAATATGGGTCAGATCCCAACATAAGTTTAGCAACAGCTACTGACGATGCGAACCAATTATCATTCGTAAACACGCGAACAAAGCGTCGCCATGACGATATACTAATAGAAGAATTGAGTGCTTTTAAGGAAGAGATAAGGAGCATGTTTAACTCGTTCACTGCGCAACACAATGATAAACTCATTAAAATACAGAATTCCCTAGAAAATATTCAAAAAATAAATTGTGGAATTGAAAAATCAATCGAATTTATATCTGAGGAATTTGAAAGAATTAAAACAAAAATGAACTCCTTGGAAACGGAATGTAAAACGAACCGGCAAATTATAGATTCACTCCAAGAGAAAATCGAAACTTTAGAGCGTGAAAATCGGTCGACAAAACTGGAAATTAGAAACGTCCCTGTGAGCGAAAAGGAAACAAAAACCGACCTTTTGACTTATGTACACAATTTACTCCAGGCGCTAAATGCCGGACTTAATATTTCAGATTTTCAGGACATTTACAGACTCCCTGGTAAAAGAGGACAAAATAGACCAATAATTGTCAACTTTACGAACTCTGCTCTTAAAAACAACGTATTGTCGCTCGTAAAGGCCTATAACAAATCACATAAAGATTCAAAACTCAATTCAGGTCACGCCGGGATTTTAGGTTCAACTGTACCTATATACATTGCTGAGCATTTGACACAGCAAGCCTCCCGCTTATTCTACTTGGCGAGACAAGTAAAGAAAAGTGGAAAGATTAAACATTGCTGGACCTCCGACGGCCGTATACTGATTCGAAAGACTGATCAAGCACCAGCCATTCACATTAAAACTGAACAACAAGTAGAAGAGTTTAACCAAGAAAAATGACTATTACTATCCATTTATTGTTTTTCATTTGGGTCAAACTGTCACGATCCTTTTTTTGTATTTTTTTATTTACCTACTCCTAAAAATAACATAGATTTGTATAATCTCAGTTACTTAATTTTTTTTTATTCCATTGTATCACTTTATTGCACATTTAATAGCGTAAACAACACAATCACAAAACCACTTCTCACTACACACTACAAGGAAACACACAAAAGCATCACAATTTCTAACACTTACATTACACTATACCCAAACAAAAATCTTGCTTCCAACTACAGATCGACTTCCAACAAATCTCTGCTCCCAAAACGACTTTTATCAACGAATACCCCCATACAATTCCATTCACCCCCTTAGAATCCATAAGTGATAACATTGACAATTTTTCGGTATCACAATCATTCAATAGTACGCCTGAAGACTGTTTATCATACATAAGTAATTACCAGTCCAATTTAAAAATTCTTACACAGAATATACGGTCTATAAACGCGAATATCCTGGGATTACATACATTATTACACAGACTATCTGTCGATATGGATTTGATTATCCTAACTAGTGATGTGCCGCTGGGAATATTCCCATTTCCAAGTAATTTACTCTTTGTAAATTTACGGGAATATTCCCAATGTTCCCGGGAATATTCCCAATATTCCCAGACTAATTTAATTTCAAGTATGGCAAAATTTTCTGTCATATTTATATTTCCTTTTACTCCCATGGTTGCGCAACTACTTACTAGTTTTTGCCTGCGATTATACTTCTCTTAATCTCTATTAAAACACAGAACAAATCTACTGAATGTTAAACTACATAGTTTAATTTGTTAACTGAGCAAAGTAAAGGTCTTAAGCCAACATACTTTGCAGCATTGATTATTATAGATCCTCATAGCCAAGGAAATCAAGGAACAGATATCACATCGAAGAAAATATTAACGGATGCCAAGTGACTAAAAATGTTAATCGAGACTTTTTAACTTCTTAAAGATTTATCAAACTACAAGACGTGCAGACGTGGAATTTGGAGTCGTCCTGTCTTACAACTAGCTAAGATGGGACTGGAACCTATGACCTTGGTACGGGCGAATCGAATTTATTTAATACTTCTTATAAGCTGTTGGCCAGCGTTTATTTCATCAATGTGAAGATATTACTACTCTCGATATTTAATAATAGAATATTTGAAGACCTTTTTTTTTTTTTTTATGGAACTGGGCAGGCATTTGACCACCATCTTGTTTAATCATAGGATGTGGTTTAAGATGCTGGATGTTTGCCCAGGATGCCTATTCACTCTGGCCTTGAAGTGTTCAAGCTTGTAGTTATCGGGGATCACATAAGCAGGCAGCGCATTCCATTCTTTAGCGGTTCGCATAAGAAACGAAACTGCGAAGCGCTTGGTGCGGACAAGTAGAGTGTCAACAATATAATAATGATAAGATAGCCAGCGTCAGGTTCCCAGATGGTGGAAAGTGGCTGAAAGAAAAAGGTCGGGCAGTTCTCTCGCACACTCCCAAAAGCGTATTCCAAAAAATACCGATAGACACGCAACTTTGGGTTGGTGACTGACATTCTGGAGTTCCGCCGGCGCCGTAGCCAACGCTGAGTTTCCAATGAACCTCCTGACACGGTTTTCAATCGATTCCAGAAGTTCTAGCTGATACTTAGCAGAACCATTCCATAAGTGACAACAGTACTCCATGCACGGACGAATCTGCAATTTGTATATCAAAAGCAGTTGGTCCGTCCGGCGTGAAGTACCGTTTAGAGCCCTAGAGAAGACGCCCAGTTTCTTAGCAGCACACTTTGCAATGGAATCGATGTACTCGCCAAAATTCAGTTTGGATGGTGAGTTCAGGCCAAGAAGTTGCAGATGTTCAGTTATCGGCAAGAATACACCCTGGAAAGTTAGAGTCAGTTGGAAAGGACTCCGTTTTGCAGTGAATAAAAAAACCAGTGTTTGAGTAGCATAGAAAGTAGCAGATTAGTTTGCTCAACAAGGGATTCTCGACAATAGCAATAAATTATTTATCATTTATGACAAGACTGGATTTCATCATTCGTAGCTTTACAGTTGAGTGAGATATATCTGATGGTAGTTTAATCTGTATACCCGATAGTATTCCTCAATGTCTCAAGACTAAGGTCTTTGACCAGTGTGTGTTGCCAGTTATGACTTATGGAAGCGAGACGTGGTCTTTTACTATGGGTCTCATAAGAAGGCTCAAGGTCACCAAGCGAACAATGGAGAGAGCAATGCTTGGTATTTCCCTGCTCGATCGAATCAGAAATGATGAGATCCGCAGGAGAACTAAAACGTCCGACATCGCTTGAAGGATTCCTCAGTTGAAGTGGCAGTGAGGGGGCACATAGCGCGGAGAACCGATGGCCGTTGGGGCGGAAAGGTTCTCGAATGGTGATCGCAAACCGGACGACGTTCCGTGGGCAGGCCCCCTACAAGATGGACCGACGATCTGGTCAAGGTCGCGGGAAGCCGCTGGATGCGGGCAACGCAGGACCGATAAAGATAAAGGTCTCGAGACTTTTTGCCGTGTGAATATGCCATAATAATAAGTCTGCGGTTGTGACTGATTATTATCTTGTTCTTTTTTAAACAAATAATGAAATGTAGTAAATGAAGAGAAAATAAAATAAATAAATACACATGTGGGGAATATACGTTAATCAAACTGTAAATTTTTATAAAAGTTTAATATTATATTACGACATCATGATACGACACTAATTGTGATTCAAGTTATTTTAATAAATGACTAGCGGATCCTCGCGGTTTTACCCGCGTAGTACCCGTTTCCGTGGGAATATCGGGATAAAATATAGCCTGTCAGTCGGGAAAAATGTAGCTTTCTAATGGTGAAAGAATTTTTAAAATTGGTCCATTAGTTTCGGAGCCTATTCGATGCAAACAAACAAACAAACAATCAAATCTTTCCTCTTTATAATATTAGTATAGATTATTATTAAAAATCTTACAAAAAAATCTGTTTTACTAAGTAGGCATTGGGAATATTCCCGGAAACATTGGAAATTTACTGGGAATATTTCCGGGAAAATTGGAAACTTTCGCCATAGTAGTGATATTAAGTTTCGCATATTCATTTTGCTGTGTAATTTTGGCCAATGGAACGGTTAGCACAAAACAAAAAAAGATTGAATTACATTATAAGCAATTTTCCCCAATATTTCCACTTTTGGGAATATTGCCGGGAACGCTTCTGGGAATATTCCCAATGTTTCCAATATTTCCGGGAACGGCACATCACGAATCCTAACTGAGTCATGGCTTCCTTGTTTATCTAATCAAACCTTACCTATTTTAAATAACTACAATACTTTTTCAACTACACAACATCTTAACCAAGCCGACGGCGTGGTAGCCTATATTAAATCGAATATAACTTGTACCGTTGACGAAATAAGCTTGCAATTTGCCTCATGTTTACTAATCAAACTAGGGACTGACACAGCCATTCTATGTATTTACCGTTCGCCCTCTAACGATTTAGTCGATACCTTCTTAAATTCATTGTGCAACATCTTACAAACATTAACATCATATAAAAACGTTATCATCGTGGGTGATATAAATATCAACATTATTCCCCTTACAACCGACACACGAGCCCCTGATTATCTAAATACTTTGGCTTTCCATGGTGTCTTACCTGCCCATACATTGCCGACTCGTGGACCTAATTGCTTAGACCATGTTATGTTGAGAACTGTTTTACCTTCAAGTACTCTAGTTTTAGACTCTACCGCAACAGATCACTCACCCGTATTACTTTGTCTCCAAAATAATCAACCACGTATTAGCACAAAACAAACCTTCCGCAAAACTGACTATAACGGTGTTCGGAAAAGATCGACGTTTCTGAACGCATCTCTAATGTCACGTCAAATTGACATTAGCTGTCACTTGAAGTTGACAGTGACACTTGATTGGAATTCTTCTTGAGAAAATGTCGGATTAATTTTGCTGAATTTGTTAAAAATCGCTCGCGTTGAATGTGCCTGGCATATCGAGTTTGAATACATCTTAAATTATCTATGTGATCCCGTTTTGTACGACCAAGGTTTTGATGCCATCCTGATGAGTGGCCGGTCGCGATGCTTTGAAGGATAATCATCCACCACACGTGTTGTTGCAGGGGCAATATATATCTTGACAAAAGGCTCCTCCGTGTGTTATTGTGTATTTATTGTTGAAACGCCCAGTGTCTTGTGAACGCTGTTATTTGTGTTGTGAGTGAGGTGACTAATTGGTAAGGTCTGCAGAAGAAGACGGAGCCACAGGGGGGGCCCCCCTCTCCCCACGCTGCCCAGGGACTTTCTACAGCACAGACCACAGTATGTAAAATCACCTTACTTCACATTCTCTCCGCTGTGTATCGCAGTCCAATTGTTCAGTTACATCCCGGCTGAAACCAAGTTCTTGTCCGGAGTCTATATTAGTAATACCAGCTTCCACTGCGCTAGCTGACTCCGCGGTATAGGCAGGGGTGTACTGAACATTTCTTGGTAGCAAGAGCGTAGCTTGAAGGCCTGAGAGGCCCACGCCAAAAGTTTGTCTATTAATCAGTGCCGTTTGATGACCATCTGGTCCGGACTAGATTAATTTGTACTTGTAAATGGTAATTAACTTGCATTTGAAAAGTAAGGGGCATTCCTTTGTTATTGGTTCCATGTCTTGTAATTAATGTATTGAAGTCATGTATTGAAGTTCCAAATTGTAAACAGATGCCTTTCTTTGCTCATAATAATTATTATTCAGTTTTGTTAGCAAATTTGAGTTGTGAATATTGACAAGTTTGTTGCTAAAATAATAGCTAATAAAAGGTTAGCTAATAAGTTTGCACTCAATACTTAGTGAAACTTAAATGATTTGGGACATTGTTTACACATTGAAACTCATTGAAACTTGTGCTTTGAAATAATTAAAATTAACTTGTTGTTGTGTAACAGTATGTTGTGTTGATATCCAAGTGAATTTCAATAGTCAGTGATTTTGAGTGAATTTCAATAGTCAGTGAGTTTTGTTGTTTTCTGATAACCTCCAGATATTTAAGAGTTTGTGTCATTATAAATACTTTGTTGTTGTAATATTGGAATTTTGTGGTTATTAGTAACCTCCAAATATTGGAGATTTTTGTGTTATAGTGAATATTTTGAATTTGTTGTTTTTGTTGATAAATTTGTGACGTTACAATGACGGCCTCCTCTGCTAAAGCCAAAATACGTTCTGAGTTACGGTGGTTAGCTTCTGCGGTCGCGTTGTTGGATCGACCGGATAGAACGGAGGCCTTGTTGAACAGATACGTAGATCTGCCCATACGTTTGGCTGTTGTTGATGAGCAGTATGCCTTATTTTTGGAAAGGACTGTTGAGGCCGAGGTGGAAATGCGACAAGAAGTCGATTTGGATGTGGACCAGTGTTATGATTTTGCGGACAGAATTACCCAGGTGGCTCGACCTTTGCAAGTGGCAAGAGAGAATGAACCGAGCCCGTCCCCGGTCACATCTAAAAGTATGCCCCCTCTCTTTGCTAGATTGGCCCCCTTAGACTTAAGGCGTTTTGCTGGTCGTCTAGAGGACTGGGAGGGCTTTATTAATATTTTTGATAGTCTGGTACATGCCCGGGATGATTTGACCCAGGGCCAGAAGTTAGCTTATTTATTATCCGTGTTGGAAGGGGAGGCCCTTGAATCGGTTCAACATTTGGCCCCCTCGGATGAAAACTACCCTATTGCCAGGGATTTGATTGCCCGTCGGTACCAGAACGTACGACGTCTGGCGGACAACCATGTTGCCGCCATTTTGAATTTACCCCGCGTTGCCAGCGTGATGCACTTGAGAGTGGCTTTGTTGAATCCGCTGTTGGTTGCCTACAACGCATTGAAAAACTTAAAACTCCCAGTGGAGCAGTGGTCGTTTTTGTTACTGCACATTGTCCTGGGAAAGTTGCCGGACTCTGTTAAGGTCCGTTTTGAGCAGCAGTATGGTGGGGATAGTGCGACTTATCTGCCACCCTTCTCGGACCTCTTGACGTTCCTGGAAGGAGAAAGTAGACTGGCAGATAATTCCTCTCTGGCCGGTCCTATGGGACCCGAACGACCTGTGCCACAGAGTAGATCCCCCACCGGACCCCCCCGTAGGGGGCGTATGGCCCCTCGCGCGCCCGGCCGCTATGCCGCCGTCCAGGAGACCGCCCGCTGCTTGTACTGTCGGGAACCGGGTCACAGCACGACCCGTTGTGATAAGTTCCTCGACCAGCGCGTCCAAGGCCGTCGAGCGATCGCGCGACAACGGACATGGTGCTACTCGTGCTTGGGCCTGCACATGCAGCGCGAATGTACCCAAGCGCACCCATGCCGATTTTGTAAGGGCAACCACCATCCCCTCCTCTGCATGAACAGCCCAGAGGGCGGCGGAGCGCCGCAGCGCGTCGCTGCAGGATCACCGCGTATGGGTGGGGGTCTCGGACCCCCCGCGGTGTTTGCATCCCGCAGCAGTTCTAGTGGCCACCAGAGTGGCCCCAGACGCTCTCCGCCACGTTTGGACCCTCAAACGGGCGGGGGTCCCAGGGACCCCCCCATGGGAAACCGATCCCCAAGGATGGGGATGAGTTACGCGAGCGTTGCCGGAGGTCGTAGAGGCCCCCCGCGACGTTTTGAGCCTCGCACGGGCGGGGGTCCCACGGATCCCCCCATGGGAAATCGGTCCCCAACCAGGGGGTTCGATTTTGCGAGCGATGCGGGAGGTCGTAGAAGCCCCCCGCGACGTTTTGAGCCTCGCACGGGCGGGGGTCCCCGGGACCCCCCTTCTGAAAATCGGTCACCGTGCCCCCGCGACTATGGGGCGACGTACACGGTGGATGATAGGCACCGATTCTCGCCGCCGCTCGCCGAATACCCGCGTTTGGAGCGGCGCCCGCCCCGTCTTCAAGGGGCCGGGAGATATAACCCGCCTGATACCGGGCGAATTGGACGTAGGCAGTATGTGGGAGATTGGGACCCACTGGATCGCTATGAGCGACCCCCTTACCATGGGGGGACGTCTGGGGACCCCACATACTAGCAATCAACGTGTTTACGGTCGATTGTAGCCACCCCTCCAGAGACCGTTTTGTTGCCCACGGCCTCTGTGCTTGTCAGGGGATTGAATGGCGACCTTGTGGAAGTTCGCGCCTTGTTGGATTCCGGTGCTCAGGGGTGTGTTGTGTCATCTTGGTTAGTTAGGCGGTTGGGCCTCAAGGTGCACCCCCACACGGAAGGCGTGAGAGGTGTTGGCGATGTGAAAGTCCCCGGGTTGTTAGGGCATGTTGACTTCACATTTACATCACGTAATAAGTCCACGCCAGGCATTAAGACCTCGGCGATTGTGTTGGACACAGTTGTTGGCCGTCAACCTTCAGTTGACTTGGGACCGAGTATGTTGTCTTTGGTGTCTGATTCCCCACTCGCCGATCCAAATTTCTTCCGCCCAGGCCCGATTGATGCTCTCCTTGGAGCCGATGTCCTGGGGCGAGTCTTGTTGACGGGGAAGCGAGTTTTGCAGCCAGATGGCTTGGTAGCTCTGCAGACGACACTCGGTACAGTTGTGATGGGCCCTGCTCGCCGCGTTTTGGATTCCCTTGATGAGGATCGCGGTCTTGTTTTTAATGTGTCTCTCTCCGAAGTGGTGCAGAAGTTTTGGGAGGTTGAGGAACCTCCACCAGCCCCGCGGGTTGACCCAGTAGCGGATGAATGCGAGTTGTATTACCAGAATAACACTGGTCGCCTCCGCTCTGGTCGTTTGATCACCCGTCTCCCCTTTCGTGCCGGCCGACCTCCTCTGGGCGAATCCCGACCGCTAGCGGAACGTAGGCTAGTGGCGATGGAGCGTCGCATGAGCAAGGATCCGGTCTTCCGCCAGAAGTATGTTGAATTCATGCGGGAGTATGAGGAGTTAGGGCACATGTCCGTGAGCGATTTGGATTGGCGCTCCGTTGAGCACTTCTTTTTGCCGCACCACGCCGTTTTGAAATCCGGAAAGATTCGGGTGGTCTTTGACGGTTCGGCTCCCACCTCTACTGGAGCGTCCTTGAACCAGTGTCTGCATGTAGGTCCCAAGCTGCACACGGAGATCTCAGACATTTTGACCAACTTCCGGCGGCACCAAATTGTATTTATGACTGACATCCGGATGATGTTCAGACAAACGGTCATCCATCCCGAGGATAGGAGGTACCAATTGATTTTGTGGAGAGAGAGTCCTAGGGACCCCTTGTTGATTTATGAATTGAATACGAATACGTACGGTTTGGCTTCGAGCCCGTTTGTTGCGATTCGTTCTTTGTTGGAGTTGGCCGAGAAGGAGCGCTTGAGATACCCTCGCGCCTCCGCCATTTTGGCCAGTGACGTCTATGTGGATGACATTTGCACGGGCGCCTCATCTGTCTCAGAGGCGATTGTCCTGAGAGACGAACTCACCGCCCTTTTGAAGTCGGGAGGTTACGAGTTGAGGAAATGGATATCCAACTCGCCTGATGTACTGGTAGGTTTGCCCGAAGAGCACCAGCAGGACCCCCACCTATTCGAAAATGTTGATAATCCCCATGTGGTGACCGTCCTTGGCGTACAGTACAAACCGGTCTCTGACACTTTCACTTATTGTGTGGATTTACGACCACCGAAAGTCTGGACCAAGCGTTTAGTATTGTCTACTGTCGCACGTACCTTTGACCCCAATGGGTGGATTTGCCCCGTGCTGTTTATGGCCAAGTGTTTCTTGCAACGGTTATGGGCTTCGGGTGTGTCGTGGGATGAACCCCTCTCGGACGAGTTACTCCGAGATTGGTCGAGCTTCGTTTCATCCCTCCCCGAGATTAATGAAGTGCATTTGCCGAGGCTATTCCTCCCTTCTGAAAATTGTAAAGTTACTCTTCACGGCTTTTCCGATGCCTCCGAACGTGGATTTGCTGCGGCCGTGTACCTCCGCACCGTTACGGTTGACGGAGTTGTTGCTGTGCATCTGGTGATAGCGAAAAGCAAAGTCGCTCCCCTTCGGACTCGTCATACGATCCCGAGGTTGGAATTGTGTGGAGCTGCCCTCCTAATGCGTTTGTTGAACCACGTATGGCTCACATTAGGTCGATCTATTAAGATACAAGAGGTTTATGCTTGGACGGACAGTCAGGTCGTCCTTTGTTGGTTGAAGGCTCCGGCGCACACCTTGGACGTGTTTGTGGCCAATCGAGTGTCGCAGATTTGTAATTCCGACATCGAGTTGATTTGGAGACACGTGCCGGGAACCATGAATCCCGCGGATTGTGCGTCTCGGGGTTGTGTAGCCCCAACCCTAATTAACCACCCCCTCTGGTGGGGTCCACAGTGGTTGATGCGGCCTGAGTCGGAGTGGCCGCCCTCTCCAGCGTTGTCGAACGTAGCCGTTCCTGATATGCGGGCATGCGTCCTGGAGACTAACCCCGCCGGGGAAAAGGATTTGTTGTTGGATCGGTACAGCTCCTTACAGAAGCTGCTTGGTGTTACCGCTTGGATCAGACGTTTTGTGTACAATTGCAGAAACCCACGCGCGAGGCGTGATTCGTCGGTTCTCACTCCGGACGAGCGTAGGGACGCGCTCTTGTTTTGGGTCCGGAGAGTACAAGCTGATAGTTTTGAGTCCGAGATTGAAATTTTGCGTTTAGGCCGTCGCAAGTTGAAGGGCGCGGTATCGCGATTGAATCCCTTCCTGGACGAGAGTGGGCTTTTGCGAGTCGGCGGAAGACTTCGAAATGCGAACCTGCCGTATGGAGCTCGTCACCCCCTTTTGTTACCTAAAGCCGGACATTTGACTCAACTGATAATAACAGATCGCCATGTGAATGCACAACATGCTGGCTGTAATGCTTTGTTGGCCAGTTTGCAGCGTGAATTTTGGATTTTGTCTGCTCGTCGAGCCATTCGCACTGTGGTTTTCCGTTGCCTGCCTTGTTATCGATTGAAGGCCGCGACCATGCAGCCCCAGATGGGTGATTTGCCTGCTGATCGCGTCACGGAATGTAGAGCTTTTGCCGGAGTCGCCACCGACTTCGCCGGTCCCTTTACTGTAAAGGCTTCGAGACTGCGTAATGCTAAAACCTATAAGGCGTACTTGTGCGTGTTTGTGTGTTTGTCCACCAAGGCTGTCCATTTGGAAATTGTCTCGGAATTGTCTACCGAAGCCTTTGTCGCCGCCTTGAGCAGATTTGTTTCCCGTAGAGGACTGCCGTCATTGATACGTTCCGATTGTGGTACTAATTATAAGGGAACGTGTAATTATCTTAAGGAAGTAGTTAAGTTTTTTGTTGATAATAAAATAGACATTGGAACCACCCTCTCCCGGCGTGGGATAATCTGGAAGTTTAGCCCTCCAGCTTGTCCGACCTGGGGAGGAATTTTTGAAGCTTGTGTAAAGGCTGCCAAGACACACTTGCGTCGCGTGATTGGAGAAACTATTCTCACGTTTGAGGAACTTGATACGGTATTTTGTAAAATTGAGGCCGTCCTCAACTCGCGACCCTTGTGCCCGTTGTCTTCGGACCCGAATGACCTGGAAGCGTTGACCCCAGGTCATTTCTTGATCGGACAGCCCCTTTTGGCTTTGCCTGAATATCCGATTCAGGATGTAGGATCCCATCGTTTGTCGCGATACCAACTTTTGAAACAGATGTCCCAAAACTTCTGGGCACGTTGGTCGATGGAGTATTTGCATATCCTACAACAGCGCGTGAAGTGGACAGATAAAACCACCCCACCCCAGACTGGCGACCTCGTGTTGATTAAGGATGCTAACCTGCCGCCCCTATGTTGGCGAAGGGGGCGCATTGTTAAACTCTACCCCGGAACTGACGGAGTTCCTCGTTTTGCTGAGGTTTTGGTTCGAGATTCGGTTTTGAAGAGAGCAGTTAGTGGGCTCTCCCGATTACCCGTAGATTGACGTACCGTTCTTAACGGTCCGGGGCGGGGGGATGTTCGGAAAAGATCGACGTTTCTGAACGCATCTCTAATGTCACGTCAAATTGACATTAGCTGTCACTTGAAGTTGACAGTGACACTTGATTGGAATTCTTCTTGAGAAAATGTCGGATTAATTTTGCTGAATTTGTTAAAAATCGCTCGCGTTGAATGTGCCTGGCATATCGAGTTTGAATACATCTTAAATTATCTATGTGATCCCGTTTTGTACGACCAAGGTTTTGATGCCATCCTGATGAGTGGCCGGTCGCGATGCTTTGAAGGATAATCATCCACCACACGTGTTGTTGCAGGGGCAATATATATCTTGACAAAAGGCTCCTCCGTGTGTTATTGTGTATTTATTGTTGAAACGCCCAGTGTCTTGTGAACGCTGTTATTTGTGTTGTGAGTGAGGTGACTAATTGGTAAGGTCTGCAGAAGAAGACGGAGCCACAGGGGGGGCCCCCCTCTCCCCACGCTGCCCAGGGACTTTCTACAGCACAGACCACAGTATGTAAAATCACCTTACTTCACATTCTCTCCGCTGTGTATCGCAGTCCAATTGTTCAGTTACATCCCGGCTGAAACCAAGTTCTTGTCCGGAGTCTATATTAGTAATACCAGCTTCCACTGCGCTAGCTGACTCCGCGGTATAGGCAGGGGTGTACTGAACAAACGGTTTAGACCAATCAATCACCAACCTGGATTTTTCTCCTGTTTATAATATCGATGACCCAAACCGTGCGACAGACCTCCTTATACAGATGTTGAGTACAGTCATAACAGAAAATACTACCGTTACATGCTTATCCCGTCAAAAACGCACGATTAAACCATGGATTACACCTGGAGTTTTGCGATGTATTCGTAATAGGGATGCCATGCATCGAAAATTAAAAAAGAATCCAGAAAATACTATTCTTATGGTAACATATGTTAGATACCGTAAATTCTGTACGAAATTACTAAAAAATCTAAAAAAGCAATATGACAAAAACGAACTCATTAAAGCAGGGAATAATTCGAAATTGATCTGGCAAGTCGTTAGACGCATAACCTACACAACACCAATAAAGCAACCATCATCTGAGCTCCTACAATGTGGTACTACGCCAACTGAATCGGTCAACATTACTAATTCTTTTTTCGCAACTGTTGGAAGGGACCTAGCGAACAAAATAACCAAGAACAGAAATCTAACGGCATTGACTAATCAACACAAGCCCCCTGAAATACTATCATGTCCTCAGTCATTTGTTCTTTTGGACACAGATGAAGATGAAGTTCATAGCTCTATACATTCTCTAAAATCGGATACTGCAATGGGTTGGGATAATATCTCATCTAATTTTCTTAAAAGATACTCTACACCCCTTAAAGCCCCTTTAACACATATTTTTAACAACTGTTTCCGTCTTGGGGTTTTCCCCAGTGCATTTAAAAAGGCTACAATTCATCCTATATTTAAGAGTGGCGATAGGAACTCACCTGAAAACTACAGGCCGATTGTAATTCTCACTTCTCTTTCAAAGGTGCTAGAACGTCTCATAAATACGCGATTAGTTAGTGTTACCGTCGCTCTATTAAGATGCGCACGATAACATTTCAATATAAATTTATCGGAATTAAAAAGACTTTAAACTGTTGCAATAAAATTCACACCTTTTTTCCATCTGACATGTTTATTTATATTCGTTGTTATGGTAATGAATGACAAATAGTAATACTTCAAAAATAATTTAAATAGAAAAAGTATAAGGTTGCAGAAAAGAGTCCGCAACATATCTCCCCGGCAATGCGGCTAAGCGCATTCAGGTGCAGTCGGAAGACGGACGATTTTAACTGCAGGTCGCCGCAACACCCCGCCTGCTGTGCGCACGTCAGCAACTCGGACGCGCCCGCCCGGATGATGCGGTTCATTTTCACGCCACAATAATCCCACTTCCCATCTCTTGCCAACTTCAGCTCTTCTAGCTGTACGTTGCCGTTGGAGGATCTCGAGTGCTCTTTCATCTTCTTTACTCTGCTTCATCTTGTTCGTTACTCCAAGGCAATCGATTTTGAAATAGTCAATGATCAAGTCATCCATCTTTTCTTCGGCATGTCCGACGAAATGGACAGTGTTGTGGCATGGTTGAGAAAACCCATGAATAACCCAACCGAGGGCTGTCAAGGAGGCCACGGGTTCATTTCTTTTGCCATGACGGGTCTCCCTGGATACTATCGCATGCCAGTTGTCTTGTCCCACGAGCAGTTCAGGGACCGCATGTTCGTAGCAAAGTCCCGTGCTCGGTAGATCTTGCAGGTGGGTGTATTTGTCCATGTCTGCTACCGTCTGTGGTCCAATCGGCAGCCGTCTAACTGTCCGAACACCATAGAGTTCTAATGGTATGTTGGACGGTCCCATGATCTGGACATCGACATTTTCAGATTCTGGTTCTTGAGTAATAGCGTTTATGCCAGCTAAGGTCAACGGGTCACTGGTTCCTTGAAGTCCGATTTCAGAAGCAAGTTCTCTCTTCATTAAGGTCAAAGTGCTCCCTCCGTCTAAAAGTGCGTAAGTTTGTTTTGAATACGTATGTCCTCGTACTTCTACCGGTATTATTTTCAATAAAACTTGAGATCTACGGTTGGTTCCGCTGCATGCCGTAATCTCGTTCAGTGGTTTCGCAGCTATCGGTTCTGGGGTCTCTTGACTATCGGAAGTCGATGGATTGATGCAGGCTGACGTTTCTGGTCGTCGACACGTCGAAGAGTGGAGCAATCGGTTGTGCGACATACGACAACCGTCGACGCCGCAAGGTCGGGCCCTGCAGTTCTCCCTACGATGTCTCGACTTCAGGCATTTGAAGCAAAGTCTGGCTTCTTGCGCCCGTTTCCATCGATCGTCATTTGTGAGACGTAAGAACTGGTCGCAGTCCTTAAGGTGCAGGTGTGTTGTCGATTTGCAGTGAGGACAGTTCGTTTCAGAGGGTTCATTGTTCTGGTTCGCAGCGTAACAGTGTTCTTGGTCGTCATCTTCAATTTCTGCAAAGTGGGTTCTATTCGGATAGTTCGGTTTCAGTGAAGTTCGGGTCGGCTCGTGTAACCAGTATTTCGATGCAGATTGGGCTTCTTTCTTCAAAAAATCGGATAGCTTCACAAGTTCAGGTTCGTCGCTGTGTTCGTGTTCTACAGCGTATGAAATCCATCTAGATTTTAGGTGAGGAATTTTCTGCTTCAATGTTCGTAGTAGTTCGGTGTTCAGAAGATGATGCGGTTTGTTCAAAGCCTTGATCGTGGAAATGCAGTTGCGTACTTTACAGGCAAATTTGCTTAGCTGTTCCGTGTTGTCCATCAGCCTAGGAAGGTCTTTGAGCGCTTGTATCTCCTCTTGCAAGATCAAATCAGGAAGGCCAAATCGTAGTTCGAGGGCTTCCATTATTTCGCTGGGTGGAACGTGAGTGTCTAGTAGCGAGGCAACAGTTATGCGAGCTTCTCCTTTCAGGCAACGACGAAGTTTGGATATGAGTTCATTGTGGGTCACAGTAGCTTGAATTTCCATGACGGCAGCTTTAAATGATAGCCATTCATTTACGCTTCCATTGTAAAATGGTAATTCTTTGGGTTCAGATGGTCGCCTTAGATTCGCAATTTCTCGTGCTAAGAGCTGAATGTCACTTGGTTCGGGGTGTGCGCGTTCATTCCTCATTTCATATCTTGGCTTAGTTCTTTGCACGGGATAAGCAATGCGTACCTCTGGTTCTAATGGTGGGTTCGGGGGATCGACGCTGGGTTCTTCTTGTTCATGTGGATGAAACTCGGTTGACAGCCATTCCTGAACGTGACTGTGATTTGAGCGGCTAGATCCAGAGCGGTGGCTTCCGCTATTCAAGCGTGCGAGTTCGACTTCAAGTTCTTTTTGTATTAGGTCTCGTTCCGTATTAAGTTCTATTTCTGCCTTTTTTCTCGTGGCTTCGGCTAACTTTCTGGCCGCCGTTAGTTCGGCCTCTTTGGCTCTAAGTACAACGCTACTCGCGTTGGAGCGGACAGTGCGGTGACTTACGGAATTGTTTTCGCTTCGAGATTTTGTATTAGCCGATACGGGTACGGGTTTGGCAGAAGCAGGGGTCGATGTCGGTAGTTCGGGTTGTGCTGGTTCGGGGATCGGATCTATCGAGTTCTTGGCGTAAAGCCGTGTGACCGGCCGCGACATGGTTCGGTTCGGGTTCTTATGTCGGGCGGTCGGAGGCACTGGATCATCCGGCTCGAAGGACCACTATGTTACCGTCGCTCTATTAAGATGCGCACGATAACATTTCAATATAAATTTATCGGAATTAAAAAGACTTTAAACTGTTGCAATAAAATTCACACCTTTTTTCCATCTGACATGTTTATTTATATTCGTTGTTATGGTAATGAATGACAAATAGTAATACTTCAAAAATAATTTAAATAGAAAAAGTATAAGGTTGCAGAAAAGAGTCCGCAACAGTTAGTTATCTGGAAGCCAATAATTTTTTGTCGCCAAACCAATTTGGTTTCAGACGCAAAAAGTCAACTTCTGATGCCGTTCTAGAACTCATTAACTATATTGTCGATAATATGAACAATCGAAAGAAAGTAACATCTATCTTCATCGACCTGAAGAAGGCCTTTGGCACGGTTCCCATCCCTACCTTATTACACAAACTCAATACATTTGGTATCCGAGGGATCCAGCATGAGTTGTTTAGTAGCTATCTGTTGGACAGACGTCAAAGAGTAAAAATCAATGATTATTACAGTGAGTACGTCTCTACAACCCACGGAATTCCACAGGGAAGTATTTTGGGCCCCACCCTCTTTCTCGTGTTCATCAACGACCTCTGTAATTTAGACCTCACTTGCGGCAAAATCACATCCTTCGCAGACGATACCGTTCTATCCTTTACGGGTAAAAACTGGCCCGATACGATGGTTTCTGCCCAAGAAGGGTTTAATAAAGTCAACTCGTGGCTAATTTCCAATACCCTAACCTTAAATGCAGCTAAATCTAATCTTATAACGTTCTCTATCAGTAACAACACACAACCAAATCCAACGCCAAGCGTAATAGCTCATATTTGTCCTAATCCTAACTCAAATACTTGCCCCTGCCCACATATAATTTCTACCTCATCCATAAAATACCTTGGAGTAATCATTGATCAAAATTTGAATTTTAAACAACACATTGACATCCTGACTACTAGAGTCAGAAAATTAATTTACATGTTTAGAAAACTTCGTCATGTTGCTTCACCAGCGGTTATCAAAACGACTTACTATGCATTGTGCCAGAGTATCCTAAGTTATTGTATTACCGCATGGGGGGGGGACATTTAAAACTGACATCCTTCTGTTGGAAAGAGCACAACGCGCGATTTTAAAAGTAAGCACTTTCCGACCATTTTCTTTTCCAACTGAAGAACTGTACTCGGCCTGTAAAGTGTTAACCGTTCGCCAGCTTTATATACTCAATACTCTTCTGTACACACATGCTAGAACACCATATAAACATTCCACTAAAAGAAATAAAAGCCGTGTATGTCACACCCCTAAACTAAATTTCTCTTTTACGAAAAGGTTTATCATTTTCCTCGGACCGTATCTTTATAATAAAATAAATAAAATACTGTTGCATCACGAACATCCGTTACCAAAATGTAAGAGAATAATTTATGACTGGCTCTCTGGAAGACCATACGAAGAAACTGAAGCTCTGCTGGAAGTGGTTTCATAAGCATAAAACACCATACAAACACACGCACGCTCTCACACACTCACATACACACACTCACACACACATACACACACACACACAAACACAAACTTACACTCGCATACATACAATCACACTCACAGAATCACTCACGTACATAAACCCAATCAATCCTTAGTGCAATAAGGTTACTTGTTGATTGTATTTATTTATAATTAAAACTACAATTTTACATTAAGTTAAAACTTTTATTAGATTAAGTAAATTCTATATAATATCTGTTAACATAAAATGCTTTCGTTGTCCATTTAAATGAATTAGCTATGTAACATTTTAAGGTTTTTTGTAGCGAAGGGGCTGAATCCCTAAGCACAGGTTATTTTCATAACCAATTTAGGGTCAGTGGTAACACTTCTCCTTGAAAATGAAATATTACGTCAATATTATTGTAAACTTGAAGACTAATCCTTTATAAAAGCCTGCTTATTGTAAAGTTATTGTAATTTTATGGTCAATGAATAAATTTATTATTTATTTATTTATTTATTTATTTATTATCTTCGAACATTCGTGGTGCTTCCTTAATACCTAACAAAGTGCTACCTAACATAATCTAAACAATATACGAACAACTTTGTACTAGGCAAAAATTTGATCAGAGACGCTACAGTTCTTGGACTTTTTCTTTTATTTTACCACAACAATAATGTAAACTGTAACTATAGTATAACATAAATTAAACTTACCTGTCTCATAATATCATAATATCATTTGTTACCATGCCAAGCAATGTTTACAATTTTGTGAACAAGCTACATTAATGTCTTGTGTCACATTTCATATTTAATTAAGTACCTACCTATGCTTATTGCTGTATTTTATATTGGTGTTTTAATAAGGTGTTGGTGTTTTATAACATTACTGATTGATATTGTTTGTGTGCGTAGTGTATGTGTACCCAGCAGGAAAATTTGTGTGGTACATTTTAAATAGCTTTTTTCTTTTTATGTGTACCATCTAATATTTTAATTGTTTTTATTATTTGCTGACAATCGGTAACAATAAAATTGTTTGTAAAAATAACATTATAGTGGTTAAAATTTAAATTAATACTTAAACAATTTACTTTTGCTTTGAATGATTTAACACAATATCTTTTGTTTTGTGCTTTTATTACTAAAATATTTGGTTTAATTTGTTTTAAATAATTGGTTTGGTTTGTGCTATTGTGCTTAACCATGTCTGCTGAGGAAGAGCTAAAGCAACAGATCGCTGTACTCCAAGAGCAACTTGCTAGCATGAATGCAACGCCTAACGTTGGGGCTGTGTCTGTCAAACTTTCTTCTTTTTGGCCGGACAAACCACATCTCTGGTTTGCACAAGCGGAGGCACAATTTGAAATAGCCGGAATAACAAAGGATGGGACTAAATATGGACATATACTGTCAGTCTTGGATGCTAGGTTAGCTGATGAGGTTGAGGACATTATCGCTAACCCTCCTAGTGACGGAAAATATGAAAATTTTAAAAATGAACTCATAAAAAGGTTTTCCATTTCCAGAGAGCAGCGTATTCGCCAGTTACTCGGTGAGCAGCAAATCGGTGACCGCAAGCCGTCTTCCTTCCTGCGGCACCTACGCTCGTTGGCAGGGAAGAGTGATGAGAGCATCGTCCGCGAACTGTGGATGCGGAGCCTGCCTCAGGAGGTCCAGTGGATCCTGATGGCCCAGATGGACCTGCCCTTGGACAAGGTAGCTGACTTGGCTGATGCTATTGTGGATGCATCCCCGGGTAAGTCAGTTAACGCTACTTATTTCAGTGCGACACCGGACTTTGACCGCATTTTAAAATGCATGGAAGATCTTACCAAAAGGGTTGATGCTTTAAGTAAGGACAGCGCACGCTCCCGCTCTAGATCCTCCACAAACACTCGTTCCCGGTCAAGGTCATCTTCGCACCAGAGGAAAGATATGTGCTGGTACCACAACCGTTTTGGCACAAAGGCAGTGAAGTGCATCACGCCTTGCAGTTGGCAACCGGACCAACCGGGAAACGCCGCCAGCAATAAGTAGCGGCGGCGTCTGATTGCGATAACACGAGCCGCCGTCTGTTCATAACTGATACCGGGTCAGGTAATCGATTCTTAATCGACACTGGGTCGGACCTTTGTTGTTTCCCGCGCCGATTGCTCCGTGGCTGCTACAATGCCACTAGTTTTGACGTTCGCGCCGCTAACGGGAGCGCCATAAGAACTTACGGCACTATTTCACTTAACCTACATCTGGGTCTCCGACGGGATTTTAGATGGAATTTTATCATCGCGGACGTGAGCACAGCAATTATCGGGTCAGATTTTCTGGCATATTATAATCTGCTACCCGACTGCTATAACCGCCGCCTGATTGATGGCACCACAAAACTCTCTGTGCTTGCCTCTGTGGCATCTATCACACAAGCTAGTGTCAAAGTGTAATTCCCCTTTCTCTGTAATACTACAGGATTTCCATGACATCACGAGACCTCCAGGACTCCCGCGGGTTGTCAAGCATGCAACCATGCACCACATCCTCACGACAGAAGGTCCTCCTGTTTCGAGCCGCCCTCGTCGCCTTGCACCGCAGAAACTGCTGGTCGCGAAAGCCGTCTTCGAGGACATGGTTCGTTGTGGTACCGCCCGCCCTTCCAAAAGTCCATGGTCTTCTCCACTACAGATGGTCCCCAAGGACAGACATTTGGAAGTACCAGCCTGTCCTCAGGATCGCTGGAGGCCATGCGGCGATTATAGAGGTGTAAATGCTCGAACAATACCCGACTGTTATCCAGTGCGCCACATCGGTGACGTTGAAGCAACTTGGCTGGCTGTTCCATCTTCAGCAAGATAGACCTCGTCAAAGCGTACCAACAAATACCGGTCGCGCCAGAGGACATTTGCAAAACTGCAATAATAACCCCTTTTGGGCTCTTCAAGTTCCCGTTCATGTCCTTTGGTTTGCGGAACGCTGGGCAATCTTTCCAAAGGTTCATTGACGAGGTCACGATGGGCCTACCCTTTTGCTTTCCGTACGTTGATGACATCCTGGTTTTCTCCAGATCGCCTGAGGAACACGCAGAACATCTTCGCGCCCTTTTTAAGCGCCTCTCCGAGTACGGTGTTGTAATCAACCCGTCCAAATGCCAGCTTGGCGTACATGAGATCACGTTCCTCGGCTACAGAATCGACCAGTCTGGTATTTGCCCTCCGCCCGAACGCATAGAAGCCCTGCAAGACTTCCCACTGCCGAAGACCATCGAAGGCCTTCGCAGATTTTTAGAAATGGTCAATTTTTACCGACGTTTCCTACCAAATGCAGCGGAACTTCAAGCCCCTCTCATTGACTGCTATGCGTCTACTCAATTGAAAGGAGCGAAACCAGTTCCATGGACACCAGAGCTTGAGTTAGCATTCCAGAAGTGTAAGGACCACCTCGCAAACGCGACTCTCTTGGCTCACCCAATACCGGATGCCAAGCTCGGCCTCTTCACTGACGCTTCCTCGACCCATGTTGGCGCTTGCTTACAACAGCAGGTTGACAGCACCTGGCAACCCCTCGCTTTCTTCAGTAAGAAACTTACCTGGCCTGCGTACCACAGAGAACTGCTGGGAGTCTATGCTGCTGTCCAACACTTTCGCCACCTCTTGGAAGCACAGCGTGTCACAATTTTCACCGATCATAAGCCCTTGATTTATGCTTTTTCCCAGAAGCGAGAAAAGCTGCCTCCTGTCCAACTGAACCAACTTTCGTTCATCACCCAGTTCACAACGGACATCGTCCATGTTAGTGGGAAGGACAACGTCGTCGCTGACGCCATGTCGCGCATAGAGGCCATCCGTCTCGATGAGAACTTCGCCGCCCTCGCCGCAGAACAGGCGACCGACGAGGAACTCCGCAAGGCGCAAACTAGCTCGTCCCTAAAATTAAGCGCACCTTCATTTCAAAGGCACTCGAGACTGCGTCCCACGTATTTTTGAGAGACGACACTGTTCGGCCTGCACTGAAGCCTCCCTACAGGGGTCCATACCCGGTCGTTTCCAGGACAGACAAAACTGTTACCATCACCGTGGGTGATAAAAATACCCAGGTGAGCCTTGACAGAGTAAAACCGGCGTTTATCTTCGACAGCCCAACCCCATCGGCATACCGTGCTCCAATCGCTAACTTACCTGCGACACCTAGCCCAAGTTCAGCTGTTCCGGTTGTGCCCGACGACGCCCCGAACGCGCCTCAAGCTGCGCCTGTTCCTGTGACCGCAACCCCAACTCAACCGCAGCAATACACGACACGCTCAGGTCGTAATGTTCGCTTCAAAGCCCGTCTCGATCTGTAGTTTTAGCTCACCCACCGTCCATTTATGTTGTAATATCAATTTTTGGTGGTATAGAGAAATTGGGGTACCCGTTAGAGAATTTGGGGGACCCGTTAGAATCTCACTGGAATCAACCCTAGTAAGTTGTTCTCGACTCGGCTAACTCAAACTACACTTAGGGTCGTAGGTAGGCGTAGCTCAGACATCTGGGGTTATAATTAACCTTGGGCGCCGTTGATATTAATCACAAATGCAAGTTACTAAAATTATTAAACTTGTAAATAGAAGTGCTGAAATATCTAAAAATGTATTTAAAAAAAACCCCAGATCGAAACAAAGTGAACTCAATGAAAACTCAGGCTTGATGCATTATTAAACCTTTAATCGGTGCAGATACAATTAGTACAAAACCAATATAATGGTATTAATGGTAATAAAATAAATTATAATTACTTAACTAGGATACGACACATAATTGTCGTTTGACTTAAAATGTTATATGTGTAACATCACTCTTATCAGTGGTATGATACCTTTATTAAGGGGATAGCCCAAGGCCCCGACGGACCCACTCAACGGCAAAGTGGCTAGCCGCAGGCGAACCCGTCCGGAGCGGTCACCCCCAGCTAGGCACTCTCACAGGTAAATGAGACCCGTCGTGTCCGTGGTATATCCCATACAAATAAACACAACACATTCTCATTACACATATATATAAATGTCTCTAAGTTGAGTTAAAATAAACTAGGGGTAATACATGCGGCACAGGTAGATGAACATTGCCATACGAACATGAACGGGTTATATATATGGCATTTATGTTAAAAAATTGGACAGCGGCATGGCTTAACAATACTTTAGGATTCCGCGGGTTACCTCAATAAGTCCCTGAGTTTTGCTGAATTGGCAAATCAGGTCAACAAACTTGAAACACCCAATGACCATTACATTCCGGATAAGCGTGCGGGTGGACCATCAACCTCACACGGCGCACATAATATTCCACGTCACAGCTGTGGACACATCGAGCTCCCTGCTACAGGTGGGGTATGGAGCCCTAAACGGGCATAATTTCGTGACGTTAATCACGCCATTAGGCCAGCGACATGGTTACCCATCCCGCGTGCAAACCTCGCACAAAGGCGCATTCACCTGAAGAACTCCATCGCGATAAAATTAATTACAGATCTCCGATTGCCCTTCCATTCCGGTAGATCAAGCAAAGTGCCACACAAGCCATGACGAATCACTTTCACCGGCGTGTTCCGTCTCACGACTCGTGCCAAAACACAAGTCCGTCGCTTCTAAAAAGACGAAATCTCTTTGGCAGAACGCAACAAAGATAAAACATTAAAAAGAAATTGGCCATCAAATTGGCTATGATCAAGCTAATACAAAGATAACAAAAATACTTCACATGAATTTAAAAGCTCCGCATTTATTAAAATGTTTTCTAATAATAAAAGAAAATTACAAGTTCGACCAGGCATCTCTGTTCTCGCCAGACGGAACTCTGGTCTGTGCGGGTCAATGCAACTGTCAACCGCCCGCCAAACGTCAACTGTCATTGTCACACGTCAGACAGCTATCAAGTGACGTTATGAAAACAAAACAACCTCGTCAACATAATTCTATTGGAGAGATGTTTGCACTTTAATCAAAGTGAAGTGAATAAATTAGAGCTCAATATCAATCAATACGGAAAGGATTCTGTGACAATTAGTGTGTATAAACAAGGATCGCTATGCGAAACCAGGCGAAAAGGTAAAACTTCCATTCTCAAAAAAATACGGTGTTACAGTACCGTCTTCGCTGGGAAAGAAAAATTTTATTCAAAATGAACATTTTGAATAAAATTTTTCGTCGAGAGAAACGACAAAATCTAATATTACTACATGCCCTAAACCAAACAAATCCTACTTCTATTTGTTGCCAGGCATCAGCCACCTCAGGGCTCCAAAACTTGAATAACAAAGTTTGAGTCTATTCAGGGAACATTAAATAACTCGCACGAGTTCATGCGAACAAAGGGGAGCACCATCTCGGCAACTACAATCCCATGAAGGAGAGAGCTCAACCCGAGCTCAACCCTAAACTGGTACCAAACACCTAGTTGGCCAAACAATAACAAAAAAAAATTACTATAACGAAAGAAATCAATTCAATTTCCTGTTTATATATATTTCAGTCTCCTGAAACAATTACAGGTTTATTATAACAAAATATATATGCATTTAGCGCTGGCTAATTGCCTTTAATTTTAATTAAATTATATTAATCTATTTAATGGGATATTTAATTTGATACACCTTGTTAACATATTTCAGTTTTCAGAAATAGACCTAGTTAGCCAAACAATAACAAAAAAAAATTTACTATAACGAAAGAAATCAATTCAATTTCCTGTTTATATATATTTCAGTCTCCTGAAACAATTACAGGTTTATTATAACAAAATATATATGCATTTAGCGCTGGCTAATTGCCTTTAATTTTAATTAAATTATATTAATCTATTTAATGGGATATTTAATTTGATACACCTTGTTAACATATTTCAGTTTTCAGAAATAGTAACAGGTTTAAAAGAATTAATCAACGCAATTCTAAAAAAAAATTTATCGTATTGGTAAATTGTATTTAATTTAATATATATGTGTAATTCACCTAAACAACTAAAGGTGGTGTATTACTAAGCGAGTAAGTAATTATTAAGGTGAGGAGTGGAACATCCATAAATCCTCTTAACACCTAAAAACAATCAACAACACACCATTACGACAATCTTAAGACTTGCGTAATACAAATGTTACCATCCTTGGCATCCTTTGGGGTCTACCCAAATGCAGCAAGGCCTACGGATGTAACACAAAAGAAAAAAAACAATAAAACTAACAGGCAGCTACTTAATAACCTAATCATGCTTCTAACCTAAAAACACTGTGCACAAGGTAACACAATGGCAGACTCGAGATCCAGAAATACTCTGAAGATACTTCAAGCGCCTTCATTGTGACCCCGCACAACAACACCTCGGACGTCAAACGAACCAAGAGGCTCCCCATCCCTACTCTCCAAAGAAGTCACCACGTTACCCGATCGCATATCCCTCACACAATTTACAAATTTGGGAGGTAATTTAGCAGAAAAACATTCGGGTAAACCGAAGGCGTGATTATCAGGATGGACAGTAACAGTCTGGCCGTCAAAATGTCGATCCGAGTTAAAAGTCAAATCCAGTACTGTATCCGAGACACTATTAATTTCACGAGCCCTAACAGAATCAACAGAGGAAACACTCGCTAAAACATCAGGGGCGAGGTTAAAAGACCTCCAAAAGTTGATTCCAAAATGGACCGGAAGAGTAATCTTCGGTTGAACATAAAACTTTATTATTTTAGTTTCATTTTTATAATCAATGGGAACATCCATATAATGTCGACAAAAATACTCGGAGCCATTAGCAACTTTAATATAACGAGGTTTATTAAAAGCTCTCAATGGTATTCCGAGTTTAACCAAACGTTCATGGGCATTATTACCGAGCAAAGAGCAACCCGCACCACTATCAAGTAATCCACTGACGGGAACACCATAGACCTTAACAATAACAAATGGTCTATCGTCTCCCAAACTAGGCTCAAAAGGGGTCTCTCTGCTAATATTATTCAGAGAAACTAAACCACCTAGTTTATTTTTCCGTTTACAATCCGGACAATCAGTGGATTTAAAATCAGGCTTACCGCATTTAAAACATAATAGCGGCCGAGGAGCCTTACAAAAATAAGTGGGGTGCTCATTGTTTTTGCATATAAAACAGTATGAAGAGCCCTTAGAACTGGAGTGCTGAACAGACGAAACCGGAAGCTTCTTATCAAAATTATTATTATTCACTTCCGTATTATTAAATTTAGTCGACGGTTTATAAACAAAATCCGGAGCAACAACAAGTTTATTAAAAGATGGTTCTGAAAACCCTTCCCTCTGAATGTTACCCAATTCAATCCGTTTCCCTACTTCCTTCAGGTGGTCAATAGATCGGACGTCGACCAGCAACAATTCGCGGTTGTACTCAGGACGTATATTACGCAACACAATCTTTAGTTTCTCCGCGTCCGATAATTCGAAACTTAAACGCGACATCATTCCCAAAATGGTGGATAAAAATACTATTAAAGACTCGTGCTTAGCCTGAGTGCGTGACCTAATCTCCTCCAGAAGTCGATCATCAAAATCAGGAAGATCAAAATCGGATTTTAACGCCGAAACCAACTCATCATAGCATTGGAACTTGCACTTACTTGCTCGATACCAATAAAGAGCAGGGCCCTCGATCAAATCAGGGAACCCGGTGAACACATCCTCCTTAGGTATACTCCTAGCAACGCACAGCTCCTCCAATCTAGACAAGAAAGCACGAACACACGTAAAACCGTTAAATTTTAAATTGAGGGAACACAAGTTATAAGATTTCTCCGGTTTATAAATCACCGTTCGACCATAAGAGCGGGGAGAGCTATCTTCAGTTTCAGATTCCGAAGAATCGTCATTTAATGTGATGTAATTAATAAGCTTCCCCTGTAACACAAAAAGTTCCTCCGGAGGATTAGCAATTCTAGAGATCCTCGAAAGGATATAATGAGCGCGTCCAATAAGGCGTGAACATGTAGCATCCGTAATATCATCATCACTAAAGGAATGAATAAGCAGATGAGCCTTAAACTTGAGAATCGAAACTTCCGAATCTTCACCGTCAAGAGAAACCGCCGTAGAAGGAATTCTCAAAGTACCCCTACTACGAACTAATTTCCAGGTATTTCTCAAAAGTTTCCGCAAATGATCCCCACTGCTATTCTCATCAAAAGAGACTCTAAATATTGATAACTCGTGTTCAAGTTCATCCTTTAGCAAGAAATTAACGTTACAATTAAGTTCAGCCATATTGGCTACAAATTAATTAATTAACATAAATTAAAAATTGTTAAAATACTCAAAATACTTAAATGGACCTTAAGTATAGATAAGTCATGATAAAGTTTCACTTTAATCAAAGAATTACCGTTACAATAATATTCAGTCATTTTGGCTGAAAATTAATTAATTAAAATAATTTAAAAATATCAAAATAAATGCACCGAGCATTGAATTCACTTTTCTGAGCCACACGTTGGGAACGCCACTGTAATATCAATTTTTGGTGGTATAGAGAAATTGGGGTACCCGTTAGAGAATTTGGGGGACCCGTTAGAATCTCACTGGAATCAACCCTAGTAAGTTGTTCTCGACTCGGCTAACTCAAACTACACTTAGGGTCGTAGGTAGGCGTAGCTCAGACATCTGGGGTTATAATTAACCTTGGGCGCCGTTGATATTAATCACAAATGCAAGTTACTAAAATTATTAAACTTGTAAATAGAAGTGCTGAAATATCTAAAAATGTATTTAAAAAAAACCCCAGATCGAAACAAAGTGAACTCAATGAAAACTCAGGCTTGATGCATTATTAAACCTTTAATCGGTGCAGATACAATTAGTACAAAACCAATATAATGGTATTAATGGTAATAAAATAAATTATAATTACTTAACTAGGATACGACACATAATTGTCGTTTGACTTAAAATGTTATATGTGTAACATCACTCTTATCAGTGGTATGATACCTTTATTAAGGGGATAGCCCAAGGCCCCGACGGACCCACTCAACGGCAAAGTGGCTAGCCGCAGGCGAACCCGTCCGGAGCGGTCACCCCCAGCTAGGCACTCTCACAGGTAAATGAGACCCGTCGTGTCCGTGGTATATCCCATACAAATAAACACAACACATTCTCATTACACATATATATAAATGTCTCTAAGTTGAGTTAAAATAAACTAGGGGTAATACATGCGGCACAGGTAGATGAACATTGCCATACGAACATGAACGGGTTATATATATGGCATTTATGTTAAAAAATTGGACAGCGGCATGGCTTAACAATACTTTAGGATTCCGCGGGTTACCTCAATAAGTCCCTGAGTTTTGCTGAATTGGCAAATCAGGTCAACAAACTTGAAACACCCAATGACCATTACATTCCGGATAAGCGTGCGGGTGGACCATCAACCTCACACGGCGCACATAATATTCCACGTCACAGCTGTGGACACATCGAGCTCCCTGCTACAGGTGGGGTATGGAGCCCTAAACGGGCATAATTTCGTGACGTTAATCACGCCATTAGGCCAGCGACATGGTTACCCATCCCGCGTGCAAACCTCGCACAAAGGCGCATTCACCTGAAGAACTCCATCGCGATAAAATTAATTACAGATCTCCGATTGCCCTTCCATTCCGGTAGATCAAGCAAAGTGCCACACAAGCCATGACGAATCACTTTCACCGGCGTGTTCCGTCTCACGACTCGTGCCAAAACACAAGTCCGTCGCTTCTAAAAAGACGAAATCTCTTTGGCAGAACGCAACAAAGATAAAACATTAAAAAGAAATTGGCCATCAAATTGGCTATGATCAAGCTAATACAAAGATAACAAAAATACTTCACATGAATTTAAAAGCTCCGCATTTATTAAAATGTTTTCTAATAATAAAAGAAAATTACAAGTTCGACCAGGCATCTCTGTTCTCGCCAGACGGAACTCTGGTCTGTGCGGGTCAATGCAACTGTCAACCGCCCGCCAAACGTCAACTGTCATTGTCACACGTCAGACAGCTATCAAGTGACGTTATGAAAACAAAACAACCTCGTCAACATAATTCTATTGGAGAGATGTTTGCACTTTAATCAAAGTGAAGTGAATAAATTAGAGCTCAAAATCAATCAATACGGAAAGGATTCTGTGACAATTAGTGTGTATAAACAAGGATCGCTATGCGAAACCAGGCGAAAAGGTAAAACTTCCATTCTCAAAAAAATACGGTGTTACAGTACCGTCTTCGCTGGGAAAGAAAAATTTTATTCAAAATGAACATTTTGAATAAAATTTTTCGTCGAGAGAAACGACAAAATCTAATATTACTACATGCCCTAAACCAAACAAATCCTACTTCTATTTGTTGCCAGGCATCAGCCACCTCAGGGCTCCAAAACTTGAATAACAAAGTTTGAGTCTATTCAGGGAACATTAAATAACTCGCACGAGTTCATGCGAACAAAGGGGAGCACCATCTCGGCAACTACAATCCCATGAAGGAGAGAGCTCAACCCGAGCTCAACCCTAAACTGGTACCAAACACCTAGTTGGCCAAACAATAACAAAAAAAAATTACTATAACGAAAGAAATCAATTCAATTTCCTGTTTATATATATTTCAGTCTCCTGAAACAATTACAGGTTTATTATAACAAAATATATATGCATTTAGCGCTGGCTAATTGCCTTTAATTTTAATTAAATTATATTAATCTATTTAATGGGATATTTAATTTGATACACCTTGTTAACATATTTCAGTTTTCAGAAATAGTAACAGGTTTAAAAGAATTAATCAACGCAATTCTAAAAAAAAATTTATCGTATTGGTAAATTGTATTTAATTTAATATATATGTGTAATTCACCTAAACAACTAAAGGTGGTGTATTACTAAGCGAGTAAGTAATTACTAAGGTGAGGAGTGGAACATCCATAAATCCTCTTAACACCTAAAAACAATCAACAACACACCATTACGACAATCTTAAGACTTGCGTAATACAAATGTTACCATCCTTGGCATCCTTTGGGGTCTACCCAAATGCAGCAAGGCCTACGGATGTAACACAAAAGAAAAAAAACAATAAAACTAACAGGCAGCTACTTAATAACCTAATCATGCTTCTAACCTAAAAACACTGTGCACAAGGTAACACAATGGCAGACTCGAGATCCAGAAATACTCTGAAGATACTTCAAGCGCCTTCATTGTGACCCCGCACAACAACACCTCGGACGTCAAACGAACCAAGAGGCTCCCCATCCCTACTCTCCAAAGAAGTCACCACGTTACCCGATCGCATATCCCTCACACAATTTACAAATTTGGGAGGTAATTTAGCAGAAAAACATTCGGGTAAACCGAAGGCGTGATTATCAGGATGGACAGTAACAGTCTGGCCGTCAAAATGTCGATCCGAGTTAAAAGTCAAATCCAGTACTGTATCCGAGACACTATTAATTTCACGAGCCCTAACAGAATCAACAGAGGAAACACTCGCTAAAACATCAGGGGCGAGGTTAAAAGACCTCCAAAAGTTGATTCCAAAATGGACCGGAAGAGTAATCTTCGGTTGAACATAAAACTTTATTATTTTAGTTTCATTTTTATAATCAATGGGAACATCCATATAATGTCGACAAAAATACTCGGAGCCATTAGCAACTTTAATATAACGAGGTTTATTAAAAGCTCTCAATGGTATTCCGAGTTTAACCAAACGTTCATGGGCATTATTACCGAGCAAAGAGCAACCCGCACCACTATCAAGTAATCCACTGACGGGAACACCATAGACCTTAACAATAACAAATGGTCTATCGTCTCCCAAACTAGGCTCAAAAGGGGTCTCTCTGCTAATATTATTCAGAGAAACTAAACCACCTAGTTTATTTTTCCGTTTACAATCCGGACAATCAGTGGATTTAAAATCAGGCTTACCGCATTTAAAACATAATAGCGGCCGAGGAGCCTTACAAAAATAAGTGGGGTGCTCATTGTTTTTGCATATAAAACAGTATGAAGAGCCCTTAGAACTGGAGTGCTGAACAGACGAAACCGGAAGCTTCTTATCAAAATTATTATTATTCACTTCCGTATTATTAAATTTAGTCGACGGTTTATAAACAAAATCCGGAGCAACAACAAGTTTATTAAAAGATGGTTCTGAAAACCCTTCCCTCTGAATGTTACCCAATTCAATCCGTTTCCCTACTTCCTTCAGGTGGTCAATAGATCGGACGTCGACCAGCAACAATTCGCGGTTGTACTCAGGACGTATATTACGCAACACAATCTTTAGTTTCTCCGCGTCCGATAATTCGAAACTTAAACGCGACATCATTCCCAAAATGGTGGATAAAAATACTATTAAAGACTCGTGCTTAGCCTAAGTGCGTGACCTAATCTCCTCCAGAAGTCGATCATCAAAATCAGGAAGATCAAAATCGGATTTTAACGCCGAAACCAACTCATCATAGCATTGGAACTTGCACTTACTTGCTCGATACCAATAAAGAGCAGGGCCCTCGATCAAATCAGGGAACCCGGTGAACACATCCTCCTTAGGTATACTCCTAGCAACGCACAGCTCCTCCAATCTAGACAAGAAAGCACGAACACACGTAAAACCGTTAAATTTTAAATTGAGGGAACACAAGTTATAAGATTTCTCCGGTTTATAAATCACCGTTCGACCATAAGAGCGGGGAGAGCTATCTTCAGTTTCAGATTCCGAAGAATCGTCATTTAATGTGATGTAATTAATAAGCTTCCCCTGTAACACAAAAAGTTCCTCCGGAGGATTAGCAATTCTAGAGATCCTCGAAAGGATATAATGAGCGCGTCCAATAAGGCGTGAACATGTAGCATCCGTAATATCATCATCACTAAAGGAATGAATAAGCAGATGAGCCTTAAACTTGAGAATCGAAACTTCCGAATCTTCACCGTCAAGAGAAACCGCCGTAGAAGGAATTCTCAAAGTACCCCTACTACGAACTAATTTCCAGGTATTTCTCAAAAGTTTCCGCAAATGATCCCCACTGCTATTCTCATCAAAAGAGACTCTAAATATTGATAACTCGTGTTCAAGTTCATCCTTTAGCAAGAAATTAACGTTACAATTAAGTTCAGCCATATTGGCTACAAATTAATTAATTAACATAAATTAAAAATTGTTAAAATACTCAAAATACCTAAATGGACCTTAAGTATAGATAAGTCATGATAAAGTTTCACTTTAATCAAAGAATTACCGTTACAATAATATTCAGTCATTTTGGCTGAAAATTAATTAATTAAAATAATTTAAAAATATCAAAATAAATGCACCGAGCATTGAATTCACTTTTCTGAGCCACACGTTGGGAACGCCACTGTAATATCAATTTTTGGTGGTATAGAGAAATTGGGGTACCCGTTAGAGAATTTGGGGGACCCGTTAGAATCTCACTGGAATCAACCCTAGTAAGTTGTTCTCGACTCGGCTAACTCAAACTACACTTAGGGTCGTAGGTAGGCGTAGCTCAGACATCTGGGGTTATAATTAACCTTGGGCGCCGTTGATATTAATCACAAATGCAAGTTACTAAAATTATTAAACTTGTAAATAGAAGTGCTGAAATATCTAAAAATGTATTTAAAAAAAACCCCAGATCGAAACAAAGTGAACTCAATGAAAACTCAGGCTTGATGCATTATTAAACCTTTAATCGGTGCAGATACAATTAGTACAAAACCAATATAATGGTATTAATGGTAATAAAATAAATTATAATTACTTAACTAGGATACGACACATAATTGTCGTTTGACTTAAAATGTTATATGTGTAACATCACTCTTATCAGTGGTATGATACCTTTATTAAGGGGATAGCCCAAGGCCCCGACGGACCCACTCAACGGCAAAGTGGCTAGCCGCAGGCGAACCCGTCCGGAGCGGTCACCCCCAGCTAGGCACTCTCACAGGTAAATGAGACCCGTCGTGTCCGTGGTATATCCCATACAAATAAACACAACACATTCTCATTACACATATATATAAATGTCTCTAAGTTGAGTTAAAATAAACTAGGGGTAATACATGCGGCACAGGTAGATGAACATTGCCATACGAACATGAACGGGTTATATATATGGCATTTATGTTAAAAAATTGGACAGCGGCATGGCTTAACAATACTTTAGGATTCCGCGGGTTACCTCAATAAGTCCCTGAGTTTTGCTGAATTGGCAAATCAGGTCAACAAACTTGAAACACCCAATGACCATTACATTCCGGATAAGCGTGCGGGTGGACCATCAACCTCACACGGCGCACATAATATTCCACGTCACAGCTGTGGACACATCGAGCTCCCTGCTACAGGTGGGGTATGGAGCCCTAAACGGGCATAATTTCGTGACGTTAATCACGCCATTAGGCCAGCGACATGGTTACCCATCCCGCGTGCAAACCTCGCACAAAGGCGCATTCACCTGAAGAACTCCATCGCGATAAAATTAATTACAGATCTCCGATTGCCCTTCCATTCCGGTAGATCAAGCAAAGTGCCACACAAGCCATGACGAATCACTTTCACCGGCGTGTTCCGTCTCACGACTCGTGCCAAAACACAAGTCCGTCGCTTCTAAAAAGACGAAATCTCTTTGGCAGAACGCAACAAAGATAAAACATTAAAAAGAAATTGGCCATCAAATTGGCTATGATCAAGCTAATACAAAGATAACAAAAATACTTCACATGAATTTAAAAGCTCCGCATTTATTCAAATGTTTTCTAATAATAAAAGAAAATTACAAGTTCGACCAGGCATCTCTGTTCTCGCCAGACGGAACTCTGGTCTGTGCGGGTCAATGCAACTGTCAACCGCCCGCCAAACGTCAACTGTCATTGTCACACGTCAGACAGCTATCAAGTGACGTTATGAAAACAAAACAACCTCGTCAACATAATTCTATTGGAGAGATGTTTGCACTTTAATCAAAGTGAAGTGAATAAATTAGAGCTCAAAATCAATCAATACGGAAAGGATTCTGTGACAATTAGTGTGTATAAACAAGGATCGCTATGCGAAACCAGGCGAAAAGGTAAAACTTCCATTCTCAAAAAAATACGGTGTTACAATGTACTGTGTATTTGTTTTATGTGTACTAGTTTTAAGCATGTTCTTGCATCCTATTTGCAATTTACATTTTTATTGTGTGTTTTATTGTTTCTGTTTTTGTAGAATGTAACATGTATTTTACATTTTAACTTGTGTATTTCATTGTTTCTGTTTTTTTTAGAATGTAAGATGTAAAGTTATTGTGTTTTTCTTTTGGTTGGGGTATCTTTCAACCTAGGGGGGTGGTGTGGCGTACGAGCTTCACTTATTTAAATTTGCCGCGCTGTACTCGCGCGCAATTCAGACTGCGTTGGCAACACTAGCCGGCGCAAGAGATAAATAAGATGGCGATTTGTTAAGAAACTGTGTCGACACTGGTCTCTAGCATTTGTAAATTTTCGTGTTAAGTAAAGCTAATAAACTGTTTATAATAGTGCTATCAGATCTTTTATTAAACATACGCCTGGTAGCTCCTATAACTCTTTTGTACAGTTTTTGGCACTTTACTAGTATAAACCTAGTATTACAATGATTGTTAATGTGGGATTTGATTTAAATTGGATTAGTAACGATAAGGGCCTAAACTGCGTCACGCGGACGCCCGCGCGGTTCCATACAAAAGTGCTCCGTCGCGGGCCCCGTCGCGGGCACCCGTCGCGGGGAGGCGGGCCCGCGCCCGCGCCTTGTGGCCCGTTTCCCCGCGACGGGGCGACGCCCGGCCCGAGCGGGCACCGCTCCAACCCGCGCGCCCTCCCGCCATACGGGGCCCGCCAGCGGGAGCACGCACGGGCTTGTTCAGTCAATAACGGGCTTACTGGTTGTCGTTTTTTTTTCGTAGTCGTCGTTTAGCTAGGTATTAATATATTAATAAGTTCTCCATCGACACGACTATACCCTACATGCACACCGTAAAACTGAACTAGTAATCCGCTCTCCATGCGGGCACCCGCGACGGGCTTTCCACGGAGCCCGCACGCGTGTCCACGCGGCCCACGCGCTTGTTCACGCGACCCGCGCGCGTGTCCACGGACGGAGACCCGCGACGTGTGCCCGTCGCGGGAGCCCGCTTAACTCAGTTTAGGCCCTAAGGGCGCTTTTAGTGTCACGCGGATTTGCTCACGCACGCGGGATTGGACCGCATGCGTAAAATTTCACGCTGCGGATCATACGCAGCATGAGTTTCAGTTTTCTACGGGCTGCGTAACGGTATAGACGTGTTCAAAAATGATCAATGTCAGAAGAATATGTGTCGCTTACATACTTTACAAACGACGAAACAAGAAGACAAGAGTACATGTTGATCCCTTTCTTGAAAATAGGCTTCTTGCTGGGGCGTTTGTTACACACTTTGGAAAACTACAAAATAATGAACGTAAATTTAAAAATTACTTTCGAATGTCCATTCGTTCTTTTGATGAACTGTTGTGTAAAATTGAGAATAAGCTACAAAAAAGCAGTTTACGAAGGATTACAATACAACCGATTGAGAGGCTCGCTATTACATTAAGGTAAGTTTTAAATTTTAAATATTTAATTTCCTGCTATGATTTAGTGGAAAGGGATTTGAACAGGTAGGATAAACGTTTTTTGACTTCAAATTACTGTCATGTGTAAATTTACATGTGCAAAAAAAAGATTTTGTCATGTACTCTGAAATTTCATTGTTCATAATTTCATTCAATTTCATGTTGAAATTTCATAAAATAAGATTATTTCACTCATAAAATGTCGCCATTAAAGTGGAATCATTCCTACCTTTCATCACACGCTACTTATTATAATATAGATAAAAGTTATAGGTTTGCACATGACAGTAATTTAAAGTCAAAAAAAGTCCTTAATTGGTTTGGGATTGGTACGTTCAACCTACATACACAATCCTTTTTTTTATCTGATAAAGTACACATGGCCACAGATCAAGTTACCCAAAACCAGCATAAATGGAACTCGCGCCTTGCGTATTATCATACTTAGGTAACCCGTCGGAGTCCCGCTTATACTGGATTTGAGTAACTTGATCTGTGCCGTGTGTACAACCGCACTCATATGACTAAACAAACAATTAGAGAGAAACTGGAGAAAAAAAGTTAATCGTACTCATTTTAATAAAAAGAGTTTTATTCATAAATTAAAAAATCAAATTTTACATCATTCATTTCTTTGTAAATTTGTATCCTGAGCGTTGACATTACTTTCGCCTGTAGATGATGTTGTTGCTGGGGTATAAATTACGTCATAAGACGTGATATTAAACAGGCCGCTTTCAGTCGAAATAAGAGTTTCATTGTCATTCACTGCAGCAGAACTAATAGCATTGTCGTTAAGACTCGAAGTATCCTGGATTATACTATTGGTTTGGTAATCTTGATTTATCGGTGACAAACTGTCAAGCTCAGTAAAAGCACTAGAACTTGTTGTAGGTATGGGACTGTAGTATGCAGGTTGTGTTTGACTTTCCATTTCCATAACTATATTTAACACTTTTGTTCTGAACATTAGTTTTTGATATCTAGTGAATCTTTTTAATGAAGGCTGCAGAGACTGAAAGAAAGCCAAATCCTCACTTTCTAGCTCCAGTTGATTAGACTTTAAGCATTCTAATAACTGTGCCTCAAATTCAGATGGTGCTTGCTTTTTAGATTTTACTTGTTTTTGTTTTGATGTTGGGTGAGAACTTTCTTGACGTGAAGTATCTGGTTGCGTGGACTCATTACGTGTTTCTAAATTACGTTGTGTTGTTAGTTGAGAACTTTCTTGACGTGAAGTACCTGGTTGCGTGGACTCATTAGGTGTTTCTAAATTACTTTGTTCAGACATTTCTTCACAGAGTGACTCTTCTCCAGCAGTTTCCGTTGTACTGTCTAAGAAAGTCAAAATGTCATAGTAAGAATATTTCTTCTTCTTCTTACTCCCAGAGCCGGATGGCTGATTTTTTTCAGATATCTTGTCTTTCTGGTAAGTGTCCCTTGCTGTTCGCCAGCGTTGTTGTATTTTCTTGTCTGAAATGACAAAATATAATAAGTAAGTGGCAAAAGTACACACAGTTTCAGATCAAGTTACCCAAAACCAGTACCAATAAACGGAACTTGCTAGGGCCTCGCCGAGTCGTCTACGATAATAAACAACGCATGAGTCCTGTTTATACTGGTTTTGGGAAGCTTGATCTGTGGCCGTGTGTACAAATCTGATATTAGTTGGAAATTTAACTGCATTCGATTAAAGGCCCTCCTTAATTCACACATGTTGTCAACTTTACACTGTCTCATGAAGCATTAGATAAATCAAGCAATATATATATACCTATACAGAGTGGAAAAATAAGGCCGCAGTTGAAGGAAAAGTACCCTTAATATTGATGATGGCAAATTTTACTGAATAGAAATAATTCATTTTTTACAAAAATAATTAGAACTTCATTTAAGGATTTTTGGAAAAACACCGGATTGAATCGGGAAATTTGTTTATTTGTTACAGTAAAATTTGCCATCATCAAAATTAAGGTGAAAACTTCCGGAAGTCACTAGCGCTGTAAGTTTTTAATTTGTTTTAACAAAAATTTGCTTTATTTGCATCTGTCAACCTTCATGAAGGAGGACTTCTGGCCGCAGGGTGTCGTGTTTCGGAAGTTCCGAGGGCGGCTGCCCGCTGACACCGTGCACACGTCGGCGACATTACGTGTGAAATAATTAAAATAGTTTTTGTATATAAAATAATATGTATGTTAGTCTGTAAGGTATATATCTATGGGCCTCTGTTTACATTACCATCTTGTAATGTAAATATTGCCTGAAATAAACGATATTTTATTATATTATATTATATATATTTATTAGATTCCTTTCATTTGCCGGAAATTTTACCATAGGGGTTAATTTATACAGAGAAGATTTCTTATAAAATATTTACAGCATAGTTATGTGTCTCAAATCTGCTAAAAGTGGCCACTTTTAGCAGATATGAGATACATAACTATACTTCGAACTTTTCATATGAAATCATAACTGCATAAATACCCCCCTATGATAAAATTTTCGGCAAATCATAGAAATCTAACGTAGCTATAGTACTGTAGTTAAAACGAATTAAAAACTTCTAGCGCTAGCTACTTCCGTGCCCTTTCACCTTAAGGGTATTTATTTTTCTTCTGAAGTAAAATTCGAGCGGTGCATGCTGTCTTATGTCTGATGTCAGCATTATTAATATATTATGTTATCATATTATTAATATATTGTTTTTGTTTTCAGATATTTGGCAACTGGTAATACATTCACTGATCTACACTATTCCTATGTGATTGGAATTGCAACAATTAGCGAAATAGTAAGACAAGTTTGTTACATAATATGGATTGAACTAAAGTCTGAATGTATTCCACAGCTTAATGGGATCAAATGGAAAGAAATCGCAGAGGGATTTCTCACATATACAAATTTTCCTAATTGCTTGGGTGCTATTGATGGAAAACATATAAGAGTGATTCGGCCGCCGCACAGTGGATCACTATATTTTAATTATAAGAAATATTATTCTGTAGTGCTCCTCGCAATGTGTGATGCTGATTATAATTTTACATATATTAATGTCGGTACCAGTGGAAGCAACGCCGATTCAACCATCTTTAGAAGGAGTCAATTGTATACGAAACTGGAAAGTAACACGTTGGGTATCCCTGACCCGCAAGAGTTGCCTATTATTTGCCCCGAAGTAGCTTATCCATCTAGTGTAAGAGCAAAGTTGCCGTTCGTGATAGTGGGAGACGAGGCATTTGGTTTATCATCACATGTGATGCGGCCTTATGCTCGTGATAATTTACCTTACAAAAAGAAAATATTTAATTACCGTCTGTCCAGAGCTAGAAGGTACATAGAATGCACTTTTGGAATTATGTCAAATAAATTTAGAATATTTCACAGATCCATGAATGTCAAGTTAGATCTAGCACAATTAATAGTCAAGACGGCATGTGTACTTCACAATTTCATAAGGAAACGGGATGGCTACAAGGTCAGCCATACATTTGTCACAAATGGTTTTACGGGACCACTACCCAGGCAGCAGACTGAAAGTAGTAATACGTCGGCAAGTAATATCAGAGATATATTTGCAGATTACTTTATCAATGAAGGAAAAGTCTCCTGGCAACACCGATATATAATTAATTAACTAAACTCAAAAGGTTTTAGGTTTTTGATGTTATTTGTGAATTAAATAATTATGCTTATATTAATAAAGTAATGATGCTTGTATAAATAAAATAATGAACCAAACACATACCCGCCTCTTTTCTTTCCTCTTCGCTCAAATTTTCGTAGTTAGGTGCCAATTCCTTCAAAATATCTCTCCATGCAGCCTCTCTCGCGTCCCTGTTTTTGTATAATTCATTGCGTTTATCCCACAAAACGGGCCGCAGATGAACTTCAATGATTACTCGTTCTGTATCGATTTTCATTTCGGTAGTACAATACGGCGCGTGCGCCCCGCTCGACTCTAAAATGGGCACTGAAGTTGTAGGCAGCGCTTACGCATGCGGATACCCCGCACCGGGGTGACGCCCCGCACAGCGCCCCGCGTCCCGCGTGCGTTTATCACGCTTTACAATAGATACCTATATGAAATTGTTCTTTGCGGATGCTACGCATGCGGTCCAATCCCGCGTGCGTGAGCAAATCCGCGTGACACTAAAAGCGCCCTAAGGGCCTACACTGCGTCACGCGAACCCCCGCGCGGTTAGGTACAAAAGTGCTCCGTCGCGGGCACCCGCGCGGGCACCCGTCGCGGGGAGGCGGGCCCCGCGGCCGCGCCTTGTGGCCCGCCAGCGGGAGCACGCACGGGCTTGTTCAGTGAATAACGGGCTTACTGTGGCCTGTTTAACCAAAAATACATTTTACAAATTGTAAATTGTATTTACAGGCTACAAGTTTCTGCTTAACCAACATTTACAAGTTACAAGTTTACCATGGTGGAAAATTTACAAATTTGTAAATTGTAGATACAATTCTACATATTTCTGTTTAACCAACATTTACAAGTTACAGGTGACAATTTACAAATTTGTAAGGAAAACCGTTTCGTTAAACGAAGAATTGTAATTACAAGTCTACATATATGTAAACTGTAGCACGATTTCTACAGGCGGACTCACCCTGTGTCAGAACTTTACAATTGTTTGCACCAGCCGAATAAGTAAAGAAATTAAATTGTTATTCACATAAAAATGCTTCTAGCCACTAGTAGTGAAAGAATTGTATTATTATTAAAGTTTTCCATGACTTTCTTTTTATTTAAAACCGCAGTAGGTACTTACCTAGTACTCTTCGAACAAAATTTTAAATAAATATTTTTATTAGAAAAAAAACAGAGTAGCAAGTGGCGCAGTGGTAAACGCATTCGGCCTACAATCGTTGAAGTTAAGCAACTTTTGCTATGGTTGGTCACGGGATGGGTGACCAAAATTTTATTATCTCAAGCTCCTCGGTACTTCGGAGGCACTTTAAGCCGTTAGTCCCGGCTGCGTTTGCCGTCGTTAATACCCATCAATCCGCTTTGGGCCCGCGTGGTGGGTCATGGCCAGTTCTCCATATCCATCCATAAGGAAGGTCTTTACCCCATCAGTTATTACTTACGGGACTTAAAATGGCTGATGATAATTAAAATTCTATTGTTTTTAATCTACCATCTTCAAAAATGTTTTTGAATATTTTTTGAATATTTGAATATTTTTTTGAATATTTTTTTAATTTTTGAATACAATTTACAACTTGTAAATTGTATTTTACAACTAAAAATATGTAAATACAAATAATAGGTCTTTACCTATGAAATTGCCGTTTTGTATGGAGATTTCTGTAATTATTTTTTTTCCACACTAACGTTTTTGTTATTATTTAACGACTAATATTATGTAAATTTACAAAATTTTACACACGTATTTATGGACATTTTAACTACTAAATGACACATTCGTTAAGAGAAAAAAAATTTTTTTCACTAAGTTACAACTAATAAAGTACGAAATTCTGGAAACAAAAATAGTCGTAACTTTCGGAATAAGTTTTTTCTATGTAAATAATCAAATATCGTGGTTATTAAATTATCAAAAGTTGCTCGATACGGTCTTAATGTAACGCAATATTAAAGAAAATATATATTTCTAATATTATAAAAGTTGTTAAGTTATATGTACAAAAGAAAAAAACGGCAATTTCATATGTAAAGACCTATTATGTAAATTGTAATCTACAGGCGTTTTCTACAATTGTAGACTTTGGTTAAACAGCATTAGACTTTACAAATATGTAAGATTTTTAGTTGTAGAATTCTTACATATTTGTAATGTTGGTTAAACAGCACTTGTATTACAAGTCTACAAATTTGTAGCTTTTTTACATAATTGTAGACTTGTAAAAATGGTTAAACAGGGCCCTTTTTTTTTCGTAGTCGTCGTTTAGCTAGGTAAACTAATAATCCTTACTTCCTTACTTTATATTATAAATGCGAAAATGCGAATCTGTCTGTCTGTGTGTTACACAATCACGCCTAAACTACTAAACCGATTTGAATAAAAATTGGTACAGAGATAGTCTAGAGCCTGAGAAAGGACATAGGCTACTTTTTTATGTGTACAAAGGGCTGTAAAGGGTTGAAATAGGGGTTGAAAGTTTGTATGGAAATAACGTCATTTTTAAAGCTAGAAGCTTCCAAATTATTTTATAGGCTTTTGATTAGATAAATAAAAACGACATTCAAAGTTTGTAAAAAAAAACTACCCTAAAGAGGGTGAAAACAGGGGATGAATTTTTTCGTGTGATGACGTCGGCAAAAAAGTTTACGGAACGGATTTTGATGAAAGTTTTTTTGTTATACAGGTATTGGTCCTTGCCAACATATAGCTATAATTTATTTTGAAGATCGCAATTTCTGATGTGGAACCATAGCAGTCCAGCCAAACTATGAGAGATATAAAAATACCGTTCTAAGGAAAATTGTTAAACGTGATGAGCACTTTCTATTGACAAAGTTTGAAGGTCTGGTACACCTGATGTAGAACCCTAGCAGCCAGATTAAACTATATGAGATACAAACATAGCGTCTTAAGAAAAGTTGTTTAACGTCATGGACATTTTCAATTGACGGAAAAATATCGAAGGTCTAGTACTCCTGATTTGGAACCCTTGCAGCCCAGCTTAACTATAAGAGATACAAATACAGCATCTTAAGAGAAGTTGTTCAGCGTGATAAGTATTTTCTTTTGACATACAATATATACTAATATTATAAATGTGAAAGTGTGTTTGTTTGTATGTCCGTCTTTCACGTCAAAACGGAGCAACGGATCGACCTGTTTTTTTTTGTATGTGGATAGTTTAGGAGCTAGAGAGTCCCAAAGGCTAATTTTATCCCGGAAAAATATCACATTCCCTCGGAAAAACGTCGTGTAGTACACGCGGCAAAACCGCGGGCGGAAGACTATGTGATATAAATTTATAATGTGTTAATACGTAGGTACCTACTGTTTATGTAATATACACGGTATTTTTTTATTACCCCGGATATTTTTAGGGATTATTTTACTCATGAAAACAAACAACTTTTATTATAGGAGCAACACTGAAATCGCGAAAAAATATCAGCTATTCCATACATTTTGATTAAATATTTTTGCACTTTTGTATGGAATAGCTGTATTTTTGCGATTTTAGTGTTGGTCCCATGATAAAAATTGTTTGTTTTCATGAGCAGAATAATCCTTTTAATTTTATCCGGGGTGATAAAAAAATTACCGTGTATATTAAGTAAATAAATAAAATAATTCATACTTATTATAAAACTGTATGCGATTCTATTCAGGGGGCTACCGGCTAAAAATTATGGGTATGGACATGGGCTTCATTTGACATTTGAAGCCCATATTATGCCCTTAAAAGCACAAAATATGGGCATCAAATGTCAAATGAAGCCCATGTCCATATCCATATTTTTTTGCGGGTACGGGGGCTGTAACATTGAAAAGAAATAGAAAAAAAATACCACCAAGGGTCTTCTTAAACGGAACAGATACCAAAAATATAGTTTTTGAATTTTTTGTGTCTGTCTGTTGTCCACGTTTCAGGCAAAAACTACTGAACGGATTTTATTGAAACTTTTTTTGTTATATAGCTATTAGTTGTCGCCAACTTATAGGTAGGCTATAATTTATTAAGAAGATCGAAATGGCTGATGTGCAACCATAGCAGTCCAGCCAAACTATGAGAGATATAAAAATACCGTCTTATGGAAAATTGTTAAATGTGATGAGCATTTTCTGTTGACATACAAAGTTTGAAGGTCTGGTACACCTGCCTGGCTAGCATTACCATCGTTATATCCCGCGATATGATATAGCACATCTTGCTGTCTTGCTTCCACCTTAGTGGGGTAGGTAAGCAAGACAGCATGACGTGCTATATCATATCGCATGATAAAAGCCGTTCATGGCCGCCTAGGCCAGCTGATGTGGAACCCTAGCAGCCAGGTTAAACTATATGAGATAGCATCTTAAGAGAAGTTGTTCAGCGTGATAAGTTCTTTCTTTTGACATACTGTTTGTATTGTTTGTATATCCGTCTTTCACATCAAAACGGAGCAACGGATCCGCGTGTTTTTATAGTATGTGGATATTTTAGGAGCTAGAGAGTGACAAAGACTAATTGATATCCCGGGAAAATATAACTTTCCCTGGAGATAACGTCGTGTAGTACTGGCAGGCGAAACCGCGGGCGGAAGGCTATGTTGTTGCGTGTATATTTCGCAACTGTGGTGTTTTTATCATTATACCAGAGGGATGTTGTGTCTTATGGTCTGTTCGTAGGACTCGACGCAGGTCGTGTGCTGAAATTATCACCAGCGAAGCCAAGAAGCGATCATAGAACACAACATCGCCAAACGTATTGGTTTATGACCTTGTCTTGCAACACTTTTCGGAGTTAGTCACTCACCATATGTAATATGCATGTAGATTAGTCTCGCCGTTCATTTTACAATGACATTTCTCAGCTTTTGTGCATATTTTAAACATTAGTTTCATTGTTTTCAATAGTTTGTTATAACCTGAAAAACGACGTGATTTTGACAGGTGACAAATGACGTTGACGTTTCAATGACAGGCTGATAGTGTTCTTCCCATGAAGTTTGACTTAATACTCTGAGGTAACTGGAGCTCTCACCCTGAATAAAAAAGTGTCGCCAGCAAATTTGACATTTATGTATGTAGTGGCAGGTAGTGGCTGTCAGTTGTCTCATATGACCATACGTATTTTTTTAAAGTGTAGGTGAGACGGAAGACAGCCACTGTGTTATTTGTGGTATTCAAAAAATTGTTCGTACTGCACTCTCCAGTTACCTCAGTATTAAGTCGAACTTCATGGTTCTTCCCATAGATGTATTATTCCTTTCAGTTTGTAGTGTTGATACCTCAGAACAATAACTAAAGCATAGAAGTAGTGCTAAATGATGTAACCAAGATGTATATGGCTGCACTTTTTACTCATACGACATATTTGTAAATGTTAGAACAAGATAGATATACTTTTGATAGGACGGCAAATTACAAGGTCGTACCATTCCTTTAATTTACTAAGGATGCGACAGGATGTCTATCGATATCGATTAAAGAGTGAATATCACAACAAAATTATGCAAACACACCATAGCATAGATTATTTTATACAGGACAGGACAAGAAATTTACAGTAAGTATAATTTTAGTATAGGTACATTGAAATTTAATGGAGGATAGAGTGATATTCCTAATAGTATTAAAAATGCGAAATTGCGGATTTTTGTTTGTCTGTCTGTTCCATTTTCACGCCGAAGCGGCTAAACTGATTTTGATGAAATTTGGAATGGAGATAGATCGAGACCCTAGGAATGACATAGGCTACTTTTTATCCCGGAAAAATATCTCGTTCCTACGGGATAGCGTCGTGTAGCCCACGCGGGCGAAGCCGCGGACGGGAGGTTAGTATAATATTACATAATTTACCTGCTATGGTAGAGCGAGCAAAGTTCAGGAAAGTCACTGGAAATAGGTATGTAGTATTTAAATAAAACAAACATTAAGCGCTGCGTAAATGTATTTTAAAACTTTGGTCTTAACAGTCGCTCAAAAATATTTTTTTACAAAAATATATTTTTGCTTTAATACATTAACTTTTAATAAACGTCGTTGGGCTAAACTTTTAAGTCTCAAAATTTCTTTATTAAGTTTATCGATGGTGTTATCACGCGCAGCAGCAACATAGTTTAGAAATTGTGGTAACAGCGAGTTTGCTGACGTCAGAAAGTTTGCCGAGAGCTCAGTTCTGTGTGTGTCCTGGAAAAGAAACGAATATCTATTACTGTTCCTGCCTTGCTAGAAACGGCGTGATGGTAGGTATGTATTATGCATGTGTACAAATAGGCATTATAATAAAAGTAAAAAAATCTGAAGTAATATTTTAACTGGGTCTGTCTTTGCTGGTATCAACAGTAAGTAGTGAACTGGTGGTATTTGAAACCATAGTATGATAGTATGTCGGTAAGACTTTTTATTTAACATACAATGATTACAAAAATTACCTATACCTACAGACCACACACTAAATACTACCAATCCAATGGACAGTGGTGCCTGCCTATTATTTAAACCTATAGGTATAATAATAATTACCACTTTCTGAGGTGAAGAACCAGCCCGATATGTCGTTGCTGGCAACAACAGTGACGATGCCGCATTGCCCATGCCCGATGGCTGTAATACCTTGCTGGCAGTATTCACTGGCGTACTCCTGGGTATGCCCTGTGAAAGGTAAGGGTAAGGTAAGGGTAGGGTAAGGTAAGGGTTCCTTACTACATTTTACACTCTTTGCACTGTTAATTTATATTAAACTATCAGCCGCCCGCGGTTTCACCCGCTTGGTTCCCGTTCCCGTAGGAATATCGGGATAAAAAGTATTATATGTGTTATTCTGGATGAAATTTACAACAGAGATAGATTATATAGATTATATATATTATATAGGCTATAATCTATCTCTGTTGCAAATTTCATCCAGATCCGTTTAGTAGTTTTTGCGTGAAAGAGTAACAAACATCCATACATCCAGACATCCATACTAACAAACTTTCGCATTTATAATATTAGTAGGATAGGATAGGATACTCACCTTTTTAGGAGTAATGTTGGTATAGCATTATCCCTCAGTCTACGCCATTTGTCGTCACTGGTAAAACACTCGGCAGTAAAATGTTTGCAACAATTTCGATGGTGTTTTTTTGGTGTCCAGCCATCTTCGCGAGACACCGCAGCAATCCACTGAGCACGTCGCGTTTCATCAAGAGGAAATCTAAAATATTTACGTAAACAATACAATATTTATTCGATAACTTATCGATAACATTTTTCACAGCACTGTCATAACCTATGTGGCGAAATAATAAAATTAATTTTACACTCAATGTACTCAAATGTAACCATTTATTCCAATACAGAATGAAAGGTAATGTACTTTCTACTAAGTCGAACAAAACCATATCAATAAAATACAAAAAAAAAACAGTAAATAAACATAAATATCACTTACTTGTGGAAACTTACTATTTCACTTCGATTTTCTCTGCATCCCATGCGAGATTTACATTTCCACACGACACACGCCCTAGTTCAAAGTTTCATACACACTCACAAACTGTATTTTGCGATGGAATTTTAATAATCACGCAATAATAGTTTATAACACAAAACACTACAAAACACAAATAGATTGAACTATTATACGACAAAATTAATAGGTCGTTGTTGGTTAGTTGACAAAGGCGATAGGGCGGGTAATATAATTTGGTAGCATTAAAAGGCTCCAAAGGCTTCACTTTTGACACATCGCCTGGTACGCTAATAATGTACCAAGACGGTTTCTATGCTTTAGTTATTGTTCTTAGGTTGATACGCTCCCCGGAGCGGTGGAATACTCCTGCAGCCACACTTTGATAGTTTTCATTTTTATATTTATTCAAAATCCTCATAAGTTTAGAATCATAGAAGTTTATTTACAGAATGTCTTCAGTATTTAATAAAATATCTTAATTCGTCTGAAAATAATAAAATCAATCCAGTTATGGTAGAAGAATTTTCTAGAATTTAGCAATATAGTCTTTGGTTTCGCTCTATGTTGTCAATGGTCATACTAGCGTGACTTTTCACTTTTTTCGCTCCGAAGTGCAAGACGCGAGAATATCTTTTTAGCTTTAAAAAGCTATGGAAATGTTTTTAATAACCTGACGGTGTTCTTCGACACGGCTTAGAGCCGATATGTATTTATTGTAAGAAACAAGAGGCGGCAGGTAAGATTTTTTATCATGTTTTGCTGCTGCTTTGGTCCGAGCTTCTCAAAGTCGACTCCAAATGTTATATGGTGCTCTTTTGTTTGTTGCAGAGCGCCGCCTCTTCTTTTTAATTTATGTATTTCACCTACATGTGGTCTTCATAAGGATTCCCATATTTTTATTAGAAAATTTTTGCTCGTGAAGTGATGCGCACACGCTATGACACGTGACGCATGGCGTCCCTTGGTTTTTCACCAATGTTGAGGACACTTTCCTGATGCACGCGAGGGAAGCACACCCATTAACACCTTGGAGGGCTGATTAAGGATAAGCAACACAAACTCCGTACGTTTTTTTGTGATTTTAACCTCAAACTTGTGTCATCATGCCGGACTGTCAGCACATTTTTCTGAGCTAAGAATTCATATAGAATTTAGTTTAATTTAAGTTTTAACGTTTGTATTTTTATACTTTTCCATAAAGAAAAGCTACATGGAAGGACGCTTCCACTTATTCCTGATTCTAGGTCATGACCAGAACATACTACACATGTAATGTAGCCTAGAACATTTAATACTTATATTTTGTATCTACAATATTTTAAAGAATTAGTACAGGTTCCTAGGACCTAATGTATCTTTATGTAGAAGGGAGAATTAGTTGTTTCAAAACTTTTAAGATTATACTGTTTGTAATAGAAACCTATCTTCTTGTTTAATTTTCCCAACACTCCTGTGTTGGTGGCGCCCTTAGAAATAAGAATTTAGAACGTAGAGTCAGTGACCTAATCCCAATTTTTTCTTTCCGAGTGTAACAGCCAGCCAAGGTACAACCCACGAGCCTCTCCCGAGTCTCATGCCTATCTGAGCTGCTGAGTAGAATGCACCTCGGGGACTGCGAGTGCATAAACACCACGGCCGTCCCTGGGTTGTAATGTGAAATAATTTTTTAATGTGTTAATATGTATCATAGCGTTAAACTAATACCTATATATAAAATAAATACACAAAAAACAAAAAACCTTATTAGCTAAAAAAATGAAAAATGCTGCCGAAAGTCACTATTCCACGCGAACGAAGTCGCGGGCACAGCTAGTATATTAATAAGTTCTCCATCGACACGACTATACCCTACATGCACACCGTAAAACTGAACTAGTAATCCGCTCTCCATGCGGGCACCCGCGACGGGCTTTCCACGGAGCCCGCGCGCGTGGCGCGTGTACACGGAGCCCGCACGCGTGTTCACGCGAACCGCGCGCTTGTTCACGCGACCCGCGCGCGTGTCCACGGACGGAGACTCGCGACGTGTGCCCGTCGCGGTCGCGGGAGCCCGCGGTTAGATACAAAAGTGCTCCGTCGCGGGCACCCGCGCGGGCACCCGTCGCGGGGAGGCGGGCCCCGCGCCCGCGCCTTGTGGCCCGTTTACCCGCGACGGTCGCCCGCGCGGGTACCCGCGACGGGGCGACGGGGCCCGCCAGCGGGAGCACGCACGGGCTTGTTCAGTGAATAACGGGCTTACTGGTTGTCGTTTTTTTTTTCGTAGTCGTCGTTTAGCTAGGTAATAATATATAAATAAGTTCTCCATCGACACGACTATACCCTACATGCACACCGTAAAACTGAACTAGTAATCCGCTCTCCGTGCGGGCACCCGCGACGGGCTTTCCACGAAGCCCGCGCGCGTGGCGCGTGTTCACGCGGCCCGCGCGCGTGAACACGCGAACCGCGCGCGTCTCCACGGACGGAGACCCGCGACGTGTGCCCGTCGCGGGAGCCCGCTTAACTCAGTGTAGGCCCTTAGAGTTCGTATTAGATTGACAGATGGGAACATGATTGTGATTTGGTTCAGAAGACTAAATATTTAGTTGGTGTTTTACCACATTATTAGCAAGAAAGTGCTGAAGATGTGTTTGTTTTATTGCGTGGCTGAAGGAGTCGGCACGTTGCTGTGGTACCGTGATGGTAAAGAGGGTAGAACGAAAGCACTGTAGCTAGTGTGTACAAAGAAAGATTATGTTTTGTTGTTGTTCCAAGCTGTCAGTCTAAAACGCGTTGTGATTATGTTCAGTAATTTTGAAGTAGTTGAGAGCTTTATTTTTTCAAAAAGGCTTTATGTAATAACATTATTACAAGCAGTTATCAGCTGCAGTGCTGCAGCTTTGTCATTAAGTAACAAGTGCGAGTTGGACTCGCCCATGAAGGGTTCCGTACACACTTAACATACCTGTAAGGGGCTATGCTTAAGCCGTCTCACACTTATAAGTTTATGATAATTGATAAGATGGAACGATGATGATATATGATAAATAAAACCGCTCCGTTAGAGTGTTAAATTGTCACTGATTTATTGCATTATAAAATTGAGTAATTTACAAATTGCACGCGTTTACGAATCGCGGCGTCAACGACCCGACCTACTAAATATTATGCTTATTATGAAAAACTATGTACGATGGACAACAACTCGTACATCCTGCGCCTCCAGGAGAAAGGACAAAATGACATTTAATAGGTTGCTAGGAAATATACTCAAACATCCATACAAAATATAGTAGTAGTTTCTATGATAATTTGATAACTACTCATATTCAAAACAAAGTACACAATTAGGTACCAATATAAATTATAATCCAATGTTACTTCAATATTATGCTACTTGATATTATGCTAATGCAATTGTATAATTGATGATAAAATAAAACTAAGAATATAAAGTAAATAGTAAAGTAAAGTGCAAACATTAAAGATAAAAAACACAACATAAGTGCAATAAAGAAATGATAAAATGTAAATGAACAATTTTTATTCATCCTGAATGTCAAACCGGATCGAACGATTTGTCAAAGGCGAAATAGAGGTAGCCTTATCAATACTTAAAACTGATTGTCTTATTTCACTAGGCGTATTTTTAATACCCGGTGCGTTATCTACTACTTCACTAACTTCGCTTTTACGCGGCACATTCACAAACACTTCACATGCACTAACACTTTCATTTGCTGACGTATAGGCGGCGGCGGCGGCTGCGGTGACAGCCTCTCGCGGTCCGCGAGAAGCCTCCGCGCCCGCCGCACGACGACGAAGCTGGAACCATCGAACCCCGATACAGCCGGCAGTTAGGATGATCAGGCCGACAATGATATAACCAAGACTGTAATGATGAACGTCGTGTATACGCAATTCGGTGTTTGATTGTTCCTTTACTTCCGCTATCTGTGCTTTTAATAATTCCCAACTTTTCTCATTATTCTCAAGCTTCGGTAAGTCAATGGCTGATGTATTCATGATATCATATAGAACGGAGAAACGCGGAACATGAACCTCTTGATTGATATTAACTTTATTGTAGTAGTAATTATGTGAGTGTATTAGGAAATCATTGCCCTTCAACGTACACATAGGGCCTAAGTGAATGACCCCGCTACCTGTCATAGCCTGTGACGTAATTCCAGCTGGACAAATTATGCGCACGCTGCATTGCTCGCAACATGTAAACAACCATTCATTATCAGCGTGTAACTTGATCCAGCTCTCTTTACAAGTTGATACCTGCGACTTGCACGGCGATGAATCACTGCCGCCGTCAATTAAAATAATATCACAAATGGATTGCTTTATTTTTGTGCTGTAGATAGGGCTATTTAAATAGCATAGAAGTTTTTCTGTAGAAAAATGTTTACAAGCTTGGAGATCCAAATATGATAAGAATATAAGCGAGTCTTTATTAAAGTTGAATCCTATAAAAGGAAATTTCGGAATCAAATGATAATATTTTTCATCTCTTTTTTGAGGGATGCTGATGATCTTGTCCAATTCAAATACTTCATTATTTAAAATGGGTATTTTTATTTCAATGATAAGAAACTTGTCGGTAACTCTCGCGGCAACCTTTAGTAACTTATAAAAATGAATGATATTTGAGCCGTCTAATGGTAGTACGAGATCCCTTTGTAATCGTCCTGATATTATATTTATTTGTCTCTGCAACAGCTCTGGCGACAAAAGGTTTGGATTGATACGACCTTCATTGATATTAGTCACCGTACTAATAAGGGTTTCTTGAATACGTCGAATACTCGATATGATAACATGTGCTGCTAATGATGAGTACGTCACATAATTTGCTTGTGACGTAACAAAGCGAACCTTGTTTAATTCTGAAGTAACATTATTTAAATGCTGTTGTATGAGCGTAAACTGCTTCTGCATTACATTTTCATGCCTCTTCAAGATGTTATACTCAGCTTCCATTACGATGGTCTGATTATGAAGAAGAGCTTGGAAATGATTCTCATTTTGCTGAATATGTTCGATGTCCTTTTGATATTGCTCGGCAAATCTCTGGTCTAGGATACCGAAGAATTCATTAGCAATGTAACCAACACCATTCACTAATCCCCTTTTCACTCTTCGACTTCCTTGATTTTTTAACAGCTGATTGTAGTGACTTATTTCATCGAGTTCATGTTCAAGTTGTAAAATGACACCTTGATTGTCGTCGAACGAACAACCCTTCTTGATGTGATTTAAATATGCTTGTATATTATTTAGACCGTCCCAATAACTAGTCATGTTATAGTATATAACGAGATTCCACTCATCTCGTATATGCTGAATTTTTGATATTTTGTCAAAGTATATGCTCTGACTGATATTAATTGGCGTGATAGTAAAATCCTTTTGTGTTTGTTGTAGACTAGGTGATATAAAAAATGATAAAAACATGAAAAGACTCAAAAAGAAATTTTTCAGGTTCGCACGTCTGGGGCGAGTACGACGAGATACGGGTGATACTGGGGGTTCATTGTGTCTTGGAGATGATGATGACGTCGGTTCTTCACTGAGGTTTCGAGATACTAAGGGTACTAATTTGATAACGGGTCTTTTTATGATATTATTTTTTGTTTTTAGTGATACAATCCTGATTTGACCGTCTTTTCCCGGGTGTACCTCTTGGACTCGGCCCATAGCCCACTTCCCAGGAGCGAGATTATCTTCCTTAACCAACACAATGTCATCAACCTCGATGTTTTTTCTAGCTGTTCTCCATTTTGATCTTAACTGAAGCTGCTGTAGATAATCTGTGGACCAACACTTCCAAAATTGCTTATTGATGGCCTGGATAAGCTGCCATCTTTTTGACAATGATATTGATTCGGGCTCTGTTTGAGGTCGAGAAAGCAGTGTGCCACCTATTATGAAGTGTCCCGGGGTAAGTACGGGATCTTCAGGATTTTCAGTCAGAGCGCAGAGTGGTCTCGAATTGAGGCATGCTTCCACTTGGTGTAGAACAGTGATAAATTCCTCATATGTGAGCTTCTGATCGCCTATTACCCTTTTTATATGATATTTCATGCTTTTTATGGCTGATTCCCACAAACCTGAGGCATGGGGGTAAGAAGGAGCGTTGAAGTGCCACTCAATGTTCATCTCTGAGATGTTGTCAAAGAAGTCCTTGTTGATAGTGGCTTTTATCTCTAGATATTCCTTTTTCAACAGTTTGTTTGCGCCTACGAAATTTGTTCCGTTGTCGCTGTAGATGTGACTTGGTGCACCGCGACGAGAGCAAAATCTTCGGAACGCAGCGAGAAAGGCTGGTGTGCTCAAGTCCGAAACGAGCTCAATATGTATAGCTTTCGTCGATAAACAGACAAAGATTGATATATACCCCTTTGTGGTGCGGACACCTCGACCTTTATTGATCTTGAGGTCCACGTGCCCAGTGAAGTCGATTCCACAATGAGTGAAAGGTCTGGATGGCACGACTCTAGGCTGTGGTAAGTCGGCCATGATAGGTTGATATTTATGCTGACTAAATCGACGACATCTGACACAGCTTCTTAACTCTCTTTTAACTGTCGACATCCCACTAATTATCCAATATTTGTTGCGGATAAATGCAAGTGTAAGCCGCGGTCCACCGTGCAACGTAGTGATATGGGCTTGGCCTATGATAAGCTGAGTGAATCTATTATGACCACCCAATATGATAGGATGCTTAGCAGACCAATTGATGTTCGAATTGTTCAGGCGACCGCCGACTCTTAATATTCCATGCTCATCTATAAAAGGATTTAAACTTGCTAATTTGCTGTTCTTATGTACATGACCCTTTTCTCTGATACTTGATAAATCTCGATTAAAATCCATAACTTGAACCGTTTTAATGATAATATTATAACAATTATTTATTTCCGTCGGTAATAATGCCTTATCTGTTGATACGTTACACCTGTTTCGTATTGCATTAATGAAACGTAGCATTCTTGCCATTATTCTTACAATTAAGGTGATTGAACTGTACTTATTTAATAATTCAATTATAAGTTCAGACTGACTTTGATATAAAGCTGCATTTACACTGTGGGCGATTTTCTTTGTTTCTATAGTAGGCTCTTCGTATGACTGATCTTGAATGATGTTTTCTGATAACGATGATAAAAGCCATTCTGGCCCTTCCCACCACAAGCGATGCTCTGATAACTGTGTGATTGTGACTCCTCGGGTGGCACAATCTGCTGGATTGGATTCTGATCGTACATAATTCCAGTTTGTAGACGGTATGATCTCCTTTATTTGTTGTACCCTATTAGCAACAAATTGCTTCCATCGGGATTGATCACCGTGAATCCAACCTAACACAATCATGGAATCAGTCCAGGCGTGAATGTTGACATTTTTGCTAGGTAATGCATCACGTACTTTAGCCATCAGCTGTGATAATAACAGTGCGCCACATAGTTCAAGTCGAGGGAGCGACACTGTTTTACTTAGAGGTGCTAATTTAGTTTTCGCAGCTAATAAACGCGATGTGTACTCGCCCTTATCATCGGTCGTGACACAGTATATGGCGCAAGCGTAAACTTTTGCCGACGCATCACTAAAGCCATGTAAATGATATTCGTGTTGAATATTACCTAAATAACGAGGTATATTTATATTGTCGATGTTTTTAAATTCGTTGCGCAATTCAGTCCATTCTTGAATGATAATTAATGGTAATTTTTCATCCCATGATAAACCAGTGACCCACACTGATCACGCACAATTGTGATGACCACATCTACTGTGTTCCACAGTTTATTGAAACGAAGGTTTCTCATGCAAAATTAAGTAAATTAAGCTAATCCTACCTTACTAGAAAATAGTGTCCGTAATCCAGGGGGGCTGAACGTTGTCTCGCCGGCGCGCGCCTGACAAAACGATCTCCACACAACCCCCGATGGGATACTCTTACAGCTAACACTCTTATACTACACAATGCCCTAATAGGCAGCTAAAACTTCCCGGCGCTTTTCAAAGCGAACACACACGGGTCACAAGCCCGTACCCGGACCGGGCGCTCCTCACGGCTGCTTACGGCCAACTGGTCGCGATGTCGCGCGGGCGGCGGGTGGCGCCGACCCCACGAATAAACGTGAATGAATGAATCACGCGCGGCGTGAACATCCCCCCGTCCCGGACAGTAGCAAACTGTCCGCCAACTCAATCTAAAGGTAGGCGAGAGAGGGTAGCGATCGCTCGCTTCAAAACAGAGTCCCCCACCAGGACCTCGGCAAACCTGGGCACACCATCCGACCCCGGATGAAGCTGAACAATGCGTCCTAAACGCCAGCGGAGGGGCGGCAGGTTTGGATCCTTTACCAACACGAGGTCTCCTGTCTTGGGTGGGGTCGTCCTATCCGACCACTTAACGCGTTGCTGCAAAATGTGCAAATACTCCAGATGCCAACGGCGCCAAAAACTCTGCGTAAGCTGCTGGAGCAATTCAAATCGCGAGAGCCGTCCGGAGGCCACTTCGGAATAAGGATATTCCGGCAAGGCGTTAAGCGGTCTGCCAATCAAAAAATGGCCCGGCGTAAGGGCCTCTAAATCATTCGCGTCCGAAGACAACGGACACAACGGACGCGAGTTGAGGACCGCCTCAACCTTACAAAATACGGTCGCGAGTTCCTCAAACGTGAGGACCGTCTCCCCAATAACGCGACGAAGGTGAGTTTTAGCGGCCTTTACAGTTGCTTCAAAAATCCCTCCCCAGTGGGGGCAGGATGGCGGGGAGTACTGCCATCGTACCCCTCTGCGAGAGAGTGTGGATCCGATCTCAAAATTATTCCTATCCAAAAATTCACAAACTTCCTTTAAATACCTATCGGTGCCCTTGAAATTGGTTCCACAATCGGACCTTATTAACGACGGCATTCCGCGGCGAGACACAAAACGATTCAACGTGGCTACAAAGGCTTCTGTGGTGAGGGCACTAACCACCTCCAGGTGGACCGCTTTAGTGGCCAAACAAACAAATACACACAAGTAAGCCTTTTCCGTTCTAGCATTACGAAGCCGCGATGTCTTAACGGTAAATGGCCCCGCAAAATCCGTTCCAACTCCTGAGAAGGGCATCGATTCGTTCACCCGATCGGCAGGCAAATCACCCATCTGGGGCTGCATCGTATCGGCGCGCAAACGATAACACGGGAGACAACGAAAAATAACGGATCGGATTATTCTCCGCGCTGACAAAATCCAGAACTCTCGTTGGAGGAGCGCGGTCAAAGCATTACAACCGGCATGAGCATTCTTTACATGTCGGTCTGTAATCAACAGTCTAACTAACGGTCCATCCTTGGGGAGCAACAAAGGGTGGCGTGATCCGTACGGCAGGTTGGCATGTCTGAGCCTACCTCCGACACGCAGCAATCCGGTACTGTCCAAGAAGGGATTCAACCGCACCAAGGGTCCCTTCAGCTTGGGCTTACTTGAGCGCAGGGCTTTCAGCTCCGGTTCAAACTCTCGCTGTTGCGTCACTCGCAACCAATGCAACAGAGCGTCTTGCCGCTCTTGTGGGGCGAGGACCGGAGACAACGATTTCTCCTGAGGCTGGCGACAATTTCGCACAAAGCGCCTCATCCAAGCAGTCACGCCGAGCAACTTATCAAGAGAACTGTAGCGGTCTAACAAAAACTCCATCTGCGGAGCCGCCACCGTCTCCACGGCGTGAACACGCATGCCTAGGTCTGGGACTCTGGCCACAGCCGGGGTGGCAGGCCATGAGCGCTCAGGCCGTAACAACCATGATGGACTCCACCATAGGTGGTGGTCCACTAACTCAGGCGCCTCGCAGCCGCGGGAGGCACAATCTGCGGGGTTCAATTCGCCCGGTACGTGGCGCCAAATCAACGGGGCCTTTGAAGTCTGAATTTGTGAGACCCGGTTGGCCACAAAAACCTCAAGGGTGTGGACTGAACTCTTCAGCCAACAAAGGACGACCTGGCTGTCAGACCACGCAAATATCGACTCCAAGTCGACACCGTTTCCCAAGGTGTCGGCAACATGATTGAGTAGCCGTACTAAGAGAGTGGCGCCGGACAACTCCAACTTCGGAATGGTTAGCCTAGTCCGAAGGGGGGCGACCTTACTCTTGGCCGTAACTAAGTGTACGGCGACAACGCCTGCTGCATCCACCGTTCGGATGTAAACGGCTGCCGCGTATCCGCTTTCGGACGCGTCACAAAAGCCGTGCAGGGAGGCTTTAAACTTTCCCGAAGGCAGCATTTGCCTCGGTATACAAACCCGATTGACGTCGGGTAGGGATGACACGAACCTCACCCACTCTCGTAGGAGGCTACCAGAGAGGGGCTCATCCCATGACAATTCCGCAGCCCAGAGCTCCTGTAGGAAGCACTTCATCGAAAACACTACAGGGCTGAGCCAACCGTTCGGATCAAAGGTACGGGCTACAGTGGATAGCACCGTGCGTTTAGTCCAGACCTTTGGGTCTGGCAGTTCCAATCTATATGTGAACAAATCCGGGACTGGTCGATACTGGACTCCCAAAACAGACAGCATGTCTGGAGTCTCCGGATTTTCAAAGAGGAGCGGCTCTTGCTGGTGGTCCTTAGGCAAATCTGCCAATAGGTCCGGTGAGTTAGACAGCCACTTCCGCAACTCATAGCCACCAGCCCTCAAGAGCGCAATCAGCTCATCACGTAAGACGAGAGCCTCATCTAAGCTCGAGGCCCCCGTGCAGATATCGTCGACAAATAAGGCCCCCCCCTCAATAAGAGCAGATGCCCGGGGATAGCGTAGCCGTTCACGCTCTGCGAGCTCCAAAAGCGAACGGATCGCCACAAAGGGGCTCGACCGCAAACCATAAGTGTTGGTGTTCAGCTCGTAAGCCAACATCGGATCCTGGGAATCCTCACGCCAAAGGATGAGCTGGTATCGTCTATCCTCCGGGTGAATCACGGTCTGTCTGAACATCATGCGGATATCGGCCACAAAGACGACAGCGTGCCGGCGGAAGTTGGTCAAAACATCACAGACATCGTGATGCAACTTCGGCCCCGCATGCAGACACTGATTCAACGACACTCCGGTTGACGTGGGCGCTGAACCATCAAAGACCACGCGGATCTTCCCATTGGAAGTCTTCAAAACAGCGTGGTGTGGCAGGAAGTAATGTTCCACAGTACGCCAGTCCAACTGCGAGATGGACATGTGCCCAAGGTCCAAATACTCCCGCATGAAGTCTATATACTTCTCCTTGAATGCGGGATCCCTGGCCATCCTACGCTCCATGGACAACAATCTCTTCTCGGCCATCGGTCGGGAGCTCCCTAAAGGAGGGCGAACCGCCAAGAAGGGCAAGCGGGTAATCAAGCGACCCGAGAGGAGGCGCCCAGTGTTGTTCTGGTAGAACAATTCGCACTCCTCCGCTAACGGATCCAACCGCTTGGCAGTGGGAGGTTCCTCCACCTCCCAAAACTTTTGGAGAACGTCGGACAAAGTAGAACCGACAATGGTCTGGCGGTCTACCGACGGGGTCTCTGGTGTCTGTGGTACCTTTCCCATCACCACATGACCCAGCGACGAGGACAAGGCGACAAGATCGGCTGTCTGCAAAACTCGCTTGCTTCCACACAGTACACGACCGAGGACATCCGCACCAATCAACAAGTGTATTGGGCCCGGTCGGTGGAAGGAAGGATCAGCCAAAGCCAGTCCAGACGTCAGCTCAATCGTGGATGGCGGCACTCGCACTTGCGGGAGTGGTCCAACCACCTTATCAAAAACTATCGCCGAAGCACCGATCTTCGGCCTTGGCGTGAAGTGGGGGGAGAAGGAGAACTCAACTCGACCAATCGGATCAGGGATCCGCGAGTCTCCCACCCCCCGTACCGCTTCGTGATGCGGCACAAGCAAAAGACCCAGCTGTCGGACAAGCCACCTGGACATTATGCACCCCTGGGCACCTGAGTCCAAAAGGGCACGCACCGTGACAACATTGCCCTTAGGTCCCCAAACATTCACGGAGGCTGTTGGCAACAGCACAAGCTCCGGAGGGGTGGTTGGGTCCGACAGGGGCGCCATTAAAAATTTTGGGGGGGTACTTGTCCCCCTCGCGCCTGAGTCGGCGCGCCAAATGTGGGACGCTCGTACCGGGCGAGCGGGTCCCAATCGGGTACATACTGGCCCCGACCAACAGCACTCCTAGGTGCAGGGTAATACCCGTGTGGGGCGTGCCTCGGTACATAGTACCCCAATCGAGGCCTCTCCATTAGGGGGGGGGAGTAGCAAATAGGGCCCGTGCCCATCGCCACCGTGGCGTACTCTTGTGGTACCCCCCTACCCCCGCCCGTGGCGGGGGCGTCTCTCCTATAGTTCCCCCTCTCCGGGGGGGACTGAACGGGGGGGCTAAGCCCCGCCGAATCTCTAGGGGACCGGTTCCGGGCTGCCGGGCCCCCGCCCGTGCGCGAGGAATTCGAACCCCGGTCGCTCCCGGCGTCCTTGCGGTCCAAACAAAGGAGGGGGTGATGCCTCCCTCCGCAAAGACGACAATCCTCGGTCTGGGGACACGCCGACTGCATGTGTCCCCCCAAACACCTATAGCACCATTGGCGCTGTCTAGCAACGGCCCTCCGTCCCTCTGGGCGGAGGCCTCTAAATTTGGCACATTCGTGCACCACGTGCCTATCTCCCCTGCAATACCTGCACCGCTCACTCGGTGCGGGGGGAGGGGACTGCTGGAAGGCAGCATAGCGATTGGTCGGGCGACGGGGCCGCTCCCTCGCCGCCACCACACGACCAACACCTGGAACCGGGGCGGGCTCCAGGCGGTCCGTCACCCTACATTCGTCCTCCAAAAAACGAAGGAGGTCCGCGAAGGGCGGGAGATACGAGGCGCTGTCGCCTCCGTACCTCTGCTCGAAACGCCCCTTCATTTCAGCGGGCAATTTGGCGAGGACTATGTGCAGCAGTACAAAGGACCACTGATCCACCGGCAGGTCCAATCGCCTTAGGGAGTTGACCGCTGACAGTAGCGGGTTCAGCAACTCCCTCCGTAACAGGTGTACCCGCGTGATTCGCGGGAGGGCCAAAATCGTGGCCACGTGGGTGTCCGCCAGTAACCGGACATTCTGGTACCTGCTAACCAGAAGCTGGCGAGCCACCTGGTAGTTGTCGTCGCTGATGAGCAGGTGCTGGATTACCGCGCTGGCCTCTCCTCGCAGGGAGGAGCGCAAATAGGCCAACTTCTCACTAGGGGATAAGTCCCGTCGTGAATCCACCAAACTGTCAAACAAATTAATGAAGCCCATCCAGGCTGACAGATCCCCATTAAAAGTGGGAATCTCCAATGTAGGCAATCGGCCTAGCAACGCCGTCGGGGTAGGTTTGACCTCCCCGCTCAAAACCGGCTCCCCCTTCCGAACAGCCAGGGCCCTCTCAGCCGCCTCCGTGAGCTGGTCAGCCAGCTCATAGGCCTGGGCTACATCCTGCTCCAGCTGTTCCGACACGGCATCATCAGCTGGGGGGTTCTCCATATAATACGCGCGACACTCCATGGCGTGGCGCTCCAGGTCCTGCAGCCGAGCTGCCAGCCCGCCATACCGAGCTAGCAACGCGCCTACCCGGTCGGCTCGGTCTATTAATGTGACCGCACAAGCAAGCCAACGCAAAACTCCTTGGATGCCAGCCCTGGATACGGCGGTCGGATTCGTAGGAGCCATTTATAATCCGTTTAATAAACAAAGCAAACAAAGAAATATAAAAGTGGTAAACATCAACAAAAAAAACAATAGAAATAGGTCGCGTCACGATAATATAAAACACAATTAAAATTCGGACGACATACACGGACCCTACTATTTTCATAAATTATTAGCAACTTACCAATTTCAAGGGCTAACAATATAACGGTATAAACAAAACGTATAGGATTAACGGTATGGCATACCTCGCAAATCAACTACTAAACCGTTATCAACAAACGAAAACAAAACTATTTTTAATAATAATACTCGTAATTTAATACTACTAATAATTAAAACTAGTTCCACTTTTTTAACTAGGCAAGCGGACTCGGAACAAACACTAGTATGTGGTACTAATAAACAACACTTTCGAACGAAACTATTCGTCAAATAAATCCGGACACACAAAAAAAAAAAATATACACATCTAGGCGAGTAAACTCGTATCAAATCACTAGTATGTGGTACTAATAAACACACTTTCGGACGAACTATTCGTCAAATAAATCCGGACACACAAAAAAAATATACACATCTAGGCGAGTAAACTCGTATCAAAACACTAGTATGTGACAACAATTATATAAGTGTCTATCTATTATCGGATCCACCAAGTGAGAAACATTCGCTTCGAGAATTTACTAGAACAATTTCTTAGTACTTCAAATCGTCTCGGGATCTTCAAATACCCTCGAGATTTCAACAAAAAAAAATAATTTTTAGGTACGCTTTTTAGGTACGCTTTTTATTTTTACTATGAAATTTTATGTAGTTAATTTTAATATGAAAATTAATTATATCAACTAAGCTCTGCTACCAAAAATATGATCACGCACAATTGTGATGACCACATCTACTGTGTTCCACAGTTTATTGAAACGAAGGTTTCTCATGCAAAATTAAGTAAATTAAGCTAATCCTACCTTACTAGAAAATAGTGTCCGTAATCCAGGGGGGCTGAACGTTGTCTCGCCGGCGCGCGCCTGACAAAACGATCTCCACACAACCCCCGATGGGATACTCTTACAGCTAACACTCTTATACTACACAATGCCCTAATAGGCAGCTAAAACTTCCCGGCGCTTTTCAAAGCGAACACACACGGGTCACAAGCCCGTACCCGGACCGGGCGCTCCTCACGGCTGCTTACGGCCAACTGGTCGCGATGTCGCGCGGGCGGCGGGTGGCGCCGACCCCACGAATAAACGTGAATGAATGAATCACGCGCGGCGTGAACACACACCTTTCTAAATAATAGCTTGGCTTTGATTGATAACGGTGATATCCATCCAATGGGATCGAATATTTTCGATATATCTGATAAAAATTCCCGTTTGGTATGATATTTAAGTTCAGATGTTTCAAACTTGTTATTATAGGTAAATGAGTCAGAGGATGGATTCCATTTCAGACCTAAGGTTTTCCGTGATTCAGAACAACGGAATTCAAAGGGGCTGTTTAACTGACTGCATGATAAATCCTTGACCAGCTCCTCCTCGTTACTAGACCATTTACGTATGTTCATCCCGGCCCCACGTAAAAGGTCAATTAATTGTGTTTGGATTTCCTTCGCAACTTCCAAGGAAGCGTGACCACCGAGATAGTCATCCATATAGAAACAGCTGTTCAGAGCCTCAGCGCCGAGTGGATATTTTTCGGCGTCATCTAACGCCAGCTGTTTAAGCGTTCTCATCGCCAGGAATGGTGCGCATTTGGTTCCATACGTCACCGTCGTTAAACTATAATTTCGAAGTGGCTCATCACAAGACTGTCGCCAAACAATTGATTGTAGGTTTTGATAATCATTATTTACAAAAATCTTACGGAACATCTTTTCTATATCAGCTGTCATCACATAGCGATGCTGACGCCAAGTTATGATAAGGGATTGCAAATCAGCTTGTAGGTTGGGTCCTTGCTCCATGACGTCATTCAAACTCAGACCTGATGACGTTTTTGATGACGCGTTAAATACTACCCTTAACTTAGTCGATGTCGAATCTAACTTGAGGACTCCGTGATGAGGTAAATAGCAAGTAGGCCCGTCATCACTGGTGCTGGGCACCATGTGTCTTCAATGTCATAAAAGTCTTCACAAAATTGATCACCTGACGAAATATTTGTATGTGAAGTTGATATTTCTTCTATTTCCCAGTACTTTGATAACTCTGAAACGTCGTTAATAACTACATTACAGTTGAACGTCTTAACATTTCCTGATAAAATCCACCCCAATCTAGTCTGCTGTGCAATAGGAGACTGTGGTGGGCCCCTGATAAGTCCATCCATTAATATTTGTGAATAAACACTAGCATCTAGTAATAGATCGATTGGCCCGGAGATGTTGTAGTCTCGATCCGCTAAGTTAATATGTTGCAAGTGTGACCATGATTTTTTTGTAAAAGTATTGTTTGGCAAGTTATTAATAACTCTTGATATAACTAAAGCATCTGTTGTAAAGCTATAATCTCCGTAGATGGAATGGCACTCTATATTAACTATCCCCCTGCTTTGCTTGGAACCATGACCTATTCCGGACACGGATGCGTGATATTTATGTCGTTGCAATCCTAACATCTGTACTGCATTTTCCGATATTAAAGAAATCTGTGACCCTTGATCTAGTAGGGCCCGTAAAGTGATAAAAGTGCCGTTATCTGCCATGATCCTTAATAAAACTGTAGTCAGCAATATTTCTTCATTTTCTCCCGCCACATAATTTACATTATGTTGTTTGATATTTTGTTTATCTGATAAATTATTTTCGGGACGCGTATTATTGATATAAGCTTCATGCAATAATGAATTGTGGTCACCCTTGCATTCTTTACAACGTTTAATTGATAAGCATGGATTGTCGTAATGTTTGTACAAACAGTTTTTGCAGACTTGATATTTTGATATTATTTTTAACTTCGCATCGGGTGACATGTTAATGAACTTTCTGCATTGAAATAAATCATGATTAAAATTACAAACTGGACATTTCGTTGATCGAGTATGATAAGTTTTGCCCTGATATTTATCGCGATTATAGTTCTTGGGCGAATAAAATGATGACCTTGGGTTGGTTACATGCTTTGATGACGTTGATGGTAGAGTATTCTCTCGCTCTCTCTTATGCATAGGCTCGAGAGCAATAAACTTAGCCTCCAAGAATGATATAAACTCCTGTAACTCTGGCAATTCACGGGGAGCCTTTCTTGCCTCCTTGTAATCCTTTAGCGTTTCGCTGTCTAATTTCTTGGACAGTAAATGGACGAGTAGGGGATCCCAGGTGTTAGTATCCACGCCTAAGTTGTGGATGGCGTGAATACACTCCACGGACGTGTCGTGCATCCTTTTGACCTCATAGGCTGACTGCTTTTGGATGCTGGGTTGGTTTAAAAGCATCTCAATCTGGGTAGTAAATAGTAGCTGTTTATTTTCATACCTATGTACTAGGATATCCCATGCCGTGATATAATTTTCGGATGATATATGGAGATGTTGTATGAGTCGCTCCGCTTCACCCTTAACCCTCCCCTTCAGATGCTGCATTTTTTGAGAGTTCGTGATGGAGTTATTATTGTGAATAGCTTCACTAAAAAGGTCGTAAAAGGTTGGCCACTGAGTGTATTTTCCCGTGAAAATTGGAATCTCTAGCTGCGGAGTCGATTGATGATTATGAGATGTAGATGACAACTTCCGGTTAAGCGCCCGTTTCATACTCTTGAATTCTTTTTCGTACTCAGCAAATTCCGCTTCATATTCTAAATCTTCACCTTGCAAAATTTCGTCTATATCCAAATGTAAGGTCTCAATGATATTCCAGCGGCTCTGTGTTTTACGGATCTCATCTTCAAGTTCCCATTTTTCTGTTATTTCGCCAAGGTTGATGCCGTTTGTTAACCGACTGAAAGCTCTAAAATTAGTACGTTGTTTTGATAATAACTGGGTCACCTTTTCATGAAGTGGAGACACTGTAGGTTTGTCTTGTTTCACAACACCGGATGGAGTAGCTGTAGCTTTGTCTTGTTTTTGATAACACTGCAGAGACTGCTGAAGGGCATGATACATTTCTTTAGATTTCTCATAATGATTTTCCTTGAAATACACCACATTTTTGTCATGGAGCCCCAATAATATATCTTGGTGATTTTGCTCGAATTCTTTCCAGAGCTCATTAAGTGCGTTTTTTCTCCGTTGTAAATAGTCCGGCGTTTTCCTACTTGCGGGATCCTTACCGAAATTAGTTTTAATAGAGATGATGGAATCAATGATTTCATCTTGACGGGTCAATAAACCTTCCATGATGATAAGAGATAATCAATAAAAAGGAACAATCTTACTTGGTTCAGTAGCTGCAGCTGCGATGTGATAGTAACCTGGTTACGAGCAAACCTCCTGGTCGACTCGTATATGATGTGCTAGTAGCGGGCTTCCGCTGACGATGATAGGGATGGCAAGCCTCCTGGCCCGCCGAACGATGATAGGGTAGCAAGCCTCCTGGCCCGCTGAGCGATGATAAGGTAGCAAGCCTCCTGGCCCGCCGAACGATGATAGGGTAGCAAGCCTCCTGGCCCGCTGAGCGATGATAAGGTAGCAAGCCTCCTGGCCCGCCGAACGATGATAGGGTAGCAAGCCTCCTGGCCCGCTGAGCGATGATAAGGTAGCAAGCCTCCTGGCCCGCCGAACGATGATAGGGTAGCAAGCCTCCTGGCCCGCTGAGCGATGATAAGGTAGCAAGCCTCCTGGCCCGCCGAACGATGATAGGGTAGCAAGCCTCCTGGCCCGCTGAGCGATGATAAGGTAGCAAGCCTCCTGGCCCGCCGAACGATGATAGGGTAGCAAGCCTCCTGGCCCGCTGAGCGATGATAAGGTAGCAAGCCTCCTGGCCCGCCGAACGATGATAGGGTAGCAAGCCTCCTGGCCCGCTGAGCGATGATAAGGTAGCAAGCCTCCTGGCCCGCCGAACGATGATAGGGTAGCAAGCCTCCTGGCCCGCTGAGCGATGATAAGGTAGCAAGCCTCCTGGCCCGCCGAACGATGATAGGGTAGCAAGCCTCCTGGCCCGCTGAGCGATGATAAGGTAGCAAGCCTCCTGGCCCGCCGAACGATGATAAAGTAGCAAGCCTCCTGGCCCACTGAACGATGATAAGGTAGCAGGCCTCCTGGCCCGCCGAACGATGATAGGGTAGCAAGCCTCCTGGCCAGCCGAACGATGATAGGGAGTTAGCAAGCCTCCTGGCTCGCCAAGTGATGACAAAGTAAACCAAAACGCTTCACTTTAACTGTAGGTATGATCACTAGTTACCGATCTATTCACTTCGACTTTTCACGCACAAAACCAAGTGTAGGAAAATAACTAATTAATAGTATATTTGATATGGTCCACACAAGGTCCTGCCTTTATCAAAACCGCGCGAAAAATCAAAAGGCCGAAAGACCAAAAAAAATGTAAGGGGCTATGCTTAAGCCGTCTCACACTTATAAGTTTATGATAATTGATAAGATGGAACGATGATGATATATGATAAATAAAACCGCTCCGTTAGAGTGTTAAATTGTCACTGATTTATTGCATTATAAAATTGAGTAATTTACAAATTGCACGCGTTTACGAATCGCGGCGTCAACGACCCGACCTACTAAATATTATGCTTATTATGAAAAACTATGTACGATGGACAACAACTCGTACATCACCGATTGCCTATACATTGCCAAAATTCCACCATAATTTTTTGTCAGCAAAATATTACTTTGTTTTTCATAGTGTTTTGTATGAATGACAAAGTTACATTTGCGGTTTTTGAAAATGTGTTATATCTCAAAAAGTACTTACTATATATCATTCAAACCAATTTTGGTTGAAGGTTTCATTAAAATCTACAGCATATATTTTTTCTAGATTTTTCACTCTTTTATTTCAAAAGTTAGAGGGGGGGACACACACTTTTTACCACTTTGGAATGTTCTATCTTTCAAAATATTGAGTTTGAAAAAATATGATATGAGAAAATTCCATGTTATTTTCAAAGAGCTATCTATAGACACCCCACACGAATATGTTTGATGAGAAAAATATTTTTCAGTTTCAGTTCCATGTATGGGGAGCCCCCCTTAATTTATTTTTATTTTTATTTTTGTATTAAAATCGTAAAGCGGTTCACGGAATACATCTACCTTCCAAGTATCAACTGTGTAGTTTTTATAGTTTTGGAATAAATTGGCTGTGACATACGGACGGACAGACGGACGGACGGACAGACAGACAGACAGACAGACAGACAGACAGACAGACAGACATGACGAATCTATAAGGGTTCCGTTTTTTGCCATTTGGCTACGGAACCCTAACAAACTCATTAGAGTACGAGTAACTATTGGCTTTATTTTAGTAATTGCAGAATGTAAGCAACTTAGATTGCATGCATCTCCAGTACATTCGTAGTCGTAGGCGTAAAATTCGGGCAATATTCTGATTCGACCCGTTGCGGTGCGGCCACGGCAGTGAGTGGCGTGCGTTTAGCATGGAGATGTAAGCGATCGTTCGGTGTGCCGGATGGAGGCATTTGTTATCGCTAGATGGAGGCGATGGTGTTTTTGTGTGGGTACCGGATGGAGGTTACCTGTGTTGTATTGTAGAGTGTTGCATACTGCTTTTATTGTCTTGTTTGTACCTACTACCTACGTGAGAGATTTATTTGAGTATTGAGTTTTGTTGGACTTAGCCTTAAGACTGCGCCGACCTTTTAACGCGGGCAAAGATTAGGTATTAGCGCAGCATTCCACCTGCGTGTGCGTCATCGCACACTAATGCCGCCTCGCTCGCTCGATCGGTACGGTGTCGGTGGTAAAAGTTAGTAACTCATTATTCTGTAATATAATAATTAATCTCAACTAGGTACTCCTAGAAACCTATGGATGGAATGAATCCATACTAATATTATAAATGTGAAAGTGTGTTTGTTTGTTTATTTGTTTGTTTGTTTGTTTGTCCTTCTTTCACGTCAAAACGGAGCAATGGATCGACGTGATATTTGGTACGGGGATAGTTTGGGAACTTGAGATTAGCATAGACTACTTATTATTCCGGAAAATTAAGTAAAAATGGTAATTTTGTATAAAAAAATCGTTTGGCTGTCGTATCTTCGATACAAAACTGTCAAGGACTTTTGTTCGCCGACATAAACTAAAAGTGGAAATGTTTGCTGCGAATGCAACGTAAAAGAAGATTTTTTGCCCATGAAGCTCTTCCTGCCTCCTCGCTAGATCTTAACGAATGAAATAACCGTCGTAATGCATTGAGTTCGTGGCAAAAGTTACCACTTTAAAGTTAGTCCGGTGGACAAAAGTGCCTATATATAGGCACTTTTGTCCACCGGTTAAGTGGCATCAAACCCTTTGAATAAAATATATTTTACTCAAAGGGTTTGATGCCACTCAGCCAATAGCTTGGTCCAGTTTCTATGTCCAATTGATCAAATTTATTTGTCAGGTGCCCATGCCTGGTACATTTGATCCAAGTTCCAAGTCTTCCAATTTCTTTGATCAAATGCACATTGGACAGAGATATTTGATGAGTAGACTACCGTAGTCTCTGACGCTGACGTCCGACGCTGACGTCCGACGCTGACGCTCGCTATGAAATACATAGAAACCAGTAGTGGCGCGGGCGTCATGTCGCGTGCAGTCACGACGCCCAGTTTGAACCGATACCTTTAGAATGTTTGTTGTGTAAGCGACTTCATCCACGCAAACGAAGTCGCGGGCAGAATAGCTTATGTTATTCAGGGTTAATGTAGCATTCTAATGGTGATATATTTTTTTATTTCGGTTCAGTAGTTTTTGAGTTTATTTGTTACTAACATAGGAAAAAACTAGTTTAAAAATTAAAAACAGACTGCCAAAATCGAACTAAAAAGTACAAAAATTAAACCGCCTTCAAAACAAAAAACTGCAAACAAAAACTCACTTTCCAAAACTCGTAAAAATGAAAAATAAATTAGGTATATCATTTAATTTATAGGACGAAAATGCGCGCGCGACTTTTTCTAACTAATCTTGGAACTTTCTGATCTGTTTGAAGTCGGTGTCAAGCCTTATACCTAATTTATTTGATACGTTACAACTCACATCACTCACATTATTATTGTGTATATTGTTTCACAAAGTATTTTTCTTGTAACTTTCGGCTTGACACCGACTTCAAACAGATCAGAAAGTTCCAAGATTAGTTAGAAAAAGTCGCGCATTTTCATCCTATAAATTGAATGATTTAATTTATTTTTAATTTTTACGTGTTTTGGGAAGTAGGTAAGTTTTTGTTTGCAGTTTTTTGTTGTGAAGGCGTGTGTTTTGAAGGCGGTTTAATTTTTTTGAAAAAATCTGTTTATTTTTCCATTATTAGTGTAAGAAAACTACCATGAAACCACATAATGAGCAAGTGTACCGTAAAGTGCAACGATAAAACTGTTGTCACATGGTGGTCCATATCTAAATTAGAACACCAAGACAAGCTCCGCATTCCAAATATTAACTGTTATGCAGTTTAACCTTCCACTAGCTTCCACCATCAGCTTACCTGAAACTTTGGCCTATCAGATAAAAAAGGAATTATCAGAATCGGTTCACTATTGGCGGAGCTATCGTGGAACATACATACATAGTCTCATTGCTGTCGGGGGACCTTTTAAATTTAAGAATTCCACAGCATGGTACCCCGACTGCAATGAGAGCTTGTTTTTTTTTTACTTTTGAGGTTTTTATATTATGAATTTTTATTATATTACTTTTAGTGATTATGCATACAAATTATTTTACTCGTCAAAGCCTTTCATTTGATACCCATATTGATATAATAAGGAAAAAACTTCATTTTTTTTATGGTGCCACACCATATTGTCCACCATTTTGAGTAAGTATTTAAAAAATCTTTAGCCATTAAAATCCGTTGAGGCATTCAAAAGTTATGGTGGAAAGAAACTCGCATACATACACACATACATACATACATTAACCCTAAACACATTACACTCCTTGAGCAGTCGTGATAAGAATAAATCAAAACCAAAATTGAGTAAAAGAAATATTACAAATTTATACTTACGCTGTTTTGCTGCGTGTAACACAGAATACGTACACGATAGGCAACGAAGTCTTTCTAGGTCAAATCGCTCCGCATCGAAACGTCCGTCGCCTCTCTCTGAGAGCTCTCGTGGGCGACTGAATATTTCGTGTTGCTCGCTTGTTATATTCAACGTCTCGAGTCCATAGTAATTTTGTATGGCGGATTTAAGAAGCGTTTAAAAAAATCATAATTAAATAACCAGAGCATATTATAGTTAAAATAAAACAATTGATAAGTTGTAGTTAAAACTTTTGAGATTTGTTTAAGGAAGGCTTTTGAATCTAATATATCATTTTTTTTATTCAATTTTACCTTAACGCCGACACACGTTTTCTCATATTTTGTGCAACTTTACGTAGTTGTATCTTTTATACTGGTTGAGCGGGCGAATCGAATTTAAAAAATGGACTGTAATTTTGCGATGCGGGGAAAAACAAATGAAATTTTAAACGCGATTGTTGACAAAAAAAGAAGGAAAACCAGGAGTGCACAATACCTTGCCGCCTCGTGGCGTTGAGAGACGATGTAGGCTGCCGGGACGTCCCAGGGTCGTGGCTGATGCAGCAGGGTTGGTTTCCTTACGCGGAGCACGGTAGGCACTTCACAAAATGGTCTTTTTTTCGAAATGTTTGTATGGTTTAGGCCGTCAAATCAATAATTAAAGCGGGAGATCGATGCGCGCGCGGTGGCCATTTTTGCGTAACAGAAAAGTCTTTTTTATTACATCTCCCGCTAGAGGGCGGTGTGGTGCTGTCTCGCTTTTGTATGCGAGACACGGTATGTGCAATAAGGACAGGTCAGGTGGGAATGTCAACAACTATTTAAATTAAAACAATTGAAAATCGGCGTTGCAACTTAAGAAAAATAACGCGGCAATTTTCGAATCGTGATCGGCGCAACCATTTCCCCCCCGGCTTGAAGGGTTACCTTCAAAATAAGAAGAACAACTGACTATACAGTTGTAACTAAGCTTTAACTGCTAACTAAACAAAATGCTATCAAACTAAACTAAGCTAAACCTAATCGAACAAGTTAAATTAAGAATGTGGTTAAAGTTATTGTTGATTAGGCAAAGGACAAAGACGAATAACTGGTCGCAAGTACGAACCAGTTGCGGTTTTAACACGAACTATACGGGTGATACCATTTGACCCGGGGAAAACTTCTTCTACTACCCCAAGAGGCCAATGTAATGGAGGTATATTTTCAGTTAAAATAACCACGACAGTACCGACAGTAACAGGGTTCGATGGAGTATTCCATTTCTGACGTGACTGTAGCGTATGCAAATAGTCTGTTCTCCAACGCTTCCAAAACGACTGAACGAGTTTATCTAATAAGGCGTGACGCGAGAGTAGATGAAGTCGATCTTCCTCTACTTCTAAAGCGGGGAAGTATTTTAACGGTGTCACATTCAAAAAGTGCGCTGGAGTCAGTGCAAGCGGCTCCGAGGGATCACTAGACAGGGTTCTACAAAGAGGACGCGTATTCATTACGGCCTCGACTTGAGTGAGCACGGTGCTCAGCTCTTCAAACGTAAGAATCTGTTCGCCTATAACGCGAAACAGATGCATCTTTAAGCTCTTAATATTAGTTTCCCAATTTCCACCAAAGTGGCTTGCGGCGGGCGTATTGAACGACCACTCAATGCGGTTTTCAGCTAATACATAGGCAAATTCCGTGTTAAAATGTTTCGAGCGCAAAAAATTATGTAGTTCGGAAAGGTTGCGACGTGCTCCTACGTAATTCGTACCGTTGTCCGAATACATTCGAGATACGGAACCTCGACGCGACAAAAATCTTTTAAAGGCAGCCATAAAGCATGGCGTGCTCAAATCGCTAGCTAATTCTATATGAACAGCGCGAGTCGTCATACAAATGAATAGACAAACGTAAGCTTTCGTGGAGCGTATACCACGACCACGAGAAACTGTAACCCTGAAGGGGCCAGCGTAATCTGTACCTGTGTGTACGAACGGTTTGGCAGCCTGAACGACACGACAAGGACGATGATCGGCCATTTCGGGTGCGATTGACTTCGGGCGAAGTTTAAAACACGGAATACATCTATGAACTATCGAACGAATTAAATTGCGGGCGGATAGAATCCAATATTTTTGGCGCAAAATCGACATTAATAAATCTGGACCAGCGTGACAATTCACCCTATGGTGATATTCGACTAAAAGATCAACAATATGATCCTTGCGCGGGAGAATTATAGGATGCATTTGATCATATTCTAATGCGGACTGGCTCAAACGACCACCAACTCGAATGAGACCGTCATTCAAAAAAGGTTTCAAATGTTGAAAAGCGCGACTACAAGCTTTATTTGATTCCAAATTTCTAATTTCAGACGAAAAATAATATCGCTGAAGTTCACGAAGCACAATTAATTCAGCCTTGTTTAAGTCAGAGGCGGTAACGTGCTCGCGACGAGGAAGGATTTTCAAAAATCGACAAATAAAAACAACACTACGTAAAAGAATCGACCACGATGAAACACGGCTAGCCAACGCTAAGATAGGCGATTTTTCCAGCGGTGCGGTAGCAACTAAAGAGGTTTTTCTTTCCTCTGGCGGCGTTGACACAGTCGCGGGGTTGAAAGGACTAACAGGCCATTCATCAGGTGGGGCTTGGCACCAGGAAGAGCCATGGAACCACAACGGATGATTCAAAATTTGTGCAGGTGTTAACCCACGAGACAAACAATCGGCAGGGTTATCCGTACCTGAGACGTGATAAAAGTTTTGCGGCGCCAATTCCGACTGAATTTTTGCCACCCTATTTGCGACAAATGTATCCCAACGATGGGGCGAAGAATGTGTCCAACACAGAGCGACGGTTGAGTCCGAGAATGCGAGAACTCTGTCTATACTCATGCGGTTGCGACAACTACTAACAATCGAACTAATGAGCTGGGCTAGCAGCAATATAGCGCACAGCTCGAGACGAGCGAGAGAGACTACTTTACTAGGGGCTACTTTAGATTTAGCGCTGATAAGGTGGAATGAAATGTCATCACCGTTACGAACGTGGAAGTACACAACACCCCCGTACGCTTTCTCACTAGCGTCTGCGAAACCTAAAACTGTAACAATGCTCTCATCTGAGATGCCAACGTGGCGCGGTATTCTAATTTGCTCGAGCATCGGAAGCTCGGCTCTAAAGCGGTCCCACAATTTAATGATGTGGTCAGGAGGAGTGTCGTCCCAGTCACAGTTGGACAGCCAAAGTTCTTTTATAAGAAGCTTTGCATACAAGACGACAGGTGCTACAAATCCCATAACATCCCATATGCGTGCGACACACGACAATATGGTGCGCTTAGTGCAGGTTGACGGTGTAGGACAAACTTTCAAACTAAACATGTCGGACGAGGGTGACCAACACAAACCGAGAACCTTCTGCGTATCATTACCATCAAACTCCTTGACAGTTGACAAGCGATGCGACGGTGGAATCGAATCCAAGACCGTTTGCGAATTACTATTCCATTTTACGAGATCAAAATGACCAGCCTTCATGAGATCAATCACTTCAGCCGCAGTTGCGACAGCTTGATCTTCGCTCTGTACAGAATAAATATAGTCATCCATGTACAAACCAGTTTCTACAGTCTCCTTAGCCTTCGGGTACCTATCGCCCTCATCGGCAGCAAGCTGCTTGACAGTGCGAAGAGCGTGGAAGGGACTGGATTTAAGTCCAAAACAAACGCGATTAAATTCGTAAACCTGTAAAGGTTCCTGCGGCGAAAATCTATACAAAATGCGTTGAAATCGGCGATCCGATTCGCGAACACCAATACAAAGAAACATTTGTCTGATGTCGGCTGAAAGCGCGACAGCGAACAAGCGAAAGTTAACTATAATTTCGAACAAATTACCTTGGAGATTTTGACCACTATACAAAATATCATTTACCGAAACATTCGAACTAGTTTTGGCGCTGCCATCTAAAACAACGCGCAACTTGGTGGTTAGTTTATCCTCGCGGACAACTCCATGGTGCGGAATGGTATACGAAGGAGCGTGCTTCGTCTCTTCAGTTTCGGGAGGCGCGGGTGAAATAAAGCCTTTTTCCAAATATTCAACTACTACGCTATCGTAAGCCTCCTTCAACTTTGGAGATACCTGCATTTTCCGTTCTAAACAAAAGAAGCGTTTTTCGGCTGACTGAAAAGAATCTCCAAGCGAATTAACATCACCCTTAAAGGGGAGTGCGACAATATAACGACCATCACTATCGCGAGTAGTCGTGCGACTATAAAACTCTTCACAAAGTTTATCATCAGGGCTGACAATAGGAGGGACGTTCACTTCTTCTATCTCCCAGAATTTACGAACGGCTAAGTCCAGCGGCTCGACGGCGCAACAATATGACACTGTCGAGTTACAATCAAAACAAGCGGGTGCGGAACCAACAATAACAAAACCAAGAACCGTCTCTAAGGCGAGCGGCGCAGGGTGCGATGCGTGACCTTGAACCTTATGCTGCAACAGGAGGTGCGGGAAAATCGAAGCGCCAACTAACAAATCAATATCTCCTGGAACGGCGTAAGTATCATCGGCCAAAGGTAAATCTCTAAAATTAGTCAACAATGAGGTATTGACTGCGACAGTCGGTAAAAGTTCGGTAACTTTATCGACGACTAGCGAATCCATCGAAAAACTAATATCAAAATCAAAACGCGAGTGGAATTTAATCCCTACAGAACCTTGAACGGCTTTAGTGGAACCCCCAATACCTTTTACAACATTACAGGCAGGGCGGTTATTTATATGCAAACCAAGACGACTACAACAATTTTTACTAATAAAATTACTTTGAGAAGCACTGTCTAAAAGTGCGCGAACACTATGTCCCCTACCTTGTGAATCGTAAACAATAACTCGAGCGGTTGCGAGAAGTACCGTAGTAGGGCTTGTGTGCAAACTCGATAGCGAGCACAAAGTAACATCGTTCGGCTGGAGGCGCGCTGCAGTGGCGTCGCCGTCGCTAGACGCGGACGGGGACGGAAACCCGCGAGAGCGCTCCGAGTCGAGCGGCGCGGGCGGCTGTGACGACACAGCGGGCGGACGGTGCATGAAGTTCGCGCAGCCGCCGGAATCGACGAACGAATTACCGGACACGGCGCCGGCGGCGGGTACATTGCTAACTACGAGCGAATTATTACCATTAACGCGCGAGGTACCAACCTTATTTAAATTGGACGCGGCATTATTGTTTTCGAAGTGCAATAATGAATGGTGTTTACCATTACACTTGCGACAAAAATGATTTGAATTACAAAATGAAACACGATGTTTGTCACTGAGACAATTAATACATAAATTATTAGAACGAACAAATTTATAGCGATCACTAGGAGCGAGTTTATTGAACTCCGAACATTTATAAAGTTGGTCATGGTGACCTTTACACAAAGAACAATTTTTCGAATGCGACACTTGCGGATTTGTGGGTTCAAAATTAACAAAAGAATGCGTGGACTTCGTGGGCTTAATACTACTACTACGATTATTAAGACTATTTTTCGTTACTCCGTGATTTAACGAAGTTCGTTGCAAAATTTTAATATGTTGACGAACGAAAGTTTCTAAATCGTCGAACTTAGGTATTTGATGGCCACGTCTATCCATTTCAAACAAGCGAACGGTTTCGGAATCTAATTTCTTTAATCCAATATACAAAAACAAAAAGTCACAGAGGTCATTAACCTTGAGATTCTTGAGGGCGCGAACAGCGGATGCAAAAATATCTAAGAATTTTTCTAAGTCTTGTTCATTGCACGAAGAACTATTTTTCAAATTAAATATTTGATCTAAATAAGCGGTTGTTACTAAGCGTTTATCTTCGTATTTGATCTTCAAAGTGTTCAAAATCAAGCTATAATTTTCGGCGCAAAACGTTATTCCGGCGCAAACGGTTTTTGCTTTCCCGGTTAGTTTACTAACTAAATAATGTAATTTTTCGTGATCCGATAACGAATTATTATTATGGATCGTATTTTCAAAACTAGCGAAAAACAAAGGCCAATTTTTAATATCGCCATCAAATTCGGGTATTTGTATAGGCGGTAATTTAGGTCGGTCCCGTTTCATCAAATCAAAACCGGCTGGCCCGGGTTTCGAATCGGTAACTACTACGGGCGCTTGCAATGACTTAGCGACACGTTTTATGCGACAAATTAAATCTTCGAAAGATGACAAGGCGTCATAACTTAATAAGAAATCAGGATTTAATTCTAATTCAAGCAAATTTATTTTATCGAGAACATTTTCGAAATTTGCGCGCAAAGTATCTACGGTTTCGATCGAGGATAAAAACAAATCTTTTATTGCTTCATCGGCTATCCTCGATGAGTAATCACAAATCGATTGCATACGCTTGAAAAGGCTATCCTTCTTAGCGTGTAATATTTTTAACTGCGAGTCTGGATCTGGAATCGCCTTCGGAGGCATTGCGAAATGCAAAATCTAACGAGCAATCTAAAATGAAAGCGGTGATGAACAGCTACGCGACGCACGGTAGAAATATATTCTGATTTTGCGAGCGAATCAGTAGGTACTTACCTACCCGCGCACAAAATATGTACCGTACCGGTTACTATGCGGTGCTGTCGAGACTACTAACTATTTATTAAGCGAAAAAAACAGTATGTACCTATGCGTTATTCCCTATGGAATAAAAACTATGAACTATGCGTTTGATTCCCAATGGAATAAAAAACTAATGCGTTGTTCCCAAATGGAACAAAACTAATAAGTAGCTAAGTACCTACCTATTGAGTATGAGTAGTATATAAAAACAAAACTAAGTATAGCGGTTTCTATAGCGAAATGGATGATTCCATATGGATGGACTAGAAAATCCGGCCGAAGGTCCAGAAATGGTTGAGCGGGCGAATCGAATTTAAAAAATGGACTGTAATTTTGCGATGCGGGGAAAAACAAATGAAATTTTAAACGCGATTGTTGACAAAAAAAGAAGGAAAACCAGGAGTGCACAATACCTTGCCGCCTCGTGGCGTTGAGAGACGATGTAGGCTGCCGGGACGTCCCAGGGTCGTGGCTGATGCAGCAGGGTTGGTTTCCTTACGCGGAGCACGGTAGGCACTTCACAAAATGGTCTTTTTTTCGAAATGTTTGTATGGTTTAGGCCGTCAAATCAATAATTAAAGCGGGAGATCGATGCGCGCGCGGTGGCCATTTTTGCGTAACAGAAAAGTCTTTTTTATTACATCTCCCGCTAGAGGGCGGTGTGGTGCTGTCTCGCTTTTGTATGCGAGACACGGTATGTGCAATAAGGACAGGTCAGGTGGGAATGTCAACAACTATTTAAATTAAAACAATTGAAAATCGGCGTTGCAACTTAAGAAAAATAACGCGGCAATTTTCGAATCGTGATCGGCGCAACCATATACTGTAAATGATTTTAGATTATTAATAGAGATCCATTGTAAACACACCCTTTATGATAGTAATTACAAATATTTTAATTATTTTTGAAAATAATTGTGAACTCCAGCGATTTAACGGTGACTGCCGTTTTAGCTGATTTTGATCGGCCGGCCCAGTACTGAGTTTCGCTATGGCTTGTAAGAGGTAAATGCAGATTGCTGATTAAGCACTGAGTTTTGTTATCGCTGGTTAAGTTGTAATTGCCGAGTGCTATTAAAGCACTAAATTTTATGATCTCTGGATGCGTCATTGAAAGTTACTTTTAAACTATAGAGTTCAGACGTTATGGTGAATTTAGTACAAACACCACCAAGCTTTTTAACCGACTTCTCAATCAAAAAGGAGGAGGTTCTCTATTCGTCTGTATGTATGTTTTTTTTTTATTTATTTTTTTGTGTACCTATGTCCACCGATTACTCGAAGACGGCTGAACCGATTGAAATGGTTCAAACGTTATTACATCAGGTTTGTTTCCAAGTTGGTCCCATTTTTTGAAATTCTGAAATCGGTTCAGTAGTTTTCAGAAAATACTGTCGTTTTCGTTACCACTTTATGTGAATTTAATACGTATCTTTAGGCATAACTCCTTTGTTTATAAACCGATTTAGATGATTCTTATTTTGTTAAAAAGGGGATAAGTACCTCAAGATATTTTAACCGACTTCGAAAAAGGAGGTTTTCAGTTTGATCACATACCTATTTACCAGAAAACACGTAAATTGCCTGCACGATGCACTAAAAAGAGTGAAATAAAAATTATTTTTATAAAAAATTAAAACCGCCTTCAAAAAAACCACATCAAAAAAGTAAGAAATAATTCCTCACCAAATAAATAGCGTAAGTACTTTGAAGTCGGGCGGGTACAAAATTGTACATGTTTCACGCCCGACTTCAAAGTACTTACGCTATTTATTTGGTGAGGAATTATTTCTTACTTTTTTGATGTGGTTTTTTTGAAGGCGGTTTTATTTTTTTATAGCACCTGACCAAGGGAGTTGAATTTGTCGATACATTTGGTTGAGGGGCAAAATAAAAAAAAAATTAGGTATTTATTTATGTTAGTAGGTATGTGTAGTATATTACATTATTTATATAATACATCAAAGTGAATTATTTCTTTCATACTGGTTGTGCACCCTACCACATCATTGTCTCCACATCACCCAAAGGTTGACTGGTAGAGAATGCCTGTGGCATTAAGTCCGCCTATGTACTGTAACTTGTGCATAAAGAATAAATAATAATAATAAATAATAATAAAGGAGTCTGAAAAGGGACCTACAAGGGGTTGGACGTTGAGGCGGATGTGGGGCCCGCAAGGGCCGCTATTCTGTATCGAATTTGCCGTGTTTAACGATTCATCCGTCTACATCACAAGACTACACTGAATCGTTGTGTTATTTGTGCCATATCGATTGTGATTGAAGAATAAGACGTTTGCTATTGAAGAAGAGGCTATTATTTTGAGGATCCCTCGTCACAACCATCCTGACAACGAGACCATACCATGCGTCGACGTTATATATATCAATTTTCATCTCGGACATCACAAGCAAAACCAATTGATTTAGTTAGTACTAATGTAGTAATAGCGACTCCTTCTTCATATAGATAAAGCAAATTTCACCTCAGAACTTGCAAGCAAAACCGGAGGCTGTGGCTAGTACTTCCAGTACTATTACCTAATTCTTATAAATTCCACCTGTCTTTTCATTACAGCCCATAGATTTAGGATTTTTTTCGCTGTACATTATAAATCTAAGGGACAGCCAACCTAGTGTTAGTAGACAGATAGGCTTAATATTATTTTATCTCTGTGGCTGTAGCGGTGAACGTTGGTACGTTGGTGCAGATTGCTTATCAAGATTTTCAAGGAAATCTTAGGCCTAGGAATAGTCTAGGAGCCTAGATGAAGAATATCCAAGCCATATAGATGTAAAACTATTGTTAGATTCATACAAGAGCATTGACTTATTTTGAGTGTCATAGTCGCTATAGGTGAGAGTTCAAAAACTTAGAAATAATGATTTGGTATAGCATTATGAACAGCTGTTAGGTTGAATTGATTTAGGGTACCTAAGGGGGCACTTGAAGTCAGAGTTAGTAGTAAGAATAGTTCTAGTCGCTTCGCTTAAAAATCCGGGATCTACGCAAAACAACCGGGAACTCTGCTAGTCATCACGGGCCACTTCAGAATTGATTCAGAGTTTCCATACTAGTTCACTATATATAATAGGGCCAAATCGGACAACAGTTAGGTATTACAGCGTTCAAGCTAGCTAGGTATTTTAGCAACCAAGGTTTTCCATGACGGAGTTTTCTTTCAGTATGAGCGTAGAGAAAATAATAGTAAGGTTTGTTAGTGTAGGGTAGTGCTAAAGAAATAGAAATATAGTAGATTGTTTAGCAAGGGATGTATGGCACCCATAACAGTCGAGTGTTTTGGCGCACGAACGAAGTGAGGGCGCCGATAGTTCGAGACTGTTATGGGTCCATACGCCCGAAGTAAACACTCTACTTTTCATTTTGAATATGAGGAAAGTAAAAATAAACAGAAATAATCTAAAAAATATTTTTCCCATGGCCGCGGAATTTTCGAAAGACTATAACCTTTTTTGTTCATTTTCTCTGTTTTAAGGAAGGCAAGGGAAACTAAGTCCATACAGTTTTGTTTGGTGTTTGACCCGTACTCTATACAATTCCATGAAATTAATAGCCTGATTTTTTAAGTTACAAACAACTTATTTGGTTTAACCTGTTTCTAAAACCGCATTCTCAAAAAAAACAATGTTTAAGATATTAAAATAATAATTCTACGATATTAATTATTTTATATAATAGCAAAACATGGCTGTATAGGCTTCTGTGCTTTTGCCTTTGGTAAATAAATGTCCAAAGAGGTAAGACTCTACATACGTTCCTATCCGACCTCCGATCCGATTCGGTCTGCTCCCAGACCAAATCGGAACGTGTGTAGCGCAGATTTGTTCTGTGAGCAGACCAAATCGGCTGTCGGATCGGAACGTGTGTAGATGCTATTACAGATTTTGACATGACCCCTCCTATTCCTTTTTTAAATTTCATAACGGCCCTAGGGCCGCCACATACCACTTTCAACCCGCATTTTAGGCAAGTTAGGAGTTACTTTCAGATTATGAGATATGAAAAATATTTTAAAGGTTAAGGACAGTTACAAACTTAATAAGAAACGCAAGAAAATCCGTCGAGGGCTGCCATCAATATTTCAAATTTCAACATAAATATAAATAACAAAAAAAAGTACAAAACTAGTTCATTTAATGGCAGCCCGGACGGATTTTCTTGCGTTTCTTATTAAGTTCATAGGCCACATAAATTATTTAAGTCGGGGGTTTTTTATTATTTTATGCTTTTTTAATTTCATTTTTTAATGTCTTAGAACCCTCTCGAACTGTGTTGATCTGTTTAAGATTTGTGATGGGGCTCTCCATCGCAAGATATATATCCCTACTTATCTGTTTTACCGCATCATCCTCTAGTGACACAGACGACATCGCAGCCAGTAGGACTACGAACAATATCTGTGGATGAGATAGTAAATTTTAATGTCTTACTTAATTCTTACTTCATAACAAGAATGTTTTCAGCATTGTTGTGTTCCGGCAGTTAAAGATGAGGTAGCCAGTTTCTCAGCCGTTGAGGGAGGATTCCGGGAGTAGTGCTAGTGCGCTTAGGGCTTATTACATTTATCCTAATTAGGATCCTAAGCATACATTGCTTTCTTTGAGCTCATTTTTAGCAAGTGATGCAATCAAAACAAGCAATGTATGTTTAATTTGGATCCTAATTAGAATAAGTGTAATCAGCCTTTAAGCGGCTATTACATTACACGTTATTCAGGGCCCTGTGGCAAGGGTGGGCGTTGACCCAACTAGGGAGCTGCTTATTAGACTACACGTTATTCAGGGCTAGTTAGGACCCTAACTCAGTTGTGAAGTGACCGTCACAAGTGTTGCACGCCCGCTGTAATGGCACCTACGTTGTCAAAGCTACAAAAAATTCCATGTGCTGTAGCCCTTGCAGTTTCTAGCATGACAGTACTTGAAAATGGAAAATGAAGTATTTAGAAAAAATCGACCCGGCTCACGGGTCACGTCACGTCACGACTGTGAGACGGGACGATTTTTTCTAAATACTTCATTTTCCATTATCTATATATATAAAAATGAATCCCTATTTCCCTTGGTCACGGCATCACGCGTGAACGGCTGGACCGATTTGGCTAATTTTGGTCTTGAATTGTTCGTGGATGTCCAAGGAAGGTTTTAGCGGTGAGAAAATAGGGGAAGGAGGGGTAAGTAGGGGTAGAGTAGAAGTAGGGTAGGGGTAGAGTAGGGGTAGGGTAAGGTAGGGGTAGGGTAGGGATAGGGTAGGGGTAGGGGTAGGGGTAGGGTAGGGGTAGGGTAAGGGTAGGGTAGGGGTAGGGTAGGGTAGGGTAGGGGTAGGGTAGGGTAGGGGTAGGGGTAGGGATAGGGTAGGGTAGGGGTAGGGTAGGGTAGGGTAGGGAAGGGGTAGGTAGGGGTAGGGTAGGGTAGGGGTGGGGTAGGGTAGGGTGGAATAGGAGGTAGGGCCACGGGAACGAAGTCGCGCTGGGTCAGCTAGTTCAATAATAAAAATTGCATTGTGGATGCAAAAAAGTAAAAATTTAAATAACAACAGAATATTTTTTTTTATCCACTACGGGGTAGCACTTAGCCTTCATCACACACATCTGATGTTAAGCGATGATAAGGCTGAAGGTGGAAGGTCACTACTTCCGGAATCCACAACCACTGAGGAACTGGCTATCTTACCTCTAACTGACGGAACACAATAATGCAAAAAACATCATTGTTATAGCGTGAAACTTAGATAAGATGGTGGTAGCTAGCCAGGTGGACTAAGAACAAGTCCTACCACCAAGCAAACCGAATACAATATGTACCCCCGCAGGGAATCGAACCCGGGACCTCTGAGTCTGATACCGGTGGTGTGTACCACTAGACCACAGAGGCGGTTAAACTTGACAATTAAAAAAAAGAAAAAGATTTGTATGAAGAAATAGGTACTTAAAATTACGAGCTAATTATCTCATATGCATCTATAATCTCAATGAGATGTGCAAAAGTTTATTTTTATTTTATGCACGACATCGCGAACAACTGCATTGACACGAGACACGAGACACGAGACCTCCGTTCAACTCGCTCGCCTTGAATACTCGTACGCTACTTATCTTTGGGAGCGTCTCAAACATCGCCCTGTCACTTTAAATGTCAAACGTATGAAAGAGATGCCATGATGTTTGAGACGCTCCCAAAGATGATTTGCGTATGAGAATTCGGGCGTGAGGCTCGTCGTCACTGAGTCGCTCAGTAAGTCGTCACTGAGCTTCCTAGCGCTCTGAATGCTATTACACTGCACGGTTTTCGTAGTCAGGGAGCTAGGGCGACCGGGCCGGCCCGGACACCCTAATTATAGGGACCCTAACTCCCTAACTGTTATTACACCACCCTGAATTCAGGGTAAGGGCCCTGAATAACGTGTAGTGTAATAGCCGCTTTACTTAATATTAGGTGTGATGAAGTCTAATGGCAGCCATACACCTTCAAGTAATTTGATCGAACTGGCTCGATCAAACGGCTTGATGAAATTGGCATAAAGGTGTGTGGGGGTAATTTTGATCAAATTTAATGAGTAATCAGTTATGAAGAAATATGCATTTGGATCAAACGGCTTTATCAAACTGTTTGATTAAAGATTTGAGCGTGTATGCGAGCGCTCAGATGTTGCTGCGGAATTGCAATAAATCCTTCTCCTTACTCCTTACTTCACTATCACTACATAGTATAAAACAAAGTCGCTTTCTCTGTCCCTATGTCCCTTTGTATGCTTAAATCTTTGAAACTACGCAACGGATTTTGATGCGTTTTTTTTAATAGATAAAGTGATTCAAGAGGAAGGTTTATATGTACTTTTTATCCCGATATTCCCACGGGAACGGGAACCACGCGGGTGAAACCGCGGGCGGCCGCTAGTTTTATATTATAAATGCGAAAATGCGAATCTGTCTGTCTGTGTGTTACACAATCACGCCTAAACTACTGAACCGATTTGAATGAAAATTGGTACAGTGATAGTCTAGAGCCTGAGAAAGGACATAGGCTACTTTTTTATTTGAAAAAAGAGCTGTATGGGGCTGAAATAGGGGATGAAAGTTTGTATGGAAATTACGTCATTTTTAAAGCTAGAAGCTTAAAACTTATTTTATAGAAAACTTATTTAAGGAAAATAATTGTTAAACGTGATGAGCACTTTCTATTGATGTACAAAGTTTGAAGGTCTGGCATGTGGAACCCTAGCAGCCAGATTAAACTATATGAGATACAAACATAGCGTCTTAAGAAAAGTTGTTTAACGTCATGGACATTTTCTATTGACGGAAAAATATCGAAGGTCTGGTACACCTGATGTGGAACCCTAGCAGCCCAGCTTAACTATAAGAGATACAAATACAGCATCTTAAGAGAAGTTGTTCACCGTGATAAGTATTTTCTTTTGACATACAATATATACTAATATTATAAATGTGAAAGTGTGTTTGTTTGTATGTCCGTCTTTCACGTCAAAACGGAGCAACGGATCGTCCTGTTTTTTTAGTATGTGGATAGTTTAAGAGCTAGAGAGTCCCATAGGCTAATTTTATCCCGGAAAAACATCACATTCCTCGAAAAAACGTCGTGTAGTACACGCGGCAAAACCGCGGGTGGAAGGCTAAGTATGTGATATAAATTTTTAATGTGTTAATACGTACTGTTTATGTAATAAGTATACTTACAAGGTATTTTTTTATCACCCCGGGATATTTTAAGGGATTATTCTACTCATGAAAACAAACAACTTTTATTTATTTAATAAAAGTGTAATCTATACTTATAATAAAACTGTCGACGATCCAATTCTGTACCTACATTGAAAAGAAATATAAAAAAATACCTCCAGGGGTCTTCTTAACTTGATTTTAATGATTATTTTTTTTGTTATATAGCTATTAGTTGTTGCCAACATATAGGGCGGCTATAATTTATTTAAAAGATCGAAATGTCTGATGTGGAACCATAGCAGTCCAGCCAAACTATGAGAGATATAAAAATACCGTCTAATGGAAAATTGTTAAATGTGATGAGCATTTTCTATTGACGTACAAAGTTTGAAGGTCTGGTACACCTGCCTGGCTAGCATAACCATGATTATATCACGCGATATGATATAACACGTCATGCTGTCTTGCTTACACCTTAGTGGGGTAAGCAAGACAGCATGACGTGCTATATCATATCGCGTGATAAAAGCCGCTCATGCTAGGCCAGCTGATGTGGAACCCTAGCAGCCAGGTTAAACTATATGTGATACAAACATTATAGCATCTTAAGAGAAGTTGTTCAGCGAGATAAGTACTTTCTTCGGGTATTATCCGTGGCCCCACCGTTTTGCCCCACTGGTGGGTCTACGGTTAATTTTTTTCCCCGTAGACCCACTGGAATAGAGTTTTAAATTATGCTTTTCAATGTGTCAGTTTTCGTGGGACCACGGGTAATCGCCTCAGGTAATTTCTTTCCCCGTAGACCCACTGCACTAGGCATATGCCATATATGCATATTTTTCTCCTTTTTTGACTGTAGTCCAACCGCAATGCCCCACTTGATATAAAATTAAATAAAAACAAATAAAAAAACTAACTTTATTAAATAACTAGCAGATCCTTGCGGTTTTACCCGCGTGGTACCCGTTCCCGTGAAAATATCGGGATAAAATATAGCCTTTGTTACTCGGGAAGAATGTAGCTTTCTAATATAATAGTCAAAGAATTTTATAAATCGGTCCAGTAGTTTCGGAGCCTATTCGATGCAAACAAACAATCAAATCTTTCCTCTTTATAATAAGTATAGAAGTATAGGTTCTCCTTACCCCAAAAAATAAAATAAAATATTATGTACTTAAATACAAATTAAAATAAATATAAAAATATTTATATTATTATTTATTATTCATACTTTTTCAAACATAAAAGCAGGGACCACGGTTAAAGTCAGTTTTGTTTCAATTCCCCGTGGTCCCACTGTGAAACAGTGGGTCTACGGGGAATAAAAATTACCTATGAACCCACCAGTGGGTCATAGCGGTGGGGCCACGGGTAATACCCGACTTTCTTCAGACATACTGTTTGTATAGTTTGTATGTCCGTCTTTCACGTCAAAACGGAGCAACGGATCGGCGTGTTTTTTTAGTATGTGGGTAGTTTAGGAGCTAGAGAGTGACAAAGGCTAATTTATATCTCGGGAAAATATAACTTTCCCTCGAGATAACGTCGTGTAGTACAGGCGGGCGAAACGGCTATGTGATATAATGTGTTAATATGTATCATAGCGCTAAATTAATAAATATAAAATAAATACATAAAAAAACGAAAAAACTTATAAGCTTAAAAAATGAAAAATGCTGCCGAAAGTCACTATTCCACGCGAACGAAGTCGCGGGCACAGCTAGTAATACCTATTTCAAAATATTAGAAAACGTAGACCCGTCTCACAACTGGCTTCGATGGAACTCGAACCCACGACCTTTCAATTACGGAGCTACGGAGTCACTAGCTCAGTGGTTAGAGCATTCACCAGGACAATGAAATGTGGTGCGTTCGAGTCCCATCGGAGTAAGTTGTGAAACGGGTGGACTTCACTACATAGTATAAAACAAAGTCGCTTTCTCTGTCCCTATGTCCCTTTGTATGCTTTTAAATCTTTGAAACTACGCAACGGATTTTGATGCGTTTTTTTTTAATAGATAGAGTGATTCAAGAGGAAGGTTTATATGTACTTTTTATCCCGATATTCCCACGGGAACGGGAACCACGCGGGTGAAACCGCGGGCGGCCGCTAGTTTTCTAATAATTCATTTTCAATAATAAAAAATTGCATTGTGAATGCAAAAAAGTAAAAATAAAAATAATGAAAAATATTATACTTAGATTAAATTATAAAAAGTTTTTAAAAAAAAATTTAACCGCCTTCAAAAGGAATCTTCATACAAAAATAACAAACACTAAAAAACGAAAAAAATAATTAGAATTTTTAATTAAAAGGATGAAAATGTGTGACTTTTTCTAACTTATCTTAGTACTTATTGAACTGTTTGAAGTCGGTGCCAAGTCTAATAGGTATTTGAGGTAAATACGTCCTACACCTCACGCTTGGGACCGGGTTTTTGTAATGTTTGTTATTTCACTCGTACAATAAGTATAATTCGTTCTTATTCTTTTTGGCTTGGCACCGACTTCAAACAGTTCAATAAGTACCAAGATAAGTTAGAAAAAGTCACACATTTTCATCCTTTTAATAAAAAATTCTAATTATTTTTTTCGTTTTTTAGTGTTTGTTAATTTTGTACTTATGAAGATTCCTTTTGAAGGCGGTTACATTTTTTTTTAATACGTTTTATTTTTTCGATTTTTAGTGTAAGTAATCGTAGCGAAACTACCTACATAGTGATTTGATAAATTGTTGTAAATATCGTAACCGTTACGGAGTTCAGCTTTCCATCTTTAGCTACTTAGATAACTTGAAGGAATACAACTGAAGGTCCATTCGTGCATATTGTATTTACAAAACATCATAATAACTCCTCCTAACTGTTGGGGAGTTTCACTACTCATCATCAGCTCACCCTAATAACCTGAAAGAATATAACTATTAGTCCATACGTACGATTAATACTTAAGGAATTATTCTCCAGCTCCTAATCGTTAAAGAGTTGTAGCTTCCATCACCAGCTCATTACTATGAGATGATGACTACCAGATGCAAATACTTGACTAACTTCAAAAATAAATGGAACTCATAAGGCTTGCCTATATTAAAGAATTTCTTTCAATTTCCTGGAATCCTGGGATTTCATCTCCTGATCCTGACTTGGTGAAAATAAGATCACGTCAGAAGTATAAACTTTCGAAAAAAAATATTTGTAAAATGATCCCCACTTTGATGAAAATAAGAAGTCGTCTAAATAACCAAACTAAAGTCTGAATACGCATTATTCAGGATAACTCCAGAACTTCTTGTCAGTTCTTGATGAAATTTGAATGGGACCACACGAGAAGCGTCACCTTTCAAATAAAAAAAGAAATATCCAAATCAGTTCAATAACTAAAAAGTTCTGAGGTAACACACAAAAAATAAAAATATACAGTCGAATTGATAACCTCCTCCTTTTTTTGAAGTCGGTTAAAAATAAGACCCAGTTCTAATTTCAAATTTCTACAAGGTATGTGTAAATTTTACTACGTTCCAATCCTGAGTTATTTTTTTTTTTATTTGTATTGTCTTAATTTGTATGCAAATATTTGGCGCCTTTTTCTCTCTCCGCTACAAATTAAATTAATACACTAAAACAACTAGTGCTAAAGCGTCGTCTGTAGACATTTTTAAATAAAGAAGCACTACAACTCTTCGCCCACTTCGATTTTGAACTGACGCCGCTTCAAGCCTTCGTGAAGGTGTGTGGTTGCTTGGGAGATCATGCCAATGTCATCAAGCCGTTTGATCAAGCCAGTTTGATCAAAATACTTGAAGGTGCATGGCTGCCATAAGGCTCAATCTATACTGAAATGGCAGCGAAGGGACGCGACGCGCAGCGCCCGGCCACAGTGTTAATTAAGGCCCGTGGTATCGCCAACGACCTTGGGCATAGAAAAGTGGCCTAATTTTCCCGCCCGCTACCCGCACCAAAACAGCTTAAGCACACGTTTCGTCAAAACTATGTATTATTTTAAAACGAAAAATGCTCAGTTTTAAGTTAAACAAGTTGGTAATCTTTTCCTGAAAGAAACGTGAAAATATCACTTGTAGTTTAGAAGCAGTAGCGTATTTCAAGTTGAAAACAGCTTTATTTCAATGTTTTTTTTAAATAGTATCTTAAAGACTATTTTTTTTTAAATGTTCAGATAGAAGTATATATATCAATATTTAATATATATTAATTCTGGATTCATCAGTAGGCTAATTTATGAGTTTTAGGGCCTCAAAAATGATCGCTTCACGACTACATGCACCTTAAGGTGTATCGATGAGCTCAGTGGCGCCGCCAATGGAAATAAATCAATTGCATTTTATTAAAGGCTTGGATTAAAAGTTTCGGTTATTTCGCGCAAATAAAAGAGCAAAATGCAATTTTTAATTGTTTTTTCATGGCCTCAAATATGAGCACCAAGTTATGGATCTCGATATTGCCAAATGTGGCCACTTTTGGCACTATTGAGATTCACGGCTTATTGCGTAAGTTTGAGTTCTCAAAAGTATATTTATAAAATGCATTCCACTCTTTCACCTGCGCGAAATAACCGAAACTTTTAATCCAAGCCTTTAATAAAATGCAATTGATTTATTTCCATTGGCGGCGCCACTGAGCTCATCGATACACCTTAAGGTATTCCCCTGCCGCGCCCCGAAGCGACCCACACCCACAGAGTCAGTCGCGGCCTCGCGGCAGACGCGGGTTTTCATATCGTCATAAAATGAAATTTTTACTAAAAACTTATTACATATGCATATAAACTTGAAACTTATTTAACACAGTTCGCGTCCCTTCGCTGCCATTTCAATGTAGATTGAACGTACGTCACAGAATATAATATAATAGTAGGTACCTACTAACGTACCTAAGCGCTACCTCGCGCCTCGTTGTAATTAAAAAATATAATAAACTAGGTCCCCGATTGGTACCCGTTCCCTTGCTAATCCTAACTATAATATTAGAAATGCTAAAGTTTGCGAGTATGGATGTTTCTTACTCTTTCACGCCAAAACTACTGAACGGATCTGGATGAAATTTGCAAACAGAGATAGATTAGGTAAAGGCTGGAATAACACATAGGAGTACAATTCTTGGTTTTTTAGGGTGTACGGCCTTGGGTGTTCGGTTTTAAGACCAGCCCCTGTACCGGCTAAAAATATGGATATGGGTATGGGCTTCAACTGTCATTTGAATTCCTTATTTTGATAGATTTTTGCTGCTTTGTTCTGTTGAACGTTGCTAGCTAGTTATCGTTATATCCAAAGTCACAAAACAAGGCTGAACGCCTTGTTAGAAGCGGCTATTTTCTTTAAAAAATTGACATGAAGTTCCCAAAAACGTATGAAGTTCAAACCCATAAAGTTACGCGGTAGCCCCCCTGGTTACCCTACCTCCAGATCACATGAAATTACCCTGTATGAAAATGAATTTTGCTGTTCGTTAGTCTTGCCAGGCGTCTATCACTCGATGTACGAAGAGCTATATTCATGTCGCATGTATTCATGCGAAAGAAAGAGATGCAACGTCTGGCCGTTCGTAATTAGCGCCGTACAAGCTGAATTCCACTTTATTATGTTGTATTAAGAGTTGCTATTTATTTAAATGGTTTAGCGGAGTGGAGCTTCTGTACCAGTGTACTGTTATTTATTCTGTGGTCTTGCTCAAACTCAGAAACGACTTTACCACCGCTGACGGGTGACGACGACGCCATCAACAAAGTGCCGCTCGTCTACAACGTGTAACAGCACAATAACCACTTGTTTGTTGAACTGTCATTTTCGAAATCCCCAAACTGTGGATGCCGGAATCCGGCAAATAACAGACAGGGTTTTTGGCGCGCTCTTTATTTTATTTTTAAATGGCAAGCGGTTCATAAAATCATTGAACATTCAGCCTAGATTATACTTTACATATTGTTTTTTTGTTTAAAACAAAACACACGTTTAATTTACTAAATAAAATTCAAAAAAAACTTTTCATTTTCAAAATTTTGGCTGGATTCCGGCTTTCAACAGACCGAGCATATGGCGGAATCCGGCAATCAACAGACAAGTGGTTAATGGCTAAACCAAAATATAGTAGGGACCATCAAACTGAACCACTTTACACTGATATCGCGAAAAAAAACCAGCTGTTTCATACAAAAATCAATAACAAAAATATTGAACTGCTGATTTTTTTTCTCGATTTCATAGAGTAAAAGTTGTTCAGTTTGGTGGTTAGTGCCTACTTAGCATTTTCTGGTTTGGCTATTAATTCTGTTACACGTTGTATTTATGTAGGTAGGTACAGTCGAGTTCTTTATTATCTGAGCACATTCATGAATCAAAAATATCTATGCAATGTTCAGTTTCATAGACATCTGATAGCTTTGTGCTATCATAAAATTTTAAACAATCTTTGACATCATAAGTATGTGACGGCATGTATTATCAATAATATCACTACAGATACAGACTCAAAAAATTGTGCGCAGTCCGTTGTTCAAATTATTGAGTGCAAAGTAAAGTTCATAAATATCTATACATTTAGGGACGGAACAGATTAGGGGCCTACAATTTTTTTCAGGTTAGTAAACAAGAGAAATCAATTTATATTTCGGAATGTTTAATAGGTATGCCCACCAATATATTTTTTGGTCTTTAATAACAAAAAGTAAGTACTACAGACTTCGATCATGTTGTTGTTGATCGAATAGAATAGAATAGAATAGAATAGAATAGAATATCTTTATTTCCAAGAATATGGTAGTAGATTAAGATGACAAATAATATAGGATCGGCATATTCTGCCTTCGTTCGGCGTGGAAATTATTAAATTTTAAACATTAAAATAAAGTAAATTTTCTAAACATTAATTAACATAACCATTCCTTCATTGACCATATCACAAGTAAGTCTTTATCCAAAGTCATTAATTTAAGAAACTTTAATTCAATATTTAATGTTATAATGCTATATAATGTCAAACTTTAGGAATGTCAAATGAAATAGAATAGAATGTCAAATCTTAAATGTCACAATAATTGCCTACCAGTACAATGTCAATTCAATTAAAAATTATAAATGTAAAAATTACAGTTTATGCCCTAGGAATTCGCCAACTGAATAATAACATTTATCCAAAAGTATGTTAAACAATTTACATTTGAATTTGTTAGTAGGTAGGCAATTCTTTTATTTCAACTGGCAACATATTATAGATCCTAATCGCATTGCAAAACGTACTATTTCCGAACATTTTCAATTTCTGAGATGGGATCTGCAATTTATGCTTATACTTATGTCTCGTGTTAGTTTTTTTATATACCGTGTCATGTAGGGGAAAGAGGTGTAAATTATTTTTTACAAACATGCAGATTTCTAATATATAAAGACAGGGTAGCGGTAGAATCCTTAATTGTTTGAATAGTGGCTTGCAATGGTCGAGAAAGTCAGCTCCGCAGATTGCCCTAACACACTTTTTTTGTGTTTTAAATGCCCTATCAACGTCTACCGAGTTCCCCCAAATAATGAGACCATAGCGCAAAACCGACGACACATATCCGTGATATGCTGCCAAAGTGGTTTCTCGGTTTGCGACTACTCTTAGACGCCTAAGTACAAACACAAATTTGTCAAGCTTAGTACAGGTTTTATTAATATGCTCTTTCCAGTTGAGGTTCTTGTCTATCGTAATACCTAAGAAATTAGTAACGTCTTTTTGAAGTACCCGTGAATTTTTATAGCTAATGTTGAGTGTCTTTTTAGCGCTGTTATAGGTTTGAAAATGTACGACACTACTTTTATCTATATTTACTTGTAAGTGATTGGCTCCCAACCACTCAACCACAGATTTTAATTCCTTATTGCATTCATCTTCTAATCTGTCTTTATCTTTACATTTTATTATTAGCGAAGTATCATCAGCGAACAAGATACAGTCATGGTCTAGCGATTCTGGCAAGTCATTTACATAAAGTAAAAAAAGTAGAGGTCCTAGTACACTCCCTTGTGGGACGCCAGTTTTGTTTACTTTTGGCGCGGATCTAACAGCTTTCTTCCTGTTATCTACTATCGCTGGAATTTCGACAAATTGCTCTCTATCTCGAAGGTAGGACTCAAGCCAATTATTAACTTTGCCCCTAAGACCATATTTTTGTAATTTTTCGAGCAAGCATTTGTGACCTACAAAATTAAACGCTTTGCTCATATCTAAGAATAGCCCTAATACGGAAAATCCATTGTTAATAGCTTCTGTTATTTCCTTAATTAATGTGAAACAAGCTAAAGTCGTAGAGCTATGCTTTCTGAATCCAAATTGTCTTGGCGTGATTACGTCGTTCAGCTTAATGAAACTGAGAATTCTTATGTACATTGCCTTTTCAAAGACTTTGGACAGAATAGGTTTAAGTATGATAGGCCGGTAGTTGCCCATATCTGTTGGATCGCCCTTTTTAAAGAGGGGTTTAACAATAGATGTTTTAAGTCTAGTTGGAAACACCCCTTGCTCAAATGACCTATTTATCAGATGACACAATGGACCTGCAATAGTTTTAGCACATTTTTTTATTATTTTAGTACTTAATTCATCGTAACCCGTTGAATTTGTGTCTGCAAGGGACTTAATAATTTGAATAATGTCTGATTCACATAGGGGTGTAATGAACATAGTGTTTAGTATTTGTTTACTTTGTGGTTTACGCTGATCGCATTTAGTATCATTCAATTTATGTTGTCCAGTTATATCAATAAAATAATCATTAAATATATTCACAATGTCATTAACTTTGTCAAACTTTTGGTCATTTAGCTTTATTTCATTTATGTCTTTTGAGTCACTGCTCATGTCAATATTATTTTTTATAACGGTCCAAGACGCTTTACATTTATTTTTAGAATTTTTAATAAATTTTGAATTATTAAGCTGCTGCGATTTATAAATGCATTTTTTTAGAATTTTATTGTATGTCACATATTGTTTTTTATTGTAATGCTTGTTAGCAGGCTCATTAAGATATTTGAGATACAACAATCTTTTTTTAATACAACCTTTTTTAGACCTTTAGATATCCATTTATTTTTTATCGCTTTTTTCCCTTTTTTAACCCATTTAACAGGGAAGCATAGGTCATAAAACAATTTGATGAGGTCGTGAAATATGTTAAAAGATTTTTCAGAGTCATATTCCTCATATACTTCACTAAATGACAGACATGACAAGTAATAACAAAATTTATCAATGTTATCTTTACCGAAGTCACGTTGTTTTTCAAACCAGTGCTTCCTTGGTTTATTATTATGTTCTAAGGTTTTTGGTGTAGTTTGGAAGGATATGGACTGGCCAGTTTCATGGTCTGATAAACCAGACTACAGACCTCAATAATTGTAGACTCCTGTTTTGTTTCGTTCTTCCCTAACTACTTTTGATTTCGTTTTTGTTGGTTAATTTTGCATATATATATAATTTATCTATAAGTATAAAAAATTATTTCATAATACTTATTGAGTAAGCTTTTTGCATAGGTACCTACTTACTATTTAACCGACTTCTAAATCAAAAAGGAGGAGGTTCTCTATTCGTCTGTATGTATGTTTTTTCTCTTTTTTTTTTTGTGTATGTCCACCGATTACTCGAAGACGGCTGAACCGATTGAAATGGTTTAAACGTTATTACAACAGGTTGGTTTTCAAGTTGGTCCCATTTTTTGAAATTTTGAAATCGGTTCAGTAGTTTTCAGGAAATCTTGAAAATACTGTCGTTTTCGTTACCACTTTATGTGAATTTAATACGTATCTTTAGGCATAGCTCCTTTGTTTATAAACCGATTTAGATGATTCCTGTTTTGGTAAAAAGGGGATACCTCAAGGTATTTTAACCGACTTCGAAAAAGGAGGTTTTCACTTTGATCACATACCTATTTACCAGAAAACACGTAAATTGCCTGCACGATGCACTAAAAAGAGTGAAATAAAAATTATTTTTATAAAAAAATAAAACCGCCTTCAAAAAAACCACATCAAAAAAGTAAGAAATAATTCCTCACCAAATAAATAACGTAAGTACTTTGAAGTCGGGCGGGTTTTAACAAAAACAACAAAAAATTGTACATGTTTCACGCCCGACTTCAAAGTACTTACGTTATTTATTTGGTGAGGAATTATTTCTTACTTTTTTGATGTGGTTTTTTTGAAGGCGGTTTTATTTTTTTATAAAAATAATTTATTTTTTAATTGTTAGATTTTATTAAGAACAAAATAAATAATAAATCCAATTAGGTACTTACTTAATTTTTTGAACATTTAGTTTTTTAAAACCATTTGAACAAAAGTTTAGAAAAAATATAATCTGCATTAGCCCTATGATTTCCTAAAATCTAATTATTCAAATTATACAACTCCTTGACAACGTTGCCAGACTGATGTGCAGTCCTATGCGAATTGGCAACATCGCTTCCATAAAGGCAATCAACAATAAGTCAAATGTTCAAGGACAAAGCTCAATAATATAGTTGCATAGATATTTATGAGTCCTATGCTGTACCGAAATTATTGAAATCTAGAGTGTATAGATATTTTTGCTGAGAAGAGTAGTCAGATATTATTGTCTGCACTGCCGTCATATATTAATGAACTGTTTATAAGTTCACATATTATTGATGTCTAACTTTGCATAGATATTTATGATCATTTTATTGCTTACAATATTTTGAACCATTGGCCCTGCCAATATATTTATGAACTCGACTGTACCTAAGCCCTTCCTGCCCTTACGAGGCTAGCCCTACAGGGGCCTTACCACCCTTACTGCGAACTGCCAAACAAAGTGAAATAGTAATAGTGTCTATACACGTTCCGATCCGACAGCCGATTTAGTCTACTCCCAGACCAAATCTGCGCTACACACGTTCCGATTTGGTCTGTTCCGACCAAATCTGCGCTATACACGTTCCGGCGGTCGGATAGGAACGTGTGTAGATACTTTAATATTGTGAGCGACATGGAGCCGTACACAGTGTAAGTATAGTATAGCTAACTGTGTCCTGCAATCAACATTAGGGTCAGGCCGTAGATTTTGCCACAAATAGCGCAATGGTGACGCAAAATTTTCTACGAGTCGGTCGCACAAAGTGGTGCAAAATGGTAGCGCAAAATTATTACGGAGCACGTACATTAATGTGATTTTATTTAACAAACATGTACTAACAAGAGGTATTGCATCAAACTAGAAAAAGAAACACGATGTTGGTATGTAGGTATGTTTAATTAATAATTAACAATAATGTACCTATGAGTAATTCTTTTTTATATATTGCGCACAATGAAAAGTTAAACAGGATGACAAAAACTAGTAAGTACCTATGTATGATTTGTTCAATTTACAAAAAAAATACATTTAATTTGTTAGATGGAGGTATTTGGTATTATTCATTATTAATTATATAAATATAATACAACTTTAAAATTTATTTCAACTCTTTTCAATGTTTGAGAGTCCATTACTTTAACTCTAGCAACAACCTGCTTGAAGTATCACTTTTAAAAGGACCTGCCAACCATTAAGATACCAAAAATAAAAAAATAAAAAAAAGTTACATGGGTTTAAAAGTTAGTATGAAAGTGACGAAATTCCAAAACTTATAAAATACAAAATAAAAAAAAAAACTTTGGACCTAGGTAAAATCTTTGAGGCTGGTTAGGTAGCAGACCACCGCACCTACCCCTATTTTCGTATGTTTAACGTTCTGCCGAACACCCTGTACTTATAGAATATTAATAAAAGCTAACAAATCAATTAATAGTAATGCTAGTCATGTTTTTAGCGGAATTACAGCTAAAAGTAATTTCAAAATAATAAAAATCTTGAAAACCTTGTGTGCATGCACTATTATTCAATAGCGTAAAATAAGTGGCGCAATTTCTACGCAACCGGTATCGCAAAGTGACATAAAGACAGTTTTGCGGAACCGAGGCGCAAATGAAATCGATTATAACTCTTAAAATATACTTTTTTACAAGGCTAGTTTAACATATACAGATCACACAAATCTAATTAAACCATGCGCAACAAAAATTATAAGTTTTAATCAGAAACTTACCTTGAAATCTCAAAAAATGCACTCTGCAAAGTAGGCGACACTTTTCACTTTGATCGGAGTTGACACCGAAATGTCAAAAAATATGGTCGTCAACGCTGCATTGACCATAGAATACGATACTTTGGTGATGCCAGCACTCAAACAAAATCTTAATAAATGTTTTAAAACCATAAAATGGGTGAAAATGGTTACGCAATATAAGTAGCGCAAAGAAATGGTTTTTCAAAAAAGAAATCTTATTGCCGAAAACTTATCTTTTTTCTTAGGAAAGACGCAAAGATATTAAAGGAATGGCAACCTTATTATTATTTTATAACGTCAAATCAAACAGCTCATCAATAAGTTAAAAAATGATAATTTTATCGATGTTTAAGCTGTACACCTACCAATGCGGATTCGCGGTTTTTATAAAAAATCCGTCACTTTTGGGAGGGAAATGTCAAATAGTTTTTCAAATATATAAACTTATCCAAATATCTATATCTGCCTTGGTTTGCTATTTCTTAGGAAACACGATGATAAGATTGAGACATTTCTAAGAGTACTATATTTAAAATTATATGAGGCGGAGACTTTTGTACCCTCGAATGTGGCAAAATCTACGGCCTGACCCATTAGGTACAATAACATTGTTTGACAGTGCAGTAAGGCCCCAGCACGGGTAGCATGTCGAACTCGAGAAAGGTTTTGTCTATATCGAAACGTCAAAAATGACATTTCATTCATCGTATAGACCAATCGTAGACAAACCTATTGTTCAGCTGTCAATTAAAGACTTTCGAGGTATAAAAACTCTTCTCGGGTTTGTCATGCCCCAGCACGCATAGCATGACAAACCCGAGAAGCGAGTTTTGTCTACCTCGAAAGTCTAGGTTTGTCCATTAGAATGTAAGCAGCGAAAAATTTCTAAATCTATGGGTAGGTAGGTATGTCTGCGAGGAATTTGTCATTTTTGCCGTTTCGCTACACTTAGACAAAACCTTTCTCGAGTTCATCATGCTACCCACTACAGCACAGTCTTCATCACATCAGCACTGTGATGAAGACTGTGCTACACTGTAACGGACTGGCCACAGCCAGCGCGGCGGCGGTGGCGGCGCCGGCGGGGCGGCGGCGACCAGCGGATTGCGCAATCATTGCGCGCCCGCGGCAGACGTCTAAACAAATAGGCCAATGACACGCACCAACTGATGCGCAATTCGCTCGTCGCCGCCGCCCCGCCGCCGCCCCGCCGCGCCGGCTGTGGCCAAGGGTGCGCTTCCACAGAAGCGGAGCTGCGCGAAGGTGAGCTGTGTTGCCATACATTAGGCAGTTGAGCCACAGTGTTAACTCTGGTTGAGCTGACACAGCTGGTTACGTCAAATGTATGAAAACACAGCTCAGCTCCGCTTCTGTGGAAACGCACCCTAATGCCCCGTTGTAGATAAAAAAAAGAAGAGCATAATAAGAAATAAAGCCACAAAAACACTTACTTAAACACCTAAAATACCGAAATGCATGCAGTGTCCAATTCAGTATTTTTAGGTGCTAACACTGCTAGCTTAGTATTTTTGTGGGTTAGGTTAGGTTAGATTGGTCATCAATTACTTACAATAGTTTATACAAAAAAATGGATTTAAAAATGTTACAAACTTACCCTGATATGCATCGTTCCGTTCATGATACTGTCTTTGGCGAATTGGCGATTCAAATGATGCAGTTCGATCGCTGCAGTCTTCTTTTATACCTTCTAAAACAATAAATTAAAAATATTGTAATAATTACTTCATTGCAATGAATAATAAAGTTATTGTCTTATAAACAATGTAAGGTACACATGTTGGTTTCTGCTGCACATGTTCTAAATAAGACCTCGTCCACACTTACTCGTATCTATGTATCGTCCAGTACGTAATGTGAGTACTTACTTAGTTGTTCCAGTTGGCACTGATTTCAGAGAAGGCGCAACGCAACCAAAATTCATTAGTAGATAATATTTTGAATGCGAAATCAACTCTTGTGACCATTTCACGGATACTGAACAAGTTTTGATGTAAGTAGGTAATTTAGAATAATAACTCTTCGCTTGGTAAGTATTTTAAATCGATGAACGTCGCACATAGGGGCAATGTATATGAGGCTCCCACCCAAAACTCAAATTATTAAATGACGATGGTTGCATATTATTTTTTACTAGGTATGTCTATACGGAAGGTATTCCCACATAATATGTCAAAAACATTTAGGTCAATGAGAAGTTACTCATTTATCGAAACGTACCCAAAGTAACTCTGATATAAGTTTTTTCCTCAGATCATATAAGTAGTATTATATGATCTGAAGTTTTTTCATTTATGTATTTAATTGAAGTAAATCAATATCGTTTCTTATATTTTGAATACTAGCTTTCCGCCCGCGGCTTCGCCCGCGTGAACTACACGACGTTATCCCGCGGGAATGTGATATTTTTCCGGGATAAAAAGTAGCCTATGTTCCTCTCCAGGCTACAAAGTATCTATGTTCCAAATTTCAGCCAAATCCGTTCAGCCGTTTTCGCGTGATTGAGTAACAAACATCCAAACATCCAAACATCTAAACTTTCACATTTATAATATTAGTAGGATAGTGTTTATATTTTGTCAAGTATCTATAGATCAAGGTAAGCCCTATTTAAAAACTATTTTAATTTAATCAATCACTGGATAGTAGTCGGAGATATGATAGTTTCCGGAAAAAGGTGTTAGTAACAATTTTACAGCTTGATATTTCAAAAAAGCGCAACAGGCTTTTGGAACTAAATTTACAGTTAGGTATAATACTCTGAACCATCTATTAAGTAAGTTAATCTAAAGTCAAAAGTGAAAGCCCGTTGCGCTAATTCGAAATATTATGTTTCTTGCTATAAGGTGAATCTATGGAGCTCAATATTTTTTTTAGATTTAGGTCGTTTAATTCACGTTTAAAACAAAAAAACTTTGATTCTGATGTGCTGAATATGCTGGAACAAGAATTATAAATATTGCGATATGAGACGCAACACCGACCGGACTATTTTGATTTGATTTGATTGATTGTAAATGCAGTATCCTCCCGCCTCGCCTCTATCTTCTCTTTAAAGTACAGTCGCCAGCACGTCAGGTTACTACAAACTGTCAAATTTCTTTAAATAAAATTCAACCTTATGTCCAACAGATAGAGTTCAGTTTCAATTAATAAATTTTGACATTTTGTAGTAACCTGACGTGCTGGCGACCGTACCTAAATACGTTAACTACGTTGTATCGATAACGTCGAAATTGACTTCTCTAAATTTTTATTAATCACCCGTATAGGTAATGTCAGTTTATAGAATATGCAGAAATACATCAAATGATTTTAGAAATATAACAATTGAAAAGTTAGTTCCATGTTTTGATACAATGTAACAAACATTCCATGAGTCTAATTTAACTTCTAATATTACGTGCACTCAATGTTCTTTTTTTTCAGTCGTCGTCGTCTTTTGAACCATATCCGCACTAAGCCAGAAGTATACTCGCCCTAGTAACGCTCGTCGAACGCCATGCAAAGCGCACACTGGGCGCTCTGCGAGCGGCGTTACTTACATTTTTGTATAGCGGTTATTACACTACACGTTATTCAGGGCCCTTACCCTGAATTCAGGGTGGTGTAATAACAGTTAGGGAGTTAGGTTCCCTAATTAGGGTGTCAGGGCCGGCCCGGTCGACCTAGCTTAGACTCCTTTAAAACCGTGCAGTGTAATCTGGGCGCTAGGATAGGATGCTCAGTCGTCGCAAGACGAGCGGATTGAACGGACGTCTTACGTGTCAATGTTAATGCAGTTGTTCGCGATGTCGTGCAAAAAAATAAAATAAACTTTAGCACATCTAATTGAGATTATAGATGCATATTAGATACTTGGTGGTACGATTAATGAAATACTTGGATAAATATTAAATACTAAATCCTAATCAACATGGATTCCAAAAAGGTAAGTGGACAGGATTAGCAGCGTATAAGCTTGTTAGTGAAATAGTAAAAAATGTAAACAAAAAAATTAAAACTGTAACTATATTCTTCGACATGCGCAAAGCCTTTGACTATGTCTCGCATGACCTTCTTCTCAAGAAGTGCGAAGCGTATGGAATAAGAGGCAATACCTTAAACTAGATAAAAGTTATCTTTCCAATAAAGTCCAAATTGTGGAAGTTAAGGGAATTAACAGCGATTCTCAGGAAGAAGATTATTTTTCTGAGATGAAGAATACTTATTTAGGTGTACCACAGGGCTCTATAATGGGTCCTTTACTATTTTTATTATACATTAATGATCTACCTGACATCACAAAATTTCATTGTTCGCTTTACGCAGATGACATTGCAGTCGTAGTTAGTGACGAATCTATAAGTAAATTGAATGACATTCTAAATTCTACAGTAAGTGACATTATTAATTGGCTAAATGCAAATAATTTGACAGTCAATATAGACAAGACAAAATTAGTTAAATTTTTTAGTCAAGGTGCTACAAAAGCAGAATTAAACGTCAATTTTCATGATAAGAAAATTGCTGAGACTAACCAAGTCTCATTTCTAGGGATAGAATTTGAAGAAAAGAGCACTTGGAAACCACATGTTGACAAAGTATGTGTAAAAATTAATAGGTTCGCCTATGAATGTTTTATGACGCTTAGCAAAAATAAGTAACATTAAAACTGCATTGAAAGCATATCATGGGTATGTCTCATTAATTTTAAGGTATGGTATACTGGTTTGGGGTAACTCTGTGAAACTAGAGAGAGTATTTATTGCACAGAAGCATGCATTAGAGCCATTGCTGATGTAAATTCTTGGGTTTCCTGCAGGCCTTTGTTCAAATCGTTTGGTTTATTTACTTTCGTGTATTTATATTTTGGAAATATGTATTTTTGTCAAAATGCATCCAGAACTCTATAAGTTTAAAAAAGATGTATGTATTTTTGAAACCAGATTTCCAAACAGACTGTGCATACCAGACTCTAGGACAAAAATCTATAGTAGGAGTTGTCTAACAATGTCTGTCAAAATATATAACCACTTACCGGAGCTATTGAAGACACTACCTCTATCCTTATTTAGACGTCGTCTACTGAAAATACTACGGGACAAGTGCTATTACTCACTTGCGGAGTATTTTAAGGACAAATTGACTCATAAGGACATGGATAATTAAGCTTAAAAAATAATACATATCACATTATCACAATTCCAATGACATTACCTAATATTAATGAACTTTGACATACTTTTTAAAAAATTACAAGCATATTCTGACATTTGACTAACAATTAAGTAATTTTGAATGTGACATTGTATTATTATTATTAATGAATGTAATCGTAGGTTAAATTTTTCATTCTTTTTCATGTATTTACCTACTATTAAGAAATTTTACTGTCAACAAATGTAATTAATTACTTACCTATAAATAATTATTATTATACTTTAAATATTGCATGCTGTCCAACAGTTAAATATGTAAGAACTATAAGTATCATAACATAACAATATCATACTGTACCATATTTTTATGCAATAAATGAATTGTCTTATCTTATCTTATCTTGGCTCGTAATTTTAAGTATTTCTTCACCCAAATCTTTTTCTCTTTTTAATTGTCAAGTTTAACTGCCTCTGTAGTTTAGTGGTACACACTACCGGTATTAGACTCAGAGGTCCCGAGTTCGATTCCCAGTGGTTGTACATATTGTATTCGGTATGGTTGGTGGTAGGAATTGTTCTTAGTCAATTATCGAATATATAGTCAATATAGTCAAATATCAATTACTTATAGAATCTGTTGTTCTGCTACTGCCCACTAGAGGCGCTGTACAGATTTGTATACAAAATGTAACGCTAACGCAAGCGCCCAGTGTGTATAGTCACGAGCAATAATATGTATACAACATAGGACTATGTCATATTACAATTTGAATGACTTCTGTGACACTGATCGTTTTATTTCGGAACGCTTCAATATGTGACAAAGTTCTATGTTGTACCTACATATTATATTGCTCGTGATCGTGAGCCGTAACTGTACAGACTAGTGTACGCTATCAACGCTCGCCAAACGCAACCGTAACGCCCGCCGAGCGACAATGTCACAGAATACTAAATAGTACACACGTACCAATGTGTACAAGCTCTTAGAATTAAAACTAATACCTACTTACGTAAATGCAAAGGTTAAATGAGTTCAGTTAAGGTTGCAGCAAAATAATGCAAAGGTTAAATAAGTTAAGTTAAGGATGTAGCAAAATAAACATTAAGTAGGTAATTGTTATTTTAATTTTCATTAAAATATTTTTATTATTATTTTAATTATTTTCATTCACAATGCAATTTTTATTATAGAAAAATGGAAAATGAAGTATTTAGAAAAACTCCGTAGCTCAGTGGTTAGAGCAGTCGCCCGGAAAGCGAAAGGTCGTGGGTTCGAGTCCCATCGGAGCTAGTTGTGAGACGGGTCGATTTTTTCTAAATACTTCATTTTCCATTTTTCAATTAAGTAATTGTTTAAATATACTTTATACATACTACATACAAATAAATCTATACAAATAAATAAAATTGGAGTGTCTGTTTGTAATATTAAAATAACCGCTCTTTACTACATGCATATGATTATATATACGGTACATATACCAAAATATAATTTTTTTCAATTTTTGTCTGTCTGTCTGTCTATCTGTCTTTCTGTCTGTCTATCTGTCTGTCTGTCTGTCTGTTTGTTCCGGCTAATCTCTGAAACGGCTGGACCGATTTTGACGGGACTTTCACTGGCAGGTAGCTGATGTAATAAGGAGTAATTTAGCCTACTTTTTATCCCGATATTCCCACGGGAACGAGAACCACGCGGGTGAAACCGCGGGCGGCCGCTGGTTCATAATAAATTTAAAATCAACAATACCATTGTTATTAAGTAATGTTATTATGCACAATCTGCATTACAAGATGATAGATAGATAGATAGATAGATAAAACGTTTATTTTTTTTGCCACACACATACACACATTAAATTAAAAAGAAAATATACAAAGATGAATACAGATTATACTAAACTAACAAGGCAGAATTAAAATTAAAATAAACCTAAGTATGCCGGTATGGAGATGTGCCTGTGTGCAGCAGCAAAAAGGTCTAGGCTCGGCAAATTATATCCACCACAAAAGGTGAAATGCCGATTTTCAGCCATCACCCTATGCGACGTGCGGGGGGTCGACACGTTTACCAGTCACAGTTGAATAGAATATGCATAAACATAATTGCAACTAATTTGAGTGAAAGGGAAAATAAGACTGGGGTCAATATAAAGGGATGAAAGGTATAAAACAAAATGAAAAGTACTTGTTTTATGGTAGTCCGTAGTCTAGATAAATAAATATACAAACAAACATACACAGCTGTAATAAGAAAGATATAAGATAACAGGGGTCAGAAGAAGAAAAAAACGATAATAAACAATAAACTCCGGCTGAAAAACAGCGTCATGGCAATGTCGTGCTGTCGCCATGCCGTGACATTATGCTGAGCCGGGGACTTTTTCACCACTGCAGTGCTGCTTAGAAGCTATTTTATTAATTTACTAGCAGCCGCCCGCAGCTTCGCCCGCAGCTTCGCCCGCGTGGACTACACGACGTTATCCCGCGGGAATATGATATTTTTCCGGGATGAAAAGTAGCCTAAGTTACTCCTTATTACATCAGCTACCTGCCAGTGAAAGTCCAGTCAAAATCGGTTCAGCCGTTTCAGAGATTAGCCGGAACAAACAGACAGACAGACAGACAAAAATTGCAAAAAATGTTATTTTTGTATATGTACCGTATATATATAATCATATGCATGTAGTAAAAAGCGGTTATTTTAATATTACAAACAGACACTCCAATTTTATTTATTTGTATAGATGTTCTTTGTTTTGTCTTTTTTTATTGTTAAGATACGTTTTTATGCATGCATTGCTGTGTGTGAAATAAATAATTTCTATTTCTATTTCTAAACTTAGAAATGCTTTTGGAGCTCCAAGAGATATGAGCGAAATTTATCTTTAAATGTTTGAACAGATTTAAGAGCTCTAAGCGGAGGTAATAGGTCATTACAACACTTTGTAGCTTGGAAACGAAAACTACCCCTGAATGCTGTAGTGCGGTGGTGGTAGTTGACGAGTGGAGTACGTGCGGATCTGATGCCACCATATCGGTCGTGAGCTGTGTATAATTTAAGTTTAATCAATAAGTAGTCAGGTTGTCTGTTTTTAATAATTTTGAAGACAAGACAAGCAAAATGCAGTCTCCTACACAACTCCACTTTAAGCAATCCAGCCGAATTTAAATAAGGTGTAACATGAGCCCTGGGAGGTACATTAAAACAGAATCTGCTGTAAGCATTTTGTACACGCTGAAGCAGGCGTTGTGTTCTAGAAAGTAATCGAGGGCCTATAACGACATCACAATAGTTTAGCCTGGAAAGAATCAAAGATTCACACAAGGTGACACGTGCCTTTTCGCATAGAAGATTACGAACCCGGTAGAGAATTTTCAAGCGGTACCTACATGCAATTCCTTACCACATTGAGTACATGGGTTTCAAAACGTAACCGACTGTCTAAAACAAGGCCTAAGTTACGAGCTTCCTCCACTTTTTCAATGGGCTGGTCCGCAATACGAACCACTGGATTGAGGCGAAGTATGTTGTGAACCTGTAAGTCTGTACCTAGTACCATATATTTGGTCGTCTCTGGGTTGAGTTAAAGTCCATTGTTCTTTGACCATTCATTGATCCGCTGCAAATCCATATTTATCTTTGATGTAGCTTCTTCGGTAGTAGACGGATTAGTTGTTATATAAAGAAAAAGAAAAAAAGATGATCCTCTTAATGACCTCAACGCAATTGTTATACATGTAATAGTGAATGTGTATACAAGTGTTTTCTAAGAAACAAATATAGATATATATAAGACGAAATCAATAGTTGCATGTCATTGTCTAAGTATAGAGCAGGCATAAAATCATCATGAAATCGGTGCTGGTAAGTAACTTTTTATACATACTAACTAATAATTAGTTAGGTAATTATTATGCTGGTCTTATCGTACACAAAAATACGCTGAAATTGCAATAATTGCAGTAAACTTGCTCTTTTGATATGTTGATTGGGTCCACCTAGCTAGACAGTAGGTATTTATCCAGCAAGCAATTTTTTTCACTTTTTTTAGATTTGTGCAAAAAAATACATTGGAAGGCTCTGACGAGTAAGGTCACTATTACTTTTCGGGATATAATTTTTCCAATTGTTATTTAAACATTTGGTAGTTAAGTTATTATGATCAGTTGAAAAATTATTTGAGCAGTTAGGTATTTAATTTTCGGGTAGTTGTAAATTTACTACAGCAGTAAAACACGGATAGTATTATAAAGAAAATTTAGCGGTTAATTCATCCTACGATGAAGGCTCAAAAATTATTCAAGCAGTGTAATAAATGAATGACCAGTAAAATGATGGAATGGGCAGTTAGATACATAGATCGGCAGTTCACGGTGAGCATATTATTATTCATATTCATATTCATTTATTCCACAGTAATTTGCACATATATAACATTAAAATGTTCTAAATCTACAAATTTACCTCTTCGAGGTGTAGCGGATGAGAAAATTAAGAATGATTTTTAGTTCCCTTTCAAAAGTACTGTCTTGGAGGGCTTTGACATTTTGAGGTAAATGATTGTATATTTTAATTGCCATATAGTGACAGTTATTTTTAAACAAGCTTAGATTAATTGTGAGAATAACTAAGTCATTCTGACGGCGCTGCGATACATATTGCCCTTGCTTTGCTTGTCTCCTACTCAGTGAAAATATTGGGAATGTTTTCTAACCAGACGACACAGTTCGAAGATGTATACACTAGTTAACGTAAGGATTCTGAATTTCTTGAATAAAGTTCTACAAGTATCTCTCCGGCCTGCTAGGGCTATTATTCTCAAGCAGCGCTTTTGCAAAATGAACACGGTGGGTGCGTCCGTCGAATTGCCCCAAAGCGCGATGCCGTATCGTAACCAGGCCGCGGCGTAGCTGTGGTATGCTGCGAGAGCGCACTCCTCGTTTGTGCATTTTCTTAGTTCACGAAGTGCGTATGAGAATCGACAGAGCTTATTTGCAACCGATTCAATTTGTAGCTTCCATGAGAAGTTAGAATCTACCATAACGCCTAATTGTGAGTATGAGTCGACTACTTCTATTTTATGCCCTTCGTGATTAATGTTGATACTTGTCTCTAGTCGTTGGTATGGCCTGAATTGAATAATTTTAGTTTTGTCGTAGTTTAATACAAGATTAATATTATTTAGGTGTTTGGTTATGTTTGCTAGAGATTCCGATATGACTCTATTAGTTCCTATAGTATCATCATAAAAAAGAAGAAGAAGAGGGTTGCATCGTCAGCGAACATTACAAGTTTATGAGGCACCGTATGCTTTTGATAGGTCTAGAAATATAGCAATTGCTGCCTTTTTATTATATATGCCTTTTTATAATAATTATATTTAGTATTTCCAGATTGCAGTCAAATACTGCTGATGTTGTTGATCTGTTTTTTCGAAAACCATGTTGACTATTGCTAAGTACGCCATATTTTTCTAAAAACTTGTATACTTTTTTATACATAATAGCTTCAAAATTTTTTGATATAACGGGTAGAAGTGCGATAGAGCGATAGTTAGAGGTACAAGACTTTTTTCCCTTTTTAAAAATTGGTTTGATAATAGCTAAGTTCAATTGCTCTGGAAATTCACTTTGGTTGTAAGACTGATTTATCGAAAACGTTAATTGGGTAAGAAACTCTTTTACACAATAGACAAATTTAATAAAATATGATAAAAATTACATTCAACAATTTTTTTACTTTTTGTCAAAGGCGGCAATTTTTTGAAAACTACCCATACACGCGTTTTAATGAAAAGTGAAGTACATACATGAGATTGACTTCTGTACCTACCTGTTTATTTTGTGCTTATAGCGTATGGTTCAATTGTCTGTATTGACTTTGACTTTGAATAATAGCAATAAGTAAGTACACTTTTAAACAACATCTTTCATAGTCTTCAATCCAAATTCGTCCGGTGTAGGCGCCATGCTGAGTTTTGATATTTGCTTGAAAGCTGGGTGGGTCTTATCTCGCAAAAGTTTGAAAAGCACGTTCTCTGATGAGCCGACGAAGCAGCCGATGTTTTGGAACCGCTAAAAAAGAAATAAATATTGATATACCTAAGTACTTATACTAATAAACACATCTTAGATTTCTGCGCGAACTGTTCGTATAAATATAACACTTTCACGGATTTTTCACACAATATATTTAACAACTTTGATCAATTTTAGTTGTTTTTAGAGGTTTTTTTGGTTTATCCGACGTTTCGGCACCTTTCCAGGGGCCGTGGTCACGGAAAACCAAAAACGGAAAAAAACGGAAGTTTTCCGAGTTGTTAAATAAATTGCGTGAAAAATGCGTGAAAGTGTTTTATTTATACTTATACTAATATTATAAAGACGAAAGATTTGATTTTCTTGTTTGTTTGTTAGATATAGGTAAGTACCTAGTAAAATTCAATATCTACTAATTCAATTTTAAAAATTCTTTCATCACTAGAAACATGTAAGCAATTATATGTAGTTAAACAATATTATAGAGCTTTTCGAAAGAAAACGATCAGTGTCACAAAAGTCATTCAATATTGTAATATGACATAATCTTATGTTGTATACATATTATTATTGCTCGTGACTGTACACTCTTCCTGAGTGACATAGGCCATATCTTATCCCGATATTCCCACGGGAAGGGGTATCATACGGATGAAACCACGGAGAGCTACTAGTCAGATAATTTTTACTGAGTCCGAGTCAAAAAACTCCTTTTTTATTTAAATGTTGGGCTTGCTCTTGGCTTCACACTAAACCTTAGTGTACGGCCAGAGTGCCCGCTCTGGTTGAGCGTCGGGCGGGGCTGGGCGGGCAGCGTTCATGTTAAGGCGCTACTCGGAAAAAGTACGGACTTTTTGATTTAAAACTATAGGACGGTTACAGTTGTTACAAATCTGGTAATCCTTACTTTCCTTACTTATATTATAAATGCGAAAATGTCTGTCTGTGTGTTACACAATCACGCCTAAACTACTGAACCGATTTAAATGAATTTTGGTACAGAGATAGTCTAGAGCCTGAGAAAGGACATAGGCTACTTTTTATTCCTGAAAAATATCACCTTCCCGCGGGATAACGTCGTGTAGTACACGCGGGCGAAGCCGCGGGCGGAAGGCTAGTAAGATATATATTCCTTCATACCTTTATCTAGAATCGTATAGTTTCAGAAACACGATTTTATGACTTTGGCTCGACACTTTTTATTTTCGAAAATACCTCTAAAAAATAAGAAATATCAAGATTATTCTTAAATGGGGATACATATACTATTGAAAATTGGTTTAATTAGTGGACACCAATAATATTTAGGATCGTGTAGAAGCATTTTTTTAAACTCGCTATAGTTTTTGAATACGAAGTGATTTTGTGTTTTTTTGCGTAATCGGCAAAATCGGTCTCGCTCCCGCGCGCGTCGTTTTCTCATTGCTATCTCGCTTTAGCATAATTTTTCCAAATATCGCCTTAAACAAATGCTAACGCATAGTGGTGTCCTGAGTAGCGGCCGGAGCGTCGGCAACCAAATGATGAACGCTGCCCGCCCCGCCCCGCCCGACGCTCAACCAGAGCGGGCACTCTGGCCGTACACTTAGGGTTGAGAAGAAGCCTAAGATGGAGCGAGCTTACCCAGAAGCAGCCTATTCACTCTAGCTTTAAAAAATATAGGGTTGTAGTCATTCGGGAAAACAGACGCAGGGTATTCCATTCCTTGGCGGTACGTACGCATCACAAAGGAAGAAGAAAAGCGCTTGGTACGAATTCGTGGGATGTTAACCTAGTACTTATAACGATGATAGGCTGTGCGTCTAGATTCTCGGAGTTAGAAGGAACGAGAATGGTTGAATGAGCTCATGCAGCTCAAAAGCACGCACTCCGAAGTACGGCCTGTAAAATACCGATTGCCTGTAAAACAAGCCACTTTACGTCGACGGGTTAGACTATGGAGCTTGGTTTTTTTTACAGCTCATCGTATATGCTAGTTTTCTGACTCTGCGTTCCACTAAGTCAAGTGTAGCTAACTGGTAGGTTTATATTTAGCTGAACCATCCCAGAGGTGAGAGCAATACTCCATGCATGACTGGACTGGACTTGCGCTTTCTAATGAGTTAAAAGCTGCAACGGTGTGAAATATCGCTTAAGGCTTTAAGAGGGGTCAAATGCCTAAAAATTGGCATGTTTGAAGCAAAATATCTAAATATCTGTCTATTAAATTCAAATAAAAAAAATTGTCAATGAAGAACGACTACCTAATAAACATTTTTAATTGAAAGAAATTGTATTTTCTTAAACCACTTTTTATAAAAAAAATCCCCAATGAATCCCTATTTCACTCATAAATTGCAAAATTTCTCTAAATCGGCTCAAGCTTTTTATTTAGTTTTTATACCAATCGAAAGGTCTTAACGATGCGAATAATTTGAATTGAGAGTTTTATTATTATTCCGTATTTAACTGGTGAAAAGTAATTTTAACACGAAAATTGAAGTGTATTCGCGCGAGAGTGCCTGCCCCGTCGCCCTGTTATCACCCGCGAGCCCTGCCGGCAGTCAGCTTCGGTATTTCATCGAGAGTGGACTGCGCGCCGGTTTCGGAGCGACTTCAGTAAATAATTTTATAGATTTTGAAGAGTATACACTCATTTTTACATGTACATATTAATAGAAATACTTAGTTCAGTTGATATCTTTAGCTTAATAACTGTAAATACTGCTTTTATGCAAAATTATTGTTTTTAAGTAATCATAGAAAAAATATGACTAGACGGTTAAGATTAGATGACACTACGACATATTTTTTGTCCTTTGGACTGAGCGCCGACAGGATGCAGTCGCGCTCATGTCAGAGTTAGTGATTTCTTTTTCTTGGGATGTGCTCAAAAGAAAATGCAAGTACAGTATAGTGTAGTAACAGTACCTAGTTACTTTGCATGTGGCGAATTAGGCTATAAGTACAAGGTACCTATTTTTTTTTATCATCCCGGATAATTTTAGGGATTATTCTACTCATGAAAACAAACAACTTTTATTACGGGACCAACACTGAAATCGCGATAAAAAAATCAGCTGTTCCATACAAGTAGATTACACCCTAAAATTATCCGAGGTGATAAAAAAATTTAAGTGTATCTATTGCCAAACTTCATCAAAATTGAGTCAGTTATAATTATACGTAGTGTCCGACCGCAAGACCTTAAAATCGGCCAAGTGCGAGTTGGACTCGCCTATGTAGGGTTCCGTACCCACTTAACTTACCTATTGCTTAAACCTAGCCAAAATTCTACTCTAATTTTTCGTCAGCAAAATATAACTTTCATAGAGTTTGTATGAATGACCAAGTTACATTTGCGGTTTTTGAAAATGTGTTATACTTATCTCAAAAAGTACATACTATATCTCGTTCAAACCAATTTTCGTTGAAAGTTTTTATTAAGATCTACAACATATAATTTTTCACTCTCTTATTTTAAAAGTTAGAGGGTAACACACATTTTACCACTTTGGAAGTAAGTATATATCTTTTAAAATATTGACTTTGATAAAAAATTATAAAAGAAACCTAAATATCATTTTTAAATACCTATCTAAAGACACCTCACACTAATATGTATTATGAAAATATTTTTTATCAGTTTCAGCTCCATGTATTTTTTATTTTTTTTATTTTCTATAAAAATCCTAAAGCGGTTCACAGAATATAGGTACCTACCTACCAAGTTTCAAGTCTGTAGTCGTTATAGTTTTGGAATAAAGTGGCTGTGACATACGGACGGACGGACGGACAGACAGACAGACAGACAGACAGACAGACATGACGAATCTATAAGGGTTCCGTTTTTTTGCCATTTGGCTACGGGACCCTAAAAACGGTACGTACCCGAACCAATTTTCCGCGTCAAACCGTTCTCGAAAAACCAAATTGAGTTAGGTACCCTAAACAAATAACATACATTATGGATGAACATGAGCGGAAAGTAAAAACCTATGTGTACTTTCGATGTACAAGTATTTATCTTAATTTTTAAATCAATGAAACCTACTGGTAAAATAAATAGCTTTCAACTTTTTTTCATACATCACCACTTCACCAGATTGCGCGATACTCCAGCAGGAAAGTAGCTTCTACAAGAAAACGAGTAGATAAACTAACAAAGCGGAATGACAACAAAATATTTGTATTTCGTAAAAAAAACATACAGTCGCGTTCGTTTCTTTTCATGCGTTTTCATATTTTTATTGGTCAGTATGGGTAAATAGTGCATTAATATTGAAATAGATAGTCTGATTCATTATTCTTCGAAATTCTTACCTCTTAATTTAGTTGGCATAAAATACCTCAAAAATGGTATTGGGAGGTAAGTAGGGCATAGAAAAGTATGCCTCTTGGGGTAAATTATAAATTTATACACGATAATTTTTTAATCAGTTCACAAATTTTTAAGATTGAATCGGTAAGTGAACAACTTTCTCCTAGAAACATAAGTCAAATCGAAATATGACAAAAAAAATCAAATCGGACTGATCAAGTGATTGATTTACTATGGGCAGTCCAAAAATTTTTGTCGTATTTTGACCATAAAGTTAATATACCTATCGGAATAGAGAAACAAAGGGCTGAGCGAGCGGGATGTCACTAGCAACAACGCTGTGAGATAAAAGGAGATGCGTGATGCGACGTAACAGAACCGTTTTTGGCTACTGTTTGACAGTTCGTCAGCACTTATCAGCACGCTGAGAATTTAGGTATTATATTTTTTTCGGATTTTACGTGCAATCTTAGATATTTTTAGCCAAAAGTGTAATAGAAACATGGTGACTTGCTCAGTTATTGATTGTTGTACAACACAATGAAATAACCCCGCAAAATGTTCATTTCTCAGGTAAATTATTCTAAACCGACACCTCCCTACCTAAGGTTTATTTTTGCTAATGCGCTTCGAATTTAAAGCACGAAGTGTGTTAATGCTCTTCAATAAACATTTATTTATGTAACAAGCAAATATTGATTACACATAATGCAGAATTTACGAATATTTTGTGTGAAGAAATAATTTTCGTTTTACACTAGGGCTGTATCAAGTTATCGATATTTCGTGTCCACTGTCTTTCACGCGGTAAACGAATATGTATTAGGTACTGTTATTAAAGTACCTATATTACGTTTAGATATGAATTACCTGGGAATGTAATCCTATTTAAGATACTTAACTGATCCATAGGTATCAGTTTTTGACTGTTAGAATAGGTACCTATACTATCATTAGTAATATAAGTATCTTTCAGATTTCATACTACCTTGGATACCAGAAACACATGGACTAAATTGATTATAAGCAGTAAGCATTTTGATGAAAAATATTTCCAAACGCGAGTAGTGAAACGTACTATCAATTTGTAGGTGTGGAAGCACTGATCCATTGATTCCACTGATTCCACACCAACAAATTGTTCAAAGGATTGTGTGAAGCATGGCCGGGTCGCTAGTGTATAATAAATGATTTAAAATCTCTTCGGAGTTTTTCTTAAATTAATAATGCATACTTCACCGCAGAATCGTAGTTTTAGCCATGCAAAATACCTTCCCATCCTATTTTAGTAATATTCATAATATTACTAGGTATATATTAATATATTATTATTAGAAGACCTCCGTGGCCGCGCTAGTAGTGTACGCGCCGGTTTCAAGGTGCCGCTATCTCTAGAGGTCCCGGGTTCGATCCCTGGAGGGCTACCGCGAAACTTTATAAAGAAATATTAAGAATTTTTAATCCACAACGGGGTAGCACTTAGTCTTCATCATACCTGATGTTAAGTGATGATAAGGCTGAAGGTGGAACGGCACTACTCCCGGAATCCTCCTTTACTGAGGAACTGGCTATCTTATTTCTAACTGCCGGAATCTCTCTATCTGATCCCTAACTTTTTTTAAAATATTCTATAGCCTATGTTAATTAGGGATAATGTAGCATTCTAAAAGTGAAAGAATTGTTGAAATCGGTCCAGTCGTTTTTGAGTTTATTCGTTACATACATGAATACATACAAATCTTTTCTCTTATTATTATTATTATATATAGGGGAAAGGTGTACATAATGATCCCTCGAGGTAAAATGATTCCCTACAGTTTCAACGAAAATACTAGTGCCATCTTTGCGATTTATTGGCTAACGTCTTCCCTATACTTCACTCAGTAGCCCAATAAAGTGTCATGGCGGTGTGAGTACAGTGCGTCGATTTATTGCAAAAAATTGAAAATACCTGTCTTCGATCTAAGGTAAGCCTGCAATCAAAGTTAAATTGTTGAAATTCTTTTGTGGATATGTGAATGAAAGTTTTCCTGGTAGTTTTAATTGATATTCAGTAACATTTGAAACTCGTTTTGATCTCACCAAGATAATGTTTTGAGGTCAAACTTCGACAATTCTTGTAAATTCAACATTCGGGGTAAAACGATCCCCTTTAGTAGTAATAAAACGATCCCAGGAATAATTTCACCAAACTTGAAAAACAATTTAAAATTAGTCATGTTTTTTATTGTATTCCTACCTATTTGTACTTTTTACAGACCATGCCACGTACATTCAAAGAAAAACCTACCGACAAAACTGGGAGTGAGGTTTCTGTACGACAAGACAGTTTTCTGTACCCGTAATGGTTCTAAAAACAAAAAGGCAGTTTGTGCAGTTTGGACAGTAAACAAACGGTGTTTACTAAGCATGAGAGAGAACTCGTTGAGCACATAAAATATATTGAACCAAAAATGTATGGGTTAACCAAACAAGATAGTATGGGATCGTTTTAGACACCCAGGTGTACAAAATTATCCTTTATTAGAGGTTTGGAAAATCTTTAATAAATCTAAAGATATAAAACCAAACTGCAATAATGGCATGCCAGTATAACAAACAATACTTATATGACTTACCCAAAACTTTTTCAATGTTTGCTTTTACTATAATATTTTGGATACAGTAACCGATTCCCCTTAGGGGGATCATTTTGGACACCTTTCCCCTAATATAAAAGTAATAAGTATAGTATAAGTGTAGATGCACTAAATTTAAGCACGAACTGTTCAGTTAACTCGTTTCCCTTTAGAAGCTTCTTTCGTGCTGGAGTAACGCACACTCTGTGGTAGAATAGCTTAGTGATTTATTAGCCCGTAGGTTTCATTGATTTATTAAAACAAAGATAAATTCTTGGGGTACATCGAAGGTACACATAGGTACAACTTCTGCCGTTCTCGTGGGCTGCGTAGTATTTAGGGTTCCGTATCCAAAGGGTAAAAACGGGACCCTATTACTGAGACTTCACCAGGCTGTATCTCATGAACTACGATAGCCAGATAGCTATAGCTATAGATAGAAATTTTCACAGATGATGTATTTCAGTTGCCGCTACAACAACAAATACTAAAAACAGAATAAAATAAATATTTAGGGGGCTCCCATACAACAAACGTGATTTTTTTTGCCGTTTTTTGCTCGATATTAATAACGGCAATAGGTAGACGCTTGAATTATTCACAGAATATGTGATTGTATTTTCACTTTAAAAATAAATAAGTAAATCAAAATAAAATAAATAATTAATGGGGGCTCCCATACAACAAACAGGATTTATTTGCCGTTTTCTGCTCGACATTAATAACTGCAGCAGGTAGAAGCTTGATATATTCATAGAATATTTAGTTACTTATACACTTATTCACTTCAAAAGTAATATAATAATTAAAATAAAATAAATAAAGGGGAACTCCCATACAACAAACGTAATTTTTTTGATGGTACGGAACCCTTCGTGCGCGAGTCCGACTCGCACTTGGCCGGTTTTTTCCTAATCGAAGATTCGCTCTGTACCCGCCAAATATAAATGTAGGTACATTACGTTTCATTATGTTCGAAAAAACATACATAACAAGCTCGTCAATTGAATTTATAAAAACTATTATTACTTATACGTAAGTGGGTACGCATTTTTAACTAACATATCAAAGCTAGCTAGTACGCACTGGTACCACTGTTTTATAGTTCTTAAATTGGAGTACGTAAAGTCTTGGCCGGTTCCTACATAACGTGGAACACTTCTAAACCTAAAGAACAGTCTAAATGGATTTAAAAAAAAAAAACAAAATCCGCCACTTACGATTTATTAAATTTTAATATACTTAAAGCCTGACTAGAAAAAATAAAAACCTTTCACCTCCTCACTGTTACAAAATGGCAAAATAGAAAAAAATGTTTCGCTACATTTCCTTTTTCATTTTCTGGTCATGCTTTACATACATATTACATACATACATACTAAATGGGTAAGTTAAATAAAAGCTTGTATGTAAGTAATATGAATTTCGGCCGACGAATTGTCTTGGCGTCCACAATATACCGAAGGAAGACACGCATGACTCGGTGATGCGCATCTAAAATAGGCAGTATTCCAGAACATAATACTTATTCCCTCTGTACTTAACTAGTCATTGAACTATTCTTAGCAGTACCGAACATTTCCGCTAGATGGCGGCGACGTCGGCAAAAGAATATGCGAGCTCCAAATCGTCAAGGTCACTCACTCCTCTTAAGACCTTAACATTATTCAGGATTCCCAGATTTTCGGCCGCAATTCGAGCTTTACACTCAATGATGTCGCCGAAGTTAAGGTACGATGTTAACTTCATGCCAAGAAGATCTATGTTATCGGTAACCGATACAGTTGAACCACATGTATAAATATTTTGTGGTTGAACCGCGGAAAGTAGGTACCTAGTAGTTAACCCGGCGAGCATGAGGTGAAATAAAGTTACATCAAGCATGAGGCAGGGTTTGACATACCCTTAAGTTAATGTACCACAAATTAGTTCTTATTGTTATTTTATAAACTTAATTGGTTTGATTTTGTAATAAGTATAATGTTCTTTAATAGGAAATTAAATAAATCGAGTTCAGAATTATACAATAATTTTTATTTAATCTCGTTTTTCATAAACTATGTAGTCAAAGTAACAAATATTAACAAAATAGCTATAGCTTTACAAAAATTTATAATTATACATAAAATTATTCTTTGGAATTTAATTCACTTAAAATTAAGAGATAATGAGATCCTCTTCGTAAAAAAAATATAATAAATATTTTGGTAAATATTTGACTAATCGCTGTCAAGGTGTGACATACCCCCCAACAGGTATGCGCACTAATATCACAGTATCATGCCACTATCCTGCCCTGCGAGCCCCTTCCTCCAGCTACTGAGTGCGCTAGTGTTGTCAGACGAGAAACTTAAAAAATACACGACTTTGAAAATGTAACAGGGTATGAGATACCCTGGGTCATGCTCGCCGGGTTAAGGTAAAATCACTCTTTTTTGCTCTTTTAATGGAATTATTGTGTTCCGGCAGTTAGAGATAAGATAGCCAGTTTCTCAGTGATTGAGGATTCCGGGAGTAGTGCGCTTCCACCATCAGGTGTGCTAAGTGCTAACCCGTAGTGGATAAAAAAAGAAGCCCAGAGAGCTTACGGCAGATTGACGAAGTTCGGACGTTACAGTGCCACAAACTTTGCTGTGCCGGTGGCCAAAATGTGAAACTAACGTGATTTTTTTAATGTCATTTTGCTGTCAAGTTGATGTCCAACCATAGCGCTGCTGGCGGCTGAAGTTCTTAGAAGTCAGGGCCGGTTAAATTACTACAAAAAAAAAGAATGTAGCGCCGCCATGAAGCTCGACTTAATATACCTCAGAGTATTAAGTCAAACTTCATGAGCGCCGCTGTCACCGGCACAGAAAAGGTTGTGCACTGTATTTCGGATTGTTTGTTGTTCCCAAACTAGAATAGGCCCTCTAGTCTGAGGACTCTGAGGTGGCTTGGTTATGGAAATTTTTGTCCGTCTTCATGGTCTATCTCTATTGCAAATTACATAAAAGTCTGTTCAGAGCTTAGACGTGAAAAGGTCACAGAGAGACAGAGTAACTTTCGCATTTAATATTGGCATAGTATAGTATAGAATTGGGTGGAATAGCACAGTCCGTGCACTTGTCTCCCCCGGTGTCTACCCCAGTAGAGACACGTCCACTTTTTTTGTGGACTTGTCTCCACCGCCCGGGGGAGACAAGTACACTTCAGAAAAATATTAGTTTTCATCCACTTGTCTCCACCGACCGGGGGAGACAAGTACACTTTAGAATTTTTTTATTGTTATATCCACTTGTCGCCACTATTAGATCGAAATAAGTAAATAGAAAGAAATAATAAAAATAAAATAACTCTGCGCATGGCTGGGGTGTTTTTGGCGCTAGTTTCAGTGCTTTTTACCCAACTGCGACAGAAGGAGCGAGAGTAGGTACGTATGTATGTATGTAGATTTCTATGTTCCCTGATATAGCCTAAACGGTTTGAAGGATTTTAACGTATTAAAATAATTAATAAAAGATAAGTCTTAATTTTCAGCTTCTTTATTTCAGCATTTGAACAAAAATAAAAAAATAACACTAAACATTTTGACCATCGATAAAGATAATAAGCACTGAAACTAGCGCCAAAAACGCTCCAGCCATGCGCAGAGTTATTTTATTTCTATTCTTTTTTTCTATTTATTTATTTCGATCTAATAGTGGCGACAAGTGTATATAACAATAAAAAAAATCTAAAGTGTAGACAAGTCGACAAAAAAGTGGACGTGTCTCTACTGGGGTAGACATCGGGGGAGACAAGTGCACGGACTGGAATAGCATGGGTTGGAATGGAATTGCATGGAATGCAATGGAATTTTAAGGAATGCAATGGAATAACATGGAATGGAATAGTGTACATTTTTCTGTAATTATAGCCAAACATATAACTTCGATAGGTACTATCGCTCGAAAAAAAAAATACATTAGAGTTTGTCAAGCGAATCCTTAGCGATTGGCGCGAAATTTAAAAAATCCTGTAGATGGTAGCCCTGAATATACTCTGAAAACTGTTTTGATACTTGATGTTGATTTTATTAGGTTAATAGAAAATTACGAAATAAATTGATGATTTTAATAACATAATAATAATTACTTACATGTAATAAATAATTTGTAAATAAGGATTTTTAAATTTGGCGCCATTCGCTAAGGACACGACTCGCTTGACAGACTACACTCCTTGGGCAGTCGTGTAAAAAGAAGATAAAACTTTGTCGGAATACCTTGAAAAATGTCTACACAGACAAAATAGAAATACTATTACTGCAATAAAAACTGTTTATTCAACGTTAAAGTTTAGATTTTTCGAAGCCCAGCCGGCCTAGCATGAGCGGCTTTTGTCGACTATTGACGCATGATAAAGAGCCTATATCTTGCTTACACCTTAGTGGAGTAAGCAAGACAGCATGACGTATCATATCATATCGCGTGATCTACCTAATGATGGTCATGCTAGGCAGGCTGAGTGTCTACAGCAGGTTGAAGGCAGAGTTTGGACACGACTTTGAAGTTCGGATGCTGTTTATCGCCCAGCAACTAGAATAGGTAGGACCCTCTCGGAGGTGGCTATGGAAAATTAAATCCTTCTACAAGATCTATCACTATGTCGTGTCTGGACGAACAACTAAAAGTCTGTTCCGTAGCTTAGACGAGAAAAGGTTACAGACAGAGATACTTTCGCATTTATAATATTAGCATGGCATAGTATGGAATGGAGTGGAATAACATGGGATCGGATGGGATAGCATGGAATCGAATGAAATGGAATAGTATATTCCTAAATTGTCTGTTAGTTACAGTAAAAAAATTTTTAAAAAAACTAAAAAGGGATATCAAAATTTGTAGGGGTAGGTAGGTACTGTGGTATAACGTGTCGATATAATAACTCTTTGCTTTCGTCTATGGCGCGTCAAAATATCGAACACATTATGTCATTCGCGAGTAGTTTGTTTTAATCCAGAACAATGAGGGATTTTTTGACAGATGATTAAAAAAGAAAAAAGTTAGTTCCAAAAAACTCAACAGATGGCGTTCATCAGACATGGGTTTGCTTTTTTAAATTTGCTGGCAAGGGCCCTGTTTAACCATTTTTACAAGTCTACAATACGCTATTTTACATTTTTTTTTTATTTCTTTAAAATGTTTTTCGAAATATTAGCTACACAAAACAAGTTTTCATTTTGAATTATCTTGAATATTTTCAAAGATATAGGACTTCAAACTTTATAATTAGACAAGGACAGGACGCTATCTTAGTGACGTCAGTGGGTTAGTAGCGTCATAGTCACGCCATAGAAGATTTCGTTTTAGAAAGAGACAGCTATAGTCAAAATCAAACAGACTATAATTCTTTTATTATAAAACAGATTCAAATTATTTTTTCACATTTGGTATTCTTAATTGCAATATTTTTTAACGTCATCATTAAATATCTACTTTTCAACAACAGTAAAATACCCTATTATGTAAGAAAGCTAGTGAAGTACTTGTATTTTTACTATAGTAGAACATCAGAATCACAAGTTGGCGGCCATTTTAGAAGAAATCATTCACTATAATTACGAGTGTAATGTCAGTGACATTGACATTAAGATAATAGTAGATTGAATTACAAGGGAGCAAAATAGCATATTTAATCCAGAGCGCAGTGAAGGATTCTAAAGTAGAATCCTGAACGCAGCGAGGGATTCAATATACGTCGCCCGAGGTGAAAATAATTTTGCGGCCGGGTAATACACTCTACTTTCATTTCGAATTTATGGAAAGTAAATACACTTTGCTTTTCATCCCCCTATAAAAGAAAAGCAACAAAAACAACTAAAACTACCTAGAAAAATAAAAGAATGGTGGCGGGGGGCATCGCCTTCTCTATTTTTTCTATTACTTATATTTAAAAAATTTGAAGTTCAATTAAACAAAAAATAAAAAAATTATATGTTTATCGGATGCCTCCTATGTATCTCCGGTACAGTTGCTGTCGGGAAACATTCCGAATCATTCCCGTGGAATACTTACGAAATATTCTGAAGTATTACGAAACATTCGGAATATTTCGATTGTCGAAAAATACGGGAGTAGGTAACGATAAAAAAGCAGCAATCGGTAAAAAAGCAGTAGAAAGCAGTTGACACTTATTTTTAAATACCTACCTAACAAGAAAAATAGTCAATCATAGTAAAAGAAATATGGATGGATATCTTACTATCTAGGTACCTCTTAAATAAAATTTCTGTGGAAGTTTTAAGTGTAGAAGTAGATACTTAAGTAGGCACAAATACCCTACCTAAGTACCTATTATTTTAGCGAATTTTTAATGTTCTTGAATTGCTTGAAACGGATGAAAACATATTTTTAAACTATGATATTAAGGTAAGCCGATTAGAATCGGCTTGTAGGTATGTACCCTTTCGTTTCGCCACTGCTAGGTAGGGTACAAAACTCGGCACGGAGTATAGCCGTCATCGGTATAGCCGTCGAACCGAACCACAATATAAGTGGTCGTACCTAGCAATACAAGTGCCGTGCCGAGGCTTAGGTCATCACTTCACTATCACTAGGTAGGTAAGTAGGTACATAGTATGAAATAAAGTCGCTCTCCGCCTCTGCCTGTCTGTTTCTAACCTTTCTTTTTTTAAACCACGCATCGGATTTCGATGCAGCTGTCACTGTTATTTAGAAAATTTATTCTCGAAGGTTTATAAATAAATACTTACATACAAAACATTCTAATTACGTATTTATAAAATAGAGAAAAATTTCATGTTTTTTGATGAAGCCGTCAAAAAACGATTTTTCGAGCGCTTACATTGCGAACGCTGCTGGCTAAGGGTGGTGGTATTCCATTTATCAAAGATCTTTGTCCAATATGCAATATGCATTGGATCCAAGAAATTGGACGCATATTGGACGACTTTGACGTCCAATTTATACATTCGACCACAGAATAACATTCGACGTCCAATTTCTTGGACAAAGATCTTTGATAAGTGGATTACCACCCTTAACCGTATGAGATACCTACATGAAAATAATAAAAGAGGCCTACAAAAAAGACCCGAAGTCGCCTTATTTCTATAGGTTGACTCACAGTAATTTTTATATTTATTAAGTTACTAGCGGCCGCCCGCGGTTTCACCCGCGTGGTTCCCGTTCCCGTGGGAATATCGGGATAAAAAGTACATATAAACCTTCCTCTTGAATCACTCCATCTATTAAAAAAAACGCATCAAAATCCGTTGCGTAGTTTCAAAGATTTAAGCATACAAAGGGACATAGGGAGAGAGAAAGCGACTTTGTTTTATACTATGTAGTGATTTAAAAGTATTACTTTATTTGCAAAGCTAATTTCTCCTAATCAGTATTAATCCTTATCCAAATAAGTACCTAGGTATATAAGTTACCTTGGCCATTTAATGTAAATTATCCTTTACCGTATTTCATTTAAATGAACACTTTAGAAGTTATCATAGATTCGAAGCACCCACAAATTGTTCAAACCGTACTTTTGTTGTTAATGTCGCCTTACGTACTATTATATATTCTGTGGCCTTACATAGGTACGGAATAAAATAAACATTAAAATTTTACTTACGCTAATTACGCTAGGTACAATAATAATAACAACCAATTCACCATCAATCCATCACTGAGCATAGCACTTCGTTTTTAAAAACAACGCTCACGTTTATTTTTATCAAAATTGAAATATTTTCTTAGACCGCGAATTATTGCGAAACATTATGAATCCTTCTCTGCGGGGAAGGAGAGTGGGCGAATAATTCCCCGGGTGGTATCGCCTCCCACTCCTCGCCCCGCTAATCTCGCCCGCCCGCCCTGCGCGCCGCGCGCGCCGCCCGCCAATCGCCACTAGATAGAATTTGTTCTGCTGTCTGTGGCGGGCGCCGCGCGCCGCGCACGAGTTGTTCGTTCGTCCGTCGTCGTCGTCGCCCGCCGGACTCGGGCACGATATTTTCTAGCAAGATTGACCTAAGATAAAAAATGCCAATATTTTCAAACAAATTTATTTTGAAAAATTCTGATGGAAAGAAACTTTATGAGAAGTATTACGTTATTATTCCGAATACTTCAGAAGTTTTGCAACTGTAATCTCCGGGGCACCATAGGGGGTTGAAAATTTTGTTAGATTTTAGCTTGCAAATGACCGCACACTATATGCGTTGAGTCCGCGACAAGTACCCGGAGGAAATATTTTGGACGTACAGGGACTTTTTGTCCCACGGGGACAAAAGTCCTTCGTCTGATCAGGCCTTAAATATACATATCACTTTTCGAATATGAGAGATGAAAAATATTTATCAGCCAATGCATTTATATGTCATTAGGTATTCCAATAACACTCTTTTTTGTTACCGTAAAAGACACTTGTTATTTACTTCGTGAAACAGAATTTACAAGTCCATGTTACATTTCGAAGCTTGTGATCTTGTAAACTTGTATCTTTCGAGAAATAGGCCCATCTCTGAGTGGTAATAAACAATAGAGGTGAGGGATTCATGTCAGGTCAGCGCCATCTATCGAGCAAATAAATAAACTTTTTTTTTTTTATTTGCTGGTAGAAAGTCTCTCATTCCGCCGCTGGCGCTGTATAGAATAGACGTCTTAGGGCCTAAACTGCGTCACGCGGACGCCTGCGCGGTTCCATACAAAAGTGCTCCGTCGCGGGCACCCGCGCGGGCAACCGTCGCGGGACTTGTGGCCCGTTTCCCCGTGACGGTCGCCCGCGCGGGCCCGCCAGCGGTAGCACGCACGGGCTTGTTCAGTCAATAGCGCTAGCTATGTGATGCGGTTCCACGTAGGGTTACCATTTAGTAATTTGAAAAGTCCTGACAAAAAGCCGGACAGTTCAAAAAAAGTCCGGACATTTTTGTCACAAATGCAAACATTAGGTACTTATTTGATTGAATCAGGCGTCACTTGGCGGAAGTCCCTAACCATTGTGAAAAACGAAATATATGTAGCTTACTTCCGCAAAAAAAAGTTTTTTGCGGAAGTAAGCTACAGATATTTCGTTTTTCACAATGATTAGGTACTTACCCACCCACTTAGTAACAGTGATAAAGTACAGTGATATACTCGCTCGGGGCTATTTTAAGATGAGCGTTTTGCTACATGAGCGAGGATTGAATAAAGATGAAAGACTGATTTGTTTCGATATGATTTTACTCATATTCAATCTAAAGCAAAAAAATCCGGACAAATTAAAAAGCCGGACAAAGTCCGGACAAACGTCTATAAATCCGGACATGTCCGGACTAATCCGGACGTATGGTAACCCTAGTTCCACGAAGCCCACGCGCGTGTCCACGGACGGAGACACGCGACGTGTGCCCGTCGCGGGCGCCCGCTTTACTCAGTTTAGGCCCTTAGCTTTGAGGCCGGTGCCTTTCCAATAGGAATAGGTCGACGTACCTATATGGAAAATGTCTACACAGACGAAAGATAAATAAAGAAATACTAAAAGAACAATAAAAAACTCTTTTATTCAACGTTAAAGTTTAGATTTCTCGAAGCCCAGAGTGTCTACAGCGGGTTGACGGCTGAGTTTGGACACGACTTTGAAGTTCGGATGCTGTTTATCGCCCAGCAACTTGAATAGGACCCCCTCGGAGGTCGATATGAAAGCACCAATGGATTGCATGCGCTGGAAAGTGTACGGGTTTGTTAGTAGAGTGAAGGGAACTTTAACGTGGTAGGTTATTATACGTAAGTAAGTACAGTCACGAGCAATAAACTGTATACAACATAGGACCCCCTACACGTGAAGTGGGGATGTAATTTTTTTTCTTGTCTACCCCATAGTGTGGGATGTCGTTGCATAGCAATTTCAAAAATATTGTGGGTTTGTGAAAACAGTTTTTGATTGAGACATCGGTTTGTGAATTATTTATTAAAGTGCAAAATTTTGTTAGAGTCAAGTGTCACCCCCTTCCAGCCAAATGGTTGTTTTTGGATACGTGAAAAAGTTCACGACAGTTGTATATATGACGAAGTTAAAAGGAAAACTATCACAGCTAGGTAGGCTTTACAAGAGATATAACACATTTTCGAAACCCGCAAATATAACTTTGTCATTGATACGAACACTATGAAAACAAAGTTATTTTTTTGTGGACAAAAATGATAGTGGTATTTTTGCTAGGTGTATGTAATCGGTACGTTAAGTGGGTTCGGAACGGAACTCTTCATAGCCCTTTTTTAGGGTTCCGTAGTCAACAAGGAACCCTTATAGTTTCGCCATGTCCGTCTGTCCGTCCGTCCGTCTGACCCCAGTCTAGCTCATAGACTCTTAGTACTAGAAAGCTGTAATGTAGCATGTATATACATATTTATCACGCCAACAATGTGGTAAAGTAAAATTTTGAAAAAAAAATTTTTTTATGCTACCTCCCCTACACGTGAAATGGGTATGTAATTTTTTTTCTTGTCTACTTCAATGTGTGGGATGTCGTTGGATAGCAATTTTAAAAATATTGTGGGTTTGTAAAAACAGTTTTTTGATTGAGGCATCCGTTTGTGAATTATAAAGCTTTAAAGTGCAAAATTTTGTTAGAGTCATGCCCCCCCCCCCCCCCCCCTCTGCCAGCCAAACGGTTGGTCTTGGATACGTGAAAAAATTTACGATAGTAGTACATATGACGAAGTTAAAAGGGAAACTATCACAGCTACAGTCGTCACAAATTAGGATGCCCGTTTTGACACATGGTAATGACCCTAGAATGTAACTTGTTACGACAACCAAAAAATCAAATATATGCTGATTACTTATCAAAGGTGTATGAAAATAATATGTTACATTTTTTAACGCATCATAAATTAAGGCAAAGTGTATTCCGCGTATTATTTTTGCATTTATTCTAAAGTAAACGCAGATTCGATTAACTACGAAACGTCTCGAAAAACAGTTACGTTCTCAGTCTTTATTTTTTTAAATACTAGTGTTGTAACCGTTGCGTGCAGGATTTCGCCAGCTTCATTCAATTTTATCGAAATAATCGTTATAACCACTTTAATAGATTAATTTGTAAAATTAATCTTTTTTGTGTGAAAACTAGATTGGCGCATAAAGCATTAGTGAAATTATGAATTGGCAACAATGATTTCGATAAAACGGTTTCTAGGCAAACGCAAACTTATCCAAGGAGAACGTTTAAAATTATTTAAATAAAACCTAGACAACCTTGCACACCTCACCATGTCGAATCGTCACGTTCACCTTTCCAGAGATTTCTTAAAACACGTTTCGTTCGGCTTGTTCGAAGCGTTCGCATCGGACAAGCGTGCGTTCACCATAATAAGTAATGTAGCTACTCTATGACCATGTCTATGCTGTGAGCTGTAGTTAAAATACTTGCACTTTTAGAGCCAACGCGACTTGTGATTTTTAGTCGACCGATAGTTTAGTCGGAATTGTAAGACGATCGTGATCAAACTGTCGGCCGATAGTTAGGTTTTGAGAACCTGCGAGCACTTTTGATTTTTAGTCGACCGATAGTTGGTCGATAGTTTAGTTGAATCCGGGCGCGCGCTCACATAGTCCTTCATGCACAGGCCGATAGTTGTCCGATAGCTGTTGTATAACTGTAACTATATAGTTGTAGTAACTATTGGCCAGTCATTTTCGATAGTTCGATACTGAATGCGCAGTCTACCGATAGGTGGGCGATAGTTTAGTTGAATGCAGTGCGCGCGCTCACATAGTCCTTCATGCACATTACCGCCCGGCCGATAGTGCCAACGCGACTTGTGATTTTTAGTCGACCGATAGTTTAGTCGGAATTGTAAGACGATCGTGATCAAACTGTCGGCCGATAGTTAGGTTTTGAGAACCTGCGAGCACTTTTGATTTTTAGTCGACCGATAGTTGGTCGATAGTTTAGTTGAATCCGGGCGCGCGCTCACATAGTCCTTCATACACAGGCCGATAGTTTTCCGATAGTTGTGTAACTGTAACTATAACTATAGTTGTAGTAACTATTGGCCAGTCAATCCAAAATTTGATCGTGAATGTCGAATCGTCACTCCAGAGTTTTAACTGACGACGCGCCACGCAATCGCATCAGTTCGATCGCTGCGCCCGCCCGCGGTGGTGCGGTGGTCGAGCGTGCTGCGGTGGTGCTGCGTATAGTTTTTGGTATAAAGGAAGTTTTGACGACCGATTTGGCGCAGGGGTAGGCTACCCACCTTCTGCGCCAGTGGTCTCGGGTTCGATTCCCGAACAAGACAAATAGTTGTGTGCATGAACATGTCTATTTGTCTTGGTCTGGGTGTTTTCTATGTATATTAAGTATGTATTTACAAACAAAAAGTATTTAAGTATATATTTATCCGTTATCAAGTTTTCCATGATACAGTTTCGTAATGAAATTAAAATGGGCTTAGATAATTGGTGTGAATGTAAGAAGTTATTTATTTTATTTATTTATTATAAAGGGTAAAAACGGGACCCTATTACTAAGACTCCGTTGTCCGTCTGTCTGTCTGTCACCAGGCTGTATAAGATGAACCGTTATAGCTAGACAATTATTGTTTAACAGATGATGTATTTCTATTGCCGCTATAACAACAAATAGGTACTAAAAACAAAACAGAATAAAATTATTATTTTTCCAATAAAGTAAACGTGATTTTTTGCCGTTTTTTGCTCAATATTAATAATGGCAATAGGTAGACGTTTTAAGTATTTTCAGAATATTTAGTTGTACTTATAGGTACTCACTTTAAAAATAAATAATTAAAATAAAATGAAGTTCATATTTAAGGAGGGTTCCCCTACAACAAACGTGATTTTTTCCTGTGTTTTGCTCGATATTAATAACGGCACTAGGTAGACGCTTGAAATATTCTCAGAATATTTAGTTGTATACCCACTTTAAAAATAGATAATTACCTATTATTAAAATAAAATTCATATTTAAGGGCTCCCATACAACAAACGTGATTTTTGCCGTTTTTTGCTCGATATTAATAACGGCAACATGTAGATGCTTAAAATATTTAGTTCTATTTCTTATTCGGAATCAGAATCTTTTTTTTTTGACAAAAATAAGTAGTACACGATGAGTACACGTCTTTCAACAGCCCGGCCGGTCGAAAACTGAAGAGCCGGCGTCACGCCAGTCAGTGGGGAAATCTAGTTGGCTTAAAACCATTTGGATTGACGCCACAGTTTTAGGACAAAACTGATCGTCAATGTCCAGCTTAATATGTTTATTAAAAGTATAAGTACCTATATAGTAAGTTTCACATTTTATAATAATAACTTTAGTCTTAATCCACATAAGTTGCAAACCTACTATAATCGATTAGTTACTCAGAACCTTAATCGATTAATCGCGAGAATCGATCACAGACTCGTATGGTTACATGCCTAATCACGTCACTTTAGCATGTGTCAAAACGGGCATCTTATTTTGTGACGACTGTAAGTAGGCTTTACAAGTTTTTGAGATATAAGTAACACATTTTCGAAAACCGCAAATATAACTTTGTCATTCATACGAATACTATGAAAAACAAAGTTATATTTATCTGGCAAAAAATGACAGTGGTATTTTTGCTAGGTGTACGTAATCGGTACGTTAAGTGGGTACGGAACCCTTCATGAGCGAGTCCGACTCGCACTTGGCCGATTTTTTTTAAATGTGTACACTCATGATAAAAAGAAAAAGTCATTTATAAATTATTACTACATTACATTTATTTGATAAAACAAAATCTGGATGAAAAAGCTAGTAGCGTTATTTTGAAATTTCTTTCACCATTAGAAAGCTACATTCTTCCCGGGAACGGGTACCACGCGGGTGAAACCGCGAGGAGCCACTAGTAAGTAGTATGTATCTCTACTTCGTTGGTAGATTTTTTCAATTTACTAGTATTAATAATTATAATGTGTATACATACTCGTACGTCGTACCCCCCTAGCCTACGTCTGAAAAACAGCGTCAAAGCGAACATTCGTTTTCGCTCTGACATATGCTGAGCCGGGGACTTTTCCACCGCTGCTGTGGCGTTGTTCACTTAGATACAATGTGCTTTGTATGTTTCTAGGTGTTTTTTTTCTTTTTTATGTTGTTCAATGTATCTTTATCCTGCTTGTGTTTTTGATTGTAATGTGTTACAGTGTGTGGAATAAATAATTTTCTATTCTATTCTAATATGTACCTGTAGAGCAAGTCCTCGATCCATAAGAGACCTTGATGAAACTCCATCAGCTAAGACATGAACGTTGATATCATTGTTCAACAAGTCTATTACTGTTTGTTCAATACAGACGTGGGCCTGAAATTAAAGTAAAGGACTTAGGTACATAATAAAATGTAATAGCCAAAATAGTGAACTAGTAAAGAGATCTGAAGTTGCTTTCTGCACTGTGAAAATTATTTAAAATATTCAGATCAATAATATAAGTAGCCTAGTATACCTTTGCAAGCTCTCTAAGCCCATATGTATATAACTTGGTTCAGTGCAGTAGTTAAATTGTGAGGTGAAAAGGCAAGCAGAAAGAGTTTCTTTCATTTCTATAACATTGGAATACAATGTTTTTTTGTTCTTAACAGTGTAGCACTTTGCCTTCATCACATCTAATGTTAATTGGTGATAAGGCTGAAGGTGGAAACACACTACTCCCGGAGTCCTCAATCACTGAGGAACTGGCTAACTTATTTCTAACTACTGGAACACAACAATGCCGAAAACATTGTTGTTATGGCGTCAGACTTAAGTGCCCCGGTAACGATCAATCGCAATTGACAATGTTTACGTCATTGACGGAACAAATGATCGTCTACAGAGGCAATTGAAGCGATTGTCATTCGAAACTACGTGATTGATGCGAATGATGGAAAGCCCATTGACAATCGCGATTGACGCTACCAATTGATCGTCTCGTTGTGCGATTGACAGGTTTTTCGATGAGAAACATGGCGCGAGCAATTGACGCATCGATTGAAGCTCCATCATTCACACCTTCAATTGAAATGGTCAATCACGTAACAATTGACGAATGACGATTGATCGTTACCGGGGCACTTTAGATAAGATGATGTTAGCTAGCCAGATGGACTTTGAACAAGCCCTACCATCAACCAAACCAGATACAATATGTACCCCCAATGGGAATCGAACCCGGGACTTCTGGGTCTGATACCAGTAGTGGTGTGTACCACTAGACTACAGAGGCAGCTGAAATTAAAACTCACTTCAATTCCAAATAGTACAACAGTAGCTAAGTCCGGAATATCCTTCTTCAATCTCTCTTGCAGTTCCGGGGTGTACATAGAGAACTTTGTTTTTTCATACACCATCGCTGCATCGTCCAGCTTAATGTCCTTTGTCGTATGCCCTAGACCTTTAGGGTACTGTTCGGACACGTAGACTGGTATTTTGAAATGTTTTGCTGCTTCAAGCTGGAATTGAAATTAGAAACATTTTTATTGTACAGTAAAAGATACAACACCAGTTGAGATCAAAGCATAACTGATTTATTATCTGAATACCCACACGTAACAAGAAATATTAATTTGACAGCTAACAATTTAAATACACAATATACCTTTCCCTCATAATTAAAGTTCAATTGAAATCACTGTTACAATCAAATTTGAATTGACTAATCAAATAAATTAGATGAATTAGGTATGCCAATTATTTCTGGCCACTGTTCTGGTGGTGGAATGATAATAGGTGGTTCCGGGGATGATGTGTTAGATCGAGGTGGGCTGCGTGAAGCCATTTGGGGTGGAGAGGCAATTTGTGATTGTTGTCTCACAGCACGAGCCAACAGCTGATCAACATGCCGTCGGTGCAGCTCACCATCTTCCGTCCTCACCACATAAGAGCTAGGACCCTCTGCTAGTTCGATATGAGCTCTCTGCCACTTCTCGCCAGGTCCATACATGCGAGCCAACACAGGTTGGTCTACAACAAATGAGCGTGCTGGTGCTCGCTGTGCTGCTTGTTCCAGCTGTTCGTCAGCCTGACTAGGGATTGAATTAGGGTGTAAAGATGACACAGCTGTTTTATATCGACGCCCATTCAACATTTCAGCTGGAGTTTTATTAGTACTACTGTTCGGGACAGTTCTCAGTGCATATAAAGTTCTTGGTAGTTTTTCATTCCAGGGATAGTTTAAATTAGAAATTTTCCTTAATTTATTTTTAAATGTTTGGATAGCTCTCTCTATTTGGCCATTTGAAGCTGGATGGTATGGCGGAGAATAAAGATGCTTAATACCATTGTTCTTTAAAAATGTGTTAAACTCCTTGGATGTAAAGTTCCTGCCATTGTCAGTGACTACGGTATCTGGTAAGCCTTGTGCTGAAAATATTCTACGAAGAATAGCAATTACAGCTTCACTAGACATGGATAACATTATCTCAGCTTCAAACCATTTGCTATAGCTATCTATCAATACCAGAAAAGTTTTACCTTGGAAGGGACCTGCAAAATCTATATGAAGACGGCTCCATGGTTTTTCAGAGGTAATCCAGGTTTGTGGGTCCCTTGGTGGATTATTTTTCACTGCTTGACATTGTTCGCACTCAGCTACACACTGTTCAATGTGCTGGTCCATTCCGGCCCACCATACATATCCACGAGCAAATGCCTTAGTCTGCACAATTCCAGCATGAGGAGCGTGCAATAACTTCAAAACTTCACTTTGAAGCAATTTTGGCACGATGACTCTGTTACACCACAGTAAACAACCTTTACTGTGTGAAAGAGCCTCTCTTCTCAACCAAAATGGTCTTAAAACTGGATCATTGTTAGAATTTGGCCAACCGTGTAACACATGGAAAAGAACCTTCTGTAGCAATACATCTTTTTTAGTTTCTTTAGCAATTCTAGGCGCATCAATATACCAGCCCTCAGGTTGTTCTTCAAGCAATAATACTTCTTTAACAGCTTCTTCCTTGACGGCTGCAGAATGTGTCATTGTCCACCTACTCAAAGCATCAGCGTTACCCAATGACTTTCCAGGTCTATACTTAATCGAATACTCATAACAACTGAGCTTTAGAGACCAGCGTAACATTCTAGGCGAAATTTGATCAGGAATTAATTTGGTAGGGTTAAACAGTCCAACCAAGGGCTTATGGTCTGTAATAATACAGAATTTACGACCTGCCAAAAATTCATGGAATTTTGTTAACCCGAAAATGATAGCCAAGGCTTCTTTGTCAATTTGCCCGTATTTTCTTTCATGTGGCTGTAAGGTTCTAGAAGCCATCATAATAGGTTTTTCTGTTCCGTCATCCATGACATGTGCTATAATAGCACCAAGGCCGTAACTCGAAGAGTCACAAATTAACAATAATTCTCTCTCTAGTTCGTAATTAACCAGAGTCAAATCTGACGACAGAAGCTCCTTAGCTTGCTCAAAGGCAGAGTTTTCTTTTTCGCCCCAAATCCAAGGTCTTTTTGTTTCCAATAAACGGTATAAGGGTTCCAGTAATGTTGCCTTGTCTGGTATGAACTTTTCATAAAAATTGTACAAGCCTAAAAATGCTCTTAATGTCTCTCTATTGCATGGCGCAGGCTTGTCTTTGATTTCTTTTACTTTCAGTGGCGAGGGATGGAGCCCATTTTCATCAATCGTGTGGCCTAAAAAATGTATGCTATTGGTAGCAAAAACACACTTCTTAACATTTAGACGAAATCCCATACTATCAAGCTTTTGGAGAACGGCATGGAGTCGTTGATTATGTTCTTCCATATTACGCCCCGCCACGGCTACGTCATCAAGCAGACAGGCTACCCCTTCAATACCAGATAAGGCATTTGCCATGACCCGTTGGAAGATAGCTGGTGCCGCATTTACACCAAAAGCCAAGCGATTCATTTTCATCAGACCAAGTGGTGTGTTGAGGGTTAACATCATGGCAGTATCATTATCTACTTTCAACTGCATATATGCTAGTTTTAAATCTATTTTACTGAATATCCGACCACCACTCAGCTGCACAAATGATTCAACCGCTGCAGGTAATGGGTATGAATCAACTTGAATCGCTGGGTTCACTGTTGATCGGTAATCTCCACATATGCGAAGTGAACCATCTTCTTTCTTGACCAGTCGTAAGGGCGTAGCCCAGTCCGAATACCTGACAGGTGTAAGAATTTCCGCTTCTATCATGCGAGTCAATTCTTCTTCAACTTGGCGCTTCAGTGGAAAAGGTACTGGCCGTACCTTCATAAATCTCGGGGTTGCATCAGGACGCACGTGGAGGGATACATCTGGACCTTTATATTCACCAAGTTTCTCACTAAATAAGTTCGGAAACTGACGCACCAAACAATCCATTTCAAGGTCATTCCAGCAGACACCCACTATTTCAACGCCTAATGCTTCAAACCAATTCCGACCCAACAGGCAAGGGCCATTACCCGACACAACCAAGAGTTCACACTGAGCATCCTTATTGCCAAGCGATGCGCGAACATGTGTAGCTCCTAAAACCTTCAGTGGGTCACGGGTCCAGGTCACTAATTTTACATTGGTAGATTGCAAGGGTGGCGGCGTATGCCATAACTTTTTAAATGTTTCTTCAGACATAATAGTCCTCGAAGCACCAGAGTCCACTTCCATTGTCACATTAACACCATCTATGTTTATGTTTGCTGTTATAGGTGAGCTATATTTTTCAGAGCAAATATAAACCCCCATCATCTTTTCAGGAACATTATCAATAGAAGCATCTTCACTATCAGATTGAGTATGGTGCAATTTGGAACGTTTCTTCATACAAGCAGACGATATATGTCCATATTTCTTACAGTAAAAGCATCTTGCTTTCATAAACTGACATTGTTCGCCAACCTTATGACTATGTGCACAACGTCGACACTCTTCGGACTTGATTCTACCAATATCCATAGGTTCATTAACCGTGGACGGAGTTAGCTTTGTATCACCACTAGTGCCAGGGTACATATCACTGAAAGTCGTCTGGTAATTTAGGCACTGCTGTACAGCCATCTCGTATGTGAGAGATTTAGTCTTCAGTAGCTCTCGCCGCAGACGCTCGTCACGCACACCCAACACTAGCCTATCTCGTAACTGGCGCTTAAGGTCTTTGAAGTTACACTGTGTGCCTAATAACCCAATGGCCGCAACATAATCTTGCACGCTTTCCTCTTGGGATTGTTGGCGCTTATGGAATTTCCCGGCTTGAAGTATTTCGTTAATTTCAGGTTCATAAAATCTGTCCAAAATCGCTATTATCCCCTCAAACGGGACATCGGTGGGGCGTCTGGGTACCAACAGTGACACTATAAGCGAATAGGTTTGTTTGCCGCACTGAGATAGAAACAATGAACGCGCTTTAAGCCCGTCGTCCGACGACACGCCCGCGGCGTCAAGAGCACAAAGTAGTCTTTCTTTATATTCACTCCACTTATCAGTTTTTGGATCAAATTGTCCAGGAAACACTATATTTGCAATATTTGACGCCATAATCCCATGAAAACCATTAATTTCCGAAGTCGCCACTAAAAGATACAACACCAGTTGAGATCAAAGCATAACTGATTTATTATCTGAATACCCACACGTAACAAGAAATATTAATTTGACAGCTAACAATTTAAATACACAATATACAGTTTTTTCATTTTAGTTCATTTAAAAAAAAGGTTTTAGAGACAACATCATCGTCAGCCATTTAATGTCCTCAGAGCAGGCGCACAGGTGTTCCTTATGGTTAAGGAGAGATTTGGGTCATTTGCATCTACAATTTTTTTCTGTGACATGGGATTTTTTCTGCCTCTGGTTCATAAAGTTATTATTATAATTTTTTAACAGATGTGTTTCTAGTTCCTAAACGCAGGCAGTCATCGTTTATATTTATATGTAATTAAGAAATTAGAATAAAAAAAGTTGTTTAAAAATGTCATGAGATGTAATGTGTGAAAAACCCGTTTTTTGGAGTCGGTCGCGCTTTTTTGTTTTCTGTGCAAGTTATTTAATATATTAAAAATATATCCAAAAGGTATATAATTTTATCAATCAGAATACATAATTTGATGAAAATCCAATTATTAATTTTGATTTTATAACTCATTTTCTTTTGTGATGAAAAAAACTGTCAAGGACATGGTGTCTTACAATTTCGCCAAACAGGGCTTATAGTTTTGTAAGGAATTGAAAGAAACAGGCGGGCTACACTGGTAGGAAAAAAATATATCGGCCATTTGCATTGGGGGCCTTCACCAAAGGACAAAGCTTACGGAAGATAAGTTAAGATTTTTTAAAGTTTCTGGAGTTAAAAATGAAAACCATAACATGTCAAAAGAGTGGTCGAAACTATTTCTTTTGAAATAATGTTTTACTGACAATTTTCATGTATTTGGTGGGAAACATAGTCCAAATGGCGTTAACCTATTTGCATGTCAATCGTCAAGCAATGAGGTTATGTTTTACCAGCACGTTTAAAATTTGTCAAAGACGTGGCTCCATTAATTTTTCATAACGTGCCTTTTTCGGGTGGTGAATCCGACACGTTTTTGACAGGTACGCAAAAACCATGTTTTTGACCATTTTTATCATACGAGTCATAGATGTAATTCTTCTTTAAGATCATTTTGCTTAATTTACGTAAATTAAACAGTATTTAAATAATACTTTTTTTTACCACTCTGGCGTAGGGGTACGGCGGCCTTCTACGCAGAGGCCACGTCTCTGACTGTCAAGCACGTGGGTGCTGATTTTTTCAGGAGTGTTTTTTCAGCAATCTATGGCTATTTAAGCTATGCAATCAATATTAGTAAACATTTAAGAATAGCAACTATTTAATTAGAGCAGAAATAAACAGATTTAAAGGATTCGACCATCATACACTGAAAATGAAAATTACCCATTTACCATATTAGAAAGATCAGTGTCAGTAAACAAAATGGTTGATAAAAATTATAATTAGTAGTCTCTGATGTTCTATCACTACATAATTGTTTTCAGAAGACAACTAGTTTTGGGATAAGCAATAAACAATAAATTAAGTGTTTTAGATGGTAAATAAATAAATGTTAACACATTGCTCTAATACTTAAAAAGTCACATTTTAGATAAAAAAAAGTATATTTTAAATGTATTTACAGTATGTATCATATGTTTTTAGTGAAAAATTTCATTTTTATGACAAGCTTTTTTTACTGACTGTACTTTATTATTGTATATTGTCATCTAAACCAAATCTGTAAACAAAATTTCAGCTCCATCGGACACTGGGAAGTGGGTCAAATTAAACTTGCAAGATTTGTCCCCCACTAACTAACACTAACATGGCAAGTTAATAAAAAGCTTGTAAAAATCAGATAGAAAACTGTACTGTAAAGATAGAATAGACAATAATGATGTAACGAATTGATAAAATACAAAACATTTTATTAGCAACTTTCACAACTTCCCCAAAGTGTTTCACATGAGGCCGGAAAGTTTCCTGTATGTCACATAGCAAAAACGCAGTCCTAGGCGCTTCTAAAGCTCCTAATTTGAATATATTACGAGCAGCCATAGTTTTGATATATTTATTTAATTTTTGATCAGCAACCGGCCCCCCAGCTTTACATCAGAAACTTGTTTTTTTCCTATATATACAAGTTACTCTATGCTTGTTTTTGTCTTTTGTCAATCTGATAGCTGACAGATGTGATCATGTGACATTTTTGAGTAGTAGTAAAAAAGTTCGTCCTTTTGGACAGGCGAAGACATTAAGCCATACTGCCAATTCTTGAGTAATATGTATATTATTATAGTTTCTTATGTTTTTGTGCGGGTGTCAATGTCCCGCACTCTTTCGGGTCAGGACGGACGGAACCAGGAATCAAACTCGCACTTGTATATACACTATATATATTTACACTTGCATATTGCAATTATGTACAAACGATTACATCTAAATATTATGTAACACGTAACTCATAAAATATTAAGCAGGAAAATTGTTCCTGTCAATCTAGACGAAAACCGTTGACAAGGATGACAACTTGTCACCTCATATTTATTTTCTTAATTGTGACGCCGAAAGCCGCAAGGAATGCAACCTCTTTCGGACGCCACATCACCCCCCTACGGAGTAAAAAAAAAACAAAAAAAAAACTAACTTATGTACACACTATTTACAAAACTATACATCAATGGGAACCCTAAAGCGAACCTTTCTTCCTGAACGGGTATGATATAAAGGTGGCTGAGACGGCAGTCCGGAATCAGTAACAGGTGCAGGAGACCCAAGAACAGCGGCTGGCAAAGAACCCGGAGGAGATGGGTCGCTCAAGACAAAAGCTGGCTTTACTCGTTCAAGGCTTACGGTAAGTCGCCTATCACCCACCAAAATCGTCAGCGTTTTTCCATCTTGAGCACGAGATGCCACCTTGTGAGGACCCGAGTACGGTGGTTTTAAAGAAGTCCGTACAGAGTCATCTCGCAAAAACACATGGGTCGCCTTCTCCAGATCCCTAAAAACAAACGGGCGACGTTCACCGTGACGCGAGGGTGGAGTTGGACTTAAAAGCGCCATGAGCTTTTGAAGTTGATCCGCGAAATTAGCCTCTCCAATGCGGTTCACAGGAGATGGACACATAAATTCTCCTGGCAAGCACAGAGACTCCCCATATACCAAAGCGGCCGGGGACGCTTGAAGATCTTCCTTCAAACAACATCGCATCCCAAGGAGGACCACTGGCAAAGCTTTTTGCCACGTGTCATTGTGACACATAAGAGCCGCCTTAAGCTGTCTGTGCATACGCTCTACCAGACCATTTGCACAAGGATGGTAGCTCGTAGTGCGTATCCTCTGTGTGCCACAATGTTGCAAGAGACTCCGGAAAAGAACAGACTCGAACTGGCGCCCCTGATCCGTCGTCACGACAGACGGAACGCCGAAGCGAGAAACCCATCCCCGGAAGAACGTCTCTGCACACTCTTCTGCCGTCATATTGACCATCGGCCATGCTTCGGGCCACCTCGTAAATCTGTCCACAGCTGTGAGACAGTACTGAAATCCTCGGCTGTGAGGCAGAGGACCAATGATGTCAATATGAACGTGGCGAAAACGCCCCGATGGAGTAGGGAATTGCCCCAAAGGCGTCACAGTATGTCTGGACACCTTGCTCCGTTGACAGCTCGTGCAGGCTCGCGCCCAGTTACGACAGTCACTCTGCATGCCAGGCCACACAAATCGCTCGGCAACTAAACGAGCAGATGCTCGCGCGCCAGGGTGACTAAGACAATGCAGTTTGTCAAAATGAGGGCGACGGAAAGAGGGGGTCAGATATGGCCGATGTTTACCAGTTGAAATGTCGCAGAAAATTGAAATATCCGTTCCGGGTAAAACAATCTTCTCTAATTTCAGCGAAGAACCGGTAAGAACCTCATGTAACTCTTGATCAGACGCCTGATCTTGTGCAAGAGCCGTGAAATCACTTTCAAAAGAAAGAGCCTCCACACGCGACAAGGCATCTGCAACCACATTGTCTTTCCCACTTACATGAACAATATCCGTCGTAAACTGAGAAATGAAAGACAAGTGATTGAGCTGCACAGGGGGTAACTTTTCGCGCCGCTGGGAAAACGCGTAAATCAGCGGCTTATGATCTGTGAAAACAGTCACGTTTTGCGCCTCCATGATGTGGCGAAAGTGCTGAACTGCTTCATAAACAGCCAGGAGCTCTCTGTAATATGCAGGCCAGGTGGATTGTTTAGCAGACAGCTTTTTGCTAAAGAAAGCTAAAGGTTGCCAATGGCCTTCGACCTTTTGCTGTAAACAAGCCCCAACATGGCTGGAGGACGCGTCCGTGAATAATCCCAATTGGGCATCAGCAACCGGATGAGCTAGAAGTGTGACACTACTCAGGTGGTGTTTACACTTCTGGAAAGCGAGCTCCAAATCCGGTGTCCATGGCACAGGCTTCGAGCCTTTCAGCTTAGATGATGCTAACACATCGATAAGTGGTGCCTGCATCTCAGCTGCACCCGGCAGGAAACGGCGATAAAAATTCACCATGCCGAGAAACCTGCGAAGTCCTTCAACCGTTTTCGGTAGAGGGAAGCTTCGCAAGGCTTCAATTCTTTCTGGAGGAGGACTAGAGCCGTCTTTGCTAATTCTGTAACCGAGGAATTTCACGTCATCGGCCACAAAAACACACTTGACGGGGTTGATCACCACACCATAGTCTCGCAATCGCTGGAATAAAATGCGAAGGTGCTGGACATGCTCCTCTAGGGTCTTCGAGAACACCAGAATGTCATCAACATATGGATAACAGAAGTCGAGTCCCCTTACGACTTCGTCAATGAAACGCTGGAAAGTCTGTCCAGCGTTCCGTAAACCAAACGTCATAAAGGGGAACTCGAACAATCCGAATGGTGTTGTAATGGCTGTCTTGCAAATATCGTCCTCGTTAACCGGCACTTGTTGGTACGCTTTTACCAAGTCAAGAGTGCTGAAGACAGTAGCGCCAGCCAAACTTTGAGCAAAGTCTGCAATATGGCGAACAGGATACCGGTCGGGAACCGTTCTGGCGTTCAACGCGCGGTAATCACCACAAGGACGCCAGCCGTTTTCTCCCTTGCGAGCCATGTGCAGCGGAGATGCCCAGGAACTGCTGGAAGGACGAGCCGTTCCACAGTTGATCATCAGCTCAAACTCCTTTTTAGCAGCCTGAAGTTTCTGCGGCGCAAGTCTACGAGGACGGCATGAAACCGGAGGGCCATCAGTGGTAATGATGTGATGCAGGGTCTTGTGCTTTACAACCCGAGGTAGACCTGGTGGACGCAGAATCTCAGGAAATTCTGACAATATCTGAGCGGCGGCAGGTGAATCAGCTACAACAGCTTTAACACTAGCCTGTGTACTATTGGCAGCGATTGCAGCAACAGTAATCTTAGTGAGACCATCAAGTAGCCGTTGATTATGACAGTCCGGCATTAAGTGGTATTCAGCTAAAAAATCTGAACCAATAATGGGTACACTGACGTCTGCAATAACAAAATTCCAACGAAACTCCCGTCCGAAGACCTAAATTTAATCGCATTAAAACGGGGCCATACGTTCTGATGGTGCTGCCATTAGCAGCGCTGACATCAAACGTAGTTACGGGATAATCACCTTTAAGTAGATGGCGAGGAAAACAACTTATGTCTGATCCGGTATCAATAAGGAACCGATGGCCAGACTTAGAGTCAGTGACAAACAAACGACGGCTAGGCTTCGAGCAATCAGCCGCCGCCTCTACTGATTGCTTGGTTCGTTTCCCCGCTGGTCTGATTTCCAGGAGCAGGGTGAAATGCACTTGGAGGCCTTAGTACCGAAAGTGCGATGGTACCAGCAAAGGCGATCCCTGGATCTGGAGCTGGTCCTGGACGAAGAACGGGATGTAGAACGCGAACGAGAACGCTCAGTAGAAAGAGCCTCAACTTTCCGAGACAACTCTTCCAGGCGTTGCATAATAGCGGACAACTCCGGAGAAGTCACGGCATGAACAGCTGCGGGAGGTGGCGGCGATGCTTCAACAATAGCATCAGCTATTTCAGCCACCTTATCCAGCTGCAGGTCCTTTTGAGCAATAAGAATGCGCTGTACTTCGCGCGGGAGACGGCGCATCCATAACTCACGAAGGATGCTGTCATCACCCATCTCTGTGCCGGCAAGGGAGCGAAGATGGCGCAAGAAAACTGACGGGCGTCTGTCACCCAGCTCTTCGTCACTAAGCAATTGACGTATCTGCTGACTCCTCGAAACTGAGAGTTTACTTATTAACTCATTCTTTAAATGGTCGTACTTATCCTCAGCCGGAGGATTGGTGATGGCATCCTCAACCTCGGATGCCACTCTCGTGTCCAGCATGGAAAACACGTGACCAAATTTGGTGGAGTCGGCCTTAATCCCGTGGAACTCGATGCCTCAAGCGAGAAAAGATTCAGGAACTGATGAACTGGATGCGCAAATCGGCACAATTTCAGCCACGGCAATTGAACATCGAGCCGTGGTATCCTACCGTCCGTGTCCGTCGGCGTGGGCGTCGCGGCGATATAGGCCACTCCGTGAGCAGCTGTTGACCGCTACCAGTGTGCGCCGCCCGCCGGAAGGATGCGTCTTCAATCGGGGTCACCAATGTGCGGGTGTCAATGTCCCGCACTCTCTCGGGTCAGGACGGACGGAACCAGGAATCAAACTCGCACTTGTATATACACTATATATATTTACACTTGCATATTGCAATTATGTACAAACGATTACATCTAAATATTATGTAACACGTAACTCATAAAATATTAAGCAGGAAAAATTGTTCCTGTCAATCTAGACGAAAACCGTTGACAAGGATGACAACTTGTCACCTCATATTTATTTTCTTAATTGTGACGCCGAAAGCCGCAAGGAATGCAACCTCTTTCGGACGCCACATTTTCATTAGAATGTAGGTGTGTTACATTCCAATGCTTCTTGGAGTATTTGGCGTCAAGTATGTCGAGTCGGTCTTCTCGGTAATTCTTGCTGAGGTAGTCACCAGTTCACCACTACAATTAAACACTCGGCATCACGTTACCGAGATAGCGCATATTTTAATCATCATACCACAAATCGTCCAGTTGCGTAACACTTGGGGCACAAAACCACACCTATCTTGAGTCACAAAGTCCTCTATGAAACACATTGCGATTAATTAAAATATCCACTTAACCTAACCCGCCAAAATGGCGCCAAAAAAACTCCTGACATTTTTGACATTCACACGCAGCAGGGGGGCTACCGCGTATCTTTATGGGTATGAACTTCATACGTTTTTGGGAACTTTAGGTCAATTTTATAAAGAAAATAGCCGCTTTCAGTTTCTTGTTTTGTGACGTCGGGTATAACGATAACTAGCTAGCAACGTTCAACAGAACAAAGCAGTAAAAATCTATCAAAATAAGGAATTCAAATGACAGTTGAAGCCCATACCCATATCCATTTTTCTTAGCCGTTAGCCCCCCTGATTATACTTTTTTTCCAATGGTTTTTGGCTAGGATAAAGAGTTTTTAAGCCATATGTCGGTGGATGAATCCATCAGGAGAAAATTGCCATATATAAATAAGAAGTACATATTAGAATGAGTAACACCGACCGATGACCACCATCTTTTATTTGGCACAAAGGGCAGGAACCAGGAACCCAGTGCCGTAAAGCACATTAAAAAAAAAACCACCATCTTTCTTTTTGCTTCTGACATTTCCGAGGTTCGGTGTGGCACTTGAGGTTAGGTTGCAAAAAATAAATTAAAATAAGTATTGTGGAAACCCGTGCATCTTTACAGTGTTGTGATAATTATCTAATTTCAGAAAAACAAAATGCAGAACGACGCTGGTGAATTCGTTGACTTGTACTGCCCGAGGAAATGGTTAGTAAAATTTGAGGTTATGTTGCTTTAGTTCACGTTTTGTATCATGTTTTCAATAAATAAATGCAATATCAAGTCATTATTAATTTGGCAAATTACTCAAATGAACCAAATATAGATGTTTTGTTTATTAATTGTCTTGCTCTAAACTATAATTGGAAAGTAAGTTGCTAAATATTATTCCGCGTGTTGTCAACACCATATTCATAGCAGTACTTATCCTGTTGGATAAATATGGTCTAGAATTCTAGATTGTCGTCTTTTGATCCGACTGTAGCCGAAAAACTGATGATTGTTGTTGAGAGTTTACTTCTGTGCTGTAGTGACTTGTTTCATTATGACGAAGAGGTTGTATTGTAAGGCAATGTTTTGCCCAATATTACTCTAACTATTACCTATTTAAAAAGTGGGACGCCAGCGAAGCCAGACGGGTGATCAGTCACCTTGATAGAAACCATTTTGCCCGCGGCTTCGCTCTCGTGGTCTACACGACGTTATACGAGACATCCATAAACACTGCAATATTTTCTAAAGTTACTATAGAGCAGTCGCCCGGATGGCGAAGGGTCGTGGGTTCAAGTCCCATCGGAGCTGGTTGTGAGACGGGTTGATTTTTTCCAAATACTTCATTTTCCATTTTTCAACCATAAAAATTGCATTGTGAATGCAAAAAGGTAAAAAAAAACAAAAAAAATTAAAATAATTATTATATTAATTATATTTATCCGTTATCAAGTTTCCCATGACACAGTTTCTAAATGAAACACAAGCTTAGATAATTAGTTAGATTGTAAGCAATTATTTGGTTGGAGCTATTACTAATTAGAGACCATATCAATACAAACAATCTATATATATAAAAATGAATCCCTATTTCCCTTGGTCACGACATCACGCGTGAACGGCTGGACCGATTTGGCTAATTTTGGTCTTGAAATGTTCGTGAAAGTCCAAGGAAGGTTCTTACGGTGAGAAAATAGGGGAGGAGGGGGTAAGTAGGGGTAGAGTAGAAGTAGGGTAGGGTAAAGGTAGGGTAGGGTATAGGTAGGGTAGGGTAGGGGTAGGGTAGGGGTAGGGGTAGGGTAGGGGTAGGCGTAGGGGTAGGGGTAGGGTAGGGTAGGGGTAGAGTACGGGTAGGATAGGGTGGAGTAGGGGGTAGGGCCACGGGAACGAAGTCGCGCTGGGTCAGCTAGTCTATATATATAAAAATGAATCCCTATTTCCCTTGGTCACGTCATCACGCGTGAACGGCTGAACCGATTTGGCTAATTTTGGTCTTGAAATGTTCGTGGAAGTCCAAGGAAGGTTTTAACGGTGAGAAAATAGGGGAAGGAGGGGTAAGTAGGGTCCCTACCCTACCCTGCCTTCCCCTGTAGGGGAGGGGTAGGGGTAGGGTAGGGTGGAGTAGGGGGTAGGACCACGGGAACGAAGTCACGCTGGGTCAGCTAGTAATAATAATAATAATATCTCTTCCAGCTCGGCCAGTAACCGTCTGATCCACGCTAAGGACCATGCCTCTGTCCAGCTTGTGATCGCTGATGTAGACCCGGCAACCGGCAGGGCTGCTGACACCTCCAAGATCTACGTGGTCTGCGGAGCTATCCGCCGCATGGGAGAGTCTGATGACTGCATCGTCAGGCTTACAAAGAAAGACGGCATATTGACTAAGTGAGTACTTTTTAGGGTTTCATAGCTTATTGGCAAAAATCGGAACCCTTATAGATTTGTCATGTCTGTCTGTCGGTGACAGTAACTGCTCGCGATTGAGGCACTTTTTTGGGCGCTACTTGCAGTACAATTTTTGTACTAAGCTTATGGAAAAGACTAGTACCTATTCGATATTGACCGCGCGCAGACTTATCTGGCGCGCACTAGTTACAACAGTATAGATGTTTTGCTTACATAAGAAACTAGATACCTAAGCCTAGCCGCACACGGGCCACCAACCACAACCACAAAACGAAAAGCAGCCACCTATTTCCTGTAGTTTTCATATATATTATATGATGCACTCGCCGCACTCGGTTGACACCGTTAGTCGTCATTTGTTATCTTCTTCTAGCTTCATGTGGCGGCGTTTGTGGCTGTCGCGTGTGGCTCGTGTGTGGGGACGAGTTATCACTCGTCAGTTTCCCTAATTAGCCAGTTTCTCTGGCGTACATTAAGCCGGTTTGCGTACGCCCCCAGTACAGGATGGCCGATCATGTTGGCCGACCATGATGGGCCATCGTGTACAGGGGTGGGTTGCGTGTGAATCGTGTGATTGCTGTCTGCGAGGTATGCAAACCGGCCCTGTACACAATGGCCCATCATGGTCGGCCAACATGATCGGCCATTCTTTAGACGGTCATGCAACCATTAGTCAATTCCATCAGTCATGGCTATCTTAACCAATCGGTATAGAGGAACTTCGGCAGCGTTATAAATGGTTCATTTAGATTGGCTAAAAGAATCGTGACTGATAGCAAACTGACAGCAAAACCTATCGTCTAATGGGTGCCTCTGGTCAGTTTCCTTTTTTTGTCAGTTTCTATAACTCGTCATGTCATGACCGTAAATCAAAACCAAGACACCCTCACCACATGACTACTATCAGAGAGACGACTGTCATACAGCGTATGTCATGTCATTCCACAGGCTGAGCTGTCATAAACCGGTTTTTTCCAGTCACGCCATGAAGTTTGACTTAATACTCTGAGGTAACTGGAGCTCTCACCCTGAATAAAAAAGTGTCGCCAGCAAATTTGACATTTATGTATGAAGTGGCAGGTAGTGGCTGTCAGTTGTCTCATATGACCATACGTATTTTTTTAAAGTGTAGGTGAGACGGAAGACAGCCACTGTGTTATTTGTGGTATTCAAAAAATGGTTCGTACTGCACTCTCCAGTTACCTCAGTATTAAGTCGAGCTTCATGAGTCACGCCGTGTACGTGACACGCCAGTGACAAGCCGCCAGTGGAAACGCACACATGCGCACCATGCTTGTAGTAGTGTAATCAATGCGCACCCTAATATGAAGTAAAGTGTCTGTTATACGTAGTATTTTTTTTCCTCTGTGCCCTCACAGACTATTAACTAAAACTATTTTCTTTGTTTCAGGAACTACTAATGTTTTAGTCTAAGGAGCGTTTATTTTTAAGAAAAAATAAAAAAATCATAAAATTTTTATAATCTTTTATTTTTAAAGTTCCATCTTATTATTTTTTACAACAATAATGAAAGGTAGAGGTAAAAGTAAATATTATTTAGAAAACTTCTACAAATTATAAAGTTATTTAGAAAAGATGCGTTGTAATCAGCACTTTTTAGCGGCTTGGCGAATCTGTAAAGAAAAATCTCATGAACATTTTGATAATAATTACCTATAAATACTTATTACTTACATCGTCTTTATTATCGTATCGTATTATTGCTGTCCGTGCACTTGCCTACCCCAGTAGAGACATGTCCACCTTTTTCTCTTGTCGACACACACACTTAAGAAAAATATTATTTTTACATCCACTTGTCTCCATCGGTCCGTGGAGACAAGTACACTTTAGAAAAATGTTATTGTTATATCCACTTGTCGCCACAATCAGATCGAAATAAATAAATAGAAATAAAATAACTCTGCGCATGGCTGCCATGGCTGGGGCGTTTTTGGCGCTAGTTTCAGTGCTTTTTACCCAACTGCGACAGAAGCAGCGAGTATGTAGGAAAAAATAATTATAAAAATAAAAATAAAAAAATTATGTAAGTATAAGTAGGTACCTACCTAATTAAAAAGAATTATAATTATGTAAGTATAAGTAGGTACCTACCTAATTAAAAAGAATTATAATAAGTAATAAATAATAAAAAAACGATCTAATAGTGGCGACAAGTGGATGTAACAATAAAAATTTTCTGAAGTATAGGTACTTGTCTCCCCCGGTCGGTGGAGACAAGTCGACAAAAAAGTGGACGTGTCTCTACTGGGGGAGACAAGTGCATGGACAGGTAACGAACATCCAAACATCTAAACTTTCACATTTATAATATAAGTAGGATTGGGTAAGTATTTTGTTTTCTTATTTTATTAGGGACCTTGATAAATGCTGTCTAAGGCCGCGTTTCCACCTGCAAGTAAACTTGCGTGAGTTCTTGCAAAATAGTTGACATATCATACTAGCAAGCTGTCGCGAGTGTAATTGCTACGTAGTTTACACTAGCAAGTTGCTGACGACAGACCTGTCGGACATTTATCGCAGAAGTTTACTTGCAGGTGGAAATGCGGCGCAAGGGCCTAAACTGAGTAAAGCGGGCGCCCGCAACGGGCACACGTCGCGTGTCTCCGTCCTTGGTCACGCGCGCGGGCTCCGTTGAACCGCATCACATAGCGCTATTGACTGAACAAGCCCGTGCGTCCTACCTTTCCGTATATACAAAGGTACTTTGTGGTCCTACCGCTGGCACGCTGGCGGGCCCCGTCGCGGGCACCCGCGCGGGCGACCGTCGCGGGGAAACGGGCCACAAGGCGCGGGCGCGGGGCCCGCCTCCCGCGACGGAGCACTTTTGTATGGAACCGCGCGGGCGTCCGCGTGACGCAGTTTAGGCCCTTAATCAGAATAACATCCCATATAAAAAAAAAACCAATTTTTTTATTAATTTGGTATTTCGTTTGTATGGGAGGCTCGTTTTCGCTGACCGCCGGCATCGGCATCTTAAACTACAACTTGCAAGTGTGTTTACACTTGCAAGTTGCTATCTGACAGACTGTCGGACATTTATCGCAGAAGACTTACTTGCAGGTGGAAATGAGGCCTAAAAGAGTTTGGCTAGCCTGTGGGCGAATTTAGGTACTATATTTTATTGCTAAAATCTTTAAAAAGGTGATGAAGGTATAGGAACCTCAAGTAGCACATAACATAAGCCTGGACAACCAAGGTTTTGGGTTCAAGTCCCGTTAAAAACAAGTTGTTTATGAGCCCAGCCCTTCTACCATGAGTTTTTTTACCGATTAGTTAGGTACTGTACAGTAAACGTAAAGCTATTTGTATGCGATTCTGTACAGCGCCTCTGGCGGGTAGTAGCGGAACTAGTAATTCTCAATCTTTTTACGTTTACTTTTTAATGCCTGTACACACTGGGGCGCTCGGCGAGCGTTAGCGTTACATTTTTGTATGAGAATCTGTAGTTCTGCTACTGCCCACTAGAGGCGCTTTACAGATTTGCATACAAAATGCAACGCTAGCGCCCAGTGTGTGTGTACAGGCTCTTACCGTTGCGTGTATTGCGCATAGTCTGTTCACCAAGTACCTAAATATAACCGTCGATTACGTTGATGGCTTGTTAAAAATTTATTTACGTTATCGGTCGCGCGTAATCAAGTGCTAGCTTTGCCTACATTTTGATCAAGGTGGTTACGTGCTCAACGGTTAAACTTTTACTTGGTGAACTCGGGTATTATTCTAATAAGTACTAACCACAAACAAACCAGAGTTTCTATCTTCTCGTTGCAGTAGGTAGGTATTCTTGTTGCAGCCATGCACACCCGCCACCGCCACACCAGCCACCACTACACCGACAACGCTAGCGCGGCCAACACCTGACCACGGACTAACCAGTAGGGTAGGTACACATCCTCGTCAGATTACTTACGTTATTTTTGACCTTCGGCAGGGCGGAGGCCGACACAATTATGGTATTTTTGTTGCATAGGTCAGCCACCAAAACACTGGACTACGGACCACAGTTGTTCTGTGCTACAGACTAGCCAGAAGGGAACCGCCATTTTGACCGCAACTGTCAGATTCCTTGCGTTATTTCTGGCAGCCCGCCCTGCCGCATATAGTCTTCTTGTTGCAACCATGCACGACCGCCACCGCCCACACCAGCCACCACTACACCCACGCTAGCGCGGCCAACGTCTGACCACGGACTAACCAGTAGGGCCATTTTGAGCGTCTCTGTCAGATTACTCAAGGCGGGGGGCGGCATATGGTCTTGTTGCAAAACGGCGAGCCACCACAACTTTTGACTACGAACATAGTATTATATTTGCTGTGCTACGAACCATCTACGAACTAACCGTTGAGACCCCGCCATTTTGACCGCAATTGTTAGATTCCTTACGTTATTTCTGGCAGCCCGCCCTGCCACCGGGTGCGGGGCGGCATATGGTCTTGTTGCACAACGGCCAGCCACCACAACACTTGACTACGAAAATAGTACCTATTATATTATCTGTGCTACGAACTAACCAGTAGAGACCCCGCCATTTGACCGCCAGTGTGAGATTCCTTACGTTATTTCTGGCAGCCCGCTCTGCCGCTGGGTGGGGGGCGGCATATGATCTTGTTGCAAAACGGCCAGCCACCACAAAACTTGACCACGGAGAGTATACCCCGCCATTTCGACCGCCACTGTGAGATTCCTTACGTTATTTCTGGCAGCCCGCTCTGCCGTCGGGTGGGGGGCGGCATATGGTCTTCTTGTTGCAAAACGGCCAGCCACCACAACACTTGACTACGAACATAGTATCTATCTACTTATTATGTTATCTGCGCTACGAACCATCTATCTACGAACTAACCAGTAGAGACCACACCATTTTAACCGCAACTGTCATATTCCTTTACGTTATTTCTGGCAGCCCGCCCTGCCGCCGAATGGGGGGCGACATATGGTATTTTTGCAAAATGGTCAGCCACCACAACAAGTGACTACGGACCACAGTTGTTCTGTGCTACAGACTAACCAGTAGGGACCCCGCCATTTTGACCGCAACTGTCAGATTCCTTACGTTATTTCTGGCAGACCGCTCTGCCGCCGGGTGGGGGGCGACATATGGTCTTCTTGTTGCAGCCGTGCGCGGCCGCCACGACCCACACCAGCCACCACCACACTGACCACGCTAGCGCGGCCAACACCTGACCACGTACTAAGCAGGTAGGGTTCACACCATTGTCACATGACTTACGTTATTTCTGACAGTCGGCAGCAGGGCGGCAGAGGTAGACATAATAATTTTGGTATTTTTCATGCATCGGTAAGCCACCACAACACTTGACCACGAACTAACCAGTAGGGACTCCGCTATTTTGAGCGCCACTGTCAGATTTACTTACGTTATTTCTGACAGCCCGCTCGGCCGCTGCGTGGGGGGAGGCATATGGTCTTCTTGTTGCAAAACGGCCAGCCACCACAAAACTTGACCACGGACTGTAGGGACCCCACCATTTCGACCTTAACTGTCAGATTCCTTACGTTATTTCTGGCAGCCCGCTCTGCCGCCGGGTGGGGGGCGGCATATGGTCTTCTTGTTGCAGCCGTGCGCGGCCGCCACGACCCACACCAGCCACCACCACACTGACCACGCTAGCGCGGCCAACACCTGACCACGTACAAACGTTCAAAAGTATTAATCTACTGTAAAGACCACAACGAGGTACCGAGAGGTAGGTAACGAGGAGGAATATGTACTTATTTAAGTAATGGAAGATGTGGACACTTTTATTTGTGTTTGTACTTACTAGACCAAAACTTTTCGCATTTTAGTTTTTAAGATAAAATTGCATGTACAATTCACTGTTTATAAATAAATAAATAAAACAAGTACCACTTAGCTTTCATCCCACATGTTAAGTTGTGATAAGGCTGAAGGTGGAAGCGCACTACTCCCGGAATCCTCAATCATTGAGGATCTGGCTATCTTATCTCTAACTGCCGGAACACAATAATGCTGATATCATCATTGTTATGGCGTCATCAGACTTAAATAAGATAGTGGTAGATAGCCAGGCGGACTAACAACAAGTCCTACCACCAACCAAACCAAATAATGTACCCCCACTGGGAATCGAAACCGGGACCTCTGGTCTAGAGTGCCAGAGGCGGTTGAAATGCATTTAGAAACAAGGCGCCCGCCTCGTCTTCAATCGGATATAATGCGCTATTCATATTCTCAATGGCGGACGTGAAGGTAACCACCATGCGCTATAGATTATGTAGGTACCCCCGCTATCATAGAACAGTACCTATTGAAGTGCGGCAGATTTGTCAAAGTTCGGAAAGTTAGCCGGTAGGGCCAAGGACATAGGGCGTTTGTGCACTACCACTGAATTTTACCGATCCGGAAAAAACGGATGCTTGTATTTAATTAATTACTAATATAAATGATTAATTATTAAAATACAAGCATCCGTTTTTTTCCGGATCGGTAAAATTCAGTGGTAGTGCACAAACGCCCGTACCCAGGGGGTGGGGGGGTCCAGGGGGTCTGGACCACCCCCCCCCCCCCCCCCCAAGTGTCCATTAATGCGCGGGATGGGCGGGTGGCGGGGCGACCTGACGGCTATCGCACGCACAGATTACTGTCTGTTTTTTTTTAATATCTACTTATTAAATAATTGAATCGGTTGTTTCAGAAATCACACATAGGTAGTTAAAGTAAACCAACTTTTATAGGATCGACAAAAAACCGATTTGTGACAATGCCCCCCTTGGACCATGGGCTGGCGACACCCTTGTATAGGTAACTCTCCCACTAGCTTGCTTCTAAATTGCGTGTATTGATTGCCTATCGTCTCGCACGATGTTTAGCTCGAAATATTACAGAAAGCAGCCAAACAAGAAGAACCCGGGTCACAGATGACTAAATATAGTTACTAGGTACGTAACAGATACTGCACTCCGCTAAGCCATTTAAATAAATTGCAACTCTAACTATAACGCAATAAAGTGGAATTCAGCTTGTACGGCGCAAATTACGAACGGCCACTCGTTGCATCTCTTTCTATCGTATATATTGCTAGCTCTTTTGCGGACCTAATTTCTATGGGTTAGCACCGCCCCGGGGCGGAACAGGCGAGAGTGCGCGCAAGTACATCGAGTGACAGACGCCTGCCCGGGTTAACAAGTTTACCTATTTACGAAAGTCGACGACATATTTTTACACACTCACCATAATAGAATAAGTTGAGTACACTTGATGATTCAGGTCACCAGTACTTGGGTTTGCAGCCTCCCGGGCAACGCGGCGGACGGCACGCTTTCTTCTTGCAGCACGCGATCGTGCCAATCATCTGAAAAGACGAAAGATTAAAAGTATAGGCCGCTGTTTACTGAAATTACTTTAACTGCTCATTTAAACCGTTGTTGGTTACGGTATGAAATCTCGTACCTACTGATACTCTTCACTGCTTGGAATGAAGATTAGACGCAAAATATAGCTTGATACGGGTTAGTAGATACGTGCATGCATTTAAGTACCCCGTAATAACGAGCGACCGTCCGACCGACCTCTCCCAAGTACCTAGGTTGCGGACTTCATCTCAGTTAAGGGCTTATTACACTTGGCTAAATTCAGCATCTAATTAGCATACATTGCTTTCTTTCATATTTTTCATTTGTAGCAAGTGATGCAATCAAAACAAGCAATGTACCTATGCTTAATTACCTAGATGCTGAATTTAGCCAAGTGTATAAGCCCTTCTGGCTGAGTAAATCTTTAAATGCACTCTCAAATACAAAAGGTTCACTGTCCAAACATGAAAGTGGAAATACCCCTCACGTCCAGTCCACGTCCATTTTGACACCACAATTGTTTTTTTTAGTATTTCCATATGTCCTAGCACTTTTAAGAGCGGGCGCGCATGGGTGCCTGTCTCCGCAACTATTTTGTCACTCGCACGCATCAAGTCTACGGGTTAGTATGAAAGTGCGCGCATGAGCGACGCGACTTTTTCATACTATACTTAGATGTGAGAGACAAAACAGTCACTGTGACAAAAGTCACCCGTGTGCGCTAGCTCTTAGGTTCATTATCATGTCCTGTCAAGTCCGCACAATATATGGAACTATCCCTGTACGTTCACAACTCCAAAAATCCTAGAAATTGTACCGGCAAGCAGACCATATGTGGACTGTGAACGTGTAGGTAGAGCTTTCCGTCTACAGACCACCAGTTGAGAATTTCGCGAACAACCTTTCATCCATCCCCTTCTTCAGCTTCGAGATTTGTTTTCTAAATTTGTCAAGGTCTAGGCGTGAAGAATGAAAACACGAACTTGCAGATAAAAAAATATTGATGCAGTTGTTATTTAGAACCTAGTCAATAAACTGAGTAAAACTACAACATGTTTTGTGCTTATGCAGTCAAAAACAGTTGAAAATTCGGTGACACCATCTAATGCCGTTTTAAATGTCCCCACTGGTAGGGCCGCCCTAGGGTGTCAGTGTTGTCGTCCTATCCAGTGCCTTATCTGTCAGGCCTACCTCATGTATGGATATTGAGGAACAGAGTGGCGTTAAATATAGGGTTTCGAGTATAAACGGTAGCCACAAGATAATAATTTTGCCTCAAGGCCCAGGTGTTTTAAGATACGCTACTGGAGTTTCTACTTACAATATGTCAGACTTACCTGCAACAGAATAAAGAGGAGCCACCAGAAACCAGTCTTTGGATTCATCGTATATGCAAAAGTAGGCTGTGTTTGTATCAGATCGGTGAGCACTACATATTGTTACGGTTTTTTAAACTTCACAGTTAATTTCGGTTGTGACATGGCCAAAAATTTCAATTGTTCTGTCTGGCGTGTGTCAAAGATCTTTTTTTCTTGAGCTGCCGGCGTTTTCTGTCAAGATCGTCTGTGAAGTTTCATTGGAAGAGGTTGTTGCTGATTTATTCAGTAACCTACCACAGGCCAAAAAATTAATCAACTTATGTAAAATTACTTTTTTCATTATATCCTTATGAGAGGCCATTGTCCCAGCAGTGGGGACATTAAAATGACCAATGATGTCCTTAACTTAAAAAATTTAGTCATCATCACCATCATGTCAGCCGAACGACGCCCACTGCTGGGCATAGGCCTCCCCCAAGGATCTCCACAACGATCGGTCCTGCGCTGCCCGCATCCAGCGGGCCTGCCCACGGAACGTCGTCTGGTACGCGGTCGCCATTCGAGAACCTTTCCGCCCCAACGGCCATCGGTTCTCCGCGCTATGTGTCCCGCCCACTGCCACTTCAATGATGCAATCCTTCGAGCGATGTCGGTTGTTTTAGTTCTCCTGCGGATCTCATCATTTATGATTCGATCGAGCAGGGAAATACCAAGCATCTCTCCATTGCTCGCTGGGTGACTTTGAGCCTTCTTATGAGACCACTGATCTATAATATACCACTATAATAGAGGTCAGTGTATGAGACCCATAGTAAAAGAACACGTCTCACTTCCATAGGTCATTACTGGCAACACACACTGGTCAAAGACTTTCGTCTTGAGACATTGAGGTATTTCGGACGCGAATATATGCCGGAGCTTCCCAAACGCTGCCCATCCGAGCTGAATTCGACGAGAGATCTCTTTCACAACGTTGGACTTACCTAACTGGACCGTCTGTCCTAGGTAAACATAGTGGTCAACAACTATGTATCGAGTGTATGTTCCCAACATTAACTGGAGCGGGTGCAACATGGGCATTGAACATGATTTTCGTCTTGTCCATGTTCATCTTAAGACCCCACTCTTTACGAAGCATTAGCGAGATCTTCGAGCATTGTGTTCAGGTCTTCCAAAGTCTCAGCCATAAGAACTACATCATCAGCAAACCGTAGGTGTGTTAGGTACTCGTCATTGATGTTGATGCCGCTTCCTTTCCAGTCGAGCAGCTTTAAAATATCCTCCAACGCAGCTGTGAACAGTTTGGGAGAGATGACATCTCCTTGTCTCACACCTCGCTGCCGCTGTAGTTGGATAGGATTAGAGCGCTGGTTCTGTAATCGGACCGACACATAGTGGCGTTTTGGTATAAGTACCTCAGCACCTCGATGTACCTGTAGTCTATTTGGCACCTCTGGAGAGACTGCAGCACCGCCTAAGTCTCAATCGAATCAAAGGCTTTCTCATAGTCCACGAACGCCAAGCAAAGCAAAAAAAAAATTTGTAGGGACGACTAAGTAAATATAAAAGTTCAACGGCAAGTTTAGAAATTTAACTATAGCACAAAGTTACCTGTGTTGCTACATACTTACATACCTAGTTAAAACCAATACAACAGCCCCCCTAGCATGAGAGCATGACCAGAAAAATGCGATATGATATAGCGCTTTATCGCGTTTAACTGTCAAAAGACAATGGGTTTTTATTTTATTTGAGTTTGAGTATCGATAAAACGCTAATAACATGCGTCATGCGACATAGGTATATCACGTTTTGGGCGGTCATGCAGGCTTACAGGTTTTAGCAGTATGTCGATATAACACCCAGACACAGAATAAATACCTACACGAGTGTTTATATCGTCTCTAGCTTGGGAATCGAACCCACGAGTAAATACTGCGATGGACTTGTTTTCCATAACAATTTGCAAAATCCTTTTGATAGGTACCTAAGGTAAAGGCACCAGTGATCTCCAGTCTTGGACAGATAAGGGCATTTTCCATTCTCGTCGAATCCAGCTCGGATGGGCAGTGTTTGGGAAGCTCCGGCATATATTCGGAAATGATGAGATCCGCAGGAGAACTAAAACAACCGACATTGCTCGAAGGATTGCTCAATTGAAGTGGCAGTGGGCGGGACACATAGCGCGGAGAACCGATGGCCGGGTGAGAACCCTTACTCATGCTCTTATTGCGATAAAAGATTTTCTCAGAATGGTGATTTAACTAAACACTTAAGAGTCCACACCAAAGACAAACCTCTTAAATGTAATATATGTGAGAACTAGCTGACCCGGCAAACATTGTTTTGCCATATAAATTTTATTGGACACGAACTTCGTATCAACTGCCTGACACAATGTCACTTATTAAAAAAAATCCTAGGCGGCAAAAATGTCAGTGATTACATACTCTTTGACATACCTTCTCTTTGGAAGCGGCTAAGAAATGACAGTTGTGTGAAGTATGACAGTTTAACGGTTTTCTATACAAAAATACCATTTTTATTTTATAATTTTCCTGGATAAAAAGTAGCCTATGTTATGTTACTCCCCAGCTCTCAAATTATCTCCATCCCGAAAATCTCGTCGATCCGTTGCTCCGTTTTGACGTGAAAGACGGACAAACAAACAAACAAACAAACAAATAAACAAACAAACAAACACACTTTCACATTTATAATATTAGAAACAAACAAACAAACAAACAAATAAACAAACAAACAAACACACTTTCACATTTATAATATTAGTTATTAGTTATTAGTATGGATATTAGTATGGATTGGGGCGGAAAGGTTCTCGAATGGCGACCGCGAACCAGAACCAGAACCACGAACGACGTTCCGTGGGCAGGCCCCCTACAAGGTGGACCGACGATCTGGTCAAGGTCGCGGGAAGCCGCTGGATGCGGGCAGCGCAGGACCGAACGCTGTGGAGATCCTTGGGGGAGGCCTATGCCCAGCAGTGGGCGTAGTACGGCTGAAAGAGAGTATGAGAGTATTTTACCAAAGTTTTCGAACCGAACATTTAGCGAATCGCTTTTTTGACATACTTATTTGAAAACTTTCCTCACGGATACATGAAGGAAAGTTTCCGACACTTCCTGAATAGGCTTGCTGGTATGAGTAGGTTCTTTTGTATTAAAATGGGTAGATTTTATTGTCTGATTTATTATCTATCGATAGTAAGTAAGTATTAGGTAGTTGGTAATCCCTAATGCCATGCCATGGAAACACGGGTACTTAATTAAAATTACCCATATAATGTGCCGACCATTCGGGACCACGCCACGGGTAATAATCAGTGCATACCAGTAGGTACCTATCTGATATTTCAGCAGCGTTTATTGCTGTTTTTGCAGGGAAGTGATAACTTTCTCACCGACCGCCTCTATGGTCATGTGGTAGGTAGGTATATACCACCGAAATCAGACCCCGAGGTCCCGGTCCTGTGAATGTACGACCAAGTTTGCCTATAATTTTCCTTCTGTACAACTTTTGTTTTTCATCAAAGGGTTCCGTACCATCAGAAAATTACGTTTGTTGTATGGGAGCCCCCCTTAAATCTTTATTTTATTCTGTTTTTACATAGTATTTGTTGTTATAGCGGCAAAGAAATACATATTCTGTGAAAATTTCAACTGTCTAGCTATCACGGTACTTGAGATACAGGCCTGGCGCCCTATAGACAGACGGACAGCGGAGTCGTAATAGGGTCCCGTTTTACCCTTTGGGTATGGAACCCAAAAAATTACCGAAAAAATAGTAAGATAAAATTTATTTGTTTGACTAACGGGTCAGATAAGTTTATAGCAAGCACTCTATGTAAGTACCTAGTAGGTACCTATAGTCCAAGAAAGAAAAAGACGTGCGTGACAGAGGAGCCACTTGCAATACAAAATTAGCTGTCAAAATGGATTGTCGTATGAAAAATATTTTAGTTCCAAAGATTAGGTATCACCGGAACATATGCTTGTCTTGTACACTTTAAAATTAACTTTTGATGAACACCAAACAGGTTTTACAAACGCCAAATCATAGCCAAACTTGGTCATAGAGTCACAGGACTGTCTATCTTCTTTGACACCACCTGACAGTTGACAGGGGGCGTGAGGCAAGTTGGTTGCAAGTTGGCGTCTCGTTTATCTCGCGATGCGGAGCTACAAGCGATGCCGGCGGCTCCGCGCCGACTCGTGCTGACTTACAGGACCATGCTGAGGAGGATTTGAGGATATTACGGTCGGTAGCTTCTGAAGGCCTATTGCTAGACTCAGTGCCGTAAATAGCCTTTTCTGCGCCCTGTGCGAGCTTAATATTTTTTTTAGCGCCCTTGTTTGTTTTTTATTTATATGTGCCCTAAGAGCAACAATGCTAATAGGCCTACTTTATTTCATTCAGAGTGCTTAATAAAACACAAGGAACTTGGTGTTGGTGGACCAATTAGGTATCTAATATTTTGGAAGAAAAATCTATTTTTTTAAAGAACGATATGTGGGCAAACAAGCAGACGAGCCGTCAGAATTTAATTGAGATTTTGATGATACTGGCATGTAGGTACGTATGTGTTGGAATCGAGCACTAGGGGCGCAGCGGGAACTTATCAGGAGCAAACCGAAAAAATAATAGTCCTGCCTGCGGTCTGGCCATAGTGGCCATTTAATTCTTGCGCCCCCCAGAGTCTACGCCCTGTGCCTGGGTACCGGTGGCACCGCCCTATTTACGGCACTGGCTAGACTTCTAATGACTAGAATGACATGGTGACTCTTCATGTCAGTAGTGCATTGCTGCCGCGAAACTAGCGGCACGCTAATAGTTAGGTAGCCTAGCTAGTTACAGTAAGCCTGGTTACTAAGCTAGGAATGAATCATGGATTTGATCCCCTCAATAATAAGAAAAAAACATTACGCACACATCCATGGGAATGGTCTCCTTTGAAGCGGAAAGGAACGGAGATACGGACCTGTCTGTGTTTTTTATACATACGGGGTGTTAAGTTTTTGCAACGGTGCGCAAAAACTTTAAACATGGCTTCAGACCATCATGCTGAACGACGTACCTACACTACGTACTACTTTTCCTACAAATTTAGCAACTAATCGGGACATTTTGTATGGAGAGTCGTTTTTTTTTTTCATTTCCGACAAAAAATCTTGCTGTGCGTAGTTCAGCATGATGGCCTGAAGCCAATGGTTAAAGTTTTTGCAACGGTGCCCCTACACCCGTATTTGATACTACAAAAGGATTCAGATCTAGGTACTAGTAAATGCTTGAAAAGAGAAAGCTCCATTCTTCCCAGATGCAGTTGATATTGCTGCGCTGTGTTTTAATTTGTCCTTACTTCCCCTGCCTATTAAGGGCTTTATGTCCTGTCCACATCACCATGTCGTCATCAACGTGAAACGCAGTGGTGGCAGATTTACACATTTGCCGCCTTTAAGCTACATGTTTATTTTAATTTAGCTTTACGAACTGATCGCTCATCGCCGCCCCAAAATCTGCCGCTATTAGGCTACTCAGCCTACTGGTAAATCCGCCACTGGTGGAACGGTGCGTTGATGTCACGCACGGTACAATAGGCGCAAAATAACTTGGAGGCTCGGAAGTTAACTGCAAGTGACATTTCGCGCAGCTCGAATGTGCGAGGGAACAGCACAGCGACGTATCCGTACGCGTCAGAGTGAGACACGAGACACGCCGTGCTTTCGCCCGCGCCCAACCCCGGGCACACCTGTATTCGTCTACTGCGCAGCGTTCCGCGCGAACTTATTTTGCGCCCATTGTACAACGCGGTGACTTAAATTAGCAGGTCACGTCAACGCACCGCGCCACGACACCTAACCATTCCGTTGGTGGTACGTTGACGACGACGTAGTGATGTGGACAAGCCGTTAGCTCGTTAGATTAGATGTGTTGTTTGCGCAGGTGTGGTCATGTCTCGCTCGTCGTCTGGTTCGTGGTCGGGCGCGGCGCCGCCCGGGGACATCATCGACCTGGACCGGTTCATGCGCACCGCGCGACCCTCGCCGCCGCGCGACGCGCACAGGTCAGTGCATGGACCGAGTGTTAGAGCGGGCTGGGTGATGCAGGTGTGGTCATGTCTCGCTCGTGGTCGGGTGTGAAGCCCCCGGGGACATCATCGACCTGGACCGGTGACCGGTGTGACCCTCACCGCTGCGCGACGCGCACAGGTCAGTGCATGGCCCGAGTGTTAGAGCGCGGCTGGGTGATGCAGGTGTGGTAATGTCTCGCTCGTGGTCGGGCGCGGCGCCGCCCGGGGACATCTTCGACCTGGACCGGTTCATGCGCACCGCGCGACGCGCATAAGTCAGTGCATGGACCGAGTGTTCTTCACACCTGATGGTTAGTGAGACCTCATAGTAATGTTTGTGAACACGGGTGTTAAGCTACATATTTAAATTTTTTCACAATGGTTGGGACTTCCGCCAGGTGACGGACGCCTGATTCAATAAAATACCTACCATTTATTGGACTCCAGGTCACTCGTGGTAGACACCGGCCGCCGGCCTCGCAAGACTGCCAGCACTTCGGGCAGCAGCGCGCAAGTTGCACCCGCAGCTTTGGTGAGAGACAAGCGGTTCTCTCACGACTCGGGGCTGTCTGATGGAAGCTACGCGCCGAGGAGGCATCGCGCCCATAGGTAAAGAAAGAAAACATGCGATTTTTTTTCGCGATTCCGTGAATGGCTCCTTAGTAAAAATTGTTTGTATTGATGGACACTATCATCTATCATCCCCTAAAATCTTTGTAATAATTAAAGGGTATTTTTCAGTTTTGTATGGAGCCTCGGCTAGGACTTTGTACACTATACCATAGGCAAGCAAAAGATTAATATAATAACTGAAAACTAATTATATCGCTATAAGCTAACGCGTTTGGTACAAAAGCATTATCTAGTCTTAATTTTATGCAACCCCGATTCAATATGGCGGTGAAAGGTCACACTCACATTAAAAAAAGGTTAACATTGACAGATTATCATCAGTCGTCAATGTCATCGTTTTTCGTACAGAAACATCAATGTTTCCGAACGTGATTTAAATATGGTTGCCAGTGTGACCATGGATGGCAAAGAATTTTTATTTTAAAGTTTATTTTTGTACCATTTATCCAGAAAGACAATGAGAATTTGAATATTTTATATGACTTTACTATATTTTTTACTATTAGTACGAATAGTGTACAAAGTCCTAGCCGAAAATGAAAAATGTCCTTTAAAGGTGTATAATATGCCGTATGATGTAAAAAATGCTTTCTTATATTTATATTTTCTTAGACCACGAACTAGCGCCGACAACCGAAAACCCGACCCACAAGCCAAAGGTTCTAGCGACTCCCTCCGCGCATTCCGAACTGTCTGCGAGCGGGCGCTTCTTGACCAGCAACAGCAGATCGCGCGTGTCGCGCAACTGTGCGAGCGACTGACTGAGCGACGACCCACTACCGATACTAGTGAAATATCTTCCAGCAGTCGCAGCACTAGTACTAGAGACCAGAGCAGGAAGGACAAGCACAGGGTAAGACATTCTTATAAAAATACTTAACATAATAATAAGCAGAATAGCTTAGCTTAGACTGTAACGATGATGCCGTTTCGTCACATGAATATATATTAGTACCTACCTTACGGTAGTTTCGTTACAGTCTCATGGAAGGTTAGAACCATGATGGCTGGAAACTCCTTAGTTTACTTACTGGAAATCAATAGTATTTTGTACCTGTCTTTTGAAATTCAAATTCTTCGTGTCTTGAGCTCTGTACAACACGATGGTTTTATTGGGACTGGCTCAAAGTAAACTGCGCCTGGCTAAACGGTTTTTTTTTTTTGCGCCGGCCGCCCCGGTATGGTAGCGATGCCGTTTCGTTCGAGTCTCATGGAAGGTTAGCTAGCACCTCCATGATGGCTGGAAACTCCTTAGCTTTACTTACTGGAAATCAATAGTATTTTGTACCTGTCTTTCGACATCCAAATTCTTCGTTTCACGAGCTCTGTACAATACGATGGTTTTGTAGGGACTGGCTCAAAGTAAACTGCGCCTGGCTAAACGGTTTTTTTTGCGCCGGCCGCCCCGGTTTGGTAGCGATGCCGTTTCGTTCGAGTCTCATGGAAGGTTAGCTAGCACCTCCATGATGGCTGGAAACTCCTTAGCTTTACTTACTGGAAATCAATAGTATTTTGTACCTGTCTTTCGACATCCAAATTCTTCGTTCCACGAGCTCTGTACAATACGATGGTTTTGTTGGGACTGGCTCAAAGTAAACTGCGCCTGGCTAAACGATTTTTTTTTGCGCCGGCCACCCCGGTATGGTAATGATGCCGTTTCGTTCCAGTCTCATGGAAGGTTAGAATCTCCATGATGGCTGGAAACTCCTTAGCTTTACTGGAAATCAATAGTATTTTGTAGGTACCTGTCTTTTGAAATTCAAATTCTTCTTTCCACGAGCTCTGTACAGCACCATGGTTTTGTTGGGACTGGCTCAAAGTAAACTGCGCCTGGCTTGACGATTTTTTTTGCGCCGGTCTGCGCCTGGCTTGACGATTTTTTTTGCGCCGGTCGCCCCGGTATGGTAACGATGCCGTTTCATTCCAGTCTCATGGTCATGAACCACCATGATGGCTGGAAACTCCTTAGCTTTACTTACTGGAAATCAATAGTATTTTGTACCTGTCTTTTGAAATTCAAATTCTTCGTGTATTGAGCTCTGTACAATACGATGGTTTTGTTGGGACTGGCTCAAAGTAAACTGCGCCTGGCTTGACGATTTTTTTTGCGCCGGCCGCCCCGGTATGGTAACGATGCCGTTTCATTCCAGTCTCATGGTCATGAACCACCATGATGGCTGGAAACTCCTTAGCTTTACTTACTGGAAATCAATAGTATTTTGTACCTGTCTTTTGAAATTCAAATTCTTCGTGTCTTGAGCTCTGTACAACAGGATGGTTTTGTTGGGACTGGCTCAAAGTAAACTGCGCCTGGCTAAACGGTTTTTTTTTGCGCCGGCCCGGCCGCCCCGGTATGGTAGCGATGCCGTTTCGTTCGAGTCTCATGGAAGGTTAGCTAGCACCTCCATGATGCCTGGAAACTCCTTAGCTTTACTTACTGGAAATCAACAGTATTTTGTACCTGTCTTTCGACATCCAAATTCTTCGTTCCATGAGCTCTGTACAATACGATGGTTTTGTAGGGACTGGCTCAAAGTAAACTGCGCCTGGCTAAACGGTTTTTTTTTTGCGCCGGCCGCCCCGGTATGGTAGCGATGCCGTTTCGTTCGAGTCTCATGGAAGGTTAGCTAGCACCTCCATGATGGCTGGAAACTCCTTAGCTTTACTTACTGGAAATCAATAGTATTTTGTAGGTACCTGTCTTTCGAAATTCAAATTCTTCTTTCCACGAGCTCTGTACAGCACCATGGTATTGTTGGGACTGGCTCAAAGTAAACTGCGCCTGGCTTGACGATTTTTTTTGCGCCGGCCGCCCCGGTATGGTAACGATGCCGTTTCATTCCAGTCTCATGGTCATGAACCACCATGATGGCTGGAAACTCCTTAGCTTTACTTACTGGAAATCAATAGTATTTTGTACCTGTCTTTTGAAATTCAAATTCTTCGTGTCTTGAGCTCTGTACAACACGATGGTTTTGTTGGGACTGGCTCAAAGTAAACTGCGCCTGGCTAAACGTTACTTTTTTTTGCGCCGGCCGCCCCGGTATGGTAACGATGCCGTTTCGTTCCAGTCTCATGGAAGGTTAGAACCTCCACGATGGCTGGAAACTCCTTAGTTTTACTTACATACTGGAAATCAATAGTATTTTGTACCTGTCTTTCGAAATTCAAATTCTTCGTTCCTAGCTTATACCTACACATACCTAGCGTGGAAAACCGATGGCCGTTTGGGCAAGGTAAAGTTCTCGAATGGCGACTGCGCACTGGACAACGTTACGAAGGCAGGGCCCGTACATGGTGGACCGGCGCTCTGGTGAAGGTTGCAGTAAGCCACTGTTTTTCGGGATAAAAAATTGCCTATATCACTTTCTGGTTCCCAAACTATCCTCATATCAGAAATCACGTCGATCCGTTGTTCCGCTTTGACGTAAAAGACGGACAAGTAAACACACTTTCGCATTAATAATAATTTAATTCTTTCAACAGACAGATGAGTGCAAAACCTACAAGATAATAATGAACAAGTTGGACGAGCTGAATCGCCTGTTCGTGGCGCGCGCACGCAGCCCACCGCAGCGACCGCGCCGCCCGGACACGCCGTCCGGTTCGGTGTCCGTATCCGATAAACTTGTGGCTACTGAACCACAGCCTACCAGCCCGAGAAATACCAATACTTCTACAGTGGTAAGATAGTTTAAGGAGTGATCTCTGTCCACGCTATCTGGACACGCCGTCCGGTTCTGTGTCCGTATCCGATAAACTTCTGGCTACCGAACCGCAGCCTACCAGCCCGAGGAATACCAATACTTCCACAGTGGTAAGAGAGTTACACAAGAACCCTTTAACCAGTATGAAGGAGTGATCTCTGTCCACACCGCCGTCCAGAAGCCCCGACTCTTGTGTCCGGTTCGGTGTCCGTGTCCGATAAACTAGTAGCTACCGAACCGCAGCCTACCAGCCCGAGAAATACCAATACTTCTACAGTGGTAAGAGAGTTATACAAGAATCCTTTAGCCAGTATGAAGGAGTGATCTCTGTCCACGCCATCTGGACACGCCGTCCGGTTCTGTGTCCGTATCCGATAAACTTCTGGCTACCGAACCGTAGCCTACCAGCCCGAGGAATACCAATACTTCTTCAGTGGTAAGAGATACAAGAATCCTTTAGCCAGTATGAAGGAGTGGTATCTGTCCGCACCTTCCGGAACTCCGGACACGCCGTCCGGTTCGGTGTCTGTGTCCAAAAAGCTTGCGGCCACTCAGCCGGCCTACCAGCAGCCCGAGAAAACACTTCCACAATGGTACCTTACTTACTGATCTTTGTTAATTTTAAATGTAGGTAATGTGAGTAGAGGAAGCGAGAAAGTAAGTATGTAACCATTATAGTAGCTAGCAAAATAATTAATAATTGCCTAAATAAAGCAAACAAATAAAGTAAAAAAAAATTGAGTGATCTTTATCTGCGCCAACCGGGCACGCCGTCCGGCTCGGTGTCCGTGTCCGATAAACTTGTAGTTACAGAACCACAGCTAGCCCAAGGGACACCAATACTTCTACAGAGTGGTAAGAGAATTAGGTATACAAGAATCCTTTAGCAATGTGAAGGAGAGATCTCTGTCCACGCCGTCCGGACAGTTTGGAGTCCTTGTCCGATAAACTTGTACTTAAAGTCAAAGTCTAACTTGTTTATTCAATTTAGATCGTTATTTACAATGCTTGTGAACGTCATATATGACGTATAGAAGCTACGCCATCGGTTCAATAATGTAATTTTATCTACACTCATGTTATAATATTCGAATTATGAACTCATGCCTGAACGTATAATGATACAATTTATGCCATAGTCACCTTTAAAAATAAAACTGCTGTATCCGGGTGTTTTATAATGACCATGACCAATGACCATGACCAATTTATAATGTTGCATACAACACCCGGATACAGCTGTCACTCATTATAAAACACTTATATTTCTTAATTTTACAGTCTTCATGGTTTAACGGCCCTGACTTCCAACTCTTTCAATCTCTTCTTTAGCCGGCAACAATCAGAAACTTTTTAAAATTAGAATTTTGAATTTAGAAGGAATAGACCGTATAGACTCCTATGAGTGGGGTTTGGCACCAATTCACATTTTATAACTAATATTTCTTTAAATATATAATAAATGTAATGAGTGTAGATAAAGTAGTGTATGAGACTGCACATAACTCGGTATTATGCGACAGTCACATAAACTACTATTAACTGATATTGTAATTCTATTACAATATCAGTTAGAAGTACTTAGGTAGATAGCAAAATAATGTGTCAAAAACAACCACTTTTAGCAGTTTTGCTATCTACTTCTAGCAGTGACTACGAGGGAATGTCATGATACCGTCTAAAAATACTAAACTATGGGCCATAAAAAATCCACGTAAAGTTTTATAAAAATCCATTAGCAACTTATTAAATAAAATCCTCTGAGGGCGCCACTTTCGGTCAGGGTACCGCCTTGACACCTAACCTCTTTCAGTGTCAGTTAAAAAGTCTTAAACGGGCGGTAGGAAAATGTTGACGATTCAAAAGTACATGTGTAGGTATAACTTGCGCAGATAAAGAAACAATCTGTAAATGGCAGCCAAGCATTAAGTGTGAGCGCGATAGCATGCACCCACGTACTCTACATGCAGCATGACGGTATGTGTGAGCGAGATAGCATGACCAGACGGCCGCCATTTCCATATTGTTTCTTTATCTGCGCGGCTTATATCATATTTATTTGAATAAATATTTTTTTATCTTATCTTTATAGTGTGATCGGGCGGACGAGCGAACGCGCCGCTTGGCGGTACTGCGGGCGGTTACCAATGGGCCCGCATTGGACATCGCGCCTGCTAAGAAGACCAGGGACTGTCCCAACGTACTTACTGAGAAGTAAGGCAAGGGTATTTGAAGTCACAAGTACCTTATTTGATAAAATAAGACTTTAATAGGCTTCGAAAGCAATTTATCATCATCATCATCAGCCATTTAATGTCCACACTGCTGGGGCACGCCTTCCTTATGGATGGATAAGGCGAATGGGCCATGGCCCACCACGGGGGCTCGGTGCGGATTGGTGGGTATTAACGACTGCAAATACAGCCAGGACCAACGGCTTAATGTGCCTTCCAATGCTCGGAGAAGCTCGAGATGAAAAGTTTTAGGTCACCCATCCCGTGACCGACCATTGCAAAAGTTGCTTAACCTCAACGATCGCAGGTTGTGAGCCTGCTAACCACTGCGCCACGGGCTCCTTCTCCTATCATGGTTGATATTTTTTTTTAATCTCCAATGAGGTAGAAGTTTCGGAAACTTCGGAAACATTTCCGACACGCTTTGTCATGCATGCAGTGTCGACGACCGTCAGTATGCATGCATTATCAATGTACTTAAATAAATAAATATTGGAGTCACCATCACATTCGGTCCAACAACAAAACTTTAGTAGGTAGCTTGAACAATAGTGTTATGGAAATCGAAAACTACGACGGGTATTACCATAAACACCTAGACCCGAGGAAATATTGAAAAGTTCATCCGATCGGCAATCGAACCCGGGACCTCCAGAGATAGATACCTTGAAAACCGGTGCGTCGTACACCACTCTACCGCGGAGATCGTCAAATAGACAAAGGCAATATACCTAATTTTCATATAAAATTTTCATTTTTATCTCTCATTTAACCGCCTCTGTGGTCTAGTGGTTCACACCACCGATTTCAGACCAAGAGGTCCCGGGTTCGATTCCCAGAGGGGGTACACAAATTGTATTCGGTTTGGTTGGTGGTAGGACTTGTTCCTAGTCCGCCTGGCTAGCTACCACCATCTTATCTAAGTCTGACGCCATAACAATGATGTTTTTAGCATTATTGTGTTCCGGCAGTTAGAGATAAGATAGCCAGTTTCTCAGTGATTGAGGATTCCGGGAGTAGTGCGGTTCCACCTTCAGCCTTATCACCACTTAACATCAGGTGTGATGAAGGCCAAGTGCTACCCCGTTGTGGAATAAAAAAAAATGTCCCAACGAGTAACAGTGTGACTGGATGGATATTTTTTATCCCAACGAGTAACAGTGTTACAATGGGCGCAAAATAACTTGGCGGCTCGGAAGTTCGCGCGGAACGCTGCGCAGTAGACGAATACAGGTGTGCCCGGGGTTGGTGCGCGGGCGGAAGCACGGCGTGTCTCGTGTCTCACTCTGACGCGTACGGATACGTCGCTGTGCTGTTCCCTCGCACATTCGAGCTGCGCAAAATGTCAATGAGGAATTTTCCAATAGGTATCGTAAGCATATTTCAAATAGGTGCAAGAGATGGCGCTAGCGAAACTTTTTTTTTTTTTATAACAATACCTTGGACGTTTGTCAACCTACGCAAAACAAAATAAAATTTTAAAATGTAAATAAGTATGTAAATAATCTTGTTATATAAGGTTTTATTTCTAAATTACTACTTTTAGAAAACACAAACAACAAGCGATCAAGAACGAGTTGTTGACATTTTGTGGCAGTGTTGCCATAATCAAACTTTTTGCACCCCCTTTAGACCAGATAAACAAATGTGAAGTAAAACATTTTCTTTTCTTTCTGACATTAACAGTTATTTAAATTAAAATATAATCAAAATCAGGTAAAATAAGAAAAAAACGATAACTCATTAATATATATACGCAACAAAATCCGTGAAACAATACATTCAACTTTCACGTAAACTGGGGAACGCAAAAAAACATACCATACATGAACATTTAGAAAAAAAAGAAAAGTGGTCGCAGCGACATCTATTGAGCATTATAGAACCTACTGGAAAACTTCTCATTGCAGTTAACTTCCGAGCCGCCAAGTTATTTTGCGCCCATTGTACTCTTTTGGTGTGACTGGTTGGGAACAAAGGCAATTTTCATCGTGTGATTTCGCAGTGTGGTGAAGTGCGACTCCAGTGGTGGATCGACCTTCAGCGGCTCGCCTCGGAGCGATTTCGACCTCGACAACCCTGCGCATGTGAGAAATTGTTCATTTAAATAAATTTAATCAACATCAAACGTTTAGTTAAGGCGCCGATTCCCCAAAATAGGGTATTTTAAATTATGGATTACTCGCAAATCACAAGTAGGTACTTAAAATTTGGAAAAAAAATATGTTGTTTTACAGTTATTTATCTAGTGCTTCCGGCCGTTTTTTTTCGATTGGTGATATTTACTGTTTCAAATAAAATCCCAAACATCCGTCTAATAATAATTCAAATATCATATTACTTGCAGCCTACCTACTTATACTTGGTTTTAGTTAATGAAAAACATATGAAAATAATTGTCTTTGAATAGCCGAGGGATTCCGGCCGTCATAAATTTAATTTGTTTATTATTAAATTTTTAATTAAATTTTAAGTGATTTTCGATTCGCGGGGCGCTCGCGAGTTCACAGTTCACTGCCGGCTGCCGCTGGGTCCGCATGAAGTGTATAGAGCGCGGCCGAGCAAGCGTTAGCGTGCCTATTTCGGTCGGGATTCCTCGCCTTAAAGCAGTCATCAGCATTTGTGAGTGCAGTGTGTTGTTTATATGTAGGTACGATTTCTAATTTTCCCTTATAAATTAGAAACGTAAACTTTCAAGAGTTTTCAGGGATCACTCGGTACAAATTTATTAAGAATTGAGTGATCCATTGTGACCGTCATAGATTCCTGATAATATCACTTATTGCTTTTGGTTTCTTGGTAGGAAATTCTTTGTGACAAACTGGCTACAATTTTGTGGTTAAAGACTTTCGGCAATAGAGACCTCTCAATAGTAACATGTGATAATATATCGTTATATAGGGCTTTTTAAGCGGAACATTAGTTACTAATAAACCTATGGTCAAATGTCAGTACTTTCGGAGATACAATGTCTGAAAGTTGTCAAATGACATTGACCTTGATTTTAATCGAACAAAATGTATTGAAAAGCTGTCGAGTAAAAAATTATCGTATTGGTGGACACCGTGTCGCCTAAAATGTTTGTAAGTAGGTACTAATTAAAGTTATGTGTAGAAAAAATGTGATCTTAGTAACAAACCACGAGCCCTATAAGTAGCTTTCAGGTGGGATTCGAACCCGCGCCTCCGGGAATCCGGCCCGATGCTCTGACCAACTAAGCTATTACGAAAGGCTTACACGACTCGTCTCGTCGAATTTTGCTATCACTTGTTTGTTACGCTGTAGGTAAGCGTTGCTTCATCAATGTAAGGAAACCCTCACATCCGAAAGAAACATTTTTACAAATGGATTTTTATGGATTCACAATCACAATGCAAATCTGTAAGTATAGGAAAAATGTGATAGGTAGTAATGTAAAATTATATGTGGTCTATAAATCACCACATTTTGTTTGCAGTTATACGCACAAGCGAAACGTCTACAAGCATTGCACTCGACATCGTACCGGCGCGCGCGCAGCATCGATAACACGCGCGGTAGCACGCTGTGCGCTCTATGCCGAGGCTACTTCAGATCGCTGCGGCAGTATCTGGCCACTCAGCTGCTTTGCTGTCCTACGGAGCCTTGCGTCTGTTAATGACACAGAAATACTCCGACTTAACTACAACATTAGTTAAAGAATTAAAAAAAAGGTTTCTCCGTGGAAACTGGTAATTTCCTCTTAAGAGGTAGGTAGGTACGCAAAATTGTAAAACCACTGAGAACGGACCTAGATGCTAGATGCTTGAACATTTATTTAACGAGAGTTATCAATTTTGATGATGAACAACGAAAAATACGTGGCTTTACAAACGTCATGCCAAAAAACAAATATAGGTAAAGTACTCTCGCGGAGCACGAAGAATGCCATACAATGACCCCCTGTCGCTCCCGCGTAAATATAGTGCGTCTCGCTTGCACATTTGCACAAATCCCTTGAGACGACCGACGGCATCATGGCGGTATTACACGGTTCTGCCTTTCAATTTGGATGAAGCAACCAAATTAAACAATGTTAACGTAAAAGTGAATCATTCAATTGCATTGTTCCACCACATTCAATCGCGTTGGAAGAATTGAGTCTGCTCAATGTTTTCACTTTTGCGTTGAACTTTCAATGCAATTGAAAGAAAGTTGAATGTGTAGGTACCTAAACATAAGAATTGAATAATTCACTAGATGTTCATTCTCAATGTGCTACCTGATTGGTAGAAATTTTCACGCAATGCGAATTGAATGGTTCATTTTTTAAGATATCTACGTGTAAACAGCAGTGTTTTTCACATGTGCGCCTTTCAACCAAAGTGAATCAATTTGGTTGAACCGTGTAATATCGGCATTATGACGACAGTCATCGCATTTGTGCGAGCGTGACGCAATTAGCTATATTTAGGCGGGAGCGACAGGGACACGTAATAACAGGTCATTGTACGGGATTCTTCGTGCTCCGCGATTTCTTTATCCTATTTTAATTCCAACAACTAATATTATTTCTCCTGCATTTTTCTAATATGCATTTGATTAGAAATCACGGAATTAGCTACACGCGGTAGTTTAGCACTACCAACTCTATATTTTTATGTTGTGTGGGTTGTGTGTTTGTTTATGCTTTAGTTATTCTAAAGTTTGTATAGGTAAATAATGAGGCTTTGGCCAGTTTATATTATGCTAGGGCCATTCAAAACAGGCTTTGAAAGTTAATTTGCAACTTCCTTGTCCAAACTGTAAAGGACATAGCCCACTTATGCCGCACCGCTCCCACCCAACCAATGTATGAGCAGTCAAATATGGACTTAATGTCGTGCTCTGTAGATGGACTTTAGCTTGCGGCAGGCTCGTTTACCGCGCGCTGTCTGCTATTGTATATTGTTACTGTAAAGTGCATCTACAGTGAACGATATTAAGTCCATATTTAGCTGCTCATACTTTGGTTGGGTGGAAGCGGTGCGGTATAAGTGGGCTATGACCTTAAATCTTTTCACTTGCGTAAATTAAAGTTAAAAACAAACCACATAATCAGAAATAAATAGTATCTGCCGTATCTCCTTGGTCCTTTCTGACTTGATTGATGTGTAAATGCGCGATTACACGGGCAACTAAAATTGCGCCATTCGTGTCAAACCTCTCCAAATATGACGCACGACCACATCAAGCAATTAAGGTCTAGGGCAAAATGTCAAAATGTAATATGTTGCTGAGATACCACACAATACCACGAAATATGGAGCAAAATCGCTTCAATTAATTGCTCCAGATTGATCCAATACATCAGGCAATTATTATTTCCAACAAAATTGCTCGTGTATGTGCACCTTAACACTTTAATGTTTAGTTATTGGAGAAATATTACATGTAAATTAATGTAATTTAATGCCTGATCTTTGCTTTTATATTGATGCCTCTTCTTGCTTGCCTATCCCTATACTATATTCACGTTTATTTACTAATTTAAGTTCACAGATGACTGCTGTATTAAACAATACAATGTTACAATCCAGTGCTTGTTTAGAGTGCTTAGTATAATGTGATTGGATATTAGATTCTTTATGATGTAATGTACACTGTTTTGTAATGTTTATATAAATATATAAGATGATGTGTTTACTGGTTTAATTTTTATTTGGACGTGATAACGTCTTATAAATCGATGAGCGCCCGGCTGCATCCACAAAAAAGCATGACGCAATAGTCACGTACCGCCTAGGTAATGGGTGGTACACAGACAGAGAGCTAACTTCTGAAACAGTTTAAATTATCAATGTCTAACATAATTGGCCGCACAACAATCACTACATAGTATAAAACAAAGTCGATCTCCGCCTCTGTCTGTCTGTCGTCTGTTTCTGATTCAGATTTATTTATTGCATGTCATAGTGTTTTGTATGGCATTGATTTAAAGCCTTTATTCGCAACCATTCACACTGAAACCAGTCACACTGTTACTGGTCGAGAAAAATATTCGCATCTAGTAACAGTGTGACTCGATAAGAATATTTATTCATTCTCATCTAGTAACACTGGATTGTGAATAGTGTTACTCATTCGGAAAAACAAATCTCAACAAGTAACAGTGTGACCCGATGCGAATTTTAATTCTCATCTAGTAACACTGGAGTGTGAATAGTGTTAATCGTTCGGAAAAACAAATATCAACTAGCAATAGTCTGACTCGATGCGATTTTTTATTAAAAGACATTAGTTAAAATGATGAAATAGTTTTAAAATTAAAAAAAACCCGTTCAGCTTTTACAACAAACTTTTTCTATGTCTTGAAAAACGAAGTTTTATTAAGCTTACTAAATAGTTCATATCTGGGAAATGGCGCGCAGAGGCGCTAATGGACTTTCAATAAAAAAATGTCTAGTAATAAAAAAATCGCATCGAGTCAGACTGTTGCTCGTTGAGATTTTTCCGAACGAGTAACACTATTCCACTGACCTCTATTAGAGGTCAGTGCACTATTCACACTCCAGTGTTACTAGATGAGAATAAAATGTTCGCATCGAGTCACACCACAGCCATCTCTATCGTCTTCTACAAGCCATGCGCATAAAGTTGGCAACGTAGTTTTAAGTGAACCGATTTGACATCGTTTGCACCGTTTGACAGGTAAACAGCGAGTAAACCTCGAGTACTGAATCCTATGGAGATGGCATATTTTCTATACATCTATACAAATAAATAAAATTGGAGTGTCTGTTTGTAACATTAAATAACCGCTTTTTACTACGTGCATATGATAAAATATACGGTACATAGGTATACCAAAATGACATGCATGTTTTACTATTTTTGTCTGTCTGTCTGTTTGTTCCGGTTAATCTCTGAAACGGCTGGACCGATTTTGACGGATTCCAAGATTTTCTTACATTGTGACTTAGTTACACCTCACTTTTTCGTAGGTATGCCACCTCCATAGGATTTAGTACTCAGAGGAGTAAACCGGTTCACAGCAATGTTGCCGTTCCGTATCATAGCATGGCTTGTAGAAGACGATAGAGACGGCTGTGGTCATACTGTTACTAGATGCGAATATTTTTCTCAACCAGTAACAGTGAGACTGGTTTCAGTGTGACTGGTTGCGAATAAAGGTATTTACGCGGGGCTGGAGCGACAGGGAGAGGTAATAACTTCTAATAACTTCTTCTAAAGAGATTCTTCCTGCTCCGCGACCATATTTTATTAGCAAATTCAAGGGTTAGAAACAATAAAACTCGGTATAATCACGGGCAAGTTAATTGTATTATCTCATCATTAACAATACATTACACTAATAATTACATTTCTCCCAACCAAGACAAAACCACCGCACAGCGGCGAGCCAAAAACTATCTTATCGCTACAAGTTTAAAGCTATAATTCCCGTGAGGTGGTCTTGTCAACCTTTCACATTTAATGAAGTACAGTCAACATCGAAACTGTGTAAAAATTAATGTCTTAAATTTTTCGAAATTTAAACTGCTAAAATGTGATGCGTTTTGTCCGAAAGGAAAACATAATAAATTTATATCTAGAGCTTATGTACAGGTTTTTCGAATTATAATAAATTGTAATAAGTAGCTCATTTGAAAAGTTGTTAATTTTTAAATCTTAATAAAACAGCCACATTTTTGAGGACCGTAAGTAAACTACCTACTATATTAGCAACATTGTGAAAACTGAAAACTTAATTCATTAAAATTTCCCATGTCTATACTAACCTTGTTCATTGAACTATTTTTTAAGTTTTAGCCTCCTTCGTTACAAAAAAAAAGAAACAGATTGACGTACATACATACAAAAATAAAAGGATTATTAAAGCCAAATGCAGTACATAACTAAAACTTCCATGTATAAAAAATATAAAACAATATCTCGCACAAATTAAATTTTGGTTAAAATATAAAATAAAAACCGGCCAAGTGCGTGTCGCGCCACGCGCAGTGTAGGGTTCCGTAGCCCATCTCATTAAACCTGACAACGTTATTTAAGTAGTTCCCAATGAGGAATTTGTACTGCGCCAAGTAGGTACATTTGTTTATGTTGGTCGACTGTTAGTATCAAAAAAACAACCATTTGGCTGGCAGGGGGGGGGGGGCACTTGACTCTAACAAAATTTTGCAATTAAAAGCTTAATAATTCACCTCAATGATGCCTCAATCAAAAAACTGTTATAACAAAACCCGCTATATAAACCCCATTCTATGATGTAAACAAGAAACTTAAAAATGTATTTAAGTAATTTAAATTTTACTTCACCATTTTGTCGGCGTGATGTATGTATATCCATGCCAAATTACAGCTTTCTGGCACTAAGAGTCTATGAGCTAGGCTGGGGACAGACGGACATGGCGAAACTATAAGGGTTCCTTGTTGACTACGGAACCCTAAAAAAGCTTTCAAATAAATTCACATATAAAGTACTTACATATTTTAAAGTAGGTATGGTAAATACAAAATTAGAATCTCGTACATACAATAATTTTGATGAATTAATATTTAAAAAATCTCGGATAATAATATATTGTTACATTCATATTTTATTTAGCACTCACATGAAATTATAAAAAATCGGTATGTCTATGGCAACTATTTTGTGTTTTTAATCAATAGTGCCTTCTTTAATGAGTTTACATTTAAATGGTAGCAGATGCAAAAACATAATACAACGAAATGACAGTTTTTTAAAACCGTTTTTATCTATAAAATTATGTCGTTGAAATTATTCGCCATCTCACTTAGTAGTCCGAAATAATAATATTTCAAGTTTTCTATGGCAGTTGAATTTAATACAATGAAAGCACTTACATTTTTTTTATTTGCTTTAAGCAAATATAAATCCAAAACTAATATATTACAAATAATTCATTTAACGTGTACTTAAATTAAAATATGGGCTTCAAAAACCGGTTGTATAAATTGCACACAGATATAATATAATACAAAACAAAACTTCATAGCAGCACGAACAATAATAGATCTAAATACTTCTACATACGGTTCACAATTCTACAAAAATTTCTTAAGACATTTCTTCTTTTTTGAGTATCATTAAACTATGGAGTTAAAGTACGAGTAGGTCCATTTTTTGCTCACTTGGGCTTTTTAGTAAACTGTTTTTAAACATTGACAACCACCTGGAAACGAAAACAAATACCAAAAACAAACAACCAATTGCTAATTGTACAATTGCAACGCGACTGCTACTATAGTACATGGAAATCGTACCAAAAGTGGTGTTGCCTTGCATTAAATGAGGTAGTTCTGATTTTGTTATATGTTAATAGTGATGAGACGGTAATAACAAATCCAAGTTTTCCACCTCGAAAGCCCTTTGGATCATTGTTAAATACTAAAAATCCATAAAATAATCGGATTTTTTTCAGTTTTTGTAAATTTTTACCACCAAGGACCTGAGTTACGGCAAATATTACTATGCACTCTTTAAAGTAAGTACACTTAATAAAAAAAAAATGCAATAAAAAGAGAATAATTTGGTTTTTGTAAGTTAAATAGTTTTTAAGATACGACTATTTAAAATTTTGCAAAATTTCAAAAAAAGGAAGTATTTTTTTTTATCGGCTACGGTGTAGCACTTAGCCTTCATCACACCTGATGATAAGTGGTGATAAGGCTGAAGGTGGAAGCGCACTACTCCCGGAATCCTCAATCACTAAGGAGGTGGCTATCTTATCTCTAACAGCCGGAACATAATAAATCGTAAAAAACTAATATAAAAACTAGCCATATAAAAACCATTAGAAAGCTACCTATATTCTTTCCGAGTGACAAACGTTATATTTTATCCCGATATTCCCACGGGAACGGGTACAACGCGGGTTTAAAACCTTGTGGAGACACTAGTTGTAAAATGTATTTTATTAATGAATTTAAAAAAAGGTTGAAGCATCTACTCTCTCATTATTTTTCCTCAAAGTCTTTGTCAAAGGTTGTGTATGTTTACTAAACAGCCCAAGTGAGAACCATCACTTCGAACACAGTAATGAGACATGCGGTAGTGAGTCTTATAGTGAGGCATTAAGGTTTGTTATCGGTCGGCGAGCCGCCGGCGCGGGGTCACTGACTGTTCGCCAGTTCGTCCATACGACATCTATGGATAGAGAAAATAAATACGTTTATACAGGATATTTTTTTTGTTAGTGCACAAATTTTTAAGATCAACTCAGAATCGGTAAGTGAACAACTTTCTCCAAGGTTTACCACCCAAACTCAAAATGACATAATTTTTTTATGTGAAATGTGTTTATTTTTTAATGTGAAAGTGACATATTTTCTTTGCACCGAATTAAAACACGAACTTTAGTAATAATGAGAAAATTAACACGTACAACAATTGGATATTTGACTGTAGTTAAAACGTAGATATTTAATAAGTAATGACATTGAAAAATGTTACATGTAAGGCTAAACCAAATGTAAAATAAATGAATTTTGTTTTACAACAAGCACAAAATAAATACAACAGTATAAAAGGAGTTATGGTGCGCCAGTTATGATTCATATGTCTCTCTCTCACTTGCTCTCGGAATGAAGCACATACCAGGCGCGGAACCAGAAGTTGGTTGAGGGTTGAGCAAATTTGGTTCAGGGGGGGGGACTCTTACTTATGCAAAATTATAGTAGGTAAAATTGTGTGCCATGGGATCCGCGCCTGGCACATACAGACTTACTTCCAGATCGTAACGAGAGAGAGATACACAATGACTGACAAATAAATGAATTGAATTGACTCATATCATAACTCGGATTCCGACCTTTTATATGAAGATGGAAAACTGGTACTATTGTGTCCTTTCGCCGTTATTCGAAGCCTAGGTAAACATATTTTGAGAAAGCCCTTTCCGTTTCCGTTCGACATCAATTTTCCTATTGGTCAATTTTACCCACGTGACGTCACTTCCGTAACGTCATCATAAGTCACGTGATACGAGTTCACCTTTTAGCAACGGCGGAGGATTTGTGTCATTGGCGTCCATTTTTCGCAACCGTTCACATCTAGTCATAAACGCTGTTAGCGTTCGAAATTTAAAAATTTAAAAATTTGTACGAGTGGATCTTTTATTTTACTTTCTCGGATAAAGTAATATTATTAGTTATGAAAATTGTTCGAATTTTAAAAGAGCGTGCCTGTGAGTGAGCGCGCGAAAACATGGCGGGTCGGGCTCGAGGTCCACCTGTTAATTTCAAAGTACCTATCGTGGAAATCCAACGCATTTAGGACGACGAGATGGAGTATCAGGTTTATTGGCACATAGGAATTGAGGTAATTTAACACCTCGCCAGGTCAGTGAAAGTTTTGATTTTTATTTTCTTACCCACAAGCAAGTAAGAAATTTTATATTTTCTCACCATGAAAAATCTGTTCATGTGATAGTTAGTAGAGAGATTTTGCGATCTGCGCTGAGAGATTATATCATAATCATAATCATTTATGTCAAATAGATTTCCTTTTAATAGTGATACAATGTGATTTACGGATTTTGAAAGGATCGGGAAGTATACAGTGGGTCTCGGCTCCCGTCGTCGCCCGTGCTTGACCTTGACACACTTTTCTCTTGTTTAGTTTATAAATCCTATTTTACAATTTGTACCGACTTCTTGTGGCGAATTATTGTTACGAAAGCATTTTGAAGTACCTACATTTTCTTTAATGGTTATCATGTCCATTGGAAAAGTATCATTGCAGTTCGAAAATAATGTCAGTATAGTCGAGTGGTATAGCACTAATTTTGTTAAGTTGCTTTTGTTTCATCGTTTTGTTTTTGATCATGTATCTATACCGGCACATAGTGTGTGATTACTGTTATACTTTTATTACTCCCATGTCTGTATGTGAGTGCTACCTGCATTAAAAATGGGAACAAGCGTCGCTATGTATGTATTAACTAACCAACAAGTGCAAGGCAAATAATATTTTAAAGGGAATAGTGTATTTAATTTAATGATTTTAAAAGTACATACTGTTGTTGCAAAAGTTTATTCTAAATACTTTCTACAGTTGACCCTTGCCCCTTTTAGGGAGTGTTTATGTGGGTCGTGTAATGTAGCATGGAGCAAATGATTTGATATTGAAAAATGGGGTGCTCAGCCCCCCCGAACCCCCCTACCATTGGTTCGATAATGTTTTATTAATGGATACGTAATTGGATTCATTCCAACCTCCCGAACAAGCCGGGTTCCGGAAAGGCTACAGTACCATAGACCACATTCATACGCTGCGGCAAGTTATACAGAAGACCGAAGAGTATAATTTGCCACTTTGCTTGGCGTTCGTGGACTATGAGAAAGCCTTTGATTCGATTGAGACTTGGGCGGTGCTGCAGTCTCTCCAGAGGTGCCAAATAGACTACAGGTACATCGAGGTGCTGAGGTACTTATACCAAAACGCCACCATGTCGGTCCGATTACAGAACCAGAGCTCTAATCCTATCCAACTACAGCGAGGTGTGAGACAGGGAGATGTCATCTCTCCCAAACTGTTCACAGCTGCGTTGGAGGATATTTTTAAGCTGCTGGATTGGAAAGGATGCGGCATCAACATTAATGGCGAGTACCTAACGCACCTACGGTTTGCTGATGATGTAGTTCTTATGGCTGAGACCTTGGAAGACCTGAACACAATGCTCGAAGATCTCGGTAATGCTTCGCAAAGAGTGGGTCTTAAGATGAACATGGACAAGACGAAAATCATGTTCAATGCCCATGTTGCACCCGCTCCAGTTAATGTTGGGAACATTACACTCGAAGTTGTTGACCACTATGTTTACCTAGGACAGACGGTCCAGTTAGGTAAGTCCAACTTTGAGAAAGAGATCTCTCGTCGAATCCAGCTCGGATGGGCAGCGTTTGGGAAGCTCCGGCATATATTCGCGTCCGAAATACCTCAATGTCTCAAGACGAAAGTCTTTGACCAGTGTGTGTTGCCAGTAATGACCTATGGAAGTGAGACGTGGTCTTTTACTATGGGTCTCATAAGAAGGCTCAAAGTCACCCAGCGAGCAATGGAGAGAGCGATGCTTGGTATTTCCCTGCTCGATCGAATCAGAAATGATGAGATCCGCAGGAGAACTAAAACAACCGACATAGCTCGAAGGATTGCATCATTGAAGTGGCAGTGGGCGGGACACATAGCGCGGAGAACCGATGGCCGTTGGGGCGGAAAGGTTCTCGAATGGCGACCGCGTACCGGACGACGTTCCGTGGGCAGGCCCCCTACAAGGTGGACCGACGATCTGGTCAAGGTCGCGGGAAGCCGCTGGATGCGGGCAGCGCAGGACCGATCGTTGTGGAGATCCTTGGGGGAGGCCTATGCCCAGCAGTGGGCGTCGTTCGGCTGACATGATGATGATGATGAATTGGATTCATTATCCCTGACATTTTTAATATGATATTCAATGCAGATTTTAAGCTGTGGTTACAAAAAAAAAAAAAAAAAAATTAATTAAATTAATATGAAAAAAAAAAAAAAAAAAAAAAACATAGCCTGCTTACGCAAGTAACGGGCGGCATTTCCTGCTTACGCAAGTATCAGGGTGCAATGTTTTTGACAATAAGCATTATGAATCTTTTTATTTTTAAAATTAATTAAATTAGCCTGCTTACGCAAGTAACGGGTGGCATTTCCTGCTTACGCAAGTATCAGGGTGCAATGTTTTTGACAATAAGCATTATAATCTTTTTATTTTTTTGGATTACGTGATATTATTAGTGCCGTCAATGCCATAATTATGATTGAAAGTAGAAACTGTATATTCAAATAAATATAAGTAAAAAGGGGGGGGGGGTATAGGTATATCGACTACACATACCTTTCATGTTTATATGCGAACAAGCCCCGCTAGTATTAGGCACGCTGGAAGCTGTGCTTGGCACTAATAGTTCATATATTTATTGAAATACTGCGGTGGCTCCCTATGGGCACCAGTGATAGCAATAATTAGTATTTTAACGAATAATAGGTACCTACTGACTAGAAGCTATGCAGTCAAAGTAATTATGCTATAAAGCCAGTTGGGATATTGCGATTCTGACTTTTAGTGTAATCTGACATTCTGCGATTTCTGATAATGCGTGTCTGGCGTTTTGCGTATCTAAAAGAGCCTGACAGTCTGACATAGCTGTAAGCAACAGCACGAGCCGATCGGGTCTGCCCTTTCGACTGTTTCATACCTAAATTTAGTTTAGATTAAGTAAATGTGTACCTATTGTTAGTGTAAAACACCGAATAAATTATTACTTTACTTTATTTCATCAGTAGAATGTTTTAGAAAATTTATAGGCAATAGTTATTTTAGCCGTCTAGAAGAGTGAAGTCATCTGATACAGGCATTGTTTATGCTTACTCATCGTCATGTATAAACATGGCAGGCTGCTCCATGGCACCGTAGATTTATATTGTGAGACAAATTCTGACGATCACGGTCTTTTAAAATGGCAAAACTAGGTAGGGATATATACCATATTTTGTTGCCTGTAATACAGATCAACCTACAACGGGCAATAGCAGTCAACGTTACCGATATTATTTTTTCCTGTGCTCATGTAACTCATGTAATTGTGTATGTAATGATGTTGAAAATGTAAACCTTTTGTTATCATGATATAAACTATTCATGTATTCAGTCAAAAGTACTTGTACGTAAATGATTTTGACTGTCTTAAACAATAGAAAAATTACGCCTTTCCAGGCTAGAATGAATGCAGTTTGGAGATTGACAGGGTCTACAACAATGATATTGTCTACAAAGACATCTTTTTATGAACCTTTAATGAATCATTATCATAAAAATTGGATAAATTATGAATGTTTTGGAAAGAATAAGTAAAAATGGGTTTCTGAGATTGATTTCGCAAGGACACGGACCCATACAAATGTAAAATTAGTAGATCAGATCATTGATAATAATTTACGAGTTTTCAGATTGACAGTCGCTCCACAAGAACACTGTCTTGTACAATAGCAAAATTATGCCCTTAGGGCAAGCATTAGGGCAACTAAAAGAAGTTGCTCGTTGTTTCGTTGATGAGGAAAAGAAGTCTCTTATGTTTCTGATAAACAATGTCTTTGGTGAGTTTTAATATGGGTATATATATGTATGTATATATATATATATATATATTTAGTTCATTATGTTAGAATTGTTTGTATTCATTACGAAGTTATATAATGTGCCCGGTTTACCCATTTTTACTAAATGGATGGGTATAATGAGCCATAACTCAATGAAATTTTTTAATTTTGTATATTCATGTTTCTTTGCTAGATTGGATATAACTATTTAAGATGTTCCGTGTAGCTAAATTGACAGTAATTAACGGGAGTTTTTCATTGGTTCGATGGTAATTAATAATAAGAGAAACGCGTCTTTAGAATGGCAGTCTATATAAAAAATTGTGTCCTGCAATGCAACTTGGGACCGTGTCGGTAAAATATATAAAGTGAAACTGTCATTATCGGCCATTACCAGTCATTTTCGTTGTCATTATTATATTTATATGTATAGTTACAGTTAAAAAGTCTTGAATGGGTGGTAGGAAAATATTGACGATTCATAAGTACCTACATGCTTATTATATGTCTATGTGAATAAATCAATATTTGAATGATTGATAGATATAAGTAGTAGATAAAGTTATGACAAAATATTGCAAATCTTTTGCAATTTATCTTTTAGAGTTACATTAATTCGATTTGTATGCAAATGAGATTTGTTACAAAATAGCAGATGCTTTAAAGAAGTTAATATACGAACTACTTTTGTTTTGATCTTGTAAAATAAGGCATGTGCTTACATTATTTTCAGAAATTTACTTGACCTTTATACATGATCGCTCTTTTTGTCAGACCAGTAAGACAAGCCGGCACAAGTAGTTTAGGATGTTATACATATAACATCCTGCGATCTGCGATCCTATTTATTCGAATAATGTTAACGTTAATTTTTGCAATCAAACTTTAATGTATCTTGCACTGCACAAACATAGCAATAGTTGACTTCTTCTCTAGCACAGAGCTTTAAATAATGTCTTTTCTCTTGAATTTGGTGTAGGTAGTGAGTCAACAGTTTAACTGCCAAAAATAACGTCGTGGGTTCGATATTTTAAGTATAATATTATGTTTAATTGATCGAAGTGTTTTGTATGTAACACAACCATGTATTTACAAAATACATGTTTATTTATTTATTTAATTCTTCATGCACTAATTACAGTACATAGGTGGACTTAATGCTTCGCACCCTACAGAACCATAAGAATTACGACTTGGGCATCTTGGCCATAGGACAAGCTTTGCTTAGATTGGGGCTACACAGTGGTATATTAAAATTCCCAAAATTATTTATTTTAGTATGAACAATAATTTCCCTATAGCGGTAAAGGATATACTGAGAAACAGTCGTCAGCTTCGTAACAATGCTAGTGCTCGGGAGTTTAGCGTGTCACTAGCAGGTGTAACATAATAATTTAAAGCAACATGATTTTACAGTTAGGGAAGATAAGAGTCTTGTGCTTATGGTTTCTTGTGCCGAAAGTTTTTACAATTATTATATTGTACTTATATTTTGCTTTATTATGTGTTTTCAGATCATATCGTATCGATGGTATGTCAGAAGAGACTTAGCCAAAAGATTTTCAGATGTTTTTGCTTCAAAAATATATAAGGGATAGCACAAGTTGTGTTAATGTAATGTTTGTTTCTTTTCAGTTTTTGAATATTTCAAGAATATGTAAATGATTTATGTAACATAGTTTACATATTTATGAATAAGGTTTGATAGATTGAGCATAAGTATACATTTTATTTTCTTTTCAATCATGTTCAGTCCGTGCTCATATTTTCATTATATAGGTACTTACGTACTATTGTATGACATACTGGAATGTTTGATAGTAATAGCATAATGTTTCTGATATCAGTATTAATTTGTGATGTTGAGTTATAAAGTTAAACAATTAATTCTTGTACCCCTTGTACCTGTCGAATTTGTCAAAAGGTATAAGATTAATGTCATAATTGCTGATACATGTCACATTGGCGTCCTCGTTCACCAGGCGATAACAAACAAGGTCTCAAAATATGTTTACCTAGGCTTCGAATAACGGCGAAAGGACACAATAGGAGCGTTTTACCTACCATTAAAACGCATATTGTGTCCGGAGCCTTATTCGAAGCCTAGCTTTAAGACCTGCCTGGTGTAGATTTTATCCTTAATGGTTGTCAAGTGTTTCAGATTTTGAGACTACAATGACACAAATCCTCCGCCGTTGCTAAAAGGTGAACTCGTATCACGTGACTTATGATGACGTTACGGAAGTGACGTCACGTGGGTAAAATTGACCAATAGGAAAATTGATGTCGAACGGAAACGGAAAGGGCTTTCTCAAAATATGTTTACCTAGGCTTCGAATAAGGCTCCGGACACAATATGCGTTTTAATGGTAGGTAAAACGCTCCTATTTATTCTGTGACCAAAAAGAAATTATACACACAAAAAATATGATAATACATATTTTTTGTGTGTATAATTTCTATCACCGTTATCTGTAACCTTTCTGTGACACAAAAAATACTTATCAATATATTTTTCTTTAAAAATTAAAATATTACCTGACAGCCATTTCAGCGACTTCTAAACTGGGATAGTCGAGCTCCTTCACTAGGCAGAGCACGGCAGATAGCAGGTTCGAATTCTGTTGAAGGTAAAAACGCAAATTAGTTACAATATAAAAATAACCTACCTATATTCTTAAATGAAAATATACTTACTTGAAAAAGTGAAAATGAAGTATTTAGAAAAAATTTACCCGTCTCACAACCAGCTCGGATGGGACTCGAACCCACGACCTTTCGCTATCCGGGCGACTGCTCTGCTAGCTTGCCGCCGCTTGGAGCTGGTTGTGAGACAGGTCGATTTTTTCTAAATACTTCCTTTTAAAATTTTTCAATAATAAAAATTGCATTGTTAATGCAAAAAAGTAAAAATTTAGAAGATAATTATACTTTATTCCTCGGAAATAAAGTTTAAAATCGTATGAGCGCACAATACATGGTTAAAGACATAACTTCGATAGATTTCTACATTTGAGACCAAACCAAATGTGATTTTTTTGACGTGATAACGTCTTATAAACCGATGAACGCCAGCTGCACTCACGAAAAAGCATGACGCAATGTCACGTTCCGCCTGAGCTCAAAATAGAACTAGTACTTCCCATAAGCCAAGAGTCCAGAAAGGACAATGACCATTTTTGTATGGCTGCTGGCGTCTTTTTTTTCTTGCGGCCATCAACCAGACATTGAAATATAATTTGTTGGCAGCACTACAGACAATATTTGCAAAAGAAGTATACCTGTAAACTCAGAACGAACCGAGTGATCCTACCCCTGCGCCAAATCGGTCGTCAAAAACATAACACAAAGTAGGTATAGTTAAATGTATAATGTAATGTGTTCGTTGTATGTTTATTTTTTTTCTCTTGTTAAAATACTTATTTATATTTATGCATTGTTGTGTGTAAAATAAAATATTGTGTCCTTTCGCCGTTATTCGAAGCCTAGGTAAACATATTTTGAGAAAGCCCTTTCCGTTTCCGTTCGACATCAATTTTCCTATTGGTCAATTTTACCCACGTGACGTCACTTCCGTAACGTCATCATAAGTCACGTGATACGAGTTCACCTTTTAGCAACGGCGGAGGATTTGTGTCATTGGCGTCCATTTTTCGCAACCGTTCACATCTAGTCATAAACGCTGTTAGCGTTCGAAATTTAAAAATTTAAAAATTTGTACGAGTGGATCTTTTATTTTACTTTCTCGGATAAAGTAATATTATTATTTATGAATATTGTTCGAATTTTAAAAGAGCGTGCCTGTGAGTGAGCGCGCGAAAACATGGCGGGTCGGGCTCGAGGTCCACCTGTTAATTTCAAAGTACCTATCGTGGAAATCCAACGCATTTAGGACGACGAGATGGAGTATCAGGTTTATTGGCACATAGGAATTGAGGTAATTTAACACCTCGCCAGGTCAGTGAAAGTTTTGATTTTTATTTTCTTACCCACAAGCAAGTAAGAAATTTTAGATTTTCTCACCATGAAAAATCTGTTCATGTGATAGTTAGTAGAGAGATTTTGCGATCTGCGCTGAGAGATTATATCATAATCATAATCATTTGTGTCAAATAGATTTCCTTTTACTAATGATACAATGTGATTTAGGGATTTTGAAAGGATCGGGAAGTATACAGTGGGTCTCGGCTCCCGTCGTCGCCCGTGCTTGACCTTGACACACTTTTCTCTTGTTTAGTTTATAAATCCTATTTTACAATTTGTACCGACTTCTTGTGGCGATTTATTGTTACGAAAGCATTTTTAAGTACCTACATTTTCTTTAATGGTTATCATGTCCATTGGAAAAGTATCATTGCAGTTCGAAAATAATGTCAGTATAGTCGAGTGGTATAGCACTAATTTTGTTAAGTTGCTTTTGTTTCAACGTTTTGTTTTTGATCATGTATCTATACCGGCACATAGTGTGTGATTACTGTTATACTTTTATTACTCCCATGTCTGTATGTGAGTGCTACCTGCATTAAAAATGGGAACAAGCGTCGCTATGTATGTATTAACTAACCAACAAGTGCAAGGCAAATAATATTTTAAAGGGAATAGTGTATTTAATTTAATGATTTTAAAAGTACATACTGTTGTTGCAAAAGTTTATTCTAAATACTTTCTACAGTTGACCCTTGCCACTTTTAGGGAGTGTTTATGTGGGTCGTGTAATGTAGCATGGAGCAAATGATTTGATATTGAAAAATGGGGTGCTCAGCCCCCCCGAACACCCCTACCATTGGTTCGATAATGTTTTATTAATGGATACGTAATTGGATTCATTATCCCTGACATTTTTAATATGATATTCAATGCAGATTTTAGGCTGTGGTTACATTTAAAAAAAAAAAAAATTAAATTAATATGTTATATATTAAAAAAAAAAAAAAAAAAAAAAACATAGCCTGCTTACGCAAGTAACGGGCGGCATTTCCTGCTTACGCAAGTATCAGGGTGCAATGTTTTTGACAATAAGCATTATGAATCTTTTTATTTTTAAAATTAATTAAATTAGCCTGCTTACGCAAGTAACGGGTGGCATTTCCTGCTTACGCAAGTATCAGGGTGCAATGTTTTTGACAATAAGCATTATAATCTTTTTATTTTTTTTTGGATTACGAGATATTATTAGTGCCGTCAATGCCATAATTATGATTGAAAGTAGAAACTGTATATTCAAATAAATATAAGTAAAAAAGGGGGGGGGGGGTATAGGTATATCGACTACACATACCTTTCATGTTTATATGCGAACAAGCCCCGCTAGTATTAGGCACGCTGGAAGCTGTGCTTGGCACTAATAGTTCATATATTGATTGAAATACTGCGGTGGCTCCCTATGGGCACCAGTGATAGCAATAATTAGTATTTTAACGAATAATAGGTACCTACTGACTAGAAGCTATGCAGTCAAAGTAATTATGCTATAAAGCCAGTTGGGATATTGCGATTCTGACTTTTAGTGTAATCTGACATTCTGCGATTTCTGATAATACGTGTCTGGCGTTTTGCGTATCTGAAAGAGCCTGACAGTCTGACATAGCTGTAAGGAACAGCACGAGCCGATCGGGTCTGCCCTTTCGACTGTTTCATACCTAAATTTAGTTTAGATTAAGTAAATGTGTACCTATTGTTAATGCAGAACACCGAATAAATTATTACTTTACTTTATTTCATCAGTAGAATGTTTTAGAAAATTTATAGGCAATAGTTATTTTAGCCGTCTAGAAGAGTGAAGTCATCTGATACAGGAATTGTTTATGCTTACTCATCGTCATGTATAAACATGGCAGGCTGCTCCATGGCACCGTAGATTTATATTGTGAGACGAATTCTGACGATCACGGTCTTTTAAAATGGCAAAACTAGGTAGGTATATATACCATATTTTGTTGCCTGTAATACAGATCAACCTACAACGGGCAATAGCAGTCAACGTTACCGATATTATTTTTCCTGTGCTCATGTAACTCATGTAATTGTGTATGTAATGATGTTGAAAATGTAAACCTTTTGTTATCATGATATAAACTATTCATGTATTCAGTCAAAAGTACTTGTACGTAAATGATTTTGACTGTCTTAAAAAATAGAAAAATTACGCCTTTCCAGGCTAGAATGAATGCAGTTTGGAGATTGACAGGGTCTACAACAATGATATTGTCTACAAAGACATCTTTTTATGAACCTTTAATGAATCATTATCATAAAAATTGGATAAATTATGAATTTTTTGGAAAGAATAAGTAAAAATGGGTTTCTGAGATTGATTTCGCAAGGACACGGACCCATACAAATGTAAAATTAGTAGATCAGATCATTGATAATAATTTACGAGTTTTCAGATTGACAGTCGCTCCACAAGAACACTGTCTTGTACAATAGCAAAATTATGCCCTTAGGGCAAGCATTAGGGCAACTAAAAGAAGTTGCTCGGTTTTTCGTTGATGAGGAAAAGAAGTCTCTTATGTTTCTGATAAACAATGTCTTTGGTGAGTTTTAATATATATATATATATATATTTAGTTCATTATGTTAGAATTGTTTATATTCATTACGAAGTTATATAATGTGCCCGGTTAACCCATTTTTACTAAATGGATGGGTATAATGAGCCATAACTCAATGAAATTTTTTAATTTTGTATATTCATGTTTCTTTGCTAGATTGGATATAACTATTTAAGATGTTCCGTGTAGCTAAATTGACAGTAATTAACGGGAGTTTTTCATTGGTTCGATAGTAATTAATAATAAGAGAAACGCGTCTTTAGAATGGCAGTCTATATAAAAAATTGTGTCCTGCAATGCAACTTGGGACCGTGTCGGTAAAATATATGAAGTGAAACTGTCATTATCGACCATTACCAGTCATTTTCGTTGTCATTATTATATTTATATGTATAGTTACAGTTAAAAAGTCTTGAATGGGTGGTAGGAAAATATTGATGATTCATAAGTACCTACATGCTTATTATATGTCTATGTGAATAAATCAATATTTGATTGATTGATAGATATAAGTAGTAGATAAAGTTATGACAAAATATTGCAAATCTTTTGCAATTTATCTTTTAGAGTTACATTAATCCGATTTGTATGCAAATGAGATTTGTTACAAAATAGCAGATGCTTTAAAGAAGTTAATATACGAACTACTTTTGTTTTGATCTTGTAAAATAAGGCATGTGCTTACATTATTTTCAGAAATTTACTTGACCTTTATACATGATCGCTCTCTTTGCCAGACCAGTAAGACAAGCCGGCACAAGTAGTTTAGGATGTTATACATATAACATCCTGCGATCTGCGATCCTATTTATTCGAATAATGTTAACGTTAATTTTTGCAATCAAACTTTAATGCATCTTGCACTGCACAAACATAGCAATAGTTGACTTCTTCTCTAGCACAGAGCTTTAAATAATGTGTTTTCTCTTGAATTTGGTGTAGGTAGTGAGTCAACAGTATAACTGCCAAAAATAACGTCGTGGGTTCGATATTTTAAGTATAATATTATGTTTAATTGATCGAAGTGTTTTGTATGTAACACAACCATGTATTTACAAAATACATGTTTATTTATTTATTTAATTCTTCATGCACTAATTACAGTACATAGGTGGACTTAATGCTTCGCACCCTACAGAACCATAAGAATTACGACTTGGGCATCTTGGCCATAGGACAAGCTTTGCTTAGATTGGGGCTACACAGTGGTATATTAAAATTCCCCAAATTATTTATTTTAGTATATTTCCTATGAATAATAATTTCCCTATAGCGGTAAAGGATATACTGAGAAACAGTCGTCAGCTTCGTAACAATGCTAGTGCTCGGGAGTTTAGCGTGTCACTAGCAGGTGTAACATAATAATTTAAAGCAACATGATTTTACAGTTAGGGAAGATAAGAGTCTTGTGCTTATGGTTTCTTGTGCCGAAAGTTTTTACAATTATTATATTGTACTTATATTTTGCTTTATTATGTGTTTTCAGATCATATTGTATCGATGTTATATCAGAAGAGACTTAGCCAAAAGATTTTCAGATGTTTTTGCTTCAAAAATATATAAGGGATAGCACAAGTTGTGTTAATGTAATGTTTGTTTCTTTTCAGTTTTTGAATATTTCAAGAATATGTAAATGATTTATGTAACATAGTTTACATATTTATGAATAAGGTTTGATAGATTGAGCATAAGTATACATTTTATTTTCTTTTCAATCATGTTCAGTCCGTGCTCATATTTTCATTATATAGGTACTTACGTACTATTGTATGACATACTTGAATGTTTGATAGTAATAGCATAATGTTTCTGATATCAGTATTAATTTGTGATGTTGAGTTATAAAGTTAAACAATTAATTCTTGTACCCCTTGTACCTGTCGAATTTGTCAAAAGGTATAAGATTAATGTCATAATTGCTGATACATGTCACATTGGCGTCCTCGTTCACCAGGCGATAACAAACAAGGTCTCAAAATATGTTTACCTAGGCTTCGAATAACGGCGAAAGGACACAATAGGAGCGTTTTACCTACCATTAAAACGCATATTGTGTCCGGAGCCTTATTCGAAGCCTAGCTTTAAGACCTGCCTGGTGTAGATTTTATCCTTAATGGTTGTCAAGTGTTTCAGATTTTGAGACTACAATGACACAAATCCTCCGCCGTTGCTAAAAGGTGAACTCGTATCACGTGACTTATGATGACGTTACGGAAGTGACGTCACGTGGGTAAAATTGACCAATAGGAAAATTGATGTCGAACGGAAACGGAAAGGGCTTTCTCAAAATATGTTTACCTAGGCTTCGAATAAGGCTCCGGACACAATATGCGTTTTAATGGTAGGTAAAACGCTCCTATTTCTATTCTATTCTACATTGTAAACTGGAACCAATGAGTCACACCAACACATTAAAATATGACTATAAAAATTACTGCATTTAATGCGCGCACTCGTGCAAGTACTAATAGTTTTTGTTTCATCAAAATCTGGCCAGGATTTTCAAAGTTACAGCGTTGTAAAGCTTCACCAGCTTTTGTAAATTTGCTTTCCTTGCGCGCTATTGCGATGACGTCATGTCGCACTGACATCTCCGATTGCGGCTGTTGCGGGTGATTTCTGTCTAACTGTACCTACATAGAGTCCGTCTGTGCGCAATCTGCGCGCAACTCGTGCGTTTTTGACGCTAGTTACAGTACATTTTCTTCGTTCTAAGGATAAGGTAAATGATTAGTATTCGATTTCGACCGCGCGCAGGCGCACTCTAAAACTGTCACCTACTGTCGATACCGAAAGACAATTATCCCACAAACTTATCTGACCCAGTGGTGGAGGCGCCACTAGCAGTACAAAGTTATCGAAATGGCTGTCAGTTTTTAGTGTGCATATTTAACCACCAAGTCAGTTAAGGTTGTAAGTTTTGTTTTGACGGTTGCTACTTATATGTATTGACAGAATACCGCCCGCCATTACGAAAGTTGATTTAATTTATTATTCACGAAAATAAAACATTATTTAAAGGTGTTTTTTCACATGGGCTCAATACAAAATTTCTTAACCGTTTCATTGAGCGACTATATGAAAAATAAATTAATTTATTTCGAAACCGTGAGAGCGCAACTATATAGCCAAAGGATTCTATGTAGGTATACGGAAGTGCGACGTGACGTCACACGTTAATGCCATTGGTTCACCCGAATTTTTCACGTAGGCCGTAATTTAACGTTTAATATCTCAGTCATTTTTGAAGATAGGAAAAAAATAAAAACAGATTCTTTTTTCTCGAGTTACATATTTTTCAGATATGCTGATAACAAAAAACGTTGGTGTGACTCATTGAATCATAGCCCAAATTGCTAAACATTTATTTAAAAGTGTCAAAACTATAAAGATCAGTGTCAACGTCAACAAACTCTTCAATTCCCAGTGTCACCTGTAAGCGACAGAAGATTATATCTTCTGTCATCTACAGAAGGTTGTTAATTCTGTTATCTACAGGTGACACTGGGAATTGAAGAGTATTTCAACCTTATTGAACTTTAATATCTGTTGGAAAATAGACTTAGGGTGGGTCACGTTTCAATTGACTCGACTGTACATTCGAGGACAAATTCGGTGAACCACCTCTTACTTCTTTTCACGTGGCTGGTGCCTCGCCATTCACGCGCAGACCCTTTTACTATTTTTTTATGTATTAAACTGGGGTAGTACAATGCATAAGCAATTACGGATAGGAACTGCAACTGAACGGTGAGACGCCAGCCACACGAAAAGAAGTAAGATGTGGTTCACCGAATTTGTCCCCGAGTGTACATAGTATACAGTTATTTGTCGCTCTCATACATACTCTTGCAACAGGCCTCCGCGTAAAACCCCTGTGTTCGGCCATCACAGCTGACGGGTATTCCCTGTCTCGCTCCCGCGCGCTATCCCTGTCTCGCTCCCACTCGCCCCCTCCCCCGCCCCCGCTGCCACGCTGCGGTACTTGCTGGTAAGATTCGGACCTGAAAAGAAACACAGGGTCTATACCCGTCCCTTTCATTCTCTGAACATGGCAGTATCGAGTGAAAGGGGCGGGGCTATCGAAGTTATGCATTTTGCGTTGCGGAGTACGGTCCCAGTTTTCAATGCTATCTATTTATAATATTAATATAATAATATTAATGATTAATGATTCGTGCAAAGTGTGGGCTGAAAGATGATATACTCAGATATCATCTTTCTATCTGCATAATATGGAGGATGAAAAATACACCTTTTCATTATTAAATACCAATATTTTTTAAGCGTGGCTACACCAATGCTTTATCGAATTTGTAATCGATACAGTGATCTGCCCTACGGTTACTTAAATCTGTCATTAGCAAATGAACCCTTAAATATTGTTTCTGGGATAAACCGTTCATCAACAGATTTACGGCCAGAATTAATAACCTATCCACAGATAGGGATAGGTGCGATCCAGATTAGTTGCTATGCAACGCTTGATATTAACATAGAATTAACGACCGTTGCCAGGGTGTTGCTAGGTGTTGCCTAGCAACTAATCTGGATCGCACCTATCCCTATCTGTGGATAGGTTATTAATTCTGGCCGTTAATGGTAATTAGAATTAATTTAATGAATCTTTCTGAGTGCGGCAGTAAAAGCTTACCTTTCGGGTCGTTCATAGAACGACTCTTGGTACTGGTGTGGAGGGGACGCGATGTATCGGCATTCACCGTTCGATGCGTACGCGTAGTCCTGATGAATGAAACAACAATAATAAAAACTTTTCTCTATTGTTATTATACAGAGTGTTTGTTTAAAGAAGGGGCATACTTCAGGGAGTGAAAGTACCCATCAATAGAAACAACTTTTACTATGGGACCAACTGCGATATCGCGAAAAAAAATCGACTGTTTCATACAAAAGTGCAATACCGAATAGGCCAAAACGTATGGAACAGCTGACAGCTTTTTTCGCAATGTGACACTTGGTCCCATAGTAAAAGTTGTTGGTATTGATGTGTACTTTCACCCCCTGAAGTATGTCCCATCACTACATAGTATAAAACAAAGTCGCTTTCTCTTTTCCTATGTCCCTTTGTATGCTTAAATCTTTGAAACTACGCAACGGATTTTGATGCGTTTTTTTTTAATAGATAGAGTGATTCAAGAGGAAGGTTTATATGTACTTTTTATCCCGATATCCCCACGGGAACGGGAACCACGCGGGTGAAACCGCGGGCGGCCGCTAGTCTTATATAATCTTGAAGTATTTTAACCGCCTCTGTGGTCTAGTGGTTCACACCACCGATTTCAGACCAACAGGTCCCGGGTTCGATTCCCAGTGGAGGTACATATTGTATTCGGTTTGGTTGGTAGTAGGACTTGTTTTTAGTCCACCTGGCTAGCTACCACCATCATATCTAAGTCTGACGCCATAACAATGATGTTTTCAGCATTATTGTGTTCCGGCAGTTAGAGATTATATAGCCAGTTTCTCAGTGACTGAGGATTCCGGGAGTAGTGCGCTTCCACCTCAGCCTTATCATCACTTAACATCAGGTGTGATGAAGGCTAAGTTGTAGATAAAAAAAAACAACTTAAAACAACTTTAAACAAACACCCTGTATATCGTATTTACTATGCAATTTTTGACGCGCAACACGTGACCCATAACATGTTCGGAAACGATGCACAACAATGATTTTGTAAACGCGCAACATGTCGAGTGACTTCTTTGTTTCAATGCAACATGGCCAACATGCCGTTGAGCAACAAAATTAATTAGTAAAGTGGAGACATGACCGCTTTAATCATTATTAGTTCTTCTGGAACATGTTGTTGCCTTTCAACAACATTACCGTCTCCATGGTCTAGTGCTACTCACCAGATCAGACCCAGAGGTCTTGGGTTTGAATCCCAATGGGGGAACATGTTGTGTGTCGTTTAATTTTTAATAGAACAATCTTGATATAACTCGTATGCCTACTTTTAATGATAAAACTATATTTTTATCTTTATTTTATATTAACTTTTGATAATAAAATAATAATGTTTGTGGCTGCCTTAACGACTGTCTGTCTACGTGAGTGTGTGAAAAAGCATTAAATGAATAAGCCTTTTATATTGAATTTAATTAGATAAGTACGTGATTTAGGGTAAGTGTTAGTGTTAGTGTAATACTAGTGTAGTGTGTCATGTTAAGTGCAAAGGTGCAATATTTAGCCCTTGGAAGCTGAGAAGTAGAAAGCAAGTGTGTTAAGTGTCAACGTGTCAGTGTTTTAGGTGTATTAGTATTTAGTACTTATAGTGTTAATGTGTTAAGTGTCCAAGTGTATTTGTTAAGCGACAAAGTGTAAGTGTAAGGGACTTACTTATACCGCACCGCTCCAACCCAACCAATGTATGAGCAGTCAAATATGGACTTAATGTCGTGCTCTGTAGATGCACTTTAGCTTGCGGTAGGCTCGCTTACCGCGCGCTATCTGCTATTGTATATTGTTACTGTAAAGTGCATCTACAGTGAACGATATTAAGTCCATATTTGGCTGCTCATCCTTTGGTTGGGTGGGTGCGATGCGGTATAGGTATAAGTGGGCTATGACCTTTAGTATCAGCATGTAAGTGTTTGTCTAGGCAGTCTAGTGTAAGGTACGCGTTAAGTGTCAAAATTTAAGTGCTAGTCACCTTGACGCTGTGCGCTGAGAGCGAATGGCGCAGCGCGGCGTCCGGCGATCGCGGCGTTCTCGCCTGCAATGCAACAATGATTTCCAACTACTTGATGCACTTACCTTACAACCACATACATAGAATTCACTAGATAACGCAAAGGCATGTACCTACTTCGCTTGTCCGAACCCCGACCAAGCGTTAAGGTTGGTCGCCGCTAACATAAGGTCATAGCCCACTTATACCGCACCGCTTCGACCCAACCAAAGTATGAGCAGCCAAATATGGACTTAATATCGTTCTCTGTAAATGCATTTTAACCGGTCTAGGATTCAATTTCAATGGGTGTCAAATTACAAGTGCCACTTGACATTTGAGTAATGGCCGCCGATAAGATAAACAAAAAATTTTACGACCCACCACAAAAAATCTTATAAGATTTTTTATTTTCTGTTTGTTGGTACCACTGCAAATTTTAACCTGATTGTCTATGAGCTAAAGGTGTTCATACACGAATACTATAGATTAGGAGGAATAATAGTATAAAGAGGTCTTTGTACGCGCGCGAAGCATGTTCACCGGTGGGTCATATGATCCTTTAGAGAATTTCTATTAAATAGCGTGACTCCCCGGTGACTCAAATAATCCTTGAACGGTTACAGTATCAATATACAATAGCAGACAGCGCGCGGTAAGCGAGCCTGCCGCAAGCTAAAGTGCGTCTACAGAGCACGCCATTAAGTCCATATTTGACTGCTCATACATTGGTTGGGTGGGAGTGGTGCGGTATAAATGGGCTATGACCTTTACAGTCCGCGCGTATCTGCTGTTGGCCGCAAAAACTAAAAACATGCCTCGTTGCGTGATAATTAACTGTAATAGCCCAAAATGGTTTCGGCTTTGACGTCAGACGTTTTAGGTGTCAAAAGGTCGGAACGTTTGGTTTCAATACAAATCGGGATACTTGCGTTATTTATGTGAATCTAAATCCGTGCCTTATACTCTGTTCGCCAAGAGTTGATAAAGTCAGGGTTTGTCAACACACTACTAATTGCGGCCCGCTTAATTAACAAAGAGAAAATTTGCGAAATGGCCGCTGCCTCCGCTCGCGTGTTCGGGCCGCGGTTAAAGCGATAGGTTAGGCAAAAGTGGCGCCGCGGTGAATTTTATTTAATATTGTAATAGGGGATCGGACTATTATTGATATGTAAACATTTAATAGTAACATTAAAAAAATATAACATTGAAGAACAACAACAAAAGTGAAATATTTCACAGATGAATTAATAAGCAAGTAATGAACTGCTGAATTGGGAAAAACTGTGTTTCTAGCTATCTCTTTCTAAAACGAAATTTTGTATGGCGGGAGTATGGCGCTACGCACATCTGACGTCAGATGTGTCTAGCGCTGTCCTTATCTATTAAGGAACTTTGATGAGCTATATCTCCGAAAATTTAGAAAGGATTTGGAAATAAATATCTGTGTCGTCTTTCTGATATTAATAACAACTTTTTAAACAAATAAAAAAATCAGTTCGATTCCCTATTGCGGCCCGCTAATTAACAAAGACAAAATTGCAAAATGGCCGCTGCCTCCGCTCGCATGTTCGGGCCGCGGTTAACAATAACTGCGTGCCTCTTACCACAAAACACTGCGAAGCGAGAGATAAGCGACGGCCGCCATACTGTTTGCGATAATTAAGCGACAGTAACGCTGTTCGGAGACGTATCATATTTATCAATATCAACTCTCGGCGAACAAAGTTTAGATTCGAGATAAAATAGACCTTATTGCTTTTGAAATAAAGTCTTTTTTAATTCTTTGAATTGCTGTATAGCGGATACATTTCTAAGGTCATTATAACCATATTACAAGCTTTATTAACTGCATGCCATTTTGATTTTGTGTTTCATCACATAATTATTATGTTCCAGTGATGTCAAGAACTACAAATAAAATTGCTTATTATATTACTGTAATAGTGTGAATCAAATCAATACATAAGTGTTTTGGCATGCAATTAGTTTTTACATAAGTAATGAATTTGAATTTTTAGGCAGTTTCAATTTAGCATTACCTGTGGATTTACAGTCAGGGACAAATTCGGTGAACCACTCCATCCTTTTGCGTGGCTGCCTCTCACCGTTCACTTGCAGTCCCTATCTCTAATTGTTTATGCATTGTACATAACCACAGATTACTAAATAGTTAACTATGTAACAGATAGTTCACTCCGTTAAGTCATTTAAATAAATAGCAAGTCTAACTATAACGCAATAAAGTAGAATTCAGCTTGTACGGCGCAGGCAAATCACGAACGGCCACTCGTTGTCTTTGCATCTCTTTCTATCGCATATATTCTAGCTCTTTTGTGGACCTAATTTCTATGCCATACGCCTGCCCGGCAGGCGCGTCGTCCGAACGTACCTTAACTGCGATGCGGAGTGACACCCCCTGACATAACCAAATAGTAAAAGGGTATCCGCATGAATGGCGAGGCACCAGCCACACACGTAACGAAATAAGAAATGGTTAACCGAATTTGTCCCGGACTATACATACATACTTATTTTGCATCTTACAACCAAATAAAAATACGTCACTCGACTTTGAGCTTAACAAACAACAAGGTAAGTTTCAAAATCGATTGTGAAAATTGTGGCTGTCAACTATTAATAAATACATGAATATTTAACTTGAATTTTGCTATTTTTAAGTACAGTAGAACAAATTAACAATAAAGGGTACTTAGAATGTAGGTACTAAATGTATTAAACAAGCTTGGACCAATCAAATGGATTCAAAGTAAGCATGGTTGATGTAATCAAAATTATAGTCCTAGCAACTTCACTCACTGTCAAGTGAGGACTTTTTTTACAAGAGACTACTTTTTTAAATTAGATCATGGTGAGCTAAGCTTAATTATTTTGCATAATATGCAAGTTATGTAGAACTTGCATATTAAGTAAAACATTTCACTTATATAATACGCAAGTAAGTAGTAGTAGTGGTAGTTGTAAGAAATTCATTCTAAAATAACTAGTTCTTCGATATTAGATAAGTATAAGTACCTATGTGTCATTGAATCAAGTACTCTCAGCACACCGGACAAATCCTAGCGGGTTTTTTGGTGCGCTTCTCAGCAATGTAAGATTTGAAAAATGGAAAAATGGAAAATGAAGTATTTAGAAAAAATCGACCCGTCTCACAACATTTAAGATTAATTAATTAATGTAAGATTTATTTATGTTCAATAAATAAAAAAAAGTAAGTATATACAGGGTAAATTTTTAATCAGTGCACAAATTTTTAAGATCGGCTCAGAATCGGTAAATGAACAACTTTCTCCTAGAAACATAGGTCGAAATATGACAAAAAATTTTTGACTCTTCATACAAATCGGACTGATCACGTGATCGATTTAGTATGGGGAGTCCAAAAATTTTTGTCGTATTTCGACCCATGTTTCTAGGAGAAAGTTGTTCACTTATCGATTCTGAATTGATCCTGAAAATTTGTGCACTGGTCAAAAAATTTTCCTGTATGTCCTAAACTTGATAATCTCAAGCCTTTATATTGTTTCCCTGTACAGTGAAACCAATTGAATCAAGACCCACCTTAAGTTCATTTTCTAACAGATATTAAAACTCAATAAGGTCCAAATTCAAACTGGTTGACACTGACAGTGACCAACTGTTTCAACTGAATGATGCGTATCAAGCTAAAGTACGGTCGCGGAGCACGATGAATCTTGTACAATGACATGTTATTACCTATCCCTGTCGCTCCCGCGTAAATATAGTTGCAGCTCGTTCGCAAATATAGTTTTAACGATCATTTATTTATTTTAACGATTACAGAAAAATGTCTGAATGAATGTTTTATGACTTAATTCATAAAACCATTCCACTGCCATCATGAGATTTTATTTTACAATGGTTATTATAAAAAGAAGCCATCCCCCTTTTAATTATGTGTAATGGAACTCTAGGTCTATTTACAGGATTCTTGCCTCTATACATACACGGTTAATTTTTAAACACCATCCAAATTTTTAAGCTCGTCTCAGAAGCTGTAAGTGAACAACTTTCTCCTAGAAACATGGGTCGAAATATGACTTAAAATTTTTGACTCTATACAAATCAGACTGATCACGTGATCGATTTAGTATCGGAAGTCCAAAATTTTTTGTCGTATTTCGACCCATGTTTCTAGAAGAAAGTTGTTCACTTGCCAATTTTGAGACAAGCTTAAAAATTTGGATGGTGTTCAAAAATTAACCCTGTATATTATAAGACTGTTTGTTTCCTCCAATAAATAAATAAAATGAATCTGCGGGTACTCACATCGTACTGTGACCTTGTCATGGCGGGGTGCTCATATCTCTCGTCGGCGTCGGGGGACGCGGCGCGGCGCGGCGACGCGGGCGATGCCTGCAAACATTAGTCAACAGTCAATAGGGGATCGGACTGCTTTTTACAAGCTTTTTATTAACTTGCCATGTTAGTTAGTTAGTGGGGGACAAATCTTGTAAGCTTAATTTGACTAGGCCTGTCTCACTTCCATACAAGCGGCGCAAAATCCCCGAGATATTTACCTACTATTCTAGAAAACAACCTAATTTCAACCTTTTGCATTGCGTATAGCGTTCATAGTAAAATAACTGTCTGCCGTCTCGCTTCAATCTGCTAGGGCTGTCAGAGGTACTACTTTATCCGTGAAAGTAATACACGTGAAGCGAGACAGATGGCGACACATGCGGATGCGTGCGCTGCGTGTGCGACAAGTCGAGCGAGTGCCAGCCTATTGAGACTAGTCCGGTGACCGAACGCTTGCGTTTATCATACCTAAACTCGGGAGTGAAATTTCTGTACCGTAAGGTACTAATATATATTCTGTGATTTGACCCACTTCCCAGTGTCCGATGGAGCTGAAATTTCGTATACAGGTTTGGTTTAGATGACAATACAATATTAAAGTACAGTCAGCAAAAAAGCTTGCCATAAAAAGAAAATTTTTACTAAAAACTTTTTTATTCGTTTAAAAAGTTTTTTTTTTATATCAGAAAAACCCGAAAGGTATTTATTTTCAAATATTTTCTATATTTTCGGAGATATAGCTCATCAAAGTTCCTTAATAGACAAGGACAGCGCTAGACACATCTGACGTCAGATGTGCTTAGCGCCATACTCCCGCCATACAAAATTTCGTTTTAGAAAGAGATAGCTAGAGACACAGTTTTTCACAATTCAGCAGCTCATTACTTGTTTATTAATCAACATTTTGAATATTGAAAAATGGAAAATGAAATATTTTTGAAAAAATCGACCCGTCGTAGTGTACAGGTAGGGTAGGGGTAGGGATAGGGTAGAGGTAGGGGTAGGTAGGGCAGGGTAGGGTAGGGATAGAGTAGTGGTAGGGATAGAGTAGTGGTAGGGTAGGGGTAGGGTGGAGTAGGGGGTAGAGCCACGGGAACGAAGTCGCGCCGGGTCAGCTAGTTTTCAATAATAATAAGTTTTTAGTAAAAAACACATTTTTATGACAAGCTTTTTTGCTGACTGTCCTTTAATATTGTATTGTCATCTAAACCAAACCTGTACTTACTTATACAAAATTTAAGCTTCATCGGACACTGGGAAGTGGGTCAAATTAAGCTTGCTAACTAACTAACACGGTAAGTTAATAAAAAGCTTGTAAAAATTGCATTTTGTAGTATGCAAAAAAGTCAAAATATCTATAATTAGTTTCGTTAGTGACATTTCGAAACGAATTATTGATATTTTTACTTTGTACTCCGTAGCTCAGTGGTTTGAGCATTCGCCCGGACGGTGAAAGGTCGTGGATTCGAGTCCCATCGGAACTAGTTGTAAGATGGGTCGATTTGTTCTAATACTTAACTAACTAACTAACGATTCATTTTCAATATTTTGTTAGAGAATGCAAAAAAATCAAAAATAATTATGTTTGAGGCGCTTAAAACGATCCTTAAGTTAATCAGTCTTCCACTAGAAAGAAAGAAAAACATTTTTTGGGTCTTTACAACATACTCGGGCGTATATGTAATACATGTCCAATAAATACTCAATACTCAATCATTTATTTCCTGTACATACATATATAAGGTCCTTCTTAAATAGTGCACATAATTTTAAGGGGTCAATGTACTCACGCATACAAACAACTTTTACTATGGTACCAACATTGAAATCGCGAAAAAAAATCTGCTGTTCTATACATTTTGATCTATTCGATTTAAAGTTTTCTATGGAACAGCTGATTTTTTTTTCGCGTTTTCAATGTTGGTACCATAGTAAAAGTTGTTTGTATGCGTGAGTACATTGACCCCTTAAAATTATGTGCACTATTTAGGAAGGACCTTATATAAGGAGGTAAAAGCTTATTATCTCAAGATCATTATGGACCCATGCAATTTGAAAAAAATGAAAGTGGATAGCCTTTATTGGTTATTTTTAGCATAAAGGAAAATACAAATCTGGGGCAACAACTATACTTACTAATTATAAATAAAATGACCAATTTGGCTTCGATCATATATAAACCCTAGATACAGAATTCCATACTAAATGCGCTTTATAAAGCGATTCCAACACCGCTGTCATTAGTAGTTATACTTATAGATATTTAAATTCCGAATACTGCTGTCACCACATTTGATATTCGACCCTAAGCAACAGTAATTGGATTTAAATTCGGTCGGCATGGTAGTACTTACGATCTTATTACATGGAAAGCTCAGATGGTCGGCAAACGCTAGAACAGCGAATCGTATTTCGTCATGTCATCTCTGTTTTACTTACGCAAATAGAAGAAACGGTTGCGCGGCAAGGAATATTGCAATATTTTAGTATAAATAATGAAATTATGATAGTTTCAGTACATGTTTGACTTTAAATTAATTGTGCAATTATAATTACGTTCAATACTGACTGAAAATATGATATTACATCTCTTTTTTTCCTTTTTTCGAATTGTTTTTGCGCATATGCTCAGCACATTTAGGCGTTTTTTCGCCGGGCGGTCAACTGACTACTGAGAGCGATCTAATGCTCCCTTTCGAATGGAGCATTCGTTGGCGGCTTCACTTTCTGTGCGTTTACGCTATATCTAGGGTTTATATGATCGAAGCAATTTGGTCACCACTCAGTAACACTGTGACCCAGAAAGGTCGCAGCACTGGTCTTCCGTAGCGCCAACAGCGTGTGCAAGTGACAAAGTTTGCAACACGTGCATAACATATTATAGTGTTCATTGTTTGGTGGAACAACTCCTCAAAAGTCCAACTCATATCGCAAGTACCTGGTTGTCCTGCCGCGGCGTCGACGCGGCGTCGGCCGCTGGTTCCGCCGGCTCGGAGCTGTCGCTGCCCTGACGTGGGTTAGTTCACAATACGAGTTAGTGCGAGTTCACAATATGTAAAGTCTGTTCGCCGAGAGATGATAAAGTCACGGTCTCCTAACTCATTATTAATTGCGGCCCGTTAATCTATTCTAATATTCTTAAGAGGAAAGATTTGATTTTGTGTTTGTTTGTTTGTTTGTAATGGATAAACTCAAAACTACTGGACAGGGGGCCAATTCTGGCGCCTTTGATATGATATCGAATTAGATATAGTCCGCGCCACATAACTTGGCATTTGTCAGAGGGCGCTGATCATCGTGGTTGGTCGGAAAATAAGCCTTATTCCCATGACATAATTTTAGTTCCAGATATTGACACTCGCCAAGTTATATGGCGCGTACTGTCAAAATAAAATGGCGGATGTCAATTGAAACAGAATTTTCGTAGAAACACTATAGAAATGTCTATGCCCAGCGCTCGACTTGCATCGAGTGGTAAATGTCATCCGATACAATATCGCGCGTAAATTTGTATTTTTAAACATTTTTGTGACATTTTTAGTATCAGATAACTCTGCGCGCGACTGGGACGTTTTTGGCGCTAGTTACAGTACATTTTTTTGTCCAAAAACTTATGGAAAAGATTAGTATTAGAATTTGACCTTTGTCGAGTTAAATATAATATACCAATACATTTGAGAATCGCCCCCCTGATTCGAAAAATTCTTCCACCACTAGAAAGCCACATTCTTCCCGAGTGACAGTGACAGTTTGCTATAATTAAGCGACAGTAACGCTGTTTAGAGCCGTATCTTAATATTTATCAAATCTCGGCGAACAGACTGTAGTTAGTTTGAACACACGACATATATATATAGGTAGGCATAGAACTGACGTATAGAGCGAGAAAAAAAATACTTGGTATTTTCGCAATCGAGGATTAATTTTCTACGTCTAGAGAAGTGTTTGAGGACGGATGGACGGTTATAGATGAGCTATGTCAGCTTAGAGACCAAAGAAACAGATTCTAACCGTGAAACTTGGTATTCATCCTAAATACGCATTATTTTTTAACCTAAATGTGTTAAGAGGAGGAATATAAAAGATCGAAGGTGTATGAGAATGAAGAAGAAGTTGTGTTAGGAATGTCAGGATTGATTGTAACAAGATGAAAAATGAAATCTATGACCATCCCTACCGAGAGAAATGCATTATTATTTGTGTATTTGTGATTTTGTGAAATAAAATTAAGAGATTGATGACAACATTCAATACGTTAGTTCTATGCGAATAACGAAAAGTTATACCATATCGAAATATAACTAACTAGCGGCCGCCCGCGGTTTCACCCGCGTGGTTCCCGTTCCCGTGGGAATATCGGGATAAAAAGTACATATAAACCTTCCTCTTGAATCACTCTATCTATTAAAAAAAACGCATCAAAATCCGTTGCGTAGTTTCAAAGATTTAAGCATACAAAGGGACATAGGGAAAGAGAAAGCGACTTTGTTTTATACTATGTAGTGATAGTGAGCTAACTAATATCGTTTGACACAATGTAACGTGAAATGCCGACATTCGGCTAGACACACACTATACAGGCTTAATTTTTGAACACCATCCAAATTTTTAGCTCGTCTCAGCATCGATAAGTGAACAACTTTCTTCTAGAAACATGGGTCGAAATACGACAAAAATTTTTGGACTTCCCATACTAAATCGATCGCGTGATCAGTCTGATTTGTATGAAGAGTCGGAATTTTTTTGTCATATTTCGACCCATGTTTCTTGGAGAAAGTTGTTCACTTACAGATTCTGAGACGAGCTTAAAAATTTGGATGGTGTTCAAAAATTTACCCTGTATAATGTGTATAATCTATATTGAATAGTATAGATTGGTAGTCTGACATAACGACTAGTAACCAGAGTTGTCTGACTTTTAGTAATACCACGATATGGTTTTACACTGAAAAGAATTCAGGCAAATATGGTTAATCACTGAATAAAAACATGAATAAATTTTAACACTTAAATAATATTTAGATATAACTTAGCCAAACTTATAAATTTTATAAAAAAAGATGCAGTTAGTATCAAGTGTAATGTAAAATGATTAAAAATTATATAAATTTAGATATGATGAACGGATAAACGTATAAGTTTGTCAAAAATTATAATTTAAATATGCTAATTAGTCAAATAATATGAAAAATAACTGTATAAAGATGAAAAACACCAAAAACAATTGAACACTTTGTTCGGAATTGCAGTTTTTTCGCCAAGTAGAAGGACATTTCAGAAAACACCGAAATTGATGCTGATCTTGATAATATTTTAATGAATTAATGATAGATGATGTATATTATCATTAAAATCCATTGTTGGACAAAGGCGTGTATGCAAGTTCAATGAAATGCGTAATATAATGAAACATAGAAATACGCACAGTAAAACACGCAAATCTAAAAACGCTCTTACACATGCCAATCAGTTAAACAAAAAAAAGTTACAAAAAGCCTCGTTTCCATGGCAACATTTGACGCGCAACACATGTCGCTCACATCGTGCGACGTTGCCGTATATGACTTGCCAAAACAAAATATCAGCTGACACCAAGGAGTTACTAAAAGGAAACTGGAGTCTTCAGCCTGAATAAAAAAGTGTACCCAGCAAATTTGGCATTTAACTATGTAGTGGCTGTGCCTGTCTGTTGTCTCATATAACCCTACGTTTTGTTTCAAAGAGTAGGTGAGACGGAAGACAGCCACAGTCTACAAAAAAGTGTTAGTATTACTCTCTCCAGTTTCCTTGGTTAAATCTCCTTGGCTGGCACCGTCGCGCGGCGTTGTGCAACTTTGCCGAACATGTTGAGCATTAAATGTTGCCCAATAAAGACAAGGCTCAATAAAAAAAATAATTTCATACCTGGTCAACGCGGGGCGGGGGGCGGGGGTAGTAGGGCTCCGTCTCTCGCTCGGGACTCGACTCGCAAGACCGCTGCCGACGGTACTGCCCGTATTCCTGTCAAACGACCATTGTGGTGCTTGAATAAGATATAAATTATCTCTTAGAGCGAACGCGCACTTGTGATTTTTAATCGGGCGATAGTTTGTTCGTTCTCGGATTCAGTATAGAGTTATATGGCAGTGCGCGCACTGACGATTAAACTATCGACCGATCAAACTATCGAAAATTATTGGCCGATAGTTGTACGTAGGGCATGCAACCGGGTTTTCCCGGTTCTCGAAAAACCGGGATAACCCGGGTATTTGGAAGTTCGGCTAGAACCGGTTTTAAGAAATGGGAACCGGGTTTAACCGGGTTTTATGTGATAAGAAATGGGACGTGATAATATTTCAGTTCCAGATAAAACATGACTAATTAAGCATAATATTTAGTCATTAAAAAACCTTAAAACATATATTAGAGGAAGCATAGCTTAATAGCTAGCACTATATTAATTTTCACTAATAATAAAACCATTAATTAAAATTACACTTACAGAGCGATACTCACTCCAACCAAATCACATATCTATTACATCTATTACAAATAAATAAAATTGGAGTGTCTGTTTCTAACATTAAAATAACCGCTTTTTACTACATGCATATGATTATAAATACGGTACATATACCAAAATGACATGTTTTACAATTTTTATCTGTCTGTATATCTGTCTGTCTGTTTGTTCCGGATAATCTCTGAAACAGCTCAACCGATTTTAACGGGACTTTCACTGGCAGGTAGCTGATGTAATAAATAAGGAGTAGCTTAGGCTACTTTTTATCCTGGAAAAATATCACATTCCCGCGGGATAACGTCGTGTAGTCCACGCGGGCGAAGCCGCGGGCGGAAAGCTAGTTTGATAATAAAATGACTATTGATAAAAACATTGGTAGCCTTTGCAGTTGAGATATATCTGCTAGTTATGTATGGATGGTGGTGTCATCTGCATACCCGAAAGTATTATTCACCAGCAGGTCATTAATATGCAGAAGGAACAGTGTCGCAAGCAAGACAGATCTTTGCGGAACACCTTCATCAATGGCTTGTGGGTCGGATGATTGACCGTCCACCACAACTCGGATTCGGCGATTATGGAGGGAGTCGGCAATCCAAGTGCGAAGGCTATCAGCGATACCGTATGAGGGAAGCTTACTTATAAGGCTGCCAGACCTTACCAAAGGCTTTGGATATGTCGAGCGATACGGCAAGGGATACGCCATGTTTCTCCATCGCTTCACTCCAAAGATGGGTGGCATACACAAAAAGATCTCCAGTAGACCGACCACGGCGAAAACCAAAATTTGCGGTCTTTGAGGAGGTCGGTTTCTTCGAGGAGACGGCCCAAGAGACACGGCCCACAGAGTACGGTTGTGACTGAAATTGGCCTGTATTTAAAAGGGTCGGCACAGCTGCCCTTTTTGTGCACATGCAAGCTTTCACGTTTTGCAAGTTTCCACGATTGGGGTACTAGTCCAGTCTCAAGTTAGAGGCGGTACAGGCGAGATAACACAGGAGCCAGTTCAGGTGCACAATTGCGCAGAACAATTGCTGGGATACCATCGGGACCACTAGGTATAGCTTTGATGGCATCTAGAGTACGGAGAGCTTTGAGTACCTCTTTGTTGCGTACCTATCTGTATATCTCTTCTATGGACGAGGACTCATAGGTGAACTTTGTTACCGACATCAAGGAGAGACACACAAGTTTGTTTTCTCAGTCGCAGTATGAGCAAGCGATCTATCAGGCTTCAGCAGTGGGGGAAAAGAAGGGCGACAGAATCTAATTCGGCAGCTTTGGCTAGAAACCAAGAAAAACTCTCTACTTCCAGATGGATGGCAAGTAAGTTTATTAGCTTCAATCGGCCGATGTGGTCAAAACGTGCCCTGCGCAACATTTGTTTACTAGACTTGGCGACTTGGTTATATAAGCTTTCTTCAGAGTGTGAGTTTCCTGCGATTTGCGCGCTTGAGCATCAGCCCAAGCTAAAAAGCTAAATCCTTCTGCACTTCGGCGCTACGACAGTCAGCATTGAACCAGGGGCTAGGGTTACCGCTCGAGGGAACATCGGAGTATGTGGTGTAATATTTCATACCCCGAAGTATGATCTCGGTGACAGCGTCAGCGCATTTCGACGGTTCCTCTGAAGAAAAGCAGCATTGCCACCAAGGAAAAGATGCAAAGAACTGACGCATCATCACGTATTCACGTCATTCCAATCTGCCGAATTCCCTCTAATGTATTTTAATTTGAGAAGTTTATAAATTTAGATAATAAAAAAACTTCTTACAACTGAAAAAAACCCGGGTAGTACCCGGGTACCCGGTTCTGACTTGGCTAAAACCCGGGTTTTAAAAATAAGGAACCAGAACCGGTTTTGCATGCCCTAGTTGTACGATCAAAGTATCGCACAACTATCGGCCGGGCGGTAATATGCATGAAGGACTATGTGAGCGCGCGCACTGCATTCAACTAAACTATCGTCCAACTATCGGTAGACTGCGCATTCAGTATCGAACTATCGAAAATGACTGGCCAATAGTTGTACAACTATCGGACAACTATCGCACAACTATCGGCCTGTGCATGAAAGACTATGTAGGCGCGCGCCCGGATTCAACTAAACTATCGACCAACTATCGGTCGACTAAAAATCACAAGTGCGCGCAGGCTCTCAAAACCAAACTATCGGCTGACAGTTTGATCACGATCGTCTTACGATTCCGACTAAACTATCGCCCGATTAAAAATCACAAGTGCGCCTAATATTATAAATGTGAAAGTGTGTTTGTTTGTTTGTTTATTTGTTTGTTTGTTTGTTTGTCCGTCTTTCACGTCAAAACGGAGCAACGGATCGACGAGATTTTCGGTAAGGAGATAATTTGAGAGCTGGAGAGTAACATAGGCTACTTTTTATCCAGGAAAATTATAAAATAATAATGGTAATTTTGTATAGAAAACCGTTTAGCTGTCATACTTCACACAACTCTCATTTCTTAGCAGCTTCCAAAGAGAAGGTATGTCAAAGAGTATGTAATCACTGACATTTTTGCCGCTTAGGATTTTTTTTTAATAAGTGACATTGTGTCAGGCATTTGATACGAAGTTCGTGTCCAATAACATTTATATGGCAAAACAACGTTTGCCGGGTCAGCTAGTAAGATATAAATTATCTCCTACTAGCTGACCCGGCAAACGTTGTTTTGCCATATTAATTATAGTGGACCCGGTAAACTTCGTATCACCAACATCTATTATAGATAGACAGATGAAAATAAATGATCGCGAAGAAGTTTTATACACTCCCTGCAACAAATGTCACTTATTAAAAAGTAGGTAATCCAAAGCGCCTAAAACGTCAGTGATTACAATACTCTTTGTCATACCTCTTTGGAAGCGGCTATGGAAGAAATGACAGTTTTGTATAGTACGACAGTTTATCGATTTTCTATACAAAATAATCATTTTTATTTTATAATTTTCCGGAATAAAAAGTAGCCTATATTACTCTCCAGCTCCCAAACTATCCCCATACCAAAAATCGAGTCGATCCGTTGCTCCGTTTTGACGTGAAAGACGGACAAACAAACAAACAAACAAACAAACAAACAAACAAACAAACAAACACACTTTCACATTTATAATATTAGTATGGATAGTATGGATTAAGGCGCTACTCGGAAAAAGTATGGACTCTTTGATTTAAAACTATAGGACGGTTACAGTTGTTACAAATCTGGTAATAAGATATATATTTCTTCATACCTTTATCTAAAATCGTATAGTTTCAAAAACACGATTTTATGATTTTGTCTCGACACTTTTTCTTTTCGAAATATTTGAATTTTTTGAATTTTAAAAATAAATATTTAGGATCGTATCTAAGAAGCATTTTTTAAAAATCGCTGTAGTTTTTGAATACGAAGTGATTTTGTGTTTTTTTTGCCTAATCTGCAAAATCGGTCTCGCTCCCGCGCGCGTCGTTCTCTCATTGCTATCTCGCTTCAGCATAATTTTTCCGAGTATCGTCCTTATCTCGGGATAGGGGGGATCCCTTCTTTGAGGTGTCTCTGGTTGGTTTAAAACCAATGTCTAATGCTGTTTTTCTTGGGTTTTATCCTAATATCATAAGAAAGAAAGTTTTGCTTTGCACTAATATCATTTGAGCCATGCTTAATTTTACAGACTGTATTTACAAGGAAACGCATTCACCTCACCATAATGATAAGGTCTATGTATGGACACAGATTACTTAATAGTTACTATGTAACAGATAGTTCACTCCGCTAAGTCATTTAAATAAATAGCAACTCTAACTATAACGCAATAAAGTAGAATTCAGCTTGTACGGCGCAGGCAAATTACGAACGGCCACTCGTTGTCGTTGCATCTCTTTCTATCGCATATATTCTAGCTCTATTGCGGACCTAATTTCTATGGATTTACAACGCCGGCGTGGCCGCCGGGTTTTCGAGCCGACACGGGGAGTGAAATAGGCCTGCCGGCCTAGCATGAGCGGCTTATAACGCGCGATATGATATGGTACGGCAAGTTGTCTTGCTTACCCCACTAAGGTGTAAGCAAGACGGCATGCCGTACCATATCATATCGCGCGTTATAAGCCGCTCATGCTAGACCGGCTGGTATGGATATGAAAATGAAAATGAAAATGAAAAACATTTTATTGGTTAATTTAGCAGCATTATACAAATCTGAGGCAACAGCTGATACAAGTTTTAAATAAAATAACCAATTTGGTCACCACTCAGTAACACTGTGACCCAGAAAGGTCGCAGCACTGGTCTTCCGTGGCGCCAACAGAGTGTGTAAGTAAGTGACAAGGTTTGCATATGGAGCATAGGCAATGATGAATGAAGGACCTTGATATCTTTCATCAGAGCTTGAAATCAGTTCTAAATAGTATCAAGTCTTCAGAAGATTTTGACCTGATTCTTTTTAAAAAGCTCTAACTTTTTGAATTTGTATTTTTTTTTGTAAGTACCTATTTAAATTTGTTGTTTTTCAGTGGCAATCTAAGTTAATATAGTAACACAAAAACTGTTGTAACAGACTAAAATAAAGCCTAATTTGAATGTTGTGCGCGGTTGTTATCGAAATGCGAATTTTATATTTTGCAACAGCTAAGATTATTTAATTGAATGTATGATTTTTGTTTTGTTACCGTGCCAAAGTAAATAAAATAAAATAAAAATAAAATAAATGAAGCACTGATTCGATTATTCTCAACACATTATCTTTACTAATATTATAAAGAGGAGAGGAAAGATTTGTTTGTTTGCAGCGAATAGGCTCCGAAACTACTGGACCGATTTAGAAAATTCTTTGACCATTAGAAAGCTACATTCTTCCCGAGTGACATAGGCTATATTTTATCCCGATACTTTCACGGGAACGGGTACCTACCGGGTAAAACCGCGAGGATCCGCTAGTATATTATCTTTACTAATATTATAAAGAGGAGAGGAAAGATTTGTTTGTTTGCAGCGAATAGGCTCCGAAACTACTGGACCGATTTAGAAAATTCTTTGACCATTAGAAAGCTACATTCTTCCCGAGTGACATAGGCTATATTTTATCCCGATACTTTCACGGGAACGGGTACCTACCGGGTAAAACCGCGAGGATCCGCTAGTATATTATATTAACATACCTGCTGTGGGTATCCTTCATCGTCCGAATCAGGTATGTGTTGACCGCGACGCACAGCTTCTTGTACCTGATAATAAATAATAATTATTTTTTAATTTCAAAGACACAACTACAGCACTAGTAAGTTCTTCTTTGGATCTGTCTTGTTAGCATAAACTTTCTCCTTTCTCAGCACTTATGAATAGGAATACTTTGTTGTAAACACTTATACAGGGTGTTAGGGGCACCGTTGCAAAAACTTTAACCATGTCTTCAGGCCATCATGCTGAACAACGCACAGTAAGAATTTTTTGTCGGAAATGAAAAAAATATTTCGACTCTCTTAAAGTTTTTGGAACGGTGTCCCTAACACACTGTATAATAAAGTGGTAAAATTTGGATGTAATTAGGTAATCAACTAATCACAGAAACTACAGTACGGATTTTGAAATTTCATTCCTCTGTAGAAAGTTACATACTTTTATCCCGATATTCCTATGGGACGGGTACCACGCGGATAACAAAAAGCGATAAATCTATTCTTTGGCATCAGGAGCAGTGCGACGCGAGCAGTGCGACGCATTGCTCCTGATGTATTCGGAAACTTAACAAGCGAACAAAGAGAATCTTCTGTTTCATTTTATATCAAACGGTTCAATTTTTACAAAATCTTACCTCTTCAGGATGGACGGGAACATTATCTAGTTTTTCCAGATTTGGTAGATTCTTGAGGACTGTCATTCTGTACCTGAAAATGTAAAAAATTACATAAAGAATTACTGTAATGGTGCGAGATCTCTTCCTTTTTGGATTGTTAGTTAGGACGCTTATGACATTATGTCTCTGGTGAGAAAATTTTAATTGGGTATGGGATGAAATCAAATCCTTAAGACATCGGTTACACGCTAATTCTGGCGTCAGTTCAGTCTCCTGTAAGTTTTCTGATATTCGAAACGGACTGACGAATACTATTAAAAATAATTTTCATCAGTCTAGACCATCAGTCTGTCAGTCTGAATGGTTACACGATAATTCTCTCGTCATTCTGACCAGAATGATGGACTGAACTGACGCCAGAATTAGCGTGTAACCGATGTCTTACGGATTCTCGTCGAAAGTTTTTTATCTAGACCATTGTATGTTGTATTGTCTGTACCACAGAACACTCGCCATTCGAGGAAGCAAGAGGGGGGAGCAAACGGAGAAAGCAAAGGGTTATTTTTTTGCTCAAAACAGTAAACCCTCCCTAAATACCAGCAGTCTGACTTCGTGAAGATCCCGGTCTTCATCCAGATTTGGTATCCAGGTTTATATAAGCATGCCAAAGATCAACTCGCTCACACTTTGGTTTATCTATACCTTGAGAATTGTATACTTACTCTGGGTGCTGCGTGCAAGGGTTCTAGTATAACCACAGACTAGTGAGGTCTAGCATGCGCTTAGATGTCTGATTTTGTTAAGGTCCCGGATTTCACCAAATCTTTAGGTCTGGTATAATAATATGTATGCCACAGATACTCACATTTACACTTTTGACGCCTTTGCTTTATGAATTGATCGCTCATCAATCATATACGAGGTATTGACGTGAAATGAACAGAATATGCGCGTGCCACCTAATCAGCCTACTCAGCCTACTGGTAAATCCACCACTGCTCACATTTAGGTTTACACTTCACTTATAGTTGTGAAAAACGAAATATATGTAGCTTACTTCCGCAAAAACACAATATGCAAGATGCACCGCCCGCCCGCTCGCAAAAAATTGCACATGCACATCACGAAAATACCAGTGCATAATACTTGCATTTAGCAAGACAGCAATACACCTTGCACCTTCACTGATAAGCCTACTCTACACGTGTTTCGCCCCAAACAAAGAAGGAAGTAAGCTACATATATTTCGTTTTTCACAGTGGTTTGACTTCCGCCAAGTGACGCCTGATTCAATCAAATACTTCACTTATAGCATTGTAAACTTACTCTGGGTGCTGCGTGCAAGGGTTCTCGTCCAACCACAGACTAGTGAGATCTGGTAGACGCCTTAGATGTCTGATTTCGTTCAGGTCTCTTATTTCGTTCTTCCGCACGTACAGTTCCCGAAGACGTCTGCAGCCCGCGAAGTCGCCGAGCGTACGGATTTTGTTTATACTGGAAAAGAAGTTAAAAGAAATAAAAATCAAAGAAATTTACATTGAATCATCATCATCATCATCATGTCAGCCGAACGACGCCCACTGCTGGGCATAGGCCTCCCCAAGGATCTCCACAACGATCGGTCCTGCGCGCTGAATGATCTTAAATAAATAAATATTAGACACCATCACATACATTGTTCCAATATCAAGGATACTACTTGTACTATTATTAATTATGTGCCAAGGTATAGTAGCTTAAGCACTAGTATTATGGAAATTGGAAACAACGACGGGTATTACCACATACACCCAGACCTATTTCCTCGGGTCTGGTCTGGGTGTATGTGGTAATACCCGACGTTGTTCGTTTTCAACATTTACCCGACCGGGGATCGAACCTCTAGAGATAGCGGCACCTTGAAACCGGTGCGTACAACACTTGGCCACGGAATAAATAATAGTGAACAGAATAAATAATAGTTACTAGTATCAGAAACAGAACCTGCACTCTGCGAGACCATTTAAACAAACAGCAACTCTAACTTCAACACGATAAAGTAGAATTCAGCTTGCACGGCTCTAATTACGAACGCCTAGACGTTGCATCTCTTTCTATCGCATATATTCTATCGCGCTCGGGCAGGCGGCCCGCTGTAAATTGTATTGAATTGGTATCCCGAGATATACCCGAAGCTTTCTGTAGGCAGGCACTTATCTCGGGTTTTTGAGCGAGTGACGGACGCTTGACTTGGCTACGGAGGTCGTCATCTCTTACTGACGTCATTATCACCACCAGCTATTTTAATATCGTAATACTGAGATACAAGCTTTCCTTATGCATGGATGAGGAGGATCATTATTTAACACGCAATCCGGGCTCAGGTTTGATCAGCTATGGAATTGCGTAAAGTCAATCGTATTCATTTGACAGTTCATATTGTATCATAATAAATGTCATTCCATACAAATTGCAGCCGATTGAATACGGTATGAACTGTCAAATTAATACGATTACCTTACGCAATTGCACCCCTGATCATGAAATTGATCTGACATCGCATGTTATGAAATATTTATTAGTCTAGGGTGTCAGGAGTGATTTTAATGTAAAACGAAGGGCATCATCATAATGTCAGCCGATTGCTCAGCAGAGGGCGTCGTTCGGCTGACAGCCTCCCCTAAGGATCTCCACAACGAGGACGAATCCGAATCCCTTTGATATTTGCTCATTGATGCGAATCAGGGGGCTGGTAAGGACAGCCCAGGTCTAGAGTGTCTGAAATGATTGTAGAATCAAGGGCAAATACTAGTAATTAAAAAGCCTCATCAAGCCAATATTCAACACATCGAAGTTCAAACCGCTAACGTCCGCTTGCGTTGCGTCACACGCCGGCGATTGGTCAATACCCACCGCGCCACGCTCTGATTGGCCGGCCTTGCCACTGGAGGTTCGCAAATCGCGGAACTAACGTACTACGGGCAATTCCGATTGTTGTAGACAAAGAATGCACACTTTCCAAAATTTGCGTAGTATTTTTAAGCAATTTGATTTTCACTTTAACTAACACACTTGGTTGAGTAATAATTTGAGTACGTGCTTAAAATAACGCTAATGGATTCAAATTGGTTGAGGCAATTTTAGAAAATCCCATTAAACGATCTCCTATTACTTCATCATCTCTTCATTCACCTTATATGTTCCTACTGCTGGGTCAGAGCAGAGGCCTTCAAGGAGATTAATACTTTGAACTAACCCTTAGCACTAATCACTTGCGTGCCTAGGACTTGAGACAGGGGCAACCGCAAAACTACAAGCTGTAAGTACTTATTTGTAAAGTTGCAGTCAAAACAAGAAACTGGTCAGAACCACTTTTGACTGAAATATCATTCAAAACTCTAATGGTTAAGTGCACGATCTTCGAAATTATCGAAATCAACCCATTTTTGATTCAAAAGTAAACTATTAAATATTATTTATTTTGAGCAGATAAAAATATATGTTTAAGCGTCATAAACGATCTTGATTATTTTTAACCGACTTCAAAAAAAGGCGGAGGTTCTCAGTTCGGTTGAATTTTTTTTTTATTTTTTTTTTTAATGTTTGTTACCTCATAACTTTGTCAATTATAAACCGATTTTAGAAATTCTTTTTTGGTTTGAAAGCATATAGTTACAAATTGGTCCCATTGTTATACGGTCAGGATCTGATGATGGCATCCTGGAGAAATCAAGGGAACTCTTCAAATATTATAGGCACACCTATAGCGATTTTGGTATTTTCTTAAGTAACTCGTGCATTTGCTTTCGGTAAGCACCATTTGGTGAAGAGTAACTGATGATGAAGACCACATATGGCCATCGAAAACATTAATTAAATAGGTACTAAATATGTTACGGGCGCAATACGATTCCTTTAAGGTTCATAAGTAATTTTCAAGTATTTGCGACTGGTAGTCATCATCTCACGATGATGAGCTGGTGATGGAAGGTATAACTCCTCAATAGTTAGGAGTTGGAGGATAATTCTTTAAATATCGTTGATACGTAAATATTTGTAGTTGTTACCTTTCAGGTTATTTAGTTAAGCTGATGATGGAAGGTAAAACTCTTTAACGCTTAGGAGTTAAAGTATGTTTTTAAGTACTACAAGCGCCAATAGAACTTTAGGTTGTATTCTTTCAAGTAATTTAGGTTAGCTGATGTTGGAAGGAAACTGCATAAGTGCTTGTCTGAGTTCTAATTTAGATATGGGCTATAGTCGTTGCACATTGAGCTACCCTTGCTCATTATGCGGTTTCTTATAGTAGATTTCTTACACTAAAAAAGGAAAAATAAACAAAATTTTTCAAAAAAAATTAAACCGCCTTCAAAACAAAACTGCAAACAAAAACTCATTTCCCAAAAACACGTAAAAGAGAAAAATAAATTGAATCATTCAATTCAAAGTACGAAAGTGCGGGACTTTTTCTAATTAATCTTGAACTTACTGATCTGATTGAAGTCGGTGTCAAGCCGAAAGTAACAAGAACGAATACTTAAAATTCAATTTCATTTCATTTCAAAATAGTGAAACAATAATAAACAATATCTCATGCGCAGAGTGGTGTAAATTGTAACCTATCAAATACATATTAATATTAATATCTATTTGGCTTGACACCGACTTCAATCAGATCAGTAAGTTCAAGATTAATTAGAAAAAGTCCCGCACTTTCGTACTTTGAATTGAATGATTCAATTTATTTTTCTCTTTTACGTGTTTTTGGGAAATGAGTTTTTGTTTGCAGTTTTGTTTTGAAGGCGGTTTAATTTTTTTTGAAAAATTTTGTTTTGTGATAAGTATTCGTATCTTCACATTACTATAAAAAAAATTAAAAACAATGAAAATTTTATAAAGTATTTTTATATTTTTTGGTTTTAGGCTTAGATTATTACCACACTTTTATTACCACACTTTTATTAGCTTCACTTGTAACTAAGTCACAATGTAAGAAAATCTTGGAATTCAATTTTAACCTACTTCTAATTGTCGTATTGATTTGAAACTTTGCAAGTCTATATGAATCCGATGACAATACAATAATTTGCTACCATCGAGCTGATCTGATGATGGAGTCAAGAGGTGGGCAACAGAACTCTTCAATGGCTGCTAGGAAACCCCTCGAGTTTAGACTCCTTTCTTTTGTTCTGATGAGACCTATTCGCTACACTTGATGGTGAGGGTCTGATGATGGAGCACGGAGGAATCCAGTGGCACTCTTTTATCACCAATAGGAAACACCTCGAGTTTGGCCTCCGTTGTTTCGTTCTGATGAGACTTATGAGTCGCACTTGGTGGTGAGGGTCTGATGATGGAGCAGGGAGGAAGCCAGTGGCACTCATTAATGACCAATAAGAAACACCTCGAGTTCTGGCTCATTTGTTTCGTTCTGATGAGACATTCACTACACTTGATGGTGAGGGTCTGATGATGGAGCAGGGAGGAATCCAGTGGCACTCTTTTATCACCAATAGGAAACACCTCGAGTTTGGCCTCCGTTGTTTCGTTCTGATGAGACTTATGAGTCGCACTTGGTGGTAAGGGTCTGATGATGGAGCAGGGAGGAAGCCAGTGGCACTCCTTAATGACCAATAGGGAACACCTCGAGTTCTGGCTCATTTGTTTCGTTCTGATGAGACCTATTCGCTACACTTGGTGGTGAGGGTCTGATGATGGAGCAGGAAGGAAGCCAGTGACACTCCTTAATGTCCAATAGGAAACCCATCGAGTTTGGGCTCATTTGTTTCGTTCAGACGAGATCTATTTGCTACACTTGGTGGCGAGGGTCTGATGATGTGATGATGGAGTTGGGAGGAAGCCAGTGGCACTCCTTAATGACCACTACGAAACCTTTTGAGTTTGGGCTCATTTGTTTCGTTCTGATGAGACCTATTCGCTACACTTGGTGGCGAGGGTCTGATGATGGAGCAGGGAGGAAGCCAGTGGCACTCCTAAATGGCCAATAGGAAGCCCTTCGAGTTCTGGCTCATTTGTTTCGTTCTGATGTGACCTATTCGCTACGCTTGGTAGTGAGGGTCTGATGATGGAGCAGGGAGAAAGTCATTGCCACCCCTTAATGACCAATAAGAAACCCCTTGAGATGGGCACATTTGTTTCGTTCTGATGAGACCTTTTCGCTACACTTGGTGGTGAGAGTCTGATGATGGAGCAGGGAGGAAGTCAGTGGCACTCCTTAATGGCCACTAGGAAATCCCTCGAGTTTGGGCTCATTTGTATCGTTCTGATGAGACCTATTTGCCACACTAGGTGGTGAGGGGCCTGATGATGGAGCAGGAAGAAAGTCAGTGGCACTCCTTAATGACCAATAGGAAACCCCTCGAGTTTGGGCTCATTTGTTTCGTTCTGATGAGACCTATTCGCTACACTTGGTGGTGAGGGTCTGATGATGGAGCAGGGAGGAAGTAAGGGTTCGGCTCGCGCATCTGGTAACTAATAGACTCCACTTGAATTTGTTAAACAAATACATACAATCACGCCTTTGAGTTATAATGTTTACGGGGTGGGCAGACACATGAATGGACTGTGAAATCGATTACCATCCATCCATAGCTTGCCATTCATTAAACTAAAAGTAAAAAATAAATATGTAGTTTAAAAAACTATAAAACACACTTTTATAGGAACAGACTAAAAAGTACAAAATAACCGACTATTCAGTAACTGAAATTAAAAAGCGTGGTGCGCAAAGCATGCATTCAAGTACTTAATATTGACAACGCGCACCACGCTTTTTAATTTCAGTTACTGAGTAGTCGGTTATTTTGTACTTTTTAGTCTGTTCCTATAAAAGTGTGTTTTATAGTTTTTTAAACTACATATTTTTAGCTTCACTTGTAACTAAGTCACAATGTAAGAAAATCTTGGAATTAAATTTTAACCTACTTCTAATTGTCGTATTGATTTGAAACTTTGCAAGTCTATATGAATCCGATGACAATACAATAATTTGCTACCATCGAGCTGATCTGATGATGGAGTCAAGAGGTGGGCAATAGAACTCTTCAATGGCTGCTAGGAAACCCCTCGAGTTTAGGCTCATTTGTTTTGTTCTGATGAGACCTATTCGCTACACTTAATGGTGAGGGTCTGATGATGGAGCAGGGAGGAAGCCAGTGGCACTTCTTAATGACCACTAGGAAACCTCTTGAGTTTAGGCTCCGTTGTTTCGTTCTGACGAGACTTATGAGCTGCACTTGGTGGTGAGGGTCTGATGATGGAGCAGGGAGCAAGCCAGTGGCACTCCTTAATGACCAATAGGAAACACCTCGAGTTCTGGCTCATTTGTTTCGTTCTGATGAGACCTATTCGCTACACTTGGTGGTGAGGGTCTGATGATGGAGCAGGAAAGAAGTCAGTGGCACTCCTTAATGACCACTACGAAACCCCTTGAGTTTGGGCTCATTTGTTTCGTTCTGATGAGACCTATTCGCTACACTTGGTGGTCAGGGTCTGATGATGGAGCAGGGAGGAAGTAAGGGTTCGGCTCGCGCATCTGGTAACTAATAGACTCCACTTGAATTTGTAAAACTAAATACATACAAGGCCTATGCCCAGCAGTGGGCGTCGTTCGGCTGACATGATGAAATACATACAATCACGCCTTTGAGTTATAATGTTGACGGGATGGGCAGACACATGAATGGACTGTGAAATCGATTACCATCCCCATCCATAGCTTGCCATTTGTTAAACTAAAAAGTAAAAAATATATATGTAGTTTAAAAAACTATAAAAACACACTTTTAGAGGAACAGACTAAAAGTACAAAATAACCGTCTATTCAGTAACTTAAATTAAAAAGCGTGGTGCGCCCTTTGCAAAGCATGCATACAAGTACTTAATATTGACAACGCGCACCACGCTTTTTAATTTCAGTTACTGAATAGACGGTTATTTTGTACTTTTAGTCTGTTCCTCTAAAAGTGTGTTTTTATAGTTTTTTAAACTACATATATTAATCTTTAATTTCACGCATAATATATAGAAAAATAGGTACTTACTTACAAGTTTGTATTAAGGGTTTACATTGATATTTAAGTCAAAAGTGGTTTTTGTTGGGGCAGTATGCAGTGCTCCAACGTGTACTGAATAAAAATAGATTTAGCAAAAAGTCGTTTATTTTATTTGTAATGTTTACATGATGAAAGCATGGATGAAAGTCAATTTTGAAACAATGACAAACGCGTTCTATAATATTACTGTGCCAGTCTTATTTTATATACATATTATTAGATGATTCTTTCAATAAAGTCCAATGCTGTTGGCTGTGATGATGTAAGTCGACTCATGATCATACTTTTACTAGATTGTTTACTTCCTATCCTAACTTACATTATCAATTACTCCCTATTATCGGGTACCTTTCCCAACCTCTGGCGTAAAGCAATTGCTATTCCTCTCCCAAAAACCCAAAATCCTAAATCCCTCAATCAGTACAGACCAATCTCAATCCTTCCTTTCCTATCCAAGATCCTAGAAGCAGCTGTCCACAAACAGTTCTCGTCTTTTATCCTGTCCAACAACCTTCTCAGCCCCTACCAGTCTGGTTTTAGACCTGGACACAGTACCACCACAGCTCTTATTAAAGTGTTGGAAGATATCCGAGACGGTTTTGAGAGTTCAAGACTGACCGTATTGGTTTTAATTGATTTTTCGAATGCTTTTAACACAGTCGATCATGAGATACTGCTTGCCATGCTTTCTAAATTATGTATTTCTTCTGCTGTTCTATCTTGGTTCTCCTCTTATCTTCGCGGACGCCAGCAAGCCGTTCGCGTTGATCGGACACTGTCCGACTGGTGCGACTTAGAGGCTGGTGTTCCGCAAGGCGGTATTCTCTCTCCTCTTCTCTTTTCATTGTTCATCAATTCTCTCACAGTCTCTTTGGCCTCTTCTTTCCATCTGTATGCCGACGACCTGCAACTTTACGCACAGCATGAATCACACAATTTTAATGATGCAGTTGCATTAGTCAACAGTGACCTTGAATGGATTTCCCAGTGGTCGTCTAACTATGGTATTGCCGTCAACACTAATAAATGCCAGGCTATTATTGTTGGTAGTTCTCGACGGCTGTCACGCCTTAATATGAACGATGTAATGCCTCTGAAGTATAACGGTGACGTAATACCATACTCCCATCATGTGAAGGACCTCGGTTTAACTATCGACTCTTGTCTGTCCTGGACAGATCATATAGACAATGTCTGCATGAAGGCAACCAATTCTCTCTGGTCTCTGTATAGGTTTAAGTTTTTTCTCCCGTCTAGTACCAAGATTACGCTTATACAGGCTCTTGTTCTCCCTATCATTGACTACGCTGATATTTGCAGCTCTGATCTCAATGAGAACCTCCTCAGTAAGTTGGATCGACTCCTAAACAATTGCATACGTTTCATATATGGACTACGTAAATACGACCATATTTCCCACTACCGTCAGCAACTCAAATGGCTTCCTATCCGTGAGCGTAGGAACCTTAGAATCGTGTGTACTCTCTTCAACCTTTTATTCGATCCGCTTACCCCAGACTATTTGAAATCCAGGTTTCAGTTTCTGGGTGACTCCCATCAAAGAGAACTTCGCTCCAGCAGCAATTTTCTATTGAAAACTCCCTCCCATTCTACTGGCTTCGTCTCCCACTCGTTCTCCATTACAGCAGTACGACTCTGGAACTCCTTGCCTCTGAACATCCGTAGTGCCCCCAGTAAGTGCGTTTTCAAGAGATTGGTTCGAGAGCATTACTTGAATTCGTTACTCTAGGTCCATCGTATCTGACCTTTTTATTATATGTTGTTTTTATTATTTTATCAGTACTAAGTATATATCATTTAATTGTATGATAGGATATTATGTATGTATGTATATGTTATATTTATCTTAATATGTATCTAGGTATATTATTATCATATATATTAGTATTATGTAAATATCTGAGTTTTTATTTTAACTGTAAGTAAGTATATGAATTTTATTCAATAAGTATCCCATTTTTTTTTTTTTTATTTTCTTTTGTTACCGCCATGACTTCTCCTTTACATTCTTTCCGGTTGACTGGTAGAGAATGCCTAAGGGCATTAAGTCCGCCATTTGCTGTATGTGCTGTATGTGCAATAAAGAATTAATAAATAAATAAATAAACCTATTTCGACAGTTTTGGCCGCTTATGAGTTTTGACTGTAACATAGGAAGGATACAAGAACAAATAAACTTTTCATAGTTACAATTACAATTACTTTAGACAATAGGGTGAAAGAGACTTATTGTTGATAGAACAATAGGCTGACAGATAACGCTATTGGACTTGACTAATACCATTGAGAGGAACCCGTGACGCAGTGGTTAGCGCGCTCGGCCTGCGATCGTTGAGGTTAAGCAACTTTCGCAATGGTCGGTCAAGGGATGGGTGACCAAAAACTTTTCCTCTCGAGCTCCTACGTGCTTCGGAAGGCACGTTAAGCCGTAGGTGCCGGCTGCGTTTGCAGTCGTTATATGTTTTTGCGGAAGTAAGCGTATACCTCTTTTTCACAATGTCAAATTGTATGCAACATAATATCTTACCCCTACCTCACTTGGCGGCGTCTTGCTTACAAAGCCAAGCCGCCAAAAGTCACGTATAATATGCTGCTGGCGACTCTGCCATGGCATGCCAATGAGAAAGATGGGTGTAAAAAATACCACCTCAATCCCTACTAGTCACTATTAAAGCCCCAGTACAGGATGGCCGATCATGGTCGGCGACCATGAACAATACATCGTACATTGACACTTTTGAACGAACAAGTTTAAAAAGGTTCTTTCAAAAGTGTCAATGTACGATGTATTGGTCATGGTCGCCGACCATGATCGGCCATCCTGTTCTGGGGGCTTTATAAATGCGAACGTAACTCTGGCTGCTACGCTTACACATCTAAGCTTCTCAACAGATTTGGATGAAATTCGGTACAGATATAGAGTTGACTTTGGGAAAGGACATAGGCTAATTTATATCCCGGAAAAACAACATACTTAATCGGGATAAAACGACGTATAGTCCACGCGGGCGCAGCGGCGGGCTAGGTAAACAGTAACGAGAAGCAACGGTAACCCGTGTCCGTAGTGTCCCATTCGTTTAATTAATGAGTTCGGTAGAATGTAATGGGTACTAATCACTACTTATTGTCCCCACCAGTGGTCGTGGTCGTGGTGTATGCAACGCGTGACCACATGTGGATAATAATGGTGCGTGCACGCATAGGGTTACGAGGCAGTTATACGCAGAAGGTAGGAAATGTAGTATACACCACAATGTTCCAGCTAGTCGATGTAGGTAAGTGTCCGAGCCAAATAAGTTTGCGCGCGGTCGAAATCGAACACTAACCTTTTACCTTAAACTTAGAACAAAAAATTTACAGAAACTAGCGCCGAAAATGTCCCAGTCGCGCGCGGAGTTATCTGACAAGCACTTGACCGGAATTGTAGGTTCTTTTTTATTGTAAAAAAATCATACATAATGAATGCTATATCATTCTGGAGGAGGCCTGAAAACAGAGGAAAAGATGAATGGATGAGATACATATTGTATTCGGTTTGGCTAGCATCAACTAAGTCTACCGCTATAATTACAATGATTCATCATTGTTATGTTCCAGTAGTTTGAGATAAGATTCCAGGGATACTGCGCTTCGACTTCAGTCTTATCATCAGCCGGCCTAGCATGAGCGGCTTTTATCGACTATTGACGCATGATAAAGAGCCTATATCTTGCTTACACCTTAGTGGGGTAAGCAAGACAGCATGACGTATCATATCATATCATATCACGTGATATAATGATGGTCATGCTAGGCAGGCACGTGTGATGTAGGCTAAGCGTTACCCTGTTATGGAATAAAAACATACAGTCGAATCGAGCACCTCCTCCTTTTTTGAAGTCGGTTACAAAACCTTCTGTCCTCAACTACCGTATGGCCCACGCACGCACTCGGTGTAACGCACAGATTACCTCTGATTACAGTGCGCAAGCTTGCTTTCTTCACTGAGAAAAACGGGCTACTTAAAATTGGCAAATTTGTAATGTACCGGCAGCCAGATACGTATAATGTGCTTTTCACAGGAAAATTGTAAGAGCGATACTTATAATGTAACGACACCATGTTAAGTAAGTATGCGGCATAATGCTCTGTAAAGACAATGTAAACGAGTTACTTGTAATGTGGCCGCATCCCTAATACGTAAGCCACATCATGAAATTACTGTGCCCGCACCGTTAACATTTACGTATGCGGTTTAATGATGCCGCATATGTAATAACAGAGCAGCATACGTAAATTACTTAACCCGCAACAGGAAATATGTATGCGCTATACGTACGGAGTTATGCAGACGCATTATTTCAGTATCCAGGCTCTTTATAACAGTAACTGGTTTCCAAATCATTGTACTGACTCCGTCTCATTAAGTAATGGTCCCGGTTACGTACATAATGTACGAGCAGGGTCGGGGATATGCCGATACATTTTACGCGCACTGGATAATTAATAATGTCTCCGCCTACATAATCATTTACGTATCCTGGGTCATTTTACGAACTCCGTTTACTTACTAACTGTGTTCGGTACATAAAATCTTTATGACGTCAGCCGCATCATGAAATTACTGTGGCGCACTCTTAACATTTACGTATGCGGTTTAATGATTCCACACAGAGCAGCATACGTAATCTACTTAACCCGTAACATAAAATATGTATGCGCTATACGTACGAAGTTATACAGCCGCATTATTTCAGTATCCAGGATCTTTATAACAGTAACTGATTGCTAAATCATTGTACTGACTCCGTCTCATTACGTAATGGTCCCGGTTACGTACATAATGTATGAGCAGGGTCGGGGATATGCCGATACATTTTTCGCACACTGGATGATTAATAATGTCTCCGCCTACATATACGTATTCGGGCTCATTTTACAAACTCCGTTTACGTACTGACTGTGTTCGGTACATAGAATCTTTATGACGTCAGCCGGATCATGAAATTACTGTGGCGCACTCTTAATATTTACGTATGCGGTTTAATGATTCTACACAGAGCAGCATACGTAATTTACTTAACCCGTTACATAAAATATGTATGCGCTATACGTACGAAGTTATACAGCCGCATTATTTAAGTATCCAGGCTCTTTATAACAGTAACTGTAGGGCCAGCACAACTTAACGCGACTCGAGTGAGAAAAAGTCGCGAGCACTTTCGACCAATCAGATCGATCGTAGATAGCGCGCGTGACTTAAGGCGACCGACGTGCTGATTGGTTGGAAGGAACACAAAAAACTATGTCGCTCGAGTCGCGCTGAGTTGTAGCCCTACTGGTTGCTAAATCATTGTACTGACTTTAAGTAATGGTCCTGGTTACGTAGGTACATAATGTACGAGCAGGGTCGGGACTGTGTCAATACAATTTTACGCGCACTGGATCTGTCTGGGCTCATTGTACTAACTCCGTTTACTTACTGACTACGTTCCGTAGATACTACATACCAGTGGCCACTTTGTACTTAATTTAAGTTATTTAAGTAATCGGATTGTTCATCCTTCGTAACAGTAAGCTAGTCTTGTTGCCATATAGTTACACATCATTTCACACACATTCCGGTTACGAAAGCATACGGTTATGCTGTCTTTTAATACACAATCAATACACAATCTGCAAAACGTTAAAACTTAATATTATCCTGTCAAATCAAATCGACTTAACAGCTAGGAAGACGTGATAGTGTAAGGGTATGGGGTGCTAGCCCGGGGACAACAGAACTGTTCTGCTGATGTTGGATGAAGGTTGTATTGTATATATATCAACTTGATGGAATTATTCTGCTTGCGCGATGTAGAAATTCCATATAAATTGGTAGGCCCGCATAGTTGCTACGGTACGTCAGCGGTAGGTAGCGCCATCAGTCGGCTATTAGCGGAGTCTTGTCTGAGTAGAGGCAGTCTTCTTCGTGCTGTGGTTGCCGTCGGTGTGTTATGTGCGTCGTCGTCCAGATGTCGCCACAAACTGAAGTTACTTTATCTAGGTACTTATTTCATTCAGTGTTAGAATCATGCTCTTAAAAATAAAAGGAATATAATTAATTACACCACAATAAAATACTAAGTATTTTAGGTATGCATTTCAGTATTTTTGTAGGTAAGGTTTTTTTTTATTATATGTATGTACACCGATTAGGTACCTACTCGAAGACGGCTGAACCGATTGAAATGATTCAAACGTTATAACATCAGGTTTTTTCCCAAGTTGGTAACATGTTTTGAAATTTTGAAATCGGTTCAGTAGTTTTCAGGAAATCTTGAAAATACTGTCGTTTTCGTTACCACTTTATGTGAATTTATTATGTAGGTACCTATCTTTAGGCATAGGTAACTCCTTTGTTTACAAACCGATTTAGATGATTCTTGTTTTGTTGGAAAGGGGATAAGTACCTCAAGGTATTTTCACCGACTTCAAAAGAGGAGGTTATCAGTTTGATCACATACCTATTTACCAGAAAACACGTAAATTGCCTGCATGATGCACTAAAAAGAGTGAAATAAAAAATATTTTTATAAAAAAATAAAACCGCCTTCAAAAAAAAGACATCAAAAAAGTAAAAAATAATCCCTCACCAAATAACGTAAGTACCTACTTTGAAGTCGGGCGGGTTTTAACAAAAACAACAAAAAACTGTATCTACATGTTTCACGCCTATTATTTATTCTGTGGTTTCACGCCCAACTTCAAAGTACCTACTTAGAGTGTTTGTCAGATAACTCTGCGCGTGACTGGCGCGTTTTTGGCGCTAGTTACAGTGCATTTTTTTGTTCTTATGTTATAGAAAAGATTAGTATTCGATTTTTACCGCGCGCAGACTTATCTGACGAGCACTCTACTTACGTTATTTGGTGAGGGATTATTTTTTACTTTTTTGATGTCTTTTTTTGAAGGCGGTTTTATTTTTTTATAAAAATATTTTTTATGATCGAAGGGTATGGTGCGTACCTATTAACGCAACCTGGTTTTTGTACCAGGTTTTTACTTCCAGGTACGGAAACCAGGTGCCAGCCCCGATATACTTGCAAGACCTTCTAAGTATTTTACTAGTAGGTAGGTACGCGCTCACCGTCATGATCAAGGTCACCGCACTTGCAAAGTCAAAAACTATCTAGTATAGGAAATTAAGCTTTACCTAGGTGGGAATAAGTTACATTATTGCTCAAAAATAAGAACATTTAGGTACCTAACCTTCCTATCTGGTCTGGTGGGAATAAGTAACATCATCATGTCAGCCGAACGACGTCCACTGCTGGGCATAAGCCTCCCCCAAGGATCTCCACCACGCTCGGTCCTGCGCTGCCCGCATCCAGCGGCTTCCAGCGACCTTGACTAGATCGTCGGTCCACCTTGTAGGGGGCCTGCCCTCGGAACGTCGTTCGGTACGCGGTCGCCATTCGAGAACCTTTCCGCCCCAACGGCCATCGGTTCTCCGCGCTGTGTTGTGACCCGTTCCGCCCACTGCCATTTTAACGATGTAGGTAAGTAGGTACCTACCTACCTAATTCTTCGAGCGATATCGGTTTTTTTAGTTCTCCTGCGGATCTCATCATTTCTGATTCGATCGCGCAGGGAAATACCGAGCATCGCTCTCTTCATTACGTGATATCTAAGCTAGTTAAGGCTGGGATTCCCCAAAATAGGGTATTTAAATTATGGATTACTCGCAAATCACAAGTACTTAAAGTATGGAAAAAATATATGTTATTACCTATACAGTTATTTATCTAGTGCTTCCGGCCGTTTTTTTCAATTGGTGATATTTTACTGTGTCAAATAAAATCCCAAACATCCGTCTAATCGTAATCCAAATATCCTATTACTTGTGTCATGATTTTAGAAGGTTTTTCTTATTTTTTAATAGCAACACTGGTAATGCCGTCTCTTGCCGCCATTTTGTTAAATTTAATAGGCTAATCTGTGGTAAAATCGGTGGGGGTAGCTAGGCTTGAGCCCGATTAACGAGCAAAGAGAGGTCATTCTTCAAACTAGCCTCGAGGCGATAAGTTCACTAAGACGTCGACTGTATCTATATTGTTATACCTGTACTATGCCTGTACCTGTAAGTTGGATCAATAATTATATGAGTGTTATCTGGAGTCTGCGTTTTCTTCATATTTCAGAAGTGGGATAGTACCCACGTAAGTTTATTTCTAAACCTGATAATAAGAATAATTTGCTTATTCTGTGCTATAGTAATGCCAAACGAGTTATTTTATTCTCTTCACGCAGAGAAAGGATAAATATTCCAGATTCCATGTTAATGCGTATTTTTTTATCTAAATGACATTTTAAATACCTTTGCGGTGGATTGTGTTTCGTACATGGTCGGGGCTACTCTCCGACGGAACGGACATAAACTAAATCGCATTTGTGTTTTAATTGATTGTGTTCGTATACGGTCGGGGCTATCCTCCGACTATACTAACATAATTTAAAAAGTCTATATGCGTAGCTTAGTACTAAGATTTTACTAATTTGTGTTCGGGGCTACTCTCCGATCGTGTTAGTTAAATCTAAAGCGTTAAAATTGGAATATTTGTGTGGCGGATTGTGTTCCGTACATGGTCGGGGCTACTCTCCGACGGAACGGACATAAACTAGATCACACTTTTATTTGAATTGATTAATTGTGTTCGTGTACGGTCGGGGCTACCCTCCGATTATACTTACATAATTTTAAACGCGGGTATGTAGTAGATATTTTCGTATGGCACGATCATAGCGTACCATGAATCTGGCATAATATCTTGATTGTTGTTGTTTAATTTACATGATGTATTAAATGTGGATTGTACAGAATTAATGGAGATGATTGGCATTATTATATTATTAGAGTACTTGCTGTTTATAATCTTACACATGGAGCTAGGACTGGCAGTTTTGGCTGTGTACCTACATGTAATGTTTTAAGTAATTAGTGCTAAGTTTTGATAGCCTTTACTGTTGCACAGAGTAAAATCACTTATGGCTACTAAATTTTGCATACAATCCATGTTTTAACGTGGTATCTAATACTAACAGTGAATAAAAGAAAACTATAAGTTATGAAGCTAGTAAGAAGTAGTAAAGAGTAAGAATAATTTATGATTGGTTGCTTACATTTCATTTATCTTAATATTATTAAAATTAATTATTACAAATTTTCCTTTGTTTTTTAATGTATTGAGCGAACGTGTTGTTCTCTGGGTTGAGTGAGTCATGTATGCTTACTGGTTACCTACGTTACCTGGTAAGATTGGTTTAATAGGTACGTATTACTTGCTTACAATTGAATCCTGGCTTTCTATTTATTGATATATTAATTAATAGGTACAAATTTTGTGGATTAAATTAATATGAACACCGTGAATAGCAATATAAATTGCTTGAACTATGAATATGAGTTTAAATACGAATATTTTAATATGGTATCTTTAAATATTTAAATATGAAAGTCTTTATGTGAATTTGGATATCTCTAATGTGAATATTTTTAATTTTTAATGATGAGCGAACAAATATAACGTGTTCACTGGGTTGAGTGAGCAAGCTATGCATGCTCACTGGTTACAAGAGATACATTGAATTAGTTTGTTGAAATGCATTAAATTGAATTTGATATTAGGGGGCGATGTATGTATGTTGCATACACTCGTCGGATATTAGAGGGCGATGTATGTATGTTGCATACACTCGTCGGATATTAGGGGACGATGTATGTTTGTGGCATGCACTCGTCGGAATTAAGGGGGCGGTATATGTTTGTGGCATACACTCGCCGGATTTTAGAGTACGAACGATGTATGTTGGTGGCATACATTCGTCTGAATATGTTCAAATGTTAAGTGAGTACGTTTCTCACAGGCTGGTTAAATGAGTACCTACTTATATTTCATACTGGTTTACTACCCGTATGGCCACTTTAAAGATTATTAGATTTAAATGAAACTACAACAGAACAAAGATAATTTCAAACGTTTTATTCTTGTTTTTACAATACTCATTTTACATTTTTGCACTAGATAAGTAGCTCTTAATAAAAGAAATGGTTTTTGTAAATAATAAAGGATGTAGGTAGCTACTGTAGCTAGTGAACAGTATAAATCATGAATTTTCCTGAAGGGCATATTGTGTTGATAACCTAATGATTTTATTATAGAATGACACGGAACGATCTTTTGCCGATGAATAATGTATACATTCCAAGGTAAATAGCATCTGAGGACGAATACGGCCCGCGCCACCTGGTGCGCCGCTTGGTAGGCCTCCAGGGTGACGTGGCCGACCCAGGGGAGTCTTGAGCGAAGGAGGAATACCCTTCTTCGTAGCTGAATCTGGTCAAAGAGGATTTGAGATGATGCAGAGCATTTTGTTTATGGGAAAGTATTGAAGTTGTTTTGATTAAAATGTTTCATGTTTATTTATTTGCATATCGAATAAAGCTATTTAAGATTTAATTTTCATCTCGCATAACCGACTAAATTGATTGTAACACCCCCTGAAATAAAGTTTGTAAAGGTCTAAAACTAACTAAAACAAAACAAAACTATAAAAACTTATCTTTTCATAGAATCATTTAGATGTTATCAAAATACCCTTAGGGAAGAATGAAAAGCCTTTTAAATCTACAGTTGCCTACGTGCTTGACATTGAGTATCTAGTAGGTACCACAGCTGTAGCAGTAGATACCTTTAAAGTATTATTATCAATATGCGCTCTAATTATCGCAACATAGTACCTACTTACTTATAAGGATATTTATATACTAAATTATGTTTGCATCATTTCTTTTTCCTTGCATAATAAGTATCCATATGCTCCACAATTTGAGTAGGGGTTATTGTCTTACCTAGTTAAGATTTTTATAATTACCTTAGTTTCCATTTATACGAAATCCATACCATATCTTGATTCTCATGAGTGGTCAATATCCATGAGCTAGGTTTGTTTTTCTATGCCTAGGTCTATGCCCAGGTGACCTTTACGTAGGACTGGATGTATTTCTGATCTTGATAAGATTGGACATGATGACGATTCACTTTTGAATAAGAGCACACTATTAAAGTCGCGAATTTAGTATTCCAAGATTGCGATTGGGTAATACTTTTATAAACTGTGATCTGTGTCACTTAGATTGTTATAGACCTTTTAACTATGGAAACAATATTAGTTTCTGGTATAAGCTTAACAACCTCCATAGCAGTGTTGTAGATACGGTGTACGTACGCATAGGTTTTCGGGGTGCCGCTGTCTCTGAGGTACCTACCGGGTTCGATTCCCTGTCGGGTGTATGTTTAAAGCGGACTTTTCAACATTCTGCCCGATTGTATGTGGTAATCCCCGTCGTTGTTCCCAAATGCCATAACACAAGTGCTTGAGTTACTTAGTTCGGGATGGAAGCAATGTAGGTATGCAAAGATATCCAAAATTTACTATTTCCTATTACTTATTTTATTTTTTGTAGCTTTGTTCAAGTGGACATTGCGTCTATTATTTTTGTTACATGTAGCTTAATTTAAAAGAATTCACTATGCTTGACTTTTTAAATTTGAGTTTAGTGGCAAACTTAAATCTCAAATTTAATTTAAATTCAAACTAAATTGTGGATGAGTGCTAGAGAAAGTTTATCAGGAACATACTTTTCTGAGTCTTCTACATAATTAGACAATAAAGCCATAAGACTGAGTAGAAATCATCATTCTTTACATTTTTCCGGGAACGTCGAAGATTCTTTATCTAAGTACCTAGTTTGATAGATACATAGATTAATTCTTTATTTGTACACAATATTACGAACGGAACAATCACATACGAAATAATAATAATAATACAAAGATAACAAATTGTAAACCAAATGGTGGCCTTATCGTCTTACTGCGGTTTCTTCCGGGCAACTCAGTTTTGGTTTAGACAGATGGAAAATCTTACAGCCAAAATCACTAGAAGCTATTTTGCTATTTGTGCGTGCTGCGTAGTGTTCTAGATCTCTCTTAATGATTTAGATGCAAGTCAAAAGCAGAGATACTTAGTTGCTTAGACAGCACTGCAAGAAGCATTCACTGATATCTATTCTAGTTGTTTTCATTAACATAGTGATGAAATGATGTTTCTAATGCAAAAACTTGTAAACAGTCCATAGTGCATTTAAGTAGATCGTGTTTATTACACTGTCAAGTTGTAACTGATGTTTTCCTAATTAAGCAAAATAAAGTAAAACGATTATTGCTCAATCACACCTCTCAATTTATTAAAATGTTCTATACATCTTCATGCAAACATTTTAATTCATGTTTTAAACTTGTTCTAACAAATAAAGCCACAAGTAACCACTGCTGTAGCATACCAAGTTAGTTTTGCCGTGTTTTTGTTGTTATTGGCGGTATGATTTAAAATTAGTTTTTGAGAATTTTAATACTACCGTCCTAGTGTACGTATTGACAAAATATGATTTCAAATTATGTGAATCTAATTTATTGTTATCTTAATGAGCATTAATATCTTTATTAAACCAAAAATCAAGTAGATCTGTCAAATTTACCGTCTCATTTGGTAGGCTCGTGATACTAAAATTCTTAGCAGTTTACCATCCTCACGGACCTTTGAAGTTCCTTCACATATTCTGTAGTAATCATTTCCATATTTTTTTAGATCTGGTCAGTTGAACATTTGTTTCTACTATGGTTGAAGGTACTAAGTACCTTACCTACTAATGTTTATAAAAGAATATGAGAATTCATATAGTTACATTTATTTCTATTGATTCATTATCAGATACATCTATTTCTTTTGAATGATTAATAAAATTGATTTGGTTACTATGTGTGTTGTGAGTTTACTGCTTTCAGATGACAATTGTAGCATCCAGTAGGTACTTATCATGAGCTAGCATCGAGTTAATATAATAATGAGGATCCCGCTACCCTTGAACGTACGAACCAACACAGCATACAAACTGGAGGCAGCAGAGTGTACGACTGTACGTGCTGTGGTAATGAGAGGAGATAATATGATACTGAAGGTGCAGATCACAGGGTGATCGTTGTTGTGATGATGGTGATCATCGTGGGCTGTGGTTGTAAGTCGGATATTGAGACGAGTGGATCGCTGATACTGAAGTTGAATTATATTGAAGTATATATTATCATGTCATGTATCTTATCTCATTTTACTAATATTATGATTGCAAAAGCTTGTATGTTTGTTCCCCAATCACGGCTATCGGCGGGACGGATCTTTGAAATCTTTTGTCTGTGGAATAACATATCGGCTTTTTTTGACCCCGGGAGGATATTTTATTCCCACGGGAAATCATCGTGTTGTTAATTCATTTGGGCGAAAAGCTGTTCATGATTTTACTTGTCCTATTTCTATCCATGGTAATATACTTCTTCATATCCCAATTATAATTATTAAATCTATTTACACTAATATTATTCATAGTAATATGAATATTTGTTGATAAGAATGCGGGTCATGCTCGTATGAGGATACCTTGTAGACATTTTTAAGTTTTGATATTAAATTGCGAACTTGTTTAAAATCATTAACTTATTCATTAGAAATGATAATAATATGATCTTTTGATTTTCATGTACGGAGTGGAACCATGTACTGTACTATTCTAACAGAGGCAGAGAATAGATGCATTTAAGATTTGGTGCTGGAGAAGAATGCTCTGGAAACCTTGGACAACTGGTTGACAAGTTGGAAAAGCAAATTGTTGCTGTGACGGTTCAAATTGTATCTGCGCCATCTTCATTATTAGTGTAACTTCCTTGTAAGAATATTTAAATTAATCGGTAATAATGCCTATTACGAACATGCCTTTAAATAATTCCTTTAGTTGTCCTAATTCATATCTTGATTTAATACAAATTGTGCACTATGGTAAATACGTATCTATAACTTGGTTTGTTAATCATATCTGGGTAAAAATTGGTAACTGTGCAGAGGCCTACAGTTGTTTTTGTAAGGACTAAACTAGGTCAAACTTAGCGATAGTTAAATTCATCTAATATTAGGTCTTTAATCCTTTCATGACTCGTAGTTGCTTTTTCCACTATTTGAGTGAAGTGATAAGGGTGTCTAGTTATCAGGTTAAAGTTAAATTCTGTTCCTACCTATTCGTAATGTAACATTCTTAGGGATTTTGCTTCTGACACCATCTAATATTCTTGAATGTAGCTCCTGACAATGCATTGATGTAAACTAGTAGGTACCAAGCTAATCCATTTTTCTTTTATGACCCACAACTAATGCTTATAGATTATAACCAGACTTTACTTTAATCATTCCATATACTTACTTACACATGATTATATAACAAGTATAGTTTCAAAATAAGTTTTCTAAGTAATAATAGTCGCTTGTTAACGAATGTCATGATTATGTTAATTTATACATTGATTCAAATAGTTTTAGATTAGTTTTTTATTGATAATTTATTTTATTTGATTATGTATTACTTAGAGATTTACTAAAACAATATTTTCACGATAATATCTATATTCTAAACAAGTCATCGGCTTCCTTAAAAGTTTATTGTTGAGCATTGTGTAATATAATGTATTTGTTTCAATTATGTTTTAAGTTTTAACTTAAGGTTTTTATCACTATAAGATTAACCTAAATAGGTACATAGTTGTAAGACTTAACTATTGAGAATAGTTGTGTATCAGTATATTAGCTGTATACTTACCTAATTAATTGATTCTAAATAATTTTTATATGTGCGTCGGGAGACAGCACGTTATCAGATGGCCGAATGTCATGATTTTAGAAGGTTTTTCTTATTTTTTAATAGCAACACTGGTAATGCCGTCTCTTGCCGCCATTTTGTTAAATTTAATAGGCTAATCTGTGGTAAAATCGGTGGGGGTAGCTAGGCTTGAGCCCGATTAACGAGCAAAGAGAGGTCATTCTTCAAACTAGCCTCGAGGCGATAAGTTCACTAAGACGTCGACTGTATCTATATTGTTATACCTGTACTATGCCTGTACCTGTAAGTTGGATCAATAATTATATGAGTGTTATCTGGAGTCTGCGTTTTCTTCATACTTGCAGTATAGGTACTTGGTTTTAGTTAATTAAAATATAGGTACTTATGAAAATAATTGTCTTTGAATAGCCGAGGGATTCCGGCCGTCATAAGTTTAAAAATTTTATTATTCAATTTTTAATTGAATTTTAAGTGATTTTCGATTCGCGGGGCGCTCGCGAGTTCCCAGTTCACTGCCGGCTGCCGCTGCGTCCACGTGAAGTGTATCGCGCGCGGCCGAGCAAGCGTTAGCGTGCCTATTTCTGTCGGGAATCATCGCCTTAACTCGCGCGCACATTATTTATGTACAGTCAGCTACAACAACCTTAAGATACTTGGTGTTCTAGTAACGGTTTAAAGTATGTACAAGGACAATGTAGCTTTGCGAATTATCGTTTGGGTTCTAAAGTACCTACCAGGATAACATAGCTATGGAGGAGGTACTTATAGTTGCGACTGGTTAGAAAAAAATCTTTACCTGTGTCGGTCGGTACTATAACTACCGATAAAGTGTATACTAGATAATATACTAGATAAAGTGTATCTATGTTATCCTGGTACTTCAGAATCCAAACGATGATTTGGATCCATATTGCTTATATATATATTTTTTTTTTATTTTTTTTTTTTTAACTAGATTAAATATTATAAAACATAAGATAATATACGTAAGTAAATAACTTACCTACCAACTCGCAGACAAACCTATCATTAGGTTTTGCGAAGAAATGTAATTAAAATTGTAAATTGTTTTTGTGTAAGTAATAAAGTTTTTAATAAATAATAAAATCGAATTACTTAGATCAAAATGTTAGTAGGTTGATACTTATCAGAATCATTTAGTACGTCCGAAACTGCGGGAAATAGCTAGTTACCTATTTATAGTTTTTGTTCCAATCCGTTTTTACTTGACTGTACTTTATATGTGCGCGCGAGTTGACGACAACAAAAATAAGTAATTAAAATTGGAAGGTATCAACTCGCGCGCGCTCGCTAGTTTCACACTCGCGAGTTGACGAATAAGTCATGTGACCCCTTCTTAAGCGCGTCACATACGGTGAAGATGCTATAATATTTTATCTTAAGATATCGTAAGATAAAATATTATAGCATCTTAAGGTATCACACACGGTTAAGATACGATATATTTTGGAATCTTTTCACTCTCTCGATATCACGTATTAAAGGTTTGAGGGCCATAGCTAGAAACAGCTTGAGACCTATCAGAGGAGGATTAGTAGAGGATTTAGTTAAAAAATAGTTGATTCCTAAGCAAAACTCCATGTAATTTCTAATAGTCAATTAAAACTGCTATGACCAAATGAGTCAGGCCCTCAGTTCATCAATTGTCAAAAATTTGCTGTCACCTCTCAAAGTAATTAAGCATCGATTGTTAATAATTGTTGAACCCGAATATAGTAAAGAATTCGTGAAATCTTTTCAGAAGTTTTCAATTGTCTAGAATATACCGATACAGATTTATAAAGGTTTAGCTTGGGCTCTCAGTTCATCAATTTGTACAATAATGAATCTTCCAAATTTGCAATTAAACTAAAGAAATACATAAAAATACTTTGAATTTCTGATTCTTTAACACTTTTGGGAATTTCTAACGTAGAAACAATGGTGCAAACGTCAATAGTTTAGTAATAATTGGAATGTTTTATTTTGACAATTGATGAACTGAGAGCCTGACGTTTTCGGTTCTACTGACTAGGCTTCGCCACATAGATTAATGAAAGTAAGCTTACGTTTGTTAACGAAATCTTTACTAGAAGTTGACCTAGCATCCGTTTCTCTAAGTACCATACTTTCAGAGATTGAATTTTTAATTTTTGTGAGAACAAAATTGACAGATGGTGACCATCGATTTTTACTTTTTTTAAGGACGGTATTATTATAACAAAGTGTAAAAAAGGCGTTAACTATTTCGACAGTAGATGCCAGAATAATAAACAGTCTAAATAATCGCGGTGAACGTCGCGAGTGCGCATTTTTACACTATGTTATAATAATACCGTCCTTAAAAAAAGTAAAAAATGATGGTCACCATCTGTCAATTTTGTTCTCACAAAAATTAAAAATTCAATCTCTGAAAGTATGGTACTTAGAAAAACGGATGCTAGGTCAACTTCTAGTAAAGATTTCGTAAAAAAACGTAAGCTTACTTTCATTAATCTATGTGGCGAGGCCTAGTCAGTAGAACCGAAAACGTCAGGCCCTCAGTTCATCAATTGTCAAAATGAAAACATTCCAATTATTACTAAACTATTAACGTTTGCACCATTGTTTCTACGTTAGAAATTCCCAGAAGTGTTAAAGAATCAGAAATTCAAAGTATTTTTATGTATTTCTTTAGTTTACTTGCAAATTTGGAAGATTCATTATTGTACAAATTGATGAACTGAGATCCCAAGCTAAACCTTTATAAATCTGTAACGGTATATTCTAGACAATTGAAAACTTCTGAAAAGATTTCACGAATTCCTTACTATATTCGGATTTAAAAATTATAAACAATCAATGCTTAATTACTTTGACAGGTGACAGCAAATTTTTGACAATTGATGAACTGAGGGCCTGACTCATTTGGTCATAGCAGTTTTAATTGACTATTAGAAATTACATGGAGTTTTGTTTATGAATCAACTATTTTTTAACTAAATCCTCTGATAGGTCTCAAGCTGTTTCTAGCTATGGCCCTCCATCCTTTGGTTAATCTCGATATCTGCCCTAGGTAGCAGACGAATATTCTGTAAAACATCTTATACAGGGTGATCAAAAATGAGCAATTCGGATTTGCTATTAGACTTATTGGACAGCTCATCAGACGATGATTCTAACCTGGCATTTGATATAAAAATTGCTATAGCTAATTCGAAGTCTAGATCAGTTTGGATAGAAAATCGTATTAAGTTTAGAAAAGAACGCGGCGAATTTAATCTTTACGAAGATCTCTCAACGAAAAAGTTTCAAATGTATTTTAGGAAATCAAAGGAAACATTTTTTGCAAATCACAATCTGATTAAGGAAGATATTATGAAAAAAAAATACAAACATGCGAGAAAGTATTACGACTGAAGAACGACTTGCAGTATACATAAGGTGAGTAATAAGACAAATTACTTTTGTTTATTTTTTTATTTTTACTCATAAGTTGATACCTAGAAAATGCAAACAATTTAAATTAAACAGGTACTTAACCCATAGTGTGTGTACTACACAATGGTATTGGATTGGAACGAAATAACACTGAAAAAACTTAAAACAGTACTAGTCCAGTGAATAGAGGGTTTTCAGCTTACAAGTGGTCCGGTAGTTTTTAAGTTTTGATATGTTGTCTAGGATGGTTTGTGAGTATTTAAAATGCAAAATGCACAATTCCTCGCCCTCCGCCCCCGCCGCCATATTGAAAAAATCGGCATTTTTTTCAGATTTTCGCTTAAATCTTCGTTTAGGTGCATTTGAGCCAGAGAAGAGTCTTCACAATGTTGTAGAAAATTAAATTTTCTATAATTAACACTTTAAATTTTGTTACTAGGACAGATAGTTATATGCACTTTTAATTAAATGGTTTTCCAGGAATTTGTCAAACTTTTAAAGAACAAGGTGCAAAATGGGCCCAGAGTCGTAGCACTTTGAAACCTTATTTAATATATACTAGTAAATAATTACAACATTTTATTATATGGCGACGAAGTTCAGTTGTGAAAAATTTAAATGTTAGAGTAGTTCAAAAGTCTTGAAATAAGCTAAAAACTTTCGCTAATATCTTCGTTTAGGTGCATTTTAGCCAGAAAAGATTCTTCACAATGTTGCATGCTGCATTTTGCATTTTTAATACTCACTAACCATCCTAGACAACATATCAAAAACGGGACAACCTGTATACACATCTTTTCGTATCCAAAATATATATTTCGTATGTTAAGATAGTATCTTAACATGCAAAATATATATTTCCGTATCTTAACATACGAAATATATATTTTCCGTATCGCTTAGCATCTTAAGATACTTAATATGAAAATATATGTTATCTTCGTCGTGTGTGATGGTCCATTGAGTTGTATGGCGAGCGATATTCTATGTTAAGATAAAATATTATAGTATCTTCACCGTCTGTGACGACCTTTAAGCCCGGTTCCCACTGCCTGTCTTTTCGCAGGCCAGACCGCGCCAGGACAGCCGACAGGCCGTGGGAACGGTCACATCCGATGAGGCCTGTGGTCGCCTGTCATCCGTCGCCCGCCCGATCCGTCGGGCGGGAGTCGGGACATAGTAAAACTAAAAATATAAGTACGTTGACTGCCTGGACAGGCACCCCAAACGGTTTGTATGTGAGCGCGCCCGTACCATCCCGTACGTATGCGTGGTCGCACGCACACACTGACAAAATTTATCGGTGATAACGGGGCGACAGTCATGCGTGGCAGCGCCCGCCGCCCGCGCAGCGCCGCCGCCGCCGCGGCCGGTCGCCCGCGACCGCGCATAATATTATTAAGGTAAAACTGTCCGTGCCCACCACACGCACGCTCCGCGCCTCTGCGCTGCTGCCTCCCTCTAATAATTTTGTATTTGTATTAATTCGTGCGTGTACCTACGATGGCTAAAAATTCGAGTAGAAGTAAAAAATATTGTAGTGTATACGGATGTCTCAGTAGCGGGTTGTCTAATCTTTCTTCGCATTACCTAGCGAACAAGAACGGTGAGTACAATCTACCTACTATAATTATCATACGTAGATACGTACATAATATTTTGTATAGATAGCTGCTTACCTACCTAAATAGTTCTGCTTCCGATTTTGTTGACCAGATACCAATTTGTAGTTTAATTTTCAAATAGAAAGAAAGAAGAAAGAAAAACATTTATAATAACAAATTATTGTAACTTGTAATCCTATGTGTAGGTAGGTATGTGATTAGATTAATAAACTGGGAGCATAATATAAATTTTTAACCGCCTCTGCGGTCTAGTGATTCACACCACCGATTTCAGACCCAGAGGCCCCGGGTTCAATTCGCAGTGGGCGTAGGTACATACGTACTCGGTTTTTGACAACCGATTTGGCGCAGGGGTAGGCTACCCATTTTCTGCGCCAGTGGTCTCGGGTTCGATTCCCGAACAAGACAAATATTTGTGTGCATGAACATGTCTATTTGTCTTGGTCTTGGTGTTGTTGTAAAGCCACGTTTTAATTTATCCTATTTGGACCGTAATTTTTCAAACCACTAAACAGATAACATGACATAGGTAATGAAAAATTTTAGTCAGCCCCTGGGGGGCTACCGCGTAACTTTATGGGTATGAACTTCATACGTTTTTGGGAACTTTAAGTCAATTTTATAAAGAAAATAGCCGCTATCAGTTCCTTGTTTTGTGACGTCGGGTATAACGATAACTAGCTAGCAACGTTCAACAGAACAAAGCAGCAAAAATCTATCAGACTAAGGAATTCAAATGACAGTTGAAGCCCATACCCATATCCAGATTTCTTAGCCGGTAGCCCCCCTGGGGGGCTACCGCGTAACTTTATGGATATGAACTTCATACGTTTTTGGGAACTTTAAGTCAATTTTATAAAGAAAATAGCCGCTATCAGTTCCTTGTTTTGTGACGTCGGGTATAACGATAACTAGCTAGCAACGTTCAACAGAACAAAGTAGAAAAATCTATCAGAATAAGGAATTCAAGTGACAGTTGAAGCCCATACCCATATCCAGATTTCTTAGCCGGTAGCCCCCCTGGTCTATGTGCAAAAATATTTAAAAAACTTTGTATTAAGTATAGATTCCTGACGCCCACCCTACAGGGGAAAACTGTTTTGTATAGAGATTGACTATGCATTTTTGACGATTGAATAAACTCTAAGCGACAGCCCTACGTGTTTAGCCCATTATCGCTCGCTCAGGGCTCCAGTCCGCTTACTTATATTGTTTTACTATGGTCGGGAGTCGGTAAGTTCAAAGGCGTGGCGCGGCGCGGCGCGGCGGCGCTTGTCGCGGCCTGCCGCGGCCTGTAGGCATCTGTAGGGGCGCGTCTGCGTCGGTTCATTTCATTTCCATTTCACCTGGGATAGCGCGTTCGCGTAGGTACACGCACAGCACACATTATGGAGTGGACGAACGAGTTAACATTCGAGTTTTAAACGCTGTACGAAAATGAACCAGTGCTGTGGAATAGTTCGTCACCACAGCATAAAAACAAGAACGATGTCCATAATGCGTGGTTACGGATAAACGCTAATTTAAAAGGTGGCACTATACCAACCACGGAGTTATAAAGGAAAATAAAATTATCAAATGTTGACCACTTAATAAAACCATAGGTAGCGGCTGCACACGCAGCCATGCGCTCCGTTATATCACACATGTTGGAATGGCGGTGACGACAGGCGGGTACAGGCCGACACAGGCCGTGGGAATGGCTCGGCACTAGACGCACAGGCCTGCGCAGGTATCCACAGACGTGGCGCGATCCGGCCTGGCCTGTGATAACACGGGCCGTGGGAACCCACCTTTATGAGACCCATAGTAAAGGACCACGTCTCACTTCCATATGTCATACAATAAGTACCTAGTCACATAAGTACCTAACATAGGTACCTACCTAATCGCTTTAAAATTATAAAAACTTGCAAACTTTCAAATTACCTACCTACCTACCTACCTATTTGTTAAGGAACAAAACGTGACGTTAGGTAGGTACCATTATTAGTGTTTTCGGGAAATTGAGGTACTTACCTACCTACCTACCTACCTATTTTAAATTTAAATACCTACCTACCTACTTAGATTTTTTTGTAGGTAGGTATTACCGAACCGTTTTTTTACTACATATCTCTCATATTTATTTAACCTACATTATTAAAATACCTACCTGCCCATAATGTGTTTTTTTTCTGCTTGCTAGTATACCGATAATGGTTAAAGAAATAAGTATGTATGTACTGAGTAGGTACATAGTACCTACCTAGGTATAATTATTTCATAAATTCGGTAGGTAGGTAGGTAATGTACCTAGTCACACCTATAAAATTGAAAGACTTTGTTTTAGCTATCTAGGTACCTTATATTCCTATAACACGTTTGAAATATCTAGGAATATACCTAAGCTGATGACCAAGACTTGTGAAATAACGCATTTCATAGGGGGACGCAGAGAAAAAATTGCCTACCAAATAACTTCTCACAATCACACCAATTATCTAAGCCCATGTTAATTTCATTAAGAAACTGTATCATGGAAAACTTGATAACGGATAAATATATACTTAAATACTTTTTGTTTGCACCCAGAAATGTCTGTTATAATGATTGCTTGTTTATCGATATGATTTGATATCTGTTAATAAGTACAGTGCGTTATTCTGAATTGTCATTAATTAAAGTCATTTGTTGACAAAAGTACCTAGAGTAATTAGTAAGGCGACGTGATTCAATATCTTTGAGTAATATCAGGCCTGTCTCACTTCCCGTGAAGGTAAGTAGGTATGTAAGTAGGTATGCGCGAATGTATTAGAATTACTATAAACCAATTTACCTTAGGTTTATTTGGAAAGTAACTTGTTCACTAGAAATATTACGAAAAGCGGGTAATGGTAAAAATACCATGTTTTGATTTGTTGTCGAGCCCCCGATCGATCAAAACATGGTAAAAATCCCGCTTTTCGTAATATTTACAGAGTTAATGACCATGAAAGTTTAAAAAGTTGTTCACTAGAGTAGGTACTAGAAAAAAAGTGGTAGGTAGGTTCTTAGTAGGTTGTATCTCGACATATAGATAGATAGGTATATCCCGAAACACTTTCAGTAGTCGCATTAGTTAAAAGATACCCTGGTAAATAAGTACATTACATGCAGCATACAATACAGTACATTACACTGCAGCCCTATACTTAAAATAAGTATGCGGTTACAGTTTAAAGTTCGCGGCTATTCTATTCTTACTGCGCATTTAACGCACAGTACATTATACAGCAGCACTATACGTAAAATAAGTATGCGGTTACATTATACTGTTCGCGTTCGCTTACTTTTCGTTCGTTCGTTCGCGGCTATTACGTTCATTCGTACGGCGGGCACACAGTCGCACACGCACAGGGTGGGTTCGAAGTATCGGCCTCGGGTATCGATACCGAGTACTCATGTGGTATCGAGGGACATGGTTTCGATATACGCTCCTGATATCGATATCGCCGCCATCGATACCGCTCCCGGTCGATGAGGGGTTAAAATATCAGTCCTAAAGTATCGATACTACTCAGTATCGAGTATTTGCGCAGATTATATAAATGACTATTCAAACGTTTATGAACTACAGATTTTACCATGGGGAAATAATGGGTTGGGTTTAGAAATAAACTCCCTCGTTCTGGTAAAACTGACACCGTAGGGGGGCTCAGGGGGTTTTACTGAAACCCCTGATATCGATTTTGGTTGCCGGAGAGGTGCCAGAAACGACGTTTTTGTATGTGTGACTTTTTTACACTCTTTCCCTGTTTCCCCAACACTTTTTAGCCTCCCTTCTGTAAAATTTTGTTTTGAGGTTATGTTTACAAAAATTTCTCGAAAACTACGCATCTCCGGCAGATGGGGGTTGCATAGGGGGGGTTGTGGCCCTCTCCCCCACCCCTCTCATCCCCCAGCAAACCCTTATTGAGGGAGCTTATTTCTAATGTTTTACCGAAATAATAGTAATTTAATATTTGTTTATGGGAGATGTAAAAAAATATATTTATATATAATCATTTAATTCATAGAGAAATGAATTTATTGGAAAAGAAAATTAAACCACTCTTCTTCTGGGCGACCGGCTATATAAAATATACAGTCACGTGGTGCATAAGAAAGCCTATCGATAAGACTATCGATAGTTCTGCTATTGGTTGTTTTATTGTATCGATGGTTTGTCAATCTTTGTGCATAGTAGTATATAGTACTACTGAGAACTTCGATAGTATCAATACTATCGATAGTTTTGACACGTTTGAGCTATCGATAGTATCGCCACTATCGAAAGTATTGACACGTTTTGAGTTATCGATACTATCGATAGTATCGATACTATCGATAGTATCGATACTATTGATAGGCCTTTCGATAGTTAGATAGTTTTCAGATAAAAAACTCGATAGTAATACTATCGATAGTTTGGCAACACTACCCTACGCCCGCCCCGCCCGGCGCGGCGCCGGCGCTGAGTGAGTCACGACCAGTCACGTCGCGTCGCGTCGCTCACTCACTTTATTCCAGGCCAGTCAGTGAGTCGGACGGGCGCACGCCGCGAAATGCGCAAGCATAGTAGAGGCCAGAGCACCTACTTACTTCTATCTACTATTGGACTGCGTGCGGTGCGTTGCGTGGCCGGCCATCATCATGGAAGAAATTTTAATAGCCGAAGGATTGAGTGATGTATTGCTATTTCTTGAAGGTAAGCTTGCCTGTCTCGGTTTTATTTCGATTGTGTAAACGTAGGTACAAAAAGCGAAGAAAGTATAGACCTGGGAAACCACTGATTTGATTTGGACGATTTCTTAACTTTACCTATAAGAAATCACTACTGCGCAGTTCGAACAACGTGATCCGTCAGGGCCTGGTCAGGTCTCTTCTTTCGTGGCGCAGGCTTATGATTTTATTCTCTTAGATCTGTCGCACGTGGCGGTTTAAATTACGAAAAAATATACTTGGGACGTGCGCAAAACACATGTGGCAAAAAACAATAAAATTTAATTGTTGCTTTTTTCAGTCAACCTTATATCCTCAATAGAAACTGCCATTCTGTTAAACGATGAAGAATTAAAAGAAATGATCCCCAAGATAGGCCCCAGAATAAAATTTAAAAATTGGCTGCAACAGCGAAAAGCCCTGCAAGTATGTTTTTTCTTCATGTTTTTCTCATGAACCTCTGCTGTGTAACTTTGTAATGCTTTGTAATAAAGCTTTTAAATTATTTTTCTAGAACCTTGAAATTGAGAAGCTAAACGACTCGACTCAAAACGCTGTATCGGTACCGGAAACTGATGATGTCGTCGGTGACAATGCAAAAACCTCAACAGACTGTTCTACTGCAGCTAATAACACTGTAAGTTACTCATAATCATAACATTAGGTACTCAGATTAATAACAAAACGTAGGTATTTAAAAAATTTAAAAATTGAAGTGACAATTTTACATATTTTTTTTGTTCAATAAAGATTTTCACTTGACGGGCAATAATTTACAAAGTCAGTCATTGTAGTTACAAGTTTACAATATTGTAGAAAGAAAACGAAGTCGGTAGGCAAAACCATAAAATTTTATGGCACTGTTGTGTGGCTTTTTAATAATGAATTTATTATACTAAGGTGTTTCTTAAATATTTATAGCCCTTGCCTACCAATACAAGAACCTAACTAAAATCTTTCATAACCCAAGTACCTACTTATTGTTACTTTGATCTAGCCGCTTTGAGAAACACTGTCAATAGTTTTTAAACGTTAAAAAAACATAGTTACCTATTAAATAAACACAAAAACCCTCCTGCAAAAAATTAACCACTAGAAAGGGAAAACAAGCTTTTTATTTTCTCATTGCAGTCAGGGGAACGTTCGGTTAAAGAATACTATAATATTACTAACGTAGTTCGGTGAAATACTACAATTTAAAGTGTCCTCAGTAGCAGTAGGAATTTTTATTTTTTTTAATAATTATGTTTTTATTATTAGACTTTTCAGTTCATTATCAATAAACACCTGTCTTAAATAAGAACTTACTAATTTAATAAACAATCATGATAAACCTTTTTGAAATCCTTATGTTGAGCCCTTTAATTTGATACCCATATTGTAGGTAGTATTCGGAAAGAAAAATGAAGAAACAAGCATATTGGACACAAGTACTTATTTGCTTAAATCTTCATCTAATTATACCAGTACAATTATATGACTTAAAAGCACAAAGTACAGCGCCAGTCACTTTTGTAGCATGCTTCTTTGTTATAATAATATAGTTTTGCTTTGTCACTTGGAGCAAGTCGCTTAAAGTAAATAATACCTACCTACATTTCTATGGTTTTGTTTGGTAATACCCTTTCGTGCCAATATAAAAAGGAACTTGCTTATTATAATATTCTGCCATACCATTAAAATGTAATAAATAATAGGTGATTGTTAATAAGTTAAAAGTTAAAGAGAGTAGGTACCTACCTAGGGTAGGTCAAAAGATTCTTGCCATTGTAAAACCATTTTTTTTTGTTTCAGGTATCGAAACTACTAAATGTAATGTTATTTTCTTTTAGTAGATTGTATGAGTATTAAGACAAAGGCACTAGTCAAAGTTAGTGTGCTAGTAGAATATGCATAGTTAGTAGTATATTGTTGAACCAGCAAAAATGTAAGTAAATCTGTATGTATAGTACCTATTTATTTGGTAAGTGTTTCAGTAGTATTTATTTAGTATTCAATAGAATTTATCATTGGCTAAACTGTTTGTTTGAAAGGGTATACTTCCCAGCTACCCACCTTCTGCGCCAGTGGTCTCGGGTTCGATTCCTGAGCAAGATAAATATTTGTCTGCATGAACATGTCTATTTGTCTTGGTCTGGGTGTTAACTATGTATATTCAGTATGTATTTACAAACAAAAAGTATTTAAGTATATATATATCCGTTATCAAGTTTTCCATGATACAGTTTCTTAATGAAATTAACATGGGCTTAGATAATTGAATGTAAGAAGTTATTTCTTTATTATTATTTATTTATTGTTCAACAACAATAAAAAAAATGTGTTTTAATAGTGTTTCAATAGTGTTTGTGTTGTACATACAGGAAAGTTTAGACGGCAGAGCAATACTCAAAGAGGGAAAAGGAGGATTACTGACGGAGGGTTCCCGAAGGAAATTGAGCCAGCTGCTAATACACCACCACCTAGAAAACAATTGTGCGAAGAAAATTTCCAGTGAAGAATTTTATAAACTAGCTACCGAAATTGTGGAAATATTCCACAAGGAACGCGTTGTGGTTTATTATTCTGCATATTTCGCAGCTACAAATAAATTAGCAAAAAAAAATGCTAGTGGCAAGCTATACGAAACGTACATAGCACGAAGGAGAAAGTTGCGAGAAGGTGGACAGTTGCCGGGAACTAGCCTTTCATCCTCTAAGTCATCGAGATCATCGCTCAGATCCACGCCAACTATCACAGATGAGGACATTTATAGCCTGGAATCTCTGGAAAGTGGTAAGCAAATAATTACTAGTCAAATTCGAGTCGGGCTCGCACTTTTTTTTGGTGCCTGGCCTCTTCCGTTTTCCACAGAAATTTTGCCAATGTCCCGTAATAAGAGTATTACTAAAAACATTTACAAAAAAAGACAGAAAATGTACAGTTTGACGTTTGACGCTTGACAGCTCGACTGCTGTTATCTCACTCTGCCCTTCCCATAGAGTAATAAATATATATCCTCTTGTTAACTCATCCCACCAAACACAATTTATGTATAAATAAATTACTTACAGATATTGTTTATGAAGAAGCATTATTGTGGCTGAAAAACAATGTCGATCCATGGAAATCTGTTGAAGAAAAGTGGGCAGAAACTGCAGATCACCGTCTAAACCGCATCCAATATGGAAAAGGTGAAATAGCGGATTACTTCAAGGATTTCCCAGCCTTGAAACAATCACAAGGCTATACCTTGGTAAGCATTTACAGCAGCCTTATTTTTTTTACATAATCCTTGTGGTTTTTCTATACAAATGTACGGCGATGCCATTTAAATGATGAGACAAGTGTCTAAATTTCGATTGCCTTGTAAAATTCATAATGTTAGGTCCCGTTTCTGCCACGATTGTTCTCTTTCCGCACAGACTCTAGATACTTGCAACACCAAAAGTATTACTCGCGCGCTGCCGACATTGTTCTGCAATGTCGGCAGCGCGCGAGCTATTGAGCTGGCAGTAAAAACCCAACCAACCCCATAAGCTCTGTGGTAGTGATTGGTAGTGATCCGGACGGATCGTACGTACGTGTGTATGGAAATAACGTAGCGTACATTTATTGTATTCTTTTTTCAGCTAATGAACGATTTCAATCGTCTGTATCCGGGAAAGGAAAACAAATTATTTTCTTCTATCACCCTCAAAAATGAAGAGATTATAAAATATGCTTCATTAAAATTACGAAAAATTAGAGACCCAGACACAAGAACAAATATAGCAAATATAATTGCACTGATTGACGGTAAGAAGCTTTTCTCAAATATTAGTATTATTATATTAAATCTTTATTTACCTTACCTTCATAAAATTAAGTCTCAAAAATTAACAGAAACTTTTTTTCTTTGAATACAGAAGATGAACCAGAGACATCTAGCAATGTTGCTTTGATGTTGCTGGCTTATGTCATCAACATTTCACCTGCACGGAAAATAAAAGGAAAGCCAACGTGGAAGCCATCCAGGGCAGAGGTATGCGACGCCTATATATCGCAAGCTGCTTCTGAAGCCGACGTAACCAACAAGATCATTCAAAAAAAGGAGAACCTACAGAGGCTAGGCCGCACTGTTCAACCCTACGTAATTTTTGTTGGCCCTACCGTTATTGAGGTAAAAGTAGCGTATGTAGTTATAAACGACACATTGTCACAGCGGTGACACTCCGTGTCCGTGAGAGTTCGAGCGCCGGTGACGTTTAGCCGACGCTAGGGTTGATACGAAATGGAATATAGACTAATGCCAAAGAAGTTTACGTGTAGGATGTTATATAATTTGTGTAAGAATATTTGGGTAATGAAAGACACGTTCAATTTACAATAAACTAACTAGCGACAATTTACGAATGACTAATTTCGAGTCGAAAATACTTTATTAGAATATGTTCAGGAATACGTAGGTATATCTCGGTAAACAAGTATCATTTTGGTGAAATGGAAGGTTTTGTCTGTGCAGTTATGGATAAGGTTGTGATGACGAATAACTACCAAAAGTATATCCTAAGGGATGGTACAGTGGATGTATAGCCTAGGGTGCCATCGTCTGGGTGAATCCCTTAGACATATTATAATCTCCGGTTGTTCTCGTCTCGCAAACGGCGAGTTTTTGCATAGACATAACCAAGGATAATACACCAACAACTTATTCTGAAACATAATCTTGTGGCATCCGAGGTGCCGTACTACAAGTATGCACCAGAACAGGGGGGCTACCGCGTAACTTTATGGGTATGAACTTCATACGTTTTTCGGAACTTTAAGTCAATTTTATAAAGAAAATAGCCGCTATCAGTTCCTTGTTTTGTGACGTCGGGTATAACGATAACTAGCTAGCAACGTTCAACGGAACAAAGCAGCAAAAATCTATCAGAATAAGGAATTCAAATGACAGTTGAAGCCCATACCCATATCCAGATTTCTTAGCCGGTAGCCCCCCAGGTTCTTGAAAATAGCCATGCCACATTGTATTGGGATCGATCTATCATTAGTATCATTACAGACAGGCAGGTCTATTGTAGCATTAGCTACAATACAACAATATCAGGCTTATTAAAGCCTGATATTGTATTGATAGATCGACATGAACGCCACGCAATAATTGTTTATGTCGCTGTTCCCCATGACATGACAAGTTGACGACAACTGCAACCTTGGGAAAGCTGAAAAAGATAAAGAAAACAAATATCTTGATTTAGCTCACGACATTGATTCAGCAATTGTTGTTCCGATAGTCATATTTGCCCATGGTCTGATAGCCAAGAGCCTCGACAAACACCTTAAGAGGCTTGCGTTAGGTGGATGGATCGGGAGTCAGATGCAGAAGGTAGTACCTACTTCTGTACACGGCCCGTGTCTGGATCCCTAACTATCGGTAGCCGGGACCCTGATCTTGCTACCGTTGAGGAACTGCATTTTTGTATTTTTAAAAGGTTATATTTTTTAATGTTTTATATTGTAAAAAAATTATGTTTAGAAATATAATTCTGTAAGTATTTTAAATGTAATAAAGGGAATAATAATAATTACATATGTACGTAAAATAAGCTACTAACAGTGGGACACAGTTAATGTGTCCAAAGAAAATACTAAGTTAGCGACAAAAATACTGAGTGAGTGAATCAATAATCGCCCAAATAAAAATTAGTCTTCTCAATAATTATTTATTATCGACTGAATTTTAACAACTTTCGCATTTTTTGGCTGCCTAGTAGTTTCCATTTGAATGTATGAAGATTGCGCCAGCCCTAGGCCAAGGCATTCACCGACTGCCCGTTCCCCGCCCCGCGCGCCTCTCACGACCCCCGCTCACATCCAGACACCCACACATAGCCGCAAGCAATTTTACGTGCACACATGCTTAAGTGTCGTTTCTTTTCGCGTAAGTGTATATATTCTTTGACATTGTATAGTTTTAATAAGTTAGTAACAGCAGTAGACTGTGCATTTAAAATATTTCAGTCGATAGGAGCTTCTTACCCGGAGGAAGCTGGAGACATATGGCTTTTTATTCAATTGGGTTTCTACGATATTAAAACTAAATTTGACAGGCCTACGCAGGCTGTGAATACTCTTTTAACTGATCTAGAGTTAATACTTTAAAATGTTTACGTGTTACTATTGCAAAAAAAGCAGTGCGTCTCCGAATTTACTTATAACTCATGTGCGAACTTTCTGTAAATTAACGGTAGGATTTTCTGGATTTCTATATGGTGAACAAGGGTGTTATCGTCATTATATTTCCTCCGCATCTTTCAAAAAGATGAAGTTACATTTGAGTGTGTTTCATTAGAGTGTATAGATTTTAATCAGCATTACTATGCGTATCAAGTGCAGAGAACCAACGATTACCTATTACATAATTATAATATCCTTGTTTCGCCTGTACCGGCCACAATTACCATAATGTCAAATTTGAAACTTTGTCACTGTTCGATGGACTTTAGAATAACAACGACTATTACAAATCACATACGATACGATATACGTATGGTGCCAATATTAGTTAGCATATTAACACCAACCTTCTTCGTCTATTTTTCTCTCATCACACACTTACATGCATACAACACGTGCAGAAATTCAGAAACACTCCCACCTGTGCGGATCTGTTGCCCACAGGTGATACAGTTTACACATCTTACTTACCACATACCTTACCGTTTTGCAAAAGCTTAAATACGGGCCCACCACCAATTTTTTTCTTTAACTTAACTTCAGGTTAAACGTCAGTACTGAGTTTCATTTGTTGTTTGTATTATTTCATCGTATTGTGTCATTTAAGCTTTTAAAATCAGAAATATCGAAACTCGGTACTGATGTTTAACCTTCACCTAGGCCCTGGGGTAGGGGAGCACCGCCCCTACTGCCAAAAGGTGGCTCTCGGTTCGCTACCAAAACGAGGCGATCCCCACATTTTTTTTTGTAGAATACCGGTTATATCAGTTTAAAGTCGGGCCTTGCGACATAGGTTCCGCAACTAGTTAGGTTTATGAGTATGTATTTGCGCCGTTCGTATGCGAAGGAGCTTTAAGTTAATTTTACCGTAGGCCTAGACGCATTGGTTTCCAGCGACGACCACGCGGACTCCATTGATGCCAAGGTACCCGAACTCAGAACGGTATGGCGAACGGTTCGATTAAATTACACTTAGTCGACGGTTGGTTCCACGAATAAATCCATCGCCGATAGGGCTATTCGCCGAAAACACCGTTCATCGATGGTCGCTTCAGCTACAACACCTTTTACCGATGGAACGGGTCGCCGAAATAAATACACAAACACAAATAATTTCAATGACTGGCCCAAATTTTCTACTTTAACTATTTCATATAATTATGGTAATTTTTAGCTTAAAATTATTTCTTATTTTTTAAGTACAAAATTTGGGCCAGTCATTGAAATTATTAGGCGACCCTTTCCATCGGTAAAAGATGTTGCAGCTGAAGTGACAATCGATGAACGGTGTTTTTGGCGAATAGTTCTATCAGCGATGGATTTATTCGTGGAACCGACCGTTGACTAAAATTGATTTCGGCGAACCGTACCATCGGCGAAGGGTGATTCGCTATACCGTTCTGAGTTCATTAATGCCAAGGTACTGTAGGGTAGATAGTAGTAGTAGATATCTTCTACTAATTGCCCACAGAGTAATAACCTTCCTTACAGTACCCTTACTAGTGATTCTTTGGTCTGGTAATCCTAGGTTGCTCTTGCTTTCCTGCCTCCGGCTCGTGCAACAAATACCTACCTGAGATCTGAGACATTGTTTATGTTGATAATGAAGCTGTTGTTGTACCTAATTATTTCTAATTGCCCTAAAACACTCAGTCGAAATCTATAAAAATAGGATATCTACTGACGCCCTTCACTATGTAATTATTATTCTAGAATAGTATTATTAAATAAGCTTGTTGAAGTTTTTTTTGTATAACTCAATTTTACTATTGAAAATAAATAATATAAATCTTTTATGTCTCTTTCCTTTTGACAACAAGCCTATAAAACTTGTACGGGGTTTGAGAACAGAACTTCAGAATTTCTTCTGTTATTAACCTTGTAAAAGTTTTAAAAAAATAAAAAATGTTGTATCATTGCTGTGTAGGTACACTGAATGTATATGCATCATGAAGTATTATTTTATCTAAATTACCAATTATTGTAAGCTTCTTCACTTACAGATCCGGACTTTGGTGCTATATCGGTGCAGCTGTTAAGTTTGTTATAAAATTATTTTGCATAATAATAATAATATAGCCGCACTAATATCGTACAAGTTCAACAACAACAGTAGATAAAGCCTGACCAGAGCTTTAAAATGTATAATATGTCATAATAAACTGAAATCATTCCGATTTCCTTAACTTAAAGATTATTGTACAATTTAGTTTTTTTTATGTTCGTGAAAGTTCTGCAGCATTTTGTTGAGTATTTAAAAGTTGACAAGGAACCGTCATAATGGCCAATGACGTAACTATTGTCAGTAAAAGTTTTAAAACATCTGGTCAGCTTTATAATGATACATCATTCTTTACCCTACCCGCACCATTATTTATAAGTAGATATCTATTTACCAGTGCAGGTTGTACTACTTATACTACAAAGCATAATGTGTATAAAACGTATTAACTGTTATAGTAGAGGTATGAACGGGAAGTCGAAACGTGGGTAGACCGCCTTTCCTAAGATGGCAGGACCGACCTCGACCAGATACGCCGCATCGAGGACGACATAGGAAAACCATGGGAGAGGCATATATCCCGCAATGGACAAATATATATGCCGAGAAGAAAAATAAGAGGTATGATACTAGTGCGGAACAGGTACCATAGCATTCACCATACGTATGTACATAAATGGACGGCTATTAGACATACTTGATTTTTGGGTTCCGTACCTAAAAAAAGGAAAAACGGAAATCTAAAAATTATGTGTGACTAATTAGACACACGCCCGCGTACATGCGATTCTGCTGCGGGTATAAGGCATGATGCACTATACGTGTTACGTATTGCACACCACTCCTTACGATACATGCACCTGTATTTTCCTTATGTTGGCATGGTAAAGTCAGCATCATTAATATATATACAGCCATATATATATTTATGACGCTGACCGTACATACAAAGGTGTTCAGATAATTATTTTAAATATTAACCAATCAAAGTCAATTAAATTTTGTAGACATGGTCTAGAAACTAATACCTAGGTCTGTGGTTTATTACATTTTCGTAAACATGAATTAAACCACAGACCTAGATATTAGTTTCTCGATCGTGTCTACAAAATTTCATTGACTTTGATTGGTTAATATTTATAATAATTATCTGAACACCTTTGTATGTACTATGCCAGCATAAGGAAAATACAGGTGCGAGTATCGTAAAGCATGGTGTGCCATACGTAACACGTATAGTGCACCATGCCTTACTATACCCGCAGCAGTATCGTACGTACGCTGGCGTGGTACATAAGTATGGTTCACCGTGCTTTACTGTTCCCGCACCAGTATCGTACGTACGCTGGCGTGGTACATACGCACGGTTCATCATGCCTTACTGTACCGGCAACGGTACCTTACCTCTACTAAGACAGTTAATACGTCTGACACATCATGCTTTACTGTGCCTGCCACAATATCCTACGTATGCCGCCACGGTGCACACGTATGGCGCACCATGCTTCACTGTGTCCGCCATAGTAGCGTAAGTATGCCGCCGTGGTGCAAACGTATGGCTCACCGTGCTTGACTGTGCCCGCTACAGCATCGTACGTATGCCGCCGTGGTACACACGTATGGTACACCGTGCTTTACTGTGTCCGCCACAGTATCGTACGTATGCCGCCGCGGTGCATACGTATGGCTCACCATTATTTACTGTGCCCGCTACAGTATCGTACGTATGCCACCGTGGTACACACGTATGGCTCACCGTGCTTTACTGTGTCCGCCACAGTATCGTACGTATGCCGCCGCAGTACACACGTATGGCTCACCGTGCTTTACTGTGTCCGCCACAGTATCGTACGTATGCCGCCGCAGTACACACGTATGGCTCACCGTGCTTTACTGTGTCCGCCACAGTATCGTACGTATGCCGCCGCAGTACATACGTATGGCTCACCGTGCTTTACTGTGTCCGCCACAGTGTCGTACGTATGCCGCCGCAGTACACACGTATGGCTCACCGTGCTTTACTGTGTCCGCCACAGTATCGTACGTATGCCGCCGCGGTGCATACGTATGGCTCACCATTATTTACTGTGCTCGCTACAGTATCGTACGTATGCCACCGTGGTACATACGTATGGCTCACCGTGCTTTACCGTGTCCGCCACAGTATCGTACGTATGCCGCCGCAGTACACACGTATGGCTCACCGTGCTTTATTGTGTCCGCCACAGTATCGTACGTATGCTGCCGCGGTGCACACGTATGGCTCACCATTATTTACTGTGCCCGCTACAGTATCGTACGTATGCCGCCGCAGTACACACGTATGGCTCACTGTGCTTTACTGTGGCCGCCACAGTATCGTACGTATGCCGCTGCGGTGCACACGTATGGCTCACCATTATTTACTGTGCCCGCTACAGTATCGTACGTATGCCACCGTGGTTCACACGTACGTCTCACCGTGCTTTACTGTGTCGGCCACAGTTTCGTACGTATGCCGCTGCGCTGCACACGTATGGCTCACCATTATTTAGTGTACCCGCTACAGTATCGTACGTATGCCGCCTCGGTGCACACGTATGGCTCACCGTGCTTTACTGTGTCCGCCACAGTATCGTACGTATGCCACCACGGTGCGCACGTATAGCTCATCATTATTTACTGTGCCTGCTACAGTATTGTACGTATGCCGCCGCGGTGCAAACGTATGGCTCACAATTATTTACTGTGCCCGCTACAGTATCGTACGTAAGCCGCCATGGTACACACTACGTATACGCACTACGTATACGTAGCCGGATGTCGGGCTACGTACGTACGTACAAAAATCGACCACGAGTAAATTACGTAACCCGCTCCATGATGAGCGTCAGTATGCCGACTACGTATGACTGACTACGTACGCGTAATGGAGCGGGTTACACACGTCATTGTGGTCGATTTTTGTCCTTAATTTACGTAGCGCGGCAGAGGAAATTTTTCTCAGTGTTTTAATTTATGCTTCTGTACGCTTTATCTTGAACAACGACTTGTTAATTCTAAGAAATTTTGCAATAACCGAGGGAGATATTTGTAATTGTGACTAGCAATACATTATAGTGATGTTTGTAGATCAGATTTAAAATAAAATGGGATGAAATTTAATGACCACCAAAAAAACAATCGTTACCCTAAACAGCCTCATCCAAAAAAAATATAATATGTACTAATAAATGAAACCTGTACCAAAATCTTTCGGGCTATTTAAGTCATGCCAGCACTACAAAAACTTTTTATAGCCCAAAAAGGCCACGCGTGCACCAAATTTTAATTAGCAAAGTTTTGTGTCATTATTGCCCAAATATATCACTACGTTTGCCATAAAATGTATACTGTGTCACCGGAAAATATCAAGAACCGCAAATTTATAATTTTCCTAGGAAATTTATAAATTTACGGAAGTCCTGTAGAACACGTGATAGGTTAGAAATTTAAGGCGATCGCGAAGCGCAGCGAAGCGATTGCCTTAAATTTCGTGGTTGTTTTTTTAGGAAATTTACAAATTTGCGGTTTTTATTATTTTCCGGTGACAATGCATATAACCAAGTAAGTATATAATTGGTCGAGTCTCGCGGCTTTATTCCCACCCCTCCCACCCGTCGCTACACCGTCACCGCTAATTTTAAAATTACACTGAGGACTGCCTTATCAAGTAAAACTTAAGTTATTTGTATGTAAACTGCCGCTTTTAATTAGCCATTAATAAAATAATGCAAACTAATGTTTTTTTTGGATTGAAAGCTCTAAGAAGCTCAGCCTTTGGTAAACATTTTACGGTACTATATACCTTTAGTACTTCATTTATACTTTTTGGGTAAACAATGATTTTTATATATTAATTTACTTTATTAGGATAAAATAGTGTAACCTATTTGGATGAAATTTTTAAATAAAATGCGAGTACGTATTTGGTGCATGCGTGGCCTTTTTGGGTAGCTCAGCGATTATTCTGAAGATACTTGCCTTTTTTAGGTAAGCAGACTTTACGTTTATTGGTAATAAGTTCATATTAAAATGGGGATCAAATTCTGGTAAGTACTTACGATTTTTTGGGTGTTATATTTCATTATATCTGGTGATTGCTTAAACCTAAGCCAAATAAAATCATCAACAGCTATTTTAAGTTTGTTATGATGTTTGAGGTAAAGAAGACCTAACCCGACCACATAACCAATGTAGCAACGAGTCTGAACATACCAGAGTCAAGAAGAAGAGGGAGACCGAAATTAAGATGGACATATATTGTTGGCGACTGGCTGAGATGCCACCTTTTTACCACACTTTTATTAGCTTCACTTGTAACTAAGTCACAATGTAAGAAAATCTTGGAATTCAATGTTAACCTACTTCTAATTGTCGTATTGATTTGAAACTTTGCAAGTCTATATGAATCCGATGACAATACAATAATTTGCAACCATCGAGCTGATCTGATGATGGAGTCAAGAGGTGGGCAATAGAACTCTTCAATGGCTGCTAGGAAACCCCTCGAGTTTAGGCTCATTTGTTTTGTACTGATGAGACCTATTCGTTTCATTTGATGGTTAGGGTCTGATGATGGAGCAGGGAGAAAGCCAGTGGCACTCCTTAATGACCAATAGGAAACACCTCGAGTTCTGGCTCATTTGTTTCGTTCTGATGAGACCTATTCGCCACACTTGGTGGTGAGGGTCTGATGATAGAGCAGGAAAGAAGCCAGTGACACTCCTTGATGATCAATAGGAAACCCCTCGAGTTTGGGCTCATTTGTTTCGGTTTGATAGGACCTATTCGTTACACTTGGTGGTGAGGGTCTGATGATGGAGCTGGGAGGAAGCCAGTGGCATTTCTTAATGACCACTAGGAAACCCCTCGAGTTTGGGCTCATTTATTTTGTTCAGACGAGACCTATTCGCTACACTTGGTGGCGAGGGTCTGATGATGGAGCTGGGAGGAAGCCAGTGAAATTCCTTAATGACCACTACGAAACCTTTGAGTTTGGGCTCATTTGTTTCGTGCTGATAAGACGTATACGCTACACTTGGTGGTGTGGGTCTGATGATGGAGCAGGGAGAAAGCCAGTGGCACTCCTTAATGGCCAATAGGAAACCCTTCGAGTTCTGGCTCATTTGTTTCGTTCTGATGTGACCTATTCGCTACACTTGGTGGTGAGAGTCTGATGATGGAGCAGGGAGGAAGTCAGTGGCACTCCTTAATGACCACTATTAAACACCTCGAGTTTGGGCTCATTTGTTTGGTTCTGATGAGACCTATTTGCTACACTTGGTGGTGAGGGCCTGATGATGGAGCAGGGAGAAAGTCAGTGGCACTCCTTCATGACCACTAGAAAACCCCTCGAGTTTCGGCTCATTTGTTTCGTTCTGATGACACCTATTCGCTACACTTGACACTTTGACTTTGACTTATTGACTTTGACACTTGGTGGTGAGGGTCTGATGACGGAGCAGGGAGGAAGTAAGGGTTCGGCTCGCGCATCCGGTAACTAATAGACTCCACTTGAATTTTGTAAAACTAAATACATACAATCACGCCTTTGAGTTATGTTTACGGGGTGGGCAGACACATGAATGGACTGTGAAATCGATTACCATCCATCCATAGCTTGGCATTTATTAAACTAAAAAGTAAAAATAAATATCTAGTTTAAAAACTAAACAAACACACTTTTATAGGAACAGACTAAAAAGCACAAAATAACCGTCTATTCAGTAACTGAAATTAAAAAGCGTGGTGCGCCCTTTGCAAAGCATGCATTAAAGTACTTATAATTGACCACGCGCACCACGCTTTTTAATATCACTTACTGAATAGACGGTTATTTTGTGCTTTTTAGTCTGTTCCTATAAAAGTGTGTTTGTTTAGTTTTTTAAACTACATATTTATTTTGATACGACAGTTTATATTTTTATAATGACGTTTACTTTTAAATCAGCTTCACATTTTTATTGACTTCAGTTGTCATAGTTTCGTGTCGTGTGTCCCTTTGCTTTGTTTAAAGATAATGTTATTTTACTTATTAAATTGTGATCTACTCTAAAACTAAGTGTTTCCATCATCCTCCTACTAAAATCACCTACAGTCCACTTAGCTCACCAACAGATATTATTGCCAAAGACCTTAAAGACTGCAATGTTTCTGACACAGATCCGTCCAATAGAACAAACTGGAAGAGATGACCAGTAAAGCAGACCCCACCATCAGATGGGAATAATAATGCCAAGGAAAGAGACAGAGAGGACGTTTGAAGTAACCTCTGAACTGAACCTACTGAACCTACAAAATCGAAATTCATTCACCAATAGAAAGATATAGAACACTTCCACGGGGGAGATTTGTTTTATTTCGATTTCCACGAGACCCCGGCCAGCAGCTGCGGGCAAGCACGAACCCCACTCACTACAGAATATATTGAACATTAAATTATTTAAATTTTTACTTTTTTACATTCACAATGCATTTTTTTATTATTGAAAAAAGTGGAGGTACAGATTGTTATATGGTTGGTGGTAGGGTTCGTTCGAAGTCTGCCTAAGCTAGCTACTTCGATCATTTTATGATCGAAGGCTAGCTACCACCATCTTATCTAAGTTTGACACCATAACAACGATGTTTTCGGCATTGTTGTGTTCCGGCAGTTAGAGATAAGACAGTAGTTGAGGATTCCGCCTTCCGGGAGTAGTGTGCGCTTCCACTTTCAGCCATATCATCACTTATAATCTGGTGTGATGAAGGCTAGGCGCTACCCCATTGTGTATTAAAAAGAAATAGATTTTGGTCACCAATCCTATGAACAACCAAAGCTAAAGTCGCTTAACCACCGAAATCGGGGGCAATGCTCTTCTTCATTGGTTTTAATTAAATCGTAAATCAATATTTAACGGCAGGTCACAAACAACCGAACAGCCGGATGATAAAGAAAAGAACCTTTTAGCTAATAAAGTTTGATCATGCCGCAGTGGAACTCTGCAATACGGCAGCGCGGCTAATGTCCGGGACAGACAGGTCGTGACCTGTCTACCACCCCCACTCCTTTAAAAGCCAGTTAGTGTAGACGCAAAGGCACAAAGGTTGTTTCCTAATCCAATAAAGGAAGACAGAAAACATACTGCTATTACCAGCATGGAATATAAATCAACTTTACCTTAAAAATAACATAAAAATATGAAAAGATAAATAATCAAAATAATTTGTAAAATTAATCTAAGATCTTTACGCGCTTTTGCAGACGGCGCGCGGGCGGTCGGCGGTATTTTTGACCGCGAAGCAATAAAATAATATAAGCGATATTTTGTCCTGCGGCGGTCTTTTTGCACTCTTAATTGATTTCTTCAGCGCACTTCATATTAAACAGAAGGTACAACAAGGAGTCAATCTAAAAAATCTTTTTAGTACGGTATAGAAAATTTTAAATTACCCTTAGCTAAAATGGAACTAAGCACGAAGTAGGTACTAGATTCCAAAATGAATGAAGACATGAACTTTGATTACCTAGTGTTTGGCTAGAAAAGACATTTCAATTTCCTTTAGCGCTGCAAAATGTTCCATTCGAATGATATCAAATCTATTATTGCCTAGGGTTGTCAATTGTAGGTAATGTATGGCTAACCCGAATGGGGCTGTAGTACTCTTCTTTCCCCTTTGAAATGTGCTAGATCTTTCAGAATAATACCTGATCTATAATTATAGTTGCAACAGTAATACCTTTGACGGTTCTGATATCAATAACAGATGTTTAGGCTACTTAACACAGAATCAGAACACTGTATTATGGGATGATTAGTGCGCAAAGGAAACGGCTTGCACTTAGTGATGTACGCCTGGGAATATTGCCACTGCCGGGAATTTTCCACTCCCAATGTGCCCGGGAAATTTCCGGGCACATTGGGAATATTGCCCAAAATTCCCAGTCGAGTTTTTGTCGTTTTATACAGATGATAATGCAAATTACTAAGTCGCTGCCTTGTCGTGCAGCGATCCCAAATTCAAAAGGTCAATCACGATCCCAAATTTAAATTTAGGTCAGTCACAGAAATCTTTGAAAGTCCTCTTTTGAAAGTTTTGGAATTAATAATGATACTGATCCTCTTAATTTAAAGTATTTATTATATTAGTGCCAAGAAAAATGAATCACATGTGATTTTATTTGATTTCATTACAATAATTTACCTATATGCAGACTGAAGACTACTAAAAATATTTAATTTCTTTTGTGTCTTACAATTTTATAATTTGTTGACAATCATATAATAGACAGGAAGCGACCACCGCATGGTCAGAGGTATATTGAATATCAACATCAAGCTTGAAAGATTGCGACTGTTAAAATCCACGAACCACGAAACAATACCAGCTCAAATTCAAAACCCCAAGTGCTTTCAGCTCGAACTTCAAAACCGCTTCAAAGCCCTTGAGAATAGCATAGATGTGGACGTGTGTGATACAATATGGTGGTGGATAGGGTCTAAGTACTATAAACCCGCCGTCCCAAATTGAAGAAACTCTTCAGCCAGACTCTCCTACTCATGGATCACAGACAAGAAATGAAACTACAGAACTCGGCAGATGCTCATCGCTATAGGCTGCTTAATAGACAGATAACTAAGTCTTTGACTAGCGACCTTCGCCAATTTAATACCGAGCGTATTAAAGAAGCCATTGAGCGGAACAAAGGCTCCTAAGTGTTTGTGAGAGATTTGTCTATCGGGCAAAGTCAATTGACGGCTGAAAACTGAGGAAGGTATTATCATTTCGTCAACATCTGAAATCCTTAGGGAAATTGAGAGTTTCGACGGACAACTATATTCCACGCAAACACCTGTTGAAAGTAAGTCTACAGACTCTAGAGCCAAGCTTACCCGACACTGTACAGAAGATATTACGAGATTAAAATGGCTCTCAAGCAGCTTAAAAACAACAAGGCGGCGGGCGATGCCGGAATCACAAAAGAGCTTTTGAGAGCGGGCGGAAAGCCAATACTTATGGTCCTCCAGAAGCTTTTCAATTCAGTCATCCCCAAGGGCAAAACGCCAAAGGCAAGGCAGAAGCGATGTGATGCTAATTTTCAAGGGTCTGTTGAAGAACTACAGACCCATCTCACTTCTGAGCCATATCTACAAGTTGTTTTCGAGAGTCATTACGAATCGTATCGCTCGCAGGTTTGATGACTTCTAACCTCCAGAACAAGCCAGGTTCCAAAAAGGCTATAGTACCATAGACCAAATTCATATGCTGTGGCAAGTTATACAGAAGACCGAGGAGTACAACTTGCCACTTTGCTTGGCGTTCCTGGACTATGAGAAAGCCTTTGATTCGATTGAGACCTGGGCGGTGCTGCAGTCTCTCCAGAGATGCCAAATAGACTCCAGGTACATTGAGGTGCTGAGGTACTCATACCAAAACGCCACCATGTCAGTCCAATTACAGAACCAGAGCTGTAATCCTCCTATCCAACTACAGCGAGGTGTGAGACAGGGAGAATTCATCTCTCCGAAACTGTTCAGAGCTGCGGTGGAGGATATTTTTAAGCTTCTGGACTGGAAAGGATGCGGCATCAACATCAATGGCGAGTACCTAATACACCTACGGTTTGCCGATGATGTAGTTCTTATGGCTGAGACCTTAGAAGACCTGAACACAATGCTCGAAGATCTCAGTAATGCTTCTCAAAGAGTGGGTCTTAAGATGAACATGGACAAGACGAAAATCATGTCCAATGCCCATGTTGCACTCGCTCCAGTTAATGTTGGGAATATTACACTCGAAATTGTTGAACACTATGTTTACCTAGGACAGACGACGGTCCAGTTAGGTAAGTACAACATCGAGAAAGAGATCTCTCGCCGAATCCACCTCGGATGGGCAGTCTTCGGGAAGCTCCGGCATATATATTTACGTCCGAAATACCTCAATGTCTCAAGACGAAAGTTTTTGACTAGTGTGTGTTGCCAGTTATGATGACACATGGAAGCGAGACATGGTCCTTTACTATGGGTCTCATAAGAAGGCTCAAAATCACCCAGCGGGCTATGGAGAGAGCGATGCTTGGTATTTCCTTGCTCGATCGAATTAGAAATGATGAGATAAGCAGGAGAACTAAAATAACCGACATCGTTCGAAGGATTGCATCGTTGAATTGAAGTGGCAGTGGGCAGGAAACATAGTGCGGAGAACCGATGGCCGTTGGGGCGGTAAGGTTCTCGAATAGCGACCGCGTGCCGGAGGACGTTCCGTGGGCAGGCCCCCTAAAAGGTGGACCGACGATCAAGTCAAGGTCGAGGGAACCAGCTGGATGCGGGCAGCACAGGACCGATCGTTGTGGAGATCCTTGGGGAAAGCCTATGCCCAGCAGTGGGCGTCGTTTGGCTGACATGATGATGATGTTGATAATCATGGCAAGATTATTTTGTTTGGATTTTTTGTTTATTGATTAAGTATAAAAAATAAACCATCTTGTTTAAAACTGTTTTTCATATCGTATGTTCTTACCTTTGATGTTGATGGCTATTTATTACGTAATTCAATATAATCAAACACTTTTAATCTTAATTTAAATTATGTTGCATGGTAAAATAATTTTTATATACATCTTAAAATGGTCCTTGGGAATATTGCTGGGAATGAATTGGGCATATTGCCGGGAATATTGCCAACGTACTGGGAATTTTCGTCGTTTCGACATTTAAATGTCAGCTGACGTTTCTAGTACTTAGTTCATCATAAAATAATTCGAATTCAATTAAAACATCTTAAAAATTTAAAGAATATAACCAAAATTCCCAGTTAATTCCCACATTGGGAACATTGCCGGCAACGCTGCCGGCAAAATTTCCAGTCCTTGGGAACGTGCCCGGGCACGGTACATCACTACTTGCACTACAACACCTTAAAGATCTATTGGCCGACATAGTTTTGATAAAATAAACATTTGATAGTACATCTTCCCTTTTCACTCCTAAAAATAAGAGCTGATTATTCAACCCTGCTGGCTAGGAAATACCTAGTGCTAACGTCCGGATTCCAGACAGGGCGTGGCCCGTCTGCTTTCGCACCATACTACAACACCGCCTGTAAAACGATTAAGCCAAGGAAGGACCTCGAACATTAGAAAAGAAATTGGATACTGAAACGAAAGATAAACATCCTTTGTCTAGACGGGCTGGTGTTTGGTAAATTGTGCGGTTTCTTAAGGAAAGGCTGTGTCCTGAAACTTCCGAGATATCACAGTAAAGTTTGAAATGCACATACTAAACACCCAAAAACGCTCCATACTAAGGGCCCCACATACTATCGTCCGCTTGCAGCCCTTGGTCAGATTGGCCGTCTGCTGTTCGAGACCTCCACATCGGCCATAGACCGATCATTGCCTGTCGGCAATAGTCGAAAACCGGCTTTGAGGACACACACTAGCAGTTCATAGTCGTCAGTTATAGTTTTTAGTTTCTGTCCGGCCTATAACTGTCGACATTGGTCCGCGCCACTCAGCGTCCTGCCCATTAGCCGTCAGTCCTAAACCTAAAAGGGCTATTGTGGCTAACTAGCAGGCCTTTGCCAACAGGCGGAATGATAGTCTGTGGGGCTTTAACGGCTACTAAATTGGGACGTTACAATTCACAAGTTTGTATGCAATGCGTAAGAAACTTTTTCGGCAGCTATATCAAATGTTGCATAATTGCCTGTCGGCAAAAGTCGAAAACCGGCTTTGAGGACTCACATTAGCAGTTGATAGTCGTCAGTTATAGTATTTAGTTTCTGTCCGGCCTATAAACTGTCGACATTGGTCCGCACCAGCCAGCGGCCTGCCCATTAGCCGTCAGTCCTAAACCTAAAAGGGCTATTGCGGCTAACTATTAGGCCTTTGCCAACAGGCGGAATGATAGTCTGTGTGGACTTTAACGGCTACTACATTGGGACGTCACAATTCACAAGTTTGTATGCAATGCGTAAGAAACTTTTTCGGGAGTTAGGCCGCGTTTCCACCTGCAAGTAAACTTGCGGAAGTCTTGCGTGAGTTCTTACAAAATCGTTGCATATCATACTGGCAAGCTGTCGCGAGTGTAGTTGCTACGTAGTTTACACTAGCAAGTTGCTGTCGGACAGACCTGTCGGACAATTATCGCAGAAGTTTACTTGCAGGTGGAAATGAGGCGTTATATCAAATGTTATGTTTATCAAAATGGGTCCTTAGGAATGTTTATTTTACTGACATTCATGGACGGTATTATTTGTTTTAATGAATTTGATACTTATTTAAAAATAGTTATTTTAAAATGTTCATAAACGAATATTTTGTTTTATTAATTACCAGTCATCATGCCTATTTGACTTACAGATTATTGATAATTATTATGACGTTGGCATCTGTTAAGATGCAATTAAGGGGTTAAAATGTGTCAGTCAGAGCTACTTGCGCATTATAAAAAACACTAGCTAGTGGTTGTTCCAAATAATACCAAACCCACATCAATTTCCTCCACACCCCACAAAAGCTATAAGATAAGATAAGATAAAAATATTCTTTATTCACTTAGACATAATAAATATGTACTTATGAATCGTCAATATTTTCCTACCACCCATTCAAGACTTTTTTAACTGACAAGAAGAATGGGCGCAAGAAACTTGCCAGCGTTTCTTAGTTAGGTAACGACATTTACAAAAAAAAAACATATCGTTACTAATACAACAATTGCTTAGTATAAAAATACATCATATTAAACAGTGATTATGTTATGTGTTACATCATGACCATGCATTGCGGTCATTCAAATAATCGTCTACTTTATAGTATCCTTTGCTCATCAGCGACTCTTTAATGTAACATTTAAATTTATGCAATGGTAGTTCAATTATATGCTGTGGAACTTTATTAAAAAAGGCTATGCTTTTCCCCAGAAATGAGGCTCTGGATTTTTCTAGCCTAAACTTGGGAACGACAAGTTTATCTTTATTTCTTGTGTTAAAGCGATGAATATCGCTCTGCTTTACAAATGTATTATAATACTTTTTCACATAAATTATATTTTCATAGATGTAATGTCCTGCAACAGTTAAAATGTTTATTTCTTTAAATAGATCTCTTAAAGAATCTCTCGATCGGAGGTTGTAAATGGCGCGAATAGCCCTTTTTTGGAGCACGAATATACTTTGGATGTTAGCGGCTGAGCCCCACAACAAAAGGCCGTAGGACATAACACTATGAAAATAACTAAAATAGACTATTCTAGCCGTTTCAATATCGGTTAAGAGCCTTATTTTCTTAACTGCGAATGCAGCCGAACTGAGTCTACTCGCCAAGGCTTCGATATGAGGATCCCATTGTAGTCGCGAGTCTAATATAATACCTAGAAATTTTGTATTGTTAATGAATTCGACCGTATCGCCGTCTAGTCTAATATGAAAATCAACTTGTCTTACATTAGGTAACGAAAATTTTAAACACTTAGTTTTCTTTGAGTTTAATGATAAATTATTACTATTAAACCAATGTGACACTTTTGAAAGAGCACTATTTACTTCGTCAGAACAGTCATCACCTCTATCTACTTTAAAGACTAGAGATGTATCATCGGCAAATAGCACCGTCTCACATAAATTCTTCGCGTAGTAAGGAAGGTCATTTATGTATATTAAAAACAACAGCGGGCCCAATATTGATCCTTGGGGTACGCCCATAGTAATGGGAGCTCCGGTAGACTCAGTTTTATTAATAACTACCTTCTGAGTTCTTTCATACAGATATGAATGCATAAGGCTTACTGACATTTCAGAAACACCATAATGTTTTAACTTCCTTAATAGTGTTTGGTGATCAACACAATCGAATGCCTTGGAAAGGTCACAAAAAATAGCGATTACATCCTGCTTGTCCTCCCAGGCATCAAGTACATGTTTTAGAAATGCAACCCCAGCATCAGTGGTACTTTTACCTTTTGAAAAACCAAACTGTTTCTCATGCAGTATACTATTTAATTTAAAATATTCTAAAAGTTGAGCATAAATTAATTTCTCAAATATTTTACTTATTGCTGGTAGTATGGATATAGGTCTAAAATTTGCTGGGTCACTTTTGTCACCAGCTTTAAACAGAGGAATAATTTTACTATTCTTCATTAAATTAGGAAAGACCCCTTCACTTATACATTGGTTAAAAATTATTGCTAATGATGGAGCTATCACATCAATTATTGATTTGATGATACTTGTAGATATGCCCCAGAGATCTTCTGTTTTCTTAATATTTATTGCTTTGAATGCTTTAATAATATCTTCGGTAGTGACATAGCTAAAACTAAATGTTTCCTGGCACTTGTTCACACTAGATTCCATAAGAGAGACAGCGGTGATGGGGCAAGAATTAAGTCTGCTAGTAGTTTCTAACGGTATTCGAGCAAAGAAACCTTCAAAAGCACTAGCCACCTCAATATCCGATTCAAAAGTCTGATCACTAATTTTTAAGTTAAATGAATTAATTTTGCTTTTTGTTTTGCCAGTTTCTTGGTTTATAATACTCCAGGTAGCTTTTATTTTATTTTCAGATGATTTAATTTTATTTGAAATATACCTAGATTTTGCCAAAGCACATACTTTCCTAAATGTTTTTGAATATTTCTTGACATATTCAATGAAGCTAGGATCACAGGAGGTCGTTTTTTGTGCATAGAGTTCAAATAACTTTCTTCTACTATTATAAATACCAGGTGTGGCCCAGTCACTGAACTTCTTACGATCATTACACTTTATAACTTTTTGTTTAAAATTGTTACTAAATTCTTTTTCAACAATATCAAATAATGATTGATAAGAGTTATTAGCGTCAGCAGAAGCTGGCAAACATTGAACTTTATCTTGTACATTATTTCTAAATTTATTAATACCACGTTTCGGTATTGGCCTGCAAATTACTTCGCGTTTAGGAGTAACATTATAGTGCTCAAAAGAAGCTAGTTGTCCACTGTGGTCGGATTTAATAATATTAATTACCGATTTCTCAATTAAGTTACAGTTGGAAAAGATGTTATCTAAGCAAGTGGCCGATGTTGGCGTAATTCGCGTCGGTTCATTAAAAGTGTGAAGCAAATTAAATTATTTAAAAAGATTAAGGAATTTACCGGAGAGTTGTGCTAATTTAATATCTAAGATGTCTATATTAAAATCTCCACAAACTACAATTTTTTTATTCTTACGACAGCATATTTTCAAAACATCCTCCATAGTGGACTCAAAGACTGTGTAATTTGCTCCAGGGGGGCTATATACACAGATTATAATCATTTGTTCAAGTTCCACGCATGATATCTCACAAATTCGTTCAACAGAGAGGGATACTATATCCTTTCGCTCTTTATATTGTGTGTTATTAGGTAAAATTATTAAAGAACCCCCCCTTATTGTAGTTTTTCTATTAAATGAACTTACAACACTATAATTATCCAAATTTAACAATAATTCATATTCTTTTAACCAATGTTCAGTAACACATAACACATCAATATTTTCACAATTTAAAAATAAACTTATTTCTAGGTCTTTGCCAGCAGAAAAGCCTTGGATATTCTGGTGTACTATTTTTAAACATTTAGGCCTTCCTCTTGTCAATACTGGGCTAGAGTATGCCTCCGTTGTCTCTAATGGTAATTTAAATTAACCATGTCAGTATTTGGATTCAAAAGAATCGAATTATTTGGAACAGATTCCAAAGTTACATTAGAAGTATCAAAGTTAAACTGCTCAATAGAAGCAGAGGTTATACTAGCCAAATTGTTGGCTAATTGTTTAAAATAAAATGATAGCGATACCGCTATTTGTCGCTTAAGATAATTAGGCAGATAATATTTATCTTTAGTCAAGTTAAATTTGTATAACAATGTGTTGATGTCAATTAAATGCATCTGCTGACTATTATGATAAGCTATTGTGCTTAAGGTTAAGAAAAATGACCTATGACCCCAATTGACGCCGTATCTACAATATATCAGTAACTACATATTGATAAAGACATGACTGGCCCTTTTGGGTAATATCGGGACGGAAATTGGGTGACCTGCTTTGGGAACTAATGGTTGTCTACGATCAATGGCAGTCGATACTTGAAGATTTTTTTAGAAATGCCTATCCATTTAAGAAGCTTGCATCCTTTAACGCCCCAGAAATGAGACACAATAGATTTGTTCTCCGGCCCTATTCAGCCGGTCAGGCGTCAATGGTCAATGTCGTATTTTTTGTCCTACCATGATCTACCGAAAGTAGTAGCGTCCAGAGAAGTCAAGTGTAGTATAAAAATTTTGGTATGTTGAAAAAGAAACATTGGACATGCAAAACAGATACCATTTTGTTATGTTTAAGGCTGCTGTTCCACCAGAGATGTGCGAGGATGCGTAGCGAGAGACGTGTTTGTAAAGAACCAATAGAATCGCTTCATTTACCTCGCCTCGGTCAGCACAGCTCTGGTGGAAACGGCTCAGCGGAGCTAGATTTTTGGGCATACAAAACGAGCGAGGGATGTGTGCGAGGGATGTGTACGAGGGATTGGTGCGAGGGATGTGTTGCGAGGAATGTGTGTTGAGAAGGTTTGCGCATACTGTACCAGCCCGTCAGTAATCCTCGCACCACACATTAATGCGCATTTTCACAGCTCCGCTACACATCCTCGTAGGCACATTTTCATCGCACAGCTTTGGTGGAAACACTCACACATTTTCACAGCACAGCTAGACATCCTCGTACGACACATTTCCATCGCACATACACGGTGGAAACGCAGCCTTATACAGTTAAAACCTCTTGGAAATCGCTCTTAACTATTGTGTACGCCAAAAAAGGCGGTGTAAAACCTTGTGATATCATCAATATTTTTAAAAGGAAAAAGGCAGTTATCACTATATACATAACGACATGACTAGCCCATTTTGGAAAGTGTAAGGAAATTGGGTGACCCGGTCGGGCCACGCCTGAAATGGGAAACTAATGGTTGTCTATTATCCGTGGACTGCTGAAGTATCTAATTCTAAGTAATCACTTAAAAAACTCATTCCTGAAAGATTATTTTTTCGTGCAATTAAAAAAGGTTAATAGCAACTTTTTGAAAGCAAGACATGGCTTCATCTGTCTGGGTCCCCACTCTTCCATGTGAGCTGCTGAAATGTTAGAAGTGAACACAAGGATTTTGAACTCGCATGGTTCTCCATGTGAGTCCGCAATACTGGGTAGTAGTTTGTTGTCCCCACTACTGGGTCACTAGCCTTCCTTATGGATGGATAAGGAGAATGGGCCATGACCCACCAAGCGGGCCCTGTGTACCAAGCGGGTTTACGACTTCAAATGCAGCCAACGGCTTAACGTGCCGTCCGAAGCACGGAGGAGCTCGAGATGAAAGTTTTTGGTCACCCATCTCGTGACCGACCATTGCGAAAGTTGCTTAGCCTCACGATCACAGGCCGAGAGCGCTAACCACTGCGGCACGAGTTCCTCGGGTAGTTATTACTTCTTCCAAATTTAACATTTTCATTTAGCATCCTTTTTCTGTGGTAAATTGCCTATACCCATAGAAAAATGCAAGCAAAACTCCATGCAGTCGAAATAGCGGTCAGTCGCTAGTGTACAAGTAGCGGCATGTAAGGCTAGCGCTGACCGAATTGGAGGGGATGCGCAGAAGTCAAAAATAAGGTATTTTGGGCCTTGCGCCATACCATAAGTAAACATGCGCAGCTATCCCCTCCACGTTTTACCCGCCTCTGTGGTGTAGTGGTTCACAACACCGATTTCAGACCAAGAAGTCCCGGGTTCGATTCCCATTGGGGGTACATATTGTATTCGGTTTGGTTGGTGGTAGGACTTGTTCTTAGTCCACCTGGCTAGCTACCACCATCTTATCTAAGTCTGACGCCATAACAATGATGTTTTCACCATTATTGTGTTCCTGCAGTTAGTGATAAGATAGCCAGTTCCTCAGTGATTGAGGTTCCAGGAGTAGTGCGTTTCCACCACTTAACATCAGGTGTGATGAAGGCTAAGAGCTACACCGTTGTGGATTAAAAAAAAAGTCACAGGCAGCGCTAGACTTACGTGAAGTTACGTGCCGCTACTTGTATTAAATGCAAAATTACCTGAGAGCTAAGACTTCCACATTCGGCATCCGCCTCAGTAGAGTCACATCTCCCAGTTCAGCACCCCTGTGGACAAGAGAAAACAAATGTTACTCATCATATCATCATCATCATCAGTCATGATGTCATGATTGACTCATGACGACCCATCACGCGGGCCCATTACGGATATAAGTGTTTACGATTGCGAGTGCACCCGGCATCAAAGGTTTAAACGTGCCATCTCCCTTGCACGGAGGAACTCGAGATATAAACAATTGTTGGTCAACCGTCCCGTCACTGACCATTCCGAAAGTCGCTTAACCACCGCAATCGTAAGTCGCAAACCGAGCGCAGCAGCGTTGTCATGATGTGGCGAAGCAGGCGAGGGGTGAGGTGAGGGGAGGGTCGGGTGGCGGAACAGGGGATTCCGTCGTTCATCCAGAGTAAGGTATTCGTCTTATGGGGAGATTGTGAGGAGGCTCCCTCCCTCTGTCCGGCCCCTCTCAAGCTTTCAAACTCGTTAGGGAGCCGGAGCAGGGGTTGGAACCGTCTAGCCCTGATGCGAAGCCTATTTCGCTTGGTGGGAGGGCTGGGCGCGGTGAGGGACAGGCCCTGTGTCTGACTGAGTCCAACATGCCGTTAAGAGTGTATTTGCCCTCACTATAAAAAAAGGGTAAGGTACTCGTAGTGGAAAAGACACACCGGAGGACACAAGGAGAGAGGGTCGAGGGGACGCAGGCACAAAAAAAGGGTGGAGAAACGGTGACTATCACCCAGTACCTGCAATCTCCGCTCCGCCCCAAGTGCTGAGGAGGCACCCGGGGGATTTAATGGGTCCATGCCACACATAACCCCCTCGTCTCGCGCCGGGAGGCATGTCCCCCGGGGGCAAAAAGAGGCCTAGCGTAGCAGCCGAGCTACATATTACCATAACATATTAATTCAAACTGCGTAATACTAAAGTTGATCATTATGTTACGTGACCAGACGCAATAATAACTGCGGACAGATGTTCCCGCGCAGAATATCGATTACGTCTTACGATCGATAATGTATCGATTGTGAACGACCTTGTCTCGATCATCGGTATTAACTGCGTTATTAATGCCCCGATTGTTTCGATTACGCACGCCTTCGAATTGGTGAATTGGGAGCGGTTAGATATGTTTTTATTATTTGTTTGGTTGGTTTAATGTTTCTTTGAAGAAATCACCATTATGCTACTTGCTGTTGCCCCCAACTTCGTCCGTGTTAGATCAAACGCAGCATGCGGCACTTCGAGCAGAAACCGTTTTTGATCTTTGATTAGAACTGAAATAATATCGATTCTGAAAAGGGGGTAGAAAAAAAATCACATAAAATTAAACAGAAATAGTAAACGCCGTTTTCACTAAGTCCAGTCCCTTTCAAGTATGTTGTAATTTCCAAAAACTTTTTTCCAAATAATTTGTGGTTTAATTTGTATTGTAAAAATCAAATCTAAAACTGGCGCTTTGCTTTTATACTTACCCCCTCTGAAAGAGCTACCGATATGCAAAATTTGCAAAAATACTATAGGTACATTATCAAAAGAGCTCTTGTAATCTATATTACTCTATATTACTAATATTATAAAGACGAAAGATTTGATTGTTTGTTTGTTTGTTTGCATCGAATAGGCTCCGAAACTACTGGACCGATTTAGAAAATTCTTTTACCATCAGAAAGCTACATTCTTCCCGAGTGACATAGGCTATATTTCATCCCGATATTCCCACGGGAACGGGTACCACGCGGGTGAAACCGCGAGGATCCTCTAGTAATGTTTAAGTAGTTTTTAACGAACCGCTTTCTGAGCCCTTGCATTTGAATTTAACATACTAACTTGATCAGCTCATAGTGAAAATAAAGAATTTCCTTTCTACGACGACAAAAAGGAAAAAGGTTTTATTTAGATCAGTCCACAATTCCACATTGACCAGACCTTTTTTTATTCTTCCCCGAAAAAATACTTCTAATAGAATTCGCGAAGTCGCTACACGGCTAGGATCTCTTTGGAGTTTGGCATCGAGCCAAATACCGGCGAGTTATCTAAGAGCGCTTCCTCATCACAAATATAGTAATACGATACTCCATAGAAAGGCAATCTTCATGGGTCATTGGCTGGTAAGCATTGTGGTACCTAAGTATTAAGATTTGGCAATGGTTTCTTTTGAGATGAAATTCATACTTGAAAAAGCTACTTGTCTTCAGTTTGTTTTTAGGTATTCATAATGGCGTACACATAGCCTTCATCACACCTGATGAAAAGTAAAGAAAAGTATTCATAATGGCGTACACATAGCCTTCATCACACCTGATGAAAAGTGAAGAAAAGACTGAAGGAAGTGCACCACTCCCGGACTCCTCAAACACTGAGGAACTGGCTACCTTATCTTTAACTGCCGAAACACAACAATGCTGTAAACATCGTTGTTATGGCGTCAGATTTAGATGAGATGGGGTAACTAGCCAGGTGGACTAAGAATAAGTCCTACCAGTAACGGATATAAAGGTTTTGAATACAATAGAAGAATACAATACAGAATAGTAGATTTCATTACAAGTGCGGAAAGCCTGTCATTGCAAAGAGTTCCGACAAATGTCTACCCGAGCCGAGGCGCAGCCGAAGGTGAGATGAAATTCATACTTGAAAAAGCTACTTGTCTTCAGTTTGTTTTTAGGTATTCATAATGGCGTACACATAGCCTTCATCACACCTGATGAAAAGTAAAGAAAAGTATTCATAATGGCGTACACATAGCCTTCATCACACCTGATGAAAAGTGAAGAAAAGACTGAAGGAAGTGCACCACTCCCGGACTCCTCAAACACTGAGGAACTGGCTACCTTATCTTTAACTGCCGAAACACAACAATGCTGTAAACATCGTTGTTATGGCGTCAGATTTAGATGAGATGGGGTAACTAGCCAGGTGGACTAAGAATAAGTCCTACCAGTAACGGATATAAAGGTTTTGAATACAATAGAAGAATACAATACAGAATAGTAGATTTCATTACAAGTGCGGAAAGCCTGTCATTGCAAAGAGTTCCGACAAATGTCTACCCGAGCCGAGGCGCAGCCGAAGGTGAGGGTTGACAGTCGGAACAAGTTGCAATGACGGTTCCGCACGTGTACTGAACAACTATTTTTAATACAGTTGCGAAAAAATTAAGCAATTTAATAAAATAATACAACACAATAAACTCAACTAACTAATCGTAAAAGAATATAAGCTAAGCAGAGACTTTTTTTTTGTTTTCTTCACCCATTCTGGGTTGGCAAAGGAAACTATGATCATACAGCCAAGGCTTCAGTAGAATTTTTTTATTGATATGAAATGAAAATTGAATTAAATGAGATGAAATGAAATGAAACCTAAAAAAAGCAATTCGAATCCTACAGGAGCGCCTTTCCTTATTTCTCTCTTTTACCACATCGTTTTCCATTAAAGCCACATTATTGCACTAATTCCACCATACTAAGTACCTACCACAATAAAAACCAGAATAAACTAATTTAGAAAATTAAGAAATAAGGTCCCTCATTTTCTTTTCACTTACTTCCGCAAACTCCTATAAGCAGATACTATGGTAAATAGTGCACGTCATACCATATTTAGTAATCTGTGGTCATACAGCCAATTTTGTTTTTTTTATATTCATAAATTTAATTTGGCCGATACTAATATTAATTTAATGTATAATTAAAATTACTTTTAAATCTGATATTGAAACAAATTAGTAGCTTCTTTTTAGAAATATATGTATGTATATTTATAATCATAAAAACTTCTATGATTTTTTTTAGTAAAAACTTCGTGGTTGGTTTTTTCTTTTTAATAGACAATATTTTGACAGTTGGGAAAGAAAACGCACGAGTTCGGGAAAGGTAAAGAAAAAGTTCGAGTGTGTAATAGCCCACATCCCGAACGCTATACGTCCCTGCAATAGGCCACTTTTTGAGCAACTGTATTAAAAAGTTGTATTCATAACTTTTAAATCTATTTTTAGCTACAAGATAGGTTTTGTTTTTAATCAAAACATAACTTCTAACTAGGTAAATTAACTTCAAAACAACTTAACGGATTCCAATTTATGCGATTAATTACATTGCTGGAAGCCGTCTCTTGAAATATAATCGTCAGTTATTTTTAATTTTTAGTTTTTTGCATTCACAATGCAATTTTTATAATAGAAAAATGGAAAATGAAATGAAATTAACGCTGACTATACAGCGTGTAAGAAGTATTGGATAAATTCGACGCTGTAGACGACTCCGTAGCTCAGTGGTTAGAGCAGTCGCCCGGAAAGCGAAAGGTCGTGGGTTCGAGTCCCATCGGAGCTAGTTGTGAGACGGGTCGATTTTTTCTAAATACTTCATTTTCCATTTTTCTAATATAATCGTCAATCAAACGGTAGTTACGTAATATTATATTTTGTGGTAGCCTCGAGGTCAGAGAGTCTACTACGAAAAGGATCGACGACAAAAGTTCGTAGCTATGAGGTACGCTTAATTTTTGACATATTTTTGTGCAAATAATGCCATGAACTAGGAGCAATACTTCTGGATAAGTTGTTAGTCTCGACTTGCCCAATTCAACAGCTAGCCTGTTAGGAAATTATAATCACGTATCTATATCCTAATAAGTAATCGACTCTGCTAATATGTTTTTGACCAAGCAACCGCGAAACTTGTGATACAGAACGAAGACTTAGCAAGTTAAGTTTTGCGCTTACTCATGTCATGTCTCAAGCCTTAGGCACGCACGGCACGACTCACTACTGGCCCGAACTTCGGCCGATTGTCAAAGCCAGTTTTTCGAAATAGGCCTACAAGTTATTGACAGTGGAAGAAAGTGAAACGTCTCGCGGCGTGAGATATGGCCGGGGATTAGTTTACCGAAGTAAGTACAGTCAACAGCACGTAATATGTTAGAGTAAATTTTTGACTTATATTTTTTTACTTAAAAGGTAAGTACTTATAAAAAATCTTTTTCGTAATATTAGCAACACACGAGGTACCTATTTATTTTCAAATATCTTGAATATTTTCAGAGAAATAGAGCGTAAACTTTCTAATGGGACAAGCAAGGCAGATACAATAGCTTACGGAAAAAATGATCGACCTCGCGGCGTTTGATTAAATGGTGGATTTAACTATTTGGCTGCGACATTATAGTATCACTACATAGTATAAAACAAAGTCGCTTTCTCTGTCCCTATGTCCCTTTGTATGCTTAAATCTTTGAAACTACGCAACGGATTTTGATGCGATTTTTATTTTTTTTTTAATAGATAGAGTGATTCAAGAGGAAGGTTTATATGTACTTTTTATCCCGATATTCCCACGGGAACGGGAACCACGCGGGTGAAACCGCGGGCGGCCGCTAGTTGATTAATAAAATAAGTGGTATTTACATAGCGCGTTTGATGAACTAAATGTGTTGGCGACTGTATTGTATAAACACATCTATAGGAACCGAGATGTGTACACGTGAAATCTGTAATCACTATCTCAACATTAGAAAGAAAGTGAGGAGAACGAAGGCTTTTGTATACAGTACAGTAAGTATATTGTTTTTAAATGATAAAATTTGGGGCCACATATATGTAAGGTAAGGTACGTATGTATATAAGCCAATATTTAGACTATTTAAGGTGTAGAGTGGGCTTGTACAGTTAGGCGTGTGAAGTTAGGGCGTGAGTTAGATAGAAGCTTGGCTCCACACGAGATCTTTTATATAATTTGGCAGTGCGAGCATAGAAGAAATTGTTTTTATATTCATAGTACCTATTTCATGGTAGAATTTGTTTCTACTATGTTGCGAGCTCGAGTCATATGGTGCGTCACGGCAACACTTTACATCAAAGAGCATGTAGGTAATCACTACGTTTACTTTACATGAAAATGTTTTTGGTGGGATTACTTTTTCTGTTACTATTTCGTAAGCAACTCGACCAAAAAGGATTTGATCATACCAAAGCCAAAGAATATATACACTTACGCGAAAAGAAACGACACTTAAGCATGTGTGCACGTAAAATCGCTTGCGGCTATGTGTGGGTGTCTGGATGTGAGCGGGGGCCGTGAGAGGCGCGCGGGGCAGGGAACAGGCAGTCGGTGAATGCCTTGGCCGAGGGCTGGCGCAATCTTTATACATTCAAATAGGAACTACTAGGAAGCCAAAAAATGCGAAAGTTGTTAAAATTCAGTCTCAGACTTAGTATTTTCTTTGGGCGATTTAGTATTTTATTCGGACACATTAACTGTGTCCCACTGTAAGTAGCTTATTTTACGTACATATATTATTATTATTATTCCCTTTACTACATTTAAAATACTTACAAAATTCTATTTCTAAACATATTTTTTTTACAATATAAAACATTTAAAAATACAAAAATGCAGTTCCCCAACGGTAGCAAGATCAGGGTCCCCGGCTACCGATGGTTAAGGATCCAGAGACAGACACGGGCCGTGTACAGAAGTAGGAACTGCCTTCTGCATCTGACTCCCGATCCATCCACCTAACGCAAGCCTCTTAAGGTGTTTATCGAGGCTCTTGGCTATCAGACCATGGGCAGATATGACTATCGGAACAACAATTGCTGAATCAATGTCCCACATGTCAACAATCTCGTGAGCTAAATCAAGATATTTGTTTTATTTATCTTTTTCAGCTTTCCCAAGGTTGTCGTCAACTTATCATGTCATGGGGAACAGCGACATAAACAATTATTGTTACAATATCGTTCATGTCGATCTATCAATACAATATCAGACTTTAATAAGCCTGATATTGTTGTATTGTAGCTAATGCAACAATAGTCCTGCCTGTCTGTAATGATAGATGGATCCCAATACAATGTGGCATGGCTATTTTCAAGAACCTGTTCTGGTGCATACTTGTAGTACGGCACCTCGGATGCCACAAGATTATGTTTCAGAGCAAGTTGTTGGTGTATTATCCTTGGTTATGTCTATGCAAATACTCGCCGTTTGCAAGACGAGAACAACCGGAGATTATATGTCTAAAGGATTCACCGGGACGATGGCACGCTAGGCAAAATATATCCACTGTGCCATCCCTTAGGATATACTTTCGGTAATTATTTGTCATCACAACCTTATCCATAACTGCACAGACAAAACCTTCGGTTTCACCAAAATGTTACTTGTTTACCGCGATATACCTACGTTTTCCTGAACATATTCTAATAAAGTATTTGCGACTCGAAATTAGTCATTCGTAAATTGTCGCTAGCTTAGTAAATTTTTCGCAAACAAACTATAACGCTGCTCGGTTTCTTATTTGAGTATTTTATTCAATGTCGTTCATATTTTATTTTGTCTGAAGTTTTATTTTTTCTCATTTGTAAAGATATTAATAAAAATATCTATAAAAGTTGATTGAAAATTTAACGTGTCTTTCATTACCTAAATATTCTTACACAAATTATATAACATCCTACACGTAACCTTCTTTGGCATAAGTCTATATACCATTTCGGTATCAACCCTAGCGTCGGCTAAACGTCACCGGCGCTCGAACTCTCACGGACACGGAGTGTCACCGCTGTGCCAAAGCTGCGCTTACACGGGCAATTGTTTGTGGAAATAATTGCTTGGCATGGCAACAGAACTGTAATGGATCAATTTGGAGCAATTAAGTGGAGCAATCCGGAGGCAGCTTTCGTGGTATTGTGTGGCCGTATCTCAGCAACGGCCTATTTTTTTTTTGAGGAGCCCGTGGCGCAGTGGATAGCGCGCTTGGCCTGCGATCGTTGAGGTTAAGCAACGTTCGCAATGGTCGGTCACGGGATGGGTGACCAAAAACTTTTCATCTCGATTTCCTCCGTGCTTCGGAAGGCACGTTAAGCCGTTGGTCCCGGCTGCACTTGCAGTCGTTAATACCCACCAATCCGCACTGAGCCTGCGCCGGTGGCCACTGGTGGCCGGTGGGTCATTCATGGCTCATTCTCCTTATTCATCCATAAGGAAGGCCAGTGCCCCAGCAGTGGGGACATTAAATGGCTGATGATGATGATGATGATCTCAGCATCAGGGGCCGTAGGTACTAGCGAACGCTCCGATAATCGCAAATCTACCGGGCTTCAAATTAATACGGATAAACCGAGCCCCATTAGGCCAAAATGGCAAACAACGATTCATGATGTCCCAGGAACATCGATATCTTCCGAATAACTTCGGCAAATAGTACAATAAGAAATTAGGTAAGTACTTCGTAATTTATGTTTTAAGTTGAAGCCCGTCATCGTTCCGATTATCGGAAAGTTCGCCGGTAGGGCCCCTGGTTGCGTTGCTACTTGCTACAAAATAAGATTTTAAACTTACATGGTCATTATCACTATAACTATTATGAAAAACGGGATTTTTACCATGTTTATTTTGTTTTTCGAGTTCCCGATATTTCGGCGCAGTTGCACACGCCATGATCACGGAGTAACTGAATAAAGTTAATGCGGGTGGATGGTATTAGGAGCAGACGAATCTGTCTACCCTCTTTCTTGTCCGTTTATTGCGCTCGATACCCGTACCACTGTTTTCGTTCTCGCACTCAACTCGAACTTGTTCGCGACACACGATACTCACAGTATCACTCCGCGGAACACTTTTTTGATTTTTGTTGTTTTTACACAATCGAATCACTGGATTCCAGACATTTGACAATTTAAACCCATCCTCGCGATTGAAATTATTCTTATGCTTTTTTATTTTAATCGCTTCTCTGACCAGTCTTGGTACATAGTGGCGTTCCGTCGAAATAATCTGTGATCCGTGGATCAGGTGTTCTGCAATGGCCATTGCAGAACACCTGGTGGCCTACCACAAGCTCTTAGCAAACAGAACAAATGCAGGGCAGTTTTATTGCAAGGTTTAAAATAAACTTCTTGCTAATCGTACCATAAGCCAAAATTAGCAGTCTTTTAGCAGGCCTGCTGCACTGCTGTTGCTATTGAATGATTGTCTCTGGCCTGTCGAGCCAAAATGTTGTTTGCGTTCGAAAACTAAATATGATTTTTACCGGTAAATACCGTTTCGTATTAAAGTAACATTTTATAAATAAAATACAATAACAATGCAAAGGAAAACCTAGAACAAGATGTTTTTATGGAAATAAAATTGAACGGCAGTGTAAAAAAATGGTTTTAAATATTATTCTTGACAGAGTTTTATAAACAAGCGTCACTTCTAGTTTCCGAACGTTACTCGCAACTAATGTTTTTTTTTTACAAATGTGTTTGAAGCTTTGGTTTCAAGTTGGAAAAGTGAGTAATTTCAACAAACAAAGTTAACACAGTTACTTGACCCGTATTCTAGAACGATACTCAAGTGGAGATCTCTTCTCAAGCTCAGTTAGAAAGGGATGCGAAAACATGCACCGAATACATTCATCCCTTGCTAACTATACTTGAGAAGAGATCTCCACTTGAGTGATTGTCGTTCGTTGAAAAAAGCGCTCGGAACGCTTCACAATAATGCAGCAGTAACCTACTTGACACGGTTTGTTGCGGCCCCCAATGTCCCCAACAACCACAGGTTTTTCAGAGAAGCCGGTGGCAAAAAAGGACAAAGCAGACAATACCTAAAATAAATAATTTAAATGTTACAAAGTTCGAGAAAATAAAAATCTTGTAAGACTCTTGTTTTAATTTTTGAATGGGTAGAACTCACTCACTCTTGCCTGAACGGATTAATCTATAGATTTCGTTGCTGCTGCAGTAACAGCCCCCGGATTCACAAACCGTTGGAAACGCTCCCGACAGCGGAATGTATGCACTGTCTCTGTCACTCACTATAGAATAGGCAAAGACAAAGCACAGAATTCAAATCAGATTCTGTTTCCGGTGGTTCGTGAATCAGGGGGCATCAGAGGTCTAAAGGGCCCCGAAACCAAAACCAAAACCTCCGAATAAAATCCATTTTGTCGTAAACTTCCAATGGATTGCTTTGTTCTCTTTTTTCTTTCTATTGCGGAAAGCTTTCGTCCTCCAAAAACCACAGAATTGCTTGATCATTCATTTAATAACGAACAAAATTATCAGTGGTATTCCACTTATCAAAGATCTTTAATCGTCCTCGTCCAATTTCTTTGATCAAATATTTGAGATAAGTGGAATACCACCCTTAGCAGGCTTTTTAAAGCTGCTTGAGACCAACTTTTTAAAAACTGCTAATTATGACAGTTTGGCAGGCCTGCTGGCGTGCTAAAGTGAGCTCATGGTACGTTTAGCAACGCTGTTTGACCGGTGAACGTCTAGGACTAACAGCGCTGCTATTGTTATGGTTCATGGTACCGATAAGCAGGGCAGTTTTTTTTAAGGCTTAAAAATAACTGCTATAAGAGCTTGTGGTAAGCCCCCTGATCCACTCCGGGCCGAACCACTGGATGGAGTTTTATAACCCTCAGATTATTTCGACGGAACGCCACTATGTACCAAGACTGGTCAGAGAAGCGATTGAAATAAAAAAGCATAAGAATAATTTCAATCGCGAGGATGGGTTTAAATTGTCAAATGTCTGGAATCCAGTGATTCGATTGTGTAAAAACATCAAAAATCAAAAAAGTGTTCCGCGGAGTGATACTGTGAGTATCGTGTGTCGCGAACAAGTTCGAGTTGAGTGCGAGAACGAAAACAGTGGTACGGGTATCGAGCGCAATAAACGGACAAGAAAGAGGGTAGACAGATTCGTCTGCTCCTAATACCATCCACCCGCATTAACTTTATTCAGTTACTCCGTGATCATGGCGTGTGCAACTGCGCCTGTCATGATTTTAGAAGGTTTTTCATATTTTTTAATAGCAACACTGGTAATGCCGTCTCTTGCCGCCATTTTGTTAAATTTAATAGGCTAATCTGTGGTAAAATTGGTGGGGGGTAGCTAGACTTGAGCCCGATTAACGAGCAAAGAGAGGGCATTCTTCAAACTAGCCTCGAGGGGATAAGTTCACTAAGACGTCGACTGTATCTATATTGTTATACCTGTACTATGCCTGTACCTGTAAGTTGGATCAATAATTATATGAGTGTTATCTGGAGTCTGCGTTTTCTTCATATTTCAGAAGCGGTAAAGTACCCACGTAAGTTTATTTCTAAACCTGATAATAAGAATAATTTGCTTATTCTGTGCTATAGTAATGCCAAACGAGTTATTTTATTCTCTTCACGCAGAGAAAGGATAAATATTCCAGATTCCATGTTAATGCGTATTTTTTTATCTAAATGACATTTTAAATACCTTTGCGGTGGATTGTGTTTCGTACATGGTCGGGGCTACTCTCCGACGGAACGGACATAAACTAAATCGCATTTGTGTTTTAATTGATTGTGTTCGTATACGGTCGGGGCTATCCTCCGACTATACTAACATAATTTAAAAAGTCTATATGCGTAGCTTAGTACTAAGATTTTACTAATTTGTGTTCGGGGCTACTCTCCGATCGTGTTAGTTAAATCTAAAGCGTTAAAATTGGAATATTTGTGTGGCGGATTGTGTTCCGTACATGGTCGGGGCTACTCTCCGACGGAACGGACATAAACTAGATCACACTTTTATTTGAATTGATTAATTGTGTTCGTGTACGGTCGGGGCTACCCTCCGATTATACTTACATAATTTTAAACGCGGGTATGTAGTAGATATTTTCGTATGGCACGATCATAGCGTACCATGAATCTGGCATAATATCTTGATTGTTGTTGTTTAATTTACATGATGTATTAAATGTGGATTGTACAGAATTAATGGAGATGATTGGCATTATTATATTATTAGAGTACTTGCTGTTTATAATCTTACACATGGAGCTAGGACTGGCAGTTTTGGCTGTGTACCTACATGTAATGTTTTAAGTAATTAGTGCTAAGTTTTGATAGCCTTTACTGTTGCACAGAGTAAAATCACTTATGGCTACTAAATTTTGCATACAATCCATGTTTTAACGTGGTATCTAATACTAACAGTGAATAAAAGAAAACTATAAGTTATGAAGCTAGTAAGAAGTAGTAAAGAGTAAGAATAATTTATGATTGGTTGCTTACATTTCATTTATCTTAATATTATTAAAATTAATTATTACAAATTTTCCTTTGTTTTTTAATGTATTGAGCGAACGTGTTGTTCTCTGGGTTGAGTGAGTCATGTATGCTTACTGGTTACCTACGTTACCTGGTAAGATTGGTTTAATAGGTACGTATTACTTGCTTACAATTGAATCCTGGCTTTCTATTTATTGATATATTAATTAATAGGTACAAATTTTGTGGATTAAATTAATATGAACACCGTGAATAGCAATATAAATTGCTTGAACTATGAATATGAGTTTAAATACGAATATTTTAATATGGTATCTTTAAATATTTAAATATGAAAGTCTTTATGTGAATTTGGATATCTCTAATGTGAATATTTTTAATTTTTAATGATGAGCGAACAAATATAACGTGTTCACTGGGTTGAGTGAGCAAGCTATGCATGCTCACTGGTTACAAGAGATACATTGAATTAGTTTGTTGAAATGCATTAAATTGAATTTGATATTAGGGGGCGATGTATGTATGTTGCATACACTCGTCGGATATTAGAGGGCGATGTATGTATGTTGCATACACTCGTCGGATATTAGGGGACGATGTATGTTTGTGGCATGCACTCGTCGGAATTAAGGGGGCGGTATATGTTTGTGGCATACACTCGCCGGATTTTAGAGTACGAACGATGTATGTTGGTGGCATACATTCGTCTGAATATGTTCAAATGTTAAGTGAGTACGTTTCTCACAGGCTGGTTAAATGAGTACCTACTTATATTTCATACTGGTTTACTACCCGTATGGCCACTTTAAAGATTATTAGATTTAAATGAAACTACAACAGAACAAAGATAATTTCAAACGTTTTATTCTTGTTTTTACAATACTCATTTTACATTTTTGCACTAGATAAGTAGCTCTTAATAAAAGAAATGGTTTTTGTAAATAATAAAGGATGTAGGTAGCTACTGTAGCTAGTGAACAGTATAAATCATGAATTTTCCTGAAGGGCATATTGTGTTGATAACCTAATGATTTTATTATAGAATGACACGGAACGATCTTTTGCCGATGAATAATGTATACATTCCAAGGTAAATAGCATCTGAGGACGAATACGGCCCGCGCCACCTGGTGCGCCGCTTGGTAGGCCTCCAGGGTGACGTGGCCGACCCAGGGGAGTCTTGAGCGAAGGAGGAATACCCTTCTTCGTAGCTGAATCTGGTCAAAGAGGATTTGAGATGATGCAGAGCATTTTGTTTATGGGAAAGTATTGAAGTTGTTTTGATTAAAATGTTTCATGTTTATTTATTTGCATATCGAATAAAGCTATTTAAGATTTAATTTTCATCTCGCATAACCGACTAAATTGATTGTAACACCCCCTGAAATAAAGTTTGTAAAGGTCTAAAACTAACTAAAACAAAACAAAACTATAAAAACTTATCTTTTCATAGAATCATTTAGATGTTATCAAAATACCCTTAGGGAAGAATGAAAAGCCTTTTAAATCTACAGTTGCCTACGTGCTTGACATTGAGTATCTAGTAGGTACCACAGCTGTAGCAGTAGATACCTTTAAAGTATTATTATCAATATGCGCTCTAATTATCGCAACATAGTACCTACTTACTTATAAGGATATTTATATACTAAATTATGTTTGCATCATTTCTTTTTCCTTGCATAATAAGTATCCATATGCTCCACAATTTGAGTAGGGGTTATTGTCTTACCTAGTTAAGATTTTTATAATTACCTTAGTTTCCATTTATACGAAATCCATACCATATCTTGATTCTCATGAGTGGTCAATATCCATGAGCTAGGTTTGTTTTTCTATGCCTAGGTCTATGCCCAGGTGACCTTTACGTAGGACTGGATGTATTTCTGATCTTGATAAGATTGGACATGATGACGATTCACTTTTGAATAAGAGCACACTATTAAAGTCGCGAATTTAGTATTCCAAGATTGCGATTGGGTAATACTTTTATAAACTGTGATCTGTGTCACTTAGATTGTTATAGACCTTTTAACTATGGAAACAATATTAGTTTCTGGTATAAGCTTAACAACCTCCATAGCAGTGTTGTAGATACGGTGTACGTACGCATAGGTTTTCGGGGTGCCGCTGTCTCTGAGGTACCTACCGGGTTCGATTCCCTGTCGGGTGTATGTTTAAAGCGGACTTTTCAACATTCTGCCCGATTGTATGTGGTAATCCCCGTCGTTGTTCCCAAATGCCATAACACAAGTGCTTGAGTTACTTAGTTCGGGATGGAAGCAATGTAGGTATGCAAAGATATCCAAAATTTACTATTTCCTATTACTTATTTTATTTTTTGTAGCTTTGTTCAAGTGGACATTGCGTCTATTATTTTTGTTACATGTAGCTTAATTTAAAAGAATTCACTATGCTTGACTTTTTAAATTTGAGTTTAGTGGCAAACTTAAATCTCAAATTTAATTTAAATTCAAACTAAATTGTGGATGAGTGCTAGAGAAAGTTTATCAGGAACATACTTTTCTGAGTCTTCTACATAATTAGACAATAAAGCCATAAGACTGAGTAGAAATCATCATTCTTTACATTTTTCCGGGAACGTCGAAGATTCTTTATCTAAGTACCTAGTTTGATAGATACATAGATTAATTCTTTATTTGTACACAATATTACGAACGGAACAATCACACACGAAATAATAATAATAATACAAAGATAACAAACTGTTAACCAAATGGTGGCCTTATCGTCTTACTGCGGTTTCTTCCGGGCAACTCAGTTTTGGTTTAGACGGATGGAAAATTTTACAGCCAAAATCACTAGAAGCTATTTTGCTATTTGTGCGTACTGCGTAGTGTTCTAGATCTCTCTTAATGATTTAGATGCAAATCAAAAGCAGAAATACTTAGTTGCTTAGACAGCACTGCAAGAAGCATTCACTGATATCTATTCTAGTTGTTTTCATTAACATAGTGATGAAATTATGTTTTTAATGCAAAAACATGTAAACAGTCCATAGTGCATTTAAGTAGATCGTGTTTATTACACTGTCAAGTTGTAACTGATGTTTTCCTAATTAAGCAAAATAAAGTAAAACGATTATTGCTCAATCACACCTCTCAATTTATTAAAATGTTCTATACAGCTTCATGCAAACATTTTAATTCATGTTTTAAACTTGTTCTAACAAATAAAGCCACAAGTAACCACTGCTGTAGCATACCAAGTTAGTTTTTCCGTGTTTTTATTGTTATTGGCGGTATGATTTATAATTAGTTTTTGAGGATTTTAATACTACCGTCCTAGTGTACGTATTGACAAAATATGATTTCAAATTATGTGAATCTAATTTATTGTTATTTTAATGAGAATTAATATCTTTATTAAACCAAAAATCAAGTAGATCTGTCAAATTTACCGTCTCATTTGGTAGGCTCGTGATACTAAAATTCTTAGCAGTTTACCATTCTCACGGACCTTTGAAGTTCCTTCACATATTGTGTAGTAATCATTTCCATATTTTTTTAGATCTGGTCAGTTGATCATTTGTTTCTACTATGGTTGAAGTTACTAAGTACCTTACATACTAATGTTTATAAAAGAATATGAGAATTCATATACTTACATTTATTTCTATTGATTCATTATCAGATACATCTATTTCTTTTGAATGATTAATAAAATTGATTTGGTTACTATGTGTGTTGTGAGTTTACTGCTTTCAGATGCCAATTGTAGCATCCAGTAGGTACTTATCATGAGCTAGCATCGAGTTAATATAATAATGAGGATCCCGCTACCCTTGAACGTACGAACCAACACAGCATACAAACTGGAGACAGCAGAGTGTACGTGCTGTGGTAATGAGAGGAGATAATATGATACTGAAGGTGCAGATCACAGAGTGATCGTTGTTGTGATGATGATCATCGTGGGCTGTGGTTGTAAGTCGGATATTGAGACGAGTGGATCGCTGATACTGAAATTGACTTATATTGAAGTATATATTATCATGTCATGTATCTTATCTCATTTTACTATTATGATTGCAAAAGCTTGTATGTTTGTTCCCCAATCACGGCTATCGGCTGGACGGATCTTTGAAATCTTTTGTCTGTGGAATAGCATATCGGCTTCTTTTGACCCCGGGAGGATATTTTATTCTCACGGGAAATCATCGTGTAGTTAATTCATTTGGGCGAAAAGCTGTTCATGATTTTACTTGTTCTATTTCTATCCATGAATATACTTCTTCATATCCCAATTATAATTATTAAATCTATTTACACTAATATTATTCATAGTAATATGAATATTTGTTGATAAGGATGCGGGTCATGCTCGTATGAGGATACCTTGTAGACATTTTTAAGTTTTGATATTAAATTGCGAACTTGTTTAAAATCATTAACTTATTCATTAGAAATGATAATAATATGATCTTTTGATTTTCATGTACGGAGTGGAACCATGTATTGTACTATTCTAACAGAGGCAGAGAATAGATGCATTTAAGATTTGGTGCTGGAAAAGAATGCTCTGGAAACCTTGGACAACTGGTTGACAAGTTGAAAAAGCAAATTGTTGCTGTGACGGTTCAAATTGTACCTGCGGCATCTTCATTATCAGTGTAACTTCCTTATAAGAATATTTAAATTAATCGGTAATAATGCCTATTACGAACATGCCTTTAAATAATTCCTTTAGTTGTCCTAACTCATATTTTGATTTATTACAAATTGTGCACTATGGTAAATACGTATCTATAACTTGGTTTGTTACTCATATCTGGGTAAAAATTGGTAACTGTGCAGAGGCCTACAGTTGTTTTTGTAAGGACTAAACTAGGTCAAACTTAGCGATAGTTAAATTCATCTAATATTAGGTCTTTAATCCTTTCATGACTCGTAGTTGCTTTTTCCACTATTTGAGTGAAGTGATAAGGGTGTCTAGTTATCAGGTTAAAGTTAAATTCTGTACCTACCTATTCCTAATGTAACATTCTTAGGGATTTTGCTTCTGACACCATCTAATATTCTTGAATGTAGCTCCTGACAATGCATTGATGTAAACTAGTACCAAGCTAATCCATTTTTCTTTTATGACCCATAACTAATGCTTATAGATTATAACCAGACTTTACTTTAATCATTCCATATACTTACTTACACAATACATGATTATATAACAAGTATAGTTTCAAAATAAGTTTTCTAAGTAATAATAGTCGATTGTTAACGAATGTCATGATTATGTTAATTTATACATTGATTCAAATAGTTTTAGATTAGTTTGTTATTGATAATTTATTTTATTTGATTATGTATTACTTAACGATTTACTAAAACAATATTTTCACGATAATATCTATATTCTAAACAAGTCATCGGCTTCCTTAAAAGATTATTGTTGAGCATTGTGTAATATAATGTATTTGTTTCAATTATGTTTTAAGTTTTAACTTAAGGTTTTTATCACTATAAGATTAACCTAAATAGGTACATAGTTGTAAGACTTTACTATTGAGAATAATTGTGTATCAGTATATTAGCTGTATACTTACCTAATTAATTGATTCTAAATAATTTTTATATGTGCGTCGGGAGACAGCACGTTATCAGATGGCCGAATGTCATGATTTTAGAAGGTTTTTCATATTTTTTAATAGCAACACTGGTAATGCCGTCTCTTGCCGCCATTTTGTTAAATTTAATAGGCTAATCTGTGGTAAAATTGGTGGGGGGTAGCTAGACTTGAGCCCGATTAACGAGCAAAGAGAGGGCATTCTTCAAACTAGCCTCGAGGGGATAAGTTCACTAAGACGTCGACTGTATCTATATTGTTATACCTGTACTATGCCTGTACCTGTAAGTTGGATCAATAATTATATGAGTGTTATCTGGAGTCTGCGTTTTCTTCATACGCCGAAATATCGGGAACTCGAAAAACAAAATAAACATGGTAAAAATCCCGTTTTTCATAATAGTTATAGCTACTTGCTACATTTTGCCATCGCCCTAAACTGCTTGATGTGGTCGTGACGTCATAGCTGCTGACGGGTATTGACAGGAATTGCGATATTTTAGTTGCCCGGTATAAGCGCAGCTTTAGGCTACGTTTAGAAGACAAAAGTTATTTATTTATTTACCAATCTAAAATTTTAAAACAAAGTGTTAGCAGTTTACACATGAAATATGACAAATAGACAGTATACCTACTGATTTAGGCTGGATTTCACCAAACTTTTATTCCAAGAATAACGCTTACTCTCGAATACTAATGTCAAAACCCCATACCATACTAGTTTGACAACAGTATCCGAGAGTAAGTGTTATTCTTGGAATAAAAGTTTGGTGAAATCCAGCCTTAAAGGCGTGATTAATAATAACAATGACAATATCGCTAGTAAAGAACATAAAGTACTGTTGTGTAGAAAATACAAAATCTCTAGGTTAGACCATGAAAAGTAACAGTCATCAAACAATTTGGTACACGCAAGAAAGTTCTTAGGAAACTTCTTAAACATGACAAGTTGACATCTCTATTGCCAAAATTCAAAAGCGGCTATTGAACAACATCTGATTATGATAATAAGGTCGTGAATAGAAATCTTTACGTAAGAAGCAACCACTTTCAATTTCGTCGACCACTGGTTTTGTCCAAAATATCTGCCCACGCGCATAGTTTTGAATTTTAATGTGTGTATTAAATATTAACGTGTGAATGTAAATTACTGTCAAAACTAGTTTGAAATCTACGATAAACTTGGTAATTAGTGCAGATTTTTGTCTAATTAAAAAACGGGTTTTGAAGGATTTATATTTTAAGCGGGGTTAAACACAACGAACAATTAGGTATTATGCTTTGATCCCAATCATAATTTGCGTGTACTTAATTTTCGTCAAAATGAAAAAGATATTTTGATTTAAATTTGATTACTTATTAAAACTTGTGAAGAAGCTTCCTATACTACTTACAACCGAATAAAGTCATTGCATGAAATATATTCAAATAATTACAAATGATTCAATGGTAAACCACCGATTATCGCTTTCCGCGTAAAGCGATGAAATATTTGAATTTATTCAATCATACCGCCCAGTTACGAAAACCATGATTAGCTAAAAGTGTTTCGCCGAAAAACGAAATTACGCTGAACGGACGAAAATATTGAATTTGATTGAAATATAAACGTATAGCTGGGTCTGCCAGCTACTAGAACTATTCCTTATTAGCAAATAAGGTTTCTAGGTACCTACCTAAAAAGAAAAATACGTCAAAGAAAATGGAAAATGAAATAATCATACAATAGATTCAGCTACTAATAACTGTGATTTGCATAAAGCTTTTTGCGTAAATCTTTGAATATTATTGAAATTAATGAATCAAACTGTGAATCACTTATTTCTAAAACTTGTAATGAAACTCCTTACGTATTAAATAAAATAGATTGAAATAATATGCAAGCAGTCCAATAGACGAAGATACTAAAACTACGATTTAGTAAGTTAGGTAATTTTTCATGTATTTCCATAATATTCAACCACACAAAACTTCAAAGAGAATGAATGTAACTAATACTCAATCATAAAATAGGCCCTGTTACTAGGGTTATCAACTTTTTTCTAACAAATAGGTAATAGTATTTTCGAAGCTGTTACTTACCTCTAAAAATATAGTAGATGACAAAAAAATGAAAAAAATAGTATGTGGTTAAAATATTTACCTACTTTTTTAATTAATATTTTTTGCTGCTCTGCGCTTAATTCGTGCGAATCGGTTTTAGACCTAGCGTTCGCGCCCCTTCGCGGTTTTCGCGCGCTATCCGCGGGCTGTGTAGAGCGGAGCTATAAGCAGAATTATAGTAGTTTCGCCTACCATATATATTTTTTACAAGCTTTTATTTAACTTGCAGTGTATGTATGTATGCATGCATGTATGTCCGTTCGGGTCAAATCTTGCAACCTAAACTTGACCCACTTGCCAGTGTTCGATTGAGCTGAAATTTTGCAGACAGATTTGGTATCGATGACAATACAATATTAAAGTAAGGTCAGCAAAAAAGCTTGTCATAAAAATGAAATTTTTACAAAAAACTTATTAATAATAGTATTTGATGCCCTAATATAGTAGGATACTTTATTATATAGTAGGGTTGGCAACCCTACCTGTTACTACTACACAGGTCATACACCCTTGGCAAGCGCCCCGAGCACAGGGCGTGCCATCTCGTGACGTCACGACTTGAGTGAAACACCCTTGTTATACTTTACGAGGTATTCTCTACACTGGGGTACTTACATTTGTAGGCAATATTGTTATGACAGAGCAACCAACCTTCGACTACTAATAGCTACTTTGAATATGTTTAAATTTAAATACTTTCTTCCATTTGATATTTTTAAATTATATTCGATTTTTTTTTGCGAGGCTTAAGTAAGCGAATATTTTATCAACAACTTAAATTCAACGCCAGTCACCATATAATATACAAAGTTGTTTTGTTGTTAAACATTGTGAAACAAGAAAGCTTACAACCAACCAAACAGATTGAATTTAGCTACGTGGATAAATGTTCATCCTATTTCGTTTCGACTTAAATACTTAAAGTTTAAAATGCAGTGAAGTCCGCAACACTTTTGTTAATTTGGGATTCAAGTCTTACGTCCGAAGAAAACCCTTCTCCGATAAATAAAATAAAAAATCTAAGATAGTAAACAATTTTGCCCCAAAACTGATCCCTGAGGGAACCCTAAACCTATTAATTAAAATGATACTCCTTCCCTTCTCAATTCCTAATTCGATTACGAAACCTTCCAGTCAATTCAAGTTCGCGTGACTAGATTCGTGACAATGTTAAAGACCTGAGAGGATCCATTAACTGTAGAGCTGGTGGAACTTTTGACAGGCCAAGTTATCGTTACAACTTATCCGAGTATATAAGCAACAGTTGATAGCAAATTAGGTGCTATCAAAGGCATCGCTGGAATTTGTTCTACGATTCTATTGTCGAGTAAAGACTTAAGTAGTTGGACTTTATTTATCTTTTTTTCGGAATAAATATCTTTTAACATATACTACTTACTAGCCTTCCGCCCGCGGCTTCGCCCGCGTGTACTACACGACGTTATCCCGCGGGAAGGTGATATTTTTCAGGAATAAAAAGTAGCCTATGTCCTTTCTCAGGCTCTAGACTATCTCTGTACCAAAATTCATTCAAATCGGTTCAGTAGTTTAGGTGTGATTGTGTAACACACAGACAGACAGAGACGCATTTATAATATACTAGCTTTCCGCCCGCGGCTTCGCCCGCGTGGACTACACGACGTTATGCCGCAGGAAAGGTGACTTTTTTCGGGATAAAAAGTAGCCTATGTTCCTCTCCAGGCTACAAAGTATCTGTATCCCAAATTTCAGCCAAATCCGTTCAGCCGTTTTGGCGTGATTGAGTAACAAACATCCAAACATCTAAACATCCAAACATCCAAACATCTAAACTTTCACATTTATAATATTAGTAGGAAGTAAGGAAGTAAGGATTTAACACTTACTTTAACACCGCTATTTAACCGCCTCTGTGGTCTAGTGGTTTACACCACCGATATCAGACCAAGATGTCCCGGGTTCGGTTCCTAGGGGTACATAATTGTATTCGGTTTGGTTGGTGGTAGGACTTGTTCTTAGTCCGCCTGGCTAGCTACCACCATCTTATCTAAGTCTGACGCCATAACAATGATGTTTTCAGCATTATTGCGTTCCGGCAGTTAGAGATAAGATAGCCAGTTCCTCAGTGATTGAGGATTCCGGGAGTAGTGCGATTCCACCTACAGCCTTTGTGATGAAGGCTAAGTGCTACCCCGTTTTGGATAAAAAAAACACATTTGGTAGTTGGTACACCTATGTTTTTTGGCTTTCCCGACGTTCCAGCCCCTATTCAGGGGCAGCAGTCACAGGATGACTGTGACTAGTTTATATCTATTAAAAATAAAAAAAATGGAACGTCTTATCTCGAGTAAACGTCTGCAGTTTTCCTTAAGCAAGAAAGAAATAACTAGGAAAGTTTACGATCGAAATAATGTCATTATATCACAAGGGTAAGATAATAAATTTTGCGAGACCGCGTCCCTAGTATAGACTTTTGGAGAATTCCCAGGACTCTAAGTAAACGTAATAGTAAAACAGCTACCGCAATAAAAGTCAGTTTTCATGAAAACAATCATGACTTTGCGAAAGAGATGGTAATGGATATTGGAAAATTTTGGAAGTTGTCTTGAAGATTTAATTTAAAAAGAATAGGGCCTGGCCTGTCTCACAATGTCTAAGTAAGTTCTGATTAGCTGTTACTTGACAAATAGGCCATACAAATCTGTCAAGTAAACAGAAAGTATCAACTAATCGGAAACAGCAACTAAATCTAAGAAGATATCTTTAAAAAACTGATTTAATGGAAAAAGTTAATCTTTTTGTACGTTTTTGCATTGATCACGCTAAAATTATCATAAGTATAACATTTAAACGAAAATAATCTGTTGCGGTCCTTCCATTTTAGCGGAGGATCGCGGATAGCCAATACAAAACTTAATCCTTACAAAGAGTGTATGCCCTTCAAGATAAATTTTCAGAACTAAAGTTAATAGCCAATTTTCACTATACGTAAATTAACGCAACCGCTGGTAGTTTTAGGGATATTCGTAACACCTCTACAGCTTTTTATTTATATACGTTTTATATTTATATCGACGACCTCCGTGGCCGAGTGGTGAACGCACCGGTTTTCAAGGTGCCGCTATCTCTAGAGGTCCCGGGTTCGATCCCCGGTCGGTAAATATTGAAAACGAACTTTTCAATATTTCCTCCGGTCTGGGTATATCTGGTAATACCCGTCGTTGTTTCCAATTTCCATAATACTAGTGCTTAAGCTACTATACTTTGGTATTGGAACAATGTATGTGATGGTGTCCAATATTATTTATTATTTACATAATAGCCCTAATCAAACAGCTTAACAAATATCTATAAACTAACAAGAATTTACATCTAAACTATTATTCGGAGGCGCGACATGATATTCATACGGTACTCGCGTGTAGCACGCAACTCTAAAATATGACACTCTGTCCACATACATCGCATCAATGTTCCTTCTTTTCAGAAATGTTTCTACAAAAGCTGTTTCATCATCCATTGTCATTTACTTGTCCAAATTCCATTTGGGGTCGCCTCAGTACATCCTTCTCTTTGTCTACACTTCATCGCCCATCATATTTTTTTTTCTTTTTTATTCACAACGGGGTATCACTTAGCCTTCATCACACCCGATGTTAATCGGTGATAAGGCGGCATGAAGGTGAGGAACTGGCTATCTTATCTCTAACTGCCGGAACACAATAATGCTGAAAACATCATTGTTCTGGCGTCAGACTTAGATAAGATATATTGCATCAATGTTGCTTCTTTTTAGAAATGTTTCTACAAAAGCTGTTTCATCATCCATTGTCATGTACTTGTCCAAATTCCATTTGGGGTCGCCGCAGTACATCCTTCTCTTTGTCTCCACTTCATCGCCCATCATCATTTTCCCTGTACCTAAATTAAACGCAATCCAAGTGTTATTTCCAGAGATAACAAACTCCTCATATTCACATATACATACATCTGCTGCAATCAATCACTTTAACAAATATCTATAAACTATCAAGCACATATCGAGCCATTATTCGGAGGCGCGACATGTTATTCATATGGACGTCGCGTGTAACACGCAACTCTTTCTTAATAGCAGACTAATGCTGACACACTGTCCGCATAATGTATGCAATATCCATATCCATGTTATGTGGATTTTACTTTTTCAATAGTTCCGACTTTTTACGTTTCTACAAAAAAAATTTAAGCATCTTCCTATCCTTATTTGAGTTCAGCGTACTACGACCTTCTCTTCCACTCTACTCTATTACCCGTCATTTCATATATTACTTCATCATCATCATTCTCGTATTTCTCATTTTTTCGAGATGCGAAAGTTCCTAATTCTGTTGGATATTTTTTATCCCTGAACTCACTAATAATTTTGTATGATTTTAGATTTAGATAAATGCCATGGTCCTTCTTACTCCTTCTGTAACTTTCAACGCTGTGCGATTGATGGTCCAAAGAGTAGCGCGTTTTAATAAACAATGATAGGCAATGAAAATCGATTGGGTTTAAAAAATATATGGACAAAATGTCAACACAGCGTTTTACAGTATTGGTTTTCCATAAAGGTCAGATATAGATCCATACAAAATTGGACCATTACGTACATTATTAAAGAGAATACAACTTTGACCTACACATGATACTATTGATCAGTCGCTACGCTAGCCTAATCTCAGTATAAATTTATTTGCTCCGGTGATTGAGTTGAAAACTGAAATGAACGGCTTTCATAAAGGTAAAGTAATTTAAAATTTAATTTAGACGCTTCTCGCCTTATAGGCTGTTGGTCGTCCTGTAATAAATTAAGTAAGTTTATGGCTCCAGTTTTTTTAAGATAAGTATTTAGTTATTTTTAGTAACAGTTGATAAACAAAATTTTATCTTGGAAGTAGTTTCTACACTGAAGGAAAGAAATGGTTCATTCTGCACAGTAATAGTTGGTTTTCCTAGCTCACTTAACGCGAGTGTGAGCGTGAAACTGCATATTTATGATATTAAAAATCCTAAATCCCGCGTTCCCGACCTTCTTGAAGATATTTCCTATAAAACAATCCAAGTCCAGCATATCAGTGTAGCTAATTAGCAAATCGTAGACAAGTCTTTGTCCGTGCCTGCCTTCTAAATGGGGTGAGAATTTGGCAACCACCCAACCCGTGGGATAGCTTGACCCACTTTGGGGATAGTAGTTGCTACGTGCAGTTATATTCACAAAGGTCACAGCTATTTATTAAATCCATAAACTGTCTGCATATCTGTTAAAAGTGTTTATATTTGTTTCATCATTGATCAAATCTAGTGAGGGAAGAATTTTAGCGTGGAGATAACATCCATATTAATATAATAAAATATGTGAAAGTGTGTTTGTTTTTCCGTCTTTCAAGTAAAAATGCAGCAAGAGATCGACGTGATTTTTGGTATGGGGATAGTTTGGGAACTGGAGAGTGATACTTAAGCTACTATTTCCCAAAAAATATCATATTCCCGCGGGATTACGTCGTGTAGTCCACGCCAGCGAAGCCACGGCCGGAAGTCTAGTAGTTGGATATAAAAACTAGAGCTTCTTTAATAATGTGAGCTGGAATGAATTCAATGCGCTGAATCTAATCAACGCGCTTTTCCCGTGGAATAAAGATAAGCTTAAGCTTTTTGCTGCACTGGATTAATTACAAAGTGATGGTTAAGAAAGAGGTCTTGAAGATATGTATTTTTTGTATGCTTTCTACGCAGAAACTACTGTATGGATTTTCACAAAACTTTAATAATTTATTTTGCGGGGATTTAAGATAATTTCTTTTGCAGTAAAAACTCGAAAGAATTCTAGTCGGAGTCAGCTAGGTATATCTCTCTCCCTTTTTCTTTTTTATCTCTTCTCTCTCCGCGTTAAGCTATATCTCTCTCCTAGTCTGCACGCAAACAGAGCTCCGTTCAGCTCCTAATAATACGGTGCGTTTCTCAGATCGTATAATATAGTATAGTATTATATGATCTGAGGTGCGTTTACACAGTAGCGGAGCGGCGCGAAGCCATCATGTCCATAAAATAAATTTGGCAACAGCTCAACGGTCAAATGTATGACAGACTAGCTTTCCGCCCGCGGCTTCGCCCGCGTGGACTACACGACGTTATCCCGCGGGAATGTGATATTTTTTCGGGATAAAAAGTAGCCTATGTTCCTCTCCAGGCTACAAAGTATCTATGTACCAAATTTCAGCCAAATCCGTTAAGCCGTTTTGGCGTGATTGAGTAACAAACATCCAAACATCCAAACATACAAACATCCAAACATCTAAACTTTCACATTTATAATATTAGTAGGAAAACACAGCTCAGCTCCGCTTTTGTGGAAACGCAAGGCAAGGTGTAGCTTCTGCAAAATCAACGTTTTGGATTGCGAAGATAGACATTTTCAAATTGGATTTTTATCGTCCACCTATAAGGGCTAAATTAAATATCTAACCTACAATAGCATTACATACTGTCATCCATAACTTTATACCCGACATTCGTGACTGCGGCAAGTTCAAAGCCCTCTTCGGCCACGTCACAATATTAACGGCGACGTACGAATTTTATGCACAATCAATAGCTGTGGCGGTTTCTATAGCCCACGCCGTGGGCACCGGCCTTGAACGACCAGAAAACAATAACTACATACATACACACAATATGTAAATGATTTCCGTTCATAATTATTCCATTTTGGCTTGTGATGACAATCTCCAGCTCAAGCTTCTTAAACAGGCGTTTCTTTTTAAACCTTCCTCGAAACGAAAGATGTCTAAAACAAAGTTAAAGAAGTTTGTTTGAACACATTCAATTCTCTAAATATTGGACTAGGAAAGGTTAAAAATTAGGTTCAATAGTCCACAGGCTCTCGCCAGGTACTTATACGTATAAAAATAAGAACCACACATGATAAAGCAAATCAAATTGTCAAATATCTCAACTCTTTTTGGCAATGATACTTCTTCTCAAGCATCGCCTTAAAATTTAACACAAATTTTATCCAAACACAGAAATAGCAGTAAATAAAATTCTAAAAGTACACTCTGTTATTAGCTTATCGAAAGTTAAATCGATGCCTGTCGTATTTTACTTGAGCAACATTTCTATCGAAGGTCGAACATCGAAACTTTAATAAGACACGTCGAATCAGAAATGATTTTGAGCCAGTTGTTACAGTAATGAGAATTCTTATGTAATTTACTAAGGGCACGATAACATTAGTTAAAACCTAACCAAACCAAAGGAAAAACTAGTAAAGCAAAACTTTTTATGTTCAGTTTTTTAACACAATCTTCGTTCAGTAAAATTTTTAAAATTATAAATTTATTGCTAATAGCATAATAAATATTGTACCTTCTAGTAGATTATCGTCACGTAAAACGGAAATTTTATCATGTTTTGATTTGCTGTAGAGTCCCCGATAATTCGGCGCAGTTACACACGCCATGATCACGGAGTAACATTTACAGCGTTGATGACCATGAAAGTTTAAAGAGTTATAAGATGATCGTCGACTTTATTTTTGTCTTATGCATTCTAGGTCTGCCATGCTTCACTAAGTGTGCGGAATTGAAATGATTCTACAAATAACTAAAAGATCATCGTAAGAACAGCGTTAGACAAACTAGTAGGTAATCAAATCTGTCACGAACGCCACGCGTCTCAGCTAAAATACTCATAAATTGACGCAATACAAAATCCATTAAGTCAAGACTACTGTAGATACAATGATAAAGAAAGCCATTGTTCTCGAGGCACTCGGAAATGAAGTACCAAATTGTGGCCGATTGTGTGTTTCGCGGCCGTGACGCTTACCACGACTCTAAGTTACTTCGACAGCATGTCTAATGGCACTGTTACTAATTTTGTTGGAACTTCTCATAATTTGAGGAGCCCGTGCGTGGCGCAGTGGTGGTCGCGTTCGGCCTGCGATCGTTGAGGTTAAGCATTAGACGATTAGGTTTTGCTGTCAGTTTGCTATCAGTCACGATTCTTTTAGCCAATCAAAATGAACCTTTCATAACGCTGCCCGAAGTTCCTCTATACCGATTGGTTAGCTAGTCATAAGTGATGGAATTGACTGATGGTTGCATGACCGTCTAATGTTAGGCACGCCCGAGTGGTGAATCATGGCCTAATCTCCTTATACATTCAATAGCGGATCCTCGCGGTTTTACCCGCGTGGTACCCGTTACCGTGGGAATATCGGGATAAAATATAGCCTATGTCATTCGGGAAGAATGTAGCTTTCTAATGGTCAAAGATTTTTTTAAATCGGTCCAGTAGTTCGTGAGTTTAGCGCGTTCAAACAGACAAAACTCTTCAGCAATAATATTAAATATAGATTGTACTATTTAGTATTTTGTGGTATAGATAAGGGAGGCCTGTGTACCAGTAGTGGGGAGGGGACATTACATGGTTGATGACGATGAAGATAGATTTTTTTACGGTTTACTATAGATATGCGACGTTTTTCTCAAGATGGCTGGTAAGAGCTGGACTATAAGGGCTCCCACACAAAACTGCGATGAAACGTCGCATCGCAAAAAAATGCAGCGCGTCATGCTAATAGAAACCTTAGCGTCTTATCAAATACTTGACACGCATCACAGATTATTGCGATGCAATACGAATTCACAATTTATGGGCAAATTGCTGCGGATTGTGCTCCGTGGCATGAACTTGAAGAAGCTCATGTCCAGCAGCAGATATTAGGCTGATAAATATTTTTGTGATCATAAAATGACTAAATGTGAAATAGTCATAGTCATAGTCATAATGTTTATTGCATCATATTGGTTACATATAATATATATTGGTTAAATATAATCATGATATATCTAGCAAACTTCCGGTAAAAACATACAAGATGCATCGCCTGTCCGTGTACAATTAAAATGTACATAAAAAATGGCAAACGCTAAGACAGGTTAGCTAGCACACCTTGCAATATCACTGCTTACTCTACGCGTAGTTTTGCGTGGTTTTGCTCCCGAAAATGGCCCGGAACTTTAATACAAGGATTCACACAGTGAATTATTAAGTTTCATAGTCACTATTTATGCTTTATGCAGATCAGGGGCCGTACCGGCTAACGTTCCGAACTTCGGCAAGTCTGCCGGGCTTCAAATTAATACAGATAAATCGAGCCCCAATCAGGCCAAAATAGCGAACCCTGATTCATGATGTCACAGGAACATCGATATCTTCCAAATAACTTCGGCAAATAGTACCATACGAAATTCAGTACTTCGATTTATCTGTTTTACAGTGCCACAATCTTTTCTGTTCCGGTGGCCAAAATGTGAAACTAACGTGGGTTTTTTTAAATGTCACTTGCTGTCAAGTTGATGTCCAACCATAGCGCTGCTGGCGGCTAAAGGCACAAAGTATAGTGCACCAAGCTTTTCTGTTCCGGTGATTATCTTTGGAACTAAAACAGTTTTCATACGACAGTCCATTTTGTCAGCTAATTTCGTATTGCAAGTGGCTCTTCTATCACGGCTGTCCCCGGAACAGAAAAGCTTGTGGCACTATACCTTTGTATTGGCTAAAGGTCTTAGAAATCAGAGCCGGTTAAATTGCTACAAAAAAAAGAAAAAAGTACGTAGCGCCGCTGTCACCGGAACAGAAAAGTTTGTGCCATTGTAAGTTGAAGCCTTGCAGATTTCCGAAGTTCGGAAAGTGAGCCGGTAGGGCTCCTGAAAGGTACTCCTGAACAAAATTGCATTGGACAATCCTACCCCACTAGGTCGCCGTGGTCGTCGTCAAAAGCGTTCACCATTTGTGCCGATCTAAACGACAAACGCTCTTGAAATGCTCTTAGAAATATCTTTGATTTTCCAGCTGGAAGTAATGTCTTTCCATGAATGAGGGAAGGTGCAAAGCCGTGAACAATGGATGTCGCCGACGCCGTTACACGATCAATTGTACAGTTCTCGGGCATTATCTACGCGTAGTTCATTGTCAAAGGCCGGGTCAACTTCTTTGATACACAAACACTTTTTGTTGGAAGTCTTGCTATGCTTCAAACGGGTTCAATAAACACTGCTTCAATGAAACTGTAAAGAGTTTAACGTTAATTGGTGTTCCCTTTTTAGAGCAATTTATTTGTGGAAACCTGTGTCTTTTTTTTTCACGATTCCTTTCAATCTGTAAATATGTATTCATAATTTAATTTTGTACATAATCTGTAATTTCATCAGATATTTTTCACTAAATCAATTGATCTTACTTTCTTACTAAAAATCCACATAGTAGGATAGCTAAACTTCTTACCTTGAGTTTTCTGCCCAATAGCGGTTTAGTATTCTAGACTAACGTAAATAAAGAAATCGAAAAACAAGTAAAAATACTGAATAATTTATTCACTGTGCTTACTAGTTCCTTAGCCAAGGCCGAATTAATATCATGGAAATGCATGCGAACTAATTCCAACTAAATTCCACCCGTTTCCTTTTAATACGCATGTTTATTTTCAAAGTCATTTTCAATATTCATAAGTCTATGAGTTTATTAAATGATTGAAATAAACGTTAATGTTATTAATTAATTTGCAAAACGTAGTGACCGTGTGTATTTCCAATGCAGAACGTGGAATGTTCTTTATTGCTTAAGAAATAAGGTTGAAATATTATGCGTAATTTTTAATCTTCCTTAATATCCCTATTCACGAACGCTTATGCAAGGTTGTTCTTTGGGACAAATACTTCTCTGTTGCTATGAAAAACTACTTAAATAGCAACAGTTTGGTTTTAGATACGTTACGATTCGATTTGATGAATTTAAAGTCCAGTCAATTTAGCCGGAAAAATAGGAATGAATTAATGAATGAATACAACCCATGAATGAATTCTAAACATGGGATCGAAGGATCGAACTTTGTCACAAATTACATTACAATTTTTTGTTGCCCGGGGGAAATGCTTTCGCATACCACTGCGTTCATGCGTTGGATACCACTGCCTACCAAATTTCGGTCACCCATCTCAAAACTGGCCACTCCCAACATTGCTTAACAATCTTAATCGTAGCCAATGCGGCACAGCCCTCACCTGTTCACGCCACACAAAAGGTGATTTGATACTGCAGTATCGATTCCCTCTGGAACCAGGGCAAGGTCGCTTCAGATCGTGTTACTACAAGCAAGGTTGGACAACAGACAACACCTGTACTAAAATAATGGTATGAATTTTATTCTTCCTGCATTAACTGTTCGTGAAAAAGTTGAGGTAAGTATACCTTCAGCCCCCCTAGCATGACCAACAAAATTCGATATGATATGATAAGTTATCCGGTTTAACTGTCAAAAAACTATGGGTTTTGACGTTTGAATGTCGATAAGTCGCTCTATCATGCGATACATATCACGTTTTGGGTGGTCATGCTAGGCTTACTGGTCTAAAATTGGGTTAGAACATGCAAGTTCGAATTGGCAATTTTGTTGATGTCGAGATGCACTCTCGGGAGAATGCCAGACAGGTTGTCTGAGGCAGCTTATCATGTATTTTATGGATATTTTTTTATGGAAATTAACAAAATATTGTTTTTCCTTAGAGATATCTACAGTATATCAAGCTGTTTCAAGGGATATTTCGTATGATTGATTAGAAAAAATATATAGTTTAAAAAACTAAACAAACACACTTTTAATAGTAACAGACAAAAAAGTACAAAATAACCGTCTATTCAGTAACTGAAATTAAAAAGCGTGGTGCGTGTTGTCAATATTAAGTTCTTGAAATTCATGCTTTGCAAAGGGCGCACCACGCTTTTTAATTTCAGTTACTGAATAGACGGTTATTTTGTACTTTTTTGTCTGTTACTATTAAAAGTGTGTTTGTTTAGTTTTTTTCATGTCTCATATTCTGAAAGTAACTACTAACTTGCCTAAAATGCGGGTTGAAAGTGGTAAGTGGCGGCCCTAGGGCCGTTATGAAATTTAAAAAAGGAATAGGAGGGGTCATGTCAAAATCTGTAATAGCATCTACACACGTTCCGATCCGACAGCCGATTTGGTCTGGCTCCCAGACCAAATCTACGCTACACACGTTCCGATTTGGTCTGGGAGCAGACCGAATCGGATCGGAGGTCGGATAGGAACGTGTGTAGAGTCTTATCTCTTTGGACATTTATTTACCAAAAGTATATAGGCAAAGGTACAGAAGCCTATACAGCCATGTTTTGCTATTATATAAAATAATTAATATCGTAGAATTATTATTAATATCCAAAACATTGTTCTTTTTTAAAGAATGCGTTTTTAGCAACAGATTAAACCAAATAAGTTATTTGTAACATAAAAAATCAGGCTATTAATTTTATGGAATTGCATAGAGTACGGGTCAAACACCAAACAAGACTGTATGGACTTAGTTTCCCTTGCCTTCCTTAAAACAGAGAAAATGAACAAAAAAGTTATAGTCTTTCGAAAATTCCGCGGCCATAGGAAAAATATTTTTTTGATTATTTCTTTTTATTTTTACTATCCTCATATTCGAAATGAAAAGTAGAGTGTTTACTTCGGGTGTATGGACCCATAACAGTCTCGAACTATCGGCGCCCTCACTTCGTTCGTGCGCCAAAACACTCGACTGTTATGGGTGCCATACAGCCCTTGCTAAACAATCTACTATTAAACTATATATTTATTTCTTTCTTTTTAGTTTAATAAATGGCAAACTCAATTAACATTAATTAATGCCACTGGCTTCCTTAATAAGATGTTATAAATTACATAATTAGGTATAAAGTATAAGACTAATTTATTTCTCCCTGTTCCAACATATGACCCTCACCACCAAGTGTAGCGGATAGGTCTCATCTGAATGAAACAAATGAGCTCAAACTCGAGGGGTTTCCTAGTGGTCATTAAGGAGTGCTACTGGCTTCCTCCCTGCTCCATCATCAGACCCTCACCACCAAGTGTAGCGAATAGGTCTCACTGAATGAAACAAATGAGCCCAAACTCGAGGGGTTTCCTAGTGGTCACTAAAAAGTGTCACTGGCTTCCTCCCTGCTCCATCATCAGACCCTCACCACCAAGTGTAGCGAATGGGTCTCATCAGAACGAAACGAATGAGCCTAAACTCGAGGGGTTTCTTAGTGGTCATTAAGAAGTGCCACTGGCTTCCTCCCTGCTCCATCATCAGACCCTCACCACCAAGTGTAACGAATAGGTTTCATTAGAAAGAAACAAATGAGCCAGAACTCGAAGGATTTCCTATTGGCCATTAAGGAGTGCCACTGGCTTTCTCCCTGCTCCATCATCAGACCCTCATCACCAAGTGTAACGAATAGGTCTCATTAAAACGAAACAAATGAGTCAGACTCAAAGAATTTCCTATTGGCCATTAAAGAGTGCCACTGGCTTCCTCCCTGCTCCATCATCAGACGCTCACCACCAAGTGTAGCGAATAGGTCTCATCAGAACGAAACAAATGAGTCAAAACTCGAGGGGTTTACTTGTGGTCATTAAGGAGTTTCACTGGCTTCCTCCCAGCTCCATCATCAGACCCTCACCACCAAGTGTAGCGAATAGGTCTAATCAGAACGAAACAAATGAGCCAGAACTCGAGGTGTTTCCTATTGGTGATAAAGAAGTGCCACTGGCTTCCTCCCTGCTCCATCATCAGACCCTCACCACCAAGTGTACCGAATAGGTCTCATCAGAACAAAACAAATGAGTCTAAACTCGAGGGGTTTCCTAGCAGCCATTGAAGAGTTCTATTGCCCACCTCTTGACTCCATCATCAGATCAGCTCGACAGTAGCAAATTATTTTATTGTCATCAGATTCATATAGACTTGCAAAGTTTCAGATCAATACGACAATTAAAAGTAGGTTAAAATTGAATTCCAAGATTTTCTTACATTGTGACTTAGTTACAAGTGAAGCTAATAAAAGTGTGGTAAAAAGGAAGCTTATACTTGGAACGTGCTCACATGTGCGAGAAAAACTATAATTTAGAATTCATTTCTTGTATTTTAAGATGCGAGCATAAGGGCATATAGGTATTAAGGTCAAACGATTACCATACAAAAAACGTTCACCTTTAACTATGTTAGGATTCACCATTTATGGTAAATTATGTGTTCTATAGTCTTTTCTCATGTTTAAGTAGGCGCGAAATGAATAATTTTACATACTTTCATTCAGAATAGGGTATTTTACTGTTGTTGAAATGTAGATATATAATGATGACGTTAAAAAATATTGCAATTAAGAATACCAAATGTGAAAAAATAATTTGAATCTGTTTTATAATAAAAGAATTATAGTCTGTTTGATTTTGACTATAGCTGTCTCTTTCTAAAACGAAATCTTCTATGGCGTGACTATGACGCTACTAACCCACTGACGTCACTAAGATAGCGTCCTGTCCTTGTCTAATTATAAAGTTTGAAGTCCTATATCTTAGAAAATATTCAAGATAATTCAAAATGAAAACTTGTTTTGTGTAGCTAATATTTCGAAAAACATTTTAAAGAAATAAAAAAAAACAGTAAAATACCGTATTATAGCACAAATCAACTCAAAAATTTCATGAAAAGACGCGCAACGCGCGATGCCGCTCTTCCGTTTGTGTCATGTGGTTTGTGTCAATTATAATTTACATATTTCTTTTTTGAGTTAGTACTAGATCCCACTGCAAATTAGTGCGCTCATCGAGTTTTTGCTAATAACCTATTTTTTACGTACTTCTATTAATGATTAGGAGAATATATATCTATAGGGTTGCCTATCAAAATGTTGCCGCTAGTATTAAAAAAAAACGGCCAAGTGCGAGTCGGGCTCGCGCACGAAGGGTTCCGTACCATTGTCTATACAACATTATACACTAATTTAACACACAATATTATTCTATACTAGCGGATCCTCGCGGTTTCACCCGCGTGGTACCCGGTACCCGTGGGAATATCGGGATAAAATTTAGCCAATATCACTCGGGAAGAATGTAGTTTTCTAATGGTGAAAGAATCTTCTAAATCGGTCCAGTAGTTTAGGAGCCTATTCGATGCAAATAAACAAACAAACAAACAATCAAATCTTTCCTCTTTATAATATATGTATAGATAGACAACATTAGACCGGACCGGACAACGGGTCAGTATGGGAAAGTTTGAAACTATAAGAGATAGAGATATATTTGTTTTATGGAACCATGTCGTCGATATTAGAGTTTAGAAAAACTGCATTCAATGATTTTCAAAAAAACACATACACGACTCGGAAATGGGTCGGTACTCGGTAGTGGGAAATCGCCTTGTCAGTTTTCAAAACTAAAATATTTTGCTATTTTATTACGAAAGTTGATTGTGTAGATTGTTAGAAATACATTTTACTATGGAAACCTATGTCTACAATTGAAAGAAAGTGCTGCAGTTATCTATCTCATAGATGTGCACACGCCCCTTATCATACTTCGGTCCGCGAGGTATACAGGATAATTTTTTTATCAGTGCACAAATTTTTAGGATCGACTCAGAATCGGTACGTGAACAACTTTCTCCTAGAAACATAGGTCGAAATATGACAAAAAAATTTTGAACTTTCATACAAATCGGACTAATCACGTGATCAAATTAGTATGGGAAGTCCAAAAATTTTCGTCTGATTTCGACCCATGTTTCTAGGAGAAAGTTGTTCAGTTATCGATTCTGAGTCGATCCTAAAAATTTGTGCACTGATAAAAAAAATATCCTGTATAGGTTTTTTTTGGTATCTTTTTTCATGGCTTGAGTTTCATTATCGAAGTTTTCATACGAATCCCTAACTTTTCAAAATATTCTATAGCCTATGTTAATCAGGGATAATGTAGCAGAAAGAATTTTTGAAATCAGTCCAGTAGTTTTTGAGTTTATTCGTTACATAAATATAACATTGTTTTTCATTTACATTTGCGGTTTTCGAAAATGTGTTAGATCTCAAAAAGTGCTTACTACATCTCATTCAAACAAATTTTCGTTGAAAGTTATTATAAAGATGTACAGTATATATTTTTTCTAAATTTGTCACTAATTTATTTCAAAAGTTAGAGTGGTGGGGGGGGGACACATTTTATCGCTTTGGAAGGCTCTATCTTTCAAAAGATTGACTTTGAGAAAAAATGGTTCGAGAAACCTTTTATACCATTTTTAAAGACCTATCTGTAGACACCCCACACGAATATGGTTGATAAAAAAAGTATTTTTCGGTTTCAGTTTCATGTATCGGAAGCCCCCGGATTTTTGTAAGTATTAAAATCGTAAAGCGGTTTATAAAATACATCTACTTACCAAATTTCAACTGAGTAGTTTTTATAGTTTTGGATAAAAGTGGCTGTGACATGCGGACGGACGGACGGACAGACGGACAGACGGACAGACAGACAGACAGACAGACAGACATGACGAATCTATAAGGGTTCCGTTTTTTGCCATTCGGCTACGGAACCCTAAAAATGGTTAAAGAAACTTTTATATTATTTTTGAAGACCTATCTAGGCACCCCACACGAATATATAAAAAAAATTAGTTTCAGTTTTATGTATGGGGTTATTATTTTTATTTTCGTATAAAAATTGTAAAGCGGTTTACAGGATACATCTACCTACCAAGTTTCAAATGTGTAGTCTTAATAGTTTTGGATCAAAGTGGCTGTAACATACGGACAGACGGACAGACAGACATGACGAATCTATAGGGGTTCCGGTTTTGGCCATTCGGCTAAGGAACACTAAAAATGGTGTTCCAAGCATTATTTTCCCTGTATACGTTTTTAGGAGCATTAGTTGATAGACTACTAGTGTAATTTAAAAAATTATGCAATTGCATGTGTTGCAATTTATACATCTAAATTAATATTTTAATGTTTTTTTTAAAACAATAATAATAAATATAAAAAAAAAATAGCTTCCTGATGTTTGAACCTTAACTCTCTGATGCCTGAGTCAAGCATATAGACCGCTGGGCCACATTGTCGTTTTTAGCTGGATCGAAATCTTCTCGGATTTATGGCATGCATGTGTGAGTGATTAGTAAAATTGGATGACAGAAAAACTCCTTCAACATATTTGGATGATTTTTGTACTACAAATAGTTAAGTGTTGGTTTCGAAAATTCAATATTTATTTATAGAAGGCGCAAAAAGTTTTTTTGAGTTACCTACAGAGATACAAAGAATAATTAACAAAAAAATAAAAACTACTAAATAGCGAAAGTAGCGCCATCTAACGAGCCTTCAGCTTTTTGTGACTTAATCCTTTGACCTTAACATACCCAATGAGAATCCTAGTACAATTCGTGTTTGAGATAGGTCCTCTTATCTCAGAACTCAGAACTGTTACAAAAATGCACTGCAATCCGCGGCGCCGAAATTTATTCCAGCACTGTTTAGGTTTTGCTATCGACACGATAAGAAGAAAATAATGCTTATTTTTACAAGCTTTTTATTAACTTGCCATGTTAGTTCTAGTTAGGGGGGACAAATCTTGCAAGCTTAATTTGACCCACTTCCCAGTGTCTGATGGAGCTGAAATTTTGTATACAGGTTTGCTTTAGATGACAATACAATATTTAAGTACAGTCAGCAAAAAAGCTTGTCATGAAAATGTTTTTTTTTTTGTAAAAACTTATTGTTGGTTAGGTTAGGTTATGCATTCACAACAATATTAAGAAAAACACAGTGAACATTGAAAATTACATAACAAAGCTTATTACGACGAAACCGCAATGCAAAACGGACCCAACATTTCTAGTTCACATAAATTAATGTTGAATAAAGTTTCACTGGGACCGTATAGACGTTAATTATTTAATTGCACACGAGTCAACTCTTCCGGTTACTAGCTTTATGTTCTAGGCGGTAACTTTACAATGGTGGTAACACTATTTTTACTACAATACTACAATGACAAACGTGTGAACAGTTGAACACGCATTTTACAGTGCCACAACCTTTTCTGTGCCGGTGACAGCGGCGCTACGTACGTTTTTCTTTTTTTTGTAGTAATTTAACCGGCCCTGACTTCTAAGAACTTCAGCCGCCAGCAGCGCTATGGTTGGACATCAACTTGACAGCAAAATGACATTTAAAAAAATCACGTTAGTTTCACATTTTGGCCACCGGCACAGCAAAGTTTGTGGCACTGTATTGCAAGCAGAAACTATAATGACAGTGACATTAAAGACCTCTATCTATACCCGTACTGATAAATTATGAAGTCTACTTAAGGGGGGTTGGGCGGTCAGCGAAAAATCACTATGGAACCAACGAGCTCGAAACTAAAAATCGTATGCGAAATTCCCCAACTAGCACAAACTAGTTGCTTAAGAGCTTTGGAGCCAATCCGATTATTCCCAAAGGCGCCAAGCTCAAGCGCCAGAGCGTGCACTGCAGACCTTATGCAGCCGATTTGCAGCCAAAGGGGCACAACTTTTTGCAACCTACAGTTCCATTAGAACTTCACAATAGCGGCATAAAAGCGCTACAGGAGGTGCAACTAATAATTAACACCACACTAAAGCTCTTGTGGTGCTTATTGAATGAAGGACAGGTTTAACTGAACGAATAAAGGATCACTGATTGTTCACCTTGTCTCTCATTTATTAAATACAATTCTGTTGTTCCTGAGTCAGACATTACTGAATACAAATAAATAATAAGTGAAGTGAAGGTTAGTGTTATTGAGCTATATTTTGTATTATAAGCAAGTGGCTAAAACGCCGATCAGTTTATCGTGCATATAGTTGATATTATTGCAGTATTTTTAACGCGCCTCAATAATTACCTCAGAATATCGTTAAATATGTAAAATATTATTATATAAATAATATTATATCACATACCTACACGATATTGAAATTAAATACTTGACAACATTTGTATTTAATAAGTTGCTGGTTCTATATTTAGTTATATTTTACTACAAATTATGATAAAAACCTATGAATTTCAAAAGTAATGATAAATAATTGTCTTGAAAACATGGCGTCTATGAGAAGCAGCTTTAACTTGCAACTTCAACCTTAATACTTCCTCTCTGCACGTCAAAGCGTTAAGTTTCACTCCTCTGAAGGGCCAAGTAATACCTGTACCACTAACGCAGTTCAAGTCTTTACAATCACTTTTATTTCGTACTTACTGCAGGTATCGAACCACACTAATGGTTAGTTGTTCAGAGATCCGTAGAACTCGTTGAAAACCCTAAAATACGATGATCGTTTGTAGCTGCTTCTATATATTTCGCTCTTTCAATTGTTTAACACTTTATGTCTTACCATGTTTTCAGAATGCCTTTCAAAATAATTCAAACTTATAATGAACAACAAAATAAACAAGAACTTTGCATCTGTCCATCTACGTGGGAAAAACATGGAGTGTTACACTGGCCGAACAAAAAAAGTAAAAATTTATGTAAAATAGAAGATTCAACTCCACAACCAAACTGGACAAATAAACTGCATAGTTAAAAGGAACAATATTATAAGGAAATTGCTGACAAGCACTTGACAGAAATGTTAGATGGTTCGACAACAGAACAAGAAGCCACAGAACTCTTACCAACGCTCTCACCACACCTTATCGGACCAACCAACCAACTTGAAAATTTCAACATTATAGTCAAATCAATCAATTTCGAATCATAGTGCTTAAATAAAGACAAAGTAATTGTAAATTATCACTTTGTAGTGCACTCCAAAGAAGCTTTGTGGTACTTTTTATCGCTTAAAGGATATTTGTTAGCCTGTCGTTTAGTTTAATTCAGTTTTTTTGCGAAAAGTGGCCACTCTTAGCAATAAAACTTTATTTAATTAAACGACAAGCTAGAAAATATAGATAAAGCAATAGAAAGTACCACAAAGCTTTTTCGGAGTGCACTACAGAGAGATAATTCGTTAATTCATTTATTTATTTATTTACACTATGATTTTTTTTCCAATGGCGGCGCTAGTGTGCATACTGCACGCTCTTATTAAACGTGTTGATTATTTTAATTAAGTAATTTAGGGCCAATTTGCCAAAGAAACATGTTGATTTTGATTCAAATATTTGGTATAAGTATTCCGATTCACCATGTCAGACACAATGTTGTGCAAATACTGTTTAAACTGTTGTTATTTTAGAATTCACTTAGTTTAATTGTTTTAATAATGTCAATTATGGGCCAATTTGCCAATAAAACAAGTTGATTTTATCTCAAATATTATTTTAAATCAATTCACCAATACAATTCTACAAGAGGCGCTTCGATTGTACTAGTTACTCGCTTGTGTTTGTTGAACTCGAACTTGGCGCATTATTTTTGTTTGTTTCCAATGAATCCCTTAAAGAATAAATGAAACACATGATTGCATCTAGAATAAAGAAACAAAGAATTACGCAAAGAAGGTTATATTACTTTATTTTTTATAATATGCCACACCAAGCTATAAATTACTTTTCCTCTGTAACTGGTCCGTTATCACTAATTGAGGAAACAAAATCTACGGGACCCTCGCTTGTGTTTGTTGAACTCGAACTTGTTGCATTATTTTTGTTTCTTTGCAATGAATCCCTTAAAGAATAAATTAAATGAATAGAGTTTTATAAATGAAAGCTAAATTACTCTCATGTGATTGAGTTTAAAAAAAAACTTAGGTACGTGTTATTTAATATTTCAATTGTTTCAACTGTTGTCTTTTTTAATTTCTGCATATTCTGGTAAACTCTTCGTACTTTCTTGCGATATCCACCAGTTCTTAGTATGAACTTCCATGCTTTCATATCCATATTTTTTTTAAGCTGGCTCAAATATTTTATCAAGATTTCTACAATAAAAATAGCAGAATGTATCCAAATGTGTAGGCAATGTCCATTACGCTCCTGCTTTTATTGTGAAGCCTTAATGTCGCTATTAGTAAAACAGTCGATCAAATTGCTACTTATGTCTGTGCAAAAGTACAAATTACTTCTGCAATGAAACTTTCAGTGGCAGAACAGTGATAAATATATCTTTTATACAGTTCCGTTAAAAAGTCTGCAATTAAAGTCTTTATGCAGTTTTGAAGCGTACAGCAGCGGCAAAAGAAGCTTTTTAGCAGCTTTAAGCTTTAACATAAATGTTTAACTCTCTTTTAAAGCTTTAGTCGGCAAATGGGTTGTAAAATGAACTCTTATAAGGCCTACAGTGGCATTTGGTTCAGTTTCTACTACCCCTAGTGATATTTACAGCTATGAGCAGTTACGGAAGCAATAATAGAACTTAAAACCACTTTCTGAACCCCTAAAGCGCTACTGTACAGCTAAAAGTTGCAAAATAGGCTGCTATTTCCACTAATGTGCTAGTTGGGTCACACTTTTATCAAAAAGTTAATAAAGTTGTTTAGTTTTTTTTATCTAAGACAGCCACGAAATAGCAAAGGTGTCTATGTCCACTTAGCAAAGATCCATTGATGGATCTTTTGGCACTCTTATGTCCACTTTAATCCATGATTCAGAATATTTTGCAAAGTGGATTTTTTAGCACTAATATTGTCCATTGCAAAGATCCATTGATGGATCTATTCGAACTCATTTTTCCACTTTAATCCTTGATTCAGGATTTTTTGCAGAGCGCAATTAGAAGTATCCTTAATGTTGAGTTAAGTATTAGGTATTAGGAATAAATCCGTATACCTACTTCCAAAAATGTCAATCCGTATAGTATCTTTTGCTTGAAAAGGTAGGATAAAAACATTTGAAGTACCTACCTATTGAATTTAAACATAAGTTCCTTATTTATAAACATTGTATCTACATGGTAAATCTTAGAAAGGTATGCTCTGTCTGTACATACTATACACACCGATCATACTAATGTTCCGACTAAAATCTCGCATTACTAGTCATCCATCACTTATATTATACTAACATCGTTTATCATTATATAACCGTGCTTAGAATCTAATTAGTTAGCCTCGTCAACGCAATGTTTGCATTGCACTGACGTATTCCACAGAGATTGTTCCGCTATAACACAATTTTTATTAAAGTTAATGGCTGGCTGCACATCTATATGATCCAAAAAATCTGGCTTCTAAAGATGAGATTTTCGAGATGTAATAAAATAAGAATTTTCAAAAAAGAACAAACTTTTCTTCTTTTTTCATCTCCTATTGATTGTAGGTCTCCTCTACTCCTCCACATTACCCGACCTTGTGCATTTCAGTTCATAGACATTGAAATCATCATCCTTTTAATGTTTATCTTCAAAGTCATCGTTAAACCTTTTTTTTTTATTATCAGGTCAATTCACTGTTCCAAGATTTCGAGCTTAGCTTGCTTGTGTCTCTCTCGAACATTAGATAAGTTATACGGCTTTATGCATCATAATCATAATATTTCCACTGCACATATAGATACTTACTCATTGCTAATTTAATTTGCAACTTCGTCAGGCCATGCAATGACACATCGGTAACATGATACAAGCAAGTGGCATCCGAGGGAATATCGGCATGAAATATAGCCTATGTCACTCAGAACTTTTAAGAACTAGCTTTCTACTGGTGAAAGAATTTTCAAAATCAGTCCAGTAGTTATTGAGTTTTTTCATTATCAAACAAAAAAATAAATTATTATAATAATTCCTCTTTATAATACAAGTACTTAAATAGATAGATAGATGTAAATGTAACTAAACTAATTTATTGATAAGAATAACATGGTTTTTTGATATGCTAATTTAAAATCGGGAGAGAGAGAGAATCGCTTATGACAATTCGAGTGATTCGTAATAAAGACCTCTAGACTTTCCAGCCATTGTTTGCCAGTCATCCAAGCTCATAATCCAATTTACTGCGAGCTGTCACAGTAACTGCTTGTATGAACGTATTCGCCACGGTTGCGATTACCGCTCTGTCATAAATAGAGCAATGGCGATGGCGAGCAATTTTAGACTGATTTCTGGGAGAAATTTTCGAAACTGTGGAAGTATCATGGATAGGTGGCTACGGAGCTTTATTTATCCATACTAATACTAATATTATAAATGTGAAAGTGTGTTTATTTGTTTGTCCGTTTTTCATGCCAAAACGGAGCAAACGGATCGACTTGATGTTTGGTATTATCCCCATTACAAAAAATGAAATTTGCACAAGCTTATAAAAAAAATCACAAAATAAGCATAAGTAATGTACCAGTTCCTACACTTCCTACAATGTAAATAACACAAAGCTTCCGCATCAATATAGCATTCTTGATGCTGTGTATAGGGCTGCCAGGTCTTGCAACTGAAAATCCGGATTGGCCAGGTAGTTTATCCGGACTTTTAGGTACTTATCAAGGCCGGACAACCCAAAAATTCCAAGGATGAAATCACTTTTTTTTAATATGCCTTAATTTTAAAATAAAAACTATAATTCTCAGTTCGCGAGCCAAAGAGGTAAAAACCGGACAAAAACTGGACAAGCGTTCAAAAAGCCTGACCCAGTCCAGCTTTAAGGTCACAGCATACTTATCAACTCGTAAACGGAAAGTAAACGTATCAACTCGAGCGGTTCAGTATTATTTGTATGAAACTCCCTACAGCAACGCACACTAATCGGAATCGTAACGTATTTGCCTCGCTTCGGACGTAGTAACGTAATTAGTATTTAGTAGGTAATCTGTGCTTCTCGGGACCAGCGAGCCGTAAGCGTGGCGTGGCCTAGCCGTAGCCGAGTCGACGTACCGACGCTGATCAGTGCCCCTAGTATGAGTTGATTTTAACTGTCAACGCTTACGAAAACTATCGGATGAGCTCCTCATGTCGGTAAAGCAGACAAAGGACATGAAAGAGATAGAGCGATAGTTTTCGATTACGAATACAGTTTGCCAAACTCATACTAGGGGTACCACCGGTTTGGTTACGTGCTTAGTGGTTACGTTAGGTTGACGCCTGGTTGACGGCGAGGCGAAAGGCGATACGGTGTCGATCACTTTCCGAGTTGATAAGTCTGCTGTGACCTTTATTCGGACGCCTGGCAACCCTAGTTTTGAAGGTAGCGCGCGTCATACCACTTGTTTTTAATTACTGATGTTTCATACGTAGGAGTAAGGACTTGATTTATTTATGTACAGTCATGAGGAATAATATTATGTAAACAACATACAACTTTGTCACATTGAACCGTTTCAAAACAAAAATATTATTGTCCTTAGAATATTGTATCACTTCTCCAATAAGTACTTCACTAGTGTAGTGATTCGCCACGGTTTTGCATGGGTATACTATACATACTTACTTAGTTCTTTATGAAGAAGAAAATGAGAATGATATAGTGTTCCAAGCATGAAAACATAGCAGATTGACGTAATATATAGGTTTATGTATATAGGCAGGCATGGAAATGATTGCTACTTTTAAATCATTCTCATGTGGTCATATTATATGACATGTTTCATCAAAATCATATGATTTCACCTGTGATTTTTAAACTTCGTGTTAGGTACAGTATATCGTCGCAGTTGCTACAATTGTTGCTACTGTACATATTACAGTGATTTTTCATAATAATATGTAATGATTTTGAATGATTGTAATATTAATTTCATATGAATGGAAATGAAATAGGTATGAATTATGATTTTTATGAATATGATAAAATGACGCAACCATAAGTAGCCTATGTTCCTTTCCAGGCTACAAAGTATCCGTGAACCAAATTTCAGCCAAATCCCTTCAGCCGTTTTGGCGTGATTGAGTAATAAACATCCAAACATCTAAACTTTCATATATTTTAGTGCCTGTTTCACATGTCCGCTAAGGAGGAGATATTTTCAACTTTAACTGACAGTTTTGTAAAGCAACAGCTAATGAGAACTTACTTAGATAGACATTGTGAAACAGGCTCTTATTAGTATGATTTGTAGATTAATATTTCCTTCCTTCACTCACACATTATACTTCTTAGCCTTGGGGTATTTACTATAGTTTAGTTTACATTGTTTTGTTCAAGCTTTATTTCTGTAATCATAATCTACTTTTGTTTACTGACATGTACTAGGTGTAAGTATCAAGTTACATAAGGCACACCAAAAACTTATTGTCTGTGGGTGGGCCTGGCGACCTGTGTCACAGGTTTCTTTTCTGAAACCTACATCGGGCACCAGTCCCTCACAAATTTAGTAACCTTCAGGTATAGATTTTAATTACCACTTAAGTCCTTTATTTGTGATGGGAAAATAAACAAACATTTTATTTTATTATTTATTATTATTAATATTAAAATGAGTGCACACTCTTTTTAAACGAACCAACAAACCCTAACCTTAATCGGAAAATCAACAAAACGTTACTAATTAATAGATGATTGAATCATCAATTTAAAAGTCAAACCTATATGAATAACCAATTATTGACTCATACGATACCAAGAAATCCTTCCACTTTTCAAATAAAGACTGATGGAATATTTTTAAATTAAAGCAAAAGTTCCAAATTATTCAATGTAAACAACATTAAATCTAAAATTATCAAGTTATTAAAATTTTTACTTATTTGCATTCACAATGCAATTTTTATTACTTATTGAAAAATTGAAAATGAAGTAGGTATTTAGAAAAAATCTACCCGTCTCACAACCAGCTTTGATAGGAATCGAACCTATGACCTTTCGCTATCCGGGCAACTGCTCTAACCACTGAGCTACGCAGTCTTTTAGTCTCAGTGGTTAGAGCAGTTGCCCGGATAGCGAAAGGTCGTGGGTTCGAGTCCCATCGGAGCTGGTTGTGAGTGAGACGGGAAGATTTTTTCTAAATACATAAGTCACTACTTCATTTTCAATATTTCTAAAATTATCATTGAAACATTTTTATTTCGATTTTTTATAATTTGAATAAAAAATATGTCAAACCAGTTCCATCATAAATAATGCTAATATTACACACAGTTCAACCAAATTGATTCACTTTGGTTAAAGGCGCAGAAATACAGGCGCACATTGACATTGAATGATTCACTTTTACCTTTACATTGTTCAATTTGGTTGCTTCATCCAAATTGAAAGGCAAAAGTGAACCGTGTATTTCCGCTATAAGCTCGAAGTCAAACCACTTCCGTATCGACGTGAAACACGGACAAACAAACAAACACACTTACACATTTTTCAAATGTGTAATTTGTCGGACCAACGGATGTAAAAAAAATCTCTGGGTCGTTATACTCATATGAGAAGTCAAAATTATTTGACAATAAATTATGTCAAAACACCTAATAGGGTGATTGCCTTACCTTTAAAACTGTATGGTCAATGAACAGACCATACAGTTTTTATCAACTCACTTCCCCAAAAGGTTCTATACCATCCATATGGATTGGGCTTGTTCAAAGCAAATAACTTGCGTTTGCGCTGCCCACTTGTTTATTTATCGCGTGCCACCTTATAAGGAGACGCGCGTAAACAAGTGACTCGATCTGACCTCTATTTAGATTCAAAACTTTTTTATGAATTCTTAAGAGGAGTGTGTAGTAAACGGTCCCTGCAAACAGCGATAACGTTCTTTAACCTAAACCTTAAATATTTATAACTAGCGGCTGCCCGCGGTTTCACCCGCGTGGTTCCCGTTCCCGTGGGAACATTGGGATAAAAAGTATCCTAAGTTACTCCTTATTACATCAGCTACCTGCTTGTGAAAGTCCCGTCAAAATCGATCCAGCCGTTTCAGAGATTAGCCGGAACCAACAGACAGACAAACAGACCGACAGACAGACAGACAAAAATTGTAAATAATGTTATTTTGGTATATGTACCGTATCTATACAAATAAATGAAACTGGAGTGTCTGTTTGTAATATTTAAATAACCGTTTTTTACTACATGCATAATTATGATTATATACACGGTACATATACCACAATTTGTGTAAAACAATAATTAAGACGACCGCACGTTCAACGAAAGGTTTACATGTGCATTTAAAAGCTACACATGGAATAGATACCAATCTCAATGATTCGACAAAGGAATGATGATGATTTTTTTCAATTTTTGTCTGTCTGTCTGTTTGTTCCGGCTAATCTCTGAAACGGCTGGACTTTGACGGGACTTTCACAGACAGGTAGGTAGCTGTTGTAATAAGGAGTATATAACTTAGGCTACTTTTCATCCCGGAAAAATATCACATTCCCTCGGGATAGCGTTGTGAAGTCCACGCGGGCGAAGCCGCGGGCGGAAAGCTAGTATTATAATAATATGCATGTAGTAAAAAGCGGTTATTTTAATATTACAAACAGACACTCCAATTTTATTTCTTGTATAGAATAGATAGATTTAAATATTTATCATTGATTCTGAAATATTTGCACTTTAGTGATTACTAGCGGCCGCCCGCGGTTTCACCCGCGTGGTTCCCGTTCCTGTGGGAATATCGGGATAAAAAGTACATATAAACCTTCCTCTTGAATCACTCTATCTATTAAAAAAAACGCATCAAAATCCGTTGCGTAGTTTCAAAGATTTAAGCATACAAAGGGACATAGGGACAGAGAAAGCGACTTTGTTTTATACTATGTAGTGATTTTCAAATCTACAATGAATATTAAAAAAAAATCAAAACGTACAGCCCTAGTTCTTCTTAATTTCAACAACATACTAATTAATTGCTGTCGGTTAAGGTTTAGAGTTATTTTTTAAGTTTATTTGTTTTTCATTTACAAATATAGGGGGATTATATACTTTTACGAAAGATAATAATAAATGTAAGTATTCAAATGTAAAGTGAATAACACTTATACCATTTTTGCCTATTTTTTATAGATTTTTTAAAGCTTTGTATTTGTTTTTTTTTAATGTCGCTGTCATAAATATTGGTGGATTACTAATTAATTATTTATTAAAGTAGATAATCTAATTTTCAATGTTAAGAAATTACTGTTATAGAATTATTGTTGAGTCTCCATAGAGCGAATCCTTCCTGATCAGAAGGTCTAAGTAGCTAAATGTCCAACAGCGCGAAACGTCTGATGAGCAGTAAGTCTAATTAGCAGAATGTCTATGTAGCAAAACGTCCAACTATCAAATGGTCTGTATAGCAGAACATCTATTTAGCAAATCGTCACATTATCAAAATGTCTGGATACTCAGGCACAAAATTCAACACACAAATTTCATCGGAGGGAAACGGACTCGGAATTATAATATGTACGTACGTACAGACTTGTAGATACCTACAGATTCTTTGGTCTATGTAGCTTAAATCATATCTTTTTGATGGTGGCTGACAATTTATTGTAAAGATTGCTATTTGATTAGCATTACATAAAGCTCTTAGAAAAGAAGCGCTTTGGCAAGAACGCAAATACAAGAATATGTTATTTGAAGGAAATAAAAGAAGGAAGATCGATTTAATGTTTAATGCCAAATACAAAAGAGCTGCAAAAGTTTGAGGGCCAAAAAGATAGTCCCTTTGAATTTTTGATACACCTTGGTCATATCAAAAGAATAAGTAAATAAATGCAGGGGAATTTGTGCGCCTAATATCCTAATAATATTTATGGCGCTACTAGCTTTTTAATCCAGATTTTGTTTTTCTCAAATAAATGTAATGTAATTTACAAATGACTTTTCCTTTTTATCATGAGTGTACACATTTCACAAATGACTTTTTGCTAAATAGATGTTCTGATATACAGACCATTTGATAGTTGGACGTTTTGCTACATAGACATTCTGCTAATTAGACTTACTGCTCATCAGACGTTTCGCGCTGTTGGACATTTAGCTATTTAGACCTTCTGATCAGGAAGGGAGCGAATTAGTTTGGCTCTCGGGCTATTAATAAACAAAAGAACTTTGCTTATTATAAGACTGTTTTTGTAACAGTGGCCATTTGAGTCATTTGACGGCCAAAGCCTGTTGAGAAACCTTAAATCCTACTAATATTATAAATGTGAAAGTTTAGATGTTTGGATGTTTGGATGTTTGGATGTTTGTTACTCAATCACGCCAAAACGGCTGAACGGATTTGGCTGAAATTTGGGACATATATACTTTGTAGCCTGGAGAGGAACATAGGCTACTTTTTATCCCGGAAAAATATCACATTCCCACGGGATAACGTCGTGTAGTCCACGCGGGCGAAGCCGCGGGCGGAAAGCTAGTGCATTATAATGCCTTTTTTAGATGTAATCCATACTATTATTATAAGAAGGAAATATTTGATTGTTTGTTTGTTTGTTTGCATCGAATAGACTCCGAAAGTACTGGACCGATTTCGAAAATTCTTTCACCATTAGAAAACTATATTCTTCCCGAGTGACATAGGCTATATTTTATCCCAATATTCCTACGGGAACGGGAACCACGCGGGTGAAACCGCGAGGACCATCTAGTGAGAAAATATTTTAAGTAAGGGTCAGTTCAGATTTAACGGAAAAATCCTCGCGCAGGCTCGAGCCTGCTGCAATTCACATTGAGAGCAACAATGCACTTTGCACAACGAGACTGTGCGACATAATTATATGAAACAACTTTATCAGCATTTTTCTTCTCTGTCTGCTGAACTGACCCTAAGGAGACGGACGTAAACAAGTGACTTGATCACCTGGTTCGATCTGTTTTTGTCTAATAGACATTATCTTAGGCAAACAAACGTCATTATGTGACCGAAGTCTTTAGACTAAAGTATTTTTCCAATTTGGCGATGACAACGCGCATCAAATTACCTTAACAAGTGACACACGATCTGTTAAAAAGTTCTTGTGAGTATCTGAAGACTCTTGTGGCTCTTAAAGCATCACAATAGCGTTGAAAATCGTAAAACTCACATGCCTTCATATGATAAAACAATAGTATAACCATAACCACAGTATAACCAAATGCGGTAAGTTCCGACCCTGAGTCCTGACGTCGTGTGGGCGGCTGACTCATCAGCAAGTTGTTCATTGTTGGAAGTAGGAACATGATTAAGTAAATAACAAAAGATTCTGACGGATTAGGTAAGTAATAAGCAAAAATTATTTTGCTAAAAAAAATAGAACCGCCTTAAAATAATGCCATCAAAAAGTAACAAATAATACCTCTAATATTGTATTCACACTACGAGTGAGTTAATGTAAGTACTTTGAAGTCGGGCGTGAAACATGCACATTTTTTTGTTCTTCGTGTTTTTTATTAAAACCCTTCAAAGTACACGGACTAAAGTCATCATGATGAATCAATTTTTGAAGTCGGTTAATATACTAAAACCTCCTAAATTAATGTAACAAATACTTTCCTGAAAACCGCATCAAAATCGGTTCAGCCAAACGCGAGATAATCGCGGACAAACATACATATATACCTAGAACATACATTACAGGTCAAAATGAGAACCTCCTTTTTTAAGTCGGTTAAAAACCGCCTCTGTGGTCTAGCTAGTGGTTCACACCACCGATTTCAGACCCAGATGTCCCGGGTTCGATTCCCAGTGGGGGTACATATTGTATTCGATTTGGTTGGTGGTAGGACTTGTTCTTAGTTCGCCTGGCTAGCTACCACGGGATGGGTGAGAGTGACCTGAATCTTTTCATATGAGCTCCTCCGGGCTTCGGAAGGCAAGTTAAGCCGTATGAGGGGGTAATAAAGGCAAATATTACTGAGCCAATATCTGAGCCAATACATAATATTAAACTATATTATCGAGTAATTCAAATAAAACTAATTCGACGTTTACTTTTCTGGTTTTTTTGTATTTTTTTTTATTAGGTTACTTATATTAGGTTTATACCCCCTCTTAACACCCACCCATCCGCAATGGGCCCGCGTGGTGGGTCATAACTTCTCATGACACATGAGTGACATGAGTCATTATGGCCCATTATTCTTGTCCATCCATAACGAAGGCTTGTGGCCCAGCAGTGGGGTCATTAAATAGCTGTTGATGACTAAACAAAATTCTATTATTTTCCATCATAATAATTCGCGGGTGTACTCACCACTACTGGTAAATTTTAATTAGGTGGTTGGTGTGACCAAAGCAAGTCGGGGCAGACATTCATAATAATAAATTCGCTTTTACTTTCTATTGTTGGTTCCGACCGACCGCCAAGTTAGATTTACATATTTCAACAAAAGAGCGCAGGCACTCGGAATCGAAATCGAATCTTCTTGCCTCTTTAAATATTTATAAATTCCGGACAATACTACATAACAAGGGTAGTTTGCTTTGGGAAGCGAATAAGTTTTGCTTTTACTACTTACAAAGGTTTTCTGCCTCTATTATTATGTGGTGTTAGCTGGTCAGTAAATTCATGACTCAGCCAAATTATAATATAAGTAACTAAGGCAAATTATTAGGATCCCTTCTCATAATAACTGATACATGTTCGTACTTAGCCGGGAGGTTAAACGACGTTCTACTTGAAACAGACGATATTAAAAAGCCCATAATTCCCCTTAAATAAAGGAAGCAATGGCACACGTCAGTAATATTATAAAATCGCATGACATCAATTTACGTGTCATCGCGTGAGCGTGGCTAATGCAATTTTGTATGGAGGTGCATTAGTATCGTTTTTCGTATGCAAGCATACGATCAATAGTTGAATAAATGGTTTGGTTGGTGGTTGGTTGTTCTATGTCCGCCTGGCTAGCTACCACCACCTTATCTAAAGGTATATAGCATAGCACATTACCACAGAATAAATAATAGTGCTAAGGCACAGAAGACTCACTCTGCAAGCTCATTCAAATAAAAATAAATCTTTCTGCGTGGAAATAAAGTCCAATTCCGGTTGCTTTGTCATCGCTTACCTATTGTTATAATAACCTAGAGTTCGCGCATGCAAGCAAAACTGTACCCAATATCTACACGCGAGCGTTTTTATTTCTATGAATCTCTCAAACAGCTCGCTCACTGGTTAGGGTTGCGAGCGACTTGCGGGTTCGGTTTTGTTGTTTCTTTTGTTATTTCTTTTATTTAGACACCCGTAAACACAACAGTATCTTATATACGGATTATAGGAACATCTATAAGTCATTGTTCGGTGCACAAAAATCACAGAAATGATCGATCGTTCTACGCGCGAACGTGGAGCGTACGAGCCGAGCGGCATCCTTCTGCCATACGCCTGCCCGGCAGGCGCGCCGGCCGAACGTACCTAAACTGCGGAGTGACACCCTCCTGACATTACACCATCTCAACGGCAACTCCACTCCAATTCAACGCCCCGCGCGCCGATCCAACGCCGTTCCAACTCCAACGATCGATTCGATATCAACGGGTCGTCGATTAGGCGAACTCGTAGGTCACCAGTAGACAACTCGGCGTCAATGAGTTGGAAAAGCGTTGTCAACGAGTGGGAAACCCCATAAGATCAATCAAACAGTTGTTATTCAAATTTCATCTAGAGCAGGCAAATATTGCCTGAAACATTTTCAAGTAAACATGTCAATAACTGACAATAAAAGCGATAATACTCGACGAAGAAAATAAATTAAATGATAGGAACAGAAGATATTGGGTTCATGATATGTTGAGAGAAAGGAAGACGGCAGGGGAATATTGCCCGCTAGCTGTAAGCTCGTTGCCGACTCGTGGCCGACTCATCGTCGACTCGTGGTCGTGGCCGACTCATCGGCGACTCGTCGGCAACGCGTCGACACCGAGTGGCAAACGGGTTGGTGACAGTCAATAGATGAACAACGCGTGGACGTAGGCGAGTGGACCACGCGTCAGCCTGTCAACTTATGTGTTGAAAAATTCACTCGACCACTACAACCTTAAAGGTTAAATAGCACATTACAACTCAACATCGACTCCACTCCAACTCAACTCACAGTATGGCATTGAAATGTAAGCTTTATTTCGTGTTACATACAAAGGGAATTTTTCACCACATAAGTTGAAAGTTGACGACGCGTGGTCCACTCTTCGACGACGCATGTTCCACGCGTTGTTCCCCTATTTACTTACATTTCAATGCCATACTGTGAGTTGAGTTGGAGTCGAGTCGACGTAGAGTCGATGTTATGTGCGATGACCTTAAAGCGGTCTACAGACGGTGCAATTTAACAAACAATCTGCAGCCACAATCTGCTGGAGTCGGGGTTGGCTGGTTGGCTGTATAACTCGGTCAGATAAAGAAATGGACTGGTAATGGCGGCCCTACTATTTGTCTCACGCTCACGCAATATACTGTATGAGGGAGAGGGCCGCCATTTCCAGTCCCTTTCTTTATCTGAGCCAGTTATACAGCCAACCAGCCAACCGCGACTCCAGCAGATTGTATGTCAAATTGCACCGTCTTTAGACCGCTTAAGTCTGTCGCCATAACAACCTGATTCCACTACTGTGGTGTTCCAGCAGTTAGAGATAATATGGCCAGTTTCTCAGTGGTCGAGGATTCTCGCAGTAGTGTGCTTCCACCTTCAGCCTTATCTTCATTTAACATCAGCCCCCTGATTCACGAACCATCGGAAACGGAATCGGATTCGAAAACTGTGCTGTCTTAGTCTATTCTGTAGTGAGTAACTGTGACAGTGCATAAGTTCCGCTATCGGGAGTGTTTCTGAATGTTTGTGAATCAGGGTGCAGGTGTGAAAAAGGCTAAGTTGCGTTGTAGATAAAAAAAATAATGGGGGTAGTCGCAAATGGCATCATTTGGTACCATCAGTTGTTGAGAGGTTAAGAATCATCATCATCAGCCATTTAACATGCCTTTTAAAACACAGAGGAGCTCGAGATGAATAGTTTCTTTGGTCAGCCATCCCGTGACCGACCATTGCGAAAGTTGCTTAACCTCAACAATCGCAGGCTAAGAGTGCTAACCACAACGCAGCAGGCTTCTCACTAAGAATGGAAAGAAGTAATTTCTGTCTAGCTCTGAGAATTTCTAGAAAACTATTAGGGCTACAATTTAAAAATGTTTTTTCTTACAGGATGGATAAACATTTTTTTTTTAATTATTTTTCATTATTTGCATAATAGGTTAGTATTTTTTATAACATGAAAAGTGTATAGTTATATCATTAGAACCGTATTTTCACCATTTTCACCATCATCTATATAGACTATTCAACCCATTGACGCCTAACCGGCCGATTAGGGACGGAGAACAATGGAAAATCTATTGTGTCTCATTTCTCGGGCATTGAAGGATAATTTTTATCTTTGCTGAGAAAAGATCACTAAAGTCCCTTTTGCATTAAAAATCTGTCCGAACATAATCATAATAAACATAATGAATAATCAGTAATCAACTTGTTGCATGTAAGTTGCTTTGCTACCCAACAACTAAACAAAATGATTGTTTTTATGAGAAATATACTTAACCCCTTTTGATATAAATAGAGAGAAAGGTTACAATGGCCTATCTACTCAGTTTATCATTTAAAGATAATATTGTAATTAATTATTCAGAATACAAAAACAAAGGCTATAAATGCAATGCCAGAAAACAAGTGCAATACAGGAAAGGAAATGGCATTACTTGTATAAAAACTATTACATGAAACCTGTTTGTTATGGTTGGCTGAATGTTAGTGAGTGATTTGGTTTGAATAATGGACATTTTAAAAATTTGTGTTTTGAATTATAAGAACTTTGTTTCTCATTTTTGAGTTTATTTCCGTAGGTAAGGCATCACTCCGACCAAAGGACGAATTTTCTTACAACTACCTACCATAATTTTTGTTACTGTTAATTTTTTGTCTTGGATTAGATACCTGGAGTTTGATGTCTTCATAAAGGCGACTCTCCGACCAAATAATGTAACATTTTGGAGCAGTAATGGCATATTAGACAGCAGCTTCGCGGTTATAGCATTGAGATCTCGGAGATAGTCCACTTACCAGCAGTTCAACTTTTTGATCGCCGACAAATCCGATTGTTTCGAGCGAGCAATCACCATCTCCTCGGTGAGACGAGCCATTTTCACTGCACTAACACTTTGTTTGTTATTACACGAAATAGTTGCACTGGTCTAAGCGGATCGAACTTTGTTTGAGCTATCGTTGCCCGTCCGCTTCATTCTGCCAGCGACAGCGATAGGACACCCGACACGGGCAGTGTAAAACTAAAAACAATCACAGCAATACGGTCTCGGCAGCAAATTGAAACGACTGACGGCGAAAAATTGCGAAGAATGTGACCGCCCGCCCGACGACATCGAATCGAATCACAGACTACATAGAGAACAAGTTAATCGAATTCTCAATTTATCTGTCTGTCAGTGTCAGCCAGCTGTCACTGTCAGTCAGCTTAATTAAACTGTCAGTGTCAGGCTCAGGCGTGCGTTCCGTGCTCAGGACTGCGTTCCGTCGTTTTGGTTGAAAAACAACCGGTTGTTTGGTTGCTGGGGTGCGTTCTGTGGCTTCGCTCGAGTGCACTCGAGCGCACTCCGGCGCGCGCTCTAGCCGTTCCGTAGCTTGGTGAAATTTTACTCTGACAGCTGTCAGAGTGTAGTTTCACCCGTTCTGTGGCTCAGAGTGCAGCAACCAAACAACCGGTTGTTTTTCACTCTGACAGCTATTTGACGTTTGAACAATGAAAAGTGTCAAAGTTTGAATGACGTCTCGAAAATTTTTTACTTTATCGCCGTAATGGGGGAGTTTCCTGCAGTAATTTTTCGATGCACTAGATGGCGCTGTAACTCTAATACAACCTGCTTTTTTCAGCATTTATGGCAAAGAATTAGTTCATTGAGCCTTAAAAAGACTTGTGTGTCGGTCGGTTGTACTGTCAAATTACAGTGCCACAACCTTTTCTGTTCCGGTGACAGCGGCGCTACGTACGGTTTTCTTTTTTTTGTAACAATTTGACCGGCCCTGACTTCTAAGAACTTCAGCCGCTAGCAGCGCTATGGTTGGACATCAACTTGACAGCAAAATGACATTAAAAAAGCACACGCTAGTTTCACATTTTGGCCACCGGCACAGCAAAGTTTGTGGCACTGTAATCTGTATGGTTTTTGTGATTGAAGTTCACTTTCTACCTTATCTGTGGGATAATAATGTACTCTTTGGTCGATTATTGATTATTTTAAAAGCGGCCCATTCACGGCAGGCCGCCCCGCCATCCGTCTCGCCTCACGCAGGATAGTGAATGTTGTTGCAGGAGCCTCCTGCGACAACATTCACCATCCTGCGTAAAAGCCTAGTTTACATTGGTCGAGTAGGCGGCCGAGTTGAGTAGCGAGCGACAAAAAGCAGGCTAACTCGACCAATGTAAACGAAAGGGCGAGTAAAATGGGTAGGGCTAGCACAACTTGAGCGCGACTCGAGTGACAAAGAGTCGCGGGCACTTTCAACCAATCAGGGGGGCTACCGGCTAAGAAATCTGGATATGGGTATGGGCTTCAACTGTCATTTGAATTCCTTATTCTGATAGATTTTTGCTGCTTTGTTCTGTTAAACGTTGCTAGCTAGTTATCGTTATACCCGACGTCACGAAACAAAGAACTGAAAGCGGCTATTTTTTTTATAAAATTGACTTAAAGTTCCCAAAAACGTATGAAGTTCATACCCATAAAGTTACGCGGTAGCCCCCCTGATCGCTCGTAGATAGCGCGCGCGACTTAAGGCGAAGTGCTGATTGGTTGAAAGGAGCGCGACAAAGAGTCGCGCTAAGTTGTGCTAGACCTACTGAGCGAGTCGAGTGGTCTCGCGCGGAGCATAGTTGCTCGGCCAAGTTGTTCCCCACCACTTGTAACTCGACTCGTCTGCCTACTCGCCCTGTGTAAACCGTTGACTCGCTCGGAAAACCAACTGGGCCCAGTACTTTTACCAGAGGTTCTGGGCCCAATTACTTTACCAATGTAAACGGTGGAAGGCGAGTCGAGTAGTACCTCAGTTACTGGACCCAGGGGTGCTACCGGCAAAAAAATATGGATATGGGTATGGGCTTCAACTGTCATGTGAATTCCTTATTTTAATAAATTTCAGCAAAAATCTATCAAGATAAGGAATTCAAATGACAGTTGAAGCCCATACCCATATCCATATTTCTTAGCCGGTAGCCCCCCATAGATTTTTGCTGCTTTGTTCTATTGAACGTTGCTAGCTAGTTATCGTCATAACCGACGTCTTAAAACAAGGAACTGATAGCGGCTATTTTCTTTATAAAATAGACTTAAAGTTCCCAAAAACGTATGAAGTTCATACCCATAAAGTTACGCGGTAGCCCCCAGGTGCTCTTTTAATGTAAACTAGGGCGGGACGGCCTGCCGTGAATGGGCCGCTTTAGTCTTCCTATTAGGCGCCCATTAGACTGTAGGTTTTGCTGTCAGTTTGCTATCATTCACGATTCTTTTAGCTAATCAAAAAGAACCATTCATAACGCTGCCCGAAGTTCCTCTATACCGATTGGTTAGATAGTCATGAGTGATGGAATTGACTGATTGTTGCATGACCGTCTAATGTACGCCTTACTACAGACATACTATTTTCTTTGCTATTTTCTATTAGGTACTTTTTCGTTTACTTCTTCAGAAAAAGTTAGGTCGCTATAGTGGGGTAGCGCCATCTAGTACAAATTTTTGAACTGCACGATGAAACGTCAAAAGAAACTCTCTCATTACTTCGTCTATCTCATCTTCCAGGAGGATTAAAAAATGTTGCAGAAATAGCTATAAAACTCGAGCAAAAGTAAATAATTTCCAACAAAAACGTCTTTAAAAATTTTGAGGTTATGAAAACAACTCGATCGTTCCGTCGCTCGGTTGCAACTCAAACGGGTGAAATTTTAACCAAACAACCACGCACAAAACGACGGAACGCAGTCCTGCACTCTGAGCCACAGAACGGGTGAAACCAAAGTGAAACTACACTCTGACAGCTGTCAGAGTAAAATTTCACCGAGCCACGGAACGGCTAGAGCGCGCCCCGGAGTGCGGTCGAGTGCACTCGATCGAAGCGACGGAACGCACGCCTGAGTACTGAATCCTATGGAGATGGCATACCTACGAAAAATTGAAGCACACACACACAAGCACACATACCGAGAAACCAAAATGGCGCCTTTCCGTAGTGCTGCCCTATTTGTACATCGATATATTTATTGATGAAGTTATAGCACAGAGGTTATAGATACAAGTATTTTTGTGACTACCTACCTATATCACCCTATATTTTATAAAAGCAGTTTCGTAATCACCTCGATAATTTAAAACGGAATTATAGTGTATAATTATATACCTAGTTTTTAGAATAATAAAACTTAATAATGTGCTTAAATTATACCTACATTTGCACATAATTAATTTCTTTATGACAATGACACAATGTGTATGTGTTTGTGCATGTACGCACACAACCATTGGCCCGACCGCGCGCGTGAGACGCAACAACTGTAAAGCCCCCAGGTGGCCTACCACAAGCTCTAATAGCAGTTATTTTTAAGTTGAGAGAGTGAGACGCCGCTTTACACGCCTTATAGCGGCGTCTCATTCTCTCAACTTAAAGGATGGCCGATCATGTTGGCCGACCATGATGGGCCATCGTGTACAGGGCCGGTTTGCGTGTGATTGCCGTCTGCGAGCAACGCAAACCGGCCCTGTACACGATGGCCAACATGGTCGGCCAACTTGATCGGCCATCCTGTACTGGGGGCTTAAAGCCCCCGGTGTGGGAGTTTGCGTGTGATTGCCGCCTGCGAGCAACGCAAACCGCCTCTGTACATGATGGCCCATAATGGTCGACGAACATGAGTGGCCATCCTGTACTGGGGGCTTCAAGGCGAGAAGAGCCGCCAAGTGCTTCCTCATCTATAGTAATGTCGAAAACAGGAAAGATTTGATTGGTTGTTGTTTGAATTTAATAGGTTCCAAAACTACTGGACTAATTTAGAAATTTCTTTGACCATTAGAAAGCTACATTCTTTCCGAGTGACATAAGCTATATTTTATCGTGATATTCCCATGGGAACGAGTACCCTGCGGGTAAAACCGCGAGGATCCGCATGTTATTATTAAATTTATTGCTTGTTAAGTACATAATGTATCAAAAATTCAAACGCATATTATACAGATTAAAAATAAGGTCCTGTAGTTTATTTACAAACTAACCTTAGTAAAATATATTTCATGTTGCAGTAGTAGTAGATAAAAGACCAACCTACTATATTTTACTGAGGTTATAGTCTATATACATCTATACAAATAAATAAAATTGGAGTGTCTGTTTGTAACATTAAAATAACCGCTTTTTACTACATGCATATGATTATATATACGGTACACATACCAAAATGACATTTTTTACAATTTTTGTCTGTCTGTTATTTTTTGATTTATTTTCTTTTTCCTCTACATCTCCTATAATAAACAGATACACAAATTCACTTTTGCATCGTTATTTTTATCCAAAAAAGGTTTTAGATTGTAGAAAACTAGCTGCCCTTCCGCTTGTAATCCCCGAGGAAACTCTTGAAATTTCCGGGATAAAAGGCAGTCTAAGGAAGGACTAATTAGCTACGAGGTGTTCATTTTGTTAACAGCTGTTTAAATGAAGTTATCGATACTTTTCATCACGAATGGTGCATCACTATAGCTCTATATCATAATAAATAAGTATGTATAGCTCTGAGTACTGAATCCTATGGAGATGGCATATTGTTCTATATGAACTATCGAATATACAAATATGAGCTAAATCGACATTGTACTCATAAACCTGTAGCCATCTTGTTCTATCTTACCTCCAATACTTCATGTAAAAAGAGAAAGCAATATATTTATTCGACCTATTTTTTGGCAACATTGAAACGTGACGTCATCGTAATGCATGATTGAAGCCGGTCGCCATTTAGGTTTCTCGGTATGTGAGCTGTCAACGCGAGTTGTATTTGCAGTGTTTTGTGCTAAAAGTCTTTTAATTTGAGACTTTCATGTGAATAAAAGGTATTAATAAGTGAGAGAAAGCAACAAGGAACATGTCTAATTGCAGTGTAGTAGTTTGTGGCATCAAAAAAAGTGAAAATCGTCCAAACATTACATTACACCGGTATGTACTATTTATTTTGCAAAAACACCAAAACAATACAATAAATGCCTTGTGTTTTGGTTTTCCTGTGAATAGTTTACTTAAGCTTTCATACCAAATGCAGCTTACTTCTTATTTTGGTGAGTTTTGTTGGTGTATTTCAAGAAAATATAAATCTGTTTGTTTTGCGCTAGAGTTGCCCTGATAGCATTTTTCTTATCGAATTATCGATGTTTTCAAATTTCAAGTGTAAATTGAGTTTATTAATTTTAAACTGTTTTTATTGTTTTAGGTTGCCTAAAAATAACAAAAAATGAAAAATATGGCTGGATACAATGCGAAAGGAAAATTTAAAGACTCGTACGAAAACTACTTTTATGTGCTCTTTTCATTTTGAAGAACAGTTTCAAACGTCAACGACAGTTTAAGTTTTGAAAAAGACGTTAATTAGGCCACTGGCAAAATCGAAATTATAGTGCGACAACAACCTTTTCTGTTCCGGTTGCCAAAAACTGGATACTTATATATAACGTGTTTTTTTAATGTCATTTTGCTGTAAAGTTGTTGTCCAACTTACATTCATTCTAGCACATTAAAAGTAAGTATATTTTTTTACCACTACATGTTGCTTCGCTATATTCTAAATATATATAAAAAAATATGCTTGCTAGTAAAGATCTCGATTCAAACTGTTTATTATTTTATTACTTAATAATGCTTGTTTTTTTTTGAGACATTTCTTTTTTTCTATGGTAGGTAGGTACCTAGTAGGCATTCTCCTTTGTGATTTATATTGTAATGTGTGTTATAGTAAAAAAAAAACAATCTTTGTTGTATAAACATAATAGGTTTTTACAATATGGAGCTTTTTGTTTTATTTCATTACCTTTTTTTACTTAAACTGGTTCTCGCGACCTTTGTTCTGGAATTCTATGGAGGTCTTGCATTTGTATAGACGCGTGACTCGGAAAACATAAAAAAAATTATCACAAAATTGCAGTTTCTAAGTAAAGGCGAGTAGAGCCGACAAGTGGGGCGCCCTCAATCAAATTTATTGCTCGCTAAGTATTAATGTATCTACAATCGTACAGATTGAAGCTAAGGTCGTGTAGTTTATTTACAAACTATAACCTTAGTAAAATATAGTAGGTTGGTCTTTTATCTACTACTACTGCAACATGAACTATATTTTACTAAGGTTAGTTTGTAAATAAACTGCAGGACCTTATTTTTAATCTATATCTGCGTTTGAATTTTTGATACATTATGTACTTAACAAGCAATAAATTTAATAATAACATGCGGATCCTCGCGGTTTTACCCGCATGGTACACGTTCCTATGGGAATATCACGATAAAATATAGCTTATGTCACTCGGAAAGAATGTAGCTTTCTAATGGTCAAAGAAATTTCTAAATTAGTCCAGTAGTTTTGGAACCTATTAAATTCAAACAACAACCAATCAAATCTTTCCTGTTTACGATATTACTATAGATGAGGAAGCACTTGGCGGCTCTTCTCGCCTTGAAGCCCCCAGTACAGGATGGCCACTCATGTTCGTCGACCATGATGGGCCATCATGTACAGGGGCGGTTTGCGTTGCTCGCAGGCGGCAATCACACGCAAACTCCCACACCGGGGGCTTTAAGCCCCCAGTACAGGATGGCTGATCAAGTTGGCCGACCATGTTGGCCATCGTGTACAGGGCCAGTTTGCGTTACTCGCAGACGGCAATCACACGCAAACCGCATCTGTACACGATGGCCCATCATGGTCGGCCAACATGATCGGCCATCCTGTACTGGGGGCTTTACAGCAGTTGCGTCTCACGCGCGCGGACGGGCCAATGATTGTGTGCGTACATGCACAAACACATACACATTGTGTAATTGTCATAAAGAACTTAATTATTTGCAAATGTAGGTATAATTTAAGCACATTATTAAGTTTTATTATTCTAAAAAACTAGGTACCTATATAATTATACACTATAATTCCGTTTTAAATTATCGAGGTGATTACGAAACTGCTTTTATAAAATATAGGGTGATATAGGTAGGTAGTCACAAAAATACTTGTATCCTTAATGTCATCAATAAATATATCGATGTACAAATAGGGCAGCACTACGGAAAGGCGCCATTTTGGTTTCTCAGTATGTGTGCATGTGTGTGTGTGTATGCTTCAATTTTTCGTAGGTATGCCATCTCCATAGGATTCAGTACTCAGAGATGTATAGACAAAACGGCAACACTTCGATATTTAGTAGCAACAAAGCTACTATGTTTGTCTCTGTTTTTCAAATGACTTCCATAGTGAATTTAAAAGAGATGCAACCTGCATTGAACATTTCACTTTCTACTATCCATCTACGTTTATTAGTACATCTTTGCAGCAACCAAACAACCGGTTGTTTTTCACTCTGACAGCTATTTGACGTTTGAACAATGAAAAGTGTCAAAGTTTGAATGACGTCTCGAAAATTTTTTACTTTATCGCCGTAATTACTTCGTCTATCTCATTTTCCAGGAGGATTAAAGTCAAAATGTTGCAGAAATAGCTATAAAACTCGAGCAAAAGTAAATAATTTCCAACACAAGCGTCGTCAAAAATTTTGAGGTTATGAAAACAACTCGATCGTTCCGTCGCTCGGTTGCAACTCAAACGGGTGAAATTTTAACCAAACAACCACGCACAAAACGACGGAACGCAGTCCAGGGGGGCTACCGCGTAACTTTATTTATGGGTATGAACTTCATACGTTTTTGGGAACTTTAAGTCAATTTTATAGAGAAAATAGCCGCTATCAGTTCCTTGTTTTGTAACGTCGGGTATAACGATAATTAGCTCGCAACGTTCAACAGAACAAAGGAGCAAAAATCTATCAAGATAAGGAATTCAAATGACAGTTGAAGCCCAAACCCATATCCATATTTCTTAGCCGGTAGCCCCCCAGCCGGCCTAGCATGAGCGGCTTATAACACGCGATATGGTATGTTACGGCATTCCGTCTTGCTTACACCTTATTGGGGTAGGCAAGACAACTTGCCGTACCATATCATATCGCGCGATAAAAGCCGCTCATGCTAGGCCGGCTGGACTGTGTTCCGTCGTTTTGGTTGAAAAACAACCGGTTGTTTGGTTGCTGCACTCTGAGCCACAGAACGGGTGAAACCATAGTGAAACTACACTCTTACAGCTGTCAGAGTAAAATGTCACCCGTTCTTTGGCTCAGAGTCACTGATCTCTATTATACCACTGGATAGGCTGTCTCGATACAAATGACAGCTAATTGTGTATAGCAGTTTGAAGCGCTACTCGTGTCACTACGATGGTACTGAGAACTAATTTTGACGTGAGATTGTGACAGCCGCGAGATTTTTAAAAGTCTTTATTTTATTTTGTGTTATTTTGGTGTGATTTCGTATTTAATTCTAAAAGTTATTAAGAAAGTAAAGCTCATAAACATGAAGAAATGTGTGATTTGTAAAACTCGGTACGAAAAAGGGAGTAAAACGTCATTTCACAGGTGAGTGTATTAAATTGTTGTTTTAGTCAAAATTTACCTAAAATTGTGTGTAAAGCATTTGATTACTATCTGAAAATTGTTTGCAATGATATCTTATCAATATCTAGGCATAATAATGATGAGTTTTGAGAGAATTATGTAAAAAATGTTTTGTTTATAATTCACTAGTGATTGACAAATTCTTATCGATAAAATGTCGATATTCAATACCAAAAGTTGATAGAGCTCAGGCTGATTCAGTAGCTGTTGTACACCCGTCTTTCGGCATTATGGTAGTACCTAGCTCTCCGCCCGCGGCTTCGCCCGTGTGAACTACACTACGTTATCCCGCGGGAATGTGATATTTTTGCGGAATAAAAAATAATAAGTAGCCTATGTTCCTCTCCAGGCAACAAAATATCTGTGTCTCAAATTTCAGCCAAATCTATTCAACCGTTATGGCGTGATTGAGTAACACATACTTCCTACTTTTATAATAATTCGACCTTGCATAGCATATTGTAGGGTCGACCCAGGTTTTTTTTTATGCTACTAATATTTTTTTTAAAGAAGTAGTTTAGTTTTAGGTATATTTATTAATCCTAAAACTAAACTACCTCTTTTAAAAAATATGGGTAGCATAAAAAAATAAAACCTGGGTCGACCCCACATGCCATGCGAGGTCGATTTATTAGACAATTGAAATTCGAGTCTTATACGTATACAGAAAATAGTCGTGGTTTTAGTAATAAATCTTTTTTTAATTAAATTTTTACTTTTTTGCATTCACAATGCAATTTTTATCATAAAAAAATGGAAAATAAAGTATTTAGAAAAAATCGGCCCGTCTCACAGCCAGCGTCTCATCTGAGCTGGTTGTGAGACGGGTCGATTTGTTCTAAATACTTTATTTTCTTTTTTCAAAAATCTTTTTTTGTTTTAAATTACACTTGTAGATCTTAATTAAAATTTGATCAATTATTTTTGCAGATTTCCTACCGAATTGAGTCTAAGAAACAGGTGGTTAGAAAATATGAAAGCCCTAAACTGGACCCCGAAGGAAACAGATTCACCCTAGTGTTTCTTCACACAATACCACCTTTTTTTTTAAATAAACTTGTTACTTGAGCAGTACTTATTTCTGTTTTTTATTTTGTTAAGCTACCCCTTTTTAACATGAATCAAGTAATATAACGTCAATTAAGGCTGTAGTTGTGTGTGTCAGTAAACGGTACGGATACGTACCATGTAGTACCTCGATGGAAAAAAAGAGTACCACAGTATTTCAACAGTTAGGTATAACACATTTTTGGTGGCCGGGCTGCAACGTATAGGACCCAACCCGGCCACGCTTCTGTTGAAATAAATAGTAAGTTTATGATGCAATTTTGGTACGGGGTGATGGTTGGTACCTATCCTGTACCAACGAAAATGTGTTCGTTTTTCCGTTAAAATCGCAATTAAATAAATTTTTTGGGCATCGAAATTTCTGACAAAAACGCCTGACATTATTGATTGATCGACACAAGACGTCGAGTTACGTATATTGCTCAGCCCGGCCACCAAAAATGTGTTTCACTGATGAAATACTGTGGTACTCTTTTTTTCCATCGAGGTACTAAGGTACCGTATCCGTACCGTTTACAGCCTTAATTGACGCCGCCGCCCGGCGCCGTGGCCGGGCCAGAACGTTACATACGTATTTACAAACAAAAAGTATTTAGGTATATATTATCCGTTATCAAGTTCATGTAGAAAGTTTCTTAAGAAATTTACTATGGGCTTAGATTGTAACAAAAAATTATTTATTATGTTTATACACCGATATATTATCATTACCACAGTCGACCTAAGAACATCACTAATTTTAGTTCCAAGTACTTTCGTATCTGCCTACAGCGTCAAAATGGCGATACTCAAATGATCACAAAAATATTTTACGTCACCCAGTCCAGTGTGGTAATAAATAGAGGTCAGTGCTCAGAGTGCAGCAACCATGAAGCTCGACTTAATACTGAGGTAACTGGAGAGTGCATTACTAACACTTTTTTGTCACCAAAAATTACACAGTGGCTGTCTTCCGTCTCACCTACACTTTAAAAAAATGCGCATGGTCATATGAGACAACTGACAGCCACTACATACATAAATGTCAAATTTGCTGGGTACACTTTTTTATTCAGGGTGAGAACTCCAGTTACCTCAGAGTATTAAGTCGAGCTTCATGGCAGTAACCAAACAAGCGGTTGTTTTTCACTCTGACAGCTATTTGACGTTTGAACAATGAAAAATGTCAAAGTTTGAATGACGTCTCGAAAAATTTTTACTTTATCGCCGTAATTACTTCGTCTATCTCATCTTCCAGGAGGATTAAAGTCAAAATGTTGCAGAAATAGCTATAAAACTCGAGCAAAAGTTAATAATTTCCAACACAAGCGTCTTCAAAATTTTTGAGGTTATGAAAACAACTCGATCGTTCCGTCGCTCGATTGCAACTCAAACGGGTGAAATTTTAACCAAACAACCACGCACACAACGACGGAACGCAGTCCAGGACTGCGTTCCGTCGTTTTGGTTGAAAAACAACCGGTTCTTTGGTTGCTGCACTCTGAGCCACAGAACGGGTGAAACCATAGTGAAACTACACTCTGACAGCTGTCAGAGTAAAATTTCACCGAGCCACGGAACGGCTAGAGCGCGCCCCGGAGTGCGCTCGAGTGCACTCGATCGAAGCGACGACGGAACGCACGCTAGGACACTCAGGACAGCTGACATTGACATTTGACGTTTGTAGTTTGCGTAAATTGTTGTGGTATTGTTTCGTAATTTGTGAGTGCATTAATTTTAATAAAGTGCATGGTTTTCTATAAATTTGCCTGAAAATGGATTCTACTGACATCTTAGATGACAAAGATGGTGGGCCAGAGGTTCAGATCAACCTCCCAAGCTCTGTAATCAGTCGTATCGAAGAACTTATGGGTGGTACAGAACAATTCGATAGTGACGAGGTAAAGTGTGAAAACATTATTTTCTCCACTATAATAAAGAAATATACAGTCTTGGAGCTGTGGTTCTTGCAGATTCTGTACCTAATTAAAGCCTAAACCATCTAAATACCATCCATCCATGAAGTATATGAGAAAACTATGAAGTTTGCAAACATGCAGTTATTTATTTATTTATTCACAACGGGGTAGCACTTAGCCTTCATCACACCTGATGATAAGTGGTGATAAGGCTGAAGGTAAAAGCGCACTACTCCCGGATTTAGTTAGACCATAAGCAGTTGTTTTGTGTTTAATGTAGGCATGAAGGCAGGCCTTTCCACAGTCAGCCTGCCATTATGTTTTGCTAACTGGTATGGTTATTGTATGTTGTCCCAAGTATGCAGTCTCTTGAGACGTCCTGTCTGCAATGATTCAATAAGACTTTAGTTTTTAAATATACATTTTATGTTTGTTGCAGTTTGATGCAGTTGCATACATCAACAGAGTATTTCCAACGGAACAGTCATTATCTGGTGTTGAAAGTGCAGCTGCCAGATGTGAATTTCGCCTTTCAGGTTTGTTCAAAAGGGCAAAAAGTTAAAATGGACATTAATAGTCGCATTTGGAAATGTTATTTGAAAAGCAATATTTATAAATTAAATAAATATCTTCTGAAACTCAAAACCCGAAACTTTGGTATACCCGTCCCCCGCCCCTCTCACTCCCCAATAGTGACAGAATCAAGTGAAAGTGGTGGTGCTACCAAAGTTTTAATTTTAGTGATAGAAACTCGAGAACGGCTGGACCGTTTTGGCTAATTTTGGTCTTGAAATGTTTTTGAAGTCCAGGAAAGGTTTAAAAGGTATGAAAATAGGGGAAGTAGGTGTAGGTAGGGGTGAGGTATGGGTGTAGGTACCTGTGTCAAATACAGAGGGAGGAGTCCCAAGCGTGCCACCATTGTGGTGCGTGCGCCTCAAGACACCGCGCGCCACACATTCGAGGAGGTCAAGTGGAGCATGTCAACGCGTAGTAGTCGCGTACCCACAGACCCGGCGGAAAGGCGCAGGTCTTCGAGAGGAGTTTAGTTGGTAGTGGTGCATCTTTCTATTCGCCCCACCTGGCCTGCCTGCCAACAGCGGGTAGCCACGTGGGGAGCTGGGGAGGACGCTTCCTCCTCCTGCCCAGCCCCCTCTCGAGCTTTCGAGCTCGTTAGGGGGCGGGGCAGGGGTTAGAACCGCCCAGCCCTGACGCAAGGTCTATTTGGCTTGGCGGGAGGACTGGGTGCGGCGAGGAACATGCCCTCGGTGTGACCGAGTCCAACATGCCGTTTGGTATGCCTAAAGATCGGATTCTCCTCTAGATACAAAAAAAGGGGTGAGGTATGGGTACGGGGTAGGGTAGGGGTGGGGTAGGGTAGGGATAGAGTAGGCTAGGGTAGAGTAGGGGGTGGTCAGCTAGTAGATAATAAAATAATGATCAACAAATTTTTTTTAATAAATTGTGTTCAATATCATAACAATACGAGAATTTCTTCGATGTAGTTCTTATGGCTGAGACCTTGAAAGAACTTAACACAATGCTCGAAGATCTCGGTAATGCTTCGCAAAGAGTGGGTCTTAAGATGAACATGGGCAAGACGAAAATAATGTTTAATGCCCAGGTTGCACCCGCTCCAGTTAATGTTTGGAACATTACACTCGAAGTTGTTTACCACTATGTTTACCTAGGACAGGCGGTCCAGTTAGGTAAGTCCAACTTTGAGAAAGAGATCTCTCGTCGAATCCAGCTCGGATGGGCAGCGTTTGGGAAGCTCCGGCATATATTTGCGTCCGAAATACCTCAATGTCTCAAGACGAAAGTCTTTGACCAGTGTGTGTTGCCAGTAATGACCTATGGAAGTGAGTGAAATGATCCCGACCTAGGTGACTGATCACCCGTCCGGCTTCGCTGGCGTCCCCCCTATAAATAAATATGGAAGTGAGACATGGTCTTTTACTATGGGTCTCATAAGAAGGCTCAAAGTCACCCAGCGAGCAATGGAGAGAGCGATGCTTGGTATTTGCCTGCTCGATCGAATCAGAAATGATGAGATCCGCAGGAGAACTAAAACAACCGACATCGCTCGAAGAATTGCATCATTGAAGTGGCAGTGGGCGGGACATATAGCGCGGAGAACCGATGGCCGTTGGGGCGGAAAGGTTCTCGAATGGCGACCGCGAACCGGACGACGTTCCGTGGGCAGGCCCCCTACAAGGTGGACCGACGATCTGGTCAAGGTCGCGGGAAGCCGCTGGATGCGGATTCATCATCAGTGTTAGGATATTCTTATTTTGACCATGTAGGTAGGCAATCTATTACTCAATTCCATTTTATACCGCTAAGTTGATAAGCAAACATCACTTTTTTTGCATAGGCGTAGAGCAGGATATCCGGCGTCTCGTGCGGGCGCAAGCTGAACAGCGTGAGGCAGGACAGGCGGCATTGCTGCAAGCGCAGCGATGTATCGGCGAATTGGCATTACAGGTATGGCGCTAGTAATCTTACATATTTCATTTTTTAGTGTAAGCTTTTAAATAATAATATCAATTTTTTTTATAAACAAGAGTAACGGGACTCAACGCGGCATTTATTATGAAGTACATATTATTATTATTATTCATAATAAATGTCGCCTGGAGTCCCGTTACTCTTGTTTAAATTATAATGAAACACGAAAGTTTAAAATCTTGTATCAATTTCTTTGTTTTGCAAACTTTATCGATTATAATATTTTCGAGGAATAAATCAATTGGAAGAAGATAATTACTATACTATTTTGTGTCCATAGTGAAGATAGCTAATCAAGTGAAAAATACAAATCATTAAATAACACTAACAGCCGCACTCACAGACGCCAGTTAACTTTAAGTGATAATTAAATCTCTTTCCGTGTCTTTTTTATGTCCAGTATTGAATAAAGTAGGAAAGATATATGTTTGTTTTATTCCAGGTAGCAGACATAAACAAGAAAGCCGAACGCAGTGAGAGCATGGTCCGTGAGATCACATCAGAAATCAAGCAGCTAGACTGTGCCAAATGGAACCTGACCAGTGCCATAACGGCTCTGAACCATCTTCACATGCTGGTGGGCGGCGTGGGCGCGCTGCGGCAGATGACGGCCGAGCGCCGGTACAAGGAGCTCGCGCTGCCCATGCAGGCTATCATGGAGGTGGGTAGCCTCTTGGTAACTCATGTAGTCCTGGTACTTTACGGCTGATCTTGGTAAGTCAATGATTATTAAGAGTAAAAGAGATACAGAGACGGAAGGTCACAAGTGAGGTGGGTTACTTCTTCTTAACTCATGTGTTAACTCATCTGTTCGTGATGGTAAAACTTTCTCAGTGTTATGCAGTAGTAGAACTGGGATGGTGATCTCAGTTTAGTTAGTTTATAGTGCCACAATCTTTTCTGTTCGGGTGGCCAAAGTGTGAAACTATCGTGCTTTGTTTTAAATGTCAAATTGCTGTCAAGTTGATGTCCAACCATAGCGCTGCTGGCGGCTGAAGGTCTTAGAAGTCAGGGCCGGTTAAATCGCATAAAAAAAAGAAAAAACGTACATAGCGCCGCTGTCACCGAAGGTATATCCAATGAAGCTGAACTGTGTCAAATGGAATCTGACGTGCCATAACGGCTCTGAACCATCTTCACATGTTGGTGGGCGGCGTGGGCGCGCTCCGGCAGATGACGGCCGAGCGCCGGTACAAGGAGCTCGCGCTGCCCATGCAGGCTATCATGGAGGTGGGTAGCCTCTTGGTAACTCATGTAGTCCTGGTACTTTACGGCTGATGTTGGTAAGTCAATTATTATTAAGAGTAAAAGAGAGACAGAGACGGAAGGACACAAGTGAGGTGGTAACTTCTTCTTAACTCATGCGTTCCTAGTATCTGTTCATGATGGTAAAACTTTCTCAGTGGCAGTAGTAGAACTGGGATGGTGATCTCAGTTTAGTTAGTTAATAAGGTATATCCAGTGAAGCTGAACTGTGTCAAATGGAATCTGTGTTGGTATAGTAGTTTATGTGACTGTCGCATAATGAGGGGTATTAAAACACGAGTGGGACTTTAAAAAACGAGCCTTGGCGAGTTTTTTAATAGTTTTCCACGAGTGTTTTAATACCGAGTTAAGTGCAGTCTCATACACTACTTTATATACACTCATTACATTTATTATATATTTCAAAAATAAAGCAATTATTAAATAAAAAATGTGAATTGGTGCCAAACCCAGTCTATACCACAGTTTATATATAAGTAGCATATATATTTACTGTGTCTATACGGTCTATTCATTCTAAATTCAAAATTCTAATTTTAAAAAAGTTTCTGATTGTTGCCGGCTAAAGAAGGGCTTGAAAGAGTTGGAAGTCAGGGCCGGTAAATCCTACGGTTGCCATGGAGACGGTAAAATTAAGAAATATAAGTGTTTTATAATGAGTGACAGCTGTATCCGGTTGTTTCATAATGGCCATTATGAAACAGTTTTATTTTCTAAAGTTGACTATGGCATAACGTGTATCATTATACGTTCAGGCATGAGTTCATAATTCGAATATTATAACATGAGTGTAGATAAAGTCCATTTATGCGACTGAGACAGAGTTGAAGCAAGTAAGAGGCATCAATGAGGTGAGCTACTTCTTACTAATTATTCTTGTACTCCTATTATGATACTAGAAGATCTATTATGCTAGTACAAGAGGCAAATGAAGTAAAATACTCTGTGGATATAAATAGAAACTTGGTCTTTTCGGCCTTCTCACTCTTTTCACTGGAAAATCTAGGCATTTACAGAATATTGCTTCAGCTGTCTGCTGATTAAGTAATTCTAAAATGATTAGCACTGTTCTTATGTAAGTACATTTATTTTCTTTCGGTACAAGATATTTTGCCCTTCCGGTTAAAAATTGAAGAAGAAAGGAACTAATGCCAATATTTTCTAGTAAGTACATAAGTATACAAATAAGTAATATTTTAATTCAAATGCATATTGTCAAATATGTTTCTGAAATGTGAAGAAAACGGAAGACTCCAGATAACACTAATATAATTCTTTGTTAAACTACATATGTTCAGGTACAACAATTGATGCAGTCGTCTTAGAGATCTTATCTCCTCGAGGCCAGGGGGGTAATTGTCTAACTCAACATCAATCGCAATTGCATTCAGTTTGAAAGATATTGTACGGCCATTGCTGCATTAATATAAATCATTTTGTCAACTTTTTTCGACAACAAGTGATGGATGTCAAATGGATGTCAAACTGAAAGCGATTGTGATTGATGTTGAGTTAGACAATTACCCCCCAGGTTGAAGACTGAGCTCCCTTCGCTCGTCAGCCAGGACTCAAGTACGGCTATCCCCACCGACTTTTTCACAGATTAACTTCACAAAATGGCGTTACCAGTGTTGCCATTAAAAATTATGAAAAACCTACTAGAATCATGACATTATCACCACTTCTAACAAGTAAACCCCTTGTACCAGGTGTCACAGCACTTCGAAGCCTACCGCGAGATCCGGGAGCTCAGCACGTTACGCGATCAAGTATACGAAATAAGGAACCAACTCGCCACGCAGATACTAGCGGACTTTAAGGAGGCTTTTACTGGTAAGCATATACAAGTCACTTCCTCGTAGGGGCTTTTTTCCCGGTGGAAATGCCTTCGCATACCCCCCGCTCGGGGAGACGAGGGGGTTATGTGGGGCTTAGACCCTCTAAAACCCCCGGGGTGCCTCCTCAGCACATGGGGCGGAGATTACAGGTTCTGGGTGCTAGTCACCGCGTCTCCACCCCACCCCAATCCTCGTATGGGGCTGTCCATTAATCACGTGAGGTTTTTAGCAACTTTTTAGACCTCCCCTCCCCCCTGGTGAGGTTTTGTACTATCCCTCCCCCCCACCTAAGATCAAGTGTATTTTTTTGTACATACTTTAGGTGGCGTGATGGCGGGAAAATTTAAACGAAACTGCGAATCTACAACCGATAAGAATCCTCGCACGTATTCATAGACTAAAATTACTTGATTGTAAGCATTTTAAGGTGTTTAGCGTTATCAGGTTTACGAAATTTCGCAACGTTATACGTATAAACAATGTGTTTCGGTATCGAAAATAAATACACGTGATATCTGATTAAACCCCCCCTCCCCCTTGTGATAGTTGGGGATTTTTTCCCGGACCCCCCCCCCCCCCCTCCTTTGAGCCTCACGTGATTAATGGACAGCCCCTAGGTTAAATAGAGTTTGAGAGTTGGAAGGACTTGTTCTTAGTCCGCCTGGCTAGTTACCATCCTCTTATCTAAGTCTGGGGCCATAACAATGATGTTTCCAGTATTTTTGTGTTCCGGCAGTTATAGTTAAGGGCACGATCATCCAAATTATCGAAATCAACCTATTTTTGATTCAAAAGTAAACAATCAAATATTCTTTATTATGAGCAGATAAAAATATTATGTTGAACTTTCATAAACGATCTTGATTATTTTGTGGCTAGAAACACGATATTCGTATCTTAACTCGACTATAAAAAAATTATTAAGTATTTATATATTTTTTTGGTTTTATACTTTAATTCACGAGTAATATATAGAAAAATAGGTAATAACATATAGTAGATTATTCTCAGGCTACTTTTTCAAATAGGTAATGAATTTATGCACAAAATAACAACAAAAACATTGGAAAAATGAAAAGGTGAGGTTATTTCATTACTTTGGAAGATCCTGCCCTTAAGATAGCTAGTTCCTCAGTGGTTCAGAATGCCAGGGGTACCCCCGGAATCCTCAACCACTGAGTGCGCTTTCACCTCCAGCCTTATCTTCACTTAACATCTGGGGTGATGAAAGCTAAGTGCTACCCCGTTGTGGAAAAAAATAGTTTTTAGTACAAATTTCATGTTTATGACAAGCTTTTTTGCTGACTGTACTTTAATCATCTGAATCAAACCTGTATACAAAAGGAGACCGGCGAAAATCGCCCTAATATTTTACGAAGTCGTACACTTTCAGAAACATGAAAATTAAATTAATTTAAACTCCTACAATTAACTTTTACAAACGCCTGATTTATTAAAGAATGGAATAAAAAGATAAATAATATTCAAATCGCAAATAATTGACTGAAAAGGGCAAATTAACATTGAAACACTTCATAAATCCGTTTCATTTGACGCAGTAGTCATGTAAAACAAGGTCATTTATTATTTACATATTATTAGATACCTACACTACATCAAAGAAGGTAAGTACATAACATAAATTAAAAACTAATGAAGATCCGCACGCAAAGCTTAGCGCAGATGGCGCCAGCGGCAGCGGTGCGATACTTACCTATGTCTTTATGAAAATAATGATTCCTTTCGTTATTTGTCTTTGTTATTACCTATCCCATTCATCTATTTTATCATTCATTATTTATTAGTAAATCATTATTTGCGTTGTTTTTAAATAAAATGTATAAATGATTTTTACCTTAACCTCTATATTTTTAGGTTATTGACCATATCTCTGTTGTCCCAATTTTAAAAGCACATAAACAATTAACTTTTTTGTTAGTCTAGCATAGTTATTTAAGTACCATTAGATTTTTTCCATGAACGAGACCTATAAATCGAGGTCTGAAAATACATAGAAGTTCGCCAGTCTCCTTTCAGCTCCATCGTTCACTGGGAATTGGGTCAAATTAAGCTTGCAAGATTTGTCCCCCACTAACTTACTAACTAACATGGCAAGTTAATAAAAAGTTTGTAAAAACTTACTGGCAACTACGAGGGCGTGGGGGAAATGCCCCCTAGAGACTCAAAATACCTCAAAATTGAAGTTTTCTCATATGTATTTTCTTCCATAGTATAAACTTTGTAGTGAACTTTGTTTGTAGTAGTGGACTACACGACGTTATGACGCGGGGATGTGATATTTTTCTGGGATAAAAAGTACCCTATGTCATTCTCCAGTCTCTCTAAACTGTCTGTCTATCTGTCTGTCTGTTTGTTCCGGCTAATCTCTGAAACGGCTGGACCGATTTTGACGGGACTTACACTGGCAGGTAGCTGATGTAATAAGGAGTAACTTAGGCTAGCTTACTTTTTATCCCGATATTCCCACGGGAACGAGAACCACGCGGGTGAAACCGCGGGCGGCCGCTAGTCTATAATAAATGTTTGTTTGAATTGAATAGACTCCGTAGCTACTGGACCGATTTAGAAAATTCTTTGACCATTAGAAACCTAAGTATGGCAGAACATTATCCCGATATTCCCACAGGAACGGGTACCACGCAGGTAAAACCGCGAGGATCCGCTAGCTTATAACATTAGCGTGGGTTGTTTTTTGTTCAAGCTGGAAGCAAGAGCACAGTATCACACAAAACACTCTCAGAGGCGTGTGCAGTGGTAGACATCTTGGATCCGAAAGTCAAACGGGAATTGCTGCAGTGGTTCATAGGGATGCAGTTGCAGGTAAGAAGACGAATCATCGCTAGTGCAAGGCGTTAACAATAGGTTAACGATAAGTCAACTCAGCAGGTACTGTAAGCGTACAGGGGGCCAATTCTCGCGCCTTTGATATGATATCGAATGGGGGCTAATACCGTTTTCTTGCTCACCAGTTGGCGCCACAGTCGCGAGAGGTTCTGTCAAAGTTTGTTTACTACGGCCCCTACGGCTAGCATATAAATAAATACTGTGCTACTACGGGTGTGAAAAAAAAACAAATCTTAGATAATACCTATTTATTTAAAATATCCAGCATGCCGCAATGTTGTGCAGTCCCGTTTTGTTCTGAAAAACTTTTTTTTCTTAGCTCCGCTTTTAAAGCACTGACGCTTATTGACCCGTAACTCATATTTATAACAATCTCGTATTGCATAATAATCACAACATTTTATTTATTTTAGAAATAAACGCGCGTACCTCACACACAAAGTATGGCATTTGACGTTTCGAATACCTCACGCAACACCAGCGCCTCTAGCGGCGAATTCATACGCGTTAGCCCTCATTAGATATAGTCCGCGCCACATAACTTGGCATTTGTCAGAGGGCGCTGATCGTCGTGTTTAGTCGGAAAAATAAGCCTTATTCCCCTGACATAATTTAAGTTCCAAATATTGACACACGCCAAGTTACAGTGCCACAATCATTTCTGTTCCGGTGGCCAAAATGTGAAACTAGCGCGATTTTTTTAAATGTCATTTTTCTGTCAAGTTTATGCCCAACCATAGCGCTGCTGGCGGCTGAAGGTCTTAGAAGTCGAGGCCGGTTAAATTGCTACAAAAAAAAGAACAAAGTACATAGCGCCGTTGTCACCGGAACAGAAAAGATTGTGCCACTGTATATGGTAGGTTCGAGGGTCCGACGCCGGTGGGGTAAATGATTACCCGCCTCCCCTGCTTTCAGCTATCAGGGGACTTGGGGAACTGGGTGAAAAGGTCCTGACTATTCACCCGTCCTGCTTCACTAGCGTCCCCCCTCTAAATAATAACAATAAAAGTGCAAGGCGTTTAGGCGCTTTACAATTTCAAGTTGGTCTACTTATTAGTGAACTAAGATTACCAAACTTTGTGATGTTTTTTTTGTGGAGTTTTTGTATACTTAGTAACTCCCTCTATAAAATAAGTAGGTAGGTATTTAGGTATGTTCAAAATTCAAAATTCAAAATCATTTATTCATTTTAGGCTGATACAGCACTTGTGAACGTCAATGAAGCTCTCTGAGTACTGAATCCTATGGAGATGGCATATTGATCTATATGAACTATCGGTTATACAAATATGAGCTATATCGACATTGTACTCATAAACCTGTAGCCATCTCGTTCTATCTTACCTCCAATACTTCATGTAAAAAGAGACAGCAATATATTTATTCGACCTATTTTTTGGCAACATTGAAACGTGACGTCATCGTAATGCATGATTGAAGCCGGTCGCCATTTAGGTTTCTCGGTATGTGAGCTGTCAACGCGAGTTGTATTTGCAGTGTTTTGTGATAAAAGTCTTTTAATTTAAGACTTTCATGTGAATAAAAGGTATTAATAAGTGAGAGAAAGCAACAAGGAACATGTCTAATTGCAGTGTGGTAGTTTGTGGCATCAAAAAAAGTGAAAATCGTCCGAACATTACATTACACCGGTACGTACTATTTATTTTGCAAAAACACCAAAACAATACAATAAATGCCTTGTGTTTTGGTTTTCCTGTGAATAGTTTACTTAGAATTCATACCAAATGTAGCTTAATACTTATTTTGGTGAGTTTTGTTGGTGTATTTCAAGAAAATATAAATCTGTTTGTTTTGCGCTAGAGTTGCCCTTATAGCATTTTTCTTATCGAATTATCGATGTTTTCAAATTTCAAGTGTAAATTGAGTGTATTAATTTTAAACTGTTTTTATTGTTTTAGGTTGCCTAAAAATAACAAAAAAAGAAAAATATGGCTGGAACAATGCGAAAGGAAAATTTAAAGACTCGTACGAAAACTATTTTTATGTGCTCTTTTCATTTTGAAGAACAGTTTCAAACGTCAACGACAGTTTAAGTTTTGAAAAAGACGTTAATTAGGCCACTGGCAAAATCGAAATTATAGTGCGACAACTTTGTCTGTTCCGGTTGCCAAAAACTGGATACTTATATATAACGTGTTTTTTTAATGTCATTTTGCTGTAAAGTTGTTGTCGAACTTACATTCATTCTAGCACATTAAAAGTAAGTATATGTTTTTACCACTAGATGTCGCTTCGCTATATTCTAAATATATAAAAAATATGCTTGCTAGTAAAGATCTCGATTCAAACTGTTTATTATTTTATTACTTAATGATGCTTGTTTTTTTTTGAGACATTTCTTTTTTTCTATGGTAGGTAGGTACCTAGTAGGCATTCTCCTTTGTGATTTATATTGTAATGTGTGTTATGTAAAAAAAACCAATCCTTGTTTTATAAACATAATAGGTTTTTACAATATGGAGCTTTTTGTTTTATTTCATTACCTTTTTTTACTTAAACTGGTTCTCGCGACCTTTGATCTGGAATTCTATGAAGGTCTCGCATGTGTATAGACGCGTGACTCGGAAAACATAAAAAATTTGATCATAGAATTGCAGTTTTTAAGTAAAGGCGAGTAGAGCCGACAAGTGGGGCGCCCTCAATCAAATTTATTGCTAGCTAAGTATTAATGTATCTACAATCGTACAGATTGAAGCTAAGGTCGTGTAGTTTATTTACAAACTATAACCTCAGTAAAATATAGTAGGTTGGTCTTTTATCTACTACTACTGCAACAGGAACTATATTTTACTAAGGTTAGTTTGTAAATAAACTACAGGACCTTATTTTTAATCTGTATCTGCGTTTGAATTTTTGATACATTATGTACTTAACAAGCAATAAATTTAATAATATCATGCGGATCCTCGCGGTTTTACCCGCATGGTACTCGTTCCCATGGAAATATCACGATAAAATATAGCTTATGTCACTCGGAAAGAATGTAGCTTTCTAATGGTCAAAGAAATTTCTAAATTAGTCTAGTAGTTTTGGAACCTATTAAATTCAAACAACAACCAATCAAATCTTTCCTGTTTACGATATATATAACTATAGATGAGGAAGCACTTGGCGGCTCTTCTCGCCTTGAAGCCCCTCAGTACAGGATGGCCAATCATGTTGGCCGACCATGATGGGCCATCGTGTACAGGGCCGGTTTGCGTTACTCGCAGACGGCAATCACACGCAAACCGCCCCTGTACACGATGGCCCATCATGGTCGGCCAACATGATCGGCCATCCTGTACTGGGGGCTTTACAGTTGTTGCGTCTCACGCGCGCGGTCGGGCCAATGATTGTGTGCGTACATGAACAAACACATACACATTGTCATAAAGAACTTAATTATGTGCAAATGTAGGTATAATTTAAGCACATTATTAAGTTTTATTTTTCAAAAAAACTAGGTATATAATTATACACTATAATTCCGTTTTAAATTATCGAGGTGATTACGAAACTGCTTTTATAAAATAGAGGGTAGTATAGGTAGGTAGTAGTCACAAAAATACTTGATCTATAACTTCATCGATAAATATATCGATGTACAAATAGGGCAGCACTACGGAAAGGCGCCATTTTGGTTTCTCGATATGTGTGCTTGTGTGTGTGTGTATGCTTCAATTTTTCGTAGGTATGCCATCTCCATAGGATTCAGTACTCAGAGATGAAGCTACGCTATCGGTTCGCAAATCCTACGGCGGGAGGCCTTGTAACGAGAAGAACCTGCAAGAAACTCGCCAAGGGCTATTTTTTTCTCCCTGTCATATTTCATACAGAGTCGTCAAATTGAAAAGTGACTTTAACATAATATAATATGTAAAGTCACTTTCCATCACAAATTAATCTTAAGTTTAAAAACAAAATAAAAAACCCGGTAATCATAGCAGTAAATAATTTTCAATAACTAAGAAATTGACATCCAAAAGGTGGTTTCTTTAAAATACACACCAACCAAAAACGTAGCAAATAAAATAATAAATATAAATGCCAAACAAGGATAATAAAACTTTGAATAGTTTAAGAACTTAAGAGTCAATAATAAACAGTGCCATACAAGCCACGATAAAATAAATCTAATAACAATAAAACATTAAAAATCTGCATATTTTGAGACAAGAAGCCAGGAGCAGACCCATCCCACTGGTGGCACCCGTTCACGAGCATGACGCATGAACCAGCCATCGCTTCGCTCAACCATATTTTAGGGAACGTAACGACTAGACTATTTGTACCGTTTATAATTATTTGAGTGCACCTGTAAAGATAATGCACGCGGTCCTATATTTATGTCTGTACTAGCTGACCCAGCGCGACTTCGTTCCCGTGGCCCTACCCCCTACTCCACCCTACCCTACCTCTACCCTACCCCACCCCTACCCTACCCCTATCCCACCCCTACCCTACCCTACCCCTACTCTACCCTACCCTACCCCTACCCTACCCTACCCTACCCTACCCTACCCCTACCCTACCCCTACCCTACCCCTACCCTACCCCTACCCTACTTCTACTCTACCCCTACTTACCCCTCCTTCCCCTATTTTCTCACCGTTAAAACCTTCCTTGGACTTCCACGAACATTTCAAGACCAAAATTAGCCAAATCGGTCTAGCCGTTCACGCGTGATGCCGTGACCAAGGGAAATAGGGATTCATTTTTATATATATAGATTATTATTTTTGATGAAAAAATTAAAAATAAATTGTAGCTCTTCCTCCCCTAGTAATGAAATCCGTCTCTCCTACAGGAGTACCAGCACCTATTTTCAGCGGAGCAAGAATGCGCCTGGCTCCCACACATAGAGAGACGGTACGCGTGGCTCAAGAGGCATCTCCTCACATTTGAAGATACCCTGGGCAACTTGTTCCCGCCATCTTGGAAGCTCAGCGAAAGAATAGCTAGGCAGTTCTGTCAGGTGAGTGAGACCATAAAAACAAGTAAGTTGCCATGACAACTAGACTCAAAATCCTCCAAAGTTGAAATGTATGGCGCGTTTGCTGGTTTAAGCAAAGGATCTCCACGCGTGCCCCGCCCACTTACATTTTTAACGTCTTTTTCGTATTTTGTGCTCTAAATGTACTGCATTTGAACTGCACGTCTACTGCAGAGTAGTTCGAATCTCATGGAGAGACGGTACGAAGATACATTGGGCAACTTGTTCCCGCCATCTTGGAAGCTCAGCGAAAGAATAGCTAGGCAGTTCTGTCAGGTGAGTGAGACCATAAAAACAAGTAAGTTGCCATGACAACTAGATTCAAAATCGTCCAAAGGTGAAATCTTAGAATAATAACGTATAGAAAGTAAGTCCACGCGCCTATTTTGAAGCACCTTTTTTGGAGCCAGATATGGCTCCAAACGCCGAGTTTTCAGTCTAGCAACAAGTAATCGTCACGAAAGTGTGAATCGGTTTAGTGCTTCACTTTTGACAGAGCGCTTGTATGAAGATTATCTTTCTTTACGTAATTATTCTAAGGGTGAAATGTATGGAGGGTTTGCTGATTTGAGCAAAGGATTTCCACGCGTGCTCTGCGCACTTACCTACATTTTTAAAGCCTTTTTCGTCTTCTGTGCTATAAATGTACTACATTTGAACTGCACGCCTACTGCAGATGCCTGGCTGAAGATGCATCTCTTAACATTTGAAGATACATTGGGCAACTTGTTCCCGCCATCTTGGAAGCTCAGCGAAAGAATAGCTAGGCAGTTCTGTCAGGTGAGTAAGACCACAGAAAACAAGTTAGCTGCCATGACAACTAGATTCCAAATCGTCCAAAGGTCTTCTTCTTCTTCTTTTCGTGTCAATGGTAGATATTTCAAATAATATTTTGCCAAAGGTGAAATCTTAGAATAATAACGTATAGAAAGTAAGTCCACGCGCCTATTTTGAAGCATCTTTTTCGGAGCCAGATATGGCTCCAAACGCCGAGTTTTCAATGTAGCAACAAGTAATCGTCACGAAAGTGTGAATCGGTTTAGTGCTTCACTTTTGACAGAGCGCTTGTATGTAGATTATCTTTCTATACGTAATTATTCTAAGGGTGAAATGTATGGAGGGTTTGCTGATTTGAGCAAAGGATTTCCACGCGTGCTCTGCCCACTAACCTTTTTTAAGCCTTTTTCGTGTTTTGTGTTTTAAATGTACTGCATTTGAACTGCACGCCTACTGCAGTGTAGTTCGTACCACACAGAGAGAGTTAAGAGATGCCTCTTCAGGCATCTCTTAACATATGAAGATAAATTGGGCAACTTGTTCCCGTCATCTTGGAAACTGAGTGAGAGGATAGCTAGGCATTTCAGTCAGGTGAGTGAGTGAGACCACAATTACAAGTTAGTTGCCATGACAACTAGATTCAAAATCGTCCAAAGGTGCAATGTATGGAAGGTTTTGCTGATGTGAGCAAAGGATTTCCACGCGTGTCCCGCCCACTTACATTTTTCACGCCTTTTTCGGGTTCTGTGCTTTAAGTGTACTGCATTTGAACTGCACGCCTACTGCAGTGTAGTTCGTATCTCATGGAGAGATGGTACGCCTGGCTGAAAAGGCATCTCCTCACGTTTGAAGATACATTGGGCAACTTGTTCCCGCCATCTTGGAAGCTCAGCGAAAGAATAGCTAGGCAGGTGAGGGAGACAACAGAAAACAAGTTAGTTTCCATCACAACTACAAAAACAAACGACAAAAATTCAAACATTATATTTTTTGTATCTGTTTCGTGTAAGATGACCCCTGGAGTAATTTTTTTCTATTTCTTTTCAATGTACAGAATTGGATCGTTTACAGTTTTATTATACGTGTAGTAGTAGAAAGTAGGAAAAGGTAAATAAAAGCAATTTCAATATAAATTATTATTGTTTTATTTTCTCATCATATTAATATCTTTAAATAAGCAGGATAAAATTTTATCATTAACTATCTAAGTGTAACAACAACATTATTTATTTATTTTAGTATTGTGTCACAATTACAACACAATCAATCAAAGTTATAAGTAGGTAAAATCAAGAAAGAATAATGCTTTTTTAAATAACTGTCGTAGGTATATATCGTCAAAGCCGTGATATTATAATTCCACTAGTGAAATTATATTTTCTCGTTAAATTATGAATAGACAGTACGAGACAGTATGCACACGGCTGCGAGCCTCGGAAGTCATATAGAACACGTGATAGGTTAGAAATTTATCAATACAAATTATGGATTGTTTCACAAAAAAAATAATCACGAAATTTGAGGCAATCGCATTTCTAACCTATCACGTGTTCTATATGACTTCCGAGGAGTACAGGACTTTTACGAGGCAAATTCGTGAGCTCGCAGCCGTGTGCATACTGTCTCGTACTGTCTATTCATAATTTAACGAGAAATTTAATTTCACTAGTGGAATTATAGTGAAATTATAATATCACGGCTTTGACAATATTGTCGTAGGTATATACCTACGATATAACCATAAAGTGGATTTGCATGAATATGAGTAGGTACTTGCATAAAAAGTCACAAGAGGTACAATATTCTACCCATGGGTGTGCAAAATAATAATAACTAGCTGACCCGGCGCGACTTCGTTCGCGTGGCCCTACCCCCTTCTCCACGCTACCCCTAACCTACCACTACTCTATCCCTACCCTACCCCACCCCTACCCCTACCCTAGTTTCAATTTGACAGCAAAATCCCCATTAACAAAATGATCCGCCATTTATTGAATTCGTTTGTTACAAAAAATGTGATACTTAAATGAAGAGCCGCTCGACCGATTTTGTGCAAACTTCACATAAACCATCTACTAAATAGTCCGAACAAAGGCTAAACATTTGGTTTGGATAGGTGAGCCTGTTCTTGAGTTATAAAATTACAACGAAAAGTGGCATTGATTTTTATATATTTAGATTGTCAAATATAATGTCAGCAAATTACATAATTAATATTCTTGAAATGTCAGAAAAGAAATTAAAATATTTAGTACTATACTTACCTATGTCAGAAATTAAAATTAAATTTTTATATTCATATTCATGTCTTTATTTGCTATTGTAGTACATACACATTTTGGTCTTAAAATTAATAATAGTACCAAACAACTATAGTTATTACCAAAGTATACATATACTGTCAAAAATTAAAACTAATGATTGTGCAAGTAATATCAAAAAAATATTAATGAATTAGGCATACAAATCAACTAAAATATAAATTGTGCTTATAATTATGAATCCTGTATAGAATAATAGCATTTGCCAATAAGTAAGTATGTTTCATTTTTTTACTGAAAATTTTTACTGGTTTCTTTAACTAAATAACACAGGGAGAAGCTTGCTAAATGTCAAAGAGTAATGCACCATAGCATGCTGGGATCTAAGTTAAGAGACGGTTCAAAATGACGACATAAGGTCGGAAACCAAATTAACAGACCTACTCTCAAGAATCGACCAATTAGTGGAGAGGGACAGGGCATCTGTTAAAAATAACCAGTTAATATTAACAAAATTGGACAAGTGGAGCAAACTGGTCACATGCTGGTATCACAGAGATGGTAACAGGATGTGAGGGCGGCAGATTAGAAGATGGGAAGATGAAATTCGCCAAACCCTAGGACCATTCAGGAGCAGGGTTGCTTTAGTTAGTTAGATAGAGCACAGTGGCGCAGAATAAATAATACTACACAGGTACAGAAGCTTCACTACGCTAAACCATTTATAGTACATTACGATACAAGTGACCTAAGTGGCGATTATGTTCCACTTAGGTCACGCGTATCGTATACTATTTTGTAGCACAAGTGACATAAGCCCGCCGCGCCACCGACAGAGATAATTAGCAATTATCTCATTAATATTATTAAAAAGATTCAAAAATGAAATCCTATCCTATCCTATCTATATTACCCTATCCCATCATATCCTATCCTATTCTATCCTATTATTATTAACCATATTCTGTCCTATTATTTTGAGTGTTATTTTAGTCTTTATTATAGGATATTCCGGATCTGTGATCTAAGTGAATTCATAAATACAGTGATAAAGATTCATAAATACTGTGTAATTAAGGGCAACTTAGGTCACGGCTAAGCGTTACCAAAGTGCGACCTTAGGTCACACTGTGCTATAAAATAAATAGCAACTCTAATTACAACGCGATAAAGTGGAATTCAGCTTGTACGGCGCTAATTACGAACGGCCAGACGTTGCATCTCTTTCTATCGCATATACAGGGTTATTTCGAAATCACTGGCCAAATTTTTAAGTTCGACTCAGAATCAGTACCCCTACAAGTCGTCACAAATTAAGATGCCCGTTTTGACACATGGTAATGACCCTAGAATGTAACTTGTTACGAAAACCAAAAAATCAAATATATGCTGATTACTTATCAAAGGTGTATGAAAATAATATGTTACATTTTTTAAAGCATCATAAATTAAGGCAAAGTGTATTCCGCGTATTATTTTTGCGTTTATCCTAAAGTAAACGCAGATTCGATTAACTACGAAACGTCTCGAAAAACAGTTACGTTCTCAGTCTTTATTTTTTTAAATACTAGTGTTGTAACCGTTGTGTGCAGGATTTCTCCAGCTTCATTCAATTTTATCGAAATAATCGTTATAACCACTTTAATAGATAAATTTGTAAAATTGATCTTATTTGTGTGAAAACTAGATTGGCGCTTAAAGCATTAGTGAAATTATGAATTGGCAACAATGATTTCGATAAAACGGTTTCTAGGCAAACGCACACTTATCCAAGAAGAACGTTTCGATGAACCGAATGAAAAAAAAACTTCTTTAAATAAAACCTAGACAACCTTGCACACCTTACCATGTCGAATCGTCACGTTCACTTTTCCAGATATTTCTTATAACACGTTTCGTTCGGCTTGTTCGAAGCGTTCGCATCGGACAAGCGTGCGTTCACCATAAGCGGCCTGTATACGTTAGTCCAACTACTGCAAAATACATCGTACATTGACACTTTTGAACGAACAAGACGTTAAAAAAGGTTCTTTCAAAAGTGTCATTATACGACGTCTTGGCCAATGGTTGGGCCAACGTGTACAGGCCGCTATAATAAGTAATGTTGCTTCTCTATGACCATGTCTATGCTGTGAGGTGTAGTTAAAATACTTGCACTTTTAGAGCCAACGCACACTTGTGATTTTTAGTCGACCGATAGTTGGTCGATAGTTTAGTTGAATCCGGGCGCGCGCTGACATAGTCCTTCATGCACAGGCCGATAGTTGCCCGATAGTTGTATAACTGTAACTATAACTATAGTTGTAGTAAGTGTAGTAACTATTGGCCAGTCATTTTCGATAGTGCGATACTGAATGCGCAGTCTACCGATAGTTGGGCGATAGTTTAGTTGAATGCAGTGCGCGCACTCACATAGTCCTTCATGCACATTACCGCCCGGCCGATAGTTGTGAGATAGTTTGATCGTACAACTATCGGCCAGTCATTTTCGATAGTTTGATCGGTCGATAGTTTAAGCGCACTGACGATTGCCTTTGCATTATAACATTATACTGAATCCGAGAACGACCAAACTATCGCCCGATTAAAAATCACAAGTGCGCGTTCGCTCTTATATAAATAATTCAATTTAAGTGGATTCGATTCAAGTTTATATAACATAAAATTTCAATTTATACTTTAATAATATGTTTATTAAAAGTATAAGTACCTATATAGTAAGTTTAACATTTTATAATAATAACTTTAGTCTGAATCCACATAAGTTGCAAACCTACTATTAATCGATTAGTTACTCAGAACCTTAATCGATTAATCGCGAGAATCGATCACAGATTCGTATGGTTACATGCCTAATCACGTCACTTTAGCATGTGTCAAAACGGGCATCTTATTTTGTGACGACTGTAGTGCAAGTTTTAATGTCAAGCAAACGCAAACTATCGCGAGTACGTATTTATGTCAATTTGTATGAAAACTGTATCAGCGCCTCTAGCGGCGAGTAGCGCGCTTATGCAGTTTTCATACAAATTGACATAAATACGTACTCGCGATAGTTTGCGTTTGCTTGACATAAAAACTTACACTAGGGGTACTGTAAGTGAACAACTTTTTCCTAGAAACATGGGTCGAAATATTACATTTTTTTCGACTTTTTACAAATCATACTGATCACGTCACGTGATCGATTTAGTATGGGTAGTCCAAACATTTTTGTACTTTGTGCTGACTGTACTTGCGCGCAGTCAGCGTCATATATACGGTGCCATCCAAAGTGGTCAAATAGTTCGGCACACCATACCAATTGGTGGTCAAATACTTAGTTCAGCACACCATACCAATTGGGTATTTGACTGATTTTTTTTTATTGACTTAAAATGTTCATTTAATTAGTAGCAACACAACATAGGTGTTTATTTTCAAATATCTTGCATATTTTCAGTGATATAGAGCATCAAACTTTCTAATTAGACAAGGAGAGCGCTATAGATTCGTTTTAGAAAGAGATAGCTAGAGTCACAATACGGTATTTTACTGATTTTTTTTTATTTCTTTAAAATGTTTTTCGAAATATTAGCTACACAAAACAAGTATTCATTTTGAATTATCTTGAATATTTTCAAAGATATAGGATTTCAAACTTTATAATTAGACAAGGACAGGATGCTATCTTAGTGACGTCAGTGGGTTAGTAGCGTCATAGTCACGCCATAGAAGATTTCGTTTTAGAAAGAGACAGCTATAGTCAAAATCAAACAGACTATAATTCTTTTATTATAAAACAGATTCAAATTATTTTTTCACATTTGGTATTCTTAATTGCAATATTTTTTAACGTCATCATTAAATATCTACATTTCAACATTAGTAAAATACCCTATTAAGTAGCTCATAATTCGCTTGTTATAATACAGATTGAATTTCTTTTTTCACATTTGTTATTAAATAATTTTATATTTCTGAATGTCATAATTAAATATCTACATTTCAACAATAGTCAAATACCCAATTGTATGGTGTGCCGAACTATTTTGACCATTTTGGATGGCACTGTATATATGACGCTGACTGTACATTGAGTGACAGACGCCTGACAGTGGCGACAAATGAAGGAGGTCTTTGCCAAAAGGCACAAAGTCAGAGATATATTATAAAACATTTTTTATCACAAACAATCTGTAACGCTTCTGAAAATAAAGGCTATATTATTATTATTATTTGCTTTAGTGGTTCAGGAATCTTATAGTAAATATGAGTTGCTAGGTGCAGTACGCCCTTATCAAAAAGTAAAAAAAAGTAAAGGATGATTGTTTCTAGAGGATTACCAACTGTTTGTATCTGTATCAGAAGTCAACTAGCTCACCTGGCATACGATGTTATGCCATATAAATTATAGTATACTTTAATATAGTACTTCATATTAGGCAGAAGAAGTTTATAGGTACCTGACAGATAAGTCTGCGCGCATGTACAACTGGGGCATTTTGGTGCTAGATACAGTTCATTTTTTTTGTTCTCATCTTATGGAAAAGATTAGAATTCGATTTTGACAGACGATGAAGCGGCCGTGGAAGAAATGACAGTTTTGTATCGTACAACCACAGAGTAAGAAAAAATACTACTATGTGTACAACAGTCAAAACTATTCTCCATACAAAATTACCAACTTTTTATTTTATAATTTTCTGTAAGTAATAAAAAGTAGCCTATCTCCAGCTTTCAAACTATCCCCATACCAAAAATCATGTTGATCAGTTGCTCTGTTTTGACGTGAAAGGTGGACAAACAAACAAAACACTTTCACATTTATAATATTAGTATGGATATAATCACACTTCCAAACTCTGATCATTTGTTTTTGTTTTGCTTGACATTCAGAGCAACGCAGAGAAGCTGGGTAGGGTTGTTCTCATGGTATTGAATTACATGAATATGATGACGAAGCTCTTGTTTTGAATAGAACTTCATTTTGAATAGTATTAATAACAATTTATTTTTCATAGTCATCATTCAATTTTCATAATTTGTTGAGCTCTTGATACCTTTAATGTTGATTCAAAAACTATATTTTGAATAGTATTCATAACAATTTCTTTTTCATAGTCATTATTCAATTTTCGTATTTTTGCTGCTATAAGAAGACCAAAATGGTCATACTCATCAAATTCACGACCTTGTTTATGACTAGTCGCAGCTTTAAGACGGCTAAAAGCTTCATCCATCTGTTGTCTGTATGAATATGATTCTGAAGGGTGCGCTGTAGAGATATTTGATTGTAAAGAACTGGTATCTTCCCATTGAGAAGATTCGATCAAATTTCTTCTAGAAGTACTACTTTGCTGAATAGATAATGGATCTGATGGACTTCCTTGTGATTCAGAAGACTGTGATTCTGGTGTGATAGACTGAAACAAAAATGTGTCCGTTAGATCTTTGGTGATATTCTCTAATACCTAGATATTATTCTAAAAACACAAGGATTTCTAAATATACCTCTGTGTTAACCGTGCTATCGCCTGCGTATATTGGTTGCAGGAAACTATGCATAATATCATATGCATACCAGTTTGTACTGTAAATGTCACTTGCTGCTGCTCCAGACTTTAAAGATTTTTTATATTTATTCAGATGAATTCTGTAATAGCCCATAAGCGCTTCTTTTTTCTTTTTTAACTCTTCAACTGTTGATGGGAATGACACTAGCTCTACAATTCGATGCCAAGCATCAGATTGAGCTTTTCGACTTTTATAGGACTTTGTTTTCGGGTCCCACAAACAAGGTTCAGTACGAAAAGCCTCCAAAAACTCGACACATTTCTCATTCGTCCACTCCATCTTATCCCAATGACTTCTTTCTTTTCTTCGCACCTTAGTTCTCTACTTTTTCATAAAGAAAAAGCTTGCTTGTTTTGCTTTGTTTGACAATGACATTGACATGACACACATGATTGACAGATTTGAGGTACTTTTTTTTTATTTGTGCTTAAAGAAACAGGCTACGGTCTGACACCATACTGCCTCGTCAGACTTGATTATTGTCTTTAGTATTTTTTCTTTCCTATTTTCCTTCTTTTCTTGCTGACCTAACCTAACTAATTAAAATGCGCGGGTGGTTCACACATGTCAATGCTCATGGGAGTTTTAAGCGGGGATAGCAATCTGAATCGTACGGAGAGCCTTACTTTATTTCTCACTTTTACTTAATTATTGGCATAACACAATAAAAGCCACAAAAAATTAATTTAGAAAATTAAGAAATGAAGCCCGTCCTTTTCTTCTCGCTTCCCGCGCAAAACTCCAGATTTGAGTTTTACTTTGTGATGACAGATGCCATGCCAAAGCGACTTTATAAAAGCGGCGTGATTAGTAATGTAACCATACGAGTCTGTGATCGATACTTGCGACAAATCGATTCCCGGTTTTTGAGAATCGATAAAGGTACTAAATGTGCAAAAAGTAGATAATATTCAAGTCCGTTTTAAAACATTTTATCACCATTAGGTAGTAAAGTGCCACAATGTTCTAATGCGTTGAACATTGTGGAGAACAGAATAAATAATAGTTGCTAGAGGTCCGATAAATCCATTTGATGTGTCGAAAGTCCATACTTTTTTTTACTACTTCTGTGTAGAGGCATAGAGCTAAGGAGGACAATATCTTAAGCCCCCAGCACAGGATGGCCGATCATGTTGGCTGACCATGATGGGCCATCGTGTACAGGGCAACTTTGCGTTGCTTGCAGACAGCAATCACTGGCGCTGTACACGATGGCCCATGGACAGCCAACATGATCGGCCATCATGTACTGGTGCCCTACTACAAGCTCTAATAGCAGGTATTTTTAAGTTGAGAGAGTGTGGCGCCGCTATACGGCGTGTAAAGCGGCGTCTCACTCTCTCAACTTTAAAATAACTGCTATTAGAGCTTGTGGTAATGCACCTGGGGGCTTTAAGGACCCCACAGACGATCAGTTCGCCTGTCGGCAAGGGTCTGTCAGTTGGCCGCAATCGGCCACACACTCACAGTTTCGTAAAAGGTTTATAGCCGCTACACACGTTCTGATCCGACCGCCGATTTGGTCTGCTCTAAACTAAATCTGGACGTGTGTAGCGTCGTCCGACCATAATTGGATGATGTTGGGACTCCCTCGCTTTTGCAGTGCATCAAGCATGTTCGCACAATGCCAAACAGACGGGTTTCATGCCGTCATTCGGAAGAAAGTGGCGTCACTGCTGGGGAGGGTGCGTGGGAGTAGCAACAGCATCCTGAAAACCATAGCGGATGATCCATACGCGCCCATCTTGAGACACTTCGCGCGGACGATGACCGCAGTAGAGGATAACTCCTCTGGGTGTTGTCCGCGCAGGTGGCCTCTGAGATATTAATATTAATAAATTTTTAATTAATTTGTACCTAAATTTACTAACCCTTATTTTTAAGTATCTTTTGTTTACTAACCCATGGATCTTTGTTGTCCGAAATAAATGAATTTGATTGATTGATTGATAATTATTATTATTCGTGTTTGACGCGGTTTGGCCGGATTTGGTTCGCAAGAACTTCACTTCCTACCAAATTGGAACGTGTGTAGGCTTCCGACCGGACCAACTAGGCAGTGTTGGCAATTTTGGAGGTTTTCCCCTAGATTTTGGGGAGAAAATATGTAAAAGCGGAAATATTTAAGCAGATCGAATTACGTTTAAGGGATTTTCAAAGGATTCAATTTAATGCTCGTTAGTGACTTTTACGTAGGACTGAACGAACGAAAGATTTAAATATGGCCATTTATGCAAAGATTCTTTTATCTAGGTATTAGCTTTTTTCGTTTATTTTATTTAAAAAATCGCATTTAGTCGTTAAACTAAATATTTATATTATACTTACTTATTTACTTGTATGCTTTGTACTTATTTTCTTATATAATGTACCTATTTACTTGTATACGTATGTACTTTCATACATAAATGATTATACTTATTATGTACTGTATAAACTAATTTAGTAAGTAACATAACGTCGCTGCGCGTGAAAAATTCCATATGTGCATTTTTTTGATTTTTGTTTTTTGCACTTAAAATAATCTCCGTTTGATGCTCTATGTGCTCATAAAATCATTTTTGTGATATTCGAAATAGAAACAAATCTAACAAATTCCATATGTGTTTTGACCGTTGGGAAATAGCCGTATCTGCGGAAATGCACATAAAGGATTTGCGTTCCGTCTTAAGTCGCCCGCCAACTGTGTCAGCGATGTGAGAGTTGTGGTGTAAACAACATAAAAATATAGTTTTTAGGAGATAAAGCATAGTAAAATGGGTAAGTGCATTATGAATTTACCGCATAGTTGTTGTTTTTTATTTAATTGTCTCATGTTCTTTAATAACAAGGGCAGGGGGTGCTAAGAATCCCCGGGTAAGATCCGACTACCAACAACGACGTCTCGACCTGGCAACCTACAACATGCACACATTGAGGCCCGACGCAAGCTCGTAGAGTTGGAAGAGGCAATTAGTAAGTAACATTGGGATATTATTGGATTATCTGAAGTCTGAAGAGAGGGGGAGGATTCGATTATCCTGCAATCCGGTAACTTACTTTACCACCGAGAGGGCGACCAACATTCTCTTGGTGGTGTCGGGTTCATCGTCCACAAGCAAGTTCCTTGTTAACAACGTGATTAGGTGCCATCGGAAGTGTGTCGAGCAGGGTAGCGTACCTGATACTCAGAATATCGAAATAATATTCACTGAACCTCGAAACACGACGATGTCGAAGTGGGGGCTATGTATGAAGAGATCTTTAAAACTATGCATAGCTATAAAACCCACTACACGGTTGTGATGGTGGATTTCAATGCGAAGTGGGGCAACGTTGCGGTGATGAGTTGAGAGTGGGGCAATTTGGATTTGGGCAACGGAACGAAAGGGGCCAGTTGCTGACAGACTTCATGCCCGTAAGCCGCAAATGGACCTGGATTAGTCCGGACGGTAAAGTAAAAAACGAGATCGATTTTATCATGTCGACAAAGAGGCACAAATTCAATGATGTCAGTGAGATCAACGCTGTTAAGATATTAAGCGATCACCGCATGGTGAGAGGCACATTGAATATTAACGTCCAGCTTGAAAGATCGCGACTGATAAAACCCACGCTCTGACCAATACCGGCTCAAATTCAAAACTCCGAATGCTTTCAGCCCGAGCTCCAAAACCGCTTTGCAGCCTTTGAGAACAGCATAGATGTGGACGATCTAAACAGCAGAGATTGCAAGTTTCTATGGACAGCTATATTCCACGCAAACACCTGTTGAAAGCAAGGCTAAAGACTCTAGAGCCAAGCTTACCCGACACTATATAGAAGATATCCCGGACGTCAGCCTTTACGAGATTAGAATGGCCCTCAAGCATCTTAAAAACAATAAGGCTGCGGGCGATGACGGAATCACAACAGAGCTTCTGAGAGCGTGCAGAAAGCCGATACTTAAAGTCCTCCAGACGGCTTTCAATTCAGTCATCCTCGACGGCAAAACGCCAAAGGCATGGGGTAGAAGCGATGTGATGCTGTTTTTCAAGAAGGGTGATAAAACTCTCTTGTAGAACTACAGACCCATCTCGCTTCTGAGCCATATCTATAAGTTGTTTTCGAGAGACATGACGCATCGTCTCGCTCGCAGGTTTGACGACTTCCAACCTCCCGAACAAGCCGGGTTCCTAAAAGGCTATAGTACCATAGACCACATTCATACACTGCGGCAAGTTATACAAAAGACCGAAGAGTACAACTTGTCACTTTGCTTGGCGTTCGTGGACTATGAGAAAGCCTTTGATTCGATTGAGACGGCGGTGCTGCAGTCTCTCCAGAGGTGTTAAATAGACTACAGGTACCTCAGCATCGAGGTGCTGAGGTACTTATATCACAACGCCATCATGTCAGTCCGATTACAGAACCAAAGCTCTAATCCTATGCAAACTACAGCGAGTTGTGAGACAAGGAGACGACATCTTTCCGAAACTGTTCACAGCTGCGTTGGAGGATATTTTTTAAGCTTCTGAACTGGAAAGGATGCGCCATCGACATCAATGGCGAGTACCTAACACACCTACGGTTTGCCGTGGATGTAGTTCTTATGGGTAAAACCTTGGAAGACCAGAACACAATGCTCGAGGATCTCAGTAATGCTTCTCAAAGTGTGGGTTTTAAGATGAACATGGATAAGACGAAAATCATGTCCAATGCCCATGTTGCTCCCGCTTTAGTAAATGTTGGGAACATTACACTCGAAGTTGTTGACCACTATGTTTACCTGGGACAGACGGTCCAGTTAGGTAAGTCCAACTTCGAGAAAGTAATCTCTCGTTGAACCCAGCTCGGATGGGCAGCGTTCGGGAAGCTCCGGCATATATTCGCGCCGAAATACCTCAATGTCTCAAGACGACAGTCTTTGACCAGTGTGTGTTGTCAGTAATGACCTATGGAAGTAAGACGTGGTATTTTAGTATGGGTCTCATAAAAAGGTTTAAGGTCACCCAGCTAGCAATGGTGTGAGCGATGTTTGGTATTTCTCCTGCTCCCGCAGGAGAAGTAGACCAATCGACATCGTTCGAAGGATTGCATCGTTTAAGTGGCAGTGGGCGCGAAATAGTGCGGAGAACCGATGGCTGTTGGGGTGAAAAATGAATTTGAATTGAATGGCGACCGCGTACCAGACGATGCTCTGTGGGCAGCTGGGCAGGCCCCCTACATGGTAGACTGACAATCTAGTCAAGGTCGCGGGAAGCCAAAGGATGCGAGCAGCGCAGGACCGATCGTTGTGAATATCCTTGGGGAAGGCCTATTCCCAGCGCTGGGCATCGTTCAGCCGTCATGATGATGATGATGATGGTTTTGTGATCTAAGAAAACCATGAGATCACAATGATACAACCTCAAATAACAAAAAGTGTCAGAAAGCCAAATTCTTTAATGTGCATAATGCACATACATAATGATGTATGTGCATTATGCACATTAATTTTAGTCGGTTTCAAACCAGTTATGTGCACATTTTGGTGAAAAAAAAATCTAGTGCCTTAAATAACTATTATTTGTGTAAAACTTTGTAATTGTAATATGTTTATAATAAATGTCTATGATATTACATTAACGGTTTTTCAATGTTTCCGTTAATTAATTCAATAACACGTTTTTTGTTGTTTCCCAAAACCTAACAAAAAACACATGTGGAACTTGTCAGGCGCAGCGACGATAATTTTTTATATATTTTTGCATCTTATAGAAAGTGCATTAATCGGTTACGAATGTTACGATTATGGCCGATTTTCTGGAAGCTCGTTTTGATTAGCTCAATAGATGGCGTTGTCCCACCTATGCAGTCAGAAGGAACGGAACGTTATAAAGTTTACTTCAACGTGACTTTTGTTTCATAAAACGGAACGTTTTGTTTATATTTTGTTAGATTTTTGCTGCTTTGTTCTGTTGAACGTTACTAGCTAGCTATTCGTTATACCCGACGTCACAAAACAAGAAACTGTTAGTAGCTATTTTTACCACACTTTTATTAGCTTCACTTGTAACTAAGTCACAATGTAAGAAAATCTTGGAAATCAATTTTAACCTACTTCTAATTGTCGTATTGATTTTAAACTTTGCAAGTCTATATGAATCCGATGACAATACAATAATTTGCTACCATCAAGCTGATCTGATGATGGAGTCAAGAGGTGGGCAATAGAACTCTTCAATGGCTGCTAGGAAACCCCTTGAGTTTAGGCTCATTTCTTTTGTTCTGATGAGACCTATTCGCTACACTTGATGGTGAGGGTCTGATGATGGAGCAGGGAGGAAGCCAGTGGCACTCCTTAATGACCAATAAGAAACACCTCGAGTTCTGGCTCATTTGTTTCGTTCTGATGAGACCTATTCGCTACACTTGGTGGCGAGGGTCTGATGATGGAGCAGGAAGGAAGCCAGTGACACTCCTTAATGACCAATAGGAAACCCCTCGAGTTTGGGCTCATTTATTTCGTTCAGACGAGACCTATTTGCTACACTTGGTGGCGAGGGTCTGATGATGTGATGATGGAGTTGGGAGGAAGCCAGTGGCACTCCTTAATGACCACTACGAAACCTTTTGAGTTTGGGCTCATTTGTTTCGTTCTGATGAGACCTATTCGCTACACTCGGTGGCGAGGGTCTGATGATGGAGCAGGGAGAAAGCCAGTGGCACTCCTTAATGGCCAATAGGAAGCCCTTCGAGTTCTGGCTCATTTGTTTCGTTCTGATGTGACCTATTCGCTACACTTTGTGGTGAGGGTCTGATGATGGAGCAGGGAGGAAGTCATTGCCACTCCTTAATGACCACTAAGAAACCCCTTGAGATGGGTACATTTGTTTCGTTCTGATGAGACCTATTCGCTACACTTGGTGGTGAGAGTCTGATGATGGAGCAGGGAGGAAGTCAGTGGCACTCCTTAATGATGACCACTAGGAAATCCCTCGATTTTTGGCTCATTTGTTTCGTTCTGATGAGACCTATTTGCTACACTAGGTGGTGAGGGCCTGATGATGGAGCAGGGAGGAGGTCAGTGGCACTCCTTAATGACCACTAGGAAACCCCTCGAGTTTGGGCTCATTTGTTTCGTTCTGATGAAACCTATCCGCTACACTTGGTGGTGAGGGTCTGATGATGGAGTAAGGATGAAGTAAGGGTTCGGCTAGCGCATCTGGTAACTAATAGACTCCACTTGAATTTGTAAAACAAATACATACAATCACGCCTTTGAGTTATAATGTTTACGGGGTGGGCAGACACATGAATGGACTGTGAAATCGATTACCATCCATCCATAGCTTGCCATTTATTAAACTAAAAAGTAAAAAATAAATACGTAGTTTAAAAAACTATAAAAACACACTTTTATAGGAACAGACTAAAAGTACAAAATAACCGACTAGTCAGTAACTGAAATTAAAAAGCGTGGTGCGTCCTTTGCAAAGCATGCATTCAAGTAAGTACTTAATATTGACAACGCGCACCACGCTTTTTAATTTCAGTTACTGACTAGTCGGTTATTTTGTACTTTTAGTCTGTTCCTATAAAAGTGTGTTTTTATAGTTTTTTAAACTACGTATTTTTTTATAAAATTGATTTATAGTTCCAAAAAGCGTATGAAGTTCATATCCATAAAGTTACGCGGTAGCCTCCTGTATCTATGTATGTGATTTAGTTGGAATTGGATTATATTTTAGTATAGCGTTATTGCTATCCAACCACATCCCACACTATGGGGTAGACAAGAAAAAAAATTACATACCCACTTTACGTGTAGGGGAGGTAACCTAAAAAATTTTTTTCAAAATTTTGCTTTGCCACTTTGTTGGCGTGATAAATATGTATATTCATGCCAAATTACAGCTTTCTAGGACTAAGAGTCTTTATAGACTCTCAGTCCTAGAGCTTCAGAGCTTATGCTAGACTGGGGTCTAAAAGTCTATGAGCTAGACTGGGGTCAGACGGACGGACAGACGGACATAGCGAAACTATAAGGGTTCCTTGTTGACTACGGAACCCTAAAAACGTCAGCTGGCTCTATGTTGGTGGAAAACCCGTCAGCTGACGTATTTAAATAAGCGATCGGCGCTCACGCCTGACTCTCATACTCCCTATTTCACTGCATCAGCTGACGACCTTTCCACCGCCAGCTGACGCTTTTATTTATTCAAAATAGCTTGTAAACTATCATGTGACACATTTTTAAGTGAGAGGAAATCACTGAACGAAAATTTTTTTTGCATGTGCGGTACGGCCAGCTCACTTTTTTTTTATCTTCTCATAATGAGCGATTTTATGAGAGGCCATTTTAAAAAAAAAGCTTCCAATTGCTTCACTAGATGGCGTTGAACGAAGTATGTACATGTCTATGGTATATTTTGGTATGAAACATATTTAAATTAATTACTTTTTAAAAACCCAAAGGAAACTAATAATATATTAAATAAGTACTACTTTGAGGAACAGAAACGTAATAGGTAAATTTAAAGATTAAGGTAATTTAATAACATTTGTCTGACGTTCCGTTTTACGTAAAAAAGTCGCGTCAAAGTAAAATTTATAACGTTCCGTTCCTTCTAACTGCATAGGTGGGACAGCGCCATCTAGTGACTCAGCTTTCAGAAAATCGCCCATTGCGTTAACTATCATTTAACAAATTTTTAGTCGGGAGGAAATGACTGAAAAAAAAAAATTACTTGTTTGAGGGGCTGTCGCTGCACCACCCACCCACGGAGCGGCAGCTGACGTTCACCATACTTCATAATACAACTCTCTCAAGCCTTGCACGAGTTTTCGCTCGAGAGGAAATGACTGACAAAATATACTATCTGGCTCACGGTCTATAAAAGGATGGTTGCTTTCAGCAAAATTTTCTATCTACAGTACCTACCTATTTACGGTATAGCAGAAGCCCCGGTTTTGGCCACTGTGTATCGGTTGTTGACACTTTTTGCTCTTAAAGTTTTCTACATAACAAAAATTATTTTTATAAAAAAATAAAACCGCCTTCAAAAAAATGACATCAAAAAAGTAAGAAATAATCCATCACTTAAGTACTTTGAACACAGAATATATATTAGTACCTTACGGTACAGAAATTACTCCCGAGTTTAGGTATGATAAACGCAAGCGTCCGGTCACCGGACTAGTCTCAATAGGCTGGCACTCGCTCGACTTGTCGCACACGCATCCGCATGTGTCGCCATCTGTTTCGCTTCGCGTGTATTACTCTCACAGATAAAGTAGTACCTCTGACAGCCCTAGCAGATTGAAGCAAGACGGCAGACAGTTATTGTACTATGAACGCTATACGGAATGTAAAAGGTTGAAATTAGGTTGTTTTCCAGAAAGTATTTATCTCGGGTATTTTGCGCCGCTTGTATGGAAGTGAGACAGGCCTGCTTTGAAGTCGGGCGTGAAACGTACAATTTTTTGTTGTTTTTGTTAAAACCCGCCCGACTTCAAAGTATAAGGTTAAGCGATAGGTACTTCACGCCAGGACAGCTTTTGACTCTTTACAAAGCGCAAGTCCGGTCATGCATGGAGTATTGCTCTCACCTCTGGGATGGTTCGGCTAAGTACCAGTTAGCTGCACTCGACTCAGTGGAACGCAGGGCCAGAAAACTAATTGGAGACGATGTGCTGGTTAAAACCAAGCTACATAGTCTTACCCATCGACGTAAAGTGGCTTGCTTGTCGGTATTTTACAGGCTGTACTTCGGAGAGTGCGCTTCTGAGCTGCATGAGCTCATTCCGCCATCCCCGTTCTACCACCGAGAATCTAGGCGCACAGCAGGCTATCATCCTTACTTGGTCAACATCCCGCGGATGCGTACCAAGCGCTTTTCTTCTTCCTTTGTGATGCGCACCGCCAAGGAATGGAATACCCTGCCTGCGTCTGTTTTCCCGAATGACTACAACCCTGTTTTTTTTAAAGCTAGAGTGAATAGGCTGCTTCTGGGCAAGCTCGCCCCATCTTAGGCTTCTTCTCAACCCTAAGGTTCAGTATGAAGCCAAGAGCAAGCCCATACTAAATAAAAAAATATAAATAAGTACTTACGTTATTTGGTGATGGATTATTTCTTACTTTTTTGATGTCATTTTTTTGAAGGCGGTTTTATTTTTTTTATAAAAATAATTTTATTTCACTCTTTTTAGTGCATCATGCAGGTAATTTACGTGTATTCTGGTAAATAGGTATGTGATCAAACTGAGAACCTGCTTTTTTGAAGTCGGTTAAAATACCTTGAGGTATCTCCTTTCCAACAAAACAAGAATCATCTAAATCGGTTTATAAAAAAACCACATCAAAAAAGTAAGAAATAATTCCTCACCAAATAAATAACGTAAGTACTTTGAAGTCGGGCGTGAAACATGTACAATTTTTTGTTGTTTTTGTTAAAACCCGCCCGACTTCAAAGTACTTACGTTATTTATTTGGTGAGGAATTATTTCTTACTTTTTTGATGTGGTTTTTAAGAAGGCGGTTTTATTTTTTTATAAAAATAATTTTTATTTCACTCTTTTTAGTGCATCGTGCAGGCAAAATTACGTGTTTTCTGGTAAATAGGTATGTGATCAAACTCAAAACCTCCTTTTTCGAAGTCGGTTGAAATACCTTGAGGTATCCCCTTTTTAACAAAACAAGAATCATCTAAATCGGTTTATAAACAAAGGAGTTATGCCTAAAGATACGTATTAAATTCACATAAAGTGGTAACGAAAACGACAGTATTTTCAAGATTTCCTGAAAACTACTGAACCGATTTCGAAATTTCCAAAAATGGGACCAACTTGGAAACCAACCTGATGTAATAACGTTTGAACCATTTCAATCGGTTCAGCCGTCTTCGAGTAATCGGTGTACATACATATAAAAAAAATATATATATACGCGACGAATAGATAACCTCCTCCTTTTCAATTTTTGAAGTCGGTTAATAACCTCCTCCTTTTCAATTTTTGAAGTCGGTTAATAACCTCCTCCTTTTGAATTTTTGAAGTCGGTTAAATAACCTCCTCCTTTTAAATTTTTGAAGTCGGTTAAAAAAACGGAGCCCTCAAGGCCCCCATATACGATACGATGCATCGTTTACGTTTGTTGTATGGGAGCCCCACTTAAATATTTAATTTATTGTGTTTTAAGTATTTGTTGTTATAGCGGCAGCAGAAATACATCATCTGTGAAAATTTGTCTAGCTATCACGGTTTATGAGATACAGCCTGGTGACAGACAGACAGACGGAGAGTGGAGTCTTAGTTATAGGGTCCCGTTTTTATCCATTGGGTACGGAAGCCTAAAAAACACGTTAGTTCCAGTTTTTGGCCATCGGACCAGGGGGGTAATAGTCTAACTCAACATCAATCGCAATCGCTTTCAGTTTGACATCGATTTGACATCCATCACTTGTTGTTGAAGAAAGTTGTCAAAATTATTTATATTGATGCAGCAATGGTCGTACAATATCTTTCAAACTGAATGCGATCGCGATTGATGTTGAGTTAGGCAGTTAGACAATTACCCCCCAGAAAACGTCGCACGGCGTTTCACCCACAGACAGCCCCGCGCCACAGATTACTAAATAGTTACTATCCGCGCTTGCCCGCGCTCCATCAAGTAGCGCAGGGTTGCAGAATATGCATGTACATACCTACCTACATCAATGGGGGCTACCGTTTTCTTGCACACCAGTTGGCGCCACGAGGCGAAATGAGGTCGCATGCATGATATAAATATAAAATAAGAAAAAATAAATAAATCTAATAACAAATTAGATAAATACGATAAATGTTGCATTAAATGTTGTTTTTCTAACCTGTAATACTTTTCCCGTTGGTAGAGGTGAAAAGTGGTATGTTTAACATGAGAGCAAATTTTTCTGATGTCTCGTGCCTTTAAATCACTCACTGTTTTCAGTACCTAGTCTAAATTTTAGACTACTTCGCTAGTTCGTAATTTAAATTCAACACTCGCAGCAAAAAATTACTTTGCTTTCTTGTATAACAAATAACAATTATTCTTCTATTATCCATACTAATATTATAATTGTGAAAATGTGTTTGTTTGTTTGTTTATTTGTTTGTTTGTTTGTTTGTTTGTCCTTCTTTCACGCCAAAACGGAGGAACGGATCGACGTGATATTTGGTATGGGGATAGTTTGGGAGCTGGAGAGTAATATAGGCTACTTATTATTCAGGAAAATTGAGTAAAAATTGTAATTTTCTATGAAAAATCGTTTAACTGTCGTAACTTCGATACAAAACTGTCATTTTCTTCCATTGCCGTTTCCAAAGAGTATGTAATCACTGACGTCTGCGCGGTCAAAATCGAATACTAATCTTTTCTATAAGCTTAGAATAAAAAAATGTACTGTAACTAACGCCAAAAATGCCCCTGTCGCGCAGAGTTATCTGACAATGACTCGACTTCACAGAGTAATTTTTTATATGTAGGAAATAGAGACCAAGCTTGGGCCCCTTTATTGGTAGTGTGTAACTAGCGCTATCTGTTGTCTGGTGTAGGCAACTTTTGGTGTATAAACACACACAAGATGTTGGTGACCGGGTCCACTATTATATGGTAAAACAACGTTTGCCGGGTCAGCTTGTTTTAGAAATAAACGCGCGTAGCTCCCACACAAAGTATGACATATTTTGACGTTTTGAAGACCTCACGCAACACCAGCGCCTCTAGCGGCTCTAGCGGCGAATTCATACGCGTTAGCCCTCATTCATCATGTCAGCCGAACGACGCCCACTGCTGGGCATAGGCCTCCCCCAAGGATCTCCACAACGATCGGTCCTGCGCTGCCAGCATCCAGCGGCTTCCCGTGATCTTGACCAGATCGTCGGTCCACCTTGTAGGGGGCCTGCCCACGGAACGTCGTCCGGTACGCGTTCGCCATTCGAGAACCTTTCATTCATTCATAATATGGAAAACACGCCTTGTACTACACAGTGGCTGAATCGCCTATTCCTAACTCATCATTTCAGCCGTACGACGCCCACTGCTGGGCATAGGCCTCCCCCAAGGATCTCCACAACGATCGGATTCCTAACTCAGTCCATTCCATTTCAATGACGCATAACTTTTTTTTCACAGATTACACGAACCGAGCTTTCCAACATGATGTCCTCCCGGCGAACTGAGTTGGACGTGAAGTTACTACTGTACGCCATACAGAAGACTTACAACTTCGAACTGCTGTTGCACAAAAGATTTACGGGTAATTATTTTTATTTAAAGATATTTATTTTTTCACAAAAGATTGGTTATACGAGTATGTGAAGTGTAGAGTCTCTTTGTTGGGCGGAGCAACCGAAATAACCTTTACTTAAAAATATGATACCTTAATAAATAACGGTACCGTTATATTGCGCTACCGAAATATGTTGGTACCACAATCATAATTATTATTATGGTGTAACGTCATACCGTTAACCGTTTCAACCTGTTATTATTTTTTCAGTTATTTAATCAAGCCCTACTGATTCCGATCCAATTTGTCCATTTCTATTTCGGCTTTTTCTTCGAAATATTTGTTCTAGCAGCATGCCTGCCTTTTTAAAAGCCATAAAAAATTAACAGCAATAAAAAACAGTCTTTCCAAAAAATTGCACAACTTGTCTTTGAAACTTTGCTACTTTCGACCTTTTCCATGTTTTGATTACATTTTTAGGCACAGATCTGGGTGCAGAAAATTTGGATCCATCCGCTCTAGATAAGCAGGACTCCTTCGAGCCTGAAAGCAAAGAGGTAGGATCCTTTAATTATTAAGGTCATAGCCCATTTATACCGCACCGCTCCCACCCAACCAATGTATGAGCAGTCAAATATGGACTTAATGTCGTGCTCTGTAGACGCACTTTAGCTTGCGGCAGGCTAGCTTTCCGCGCGCTGTCTGCTATTGTATATTGTTACTGTAAACTGCATCTACAGTGAACGATATTAAGTCCATATTTGGCTGCTCATACTTTGGTTGGGTCGGAGCGGTGCGGTATGAGTGGGCTATTTCAAGGAGTTTCTACAAGGAAACTGGAGTTTTCAGCCTGAATAAAAAAGTGTACAAATTTGACATTTAACTACGTAGTGGCTGTCTGTTGTCTCATATGACCATACGTTTTGTTTCAAAGAGTAGGTGAGACGGAAGACAGCCACAGTCCACAAAAAAGTGTTAGTACTACTATCTCCAATTTCCTTGGTTATATCTCCTTGGTCCATTCTGACTGAAAGAACAGCTGCGCGCAGCGACTAGAAAAGCCGCGCTGCGCCTCTTTTGCTTTTATTTTTTATTTTATTTTGGTCAATAGAGTTTTGTCTTCTAATTGCTATGAACTTTTAACGCACGTAGATAAGATTCAAAATTGATTATAATATTTTGCACTATAAAGTCACTGTCATACGCTCCTCTGTCAGTGGGATTGGACCCTCAGCTATTTACCTTCACATAAACACGATACGAAGGTACGTCGGTCGTTACATGGGTAACAACGTAGAGATTTCAATCATTAGATGAGACGAAATTGATAAATTGATGATTCTTTCGAAAACTCTGTTCGCCGAGAGCTGATAAACGTAGAGATTTCAATCATTAGATGAGACGAAATTGATAAATTATTGATTCTTTCGTAAACTCTGTTCGCCGAGAGCTGATAAACGTAGAGATTTCAATCATTAGATGAGACGAAATTGATAAATTGATGATTCTTTCGTAAACTCTGTTCGCCGAGAGCTGATAAACGTAGAGATTTCAATCATTAGATGAGACGAAATTGATAATTTGATGATTCTTTCGTAAACTCTGTTCGCCGAGAGCTGATAAACGTAGAGATTTCAATCATTAGATGAGATGACATTGATAAATTGATGATTCTTTCGTAAACTCTGTTCGCCGAGAGCTGATAAACGTAGAGATTTCAATCATTAGATGAGACGAAATTGATAAATTGATGATTCTTTCGTAAACTCTGTTCGCCGAGAGCTGATAAACGTAGAGATTTCAATCATTAGATGAGACGAAATTGATAAATTGATGATTCTTTCGTAAACTCTGTTCGCCGAGAGCTGATAAACGTAGAGATTTCAATCATTAGATGAGATGACATTGATAAATTGATGATTCTTTCGTAAACTCTGTTCGCCGAGAGCTGATAAAGTCAGGGTTTTTTTAACTCAGTACTAATTAATTAAGAGAAAATGGCAAAATGGCCGCTTCGAGCGACGGCCGCCGTACAGTTTGCGATAATTATGAAACAGTAGGTAATGGTGTTCGGATACGTAATATTTATCAACTCACGGCGAACAGATTTTAAAATTACAGCTGAGGCACAGAACATAAGGTTTTAAACAAACTTTTGTTATTGCTTTAACACTGGCGATTTTTTTAGAGCATGTCGTAGCGTAGCACTGTATCGTGTTTATGTGTTGAAGAGCTTTATTTGAGTATGTTTGAAGTAGAACGTGTGGATATGCATGTTTGTGTATGTATATAATTATGGCGCAATAATAAATATAATAATAATAAGACATGTTATTGCACAAACGAAAAATATAACAAAAATAATACAATACAAAAGCAGCACACAAGTCATCCGGTCAGGGTACCGCCTTAAGGTAATGAGGAGTGGTTGGGTGGAAAAGAATGGAAGAGATGGCGCAATGTTAATATTTGCAAACGATATCATTTTGAGAATACCTTATATAATTTTTGTTTCAGACTGACTCCCCTAGCGAAGGGGTGGACACCAAAGACATCACTGGTGGAGAGTCTGCCTGGGTGCGCTCTATAGGCGCGTGTTTTGAGCCTCATCTGTCACTGTACATACACAGCTTGGATGCCAATTTGAGGGCTTTCATGGATCGGTTCGTACAGGTAAGTCACCTATCATCATCATCATTTCAGCCGTCACAGTCAGCGTCAAATTGATATAAGCGTCTAGAGTAGTCAAAATGACAAATTACCAAATTACAAGTAACATTTCTTGGTACACAGGACGCGAAGTCAGTAGAAGCAGGCGTAGGAGTTGGTTCTGGAGCGGGCGCGGTGATGGCGTCCTGCGGAGACTTGTTCCTGTTCTACAAGAAGTGCCTGGTGCAGTGTGCGCGGCTTACTACAGGGGAGCCGATGATAGGTGAGTCATACATACTCATACATTCATACAAATGGCGTCCTGTGGAGACTTGTTCCTGTTCTACGAGAAGTGTCTGGTGCAGTGTGCGCGGCTTACTACCGGCGAGCCGATGATAGGTAAGTGCTTTTATGTATCGTAAATGATTGGGATCCAGTAACTGGGGACCTACCCTTAGTCGCAGAAAGTACCATTCGCAAGATTTACCCCGTGCCCAAAACATCCTTTTCTCATCTTGCCCCATTCGCAAAATGCACCTTTCTCAAAATGAACCATCTCAAAATGCTCCTTTCTCATAATGTACCATTTGCAAAATGCACCTTTCGCATAATGTGCCTAGGTCGTATGACGTCTCTAAATGGCGATGTCTCTTGCGCTTGCTCTCGTCTCCAACTTGTATACACTGCTTATAGTAAACTTAGGCTCGATGACGTCATCGGAGGCATCAAAGTGACGTCACTTTGCAGACCGTACCTACTAAACCGCAGATGGTTTAGCAAGATAAGAATTTAGAAAGCGCTGACTCATATAAGTATGTTCTCCCTTTATAGATCACAGTTGAAGTTGGTTTGAGTCTCTGACTTGACTTACCTAACTGAAATGAGGGTCAATCTCTTGCTATTTCGTGAGATCTACGAAACACACCCACTCTCTCACACCCCAATCAATCTTTGGACGCCCTTTTCAAAGAAACTACGAAATCGGTGAACAGTGACGAGAGTAAGTCTTCTCAGTATTCTTGGAATAACTTGTCAGCGCGAGGCTTTTTCGATAACTTTGACGGGGACATGAAAAGAGCCTCCCCGTATGGTGCTCCGTTATACACTGATCTAAAGCACCTGGCGTCCCCCGGAAGCAGCTACTGTACCAACAAACAAATAGTAGGCTGACTAATCTTTTCACCACGATGGCTACCTCTAAGAACCAAGCTCGCTATAAAAGGTCCTTTTCAGGGCCCGCCTTGACAGTGCTCTCTATTAACATCGAGGGCTTTTCCATAGACAAAGCAACTATACTTGCTGAGCTGTGCCATAAAAATAAGTATGACCTAGTATGCGTACAAGAAACGCATCGAGGCCCAGATAACCCGAGGCCAGAAATACCTACCATGACGCGCATTATCGAGCGACCTCATCACAAGTACGGCAGCGCAATATATGCCAGACCCGGAACGCATGTGAAGTCTGCCTATCTGACAGAGAACAATAACATCGAAATCCTGACCGTAGAGCTGTCCGACACCACTGTAACATCTGTGTACAAACCACCCAACTGCGCATTCCATTTCACAGCACCACCTAACTACGGTACTACGAACACCAGAATAATCATTGATGATTTTAACAGCCACAGCGTTGAATGGGGCTACAACGCAACGGATGGGAATGGAGAGGCCGTTGAGGAATGGAGCGAAGCCAACAATCTTGCACTGATCCACGATCCAAAACAACCTGCGTCATTTAATAGCGGAAGATGGAAAAGAGGATATAATCCGAACTTAATCTTCGTCAGTGCAAACATTGGCTCTCAATGCCGGAAACAAGTCGATCGACCGATCCCCCGCACCCAACATAGACCCATCTCCTGTGAAGTGAGTGCTGTAATTCAACCCACTAGTGTTCCGTTCCGGAGGCGCTTTAACTTCTACAAGGCTCAATGGGAGAGGTTCGCAACTATGATTGACAACAGAACTCGTACAATCGAAGCCACTCCAAATAACTATAGCACCTTCATAGACATAGTGAAAGAAGTCTCTCGCAAGACCATTCCGAGAGGTTGCGCGACATCCTATGTGCCAGGACTATCTGGCGACGCTGCCGATCTCCTAGGGCAATACCATTCAGCGTTCGAAACAAATCCTTTCTCCGAAACTACTATCGCTCTCGGAGAACATCTAATGCATTGCGTTGGAGAAGGCCGAAGGAAGAAGTGGCAAGATCTGGTTGAGTCAGTAGATATGACCCACAACAGTAAAAAAGCTTGGTCAACCATCAAGAAACTAACTGACACCCAGAACTCACCCGGAGACTACACCAACGTGACTGCAAATCAAGTTGCACATCAACTTCTGCTGAACGGCAAGACCAAACCCCTCCCAGGAACCACCAAAATCATCAGAAATCCAGCCACGGAAACCGATGTTCTGAGTCTTAACATCAGCCCTGATGAGATGAAAGCTGCTCTTAAGCAACTGAAGGGAGGAAAGGCGTGTGGACTTGATGACCTCACAGTGGAACAGATAAAGAATCTCGGGCCCGCGACGATGGATTGGATTCTGCGGCTTTTCAACAACTGCATTACAACAAAAAACATCCCAAAGATATGGCGCAAGGCCCGCGTCATCGCGTTACTTAAACCCGGTAAATCTGCCGATGATTCGAAAAACTTCCGACCAATCTCCTTACTCTGCCACTTATACAAGCTTTTCGAAAGGATCCTTCTGGGTCGACTCACTCCGTACATCGACGGAAAAATAATCCCAGAACAATCGGGCTTTCGTCCCGGTAAGTCCTGCACGTCACAAGTTCTCAACCTGACTCAGCATATAGAAGATGGCTACGAGAGGGAACATATCACGGGTGTTGCTTTCGTGGATTTATCGGCAGCTTACTATACTGTAAACACCAGCGCAATGTTGAAAAAGCTGTATGACATTACGCGCGACTATGAGTTCTGCCAAATTGTGGGCCAATTACTGAGTAACCGCCGATTTCAGGTTAGTTTGCTGAATCGGAAGAGTCGTTGGAGGAATCAGCGTAACGGACTTCCACAGGGTAGTGTCCTGGCGCCAAGTCTGTTCAACATTTACACAAACGATCAGCCCAGGACACAGAATACTAGACGTTTTATATACGCCGATGACCTAGCACTGGCGGCTCAAGCGGACACCTTTACAAGTGTAGAGGAAACACTAACCGCATCATTGGACCAACTTGGCGGATACTACACTGCAAACGGCCTGAAGCCAAACCCGAGTAAAACTGAAGTTTGCGCATATCATCTCCGCAACAAAGATGCTGAAAGGGAACTAAACATCTCATGGAAAAATGTAAAACTCTCCCATAAAAGGTTTCCTAAGTATCTGGGCGTGACTCTCGATCGAAGCCTGACTATGAAGGGGCACTGCGCAAATACTCAGAAAAAGGTCTGCACTCGAAATAACCTCCTGAGAAAGTTGACCGCAACATCTTGGGGAGCCAAACCAACCGTCCTGCGCACTACAGCTCTTGCGCTCTGCTACTCCGCGGCTGAATACGCCTGCCCCGTCTGGGAACGGTCAACACACGCGAAGATGGTCGACGTGGCTCTGAATGAGTCCTGTCGCCTAATTACAGGCTGTTTGAAACCAACACCGACCGAAAAACTATACCAGTTGGCAGGAATAGCCCCTCCGGAGGTGCGACGATCCGTGTCTAGCTCGGCTGAGAGGATAAAGCAGTTGCAAGACAGACGTCACCCACTTTTCGACCACATACCAGTGCGGCCCAGGCTGCGCTCTTGGAAAAGTTTCTTGGCTTATGTGCAGCCTCTCGACCAACCCCCTGAAACTACTCGCCTAAATATGTGGCGGTCGCGCCCAAACGTCGCAGACTTAACCATTGGCGTGAAAGAGAGACTGGCTGAGGGTCACAATCTCAGCTGGCCAGTCTGGAAGTCCCTTAACCGTCTCAGAGCTGGGGTGGGAAGGTCTAAGGCAAACCTCGCGAAATGGGGATACATCCCCAAACATGAAACCGAGTGCATCTGCGGTCATCCAAAACAGACCATCGCACACATGACTGGGTGCCCTGCGTGCCCGACTACTTGCACGGACGAGGAGCTGAACGAGGCTTCTGAGCGAGCTATTGCGGTTGCAGCTTTTTGGGCTGCCCGTATTTGAGGTTGTCGTCGACTCGATAAGAAGAAGAACACCTTTGATACACACTCTCACACCCCGATATTCATGCATAGAATTGGTTAGCACAGTGACGTCTCAAACTGTAGGGCTACCTACCGCCTAAGCACCGTCGGTTTGATTACGATTACGACGCATCGTGCTATCCTAGTCATGTCGCAACACATTTGGTATGGCATGACAAGAATGGCACGATGCGTCGTAATCGGCTTCAAGCCGACGGTGCTTAGGCGCTGGTCCTATTCTCAATGTAATCGCTCGTCTTTCCCCGACAGAGCTGGCACGAGTATTCGCCAAGTACCTTCGCGATTACGCGTCTTCAGTACTGCAAGCGGCACTGCCTGCGCTCGTCTCCAACTTGCACACACCGCATATAGTAGCTTAGGTCCGATGACGTCACAAAATGGCGCTAGCACAGTCCTTTTCTCTATATATATAACTCTTGCGTTGCGACTGACAGAGAACGCACAGCCGAAACGACTGGGCGCAAGCAAGAAGCTGAATGGCATGCATGTTCCTTGGGGAGTGTAGAGGAGCACTAAGAGACAATTTTTCGAAATTCCACCTCTAAGGGGGTAAAAAAGGGGGTCCTCGCTGATGAAGTCGCGATCGGAGTGCTAATTCTCAATGTAATCGGTCGTATTTTCTCTCACAGAGCTGGCAGGAGTAGTCGCCAAGTATCTTCGTGATCACGTGTCGTTAGAACTGCAAGCGGCACTGCCTGCGCCCGTCTCCAACTTGCATACACTGCTTATAGTAGCTTAGGTCCGATGACGTCACAAAATGGCGCTAGCACAGTCCTATTCTCAATGTAATCGCTCATATTTCCCTCACAGAGTTGGCAGGAGTATTCGCCAAGTACCTTCGGGAGTATGTGTCTTCAGTACCTACTGCACCGCCCCGGCGATGCTTGCATACACTGCTTGTAGTAGCTTAGGTCCGATGACGTCACAAAATGGCGCTAACACAGTCCTACTCTCAATGTAATCGCTCGTATTTTCCCTCACAGAGCTGGCAGGGGTATTTGCCAAGTATCTTCGGAAGTACGAGTCATCGGTACTGCACCGCCCCGGCGATGCTTGCGCTCGTCTCTAACTTGCATACATTGGTTATAGTAGCTTAGGTCCGATGACGTCACAAAATGGCACTAGCACAGTCCTATTCTCAATGTAATCGCTCATATTTCCCTCACAGAGCTGGCAGGAGTATTCGCCAAGTACCTTCGGGAGTACGCAACTTAAGTACTCCGCAGTCCGATGATGTCACTGGGAGATGTGGCTGGTGTACTCCTAAAAATATCGAACGAAGTTTTTTTGCAGACCGTACTAAACCGCAGCCAATTCTATGCATGAATATCGGGGTATGAGAGTGTATATCGAAGGTGTTACTGTGTGTGTTTCATAGATCTCGCGAAAGAGCAAGAGATTGACCCTCGTTTCAGTTGGGTATTAAAGTCAAGTCAGAGACTCAAACCAACTTAAAATGTTTCCCTCACAGAGTTGGCAGGAGTATTCGCCAAGTACCTTCGCGAGTACGCGTCGTCAGTACTGCAAGCGGCGCTACCGCGGGGCGGGGCGGGCGGCCCGGCGATGCCTGCGCTCGTCTCCAACTTGCATACACTCCTGAAGGATGACAGTGGGAGTGCTAGGTAAGTGGAAGGTTCTAGATTACAGAACACAAAGGACAGGTTACAAGTAGTAACTTTGGCTGTGTCTATGTCGTGGCCATATCGTAGATTTGCTCACTTCATGAAATACTCGAGAATTTCATGAAATGGTCGCATTTCATGAAATTAAAAACTTGTTAAGTCAAGTCGAATTATATGAGAATACTACACATTTTAGGTAATTTTGGGTATAGGGGGTATAGGGGGGCAGGATATGACATTTGGGTGACGCGCTAGTTGACTGATTGACTAGATAAAGGAGGGTTACTTCCGATTTTGACTGCATGCTTAAAGATCTTTGTCGCTCATACAGTGCGACAAGGATCAACAATAAACAACAATGCGCGCGGCCGCTCGACTGCTCTCTGGGCCGCGTGACTTTCGGTCATTTTAAACAATACTAGTCTTTTTATTTATGCATATAAAATTTAAAATTATTTAAGTAACACAGAAAGTGATCACCGCATCCCTTCCATTTCAGTATAGATTGAGCCTTAGATAAGAACTCTTGTCAAAGGAATAAGAAAAAAAGGTTTTTTTGGAAGATTCTATTTCATTACATCCGAGCGTAGTCTGTGCGAAGGCAAGTTGATAGAATGTTTCAGTGCTTCTAAGGAAAACCTGCCATTAATTTGTAGGTACTTGTGCCAACCTACACTCCATCCAGCGAAGCAAAAGATTTTTGGTAAACAATCTTGATACTTATGTCTCTTTATCTAAGAAATACTTACATTTAAAAATAAGAAAGATGTATTTTTACATTATATATTATCCATTTTATAAATGAAAACATGGAGTTACTTGGAATAAATAAGTGTTTTTTTTTAATTTTTGCATTTTATATTAATTAAAAGACGACGTCAAGATGGGTTAGGTGAAATCTTTTTTTTTATCCACAACGGTGTAGCACTTAGCCTTCATCACACCTGATGTTAAGTGGTAATAAGGCTGAAAGTGGAAGCGCACTACTCCCGGAATCCTCAATCACTGAGGAACTGGCTATCTTATCTCCAACTGCCGGACACAATAATGCTAAAAACATCATTGTTATGACGTCAGACTTAGATAAGATGCTAGCCAGGCGGACTAAGAACAAGTCCTACCACCAACCAAACCGAATACAATATGTACCCCCACTGGGAATCGAACCCGGGACCTCTGGTCTGAAATCGGTGGTGTGAACCACTAGACCACAGAGGCGGTTAAATCACACTACATTTTGCTACACTGAATAGACTGTAAGTAGATTTTTTTCCTACTCCACAGGTACACAAAACAGGAGATCAGCAAGATCACCAGCGTAATAACCACATCTGAATACTGTCTCGAAACCACAGTACACCTAGAGCAGAAACTCAAAGAGAAAGTCTCCAAAAATCTCATAGACAAGATAGATCTCACCCCAGAACAAGACCTATTCCACAAAATGATCAACAATTGCATACAGATCTTAGTACAAGACTTGGAGCTAGCTTGCGAACCTGCTCTACAAGCTATGGTCAAAATTTCATGGCTAGGTTTCGACAATGTGGGTGACCAAAGTTCTTACGTCACACAGATAATAATGTACCTAAAAAACACAGTACCTTACCTAAGAGACAACTTAGCCTCATCCCGAAAGTATTTCACGCAATTTTGCATACGATTCGCCAACTCTTTCATACCAAAGTTCATACAAAACATTTATAAGTGTAAACCTATATCTACTGTAGGATCAGAACAGTTACTACTAGATACACATATGTTGAAAACTGCGTTACTAGAGCTGCCATCTATTGGTTCTGAAGTGAAACGCCCAGCGCCGGCTACGTACACGAAAGTCGTGATAAAATTAATGACTAAAGCGGAAATGATATTGAAATTAGTAATGGCTCCTTTAGACGGAAGTATAGAGGGTTTTGTAGCTCAATTCGTGCAGTTACTACCAGAGTCGACCTTAGCCGAGTTCCACAAGGTTCTAGATATGAAAGGCGCGAAGCTTTCCAAAGCGCAGCAGGCGTCTTTGGACGCCCTTTTCAAAGAAACTACGAAATCGGTGAACAGTGACGAGAGTAAGTCTTCTCAGTATTCTTGGAATAACTTGTCAGCGCGAGGCTTTTTCGATAACTTTACTAAGGAACATGGGGCGCCAGCGAAATAGCGTGAAATGGAACGTGATTATGTTGTAACACAACTGTTAATAATTTAAAATGGAAGAAAAACTTATTGAGGATTTTATTGGAAGTATGGCTAACAGTCTTTGCCTGCCCAGCAGCCCAATCAGTTCGGTGCTTTGTTACAGAATAAATAATAGAAAAATAGTACACAGGTACAGAAGCTGCACTCTGCTAAACCATTTAAATAAATAGCAACTCTAATTACAACGCATTAAAGTGGAATTCAGCTTGTATGGCGCTGATTATGAACGGCCAGACGTTGCATCTCTTTCTATCGCATATATTCTAGCTCTTTTGCGGATCTAACTTCCATGGATTTCGCGGGCGAGAGTAGCGCGCAAGTACATCGAGTGACAGACGCCTGGCTTTGTCTTGGTTTGTGAATCAAGATTCACAAAGATTCACAAACCACAGAATTCGAATTAGATTTCATTTCCGACGTTTGTAAATTAGGGGGCTGATAAGAAAGGATGACTTTTACTATGAATTTTATTTTATTAAACTGTTTGTTGTTTGAACGAATGAATGAAAGAATGAATATTTAAAATAACCATTTTAAATGTATCACAATAATAATTTACTTAAGTATAAGTTTACTGTAAAATTGTAAGTTTTGTAAAAAAAAAAGCTGTCAGTCGGTAGATCTAGAAAGAACAATCAGACTAATGCAGTGTAGTGTGTAAACAAATACCAATATAAGTGAATTAACTTCCATCTTCATTATTATCGATTGATCTTAAAACTCAAATGGTCTAAATTAAATTCAAGTTTCATAATGTGTATAAAAAAAATACATTTATAACTTTATAAGGATCTATACTTGGACCGCTTCTGTTTATTATATACAGCGCAGATCTCCCGTTCCAAATAAAGAACAGTAAACATCATTGTTATGCGGATGATGTACAATTGCACATTTCAGAGAAACCCATGTAGGATTCGGGAAGCTGAGGATTCGGGAAGCTGTAAATAAACTTAATGAAGACTTAAATGCTATATGTCAGTGGTCAAAAAGTAATGGTCTTGTCCTAAATCCGTCCAAGTCCAAATGTATGGTTTTAGGCTCAAAATCAAACTTAACAAAAGTTTTATCCGATCCCCCAGTTCTAGAAGTGCTAGGTGACAAAATTGAGCGTGTTAATGAGGCTAAAAACCTAGGGATAATATTTGACAGTTTTCTGAGCTTTGATAGTCATGTGCTGAATATCGTTAGAAATTGCTTTTACCGTCTCAAAGTTCTCTACAAGATTAGAAATTATCTTTCGGAAAAATCACGAATAACTCTTTGTGAGTCTTTGATTCTCTCTAAGCTCAATTATGGTGATCTGCTGTATGGACCTCGTCTATCTTATAGAATGCAAAAGATGTTGCAGCGCGTGCAAAATGCTTGCGCCCGTTTCTGTTTTAGCATACCCCCACGCACTCATATTTCACCGTATTTAAATAATGCTTCTATGCTAAATATGGAATCACGTAGACGTTTACACCTTGCATTGCTTATGTTTGACCTAATGAAATCAAAAAACCCATTATATTTATATAAAAAACTTCAACACCCAACTTTACACGAACATTATGGTCCGGGTGTTTTTAGGTCAGCACGAGCACCGTTGGCAAACCATAAGCACAGGACTGCAAACTTTACTGGCAGTTTCAGATATCAGGCGACTAAATGCTGGAACGATATACCTCCACCCTTAAGGCTTCTACCTTCCAGACATAGTTTTAAAAAACAATTAAAAGAGTTTATACTGGAATCACAAAAGCTAAGGAATCCCAGCAAATAGTCGCCTAATCGAAAATTATTATATGATTAATTAATAATTCTATTCAATTTAGTGGTATTTGTTTTTATTATTTAATTTTTATTGGAATATTTTAATACATTTAGTGATTTTATCTGATTTTATCTTTATATTATAGGTACTATTTTTATTTTTATTCAATTTTATTCAAATATTCCTTTAATTACAACACACAATGTTTTATTTTATTTTTAACATAATTTTACTCAGTGTCTATTATTATATAATACTAAACTCTATAATTTTGCGCTCTCATGCCTCTGGGGTGGAAACTGAAAATCAGCGCTTTACTCCTAGAGTAAAGGTATCGCTGAGTTTTCACCTGTTTGCATCGCTTCTGCACACAATCAGTCCACTTCCTTTATTTTAATTTTTTTGTATGTAATAGTTTGTGGTTGGCTTTATTTTTAAAAAATTTAATTTTTATTGTAATGTATATGTGCATGCTGATGCAAATAAACGCCTATCTATCTATCTATCTATCTATAAGATTGTTTTGTGGTTCTATGGGATATGTTCGCATTAAGGTTGACTCACGCTACACCGTGTCGGGTCCGAGCCGAGCATCGTCCATGATATTTTGTATGGACACTCACGCTATACCGAGCGGCATCCGAGCGAGTGTCGTCCGTGCAACGTATGTAATTAACTACTATAAAAGCATGTCGTAAAAGTGTCCCATATAGCTTTAATTTAATGGTTTGAGTCATCTCATCAGCCGCTCATAAATGTAACTAAAGAATTCCCTAAGCATAACCAGATGTTCGGGAGAGCGATAGCGCGCGCTCAAGTGCTTTGTTTACATAAAAAATGGGCCATACAAAAAAGACCCTGGCTTCTGAAGGGTAAGGTCTTCTTCTGTCGGCTCGAGTTTGGCTCGGACTCGGCACGGTCTAGCGTGAGTCACCATTTAGTCTGTCCAACTTATTTATATTATGTTAAATTACTCGATATCATTTATTAAAACGTCTATACTGCATTATTATAATAATATGTAAAGACTAGCTTTCCGCCCGCGGCTTCGCCAGCGTGGACTACACGACGTTATTCCGCGGGAATGTGATATTTTTCAGGGATAAAAAGCCTATGTTCCTCTCCAAGCTACAAAAGTATCTGTATCCCAAACAGCCAAATCCGTTCAGATGTTTTGGCGTGATTGAGTAGCAAACATCTAAGCTTTCACATTTATAATATTAGTAGGATTCCTTTCAGTCATACAAAGGATTATCATAAGTATTACGTAAAAAAGTAACAAAAGTCAATTGTTTATGTAGCCAAAACGAATTTTTCATACTGCATCGAAATTCACTACGGCCAATTTAGAAATTTTTGTACTATATATCAAACGTAGGACAGTAAAAAACCGGTCAAGAGCAAGTCGGACTCGCGCACCGAGGGTTCCGTACCGTACCATCATAAATAAATAGAAAAAACTACAACTATGCTTCACCCAAACAAAGCAACCTGCGAGTAGGTAGGAAGGAGGATATTTTGGTTGTAAATAAAACGTAAAAATGTTTTCATCGGCGAGGCATATCATATTCTTCCAAGAATTTGCGATGTAGAATTTTGCAGTTTTTGGTCAGCGCCATCTCTTGACCGATAATGGAACTAATGTAATTTTTGTTCATGATTTCTGAAAAAGTTTACTATTTAGAGACATCGTTTTATTTTTCCTGTAATCTTTACATAAACTTCTATCACCTAAAACAATTTATCTTTGCAAACTTCGGAGATAAGGGGGGACGGTATTATTTTTACATTTTTCATCATAAGTCAAAAACTATGCGGCCTAAAACAAAAAGAAAAATTGTTTGAGAGTGTGCAAGCAGCGCTCTTTTATATGATACCCCATATGCCCTAGTAGCCCCACTTCAAATTTTTTAAACCCCCTTTCCGCCCCTATTGCAAAAAAAATAAAAATTATTTAAATTTTTACTTTTTTGCATTCACAATCGTCGTGGGTTCGAGTCCCATCGGACCTGGTTGTGAGAGGGTCGATTTTTTCTAAATACTTCACTTTCCATTTTTCAACCATAAAAATTGCATTGTGAATGCAAAAATATAAATATTTTTATTTCTCTCTTATCAGCAAAATAGTTGTGCAAACGTCGTCTAAAATTATAACAAACTTAGGTCGAACCTTATCTTTTAACCAAAGCAGGATATGTGCGTGAGGCAAGCCGCGTTTTTGCCACTCAACACTACACATATAACACAATACTTCTCCAAAAATGTTATCTTTGGTGAGTAGATCTATCATTGATTATAGCGTCGCGAAGGTGCACGTATTCTTCAGCGCGCAGCTGCCTTTGATTAGATCGTATTTTAAACTAATCTTTCGGTTTAAATTTTTGCGTACATGTCAACAATAAACTGATTGAATAAGCAACGAAAACGTTGAAAGTATACAAATCTATTCCTTCTCACTTGCAAGTGGTTACAATAAAATTGAAGGTTCCTTTTTATTATAATTGTATGAAGCTCGCGCTCGGACGCCCCGCCTTTTTATTCCGCCTTCGGCCGCGAGACGCGTCGAGCGAAGCTTCGAACTGCTAAGCTATCGGGAGTTACACGTGTTGTTGTGAGTCTACCATAAAAGATAGACATATGCTGTCGTGGGATATTTTTTATATAATTTTAAGGAGAACATTTCCGTCATACATAATTTCTGTGTAGCTTTAACCATGAAGGTTGCACACGCGACGGAAGCTTAAAAAATGGAGTAACCCGCTCCCGCTTTCCCTACATTTCCCTTCACTGCTCTGCTCCTATTGATTGTAGCGTGATGAAAAGTACACTATAACCAGCTCAGGAGTGTGAAAAATAACTGTACCAAGTTTCGTTAAAATCCGTCGAGTAGTTTTTGTTTCTATAACGGTTATACACACAGACAGACAGACAGACAGACAGAGAGACAGACAGACAGACAAAAATTTTACTGATTGCATTTTTGGCATCAATATCGATCCCTTATCACATCCTGATAGTTATTTTGGAAATATATTTCATGTACAGAATTGACCTCTCTACAGATTTATTATAAGTATAGAAGATATGTACAATAGGCGCAAAATAACTTGGCGGCTAAGAAGTTCGCGCGGAACGCTACGCAGTAGACGAATACAGGTGTGCCCGGGGATGGTTCGCGGGCGGAAACACGGCGGGTCTCGTGTCTCACTCTGACGCGTACGGATACGTCGCTAAGTCGCTATCATAAACTTATTATACTCTAGTAATAGACGGACAGAGTTCGCTTGGTTGTGAGACCGAAAATGACATGAGCTAGTGTGTGTAATTTGTAAACGTGTGTGTGAGTTTTAGAGCTGCCCTCAAGCCCATTTTAGGTTGTCGATAACAATAATGTAAATAAAACACAAACAAGATTTAATAATTCATATGATATGAAGTATACTTCAATGGACATGGGAAAATAAAAATAAAGTTCATGTTATTTAAATTTTTACTTTTTTGCATTCACAATGCAATTTTATTATTGAAAAATGGAAAATAGATTTTATTTTCTAAATACTTAATTTTCCATTTTTCAATAATAATCAAAATCAAAATCAAAATCAAAAATCATTTATTCATTTTAGGCTGATACAGCACTTGTGAACGTCAATGAAGCTACGCTATCGGTTCGCAAAACCTACGGCGGGAGGCCTTGTAACGAGAAGAACCGGCAAGAAACTCGCCAAGGGCTATTTTTTTCTCCCTGTCATATTTCATACAGAGTCGTCAAATTGAAAAGTGACTTTGACATAATATAATATGTAAAGTCACTTTCCATCACAAATTAATCTTAAGTTTAAAAACAAAATAAAAAACCCGGTAATCATAGCAGTAAATAATTTTCAATAACTAAGAAATAGACATACAAAAGGTAGTTTCTTTAAAATACACACCAACTAAAAACGTAGCAAATAAAATAATAAATATAAATGCCGAACAAGGGTAATAAAACTTTGAATAGTTTAAGAACATAAGAGTCAATAATAAACAGTGCCATACAAGCCACGGTAAAATAAAACTAATAACAATAAAACATTAAAAATCTGCATATTTTGAGACAAGAAGCCAGGAGCAGACCCATCCCACTGGTGGCACCCGTTCACGAGCATGACGCATGAACCAGCCATCGCTTCGCTCAACCATATTTTAGGGAACGTAACGACCCGCCTCACACGACACCACCGCAGAAATGTTTACAGAGAGCATGGTCATTTCACTTTAATACGATAAGTATTTACAAAGTTATTGTAAAAATTAATTTGCTTAAAACACTATTGCCTCGGTTGTTCGCTAGCAATCGGCTTTTACCACGTTCGACGTCATCACTCCCGACCGCCCGTATACCGCACCGGCCGGTCATACTTACCTGGTCGCACAGCTGCACTGATTGAAATCTTGTTTTTTAATAGAACTAGTTGTGGAGTTTTTGGAGTCCCCTTTTCATCGCATTGCACCAAATTTTTCGATTTTTTACGAATAATTATTTTTATTCTGCGTTTTGATTGAAGTATTCGTACATAGAGGCACAATGCAGTATTTAAATACCTTGTACTTCGTGAAGACATATTGATAATTTTCTTGAATTATACAATATTGTATAAGACTATACAATATTGTATTATTTTGAAAAATTGAAAATGAAGTTGGTAGATTTAGACTCATCATGTCATATTCAATAATTTTCACTTCACTATCAATCGAGTTAGACTTGTACCGATGCTACATCCCTAACCCAACTTCTACCCTCACATCATTTTTATCCTTTGATCCTATGGGGGTAAACCAACATCTCGCCGTGTCGTGTCGGCCATATTCGCCACTTCCGATCCAGCCTGCCCACGCGACAGAGTGTTTGAGTCCAGCTCTCCTGTTCCTCATCATATCGGTCAAGTAGTAACATCTTCCAAGTGATCGCCGCGAGTTTAACTGAATTGACTATTGTGATCACGAACTTTTGGTGTGGAAAGTCAAATAAGAAGAGAGACGCGCGTCCTCTACAACCAGCACGCGAGAGCAACGTCGAACCAGGTTAGCCCCCTAAAATCTCCTTTTTTGACCGCCCAGAAGTATTGAGAAAAAATCCACCCGTCCCACACAACCAGCTCCGATAGGACTCGAACCCACGACCTTACGCTATCCGGGCGGCTGCTCTAACCACAGAGCTACGGAGTCGTTGATCGTTGTATTCGTCGTCGTCGCCGTCGTTAACGACTGCGATAGCGAAAGGTAGTGGGTTCGAGTCCCATCGGAGCTGGTTGTGAGACGCGTCGATTTTTTCTAAATACTTCATTTTCAATTTTTCAATAATAAAAACTGCATTGTGCATGCAAAAATTTAAAAATTTAAATAACTTGGTGGCCATTTTTACGAATCTTTAAAAATTCATTGTGAAGTATTTTGAAGGGCTACGGAAAAAAAATTATGACATATTTTAAGTTAAAATGTATATATTTCAAAAATAAATAAATAAAAATACCTTTCCCAAACCCATTGAACATTTAGGTACACATTAATTATTGTCCTCTGAAGAGAACAATTTTATTTAAATAATTTCACAAGGTTTCTTTGCAGTTTTGCTTGAAATATTTGCTGCACACCACAGAGTTTTAGCGAAGCTCCCAGTCTATTCTATTTATTAATTTTATCCAGTTTAACTTAATCACTGGATTTACAGGAAACCTGAAAATATTGTTATATTGGTACTGAAGTAGGTATAATTTACTATTTAAAAAATGTCGGTTAATATCAGCTTTAAATAAAACTATCAGTGTTCACAAAGACAAACAAAGTTATATTGGAAACCATCGACATGAGTATCGATAATAATATCGATAATTTTTGATCAACCTCTACGTCATATTTTCTCAAGTTCACGGATATAATATCTTTTTATCTAACACATAAAGTTTAAAAATCAGCCTTTATTTAGAAAATAGACGGTAAATAGTATGATATTAATGTGTCACTTAGTGTATTTGGGAATATATTCAACTAAAATATGAACTATGAAAATGGTAATTGTACAATCCTATTTACCTGTGAAATTAGAGTTTATTTGGTTTATTGTCGTAAGTAACATTACAACTCAACACAGAACACTACACCATTATTGATTTATATAGTTATTAGAGCCAAATCGACGCGATCGCAATAAAAATCACAAAATAATCGAGTGGACGTTTTTCATCAAGATGATAAAAGACGCTAAATAAGTCAAATCGGGTTCTGCTGTCATTTTCTTCCAACTCTTTCTCGCACATAGCTTCTGCCGTAAGGACTGGTTTGTCACTCGCACCATTGTCCGTCTATTACCCCTAGTATAAATAAGTTTATGGTCGCTATGCTGTTCCCTCGCACTTTCGAGCTGCGCGAAATGTCACTAAAGTCTGGCCGCTCGGGGAATGCCATCCTGACGTTTACTTATTTCGTTGGAGTAAAGTCCATTTTGAATGAAACGGTATATTTTCTATGGTTCCTCGACCTGTCAGGATCGCATTCTCTGAGCGGCCAGACTGTAGCAGTTAACTTCCGAGCCGCCAAGTTATTTTGCGCCTATTGTACTTAAATCATTTTATTTAATCTACTGACACATCAAATTGGCCTAATCGAAACGAAGCTGTTTGAAATCCTCACATGAATTTCTACTTTTTGACGATCTCCGTGGCCACGCGTGGCCGAGTGGTGTGCGCCAGTGCTTTCAAGGTGTCGCTATCTCTGGAGGTCCCGGGTTCGATCCCCGGTCAGGTAAATATTGTAAACGAACTTTTCAATATTTCCTCGTATTATGTGGTAATACCACGTGTTGTATTATGGAAACACAACGTGTTGTATTATGGAAACTGTAGTAACTACAGTTTGGTATTGAATCAATGAATCTGATGGTGTATAATGTTTATTAATATTTATTTATTAACTTTAAGCCGAGTGGAGTGTAGGTAATTTAATGTAAACAATCCAATTTGGGCTAGCAAGGGCTGAACGTAAAATTGTATGTAGTATGATTTTATATATGCACGCGTAGCATGACAAACCCGAGAAGAGTTTTGTCTACCTCGAAAGTCTATAATTGACAGCCGAACAATAGATTTGTCTACGATGAAATGTCATTTTTGACGTTTCGATATAGACAAAATCTTTCTCGAGTTCGTCATGCTACCCGTGCTGTTTGGAAATGAACTTACAGTGCCACAATCCTTTCTGTTCCGGTGGCCAAAATGTGAAACTAACGTGTTTTTTTTAAATGTAATTTTGCTGTCAAGTTGACTTCCAACCATAGCGCTGCTGGCGGCTGAAGGTCTTAAAAGTCAGGGTCGGGTAAATTGCTACAAAAAAAAGAAAAACGTACATAGCGCCGCTGTCACCGGAACAGAAAAGATTATGGCACTGTATGGTGGGTTAACATTCGGTTCGTTCGATTGTACATAACTTTGTCTTATCGTTATTCGGTCAGTGATTAATTTGAAATATATCGTAAATAAATAAATAAAGGACATTTTTCATTTTTGGCTAGCACATTGTACACTATTCGTACTAATAGTAAAAAATATAGTAAAGTCAAATAAAATATTAAAATTTTCATTGTCTTTCTGGATAAATGGTACAAAAATAAACTTTAAAATAAAAATTCTTTGCCATCCATGGTCACACTGGCAACCATATTTAAATCACGTTCGGAAACTTTGATGTTTCTGTACGAAAAACGATGACATTGACGACTGATGATAATCTATCAATGTGAACCTTTTTTTTAATGTGTGTGACACTTTACCGCCATATTGAATCGGGGTTGCATAATTATTAAGATTAGATAATGCTTTTGTACCATCAAACGCGTTAGCTTATTGCGATATAATTAGATTTCAGTTATTATATTTATCTTTTGCTTGCCTATGGTATAGTGTACAAAGTCCTAGCCGAGGCTCCATACAAAACTGAAAAATCTCCTTTACTCAATACATTGTGTTGTGACATCGTCAAAATAGGTACTGTTACCGAAATAATTTATTATGAATTTATTTTATTAAATAAAATACAGTATATTATAAGAAATATGATTTGAAATTTAAAAACTTATAAACTAAATACGAAATTATATTTTGAAATTTATATGTACTTACCTATCATTCCATTTTTATTTCGCTTGTTGTTAGGTGTGCAATAATGTGTAATGAAATGAATGTTTGTTGTACAGTGCGTTTTTTTGTAATAAAATACACTATGAATTATGGAAGCAATGTCTTTAATTTCTCATTCCTAGGGGGCTACCGCGTAACTTTATGGATATGAACTTACGTTGTTTTGGAACTTTCAATCAATTTTATAAAAAAAACTACCTTCTATCCAGTTCCCTGTTTAGTGACGTCGGGTAACAAAAGCTAGCTAGCAACGTTCAACAAAAATCGATCAAAATAAGAAATTCAAATGACAGCTGAAGTCCATGTCCATCATCATTATTTCTTAGGTAGACCCCCAGTTATTAAGATCAAACTTTTATTAATTAATTCATGCGAAGAAACTATTAGATTAGTCTAAAACATTCTAAAATTGGTTAAAAGCGGATATAACAAAAAGATCTCCTTTTTTAGAAAACAAAAAAGTAGCACTTCCTACTTGTTAGATTAGACTGAATGATGATGTTTACGTTCGCTTTTCCTGTTTTAAAACTGGCCGTGTAAATAAACATGGCGAAACGTCAAAATCAGTTGTCAATCGCATGCCGTCGCGCGTTGTTGTGTGCCGGTTGAATTAACTATGGTTAAATTCCCGGTGAGAAAATGCTTTCACGCGACGAAAATATGTGTAATTTTAGTGTTAGTTATATTTATTATAGCCTTGTTTGAGAAATGGAAGGGTGGAAAGCGAAACGCTCAGGCGGAATACACCGATCCTTTGGAAGCGGTTTACGAGAGAGAAATTTTGGAAGACGAGGCTCGTATTATACCAGGTCTTGGTGAATCAGGAGTAGCTGCCCACCTGATGGGTGAAGATAAAATACTCGGTGAAGAATCTGAGAAAAAGTTAGCGATTAACGTATATTTGAGCGAGCGAATCGCTTATAACAGAACTTTAAAAGGTACGTATGTACATAAATTAACTTTCCGCTCACGAACTTTATTCCTTTTTATGGATAGGTATCCCTTTTATGACCTCATATACCTACTTAGGTAACTTTACCGTTATGTATAGTTTAAAGAAGCTTAGAATAAGTAACAACTAACTAACAAATTATTGACTTTTAAATTTGTTTGTATTCGCAAATTTACGTTTCGTTTCACATTCTCATACATTGAAATTAAAAATGGTTTCGTAGTTCTTATCATTTTCCCATTAACTACTGGTGAAGAGGTCATTGAGTTTTATTTCAAATTATTAATGAGAATTGTGATATTTATTCATTTATTTCTCATACTTTGATTGCAAGTGCAAGTTTTATTCATAGTTTCATTCATGAAAAGTTAATAAGTTATTATAGAATAAGTCCACATACATACTAATAATGCTAGAGTATAGCAATAAAATGTACTTGTCCGAGAAAATTTCTGTATGTGCATATTACAATATCAATTTATTATGTTTGTTTCTGTAAGAGCAATCATAATATTTATGAAACTTCTTTAATACACTTATTGATAATACCTGAACAGAGATGTTTATAATAATCGGATCTCACGAATCTCGTATGTACTCCAATGATCCACTTATGATTCATCTGTTTATCTATACTAATTACTAATGCAGGTATGTAATAAATAAACGCAAAAACTACTGGATCAATTTCAAAAATTCTTTCACTTTTAGAATGCTACATTATCCCTAATTAACATAGGCTATAGAATATTTTGAAAAAGTTAGGGATCCCTATGAAAACTTCGATAATGTAACTCAAGGTGTAAAAAAAGATACCAAAAAAAATTCTTATACCGCGTACACTGTTGAAACTATTGACAATAGAGCAAAGTAAAGTACTACAGTTTTATAGAGGACATCGACATCTACAAAAAAGTCCTAAATACTATACTTACGTCTAACTATTACAGTTATGTCACAATAACTATTTTGCATGTTAAAATAGTAGTAACTAATAGTAACGCCGGTACAAACTAAGCATGGCTTGGTATTAATCCTTATCCAAATAAATCATTTCATATTCAAGACTGTTTTAATACCTGTAGATTACTCTTTGAGTTGATGAAATTGGAAATCCATTCTAAAGATAATATTACGGATTTTGTTCTGTTTCAATCTTTTTGCTTGCGACAGACAGAGGATACCGATAATAACAAAAGTAAATGTAATCACATTTATTAAATTTGGGATCCTATGGGACAGGATCTTCGGGGAATGGGATACTCTGGGAATAGCCCCCCCCCTTCCTACGCAGTGAATGCTACCGTCATTGAATGTTTTGACTTTTTTATATTTATCCCAAAATGTTTAAAAAATAAATGTCCACCCGTGCGAAGCTGAGGCAAACTGCTAGTATGTAATAATTTAGTATATAAGTAGCACCATCATCACTAGCTATTTTAACATGTTCCCTGTCCATGACTCCATCAAGAGTCACATGTTTTTAATCTATACTTCCATGACTTCATTTGGAGTCATCATACCCATTCAGAATTTTTGGTGTTTTGTCAATTGACGTGTGATGAGAGCAAGGTATGTTGTGTTCCATGGATGAGAGATTATTTTGACACTAGGGATGTGTTACTAGGTGAGTAGCACTGTAAAATTTATAAAAAAGATTTGAATTGTCTAGTATTCTGTTTATTTCAATGTCACTTACTATTTTGTTACGGCTCTATCAGTTGCCAATTGCCAATAGCCAGATCTGCACTAAGTGATCCATCTTTGATAGGCGATCCGCGATGCGGGGCCGTGGATCATGGATCATGCATTGAATTTGTTAATTTAGATCCATACCAACCGCTCCATACTTACTGCGCGCGATTATTTGTTGTTTGGTGTGGCTCCAGCTAATGCTCATCTGCAATCCTTGCAAAGACACAATAGATTTTCCATTGTTCTCCGGCCCTATTCGGCCGGTCAGGCATCAATAATAAATGTTTTCCACATACATAATCTGCGCTTTCACTGCAGGTTATTGGTGGCTAAGAGAATTCTTCTTAATCTTGCTCTTGCTGACATGCCTCTGCACTCATGTCCCATTACTTTCGCAAACTCTTCGCTGTCCAGAGGGAAATAATCTTTGATAAGGAAATAAATATTAATTAAATATCATAAATGCTTCTTCTGATTGTTTGATGTTGTATGTTTTAAAGACTGCCTAAACTGATATGTTTCCGTGGCCGGGCCGTGACAGAGACGTGGCCGTGGCACCCGTGTCCCGTCAGGGCCGTGGCAGGGACGTGGCCGTGGCTCCCGTGTCCGTATCATAATATCGCTTCAGTTGAGTGTGGTAAAACAATATTAAATACGTCATCCCTTTGTTAAACATCTCGTCATTCATGCATTTTAAGAAAAATATTACTAACTAGATAAATAAAATATTCGCACACCGATATTTTTTTAGCGCCCTCCTGACGAATTACGTCCCGGTCACGGTCACATCTCAGCACGTCACGGGCGTCGGCGTTCGGTGCGGGCACTGAAGGCGATACTCGGAAAAATTGTGCTGAAGCGAGATAGCAATGAGAAAACGACCCGCGCGGGAGCGAGACCGATTTTGCAGATTAGGCAAAAAAAACACAAAATCATTTCGTATTAAAAAACTATAGCGATTTTAAAAAAATGCTTCTACACGATCCTAAATATTATTCGTGTCCACTAATTAAACCAATTTCCAATAGTATTTGCAACCCCGTTTAAGAATAATCTTGAATTTTCGTATTTTTAACCGACTTCAAAAAAAGGCGGAGGTTCTCAGTTCGGTTGAATTTTTTTTTTTTTTTTTTTTTTTTTTTATGTTTGTTACCTCATAACTTTGTCAATTATAAACCGATTTTAGAAATTCTTTTTTGGTTTGAAAGCATATACTTACAAATTGGTCCCATTGTTATACGGTCAGGATCTGATGATGGCATCTTGGAGAAATCAAGGGAACTCTTCAAATATTATAGGCACACCTATAGCGATTTTGGTATTTTCTTAAGTAACTCGTGCATTTGCTTTCGGTAAGCACCATTTGGTGAAGAGTAACTGATGATGAAGACCACATATGGCCAGCGAAAACATTAATTAAATACTAAATATGTTACGGGCGCAATACGATTCCTATAAGGTTCATAAGTAATTTTCAAGTATTTGCGACTGGTAGTCATCATCTCACGATGATGAGCTGGTGATGGAAGGTACAACTCCTCAATAGTTAGGAGTTGGAGGATAATTCTTTAAATATCGTTGATACGTAAATATTTGTAGTTGTTACCTTTCAGGTTATTTAGTTAAGCTGATGATGGAAGGTAAAACTCTTTAACGCTTAGGAGTTAAAGTATGTTTTTAAGTACTACAAGCGCCAATAGAACTTTAGGTTGTATTCTTTCAAGTAATTTAGGTTAGCTGATGGTGGAAGGAAACTGCATAACAGTTAAGAGTTGGAGGGTGGTGCTTGTCTCAGTTCTAATTTAGATATGGGCTATAGTCGTTGCACATTGAGCTACCCTTGCTCATTATGCGGTTTCTTATAGTAGATTTCTTACACTAAAAAAGGAAAAATAAACAAAATTTTTCAAAAAAAATTAAACCGCCTTCAAAACAAAACTGCAAACAAAAACTCATTTCCCAAAAACACGTAAAAGTGAAAAATAAATTGAATCATTCAATTCAAAGTTCGAAAGTGCGGGACTTTTTCTAATTAATCTTGAACTTACTGATCTGATTGAAGTCGGTGTCAAGCCGAAAGTAACAAGAACGAATACTTAAAATTCAATTTCATTTCATTTCAAAATAGTGAAACAATAATAAACAATATCTCATGCGCAGAGTGGTGTAAATTGTAACCTATCAAATACATATTAATATTAATATCTATTTGGCATGACACCGACTTCAATCAGATCAGTAAGTTCAAGATTAATTAGAAAAAGTCCCGCACTTTCGAACTTTGAATTGAATGATTCAATTTATTTTTCACTTTTACGTGTTTTTGGGAAATGAGTTTTTGTTTGCAGTTTTGTTTTGAAGGCGGTTTAATTTTTTTTGAAAAATTTTTTTAGAGGTCTTTTCGAAAATAAAAAGTGTCGAGGCAAAATCATAAAATCGTGTTTTTGAAACTATACGAATCTAGATAAAGGTATGAAGAAATATATATCTTTTTATCAGATTTCTAACATCTTTAACCGTCCTACAGTATTAAATCAAAAAGTCAAATTTTTTCCGAGTAGCGCCTGAAGTTCCGCCGCCGCCGGGCCGTGTCCGGGCACTGAAGCTCCGCCGCTAGTGATTGGCGGATAGCCTCCTCACGGATCACGGCCCGGCCACGGCCCTGATATGTGTAGGCAGTCCTTTAAACTATAGCTTTTCTCACATAGTCCTGTTCCTGTGGAAAACCAAATTTTGTCAATATATCTTTTGCAATTTGCATAATACTACAATTGTAGAGTTACAATCAAACTCCCCCGTTTATAATATTACTAGCTTTCCGCCCGCCGTTTCGCCCGCGTGGACTAAACGACGTTATCCGGCGGGAATGTGATATTTTTTCGGGATAAAAAGTTGCCTATGTTCCTCTCCAGGCTACAAAGTATCTGTGTCCCAAATTTCAGCCAAATCCGCTCAGCCGTTTTGGCGTGATTGAGCAACAAACATCCAAACATCAAAACATTTCACGTTTAATTTTATAATATTACTAGCGGCCGCCCGCGGCTTCACCCGCGTGGTTCTCGTTCCCGTAGGAATATCGCGATAAAAAGTAGCCTAAGTTATTCCTTATTACATCAGCTACCTGCCAGTGAAAGTCCCGTCAAAATCGGTCCAGCTGTTTCAGAGATTAGCCGGAACAAACAGACAGACAGACAGACAAAAATTGAAAAAAAATATATTTTGGTACCTATATGTACGGTATATATAATCATAAGCATGTAGTAAAAAGCGGTTATTTTAATATTACAAACAGACACTCCAATTTTATTTATTTGTAAAGATTAGGATAGCTTTACTTTTTGTTCAATGTAGCATGGGTCCTATGACAGCTCATTCGGGCAAAGCGATAAGTGCTATGCTATTGGAAAAAAAGTCAACAAAATCAGCATTAGCCATTTTTTTGTGCAGCTTATACTAGAAAATTAGACCGTATTCCTTGTTCAGAAACAACTTTTTGCTTTTTGCTTCCTATGAGCTCTCATAGGACCCATTGTACATCAAACAAAGTATAATAACATTAGGTTACTTATTTTTCTCTAATGCTAAATTGTTTGCACTTCACTGCATACAAATAAGCTTTGTATTACAGTCACGTGTGCACATTTATTGGTAAAAACTGTGATTGTGGAAATGTTTGTAAACACATCGAAAGTTTGTTTTTTAATCGTCCATTGCTTGCTGTTATTAACACTTTTACGATTTTGCAAAGTTGTATAAAAAGTTTGTTTTGTATCAACAATTGTATTATTGATGAGAGGTATAACCTTCCATACAATATTTTCTATACTTCTATACTAATATTAGAAAGAGGAAAGATTTGAATGTTTGTTTGTTTGTTTGCATCGAATAGGCTCCGAAACTACTGAACCGATTTCGAAAATTCTTTGACCATTAGAAAGCTACATTCTTCCCGAGTGACATAGGCATAGGCTATATTTTATCCCGATATTCTCACAGGAACGGGTACCACGCGAGTAAAACCGCGAGGATCCGCTAGTTAATATATATAATCATACTTCCAATAACCAATATCAAATCATAAAATAATCAAAATAAGGGAAACCTTGCGTTTAATGACAGTTTGTTTTCGCTATCGTTTTTAAGCAAAAGATCTCAGTTTCAAGATAGAAGCAAATGTTTGTATTAAGTTACAGTAATAAAGTTCTCGGCCTGCGATCGTTGAGGTTAAGCTACTTTTACAATGGTCGGTCACGGGATGGGTGACCAAAAAAATTTCATCTCGAGCTCCTCTGTGCTTCGGATGGCACGTTATTGCGTTGGTCCCGGCTGCATTTGCAGTCGTTAATACCCACCAAACCGTATTGGACCCGCGTCGTTCCCCTTTTTCCTTATCCATCCATAAGGAAGGCCAGTGTACCAGCAGTGGGGACATTTAATAGCTGATGATGAATCAAGTTCGTAATCCGAATCGGAAACGATTTGAAGTTTAAATCCGATTTTATAAGAAACACCCGAATGATTTAATTAATTCTGAAGGTTTTTTATGACACATTTCTATCTAGTTAAGTATGGCTATTGTTGAGGATAGGGCACGAACCACTTATGGCCAGAATTAATAATCAATCCACAGATAGGGATAGGCATGATCCAGATTAGTTGCTTGGCTATGCAATGTTAGATATTAACATAGAATTAACGACAGTTGCCTGGGTGTTGCTATTGCTAGGTGTTGCCTAGCAACTGATTTGGGTCATGCCTATCCCTATCTGTGGATAGATTATTAATTGTGACCGTAAAACACGATTTTCCTGTATAGAAGTTTACTGTCAACTGCCTTAACTATTTACATTTTTCTTATAATAAGATGTCACTGATATAGATTTTGAAGGTAGACCAAAGAGAAATCCAAAGAGGCTGTATCGTTTCTGGTCGGTAACAGCTATTAATATCATATTTAGTTATGTGTTTTATTGTACACACACACATTTAACCACTTTGGAAGTCTCTATCTTTCAAAAGATAGACTTTGATAAAAAATGGTTTGAGAAACCTCATTTTTAAAGACCTATATCTATAGATTTAGTTTTAATCCCATGTATGGAGAGCCCACTTAATTTTTTTTTCATTTTTGTATTAAAATCTTAAAGCGGTTTACAGAATACATCTATCTACCAAGTTTCAACTGTGTAGTTTTTATAGTTTTGGAATAAAGTGGCTGTGACATACGGACGGACGGACAGACAGACAGACAGACAGATATGACGAATCTATAATGCTAATATTACACGGTTCAACTAAATTGATTCACTTTTGTTGAAAGGCGCAGAAATACAGGCGCACATTGTCATTGAATAATTCACGTTTACGTTTACATTGTTTAATTTTGTTGCTTCATCCAAATTGAAAGGCAAAAGTGAACCGTGTATTACGGCATAAAGGTCATAGCCCACTTATACCGCACCGCTCCAACACCGCTCCTGCCCAACACCGCCCTAAACGAAGGCGACAGCTAGCAGGTACCCTGCAGTCCACGCGGCGACAGCTAGCAGACTCCCAGCTGTCCACGCGTCGACTGCTATTCCCTCTATAGGTGCGCGGCGGCGACGGCGCGGCGACCGCTAGCAGTCAGCGCGCGGACCGCGCGGCGTCAGCAAGGCGTCAACTACCGAGCAGTCTGACGGCGGTAAGCTCGCGGACCGCGCGCTGTCCGCTATTTTATATTGTCTGTAAAATGCATCGACAGTGAACGATATGAAGTCCATATTTGGCTGTTCATACTTTGGTTGGGTGGGAGCGGTGCGGTCTAAATGGGCTATGACCTTTAGGGTTCCGTTTTGTGCCAATTGACTACGGAACCCTAAAACATCGTCGTAACATCACTAACATCTATCTTCTATACTTATAATAAATCTGTAGAGAGGTCAATTCTGTACATGAAATATATTTCCAAAATAACTATCAGGATGTGATAAGGGATCGATATTGATGCCAAAAATGCAATCAGTAAAATTTTTGTCTGTCTGTCTGTCTCTCTGTCTGTCTGTCTGTCTGTCTGTGTGTATAACCGTTATAGAAACAAAAACTACTCGACGGATTTTAACGAAACTTGGTACAGTTATTTTTCACACTCCTGAGCTGGTTATAGTGTACTTTTCATCACGCTACAATCAATAGGAGCAGAGCAGTGAAGGGAAATGTTGGGAAAGCGGGAGCGGGTTACTCCATTTTTTAAGCTTCCGTCGCGTGTGCAACCTTCATGGTTAAAGCTACACAGAAATCATGTATGACGGAAATGTTCTCCTTAAAATTATATAAAAAATATCCCACGACAGCATATGTCTATCTTTTATGGTAGACTCACAACAACACGTGTAACTCCCGATAGCTTAGCAGTTCGAAGCTTCGCTCGACGCGTCTCGCGGCCGAAGGTATAAAAAGGCGGGGCGTCCGAGCGCGAGCTTCATACAATTATAATAAAAAGGAACCTTCAATTTTATTGTTACCACTTGCAAGTGAGAAGGAATAGATTTGTATACTTTCAACGTTTTCGTTGCTTATTCAATCAGTTTATTGTTGACATGTACGCAAAAATTTAAACCTAAAGATTAGTTTAAAATACGATCTAATCAAAGGCAGCTGCGCGCTGAAGATACGTGCACCTTCGCGACGCCATAATCAATGATAGATCTACTTACCAAAGATAACATTTTTGGAGAAGTATTGTGTTATATCTATAGTGTTGAGTGGCAAAAACGCGGCTTGCCTCACGCACATATCCTGCTTTGGTTAAAAGATAAGGTTCGACCTAAGTTTGTTATAATTTTAGACGACGTTTGCACAACTATTTTGCTGATAAGAGAGAAATAAAAATATTTATATTTTTGCATTCACAATGCAATTTTTATGGTTGAAAAATGGAAAGTGAAGTATTTAGAAAAGTCGACCCTCTCACAACCAGCTATGGAATTGCGTAAAGTCAATCGTATATATTTGACAGTTCATATTGTATCATAATAAATGTCATTCCATACAAATTGCAGCCGATTAAATACGATATGAACTGTCAAATTAATACGATTACCTTACGCAATTGCCCCCCAGGTCCGATGGGACTCGAACCCACGACGATTGTGAATGCAAAAAAGTAAAAATTTAAATAATTTATATTTTTTTTGCAATAGGGGCGGAAAGGGGGTTTAAAAAATTTGAAGTGTGGCTACTAGGGCATATGGGGTATCATATAAAAGAGCGCTGCTTGCACACTCTCAAACAATTTTTCTTTTTGTTTTAGGCCGCATAGTTTTTGACTTATGATGAAAAATGTAAAAATAATACCGTCCCCCCTTATCTCCGAAGTTTGCAAAGATAAATTGTTTTAGGTGATAGAAGTTTATGTAAAGATTACGGGAAAAATAAAACGATGTCTCTAAATAGTAAACTTTTTCAGAAATCATCAACAAAAATTACATTAGTTTCATTATCGGTCAAGAGATGGCGCTGACCAAAAACTGCAAAATTCTACATCGCAAATTCTTGGAAGAATATATTATGCCTCGCCGATGAAAACATTTTTACGTTTTATTTACAACCAAAATATCCTCCTTCCTACCTACTCGCAGGTTGCTTTGTTTGGGTGAAGCATAGTTGTAGTTTTTTCTATTTATTTATGATGGTACGGTACGGAACCCTCGGTGCGCGAGTCCGACTTGCTCTTGACCGGTTTTTTACTGTCCTACGTTTGATATAATAGGTCTTTACCTATGAAATTGCCGTTTTGTATGGAGATTTCTGTAATTATTTTTTTTCCATACTAACGTTTTTGTTATTATTTAACGACTAATATTATGTAAATTTACAAAATTTTACACACGTATTTATGGACATTTTAACTACTAAATGACACATTCGTTAAGAGAAAAAATTTTTTTTTCACTAAGTTACAACTAATAAAGTACGAAATTCTGGAAACAAAAATAGTCGTAACTTTCGGAATAAGTTTTTTCTATGTAAATAATCAAATATCGTGGTTATTAAATTATCAAAAGTTGCTCGATACGGTCTTAATGTAACGCAATATTAAAGAAATTATATATTTCTAATATTATAAAAGTTGTTAAGTTATATGTACAAAAGAAAAAAACGGCAATTTCATATGTAAAGACCTATTATTATAGTACAAAAATTTCTAAATTGGCCGTAGCGAATTTGGATGCAGTATGAAAAATTCGTTTTAGCTACATAAACAATTGACTTTTGTTACTTTTTTACGTAATACTTATGATAATCCTTTGTATGACTGAAAGAAATCCTACTAATATTATAAATGTGAAAGCTTAGATGTTTGCTACTCAATCACGCCAAAACGGCTGAACGGATTTGGCTGTTTGGGATACAGATACTTTTGTAGCTTGGAGAGGAACATAGGCTTTTTATCCCTGAAAAATATCACATTCCCGCGGAATAACGTCGTGTAGTCCACGCAGGCGAAGCCGCGGGCGGAAAGCTAGTAAATAATATAACATAAGTAATATCACCACTTAACATCAGGTGTGATGAAGGCTAAGTGCTACCCCGATGTGAATTTAAAAAAATTATTCTAATAACTAAATCCGTTTCAGATTTCCGCAACCCCGCCTGCAAGCGGGTGGTATACGACGCCGAGTTGCCCTCCGCCTCAGTGGTGCTGATATTCCACAATGAGCCTTACTCCGTGGTAGTAAGGACTATTTGGAGCGTTGTGAACTCAGCGCGCCGCAACCAGCCTTGGTATAAGCAGGCGAACTTTGTTGAAAGAGATACTGGGCGGATGATGACTCTTGGTAAGTTAATATTATTGTACCTACACATTGTTTGACAAATAAGTTTTTAGTAAAAATTTTATTTTTATGACAAGCTTTTTGCTGACTGTACTTTAATATCAGATGATATACATGTACCCCCACTGAGAAATGAACCCTTAACCTCTGGGTCTAATACCGGTGGCTTATACCACTAGACCACAGAGGCGGTGTTCTGTGGTATACATTAACAATTAATGTTTTTTTAACAAAACCTACCTCTTCCAGGTTACCCCGGCCAAGACCCGTCTTCCCCCTTCGTTTACCTGAAGGAAATCATCTTAGTGGATGACAACTCCACACTACCAGAACTGAAAGGCAAACTCAGTCACTATGTGCGCACGAGACTGCCGCCTGATCTTATAAGGATACTCCGATTGCCGGACCGGTAAGTTGTAGATTAAATAAAAATACTTATTTAAAAATATTTTTAATTGTAGGGCTTTTTACCGGCTTCTATAACCTTCAGCCGAGAGGAAGGTGTAATATTTTATAATTGAACGAAGAAAAGAGGTCAACTAAAGGACTTAGCCCACTCATACCGCACCGCTCGCACCCAACCAATGTATGAGCAGTCAAATATGGACTTAATGTCGTGCGCTGTAGGTGCACTTTAGCTTGCGGCAGGCTCGCTTACCGCGCGCTGTCTGCTATTGTATATTGCTACTGCAAAGTGCATCTACAGTGAACTATATTAAGTTCATATTTGGCTGCTCATACATTGGTTGGGTGGGAGCGGTGCGGTATAAGTGGGCTATGACTTTATTCCTTGTGCTAAAACCTTTTTTGAAAATGCTTAGATTAAGAGTGTGTTTAGATTTCTGGAAATCTGTATTGTAACTCCAGATACACTATTGTGTTGATATTGAGGAACTCGAAAAGTTAGGGAAGGATCTAGAAAAATAGTCATCCCCTCTCAAATCTTTTATTTTATTGGTGTGATAGACGCTTTATTTTTAGTTATTTTTTACGTTTTTGTTTACCATTTAGACATAATGCTGTCAAATTCTAACAGATTTAACTTTTAAAGTAAGCTTATCTTGAGTATTAATAAAGATGGTACGCAAATGCAATCAAACAAACACACTCAATGAACTTAAGTGGTAAACACTGAAACATGGAGACAATAGTAGCACCTCTGATCTCAGATGCAGCAGTGTGGATTTAAAACTAGCCTTAGAGCAGGAAAAACAAAAAGCAACCGTCAAAAACAATTCGGACTAACTTCCGGACATCGACATCGCTATCTAAATTCTATCGTGTATATGTATATTATAAAATGTAGTTAATAGGGTTGATCACGAGATGATAAAGCCGCAAATAAGACCAGCCACGAACCACGGATGGTATAGTTATAATTTATTACATACGTGTCTGTTCGCCAAAAGTTGATAATGATTATGATACGTCTCCAAACAACGTTACTGTCGCTAAATTATCGCAAACTGTATGACGGTCGTCGCTTAGCTCTCGCTTTCGCTGTTTTTCGTGGTAAAAGGCACGCAGTTGTTGTCAACCGCGGTCCGAACGGGCGAGCCATTTTGAAACTTGGACCTCATCAACTGTCGGCGAACAGGCTTTAGTCACATCGTAACTGATCGACTGATCTCAGGCTAGGATTGACCCAAGCCAGGATGGCGGGCAGTCGAGCCTCCACAGCAGACGTCATTATCTTCCTCGACGCCCACTGCGAAGGGAGCGAGGACTGGCTCAGACCTCTCCTGCAAAGGATCAAAGACAAAAGAGATGCAGTGGTGACCCCAATCATTGATATGGTGGAACATAACAATATGGAGTACAATCCAGGAGCTATCATCAACTTTGAGGTTTTGAAACAACCTTTTATAGTTGGCACACATCTGGTAACGCTGAACAGTGCTTTCCAATATTGCCTCCTTATTCACAAACCGTCGGAATCGTTTCCGACAGAGGAATGTATACATTGTCACTGCCAGTACAAACAGTCGAAGACAAAGCACAGAATTCGAATCCGATTCTTTTTCCGAACAGTTGTGAATCATGGGGTAGGCTATCCTTTTCTGTCGCTCCGAACCGTCTTTTACTAGAGCGAGAAATATGCAGGAAGGTTTGAACATGTGGCGGAATTGGCGGCTCACTCGCGTACCTACTCTCTTTCTCGCTCGAACCAATGACAGTTCTGAGCAAAAGAAAAAGAGAGCAGTATAAGAAAAACCTGTTCTGTGCTGCCAAATGTAGTGCAACCTTTTAGAGTTTGGGTTTATCTTGTATTTTACGTGTTTTCGGGTGCTAGATGTAATTCTTGGACTATCGACCATTGTATATATCATTTTGGTGTATTTAGTTTGAGTTAGTATTAATTGTAGCTTAAATCATTTGAGACCATCTTACTGATTAAGATTTGAGAGTGGTTGAGAGTAATCATTATTTCATAAATATATTCGTCAGCATTCCTTTCGCATTTGACTAGTTTTCGCAGTCTAAGCTTGTTAGAGTTCTAAAATCTCTATATTCAAACGATAAAAAAGATCTATGAATATGATTTTGATATCATGCGCATACGATATTAAAAGACCAGAAGTATCAGATCAAACGTCCCATTCGATCTGTCTAATGAAGATTTTGAATAGGTCATTTCGAATACATCAAATAAATAGGTGTAAGCTAGGCATGTGTCACTCTTACTTACCTGTTACAGTCCAATCTACGTTATGACTAGGTCGATTTATTGTGTGCCCTTAGCTCGTTACCTTAAAGCTACGCTCACTTTGAACGCGTATTCGTACGAATTTTACTCGTGCAAACTCGCACGAATCCAACTCTTACAAGTACTACGGGTGCGCGCAGACTGGGTGCGAGTTAGTCGTACGTAAAGTATGTTCGCCGAGAGTTGATACGTGATATTATGATACGTCTCCGAACAGCGTTACTGTCGCCATATTATCCTACACTGTATGGCGGCCGTCGCTTTTCTCTCGCTTCGCCGTGTTTCGTGGTAAGAGGCACGCAGTTGTTGTCAACCGCGGCCCGAAGGGTTGAGCGGACACGGTTGCCATTTTCTCTTTTTAAATAATAAGCGGGTTGCAAATTAGTACTGAGTTAAGGAACCCAGACTTTTCAACTCTCGGCGAACAGAGTATAGTGCGTCAATTCGTACGACCTCGTTCGTACGTTTACGTATTTGCATCCAAAGTGAGCGTAGCTCATGGCATCTTTTCTCTAGCGTGGGGCTGACTCGCGCAAGGCTCGCAGGCGCGCGATACGCTGTCGGAGACGTTCTGGTGTTCCTCGACTCTCACTGTGAGGGCCAGGAGGATTGGCTGAGGCCGATACTGCAAAGGGTGAAGGATTCCCCCCATGCTGTCGTGGTGCCGATCATTGATGTCATAGACGCCTCTACTTTCTACTACAGTGTCCAGGATCCAGCCATTTTTCAGGTGCTGTTTGGTTCGGCGCGTGTTGACGTTTAGGTTAAAGGACTTGGCGCTTTGAAGGTCTTCGCATATACAGCGTGTTCTTTTTTAAATCCCACAACTCTTAAGGTTTTATCCTTTTTTTCGGAAAGAAGATAAAAATCCAATGAACAACGAGTTCTTTTTGGCTTTCCCAAACAAAGCGTTTCGTTGACTAACAAAGGTTTGATTGGAATAGCCAAAATCAATTTCCGACCTATGTGCCTTGGATTTCGATTGTTTCTTGATTACAGAATTTTATTATAAGCTTAAGAGTTATGGGAATTAGACAGGAATACATTGTACACTGACAGCCGACTCAGACTCCTTGAAAACTGATCAACGTGTCTGTCAAGCCCAGAGGGCCTAATCTGAAACGCAAAATCCGAAACATTTATACCCGTCCCGCTCACTTTCCAGTCATGAATGACAGAATTGAATGAAAGGGGCGGCGCTAACGAAGTTGCAGATTTTGCGTTTCCAGAGGGCCTACTCTGAAACGGAAAACCCGAAACTTCGTTATACCCGTCTCTCCCACTCTCCACTCATGACAGAATAGTGTGAAAGAGGCGGGGCCAACCAAAGTTTCGAGTCTTCAGAAATTGCAGTCGTTCTGTCGATGTGTTTGCAAAGACCGTTTTTATACACTGTAAAAGATTTCTGCAGATTAAGAATTTGAATAACGCTGTTTTTCTCTATAAGTACCAAACAATAATAAGAATATTCGACTTTATTATTTATGAAACTGTAACAGAAAATCTTTTACAGTGAAAATATGTGCTAAGTTTTTAAGTATGCGTTCGCGGCAGTAAAAAAGTCCTATAAAATAGAACACAAAGACTCATGGCATTTTGTGAAAGAATGTAGATAACTGTTACTCAAATACTTACTAAAAGATAAGTTAGAATTCTGTGTTAAATGTTGTAAATGTGTGTATTAACTAAATGATTTTTTGTTATTAATTTAGTTAGTTCAAGGAAAACAATCTAACTTTTTTTACAAAACGCCATATCCTTCAATCGCTTTTATTTGTCGTTCACTCGGTCTTTCCTTAGTTTTCATTCACTAGTTGTTTGTTGTTCACAATTTGTTATGATCACCCTTTACTGTTTTGTTAGTGTCACTTTCAAGTTTAAGATGAAGAGAATACATATTATTTTATTCACCATACAATTTTACTTGATTAGAAGCAGTTGGCAGTTACTTTTCTATTAATTATGTAGGAAATATGATCAGGAAGGCTACCGTGTAACTTTATTCATACGTTTTTTGGAACTTTAAAGTCAATTTTATATAAAAAAATAGTGACGTCGGGCATAAAAATAGTTAGCTAGCAACGTTCAATAGAACAAAGCGGCAAAAATCTATCAAAATAAGGAATTCAAATGACAGATGAAGCCCATGTCCATATCCATATTTTTTTGCCGCTAGCCTCCCTGATCAATGTTCTTACTGAATTTTTGGTGTGTATTCTCTCTATATCACTCAACATTTCTTCGTTGTGTTGTTGGTTACTACTTGGCAAATATTATGGTTTCTAAAGTAAATAAGGTAAAGTCGAGAGCACGTTTAGTTTTAAACTAAGACATAAGGTATTTAAGGTAATTATCTAGGACATAAGGTCACTTTATTCAAGCTTGTTTAACTTACTGTGTTCTTGATTGTACCAATTCTTTTTTCTATAGTTTAAATTGGTTTCTTATTTACTGTTTACTGTATTTTTGTGTTGTTTTTGTTTATTGTCCTGTGTTTTCGGTGTGTTTTGTGTTTATGTGATGTTGTTCTGTGCTTTTGTTTATAGCTCTATGTTTGTTAAGTTTTCTTCTGCTTTCTCTGTGTTTGGGAAAATTACTTACTTACTTTTTTTATTAAGGCAATCGTACAACATAATTAATGCTTATTTTATTATTGTAAGTAAGATACTTCGATATCGATAGTCATCCTAGGGTTTAACGTTATTAGTTACGCAACAAATATGAAACAAATTCAACTAAACGTCAAAACAAACTTCAATCAAAACATAGTTCAGGACATCGACATCGGTCGTTAATAAAAAACAATAAAGTAAACGTAATATTTATCCACATAAACTTTTAAGTTAAGAGCTCTAAAGTCGTTCTTTTTTTAACTTTTCTAGCCATCTCTCTGCATTTTCTAACTGAATATGCGTTTTAGGCAGGGCTACACTTTGGATCACCTGCAACTGAGCGGCGAATGACGTCACTAAAACTTTAGATGTGTTACTATAACGACAAAAACGGAACCTAGATTAGGAATGGTAATATTTTTTTACCATTATATTTAACATTATTATATATAACATAGTTGCGAACCGGACGACGTTCCGTGGGCAGGCCCCCTACAAGGTGGACCGACGATCTGGTCAAGGTCGCGGGAAGCCGCTGGATGCGGGCAGCGCAGGACCGATCGTTGTGGAGATCCTTGGGGGAGGCCTATGCCCAGCAGTGGGCGTCGTACGGCTGAAATGATGATGATGAATATTTTTTTAGCCTTTATCCGTTATTTGACTGACTCCGTATATGGTTGTAGGCAGGGCCTCATCCTCGCACGCATGCGCGGTGCCCGAACCGCTCGCGGCGATGTCCTTATATTTCTGGACGCGCACTGCGAGGTCGGCACTGATTGGCTGCGACCGCTGATACAACGTATCAGGCATAAGAGGGACGCTGTTATCACACCCCTCATCGATGTGGTCGACCAGACCAGTTTCCAGCTGGATGCGGCTGAATACTTCCAGGTTTTACAGCTTTTGAAGGCGTTTGGTGTTACTAACAGTGCTCATCTGGTGAAGGTAGCTTTTAACCAGCATGGTTAGACCAGATCAGCTAGATGTTTCCAGGTGACAACATTGATGAGTAGTTTGTGACAAGCATGGTTTAGATTAACGCATTCTTCTTAGAATCCAGATGTCTTTAAATCTGTTCTTTCGTAATCTGATGGAGATTATTGAGAATATGCTGAATCCATTGGTAGATAGTAGGATAGATATTAATCTCGCGCACTCTGCTCGCTTGCGACGACCGACGTCCTCATATCTCTGGTCGCTCGCTGCGAGGTCGGCACTGATTGGCTGCGACCGCTGTTACAACGTATCAGGCATAAGAGGGACGCTGTCATCACACCCCTCATCGATGTGGTCGACCAGACCAGCTTCTAGCTGGATGCGGCTGAGTACTTCCAGGTTTTACAGCTTTTGAAGGCGTTTGGTGTTACTAACAGTGCTCAACTGGTGAAGGTAGCTTAACCAGCGTGGTTAGCTCAAGTCTTCTGGATATTTCCAGGTGTTAAAATTTATGGGTAGTTTCAAGCATGGTTTAGTTATACTTATCATTCTTAGAGTCTAGAATCCAGATGTCTTTCAAGTATTTCCTTGCTGAATCGGATAAAGACATGCTATGCTAACTACCCTGGTAGGAATGATCTCAATCTCGTGCACTTTGCCCGCGGCGATGTTGTTATAGAAAAGATACTGACTCCTCTGGTAGATAATGTAAGCAAGGCTTCATTCTTACCTGCATCACGAAGTAGGCTCTTATTGGCTGCCGCTGCTGTTGCAACGGATCAGGCATAACAAGAGCGCTGTGCTCACACTCCTCATCGATGTGGTTGACTAGACCAATTTCCAGCTGGATGCGGCTGAGTACTTCCAGGTTCTTGGCCTGTTATTAAACAGATTTTAGAAGGCTTGGCTTGTTCTTCTAACAATTCGTAATTAATGCTTCTTAGATGGTGGAGGCAGCTTTTATACAGCATGGTTAGACCTCGTCGGTTGGTTGAATGCGGTTTAATACTTCCGAGAGTTAACCTTGATGAATAAACTAAGTTTGTGTCTTGCAAAGCCGGTGACGTTTTTGACGTAGGTTCTTGCTTAATCAGATGAAGGTTACTCATGTAGAGTTAACAGGAGCTTCATTCCAAAAGTTGTAGTATTCTCAACACCTGTGGTTGATTCTGTTAGATGTGGTGAGCCGGACTAGCTGACATTTTTACCTAAATTTTGGTTTCGTTGTAGGTTTAAAAAAAAATCTAGTAAGGGGCCAAAACAGCAGGTGCAATATATTTCATCTTTTTAGCTTCATTTATAAGGCAGGCGCTTTGAAGACTCCTGTTAAATGCTTTTACCTTGCATGGTGTTGCAATTAACAGTTATGTGCTGAATGTGATTATTAAAAATTTAAGTTATTATAAGAGTAGTGGCAGTTTCTAATCAGGCCTTTGATGCTTCTGCCACATGCTTGTTTCAAGACATAATGAAATTAAATATGGTATGATTTACTAACTCTACTCAATTTAATTATTGTCAGGTGAAGGTAGCTTATAAACAGCTTTCTAATAATTATTGTTTGTCGTTTGTTATTATTGAAATATACCAGATTAATTTATGTAAGTACCTACCATAAAAATTCGAAAAGTCTTGTGTTTAACGTTTTAAACGATGTAACATTGACGAGAATGTATAAAAAATAATATTGGTGATTTGTTAGCATTCGCCATGAATCATTCAAGCTTAAGTATTTTATTTACAATCGTGGTAAAAAAGTTATCGGTTTAAGTCAACGTTTAATCGATTACTTCGACAACGTCCAATCGTGCTAATCAATAATAGTGTGAATGCATCAGTTTCTATCGTATCTGCGTTAGCAAGTATCAAAATATGACTTAGTTGTTCGTTTGTAACATTCGCATATGACTTTCACTACCCGTAAGAAATTACCACAAGACTTCTCCTCTTCTGACATCTTATATAATAACTTTTAACCAAAATAAAAAAAAAATGATGATTCAGGTGGGTAAAGATAAAGGGCGTGGCGCAGAGTTTTCCATAGAAAAATACAACATCGACTCGACTCGACATCTAGAATCCGTCATCTTTAATTGTTTTCCATGAATTTAATTAATCATGTTTGTCAGAGGGATTAGATCCTTATGATCCACTTCATCGATTGATGCAATCAATCTACAGGATGTTGTTTTTTCTAATTTCATTCCTGGGCGAATCAAGCAAATTTTAGAAAATCTTTGAATGCAGTTTTGTTTCCTTTTAAAAATGAAAGAATGTTTCCTTTCAGTAAAATGAGCTAACTAAAAGATTTAAGGCAGTTCCCTCCAGGGCCCATATTTTTTTCCATCCTGTATAAAATGTTAGTGTATGGAAATGAAAAATTGAAATTATTCATACAACACGCCAATTTCATTGGCAAAAACCTAATATAACTAACCATGAAGCTGTGCGTGTAATGTACACTGTGTGGCTTTTAAAATCCAAGTTTTAATGGTATAATACATACAATAGAATTATATTAATTTATTGCAACACGTGTTATTGATTTGTCATACATTTTACAAGCAGTATCACAAAATAGTCACAATCATAGAACACTGTAAATACGTTTTGTTCAAAACTGCTTTTTTCCATACATTTTGCCTATGTACAGTCACGAGCAATAATATGTAAACAACATATAATTTTGTCACATTGAAGTGTTCCAAAACATATTGTAATAAACAAGCTTTAAAATGTTATATCTATTAAAATGGACACCAGGACCGAAGGGGTAATACACATCAACCAAAAACGTAGCGAATAAAATAATAATTATAAATGCAAAATAAAGGTAATAAAACTTTGAATAGTTTAAGAACATAAGAGTCAATAATAAGCAGTGCCATACAAGCCAAGATAAAATAAAACTAATAACTATAAAACATAAAAAATCTGCATATTTTGCGACAAGATACAATACATGCAACAAAATATGTTAAGTTTTCTCCAACAGAAGATTACGTTTTCTCGCTGTTTACGATAGTTAAAGCATTACTAGAAATGTGCATTGACGATAAGAAATGCGCCGGACCGTATGCAATTATCTTAAAACAATAAGTGGCATGTAATATAGTCGCACGCGATAAGTAAACGATCGATCTGACGTAACACGTGGTAGGAGGCTCTCTTCGATTGTAAGGTAGACTAGACACAAAGATATTTTAATAACTGTAACACGAAAAGAAGTCGTAGTTTGGTTGGTGGTATGACTGGTTCTAAGTCTGCCTGGCTAGTTACCACCATCTTATATAAGTCTGACGCCATAACAACGATGTTTCATTTCAGCATTGTTACGTTCCGATAGTTGGAGATAATATAGCCAGTTCCTCAGAAGTTGTAGATTCCGGGAGTAGTGAGCTTCGACCTTCAGCCTTAAGGTAGACTTCCGAGCATCGCGGCCGATCGCAGCCGCGCGCGATCGATCGCGCGCGTCAGACGCGCGCGATCGATCGCGCGCGTCAGACGCGCGCGGCTGATGCGACAATAGTCAGTGTATGAAAATGTATGGCGCCGTTTCCGAGGTATGCGACAGACGCGTGCGGCCGACGTCTGTCGTCGGCCGCACGCGGCCGTAACTATAATGAAAACTTCTTTGTATTGTATAGATACTCACTTTTCTGTCATCTTCCTTATTTTAATCTCTTATTTTTGGTTGTCTGTCACTGTTAGAAAATTCATGTGTCAACGCTGGATTTAGATGATTTTTATAAACTCTCCTTTTGCGGGGGTTTGTGCACCACACTGAATTTTACCGTCCGGCAGTCCGATTTTTTACGGCCCGATATGGCAGGCCATAGAATGTCTATGTGCGCTTGTGCACTACACGGAATTTTACCGTCCGACATTTTACTTTTCCCCATTCCGGTCCGTTTTTTCCGTTCCGAGATAACAGCAATGAAATACGTATGGGCGCTTGTGCTTTACACTGAATTTTACCGTCCGGAAAAAAACGGATGGTTGTATTTTAATCATAAATTATTTATAATACATAGTAAGAGTTTATTTATTTCTTTTTTAATTTATTTGTTTCGGCTTTGAAACATTGAAACTGTGATATTGAACTGTAAACGTGATATTCATGAAAGGGAGGGGGTAATCACTGGGCTGCCCCGGCGAGTAAAAGGACGGACAAGTGCACAAGCCAATCATCCGTGTTTTTCATGCCACGCCGCCGCCGGCGCCGGCGCGCGCCGGTCCGTAAAAAAACGGACCGCCACCGGACGGTAAAATTCAGTGTAGTGCACAAACACATTTTCTGTAACACGCTCACTGCGGCACTGAATTAGCTATTCTTTCCATTGGTTGCGGTACGCGGCGTTTTAGACCTCATACTAAACCAGACATTGTGGCGGTACGAAGCTTTTTCGACCCCACCGAGATTCAAGAGACTGCAATTCCTTTTTTTAAGCGTGAAGTCAGAAACAATATGGATTTTAGTCTTGATAAATGAGTATCTATACAATACAAATAAGTTTTCATTATAGTTACGGCCGCGTGCGGCCGACGACGGCCGACGTCTGTCGTCGGCCGCACGCGTCTGTCGCATACCTCGGAAGCGGCGCTATACATTTTCATACACTGACTATTGTCGCATCAGCCGCGCGCGTCAGTCGCACGCGATCGATCGCGCGCGGCTGCGATCGGCCGCGATGCTCGGAAGTCAACCTTTATAGCTAGTGCGACAAGCATTTCTGTTCCGGTGATAATCTTTGGCAATAAAACGGTTTTCTTACGACAGTCCATTTTGACAGCTAATTTCGTATGGCAAGTGGCTATGTCACGGCTGTCACCGGAACAGACAGGAGTGTGGGACATAGCGCTACCCCGTTGTGGATTAAAAAATTTAGAAGTAAAAAGTGGGTGGGTCTCGCTTTGCTCAAAATAGATGTTTTATTCAATAATTTTCCTACATAGGTATAATTTTTGTGACGATGACTTCGTCATGGCAATGTGCACACGTGGTAGGAGGCTCTAAAGCATGCGACAGGCCGGCCTTCCTCTTTTTAGGGTTCCCTAGCCGAATGGCAAAAAACGGAACTCTTGTAGATTCGTCATGTCTGTCTGTCCGTCGTCCGCTCGTATGTCACAGCCACTTTATTCCGATACTGACCGTACATGGAACTGAAACAAGAAAAGAAGGTTTTATCAAACAAAAAGCAAGTGATGTCTTTAGATAGGTCTTTAAAAGTTTATCTATGGCCCATTAACTATTCTTATTGTGGACTAATTAATAAAATGCAACCGGACATTAATAGTTTGTATCAATAAGGGTAAAAAATATCACCTAAACAATTTAAAATACTTATCTATCAGTTATCAATTATCATTAACAGGAAATTTGATATCAAATGCGGTTAACATTTGTCATTTTGTGGATTAAATATCAGCAATTTTTATTAATAAAGCTTTATCAGTGATTCTCAAGTCTATTTATTTGGTCTCTCTTTGGTATACGCATGCGACTTAAAGTGCAATCAGTTGTGACGTCAGCACTTGTGTACTTTGTTATCCAATGATCACTGAATCTGGAAAATAATTATAAACATCCTCACTTGGAGTTTTCAAAATCCTACTAATATTATAAATGTGAAAGTTTAGATGTTTGGATGTTTTTTACTCAATCTCGCCAAAACGGCTGAACGGCGGATTTGGCTGAAATTTGGGACACAGATACTCTGTAGCCTGGAGAGGAACATAGGCTACTTTTTGTCCCGGAAAAAATCACATTCCCGCGGGATAAGATCGTGCAGTTTACGCGGGCGAAGCCGCGGGCGGAAAGCTAGTTATTAATAATAACTTTTTATTCAAACTTTATTGATCACGGGGCCCTATATTTTTGGGTCCTTTGACGGCCCTTATTGGCCTTTGTACCACCAAGGGGGCGTTGTTACACTCATTGAAAAAGACTGGCACGAATCACCGTGTGCGAACGCCCTATGAAGGAAGACACGCGTAAATAATTATTTGTGTCTTTAGTTTTTCTGCGAAGATGCCCCGTTTCATTGCTCGTGCGAATTAATGAGCATTCACTTGGTACTTACGTCAGCAATGTTATGATATGATTATTAACGATCTACATATGTAGATCGTTAATAATCGATTGCGTCGATGCGTCTGGAAAATTATTAGAAAATCTATGGAAATCGTTCTTAATAAGTAATGCTTTTTTTTTTTGCGGTTTTGAGTCCAAAGTAGTCCAAACTAAGAAAATTGAAGCTAACAAGATATTATGAAATTAATCTAAGAAAAATATTAAACATCAAATCACAATTTATAAACTTAATTGTCATTAAACTTTAGATGGTGATTAAAATGTGTCCTATTTTCGGTAATTTAAAAATGTTTGGTTTGAAAACTTAACAAGGTATTATGAAATTAATCTAAGAAAAATATTAAACATCAAATCACAATTTATAAACTTAATTGTCATTAAACTTTAGATGGTGATTAAAATATGTCCTATTTTCAGTAATTTAAAAATGTTTGGTTTGAAAACTTAACAAGGTATTATGAAATTAATCTAAGAAAAATATTAAACATCAAATCACAATTTATAAACTTAATTGTCATTAAACTTTAGATGGTGATTAAAATGTGTCCTATTTTCGGTAATTTAAAAATGTTTGGTTTGAAAACTTAACAAGGTATTATGAAATTAATCTAAGAAAAATATTAAACATCAAATCACAATTTATAAACTTAAGGGCCGGCTGTAAGCCAGCGCGTAGGTATTGACGAAGCTAATCTGTATATGTGTGCCTTCACGCACACAAACATCTCCGCCCTAGCACGAAAAAATGTAATTCAGAAAATTAAAAAAATTAATAACTTTTTTTTTGTCAGAAAGTAACTTTACGTATTTGATGCGTTTGATTTGCCATGTTTGCCATCTGGGGGCTGATGCAGCATCTTACAGACAGTCGAAGGAACTCGTCAGCATTTCAACGTAACCAGTTGGAGTTTGGGCTCATTTGAATAGTCTTGATGAGAACTCTTGTGCCAAGTAGTTTCCTATGTCTGATGCTGGAGTCATCAGGAGGTGGTTGATGGAACTTTTCAACAATTCAACGTACCATTTCGATTTTGGGCTCGTTTGAATCGTCTTGATGATAACTTTTGTGCCAAAATGTTTCGAAGGTCTGATGCTGGAATCAGGAAGTGGTTGATGGAACTCTTCACCAATTCAACATAAACACTTCGCGTTTAGGCTCGTTTGAATTGTCTTGATAAGAACTCTTGTGCCAAGTAGTTTCCAAGATCTGATGCTCGAGTCAGGAAGTGTTTGATGGAACTCTTCAACGATTTAACGTAACCAGTTCATTTTTGGGCTCGTTTGAATTGTCTTCATGAGAGCTCTTGACAAGAAAACAGCAACGCAATGTTCAAAATATTAAAAAATCCAAGATGGCGGCCAACTTTTTTGTTTGCGGGCCGACTTTGATAAAACTTGGTTTTTGGTACAATTTTGATAAGAAAACAACAACACAATGTCAAAAATAAAAAAAAAACAAGATGGCGGTCAACTTTTTTTTTGTAAGCCGTTTTTGATGAAATTTAGTTTCTGGTACTATTTTGACACGAAAACAACAACGCAATGTTAAAAGTATAAAAAATTCCAAGATGGCGGCCAACTTTTTTGTTAGCAGGCCGATTTCGATGAAACTCAGTTTCTGGTACTATTTTGACAAGAAAACAGCAACGCAATGTTAAAAATATTAGAAATCCAAGATGGCGGCCAACTTTTTTGTTTGTGAGCCGATTTTGATGAAACTCGGGTTTTAGTACAATTTTGACAAGAAAACAACAACACAATATTAAAAGTATTAAAAAATCCAAGATGGCTGCCAACTTTTTTGTTTGCAGGCCGATTTTAATGAAACTCAGTTTCTGGTTTTATTTTGACAAGAAAACAGCAACGCAATGTTAAAAATATAAAAATTCAAGATGGCGGCCAAATTTTTTGTTTGCTGGCCGATTTCGATTAAATTCAGTTTCTGGTACTATTTTAACAAGAAAACAGCAACGCAATGTTAAAAATATTAAAAATCCAAGATGACGGCCAACTTTTTTGTTTGTGAGCCGATTTTGATGAAACTTGGTTTCTGGTACTATTTTGACAAGAAAACAACAACGCAATGTTAAAAGTATAAAAAATCTAAGATGGCGGCCAACTTTTTTGTTTGCAGGCCGATTTCAATGAAACTCAGTTTCTGGTTTTATTTTGACAAGAAAACAGCAACGCATTTATATATACATAAATGTTACAATTACCACAGTATAACCATTTTTTTATATAGTAGGCCAACGCCCTTGAAGTTAGTTGATACCGACGTCTGTATAGGTATTTCCGTAATTACGGAAGGGTTGTAACAAAATTAAAATGTGGCAGGTACATTTTGGTGTATTGCGAAATAAAATAAAATAAATAATTATGGTTAGCATTTGATTGAATCAGGCGTCACTTGGAGGAAGTCCCTAACCATTCGGTGCTGGATTGCATACGGACAAACATCTCCTGAGGATGCCCCGGGTTGGGGCGAAACACGTGTAGAGTAGTGTGATCGGTGAAGGTGCAAGTTTTGCGATTATTTGCGGAAGAAAGCTACATATATTTATTTTTCACTATGGTTAGCATTTTAGAAGTATCAAAATAAAATATATTACATGTTTTATTTAGTTGCAGCTATAATTGTATCTGTCTGTCTGCCATGAAATTTTGCAAGGTAAATTTAACCTACTCCTGACGTTTGAATGGGTTGAAGTTTTGTTAAAGAAAAATATTCAGATTGGAAATAAGCCGATTCATATTTCTTTACCTTTAAAGCGCCTTCGTCTATATATCAAAATCATCCCATGTCACAATCATTATTTTCAAACTCTGTAACTTAATATCAATTATTATTTTACTAGCTGACCCGGCAAACGTTGTTTTGCCATATTAATTATAGTGGACCCGGTTCACTTCGTATCACCAACATCTATTATAGATAGATGAAAATAAATGATCGCGAAGAAGTTTTATACACTGCCTGCAACAAATGTCACTTATTAAAAAGCAGGTAATCCAAAGCGGCTAAAACGTCAGTGATTACAATACTCTTTGACATACCTCTTTGGAAGCGGCTATGGAAGAAATGACAGTTTTGTATAGTAAGACAGTTTATCGATTTTCTATACAAAATAATCATTTTTATTTTATAATTTTCCGGAATAAAAAGTAGCCTATATTACGCTCCAGCTCCCAAACTATCCCCATACCAAAAATCGAGTCGATCCGTTGCTCCGTTTTGACGTGAAAGACGGACAAACAAACAAACAAACAAACAAACAAACAAACACACTTTCACATTTATAATATTAGTATGGATTTACTTTTTTTATTTTTTTAAATAGAGTTTACAGCTGTCAAAAACACAGTAAATTACGAAGGATGTTACGTCGTAATTTACTGTGCTTGTGTTAAAGCAAATGAATAAATAATTAAATCTTTTACTTGACATGATGATGATGATGATACTTGACTCTGTCTCAAGCTTTCAAATAAAAACCTGTTACATTTTAATAAGCGAAAAGAGAGAAACAAAAACAAAAAACGGCCACCATCTTGACCATTTGTATTTTTTTACATTGTGTTAAGAACGGTTTTTTTGACAAAATTATACAAAATCGTCACATCTTAATTTACATTGTGGTATGCAATTAAATGATTGAGTCATCATCATCATCATCATTTCAGCCGTACGACGCCCACTGCTGGGCATAGGCCTCCCCCAAGGATCTCCACAACGATCGGTCCTGCGCTGCCCGCATCCAGCGGCTTCCCGCGACCTTGACCAGATCGTCGGTCCACCTTGTAGGGGGCCTGCCCACGGAACGTCGTCCGGTTCGTGATTGAGTATTGAGTATTAACCCTTTAGTTCGCAGAAAAAAAAATCTCAAAATTCGTCACTTTTTCTATTTAGGCGCTTTATTTATGGATTTAACCTATCTAGAAAAATAAAAAAAATATATATTATGTGCCATTTTCGAGAAAATATATGTCGTTGAGGAACGACATTGCGCATCCCTCAAAGATGTAGGTTGAATAATGTATGTCGTTCACCACCAACACTGCGCCTTTCTCTAGGAAGGAAATTAGGAACATAAATTACTGTTTCGTTAATCTTTTATTATCATAACTTAACAAAATCAAAGAATACTCATTCCGTATCCATGACAATATAAAAAATACTACCCTTTCCGGTACTGTTCACTTTCTATATGTTGATGCCCTAGCATAAGCCGCTCTAGCAGAGACTATCGAAGATGCTAGACTGATGTTGTCTGAGGACTATGAGGACAACGCACTTCGACCTAATCCATCAAAGACTGAATCAAGTTTTGATATTTTATATAAGAAAGCGTGAAACAATATAATGTCAAACATAAAACTACTATAAGTAATCTCGGGGCCTGCTCCCAGAATATGACTCTATCGTACCAAAACCACTGCCAAAACTCAAAGTAAGAAGTTAGCTTGAAGCAAAGAATTAGTACATCTTTGGCTTGAAGGACAACCTGCTTTTTCGACTCATTTCAGCATCATGGGGCACTTTTTCACAGGTCCTCCCAATAACAGGGTTCTCACTATGATTTCGTCAGGTGAATATGCGCGTCCAGTTTGGCACCGCTTCACGCATACAAAGAAGGTAAATCTAACCCTGAATAAGACCTGTCGCATCATAGGAATGTGCCTAAAACCCATAAAAATGAATGCTGTGCGCGCTTTCAGACAAACCTCCTTCTGCAGTTCGCTAAGAGATAGCCTGTACCGTAGGGAAACTCAAACAGGAGAATAATAACAAGCATTCTCTCTACGGTCAAAATTGCTATCGATAAACAAACATTATTAAACATTTTCTCAAGCTTAATCGATTATCATGCAAAATGAGCTATAAAACATTCAGGAAACCAAAAAAACTTAGTTATATACTATTAAAACATTTTCGCTAGCTAACGGGCAGTGTCGTTAGAGAACAACTAACAAAGCATTTTGTAAGTTGCTGTATACTTCGCAGTGTTGTTCATGAACAACATACCTGTTCTCAACATCATAAGTCGTGATTATAAATGTAAGTAACACATATTAACACATAAAAAAATTCAGTAAGGACACTATTTTAGAAAAACAGTGTACATTCCGCATTTTGAGAAATAAAAACCATTAAAATTAAAATAATTTACCTTTGAACAGAATTTCTAGACGCCATCATGACTAAGAATGACAATAAAAGTCACTTTGAGCGCATTAAGTGACAATTAGATTTTTTTACATGTTTCCCTTCGTTTCAACCATAATGTAAACAAGTATAATAATTTTTAAAAAATACGACGCTTAAGCCATATTTTTTTGTTTGATATATTGTTGCGGGACAACACTGCGAATTAAAGGGAGTATTGAAAAAACCGAGTTTTATCAAAATCGGCCCACAAACAAAAAAGTCGGCCGCCATCTTGGATTTTTTAATATTTTTAATATTGCGTCGCTGTTTTCTTATCAAAATAATACCGTAAACCACGTTTCATCAAAATCGACCCATAATCAAAAAAGTTGGCCGCCATCTTGGATTTTTTATATTTTTAATATTGCGTTGCTTTTTTCTTATCAAAATAGTAGCGTAAACCGCGTTTCATCAAAATCGGCCCATAAACAAAAAAGTTGGCCGCCATCTTGGATTTTTTAATAATTTTAATATTGCGTTGCTGTTTTCTTGACACAATAGTACCAAAACCCGAGTTTCATCGAAATCGGCCCACAAACAAAAAAGTTGGCCGCCATCTTGGATTTTTTAATATTTTTAATATTGCGTTGCTGTTTTCTTGACAAAACAGTACCGAAACCCGAGTTTCATCAAAATCGGCCCAAAAACAAAAAAGTGGGCGGCCATCTTGGATTTTTTAATATTTTTAATATTGCGTTGCTGTTTTCTTATCAAAATAGTACCGTAAACCGCGTTTCATCAAAATCGGCCCACAAACAAAAAAGTTGGCCGCCATCTTGGATTTTTTAATATTTTTTATATTGCGTTGCTGTTTTCTTGACAAAACAGTACCGAAACCCGAGTTTCATCAAAATCGGCCCAAAAACAAAAAAGTGGGCCGCCATCTTGGATTTTTTAATATTTTTAATATTGCGTTGCTGTTTTCTTACCAAAATAGTACAGTAAACCGCGTTTCATCATAATCCGCCCATAAACAAAAAAGTTGGCCGCCATCTTGGATTTTTTAATATTTTTAATATCGCGTTGCTGTTTTCTTATCAAAATAGTACCATAAACCGCGTTTGATCAATATCGGCCCATAAACAAAAAAGTTGGCCGCCATCTTGGATTTTTTGATATTTTTAATATTGCGTTGTTATTTTCTTGTCAAGAGTTCACATCAAGACAATTCAAACTGGTTACGTTGAATCATTGAAGAGTTCCATCAGCCACTTCCTGGCTCCAGCAATAGACCTTGGAAACAACTTGGCTCAAGAGTTCTTATCAAGACAATTCAAACGAGCCCAAACTCAAAGTGGTTACGTTGAATTTATGAAGAGTTCCATCAGCCACTTACTGGCTCCAGAATTTGACCTTGGAAATTACTTGGCACAAGAGTTTTCATCAAGACGATTCAAAAGAGCCCAAACTCGAAGTGGTTACGTTGAGTCGTTTAAGAGTTCCATCAACCACCTCCTGACTCCAGCATGACCTTCGAAACTGTTTGGCACTAGAGTGTCTATCAAGACGATTCAAACAAGCCCAAACTCGAAGTGGTTACATTAAATTGGTGAGTAGTTCCATCAGCCACTTCCTGGCTCCAGCATTTGACCAGATTTGTGATGACGTACCAAATAAATTGTTGAGTGGAAAACTAATTATCTTCCGATATTGGTAGGTATCGCCGGATTTTTGAAAATTTGACTTTACCTACCTTTTCTTTACCACCGCTCAAAGAGTTTGCGTACAGATAGTCTGATTTCGTAATTTTCGTAGCTCAGGAGCTGGGAAAAAGCGACGTGCTCTCACCTTGAAATCAGCGGGCTTACTGAATTTTACCCCCGGTGTGGCTTGTATTTATACAATATTTTATTTATCTCCGCGTTCCATACGAAAATGTATGAGCAATTCGCGCTTTAATATTGACAATGTTTGAAGCCAGATTGTTCCCAATATAAAATAAAAAACGGCAAATATCGTGCGGTGAATCAATTCTATGTTTCATTGCCATTTGATTTAACATTAAATATTAATAAACATATTTTTATTCTTTAACAATATCTTTAAAACAGAAAACGTTGATTTCGCTGTTTTTAGTGAAGTTTGCGATTTTTTTGCCATTAACGTGAGTTAAATATTTAAAATTTTCCACGGTGTTATTGTAAAGTAACTTTTCCTGTTCACTATTATATTTTTTAAAGTAATTTCTGTCGATAATTCTATGTTACAAGTTTAAAACCCCGAAAGCTGTTTTACGCGTTTCACTTACCGCCTGCCCTTAATTGTCATTAAACTTTAGATGGTGATTAAAATATGTCCTATTTTCAGTAATTTAAAAATGTTTGGTTTGAAAACTTAACAAGGTATTATGAAATTAATCTAAGAAAAATAATAAACATCAAATCACAATTTATAAACTTAATTGTCATTAAACTTTAGATGGTGATTAAAATGTGTCCTATTTTCGGTAATTTAAAAATGTTTGGTTTGAAAACTTAACAAGGTATTATGAAATTAATCTAAGAAAAATATTAAACATCAAATCACAATTTATAAACTTAATTGTCATTAAACTTTAGATGGTGATTAAAATGTGTCCTATTTTCGGTAATTTAAAAATGTTTGGTTTGAAAACTTGAAGCGCAAGTCACACCGCCAACTGGCGAACGGGCGACGCGAGGTAAGTAGCCGCCTCTGTGGTCTAGTGGTTCACACTACCGCTATCAGACCCAGAGGTCGCGGGTTCGATTCCCAGTGGGGGTACATATTGTATTCGGTTTAGTTGGTGGTAGGACCTGTTTCTAGTCCGCCTGGTTAGCTACGACCATCTTATAGCCTTAGTAGCAATGATGTTTGCAGCATTATTGTGTTCCGGCAGTAAGAGATAAGATAGCCAGTTCCTCACTGGTTGAGGATTCCGGGAGTAGTGCGCTTCCACCTTCAGTTTCCACTTAAAATCAGAGGGCCTAGACAAGTGGCTTTCTATTATCGACATCGCCAGTAGAATAGAAAGAAAATGTATGGATTGACATAAGCGATTGAAATGTCACGTGACCGCTAATGTCAATCCTTTACATTTTCTTTCTATTCTACTGGCGAGGAGACCGATAATAGAAAGCCACTTGTCTAAAAAAAAACAAGGGGGGCAGGTATGATAAGAGCTAAGTGCTGCCACAGAATAAATAATAGTGCTGCTAAGGCACAGAAGACTCACTCTGCAAGCTCATTCAAATAAAAATAAATCTTTCTGCGTGGAAATAAAGTCCAATTCCGGTTGCTTTGTCATCGCTTGCCTACTGTTATAATAACCTAGAGTTCGCGCATGCAAGCAAAACTGTACCCAATAGCTACGCGCGAGCGTTTCTATTTCTATGAATGCCTCAAACAGCTCGCTCGCTGGTTAGGGTTGCGAGCGACTTGCGAGTTCGGTTTTGTTGTTTCTTTTGTTCTTTCTTTTATTTAGACACCCGTAAACACAACAGTATCTTATATACGGATTATAAGAACGTTTAGTAGTCATTGTTCGGTGCACAAAAATCACAGAAATGATGGATCGTCATACGCGCGACGTGGAGCGTACGAGCCGAGCGGCATCCTTCTGCCATACGCCTGCCCGGCAGGCGCGCCGGCCGAACGTACCTAAACTGCGGAGTGACACCCCCCTGGTGCTGCTCCGTTGTAAATAAAAAAAAAAGCAGACAGGAGACGTGTGCAAACCGTAGTATGAAAAGTGGTGAAACGTCACTTATATTGCCAGGCTCGTTAGGTGTGGCTTGCTCTTTTGCCATTTCCACCGTTTAGCCTTATTTGGTTATAATCTAAAAAGAGGTTCAAAGAAGAGTATTTTTATGCTTGTCTTGTATACCTATGGTGTCTCGCTTTCATTAACCATTAACATACAAGGTTTGGTGTTTGTAAATAGTTGTACTTACATGTAGTTAAAGAGGTAACTTAGTTTTAAGCAGCTGTAGTTAGTCCCTAATTAAGTTGTCTAATGTTTTATGAATAAAACTATTTTTTTAGTTTTAATATAATGCACTTTGCACTCTGCACACACTCTTTGCCTCTATTATGTATAGTACCTAATGTAGTCTAAAATTTTAAACTTTCGCGTTCCATTATGATTATAAACAAGAGTAACGGGACTCAACGCGACATTTTATTATGTAGTACATTATGTACTACATAATAAAATAGTTTTATCATCACTAGCGATGATAAAAACAAAAAAGTGACACTGTGAGGGTGGCCGAAGATCTCCAAGCCCGCCCGAACAGACGACGCCGCGCACCGCCGCCAGTCTGCTTGTGACCACGGCTGTAGCAACATAGCCGAAACGTCAAGCTGTAAGTACATAATGTACTACATAATAAAATGTCGCGTTGAGTCCCGTTACTCTTGTTTATTACCTAATGTAGTCGTTAGTACAGTTCCTTCAACAGCACATCAGACTCATAATTGACAACTCGGTATTAAATAAAATTAAGAGAAAAAACAGCCCTTGATGAGTTTCTTGCAAGGTCGGAGACCTTGTAACGAGAAGAACCGTTCTTCTCGTTACAAGTTCTCCGGTCGTGGTTTACGAACCGATGGCGACCAAACCGATGGCGATCTGTGACATTCACAAGAGCTTGCTACATTACAGCCTAGCTAAACTGGTTAAATGATATTGAGTTTCGAGCTGTTACATTTCTGCAAATGAGTTTGAACTTAACGCCTAACATATTAAAGTTCTAAGGCTGCATTCTACCAAACTTTTATTCCAAGAGTAACGCTTACTTTCGGATAGTAATGTCAAAACCACATACTAGTTTGACATTAGTATCGGACAGTAAGCGATATTCTCGGTATAAAAGTTTGGTCGGATGCAGCTTAAGGTGAATGGAGAAAAAATTTCAGTTTTATGAAGTCTGAAATGCTATTGAGAGGAGCTAATGACTATTTCAATAAATTAAAGCTGATATTGTATAGACAGACAAAACTAAACAATTTCTGTCAAAACAATTCTTACTTAAATGTTTGGTATAAACACTATAATTCGTTCAATATAATGACATTTGATTTGTAATTTAGGTTGGCGGTTTCACATTCATGGGACATTTTAACTGGATCGATGTGCCTGAGAGAGAGAAGAAAAGAAGAGGTTCAGATATTGCGCCTACGTGGTAAGTAACTTAATTTTTTATGTGTTTTATATATAAAATATAGAGTTAAAACATCTTCTCATCATCTCTTTCCATAAATGCTCTCTTAGTGCTCTACACACACCAAGGAACATGCTAAATTTCAGCTTCTTGCGCCCATTAGTCTCGGCTTTGCGTTGTCTTTCAGTCAGTAACGGAAAAGTTTTATTTATATTATGTCGCAGGGATATGATGATATCAGAGATTTCACGAAATCCCTCGGGATACCACGAAATCACGGTAGATGTTGAATATTCTTATTTACGACGTCTTCTTCCTACACAAGTTCAGTGATATGTCGTTTCACTAAATTAGAAATTTAAGGCGATCGCTTCGCTGCTCTGCTCTCAACCTGTCACCTGCAGCCGTGAGCTTACTGTTATTACTTCAGTCATTCTTCATTTCACTAGATTTAGTTTAGTGGAACGACATATCACTGAACTTTTTTAGGAAGAAGACGTCGTAAATAAGAATATTCCACATTTTCCGTGATTTCGTTGTATCCCTTGGGGTTTCGAGAAATCTCTGATATCCTCGTATCTCTTCGACATATAGATATATACGTTAACGTCTTTGCACTGTGAGACTTCATACTAATGTTTGTGAATACGAGTGTTAAAATACGCACACATACTCTGGATCGTGACATGTTTGAGTGTAACAAGCGCACAGGTGTACGAACACAAATGGCTAAATGTTTAAATCTAATTTATGTTCCCAGGTCTCCAACGATGGCAGGTGGTCTATTCGCCATCAACAGAGCGTACTACTGGGAGTTGGGAGCGTATGACGAACAGATGGCCGGTTGGGGGGGAGAGAACTTAGAGATGTCCTTTAGAATATGGCAGTGTGAGTGTGTCCACCAAAAGAAGATAACATAATTTACTGTATTTTATTGAATCAGGCGTCACTTGGCGGACGTCCCTAACCATTGTGAAAAACGAAATATATGTAGCTTACTTCCGCAAAAAAAACGCAATATGACTACGTTTTCCACCCTCCAAACTTACATACCACATGTACGCGTGGGAACAACATTTATACTATGAGTGTCAGTCACTTGACGCAAAGTGGGGAGTAAGAGGCGATAAATACGATATTAGTAGGCGTCGGAGCTCATTTGGTGTTGGTTTTCGCACGAACTATCTCCTGAGGATGCTCCGGGTTGGGGCGAAACACGTGTAGAGTAGTCTAATCAGTAAACGTGCAAGGTTTATTGCTGTCTTGCTAAATGCAGGTATTGTGCACTGGTATTTTCGTGGTGTGCATGTGCAATTTCTTGCATCTTGCATATTGTGTTTTTTTGCGGAAGTAAGCTACATATATTTCGTTTTTCACAATAATTTACTGTTGTTGTTTTTTATACTTTTGTGTACCTACATAAACTCTGTTTTAATATGGACCTTTGTCACCAGGCGGCGGTACATTGGAAACCATCCCGTGTTCCCGTGTCGGTCACGTGTTCCGCAGCTTCCACCCGTACGGGCTGCCCGCGCAGTCGGACACGCACGGTACGTTTCATCATGTCAGCCCTTCGATTAACAATACCACTAAGTAACCGGTTAGGAGTGTCAAAAACGGCCGAGCGAATAAGTGTGCTCATTTTTTATTGCGGTTCCTGTCATTTTTGACGTAACGGGCCCCACAAACGATCAGGGGGCGTTTCTCAGATCTATAGAGATATCTCTAACTCGACATTGTCAAATTCCACGTCCCAGTCGCGCGCAGAGTTACCTGATACTAAAAATGTCTATTGTTTTTTAAAATACAGCTTTACACGCGACATTCATGTCGAGTCGACTGACATTTACCACATCGTTGCAAGTCGAGCGACGGGCATAGACATTTCTATAATGTAACTACAAAAATTCTCTATTCAATCGGCATCCGCCAGTTTATTTTACTACCTGTCCCTGTCGCTCCCTCATAAATATGGTTGCATCACGCTCGCACAGATGCGACGACCACAGTGTCAAGGAATCTGTGCAAGCGAGACGTAGTGATTTTTACAAGCTTTTTATTATTAACTTGCTATATTAGTTAGTTGGTTAGTGGGGGACAAATCTTGCAAGCTTAATTTGACCCACTTCCCAGTGTCCGATGGAGCTAAAATTTTGTATACAGGTTTGGTTTAGATGATAATACAATATTAATGTAAAGTACAGTCAGCAAAAAAGGTTGTCATAAAAATGAAATTTTTACTAAAAACTTATTATTCCAAGTTGTTTAATAGGTACATACTTAATAGTTTTCTATGTTTTCTCCTTGTAGGAATCAACACAGCACGAATGGCGGAAGTATGGATGGATGAGTACGCTGAGCTATTCTACCTTCATCGCCCGGACTTGAGGGTAAGAAATTGTTAGAACTTAAAAAAAATTAATGGAACCTGCCTGCCTAGCATGATCATCATTTGACGACCGATTTGGCGCAGGGGTAAACTACCTGCCTTCTGCGCCAGAGGTCTCGGGTTCGATTCCCGAACAAGACAAATATTTGTGTGCATGAACATGTCTATTTGTCTTGGTCTGGGTGTTTTCTATGTATATTAAGTATGTATTTACAAACAAAAAGTATTTAAGTATATATTTATCCGTTATCAAGTTCACGTAGACACAGTTTCTAAAGAAATTAACTACGGGCTTAGATAATTGGTGTGATTGTAAGAGAATATTTATTTATTTATTTATTTATTATCATCGTTATATCACCCGATATGATTATAGCACTTCATGCTGTCTTGCTTACACTTTAGTGGGATAAGCAAGACAGCATGACGTGCTATATTATATCGCGTGATAAAAGCCGCTCATGCTAGGCCGGCTGGGGTCGTACCAGCTAACTTTGCGAACTCCGGCAAATCTGCCTGGATTCAACAGATAGATAAATCGAAGTACGGAATTTCGTATTGTACTATTTGCCGAAGTTTGGAAGATATCATGCTCCTGTGACGTCATGAATACGGTATTTTACTGTTTTTTTTTATTTCTTTAAAATGTTTTTCGAAATATTAGCTACACAAAACAAGTTTTCATTTTGAATTATCTTGAATATTTTCAAAGATATAGGACTTCAAACTTTATAATTAGACAAGGACAGGACGCTATCTTAGTGACGTCAGTGGGTTAGTAGCGTCATAGTCACGCCATAGAAGATTTCGTTTCAGAAAGAGACAGCTATAGTCAAAATCAAACAGACTATAATTCTTTTATTATAAAACAGATTCAAATTATTTTTTCACATTTGGTATTCTTAATTGCAATATTTTTTAACGTCATCATTAAATATCTACATTTCAACAACAGTAAAATACCCTATTGGGGTTCGCCATTTCGGCCTGATTGGGGCTCGGTTTATATGTATTAATTTGAAGGCACGTCCCCTGATATTTTTCCGGGATAAGAAGTAGCCTTTGTCACTCTCCAGCTCCCAAACTATCCCCATCGGGCCGGATCCCCGGAAGCGCGGGTTCGAATCCCGCCTGAAAACTACTTTATAGGGCTCGTGGTTTTATTTTCACATTTTTATTATCACATTTTTCCTATACTTACTTACAAAATTTCATTGTGAATCTCAAAAATATTTTTTTTCTCCAGAACAACCCCAAAGTTGGTGACGTGACCCATAGGAAAGTACTCCGCGAGAAACTCAAGTGCAAGAGTTTCCAATGGTATCTCGACAACATTTATAAGGAAAAGTTCGTGCCTGTGCGAGACGTGTATGGCTATGGGAGGTAAGATTTATTGAACTAACGGCCAGAATTAATAACCTATCCACAGATAGGGATAGGTGCGATCCAGATTAGTTGCTAGGCAACACCTAGCAACACCCTGGCAACTGTCGTTAATTCTATGTTATTAACAAGCGTTGCATAGCAACTAATCTGGATCGCACCTATCCCTATCTGTAGATAGGTTATTAATTCTGGCCGTAAATCTATAATATCTGATCTGATTTATTCCAAGCTTTTTATTAACTTGCCCTGTTAGTTAGTTAGTTAGTGGGGGACAAATCTCGCAAGCTTGTGTGGTTTCTATCGAAATAAAAAATCAAAATAATAAATAAGAAACAAATTCAGTATACTTAAGCCTCCAAAAATCTGATTTTTTGCACAAATTTTACCTGAACTTTGGGCGTTTATCACTAGGCACTCATAATTTTTAAAAGCAAAGAAAATATTATGGTAGAAGCCTTGCAAATGTAATGGAGATTCTAAATGACAAACATTCATTTCACAAACTTGTAAGGCTTACTGAAAACGTAATTCCTGGAACAAGTTTTCGCACACTATTTTTCGATCAAAGTTATCGCGTTCTAACTTGCTCACTCACTCATTATCATTGCGCTGGATGAAACAACAAGCTTGTTAACTTCTTGTCAACAATGACGGGAGGGGCCCTCTTAACATCTTGACGACCGATTTGGCGCAGGGGTAGGCTACCCACCTTCTGCGCCAGTGGTCTCGGGTTCGATTCATGAACAAGACAAATATTTGTGTGCATGAACATGTCTATTTGTCTTGGTCTGGGTGTTTACTATGTATATTAAGTATGTATTTACAAACAAAAAGTATTTAAGTATATATTTATCCGTTATCAAGTTTTCCATGATACAGTTTCTTAATGAAATTAAAATGGGCTTAGATAATTGGTGTGAATGTAAGAAGTTATTTATTTATTATTTATTATTATTTATTATCTTGCTTTAAGTTAGGTCTTAAAATTTATTTGGAGGTTTTTTACCAATTCTCCACATTTTGTTCACAGATTCATGAACAAAGAATCGAACCTGTGTCTAGACACCCTACAGCGAGAAGGCGCCGGGTCCCCTCTAGGCGTGTACCCTTGCCACGAGCGACTGCAGGCCACACAATACTTCAGTTTGTCCCTAGCGGGCGAGTTGAGGGATGAAGAGAATTGTGCAGAAGTGCAACACGTAAGGTCAGTATACTTGCATCGTGTTGACGAGCTGTTAATAAAAGCTACTTTAGCAATAGTCGGTCACAAAATGATTATTTGGTGCTCCTCCCGACTTCGTATATGTATCGATACGTGTTTATGAGGTCAGTATACTTGCATCGTGTTGACGAAGTGTCATCTTAAGAGTAACTTGTCATTTTAGTTAACATTAGTTACAACAAGATAGCGCTGCGTGTACTTTACGTCAGACTATGGAGTTTTGTTCAACATAGTACTTAAGCTTGTAATAGTACATTACAGCCAAGTATAGGAAGCTAGCAGTTTGCATTGACGAGGATGGTTTTGATGGTTTTTAATCATTCGAGACAATGCAAATAGCTTCCAGAACAAGGCTTGTATAAAACTTTTCTCACGAAATGCGAGGAAATACATTTTTTTGTTAAAATGGAATGTTAACATTTCAGGACATGAGTGAGAAAATACTTTATTTGTAGAGTTCTGCGGGGTTGAATAAACACCTCACTTTCGTAGTACACATGCTTGAACATTTTAGACACACACAACACATGAACATTCACTAGAGCACACGCTAGAATCGAACCTGTGTCTAGACACCCTACAGCGAGAAGGCGCCGGGTCCCCTCTAGGCGTGTACCCTTGCCACGAGCGACTGCAGGCCACACAATACTTCAGTTTGTCCCTAGCGGGCGAGTTGAGGGACGAAGAGAATTGTGCAGAAGTGCAACATGTAAGGTCAGTATACCTGCATCGTGTTGACGAGCTGTCATTGTGGCGGGTAATAAAAGCTACTTTAGCAATAGTCGGTCATGAGATGGGTGATCAATTGTGATTATTTCGTGCTCCTCTTGGGGGGGGCGATTCTCTGATCTATAGAGAAAGATATCTCTAATTCGACATCGTCAAATTGGAATACTAATACTTTTTATAAACTTTGAACAAAAAAATGTACTGTAACTCTGTAACTAGCGCCAAAAACGTCCCGGACGCGCGCAGAGTTATCTGATACTGAAAATGTCACAAAAATGTCTATAGATTTAAAAATACCGTTTAGTCGACAAATGACAAAATTCTGGAAATGTCAGAAGAGTTTAAAACGCCAGATTCTATGAATGCCATGTTCTATTATCGGCAAATTCTACAAATGAGAGATTCTAGAAACGCCAGATTCTGATAATGCCAAATTCTATAAATGCCAGATTCTTAGCTAGCTTTACGCGCGACATTCACGTCGACTGACATTGACCACTCGTTGCAAGTCGAACGCTGGGCATAGACATTTATGACTATAATGTGATAAGAAAATTCTGTATCAATCGACTACAAGCCACACAATACTTCAGTTTATCCCTAGCGGGGGAGTTGAGTGATAAAGAAAATTGTGCAGAAGTGCAACACGTAAGGTCAGTATACTTGCATCGTGTTGACGAGCTGTTATTGTAGTGTTTAATAAAAGCACAAAAACAATTTCCGCCACGCACACATAGACGTCACATTTACAGGCACTCTCGGACAGTCACGGACAGAGCTCAGTCGCGAGTATCTGAAGTGCTTACTGAGGTCGTAAAGAGGTGGCGTTGGGACGTTGAATAAGACATTCGTTCATTGTAGAAGTCCGCGTTTAATCTGAAATTTACATATTTATACTGAAGACGCTACTCGGAAAAAGTATGGACTCTTTGATATAAAAGTATAGGACGGTTAGAGTTGTTATAAATCTGGTAATAAGATATATATTTCTTCATACCTTTATCTAGAATCGTATAGTTTCAGAAACACGATTTTATGATTTTGGCTCGACACTTTTTATTTTCGAAAATACCTCTAAAAAATAAGAAATATCAAGATTATTCTTAAATGGGGATACACATACTATTGAAAATTGTTTTAATTAGTGGACACCAATAATATTTAGGATCGTATAGAAGCATTTTTTTAAAATTGCTATAGTTTTTGAATACGAAGTGATTTTGTGTTTTTTGCGTAATCGGCAAAATCTGTCTCGCTCCCGCGCGCGTCGTTTTCTCATTGCTATCTCGCTTTAGCATAATTTTTCCGAGTATCGCCTTAAGACGACGTGATAAGGAAAGGCCACCTTGAATGTTTCAGGGAGATAGTTATTTCCATTAATAATTTAATTTTTATTAATATCCTTGAATGAGATAATGAAAGCAAGCCGACTTCTCCACACATTCCGCAATTTTATAGCCATTTAATTTTCGTATTGAGGTTATTTAAATTAATTTCGATCGACGACCTCCGTGGCCGAGTAGTGTACCTACGCACCGGTTTCAAGGTGCCGCTATCTCAAGAGGTTCGATCCCCGGTCGGGTAAATATTGAAAATGAACTTTTCAATATTACCTCGGGTCTGGCTGTACGTGGTAATACCCGTCGTTGTTTCCAATTTCCATAATACTAGTGCTTAAACTACTATACTTTGGTATTGGAACAATGTATGTGATATAAGATTTTAATATTTCGCGTTCCATTATAATTATAAACAAGAGTAACGGGACTCAACGCGACATTTATTATGTAGTACATATCTACTTACAGCTTGACGTACTACAGCCGTGGTCACAAGCAGTTGCTTGTGACCACGGCTGTAGCAACACAGTCGAAAAGTCAAGCTGTAAGTATGTACATATGTACTACATAATAAATGTCGCGTTGAGTCCCGTTCTCTTGTTTATAATGTATGTGATAGTGTCATATTTATTTATTTATTTATTTATTTTTATTATTTTTGTTTAACAGAGGCAGCGTACCCGACACCTCCCGTCGCGTTCTAATGATGGGCTGTGGCGGGAAACAACGACAGGTATGCATCTGAACAAGTTTTAGTTTAAATCGAAATTTAATAGGGAATTGGACTGATTTTTTTTTATTTGTTAAAAATGTTTTTAGAAATATCGGATAGATGAAACAGCACAGGTATTTATTTTCAAATATTTTACATAATATCGGAGATATAGCTCATCATACTTCCTTATTAGACAAGGACAGTGACAGTCTAGCGCCATACTCCCGCGATATAAAATTTCGTTTTAGAAAGAGATAGCTAAAGACATCGTTTTTCACAATTCAACAGCTCATTACTTGCTTATTAATCAACATTTTGAATATCTTTTTCACTTTGTTATTATCCAATGTTATATTTTTGAATGTTGAATTGAATGACAGTCCTATCCCCAATGTGTCAGGCTTATGGGTCAATCAACTACTTCTTGTACCAAAACTTGTCCCTGCAACGAAAATTTGAAATCTCTGAAACCATCAGTTTGCTATAAAATTTATTACTAATCCGGATCCTTAGATCCCTAGAATACAGTACTTTTTATTCCGTCAATAAAATTTTACTTAAATGATAAATATTATATCGCTTTATCGGTAATTTAGGGGACTTTATTACGGTTTCATACCAAACGTAAGTCCCCTAAGTTACCAATAAAACGATATAATTTTGCAAAAAAATTAGTAAAATTTAATTGACGGAATAAAAGTACTGTATTCTAGGGATCTGTAAAAAATAAAGGATCTGGATTAAGTAGTAATAATTTTTTGGCAAGCTGATGGTTTAGGAGATTTCAAATTTTTTTTGCAGGGACATGTTTCGGTACAAGAAATAGTTGATTGACCCTTATATGTCTTTACGTTACTTACAGGTAGTTAAAAAAAACAGTACAGAGATTTTAGGGGATGATAGTGTCCATCAATACGAACAATTTTTACTATGGGGCCGACCACGGAATTGCGAAAATAATATCAGCTGTTCCATACAAAAGTACAACATCGACTCGACTGAAATGTATGGAACAGCTGATTTTTTCACGATTTCAGTTTTGGTCCAATAATAAAAGTTGTTTGTTTTCATAAGTAGAATAATCCCTAAAATTATCTGGGATGATAAAAAAATTACCGTGTATTAATCCTACTTCCTACTCAATATTACAAATGTGAAAGTTTAGACGTTTGGATGTTTGTTACTCAATCACGCCAAAACGGCTGAACGGATTTGGCTGAAATTTTTGACATAGATACTTCGTAGCCTGGTGAGGGACATAGGCTACTTTTTATCCCGGAAAAATATCACATTCCCGCGGGATAACGTCATGTACCTAGTAAAGCTAGTAATTTATAAATTATTCCATCAGAAATGGCGGTACCTCCCCTCCGGCCAGTTACAACACATAGCTTCCAACCTATGCTTGGACTCCGGCTATGAACAAGGCGCGGACGCAACCGCGGTACCGTGCCAAGCTACCAGCAACACGCAGAAGTGGAACATAGATTATACGCAGGACAACGATTTTAAGGTCAATGGTAAGTGTAAAAAATTTTATTACTCTGGGAGTGCCGGCAGAAGTGAAAAGGGTTCCCTAGACTTTTTCACAGAAAAAAAGGAATTTGACAAAATACGGACTGGATTTAAACCGAGGCTGTCTGGCTTCAATGCCACCCGTTTTCCAATCTGAGCTATTACAAATTTGGAAACGGTGGCGAAATTTGCCTTCGTATTCTTATGACATTTGTACTTAACAGTTTTTCGATCAGGTCACGTGCCCGTTTTACGAATTTTCGATCTGACGGTCACGTGTCCTGACGCGAGTTGAACCTTTTTACCCGCTAAAGAAGATTTTACTTAAAAAAAAACAACATTTTATTTCAGATAGAGTCCATAATCAATCAATTAAAATAAAACTATAGAAATCACAATAAATTTTAAACTTGCGAAAAAGCAGCAAAAGATAAAAATACAATGATACAGGTAAAGTTTTCTTTTGGTATCCTATCTCTACATTGTATAAAACAAAGTTACTTCCCGCTGTCTGTTCGCTTAGATCTTTCAAATTACTTTTCTGTACTATTATTACTAGTTTCTGAAACTATACGATTCTAGATAAAGGTATAAAGAAATACATATCTTATTACCAGATTTGTAACAACACGAACCGTCCGATAGTTTTATATCAAAAAGTCCATACTTTTTCCGAGTAGCCCCTTAACTAAAATAGACGAGAAAATAATTGCTGGACATTATTTACTCCCTCGCTCAACAGATGGCGCTGAACGTTTTTAAATCGCGCTATGGAGTTGGTTGCGGAGTAGGTTAAGATTTCCAGTAGAATGCCGCATAGTTACGGATAAAGACGGAGAGACAGAACAATAATTGTTTTCAATATTTGCCTTTTTTGAAAGTATTTCGACGTTCATTCGTCCGGAAGTACTTTGTTCTTTTTCTTTATTAACCCGTGGAGGGCGTGGAGCGCTTCTTGAAGCAACGAAACGCTCCATCCACGGGTGGAGGATGGTGGCTCCATCATGGATGGAGCGTCTCCATCCATGATATTGTTGTTGATCAATGATCATAATCTTATGGCCCCAGTACAGTACAGGTTGGCCGACCATGACCGGCGATCATTTAGTGACAGTGTTCACACGATCGCCGGTTTCATTCTGCGTTGGACTGGCCGTGAGGATGGATGTGTATGCAATGACGGCTTATGCAATTTACATTTACAGCGCTTTTAATTTATTACGAGAATTTGTCTATATTAATAGAGTCTGGATCTTGTATAATATGTCTAGATAAATGTAATTATGCATTAAAGTAATAATAGACATATTTATCATAACACCCAGACACAGAAAAACAAATACTTACATCATATCAATATTTCTTGGGCGGGGATTGAACCCAGTATAATAATAATAATGTATTAATAACGTTTTATTCATTTTATTTTTATTTACTTAATTTTAGATAACAAAACAGAATACTCCTATACATCTTGTGAATTTAAGTGTATTTTATTATCATTTGAATAAAAAGTATATTTTATCAAAGATATACAACATCAAGGATATTTTTGACAATGTAATATGCTCCACAAAATGGCCTGATTGCGAAAAAAAACAATAAATTAAAATATCCTACACGTCAGTCAACGCAGAAATATTCAGATGAACTGAATGATCGGCCAACGTGTGAACGCTCTTTGTGGCCTGCGACAAACTTCCTTTGAATCGTGCACGAAAAACCGACACGGGACGGATCGCCGGCGATCATTGCTCACAGTCAACAATCACACGCAAACCGGCCCTGTACACGATGGCCCAACATGGTCGCCGTCCATGATCGGCCATCGTGTACTGGGGGCTTTACGGTTAAGTCGCCAGCAACAATAAATCGCTGCTAAATTCACGTCCACACATGATTTTGACATCGCCAGCGAGTCGCTATCGGCCAAAAGTCGCCGCCGCCGCCCGCCGTGTGGTGTGGACCGACATATTATAGTGTCTTATCTATGGGACCGACCATAATCTACATTCTGCATGATCTGCTTTTTACTTATAGTCAGAGGCTTATCTTTATACTGTCCTTTTTTGCCTGTATTTATGTTCGGTCTAAATACTGTTTAAAATATACTTTCCTAGATACTGAATTACCAGATGACGGCATCGTACTAATTTCGAGACTAGAACTAGAACTAGACGACCAACAAAATCAAACAAGTACATTTACAATAGGTAATATGCACATTGCACATTATGGTAGCAGTAAATGTATTTTAGTATATTGTTATACAGGATGGGAAAAGTTTATGAGCCCTAGATCGAAAGTGCCTTAAGAGGGCCCTTTCCGGTCCCCGTCTATTGTCAACGCGAGCATGGTTGAAAAGCTTCTACTATTTCGATTGTTTCATCCAGCGCAATGACAGTGAGTGTGTGAGCAAGTGAGAACGCGATAAAATTAAACGAAAAATAGTGTGCGTAACTTGTACTTACCAGGAAATACGTGTTTTCAGTAAGCCTTGTTTGTGAAATAAATGTTTGTAATTTGGATTCTCCATTACATTTGCAAGATCTAAATATTTTCTATGCTTTTAAAATTAATGAGTAATTATGAACGCCCAAAGTTCAGGTAAAATTTGTGCGAAAAAAGCAGATTTTTGGAGGCTTGTACCGAATTTGTTTTTCCAAATTTAGATTTTTTTGTTTTGATAGAAACCTAGATATAGTGCACAAGATACCTATTAATTCAAAGTTTTAATGCGACGGAGCGATGTTTGAGACGTCAGGCGCTCCCAAAGCCGAGTAGCGTTCCAGTATTCGGACGTTAATCTTTTAGATAGCTCATTTTACTGATAGGAATCATTATTTTATTTTTACAAAATTGCATTCTTGGATAAAAAAAACTTTTCCTGGAAAATACAACATCGACTCAACTCGATTTCAAATCCATCATCTTTTATTGCTTAGCTTTCATTTAATTTATCATGTTTGTTCGAGAGATGACCGGTGGCCGTTGGGGCGGAAAGGTTCTCGAATAGCGACCGCGTGCGTACCGGACGAGCGACGTTCCGTGGGCAGGCCCCATTACAAGGTGGACCAACGATCTGGTAAAGGTCGCGGGAAGCCGCTGGATGCGGGCAGCGCAGGACCGATCGTTGTGGAGATCCTTGGGGGAGGCCTATGCCCAGCAGTGGGCGTCGTTCGGCTAACATGATGATGATGATGTTCGAGACATGTGATCCTTATGATTGACCACATCGATTAATGCGATAAAAATACAGCATGTTGTTTTTTGTAATTTTAGCCGGTTCGATTCTTGGGCGAATCAAGCTAATTTTGGAAAATCTTTGAATGCAGTTTTGTTTCGTTTTAAAAATGAAAGAATGTTTCATTTCAGTAAAATGAGCTAACTAAGGATTTAAGGCAGTTCCCCTCCAGGGCCCAAACATTTTCCACCCTGTATACTATACAGTGTGTAAAGATTATAGACAATTTTCAGTTTTATTTACGGTTTTATTATATGATCAATAGCCATATCAACCAATCTGCATCGACGATCTGCCCCCTTAAACCCTATCCAGAACTAAACTTCAAACATTTTGACATACATCGTCCGCTAGGTATTAGCGGTCCGCGTTTTATCTGCCACATTGACAGTGATGTAGTCAATATCGCTGTAGAAATCGTGGCGAATTCGCCCTTTCTGGACAAGCGCTTACTCTTGAAACAATTCCAATAGCCTATTAAATTAATGCCCAACTCTGAATCAGTGAAGCTTATCGCCTTGTCGTTAAGTCCTTACTTTTGAAGTTGACATTTGACATAAGGATTAATAGGGTATTTGCCTTGTAATTTTTTTTATTGATTTAAAATGTTTATTGAAATATTAGCAACACAACATAGGTACCTACCTATTTATTTTCAAATGTCTTTTTAATTAGATAGAAGAGCGCAACAAGCAAGTGAAGTCACATGCTTGAAGCGCCATACTCTCGCCATAGAGATAGTTTTTGACGACCGATTTGGCGCAGGGGTAGGCTACCCACCTTCTGCGCCAGTGGTCTCGGGTTCGATTCCCGAACAAGACAAATATTTGTGTGCATGAACATGTCTATTTGTCTTGGTCTGGGTGTTTACTATGTATATTAAGTATGTATTTACAAACAAAAAGTATTTAAGTATATATTTATCCGTTATCGTTACAGTTTCTTAATTAAATTAAAATTAATCGACAAATTTTGCAACTAATCGGGACATTTTTTATGGAGAAACGAAATATTTTGTTCATTTCCGACAACAAATTCTTGCTGTGCGTTGTTCAGCATGATGGCCTGAAGCCATGGTTAAAGTTATTGCAACGACGCCCCTAACACCCTGTATAATATCTGAATGTCATAATTAAATATCTACATTTCAACAACAGTCAAATATGCTAATGCAATTGGTTCGAGAGTAAAAGGGGGCATGGCTTTTTTAATCAAATCTGAAAGTTTTATTAGTGGTATTAAATAGAAATCTTTTATATTTATTATACACTTCAGGTAGTTGAATAGTAGGACGTAATTGCAACGCACGTTATCATAATTCGTTAGCTCAAAATGCTGACATAGGTAAATGTAGAGGCGTAACGAGGCGTAACGTTAGTCCATTAGGCGTCCATTAGACGATAGGTTTTGCTGTCAGTTTGCTATCAGTCACGATTCTTTTAGCCAATCAAAATGAACCATTCATAACGCTGCCCGAAGTTCCTCTATACCGATTGGTTAGCTAGTCATGGGTAAAGGAATTGACTGATGGTTGCATGACCGTCTAATGTACGTCTTAGAAGTTTAGTTTTTCGTTGAATTAGAGTAGGCCTACAGCTGTTTTTGTTTCGCGATTTCGTTGCTGGCCCCTTAAGAGCCATTTCACACTTTGCATTGTCTGGCTCGCACAATAAACATTTTTAAAAATTGTGGGGAACTCTGCACTTTTTTTCAAAAAGTTCTTCATTATGTTACTGTGCCATCATATTATATTATACATTATTAAACATATTTCAACATTGTTAAAACTGCAATTATAATAGAATTACGAGCTTAATTTTAAAAACGAAAATTTTCTTCCTTATTCTTTTACTAATACTTAAATGAATGAATATAATAAATGTACTTACTTAAAATATCCGTAACATTGCGTTGTAGTGACACAATAAAACGCTTTTCTAAAAAGCACAATGTGTTTTCCACAATCTATGAAAATGTTGCATTGTGCGAGCGAAACAACTGCCAAATGGCTCTAATTGTGAAATGGCTCTTAAGACTCCACAGACTATCATTATCAGTCCGCTTGCAGTCCTAGATCGGATAGGCCGTCTACCATTCGAGACCTCCATCGGTCACACACGAGTACCTGCGATCATTGCCTGTCGGCAATAGTCGAAAACCTGCTTTGAGGCCATACATTAGCAGTTGGTAGTCGGTAGTTTCAGTCCGGCCGAAAACTCTCGACATTGGTCCGCGCCACCCAGCGGCCACACACTATGCCTGCGCATTAAATCCGTCAGTCCTTAATCTTAAAAGGAACTGTGTGTGTGTGCCCTACAGTCGTCACAAATTAAGATGCCCGTTTTGACACATGGTAATGACCCTAGAATGTAACTTGTTACGAAAACCAAAAAATCACATATATGCTGATTACTTATCAAAGGTGTATGAAAATAATATGTTACATTTTTGAACGCATCATAAATTAAGGCAAAGTGTATTCCTCGTATTATTTTTGCGTTTATTCTAAAGTAAACGCAGATTCGATTAACTACGAAACGTCTCGAAAAACAGTTACGTTCTCAGTCTTTATTTTTTTAAATACTAGTGTTGTATCCGTTGTGTGCAGGATTTCTCCAGCTTCATTCAATTTAATCGAAATAATCGTTATAAACACTTTAATAGATTAATTTGTAAAATTGATCTTTTTGTGTGAAAACTAGATTGGTGCTTAAGCATTAGTGAAATTATGAATTGGCAACAATGATTTCGATAAAACGGTTTCTAGGCAAACGCAAACTTATCCTAGGAGGACGTTTCGAATGAACCGAATAAAAAAAAATCTTTATTATTTATTTATTATTTATTTATTTTTTACAAACATAAATACATCAATGGTATATAAAGGTCTCGCAAAACCTTTTAAAAGGTTTGACTGCGAGTACATAGTGACACTCAGTGTATTTGTTTTACAATAAATTATAATTACTTTAACACTTATTTATTATTGATTAAATACAATAGAAATCTAGTGATGCTACAATACAATGGATCATGGAAGATTTGAGATCAAAAATTTTTTAAGTTTTTTAGAAAATATTTTCCTACTGCTACTGTTCAGGACTTCAGAAGGTAACGTATTAAGAGTATAAGGTATTCTTTTGGATAAAGTTCTGTCGCCGTACATATTAGCAATTCTAGGTACAACGTATCTGTTTTGAGACACAGCTCTAGTGACCTGGTCATGGCCATGACGCAGCAGTGTCAAATGCTCACGAAGTTCGTAATTGTTCAACAGTAAAAGATACTTATGTTTAACACTAGCGGGTAATACGTTGCAAATTTTGAACAATTGATAATAGTTGGTTTTGCAATTGTTTTTAGTTTTATTATTGACCAATAGCTTTAAGAACCTTATTTGTAAAGCTTCTATTTTTTCAATATGTGTTTTATACGTTAGACCGTAACTGTCCAATGCATAAGACACCACCGAGTCAACCAGAGCCATGTACAAACACTTGAGAATCTTAACAGGAACCCTATACTTTAGGTGGCAGAATTTACTTAACAACAGACGCAACTTATTACATACGAACTCTGTATGCTTAGACCAGGAAAATGACTCATCTACAGTTAATCCCAAATAAGTTATTGAAGTTACTCTTTCGATAGCCTCACAGTTGCAGTTGAGCAGATCATTATGAATACAATTATAATTATGAGCAATAATGGTACAATCTGTATTTTTTATTTTACTGTAGGGTGATCGCAAAAGTAACATTTTTGTCTTTGTGACATTAATTACAAGTCCATTATCGTGTGACCATCTAACAATTTTGTCGACATCTTGTTGCACGAGACGACATACTTCAATGGGATCGTAACCAGCTATTAATACGCAAAGATCATCTGCGAACATGTACGGTGAGCTATGTTCCACTACATTACATAGGCTGTTCACATGCATTAAAAAGCAAAGTGGAATACATCCAGAGCCCTGCGCTACGCCGTACGGCATAAGGCGCGGGCTACTTTGACTGTCGCCAACTTTGACCGCAAAGGTACGTGCAGTCAGGTAGTCGCGGAACCATTGACTTAAAGGGTAGTGGATACCACAGTCTTCTATGGCTTTTAGTAGCGTCTCGTGCTCCAAGGTGTCGAATGCTTTTTTATAATCGAAAAAGACAGCGACAACTATCTTTTTTTGTTCTAGGCTCACGTTAATTTCATCAGTGAATTTAGACAATAATACAGCTGTGCCCTGCCCCTTCTGAAATCCGTACTGACAGCTATTCAATATATTATTAGTTCTTAAGTAATTGTTAACTTGATTAACAATACATTTCTCAATAATTTTTTCTATGCTCGACAGGATAGCTATAGGTCTATAATTACAATAGTCTCGGTGGTTACCTTTTTTATAGATAGGTCTTACTATAGCTTCTTTGAGTTTATCAGGAAAAACATGACATTTTACGGACAAGTTAATAAGTTTTGCCAGTACAGGGCTTATTTTATCAGAAACTAAGATTATATCGCTCATTCGTATTGCATCGCTACCCGGCGACTTTTTTGATGACATACATTTAATAATGGACCTAACATCTTTGGCTGTTACCGTTTTCCACCTCATAGACATTAGTTGTTCATTTACGTAATCATTTTTGTTCAAAAACTTAGTGTTGCAATTATGTCTAATTTGCTCCACTTCATGTTCAAAGCAATTTGCAAAGCTATTACATATAATATTAACATTGTCACCCATGTTGTTGATTATAGTTTTATCTAAAGACTGTTTCTGCCTCCCAAGTAGTATGTTTAACCGATCCCATAACTTTCGTATATTATTTTTGCAATCGTCAATGTTTTGTTTTTCAAACTCATTCCTAGCCTTAGAAAATACTTTCTGACATTTATTCCTGAATCTTGTATATTCTAATCTTTTAATCATATTTTTAGTGTCATAACTCCATACAGTAAATAATCTATCTCTCTCTGTTATTAAATCTTTCATATGAGGAGTTATCCAAGGATTACAGTTTCTATTACTGTTAGTCATATTAACTTTTTTAACAACATAAGAACTATTATATATCTCGTGAAACATACTAATCAGCGCAGCGTACAGTTGCAATGGACAATTATAACTTAATAAATCATTAAAGTTGGCATATACCAATTTTTCACGTACGTTCTTATTATCTAGTACGCGGCGGAAGCGCGCAGGCGAGTTTAAATAAAACCTAGACAACCTTGCACACCACACCATGTCGAATCGTCACGTTCACCTTTCCAGAGATTTCTTAAAACATGTTTTGTTCGGCTTGTTTGAAGCGTTCGCATCGGACAAGCGTGCGTTTACCATAAGCGGCCTGTACACGTTGGTCCAACCACTGGCCAATACATCGTACATTGACACTTTTGAACGAACAAGACGTTTAAAAAGGTTCTTTCGAAAGTGTTAATATACGCCGTATTGGCCAATGGTTGGGCCAACGTGTACAGGCCGCTATAATAAGTAATGTGGCTACTCTATGACCATATCTATGCTGTGAGCTGTAGTTAAAATACTTGCACTTTTATAGCCAACGCGCACTTGTGATTTTTAGTCAACCGATAGTTTAGTCGGAATCGTAATACGATCGTGCGTGATCAAACTGTCGTCGGCTGATAGTTTGGTTTGAAAACCTGCGAGCACTTGTGATTTTAGTCGATCGATAGTTTAGTTGAATCCGGGCACGCGCTCACATAGTCCTTCATGCACAGGCCGATAGTTGTCCGATAGTTGTATAACTGTAACTTTATCTATAGTTGTAGTAACTATTGGCCAGTCATTTTCGATAGTTCAATACTGAATGCGGAGTCTACCGATAGTTAGGCGATATTTTAGTTGAATGCAGTGCGCGCGCTCACATTGGTAGTTCTTCATGCACATTACCGCCCGACCGATAGTTGTGCGATAGTTTGATCGTACAACTATCGGCCAGTCATTTTCGATAGTTTGATCGGTCGATAGTTTAAGCGCACTGACGATTGCCAGTGCCATATAACTCTATACTGAACCCGAGAACGACCAAACTATCGCCCGATTAAAAATCACAAGTGCGCGTTCGCTCTTATATAAATTATGCAATTAATAAGTGCATTCGATTCAAGTTTATATAACATGAAAGGTCAATTTATACTTTAATAATATGTTTATTAAAAGTATAAGTACCTATATAGGAAGTTTAACATTTTATAATAATAACTTTAGTCTTAATCCAAATAATTCGCAAACCTACTATAATCGATTAGTTACTCAGAATCTTAATCGATTAATCGCGAGAATCGATCACAGACTCGTATGGTTACATGCCTAATCACGTCACTTTGGCATGTGTCAAAACGGGCATCTTATTTTGTGACGACTGTAGTGTGCGATTCTCTAAAACTCAATCAACAAACTCGTCGTTCTTATTCGCTTGATTTTCACTTGTTTGTTATGAATTTGACATAAAGAATCGAAGCTGAACGACGAAGTGACGGTGAAACTACGTTAGAGAATCGCACCCCTGTTGCGGCTAACTAACAGGTTCTTGCCAACAGGCGTACTGATAGTCTGTGGGGTCCTTTAGTAAAAGTTGTTCGTATTGTTGGACTTCATTCATCCCCCGAATGTACCAATTAGAAATTAGTTTTGTATATTTATGTCGTTATGGGTGATTTTTAAGGGTTGTTACACACATAAGTAGAACGGCATTGTCGGTTCGGCAGTATTCGTCGAACAACAAAGCCGATCCGAAGTTATTACTTGTTTGTGATACCCGAACATTCACCTACTTACATTTTATTTTACCGCCCTACCGGCTTTGCCGATTAATCCTTACGCGGGCAGGTCTTATATCGTATCTAATGTCGGTTTTGACTGTTTTCACCTTCTGTCACACAATATGTATAAATTTTTGTTTCTTTCAGTCGATTAAATGAATATACAATTGTTGTTGTACTTTGCTAAGAGCTATAACAAACGTCGTAATGCCAAAACACAAACTATTTTTGAGTGGACTGTTAAAACCGCTTTGGCAAGTATTTTGTCAATACACGCGATAGTGTGCTGGCCCGCTTATGTGTGTAGTAACCCTAAGTAGGAATCACAAAAAATGTAAAAGTATTTTGGCCTAGTAGTCGTAGTACAGTCAGCGTCATATATACGGTTCCATCCATAGCGGTCAAATAGTTCGGTACACCATACAATTGGTATGTTGTGCCGAACTATTTGACCACTTTGGATGGCACCGTATATACAGGGTGTTAAATTGGTCAGTTGCAAGCCAAAACCACAGCTTGTACTCATAATATTGAACAACTTTCCCCAAGATTCAAGATTCAAATTTGTTTATTCAATTTAGATTGTTATTTACAATACTTGTGAACGTCATAGAAGCTACGCCATCGGTTCGCAAACCCTACAGCGGGAGGCCTTGGAGAAGAACCGGCAAGAAACTCCAAGGGTTGTTTTTTCTCCCTGTTTTATTTCATACAGAGTCGTCAAATTGAAAAATGACCTTAACATGGTATGACTAAGATCAGTTTCCATCACAATTACACAATGGGTTATGATAAATACAGTTAAGTATAGGCGAACTAATGATCATTGCGGTGAACAATTGTCAATTACTTAGGAACTCTACTTAAAGCTTTAATATTAGTTAAAAGCAAAAGACAATTCTACTATATACTGCAAGTTGCGCCATACATGTTTCAAGAAATATGGGTCGAAAATGAAGAAAAAAATTTAGTCTCCCATACAAACTGCAAAGTCAGTTGATCGATTTTGTATGAAGTGACCCATGATTTCGACCCATGTTTCTTTGGGAAAGTTGTTAAATTTTGAGCTTGGAACTGACCAAACTAACATCCTGTATGACGCTGACTGCCAGCTTTGCTTAGTTGGGCTACATAATGTTGTGTAGGTATAAACATTTTAAATATAATAGGTCTTTACATATGAAATTGCCGTTTTTTTCTTTTGTACATATAACTTAACAACTTTTATAATATTAGAAATATATAATTTCTTTAATATTGCGTTACATTAAGACCGTATCGAGCAACTTTTGATAATTTAATAACCACGATATTTGATTATTTACATAGAAAAAACTTATTCCGAAAGTTACGACTATTTTTGTTTCCAGAATTTCGTACTTTATTAGTTGTAACTTAGTGAAAAAAAAATTTTTTTCTCTTAACGAATGTGTCATTTAGTAGTTAAAATGTCCATAAATACGTGTGTAAAATTTTGTAAATTTACATAATATTAGTCGTTAAATAATAACAAAAACGTTAGTATGGAAAAAAAAATAATTACAGAAATCTCCATACAAAACGGCAATTTCATAGGTAAAGACCTATTATATATTTATTGTCTGTTCATTTCACAGGTGAAGGGGAGCCAAGCGAACAAGAGCAACGGTTAAGCAAGCTGCGAGGACAGCGGTAAGTCCTTTCATGAGTTTTTGTCGGTTTTTCACAGGCTATACTTCGGTGAGTGTGCTTCTGAGCTGCATGAGCTCATTCCACCATCCTCGTTCTAGCACCGAGAATCTAGACGCACAGCGGGCTATCATCCTTACTTGGTCAACATCCCGCGTGCATGCGTACCAAGCGCTTTTCTTCATCGTTTGTGATGCGCACCGCCAAGGAATGGAATACCCTGCCTGCGTCTATTTTCCCGAATGACTACAACCCTAAAATTTTTAAAGCTAGAGTGAATAGGCTGCTTCTTGGTAAGCTCGCTCCATCTTAGGCTTCTTCTCAACCCTAAGGTTCAGTGTGAAGCTAATAATAATAATAGTTTCTTTTGACGTTTGATCGTTAGTTCAAAAATTTGTACTAGGTGGCGCTACCCAACTATAGCGACCTAACTTTTCAGATTAGTTCAGAGTATACAATCTAGGCGCAACAATTCGCACCAAAAATGCCATTAAGTGTATGATAAAAGATCTGCAGAAGTAAACGAACAAGTACCTAGTAGTAGAAAATAGCAAAGAAAATAGTCCGACATCATAATACGAATATCGTTTCCGAATATCAAGATATACAAAAAGTTGCACAGAGCGTATATCCTCTGAACAGAAGGTGAGGCGGGTGGTGTTTTTAGGCTGAAAAAAAACAGGTTGTGTTGTGTTACGGTTACAGCGCCATCTAGTGCATCGAAAAATTACTTTAGGAAACTCTCCCATTGACTAATTTGCAAAGTTGCGTTAGTGGTTTCATCTGTTTAGTTTCCGTAGGCATAACGAAGGAAAAGTAGCATGATGTCAATACGGACATTCCTAGATTTTTATTTTATTAAAAAGGACCTGGAGTTCCGCGATTTATTATTAAAGCTTCAAGGCCTCTCAGGCACATTTTCACTAAGAATATTGTATTTCCTCTCATTTCGTGAGAAAAGTTTTATACAAGCCTTGTACTGGAAGCTATTTGCATTGCCTCGAATGATTAAATTTTAATTAATTCGAACCATCCTCGACAATGCAATTGCTAGCTTCCCGTTCTCGGCTGTAATGTTCTATAATGTTTTATTAATGATAGCCTATGTCACTCGGGAAGAATGTAACTTTCTAATGGTTAAAGAATTTTCTAAATCGGTCGAGTAGTTTCGAAGCCTAAGGGTGGTATCAAAAAGCTTAAACTAAATACTGAGGTAACTGGAGAGTGCAGTACTAACACTTTTTTGTGGCACTGTGGTTGTCTTCCGTCTCACCTACACTTTGAAAAAATACGTATGGTCATATGAGACAACTGACAGCCACTACGTACTAAATGTCAATTTTGCTGGGCACACTTTTTTATTCAGGGTGAAAACTCCAGTTACCTCAGTATTTAGTCTAAGCTTTTTGGGTGGTATTACATTTATCAAAGATCTTTGTCCAAGAAATTTTACGTCGAATGTATGAAATTAGACGTCAAAGTCGTCCAATATGCATCCAATTTCTTGGATCAAATGCATATTAGACAAAGATCTTTGATAAATGGAATACCACCCTAATCGATGCAAACAAACAAACAAACAATCAAATCTTTCCCCTTTATAATATTAGTATAGATTAGTATAGAAAAGAGAAGAATTTGCTTTTGCAATAAGTTCTTGGTTGGTAATTGAATATCTTGTTTTTTTTTTCATAACACGTAAGTAGTAGTAGTAGCACATTAGCCTCTAGAGACCGGCGACTTTTATTCAAAAAGAAGAAGCAAAAATTTTAGCAACACTGATCGCTGATTGGTTGATTTGGTTGTTACTGCTCTTATTTGTTTAGAGAAATAAATAAGCCTCTTTTATAACAGTTCTATAATAATATCAATAATTACAATAATAAGTAATTTTTTTTGAGTCTATGTACTCATCTGAGAGCACGGACACTAGAGGTTAGTGGTCCCTAGTCGAAATAATTTTTTCTTTCGTAACTAAAAAACCTCCTACGACGGCCTTTTTAATCGTTTTTCTAAAGCCCTTTACACACACCGATTGTTCACCTCATGTACAAAAAATTGACATTCTGGTAATTGTTATAGTATTATTAACTTGTATGAAAACCAGACCAGCCGGCCTAGCATGAGCGGCTTATAACGCGCGATATGATATGGTACGGCATGCCGTCCTGCTTACACCTTAGTGGGGTAAGCAAGACAACTTGCCGTAACATATCGTATCGCGCGTTATAAGCCGCTCATGCTAGGCCGGCAGAGCAACCAGGCGCGGATCTAGTATTAGGTTAAAGGGGGGGAGGGGAATCTTGGCTCATGATAGATTTGATCGTCTGGGGGGTGGGCTACGATTGTCTACGCCAAAACGAAAACTCAGTGCCAATGTATTAATTATAATGTCGTCAATAATATTGTAAACAATATTTAGTTTTAGTGTTCTTCTAAATATTTAATTAGATCTATCGGTTAATTAGTCATATTATTATAAAATGCAGCGTATACTTACTAATCGTTATAGCAATAAATGTTTTGTTATTTTGAAAATGTGATATTATTTCTTTGTTTAATATTCATTACTTACTTAAATGATATTCATTTTATAGATTTGGTCAGCAAAGTACTTTTTGGTCAGCAATACTTATATCAAAATTCTCAGCAAAACTTCGATAATTTAGTTTTTGAATCACGATTGCTGGTCAATTATTTTATTAGTCTCGCTGAACAGTTTAGTTAGTTTTGCTAGCCAATAGTTGATCAGTTTGACTTATTGCTGTTTAAATATATTTTTAAACTGATTAAAACCTCTTTTATGCCGATTGATTCAATGATAGCCATTTATAATCAGAATGGAATGTCTTCGATAAATCGATTTATTTTTTCAGTAATTTTAACAAAATTTCACTAAACGAAATCATGTAAGTTCTACTTGTGTGTTGTAAGTGTAAGTGACATAAAGTGGTAATTACTTTCGTGATTACGTATAATAGTGTAAAGGTGGATACAGACAATTCGCGGCGCATGCGAGGCATGACACGCACGTCTCGTTATATTTGGTTCTTATTTGGTTCTCGTTGTATTTGGCGTTTATATTATATCGTTCGTGCCTTAACGCGAATATGAACGTCCACACATTTCTAATCATGGCGATGTGCGCGATGTGCACTGGCTGCGTAAGCCTCGCAATGTCTGTATCCACCTTAAAACGGTACCCTGACCGAAAATGGCGTTTTCATTTAATAAGTTGCTAATAGAAAAGGATTATTATAAAACTTTACGGGGAATTTTTAGGGCCCATAGTCTATTATTTTTAGAAGGTATCGCTACATTTCCTCTTAGTCATTCATAGAAGTGGATAGCAAATGTGTTAAAAACGGACACTTTAGCAGTTTTGCTATCTATTTCTAACAGTGACTACAAGGGAATGTAATTATACCGTCTAAAAATACTAGACTGTGGGCCCTAATAAAAATTCACCGTAAAGTTTGTGTTTTAGAATTACAATATTGAATAAAATTCACTGCGGCGCCACTTTCGGTCAGGGTACCGCCTTAAGGCTAAAGACAATAAAAGCCATAAGACGAAATTGAAACTGATGTAGTGCAAAATCCATTTTTTGTGGATAGTCCCAACTGTACGAGTCTTGCAGCTAATCAAAGAAATTATTAAACGACGGTTTATTCAGTATTTTTTTATAAATTACTTTTGTTTAAGCTCTATTCATAAAAAACCTGAATATACGTTTTATACGTCTACGTAATTCTCAAATATTTTCAGTTAGTCGTAAGTACCAGAACTAAACCTACCATGTGTAATAAGAAAACTATTCCTATCACTGATTTACCTAATACCTACTAAGTACCTAAGCACCTGAAATACTGAATTACACACAAAGTGTCCATTTCAGTATTTTTAGATGCTACAGACGTTTTATCTCACGAGCGCGGGCGAACCATACTTGTAGTTGTAATGCGTAATACGTATAGACACGCGCAGCCGGCGACTCGGCCAAAACCAGGAGGCGCAATCTTCAAACATTCAAATGGGAACCACTAAGCCAAAAAATTTGAAAGTTGTAGAATTGCAACGCATATGCAACCCTTCTGGTGTTGTAGATGTCCATGGGCGACGATGACTACTTCCCATCACGTGGCTCGTCTGCTCGTTTGCCCCTTTTTAATATAAAAAAAAAAAAAAAAATCAGGCCCTAGGTGTCACTTTTTTATTACTATGAGATGACTGTGTTTATGTTTGTGTTTATAAGTCAAAAGCTGCATGCACCAAACAACAGATAGCGCTAGTTATGCACTTCCAATAAAGTGGCCCATGATTGGTCTCTATTTCTTATACAGGTAGTTAAAAAAACAGTACTTACAGAGATTTTAGGGGATGATAGTGTTCATCAATACGATAATTTTTTGCCACCAACGACGGAATCGCGAAAAAGCTGTTCCATACAAAAGTACAACATCGGCTCGACTGTAAATGTATGGAACAGCTGATTTTCTTTTCGCGACTCCGTGGTTGGCCCCATAGTAAAAAAAATTCGTATTGATGGACACTATCATCACGTAAAATCTCTGTACTGTTTTTTTTAACTACCTAAGTATAAATATAATATAAATAGTTGTTCTATGGTGTGCATCATGTACATTGATACACACAAGTTCGGTTCATCCACACAACACAAGCGTGGCTCACCCGCGCTCATGAGATAAAACATCTATAATATAGTATTTTTGTGGGTTAGGTACCGAGAAAAATATTATGTAACCACCAAAAGAACCTAAGTTTGATGATCAATTAATTATAACCCATTTTTATTGGCTTCTAAAGGTTATAGCCCATTTATACCGCACCGTTCCCACCCAACCAAAGTATGAGCAGCCAAATAGATAGATAGATAGATAGATAGATAAGATCATTTATTTGCATCACAAACAAAACATGCACATAAACAAAAGAAAAGGAAGGAGAAGCAAACCAACTACTTACTGACTAACAAAGCAGATATATAATTAAGCAGGTATATGTGTGCATGTTTGTCACAGCGACGCAAAGAGGCAAAAGCTCAGCGTATATTTTGCCCCGAAAGAACAAAACACTGGTTTTCAGCTTTCGCCCGTAGAAAAACGCGAGGGGACGCAACAACAAAATATGGGCTTAATATCATTCACTGTAGATGCACTTTACAGTAACAATATACAATACCAGACAGCGCGCGGTAAGCGAGCCTGCAGCAAGCTAAAGTGCATCTACAGAGCAAGACATTAAGTCCATATTTGACTGCTCATACATTGGTTGGGTGGGAGCGGTGCGGTATAAGTGGGCTAAGTCCTAAAATCGCCATTTCTTTCACAGCCGTATATCCCGTTCACTCCTATCTTTCGACGAGAATCTTCCCGAAAACGAAGTCCAGAACAACACAGTTCGTCGCCACCGCCACAAGAAAAACCACAAGAAGAAACACACGCGTAAACGTAGTCGCAAACAGAAAACTAAGAACAAGTTCATATTGAAAATAGTGAGGACCCTAATGAATGATACGGAGGAACATTTGGAGGTGGATATACATTGCAAACATAGGCAGCTGTACCCGAACAATACCTTTGTTAGGGATCTGGTGTCTATTCTTAACGATAAGAATATTAAGGTGAGTCATAGGTTATTTATTCCATTAAAAAAACTTTATATGTGCTTTGTTAAAGATAGTGCACAGAAGCTATACGTAAAAAATTAAAAGCTAAACAATTATTTTAACTATGTCGTATCTTTTAGAAATATAGTTTTTTCGGTAAGTCGGTATCGTTATTCTTAGTGTTTTAATTAACAGGTTAACAGACCCTGCTCCGGAGTGAGAAATGTCCCCCACTTCCAATTGCGTTTTTTTTTTCATACTCACATTTTAAAAAAAGCCGGCTACCCGCCTTATTGGTGTAGTACAGGATATGTCCTATTAAGTCCACGTGAAATAAGTCCGCGCTCGCGCTCTAAAGACTCTTCAAATTTGTATTGATAAAGAGACCCCATATGGTCTGTGGACTGGTAGTCTACTTGACTAGAAAAAGACCACATATGGTATGTGGACAGTTAACAACCTGTTTAAAAGATAGTGCCTCCCCCTGCCGGACCTGGCAATGCCCTTGTGAACAGTTATTGTCTGTTTATCGTCCAGCAAAGATTCTTCAAATTCAAATCATTTATTAATTTTAGGCTGATACAGCACTTGTGAATAGGGTTGCCACCTTTTTTCCCTTTCTTCGTTAACAACTCCAGTTTTAAACTCATCTTCATAAAGTTATTTAAATTTTACTTTTTTGCATTCACAATGCAATTTTTATTATTGAAAAATTTAAAATTAATTTTAGACAAAATCGACCCGTCTCACAACCAACGTGGTTGTGAGACGTGGTGAGCTCGTGGGTTCGGGTCCCATCGGAGCTGGTTGAGACGGGTCGATTTTTTCTAAACTACTTCATTTTCAATTTTTCATCTTCATATAATTTGAAAAATAACGAAACATTTCAAACCAGGTCATCAACAACGGTCGTGTATTCGAGAAGAACAAGGTGACTGAGCTCAAGGGAGCTGCAGGCAAGGTTCTCCAGAAGATGGACATCCCTGAAATCGTCCGCTCGCAATCGGAGAAGGTATGAACTCTGTTCGAAACAGCGGTGCCTGCGACTTTACCTTCGCTTTTCTGTCTACTTCCCGCAGGCTTATTAACAAAACAAGCAACCAGAGGGCCTACTCTGAAACGCAAAACCCGAAACTTCGGTATACCCGTCCCTCTCACTCTCTAGTTGGGACAGAATCGAGTGAAAGGTGTGGGGCTAACCGAAGTTTCGGATTAACGTTTCAGAGTACGGTCCCTGTTGCTAATTGTACAATTGCAACGCGACTGCTACTAGTTGCGGTTGCTAGCTTGCGGATTGCAATCGGTACAGCACTGTACGAGTGCTTTCATGCAATTTTAGGTTAATCAATCGCTCGCTTGTAGCGCTGTCGTAGCGATCTACGTTCTGTAATACGAATATGTGTTTTGGTAGCGATTAATTGTTAATTGGGTATTTGACTGTTTTTTTTTATTTACTTAAAATGTTCATTTAATTAGTAGCAATACAACATAGGTATTTATTTTCAAATATCTTGCATATTTTCAGCGATATAGAGCATCTAACTTTCTAATTAAACAAGGAGAGCGCTATAGAAACGTGACGTCACATTTCTATAGCGCCATACTCTCGCCATAGAAAATTTCGTTTTAGAAAGAGATAGCTAGAGTCACAATTAAGTTGCTCATAATTCGCTTGTTATAATACATATTGAATTTCTTTTTTCACATTTGTTATTCAATAATGTTATATTTCTGAATGTCATAATTAAATATCTACATTTTAACAACAGTCAAACACCCAATTGTCGCGATTGCGACTGTCACTTAAAGATCGGTAATAAGCCTGCCGGTCGAACACTTGCCGGTGATTTTCGCTTGCAAACGATTCCTCGACCGTATTAAACAAGCCCCCTTAGAAAGCCCCCAAGAAAATGTATGGGATTGCCATTAGCTATCGAAATGTCACGTGATCGCTAATGAATCAATCCCATACATTTTCCTTCTATTCTACTGGCGATATCGATAATAGAAAGCCACTTGTCTAGGCCCTAAGTTACCTGAGAAACGCTGGCAAGTTTATTGCGCCTGTTCGTCTTGTCAGTTAAAAAGTCTTGAATGGGCGGTAGGAAAATATTGACATGCTTATTATGTCTATGCATTGACCTCTATTATTTACACATTGGACTGGCTGTCATAAAATATTTTTGTGCCTATTTGAGTATCGCCATTTTGGCGCTGTAGGCTAAGCTGTAGACAGATACGAGTGTCCATGTAACTAAAATTAGTAATGTACTTATGTCGACTTTAGTAATGATTATGTCAAAATTAGTTCTCGGGACACTCGTAGTGGCGCTTCGAATTGCCACACAAAATGAGCTGTCATTTGTATGGAGACAGCCTGTCCAGTGTGTAATAATAGAGGTCAGTGTGTCTATGAGAAAAAATAAATAATTGGTTTGATTTTTATTTGATTAATACGGTATTTTACTGATTTTTTTTTATTTCTTTAAAATGTTTTTCGAAATATTAGCTACACAAAACAAGTTTTCATTTTGAATTATCTTGAATATTTTCAAAGATATAGGACTTCAAACTTTATAATTAGACAAGGACAGGACGCTATCTTAGTGACGTCAGTGGGTTAGTAGCGTCATAGTCACGCCATAGAAGATTTCGTTTTAGAAAGAGACAGCTATAGTAAAAATCAAACAGACTATAATTCTTTTATTATAAAACAGATTCAAATTATTTTTTCACATTTGGTATTCTTAATTGCAATATTTTTTAACGTCATCATTAAATATCTATATTTCAACAACAGTAAAATACCCTATTGTTTTAGAAACCGGGGCGCGGTCAGAAGCGTAAACATGAGAAGATGCTGCAGCCGTTGGTGTCGACGGAGCCCGAGAAGAAGATCATTATTGAAGACTTCATAGAGGTCACCACCACTACGGTAGCGCCGGTGCAAGTAAGCAAACAAAATTATCTATACTCTATACATACAAATAAAAAAATTGGAGTGTCTGTTTGTAACATTAAAATAACCGCTTTTTACTACATGCATATGATTATATATGCGGTACACATACCATAATGACATTTTTTACAATTTTTGTCTGTCTGTCTGTCTGTTTGTTCCGGCTAATCTCTGAAACGGCTGGACCGATTTTGACGGGACTTTCACTGGCAGGTAGCTAATGTAATAAGGAGTAACTTAGACTACTTTTTATCCCGGAAAAATATCACATTCCCTCGGGATAGCGTCGTGTAGTTTATTATCAATGCGAAAGTTTGTGGGTATGGATGTATGGATGTTTGTTACTTTTTCACGCAAAAACTATTGAAACTATTGTCTGGAATAACACATAGGGTACTTTTTATCCCGATATTCACACGGGAACGGGAACCACGCGCGTGAAACCGCGGGCGGCCGCTAGTATTATTATATTTATTAACAAAATGATATTATTTATTATTATAAGTACTTATTTTTTTTATTTTTTTTAATGATAAATTAATACTTACATATATATCTTACAATCACACCAATTATCTAGCTCATAAGTAATACTGTGTTATGGAAACTAGATAACGGATCAATATTTACTTATATTAGCTTTCCGCTTACGACTTCGCCCGCGTAGACTGCACGACGATATCCCGCGGGAATGTGACATTTTTCCGGGATAAAAATTAGCCTATGTTCCTCTCCAGACTACAAAGTATCTGTGTCCCAAATTTCAGCCAAATCCGTTCAGCCGATTGAGCAACAAACATCTAAACTATCACATTTATAATATTAGTACGATTCCCACGAAAACGGGTACCACGCGGGTAAAACGGCGCGGAGCAGTTAGTATTTTCATATTTAGATAAAATAAGGGGACTACGTTAACACGAATAGCATGTGAGTTGTGAAGTGTCAACACAATGCATGTTATGTTAAGGGCCCGCTATAGGCCAACGAGAATCAGATTGCTTTACATGATCGTCTGTAATATCAATATTAATGAAAACCTGAATTTCAAATTAAGATGCAGCAAACTTCAGGACTAACACTAGTGACTATGTTACTCAAAAACACGATTGCATAAAATTTTCTCTATAGAAAAAAATCGCGAAGTTGCTTCCAAATCACTATAATTAACACGATAAACTGCTATTATTCGAGTAATTCATTAAAACAAAGCTTGGAACTTTTTAGTATAAGACCACTACTTATAGATAAGGCAGGGCTTATGTTATATATTTTTGGAAATAACTTGTAAATAACCTTAAAAAAAAAGAATTTCCTTCATTTCTTCATTCCGGACCGGCCGAATGGGGGCCGGAGAATGATATAGTAAATGCTGCATTATGTCTTATACAAATAAGGCAGCATTTTCATTGCAGTTGGTCGTTGCAGTTATTACTTTTGCTTTTGGCCTTGCGCGCGCCGTTAATGATAAATTGTCTTTTTTCTAGCACTTAGCCAAACGGCGCAAACGCAAGCGCGTTCGAGTCTCTACTCCGTCGATACTCCGAGAGTCTAGCACTACAACGGACACTAGCACTGTATCAGATGTCATCGAATCGGAAAACTTTGGGGCCAATGCGGAACAGTTTGTTTCTCACACACGTGACGCCAATAAGGAGGACAGGTCAGTTCTGGAATGACTAGCGACTATCATCATCATTAGCCATTGTAATGCCCCCATACTCCGCTGATACTAGCACTGTATCAGATGTCATCGAATCGGTAAACTTTGGGGCCAATGCGGAACAGTTTGTTTCTCACACACATGACGCCAATAAGGAGGACAGGTCAGTTCTGGAATGACTAGCGACTATCATCATCATTAGCCATTGTAATGCCCCCATACTCCGCTGACACTAGCACTGTATCAGATGTCATCGAATCGGTAAACTTTGGGGCCAATGCGGAACAGTTTGTTTCTCACACACATGACGCCAATAAGGAGGACAGGTCAGTTCTGGAATGACTAGCGACTATCATCATCATTAGCCATTGTAATGCCCCCATACTCCGCTGACACTAGCACTGTATCAGATGTCATCGAATCGGTAAACTTTGGGGCCAATGCGGAACAGTTTGTTTCTCACACACATGACGCCAATAAGGAGGACAGGTCAGTTCTGGAATGACTAGCGACTATCATCATCATTAGCCATTGTAATGCCCCCATACTCCGCTGACACTAGCACTGTATCAGATGTCATCGAATCGGTAAACTTTGGGGCCAATGCGGAACAGTTTGTTTCTCACACACATGACGCCAATAAGGAGGACAGGTCAGTTCTGGAATGACTAGCGACTATCATCATCATTAGCCATTGTAATGCCCCCATACTCCGCTGACACTAGCACTGTATCAGATGTCATCGAATCGGTAAACTTTGGGGCCAATGCGGAACAGTTTGTTTCTCACACACATGACGCCAATAAGGAGGACAGGTCAGTTCTGGAATGACTAGCGACTATCATCATCATTAGCCATTGTAATGCCCCCATACTCCGCTGACACTAGCACTGTATCAGATGTCATCGAATCGGTAAACTTTGGGGCCAATGCGGAACAGTTTGTTTTTCACACACATGACGCCAATAAGGAGGACAGGTCAGTTCTGGAATGACTAACGACTATCATCATCATTAGCCATTGTAATGCCCCCATACTCCGCTGACACTAGCACTGTATCAGATGTCATCGAAGCGGAAAACTTCGGGGCCAATGCGGAACAGTTTGGGGCCAATTTGGAACAGTTTGTTTCTCACACACATGACAACAATAAGGAGGACAGGTCAGTTCTGGAATGACTAGCGACTATCATCATCATTAGCCATTGTAATATACCACAGAATAAATAATAGTGCTAAGGCACAGAAGACTCACTCTGCAAGCTCGTTCAAATAAAAATAAATCTTTCTGCGTGGAAATAAAGTCCAATTCCGGTTGCTTTGTCATCGCTTACCTATTGTTATAATAACCTAGAGTTCGCGCATGCAAGCAAAACGTACCCAATATCTACGCGCGAGCGTTTCTATTTCTATGAATGTCTCAAACAGCTCGCTCGCTGGTTAGGGTTGCGAGCCACTTGCGAGTTCGGTTTTGTTGTTTCTTTTATTTAGACACCTGTAAACACAACAGTATCTTATATACGGATTATAAGAACGTTTAGAAGTCATTGTTCGGTGCACAAAAATCACAGAAATGATCGATCGTTCTACGCGCGAACGTGGAGCGTACGAGCCGAGCGGCATCCTTCTGCCATACGCCTGCCCGGCAGGCGCGCCGCCCGAACGTACCTAAACTGCGGAGTGACACCCCCCTGCCCATACTCCGCTGACACTAGCACTGTATCAGATGTCATCGAATCGGTAAACTTTGGGGCCAATGCGGAACAATTTGGGGCCAATTTGGAACAGTTTGTTTCTCACACAATTGACGCCAATAAGGAGGACAGGTCAGTGTTGCGATTCTCTGGAAATTCCACCGTCACTTCGCCTTCACTCCGCATTCAAACAAACACGATTCTTTTATGTCAAATTCATAACAAACAAATGAGAGTCAAGCGAAAAAGAACGTCGAAGCTGTCGATCGAATTTTATAGAATCGCACAGCAGTTCAGAAATTATTAGCAGGGTCTATCATCGTCTTAAATAACATCTATACTAATATTATAAAGAGGAAAGATTTGATTGTTTAATTGCATTGAATGGGCTCCGAAACTACTGGACCGATTTAGAAAATTGTTTTGACCATCAGAAAGCTACAATCTTCCGGAATGACATAGGCTATATTTTATCCCGATATTCCCACGGGAACGGGTACCACGCGGGTAAAGCGGGTAAACGTGACGATCTGGTAGTCTTAAAAATTACAATAATTTAAATTGTAGCTCAATAAATAGTCCTTTGTTACAGGTTACAAAAACTCTTCGAGGAGGCAGGCATAAAGGACCGTTCCTTCGAAGACTCTACAGCGAACACTCGAGAGGAGATAGTGAACGCGCTCGATAGTGATTCGGACAGGGCTTCGGAGACCGAGCAATGGCATATGGGTAAGATAAACATAATATCTATGTAGATTTCGGACTCTTCAGGGAAATAAAACGATTCTTCCTGGTTTTACAAGTATATGTATTGAGTATAATGACTCTAAATTACAATGTGCAAGTATATGTATTGGGTATAAATAATGACTCTAAATTACAATGCAAAAATAGTATATTATGATACAAGTGAGCTTAGGTTGCTCATTATACACGAGGCTGTGGGTTGCAGCCCGAGCCGCAGGCGAGGGCGTAAATCAGCCGAGTGTCTAGTGAGTAAGTTGCTCACGAGTTTCATACGCACTTTTTCAACACACTTGCGAGGAAAAACAAACATTTATTGCATACATATTGTATTAACCTTAATATTAACTAAGGGAAAAAGCGCGCAAGTTTTTTTTTGCACGCGCCAAATGTGAGGTGATTGATTACATACAGCCATACAGCCTACTTCAAAATAATTAAGTATAATAATAGTGATAAAATGCAAATGTTTTATAACAAATGATTGTGAATTATAAATAATTTGATAATTATATACTTAATTATGTTTTTTGTCTTAATTAGGGACACATTTATTTATTCTAAAAACGTAGATGGATTTTCAGACCTATAAAACCTCTTTGTTGTTACAAAAAAAGAACTGTATCTATTACTCGCTGAAATTGAAAATGCTCTGTTGACTCGCATATAACTTGCAGTTAGGTACTAACTTAACTTTGTAGGGATACTGTATTACCCGGTTAAATTGAAAAGTCTCTGTTTACTCGCATATAATTTGCAGTTAGGTACTTACTTAACTTTGTAGGGATAATTCTATTACGCAACTAGTACTGTAATATTATTATGCACACGTGGGTTATAGTTCGGTTTATGGCCCTAAAATCGATGTAATAAGGCTCACTTTATGAGCAAGTGTGTTGAAAATATATAAGTATAACGGGTTTGAATGGAGTTAAATTTCTTATGAGGAGTTCAGCACAGTCGTATCAAGTATGAAGAGAGAGAGAGGAAGTTTCTAGCCGTTTGCAGCTTTAAAAGGTTGGCACAGCGCCTCTTCCGGAGTAACATGGAACTAGTGTGCGCGTTCTGTGCTTGTGGTTGCGTAGCAGTGGGATATCCGGTGCATACTCGACGTTGCTACATGTCGTCGCTAGATGGCGGTGAGGTCGTAAACAACCTAGTTCAAAAAACTAAAAACACTTTCTCACTACCAAGTGTAGCGAATAGGTCTCATCAGAACAAAACAAATGAGCCCAAACTCGAGTGGTTTCCTAGTGGTCATTAAGGAGTGCCACTAGCATCCTCCCTGCTCCATCATCAGACCCTCGCTACCAAGTGTAACGAATAGGTCTCATCAGAACGAAACAAATGAGCCCAAACTCGAGCCCCCTTATTACAAAACGTGGACTAAAGTTAGACCTGGTTTAAAATTGATGCTAATAAATTCTTTCTTTCATTTGAAAAATGAAAGTGACAGCACCAGTTTAGTACCAGTTTTAAACCAGGACTATTTTAGTCCACGTTTTGTAATAAGGGGGGAGGGGTTTCCTAGCAGCCATTGAAGAGTTTTATTGCCCACCTCTTGGCTCCATCATCACAACTCGATGGTACTAGTGTAGTTAAAAGCGATAGGAACTGTATAATAGGAAACAAGGAAAAACAAAGCGACTGAGAGAAAATTCTATAATAATAGCAAATCAGTGACAGTAGTCAAACAAAAACAGAACTTCAAATAAAGAGATAAGGTAAACAAACATACTGCAATATAAAAACATACAAACTATAAAAACCTAAAAGCTATAAACCTCCACACAAATAAAACCTCAACAGTAGTAGTGATAGTCTTAATTCAATAAAATTGTTATCCGTTGAAATTCCTAAAATGGACTTATATTTCTATCTTTTGCACAGGAGAATCCAGATTCAGAGGAGACAGGAGGAAGTTCAATGTAAATGGACATTCAAATACTGTAAGTTGCAACTTGTAAACAAGTTTTCTGTAGCAGAATATAAAAAAAGACTCATTTCTATACTAATCTTATTAAGATGAATGATTTGATTGTTCCTTTGTTTGTTTTTTTGCATCGAATAGGCTCCGAAACTACTGGACTGATTTTGAAAATTCTTTGACCATTAGAAAGCTACATTCTTCCCGAGTGAAATAGGCTATAGGTTATATCCGCTAGTTGTTCATAAAAAAAAACTTTAACAGCCGCAAGAAAACGACGAAAGCCGCGCAGAGCGTCCAGTCCAGAGTGAACGAGCGAGCGAGTCTGACTCCACTCGATATGAAGTGAACACGGAACAGAGGCCGGTCAAACACGAGATGAGGAGTGTCGTGGGTAAGTCACTTAACTGATATTAGTCATAAGACATTCCAGCTCGCAAAAAATCGCCAGGAGTTGATATTTTGGGTTGTTGTTAGGATAGATACCAATAGTGAAAAATCAAATTTGCATCCTCGAAAAACCTGTGGTAACTTCGTGGTGCTCAAAAAACCTCGGAATTTTCGGACTTTTTTCAGTTTTTGCCTTACAACTTCTAAAATATGCATTTTAAAGCAAAGTCATTTATGACATTTCAAAAGAAGATAAAATTAACGACAATTTGAGCGTAACTGTTGTTACGTTACGTTGTATACAGAGTGGGCAATTTTTTCCAAAAAGTGATACTTTTGTTTTCGAACAAAGTATTGTCTATAATACTCATTCTACGAGGAAAGTCATTAGAAATTAAGTTATAGAGCAGTTATTTAGCTTTAATTTAAGTGGAAAATAAACTTTAGGATCAATAGACGACCGATTTGGCGCAGGGATAGGATACCTGCCTTCTGCGCCAGAGGTCTCGGGTTCGATTCCCGAACAAGACAAATATTTGTGTGCACGAACCTATTTGTCTTGGTCAGAGTGTTTTCTATGTATATTAAGTATGTATTTACAAACGAAAAGTATTTATACATGGGCTTAGATAATTGGTGTGATTGTAAGAAATTATTTATTTAATAGCTCTCATGTTATCAGGTACCTCATAGCGGTAGGATCAGCAAGAACGAAGATATTGGCAAAAAACTGAAAAAGAATAACTCATGTCATGACTGTTTTTTGCGACTTTGTTGGTGTTTTACAAAAAACAATGTAAAATAACATTATTTCTTTTGCAGAAGAAAGCCAATCCGAGAAACGTCGCATCCACACGGAGCGCCGACGCGACCGCCTACAGTCCGATCACCAGGACGAACCGAAGGATCCAGCTCCCGTCAAACTGGTGATGAGGAGCAACCTGACATTTAATCTCGGAGACGAGTTCTTTAAGTGGCAGAAACCTAAGAACGTCGCGTGAGTGATTATTTGACTACATACCTAAATAAACGATTCCGTAGCTCAGTCAAAATCAAAATATTTTTTTTTATTCAATTTATGTTGAGGTAACTACACTTATGTCACATATCAGTACCACAAAGTTTCTTCTGAGTGTACAGACAGATAATTCACAATTTCGTCTTTATTTAAGCACTGTAATTTTTTTTCCAATGGCGGTGCTTGTGTGCAGACTGCGCGCTCTTAAGACTAATTTCGTGTACTTCGAGTACTTATTGTAATTTTAACTGCATTCATTTCCAGCGATCTCCTCGGCGAACTGTCCATACCAAGCGAGGCGGCCTTAGACGAAGAACTCAACCAGAATCGCGCCGAAACGGTAACTCCGCCACCCGTTGAAGCTTCCCCTGAAGACGATGACTCGAGCAACTCCGATAGTAGCGGGGAATAAAGGGGATAACCACGAAACACAAGAAAGAAGTTAGAAGGACCATTTAACGCGCTTTGTACTAAATAAAGAGTGAAATCGAAAAGAAACTGGAACTTGAACAAATTCAAAATTGTAGAAAGGTAATATATGCAGGGTTTGCTGTTTTGAACAAAAACTCGCTACTTCTAATGTCATTCTTGTGTTCTGTGACGATCCTTCTAACTGACCAATCATGAATCGCGCCGAAACGATCACTCCGCCACCCGTTGAAGCCTTGAAGACAGACATTAGAAGATTTCTAATGTCTTTCTTGTGTTCTGTCATGAACCTTCTACCAGGAGTCGTACTTTGAAACACAAAATCCACAATTACGTAAGCCCCGCCCCTTTCACTCGATTCTGTCACGACTAGGGAATGACAGCTCTCTGTCACGAAATATAACGAAATTTCGAATTTGGCGTTTCGGCGTAGGCCTTCGGAATCGCGCCGAAACGGTCACCCCGCCACCCGTTGAAGCTTCCCCTGAAGACGACGACTCGAGCAACTCTGATAGTAGCAGGGAATAAAGGGGAAAACAAAGACTTATAACAAGACCAGTGTGTGACCAAAAGTGTTATTTTAAACCACGAGAAGTTTTTTCGACTGTCATCATGATTTTATCTCGTCACATAATAGCATAATAAGCGGGACAATAACACGCGCTGTCGCGGATGGCATACCACAAAATTATTTTCACGTGGTGCTTATGATGATAGACCGGCTTCAGTCAGATTCTTCGTGCTCCGCGAACGTACTTTAGCGCTCTTTTCAATGTCATCCACTTGACTTGGCACGTTCCTTCCTTCCGATCCTTATCGCACTGTATGTTATACCTGAAGTATATTCACTGTACAACCAAAATCGGGGGATAGTAAGTGTTTACAGAACGCACGGCAAATATTATTTAGCCAGCCAAACCCAAAAACTGAAACCCAATCGTATGCGAATCCAAAAACCCATGGGGGTTTTTAGCGAAAATTCGGTTTATAGAATCATCCTACGACAATTACATAGGATATTCATAGGATTTCATATTAAGTATTCTAAAGTTCGGGCTCGCGTTCGTCGCGGACAAGTGGGCGCTCACCTTAAAACAGAATATTCTTTCAGAGAAATAGCAGAGAAAAATAAAAATGTTATGTTAAGTGTAATACTACCCCAAAACAAATTTAAATATTTCAGTAACATATCGTCTTATTTATTATATTATCATATTATTGGGTGCTAATTAATAATAATGTTAAGTACAGCTAATCATTGTTTTTTACAAGCAAATAACAGGTTAACTAAATATTAATAAAGACAAAGAAAATTATGGGATTCATAAAATATTGATTTATTTAAGTTGAAATTCGCACGATATATTGTTTTATAAATTACATTTAAATATGATTTATATTTACACTAAACTTTTAAAATCCTAAAATATATTTTACGATATCTTTTAAGTAAGTTTCGAAGACTAAATAGTGCCGGCATTATTTAATACATTATTTATTTAACTTTATTGTATGCTGTAAAATTGATGAAAAGAAACTAATAGTTAAGCTCATTAGTCTATTTATAAATATATATTATATTAGCAAGGCGCGCATCGCAATTTTTCGGTGGAGCCCTTAATCAAGGTCACGGACTGATATGACGTCAGATTGATAGTCGAATGGTCACGCACCCTCAGTGAAAAAAAGGCATAAGTAATCTTACTTTGAATGATCAATTTTATCATTTTTAAATGTAACTTTTAAGTTACATACATCAGCAAGAAATAAAAATATTTTTTCACTGAGGGTGTCCTCAGAAACAAGTTCTAACCAAAAACCCACCTATATTTATTTAATATTTTATTTTAACTTCACAATTTCATATCGAGTACAAACCTTTAGTTTTATTTCTGTATATTTATGAATTTTTACAATATTTTCTCTCGGCTTTAATTTTAGTTTTAACTGAATTATTTCTAACATGTTTAAATTTATATATAACGGCTTACTGTTTAAGTGCACATATTATGTTGAAATGCCTTGTGTACTTCGTACTTTACTTTGTAATTAATAAGACAGGGCTATGACTTTCACATTTTTCTTAAGGTCTAACTAGTGGCACATTCTGAAATGTTACGCCCTGATCTATATCATCATCATCTATTTATTAACTTTATCTTCAACTCTCTATCAATATTTAATGTTCGACATTGACCCCCTGTACACACTGGGCGCTCGGCGAGCGTTAGCGTTACATTTTTGTATGAGAATCTGTAGTTCTGCTACTGCCCACTAGAGGCGCTGTACATATTTGCATACAAAATGCAACGCCAACGCCAACGCTAGCGCCCAGTGTGTACACGCTCTGAAAGGATGTTCTATTGCAATGAGCGATTTTCTGAGAGGCCATTTAAAAAAAAAGCTTCCAAAAGCTTCACTAGATGGCGTTGAACGAAGTATGTAGGTACATGTCTATGGTATATTTTGGTATGAATCATATTTAAATTATTTACTTTTAAAAACCCAAAGGAAACTTAAAATAAATTAAATAAGTACTGATAGGTACTACTGTGAGGAACAGAAACGAATTAGGTAAATTTAAAGATTAAGGTAAATAAATAACATCTGTCTGACGTTCCGTTTTACGTAACAAAAGTCGCGTCATAGTAAAATTTATAACGTTCCGTTCCTTCTAACTGCATAGGTGGGACAGCGCCATCTAGTAAGCGAGCTTTCAGAAAATCGCCCATTTCTTTCAAAAGTCACCTACGCACGATAGATACAAAAACATTGTCACAAAAATGATCTCTTCATATTAGTTTTATGTATTAAGTGATAGAAGCATTGATCTTCTAGACATTAGTATTATTTTATCAATGTCAGGCTTGCTACCCACATACTCGGGTCGGCATGGGCGGTTCAGCCATATTTGTCGAACAACAAAGTGGAACCGAAGCAATAGGGGACTGGACTGATTTTTTTTATATTTAACATGTTTTTAGAAATATCAACAACACAACGCAAGTATTTATTTTCAAATATTTTACATATTTTCAGAGATATAGTGCATCAAACTTTCATATTAGACAAGGACAGCGCTACCAACTTCTGACATACTCCCTCCAAACTGAAATTTAGTTTTAGAAAGAGATATCTAGAGGCACAGTTGGATAATTCAGCAGCTCAATAATTGCTTGATAATAAACGAGTGTTTTTTTTTCATCTTTGTTATTCTTCAATGTTCTATTTTTGAATGTTACTATTAAATATTTTTATATCAATATCAGTCCAGGGGGGCTACCGGCTAAGAAATATGGATATGGGTATGGGCTTCAACTGTCATTTGAATGCCTTATTTTGATAGATTTTTGCTGATTTGTTCTGTTGAACATTGCTAGCTAGTTATCGTTATACCCGACGTCATAAAACAAGGAACTGATAGCGGCTGTTTTCTTAATAAAATCGACTTAAAGTTCCCAAAAACGTATGAAGTTCATACCCATAAAGTTACGCGGTAGCCCCCCAGTTCCAGTCCTCTATTTTTACTACACTTGTTCGACTTCAGTCGGCTTGTGCCGATCGGATAGTTGGTTCGGGTCTACGCGTTGTTCGATTCGGCAGAATTTGTCGAATGGAAAAGCGGACCCGGAAATTTGAAAATCCCAAATGCAGTATTTTCGCCATGAAACTTGGTCAAAAACTCCTCTTTTACGTGTATTCTCCCTACCCAGATAGTACTAAAACTCTTTGACCTCTGCTTGTTATCTAAACATTAATCGTACTTGTAATAAGGTTCACTTTCGACTGTCATTGGTCGGTCGTTAAAGACCCAGTAGGAACAAGTGGGTTTATAATAAAATAAAATGTCAATTGACATAAAATAACAATACAGTTTTCAATATCCATAAGCAGTAGATATACCTACTCGTCTTAGCTTATTCAAAAGAAACGTTAAATGAAATGTTGCCTTTTAAAGAAATAAAGAAAGAAAGAAAAATAATTTATTCTTTGACCACACGACATCAAAAAGTAAAGGGAAAAAAACACTTATACACAACATTAAAAAAAACGCGACGTCGTGTGGTGTCAGAAACTTTAAGGGCTTATTACACTTTGCTAAATTCAGCATCTAATTAAGCATACATTGCTTGTTTTGATTGCATCATTTACAAATGAGCTCAAAGAAAGCAATGTATGCTTAATTAGATACTGAATTGAGCCAAGTGTAATAAGCCCTTTACATGTGGTGCTTTCGAAGTGTACTTATTAGAATATTAATGAAATCAGAATATTAATGAAATTAGTATATTAATAAAATTTAAGTCTGACGCCATAACAACGATGTTTTCAGCATTGTTGTGTTCCAGCACTCAGTGGTTAAAGATTCCGGGAGTAGTGCGCTTCCACCTTCGGCCTTATCTTCACTTGAGATCACGAGATCAGGTGTGAAAGTGATGAAGGCTTAGTCGTGGGCCACACTGGAGAGACCGCGGGGCGCGGAGGCGACCTGCGGATCCGCAGGACGCGCGAACACGTAAAGTCCGTTCGGTTAGATAGTGTCGGTACACCCGCACGGCATTGTGGCTCTTGCTATAAAATGCCGATATGAAATAATACACTCAAGTTGAGTAACAAAGTCAATTTTAATGAAAATTTGGATATTTTTATATAAGGAAGTTAAATAAGTGATTTACAAATAATAATAATTATTATAATTTTTTATATGATTATTATAATTACTCATCATCGCTCGAATTGTCACAAGTCACAACCGTCGTTACCACCTGTATTTATAATAAACATAGATTATTTAAGAAAATATAATTTAATAAAATGCCGAATCCCAAAATCCAATTCCATTTGCGGGTGTACGCCGCACGCGGCTTCTTTTGTTTATGCGGCGGCATCCTTTGACAAGAAGCGGCACGTGCTAAGGCGACGCGATAAAAGGGCGACACTATCTAAGCGAATGGACTTTACTATTCCCTCCGCCGCCGGTCGCGGCAACCGCCGGACGCGCCAGTGTGGCCCCTCCCGTCCGTCTCAATATATTTGTTTTTCCCGCTCGACGCGGACGCAAGACGCGCCGCTCCAGTGTGGCCCACGACTTAGTGCTACCCCGTTGTGAAATAAAAAAACAACTATTTGTAGTCTTTGGTAAAACATTTGTTATGATTCGAACATTAACTGTCTAGCAAATCCATATCATGAAAAATTATATTTTACCAGGTATTCGTTATAATAACAGTGAAACATGATAGTTTTTTGTTATTATTAAAATGAACATTTTCAGTTTGCTCTCTTTTATATTTTAATATACCGAGTAATTTTGCCACTGGTGCTGTAAAATCCGTAATTTTGCGTCCATTAGAAATAAGATGTTATAGTTTTTAGAAGAAAACTTAATTAATTACAGAATTTGTCAACGTATTTTATGAATACAGTGTGTTCCTTTTCATAACGAATAACTATAGTTATATTCAGTCAACAACAAAAAAAAACATACAGTCGAATTGAGAACCTCCTCATTTTTTTGAAGACGGTTAAAAAGAAATCAACAAGACCAAGAAACGAGTTTTCATTTTTCCTTTTATTTTGTTTTATTTTATTAAATACAGGGTTTGTATGGGAGAGTAGAGTTGATTAGTCCATAGAGTCTATTCTACTGCATTAACTAAGCGAGGTTCAAAATATTGTAATTAAAAATAGATGTTTATTTTAATTTTGACTTTGTTTTCGAGGGTTTCTACACACATATTATTCACATATTAATGGGCAGGCGAATTGTGCATCAGTTGGTGCGTCACATGAAGTTTGACTTAATACTCTGAGGTAACTGGAGCTCTCACCCTGAATAAAAAAGTGTCGCCAGCAAATTTGACATTTATGTATGTAGTGGCAGGTAGTGGCTGTCAGTTGTCTCATATGACCATACGTATTTTTTTAAAGTGTAGGTGAGACGGAAGACAGCCACTGTGTTATTTGTGGTATTCAAAAAATTGTTCGTACTGCACTCTCCAGTTACCTCAGTATTAAGTCGAGCTTCATGGTGCGTCACATTGACTGACGTCTGTCGCCAGCGCGCAATGATTGCTCAATTCGCCCGCCGATTAATGCCGACCTGAATATATGTGTACAATAGGCGCAAAATAACGTGGCTGCTCGGAAGTTAACTGCAAGTGACATTTCGCGCAGCTCGAATGTGCGAGGGAACAGCACAGCTCCGTATCCGTACGCGTCAGAGTGAGACACGAGACACGCCGTGCTTCCGCCCGCGCACCAACCCCGGGCACACCTGTATTCGTCTACTGAAGAACTTCCGAGCAGCCAAGTTATATTGCGCCTATTGTCGCAACTCTAACGCATCTTTTTTTGTAAATCTTTAGTCTCATATGCAATTTTACCTAAAGACAAAATCGATGTATTTACTTTCTTCATAAAACTCGGGTAGTTATTATGTAAACTTGGCTCAAACTTAGTTAATAGTTTAGAAAATATCGCACAATTATTTTTAGTGTTTGTTTGTATATTTTAGCAGCTAGATTTAGCTTAGGTGAAATCTTGTTCCTGATACTAACCTAAGTATGGCAAGGTTATTATGTCCAAATAATAATGCATTTTATCATTAACTATGGCTAGTTTTGTAGGAAAAAATAGGTTTCATGGTTTACGTGTCTTATATTTTTCTGATTAATAAGTTTAGTTTATTTTAAGTTATCTAATGTGAATCGAGTCTAATTGAGTTGTAATGTAATGCCACTTAAGTGCCTATGCACACTGCGTTTTTTCCACGCGCCGTCGACTCTTGTTTGTATTAAAACAAACGAGATACACCTACGAGTCAGATGTAGAGTGTGTGTCAGATAACTCTGCACGTGCCTGGCGCGTTTTTGGCGCTAGTTACAGTGCATTTTTTTCTTCTAATGTTATAGAAAAGATTAGTATTCGATTTTTACCGCGCGCAGACTTATCTGACGAGCACTCTAGCTTGTAGAGCTATCCAACTTTTGCTTGTCAAACTCGTCTGTATCGAAACAAATGCGCAACGACGGCGCGTGAAAAGAACGCGGTCTGCATATACTCTAAGGTACGTGATTTTTTTCTCTTTTTGTCTTTTTGTGTTAACTCTTTTGTTTCTATGATATAAGTAATAAATATTCTTTTAATTTCTCTTAGTCGAATGTTAAGATAAAACTGTTAAATGACTTCTGCCGTCTGGAGTGTACCAGACACATTCCGTGGCAGACACAAATAAAATTCTATATATAGGTAATATGTAAATAGGCGTGTGCACATCTAGCGCGTGCAAGCCGAGCGTGTCTTGAGCGTGTCTTTCAAACAAAACTGTTGTCTGTGCGGTGTCTGTCACCCTTCGTGCTGGTAGATATAAACGGACCTTTGCGAAATTGCAATGGACAATAGCTTTAATGTCATACATTTAATCAATTCACCTTATCGCCTTGGATGTTTGACATTTACCCAAGAATTGATCCAATGCGATTTCGTTTCAGAATAAGGCCTCAGGTTATTGATAAGATTGTAAAATAAAGGGCAGCTACACACATTATGTACATTATTATTTTAACGGAGAGTGGCAATAAATGTATAAGACTGATTTGTGTATTTTTATTTGATACTAGCTTTCCGCCCGCGGCTTCGCCCGCGTGGTATACACGACGCTATCCCGCGGGAATGTGATATTTTTCCGGGATAAAAAGTAGCCTATGTTCCTCTCCAGGCTACAAAGTATCTGTGTCCCAAATTTCAGCCAAATCCGTTCAGCCGTTTTGGCGTGATTGAGTAACAAACATCCAAACATCTAAACTTTCACATTTATAATATTACTAGTTTTCCGCCCGCGGCTTCGCCCGCGTGGACTACACGACGTTATCCCGCAGGAATGTGACATTTTTCCGGGATAAAAAGTAGCCTATGTTCCTCTCCAGGCTACAAAGTATCTGTGTTCCAAATTTCAGCCAAATCCGTTCAGCCGTTTTGGCGTGATTGAGTAACAAACATCCAAACATCCAAACTTTCACATTTATAATATTAGTAGGATAGTAGGATCTTTCGTTGACGACAGTAGTGGTGCTGCTCTAGTTCTCATACAAAATAATACGAATTCGGGACCGAGTTTTTCGTGCTTTGGTTACTCAAATGTCATGTAAATGAGCTACAGTCTGTAGAATTTAGAATGGCTCAAATGACAACTCATTCGTGCAAAGAAAAACGATAATTCTGAACAAGGTATAGGGTAAAATTTTCTAGCATAAGGTTAAAAAATGTCTGCTGCTGTTTTTTAGAGCTTTGTTCCAATAGAATAATGCACCATTTACACGAGGCCAATAGCCGAGACAGTCCACTAAGCCAATACAATATTAGACTCGTGTAAATAGAGACGGTCCACTACACTGGATTGTCCTCAAGCCATTGAAGAAGCCAGTCCATTGTATTAGAACTATTAGAACGATTTCTGGCGCTTTTTCTTTGCTGGCGCCAATGCTTCCCCAACCACTCAGGCAGTGGATTAGCTCGTGTATTGGCTTCGTGTGGACGCGTCCGAGCCAGTAAGAACTTTTTTCTTTGCACGAATGAGCTGTCATTTGAGAGCCATTCTAAATTTTACAGACTGTAATAATTTAATGTTGGTTATCGATAATACTACTACAGCCCGTGTCAGATAACTCTGCGCGTGACTGGGACGTTTTTGGCGCTAGTAACAGTTTTTTTTTTTGTTCTAAGGTACTTGGGTAAAAATTAGTATTAGATTTCGACCGCGCGCAGACTTATCTGGCGCGCATTCTAGATAAACGGTTGAAGTGTCAAAAACGCCCGAGCGAGAGCGCACTTCAAAGGTGCGTTCTTATTTCATATCGATTCCTATAATTTATGATGTAAGATCGTATAATTTGAAACCTTTTTCTCCGTTAAAAAAAATCGGTGCCATTGTGTTTTTTTTTGTTTTGTTTGTTTTTTTTGTTGTTGTTTTCTGTGTTCGTGAGGCGCCATCTAGTTGGATGAGAAGAAAATTTTGGCTAATTATTGAAAATGAAATGTAAGAAAATTTGCATAAATGCAAAAAAGGTTATTTGGTGCAGTAGTAAAAAACTATGTTTTTAACACATAATTTAATAATCACTCGCATTTCATACAAGCTAGTTTTAACCATTATATGATGGAAAACATTTTCACATAAACATGTAATTTCGTGTCTTTATGTAATATACAAAAGTGACAACAGCACGAAAAAATTATTAACATTTCTTGAAAGCAATATTTTCTACTTAGTTTTCAATTTTATTAAAGAGTTAATATATTTATTAGTATCATGTATTTCATTACTTTTGGGAAATTTCAGTCCCTTGACACACCCCGTTACTTACTTACAATAATGTATAACTTATACAAAAAAATACAATAAACCAAAAAACTGTTAATAGTTAAAAAAAATTAAAGAGCTGCTTGACAATTTTTTTTCCAATATTTATCTTATACTGGTACAAAGTCAATACAAATCAATACCAATTCTCATTAACAAAACGCAAGGAACTGATAATACAAAGTATTTACAATAAGAAATACCTACTTAACTATGTAATTTTTTTTATTTGCATTTTTTAGTTACATTTGTTGAAACATATTTTTTTCTATCTCACAATTTTCATCATTGTTTGAATTATACAATACCTACACTTGTATATTGTTTTACACTTGTTGTCTATGGAAAAAATGAAAGTACGTGAAGTTTAAATTTTTCCTAGAAAAAATGTAGAAATTTTCTATTTGTTCAAATATCGGAAGTAAGTAAAATTTTTTTTAGGTTTGTTCTTAGCGCATTGACAAACGTTTAACATTACTTTAACAATAACTATAGACTCCCAATAGGTATATCTTAATCACATTAATTACAGATGTCTTATACCTATGACTCCGGGCCTAGATCTCAACCTCTCCCTGCTTTTCCTTGGTGACTGGTCCGAGCTCTTCAAAGAGTCAGCGATGAATGAGTCTTTAAAGTCTTTTACGAATGTCTCCCCCCTTTTAAAGGAAGTGGTGGGGGTGGAAGGGCCTGGGTCTCGCGTTGGTAAGTCCCAACGACACGCGAACGACTGACTGCAGCGGTTTTGCTGAAAAGTGGAATTTGTGGGATATATCATTAAGGTCAATTTTTTTGTAATAGTACATTACAGCCGAGTACGGAAAGCTAGCAATTTGCATTGTCGAGGATGGTTTTATAACGGCAAAAAAAATGGATATGGACATGGGCTTCATTTGACATTCGAAGTCCATATTATGCCCATATAAGGACAAAATATGAGCTTCAAATGTCGAATGAAGCCCATTTACATAACCATATTTTTTACCCGGTAGTCCCCCTGGAGGTGTCGAGTGGAACGAACGGAATTGCGTTGTGATTTAGTTCATGAGGCGTCATGTAAGTAGTGTTATATTGTTGATCGATGCGCTCTGTACCATAGCTTGATCTTTTACCGGCCATGGTGGATCTGGATGATGGGTTATCAGCCGTTGACATCGGGTAACATTACAAGATGATGTTAACGCTGACCTCTATCAGTTGTTGCCTTGACCCACAGCCGTCTGAGAGCGTTGAGATGTGGGTCAGGCCGTAGATTTTGCCACAAATAGCGCAAGGGTGACGCAAAATTTTCTACGAGTCGGTCGCACAAAGTGGTGCAAAATGGTAGCGCAAAATTATTAAGGAGCACGTACATTAATGTGATTTTATTTAAATAACATGTACTAACAAGAGGTATTGCATCAAACTAGAAAAAGAAACACGATGTTGGTATGTAAGTATGTTTAATTAATAATTAACAATAATGTACCTATGAGTAATTCTTTTTTATATATTGCGCACAATGAAAAGTTAAACAGGATGACAAAAACTAGTAAGTACCTATGTATGATTTGTTCAATTTACAAAAAAAAATACATTTAATTTGTTAGATGGAGGTATTTGGTATTATTCATTATTAATTATATAAATATAATACAACTTTAAAATTTATTTCAACTCTTTTCAATGTTTGAGAGTCCATTACTTTGACTCTAGCAACAACCTGCTTGAAGTATCACTTTTAAAAGGACCTGCCAACCATTAGGATGCCAAAAATAATAAAAAAAATAGATCTGTCAATAAATAAAAAGTTACATGGGTTTAAAAGTTAGTATGAAAGTGACGAAATTCCAAAACTTATAAAATACAAAATAAAAAAACTTTGGACCTAGGTAAAATCTTTGAGGCTGGTTAGGTAGCAGACCACCGCACCTACCCCTATTTTCGTATGTTTAACGTTCTGCCGAACACCCTGTACTTATAGAATATTATTAAAATCTAACAAATCAATTAATAGTAATGCTAGTCATGTTTTTAAGCGGAATTACAGCTAAAAGTAATTTCAAAATAATAAAAAACTTGAAAACCTTGTGTGCATGCACTATTATTCAATAGCGTAAAATAAGTGGCGCAATTTCTACGCAACCGGTATCGCAAAGTGACATAAAGACAGTTTTGCGGAACCGAGGCGCAAATGAAATCGATTATAACTCTTAAAATATACTATTTAACAAGGCTAGTTTAACATATACCGATCACACACATCTAATTAAACCATGCGCAACAACAATTATAAGTTTTAATCAAAAACTTACCTTGAAATCTCAAAAAATGCACTCTGCAAAGTAGGCGACACTTTTCACTTTGATCGGAGTTGACACCGAAATGTCAAAAAATATGATCGTCAACGCTGCATTGACCATAGAATACGATACTTTGGTGATGCCAGCACTCAAACAAAATCTTAATAAATGTTTTAAAACCATAAAATGGGTGAAAATGGTTGCGCAATATAAGTAGCGCAAAAAAATGGTTTTTCAAAAAAAAAATCTTATTGCCGAAAATTTATCTTTTTTCTTAGGAAAGACGCAAAGATATTAAAGGAATGGCAACCTTATTATTATTTTATAACGTCAAATCAAACAGCTCATCAATAAGTTAAAAAATGATAATTTTATCGATGTTTAAGCTGTACACCTACCACTGCGGATTCGCGGTTTTTATAAAAAATCCGTCACTTTTGGGAGGGAAATGTCAAATAGTTTTCCAAATATATAAACTTATCCAAATATCTATATCTGCCTTGGTTTGCTATTTCTTAGGAAACACGATGATAACATTGAGACATTTCTAAGAGTACTATATTTAAAATTATATGAGGCGGAGACTTTTCTACCCTCGAATGTGGCAAAATCTACGGCCTGACCCATGTATCTCCATAGCGATGCCTACCGTCCGCTCTTCAGGCGACAGGCAGTGGCCATTACAAGATGATGTTAATGTCGCATACTTATAATCTGTGACACATGCCAATGCTCCTTGTGAGTAATATTATTCTATGTGCCAATGTGATCCTCCAGTGTATTGCGCTCTATGCTCTATTTGGTCTGCTCTCTGTTCGGTTTCCTACGCGCCCACGCAGGTGCCATTATTGCATGTAAGTACTTAAGTGTATCAGCATTAAATACACCGATTATTTATTTCGGCTATCTAATTTGCCCTTCTCCTATCTCCATACACAATTTAGTTAATACTGACCTGTCTCAGTTGTTGCGCCTTGACCCACAGCCGTCTGAGAGCGTTGAGGTGTATCTCCATAGCGATGCCTACCGCCCGCTCTTCAGGCGACAGCCGTCTGAGAGCGTTGAGGTGTGACTCCATAGCGATGCCTTCCGCCCGCTAATTCGGCGACAGGCAGTGGCCATTACAGGTGATGGTAATACTGAGCTGTCTCAGTTGTTGCGCCTTGACCCACAGCCGTCTGAGAGCATTGAGGTGTATCTCCATAGCAATGCCTACCGTCTGCTCCTCCGGCGATAGACAGTGGCCATTACAAGATGATGTTAATACTGACCTGTCTCAATTGTTGCCTTGACCCACATCCGTCTGAGAGCGTTGAGGTGTGACTCCATAGCGATGCCTTCCGACCGCTAATCCGGCGACAGGCAGTGGTCATTACAGGTGATGTTAATACTGACCTGTCTCAGTTGTTGCGCCTTGACCCACAGCCGTCTGAGAGCGTTGAGGTGTATCTCCATAGCGATGCCTACCGCCCGCTCCTCCGGCGACAGGAAGTGGCCTTTACAAGATGATGTTAAACTCAGATCATATAATACTTACTATGTTAAAGCTGACCTGTCTCAGTTCTTGAGCCTTGACCCACAGCCGTCTGAGAGCGTTGAGGTGTATTTCCATAGCGATGCCTAGGTACCGCCCGCTCCTCCGGCGACAGGCAGTGGCCTTTACAAGATGATGTTAAACTCAGATCATATAACACTATGTTAAAGCTGACCTGTCTCAGTTCTTGCGCCTTGACCCACAGCCGTCTGAGAGCGTTGAGGTGTATCTCCATAGCGATGCCTACCGCCCGCTAATCCGGCGACAGGCAGTGGCCTTTACAAGATGATGTTAAACTCAGATCATATAACACTATGTTAAAGCTGACCTGTCTCAGTTCTTGCGCCTTGATCCACAGCCGTCTGAGAGCGTTGAGGTGTATCTCCATAGCGATGCCTACCGCCCGCTCCTCAGGCGACAGGCAGTGGCCTTCCGAACAACCGCACTTGCTCACTAACAGAATAAATAAAACATATTTAGGTCTTTAGGTGTAATGTTGGTCCCATACCCATACTGCTAACACTTTGACAGCTGGGCATTTTATTATGCGCATTCGTCATTATTGTACATTCTATAGAATAAGAACTATGATAGTAATGCATTTGATCTTTGTTAATATGTTAAAGTACTTAACTACTTTATTTTAATTGTAAAAAATTCAATACTTATTGTTTTTTTTAATCAGTACTTAATACCCTTTTTAGCAAGAACTCTTACATGATTATTTTATTGGATTGTGTTTCTTTTTCGATTCTAATTAGTGTAATCCTTCTTAGACTACGCAAAACAAACAAACATGCTAAATTAGGCTTTTTTATCCCCAACAAGGTAGTACTTAGCCTTTATCACACCTGATGTTAAATGGTTATAAGGCTGAATGTGGAAGCGCACTACTCGAGGAATCCTTAACCACTTAGAAACGGGCTATCTTATCTCTAACTAACACGACAATGCTGAAAACAGCGTTATTCAAGACGCTAGCCAGGCGGACTTGGAATAAGTCCTACCACCAGCCAAACTTTTCTAACAGCAGTGTGGGATGGAGCACTGTTGGGACAGTGCTCCATCCCACAAAAAGATTTTCGACAAAATGGCGCATTTGTCAAAATTTCAAAATGGCGCATCTGTCAAAATTTCAAAATGGCGGCCAAATTTCTCTGGCTACAAGAATACTAGTTAGTTACTACTTGTAAATAGCTTTATGACAAAACTAGCTGACCCGGCAAACGTTGTTTTGTCATATTAATTATAGTGGACCCGGTAAACTTCGTATCACCAACATCTATTATAGATAGACAGATGAAAATAAATGATCGCGAAGAAGTTTTATACACTGCCTGCAACAAATGTCACTTATTAAAAAGTAGGTAATCCAAAGCGGCTAAAACGTCAGTGATTACAATACTCTTTGACATACCTACCTCTTTGGAAGCGGCTATGGAAGAAATGACAGTTTTGTATAGTACGACAGTTTATCGATTTTCTATACAAAATAAAATAATCATTTTTATTTTATAATTTTCCGGAATAAAAAGTAGCCTATATTACTCTCCAGCTCCCAAACTATCCCCATACCAAAAATCGAGTCGATCCGTTGCTCCGTTTTGACGTGAAAGACGGACAAACAAACAAACAAACAAACACACTTTCACTTTTATAATATTAGTATGGATGTGTATTATTTGTACTCACGGTTAGTCCTGAGATCTACCTCCGAAGAGTGCGGCGCCGCTGCAGCTCCCAGCATAAAGGTTTCATAAGACGTTAGACCATCCTATGTAATAAATAAATAAATTGAGATTATAAATTATTTTTATTTATTCACAATGCAATTTAGTAAGTAATAAGGAAAATGTGATAGTAAAAAAAAACCCACGAGCTCTATAAGTAGCTTTCAGGCGGGCTGCATCGCGCCATCATCCCTACAACCCCTTAATCATCATCATTATCATCATGTCAGCCGAACGACGCCCACTGCTGGGCAAAAGCCACCCCCAAGGATCTCCACAACGATAACAACCCCTTATTACGTCGTAATGAGGTCCATATTACGTCGTAATGAGGTCCATTATAGAATGGCGTAGTAGTAGATGTAAAGTCCGTTCGGTTAGATAGTGTCGGTTCACCCGCACGGCATTGTGGCTCTTGCTATAAAATGCAGATATAAAATAATACACTCAAGTTAGTACTAAAGTCAATTTTAATGAAAATTTGGATATTTTTATATAAAAGGAAGTTAAATAAGTGATTTACAAATAATAATAATTATTATTATGATTACTCATCATCGCTCGAATTGTCACAGGTCACAAACGTCGTTACAACCTGTTTTTATAATAAACATAGATTATTTTTAAGAAAATATAATTTAATAAATGCCGAATCCCAAAATCCAATTCCGTTTGCGGGTGTCCGCCTTCTTTTGTTTATGCGGCGGCATCCTTTGACAAGAAGCGGCACGTGCCAAGGCGGCGCGCTGAAAGGGCGACACTATCTAAGCGAATGGACTTTTAATTTATACTACAACTAGCGGCCGCCCGCGGTTTCACCCGCGTGGTTCCCGTTCCCGTGGGAATATCGGGATAAAAAGTACATATAAACCTTCCTCTTGAATCACTCTATCTATTAAAAAAAACGCATCAAAATCCGTTGCGTAGTTTCAAAGATTTAAGCATACAAAGGGACATAGGGACAGAGAAAGAGACTTTGTTTTATACTATGTAGTGACACTACATTCAAAGATTTTTCTCACCTCAGCACTGATGGCAGAATTAGGCTGATGATTCTGCGGCCACATGCAGGTTTCTTTATACATATTCACGCCATCACGCACATCTCCTTTAGAGATGAATCAATATTTTTATTTCAGTGACTACCGAAAGTTATGAGACAAGCCCCCTGATTCACAAACCATCGGAAACGGAATCGGATTCGAATTCTATGCTTTGTCGTTGTCTATTCTATAGTGAGTGACAGAGACAGAACATGCATTCCGCTGTCAGGAGCGTTTCCGGCAGGTTTCCGGCGGTTCGTGAATTAGGGGATGGGACAATCCGAAGCTCTGTTGATAGGAACAGGCGAACCAATCGAATCATGACCTATTTTATTACCTATATATTACCTTTTTTTTGAAATCGTCAAAACTTTAAAGGCAATAAGTAATCAATATCAAAAAGTTTGAATTTTGAGCTTATTGAACTTTAAATCTGTTGGCAAATAGACTTATGATGGGTCTTGTCATGACTCAATTTTTTATTTTATTTCTTGATTTAATCAAAAAGATATAGGTACATGTTTTTACTTAATCTAAAACCTCGCCAACCTGATCATAGCAGGTTGTTGGCAAGACAACGCTCATTACCAACAAAAGTATATCTTATAGTTTAACTTATAAATTTACAAAAAAATTACCTAACTGCAAATACAACTTAATAAAATTATTACTATTAGCCTAATATCGATATTTTTAATTTTTAAATACTATATGCTCAATTCATTTAATAGATCATTCTTTAACTTACACTTTAATTGTCTTACTTAACCACTCAATTTTATTATAATTTTTTGGTATTAGCTAAATAACTGTCCATTCTTAATCCATAATTTTTTAGCTTTACTTAATTGGTTCGATTGTACTTCTACTTTTTTGACTTTGCAATCATATTTAGCGATAGCCTCAACAAACATAAAAAAATATAATAAATATTGGACATCATCAGTATCATCGCATACACTCCTCTAATGACAAGTGAAGTTATTAAGTAAGTAGGTATATAACTTATGTGTTATGCTAATAGGAATCAACGACGACTAAAACCACATACAACCAGACACAGAAAAAATTGTTTTATATATTCACAAACTCTCGGAAAAGTTCCCAAGAGCAGAGTGTATGCATTGTCACTGTCTGTCACTCACTTTATAATAGACGATAGATAGAATTCAAAGCACATAATTCGAATCCGTTTCAGTTTCCGACGGTTTGTGAATCATAGAACCAAAGGTCAAAGATAGCTAGGAGGCACCTTGAAAACCAGAGCGTACCTAAGTAGGTATGTAAGTATCCCACTTGTGACTACTACGGAGTCGTCGTCGAAAAAATGGCAAAAACTGAAAATTTCTAGAAAGAGAAATTAGTTAGTTATACTTTTTTCAGTGTGCATGGGTCTTAGGACAGCTCATTTTCGTGCAAAGCAAAATGTTGTATATGAATTAAGGAATAGGAATAGCTTTCAAGCATAAGCTACATAAAAAATGTCTACTGCTGATTTTCTGGAGTTTTTATTCCAATAGCTTTAAGAACTTTTTGCTTTGTATGAATGAGCATAGGAGCTAAAATGCCGTTAAGGCGCTACTCGGAAAAATATGGACTTTTTGATTTAAAACTATAGGACGGTTACAGTTGTTACAAATCTGGTAATAAGATATATATTTCTTCATACCTTTATCTAGAATCGTATAGTTTCAAAAACACGAATTTATGATTTTGCCTCGACACTTTTTCTTTTCGAAAAGACCTCTAAAAAATACGAAAAGTGAAGATTATTCTTAAATGGGGTTACTTACACTATTGGAAATTGGTTTAATTATTGGACACCAATAATATTGAGGATCGTATAGAAGCATTTTTTTTAAATCGCTGTAGTTTTTTAATACGAAGTGATTTTGTGTTTTTTTTGCCCAATCTGCAAAATCGGTCTCGCTCCCGCGCGCGTCGTTTTCTCATTGCTATCTCGCTTCAGCACATTTTTTCCGAGTATCGCCTTAACGCCACACGTCGATTTTGACTTTTCGATCTTATATAAATAAGGAATAAAATCCTATATATCTGTATAATGTTATTAATTAACGCCATTTTAGTTACGACACAGCAGCATGCTACATTGAACAATGTATACTTTAGTCGGAACTTGAATACCTTCAGTACTAAGATCTTCATCATTTTGCGTCCATACATCGCCGCACGGCCAGCCGTCGTTACAATTTGTAAAGTTTGCGTTATAATCTAGACCAGAGTAGAAATCCTGAGAGTGGCCTGCTTCCGTTTGTGGTCGCTGAAGTGAGTTGAGCTGCTTCTGGTGAACAAATAAACGTGAAATTGAAAATGGATCTTTTGGGCCCAATTTAGACCGACACGGAATTAAGCGAAGGTCCGCGACGAGCCGGGACCGCGGGCGGATTTTTGGTTTTACCTTACAGGGCTCATGCAATGAAACCTTTTAACAACAAAAAAACAAACAACAAAGGACAAAAAAGGTTTAGCTGAAAAGCTGCGACAACTAACTTCGATAACTATTAAGCTCATTCTATTCTTTACCTACAGTGGCGAAGGGCGTACTATACAGGGTGACAGTTTTGTCAGTTACAAGCCCAAAACCACAGCTTGTACCTACTCATAATATTGAACAACTTTCCCCAAGAAATACCTACGAGTCAAAACGTGAAAAAAAAATTATTTTTTCTCCCATACTAACTGCACAGTCAGTTGATCGATTTTGTATGAAGGGACCAAAATTTTTTTCTAATTTAGACCCATGTTTTTTGTGGAAAGTTATTCAATATTATGAGTACAAGCTGTGGTTTCAGGCTTGCAATTGACCAAACTAACACCCTGTAGTCTAAATGACGTAAAATTGTCATACCGGTCTCTTTTGCCTGCTGCATTTTGCTGGTAGCCCCACATAGTCTGGATCCCAGTCTGGCCAATGTGAGTCGGGCTCTGACCAGACATCACGCTGTATGCTGTGTTCTTGAGGCGAGGTTCTGGGCCAGGAAGGCCAGCTTCCATCTTTAAGGTCTGGTGTAACTGGACATAATTGATCTAAAAATAAAAACAACTAGGTAGGTACTTAAAAATAAGAGCCGCTCAGGACTTCTTCTGCGTAAAGTTCAATGGCGGTATCGGTAACTTCGCTGAATTCGCGTTTGTACATATTCATCCATCATTAATCATTCGAAAACGTTTACGTATCGGCATCCATGCATTGTATGTCTCACTCTCTAGTACTTAACTATTTATTCTTTGCAGGCATGTTGCAGGGGTCCTTTTCCTATGACAGCTAATGCGTGCAAAGCAAAAAGTTCTTTATGCTATTGGAATAAAACTCAAGAAAATCAGCATTAGACATTTTTTAAGCAGCTTAATGCTAGAAAATTAGACCCTATTCCTTGTGCAGAAACAACATTTTGCCTTGCATGAAAATTAGTTGTCATAGGACATATGCTACATTGAACAAAGTAGGTGTAGATTACTTTACTACACCTTTACTTTACTACAGCTTTCCGTTCAGCCCCCCGATTCACGAACCGTCCGGAAATGCTCCCAACAGCGGAATGTACGCCCTGTCTCTATCACTCACTATAGAATAGACAAAGACAAAGCACAGAATTCAAATCCGATTCAGTTTCCGACAGTTCGTGAATTAGAGGGCAGAATAGTCAAACACAAAATATAGAAATCAAATCCATTGAAATGAAAAAATCATCAGCTTTTCAGTTTTGTATTTTGAGCGTAAAATGGTTAAGACAGACAAATTTGCTTTCGCACTTAGGTCTAAGCCGTCTAAGTGCGGATAAAGCAAAATAGTTATTATCGCTACATACCTACTTACCTGAATCTGTATCCAAAAAGGCTGTATTTAACACCGACTCGCACGGAGCATCTTCTCGTTCAATATCATATGTTTGGTTTAAGATCCTTCTGAAATAAGTATGTGTAAGTAGTATGATTTGTTTCAAATTATAGATTTTAGAATTAGTTTTGAGATTTGTATAAAACTTGCATACAATAATTATCTTATCTTTGTAAAGTACGTAGGCAATACCCTGAGGTAATACCTACCTGCATTCTTCAGTTTACAATTTTACATTCAACTATTTTCCGGAAATTCAAATGTTTAAGGACATTTTAGAAATAAATATTGGAAACCATCACATGGTATTGTTCCTATCCTATAACAAATTAGTGTAGAAATCTTATAACGAGAACTACCGGCTAAAAACTCTCTAAAATATTTAGGTACTTACTTCACATCCTTGCAAGACTTCCGTTCTGAATTCGCCTGTGATTTAATCATTGGCTCAATTTTCTGAGCCTCCAAACGATACAATAATATATTCTGCATCACTACTACATTCGGTACGATAGTACTCGAAGCCATTTTGTTAAATCTGACAAATTTTATAATCGTATTTTTTAAGTAACGTAAAATTTTAGAATTACCTACGTTGTGTAGCAAAAAAATTAATAATTACAAACCTAAAAGGAAATATACAGTCTGGCGCAACTTCCATACAAAAAAGTGTTGTATGAAGTTTGTACCAGAAATATCGCTGTCTTGCTTTCACCTATTTGACTCTCACTCACTCTGACTGACAGTCAGCCGCCAGCCGCCAAATTTGACATTCTTGTCTTGTTGACTGTTTGTAAACGAAGCTTGATTTTAGTATTAATTGTGTGAATTTGTGCATTTTGTGAATTACTCGCAAAATTTCGCCTTATTTGTACGTTTTCGTGGTCCCGTGTGATCTGTTGAGAGATATTACAAAACTTGTGAAATATATTATGTGGTTTACGAGCCGGCCGGTCAGAAGTCCAAAAGCGAATATTCATGGCCAAATTTCCATTTAATGAAGAAAGGTAAGCATACATTCACTTTTGTTATAGCCATTACATTAAGGATTAAGTGATTTAAAAGTTTTCTTTAAAATTTAAAAAATTGAGAAGATAACCTGATAAATAGTGCTTGACATTTTTTTATCGACAATCGATAATTTTTTAACCGACTTCAAGAATTGAAAAGTAGGAGGTTATCTATTCGTCGCGTTTTTTTTAAAGTAATTACACTAATTACTCGAAGTCGGCTGAACCGATTTAAATGATTCAAACGTTATAACATCAGGTTTTTTCCCAAGTTGGTCCAATTTTGAAATGCCTATTGCATAATGAAGTAAAATCCGTTCGGTTAGATAGTGTCGGTACACCCGCACGGCGTTGTGGCTCTTTTTTAGTGCATTCGTGCATGCAGTCGGGCGAGTCTAAACAAAAACACAAAAAATTGTAAATACATGTTTCACGCCTGACTTCAAAGTACTTACTTAAGTACGTATACTTAAATACGTATTAATTACGTACCTACGTGAATTTTTTAAGGCGGTTTGTATGATTTACATTATTTATTTATTTACTTGCTATGCTATATTAACATGTTTCTTGTGAATATTTCAGAACCTTCAACTACAACTGCAAAAATAGCACCTGCAGCCCCTCGGGAAAGAAAACAGGTTTTTTTATAGTATCTTTATTGCCAAATGCATGTATATATATTTTATGTTCGATTAAATTAGACTTTGACTTTAATAATGGAGTTTACTTTTAGCCCCATTTGCGCCAACGTGAAATTCTTGTTAAACTTGGTTTAACTTTTTGAATGAAAATTTTATTGTCACATAACTCTTGTTTAATTAAAACCGAGAATTAACGTTAGCGTAAGTAAGGCATCAATTAGACCCTAAAGTTTGCAAAATGATAGAAATGGAATCCTGATATTTTTTAATATCGCCATCGATAAAAAATCCCACGACTGGTACATCACTATTTCGGTTATTATGTTGGGAACCCTGTACGTCATGTACGTCATAATTTCAGCTATGTGGTTGGTATTCCGTTTTAGTATAACTTCCATACAAAACGATAATTTACTTTTTTTCTATGAGAGACCCGTCTCTTAAACGTAGTGATTACATGCTCTTTGGAAATATATTTTGATTTTGCCGGCTTATTGACGGTAGATGTCAAATAATTTTGATTAATTCCAATATTTAGCTGCAGTAAAAGAGATTGTAGACTTTATCACATCGGAATAAAGACTATAGTCCTACAGTCCCGTCTGTTCCGGTGACGGCCGCGACAGTGGAGCCAGTTGCAATAATACAAAATTAGCTCTCAACAAAGAGTATAAAATCACAACGTTTAATCTTCTAGCTCTTTTGAAAAATGTTTTAGTTCCAAACATTATCACCGGAACAGTTACGTTTTTCACATGGCCATTTTTGTATTTGTGATTGCATGTTTGCCGTATTTGGCAATATATTCGACTTACAGGCAAATAGGCGATATAAATATAACCGTCTACACATGGAGTCAAATACTAATAGAAATTTAAGAAGATCGCTTAGCTGCGCTTCGCGATCGCCTTAAATTTCTAACCTATCACATGTTCTACAGGACTTCCGAGGGGTACATGCTGCGATACTTAACCATCCGCCTGCGACATATACATGTAAGCAGTATGGTGGAGGTATGGTGTTTGCATGTTTGACACTTACCTTTATGGAACGAAAGACTAATGGTAGCTCCTCCACATCATCGACATATGGCTATTATTTGTATTTGCTGTATTTGACAAATAACTTCCATGTGTGGAGAGTATATTTGTCAAAATTACCGTATTTGCATACTTATTTGCCAAAATTAAATATAGCCAATAACAAACACGGCTTAAGGACTTAAGGTCATAGCCCACTTATACCGCACCGCTCCAACACCGCTCCCACCCAACACCGCCGTAAACTGAGGCGACAGCTAGCAGGCACCCAGCAGTCCACGCGGCGACAGCTAGCAGGCACCCAGCTGTCCACGCGCCGACTGCTATTCCCTCTATAGGTGCGCGGCGGCGGCGGCGCGGCGACCGCTAGCAGTCAGCGCGCGGACCGCGCGGGCTGCGCGGCGTCAGCGAGGCGTCAACTACCGAGCAGTCTGACGGCGGTAAGCTCGCGAACCGCGCGCTGTCCACTCTTTTATATTGTTACTGTAAAAGGCATCTACAGTGCACGATATTAAGTTCATATTTGGCTGCTCGCTCATACTTTGGTTGGGTGGTAGCGGTGCGGTACAAATGGGCTATGACCTTTAGCCCACTTATACCGCATCGCTCCCACCAAACCAATGTATGAGCAGTCAAATATGGACTTAATGTCGTGCTCGCTTCCCGCGCGCTGTCTGCTATTGTATATTGTTACTGTAAAGTACATCTACAGTGAATGATATTAAGTCCATATTCGGCTGCTCATACTTTGATTGGGTGGGAGCGGTGCGGTATAAGTGGGCTATGACCTTTACGGAGCATCTGTCGGATTTTCGAGGCACATCAAAGGAGTCGTCAAATAGGCAAACACGCGAATATACTGGCCACACCACACATGGTCGGGCTCCTTTGAGTATTCAAAACTCGGGCTCAAAAGCGCGCGATCTGTCGACCATTACTTGAATTTTTGGTATTTGACTCCATGTGACGGTTATATTTATATCGCCTATTTGCCTGTACGTCGAATATATTGCCAAATACGGCAAACATGCAATCACAAATACAAAAATGGCCATGTGAAAAACGTAACTGTTCCGGTGATAATGTTTGGAACTAAAACATTTTTCAAAAGAGCTAGAAGATTAAACGTTGTGATTTTATACTCTTTGTTGAGAGCTAATTTTGTATGAAAGAAAGAAAGAAAGAAAGAAAAATTATTTATTTGGGACATCACAAACGAAAATTTACATAAACACAAAAACACATAAAGCCAATGGAATGCCCCAAAACGGTCCCGACTCAGCATATGCTTGCCTAGTGGTGCTAGTGGCCAGCGCTGATCTTCCGTCGGAACCGTGTTTGGTGGGGCTGCGATGTTTACACAAAAGAGAAAAATAAAATTCACAAAAACATACTAGAAGCCAAAGCCGGCATAAACAAAAAAAAAACAGTAAAAACCAAATAGTAACCATAGATGGATACTAAAAAGTGTATTGCAGCTGGCTCCTGATTGTGCACTGCAGGTATAATGAAACAATACTTATTTATGTATATATTCCCCTCAGGCTAAGCCTAGTGCAGGGGCAAGTAAATGTTTTATTGTTTTCGATCTTTCGATCAAAAATAACAGTTTGTTGTACTGATTGATACTGAAATAAATATTTTTATCTTAGATAAGTAAGCTTTAAAAGCTATTCCTCAATCTTTTAGTTTTGTATGATTAAAATATTAAATAAAACCACAATTTATTGGCACATTTTTATTGTTGAACAATAAACAATGTCACTCTTATTTATTTATTCTTATTTTCTTAAAAAAAGATATGGAAATTGGATTCCGAGTTTTGGACCATATTTCACTGACAGAGTTACCACAACACGGAATGAAAATTGCCAGCTAAAAAATTTTACAAACAAAATGGAAGAATTTCAGCTATTTTGTAGAAACTTCATTGTAAACAATGTATAATTATACCGCCATAAATCATATTAATAAGAGAAGTTACAGAAACAGTTTTATAAAAAATAGAAGGAGAGAATAAATGCAAATAAGTTTTAAATAATTATCTAATTATTAACAAAATTTGATAGACATTACTTACAACCATAGTTTTTACAAGAAATCACTCGTAGTTCAACAAAACAATAATAATAAAATAAATTCGGCTTTCATAGACAAAATGAGAAACTCGCACGTATAAAAACGAAGAATAAAAATAAATATTTATTTTTTTATTTACACTATTTAATAATTATCTCCTTACTCCATACATTAAGTTGGTAAAAAAAAAATAACTCCTACTTATTTATTTGTACCACACTGCCTAAAATCGAAATTGAGAAAATACTATTTAATAATACTTTTAATATAAATAAGATATTGGTAGTTTTTTTCAGGTTAACATTCTATTATTTATCCCTGTTATTACTTACACATCTATTTGATACAGATTTGAATAGTTAATTTTGAGTCCTCGATTGTGTTTTGTCCAGTCTTTGTTGCATATAATCTTGTGTATAATGTGTGTATGTTTGTGTATTTTTGAGCCCAGGGCGAGGGCAGTGTGGTAACAATAGGATAGGTGTACTCCTTAGAAGAATTTCTTGGCTTGAGCTTCCTTTCTTTCTCTGCAAAAATAAGAATAAAGGGTGTTATTAAAATATTTGGTAAACGAATTTGAGTTCGTCATCATGTGTGTAGTATTAAGTGTCAAGTGTTCGATGTCGAAGGTCGAAAGTCTAGAGTCAAGTGTCGATCGTCGAGTGTAAAATGAGTGGAGTGTTATTTCTCCGCGCCGCATAACTTGGCATTTGACAGAGGGCGCTGATCGTCGTGGTTGATCGAATAAATAAGCCTTATTCCCATGTCATAATTTTAGTTAGATATTGACACACGCCAAGTTATAAGGGTGTTGGTTAAGAGTCAGGTGACAGGTGTCAAATTTCGAGTATCAAGTGCCAAAGGTTGGGTGCCAAAGGCAAAATTAAATGTTAAGAGTTTGGCGTCGAGAGTATGCTCAGTTGTACACAGAGAAGAGGAACATGAACGTGAGCAGAGCGGCGACCACCATCAGCAGGCTAGTAAAAGACGTACGACACTGACGGTCAGTTAAGTTGAAGCTGCTATTAGAATATACTCACTATGAAAGTATACTCTATCGGTGTCGAGACTCTAGTGACAAGTGTCGAGTGTTGTTTTTAAAGGTCGGGGGTCAAACGTCGAATGTCGAGTGTCAAGTGTAAAATGTTTGGTGTCGAGAGTCAAATGTCCAGTTGAGTGTCGAAGTCAATTAACAAATCTTGTGTGTCGAAAGTAGAGTGTCAAATCTTGTGTCGAAAGACGAGTGTCAAGTCTTGTGTGTCGAAAGTCGAGTGTCAAATCTTGTGTCGAAAGTCGAGTGTTAAGTCTTGTGTGTCGAAAGTCGAGTGTCAAATCTTGTGTGTCGAGGGTTAAGGGTTGGGTTGCTTAAGTCGAGTTTCAAATGTTGGATGTCGGCAGGCAAGTATCAAGTGTTAGGTCTAGTGTCGTAAGAATACTCACTTGTACATAGAGTAGACGAACATGATTGTGAGTTGACAAGCAACCATCATCAGCAAGCCAGTTAGAGAGACTCACGGACAGTTCAGTTGGGATGGATGGCGCTGCTATAAGTATACTTTATCGAAATGTAGAGTGTCAAGTGTAGGGTGTTGAATGTCAGGTGTCATGAGGTAAGTGTCGAGGATTAAGTGTTGGGTTTCGAAGGTTGAGTGATGCGTGTAAAGTGTTAGGTGTCTAGTGTCAAGTAATAGGTGCCAAGTGTCAAACGTGAGGTGCCGGGTGTCAAATGTTAGGTGTCCAGTGTCAAGTATTGAGATTATACTCACTTGTACAAAGAGTAGAGGAACATGATAGTGAGTTGAGAAGCAACCACCATCAGCAAGCCAGTTAGAGCTTGACGGGCAGTTCAGTTGGGATGGCGCTGCTATACTGTATCAAAATGTTGAGTGCCAAGTGTAGGGTGTTGAATGTCAGGTGTCATGAGGTAAGTGTCGAGGATCAAGTGTTGAGTTTCCAAGTTCGGATGTCAACTGTCAAATGTTAAGAGTCGAGTATCAAGTGTTGGGCGTCTAGTGTCAAGTGTTGGGTATCTAGTCGCAAGTGTTGGGTGTCAAGTGTCAAATGTTGAGTGTCTAGTTTTGAGTGCCAAGTGTCTAGTATTGGGTGCCAAGTGTCTAGTATTGGGTGCCAAGTGTCGAGAGTATACTCACTTGTACATAGAGTAGAGGAACATGATCGTGAGTTGACAAGCAACCACCATCAGCAAGCCAGTGAAAGAGACGCACGACACTGACGGACAGTTCAGTTGGGATGGCGCTGCTATTTGAGGAGCTGCTGTCAACCTGTAATGGGAAATTGCTTTTAATTTGTTTACATTTAAATAGAATATTAATGACTAGCGGCCGCCCGCGGTTTCACCCGCGTGGTTCCCGTTCCCGTGGGAATATCGGGATAAAAAGTACATATAAACCTTCCTCTTGAATCACTCTATCTAATAAAAAAAAACTCATCAAAATCCGTTGCGTAGTTTCAAAGATTTAAGCATACAAAGGGACATAGGGACAGAGAAAGCGACTTTGTTTTATACTATGTAGTGATAATAATCATTATTCATTTGCAACTGAGCTGTATCGTGCAAATAACTTTGAAAAAATCCTGTCTCCACAAAAATCAACTTTTCGGCACGCAACCGACATCGATCGATCGTGCGTCTATCCGAGAGCACGCTAAATAATACTTTATGGGTATTGAAACAAGTTAGAACTCGTCAGTCATCGAAAGGATGCGGCATGGATGGCTACGGTTTTTGACAACCGTACCCGCTTGAGTGACTAGAGTGTGAGTCAGATAACTCTGCACGTGCCTTGCGCGTTTTTGGCGCTAGTTACAGTGCATTTTTTGTTCTAATGTTATAGAAAAGATTAGTATTCGATTTTTACCGCGCGCAGACTTATCTGACGAGCACTCTACCTAAAATTTTAATAAATGTTTTTTTATATCTTATGGCATTAATTGTTTGTTTAATTAGTTAGTACAAATGCTAGAAAAAGGTTTTGATTTTTTTCTCTTAGATAATCACGAGTACTTCATTAATAAAAAAAAACATATTTTTATCGATATTTATGAATTTACATAATTTTATTTTTGTTTTATGTTGCCATAAGTATATTTAAAAATAAATTTTAAATATATGGCAATTATTGTCAACGAAACTGATAGAGCACTTTCCTGGTGGACTTTCCCAACTCACCTCTGAGCAACTCCGGCCACAGTCTGCTTCACGTGGTTTATGGAGTCCCTCATTAAATCAATTTCAAATGTATGGTAATTATTGTCAACGAAACTGATAGAGCACTTTCCTGGTGGACTTTCCCAACTCACCTCTGAGCAACTCCGGCCACAGTCTGCTTCACGTGGTTTATGGAGTCCCACATTAAATCAATTTTAAAATGTATGGGAATTGTCAACGAAACTTATAAAGCCCTTTCCTGCACGGGTAGCGTGATGATCTCGAGAAAGATTTTGTCTATATCGAAACGTCAAAAATGACATTTCATCGTAGACAAACCTATTGTTCGGCTGTCAACTTATAGACTTTCGAGGTAGACAGTAGAAAAAAGTGTCGATTCGAACATTTCGGGCGAGTTAAATTCGTGCGAATCATCCAATAACTCGACAAAACTCTTCTCGGGTTTCTCATGCTACGCGTGCATGTGGACTTTAAGCTAATATTACACGGTTCAATTTTGGTTCAATATTGCTTTTAATTCCATTGCTGCAATGACATTGAAACGTCTCAACAACATGATTGAAAGTTTAGATCTATGAAATGCTTTTAATGAAATACTTTTCAATGAAATTACTGTCAATTTGATTGAATCATGTAATATGGACTTTCTCAACTGACCTCTGAGTGACTCCCGCCACAGTCTGCTTCACGTGGTTTATAGAGTCCCTCATTAAATCAATGTTTAAATGTATGTAAATTTGTTACTGGGACGTTTTTGGCGCTAGTAACAGTACATTTTTTTGTTCACAGCTTATAGAAAAGATTAGTATTAGAATTTGACGATATCGAATTAGAGATATATCGATAGATCTGAGAATCGCCCCCCTGGTGGACTTTACCAACTCATCACTGAGCAACTCCAATATTTCGACCAACATAGATCATATCAGAATCATAAAATCATTTCATAAAATTGAATAAATAATAAAAATTCAATAAATAATGAACATACTTAATATTTAACTAAAATAAAATTACAATTAAAATTCCATTACATTCCAAATTCGTGCGAATCATCCAATAACTCGACAAAACTCTTCTCGGGTTTGTTATGCTACGCGAGACAAAATAGTTGGTTAACCAACTCTTTCCCAACTCACCACTGAGCGACTCCGGCCACTGTCTGCTTCACGTGGTTAATGGAGTCCCGCATCTCTCCCATGAACTGTGGGTTGACGGCGCCGCCCGGCCCGCCGGCAGCTATTAACGCGTCCGACTTACGGGTGTGGTGTGATATTATTAATTACATTATCAGCACGTTCTTAATAGTACGTGATAATTATGGTATCCCTAATCATCAAGGCGACTTTCCCCTAATCACGTATCTCTGATACTATTAGTATATTATAAGATGAAAAATTAAAAGATAATTAGATTCATTCAACACAATGAACGAGTGTCTTATTTAACGTCCCGACGCCAACCTCCTAACACGGGACACCTCGATAGAGCGCTTTCCTGGAGACGTATTTCCGTAGCGCTCGAAATGAAAATCGAATACGAATTGAAAACGTATACGTCAACCAGTCGTCTACAAAATCGAATTCTATTACACCCGTTTTCATGCATTTTTGTAGCATTCGAAATCAATATTGCCAATAAATTAATATTCTTTAATTGTTTCAAAATCACTGAGAAACTTTAAAAATATAGCAAAATGAAAACAAATACTTGTCATATGATTGTCAGTGACGACATTTTGCGGCCACAGTCTAATAAAGATTATGAATTCTACTAGTAGAAATTCTTCAATTCATATGTTTAATTATTCAAAAATACCGATGTTAGCAATAGCATGCGAATTTTTCAATTTCGAATGCGTATTCAAACTCGTGCGCTACGGAAATTCGTCTCCCAGTGGACTTTCCCAACTCACTTCTGGGCGACTCCGGCCACAGTCTGCTTCACGTGGTTTATGGAGTTCATTAAATAAATTTTAAAATGTATGGGAATTGTCAACGAAACTGATAAAGCCCTTTCCTGCACCCGGCATCCTACCCGTAGCATGATGATCTCGAGAAAAGTTTTGTCTATATCGAAACGTCAAAAATGACATTTCATCGTAGACAAACCTATTCTTCGGCTGTCAATTATAGAATTTCAAGGTAGAAAAAAGTGTCGATTCGCACATTTCGGCCGAGTTAAATTCGTGCGAATCATTATCCAAAAACTCGACAAAACTCTTTTCGGGTTTGTCAAGTGGACTTTCCCAACTCACCTCTGTGCGACTCCGGCCACAGTCTGCTTCACGTGGTTTATGGAGTCCCTCATCTCTCCCATGAACTGTGGGTTGACGGCGCCGCCCGGCCCGCCGCCGGCCGCTATTAACGCGTCCGACTTGCGGGACACCTCGATTATGAACCCTCTGCGAATGGGAATAAAGGTCAATTTCATACATATTAGTATTTGGCATCAGAGAAAAAAAATGATAATTTTCATTACCCGAAAAAACAACAGGTTTTTTGTTTTTAGAAAAATCGTAGAATAATCTTTGTCGTTTATTTATGAAGTTTGTAATCGACTCCTGCGTGGTTAAAGTTTTACAATTAACCCTGTATACTAAACTGACTACCATTTAGTCTGATGAAAAAATAACAGCCCATAAAGTATTAGAACAGAAAATAAAGTACTAGAAAAAATCAACCCGTCTCACAATTAGCTCCGATGGGACTTGCACCTACGACCTTTCACGGTCCGGGCGAATGCTCTAACCACTGAGCTACGGAGTAGTTAGAAGAAGCGTCGAATTTATCCAATACCTCTCAGTTATGAGACGTGTCGATCTTTTCTAATACTTACTTCATTTTCAATAATAAAAATTGCACTGTGAATGCAAAACAAGTAAAAATAATATGAAAAAAGTTAACATACAAATAATTTAATAAATTATTATTGCAATTATAACTGTAAGCGTAGGCCGTTGGGCTGTTACCGCTGGATTTAGTAACAAGTTGCAGAAATAAAAAAAAAACAAAAAAATTATACAACATAAAAATCATACTCAATACTGTCATAAACAAAACGTGTTTGAAACTACCGTTGAAAAATAGCACTTAACCTGAAGGCAATACGGTATACAAGGTAAGTTTTTTAAGATTTGTCTGTATGGCCAAATCATAAACTATGAGAAATAAAGAAAAGTGTCCAAAGGAAGCATGAGGTCGATTTAAGAAAAAACTGCATATTCACAGTTTTGAAAAATCTGTTACTATGACCGGGAATCAAACTCCTTAATTTTGTTTAAAAAAATAACAACCCGTATTATTGCACCAATCGGTATTGTTGCTAATAAGGATCAAGTCTTGCAAAGGAATGTGACATGGAAAATGAACGGAAATAGCTTTTTTAACATTTTCTTTTATTTTATACATATCAGTTAATTACTACGACGCTGAAGAAATATTATCAAGAATAAATCACATCGTGATAAGGAACGCCGTGAAATATATGAGACTAGCGGATCCTCGCGGTTTTACCCGCGTGGTACCCGTTCCCGTGGGAATATCGGGATAAAATATAGCCTATGTCACTCGGGAAGACTGTAGCTTTCTAACGGTGAAAGAATTTTCGAAATCGGTCCAGTACTTTTTGAGTTTATTCGTTACATACAAAAATACAAATCTTTCCTCTTTATAATATTAGTATAGAATAGAAAACGCATAAACTTGTGCATTCAATCAATTTATTATTATTTTATTATTTATTTATTGTGATAAAAACGACACAAAATCAATTACATTTACCACACAAATCAAGAAAATGGTTACCATTTTGAACATTTAATTAATTAACTGATCAATCAAAAGCTAACAATATGACAATGATAATCAAAGAAAATCTTATTCCAGTCTCGTAAATGAAAAGGCTAATAAAAAGGTTTGATGTTGATATGAAACTAGACGTAGGTCAAAATCAAAATTACACAAAGTAAGAATAATTTGAAATAGAGTTGTCTGTTTAGCGCTTTAGTTTCAAAAGGTACTAAGAGCATATTATGACTTATTATAGGAACGAATTTTTCAACTGAAAAAGGTTTTCGGAATGTCACTATACTTACTTGAGCTCAGCAATGGTGTTGATCATCAGCTGATTATTGCTTACTAGAGCATCCCAATCGTGCCGCCCGATTGGTAATTGCGGTATCTGTATGGAGAGAAGGAAGCACAGAATAAATAATAGTGCTAAGGCACAGAAGACTCACTCTGCAAGCTCATTCAAATAAAAATAAATCTTTCTGCGTGGAAATAAAGTACAATTCCGGTTGCTTTGTCATCGCTTGCCTACTGTTATAATAACCTAGAGTTCGCGCATGCAAGCAAAACTGTACCCAATAGCTACGCGCGAGCGTTTCTATTTCTATGAATGCCTCAAACAGCTCGCTCGCTGGTTAGGGTTGCGAGCGACTTGCGAGTTCGGTTTTGTTATTTCTTTTGTTCTTTCTTTTATTTAGACACCCGTAAACACAACAGAGCCCGTAGTGTAAGTTTTTATGTCAAAAAACGCAAACTATTTCGACTCCGTATTTATGTCAATTTGTATGAAAACTGTATTAGCGCCTCTAGCGGCGAGTAGCGCGCTTTTATAGTTTTCATACAAATTGACATAAATACGGAATCGAAATAGTTTGCGTTTGCTTGACATAAAAACTTACACTCGGGGTACAGTATCTTATATACGGATTATAAGAACGTTTAGTAGTCATTGTTCGGTGCACAAAAATCACAGAAATGATCGATCGTTTTATGCGCAACGTGAAGCGTACGAGCCGAGCGGCATCCTTCTGCCATACGCCTGCCCGGCAGGCGCGCCGGCCGAACGTACCTAAACTGCGGAGTGACACCCCCCTGAAGGAAGTAGTTTTGTAAAACAATCATTTTTATGACAAGCTTTTTTGCTGACTGTACTTTAGTATTGTATTGTCATCCAAACCAAAACTTTTTGCAAAAATTCAGCTCAATCGGACAAAGGAAAATGGGACAAATTTAGCTAGCAAGATTTGACCCGAACGTACATATATAGGAGCATCCCAATCGTGTCGCCCTATTGGTAACTGTGGTATCTGTCTGTGTGGAGAGAAGGATATAGTTTCGTAAAACAATCATTTTTATGTCAAGCTTTTTGCTGACTGTACTTTATTGTCATCCAAACCGAAACTTTTTGCTGTTGACATATTTAGCAAGCAAGATTTGACCCGAACATACAGACAGCGGAACGCTTCAATGTGACAAAGTACTATGTTGTATACATATTATTGCTCGTGACTGTACCTACATCCATACAGACAGCTTCAAAATGATCTGAGCATCCAAAACCTCCAAAAATATCTGAACATTTGACAGAAATCAACCTTATCCCAAGAAGTAAAGGTGCATTTTCATTTGTTGTTTGAGAACAAATCTGTAAAGTATAGTGCTAAGAGTGAATCTTGTCAAATGTTCAGATATTTTTGGAGGTAATAAAGCAAATAAACTATTATAATTATGTTTATTTTATGATAATAATTATAAAAATTGACATCACTAAATTCAATAATAAGTTGTACGTATATTTATTATTACAATAGGGGATCTGACTATTATTGATATGTAAATGTTTAATAGTAACATTAAAAAATATAACATTGAACAATAACAAAAGTAAAAAAAAGTATATTTAATAAGCAAGTAATGAGTTGCTGAATTGTGAAAAACTGTGTCTCTAGATATCTCTTTCTAAAACGAAATTTTGTTAGATCTGTCTAGCGCTGTCCTTGTCTATAAAGAATGTTTGATGAGCCATTTCTCCGAAAATATTTGAATATAAATACCTGTGTCGTGTTTCTGATTTTAATAAAAACTTTTTAAACAATTAAAAAAAAAGCAGTCTTATTACAACTAGTGTACAGTATAGGCTTCGATCAACAATAACACCTAGTTCTAGATACATGGTTGGAGTGACAGACAAGGCCGAGCGTTATACACCCACTTGAGAATATAATTATAAGTAAATTATTTTGACAGTGTCAATAATACTAAGGTATTTCAAACTTGGAACGCTTCCTGTCATTGACAATGTAAGCTCGTAGATCGTAACATTCCTAACCTTTTTTCTTCGTTTAAAAGAAAGTCAGTCTGTGCCATATAAAGTTTTCATTTAGTTCGTGAGCCTTCATCTAGTACTAATATTAAGCGAAGAAATTCTTTACTCCACGTCACCTGCTTTTATTATATAAAGCTCAGGTTCGACCCCACCTTGAGTACTGCTCGCACTTATGGGCGGGAGCTCCTGAATACCAGCTCCTTCCACTTGACTCTATTCAGCGCCGTGCGGTTCGTATTGTCGACGATCCGAGACTGACGGACGGTTTAGAACCACTAAGTCACCGCAGAGATATAAGCTCTCTGTGTGTGTTCTACCGTCTATACAATGGGGAATGTTCTGAGGAGCTTTTTGAACTGGTGCCACCGTCACACTTCCGCCACCGCACCGCACGCCAAGTGAGTAGAACTCATCCTAAACACCCCCACATTCTTGACACCTGGAAATCAACAACTGTTCGGGCATCACGTTCGTTCCTACCTCGAACTTGTAAGATGTGGAATGAGCTTCCTCCAGAGGTGTTCCCTTTGTGCTATGACATGGAGTTCTTCAAAAAGCGTGTAAATAGGACCCTTAAACACAAAGGCTGGCAACGCATATGCAACCCTTCTGGTGTTGTAGATGTCCATGGGCGACGATGACTACTTCCCATCACGTGGCTCGTCTGCTCGTTTGCCCCTTTTTAATATAAAAAAAAAAAAAAAAAAAAAAGGTTACCTGCGCAGGCGCCTGTCCCGGTGCCGCGGCCTGTATGGGCTGTCCTTGCGTGTGGCTGTACACGGCACTCAGGAGGGTGAGCGAGTTGGTCTGTTTGCCGATCACCTTGGGAGAGACAAATACGTATCACTACATAGTATAAAACAAAGTCGCTTTCTCTGTCCCTATGTCCCATTGTATGCTTAAATCTTTGAAACTACGCAACGGATTTTGATGCGTTTTTTTTAATAGAAAGAGTGATTCAAGAGGAAGGTTTATATGTACTTTTTATCCCGATATTCCCACGGGAACGGGAACACCGCGGGTGAAACCGCGGGCGGCCGCTAATTAATGAATAAAACAATAGCAAAACCTCAATAATACATATTTATTTAAGAATTCTTATTTGATAATTCATTAAGACCCTTAGCGTGTCTTGTAGCGTCAGGACTGCTTGCCAGCCCTGAATCACGAACCGTCAGAAACGCTCCCGACAGCGGAATGTATGCTCTGTCTCTGTCACTCACAATAGAATAGGCAAAGGCAAAGCGCAGAATTCGAATCCGATTCCGTATCCGACGGTTTGTGAATCAGGGGGCATATCTGTCTAAACTATACCACGTGAGGTTGTATAGTAAAATTTACATTTACCATCAAACAAATAAGGTTCAAACTCTTTTAACTCGTCCAAGTTGCTCCCTCAATGGACCTAAAGTGCGTTTTATAATTCGGTGCAAAAAAAAAGTGACTTTCACATTTGAGTTTGGCAACAGGGTTTCGTAAACCTTTTTCTTCATGTCTCTTTTAAACCAAATTTATTGTGAGGTTTTGTTTTTACAGATATTTTTTAAATCTACTTATGAGAACTATATCTTGGATTAAAGCGCATGAGATGATGCAAAATGGGTTAGATAGCAATAGTAGCAACACAATAGTAACAACGGTTCAAACTTAACAATAAACAAAAGAATTAACAGAAACAACAAGAAACCTACGAAATAATGAAAAAGGAGCCCGAGTTAAGTAAACAAAAAACAAATCATTATCAATCATATAATCAAACAAATGTTAGCCTCTAGGTTTGTCAACCCTTGCGTGTTGCCAGTACGTGAAAAAAATATCCTTCTAACATCTCTTCGAATTATTTTGTTGTTAACGTAAAAGTAATTTCCAGTTTTTTACTTTTATAAATACTGTTAAACAAATATCTATCCAGTCAATGCATGTTTTGCATTAACGACAATGTCGTTCACAAATAAAGAAATCTACAGAATGTGAATATTGAGTTTTATGTGGTTTTACTGTTTTCTTTTTATTTGCACCGAATTAAAAAACGTACTTTATGTCTAACTCATGTCTTCCAAAACGATGTAGTAAAATTAACCCTTATGGCCTTAATAAGGGTTTTAAACTCTCTTACTTTTATTTCCAACTGCTCCCTCAATAGACCTATTTCTAGTTCAAGTCACTGATAAATTAAATTGAACCTTACGCCCGTGAAAATAAGGTTAAAAACATACCTCATCAACTTTCTTGTTCAAATCCCGTAGCGTGTCTTGTAGAGCCATGACTCCTTGCCATATCTGTCTGAACTCGCGTTGGCCGTCCGATTCGAACCAGTCTTCGAATTCATCCTTGTCCTTGACCTGGGGGGAGAAATAGATGGACGTATATCTGTAGTTTGAGCTTCTTCAGTTCATTTTATTGAAGTTTTTAAAAGATAAGCAATGTAGGGGGTCTTTGTGAATGTAGACTTCCTATCGCAGCCGCACGCGATCGAACGTATGCGACAATAGTTAGGGTTATTTTGAAACAACTGGCCAAAAAGCAATGCCTAAAATTGGCGTGTTTTTTTGTCTCGCGGCCATCAACAAAATGTTTGAACATCAATTCTTGATAGTATAACAAACAATATTTGCCAAGACAGTATAGCTGTCAACTCAGTCAGAACCAAGTTAGAACCATTCGTCCGTACTCCGTATGTAAAACATTTTTTATAAACTACAAATGTAACTTTGTCAATCAAACAAACACTATGAAAAACAAAGTTCAGTTCTAGCTAGTCCCACTCGGTTCGGACTGAGTTTACAGGTATACTTCCTTTGCAAATATTGTCTGTAGTGCTGCCAACAAATTATATGTCAATGTTTGGTTGATGGCCGCAAGAAAAAAAAAAGACGCCAGCTGCCATACAAAAATGGTCATTGTCCTTTTTAAGTTCGACTCAGTATCGGTAAGTGACCAAGTTTCTCCTAGAAACATGGGTCAAAATATGACAATTTTTTATACTTAATACTTTTCATACAAATCATACTGATCACGTGACGTGATCTATTTAGTATGGGAAGTCCAAAAATTTTTGTCGTATTACGACGCATGTTTCTAGGAGAAAGTTGTTCACTTATCGATTCTGAGCCGAACTTAAAAATTTGGCCAATTGTTTCAAAATAACCCTGTATGCATAATACATCTACATTGCACCATTCGTGCGAAGCCGGGGCGAGTCATTAGTTATTTTTTTAAGGGTTTACTCTGTTAACGGAATAATTGTGACACTAATAGTACATACAACCAGGGCCTCCTATCGCCTACAAAACAAAATCAGTTCAAAATTGTCTCAATAGATGGCGATACGTGTTTCGCTTACGGTTTTGTCATATCATATTAAACGAAAAAACACAATAAAAGTCACTGGAAAGTGTCATAAACTAACTGTCATATTTAAAAAAGAATTGATTTACAAAATGTTCGTATTTACAATACTATTTGGAGCATTTTAGAAATTCAATAATATCAATACCTTTCTTGCCCGCAAGCATGCCCGAAAGCACTTAGCTTATGCTTTACGCTCGCTTAGTTGTGTGATACCTGCTATTCAACACTAGATGGCTCTCGTCGCGCTCGTATAAAGTTTAAAGGTCGTAATAAATCCTGGGAATTGTAATTAATAAAGAAGCTTTTGAAAAACATTTTTTTAACTATCGCAGATAGGATAGGATAATATATAATCCACAGATTCCGATAGAATGTCATCATATATTTTTTTTGCCTTAAAGCGCTACTCGCCGCTAGAAGGCGTTTTTGTGATGGCGAAGTATTAAGGCCGGTACACACGTTCAAGCAATGTCTGCTTCACCAAATCTAGTCGGCGCTACACGCGTTCCGATTTGGTCAGGCCACAGAATAACAAGGCCCCAGGCCGCACCAAGCTGTGGTTGCATGTGTTGCCAGCCTCTGCTAATCTCCCAATATTAATATTATTTTACAAGCTTTTATTTAACTTGCAGTGTATGTATGTATGCATGTCCGTTCGTCAAATCTTGCGAGCTAAATTTGACCCACTTTCCAATGTCCGATTGAGCTGAAATTTGGAATTTACCTTTAGTTCCGATGACAATGCAATTAAATATATAATCAGTATAGTTATCAATTCAGAATTCTTGCAAATTTTCAAGTACTATATTCTTGTTTTGTTGTGATGGTTACTTGACACGTGCTTGACCAAAGCCATCTTCTATCTCACTCGTTGCACTTGTAACAAGCCATGCTCCTTGGAAAAGCGGCAACGTTGCAGTCGATTACGTCAACGTGTTCTGTTCCGGTGGCCAAAACTGGAACTAACGTGTTTTGATCATAATGTTATTTTACTGTCAAGTAGCACTGTCCAACCAGCGCTGCTGTCACCGGAACAGAAAAGATTGTTGATCTATACACTTTACTCTTTGTTCTATATAAACAAACAATCGTGTAGTGTTGCCAGGTTAGGCGATAACTCTCAAATTATGTGGAAGTAAAAATCAACGAACACTCAAAAAACAGTATAGAGGTAAATGCTTGGAACACAATCTTTGACTTTGTAACTTTGTTTGGGCTAATAAGGAGGTAAACATAGCAAAAGTCCCCGCCCGTAGCCCTTAATCCGGGGGGGAGGGGGGGGCGGTTTGAAGGTCTCATTTTTTTTCAACCCGAGTTTAGGACAAACTAGTTTTTCCTAGGCCAAACTAGTTCATCGCGTTGACATTTCAGAGAGCGACTTTGCCTCGGAAGACCTGTAGATGTAGAACATGACACAAAAAAAATAACCACCATTTTAACCAATCACGTGTTCTACAGGACTTCCGAGGCAAACTCGCTCTCTGAAATGTCAACGCGATGAACTAGTTTGGCCTAGGAAAAACTAGTTTGTCCTGAAATCGGGTTTGGCCGGTAAAATATATACAGTATTATACAAAACTTTTAGCCCAAACAAAGTTCCAAAGTCAAAAATTGTGTTCCAAACATTTCCCTCTATATCTCTTCGTTGACTAGGCTTAACTTGATATAATATATAAAAAAAAAATAACTTTCGCCGTAATTCAATTCACATCTTAGATTTCTGCGCGAACTGTTCATTTAAATAAAACACTTTCTCGGATTTTGCACGCATTTATTTAACAACTTGTTTAAATTTGCTTGTTACAAAATAAAAAGAAAAATTATTATTTTTGCACATTTTGGATATTTTTTTATCTGGATGTGGCAAGTCGGAATACTCTTTGGTCATGTCAAGAAACGTTGCTGTTTGATTTTCTTGATTGCTGTTTGGGTGTTTTAATACAATATCTATTGTATAATTAGTGCATATAAATACGTGATCATTGTTGGAAATTACTTATGAAACCTTGGATCTCGAAAGATTTGGATTCCCGAAGGAGGAACACTGCGTCAGCGATGGATTCGTGCGATACCTCGAGCCGACTGGGAGCTTACAACATCGTGACTGTGATATAGTTAAAATAAAACAACCCTTAGTTATGTACGCGTATTATTTGATTTTAAGGCGCTATAATCAGGAATTCATCTCATCTCATGCATACAAGAAATTAGGATTACATTTTACTCCCTAAGGACTAAAGTGGTTATTTAGTCCCGCTTCGTAGGGCTATATTTGCGTACTTTTAGAGCATGAGAATTGAAAATTATTATTATTTCTATTAAAACATTAATTTAAAGTCCCTATACTTAGGCTTTTTCTCAATTACTTACTTAAAAAATTTACATTTAATTAAAAGTTTCCCTGTCAGTTACAGGCCACTCGAAATGGTTTTGAAGAATTTTTCGTCATTCTTTTGTAACAGGTACCTACCGTTAAATTTTTTTCAAATCCAAGATCTTTTTTTTGTTTATAGGTCTTTTTCTTTACAAGCCCGTTGCATTGGCAAATCCAGGTGATTTCTGTGGGTATTTGATAAGAAAAAGTGATGTGATACAAGGCCTTGTCCAGTGATGTGATACAAAGCCTTCGCCAAGGCCAGATTTGGTGTGGCTTTTTTGATTTTTTGATTTGATTTGATTTTGATTTGGTACGAAGGTGTGTAGCACGGATTACCTATATTTGCTTTACAGCAAAGTTCGTCCGCACCAAATCGGCGGTTAGGTCTGGTCTGGACGTGTGTAGCGGCTATAAGAACTAACGAACGAACTTTAAGCAAAAAACGCGAAGTTGCTTTAATCAGACCCTACTAGGTGTCACTTCACTACATAGTATATCACTACATAGTATAAAACAAAGTCGCTTTCTCTGTCCCTATGTCCCTTTGTATGCTTAAATCTTTGAAACTACGCAACGGATTTTGATGCGTTTTTTTTAATAGATAGAGTGATTCAAGAGGAAGGTTTATATGTACTTTTTATCCCGATATTCCCACGGGAACGGGAACCACGCGGGTGAAACCGCGGGCGGCCGCTAGTTGCACATAAATAGTTCACTAAAGTCAACGACAGATGGCTCCAAGTTAATACAACCATAGTCTACCTACAGAAAAGAAATATCCTTTTTTTCTTTATGTAAGTACTATGTTTATCAACTTTGATAGAAACTTAAATGTGTCTTGTTCTTTAGTATTTATTTTTTAAATACTTACTAAAATTTACAACTGAAAATCAGCATTTGCTTGCGTTGCAAGACAAGTAATATGACGCTGAGCTGCGACCATTGAGTAGGTACTGCTGCGGCACGGCACACACACATTTTTATTTGGAACTTTTTGTCTTATTGAGTCTAATTTGTGTTTTCTATTCTTGTTCGTAATACAGTGCTACCTTCTCTTATACCTATGTGAATATGCCTTGTATTTAATGAATACTTATGTGTGTGTCTATAGTAAGAATCTACAATCTCTATTTGGTGGTAAAATATATATAAGGTCCTTCCTAAATAGTGCACATAATTTTAAGGGGTCAATGTACTCACGCATACAAAGAGTTATTACTATGGTACCAACATTGGAAACGCGAAAAAAAAAAATCAGCTGTTCCATAGAAAACTTTAAATCGAATAGATCAAAATGTATAGAACAGCTGATTTTTTTTCTGAAAAACTGAAACATGTCCAATAACTAAAAATACAAAAATAAATTATATTTAAAAAAACCTTTTATTTAAAATCAAGCTTTTATTCAAATGTCCTAAAAATAATAAAATAAACTGTGTATCAAGTCAAATCCAACAAACTTATTACATTAAACAATTTATATGTTTTAAAAGCTTGTCGCGAGATTTTATTGTTACTGGGCTTGCACTAAACACAAATGCTTTAACTTATATTTGACATATGAAATTAAAGCGACAAGCTTTTAAAACATAAATTGTTTAATGTAATAAGTTTGTTGGATTTGACTTGATACACAGTTTATTTTATTATTTTTAGGACATTTGAATAAAAGCTTGATTTTAAATAAAAGGTTTTTTTAAATATAATTTTTGAATACTGAAAACATAGATTTGCCTCCTATAAATAGATTACAAACAAAAATATTTCCGGTTTTTTATTGTTTAAATTATTATAAAAGCTCTATTTCATTATTTTTTAATTTTCTGTTATTTTCATTAAGATACTAAAACTTGCTAACACAGAACACGGAAAGATTTTTTTCGAAATATTTTTACTTAAACCAGCACTTATTGATGAGGTGTTTTGCCTTTTTTATATTAATTAAGTGTTACGACAAAATGCGAGTTATTAAATAAAATAAACAAAAAAAAATAGATATAATAATATTTGCATAAATGGACAGATTAAAACCTTTTGTTCGTTCAGTCCTACGCAAAAGTAATGAAAGAGCAATTAAATTGAATCCTCTGAAAATCCCTCAAACCTCGGACGACTACGCTACACTCGTCCAGGAGGGCTATCGGCTAAGAAATATGGATATGGGCATGAGCTTCAACTGTAATTTAAATTCCATAATTTTGATAGATTTTTGCTGCTTTGTTCTATTGAACGTTAGCTAGCGTTAGCGTTAGCTAGCAATTATTATACCCGACGTCACTAAGGAGGGAACAGATAGCAGCTATTTTTTTTATAAAATTGACCTAAAGTTCGGAAAAACGTATGAAGTTCATATCCATAAAGTTACGCGGTAGCCCCCCAGATTTGGTTGACCAAATTGGCGGCGCGGGCCGGTCGGATCGGAATGTGTGTACCGGCCTTTAGGCGGCGGCGTTGCCAGCCCAGCACCTCTGTCTCCGCGCGGGTTGTTCGAGTGTGGGCGCATGCTGACAACGCGTGCGACGCGAATTGGCAACGTCGCGGTCGGTCGTCGTCGTCGTTGTCGTGTCGCACGCGCAATACAATTTCGTAATCTAGCGGGATTTAGTTCAAAATATTGTCCCAAAGATCTATTAATTTATTGGTGTGTATTTATTAACCCCCGAAGCAAAAAAGGGGTGTTATACTAGAAGTTTTTAACCCCCGCCGACGCATAAGGTGGGGTGTTATAAGTTTGACGTGTGTTTGTATCTGTCTGTCTGTCTGTATCTGTCTGTCTGTCTGTCTGGGGCAACGTAGCTCCTAAACGACTGGACCGATTTTGATGCGGTTTTTTTTAATTGAAAGCTAAATTAATCAAGATGGTTCTTAGCCACGTTTGATGGAAATCTATCCGGCCATTTATGGAGATGGTCAACTGCCTGCCGAAACGGTAAAAGGTACAGAGGTGATGCTTTCAATAAAAAATGAGGGTCTAGTCTGCCACCAGTGGCTGTTTAGAAAAAATAAATAATTTGCCACTGCCCACTACTGGTAATTTAGCAGGTAAAAATATTCTGCCGTAACTTAATAGCCATACAAATTTGTGCCTTATCATAGAGCAATAAGGCACAGTTTTGAAAAAGCTTCTGTGACATTGTGTTGTTTGCAGATGATACTTCTTTAATATTTAACATAGACAGAAACAAAACCAATTTCGACCAAATTTCGACGATGTAAACAAAGCACATAGCGCGGGCGAGACACAGAGCGCGGAGAACCGATGGCCGTTGGGGCGGATAGGTTCTCGAATGGCGACCGCGTAGGTACCGGACCACGTTCCGTGGGCAGGACTCCTACAAGGTAAACCAACGATCTAGTCATGGTTGCGGGAAGCCACTGGATGCGGGCAGCGCAGGCAGGGCAGGACCGATCGTTGTGGAGATCCTTGGGGGATGCCTATGCCCAGCAGTGGGCGTCGTTCGGTTGACATGAAGATGATGATGATGAAACAAAGCACTGTCACAAGTAGGAACTCGGTTGGTTTAATTCTAATAATTAAACAAAGTGTTGATTCTACTGAATCTAGTTTTTAGAATTTTCACAGGTAGGTACCTAAGTACCTAGTCTGTCTGTAGGTACAATCGGCTAAGAAAAAAGAATGCACTTTGTTTTCTTTGCATAAAGCTGCGAATTATTAGAATTAAACCAACCGAGTAGGTACTTGTGACAGTGCTTTGTTTACAATGTCGAAATTGGTTTTGTTTCTGTCTATGTTAAATATTATAGAAGTAGGTATCATCTGCAAACAACACAATATCACAGAAGCTTTTTGCAAAACTGTGGCTTATTGCTCTATTATAAGGCATAAAGGAGATGACCAAAAAAAACCCAGACTCGCCAGAAACGTCATATGTGCCGTTTTTATAGGCAATAATAGGCATAATATGTACATCAAAAATATACAAAAATTTACTGCAAAATCGACACGGTTTACTAGATATTTATGATTAATGAAAAAAAAAATCAAATAATTTTTAGGTTCTGAAAAATCTATTGTAGCCGTGTATGAACTCTTTGGGGTCCGTAAATATAAAAAAAAATGTTGTTATTATAAAGTATTTTGTCGTATTCTATGGAAAAATAATATAAGTAATGTATAATTAAAAATCGTGATCAAACTCAAAACTCAAAAAAATATTTAGGTACTACTGGATATAAAACACCACGAACAATAATGACTAACAATATTGTTTTGACCCAATTTACTGGCTGATTATGTTGATGAGCACCGATTAAAGGATCTTATCTTGTTTTGTTTATATAATATGATAGTTACACACACACACTCGCACACCTTACACACAAACACACACACATATATACACACACTCATACATATATATACACACACACACACCCACACCCACACACAAAACATGTATTAAAGTGATAGTCATAAAATAAAAGTCAACAAAATCAATGTAAGTTATACAGTATAATAACTTCTATATACATGGTTTAGGAAGCTGATTTTTTGAAAACGTAATAGAAAAAGAAACTTAAAAACCCCCGACTCAAAAAAAAACTTACAAATGTTAAAAGATAAAATTACTCTCTCGGTCGGGGGACCCTCAACGTATAATTATACCCTTTTAGTACCTAGGTACTTCTATTTTGTGGTCCCCCGATTGAGCGTTTTCACATTGGACGATAACGGTAACGACACGATATCGTCGGACTGGCAGTTTGATTCAATCACTACTAAATGCTTTCACACTGTGTCGTTACCGTCAACGATATCGTATGTCGTGCCGATATCGGTGACGGACGACACAAGTGTAGAAGATGCGAAGCCGGTTATTAACGAGAGTAACCAAGCGTTATTAACAGTTTATCTGTTATTTACTGCATTTTTGGGTTTTTACGCTAAAACCCAAGCGATTGTTGCTTGTTTTGCTAGGTGTGAGTTCCGCGACGATGATGCCTGCTTATTAATTGGTGGAGAGGAGAGAGGAGGTGGATCTCCTCCCGCCTCGCCTCTCCATTCTATTTCGAGTAGGTACGTTATATATATCGACCATGATCGAACGATAGTAATAATTTTTAAGTGACTTTAAAAAAAAGAAGCTTCTCAGTTTGACCTGTATTTTTTTGTATGTACCTATGTTTGTTTGTCCGCGATTATCTCGCTTTTGGCTGAACTGATTTTGATGCGGTTTTTCAGGAAAGTAAGTATTTGTTACATTTAGGATAAGGTTTTAGTATTTTAACCGACTTCAAAAAAAAAGGTCGCATACCGATATCGGGCCGATATCGGTATAGTATCGTGTCGGTGGAACACCACCGGCAAGGCTACAGTACCATAGACCACATTTATACGCTGCGGCAAGTTATACAGAAGACCGAAGAGTATAATTTGTCACTTTGCTTGGCGTTCGTGGACTATGAGAAAGCCTTTGATGCGATTAAGACTTGGGCGGTGCTGCAGTCACTCCAGAGGTGCCAAATAGACTACAGGTACATCGAAGTGCTGAGGTACTTATACCAAAACGCCACCATGTCGGTCCGATTACAGAACCAGAGCTCTAATCCTATCCAACTACAGCGAGGTGTGAGACAGGGAGATGTCATCTCTCCCAAACTGTTCACAGCTGCGTTGGAGGATATTTTTAAGCTGCTGGACTGGAAAGGATGCGGCATCAACATCAATGGCGAGTACCTAACACACCTACGGTTTGCCGATTATGTAGTTCTTATGGCTGAGACCTTGGAAGACCTGAACACAATGCTCGAAGATCTCGGTAATGCTTCGCAAAGAGTGGGTCTTAAGATGAACATGGACAAGACGAAAATCATGTTCAATGCCCATGTTGCACCCGCTCCAGTTAATGTTGGGAACATTACACTCGAAGTTGTTGACCACTATGTTTACCTAGGACAGACGGTCCAGTTAGGTAAGTCCAACTTTGAGAAAGAGATCTCTCGTCGAATCCAGCTCGGATGGGCAGCGCTTGGGAAGCTCCGGCATATATTCGCGCCCGAAATACCTCAATGTCTCAAGACGAAAGTCTTTGACCAGTGTGTGTTGCCAGTAATGACCTATGGAAGTGAGACGTGGTCTTTTACTATGGGTCTCATAAGAAGGCTCAAAGTCACCCAGCGAGCAATGGAGAGAGCGATGCTTGGTATTTCCCTGCTCGATCGAATCAGAAATGATGAGATCCGCAGGAGAACTAAAACGACCGACAGCGCTCGAAGGATTGCATTATTGAAGTGGCAGTGGGCGGGACACATAGCGCGGAGAACTGATGGCCGTTGGGGCGGAAAGGCTCTCGAATGGCGACCGCGTACCGGACGACGTTCCGTGGGCAGGCCCCCTACAAGGTGGACCGACGATCTGGTCAAGGTCGCGGGAAGCCGCTGGATGCGGGCAGCGCAGGACCGATCGTTGTGGAGATCCTTGGGGGAGGCCTATGCCCAGCAGTGGGCGTCGTTCGGCTGACATGATGATGATGATGATCGTGTCGGTGTCGTTATTGTCCAATGTGAAAACGCCCATTGAGAGAGAAATTATATTTTTTTACTTTTTTAAGTTTGTTTTATGTCGAGGGTTTTTAAATGTTTTTCTTTATAAACTACTTAATACGACGGCATATTTTTTTTGTTGTTTAACAAAAAATGCATATGTTTAAGCAAAGAGTCACTCTCATTGTGCTTTTTGCAGCGTTAGTTTATGTGAGTTACGATTACAAAGTGATTATAAAATCATTAGCACTCATTAGTGTGAAAAATGGAAAATGAAGTATTTAGAAAAAGTTGACCGAATTTTTGGCATCTATTATTTACCTTTAGGAAGACCCCTGGACGTAATTTATTTGTATTTCTTCTCAATGAACCCGAAGGCATTTAAATATATTGTATTAAAATAGTAGTTTTGACCAGTACTTATACTGTTTCCGCCTTCACCACGTAGAGGTAGGTACTCGTAATTTATGTTATTTACGAATTTTTATTCTTTCATGCATTTTCATTTAAATTTATAATCAAGATTTTTTAAAGAATTGATTATAGTAGGTGTAGAAACTAACATGGATATTTCAATAAATTCTAAAGAAAATCTTTTATTTGAATTCTCAAGATATTCAGTATAAAAAGTTTGTAAAAAGTATGATATCACGCTGTGTGGTGTGGTTAAGTATGGTTTTAATTCAAATTATCTTTCTCAATATCTGGAATACTTAAACAAATAGTGGTCATTCGTTGAACAACCTTCCTTAGGCCGCTATATTCGTATATCTTAAACTTTATCTGGGCTCTTGAGGGACATCAGATGTACCAGACTTTAGATTATTGTAGGTCAATAGAAAATACTAATCACGCTGAACAACTTCCCTTAAGACGCTATATTTATATATCTTATGGTTTAGCTGTGCTGCTAGGGTTCGACATCAGGTGTACCAGACAGTCCAGACATATCTTCGATATTATTACGTCAATAAAGCGTACCGGAATCGGAAATGTGTCGAGCAGGGTAGCGTAAATGATACTCAGATTATCGAAACGATATTCGCTGAATGTCATCCAGGTCTACGCTCCGACTAGTGATGTGCCGTTCCCGGGAATATTGGAAACATTGGGAATATTCCCAGAAGCGTTCCCGGCAATATTCCCAAAAGTGGAAATATTGGGGAAAATTGCTTATAACGTATTTCAATCTTTTTTTGTTTTGTGCTAACCGTTCCATTGGCCAAAATTACACAGCAAAATGAATATGCCAAACTTAATATCACTTTTATGGCGAAAGTTTCCAATTTTCCCGGGAATATTCCCAGTAAATTTCCAATGTTTCCGGGAATATTCCCAATACCTACTTAGTAAAACAGATTTTTTTGTAATACTTTTAATAATAATCTTTACTAATATTATAAAGAGCAAAGATCTGATTGTTTGTTTGTTTGTTTGCATCGAATAGGCTCCGAAACTACTGGACCAATTTTAAAAATTCTTTCACCATTAGAAAGCTACATTCTTCCCGACTGACATAGGCTATATTTTATCCCGATATTCCCACGGAAACGGGTACTATGCGGGTAAAATAAATCCGCGAGGATCCGCTAATCATTTATTAAAATAACTTGAATTACAATAGTATCGTACCATGATGTCGTAATATAATATTAAACTTTTATTAAAAATTACAGCTTGATTAACGTATATTCGCCACATGTGTATTTATTTATTTTATTTTCTATTTATTTACTACATTTCATTATTTGTTTAAAAAGAACAAGATAATAATCAGTCACATAGCAGACTTATTATTATGGCATATTCACACGGCAAAAAGTCTCAAGACCTTTATCTTTATCGGTCCTGCGTTGCCCGCATCCAGCGGCTTCCCGCGACCTTGACCAGATCGTCGTCGGTCCATCTTGTAGGGGGGGCTGCCCACGGAACGTCGTCCGGTTCGCGGTCACCATTCGAGAACCTTTCCGCCCCAACGGCCATCGGTTCTCCGCGCTATGTTGCCACTTCAACTGAGCAATCCTTCGAGCGATGTCGGTCGTTTTAGTTCTCCTGCGATCTCATCATTTCTGATTCGATCAAGCAGGGAAATACCAAGCATCGCTCTCTCCATTGCTCGCTGGGTGACCTCGAGCCTTCTTATGAGACCCATAGTAAAAGACCACGTCTCGCTTCCATAAGTCATAACTGGCAACACACACTGGTCAAAGACCCTTAGTCTTGAGACATTGAGGAATACTATCGGGTATACAGATGAAACTACCATCAGATATATCTCACTCAACTGTAAAGGCTACGAATGATGAAATCCAGTCTTGTCATAAATCATAAATAATTTATTGCTATTGTCGAGAGTCCCTTGTTGAGCAAATTAATCTGCTACTTTCAATGCTACTCAAACACTGGTTTTTTTATTCACTGCAAAACGGAGTCCTTTCCAACTGACTCTAACTTTCCAGGGTGTATTCTTGCCGATAACTGAACATCTGCAACTTCTTGGCCTGAACTCACCATCCAACCTGAATTTTGACGAGTACATCGATTCCATTGCAAAGTGTGCTGCTAAGATAATGGGCGTCTTCTCTAGGGCTCTAAACGGTACTTCACGCCGGACGGACCAACTGCTTTTTATATACAAATCGCAGATTCGTCCGTGCATGGAGTACTGTTGTCATTTATGGAATGGTTCTGCTAAGTATCAGCTAAAACTTCTGGAATCGATTGAAAACCGTCTCAGGAGGTTCATTGGAAACTCAGCGTTGGCTACGGCGCTGGCGGAACTCCAGAATGCCAGTCACCAACCCAAAGTTGCGTGTCTATCGGTATTTTATAGAATACGCTTTTGGGAGTGTGCGAGAGAACTGCCCGACCTTTTTCTTTCAGCCCATTTCCACCATCGGGGAACCTGACGCTGGCTATCTTATCATTATTATATTGTTGACACTCTACTTATCCGCACCAAGCGCAGTTTCGTTTCTTATGCGAACCCCTAAAGAATGGAATGCGCTGCCTGCTTATGTGATCCCCGATAACTTCAAGCTTGAACACTTCAAGGCCAGAGTGAACAGGCATCCTGGGCAAACATCCAGCATCTTAAACCACATCCTATGATTAAACAAGATTGTGGTCAAATGCCTGCCCAGTTCCATATAAAAAAAGATCTTATCAAATATTCTATTATTAAATATCAAGGCTAGTAATATCTTCACATTGATGAAATAAACGCTGGCCAACAGCTTATAAGAAGTATTAAATAAATTCGATTCGCCCGTACAAAGGTCATGGGTTCCAGTCCCATCGGAGCTAGTTGTAAGACGGGACGACTCCAAATTTCACGTCTGCACTTGTAGTTTGATAAATCTTTAAGAAGTCAAAAGGTCTTGATTAACATTTTTAGTCACTTGGCATCCGTTAATATTTTCTTCGATGTGATATCTGTTCCTTGATTTCCTTGGCTATGGGGATCTATAATAATCAATGCTGCAAAGTATGTTGGCTTAAGACCGTTACTTTGCTCAGTTAACAAATTAAACTATGTAGTTTAACATTCAGTAGTCTTGTTCTGTGTTTTAATAGAGATTAAGAGAAGTATAAACGCAGGCAAAAACTAGTAAGTAGTTGCGCAACCATGGGAGTAAAAGGAAATATAAATATGACAGAAAATTTTGCCATTCTTGAAATTAAATTAGTCTGGGAACTTTGGGAATATTCCCGGGAACATTGGGAATATTCCCGTAAATTTACAAAGAGTAAATTACTTGGAAATGGGAATATTCCCAGCGGCACATCACTAGCTCCGACCTTGACACACGACGATGTCGAAGTGGAGTCTATGTATGAGGAGATTTCTAAAGCTTAAAAACCCACTACACAGTTGTGATGGGGGATTTCAATGCAAAGTTGGGGCAACGTTGCGGTGATGAGCTGAGAGTGGGGCAATTTGTATTTGGGCAACGGAACGATAGAGGCCAGATGCTGGCAGACTTCATGGAGAGGGAGAACCTGTATATGACGAACTCCTTCTTTAGGAAGCCCGTAAGTTGCAAATGGACCTGGATCAGTCCGAACGGTAAAGTAAAAAACGAGATCGATTTTATCATGTCGTCGAAGAAGTACATATTAAATGATGTCAGTGTGATCAACGCTGTTAAGACAGGAAGCGATCACCGTATGGTGAGAGGCACATTGAATATCGATGTCAAGCTCAAAAGATCGCGATTGATAAAATCCACGCTCCGACCAATACCGGCTCAAATTCAAAACCCCGAGTGCTTTCAGCTCGAGCTTCACAACCGCTTCGAAGCCCTTGAGAAAAGCATAGACGTGGATCACGTGGACGATCTGTACAACATGGTGGTGGATACTGTCCGCACGGTTGGGTCTAAGTACTATAAAACCCGCCGTCCCAAATTGAAGAAACTCTCCAGTCAGACTCTCCTACTCATGGATCAGAGACACGAAATGAAGCTACAGAACTCATCGGATGCCCATCGTTACAGGCAGCTCAATAGACAGATATCTCTCTTCATATCATATCATCGGACTCTTTGACACACGACCTTCGCCAATTTAATACCGAGCGTATCAAAGAAGCCATTGAGCGGAACAAAGGCTCCAGAGTGTTCGCGAGAGATCAATTGACTTTGCCCGTTAGACAGCTAACGGGCAAAGTCAATTGACGAGACTGAAAACTGAGAAAGGTAGCATCATTTCGTCAACACCTGAAATCCTGAGGGAGATTGAGAGTTTCTATGGACAGCTATATTCCACGCAAACACCTGTTGAAAGCAAGGCTACAGACCCTAGAGCCAAGCTTATATATATAGCGTACCCGACACTATACAGAAGATATCCCGGACGTCAGCCTGTACGAGATTAGAATGGCTCTCAAGCAGCTTAAAAATAACAAGGCGGCGGGCGATGACGGAATCACAATAGAGCTTATGAGAGTGGGTGGTAAGCCGATACTTAAAGTCCTCCAGAAGCTTTTCAATTTAGTCATCCTTGAGGGCAAAACGCCAAAGGCATGGGGCAGACAGAAGCGATGTGATGCTGTTTTTCAAGAAGGGTGATAAAGCGCTCTTGAAGAACTATAGACCCATCTCGCTTCTGAGCCATATCTATAAGTTGTTTTCGAAAGTCATTACGAATCGTCTCGCTCGCAGGTTCGACGACTTCCAACCTCCCGAACAAGCCGGGTTCCGGAAAGTCTATAGACCACATTCATACGCTGCGGTAAGTTATACAGAAGACCGAAGAGTATAACTTGCCACTTTGGTTTGCGTTCGTGGACTATGAGAAAGCCTTTGATTCGATTGAGACTTGGGCGGTGCTGCAGTCTCTCCAGAGGTGCCAAATAGACTACAGGTACATCGAGGTGCTGAGGTACCTACTTATACCAAAACGCCACCATGTCAGTCCGATTACAGAACCAGAGCTCTAATCCTATCCAACTACAGCGAGGTGTGAGACAGGGAGAATTCATCTCCCCGAAACTGTTCACAGCTGCGGTGGAGGATATTTTTAAGCTTCTGGACTGGAAAGGATGCGGCATCAACATCAATGGCGAGTACCTAATACACCTACGGTTTGCCGATGATGTAGTTCTTATGGCTGAAACCTTGGAAGGCCTGAACACAATGCTCGAAGATCTCAGTAATGCTTCTCAAAGAGTGGGTCTTAAGATGAACATGGACAAGACGAAAATCATGTCCAATGCCCATGTTGCATTGCACCCGCTCCAGTTAATGTTGGGAACATTACATTCGAAGTTGTTGACCACTATGTTTACCTAGGGCAGACGGTTCAGTTAGGTAAGTCCAACTTTGAGAAACAGATCTCTCGTCGAATCCAGCTCGGATGGGTAGCGTTTTGGAAGCTCCAGCATATATTTGCGTCCGAAATACCTCAATGTCTCAAGACGAAAGTCTTTGACCAGTGTGTGTTGCCAGTAATGACCTATGGAAGTGAGACGTGGTCTTTTACTATGGGTCTCATAAGAAGGCTCTAAGTCACCCAGCGAGCAATGGAGAGAGCGATGCTTGGTATTTCCCTGCTCGATCGAATCAGAAATGATGAGATCCGCAGGAGAACTAAAACAACCGATATCGCTCGAAGGATTGCATCATTGAAGTGGCAGTGGGCGGAACACATAACGCGGAGAACCGATGTCTTCCGATATCGGTATGTGACACGATAACCAGCAAAAGTATCCGCGCGATTCGAGGTAATAATGGCAGCAGTGTACAAGTTACCTACGTTTGCTTTAACCTTTATATTTACGGCAAAAAAAAATGATATCGTAAAAGAACATTTTAATTATTTATTTTAAAAAATAAAAGCGCCTTAAAAACATGCAACCAAAAAGTAAGAAATAATACCTCTAATACTGTATTCACACTAAATAACATAAGTGCTTTGAAGTCGGACGTGAACATGTTCAATTTTTTTGGCATTTTTTTTAAGGCCCCCTTTTTTATAAGTAAGTATGTAAGTAGTAAGTTTCTGTCTTTTTAGTGTATCTTGCTGGCAATTTTCGTGTATCCTGGTAAAAAAAATAGGTACCTAAATAGGATGTGCATATAAACTGCATCAATCAAAAATACTCTTCTGATGAAAACCGTATCAAAATCGGTTCAGCCAAACGTGAGATAATCACGGAAAAACATACATATTATGTAAATACGGGTCAAACCTCCTTTTTTGAAGCCGGTTGTAATACCAAAACCTTCTCCTAAATGTAACAAATACTTATCTGAAACCGTATCTCGCAGACAAACATTCATACCTACATGCGGGTCCAATTGAGAACCTCCTTTTTTGAAGTCACTTTTAAAAATATAACAAAACATTATCCTAAATGTAACAAGTACTTTACAACAAAACACAGGTCAAACTAAGAAGCTTCTTTTTTTTGAACTCGCTTAAAATTATTACTATCGGTCGATTATTGTCGACATAACGTACTCAAAATAGAAGGGAGAGGTGAGGCGGGAGGAGACCCACCTCCTCTCTCTACTCCACCGATCAACAAGCAGGCATCGTCGCGGAACTCACATCTAGCAAATCAAGCTACTCCCGCTACGCTACCTAGCGGTGGTTTCTAGCGTAAAAACCCAAAATGCAGTAAATAACAGTTATACTGTTAATAGCGCTTGGTTATTTTCGTTACTAACCGGCTTCGCATCTCCCGCACTTGTGTTGTCCACCGATATCGGCACGACAATCTCAACAATTACACTAGTGTAACAAAACAGTGTAACCACGGTTCCGAAGTGAATCTGTCGACGATATCGGCACGACAATCTCAACAATTACACTAGTGTAACAAAACAGTGTAACCACGGTTCCAAAGTGAATCTGTCGACGACGATATCGTTGACTGTAACGACACAGTGTGAAAGCATTTAGTAGTGATTGTATCAAACTGCCATTCCGACGATATCATGCCGATCCGATATCCTGTCGGTACTGTTCAGTTATCGTCCAATGTGAAAACGCCCGATATCGGAACGATATATCGGTATGTGACACGATAACCAGCAGCTTGCTATGCGGTTAGTCGAATTGCGCTAGCAAAAGTAAGCGCGCGATTCCAAAAGTTTAACAGAATATACGAGGTAATAATGGTAATATTTTTAAGTGCACCATGCAGGCAATTTTCGTGTATTCTGCTGGTAAATAGGTAGGTACTTACCTAAACAGGATAGGATGTACACATAAACCGCATCAATAAAAATACTCGTCTGATGAAAACCATATCAAAATCGGTTTAGCCAAATGTAAGATAATTACGCACAATAACATAGGTACATGAATGTACACACGACAGCACATCAAGTTATACAGTTGAACTGCGATAACAGCTTTTATTACGTAGGGCATAAAGGCGGTCTCAAGGTCAACATGTATAGTCTGATGTGCCGCCGTGTGTACATGCGGGTCAAACTGACAACCTCCTTTTTTGAAGTCGGTTAAAATACTAAAACCTTCTCGTAAATGTATTAAATAGGTAGTTTTCTGAAAACCGTATCTCACGGACAAACATTCATACATGCTGATTGCTAGTCAAACTGAGAACCTCCTTTTTTGAAGTCAGTTAAAATACCAAAACCTTCTCTTATAAGTATGTAACAAATACTTTTCTGAAAACCGCATCTCGCAGACAAACATTAGATAAGTACTTACATGCGGGTCAAACTGACAACCTCCTTTTTTGAAGTCGGTTAAAATACTAAAACCTTCTCGTAAATGTATTAAAAATGTAGTTTTCTGAAAACCGCATCTCACGGATAAACATTCGTACATGCTGGTCAAACTGAGAACCTCCTTTTTTGAAGTCGGTTAAAATACCAAAACCTTCTCTTATATGTAACAATTACTTTTCTGAAAACCGCATCTCGCAGACAAACATTAGATACATGCGGGTCAAACTGAGAACCTCCTTTTTTGAAGTCGGTTAAAATACCAAAACCTTCTAAATGTGACAAATAGATACTTTTCTGAAAACCGTATGTCGAGGACAAACATACATACAGGTCAAACTGAGAGCCTCCTTTTTTGAAGTCGGTAAAAATACTAAAACCTTCTCGTAAATGTAAAAAATACTTTCCTGAAAACCGCATCAAAATCGGTTCAGCCAAACGCGAGATAATCGCGGACAAACTACCTACCTACCTACTTTATTTACTATACCTTGAAAATAAAGTACCTACTTACTTAGGTAGGTAGGTACCTACTAAAATCGACTCGTCTCTCAACTATCTCCGATGAGACTCGAATCCACGACCTTTCACTGTCCGGGCGAGTGCTCTAACCACTGAGCTACGGAGTCATTGTTTTTTCTGATACTTCATTTTCAATGTTTAATAAAATAGGTATTATTTTCTACTTATGTACGGTCGAACCAATCGAATCGCAACCCATTTTGCTAATTTGTTTGAAAACGCAAAACTATAAAATGTCAATGTCAATTAGTTTGAGTTTCAATAATTATCTGTTTTAGAAAATGAACTTTCGGTGGGTAAACTAATCGATTAGTTCGACTGTAACTTACTGTACTTTAATTAAAAAAACTATAAAAAGCTTGTTCGGGCAAAGGTATATTGGGTAGGTAGGGTAGAACAGTCAAACTACTTGAATCGTGAATCGTGATTCGTTCGTGGCGTGACCCACCATAAGTTCATTTTCTAAGGCTGGTTTCACAGCTCTCCGTGCGGCCCGCGCGGTCGCTCGCAACCGCCCGCACACGGGAGCCCGGAACGGAGAAACGGGAGGCGCTAGAACATCGTTTCACATCACAGCAACGCGGGTTGGTCCGTACGGCCCGACTATTGGTACCTATTCTACCGAATCCGGTGTGTGAAAGAGCTGTGTAACCAGCCTAACAGATTTTAAAATTCTGTAAGGTTGCGATTTAAACTTGTTGACATTGACACTGACTTTTATAGTTTTGACGCTTGCAAACAAATCATTAGTAAAATGGGTCATGACATGATTCAATTGGTTCGACTGTACCTACCTTATCAACTAATATCACATCGCATCGGCAAGTTGCATCGCAATGCAACGCGTGCGTGTTCATGTTCATGTACGCTACGCAACCCAGTAAAGTAGCACTCAATAAAAAATAAGTCTTACGTATACTATTTTTAAAGTTTGAATTCGCATATATACGCGGTTACTAGCGCCACCTTTTGTCCAGGGGCTTAAAACAGTTCGTTACATGACTAACGCTATCTGTTGACGGGAAGCGAAAAACGGGCTCGGTTTACAAAGCACAGCTCCCTTCAATAGCGACCTCTAGCGAAATAAAAGAGGAAACTAAACTGCCCGCAAGTTTTTGCCCGCTAGGGACGGTCACATTTCTTGTATGGGATGAGGCATCTGTACTAGTATAGTATTATATTATCTGTGATACAACTTAGAGTGAACAAATATAAGTACTCTCTAAGTTATAGAACAAGGGCGGATTTAAGGGGGAGCACGGGGCGCGTGCCCCCCCCCCCCCCCCCCCTCACCCCCGACTGACGGCATATTTGTGTACTGTGGGGATTCCATCACAGTACAAACTTATTAGAAGCAAATCAAATCTTAAGAGTTGTAGAAAGAACACGAGCAAAACTCTTGGCTATTTCTGGCTGATTTCTTTGATTTGGATCCGCCCTTGCTCTATAAACATAGCAGTGATATTGAAAATGAAGTGAGTATTAGAGAAAATAGACCCGTCTTACAACACCTAGCTCCAATGGGACGGGTCGATTTTTTTAAATAAGTACTTAATTTACTAAAACTGCATTGCGATTGCAAAAAAGTAAAAATAAAAACAATAGCAGTGATAGTTGTGGGTTTTTCAAAAGACTTTGAAATATTTGTAAGAAAAAGCCAAACAATAAAAAGAAAATAATACAATACCCTTTTCTTATACTGTGGTAAACAAAAACGAAATATTTCTTTAATTTATCAGCTCTCTTTTTTTTAAATTATGTTAATGCCGAAATAACTTTTTTTATGAAATGAATAAATTACAGTCATAAAATTACCGAGTAATAGATTTTAAATTGAGTATATTTCAAATCTCTACTATGAAATTACAAACGAATACAATAATACTACTCTGAGTGTGGAAACTTCGATAGCCCCGCCGCTTTCACTCGATTCGGTCATGCCCGGAGAGTGAGAGGGACAGGTATAACGAAGTTTCTTTCTACGTTTAATTAGAGTAGGCCTACTGTACCCGTAGTGGAAGAGGGCGGCAATGGGGCAATTCCCCCCCTCCCCTGACACATTTTTACCAACATATTTTTATATTCATGACACATATTTTTACCTACATATTCTTTACTCATCATTTTACCACGTGAAATAAGCTAAGATTGTTCCCCACCCCTCTAAACCAAATCCTGAATTCACACTTGTGTCTGACGGTCTACACACTTCATCAGGATACTCCTTCTTGTAGTGCAGTAGTCGTCCTTTTGCTGCTGCAACTTGTCTCCCCCCCCCCCTTCTGACACACATTTTTACGTAAATATTTATTCATCATTTTAGCTAAGCTAAGATTGTCCCCACCCTCTCTCTAAACGAAATCTTGGATTCACATTTGGGTCTGTCTGGTCTACTCACCTCATCAGGATGCTCCTTCTTGTAGTCGTCCTTTGGCTGCTGCAACTTGTCTCTCCCCCCGACACACATTTTTACCTACATATTCTTTACTTATCATTTTACCACGTGAAATAAGCTAAGATTGTCCCCCACCCCCTCTAAACCAAATCCTGAATTCACACTTGTGTCTGTCACCTGACGGTACGGTCTACACACTTCATCAGGATACTCCTTGTACTGCAATAGTGCAGTCGTCCTTTTGCTGCTGCAACTTGTCCCCCCCCCCCCCTTCTGACACACATTTTTACGTAAATATTTATTCATCATTTTAGCTAAGCTAAGATTGTCCCCACCCTCTCTGTTCGGAAAAGATCGACGTTTCTGAACGCGTCTCTAATGTCACGTCAAATTGACATTTGGCTGTCACTTGAAGTTGACAGTTAGAACTTGATTGGAATTCTTGTGAGAAAAACATGTCGGATTAATTTTGCTGAATTGTTAAAAACCGCTCGCGTTGAATATGCCTGGCATATCGAGTTTGAATTGAATCCTGAATTATTCCTTTCATCCCGTTTTGTACGACCAAGATTTTGACGCCATCGTGACGATCGAGCCGGTCGCGGAGTTTTGAAATAAAGAGTGTCACCACACGCGTTGTTGTCGGGAAAATATATATTAATAAACAAGCTCCCCCGCGTGTGTCGTTGTGTATTGCTGAAGCGCCCAGTGTCTTGGGAACGCTGTTATTTGTGTTGTGAGTAAGGTGACGAATTGGTAAGGTCTGCAGAAGAAGAAGGTACCAGGGGCGCGCGCCCCCTCTCTCCGCAGCCCAGGAGATTTTCAACACCACAGAACCGTATGTGAAATCACCTTACTTAACATTAAGTCGCTGTGTATCGCAGTCCAATTGTTCAGTTACATCCCGGCTGAAACCAAGTTTTGTCCGGAGTCTATACTCATGATAAACTTCCACTGCGCCATGCTGATTCCGCGGTCTAGGCGGGGGTGTACTGAACATTTCTTGGCAGCAGTAGCGTAGTTTGAAGGCCTGACAGGCCCACGCCAAAACTTTGTCGATTAATCAGTGCCGTTTTGATGACCATCTGGTCCGGACTAGATTAATTTGTACTTGTAAATGGTAATTAACTTGCATTTGAAAAGTAAAGGGCATTCCTTTGTTATTGGTTCCATGTCTTGTCATTAATTGTCATGTATTGAAGTTCCAAAATGTAAACAGATGCCTTTCTTTGCTCATAATAATTATTATTTAGTTTGTTAGCAAATTTGAGTTGTGAATATTGACAAGTTGTTGCTAAATAATAGCTAATAAAAGGTTAGCTAATAAGTTTGCACTCAATACTTAGTGAAACTTAAATGATTTAAGACATTGTTTACACATTGAAACTTATTGAAACTTGTGCTTTGAAATAATTAAAATTAGCTTGTTGTATGTTGATATCCAAGTGAATTTCAATAGTCAGTGATTTTGAGTGAATTTCAATGAAGTGAATTTCAATAGTCAGTGAGTTTTGTTGTTTTCTGATAACCTCCAAATATTTAAGAGTTTGTGTCATTATAAATACTTTGTTGTTGTAATATTGGAATTTTGTGGTTATTAATAACCTCCAAATATTGGAGATTTTGTGTTATAGTGAATATTGTGAATTTGTTGTTTTTGTTGATAAATTTGTGACGTTACAATGACGGCCTCCTCTGCTAAAGCCAAAATACGTTCTGAGTTACGGTGGTTAGCTTCTGCGGTGGCATTGTTGGATCGACCGGATAGGACGGAGGCCTTGTTGAACAGATACGTAGATCTGCCCATACGTTTGGCTGTTGTTGATGAACAGTATGCCTTATTTTTGGAAAGGACTGTTGAGGCCGAGGTGGAAATGCGACAAGAAGTCGGTTTGGATGTGGACCAGTGTTATGATTTTGCGGACAGAGTTACCCAGGTGGCTCGACCTTTGCAAGTGGCAAGAGAGAATGAACCGAGCCCGTCCCCGGTCACATCTAAGAGTATGCCCCCTCTCTTTGCTAGATTGGCCCCCTTAGACTTAAGGCGTTTTGCTGGTCGTCTAGAGGACTGGGTGGGCTTTATTAATATTTTTGATAGTCTGGTACATGCCCGGGTTGATTTGACCCAGGGCCAGAAGTTAGCGTACTTGTTATCCGTGTTGGAAGGGGAGGCCCTTGAATCGGTTCAACATTTGGCCCCCTCGGATGAAAACTACCCTATTGCTAGGGATTTGATTGCCCGTCGGTACCAGAACGTACGACGTCTGGCGGACAACCATGTTGCCGCCATTTTGAATTTACCCCGCGTTGCCAGCGTGATGCACTTGAGAGTGGCTTTGTTGAATCCGCTGTTGGTTGCCTACAACGCATTAAAAAACTTAAAACTCCCAGTGGAGCAGTGGTCGTTTTTGTTACTGCACATTGTCCTGGGAAAGTTGCCGGACTCTGTTAAGGTCCGTTTTGAGCAGCAGTATGGTGGGGATAGTGCGACTTATCTGCCACCCTTCTCGGACCTCTTGACGTTCCTGGAAGGAGAGAGTAGACTGGCAGATATTTCCTCTCTGGCCGGTCCTATGGGACCCGAACGACCTGTGCCACAGAGTAGGTCCCCCACCGGACCCCCCCGTAGGGGGCGTATGGCCCCTCGCGCGCCCGGCCGCTATGCCGCCGTCCAGGAGACCGCCCGCTGCTTGTACTGTCGGGGACCGGGTCACAGCACGACCCGTTGTGATAAGTTCCTCGACCAGCGCGTCCAAGGCCGTCGAGCGATCGCGCGACAACGGACATGGTGCTACTCGTGCTTGGGCCTGCACATGCAGCGCGAATGTACCCAAGCGCACCCATGCCGCTTTTGTAAGGGCAACCACCATCCCCTCCTCTGCATGAACAGCCCAGAGGGCGGCGGAGCGCCGCAGCGCGTCGCTGCAGGATCACCTCGTATGGGTGGGGGTCTCGGACCCCCCGCGGTGTTTGCATCCCGCAGCAGTTCTAGTGGCCACCAGAGTGGCCCCAGACGCTCTCCGCCACGTTTGGAGCCTCAAACGGGCGGGGGTCCCAGGGACCCCCCATGGGAAACCGATCCCCAAGGATGGGGATGAGTTATGCGAGCGTTGCCGGAGGTCGTAGAGGCCCCCCGCGACGTTTTGAGCCTCGCACGGGCGGGGGTCCCACGGACCCCCCCCTGGGAAATCGGTCCCCAACTAGGGGGTTCGATTTTGCGAGCGTTGCGGGAGGTCGTAGAAGCCCCCCGCAACGTGTTGAGCCTCGCACAGCCGGGGGTCCCCGGGACCCCCCTTCTGAAAATCGGTCACCGTGCCCCCGCGACTATGGGGCGACGTATACGGTGGATGCTAGGCACCGATTCTCGCCGCCGCTCGCCGAATACCCGCGTTTGGAGCGGCGCCCGCCCCGTCTTCAAGGGGCCGGGAGATATAACCCGCCTGATACCGGGCGAATTGGACGTAGGCAGTATGTGGGAGAATGGGACCCACTGGATCGCTATGAGCGACCCCCTTACCATGGGGGGACGTCTGGGGACCCCACATACTAGCAATCAACGTGTTTACGGTCGATTGTAGCCACCCCTCCAGAGACCGTTTTGTTGTCCACGGCCTCGGTGCTTGTCAGGGGATTGAATGGCGACCTTGTGGAAGTTCGCGCCTTGTTGGATTCCGGTGCTCAGGGGTGTGTTGTGTCATCTTGGTTAGTTAGGCGGTTGGGCCTCAAGGTGCACCCCCACACGGAAGGCGTGAGAGGTGTTGGCGATGTGAAAGTCCCCGGGTTGTTAGGGCATGTTGACTTCACATTTACATCACGTAATAAGTCCACGCCAGGCATTAAGACCTCGGCGATTGTGTTGGACACAGTTGTTGGCCGTCAACCTTCAGTTGACTTGGGACCGAGTATGTTGTCTTTGGTGTCTGATTCCCCACTCGCCGATCCAAATTTCTTCCGCCCAGGCCCGATTGATGCTCTCCTTGGAGCCGATGTCCTGGGGCGAGTTTTGTTGACGGGGAAGCGAGTTTTGCAGCCAGATGGCTTGGTAGCTCTGCAGACGACACTCGGTACAGTTGTGATGGGCCCTGCTCGCCGCGTTTTGGATTCCCTTGATGAGGATCGCGGTCTTGTTTTTAATGTATCTCTCTCCGAAGTGGTGCAGAAGTTTTGGGAGGTTGAGGAACCTCCACCAGCCCCGCGGATCGACCCAGTAGCGGATGAATGCGAGTTGTATTACCAGAATAACACTGGTCGCCTCCGCTCTGGTCGTTTGATCACCCGTCTCCCCTTTCGTGCCAGCCGACCTCCTCTGGGCGAATCCCGACCGCTAGCGGAACGTAGGCTAGTGGCGATGGAGCGTCGCATGAGCAAGGATCCGGTCTTCCGCCAGAAGTATGTTGAATTCATGCGGGAGTATGAGGAGTTAGGGCACATGTCCGTGAGCGATTTGGATTGGCGCTCCGTTGAGCACTTCTTTTTGCCGCACCACGCCGTTTTGAAATCCGGAAAGATTCGGGTGGTCTTTGACGGTTCGGCTCCCACCTCTACTGGAGCGTCCTTGAACCAGTGTCTGCATGTAGGTCCCAAGCTGCACACGGAGATCTCAGACATTTTGACCAACTTCCGGCGGCACCAAATTGTATTTATGACTGACATCCGGATGATGTTCAGACAAACGGTCATCCATCCAGAGGATAGGAGGTACCAATTGATTTTGTGGAGAGAGAGTCCTAGGGACCCCTTGTTGATTTATGAATTGAATACGAATACGTACGGTTTGGCTTCGAGCCCGTTTGTTGCGATTCGTTCTTTGTTGGAGTTGGCCGAGAAGGAGCGCTTGAGATACCCTCGCGCCTCCGCCATTTTGGCCAGTGACGTCTATGTGGATGACATTTGCACGGGCGCCTCATCTGTCTCAGAGGCGATTGTCCTGAGAGACGAACTCACCGCCCTTTTGAAGTCGGGAGGTTACGAGTTGAGGAAATGGATATCCAACTCGCCTGATGTACTGGTAGGTTTGCCCGAAGAGCACCAGCAGGACCCCCACCTATTCGAAAATGTTGATAATCCCCATGTGGTGACCGTCCTTGGCGTACAGTACAAACCGGTCTCTGACACGTTCACTTATTGTGTGGATTTACGACCACCGAAAGTCTGGACCAAGCGTTTAGTATTGTCTACTGTCGCACGTACCTTTGACCCCAATGGGTGGATTTGCCCCGTGCTGTTTATGGCCAAGTGTTTCTTGCAACGGTTATGGGCTTCGGGTGTGTCGTGGGATGAACCCCTCTCGGACGAGTTACTCCGAGATTGGTCGAGCTTCGTTTCATCCCTCCCCGAGATTAATGAAGTGCATTTGCCGAGGCTATTCCTCCCTTCTGAAAATTGTAAAGTTACTCTTCACGGCTTTTCCGATGCCTCCGAACGTGGATTTGCTGCGGCCGTGTACCTCCGCACCGTTACTGTTGACGGAGTTGTTGCTGTGCATCTGGTGATAGCGAAAAGCAAAGTCGCTCCCCTTCGGACTCGTCATACGATCCCGAGGTTGGAATTGTGTGGAGCTGCCCTCCTAATGCGTTTGTTGAACCACGTATGGCTCACTTTAGGTCGATCTATTGCAATACAAGAGGTTTATGCTTGGACGGACAGTCAGGTCGTCCTTTGTTGGTTGAAGGCTCCGGCGCACACCTTGGACGTGTTTGTGGCCAATCGAGTGTCGCAGATTTGTAATTCCGACATCGAGTTGATTTGGAGACACGTGCCGGGAACCATGAATCCCGCGGATTGTGCGTCTCGGGGTTGTGTAGCCCCAACCCTAATTAACCACCCCCTCTGGTGGGGCCCACAGTGGTTGATGCGGCCTGAGTCGGAGTGGCCGCCCTCTCCAGCGTTGTCGAACGTAGCCGTTCCTGATATGCGGGCATGCGTCCTGGAGACTAACCACGCCGGGGAAAAGGATTTGTTGTTGGATCGGTACAGCTCCTTACAGAAGCTGCTTGGTGTTACCGCTTGGATCAGACGTTTTGTGTACAATTGCAGAAACCCACGCGCGAGGCGTGATTCGTCGGTTCTCACTCCGGACGAGCGTAGGGACGCGCTCTTGTTTTGGGTCCGGAGAGTACAAGCTGATAGTTTTGAGTCCGAGATTGAAATTTTGCGTTTAGGCCGTCGCAAGTTGAAGGGCGCGGTATCGCGATTGAATCCCTTCCTGGACGAGAGTGGGCTTTTGCGAGTCGGCGGAAGACTTCGAAATGCGAACCTGCCGTATGGAGCTCGTCACCCCCTTTTGTTACCTAAAGCCGGACATTTGACTCAACTGATAATAACAGATCGCCATGTGAATGCACAACATGCTGGCTGTAATGCTTTGTTGGCCATTTTGCAGCGTGAATTTTGGATTTTGTCTGCTCGTCGAGCCATTCGCACTGTGGTTTTCCGTTGCCTGCCTTGTTATCGATTGAAGGCCGCGACCATGCAGCCCCAGATGGGTGATTTGCCTGCTGATCGCGTCACGGAATGTAGAGCTTTTGCCGGAGTCGCCACCGACTTCGCCGGTCCCTTTACTGTAAAGGCTTCGAGACTGCGTAATGCTAAAACCTATAAGGCGTACTTGTGCGTGTTTGTGTGTTTGTCCACCAAGGCTGTCCATTTGGAAATTGTCTCGGAATTGTCTACCGAAGCCTTTGTCGCCGCCTTGAGCAGATTTGTTTCCCGTAGAGGACTGCCGACATTGATACGTTCCGATTGTGGTACTAATTATAAGGGAACGTGTAATTATCTTAAAAGGAAGTAGTTAAGTTTTTTGTTGATAATAAAATAGACATTGGAACCACCCTCTCCCGGCGTGGGATAATCTGGAAGTTTAGCCCTCCAGCTTGTCCGACCTGGGGAGGAATTTTTGAAGCTTGTGTAAAGGCTGCCAAGACACACTTGCGTCGCGTGATTGGAGAAACTATTCTCACGTTTGAGGAACTTGATACGGTATTTTGTAAAATTGAGGCCGTCCTCAACTCGCGACCCTTGTGCCCGTTGTCTTCGGACCCGTATGACCTGGAAGCGTTGACCCCAGGTCATTTCTTGATCGGACAGCCCCTTTTGGCTTTGCCTGAATATCCGATTCAGGATGTAGGATCCCATCGTTTGTCGCGATACCAACTTTTGAAACAGATGTCCCAAAACTTCTGGGCACGTTGGTCGATGGAGTATTTGCATATCCTACAACAGCGCGTGAAGTGGACAGATAAAACCACCCCACCCCAGACTGGCGACCTCGTGTTGATTAAGGATGCTAACCTGCCGCCCCTATGTTGGCGAAGGGGGCGCATTGTTAAACTCTACCCCGGAACTGACGGAGTTCCTCGTTTTGCTGAGGTTTTGGTTCGAGATTCGGTTTTGAAGAGACCAGTTAGTGGGCTCTCCCGATTACCCGTAGATTGACGTACCGTTCTTAACGGTCCGGGGCGGGGGGATGTTCGGAAAAGATCGACGTTTCTGAACGCGTCTCTAATGTCACGTCAAATTGACATTTGGCTGTCACTTGAAGTTGACAGTTAGAACTTGATTGGAATTATTGTGAGAAAAACATGTCGGATTAATTTTGCTGAATTGTTAAAAACCGCTCGCGTTGAATATGCCTGGCATATCGAGTTTGAATTGAATCCTGAATTATTCCTTTCATCCCGTTTTGTACGACCAAGATTTTGACGCCATCGTGACGATCGAGCCGGTCGCGGAGTTTTGAAATAAAGAGTGTCACCACACGCGTTGTTGTCGGGAAAATATATATTAATAAACAAGCTCCCCCGCGTGTGTCGTTGTGTATTGCTGAAGCGCCCAGTGTCTTGGGAACGCTGTTATTTGTGTTGTGAGTAAGGTGACGAATTGGTAAGGTCTGCAGAAGAAGAAGGTACCAGGGGCGCGCGCCCCCTCTCTCCGCAGCCCAGGAGATTTTCAACACCACAGAACCGTATGTGAAATCACCTTACTTAACATTAAGTCGCTGTGTATCGCAGTCCAATTGTTCAGTTACATCCCGGCTGAAACCAAGTTTTGTCCGGAGTCTATACTTATGATAAACTTCCACTGCGCCATGCTGATTCCGCGGTCTAGGCGGGGGTGTACTGAACACTCTCTCTAAACGAAATCCTGGATTCACACTTGGGTCTGTCTGGTCTACTCACCTCATCAGGATGCTCCTTCTTGTAGTCGTCCTTCTGCTGTTGCAACTTGTTCTGGTACTCCTGGTACTCTTGAGCGAGTTTCTGCTGTTCGTCCGCGCTCATTTGTTGGCCGGCACCTTGGTAGCAAATCAAGGGAGAAGATTAAGAGCCATTTCGCAATTAGAGCCATTTGGCAGTTGTCTCGCTCGCACAATGCAACAGTTTCATAGATTGTGGAAAACACATTGTGTTTTTGAGAAAAGTGTTTCATTATGTCACTACAACGCAATGTTACGGATATTTTGTTTATTCATACATGAATTGGTATTGGTATTATTGGTTAGAATTAGGAAGAAAATTTTCGATAACTTTAAGCTCGTAATTCTATTATTATTGCAGTATTGACAAAGTTGAAATTTGTTTAATAATGTACAACTAATTGCGTTGTAGGGACATAGTGATACACTTTTCTAAAAAACACAATGTGTTTTCCACAAACTTTAAAAATGTTTATTGTGCGAGCGAGACAATTGCAAAGTGCGAAATGGCTCTTAAGTATTTGTGGTTTTATTAAGGACTAGTGGTTCCCGAGAGGATATCGAGATCAAATATAGCCTTAGTCAGTCGGGAATAATGTAGCGTTCCACTTGTGAAAGAATTTTTAAAACAGGTACACAATAGCTATTTTAATTATTCCCTCACAAACAAAGTCAAACAAAAAATCAAATTGTGTTCCGGCAGTTAGAAATAAAATAGACAGTTCCTCAGTGTTGAGGATTCCGGGAGTGGTGCGCTTCCATTTTCAACCTTATAGCCACTTAATATCAGGAGATGAGGGCTAAGTGCTACCCCGTTTGTGGATAAATAAAACATTCCTCTTTATAACATTAATATAGGTATATTAACCGAACACCTTGCATATCTCCAAATATAAAACGAGTTATATGAGAAACTCGTATAAAGTCCATTCGCTTAGATAGTGTCGCCTTTTTATCGCGCCGCCTTGGCACGTGCCGCTTCTTGTCAAACGATGCCGCCGCATAAACAAAAGAAGCCGCGTGCGGCGTACACCCGCAAATGGAATTGGATTTTGGGATTCGGTATTTATTAAATTATATTTTCTTAAATAACCTATGTTTATTATAAACTAGCGGCCGCCCGCGGTTTCACCCGCGTGGTTCCCGTTCCCGTGGGAATATCGGGATAAAAAGTACATATAAACCTTCCTCTTGAATCGCTCTATCTATTAAAAAAAAACGCATCAAAATCCGTTGCGTAGTTTCAAAGATTTAAGCATACAAAGGGACATAGGGACAGAGAAAGCGACTTTGTTTAATACTATGTAGTGATACAGGTGGTAACGTCGGTTGTGACTTGTGACAATTCGAGCGATCATGACATATAAAAAAATTATAATAATTGTTATTATTTGTAAATCACTTATTTAACTTCCTTTTATATAAAAAATTCAAAATTTTCATTAAAATTGACTTTGGTACCCAACTTGAGTGTATTATTTTATATCTGCATTTTATAGCAAGAGCCACAATGCCGTGCGGGTGTACCGACACTATCTAACCAAACGGACTTTACCATTAGATCAAGCGAGTATTTGGACATTGACTTTTTTAATACGCCATCCAACACGCTGAAGCTACTTTTAAATAATACATTTTTCGATAAAAAGTAGCGAATCCATTGGTTTTTTTTTTTCTTAATTTAGTTAGCATGTGTACATGTATTTAATTTTTCTTTATTTAGTTAGTTAGAACATCAACTTAAACTTCTTGTTATAAGTAGAACCTTGTAATTGGGTATTTGACTGAATTTTTTTTATTGACTTAAAATGTTCATTTAATTAGTAGCAACACAACATAGGTATTTAATTTCAAATATCTTGCATATTTTCATCAGCGATATAGAGCATCAAACTTTCTAATTAGACAAGGAGAGCGCTTTAGAAACGTGATAGAAAATTTCGTTTTAGAAAGAGATAGCTAGAGTCACAATTAAGTAGCTCATAATTCGCTTGTTTTAATACAGATTGAATTTCTTTTTTCACATTTGTTATTTAATAATGTTATATTTCAAAATGTCATAATTAAATATCAACATTTCAACAACAGTCAAATACCCAGTTGGACTTCAATATTTAAGTTAGTACTTTTTGTAATCCCACCTAGCTGTAAGCTTTATTAAGATTTTAAAATAAAATAAATAAATAATATTAGCTTACCTTGTTGCTGCGTACTATGTAGAGAAGTAGTCAAGAAGTGTATGACATCGTGGTCGTCGGCCAGCCCGCCCGTCGCGGCCGACAATCCGAATAGCCCCCCGCGGGGGAGTACCACGTTCTCGCTGCGGAAGCATAGCTCGTAGTCCGCTTCGTTGTTGGTCATGCCTGGGGGTCAATTATGGTGATAAGTATAACTATTTAATTTGGTAATGAATTTGTTGTAGTAACTGGTTGATACGCAGTTTAATTGACTACCATTCAAATTTAAAGCACATGATAAGGGTGTTTAAGTCGAATTTAAAATGACAATATTTTTATAATATTTATTTTTTTACACTTTGACCGACTATTAATAGCTTGTTATATTTATATGTAAGGACTTTGTACAATCGCCAGCACGTAAGGTTACTACAAACTATCAAATTTCCACAAATAAAATTCAACCTTATGTCCACAACATATAGTTCAGTTTCAATTAATAAATTTTGACATTTTGTAGTAACCCGACGTGCTGGCGACCGTACAATGCAGCACGGGTCCTTAAAACAACAGCGCATTTTCGTGCAGAGCAAAATGCTTCTTTACATAAGAAATAGTGTCAAATTTTTAATTATAAAAGACTGCATTAAATTGAAAAGAAAGAAAGAAAGAAAAACATTTATTTGGGACAATAAAACATATTTAAAAGACACAATACATTATTGCTTCTTGTCCCAAAACGATCCCGACTCAGCATTATGCTTGGCTTGTGCCCGCGCTGATCTTCCGTCTGAACCGTAGTGGTGGTGAAATGTTTCATCATTTAAGCCGTACGATGCCCACTGCTGGGCATAGGCCTCCCCCAAGGATCTCCACAACGATCGGTCCTGCGCTGCCCGCATCCAGCTGCTTTCCGCGACCTTGACCAGATCGTCGGTCCACCTTGTAGGGGGCCTGCCCACGGAACGTCGTCCGGTTCGTTCGTGAAATGTTTATTTCTGTTTTTTAGCTTCATGCTAATAGCATAAAGAACTTTTTGCTTAGCATGAATGAGCTGTCATAGGACCCATGATACATTGTACGAAGTATAGTCAACAGCAGCCCCCTTAGGGTTGGACTACAGACGCTAAAGCATGCGGCGGAATCGACGAGGCGGTCGCATCGCATACTTGCCCTCTTTCTCGCTCTAGCTATTGACGGTTCGGTGCAACTGAAAAGAATAGCAACACAGAAAAGTGCTGTTCCGTGCTGCCCGATGTAGTCCAACCCTAACTCTATCTGTCTGTCTACATCTGGATTCTGGATACGCCTTAACTTACCGTTGTGGAAGTATACGGTGAGAGTGTTCATGTAGTACTCTACGCGGGCGCGAGTCGGGAAAGGCTTATTGCGGAAGTCACGCAGACAACCGGACTGGAGTTGTTAGGGTTTATCTTAATGCTAGACAACAGAATGCTATACAATTTAATGCTATGCAACCACTGACCTCTATTAATCACACTGGACTGGCTGTCATAAAATATTTTTGTGCCTTTTTGAGTATCGCCGTTTTGGCGCTGTAGGCCAAGCTGTAGGCAGATACGAGTGTCCATGTAACTAAAATTAGTGATGTTCTTATGTCGACTGTGGAAATGATTATGTCAAAATTAGTTCTCGGGACACTCGTAGTGGCGCTTCAAATTGCCACACAAAATTAGCTGTCATTTGTGTGGAGACAGCTTGTCCAGTGTGTAATAATAGAGGTCAGTGTATGTATGCAACTCACCGTTGTGGAAGTATACGGCGAGCGTGTTCATGTAGTACTCTACGCGGGCGCGCGTCGGGAAAGGCTTGTTGCGGAAGTCGCGCAGACAAACAGACAGGATATGTTGGCGTTTATTTTAATGCTAGACAACAGAATGCTATACAATTTAATGCTATGCAACTTACCGTTGTGAAAGTATACAGTGAGCGTGTTCATGTAGTACTCTACGCGGGCGCGCGTCGGGAAAGGCATGTTGCGGAAGTCGCGCAGACAAACAGACAGGATATGTTGGCGTTTATTTTAATGCTACACAACAGAATGCTATACAATTTAATGCTATGCAACTTACCGTTGTGAAAGTATACAGTGAGCGTGTTCATGTAGTACTCTACGCGGGCGCGCGTCGGGAAAGGCATGTTGCGGAAGTCGCGCAGACAAACAGACAGGATATGTTGGCGTTTATTTTAATGCTACACAACAGAATGCTATACAATTTAATGCTATGCAACTTACCGTTGTGAAAGTATACAGTGAGCGTGTTCATGTAGTACTCTACGCGGGCGCGCGTCGGGAAAGGCTTGTTGCGGAAGTCGCGCAGACAACCGGATAGGAGCTGTTGGGACCCGTCGCTGGTGAAGAGATAAGAAGGAACAAATCGAAATTATTGATCTTAGAATATTCTCTTTTTTCTGAATTTACAGAGGAATGTAATATCATACATACAAGAACATACTGCTTAAGTGGCCGATAGACGTGCGAGTAAGTACGCGAACTTGTGGCTCGACGACCTTTTTTGTCACCGTAAGTACGCGTAGGTACTTTAAAACTGCCGAGTAAGTTTGACATTGTGAGCAAGCCGACGACCGAGTTTGACGACCGATTTGGCGCAGGGGTGGGCTACCCACCTTCTGCGCCAGTGGTCTCGGGTTCGATTCCCGAACAAGACAAATATTTGTGTGCATGAACATGTCTATTTGTCTTGGTCTGGGTGTTTACTATGTATATTAAGTATGTATTTACAAACAAAAAGTATTTAAGTATATATTTATCCGTTATCAAGTTTTCTATGATACAGTTTCTTAATGAAATAAAAATGGGCTTAGATAATTGGTGTGAATGTAAGAAGTTATTTATTTATTTAAGCATCACGTGTGTCACCGATGCCCGAGCCACGTAAATTCGAGGTCTTAAAAACCGCGTACTTTAAGTTCGTACGTCTATCACCCGCTTAACACACATAAACTTCTTATACTCTTCTTAGATGACTGCCATTTCTTAATATTAAGGCCCATAATTATTACGGCCCTGTCAGGCAAAGAAAATAGAGAAGATATTAAAAATATGTAAAAAATTAATTAAAATCAGACAGCAAGTTTGTTTGCTGCGGAAAGTACGTTAAGCCATCATAAATAAACCATTAATTTACAGTTATCCATATGCTGAAATTATTAAAGTTGAATTTCTTTTGTTCAAGGACAGAATCTCAGTGTGTTCTTTTCTGACCATTACTGTCATTTCATCTTTTAACAAGCCTTTTATTAACTTGCCATGTTAGTTAGTTAGTTAGTTAGTTTGTTAGTTAGTTTGTTAGTTAGTTTGTTAGTTAGTTTGTTAGTTAGTTTGTTAGTTAGTTTGTTAGTTAGTTTGTTAGTTAGTTTGTTAGTTAGTTTGTTAGTTAGTTTGTTAGTTAGTTTGTTAGTTAGTTTGTTAGTTAGTTTGTTAGTTAGTTTGTTAGTTAGTTTGTTAGTTAGTTAGTGGGGACAAATCTTGCAAGTTTAATTTGTTCCACTTCCCAGTGTCCGATGGAGCTGAAATTTTGTATACAGGTTTGGTTTAGATGACAATACAATATTAAAGTACAGTCAGCAAAAAAGCTTGTCATAAAAGAAATTTTTACTAAAACTTATTATTCTGTGGAGATGAAACCCGTGGAGTCTGTGGAGATATGTCAAAACCGCATCAAAATCGGTCCATTTATTCAGGAGCTACGATGCTTCAGACACACTCAGATACACTACAGTACTACAGACATGTAAGACTTACTTATAACAATCTATAAATAGTATACCTTTTATGATCGAACACCTTCGTCCCATCGTTGACGACGGCCATGATGTACGGGTTGTTGTGTTTATTGTCGTTATCGAACGAGTCGAATATGATGGCGAGCCCGTTCCACCGGTCGGATGAGCCGAATACGTCGCCAGTGTAGTCGCCTCGGGTTGTTGTGTACCAGAATGCCTGGGGATAGAGGTGTTTATAAATAAACAACGATAGACATGATTTAAAGCCGCGTACAGACATCGCGAGGCGTGCGACACGAATGGTTCGTCTCGCATGCCTCGGGCTGTGTGGACGTGTGTGCTCACAGCGAGCATTCGTGTCATACGATCGGACGGACAGGTGTTGTTTGCGTGTTCTACTGACGAACACCGTGCGTGGTGGTTTCCGTGCTCAGCTTGAGCATGTGTCGTTCGGGACGCACGTATAAATGTACCGTCGTATGCCTCAGGTTGAGGCATGCGAGACGAACTATTCGCGCCGCACGCCTCGCGATGTCTGTACGCTACGCGGCTTAAGAGTCGTCAGATGAGCTGAATATGTCGCCAGTGTAGTTACCTCTGGTTGTTGTGTACCAGAATGCCTCGGATAGAGGTGTTTATAAATAAACAACGATAGACATGATTTAAGAGTCGTTGCCAGATGAGCCGAATACATCGCCAGTGTAGTCGCCTCGGGTTGTTGTGTACCAGAATGCCTGGTGATAGGTGTGTTTATAAATAAACTAAAATAGACAATATGTAAGGTTTATATGTAAGGTTGTGTAGGTAACAAACACAACATGTTTGTTTTAGAATATGATGGCAAACAGTTCCACCAGTTAGAGGAGCCGACCGAATACGTCGCCAGTGTAGTAGCCACGGTTTGTAATGTACCTGAACGCCCGTGGACAGAAGTGTTTATGAATAAACAACAATGAACAAGATGTAAGGTTCGTTGTCAGAGGAACCTAGGACGCTGCAAAAGTAGTCACCGCTGGTTGTTGTGTCCCAGAACGCCTGGGGATAGAGCTGTTTATAAGTAAACAACATAGACAAGATGTAAGGGTCGTTGGCAGGTTCGGTTGCATTTGCAGTTGTTAATACCCACTAATCCGGGCCCGCGTGGTGGGTCATTGCCCTTTCTCCTTATCCATCCATTAGGAAAGCCTGAACCCCAGCAGTGGGCACATTAAAACGGCTGATGATGATGAATCTTTCAACTGCCTCTGTGGTCTAGTGGTTCACACAACCGGTTACAGACCCAGAGATAACGGGGGTTCGATTCCCAGTGGGGGTACATATTGTATTCAGTTTGATTGGTGGTAAGACTTGCACTTAGTCCCCCTGGCTAGCTACCACCATCTTATCTAAGTCTGACGCCATAACAAGGAAGTTTTCAGCATTATTGTGATCCGGCACATAGAGATAAGATAGTTAGTTCCTCAGTGATTGAGGATTACGCTTGTACCTACCTTCAGCCTTATTATCACTTAACACGTCATTATACTCATTATACACCATAGTGCAACTCTCACAGGCCAGTGTATAACTGGTTATGGTCAACTTCAGAGGCCGGTGTATCAGTGAATATTCACTGCATCGAACATTTTGTATGGCAGCTTTGTAGCACTGGCCCTCACAAATAGTTTAGTGTATCTGGGGTATAGAAATGAGCTATAGTGTAAGAGTTATGGATTTTTATACAATTGAAATTGAAATTACGGGCGGGGCGAGGTGGGCAGCGTTCATGTTAAACAAATGCTAACGCATAGTGGTGTCCTGAGTAACGGCCGGAGCGTCGGCAACCAAATGATGCGCCCTGCCCTGCCCGCCCCGCCCGACGCTCAACCAGAGCGGGCACTCTGGCCGTACACTAAGAGTTTCATATAATCATTTATTTATCTATTGTTTAAAAAAAATCTCTTTTACTCACCAACCCGTCCGCCCCTATCCTGCCCCTCCCGGTGACCTTGAACATGATGTCTACCTCCCACCAATCGAAGTTTATAGGGGTCTTCGTCCAAATGGCGCCTTTCTGGCTTCGGAGCGAAGGCGCCAGTCGCACGTTTTCACTCGAAGCAATGGCATCTGTAAGTGGTCAAATAAAAATTAAACTACATATAGAATTAGTTCCACCACAGATTAAATAATAGTACAAGTACAGAAACTACACTCGGCTAAAACATTTATATAAATAGCAACTCTAACTACAACGCTATAAAGTGGAATTCAGCTTGTACCTACGGCGCTAATTACTAACGGCCAGACGTTGCATCTCTTTCTATCGCTTAAATCCTAGCTCTTATGCTAATCTAATTTCTATAGATTTCGATGCGGGTGAGAGTAGCGCGCAAGTACGTCGAGTGACAGACACCTATGATCAAGTAATAATACTATTTCTACTGATTTAATTCACATGCTCGCAATTCCTAGAATTCAATTGTAGTTGTGGATAAATGTATGCACATCCCGAGCTTATGGGTTGAAAATAATAGCTCTCTAGTCATCTTTTACATATGCCACGCGGTTTTAATGGGAAATGGAATGGAAATGTGGGAATATCAGAAAAAAATATAGCCTATGTCACTCAGACATAATCTATCTTCCTACCGTTGAAAGAATTTTTAAAATTAGTCCAGTTGTTTTTTACTTTATCCATTACAATTACAACCAAGCAAAAAACCGATATTTTCTCTATATAATATTAGTGTAGATCGAGTTCCAACAATAGTTAAATAAATACAGCCATCAATAAAATTTATTTTTATTATGAATTTAATCATGGCAAATGGTAGTGTATGGTAATCATTTAGTTATCAAGTTCGTAAAGTGAGGAAGCAATATAAAATTATGTACTTATTGAGTAATTATTTATCTGCCAGATAAAATGACAAATTGTTTATGGCTGGCTTTATGTGCAAGATAAGCTAATGGTATAGACTCAGAAAATAAGAAAGAGGCAAAAATTATATTGAAAATATAAAATGTTGGAAATAATATCACATCTCATACTAAAGTAATATGTTTGTTCATAATTATCACTACTTACAATAAAATCTGATCATGATCATTGTGTAAATCAGATCATAGGATGTCCGATGTCGAATTGTATGTATGTACAACATACTCTATTTGAGTGGTGTAAGTGAACATCGGGTTACAAGTTTAGGACTTCTTCAAATTTACAATCAAAATTATTCATTTTACTTTATTAGATGTAGAAACTGAGGCAGTTAACCACCATTATTGGTTTTCTTTTAATGTTGTGCGATTGTAATACTGAAATACAGAAAAATCCATGCTAATATTAAAGATAATAGATTTGTATTTTTGATTGTAATGAATAAACTCAAAAACTACTGGACCGATTTAAAAAATTATTACTTACACAATTAAAAGCAAAATTTTTCCTGAGTAACAAATGCTACATTTGATCTGATATTTCTATGAGAACAGGCACCACAAGGTTGGAACCTCGGAGAACCACTAGTCCTTACTATATAATATTACTAGCTTCCGCCCGCGGCCTCGCCCGCGTGGACTACACGACGTTATCCCGCGAGAACGTGATATTTTTCCGGGATAAAAAGTAGCCTATGTTCCTTTCCAGGCTACAAAGTATCTGTGTCTCAAATTTCACCCAAATCCGTTCAGCCGTTTTGGCGTGACTTAGTAACAAACATACAAACATCCAAACATTCACATTTATAATATTAGTAGGATAGTAGGATAAATGCGAAAGTAACTCTGTCTATCTGTGTGTTACAATCACGCCTAAACTACTAAACCAATTAAAATGAGTTTGGCACAGAGATAGTCTAGAGCCTGAGAAAGGGCATAGGCTACTTTTTAATGCGAAAAAAGGGCTATAAGGGGCTGAAATAGGGGATGAAAGTTTGTATGGAAATTATTTTATTTTTAAAGCTAGAAGCTTGATACTTATTATTTAGGCTTTTGAAAATAGGGGATAAAAGTTTTTGTGTGTTGATGTTGGCAAAAGAGCTTACGACCCAGAAAATAAAAATAAGTATAGAAGAATAACAGAGCATGAAGTCATTACAAAATGTGAAACTGAATTCAACGCAAGTCAGAAAATTGCTAAGCGACGTGCGACATACATAATGAGGTGCAGGTGAGGGAATATGCTTAAGTGTATATGCAAAATAATAAGCCTAAAAATTTTAAATGCTGCTGAAAGTGACCATAAAGTGCAGACTAAGTACAGCTAGTTTCAAACAAGCAACAACGAAGAAAACAACAGCAGCAATAGATCAATAGAAATATATGATTATTTACAAGTCTTTCAGGTAATTTAACCCAAAGGAATAATATTGCTTGCTTGCATGGTTCTAAACATACCTTATTATGAAAACAATAAAAAAAACTATTTTACTACACCACAATTTTAATGATAAGTTGCAAAATCTGGGTCAAATTATAAGAATGGAAATACGAAAAGGGTCATGCAACCATATTCATTTGCAAATAAGTGTTAACATAATGCAGAAAGCTATGCATCAACCTAATTTACACCTTAAAGTCAAAGTTGTAAAGTTACATATGTGTTACATGTTATGTCAATATCACAATTAGTTCCATTTAACAACGGCATTGTATTTTGAACTTAGTGGGTAAAGAAATTAGATATTATTCCAGCAAGTGTGAAAAGTAATAATGTGCACCGTGAAGTCTGATTAGAGAATTAAAACAATCACAGGTTTTAAGTGAAACATTTTCAATCAAACTTGAGGAAAATCAGTAATACCTACAATTTATTTGCAAAATTATTTTTTGAATTGATTTGGTAGAAAGTAAATTTAGGTATGGAAAAAAAATTATGATAATAAAGACAGTAAAAAAATATGGTAGGAAGCTAAAATATTTTAGTTGCAGGTAATATTACTCAAATTACAAAAAGTTAAAGTAAATATTTTTACGGTCGGAGTGTTCCACGTTTTTATGTGAAAAAGGTTAATAATTATACCTTTTATTAATTTGCTTAATCCGCAAGTTCAAAACGTATTGTCGTCGTGGAACAGAAAAACACGATTTTTGACAAGCTATTCGCATCTCTTTTTTACTTACGGATAATTATATCTGTCCATCTTTGTCTACCATGACAGGTTGCCACTGACGTGTCGATGTCAACGAGACGAGCGACAACAAAACTGTTTAACTTTAATTTAATCAATTTTTCTAACATAAAACAATAAGAACACAACTTCAAAAGGAGACTAGAAACTTTTACAATACTTAAAACCTATAAACCGCTCCTTCGCCATAGCAAAATAATAGAAAAAGGTTAGATACTCACTGCCTCCGTACTCCCAGAAAGGAACCGATCCATCTTTTTGTGCTAAATACGGCGGCTTGAAGGAATATTTATATTCAAATCGTCTATGCACTGTCTGTGTGTTAACAAGCACTAGAATACTTAATAAAAATGCGAACGCGAGTAAATTTAATTTAAATGAAGACATCGCGAGAAGCGATTCGAACACCCGCACACGTCAAAAAAATTGTTGATGGAAACTAGTGAAGTGAAGTGCATGCAAGCAATGATGACAGCCGGCTGAACTTTTCAATTGATATGTTCAATTCAATTCGTTCATATAATTGATATTTAAAAAAAAACTATTATCAATATCATCATTGACCAAGTTTTGAAATAATATTTTTTTATATAATTTTATTATGCGTACGTCGAATTATAAATTATAATTCGATGTTTTATAACAACATGTAAACATTATTAGATTATTATTCGCTATGGAACTAAGCAGTGGGCGTCATTCGGCTGACATGATGATGATGATAATGTAAATTATATTTGCTTTATTGTAAAAAAAACATCAAAGTGCGAGTCGGAGTCGCTCATGAAGGGTTCCACCCACTTAGGGCGTTTGTGCAGTACACTGAATTTTACCAATCCGGAAAAAAACGGATGCTTGTATTTTAATAATTTATAATAGTAAGAATTTATTTATTTCGTGTAGTTTCAATGTTTCGAACCCTAAACTACACGAAATAAATAAATGACCACCACTTAACATCAGGTGTGATGAAAGCTAAGTGCTAACCCATTGTGGATAAAAAGAAAAACTATCATTTATAATAATTAATTATTAAAATACAGGCATCCGTTTTTTTCCGGATCGGTAAAATTCAGTGTAGTGCACAAACGCCCATAAGGTACCGAATGCATACACCTAGTCAAAATACCACTAGGTACCATTTCTCGCCAGCAAAAAATAACTTTGTTTTTCATAGTGTTTGTATGAAAGACAGAGTAATGTTTGCGGCTTTTGAAACTGTGCTATATCTTAAAAACTACTGACTATAATCTCGTTCGAATCAGTTTTCGTTAGTCTACAACATGTATTTAGTTAAGATTTGTCAGTCTTGTATAAACGATTAACTACTTGAATACAATTTACATTTGACATTGGCTATATTTCTATTTCTTATGACATTAAGATTAAATCAATTTTCGCTTGACATGACGTATAGATTTCAATATTAGTGTTATTGGATATAATTTTGAATTTTTGAATTTTGCTTAAAGCACATTATAATTAAGATGACCAACCTATCGAATGTAAACCTACCCTATTTACAGCAAATAAAACATTATCTTATCTTATCTTCAACTGTGTAGTCTTAATAGTTTTGGAACAAAGTGGCTGAGACATACCGAAGAACGGACAGACAGACAGACAAACAGACATGAGGTTTTTTTTCCATTCGGCTACGGAACCCTAAAAAGAACCTGTGTTAGGAAATGCTACTCTTCCTTTAAATATAAATTACTAGCGGCCGCCCGCGGTTTCACCCGCGTGGTTACCGTTCCCGTGGGAATATCAGGGTAAAAAGTACATATAAACTTTCCTCTTAAATCACTCTATCTATTTAAAAAAAACGCATCAAAATCCGTTGCGTAGTTTCAAAGATTTAAGCATACAAAGGGACATAGGGACAGAGAAAGCGACTTTGTTTTATACTATGTAGTGATAGTGATATTCCTTAAAATGTACATTGTTATAAATAAATTTAAAATAAATTAAATTAAAACAACCTACTTTAAATGTGTTGTATTCTGTATGAGTGAGTGTGGTTGAAAAATGGAAAATGAAGTATTTAGAAAAAAACGACCTGTCTCACAAGTGAAAAAATAGAAAGAAAGAGAAAAAGAGTGAGTGTGTTCACTAACCGTTCAAATAAAATCAATCTAAATTCAAATTCTATATTCCCACCCGTTCGATATGGTTCTAGAGGATTAGCCAATCAGAGGGCTCGAAAGAGCATACCTGTCTGGGGGGCTACCGCGTAACTTTATGGATATGAACTTCATACGTTTTTTGGAACTTTTAGTGAATTTTATAGAAAAAATAGCCACTATCAGTTTTTTATTTTATGGCGTCGGGTATAACGATAGCTAGCTAACAACGTATAACAGAAGAAAGCATCAAGAATCTATCAAATTAGGGAATTCAAATGACACTTGAAGCCCATACCCATATCCAGATTTTTTAGCCGGTAGCCCCCCTGGTCGGCCAATATGGTGAGAAAGTGAGGAAGACCGCCGCGCTTCGCTCTGTATCGGGCGTGTGAAAACTTTATAATCGAAGGAAATCCGAGTGATCATTCATAGGACTATTCTAATTAAAGTGTTGGAACGTTACAATCGTGTGCAAACAAAATCCCGTAAGCAAATACCAGCTGCACCCACTTTGTGGAGGAACACGAGGTGGCGCCTTCCTTCTTCAGCCATCACGAGTGGTCCCAAGAGACTACCACTCCTGAGGTTAAAGGATACGGTGGCGCAGACAATCAGATCAGTCGGGTAAGTACCTCTAGTTGTCTAGCCTCAAGAACCATCACATTCCTCATACGAGCGAGAATCTACCTAAATTCGACTCGCATTCCCAGAGTGTCGTCTTGAGCCTATTTCAAGCTTTCGGCTAGGCTGCGTCGTCACAGAGTGTGTAAAAAAAGTAAGAAGTAGAAATTAATAAAACATAATTTTTACTAGGTACAGTGGCACAAGCTTTCCTGTTCCGGTGACAGCCGTGACAGAGGAGCCACTTGCAATACCAAATTAGCTGTCAAAATGGACTGTCGTATGAAAACTGTTTTAGTTCCAAAGATAATCACCGGAACAGAAAAGCTTGCTGGACTATACCTATATTTTACTTTACCATGCCAACAAAGATTAAGCTTGATGTTTGTTGATAGCTGCTAAATCTTTACATTCAGATTCAGACTTTAACGCAATCAAAATTTAACTAAATAAATGTAATTTTTTTTATCGATTTTTCAATTAATATTCCTCATATTGATTTCGTGCGTCCCGCACTAGACATTGTCAACGTCAGGCAAGCAAGGTGGTATCAATTTTTTCAAAGATGGCGTTGTACTGGTTGTGATGGTTCGAGTCATCGCCAACAGATGGCGCTCATCAGACGTATTTTATTTTTACACGAACTGCCCATAAAAAGAAGCAAAAAAGGAATGTATTTGTGTTTAGGGTTTAGAGTTCTTCTCTTTAATCCACCATAACTCTTGAATAACATAACGATTTTAATGCATGAGGTATCATTAGAAACGTTATGTCACGCCTTCGAGTTTATATGATCGAAGTATCACGCCGAGTTCTTAGAGAGTATTTTTTTGGCGGACGTGTGGCGCCATAAAGTTTTCTTCAGTTAAAGTAACATTGGGTATCAAATGAAAGGCATCTACAAGTACATTTCAAAAATATATAATTCGTATACAGTATACATAAACACTAAAAGGAATAAAAATAAAAATAATTAATAAAAAAAACAAAAGTGCTAAAATTGAACTAAAAAATAGCACTAAAGCACTCACTGCAGTCATGCAGGGCACCTAATTTAAGTATTCCACAGCGTGGTACCTAGGTACCCCGACGACAGCGCAAAGAGGGGTGTTATAAGTTTGAGGCCTATGTTGCCTATGTCTGTCTGTCTGTCTAGTATATTCGTAGTGCCTAAACAGATCAGGCGATTTCATTGCTGTTTTTTTTTAATTGAAAGCCATATTAATCGAGATGGTTCTTAGCCACGATTGATGAAAGAAAATCCATTAGGCCATTTATGGAGATGGTCAACTGCCTGCCGAAACGCAAAAGATACAGACTTGGTGCTTTGACTAAAATAATGTACACCCTGGGCAAATTGAGGTGACAATAAAAAAAAACAAAATGGCGGCAAAAAATGGCCGCCAAAAATTCAAAGATATTATAATATCTTTGCAAAAATTAAGTTGCTCCGATTTGTTTAGCTGAAATTAGCAATTTCAATGCGGTTTTTTATTTTTTAAAGTGAAATTTAAAAATGTTGAAATAAAAATAAAATTTTAAAAACCCCCGACACAAAAAAACCTCAAAAAAGTCAGAAAATAAATTTTCTCTCGGTCGGGGGACCACAAAATTAGAAGTACTAAAAAAGGTACAGGTAAGGGTAAAGGGGTAAAATTATACGTTGGGGGTCCCCCGACAGAGAGAGATAATTTATTTTCTGACTTTTCAGGTTTTAATTTGATTTTGGCAGTGTCTTTTTTATCAATATAACTATACTAGTGGCTTCCCGCGGTTTTACCCACGTGGAATTATTTTTAGAAATAATTTATTCTTCAGTCTTCTTTTGTTTCTCGAAAGGGTAGAACGGGTGCGATATCCACTTCAGCTGTGGTATGGTCCTGTAGCCCTTGTCGAATGCCTTGAGGATCGCTCGCTCTTCATTCGTAAGTTGGAAGTCAAATACGTCGATGTTGGATGCGAGATGCTTGTAAGATAGTGCTTTCGGAATTGGAATTATGCCGAGGTCCAGCTGCAAAGAATAAGTTTTTTTGTTAGACAAGATTTAGCGAAAAATTGTGTGGCCGATATTAAAAACGAAAAGCTTGATAAGCAGAATTTTATTTAGAATCTAGATAAGTACACTTTTGTACCTATATGGCTGACTGATCAACGCTTGTCGCCATGGCTCAATCACGGCGAAACGTTTGAATGATGGAATTGATGGAGTCTATCTCCATGGTTTGAACCATGAAGTTTGACTTAATACTCTGAGTTACCTCAGTATTAAGTCGAGCTTCATGGTTTGAACGGATCTGATCATGAAGTTCGACTTAATACTGAGGTAACTGGAGCGTGCAGTACGAACAATTTTTTGAATACCACAAATAACACAGTGGCTGTCTTCCGTCTCACCTACACTTTAAAAAAATACGTATGGTCATATGAGACAGCTGACAGCCACTACATACATAAATGTCAAATTTGGTGGCGACACTTTTTTATTCAGGGTGAGAGCTCCAGTTACCTCAGAGTATTAAGTCAAACTTCATGGATCTGATTGACAGGCATAGTGATAGACGTTAGTAAGTAGGTACTATTATATATTCTGTGGTGATAGCTTATGGTAACTAGAGTATATACCTATACCCAGCTTTTTTACTCCCTCCGTACTAAAATATCGAGGAAACACCGTCGGTCGATCGAAAGCTACGACAGTACTAATTTTGCCGTAACAAGAATCTGCCGTAACCAGATGGCCTACTCTGAAACGCAAAACCCGAAACTTCGGTACACCCGTCCCTCTCACTCTCTAGCCGCGACAGAATCGAGTGAAAGGGGCGGGGCTAACCGAAGTTTCGGATTAGCGTTTCAGCAGTTTCAGAGTACGGTCCCAGAATCTGTCCGACGAATAAGGGGTAATACTTACAAGATACCCCAATGTAACTTGCGTGACCGTCTTATTGTATCTCCTACTTCGATCAACAATAAAGTTCTAGATACATACTTGGAGTGACAGATATGTCCAAACCTCATAAGCCCCCTTGAGAGCAAAGAGCATGTAATCACTACGTTTCTTGAGAGTATAATTATTAGTAGATTATTTTGACAGTGTCATAATAATACTGAGGTATAGTGCGCCAATCTTTTCTGTTCCGGTGATTATCTTAGGAACTAAAACAGTTTTCATACGACAGTCCATTTTGACAGCTAATTTCGTATTGCAAGTGGCTCCTCTGTCGAGACTGTCACCGGAACAGAAAAGCTTGTGGCACTGTATTTCAAACTTGGAACGCTTCTTGCCATTTATAATGTAAGATCGTAATATTCGTAACCTTTTTTCTCCGTTTAAAAAAAGTTAGTCTGGCCACAGATAATATAATACTTGGCCATATAAAGTTTTCATTTAGTTCGTGAGCCTTCATCAGCTATTTCTGTCAAAGTAGGATCGTCTATCCTCGGAGGGGGCGCGTCCTCTCTCGCCTTGCTGTACAACATCGATCCGAAAGGGGTGTATGTACCCCATGACCAATATGCCTTTAGGCTTGCAGGAAGCAAGCAGGTCGGGTTGTTGTAGAGGAAACATCGTCGGTCGATTGAAAGCTAGTTAATACTTATAAGATACCGCAATATAACTTGCGTGACCGCTTTATTGTGTCTCCCAGCTATTTCTGTCAAAGTAGGATCGTCTATCCTCGGCTGGGGCGCGTCCTCTCTCGCCTTGCTGTACAACAGCGATCCGAAAGGGGTGTACCCCATGACCAATATGCCTTTAGCCTTGCAGGAAGCAAGCAGGTCGGGTTGTTGGAGGTTGAGGTTTACTTACAAGATACCCCAATGTAACTTGCGTGACCGCCTTATTGTGTCTCCCAGCTATTTCTGTCAAAGTAGGATCGTCTATCCTCGGCGGGGGCGCGTCCTCTCTCGCCTTGCTATACAACAGTGATCCGAAAGGGGTGTACCCCATGACCAATATGCCTTTAGCCTTGCAGGAAGCAAGCAGGTCGGGTTGTTGGAGGTTGAGGTTTACTTACAAGATACCGCAATGTTACTTGCATGACCGTCTTATTGTGTCTCCCAGCTATTTCTGTCAAAGTAAGATCGTCTATCCTCGGCGGGGGCGCGTCCTCTCTCGCCTTGCTATACAACAGTGATCCGAAAGGGGTGTACCCCATGACCAATATGCCTTTAGCCTTGCAGTAAGCGAGCAGGTCGGGTTGTTGGAGGTTGAGGTTAATCTGAAAGAAAAGAGTTTAGTTTTGTTTAGTTTAGTTTAGTTTAGTTTATTTATTGCAAGTCACAGGTTACAGAAGGTTGTTTGAAGGTTTTATGAAGGTTTGAAGGAAAGTTTGATGATTGATAGATGTTAATGAAGCGAAAGAAGTATGCAAGGATCGTAGCAGGTGGCGATCCATAGTCTCTGTCTACCCCACGGTTGCCAGATACAGACTAACGATTTACGGGACAATCCTAAAAAAAATGTCACCAAGCAACGCTATAAAGAGTCCAAATGCTGCTGGACCAATTACAATTTTAAAACATATTTTTATAATTTGCTAATTAATGTAGCAAATTGAATGAAAGTAAATATAATTTTAGCATCTCTTTAAGACTTCCGCGTCGCCCGCGCCCTGTGGTGTCGTAACTTTTTGGAAAAAAGTAGCATTCATCAATTTCGGGACAATATGGTGTAATTATTGGACACGGGACCACACGCAAAATTCCGGGACTTTCCCGGAAATCCCGGCCTTCTGGCAACCTTAGTCTACCCCCATGGGAAACAGGCGTGAGTATATGTAAGTATGATTATTTTAACTTCTCACCTCCACCTGCAGTACAGCAGGAGTCTCCAGGCCGTTCTCCAGAGTCCTGTCGATCTGCTGCCGATTGAAGTTGGAGACTCCAATGGACTTGGTTAGGCCAAGCCGCTTCGCATCCATCATGCCTCGCCAGGTCTCTAAGTAGTCGGTGTAATCGAAGGTTAGATTCGCCTGGAAAATGAATGTTATGCTGTACAAAACAACAAGGATTTCAACGTGCATTATATAAATAAAACTTAATAATAAATAAATAAATAAATAACTTCTTACAATCACACCAATTATCTAAGACCATGTTAATTTCATTAAGAAACTGTATCATGGAAAACTTGATAACGGATAAATATATACTTAAATACTTTTTGTTTGTAAATACATACTTAATATACATAGTATTATATAGGTAACTACCTCTTATTTAACAATCAAACAAAACAATTATGGTGATATTTGCCCTATAATATTTTTGCGGCAATTTTTCTCGACTTAACTACACCCATTTACAGCGACCGATCGTTATAAAGATAAAAAAAAACATCAAAATTATCCTCAGTTTAAACATAGTTATAAGTGGTCATTTTATTCTTGTTGTTATTTTTTTGCCGATAAAAAGTTAGTTATGGGGTTAATACTTATCTATCATGAGATCACTCACGTCACATGTCATAGGTATGCATGATTCATTTGGTTTGACTGTACAGTCAAACCAAATGAATCATGCATGACCCACTATAAGTTTATTTTGTAACAGATATTATAAGTCAAAGATAACCTCCTCCTTTTCAATTTTTGAAATCGGTTAAAAAAGGCCAAGATTCAACACTGACCTTTATAGTTTTGACGTTTTGAAATAGGTAAATAATTAGCAAAGTGGGTCGTGCCTGATTCAATTGGTCTCACTACTGTACCTACTTACATTAGAAGACTCACTGCTATTATTCCGGTTTTACGTCCTAAACTCCTAATGTACCTAGATACATTCAATTATTCAGGCATATTAATAAACCATCGAGTTATTAATTACCTAGCTATTAATGTAATTGTTGTGTGTCATTAATAATTATTTACTAATTTCAAAATAATGAAAATGAAGTAGATATCTACCTATTAGAAAAAATGGACCCGTCTCACAAACTAGCTCCGGTGAGACTAGAACCCAGGACCTTTCACTGTCCGGTGAATGCTTTCTAGTAAAGTCCATTCGCTTAGATAGTGTCGCCCTTCAATCGTTCCGCCTTGGCACGTGCCGCTTCTTGTCAAAGGATGCCGCCGCATAAACAAAAGAAACCGCGTGCGGCGTACACCCGAAAATGGAATTGGATTTTGGGATTCGGCATTTATTAAATTATATTTTCTTAAATAATCTATGTTTATTATAAATACAGGTGGTAACGACGGTTGTGACTTGTGACAATTCGAGCGATGATAAGTACCTAATCATAATAATCATTATTATTATTTATAAATCACTTAATTAACTTCCTTTTATATTAAAATATCCAAATTTTTATTAAAATTGACTTTGGTACCCAACTTGAGTGTATTATTTTATATCTGCATTTTATAGCAAGAGCCACAATGCCATGCGGGTGTACCGACACTATCTAACCGAACGGACTTTACCTACTTCATTTTCAATTAATAAAAATTGCATTGTGAATGTAATGAAAGTAAAAATGATTTCCTACTAATTTTCTAAACTTTTATTTATCTTTTATATGTTTACGTGCAGGAGACTCATTTGTGTGTGTGTCTGGCTGTTTGTGCTACTTTAGCGCGTTTGTTTGGCCAATAATTTTATTTATAATGTGTGGTGTGATGTGACTGTTTAGGTCGGTCATTCTCAGCAGGCCTGTTTTTTGAGCGTCCATACAAATATCTGACTAGTTTGTAATATTTTCGAGAATATTGGATTTTTTTTTTTGGGACTACGTCTAGCAATTGCCTTTTATGAATTGGTATTATCCATACTAATATTATAAATGTGAAAGTGTGTTTGTTTGTTTGTTTGTTTGTTTGTTTGTTTGTCCGTCTTTCACGTCAAAACGGAGCAACGGATCGACTCGATTTTTGATATGGGGATAGTTTGGGAGCTGGAGAGTAATATAGGCTACTTTTTATTCCGGAAAATTATAAAATAAAAATGATTATTTTGTATAGAAAATCGATAAACTGTCGTACCATACAAAACTGTCATTTCTTCCATAGCCGCTTCCAAAGAGGTATGTCAAAGAGTATTGTAATCACTGACGTTTTAGCCGCTTTGGATTACCTACTTTTTAATAAGTGACATTTGTTGCAGGCAGTGTATAAAACTTCTTCGCGATCATTTATTTTCATCTGTCTATCTTTAATAGATGTTGGTGATACGAAGTTTACCGGGTCCACTATAATTAATATAGCAAAACAACGTTTGCCGGGTCAGCTAGTAGACACATAATTTGGTAAAAGAACACTCCAAATATTTTTTTCTAAGTTGTTCTCCTAATTTCCGTTCGCTGTCCGGTACCCAGAATCAAGCTTTCTAGCTTCAACATTCGCGAAGTTAGCTACGATTGGTACATTTCAGTCGATACAATTGGGAAGGTTATAAATACTATTTTATTATTCACAAAAAATAATCTGTTTAAATAGTATATTTTCTTAGATAGAACGAAAAATATGTTTGTCGTTTCATTATACATAATTTCCGTCACCAGTCAAAAAGTAGCGAATATCTCACTAGCAGAGTAAGTAATTCGCATCACTACCGCAACGTCGTCTTTCTTCAGTTAGTGCTGAGGCAGGCAACCCACACGGTCCTGTGTCACCTGTTCCGCTGGCGAGCTACTATTTCTGTTCGCATGGTTTACTACTATTCTAATTTCCGTTCGCTCTTTAAATTAATGTTTGAAATGCATACAAATTTAGCTAGTTAGATTATTATATGCAGAAATTCGTTATTGACCTCATGCTTGAACCAATATACCGTATTCCTTACCATTCAAATTTTATCTCATAAATACCGTCGTGGTCCTAATTTATGTCACCCGGTTCCATCACGCTAAACGTGACAGAAATTATAAAATACCACGCTAAACTTGACGGAAATTATAAAATACCTAATAACATCCAAATGTTCTTTGACTCCCAAAATTCTTCATTCAGTTATTTTGTAGACTGGACAATTACTTGTAAGGCTTATTTTATATTGTAAAGTTAGCATTTATTTTCTGTTTGAGTCATATAACAATAAGATATATAATTTTTAATTAGCAATTTTCTAATTTACGTCACGCCCAAAACTTTGTTAGTTCATAAATCCAAAACCAGACACTACATTGAAGTGCCAAATACATAATTTTCTTCAGTTTAACGTCTTTTCTAAATTTAATTGCCGGTTTCGAGAATTAATCCTACTAATATTATAAATGTGAAAGTTTAGATGTTTGGATGTTTAGATGTTTGGATGTTTGTTACTCAATCACGCCAAAACGGCTGAACGGATTTGGCTGAAATTTGGAACACAGATACTTTGGAGCTTGGAGAGGAACATAGGCTACTTTTTATCCCGGAAAAGTATCACATTCCCGCGGGATAACGTCGTGTAGTCCACGCGGGCGAAGCCGCGGGCGGAAAGCTAGTTGAATAATAAAAATCGTGATGGAAATTATGCAAAGAACACCTTGTCGTGAGAATGACCGAGGTACACTTTGCAAGGAACTCTATAAAACAACTCCTAAATCTTAAGCACCGTCGATACCCCACCAAGATAAGCAGTTAAGATCGTTCACTCTGGTTAAGATGCGATACTAAAGTTTAACTGGATAAGATAAGGGCAAGATTAGATACAATTTTGATTGGAAGAGCTCGAATTAGGTACTATATACGGTTACACATGTAACATGAACAACATATACATGAAGTAGGAGAATCTTCTCTTAATTTTAAACACATAAGGACCTACATAAGGCTTTTTTGTTTCTTGAGTTACCTAAGTGTGAAAATTTACTGACACCATCATGGCTCCGAATAAGGTAACTTTCTCTTCATATTCTATTACCCCAAGAACTATCCGATATTTTTGTAAAAAATTCAATAACAGGCCAAATTTTTGTAAACGGCCCTTAAATATAATTTTAAGAGACTATATTTTGGAATCCAACATAATATCGCATTGGAAGGTATAAAAAAAAGTTATACCCCAAAAATGGTGCGATTCTTTCAGCAAATATGCTATCACCAATTTTATCGTTAACATGTGTTATGTTCACCATATCTAAGCACCAAAGTCGAAATCCATAAAGATATAAAACAGGAAACTAATACTTTAGGAAGAAGTCGGTTGTTTCTGATAGCATTTTTAACATAGGTGTAATGCCAATTTGAGTTTACGTAGAGAGTTTTTTTAAAAGTTTATTTGTTTTTCATTTACAAATATAGGGGGATTATATACTTTTACGAAAGATAATAAATAATAAATGTATTCAAATGTAAAGTGAATAAAACTTATACCATTTTTGCCTATTTTTTTATAGATTTTTTAAAGTTTTGTATTTGTTTTTTTTTATGTCGCTGACATAAATATTGGTGGATTACTAATGAATTATTTATTAAACTAGATATAATCTAATTTTCAATGTTAAGAAATTACTGATATAGAATTATTGTTGAGTCTCCATAGAGCGAATTAGTTTGGCTCTCGGGCTATACTTATACTGAACTAAAATTAACTAAACCATAAACGTAAGTAAGTAACTATATTTTTTATGAAGCTAGCATCAGCCAAACTTAAAAGAAATAAAATAACATAAAACACATCTTAGATTTCTGCGTGAACTGTTCATTGTAATAAAACTTTAACACGCGGTTTGATATAAACACATAGCGGGACTGCCGTTTTTATGTTTTTTTTTTAGTTTTTTTTAGATAATAACAGTTGTACCTGTCTAGCGCTGAGTTTTTAGCAATATCCTTTGCTTGGCATAAAGTCGGTCACAATTTAAAACTTCTTCTTAGGTTTACTTTCTCGCGAAGATTGTGCCAAGTGCAAGTTTTTCAAAATAGTTTCACGAGTACATAGCTTTGGTGGTCAACAACTTTATTTGACAGTACCTGGCTACTTCTAGTACCTCCATTCCATACTAATATTAAAAACTTGAAAGTGTGTTGGTTTGTTTGTTTTTCCGTCTTTCACATCGAAAGGGAGCAACTGGATCGACGTGATCTTTGGTATGGGCAATATTTTGGGAGCTGGAGAGTGACATTAGGCATTTACATCAAGTAGGTACCTATTTCTACCTAACTTCTAGAAGAAATAGTAGATTTCTTAGCAAGGGCTGTATGGCACCCATAACAGTCGAGTGTTTTGGCGCACGAACGGAGTGAGGGCGCCGATAGTTCGAGACTGTTATGGGTCCATACACCCGATGTAAACACTCTACTTTTCATTTCGAATATGAGGATAGTAAAAATAAACAGAAATAATCTACAAAATATTTTTCCTATGGCCGCGGAATTTTCGAAAGACTATAACGTTTTTGTTCATTTTCTCTATTTTAGGGAAGGCAAGGAAAACTAAGTCCATACAGTCTTGTTTTGTGTTTGACCCGTACTCTATGCAATTCCATGAAATGAATAGCCTGATTTTTTATGTTACAAATAACTTATTTGGTTTAATCTGTTTCTAAAAACGCAATTCTTTAAAAAAAAATGATTTAGATAATAAAATAATAATTCTACGATATTAATTATTTTATTTAATAGCAAAACATGACTGTATAAGCTTCTGTGCCTGTGCCTGCATACTTTTGGTAAAAGATCCGATTCGGTCTGCTCCCTGACCAAATCGGAACGTGTGTAGCGCAGATTTGGTCTGGGAGCAGACCAAATCGGCGGTCGGATCGGAACGTGTATAGATGCTATTTCAGATTTTGACATGACCCCTCCTATTCCTTTTTACCACACTTTTATTAGCTTCACTTGTAACTAAGTCACAATGTAAGAAAATCTTGGAATTCAATTTTAACCTACTCATAATTGTCGTATTGATTTGAAACTTTGCAAGTCTATATGAATCCGATGACAATACAATAATTTGCTACCATCGAGCTGATCTGATGATGGAGTCAAGAGGTGGGCAATAGAACTCTTCAATGGCTGCTAGGAAACCCCTCGAGTTTAGGCTCATTCGTTTTGTTCTGATGAGACCTATACGCTACACTTAATGGTGAGGGTCTGATGATGGAGCAGGGAGGAAGCCAGTGGCACTTCTTAATTACCACTAGGAAACCTCTCGAGTTTAGGCTCCGTTGTTTCGTTCTGACGAGACCTATTCGCTACACTTGGTGGTGAGGGTCGGATGGTGGAGCAGGGAGGAAGTCAGTCGCACTCCTTAAGACCACTAGGAAACCCCTCGAGTTTGGGCTCATTTGTTTCTTTCTGATGAGACCTATTCGCTACACTAGGTGGTGAGGGTCGGATGATGGAGCAGGGAGGAAGTCAGTCGCACTCCTTAAGACCACTAGGAAACCCCTCGAGTTTGGGCTCATTTGTTTCGTTCTGATGAGACCTATTCGCTACACTTAATGGTGAGTGTCTGATGATGGAGTAGGGAAGAAGTCAGTGGCACTCCTTAATTACCACAAGGAAACCCCTCGAGTTTGGGCTCATTTGTTACGTTCTGATGAGACTTATTCGCTTCACTTGGTGGTGAGGGTCTGATAATGGAGCAGGGAGGAAGTAAGGGTTCGGCTCGCGCATCTGGTAACTAATAGACTCCACTTGAACTTGTAAAACTAAATACATACAATCACGCCTTTGAGTTATAATGTTTACGGGGTGGGCAGACACATGAATGGACTGTGAAATCGATTACCAACCATCCCCATCCATAGCTTGCCATTTGTTAAACTAAAAAGTAAAAAATAAATATGTAGTTTAAAAAACTATAAAAACACACTTTTATAGGAACAGACTATAAGTACAAAATAACCGCCTATTCAGTAACTGAAATTAAAAAGCGTGGTGCGCCCTTTGCAAAGCATGCATTCAAGTACTTAATATTGACAACGCGCACCACGCTTTTTAATTTCAGTTACTGAATAGGCGGTTATTTTGTACTTTTAGTCTGTTCCTATAAAAGTGTGTTTTTATAGTTTTTTAAACTACATATTTTATCAATCAATTTTCTTTTTTACCAAAGTGTGGTAAAAACTAATAGCTTCACTTGTAACTAAGTCACAATGTAAGAAAATCTTGGAATTCAATTTTAACCTACTTCTAATTGTCGTATTGATTCGAAACTTTGCAAGTCTATATGAATCCGATGACAATACAATAATTTGCTACCATCGAGCTGATCTGATGATGGAGTCAAGAGGTGGGCAATAGAACTCTTCAATGGCTGCTAGGAAACCTCTCGAGTTTAGGCTCATTTGTTTAGTTCTGATGAGACCTATTCGCTACACTTAATGGTGAGGGTCTGATGATGGAGCAGGGAGGAAGCCAGTGGCACTTCTTAATGACCGCTAGGAAACCCCTCGAGTTTAGGCTCCGTTGTTTCGTTCTGACGAGACTTATGAGCTGCACTTGGTGGTGAGGGTCTGATGATGGAGCAGGGAGGAAGCCAGTGGCACTCCTTAACGACCAATAGGAAACACCTCGAGTTCTGGCTCATTTGTTTCGTTCTGATGAGACCTATTCGCTACACTTGGTGGTGAGGGTCTGATGATGGAGCAGGAAAGAAGCCAGTGACACTTCTTAATGACCAATAGGAAACACCTCGAGTTTGTGCTCATTTGTTTCGTTTTGATAAGACCTATTCGTTACACTTGGTGGTGAGGGTCTGATGATGGAGCTGGGAGGACCCAGTGAAACTCCTTAATGACGTCAAGAAAACTCCTCGAGTTCTGGCTCATTTGTTTCGTTCTGATGAGACCTATTCGCTACACTTGGTGGTGAGGGTCTGATGATGGAGCAGGAAAGAAGCCAGTGACACTCCTTAATGACCACTAGGAAACCCCTCGAGATGGGCTCATTTGTTTCGTTCTGATGAGACCTATTTGCTTCACTTGGTGGTGAGGGTCGGATGATGGAGCAGGGAGGAAGCCAGTGGCACTCTTTAATGACCACTAGGAAACCCCTTGAGTTTGGGCTGATTTGTTTCGTTCTGATGATACCTATTCGCTACACTTGGTGGTGAGGGTCTGATGATGGAGCAGGGAGGAAGTAAGGGTTCGGCTCACGCATCTGGTAACTAATAGACTCCACTTGAATTTGTAAAACTAAATACATACAATCACGCCTTTGAATTATGATGTTTACGGGGTGGGCAGACACATGAATGGACTATGAAATCCATTACCATCCATCCATGGCTTGCCATTTATTAAACTAAAAAGTTCAAAATAAATATGTAGTTTAAAAAACTAAAACAACACACTTTTATAGGAACAGACTAAAAAGTACAAAATAACCGTCTATTCAGTAACTGAAATTAAAAAGCGTGGTGCGCCCTTTGCAAAGCATGCATTTCAAGTAGGTAGGTACTTAATATTGACAACGCGCACCACGCTTTTTAATTTCAGTTACTGAATAGACGGTTATTTTGTACTTTTTAGTCTGTTCCTATAAAAGTGTGTTGTTTTAGTTTTTTAAACTACTTAATTATTTAAATTTCATATCGGCCCTAGGGCCGCCACATACCACTTTCAACCCGCATTTTAGGCACGTTTGCAGTTACTTTCAGAATATGAGACATGAAAATGTTTTTGGATCCTACTTATTGTAGTACTAGCTGACCCGGCAAACGTTGTTTTGCCATATTAATTATAGTGGACCCGGTAAACTTCGTATCGCCAACATCTATTATAGATAGACAGATGAAAATAAATTATCGCGAAGAAGTTTTATACACTGCCTGCAACAAATGTCACTTATTAAAAAGTAGGTAATCCAAAGCGGCTAAAACGTCACTGATTACAATACTCTTTGACATACCTCTTTGGAAGCGGCTATGGAAGAAATGACAGTTTTGTATAGTACGACAGTTTATCGATTTTCTATACAAAATAAAATAATCATTTTTATTTTATAATTTTCCGGAATAAAAAGTAGCCTATATTACTCTCCAGCTCCCAAACTATCCCCATACCAAAAATCGAGTCGATCCGTTGCTCCGTTTTGACGTGAAAGACGGACAAACAAACAAACAAACAAACAAACACACTTTCACATTTATAATATTAGTATGGATTAGTATGGATAGTATGAAAGTATGGATTACGTATGTTAGTAGATTGTAGTAACTAATACGTATGTACTTACCTACGTATACAGAAAGTAATTGAGACAAGGTTTTCGTGAATTTAGTAAAAAGCGATTTTCACGCGTTCACGTTTAGTCAAAAATTACTGAGAACCTTTTTCGAATCAGTATACTTTACCTCTCGAGGAGCCCGTGGCGTAGTGGTAAGCGCTCGCGGCCTGCGATCGTTGAGGTTAAGCAACTTTCGTAATGGTCGGTCACGGGATGGTTGGGTAAAAACTTTTCATCTCGAGCTCCTCCGTGCTTCGGAAGGTACGTTAAGCCGTTGGTCCCAGCTGCGTCTGCAGCCGTTAATACCCACCAATCCCCAAAGGAAGGCCTATGCTGTCACCCAGCAGTGGAGACTTATAACGGCTGAAGAAGATGATGATGATTATTTTACACTACACAACACACGTCATGTCAAAGGACATTTTTCATTTTCGGCTAGGACTTTGTACACTATTCGTACTAATAGTAAAAAATATAGTAAAGTCAAATAAAATATTTAAATTTTCATTCTCTCTGGATAAGTGGTACAAAAATAAACTTTAAAATAAAAATTCTTTGCCATCCATGGTCACACTGGCAACCATATTTAAATCACGTTCGGAAACATTGATGTTTCTGTACGAAAAAACGATGACATTGACGACTGATAATAATCTGTCAATGTTAACCTTTTTTTTAATGTGAGTGTGACGTTTTACCGCCATATTGAATCGGGGTTGCGTAAAATTAAGACTAGATAATGCTTTTGTACCATCAAACGCGTTAGCTTATAGCGATATAATTAGTTTTCAGTTATTCTATTTATCTTTTGCTTGCCTATGGTATAGTGTACAAAGTCCTAGCCGAGGCTCCATACAAAACTGAAAAATATCCTTTCAGCGATATGGGTTAAATTTTAGGGTAACATAAACATAGTTGATCGGATTACATAGTATACTTACAAATTGTCCTAAAGGCCAGTGTATGAGGTACAGGTCGACGTACGTCAAGTTGAGTGCCTGAAGAGACTCTCTGAGGGCTGGCACCACCTGGTCTCTGGCATGACGGTCATTGAACAGCTGGAAAAAGTGTTGTTTTTTCATTAGATCCATCACTTTGAATCGAATTCGAATCATCGAAGACATAGATTCATTCAAGTGAAAGAACTGACTGTACCTCAAGTTTTCCTTTCTCAAGATATCCTAGCGGGAGTACCACAAGGCTCGGTGCTTGGAAAATAAGCTTGTTCTTTGTATAATAAAATCGTGACGGAAAGTATATACAAAGAACACCTTGTCATGAGAATGACCGAAATATGTTTGTGTCACTTTGATAAGATATCTATCACCAGAAAAACTTGGTCCTTCCTACCTTAGTAGTGACGAATAAGTCCTCCCTTCTGAAACCATCCGCCATTTTGTTGGCGATGGCCCTCCCAACCTGCTCTTCCACCTTGTAAGCGTATGCCGTGTCTATGTGCCTGTAGCCAAGGTCTATAGCCAGTTCTACCGCTGTTTGGACCTCATCGCCGGTGGGTAAAACGCGACCCTGATGGTAATGAAGAAATAAAAAGAATATATTTTAATATCATACGTTGCGTTTATATAAAGATTCATCATAAATTAAACGGGCTCAAAGGACGTTCCGTGGGCACGTAGGTAGTGGACCGACGCGACGAGACGCGGCGACGATCTTATTCACAAACCTTCGGACAAGACAAGCACAGAATACGAATCCGATACCGTTTCCGACGGTTCGTGAATCAGGGGGCTGGTCAAGGTCGCGGGAAGCCGCTGGATGCGGGCAGCGCAGGACCGATCGCCGTGGAGGTCCTTGGGGGAGGCCTATGCGCAGCAGTGGGCGTCATGGCTGATGATGATGGTGATCAATTTCCTAAATATTTCACAAATATCATGAAAAAATGCATGAAAATTTCCATCCTGTATGTGCCATATGCGCCGGGCCGCCCGCCTTGATTTCACTCTCTAAAAAAATTTACGGTTGTCTGGTAGAAAATGCCTTATATCATTAAGTCCGCCATTTTTTTTGCAGTAGACTAGACATTATAATTATAAATAAACTAGCGGCCGCCCGCGGTTTCACCCGCGTGGTTCCCGTTCCCGTGGGAATATCGGGATAAAAAGTACATATAAACCTTCCTCTTGAATCACTCTATCTATTAAAAAAAAACGCATCAAAATCCGTTGCGTAGTTTCAAAGATTTAAGCATACAAAGGGACATAGGGACAGAGAAAGCGACTTTGTTTTATACTATGTAGTGATGATACAATCACGCATACCGCTCCCAGACATTTATTATAGATGCGGTAAAATAAAAAAGCTTAATGCTTATTTTGTTGTAAGTATCTAAGTGGTGAAAGGTCGTGGGTTCGAGTCCCATCGGAGCCTGCAAACCTATTTCATTTTCAATTAATAAACTTGCATTGTGTATGCAAAAAAGTCTATGATTTATGTGCTTCCTGCTTACCCGAGTGTTGTTTCCGAGCCAAGTCCCAAGTGCCAAGCTTGGAATATGTCTGCCATCGTTGAGTACCAACTTTGGTATAATCACTTCACTTCGCTGGGGGCAGAAATACAATACACATATGAACGTACTAGCTTTCCGCCCGCGGCTTCGCCCGCGTCATAGTAACCCGCGTGTACTACACGACGGCATAGTAAACGACGGCGACGTTATCCCGCGTGTATATGTGATATTTTCCCAGTATAAAAAGTAGCCTATGTTCCTCTCCAGGCTACAAAGTATCTGTGCTGTGTCCCAAATTTCAGCCAAATCCGTTCAGCCGTTTTGGCGTGATTGAGTAAAAAACATCCATAAGGCGATACTCGGAAAAATTATGCTAAAGCGAGATAGCAATGAGAAAACGACGCGCGCGGAAGCGAGACCGATTTTGCCGATTACGCAAAAAAACACAAAATCACTTCGTATTCAAAAACTATAGTGATTTTTAAAAAATGCTTCTATACGATCCTAAATATTATTGGTGTCCAATAATTAAACCAATTTTCAATAGTTTAAGTATCCCCATTTAAGAATAATATTGATATTTCTTATTTTTTAGAGGTATTTTCGAAAATAAAAAGTGTCGAGCCAAAATCATAAAATCGTGTTTCTGAAACTATACGATTCTAGATAAAGGTATGAAGAAATATATATCTTATTACCAGATTTATAACAACTCTAACCGTCCTATAGTTTTATATGAAAGAGTCCATACTTTTTCCGAGTAGCGCCATAAGTACATCTAAACTTTCAAATTTATAATATTAGTTAGTAGGATAGGATAATATTATCTATCTATATAGATTAATCTATATTATAATATAAACTATAGATTAATTAATTCGCAAGATGAAAACAAAGAAATGCTTTTTCAATACCAATTAAACAAAAGCATAATATCAAATAATTCGTAATTAAACAGTTTAGATTAACAAAACATTTAATTTATAGAAACTGATGTGATGGTAAACAAAAGAAAACATCTAAACTAAATAATGAAAAAAAAAAATGTACTTACGCCAATATTCGCTATCGTTATAAAAACACAAAACTTTACGATAATATGCCACTTAATTAAACTAATTGATATGCTCATTTCGATAAACTTGACCTGTTCCTGTTCTGACGACCAAACAGAATGGCAGACAAAACTGTTATAATTGTGGATAAGAAAGAGAAATAGCTAGAAAACCGTACGAGCACAGAATAAATAATAGTACCTACACGTAGTACAGAAGCTTCACTCCGCTAAACCATTTAAATAAATAGCAACTCTAACTACAACGCAATAAAGTGGAATTCAGCTTGTACGGCGCTAATTACGAACGGCCAGAAGTTGCATCTCTTTCTATCGCATATATTCTAGCTCTTTTGCGGAACTAATTTCTATGGACTTTCGAGAAAGAGATCTAATTAAATAAATAAATAAATAATAAATAAATAAATATTTTCTTACAATCACACCAATTATCTAAGCTCGTAGTTAATTTCGTAAGAAACTGTGTCTACGTGAACTTGATAACGGATAAATATATACTTATATACTTTTTGTTTGTAAATACATACTTAATATACATTGGAAAACACCCAGACCAAGACAAATAGACATGTTCATGCACACAAATATTTGTCTTGTTCGGGAATCGAACCCGAGACCTCTGGCGCAGAAGGCAGGTAGTTTACCCCTGCGCCAAATCGGTCGTCGTCGTCAATTTTTTTGAGTCACATGATGAAATTAACGCTGGCTATATGCAGCGCGTAAGAAGTATTGGATAAATTCAACGTTTCTCGTAACGACTCCGTAGCTCAGTGGTTAGAGTAGTCGCCCGGACAGCGAAAGGTCGTGGATTCGAGTCCCATCGGAGCTGGTTGTGAAACGGGTCGTTTTTTTTTCTAAATACTTCAATTCTACTCTGTCCTTTAATTTTTTTTCTTGTGAATGAAAAAAAGTTAAAATTTAAATAGCTTTCAGACAGATTATTAACAAAATGGGTCATGTCATGAATCATGATTCAAATAAGAATCAAATGTAGCTATAGCTAATATCTGACTGCATTTCTAGTTACCGCATATACCTCTGTGGTCTAGCTAGTGGTACCGGCTTCAATTCCCCGTGGGCGTCAGGATTCCGTCCGGGGGGTCCGTCCGGGGGGGGGTCCGTCCGGGGTGGGGGGGGGGGGGGGGGATAGTTTAGATGTTTGTTGCTCAATCATGCCAAAACGGCTGAACGGATTTGGCTGAAATTTGGGACACAGATAGTTTGTAGCCTCGAGTGGAACATAGGCTTCTTTTTATTCCGGAAAAATATCACATTCCCGCGGGATAACGTCGTGAAGTTCACGCCCATCCCGCGGATTAATGGATTTCGGGGGTCCAGAGTTCCAGACCCCCTGGACCCCCCCCTGGGTACGTCCTTGGTACTTTGGTATTGTATTCAGTTGGGTTGGTGGTATAGGGCTTGTTCTAAGTCCGCCTGGCTAGCTAGCTACCACCATCTTATCTAAGTCTGACGCCATAACAACAAGGTTTACAGCATTGTTGTGTTCCGGCAGTTAGAGAATAGATAGTCACTTCCTCAGTTGTTGAGGATTCCTCCGGGAGTAGTGCGTTTTCGGCCTTTTTTTTAGTTTTTTTTTTTCACTTTTCCGCATTTAGACTCATATTTGGTCCGTTATGCGTGAACATGGCTAGTCGAGCCATCCTAGCTCCTTCCAGAAGCGCAGAAGCCTCCTGGGGCGTTCACAGGCTTCTAGGAGCGACCTCACCTCTGTGAGGATTTCTGTTCGTTGTGCGGCCAAACCTACGCACTCCAGGATCACGTGGGCGGCTGTTTCCTCAGCGTTCAGGCAACCTCTACATAGAGGACTGTCTGTCGCATTTAGGGTTACCATACGTCCGGATTAGTCCGGACATGTCCGGATTTATAGACGTTTGTCCGGACTTTGTCCGGCTTTTTAATTTGTCCGGATTTTTTTGCATTAGATGGAATATGAGTAAAATCATATCGAAACAAATCAGTCTTCCATCTTTATTAAATCCTCGCTCATGTAGCAAAACGCTCATCTAAAAATAGCCCCGAGCGAGTATATCACTGTACTTTATCACTGTTACTAAGTGGGTGGGTAAGTACCTAATGTTTGCATTTTGTGACTAAAATGTCCGGACTTTTTTTCAACTGTCCGGCTTTTTGTCAGGACTTTTCAAATTACTAAATGGTAACCCTAGTCGCATTCATAATAAATATGCATTCATCTTCAGCCTTATCATCACTTAACATCAGGTGTGTGTGATGAAGGCTGAGCGCTACCCCGTCGAAAATAAAAAAGTAGGAAAATAGGAGCTGGTAATGATATCGAATGTCGACTGTAGATTCTCTGTATCAAGGAACATGAACATATTGAACATACGTACAGAGGTAAGTAAGTACTTATTTTTTTATCCTATTATGTTTTTTCTGTTGCAGAATAATGAACAAAGGTTATTGTTTTATGTGCACTTGCAAAAAGTAACCTAGGTTAGTTATAGTTAGCATTATGTTTACACATCACTACATAGTATAAAACAAAGTCGCTTTCTCTGTCCCTATGTCCCTTTGTATGCTTAAATCTTTGAAACTACGCAACGGATTTTGATGCGTTTTTTTAAATAGATAGAGTGATTCAAGAGGAAGGTTTATATGTACTTTTTATCCCGATATTCCCACGGGAACGGGAACCACGCGGGTGAAACCGCGGGCGGCCGCTAGTAGTAGTATAATAGTAGGTACGTGGTTCTAATAAAATTGTATGAATAGCTATTTCATACGCAAACGTATAACTATTCAGTTTTAGCTTTAAGTTTGATGTTATACACTTACTACTTAGATTAGATTATCATCGATCATCATCAATAATGATGAATGGGAGGATATGTTGAGGTCAAATGAATGGCTGGATGGAAACCTGTTCTCAGTAACCAATGTTGATGCTAGCAAGGGTGATTATGCAAAAGAGTTGTTTCTGTCAAAGATCATACTTATGCAGTGAGTTGACTTTAAATATATTATGCAATGCAAATCGCGCGCAACACGAGAGGAATAAAGTTACATAGGTGTTGCTTGCGGGTAGTTTGAACTTTTTATACAACTGATACAGACCTACGCGAATTGGACACACAAACGTTAATTGATTGTAAACTGTCAACAGTTAGGGAACCAACATCTCAACTTGTATGCAACTAAAACTTGCATACAATCCTGCGTTCATTTTGTTGATTATAATCGAATATCCAACCGATCGTTGTGGAGATCCTTGGAGGAGGCCCTTGCCCAGCAGTGGGCGTCATTCGGCTGACATGATGATCCAAGATAATTATATGTAATTTCACTTTTTTCCACTCAAATTCTAATATTTCTTGTTGCAAATAACTTTACTACATTTATTTTAGCATAACATTTTTTTTTTTATTAGACATTAAAAACAGAGTTGGTATTAGCACCAGCGCGGCAGCGCCCTCTCTCGTCCTCAATTCCTCAGTTGTGCTCAGTTCAGTAGTAAGTAAATAGCATTGCTTCTGTGTACTTTTTAGTCTTTGCCAGTATGACCGTGGTCTTGTAATAATAAGACTGTAAAGCTCAAACATTCGACCGGTCTCCACACACGATGGACGCGCGTCTAGGCTGGCTTATCTTATCATTTGTGGCGGTAAGTTATTTGTATTTATTTTTGGACCTCATTACCCCAGGCACCTTTTGTTACTGCCGGGCCCCTTATCCACAAACGCAGTTCCATCTGGGTCGACACATTATGCGCCCGAAGGATCAACAATAACACCTAGTTCTCTAAAAGCTAAGAAGTATTCTAGACTTCGCGGAAGCCTCCCGGCTAAAAGTTTAGTTTAAACAGGTGGCTTGACAATAGGTAGATCTTTGAGGTCGCAGCTCATAAGTCGCAGTGACGACATCTCCTACGGGAGATGCATAGCCTAGATTTTCATAGCCATTCAACATAATAATAATAGAGCTATATGTTATATTATAATCGGCAATAAATTTTAGTTTGTTTAACAAATTATGTACCTTGTGCCAAGTACCAAGTGACTACCAAGCTATGTATGTAACCATGCAGGTACTATAGTACACCTACCAAGTACCTACCTACTTCGGCGACTTTGTTCTCGTGTAAAAACTAGTTTGATCGTCCGCTTTTTTGTTTGTTCTGTGTTTGTTACCGGTACCACAGGGTAAAAAAACTACATGTGCCGATATTGTACGCGAGTGATGCAACCATGAAGCTCGACTTAATACTGAGGTAAGTGGAGAGTGCAGTACTAACACTTTTTTGTGACCAAAAATTACACAGTGGCTGTCTTCCGTCTCACCTACACTTTAAAAAAATACGTATGGTCATATGAGACAACTGACAGCCACTACATACATAAATGTCAAATTTGCTGGGTACACTTTTTTATTCAGGGTGAGAACTCCAGTTACCTCAGTATTAAGTCGACTTCAGTATTAAGTCGAGCTTCATGGATGCAACGATGCAACGTGACTAGGGCATCGAAACTCGGTTCAATTTTGAAAACCCGGGTTTTCGGGTCTAAGAGTAATCAAAACCCGGGTAGACCGGGTTTTTCGAGCTTTTCGGTCTTTTTGTTATAATTTTATTAACTACAAGAAACTGTGTTATTATATCAATTTTTACAATGAGTACAAGATGTTAAGAACGTGGAAGGATTAAAATAGATGAAAAATAGTACTCTCCAAATTACAAAAACAGTTTCGGGACTGGTTGCAGACAATTTTTTATTTTTTTTATATATGTACAGGGTATGCAGTATGCATGCATTTGACCACCATCCAGCATAGCAGACAGTATGCAGTCTAGGATGTTGTATGCTTACCCAGGAGGTGCCCATTCACTCTTGCTTTGAAAAGGCCAAGGTTATAATGGCCAGACACGCATCCGGCTCGACCCCTGTTGGCCCAGAGCCGATCGCGCCTATCCCGACAAGCTGGTTTGCAAAGAATTACACCAACTGAACTGGAGTTCGTGCAGACAGGCGAAACTCGCACAACCGCGCGTGGACGCGCGTCTATCCAGGGCCCTGATACAACTGTGCAGACCGCAACTTCGCCTGGTAACAGGTGCTATTACTGGTCATGGACAATTTAATAGACATCTTATTAATTTAGATGTCACCGACAGTCCCCTATGCAGAGGGTGCATGGAGGAAGAAGAAACAGCTGCCCACGTACTGCTGGAATGCAGGGGGGTAACCCCTACCAGGCGAGGTACCTCCTCGCCGGGCAGCGACTAGGAAGCGATCACGAATGTGAAAGCTTTTGGAGCGTTCCTGGCTGGGCTGCGCTGGATGGAGTGATCTGGCCGCGCACCCTCCAGACGCAAAATTGGCGCAATAGACGTCGAGTTGCAGAAACCACCCGTATTGATAAGAAGAAGAAGAATGATCGGGGAACGCATTCGCAGGTAGCGCATTCCAATCTTTAGCAGCTCGCATTAAAAAGTACTGGCGAAGCGCTTAGTACGGACACGTGGTATGTCTACGATGTGTGGATGGTAAGCTGACCTGCATCTGGTAACCACATGGTGGAAAGGGGCTGGAGGAACAAGATTGTGCAGTTCCTGTGCGCACTCTCAAAAGTGAATCCGGTAAAACACCGACAAACCAGCAACAGCAACTCTACGGCGATGACTGAGACTTTGAAGTTTAGCTTTTTCTAAAGTTGTGTCTCCAATAAACTTCTTTGCGCGGTTTTCAAACGCATCTAAAACTGCCAGTTGGTACTTCAAAAATCTTATTAAAAATTGTTTATTTGCTTGAAAACACGGGTAATGCAATAAGATACATGTGAAACTACTACTAAAACTTTAGCGGAGCCATCTCAAAGGTGACAGCAGTACTCCATGCACGGATGAATTTGTACTTTGTAAACAACTTTGAGAGGACGCCCAGTCTTTTTGGCAGCAGTTTTACCAATTGAGTCGATTTACTCACCGAAGTTCAGCTCCGATTATAGAGTAACGCAAGTTGCAGGTTCTCGGTTACTGGTAAGGATACGCCCAGGAAAGTCGGAGCTAGTTGAAAGGGACTCCGTTTATCTGAGAAAAGACACACCTGCGTGGCGAGGCGTTGAAACTGACAAGGTTGGCATTTCCCCAATCGGAAGTGCCTGAAGTGCCAGGTTCGTTTGCTCAACTTGTGACTCTCGACAAGACTGAACTTCATCACTAGTAGCTCTTGCATCTGAAAGATATCTGCTAGACACACTGGTGTCATCGTCATAACCAAATGTACCAGGCACCAACAAGTCGTTAATGTGGAGAAGAAATAGTGTTGCAGATAATACCGAAACTTGGGGAACTCCAGCGTTGATGTTCTTCAAGTTCGATGTCTGACCATCCACAACGACTCGAATTGAACGGTTCAAGGAAGTCGGTGATCCAGAAGCAGAGGCCGTCAGAGATTCCATATGAGGGAAGCTTGCCAATTCGGCTATCATGCCAGACCCTATCAAATGCTTTGAAAATATCAAGCGAGACAGCAAGTGCTTCGCCATGTCTATCGAACGCTTGATTCCAAAGGTGGGTGGCGTACACGAGAAGATCTCCAGTCGACCGTCCGCGGCAAAAACCATACTGGAAGTCACTAGGGAGCTCGTTAGTTTAAAGTTACGCCAATAGATGTTTATTCAGTACATGCTCCGTAGTCTTGCAGAGTATGAAGGTGACTGAAATCAGCCTGTTGTTAGAGGGGTTGGCATGGCTATATTTTTTAGGTATGGGCTGCACATTGGCACGCTTCCACGACTGAGGAACAAGACAAGTCCTGTCTCAAGTGAGAGGCGGCTCAAGATAGGAGACAACTAGGGTGCACAGTTACGCAGGACTATTGCCAGGATTCCATTAGGACCACTAACCTTATTTCCTAGACCACGGAGAGCTTTGAGAACCTCTTTGTGGCGAATTCACATTTGCCATGGAAGAGCTAGCACGAGGTATCATCGGTGGAGTTTGGTGTGTAACAACTAGACGTGAATTCTCTGCAAAAGAGACGCTAACAGACCGAAAATATGCTATATTTTCGGGGTCGTCTTCATGAGCAATATATGACAAACTAGTCGAAAAGATCGGAGAACTAGTTCTTATTCGATGTGGTTCCATGGGGTGAAATGTGGAGTCCACATTTTAGCGTCTCCATGTCCTAAGATGGACGCACCGCGCGCGTTCCATTTAACTTGCTTTGCTTGTTTTCTTGTACGAACGCAGCAACAAAGCATCTTTTATTGTAATAATTTATCAAAGTGTGTTTTTATTCCATTTATTATTGCATTCGAAGTGGCTTGTACTTAATAAATAACAAAAAGAAAAGTATTAAAAATATTTGATTGAATCGGGCGTCACTTAGCGGAAGTCCCTAAGCATTGTGAAAAACGAACTATATGTAGCTTACTTCCGCAAAAAAAACACAATATGCAAGATGCACCGCCCGCCCGCAAAAAATTGCACATGCACACAACTAAAATACCAGTGCACAATACCTGCAATTAGCAAGACAGCAATACACCTTGCACCTTCACCGATTAGACTACTCTACATGTTCGGTGCCTGAGCTTATTGGCATGTTAAATGATAACTATTGTTTAGGAAGACTATGGATTTATTAAATGTTTGCAAAAGTTCTTAAATGTTAAAATGATAGTGAATGTTGATGAGTGCATCCGATTGCATGAACGGTTAAAAGTACACTGATTTATGGATTTACGTAATTAATATAATTACAATGACCGGGCGGCCAATGACCTAGTTTAGGTCACGTGGCGACGTCTGGTGACAAAAAGTATGCTAAAACCTAAGTGTTTGGTATTGTACCGAACACTACACGTGTTTCGCCCCAACCCGGGGCATCCTCAGGAGATAGTTCGTGCAAAAAACAACACCAAATTTTGGTGTTGGTTTGTTGGTTGTTTTTTTGCGGAAGTAAGCTACATTTCAGCTTTATTTCGTTTTTCACAAAGTATTAAAAATACCCGAAAAACCCGAAAAAACCCGGGTCTTAAAAATCAAACCCGGGTTTTTTGTATTCCTTAAAACCCGGGTAAACCCGGGTTTTTCCGGACCGGGTAAACCCGGGTTCGATGCCCTAAACGTGACAACCGGCAGTCTCGAACTTGTAGTTGCGGAATACGAAATTTAAACTGTATTAATTACACTGTAAAAGCGGAAATACACAGTTTATTTATACACGCCTTTCAATTTGGATGAAGCAACTAAATACGGTATTTTACTGATTTTTTTTATTTCTTTAAAATGTTTTTCGAAATATTAGCTACACAAAACAAGTTTTTATTTTGAATTATCTTGAATATTTTCAAAGATATAGGACTTCAAACTTTATAGTTAGACAAGGACAGGATGCTATCTTAGTGACGTCAGTGGGTTAGTAGCGTCATAGTCACGCCATAGAAGATTTCGTTTTAGAAAGAGACAGCTATAGTCAAAATCAAACAGACTATAATTCTTTTATTATAAAACAGATTCAAATTATTTTTTCACATTTGGTATTCTTAATTGCAATATTTTTTAACGTCATCATTAAATATCTACATTTCAACAACAGTAAAATACCCTATTGAACAATGTAAACGTAAAAGTGAATCATTCAATGTCAATGTGCGCCTGTATTTCGGCACCTTTCGACCAAAGTGAATCAATTTGGTTGAACCGTGTAATATTAGCATTACAGCATTTTTCGAGTGGTTGGCTGAGGCACACATGTGTGCCTAATCCGAGTTAGCGCGATATAATGTTAAGCCTGATCCGAGCGTACAGGTTAAGGGGTGTTTTGAACGATAGAATACCAGAAAAGTAGTAGAATGTAAGTCTTCGAAACGCTTCCACAAATAAAGTGCAAGTAAAGAGATTGTGTCTGTTTTTATCGCAAACCTATGAAATCTGGTTTTCATAACGAACGAGACTATTTAGTTTGTTATGCTTGACTGTACCCAGAGGGCTGTCCTACACTTAACCTATTTAGGTCCCTAATTAAGCATACATTGCTTGTTTTGATTGCATCACTTGCTAAAAATGAGCTCAAAGAAAGCAATGTATGCTGAATTAGTATCCTAACTAGTAATAAGTGTACTAAGCCACAGATAATATAATACTATACTAGTACTAAGCTCATTAATCACGTGAGTCCGAAAGGGGGGAAAAATCACCAAGTATCACAATCATATAGTACAAAGCCTCACCTCACCACGTATCACCAGGGGGCAGCCCCCCCTCCCTATGAACATAGATATAGTATACTATCTATAGATTCATGGTGTGCCTATTGTAAAGGAAGGTTGTAACAAAATCAAAAATATAGTTTTTATCTTAACGGCTACCGGCTACAGAATACCAATGTCTTTTTTTATACCATATAAGTAACCGTTTTTATTCTGTGTGTGCTTTTGTAGTTTTTTTATGACAATCAATGCCATGCGGATAGGTTACTCTTTGTCATTTGTCATTGTTTGTCATTAAAAATAACCTAAATTGGTACAATTACTTAAATAAACAAAATAAAAACAAATACCTACCTACACGGAAATAAGAACAACACAAATAACAAATGGTGAATTGGTAGTAGTTATGTGAGACACTAGTTTTATTCATTTATTTTTATGAGAAGTAGGTGGTATCATAGATTAATAACTCTGCGCTTCGCTTAGTGGTATCCTATTCTTGAGAATCCGCAAGTTTCGTGTATAGGGTGAATTACAAAAACAATGGACGGTAAAAGGATTATTCGCCCCAATCCGGACTGGGAGGACGATTTGGAGAAGACGGTGGTGGTTGGGCCAAACGATCTGGCCCGCGTGGAATCCTATTCGCGATCCGTTCTGAAACCAAAGAAGTTAAAGGATTGCCATTGTAAGGTATGATAACAAAATACTAGTGTTCACTAAGTCAGGGGGGGCTCACTCCGCAATTCAATCGACTACGCGCTGTCTACCGCGAGGTAGAGAATAGGCGGGTGTCACGCGCGCTCACCGCTCAGTTGTGCATGCGACGCCACGCGAGAAAGAAGTTACTTCTTTTACTTTCGCCACACTTTCGCGCCAAAACACACGTGTTACCTTATGGTTTTACCCATAGCAAAATCCGTAATATTAAATATTATTGTGCGGCCTTCGGTTGTCTTAACAACGACAGAAAGAGACCGCATTTAAAATTTCATCATCTTCCTAAAAAACCTGAAAGGTACCTAAGTTTTTTTGTGTGACTATACTGTCTTATTCTAAGTATCTATAATAAGTACTTAATGATCCGAATATTTGATTTAAGGACCACCGACCCACCTTAGCATAGGTAATTACGACAAAAATAAAAATTGACAAAGTGATTCTCGCTTTTATACCTACATAGCTAGGTTAGGTACCTACGAATAATTATTATTATGGAAAAATAATCAATAGGAAGTAGCTGTAGCACTTTTAAAATAGGTACCTACCTACCAAATTACAAAATATCTACCTACTTTCTTTCTTAGAATAATATAATAACTGTGAATGCTCTAATAACCACTGAGCTACGGAGTCGTTACGGCCTGGCCACGAAAATGCGCGGCGGCCGGCGGCGGCGGCGACACGGCGACGACCGAATTGCGCAATCATTGCGCGCTCGCAACAGACTTCTAATCAAATAAGTCAATGAGACGCACCAACGGATGCGCAATTCACTCGTCGCCGTCGTCGCCGCCGCGCATATTCGTGGCCAGGCCGTTAAAGTATTCGCCCGGACAGTGAAAGGTCGTGGGTTCGAGTCCCATCGGAGCTAGTTGTGAGACGGGTCGACTTTTTAGCGACTCCGTAGCTGAGTGGTTAGAGCATTCGCCCGGACAGTGAAAGGTCGTGGGTTCGAGCCCCATCGGAGCTAGTTGTGATGTGAGAAGGGACGACTTTTTCTCATACCTACTTCATTCTCAATTTTTTCAGTAATAAAAATTGAATTGTGAATGCAAAGAAGTAAAAATAAAAAATCTAAACTGTCTGTATTTAAAAATCATTTGCGCAATTTGTTTCCTTTTACCACTTACCTGTATACTTCGTCGTTACATTGCAGTCGAGTTGACCGGCGACCCTACGTGGCAACCAAGACCACCCAAAACCAATTTGGCTTAAGCGTTTCCGAGTAATAGAAGCGTATTACGTACAGCTACGGTTCAATTTCCCTTGTAATGAACGGTAAATTAGTTAGGCAGGCGTGCGGGTGCAAATTATTTTAGACCTAATTGTCGCGTGGACAAGATTGATAATTTATTGTAGCTGTTTCGGAAGTGAGCCTTCTGCTACAAATATTATTCTGTGACTAAGTAAGTACTTTAAGTGGTAAAAATCAACTTGTAACAAAAATATATATCCTGTTTTTGAGAATCCGTAAGTTTCGTGAATAGGGTGAATTAAAAAAAAAATTGACGATACAAGCATTATTCGCCCCAATCCGGACTGTGAGGACGATTTGGAGAAGACGGCAGCGGTAGTTGGGCCAAACGATCTGGCCCGCGTGGAATCCTATTCGCGATCCGTTCTGAAACCAAAGAAGCTAATGGATTGCCATTGTAAGGTATTATACAAAATACTAGTGATCAATAAGTGGTAAAAATCAACTTGTACCTCTGAAAACGGTGAATTTCTTTAAAAAAAATGGAAGTTAAAAGCATTATTCGCCCCAATCCGGACTGGGAGGACGATCTGGAGAAGACGGTGGTGGTTGGGCCAAACGATCTGGCCCGCGTGGAATCCTACTCGCGATCCGTTCTGAAACCAAAGAAGTTAATGGATTGCCATTGTAACGTTTTATACAAAATACTAGTGTTCACTAAGTAAGTAGTAAAAATCAACTTGTGACAAAAATCTACCTACATGAGAGCTGTTAATTAATATTAAATGTTGAATGACCCAAGGACAAGGGCCAGAGAATTGTATAGTAAATATGCCTTATTTCTATAACAAATTTATAACAAATATATTTCTAAAAGAAATAAGGCAACATTTCAGTTTGGCCCCATTCGGCCGGGCGGGCGTCGAATAGTGTTACCTATCTACACGTCTATACTCTATTTTTATCACTACCTACATAGTATAAAACAAAGTCGCTTTCTCTGTCCCTATGTCCCTTTGTATGCTTAAATCTTTGAAACTACGCAACGGATTTTGATGCGTTTTTTTTAATAGATAGAGTGTTTCAAGAGGAAGGTTTATATGTACTTTTTATCCCGATATTCCCACGGGAACGGGAACCACGCGGGTGAAACCGCGGGCGGCCGCTAGTTACTAATAAACTATATTCACAGTTTCATAGGTAGGTAAACAAACATTCGTCGAGCGGACTACACAATAAAACGAAAACATTTTTATAAACATGCACTGCACAGCCTACTAACTAACTAGGTATATCAACATTATGAGAGACCCTAATGGTATATTTTTACATATCATGCAACGATGTTTGGAAATCTTCGAGTTCGCCCTAGGACCGTAGGTGACGAGATAACCGTAGGTCACTGTACTATGTCACTACACTACTGATTGAACAGTTGACCGCGATTAGGTCACGCTTCGCATTATTGCTTTTACTATAGGCCCAACTCTGTTACTCAACAAAAAAAACTGCTGTTTCATACGAATTGTCAATACTCGACCATTATGATTATGTATGGAACAGCTGATTTTTTTTGTTGCAGAGTTGGCCCCATAGTAAAAGTTGTTCATACTCATGAGCACAATCACCATTGTAGATATATGTCGCAGGCGGATGGTTGAATCCGCCGGATGGTTAAGTACGGCAGCATGTACCTACCCCTCGGAAGTCCTGTAGAACACGTGATAGGTTAGAAATCTTAAATTTCGTGGTTATTTTTTTTGTGACTCCGTCAACTTATGGGAAGATAAAATATCTTTCGGAAAAAAGGATCGGCCTAGGCGTTTAATTGAATGGCGGATTCAACCATTTGGCTGCGACAGATTTATAGGTAGCTATAATGGCGTTTTGAATACAGAGTTCTTTTTAATTTCCAGGCTTCCCACAGCACGGGCGTCGCACCAAAACTCAAGTTGAACGATGGCAGGGAGATACCAGCCCTAGGTCTCGGCACCTGGCTTGGATTCACCAGAGATGTAAGCAAAAAGTACAGACGGAAGCAATATTATGTAACCGATATAGAACTTTGTCACATTGAGGCTTTCCGTAATAATACTATCTGTGCCACAGAAGTCGAACAATACATATTATTTAGTTTGACATTAGTCGTTTGTTGTGTACAAATTATTGCTGGTTTTACAAGCTTTTTATTAACTTGCCAGGAAAAATCTTGCAAGCTTAATTTGACCCACTTCCCAGTGTGCGATGGAGCTGAAATTTTGTATACCTACAGGTTTGGTTCAGATGACAATACAATATTAAAGTGCAGTCAGCAAAAAAGCTTGTCATAAAAAAGAAATTTTTACTAATAACTTATGTTAACTTTGTATGACATAAAGACAACGAGGATGGCAAAATGTCTAGCAACCTGTTGCTGGGATACGGCCACTCAATACCACGAAATATGGAGCAATGTCGCTCCACTTCATTGCTTTAGAATCTTTAGATTGATCCATTAAAGTTGCCAGGCAATTATTGCCAAAAAAATTGCCCATCTACGTGTTCCTTTATGGCAGTTTTTTTTAACTAAGTATAAATAAATAAATTTTGGACAATATCACATACATTTTTCTAATACCAAAGTATAGTAGCTTAAGCACTGTATTATGGAACTTGGAAACAACGACGCGTATTACCACAGAATATTGAAAAGTTCAATTTCAATATTTTCCCGACCGGGGATCGAACCCATGACCTCTAGAGATAGCGGCACCATGAAAATCGGTACGTACACCACTCGGCCACGTAGGTCGTCAAAATTGAAATTGCACTATACAATCCTTTGCAAAAGTCACGGAACTTAAAAATGTTTCTTTTCGTAGGGAGGTCGCGTCCCCGTTGAAGGCAATGAGGTGGAAAAAGCCGTGGAGTGGGCCATCGATATTGGCTACAGGCACATCGACACTGCTGCCATCTACAACACCGAGCCGCAGGTTGGTAATCATCAGTGATTCATCATTATCATCGTGGGATAAAAACACTTATGCCATGAAAGTGTTCGACTGAATGGTGACGGACGGTGAGAATCGCGGTGATGAGAATTATCCATTTGAAAAACTTACAAATGTAGTATTATTATACAACGTGTTAATACTTTTAGCGAAACTGAGAAAATTGTTTGTTCAGAATCGAGAGTAGAATTGATTCCACGCATACTTGATGGGGGTTAAATAAAAAAAAAGTTTAAATTTTTTGCCTCTTCTAAAAAGCCGTGGAGTGGGCCATCGATACTGGCTACAGGCACATCGACACTGCTGCCATCTACAACACCGAGCCGCAGGTTGGTAATCATCAGTGATTCATCATTATCATCGTGGGATAAAATCACTTATGCCATGAAAGTGTTCGACTGAATGGTGACGGACGGTGAAAATCGCGGTGATGAGAATTATCCATTTGAAGAACTTACAAAATTAAATGTAGTATTATTATACAACGTGTTAATACTTTTAGCGAAACTGAGAAAATTGTTTGTTCAGAATCGAGAGTAGAATCGATTCCACGCATACTTGATGGGGGTTAAAAAAAATGTTTAAATTTTTTGCCTCTTCTAAAAAGCCGTGGAGTGGGCCATCGATACTGGCTACAGGCACATCGACACTGCTGCCATCTACAACACCGAGCCGCAGGTTGGTAATCATCAGTGATTCATCATTATCGTCGTGGGATAAAACCACGCCATGAAAGTGTTCGACAGAATGGTGACGGACGGTGAGAATCGCGGTGATGACGATTATCCTGAACAACTTACAAAATATCTTGTACTAGCTGACCCGACAAACGTTGTTTTGCCATATTTTATTATACCTACTTTAATATAGAACTTCGTATCACCAATATTAGACAGATGAAAATAAATAATCGCGATAAAGTTTTCTAAGTAGGTACTAGGTACGTGACAGATTTGTCTGCGCGCCTGCACGACTGGAGCATTTTTGGCGCTAGTTACAGTAATTTATTTGTTGTTCTATATGGAAAAGTTTAGTATTCGATTTTGACCGCGCGCAGACGCGGAAGCGGCCATGAAGAAATGAATGTTTTGTATCGTACGACAGTCAAAACTATTTTCCATACAAAATTACCATTTAATTTTATAATTTTCCGGAATAAAAAGGAGCCTATGTTACTCTCCAGCTTCCAAACTATAAATCAAGTCGATCAGTTGCTCCGTTTTGACGTGCAAGATGGACAAACAAACAAACAAACACACATTCACATTCAAATTATTAGTATGGATTATTATATATTTTCAGGTCGGGAGGGCTGTGAACAAAAAGATAGCTGAAGGTGTCATAAAGAGGGAAGATGTATTTATCACCACAAAGGTAAGTTGGGGGTTGTATTATAAGGGCGCTTGTGCACTACTTACACTGAATTTTACTGTCCCAGAAAAAAACGGATGCTTGTATTTTAATAATAAATTATAGAATTTATTTATTTTGTGTAGTTTGAAACATTGAAACCACACGAAATAAATATGTAAATTCTTACTATTATAAATGATTTATTATTAAAATACAAGCATCCGTTTTTTTGGGACGGTAACATTCAGTGTAGTGCACAAGCGCCCTAAGTGTCACCAATGGGGAGTCCTACGAAGTCGCTATAGTTTCTAAATCTTATAACGTAATTGCTCATCAAATACTTACAGTTATGGAACACCCACCACGCTGAGGACGCGGTGGTGCCAGCCCTGCAGGAGTCCTTGACGCAGCTGAACCTCACGTACGTCGACCTGTACCTGATCCATTGGCCTATCTCATTGGCTGTGAGTACAGTTTCAACATACCTATGCTCGTAGAAGGAAGTTGGTAGTTTTTAGGGTTCCGTTGAATGGCTAAAAACGGATAGATTCCCTTATAGAATCGTCATGTCTGTCTGTCCGTCCGTCCGTTTAAATAACTTTTTAAATTTATACATAGAAACTACTTATTTTTTTAGTTTTCTGAGATCATAATTTTGTTATAGTGTGCCCCAGGGGTGGGGTACAGTTTAACAGCCGCAGGGGTACAGTATAACAAATATCTTGATCACTTGAGAATACTTTGCTAACCGCGTAATTGAGAGTCAAGTCTGTCTGTCTGACTCTGTCTGTCCGTCCGTCCGTATGTCACAGCCACTTTATTAAAAAATTACTATAACTAATACCACTCCCCAAACAGTTTTAATCTCCCATTTATGACACCTGTGGTGTATATCCAGTGATACACTGGCCAGGTGCAAAATATACACTGGCGCTAAGCGTGTTAAAAGCTACTTAAAGACCTCCACACATCGAATGCGGTGCCGCAGGACGGTGACGGCTGTCGAATTTTGTATACGTGTACAGTCAGCGCGTCAAAATTATCTGAGCGTCAAGAGTTATTCCCATCCGATCCCCTGCAACCGATCCCTTGGTGGATCGGTTTTATTTTTAATTATTTTTTATTCCCATCTGATCCCCTGTGTAGGGGATCAAGAATAATAGTATATTATGATACAAGTGAGCTTAGGTTGCTCATTATACACGAGGCTGTGGGTTGCAGCCCGAGCCGCAGGCGAGGGCGTAAATCAGCCGAGTGTCTAGTGAGTAAGTTGCTCACGAGTTTCATACGCACTTTTTCAACACACTTGCGAGGAAAAACAAACATTTATTGCATAGGTACATATTGTATTAACCTAATATTAAATAAGGGAAAAAGCGCGCAAGTTTTTTTTTTTTTGCACGCGCCAAATGTGAGCTGATTGATTACATACAGCCATACAGCCTACTTCAAAATAATTAAGTATAATAATAGTGATATAATGCAAATGTTTTATAACAAATTATTGTGAATTATAAATAATTTGATAATAATATACTTAATTATGTTTTTGTCTTAATTAGGGACACATTTATTTATTCTAAAAACGTAAATGGATTTTCAGCCGTATAAAACCTCTTTGTTGTTACAAAAAAAGAACTGTATCTATTACCCGCTGAAATTGAAAATGCTCTGTTGACTCGCATATAACTTGCAGTTAGGTACTAACTTAACTTTGTAGGGATACTGTATTACCCGGTTAAATTGAAAAGTCTCTGTTTACTCACATATAATTTGCAGTTAGGTACTTACTTAACTTTGTAGGGATAGATAATTCTATTACGCAACTAGTACTGTAATATTATTATGCACGCGTGGGTTATAGTTCGGTTTATGGCCCTAAGATCGATGTAATAAGGCTCACTTTATGAGCAAGTGTGTTGAAAATATTAATATTTTATTCCCATCTGATACCCTAGTACTTATGAGCTTATTTTTGGAAGGTAGAGTGGTACAATCAACAATAAAAAAATATCTGAACCTTGGACAAAAATAAACTTTATCTCAAAACGTAAAGGTGCATTTTCATTTTCATTTGTTGTTTGAGAACAAATGCCAACAAATGATGATACACCAATTTATTGTGCTAAGAGTGATTTTGTCAAATTTGCCTTTTAATTTGGATGAAGCAACTAAATTGAACAATGTAAAAGTGAATCATTTATGTATTTCTGCGCCTTTCAATCAAAGTGAATAAATTTGGTTGAACTGTGTAATATTAGCATACCGCGCCGCCCAGCGTCGCACCGCGTTCGATGTGGAGAGCTCCTAATTTGGGATGGAGCAATGTATGTGCAGGTGTCCAGCACTTATACAGGATGTTTTCTTAAAGATGGGACATACTTCAGGGGGTGAAAGTACCCATCAATACAAACAACTTTTACTATGGGACCAAATGCCACATTGCGAAAAAAAATCAGCTGTTCCATATATTTGGGCCCATTTTTGCGATATCGCACTTGGTTCCATAGTAAAAGTTGTTTGTATTGTTGGGTAATTCCCGCTTAAGTATGTCCCATCTTTAAACAAACACCCTGTATACGTCTCTTTATATTATTTTAGGCAGACGGCAGCCTCGACAGCACAGACTACGTGGACACTTGGCGCGGCATGCAGCGCGCTCGGGAGCTCGGCCTAGCGCGCTCCATCGGCGTCTCCAACTTCAATGTGCAGCAACTGGACCGACTGGCAGCTCTTACTAACGTCACTCCAGCGTCACTGCAAGTTGAGGTAATATACTGCTACTTATAGACCACCAATTTAGGCTCTTTCACAGCTGATCGGAAAACCCTACGGTCCGTCCGCATTCGGGACTTCGGGAGATATCGACAGTTTAGTCAGAAGGGTCATTACACGTCACTGTGAAACGAAGTTCTAGCGCTTAACATGTGCCTCCGTTCCGGGAGCAGCTCATAAGGATCTGCCGGAACCGGAGATGTGAAACCAGCTTAAAAGGGAGTATACCTACACGTAGAAAGCTGGCTAACGGCGCCGATCTGCCACCGCAGGCAGTCTCTATACTTTGTGTCCAAATAGCGCTGATAAGCAGCTCAAACTTGTCGGCGACGTTCGGCGCTGGTTCGGCATAAAGTTCTTGCTACGTGGAGTTAAAACTTGGCGCGGCATACAGCGCGCTCGGGAGCTCGGCCTAGCGCGCTCCATCGGCGTCTCCAACTTCAATGTGCAGCAACTGGACCGACTGGCAGCTCTTACTAACGTCACTCCAGCGTCACTGCAAGTCGAGGTAATATACTGCTACAAGAACTGTTAAAAAGAAGACCAGACCACCAATCTAAGGCCCGTATTGAAGAACAAGACTCAAGTGGAGATCTCTTCTCAAGCATAGTTAGAATGTGATGCAAATACATACAACGAATACATTCATCCCTTGCTAACTATAGGTACTTGAGAAGAGATTTCCACTTGAGTGTCAGTCTAAAATACGGGTTTAAGGCTCTTTCACAGCTGTTCGAAAGACCCGTACGGGCCGCCCGCACTCGGGACTTCGGGAGATATCAACAGTTTGGTCATACGGATCTATACATACATATACATACTACATACATACTACACACACGTCACTGTGAAAGGAAGTTCTAGTGCTTAACATGTGACACCGTTCCGGGAGCGGCTCGTAATCTTTAGGATCTGCCGGAACCGGAGATGTGAAATATTATTTTAGAAACCAGCTTAAGGGAGTATACACGTCGAAAGCTGGCTAACGGGGCCGATCTGCCAGCCCAGTCCGCATCAATAAAACGTTCTATTCTAATTATCCTCAAAAATACTTACCACCTTAAACAAGGTTTCAAAGTAGTATTACAACTCTGGGTCCATTTTGCACCTTGTTCTTTCATACATTGACGAATACTTACATCTCGAATTAGGCCTATTGCCTATCATAAAAGTTCATGGCTATCCTGTAAATTGTATGGATGACTTTGTTAACTTGAGCAAAAAGCTTCTCTCCTAGGGCAACAACATATCCTAAAGAGCTTCCTAATTAGGGCTTTTCGAAAGGATAACCTTATATCAGATTGTGAGGAGGTTCCCTCCCTCTGTCCTGCCAACTCTCAAACTTTCGAGCTCGCTAGGGGGCCGGAGCAGGGATTAGAACCGCCCACCCCTGACGCGAAGCCTATCAGGCTTGGTGGAAAGGCTGGGCGCGGCGAGGGACAGGCCCTGTGTCTGACTGAGTCCAACATGCCGTGTGGTATACGTAAAGACAGTATTTGCCCTCACTACAAAAAAGGGCTTTTCTAATAGGGCTAACAGTTTGTGATTTCTTGTGTTCTTTTAATTTCAACCTTACAATGTTTGCAGATAAACCTGAATCTCCAGCAACCGGAGTTGCTAACGTACTGCAAGCAGCACGGGATTCTGGTCACTGGGTACACGCCGTTCGGTTCAATATTGCCGAGCAAGGCGGCCGACGACGCGCCGCCCCCGCGCGTAGACCACCCCGCGCTCGTAGAGATCGCACAGAAGTACAACAAGACTGTGCCGCAGATTGTACTAAGATATGAGGTAGGTAACACTTGGTATTCTCGCTCTAACTTTTTTCACGGTTTTTTCAATCTTGTGTCCAAGCATATAGCAGGGTACTCACCGAGCTGTGTAACTACTGTTACTGTATCAAGTGAGTACGTAGGCATGAGCCCGCTGCGAGCCGCTCGCGCGTGGTTCGCAGTAAGCTCGCAGTGACCCGTCGAGTGGCGGTTTCACTGCGAACACAAGGACGGCTAGTACTGCGGATCCGAGAGCTCGTAGCTGGATAAGCAGTGACTGTGGACGAGCCGTACCTACCTACTCACTTGCAGGTTGATACAGTAGCAGATACGTTGTAGGCCGTACGTGTCCCAATTAGGCTCAAAGTGAGTGGCCGTCTCATGGCTAATTGCTGTGAGCCGCGAACTGTGTAGTGTATTAGCCGCGAAGCGCTTGCGAACTCTTGGAACACAACTACGCGCATCGATGGTCCACTGCAACTGATCGCGTATGGGTACGTTTCCACAGAATCAGAGCTGCGCGAAGGTGAGATGTGTTTCCATAGATTTGTCGTAACAAGCGGTGTCAGCTTAACTGTCAAATGTATGGAAACACAACTCAGCTCCGCGCAGCTCCGCTTCAGTGGAAACGTACCCTTACGCTGCACACGCTGCGTAAGGACATAACAGTACCCTTAGTATGAGTTTGGCAAACTGTATTCGTAATCGAAAACTATCGCTCTATCTATTTCATGTCCTTTGACTGCTTTACCGACATGAGCAGTTCATCCGATAGTTTCGTTAAAGTTGACAGTTCAAATCAACTCATACTAAGGGCACTGAGCAGCAGACCGCGAGCATCGTACTCTCAGCCGCTCACTGAATGAGTCGGCAAGCGAAACGCCGCAAACAGCTTACAGTAGCAAGCAGCACGGGATTCTGGTCACTGGTTACACGCCGTTCGGTTCAATATTGCCGAGCAAGGCGGCCGACGACGCGCCGCTCCCGCGCGGCGCTCGTAGAGATCGCACAGAAATACAACAAGACTGTGCCGCAGATTGTACCTACAATGGACGCAAAATAACTTGGCGGCTCGGAAGTTTGCGCGGAACGCTGCGCAGTAGACGAATACAGGTGTGCCCGGGGTCGATGCGCGGGCGGGTTTTTCACTCTAGTATTTTAGCAAAAGGCCCGTGTCCCAATTTGGCTCAAAGTATGCTGCTGACTGATTGACTCTGAGCGGCGAACTGAAGCGTATTAGCCGAGAAGCGCTTGCCAACTCTTGGAACTTTAGCTCAGGGGTAGATTGTGGTCTGGAATATCAGTTAAGCTACTTTTTACAAGCTTTTTATTAACTTGCCCTAAGTTAGTTAGTTAGTGGGGGACAAATCTTGCAAGCTTAATTTGACCCCACTTCCCAGTGTCCGATGGAGCTGAAATTTTGTATACAGGTTTGGTTCAGATGACAATACAATAATAAAGTACTGTCAGCAAAAAAGCTTGCCATAAAAATGAAATTTTTACTAAAAACTTATTACCTCGGGAATATATCTTATTCCCACAGGAAAATATCGCGTAGTTCACGCGGGTGAAGCCGCAAGCAGAAAACGAGTAGTTGAATTAATAAAAAACATCACTTGTTTCCTTTCAGGAGTTTTGTGCTGAGTCAGGGCCATTTAGCGTCAAACCATGTGCTTGTCTATTTGTTTTTATCTTTCTTTTTTTGTAAACTGTTTTATTTGTCTATTGTTATTCTCTGTATTTTGTCTGTACTTATGTGTTATGTGGTGTGTTCGTTAATAAATGTTTTTTCTTTCTTTCTTTCTTTCTTTCCAGGTGGAACTAGGCGTGATCCCTATTCCGAAGTCCACCACCAAGTCCCGGATTGAGCAGAACATCGCCATTTTCGACTTCGAGCTGACACAGGAGGAGCGCAATGTGTTAAAGGCATTCGACAGGAACTACAGGGTTATTCCCGTCAAAGTCTGGAAGGATTCCACCTATTACCCCTTTGAAAAGAATTGACTTAAAACATTTTGAATAAAAAAATGACATTAAAATCATGTTTTTTTAATTCCGATACTAGAAATGTAATTGATTTTGTGTCGTTTTTATCACAATAAATAAATAAATAAATAAATAAATAAATAGACTTCCCTCCCGCGTGGATGTGATATTTTTCCAGCTGTCATGTCACTCTCCAGCTTCTACTAAACTATCCCCATAGGTTATTAAAATATTTACTTTTTTGCATTAACAATGCAATTTTTATTATAGAAAAATGGAAAATGAAGTATTTTGAAGAAGTAAGTAAGAAGTATTGGATAAATTCGTCGCTTCTCGTAACGACTCCGTAGCTCAGTGGTTAGAGCAGTCGCCCGGAAAGCGAAAGGTCGTGGGTTCGAGTCCCATCGGAGCTGGCTGTGAGACGGGTCGATTTTTTCTAAATACTTCATTTTCCATTTTTCTGTAATAAAAATTGCTTTGTGAATGCAAAAAAACTAAAAATTAAAATAACTTGCAATAGTAATTTCATCTTTAGCGATTGCCAAATACCTGGAAAGGTATTTCTTTCGCGTGTGAGGGTAGTGATATCTCCACATTGATGAAATTAACGCTGACTATACAGCGCGTAAGAAGTATTGGATAAATTCATCGCTTCTCGTAACGACTCCGTAGCTCAGTGGTTAGAGCAGTCGCCCGGAAAGCGAAAGGTCGTGGGTTCGAGTCCCATCGGAGCTGGCTGTGAGACGGGTCGATTTTTTCTAAATACTTCATTTTCCATTTTTCTGTAATAAAAATTGCATTGTGAATGAAAAAAAAACTAAAAATTAAAATAACTTGCAATAGTAATTTATCATCTTTAGCGATTGCCAAATACCTGGAAAGGTATTTCTTTCGCGTGTGAGGGTAGTAATATCTCCACATTGATGAAATTAACGCTGACTATACAGCGCGTAAGAAGTATTGGATAAATTTGTCGCTTCTCGTAACGACTCCGTAGCTCAGTGGTTAGAGCAGTCGCCCGGAAAGCGAAAGGTCGTGGGTTCGAGTCCCATCGGAGCTGGCTGTGAGACGGGTCGATTTTTTCTAAATACTTCATTTTCCATTTTTCTGTAATAAAAATTGCATTGTGAATGCAAAAAAACTAAAAGTTAAAATAACTTGCAATAGTAATTTCATCTTTAGCGATTGCCAAATACCTGGAAAGGTATTTCTTTCGCGTGTGAGGGTAGTAATATCTCCACATTGATGAAATTAACGCTGACTATACAGCGCGTAAGAAGTATTGGATAAATTCGTCGCTTCTCGTAACGACTCCGTAGCTCAGTGGTTAGAGCAGTCGCCCGGAAAGCGAAAGGTCGTGGGTTCGAGTCCCATCGGAGCTGGCTGTGAGACGGGTCGATTTTTTCTAAATACTTCATTTTCCATTTTTCAGGATGGAATAAAATTAAAATTTTAAAATTTTAAAAACCCCTGACAAGAAAAAAGTCTAGTAGGTACAGATCGCGCGGCGAGAGTTTGGCTTTGACCGTTATTGCGCAGAAATCAGAAACAAGGTATTTTGGGCCCTGCGCCATACCATAAAAATGCGCAGTAATCCCCTCCACCCGAAGGTCAAAGCCAAACTCTCGCTGCGCGATCTGTACCTAACTAATAAAATTTCTCTCGGTCCGGGGACTACAAAAAGAGAAGTACTAAAAGGTTTTATACGTTGGGGGTCCCCCGACCGAGAGAGAAATTTTATTAGGTACTATTACTGGGGTTCCCTACGCCATATCGAATACCAAATGATCGAAAATCAAAATATCGAACACTATTCATCGAACGGTCAACAAATCGAACGTTCAAAATATCGAATTTACAAATAATCGAACGATCAAAATATCGAATGGTTAAAATATCGAACGCTCAATACATCGAATGATTAATTTATCGAATTTTAATATTTTGAAAAGTTTTTTACATCATGAACAACCAGTAGATATGTTTATAAAACTTAATTTCAGAATGAAGCTATTGCGTCAAATAGTTCTTGCTCTACACAATAACGGAGTAATATTTTGTATGTAGAATGCTATTTATATTAGACTTTTTTCTTGTCGGGGGTTATAAATTTTTTAAATTTTAATTATATTTCATCCTTTTTAAATTTCACACAAAATTGAAAAAAACGCATTGAAATCGCTTGATCCGTTTAGGCACTACGAATATTAGGCAGTATACTTACATTATTTTTTTGCCGCCATTTTGTTTTTTTTATTGCACCTAAATTGCCCAGAGTGTATAAATATTATTTTAGTCAAAGCACCATCGACCGCGGTATCTTTTACCGTTTCGGCAGGCAGTTGACTATCTCCATTAAAGGCCGGATGCATTTTTATCAAACGTAGGTATAAACCAACTCGATTAATTTAGCTTTCAATTAAAAAAACCGCATCAAAATCAGTCTACGTTGCCTCAGACAGACAGACAGACACACACACACGTCAAACTTATAACACCCCTCTTCTTGCGTCGGGGGTTGAAAAGTAGCTAAAATATAGGTACCCCTGACGAAAAGTCACATATGAAACTTCTACTAGAATGCTCTACTTATGCCAGTAGATGATGTGAAAGTACAAAAACCGTATCTCTGCAGAGAAACCTCCTAAAAAGATGCATTCATTTATTTATGTAATAAAAGCATAAACTAGAATGTGGCTAACACTGGATAGTTAATTTTGTTAGGTAAGTATCAAAAATTTACGATTATACACCTCTAAATTTTAATTCATCCACCAATACGAACCATTTTTATTGTGGGGCGACCCACGGGATCGCGAAAAAAACAGCTGCTCCATACAAAAGTACTACCTACATCGACTCGACTGAAATGTATGGAACAGCAGATTTTTTTTTCCGCGATTCTGTGGTTGGCACCATAGTAAAAAATGTTCGTATTGATGGACACTATCAAGATTCAAGATTCAAGATTCAAATTTGTTTATTCAATTTAGATTGTTATTTACAATACTTGTGAACGTCATAGAAGCTACGCCATCGGTTCGCAAACCCTACAGCGGGAGGCCTTGGAGAAGAACCGGCAAGAAACTCCAAGGGTTGTTTTTTTCTCCCTGTCTTATTTCATACAGAGTCGTCAAATTGAAAAATGACCTTAACATGGTATGACTAAGGTCAGTTTCCATCACAATTACACAATGGGTTATGATAAATACAGTTAAGTATAGGCGAACTAATGATCATAGCGGTGAACAATTTTCAGTTACTTAGGAACTCTACTTAAAGCTTTAATATTAGTTTAAAACAAAAGACAATTCTACTATATACTGCAAGTTGCGCCATACATGTTTCAAATGTAATTCTTAATAAAATGAATAAAAACAAAAGAAAACACATTTTAAGGCAAGCAGATAAGAGCAGACCCATTCCCACTGGCAGCACCCGTTCACGAGCATGACGCATGAACCAGCCATCGCTTCGCTCAACCATATTTTAGGGAACGTAACGACCCGCCTCACACGCCACCACCGTAGAAATGTTTTAGTGAGCATGACATACTCAAACTGCCTACCTTAAATGACCGAATTAAAAGCTTAACTAATATAAACGGTAATAATATAAAATATAGGACACGACTCACAATATCATACTAGGAACATTTGTTACGTGTGTTACGACCAAGGTGTTTTGTCGTTCAAATAATCATTTACAGTGTAATAGCCTTTTTTGAGGAGGCCACTCTTTATATGATTCTTAAACTCTAGATATGGTAAATCCAAGATATCACTTGGGATTTTGTTATATATGTGTATACCTTGACCAACGAAAGATCCGTGCACCTTTTCTAAACGGTACCGAGGCATTACGAGCTTGTTTCTATTTCTAGTATTACGATTGTGTAAATCACCATGTTTGGTATACAAGTTAATATTGCGACGTACAAAAAGAATGCAATTTAATATAAATTGAGATGCAGCTGTCAGTATACCTATTTCCTTGAACTTGTCTCTAAGCGAAGTTTTGGAGCCTAGTTTATAGATGGCTCTGATTGCTCGTTTTTGCAAGATGAATATAGCATTAATGCCAGCCGCTAATCCCCACAAAAGAATGCCATATGACATGATGCTATGGAAATAACTAAAGTATACAGTTCTAGCAGTATCAACATCTGTTAGCTGTCGTACTTTTCTAATAGCGTAGGAAGCAGAACTAAGCTTACCAGCTAATGTTGCGATATGCGCATGCCATTGAAGTTTCGAGTCTAAAGTTACACCCAGAAAGATCGTTGATTGTACTAAATCCAGTTTTTCGTTGTTGATTACAATTTCTACAGGTACCGTCTGTACATTTGGCAGAGAAAAAAGTACGCACTTTGTTTTCTTTGCATTAAGCTGCAAATTGTTAGAATTAAACCAACCGAGTACTTGTGACAGTGCTTTGTTTACATCGTCAAAATTGGTTTTGTTTCTGTCTATGTTAAATATTAAAGAAGTATCATCTGCAAACAACACAATATCACAGAAGTTTTTGGCAAAGAAAGGCAAATCATTAATATAAACCAAAAATAGAAAAGGGCCTAAAATAGAGCCTTGAGGTACGCCTAGTTTAATCTGAGAGCCGTTTGATTTCACTCCATTAATGTCAACTGTCTGAGTTCTGGAACTGAGATACGACAGTATTAGTTTCTGGGCATTATTTTTTACACCGTAATGATTTAGCTTCAACAGCAGCGTCCGGTGATCAACACAATCAAAAGCCTTGGATAAGTCGCAAAATATTCCAAGAGTATTTTGCGACTTTTCCCAGGCATCAAACACATGCTTTAAAAGTGCAACCCCAGCATCCGTGGTTGACTGACCCTTCATAAATCCGAATTGTTTGCTATGCATGAGATTGTTTAATGAGAAATGAGACAATAATTGCTCTAGTATTATTTTTTCAAATATTTTGCTTAAGGCGGGTAATATTGATATTGGTCTATAATTACTTGGGTCTTCTTTGTTTCCTGATTTAAATAAAGGTATCACTTTGCTAAATTTCATTAAATCAGGAAAAATTCCTTGAGCGATACACTGATTAAATATAATAGCAAGATAAGGGGCAATAGCATGAATAATGTTTTTAAGTACAGTAACAGATATGCCCCATAAATCAGTGGTAGTTTTCATTTTAAGTAAATTAAATGTTTTGATTATATCGCTCGAATTAATTTCTTTAAAATTAAATAATGAACTACACTCAGACACATGTTTTTCAAGAACCGAGACAGCAGAAGCTGGTGAAGAATTCAAATTAGAGGTGGTTACTAATGGTATATTTACAAAAAAGTTATCAAAAATATTAGCAATTTCTGTTTCAGAGTTTATTCTTGCGTTATTAATGTTAAGCGCTAGACTGTTGTCATGTTGTTTACCTTTTCCGGTTTCACGCTTAATAATATCCCAAGTTGTTTTGATTTTATTATTTGACTTTTTAATTTTATCCTTTAAAAATATAGACTTTGCTTTAGAACATGCTTTTTTGAAAATCTTAGAATATTGTTTTACATGTTCTACGAAACGAGGGCTGTGATTAGTTTCTCTTAATTTATATAGTTCATACAGCCTGTTTCTACTTTTATAAATACCTGTCGTAGCCCATTCGCAAAACTTTAACTTCTGGGTGCATTTAATCGTTTTAGACTTAAAGATATTATTGAACTCATTCGTTACTAATTCAAAAAGGGTTCCATAAAGCGCATTAGGATCATCATGCACATATGGCATCGTAGAAACTTTATCAGCTACATTATTTTCAAAATTACGTAGTCGCGTTTTTGTAACGGGCCTGCATTGTACACTTTTAGGCGCATCAACAATATCTAATTCATAGGATACCTTTAATCCGTAATGGTCGGATGTAATATTTTTAACGACTAGTTTGTTAGTCGGATCAGACTCCGAAAAAACATTATCTATGCAAGTGGCTGAATGAGATGTTACCCTTGTGGGCTCCAAGAACTGATTAATTAAATTAAAAGAATTGAACAAAGTTAATATTCGTGTAGTCAATGCACAGCTTTCGAGAATATCAACATTAAAATCGCCACATACTGCTATTGGTTTATTTTTTAACTTTAACTTATTCAACACATCCTCCATCACCGATTCAAATGTTTCAAAATTACCTTTAGGTGGTCGGTATACACATACAATGACTAAGCTTTTTAATTCTACACATGACAGCTCGACATGACGTTCTATAGAAAGGTTTACAATATCCTTTCTTTCTCTGTAGCTTATATTATTTTTTACGAAAATTAGAGAGCCGCCACGCGTTGTTGTCTTCCTAGATAATAAATTTGCTAACTGAAAATTATTCACACTACATGACAAATCACAATGATTCAGCCAGTGCTCAGTTATACAAATGACATGAATGTCATTACATTCTGCAAATAATTCTAACTCTAAAACTTTGCCAGACAGGCCCTGAATGTTTTGACATAATACGTTAAGGCAAGAGGGCTTGGCTGTTGTCTTATGTTTTAGTTTAAAGCCGATTTAGAGACGTTTTCACTTTGTAATATTTTTATGTTTATATTATTTAAATTAATTAAATTATTATTAGTAGGTAAGCTACTAAAATCAGAGTCAAAAGACTTTGGCTTGCCACCTTGAAAGGTGTCTTGTAAATTAAAAGCTAACAATTTAGCTATTTTTGTCCTAAACCTATTTGCAAGATACATAGTATCCGATGTCAAAATAAAATTATTAATAAAATTATTAATATCAAAATATAAAACCTTGTCACTATGACAATTTATCAAGTTGAACAAATATGAGTTTAACTCATATATATGCTGATTCTGCTCCCTAGTTAGGTTTTTCGCGTAAGGAAATGAGCTAATTACTAATTTACAGCCGGTTTCAGACTGTAGTTTCAATAAAAAGTTAATATTCATCAAGATTTCACGTTTCCTAACTTGGGAGCTGTCGCAACATAAAATAATTATGTTGGTCAAACTATCTATTTCATACAAAGATAAACTATGCACAATATCTTCAAAAGACTTCCCAGGTGTACATACATTTATAACATTTCTATTATATATATTTTTCATCGTTACTCCTAGACCTTGTCCCAGTTTATCTGAGAAAACAATCGTTTTTGTGTCTTTTGACTTGCATGAGGTAGCTGATTTAAATGACTGTTTGCAATAGTTACTTTTTAAGGTCTCTATGCAGGTTAATGAATGACAGGGGCTCTGAGGTGTCCGAATTATGTTTTCCTCTTTAGAGAAATCATTACAAGTATCAATTTGACTATTTATTAAAGAGTCATATCTCTCCGCGTTATATTTGCAGAGTTCAACTAACTCTGTGGCAGATTTGATGTGTTCATCAATTTGTTTCTGCGCAGTACAATATTTATTTTGCATTGACTCAAGTGACTCATGCAAATTTATTATATTTAATTGCAATTGTTTAGTGTCCCGGTCATACATTTGCCTGCTTTCAGTTAATTTATTACTGTAAATTTCCATTGAATCCAAAAGACTAATTCTTTCTTTCCGCAAAGCAATATTTTTATAAAAACAATTATTTTTCTTAATTATCATCGTGAGGAGCCCGTGGCACAGTGATTAGCGCGCTCGACCTGCGATCGTTGAGGTTAAGCAACTTTCCCTATGGACAGTCATGGGATGGGTGACCAAAAATGTGAGTATTATATAGGTACCTATTTGTATCAGGAATCCCTCCCCTGTGTCAGATGGCACCTCAGATCATATAATAGTATAACATGATCTGAGGATGGCACCTAAGTACTTTAATGCTTTCTTGGGATTTTTATTAATAAGTCATGAATACAACACCGGAAACAATACCGAATCCAGATCGGATACAAGGGGGTGTTTGGGGCGGTTCTCTTCCCCCCCCCCCCCCCCCCCCCGACACAATTTTCCTTACTAAATTGTTGCATTCGTCATTTGACGTTTTTAAGTACCTACCTAATGCCCGTTAACCCTTTCGCAGCTCAGAACTAGTAGGGTTCTGAGTACTGGAAGGGTCCAGTCCGTAGTTTGCTTTTCTTCCTTGAATTTTATTCGTAAATTGTGTTTTCAATGTCATTTCTTCTGCATTTTTCTAAATCCACATCTGATCAGACTTTCATCAGCAGCTTTTAACCGTACGTATTGATCGAAGCATTTGGAAACATTAAGATTTTATTAGAAGGCAACCCTCTTATATACCTACGAACGGGAGGGAAAACAATGAAAATATACAAAACCTTATCTCACTTTTGATTTCGGCCCTTTCAGTGGGATTGCCCTCACCGGAAAATGGGAAAAACAACTGTAAATCACTGATTTGGGGTCGAAATTGCAATGACAACGCCGCTTGTCGAGCCTGGCGCCAACCAGACAACGCTTCGCCATCGAAAAATGTATCAATATAAAGCATTTTGAACTAAAAAACAAACGAAATTACATGCAAACCTCTTACAAATACGACCTATATTCCTGTAACAACTCGGCTGGTATTATACCTATGGAAGCACAGAAGGTTGTATTGAAAAGTCAATACTGAAACACTGTAAGATTCCATATAAAATTAGTCCTTATAGACAAGATTTCAAAGGTGTAATTCTATTGCATGTTTTGGTGATGTTACTCCATTTTGATGTCGCGCGGGCGGGAAACTTTGGCGCCAGACTGGTCGACGCCATGTTGCCATTTGTGAGGCAAAGGCATTTACTCTGTTCGGCCAGCTTCCGCATTCTCACTATTATGCTAGCTAATTTACGGTTATAGTGGTCTAACTTTTGCAATGAGCGATCGTTATAATTTACCTACAAACTGAAAGCTTTACGTTTAATTAAGTAGATAAGTTAGGCCAGAATACGTGAAAAGATTAAAATATTAGTAAACGAGGTTTTAAGTAGGTACCTATATAATTACTGCAGCTTGAGTGCAGCAGTAAGGTAAGGTGTTAAAAAGCAATGAATTATACCTTGTAGTATTGCCAGTGCCTACTGTAGTGAAATTCCCAGTATCCCACCAAAACATTTTCATGTAAGGTTTTGCCAAGACGAAACCTTTATGTCCTGTCAAAATGGTATCTACACGCTCTCCCTAACTCAGTGAACGCATACCTATTTAATTTGTTCACTGCCTTAACTTCACAAACTACTATCTTGAAGAACATGGCTTGGCCGTTTAGATAGTGTCACATAAGAGTTGCCACCTTTTTATTGAAAAAACTAGCAGATCCTCGCGGTTTTACCCGCGTGGTACCCGTTCCTGTGGGAATATCGGGATAAAATATAGCCTATATCACTCGTGAAGAATGTAGCTTTCTAATGGTCAAAGAATTTTGCGAAATCGATGCAGTAGTTTCGGAGCCTATTCGGTGCAAACAAACAAACAATCAAATCTTTCCTCTTTATAATATTAGTACCTATTGATTATTGATTATCTATGTATAGTGCATATCTATACTTCTATCTATAATAGATAGAAGTATAGATATAGGTACTTACAGACAGTCATCCGACGTCCATGAATTTTTTTTTAAGTCCCTATTTTTATTAAGCTCGCCAAATATTTTATAAAAGTATCTATTAACTGTGTTCATAATAGGGTTGTTCTTCATATTTCTGTACAATATTATTTTATTAACTATTGCATTATGAGTAAATAGAGACAGAAAAATGCTTGTCACTGGCATGTTGAGTTGAGTTGAGAGTAGAGCAATCTGTGGTAGAGCCACAGATTGCTAAATATGTAGTTACTACGTAAGTAGAGCACTTCTTCTCCGAGGCGTGCGTGCTATACAATAGCGCGTAAACTTGCGGTGATGCGCTTGTTGCTTCGAGAATCAGAATGTCAGAGTTTTCGGCAAAGAGCGGTCCCGAGACTTTTAATTTGATACCTACCAAGAACATTATTTTCGGTCTAGCTAGCTCCTGTCTACGTCTAGGCTGGTCAACAAAATAGTCCTATAGAAGAATAATGGTACGGACCCATATACTTAATGCTTATTTAAGAGCATGCTTATAAACATGCTCATTTGATTACGAGCACACTCGCAGCCGTTCACATCTGCTACTAAAGAGCGTGCTCTGCGTGCTAGTATACTGATATCGAATCGATAGTGTTGGTTCGTATTTTTTACTTTTATGTAGAAAATGATGTATTTAGAAAAATCGACCAGTCTCACAACCAGCTCCGATGGGACACGAACCCACGACCTTTCGCTATCCGGACGACTGCTCTAACCACTGAGCTACGGAGTCGTTACGAGAAGCGTCGAATTTTCTTACACGCTGTATAGCCAGCGTTAATTTCATCAATGTGAAGATATTATACTACCCCCACACGCGAAAGAAATACCTACCTTTCCAGATATTTGACAATCGCTAAAGAAGAAATTACTATGGCAAGTTGTGAGACGGGTCGATTTTTCTAAATACTTCATTTTCCATTTCTCAACCATAAAAATTGCATTGTGAATGCAAAAAAGTAAAAATTTAAATACTTTTATGTAGTTACTTAATCACAGGCTTCTTTATTGTCTTTAATAAGTTATTTAACTATTATACTATAGTATAGACACACTGTTAGTGTTGATAATAAATAAATATAAGTATAGTGTTTAGAGCATAGAGCTTTTAATCTTAAGCAACACTGACCTCTATTATACAGGTCAGTAATGAGCAAAGAAACCCCTACACACATCCTCTTCTTTTACTTATACCTCAAAATTCAAACGATCGTTGATATTCGAGCGCACTCGAAATAAGCATGCTCATTACTAGCAAGGGTCGGTCACTCCTGCCTTTAAAATAATATCTAGTTAATATATAAAAATCTCGTGTCACAGTGTTAGTTACCATACTCCTCCGAAACAGCTTGACCGATTTTTATGAAATTTTATATGCATTTTCAGTAAGTCTGAGAATCGGCTACTATCTATTTTTCATACCCCTACGTGATAAGGGTTATCCACCCCTAATATTTTTTTAATTTTTAGGACAAACATTTATTTTTTATTTTTTTATAATGTGGCAATAAAAAATACATACAACCCTTAATTTTCACCCTTCCATCACCAACCTCTATTTTTTAATAGTTGTTTTAGTAATTTAATCATTTTTCACACGGAACGGAAGCGAAGACTCGGGGCGCAACTAGTAGATTATATATTTTTGACTTCTCATGCTCGTAAAGTTTGTGTTGGGTATAGGCTGCATAAAATCGCTTTTTATGCTCTAGTGCATAAAGTAAAATCTTCGTCTAAAGTCTCAGACTCTAAGACAAAGGTCGTCAGGTAAACAGTCACACACGCAATTAAACTTCGTTAAATAAACTTGTTATTTCATTAAGTTTCTTTAATTTTGTACATAAACCATGTTAAATTACTAAATTAATAAAACAAGGCAAAATTAATAAGTTTTCTAAGAAATAAGTATTTCAAGAGCATTATGGACTACGATCTATGCTTAAAGTCACTGTGCTGCCAAGGCCACGTATAAAAAAAAAGAAAAAGAATGTCTTCCCGCCAATATGGCGAAGTCTTTATTTTATCTTTTTTGCAATATTGCTATTTATTTTCCTCACATTCGAAGTGAAAAGCAGAGTGTATAACTCGTACATAAAACCCATTTTACCCTCGACTTGACTATCAACCCTCGCCTACGGCTCGGGTGGATATAATATGTCTCGGGTAAAATGATACGTTTTATGCACTTGTTGTACAATCTACTATTCTTTTACATAGGTTCATATTTACAACACGCTCTCTTTGAAACATTTATTTAAAAACAGAAGATTGACGTCTAGGAAATAGATGTCAATCTTCTGGTATTTTTTAAATATTTGACATGTATTTGACTTTCACGAAACTTATCTGCAAAAATGCGATGAAATTAAATAATTTAATTAAATGCCCTAATAATTTTGTGTGAATAATGTACCTAGTACATTATATTATTCTTCAAAAATCGCATGTCATGCGATGAAATTTATAGTTTTCGTGCAGTGTCCTGGTGTTGTGTCTTGTCGTATAAATGAAGGCTTTTGTGGCTGTAGTGTTCCTGTCAGTGTGCTGTAAAGCTTACGAGGAGTACAAGGAAATAGAATATGATAGGAAAGACAACGATGATTTCGATGATCAGTACTATACGGAAAATTTGGATGGTTAGTATCCTACTAATATTATAAACTAGCTTTCCGCCCGCGGCTTTGCCCGCGTGGACTACACGACGTCATCCCGCGGGAACGTGATATTTTTCCGGGATAAAAAGTAGCCTATGTTCCTCTCCAGGCTACAAAGTATCTGTGTCCCAAATTTCAGCCAAATCCGTTCAGCCGTTTTTGCGTGATTGAGTAACAAACAACCAAACATCTACAATCCAAACTTTCACAAAATTATTAGTTGGATGTGTACTTGTGAGAGTATATTTATATTTGTTACACTTTCATGCAAAAACTACTGAACGAATTTAGTTAAAACGTAGGTAAAAAGTAGGTATTTAAAACTTACTTAAACATAACACATCGACTAGTTTTTATCCCAATATTCCCACGGGAACGGGTACCCCGCGGGTAACATTACTTACGATAGATTTAATTTCTGTTGGTTGTACGTCCAGTGACAGAATATAAGTAGAGTGCTCGCCAGATAAGCTACTAAAACATCATTGCCTACTAATCTTTTCTTTATCCGTACAACAAAAGATGTACTGTAACTACCGCCAAAAAACGCCCCAGTCACGCGCAGAGTTATCTGACACGCACTCTATGTACAAGTGCCACAATCTTTTCTGTTCCGGTGGCCAAAATGTGAAACTAACGTGTTTTTTTCTTGTCTTGACTTGACGTGGTGATGTGGACACTAGAATACGAGAGAGGGAAAACCATCGGCCTTGACGAGTTTCTTATCAGTTCTTCTCGTAAAGGGCCTCACACACTTTCAGTCCGCCGGCAGTTCACCTGTAGTCCTCGATCTAAGAGGCCGACTGACATTCGGTTTTTGTATGTAAACTGTGAGTGTGTGGTCGATTGCGGCCAATAGACAGGCCGTGGCCTGCAGCCGGACTGATAGCAGGTATGTGGGTCTGTTCTTTACAGTCTCCCGCCGTAGGATTCGCGAACAGTCACAACAAGTTTTTAAAGTCGAACTGAACAACGAACATTTTCGTGATGTTTCTAGCTAACGCTCTAGTCGATGCTCGAAAAAATATTCTTCATTAAAAACAATGACAGAAGCTCGGCTCACCAAAAAATTTGAAGCAAATTTACTGGCCTTTCGTTAGAATGTTCGCCAGAACGCTCGATAGAATGCTCGCCAAAACGCTCATGTTAATTTTTCTGTAAGTAACATTCGCAAGACAAGAGTGCTTATTACAAGTGAATGCTCTAGTTTATCAGCACCTTAAGAAGGGAGTCCGATCGCCCCATCCAGGAAAAATATTAATGCTGTGATACATATTTGAAGTTGGATTCTTTGTCCTTCGATACGAGGAGATTTACCTACAGGATTTGACCTAGGGAATTGCTATTTTAGAAAAGATAAAACGTCTGTTTTTACTCGAATACAAATGTTCCATTATTATTATTATTTTGCAGATATCACTACAACCACAATTGTGACCACGAGGGATGGGACCGGCGAAATCCATTACAGGATGAGAAGGTATGTTCAAATTGGACAAGCCGTTTCTGAATTTTAGCGAGACTACAATTTAATTCATATTAGATTACTAGCGGCCCGCCCCGGCTTCGCACGGGTGGACATTTATCTTTTAAACATTTTGGGATGATAAATAAGAAAATGTCAAAACATTCAAACTTTGCTCTATTGTCAGTAGTTTCAGCAGCGTACGCGGTATAAAGATTTTTTTGGTATCTTTTTTCATACCTTGAGTTATATTGAAGTTTTCATACGGACAGCCACTAGTATATCTATACTAATATTATAAAGAGGAAATTTTTGATTGTTTGTTTGTTTGTTTGCATCGAATAGGCTCCGACACTACTGGACCGATTTAGAAAATTCTTTCACCATTAGAAAGCTAGATTCTTCCCGAGTGACATAGGCTATATTTTATCCCGATATTCTCACGGGAACAGGTACCACGCGGGTGAAACCACGAGGATCCGCTAATTTAAAATATTTGTATGGATATATATTAATAAGATTTATTACCTATTTAAGGTTCGGGGAGAAGAGTTCGGGCGCCAGAACTCTGAGCCTAGAAGAGATTGAAGATGTCAAAGGTAATCATCATAGGGGTGCATACCACCACGCCCCCCCCCCCCCACAGTCGGTGTTCTTAAAACTGACGGCGAAGAGCAGGTAGTGAAGGGTTTAGTTGGTAGTGGTGCCTGCTCTCGACCGCCCCATCTGGTCAGCCCACCCGGAGTGGGTAACCTTATGGGGAGATTGAGAGGAGGCTCTTTCCTCCTGCCCCGCCTCCTGTCGAGCTTTCGAGCTCGTCAGGGGGCAGGGGTTGGAACCACCCGGCCCTGACGCGAAGCCTATTAGGCTTGGCGGGAGGGCTGGGTGCAGCAAGAGACAGGCCTTGTCTGTCTGAGTCCAACATGCCGTTAGCGGTATACGAAAAGACTGTATTTGCCCTCACTATAAACAAAAAAAAGGTACTTACTTAATCATCATTATTATCATCATCATCAGCCATTTAATGTCACCACTGCTGGGGCACATGCTTTCCTTATGGACGGATAAAGAGAATGGGCCATGGCTCACCACATGGGTCCAGTGCGGATTGGTGGGTATTAACGACTGCACTGCAAATGCAGACGGGACCAACGGAACGGCTCCTCCGTGCTTCGGAAGAATGAATGAATAAAGAAGGTGCTCTCGAGATGATACATTTTTGGTCACCCATCCCGTGATCGACCATTGTCAAAGTTGCTTATGAGGGGGTATAAACCTAGAAAAAAATCACATACATAAAAGCAGAAAAAGTAAACGGTGAATTAAACAAAGAAACAAAGAAATAAATCAAATAAAATTAGTTTTATTTGAATTATCTATCACACCACACAGTCATATACGATGGCCGCCAAAAATTAAGTTGCTCCGATTTGTTTGGCTGAAATTTGATAAATTTAAATTATTTAAATTTCAATGCGGTTTTTTTTTATTTTACGTGTAATTTCAAAAAGGATGAAATAAAAATAAACTTTTATTATCTTAAAAACCCCCGACTCAAAAAAAAAACCTGAATGAAAATAAGCTTTCTTTGGGTCGGAGGACCACAAAATGAGAAGTACCAAGAGGGTATATTATACGTTGGGGCCCCCCGACCGAGAGAGTAAATTTTTTTTCTCACTTTTTTGAGTTTTTTTTCGTGTCAGGGGTTTTTTTTTATTTAAGTACAAAAAGTCTTAACAGTGTCGAAGATTTTCGGGTGATCACGAGATGAAGGCGATGAACAACGAGATTTTTACCATTTTTAAATTTGTTTTAGAGTTCCCGATATTTCGGCGCAGTTGCACACGCCATGAGCACGTAGTAACTGAATAAAATAACGTTATTGGGTGATTCTCCCGAAACAAAAATTTACGCGTAGGTAGGTACCTACTCAATGAGAACGGGGCAGGGTGCAGAACGTTACTATAAGGTTACACATTTTCGAAAACTGCAAATATAACTTTGTCATTCATACGAATACTATGAAAAACAAAGTTATTTTTTTCTGGCAAAAAATGACAGTGGTATTTTTGCTAGGTGTACGTAATCGGTACGTTAAGTGGGTACGGAACCCTTCATGAGCGAGTCCGACTCGCACTTGGCCGATTTTTTAATACTAGCGGAAACATTTTGATAGGCAAAGCAATCCTATAGATATATGCATATTTTCCTAATCATAAATATACACGTAAAAATGAGGTTATTAGCGAAAACTCGATGAGCACACTAATTTTGCATTGGGATCTCGTACTAATCAAAAGCACGCGGCCAAACCCGCGCCACCAGTTATAGTATAATGTTTATTTATAAAAACTTCGTTTCACAGGGGCACTCAAGGAACTTCTAGCTGGCCGACAATTAGATGGCTTAACCACTGGAACAGAAACTATCACAAGAACGGACAAAACTATGATCGAAACTACACATAACTTAACTGGTCTCACAAAAGAGGTTGATTCTGTTGATCGCACTAAATTCTATGAAGAATTGATCGAGGAAATAATAAATAATGCTAAAAAACAAGGCCAGGGTACCAACACTGCAAGATATACCAAATCAAATGTATTTGAAACTCAAACAGATAGCGCTTTTGAAAAAACAAATGACAGAAAAACAACACATACAATTGACGATGAAGAAGAGACGGAAATCACATCAAATATATACAATGAAGGGAATCTGGGGCACAATACGAACGCCTCTATCGTCACATTCACCACACAAAGGGCCCCAACTAAAACGCCACCAATGCGATCTATGTGGAAAGGCGATAAAGAAGTTTCAACACATAAAGGGAATCTGGGGCACAATACGAACGCCTCTATCATCACATTCACCACACAAAGGACCCCAACTAAAACGCCACCAATGCGATCTATGTGGAAAGGCGGTGAAGAAGTTTCAACACCGCCTGAAGCGTCAGAAACAAAATCATTTCCATATCGAAATGAAATAGATTTTCCACACATGGTACAGAATTTACCGCTTGCCTTACTTCCGGAAGCGCCGAAGAGAACGCCAAAGGGAACGCCAAGTCGTTCGAGTGCGAGGATAACGACTGAAACAGTATATGATAAGACGTCTGGAAAACACTCTAAAAAGGGGTTTGGTAATGAAAAAGGAGAGAAATTCAGAGGGTTTGATGATAATGATTACGATTACATTGAACCAGACCAAAGCAAGGGATCGTCAAAATTGTCAAACGATTTGCATAATATGTTTCCGGTCAACCGTCCATTCGTTCCGCGGAGAAAGGCTAAGAAAAAAATATTGCGGAAGCTCGCTACAACAACAACCCTAAGAAGAACAAAAGGAAAAGCTTCTACGAACACAGAAGGTGAAGCGGGTCCAGGTGATTCTGATGATGATGATTTGGACGACGTGGATAAATATATATCTACTTCCAAATCAACGTCTGCTACGACGAGAAAAACCACTTTAATAGCGGCCGATGTTCACTTATACCCATACCCCTACCCTAGTGAGAAGTTCCCGAACACAACAGCGACAAACGCGACCAAAATATGGCGCAGTAAGAGAACTAAAAGAGTGACAACCACATATATAAAGCCACACGTGGACGTACCAGCGTTGTTAAGTATTGTTCAAAGATTAACTAAAGACTTTGAAACCAATATCACAGAAATGTTGAACGAAACCTTGCAAACTTACGATGTACCTACCTGCCCGCCGATAGGTTGGAAAGGACCGGTCTTTCATAATCTAAGTACTGCAACTACTATTGCAAAGGTACGTAATTTTTTATAGTTATTAGTCATAGTCACCGAATTCGGTGCTGGATTTCGAACGATCTAACAACTCTAGTGCTAGCACAACTTAGCGCGAATCCTTGTCGCGCTCCTTCCAACCAATCAGCACGTCGCCTTAAGTCACGCGCGCTATCTACGAGCGATCTGATTGGTCGAAAGTGCCCGCGACTCTTTCTCACTCGAGTCGCGGGGAGGGGCGAAACAGAGTAGTATTCAAAGTCAAAGTCAAATTTGTTTATTCACTTTAGATTGTTATTTACATTACTAATTGTGAACGTCGTAGAAGCTACGACATCGGTTCGCAAACCCCAAAGCGGGAGACCTTGGAGAAGCACCGGCAAAAAACGCCAAGGGTTGTTTTTTTTCTCCTTCAAATTGAAAAGGGTCCTTAACATGGTATGACTATCAGTTTCCATCACAATTACACAATTGGTTATTATGATAAATACAGTTAAGTATAGGCGAATTAATTTATCATAGCGGTAAACAATTTTCAATACTTATGAATTCTAGTTAAAGCAATTAGTTAACTTAGTATTTTTTGTGGATCAATTTATTATTTATTTTTTTATTTTATCTAAGATTTTTTTAACAGGTTTTAAAGGTAGATATATTTTACAGTGTTTTGTGTGCGGTTTGAAAGAAGAAGCTATCCCTAAAGAGTCTTTCTGCGGGGACGCTTTCGCGACCGACTTCCTTCCTTTGGTGCCGATCGATCCGCAGGCGAGGCAACATCTGGTTCGCTTTCGAAAATATTGCCGCTATTTAGAAGTGTACGTAACAGATCTTTAAGCAAAATAATAATAATAAAATCACTTTATTGCAATAAGAAAACATATAACAAAACAGGATATATATTATGGATTTTTTCATAAAAACCATTGTCCATTGTCCATACCCATTTATTTGAATTTCAGATAATTTAACAATTTTCTTAGGACAAAGGCTAAATAGGCTGGATTCCTTTGCCTTTAACCTAAATAAAAATATCTATAAAATTTGAACTCCCACTTCTACCCAATTAGGGGGAAAATTTGCTTTCGCCTACATAGATCAGTTTTTAATCGTGGCCAGTATCCTACGTAACATTTTATAGGTATATAAGTTCCATATAAACTTTAACCACCCCCCATTTCTACCATATAAGGGGGGAGCTTTTTAACTTCGCTTACGCAGATCATTTTAAATTGTGAACGATATCCAACATGCCAATTTTCATACTTACTTCTAAATCCAGATATGAGGAAGTTCCAAAACTTTAATACCTCTTTTTATCAAATAGGGGGGAGTTTTTCAACTTCGCTTACGCAGATAATTTTCAATCATGACACTGGTCACTGGATTCTGATCCGACATACCAATTAATACTAATTCTAAGTTCAGAAATAAGGAAGTTCCCTTTACACTTTATCCCCCCATTTTAACCCTTTAGAGCCCGAGTTTCCCAAAATCCTTTCTTAGCATCTCCTAAATATAAATTGTCTTCCTGCCAAATTACATCTTCATTGGTTAAGTAGTTTTGAGATTTTTGTGATGAGTGAGTGAGTGTCCTTACGCGTTTTAATTTATAGATAAACTTTAATTTTATTTTTAGATGAAAAAACAGTTTTTTGAGATACATTTTATTAAGTAAGATAGAATAAAAAAAAAACTGACCAATATTTATTGTTATTATTATTCTAGCCACAACTACTACGAGAACGAGACGGAGCCACGCTCTGTGTACGGGCGCTTCACCGGGGGCTGCTCGGTCCGGTTCATGGACCTCGGCAATGTGTACACGCAACGAGCGTGTCGGAACAAGCGGCGAGCGATGACTGGCAAGCACTTCGCTAGCAAGAGGATGGCTAAATTGGAAATGGCTTTGAGGGTAAGTGCCACCTAAAACCTCGCCTTTTTGTAGCACCGCGCCGCGCCGTCGACATGCGTATTGTATCGATGTCGCAGGCGGATGGTTGAATCCGGAAGCGATCGTCTTAAATTTCGTGGTTATTTTTTAGTGACTCCGTCAACTTATGGGAAGATAAAATAGCTTACGGAAGAAAATATCGGCCTAGGCGTTTAATTGACTGGCGGATTCAACCAGTTGGCTGCGACATCGATACAGACGCGATACGTACGCAAGTTACACGCAGCCTGCAGAACCTTGTAGATCTGAATTATTCAAACAACGCGCTGTAAAAAAGCGCGCCGTCCGTCGCCGACGCCGCACTGGTACGGCCGGCAACAACAACGCGACAGGCGACGATAGAAAAATAAATTTCGTTTCTGCAGTACAGCCATTGCCATTTCTTTTATATGAATTTGTTTTCCGAAATCGTTGTCTTCGACGCGTCGCAGTCGCCGCAACATTGCAGCCTAGGCCTAACTTGCGTCGCTTTTATGCCTTTTATTTTGTGAGGGAGGTGAAAAGGCTGGTAAGTAATCTGTAATATAGGTCTCAGTACAGTATATGCTTGTATTTCCCCTGATCGATCGAATCAGAATGATGAAATCCGCAGGAGAACTAAAACAACCGACATCGCTCGAAGGATTGCATCGTTGAAGTGACAGTGGGCGGGAAAGATAGCGCGAAGAACCGATGGCCGTTGGGCGGAAAGGTTCTCGAATAGCGACCGCGTACCGGACGAGACGTTCCGTTGGTTCCGTGGGCAGGCCCCCTACAAGGTGAAGCGACGATCTAGTCAAGGTCGCGAAAAACCGCTGGATGCGGGCAGCGCAGTGCCGATCGTTGTGGAGATCCTTGGGCGAGGTCTTTGCCCAGCAGTGTGCATCGTTCGGCTGACATGATGAGTAGGTACAGTACAGATGCCAGTCTCTCATATAGATAAAATACGTACCTACTATATCTAGGTTGTATTTTCTGTGTGATAGAACAAATAACTCAACACTCTGGGAGTGCCTGCAGAAGTGAAAAGGGCCCCCTAGACTTTTCACAAAAAAAAATGCCGCCCGTTTTCTAATCTGAGCTATAAGTTGAGTAAAGTTGTAATAACAACTTTGGAAACAGTGGCGAAATTTGCCTTCGTATTCTAATGACATTGTCGAATTTTCGTTCTGACGGTCACGTGTCCTTCCTGACGCGAGTCTAACATTTTTTCCCATCACAAAAAGTGCACAACGCCGCCGCTAAAGAAGTTTTCACTTCAATTTAAAACATTTATTATTATTATTTTGTTTGTTAGGATGTGGACAACGGCTGCATTACAAGTCCAATGGCGTCCCTAGTCCCCATGTCGAGAGGCATATCGCTATACGCGAGGTTCCACGCCTGCGTTTGTACCGGGAGCTGGTGCAACACCGCTGTGTTACACCAGCCATGGATATCGTACATAGCAGTGCCGGTGTGTTGGACTGTGATGACCTTCGAAAGATGGGTATCTAAATTAAAATGAATAAGAGTTAAGTTTTAATTGTTTTCGATATTTTTTTTTCTATACTTAATTTTTTTTTATATTCTATTTGCTGGTTTTGATATGCTCGCTTTTACATTATGATTTTTGGATTTTTAAAGTTTTTTGTGGTATTTAAATACAAAAGTTCATTGAAATGGGTGTTCGTTAATTTTTTTTAGAGATATGGTACTTATATAATAAAATGTGGCACGCTCGGTTTTCATACAAATCGCGATACTTGCGTTCGGCGTCTCGTCTATTTAGATCATGTCTGTGGCTCATAGGATCATTCCTGAGCTTAGGCCGTACCGGCGAACGCTCCGAACTTCGGAAATCTGCCGGGCTTCAAATTAAAACAGATAAACCGAGCCCCAATCAGGTCAAAATGGCAAACAACGATTCATGATGTCCCAGGAACATCGATATCTTCCAAATTACTTCGGCAAATAGTACAATAAGAAATTACGTACTTCGATATAACTGTTATACCTAAATAAGTGACGACGACCTAAATGACGACCGATTTGGCGCAGGGGTAGATAAAAAGATAAGATAAAAAAGATAAAAATATTCTTTATTCACTTAGACATAATAAATATGTACTTATGAATCGTCAATATTTTCCTACCACCCATTCAAGACTTTTTTAACTGACAAGAAGAATGGGCGCAAGAAACTTGCCAGCGTTTCTTAGTTAGGTAACGACATTTACAAAAAAAAACATATCGTTACTAATACAACAATTGCTTAGTATAAAAATACATCAATTTAAACAGTGATTATGTTATGTGTTACATCATGACCATGCATTGCGGTCATTCAAATAATCGTCTACTTTATAGTATCCTTTGCTCATCAGCGACTCTTTAATGTAACATTTAAATTTATGCAATGGTAGTTCAATAATATGCTGTGGAACTTTATTAAAAAAGGATATGCTTTTCCCCAGAAATGAGGCTCTGGATTTTTCTAGCCTAAACTTGGGAACGACAAGTTTATCTTTATTTCTTGTGTTAAAGCGATGAATATCGCTCTGCTTTACAAATGTATTATAATATTTTTTCACATAAATAATATTTTCATAGATGTATTGTCCTGCAACAGTTAAAATGTTTATTTCTTTAAATAGATCTCTTAAAGAATCTCTCGATCGGAGGTTGTACATGGCGCGAATAGCCCTTTTTTGGAGCACGAATATACTTTGGATGTTAGCGGCTGAGCCCCACAACAAAAGGCCGTAGGACATAACACTATGAAAATAACTAAAATAGACTATTCTAGCCGTTTCAATATCGGTTAAGAGCCTTATTTTCTTTACTGCGAATGCGGCCGAACTGAGTCTACTCGCCAAGGCTTCGATATGAGGATCCCATTGTAGTCGCGAGTCTAATATAATACCTAGAAACTTTGTATTGTTAATGAATTCGACCATATCGCCGTCTAGTCTTATATGAAAATCAACTTGTCTTACATTAGGTAACGAAAATTTTAAACACTTAGTTTTCTTTGAGTTTAATGATAAATTATTACTATTAAACCAATGTGACACTTTTGAAAGAGCACTATTTACTTCGTCAGTACAGTCATCACCTCTATCTACTTTAAAGACTAGAGATGTATCATCTGCAAATAGCACTGTCTCACATAAATTCTTCGCGTAGTAAGGAAGGTCATTTATGTATATTAAAAACAACAGCGGGCCCAATATTGATCCTTGGGGTACGCCCATAGTAATGGGAGCTCCGGTAGACTCAGTTTTATTAATAACTACCTTCTGAGTTCTTTCATACAGATATGAATGCATAAGGCTTACTGACATTTCAGAAACACCATAATGTTTTAACTTCCTTAATAGTGTTTGGTGATCAACACAATCGAATGCCTTGGAAAGGTCACAAAAAATAGCGATTACATCCTGCTTGTCCTCCCAGGCATCAAGTACATGTTTTAGAAATGCAACCCCAGCATCAGTTGTACTTTTACCTTTTGAAAAACCAAACTGTTTCTCATGCAGTATACTATTTAATTTAAAATATTCTAAAAGTTGAGCATAAATTAATTTCTCAAATATTTTACTTATTGCTGGTAGTATGGATATAGGTCTAAAATTTGCTGGGTCACTTTTGTCACCAGCTTTAAACAGAGGAATTATTTTACTATTTTTCATTAAATTAGGAAAGACCCCTTCACTTATACATTGGTTAAAAATTATTGCTAATGATGGAGCTATCACATCAATTATTGATTTGATGATACTTGTAGATATGCCCCAGAGATCTTCTGTTTTCTTAATATTTATTGCTTTGAATGCTTTAATAATATCTTCGGTAGTGACATAGCTAAAACTAAATGTTTCCTGGCACTTGTTCACACTAGATTCCATAAGAGAGACAGCGGTGTTGGGGCAAGAGTTAAGTCTGCTAGTAGTTTCTAACGGAATTCGAGCAAAGTAACCTTCAAAAGCACTAGCCACCTCAATATCTGATTCAAAAGTCTGATCACTAATTTTTAAGTTAAATGAATTAATTTTGCTTTTTATTTTGCCAGTTTCTTGGTTTATAATACTCCAGGTAGCTTTTATTTTATTTTCAGATGATTTAATTTTATTTGAAATATACCTAGATTTTGCCAGAGCACATACTTTCCTAAATGTTTTTGAATATTTCTTGACATATTCAATGAAGCTAGGATCACAGGAAGTCGTTTTTTGGGCATAGAGTTCAAATAACTTTCTTCTGCTATTATAAATACCAGGTGTGGCCCAGTCACTGAACTTCTTACGATCATTACACTTTATAACTTTTTGTTTAAAATTGTTACTAAATTCTTTTTCAACAATATCAAATAATGATTGATAAGAGTTATTAGCGTCAGCAGAAGCTGGCAAACATTGAATTTTATCTTGTACATTATTTCTAAATTTAGTAATACCACGTTTCGGTATTGGCCTGCAAATTACTTCGCGTTTAGGAGTAACATTATAGTGCTCAAAAGAAGCTAGTTGTCCACTGTGGTCGGATTTAATAATATTAATTACCGAATTCTCAATTAAGTTACAGTTGGAAAAGATGTTATCTAAGCAAGTAGCCGATGTTGGCGTAATTCGCGTTGGTTCATTAAAAGTGTGAAGCAAATTAAATGATTTAAAAAGATTAAGGAATTTACTGGAGAGTTGTGCTAATTTAATATCTAAGATGTCTATATTAAAATCTCCACAAACTACAATTTTTTTATTCTTACGACAGCATATTTTCAAAACATCCTCCATAGTGGACTCAAAGACTGTGTAATTTGCTCCAGGGGGGCTATATACACAGATTATAATCATTTGTTCAAGTTCCACGCATGATATCTCACAAATTCGTTCAACAGAGAGGGATACTATATCCTTTCGCTCTTTATATTGTGTGTTATTAGGTAAAATTATTAAAGAACCCCCCCTTACTGCAGTTTTTCTATTGAATGAACTTACAACACTATAATTACTACCCACCTTCTGCGCCAGTGGTCTCGGGTTCGATTCCCGAACAAGACAAATATTTGTGTGCATGAACATGTCTATTTGTCTTGGTCTGGGTGTTTTCTATGTATATTAAGTATGTATTTACAAACAAAAAGTATTTAAGTATATATTTATCCGTTATCAAGTTTTCCATGATACAGTTTCGTAATGAAATTAAAAATGGACTTAGATAATTGGTGTGAATGTAAGAAGTTATTTATTTATTTATTTCTTATTTATTTATAAGTTGAAGCCCAGCAGATTTCCGAAGTTCGGAATGTTCGCCGGTAGGACCCCTGCCTGAGTCACTATTACCATACCTTTATATCTCGTAGCATAGCATTTTATGTCGCAGTCGTAGTCAGTACTCGTAACGCGCTCGTAGCATTGAGTCGTAGCAAAACACTAAAGGCCTAATTAGACGAGGGACTTTTGTCCCCCGTGGGACAAAAAGTTTCTGTACGTCCAAAATATGTCCTCCGAGTACTTGTCGCGGACTCAACGCATACGGTGTGCGGTCATTTGTTGCCCGGAAACGTACTTCACTATCGAGCGCTCAATGCAGACTAAAGTTCGTTTTGTGCGTTGTTTTGTTGCGCCTAGTTACGTTAGATCTATTTTTTTTCGGGGACTACCGCGAACTTTTGTCCAGTCCAGTCTCTCGGTGTCCGCAGAACTTTCGGCGACTTTTTATCCCCGGTATTTTTAGTTCCTTGTGTGCGTTATTCGGTACAATTTATAAGAGATCTATATCGATGGACAAAAAAGTACTCGGCGGACAGTCCCTCGTCTGATCAGGCCTTATGTATGGTTCTTTCAGCTACTATTCAGCCCGGCTAGCACTGGCTCGGACGCCAGCTTACAGTGCGGCAAAGGAAATTGAAATGTATAAGTCGTGGGCCTCACTGGAGCGACCGCGGGGAGCGGAGGCGACCTGCGGATCCGCAGGACGCGCGAACACGTACTATTCCCTCCGCCGGCGCCGGCCGGTCGCGCCAACCGCCGGACGCGCCAGTGTGGCCCCTCCCGCCCGTCTCAATATATTTGTTTTTCCCGCTCAACGCGGACGCAAGACGCGCCGCTCCAGTGTGGCCCACAACTAAGGCTCAACTCCGAGCTGTGCGCCGAACCAAATATCCTTGGTGAGGTCAAAGCACAGAGGCTTCGATGGTTAGGCCACGACGTGCGAATGGAGGACGGTCGCGCAGTCAAACGAGCATACCTGGGACGGCCAGTAGGGCGCAGGCCAGTCGGTCGACCTAGGTATCGCTGGGCTGACGAACTGGCCAAAGACCTACGGGAGCTGCTGCTGCCAGACTGGGAGGAGGTCGCGCTATGCAGGGAGCAGTGGCGTCTTTTGTTGTCGGAGGCCAAGATCCACTTTGGGGTCATCGCGCCATCGGAGTAAGTAAGTCAGGCTCACCTCACACTGGCGCAAAGTCGAAGCGTCACGTCATGTTTTTTTTCTTAGCATATTTATACCTATTTTCTAATCATTAAGGTACTTTGTTTTATGGAAACCAACCAGCGTCGATGAGCGTGGAGCGTGCCATATTGGCAACAAGGAAATTGACGCGACGCGACGCGACGCTAGCGCCAGTGAGCTGAGCCTAAATATGTAGAAATAAAATACATACATTCACGTCTGTTTCCCATAGGGGGGTAGGCAGAGACTGTGGATCGTCACCACCTGTTACTTACGATCTATTATTTTAAATAGGAATCACAGTTCATATTCGCTGCACCCGCGCTAATCTCCGTTCGTATTGCGTGACGGGAGGCGCCCGCCGTAGACTGAAAACGAACAGTAGCCCGACTCAGGCGTGCCCTTGAAATTTATACCTACGGCTGAACAGGGCGCTAGGGTTGGTACGAAACGGGGGGCGCGCGTGAGCGGCGGTAGTCACCTTCAACCACATCTGTGGTCTAGTGGTTCACACCACCGGTTCTGTTAAAGCTGATGAGTTTTTTTTGTCAGTTAAAAGATGTCCTTAACAGGTGGTAGGTTTTTTTTTTTTTTTTTTTTTAGGTAAAAAAATGTTGGACGATTCATGTATTAATTTTATTTAATCTATATGAATAAAAATTTATTGACTTTGATTTCAGACCAAGAGGTCCCGGGTTCGATTCCCGGTGGAGATACATATTGTATTCGGTTTGGTTGGCATAGAAACATGCTCACTTTGCGACTCAAAACATAAAAATGCCAACATATTTCTGCAAAGATCTGTATGTTAATGTGATAAACCTATAAACATAAGTATACAGATCTCTGCAGAAATATGTTAACATTTTTAAGTACCTATATAGTCGTAATGTGAGCATGTTTGTATGAAAATAACGGTGTGGGCCATTTAACGTGCCGGTGAGTGTATTTAAATCACAGATAAATTAACTAATGGTACTTATATATTTCTCAATTTCTCTAGTCTTCGCATGTATTTCTCATCATTAAAGACCTTTTTTAAAAGTGTTGTTATAGCTAAGATTATTAGTATCATTTAACTCCGTATTGCCACCACTGGTGGCGATCTGGAAGTATATCCCTCTTGCCACGTAGCAATCAGGAATCCGTATTGAAATAAAAAAATAAAATAAAAATGTTTATTTATCGGACTACTTTATGGTGGTCCATTAATGTTAGTAACAAGGAAAACTTACGCTATGTTAGTACTTAATAATTAATTTTAAATTTTTAGCGAGTAATTTGACACTTTGTGCTCGACTAGCGGACAGGCCCCACTTCCGGCGATGGCTTGCAGGACGCTGTTGCTGCTACCGCGAACCCACCGCAAAGTGAGCCTGCTTTTTTGCGTAATATGGTCGGGAAACTGTTGACGTCTGTGTACGCGAACATGTTGGAAGCTCTGCAATATCGCGGCAGCCCTAACAACGCCTTGAAGACATTGTTGTACTGTACACGCAGGGCGTTATACATTTTTTGGGTAAAGTTAACCCGCAGAGTGCTCGAGTAAGAACAGGTAGCTACAAGCTTTAAAAAGATTGCCACCACTGTGCGGCAATCAGGAAAAAAATCCATATTGCCAACCAGTGATGGCGATCGAGGTGGTGGCAAACTGGCAACCAGGAATAGAGGGGCGTTTGTGGCTCGTGTGCAGGGATAGTAATAGTTCTAATCCTTATTATCGTGGTACGAGGCAGTCTTGAACACATTCGTCGTATGTTTCGAAGTTGTTGTCGTTACCTCCACATCCACCGTATGTGAACTGGAGACAGCCACCTTCTCGCGAATATGCGAACCTGGTAAATAATAAAACGTTAATTAAAGTCAGACATCTTTAGGTAAAGTGCGCACTATTTATGTCTTCTGGCGGTCGGAATAAAACACTAATCTTTTACCTTAACCTTAAAACAAAAATTATACTGTAACTAATGCCAAAAGCAACACAGTCGCGCTACTTTACGCGTTACTTTTTGGAACATGACGAAAGCTTTTGACGTTGTTGACCATAAAACCCTACTTCACAAATGTGAAAAATATGGCATAGATGCCCAGCGTCCGAATGGTTACAAACCTACCTTTCTGGACGCAAAACAGCGTGTAGAAATTACCCAATTAAATAAAAATCATTATTTGACGACTTATGAATGACGACTTATGAATCAGATGTCCAATTTAATAGGTACGGCGTACCCCAAGGTAGTATTTTGGGTCCATTGCTCTTTTTAATCTATATTAATGATCTGCCTTCTGCAATCATCACGTGTGTGTCCTCTTTGCAGAATCTCAGTCATTATTGCAAATCTCAGAAAAGAGCCACAAATTGTGGCTCTTTTATGCAATCCTCAAATCCTAGATTGGTTAAACTATAACAATTTAAATGTTCATATTTCAAAGACTAAATAACTACATAACATTTTCAAATCGTAATAGGTGGTAATAGCAAGGACAATTCTAAAATTAATTTGACGTGCTTCGGCGAACCCATAGAAAAAGTGGAAGAAACCAAACTCCTAGGTATGATAATTGATCAAAATATGAATTGGAACACACATCACATTTTTGAATATGTTTGCAAAAAATTAAACCTATTTGTATTCGCACTCAGAGGCGTATTATCCCTAAGGCAAACTAGGCACGTGCCTAGGGGCGCCAGGTTGCGAAGGGGCGCGCGCGATAGTTTAGTTAGTTTTTTTTTTTTTATTCACAACGGGGTAGCACTTAGCCTTCATCACACCTGATGATAAGTGGTGATAAGGCTGAAGGTGGAAGCGCACTACTCCCGGAATCCTCAATAACTGAGGAACTGGCTATCTTATCTCTAACTGCCGGAACACAATAATGCTGAAAACATCATTGTTATGGCGTCAGACTTAGATAAGATGGTGGTAGCTAGCAAGCACGTACCCAGGATTTTTGTCAGGGGGGGTCCGTTCGGGGGGCTGGGGGGGAGGTTGGATGTTTGTTGCTCAATCATGCCAAAACGGCTGAACGGATTTGGCTGAAATTTGGTACACAGATACTTTGTAGCCTGGAGTGGTCTTTTTATTCCGGAAAAATATCACATTCCCGCGGGATAACGTCGTGTAGTTCACGCCCATCCCGCGGATGAATGGACACTTTCGGGGGGGGGTCCAGACCCCCTGGACACCCCCCTGGGTACGTCCTTGGTAGCTAGCCAGGCGGACTAAGAACAAGTCCTACCACCAACCAAACCGAATACAATATGTACCCCCACTGGGAATCGAACCCGGGACCTCTAGGTTTGAAATCGGTGGTATGAACCACTAGACCACAGAGGCGGTTTAAGAGAGTTTACTTATCAAGAGTTTGCGCTTCGGAGATCTTCTTTTCTATGTAAAACTATTGAATGCTATATTTTTTTCAGTTTTTAATATACGAGGGGTACACTGAAAGTTTTGCGTGACTCATTATTAAAACAATTCACATGTAAAGTAATATTTACTGCTTTTCGGAGTATTCTCCATTACATTTATATACTTAAACTTTTTCATTCGGTCAAACCATTTTTGAAATCATGAGGACCATTGCTCTCTGAGGGCATGTTTTTCACGCGCTGGTTGAAAGCTATCACGGCCTCTTCCGGCCAAAACGACCGACCGACCTTCACAAATTTCATCATGGAGAGAAACACAGCCACGATCAAATTCTTCGTACCAACAACGTCCCAAAAGCATTTCGAAGACGAGCAGTGCAGTCTTGCGGAGACTGAACTTTTAAAGTCATAAATTTTTAAATCAATCATTTTTTTCCTAAGTTTTGAGTTTTGAGTTTCCTAATTTTAATAAAATATTACATTCGAAAATAAAACTTTTATTAGCGACCAGGAGCGCAGAACTTTCAGTGTGCCATATGTAGGTAATTTTATATTTTCTAATTTTGATATTATTGTTTCATGCTAAGAATATTCAATTTTTATGAGTGGTTATAGAGAGCAAAGGTACCTAACTCATTGATAAGTCTGAACTAGAGCTATAAATCGATAGGACTGTACCAATGGTTACGAAATAAAAAATATGAATATCTTCAACAATAATAATAATATGATATGTATCAGTTGGGGTGCCCTGATCTTTTGCGTTATTTCAATGACATGGTCTACTTATGAGCGTGCGAGTTTTGAAAAGAGCTCTCGTGCGAACGTTGCCCAAATAATAAATTATATTCTTTACATACTCGTTCACATATTAATATAATCACTAACTATATGTGTGTGTGTACAAACTATGCAGTAAGACGATTCCTCGTTATTTCGAAGTTAGTAAAAAATGTGTGTAGAGGGGGCGCCTAGGATGTGCTTGCCTAGGGCGCTCTCCACGTTTAATCCGCCTCTGTTCGCACTTCGAAAACTTCGATCAACCTCTAGCGAGGAAACTGCTCTTACAGCTTACCACGGCTACATAGCATCTGTTCTAAGATATTACAGCAGCTTAACATCAGGTATGAAAGCCATAGCTTCAAGTACAATTAGTGCTTCCCCGTTAATCCCAGAATTAATGTCCACTTTAACAGAGAGGGATACTATAGCGCCTGTAGGCATTAGTAATTTTAACATCGAGTATTAACTTATGATCTTTAAGGCTGCTGGATTTCACCAAACCTTCACTCTAAGAACAACGCCCACTCTCGGATACTAATTGTCAAACTGGTATGGGGTTTTGACATTAGTAGAATGGAGAATCCTAGGATTCTTTCTCCTAATTGATACAAACCTTGGTTTTGCCGCATAACAGTCTCCGGATTCAATCGGCTGTAAGCATTTTGAACCTGCAAACATAAAATAGGTAATAACGTTTTTGCTTATGAAACCATGGCATATCCACAGAACACGGTGATCTAATCCAACACCTAAACTGGCGGGTCTATTATACCGGCAGGCTTATCACGTAACTTGCAAAATCCAAGCGATAGCAAAAATTGCTCTAAAATCGCAAATTACTATGGAGGTTTGTATTTGTAGATTCAACTCAATTAGCGATTTTAGTTTAGACCGCGATTTTTGCTATCGCTTGGCTTTTGCAAGTTACGTGATAAGCCTGCGGGTGGCCGATTTTAGATCGGTCACTACTCATTAAGGGCAAGGTCACTTAAGGGCCTTATCACACTAGCGAGTTTTCACAATTGTTATTCAATAATAATGTATATTTCTGAATGTTATCTACATTTCAATAACAGTCAACTCTCCTATTTGCACGCGCCGCGCCGGCCGTGACGCACCGGCTTTCCTTGAACGAACAAACCATGTAGGTAATCGAAGTGAGTAATTGCAATAAGTCCGGGTTCGATTCCCGAACGGCGTACTAATACTTAGTTTTTAACCGACTTCTAAATCAAAAAGTAGGAGGTTCTCTATTCGTCTGTATGTATGTTTTTTCTCTTTTTTTTTGTGTATGTTTATTAAATCTGTTAAGAGGATTGTGCAGCAAACGGCCTCCATACAAACGGCGATAACGTTTTCCACCCTCTAAAGTTTAGATGGTTTAGAGTCTAAACCATAACATACTATGCGATTATTATAAGAATAGGACGGGTTGTTGACAAACTTCACTCTGAAAAGGTACAGTTCGCAAGAAAGTGCAAAACAAAATTAAAATAGTTTTTTTTTTTATTTTGGCAGAAGGTGGTTTGGGTATTGCCACTTATCACTTCATAACTTGAATTCCTGTTTTATTTAAATAGTTAAACCAGTAAATAGAATCAAAATTCAATTTATTCTGTGTTATTGAAGCATAGTATTAAAGTAGAGAAACAATAAGTATGAAAAAATGGGTTCAGTTAAATATCACAAAATTTAAATTTGATTGAGATTCAAATTAAGTACCTGATCATTTTCGTAAAAGCATACTTTCATGAGTCCTATACTTTCCGAAAAAATCAAGTTAATGATTTGTATTTATCTGCAAATTATTAATATGTTTCGGTTTGCACGAACATCATTATTTATCGTAAGCTATGACATGATCAGCCCCCTGATTCAAGATAATTTTCTTTTTTTGCACACCATACTGAAGTGAAGTGAAGTTAGTTTGACAGCACTTTGACAGCTTGACGTCACAACATGGCGGTGTCCCTATCCTATTCTTATAATAATCGCATAGTACAGCAATTAATTTTCGGTACCTATGTTGTTGAAATGCATAAGACCAGGGGGCCAAGCCTGCTAACGTTAGGTCACAATCGTGTCTCAATCGTTTTTCAATTGTAGTTCAGTGGTAGTGCTTTTTTAAACACTAGTTTAAAAAAAGCACTACCACTGAACTAACAAAACTTAACAATTGAAGCACGATGGAGACACGATTAATGTGAATTAACGTTAGCAGAATAGGGTATTTTACTGTTGTTGAAATGTAGATATTTAATGATGACGTTAAAATATATTGCAATTAAGAATACCAAATGTAAAAAAATAATTTGAATCTGTTTTATAATAAAAGAATTATAGTCTGTTTGATTTTGACTATAGCTGTCTCTTTCTAAAACGAAATCTTGTATGGCGTGACTATGACGCTACTAACCCACTGACGTCACTAAGATAGCGTCCTGTCCTTGTCTAATTATAAAGTTTGAAGTCCTATATCTTTGAAAATATTCAAGATAATTCAAAATGAAAACTTGTTTTGTGTAGCTAATATTTCGAAAAACATTTTAAAGAAATTAAAAAAAAAATCGGTAAAATACTGTATTGGAATTTTTGGCCAGGCGGACTAAGAACAAGTCTTACCACCAACCAAACCGAATACATTATGTACCCCCAATGAGAATCGAACCCGGGACCTCTTGGTCTGAAATCGGTGGTGTGAACCACTAGACCACAGAGGCGGATAGAATAGGTATGTTCACAAACTTTATTGTATTTTTTTATTGTTACTTAATTTAGACATGCCTAAAGGATCATTCACCGCTAGACTGTGCCGCCGGCGCCGGACGTGATGCTCTACAGCGGGACCACCTTGAGCTACGTTAATTTAATTAGCATCAAAAAAATGTAGAAAATTTGTATATAATTGTATACGCAATAAAAAAAAATGTATATCTAGTTTCGTTGTAAAAACGAAATCAATGTGGTCCCGCTGGGGAGCATACTCTACAGCGGGACCACCACTATAATTCCGTTACTGAAGGCTTTTCAAATTTGTTTATGAGGCCAAAAAAATGTATATTAAATGTATATTAATAAACTACAGTCAATTTGATCTTTAGTTGGATATTTACCAAAATACGACTAATTTAAAATTTCCCTACGGATTTTGGGTGTCCGTTACCCCAGCCAGAAAGAAGTTTCTAGAGGAAAACGATTTGATTGCATAATTAAGGCAAATTTTGCACAAATATGCGCCAAATGTAAAATGAGTGGGCCTTATACTTTCGGAATAAAACAGAAAAAAATCTTTCTGTTACGTATGTTCCATCTAGTTACATTGTAGTTAGTTACATTAATGTAACTAGGTTGGAGTTTTATTCCAAGTAGCCACACTATTTAGAAATCCTCACTCGTTTAATGTAACTAATTAAACTTCTTTTCCAGATAGTTACATCGTTAATATTCACTCAGTCATTCATGAAAACATAATAACTACTTTTTAACTAACTTCAAAATTTAAAATCGGCCAAGTGCAAGTCACTCGCCCATGAAGGGTTCCGTACCCACTTAACGTAGTTACCGATAACATACACCTAGAAAATTAGTACTATCATTTTTCGCCAGAAAAAATAACTTTGTATTTCATAGTATTCATCTGAATGACAAAGTTATATTTGCGGTTTCCGAAAACGATTATATTTAAAAAAAACTTTTAAAGCCTTCTTAGCTGTGATAGTTTTCCTTTTAACTTCGTCATATTATATACAACTATCGTGAATTTTTCCACGTATCCGAAAACAACCATTTGGCTGGCAGAGGGGACACTTGACCCCAACAAACTTTGCACTTTAAAGCTTAATAATTCACAACCGGATGCCTCAATCAAAAAGCTGTTTTACAAACCCGCAATATTTTTAAAACTGCTATTCAGCGACACCCCACGCTATCGGGTAGACAAGAAAAAAATACATCCCCACTTCACGTGTAGGTAACTTATTTATAGGGTATATCTGTAACTATTCTTAAAAGCATTATTTACACCATTGCTCCATATCTTGCTGTTATTTTTAATGATTGCATTGCTGAAGGAACTTTTCCTGACATAATGAAATTTAGAAAAAATATTCAATTATTTAAATATGAGGACAAAGAAGACCCAGGTAATTAGTAATTACAGACCAATATCCATTTTTCCCCGCCTTGAGCAAGATCCAGGATGATGATGAATCTTATGATTTTGTAACAAAAGTAATATTTTGTTGTATTAAGGATCTGTTTATACCATGTGTCAAATTCAAATCAGTGTTAGGAGAAGTGTTGCCAGTTAAAAGAAGTAACATAACTACTGTAAAGTTTTACTTTCGCAACGAATTCACAATGGCTCTGGGACGAATTTTTATTTCTTTATGTAATATAGGTATGACGCAGGCAGGCATCCAGGAGGTGGCTATATTGATTTTGCAAAACGAGCAATAAGGGCCATTTATCAACTAAGCTCTAAAACTTACATTAGGGAGAAGTTCAAGAAATTGGTATACTGACAGCTGCATCTCAATTTATATTAAATTGTATTCTTTTTGTGCGTCGTCATATTAATTTGTATACTTAACATGGCGATTTGCATGGCCGCAATACAAGAAATAGGAATGGACTTGTAATGCTTTGGTACCGATTAGAGAAGGTACATGGGTCCTTCATGGGTTAAGGTATACACATCTTTAACAAGATTCCAAGTGATATGCTACCCTTTGAAGAGTTTAAGAATCATATAAAAAATTGCCTCCTCAAGAAGGGCTACTACACTGTTAAGGCATAAGCATAATCAGACGAGGGACTTTTGTCCCCGGCGGACAAGAAGTTCCTGTACGTCCAAAATATATCCTCCGAGGACTTGTCGCGGACTCAACGCATACGGTATGCGGTCATTTCTTGCCCGGAAACGTACTTTACTATCGAGCGCTTAATGCAGACTAAAGTTCTTTGTGTGCGTTGTTGCGCCTAGTTACGTTCGTTCTATATTTTTCCGCGAACTTTTGTCCAGTCCAGTCTCTTGGTGTCTGCGGTACTTTCGGGGACTTTTTGTCCGCGGTACTTTTAGTTCCTTGTGTGCGTTATTCGATACAATTTATAAGAGATCTATATCGATGGACAAAAAGTACTCGGCGGACAGTCCCTCGTCTGATCAGGCCTTAAGTGATTTCTTAAATGACAAAGCAACTTGGTCATATAAGCAGACAAGGTTTTTTTCTTGTAGCTAATTGTGAGTCTTGTTTAACAAAATTAATCATGTACTACATTCTTACATTGGTTTCGGTGTTTTAAGATGAGTTGTTTGAGTAAGTCATGCTCTCTGGTAAACATTACTGCGGTGGTGTCGTGTGAGGCGGGTCGTTACGTTCCCTAAAATATGGTTGAGTGAAAGTGATGGCTGATTCGTGCGTCTTGCTCGTGAACGGGTGCCACCAGTGAGATGGGTCTGCTCCTGGCTTCTTGTCTCAAAATAATGTTGATTTTTATGTTCTATTGTTTTTGGTTTTATTATATGTAGTTTAGTGAATGTAATGTAGTTATTAGGTACTCTGTGCATATATAAGGTCCTACTTAAATAGTGCACATAATTTTAGGGGGTCAATGTACTCATGTATACAAACAACTTTTACTATGGTACCACCATTGAAATCGCGATAAAAAAATCGGCTGTTCCTTACATTTTAATCTATTCGATTTAAAATTTTCTATTTATCTATTCGATTTAAAAGTTGTTTGTATGCATGAGTACATTGACCCCTTAAAATTATGTGCACTATTTAAGAAGGACCTTATATATTAAAAAAAAAATGATATCACAGATTGTTTCCGAAATGAGCTAAGTCCTTTACTTAGCACATATTGGAATTTTGTACATCCGTTTTTCCTATTTTTTTCTAATTTTCAAGGTTTTCTTACGTTTTCGAGCTCATTCTGCATTTTTGCAGTCTGCTATTTTTGATATTGACTGATAGCGTTTAGTGCCAAAGCCAAGGCCAAAACGTGCTAAGTCATTACAGATTCGTTCCAAAATGTACTATTTACTTGACTTAGCACGTTTTGAGCATGATACCTCAATTTCAAATTGAATTTGTAGGTGTCTTGTATTAGTAGGGTTTGGAAGATATTTTTTAATCAACTCGTTTTCCTCTAGAAACTTTTTTCCGGCTGGCGTAACGGACACCTAATATTCGTACGGAAAATTTTTAAGTGGCCGTAAGTTGGTATAGATCAAACTAAATATCAAATTGACTGAAGTTTATTAATATACATTTAATATACATTTTTTTGGTCCCATAAACAAATTTGAAAAGCCTTCAGTAACAGAATTATAGTGGTGGTCCCGCTGTAGAGTATGCTCCCCAGCGGGACCACATTGATTTCGTTTTTACAACGAAACTATAGATATACATTTTTTTTAATTGCGTATACAATTATATACAAATTTTCTACATTTTTTTGATGCTAATTAAATTAACGTAGCTCAAGGTGGTCCCGCTGTAGAGCATCACGTGGCGCCGGCGAGCAGGCAGCGGCTGTCGGTCGAAGCTTTTTTTTTTTTTTTTATCGTCGAGAAAATGCGTTACGCATTCCCCGGCAGTGGGAGTTTACCGGGGGAATGTGGGACTCTCCAAATGACTTCCCCCGGTCCCACACCTACCCTAATCCAACGTAAGCTAAACTAGAATCGATGAGGGGCCGAAGGAGGGGGGCCTACCCACTAAAAACTCGACGACGACCCTTCACATCACCTCGTGGCCAAGGCTCGTCGAACCAGTCGTCGTCATCAGACGAAAAGTCGTTCAACGAGCCACTGCCACCGGGTGGAGTAGAGTCCGTGTCAGATACTCTGCGCGACTGGGGCGTTTTCGGCGCTAGTTACAGTACAATAGTTAGTATTCGATTTCGACCGCGGCACCGCGCACAGGCTTTTTCAGGCGTGCACTCTACCTATAGTTTGACGTTTACCGCTGTGCACCTCCCCGCCTACACGCGCATACATGAGGTGCACAGCGGTAACGGTCAAACATAGCACATTAAACTACATATATTTTGTACTAGCGGCCGCTCGTGGTTTAGTCCGCATGGTTCCCGTTCCCATAGGAATATCGAGATAAAAAGTACTCAATGTTTTAATTCAGACTATCTACTATCTGTATGCCAAATTTCAACCAAATCCGTTTAGTAGTTTCTGCGTGAAAGAGTAACAAACATTCCAATCCATACTCACAAACATTCGAATTTATAATAGTTATTAGTAGGATGGATGTCCAATGTCTATATCCACGTACGAGCAGCGATATAGATAGGTAATTTAAGTTGACCATACTACGGACTACGGACTACGATACTACGATGCTACGGTGCTACGGCCGACGCCGAAGTTCGGCTCAGCCCCACAGGTTAGCGTGATCGTGATCGTGAATCATCCATAATTTAATTCGCGTAACTTGTATGGATTAATTATAACTTTGTTCAATCTAGCATATGACAGCTCATTTTCGTGCATAGCAAAATGTTGTCTCTTACTTAATTAACAAGGAATTAAACATTAAACATTTTCTTGAGTTTATTTATTATTTTTATATATTATATTAAATATTTATTTATATTAATAATAGTAAATTAAATTATTTGAATATTTTTTGTATCCGAAAATTAAGAAAGAGCGGGGACTCCTAACACTGTGATTAATAATGTACTTAACACAAAAAAAGATATTCAATAAGAGTTTATTATGATACAAGCACAAAGTACCTTTGTATATGATACAAGTGATCTAAGTTGCTCATTATACACGAGGCTGTGGCTTGCAGCCCGAGCCGCAGGCGAGGGCGTAAATCAGCCGAATCGTGTCTAGTGAGTAAGTTGCTCACGAGTTTCATACGCACTTTTTCAACACACTTGCGAGGAAAAACAAATATTTTTATATAAAAAAAAACAAAAAAGTAACTCCAATAAACTATTTGCTTTGCACGAATGAGCTGTCATACTACCCATGCTACATTGAAATTGAACAAAGTGAAAAGTGCATAGCAAAATAAGCTGCATAATAAATGTCTGATGCTGATTTTCTTGAGTTTTAACTCCAATACCTTCGATCAACAATAACACCTAGTTCATCATTAAGAACGCTGTCATAACACTAGTTACACTGAAATTGAATGTTGGATCTAAAATATCTGATAAAATGTCTGATGCCGATAACTCCAATAGCATTAAGAACTTTTTGACTTTGTAAGTTTCTCTGAACCAAAGCATAAATTAATGAAAACAATTGAATTAAATACTTACTTTCAGCAAGAATTAATCCAAAAAAGACAAAAACTGTAGAAAATAACATAAAAAACTTCATGATTTAAGATAGTGAACAGCACTAATTAATTAAATAAGTAGTTACTTTGTTTCACTGTATGTCTTGCTTTCTACGGTATGTCTGATTGTAAACTAACACTGGCCACACAGTGCCACAAACTTAACTAACCCGGTGGTCAAAGTTGGAACTAAAAACTTTTCTGAATAAAGCTGTCAGCCTTTTTCGTAGCTTGGTATTGCTAGTAGCGCCACCACCACCGGTTCTGATAAAGATTGTGTGACTGTATTATCGTTCGTCGTATTTAGTCTTTATTTAGCTAACTATATCGATTCATGCTGATAAACTGATAATAACACAGATAGCATTATTCGTCATCGTGTTTACGTTGCCTGTCATAATTATTCTATGGAAGTTTTTAATCTGTATGTTGGTTTCCTTTTCAGTAAATATATATTCATTAGATTTCCTTCCTTCCTTAAGATCAATTTCGTTTATTCAATTTAGGTTGAATACACGAAATTGATTATTACTCGTATTAAGATGGTGGTAGTTAGCCAGGCAAGTCTCACCATTTAAACCAAATAATAATAAAAAAAAACACGTGTGGCACTCGGGGACTGCCGCGGTAAAGCTATTGCATAAGTAAATAGTGTAATTACACACCAAAACAATTATTCATTCAGAAAAATATGAACAAAAAGAACGATATTATATATTTAAGAGTTTGATCATTGAATTTCGCGCGATGAACATTAAGATTTAGATATAATATCAGATATAGGTACTTTCTCTGCGCGGCATTAATGTGTATTACCTATACCTATACCACTATTATATTATTTATGTGCCTACACAAAAAACAAAGGTACCTACCTACTTCGATCAACAATAGTACTAGATGAAGGCTCACGAACTAAATGAAAACTTTATATGGCCAGACTGACATTTTTTTAAACGGGGAAAAAAGGTTACGAATGTTACGATCTTACATTATAAATGACAAGAAGCGTTCCAAGTTTGAAATACCTTAGTATTATTGACACTGTCAAAATAATCTACTTATAATTATACTCTCAAGTGAGCGTTCGACGCTTGGCCATGTCTGTCACTCCAACTATGTATCTAGAACTAGGTGTTATTGTTGATCGAAGGGTACACTAAATAGTACACGTGCTTGGTTTAATGGTTTCTATTATATACAACTAGCGGATCCTCGCGGTTGCACCCGCGTGGCACCCGTTCCCGTGGGAATATCGGGATAAAATATAGCCTATGTCACTCAGGAAGAATGTAGAAAAATCGGTCTAGTAGTTTCGGTGCAAACAAACAAACAAACAATCAAATCTTTCCTCTTAGTATAGATGAAGAATCCATACTAATATTACAAATGTGAAAGTGTGTTTGTTTATTTGTTTGTTTGTTTGTCCATCTTTCATTCACGCCAAAACGGAGCAACTGATCGACGTGATTTTTGGTATGGGGATAGTTTGGAAGCTGAAGAGTAACAGAGGCTACTTTTTATTACGGAAAATTATAAAATAAAAATGATAATTTTGTATGGATAATAGTTTTGACTGTCGTACGATACCAAACTGTCATTTATTCCATGGCCGCCTCCGCGTCTGCGCGCGGTCAAAATCGAATAGGTACTAATCTTTTCCATAAGATTAGAACAAAAAAATTTACTGTAACTAGCGCTAAAAATGCCCCAGGCGCACATGCGCGCGCAGACTTATTTGTCACGTAAGTCTATGTATTTTACTCACTTCGTGATTATTTATTTTCATCTGTCTAATAATGGTGATACGAAGTACTCTGTCCTACTAATATTATAAATGTGAAAGTTTAGAAGTTTAAATGTTTAGATGTTTGGATGTTTGTTACTCAATCACGCCAAAACGGCTGAAAGGATTTGGCTGAAACTTGGGACACATATACTTTATAGCTTGGAGAGGATCAAGGGTTCTTTTTATCCCGGCAAATTATATCATTCCCTCGGGATAACGTGGTGTAGTCCACGCGGGCGAAGCCGCGGGCGGAAAGCTAGTAATTTATATGGCAAAGCAACGTTTGCCAGGTCAGCTAGTTAATATATATAGGTATACAAGGTGTTAGGGGCACCGTTGCAAAAACTTTAAACATGGCTTCAGGCTATCGGAAATGAAAAAAATATTTCGACTCTCCATACAAAATGTCCCGATTAGTTGCTAAATTTTTATGTAAAGTCGAATTTTTGAATGTCCGCCATCTTGTCGACAGTGCTGCTCTCTGTAAATTGGTGTCATCATAATAGCCTGTACTAAAGCCACCCAGCTGCCAGCTGGCCCTATGGCCCTATTCGCTAGCTCAAATGAAAAGTGGATGTAATTTCCACTTTCATTTGAGTTAGCGAAAAGACAGTCATCGTAGTTCTACTGATTTTAAGAAGTTGGCGATAAAAATAAAACACCCAGTTTTGATTTGGATTTTTATTACCTATTGTACCTATATATAATTATATATGTTTGTATTTATTATATACATCTTCTTTCTAAGACTAAGGTTGACGGAGTGGTTGTGGTCATGGTCCGCTAAGTTGGAAGCGGCTTTTGCGGCGATACTCCTCTATATCTCTCTATTTGTGGCACTGCGTGTGCATTCTGTAAGGGCACACTTGGTTGTGGACTTGATAAGGACTTGATCATCTTGTGGGTTATCAGCCGCGAAAACATTGACTCTTCCTTGTTTCTTCAATCGAATCGTTCCAAGGAGCTTGCATTATGGATGATAGTCCAAACATTCTTAGAATTCGCACTTGCAGAATCGTCGAAAGCCTTTGTTTGATCCGAAGCTCCTTTTTAGTGGAAACATTTGTGTGACGAGCAGTCCGTTTGATCATCATACACCACATCTCAATCTTCTTGTGGTACTTTTGTTGGAGCGTCCATGTTTCAGCTCCATATAAGAAGATAGGAAATAGTAAGCTTTTCGTGTATCGAACCTTGGTGTTATTGATTGTGCGGCGATCTTTCCATATTATTATCTTTTCACAGGCTGATCTGGTTAGGTTAGGCCAGCTCGTCTTTTGAGATCAACAATAACACCTAGGTCTGTGCAACTTCCAGAATTTGTGATTTCAAATCATCGTCATCAGTTAATATGTGTCACTATTTGTAGGTACTTAATTATTACACCGATTCACCAACACACTCTTGCCTTAACAATGTTTTCAACATATTATCGCACTGCTTTTACAAAAATATATTATTTTAGCATCTAACTTTTTCCATACTTTTTCATAAAAATCCGAGATTGACAAGTGACATTAATTTGACATAATTTTGAGATTACTGCTTTTTCTTCTTTTTATTATTATTTCTGTTTCAGCCAGTGCTTCACAGTTTAGGCGCTAGTTACAGTACATTTTTTGTTCAAAAACGTATGGAAAAGATTAGTATTCGAATTTGACCTATATGAAAATAAACACATGTAATCAAAAAGAGAAAAATACGTTTATCTTTTTTTAACAACAGGTTTTTTGTATATTTATCTCTTTTTACCAAAGCAATGTTAGTAAGAGACAAAATATATGTAAACCCCTATTGTCAAAAAGAGATAAAAAATGTTTTGTTAACCTTCTAGGGTGTTAGGTTTTTTCGTTACGGAATTTCTTGGTTCAGTCGCCGCGCTCAAAGCCCGCGATAAAAGCTATGCAATAGCTTAAAAAATCATTTCTTCAATGTAGGTTTGTTTAACACAAACTTATTTCTGTACTTATGACTATTACAAGAGTATAATAAGTTTATGGTTTAACGTCAATGAAGCTATACGCCATCGGTTTGCAAATCCTATGGCACCTTGTAAATAAATACAATATGTATTCCCACTGGGAATCAAACCCGGGACCTCTGGGTCTGAAATCGGTGGTGTGAACCACTAGAACACAGAGGCGGTTATTCGACTCCGGCAGGTGTGCGAGGTTTCATAGGATGTAGGACCCATGCTGCATTGAAAAAAGTATAATTAACAGTGACATGTTAAATGCACCTAACTGTAACTCTGACATGAGTCTTCTATTGTAACAGTATCCGCCCCACGATAGTTAAAAACATTTCCCATTTCTATCGCAAGCGCAAGACAAGATAAAAGCAAAATTTCCATGTCCCATCTAATGTCTATAAAATATTTCAAGCCGAACGCGAGGGAAAGTCCGCCATTTTGGAGAAAACTCCCGCGTTTTAAGTTCACACCGCGCCAAGATGGCCGCCCGCCCACCTGTTGGCGCGGACGCCCATTGGGGCACCCGGCCCCGCCCTATGGGGCCCAGGTGCATAGCTATCTGTGGTTTAGTATAGTTATTTCAACTACTAACCGATTAAGATTAGGCCATAATCTCATTTGAAAAGAATCAATTTAGAAAATGAAGATTCAGTATTACCTACCTTTGCAATTGTAGAAAAAGAAGAAACTCTGCTCTGCAACACATACTTACAAGAATGAGGCGCCTTCAACTTACGGAGGATGGTTATGTATGATAGATGGCTTACTGAAGATATATAAGAACAAGAGCATTGCCGTGAATTTGCCATACATCTTACAGAACAAGGATAGAGGAGTTTGTATGTATCCTTGTTATTATCATTGATAACATAATTAACACCATAGCAAAACTTTGAACATAATAAATAAGACTAATGACAGGCCAATGAGGTTACTTCCTGTGCGCTGACCGAGTCCAGCATGCCAGAATGTCACTGGTATACGTAAAGAATGTATTTGCCCTCACTCTAATAAATAAATAAAAAGCCAATGAGGTTAAGACTATGGCCGTAAAACTGAGAGGGGAACAAAAAATTCATCAATTCTAGGTAGAGTGCGCGCCAGATAAGTCTGCGCACGATCAAAATCGAATAACTACTAAGCTTAGGACAAAAAGTGTAGGTACTGCAACTCATTTGGTCCAGTAGTTTGGAAGAAAAATGGCTGTGACATAATAATTTTACTCTTTGGCTGTGACCAACAAACGGATCATTTGATCCTACACTCTGGAGCGCAGCGCTTCTGGGTCATTCTAACCACGAACGAAAGGCCCAGGAGTTTTGTGCTGAGTCAGGGCCCTTTAGCGTCACGAACACCACAAACTAGTCTTGTCTTCGTGATTTTTTTATGTATGTACCTAGGAATGTCATGTGTAAGGATATGTTATTTTTAACCGACTTAAAAAAAAGGAGGTTTTCAATTTAACCTGTATGTAATAACTAGCTGACCCGGCAAACGTTGTTTTGCCATATAATAGTGGACCCGTCACCAACATCTTGTAGGTATGTGTGTTTATACACCAAAAGTTGCCTACACCAGACAACAGATAGCGCTAGTTACACACTACCAATAAAAGGGCCCAAGCTTGGTCTCTATTTCCTACAAAAAAAATTACTCTGTGAAGTAGAGTGAGTGTCAGATAACTCTGCGCGCACGCGCGACTGGGGCGTTTTTGGCGCTAGTTTCAGTACATTTTTTTATTCTAAGCTTATGGAAAAGATTAGTATTCGATTTTGACCGCGCAGACGTCAGTGATTACATACTCTTTGGAAACGGCAATGGAAGAAATGACAGTTTTGTATCGAAGGTACGACAGTTAAACGATTTTTCATAGAAAATTACAATTTTTACTCAATTTTCCGGAATAATAAGTAGCCTATGTTACTCTCCAGCTCCCAAACTATCCCCATACCAAATATCACGTCGTCGACCCGTTGCTCCGTTTTGACGTGAAAGAAGGACAAACAAACACACTTTCACATTTATAATATTAGTATGGATTAGTATGGATATTAGTATGGATGTATGTATGTATGTACTTATGTTGTTAACAAAAAAATGTGCATGTTTCACGCCCGACTTCAAAGTATCTACCTACAATAAGGTTAAACTTACGTTTATAGTGTAAAATGCGGTTCTATTTTTGTTGTGTGTCGATATTAAATGTCTATTCTTCCTTTCTTTATACGAATATGGTGTTCCATTTTTGCTTTTTCGTACAAAACCCTAAAAACACGACTTTCTCCAGTTGAAACTAATCCGAGTCAATTTCGCTGACCCAAACACACCGTCATCCACACACAGTAGGATTACACCGACTTAAGTTGCATAAGTAACGGCCGTCATAACATAACCCACCACTCTACTTGATTAAGTTATTCGAACGATGTAACATATCGCTCACTTTATCGGATCAGCGGTTTGGGGTCCAAAAGTAATGTCATAGAGAAAGATAAATATATAGCTTTAGCTAAGATGATACCAGGCGGACTCAACAAAGTCCTCCTGCCTTGAAAAATTGACAATGAAGTATTTAGAACAATTTTGAGCACAGTGCCTATAATGTAAGATGCCACTGCTGCAAATATGCCTAACACAGCAATAAGACTAAGAAGCAGGTTGCCTAAAATGAAAGATGCCACTACTGCTATAATGCCTAAAACGCTAATTGGCTAAGAAGCCGATTGCCTACAATGTACCGTGACTATAATGTTTGCTGCCAACCGTCAATTTGAAATCTTTAAATATTAATATAGGTAAATATTAACCTGCTTTCGGCCCGCGGCTTTGCCCACGTATACTACACGACGGCGACGTTATCCCGCGGGAATGTGATATTATTCTGGGATAAAAAGTAGCCTATGCTCCTCTCCAGGCTATAAAGTATCTGTGTCCCACAGCCAAATCCATTCAGCCGCTTTGGCGTGAGTGAGTAACAAACCTCCAAACATCTAAATATCCAAACATCCAAACATCTAAACTTTCACATTTAGAATATTAGTGGGATAATAAAAAAACCGTATTATCAAAATACCTACTCATTTGTTTTATGAACTAAAACAAATCTTCAATTTCTTAAAAAAAAATACCTACCCTAAATTAAAACACATATCACGACCAGACCTTAAGGGCAGGATCTTCCAAAAACTCTGTTTTGTCTTTTTCCTTGCTTACGTGTCAAGAGTAATGAAAATAACCTCACTTTTTTATTTTTTCAACTAGCGTTAATTTCATCAATGTGAAAATATACTACTCTCACACACGAAAGAAATACCTTTCCAGGTATTTGACAATTACTAAAGATGAAATTACTATTGCAAGTTATTTAAATTTTTACTTTTTTGCATTCACAATGCAAAATACTTCAATTTAAATTTTTCAATAATAAAAATTGCATTGTGAATGCAAAAAATTAAAAATTTAAATAACATCCTTCTGCCTTCATCAACCAAACCGAATACAGTATGTATGTATGTAAGCGGGTTAATTCGAATTTGAATTTGCTTAATGAAGAGCTCTGTTTTTCAATTCTGTACGGAGCCGAAACCTGGGTTGACGCTAACGCCCGAATTCTCGTACGCAAATCATCTTTGGGAGCGTCTCAAACATCATGGCATCTCTTTCATACGTTTGACATTTAAAGTGACAGGGCGATGTTTGAGACGCTCCCTAAGATAAGTAGCGTACGAGTATTCGGGCATTAGGCTCCAAATTCGATGCACTGGATATGTGTTGCCGGAGACGACTGCTAAAAATACCCTGGATTGCGTTCCGCACCAACTTATCCATCCTCAAAGAACTTCACATAGGTACGAGGTGGTTATCGTCCATTGTACAGTTTCGGATAGGCACTCAAGCTCTTTGGGCATACCTTCAGAAGGAAGGAACGAGGAATCGATGTAGAGGCTCTCGTAATACAAGGCCACACAAAGGGGACGAAAAAATTTGTAAAAATCCCGTTTTCATAAAAGTTAATCCCAATTTGGCACGGGGCGGCATGCAAGAATGGCATAAGCACAGAACACGGAAGTTCAGGCGTTTCATTTGCTCTGTGGGCATAAGTGACTGTGCCAAATTTCCTGACCCAATTAAGGCGTTTCGCCGTGATTGATTGAGTAACAAACATTCGCATTTACAACATTAGTTAGAAAGATTGTTGATTCTTTTGTAGTCTTATTAAATACCAGTTATACTTACGCATTGTAATAGTCTTTAAAAAACATATTATTGTGGTGTGCGTTACCGCCGCAAAAACTTGTGCTTTAGAGAGATGAGACCTTATCAGATAATTAGTGTGTCGTGAGGAGAAATTTGTTTACTAATAGCAAAATTTGTGTGAATTGTAGTTTTTGAGATATTTGACAAAAACAGTTTTTGCCAGGGTCACGTTTTAAACGTTACCCTGGCAAAAAAAGTTGTTTTAGCTCGGAACTAAATACATGAATAGATAGCTTTTGTTGCGTTGTAAATGTTAGCAAACAGCAAAAATTGTGTGTGTTATGGTTCTTGAGTTATTTGAGTTTTTGCTGGGGTAACGTTTTGAGATTTCCCATATCTCAGAAACGGTTCAACGCAGAAGTTTGAAAAAAATACCAGTAAGAGACCTGAATTTGTTTAAATTTGTTTAAACATTAGTTTTTGATTTGGTTGTCGTAAACCAACGTAATTAAATGTTTTCGAAAATCAGAAAAAACTGATTTGTAAGTAAACTATTACATTTACAACCAAACAAACAGCTGCAAAAAATACCCGTGGTAGACACTTATTATGTCTAGAATTTTAGATCTTGTAACTTTACACGATTTAAAGATAAAGATAAATTTGATAAATTTTAGACTGGTCGTACTTTAGAGATCGAATACACAGTTCCCATAACATTAAGGCACCTGGCATACATTAAACAAATTTAAGTAATTCATGAACATTCGTTCCTGTTAATTTTAGCTTTCAATTACAGCTATCATGAAAGATATATCAAAAACAAGATTGAGACAGCAATTCTTTAATAAGCCGACCAAATTGTAAAGGTCACTTATAAGCGACCGCACCATACGTACGGGCTATCTTCGTAAATTAGCAGCTTAGTATCCGATGTTTTGTACAGTTACGCAGAAAAACGTTATTGGTAAAGTATTGATTCTACTAGTTTTCTATTTTATAAGTAAAAATCATGTTTATTAATAGTAGTTTTAAATAATTTAATGATTTACGATAGTTATTAGTTTAAAGGCAAATAAATAAAGGTTGGTCAGTAGTAATCTATATCTACCTAAGTAGGTAATAATCTCAGTAAGCAATTTATAGTGTGATTTATTTGTCAGTACCAATCATGTACCAATAAATACATTTATAGTAATTTGTTGTTTCTCTTTAGTCAAACCAATTGTTTTATTTTTATACCACAACGCAACGAAAACGCCACGCTAAACTTTTTTTACTTTCGCAATGCAAGTCGGTTCTCGCCTCGTTCGCCTATCGCAAATATTTACCGTTTTAAAGTCCATTGAGCGTTTTCACATTGGATTGGACGATAACGGTAACGAAACGATATCGGCACGATATCGTCGGACTGGCAGTTTGATACAATCACTACTAAATGTTTTCACACTGTGTCGTTCGTTACCGTCAACGATATTGTCTGTCGTGCCGATATCGGTGTAGTATCGTGTCGGTGTCGTTATCGTCCAATGTGATAACGCCCATTCACTTAGATAATGTCGCCCTTTTATCGCACCGCATTGGCACGTGCCGCTTTTTGTCAAAGGTTGCCGCCGCATAAACAAAAGAAGCCGTGTGCGGCGTACACGCGCAATTGAATTGGATTTTGGGATTCGGCATTTATTAAATTATATTTTCTTAAATAATCTATGTTTATTATAAATACAGGTGGTAACGACGGTTGTGACTTGTGACAATTCAGGCGATGATGAGTAATCATAATAATCATATAAAAATGATTATTATTATTATTATTTGTAAATCACTTATTTAACTTCTTTTATATAAAAACTAGCTTTCCGCCCACGGCGTCGCCCGCGTGGTATACCCGACGTTATCCCGCGGGAATGTGATATTTTTCCGGGATAAAAAGTAGCCTTAGTTTCTCTCCAGGCCACAACGTATCTGTGTCCCAAATTTCAGCCAAATCCATTGAGCCGTTTTTGCGTGATTCAGTAACAAACATACAAACATCTAAACATCTAAACTTTCACATTTATAATATTAGTAGGAAGTAGGATATACAAATTTTCATTAAGATTGACTTTGGTACCCAACTTGAGTGTATTATTTTATATCTGCATTTTATAGCAAGAGCCACAATGCCGTGCTAACTTTACACAACATGTCAAGCCAAGCCATAGTCATATTTTGACACGTGGACTGGAAGGTGACTATTGCTTAACCAACCTTGTCGTGGAAGTGGCAACAAATCACAAATTATATAGACTAGTCACCAATTTGTAACCTATCACGTGTTCTACAGGACTTCCGAAGTAAACTCGCTCTCTGAAATGTCAACGCAGCCGTGCGTAATATTGTCTTGACGCGAGACGAGATGGGAACGCTCGCTCTTCCGACCCAGCCAACGAATTAGTCTGTGTCGTAAACAATGAGTCACACCAACACATCAAAATATGACTATAAAAATTACTGCGTTTAATGCGCGTACTCGTGCAAGTAATAACAGTTTTGGTTTCATCGAAATCTGTCCAGGATTTCCAAAGTTACAGCGTTGTAAAGTTTCACCAGCTTTTGTAAATTTGCTTTCCTTGCGCGCTATTGCGATGACGTCATGTCGCAGTGACATCTCCGATTGCGGCTGCTGCGGGTGATTTCCGTCCAACTGTACCTACATAGAGTCCGTCCGTGCGCAATTTTCGCGCAACTGGTGCGTTTTTGGCGCTAGTTACAGTACATTTTCTTCGTTTTAAGGTTATGGTAAATGATTAGTACCTATTCGATTTCGACCGCGCGCAGCCGCACTCTAAAACTGTCACCTACTGTCCATTCCACTTATCTGACGAGCACTCTAGGAATAGTTTTTACGGGAAAATGTTTTTTAACAATTTTCCACGCAATTTTTCCATATATATTTCTTACCGTTAAATTAAACTTCCCCCTGGAATACGACAGACATTTTAAAACTAAAATCGGCCCAGCCATTCTTTAGTTTTTGCGAGACTAACGTACATTTTATATTTAAAGATAATCTGACCAGCGAACTTTTGTACGCAACTGTACTAACAAAATATCCATAACATCCCGTTCATTTAAGATGGTTACGCTTATGTATGGCGCGGTCGCTTTTACGTGACCTCTACAATTTGGGTGGGTTACTAGAGAATTGTTGTCATGTTCTTGTTTTTGATATATCTTTCATGATAGCTGTAATTGAAAGCTAAAATTAACAGGAACGAATGTTCATGAATTACTTAAATTTGTTTAATGTATGCCAGGTGCCTTAATGTTATGGGAACTGTGTATTCGATCTCTAAAGTACGACCAGTCTAAAATTTATCAAATTTATCTTTATCTTTAAATCGTGTAAAGTTACAAGATCTAAAATTCTAGACATAATAAGTGTCTACCACGGGTATTTTTTGCAGCTGTTTGTTTGGTTGTAAATGTAATAGTTTACTTACAAATCAGTTTTTTCTGATTTTCGAAAACATTTAATTACGTTGGTTTACGACAACCAAATCAAAAACTAATGTTTAAACAAATTTAAACAAATTCAGGTCTCTTACTGGTATTTTTTTCAAACTTCTGCGTTGAACCGTTTCTGAGATATGGGAAATCTCAAAACGTTACCCCAGCAAAAACTCAAATAACTCAAGAACCATAACACACACAATTTTTGCTGTTTGCTAACATTTACAACGCAACAAAAGCTATCTATTCATGTATTTAGTTCCGAGCTAAAACAACTTTTTTTGCCAGGGTAACGTTTAAAACGTGACCCTGGCAAAAACTGTTTTTGTCAAATATCTCAAAAACTACAATTCACACAAATTTTGCTATTAGTAAACAAATTTCTCCTCACGACACACTAATTATCTGATAAGGTCTCATCTCTCTAAAGCACAAGTTTTTGCGGCGGTAACGCACACATTATTGTGAGAGAAAATAAATACATTTTTTATTTATTTATTACTAGCTTTCCGCCCGCGGCTTCGCCCGCGTGTACTACACGACGTTATGCCGCGGGAGTGTGTTTTTACCGGGATAAACAGTAGCCTATGTTCCTCTCCAGGCTACAAAGTATCTATGTCCTAAATTTTTAGCCAAATCCGTTCAGCCGTTTTGGCGTGATTGAGTAACAAACATCCAAACATCTAAACATCCAAACATCTAAACTTTCACATTTATAATATTAGTAGGATTTACTTACTTAAATAAAAAACAAAACTGAGACTAGATAAATACAAGGTTTATTTACCGGGCCCACCCTCGCAAGTACCTAAGTATAAAGTTTGACGACTATAACTACTTATAGGTATCTATAAGTATCATTCTGCTCCCCTCGTCTTTCCAGCGATGATAAATCATGCGAATCGCAGACAGCCGAAGTTACGACTAAGTATCGGCCTTTCAGTACAGCCGACGACACATCAGTCTTTTTTTAAATTAATATTGTTTCGTTTTTTTTTGTATCCACATTTTATATCATCAAGTGATTCAAAGTGTGAAACACACCAGTGTGACAAAACGGTGTGACTACAAGTCCATCCGGATGGGCTAGCACTTAGGCGGTTCTCACACTGCACCGCACACTGCTCCGGTTTGTGGTAGTTCGCTTCATAACTATGGCTGTAGAATCTTGATGTGCATACAAAACCCGCAGTGAATAACAAACTCACGCCGCATCTCCGTCCACCGGAGCGGAAACCGCATTAGTGTGATGGAAGCCTTAGCTTCTGAAGTAAGGTGCAGCTAAGGGTGCACTACAGGGCCGAAGAAACAGCTGCTCACGTCCTGGTTGAATGTGACGGAGTGGCCCCCTACCGGGCGAGGTACCTCGGCTCGCCGGGAAGCGTCCACGAAGCGGTCTCCGACGTGAGGGCGCTGGTCGCTTTCCTGGCAGAGCTGGGTTGGCTGGAGTAATCCGGCTGCACACCCTCCACACGCAAAATAGGCGCAATAAGACGTCGAGTTGCGGAAAACGCCCGTACTGATTGAAGAAGAAGAAGAAGAAGAAGAAGAAGAAGAAGGGTGCACTACCCCGGAATCTTCAACCACTGAGCAACTGGCTTCTTATCTCTTACTGCCGGAACACAAAAATGCTTAAAATTAGATAAGATAGTGGTAGCTAGTGAAAAAGAACAAGTTCGACCTCCAACCCAAACCGAATACAATGTATTCCCCACTTGGCATCTTACCCGGGTTCTCTAGGTCTTTACCCACATGTAGGGTAAAGGACTGCCTACACATATCAGAACCGTGGCCGGGCCATGATCCGTCCGCCAATCACTAGTATAGCGGCGGAGCTTCAGTGCCGTGTCCGGCCGCCGCTAGTGATTGGCGGAGGGACCACGGCCCGGCCACGTCCCTGATATGTGTAGGCAGTCCTTAAAACGCCTGTTTGTCTGACCACTTTAAAGATGTCTTTCTTCTTTCTCCTCTTCTCGCGATGATAAATTAAGCGCATCAGCCGAAGTTACGACTTTCGGCCTTTATACTGTCGGCGACACATCAAGCTTTAGGTACATGTAATTTGGTGTTGGTTTTCGCACGAACTATCTCCTGAGGATGCCCCGGGTTGGGTCGAAACACGTGTACAGTAGTCTAATTGGTGAAGGTACAAGGTGTATTGCTGTCTTGCTAAATGCAGTAAGCTACATAACTATATTTCGTATTTCACAATAGTTTGGTTGGTGTTACGACGACGCGGCGACGACGTGTTCTAAGTAAACCTGGCTAGCTACCAACATCTTATCTTGAATCTGCCACCAGCCATCAATGTTTGCATCATTGTTATGTTCCGGCAGTTACAGATAGATTCCATAAGGATTCCAAGAGGTAGCTATCTTCCACTTTCAGCCTTATACAGGATACATTTTTAACCACGGCACAATTTTTTAAGATCGACTCAGAATCGGTAAGTGAACAACTTTCTCCTAGAAACATAGGTCGAAATAATGTCAAAAATTGTTTGCCTTTTCATACAAATCACCTGATCGATTTAGTATGGGAAGTCCAAAAAATGTTGTCGTATTTCGACCCATGTTTCTCGGAGAAAGTTGTCCACATACTGATTCTGAGTCTATCTTAAAAATTTGGGCACTGATTAAAAAATTATCCTGTATTAACATCATAATAATTAGTGATGAAGACTAATGCGAATGCGAAGTTTAGGTAGTTAAACGTTACAATATGCCTAGCTTTCTGATTGAACGGCGCCGTTTAGCTAAATATTAAACCAGTTGGCACGGCTTAGTTAAATCTAAGAGAGATCTTTCTTAAGATTACATTTCCCCTCCGCTAGAGTCGATACAACAGCAATAAATTACCTTATCCGAGATGGAAACAAAATTGCACACTGAAATTGGCAACAGTCATAGGAAAACTAAACTACATCATGCATTCTTATATAAGTTACCGTCCTAACGCGATTTTAGGATAAACTAGTTTTTCCTAGGCCAAATCTGTACCCCTAGTGTAAGTTTTTATGTCAAGCAAACGCAAACTATTTCGAATGCGAATTAATGTCAATTTGTATGAAAACTATATAAGCGCGCTACTCGCCGCTAGAGGCGCTAATACAGTTTTCATACAAATTGACATAAATACGGAGTCGAAATAGTTTGCGTTTTTTGACATAAAACCTTACACTACGGGCACTGTACCCCGAGTGTAAGTTTTTATGTCAAGCAAACGCAAACTATCGCGAGTACGTATTTATGTCAATTTGTATGAAAACTGCATAAGCGCGCTACTCGCCGCTAGAGGCGCTGATACAGTTTTCATACAAATTGACATAAATACGGACTCACGATAGTTTGCGTTTTTTGACATAAAAACTTACACTAGGGGTACATTCATCGCGTTGACATTTCAGAGAGCGAGTCCTGTAGAACACGTCAAAAAGATAACCACGAAGTTTTAAATTAAATTTTTAACCTATCACGTGTTCTACAGGACTTCCGAGGCAAACTCGCTCTCTGAAATAAATAAACACTGAAAAACTAAGTTTTTATTTACTGGCTAAAAATGGTAAAGGTATTTTGGCTAGGTGTAGAAATAATTGGATCGGTAGGTTAAGTGGGTACGGAACCCTACATTCGAGTTCGAGTTCGACGAGTTCGACTCGCACTTGGTCGATTTTTAAAGACTTTATAATAATATTTTATATAGAAGACATCGCCGTAAGGGCGACGAATTAAAACGAAGCCCATTAAAAGTTGATTTTATTATTTTACGACAGTCATTGTTAAAACCCCAAGAGTTCATAAAGTGTACAACCATTTGAATGCGCCGGAGCAAGTAACAAGTAGCAGTTATCCGTTCATTATGGAAGTCGCGGGACGGTTTTAAGTATCGCCTTCACTGCTGGGGCTTAACGATGTATCACTTAATTTAAAAAAAAAGTCGTAGGGAAATGGGGATTAGTCCCGTTACTGGCGATAGTTTCGATGCAAACGTGGTTTGTTTTTTAGCTGAAGGCTTGGATTCTATTTTAAATTAAACATTTATCTAAATTATAAATTAAATTAAAATAAATTATATTAAAAAAACCTTTTATTTAAAATCAAGCTTTTATTCAAATGTCCTAAAAAGAATAAAATAAACTTTGTATCAAGTCAAATCCAACAAATTTATTACATTAAACAATTTATTTGTTTTAAAAGCTTGTCGCTATAATTAATTTCATATGTCAAATATAAGTTAAAGCATTTGTGTTTAGTGCAAGCCCAGTAACAATAAAATCTCGCGACAAGCTTTTAAAACAAATAAATTGTTTAATGTAATAAATTTGTTGGATTTGACTTGATACAAAGTTTATTTTATTCTTTTTAGGACATTTGAATAAAAGCTTGATTTTAAATAAAAGGTTTTTTTAATATAATTTATTTTTGTATTTTTAGTTATTATTGGACGTGTTTCTAAGTTGCTTCATTTCATTTAATGCATAATTATTGCATGGTCGTTTGCCAGTTAATTTATTACAGTCTAGCTCTTCAACTGCATCAAGTCTGCAAACACACAAATATATTTTACCACCAAATAGAGATTGTAGATTCTTACTACAGACACACATATTCATTAAGTACAAGGCATATTCACATAGGTATAAGAGAAGGAAGCACTGTATTACGAACAAGAATAGAAAACACAAATTAGACCCAATAAGACAAAAAGTTCAAAATAAAAATGTGTGTGTGCCGTGCCGCAGCAGTACTCAATGGTCGCAGCTCAGCGTCATATTACTTGTCTTGCAACGCAAGCAAACGCTGATTTTCAGTTGTAAATTTTAGTACGTATTTCAAAAATAAATACTAAAGAACAAGACACATTTAAGTTTCTATCAAAGTTGATAAACATAGTACATAAAGAAAAAAAGGTTTTTTCTTTTCTGTTGTATCATCTATGAGGTAGACTATGGTTGTATTAACTTGGAGCCATCTGTCGTTGACTTTAGTGAACTATTTATGTGCAAAGTGACACATAGGGTCTGAATATAGCAACTTCGCGTTTTTTCCTTTTTTTTATAGTTTGTTCGTTCTTATAGCCGCTACACACGTCCAGACCAGACCTAACCGCCGATTTGGTGCGGACGAACTTTGCTGTAAAGCAAATATAATCCGTGCTACACACGTTCGTACCAAATCAAAATTAAATCAAATCAAAAAATCAAAAAGCTACACCAAATCTGGTCTTGGCCAAGGCTTTGTATCACATCACTGAACAAGGCCTTGTATCACATCACTTTTTCTTATCAAATACCCACAGAAATCACCTGGATTTGCCAATGCAATGCAACGGGCTCGTAAAGAAAAAGACCTATTAACAAAAAAAGGTCTTGGATTTGAAAAAAATTGAACGGTACCTGTCATAAAAGAATGACGAAAAATTCTTCAAAACCATTTTGAGTAGCCTGTAACTGACAGGGAAACTTCATTTTTAATTAAATGCCATTTTTTTAAGTAATTGAGAAAAAGCCTAAGTCCAGGGACTTTAAATTAATGTTTTAATATAAATAATAATAATTTTCACTTCTCATGCTCTAAAAGTACGCATATATAGCCCTACGAAGCGGGACTAAATAACCACTTTAGTCCCTAGGGAGTAAAGTGTAATTAGTTTTTTAATTTCCTTCATGTGACATTAGATAAACTCAAACAGCCAGTGAATATACTATTAATTGTGAAGTGTGGACCATCTTCATTGCGAAAATGTTAAGATGTTTTTTGTTTCATGGTTTTTCCGCAAGGAAGGTGGCGCCATGTGTTTTAAATTGTCAATTTATGACTGGTTTAGCGGAAAAAACTTACTGCGAGTTTTTGGCGCCATTTTGGCGGGTTAGGTTGAGTGGATATTTTAATTAATCGCAATTTGTTTCATAGTGGATTTTGTGACTCAAGATAGGTGTGGTTTTTGTGCCTCAAGTGCCTACACAACTGAACGATATGTAGAATGATTAAAATAGGCGCTATCTCGGTAAAGTGATGCCGAGTGTTTTATTATAGTTGTGTGGTGACTAACCTCAGCAAGAATTATCGAGAAGGTTGGCTTGACACACTTGACGCCAAAAACTCCAAGGAGCACTAGAATGTAACACACCTACATTCTTATGAAAGCATAAGAAACTATAATAATTAAATAATACTCAATAATTGGCAGTATGGCTAAATGTCTTGGCCTGTCCTACAAAAGGGCGAATATTTTTACTACTACTACTACTGACCGCGAAAATGTCAGAATTTGTTAAATGTTTTTGTACTAAATTGACTAGTTTTCTCGCACTCGAAGTGAAAAGTACAGTTTGCACCTCGAGACTAAACGCCAACTTAATATACCCTCGGTTTCATTGACTCCCTCGCACGCTCGGGAGCCAAACCACCTCTGGTATATAATGGCTTCGTTTAGTCCCTCGTTATAAAATATTCTATTGATAATCTCAAATTTATGTAAATAGTATATTATAGCATACTTTTCAAACAGACTGTTTTTTTGTCTCCATAGCAATTATGTGACATGGACTCATGTTCTTTCTCAAATAACCAATTCAAATCGGCTGTCGGGTTGGGACGTGTGTTCTATTACTAGTTGAATTTAGAGAGTGCGCCAGATAAGTCTGCGCGGGGTCAAAATCGAATACTAATATTTTCCATAAGCTTAGAACAAAATAATGTACTGTAACTAGCGCCATAAACGCCCCAGTCGCAGAGTTATCTGACACGCACTCTATGAAGATTGCGCTCGCTGAATGCTCGCTGATTATAACTTTATGGTACCTACCTACATTGACAAAGTGTCAAGTAACCATCACAACAAAACAAGAATATAGTACTTGAAAATTTGCAAGAATTCTGAATTGATAACTATACTGATTATATATTTAATTGCATTGTCATCGGAACTAAAGGTGAATTCCAAATTTCAGCTCAATCGGACATTGGTAAGTGGGTCAAATTTAGCTCGCAAGATTTGACGAACGGACATGCATACATACACTGCAAGTTAAATAAAAGCTTGTTAAAAGAATATATATAATTAAATATTTAACAAAAATATATCTGGCGACCTCCGGTTTAAAAGTGCCGCTATCTCTAGAGGTCCCGGGTTCGATCCCCGGTCGGGTAAATGTTGAAAACAAACTTTTCAATATTTCCTCGGGTCTAGGTGTTTGAGGTAATACCCGTCGTTGTTTCCAATTTCCATAATACTAATAGTGCTTACGCTACTATACCTTGGTATTGGAACAATGTAGGTATGTGATGGTGTCCAATATTTATTTATTTATTATTATTTATTTATTTAATCAGAGTCAAGTTTTCAACAGGTAGGTAGGTAGGTACGAGTAAAATAAATAACGTGTTAAAGAAATAGTTTCAGTGTTTATTTTATTGTTAAGCCCTTTCTGGATTTTGTGCCAAATAGAAAGTAAATATTTTAGTTCTTTTGTATCGCGTCTGTTTTGCTTAGATTTTGTTATAAATCAAATAAGGTTTAGGCCATCTCCTATTGTTAAAGGAAAAAATGCGAAAGTAAAAAAACACCAGCCCTGCAAGTAACTTTCAGGCGGGATTTGAACCCGCGCCCCTGGGAATTCGGCCCAATGCTCTGACCAACTAACTAAGTGTAAGGCCAAAGCTGCCTGTCTATTGACGCGGAGCTAGGCGGCGCGGAGCGAGGAGGCAGCGGCAGAGCGAGGCAGCGGCGGAGCAGGGCAGCGGAGTGAGGCCTAGCTTCGTACCACAGTGCTTTGTACAGTCCGCAACTCCGCTCCGCAACACTCGCTCGCTCCGCTCCGCTCCGCCCCGCCTCGCTGGCTTCGCCGGCGCGCCAACTCGCACCGCTATCACACGCGCGCCGCTTCCGAAAATGTATGCATTTTAAAACTAGCGGGCCGCAAGAATATAGTGTTTGCCATCGAAACGCTAAGAAGAAGAAGAAGAAAACTAGCTCGCAAATCCCTGTCCACTGGAACGGAGCGGAGATTTTGTGCAATCCTATTGGTTAAAATTTCTCCGTTTCTCCGCTCCGCTAGCTCGCTCCGCTTCAATACGGGGAACAGGTGCAGCCTCATACAGACTAGTTTTTTTTTTAATCCACAACGGGGTAGCGCTTAGCCTTCATCACACCTGATGTTAGATGGTAATAAGGCTGAAGGTGGAAGCGCACTACTCCCGGAATCCTCAATCACTGAGGAACTGGCTATCTTATCTCTAACTGCCGGAACACAATAATGCTGAAAACATCATTATTATGTCGTCAGACTTAGATAAGATGGTGGTAGCTAGCCAGGCGGACTAAGAACAAGTCCTACCACCAACCAAACCGAATACAATATGTACCCCCACTGGGAATCGAACCCGTGACCTCTTGGTCTGAAATCGGTGGTGTGAACCACTAGACCACAGAGACGGTTAAATTCTTGTCTCTATTGCAACCGTGTATTTCCGCCATTACCCCAAACAAAAATTAGCGTTAAATCCACTGTCCTTAACCAGAGTTGACACTATATCGAACCCCAAAGTAACCGCACCCCAAATGAGCCCAAGGGACTCATAACATTTGTTATTTTAACCATCAACACATTTATAATTGCTGGCGCGCGACCGGCTTATTGTTTCAACTGAGTGCCTGACGTGACTGGCTGAATGTAAGTTATTCTTTCGCCTTTTGAAAAGAAAAATTGTCTATGCTTTCTTATGAATAGGATGATTAATTTGTTTTTGAAGTTATGCAAATTAGAAGTTCATTGTTTTCGCAAATAACGTCTGGAACTATATTTTGCTTAAGCTTAGCACAGACAGTGGTGTAATTAATTTCCCGGATATTCAGTATTAATTATTATTTATTTTACGGAAACAGTCACATAATCGTAACCGTTCCTCGCAAAACCTAACAATACGCTAATAACTATAAATTTTTATTAGTTAATAAAATTATTAATGGTAAAAAAAATACAATTAATATAACTTTTGCTCAACCTACACAGTCATCAGTCATATCATATCATACTCGTAGCATTATGTATTGACGTATGCCATAATCTCATCTCATCATAATGACCAAAAATTATGTTCTGGAAGAGATTGCTGTCAAAGGACTTATTTAATCTTGAAAAATTGCATTGTGAATGCAAAAAAAGAAAAATTTAAATAACATATTAGTCTTCTTTTTTCTGTGTTTTTGTCTAACTTGCAAAAGAGGCCGGCTATTGTCTTCTTTTTTCTGTGTTTTTGTCTAACTTGCAAATGAGTATCATTATTAGTATTACCTACCTATTTATTATACTTTTAAAAAGCTGTGTTTACTTTTTATTCAGACACAAGCAGTCTAAAATAAACAAAAACAACAAACGTCTTATTCCGATTTAATCTGGAAAACTGCACAACAGTGCAACAATAAAAAATCCCCGACAGCAGACAGATCGCGTAACTTCCGGCGCAGCGCTTCCGGCGTGACGTCACGTCCGGTGCGGCCCCTAACATTGGGCGGTAAGATTTTAGTTTAAGGTAACCATGATTAAGGTAATTTAAGAGAAATCACTTTAACTTAACAAAAGTTATAGCTTGATGTAAACGGGGAGAGTAAACCATATTGTAGGTAGTGTCGTGTCATATATAGGAACTTGTCTGGCCTTTAACCTTTATGGAAGTTTTTGTGTATTGTATCTAGAAGATCTCTACGAATAGTCTTCCGCCTGCGGTTTCGCCCGCGAGGTCTACACTACACGACGTTATGTGTAGGGAATGTGATGTTTTTCCGGGACGATATAGAAAGTACTTAGTAGGTACTTAGTTGCTATTGCAAGATTTACAAATCAAATAATACGACACTGACATCAAATAATACGACATCAAATAATATGACAATGAAACCATAGACGTATAGGTCAGTGTATACATACAATTTTAAACCTTGTTTATACATATAATGATGAAGAATAATTCTATATGCAGTTGCCTGCACTGAGCATTACTTTCGAAAGGTAATAAGAACATAATAATATGACTAAGGTTAAAGGTTTTCGTAATGTGACCGCACATCTAACATTGCTGTTAAGCGCCTATTTGTACCGCTTTCATGTATGGGTATATCTTGCAATTCGGCGTATCTGTTGATTCCCTTGGCGCAATTTATTATGTTCTATCATTGCGTGTGCAATAAAGTGTTATCTTATCTTATCTACATTGTGCCCCGGGGCGGGTGGCTAGTCTAGTATGTCACGGTGATGGTCAGTCAATACTTTCTCTTTTAAAAGGTACCTAACTTATAATGTCCCTACCATAGATAGAAGTAGGGATACCCTGTCTGCTGCATCAATTTGTCGGAGAAACGCTGCCCATAAATGTTTATAGACCTCGTATTATTATATGCGTGCATATGCATGCACCAAGCTTGCAACTGAATGCATAGATGTTTTCTACTATTTCTTTAAAGAATGTAAAAGGGTAATTCTCTTCGTCACATGCGTGGATATGTCACTTGCGTGGACATCATCACTGCGTTCTTTCGCTGTTTGTGGCATTTCAGAGTGCTGATAAATACCATAAGCCTTAGCTGCAACATGCGACGTAATCAGGCGCTACTACCATTGAATACCATTTTTATCTGCCCATTGAAAAAAGCTGTTACGGATTCAAATGCACATTGCACAGTACACAAACATTACATTTGCCACATTCTTTGCAAAAAGTTCGGTAATCTATACTAATATTATAAATCTGAAGAGTTTGTTTGGTTGTTTGTTTGGTTAAACGCGCTAATCTCAGGAACTAACTGCTGACCGATTTAGAAAATTCTTTGAACATTAGAAAGCTAAATTCTTCCCGAGTGACATAGGCTATATTTTATTCCGATATTCCCACGGAAACGGGTACCAAGTGGGTAAAACCGCGAGGATCCGCTAGTAATAAATAATTTAGTAGTAACGCCACCTCAACGTACGTTCGATGTTTTGTTATTCAAGCACGACGAAAAGGCTGAACGGATTGGGATGGAATTAAGCACAGAGACAGAAATATAGGCTAGCTTTTTCCCGGAAAAAGTATCTCATTCCCACGGGATAACGTCCTGTAGTCTAGCCGCGGGTGGAGAGCTAAGTTAGTACTTACCTAAGTATTTAGTGAAGTGTACCTACCTAGTTGAAAATATAGTTATTAGAAAATATCTACCTGTTCCTGACCCTTTCACTGTTCGGGTCCGGGCGAATGGTCTTACCACTGAGCTATGAAGTCGTCGATTACTTCATTTTCAATAATGTTAACAAATAATCTTTCCGTGTTCTGTGATGTTAAAACCTATTAAAAATTTAACTGCAAATTTGAAAAAAATACCTATTTCGAAAGCAGAGTCTAATAAAGGGTTAGTAACAATAAAACTTACACTCTATGTTAGTTAGTAATAAACAAGAACATTCATGTCATGGGATGACGAGTTGGACGCGCGTCCAGCGTTGCAGAAGTGTAGCTTGTTTGTAAATTTATTTTTCAATCAGGAAAGCATTTTTCTTTGCATCGACTCGTGAAACTGAAAAAACAACGCAAAAAAAACCTTTCACTTTCATCCCTTAACTGATTCATTCGCCAAAAATAAAACTAGCTACATAGAGACAAGAGGGTAGTACTTATTAAGTTGTAGCTTCGGTCGTAAATCAGCCCCTCCCCGCCTTTCACCCCCTTTCATCCCCTTTCACCCCCTGCTCGAAGCGCGTCATTGAACACGCATTACCATACCGAGACTTAACAACCGGTACAAATTGTTTTATATTTATTGTTGTTAGAAGATTATGAATAGTTTTTGTTAACCTCTTGTATGTCCAAGAGGTTTTCGACAAAATGGCGGATTTGATAAATTTCTAAAATGGCAGTCGGCCTCAATGTTTTTGCAAGGATTTGTGTGCACATAAATTTACATAAAACCCACGATGGTTAAAATGTAATTGAAAAAGGATAAAATAATTTAGAAACCCCCGACTTAAATAGTTTATAATTTGTTTAAGTACCTATATAAAATCCGTCCGAGGCTGCCATTAAATGAACTAGTTTTGTAGTTTTTACCTAACGTGAATAATTCGGAGATATTTTATTGCTATGCTTATTTATGTTGAAATATTATTTATGTTGAAATTTTTAATTATCACGAAACGAGGCATTTTTTAAGTTTTTGAGGCCACCCGGCTGCAAGAACTAAAAAGCGAACTAAAGCCGGCGAGAACCTAGCTTTTTTGCACTTTAACGACAATAATAAAATTAATTTGAATGATGAGGTCTTGATAATTCCCTGTAATAAAATAACACACACCCGAAAAAAATTCACCGACTGGGAAATAGGGTAAGTATGCTTGAAAAATGGAAAATGTAGTATTTAGAAAAAATCTACCCGTCTCACAACCAGCTCCGATGGGACACGAACCCGCACGACCTTTCGCTATCCGGGCGACTGCTGGTTGTGAGACGGGTCGATTTTTTCTAAATAAGTACTTAATTTTCCATTTTTCAAGCATAAAAATTGCATTGTAAATGCAAAATAGTAAAAATTTTAATAACTAGGGTAAGTATTTTATTTTATTTATTTTTAAATGATAATTTTTACCAAACGGCCATCGGTTCTCCACACTATTGCAATGCCCACTGCCACTACAATGATGCAACTCTTCGAGCGATGTCGGTTGTTTTAGTTCTCCTGCGGATCTCAACATTTCTGATTCGATCGAGCAGGGAAATACCAAGCATCGCCCTATGCCCAGCAGTGGGCGACGTATGGCTGAAATGATGATGATGATAGATAATTAAGTAGATTAGGTAATTAATAATTTAGCTATTTACAAAAATTAAAAAAGTTTCTTGTTTCACATTGCTTTTACTCAGTAGAAGAATACCTCACCACAGATTACTACTAACGAACATTAACTGGCGATACATAGTTACTAGTACAATTATTAAGGCGGGCATTCCCCAAAATAGGGTATTTTAAATTGTGGATTACTCGCAAATCACAAGTACTTAAAACTTGGAAAAAATATATGTTATTTTATAGTTATTTATCTAGTGCTTCCGGCCGTATTTTTTCGATTGTAGATATTTTACTGTGTCAAATAAAATCCCAAACATCCGTCTAATCGTAATCCAAATATCGTATTACTTGCAGGATACTTGATTTTAGTTAATGAAAAATATACGAAAATAATTGTCTTTCATTAGCCGAGGGATTCCACCCGTCATAAGTGTAAAATTTTTATTATTTTATTTTTAATTGAATTTTAAGTGATTTTCGATTCGCGGGGCGCTCGCGAGTTTACAGTTCACTGCCGGCTGCCGCTGCGTCCGCGTGAAGTGTATCGCGCGCGGCCGAGCAAGCGTTAGCGTGCCTATTTCGGTCGGGATTCATCGCCTTAAGTAAGTAAGTATTTAAGATTTTAAATTATTTTTATGCATTCACAATGCAATTTTTGTAAGTATAGGAAAAATGTGATAGTAAAATCCCGCCTGAAAGCTACTTATAGGGCTGGTTTTTTACTATTACATTTTTCCTATAAGTAAGTATTTATTAATTTTTAATATTGTATTTATTTTAAAACCTAGTTTAGTAATAATTTATATAAGTAGTTCAATATACTTACTTATATAAAAAAAGAAGTAGGTAAGTATTTAGAAAATTATCAAATTTATTTTAATTACTTAATTATCAATTTATTGTTGTCTAAGTATAAAAGACTAAGTATAGTATAGTATACTATAAGTATGTAAGACTTGTAAGTTCTCATTCTAATTTAAGATCTATTGTGACTCTAATCTTGGTTTTGCAAATAAAATTTCATTTCATTTCATAGCTAAGTAATGGCTTTTTGAGCTCGCAATTCGAAAAAATTTCAGCTTGCCTTGTCCAAGCCACTGGTTCTCAAAAACCCTCTGCAGAGTCCCCAAAACAAAGCCAGGGGTCCAAGTTAAATTATATTTATGCTACCCCTCATCCGATTACACTCGTTAACGACCCAGGCGTTGTTCGCTAAGTGAGTACGATTTCACAATGTCCCGAGGGTTAAGATGAGGAGAAATTGTTTTGCTAATACGATCAAACGGTTAAATGTTTCATAATTTAATTTGGTTAAAATCTTTTTAGGAAGTAAGTATTTAATTGTTGCAGTTGAAGCCATCATCTGTCTTGAAAATTCTAGCTGGATTTTGAGGTCCACTCATACGGCGACTTATTATGGTTAGCTTAGTTTTGTAATAAATAGTTACTTACTTATGTTTTATTAAGTAAGTACAAGATTTCCTTTTATTTTTCGAAATAAACTAATTTACTAGAAGCCACTCGTTAGTAGACGCACCACTAAGTTGATGCTAGCTTGTGGAAGACGGTTTCAACGAAGGACAAGAAATTGTTCCTGACAAATGATTTCGACAAGATCGTGGTGACGATAGACCTGAAATTGGCTATTTTTCACTAATGTCTTGTTCTATTCGAACGGGGTTTTGAGGACCACTATTTTGTAGTGTTATTTTTTATTTTTATAACCGCCTCTGTGGTCTTGTGGTACACGCCACCAGTATCAGACGCAGAGGTCCTAGGTTCGATTCCCTCTGGGGTTCATAATTGTTTTCGGTTTGGTTGGTGGTAGATATTTTTCTTAGTTCGCCTGGCTAGCTAGCTATATATATCACCATCTTATCTAAGCCTGACGCTATAACAACGATGATTTCAGCATTGTGTGGCATTGTTGTGTTCCGGCAGTTAGAGATAGATAGTAAGATCCTCAGTAATTGAGGATTCCGGGAGTAGTGCGCTTCCCTTCAGTCTTATCATCAATTTATATTCGTTGTGGAAAAATAAAAGGTGAACTTGCCTGATTCACTTTTTTAGAAATTGTGGCGGCGCTAGTTGTTTCATCATGTCAACCCCATCAACATCAATGTTTCTTTTTAATTCTTTATAATTTATAACTTTGACACTAACGTTACATGTAGGACGATATTTAAGAGGCCTTTAAAGTAAAGTACCTAACGGTTAAATTTTGAAGACCGATTTGGCGCAGGGGTAGGTACTTAGTATACCTGCCTTCTGCGCCAGAGGTCTCGGGTTCGATCCTCGAACAAGACAAATATTTGGCTGCATGAACATGACTTATTGTCTTGGTCTGGGTGTTTACTATGTATATTAAGTATGAATTTGCAAAAAAGTATTTAAGTATATATTTATCCGTTATCAAGTTCACATAGACACAGTTTCTGTGATTGTAAGAAAATATTTATTTAAGTATATTTATTTTATTTTTATTGGTGATTCGTAATTTTTTAAATAAACGCACAACCATAACTACTTATTTAGTAATCTGTGGCACAACTACGTAGGTATCTTAATCACGCGCACGAAGTCGCGGGCAGAATCTAATCTAGTACATACAGTATAAGAGGGATTATTTCTTACTTTTTGGTGGCATTTTTGTGAAAGCGGTTTAAATTTTTTTTTTATTTTTTTTCTAATATACTTCATTTTCCAACATTATCAATGATTCTTTTTATATACTTAACTTACTTTGACACTTACGTTACCTACTATGTAGGATAATATTAAAATTTACGGTTAAGTATTTGGGTGTTAGAGTCGCCCTAGAGTAGTCAATTTACTAAGTTGTGCAAATGCATCAAGGGTTACAGGGTAACACGGGTAATATGAGCCATGGCTAATTCTATGGCAAACAGACAAACATTGACTCTAGCTGTTGTTGGATACAAGGAGAAACTACTCAGGGGTGTGACGATACGAGTGAATGGCTAAATTGAAAGATTCGGATGCCAATTCCATAAGAACAATTACTAATTAATTATTATTTCATATAGTTTTAATCGCCTCTAAGGTCGAGTGATACACACCACTGGTATCAGAGCCAGAGGTCTCTAGTTCGATTCCCAGGTGGGGGTATTTTGTATTCGGTTTGGTTTGTGGTAGGGCTTGTTCTGTCCGCGTGGCTATAGCTACCACCATCTTATCTAAATCTGACGCCATAACAACGATGTTTTCAGCATTGTTATGTTCCGGCAGTTAGAGATATGAAAGCCAGTTCCCCGGTAATTGAGGATTCCAAGAGTAGTGCCTTCAGCCTAATCATAACTTAACATCAGATGTGATAAAGGATAAGTGCTACCCCGTTGTGGATAAAAAAATGGCGCAGCTAATACACTCTTCTCCTTGCGTTCGCGTTCACATTGCCGTAAATATTTCACCTCTCGCTCACTCTCACTCCCGCCAACATCGTGATGACGGCGAATCGGCAGTCTAATCAAGGTCTAATCACAAGAGAAAAAAATCTTTCCGTGTTCTGTGGTCTAATCACTCCAGCTAGGCCACGCGGCCACGGCCGGCCACACACACGACGACGGACGTCCCTTGCTTGCCACTTTTCTGTTCCGGTGACAGCATCGGCGCTATGTACGTTTTTTTGTACCAATTCAACCGGCCCTGTCTTCTAAGACCTTCAATCGCCATCAGTGCTATGGTTGGACATCTGACAGCAAAATGACATTTTAAAAAAACACGTTAGTTTTACATTTTGGCCACCGGAACAGAAAAGATTGTGGCACTGTACCATGCGATTCGACGATAGTGTAGCCGCGCCATAACAAAGGGTCCAGCTAATTATCAAGAGATACGACGCCGCCAGAAAAGGACCCCGCGACTAATTAATGTGCTATAAAACTCGAGAGTTCGACCATTGGTCAGTTGGGCAGTTAAGATTAGCAGATGTACGATATTGCAAAAGGCATATCAGGTTATTATAGCTATCAACAGTTTGTACTGGAAGTGAAAATATTATGGAGCTACAGAATACATACATACCTAAGTAGGTACATATACTCACGCCTGTTTCCCATGGGAAAACTAAACTGCGCTATGACTATGGATCGCCACCTGCTATGATCCTTTCACACTTCTTTTCTCCCCAGAAAAACCTACACGAAACGCAATTAGCTACAGACTAGAATATAATAAAAATTTGGTGACGATGATCATTTTACGTGATAAAATTAAAGTCATAAGAAAACATTGATGTTAAATTATGTTGAAGTACTTAGAAGGTTACCTTACCTTACCAGAGATCCTCCCCCAAGGATTAAAAAACTTGATGCTAAATAATAAACGCGTCATTGTATCTTCCCCTGAACCCATCGTCTACGAAGAATCTAATGTTCCACGCTCTTTAATTCCAAATCCCCTTACAAACCAACTTAAAATCACCCTTAATTCCTACGCATTAAGAGTTATAATTTATCCAACGTTTTACTTAACAAAAATGTATTTTGTCGTCTAGTTTTGGAACTTTAGTCTCGGTGGTGGTAAATGATGCGTATAGACATTCGATTTGTAACAATTACGATGTTATGGTAATTTATGTGATAAATCTATGAAGGATATTGATTCTGATGTTAAAAAGAGGGTTTCTGGATGTCAGTGCTTCGTTCTGAATCTGAGTACTTTGGAAAAGTTTAAGTATTATACTTACTTAAAAAATTCAAAGTACTTACTTATCTAGTTATTTAAATTTTTACTTTTTTTGCATTCACAATGCAATTTTTATTGTTGAAAAATGGAAAATGAAGTATTTTTGAAAAAATTTACCCGTCTCACATCACAACCAGCTCCGATGGAACTCGAACCCACGACCTTTCGCTATCCGGGCGACTGCTCTAACCACTGAGCTACGGAGTCATTACGAGAAGCGTCGAATTTATCAAATACTCCTTACGCGCTGTATAGCCAGCGTTAATTTCATCAATGTGAAGATATTACTACTTACCCTTACACGCGAAAGAAATACCTTTTCAGATATTTGACAATCGCTAAAGATGAAATTACTATTGCAAGTTATTTAAAATTTTACTTTTTTGCATTCACAATGCAATTTTTACTGTCGAAAAATGGAAAATTAGGAATTGAAAAAAAAACGACCCGTCTCACAACCATCTCCGTTCGGACTCGAACCCACGACCTTTCGCTATCCGGGCGACTGCTCTAATCACGGAGCCGTAGAGTCGTTACGAGAAGCGTCGAATTTATCATATATTCCTTCCTTACGCCACCTTACGCGCTGTATAGCCAGCGTTAATTTCTACTTATCTACCTTAATAACTCAGGCACAGATTACTAAATAGACTCTGGCGTTATTATTTTAAGGTGCCTACTTACGTGAAAATCTTGCAACTTTCAGTACCTACAGGTTAAGGTTTCGTCTTTTAATTTTACGAATTTACCCATGTTTTAGAAAAGTGATGACTGTATTTCATGTGATGTGATGTGATCTATAAAATTGGCCCTATCTTAAGCAAGTAAACTGATTAAAAAGGTATTCAAACAGAGCGAAAAATAGACGCCACATAAAATTGCGCGTGACGCTATCTTTATACGTAGTGCTGCATGCATGCTCTTTGGCTATCTTAAACTAAATTATGACATGGGAATAAGCACAGCCTTCTCTATCGTAGAAGACGATAGAGAAGGCTGTGGAATAAGGCACTGACCTCTATTTATTAACCAGAGGTCAGTTGGGAATAAGGCTATTATTTTTGACGATCAGCGCCCTCTGATCTGACACACGCCAAGTTACAGATCGACAATCTTTTCTGTTCCGGCGACAGCGGCGCTATGGTTGGACAGCAACTTGACAGCAAAATTACATTAAAAAGAAAACACGTTAGTTCCAGTTTTGGGCACCGGAACAGAAAACGTTGTCGCACTCTAGGTAGGTATATGGCGCGGACTGCGGACTTGTACTCGATTGTGCTCATATTGTGCTACAGTTGGACATCAACTGACCAACTGAAATGACCAACTGAAATGACATTAAAAAAACACGTACTAGTTTTTGGCCATCGGGACAGAAAACGTTGTCGCACTATATTTTATTTTTCATTAAAATCATGATAAGAAGAGTAGAATGCGCGCCAGACAAGACTTAACGCGGTCGAAATCAAATACTAATCTTTTTCCATAACCTTAGAAAAAAAAATGTACTGTAACTAGCGCCAAAGTCCGGGCAGAGTAATCTAAGAATAATGAAAATACTCCTCTTTTGCTCCTCTTCCAAAAAAAGATAATGTCAACATGTCACTGATTTTTTTGTAAGGTATTTTTTATAGTTTATTTTACCAAAAATGAAAGTAGCTTGTCTGATTCTAACAGTGTTCATTCTAGTAGCCGTGATGGCCGTCAGCGTAATGGTGAAGTTCGCTACAGAAATCACGTTATCTGAGAAGAAGAGGGACCATGTCGCAGAGGGAGCAGGTATCTACAACTTCGCGAGGTCCATGGGAGTGATATCTTTGAGCGATAAATCCTCCAAAGCTATGAGTGAGAGGTTCCCATTCGTCACTGCGATTATGAAGAACTCTTCAACATCCTGGTCTTTCTCCTGCTTCGGAGCAGTGATCCTCTCCAAGTGGATAGTAACGTCTGCACATTGCAGAAGCCACGGCGCAGTCCACAGGGTCTTAGTCTACAACGACTTTATTAAAAACTACACGCACACCTACCCCATCCTCTTCTGGAGATTGCACGAGAAATACAACCTCAATTACACACAGCCGAAATATGATATTGCTGTGGCCAAGATGAACGTGGAAATGAACCCATTTCCTATGAAATCAGCTACGTTTGACGATAGACCGGTAGACGCATTGGTTGATGCTAGTTTGTGGAAGACGGTTTCAACGATGGACAAGAAGTTGTTCCTGACAAATGATTTCGACAAGATCGAGGTGACGATAGTCCCCCAGTCGAGGTGCTATGAGAACTATGGTATGCCTTTGGACGAAAGCCTTATCTGCGTGGACCTCTCGAAGTATGAAGATTGTTTCGTGCACGAATATGGACCTTTGTTCAGTTACGATAAGATCGTCGGCGTCTTGACAGTGAGTCCTAGGGACTGTGACCTCAAACTGGCTATTTTCACTAATATCTCGTTCTATTCTAGCTGGATTTTGAGGTCCACTCATACGAATTATTATGGATAGCTTAGTTTTGTGATAAATATGTTTTATTTATTACAAGATTTCCTTTTATTTTTCGAAATAATCTAATTTACTAGAAACTTTCTAGAGACGCACTAGTTGATGCTAGATTTTTTTATGTATAATGGGCTTGCTCTTGGCTTCACACTGAACCTTAGGGTTGAGAAGAAGCCTAAGATGGAGCGAGCTTACCCAGAAGCAGCCTTTTCACTCTAGCTTTAAAAATTATAGGGTTGTAGTCATTCGGGAAAACAGACGCGGGCAGGGTATTCCATGCATTCCTTGGCGGTGCGCATCACAATGGAAGAAGAAACGCGCTTGGTAAGCATTCGCGGGATGTTGACCAAGTAAGGATGATAGCCCGCTGTGCGTCTAGATTCTCGGTGGTAGAACGGGGATGGTGGAATGAGCTCATGCAGCTCAGAAGCACACTTACCGAAGTACAGCCTGTAAATTACCGACAAGCAAGCCACTTTACGTCGATGGGTTAGACTATAGAGCTTATGGTTTAAACCAGCTCATCGTCTCCGATTAGTTTTCTCGCTCTGCGTTCCACTGGGTCAAGTGCTGCTAACTGGTATTTAGCTGAACCATCCCAGAGGTGAGAGCAATACTCCATGCATGACCGGACTTGCGCTTTGTAAAGAGTCAAAAAATAGTTTGTGGAAGACGGTTTCAACGAAGGACAAGAAATTGTTCTTGACAAATGGCTTCGACAAGATCGTGGCGACGATAGACCTGAAATTGGCTATTAGGGTTCCGAAACAAACTGGTAAAAAGAAACCCTTATGGTGCGCCTTACCGCCGGTTTCTGAAACGCCAATCAAAATTAAAATTAGCTAACAGACTGTCACAATTAATTCCCAATTAAAAGCACCTTGGGTTTCTGAAACGAAAATTATCTCACAATTAGGTTAAGATTTGTATGGGCACTGACAGACTGTTAACAGACTGTTGACAGTCTGTGACATTTTTCTTTCAGAAACCCAAACTACAATTATTTGGAGATTAATTGGGAATTAGGTAATTTAATTTTAATTGGCGTTTCGGAAACCGGCCGTAAGTCTGTCTGTCTGTCTGTCACAGCTGGATATCTCGAGAACTACTAATGCTATCAACCTGAAATTTGGAATAGTTTTAGATGACGTTTGCCCAACTATTTTGCAATTATGAGAGAAATAAAAACATTTATATATTTTTTTGCAACTGAGACTGAAAGGGGTCTTAAAAATTTGAAGTGGGGCTACTAGGGCATATGGGATATCATATGTATCATGCATGATACATTTTTTCCTTGTTTCTTAGGCCGCATAGTTTTCGACTTTTGATGAAAAATGTAAAAAAAATACCTTATCTCCGAAATTTGCATAGAGAAAATCTATATATATAAAAATGAATCCCTATTTCCCTTGGTCACGGCATCACGCGTGAACGGCTGGACCGATTTGGCTAATTTTGGTCTTGAATTGTTTGTGGAAGTCCAAGGAAGGTTTTAGCGGTGAGAAAATAGGGGAAGGAGGGGTAAGTAGGGGTAGAGTAGAAGTAGGGTAGGGGTAGAGTAGGGGTAGGGTAAGGTAGGGGTAGGGGTAGGGTAGGTGTAGGATAGGTGTAGGATAGGGGTAGGGTAGGGGTAGGGTAGGGGTAGGGTAGGGTAGGGGTAGGGTAAGGGTAGGGTAGGGGTAGGGTAGGGGTAGGGGTAGGGTAGGGGTAGGGTAGGGGTAGGGTAGGGGTAGGGTAGGGGTAGGGTAGGGTAGGGGTAGGGTAGGGGTAGGGTAGGGGTAGGGTAGGGGTATGGTAGGGGTAGGGTAGGGGTAGGGTAGGGGTAGGGTAGGGGTAGGGGTAGGGGTAGGGTAGGGTAGGGTAGGGTAGGGTAGGGTAGGGGTAGGGGTAGGGTAGGGTAGGGGTGGGGTAGGGTAGGGTGGAGAAGGGGGTAGGGCCACGGGAACGAAGTCGCGCTGGGTCAGCTAGTCTGAAATAATTTTGTGATAAAAGTTCATGTCAGGAAGGATTGTTGGAAAAATAAACGAAGTCTCAAAATAATTAACTTATTTTAGAAATCGTCTACAAAAATTACATAATTTCCACTATATCGGTCAAGAGATGGCGCTGACCTAAAACTGCAATATTCTACACTGCAAACTATTTTGAGGACCACTCATGGTAAGTTTAGTTTTGTAGTGTTTTATTTTTTAACCGCCTCTGTGGTCTAGTGGTACACACCACCGATTTCAGACCCAGAGGTACCGGGTTCGATTCCCAGTGGGGGTACATATTGTTTTCGGTTTGGTTGGTGGTAGGACTTGTTCTTAGTCCGCCAGGCTAGCTACCACAATCTTATCTAAAGTCGGATTTTTAATTAGACAGAGTAATCTGACAGTTGCTAATGTCACTTAGTGAAATAATGCTGCCATGTTCAATGTAATAGTGATGTGTTCTATTCGTTCATTCACAAGAATGAATGATGATGAATGAATACTTTTATATAATTTGTCGATATCTTCGGTGTTATATATTTATAATCATATTTTTATAGATGAAACTCGGTTTTTGGCACTGTTTTGACTAGAAAACTGCAACGCAATGTTAACAATATTAGAAAATCTAAGATGGGGGCCAATTTTTTTGTTTGTGGGTCGATTTTGATGAAATATGGTTTTTGGCACTATTTTGACCAGAAATCTGCAACGCAATGTTAACAATATTAAAAAATCCAAGATGGCGGCCAACTTTATATGTTTGTGAGGCGATTTTGATGAAACTTGGTTTTTGGTACTATTTTGGAAAAAAAACAGCAACGCAATGTTAAAAATATTAACAAATCTAAGGTGGTGGCCAATTTTTTTGTTTGTGGGTCGATTTTGATGTAACGCAATGTTAAAAATGATAAATGGTCAAAATGGTTACCAACTTTATTTTTTTAGGGTTACGTACCCAAAGGGTTAACGGGACCCCATTACTAAGACTCCGCTGTCCCTCTGTCTGTCCGTCTGTCTGTCTGTTACCAGGCTGTATCTCATGAACCGTGATAGATACAGTTGTAAATTTCACAGATGATGTATTTCTTTTGCCGCTTTAACAACAAATATTAAAAACAAAATAAATAAAATATAAATTTTTAAAGAAGTCAAATTTGTTGTATAGGGGCAACAAACGTAATTTTTTGACGTTTTGGCAAATGGACCGATACCGACGCCTGTATAGGTATTTACGTAAGTACGGAAAGTTACAATTTAAGACCCCGGTACTGTAAAATTAAATAAAATAATTAATTCGGGGTGGCATATTGGGGGTAAGAAGTATGAAAATATAATATTCTTCGAGCTTTTATTTATTTTCACCTGTCCCTGTGTCTGTCTGTCATGAAGTCTTGCAAGGTTGACCTATTTCCTGCTTGACGTTTGAATGGGCTGAAATTTTGTATGTTGGCAGGCTTGGCTCCAGACGAAATAACTGTTGAACGGTCAATAGTACACCCACAAAATTTTGTTCAATGACGACCGATTTGACGCAGGGGTAGGATACCTGCCTTCTGCGCCAGAGGTCTCGGGTTCGATCCCCGAACAAGACAAATATTTGTGTGCATGAACGTCTATTTGTCTTAGTCTATATGTTTTCTATGTATATTAAGTATGAATTTACAAACAAAAAGTAATAAAGTATATATTTATCTGTTATCAAGCATTCCATGACACATTTTTTTAATGAAATTTACATGGGCTTAGATAATTGGTATGATTGTAAGAAATTATTTATAATTATTTATTTATTTATTTATAATGATGCAAGCCAATCCCAAATTACACCAAGACCTGGCTGCTGCACCCAGGGTTGGCTCGAGGCGTGAAAACTCCTTAACGCTTAACGATTTTTTAATATTTTTAACATTGCGTTGCTGTTTTCTTGTCAAGATAGTACCAAAAACCGAGTTTCGTCGAATCGGCCCACTAACAAAAATTTTGGCCGACATCTTGGATTTTTTAATGTTTTTAACATTGCGTGGCCTTTATCTTTCCAAAATAGTACCAAAAACCGAGTTTCATCAAAATCGACCCACAAACAAAATGTGCCTACATGGCACAACTAGGATTCGAACCCGGGACACGATATCGGTAGCCCGGTGTTCTAACCACTAAATAGGCTACCGAAAGAACTATACGTGAAATTTATATAAATAAATATAATATTTTTGTTTCATTCATTCACTTTGCCGCGTCACTATTTATTTTTCGTCAAAACCTGACAACCCAGTAAACGTCAGATTACTTCGTCTAATTAAAAATCCGACTTTAAGTCTGACACCATAACAGTGATGATTTCAGCATTATTGGGTTCCGGCAATGAGTGATAAGATAGCCAGTTCCTCAGTGATTGAGGATTCCGGGAGTAGTGCGCTTCTACCTTCAGCCTTATCACCACTTACCATCAGGTGTGATGAATTTGAATTGCTACCCCGTAGTGGATTAAAATAATAATGCACCAGAACAGGTTCTCGAAAACAGCCATGCCACATTGTATTGGGATCGATCTATCATTACAGACAGGACTATTTGTAGCTAATAAGCCCGATATTGTATTGATAGATCGACATGATCGCCGCGCAATAATTTTTGATGTCACTATTCCCCATGACGACAACCTTGTGAAAGCTGAAAAATATAAAGAAAACAAATATCTTGATTTAGCTCACGAGATTGTTGACATGTAGGACATTGATTCAGCAATTTTTGTTCCGATAGTCATATCTGCCCATGGTCTGATAGCCAAGAACCTCGATAGGCTTACGTTAGGTGAATGGATCGGGAGTCAGATGCAGAAGGCAGTACTTCAGGGGGCCAAGTCTGCTAACGTTAAGTCGTAATCGTGTCTCAATCGTGTTTCAATTGTAGTTCAATCAATGTTTCAATTTTTTACACACTAATTACAAGAAATGTGTACTTACTTTTTTCACAATACTACTGATGGTCAGACCACACACTACATTCACATCACATTAAACTGTTGTAATTCTTGTAACTAGTGTGTATGAACCCTTTTTTGGCTTCACCGCAGACGGGAACTAGGTACAATTGAAACACGATTTTGAGGCACGATTATGACTTAACGTTAGCAGACTTGGCCCCCTGGACACGGCCCGTATAGTGAGAAGGTTCCTGTCTCTGGATCCTTAACCATCGGTAGCCGGGACCCTGATCTTGTATGTAAGTATGTATGTTTAATGGATAAACTCTAAAACTGTAATGGACCGATTCAAAAAAATATTTCACCATTAGAAAGCTACATTCCTCCCGATTTTATCCCGATATTCCCCCGGTTTCAGCACACGAGTAAAACCGCGGGGAGCCACTAGTTTAACATTTTCTCGTATACCATACTACCACATGAATAAATATTTGTGATACTACCAGCCACTCACAATTATATCCGCTGGCGTGGTGGTTGCTTTATGAAGGCGAGGCACTGAGGAATTCATTATTTCAACGTTTTATTAATTTATTTCGACAGTCATAGAGTATGAGAACCTTTACTATTATAAAGTTAAGTAACCCAAGTATCAAGGCGTTTTATCACTAAACAGTGATATTATTAGTAGTAGCACAGATAATATAATACTATAGGCAAAAAAGTAAAAATAACAAATTTAAATATTTTAAATCATATCACTCAAAGTTATTAATAAAGTAGAATAATACAATTAAAAAGATTTTTAATGACAAAAAGCACTTAAACAAATCGAATTACAACGAAGACCATTTTACTTAAGTAGGTATAGTTAAATCACCGAAGTTATGATCAAAACTATTTTCAAAGTTTATGTTTATAAAAAAATCGGTGCGAAACCAATCCCTATTACAAAGCGTTAAAGTTTAATTTAGTAGTGTTAGTCCCACCCTAAGATTTAGTTAGATTCAAAGCTATTCATACACATTTCTAGAGATGGGTGCGAGTTGTAAGTAATTTATCACATTTTTCGGAGGGTGGATCGAGTAGGTATAGATGTTATCTCTCGGCAAGTTGTAAAAGTTGCCAGCAATTTAGACAAGAGAGTGCAGATAAATATATGGGATTGTATTGGGGTTTTCTGATTCTGTGTATGCCTGTTTTTAGGAAGGGCGGATTAGGAAAGCCAATTTGGAAAAACTTACTTTATCTTTACTATTTATAGTTAAGGCGATAGGCTAGGCGAAAGTGGCGCCCTCAGAGGTTTTTATTTAATAACGTGCTAATAGAAAAGGATTTTAATAAAACTTTACATGAATTTTTAGGGCCCATAGACCCCATAGTCTAGTAAATTTAGAATGTATCGCTACATTCCCTCATAGCATACCTAGTACTAGTCATTCGTATTCGTATAGAAGTAATGCAATGTGTTAAAAACGGTCACTTAAGGCGATGATTCCCGACCGAAATAGGCACGCTAAGGCCTCCAACACACTGCCTCCGGTTTCCGCACTACCGGACGGAGATGCGGCGTGGTTTTTCATACACTGCGGGTTTTGTATGCACATCAAAATTCTACAGCCATAGTTAAGAAGCGCACTACCACAAACCGGAGCGTCGTGCGGTGCAGTGTGGGATCCGTCTAACGCTTGCTCGCGGCCGCGCGTGATACACTTTACGCGGACGCAGCGGCAGCCGGCAGTGAACGGTGAACTCGCGAGCGCCCCGAGAATCGAAAATCACATTAAAATCAAATTAAACAATAAAAAATGTTACCTACCTAACTTATGACGTCCAGAATCCCTCGGCTAATCAAAGACAATTATTTTCGTATATCAAGTATACTGCAAGTAATACGATATTTGGATTACGATTAGACGGATGTTTAAGATTTTATTTGACACAGTAGATTATCACCAATCAAAAAAAAAATCGGCCGGAAGCACTAGATAAATAACTGTAAAATGACATATATTTTTTCCCAGTTTTAAGTACTTGTATTTCTAGCAATGACTACGAGAGGGAATTAATGATAAGTAAGTACATGATATGTAAGTAAGTACTGGATGCGGGCAGCGCAGGACCGATCGTTGTGGAGATCCTTGGGGGAGTCCTATGCCCAGCAGTGGGCGTCTTACGGTTGAAATGATGAAGTACATGAATGATACCGTCTAAATATACTAGACTAGATATGGCTCTAAAAATTACATTTAAAATGCATTTAAAGCTTTATTAAAATTGTGTAGGCACCTACATATTAGAATTACAATCTCTACAAATAATTAAAAATGAATGTTGCTAAGCGTAAAACTCGAAAGGGCTGGACCATTCTTCATATGTTCCATATGGCCCACGGAGAGAAAAACAAAAAATGCGTAGAAAATAGTAAAAACCATGAGTCTTATAAGGGGCTGACATGAGCCAACTAGCGCCGACTAGATTTTATTACTTTTTTTTTTTTTCTAAATACTTCATTTTCCATTTTTCAACCATAAAAAAATTGCATTGTGAATGCAAAAAAGTAAAAATTTAAATAACTTGCCATAGTAATTTCTTCTTTAGCGATTGTCATATATCTGGAAAGGTATTTCTTTCGCGTGTGGGGGTAGTAATATCTTCACATTGATGAAATTAACGCTGGCTATACAGCGTGTAAGGGGTTTTTCACCAACTCGACACGAGAGACTGGGCACACGTGTGTCCAGTTGGTGAAACTCAAAATTAGTATAACTTATTATTTCGTCATCTGGACTCGCCAAGATTTTGACGCGTGTCCAGATAGTGAAACTTAAATTAAATCACTTTTATGTTTTCTCCAACTGGACACACGTTCGCATTTTATCCGAATTTATGACAAAGTACAGTCAAGCAAATAAATGTTGGACCAATTCGGCAATTTTTCTATTCATAAAATGTTCTTTAAGCCCCACGGAAGGTTTTCATGGAGAGAAAAAATATAAAAATTGCCTGGAAAATAGTAAAAACCACACTTTTCTTTTCCCATACAAACCAGCTATCAAACATTTGACGTAAATTGTTTAACCGACTTTCACATCAAAACGGAGCAACGGATCGACGTGATTTTTACTATAGGGATAGTTTGGGAGCTGAAGAGTCACAAAAGTTACTTTTTATCTCGAAAATATTTTAGGTTCCCGCGGGATAACGTCGTGTATAATTCCACGCGGGCAAAGCCCCGGGCAGAAGACTAGGTATTAGTATAGATTCTATGTTAAACTGATGATTTTATTAATCTCTAAATTATCTTAGTCTTAGTGACTGTGATACAATTACCTTATTTATAATGCTGCGGCTACATTAGCGGACGATAACTTTCAACTATCTCTTTCCATACGCCACTACCGGTTAGTTAGAAAGAAAAAGATACCTAGATAGCCGTAGCCCGCTAATGTAGCCGCAGCATAAGGTACTCTATTTCCAAAGCGTCAAATATTGTTGTTACAGAGTTAAGTAGTATGCGTATTGTTTGTAAAATTACCCACTTTAGTATTGTTGTCATATGTATGATGGTTATTTTGATGATTATTTTGATATTTTATTATTTTATGCAACCTATTAGCTGTTCAATGTTGAACGTTTCAACTCCACTCTCGTACAAACTACTTCAACGCAACTAGTAAACAAGCACGCTTTTCAAGTTTGTATATATGGAGTGCATCTTTCATGGCTAAAAACGTCATTGCGTTTAACCATGTAAAATACAAAAATACATTTTGCTGAGTTCAATTATGTATGTCGTTTTTTATTTAATTTGTCTGTGATACCTACTCGAAGTGATGATTTAAATTTATTATTATTTAGATTATTTGAATATCTTCAAACTATTGTAAAAGAAGTACCTATAGGTAATCAAAATAAATAATATTATCTAAGTATACTTACTTATCTTCATTTTTTATTCTAACATATTTGTTTTATTTCAAAATTTTAAACAAATAAGAATTTTCAATTAAAAAAGTGAGGCACCTTTTTCATGAAATTTCCTTGTTTAACAATTCAACGGACGAAACGATTATTTACTTGACTGTACCCTTTTTTGCAAAAAATCTGGCTGTGTCCAGTTGGCGAAAACATAAAAGTGATTTATTTTAGGTTTCACTATCTGGACACGCGTCAAAATCTTGGCGTGTCCAGATGACGAAATAATAAGTGATACTAATTTTGTGTTTCACCAACTGGACACACGCGTGTCCAGCATCTCGTGTCGAGTTGGTGACAAACCCCGTGTAAGAAGTATTTGATAAATTCGAAGCTTCTCGTAACGACTCCGTAGCTCAGTGGTTAGAGCAGTCGCCCGGATAGCGAAAGGTCGTGGGTTCGAGTCCCATCGGAGCTGGTTGTGAGACGGGTCGATTTTTTCTAAATACTTCATTTTCCATTTTTCTACTTATATTTCTTTTGAATAAGCCTAAGTACTTTCTAAAAAAAGGAATCAGTCAAAGTCTTGTGAATAACGTCTAATATTTATTGAATAACTTCACACTATATGAAAAACATTCAAACAGTTTTAAAACGGGATATTGTTAAAAGAGGCCACTTTTGGTTTAAACCCGTTTTTAAACTATTGAACGCATTTTATAATTTTACTAGCGGCCGCCCGCGGTATCACCCGCGTGGTTCCCGTTCCCGTGGGAATATCGGGATAAAAAGTACATATAAACCTTCCTCTTGAATCACTCTATCTATTAAAAAAATCGCATCAAAATCCGTTGCGTAGTTTCAAAGATTTAAGCATACAAAGGGACATAGGGACAGAGAAAGCGACTTTGTTTTATACTATATGTAGTGATAGTGATAAAGTTATCAATAAATATTAGACGTTATTCACAAGACCTTCATTGATTCCTTTTTAAAAAAACTGGGCTTATTTAGAAGAATTTAAAATGGTTAAGTGGAGAAACAAAAGCAGACTTGTTTTTTCCTATTGACTGATTCAATAAAAATTGGGTTGGAAAAGAGGACATTTTTAACCGACTTCTAAATCAAAAAGGAGGAGGTTCTCTATTCGTCTGTATGTATGTTTTTTTTTTTGTGTATGTCCACCGATTACTCGAAGACGGCTGGACCGATTGAAATGGTTCAAACGTTATTACATCAGGTTGGTTTCCAAGTTGGTCCCATTTTTTGAAATTTTGAAATCGGTTCAGTAGTTTTCAGGAAAACTTGAAAATACTGTCGTTTTCGTTACCACTTTATGTGAATTTAATACGTATCTTTAGGCATAACTCCTTTGTTTATAAACCGATTTAGATGATTCTTGTTTTGTTGAAAAGGGGATATCCAGTGGCGTCATTTGGGGGGGGGGGCAAGGGGTGGCAGTTGCCCCCCCAGAATTGTCCAACCCAGTATTTTGCCCCCCCAGAATTTTAGGGACTCCAGAACGTGGCACTTCCTGCATTTATCATTAATAAGCGCAAATTACTAATAAACAAATAAGTTGTATTTTTTTTATTAAAAGAAAAACCTTTCCTTTAGACAGTCTTGCCTTTCCTGAACCCAAAACAAGAAGAAGTACCTAATATTATTACTATACCTACTTATTATTACTTGACGGTATTTATAGGTTATTGGCCTGTGCGCAGGCGATGATGTACCTACCGTCATCGGCGCGGAGTGTTGATGTAGACATTCCAAAAGTAATCGATGCTTTTAATTTAAGCCAAAGAAAGGCTTCATTTTGTTTAAAATATGTTGTGGTGATGTTATTTGATTAAAGCTTTAATATTTTTTTGGTACTTACTTAAATAAATAAATATATATATTTTTCTTACAATCACACCAATTATCTAAGCCCGTAGTTAATTTCTTAGGAAACTGTGTCTACGTGAACTTGATAACGGATAAATATATACTTAAATACTTTTTGTTTGTAAATACATGCTTAATATACATAGAAAACACCCAGACCAAGACAAATAGACATGTTCATGCACACAAATATTATATATTTGTGTGCATGAACACAAATATTATAATTATTGTCTTGTTCGGGAATCGAACCCGAGACCTCTGGCGCAGAAGGCAGGTAGATTACCCCTGCGCCAAATTGGTCGTCAAACTTAGGTACATTGTTTGTTTCATCTCTCTACATAGTATAAAACAAAGTCGCTTTCCGCTGTCTGTCCCTATGTATGCTTAGATCTTTAAAACTACGCAATGGATTTTGATGCGGTTTTTTTAATAGATAGAGTGATTCAAGAGAAAGTTTTATACAGGAAAATTTTTTGACCAGTGCACAAATTTTTAGCATCAACTCAGAATCGGTAAGTGAACAACTTTCTCCTAGAAACATGGGTCGAAATACGACAAAAATTTTTGGACTTCCCACACTAAATCGATCACGTGATCAGCCCGATTTGTATGAAGAGTCAAAAAATTTTTGTCATATTTCGACCTATGTTTCTAGGAGAAAGTTGTTCACTTACCGATTCTGAGCCGATCTTAAAAATTTGTGCACTGATTAAAAATTTACCCTGTATGTATACATGGTACCGAATACCACTTTACAGAAGCGAAGCGAGGGCGGGTCGCTAGTTTTTAATTTTATATAAATGACTAGCTGACCCAGCGCGACTTCGTTCCCGTGGCCCTACCCCCTACTCCACCCTACCCTACCCGTACTCTACCCCTACCCTACTCTACCCCTACCCTACTCTACCCCTACCCTACCCCTACCTCTACTCTACCCCTACCCCTACCCTACCCTACCCCTACCCCTACCCTACCCTACCCTACCCCTACCCTACCCGTACTCTACCCCTACCCTACTCTACCCCTACCCTACCCCTACCTCTACTCTACCCCTACCCCTACCCTACCCTACCCCTACCCCTACCCCTACCCCTACCCTACCCTACCCCTACCCTACCCCTACCCCTACCCTACCCCTACCCCTACCCTACCCTACCTATACCCTACCCTACCTTTACCCTACCCTACTTCTACTCTACCCCCACTTACCCTCTTCCCCTATTTTCTCACCGTAAGAACCTTCCTTGGACTTCCACGAACATTTCAAGACCAAAATTAGCCAAATCGGTCCAGCCGTTCACGCGTGATGTCGTGAGTGTCGTGACCAAGGGAAATAGGGATTCATTTTTATATATATAGATAAGATAAAATATCAGTATCGTTTCGTATCCGAGTCTGTCTGAGAAAGGTATCGTGCGCTTCATCATTTATTTCTTTTGCCGCTATATTGGTAGCCCTGTTTTCCAAGAAGGCGCGAACGCGTTAGAGAGAACATTATTTGAAAATCATTTTTCTTTCAAAATTTCGTGATTTTTTGGGCAACCAGTACAACCACGCGGGCGAAACCGCGTACGGCTGTTAGTATACGATTAAATACAGTAAGGTGGGGCGGGGCAATTACAACTGTGGGGCAATTTAAACTACCTTGAATAACTTCGGTGTTATCCGTTATTTGAAACAGTGACAGACATCTATATACAGGAAGCCGAAAGCAAGTTACTATACCTCGAACATAGATGGCTAGGCATGTGCATGACGCTTACAACAATGATACTTTGCCAGCCACCATTTTCTGGTGTGTACGTCTAAACAAGTGTCCTAAGGTTTTAAGATTTATTTGTGCTTCAAATGGTTCAATCTTCGATTTTTCAAGGCAAGATGGATAATTAAATCCCCCCTTTAGTTTATTTCATGTTTATTATTGTGTTCCTTGCGTATTTAGAAAGTTATGGTATTAGTTTTAATAACCCCACGTGAATGTTAATTCGGGGAATTCCAACTACATTGGACAGTCTGAATTTCCCGTCAAATTTTATATGAAAGTACGAAAAGATAGTGTTGTACAAGTTTCGATATTACGTCGATAAATATCCTTGACGATAGCTTTTATAACTTCGACATTTTTTAATAGTTTCTACTATACAATTGACATACTTACCTATATATAACATGGTGTAAAACAAACTGCAAATAGAGCAGGAGGTGTTTAGGTCAAGTGAATAGAACATAAAAAAATAGAAAAAAATATCCCAATCTTTTTATATTATTTAATTTTACAAAAAATTATAATTTTATTTTTTTATATCAATTCAATATGTACAATACCAAACGTTTTAATTAAATTATTTCATTTTACGATGAAAACAAGTAATTTATGAGCGCACGCGGGCTGGGCGCCCCGGTCATCAACCCCGGCGGTCCAACAGCTGATCGGCCAGCCGCTATAGCGATACTCCTACCGCGCTATTGTATGCGCCCAATAGCTTCCAGATTATCGTTTACCTGTCTCGTGGTTAAATAAGTAATTTTGTTTTTACGTATGGTATTATGTTAAATATTGAATTGATATCCATAGATAATATTAGAATTTTTTGTAAAATTAAATAAAAAAAAATTTAGGGATTTTTTTTCTATTTTATTTACGTTCTAAACACTTAACCTGACCACCCCCTGCTCGTTTTGCAGATAGTTTCAAACCATCTTATATTTAACTATATTTTTTCAAACTCTTATACCTGCTTAACTAAGTGCCACAAATAAAGCACTTTTTAATACTTAAACCATTTTGACCTACTTTTTAAAGCCCTTAATTGATAATAATATAGGTATTTATATGGTGAAAGGCAACATGTAAGTTATCACAAAAATTTTAGAATTTTGCAATGATGTTTACTTGGTTGGTAAAAAAGTTGAAAGGCATAAACCTTAGATTTTGCAAACATTGGGACCGGTTTAAAAATAATGAGCTTCTTTTTATTAAAGGTTAATACATTACCTAAGTAGAATTTTTATGAATGTAGAAAATAGAAAAAATAATATATCGACATGATCGACTGTGCTCGTACAAAAAATACTCGATATTTTGTGTCCCGTCACTAGTTACTATGGGTCGTAGTTTAAATTACCCCTCTTAATTTTTAAAGTGTGTTTGTACGAAAACAAAGCGTTCTAATTTATAATAAGGTCCATAGGTATTTACGTGCCAGTTCCGTTTATCAACTCTGAATTCAACTTAGAGCTTTCTCAGACGACTAGGTGAGAAATTAAAAGAAATAGTTGGAATTTCCCGAAAAGGGGCTATTTCGACTAATTCCGACATTTTATGTTTAAAATCGTTTTTAAATAAATATAACATGAGTTTTTTTATGGATGTTTGCCATAAATAATCACCAAAAGTCAATTTATAACCAGGTTATGCTTGATTTAGAGTACATTATTATTAAGTATAAAATTTTGATTCAAGAAAATTGTATGTGCGTCAAACCAGTCGAAATCGCCCCGCCCTACCTTATAGGTTTTTTTTTTTTTTGGTAGGTCTTGCCCCCCCAATTAAAAACTTGAAATTACGCCCATGGGGATATCTCAAGGTATTTTAACCGACTTCGAAAAAGGAGGTTTTGAGTTTGATCACATACCTATTTACCAGAAAACACGCAAATTGCCTGCACGATGCACTAAAAAGAGTGAAATAAAAATTATTTTTATAAAAAAATAAAACCGCCTTCTTAAAAACCACATCAAAAAAGTAAGAAATAATTCCTCACCAAATAAATAACGTAAGTACTTTGAAGTCGGGCGGGTTTTAACAAAAACAACAAAAAATTGTACATCTTTCACGCCCGACTTCAAAGTACTTACGTTATTTATTTGGTGAGGAATTATTTCTTACTTTTTTGATGTGGTTTTTTAGAAGGCGGTTTTATTTTTTTATAAAAATAATATCTTAGTGGCCTTCCTAAGTTTAGTGTAAGTATGTATTAAACGTGTAATGGGTAAAATATCAAAATCTAATACGTTACGCCCTTTACGGGCGTTTGTGCACTACCACTGAATTTTACCGATCCGGAAAAAAACGGATGCTTGTATTTAATTAATTACTAATATAAATGATTAATTATTAAAATACAAGCATCCGTTTTTTTCCGGATCGGTAAAATTCAGTGGTAGTGCACAAACGCCCTACGTGGACCTTAATCATTAAATCGCTTCAGAGGTAAGTAGTACTTGAAAAACGTTTTTAAAAAAAATGTAACCGCCTTCAAAAAGAACCTTCAAACAAAATTAACAAACACTAAAAAACGAAAAAAATAATTAGAATTTTTAATTAAAAGGATGAAAATGTGTGGAACTGTGTGAAGTCGGTGCCAAGTCTAATAGGTATTTGAGGTAAATAAATACGTCCTACACGCTTGGGACCGGGTTCTTTTTAATGTTTGTTATTTCACTCAGTACTTATAATTCGTTCTTATTCTTTTTGGCTTGGCACCGACTTCAAACAGTTCAATAAGTACCAAGATAAGTTAGAAAAAGTCACACATTTTCATCCTTTTAATTAAAAATTCTAATTTTTTTTTTCGTTTTTTAGTGTTTGTTAATTTTGTTTGAAGGTTCTTTTTGAAGGCGGTTACATTTTTTTTAAAAACGTTTTATTTTTCGATTTTTAGTGTAAATAATCGTAAGCGAAACTACATGGTGATTAAATTAAATTGTTGTAAATATCGTAACCGTTATGGAGTTCAGCTTTCCATCTTTAGCTACTTAGATAACTTGAAGGAATACAACTGAAGGTCCATTCGTGCATATGGTATTTATAAAACATCATAATAACTCCTAACTGTTGAGGAGTTTCACCTCTTATCATCAGCTCACCCTAATAACCTGAAAGAATATACTTAACTATTAGTTCATACGTACGATTAATACTTAAGGAATTATTCTCCAGCTCCTAACCGTTAAGGAGTTATAGCTTCCATCACCAGCACATCACTATGAGATGATGACTAGCAGATGCAAATACTTGACATGACATACTTCAAAAATAAATGGAACGCATTAGAGAACTTCTTTTTAAATTTTCCTGGGATTTCATCCTCCTGATCCTGACTTGGTGAAAATAAGATCACGTCAGAAGAATAAACTTACGAAAAAAAATTTTTTTTTAAAACGATCTTTACTTTGATGAAAATAAGAAGTCGTCTAAATAACCAAACTAAAGTCTAAATACGCATTATTTAGGATAACTCCAGAACTTCTCGTCAGTTCTTGATGAAATTTTAATGGGACCACACGAGAAGCGTCACCTTTCAAATAAAAATCGGTTCATTAACTAAAAAGTTCTGGGGTAACACACATAAAAAAAAAATACAGTCGAATTGATAACCTCCTCCTTTTTTTGAAGTCGGTTAAAAATATTGAAAATGGACCAGTCCCACAACTAACTCCGTTCACCTTTCACTGTCCGGGCAAATGCTCACCACTGAGCTACGGAGTCGTTACGGGGTCGTGAATTCGATTCCCATCGGAGCTTGTTGCGGGACGGGTCGATTTTGTGAGACTTCATTTACAATATTTTCAATAATAAAATAATAAATTGGCGTTCAATTCTTTTCAAGTTATTATTACAGTTTTTGTATAAAAGGACCACAAACGTATGTATGAGAATAAGAGAAAAATCGGTCAAGAGCGAGTCGGTTGAAAATAAAAAGTGAAAATGTTTTCATCGACGAGGCTATATTCGTCAATTTGCGGTGTAGATTATTTCGTTCATGGGTGTATAACACCTTTTTAGGTCAGCGCCATCTTTTGACCGATAGTGGAACTATATGTTTTTTTGTTGATGATTTCTGAAATGTAGTACAATTTAGAAACATCGTTTTATCTTTTCTGTAATCTTTACATAAACTTCTATCACATAAAATAATTTCAGATTTTTCTCTACGCAAACCTCGGAGCTATGGGGGGGAACGGTATTTTTTAGGGTTCCGTACCCGTAATGTTTGAGAATGTGCAAGCAGGGCTCTTTCATAAGATACCCCATAATGCCATAGTAGCCCTACTTTGAATTTTGAAGCCCCCTTTCAGTCCCTGTTGCAAAAAAATAGCTACTTACATAAATATGTTTATTTCTCTCTTATTTGCAAAATAGTTATACTACTCCAAATTTCAAGTTGATAGTATTATAGTTCTCGAGATATCCACTTCGATTATATCCAGCTGATACGGATTCGAATTCGATTACGGAAAATTCGAATTTCGCCGCCATCCGAAGGAGCGGCAAAATGCCGTAGTTGTGCAAGATTGCTGTTCAATTTTGCAAAGGCGCTTCAAAGTAAGTGATACTTCCCGCTTCTGATAATGTGCATACCTACTTATTTTTGTCGTATTTAAGTACCCTTGAATCTTAACATTTTAGATAAGTAACTAAACATTAATTAATTCGTAGATAATCACTACATAGTATAAAACAAAGTCGCTTTCTCTGTCCCTATGTCCCTTTGTATGCTTAAATCTTTGAAACTACGCAACGGATTTTGATGCGTTTTTTTTTAATAGATAGAGTGATTCAAGAGGAAGGTTTATATGTACTTTTTATCCCGATATTCCCCCGGGAACGGGAACCACGCGGGTGAAACCGCGGGCGGCCGCTAGTTGCCAATAAAGTACCTACCTAACACACGGCATGCACAACAAATAATTTGTGTTTATAAGTTGTGCTAGTTACACTTTAAGTAGGTACATACATAAATCAAATTGAAACCCAACCTAAGTACTCGTAGGTAGGTAGGTATAATAGGTTTACAATACAAAGTTGAACGGAAGTTTCTGACAATCCAATTGATTAGCTTTCCAAGTCAATCCTACGCTTAAAGACCTTGTGGACACATTCTTAGATAAGACACGTTGAGATAGATGAAAATCTGCTCTATGCGCTAAAGCCTTGTTTACATTAGTCGAGTAGGCGACCGAGTCGAGTAGCGAGCGATGAAAAGCAGGGCGACTCAACTTTAAGCCTGCTATACATGTACACAGGTAGAGTAAACGGTAGAGTAGAGCGGTAGAGTACTAAATTAATACTACTACATTAGTATAGTTAGTTTAGTACTCTACCGTTTACTCTACCCGTGTACAGCAGCCTAAGCACAGATTACTAAATAGTACTAAATACTATTCTGTGATGTGACCAATGATGTGATTCAACCAATGTAAACGAAAGGGCAAGTAAATTACTGGGCCGAGTACTGAGCGAGTCGAGTGGCCTCGCGCGGAGAATAGTCACAGTGATAATTTATACTGTAATATCATTATCTTTAATAGTTTCTCGTCTCTCTTCTCGGTCTGCCTACTCGCCCTGTGTAAACCGCTGACTCAGTTGGAAAGTCAACTGGGCCCAGTACTTTTATCAGAGGTTATGGGCCCAATTACTTTATCAATGTAAATGGTGGGAGGGAGGGTTACTGGGCCCAGGCCGAGCTGCTGGCGTAATGTAAACCTAGCATAAGCGCGCGAAGTCAAGTCAAGTCACCCTATAAGGAAATGTCTCCGCACAAGACTTCGCACAAACCGCATCATTAAACTGGATGCTTGGAATTACAAAGAAATATTGCTGTTTGTTTATGTAAACTTTATTATAGGTACAAAGTTATTTTTATTCAATTCAAAGTTAATTATGTTATGAGTCAAACTCGGTCCATCCAATTTGCGGGAAATCGTATGAATCAGCATCAGATGCATGGAAAAATCAATACTGTGAGCGTAACATTAATTTAAGCGGCAAATTGTAACAGTAGAGCTTCGATAAGTCTTGTTTTGTACGTAAGTCGCGGTGAACTTTATCTGATAGAAGCTGTGCTTAAATGAATTGCGAGAATTTTGTACGAAAAGCCTGTATTTACAACGAAATTTAAAATTAACACCGAAGTGAATGTAGCCGCAGGTGAATGTTGTAGTTGATTGTGAGCGCACCAGATGGCGCAGTTGTACTCGTGATGTTGTTACATACTGTATGGGCGTGTGAGTGCTTGTGTAGAAAAAATTGTGTTTTGTGATGTCCCAAGCGCTAATGGAAAGTAAAAACGGTAAGTACAGTGAGTTATTGACGTAATCTTTCTTATCTCGTATTCACAAGCTTGTGAACTGTACAGAAATCTTGTAGGAAATGAAAAATCCTACATCTGTGCGATCAGATGTATAACCCAACCGAATTTAAGTCGTCTCATTAGTTCTTCACTTCCTACAGTTCCTGTTCATTTCAATTTGGCCGGGTTATACTCCCGCCATCTTGTAGCTGGAGCTTTTCAGGATTTCATATAAATATATCGATCGACAGCTTTTCGTAACCTCATTCCATCGTTATTCTGGTTCTACAGACGCTAAAACGGTTGTCTAGTAATCATTGATTGTTCTACATTGGCTGCCAGTTGTGAGAAATAGTAATTTGTCTATTGTTGACATTAGAACTTTAGTATTAGAGGCTGAAAAATCGATGATTTAGTAGATTTGTCGGGCTTCAGTAGTGTAGGGTGCTTATACGGAGTCTCGTCCCTCATAAGGTTACTTAATAAGTCGATATTTTAATTGGTATTGATAGGTGTGCGTTAACTTTTTTGGCCTTGTATCGAGCGCCTACATTCGTTGAGTGACATCAGAAACTATAGATAGATTTTAGTAAAGAATAATGTTTTTGAATAGAACAACGCTTCTGTAAATATTTAGGCCTTGTAGATGTAAGTCGTAGACTACATGAACTTAGCAAAATTTTAAACATTTCTGTGCATCTTTGTTCTAAATGATTAGGTATCTAGTTTATGTAGGTAAAGTCTGGATATTATCTTGATGATAATCCAGTATTTACTTTCTGTAATAGCACATAAATCAGTAAATTCCAAAGGTAAAACCTAAAACCTTGCTCGCTGACTGAAGAAACTGGTGGAACAAAATACAAACTATGTAGGCTGATCACTAAAATTATATAATACAGTCCAAAAACAATTTTGTTACTAAAATCAAAACTAAAATAAAGTTAGTTTATTTGACATTCAGTTTAATTAAATCCTAGCCTGCCTGAATTAAAAAAAAAATAAGTTTTTGATTTCGAATTTAGTGTTCAGTAGTTACTGACTCAAAATTCAAACATAGTTTCACAAACAAAAGAAAAACGCATGCTTTTTGACAATTATTAAATTGTCCATCTACTGTAATTAATGTTTGTCTCGTTAAAACCAATTAGTTAGTACCTACCTATAATATGACTCAGCCCAATAAAATGGAAAGTTGTTTAACATAGTATAAAGTATTTAGTGTCAATATGTTTTCCTACCTATTACTCCATTTTGTACCTATTCTTTAAATTGATTATTTCAAATAGGTACTTACAGATTATGTTAGTAAAACCACAGAATAATGGTAAAACTCACTTTAGCCACTCCGATAGAAATGGTCTATAAATATGTTGGTGGTAATACAATTAAGTAGTTATCTTTTGTGACTAGAAGGTTGATTTAAGTATGACAGGATAACTACAAACTCCTAAATAGGAGCTGTTTAAATAAGAAACCAGTTTTGTTAATAAATACAATTACTTAAATAATAATAAATAATAAATAAATAAATAAATAAATAACTTCTTACATTCACACCAATTATCTAAGCCCCATTTTAATTTCATTACGAAACTGTATCATGGAAATTTGATAACGGATAAATATATACTTAAATACTTTTTGTTTGTAAATACATACTTAATATACATAGTAAACACCCAGACCAAGACAAATAGACATGTTCATGCACACAAATATTTGTCTTGTTCGGGAATCGAACCCGAGACCACTGGCGCAGAAGGTGGGTAGCCTACCCCTGCGCCAAATCGGTCGTCAAACTTACTTACTGTAAGTCGGACGTACAGTCGGACGGTGTAGGTCGGACTTAGTGTGTCTTAATAATAAATTATGACGTTATCTTATTAAAAATTATGACGTTATCATTGAATTTTATTATTTTCATACAGATGTTTTTATGAGGAATACTTGTAACAAAATCTCTGTTTTCTTTAAAGGCCTTGCTTATAAAAAGGCTATCAAGTAAGTACCTGACAAAATTAATTAATTTATAGTTTTTAAGTAGCAGCATCCAGCATCTTTGTCTGCAAAAAGTAAGGATTGTAGACTAATATTAAGCAGCATAAACATCTTCAAGAAGTGGGAATCAAAACTCGCATAATTATGTTCGTTTGTACCTACCTACCTCTTTTATAGAAAGAATATTTATAATAAAAAAAAAAACAAAAAAAAACATGTTCAGTCACGAGCAATAATAGGTAAACAACTAAGTAAGACTGTCATATTACAATATTGAATGAGTAGTAAAAAAAACTTTTGTTTACATATTTTTGCTCCTGATTGTAGTTATAGATTTTTTATAAGGTCAAGTTTACTACACCAATATCTATTTGCTCTGTTATCACAAAGCTCACGAATCTCACGATATGTTCACGGAAGTCGTTTATCTTGTCCAGATAGCCGAACAAGTAGTTTTGAGGTCCCGAGTTCGATTCTCAGTCGGGTTAGTGTCGAAACCGAACTTTTGTATTTTTTCTCGTGTCTGTGTTTATGTGGAGTGGATACCCGTCGCAGTTTCCAATACTAACACGAGTTTCTTGCCGGTTCTTCTCCTCTCCCGCCGTAGGGTATGCGTTTTACTCAATCCATAAGTAAAGCAAGTGCCCCAGCAGTAGGGACATTAAAATGATTTGCCAAGATGCTGATCGATTGCCGATAAACCTCTATCGATGTTACGGGAAAAAAACAACCCTTGCCGAGATTCTTGCCGGTTCTTCTCGTTATAAGCTCTCCCGCCGAAGGGTTTGCGAACCGATTGATGACGTAGCTTCTTTGACATTAACAGTATTAATCCTTAATTTAGGCCAGTGCCCCAGCATTAGGGACCTTAAAATGGTTGACCAAGATAACGATCGATCGCCGATAAAGCTCGATTGATGTAAGGGGAAGAAAACAGAGCATTTGACGAGTTTCTTGCCGGTTCTTCTCGTTATAAGCTCTCCCGCCGTAGGGTTTGCGAACCGATTGATGACGTAGCTTCTTTAACATTCACAATAATCCATAGGTAAGGCTTGTGCCCCCGCAGTAGGGACATTAAAATGGTTGATAATGACGGTGATCGATCGCTCATAAATCTCGATCGATGTAACGGGAAGAAAAAACAGCCTTTGACGAGTTTCTTGCCGGTTCTTCTCGTTATAAGCTCTCCCGCCCGTAGGGTTTGCGAACCGATTGATGACGTAGCTTCCTTAACATTAACAGTATTAATCCTTAATTTAGGGACCTTAAAATGGTTGACCAAGATAACGATCGATCGCTGATAAAGCTCGATCGATAGAACGGAAGAAAACAGAGCCTTTAACGAGTTTCTTGCCGGTTCTTCTCGTTTTATGCTCTCCCGCCGTAGGGTTTGCGATCCGATAAAGTAGCTGCTTTGACAATCACTGAAGCTTGTTACAGCGCAGCCCAGACTGAATAGGTAAATGATATTGATAAGAAGAGGTTAAAATTCTAAAATCCTTTCTGCATCAATGAAGTCACGTCTCCAAAAAAAATTATTTCCCAAATCGGTTCATTAACAAAAAAGTTCTGAGGTCACACACATTAAAAAAAAACACTTGAATTGAGAACCTCCTCCTTTTTTGAAGTCGGTTAAAAACAATCTTAAATCTCCTTCACATTTTGGGTTTCTTCAAGTATTTAGCGAAGCGTACACAATTGGCGACTAATTTTAAACATTCGCGTGGAACCAGTTTCGTAATCTACTTCCGGCGACGATTATAGGCCGTCCCGTTTTGTAACCAGTTGCCGGTATTCGGGTTACGAGTGTGTGCAACGGCTTTTATTGTGTTTACTTGGTACTGGAATTATTTTCATGTACACACTGTTCTATAGTGCCACAATCACAAAGACCCGGTGGTCATTTTTGGAACTAAAGAACACTTTTTTTATCCACAACGGGGTAGCACTTAGCCTTCATCACACCTGATGATAAGTGGTGATAAGGCTGAAGGTGGAAGCGCACTACTCCCGGAATCCTCAATCACTGAGGAACTGGCTGTATTATCTCTAATTGCCGGAACACAATAATGCTGAAAACATTGTTATGGCGTCAGACTTAGATAAGATAGTGGTAGGTAGCTCTAGCCAGGCGGACTAAGAACAAGTCCTACGACCAACCAAACCGAATATAATATATACCTCCACTGGGAATCGAACCTGGGACCTCTTGATCTGAAATCGGTAGTATGAACCACAAGACCACAGGGACGGTTAAAATTAGTATCTAATGTATGGTAACTAACAAATATCATCATCGTCCGAGCAATGCAGAGAGCGATGCTTGGTATTTCCTTGCTCGATCGAATCAGAAATGAGATCTGCAGGAGAACTAAAACAACCGTCATCGCTCAAAGGATTGCATCATTGAAGTGGCAGTGGGCGGGACACATAGCGCGGAGAATCGATGGCCGTTGGGGCGGAAAGGTTCTCGAATGGCGACCGCGTACCGGACGACGCCGACGTTCCGTCGGCAAGCCCCCTACAAGGTGGACCGACGATCTGGTCAAGGTCGCGGTAAGCCGCTGGATGCGGGTCCGATCGTTGTGGAAATCCTTGGGGCCTCCCCCAGCCCTATGCCCAGCAGTGGGCATCTTTCGGCTGACATGATGAAGGAAAATGTGCCGTGCGTGACCCACCACGCGGATTGGTGGCTATCATCGTTGTTGGCTGCAAACGCAACCAGGACCAACGGTTTAATATGCCTTCCGAACCACGTAGAAGCTCGAGATAATCAACATTTGGTCACCCATCCCGTGACAGACCAATGTTAAAGTTGCTTAACCTTAACGATCGCAGGCCAAGCGCGCTAACCACTGCGCCACAGATTCCTTTTGTAAATAAGACACTTAACTGATGAAAGTGTTTCTCCGAATAGCTGTCTCAATACTGCGAGTGCAGAATGTTTGTTTAATGTCTACAGTCTAGACTTTTGAGTTGGCAATAGTCTGAACCATATGACACTGACTAAATTGATTGCTGATGTCATGTTCCACTGCAGGGGGCCAAGCCTGCTAACGTTAAGTCACAATCGTGTCTCAATCGTGTTTCAATTGTAGTTCAGTTGTAGTGCTTTTTTAAACACTAGTTACAAGAGTTATGACAGTATGATGTGATGTGAATGTAGCGTGTGGTGTGACCATCAATAGTATTGTGAAAAAAGTACATATGTCTTGTAACTAGTGTGGAAAAAAGCACTACAACTGAACTACAATCGAAACACGATTAAGACACGATTGTTACTTAACGTTAGCAGAATTGGCCCCCAGGTCACACGATAAAAATTGCTTTTCCGCAACTGGTTGCGAAACTCAGTTGCCATGGCGGCCGAAAGGGATACAGTTTAAATAATGGGTGTGTTGCATGAAGCTTTTATGTCGAGCTTTCGGAATTATCGGAATTATTTATTATTAACTAGCCTTCAGCCTGTGGCTTCGCCCGCGTGTGCTACACGACGTTATCCCGCGGGAATGTGATATTTTTTCGGGATAAAAAGTAGCCATGTTACTCTCCAGCCCCCTGAACTATCCTCATACCAAAATCACGTCGATCCGTTGATTGCTCCGTTTCGACGTGAAAGACGGACAAACAAACAAGCAAACAAACACACTTTCACATTTCTAATATTATTTGGATTATTAACATCGTCATTGTTAAATTGAAAATGAAGTATTTACACTGAGACAGTAATGATACTTCCATAAACCGAATATTTTGGCTTGTCCAGTTACCTACTAAGTACGAATATTCTGGCAAAGAGATAGATGGTTTAGAAACAAAATTATTTTGTGGCCTAGATCTTGAAGTAGGATTAAGCCTTAGAGATGGATAACCTATATTATTAGCTAGGTACTTTTTAGGTTTTTAGGTGATCGAATACTGAATTTCACACCTACGAAGTCAAGAGCAGAATTATAGTGAATTAGCTGATCCTCGCGGTTTTACACGCTTGGAACCCGTTCCCGTGGGAATATCGGGATAAAATATAGCCTATGTCACTCAGGAAGAATGTAGCTTTCTAATGGTCAAAGAATTTTCTAAATCGGTCCAGTAGTTTCGGAGCCTATTCGATGCAAATGCAAACAAACAAACAATCAAATCTTTTCTCTTTATAATATTAGTATAGATTAGATTTGTAGATATACCTTATGATATATTTCACAAACAGATTTTGTTACAATCTGCAAAGATTCGTTTAATTGCTTAGCGCTACAGTGTTGTATCACACCCAGATGCAAATAAAGTACCTATCTTACTACATTTTGGACCAACAATTTGTATGCATATTATGCAAGCTTGAATGGGAGGAAGGTTTGTGAATGAACGAAACGTAGGCAGAAACCCAAACCCACGGTTGAGGCGTGTGGGTGCAAATAGTCTGCAATACCAGTGCGATTAAAAACTTGTCCTCCAGTCAAAAAGTTTAGACTACATACTGAGGTAAAGTGCGACAAGCTTTGCTGTTCCGGTGATTATCTTTGGAACTAAAACAGTTTTCATATGACAGTCCATTTTGACAGCTAATTTCCTATTGCAAGTGGCTCCTCTGTCACCGGAACAGAAAAGCTTGTGACACTGTAACTGGAGAGTGCAGTACTAACACTTTTTTGTGGCCACAAATTACACTGTGGCCGTCTTCCGTCTCAACCACACTTTGAAAAAATACGTATGGTCATATGAGACAACTGACAGTCACTACATACTAAATGTCAAATTTGCTGGGCACACTTTTTTATTCAGGGTGAAAACTCCAGTTACCTCAGTATTAAGTCTAGCTCCATGCCTCCAGTTTAAATAAAATGTTGCCAGATTGTTGCTTTTCCCGCAATATTTGTAGCTTTTGCAACTCCTAGGCCCGTATTCTAGAACGAAACTCAAGTGGACATCTCTTCTCAACTACCATTAGAAAGGGATGCAAATACATGCAACGAATACATACATCCCTTGCCAGGCCTATTTCACTCCCCGTGTCGGCTCGAAAACGCGGCGGCGGCAACGCCGGCGTTGTAAATCCATAGAAATTAGGTCCGCAAAAGAGCTAGAATATATGCGATAGAAAGAGATGCAACGACAACGAGTGGCCCTTCGTAATTTGCCTGCGCCGTACAAGCTGAATTCTACTTATTGCGTTATAGTTAGTTGCTATTTATTTAAGGTCAAACGATTACCATACAAAAAACGTTCACCTTTAACTATGTTAGGATTCACCATTTATGGTAAATTATGTGTTCTATAGTCTTTTCTCATGTTTAAGTAGCCGCGAAATGAATAATTTTACATACTTTCATTCAGAATTATAGCACAAATCAACTCTAAATTTTCATGAAACTTACGCATGTGTGTGTGACATTAGTCGTGTACGTATACAAACATTGCGAGCTTTGCGACGCTGCCGTTCCATGCGGCTAAGACGCGCAACGCGCGATGCCGCTGTTCCGTTTGTGTCATGTGGTTTGTGTCAATTATAATTTACATATTTCTCTTTTGAGTTAGTACTAGATCCCACTGCAAATTAGTGCGCTCATCGAGTTTTTGCTAATAACCTAATTTTTACGTACTTCTATTAATGATTAGGAGAATATTATATCTATAGGGTTGCCTATCAAAATGTTGCCGCTAGTATTTAAAAAAAAACGGCCAAGTGCGAGTCGGGCTCGCGCACTAAGGGTTCCGTACCATTGTCTATACAACATTATACACTAATTATAACACACAATATTATTCTATACTAGCGGATCCTCGCGGTTTCAGCCGCGTGGTACCCGGTACCCGTGGGAATATCCGGATAAAATTTAGCCTATATCACTCGGGAAGAATGTAGCTTTCTAATGGTGAAAGAATCTTCTAAATCGGTCCAGTAGTTTAGGAGCCTATTCGATGCAAATAAACAAACAAACAAACAATCAAATCTTTCCTCTTTATAATATACCTATGTATAGATAGACAACATTAGACCGGACCGGACAACGGGTCAGTATGGGAAAGTTTGAAACTATAAGAGATAGAGATATATTTGGTTTATGGAACCATGTCGTCGATATTAGAGTTTAGAGAAACTGCATTCAATGATTTTCAAAAAAACACATACACGAATCGGAAATGGGTCGGTACTCGGTAGCAGGGTCTCCAGATTGGGGTTTTTTTTTCGCAATTTTGGGGAAAAATTTGGCTCCTGGGGAAAAACTGGGGAAATGAAAACGTTGGGGAAATTTTTGGGGAAATGTCGCACCCATAGCAATGCTGAACCGCAAATGCGTTGTCATTACCTACTCAATAATACTTACTTTGTGCACTGTGTTTTGTTTGTCGGATCAATTTAAACATAAACACGTGAAATTTGGCTCATATATTGAGTTTTGCAATATAAATAATATTATGTGCTCCTCATTGGATTATAAGGTCTTCACGTGAATATTTATTAAAAAGTTGCCAGTTCTGTTCCGTTAGGTTGAACTTGGCTTGACACGCTTGTCGTTGCGTGTCTAGATATTAAAATGTTAACTTTATTGTTTGTTTGTTTTATTTTTGCTGAATGCCAAACCAGTTATTATAAAGCACAAGGTAAATTAATCTTTCCATAAAAATAGGACAATATAAATTTGGGGAAAAAAATACGAAATAGTATCGTTTTGGGGAAAAATAAAATCAGATCTGGGGAAATTTCACATCCATAACCTGGAGACCCTGCTCGGTAGTGGGAAATCGAACTTTGTCAGTTTTCGAAACTAAAATATTACTTATGCTATTTTATTACGAAAGTTGATTGTGTAGATTGTTAGAAATACATTTTACTATGGAAACCTATGTCTACAATAAATAGGGTATTTTACTGTTGTTGAAATGTAGATATTTACTGATGACGTTAAAAAATATTGCAATTAAGAATACCAAATGTGAAAAAATAATTTGAATCTGTTTTATAATAAAAGAATTATAGTCTGTTTGATTTTGACTATAGCTGTCTCTTTCTAAAACGAAATCTTCTATGGCGTGACTATGACGCTACTAACCCACTGACGTCACTAAGATAGCGTCCTGTCCTTGTCTAATTATAAAGTTTGAAGTCCTATATCTTTGAAAATATTCAAGATAATTCAAAATGAAAACTTGTTTTGTGTAGCTAATATTTCGAAAAACATTTTAAAGAAATAAAAAAAAATCAGTAAAATACCGTATTGAAAGAAAGTGCTGCAGTTATCTATCTCATAGATGTGCACACGCCCCTTATCATACTTCGGTCCGCGAGGTATATAGGTTTTTTATCGTATAAAGTTACATTATCGAAGTTTTCATACGAATCTCTAACTTTTTCAAAATATTCTATAGCCTATGTTATCAGGGATAATGTAGGAGAAATAATTTTTGAAATCAGTCCAGTACCCCTAGTGTAAGTTTTTATGTCAAGCAAACGCAAACTATTTCGAATGCGTATTAATGTCAATTTGTATGAAAACTATATAAGCGCGCTACTCGCCGCTAAAGGCGCTAATACAGTTTTCATACAAATTGACATAAATACGGAATCGAAATAGTTTGCGTTTTTTGACATAAAAACTTACACTACGGGCACAGTAGTTTTTGAGTTTATTCGTTACATACCTGATACATACATACCTACATACATACCTGAATACATACAAAACGGGAATACAGGAAATCTTTCCTTTATAATATTAGTATAGATAAGGAAAAATCGGCCAAGTGCGAGTTGGACTCGCCCATGAAGGGTTCCGTACAAACTTAACGTACGTACCGATTGCCTATACCAAGCCAAAATTCTATTAGGTACTTATCATTTTTCGTCAGCAAAATATAACATTGTTTTACATTTACATTAGCGGTTTTCGAAAATGTGTTATATCTCAAAAAGTGCTTACTACATCTCATTCAAACTAATTTTCGTTAAAGTTATTATAAAGATGTACAGTATATATTTTTCTAGATTTTTCACTAATTTATTTCAAAAGTTAGAGTGGTGGGGGGGGGGGACATTTTATCGCTTTGGAAGGCTCTATCTTTACCAAATTTCAACTGAGTAGTTTTTATAGTTTTGGATAAACGTAGCTGTGACATACGGACGGACGGACGGACAGACGGACAGACAGACAGACATGACGAATCTATAGGGGTTCCGTTTTTTGCCATTCCGCTACGGAACCCTAAAAATGGTTAAAGAAACTTTTATTTTATTTTTGAAGACCTATCTATAGGCACCCCACACGAATATATCAAAAATTTTTAGTTTCAGTTTTATGTATGGGGTTATTATTTTTATTTTCGTATAAAAATTGTAAAGCGGTTTACAGGATCCATCTACCTACCAAGTTTCAAATGTGTAGTCTTAATAGTTTTGGATCAAAGTGGCTGTAACATACGGACAGACGGACAGACAGACATGACGAATCTATAGGGGTTCCGGTTTTGGCCATTCGGCTAAAGCCCCCAGTACAGGTTGGCCGACCATGGTCGGCGACCATGACCAATACATCGTACATTGACACTTTTGAAAGAACCTTTTTAAACTTGTTCGTTCAAAAGTGTCAATGTACGATGTATTGGTCATGGTCGCCGACCATGATCGGCCATCCTGTACTGGGGGCTTAAGGAACACTAAAAATGGTGTTCCAAGCATTATTTTCCATGTATACGTTTTATGATGCATTAGTTGATAGACTACTTGTGTAATTTAAAAATAATGCAATTGCATTTGTTGCAATTTATACATCTAAATTAATATTTTAATGATTTTTTTTAAAAACAATAATAATAAATATAACAAAAAATTAGCTTCCTGAGGTTTGAACCTTATGGCCGTTTGTGCACTATACCACTGAATTTTACCGATCCGGAAAAAAACGGATGCTTGTATTTAATTAATTACTAATTTATATGATTAATTATTAAAATACAAGCATCCGTTTTTTTCCGGATCGGTAAAATTCAGTGGTAGTGCACAAACGGCCTAAATCTCTGATGCCTGAGTCAAGCATATAGACCGCTGGGCCACATTGTCGTTTTTAGCTGGATCGAAATGTTTTGTTACTAGAAACTCGGATTTATGGTATGCATGTGTGAGTGATTAGTAAAATTGGATGACAGAAAAACTCCTTTATCATATTTGGATGATTTTTGTACTACAAATAGTTAAGTGTTGGTTTCGAAAATTCAATATTTATTTATAAAAGGCGCAAAAAGTATTTTGAGTTACAAAGATACAAAGAATAATTAACAAAAAAATAAAAACTACTAAATAGCGAAAGTAGCGCCATCTAACGAGCCTTCAGCTTTTTGTGACTTAATCGTTTGACCCATAAAGTTAATATACAGGTATATTAACTTTATGGTTTGACCTTAAATGACTTGGCGGAGTGAACTATCTGTTACATTATTATTATTATTAAAACTTTATTTCACAAAAACAATTTACAGTTTTTAATTACATTTCCTCGCAAAACCTAATGATAGGTTTGTCTGCGAGTTAGTGGGTAAGTTATTTACTTACGTATATTATATTATTTATTATAACTATTTAGTAATCTGTGCCCTTGCTAACTATACCACAGATTACTAAATAGTGACTATACTTGAGAAAAGATCTCCACATGAGTGATGTTCTAGAATACGGGCGCTAGAGTCGCAGACAACGGTTTTGTATTAATCCGCGGGATGGGCGTGAACTTCACGACGTTATCCCGCGGGAATGTGGTATTTTTTCGGAATAAAAAGAAGCCTATGTTCCACTCCAGGCTAAAAAGTATCTGTGTCCCAAATTTCAGCCCAATCCGTTCAGTCGTTTTGGCATGATTCAGCAACAAACATCTAAACTACCCCCCCCGACAAAAAATCCTGGGTACGTGCTTGATTATTGATATTAGTGAGTGACCATCCGCAACTGCGCAAACTGCAAGGACCCCTATAAATTGGTCAAATCCTTTGCCTTTAAAAAAACAACGGGTTGCACTCCGGGAGTGCTGTCAGAAGTAAAAACGGATCCATAGACTTTCTCACAAAAAAAATGTAATTTGACCAAAAAAAAAAGAAAAAATACAGACTGGATTTAATTGAACCGAGGTCTTCTGGCTTCAATGCCGCCCGTTTTCTAACCTGAGCTATTACAACTATGGAAACGGTGGCGAAATTTGCCTTCGTATTCTAATGACATTGTATGTAAGTAACAGTTTTTCGATTAGGTCACGTGTCCGTCTTACGAATTTTCGATCTGACGGTCACGTGACCTTGACGCGAGTTTAACATTTTTTATTTTTACCCATCACAAAAAGTGCACAACGCCGCTAAAGAAGTTTTCACTATACTTAAATCTATTATCTAGTGACTGCCCTGTAGCCCACATAGTTCCTGTTCCTGTCGAAATATCAGAATGTGTCCTTTGTATTATTCTGTTACTTTTGGCTCTTTTTATTTTTCGATTAAAACTATCGATAGTTTTACTATCGATAGTTTTAATCGAAAAATGCCAAACTATCGATAGGTATCGATCTCTTAGTTAGTACAATACTATCGGTAAGCAGCAATACTATCGATAGTATCGATAGTATCGATCTCTTAGTTAGTACAATACTATCGGTAAGCAGCAATACTATCGATACTATCGATAGTTTTGTACAATCGATAGTGAGCTTTAATTCAATAGTATCGGTTCTACCCATCTGCCAGTGTAAATGCAATCAATACTATTGAAATAAAGGTAACAATCGATTGTCAAAAACTATCGATAGTATCGATAGTATCGATAGTTTATTAATATTAAAAAGCAATACTATCGATCCTATCGATACTATCGATAGTTTATTCGCCGTCAGAGATCGATATGTATTGTTTTTTACCGATAGTATTGCACTAAAAGAGAGATCGATACTATCGATAGTATCGATGCTAACGATACTATCGAAAACTATCGATACTATTGTTTTTGCTAAAACTATCGATAGACTATCGAAATGCTATCGATAGTGGACTATCGACAACACTAATTTCTAACTGCCGGACTAGAACACAATGCTAAAAACATCGTTGTTATGCTAAGTAGATATGTTTAATATTTGTCTCACCAGAAGCATTAGTGTCTCGAGACAAATGTCTTACATCTTATTCTTAATGACGAAACTTACAGTTGGTAGTACGAATTATTCAACATCGAATTCAACAATAAAATTCTAAGAAACGTACCGCATGTTTCTGGCAGCTGTTTCAATATTTACACTAGAGATTTCCTTCCCAACATAAATATTGATAGGCATACCTCCTATAGAAAGGAGGAAATAGCTTTAGACCTAACCACTACTGTAAATATTTCAATAGCCGAGCTAGTTTTTGAAGACCTTATTTTCTTATCTTAAAGTCAAATTCCTATGAAAGATAAGCTAGGTAGCTTCTTTAAAATAAAGGGCTCATTACACTTATCCTAGTTAGGATTCTAATTAAGCATACATTGCTTGTTTTGATTGCATCACTTGCTAAAATTGAGCTCAAAGAAAGCAATGTATGCTTAAATAGGATCCTAACTATCCGATATTTAGGATGGTGTAATAAGCTCTTTAACTCACGGTAGATTGCAACTTTGTCCGAGGTCCGAGGATGGTAGACAGGTCGACACATATTGGTTGGTATCCCCACTTCCCCATAGATAGGATTGCTATATAGCATAGCATAGCAAATATTCTAAACGAAGTCGTTGGTGTCATACATACACCTACCTACACCATAAAAGCGTATTTCCACAAATAGTCAAAACGAATCGTTCTAAAACTCATTGTTCTCCTATTTAACCGTAATCTTCAAACGATTACATCAACGATCTCTTTTACGTCTCCTGAAGGTCAAAATTCATTTCGCTCTCGGTCCAAGGTTCGACGTCAGTCGGTAGCCAAGTTCGGTTAGCGACCTTAACTGATGGTAGCATTTAATAGATTCACTTTTTGGAATTAATAGGTAAACCAGCTTCAAGGATTACTACAGTTTTATATAAGAACTAGCTATCAATTTAAGTCTATACTCTGTTCGTCGAAAGTTGATTAAGTCAGGGTTTGTTAATGAGAAAAAATATTATTGTCTTGTCTCAGAATTTTTTAAATCCGTAAAATTTTTCAGTTATGCTTGGATCAGTGTACGAGAGTGCAATCTTGCAGTAAAATTTTCAACCTCGGTATTCGCAAGATTCAAGACGTCTATTCTCGCAAGATCTCGGTATTTTGCAACATCTCGCAGATTTAGTATCTTTAACTATTTTTAGTATTCTATCTATTCAGAGTTTCAGACATGCTAAAGTAAGTTGTTCAAACATTAATAAATAAAATATGGAAATATACTATCTATACTTCTATACTATATACTATATTACTATACAATATTATAAAGAGGAAAGATTTGTATTTTTGTATGTAACGAATAAACTCAAAAAGTACTGGACCGATTTAGAAAATTCTTTCACCGTTAGAAAGCTACAGTCTTCCCGAGTGACATAGGCTATATTTTATCCCGATATTCCCACGGGAGCGGGTACCACGCGGGGAAACCGCGGACGACCTAGTTAGTACTATATATTTATATAAAAAACAAGCAACAGCATTTTGCAAATAACTTTTAGGGAAGCACAACATGTTTAAAGTGGTATCTGCCAGTGCCAACTGGCTTCGTGTGTTTTTTTCAATATACCCAGCAGCAGAATAGGCCGTTTCTGCCATTACACTTGTAAGCAATACATGTAATAATAGCATGAAAGACATTGTTGGTAACTGCAAGTAGTGCCCTTTTGCCCCATTGCCCCCGATTTCGTGTCTAACAAGTTAATTAAATCATTTGCTAGTTCACTTCACGTGCAACTAGCTAATTATTTGATAATTTGGGCGTTACTGCAAAATAAATAAAAAGCTTTCAAAATAATTTTTAATTGTTTTATAAAGAAGAGAGGTTTTAAGCTGCTTGTGGTCATGAAATGTGTTACTATGTGAAATCTTGCAAATCAAGATCGCGCACAATTTTGTGTGCTAGATCAATTTTGCAAAATTTGTGCAAGATCTCGGTATTTCGGGATCTCGAAATACCGAGATTGCAATCAATCAATCAATCAATCAATATATTTATTTGCAAAAATATGGTTACATTAGTTGTTACATACAAATCACCAGCATATTTTGTTGTTATTGTCAACGTGCAAAAGTTTACAAAAAAATATTATTAACAATTATTGTCAAAACTGCAATTTAATCTGTTAAATAATTATTACTTTTAATTTAAAATTGGGAAATTGAAAAGAGATTAAGTACATAAATTATTCAATCAGTTATCTTTATCTAATAAAAATTTCAAAATGTCAATTACAATTTACAATCATTATACTTATTTCAAAATATCAGTCATAATTTATTTAACACTATTTTATCATCTAAGAAGTCATTGACGGAATAATATAATTTGTTAATTAAAAATTTAAACAACTGTGTCCTGAATTTAGTTAAGGTCAGTCTTTTAATTTCATTGGGTATTTTATTGTATACCCGAATGGCCATACAATAGGCATTCCCTGAAAACACTCTAAGCCTTTGTTGTGGAATACATAAATCCTCACCTTTTCTACCTCTATAAGTATCAATATCTTTGTTTTGTTTAAATAAATCGAAATGCCTTTTAACAAACATTCCCATTTCAAAAACATATAAACATGGAAGTGGTAATATATTCATTAATTTGAAAAGAGGCTTACAAGAATCCAAATAACCTGCACCACAGATGGAACGAATACATTTTTTCTGGATTTTAAAAACTCGAATTGCATCCACCGAATTACCCCAAAGTATGATACCGTAGCGTAATATAGATGATACATAACCGTGGTAAGCTACGAGAGCTGATTGTTGCGATGCTATCTGTCTGATCCTATTCAAAGCATATATAAACCTGTCAAGTTTTGTTACAACTGAGTCAATATGAGCTTTCCAGTTGCAGAGATTGTCTATAGTAATTCCTAAAAAATTTGTAACATCTACTTCTTCGATTTTATTATTATTTAAATGTATGTCAATTTTATCCTTTTTACTATTTATTATTTTAAAATGTATGAATTTTGTTTTTTTAATATTAATTTTAAGATTATTAGTTTCCAACCACTGTACTACTTTCTTAAATTCAGTATTAGCTTTATATTCAATGTCATCATCTTTAGCTTTAATAATTAGGGTAGTGTCATCGGCAAATAAAATACATGGCTGATCAATAACATTTGGCAAGTCATTGATGTAAAGAAGGAAGACAAGTGGTCCCAAAACACTTCCCTGTGGTACACCACATTTATTTTTCCGATATTCAGACGTATAAGATTTCCTAGCTTTACCTTGCATTTTAGTGACTTCTACACATTGAGTGCGATCTTTTAAGTAGCTTTCTAACCAGGCCAGAGCATTACCCCTTATGCCGTATTTTTCTAATTTATTTAAAAGTAGCTTATGAGATACGAAGTCAAATGCTTTGGTCATGTCTAAATATATCGCTAACGTATTCAGTTTCGAGTCAAGGCTATGCGTCAAATGTTTTATTAGGTTAAAACAAGCAAGAATCGTGCTTCGGTTTCTCCGAAAACCGAATTGTTCTTCCTTGAATATTTTATGAAGTGAGATAAAGGCATAAATTTTATCATACATGACCTTTTCAAAAATCTTTGACATTATTGGAATTAATGTTATTGGTCTATAATTGCACATGCAGTCCCTACAGTGTATAGTCCGTTCGGTTAGATAGTGTCGGTATAGTCCATTCGCTTAGATAGTGTCGCTCTGCCACAATGCCGTGCGGGTGTACCGACACTATCTAACCGAACGGACTATACACCCGCACGGCATTGTGGCAGAGCGACACTAAGCGAATGGACTATACTCATGCACGATTTACGAAAGTTCACACCAAGTAGAGCCAACATCCTCAAACATTTCTCGCTTAATTAGTACTAATTTGTTGGTCAAACGCTGGACGAACGTGCGATTGGCTCGCAGCCAAACCGATGAACTCATTTCTCGAACATAGACGCCCGTTGTGATCCCCGATTCACCTGTCTATGTCTAGTCTACTTTGAATCCTACAATCAATGTTTTATTTGGATAAAATCAAAGCATGTTCATACATTATGATACTTACAGACGACTTTTATCCGACGCCAGTCGCGGTGACGAATTTCTTTACTATTTCTCCTACAAACTTTTGAAAGAATGTTTTTTTTTTCACATTTCACCGGTTCGACGCCCGGATCAAGCAAGTGATTTTTTAAAAAATCTTTAAATGCCGTTTTAATTATTTTTGAAAATAAAGCAATGGTTCCTTTATCGATGAGCTCAGTGGCGCCGCCAATGGAAATAAATCAATTGCATTTTATTAAAGGCTTGGATTAAAAGTTTCGGTTATTTCGCGCAGGTGAAAGTGTGGAATGCATTTTATAAATATACTTTTGAGAACTCAAACTTACGCAATAAGTCGTGAATCTCAATAGTGCCAAAAGTGGCCACATTTGGCAATATCGAGATCCATAACTTGGTGCTCATATTTGAGGCCTTGAAAAAACAATAAAAAATTGCATTTTGCTCTTCTATTTGCGCGAAATAACCGAAACTTTTAATCCAAGCCTTTAATAAAATGCAATTGATTTATTTCCATTGGCGGCGCCACTGAGCTCATCGATACACCTTAAGGGTACTTTTCTTCGAACCACGGTCCAAAAACCCCTGACGCAAAGAGGGGTGTTGTAAGTTTGACGTGTGTGTGTATATGTCTGGGATTTTTTAATTTTTTAAATTTTATTCTTATTTTCACACTGTATAATAAATGCGTGACATGTTAATTTTAATCATTTTCTCGTGCTCTATATTTATTTGACAGACCAACGGCTAATGTTGGTTAGACCGGACCGGACTAACATCAAAGTCTTGGATTCGACATAGTAAATTATTGGTGTGGTGTGAACGTTCTTGAATTGGCGGAAGTATCGATAAATAAGAGAAGGCGACACATAAATTAAATCGCTGGCTTTGGTGTACCGAAATGTTGTAGGATGTATGACTCATTATGTTTGAAAAGAACTCGTATCTATGTTATTTCGCTTTCTCATATTCATAGTGTGATCATTTTAACCGCCTCTGTCTTATGGTCCACCCACTAGTATTAGACCCAAAGGTTCCGGGTTCGATTCCCAGTGGGGGTACATATTGCATTCATTCGGTTTGGTTGGTAGTAGAGCTTGGTCTAAGTCCGCCTGGCTAGAGCCTGTTTCATGAAATTGCTTGAACGTCTATGGCTGCCATAAGTCTGACGCCATAATAACAATGATGTTTGTTCACATTACTAAAATTATGTCCCACATTTAAAACAATCGTTACAAACTTAAAACTGCGCGTTTTCATCGCGTTTCGGCAGATTTTACACGTTTTTTGTCGCAAATGAAACGCGGTGTAAGTGGCAGCGACTCTTTCGGTCATTTAGGGAACAAAATAAATAGATATGTCGCAGCCAACTGGTTAAATCCGCCATTCCGATCGCCTAGGCCGATCTTTTTTTCCGTAAACTATTTTATCTTCCCATAAGTTGACGGAGTCACAAAAAAAAAAAGTACCACGAAATTTAAGACGATCGCTTCGCTGCGCTTCGCGATCGCCTTAAATTTCTAACCTATCACGTGTTCTACAGGACTTCTGAGGGGTACATACTGCCACACTTAACCATCCGCCGGATTCAACTATCCGCCTGCGACAGATATATGACATCACTTTGACAGCTTTTGTCGGATTGTCGGTAAAGTTTACTGTGTTACGTTACGACAGTTTTCGTGTTAAGGCTTCTGAAATGCTTCAGAGGAAAATATATGAAATTACTCATCTGTTTTGCTACATATGTTTCTACTCAAGTCCTCTCTGATATTGCTTAATAGCAACCCTGACACAATAATGGTTAAATCAGTGAAATTCGTGACATCACTTTGCGGTTGCGAGTCAGAAAACTCAGAAACAGAATCATTTGGTGTCAATGTTAAGAAATCTGCACTGCATTTGTTTTTGTGTTTGTTAAGGCTATTCGTAATGTATTTAGTCATTGTTGTTAACGTGATCTAGTGACTGTTTACCACAATTCGATTAATTGATGAATTTGTATTCATTCAGGCTTAACAACATTTAAACACGGCCACGAACGCTTCAAATGGTTCAAAGGACGTATTGTCGATGTCACAATTTTTTTTCTGAACTCTTAAGAAACCTTAAGTTACCGGCAGTAGTGTGCATAGGATATAGGATATCCATCATACAAGGCTAATAAGAGCGAAGCTCCTAACTCCTAATCTTGAAAGAAATAAAGAAATTAATGAATGGTGTATCACATTCATTTCTTTTTAAGTTTGCCTCTCTACTTTGTCTCTTCTGCACACACATGGCGTTTTGAATACAGAATTGTTTAATGTTTTTTTTTTAAGTTTTATAATCACAACGGGGCCGGGGTAGCACTTAGCCTTCATCACACTTGCCGGCCTAGCATGAGCGGCTTATAACGCGCGATATGATATGGTACGGCAAGTTGTCTTGCTTATCCGACTAAGGTGTAAGCAAGACGGCATTCCGTACCATATCATATCGCGCGTTATAAGCCGCTCATGCTAGGCCGGCTGATGTTAAGTGGTGATAAGGCTGAAGGTGGAAGCGCACTACTCCCGGAATCCTCAACCATTGAGGAACTGGCTATCTTAGCTCTAACTGCCGGAACACATACAAACAAGCATGAGAACATCACATGTCATGATAACAGAACACATATATTATCTGACCATGTAACCTAATGGCCGCCCCCGGTTTCACCTGCGTCGTTCTCGTTCCCGTAAGAAAATCGGAACAAAATGCACCCTATACTATACCTGAGTCTTGGCCCATCTGTATGTAAAAATTCATCCAAATCTGTTTAGCTTTGTGCTTAAATATAGAAATAACGGTATTGGGTCAAGCAAATATCTCGCTTAACTTTGCCTAGACCAGACGATGTAAATGTGGCACGTCTGTTTCATTTTCGAGCTTAAATGTTGTAGGAAAACGGGTCATATTTATAAGAAGGGACGATGAGTTTTAGCTTGGACGGATATTTCTTATAACCAGTAATCTCATAGCAACTAGAGTATTGATCCTGTGCTCCAATTTTCTAATGTGTGTCTGGTCTGCGAATTAGTCACAGGATTATACACGGTAATTTGTTTATCATCTCGGATAATTTCAGGGATTATTCTACTCATGAAAATAAACAACGTTTATTATCGGACCAAAACTGAAATCGCGAAAAAAATATCAGCTGTTCCATACAAAAGTGCAAAAATATTTAATCGAAATGTATGGAACAGTGATTATTTTTTCGCGATTTCAGTTTTTTTCCCCATACTTAATAAAAGTTGTTTGTTTTCATGAGTGGAATAATCCCTGAAATTATCCGGGATGATACAAAAATTACTATGTATTGAATGTTTGGCCTTGGTGATATTATTTTATTTATTCTCTGCGCCCTGGGGCTTCGCCAGGGGGGTGTCACTCCGCAGTTTAGGTACGTTCGGCCGGCGCGCCTGCCGGGCAGGCGTATGTATGGCAGAAGGATGCCGCTCGGCTCGTACGCTCCACGTTCGCGCGTAAAACAATCGATCATTTCTGTGATTTTTGTGCACCGAACAATGACTACTAAACGTTCTTATAATCCGTATATAAGATACTGTTGTGTTTACGGGTGTATAAATAAAAGAAAAAACAAAATAAACAACAAAACCGAACTCGCAAGTCGCTCGCAACCCTAACCAGCGAGCGAGCTGTTTGAGACATTCATAGAAATAGAAACGCTCGCGCGTAGATATTGGGTACAGTTTTGCTTGCATGCGCGAACTCTAGGTTATTATAACAGCAGGCACGATGACAAAACAACCGGAATTGGACTTTATTTCCACGCAGAAAGATTTATTTTTATTTGAATGAGCTTGCAGAGTGAGTCTTCTGTGCCGTAGCACTATTATTTATTCTGTGGCTTCGCTCCCGTGGAATTTCGGGATAAAAAATAGCTTACGACGACCTTCGATCAACAATAACACCTAGGTCTAGATACATAGTTGGAGTGACAAACACGGATGAGCAAATATACACCCACTTGGTTCCTGTCATTTATGACGTAACATCGTAACATTATTGACGTTTTTTCTCCGTTTAAACTTTAAATGTGCCATAAAAAATTTTGATTTAGTTCGTGAGCATTCATCTATTTAGTTCTAATACCTACTTTAAATATACCTTCTATTAACCTATCATATCTATTCTCAGACCTATACCAAATATACACAAAAAAATTCGGAAGACTTATTTAACAAACACGTGTCACAAGATTTTTAAATATTACATTTCTATCAGGCACACAATTCCACTTTTCCAAAATTACATAGCGTCGCATAATGCCACATTCTCAAAATATCTTTTTGCTAAATGCCACAGTGGCAAAATACTAGGTACATTCTTAAATCCATAATAGTACATTACGATACCAGTGACCTAAGTGGCACATAATTGCACGGCACGTACCTAGTTAGGTAGCGCCCGAGCGGAGCGAGGGTGATAAAGTCGCGCCGTGCAATTATGTTCCACTTAGGTCACGCGTATCGTATACTATTTTGTAGCACGAGTGACATAAGCCCGCCATCCAATACGGATAATTCAAAAAATTGCTAAAAAAGATAAATAAAAATATAAAAAAAGAATAAAAGTAAAAGAAAGAATAAAAAATAAGAAAAAAAACATTAAAAAAAAAGAGATAAAAAAGACCAAAAAAATTCAAAAAGATAAAAAAAGATCAAAAGAAAAGAAAAAAGTTTAAAAATAAGAAATAAAAGTAATAGACCAAAAAAGATAAAAAAGTTAAAAAAAAACAAAAAATATACTTACAATAAAAAAAAACCAAAAAAAAATATTAAAAAAGAGTAGCACGGGTTTCAAGTGTGAAAAAGAAAAAATATACTAGCCTATCCTACCCTATCCTACCCTCTCCTATCCTACCCTATCCTATCCTACCCTTTCCAATCCTATCCTACTCTATCCTACCCGACCCTTTCCTATCCTACCATCTCATATCCTATCATCCTACCATCTCCTATTCTATCATCCTATCCAATCCTATCCTACCCTCTCCTACCCTCTTCTATCATAACTTCTATCCTATCATCCTATCCTATCTTATCATACCCTATCCTATCCTTCCCTTTCCTATCCTACCCTCTCCTATCCTACCACTCTATCCTATCATCTCATACCCTTTCCACCCTATACTACTTTCTCCTACCCTCTCCTATCCTACCCTCTTCGATCATATCATCCTATCCTATCCTATCATACACTATCCTATTCTATCCTACCCTATCCTATCCTCTATCCTATTATTTTGAGTGTTATTTGAGTGTATTGTAGGATATTCCGGATCTGTGATCTAAGTGAATTCATAAATACAGTGTAATAAAGATTCATAAATACAGTGTAATTAAGGGCAACTTAGGTCACGGCTAAGCGTTTCCTAAGTGCGGGCTTAGGTCACACTGTGCTATAAAAGTATTTAATATTATAAATGTGAAAGTGTGATATGTTTATTTGTCTGTCTTTCACGTCAAAACGGAGCAGCGGATAGACCATGGGCATAGTTTGGGAGCTGGAGAGTGGCATAGCCTACTTTTTATCCCGGTAAAATATTCCCCGGGGGATAACGACGTGTAGTAGGGCGATGTGATGTAGGCCTCCCGCTGTAGGGTTTGCGAACCGATGGCGTAGCTTCTATGACGTTCACAAGTATTGTAAATAACAATCTAAATTAAATAAACAAATTTGAATCTTGAATCTTGATGCCGCGGGCGATAGGCTAGTATAGAATATACAATTCCATGATTTCAGTCCACCCTATATAAAACGTGAATGAGGTAAGTAAGAAAAATTTATGGATCTCCTTAAGACGATGCGATGACGGGTTTTATAACTCGCTCGATTATGTCACATCTAACTACCTTGGCCGTGAGGTCGAGACGAGACTCGAAACGTTTTTGGATCGCAAAACAAATATTCACAGTTTCACACATACATAATTGTATGTAACCGCTCAAATCTTGAACACCGGCCTTCGTGGCCTCAATGCGCATTTAAATGAGTTGATTTTGGCTTTAACCTTTTTGGTTGTCAGACTTTAGTATTTTGTCACACAAGTTATGTCTGTGTGTGCCATTTATTGCAGTAGGTTATACTTAAACCTACATTGGCGCACAAGTTTCACCATGTGGTCAGGTATTCCTGAAGGAAAATGTATACTTAGTGAAGCAAGATCCAGAAGATCCTGAATAAATAGCCATGCTCTTGTTATTTACTCCACGCAAAATAAAGTTTTTGTTTATTTTATACTAGTTTTCCGCCCGCGGCTTCGCCCGCGTGGACTACACGACGTTATCCCTCAGGAATGTGACATTTTTCCGGGATAAAAAGTAGCCTATGTTCCTCTCCAGGCTACAAAGTATCTGTGTTCCAAATTTCATCCAAATCCGTTCAGCCGTTTCGGCGTGATTGAGTAACAAACATCCAAACATCCAAACATCCAAACATCCAAACATCCAAACTTTCACATTTATAATATTAGTAGGATTATTTAATTTCACCCGCGTGGTACCCGTAGGAAAATTGAGATCAATAATTTATAGCCTAAGTTACTCAGGAAGCAAGTGGCTTTCTAATAGTGAAAGATTTTTAGAGGTAGTTTTTGAGTTTATTCGTTACAAACAAAAATACAAATCATTTATCTTTGATATTAGTATGGATTAATATCTCAACGTACCTTGGCCATAAGTGTATATATTCTTTACCTTGGCTGCTACCGAAATGAACCGCAATAAAATTAAGTATTTTCTTTATTTCAAATACCTAAATATCTTGTTCACACGAAAGATGAATTTATAACTAGTATGTATCAAATGCCATATCAAAATACCATTGAATTAATTATTTTTGCAATAGACCGCTATAAATCAGTGATGAGTCATTTCCATGATGCTTGTCATTTAGATAAGTATGACACTATTATAATTCTTCCTGTTCCTGTGTTGCTATTGTTGATGTTGCGCTAAGTGATTAATTGACAAAGTCGTTAAAATCAAGATATTGAACTTGACTATATTCGTAGTTTAAACTTTGAGGTGTTCATTGCCCTATGATTAAAAGTGGCTATAAATATTGATTGATAACATACTTGACAGCCGCGCTCATGACAGTAGAATATCTTCCACTTTTCTCTTCTTTCTGTTGTAGACTTCACCTCTTGATAGCACACAACATTCAACCTTTTTACAAGCTTTTTATTAACTTGCCATGTTAGTTAGTTAGTATGTTAGTTAGTGGGGGACAAATCTTGCAAATTTAATTTGACCCACAACACCCCATTGTGTCCGATGGAGCTGAAATTTTGTATACCTACAGGTTTGGTTTAGATGACAATACAATATTATAGTACAGTCCGCAAAAAAAGCTTGTCATAAAAATGAAATTTTTACCAAAAGCTTATTACAAGCTTTTTATTAACTTAGTCAATGATGAATCTCCTCGATGATATTTTTGTCAACGGAGAGGCCTTCTAGCTTTTATAACAAATCGCGGAACTCAGGTTTTTTTAATAAAATAAAAATTTTGGAATGTCCATATTAAGTAAGTAAGTAATAAAAATTTTCGCTAGTAAAGAAAATAGCTCTACCTATTCAGAACTCTGGTTATTATGGCTAATAAGAATTCGCATATGAAAAATAGTAAATAGTATGCTATCTTACAATCACAGTATCACACCACTTATCTAGCTCATAAGTAGTTTTCATTCAGAAACTGTTATGGAAACTAGATAACGGATAAATATACACTTGTATACTTTTGTTTGTAAATACATACTTATATCATCATCATCAGCCATTTAATGTCCCCACTGCTGGGGCACTGGCCTTCCTTATGGATGAATAAGGAGAGTGAGCCATGACCCACCACGCGGGCTCAGTGCGGATTGGTGGGTATTAACAACTGCAAGTGCAGCCGGGACCAACGGCTTAACGTGCCTTCCGAAGCACGGAGGAGCTCGAGATGAAAAGTTTATGGTCACCCATCCCGTGACCGACTATTGCGAACGTTGCTTAACCTCAACGATCGCAGGCCAAGCGCGCTATCCACTGCGCCACGGGCTCCTCAATACTTATACTTATATACTTACATAGATACCACCCAGAGCAAGACAAATAGACATGTTCATGCACACAAATATATATCTTGTGCGGGAATCGAACCTGAGACCTATGGCGTAGATGGCAGGTATCCTATCCGTACCCCTGCTGCGCCAAATCGGTCGTCAAAACTATATTTAAGTATTTTTATTACCTTTTTTAACTATCTTTTCATATTTTATTTACTTGAACAAGTACTTGCATATTATCTAATTTGAGCAAGTAGTTGCATTATCTCTCGTATAGGTCATGGTCTCGGTGTTCAATGCAAATTGTATTGATAAACAAACATATTTAGCGCCATTACACTAATCCTACTAATATTATAAACGTGAAAGTTTGGATGTTTGGATGTTTGGATGTTTGGATGTTTGGATGTTTGTTACTCAATCACGCCAAAACGGCTGAACGGATTTGGCTGAAATTTGGAACACAGATACTTTGTAGCCTGGAGAGGAACATAGGCTACTTTTTATCCCTGAAAAATAACAAATTCCCGCGGGATAACGTCGTGTAGTCCACGCGGGCGAAGCCGCGGGCGGAAAGCTAGTGTGAGAATATATCGACTTCGAGTTCGTATTTGGGAAGAGATGATTACCAATAAATGTTACCTATTTGTTTTACTAGTCCATTTGGACATTTAATTATTACCTTTCTATTCGTAATGCTAATACAGACGCATATTGACATGACATTGGATGATTCACTTTTACGTTTAAATTGTTCAATTTGGTTGCTTCATCCAAATTGAAAGGCAAAAGTGGACCGTGTGTTTCCGCTATAAAGTGTTGCTTATAAATCGTCAAATGGGTCCCAACAGTGGTCAAGTGTGGTCAGGTCAAGTCTTTCTTCTTTGTGCCTTGTTTGGTCTTTAATTTCTTGTCTTTCATCAGTGTATAAAGTTCCGAAATCGTCAAAAGCTACAAGGCTCTACAGTCCCAAATTATGATGACGATGACCTAATTTGGTCATATTTTTAACCGACTTCAAAAATTTAAAAGGAGGAGGTTATCTATTCGTCGCGTATATTTGTTTTTTTATATGTATGTACACCGATTACTCGAAGACGGCTGAACCGATTGAAATGATTCAAACGTTATAACATCAGGTTTGTTCCCAAGTTGGTCCCATTTTTTGAAATTTTGAAATCGGTTCAGTAGTTTTCAGGGAATCTTGAAAATACTGTCGTTTTCGTTACCACTTTATGTGAATTCATAACGTATCTTTAGGCATAACTCCTTTGTTTATAAACCGATTTAGATTATTCTTGTTTTGTTGAAAAGGAGATACCTTAAAGAGTGAAATAAAAATTCAATTCAAAGTACTTACGTTATTTGGTGAGGGATTATTTCTTACTTTTTGATGTCATTTTTTTGAAGGCGGTTTTATTTTTTTATAAAAATATTTTTTTTTTAAACAGAATATCACCGATGCGTCTATAATTACTTGTATACAACCAGAACACCTTCCTTTAATTACCTAGACTGGCTCTAAATCAGCAGAATTTTTATGCCAAACATTTAAGCTTTTCTATTAAGTAAGTACCTATATTCGTACGGATGATGAAGTAAATAATTCGCGACTAGAAGACTTCTTCCAACATAGGACAAGCTCTATGTCCTGCCTGTTGGTCTTTGGTTCATTCTAAATCTCAGTAAAAAACCTATGATTCAGTGATTCAAGTATGGATAGTAATCAGAGATTTTTTATAACATTATAGGGTTAAAATTACTTTGCTAGGGACACAGTAAATCGTATTAACACTATAGAGGGCTCGCGTCCAAAATTTTCCTAGAAAGCTCGCGCGGGGGACATATACCACCAATCAAATATGGGATTTTTTCTTACCACTCTAATTTCATGAAAGCAAATAAGTTTTAATATGACCAAACAACTTTATTTCTTACTGAATACTTTAACAAAACTACACAGTTGCTTAAGTTTTTTGAACTATAAACAAAAATCAAACTCTCGCAGAAAATAACATAATTGTACTTATTGTGATTAATCAGTCAATTTTTTTTTCAAAACCATATTTTGATAAGTGAACCTTCTTATTGTAAGGTTTACAAATGGGTTGTTCCAATTCAGTAGCGTCTACATCACAGTTAGGGCAAACTATGATTTGGTCACCCACGTACACGTCACCTACGTACTTTAAGGCGATACTCGGAAAAAATGTGGTGAAGCGAGATAGCAATGAGAAAACGACGCGCGCGGGAGCGAGACCGATTTTGCAGATTAGGCAAAAAAAACACAAAATCACTTCGTATTAAAAAGCTACAGCGATTTAAAAAAAATGCTTTTATACGATCCTCAATATTATTGGTGTCCACTAATTAAACCAATTTCCAATAGTGCAAGTAACCCCATTTAAGAATAATCTTCACTTTTCGTATTTTTTAGAGGTCTTTTCGAAAATAAAAAGTGTCGAGGCAAAATCATAAAATCGTGTTTTTGAAACTATACGATTCTAGATAAAGGTATGAAGAAATATATATCTTATTACCAGATTTGTAACAACTGTAACCGTCCTATAGTTTTAAATCAAAAAGTCCATATTTTTCCGAGTAGCGCCTTAAAAGCGCACTGCGCACACGCCGATGCACCTAGAGTGATGGTGCACTACTGACGCGTGGGGTGATTCGTACTAGAGGAATACCTGAAAGAGCAGCACTGAAGCGCGTTACGTTCAAAAGTTATTAAACAATATTACACCCTGGGTGACATAATTATGTCACCCACGCGAGCCCTCTAGTGTTAATCGCTTTGTTGAAATCTCTGACATAATCCTGCATATTTTTATTACGGCGAGGTCGTACCGGTTTCCTCTTGAATGGATGACAGAAAATGACGTCATGAGTGATGCATTGCGAAGACCGCCTACGGTTATGTCAATACTGGTAAAAAAATGCAGTATTTGTTCTTTTGATTTCTCAAAAACTATCGAGATTGTATTATCTTGGTTGTCGATCAATGCAGTATGGTATATTGTTTGTTTATTTGGTTAGGCGCCTATCGGTGATTAATTCAAAAAACCTCTTCATTTATGGATGAGAGTAGCTGCAGATGGAAAGGCCTATGCAGCTGGGAATGAGATGATAGACTGATGATGATGATGATCATCGATGTCGTAGGCTAATCGTTGAACTAGGTCGATCGAACGAAATATTCTAGATCTTCATCTTGTAGATTCGGTACGGTTGGGGATTATCAACTTCTACTTTATTCTTAGATTTTAGTGTCAATCTATATTGATATCCATATTTTCAGCAATGCGGAGCGTAGATGTATCTACGCTCCACAAGTTTTTGCAACGGTGCCCCTAACACCCTGTAGGGTGTTAGGGGCAGCCTAGTTGGGTGTTGCAAAAACTTTAACCATGGCTTCAAGCCTTCATGCTGAACAACGCACAGCAAGATTTTTTGTCGGAAATGAAAAAATATTTCGACTCTCCACACAAAATGTCCCGATAAGTTGCTAAATTTGTATGAATAGTCCAATTTTTTTTTTCATTTCCGACAAAAAATTCTTGCTGTACCTAGTTCAGCATGATGGTCTGAAGCCATGGTTAAAGTTTTTGCAAGGGTGCCCCTAACACCCTGTATATCAAATTAAAATTGACCTTAGCAAAGCCACAGATTACTAAATAGTTACTATGTTACCATCTTATCTAAGTCTGACGCCATAACAATGATGTTTTCAGCATTATTGTGTTCCGGCAGTTAGAGATAAGATAGCCAGTTCCTCAGTGATTGAGGATTCCGGGAGTAGTGCGCTTCCATCTTCAGCCTTATCACCACTTAACATCAGGTGTGATGAAGGCTAAGTGCTACCCCGTTGTGGATAAAAAAAAATGTAACAGATAGTTCAGCTAAGCTAAGCTAAGCCATTTAAATAAATAGCAACTCTAACCTTAACGCAATAAAGTAGAATTCAGCTTGTACGGCGCAAATTACTAACGGCCAGTTGTGGCATCTCCTTCTATCGCATATATTCTAGCTCTTTTGCGGACCTAATTTCTATGGATTTACACAGCCGGCGTTGCCGCCGCGTTTTCGAGACGACATCGACACGGGGAATGAAATAGGCCTGGCAAAGCTTAGCTCTGCATGGTTTGCCACAAAGCATGGTCATCCATGTCTCAAAAAACAATACAACACCAAAATAAAGAAGAAGGTAGGAAGTAAGGAGGAAGAGGAAGGAATAAATAGTGCCAAATCGACAACTAACTTATTTTGGTTTTTATAATTTGTTTTATAGTCGAGACTCAAGAGACGAAAAGGTTACGATTAATGTATCCCAAAATAGTTGTTATCTACTGCACTTGTTTCTCAGTATTCCCGGTTTGAGAGAAGCTCGTATGATTCATAGCATTGATGAGCTCTTCTTGTGTTGCGTTGCGTCATCTGTTTGGACTACTACCAATTTTGGGGGACTGGCCCAAGTATTGAAAGTGAATGGACTGTATTCAAGATTGCTACTTCGTTGGGCGTTATTGTTTCTTAGAAGAATAACAAAGGCTGTAAACGCCAATTGTTGTTTATAATCTCTTTAAGTTTCATCGTTATCACCACGTTAGGCATTTGGTTTATATTTCTCAGGAATTAGTAAACACATAGTATCATGTCTTTATATTAGGTTAAGTACACAGAACACTGGTTAAGTATCTTACAATACAAGTCCTCTTCTTTTAGCGTATAGCAAAGTCTAACTGAGGCAAAAGACTTTCAACTACCAGTTGTTGAAATCCAATTTTTGTACAGAGAAAAAAGTTGGAAGCTCCTTTTCGGAAGTATTTGGACACGAAAATGAAACGTGTGTGAGGAACAAATTGAGGATCGAATATTTGTATCGGATTCTGGTACTAATACCCATGCCAACTAAGCCAAGAGTTTTTAAACTTAACAACCACAAGCTTTCCGCCCGCGGCTTCGCCCACGTGGACTACAAGACATTATCCCGCGGGAAAAGCTATTTTCCCATGGGAATGAGCCTTATTCCCGCGGTAAAAATAAGCCTATGTCCTTCCTAGGGTCTCCAACTATCTCCATTCCAAATTTTATGAAAATCCGTTTTGACGTTTAAACGGAACATACAGACAGACAAACAATAACATACCTACCACATTTTCGCATTTATAATATTAGTATAGGGACTAGGGGCTCCGCGCGGTTTCCGGTTCCGTGGGAATATCGGAATAAAATATGGAGTCTGTCACACAGAACTAATGTTGATTTGAATTTTTAAACCTACAACTACAAACAAACAAAAAGTCGTATTTTTCCTCTTTATAACATTACTAGCTTTCCGCCCGCGGCTTCGCCCGCGTGGACTACACGATGTTATCCCGCGGGAATGTGATATTTTTTCGGGATAAAAAGTAGCCTATGTTCCTCTCCAGGCTACAAAGTATTTGTTTCCCAAATTCAGCCAAATTCGTTCAGCCGTTTTGGCCTGATTAAATATTCAAACATCCAAACATCTGACTAAACTTTCACATTTATTTATAACTAGCGGCCGCCCGCGGTTTCACCCGCGTGGTTCCCGTTCCCGTGGGAATATCGGGATAAAAAGTACATATAAACCTTCCTCTTGAATCACTCTATCTATTAAAAAAATCGCATCAAAATCCGTTGCGTAGTTTCAAAGATTTAAGCATACAAAGGGACATAGGGACAGAGAAAGCGACTTTGTTTTATACTATGTAGTGATATTAGTAGGATACGAGTAGTAGGTATTTTACCTATTAATACTTGACCGAATTGATCCACAAAACCCTATATTTTTCAACGCCTCGACATTTCGGCATGACGTAGGTAGCCGTCCCACGCGCGATGTGGGCGAGCCCTTACAGTGAAAGTTGCACCTATAAATTGATTTTAATTCCGTTACCTACATTGCGTCATTGTTCGTACATAGTACCAATAAAAAAAACCTACTAATGTTAAGGCGTATGACTGTGTAATATGTGTATGAACTGTCTTCAAAGGAGTATGCTGTTGTGATAACTAGTTTTATATTAAAGCAAGACTTTATTTACGTTTTTTTCCATACCATACTAATATTTTAAATGCTAGGGTAACTATGTTATCAAACGTTTGAAACATACATGCCTATTTGAATTACGGACTGAGACGTGACGACTGACGACACACTATGGCCGAAACTATAGTGCGACAAGCATTTCTGTTCCGGTGATAACCTTTGGAACTAAAACATTTTTCATACGACAGTCACAGCCATGAAGCTCGACTTAATACTGAGGTAACTGGAGTTCTCACCCTGAATAAAAAGTGTCCCCAGCAAATTTGACATTTATGTATGTAGTGGCTGTCAGTTGTCTCATATGACCATACGTATTTTTTTAAAGTGTAGGTGAGACGGAAGACAGTCACTGTGTAATTTGTGGTGGACAAAAAATTTTTCGTACTGCACTCTCCAGTTACCTCAGTATTAAGTCGAGCTTCATGGGAGTGTGGGTCTATATTCGATTTTGACCGCGCGGAGACGTCAGTAGTGATTACATACTCTTTGGAAGCGGCCATGGAAGAAATGACAGTTTGGTATCGAAGGTAGGTATAACAGTTAAATGATTTTTATACAAAATTACCAGTTTCACTTAATTTTCCGGAATAATAAGTTGCCTATATGTTACTCTCCAGCTCCCAAACTATCCCCATACCAAATATCACGTCACGTGAAAGAAAGACAATCAAACAAACACACTTTCACATTTCATAATATTAGTATGGATATGGATAAAATAAATGTGAAAGTTCAGAGATGTTTGGATGTTTGTTACTCAATCACGCCAAAACTTCTGAACGGATTTGGCTGAAATTTGGGATACAGATACTTTGTAACCTGGAGAGTTTATCCCGGCAAATATCACATTCCCGCGGGATAACGTCATGTAGTCCACGCGGGGGAAAAGCTAGTTTTATATTATACCTATTATAGCTGTGCAGGCTCTTGGCAATACCACACAGATTAACAGTAAGCTGTGCTCAATGAGGTTGCAATGCAATCAGACATTTACCGGCGAGCTTGCAAAACCTGTATCCATGAATGAAATGAGGTTTTAAATTTCCCTTTCTTTCAACGGTGTTCACATTTATTCTTATCCGGGTTGAATTTCCTATGAAAAGTCTTAAGTTATTAACAAAATCATTTTTAATACAGTTGCTCAAAAAGTGGCGTATTGCAGGGACGTATAGCGTTCGGGATGTGGGCTATTACACACTCGAGCTTTTTCTTTACCATTCCCGAACTCGTGCGTTTTCTTTCCCAACTGTCAAAATATTGTCTATTAAAAAGATAAAACCAACCACGAAGTTTTTACTAAAAAAATCATAGAAGTTTTTATGATTCATGCAAATATTTCTAAAAAGAAGCTTCTAATTTGTTTCAATAACAGATTTAAAAGTAATTTTAATTATACATTAAATTAATATTAGTATCGGCCAAATTAAATTTATGAATATAAAAAATACATAAAATTGGTTGTATGACCACAGATTACTAAATATGGTATGACGTGCACTATTTACCATAGTATCTGCTTATAGGAGTTTGCGCAAGTAAGTGAAAAGAAAATGAGGGACCTTATTTCTTAATTTTCTAAATTCGTTTTTTCTGGTTTTTATTGTGGTAGGTACATACTTAGTATGGTGGAATTAGTGCAATAATGTGGCTTTAATGGAAAACGATGTGGTAAAAGAGAGAAATAAGGAAAGGCGCTCCTATAGGATTCGGATTGCTTTTGTTAGGTTTCATTTCATTTCATCTCATTTAATTTAATTTTCATTTCATATCAATAAAAAAATTCTACTGAAGCCTTGGCTGTGTGATCATAGTTTCCTTTGCCAACCCAGAATGGGTGAAGAAAACAAAAAAAAGTCTCTGCTTATTTATATTCTTTTACGATTTTAGTCGAGTTTATTGTGTTTTATTATTTTATTAAATTGCTTAATTTTTTCGCAACTGTATTAAAAATAGTTGTTCAGTACACGTGCGGAACCGTCATTGCAACTTGTTCCGACTGTCAACCCTCACCTTCGGCTGCGCCTCGGCTCGGGTAGACATTTGTCGGAACTCTTTGCAATGACAGGCTTTCCGCACTTGTAATGAAATCTACTATATTGATTGGGTATTATATCTTACTAGCTAGCTACCTATATTAATAACTAGTTGCTCAGCTCTGTTTTACCCATGTGGTTTTGGTTGCCGTGGAAATATTGCAATAAAAATTGGAGACGGGCTAGAGAAGCCCGTGGCGCAGTGGTAAGCGTGCTCGGCCTGCGCTCCGGGCGTCGGACGACAACTGCAAGAGTCGACGCTCGATTTCTTACAAAACAAAGAAACATCAACTAGAAACTACCTAGTATGGCGCGGCGTCTATGTCGCTTGCAGTTGCGTGCGGTTCGACGCCCAGTTCCAACTCGTACCACAGATTACTAAATAGTTACTATGTAACAGATAGCTCACTCCGCTAAGTCATTTAACTAAATAGCAACTCTAACTATAACGCAATAAAGTAGAATTCAGCTTGTACGGCGCAGGCAAATTACGAACGGCTACTCGTTGTCGTTGCATCTCTTTCTATTGCATATATTCTAGCTCTTTTCCGGACCCAATTTCTATGGATTTACAACGCCGGCGTTGCCGCCGCGTTTTCGAGCCGACGACACGGGGAGTGAAATAGGCCTGCTTCGTACCTAAGCAAAATGTCGAAATGGTCGGTCACGGGATGGTTGACCAAAAATGTATATTATATCAAGCTTGTCCGTGTTTCGGAAGGAATGATTAGCCGTTGTTCTCGGCTGGCTGCGTTTGCAGCCTAGGCCATTTCCTATTCTCCTTAGCCATCCATTAGGATAACATGTGCACCAGCAGTACCTAATAAAGATTATGTGCTATTATGTAGCTCAGTGCGTTATATCACAGATAATATAATACTTTACTTATATCCAGATCCTTCTAACACTCCTGCCGGCCTAGCATGAGCGGCTTTTATCACGCGATGTGATATAGCACGTCATGCTGTCTTGCTTACACCTTAGTGAGGTAAGAAAGACAGCATGACCTGCTATATCATATCGCGTGATAGAAGCCGCTCATGCTAGGCCGGCTGCCGTAGTAAGAGATTAAGTAAGAGACATGGATGTCTCTAAGTAATGGATGGATCCATCTAAATTGTCGCATCTATAATATTAGTAGGAGGTTTGACTTATTTAAAATCATGGCCAATTTAATAACCAAACCGCCTCTGTGGTCTAGTGGTATAAACCACCGGTATCAGACCCAGAGGTCCCGGGTTCGATTCCCAGAGGGTTAAATATTGTATTCGATTTGGTTGGTGGTTGGGCTTTTTCTCAGTCCGCCTGGCTAGCTAGTAGCTACCCTACCACCATCTTATCTAGTCTGACGCCATAAAAACGATGTTTTCCGCATTCTTGTGTTCCGGTAGTCATAGAGATATGATAGCCAGTTCCTCAGCAGTGAAGGATTCCTGGAATAGTGCGCTTCCACCTCCAGTCCTATCATAACTTACAAAGGCTAATTGTTACCCCGACGAGAACTTAAAAAAAACTTCATATTCTTCATTAACACCACTTGTATTGTATAGCTCTCGGCATTTATATTGATCCAACCAATAGACAAAACAACCTGCGCAGTTGCAATATTTAGTACAAATTTTCTTATGCGCAGATTTTATTGTCTATGGTTTGGTTCAAGATAGTTGCCCAGACGTGTATCTATCGTGCAAGCAACTTGCCAGAACAATTTTTGTGGTCGTTGAACTTAAGCCGGGTCTCCAGCGCGTGTTTTGCTCTACACAATCAACAAAAACATCTCAACATTCAACAAAACTGTCTACACAAAACATTGTTTCACTACACATTTTTGTTTGCATAAACTATTTTTGTGCTTTCCATGCCCGGTGGAAAACACGTAAAACTTCCCCCGCGCGGGTCGACGGGCAGGGTACTGTACATAATCTATCATTTCAAAAACTTTTAACTTTTTTAATTTTGATAACTCGCTAGACAATGGCCGAATTTCTGTGTAAAATGGAAGAAGTCATTACAAAAAAAAAGTTTGGTTTTCACGCCAAGTTTGATTCTACGGTGGTTTAGAGCAATGCAAGTAAAGATGGATTGGAATAAAGATACGATCTGAAACTACGTCTTCTTCGTCCGAACTCATTTTGTTTGCTAGAGAAACTATTGTTTTGTGTAAACAAGCCAAGAGAGGTATCGTCGGCGCATGTCAAGAAACATTTTTCAGAAACAAAGTTTGGTGTAAGTATGTGTTTTTGATGAATGTTTTCAAAAAACTTTCGCTGGAGACCCGGCTTTACATTGCACATACATAGGTACCTACTGACAATAATGTTAGCAGTCTTGAACCCTAACAAGACCTAATTTGCTTTAAGTGCATCGAATGGAGAGAATCAACTTGGACCGTTATGTGGGTGTCGTGTTCGTATGTAGATGATTTCTTAGTTTTTGTAACTTCTCTTCATGGTGAGACATTTTCTTCAAATTTATTCATACTTGATTGTCCCTACCAAAATAACTCCACCTTTCCACCGTGGTACCAAAAGATCTTCAAATGAGTAGGTAATTCGCGAAATTACTACAAAGTCGATAGATGATCAATTAATGTACGATTCCATAAACGAATGGTTTAAAACGACCGACCAAGAAAGAAATTTAGAAATAGGTATCAAAAAAGGTACTTACTAAATAAAATGCAATGTAAGCAAAATAAATGTTTATTTGGGCGCTAAAAAAATCTGCTGTTCCATACATTCTGGTCGAGTAGGTATTGACAATTTGTATGAAACTGCTAATTTTTTTGTTGAATTGCAGAGTTGACCCCTTAGTAAAAGTTGTTCATATTCATGAGCACAATCACCATCTAAGAGGTTTTGCGCTTATAGAAAAACACCCTGTATAAGATAATGAAAACTGTTTGAAATACTGAAATGATTCTTTATTTCTTACATTGCATTTGATTTACCATACTAACTTTTGCCTGCGGCTTCGCCTTCGTGCGATTCGGGGAACGCATACCTTCGTTTCATCTACTTAGAAGTTGAATTTTACAAAATGTTTAGTCACTGTTACTTTACATCCTAAACATGCAGTCTAATCTAAACTACGCGAGAACGTAGTTTAGGATTAGAGAATTACAATTCCCCAGTCAGCTGTTACAGTATGTAAATTCCTCATTAGTTGTAGTTGGTACTTCCAACGAGTAAACCGTGCATACCAAGTAGTTGGATTCGTCCTCATTATCAGTCGGTTATCGTGCGCCCGCGCAGATATGGCACGCGACAACGCAGCCACTGTTCCTGCGGGTGTACACGGGTTTGTTTGTTAGTGGGATAAAAGTTCATCATCATAAGTCATTTAATGTCCCAAGTCCCAAATAGTATTAAAAGCCTGGAAAATATTAATGTTTTTGAATGTGAGCTTAAAAACTTTTTAGTAAATAAAGCCTAAGTACTATAGTTTAGATGAATATTTTAGTGATAAGCTCTAAATTGTTAATTGTAATTCTGCTGTGCCCTCACGGGGTGTCACACTGTTCCTACACTCTATGTAACATCTTATGTACTGTGTCTAGCAGTTAATAAATGAATATGTATATGAATGTCGCCACTGCTGGAGCAGTGGCCTTCCTTATGGATGGATAAGAAGAATGGACCATGACCCACCACGGCGCAATGAGGGTTGGTGGGTGTTAACGAATGCAAATGCAGCCGGGACCAACGGCTTAACGTGCCTTTGAGCTCGCTCGAGTTGAGCTTTTGTTCACCCATTCCATGACCTACCATTGCGAAAGTTGCTTAACCTCAAGGATTGCAGGCCGAGCGCGGTAAACGTTGTGCCACGGGCTTACTTTACGAGAAGTCGTTCCATATCTAGATACTTGCGGATCCTTGCGATTTTACCCGCGTGGTACCCGTTCCCGTGGGAATATCTTGATAAAATATAGCCTATAGCCTTCCTCGATAAATGGATTATCCAACACAAAAATAATTTTTCAATTCGGTCCATTAGTTTCTGAGATTAGCGCGTTCGAACAAACAACCAAACAAACTCTTCAGCTTTATAATATTAGTATCATCATCATCATCATGTCAGCCGAACGACGCCCACTGCTGGGCATAGGCCACCCATGGATAATATTAGTATACATAGACGAAAAACCAAAATCAATACTTTACTTTCGCTGCAACATTGTGACACGCCTTGCAATTTCTCCGATCACTCTACTCCTGTTTCGCGTTTTCTTTACCACTCTACTACCTAATTATCTTCTTTCTCAACTCCGTTCATTCGTCTTTTTACATGTCCTAATCATCTGACCATCCCTTTTGCAGTCCTTATGACTCTCTCTTATTTTAAACCACCTCTTTCTTATCACATTGTTATAAATTCTAACCCTCAAACACCAGCCATGCTTCTCAAAGCTGTCCTAAAATACTCTCCTATTCTCTAAAAATCTTGGTAACCCTACTCTTAAAAATAAACACATGTTATACACTCAGCGCAATTGAGTCTTTATCTTCTCAGAATAGGGTCTACATTAGTATGCTCAGCCAACTGTTACAATATTATCTATTAGACTTTATTAGAGTATGCAAACCATGTATGTATGACAATGTAGAGGCAACGCCATCGCATTAATAAAAGCTACCACGTGCTATAAAATTGTTTGATCTATTTAATTCTATTGAATCAATTGCTTATAGATTCGGTGAGTTACTGATGCTGTTTGTAAAAGCGCAGGAATTTCTCAGTCTCAGAAAGATCAGTCATCATATCTCTTCATTTGGATCTCTCATTCATTTCAAGACCGTGGATGATTTTCCATGCATTTCTTCTCTCTGTCATGCTTCCACCTCTTGATACGACACACTTGCATGTGAATGGTTTTTAATAAATTTTTCGAAATGTTATTATTATAATGCACTCTAATTTTTTTTTGTTTGACTTTTGCACGACTTTTTTTTTCACAAACTTTTGTTTGTTTATTCCGTTTATTCATTTATTATAGCTATGGGTTTATTCCGTACCTTCCGTACTCCAGAGGTTTGTTTGTTTGTTCTTGTTCTTCATTTCATATTGTCAATGTCAATGTCAACTTTTTTTCTTTTTTTATTATTAATTTTGTCTATGCTTAACTATTTTTATCAGCCCTGGCCCCTAAGGCATAAGTTATCATTATGAATATAAATAAGTGTAGATGTGCTTGTACAAATTGTTTTTTTTTTATTTCATTTGGTATTGGTATCTGTATTCAGAAAACGTTACTCGCACAGGCTCTGCCAGAATAACAGCGTTGTTGTGGGATGAGATGACCTCTCACCCTGCAGCAACATTATGCTGAGGCAGGGTCCTGATTGGCCCATCACAGCCACTGTTTTAAACTGTGTTTTGTTTAATTTTTTGTTGTTTTGAGTTTTAACAGTGTTTTTTTATATATTTTTTTATTTGTGTATTTTGTAATGTATTTGTTTTTTTTTGGTTTTGTAATTTGTGAAAGTTTGTGATGTGTCAATAAATGTCTTTCTTTCTTTCTTTCTTAATTAATGATGCCTGATGTTAAGTTATTAATTAGAAGAAGTTATATATAACTTACACAATAAAATTTGTGACAATTGATGTATTGAGATTTTAAATTATTTTTATGCATTCACAATGCAATTCTGTATGCGTGATTGATGTAAGTATGTTTAAAATTTTGAAGTAGATTTTTTAGTAGGCTTGGCAAAATCGTACTGTAAATATCAGTACGAAGTGTGATGTTATTGAACCTAAACAGTTGTGTTTTTATTATATTAAATCTGTAAAATTTTGTCTTTAGGAGCTTCTATATTATTTCCTAATAATACGTAGCCATTAGCCATATACGATAATGATTATCAAGTTGGTTGATCTATCACAATATTCAAGTACCAACGGAAACAAAACTAAACTAAAACTAGAAAAGTATACGAGAATCCTCATACTAATATACTGCAGATAAATTTTCGCCACGTCAGCTTATCAGCAACTCATTGACCCGATTTCGCCGGGATCAAATCGCGAGTCCCGGGCCACCGCTATCCCGGTTATGTAACGGGCTCCGCAACGTCGGCAGACGCCTCGCAGACGGCGCCGGACCGACTGGCGCCTAGACAGAGACGGCGAGCACTCGCAAAACGCCCTCTCTCTCCAGCCAAGAACATTGGCGCCCAACGTGGTGTTGTGTTTAGGGTTACCAGATAATAAAATCGAAAGTCCGGAGAAAAGGCCTGATTACCATTGAAAAATATTTAGATTTTGTTGCTATTTGTGAATTTTCTCTCAAACGTCTTACGTCGATCTTCACTAAGTAAGTACCTACTTGCATAAATAAATGTTCATTTTAATTGTGCAATGATTACCCAAGTTATTTTTTAATTTCCCTTCTTAAACACGCAAATATAAGTATTAGGAAGATTTATTTTTAGTCTGTTAAACTTTTTGTGGAGATCTTTGGGGGAGGCCTATGCCCAGCCGTGGGCGTCGTTCGGCTGACATGATGATGATGATGATGATGAAACTTTATATTAGAGATCATTAACATGTAGGTACTGTATTTAATTGACATTTCTAGAAATGCTGATATTTGTAAAACCCTCTGCAAATTCTAAGAGCCCTTAAAATCCTGAGATCCTGAGATCTCATGACAAATCCTGAGACACGGTAACCCTAGTTGTGTTGGTCCTTCGACAGATCGACTTCTGAGGGGCGTATTTCTTTATGGCCCTTTGATTCTACCAAATTTATCGCGTTATAAAAAATATTAATACTCATGTCATGTAAACTTGGTTATCTCTAAGATTTATGCGAGTGATTGGCAATAAAAATTTAATACTATACTATCGATGACTGTCTTCTGTGGCAATTTCTTTCCCCCATTCGTAACTAGATTTCAATCTAGATTATGTTTTATCTTATGTATGTTGTTATTGGAACACAGCATGTTCGTTGCAGCAATTTATTCTTCTTGTAATTCTATGTTATTTAAATTTTGTTCGAGTCTGTTTACCAATCATTTGATACGAAAAAATGTTCAATCAAGAAAAGGTTTTACCACCAATTTTTCTAATCTTAGTTTCTTACTCAAACTTTTAAATACCAATCGTAGTTAATTTATTACTTAATTCACATTAAACCACTGAAATGCACTCGTTCAGTTGTATTGTAGTTTGTGTGTTTGTTTGTAATATGACAATATGAAAAAAAATCTTTGACCAATATAAAGCTACATTATTTCTGAGTGACATAGGCTATGTCTTATCCCGATATTCCTACGGGAACAGGAACCTCACGGGTAATACCGCACAGAGCCACTAGCCTTATGATAACATTTATTATAATTATTACAATAAAAAAATGATAACTGTTAAATTAATAGTTGTCTCTCTTTTTTACAGGTAGAAGGATTGCAATGTGAAAGAGACAGAAATAGAAAACCCGCCAAAACGAGTGCCTTAATTTGCAGCTAAGCAAGAGCCCAGCCCACACATAGTTATAATTTAGAAGAACTAACCGACGAACGAAGAATTTCTCTACGAAAACGAATATTAAAATAAAGGTAAGAATAAAACTCATTTTGACAGAAAGTTACTTAGTGTAGATTCAGTGCGTTGGAATTGCCAAAATTTTACTAAACCATAAGTAACACAACAACTCTCTCACTGATTACGATTTGATTAGGTGCCTACAGTTTATTTTTCCATTTCCAAGGAAAAACACCTAGCAGTTTGCATTTAAAAGTAGCTCATAATGATGTAGTTTATATTTATAATTTAATTTAATACTACAATATTGAACCCTAGGCTGTTAATCATATAACATTTATCAATCCAAACAATAAACGAATTCAGGTTTGACATTATGGTAGAGTTTTTGCGCTTTGTGACAAAACTCATGACAAGTCAAGAAATCTAATAGATTGAAATTTTCAGTATAAAATGATTGAAATGCAACATACGCAATATTTTATGTACATTCGTAATGTTTGTTTTCATTTTTATTCTCTCCATTGGGGCGATATTTTCCGCTCAAATATATTTTCAGTGCATCCCTGTGGGGGGTCTTGTGTTCTCGTAAGTGTTAGCGATTGCGTTGGATAAAAAACATATAGCTAGATTTTAAATGGATATGTTCAACTTAGTATGTGTGGATTGGTCGATGGTTGTTTGTTTTGTTTAGATATTTTTTTTGTTATTTCAAGTAAGTTTTTTTTGAATCCTCATATTTTCACTTTTGTGTTTTGAAGAAATTGTTAACGTTTTCGTGTCCATTTGTTCCAGTGAGTAAACTAAGGAAGAAAGCATTGAGATTTAATTAACAAGCGTCGAATTCATCCAATACCTCTTACGCGCTGTTGCTAATGTAAAATTTCGTTGTGAATGCAAAAAAAAAATTGTCTAACGTAAAGTCAAAATACTGCTTTGTACTTAACTATAGCAACGTTAATGAATCCATAACGTTCAAATTCAAATGTTTTGTGCGTGTCTTTGAAATGTAATGTCGTTAAAAGAGCCATCAATATTCCTTACATTTTCTCTCGTTCCCAAATTCTTATGGCGTACATATCAAGTGATATATCTACCGAAACATCCATTTGTATGGGTACGTCCTTAAGTCCCAATCCAACATTGTATGTTGTCATCGAGATATCATCCACATAAAATAACACTTGCATTGATGGCATCCATATCTTAGATAAACTTTAAACTTTCAATTTGGTAACTTGAAATATCTATTATTGTGAAGTTGAGGAAGCTTTTTAGACGCCATTAGTTGTCAAAACAAATCAAAATAAATCTGGAGTTTTCAAGATAGGTACTGCAAAGAATAAGCATTTAGTTTTAAAGAGATTAAAAAACTTTGTGAGCTTCTTTGTAAGAGTAGCATGAAACGTTCCTACTATATCAGCTATCAGTTGTTACAATTGCAACTATATTTGCCCAGAAATCTTTATTTTATTGGAACCACTGATTCGTTATTATAACATAGTTAAGTTGTCAAGCATACGCAGTGACAACTACCAATTCAATATTTACCCCACAGAACCAAAAGCAAACAAAAAGTTTAAAAGTTTCTTTCAAAACCATAATTTGCAATCTGTATTCGAAACACAATCGGCTTCTATCTAACGCTCGCATCAACTCAATTTGTATCAATTGAACTGTCAACAGAGTCGCGTTGTAGCGTTGGCAAAACAAACCAACCCTTCACGTCCACACGCATTACTTCTGTGCCGTCGCCCGCCGCCCGGCGCACTCCGCTGCGCAAATATTCATATTAATTGCCCGCCACTTTGGGGTTACCTCTTGTCCTTTAAAAATATAACCCCTTCACCCTTAAACTTACACCATCAAGACTCAAAATCCCCTGATGTTTGTTCAATGTGTCAATCAATGCTCTTTTGTGGAATAGAGTGGCCGCAGGTGTATCGTTAACACCCTAAAAGGGAGTTCTTACTATTTATTTTCTTTCATCAGTTTCAACCGATTTTGCTTGCCCAATTCTCGGACTGCTTGTTTAATGGCGGAAATTAACGAGCAGATTTTTATTGGACTTCATAAAAGTACTTAAGCAATAAATCTTCTCATAGCATAATAGTGTAGGGATTAATAACTCCGGAGGCCCAAGCGGAGTCTTCGACCCGATACGAATCAATAAACAAAATCACGAGCGCCGGAAATCCGAGCGGAGTCCGAAATGCATTTCCATCTTTCACCGTCTTTTCACCCTCCGAAAATCATCCCTAAACTTGGTTGTCTGTCTCTTGTTTTCGCAAGGGTGCGAAGGGGACAGGTCGAGAGTAGAGCGCGTGCGTGGAACAACCCCTCATGAGTTTTGGCGAACGCTGATAGTGGTAGGCGCGGGATCCTGGCGTGTTGCCGGGGTCGCCTAACATTCCTCCGTGGATCGTCCGCGGAGGCGGAGGTCCCGCTCTCTCACCCCCGGTCTAAAAAGCTGCAGCATTGCACCAGCTCACTGCCTACTATTGCACCAACGCGTCACCCAAAACCCTACACACGTTCAAACATAAAAAGTAGGCCTCTATTATTTAAACAACCTTCAGTATAGAGTTCCTATTGTTCCTTACCTATTCAAAGCCAAGAGTAAATTAACAATTGAAATTAACCGAGGTGTGAGAGAGCGAGAGAGGACAGTAAACTCTTTAAAGTGGGAACGAGACGTCGTGATGGCTCGCCGCTCCCGGTCGAGGTAAGTGCCACTTTAGCCACGTGCTCGGGAAACTTTCAGTTTTCAGTTTCAGGTGGTTCATGAAACTCGTCGTTCAGTTCTGTTTGCTCCATTGTTTCGGCAAAAGCTATTGTGGCTCTCTGAGGTTCATTGCCTGCTGGTTTGTGAGTGTTATTGTTCAGTACATTATGCCGATATTAATTTTACTTTGTTTTACTATGAACTGTAGCTTCTCCGTTATTGTCTAAACCTACTAAGGCTTTACCTATTTCGTTAGTGTGGTCAGCCAGAAGTTTTTCGTTACACTCATATTTGGCTTCGACAATGAAGTTTAAAATATTAACTTTATTCTGTGAAGTCTTCGTATTTGTCCTTTTTGACTGTACATTTTACTATAACTACAATATTTCAATTGATGATTGCAAATTGTTAAAATTTACTAAAACCTAATATAATAATAATATAGAACTTTAAATTTTGTAGAAAAATCAGTGCACTACTATTCAAAATGTCTATCACCAAAGCTTTTTCTTCGATATCATTCATTAATCTGTAACTAACTCACCTTCTCTTAAATCTTTTGATGCCTTACACAATTTTGATAACAGTATCCAATCCTGTAATTATTACATACACAAGACCTCCCACTGGGTCTCTTTCTATATCCCCAGCGACAAATTAGTATAATACTGTAATTCGCAAGCCGTGATACACACCATGTCTGTGATTACCACTCGTTAAGTTTCTTTTAGCCCGTCAAAGGGCGTCCCGTGGAGGTTTGATTTGCATTCAATAGGTTGATTGAATTGGGGTAAGATTGATCGTCTGTGTGCATTTTGTCTCAAATTAGACGTCTTTTAAATCTGCTGTTAAATTAGCTTGGTTCTGTAATTTACTTTGTCAGTGTTGCTCTTGTTCATCAAGGTTTGATGGATATGAGAAAAATGATGATAGGTTTCAAAATCTGATGCGTTAAAGATCGTCCGCAATTAGAATTCCACTGGATCGTAATTTCGCAAAAGTCAGATAAAATAATAAGACAGAGAACTAATGTTTAAAAATAACGAGTTAAAATCTTTATTCTTAACTAATACAAAATGTTCGTGGTTATAAATGCCCATGTCGAAAACATATTTTTTTGCTTTAAACAGCTTATTCTTGATTCTGTGATTTCACTTGTGTGTGATTCCACTTCTTCATCTGGTCACTTTACATTGTCGAACCATATTTTTATTTAGCAGACTCTATACAATTTGCCACACAAGTGTTAAGCTACATTAAAACCCAAATCAGCTAAAGTTCCTTTCAATTAACAATTTCGTTTGTCATTCTAACTTTATATCCACTTTATATCCGTTAGTAAAAATCTCAAGTCATTCATTACTGTTAGTTAGCTTACGTAGTCGTCTACTCCAGGGGCACACGGTCTCCAACTGAGATGATTGGGGCAGCTCGTCGGCTGATCAGTTGGGATTGAATCCGATTATGTGCCCCAGCAGTGGGGACATTAAATGGCTGATGATGATGTTCCGTAAATTTCGTTACAGAATAGAATAGATAGAGGGTAAAAATGATCGTTAAAAAACTATTTAGTCAAATTATGTATCTTAGGTCTTTGTAGAGTCATCTTTAAAGGTATGATAAAAGCTGAAGATTTCCTCGTAGTAGAAAAAAAAATATTTTGCGCGTACTCACTATGATTGGGGCAACTTGTCGACTGATCAGTTGGTATTGAATCTGATATTTTGTAAGATTAGTGTTAATTCATTACAGGACTAGAGTAGAGGATAGTCCTTGAAAAGTCCTATTCAGTGGAATTATGACTCTTGTTTCGGCTAAGTGTTTCCTCTTAGTAGAAAAAAATATTTCGCGTATAGGTACTGATCACTGTAATAAAATAATAAAACAACTTTTTGTAAGTAATATGGTTGTGTTTTTAGGGCTTTTTCATTTCTCAATGTTTCGGCTGCTTTTCATAGGCCGTATTCACAAGATGACTAACTATTTAATATAAGACTTCTGAAACTCGCAAAATCTGCATATGCCCTTCGTGTATTTACAACATTGCTCGAAAATCCTTTTGTATCTGTATTAGTAGCTGAAAATGCGTTTCCGTTTTATGAAGAAGAGATATCTGATATTATTGATTTGTATCCAAATATATCAAAGCCCACCTAATGGTCCAAAACAACGTCCGCCCATTGACATTAACATTACGCGCGTCAGGAATCCAGATTCGCCCCAAAAAAGTTAATCTGTCCCCTAAGATTATAATCCCTTGTTAGACTTACGCTCTCCCTGTCCACTCTGGGCCCCTAATTCGCTAATAGAAAACAGAGTATCCGATATCCCGTGTCCGTCGCCGTGACGGCATCCGGCCGCCGGAACTACAATATTGCTGGAGTCTTTGCTAATATATTTTTATTTTCGCCCCATCATTCTAGCGGATTTGGTGACAAGATTGATTCTGTTGATCTTGCTTGTGTGTTTGTTTAATGTCTTTGGTGCTTTTCTTTTTTATCTGGCGTTTTGGTGTTTATTCTGAGGAGATTTGGTATTATTTATGTACACATAAGATTTTTTCAAGAATGGTTTGCATTAAGTTCAGTGTTGTCCCCAGTACGTAAAAAGTATATACATATTACATCTATTCTGTTATTCAAATCAGTATGTATACGAGTATCTTTATATAAAGAACTCTTGCGTTACTGACTGACTGACAGACATCGCACAGCCGAAACTACTGGGCGCAAGAAGCTGAAATTTGGCATGTATGTTCCTTGGGGAGTGTAGGATAGCACTAAGAGGGGTTTTTGGAAATTCCCCCTCTAAGGGGGTAAAAACGCGGTCTATGCAGACGAAGTCGCTAGCGGAGCGCTAGTACTTTTTATTGCATATTCTTTTTCATATTTTCGTGCATGGTTATTACTTTAACAATTCTAGTGTGTTCTTCTTCGCCAATTTATTTAATATCTTTATAATACTTAGTTCTATACATATATTTATCCCAGCGGCTCTATATATCCATCTCTCCATATTACATAAGCCCATACAGTACATAACCACGCCCAAGTCCTCGTCCTTCTCTGACCTCTACTTAAGAAGTTTCATCCCCATTCGCTGTCCTTGTCTCTCACCCATCGTCCTTGTCTCTCCGTCCTTGTCTCTCCATCCTTCCCGGCGCCAGACTAGTCGGCGCCTGAGTCCATCGATCCCCCCACCCGCCATGAAGCATGCGTTCCGCTTGTTTGCGCAGTTTCCTGCAGATTATAGATTTTCTCATGTGGTTAGGTATCTGTTTATAGCTTTAATGGTATAAGATGTTCCTGACAAACAAGATATTCTTGGAATTGATTTTATAGTTAAGTTTTTCTTGCGTATACAAAGTAGAAACTATAATATCTCTTTTACGGAATTTCATAAGATCTTCATCAACAAACAATATATTCTATGATTGAATTTTTCACGTCAATAGTTTATTTTAGCGTATATTTATCATGCAAGCTCATTAAAGCACGGATTGGCTTATCTTTTATCAATAGTAGATAATATTTCATATTTTAAATAATGAAATATATTTTGCATAGGCACAGATTACTAAATAGTTACTATGTAACAGATAGTTCACTCCGCTAAGTCATTTAAATAAATGCATAGGTTAATGCATAGCCAATGCAATTTTATTTGTTCTATTCATTATTAAAACAAAAATACATCTTATTGGTGAACGTGGTTTTTGAAGCTGGCACCATCCATTCCCTAAAATAAAAACAGAAACGACATCTGCTTAAAACCACATCTAATTTTAGACAACGTTTTCTAAAAACACCTTTTTTATTTGTATTTTAATTCTGTCAAGTTAATGTTATTCTTGCCACAACACTGAGCAAACAGTTTCTAATTCCTTGTCAATCATACCGCTATCTAATCGAACTCTCTCATCCATCAAGTAATTCCTTTATCGGACAAATGATTGGTGAACAGTAACCGAATACTTTAATAGCTTGACCTGTTGTATCGCAAGTTGTGAGATAACCTATATGTGCTGTCTTGTACCATGTCTTTTTCTATGTGTCAGGAAGGGGTGTGTGCCTGTGGTGGTGTCAAATTATCATTAAATGGCTGTAAAATTGTAGTAATTTGTTTAATGTTTCTCTCGAATGCGGTAATATTTCTTTCATTGATATAACGAGGCTGTACACTGATTTTGACGTTTTTCTCTCCCGGTAGCTCAATGAGAAGAGCAGTGGATTAGAAATCTGAAAGATTCGGTGTTCGAATGTCTGGAGGAACATGGAGACTATTGTCTTTTTCTATTTCAACTTATAGTAACCGAATACTTTATTAGCTAGCTTGATCTGTTGTATCGAGCCTCGAGAGTGGAGAGATAGTCATTGTGTTGTCTTTGCCGCCTTTTGTCAAACTGTCAGAAGGGGTGCATTCTTCGTGTTGACATTCATTGTTTGCAGTGATGGGTCTTAATAGTTTGATCTTGGCTGTGTTGTCGCATGAAACAGTAATTTTGTTACTTTTGGTCATGGGGTTTTCCTAGTATTTATAATACACTAGTAGCTCTCCGCGGTTTCACCCGCGTGGTACCTGTTCCCGTGGGAATAAAGGATTTCTCTTTATTAGTATAGATTTTATAATGCTATGAATTACCTAAAACAGTTTTTTATTTAAATTTAACGAAATCAAGCATCTAATAAATTATATTTTTTTATACTAGATCAACACTCGATCTACTAACTAGCTTTTAGGTACACAGCGAGCCAACTAAAGCCAAAAATATTCGTAGGAATTCAAAAGATTTAACCAGAAAATAGAAATCCATATTTCGTAAATCCGGAATATCTTATTTTATCAGCCGCCGTTTAGTATTCCTGTCACACATTTGCGTATTCCGTGTACATCATCAACCCTGGTACAACGTCGTCACAATGGTTTAGCGTAACATTTTAACCCTACATTTAACAGGTTGGCGGCGCAGAAACGCACGGTGCGCGGTGACCCGCGAAAGATGCGTCTCGACGCGCCCTTACGCCGCCAATGAATAATATTACACGTAGGGGACGCCTGAAAATTGTAATGGGAAATTATTTTTTATCGTTAAAAATTATTGATATAAATAACAGTAATTTCTTTGTTTAATTAATGATAAATACACAAATAAGGAATTTTAAAAAGTGGCATTCGGCTACGAGTGTACGATCGATATCCTTTTAACAGCCGCACCTAACGTGAAATTTAGTTATTTCGTTATTTTCGATGAATCTCTTCACATTGCACAGTTGCACACTGGCTTTACCCTCCGTATAAAAGCTAAGTGTCGACATCTAGACGTTCCCATTTATACTGAAGTAAAGCCATAATAATAAAGTCGTCCAAATAACCAACCCACTCGTTCATATTGAACTATTAAAATTCCTCTAGGCTTGTTTTCTCCCGTCGTCGTCGCGCGTCCGTCTGCCCATTCCTCAACCTTTTTATGCAAAATTCAGTGCAATAACTCGCACCCATAACGGCTATAGGGTTTTAATGAGTGCATGCGAATTTGCAAATAACCACGCGCCATATCCAATAAACTTTATTGCGGTGGTTTAGAGCTCAGTTTTGCAATGGAATTTTGCCGTTTCGGTGGGGTTTTTATTACATTGTGGACGAGTGATAGACGGAGTAGGGTTTAATTTAATAAGTGTAGTCTTTATAGACTGCAGACGACGAATTTCCTTCGCGCAACGATGTACTCAAAACGCATTATTTAAATTAGTACTTACACACAAAATAATAATTATAGAGATAAAATACATTAATTTATTTATTTATTTATTGAACACTTTATGCACAAAAAAGAATGTACAGAGGCGGACTTAATGCCTTAGGCATTTTCTACCAGTCAACCTTAGGGTGATGTGGAGTCTATGATGTGGTAGGGTGCACAACCAGCTTATAGAAGAAAAAAAGGAACAAGAAGAATAATGTATACTCTTTAAAATAAAATATATTACAATTGCGATACATAAGAAATATAATATAATACTATATACTACAAATAAAATATAATATAAATATTAAATCATAATAAAATACAATATATATGCATATATATGTATATATATATATATATATATATAGATAAGTAATATGTTAATAACAAACAACAAGTTTTAAGAACGATCTGCTTGTTCTGTTAAAAATTTGCGCAACTTTGTCTTGAACGAATACCGACTGGTGGACAATCTGATATCTAAAGGGAGCGCGTTCCACAGTAGAATAGGATGAACGAAGAAAGAAGAATGAATGGTATCAGAGTGATGAGAGGGACAGCTAAGTAGACGGTTAGAAGAGGAACGAAGATCTTTATCATGCGAAGTACATATGTATTGGAAATGTGAAGTGAGATAAGAGGGAGCATTAGGAGAGCTTAAAAGAGAAAATAGAGTGGTCAAAGCCCGCATACTTCTGCGCTGCCGAATGGGTAACCATTTAAGCTGCGATCGGTATGCGGACACATGATCATATTTACGTAGATTAAATACGAATCGAATGCAGTTATTGAAAAGACGGTCAAGTTTATTAAGTAGATCTGCATTCAGGTCGAGGTAGCACACATCACCATAGTCGACGATAGGGAAGATTAAGGACTGCACAAGCATTGCCTTGATGTTGGATGGAAAGAAGTTTTTGAGACGGTAAAGATAGCGCAATACTCCTGTGACTTTTTGACAAATACTTGTGACTTGTGCTTGCCAGTCAAACCTAGAATCAATAAGTAAACCCAGGTCCTTCACACTAGGGGTTAGTGGTATTGGTGTGCCGTCGAAAATAATAGGACACAGATTAGTGAAGTCCACTCTGGACATCATCCGGGGACTACCCACCAACACAGCTTGGCATTTACCAGGGTTGACGGCAACACCGAAGCAGTCAGACCAGATCTTAATGTGGTTTAGGTCCCTGTTCAATTCATTGACAGCATTATCTAAGTCATCAACACGCGCCTGGGCATATATTTGTAAGTCGTCTGCATAAAGATGATACGAACACTGAAGTTTATGTGTGATAAAATCAATAAAAATTGAGAAAAGAAGAGGAGAAAGTAAGCCGCCTTGGGGAACGCCAGTGTCTAGATTAAGCCAAGATGAGGTTGACTCATCAAATTGCACAGCCTGCTGGCGTTCCCGAAGATAAGATGAAAACCATTCCAGTACCTCGTTAGAGACCATAAGATGGGACAATATGGAAAGAAGGATATCGTGACTGACAGTATTAAAAGCGTTGGAAAAGTCAATAAGTACCAAAACCGTTATTTTTCCATCCTCAATCGCTTTCCTAATATCGCCAGTCACTTTGAGGAGAGCGGTAGCGGTGCTGTGTCCTGGTCTGAAACCAGACTGCAAAGGACTTAGTAGGGAGTTTTCATGGACAAAGTGAGAGAATTGCTTATGAACACAGGCCTCAAGCACTTTGGACATAAAGGGAAGGATGGAAATTGGACGAAATTGGTTAGGATGAGATGGATTAGTGGTTTTGGGGAGAGGACGGACATAGGCTTTACGCCAAAGGTTGGGGAAAACACCAGAGTTAAAGGAAAAGTTTATGATGTGGGTGATAGCTGGTAGAAGATGTTCCAATAAAGTAACTATCATGCAGCGACTTATGCCATCACAACCCACAGCATTGGATTTTATGGAGAGGATAATCTTTTTGATCTCATCCTCGGTAACTGGAGAAAAACGAAACGGGGGTATATTGGGACGCGCTAGACTAGCTATAGTAGCAACGGTACGTGAAGTCGCCGCTCGATCTAATTTGGATGAAGTGGTGAAATGGAGATTGAGATCGTGAAGTCCAATTGAGTTAGGCAAGTCTAGATGTCGCGATTTGCCTATACCTAGAGTTCCAAGGAACTTCCAGATATCAGCAGAAGAGGAGGACGAGATGTTGTTGAGAATATGGCGGCGTTTAGCGTTACGTATCATCTGGTTGCATCGGTTTCTGGCAGCTTTAAAAGAAATCCAATTATCCTCCTGACGATCCCTTCTAAACTTGCGAAAAGCTCTATCCCTACGCCTCATCGCCATTCGAATACCTTCGGTCATCCAAGGCGCTGGTGGTCGCTTAAGTTTAATCTTTTTAACAGGCGCATGGACGTCATAAATAGCTAACACCGTTTTGTTGAAGATCAGGACTTTCTCATCAACAGAAGTAGCTTGAACCAAGGGGTCCCAGTTGATCACTGATGCGTCTTTCTGCAACTTGGCATCGTCAATCTGTGCAAAACAGCGCCTGTGCAAGACCTTTGGGATGGGTTTCGGGGGTTTCAGGATATAGGACAGGAAAATTAGGTCGTGACGGGAAAAACCAGGAGCTATATGTTGACCGTGTGATGGGACGAGGGAAGGATTGGATGTGAAAATTAAGTCGAGCAATGTATCATCACCGTCAAGGTTATGGTGAGTGGCATGTAGAGGTAGGGTATGAAGGCTGGTCGACTTAATTATATCCAGGAGTTTTTGGGACCGCGGGGAGTTGGGTACTAGGAGATTGGTATTAAAATCGCCCATGATGATGTGATGTGCATACTCAGAACCCAAAGATTCTAATACTGATTCAAAATCAGTAAAGTAGTCGAGAGAGGGGGGACAGTATACCACACCAACGATTGCCTTACTGGACCCTGTTCCTACCTCCAAAAAGAGATACTCAGCGGGTGAGCCAGGGCTGGAAGAAGCTACTATTTTATAGGTTAAAGAGCTACGAAGATAGATAGCAACACCCCCACCACGACCACAGGCCCGGTCATGCCTGATAAGATTAAAACCAGGTAGGCAGTATAAAGAAGAAGGAAGATGTGGTTTTAGCCAAGTTTCCGAGATCAGGAGAGCGTGGATATTTTGGCCAGTGAACACTTCCAGCTTCCATTAATGTATATTATATGGCACATATCCCCAGAATTATTACAAGTTTCGATAAAAATAGCATAGAATTAAATAGATAGTTTTGTTTATGGAAAGTTTTAACCCTTTGTATGACAAATTTTCTAAATTTTATGTACCCAGTGCTAAGAATATTCAAAAATACTTAATTTACGATCTATTAAAACACTGCTAATGTAAACATTTGGTTTATGTAAAGCTTTAAAACTATAATCGTTTAAATAATAAAAACGTTCTTCTTGTGTATGAAAATCAACGTTTTATATGTAAATATAATAAACGTATGCGTTCCTCTTGTACGTGTACGTACGTACATGTACGAATGTACGATTCAGTATTGTCTTTACTTGTACATTCAAAGCTCTGTGAACTTATAAAAACATTTAATTTTACTAACCATTTGATGTTAATGTAAACTTCATCTGTAATAGAATATCCCTCATCGCCCAATCGCCGTAGCCATTTAAATTCCTTCTTTGTTTAGTAATACCTGGTGGATTATCCCAACAGCTCTCATAGTCGTTTGCGTTGAAATATCGACTCAGCTAAAATAGATTTGTAGTAAACATTTCGAGAAGTGGTCAATAACCCAAGTGGGTTTACAGCTTCGCCGTAGGAGTTTTATACCTTCGGTATTAAAAAATAGTTTTCTTAAGTATCCCCAGTAAGTGACATCAAAATATCACATTTGCTTTCAGTTGCTTTGTAAAAAAAAATATATATTATTTTGTTCTAACTACTTGTAATCATGAGATTACAAGTAGTTAGAACAAAATAATATATATTTTAGTAATATAATAAGATGTGATTATAAAATTAGCATTTCAATACACAGTTTTACTGGAATCAGTACAGGCAAGTTGTTTATTTACCAGGACACTAAGATAAGGAATGGTAGCCGGATATTCGGATATGGCGACCGTTGAATTGGAATGTTAGAATCTCTACAAAGATGGTGTTCTAAACTATATAATGTCATTTCAAATTAATTCTCTCGGATTGGAGTAGAAAACGTCGAAAGCTACCAAAAGTTGAACAAAAAATATATATTTATAGGTTGAACTCGAGAATACACGAGAAATCACATAACACAAGGATGTTAGAAGAGTAATTGGGCGAGACGCGCGTAAACCCTTTGCTTAAAACAGCAAACACTCCACACTTCTTTACCTTTGCACGATTTTTCAATTTCTTTAGGTTGTCATGGCAACTATATTTTGTATGTATACAAAGTAGCATGGGTCCTATGACAGCTCATTATCGTGCAAAGCAAAATTTTGAAATAGGGTCTAATTTTCTAGCATAAGCTGCAAACAAAAATGTCTTATGCTGTTTTTCTTGAGTTTTTGCATAGCATAATGCATGACATGCTCCTTCTGACCTCTTTCTAATATTCTTTGCGCGAAAGAAACCTCTTTTCGTTTTAGTCGACTCTCAATGGGGCCTTCGCCCAAACCAAGGAGATTCTACAAGGAAACTTGAGTTTTCAGCCTCTCAAAGTTCAGCCTGAATAAAAAAGTGTACCCAGAAAATTTGACATTTAACTTCGTAGTGGCTGTCTGTTGTCTCATATGACCATACGTTTTGTTTCAAAGAGTAGGTGAGACGGAAGACAACCACAGTCTACAAAAACTACTATCTCCAGTATCCTTGGTTTAATCTCCTTCGCCCAAACCGATGTCGGGTCACATAAAACCACAACGCTCGTCAAACGCAGAGACAGTTCACATAATTCTAATAATAGATCTCCAGGAATACGAACACAGGTGATAGTGTTACGCCATGTGGTCGAGAAGTTATGTAGGTCTGGCTCTACATTTTTAAGATTAGATAATTATGTTCTATTTTTGGGCTTTCTTTGTGTATACCTAAGTTTAGCCTGGTTTGAAGAAGTTAAGTATGGAAATAATTCAAGTAGATATTATATTATAATATTTCACACTAGCTCCATGTGGTCAAGAAGTTATGTAGGTCTGGCTCTACATTTTTAAGATTAGATAATTATGTTCTTTTTTTGGGCTTTCTTTGTAGACCTAAGTTTAGCTTGGTTTGAAGAAGTTAAGTACTTATAGAAATAATTCAAGTAGATATATTTGACACTAGCTTTCCGCCCGCGTCTTCGCTCGCGTTATCCTGAGGGAATGTGATATTTTTCCAGGATAAACAGAAGCCTATATCACTCTCTAGCTACCAATCTACCCCTGTACCAAAAATCACATTGATCCGTTGCTCTTGTTTTGACGTAAAAGAGGGACAGTATACTAAAAATACCTTCTGATTTTCCCGTGGGAATATGATACTTTTCTGTGGTAAAAAGTAAAAGTACCCTATTATAATCCTTCCCAGGGTCTCAAACTATTTACTCGTAAGTACTTAAATGCCAATTTCATTCATAAATTCAAAATGTAAAAGATCTGTCAAAACAAAACACGCGACAACCTAAAAAAATATCCAAACATTTTGTTTACAACATCCAATATTACATATCTTATTTATCTTACTCCCATGATGAAGTCACTTTTCACAGTCCCTTTGGTTACAAAGGCGGGATTTTCTCGCTTCGCGTGAGATGTGTTGTGTTTTAAATGAAACCGGTGGCGCTCGCATCCGCCGCCTGAAATAAAGTCTGACTCAATGATTCGCGCCGCCGCGTTCGGGCTCGGCTCGGTTAGGGCTGTCACCGATCATTTAATTGTTTCTATAATGTCCCAAACGTCCGAAAATAGGATCATAAAAAAAAATTATTTAAACTCCATCGCGGAGCTGCTTCTGGTGTAAGACACGTGCCCCCTGATTCACGAACCGTCGGAAACGCTCCCGACAGCGGAATGTATGCCCTGTCTCTGTCACTCACTATAGAATAGACAAAGACAAAGCACAGAATTCGAATCCGATTCCGTTTCCGACGGTTCGTGAATCAGGGGGCAGAGACTGGACAACATAATAATGTAGTAATTAAATACGAAAGAAATTGAACGGAATGGGATTTGCAGTGTCAGCGATCGTACACATGGAATATTGTGCTCATTAGGCTCATTACGAATTTTCGACACGCCATGTCCTAATTATATATTATATTTTAATAATTTCATAAAAATGGTTCATAGATTAGGCGGTAAAAGGTATCAGATAGGCAGAGTTACATTTATAATATTAGTATGGATTAATGAGATGTTTTGCGTGACCAAGGATATTTTTCAAATACGTCATTCACATGTTATAATAATTAAAATGAAGAAGAAACAATCTATATATAATACTAGCTTTCCGCCCGCGGCTTCGCCCGCGTGGACTACACGTCATTATTTCGCGGGAATGTGATATTTTTCCGGAAAGTAGCCTTTGTTCCTCTCCAGTCTACAAAGTATCTGTGTCCCAAATTTCAGCTAAATCCGTTCTGCCGTTTTTGCGTGATTGAGTAACAAACATACAAACATCCAAACATCTAAACTTTCACATTTATAATATTATATATTAGTAGGATAGTAGGATAGTAGGATATCTTTCATATCATTGCTCTTGATGTTATCCATTATTTAAGAAAAAAATATTTTTAGACTTGCTGGCAACCCTAGCACATTTTACACAGTCCACACCCGCGATTTGTATTTTGTGTCCTACCTAGTGTTTACGTTACAGAACTAGAATGTCATGTCATCGCGTGAATGGGATTTAGGCGATGACCTGCGCAACACGTAGGTGGTACTAGGAAGCGGGGACACTTGACATTGAAAACGTGTAGTGAATCATTTCGTTGCTTTTATATTTAATTTGTGGCATTGTTACCTACTACCAGAAATTTATTTTTTATTTTAAAGCAATATTTGATTGTTTATCCCCTGTCCTAATAATATATAATCCTACTAATATTCTGAATGTGAAAGTTTAGATGTTTAGTTCGATTTTCGCATGTTTGTTACTCAATCACGCCAAAACTACTGAACTGATTTTGCTAAAATTTGAGACACTGATACTTGTAGGCTGGACTGGAGAAGAAAATAGGCTACTTTTTATCGCGGAAAAATATCACAATCCCGCGGGTGTAGTCGTGAAGTCCACGCAGGCGAAGCCGCGGGCGGAAGCTAGTATCTCATATTGCGATTATCATGCTAGGAAATGTAAACCTTAATTCATATTTTTTTTTGTTACGAGATTCTACATGCGGGATTGAATATACCTAGATGCACCTCAACCATCTCAACTATTAGATGTTGGAACTTGTATTTATGCAAATCATTTGAGAAACTCTGTTAGCGCGATTCATGTTTCCATGCAATTTTTCATTTCTGTCTTGACTTATCTTTGAGGTCGGGCTTGCGTGTCGCGATATTTGCATTCGTACTTTTCGTTGATCCAGTAAGCCTAGCATGACCGCCCAAAACGTGATATATATCGCATGATAAATCGATTTATCAACATTCAAACGTCAAAACCCATAGTCTTTTGACAGGTTAACGAGATAACGCGCTTTATCATATCGCGTTTTGTTGGTCATGCTAGGGGGGCTGTTTTTCTTCGATAGGTGACGTCTTGCTTCTGTAGCCATGTGCGTCACTGCAGTGTCCAAGTATCTAAATTAGTTTTTATGTCTTGTTCCCAGGTGTCAAGTGACCCGATCTCACCGCAAGCACAAGCGGGCGCGTGACGCTCCCTCCGCGAGCGCGTCGAGCGAGCCCTACACGACAACTGGAGGCGGCTGACAGCCACACCAGTAAGTATAAGTGTACGGCCAGGGTGCCCGCTCTGGTTGAGCTTCGAGCGGAGCGAGGCCGGCAGCGTTCATGTTAAACAAATGCTAACGCATAGTGGTGTCCTGTGTAGCGGCCGGAGCGTCGGCAACCACGGGCTGAACGCTGCTCGCCCCGCCCCGCTCCACGCTCTGCACTCTTGCCGTTCACTAAGATGGGTTTCAGGGGCTCCAAACCAGAAGATTGTAGGAAGCTCCTGTGTTCCGGCAGACTGACGGCAAGCATAGTGTGTTTTAGTAGATCGATCGAGGGGTCAGGAATTAAAGAATTGAACTCTTCTTTTACTTAGGCCTTGACTGAAACTATTTCGGTACCGCAAAATTGGTGGTTATATGAGAAGAGTACTCTCTTTATTGGGCGGGGCAACCTAAATAACCTGTATTTAAAAATTAAGGTACTTACCGTAAAAAAATGCTCTACTGAAATATTTCGGTATCATTATATTTTTTCGGATATTAAAGCCCTGTCTTAGACAATTCATAGCTTAACTTTATCTCACCATCGTTTTTACTTGTCACCAGGGCTCCCCACAACCCCGGCAAAGACAACGCTCGTTCAGCCAAGAGAGGCGGAGGCAGCGGGACAGGCGGCCTAGCGCGACTTCACTAGACTTAGAGGCAGAACCGCAGCGCACTGCCACTATAAACAGGTAACAGGCGTACCTACATACAGTCACGTCTTTTTTCCATAGATGTTCCTAGGCAAAGGTCGCTTCTTTCTACTTGCTACGTTCCTCACATAATACCTTCCAGTTCCTTGACGGGTCTCTCTGTAAATCAGCAAAGAGACAGCTCGTTCAGCCAATAGAGGCGCAGGCAGCACGAAAAGCTGGTACCTCGCAAGACTTAGAGGCAATGCCGCAGCGCACTGCCACTATAAACAGGTAACAGACGTACCTACATAGAATCACGGCTTTCTTCCATAGGTGTTACTAGGCAAAGGTCGCTTCTTTCTACTTACTACGATCGTCACATCTTCTAGTTCCTTGACCGGCCTTTCTGTAAAGTATCTGATTAACATACATCAGGGCTCCTCACAACCCCGGCAAAGACACCGCTCGTTCAGCCAAGAGAGGCGCAGGCAGCGGGACAGGCGGCCTAGCACGACTTCATTAGACTTAGAGGCAGAACCGCAGCGCACTGCCACTATAAACAGGTAACAGGCGTACTTAGATACAATCACGGCTTTCTTCCATAGGTGTTACTAGGCAAAGGTCGCTTCTTTCTACTTACTACGATCCTCACATCTTCTAGTTCCTTGACCGGCCTTTCTGTAAAGTATCTGATTAACATACATCAGGGCTCCTCACAACCCCGGCAAAGACACCGCTCGTTCAGCCAAGAGAGGCGCAGGCAGCGGGACAGGCGGCCTAGCACGACTTCATTAGACTTAGAGGCAGAACCGCAGCGCACTGCCACTATAAACAGGTAACAGACGTACTAAGATACAATCACGGCTTTCTTCCATAGGTGTTACTAGGCAAAGGTCGCTTCTTTCTACTTACTACGATCCTCACATATTATCTTCTAGCTCTGTAAAGTATCTGATTTATATACATCAGTTCGCACCACAACCGCGGCAAAGACAATGCTCGTTCAGCCAAAAGATGCGCAGGCAGCGCCTAGCGTGACCCCACTAGACTTAGAGGCAGGGCCGCAGCGCACTGCCACTATAAACAGGTAACAGGCGTACCTACATACAATCACGGCTTTCTTCCATAGGTGTTACTAGGCAAAGGTCGCTTCTTTCTACTTACTACGATCCTCACATATTATCTTCTAGCTCTGTAAAGTATCTGATTTATATACATCAGTTCGCACCACAACCGCGGCAAAGACAATGCTCGTTCAGCCAAAAGATGCGCAGGCAGCGCCTAGCGTGACCCCACTAGACTTAGAGGCAGGGCCGCAGCGCACTGCCACTATAAACAGGTAACAGGCGTACCTACATACAATCACGGCTTTCTTCCATAGATCTTCCTAGGCAAAGGTCGCTTCTTTCTACTTACTACGATCCTCACATATTATCTTCTAGCTCTGTAAAGTATCTGATTTATATACATCAGTTCGCACCACAACCGCGGCAAAGACAATGCTCGTTCAGCCAAGAGATGCGCAGGCAGCGCCTAGCGTGACCCCACTAGACTTAGAGGCAGGGCCGCAGCGCACTGCCACTATAAACAAGTACGCCTCAACGCAGATAATTGGCTCTATCTATTTATCTCTTGTCAGCATTTATTGATTTCTCCGCCTCTGTGGTCGAGTGGTACACACCACCGCGGCATCAGACCCAGAGGTCCCTGGTTCGGTTCCCAGTGGAGGTACATATTGTATTCGGTTTGGTTGGTGGTAGGACTTGTTCTTAGTCCGCCTGGCTAGCTACCACCATCTTATCTAAGTCTGACGCCATAACAATGATGTTTTCAGCATTATTGTGTTCCGGCAGTTAGAGATAAGATAGCCAGCTCCTCAGTGATTGAGGATTCCTTGAGTAGTGCCTTCAGCCTTATCACCACTTAACATCAGGTGTGATGAAGGCTAAGTTGTGAACATTGTGAACAAAAAAAATTGTACGTTAATTGGCTAATAATAGTTATATTCTTGCAATTAATGACGCATACGTTCCACTTATTATCTGCTTTTTTTTTGGAACTTCTAATTGAAATCTTTTAATATTCTTTCCAGAGCCCGCTCCCTAACCAAGATGGCGACGTTATCACTGAAAATATCCCTAGAGGGAGGGAAGGTGGTAAAGACCATTCAATTCGACCCCTCCACTACGGTGTACGATGCCTGCCGCATCATCAGGGAGAAGATCTTGGAGGCGACTTCTAGTGATCGTGAGTATCTTGGTGACCTTTTGTATGATGCTGTCTTTTATAAAAGACCAGTGGCTGATCGTGACTTCTTAATTATAGTAACTTTATGAAATTTTGCTTCAAACATTGAACAATACAATACAAAAAAAAATAACAATGCCGGACAGACAATATTTAAAGACTTGCGCATAGCAGCTAACTTCATGACCGCCATTATATTGTAGCACTGTACTAGTTCTGAAATCAATTTAGTTTTATATTTTATGCTTATTACTTATTAGATAGATTACTTATTAGAGAAAGAGTAGCGAAAATAGTAAATATACACAAAGAGACCCTACTAAATTGAAAACACAACCATGCAGAGGTTTAATGCACGACAAATACTGTTACATAAACTCAATAAAAGTATTTAATAAAATACCTCAAGGTATTAGAGAGATGCCATTTAATCGTTTCAAATCGGAGCTGCGCAAATGGTTACTTGAAAAATGTTTTTATTCCTTGAGAGAATTTGAAGGTGCTCGATAAATCTGGTAACTTCTCATTTATATTTAGTAGTAATTAAAATAGATTTATTGACATTAACTAACTGACATTTTATATTTTTTGCATGCTTTTGAGTATAAGGCGAACATTTGTACTTAATCTATAATAACATATCACCTTATTTTAATTTTTAGTTTTTTCCATTCACAATGCAATTTTTATAACAGAAAAATAGAAAATAAAGTATTTAGAAAAAATCGATCCGTCTCACCTGTTTATTTAAATAATGTTCTGGCAAATAAAGATAATTTGATTTTGAATTTGATTTGATTTGATACTTAATGAATTAATCATTTGATCAAAAAAATTTTCATCTCCAAACCACGCTCTTATCTTAATGTCGCTGGGACTGATGCCCCCAATTTATATAAAACTAGCGGATCCTCGCGGTTTCACCCGCGTGGAATCCGTTCCCGTGGGAATATCGGGATAAAAAGTACATATAAACCTTCCTCTTGAATCACTCTATCTATTAAAAAAAACGCATCAAAATCCGTTGCGTAGTTTCAAAGATTTAAGCATACAAAGGGACATAGGGACGGAGAAAGCGACTTTGTTTTATACTATGTAGTGACTAGCGGATCCTCGCGGTTTCACCCGCGTGGATCCGTTCCCGTGGGAATATCGGGATAAAATATAGCCTATGTCACTCGGGAAGAAGGTAGCTTTCGAATGGTGAAAGAATTTTCGAAATCGGTCCAGTACTTTCGGAGCCTATTCGATGCAAACAAACAATCAAATCTTTCCTCTTTATAATATTAGTATGGAAAACATTTACCTGCTCAATTATAGAGTATTTATTTGTTACACACACACACATTCATTAAAATGTCTTTTAATCGTACTTAATAAAGTCTTCTTTCCCACAGCGAAAGAGTTCGGCCTCTTCCTGGCATCTGAAGAAGACAACAAAAAGGGCATATGGCTAGAAGCGTCCCGTAGCCTAGACTACTACATGCTGAGGAATGGGGATCTGCTGGAATACAATAAGAAGACGAGGAATCTAAGGGTCAGGATGTTGGACGGTCAGTGATTGCATCAATCTATTAACCGAGGTGCATATGTGTTACATAGGATTAACAATTTTTTCATTGAAAATGTTGGCATTTTCATACAAACTGGTTATTAAATACACTTTCTATTATTAGTTTGGATTTTTAATAAAGAGAGCGTTTTATTATGATTTTCAATATAGATCATTAATAAATTTTTACCTTTTTGCATTCAAAATGCAATTTTTATTATTGAAAAATGGAAAATGAAGTATTTAGAAAAAATCGACCCGTCTCACAACCAGCTCCGATGGGACTCGTACCCACGACCTTTCGCTCTCCGGGCGACTGCTCTTGAGACGGGACTGCTGCTTGTGAGACGAGTCGATTTTTCTAATTACTTCATTTTCCACTTTTCAATAATAAATAAATAAATAAATCAGCCTGGGTCGTCCCACTGCAGGGCAAAGGCCTCTCCACCTTCCTTCCATTTCACGCGGTTTAGAGCTGTTGTGTGCCAGTCACTCATATACGAGTCAAGATCGTCTCGCCACCGCCGTCTCGGTCTGCCGCGTGGACGTGTAACTGTGGAGGTCCATTTGGTGGCGAGTTTTGCCCAGTAGTCGTCTGGCATACGGCAGACATGCCCGGCCCAGTTATATTTTAGTAATGCTGCTTTTTGGGAGACGTCAGCAATAAGAGTTCTGGAACGCAGTATCGTATTTCTTATGCGGTCGGCTAACTTAATGCTGCGCTCCATCTCCCTTTGACACACCCCGAGGGCAGACCTTTGTTTTTTGGTCAAAGACCAAGTTTGAGCGCCGTATGTGAGGACGGGAAGTATGCACATGTCCATGAGTTTACGCTTTAACGAAATTGGTGCGTCGCCTTTCATGAGATGTTTAAAAGACCAATAGCTCCTCCAAGCGCTTTCAGTGCGTCGAGCAACCTCTTTTTCTTGACGCGCCTGGAAGGAAACTAGTTGGCCCAAATAGACATACTCCTGGACATGCTCAACCTCCGCATCACTCACACAAATTCTGCGCTTGACACTGTTGGTCATTAACATTAACTTGGTCTTTTCCATGTTCATGTGGAGTCCAACCTCGAGGCTAGCTGTTTTTAGTTCTTCGAGCATGTCTCCTATTTCAGTGGCAGAGTTGGAGAATAAAACAATGTCATCGGCAAATCGGAGGTTTGTTAATTTCTTCTCTCCAATGACAATGCCTTTCTCATGCCAGTTGGGCGCAAGCTTCCTAAATACTTCCTCAAGGGTTGCCGTGAACAGTTTAGGTGAAAGCGGGTCTCCTTGCTTGACTCCTTGCTGGACATGGAATGACGGGCCAACAGAACTGAGTTTTATGGCTGCTGTACTATTCATATATATGTGTTTTAAAATATTTATGTATGTTGAATGAATATTTTGATTTTCTAATGAAGTAAAAATAGACGAATGTTTCAAACTATCGAAGGCCTTTGTGTAATCAACAAAAGCTAAGTAAAGTGGCTGATCGTACTCAATATGTTTTTCGATGATTTCGTTAAGGGCCCGTACAGTGGTCGATGGTAGAGAGGCCCCTGCGGAATCCTGCTTGCTCTACGGGTTGCTGTGAATCTAATTCTTTACAAATACGGTTTTCAATAATTTTTATAAATATTTTATATAAGTGTGAGATGAGGCTTATAGGTCTATAGTTGTTGATGTTTGTTTTATCTCCTTTTTTATGCAGTAAAATTATAAGTGAGTGGCAAAACTGTTTGGGTAAGTTCCCGGACTGTAAAATGGTATTAAATAACTTGACTATATGTGGTAAAAGGACTGGTTCGCCAATTTTTAACGCTTCTGATGTAACGCCATCATCTCCTGGGCTTTTCTGATATTTAAGACTTTTAAGTGCGAAATGTATTTCATCTTCACTAATTCCTGGGATTTCGTCTGTGCAAGTGTAATTGTTATGGATGGGCATGTTCTCATTAGAGGAATAAAGATCTCTGTAAAATTGTGTGCATATTTCTATGATTTTTTCTTTGTCTCTATGCAAAACACCATGGCAATCTTTTAGACCAGTCATTATAGATTTACCAACTGCAGTACCCTGTTTAGCCTTTTTTAATGAGATGGTATTTTGTAGTGCCAATGTAAAAAGTTTCGAATTATAATCTCTAATGTCTTTGCGTATAGCTCGTTTAACTTCTTTGTCTTTATTTTTGTAATCTATTGTGTATAGTGTAAGTTTTTGTCTTTCCTCTATGAGTGATTTGGTGGCGCTACTGAGAGGCTTTTCCCCTCGTTTTGGTGGTTTGATTTTTCGGGAGGCCTTCTTAATTGATTCCTTAATATTATTATATAGTGTGTTAACATCGTCATCAGTGCCGTTATCTTCTAATATTTGAAAACTATTGTGTAATTCCAATAAAAAGTCGTCTTTGTTTGAGATAAGCGTGGAATGGTCTAACCGTCTAATGGAATTTTTGAATGTCTGATATCTATGAATTTTTATATTAAATTTAAGTTTAATGCGTACCGGTCGGTGATCGGATTTGTATTGAAAGTTGTTAAGCATTTCTATATTTTGAACGATATGTTTTGAAGCTGTTAGGAAAAAATCTATTTCATTTTTTGTACGTTTGTCGCTTGAGAACCATGTCCAGCGTCTTTGTGGTTTCTTATAGAAATACGTGTTGCAAATACTTATATTTCGGCCAAATGCAAACTGTATAAGCCGCGATCCTCGTTCATTTCTGTCTCCTAAGCCATAAGGTCCAAGAGTATTGGGGTTGTCTAACTCTTGTCGTATACCAATTTTTGCGTTAAAGTCGCCCATTACGACCGTCCATGTGCCTTTGTGGTTTTCGTACGCTTGATCTAGACTGTCGTAAAATTCTTCAACTTCGGCCGCGGGATGTGAAGAAGTGGGAGCGTATACTTGTATGAACGTTATTGTTTTACTATAAGTGACACGAAATTTAAGCACTGCAATTCTGTCTGTTACTGTGATAAACTCTATAATATTATCTTTCCATTTCTTTGCAACTAAAAAAGCAACTCCAGTATGTTTACCTGCTTCACCTACGAAAGAAAATAAGCAATCCCGTCTATCCAAAACATCTTCTCCTTCTCTTTTCACTTCAGAGAGACCTATAATATCCCATTTAACACTTTCCAAGGCATTTTCTAATTCTACTAATCTTTCTTCGGTTGTCATAGTTTTTACATTATAAGTTATCACGTTAAGCTTATCAAAGTCCATTTGGTGCGCAGAGTTCGTCGGGCGGTTAGAGTAAGCCACTCGGAGATTATGAAGCCCCGTGGTTCCAGCAGGTAACTGCGTACCGCCAGTAGCAGACACGCTACTGGAGCCGCCGAGCACTGGGGGCGTAATGTTTGTTGCGTTCATGTCATGAAGGTAAAGGGTTGGACAGTTAACCCCCACGCTTGTCCGGAACGGGTTGGGGGTGTGCAGTGAGCTACCTGACTGAGCTCATGGGCGCCACCGTTGACGTGCTTGACGTTCCTCCGCCACCGCCCTTAGTTGATATCCTACACTAATATCAACTGTTCCATTTTGACCTGTAGAGTTATTCATTACTCATTACAGCCCAAAATGGCATGTTTTACACCAGATTTTGGTGTAAACGACAGTTTAACGTCATGTCGAGGACTTTTCAATAGATCATTAATATTCAATACTAGCTTTCCGCCCGCGGCTTCGCCCGCGTGTACTACACGACATTATCCTGATGGAATGTAATATTTTCCGGGATAAACTCTGTCATTCTCTCCCAATCTACCCCCGTACCAAAATTCACATTGATCCGTTACTCCGTTTGGACGTGAAAGACGGACAAACAAATAATACCTACTTATTGATTTTCCCGTGGGAATATGATACTATCCTGTGGTAAAAAGTAAAAGTAGCCTATTATAATCCTTGCCAGGGTCTCAAATTATTTACTTAATTACTAATTTCTGCCCCCAAATTAGTCTGCGCTTAAAAGTGATTTTTCCATACAATGAGATTGCCCGCGGTAAAAAGTAAAATATATCCCTTCTAGAGCCTTAAACTGTATCTATTCTAAATATCATCCTTCCCATGAACTCAAACTATCGCCTTAAATACCAATTCCATTCTACAGCTTTACCCGAGTTAAAACTTATTTTACCATGGGAATGAGCCTTATTCCCGCGGTTACAATTTGCCTATTTCCTTCTTAGCATCAGGACATGGGTGTCCCGGTGCTCCTATCAGTAGGAGTAATTAGTAGGAGCACCCGGAAGCACGTTCTGGTTTGGTTTTGGTTGGTTGGTTGGTTCAGCCGTTTTGACGTGAACATATACAATTTCGCATTTATAATAATAGTGGGGTTAGTAGAAATAGGAATATGAATGGCCGGCCGCGACTACGTCCGCGAGTACTACATCGCAAAATTTTGTGTCATAAAGTAGGTAGATAGGCATTCTCTAAGGTCTCATCAATCTATTTTAATGTCCCCGCTGCTGGGGCACATGCCTTCATATAGATGGGCCATGACCTTCCACACGGGCCCATTGAAGTTACTAACCAATCCAAATGCAGCAAAAGTCACATAACCTCAACGATCGTAGGCCGAGCACGCTTTCCGTGGTTTAGGCAGAAGACGGCAACGATACCAAGACAAACAGGAGCTACTATCGTATGAATAATTTTCGGACATTCTCCTACTCTTGAACTACCAAAATACAAAAAATCAAGTCAATACTTTGCTAAAACATGTGTAATACTGATTTTCTTCGAGTTTTATTCCAATGCATAAAGAATTGTTTGCTTTGCACTAAAATGAGCTGTCATGGGACCCATGCTTCATTATCTAAAGTGAACAAAAAAAACTGTATCCCACGGGAACTGTACTTTTCCCGAGTTAAAAAAACCGTATGAAATTTTCCCGGCCAGAGTTCCATCATCCCGATCGATTTAGCCGTTTAGTTGTGATTGAGCCATAAACATCTAAACTCCGTATCTTTAATAGGTACCCCCCACCCACCCTATATAAACATCAGCCCCCCCTTTCTACCCTATTAGGGGTTTTTTTTATTTTGCCTACGCAGATCATTTTTAATCATGACCTAGTATCCTTCATACCAATTTCCGTACTCCTAAGTCCAGAAATGAGGAAGTTTTCATATAAGCCTTAATCCCCCTTTCTACCCTTTTAAGGGTTTTTTATAACTTCACATACGCAGATCATTTTCAATCGTGACCAGTATCCAACATACCAATTTTCATACTTCCAAGTTCAGAAATGAAGAAGTTCCATATAAACTTTATCTCCCCATTTTACCCTATTAAGGGGGAGTTTTTTTTACTTTGCTTACTCAGATCGTTTTCGGTCGTAACCAATATCCAACGTACCAATTTTCATGCTTCTAAATCCATAAATGAGGAAGTTCCATATAACCTTAACCCCCCCATTTTACCCCTTTAGGAGGGGAGTTTCCTGAAATCCGTTCTTAGCGGACGTCTCCTAGGCATAATCTACCTTCCTGCCAAATTACATCTTCGTTGGTCCAGTAGTTTTCGAGATTTCGTGATGAGTGAGTTATGTCCCCTCAATTTTATATATATAGATTGAATAAATATGGCAGAATATGCTTCGTACGAATCTGACTAACATTTGTAACCAATTCAGAAGAAATAAATTATTCTGATTCTTTTGTTAGTTATTCAATCGACACTTCAATATAAATAGATTTGAATTATGAAAATATGTATTTTTATTCCCAGGTACTGTTAAGACACTGTTGGTGGACGACAGCCAGATTGTGGCGAACCTGATGGTGGTAATCTGCACTAAGATCGGTATTACCAACTACGACGAATATGGATTGGTGAGTGTACTATAGTTTATCTCAGTAATGTATCTCGAAAATGTAATTTTTGTCTTAAATTGTATAAGTTTTTGTTAGTTATTTAGCGCTTTGGATGACTCATCTGTTAGATGTTTGAATTAAATAAATAAAATAGCTTTATTTGGTATTTATTTTATTTATTTAACCGCCTCTGTGGTCTAGTGGTTCACACCACCGATTTCAGACCAAGAGGTCCCGGGTTCGATTCCCAGTGGGGGTACATATTGTATTCGGTTTGGTTGGTGGTAGGACTTGTTCTGGGTCCGCCTGGCTAGCTACCACCATCTTATCTAAGTCTGACGCCATAACAATGATGTTTTCAGCATTATTGTGTTCCGGCAGTTAGAGATAAGATAGCCAGTTTCTCAGTGATTGAGGATTCCGGGAGTAGTGCGCTTCCACCTTCAGCCTTATCACCACTTAACATCGGGTGTGATGAAGGCTAAGTGCTACCCCGTCGTGGATAAAAAAAAAACACGACGCACAGTAAAAGTCGATGAAAAAAACATACTTGCTCCATGTTTCGCGTAGACGTGCACAATTACGTACAGTCACGAGCAATTAAGGGCAGGATCTTCCAAAAACTCTGTCTTTGTCTTTTTCTTTATGTGTGAAGAGTTATGAAAATAACCTATCACTTTTCGAAAAAGTAAACTTCTATAAGTCATTACCTATGTATGATTCGTGAATTAGAGATTAATAATCTAAGTAGGTTTATTTATCCAAAAAATATAAAAATAATAAAATTTTCTTAGTTTTTCAATTTTGTTATAGTGAAGATATCGTATTTCCGTGCCTCAAAAGTAATTCAATATTGTAGACATAATCAGTTGTTTACATATTTTTTTTGTCCACAACGGTGTAGCACTTAGCCTCACACCTGATGTTAAGTGGTGATAAGGCTGAAGGTGGAAGCGCACTACTCCCGGAATCCTCAATCACTGAGGAACTAGCTATCTTATCTCTAACTTCCGGAACACAATAATGCTGAAAACATCATTGTTATGGCGTCAAACTTAGATAAGATGGTGGTAGCTAGCCAGGCGGACTAAGAACAAGTCCTACCACCAACCAAACCGAATACAATATGTACCCCCACTGGGAATCGAACCCGGGACCTCTTGGTCTATAATCGGTGGTGTGAACCACTAGACCACAGAGGCGGTGCTTGTTTCTGAAACTCTGAACACGTAACTGAAGGCCATGTTCTCACAAATTGAACTTTAAAATTACAGAATACTTTACCAATTATTTTTTTTATTTTCTTCATTTAAATTCTGTCCATAAATTTTGAGTCCAATGGACATAATCACTATGTCCACAGAAAGAAATTTATGAAGCGAGTATATTCACAAATGTTTCAGAAAATTACTTAAATAAAGACATACCCACTCATAAAAACTCCGAGTGCTCTGCTTTTTTCCAAATAACAAATTCCAATATAATGTTAGTAACATTACCCATCTTTTATGGCTTCTTCCTTTAGGTGCGAGAAGAACAACGCGAAGAGCCTGACCCATGCGAGAAACCAAACTATGGTACTCTTACGCTCAAGCGTAAGCACCACGAGAAAGAGCGGGACGCCAAGATGGAGCAGCTGAGGAAAAAGCTGAGGACGGATGATGAAGGTACCTTTTTTTACATCAATTATCTAGCTCATAAGGAAACTCTGTTACTGAAACTAGACAATGGATAAATATATACTTATTTACTTTTTTTTTGTAAATACTTAATATACATACCTACATAACACCCATACCAAGACAAAATATACATGTTCATGCACACAAATATTTGTTTTGTTCGGGACCCGAGACCTCCAGCGCAGAAGGCAGGTATTTATCATCCTTTATTTGTCAACAATAGAACAGGACGTGAAAGCTTTAAAGGATAAGCGTCGCGGCGCATGGGCCACTGAAAAACGCCCCTACTGACCTATCCTGTAGTTTTCATACATTTTATATGAACGTGGCTGAATTTTAAACTTTATTTTTTTGCTTTGCACGAATGAGTTGTCATTTGAGCAAGGCACAATTTTACAGACTGTATAGTCCCACAATCCTGTCTTTTCCGGTGACATCCGTGACAGAGGAGCCACTTGCAATACGAAATTAGCTGTCAAAATAGACTGTCGTATAAAAACTGTTTTAGTTCCAAAGATTATCACCGGAACAGAAAACGTTGTCGCATTGTACCTGAGGGTGATATTCCACTTATCAAGATCTTTTTTCTTTGATCAAAGAAATTGGACGAGGACGAATTCATGAATGGTTTCATTGATAATTTCTTTGATCAAATGCATATTGGCAGGCCCATTTCACTCCCCGCGGCGGCTCGAAGACGCGGCGGCAACGCCGGCGTTGTAAATCCATAGAAATTAGGTCCGCAAAAGAGCTAGAATATATGCGATTGAAAGAGATGCAACGACAACGAGTGGCCGTTCGTAATTTACCTGCGCCGAATTCTACTTTATTGCGTTAAAGTTAGAGTTGCTATTTATTTAAATGCCTTAGCGGAGTGAGCTATCTGTTACATAGTAACTATTTAGTAATCTGTGATATTGGACAAAGATCTTCGATAAGTGGAATACCACCCTATTTTGTAATAATCTTCAGGACTAAGTTTACATTTTCTTGTCACAGTGAATTGGGTAGAACCAGCCAAAACCCTCCGCGAGCAAGGCATAGACGTCACCGAAACGTTGCTACTTCGTCGCAAGCTGTTCTTCTCGGATCGCAACGTTGATTCGCGAGACCCGGTGCAGCTAAACCTGCTCTATGTTCAAGCGAGAGACGCTATATTGGATGGAACTCATCCTGTCACTCAGGATAAAGGTAAGGCAGAAAACTTTTGTTGTGTCCAGCACTTGTTGTGTGAGTGTATTATATACTAGCGGATCCTCGCGGTTTCACCAGCGTGGTACCCGTTCCCGTGAGAATATCGGGATAAAATATAGCCTATGTCACTCGGAAAGAGTGTAGCTTTCTGATGGTGAAAGAATATTCTAAATCGGTCCAGTAGTTTCGGAGCCTATTCGATGCAAAAAACAATCAAATTTTTCCTCTTTATAATATTAGTGTAGATAATGAAAAAGGGTAGGCTTTGATGCAAAAAAGTGTAAAATGAACCAGTTGAATGAAGCAGGCGCGGATACAAAGGGGGAGGGCATTGAAAGATAAAGAGTAGACAAGGCACAGGTGTACAGACAACTAGGCCCCCACCTCATCATAGTGTTGCAATTAAGGGTAAATTCCCCCCCGCCATACATTCCTACATACAAATTTTCATTCAGCATTTTATAAGTAAGATTACTTTCCCCCCAACCAAATTTGCCCCCCTTCCCCCCTCTCAACCAAGTCCTGGGTGCCTACCATCAACTCTTATTGCGGTTTTGTTTAGGACCTAAACTGATCTGCTTCGCTTATTCGTACTTCGACAGCACCTCTCAACGACCAGGCGCGTGTATACACGCGCATGCAACTACCCCCAATTGTTTTTTTTTGTTAGTATAGCAATTTTTATTTGTTTTGTATGCGGTTTTCGATGTTCAAAAGAGAGAAAAACTCGTCGTACTATAAAAATACACTATAATATGTGATCCAGAAGAAAAAAATCATCATCATCATCATCATCATGTCAGCCGAACGACGCCCACTGCTGGGCATAGGCCTCCCCCAAGGATCTCCACAACGATCGGTCGTGCCGTGTAGTGCCGGCACATAAATAGAATAGCACTACCCCCTCTCTTCCCGTGGGTGTCGTAAGAGGCGACAAAGGGAAAACTGCCATCAAGAGATGGGCAGCAGCGTCTCCAGGTTACAACAGGCCATACTGCGATCGCCAACCCGCCTGCCACTAAATGGATACAAGAAAAAATTAATAAAAAACATTTAATTTCGATTTTTTTTAAACCGGAAGTAATTAGTTTTTGAAAATTTCAAAAAATAAAGTAATACATTTTTTCCGTATATTATATTCTTATCGGATAGGTTTTTTCATGTAGATTCTAAATATATATATACTTCTTATATGTTATTTTATCGATAACTATGTGAAAAAAATTTATATCGCATGGACCGCACTATTGTTCTTTGTCAAGGTCAAGGTCAAGTTCGAACGACCATTATAAAAACAAAACATATCGTAAAACTGTCGAAAAAGTTTTTGTTTATCGCCTTGTTATTCAGCTTATCATAAATGTAACCAAAGACGGCCAAAGTATAACCAGATGTTCGGGATAGCGATAGCCGCGCACTCAAGTGGTTTGTTTACATAAAAAATGGGCCATTAAAAAAAGACCCTGGAATCACAAAGGTTTAATATCAATGACAGCGATTCAGTGATCATTCAATGACATTTCACAGCCGCTAAGCTGTCAGATCTCTGATTTGACTTATAACTCGGCCAAGCTGACATGACACCTGCAGGTTATACCCGTCCCTCTCACTCTCTTGGCATGACAGAATCGAGTGAAAGAGACGGGTAGAAGAAATAAGGACACAAATCGTTCGGTCATTCACATTTAGAAATTCATTTGCGATCCAGTTTTCAGAAGGTGAAAGAAAGTAATTAATTTTAGGAACCTATTCTGCATCGCGCTATTTTTGAATCGCTGTCTTAAAGTTGATGGTAGGCACCCTGGGACCGTACTCTGAAACGCAAATCCGAAACTTCGGTTAGCCCCGCCCCTTTCACTCGATTCTGTCGCGACATAAGAGTGAGAAGGACGGGTATACCGAAGTTTCGGGTTTTGCGTTTCAGAGTAGGCCCTCTGGCTCCGCTCCTGAGATGATCACAATGCTATCAAAGCTGTGAAAGAGCTGCTGTCAGATATCTTTTGCATTTTAGTTGGTTCCTTATACGACCGAAAGAAGCACTTCTCTGGTTTTCATCCTACTTCCTACTAATAATAGGTCTACATATGAAATTGCCGTCTTTTTCTCACATGTTTATTGGTCTCTAATTTTTTAATTAATATTAATATATCAAAATTAATAGTCAGTTTCGAAAATAGAGTATATCGTCATGTTAAACATCTAAGAAAAGAATAATTAAACATGCGTCTAAAATTTTTATAAATGCTCCAATGTACCCCTTTTTGGTTGTCGTCAATTTGACAGATTTGAACAGTTTTTTTTTTATTCTAATACAGTTTATCAAAAGAGATTATAGGCAATAACTAGTTAGATTAATTTTGTCTGATCATATCTCGAAAGTTTCGTTGAATTCGGAGTTCACATGTCCAAGAAACCCCCAAATATCTTTGTATGCCGATTCCAACTTCCTACAATTTCCCCATAGAAAACGGCAATTTCATAGGTAAAGACCTATTATTATAAATGTGAAAGTTTAGATGTTTGGATGTTTGAATGTATGTTACTCAATCACGCCAAAACGGCTCAACGGATTTGGCTGAAATTTGGGACACAGATACTTTGTAGCCTGGAAAGGAACATAGGCTACTTTTGATCCCGGAAAAATATCACATTCCCGCGGGATAACGTCGTGTAGTCCACGCGGGCGAAGCCGCGAGCGGAAAGCTAGTACAAAATAATACGATAACGAGTTTTTCGTGCTTGAGTCTACTTTTCTGTAGAATTCTTCCAATTTTCCCACCCTGTAGTTTCACATTCTACTTTCTCAACCTTTATTTTTATCTTTATCTCTCTCTCTCTCTCACACACACACACACACACACACTCTATCTCTCTCTATTACACACACACACAAAGATGATTACTTATCTTTAACGAATAATACGTATAACAACGAAGCAGGTTTTCAAAAATAGTAGATTGTACAACAAGTGCATAAAACGTACCATTTTATCCGAGACGTATATATCCATAGGTGGATAGTCAATTCGAGGGTAAAATGGGTTTTATCTACGATACATTATACACTCTGGTTTTCACTTCGAGTGTGAGGAAAATAAATAACAATATTGCAAAAAAGAAAAACTAAAGACTTCGCCATATTGGCGGGAAGGCTTTCTTTTTTTTATACGTAGCAGTGGCAGCACAGTGACTTTAGCATAGACCGTAGTCCATAATGCTCTTGAAATACTTATTTCTTACAAAGCTCATTAATTTTGCCTAGTTTTATTAATTTAGTTAGTAATTTAACATGGATTGTGTACAAAATTAAAGAAACAGAATGAAATTACAAGTTTATTTAACGAAGTTTAATTGCGTGTGTGACTGTTTACCTGACGACCTTTGTCTTAGAGTCTGAGACTTAGACGAAGATTTTACTTTATGCACTAGAGCATAAAAAGCGATTTTATGCAGCCTATACCCAACATAAACACGAACTTTACGAGCGTGAGAAGTGAAAATATTTTTTCTTTTGTCTACAGCTTGTGAGTTCGCCGGTATTCAGTGCCAGATACAATTTGGTGACCACAAAGAAGATAAACATACTCCTGGTTTCCTAGAGTGAGTATTATGTTTTTATTTATATTATACTAAGGCTTATATAAACATTCAATGCATTCATTTTGTTACCTATCAATTAAAATTATGTAGTAAGCCGAATGGAAGATTATTTTAAAGTATGAGTATTTTAACCAGTAGTTAATGACTGCTGGCATATAAAAGAGGCCCTAAACTGTATAAAACCAAAATAATAGTCTTGTGAAGTACGCATACTAAGTTCTAATAGGTAACGATACTCGGCCCTGTACTAAACTAAAAGTAACGTTTCCGAACGCGAGCTCTTAATCGGACAGTCGGACTATTACTACACCGTCTCCCGCTACATTCAAGTGCATGAAGCTCGACTTAATACTCTGAGGTAACTGGAGTTCTCACCCTGAATAAAAAAGTGTACCCAGCAAATTTGACATTTATGTATGTAGTGGCTGTCAGTTGTCTCATATGACCATACGTATTTTTTTAAAGTGTAGGTGAGACGGAAGACAGCCACTGTGTAATTTTTGGTGACAAAAAAGTGTTAGTACTGCACTCTCCAGTTACCTTAGAGTATTAAGTCGAGCTTCATGTTCAAGTGCTTATATTCCACAAATTAGAGATTATATTCTTGTCCGAATGATGAATGTCCGTATCTGTCCAATTTTCATTTAAGGCGCTGAAGACTCAATTCAATCCAATTAGCGCTGCCAAATTCTTCTTAACAATATCAAACTAAAATAGAAATAAAGCTCTACTAAATAACATCAAATATTTATTGAATACCTAGTTTAAGAAGATACTTGGAAAAAAAATGGTTCCGTAAAAATACCTACTTTTGGCAAAAACATATTTTAAAACCATTTAGTTGAATGTATATTATAGCCTTTATAAGATAGCACATTTACCACTAACAATACAAAGTGTACTACTGGAGGTTCACAAGACACCAAAATAATCTCTATTAGAAAAATCTGTCCATGTTAGTTAAAGGTAAAGTCAGTTCTACTTTTAAAGACTGCAGTTTCATACGAATTTGACTTCTTTCACAGCTTGAAAGAATTCCTCCCGGCGTCGGAAGTGAAGGTGAAAGGCATCGAGAAGAAAGTGTTCAAAGAACATCGCAAACACGCCGGCCTCAGCGAACTTGATGCCAAAGTTCTGTACACCAAGAGTGCTAGAGATCTGAAGACTTATGGTGTGGCATTCTTCTTAGTCAAGGTAAGTGACTTCTGTGGCCATACTTTCAATGTGATAAACCACAACTAGAGTAAATAAAGGACAACGGGTAATTTTGTCTCCAATATTTTCCATCATTCTCCAATTTTGACTCCATAAAACATTTTTTTACTGTCGCATCATGAACTATGTCGCATTTTGGTGCCCTCATTGAGTAGTTTAATCACTTTAAGAAAGATATGAGCATTGAAAATGCAACATAAATGTATTAAAAAAATAATGCATTTTTATAAAAATTTCAATTATTATTTACTAGATTTCCGCCCGCAGCTTTGCCCGCGTGGACTTCACGACGTTATCCCGCGGGAATGTGATATTTTTCCGGGATAAAAAGTAGCCTATGTTTCTCGCCAGGCTACAAAGTATCTGTGCGTGATTGAGTCACAAACATCCAAACATCTAAGCTTTCACATTTATAATATTAAGTAGGATAGTAGGATTGTTTTTTCCAAGTGAATAAGAGCCTTACTTTTTTAATAATTAAAGTAATTTATGAGGGCAACAAAACCCGATATAACTCATAATTCTACAACTATTTTCGTGTTAGGGTACGCTGTTACCCATTGTCCTTTCAATTTTGTTTCATTCACAGCAATTTATGGTAAGTATGAAAAATTTAAACAGCGGTACAAAGTTCTAGTTATAATAAAATCAGTCGTCCTTCAACAGGAAAAGATGAAAGGCAAGAACAAGCTGGTCCCCCGCCTACTCGGCGTGACCAAAGACTCGGTTCTCCGCTTGGACGAGCGTACTAAAGAGATCCTACAGACCTGGCCGCTTACAACTGTTCGGCGGTGGTGTGCTAGCCCTAATACCTTCACGCTGGACTTTGGAGATTATAGGTGAGAATCATTTTATATATACATGGAAATTTTTTTATCATCCCGGATAATTTGAGGGATTATTCTACTCGTGAAAACAAACAACTTTTATTATGGGGCCAAGACTGAAATCCCGAAAAAAAAATGCAGCCGTTCCATACATTTTGATTAAATATTTTTGCACTTTTATATGGAACAGCTGACTTTTTTGTGATTCAGCTTGGTCCCATAATAAAAGTTGTTTGTTTTCATGAGTAGAATTATCCCTGAAATTATCCGGAGTGATAAAAGAATTACCGTACATACCGGCTCATCGTAGCCAGGGGCCAGCATCAGGCATAGGGCGTATTTAGACAGAAATAAAAGATGAAAGGCTAGAACAAACATCTTCACACTGGACTTCGAAGATTATAAATGAGAGTCATGTTCTATATATAACGGCTCTTGGTAGCCAGGGGCTAGTACCAGGCATAGGGCGTGTTTAGGCAGAAATAAACGATGATCTAACAAGTTGGTCCCCCGCCTGCTCGGCGTGACCAAGGACTCGGTTCTCCGCTTGGACGAGCGGACTAAGGAAATCCTACAGACTTGGCCGCTGACAACTGTTCGGCGGTGGTGTGCTAGCCCTAACACCTTTACTCTGGACTTTGGAGATTATAGGTGAGAATCATGTTATGTAAACAGGGTTATTTTAAAACCACTGGCCAATTTTCTAAGTTCGACTCAGAATCGGTAAGTGAACAACTTTCTCCTGGAAACATGGGTCAAAATATGACATATTTTTTTCATACAAATCATACTGATCACGTGATCGATTTGGTATGGGAAGTCCAAAAATTATATGGGCCTGATATTGTTATAGTAACTATACTTGTTGCCTGAAATAAATGTATTATTATTATTATCTTCTTTATTACATTTAAAATACATCTACAAAATTATATTTCAATACATTAAATTTTTACAATGTATAACACTAAAAAGTATAACATTTAAAAATACTAAAATGCAGTTCCCCAACGGTAGCAAGATCAGGGTCCCGGCTACCGATGGTTAAGGTTCTAGAGACAGGAACCTTCTCACTATACGGGCCATTATTATTATTATTATTTTGCAGACAAAAATAACCGTTATGTCCTCTTCCACAGCGACCAATACTACTCCGTCCAAACGACAGAAGCGGAACAAATCCTCCAAGTGATCGCAGGCTACATCGATATAATAGTGCGGAAGCGTCGCGCCAGAGACCACCTCGGTATCGACGGTGACGAGGGGTCCGCTATGCTGGAGGATTCGGTGTCACCTTCTAGGTAAGATAGCTAGGACTTAAAGTATCTCATTAGGATGCTATGCCAGCGACGCCAGTTTTCTTCGCGTCCATAAAGTATGATTGTTGGGGCTGGCTGTAAGAAGTTCGAGATCATCTAGATCTAGAAAATGACGTGGATGAAAGGTCCGCCATGTTAGAGGATTCACCTTCTAGGTTAGATATACTATGATACATAAGATATAACACTGCTAGGAGCAGATCCTCCAAGTGATCGCAGGCTACATCGATATAATAGTGCGGAAGCGTCGCGCCCGAGACCACATCGGCATCGACGGTGACGAGGGGTCCGCTATGCTGGAGGATTCGGTGTCACCTTCTAGGTAAGATAGCCAGAATTTAAAGATGTATCTCATTAGGATGCTATGCCAGCGACGCCAGCAGCGTTGACGTGGCTTTTCTTCGCGACGGTGAGACGACAAGCCGTCGCCATGTGAGGTAGGATTAGGAATGTTCTGCGCGTCCAAAATAACAACAGTTGCTATCGCCCGAATACTCCAAACGTTTAAGTTTGTGAGCTATTTTAAAACATCATTGCGACTGTTTCATGCTTTTGTCATTTTAATCGACAAGATGATGTTTAAGAGGTCTCAATTTAGAGTAGCGTTCTAGTAAGTTACGTGATCAAGATAGGTATATCGCTCACTAAAGATGATTGTTTCAACTGGCTGTCAGAGGTTCGAGATCATCTCGAAATTGACATAGATGAAAGGTCCGCGCTGGAGAATTTAGTATCATATTCTAGGTCAGATACACTATGATACCCTATGATATAACACTGCTAGGAACAGATCCTCCAAGTGATCGCCGGATACATCGATATAATAGTGCGGAAGCGTCGCGCCCGTGATCATCTCGGTATCGACGGTGACGAGGGGTCCGCTATGCTGGAGGATTCCGTGTCACCTAGGTAAGATAGCTAGGGAAATTATGGTTGTATATCATTAGGATGCTATGCCAGCGACGCCAGTTTTCTTCGCGTCCGGCGTCCGTGAAATATGATTGTTGGGACTGTCTATGAGAGGGTTCGAGATCACCTCGAAATTGGCGTGGATGTAAGGTCCGTCATGTTTAAGGATTCAGTATCACCTCTTAGGTTAGATACACCATAAAACACTACGATATATCACTGCTAGGAACAGATCTTCCAAGCTGTAGTTTCTATTTCTTTCTTCCACAGGGCCAACATAATCCAACACGACACGTTCAAATCCGGCAAAGTGAACACGGAATCCGTCGCCAAGCCTGCCGTACACCGCCCCGGCGCTGAAGGTAACACATTATATGTATATATGTTGAACCCGTTCTTAGTTACAACGCGTCTTCTCTAGTTTAAAATAGTTTTCACTAAATATGTTGAGGGTAAAATCAACGTCTTTAGAAATGATAAGAACGTTAGGATGATAAATTCGATAACTCAGTTTGTTATGTTAAAATGTTGTGTTTATTAGCACACGCGAAACGTATGACTTTCGAACGTGAACTGATTTGCTTACGCTAATACAATTTACGTAATAATTAAAATATAAAATATTGTCATGTAATCAAAATAATGTTTGGACTAAAAAAATTACGTTTAGTGAAAACTAGTTCTAAGCAGTGAAAACGAATTTTGTCGGAACGATGCAGTTAAAGCCGTTTCAACCGAATATTGTAATTAAAATAGTAAATGTTGCGTTTTTATGTAAATATGGTGCTTGTTAGGTTTACATAAATGTACCGAGCGAGCGTGCGTGTAGGTATAATAGACTCCACCCTCATTCTAGTAGAATATGAAATGGGAAGCTGTTTGTATAAATTCGATTCTGACGCTTCGTCCGCACGATCGCTTCGCTTGCTCGGCTCGCGCGGTTGGTTCATGTAAACCTAACATACTCGTCGCTTTAGCAATTTGGTTCGACTGTATCATTTAATCCCGAAAAACATAAGTTATTATCACAATACTGTATATAATAATTATCAGGTATGTTTTGCAACTGTATAAATTTAGCTCTATGTATAATCGGCAAAAACGTTTTAAATTTTTTTGTTTTTATTATTTTTTTACTACGCTCGATTGCATTTTTCACTGTATGATACAATAAGTTGTATAGCATTTATTTGGCCCCTTTTATATTATAGTACCAACTTACAGATTTTTTTACACCAAAGGTTAAGAACGAACTATATCCGATCTCCGATATATTGAATTCTAGTATTATGTTCTTCTCACGCTTCGCTTGACTCCGTTGGCCACATGACGGGGGCCCCACAGACCACCTTCTCGGAAAAAAATATTATTTTTAAATTATGATAACTTTCTACAGATACCTAGTAGTACAGATATTTAGTCAAAAAGAGGTTTTAATATCGACATAGTTAAGTATATCTAGTCTCTGATATATATTATATTTTCGCCAAAGAGTGTTTTAATGGAGCAAAAAAGAAATCTAGTGTATCTATCCCAACACACGTCTGCTTGTGCGTTGGCCCAACAGACCAACTCTTCACGAGCCATTCCATTCGGTCCTTTTAAATTTTATAATATTTGTATGAATTTAGTTTTCTTCAAAGCGACAACTAAACAGGTTTTTTTGAAGTGAAAACTTCTTTAGCGGCGTTGTGCACTTTTTGTGATTGGTAAAAAATGTTAAGTCAGTCAGAGTCAGAATCACGTGACCGTCAAATCAAAAATTCGTGAGACGGACACGTGACCTGATCGAAAAACTGTTACAATGACCAATTTCCAAAGTTGTGATAGCTCAGATTAGAAAACGGACGGCATTGAAGCCAGAAGACCTCGGTTCAAATGTAGTCTATATTTTTTCTTTTTTTTTTGCCAAATTCCTTTTATTTTTGTTAAAATGTCTAGGGAGTCCTTTATCAACGCATCTAATTCATCTCTAAGTATATTTTCTAAAAATCAACAAGTAAAAAAATTTTAGAACATCAAAAATGCACAACGTGATTCAAGTTTTCACTTCTGCTGGCACTCCCTGAGTGCAACTCGCTGTTTTTTTATTCTACAACTGTATTATAAGACTAGCATATTATTTGACCCCCACACTGCTTCGCTTGACACGTTACGTTTGCCGTAGGCGCGAAGCCGTTCGCCGTGGGCCACATGACGGGGGCTCAACAGACCACCGTCTCGGGCCAAGTCATCACCGGCCACACGCCGCCAGCAGTACGTAGCGCTTGTTCGAGTTTATGTTGCTAATACACGCTTTATAATGTTGGTTGTACTAATAATAGGGGTTAAAGAATGAAATTGCCGTTTTTTTTCTTTTGTACATATAACTTAACAACTTGTATGATATTGCAAATACATAATTTCTGACCGTATCGAGTAGCGTTTTATAATTTAATAACCACGGTATTTGGTTATTTACATAGAAAAAACTTATCTCGAAAGTTACGACTATTTTTGTTTCCAGAATTTCGCACTTTATTAGTTGTAACTTAGTGAAAATATTTTTTTTGCTCTTAACGCTTATGTCATTAAGTAGTTAAAATGTCCTTAAATACGTGTGTAAAATTTTGTAAAGTTACATAATATTAGTCGTTGAATAAATTACAAAAACGTTAGTATGGGAAAAAAATTGTACAGAAATCTCCATACAAAACGGCAATTTGATACTTAACTTGACCCCTAATATTAACGTGTGGAAGTTGTAAAATGATTAAAATAATTAGAGATTATAGTGTGTATTCTCCTTTTTACTAATTCTAGCTTTACTGTCGCATACAGAGACGTTTAAAAAAGAAAGAAAGAAATCTCATTTATTTGGGACATCACAGAGATACATAAAAATAAAACAAAACAAAGCATAGTATGTCTCAAAACGGTCCCGACTCAGCATAATGGTTGGCTTGTGACAAGCGCTGATCCTCCGACGGAACCGTCTTGGTGAAGCAGGGAAGGGTTGTCAATAAAAAAAACATAAATATTAACTTATTTAAAAAAAACACTAAGTAAATAAAATACAAAATACTTCGCCTAGCCCTTGCCGCGAACCAGTATTAAAAAGAAAAATATATTTTCGGTCCATGTGTCCGCGGCCGTCACAAGAAAAAAAAGCAACAATTGAACGCCCTTTCTTTTAAAGAATAGTTAAGTCTTTTAATGTCACTTTTGTATGTATAACTACTCAGAAATAAATAAATATTGAACACCATCACAACATTGTTACAATACCAAACTTTAGTATCTTGAGCACTACTGTTATGGAAATTAGAAATAATGACTGGATTTCATTAATTCAATTTCATGCCAATGCAATTTCGTTCAAGAGTAAGGGGGCTGCTCCTACTCACATCACATCACATCATCATCACATCAGCCTGTTGTAGTCCACTGCTCGACGTAATCCTACGTGCTCGTACTACGTCAGTAAAAAATAGAAATACTTGAATAAACAATCGTTCCACAATCTATTATGTGTGTTCATCAAATTTTAATGTTGTTTCAAGTGTGTTCTGTTCTCGTTATTACTCCAACAGCTGTAAATTACGCTTGAGTTCGTTGGAATATTTATTAAAATAAAAGTAGCAGTGGTAAGAAATATTCCTATAACGATGTGTTTGTTTCATGCTTACCGCTTGGATACTAACAGTCGTCGAGATGGGCTGTGTAGGTACATAGTTAAATAAGTTGTATAACAATCTCTTTATATATATGTTTGCTTTTTATTATAAACGCAATAATTACCTAGAAGTAGTGTAACAAAAATAAGAACATACTAACTTTACTTAGTTTCTTAAAGGTAAGTGCTATTGTTGTTTTTCATAGTTGATAGCATCAATAGAAATATTTTCTTTATTCCATAACAATTAAACCATGATTTCAGAAAAACTAAAATATAATTTGTTTGTTAATTTGTAATCTTAGTTAGTTAGCAAGCAAAAAAACGAAGTTTTGTTTAATTGTTTCTTAAAATTGGGGCTTGATAGTGTCTAAAATTAATTTTATAATCCTTATAAAAGTCTTATAATAAAATTACGTATATGCCTTGGATATATATATACTCTTAATTTTGATTTAGTATATGTTAAGTCCTACAAACATATCTGACGCTTTGTAAGTCTCCAATAGCAATACAAAATTACCGAAATGGCTGCCAACTGTAAAAAATAGCTTTTTGTTACAAATTGACCACTGGGTTAAATAAGTTTGTGGTGCTGTATTGAAATTACACTATTTGTCCACCATAAGAACTCATAGATCCTAATTTGCCATCGCTCGTGCGATGATTCGTTCGTCCTATGAAACTGTTCGTGCGATCATGCGCTTAAACCTACCTATCTATTGAATGTCCTAATTGACGGTCGCGCGATCATGCGATAAGGCTAAATTGTCTAGTATTCAGTTCCATCGCACAATGAAATCGCAACGCATCATCGCACGAGCGATGGCCAATTAAGACAGGGTCATAACAATATTTACTCGTTAAAAAGTTATTTAAATTGATCTTTCATACCAACAGGCAGCGCAAGTGCAGCAGACTAAAGTTACGTCTCTACTATCGGAACCGCAGAGGGCTCTGCTCTCCGCCATCACTACAGGGCGAGAGGTCATACGACATACCGAGGAAGGATTGGAAAGGGTCAGTATTATTGTTATTTTCAGTATTGTTATTGTTATTTCCGACAGTCATTTATGTAACTGAAAGTCTCTATCAGATTATTCTTATGTTGTTTTTTTTGCGTTTTTACGAATCTTAGAATAATACTTCCAATATACTTTGTACATAGACAAACGCGGGTTTGTTTAGTAACGCAATGTCAATCTACGTACGTTCTGGATCGAGCATAAATATGTAAACTCGGAAATGTTTAAAGCAGATAAAATATTGTGAGAATAGAATAGAATATCGTTTATTGCCAATACTGTGTACATAGATTTAAGGGATTTTCAGAGGACACGCGTCAATAGTCGATAAAAGCCGCTCATGCTAGGCTGGCTGAAGCTATTTCATATCAAACCTCACATATTATATATCTTTCACTTTTTTTCCCACCCCTAGACTGTGATGCCCGAACTAGGAGTGGACTCTGCCTCAGTGAAGTGGAAGCAAGTGACCCTGGACACCAACAAGCAGGCGGTGACCAGCCACATCGCGGCCATGAACGCCGCCACCGCGCAAGTCGTCACGCTCACTTCAGGTGGGTTACTTATGCCCGAATACTCGTACGCTACTTATCTTTGGGAGCGTCTCACACATCGCCCTGTCACTTTAAATGTCAAACATATGAAAGAGATGCCATGTTCTTTGAGACTCTCCCAAAGATGATTTGCGTACGAGAATTCGGGCGTTAGTCTGTTTTTTATTTTATAAATGAGTACTGAAGTATGTCTCTCGCGCATTTCCGATATTGACAGAGTGAGATGGGTCATTGTTCGGGGTAGGGCATGGCCCGCTATTATTTCTCGGCTGCTTGCGCTCCTACAGTGCAACGAGTGAGATAGAAGATGGCTTTGGGGTAGGGCCGACGCCTTTGTTCTTATTGTTTTGTTGATTACGTGGACCAATAGCAACGCAGTCAAAATTTTCTATATCTATATACTTGACTGTGACAGCTCATTCGTGCAAAGCAAAAAGTTTTTTTCACTTCTCATGCTCGTAAAATTCGTGTATATGATGGGTATAGCTGCATAAAATCGCTTTTTATGTTCTTGTGCATAAAGTAAAATCTTCGTCAAGTCTCAGAGTCTAAGACAAAGGTCGTCAGGTAAACAGTCACACACGCTATTAAACTTCGTTAAATAAACTTGTTATTTCATTTACTTGATGACTTAGACTAAGATTTTATGCACTAGAGCATAAAAAGCGATTTTATGCAGCCTATACCCAACATAAAGACGAACTTTACGAACATGAGAAGTGAAAAACCCATTTTACCCTCGACTTGACTATCAACCACGTCTCGGGTAAAATGGTACGTTTTATGCACTTGTTGTACAATCTACTATTAAACTATTGGAATGTAACTCAAAAAAACACCATAAGTAATTTTTAATGCAACTTATGCCAGAAAATTAGAACGTATTCCTTGTATACTTTGAATATTCGTCTGTGACTGTCTCTCTTGGACGAAACGCTACGTTTAAATGAACTTGCTTGACAGGTTTTTATAGAAATTATTTTCCATTTTTGTAATAATTTTCTATGAATGTAAACGGTCATAAAAATGATGAACTACTTCCCTGAGTCTGTGTTTCCCGATAAGTACAATCTGGGGGCCTTCAAGTGCGAGTGAATACGTATCTTCTAGGCAAGCGCGATTCATCCTAGATCGCATTAACGCTTACCATTAGGCGAGATAGCGGGCAAGCGCTTGCCTATCAACAATAAAAAAAACTAAGTCATTTCCTTTTTATTGTGAAAACATTGTAAAAATGGAAAACTTATTCTTCCACCAGGTCCCACCGAAGAAGTGGACCACACCGCCGTTGGCGCAGCCATAACCACCATCACCACAAACCTTCCCGAAATGACAAAGGGCGTGAAAATGATAGCAGCTCTGATGGATGACGGTGACACCCTACTGGATGCTACAAGGAAACTGTGCAGCGCTTTCTCTGATCTGCTGAGAGCCGCCGAGCCTGAGGCCAGAGAGGTATGTGGTTGATTGTTGTGTCTGGGTGTTAATTATGCATTCGCGCCTTCTCTAATCTCCTGAAAGCAGCAAGCCTGACGCGACAGAGGTATGTCTGTCTCTCTCTCTTCTTATTTCCTTATTTCTTTCAGTATCTCTATCTCTTTCTCCCTCCTTTTCTCTATCTCTCTCTCCCTCTTTCTCTCTGCTGCTTTCACCACAAACCTTCCCAAATTGACTGAAGGAGTGAAGTTGATAGTGGCTCTGATGTTAGACGGGGACACCCTTTTTCATGTAGCGAGGGAAAACCCTACTAGATGCCACGAGGAAACTGTGAGTGAATATGAAAAGTGGCCCCTGAACATTTTAAATGCACACCAAATACCTAATTGTGTAGAATTGTAGATGCTGTATTAGTATTTTTATAGGATACTTTTGTGATCACGTAAAATAGGACCCGCGATAAATACGGATACTTTATCGTATACTTGTATAATATTATGAAAGTACAACAACTTATTGATGACATGACAGTACTGGGGATGGATTAATAACTGTAAATATGGTTTTATTCTTATTGTGTTCCTAAACCTCTGTTAGAAAATGTTTACTAACCTTACCTAAAACTTAAAACATTAATTAAAATTGTGATTAAATGTTTGTAAACTTTTTCTAACAGCAGTACTGGAGCACAATTTTTGCCTACATTTATTAATGATTTTAAAAAGAATGTGTAAGTATCACTAATTCAAAAACGATCTTCCACAGCCCCGCCAGAACCTTCTCAACGCCGCGTCCCGCGTAGGCGAAGCATCAACCTCCGTACTCCACACGATCGGGGAAGAAACGGAAGAAGACAAAGAGACACAGGTAACCCGTCCCGGGAAAAAGTCTCTCCTATACAGGCGACTCAACTATTGCTACGATAGCTTCTACCGTGCCTTCTTCCACCGAAACGACGCTGACTACGACGGCTACGAAGCGCCAGACGACCACGTCTACGAAGACATAGATACTACGAGCAATTGGCGCGCGTTAGACGCTATACAAGAGGAATCGGATAGCGATTACTATAGAAGTCTTGATTACTGCAATATGGTGTTCAATAATAAAGCCAATGCTGACAAAGTACCAAAAATACTGAATAATGGTCAGGGAAGAGTTAGTGGGGATATGGAGACTCTACTGTCTAATTGCGAGAGTTATTTGAAAGAAGATACGAATGAAAGCGATAAGAATGTTTCTACTTCTGATGATACACCAAAATTGTACCCTAAAACTATAAGCGATAAGATATACAATTTCAAAAAGGACTTCTCCAATCATGATTACGCGAATATAAATTTCGAAAAGAAACTTTTTGATGACAAACACGATTACGAAAACGTAAATTTTGATAGGAGAACTAAAAATGATTTGTTGCGCGAAAAATTCTTTTCATCTGTCACAAATAACGATAAGAACGTTATTAACGATCGTTACAATCGTTCTAACGATGCAAAAAAGATCGAATGCCACAGTATCCGTAACGATGTGACTAAAACCGGCCCTGACGTTAAAGTATCAGGTTCATTGAACTTAAAATTGTTGAATCTCGATAAATACAATAGGGTTTTGACTACAACTGAAACGTTTATGGAGAAGGCTGAAGCTAGTTTTACTAAACACCAGCTTAGTAAAGATAATAAGGATTTAGAAACCTTTGTGAAACGTAGCGAGAAGTATTATACTGAAGAGGCTAGAGATAGAAAGACTACTGTCGAATTGATTAATGCTAAAGACGCACCTCAAGGGAAAACAGAGGTTAGGATTTTCTATAACCCTACTTTTAGAGCTACAGGAGAGAAGTATTTAAGAGGGTTCTGCCAATTCTGTAGGCGTAGGTGTCCTAGAACCGAAATGAAGTGTTGTCCTAAATGTGTTTGCTTGGAGTTGGAGTTGAAAATGATTTGGAATGAGAATTGGTTGAATATATTGTTGATTTTGGGTTTGTTCTTTGTTTTGTTAGCTTTGTTGGCGCAGTGTGTTATGCCTAAGGATGTGTGTGACGGGAATGATACAGATGAGAAATGTTTTGAGATGATTTGAGAGGGTACAACCAGGGACAAATTCGGTGAACCATCTGTTACTTCTTTTCGTATGGCTGGCGTCTCACCGTTCACTTGCAGTGCTATCCGTGATTGCTTATGCATTGTAGGTACTATTCTAGTTTAAAACGAAACCAAATAATAAAAGAGCCTGCGCGTGAATGGCGAGGCACCAGCCGCACGAAAAGAAGTAAGAAGTGGTTCACCGAATTTGTCCTTGACTGTACATGGTTGAAGTTATACACCGTTAGTTTCAAATTAGCATAATCCTTTCAAAGAGTGAAAGTATTCCTCGATACGAACAACTTCTACTATGGGGCCAGTCATGAAATCGTGAAAGAAGCAAATATTTATTTATTAAACACTAGCTTTCCGCTCGATATTTTTCCGGGATAAAAAGTAGCTTATGTTCCTTTCCAGACTACAAAGTATCTGTGTCCCAAATTTCAGCGAAATCCGTCCAGCCGTTTTGGCGTGATTGAGTAACAAACATCCAAACATCTAAACTTTCACATTTATAATATTATAAGTAGGATAGGATAATTGAACGGATATAAACCCAATTACATAATTATCTTTAACCAGAAATACTGTAGGTACACAATTTGCATTTATAAAACAAAAAAAAAATACAATTTGGTAGTTAAATTCGATTAGTAATCATATTTGTACATTTTGGTCATGTCGATATTGTACTTTTCTATGGAACAGTTGTCTTTTTTCGCGATTACGGGGCTGGCCTTGTAGTAAAAGTTGTTTGTATTGGTCATTACCTTTCACCCCCGAAAAGGTTTGTATTAGTTAAAAATTAAGGGTGTTTAAGGTGGTTTAAGTGTGTACTAGTTATTGAAACCTTCAAATAGAACACAGTCTTGTTTACTTTTACTATTATACTACTATTTTTGCAGGCTTAAAAGTTCAGTGAATATTAACTTATATATTCTATAGGGCGAGACTTAAACTTATCTGGTGTCAGTTTAGTCACTGACCTTGGTTAAGATTGATGTCAGATCGATCGTGTGACGTATTGATAGATGCCAGATTGAAACGGATCACGTATTATCCGGAAAATCAGATTTTTGTCATCAATCCAAAGTCACAGATTCTACTGACGCCAGATTGATCGTCTATTAGGTCACCATAGATTATTGAAACTTATAGGTTACCTATCTGGTGCTATGGTAGCGGTATATTTTTAAATATTTATAACAGAAAATCGCCATGATTATACATGTCTGTTTTGTCCTTTATTTTTGACTCTTCTGTCTTTTTAGTCACTTTTTGAGCATTTTGAATATGATGATGCGAAACCGCTACATTAGTTTCGCTACTCAAAACTTCATAGATGTCGTATAATACACTTCTTCACTACATAGTATAAAACAAAGTCGCTTTCTCTGTCCCTATGTCCCTTTGTATGCTTAAATCTTTGAAACTACGCAACGGATTTTGATGCGTTTTTTTTTTTAATAGATAGAGTGATTCAAGAGGAAGGTTTATATGTACTTTTTATCCCGATATTCCCACGGGAACGGGAACCACGCGGGTGAAACCGCGGGCGGCCGCTAGTATATAATAAACTATAGTCCATTCCAATCAGATTGTCGCTGCGCGTAAACCGCCTCTGTGGTCTAGTGATTCCCAGTGGCGGTACATATTGTATTCGGTTTGGTTGGTGGTAGGACTTGTTACAAGTCCGCCTGGCCAGCTACCATCATCTTATTTAAGTCTGACGTCATAACAATGCTCTTAGAGATAAGATAGCCAGTTACTCAGTGTTGAGGATTCCGGGAGTATTGCGATTCTATCTTCAGCCATATCTTCACCTAACATCAGGAGAGATGAAGGGTAAGTGCTACCCCGTTTAACGATTAAAAAAGACTACTCTATAAGACCTAGTCTTAGTTAGCTGACAACCATCTTGTATAATTGTACGCGCAGCGACAAACGGTTTGTGACGGACTATACTTCAGCTTAACTATTATAATTTTGCATTAGAGGTGTATACTGAAGTCACTGAATTTTTAACAATTATCAAAGAAATACTTAATGAATAATAATAATCTATTAACAAAGTGTATAAAAATATTTTGTTTCTACACACTTGCTCGTTTGTCTGCAAAGACACAACTGTAAAAAAGACTGCGAAATGACAAAATATAATATTTATTATTTAATATATAATTATTTATTTATTATTTATTTATACACGTATATTTTTATACATTTAAAAATATCGGTAGACAAGTGTCAAAATCTTCTTAATACAACGTTATTTAATGCGAATGAATTAGACACTTTATTATGGTTAAAGGTAAGGAAAATCTAAAAAAACGGATTCGTTATTTTATTTTGTCAAATCTTTAAACCGATTTAAATCTATAAACGCCTGTCTACCGATTGTTGTTTTTATGTTGTTGTTATTTATTTACACATGTTAACAACGCGTTTAAAGGCTTACTAATCTAGTCGTACAAATTATATTTAAATCTAGTACTTAAGGCAGCTAATATTAAGGACTTATGTCAACAATGGCAACCCATTAGAAATTGAGCTCTATTTATAAGAACCTACGAGACATTCTATTTTTTTTTTTGTTTCAAGAAAATTCTATTTTGTCTCTACTGATCTTGGGGGCATCGGAATAAAGAGTTTCTCCCAGTGGTTCGAGAAAATATACAAAATCATTACTATTTATCATGATGATTAGATGAGCCTATATTTAAATAGCTCGTCAAATAATTGACATCTAAAATAAATCAGTATTATTTGGAAATTAAAATTAACTAGGTACTCATTCTCAGGTTTTGGTTTGAGCTTTAACAAATGTATATATTTTTTGACAACTAACTTATATTATTACAATGACATTATTTTCGTTTCTAACTTTGACATAAGATTATCATTATCAGTACAAAATGTCTGCCATTTTTTATATGTGGCTTAGGGTATGTTGTACAAATGTTTACTTTTTTATTTATTTACACAATAACAGCGACTTTACTGTTCATTTATAATATAACTAACGAAAGAAGTGTTCAAAAAGTTAATTCGTTATTTTATATTATTTCTTTACATTTTTTTATTTTAGCCATATAAAGGAAAATAATATTTTTGTTATCAAAAATCGTGCGCTTACATATTTTTCATGGGTTTTATCTAATATTAACATTAGTAATCTTCCTATCTAAACAAGACTTAACATTGCATATAGTCCATTCGCTTAGATAGTGTCGCTCTGCCACAATGCCGTGCGGGTGTACCGACACTATCTAACCGAACGGACTATATTTGAGACTGATTGCAATGTGAGTATGTCAACAATATGAAGAACTGAGACATAAAGTCGATTCTGAAGGGCCCCATATACGGTACGATTGATCTGTACGATCCGTTGCATCAGACCGATCGAAACGACGAATCGACAGTGTATGTCTAGATCGTTTGCGATCGATCGCTTACGACCATCGTAAACGATATCGCAAACGATATCGTAAACGATGCGTCGTATATGTATATTGATTGATCGTAACGACTAATCGTTCCGTGTATGTGCGGCAAATTTGATGCGATATCGTAACGATCCATCGCACCGTATATGGTGGCCTTAAACCGATTGTCGCTGCGCGTAAACTAATATGAAGTTGGTCAGCATATCAAGAGACTGATTAGTGATATGAAATTCGATTGTAGATATCACTTTGAACTCTCCCAAGTCAAACTGATCGAAGAAGAAATTAATGGATCGTAATAATTTTGACTATTAACTTGAACTCGCGTTACAAATACCATTCGAGCTCGAATTTAAAGAGTTCAGAGTGAAATCCATCATTGAACTTTTACATCATTAAATCAGTCGCTCTAGTCTTCGGTAAGCTGACGAACTTCATGTTGTTAACGCGCAACGACAAGTGGTTTGAAATGGACTCTAGAGTACGTGCCACATAACTTAGCACGTGTCTGTTCTGGAACTAAATTATGACATGGGAATAAGGCTTATTTTTGACGATCAGCGCCCTCTGACACACGCCACGTTATGTGGCGCGGACTCTACAGTGCGACAACGTTTTTTGTTCTGCAGGCCAGAAACAACTGGAACTAAGTCATTTTGCTGTAAAGTTGTCCAACCATAGCACTGTTGCTGGCTGAAGGTCTAACTGCCGCACTCAGAGACGTCAATTAACTTTAATTGACAATTAAATGTATAACTGTCTCTTTTTTATGTCCAGTATTGAATAAAGTAGGAATGACAATTTAATGCCAATTAAAGTTGACGTCTCTGAGTGCGGCGGTAAGTAATCTTAGCCGGTTTAGGCTGGATTTCACCAAACTTTTATTCCAAGAATAACGCTTACTCTCGGATACTATTGTCAAATAGCATGGGGTTTTGACATTAGTATCCGAGAGTAAGCGTTATTCTTGGAATAAAAGTTTGGTGAAATCCAGCCTAAATTGGTTAAATTGAAGAAGAAAAAATACATAGCACCTCTGTCACCGGAACAGAAAAGATTGTCGATCTATATAGTCCCACATGCCTATCTAGTCGGGTGACAGCCGTGACGGAGGAGCCACTTGCGATACAAAATTAGCATTCCAAATGAACTGCCTATGAAAAAAAAAGTATTAGTTCCAAAGATTATCACCAGAACAGATATGCTTGCAGCACTGTAGCTCAGACTCTATTTTTCATATTCCCTTTGCAGACTTATTTGAAAAGTGTTTACCATATCACTGTTGTGAGCGCACGATTTTGCTTATTTAATTTCATAATATTTAAACCATATATTTTGTTACTCTTAATTTCATATTGTACTTACCCACTAAGATTAAGAACTGAGCTAGGTTCAAATATATTACATAAGATAGAGAAATTTGCGAACTGAATAAACAAATTAAAAATAATGCTATTGACACTGTTACTTATCATAGTTTTTGCAAACAATACATTTGTACCAAAAGGAGATCTTTTGGGATTTTACGAAACATAATGTAAGTATTCGTATATCAAAATCACTCTTAAGTTACATACAATATCTAGGAACAATATGAAAACACCCCTGTTTCTGACACTGTACTTTCAGAGTAGATATTTTTTTAGTCAAAACAAATAAAAAGTTAGTAGTATTACGCAGGCAGGCCGCGCATGAGAAATCCTGTGCTCTAAAAAATCAAATATCTTTGTCTCTGTTTGTATCTCAATAAATTCTAATAACAGTTAGTTGAACATAACCAGGGGTTTTTCCATATCTATGCTATTAAGACTATGTTAGGTATTATTTTAAATTACACAATTTACTTTCTGAACCTAGCTATCATAACTGATAAACAATTAAATTTGCCATTTCGGTGTTATTTTTGTTAATACATTTGCTTTGATTTACAAATGGGAGTTTTTATTTATGACTAACTGTCCACAAAAGTAAATGTAGTGACAAAAATAGCAACACAACACTTTTACTAATATACCCTGTACGGTCATGAGCAATAACATGTATACAACACAACTATGTCATATTACAATATTGAATGTCATCTGTGACACTGATCGTTTTCTTTCGGAACGCTTCATAGTGACAAAGTTCTATGTTATTGCTCGTGACTGTACTTATTTAAGTAAAGACTTTTTAAATAATTCGTATTAGTAACACCACTAAATTTTAATTAGTACAAAGATACGGAATCGCGAAAACAAAATCAGCTGTTCCGTATAAAAGTATAACTATGACTACCAAAATGTATGGAACAGCTGAATTTTTTATTTCGCGATCTTTGGCTTGCCCCTTTGTAAAAGTTGTTCATATTGATGGACACTATTATCCCCTAAAATCTTTCTACTAATTTAACAATTTAGTGGTGTATATATCTTTCTTGCTGGAAATATTGAGAGCACAAACCATTAAAAAAAACATTAATCAATTAAAAATACCGTGAATGAGATTTAATACAACTGGAATCACAAGCTATCTATAATTGTATACTATTTAGTATTCTGTGCTATTAGTGCCACAAAGTTATCATACCCGGTGGTCATTATAGAACAAAAAACATAGTGCTGACTGCCGGCAGTCCATTTTGACAGCTAATTTTGCTTCTCCACCACCTCTGTCATGTCACCATCACCACGGTCAGAAATGTTTGTGGCACTATACAGTCACCTAAAATCAAATCACACAAAACGTATTAACTGCTTTCCAGTGACCGTCGCCATGGCTCTCTGGTCACAGACTAGTAACGCTTGGTTATATACGTTTCTGTTTTCCAAACGCTCTCGTAACATAATTATGTCGTTCTAAAATAAGAACACTTACAAGTTTAATACGAAAATGATGTCACCTGAAAAAATTGTTGACTAACAATTACTTTCACTAGTCGTATCCCCGGTAAAATACTGGCCTACGTTTTTTTTTATCCACAACGGGTTAGCCTTCATCACACCTGATGTTAAGTGGTGATAAGGCTGAAGGTGGAAGCGCACTCCCGGATCCTCAATCACTGAGGAACTGGATTTCTTACCTCTAACTGCCGGAACACAATTATGCTGAAAACATTATTATTATGGCGTCAAACTTAGATAAGATGGTGGTAGCTAGCCAGGCGGACTAAGAACAAGTCCTACCACCAACCAAACCGAATACAATATGTACCCCCACTGGGAATCGAACCCGGGACCGGGGTGATGTGAACCACTAGACCACGGAGGCGGTTAAAAACGTATATTTGTGCGCATACATACTCGGCTACCAGCGCCGATCTGCCTGCGCTTATCGGAACCGGTCCGGGCAGGTAGATGGTGCAATCAGTCTTTATAGTTTGTGCCAAACCAGCACCGATAGCATATCTATCAGAACTTGTCGGCGCTTATGGTAATATTACATCGTACAACCAAATTGATTCACTTTGGATGAAAGGCGCTGAAATACAGGCGCACATTGACATTGAATGATACATTTTGGTTACTTCGTCCAAATTGAAAGGCAGAAATGAACCGTGTAATATTAGCTTTAGGCGTCCATCCCACTACTGCGGTTTCCGCTCCGGTGGACGGAGATGCGGCGTGAGTTTGTTATACACTGCGGGTTTTGTATGCACATAAAGATTCTACAGCCATAGTTAAGAAGCGCACTACCACAAACCGGAGCGGTGTGCGGTGCAGTGTGGGAACCGCCTTAGTCTCGTTTTCTCCTTCTTAACTTCTCTTTCTCCATTCGTGTCTGTCCGATGCCAGTTCCAGTCTCGTTTTAAACAACCATTATTATTTGAACTCGTTAATAAAGACATGGTATCTAGATAATAACTAAGTATTCCGATCGCTTACTGAGAATAGATTAATGAAAACGATAAATTGATTAAGTGTGATCGTAATATGTTCAATGACAAAGATGTAATTTAAATAAGTCGATAGCAAAAGTTACTAACCGAATTATTTAATCAAACATGACCTGAATTAAGTCCTATTTAAAATTATATACGCGTGATATACAATATACAACCGTTCCCGGCCACTGCAGGCAAACTTATAACACTGATGTAGTTAAAAATGATATACTCTACAACGATATCATGATACATCTACAATGATAATCATGATATACTCTACAACTATATGCATAAATGCTATTTTTAACCAGTTATAAGACAGACGGCATTAAAAATAAATGCCTTGGACTCGCTCCAAGAGTCATTGTTGATTTATGACGCTGCTAGCGGATCATTTTTATGTTGACTTGGTATGTCAAGTATGTGTGTTATGTCGGTTGGAATATTAGCGTGACTTAAAAATGAGGTTAGATTTATGATACGTCATAACAAAAGCATATCTTCGATTAACAATAACACCTAAGTTATGATTGAAATTTTGTATTTTCTATCTATACTATTACTTGGAGCAAGTTTTATTTTTAGTATAATTTCTATAAAAAAATACAAAAGGGTTAGAGTTTTCTGAACAGAACCACAGATTACTAAATAGACAGAACTTAAGAGCGAACGCGCACTTGTGATTTTTAATCGGGCGATAGTTTAATCGTTCTCGGATTCAGTATAGAGTTAAATGGCAGTGCGCGCACTGACGATTAAAAATCGACCGATCAAGCTATCGGCCGATAGTTGTTCGATCAAACTATCGCACAGCACAACTATCGGCCGGTCGGTAATGTGCATGAAGGACTATGTGAGCGCGCGCACTACTTTCAATTAAACTATCGCCCAACTATCGGCCGACAGTTTGATCACAATCGGCTTACGATTCCGACTAAACTATCGGTCAATTAAAAATAACAAGTGCGCTTTCGCTCTAAACACATATGTTGCTTCACTATATGCAGCAATATTTGTGTCCAAGACTAGTAAAATCATGGATACCAAAGTGTGGATAAAAAATGTTAATTATAAAGAGGAAATATATAGGAATTAAATAAATGTGATTGCTTGTAGGTCTCACGTGGTAATTGAATGTAGGAAAATAGTTGAACCTATCCGGATGAAGTTGGACACCATATTGGTATAATCATGACAGACATGGATTACTTACATACATTACTAATGATAACGTGTCTAAAGGCTGCTGGACACGGGTAAGGTAAACGGTAGAGTAGAGCAGTAGAGTAGCTTGCCCGCGGTGCTAGCTACTCTACTCTACCAAATTTCAGTACCTACTCTACTCTACCAATGATGTCTACATTGGTATACCTAGTCAGTAGGATAGTTAGTACTCTATACGACTCTACTCTACCGTTTACTTTACCCGTGTACAGCAGCCTTAAGTGTGGTATTCCACTTATCAAATGTTTGATCAAAGAAATTGGACGTGGACGAATTCATGAATGGTTTCATTGATAAATTCTTTGATCAAAATGTTTATTGGACAAAGATATTTGATAAGTGGTATACCACCCTAAGTTAGTAAGGAAATCAGTAACACTGACTTATGTAACCACTGGATTCGGGTTCGATTCCCGTAAGATTACACTTAAAAAAGTTCTTACACTATTATATCCGGTATCTGGCACCTTGGATCAACAATAACACCAGCCTGCCTAGCATGACCGTCATTATATCACGCGATATGATATAGCACGTCATGCTGAAGAATCGCTTACACCATAGTAGGGTAAGCAAGACAGCATGACGTGCTATATAAAATAAATAATAAATAAATAACTTCTTACATTCACACCAATTATCTAAGCCCATTTTAATTTCATTAAGAAACTGTATCATGGAAAACTTGATAACGGATAAATATATACTTAAATACTTTTTGTTTGTAAATACATACTTAATATACATAGTAAACACCCAGACCAAGACAAATAGACATGTTCATGCACACAAATATTTGTCTTGTTCGGGAATCGAACCCGAGACCACTGGCGCAGAAGGTGGGTGGGTATAGCCTACCCCTGCGCCAAATCGGTCGTCAATAAAAGCCGCTCATGCTAGGCCGGCAGGTCTAGATACATAATTGGAATTGGAGTGACAAAGACGGCTGAGAAAATATGTGCCCACTGAGCCACTTGAGCGTATATTTATAAGAAGTTTCTGTCATTTGTGACATAAGATCGTACATTATTAACCTTTTTTCTCAGCCAAAAAAGTTTTGATTTAGTTCGTGAGCCTTCATCTAATGCTATTGTTGATCGAAGCATCCAACACACAAAATACGTTAGTTAGATCAATGTTTTTGCCTGCGTGGTACTTGTTCCCAAGGGAATATCGGGATAAAATATAGCCTATGTAAGTAAGACTAGCTTTCTAATGGTGACAGAATTTTTAAAATCGTTCCAGTTATTTCTTTATGAGCTTATCCATTACAGAAATCAAATCTTTCAGCTTTATAATATTAAGTATAGATTTCTATAACACCATAATTTATTCCTCCCAGGATATCCTACTGTCGTTAGCCAAGGCCGTCGCCAACACAACCGCCGCCCTCGTCTTGAAGGCGAAGAACGTAGCCGCTGCTTGCAAAGACGAACAGCCATTGCAGAACAACATCATTGCTGCGGCTACCAACTGCGCTCTAGCTACGAGCCAACTGGTTGCTTGTGCTAAGGTAATGTGAACCTTATTTAAAAGATGTAAGACTGTTTTTATAGTCAGTAGTTTTCATAGCAGGATAATTTACACTAAAGATGCCGCGAGCAAGTAGTAAGCGCCGCTCGGGCGGTCTCCTACTCGGTAGAGAAGCTTGTAGAAGCGACCCCGCCCGTGCAATAACTAAATTCAAATAAATGTCAATAGCACAGATTACTAAATAGTTACTATGTAACAGATAGTTCACTCCGCTAAGTCATTTAAATAAATAGCAACTCTAACTATAACACAATAAAGTAGAATTCAGCTTGTACGGCGCAGGCAAATTACGAACGGCCACTCGTTGTCGTTGCATCTCTTTCTATCGCATATGTTCTAGCTCTTTTGCGGACCTAATTTCTATGGATTTACAACGCCGGCGTTGCCGCCGCGTTTTCGAGCCGACACGGGGAGTGAAATAGGCCTGTCAATAGCCAAAACTTGTTGTTTTCTTTAGGTGGTAGCACCAACGTTCCATAGCTCAGCATTCCGGGAGCAAGTCGTAAGCGCAGCTCGGGCGGTCTCTTACTCGGTAAAGAAGCTTCTAGAAGCGGCCCCGCCCGTGCAATAACTAAATTAAAAATAAATGCTAACAGTCAAAACTTATTGTTATCTTTAGGTGGTCGCACCAACGTTCCACAGCGCAGCATGCCGGGAGCAAGTCGTAAGCGCCGCTCGGGCGGTCTCCTACTCGGTAGAGAAGCTTCTAGAAGCGGCCCCGCAAGCCGCCGCCGACGCACATAAACTCCCAGACGCGGCCAAGAGGGTCACCATCGAGTTGGATAGGCTGTTGGCGCATTGCAGCCCTGGTGAGTGATTTATACAGGTACAAAATTAGACAAACGAAACTAATAGTCAAAACTTTCTAAGGGTCAAAGAATTTTCTAAATCGGTCCAGTAGTTTCGGAGCCTATTCAATTTAATTAAACAATCAAGTCTTTCCTTTTTATAATAATAATATAGAAGTATAGGTAAGGGGTTTAAAGGAGAATGCCGGATTCCGGGCCATGATGCGTCTTAACTATTTTATACCACAAAAAGGGTAATAAAAAATGCTTTCATATGAATCAAGAAATAATTAAAATAAATGTGGCGTTAAAAAGTTATAGAGAAAATAGTTTCACTGAATTTACCTATTTTGTTTTTTTTTAACATTCCTCCATTATCGGAAAGGCAAAGGGATCTAAGTCCGTACAGCCAATATATTAGGAAACATGTTTTATTTTCATTGTTTGACGAAAAAATCCAGATACATAACATTACCTATTAAAAAAACACTAAAAATATGTAACAATAGAAGCTGAAACTTGATAAAATCATGTTATAAACTTGAAAATGCTGTTCAAGTTGTCAAAGCCCTAAGTGCCCTAAAGGAGCCCACAGACGGTCAGTTCGCCTGTCGACCTAGACCGGATCGGCCGTCTGACGTACGAGACCTCCATCGGCCACACACTAGACCGGTCATTCCCTGCGTCAATAGCCGACTTTGAGGCCACACACGAGCAGTTGATAGCCGATAACTGTCAATATTGACTGCGGCCACACACTATACCGGCGGATTAGCTGTCAGTTCTAAACCTTTTACGAAACTGTGAGTGTGTGCCGATTGCGGCCAACTGACAGGCCGTTGCCGACAGGCGAACTGACCATTTGTGGGGCGCTTAAGTAAGGTAAGTAACCCGCTTGATACGTACATGCCTAGCATGCCAGTTACTGGTGCTAATGTGACAGTGACGTGCGAGTAAAGAAGCTGGGATGCGAGTCTGCCTACCCGATTTCCCTGCAAGGGAAAAAATCAAATAGCTTGCATCAAATCAAAGTGCTTGGCGCTAAGCAAGCCACCTGTCGGTGCGTACGTGCGTACGAGGTCTAATAATACTTACAAATCTCAAAAAGTCACGTAAAAAGAGCGCTAAACCACAATCAAATGATGGAGGAATCTATATTGATTTCAAAAGACAAGGTACCTATATTTTTGCGACAAAAGAGGAAAATAACAAATCGTCATTTAGGTAAGTAATACGAAATTGTCAAAAAATTATAACCTCAAAACGGCTCCTTGAGATTGAGATTTCTCTTTTCTCCCGCATTACATTTTAATGATATTTTTCCCACATAATCTCGAGAAAATTACTATAGATTAACGGTAATTTCATCAAAGCGCAAACATGGCCTAACTTGTATGGAAAAATCGGCATTCTCCTTTGGATAGTACAATGCCTAAACAATTAGCAATTTACATTGTCGAGGATGGTTTTGATCATTCATTCGAGGCAATGCAAATAGCTTCCAGTACAATGCTTCTATAAAATTTTCCTCACGAAATGCGAGGGAGTACATTTTTTTGTTAACATTTCAGAGCACGAGTGAGAAAATAAAATTTTCCTAACCTTTATCCCACAATTAATTAAGAAAATGGACAAAATAAAAACAATTGTAAAAAAAACAAGGTTTAATTAATTTCCTTCGTCTCCAGAACGCCAAGCAACCCAAGTGACAGTAACAGAGAGAAGCGTAGAAACCGTCATATCTGCTTCCGAAAGAGTTTCTACAGCCGGCGACGCCGTAGAGATGGTGCGACACGCTCGCTTGCTAGGTCAGGCCACGGCTCATCTCATCACTGATATTAAGGTACACACAAAATATGGCTTGTTAGGGTATTTGACTGTTTTGAAAATGTAGATATTTAATTATGACATTAAAAATATAACATTATTGACTAACAAGTGAAAAAATTACTATTCAACAATTATTAAAAACTATTCAAGTATTAAACTAGAATTGTAAGATAATCTAAAAACGCCGTAACAAATATAGTAACATCGTTTTAACACACAATATTATAACCATTTCGAAGTTTCTCAATTTCTCTAGTCATACATTACGCATATACGCAACTCCCGTTACAAAAAGGGAAAATAAGAACTGTGTCTTAAGTCCAAGAGTCGGTTTTGAAGTCGGTTAAAGAGGATCATGTTTTTCATTATTCTTCGATAGTAAAGGGAACCTGTTCAAACGTCTGTGAAGTGTCGTGATTTTTTCAATTGCATAAACATCTCTCTTATCCAAAGCAACAGTTACATAGTACCATCTTGCACGTCGTCGTGTTAGTCGTGTGCATGTCTATTTGTCTTGGTCTGGGTGTTTACTATGTATATTCAGTATGTATTTACAAACAAAAAGTATTTAAGTATATATTTAACCGTTATCAAGTTTTCCATGATACAGTTTCTTAATGAAATTAACATGGGCTTAGATAATTGGTGTGAATGTAAGAAGTTATTTATTTATTTATTTATCTTTAGACCGAAGCAGAGAGCCAGCCATCTGAAGCCCAACGTAAGCTGTTAGCCGCCGCCAAGTTACTGGCAGATGCCACCGCTAGAATGGTAGAGGCGGCCCGTCAGTGTGCCTCAGAGCCGCAGGTTAGTGTGGAAATACACCACCAATGTATTTGCATCCCTTTCTAACTGTACTTGAGAAGAGATAGCGTATAGGAAAAATGTGATAGTAAAAAACCACGAGCCCTATAAGTAGCTTTCAGGCGGGATACGAACCCGCGCCTCCGGGTATCCGGCCCGATGCTCTGACCAACTAAGCTACCGAAAGGCTTACACGACTCGTCGAATTTTGCGCTGTAGGCCAGCGTTGCTTCATCAATGCGAGGAAACCCTCGCATCCGAAAGAAACATTTTTACAAATGTTTAACAATCGATTAAGATGAAACAGCCATTAAGGTCAAACGATTACCATACAAAAAACGTTCACCTTTAACTATGTTAGGATTCACCATTTATGGTAAATTATGTGTTCTATAGTCTTTTCTCATGTTTAAGTAGGCGCGAAATGAATATTTTACATACTTTCATTCAGAATTATAGCACAAATCAACTCCAAATTCTCATGAAACTTACGCATGTGTGTGTGACATTAGTCGTGTACGTATACAAACATTTCGAGCAAATTTGCGACGTTGCCGTTCCATGCGGCTAAATCGCGCAACGCGCGATGCCGCTCTTCCGTTTGTGTCATGTGGTTTGTGTCAATTATAATTTACATATTTCTCTTTTGAGTTAGTACTACCTAGATCCCACTGCAAATTAGTGCGCTCATCGAGTTTTTGCTAATAACCTAATTTTTACGTACTACTATTAATGATTAGGGTTGCCTATCAAAATGTTGCCGCTAGTATTTAAAAAAAACGGCCAAGTGCTAGTCGGGCTCGCGCACGAAGGGTTCCGTACCATTGTTTATACAACATTATACACTAATTATAACATACAATATTATTCTATACTAGCGGATCCTCGCGGTTTCACCCGCGTGGTACCCGGTACCCGTGGGAATATCGGGATAAAATTTAGCCTATTCGGGAAGAATGTAGCTTTCTAATGGTAAAAGAATCTTCTAAATCGGTCCAGTAGTTTAGGAGCCTATTCGATGCAAATAAACAAACAAACAATCAAATCTTTCCTCTTTATAATATATGTATAGGTAGACAACATTAGACCGGACCGGACAACGGGTCAGTATGGGAAAGTTTGAAACTATAAGAGATAGAGATATATTTGTTTTATGGAACCATGTCGTCGATATTAGAGTTTAGAAAACTGCATTCAATGATTTTCAAAAAAACTCATACACGACTCGGAAATGGGTCGGTAGGTACTCGGTAGTGGGAAATCGAACCTTGTCAGTTTTCAAAACTAAAATATTATGCTATTTTATTACTAAAGTTGATTGTGTAGATTGTTAGAAATACATTTTACTATGGAGAGCGCTATGTCTACAATTGAAAGAAAGTGCTGCAGTTATCTATCTCATAGATGTGCACACGCCCCTTATCATACTTCGGTCCGCGAGGTATATAGGTTTTTTTTGGTATCTTTTTTCATACCTTGAGTTACATTATCGAAGTTTTCATACGAATCCCTAACTTTTTCAAAATATTCTATAGCCTATGTTAATCAGGGATAATGTAGCAGAAAGAATTTTTGAAATCAGTCACACAAGTAATCTATCAACTAATGCTCCAAAAAACGTATATACAGGGAAAATAATGCTTGGAACACCATTTTTAGTGTTCCTTAGCCGAATGGCCAAAACCGGAACCCCTATAGATTCGTCATTTGTCTGTCTGTCCGTCTGTCCGTATGTTACAGCCACTTTGATCCAAAACTATTAAGACTACACATTTGAAACTTGGTTGGTAGATGTATCCTGTAAACCGCTTTACAATTTTTATACGAATATAAAAATAATAACCCCATACATAAAACTGAAACTAAAAAATTGTTACCTATTCGTGTGGGGGGGTGTCTATAGATAGGTCTTCAAAAATAATATAAAAGTTTCTTTAACCATTTTTAGGGTTCCGTAGCCGAATGACAAAAACGGAACCCTTATAGATTCGTCATGTCTGTCTGTCTGTCTGTCTGTCTGTCTGTCTGTCTGTCTGTCTGTCTGTCTGTCTGTCTGTCTGTCTGTCTGTCTGTCTGTCTGTCTGTCTGTCTGTCTGTCTGTCTGTCTGTCTGTCCGTCCGTCCGTCCGCATGTCACAGCCACTTTTATCCAAAACTATAAAAACTACTCAGTTGAAATTGGGATGAAATTTAATGACCACCAAAAAAACAATCGTTACCCTAAACAGCCTCATCCGAAAAAAATATAATATTTACAAATAAATGAAACCTGTACCAAAATCTTTTGGGCTATTTAAGTCATGCCTGCACTACAAAAACTTTTCATAACCCAAAAAGGCCACGCGTGCACCAAATTTTAACCAGCAAAGTTTTATGTTATTACTACCCAAATATATCACTACGTTTGCCATAAAATGTATGTGTCACCGGAAAATAACAAGAACCGCAAATTTATAATTTTCCTAGGAAATTTATAAATTTACGGAAGTCCTGTAGAACACGTGATAGATTAGAAATTTAAGGCGATCGCGAAGCGCAGCGAAGCGATTGCCTTAAATTTCGTGGTTATTTTTTTTAGGAAATGTATAAATTTGCTGTTTTTATCCGGTGACATATGCCTATTACCAAGTAAGTATCTTATATTGATGGCAAATTGGTTGAGTCTCGCGGCTTTATTCCCACCCCTCCCACCCGTCGCTACACCGTCACCGCTAATTTTAAAATACACTGAGGACTGCTTTATTAAGTTTTAAGTTTATTTGTATGTAACTGCCGCTTTTAATGGTAGCCATTAATAAATGAATGCAAACTAATGTTTTTTTTTGGGGTCGTTATTTTATTGAAAGCTCTAAGAAGCTCAGCCTTTAGTAAACATTTTACGGTAGTATCGGTAAACCTTTAGTACTTCATTTATATTTTTTGGGTAAACAATGATTTTTATATATTAATTTACTTTATTAAGATAAAATTGTGTTACATATTTGGATGAAATTTTTAAATAAAATGCGAGTGCATATTTGGTGCATGCGTGGCCTTTTTGGGTAGCTCAGCGATTATTCTGAAGATTCTTGCCTTTTTTAGGTTATCAGACTTTACGTTTATTGGTGATAAGTTCATATTAAAATGGGGATTAGATTCTGGTAAGTACTTACGATTTTTTGGGCGTTATATTTCATTATATCTGGTGATTGCTTAAACCTAAGCCGTTGAAATTCGGTAAGTAGATGTATTTTATAAACCGCTTTACGATTTTAATACAAAAATCCGGGGGCTTCCGATACATGAAGCTGAAACCGAAAAATATTTTTTTTATCAACCATATTCGTGTGGGGTGTCTTTGTCTATAGATAGGTCTTTAAAAATGGCATAAAGGTTTCTCGAACCATTTTTTCTCAAAGTCAATATTTTGAAAGATAGAGCCTTCCAAAGCGATAAAATGTGTTCCCCCCCCCCCACCACTCTAACTTTTGAAATAAATTAGTGAAAAATCTAGAAAAAATATATACTGTACATCTTTATAATAACTTTCAACGAAAATTAGTTTGAACGAGATGTAGTAAGCACTTTTTGAGATATAACACATTTTCGAAAACCGCAAATGTAAATGAAAAACAATGTTATATTTTGCTGACGAAAAATGATAAGTACCTAATCGAATTTTGGCTTGGTATAGTCAATCGGTACGTTAAGTTGGTAAGGAACCCTTCCTGGGCGAGTCCAACTCGCACTTGGCCGATTTTTCCTTATCTATACTAATATTATAAAGGAAAGATTTCCTGTATTCCCGTTTTGTATGTATTCAGGTATGTATGTAGGTATTATTTAAAAAATAATAATGCAATTGCATTTGTTGCAATTTATACATCTAAATTAATATTTTAATGTTTTTTTAAAACAATAATAAATATAAAAAAAAAATGCTTCCTGAGGTTTGAACCTTAACTCTCTGATGCTTGAGTCAAGCATATAGACCGCTAGGCCACATTGTCGTTTCTAGGCAGATCGAAATGTTTTGTTACTAGAAACTCGGATTTATGGTATGCATGTGTGAGTGATTAGTAAAATTGGATGACAGAAAAACATATTTAACATATTTGGATGATTTTTGTACTACAAATCGTTAAGTGTTGGTTTCGAAAATTCAATGTTTATTTATAGAAGGCGCAAAAAGTATTTTGAGTTACAAAGATACAAAGAATAATTAACAAAAAAATAAAAACTACCAAATAGCGAAAGTAACGCCATCTAACGAGCATTCAGCTTTTTGTGACTTAATCGTTTGACCTTAAATTAAGATTTTAAATTATTTTTATGCATTCACAATGCAATTCTGTAAGTATAGGAAAAATGTGATAGTAAAAAACCAGCTACTTACAGGGCTCGTGGTTTTTTACTATCAATTTTTTCCTATACTTACAGAATTGCATTGTGAATGCATAAAAATAATTTAAAATCTTAAGAAATAGCGTTCTAGAATATGGGCCTAAAAGCTCAGTGGCCTTTGACATGAAGTCCTACACTATAACATAGATTACTAAATAGTTACTATGTAACAGATAGTTCACTCCGCTAAGTCATTTAAATAAGTAGCAACTCTAACTGTAACGCAATAAAGTAGAATTCAGCTTGTACGGCGTAAATTACGAACGGCTACTCGTTGCATCTGTTTCTATCGCATATATTCTAGTTCTTTATCGGATCTAATTTCTGTGGATTTACACTGCCGGCGCTGCCGCCGCGTTTTCGAGCCGACACGGGGAGTGAAATAGGCCTGACTATAATTACATTTTCCTTACAAAAAAAGACTACATCTCATCATCATCATCATTGATGCCCCTTTCCCATTTATTTGGGGTCGTTGCAGTATGTCTCTTCCACTTATCCCTACCAGCCTTCAAATCTGTAGTCACCTCTCTCTCTGTAGTCCTTCACACAATCCATCCACCTCCACCATGACGACCGATTTGGCGCAGGGGTAGGCTACCCACCTTCTGCGCCAGTGGTCTCGGGTTCGATTCCCGAACAAGACAAATAGTTGTGTGCATGAACATGTCTATTTGTCTTGGTCTGGGTGTTTTCTATGTATATTAAGTATGTATTTACAAACAAAAAGTATTTAAGTATATATTTATCCGTTATCAAGTTTTCCATGATACAGTTTCGTAATGAAATTAAAATGGGCTTAGATAATTGGTGTGAATGTAAGAAGTTATTTATTTATTATTATTATTTACCTTTTCATTGGCCTTCCCCTCTCCACATACTCATTCACTTTCAAATTCAGAACCTTTTAAACCACATGATATTCATCCCTCCGCATCACATGACCATTCCATCTAACAAATCTAAAATAACACATTTTTGCAGTCTTTGTTATACACCTCTCAATTTTAAATTAGTACTAAGATTTTAGGGTATGATAGTTGGACACTATCATACGAACAATTTTTACTACGGGGCCATAGTACCCGGGCCACGGAATCGCGAAATAAAAATCAGATGTTCCATACATTTCAGTCGAGTCGATGTTGTACTTTTGTGGAACCGCCATTAGAGTTTTGCCAGATATTTTGTAAAAGTACTACTTCACATCGCATCGAAAAAATATGCGGCTCTATCGTGTTTCAATTGTAGTGCCTTTTTTACACACTAATTAGATGAAAAGTGTACTTTTTTACAATACTACTGATGGTCACACCACAAACTAAAGGGTTTTTCAATAAGGGCGGGTAGATGTTAAAATGAAATTAAACAAGCTGTGTGTGAGATACTAACCTATTTTTTATTTTACATGATAGATCCACGTGTGCCATTACTTATGGAACACAAAATCTTTTAAATGTCCGCCACCGGCTTTTTACGGTGGCACGAATCCGAAAGGTCCAATTTTCAACCACTCTGCCGCTTAACTCCGGCTGAATTTGCGCGATGGCGTGGGTTATGTTTGCTTTAGGAGTATTGGTCGATTGCGGCTGGTTGGCATAGACCTGCGACTTCAGGAATCCCCACAAGAAAAAGTCTAGCGGGGTTAAATCGCACGATCTTGGTGGCCAATTCACGTCAGTCACGCGAGAGAGAGATTACTCTGCATTCAAATCGTTCATGCTGAATGTGCATGGTGGCGTCCGCTGTGTGGCACGTAGCGCCGTCCTATTGAAACCACATGTCGTCTACGTCCATATCGATCAATTTGAGCCAAAAAAATTTGGCCACCAAACGTTGGAGAGTCGACTGTGAAGGGCCACCGCGTCTGCCGTAAAATGGGCGCAACGCGCGCAACGTTTGCACTAATGAACACTCATTGTGATAATAACATTTTATCATTCATTAGGACGTGCTGCTGAATCGTGTAACTTGCCATGATGATTTGGCTTAAGTAACTAAATAATAAACAACAGATTTGACAGACGCCAACAAAACAATATGGCCGCAACAGACCGCCAACATCTACCCGTACCAATTGAAAAACCCTTTACATTCACATCACATCGTATTGTCATAATTCTTGTAACTAATGTGTAAAAAAGCACTACAATTGAAACACGATTGCGACTTAACGTTAGCAGACTTGGCCTTGTGTTTGTGTATAATAAAATAAAAAATAACGTTGTCAATGGCTCAATTTGGAATTGCGTAAAGTCAATCGTTCAAAACAGTTCATATTGTATCATAATAAATGTCATTCCATACAAATTGCAGCCGATTGAATACGATATGAACTGTCAAATTATTACGATTACCTTACGCAATTGCACCCTTGATCTACTATTAATATCCTTTTTGTACGTATAGGACCGCGAGAAGCAAGAAGCGCTTCGCCGCGCTGCCGAAGAAGTCCGTTACATCACAGCGGACTACGCACAAGGGCAGGATATCATCACTACGCAAGTCGCCCGTTTGCATGTAAGTATTGACGCGAGTGTTAGAAATTAGAAATTAGAAAGGAGATTGTTCAGTTTTGTATGGAGCCTCGGCTAGGACTTTGTACACTATACCATAGGCAAGCAAAAGATAAATATAATAACTGAAAACTAATTATATCGCAATAAGCTAACGCGTTTGATGGTACAAAAGCATTATCTAGTCTTAATAATTATGCAAACCCGATTCAATATGGCGGTAAAATGTCACACTAACATTAAAAAAAGGTTCACATTGACAGATTATCATCAGTCGTCAATGTCATCGTTTTTCGTACAGAAACATCAAAGTTTCCGAACGTGATTTAAATATGGTTGCCAGTGTGACCATGGATGGCAAAGAATTTTTATTTTAAAGTTTATTTTTGTACCATTTATCCAGAAAGACAATGAGAATTTTAATATTTTATTTGACTTTACTATATTTTTTACTATTAGTACGAATGGTGTACAATGTCCTAGCCGAAAATGAAAAATGACCTTTATTTATGTGGTTTAAACAGGGTTTAAACCTTGTTTAAACATTACGGCGTTCATCGTATGCATAAAATAAGTTGCTATTTAGCCATTAAAATGATAGTATGCAAACTCGACAAACAACAAAGAAATAATGATTACATGACCTGATATGATTATTATAATCATTATAATAATTTTCAGCCCTTTGACGTAAATACCCAGTCCAGTAGTATATGTTTTTAATGATTTAATTTGTAAATTACTTGATTATAATATTAAATTTTTTTTAGTTTGAACAGAATCTTGGCTGGTATTGAAATTAAATCACTTGATAGAAAACTGATGAAAATTGTAGTTTTTTATTTATTTGACTAGAAATTGTTCTTTTTAATTTATGCTGGAAGTACCTGTCTTTCAGTGATTGAAACAAACTACTAAGTTTAGGAAAAAAAACGATACAGAAAACCATCAGACGTAGTAGAATTGTATTGTAAATGCTTATAAATAATATAAAACCTTAAACTAGGTACTAAGTTATAAAATTTTAACAATTAAAAACATTAGTTTCGATTTATTTTGATATCGTTTTATAGAACAAGACTTATGATATCTTCAAAACATAATCTAAAAGTTGTTTTCATTGCTTTCCCAACAGGAAGCGGCACGCGAAGTCGCTTCGAGTGCCACGCAGCTTATAACGGCCGCTCACAACGCTACGCAGTACAACACCAATAAGTATTCGCAGGTAAGATACTATCAATAGAATACTTTTTTATAGAAAAATTACATCCTTGAAACAGAAATTCCAGACACATTAATGGTCTAAATCTCAACTTGAGAAAGAATTTATAATACGCCATACATAATCGCGTGAACGAGCCGTTAGATCCATTAACGACAAAGTCCAATTCAATTAGATTTACAAAATGAAATAGGTACTTTTGAATCATCCAACATTTTTTCCTACCAACCGTTAAGGACATCTTTTAGGTATAAAGGTCATAGCCCACTTATACCGCACCGCTCCGACCCAACCAAAGTATGAGCAGCCAAATATGGACTTAATATCGTTCACTGTAGATGCACTTTACAGTAACAATATTCAATAGCAGACAGCGCGCGGTAAGCTAGCCTGCCGCAAGCTAAAGTGCGTCTACAGAGCACGACATTAAGTCCATATTTGACTGCTTATACATTGGTTGGGTGGGAGCGGTGCGGTATAAGTGAGCTATGACCTAAGGGCAGGATCTTCCAAAAACTTTGTCTTTGTCTTTTTTCTTATGTGTGAAGAGTAATGAAAATAACCTCACTTTTTAATTTTTCCAATGTTATTGTTGTTATTTTGAGCATAAATTCACTTTTTGAAATAGTAGCGTGAGAATAGTCTACAATATGTCATTACCTATTTTTCTATATATATATTATTCGTGAATTAGAGATTAATAATCTAAGTATAAAACCAAAAAAATATAAAAATAATGAAAATTTTCTTTGTTTTTGAAATTTTTTACTGTCGAGTTACGATACGAATATCGTGTTTCTAGCCACAAAATAATCAAGATCGTTTATCAAACTTCAACATTATATTTTTATCTGCTCATAATAAAGAATATTTGATTGTTTACTTTTGAATGAAAAATAGGTTGATTTCGATAATTTGGAGGTACGTGCCCTTAAGTCTGAACTGTGTTGATTACCAAAATTACTGTAAGACAATTCCTACTAACAATACTTTTTATGAAATATTCTTGTGTTTAGCATATTATCAGCGACTCCCCTATAATTTAAAATGTAATGTTTATCATAGGAGACCCTCCTCCAAGAATGCCGCGTGCTTTACGAGCAAGTTCCGCGCGTGGTCGACGCGTGCGCCAACTGGGCGAACAGACCGCACGCCGCGTCGCAACAGCTGGCCTTGCTGACCGCTTCCGAGCCGTTGTTACAGGTACAGTAGTTATACAACGTGGTCATTAATAAACCCAAAACCTCTTAGGTGGTGATTGTGCTCATGAATATGAACAACTTTTGCTATGGGGCCAACTCTGCAACTCAACAAAAAATATCAGCTGTTTCATACAAATTGTCAATACCTACTCGACCAAAATGTATGGAACAACTGTTTTTTTTTTTGGTGAGTTGCAGAGTTGGCCCCATAGTAAAGGTTGTTTATATTCATAAGCTCAATCTCCACCTAAGAGGTTTTGGGTTTATTCATAACCACGTTGTATATGAGACACTAGTACTAGAATGCCGCGTGCTTTACTAGCAACTGGGCGAACAGACCGCACGCCGCGTCGCAACAGCTGGCCTTGCTGACCGCTTCCGAGCCGTTGTTACAGGTAAAATAAATCATAATAAAATAAAACTATGCTTTATTTTCTCCACAATAATAACAAAGTTACAGGTAAGGTTTTGTTGTATACAAATCATATGTTAATATAAGTACTGTGGATACTGGTGCCCGTACTAAGGTTACGACCCGTTTTACAGGTCACCAGGCCTCCATACCCCGGAATTACTTTGGTGTAAATAATATTTTATTATGCAATGCTTACCCTAGAGTACATCATTAGGTAGCACATGAGAAAACAGTAAGCGTTAAACAGCGTAAAACATTAAAATTAACTTAAATTTTAACCTTTCACACTGATTAGTGGAATTAGTTTAATTTGATATAAATATTTTATTTTTACTGTAAGTATAGGTAATCACTTAAACTTATTATAATTATTATAAATAGTTTTTTTATGTATATTACATACAAAATAAGTAAATCATAATAATAATTGTGTTGTGAATAATAAATAGGTTAGATTTTAGTTATGTGAATATTTTAATTTTTTTAAAGTAAAATATTATAAATATAAGTACTTACGTATTGCTTTTGACAAAAATATGATCGACACAACCATTTTTATGAATAAATAAGATAAAGCAAAGATTCTAGAGTTTCATCAAATCAAAATCATCGAAACATCGTCATCATCGACCATTATAATGTCCCATCTACCGGGACACAGGAGTCCCTTATTAGGCCTGCGCAGAGGAGGGACTTTTTGCCTGTCAAAATAACCTAAATGTGGTAAATTTCGCCGCGAATTCAACGCATACGACGGTCATGCCATTCCTGAAGGCAAGGAGATTCTACAAGGAAACTGGAGTTTTCAGCCTGAATAAAAAAGCCCAGCAAATTTGACGTTTTCTACGTAGTGGCTGTCTGTTGTCTCATATGACCAATATGACCATACGTTTTGTTTCAAAGTGTAGGTGAGACGGAAGACAGCCACAGTCTACAAAAAAGTGTTAGTACTACTATCTCCAGTTTCCTTGGTTGAATCTCCTTGCCTAAAGGTCTAGCGAGGAATGGGGAGGAGTCGCTAGAGAACTTCATGGTCAGAATAACCTTTGTTTGTGTTGAACACAGCTAGGTTATGTCGGCGGACTAAAGTCTCTTGTCAGCGCAGGCCCATTCATGTATAATAGGGGACTGGAATGTTTTTTAAAAATGTTTTTAGATATATATCAGAAAGACAACACAGGTGTTCATTTTTAAATATTTTACATATTTCTGGTAATATAGAGCATCGAACTTTATTATTAGACATGGACAGTGCTAGTCATTTGTGACGTCACAAGTGAGTACAGTGCTAGTCATTTGTGACGTCACAAGTGAGTAGCGCCATACTCCGGCCATAGAAAATTTCGTTTTAGAAAGAGATAGCTAGAGACACAGTTTGTCACACTTCAGCAGCTCATTAATTCATCATTGAATATAACAACAGTGAAATACCTTATTGGACCAAAAAATGTAACAGAAAGTCTTATGAACTCTTTTAGTGTCTTTTCATCATCTAGTGAAACAAGAAAAATAACTAAAGAAATGCGAAACGCTACGTTCACACGGAGAAATGCTATTGTCAGTGAATCGTATTCGATATTTTGCGTCTGACCGAATCTGAGGGCCTACTCTGAAACGCTAAACCCGAAACTTCGTTATTCCCGTCCCTCTCACTCTCCAGAGTCTCCAGTCATGATAGAATCCAATGAAAGGGCGGGGCTAACCGAAGTTTTGGATTTGCGTTTCAGAGTACGGGCCCTGATTGCAGTCGCAAAATCGGATATTTAGTTGCCTGTTTTGGTTCTTTGCCGGATCTTCAAACCGAAAAATTGATGTCTCTGTGTGAACGTACCTATAAAATCCAAGTCCTATAACTTAATTATAAATTTAAACTATCCTATCCTTTTACAGTCAAGCGCGCAAGTGGTGAGTGCAGCCCGAGCTGTGTTGCCAACAGTACAAGACGCGACCGCCGCCAAACATCTCGGCGACAACACGCAACGTCTCAACTCCAACGCTACCACTCTGCGGTAAGTTTTAATAGACTGGTCGGTCACGGGATGGGTGACCAAAAAGTTTTATTGTGGTCGTCAGTGCTTCGAAAGGCAAGCTAAAGATTGTACCACATCTTGCAGCACAGCACGGAACGGCACTTTCCTATGCTGCTATCCTTTTCTGACCCTCCGAACAGTTTATAGCTAGAGCGAGAAGGTACGGAAATGCGACAACACGCAGTAACGGATTAGAGGAAGTTGTCGCATTAATGCTCTCTCGCTCTATAGTTATTTCGAGAATAAGAACTAGTTTCAGTGATTGCAACAAAAGTTATCAATAGTTATATTCTGTATCTACTAGAAAGTGTAATTCTTTCCACTTCTGTTTTATATATCAGAAAGATTTCATTGTCTAGCTAGGCAGTATAAGTAATGTTTTCAAATTCTTTTTTCACATTCAAGAGGAACTATAAAATTATAATTTTAATACATTTCATATTATCCTCAACAGATCTGCCGTCAATCGCGCTCGCATATCCTGCAAAGGGCTAGAGTTAGACGCGGCCGCTGAAATCCTGCGCAGCTTGCAAGATGATCTAGATGAGTTAGAACAGGCCGCCAGAGCTTGTCAACTGCGGCCGCTGCCGGGGCACACGGTATGTATACTGGCACTGGTGCAGATTAAATAAATAATGCTTTCACTTGATACTTTAGTCTCATTTAAAATACTGAATTATTTATTCCTTCTTTTAAAACGACGCTGTCGTATACCGTGTTTCCCATTTCAGTCTTTAATTAATTAATGTTAATTTTCGAATACACGCTTAAAAAGAAATTCTGAATTCTGAAAATTCTATTTCACACATAAAACTTGTTTATATCATCAAACAAGCTTTATAGAATTCGGAATCTTTTTATAAGTTCTTTTTGGACTAGATTCGTTGTTTCCAGTCCATCTTTTATTTTGTGAATGTCATAGAGTAAAATATAAAACACATAAAACTTCTTTTCACACTTATGCTCTGAAATGTTAATATTATATTTGAGAAAAGAATGCAGTACGTGGCACTTTTCCGAGGTGAACATTCTAAATTTGAAAATCACTGCAGTAATGAATTTCAGTACTTACTTACTGCACTAAAATCAGTGCAGTAAGTAAGTACTAAAATTCATTACCAACTTTTTTCTTTATTTTTTCTTTCGTTATTCCTGTGTATAAAAACAGAAAAAGCAAAGGGACATTTGCACCATACAGCCACATTATTATTATTATTATATAGGAAAATTATATATCATAATTAGGTTATTTTTTTTAAAACGGTGCGCACAGAGTATATTACATCGCATTGTACCACAAGCGCTATGTACCTTTAGCAGGAACATCTATCGAAAAAACAAAATGAGATTTATCATAGACAAAATATCCTCTACCAGTAATTTTGTATGGGAAATATGTACAGCGCCATCTACCCCGCCCAGAAGCGGGTACTGAAGTTGCGCATTTTAGTAGCAAGTAGTAAGTATCAATAGGCTGTATGACCGTTCCACAAGGCCTCACAAGCCAATATTAAAAAAAAAAACGGCGGGAATGATTTTCAGCGGTTGATTTGATATCAATACAGTTTATATTGTGTAATAAATTATCAAAATGAGTTCTGACAATGAAACAGATACAGACATTGTATGTACCTACTCCACCAAATTTGAGAGCAGAAGCAAAATTAATAACAGAAAACTTACTGCCAGCAAAATCAAAAGAAAGATAATTATACGAAAACCTACGATCTGATTTGGAAAAGTGAAAAAAAGGCGCATACGTTTTCGGAATCTGTGTTGTTGGCGTACCTATTTTAATGATGCATCATTAAAATAATATTATTATGGGCGATTTATACAAAGTGTGCCCGGGAAAAAATAACATTTACATTTAAAAATTGCCCGAACATGTGTCATATAATTTTAATGAATTTTATTAAGTTAAATAGTTTTTTTATTTCCTCGCATTTCTTGCGAAAAGCACTATACAAGCCTTGTACGGTAAGCAAATTACCTTGCCTCGAATGATTAAAGCCCTCGCCTGCGGCTCGTGCTTCAAACCATCCTCGACAATGTAATTTCTTACTTACCTGTCCTCGGCTGTAATGTACTATTACATCATCAAACCAGTTTTAAAGACTTCAGAATCTTTCTAAAAAGTTATTTCCATCCATTTCTTATTGGACTAGATTTATTGTCTGTTCTGTGGCAAATAATACAGTATTTTACTGATTTTTTTTTATTTCTTTAAAATGTTTTTCGAAATATTAGCTACACAAAACAAGTTTTTATTTTGAATTATCTTGAATATTTTCAAAGATATAGGACTTCAAACTTTATAATTAGACAAGGACAGGACGCTATCTTAGTGACGCCAGTGGGTTAGTAGCGTCATAGTCACGCCATAGAAGATTTCGTTTTAGAAAGAGACAGCTATAGTCAAAATGAAACAGACTATAATTCTTTTATTACCCGACTACGGCAAAGCAAAAAAAAGGAGGGTTATGAGTTTGACCGGTATGTATGTATGTATGTATGTTTGTATGTATGTTCATCTGTTCCCGCATAAGTTCTAAACTGCTGATCATATATTCACAATTGAGGTATCGTTGGAAGCGTCTTGATTGTCTGCTGGTTATAGGCTATGTCACGTCACATGAAATTGAATATGGCGCCCTCTAGACGAAATAAAGTTGTGAACAAAAAACTTTTTTTTGAGAAGAATATCGTGTTTGGTATCAAATGAAAGCTCTTGGTGAGCTCGTTTCAAAAATATATATTTTATTAGTTGTTGCTTGCGGCTTTGCTTGCATAAATCGAATTTTGACTTTATCACGAAATTCATCATCATCATATAGCCGAACGACGCCCACTGCTGGGCATAGGCCTCCCCCAAGGAACTCCACAACAATCGATCATGCGCTACTCGCATCCAGCGGCTTCTCGCGACTTTGACCAGATCGTCGGTCCACCTTGTAGGGGGCCTGCCCACGGAACCGATACGCGATCGCTATTCGAGAACCTTTCCGCCCCAACGGCCATCGTTTCTCCGCGCTATCTGTTCCGCCCACTGCCACTTCAACTGTACAATCCTTCGAGCGATGTCGGTGGTTTTAGTTCGCCTGTGGATCTCATCGTTTCTGATTCGATCGAGCAAGGAAATACCAAGCATCGCTTTTTCCATTGCTCGCTAGGTGACTTTGAGCCTTCTTTTGAGACCCATAGTAAAAGACCACGTCAGTAAGCCAGTAATGACTAGCAACACACACTGGTCAAAGACTTTCGTCTTGAGACATGGAGGTATTTCGGACGCGAATATATGCCGGAGCTTCCCAAACACTGCCTATCCGAGCTGAATTCGTCGAGAGATCTCTTTCTCGGAGTTGGACTTACTAACTGGACCGTTTGCCCTAGGTAAACAAAGTGGTCAACAACTTCGAGCGTAATGTTCCCAACGACTGGAGCGGGTGAAACATGGGTATTGGATATGATTTTCGTCTTATCCATGTTCATCTTTAGACCCGCTCTTTGAGAAGCATTACTGAGATCTTCGAGCATTATGTTCAGGTCTTCCAAGGTCTCAGCCATAAGAACTACATCATCGGCAAACCGTATGTGTGTTAGGTGCTCGCCATTGATGTTGATGCCGCATCCTTTCCAATCTAGAAGCTTAAAAATATCCTCCAACGCAGTAGTGAACAGTTTCGGACAGATGACGACGTCTCCCTGTCTCACACCTCGCTGTAGTTGGATAGGATTACAGCTCTGGTTCTGTAATCGGATTGACATGGTGGCGTTTTGGTATAAGTACCTGAGCACATAGATGTACCTGTGGTCTACTTGGCACCTCTGGAGAGACTGCAGCACCGCCCAGCTCTCAATAGTATCAAAGGCTTTCTCGTAGCCCACGAACGCCTAGCAAAGTGGCAAGTTGTACTCTTCGGTTTTCTGTATAACTAGCAATGCAAAAACCGCAGTGTATGAATGTGGTCTTTGGTGCTATTAGCCTTTCCAGAACCCGGCTTGTTCGGGACTCAAGTTCTCTTCGGACTTCAGATAATCCAATGATGTCCCAGTGTAACTTACTAAACCTCTTCTAACTCTATGAGCTTCGAGACAGTCCGCAATATGCTCGTGTTGTAGGTTGCCAGGTCAAGTCGTCTGTGTTGGTAGCCTGGTCTTACCCGGGGATTCTCAGCACCCCCTGCCCCGCCGTTACCATAGCCACTAGTAGCTAGGAATAGCGGGGCCGCCGTGGACTGGGGGCTGATTGATTTGGTGTAAAACCCTTTGGGGGGGGGGTTGCCATAATCGCCTCCACGCTTGGCCTGCCAAGTGTTGGCGATCGCAGTATGTCCTGTTCGCGAAGCCTATTGGGCTTGGCGGGAGGGCTGAGCGCGGCGAGAGACAGACCTTGTCTGACTGAGTCCAACATACCGTTAGCGGTATACGAAAATACTGTATTTGCCCTCACTAGAAACAAAAAAAAATAAAATATATGTCCTGCTGTTACATGGAGATGCTGCTGCCCCTCTCTTAATGGCAGTTTTCCCTCTGTCGCCTCTTACCTACGACACCCTCGAGAAGAAAGGAAGTAGTGCTATTATTATAAAACAGATTCAAATTATTTTTTCACGTTTGGTATTCTTAATTGCAATATTTTTTAACGTCATCATTAAATATCTACATTTCAACAACAGTAAAATACCCTATTATAATAATCACAAGAGCCGCTATGTTTATGATTAGTTAAAAGATTTAAAATGTGTGTAATTAAAGGTTTTATTATGCTTTGTTTTTACCCGACTACGGCAAAGCAAAAAAAGGAGGGTTATGAGTTTGACCGGTATGTATGTATGTATATATGTATGTATGTATGTATGTTCATCTGTTCCCGCATAACTTCTAAACTACTGATCATATATTCACAATTGAGGTATCGTTGGAAGCGTCTCGATTGTCTGCTGGTTATAGGCTATGTCACGTCACATGAAATTGAATATGGCGCCCTCTACACGACATAAAGTTGTGAACTAAAAAACTTTTTTTAAAATAGAAGATCGTGTTTGGTATCAAATGAAAGCTCTTGGTGAGCTCGTTTCAAAAATATAAATTTTATTGGTTGTTGCTTGCGGCTTTGCTTGCATAAATCGAATTTTGACATCTTTACAGGGTCAGCGAACTAAGACTATTTCCCCTAGCAAATATTATCCTACATGATTAGGCCCTTGTATAATATAATATATGTTTATGGCATTCCATAGTTCACCCCAGCATTGTTTGATGAAAATAGGTAGGTAGAATATTTACATTATTAGGTAATAATTTAGTTCATCACATCAGCCGAACGACGCCCACTGCTGGGCCTAGGCCTCCCCCAAGGAACTCTACAACAATGGATCCTGCGCTGCCCGCATCCAGCGGCTTCCCGCAACCTTGACCAGATCGTCGGTCCACCCTGTAGGGGCCTGCCCACGGAAAGTCGTCCGGTACGCGATCGCCATTCGAGAACCTTACCACACCAACGGCCATCGGTTCTCCGCGCTATGTGTCCCGCCCACTGCCACTTCAACGATGCAATCCTTCGAGCGGTGTCGGTTGTTTTAGTTCTCCTGTGGATCTTATCGTTTCTGATTCGATCGAGCAGGGAAATACCAAGCATCGCTCTCTCCATTGCTCGCTGGGTGACTTTGAGCCTTCTTATGAGATACATAGTAAAAGACCACGTCTGACTTCTATAGGCCAGTCTCACATCCATTACTGGCAACACACACCTGGTCAAAGTCTTTCGCTTCCTGTCTTAACAGCGTTGATCACACTGACATCATTGAATATGTGCTTCTTGGTCGACATGATAAAATCGATCTCGTTTTTTACATCCAGGTTCATTTGCAGCTTGCGGGCTTCCTGAAGAAGGAGTTCACCATAAAGATGTTCTTCCTCTCCATTAAGTCTGCCAGCATCTGGCCTCTGTCGGTTCGTTGCCCAAATCCAAATTGCCCCACTCTCAACTCATCACCGCAACGTTGCCTACTTAGCATTGAAATCTACCATCACAACCGTGTAGTGTGTTTTATAGCTATGCATGGGTTTCGAAACCTCCTCATGCATAGCCTCCACTTCGTCATCGTCATGTGTTTAGGTCGGAGCGCATACTTGTATGACATTTAGCGAATACCGTTTCGATATTCTGAGTATCAGGTACGCTGCCCCTGCGCGACACGCTTCCGACACCACCTAGGGACTGTTGTTCGCCCTCCCGGTGGTCTAGTAAGTTACCGAATTGCAGGATAATCGAGTCCTTCCCCTCTCTTTAGACTTCAGATAATCCAATGATGTCCCAGTGTAACTTACTAACAGCCTCTTCCAACTCTATGAGCTTCGAGTCACTCGGCAATATGCGCGTGCTGTAGGTTGCCGGGTCAACTTACCCGGGGATTCTCAGCACCCCCTGCCCCGCCGTTACCATAGCCGCTACCGTAGCTAGGAATAGCGGGGTCGCCGTGGAGTGGGGCTGATTTTTTTGGTGTAAAGCCATTTTGGGGGGAAGGGGTTGCCATAATCGCCACGCTTGGCCTGCCAAGTGTTGGAGATCGCGTATGGCCTGCTGTTACATGGAGATGCTGCTGCCCATCTCCTGATGCAGTTTTCCCTCTTTCGCCTCTTAAGACACCCACGAGAAGAGAGAGGGTAGTGCTATTCTTTTTATGTGCCGGCACTACACAGCGAAAAATTATGACCCCAAAATAATATAAATAAAAATTAAGTTCAAAAACTAAAACCCGACTACTGAAAAATCACGCTCTAAAAAGTATGAAACAAGAAAATATTCTCATCTGAAATTGCCGTGGTCGTATGCCCCTTACTATAACAAAACAATATTTTCATTCTAGGGAAAAGTGGCATACGACCACGGCAATTTCAGATGAGAATATTTTCTTGTTTCATACTTTTTAGAGCGTGATTTTTCAGCAGTCGGGTTTTAGTTTTTGAACTTAATTTTTTACTTACTCTATTGTTTAGGGTATCTGTAAAGATAAAATGTAAATGTGGAAAATTAAGCAAATAAAAATAAATTGATTATCTCTTTCATAACTAGCTTAAGATTTAGCTCAAATAATTAAACAACCGTACAATATCTCTTCTCGCAGGAGGAATGGGCCCAAACGACAATCCGGAACGCTTCTCGTTCCGCCGCATCTTCCACCGCTCAGCTAGTATCTTCCATCAAAAGCGGCGGCGAAGGCGCGGGCCGCGGCGCGTGTTCGCTCGCGTCCGCTATGCAAGACTTGACTGCGGGCGTGCACGCCGGCGTGGCGGCTAACCAACAACCACAACATGTGGACAGGTAAGAACGGCTGATGTGTCATTACTCATTAGTTTTGTAATCGGTTTTCATCGCGGCTGTGGTGAAGTATTTTTAGGATGTTGTTTTTGAATAATGTTAGGTGATTGTTGAAGATTTCGGGACGTGCTTTTATTTCACGATTTATTTCAAGAGAGAACGTAGATGGCGACTAGAAGTAATTTAAGGTGCAGATTACTTTTTGTAATCCATTTACATAGCGCTAATTTTAGCATCTTTTTAGTATATTCTTTTGAAATAATGTCAGGTAGCTATTCATGAAAACGGACGTGGTTATATTTCAACGTATATGCTACCCACCTCGGAAATATGGTTATCGACCAACAACCGCAAGAAGAAAGGTAAGACTTCCACCGCTCAGCTGTTGACTTCCATCAAGAGCGGTGTTCGCTCGCGTCTGCTATGCAAGACTTGGCTGCGGGCGTGCACGCCGGCGTGGCGGCTAACCAACAACCACAACATGTGGACAGGTGAGAGACAAGCTGAAGTGTCATTAGCTTTGTAATCGGTTTTCATCGCACCTGTGGTAAAATATTTCTAGGCTTTTGTTTTTGAATAATGTTAGGCGATTGTTGAAGATTCAGGACGTGCTTTTATTTAAAGAGAGAACGTTATAGATGGTGGCTAGAACTAATTTAAGATTCAGACTACTTTTTGTAATCCATTTACATCGCGCCATTTTTAGCAACTTTTTAGTATAATGTTTTGAAATAATGTCAGGTAGTTATTCATGAATACGGACGTGGTTATATTTCAACGTATTTGCTACCCACCTCGGAAATATGGTTATCGACCAACAACCGCAAGAAGAAAGGTAAGACTTCCACCGCTCAGCTGGTGACTTCCATCAAGAGCGGTGTTCGCTCGCGTCTGCTATGCAAGACTTGACTGCGGGTGTGCACGCCGGCGTGGCGGCTAACCAACAACCACAACATGTGGACAGGTAAGACATAAGATGGCGGCGGAAATAACGACGTAAAATTCTAAGTTATGTAATCTGTTTTCATCGCGCCTGTCGTAAAATATTTCTAGGCTTTTGTTTTTGAATAATGTTAGGTGATTGTTGAAGATTCAGGACGTGCTTTTATTTAAAGAGAGATCGTTATAGATTGTGACTAGAACTAATTTAAGATTCAGACTACTTTTTTTAATGCATTTACATCGCGCCATTTTTAGCATCTTTTTAGTATATTGTTTTGAAATAATGTCAGGTAGTTATTCATGAATACGGACGTGGTTATATTTCAACGTATATGCTAACCACTTCGGAAGTATGGCCATCGCTTAGCTGGTGTCTTCCATCAAGAGCGGTGTTCGCTCGCGTCTGCTATGCAAGACTTGACTGCGGGCGTGCACGCCGGCGGCGTGGCGGCTAACCAACAACCACAACATGTGGACAGGTGAGAGACAAGATGGCGGCTGTAACAACGGCTGAAGTGTCATTAGTTTTGTAATCTGTTTTCATCGCGCCTGTGGTATAATATTTCTAGAATATTGTTTTCAAATAATGTTTAACGATTGCTAAAGAATATGGATATGTGCTTTTATTTCATTCATTCAAGACTACGGAGGTGGTTGTATTTCGATGACTATCTTACTTGGGCCATCATCAACCTACAACCTCAACAAGAAAGATATAGTATTTTCTCGCTTCGCCGAATCTTCCACCGTTCAGCCGTTCCGGCGGGGAGATCACCTTACCACCATTTTCATAGACTTTATTTCCATTGTCTCAAGGTCTATTTTCCTTTGCCCGCAGAGTAATAACGTCGACTCGCCAAGTGGTGACGTCATCGCTGACGCTCGTCGAGACGGTGAAGCACTACATCAGCACTTCGGAACCAGTCGATGTCGCTAACATCGTGTCGATCGCTAAGGAAATCAATAAGGTAAAGTGTATTTTTTACAAGCTTTTTATTAACTTGCCATGTTAGTTTGTTAGTTAGTTAGTATGTTAGTTAGTGGGGGACAAATCTTGCAAGCTTAATTTGACCCACTTCCCGGTGTCCGATGGAGCTGAAATTTTGTATACAGGTTTGGTTTAGATGACAATAAAATATTTAAGTACAGTCAGCAAAGAAAGCTTGTCATGAAAATGACATTTTTACTAAAAACTTATCTTATTTATGATACATAATATATCGTAGTATCGTTCTTTGAAAAAGTAACGCTTGTACTTTATCATTCTTTGAAACTATAAAAAATTACAAGTTACTTTTAAAATGTTATGCATCTTATTGTCATCTCAATCAAAATGTAGAACAACTTATTTGGACTCTAAATAAATCAATAACTTTGAGGTATTTCTCATTTCCCTAGAATTTTAAGATTATTAAGTAATTTGATTTATCTTGTCCTAGCATAGGACTAACTTCTAAATTGTGCTATAAAAGTTGATGTTTCATAGAAGACTCCATATCTACAGATTGAGCTTCTTTACAAGCTTTTATTTAACTTGCCATGTTAGTTAGTTAGGTCCGGTTGCTCGAAGCTTGGTTACGTTAACTTTAGGGTTACATTATGGTTAAAGTAAAATTAACCGGCGGTCTAATTTAAAAAGCGTTGTTGAAGAAACGGTTACTTTAACTAGCAGTCAAATTACACATTTAACGGCGGTCAAAATAACCCACAGGGTGGGGGTGGTTTAAATTTTGACATTAGTAATTAAGGGAAGGTTAATGAAATAGTACAGACAACACTTTTAAGGTCCGGTTGCTCGTACATTTAACTTTTGTTAAAATTGACAAAAGTTAAAATTTAACTGATGTCAATTTTGACATCGGTAAAAGAAAAATACATTGGTTATTTTAGGGTTAAAAGTGTTGTCTGTACTATTTTATTAACCTTCCCTTAATTACTAATGGCAAAATTTAAACCACCCCCACCCTGTCGGTTATTTTGACCGCCGTTAAATCTGTAATTTGACTGCTCGTTAAAGTAACCGCTGCTTCAACAACGCTTTTTAAATTTGACCGCCGGTTAATTTTACTTTAACCATAATTTAACCCTAACCAAGCTTCGAGCAACCGGACCTAACCCAACGTATTTTACTTTGACCGAGGTCAAAATTGACAACGGTTAAATTTTAACTTTAACTTTACTGTAATGTACGAGCAACCGGACCTTAGTGGGGGACAAATCTTGCAAGTTTTATTTGAACCACTTACCAGTGTCCGATTGAGCTGAAACTTTGCATACAGGTTTGATTTGAATGACAATACAATATTAAAGTACAGTCAACAAAAAAGCTTGTTATAAAAACGAAGTTCTTACAAAAAACTTATTTCTTATACATTTGTCATACGGAAGAAAAAACTTTATCTTATTATGCATAAACTCTGTCTGGAACTTACATGCTAATCTAACCCTTATGTCTTAGGGCTTAGAGACCACTTTAGAAGCGGCCCCGTCGCACACCGAGCTCGACACGGCGCTAGAAGATATCAACGAAACGCTGCACATTCTCGACATGAACGAGTTCCCGCCTTCTGACAAACCTTATAGGTAAGTGTTTAACCTTATTCTTTTGGCATATGGGTAAATTATAATATATAAATAATAATAATAAATATTTTTCTTACAATCACACCAATTATCTAAGCCCGTAGTTAATTTCTTAAGAAACTGTGTCTACGTGAACTTGATAACGGATAAATATGTACTTAAATACTTTTTGTTTGTAAATACATACTTAATATACATAGAAAACACCCAGACCAAGACAAATAGACATGTTCATGCACACAAATATTTGTCTTGTTCGGGAATCGAACCCGAGACCTCTGGCGCAGAAGGCGGGTAGTTTACCCTTGCGCCAAATCGGTCGTCAATTATAGTATGTATAAGTGAGTAGTAGGTTTATGTGTGTACATGTGAGTAGTAGGTTTGAAGTGTAACCATTACACAACGGCCCCGCCCGCCGGGCTTCAAATTAAAACAGATAAATCGAGCCCCAATCAGGTCAAAATGGCAAACAACGATTCATGATGTCCCTGGAACATCGATATCTTCCAAATTACTTCGGCAAATAGTACAATAAGAAATTAGGTACTTGATAATTTATGTTTGAAGTTGAAGCCGGTCATCGTTCCGATTCGATAATCGGCGGACTATCTGATGATAGTTCGCCGGTAGGGCCCCTGATTTAAAACTGATGCTAATTCTGTCTTTCATCTGGGAAACGAAAGTGACAGCACCAGTTTAGTATCAGTTTTAAACCAGAACTATTTTAGTCCACGTTTTAGAATAAAGGGGAAAGTATCAAAAGAGAAAATCAGTCGATTGTTTCTGAAGCAAAATTCTATTTTCGTAGAAGTTTGTTAAGATTGCCATCTTGTTCTTTTCAATGCTAATACTAATGCTAATACTTTTCTTCTATCGATTTACGGCCACAATTCATAAATCAATCCACAGATTGGGATAGGCATGATCCAGATTAGTTGCTATGCAACGCTTGATATTAACATAGAATTAACGACAGTTGCCAGGGTGTTGGATCATGCCTATCCCTATCTGTGGATAGATTATTAATCCTGGCCGATAGTTGTTAGTTAATAACTTTTAACTCTAGCGTCCATTTATTCCTTTTCCTAGCGAGCTACAATCCGAGCTAAACACAGCCGCTGTAGAGCTAAACACCGCCTCATCAGAAGTAGCCAGCGGAGTAGAACGACCAAAAATGCTAGCTCAAGCGGGCGGAGCATACGGTCATGCATTCAACAGGACGCTTGCAGCGGCTATGGAGATGGCTGGGCAGACAGAGGTATTTATTACAGACATCCTATTTCCTAATGTTATAAATGCGAAAGTTTGTGAGAATGGATGTTAGGATGTGTATGTTTGTTACTCTTTCACGCAGAAACTACTTAGCGGATCTGGGTGAAATTTGCATCAGAGATAGATTATAGGCTGGAATAACACATAGGATACTTTATATATTTTTATGGTGTCCAATATTTAATTATTTATTTATATACTAATCCATGTTTCTTCCCACAGGATCGCGAAGCGCGCACGCTTATGGTGAACTCCATGAAATCCGTTACTGTCAACTCTTCCAAACTTCTCAGCACTGCCAAGTCCGTCAGCCAAGTAAGTATAGAGTATGCGGTTCTTATTTAGGACTAAATTTTGTGAAAAATAAGGTGAACATTTCTTTCTTATCGTCTTTGATCTAATTTTGTGTCCTATGATAATGTATATTTTTTTAGATTTTATATAATTCAAGAGAGCTTTTGTAAAGAGTATGATTAAAATGAAATAGATTTATAATTTGCAATAAACTGTAAATGTTTTGATGATGTGATTGCCTTCTTCCATTAGGATTTGACTCGTCCAAACGCCAAGAATCAACTTACAGCGGCGGCTCGCGCTGTCACTGAAAGCATCAATCGGCTGGTGAGTTACCTTTTTACAAGCTTTTTATTAACTTGCCATGTTAGTTAGTATGCTAGTTAGTTAGTGGGGGACAAATCTTGCAAGCTTAATTTGACCCACTTCCCAGTGTCCGATGGAGCTGAAATTATGTATACAGGTTTGGTTCAGATGACAATACAATAATAAAGAAAAGAAGCTTGTCATGAAAATGAAATTTTTACTAAAAACTTATTTACCTTTAATGATATGAGTTACTGGTTCAGTCTTACTGGATTCTTAATCTCTGAAAAGTCCTTTGTTTTATAATAGACTAGCCTTCACGAGGTTATCCCGCGGGAATGTCATATTTTTCAGGGATATAAGTAACCTATGCCACTATCCAGTTCCCAAACTATACCCATATCAAAAATCACAGCAATCCGTAGCCCCGTTTTGACGTGAAATACGGGCTAACACACACAAACACACTTTCACATTTATAATATTAGTATGGAAGTATGGATAGTGACTTGTTATACAAAGTTACAGGACGTCCAGGGGGGCTACCGCGTAACTTTATGGGTATGAACTTCATACGTTTTTGGGAACTTTATGTCAATTTTATAAAAAAAATAGCCGCTATCAGTTCCATGTTTTGTGACGTCGGGTATAACGATAGCTAGCTAGCAACGTTCAACAGAACAAAGCAGCAAAAATCTATCAAGATAAGGAATTCAAATGACAGTTGAAGCCCAAACCCATATCCATATTTCTTAGCCGGTAGCCCCCCTGTTCAATTAAAAATATTCAAACCAAAACTAGCGATATGCTTCTCGCGCGTTTCTATATCTAAACTAATATCAATTTGTTGATTAGAGCTGAAACCTTAACAAATAGACACAAGTTACTTTTACCTTTTAATATTTAGATCACATCATAGCGAATACTAGACTATTAAGTTTGTAATCAAATGATCGAAGTGAGCTATAATAAGTATCTGTCTGCACAGGTGGATATCTGTACCGAAGCGGCCCCCGGCCAGAAAGAGTGTGAAGCAGCCATCCGTAGCATAGAAAGTTCCAGAACTTTGCTGGTAGCTCCCAGTCAGCCAGTCAACGAGCTCGGCTATTTCGGATGCTTGGACTGTGTCGTGGAACAGAGCAAGGGGTTAAGTAAGTATCATCATCATCATTTCAGCTGTACGACGCCCACTACTGGGCATAGGCCTATAAGTAAGTATACTAGTATACATATAGGAAGAGTGTGAAGCAGTCATCCGCAGTATAGAAAGTTCAATTACGCCGCCCGCGTGGACTACACGACGTTACCCTGCGGGAATGTGATATTTTTCCGGGATAAAAAGTAGCTTATGTTCCTCTCTAGGTTATAAAGTATATGTGTCCCAAATTTCAGCCAAATCCGCTCAGCCGTTTTAGCGTGATTGAGCAAGAAACATCCAAACATCTAAACTTTCACATTTATAATATTAGTAGGATACTAAGAGGGTATACTCCATTCCAAACCAATTATTAAACCAACCTATAGTGCGCCAATCTTTTCTGTTCCGGTGATTATCTTTGGAACTAAAACAGTTTTCATACGACAGTCCATTTTGACAGCTAATTTCGTATTGCAAGTGGCTCCTCTGTCACGACTGTCACCGGAACAGAAAAGCTTTTGGCACTGTAAAGTTCGTCAACATACCAAAGACTATACAGATGATTAGTGATGTGAAACTTTGAACTCTTTCGAATTGTTTTTTATTACGCGAGGCGAGTTCAATGAGTACAATTTATAAATTAATCACTCTGACTCTACTTAACTTGCGTTCTGTGGTTTTGATGTCTTTTACAACATTATAATATATGATGATGAATACTGTCCGGGCGAATGCTCTAACCACTGAGCGTCGTGTCGTTCCATCGGAGCTAGATGTGAGAGAGACGGGTCGATTTTTACAAGCTTTTTATTAACTTGCCATGGTAGTTAGTGGGGGACAAATCTTGCAAGCTTAATTTGACCCACTTCCCAGTGTCTGATGAACCTGAAATTTTGTATATAGGTTTGGTTTAGATGACAATGCAATGTTTAAGTACCGTCAGCAAAAAAGCTTGTCATAAAAATGAAATTTTTACCTAAAACTTATTATTTCTTATACTTTATCTTGCTAACCGACAGACTAAGATAAAGTTTGTTTGTAAGAAATTAGTTTCCTTCTTAATTGTGGCCCATTTTCAACATTTTAACGTTACCTTTTAATTCGTGTACAGGCACCGGCATGTCAGGAATGGCAGGTGCGGTGAAACGCGCGGAGCAGGAACAGTTCGCGAGCTCGGTTACCGGAGTAGCCACCGCTGTTACTGGATTGGTTGAGGGCGCGGCGCAAGCCGCTTATTTGGTGAGTGTACTTTATATCATCAGCTATTATAAATTACTAGCAGATCCTCGCGGTTTTAACCGCGTGGTACACATTCCCGTGGGAATATCGGGATAAAAGTTAGCCTATGTCACTCTGTAAGAATGTAGCGTTGTAATGGTCAATTTTTTTTAAATAATGTTGGATATAACCGCCGTGTTGGCTCGAATATCTATTGCGATCGCTTTCAGTTTGAAACAACCATTGCTGCAGTAATACAAATACTTTTTATAAGCTTTTTATTGACTTGCCTTGTTAGTAAGTTAGTTAGTGGGGGACAAACTGGGTAAGCTCGCCCATCTTAGGCTTCTTCTCAACCCTAAGGTTCAGTATGAAGCCAAGAGCAAGCCCATACTATATATATATATATATATATATATATATATATAAACTTGCAAGCTTAATTTGACCCATTTCCCAGTGTGCGATGGAGCTGAAATTTTGTATACAGATTTGGTTTAGATGACAATACAATATTTAAGTACAGTACAAATTTTTACTAAAAACTTGTTCAACTGCCATCGTAACAAGTAATGCTAGTAATAGCTGAAAGCGATTTACACAATTAGCTCCCTGATTTGTGTTGTAATATACAATTGTTCGTCAGGTGGCGATATCTGACGAGACCAGCGTAGCGGGCAGACCGGGTCTAGTAGACCAAGCACAGTTTGCGCGCGCCGCCGCAGCCATAGACCATGCCTGCAGAGCTCTGGCAGACCCGGCCAGCGACCAACAACAGGTATAGTATGTTATATACAATGGTTGGTCCGGTGCAATATCAGACCGGGTCTAGTAGACCAAGCACAGTTTGCGCGCGCCGCCGCAGCCATAGACCATGGCATAGGCATGCGCTGCCCGCATCCAGCGGCTTCCCGCGACCTTGACCAGATCGTCGGTCCACCTTGTAGGGGGCCTGCCCACGGAACGTCGTCCGGTTCGCGGTCGCCATTCGAGAACCTTTCCGCCCCAACGGCCATCGGTTCTCCGCGCTATGTGTCCCGCCCACTGCCACTTCAACTGAGCAATCCTTCGAGCGATGTCGGTCGTTTTAGTTCTCCTGTTTTATATATAAATAACTAGCTTTCCGCCCGCGGCTTTGCCCGCGTGTACTACACGACATTATCCTGATGGAATGTAATATTTTCCGGGATAAACTATGTCATTCTCCAGCTCCCAATCTACTCCCGTACCAAAAATCACATTGATCCGTTACTCCGTTTGGACGTGAAAGACGGACAAACAAATAATACCTACTTATTGATTATCCCGTGGGAATATGATACTATCCTGTGGTAAAAAGTAAAAGTAGCTTATTATAACGCTTGCCAGGGTCTCAAATTATTTACTTAAATACCAATTTCTGCCTCCAAATTAGCCTGCGCTTAAAGTGATTTTTCCATACAATGAGATTTCCCGCGGTAAAAAGTAAAATATATCCTTTCCAGGGCCTTAAACTGTCTCTATTCTAAATATCATCCTTCTTATGTAGGAGTAATTAGTAGGAGCACCGGAAGCACTGTCTCGAATTATCTCCATTCCAAATTTCATCAAAATTGGTCCAGCCGTTTTAACGTGAGCATATACAATTTCGCATTTAAAATAATAGTGGGGATAGTAGAAATAGGAATATAAATGGCCGGCCGCGACTACGTCCGCGAGTACTACATCGCAAAATTTTGTGTCAAAAAGTAGGTAGATGGGCATTCTCTAAGGTCTCATCAGTACCATCATCAATCTATTTCAATGTCCCCGCTGCTGGGGCACAGGCCTTCATATAGATGGATAAGGAGAATGGGCCATGACCTTCCACACGCGCCCATTGAAGTTATGGTGTACTAACGAATCCAAATGCAGCCAGAAGCATCGGCTTATCGTGTCTTCCGAAGCACGATATATTTTTTAACAGCAATATCATGATAGAACATTGCAAAAGTCACACAACCCTTATCGATCGTAGGCCGAGCACGCTACCCGTGGTTTAGGCATAAGAAGGTAACGATACCTAGACAAACAGGAGCTACTATCGTATGAATAATATTCGGACATTCTCCTACTCTTGAACTACCAAAATGCAAAAAAATCAAGTCAATACTTTGCTAAAAATGTGTAATACTGATTTTCTTGAGTTTTATTCCAATGAATAAAGAATATTTTGCTTTGCACGAAAATAAGCTGTCATGGGACCCATGCTTCATTATATAAAGTGAAGAAAACAAAAACTGTATCCCACGGGAACTGTAATTTTCCCGAGTTAAAAAAACTGTAAGAAATTTTCCCAGCCAGAGCCAAACTTCCCACCCACCCTATATAAACATTAGCCCCCCCCCCCCTTTCTACCCTATTAGGCTTTTTTTAATTTTGCCTACGCAGATCATTTTTAATCATGACCTAGTATCCTACATACCAATTTCCATACTCCTAAGTCCAGAAATGAGGAGGTTGTCATATAAACCTTAATCCCCCCTTTCTATCCTATTAAGGGTTTTTTTTATAACTTCGTATAAGCAGATAATTTTCAATTGTGACCAGTATCCAACATACCAATTTTCATACTTCTAAGTTTAGAAATGAGGAAGTTCCATATAAGCTTAATCCACCCGTTTTACCCCATTATCGGGGAGTTTTTTTTAACTTCGTTTATGCAGATAATTTTCAATCGTGATCAGTATTCAACATACCAATTTTCATACTTCTAAGTTCAGAAATGAAGAAGTTCCATAAAAACTTTATCTCCCCATTTTACCCTATTAAGGGGGAGTTTTTTTTACTTTGCTTACTCAGATCATTTTCGATCTTAACCAATATCCAACGTACCAATATTCATGCTTCTACATCCATAAATGAGGAAGTTCCATATAACCTTAACCCCCCCATTTTACCCCTTTAGGGGGGGAGTTTCCAAAAATCCGTTCTTAGTGGACGTCTCCTAGGCATAATCTACCTTCCTGCCAAATTACATCTTCGTTGGTCCAGTAGTTTTCGAGATTTCGTGATGAGTGAGTTATGTCCCCTCGATTTTATATATATAGATAAACAAATATTGGAAACCATCACGAGTTCGCTGACATATGACAAACTCGCTGTCAGTCAAGTTCTTGTAACGCCAAGTCTTTCGCTTCTCTTTTCGTCAAGTCTTCAATTGAATTACTTCTACGATCAACTTGTTATGTACAGTCAAGAAGTCAAGAGAAAGAACGCATTCAATTTAGTTAACTTTATTTTACCCAAGTCGATTTATTCAAACATTTTGTAACCGTAATTTTGCCTGTCATTAGTTCATCTATGATCTTTTCAATTTTGATGTCTTCACCCAGATCCGAGGAAATATTGAAAAGTTAGTTTTCAAGAGTACAAGCTAAAGGTTTCGAGCTTGCAACTGACCAAACTAATAGATAGCACCCAGACCAAGACAAATAGACATGTTCATGCACACAAATATTTGTCTTGTTCGGGAATCGAACCCGAGACCTCTGGCGCAGAAGGCAGGTATCCTACCCCTGCGCCAAATCGGTCGTCAAAACTACTACTACGTTACTAACAACATGGACTACTGTAATGTTGTCTGAAAATAAATGATTTATTATTATTACTAGCTGACCCGGCAAACGTTGTTTTGCCATATAATAGTGGACCCGGTCACCAACATCTTGTGTGTGTGTTTATACACCAAAAGTTGCCTACACCAGACAACAGATAGCGCTAGTTACACACTACCAATAAAAGGGCCCAAGCTTGGTCTCTATTTCCTACATATAAAAAAATACTCTGTGAAGTAGAGTGAGTGTCAGAAAGCTTATGGAAAATATTAATATTCGATTTTGACCGCGCAGACGTCAGTGATTATATACTCTTTGGAAACGGTAATGGAAGAAATGATAGTTTTGTATCGAAGGTACGACAGTTATACGATTTATTATAGAAAATTACAATTTTTACTCAATTTTCCGGAATAATAAGTAGCCTATGTTACTCTCCAGCTCCCAAACTATCCCCTTACCAAATATCACGTCGATCCGTTGCTCCGTTTTGACGTGAAAGAAGGACAAACAAACAAACAAACAAACACACTTTCACATTTATAATATTAGTGTGGATATGGATAGTGTAAGATCGTGGGTTCGTGTCCCAACGGAAGTAGTTGTGTGACTGGTCGACTTTTTCTAATACTTCATTTTCAGTATTTCCAATGACATATCTTTATTAATCCGCAGGTCCTATCAGCGGCTACTGTCATAGCCAAACACACATCTTCTCTTTGCAACGCTTGCCGCGTCGCTTCCTCTAAGACAAGCGAGCCGCAAGCCAAGAGACATTTCGTGCAAGCCGCCAAAGATGTGGCCAACTCCACAGCCGCTCTCGTCAAGGAAATTAAGGCTTTAGACGCAGATTATAGCGAGGTGAGTGGGACAGATGTATTGTAGACTAGCCCCCCCCTTAGAGAGGGAATTTCCAAAATCCTCTTAGGGCTCAAACGCATGGAAGCTTAACTTCATCGGCCGATCAAAAAATCGGTCAGTTACAGCATAGGCATTACCATAAGAATAAGTTACTTATTCCTCTGGCATTACGTTGACAATTCTTATGGCATTACGTTGACACGCGCGCATGATAGCTTACTAAATCGGCCGATTTCAATATAAAAACTGACCGATTTTTTCATCGGCCGATCAAGTCAAGCTTCCATGCACGCCTAGGCTTACGGTCAGAATTATTAATCTATCCACGGATAGGCATGATCCAGATTAGTTGCTAAGTAACACCTAGCAACCCTGGCAACTATCGTTAATTCTATGTTAATATCAAGCGTTGCATAGCATCTAATCTGGATCACGTCTATCCCTATCTGTGGATTGATTATTAATTCTGGCCGTTAGTGCTCCCCTACACTCCCCAAGGAACATACATGCCAAATTTCAGCTTTTTGCGCCCAGCAGTTTCGGCTGTGCGTTGTCTGTCAGTCAGTTAGTAACGCAAGAGTTTTATACATAAAGATTTGATATCGATATATCCAAGAGGCATTTCGTGCAAGCCGCCAAAGATGTGGCCAACTCCACAGCCGCCTTTATCAAAGAAATTAAGGCTTTGGACGCGGATTATAGCGAGGTATGGTATAGCTACACTAAAACTTTTATGAAAAACAAGATTTTTACAATGTTTAAATTTGTCACTTAGAGAGGATGAATGAAAGGCGAATCACGAAAGAGATATCTTGTGCAAATGTGGAAGGATCGGTTGCGCAAGGGCGTCCCAGTAAAACCTACACGGACCAAATAAGTGGTTTAATAAAAAAAGGCTGGTGTACGCACGCAGTGACACAAATCGCCGTCATGTATGAAAAGATTGATGGATGTGAATGTAGCGAAAGAAATGTGCAAGGATCGTAGCAGGTGGCGATCCATAGTCTCTGCCTACCTGCCTGTTAAATTGGTTTTTGAGTTCCCAATATTTCGGCGGAGTTGTTGCACACGCCATGATCACGGAGAAATACCGTTTTTCATTATTGTTATAGTGATAATGACCGTGTAAGTTTAAATTGTTCATGTTAAATGGTGAAAAGTTTCTAAGTTTGTTTGTAGATAGTAATCTCTAGACCTACTGAACCGTTTTGAAAATAATTTTATCAGTAGAAAGCTACAGTTCCGAAATTACGGCGTAGGTACATAGCATTCTAATTCTTAATGGCTCAGACAATCAAATATAGCTATAAACTCAATAACAAATCAAAAACACGAGGAGCATTGTAGTTGTTGCAGTGACAATGAACATTGCCTTGAGATCGACATTATTTCATAAATCTACTACTACTAATATTATAAACCTAAACCCCCTTATTCCAAAGCGTGGACTAAAATAGTCCTGCTTTAAAACTGGTACTGCCACATTCATTTTCCAAATGAAAGACAGAATTAGCATCACTTTTAAACCAGCCACTCACTCACCAGCAATCACTTTTGGTCAAAATTTTAGTCCACGTTTTGGAATAAGGAGGCTAAAGTTTGTTTGTTTGGTTGAACGCGCTAATCTCAGGAAATACTGGACCGATTTAGAAAATTCTTTGACCATTAGAAAGCTACATTCTTCCCGAGTGACATAGGCTATATTTTATCGCGATATTCCCACAGGAACTGGTACCACGCGGTTAAAACTGCGAGGATACGCTAGTCAAATATATTACTAAGTTTGCTAATAATTCCTTCCGCTTGTTCTCAGGCGAACCGAGCACGCTGCGCGGAAGCGACCGGTCCGTTGCAAGAGGCCGTTCGCGGTCTGTGCGCGTTCGCCGACCGGCCAGAGTTCGCGAGCGTTCCCGCGCGAATATCGCCGCACGCTCGCCTCGCGCAGGAAGACATATTGGAAGCTGGAAGGTAGATTTGATAGTTATGTTGATTTACACTTATTATGATTCACGAAAGTACTAGATTTAAGCAACTTTTAAATGAACCTTTGTTAGATAGCAATATTGTAATGCACTGTCGAAACAATGGGGAGAAACGGAAAAAGCTTTTTGTAGATAGCGTTATTGTGATTGGGGGTCCACTTTCTACCTAATCTGTGGTATAATAATGTACACTTTGGTCGATAATTGATTATAAGATTTCATCGATTTTGACAACTGTTATGATTGATTGTTATTGTGACGTTATGTCACCAACAACCAATAACAACCAATCAAAAAAACACCCCCCGAATAACACCTACGCCCTGTGTCGTAATAAAAAGAGTTAGTTTTCCTCCCCATTGAATCGTGATTCATTTTAATTGAATTCTTTAACATATTTAAATCAAAACTTGTTGACACTGACACTAACCTTTATAGTTTAGACGCTTTCAAACAAACTACTAGTTAAATTATCATGGTTCAGTTGATTCGACTGTACCTATTTTGTTGTCGATGGAGGACTTTGGTTTGACTGTCCTATTTTGTTGTCGAGCGAGGACTTTTCACGAAATGTTCAGCGTAACGGCAAGTACTTACTCCAAGCTAGGTGCCTGTGTTTGATTATATGATTCATGTTACCCTACTTTTCGGTTCTGTCTTGACTTATCTGTGACTTCTTGTGTCGTGTGTTTTTGTACTTTTCACTGATCCTAAAGTCTGTTCGCCAAGAGTTAATAAACTCAGCCCCCTGGAATCGGATTCGAATTCTGTGCTTTGTCTTTGTCTATTCTACAGTCAGTTACAGAAACAGTGCATACATTCCGCTGTCGGGAGCGTTTCCGACGGTTTGTGAATTAGGGGCAGGGTTTCTTAACTCATTAGTAATTGCGGCCCGCTAGTTATTTTAAAAGAAATTGCAAAATGGCTTATTAATTATTAAGCATATTTATTTAGTTAACAAACAGTCATTTACAAAATTTGAGGAAATAAAAAATATTGATACATAAAGACTTTATAGTAACATAGCTTAGGGTGAGGCCAGACGAGTGTGATTTTTTGAGTTGTGAGTCGCGTAATTAAATTTTGTTGGCCGGCAGACAAATCATTTTGCGTCGCCTTGTGAATCAAATAGGACAAACTTTCAATGAAACTCAATACCAAAATTTCTGCGGCTCACAAATTGCGTTCGTTTTGCCTCACCCTTAAGCAAAAAAAGGTGTTCTAATTGTATTATCTTTGTTCCCAGGAACATAATATCTGCCTCCTGCTCGATGCTAGAAGCGGCCAAAGCGCTCGCTCTATCCCCACAAGACCGGCCGCAGTGGCAGCGTCTCGCGGCACACTCCAAGACCGTGTCCGATAGCATCAAGTCTCTAGTCACCAGCATCAGGTAATTATAAGTAAAAATTAAGTAATCAACAGCTGCCCACGATTTGATCTGGTTGGGGCTTTGAGCTTTGACATGTAAACAGTTCTTTGAAAGTAAAATTTTAACGCTAAAAGTTGTTAAATGTTAACCCGGGGTATCCGTTGACTTTCAATTAGACAAAAACTAGCCCCGGCTTCGCAACGGATTGCCTTGTCTGTTAATTTGCGGCTTTTAAATGAGACCACAAGACCTTTAAATGGGATTTCTACTATTGACCGATTCTACTAAAGGCTAATCATTTCAATTGTCTGATAATAAATATTCCTTTTGTTAAATTTAGGAATATGGTAAATAAAAAATGCATTGTAAGGAATAAGATAGATATATAAATCGTTTATTGCTGAATTATTTCACATACATACAATTGTACGTATGTGCAGCAGCAAAATGGGCCAAGGCTCAAATAACGAATCATTTCATTTTTAAGAATGTGTGATTTCAGTTCTTAAAAATTTTAAATATACAGCTGTGAGACCATAATATCTTATCAACCCCTTTCTTCCGTACAGAGAGAAGGCGCCCGGTCAGAAGGAATGCGCCAACGCATTGGATTCTCTCAACCGGTTATTGCGGGAACTAGACCAAGCCGCCATACAAGCTGTGTCTCAAGAACTGCAGCCGAGACGGGCTAACACTCTGCAAGGTTAGTAGATTGTTTGTGTAGGTTAGGCAATGTAAGAGCGTTTTTATGAAAAGTAAGTCGGGTTGGCCGTCGTTAAAACTGAATTATACGAGGCAAGTTATTGCATACACAATTTGCAGTACATTGTTAGTACATTGCTATGTGAGTTTGAAGTAACATTAACATATCACTGTAAAACTCATATCACATTACTCGCAATTGCAAAAAAAGTAGGTTGACATGTACGTGAATTAAATAAATAAATATTGGACACCATACATTGCTCCAAACCAAACTGTAGTAGCTTGAGCACTAGTATTATTGAAATTGGGTATTTGACTGTTGTTAAAATGTAGATATTTAATTATGACATTCAGAAATATAACATTATTGAATAACAAATGTGAAAAAAGAAATTCAATCTGTATTATAACAAGCGAATTATGAGCTACTTAATTGTGCCTCTAGCTATCTCTTTCTAAAACGAAATTTTCTAAGGCGAGAGTATGGCGCTATAGAAATGTGACGTCACGTTTCTATAGCGCTTTCCTTGTCTAATTAAAAAGTTTGATGCTCTATATCGCTGAAAACATGCAAGATATTTGAAAATAAACACCTATGTTGTGTTGCTACTAATAAAATGAACATTTTAAGTCAATAAAAAAAAATCAGTCGAATACCCAATTGGAAACAACGACGCGTATAATATTGAAAAGTACGTTTTCAATAATTGCCCGACTTGGCACCCGGCCGATCGAACCCGGGACCTCTAAAGCTAGCGGCACCTTGAAAACCGGTGCATACATCACTCGGCCACGGAGGTCGTCATAAGGAGGAATTCATACCGATATTCACAAAAATCGCCGGGCATTTATGAAAAGATTGATGCATATGAATGAACCGAAAGAAGTGTGCAAGGATCGTAGCAGGTGGCGATCCACAGTCTCTGCCTACCCCCGTGGGAAATAGGCGTGAGTATATGTATGTATTTACTAATATTCTTAAAGATTGTAATTAACGAAGTATTTCCTTCAACAGGCTACTCGGAACAAGTGGAAAACAGTGCTAGCGAGATGTTGGAACGCTTGGAACCGCTGAGAGTCGCCGCTACTTCCCAAGCAGAGCTACTGGGGCATGCTGTCATGCAAATGGTATGTTTATACTTGATATTAAAAATTTTACTTTTTTGCATTCTAAATGCAATTTTTATTATAGAAAAATGGAAAATGAAGTATTTAGAAAAAAATTGCGATAGGTCGTGGGTTAGAGTCCCATCGGAGCTAGTTGTGAGACGGGTCGATTTTTTTCTAAATACTTCTATTGTCATTTTTCTATGTTTATACTTCTGCTGGACATCACTAATTCCTCAGCCGATGAAACTTTGCTGAGTTATAAAATAGCATGAGCCATAAACTTTTAAATGATTATCCAAAAAAAAACTCACACAGAAGTTAAGTATTTATACATAAATATACAAATCTGTTGATATATTGAACCGAGTAATTTCTCAGTCCAAATTTATTTTACCAAATGAGTTATTTATACTAGTATGTGATACTTGATGAAAATCCAAAACTTTTTTCAAACATGAGTATGCTTGGCAAAAATGGTATAATTCTGTTAAAAAGTTCGACAGAGACATTTTCAGTCCAAGTCATCCCATTTTGTTTTTTAATAAAACAAAATGGGATGACTTGACATTTGGTGTTTCTGCTGGGATATTTTTTTGGATATTTCATATTATTGTTTTTATACGTTTCATGAATATATCCGGTTAAGAAAGTTTAAACGGAGCATTTTTCCTAAAAAAGATATCAATGAAATAAGACTTTCATTAAAAAATACCTAATCTTCTATTATTATTATTTTTTGGAAATTTATACCATACTTTTAAGTTATTGATACTTTATCATGATGTAAAAAATTTTCTGACTGAGGAATTACTGTGGGGGCAACTAGCTTCATTGACTACACTATATAGTCCATGGATGTAAACAAACATGAAGGTCGTCATCTTATAAGTTACTAGCGGATCCTCGCGGTTTCACCCGCGTGGTACCCGTTCTCGTGAGAATATCGGGATAAAATATAGCCTATGTCACTCGGGAAGAATGTAGGTTTCTAATGGTAAAAGAATTTTCTAAATCGGTCCAGTAGTTTCGGAGCCTATTCGATGCAAACAAACAAACAAACAATCAAATCTTTCCTCTACACAGTGCGAAAGAGCGTGTGTGTAAGTAAGGGAAAGAGAAAGAACGTTACCCTAAACAACATCAAACAGACAATCGCGTATTATTGCGTTTTAATCCGGAGTTTAGTGTGTGGTACCAATGTGTAGCTGTAGTGAAACAGAATGTATGATTATGACTACAAATTATTTCTTTCACAGGTATCCTACTCCGAAGTAGTAGTGTCAGGAAGCATCGGCGTCGCTTCTCTCGTATCCCAATCCACTGCCCAATCGCAAGTGTTGGGCCACTCGCGGACCGTTATAGAAGCGGCTTGCGCTTTGGTAGCCGCCGCTAGAGGCGCTGCTGGCAACCCTAGGGTGAGTATAAAAAAAAGAAAACAAATATACCTCATATATATATCACACGACAAATATATAACGAGACAGATAGATAGGTATAAGCAGGTAAACACTTATATATCGTCCAATATTGTTTTCCTACCCTTCGCTTAGAACATCTTTTAACTGACAAGAAGAACAGGCGGAAACAACTCATCAACTTTCTCAGAAGCAACGTCATTTATAAATAAATATGTCGTTGCTAAACACAAAAAAAAAACTAAGAAATAATACTTAAGTACCTACTTCTTTTTTGAATTTTGTTTTTTTTTCTTTTAGTTGAAACACTATCAACACAAACGTTTATTTGCAACTTTATTGATTCTAACCCGTTCATCTGTTCAGAACTGGTAAAAAATAACAACTGAATTCTAAAATGACACTTAGAAAGAGTTTTGTCTTAACATTTAAAGGCAAAAATCAAAAACTTATAACCTTGAGTTTTGAATATTTTGATTGTCTAAAACGGGGTAGCATTTAGCCTTCATATGACCTGTGTTTCAATAATTATAGTTCAATTGTAGTGGTTTTTTACACAGTAGTTACAAGAAATGTGTGCTTTTTTCACAATACTACTGATGGTCACACCACACACTACATTCCCATCACATCATACTGTCATAATTCTTGTAACTAGTGTGTAAAAAGCACTACAACTGAAACACGATTGAGATTCGATTATGACTTAACGTTAGCAGAATCGGGCCCCAGCCTGCCTAGCATGACCGTCGTTATATCACGCGATATGATGTAGCACGTCATGCTGTCTTGCTTACCCCACAAGATATAGGGTTTTATCATGCGTCAATAGTCGATAAAAGCCGCTCATGCTAGGCCGGCTGATGTTAAGTGAAGATAAGGCTGAAGATGGAAGCGCATTACTCCCGGAATCCTCTATTACTAAGGAACTGGCTATCTTATCTGTAACTGCCGGAAAACAACAATGCTGAACATCGTTGTTATGGCGTTTGACTTAGATAAGGCGGTGGTAGCTAGCCAATATGCCAATAGGGGATCGAAACGTATTTTTTTTATTTGTTCAAAATGTTTTTATTAATATCAGAAACACGACAAAGGTACCTATTTATTTTCAAATATTTTCCATATTTTCGGAGATATAGCTCATCAAACTTTCTTATTAGACAAGGACGGATAGCGCTAGCCACAGATGACGTCAGATGTGCTTAGCGCCATACTTCCGCCATTTAAAATTTCGTTCTAGAGATAGATAGCTAATGACACAGTTTTTACAATTCCGCAGCTCATTTTTGAATAAGTATATATTTTTTTATTTTTGTTATTCTTCAATGTTATATTTTTTAATGTTACTATTAAATATTTGTATATCAATAACAGTCCGATCCCCTATTTTAACTAGATATTCTCATATAAATAAAACACTTTCACGGATTTTTCACGCATTTATTTAACAACTTGGTTAAATTTTTTGTTGTTTTTAACGGTTTTTTGGTTTATCCGACGTCTCGGCACCTTTCCAGGGGCCGTTGTCACGGAAAACTAGCTAACTTGTTTTAAAAACAACTAAAAATTTAACCAAGTTGTTAAATAAATGCGTGAAAAATCCATGAAAGTGTTTTATTTATATGAACAGTTCGCGCAGAAATTTAAGATGTGTTTTTTATTAGATATTCTTATGTTCCTGCAGGCTGTCAGCGCTCACAGCGAAGTGGAAGCCCAAACATCTCTCACCCGCGCCGCTCTATCTGAACTGAACACCCACATTCGCGAGCTGAGCGCAGTTCGCGGCGCCGTCGGACCGCTCCTAGAGTCTTTGGCCCGCGCCGGCGCTAGACTCACCGATAACAGGTTAGTGCATACATATTGTATGATCAGAGCGAGATGGAAGCTAGACATCGCTCACCCGCGCCGCTCTATCTGAACTCAACACCCACATTCCTAGAGTCTTTGGCCCGCGCCGACGCTAGACTCACCGATAACAGGTTAGTAGACACATATAGTCCAACTTACCACAGTCACTTACGACCAAAGTATACAACCAATGCGTGCTCCCAGTTATGACATAATTATGCTGGCCAGACCTGGAGCTCTATTTTTGAATCACTCGTATGACACCGTGTTGCCGCATGCGACATAAGTCGCACTCGTCTTCCAAGTCGCATGACGCTGATTTTCCCTATTTTTGAATCGTTCGTTTCCAGTGCTGCCAACATAATACGATATGTCGGGTTTTATCCGTTTCACGCAGAATTTAGAAAAACCGGTAACTTCCGCAACGAAAACGGAACGTAATATTTATGTTTAAAAAACTTTTTTGACTGTCAATCAATGTCACAACATAAGAAAAAACTGTTGTGATTGTGAATTGTGAATTTGTGTTGCACTTGCACCGCATTTTTAAGTTGTTCCTTCCTAAAGTATATTTTGTGCTTTTAGTTTTGTGACAATGTCGTCAAAACAATAAATTGTTTTTTACTAACAAAACGAAAAGATTTGCTTGTTTTCACAAACTTGACAAGAACAAGTAACGTGAGATGTGACACACGCATTGATTTTGACAGTTATTCTATCGCTCGCCTGTCTGCAACGAGTGGGTAGGGGCACTCGTTGCGGTCGAGCGATTCAAAAATACGGAATTTCAGATTCCGAACGAAAATCAGTAGAAAACGAGCGCTCGTCTCGACCCGAGTGATTCAAAAATAGAGCTCCTGGCCCCTGACTGAAAATCTGGTGAACAAGCTCAGCGCTATGCTCGGAAAATCGCTTCGAGACAGAGTCCGAAACGAAGCGATTCGGAAACGGACTAAAGTGATGATATTGGGTACCGCGTCGCAAAGCTTAAATGGGATTGGGTTGGACATGTGTGTCGCCTATGCGATGACAGGTGGAGCAAGTGCGTTCTCGTCTGGAGACCTCGCTCTAAAAGAAGCGTAGGCAGACCACCAGCTAGATGGTCTGACGACATATAACCACAGAATAAATAATAGTGCTAAGGCACAGAAGACTCACTCTGCAAGCTCATTCAAATAAAAATAAATCTTTCTGCGTGGAAATAAAGTCCAATTCCGGTTGCTTTGTCATCGCATGCCTACTGTTATAATAACCTAGAGTTCGCCCATGCAAGCAAAACTGTACCCAATAACTACGCGGGAGCGTTTCTTTTTCTATGAATGTCTCAAACAGCTCGCTCGCTGGTTAGGGTTGCGAGCGACTTGCGAGTTCGGTTTTGTTGTTTCTTTTGTTCTTTCTTTTATTTAGACACCCGTAAACACAACAGTATCTTATATATGGATTATAAGAACGTTTAATAGTCATTGTTCGGTGCACAAAAATCACAGAAATGATCGATCGTTTTACGCGCGAACGTGGCGCGTACGAGCCGAGCGGCATCCTTCTGCCATACGCCTGCCCGGCAGGCGCGCCGGCCGAACGTACCTAAACTGCGGAGTGGCACCCCCCTGATATAACTATCCGCTCCTAGAGTCTTTGGCCCGCGCCGGCGCTAGACTCACTGATAACAGGTTAGTACATACATAAACTAAGTGGGATGAATGACTAAACTCTCACACAAATTTAGTTTGTTTTTGATAGCTGTATATAACTATCACACAGCACAAAGACGACAGATGGCGCTACCTACTGATGACGCTACGTACAGACTATGAGCGCCACTGAATTCATTTTGGAGTTACTATATCGCGCTAGCAGAAAAATCCCAACACCTTGTACATATATAGAACTTCCGACTTACAAATACTGGACAGTTGGCTCCGGGCTATCTACACCAAGCCCGAAAGGTAGACATACCATCAGTCTTCCTTTATCAGTTGTGTCATCATCTTACAAGTTCATGCTTTTATCCCACTAAGTAACTCACTTTTTTCCACTTGTTACGATTCGGACCTTCTTGTTACTTCTTCTGTCATAAAATTCTTGGAATGTGCTCGCCGAATTCAACTATTCGGTTTCTACCTGCAAGAATTTTAGCCCGTTTTGGAGCTAGTCTCGTTGGTTGTTACCGGTTTAGTACCCATATAAAGTATGATCAAAGTAAGGTGGCCTAAACATCTCTCACCCGCGCCGCTCTATCTGGGGGCCGATTCTCAGGCAATCGAGAAAAGTTCACATTTATAAGCTCGAAATTCAAATATAACACAGTTTTTGTATTGTCAGAATTTCACAATCGAAAAAGTTCTATCGAAAACCAGTCGAACGCTACGAGTGGTACAAACCAATAGATGTTCGTATACGAATTTAGCTGTCAAAATGAATTTGTTGACATGTAGGACAGCTTGGTTTGTTTGAAACGTTCTAACTTTTCAATAGAAACCACAAACAAAATGTTCGACATACGAATTACCACACTGAAAAAAATCGAATGCCTGAGAATCGGGCCCCTGAACTGAACACCCACATTCGCGAGCTGAGCGCAGTTCGCGGCGCCGTCGGACCGCTCCTAGAGTCTTTGGCCCGCGCCGGCGCTAGACTCACCGATAACAGGCAAGTTTTTTTATATTTACATCTTTTTCAAATGTATGTATGTAAATCATCAAGATTAACATACTTACATACATTATCGTGCCATTCTCCTGTAGCAGATTTTTTCTTATTATCTTTGTGTCGTTGGAAAACCTGAGATTTTTTGAGAACCATAACCAGCCACGCCGATTGCAGTAGATATATGAAGCTTCCGTCAGCAGCCTTTTTTATATTCCTTTTACTTTTTTGTATTCACAATGCAATTGTTATTATTATTGAAAATGAAATATTAGAAAATAAACGACCCATCCTCCAAGTAGCTGCGCCGGGAATCGAACCCGGGACATTTTACTGTCCGGGCGAATGCTCTGATCGAATGCTCTGCTCAGCGGTCAGAGCATTCACCCGAGCCGTTTTTATGTTCTAATTATGACCACCGGATCAGATAAGATTGTAGCACTTTTCCTTGCTACTATATTTTTTTATTTTATTAAACTTTATTGTACAATTGTAGGGTACTTGTAGGGTCATTACAAATGTAGGATACAAACAGCGGGTTAAACGCTAAAAGCATTCTCTACCAGTCAACCTTTAGGAAAAGAGAGAATCGAGTGCGGTACATAAAAAAAATAAAATGAACAAAATCGTCGATAACGGATCGATGCTCCGTTTTGACGTGAAAGACTGACAAACAAAGAACCAAACAAACACACAATATTGGTTCTTCTTGTTTCGAAATCAGATCATTGTATTGTAATGTGATGTTGACATGACTAATCAAAGTATCGCTATGTTTATCAAATGAGATTATATTGAACTGATCAGAAATGTTCAACAGTTTGTTTATTTTAAACCAAAGAAGTCCTTGACCGTCCGGTTATAAAAGCTACGCAGCGTATATTAACAGCGGTGACCGACAGACACTCAGGTCTATTTGCGATTCTGTACATACATGTATAGAATACAGTCAAAGCTTAAAGAAGTCTGTCTTAAACATCTTATGTTATTATATTTTTTAAAGTTTGAAATATAAGTACTTACATTATACAACATGCTTAATAAACTGTGAGCTTAGTTAGTGACTAACTGTGTCATAATAAGTGTAAATGTTGAAAAATGGAAAATGAAGTAATTAGAGAATATTGACCCGTCTCACAACTAACTCCGATTGCATTGTAAATGTAAAAATAAAAATAAAAAAATAACAGTGTAATGTTGTTTTAATTCAATTTGAATATAAAGTCTAAGGTGGAATTTTTTCATGCCACCTGCAGGGAAAGATCTCGAAACAATGGATATAGCTAGTTTCAATCAAAGACACAATTACTTTATTCTTTAAAAGAAACAAAACTGCATTCAATGATTTTTCAAAATACGTTTCCCACACCCAGGAATCGAACCGGCTAAAATTAGAAAAAAGCAACATCCTGTACTTTTATCACATCAATCGAAAAACAACATACTGTATTTTTATTGCAGCAATCGATGAGATCAATCATACACAATAAATTAAATGAAAGGAAAGCAATGAAAGATCATGGAAAGGAATGGAATTGAATGGATGTCGAGTCGAGTTGATGTTTTGTATGGAACGGCTAATTTAAAAAAAAAAACTAAAAATGCAGTTCTTTTTTTTATCAAAAATTAGCAAAATGTTTCCTTTTACAGAAATTAGCTATCTCCATTATGTCGAGTACTTTCTCTCCAGATGACATGAAAAAAGTCCGTCCTGTATATTGCCAGTAGCTTTGTATGTAATGATTATTTCAGATTAACCATATTCGTTAGCTCATTGCTTATAGCTGAAAGTGTTTGGCGTTCATCCAATATCATCTACATTAGATCACCTGCTATAAGTAAAACCAATCCATAATTTTGAATTCATTAACTAATACGCATCAAAAATAAGAATGTTAAAATAACATATGATGTCCTGTTGGAGTATTGTTATAAAAAAATTCTTAAGCCCTATTCGGGGCCATGGTTTTTCTGCCGTAAATGATTATGCCATTTAAGTACATGTGGTTGAGTAACAAATTTTCTTTTTTAAATCGACCAGCTGCTCCCCGCGTTTTTACCCGCGTGGTACCCGTTCCGGCGGGAATATTGGAATGTAAAATTTGTCTCGGGAAGGATGTATAGCTACTGGTGAAATATGTTTAAAAATAGTAGTTCTAGATATTCTAGAGTAGTTCAGACCTCAAATCCAACCTTACAAACCTCTTGACAATACCATCACCATCAGCCGTACGACGTCCACTGCTGGGCATAGTAGGCCTCTCCCCCAAGGATCTCCACAACGACCGGTCCTGCGCTGCCCGCATCCAGCGGCCTTGCTTTACAATACAAGTTGAAATATATTAACCAAATAAATAATCTTATTATTAAGATTTTGGTCGCATAAATTCAAAGATTTTTTTAGAGATTCGGCCGCGTTTGTATTGGCAAGCTTTGCTAAGTAATTGATTACACCGTCAGTCTAAACAGAGTGGTTCGGTCGGTGCACGTGTGTTTCATATCAACATTGACCGTTCCTGATGAAGAAGATTAAATTATTGTGCGTTTGCAAAGTGTTTAATTTATAGATTCGTTAAGCCAGTGTTTCGATGATATATTTCCAAATCTATCAATTTACGATCGACCTGGTACAAGTATTATAGACTTTAGTCGTGCGAAAGCGTGACACGGTCCCGCTCACATATCAGCAAACTAAGCGAGATAGCTATTTGTTCTTTGGGAGCCGTCAAAATATTGTTTGTTCAAACAAGTTCCATCTTAGACAACAACTTACTTTACTTTGGTCAAGTTTGTAGCCAAATGCTTATGTATCTATTTGTTTTTCTTTCATATTATGTTGACATAAACCCCTTTTATAGTGCCCTAATTTTATCTGGCCCGGTGGTCAATTTTGGTACTAAGCAATTTTTCATACTGCTGACAGCCGATGCCGCCAATGACGGTCCAATTTGACAGCTAATTTAGTATAGCGAGTGTATTCTTCACCACCACTGTTCCCGGGTCAAATATGTTTGTTCGGAATGTGTTTTTGAATGACATTATTCTATATAGTGTTGTATTCAGCAAAAAGTTCCAACATTATCTTTTTGTTACAGAATGTCCCTGATTGGTTCGTACGACGAGACCGATTCGTTTGTGGACTACCAGGCGCGGATGATTGCGGCCGCTAAAGAGATTGCCAAGCTAGCCACAGATATGGTAAGTGAAGCATACTGTACTAAAGTTAATAGATCTTTTATATCTTGTCTTAAAATAATTATGCATTTAGTTAAAATTACTCGTTCTCCGGGCTGAATTTTTCCATTTTGTCAAGACGACTGTCACAATGATTTGCTATATGCCGATGGCATTGAGATGGGCGTATTGTGTTTTATGTAGGGCTTCGTTTGCGTTTATTTTTTATCGAGTAATTGGCGCTAGCGCAGGTAGGTTAGTTTATCGTATTATTGTTGTCTTTGCTAGTATGGGACATAATTTAGTTACTCGAATAATTTTTATCTCTCGGGTAAATTTGACAATATGTTATTTTGCTGTGAAAATTTGTTATAGGGTGTTATTTACCTTCGAATCAGTTGATGCCAATTTAATCAATAACTGTCTATCGTTAATTTTTATGATTTTTTCTACGAGGCACCTAACTTCTCGTTTGTTTCTTTACAAATTTGGATCCACAGGATTGGTAACCAACAGGATTGTTTATTGTTTGAAAAGCTATGTACTTCGATTAATGACTCATTCTATTTTAATAAACGAGTTGGATTATAAACTGGACTTGGGTTTTTTCTCGTTTTATCTTAATTATGTTTTTTTATCGTCATCATATTTGCGGCATTTCTACAGTATTAGTCTGTTGTTGAAGGTTCCTGAACACAAGCATTATTCTTTAATATTTTTTATAACTAATGGGACTTAACGTTTTTTATCAGAATGTGCGTGGATTGAGGAGTAAAACACATTTATTTCTTAGCAATGTACTTAATTCTGATTATGATATAATTTGCTTATCGGAAACTTGGTTGTTGCCGGGAATTTTTAATAATGAATTATTTGATTCTCGCTACGACGTGTATAGAACGGATAGGGATTATGCCACACACGGGACGAGCATGGGCGGCGGAACGCTCATAGCGACGCGCCGCGGGCTTGCGGTGGACGTGCGCGCGCCACGGCCGCTCCCAGCGCTGCGCGACGCTGAGATTACTTATGTCAATGTTGCACTCAATAATAATCATAACACCTGCAGGAGGTTATTTGTATTTTGCGTTTAGTTTCTTCAAGGTGTTAATCAGGAAACATCACAATCTTTATTTTTTGATTACTTACAGGATCTTAGTGTTGAGTTTCCTGATCATGAATATTTTCTCGTGGGTGATTTTAATGTACGCGATGCCGTTTGGTGCAGCGGCAGCGATGACTCATTAAGCGGTATTAGATTGTGCCCCCCGTTTGCTAATAATTTAGTAACTAATTTGAATACATTTTTGTGTTTTACGGGCTGGTCTCAGCACAGTCTTGTAAAAAATTTAAATGATAGATGCCTTGATCTAGTAGTCTCGAGTTTGATTTGTACTGTAGCACGCACAAATCCGTTGTCGCTTCCGGAAGACGCTCATCACCCGTCACTGAGCATTGAGTGCAACATTGATGGCTTAACAACGTTACGCCCCGCATCTCGATTGGTTAGGAATTATAACGCCGCAGATTACACTGCGTTAAACCACGAATTATCATTAATAGATTGGAGTCGTATTATCGTTGGAAATATTGAGACCGCTGTTGATAATTTTAATATTTTAATCAATGAATTATTAGATAAATATGTTCCTGAAAGAAAATGTTCTTTTAATGATAAGTATCCCACTTGGTATTCTCGTTCCCTAATTAAATTAATTAAAAAGAAGCTCAAAATACATAGAAAGTGGAAAACTTATAAAAGATTATGCGATTATATTTTATTTTCTGAGATACGAAGTGAAACTAAATCCCTTCAGAATTCTTGTTACTCTAAACATATTTCAAGAGCTCAGGATAATATTAAAAAAAATAGTAAATACTTTTTTTCTTACATAAAGTCTAAAAAAGGTACAAATACCATTCCTGATACTTTATTCCTGGATAATAATGTTGGTTCTGACGGCTTGTCTGTTTCAAATCTCTTTAACGTGTTTTTCCAGTCAGTTTTTGAGATTGATCAGGGTGACGATGAGCCTTTGGTTGTTAAGGAAACCAACTCTCATGTCATAGGATCTGTTGATGTTTCTTTGGAAGTTGTCGAAAAATACCTGTCGCGCCTCGACACTACCAAGGGTCCAGGTGCCGATGGTCTCCACCCGCTATTTCTTAAGTCGTGCAGGAAACAGCTGGCATTACCAATTTCTTTGCTTTTTAAGCTTTCTATGTCTCAGGGTATTATGCCTGCGGAATGGAAGCGTTCCCTAGTTGTTCCAATTTTTAAGAACGGAGACAGACATGATGTGCGTAACTATAGGGGAATATCTAAACTCTCTACGATCCCGAAACTATTTGAGAAGATCGTATATGATTCCATATTCCCCTTGGTTAGATCCATCTTACTACCACAGCAACATGGTTTCGTTGACAAGCGCTCCACGGAGTCTAACTTGTGTGAGTTCCTCGATCAGGTGTTGGATGCTATGGAAAAAGGTTACCAGGTTGACGCCATTTATACCGACTATTCCAAATGTTTTGACAAAATTTCCCATAAGTTACTTATTAGAAAATTAGATCAAGCTGGTATTCATGGTGACCTTCTGAGATGGCTGACATCCTACCTACAGAACAGGACTCAGGCTGTCACTGTTAAAGGCTTCATTTCCAGCTTTGTGCCAATTACTTCAGGTGTACCTCAGGGATCCCACCTCGGCCCATTACTATTTAACATTTTTATTAATGACGTTGTCCATTGTTTTCTTAATTCTAAGTTTTTATTATTTGCTGACGATACAAAAATTTTTATAACTGTTAGAACTATTGATGATTGCATTGCTTTACAGCAAGATCTTAATAGGTTATTCGAATATTGCTCTCTTAATAAACTTTTCCTTAATGTGGATAAATGTCAAACTATTTCGTTTAGTAGGAAAAAAAACCCCATAGTGTATGACTACCATCTTAATAATGCAAAACTTAAAAGAGTGACCGAGGTCAGGGATCTAGGCGTTATGCTTGACAGTGACCTTCTTTTTTCGTCACATTTAAACTTTATTTCAAGTAAAGCCTTCAAAATGTTAGGATTCATTTTTCGACAGAGCGTTGATTTTACTGATCCAAATATCCTAGTTATATTGTATAACTCGTTTGTTAGATCTCATCTTGAATATGCGTCCACTGTCTGGAACCCACAATAGAACCGTTTTTCCCCCAAAGGGTATAAAACGGATATTTAGGTTTCAGCCGAAGCTTGAACCACCTATGAGATTACACCTTCATAATTCGTACTCAAGTACCCGTGTTTCGTTCACAATTCTTACGCAAACCGGTCTGTGCTTGCATTTGCTATCTCTTTCTAACCCTGTCTTGGCAGCGCGCGGCTGTCTTGTTCCTCAGTACCTTAAAGCCGGCAAGGCATTAAGTGGTGGTTCAAGCTTCGGCTGAAACCTAAATATCCGTTTTATACCCTTTGGGGGAAAAACGGTTCTATTTAGGTGTTCGAGCCTCCGCTTGAACCACCTATGAGACGTGTTTACTATCTGCCGGCGCTGACATAAAGCGTACTGTGATGTAGGGTAGGTATAACAATTATAAACTGCGCTAATATTTCAACAAAAATAGGTATTTATTCAAAAACAAAATGGTAACTTTCTGCTTCATGATTATATTATAAAATTTTTATATTCGCTTAATTAAACTGGACTGAAAGAATTTACTAATTCGTTATTTACCGCACCTATCGGCTTTGGTATTTCTCTAAAATAATGATTAAAGAATGTATTTTTACTGCGCCAATTGCCTCTTTCTAATAGGGCATCAATATCCATTCGGTTGCTGTTCCAAATGTCCGAAGCCACTGCGGCTCTAAAACTGCCTGCGGAGGCATTTATTCCTACTTCTTTAAAGAGCGATCTGATCCAGCCTGCTATTATGGATCGAGAGGCAGCTTTTACTGTACCCCTAGTAGTTATGAAAAGATTAGGGATATTCTTAGAGTTGCGGCGTTTTGCGGATATATTAATCAGTTTCTTAATCCAGAATACCACGTCCAGGCGGTTTTCCTGACCCTCCATTGTTTTAAGTGACCAACCTGACTGTCTGTAAGAAGATGTATCAGTCTTAGACCCAAAGTCGGGCCAGAAGATTATTTCATCGCCCTTATCCTCAAACGAATCTTCTTTGATACTTAAGAGTGTCAAGTCGTGCACTCTTCTGCCAGATGCTAGTAACAAAAGAGTGCATGTGTGTCTAGATACTGCAAAAATGTTATCTTCCTGTATAGTGTAACTTCTGAGGTAATTCAACAAGTCTTCAATTTTCCATGATAATGGCTTTTTCTGTGGTGGCTTCTTGGCAAATATACCCTTAACAACCTGTCGTACCAGTGGGTGTGAGCTCAGTGTTGTAGACCCATCGGGGTTAGCAAAAGTAGCGACAACCGATTTATGTAAGGCCACAGTTCTTGGAGCTAGGTTTTCATTAAGAAAAAGATGACATAAGTACTTGGCAAGCGATTGCGGATTAGGATTGTCCACTGAAAAACCCCGCGACAAGGCCCAACTTCGCCATCTTGACCAAATCGGTTTGTAAGTCCTTAGAGTTGACGAGCGCCATGAGCTTTCTAGTAGCTGTACTTCTCCTTCAGACCAACCGTTCACTTGGCTTATCCAGCCTGAATCTTCCAGACCACTAAATCTAGATTCTCCACCTCTGGAGGTGGCCGGTTGGTTCGTAGATCGATCAGATTCGTTCGGAGGTCTGGGATTCTTAGTGGAGGAAACAAGGCACGTCTCCTTACTTCCGGCCCCCAGAATGCTCTTGTCCAAACTGGAGTTACCAATAGGTATTGGCCCTCGGATGTTTTCAGGTGACGTAGCACTTGAGGGATTAATGCTGGCGGGGGAAAAATCCACCCTAGCCTGTACCGCCATGTCCTGCTGAAAGCGTTGGTGTACTGACTCCCCTGGTCTTTCGAGTCTTCGCTTACATAAGCCGGTACAATCGCTGACTTTTGTGAAGCAAACAGATCTATGTCCGGGTGACCTAATTCTTGAAAAATTGTGTGCAAGGCTTTCTTGTTGAGATGCCACTCCGGCAGAGCCTTGGCTCTGGATAGTCCGTCTGCTATTCCGTTGTATTGCCCTGGTATGTAGCGAGCTGTTAAGTGACACTGCAGCATTTGGCAAAGTTCTAAAATCTTCGTTGCTGTTCGTAGCAACGTTAGGGAACGAGTACCTCCTTGTTTCATTATGTAAGCCACACTTGTACGATTGTCGGTTTGTATCATTATTGATTTCCCTCGAATCTCGAGACCTAATTGATTCAGGACTTCGTAGACCGTCCAAAGCTCCTTCTGATTGCTGTGCCACTTTTGTTGGCAAACTGACCACTCGCCCCAAAGACGACGACCGTTTACTATTGCTCCCCATCCTCGATCGGCTGCGTCCGTAGTTATAAACACTGTTGGCTGGGCAAAGTGAATCGGAGACTTTTGTTTCGCATTCTGTAGCCACCAGCTCAGCTCCGCTAGGGCTTCCTCTGGTAACACGAATTTTTTGTAACGCCTGTTCTTCGGCAAGCGGTTCGCTAGTCTTTGCAAAACTCTGCAATGTAGGCGTCCCAGTGGTACAACGTATGATGCAAAGTTTAGTTTTCCTAGAATTACTTTTGCATCGTGCCAACACCATTGCCTTTCCTTTATGAGATCGCTTAAATGACGTTCCAGCTTTACAGTTTTCCGAGGTTCGATACTTTTTTCGTTTTTCTCCGTATTCCAGGTGATCCCTAGGTATTCCAATTCTTTTGTCGGTACTCTTGATGACTTTTGAACATTTATTTTCCATCCTAGGTTTTTTAGGTAATCTGTGGCAATCGTCATGTGTTTTGTCAGGGTCTGGTAGTCCCTGTGTATGAGTAGGAAGTCGTCCAGGTAAACTATGATGTTTAGACCTCTCTGTCTTAATTCGTGAGCGACCCAATTGGTTATTTTCGCGAACGCCGCTGGGGCGCTGGCTAGGCCGAAAGGTAAACACGTCATCTGATGTATTTTGCCTTCGTATGCTAATGATAGGAAACGACGATGACTTTCTGTGACTGGAACATGGAAGTATGCCTTTGAGATATCTATTTTCATCATGTAATCGCCTTTTTCCAGATGAGATGGAATGCTTTGATGGTTGAGCAGCCGAAACTTGGGAGCTATGACATATTGATTCAATCTTTTCAAATTGAATATGGGTCTGTTTGTTCCGTCTCCCTTTTTTCTTAAGAAAAAGGTGGATAGGAAACCTGATGTTTGATTTGAGAGCTCCACGGCGGATGACTTTAACATGTCCTCCATTTCTTGGGCCATCTCTGGTGAAGATTTCGTTTGAAATGTTTGAGTCATTTTCTTCGAAAAAAATTTTAATGGGGGTTTTATACGAAATGGTATTCTGTAACCTTTTATTATTTTGAGAATGGGTGCGGGTGCATGTTTCCAGCTGTTTATGTGCTGCTTTAGGCACCCCGCTTCGAATAAGTCACTTTTTGTCTCCTCCTCCTTTTTTCTTGGAAGGGTGAGCGTGTGCTCGGCCTGAGCTTGCAAATCCGTTCTTTCCCTTTGTTGCAGGGTTCCATTTGGCGTAATTATTGTCGTTACCATATCTCTTTTTCTTCGAGGTGAAGCTGCTCGGTAACGTTTTGGAAACATCTCTTTTTCTTGTTTCGTCGTAATTAGGCCTGTCGGTATGCAATGCCTGCTTCCTTCTGGTTGGAAAAAACTTATGAATGCCCCCTTGTTCCTTGACGGCTTCGGCTAGCACCTTATCATCGAACAGGTGACTTTCCGATGGGGGAATGTCATGCAGAATTTGCCTCAATACGCGATTTACGGGGCGAAATGACTCCCGTCTCTGTTGGATCACCTCTGCACGACGCCCACACACGTATTGAAGTAAATTATCGGAGACCTTTTTAAAATTTGAATTTGCGGCAAGAAATTCCTTTCCTACTTTTTGCCGCATATCTTGTGGCATTTTATCCAGCAAGTCTTGGAAACATCTTCTTTGTTGGAGCAAACCATTAGACACAGCTCCCAGTGTCATATCAACCTTTTCGAGAATGGTGACGGATTTGTAGTTAGGCGTTGCTCCTGCCAATGTATTATTAGTCTTCAGAGAACTGAACGCTGGGGTGGCTTGAAACAATTTCTGAGTATCTGAGTATCTGACGTTTCGCCAGCCCTCTTGTCCGAACCGTTGACAGCTGATGCCCTGTTTTAATAGCTCAGCATCAGCTTTTAATACTTTCGGTTCCTTCTCAACTGTGAATGGCAAAAAGTCGAAAGTAGCTTCCGTTTCTTCGATCTCACCCTTTTGAAGAGCAGCTAATCTACGTTGTGCTTCAACAATTTGATCTTTAAGGGCCTGCTCTTCCGGGATTGAAGCCACGCTTCGTTTAGCCGAGGAGACCGAAGCGCCGTCAATTTCGTCTTCTGTATGTGTGCTATCCGGGATTGAGTTAAAGGACTCGTTCGCCACATCGATAGTATTTGTGTTCGGATCGTCCTGATTGAGTAATTTTTTGATGTTTTCATTTTGCTCTGTAGTCATGTTGAGCAATTTGCTGAACATCTCAGTCTGCTTAGTTAGGACTTCTGCTAGGAGTGCATCACTGTTAGCGGAAACTGCTCGTTTTGGTGGTGAGGCTCCCAATTGGGAATCCGTGTTCAGCCTTTTCCGGCTTCTTGAGCGGGGACTGCTTACTAAAGATGCATGTGGTTCCTGAGATTGGGATGCTTCTCGTTGTTCGGACGCTTCGCGAAGTTGAGATGATGCTCGATGTCTGTTCAGCAATCTCGGTTTTATTTCACGCACGGCATTTACGAAGTCGGAGTAATCTGGGTCGTGAATCTTCTCCATGATCGCGTGTGGAGCATAAAGTAAGGCTCGTCCCAATGGCCACGTCAGAATTGTGTTTTTTATGGATCTGAAGCGTCTCTCGGACAGAGACGTAGTTGAAGGGTCGAATGCCCTAGCTAACACATCGAGAGGTAAGGCAAATCGCAATTTAGCGTCAGTTTTCTGCGTTATTTCTTCCCCAAAAATGTCTTGGAACGAGTAATTTATGACTCGCCATGTACGCCAGGATGAAGGAAAATACTCGTCGATAGCTGATACTACGGCTTGAAATACTTTGGCGTCGTTCTGGTCTTGACCTGGCAGGGAAGCCAATTCCCCCATAGTAGTGAGGTCTCCCATGTCTGTAATGTAATTTACAGCTTTGGTTATTAAAATGCGACGTCAAGTGATACGACGTCAAGTTGCTGATACGACCTTGAGTTGATGCGACGTCGAGTTAATGATACGACGCAAGTAATTGATACGACACCAAGTGGCTGATACGACGTCGTATAACTGATGCGACATTGAGTTGATGCGCATGAGATGTCGAGTTACTGATACGACGTCGAGTAACTAATACGACATCGAGTGACACATGCTACGTCGATAAGGTTTATGCGACGTTGTTGATTCGACCCGTAAGGTACCGAAAAGAATCGTGACGGTTAGGAAAACTCCTAAATCGTCGCTGGGCCGTGAGGCGCCGAGCGGAATTTTAATTGGGGTCACTCGAGTGTACTAACTCAAAATAATTCAACTCACCGCTGGCACTTTCTGTTCCCGCAGTGAGTAGGTAGTAGGTACGTGTTGACCGCACGAATATTGAAAGCGTACTGAGGAACAAGACAGCCGCGCGCTGCCAAGACAGGGTTAGAAAGAGATAGCAAATGCAAGCACAGACCGGTTTGCGTAAGAATTGTGAACGAAACACGGGTACTTGAGTACGAATTATGAAGGTGTAATCTCATAGGTGGTTCAAGCGGAGGCTCGAACACCTAAATACGCCATATACATCGATATGATCGAAAGAATACAGGATAAATTAATTAAAAGGCTTCGTTATAAGTTTCCTGATTTTGTCCATTCTATGATTTCGCTTGCTAGTCGTAGACAAAAAAGGGACCTGATATATTTATTTAAGATTTTAAGTAATCAAATTGACTCTCCATATTTGTTGAGTACAATTTCTTTCAAGTGTTCCAGAGCTAGACTGCGTTCCTGTAATACTTTTGCATTATCTCGTTGTAGAACAAATTATAATAAAAATCGTTTCATTCTTAGAGCCATGAACCATTTCAATTTAAATTATGGTCATATTGATATATTTAATATAAAGTTGTCTAAATTTAAGATTGAAGTAGTTAAGTGTTTAACAGAATAATTTATAATAGTAATATATCTTTGTTTATTAGTGTGCACCGCCCGCGCCTGTAGCGGCTAGTTTGCGGATGTCTGTTCATCATTTTTTGAGTTATTTAGTTGTGGAAACTTTGTTGGCTTTTGTATTGACTAAGTGTACTATAACTTTTGTGTTATTTCATGCTGTATGTTTCCCTTGAACATAAAAATAAAAATAAAATAAATAAAATAAAATACTGCAGCGATAGATGTATTCAGTTGAAGAAAATTGTAGTGTAGTTATGGCAGCCATAAACGTACGAGTTATTTGATCAAACAGTTTGATCAAATTGGCATGAATGTCTGTGGTGAAATTTGATCTAAGTAATGTTTACCAAGCAGCCTATTTATCAATATGTCATTTACATTTTGCAGGTTTAGAAAGCTCGCTATTCTAAAACATTACAGTAAATTTTTCGAAAAGTTAATAAGCGTAGTTTAAATTCAAAGTAACTGATAGACTGTCTGAGCTTCCATTGTTCACCTCCTCATACCTCTATACACAGACCGCGAAAGCAGCTACCGACACAAGTCGCGTGCTGCCCCTAGCGGGCGAAATGTGCCAATCGTACGAGCGTCTAGCAAGAGACGCTGTTGGCGCCGCCGCCTCTACGCCAAACGCTGATGTCGCTAACAGGTATTTATATATAACACAACACATAAAATACTAGAGTAGATTGACTACCTATATATAAAATCATGAGAGTGAAAGTCCACTTAACACAGACAATTTTATCATGAGGCTAGCGACGACAATTTCAAGAAAGACAAGACTGCTCTCACCACGGAAAATCTAGAAGGATTAATTTCCGTTCTGAATCTAATTTCATGTAAAATTCACTTTAATCAAATAGGTGACTTGATTGTTGTTATATCTCATTTATTCCTGTCAATCAAGTCTGCACATGACAGATGAGTAGAAATTACGATTGTAAGCGCTTATTTTTGTCACTTAAATTTAGTAAATACGAAGATAGAAAAGTCGATTCAAAAGCGTTTTTAACCACTCGCTCGGGGACCCTTTTTTATAAATGTTTATTTAAATAAATATGAATGAAACTTGACTTTTTGCTGGTCTATTTTTATGATTTTATTTTTTGTTTGATCAATGAAACACAACATCGCATGCAGAACAGGTTATAATGTTTGACATAGGACTACTTTTTTAAAAATAATTTATAGACTGGCGTTACGCCAAAGAGTTTTTACAACCACTTGTTGTATCTCTCCCAGCATCCGCAGCGGCGTTGCAGAGCTCGGTGATAGTATCGGCGGTCTGGTGAATGCATCAGCCGCTTGCAACTCGCCCGCTGCACCGCACCAGCCTTCCGTCGCGTCTCACGCCAAGGAAGTGAGCGAGAAGGTGAGATTGGGACTTGGGACTAGCGATTGCTACAACGTTAATCGTATTGCCATACAGTGATCTGTTAATTTCACATGATGTCTATTACTAAAGAAACGATGACCTCCGCTGCGTAGCTCGATGGAATAGAGCTCCAAATATAACTGAACTCTGTATGAAATAAAACAGGGAGAAAAAAACAACCCTTGGAGTTTCTTGCCGGTTCTTCTCCCAAAGTCTCCCGCCGTAGGGTTTGCGAACCGATGGCGTAGCTTCTATGAAGTTCACAAGTATTTTAAATAACAATATAAATTGAATAAACAAGTTTGACTTGGTTTGACTTGACTTGACTTGAAAAGGTGATAATTTTTGGTACTAAAAGATGACAGCCGATAGTACATTTTGACGGGTAATTTTTAGAACTTTATCACAAGTAATCTTTCCGGAACAAGTGTTTATTTGTGGCACAAAAAGTTATCCAATACTGTAATAAGACATAGTCCTATATTGTTTACATGCTATTGCTCATGACTATACACCAGGTTGTTGAGTAATGTATTTCTACTGCTATCTAGTTTTACATACTAGCCTCTATACTTGCTGATATGACACAGTTTTGACACTCTGCTATCAAGCTTTACATAGCCTCTATACTAGCTGATATGACGCAATTTCAAGGGCGGATTTAAGGTGCCCCATGCCCAAACGGTATTATTGTCATCTTTAGCAGGAAACATAAAAGAAAACTATCTCCACTAAACATTTAATTTTTCTATTGCTTTGACACTATCATAAACCTTCCTAAACATACTTGAAGTTGTAGAAATAAACTTGACTTGAATTATGAATTATGATACTTAAAGTTTATTTCTAACTGTTATTGTTGGTTTTTTGCCCGTCCACCTCTTGTGCCCCTCCCAGGAAAAATCCTGGATCCGCCCTTGCGCAATTTTGACACCTATTTACATTTATTTAAGTACGATATTCGCGTGCAGGTAATCGCCGTCCTCAGCGCCTTACAAGCGGGCTCCCGCGGAACGCAGGCTTGCATCGACGCCGCTGCTACTATCGCAGCTATTATTGGAGACATCGACACCACCATACTGTTCGCAAGTGCCGGTAAGTTCCGACACTAATGAAATAGTAGTTTATGTGACTGTTGTATAATGAGGGGTATTAAAACAGGCGAGATTTTTAATACCGACTTATATGCAGTCTCATACACTACTTTATCTACACTCATTACATTTATTAAATACTAGCTTCGCTCGCGTGGACAAAACGACGTTATCCCGCGGGAATGTGATATTTTTCCGGGATAAAAACTAGCCTATGTTCGTCTCCAGGCTACAAAGTATCTGTGTCCCAAATTTCAGCCAAATCCGTTCAGCCGTTTTGGCGTGATTGAGTAACAAACATTCAAACATCTTGTCGTATTTCAAAAAGTAATGATTAAAACAATTAAAATATAATTGTAGTAGGAATTGTAATTATCATTCTGGCAACACTATTCATTTCTAAATTGAGAAAGCGCCGGCGCGGCGCCACTGTGTTGGGGTGATATGGTGGGAACCTAGACGAACGCGCGCCGGACAGTCAGTCGTGTTTGAGTTGTCGAGTCGTAGAGATGGGTCGTCGACGTATTTTTCGTTAACGAAACTAGACCGTCCATTACCGTCCATCGACTAGTCGATCAACTAGTTGAATTCGTCGACTAGTCGACGCGGTAATGGAAGGCGTTCAATGAGCGATTTTCTGAGAGACCATTTAAAAAAAAAAGCTTCCAATTGCTTCACTAGATGGCGTTGAATAAGTATGTACATGTCTATGGTATATTTTGGTATGAAACATATTTAAATTATTTACTTTTTAAAAACCCAAAGGAAACTAATAATATATTAAATAAGTACTACTGTGAGGAACGGAAACGAAATAGGTAAATTTAAAGATTTAGGTAAATAAATAACATCTGTCGGACGTTCCGTTTTACGTAAAAAAGTCGCGTCAAAGTAAAATTTTTAACGTTCCGTTCCTTCTAACTGCATAGGTGGGACAGCGCCATCTAGTGGCTGAGCTTTCAGAAAATCGCCCATTCAATCGACTTAAACTGGTCGACTTAAACGTCTAAATCTGGTCTAGTCTACGGGCGCTATGCTTCGGCGGTGTCTTTAGTTAGTCTAGTTTTACGCATTATTTGACAGTCGAATGAACTGCAGTTACAAAATAAGTTCATCCTGCACTGCATCGTTTAGCCAGTCCATCGACGTACTCTTTTGCACAATATCAGAATGTTCTTGCCTTTTCACTCTAACAAGTCTAAAAAAAAACTACAAATATCAACTCCTACGCCATATTATACTTTAGGTCCAAATTGCTTTGTCCGACGATACTCAACGAACGCTACGTTTCGCGTCGTCGGTCGTCGTCCGTCGCGTTGTCAGTAGATAAGAACGCTGTGGACTATCAGATTAGTCGTCTATGAATTCAACTAGTTCACGAATGAACTATAGACCGTCGAAGCGTCGATTGAACGTAAACCGTCTATTTAGACCGTTCGTTGATTCAACGCCCATCGCTATCGAGTCGAAAGGACGTTAAACAGTGATTGTACGAATTAAGTGTTAATAAATGGATACCTTTACTGCTGAGTTTTTATTTCATAAAAATCTAAACATCCAAACATCTAAACTTTCACATTTGTAATATTAGTAGGATTTCAAAAATAAAGCAAAAAATATTAATTATAAAATGTGGATTGGTACCAAACCCCACTCATATCATAGGAGTCTATACGGTCCACACTTTCTTAATTCAAAATTCTAATTTTAAAAAGTTTTTTATTGTTGCCGGCTAAAGAAGGGCTTGGAAGAGTTGGAAGTCAGCCCCCCTAGCATGACCAACCAAAACACGATATGATATGATAAGTTATCCGGTTTAACTGTCAAAAGACTATGGGTTTTGACGTTTGAATGTCGATAAATCGCTTTATCATTCGATACATATCGAGTTTTGGGTGGTCATGCTAGGCTTACTGGGCCGGTAAATCCTACGGTTGCCATGGAGACTGTAAAATTAAGAAAAATAACTGTACTATAATAAGTGACAGCTGAATCATAGTGACCATTATATGATACTTCTTTAAAGCTGACTATGGCATAAAGTGTGTCATTGTAGGTTCAGGATGAGTTCATAATTCGAATATGCTATCATAAGGGTAGATAAAAATAATAATGTTAGAACGATACAGTACTTTCATGTATGGTGAAAAACCCGAAACGCCTAAACAATATCTTAATTCAATTATTTCAGTCTAAAATTTAGCATGGTTAAAATGACAGCTCATTCGTGCAAAGCAAAAAGTTCTGTATGCTATTGGAATAAAGCTCTAGAAAAACAGCATGAGACATTTTTTAATGTAGCTTATGCTAGAAAATTAGACCCTATGTCTTGTGCATTAGCAACATTTTGCTTTGCACGAATGAGCTGTCATTTTAACCATGATAAGTTTTACAGACTGTAAGTGTCATGATTATGAAAGCAAAACAATGTTCGTTCCACGTCTTTTGACTCTCCGATTTACAACATTTAGAAATTTAAGAAACTTAACATTTGCGAACCGATGGCGTAGCTTTTTCGACATTCACAAGAGCTGTAAAGGCCTCGTTTGAATAAATATTTGATTATATTGTCTTCCCTCACAGGCACTCTCCACTCTGAGAAGGAAACCGACACGTTTTCGGACCACCGCGAGAGCATCCTGAAAACGGCCAAGACATTGGTCGAAGACACCAAGACGTTGGTAGGGGGCGCTGCCGGCTCGCAGGAACAACTGGCTTCAGCTGCCAACTCTTCCGTCACTACTATTGGTGAGTTAATGAAAGTTTCGCATCTACATTAGTTCATTTTAACTTGCATTGTTTACTTTTAAACACATAATTAGTTATATTACTATTTATATAAGGTGCTGTAAAAAAGTCGACGGAATTTTAAGGGGCCAATGTACTCATGCGTACAAACAACTTTTACCATGGTACTTACCAACATTGAAATTGGGAAAAAAAACAGCTGTTCCAGAGAAAATTTGAAATCGAATAGATCAAAATGTATAAAATGAATGAATTAAAACTAAATTTTTTAAAGCAATAACACAGAAAAAAACTAAAATGTAAATACCTAAAATAAATTTCTCGGTCGGGAGGGCCACAAAAAGAGGGATGTTGTAGGGTTTATAATAATAATAATATTGTAGCCCGGAGGCTAATCAAACTTCCAGGGTTACATAATAAGTATTTACTTAAATTCCAAATAAAAAAACCTGTACTAAAACACGTACAGGTTCTTCTTAATTTATAAAAATGTGATACAGAATTACTATCATGCAAATGATACTTCTTCACGAAAATAATTTTGAATTGTGTTTGTAAACACAAAACGATGTCATGGCAACGACATGACACACAAATTATTCTTTTTCAGAACAGAACGCATAAATTTTTTACAAATAGTTTCGAATTCCATAAACGGAGGTTACGAAAGTCATACCTTGAAAATATAAAATATATGTATGACATAGACTAATTGCGACGGCAATGTTACAATATACAATATCATAACATAACATATTATGTTAGAGGTCCCCCGAACGAGACAGTTTGCTTTATTTACTTGTTATATTAGTTTAGGTTAGATTTACGTGAAAATATTGTCTCAATTTCCAATTTCCTCGGCAGTCCAACTATGCGAAGTAGTGAAGCAAGGCGCGATGTCTCTCGGCGCTGGTAGCTCAGAGTCCCAAGTTCTACTCCTGCACGCGGCAAGAGACGTTGCCGCGGCTCTACGCGACTTGGCAGCGGCAACTACTGCCGCTAGCGGCAAGCCGCACCACCACCCCGATATGCAGAGATTGAAACACGCTGCTAAGGTAGGCGCTTGAGGGTTAAATGTGTTAATAAAGCTTGTGGTTATTTAGAAAGGTGCAATCAAATTGGACTTAGTTTTTCTGAGAAAACACGTTTTTGCATTGAAATTGTTATTTCACTTAGCTACAGTCGAACCAATTGAATCATGACGCATTTTGCTAATAATTTGTTTGTCACTTTAATAATAATTATAATAAATAATAAAAGACTTTATTGCACATAAAAAGGACAAAATACAGAGAAATTACATACAAAAGTAAACACAAAAGGCGGCCTTATTGCTATAATTACTTTAATGTCAACAAGTTTGAATTTTGACTTTTTATAATTTTAATATCTATTAGAAAATAGCCGTGTGTTACACGATTTTATTGGTTCGACTGTACATTTTATATTTAAAAATACTTATGTCGTTTAACAGCTCTCAGACGGGACTTAAATCTGTAAAGTCAAGCCGAAATCTCTTAGAAACTTTTTATAATTTACTTCAAAAAAGTGGAATCAAATTATCAAAAGTAATATTTGCTTGAGAAAAAATTATTTCAATCTGAATGCACCATTAGTTCTGCTATCTGTATTTGTTTGTGTGATAAGTATTTCTCGTAATTTATGTAATGTACTTACTATAATTCTATGTAAAATTATTTATTTGATAAATTTTACTAAAGTTTGAAAAGAGTAAAATGATATTTGTTTTTTTTTTGTGATAGTGTATCGTATATTTGATTTTATTTATTGCTGCTTTTATGTTACAGATAAATGTAATAATTTAATTCCCACAGTTACCTTTAAATCAATTCCTTTTAAATAGCAAACAATAATGTTGGTGTAAAGGTGTCCTAAGTACCGTTTAAGAATAATCCTTAATTAATTATTCTTGTCAGAATAATCCTAGAAATAAAATTAAAACCCCTATAATCGGGCTTTGAAAGTTAAAGTAATAATAATTTTAATAACTAAAGTTAACCCAAATAATAAAAAATACACTTCACCACACATCTATGTAAATATCCATCCTATATGTGTGTGTTTACGTTCAATATTGGACTTTAATTGACCCATTTTGTAGCGGCTGAACGAGACAGCAAAGCGCTGGAGTCTACCCTTGGGCCCTACTACGAACAAACAGAAACGACGATCTCTAAGAATAGACTACAACTCAGCTGATTCCGAAACGGACCTCTTCCAATCCGACCAAGAAGAGGAACTTATTAAACTCCTTGACTACTCCAGCCAAGACGATGACGTTTCACCTTCCATATTCCATGATAATTGCGAAGAAATCATCGCTTATATAGAGAAACATATGAAAAGGCCTGGCAATAGAGTATGCGATGATGACGTCAACGAAAGATACAATATGGCGGCCAGAAACAGCCTTATTGACATGGATTGGAGAGTTCTCAAATACGGCGAAAATATATTCTTAGGGGAATTGAGGAAGTTTGTGGATTTAGTTGTTGAAATCGCTGATAGGACGGATATTAAAAGGAAAAGGGATATGCTTTCCCGATTGAAGGCCAATAACGATTTGGATAAAGAAATGAAGAGACTGTCTCAAGTAATAGAGGGTTTGGACACAGAAGTCGTAGAGACTATCACTACAACTGTTACAACAACGAATACTGTAGTACCAGCGAAGAAGCCAAAACTCGAAGACTTAAATCTCAAAAGCCCTGTCTTCAAAGTGAAGAAAGTTAAACCAGTTAACTTGACTATTGACTTAGACGTCGATTGCGAGAAAAATATATCCCCATTGAGTCCTGAGCAAAACCAAAAAGATGAATCGACAGAAATCATTGTAAAACCGGAAACAAAAACCAAAGTTAAATTAGAGTTTTGGAAAATGTTTACTGATGACTCAGAATTGTGGAAAGCTTTAGCTAAGAGGAACTTAGAGAAAATGGAGGAGTCTAGACGTGAATTAGAAAGGTTTAGTAACCAACTTGTTTTAGGGGATTACGAGACAGTGAAAACCAAATATGAAACTGAAAAGGCTACGTTACAGTCGTTTATCGAAGAAGTCGATAAATCGAAAACTGTAAAGAAAGATTTGGAATACGATCAGAAATACGAGGACATGGTACTCAAACTAATAGCGTTTGCTAGAAAAGATTTCATTTATAAAGGCTTTGATCCTCTCATTGAACAATTAAAAGTTCTGTCTAATACTCCAATAGAAAAACGTAAAAAGAAAGTTCATATACAAGATATTATCAACATTTACACTCAAATAGACATCTCTAAATACACATACGAAGAGCTTTGTCTCTTAGAGAAGTATTACAAAGAAATAATAAGAAAATATAAATACGATGTTGTTGATAAAGAAAACCATGTTCCTAGAAACGAGATATCTCCAAGCTTAATAAGAGAAGAAGAAACGAAATCCGCTCCGCCTTCGTACCACAGAAACGTAATACTTAACGTGCAATCCAGTCACAATTTAACTAAGAATATAAACTCTTACTCCAATACAACTATACATAACACTAATTCCTTAGAAAGACGAAAGATTAAAGACCAAAAGTCCAGAAACAACGTCGAAATATTCGATTTAACAAGGACATATCCTATGGAGTATTACGCTAACAATTGGTGGAGAATCTACGAAGATATTTTGAAAAGCCGCGAGGAACAATTCGGCACTCTAGACAATTGGTGGCAATTTTACGAGAACATTCTAAATAAGGATGAAACTAATGACGAAGAATTGAGAAGGTTGAGACAAGTAGTGGAGTATCGAGTGAGACGTCCTCACAGTCGGTTGGAAGAACATTTAAAGATGTTGGAGGATGTCAAGAGGCAGAGCTTCGTTGAGACGGAGGAGGTGGCGAAGAAAGCTGATGAATCGGTCAGACGCACCAGCATGGTGTGCGCTTGTCATGGTTGTCGGTCATCGGATTTCTCATTCTCTAATGATGCGCTGATGTTTTAAACTTGCCTGCTCTTTTATACATTTGATCTAATGCTAAAGGTTGCTTTTTTATGTTCCCGCCTCAAGTGAATACAGAAGGCATTCACGTGGATGATTTGATACTTATTTAATAGAGAACTCTTATTTAAATCCCCCCTAATTAATATTATAAGGATGCTACCAGCATTGTCTATTTTACCTGATAATTTAGCATATAGGTTGAATTGCAGGTAAACATTTACCTGTAAGCTAATTTAGCCCGAAAAATTAGAAATTATCTATTAGGCTAAATGTCAATTTACATAAGTATTAAACTCCATTTCCTTCTTTCATCACAAGTGATTAGATAGTTACAGCTTTGTTATTGTGGAACAAGGTTTTGCCTTAATCGCTTCCAAATCGATCAATTTCTTAACTTGCGTTGTTTAGCCAAATTCCAACGTCGCTATTGGCGTTGTTAGCACCTAAAGTATTAAGTTTTTAGTAGCAATAACAGGTATACAAGTGTTAAAACATCAGCGGCAACCATCTGTCATCGCAGTCTCCTAGGCCTGTGTTTAGTGTCAATGTTCGATGTCCGCGTGGCATGCTAACACACTAAACACTGTCGGATCCAAGATCACATAAGACTCCATGGTTCTGGTGGTGCTTCCTTCGTCACAGTAACAAAAGCCACAAGCTTTCATTTCTATACCGCTTTTTAAGGTCCAATATTGACGTATATTGATGATTATTGATGCTTTTTTATTATGTCTATTTCCATTTCTTTTCTGATTGGAATGTTAATAGGATTGAGGTTATTTTTAACTCGCTTACTCATAAACGTGGAGTAAAGTAGTACACCCCCCTGATTCAAAACCGTTCGGAAAGGGAAAATGCCGTGTCTATACCGAAGTGAGTGACAAAACAAAGGATAATTTCCGCTGTCTATAACGTTTCCGTCGGTTTGTGGATTAGGAGGCTAGTGTAAATCTGTTGTTGTCTCAGACTGTTTTTTAGCAAGTGAAAGAGACGACATCAGTTTTGAACTTGGTGTTACTTTGCTCCATTTTTATTTATGTATCTGTTTAATTTGCAAGTATAAATAGTTATTTTACAAATCCTATTAACATTTGAGTCAGATTTATTATTATCATGATAAAATATTATTTTTGAAAGCTTATGGGTTTCCTGCTAGCATGTTGCTTCTGTCAAGCGCACCTGGGAGTTTTTTTCCTCTGTAATTTTTACCTTTCGAAGTCTAATTTAGTTGGCAACCCTGAGCTTTTCTGTTTTAACGATATCATCGAGGGACTCTCACTAGCTGATGTCATTAATGACGACACAAATCATTGGGTTATTTTAGTGAAAAAGGCGAGTAGAAGTATTTTGATTGGTTATGTAAATTGTCGCCGTATAAAAGTAGGAAATTCATCATACTTTTTAGAATAAATTTATTACCCTTTTGGAACTCAGTAATATGATATGATTTTATTACATACATACTGTTTAGATTGTCAAAATTCATTGTATTTTTGGTGGATATTCTTTAGTGCCGTCCCCTACAAGGAACTTTATAGTCTCCGCAACTAATTTCTCTCTCACATCAAGGCAAAGTAAAGAACGAGTATTTGAACTGCCTACTAAAAATCTTAAAGCGACTTATGACGTAACGAAATATTTGTTCTTTACTCTGGCTATTGGTTTGTATGAAAGTGCGCGCATGTAGCAACGCAACTGTTGGGAAACTTTACATACTACTCGCTGTGAGAGACAAAAGTAGCTTAGCTGGCACTAACTTGACTATAGTATAACAAGAGATCTCCCTTATAACATTATTACTTGACGTTTCTGTAAATAATGACCTTTTCTAGAAATTCTGTCTTTACGTGTGTATATTCTGTTTCTGTACAGACTTAATTGAGCTACCCTATTTGATTGTAGTGGCTCGCTTAGAAATGTATTAATGTTTGAATCAGACTTCTTCGTCTGAATTGACTGTGTGTGTGTGAGTCGATCGATCTAAAAGTCATCCAATATACATATTACATACAGTACCCTACTCTTATAAAAAGATGTATTAGTTAAAAGTACCCATGAATGAATTATTGTAAAATACAATCAAAATTCTTCTATTCGCCTTTGGCTCAAGCCTAGTTTAAATGCACTAAGGAATTATTCCATCGCTCTTTCTCTTTCTTATTTATATTGCACGCAGCAGCCCTTTGCATTGGACAATTCTTGAGTTAATTACAAATATCAGAAGTAAGGACTTTATTGCGAGGTGATAAGGCTCATATTTAATGTTTGACATTAACTAAAAAATTTACTCATAGAGTTTCGTTCAAAGGGGCTGATCAAAGTAATAACCAAACAAGCAAGTCACAGAGATCTACTAATCTAATAGATCGCCGTATAATTCGATGTCGGCATAATACTTTGCTCTGCCAGACAATTTATATTTAAATATTTTGCACTCACAATGCTATTTGAACTTCATTATCTAAATACACTTCTGTAGAAAGAGAAAGTGCGATGGGATCACTCCACCTTTGCACCTAACCATCTTGCAGTAACTGTAACATTCTTCTGCATTTCTACAGGTAATGGTGACCAATGTTACGTCACTTCTAAAAACTGTCAAGGCGGTGGAGGATGAACACACGCGCGGTTCGAGGGCGCTCGAGTCCACCATAGAAGCGATTTCGCAGGAGATTGAGGTAAGTGATAGTTTTGTGTGAACTTTAGTTGTTATAGAATAGATGTCTTTAGGAGTGCCCATTTTGAATAGCAGTATAGTTATAGCAAAGAATACTATAATATTACTAACGTGTTATAGTGACTTACAGAACACAAGAAAGAGGATACAAAGAGCATATCTTGCATATAGAATTAAATAAAGCCTGGAATCGAATACAAGCTTAGCTTATTACCGTGATAACCTTAAGAAATAATAAAAATAGACATAGGTGAAATGTATATAAATAGGGGTCTGCAAATTTAAGCTAAGGGTATTTCACGCGCGCGCCCAGTCTGTCACGGTAATCTAAGGTTTTGGTTAAGAAAGATAAGCCAAGTACTTTATATCGGTCTCTTACGCCGGAATACTCGAACGCGGAAACGTCTTAAACGTCATGGACACCATGACGTTTAAGACGTTCCTTCATACCTTTGATATCCAAATGTTGCGGCGGTGATACTCGCAAAGTTGAGTAGCATTCGAATATTCGGTCGTTTGATTGGAACTCCCTGTTATTAGTTTAAAATAGTACTTCCAATAAATATACCTATACCCCCTTATTCCAAAACGTAGACTAAAGTTAGACCTGGCTTAAAACTGATGCTAATTCTGTCTTTCATATGGAAAACGAAAGTGACAACACCAGTTTAGTACCAGTTTTAAACCAAGACTATTTTAGTCCACGTTTTGGAATAAGGGGTATAAGGTTGCATTAATGTTCTTAGCTCCCCACCAGGTGTTGGTTAACAAGGATAACCCAAATACTATAAATCGGTCTCTTATGTCCGAATTTATCCTACTATAATATTATAAATGTGAAAGTTTAGATGTTTGGATGTTTGGATGTTTGGATGTTTGTTACTCAATCACGCCAAAACGGCTGAACGGATTTGGCTGAAATTTGGGACACAGATACTTTGAAGCCTGGAGAGGAACATAGGCTACTTTTTATCCCGGAAAAATATCACATTCCCGCGGGATAACGTCATGTAGTTCACGCGGGCGAAGCCGCGGGCGGAAAGCTAGTTTCATATAATTATTTGACATTCAAATGTTGCGGTGATGATACTCCCAAAGTTTTACTGTTGAATGTGGAGCTCCCTATTATTAGTTTAGACTAGTAATTCTAAGAAATAAACCTTAAATTTGAATATTTGTACGCCATGTTATGGTAGATAGAATGCATCATGGACTTGTAACTTACTAACCCTCTACCACAATTTCTTTTGTAACACTGCATTCTTACGAATAAACGATTTGTATTTATATTTGACCTATAAGTAATTCTTATCTCCCCACCAGGTGTTACTCTCCGACGTGCCGCCCAAAGGCACAGCGACCGCCGAAGAGCTGGTCCGCTGCACTCGACAGATGACATCAGCCACGGCTCGCGCCGTCGCCGCAGGGAACGCTAACAAGCAAGACCAGCTCACCGCCGCCGCTAACTTAGGCAGGAGGACTGTGCTAGACTTGCTGCGGGCTTGTAAGGTAATGAACCTCATCGAATAATAATAACAGGTCATTGTACGAGATTCTTCGTGCTCCGCGACTGTACTTTATAACACGCCCCTTGCGTATAGCGGCCGTCAGAATACGGTCATGGAGCATCAAGAATAGTAACAGGTCATTGTACGAGATTCTTCGTGCTCCGCGACCGTACTTTATAACATGCCCCCTGCCGTCAGATGTCGCCAACCTGGGCAGGAGGACCGTGCTAGACTTGCTGCGGGCTTGTAAGGTAATGCACCTTATCGAATGTTGCCAAAGTAAGGTCGCGGAACACGAAGAATCACGTGCAATGAATTGCTATGGAATTGCGTAAAGTCAATCGTATTCATTTGACAGTTCATATTGTATCATAATTCATAATAGATGTCATTCCATAGCATTTGTGCGAGCGTGACGCTCTTATGTACGCGGTCGTGACAGGGACAGGTAATAAGTCATTGTACGATTCATCGTGCTCTATCGCAATCGTGGTTTCTATCGCAAACCCTTGCGATAGAAACCCAGGCAGAAAGATTGTACTTGAACTCTATCTTACCGGCTTGTAAGATTAATCATTTCTTTCGCCCGCAAGATTAGGCAATCATTATTTATTACCCCTTGCTACGTATTTATGTTTCTCTTGCTTCTACTACTCTTAAAACTTTCCTGAAACATGCAATAAATCACAACGTTAGCTAGACTCGCATTTCTTTTGTAGTTTATCCCATTATGTAAACACAGTTATGCTTTTTATCAATAAATCTATCCACATTTTGCCCATTTTTATTCAACAACTCGACAACTATAAATATCTGTAAGTACATAAAAAGTAATCGATAGATTTAGACTTTGTTGTGAATATTGGCGAATTATCCGATTGTGTGAAGTGATATAAGTCTGATGCCAAAGCAATAGTAGTCATAGAGCTAAAAATCATGACTTTTTATTATTTTTATTTTTGTAACATTTTGTCTAGCAACGACATAATTATCTTGTAAATGCGTTACTTCTGATAAAGCTGATGAGAGTTTTTCGCCCGTTTTTCTTGTCAGCTAAAAGATGTCCATAACGTAAATATAACGTAGGTAAAAAAAATGTTGATGATTTCATAAGCATTTCTAAGTGAATAAAAAGTTTTTGACTTTGACTAAATTGTCATTTCTCTTCCAGGCGGCAGCCTACACAGCGGAAAGCTTGGAAACTCGAAACCGCACCATAGACGCTGGCGCGGCCGCTGCCACCGCCTACCGCGAGTTGCTGACAGCTGTGTTGTCAGCTGTCAGCACCGGTGACAGGCAGCACTTCCCGGAACTGTCGAGGAGAGTGGCTCAAGCCGTGGCGGATATTATAGCCGCTGCTGAGTCGCTCAAAGGTAAATTAAATGTAATTTATAGGTGTTAGTGCCTGTTTCACAATGTCCGAATAAGTGATACTTTCCAGTTTACTTGACAGTTTGATATGGCCTAACTATCAAGTAACCGCTAACACAGATTACTAAATAGTTACTATGTAACAGATAGTTTACTCCGCTAAGTCATTTAAATAAATAGCAACTCTAACTATAACGCAATAAAGTAGAATTCAGCTTGTATTGCGCAGGCAAAATACGAACGGCCACTCGTTGTCGTTGCATCTCTTTCTATCGCATATATTTTAGCTCTTTTTGCGGACCTAATTACTATGGATTTACAACGCCGGCGTTGCCGCCGCGTTTTCGAGCCGACACGGGGAGTAAAATAGGCCTGCCGCTAATCAGAATTTATTTAGACATTGTGAAACATGCCCTTAGACAAATAGTTGCTACAGCTGTTTTATCAGCTGTCAGCACCGGTGACAGGCAGCACTTCCCGGAACTGTCAAGGAGAGTGGCTCATGCCGTGGCGGATATTATAGCCGCTGCTGAGACGCTCAAAGGACATTATTATAGGGTGTAATCTACATAGACTTATGTTGTCACCTTGTAGATAGATTTATAGCGTATAGATAAATACCTACCGCGATTGACCGGCAACACTTCCTTTACTGTCAAGAACAGTCACACTCGCTCTCGGAAATGACTGATATCTGCCTATTCTTGTGGGGTAAAGGTGTGTTTAAATGTTTGTTTCATCAAGTCTTTTAAATTATAGTTTTTGACAGACACACACACTCACACACATTTACACTTACACACACACACACACACACATACACATACTTATGTACACTCACTTTTAGGCACAACCCTTTTTTTATTTTAGTTTTTTAATTTCTTTAGTGATAATTTGACAATATACTTTTTCAAACTTTATTTATAGAGTTTTGTTACTTTGTTATCGTTAGTGCCTTGTCCGATATTCTAGTAAATAAATAACTTTAATTTAGGAAGAGCGGGGTCCCCTGGTACAAGTATTACTGATACTCAAAAGGAGATCCTGAGCACTAGCTAAGATAATCATGTATATAGTTACTAGAATAAATAATTTTGTATTTATATTCATGACATCTCTATAACACATACGTTTGTCTCCAGGATCCGACTGGGTGGATCCTGACGACCCAACGGTGATAGCAGAGAGTGAATTGCTTGGTGCCGCAGCTTCTATCGATGCGGCGGCTAGGAAACTAGACGCGCTACGGCCTAGGAAGGCTGTTAAGGTATGTTTAAATGTTGAAAAAATGAAAATGAAATATTTAGAAAAAATCGACCCGTCTCCCAACCAGCTCCGATGGGACCCATGACCTTTCGCTATCCGGGCGACTGCTCTAACCACTGAGCTACGGAGTCGTTACGAGAAGCGTCGAATTTATCAAATACTTCTTACACGCTGTATAGCCAGCGTTAATTTCATCAATGTGAAGATATTACTACCCCCACACGCGAAAGAAATACCTTTCCAGATATTTGACAATCGCTAAAGAAGAAATTACTATGGCAAGTTATTTAAATTTTTACTTTTTTGCATTCACAATGCTATTTTTATGGTTGAAAAAATGAAAATGAAGTATTTAGAAAAAATCAACCCGTCTCCCAACCAGCTCCGATGGGACGGGCCGATTTTTTCTAAATACTTCATTTTCATTTTTGCAACCATAAAAATAGCATTGTGAATGCAAAAAAGTAAAAATTTAATAACATGTTTAAATGTTTTTATATATACTGCACAAAACGAAATAGGGCCCATCCCATGATTTTCTTAACTTTTGTTTACTTATACTTTTCATAATAAACTGACCATGACATGGTCATATTTTTTAATCCTACATTGTAGTCCCTAATAGTTTAATAATATCTATTTCAAAAAATCAATACGCACACGTTTTTTAAATAAATGTACAGAAACGAAGTGGACCTTATTTTGTTTTGAGTAGTTTATATGTAACCATGATATTGTTGGCAAAAACTTGCACACTTGTTTTAATTTGATTTGATAATTTATAGTAATAATAAAAACATTTATTTCGGATTCTTGGTCCATAAGTATTAGTAACATAAAAACTATAAACTACAACTATAAAACTATAACTATAAAACTGAACAATACCTATTTAATGGGTGTAAATCAGTCTTTCTTACAATCATTAGTCTTGTCTTAAAATTATCATTGGTCCTGAAAGTTATTCATAATATTATGAGTAAAAACAAAAATACTGTTAAATATTCATGAAATACATTTTTAAACATCTAAGATGTTATTCTACCACTGACAATAATCGGGAATTCATAATCTCAAGCGTCACCACTGGAAACGATTGGGATTTTCCTTTATCCCGATCGTGACCACTGGTGACAGCTAATATTTCATTTTCCCTTTCGTCACCACTGGCAACAAATGGTGTTTTTTTTCTCGTTTCTCCCCAGTGGCAACGAAGCCAGTGGTGACGACTGGGAACAAGGGGTTTTTAGTGGTATTAGTTAATTAATTGCGGATTGATATATTTTATGGCTAATGTTATGTCACCTGTAAAGGTGTTTCTTAAAGGCGGTTTTATTATATAAAGAAAATTATGATTGAATTAATATATAATTATGCTGCTGGTGTCCTTTATAAATAAATAAAAAATAAAATAAAGTAAAAACGCTAATAGGATTTGGCTCTCATCCCAAGCCAAGATTTTACGTAATACCGGGTGTCTCAAAAGTACGTATAGGATTTGAATTTCGCGCTATTTCCGAAATATTCAAGATGGCGGGTTGAAATTTGACATACGTCATCTTGACACATGTAAAGTTAATCGTGGAGCGTTTCACAATAAAACAGCGCATAGAAGTTATATAAATATTTAACGAAAATTCACGATCAATTACAAACACTCGTCGAAAGGTCGAAAAATCTCGTAATTTCAAGAAGATGTGATATCAATTGGCCACCGAGATCTTGCCATCTGATGCCACTGGATTTCTTTCTTTGGGGCTACGTCAAAGATAAAGCCTACGACAACGATCCACAAAAACATTGACAATATCGACAAAATATTCGCCGAGTTATTGGTGAAATAAGTAGAGAAATGTGTGAAATTAGCAGCGAAATGTGTGAAAGTGTCATGAAAAACTTGCACACAGCAAAAATGCCCGTGGCGGCCATTTAGCAAATATTCTATTCAGATAAAATTGTACAAGTCTCTTCTTTAAAATAAAAATAAAACTACAAAGAAATTCCAATCCATTCGCGTTTTATTGAGACAAATCATCCTATACCTACTTTTGGGACACCCGTTAGTTGTTAAATTCTACGAAAGCTGTCCAACGGCTGGCTATAAAATATTTCCGTGAACATCCGTAGCGGCACTGATCTGGTTTTCATAGAAAATATTAATTACGATTACGAAAATCAGCGACTATAGGTTGTCGAAGATGTTAGCTTTACTCAAGCTTTATTCAGTATTTTATGTCAATTTACTTCATATGAAATAGGAGCCGTAGTCTGAAACGCAAAATCCGAAACATCGTTAGCCCCCTTTCACTTGATTCTGTCATGAGTCGAGAGTGAGAGGGACAAGTATAACGAAGTTTCGGCTTTTGAGTTTCGGAGTAGGCCCTTAACACGAATAATTTATTCCATGTTTCAATAGTGTGTATTCAATAGGCTAGTTTTCAATGATTTACTGTGTCTTGTTTGTGAAGACCTGTAAATTGCTTTATGTTTATATTTAAGCTTTTTAATGTATTAGGTTAAGCAGTTGGTTTTCCAATAAATAAATAGTGATAAAATACAATTTTCAAATATGAGCAACATTATCTGATGCAAAACACCAATTGAAGAATACAGCAAGAAAACGCAAGAACACAACAGAAAACAGAAGCAATGCCTCGCGTCGCTGAGATATGTTTGATATTCTTGGTTGTTTGCGTATCACCCAGGAATCAAACATATTACACAGCGGCCGAGGCACTATCAACCTTATTCCGACGACAAGAGAGTCTACTTTCGAAGCCGGAGCTCATGAAGAATCAAGAACGGATAGTTTCCAAGTACTTAAAACTCAAAGAACACGCGACGGCTGATAGAATAGTCCTTAATATTTTCTTTTTTTCTTTGACAGCTTTTTTTTTATGATTTCACGTACCTACGGCCCATTTATTTCATCCGTCTTGAGTAATAGATGCCCTTTACATTACTTAGGGTGGGTTGCACCATCTTACTTTAACCGTAACTATAACAGACTCAAACTTATCTTGAGTCAGTGGCCAAATGTCGAAATAAGGGTTATTACATATTGTTACCTAGGTTACGCCATAGACGACAGAGACGCTGTCATCGAGTCAGATAAGTTTGTATCTGTAATAGTTAAGGTTAAATCAAGATGGTGCAACCCAGCCTTAGCAATTGTTAACTTGACTAATGTACAGAAATGTCTTGTCTTATTGAAAATGAAGTGAAAGAGGAAAAGAATTGGAAAAAAATCGACTCGTCTCACAACTAGCTCCGTTGGGACGGATGGGATTTTAATAATTCATTTACAGTAATAAAAATTGTGAATTTGTATTGTGAATGCTAAAGAGTAAAAATAATGTCTAGTCTTGTTAAATTAAACTATATGTAACCTCTCCGAGGATAATTGTGTTGGTAGTCAATAAGATAATTTTCATGTGATTTTTTTATTATTTTCATAATCTAATAACTACCTAACTGTTGATGTATTACATCTGTCAGGGGCCTATTAATCGCTGTAACTTATTTATATGTTTATGTTATTCATACAGGAAGCAGACGAGACCCTCAACTTCGACGAGATGATCTTGGAAGCGGCCAAGTCCATAATAGCTGCTACTTCAGCGTTAGTACGCGCCGCTTCCGCCGCGCAAAGGGAGCTTATTGATTCGGTAAGTTAATAGTTGGCTAGTTATTATGATTATGTTTTTATGTATGTTTTCTTATATATAAAAATATATGGTATGCTATACGTTGTTGTGGGTCTGCAACTCAACGCTTAATTTCTTTGCATTCTTTAATTTTGTCTGAATTAGTGGGTTCAGTATTGTATTGTATTTTCTGGGACATCCATCCATCCATCTAATAGCTATATTATCTTTAGCTGCCGACACTCGACATCGTTGAATGTCAAATAGATACGAGGCTTTTAAGGCGTTACTCGGAAAAAGTATGGACTTTTTGATTTAAAACTATAGGACGGTTACAGTTGTGACAAATCTGGTAATAAGATATAATATTTCTTCATACCTTTATCTAGATTCGTATAGTTTAAAAAAAACGATTTGGAAATTGGTTTAATTAGTGGACACTAATAATATTTAGGATCGTATAGAAGCATTTTTTTTAAATCGCTGTAGTTTTTTTAATACTAAGTGATTTTGTGTTTTGCCTATTCTGCAAAATCGGTCTCGCTCCCGCGCGTGTCGTTTTCTCATTGCTATCTCGCTTCAGCATATTTTTTTCGAATATCGCCTCAACTTTATATTATTAACAATTTTTACGCGTGTAAATTTACGATTTGAATTTGTTATCTCTCTCTGTTTTAGGGCAAAATGGATACGAGGCTTTTAACTTTATATTATTAACAATTTTCACGCGTTTAAATTTACGACTTGAATTTGTTATCTCTCTCTGTTTTAGGGTAAAATGGAAACGAGGCTTTTAACTTTATATTAGTAACAATGAGCGATTTTCTGAGAGGCCATTTAAAAAAAACAAAGCTTCCAATTGCTTCACTAGATGGCGTTGAATGAGTATGTACATGTCTATGGTATATTTTGGTATGGAACAAATTTAATTTAATTACTTTTTAAAAACCCAAAGGAAACTAATAGTATAATAAATAAGTACTACTGTGAGGAACAGAAACGAAATAGGTAAATTTATAGATTTAGGTAAATAAATAACATCTGTCTGATGTTCCGTTTTACGTAAAAAAGTCGCGTCAAGGTAAAATTTATAACGTTCCGTTCCTTCTAACTGCATAGGTGGGACAGCGCCATCTAGTGACTGAGCTTTCAGAAAATCGCCCATTTGCACACGTCAAAATTTACGATTTGAATTTATTATCTCTCTCCGTTTTAGGGCAAAGTGGCCCGCCGGCCCGCGGCGTCCTCCGACGACGGCCAATGGTCCGAAGGCCTAGTGTCCGCCGCCCGGCTCGTGGCCGGCGCCGCTCACGCGTTAGTGGAAGCCGCCAACGCTTTAGTTCAGGGCGCCGCCACCGAGGAGCGGCTCATATCCAGCGCGCGCCAGGTGGCCGCGTCCACGGCGCACCTATTGGTCGCCTGCAAGGTGAGTAGTAGATAGATAGATAATAGTTATTTATTTTAATTTTTAGTTTTTTGCATTCACAATGCAATTTTTATAATAGAAAAATGGAAAATGAAGTATTTAGAAAAAATCGACCCGTCTCACAACCAGCTCCGATGGGACAGGCATGGCTCCCATCGGAGCTGGTTGTGAGACGGGTCGATTTTTTCTAAATACTTCATTTTCCATTTTTCTAATAGTTATTTGTTATACAAGAGAGCAAAATCATTTAAAAGCACGAGACATCAGAAAATTTTGCTCTCGTGTTAAACATACAACTTTTCACCTCTACCAGCGAGAAAAGTGTTACAGGTCAAAGAACAACATTGAAGGCAACATTTATTAAGAGTAAAATTGGTGCAATTATGCAAGTTGAAGGTAACTGTTTGCATTGCGTTCAAAAACTGCACTGCATGTAATTTTTATGAAAACCAAACATGATATTAGATATATAGACTGTGATATTAGTAAGCGATATAATGTTCACTTCATATTATTTATTTTAAATATTGCGTGTTTAATAAAAAGCAATAGTAGTACAATCGTATTTATATAATTTGTTAATAGAATTTATTAATTTTATATTTATATCATGCATGCGACCTCATTTCGTCCATACTCTTTATTTCGAACCTTTGGTATCTGTGTATTTATTTTTTAAGCTTTATATTTCATGTCCATCGACATAAAGCTATCTATCTATCCTTTTTGCTCATATTAATTTTAAACATATTTTAAAAGTCGCATCCTTGTCACTCTATTTCTTTTTTCTTATTATTTCAAAAGTTGGTGTAAGAAATTAAAAAAGCACTTTGCCTCACGCTCGCAGCAAAAATCGATTTTGCTGCGAGTTTTTAGGCGCCAAAAGCGCCCTTTTCGTGCTGGAGAGGTGAAAAATCATTTATTTGCATCACAAACATACAAAAGAAAAGAGAAACAAACCTACTACTTACAGACGAACAAAAATAACTACGCAAATATTTTCCTACAAACAGGTATAATATAATAATAATAATAAATAATAAATAACTTCTAACATTCACACCAATTATCTAAGCCCATTTTAATTTCATTATGAAACTGTATCATGGAAAACTTGATAACGGATAAATATATACTTCAATACTTTTTTAATACAGTTGCTCAAAAAGTGGCGTATTGCAGGGACGTATAGCGTTCGGGATGTGGGCTATTACACACTCGAACTTTTTCTTTACCTTTCCCGAACTCGTGCGTTTTCTTTCCCAACTGTCAAAATATTGTCTATTAATAAGAAAAAAACCAACCACGAAGTTTTTACAAAAAAAAAATCATAGAAGTTTTTATGATTCATGCAAATATTTCTAAAAAGAAGCTACTAATTTGTTTCAATATCAGATTTAAATGTAATTTTAATTATACATTAAATTAATATTAGTATCGGCCAAATTAAATTTATGAATATAAAAAATACATAAAATTGGCTGTATGACCACAGACTACTAAATATGGTATGACGTGCACTATTTACCATAGTATCTGCTTATAGGAGTTTGCGCAAGTAAGTGAAAAGAAAATGAGGGACCTTATTTCTTAATTTTCTAAATTAGTTTTTTATGGTTTTTATTGTGGTATGTACTTAGTATGGTGGAATTAGTGCTTTAATGGAAAACGATGTGGTAAAAGAGAGAAATAAGGAAAGGCGCTCCTGTAGGACTCGGATTGCTTTTGTTAGGTTTCATTTTATTTCATCTCATTTAATTTAATTTTCATTTCATATCAATAAAAAAATTCTACTGAAGCCTTGGCTGTATGATCATAGTTTCCTTTGCCAACCCAGAATGGGTGAAGAAAACAAAAAAAAAAGTCTCTCTTATATTCTTTTACGATTAGTTAGTTGAGTTTATTGTGTTTTATTATTTTATTAAATTGCTTAATTTTTTCGCAACTGTATTAAAAATAGTTGTTCAGTACACGTGCGGAACCGTCATTGCAACTTGTTCCGACTGTCAACCCTCACCTTCGGCTGCGCCTCGGCTCGGGTAGACATTTGTCGGAACTCTTTGCAATGACAGGCTTTCCGCACTTGTAATGAAATCTACTATTTGTTTGTAAATACATACTTAATATACATATTATGTGTGCATGTTTGTCACAGCAACGCAAAGAGGCAAAAGCTCAGCGTATATTTTGCCCCGAAAGAACATAACACTGGTTTTCAGTTTTCACCCGTAGAAAAACGCCGTAGTAGTAGTACTGCCGTGTTGTAAGCTAGAATGCCGTTCACCCACACCTGCCCCCTGCCTGCCTAGCATAACTATCATTATATCACGCTGACAGGTAATAACAGGTCATTGTACGATATTCTTCGTGCTCCGCGGCCGTACATTAGACAAATAAAATCTACGACCCTGTGCCTCCTTTTGTAAATAAAAAAAAAGAAAACGTCTCTGATAGCCAAAGTGCCCTTTGGGATCTCTGTAACGGTTTTCTTTTTTTTTTATTTACAAAAGGGGTTACAGGGTCGAAGATTTTCGGGTGATGACGAGATGAAGGCGGCTGTAGAAAGCCATTGATTAGTAATTTCGAGAATATTTTTAGTGTCATAAAGGCATTGTTTTCACCATTTGAAAAGTGTATTTCACTTGAAGGGGATTACATTAAAAAATACAAAACCATACTATTCTTTCATTTTGTGTTTTAGGTCGCGGACTTATCAGCTGCCCCTCGTACATGTTCATAATATTGTTTTAATCTCACAGTATCATCAATAACTAAACACTAACATACTACCCTCAGGTGAAAGCCGATCCTACCTCCGAATCGACAGTCCGCTTACAAGCGGCCGGCGCGGCCGTCATCAGATCCACTGACGGCTTAGTACGAGCGGCCAGGGACGCCATACATTGTGAGGAGGAGAGGAGTTTGGTGCTCAACCGACGCATGGTGGGAGGGATCGCACAGGAGATCGATGCTAGGTAAGAAAATATTACTTACTTTTAGACAGTATTCCAGAGAACAGATTGAAAGACTCTGCGACATTTTAAAAGTGGACTGTACTTTATTTAGGATCGAAAAAGTTTGGCATACTAATCACCAAACTTGAGTGTGAAATTGGCCTATATTAGTAGCACAGTAACTGTACTGTGCTACTAATATAGGTCTGTAAGTACTGACTAACGCGATGCGCTCCGAAACGCGACTGAAGCGAGCGTCAACGCGTTTTGGTATTTATGTGCTCGGTAGCTGGACGTCATACGACCACTGACGGCTTAATTGCCCCGGTAACGATCAATCGTCATTCGTCAATTGTTACATGATTGACCGTTTCAATTGAAGGTGCGAATGATGGAGCTTCATTCGATGCGTCAATTGCTCGCGCCATGTTTCTCACTGAAAAATCTGTCAATCGCACAACGAGACGATCAATTGGTAGCGTCATTCGCGATTGTCAATGGGCTTTCCATCATTCGCATCAATCACGTAGTTTCGCTACTAGTACGAGCGGCCAGGGACGCCATACATTGTGAGGAGGAGAGGAGTTTGGTGCTCAACCGACGCATGGTGGGAGGGATCGCACAGGAGATCGATGCTAGGTAAGAAAATATTAATTACTTTTACACAGAATTCCAGAGAACAGATTGAAAGACTCGGCGACATTTTAAAAGTGGACTGGACTTTATTTGGGACCGTAAAAACTAAAGTGTGAAATTGCCCTATAGTAGTAGCACAGTACAGTACTTACGCGTTGCGCTCCGAAGCGCGACTGAAGCGAGCTCGGGTCTTCTTCGCAGTGATCTACTGCGGTGCGGGTTCGAACTTTGCGCTCATTACCCGGTAGGGATCTCCGGGAGTTACTACACCCGGGTGACTGGATGCCGTCCGTGCGCGGCCGTCCTTCTGCGGACGAATGGCTGTGTTGTTTGTTATTCGTAGTTATAAGCTTGCGTGGCCAGTAGGTGTAGTAGCCCATTGAGGAGGGCTGCGAGGGGGTCCCCTCCGGTTTGAACTTGCGTCATCGCGCCGAGGATGATGTTGATTGCTGTGGTGATCGGGTTGGCTAGTTCCATGTGGTGTAGGTTGGAGTGAGCAGCTTGGCGAGAGTCTGGATGCGGAAGTTGAGATTGGCCTTGGTGGGCCAGAGGGGGGAGTGGCCCTTGAGTAGGGGGCTGAGGCCTGAAGAGCCGACGGGGTTTGGGGGGCGGTAGTTCCCCGGGGGGAGGTTGCTGGTGATGAAATTGATGATGAAGTTGAAGCTGATGTTGTGGAGGGAGGGGGTGATGCGCGGTGGGTGCCAGCTGATCAGCTGGGGAGGGGGGGAGATGCGGGGATTCCGGGCCTTCTTGGCTTTCCCTCGCGTCTCCTTCTCCTTCTGTTCGTGATTGGGGATCCCCTGTCCGTGGGGGGGTTGGCGGGGGGGGGGGCCAGAGTGGCTCCAGGTTGTGCGTCTGCTGTGAGGGCGTTGGGTGGAATAACTTCTTGGGTCGGGCGTGGCTGCGGCTGGTTTTGGTGGTTTTCTCGGGCTTCGTTGGGTCTGCGGGGGGGGACTTTCGCGTTCATACGTCTAGCCTCCCTCAAGTACACCTTGCAGATTCTGTCACTGGCGGCGTGGCTCTGGCGAGCGACGACGCGCCGCAGTATTTATGCGCTCGGTAGCTGTGACGTCATACGACCACTGACGGCTTAGTACGAGCGGCCAGGGACGCCATACATTGTGAAGAGGAGAGGAGTTTGGTGCTCAACCGACGCATGGTGGGAGGGATCGCACAGGAGATCGATGCTAGGTAAGAAAATATTACTTACTTTTAGACAGTATTTCAGAGAACAGATTGAAAGACTCGGCGACATTTTAAAAGTGGACAGGACTTTATTTGGGATCGTAAAAAGTTTGCCGTGCTTATCACTAAACTTAAAGTGTGAAATTGGCCTATAGTAGTAGCATAGTACAGTACTTACGTTGGTCTGCAAATGTTACATTTTACTTTGAATGTCGTCACGCGTTGTGTTCCGAAGCGTGACTGAAGCGAACGTACGGTAATCTTCGCATCCTAGATGCGGTGCGGGGACGAACCGAAATTCTTTTCCCGGGAGGGATCTCCGGGAGCTTCAGCTCCCGGGTGTCTTTGAGCCGTGGGAGTCACGGCCGTCCTTCGATGGACGAATGGCCGGTAATGATTTTATTAAGGATCTTCACCTCGCTGCCGGCCATGAGTGTGGCTCTGCGGGAGGTGCGGGAGGGATTTTAGCGCTGCGACTCTCGGCGCGGTCAGCCTACCGGGTGAGACCCCGTGGGGGGAGGCCCAGCAAGCGCCAGCGAGCGAGTCGCAGCATGAGCCTGGGGACGATTTGTTTAGAAGGTAATTTGTTTGAGGGGGGGGGGGGGGGGAGTTTGTTAGGAGGGAAGTGGTGATGTAGGTGGAGTGGCAGCCAGAGCCAGGAGGTTGCGAGGCAGCTTCTTCTTCCCTTGCTCTGTGTTTGTTCCTGGGGCGATGTCTTGCAGGTGGAAGTGGCGACCGTTGTCGGCGCGGTCGTATAACTTCTTGGCGAGCCTGGCCACGAAGGTCTCCAAGGGCTCGACGTTTAGGTCCTTGTGGATCCGGTCGTTCCTTACGTATCTCCCTGCGCCGGTGATCACCCGCAGGGAGATATTCTGTTGGGCCTGTAGCTTGGCGGCATTGGTGGGACTTACTAGGCTGTACCAGGCCGGTGCTGCGTAGGTCAGGTGCGGCCTGATGTATAACTTGTAGATTTTAAGTTTGGACCGCAGCGGGAGTCTGGAACTCAGGACTGGATGCAGTCTACCTCTCGCTTGTCTGCAGCGCGAGAGTGCCATTTCTACCTGCCCCCCCATGGACAGGTTCTTATCTATATGGCACCCGAGATAGACTGCTGACTGCTGCCATTGAAGGGGATGGCCGTCTAGGGTGAGCTGTGGAGGGTTCTTCCGCGCTGAGCCGGTTCGGAGGGCCACGGTCTTGGCGGCGTTTACAGCGATGCGCCATTTCCCCAGCCAGTCCGGGAGCAAGTTCAGTTGTTTCTGGAGTCTGAGTTGTGCAGCTTTTGGCCATGGGGCCGAGGTGAAGAAGGCGCAATCATCCGCATAGAGCGCCGTTTCGACTCTGGGCTCCCACTCTTGGAGGGTCGGGTTTAGTGAAGGGATGTCGGCGGTGTACATATTGTAGAGAGCCGGAGATAAGCAGCTACCCTGGGGGACGCCCGCTTGAATGTGACACGAGTTGGAATTCGCTCCTTCGACGTCGACCCGGAACGTTCTCCCCCTCAGGAAGGAGGCCAGTAGATGGACGAGGGCGGGGGGCAGCGAGGTCTTCTGGAGCTTGTGTATGAGACCGGGGTGCCAGACCCGGTCAAAAGCCTTCTCTACATCCAGGAATACCGCAATGGCCGCGTGACCTCGGTTGTGGGCTATAGTAAGATGATGTATAAGCCTGGATAGCTGGAGCGTGGTCGAGTGGCCCCCTCGGAACCCAAACTGCTCCTCTCTGTTGGGTAAATGTTGGAGAAGCCTCGCCAGTATGAGTCTCTCGAAGAGTTTGGCGAGGTGGTCCAGTAGTGTAATTGGACGGTGATTTTCCGGCTTAGTACGGTCTTTACCGGCCTTGGGGATGGTAATAACCTTCCCTACCTTCCAGGGTGTGGGGAAGTGATTTTGGCGTAGGGCGGCGTTCAGTAGCCTTGTGAGGGCCGCTATCCCTCTCCGAGGCAGTTCTGATATTGAGGCGGTGAAGCGAACGACGACGCGCCGCGGTATTTATGAGCTCGCTACCTGACGTAGGTAATCGGGAATTGGGGAGCCACAGGCAAAGTTAATTTCAGATGGCGCCACCGTGACTGGTGCTTGTCAATTTTTATAAACTTTGAGGATTCAACGGGATTTTAACAAATAAAACTAACCCGTATAACTGCTCTCGCCATAAAAATCCTCAGGTTTAAAATGGTCACTACATAACCTAGAATGTGCCTTTGGTTTCCAATTTTTTAAACGAAAGAAGTCAGTAAGAAGTCGATCCATGCTTTCCTTTTTTTTTCGGTAGGAAAACGGTGAACTCCTTTATTCTTGCAAAGAAATGCAGAACATGGGCATTTTTAGCACTTATTTTTATTTAATTATATGAATTATTACAAAATAGTATGGACTTTGACAGTCCAACAACACCAGCGATCATGCGCCACCTCGCGGGAGAAATAGTTACTGTGCCTCCCCATTGGGTATTTGACTGATTTTTTTTTATTGACTTAAAATGTTCATTTAATTAATAGCAACACAACATAGGTATTTATTTTCAAATATCTTGCATATTTTCAGCGATATAGAGCATCAAACTTAATAATTAGACAAGGAGAGCGCTATAGAAACGTGACGTCACATTTCCATAGCGCCATACTCTCGCCATAGAAAATTTAGTTTTAGAAAGAGATAGCTAGAGTCACAATTAAGTAGCTCATAATTCGCTTGTTATAATACATATTGAATTTCTTTTTTCATATTTGTTATTCAATAATGTTATACTTTCGCATGTCATAATTAAATATTTACATTTCAACAACAGTCAAACACCCAATTGACGGGCGAATGGGCTGGTAATCCCCTCCTCCCCCCTCCCTCCCCCCCAGGCCATGGGCTTCGACGCCCTTGCTTGGTTAGACTTGTAATGAAGCACATAGTAACCTCAACAAACTTATTCCCAGATCGGAGGTGCTTCGTATCGAGAAGGAGTTGGAGGAGGCTAGAGGCCGCCTCACGGCCATTCGTCAAGCGAAATACAAGCTGAGAGCAGGCGATACTTCTGGTGACGAAACCGATGTGGATATCACGCCTGGGCCGCAGCACAGGTAATTAATATCAGAAGACGATGAATTAGTATAACATTTTTGTAGTTACTAATGTAGTAAATGTAAAATAAAAATATTTTAGAGGTTTTTTCTGTCTGATATCTTAGTAAAAGTTGTTTATATTGCTGGATAAACCCGTACTTCACAGTTATTCAAAGATAAATAAATAAATAAATAACTTTTTACAATCACACCAATTATCTAAGCCCATGTAAATTTCATTGCGAAACTTTGTCATGGAAAACTTGTTAACGGATAAATATATACTAATTTTTGTTTGTAAATACATACTCAATATACATAGAAAACACCCAGACCAAGACAAATAGACATGTTCATGCACACAAATATTTGTCTTGTTCGGGAATATTTCGTTCGGAATAGAAACCACAAACAAAATGTTCGTATATAAATTACCACACTGAAAAAGTTCGAATGCGTGTGAATCGGGCTCCTGACCAATAGATGTTCGTATACGAACTTAGCTGTCAAAATGAATTTGTTGACATGTGAGACAGTTTAGTTTGTTTGAAACGTTCTAACTTTTCAATAGAAACCACAAACAAAATGTTCGTATACGAATTACCACACTGAAAAAGTTCGAATGTGGGAGAATCGGGCCCCTGCTGCCATAGAACCCATGCTATATTGAACAAAGTCTAATATAAATAAAATTACTTACAGATACAAAAGCCCCACCAGCAGCTTCGCGAACACGACTTACTCCCCGAATAGCACCTACTCTCACACAAACAACCTCACACAAAACATGTCCAACCTCACACAAAACATGTCCAACCTCTCACAAAACGTGTCCAACCTCTCCAACGCCGTACACGGCTCGCCCAACGCTTACCCACAACCGGCTTACAACCAACCGCAGTCATACAACCAACTGCAGTCTTACAACCAATCGCAAAACCAATACAACCAATCAGAGACTAAGTACAACCAATCTCAAAGTAATTACAACCAATCTCAAAGTAATTACAACCAGTCTCAAAGTAATTACAACCAATCTCAGACGCCTACTGGCCAGAGTAACGGTTACCAGTACCAGAGAGAAGAAAAGTATACCACGAGTCCAACTTTCTCGAGCTTCAGACCGCAGGAAGATACGCCTAAACAGAACTACGAGGGCTTCACTACACGGTAAGATTTCTTTTTTTAATTTAAAATGCTTTTTTATGCCTAGTTTACACGTATTAAGTAAGCAAGTGATTAACTTAATTTTAAGTTAATTTTAAGTAGTAAAGTGTTTACACGTGTTATAACTTAAATTCAATTTAGTTTGGTCACAATGGACGAAGGTACTTTCCTACTTCGCTAAATTAGTGCGTTCACACGCGAACTAAAAGCAAACTTAGTAAAGACCACGCCTACCGGGGAATACACGCGGTGCGGGAGGGGGGGTTATTTAAGCAAAAATAGACTCGATTCTATTCTACTTACTCACTTATTCACTAAATCGTTTACTTAGCACTTGTGACTAAAGAGCTGTTAAGTGACTATTTACACGCGTGAATTTAGTTAAAATTAACTTAAAATTTAGTTAATTACTTCGTCACTTAATACATGTAAACAAACCATTATATGAAAAATTCGCAATATATTGCCATATAAAAGTCTGTAAATTACTGAAAAATGTGTACTTTCCCAAACATTACGCGTAGTCCATACTAATATTATAAAGAGTAAAAAGGAAGATTTGTATTTGTGTTTGTGTTTGTAACGAATAAGGATAAGGTTTTCTTAAAATATTTTCTTACTAGTACATATAAATTATAACTATTAAAGTCGGATTTTTAATTAGACGAAGTAATCTGACGTTTACTGGGTTGTCAGGTTTTGACGAAAAATAAATAGTGACGCGGCAAAGTGAATGAATGAAAGAAAATATTATATTTATTTATATAAATATCACGTATAGTTCTTTCGGTAGCCTATGGAGTGGTTAGAACACCGGGCTACCGATATCGTGTCCCGGGTTCGAATCCTAGTTGTGCCATGTAGGCACATTTTGTTTGTGGGTCGATTTTGATGTAACGCAATGTTAAAAATTATAAATGGTCAAAATGGTTGCCAACTTTATTTTTTTAAGGTTACGTACCCAAAGGGTTAACGGGACCCCATTACTAAGACTCCGCTGTCCCTCTGTATGTCCGTCTGTCTGTCTGTTACGAGGCTGTATCTCATAAACCGTGATAGATACAGTTGTAAATTTCACAGATGATGTATTTCTTTCCAAAATAGTACCAAAAACCAAGTTTCATCAAAATCGCCTCACAAACAAATAAAGTTGGCCGCCATCTTGGATTTTTTAATATTGTTAACATTGCGTTGCAGTTTTCTGGTCAAAATAGTGCCAAAAACCATATTTCATCAAAATCGACCCACAAACAAAAAAGTTGGCCCCCATCTTGGATTTTCTAATATTGTTAACATTGCGTTGCAGTTTTCTAGTCAAAATATTGCCATAAACCGAGTTTCATCTATAAAAATATGATTATAAATATATAACACCGAATATATCGACAAATTATATCAAAGTATTCATTCATCATCATTCATTCCTGTGAATGAACGAATAGAACACATCACTATTACATTGAACATGGCAGCATTATTTCACTAAGTGACATTAGCAACTGTCAGATTACTTCGTCTAATTAAAAATCCGACTATAGTAATAATGAGTTCAACTTTATTTTGACTAAAATAAGTTCTGTAATTTTTCACTACCGAATAGAATCTAGTTATGTAAGTGTTTAATTTTATATGGCAATATTTTATGCGATAAGATATTAAAAAAAACTATTCGTGGTAACATTTGAAACTTGATGTAAATATTAACATTCAAAGATCAATCTAAATTGTATTTTACACAATAATATATTACTTGTACTAATAACACTTTTTATAAAACAATTATTGCTTAATTTAATCTAATTCTAAAAGCAAGCTAAAATCAATAAAAATGCTTAGCTCTGAAAATAACTTCAATTCACTATGTTTTATCTCTTTCTAATCAATCCTTCTCTTCTCTTCGCACGCTGCTGGATCCACAAACAGATGATTTAGTATTAATTTTAGAACTTTAAATGTGCCTTCTCACATCACTTATGATCTGTGCCTACAATTTTTTTAACTATTAATGTTTTAAAAACTTTGAGATATTATTCAAATGTTTATTGTATGATTGACTTCGGTCAACACTACCACTAGAAACCCGGCTGGAGGCGGCCGAGCGAATAAGAGTATATATTATTTCTTATCGCTTCCTGTCATTTTTGACGTAAGATCGTAACATTCCTAACCTTTTTCTGTTTAAAACAAAGTCAGTCGGTGCCATATTTACGTTTTGTTTTAGTTCGTGAGGCGTTATTTAGTGGTATTTTGACCAAAGATGATCGATGAAAAAAAACTTAAAAAATGTTTCCTAAAGAAATGAGTGTCATTTCAAGTTATATAACGACTTTTTTAAAATAATGCTGTAGTTTTTAACTGTAGACTTTAACAGCCTTATTAATAAACAAAGAGTAAGTTTACACCTAGGTTTAACCAAAAATATTGCTTAACAATATTACTCCCAAGGAATTTATAATACAACAGGAAGGTGCACTGCTGCTAAAAAACGGTCCTAATGAGATAGTAAGAACGAGGTCAGTTTATCTCACTCCATTCCATTACGGCGGCCACGAACATGCGCGACGGGCGGCGGGCGGCGACGAGCGAATTGCGAACTTGACACAACGAAGACGGAAAACGTCATTCGGCTTGTAATGTTGCCACTTTAACATTCTGAAATCTATCATTCAAATTCTTTTCTAGGATAACCCATAACAAACTTAAAAGACCTGATACATTTTTATGCTTAATACGGTAATACCTAAATTAATATGCGATGTTTTCTATTGACTAAAAGTAATACGAAGCGGAAATTTTACGAAATTTAATTTTTATAACGAAAGTTGTGAACCCTAAATCTACTAAACCTGTTATTTAAGAGTGCTGGCAATTTTAGAGAAAAGGACACCCTTACCTCGTTCTTGCGGTCTCAGCTGGACCGTTGACATTTTGTATTGAAATATAAACCTTATCTCTTAAAATTAAAGTGTATTTTGAAATACACAAAAATACGGAGTGCACCTTCCTGTTGTACGTAGTACTTATAAATTCCTTGATTACTCCTTACGTTTGACGTTTCAAAGCGTCATATTCCTAAGCAAACTTTTCGGTTAAACATAGGTGTAAACTAACTCTTCGTTTATTAATAAGGCCGTAAGTGTAGTAATAATTAAAAACATTTGAAGGTAGTTAAATGACTTTGGAAATAGACACTCCACTATTGAGCCTTATTTCACGCAAATGCCTTAATGTTTATAATTAAATAAGAATTTAATGAGAAATGAGAATCGATGCCAAAGGACAGCTGTATTTTTTACATTTTAGCTTTTAAGATAATACGGATAAGGGCATGGCTTTGTGTCTCTGTTCTGACCAGTCAATAGACGTACTTTTATATCACGGCACAATGAAAATATTTATAAAGAAAAACAAAAAAAATCGTGCCCTGATAAAATAAGTTCTGTAGTATTTGTATTAAAATGTTGATAATTGTCTGGGAAGTAATGCAACCACATAACACAAGAAAAAGAACAAAGGAGCATGTCACGCATTTGATACTAAAGGGGCCCACATACTGTCAGTACGCCGGCAGGCCGCCTGCAGTCCTCGATCGAACAGGCCGCTTGACATTCGGTTTTCGTATGTTTTATGAAATAATAACTCGGCAGTATAATGCACCCATTTATTCACACTTAATTCGTACAATCACTGTTTAACGTCCTTTCGAATCGACAACTCGATCACAACTGACTGCCCGGCGTCTGGCTAGGCTAGGTTCCCTCCCACCATATTTCCCCTACCACAACTCCGAACACAGTGGTGCCGCGCCAACGCTTTCTCTCAATTAGAAATGAATAATGTTGCCAGAGTGATTATTACAATTCATAGTATTCATACTATAACAATAAAGTAAATTATTTAAATCATAACTTTTTTGAAATACGACATTTATGTAAAACTGTGTGGCCGATTGCGGGAATCGGACTGGTAGTCTGTGGGACCCTTAAATGAAGCGCAGAATCGAAAACAAGCTAGTTGCCATGACAACTTGAAGGAATTCAGAATCGAGAACAGGTAAAATGTATGGAGGGTTTGCTGTTTTGAGCAAAGGGTCTCTTGTGCCCCGCCCACTTGCTACTTTTATGGTATTTCTTGTGTTCTGTGAGCGCAACCGTGTAATACAAGTTTTCAACATTAAATTCGAATTTATTTGTTGTTAATAATATGATGTTTAAGTCTTGAAATCCTGTGACCTATATTAAATTTAATACGACACACAACGCACCGCAGACCGGTACAAGAGATATGACGCTTCCAACAATGTCTAGATTAATATAGTTATTTATTCACCAATTTCGATTGCAGACAAAATACTACAACGAATGACAGAACGATGATCAATAATAAGTAAGTCGACAAAATCGTCAATAATAAAGCGCTTGAGCTTACCACAACCACTGTAAAAACCATTGTAAAAAGCGTGGCTTGCCCTGTCCGCGCGTTTTTCAACCCAAATATTATCGTTCTGTACATATATTATTGATGCTATAATGTTTCTGTATGTTAAACGTAGTTTATGTGGACTAAAACTATTTAAAAGTTTTTCCGAGATATACTAATGAAGTGACAGCTGTCAGAAATTGTTCTTAACGCAAATAAAAATAACATTAAAATTTAATTCGATGAGGATTGAATGGACATCGAAATCCTTGTTGAATCAAGAAATTATAATACCTCGAATGGCAAACATCAGATTGGCAGAATTTTAACGAAAAGTTATTTAATAACAAACCTTTAGCTTTACGGTACGTTAACGTAAAGCACATTTGACAGTAAAACAAGTGTTCTATATCATATATTACTTGATTTCACAGTTAACAATGTCAAAAAATAAAACACGCTCTCGAGGTATTATAGCAAAATTGGTTTATTTACAAGCTTTTAACGCATTAAATGTAAGCGGCCAATAATATTAACGAAACTTAAACGGACAAAACGCACTCTTAAAACTTGTTTTCTTCTGATAAACAAAATATGCTATCGAAAGTTTTAATCCTTGATTAAAGATATTTGACAATCAAGTTTCAGGAATGCAATACTTAAACTAAGAAAATGTGTCGGCTAGTTAATAAACTAATTTATTTAACTAGCCAGCTCTTGCTTAAGCGTTAATAATAAAATAACTAATATTTAACCTTTTCTCTACGCTAACCTGCATGGGTTTAGAACAAGCATGGAAGAAAGCGTAGTGGTGAGGTCCTTGCAACTGCCGGAAGTGCGCACCGCTGTGTTAGTCGACGACAATGGGGTCCAGGTCCAGACTGAGAACTTGAGGGTTCAAACTGGACCCTTGAGGGTTCAGCCGGGTGACGCGAGGGTCCTGGAAGAGAGGATAGTCTACAAAAGAGCGCCGCCGCCACCGCCGCGGCGCGTTTCCCTGCTAAAGTATGAGGACGCTAGATCGTGAGGGGTTCGTTGCTTTTCTTTTCATGGGGGTAGGCCATTGCACTTGTCAGTTGCGGTTTTAGCTGGTCCGAGCCATCAACGTGGAGATAATAAAACAAATAGACAAATATCACTTCATAAAAGATAAAAAGGCCTTAAGTATATCAATCAACATTTTCATTAAAAATCAAAAGAAATGTTAAAACAGGTTAAAAGATAATATTATAATTTTGAAACGAAGCCCGCATAGATATGAACATATTCTTGGCCAAATTTCAGTAAACATGTTCATTTGAAATACCTGAAAGTATTTCAGGTTTTTTCTATTGTCAAGATAAAATAAAAGAGCACTTGTACTCGTATCATCAATAAAATAACCTCTTAGCATTCGATTGGGCAAAACTAATCATTGACAGCATTTTTAAATTATTTCGGAACAATCATTCTTTTCTTCAAACCATAAGTTGATTATAAAGTTAAAAAAAGGAAAACCTTTACCCTTGCGTCAGTAGTTATCGTTCAGTCTATATTTAATTACTGTACTATTAAACAAAAGCAGATGTTTCTAGAACAGGCTACCCGCACTGACAGTCACCGACCATCAACCATTTGCAATCAGCACATCAAATCAACCCCATAGGGCACTCCAAAGCGACACCATCACTATGAAGTTTATTCCACTTATTTCTTTCTAAAAACTCCATTAAAAACTTTCCTTTCCTCTTAAATTAACTTTCTAATGCATGGCATGGGTGTTTGGTGTCTAACTCAAAGGAGGTTCAAATATAAACTTAACTCGAAATTAAAAACAAATAAAATACTAATCAACAAGTAACCGTTTCAGTTACGAGACACGACTTTACGACACTCCGCGGCCGGTACATGAGTACAAGAAGGAAGAGCAAAGACACTATGAGTCCAGTCAATATACCAAAGACCAAAAATTCGGCTATGACGCACCTAAACAATCTCCTATGAGCCCTAAGTTCAACGCCAGAGAGTTGAAATTCGATGATAAACAAGAACACATTTACTCCTCTCTTAAAAAACCTACCACGCCTAAGTCTCTGTTCGATGGCGTAGGACAGACGTTCTCTGAGCACCAAGTGTCTACAGAAGCAATACCAGGTGGAACTAAGCAATCCGAATTCACAGTCAAAAGTGAGTCTTATCAAAGCTACCCTAAGACAGAGTTTTCCAAAATGGAGATGAGATCGGAAGTGAAATCTCCTTTCACTACTTCAACGCCATCTAAGTTGGAACCGTTCCCCGATTTCCCTAAAACTTCAACGGAATTGGTGAAGGCAGCTACTCCTGAGTTTGACAGGATTTCTTCGCCTTACGGTAAAGACGTACATAGCTACGGAGGTCCGAACTACATGGAGGAAACTACAACAGAAGTCAAAGAGATACCAAACGGCACACAGAAAATAACGACCACCAAAATATACAGCTCTTCTCCAGTTAACATCACGAGTACCAACACAAAATACGAGCCTATAAAACTGGAAGGCATCGACGAACTATCGAAATCATTCGACAACGATTCTAGGTATAGCACTTTGGACTCTAGATTCAACACTTTAGAGTCCAAAATGAGTTCGGACACGAGCCGCTCGTTCATGCGACCTTCGGAGTTCCAATCTTCGGATTACCAATCTTCGACTAATGTTACTAGAGTTAAAACTCCAGCAGAACTCAACAAAGAGATTGATACCATTGACAAGAAGTTTGGTAAACAAACTATAACCTCAGAGACTATTGAGAAGAAGTCAGTGATGACTAGCTCGCATAAGTCGGAGACGAGTTCAACCGTCACCAAGAAGTTCGGCAATTTCTAAAAGGTTTGCACTTGTGTTGTCTTGGTGTATTGAATATAAGCGACAATACTGCACTGTGGGCTTATTCGATCAATTTAATGAGGATCTTCAATAAAAGTACTACTTTTGCATTGCAATGCAGTCATAAGCATTGTGTTTTGTGAGTTACATAAAAGCATTTGTCACTGTAATTCTGTATTGATGAATAAAATAGACACAAGTACAGTAACCGGCGATAAATATTGCAAACCGACCTTTGGAAAGAGTCAATCGGCTTATTTCGGCTTCGTTAAGCTTTATCTCTTTCGCACGAAATACTAACAGTTCGTTATCTATGAACAACGATTAACAAAACGTCAAATAGGTAGTATGCGACAGAAATAAAGCTCTTCTAAGCCGAAATTATCCGATTGTCTATTTCCAAAGGTCGATGTGCAATATTTATCGCAGTTAAAACCCAACCAACCGTATAACCTATGACTCTTTTTGAATGAATTATTGTACCACAAAGGTGTAAAGTAAATAGCCTCGGTGTCAGTATCGTCGCTTCGGTGTGCCGCTTTGTAAATGTCAATTATGACAGCTGTCAAATTGACGTACGCTGCATTTTCGTGCGTTTGTACAATGTGTCTTATAAACCATAGATTTAGTGTATATTATTGAATTCGCATAGAGGTTTTAGAGTATTTATATTAATAGTTATATTCTTGTGACTGTACGAGTTGTCTCGATATATTTGTCTCGAAGATTTCATAAAATAGATATTTATTTACGAATATAGCTTTTATATTCTTTAAAATATATGTTTTAGAATTGTACTGCGCACAAGAATAATTTTAAAATAATTATTGAAACGACTTTGATCTGCGGTGCTAAATGAGTATTTTATTTATGGTATATATATATATATCTCTATCTATACTAATATTATAAAAAGGAAAGATTTGTATTTTTGTATGTAACGAATAAACTCAAAAAGTACTGGACCGATTTAGAAAATTCTTTCACCGTTAGAAAGCTACAGTCTTCCCGAGTGACATAGGCTATATTTTATCCCGATATTCCCACGGGAACGGGTACCACGCGGGTGAAACCGCGGGCGGCCGCTAGTATTTATATAATAGAGAAACGCAGTGCCTAGAAAAGGTCTTATGGAGATTTTACAAAGTTTTTTTTATAATTATATTGACGTTGTTATTGTTCGGGGGAGAGCTTGTGGCCATGATTTTAGTTACATTCGGTCAATACAATATAGTATGACTACAAATAAGTAGAATAAATTAAAAGAATTTACCCATTGCAGAAGAAAAAACTATTTGAATTATGTAATTATTTAGGAGATTTTATCTTTTAAAAATATTTATCTATACTTACCTAAATATAAAAAATATAGTTTTTTCTGTCATGGCTTCAAAGTTCTTAATGAATGCCAAATTTAGTCTTAAACACTACCTACCAAGATTTTATTCTAAAATCTTACAATGAAGCTATACTATTTTAAATATTATACAGTTTATTCATTTTCATGAAAATTAGAATTAGAATTATTATGTGCCATAATATAATATTTGTATTGTTTTTTAATTACAATAAGTACCTACATTAGAGCTTTGAATATTTACTCAGTAATCTCAATATTTTCAATTATATTCTCTCCAACTTAAATGGCAGCATTTTTAATTTAGAATTTTAGCATTGCGTGTTTGTAGCATTAATATTGATCTCAGACTAATTTGGCATTCTTTATCCCGTTGAATCACAAAGTGCTAACCCCTAGCGGGAACCTTATTTTAAAGGGGCCTTCTTTACATAAATATTAAAAAGTATATTTCTAAAATTGTTGACATTTTTAAAGACATGAAAAAGGTTATATCTACAAACAAAAAATTTGCCATCATAAATAGTTTCACCTTTTAGACTACTTTAAAATAAAAGTTTCTAAAAAAACTATTAATAGGTACTTATTTCGGTTTTCAAGATGAGAAAATGTTTGTAGAGAACCTTTACTTGCCGAGTGTGCCATTGAGATGTATTTTATTTAACGTTGTGCCTTCAATGTGTAAATTAATAACGTGATTTTGAAAGATGGGGTTTATGCAAGAATAATAACTTATACTTATTGACTTTATTATGATCTAATTCTGATGCCAATCATTGCGGTGAGAGATTGGCATAAAAGAATTAGGTATTTCGAATTGTTATAAAATTTTAACCTACTTGAAAAATAAGTAGTGCAAAGCCAGGACTGGCTATAATTTAAGGAATATAATTTTAATGTTATTGACTAGAGTAAGCTTGCATTTACTTCAGAGATGTAACATGAAAGTATGTGCCATAAACGACAAATTAAACACTTTGTAAATACATACAATTAAACTTTAAACAATAACTGTTGTAGTAGAGTTTGGTGCAATTTATTTCCACTAAAATTATTAACAATTAATGTATTTTTAATTGTATTTCTCTAATTGTACTAAATATTTAAAATTACTCAATGAAATCACGGAAAATTGCCTTTAATTAAAGGTGATTTTTCGTTCATTTTCGTCGTCTCAGATAGGTACAAACATTGTTTTTGTTTAATTTAATTTATTATGATTAATATCTGAGACCATGAAAACAAACTTTAATTTAATTTATTATTAATCAGTGTAACACATTGGTAGCTTTTGGTGTATGGAATATTTTTTTGATGGAAAAAAAAAAGTGTTTTTGTTTTTTTTTGTAGCTCTTTTGTAAAGGTGACGTCAACACGAGTATCATGAATAAGGAGCAATTTGAAATTCAAAACTTTATTATTATTTTAATTGTAAAGTGGAAGTGCCTTATACTTATTATTTTGCAATTTTTAAAATTTGTAATCGATTATTTTTTTAATATATTATGGTATAGCGATGCCCGCGAAAGCGTAACGTCCACTGAAGGTAATGAAACACCAATTCTAATAGATTTAGTTATTATAATTAGAAGTCGTAGTTGCTAATATAGTCATATAAAAATTTATATACATGGTAATCATAGTATAATATTCGCTAACTAGCTTTGACACGAAAGATATATTACGATTGGAATTATTTATTTACTGATAAAAATAGACTAACTAGATCTCGAAGGAAATCTGCTTTATGTACTGGCAACTTTGTAACCGTACTTAAATAGTGTTGCTACTCGAAAAATAGCGCTGTAGTGAAAAAGTGTCTTAAAGTGCTGTAACCATAAATTTCTATATTAAAAACAATGTATTATCCTTATTAATAATGTTGTAATAAAAATATAAATATGGTATGTGTAGTTTTTGATACTTCTTACTGTGTAATAAAGTAGATATTTAAGAATGACTATTTTTATGATGATGTCAACACATGAAAACCAAATAAAATTACTAATCAGTTGATTTATTTTAAGTATTTGATTGAATCAGGCGTCACTTGGCGGAAGTCCCTAACCATTGTGAAAAATAAATATATGTAGCTTTCTTCCGCAAATAATCACAAAACTTGCACCTTCACCGATCACACTACTCTACACGTGTTTCGCCCCAACCCGGGGCATCCTCAGGAGATGTTTGTCCGTATGCAATCCAGCACCGAATGACAGTCATTCGGTGCTGGATTGCATACGGACAAACATCTCCTGAGGATGCCCCGGGTTGGGGCGAAACACGTGTAGAGTAGTGTGATCGGTGAAGGTGCAAGTTTTGTGATTATTTGCGGAAGAAAGCTACATATATTTATTTTTCACAATGATTTATTTTACACGAAAATCGATTGATTTATACTGTTTATTGATTTGTTATTGTGTTCTAAGATTTTATTCGCTCGATGCAACTAAACCCTTTTTTTTTGTAGTATTTTTGGGGCATCTTACGGTTCGTATGACTCTATTTGTATGTAATAAATAAACATGAACTAATAATATACCGTTGTTTCCTTTCACATTTCTTTTTAAAATATAATACCTACTACCTAGCGGACGTTTCTCTACTTTTTTTATACAGACTAACCATAAAATATTGGGTTGGTTAGGATTTGCTTTGACAACTAAAACACAGTTTAAGCTCTAAAGCATGTGTATTTCTCCATTGCCCGTTCTGTCTCTTCGACAATATTCATCAAAATTGGTTTGGTGGCTCAAGCTTAAAAATCGACATTACAAAAAACGCTTACCTACTCATCTAAATCTTTTGGGTGACGTCCAAATGGAGTACGTCCAATTGGAAGTACTCCAGATTGAGGGCACATACTTCCATATGGACGCATGTACAGTGCCACAAACTTTGCTGTGCCGGTGGCCAAAATGTGAAACTAACGTAATTTTTTTTAATGTCATTCTGCTGTCAAGTTGATGTCCAACCATAGCGCTGCTGGCGGCTGAAGTTCTTAGAAGTCAGGGCCGGTTAAATTACTACAAAAAAAAGAAAAACGTACGTAGCGCCGCTGTCACCGGCACAGAAAAGGTTGTGGCACTGTATGTAATATACTGTCACTTTGAACTAGTGTTGCCGGATAATCGATTCCGAATCGATTAATTGTAGATTATTTTTTAGGGGCCCAAATAATCTAAGTATCGATCGTTTACCCAATCGCATCTGATAAATCGATGGTATAATATAAGTAGTTAGATCGATTATAATTGATTTTAATCGCCATAGTTCACGATTTAATCGATTAGATCGTTTGTTGTTATTTTAAGATTAAATCGGTTTTATCTAAATAATCGACTATATCGACTAAAGCGCCCCACAGATGTCATAAAAAAAATCTGGAAATGGTGTTATTGATAATATTAACTTAAAATAACTTATTTTTGTTTTGTTCAGGTTTGGCAAAATTGAAAAAGTTATAAAAAAACTTTTAGAGCAAAAAGTGAACAAAACCAGTACAGTGGCCAAAACCAGAGGTTCTGCCCTACTTTGTCATAATTTTTATTAAATATGGACATTCTTAGATTATTCTTTATTGAGATTTTATATTATTTTTATGCATTTACAATGCAATTTTGTAAGTATAGGAAAAATGTGATAGTAAAAAACCACGAGCCCTATAAGTAGCTTTCAGGCGGGATTTCTTTATTTTATTTTTAAAAACCTAGAAGGCTTCTCCTGACGCAAAAATCATCGCGGAGATGCAAATCATTTCCCATCTACGGGACATTATAGTAAGCAATTTTGTTAGAATATTGTGCGTCAGGTCACCCAAGCCAACAATGAAAATAGTCACTCACAGCAGTCACAGAATCAAGGGGTATGAGGGGACGCAGCCCTAAATACTTAAATAATTGTCAAGGTTTCAAATGTGAAAAAATATCCCGCTAATTCAAGATATAATAATGAGCGATTTTCTGAGAGGACATTAAAAAAAACTTCCAATAGCTTCACTAGATGGCGTTGAACGCAGTATGTACATGTCTATGGTATATTTTAGTATAAATCATATTTAAATTATTTACTTTTAAAAACCCAAAGGAAACTTAAAATAAAATAAATAAGTATACCTACTGATAGGTACTACTGTGAGGAACAGAAACGAAATAGGTAAAAGATATAATAAATAAATATAATTTAAATATATAAATAACATCTGTCTGACGTTCCGTTTTACGTAACAAAAGTCGCGTCAAAGTAAAATTTATAACGTTCCTTCTAAATGCATAGGTGGGACAGCGCCATCTAGTGAGCGAGCTTTCAGAAAATCGCCCATTATAGTCACCCTTCACTGACACTGTCCATTTGTCCATAGCGTTTTATTTTCTCAATTTTCTTTAAAACTAATGCAGAAGTCACCGAATCAGATTCATGAGCTATTAAGGTGACTAAAACGGTTTATAATTTTTGTTTTAGTTGTAATAAAATGCGTATTTCACGAATATTTTCGATTTTGATTAGTGGGCCGGAGCTGGACATTTGTCAATAATTCTGCCGGGAAGCCGGTACATTAAAAATGATTAGGTACTGAAATAAGAAATCACATCCTCGTCACATTCCTTTCAGGTGGTTTTGGTAAAGAAATGGCGAGTGTTACCGAGCTGAACATGTACACATAGACGCAGGTGTGGAAGAGGCATTACTTGTACAAGATGGGAGACCAAAGAGAATGACATGTCTGGCCGGCAGGCTTATTACCGATCTTAAAGTGACAGTCGCAATCGCGACAATTAACAATTAATCGCTCCCAAAACACATATTCGTATTACGGAACGTAGATCGCTACGATTAGCGCCACAAGCGAGAGATTTGTAAACTAAAATTGCATGAAAGGTACCGTACCGACTGTACCGATTGCAAACCAACCGGAACTAGTAGCAATTAGCAACTGGTTGATTGTTTTGGTAATAAGCCTGTCGGTTGCCAGGCTGCAGAAATACAAGCAGACAGTACTAATGTACACTCTGCAGCACTTCAGGTTAAACAGTTGAACTGCGATAACAGATTTTATTACGTAGGGCATAAAGGCGGTCTCAAGGTCAACATGTATAGTCTGATGTGCCGCCGTGTGTACAATGAGAGATTTTTGAGGGCCAGAAAAAAAATAGTTCTAATAATGAAACGAGATGGCGCTGACAAATAGCGAAGTCGATGTAGCCGCTACACACGCTCCTACCTATCCGACCGCCGCCGATTTGGTGCGGGCGAACTTCACTGCAGATCTGATCCGCGCCTACACACGTTCAAACCAAATCTGCCGCACCAAATCGGTCGGCGCTACACACGTTCCGATTTGGTCTGGCCGCACCTAGCTGTTGTTGCAGTGTTGTCAGCCACTGCTAATCTCTCAATATTAATATTATTTATAAATACTGAAAACATCGATTTGCTTGCAATAGATACCTAGTTTAAAAAGCAAAATTATTTTTTGTTTTTAATGTTTTATTACGTCTAAAGAATTCAATTTCCATACCTACCTATTTTTTAATTTTCTGTATTTTTCATTGAAATACTAAACCATGCTAAATATTTACTTAAAGCAGCACTAATTGATAAGGTGTGTTAATATTTAGTTTTACGACAAATTGTGTTTTTAAATAAAATCAACGAAAAAAAACTAATATATTAAGGAATCTTTGATTAAATGGCAATATTTAGACCTTTCGTTTGTTCAGTTCTACGTAAAACTCATGAACGAGCATTAAATTGAATCCTCTGAAAATCCCTTAAACGTAATTTTACCTGAAAAATGGAAAATAAAGTATTTAGAAAAAATCGACCCGTCTCACAACAACCAGCTCCGATGGGTCGATTTTTTCTAAATACTTCATTTTCCATTTTTCAACTATAAAATTTGCATTGTGAATGCAAAAAAGTAAAAATTTAAGTAATTTTACCTGCTTTAAATATTTCCGCTTTTACATATTTTCTCCCTAAATCTAGGGGAAAACCTCCAAAATTGTCAACACTGCCAAGTTCGTCCGGTCGGAAGCCTACACACGTTCCGATTTGGTAGGAAGTGAAGTTCGTGCGAAACAAATCCGGCCGACCGCGTCAAACACGAATAATAATAATTATGGTCGGACGACTACGCTACACACGACACGTCGAGATCGACGACGACGTCTAGATTTGATCGGAACGTGTGTAGATGCTATGACCAGAAATAAACTAAAATAACAAGTTGATAACATTGCGCCAGAGCCAGAGCGTCGCCCCCCTCTACAATCTTTCTTAATTAGGTACTTAAAATCATCCTAAAATTCATAGTTTTTTCATACACTTCGTCTTCCAGTCCAGGGTATCCACCTAGGGCCATGATGTAGGGGAGAGGGGGGCAGCTTAAGACGTTTTTCAAACTTTATCCAATAACTTCCAGATTTTTGAAATTTTTCAAGATTTTCCTTTTTTAATAATGGCCTTTGTTATCAAGCAGTAAAATAACCATGGTTTTTTTTAGTATTTCACTAGATAATAAGTAGATAAAATTACTTTAGTAAAGGAATGAAAATGTTCAAAGCTGCCCTATCCATGGGGTAGTTTTGAACAGGCCTGGGGCAGCTTTGAATTATTAGTTTTACGAAGTGAAAAAACATCATAAACGAAAATTATTTAGTTTATTGACAGGCCAAATGCACCATAAAACTAAAGTAAATGTTTAACTTTCACCTTCTAATGTAATGACAACTTTTTTTACAAAATACAAATCATGAAGACTACCTCCTGGGGCAGTATTGAAAACGTCAAAACTGTCCTGAGAATCCTACTAATATTATAAATGTGAAAGTTTAGATGTTTGGATGTTTAGATGTTTGGATGTTTGTTACTCAATCACGCCAAAACAGCTAAACGGATTTGGCTGAAAGGAGATCAGTCAAATTGGACCAAAAAAGTAAAAGTGCCGGCCAACGAAAATAAATTGCACATTACTATTGTAAACAGTGTAACGATCATTTTTTGTTATGACGTCAGCAGTGTACGATTAGCGGCCAAGCAGTTATTCAAGTTTGAAAATGTAATTTTTTCTTCATTTTCAAACTTAAATATAGCTTGGCCAAAGTGCAGCCAACAAAAAAAAATTGCAGATTACTATTGTAAATAGTGTAACGATCATTTTTTGTTATGGCGTCAACAGTGTACGATTAGTGGCCAAGCAGTTATTCAAGTTTTAAAATGACATTTTTTTCTCTTTATTTTCAAACTTGAATACAGCTTGGCCAAAGTGCGGCCAACGAAAAAAAGTTGCACATTACTATTGTAAACAGTGTAGCGATAATTTTTTGTTATAGCGTCAACAGTGTACGATTAGCGGCCAAGCAGTTACTCAAGTTTGAAAATGACATTTTTTTCTTCATTTTTAAACTTGAATACAGCTTGGCCAAAGTGCGGCCAACGAAAAAAAATTGCACATTACTATTGTAAACAGTGTAACGATAATTTTTTGTTATGACGTCAACAGTGTACGATTAGCGGCCAAGCAGTTACTCAAGTTTGAAAATGACATTTTTTTCTTCATTTTTAAAATTGAATACAGCTTGGCCAAAGTGCGGCCAACGAAAAAAAAATTGCATATTACTATTGTAAACAGTGTAACGATAATTTTTTGTTATGACGTCAACAGTGTACGATTAGCGGCCAAGCAGTTATTCAAGTTTGAAAATGACATTTTTTTCTTCATTTTCAAACTTGAATACAGCTTGGCCAAAGTGCGGCCAACAAAAAAAAATTGCAGATTACTATTGTAAATAGTGTAACGATAATTTTTTGTTATGGCGTCAACAGTGTACGATTAGTGGCCAAGCAGTTATTCAAGTTTGAAAATGACATTTTTTCTCCTCATTTTCAAACTTGAATACAGCTTGGCCAAAGTCACTTTGTGTTGTAGTCAATATCTATATTAGGGAGACATATTTCCTTATTCTGGCTGGTGTACTAGACCTTAGTTAAAGTTACTATTTAGCTAAAACTATTGTATTATTGTTTAGTCGATTCACGTACCCAGCAGGTGGGACGTTCGTGGGTCAGTTGTATGTAATGCTGACGAGGAACTGATCTCAATGTAATAACTGATATTCTGATAAACGATTACATTTTACGTGGTGAGTCAATCCGTTTTGCGATCGTATTTATACCAAAAATAATGACATTTTCAAACTTGAATAACTGCTTGGCCGCTAATCGTACACTGTTGACGCCATAACAAAAAATGATCGTTACACTGTTTACAATAGTAATGTGCAAATTTTTTTCGTTGGCCGCACTTTGGCCAAGCTGTATTCAAGTTTGAAAATAAAGAGAAAAAAAAATACATTTTCAAACTCGAATAACTGCTTGGCCGCTAATCGTACACTGTTGTCGCCATAACAAAAAATTATCGTTACACTGTTTACAATAGTAATGTGCAATTTTTTTTCGTTGGCCGCACTTTGGCCAAGCTGTATTCAAGTTTGAAAATAAAGAGAAAAAAAATATTATTTTCAAACTTGAATAACTGCTTGGCCGCTAATCGTACACTGTTGACGCCATAACAAAAAATGATCGTTACACTGTTTAAAATAGTAATGTGCAATTTTTTTTCGTTGGCCGCACTTTGGCCAAGCTGTATTCAAGTTTGAAAATAAAGAGAAAAAAAAATACATTTTCAAACTCGAATAACTGCTTGGCCGCTAATCGTACACTGTTCTCGCTATAACAAAAAATTATCGTTACACTGTTTACAATAGTAATGTGCAATTTTTTTTCGTTGGCCGCACTTTGGCCAAGCTGTATTCAAGTTTGAAAATAAAGAGAAAAAAAAAATGTTATTTTCAAACTTGAATAACTGCTTGGCCGCTAATCGTACACTGTTGATGCCATAACAAAAAATGATCGTTACACTTTTTACAATAGTAATGTGCAATTTTTTTTCGTTGGCCGCACTTTGGCCAAGCTTTATTTAAGTTTGAAAATAAAGAGAAAAAAAAAATACATTTTCAAACTTGAATAACTGCTTGGCCGCTAATCGTACACTTTTGTCGCCATAACAAAAAATGATCGTTACACTGTTTACAATAGTAATATGCAATGTTTTTTCGTTGGCCGCACTTTGGCCGTGCGGTATTCAAGTTTGAAAATAAAGAGAAAAAAAATGACATTTTCAAACTTGAATAACTGCTTGGCCGCTAATCGTACACTGTTGACGCCATAACAAAAAATGATCGCTACATTGTTTACAATAGTAATATGCAATTTTTTTTCGTTGGCCGATACCTTTACTTTTTTGGTCCAAACATGTATGAAGCGTGACTGATCTCCTTTGGGACACAGATACTTTGTAGCCTGGAGAGGAACATAGGCTACTTTTTATCCCAGAAAAATATCACATTCCCGCAGGATAACGTCGTGAAGTCCACGCGGGCGAAGCCGCGGGCGGAAAGCTAGTTATTTATAAAAATGTAATAACATGTTTAAATGTCTATAAGTAAATTTAACTTTTTATCAATGAAATATTATAATAAAATATATTAAAAACTAAATCTAATAATACTTAGTGGTATTTCAATAATAACAGTAATTTCTTTAAAAGTGGCTTAAAGTTGTCTTCTGATTACTTAAGACATCTGGAATTCAAAGCTGCCCCACTTATTTTGTTCAAAGCTGCCCCAACAACACTTGAAAAAAGAAATGGAATAGTTTTCCTATAAAATAATGAAAAAATGATATTATTCTTACATAAGCGTACACGTAATTGATAATACCCTAACATTAATCGAAATAACTTATCTCTCTTCATAAACTTAGTCGTAAAAACCTTACAACGAATTTCAAAATTTTTTTGTTCGCATTGCCGTAAATAGGTAACATGATCTTATCCACAGCCTTCTCTATCAAGACGATAGAGAAGGCTGTGTCTTATCCATGGAACTGTAGGTACTACAACAACATACAAATTTCTTGGTCTTTCTTTCTGATAGATTTGCGTTCAAATTTACTTTACTAGCACTCTTTTTCAAAGCTGCCCCCCTCTCCCCTACTGGCGACGCCCATAACCAAAGCCATCTTCTATCTCACTCGTTGCACTAAGGGCGCAAGCAGCCGAGAAATAATAGCGGGCCATGCCATAACCATATTACACCGTTTCATACAAAATGGTTTCCAAAAGAAATAAGTTTTTAGTAAAAATTTCATTTTTATGACAAGCTTTTTTGCTGACTGTACTTTAATATTGTATTGTCATCTAAACTGAGGGTGGTATTCCATTTATCAAAGATCTTTGTCCAATATGCATTTGATCCAAGAAATTGGACACATATTGGACGACTTTGACGTCCAATTTCATACATTAGATGTCCAATTTCTTGGACAAAGATCTTTGATAAGTAAGTGGAATACCACCCTAAACCAAACCTGTACCTATACAGAGCATGGAAGATAGTTGTATGGGAATGGGGCTTGGTATAGGGCAGAGGTACCCTTTGTGGCCACTTTAAGGATTTTTTTACATTTAAGCACTAAGTACCAAATGGTTTAAGACACAAATTATATCTTAAACTAGCGGCCGCCCGCGGTTTCACCCGCGTGGTTCCCGTTCCCGTGGGAATATCGGGATAAAAAGTATCCTAAGTTATTCCTTATTACATCAGCTACATGTCAGTAAAAGTCCCGTCAAAATCGGTCCAGCCGTTTCAGAGATTAGCCGGAACAAACAGACAGACAGACAAAAATTTTAAAAAATGCTATTTTGGTATATGTACCGTATATATAATCATATGCATGTAGTAAAAAGCGGTTATTTTAATATTACAAACAGACACTCCAATTTTATTTATTTGTATAGATTATAGATAATTTATCTACCTTTAAAGGTACTTACATTTTTCAAATTTATAAAAGTAAAATAGATTTTTTTATATTACACACAATGTTTGAGAGGTGCCAAATGTACTGGTTTTGGCCACTTAGGTACTGATAGTTAAACTTTTGTAAGTATTTCGAAAAATTAAAACCAAACCCAGGTAAAATCAATATATTCTAATGCGCTAGAAACCAGTCAATTGCAAAACAACAATTTAATTGTAAAAAACAAAGGTTTAAGTATAAAGTATTTCATCCAAAACAAATTTCTTAAAATTTTCATACAAAACATTTTTTCAAACAGAAAATGGAATTTATTGAAAAAAAATCTTATGACATAAGGAATTCGACCGGTTGTTATTAAATATTACCTTAAAATACCTTATTTTAATTGCTTTTATCAAAAATGCCTAAAAGTTGTTTAGAAAACTTTTAGAGCAAAAAGTGGCCAAAACCGGTACAGTGGCCAAAACCGGTACGCCTGCCCTACTTTACGTCACCCAAGAGAGCCCCACTATGAAAAAAATCAAAATATGGTGGCCAGTTATAAAACATATGTCAATAGATAGACAAAGTCCATACAAACTAAAAATGTATTTTGGTAAAATTTTGAAAACGATATACTTTCGGAGATTTTTTGATTTTTGTTTATATTGATGTTTTTTCGAAACAAAAATACTTAATTAATGTCCGTATGGATTGAGGAGCCACGTCAGTTTTTTAAGGACAGCTATCTATCGCCCTTATTTAGTAGCCATGCAGTTAATATCTCCGAAAGTAGGAACCTACCTATATCGTATTCGAGATTTTATCAAAATACATTTTTAGTTTGTATAACTCAATGGTTTGTATGGACTTTATCTATCGATTGACATATGTTTCATCACTGGCCACCATATTATTTCTCCATAGTAGGGCTCTCTTAGGGAAACTTTAGGTATAGTCAGTCAACTTTAGTATAGTCAGCTCCATCGGACACACGAAGTGGGTCAAATTAAGCTTGCAAGATTTGTCCCCCAACTAACAAAATAACATGGCAATTAATAAAAAGCTTGTAAAAAGTGGTTTAGATAGGGAGGAGGAAATAAAAAATAGATAGGTAAGTATGTACCTACTCTAGTTTTGAAAAACAAAACACGTTTTAATAGCAAACCGAACTAAAAAGTAGAAAATAAGTAAGTAATGTATTAAAATAGCAGAATTACTCACCTATAGTAAAAAAACGTGCATATGCAATTAAATATAATTATTTTCATAATTACCTACTTACTTACTTACTCTAATTTTGTAAACTACCTACCAATAAAATAATATAAGCAACCCACGCTTTTTATTATAATTCAATTACTTTAATACTTATTTTCTACTTAAGTTCGGTTTGCTATTAAAACATGATTTTTTGATTTTTAAAATTACCTACCTATATTTTTTTATATTACTTATTTAAGTAATAAAAAATGTATAAATATGAAAAAAATAGGGCTTTAATAAAACAAGTTCTTTATGCATTGCGTGTATTGCCTTATTGCTACATAAAATACAAAATTCAGTCTGCAAACAATATGTTGCGGATGCTGCCAGGATCTTTGCCTTGTGGGAATGGGAAGCGCCTATGATAAAATGTTACATTATATTCTTGTACGGAATGCTTAACATAGATACAAATGTGCATGAACCACGTTTCTATGGTTGGTAAATGTTTAAAGAGCTAAAGTTTACCAACTTTGTTGATAAACAACAGCAAAGTTGCTGACAAACAACTATTTGCTAATAAGTAGTAAGTACGTACTTAGCGAAATTCAGTAGGTGTACCTACCTTTTGCCAAAATACACTCACCGGCACCGAAACTTGGCGAACGTACGATTTTCATACAAACGGGGTCACTTATAAAGGGTGTCTCAAAAGTACGTATAGGATTTGAATTTCGCGCTATTTCCGAAATATTCAAGATGGCGGGTTGAAATTTGACATACGTCATCTTGACACGTGTAAAATTAATCGTGGAGCGTTTCACAATAAAACAGCGCATAGAAGTTATACAAATATTTAACGAAAATTCACGATCAATTACAAACACTCGTCGAAAGGTCGAGAAATCTCGTAATTTCAAGAAGAGGTGATGTCAAATGGCCACCGAGATCTTGCCACTGGATTTCTTTCTTTGGGGCTACGTCGAAGATAAAGTCTACGCCAACGATCCACAAAACATAGACAATATAGACAAAATATTCACCGAGTTATTGGTGAAATATTTAGCGAAATGTGTGAAATTAGCAGCGAAATGTGTGAAAGTGTCATGAAAAACTTGCACACAGCAAAAACTCCCTTGGCGGCAATTTAGCAGATATTCTATTCAGATAAAATTGTACAAGTCTCTTCTTTAAAATAAAATAAAACTACGAAGAAATTCCAATCCATTCGCGTTTTATTGAGACAAATCATCCTTTACCTACTTTTGGGACAGCCGTTAGATTGGAAATTATTTATACAGGGTGTTACCATCATTCTGAACAACGTACAGTAAGAATTTTTTTCGGAAATGAAAAAAAAAATGGACTTTTCATACAAATTTAGCAACTTATCGAGACATTTTGTATGAAGAGTCGAAATATTTTTTCCATTTCCGACAAAAAATCTTGCTGTGCGTTGTTCAGCATGAAGGCCTGAAGCCATGGTTAAAATTTTTGCAACGGTGCCCCTAACACCCTGTATATCTATTACACATAAAAAAATAGTTTTATATCACTTGGCCACCGACAGTTGAATAGTCTAGGTTCATCGTTATTGAATTAAATGATTGAATAACATTAATGCCGATAGTTGAACGGCGCCGTTTACTGAAATGGCTAATTTAGCCAGATGGCTGCGACACATGCAACACTGAAGTTACGTCAATTGCCGCTGTCTTACAGCCACCATAAGGGCACCGTAATTCAAGAATCCATGGCTTCAATAAAAGAGCTTTTAAGGGCAGGATCAGGATCTTCGAAATTATTGAAATTAACCTATTTTTGATTTAAAAGTATTTCAAATATTCTTTATTTTGAGAAGATTAAAATACTTAGTATATGTTTCATTAAGTTTCATAAACGATCTTGATTATTTTGTGGCTAGAAATAGAAACATGATATTCGTATCTTCACTGGACTATAAACAACTTCATAAACCGAAAACATTAATTTATATTTTTTGGATAATATACTTAGGTAAGTACTTAGATGATATAAAGCAAAAAAAAATAGGTAATGACATATAGAAGATTATTATCAGGCTACTTTTTGAAAAAGTGAATTTATACTCAAAATAACAACACATTGAAAAATAAAAAGACAAAGACAGAGTTTTTGGAAGATCCTGCCCTCTCCCCTCTCCTCTCCTGCCCTTGAGTTAATATTTTTTATATACTGCTGATCGAAGAGCCTACCAGTGAACTCCACACATTACAGAAATATCTAAAATTGTTTAGGTACTTATATCTTCTACACACTCACATCCACACCTAAATTTGATTGCAACTATCCACATTTCAGAAACTTTACTATTGCCATCTTAAAGCTATCATTTCAATGGCCAAATAAATTTAACAATAATTGTAAAAATGTAGCAAAACTATCTTAAAATATTATAGGAACACTTTTGAAAGTAATTGAAATGTTATTATTTCACTGGTGAAATCTGGTGAGAATGTCTGTAGATAAAGCCAAGGTACCTAAGCATATCTTGTTCTCAACAAGACCGAGGCAGATATAAAAAAGGAAGAGACTAATAATAATAATAATAATAACTTAGGTTGGGATTCTACCCATGAACTGCACAACTTTTCTTAACACAGGTTGATCGGCAATTTTGTATCGGATAAGACAAAGACCGACATCGCTCGAAGGATTGCATCGTTGAAGTGGCAGTGGGCGGGACACAAAGCGCGTAGAACCGATGGCCGTTGGGGCTGAAAGGTTCTCGAATGGCGACCGCGTACCGGACGACGTTCCGTGGGCAGGCCCCCTACAAGGTGCACCGACGATCTGGTCAAGGTCTCGGGAAGCCGCTGGATGCGGGCAGCGCAGGACCGATCGTTGTGGAGATCCTTGGGGGAGGCCTATGCCCAGCAGTGGGCGTCGTTCGGCTGACATGATGATGTTTGCTCTTTTTACACCTTGTAAGTATACGTAACATATCATGTGCCAAATACTTTAATAAAGTTTGTTGAATTTTAAAGTTAAGGTAGGTAAGTATTTAGTTAAAAACAAGCTAAAGGAGAAGATAGTATTTAACCATATTAAAGAAAGAAAACTAGATTGAAATGTGCGAGGTATGTGCTTCAAATAGGTTCAGTAGATATTATATTTTTTATGATAGGTATAGATATGTATCTACAAAGCTACATCTTTCTTTTATCAAAGATGGTTGCTATATGGTTATTTAAACAGTTTGGTTAAGTATTTTAAATAGTACATACAGGGCGTTTTTCTATAAGCGCAAAACCTCTTAGGTGGTGATTGTGCTCATGAATATGAACAACTTTTACTATGGGGCCAACTCTGTAACTCAACAAAAAAAATCTGCTGTTTCATACAAATTGTCAATACCAACCCGACCAGAATGTTTGGAACAGCTGTTTTTTTTGTTGAGTTGCAAAGTTGGACCAATAGTAAAAGTTGTTCATATTCATCAGAACAATCACCACCTAAGAGGTTTTGCGCTTATAGAAAAACACCCTGTATAATGGAATTTCAATAATAAAAATTCGTTTGTGAATGCAATAAAAGTAAATTATAATTTTAACTTAAAATAAGGTATTTTACTTATATATTTTTTAAATGTTTTTCGAAATATTAACTACACAACAAGCTTATTTTGAATTATCTTAAATATTTCCAATGTTATAGGACATCAAACTTTCTAATTAGACAAGGAGAGAACGACATCTTTGTGCGGTCACCAAGTCAGTACCGTCATAGTATCGCCATAGAAGATTTCGTTTTAGAAAGAGACAGCTGTAGTCAAAAGTAAACAGCATTATACCTAGTTCGCTTGTTATAAAACAGATTCAAATTATATTTTCACATTTTGTATTCTTAAATGTTATATTCTTTTAATTTCATCATCCAATATCTACAGTTTATAATAACTGTGAAATACCCTACTCGAATATTATAACATGAATGTAGATACACTACTGTTATGGTAAGTATATTTCAATTACGCGACACAAGGTAAAATGTATAAAAATAAAATGTTTGGATAGAAAACCTTTTTTAAGTTTAATAGATAGATAAATATAGACGGCAATATTTTTACTTGTACTCCTTTCTGTTATACTTGATACGAATATGCACAATGTCCGATATATCTTATGTTTATAATAAGTAAACAAAACAAACTGATGACGATATAATAGCAACTGTACCTATATGTTTCGGTCAAAATTCATCATCGGTCAAAAGCACTTTTGTCTGAAATAAAAATCCAAAACTATAAGTTTTTAGTTTTAGAAAATGCCCACAATTTTGTTCTACTATACTAGCATTAAGCCGGCCGCTCCTGCGGTACGCTAGCTTTGCTCGCTCGAGTTTTTCATATCAACCTATTATGTTATTTATTCATCTATTACGGTTTTTTTACTGTTATTACAGTTAAAAGTGGTTTTGACCGGTTAAGAGTTTTGACTATAACACACGCAATATTAATATATGCTCACAAACTAAATATAAAGCAGTGCTTAAGGCGATACTCGGAAAAATTATGCTAAAGCGAGATAGCAATGAGAAAACGACGCGCGCGGGAGCGAGACCGATTTTGCCGATTACACGAAAAAAACACAATCACTACGTATTCAAAAACTAAAGCGATTTAAAAAAAATGCTTCTATACGATCCTAAATATTATTGGTGTCCACTAATTAAACCAATCTTCAATAGTATATGTATCCCCATTTAAGAATAATCTTGATATTTCTTATTTTTTAGGTATTTTCGAAAATAAAAAGTGTCGAGCCAAAATCATAAAATCGTGTTTCTGAAACTATACGATTCTAGATAAAGGTATGAAGAAATATATATCTTATTACCAGATTTATAACAACTCTAACCGTCCTATAGTTTTATATCAAAGAGTCCATACTTTTTCCGAGTAGCGCCTTAATGCGATTTATATAATGTATATGTATGTATGTATATAATACAAAATATAATTCAAACTACTCCTAATACACAACATCTATTATTGTGCCAATTTCAACCCTATATTTATACAGTTATGGTTCTATTTTATTAAATACTAGCGGCCGCCCGCGGTTTCACCCGCGTGGTTCCCGTTCCCGTGGGAATATCGGGATAAAAAGTACATATAAACCTTCCTCTTGAATCACTCTATCTATAAAAAAAAAACCGCATCAAAATCCGTTGCGTAGTTTCAAAGATTTAAGCATACAAAGGGACATAGGGACAGAGAAAGCGACTTTGTTTTATACTATGTAGTGATAATCCTACTTATAAATAGAACATTTACCTTTATACAAGATGCACAAATGAAATATACACATATTTTCAAAACAACGCGATTATAAAGTTTTAAACTAAATAAGGAATATAAAATCAAAACTTTAGACTTCAGTAGGTACATTATATAGCTGCTAACTTTGCAGGATATTATTATCTACCGATATAGTAATAGATCTATGCAATTGAAACTGTTTTCTATGGTGAAATTCATGTAGGAAGTTATATTATAAAAAAATATATTGAGTGCCTGTTTTAAAATCTACGTATTTAATTGAGCCACTTGCAATACGAAATTAGCTGTCAAAATGGACTGTCGTGTGAAAACTGTTTTAGTTCCAAAGATAATCACCGGAACAGAAAAGCTTGTCGCACTATATGCGGTATTTTGCGAACAGTTCCAAAACCCTGCCCCGGAAACTCTCCCGACAGGGGAATGTTTGCACTGTCTCTGTCACTCATTGTAGAATAGACTAGACGAAGACAAAACACAGATTCCGAATGCGATTCAGGGACCGTACTCTGAAACGCAAATCCGAAACTTCGGTTAGCCCCGCCCCTTTCACTCGATTCTGTCATGACTGGAGAGTGAGAGGGACGGCGAGTGTGATACCTGACTTCGAAAAATGGAACACCGAATACCACGTCCCCGTATACGAATCACTGAACAACGAATGCACGCCACCACAAATAACTTAGCACCGAAGCCACGCGATCTCGAATAACAGAACCTCTAATTCATTGATTGAAAACAAATGCACGCCACACAATAAACATCCATTTTTTTGCAACTAAAACTTCCTATTCATTTGACAATCAACTAAATGCAACAAAAACTATTTATTTATTTGACAATCAACTAAATAAAAATTTCGAGGAAAGGAAAAAACATATGAATTCAAAATGTAAAGTTATCGTTTACAGTGAATAGGAAGTTTTAGTTGCAAAAAATTGGATGTTTATTCTGTGGCGTGCATTCGTTTTCAATCAATGAATTAGAGGTTCTGTTATTCGAGATCGCGTGGCTTCGGTGCTAAGTTTTTCGTGGTGGCGTGCATTCGTTTTCAATCAATGAATTAGAGGTTCTGTTATTCGAGATCGCGTGGCTTCGGTGCTAAGTTTTTCGTGGTGGCGTGCATTCGTTGTTAAGTGATTCGTATTAGTAAACTTACGGAGACGTGGTATTCGGTGTTACACTTTTCGAAGTCAGGTATCACACCCGGGTATAACAAAGTTATAATCTGTCTGTGTCTGTGAATATAAGTGAATCAGGGGGCTGGTTAAGAAATACAAACTAAAATATAATAATTAAAAAAACGTGCCATTTAGGAATCCTTCTTTCTTGCGGCATTCAAAGAAAAGAATAGTACTTATTTCAATATTTTTTAAAATATAAATCAGACCATCATTATACTGAAAAGATACTTAACAATTAAAAATAATAATAGAAGGATTTTTTTCACTAGTAATACTTAAATAATACTAAAGCTAACGAACACTATGCTATAGGAATGGCAACATTTTTCTAAAGCTGGTGTTGCATTTGCGAGAAAAAAAACATGGTTTTATTACAGAACACAAGAAAGACCTTAGGCGTAGCAACGTAGAAAATCCTTAGCTCAAATTAGCAAACCCTTCATACATTTTACCTACGAAAAGGTAGAATTTATAATAAAAAAAAATAAAAAAACAAGATAGTTGCTATTTTGATTCCCCGCTTCATTCAGTACTAAATGCGTGACATGCACCTTCTAATGTCTTCATTTTGTTCTGTGTTTTTTTTTGTACAATCAAACCAATTGAATCATGACACATTTTGCTAATACTTAATTTGTTTGAAATTATTTGAAATAGTAATTTGACTATAATATGATAATAATTGATAAAATAAATATTGCGAACTGAGAAAATAGTTTGTTTAGAATCGACAGTAGAATCGAATCCTCGCATTTTTGTTAAGGGTTAAATTTTTCAAAAAACTCGTGTTTATTTTTTGCCACTTCTAAAATTTTTTGAGTCTACTGCCTATTCCAAAAATCCTCTTCAATACGCACGCGACCCGTCACGTGCTTTCTTACGTCATATTTCATATTAGAGCTTAAAATCTGTCAGAAAGTCACGGAGACCTATAAGCATGAATATCTTGAAAGTTTCTTTAAAAAAAACATTTTTTTTCTATAGACTTTAATTTAATATTAAAATAAAATTAGTTGGGGTGTAAAATTAGCTTTTCGGTTATTGCATTAACACGTTGTATTGATCCAATACCAAACTCTAGTACTTGAGCACTAGTATTATGAAAATTGGAAACAACGACGGGTATTACCACATACCTACACCCACCCAGACCCGAGGAAATATTGAAAAGTTCCTTTTTCATATATACGCTACCGGGAATCGAACACGGGACTTCCAGAGATAGCGGCACCCTGAAAACCGGTGCGTTCAACGCTCGGCCACGGAGGTCGTCAAATAAAGGTCACTGGTCGTCAAATATAGGTCTGGTAGGTAGGTCAAGATCTAATTGATTCGACTGTACATAAAATTGCAGTACATTGAGTAAACCTCTTTTTTCACGCACATGTAAACACGAACACACCAATTACTATTACTATACTTATTTTTATATTAAAAATATATAATCTTATTGATAAAACTGAGGAGATTCTACAAATTCGGTAATGTTTTGCGCAAAAAGTGAGTAATTTTTTATTGTAAATGCTTAGATTGTGCTTGAATTTTAATATACTTAAAGTAGTGCCATGTATACATATTGCTTATACATTCTATTTTATTATCACAGGATGTGCGAATAAATAAGTTTTTTTTTAAATATTTGAACTGTATTCAATCGTTGAACTATGTTTTATTTTGATATAATAAGTATTGTCTAATATTTTAAAATGGAACGTGAAAAAAATATAGCTATTGAAAAAATATATCTTAGGAAAAATACTACAACATAATTATTGAGACCACTATTTATATGAAGAGTTTTATTTTGGAATCACTCGCTTGCAATTATATTTATTCGTGTATAACGTTGATTTGATACGCGCTGTTTCTTCAAGGCGTCCCGTAAATTTTTTTTTTAAGTATAGAATAAGCTGCTGATATAGGGATAAAATAAACATCATTTAAATAAAAATTTAAGAGTAAATGAACAGGTTCAGCATTAGTGATGCTAAGCACCACAAAAAACAATAACAAAAGAACGAAAACACTTATAATATTAATAGTATTTCACACTTAATCTGGAAGCAGAGTTCTCTCTAAAAACTACTTCTTAAATAGGGCAAACCTAACAGTGCGTGTGTTGTGGCTAATATGAGATGACATATAAGATATGTAGTCCTTAAATTATACTCAAAAAAGCTAAAAAGTCGGACTTATACTTGTTTTTTTCTTATTTATCGAAAAATAGTGTAGTAAATGCCAAATTTTACATCGCTCGACACGAAGCGAGTGATTCAAGAATAAGACCCCCATATATTTATAATGCGGATGGAATATGGACTATCGTTTAGCTGCGTCATATTGTTTCACTATTTCTGGAATGGCATTCGGCTCGACCGGGACCAAACGGGAAAGCTCTTCCAAACTCCGGACGTAACTTAATTTGCGAAAGAATTTTGAACTGGAATAAAAATGGAAAGAAATATTCAGTAACTGACAAATAACAATTAACTTAAGAGATCATATTTTAAATCTGCTTTAAAATTATTGTTTCACATATTTTGGAAAGTAAGTAATTTCTTTTAAACTTCAATTAAATATTCATATTTTCTTAGATGAACGTAAATATTAGAAATGTGGTTAAATACATGATTAAAGCAATCTCAAATCTTAAAAATTAATAAAACTTACCTCACAAATGGCTTAGTCAGTATCACGAACGACTTAAGCCAAAAAGTAGGATGCACCAGGTACAAATGTTTGAGGCTTTTGCGCAATCTGAAACAAAAATGACATTTAATAATACTTACTTACAGGGCAGGAAGATCAGGTTTACTTACAGTTACAGGTCGTATTTAGTTACAGTAATAGCACAGAATAAATAATAGTACAAGTAGTACAGAAGTCTCACTCCGCTAAACCATTTAAATAAATAGCAACTCTAATCACAACGCAATAAAGTGGAATTCAGCTTGTACGGCGCTAATTACGAACGGCCAGACGTTGCATCTCTTTCTATCGCATATATTCTAGCTCTTTTGCGGATCTAATTTCTATGGAAAGTACATCGAGTGACAGACGCCTGGTAATAGTAACTTTTATTTGAAAATGTCTCGTTATTGTCAGAAGTTGCCATTCACAGAAGTTGACATTAGGATAAGTTGCTATTATCAGAAGTCGGGATTAGATAAGCTGCCATATTACGAAGTTGTCGTTAGACTGAAATGATGAGGAATTCTAACCTCGTTTTTTAGTTACAGTAAGAGTAACCTTTATTTGAAAATGTCTCGTTATTGTCAGAAGTTGCCAAGAAGATAAGTTGGCATTTTCAAAAGTAGGCATTAGAAACAGTTGCCATTCACAGAAGTTGGCATAAGGATAAATAAGTTGCTATTATCAGAAGTCGGGATTAGATAAGCCATATTACGAAGTTGTCGTTAGACTAAAATGATAATGAAAGCTAACCTCGTATTTAGTTCGGTAATAGTAACCTTTATTTGAAAATGTCTCGTTATTGTCAGAAGTTGGCAATGAGATAAGGTTGGCATTTTCAAAAGTTGGCATTAGAAACAGTTGCCATTCACAGAAGTTGGCATAAGGATAAACAAGTTGCTATTATCAGAAGTCGGGATTAGATAAGTTGCAATTTTACGTAGTTGTCGTTAGACTAACGGCCAGAAATAATAACCTATCTTCAGATAGGGATAGGTGCGATCCAGATTAGTTGCTATGCAACGCTTGATATTAACATAGAATTAACGACAGTTGCCACGGTGTTGCTAGGTGTTGCCTAGCAACTAATCTGGATGAGATTGATGATGGACGCACCTATCCCTATCTGTGGATAGGTTATTAATTCTGGCCGTATGATGATGATGAAACTTGCCTCCGATCGGATGGTCCAATGGATCTCTTTTACTCGCACCAAAAGTACCAGGACTACATGAGTTAAGAAGAGGTTACCCACCTCCATAATAGCCTGCTTGGGCAGCGCGAGCTCCTTGTATCATTATGGAACTGATAGCTAATGATAGCTAATAAAAAAAAAAAAAAAAAAAAATAAAAAAAAAAAAAAAAACAACCCTTGGAGTTTCTTGCCGGTTCTTCTCCAAGGCCTCCCGCTGTAGGGTTTGCGAACCGATGGCGTAGCTTCTATGACGTTCACAAGTATTGTAAATAACAATCTAAATTGAATAAACAAATTTGAATCTTTGAATCTTTGAATGATGATGACGATAGCCATTGATATGATGATAGCCAATGATGATAGCTCACCTCCGATCGATCAGCTTGTAGCACTCATGCAGCTAATGAATCTGTTTTACTCGCACCAAAAGTACCAGGACTACATGAGTTAAGAAGAGGTTACCCACTCTAAGATAGTCTGCATGGGAAGCGCGAGCTTCTTGTATCGCTGCACTGCAGCGCGCCCATGCCGCCAACCAACATTATTATGCAGATGGTTTAAAGCCGTTATGGCACTGATAGCTAAAGATGATTATAGCTTACCTTCTATAAATCAACTTCTAGCACTCATGCAGCTAATTGATCTCCTTTACTCGCACCAAAAGCACCAAGACTACATGAGATATGATATGAAGAGGTTACCCACCTCTATGATAGTAAAGATGATGATGATAGCTCACCTCCGATCGATCAGCTTGTAGCACTCGTGCAGCCAGTGGATCTGTTTTACTCGCACAAAAAGTACCAGGACTACATGAGTTAAGAAGAGGTGATCCACTTCACTTGCACACCCATGTCGCTAACCAAGATGGTCAGCCTTTATAGTGCTGATAGCTAATGATTATGATGATAGCCAATGATGATGATGATAGCCAATGATGATGATGGCCAATGATGATGATAGCCAATGATGATGATGAAAGCTTACCTACGATCGATCAGCTTGTGTAGCGGTGGTCATGCAGCTAATGGTTGGTTGGTTTTACTCACACCAACAGTACCAGGACTACATGAGTTAAGAAGTGGTTAACCACCTCTATGATAGTATGCATGGGCAGCGCAAGCTACTTGTATCGCCAACCTATGGCGCCAACCAACAAACGCAGATGCTTTAGTTAAAGCCGTTATGGCACTGATAGCTAAAGATGATGATGATAGCTTACCTTCTATCAATCAGCTTGTAGCACTCATGCAGCCAATGGAACGAAGGCAGGCGGCGCGGGCCCGCGCTCCCGTGCAGGTACACTAACACATATTCGTCCGTCACCAGCCGCTCCAACGTCCAGATGACGTACCTACCAATAAAAATAAATAAATAATAAATAAATAAATAAATATTTTCTTACAATCACACCAATTATCTAAGCCCATAGTAAATTTCTTAAGAAACTGTGTCTATGTGAACTTGATAACGGATAAATATATACTTATATACTTTTTGTTTGTAAATACATACTTAATATACATAGAAAACACCCAGACCAAGACAAATAGACATGTTCATGCACACAAATATTTTTCTTGTTCGGGAATCGAACCCGAGACCTCTGGCGCAGAAGGCAAGTAGCTTACCCCTGCGCCAAATCGGTCGTCAAAAAAATACTATATTATTGAGGTATGCTTGCAAGTAAAGCATCATAGAAGCACAGTTTATATTATACAGGGTTATTTTGAAACCACTGGCCAAATGTTTAAGGTCGACACAGAATCGGTAAATGAACAACTTTCTCCTAGAAACATTGGGTCCAAGTATGGCTGACCCGCGCTCCTTAGATAAAACATCTTGTAATTAGTGATGAAACGATTACGATTAATCGTAATCGACGATTACGGACATTTCACGATTAATCATCTAGCGATTGTTTATGACTTTTATTTAAAAACTAGCGGCCGCCCGCGGTTTCACCCGCGTGGTTCTCATTCCCGTGGGAATATCGGGATAAAAAGTAGCCTAAGTTACTCCTTATTTCATCATCTACCTGCCAGTGAAAGTCCCGTCAAAATCGGTCCAGCCGTTTCAGAGATTAGCCGGAACAGACAGACAGACAGACAGATAGACAGACAAAAATTGTAAAAAAAAATATTTTGGTATATGTACCGTATCATATGCATGTAGTAAAAAGCGGTTATTTTAATATTACAAACAGACACTCCAATTTTATTTATTTATATAGATATGTATAGATAATAATGTCTGTCCTCTTTGGCGTTAGAGTTATTCTCCACTGTTGGATTAATTTTATTCAAACCGAGAAACGGAAGAGATTCGACGCCCGTAAAGCTAGAAATGGTATGTTTTTTTAACAAAAATTTAAAGTAAGTATTTTAATTATTAATTTTCCATCAAACTTAACGACTTTACTGATACTTACAAGAACAAGTTATCCATGACGTATCTGTAGTCAGCGCGCGCGGCGTCTGGAAGGTGGCACGCGCTGAACACGATCACCGCCGCACCTTTAGCTTCATACCCACCGTGCGAGATCACGCGTTTGTATGGCTCTATCACCTAATAATAAAGGGAATAGTCATGATGACTGATTTTGAAAAAGTACTCCAAAATATTTGTACAAGTCTATTTTATACGAAATAACTCATATTTTTGTTTAAATTAAAGGTTTTGAAGTAAAAATTTACAATAATAAAGTACAATCTAAATTTCCCACGTAAACGTAAAAGTGTCATGGCGTCTGCCTGTGACGTCACCCTTTCGTAAATAAATAGGTAGTTAAATATTTATAGTGACTTTTGTGCTAAGATAAATTGTTTGCTTTGTTGATTCGTTTACAATATTATGTGCATTGGCAGCACTGGCAATATTTACGAAAGCGTGACGTCACGCTCTTCTGATTGGTGTTCTATCTAACATGGCGGATTGTTGGAATTTGCATTTTTATTTTACAAAAATAACAATGAACTCGCATGTAATCTAAAAACGAGTGCTTATTATAATAATCAGTATATCCTGTAAAATTACATCAAATCGTTATTTCGGTGATCCGTAATGTATGTCATCATGCCTATTATTAGGCTCAATCTATACTGGAATGGCAGCGATGGAACGCGACGCGGCGATCACTTTCTGTGTTAAATAATTTTCAACTTTATATGCATATTTAAAAGGGCGAGTATTGTTTGAAATGAACGAAAAGGCACGCGGCTGCGCGCGCAGTCACGCGGCCCCGAGAGCAGTCGAGCGGCCGCGAGAGCATTCGGTCATTTCAAACAATACTCGCCCTTTTAAATATACATATAAAGTTTATTAATTTAACACAGAAAGTGATCGCCGCGGTCGCGTCCCTTCGCTGCCTATTAGTAAAGATTGAGCCTAGGTTACCAGCCTTTGCCCACGTGGACTACACGACGTTATCCCGCGAGAATGTGAATTTTCCGGGATAAAAAGTAGCTTGTGTCACTCTCCAGCTCCCAAACTATCCCCATACCAAAAATCGCGTCGACCCGTTGCCTCAGTTTCAGTTGAAAGACGGATAAACATACAAACAAACATACTTTCACACACATTTATTAAATAGCGAATCGATTGTAAACATGCTATTCTAAACGCTATCTCGGACGTTGCCACCGTGTGAGATCACGCGTTTGTATGGCTCTATAACCTAATAAACGAAAAGTCTTGTTCATATGGGCACAGAATAAATAATAGTCCAAGGACAGAAGCTGCACTCCGCGAAACCATTTAAACAAATAGCAACTCTAAATTCATCACGATAAAGTAAAATTCAGCTTGTATAGCTCTAATTACGAACGGCTTGTCGTTGCATATCTTTCTATCGCATATATTCTATCGCGCTCGGGCGGGCATACGGCGGGTGGCCCGCTGTAAATTGTATCCCGAGATATACGCGAAGCGGTAGGTACTTATCACGCGTCCTTGAGCGAGTGACGGACGCCTGATATGGGGCCTATATAGCCTATGTTTTAGCCATTAGCCTATATTATAGGCTAATCAGGCTAAAAAGCGAGAATCGACTGTAAACAGGCGATTCTTATAGGACTTCATTGAGCCTCAAAAGTTTATCAGTATGTTTAGCAGGTGGAACGCGCTGAACACGATCAAGGCCGTGCCTGTAGCCTCGTAGCCACCACTACCGTGCTAGATCACGCGTTTGTATGGCTCTATCACCTGATTAATAAAGGGAATTAAGGCGGGCATTTCCCAAAATAGGGTATTTTAAATTATGGATTACTCGCAAATCACAAGTACTTAAAACTTGGAAAAAATATATGTTATTTTACAGTTATTTATCTAGTGCTTCCGGCCGTATTTTTTTTGATTGGTCATATTTTACTGTGTCAAATAAAATCCCAAACATCCGTCTAATCGTAATCCAAATATCGTATTACTTGCAGTATACTTGGTTTCAGCTAATGAAAAATATACGAAAATAATTGTCTTTGATTAGCCGAGGGATTCCGGCCGTCATAAGTGTAAAATTTTTGTTATTTAATTTGTAATTGAATTTTAAGTGATTTTCGATTCGCGGGGCGCTCTCGAGTTCACAGTTCACTGCCGGCTGCCGCTGCGTCCGCGTGAAGTGTATCGCGCGCGGCCGAGCAAGCGTTTGCGTGCCTATTTCGGTCGGGATTCATCGCCTTAAAAGTTACTAGCCTTGGAATTAAAAGGCGATTCTTACAGGCCTTCATTAAACGTCTTCCTCCTTATTGCAAAACGTGGACTAAAGTTAGACCTGGTTTAAAACTGATGCTTATTCTGTCTTTCATTAGGAAAGTGACAGCACCAGTTTAGTACCAGTTTTAAACCAGGACTATTTTAGTCCACGTTTTGGTATATGGGGGCAAAAGTTTATCAGTGTGTTTAGCAGTTGGCACGCGCTAACACGATCACTGCCGCGCCCTTGGCTTCATACCCACCGTGCGAGATCACGCGTTTGTATGGCTCTATCACCTGATTAATAAAGGGAATTATAAGTTACTAGCCTAGTTACTAGCCTTGGAATTTTAAGGCAAATCTTACAGGCCTTCATTAAACCCATTCCTTCCACTCTGCACTACCAATCTGCACTACCGGTAGTGCAGATTGGAATTTTTTGTCCTATCTGCACTACTGTACTACCAGCTGTCAAACCGGTAAAAAAATTGCCCTTGGCAAGTTTCTTGCCGGTTCTTCTCGTTACAAGGTTTCCTGCCGTAGGATTTGCGAACCGATGGCGTAGCTTCATTGCGTTCATAAGTGTTGTTAAACAAACCTAAATTGAATAGACGATATTGAATTTTGTTTTTTTTTCGGTTATTGCATTAACACGTTGTATCTACCTACACACACAATAATAGCAAAAAGTTTACCTTAAGTTAGTCAGTCAGTGCACAAATTTTTAAGATCGACTCAGAATCGATAAGTGATCAACTTTCTCCTAGAAACATGGATCGAAATACCACAAAAATGTTTGGACTTCCCATACCAAATCGATCACGTGATCAGTCCGATTTGCATGAAGTCAAACATTTTGTTTTATTCCGACCTATGTTTCTAGGAGAAAGTTGTTCACTTAGCGATTCCGAGTCCGATTCCGATCTTAAAAATTTGTGCACTGATAAAAAAAATATCCTGTATTATTGCACGTAACCATTAGAGGGGACGAACTCAAACCTACCTTCATATCGCACACAGCGTGACCGTGGCCCTTGGGCACGCTGACCCAGCAACGTTCGTTGGTGAACTCTTCAGCTGCGGAGTACTCAGGGATAGGGTCACTGCATTCTGATGCTGTCACTGTGGATTGACTCCTGGGGAGATGAAGGTTGATCTGATTAACCCTCGGATACTCGCTATTGAGTAAAAAATACCACAGAGGGTATATTTTCGACGATTACTTTTTTCCTGAGTGCCGCAGCGACTATTTAATTTATTAACCCACTAGCTGACCCAGCGCGACTTCGTTCCCGTGGTCCTACCCCCTACTCTACCCTACCCTACCCGTACTCTACCCCTACCCTACCCCTACCCTACCCTACCCCTACTCTACCCCTACCCAACCCTACCCTACCCTACCCCTATATCCTTCCTTGGACTTCCACGAACATTTCAAGACCAAAATTAGCCAAATCGGTCCAGCCGTTCACGCGTGATGTCGTGACCAAGGGAAATAGGGATTCATTTTTATATATATAGATTGACGCCTGACCGGCCGAATAGGTCCGGAGAACAATGGAAAATCTTGTGTCTCATTTCTGGGGCGTTGAAGGAATAAAAAGGATGAAATGAAAGAAAAAATTTTAAACTACCCAAAATAAAACTCAAAAAGGTGAAAAATATAATTTCTCTCTCGGTCGGGGCTAAAATGGTATATTATAATGTTACGGGTCCCCCGACCGAGAGAGAAATTTTACTTTTTAACTTTTTTTAGTTTTATTGCCTTTTTTAGTTTACATATTTAGTCTAACTATATGCATTGCGTTCGGCTGACATGATGAAAGCCACGCTAGTTGGATCATAATCGGCCTTCCTTTTTACAAGTTTTTATTAACTTGCCATGTTATTTAGTTTGTTAGTTAGTTAGTAGGGGACAAATCTTGCAAGCTTAATTTGACCCACTTCCCAGTGTCCGATGGAGCTGAAATTTTGTATACAGGTTTAGTTTAGATGACAATACAATATTAAAGTACAGTCAGCAAAAAAGCTTGTCATAAAAATGAAATTTTTACTAAAAACTTATTCTAGTTACCTCTTGGAATTCTCATCATCGCTCAGTGGCGCCTCTGTCTGAGGCTCAGGAGGCGGGGGTTCTTCTTCAGACTCCATAGAACAGGCGCTTACACTGTCGAGGCTGCATCTGTCCTCTTCTGGTGGCTACAGAAAGAAAGAGAAGACGATATAAGTAAAGTGGTGTGTAGTGGAGGATCTTTGTTTTGTGATTAATAAAGAAATGGAAACGAAATTGAATTCTTATACATCACTCAATTATAATTAAGTAGTACAAAGATTTTAGGGAATGATAGTGGCCATCAATACGAACAACTTTTACTATGGGACCAACCAAGGAATCGAGACAAAAAAATCTGCTGTTCCATACAAAAGTACAACATCGACTCGACTGAAATATATGGAGCAGCTGATTTTTTTTTCGCGAGTCCGTGTTTTTTTTTTCTTTTATCCACAACGGGGTAGCACTTAGCCTTCATCACACCTAATGTTATGTGGTGATAAGGCTAAAGGTGGAAGCGCACTACTCCCGGAATCCTCAGTCACTGAGGAACTGGATATCTTATCTCTAACTGCCGGAACACAATACTGCTGAAAACATCATGGTTATGGCGTCAGACTTAGATAAGATGGTGGTAGCTAGCCAGGCGGACTAAGAACAAGTCCTACCACTAACCAAATCAAAAACAATATGTACACCCACTGGGAATCGAACCCGGGACCTCTGGTTCTGAAATCGGCGGTGTGAACCACTAGACCACAGAGGCGATTGGCCTCATAGTAAATGTTGTTCGTATTGGTGGACACTATCATCGCCTAAAATCTTTGTACTAATTAAAATTTTGTGGTGTATATTTGGGCTGTTGTATATAAGGAGCCTGTGGCGCAGTAGTTACCGAGTTCAACCTGCGATCGTTGAGGTTAAGTAACTTTCGCAATTTTTTTTATTTTGTTTTTAAATTTAAGATTAATTTGTAATGGAAAGTGACTTTACATATAATATTATGTTAAAGTCACTTTTCAATTTGACGACTCTATATGAAATATGACAGGGAGAAAAAAATAGCCCTTGGCGAGTTTCTTGCCGGTTCTTCTCGTTACAAGGCCTCCCGCCGTAGGGTTTGCGAACCGATAGCGTAGCTTCATTGACGTTCACAAGTGCTGTATCAGCCTAAAATGAATAAATGATTTTGAATTTTGAATTCAATGTTCGGTCACGGGATGGGTGACCAAAAACTTTTCATCTCGAACTCCTCCGTGCTTCGGAACGCACGTTAAGCCGTTGGTCCCGGCTGCATTTGCAGTCGTTAATACCCACCAATCCGCACTGGGTACGCGTGGTGGGTCATGGCCCATTCTCCTTATCCATCAAAATTCAAAAATTCAAAATTCAATCTTTTTGACGACCGATTTGGCGCAGGGGTAGGCTACCCACCTTCTGCGCCAGTGGTCTCGGGTTCGATTCCCGAACAAGACAAATATTTGTGTGCATGAACATGTCTATTTGTCTTGGTCTGGGTGTTTTCTATGTATATTAAGTATGTATTCACAAACAAAAAGTATTTAAGTAAGTATATATTTATCCGTTATCAAGTTTTCCATGATACAGTTTCTTAATGAAATTAAAATGGTCTTAGATAATTGGTGTGAATGTAAGAAGTTATTTATTTATTTATTCAATTTAGGTCGAGGTAACAACATTTATGAACGTCAAAGAAACTACGCCATCGGTTCGCAAATCCTACGGCGGGAGACCTTGCGAGAGGAACCGGTAAGAAACTCGTCAAGAGGGCAATCTTTTTCTCCCTGTTTTATTTCATACAGAGTCGTACAAATTAGTAAGGTCACTTTTCATCACAATAGAGAATACTTAGTTTAAGTAGTTACATTTGCATAATGTATTAAATACTTACAACAGTAAACAATTTTCAACTAATAATAATACCAAACAAGAAATCAAATAGTTTAATCGACACACTTTCTCACTCATATTATAATTAATGATTACTAATAAGAAAACTGCAAATATAAAATATAAAATATATATAAATATATACAAGAATATATTTAACTTCACGTTAGGACAAGCTGTCAGGAGTAGACTCATTCCCACTGGCGGAATGGGACATGGCATCCATAAGGAAAGCCAGTGCTCCAGCAGTAGCATTAAATGTCTGATGTAATAATAATAAAAAATAAAAAAATATTTATTCACTTAGACATAATAAATTATGTACTTATGAATCGTCAACATTTTCCTACCGCCCATTCAAGACTTTTGAACTGACAAAAAGAGATGATGATGATATACGAAATAGGTATAGAAAAAAAGTCCAATCATACATATTACACTTCGATCAACCGTGTCAACCGATTCACTTTTCCTCAGAACCACCGTCAATTCTGTTACAAAAACGTTGCATTTCCTGCGACCGCATGCAGTTTGTAAACACGCGCGTGTGAATAATAACTCGTAACGATTCACAATGGAGTGCTTATGTTACAACGTGGAAAAAATGGCTTACTTAGCCGGCTCATATTGCGAGTGTTACGATCGCTAAGTAACGATCCTTGACAGATACATTTGTTTTGAAGTGAAATCTTCTTTAAAGTGCTCGTCAGATAAGTCTGCGCGCGGTAAAAATCTAATACTAATCTTTTCTATAACATAAGAACAAAAAAATGCACTGTAACTAGCGCCAAAAACGCGCCAGTCACGCGCAGAGTTATCTGACAAACACTCTAGCGGCGTTGTGCGCTTTTTGTGATGGGTAAAAAATTTACTCGCGTCAGGAAACGTGACCTGGGGGCCGATTCTCATGCAATCGAGAAAAGATCTCATTTATAAGCTCGAAATTCAAATATTATACACAGTTTGTGTATTGTCAGAATTTCACAATCGAAAAAGTTCGTTCGAAAACCAGTCGAACGCAACGAGTGTTACGGACCAATCGATGTTCGTATACGAACTTAGCTGTCAAAATGAATTTGTTGACATGTGGGACAGTTTAGTTTGTTTGAAACGTTCTAACTTTTCAATAGAAACGTCAAACAAAATGTTCGTAATACGAATTACTACACTGAAAAAATTCGAATGCGTGAGAATCGGGCCCCTGATCGAAAAACTGTTACAATGTCATAAGAATACAAGAAGGCAAATTTCGCCACCGTTTCCAAAGTTGTAATAGCTCAGGTTAGAAAACGGACAGCCGGCATTAAAGCCATAAGACCTCGGTTCAAATCCAGTCTGTATTTTTTCCTTTTTTTTTTGTCAAATTCCTTTTTTTTTAAGTCTAGGGAGCCCTTTTCACTTCTGCCGGAACTCCTGGAGTGCAACCCGTTGTTTTTTTCATCTACAACGGAGTAGCACTTAGCCTTCATCACACCCGATGTTAAGTGGTAATAAGGCTGAAGGTGGAAGCGCACTACTCCCGGAATGCTCCATTACTGTGGAACAGGCTATCTTATCTCTAACTGCCGGAACACAACAATGCTGAAAACATAGTTGTTTAGGCGTCAGACTTAGATAAGATGGTGGTAGCTAGTCAGGCGGACTTTAAACAAGCCCTGCCACTACACAACCGAATCCCTAACCCTTGAAAAGAAAAGAAAAGAAAAGGAGGTTTTGTACTGACAGATGAGAAAATACATACAGTGCCACAACCTTTTATGTTCCGATAACAGCGGCGGCGCTATGTACGGTCACCAGCACGTCAGGTTACTACAAAATGTCAAAATTTATTAATTGAAACTGAACTCTTTCTGTTGGAGATAAGGTTGAATTTTATTTAAAGAAATTTGACAGTTTGTAGTAACCTGACGTGCTGGCGACTGTACGTCTTTCTTTTTTTTTGTAGCAATTTAACCGACCCTGACTTCTCTAAGGTCCGGTTGCTCGTACATTACAGTAAAGTTAAAGTTAAAATTTAACTGTTGTCAATTTTGACCTCGGTCAAAGAAAAATACGTTGGGTTAAAAGTGTTGTCTGTACTATTTTATTAACCTTCCCTTAATTACTAATGTCAAAATTTAACCACCCCCACCCTGTCGGTTATTTTGACCGCCGTTAAATGTGTAATTTGACTGCTCGTTAAGGCGATACTCGGAAAAATTATGCTAAAGCGAGATAGCAACGAGAAAACGACGCGCGCGGGAGCGAGACCGATTTTGCCGATTACGCAAAAAACACACAAAATCACATCGTATTCAAAAACTATAGCGATTTTAAAAAAATGCTTCTATACGATCCTAAATATTATTGGTGTCCACTAATTAAACCAATTTTCAATAGTATATGTATCCCCATTTAAGAATAATCTTGATATTTCTTATTTTTTTGAGGTATTTTCGAAAATAAAAAGTGTCGAGCCAAAATCATAAAATCGTGTTTCTGAAACTATACGATTCTAGATAAAGGTATGAAGAAATATATATCTTATTCACATTTATAATATTAGTAGGATTACCAGATTTATAACAACTCTAACCGTCCTATAGTCTTATATCAAAGAGTCCATACTTTTTCCGAGTAGCGCCTTAAAGTAACCGCTTCTTCAACAACGCTTTTTAAATTTGACCGCCGGTTAATTTTACTTTAACCATAATTTAACCAAAAAGTTAACGTAACCAAGCTTTGAGCAACCGGACCTAAGAACTTCAGCCGCCAGCAGCGCAATGGTTGGACATCAACTATTCACACGTAGCACATTTTGTCGCTGCATTGTGGTGTGGTTGTGGTACGTGTGGGTCGACACTTAAGGGCAGGATCTTCCAAAAACTCTTTCTTTGTCTTTTCTTTATGTGTGAAGAGTAATGAAAATAACCTCACTTTTTCATTTTTTCAATGTTTTTGTTGTTATTTTGAACATAAAATCACTTTTTGAAAAAGTAGCCTGAGAATAATCTACTAAATGTCATTCCCTATTTTTCTAATTATTATTCGTGAATTAAGAGATTGATAATCTAAGTATAAAACCAAAAATATATAAAAAAAAATAATGAAAACTTTCTTTGTTTTTGAACATTTTTATAGTCGAGATAAGATACGAATATCGTGTTTCTAGCCACAAAATAATCAAGATAGTTTATGAAACTTTAGCATATATTTTTATCTGCTCAAAATAAAGAATATTTGATTGTTTACTTTGAATCAAAACTAGGTTGATTTCGATAATTTGTAAGATCGTGCCCTTAAGGCAGATAATAAATAAAAGTAGGTACAAGTAGTACAGAAGCTTCACTCAGCTAAACCATTTCAATAAATAGCAACTCTAACTGCAACGCAATAAAGTGGAATTCAGCTTGTACGGCGCTAATTACGAACGGCCAGTCGTTGCATCTCTTTCTATCGCATATATTCTAGCTCTTTTGCGAATCTAATTTCTATTGATTTGAGAGTAGCGCGCAAGTACATCGAGTGACAGACGCCTGCTTAAGGTGCTGATGATGATGATGATGACGTGTGATTTTGTTGGTGGTAGGACTTGTTCTTAGTCCGCCTGGCTAGCTACCACCATCTTATCTAAGTCTGACGCCATAACAATGATGTTTTCAGCATTATTGTGTTCCGGCAGTTAGAGATAAGATAGCCAGTTCCTCAGTGATTGAGGATTCCGGGAGTAGTGTGCTTCCATCTTCAGCCTTATCACCACTTATCATCAGGTGTGATGAAGGCTAAGTGCTACCCCGTTGTGGATAAAAAAAAGAATAAATAGTGTTATTTAAGTAGTTAGTATTGTATAATATACGTAGGTATGTTAGTCTGTAAGGTATTTATTATATGGGCCAAATATTGTAACAATAATATTTTAGTTGCCTGAAATAAATAGATAAGTAAATAAATAAATGACATACCAGTTGTATCCTTCTTCGCATGGTGTTAGCTGGACTCTTCGCCGGCGTATGCCGTAATGCCACGCTCCCGGTGTAAGGGTCGAGGAGTGCTTGGTACGCAGACCTGTCCTCTTGGGTTGATGATGAGACCACATCGGGGGAGTTGAGGTCCTGGTACAAGACAGAGTTATTAATAACTAGCGATCCTCGCGGTTTTACCCGCGTGGTACCCGTTCCCGTGGGAATATCGGGATAAAATATAGCCCATGTCACTTGGGAAGAATGTAGCTTTCTAACGGTCAAAGAATTTCCTAATTGTTTCCTAATTGATTGATTGATTAACTCGGTCCAGTAGTTTCGGAACCTATTCGATACAAACAAACAATCAAATCTTTCCTCCTTATAACATTAGTATAGATAGGAAAGACTAGCGCACCGCGGGACTTCGTCCGCTTCTTATTTGGGTACTTTTGATCCAAATGAAGTAGTTGACACTTGTGTTTTGGGTAACAATGATGGGTGTACTGTGGTAGGTACTACATACACCTAATCGAACCCGAGACTTTGAAACCAGTGCGTACGTCACCGCCACTCGCGACTGAGCAAATATTATTTAAAAATGTCAATACTTACATTATGCATTCCTATACTGCTCGACATTTCGATTGGCAGCTCGAAATTAGGCATCGACCTCAAATGTGATGGAGATTCGCACCACTCCGCCACCTGGCAAATTAAAATGTAGTCAAAACCTTAAAGACTTCAATCTTCGATCATAAAAAAAACACATAAGTACACAATTCCATACTAAATGCGTTTGAAAAAGTGATTCCAACAGCGCTGTCGTTATAGTAGTGAACAGGCGCAATAAACTTGCCAGCGTTTCTTGGGTAACGACATTTACAAAAAAAACATATCATTACATACATAACATACTTATTACAACAATTTAAATAAAACAATAAAAGCCTCTTTCGGTCGTATAGGGACAATACAGTTATAGATATTTTGATTTGGAATACTGCCGTCACCACATTTGATATTCGACCCTATGCCACAGTAATTGGTTTTAAATTCGGTCGGTAGTGGTAGTACTTACGATCTTATTCAATAACTCAACCGCCTGTGTGATCTAGTGGTTCACACCACACCGGTTACAGACCCAGAGGTCCCGGGTTCGATTCCCAGTGGGGATACATATTGAATTCGGTTTGGTTGATGGTGGTAGGACTTGTTCTTAGTCCGCCTGGCTAGCTACCATATCTTATCTAAGTCTGACGTCATAACGATGATGTTTTCCGCATTATTGTGTTCCGGCAACTGCCGGAGGATCTTGTCTCTAACTAGAGACAAGATTGCCAGTTCCTCAGTGATTGAAGATTCCGGGTGTAGTGCGCTTCCACCTTCAGTCTTATCAGCACATAACATCAGGTGCGATGAGACTAAGTGCTACCCCGTTTTGTATAAAAAAAATAACTAATTATTTCAAGAGGATTGTTTAGCAAATTGTCTCCATACAAATGGCGATAACGTTTTCCATACCTTATCATACAGCAATGAATTTTCGGTATGTTGTTGAAATCGGGTTTTACCCGTGGCCCCACCACTATGACCCACTGGTGGGTCCATAGGTATTTTTTATTGTTCCCCGTAGTCCCACTGTTTCACAGTGGGACTACGGGGAATTGAAACAAGACTGACTTTAACCGTGGTCCCACTGTTGTCATGTTTGGAAAAGTATGAATAATATTATTTATTTTTATAAAAGTATATTATAATTTATATTTATATAATATTTTACTTACGAACTTACACTTATTAATTAATCAGATTTTTCTTCTCTTTGGGGTATAGAGGAGAGCCTATATTTTGTTTAATAAAATAAGTTTTTATATTTTTGTTTTCATTTAATTTTATGTAAAGTGGGGCATTGCGGTGGAACTACAGTCATAAAAGCATAAAAAATGAATATTTGGCATATGCCTAGTGCAGTGGGTGTACGGGGAAAGAAATTACCTGAGGCAATTACCCGTGTACCCACGGAAACTGACACATTGAAATGCATAATAAAAAACTATTGCAGTGGGTCTACGGGGAAAAAATTTTAACCGTAGACCCACCAGTGGGGCTAAATGGTGGGGCCACGGTTAATACGTGGTTGAAACGCATAAGAACTAATAGGTCTGTACGTTTTGTGTGGTCGGGTCAGGTGTCATATTATCTTGACCGAGTAGTACCTAAACACGAAAAACTATCGTCACTATAGTAATGGCATAGTAAACTGAACCATCCATCAAAAAACTACCAATGTCAATTGTATTTTAGTTCCTTAAACGACCGTAAAGGGCCTCACAGACTATCAGTCCGCCTGTTGGCAAGGCCTGTCAGTTAGCCGCAACAGGCCACACACTCACAGTTCCCTTTAAGGTGTAGGACTGACGGCTAATGCGCAGGCATAGCGTGACCGCTGCTGGGTGGCGCGGACCAATGTCGACAGTTATCGGCCGGACAGAAACTACCGACTAAAAACTAAAACTGACGACTATCAACTGCTATAGTGTGTGGTCTCAAAGCCGGTTTTCGACTATTGCCGACAGGCCATGATCGGCAGGCGGCCTATCCGATCTAGGACTGCAAGGGGACTGGAGGTCCCTTTAGAGGCGCTCAGGCTCATGCTCAAGTTTTCATCTATACTAATATTATAAAGAGGAAATATTTCATTGTTTGTTTCCATTGAATAGACTCCGAAACTACTGGACCGATTTAGGAAATTCTTTGATCATTAGAAAGCTACATTCTTTCCGAGTGACATAGGCTATATTTTATCCCGATATTGCCACGGGAACGGGTACCACGCAGGTAAAACCGCGAGGATCCGCTAGTACATAATAATATAAGCTCGATAACAAAGACAAGGAGAAGAAGAGTATTTCGAAATTGGAGCACCGATATCAGAAATTGAAAAATTTCATCGCTCGCATGTTTATCTAGTGTATGGAAATAATAAGATGTTATTGAAATATTTCAAAAGATGAATACGTGAGAAGCAGAAATTAATTTTATCGCTTATTTTATTATTATCGTTCACTTTGCAATGCACGTCTACGATAGGACGTGCCGATCATAGTAATTTACATCATCTACGAGTAGCAGGTAGCTATTGGAAATAGTTTTCTATCCGCACAACGGTGTTGCACTGTCTTCATCACACCTGATGTTAAGTGGTGATAAGGCTGAAGGTGGAAACGCACTACTCCCGGAATCTTCAGTCACTGACAAACTGGCTATCTTATTATCTAACTGCCGGAATACAACAATGCTGAAAAAACTTTGTTATAGCGCCAGGCTTCGATATGATTGTGGAAGCTAGCCAGGCGGACTTAGAACAAGCGAGTCCTACCACCAACCAAACCGAATACAATATTTACTCCCACTGGGAATCGACCCCGAGACCTCTGTACCACTGGACCACCGAGGCGGCTCTAGTTCGCCTCCCTATATATTTTAAACTAGCGGATCCTCGCGGTTTTACCCCCCTGGTACCCGTTTCCGTGGGAATATCGGGATAAAATATAGCCTATGTCACTCGGGAAGAATGTAGCTTTCTAATGGTGAAAGAATTTTCTAAATCGGTCCAGTACTTTTTGAGTTTATTCGTTACATACAAAAATACAAATCTTTCCTCTTTATAATATTAGTACAGATGAAGTGTCCTTACAGCGCGTACTGTACGCGTTTTGCGGGGTTTCGGCTGCCGACTCATTCAATGAATGGCTGAGTCTCAACGACGCTCGCGGGCTCAGTTATGGTGGCCATACACCATCCTGCCTATCGTCCAATCGGCATGACGCTGCCGATTGGACGATAATTAATTGGTAAATTGACCAGTTCAATGCAACCGTAACTAAGAGCATTTATTAAATAGGGTATTTTACTGTTGTTGAAATGTAGATATTTAATGATGACGTTAAAAAAAAATGCAATTAAGAATACCAAATGTGAAAAAATAATTTGAATCTGTTTTATAATAAAATAATTATAGTCTGTTTGATTTTGACTATAGCTGTCTCTTTCTAAAACGAAATCTTCTATGGAGTGACTATGACGCTACTAACCCACTGACGTCACTAAGATAGCGTCCTGTCCTTGTCTAATTATAAAGTTTGAAGTCCTATATCTTTGAAAATATTCAAGATAATTCAAAATGAAAACTTGTTTTGTGTAGCTAATATTTCGAAAAACATTTTAAAGAAATAAAAAAAATCAGTAAAATACCGTATTCTCTAAAAAATTTTAAAACTGTAAAACTAAATATATAACCTTCAATAACAACACGTAGGGTATAGGGAGGACCTACCCATCAATACAAACAACTTTTAACTATGGGACCGAGTGGGATATCCCGAAAAAAATATCCGATACCGATATCCCGGCTATTACATACAAAAGTGCAATACCGAATGGGCCAAAATGTATTGAAAGCTGATTTTTTTTTCACAATGTGGCACTTGGTCCCTTGTAAAATTCGTTTGTATTGATGGATACTTTCACCCCCTGAAGTACCTATGTCCCATCTTTAAACAAACACCCTGTATATATAAATGAACATAAACAGATACTCACACCACTGTGAAAAACTTCAACCTCAGGAATATCGACATCGTGGCTCTTACTAATAGAACATGTATACCTCTCTATGAACTCTCTCATGGCACTATCGTCTGCTCCGTTCTCTCCTTGATTACCCCTTTGAGGAGTACTCGTATCTTTCAAGTCGTTTATACGAGGGACTATCCTTCTTCGCTCTGACCTTCCAGTAATATCTAACTTAGATTCGCTTAACATCTGACTATCGGCAGTTACAAAATTCTCAGTAAAATACAAATTGCTTTTCGACGTATTCCGTTGTGGACTGTAGAAGCCATTTGTGTCTTGGCGATCTTCTTCTATGCTGGATAGGCTCAAGTCTTTCTCGTCCTCTATTTTGTGCAACTTCTTTGGGATTAAATCTGGGTAGTTCTCTTCTGGACTAGCAAGACCCATCAATGGATGACTCGTCGTCAAAGTCAGAGTTGAACTGAGTCTTGGTGGGCTAATGCCTAGGTTTTTCGGACGATTTTCAACAGGGTTAATATCTAAAGAAGACATCTTAAGGATCAAACTATCATTCAACTCCTGCTTAAGTTTTTGAGTCGACTTGACGTTGTGGTTCGGCTCCGTGAGTCTTAAGACTTCGTTCGTTCGTTCGTTTTCGGGGTTTTGGAGACGTAACACGTTCTGGTCAGGGTTGTCCTCGAAATCGGACGAAAGTACGGAGTTCGGGGTGTCCTGGGAGCGAAAGGATTCAGATCCGGTGTCCATCTTTTCGTCGGAAGACGGTGAAAGGTTGTCGTCCTCATTCAGCCTGGGCAACTTGTAACTGCGTAAAGAAAGAAAAGGTAGTATTAAGCTAAGCGCACACTGGCGCAGAGTCGAAACGTTAATCTGCGTCTCTTTTTCCCGACTGCAAAGGAAGGGTTATTTACAGGCTTTTTATTAACTTGCCATGTTAGTTATTTAGTAGGGGACAAATCTTGCAAGCTTAATTTGACCCACTTCCCAGTGTCCGATGGAGCTGAAATTTTGTATACAGGTTTGGTTTAGATGACAATACAATATTTAAGTACAGTCAGCAAAAAAGCTTGTCATCAAAATTTAATTTTGACTTAAAACTTATTTCTCAGAATAGAAGAAATATGTGCATTAAGTTGTGGAGATAAGTGTGAATTTGCTAAGTGAAATTTCAGATTAAAGCTTCGACTCTGCGCTAGTGTGAGTTGAATCATAGTTTAATCAAAACATACTGAAAAGCCAGTATTACTCATTAAACAACAATTTTTATAGACTAGTACTAGTTGGTTCATGTAAACCTAATATGCTGGTTGCTTACATTAGTTAATTTTAGTTGAATAAACCGTAGGTGAGTTGTATAACAGGGATTGCGTTCATTGGTTATTTCAAAAATATGAGTAATCGAAGCAATGGAGATAGCAAGTTTCAGTCAAAGAAATTATTTTTTATTTTATTATTTGAATGTAAGGGGCTATGCATCTCCCGTAGGAGATGTAGTCACTTCGACCTAAAAGATCTATTATGTATGACTCGCCACCTGGTTAAGTGTGTAGGCTTCCAAGAAGTCTAGAATACTCCTAGCTTTAAGAGTTTTAATCTCCTCTGGGCGCATAACGTGTCGACCCAGATGGATACTGCGTTTGTGGATAAGGGGCCCGCAGGCACACATAAGGTGCCTCGCCCTCTCCTGTCAAAAAGATATGAAGTTTTGTTTCTTTAAAAAGATTTGCTATCTCGACTATTTCGTGTACTTTCCTTATGTATAATCGTAATTATTTCGTCATTATGTATGGATGGTATCCGTTAGAACCTGCGCGCACTTGTGATTTTTAGTCGACCGATAGGTTAGTCGGAATCGTAAGACGATCGTGATCAAACTGTCGGCCGATAGTTTGTTATTGAGAGCCTGCGCGCACTTGTGATTTTTAGTTGGGCGATAGTTTAGTTGGATGCAGTCGACCGTGCAGTGAAACCGACCGGCCGATAGTTATGCGATAGTTTGATCTTACAACTATCGGCCAGTCATTTTCAATAGTTCGATCGGTCGATAGTTTGATCGTCAATGCGCGTACTGCCATATATATTAAACAGAACTAATTTTTAAACAGAATTTTGTCATCACAAAACCGCATCTGTAAAAGAGGCCGTTTAGATAACTTCCATCTTAAACTCGATAAGTTTAAAAATGAGCTTTTAAGAATATTAGGTTAATTTTTCCTGTGTATATTGCACATTTTTTGGTTATGCGTCCTATTTAAATTTAATATTGTTTAATTAGTATAATTAGATTTTAGCTTAATTTTATTAAGTACCTTAATGTTTAAACTATTCTTTTCAATGCATGCCGTGGCAGCCTGTTAGAAGGGTACACACTATTTCTAGATTAAGGTGAACTGTGTGTTTTTTAAGCCTAGTTTTTTGTGTGTGCCTTGTTGGTTGTCCATAAATAAATTAAAAAATATATATATAACTCAGTACTGAATCCGAGAACGATCAAAGTATCGCCCGATTAAAAATCACAAGTGCTCGTTGGCTCTTACTTTTACTGTAGTTAAATAAAAATTGAAAGTGCTATAATAACTCTCGATTTCAATTTGGTAGAGCGCTACGAATTACAATTATTATTATTACAGTTAGCAACGATGCCATTTTATATAAGAGAAATCTGAAAAACTGTGTGTTTGAGAACTTGTGACTTCAGGACTTTTTTACTCTGCATGACAGAGTCGGGTGCGGGGCGGGGCTAACGAAGTTTCGTTTTTCGTTAACTTAGAGTAGGGCTTCTGGAAATCTAGTTCTGGTATCGTTTTAAACGTAAAATTAAACGTACAAACCCAAAACATAAGAGGTTCGCTGTGCGTTAAATGCTTTTAAATGTGAAAGTGAAGACATTGTGTTCTGATTAACGGCGCGCTTTCATTTCTCGACATTTTAGGCTGCAGGAATGTATACTGTTTTGCCAATTAAACTTATATAATTATGCATTGTCTGTGGCAGTAAAGGATACTTTCTATGTGGGACTTTAGAAACCGCATTTAGAAGAAAATTACATTGGGCAATTCTAGATTTTATATCAAACATTAGAAGTAATGACTAATGCAAGGCGATAACGGTCATATAGCTAATTAATGCAAGATTATTATTGAAAATGAAGTATTAGCAAAATACAACCTGTCTCACAACTAGTTCCGATGGGACTCAAACCACGACCTTTCACTGTCCGGGCGAATGCTCTAACCTCTGACCCACGGAGTCGTTAATAACTTAATAACGACGCATTATCTCAGTGGTTAATAACTTAAATCAATAACTTTAACTTAATATTCACTTTAACTTGATACTCACTATTAATAACTTAATAACGTAACGACTCCGTAGCTCAGTGGTTACAGCATTCGCCCAGACGGTGAAAGGTCGTGGGTTCGAGTGACATATGAGCTAGTTGTGAGACGGGTCGTTGTTTCCTAATACTCAATTTTGAATAATAAAATTTCATTGTGAATGCAAAAGACTAAAAATAATTTAACGCTTGTCGTTTAAAGGTTTGTCGATTAAAGGGCCCTACAGACTATAAGTATGCCGGCAAGCCGTCTGCAGGCCTCGATCGGGCAGGCCGCCAGACATTCGGTTTTTGTATGTAAAACTCTGAGTGGGTGGCCGATTGTGGTGGTGGATAGGGGAACGGCACCCAGGAAGGGGGTTACCGGCTTTGGCCGGCGCGAACCAAAACCAGGAATTAAGGGCTTATTACACTTGGCTAAATTCAGCATCTAATTAAGCATAAATTAATAATAATAAATATTTTCTTACAATCACACCAATTATCTAAGCTCGTAGTTAATTTCTTAAGAAACTGTGTCTACGTGAACTTGATAACGGATAAATATATACTTAAAACTTTTTGTTTGTAAATACATACTTAATATACATAGAAAACACCCAGACCAAGACAAATAGACATGTTCATGCACACAAATATTTGTCTTGTTCGGGAATCGAACCCGAGACCTCTGGTGCAGAAGGCAGGTAGTTTACCCCTGCGCCAAATCGGTCGTCATTTTGCTTGTTTTGATTGCATCACTTGCTACAAATGAGCTCAAAGAAAGCAATGTATGCTTAATTAGATGCTGAATTTAGCCAAGTGTAATAAGCCCTTTATACCGTAACCTTGTACTTAGTGCAGGAACGGGGGCCGCCGTGTTCTGTCACGGGGGCCGCGGGGAGCGAAATCCCTTCAAAAATGCAAGATCAAACCGTAACCCTGTACGTATAACAGGAACGGGGGCTGGCGTTGTATTAACACGGGGGCCGCGTGCAGTAAACCAATATAAACAATCCTCAAGGTACGACGTCGGGGACGTGGGCGTCGGACCGCCTGAAGGTGGCAAGCAGAGGTGTCTGCCTAATACCGAACCAACTGGGGTACCTCCCGCCCCGGGGCCGCGTGGAGTAAACCACTATAAACAATCCTCAAAGGTCCGGCGTCGGGGACGTGGGCGTCGGACCGCCGGAAATTGGCAGGCAGAAGTGTCTGCCAAATACCGAACCAACTGGGGTACCTCCCGCACCGGGGCCGCGTGGAGTAAACCACTATAAACAATCCTCAAAGGTCCGGCGTCGGGGCCGTGGGCGTCGGACCGCCTGAAATTGGCAGGCAGAGATGTCTGCCAAATACCGAACCAACTGGGGTACCTCCCGCCCCGGGGCCGCGTGGAGTAAACCACTATAAACAACCCTCAAAGGTCCGGCGTCGGGGACGTGGGCGTCGGAACGCCTGAAGGTGGCAGGCAGAGATGTCTGCCAAATACCGAACCAACTGGGGTACCTCCCGCCCCGGGGCCGCGTGGAGTAAACCACTATAAACAACCCTCAAAGGTCCGGCGTCGGGGACGTGGGCGTCGGACCGCCTGAAGGTGGCAGGCAGAGTTGTCTACCAAATACCGAACGAACAGGGGTACCTGCTCCCGCCCCCCAGTGTATGTAGGGTTACCCGGGTACTGGGCTCTCTTGCCCGGGTGGACTGTCGATTCTCCCATTCTCGTTAAAAGTCGTTTTAGAGAGGATGGACATTGCCCAGGGTCCGACGAAAAACTGCGGCCATAAAGACAATTAACAGAAGAAAGGTACTGTTGCCAGCACGTCAGGCGATAAAGAGGCGGATATCTCAATGGATCCCGAATACATGGAAAAGAAAGATGAACTTTGCTATAAAATAAGTGAACAAATCAATCTGTTGAAGAAATGGGGACGAAGTATGAGACTCCAAAAACCGGACCTTGTCCGCTTAGATGATATTGGAGAGGGCTTTGGAATCTTGTGGGACTAACTTTGCTTGTCTTTTGTTGAGGATGGAAGAAAAACTTGAGGCCGTGCGCTTATTTGACCTAGAGCAGCAAGGCGAAGAATACTTAGAGCCTGCGCGCACTAGTGATTTTTAGTCGACTAATAGTTTAGTCGGAACCGTAAGAAAATCGTGATCAAACTGTCGGCTGATAGTTTGGTATTGAGAGCCTGCGCGCACTTGTGATTTTTAGTCGACCAATAGTTGGGCGATAGTTTAGACGAATGCAGTGAGTGCACATTACCGACCGGCCGATAGCTGTGCGATAGTTTGATCGTACAACAATCGGAACTGCGCGCACTCACGTACAGTGCCATACTGAATGCGCAGTCGACCGATAGATGAGCGATAGTTTAGCACATAGTCCTTCATGCACATTACCGACCGGCCGATAGTTGTGCGATAGTTTGATCTTACAACTATCGGCCAGTAATTTTCGATAGTTCGATCGGTCGATAGTTTAATCGTCATTGCGGGCACTGCCACATAACTCTATACAGAGGGCTTACTCTGAACAGCAAAACCCGAAACTTCGTTATACCCGTCCCTCTCTCCAGACATGACAGAATCGTGTGAAAGGGGTGGGGCTAGCCGAAGTTTCGCATTTGCGTTTCAGAGTACGGTCCCTGAATCGGAGAACGATCAAACTATCGCCCGATTAAAAATCACAAGTGCGCGCTGGCTCTAACAGCAGATCGAGGCTCTGCGGAGGCAGACTGCCGGTCCACCTGCCCACGGAACTTACGTGACAGCACTTATGTGATAATATTCGAGTACTAGCCTTCCGCCCACGGCTTCACCCGCGTGAACTACACGTCGCAATCCCGCGGGAACATGTTTTTCCGGGATAAAAATTAGCCATGTCCTTTCCCAAGGTAAATTCTACCTCTGTACTTACCAAATTTCATCAAAATCGGTTAAGTAGTTAAGGCGTGAAAGCGTAGCAAAGAGACAGACAGACAGACAGACACAGTTACTCTCGCATTTATTATTAGTAGGGAAGTAGGGATAGCGTTCTAATGCAGCATATTAGTTTATGATTAAGAATTATTCATTTCTTAAAATAATAAATTAGTTTTAAAATTATTGACATTAGTAAACATAAATCATAATCATTATCAACAAAATTTGTACTAATTATTATATCCTACTTCCTACTAATATTATAAATGTGAAAGTTTAGATGTTTGGATGTTTAGATGTTTGGATGTTTGAATGTTTGTATGTTTGTTACTCAATCACGCCGAAACGGCTGAACGGATTTGGCTGAAATTTGGGACACAGATACTTTGTAGCCTGGAGAGGAACATAGGCTACTTTTTATCCCGGAAAATATCATATTCCCGCGGGATAACGTCATGAAGTTAGCCGCGTGTGGAAAGCTAGTCTTTCATAAATATCTGTGGTTGACTGTTATCATATTGACATCTTTGATTGTAAATTATTATGATAAATTTTAGAAGTACTCGTATATATGTAACCATATTATTTATTGTTTTCATTACAGTCCCTTTTAAACATAAATAGGCAAATTTTCAATTTAAGCCGTGGCCAAATGGCACAGGTGGTGGCCGCAAGCTGTTTTTACCAGCTTTTTTTTTATACACAAGGTGGTATCGCCTTTAGCCTTCATAACACCTGATGTTAAGTGGTGATAACTGATAAGGCTGAAGGTGGAAGCGCCCTACTGAAAACGCATGATGAAAACATCATTCGTATGGTGTTAAACTTAGATAAGATAGTGTTACCTAGCCAAGAAGACTAAGAACAATTCCTACCACCAACCAAACTAAATACAATATGTATCCGCACTGGGAATCGAACCCAGGACCCCTGGGTCTGTACTGTAACCGGTGGTGTGAACCACTAGACCACAGAGGCAGTCGAGTCACCAGTTTGATCACAAGCTTTATTTTAATCTTTTGCTTCTGTTACAGGTGTTTAAAACGATTCCAGAACCAGCCTCTTGATTGTTTAAATGGAAAATCTAATGCGATCACTTTCAGTTTGATCAAAAAAACTCAGTATGTATATTAAGCACTCCACCTTAATTGATACTATAATATTATAAATGTGAAAGTGTGTTTATTTGTTTGTCTGTCCTTCATGTGAAAAGGGAACAATGGTTTGATGAGATGTTTGGTATGGGTATAGTTTGGAGGCTGGAGAGGCAAATAGTGACTTTATATCCCAGAAAATTATATCATTGCCGCGGGATAACATCGTGTAGCCCATGCGGGCAAAGCCACAGGCGGAAAGCTAGTGTGTAATACATATTAGCTTTTGGAAGCATAATTGGAATTTGACTCTTGTAGCATAATGTATGTAACTTGTAAAGAAGTATGTACTACTTACTTACAGCTATAGCTTTGACAAGGGGGGGTAAAAGTAAAAAGCAACTATCGTTTTCTACAATCGGCGTGGTGCATGTTTTTTTTCTGTGGTATCAATGGGGATATCAATGGGGGGGGGGGGTCCGGATCCCCAAAACTTCCCCCTTATATACGTCCGTGCCAACAACATAGATTTCATCACAAAAATTAAATTCAGCTCAAAAATTAACTACCCATTAAACACATTACACACTAACATTTCAAATTGGTTTTTTAAACTTTAGTCGTTTAGAATACATTAATTACAGTTTGACTAATCGATTTAGGGCAATTACGGCTTTAAGGGAGTGAAATTCATCTTTGACCATGACCTAGAGAAGAGTTGAAAAATCATACATTACTTACGAATAATACTTCTACTATATTAGACAGCAGAATTAATTAAACCCAACGCAAGTTATACAAATAATGGGTAGTTATTTTAACAAACAAATTGCTATGTTTATCGACAACATAAAAATTCATGCACTATTAATTTTTTGTATTGATAAGACGGAAAATATAAATTGTATTCACTCACCTCATAGCTAAGTTCGTTAAAATCACTTATTTATGATCGGGTATTGTGTAAAACAGCTCATAATAATAAAAAATATTATTTTTATGAACACCCACAAAATTGGTTGTCTTGTCATTTACATTTACTGTCAAATGACGTTTCGTTCGGTCATTTTGTCAATATATGTTTCGATTGTTTTTTGATATGCTTATCATTGCGTTTTGTTTTTTTTATCATATAAATAATTTCAATTAATACTTTCAATTAACAGTTTCAGTGTTCGATCGTATAAAATAACGACAAAAATATTTTGATATAGATATCTTACTGGCGGGTAAGTATACTGTTTTTTTTATCTTCAAAGGTACTTACTATTACTAAAAGCAGGATCGTATTATAATAACCTTCAAGAAGTTGTATGAAAAGTAGAACTGAGACCAACAGTAACGAGTCGAAGAAAGCATTACGATAACAATGTAGCAACAACAACGAATTCTTAGAATATACCTCTTGAATGGTAAGCATTTGCTAAGGTTTGAAGTTTTTAACCATTTGATTCAAGTTCTTTGTGTTGTGCTGAGTGATTACTTACTTAGTACAGCAACGATGTGTAAGTATTTTATTCAATTATAAATGTCCATTAATGTACCATTTTTAGTAGTTTGAGTAAAAGTACGTTTAAGTGCTAAAATGTTTATTTTTTATTTTTAAACTGCCTGCACCACGATTTGTGTCTGTTTATTTTTTTAGTTTGTACCATAGTAAGTAGGTAAACAATTAATATAATTATGAGCTAAAATTTAAAACGTTATGTAATGTTACAAATCTCATGTTGAAATAAACATTATGAAATCTCGTAAGTCTTCAAAAAAAAGATGAAACTAAACGTCGTTTACTTACTCCAAATAACTTTATTATTAAATTCAATCAGATTTATCACATTAAGACACTGCTTTAAAAAACTTTAAATTTACCTGTTTAAATGAACACTTACATATTACCATCTCTTAATCACAATGTACGGTACCTACGTAATTTTGTCATAATAATTTCTTTCACTTTATTTACTCTCTGTTAGAAATCATTAAAGTCAGAAAACCTCGTTTAGTAAATGTGAATGAAAGAAGAGCTGGGTACTTCATTTGTTTGTTGATCTTTGAGGCGGATATCTGTGAGATTTGCATAATATTTAGCTTCTTTCCCTTTTTCACGGATATCACATATCCGTGTTTGTCAAATAATCAACAATTGAAACTGTATTTCTAGCTGGAATTTCGAATCGTGAATGCAGAAGCACTTGTGTGTTCGTACAAGGAGGATTAGGAAGTAAAAGTAACTTAAAGTAATAAATTGTTACAGATACGGTACTTACCGTAAAAATGCAGCTAAGTGCTTTGGTTTTGTTTGCCTACTTGGTAGTTCCAGCAATATTTGCGGAAGATGTGAGCTGTGAGTGAAGTTTTAAGTACCTATTTAACTATTAAAAACTATTAAACTATTAGCTGCGTGTTTTAACTAATTAATTAAAACATGCAGCTTACCCTTCTTCATACGATTCGGGCGATTTCCGCAACTCGACGTCTTATTAATAAGACTAAAATTTCAATTGAAATATGAATTCCAGATCAAGCCTGCGTCGATAAATATTCAAGAAAAGGATACCAGCCTTGGCAGGAATGGTCTGATCACTACACCTGCCACCGATACAGATGTGAGATTAGGGATGGAAAATACTTCATAGCAGCTGTTGGGTAAAGTTCATGCCTTTAAGATGACTTATATACAATATTTAAACCATATCTACTCGTAGTTACATTTTATTCTTCTTTTACTGTCATACGAACAAAACTTGAATAAATTTTGAAGATTAGTTAATTGAAAATACCTTATTAGCTCATTCAAAATTGCCTAAATTTCAGCTGTCGGAAACCAAAAATCCCAGAAAACGCTCTAGAATGTCACGAATACATTGAAGATGAAAACGTTGGTATGTATTCGTTTTAATTAATTTGTAATTTTAATGAATTTACCTTAAACAGTGGTTATTTTCACAGAATTCCCAACCTGTTGCGCTCGGCTGAGATGCGTTGTTGAACTTAATGGAGAAAGGATTGTTCAAACACGAGGACAACCTGGTGAACTGTTTCCCGACAAGTAAGACTATTTGATATATTATTTTATTGTTTCCTTTTTGTTAATTGTTATTTTATGAGCCTGAATTTTTGCAGTGCATAGCAAATAGGCACATGAATCTTTGTTGCATTACTAATTTTAAATACTGAATTTTTTTCACGATGTCGAACGAAATATTAATATTTGATCCAAATGTGTTCAAGGCCTTGGAAGGGGCAACAGAACGAGCCCAACCCAGCTGTAGTTGGTATGGGTGGCATCCCACAAAACACTGTTGGAGGAGAACCGCAAGGCCAGCCCGCTCCTGGCATCTTCAACAGCCGTGGCGCAGGCAAGCAAGATAGTTATTAGCTGCTGATTAACTTGACAAAGTAAAATTATAATGGCGATCGGTGGAGAATAGTATCGTGTTGAAATTGTGTTTATGAAGATAAAATATACTAGACGAAAAATTAGATTGCTACTAAATTCAGAATAACATATAAATTGTAATCGTAAAATATTTAAATATTACGGTTTACTTGTTAGGAAATTATACAAATATTTAAGGTAATATTCAACTAATTTATATCATCATTAAACTAAAATAACTCACGATTTTGGTATAGTATTTGCAATTTGTTAGTTTACTTTTTATATTGTGATTATCTATTAATTAATCAGAGAGTCTTATAACGTCCATATTTTATTAATAGCCAACGATATTCCCGACAGCGGATGGCAACGATATTAACGGAAGAAGATATGTAGACCCCTACCCCTCACAGCAGATGCAAGAGTCACCAAGGAAGAAGCGTTCCACAGTTTATCCACTCGGACTATCAAGGGAATCAGGTTCCCACCATCCCCATCAGGGCAAAGTCATAGGGTATTCTCCTGAAAGATACACTTCATATTTCTCAAACAGTGTAAAAGATCTCCAAACCAAATCGCATTAGGTCAGCCTTATGGGTTGTGACAATATTTAAAAAGAATGAATAATGAATTGTATTTATAACTAGCACAATGTTTGGTGAATCACTGCATTTCTTGTTATTATATAAATGTTTATGTTTTAACATATTTTTGTTATAAATTAAGAATTTGTTAATAAATGTATTGAATGTTTTAAATTATTTTGTTAATTATGGGCCAAAATTTATATTTTCTATATTCTTATAAAAAATCTACAATACGTAGGTACCTATTAACATTAAACAACCAATGGGTAGTTTTCCGGGTAAGCTTTTGCTAACTCTCAAGAGATGGCACTAGCAGACTTGAGAAATAGTAATATAAAAAAGTAATATAGCTAATATATAATGGGAGATTTTTGAGTGACAGAAAAAAAATAAAAAATATAGTTTTATAATGAGACGAGATGGCGCTGACAAATAGCGAAGTCGGTGTGACCAGAAATATAGTCCTTACTCATTGTGTAGAGTTTTATTCACAACAAAACAAACGGCCAAACTTAACAATAACAAGAGAAACTTAACAAAAACAGTAAAATAACAACGAAGTAACAAAAATATCAGAACAGAACGTAATACTAGTTGAACTTTATGCAATCAAAAAGTGTGTAAAGCCCCGCGCTCGACTGACATGACATGACAAGCATAGCATAGCAGTCGTGCGTGCGTGTTTTTGGCCCAACTTCTTGTCTTTTAGATTACTTTTGATCATTTCGTTATTTGCGAGAGCCATCTGTCGCCACTTTAAAAAAGAAATGTTTTCTTTATAGCTGTCAAAAAAATCCCTCATTGATATAATGCTGCTTTGTAGTGACTTTTTATAGAAATTTAGCTTCTGTGGCCTTCAGACCGTTTTTATTAATGTATAACAAAGATTATCAAAAAGAAATAAAATAACGCTTATGTTAATCATATAATATGCCACTATTTTATTGGTAAAACAAACGTGTAATTTCTCAAAAAAAAGCAACGCATTATTACATACCTACCACACTGTACTTGTGTCTTAAATTCTGGTAACGCCATCTACCGAGCTTTATGGAAAATATTAATGTCATCAGAACTGTGAACTGAAAAACTGCTAATTTAAATCAAATCTAAAATAAACACATCTTAGATTTCTGTGCGAACTGTCCATATAAATAAAACACTTTCACGGATTTTTTCACGCAATTTATTCAACAACTTGGTTAAATTTTAGTTGTTTTTTGAGATTTTTTGGTTTATCCGACGTTTCGGCACCTTTCCAGGGGCCGTGGTCATGGAAAACTACCTACTATTTTTTGATTTTAATAAAAGAATATACCCACTCTAATTCTCTTTGTTTTTCGTTCGGAAACAGGATACGGTTAGGTATTGATTATTTTAACATTATATTTAATTATAACAAAATGATTTATTAATTTAATATTTTGATTTGTTTAAGTAATTTGGATAATAATTATTTATAGCAAAGCAAAAAGTTACTGACTCGACCACCAGTTCACAAAAGTTGGAGTCCTTCGGAGAAAGAACTGGCAAGAAAACTACACGAAGGGGGACGATCTCCATTTATTAAAATTATTTACAAAAAAGAACTAACCGTATCTTTAGTTCTTGCAGTGTGTGGTTTAGGTTGTGACTTTACTTATACTACTATATCTTACAACAGGCAAGCAAAAAGCTATTATTGAGTTTGATCAGAGAATATTATTCCGAATTACAAAATATTAGTAAAGAAATAAATGGTTTGTCCAATGAGTTAAAAATACAACTTAACACGGAGGACTTTAGTGATTGCATGCAAACAATAAATAAACGTGAAATATCCGAGTACAACAAATGCAAACACAGACAAATTTCAAAATACCATAAACTAAACTCTAAACAAAATGCGTATCGAAACGCAACCGCAGACCATAGAGTAAACGAAACCCGTGCAGTTGCCAATCTAACAAAACAAACATTGGACGAACCAACTTTAAAAGTTTTATCCAAGGGTCTAAACTTTGCGGTAACACCTGGTAGAATACCGTTCGAGGACATTATTTGTAACGTGGAGGATTGCTTATTTAAAAACAACATCAAAAAGGAGGACATTGAAGCTATACGTCAGGACATTTCATCTGTCTTACGGCATAGTAAACTACCGAAACCCAACCTCCCTCGAGACGAATTTACGGCCTTAAAAAACTTGCGAAACAGGCCAGAGCTTACTATTCTCCGTGCAGATAAAGGTAACGCGACGGTAATAATTATAATAATTAAGATTATAACGAAAAAATACTACATCTTTTATCAGATGAAATCATACATACATACATACAAACATGTCAAAAGCGATCAAACCACCAAGAAAGACTAGTGACCTCATCAAAGAACATTCAGAATGGTTGAATCTCGACATCAACTTACTCATTCCTGCCTGCCCTAAACCGCCAAAACTGTATGGATTGCCGAAGATACACAAACCTGATGCTCCGCTGCGTCCTATAGTCAGCCAAATTGATTCACCAACTTACAAACTAGCCCGACACGTAGCGCAAACCCTCTCGCCACTAAGAGGTAACACAACAGCCTTTGGAGTTCCAGTGAAAGATTCCTACCATTTCATCAGTGAGATACAACATCTACATCTCGCAGATGATGAAATCATGGTCAGTTTTGATGTACAATCCTTAATCACATGCTTACCAGTAAAGGACTGCATCAATATCGCTAGGAAGAAACTAGAAGATAACGATTTGCCTTTGGAATATGCAGAACTTTTGGAACATTGTTTAACAACTGGCTATCTTCTGTGGAATGATAAATTCTACATACAAGTTGATGGAGTAGCAATGGGTTCTCCGGTATCCCCAATAGTCGCAGACTTATTTATGGAGGATTTTGAGGAGAAGGCGCTGGCTTCAACACCAGTGTATCCCCGGTTCTACAAACGGTACGTAGATGACACTTTCACAGTACTACCTAAAGATAGTGCCACTGCTTTCCTTGACCACCTTAACTCTATTCACCCAAACATTAAATTCACTATGGAGTTAGAGGCAAATAAGAAACTAGCCTTCCTAGATGTACTTGTTATCAGGAATCCTGACCAAACTTTGAGCCACACTGTGTATCGAAAAGCAACACATACAGATAAATATCTAAATGGTGACTCTCACCATCACCCTTTACAGTTAGCTACCGTAGGGAAATCTTTGTTTCAGAGAGCTCGCGGCATCTGTGATGATGAACACCTGAGTGGCGAGCTTCAGCACGTCGAGCAAGTACTGCGAAGTAACAAATTGCCAGTACCTCGCAAACATCACAGAAAACGCACCAAAGCAGCCACAGTAGAACGTCAACTTGCCATTCTGCCATATGTGAAAGGTGTCACTGACAAGATTGGGAGGATTCTGAAGCGTGCTTCGATTCATACTTACTTCAGGCCGCCGAAGAAGATTAACCAATTCTTACCACCAGTCAAGTGTAATATCCCCTTTCAAGTTGCAGGCGTTTACAAACTAGATTGTGACTGTGGGCTCTCCTACATTGGGCAAACAAAGAGAAGCATAGGGACGCGCGTTAAAGAACATGTAGCTGACATCAAACATAGGCGCGATAATAAGTCTGCAGTGTGTGAACATTCATTTGAGGGAACCAACCATTATATAAGGTTTGACAAACCGCAGATCCTCGCTAGAGAACCAAGATACTTTCCCAGATTGATGCGCGAGGCTATTGAAATTAGCAAATACCCAAATTTCAATAGAGAAGATGGTTGGAAGATACCACCAGCTTGGGACCCTATAATCCATCAAGTAAAGTCACAACCTAAACCACACACTGCAAGAACTAAAGATACGGTTAGTTCTTTTTGTAAATAATTTTAATAAATGGAGATCGTCCCCCTTCGTGTAGTTTTCTTGCCAGTTCTTTCTCCGAAGGGCTCCAACTTTTGTGAACTGGTGGTCGAGTCAGTAACTTTTTGCTTTGCTATAAATAATTATTATCCAAATTACTTAAACAAATCAAAATATTAAATTAATAAATCATTTTGTTATAATTAAATATAATGTTAAAATAATCAAATACCTAAAAAATACCTAACCGTATCCTGTTTCCGAACGAAAAACAAAGACAATTAGAGTGGGTATATTCTTTTATTAAAATCAAAAAATAGTGGGTAGTTTTCCGTGACCACGGCCCCTGGAAAGGTGCTGAAACGTCGGATAAACCAAAAAATCTCAAAAAACAACTAAAATTTAACCAAGTTGTTGAATAAATTGCGTGAAAAAATCCGTGAAAGTGTTTTATTCAAATCTAAAATAGTTGTATCTACACACATGTTATAATATTTGAATTATGAACTCAAATAACATAATAATTACACACATTATACCAAAGCATACTTTAAATAGAAATAAAAACAACTACTCGTAATGATACAGCTGTCATTCACTTTAGCAAGCAACCCATTGACCTATAAATATATAGACCGGCCATACCTACAAAAATAGCGTGACTACCTATTCTTAAAGTTGGAACAATAAATGGCGGCTGGGCGTAGTGTTGTAACGCTCGCTAAACTAACCAACTTTTTAAATATCGACATTTAATTGTACCAAGTTCATCTAATCACAAAAAAAATACAAATCTTTACCGAGTGACTTTAATAGGCAGGTTATCAGTTTGACCTGTGCCTATGATATAGTTGTGATCGGATAATTTATATAAATCAAAGCTGAAAACAATGATTTGTTGAGTCGAAGTTTATTACTTTTGGCGCAAATTATTAGTTGAAATGCAAAATAAAACAGCATACAACATTAAAATTTCATACAACTAAAGTTACGTACGCGGCACGCGGCAGGAGGGCCTCGTGTTAAAAATAAATGTTATCACCCTCGTTGTTATGAATTCATGAGAGCGACCGAAAAAACAAGCAGAAAATATTGAATCTATAATTTTATTACTTAAAGGGTTAAAAATGGATCAATTGTATGAATACGTAAGGGTAGACTTTCGTGCATCGTGGCGTGCGTCAACAGTCAATATAATAAGTTCAATAAAACATTTTACAGCAATGCTTACCATAAGAGATAGTGACGCCCCCACCCCTGCACCATCATGTAATCTCGTAACATCGAGAGTTCTGTTGAAGCATTTTTCCTCGAAATGCATTGAGCAAACATACCATAGTTTATGTACAAGGATTTTTATATATTCCTGATATGAACTGATATCTCTATCCATTTCTTCTTAAAACTTTCATTTACAGGAACTCTAGAATAAAATATCATTGAAGAAATTAGATTAATTAAGTCGATACTTCAACACAATAATAGCATCACTAGTTTTACGTACGATGTATACAGTATACTAGACTTTTTTCTTCAATATCAGTGGGGATAATTTTTGGGTACAAAAGAAAAGGGGCCTCGCTGACGCGACTTCACCCACGTCTATAATAGTCCACGCTACGCCACTGATACTAGAGCAATAATTTATAAAATTTAGCAACTTATCGGGACATTTTGTATGGAGAGTTGAAATATTTTTTTCATTTCCGACAAAAAATCTTACTGTGCGTCGTTCAGCATGAAGGCCTGAAGCCATGGTTAAAGTTTTTGCAAGGGTGCCCCTAACACCCTGTATGTGTATCGGCAAGTATGGTAACCATCGAGTCAATACATAAAATTCTCCGTTATGTTTTAACTGAATAAACGTTTGTTAATGTATCAAATCAAACCGATTGTTGTTTTCATTGAGATGACCTTGCTTCGGTCTGGGGCATTTAGTAAGTTTTAGTAAGATTTAGTAAAATTCAAAGTTTTATTTTTGTTAACTTTCATTATTTATTTTTATTAGAGGAACCCAAGGTTATATTAGCAGCCCCAGACGACTGAGTCATCGTCCCACGCGGCCTTAAACCTAATCTGAGCTAGTCGAGTTGACAATTGCCTTTGGGGTAAGATTTACCAAACTTACCCCAGGGTAAGAAAAATTCTATTACAGTACACCTCCATAATATTTTATCTCAATGTAGCAACCTTCTTTTTTTTAGTGAGCAGGAGCTGTGATGAGCCTGAAAACCGGAGCCATCGCCCGCTCTCCACGAAACCCGTGCATGTGGGCACACACATTCACGAGCCCGTCGCTCATGTTGGAGGCATCTCTGTGGAACGTCTCCCACCTGGCTCAGCTATTACTCTAGCTCCATCCAGGCGTATGGCTGCGCGTGCCTATACGCTCTCCATGTGGTCTTTATTAGGGATCCCTAGGGTCTTGCCTCCTGCAGAAGAACAAGCTCTCAGCCGGTTCGCCGTGAATGAGAGCGTAGCCCCGCTTAGTCGGAGGCTCGATTATACAACCGTGTTAGGTTGATACTGCACAACACATTACACCCCGTATTTAGGAGGCTCGAACATACAACCGTTTAAGGACATATAGCACAACACATAACTTCACTTGGTTGGAAGTTCCATTACAAAACATACAAACATTTCGTGAGAGGCAAAAAGAGTTATGTGTACAGCGAGTATATTTAGCTTACATACTCCATGATGGACCTCTAGCTCATCCGTTATCAGATGTCGGACACTTTAACATTTACTACTGGCACTGAATACTATTTTAGTTAGAAAGTGGTTAGAAATAATGGCACAAACTGATAAGGATAAAAGTACAAGGAAAATAAAAAAAGGCGCTTACTTTGACATTGACTATAGAGTTATGGTGGCACTTGATATGTGTTGCCACCTCAAACACCGCGACTCGTGTTGCCGTCGCGACACAGTATGCATATTTTTTAGCCGGTAGCCCCCCTTACTTCCAAGCCTTTCTTTAGCCAGCAACGACAAGAAACTTTTTAAAATTAGAATTTTGAATTAAGATGGTAAAGACTCAGTCTTTACCTTCTTAATTCAATATTCTTAGACTCCTACGATACGAGTGAGTAGGGTTAGCGCCAAATTACATTTGATTTTTATATTTTCTTTGCTTTATTTTTGATATCTTCGTTATAAATATGAAAACTAGTTATGAGACTGCTCATAACTCGGTATTAAAACACTCATGGAATACTATTAAAAACTCGCCACAGTTATGCTTTTTTTTTAAATTACCACTCGTGTTTTAATATCCCCTATTATATGATAGTCACATAAACTTTCTATTAAGTTATCGATTCAAGCAATTGAATGTTTAAAATTTCATGCCTCTTTTTACCTCACTATTACTAAATGTTAAAATGTCATTCAAACGTCAATCAAGCTGATGTCAGTGTCAGTCAGTCAGTCAGTCAGTCCAGTCAGTTTTTACCTCTGAGTGTTTTTAGGTTTTACCTATTTTTTTTACAATAAATCAAATGTTAATCAAATATAACATTATCAAAAAAATATCATAATATTGTCAGCCTTAGTTTCGGCACGTAACAAGTTATGCGGAAATTATTAGTATTGAGGCAAGCCTCAAACAATATAATCGCTTCTTGTCCCTGTGTTGTCTTGAAATCATTAAATTAAAGTGAATAGTTGGTTGGTGTTTTCCCTATTGATGTGTCTTTAGACAACATTTAAGGCATTCATGCCGGATATTGTCTAACTTGAGTCAGAGGGAGAAGACTTGGGCAAACTTTTAAGTGGTATTCTTTATATTATCATAATGGTGGAACCAGAAAAACCATTCGCTTGTACTATACCTGATTGTGGGATGACTTTTACTAACGAAGATCACTTAACTGTACACACGAAGAAACATGACATGTATCTGCAACTTGGTTTGGAGCAAAAGGCGGCGTTTGTTGGTAAATGTTGCATAAAAAGTTTATAATAACCATCAAATAAGGTTATTCCATCAATTCAGAGTACTGAAATGACTCACTGTTTGTGTAAACCTTCAATCAACAATAGTAAGTACTAGAAGAAGGCTTACAAACTAAATCAAAACTTGATGGCTGAGAAAAAAGGTTAATAATGTACGATCTTATGTCATATCACAAATGACAGGAACTACTTATAAATATACACTCAAGTGTTTCAGTGGGCGCATATTTTGTCAGCCATGTTTGTCACTCCAACTACATAGTATGTATCTAGACCTAGGTGTTATTGTTGATCGAAGGTATAAACACTGATAATAATAGATCCTCAAAGCAGGAGATTAAAACATGGTTTGGGATTTTTACATTTATTATGAAAATGGGGGTTGGTAGTAGCAAAGGTTGTGCAGGTCTTAGAAAAAATTCAACCGATTTTGTATGGGGCCATGACTTGTTAAATTTTCAAGTATGAATTTTATAAATATGAGAATATCTCGAAAATGGTGCATTGTAGATTTTTGTTAGCAATATTTTCAACCCTTTAAGAACCCCAGAGATATTTAGGAGGCATTCATGGACGTAAAAAAAATGCTACACTATTAATTATTATTATATATTAGCAAGTGCATCTTTGCTATACAATTACCCCCTAGATTAACATTCATCTTAACCCTCTAAGCCTGATGTTAAGAGGTGTTAATCATAGAGTATATATTGGCCTTATCTGATAGTTTTATGTCATACAAAGAGCAATGTGTCTTAACGTAATACCGTAATATCCACAGTATTACATTGAATCCATAAATTTTCCAAAAATATAAGAATCTTTTGTTTATATAAGTACTTCATTTATTTATATTGGTCTAAATAATAAAAAAAACATATTTCTCAGTCATTTCTAAAATCAAGTGTGATAAAAGGTAAGTTCTACCCTGTAAGCCTAGCATGACCACCCAAAACATGATATGTATTGCATGATAAAGCGATTTATCTATATTCAAAGGTCAAAACCCATAGTTAGTCTTTTGACAGTTAAACGGAGCTGGTGTGTATAAAAAATATTAGGTTTGCAGGGGTTGATGTACTATTGATAAGTTTTAAAAATATAAATCTCTTATTTACCATTTAAAAAAGAAACTCAAAATATCAAAGGTACTAGCTATCTTTGGTCCAGTTGCAGAAAGCTCTATTAAAGTTAATAAATTCATTAAATCTATTGCTGTCACTTTTCGTTGTCAAGAAATAATTAGTGACAGCAATAGATTTAATGAAGCATTAACTTTAATGGAGCTTTCTGCAACTGGGTGTTTGTTTGTTATAAGTAAAACACATGAGTGGTATTTCCTTAACTATGAGGGATAAGCTTTTACTATGTTATAAAATGGAAAGGTATGATTTTTTTTTCTTTGTTTGTAATGGATAAACCCAAAAACTACTGGACCGAATTTATTTATTTATTACGAGTGGACCCGGTAAACTTCGTACCACCTTTGTTGTTTTTAGTATTTTCCGTTACTTATTAATTATGTTTCTCACTGTTTAAACCTTCCCTGAACTTCCACAAATATTTCAAGATCAATATTAGACAAATCGGTCAAGCCGTTTCTGAGTTTTAGCGGGATTAATGAACAGCAATTCATTTTTATATACTTACTAGCGGCCGCCCGCGGTTTCACCCGCGTGGTTCCCGTTCCCGTGGGAATATCGGGATAAAAAGTACATATAAACCTTCCTCTTGAATCACTCTATCTATTAAAAAAAAACGCATCAAAATCCGTTGCGTAGTTTCAAAGATTTAAGCATACAAAGGGACATAGGGACAGAGAAAGCGACTTTGTTTTATACTATGTAGTGATATAGATTTGTGACAGGCCATTTTTATCCCGATATTCCCACGGGAACGGGAACCGTGCGGGTAAAACCGCATGGAGCCACTAGTAAAAAATAAACATGACCCGTTTTCTGAAACTTACTAACAATTTTTAGCTGACCAAACGCCAACACCGACACGTTTCATAAGAAACTGTGAAGAAGTCGGTTTATTCCAAGATCTGCAGAATGTTAACCCGTTTGAGGAAGGGTTTAAGAGAGCTATGGAGACTTGCAAGTGAGTGCTTATGTGTTATTTATTTATTTTTCATTTATTTAGAAGGGGTGACGCCAGCGAAGCGGGACGGGTGATCAGTCACCTTGATCGGAACCATTTCTTCTTCTTTTTTTGTGCAATAGCGTTTCCCTTTCGGATTTCGCCAATATCCAGTATCAAATTCAATATCCAGAACCATTTCACCCAGTTCCCCAAGTCCCCTGAAAGCTGAGAGCAGGGGGAGGCGGATTATCGTTTACCCCACCGGGCGTCGGATCTTCGAACCTACCTGTATGCTTATGGCCACATATGGCCTCCGCGGCAGCCGTACGGACGCGGATGGCCCCCGTGGCATTCGTACGGACGCGTATGGCCCCCGCGGCAGTCATACGGACGCGGATGATCCCCGCGGCAGTCGTACGGACGGGAATTGCCCCCGCGGCAGTCGTACGGACGCGGATGGCCCCCGTGGCATTCGTACGGACGCGTATGGCCCCCGCGGCAGTCATACGGACGCGGATGATCCCCGCGGCAGTCGTACGGACGGGAATTGCCCCCGCGGCAGTCGTACGGACGCGGATGGCCCCCGTGGCATTCGTACGGACGCGTATGGCCCCCGCGGCAGTCATACGGACGCGGATGATCCCTGCGGCAGTCGTACGGACGGGAATTGCCCCCGCGGCAGTCGTACGGACGCGGATGGCCCCCGTGGCATTCGCACGGACGCGTATGGCCCCGCGGCAGTCATACGGACGCGGATGATCCCCGCGGCAGTCATACGGACGGGAATGGCCCCCGCGGCAGTCGTACGGACGCGGATGGACCCCGCGGTAGTCGTACAGACGCGGATGGCTCCCGCGGCAGCCGTACCGACGCGGATGGCCCCCGCGGCTACCGTACATAGGGCTCCGTGCCGATCCAGTCAGTTGATCAGAATCGTAGCAAATATATTGAAAGCGAAAATAGATCTTATTTTTTTATTATGTGCAATCAAGAAACACTGAAAGTGGTAATGCAATTTTATAGGTTACGTTACATTCAATGTCGAAATAATTAACTTAGAACATATTTCTTACAATAGCTTGTCTTGTGAAAATTGATCAGTAAAGCGTATTAAAAAGTTTTTTTACAGAAACCATAAAAAAATATTGCTATGTAATGTATCTAGCAACTGTTGTATAAACAACAGTCACTATTCGAAAAAAAACAACCAGTGTCACAACTAGCTCCGATGGGACTCGAACCCACGACCTTTCACTGTCCGGGCGAATGCTCTAACCACTGAGATACGTAGTCGTCTAATACTTCATTTTTGATACTAAAAACTGCACTGTGAATGCAAAAACGTACAAATAATTTGAAATAACAGTCACTAATTCATCAGTTTTTCTCCAGACATGGTCTCTCGTTGGAAAACTCGGTGCCGACTTCCATTTCTGATGATCTGCACACTCCGCAAATGGTGTTTCCCCTGGACCCTGGTGACGCAACTTTGTACACCAGCAATAATCAGAAGAATATTACTATAAGCAGGTGAATAGTTAAGTTATTAATGTTTTTAGTAGAGTCTTTTAATGCCACCAGTCATATGGAAGAGCAGAGGCGGCTCACACTGGCGAAGTGTCGAAGCGTAAATCTTTCACAAATCTTTGGAAACGTTCCCGACAGCAGAATGGCACACATTCTGCATGGGCACATTGGTCACTGTCACATCTTCAGAATAAAAAAAGCACAAAATTTGAGTCCGATTCCGCTACCGAACGGTTGTGAATCAGCGGGTAGAGAAGCCTAATGGTGGCTTCTCTCTCTTCTCTGGCGGCTATGCTTATGGTCAAGCCGCCGGCATTGCCGCCGGGCCGTGTGGATGCACCGTAAGGAAGATCAGGGGGACTACCGGCAAAAAAATATGGATATGAATATGGGCTTCATTTGACATTTGAAGCCCATATTATGCCCATATAAAGGCAAAAGCCGGTAGACCCCCTGCCGGCCTAGCATGAGCGGCTTATAGCGCGCGATATGATATGGTACGGCAACTTGTCTTGCTTACACCTTAGTGGAGTAAGCAAGACAACTTGCCGTACCATATCATATCGCGCGCTATAAGCCGCTCATGCTAGGCCGGCATGTCGTTTTTTTAAGGTATTTTATATTTAATATGAAACATTTACAATATGAGGTTTTGAGGCAAAGACCAGACTTATCTTTTCTCATTTGATTCAAACAAATTTATATTACTTATAACGATGGCAATTGCCATCTCTCCTGCCGAAATCAATCGTACAGGTAAATCACGTATCAATTTATCAACTATTTCTATCACAGGTCTTCAAGCGACGAATCAGGCACAATAAAAGAGTATGAAACAACAACAATATCAAAGTTGACAAACCAGGTGACAACTATCAGTCGCGTAGTCAACAAACACGACGTCATTGACAAACACACAGACGACGCACAAAAAACTGACGAACACATACGGAAAAGAGATATACACAACGAAACTTCTGTATCATACACAAATAATGTAATAAAAATACATAACAACATAGAAATCAGGAAAGACAACCTCATTAATGTTGAAATAGCTAAAAACCTACCGGCAAATAAAATTACATATGAAACTTTAGCTAAAGACGCTACAACAAAAGATGTTTTACTAACAGATACTAATAAGATTGATAAACTCCCACCGATAATGAGTCAAAAATCCCTAGATTTTGTAGTAGACAGTTTAACTTCAGATATATGTCAAAATAGTAAACCAGAAGTGAAGATTAAGAATCGAAGACCTATAAAACCTTTACCCAACATTACATCTGTTAATAATCCTGTAATAAACATAAATGAAAAACAACCAACAAATACTGAAAATGCTAAAACGAATACAGATAAAATTACTGAAGATTACGAGGTTATTATCAAATTACCGAATGGTAAGCAAGTTAGAATGAAAGCTGTAGAAGACGCCACTGACAAAACTAAACAGGAAACCAATACTAAAGAGAAATTAAAGTTAGCTATCAACAACAAAGTTTCCCAAAAGAACTTGCAAAGATTGCACAGTGTTGCACCGATGCAAGGAATACTTCCTATAACTTCTGGAACTTTAATACCAATCACTATTATCAATCCTACTGCTTTAACTGCTCATAAAATACCTATAGCACCTTTAAGTTATGTTCCGAAACCGAGCCAAGAGTTTAAGAAGACTGTGAAAAGAAAAACAGTTAATAATGCTGAGAAGAGTAATGTTAATAAGAAAACTGATGAGTCTGTAGAAGGTGATTGTGTGATAGTAGATGATGTCACAGCGAAGAAGCGAAAAGAAGATCTAGATAGTAGAGTGGCGGCATCGAGGCGTTATCGGTAAGTTAAATAAATCAAACCTTTCGTAAAACAAACTCACGAACAAAGTAATAACTAAATTCATAATAATATTATTATTTTTATTAGTGTATGCTTTTGACTGGTGGTTGTCTGGTAATTCCTAAAGTTGTTTTCTGTGCTCTCTAGTATTGTTACTTCCACATCGATTTTTATCATTAAACTATCGATTTTGATCCCAATCGAAGTAAAATTCCTTATTTTTTGGGACTGCATGTTTGTGGATATTTCTTGTACTTAGATCTTAATATAAAAAAAACCCACTTACGGTACCGATTGCCTATACCTTGCCAAAATACCGCTATAATTTTTCGTCAGCAAAAATTAACTTTGTTTTCCATACCATGAAACCTAAATATCATTTTTAAATACCTATCTAAAGACACCTCACATTAATATGTTTGTTGATTTTTTTTTTCAGTTTTAGTTCCATGTATGGGACCCCCCCCCCCCCATTAAAAAAAAATTAAGCCCCCTTAATTTTTTTTTATTTTTCTATAAAAATCCTAAAGCGTTTCACAAAATATATCTACCTACCAAGTTTCAAGTCTGTAGTCGTAATAGTTTTGGAATAAAGTGGCTGTGACATACGGACGGACGGACGGACAGATTAAGATAAGATAAGATAAGATTAAAATATTCTTTATTCACTTAGACATAATAAATATGTACTTATGAATCGTCAATATTTTCCTACCACCCATTCAAGACTTTTTTAACTGACAAGAAGAATGGGCGCAAGAAACTTGCCAGCGTTTCTTAGTTAGGTAACGACATTTACAAAAAAAAAAAAAAAAAAAACATATCGTTTGCTTACAACAATTGCTTAGTATAAAAATACATCATATTAAATAGTGATTATGTTATGTGTTACATCATGACCATGCATTGCGGTCATTCAAATAATCGTCTACTTTATAGTATCCTTTGCTCATCAGCGACTCTTTAATGTAACATTTAAATTTATGCAATGGTAGTTCAATTATATGCTGTGGAACTTTATTAAAAAAGGCTATGCTTTTCCCCAGAAATGAGGCTCTGGATTTTTCTAGCCTAAACTTGGGAACGACAAGTTTATCTTTATTTCTTGTGTTAAAGCGATGAATATCGCTCTGCTTTACAAATGTATTATAATACTTTTTCACATAAATTATATTTTCATAGATGTAATGTCCTGCAACAGTTAAAATGTTTATTTCTTTAAATAGATCTCTTAAAGAATCTCTCGATCGGAGGTTGTAAATGGCGCGAATAGCCCTTTTTTGGAGCACGAATATACTTTGGATGTTAGCGGCTGAGCCCCACAACAAAAGGCCGTAGGACATAACACTATGAAAATAACTAAAATAGACTATTCTAGCCGTTTCAATATCGGTTAAGAGCCTTATTTTCTTAACTGCGAATGCAGCCGAACTGAGTCTACTCGCCAAGGCTTCGATATGAGGATCCCATTGTAGTCGCGAGTCTAATATAATACCTAGAAATTTTGTATTGTTAATGAATTCGACCGTATCGCCGTCTAGTCTAATATGAAAATCAACTTGTCTTACATTAGGTAACGAAAATTTTAAACACTTAGTTTTCTTTGAGTTTAATGATAAATTATTACTATTAAACCAATGTGACACTTTTGAAAGAGCACTATTTACTTCGTCAGACAGACAGACAGACATGACGAAACTATAAGAGTTCCGTTTTTTGCCATTTGGCTACGGAACCCTAAAAATAGGTTTAAAAAAGTCATTACTGTATAAATTGATCTATTTAATAATTCTAAATTATTCATGTTTGTTCCACAGAGTCCGATTAAGAGAAACAATGAGAAAACAAGTAAATGAAATAAAGCAACTAAAAGAAGCGAACCAAAGACTGAATGCGGAGAAGGCTCTGCTGAAAATACTCATCACTGAACACATGCGGTCATGCCCCAATGCTGATGACTTGAGTAAGTTTAAATAAACAGAATTATAATTTTACTATGGACCCGCTCCGCAGGCTTATTACCGATCTTACAGTGACAGTCGCAATCGTGCGCAATATTTAACAATTAATTGCTCCCAAAATACATTTTGTATTACGGAACGTAGATCGCTACGATAGCGCCACAAGTGAGCGATTTATGAACTAAAATTGCATGAAAGCACTTCAAATTGTACCGACCGATTGCAAATTTCGTATTAAGAAACGACATTTGACAGAGTGTGAGTGCAACTTACAACTGCGATTTAGCATAATTACAGTGCCACAAGCTTTTCTGTTCCGGTGACAGCCGTGACAGAAGAGCCACTTGCAATACGAAATTAGCTGTCAAAATGGACTGTCGTATGAAAACTGTTTTAGTTCCAAAGATAATCACCGGAACAGAAAAGCTTGGCGCACTATAAGAGATTTTGCTTCGGAAATTGATCATAGCGATTTGTGTCCGTAATACCGATTTAGCAAACTGCAATTAGTAGCAGTCGCGTTGCAATTGTACAATTAGTAACTGGTTGCTGGTTTTTGGTAATAAGCCTGCCGGCTTCACAAGGGTGCAATATGCATGTTCATCACCCATTTTAAGTCCCCATTTGGTAATAAGCCTGCCGTCTTCACAAGGGTGCAATATGCATGTTCATCACCCATTTTAAGTCCCCATTTGGTAATAAGCCTGCCGTCTTCACAAGGGTGCAATATGCATGTTCATCACCCATTTTAAGTCCCCACTGCTGGGGCTTTGTTCTTCTTCATGGATTTATAAGGATAATGGGCCATGACCATGACCCATAGTTTGCTGGGTACTAACGACTGCAAATGCTCGTGATGAAAAGTTTTTGGTCACCCATCCCGTGACCGACCATTGCGAAAGTTGCTTAACTTCAACGATCGCAGGGCGAGCGCACTAACTACTGCGCTACGGACTCCTCCATATGCTTGTATTATACATTTAAAAACCTTGCTCATGACTCACTCTAGTCTATTGATGAAAACCGCATTAAAATCCGTTGCGTAGTTTGAAGGATATAACTAACTAACTAAGCGTATAGATGTTGTTAGGACTTGAATAAAAGATGTTTATTATAATTGCAAGATGAATGTTTTATTGCCTTTAAGTAACACCATTTTATACTTTTACAATAAACACTTAGAGCACACAACTATAACGAAACGTGTCAGCCATAGAGAGAGTGTTGCCAGACCGAAAACAACATATTGCAACACCACCCCTCAATAAAACATTTACTAAAATCAACAAAAAAGGAACTTGATACCACCACCTTAAAATGAAAGAAAACAAAGAATATTCCATTAGTCATGGAACCCATAAACACAATCTCAAGTTACACAATTTTAGGAAAAGTAAAAGATATTACCTATTGCAGACATAACTTATCTCTGAACTTTTTGAATAGGATGCCTCCCAAAGGCTTCGTAAACATATCTGCTATTTGGTTACTGGTATTCACATATTTTAAATTAATAATACTTTTATCCAACTTTTCTTTGACAAAACTTAACTTAATATCTAAATGTTTAACTCTCGAATCACCTGTCGCCATATGTGCCATTTTAATAGTGGATTGGTTATCTTCGTATACTGTTATCGGTGCTAGATTAAACCCAAAGGCTATTAACAAGTCATTTAACCAGCAGGCCTCACTAGTACCATGGCTCAAGGCAACATACTCTGCCTCGGTTGAGGATAAGGCAACAGACTGTTGCTTCTTTGTGAACCATACTACACTACAACCAAAAACTTTGAAAATGCAACCAGTCGTTGACTTATGGTCATCATTACCACCCCAATCACTATCAACAAAACACTCTACAAAATCATTTTCATCTCTCTTATATATTAAACATAATTCCAAAGAACCCTTAACATAGCGCAATACATTTAACAGTAGCTTATACAACAGTTCACTTGCACAGCTTTGGTACCTACTTAACATGTTTACAACAAGACATAAGTCTGGCCTTGAACCAATCGCTGCAAATGTTAAACATCCTATTAGTTTTCTACATTTTGTTTCAAGTTCTTTACTTTCTGAAACAGGTTTCTTTAACAAATCAAACTTAAAATTCTTATCTATTGGTAAGGATAATGGTTTACAATCTAACATACCATGTTGTATAAGAACATTTGAAAGATATTTCTTTTGACTTATAACAGTGTAACCTTCTACTAAATTTTGCTGTACTTCAAAACCTAAATAATTTTTAATAGCACCCATATCCTTTACCTTAAATGACTGACATAGAACATCCTTTAATTTTGTCAGCTCTCGTTGACAATTTCCAAAATAAAGTATGTCATCGACATACAAAAAGCAAAAACACTTTCGTGTCACCAAAACATTTTGAATACAGACAACAATCTTTACTTGAACCCTTGTAACCTAAAGACAACATCACCCTATCAAAGGTTTGATTCCAATATTTGGGTGACTTTTTGAGTCCATAAATGGATTTGTTTAATTTACAAATACTATCTACTTTTACATCATCTGGTAACTTTAAATACAATTCCTCTTCGACTTTACTATTTAGAAAGGCACTACATACATCCATTTGCGATACACTTAAATTCAATTTTGTAGCTACAGACATGAAAACACGAAATGTATTTAACTTGGCAACAGGAGCATAACAGTCATAATTATTTGAACAAGTCTGTTCGAAACCCCTTGCTACTAACCTAGCCTTAAAAGTGCCATCAGCTTTCTTCCTGAACACCCACCTTGTGCTAATGACTTCTTTCCCTTCAGGAACTTCATTTACCAATGTCCATGTTTCATTTTCGTTCAACTGTTGAAGTTCAGTGTTAATAGCTTCTCTCCACCCTTCTGCATCTTTTGAACTCATTGCCTCAGCATAATTTCTAGGCTCCCCATCAACTGCAAGAAAAAGATCATAATCAGCATATTTAGCTGGTTTCTTCACTTCTCTCCCACTTCTTGTTCTCTTCGGCACCTGTGGCTGCTCATTAGAACAATCTTCTTCACCACTAAAGAATTCCTCCGTTCTTTCTATTTCACCTTGGTTATCTTCTCTGCAGTCTGACTGACCCTCAGTCAGATCATCTTCTTGTAGCGTTGACGTTTCAACTGGTCTATCTAAAACACTTGACTCTTCATCATTATCGCATACTGGCATACATTCTATAGTATTATTCTCGCACAGTATCTCTTTACCTTTCTCTCTATTTTCTTCTTTTTGTACAAACACTACATCTCTTTTTATATCAACTATTTGCTTTGATGGGTAGTAAATTCTATAACCTTTAGTACCTTCATAACCTACAAAGATGCCTTTCTCTCCCTTACTATCCCACTTTAATCTCTTTTGTTTTGGGATGTGTACATACACATTGCTCCCAAATGTCTTGGTTAAGTTTATTACTCCATAATCTTTCCCCATCCATACTTCATATGGTGTTTTGTTCAAGTATCTACTTTTGCTGGTTCTGTTAAGCACATACACAGCCATATTAATTGCTTCGGCCCAGAGGTCCTTTCCCAGACCGCTACCTATGATCATTGACCTTGCAGTCTCTACTAATGTTCGCATGTCACGCTCAGCTTTGCCGTTTTGCTCCGGTGTATATGGAACGGTAGTTTCATGATAAATCCCTTTTTGTTCCAGTAGCTGCTTCAATTCTTTGTTTACAAACTCCTTTCCGTTGTCACTCCTTAATACTTTTACAGAATTTCCAGTATCTTTTTCTGCATAGCCAATAAACAGTTTAATTTTCTGTGCCACTTCACTCTTGCATTTTATAAAATGCACAAAACGGTAATTTGAATAATCGTCCTTTATCAACAAAAAGTACTTTGATCCCGCAATGGATTCGACTTCCATTGGACCACACACATCTACATGAACCATTTCTAAAGTCTTTGAGGTATGCTGTGTAGACCTTTTAAAAGGTAACCTATGAATTTTACCTTCTATGCAAGCATTGCAGGTTTTATTGTCCTCAACAAAAGTAATATTGTTACTATTTAACACTTGTTTCACATGGTCCATGTTTTGGTGACATAACCTCTCATGCCACTCTTGTAAAGTACATACTTTGCTTACCGCAGCTAAACTGTTTTTGAAAACAAAATCCATCACATAAAAGTTTCCCTGTTTGTTACCCATTGCACAAACATTGTTTTTATATTTATACACAAAACATTTATCATCCTTGAGTACAAAACTGCAACCTCTTTTACTAGCGCTTGACACTGAAAATAAATTTATTTTTAATTCTGGCACAAACAACACATTATGTAATGTAGAGTCAATATACTGCTTCCCATCAAATGTTTTCACTTTTATCAGTCCAACACCTAACACAGGTAAATAACGCCCGTCCCCTACCATGACAAATCGATGTTGTCCAGACAGTTCATCCATAGTGTAGAATAAATCTCGATCAAATGTCATGTGTTCACTAGCGCCACTGTCCACTAACCACTTATCACTTTGATTTTCGGTTATGAACATTGTTGTTGCAGAAACTATTAGTGCATTGTCCCTAGTAATTCCGCTTCCACTAGAGTTAAATTTTGAACACTGCTTTTTCAAATGTCCTTTTTTATTACAATAAAAACACTTGCGAATGTCTTTATTGACTCGACACTGATGAACAAGGTGTCCTTCTCGACCACACTTAAAGCAACTTACACCATGTTTTCTGGAACTTTGACCCTTTGTATTTGTGTACATGGCTACATTTTCACTGTTTTCGCCTCTTGATTTTAGTCTCTCTTCTTCTATCAGAAGTCTAGCCACCAAATCATCAAAATTTTGTTTGTTTGAATCCACCGACTCCCAAGCTGAGATAAAATGACTATAACTGTCCGGCAAAGACATCAACACTTTTGTGATCTTTAACTTTTCTGTAACTTCTTCCCCAGCTTGTTTTAATTGGCAACATATTTCTTGAAGTTTAGATATATATGTAGACATGCCACTTCCAACTTCATATTTGAATTGGAAAAAACGTTGTTGCAGCAGATGCAAGCTAATGTTAGATGTTTGTTCAAATACACTGTGAAGTTTCTTCCACATCTCTGCCGCTGTTTGACATGTCAATATATGAACCATAGCATCCTCTGCCAGCCTCGTCACAATTAAACTTTGAGCCTTATTGTCTTTTTTGACCCAGTCTTCTTTATTTGTCTCGGATTTCACTTCCGTACCATTTACCACATCGAAGACATTCATTGCTCGCATTAGAACTGTTACTTGGAACTTCCATATATTCCAATTTCGTTGGCCCTCCAACTTGATAACCCCCACGGTGGTTGTCCCCTGTTGATCCATCTTCCACAGTATTATTTATAGACGCCGAATACGTTTGATTGCACATAAATATGTGCCACCCCTCAAACGTCTCAAAAATAAAAACACCCCGGCGCTGACCTCTATTAAATTTAATACTGTTCGGCACGCACGACAAGATGGCCACCGACGACGCTTCTTATATCTTCACCTAAACAGAGTTATGAATATGTCTGGGCCCATAACCTGTTAAGACTTGAATAAAAGATGTTTATTATAATTGCAAGATGAATGTTTTATTGCCTTTAAGTAACACCATTTTATACTTTTACAATAAACACTTAGAGCACACAACTATAACGAAACGTGTCAGCCATAGAGAGAGTGTTGCCAGACCGAAAACAACATATTGCAACAGATGTCTCGAGAAGCGACTTTATTCTATACTATGTAGACTCTACATAGTATACAATAAAGTCGCTTTGTAGAGATATAAATGCCATAGTTGTTATAAAAAAGAGACCCTATGTTTGAACCCTGTGGTACTCCAGAGTCCTGACGCTTTAAAGTAAACGATCAACGTTTAAACAACGTATAACATATTTTGATGCGGATTCTGTTTGAATTATGATATGATGGAGATATTAATCAGATTATAATTCATGAAGGTCGGGCGTTTAAAAACAGAAACTCATTTCCAACTTGACGAAAGCGTCCTATCAACTTTCACAGGCCTAATAGATTCAAATAAATATAGAAAAAATGTGATAGTAAAAAACCCACGAGCCCTGTAAGTAGCTTTCAGGCGAGATACCAGGATACTTACAGGGCTCGTGGTTTTTTACTAAGTATCACATTTTTCCTATACTTACATAGTTGCATTGTGAATGCATAAAAATAATTTTAAATATCAAAAAGATTCAAATAAAATCAATAATTAAGCTTTTTTTAATGATCAAAATTGCTCTTCCTCATGACTATAATTTACTTTTAGAAAATAAAAAAGGGTTGTATATTTTTGTAATAAAATACATAGTTGTTATAAAAATAGGTAAATTTACCTTTAGCGTCAGGAGTACCGCAGGGTTGGAACATAGGTTCTATTTTTTATGTCAACTATGTTTTTTTTGGGTAGCACTTAGCTTTTAACACACCTGATGTCAAGTGAACATAAAGCTGAAGGTGGGAGCGCACTACTCCCGGCATCCTCAACCACTGAGGAACTGATTACCTTTATATCTAACTCCCGGAACACCACCAATGCTATAAACATCGTTGTTATGGCGACAGACTTAGATTAGATGGTGGAGCTAGCCGGGCAGACTGAGAACAAGTCTTACCACCATCCAAATTAAATGCAATATTACCTCTGCTGGAAATCGAATCCGGGACCTCTGGAACTGATACCGGTGCGGTGGTGTGAACACTAAAGAGGTGGTTAAAATGTATACTACCTACTAAAAAAAAAACGGGGCCTCTGGGCTTTTTTGATACAAACGTGCTCACTTTAGCGTCTCATAGATGCGTAACTTTTTACATTTCTGCAATGATTTTTAGGTCAATGGCGAGACCAAACGCCCAATTGTCAAATCTCGTTTTCAAATATTGCCAAAAACCGCTCAATATTCTCAAAAAGGAAATACTTCATGTGCCATATAACGATGTATGAAGCGTAGAATTCGGTTTATTGTTTTTCCTTTTTGAGAATATTGAGCGTCTTTTGGCATTTTTTTTTTCGTATTATATTATGTAATTTATTACCTAACCAAGTATTTTATAGAGAAATTTTGATCGTTTTTCATTATTACTTACCCCTTCTTTTCAGGGACTGCCCAGGAAAGACTTCAGCAATCAACTTTGAACCTAACGTTTTAGACATTGTGGTTCAAACTACCTAATGGAAGAATTTGATAGTTTAGTTATATCTGATATCCTGTTCGCAATGATATAAAGAAAGCTATTAAAATTATTGCAACTTCGAAATTGTGTAAGTAGTAATGTGGTGTAAATCTATACTTTTGTTAGAAATTCGAATGTAACTTTGTCTGTTTGTTACTTTTCGCGTCTCAACCACTAAACAACTTTGATGAATTGTCGCTCAGATTAGACTTTAGAAACTACTTTTTGTCGCGAGAATTAGAAATGAATTTGATTGCAGCAAGGTTTGGAACATATGCATCTTTACAAATCACTATGCATAAAGTTGCACTATGTAAAAGAGTCGTATACAAAATGGAATTATTTCATGACTAGCGGATCTTCACGGTTTTTCCCACGTGGTACCCGTTCCCGTGGGAATATCGGGATAAAATATAGCCTATAGCCTTCCTCGATAAATGGACTATGCAACACTAAAACATTTTTTTCAATTCGGTCCAGTAGTTTCTGAGATTAGCGCGTTCAAACAAACAAACAAAAAAATCTTCAGCTTTATAATGTTAGTATAGGTACCTGAAGGGAAAGTAAGTAAGTACTCGAAAATGTACAGTCGCGAGCAATAATATGTATACAACATAGGACTACAGTGCCACAAACTTTTCTGTTCCGGTGGCCAAAATGTGAAACTAACGTGTTTTTTTTAATGTCATTTTGCTGTCAAGACATCAGTCCAACCATAGCGCTGCTGGCGGCTGAAGTTTTTAGAAGTCAGGGCCGGTTAAATTGCTACAAAAAAAATAAAAACGTAGGTAGCGCCGCTGTCACCGGAACAGAAAAGGTTGTGGCACTGTATGTCATATTACAATTTTGAATGACTTCTGTCACATTGACTTTCGGAAAACTTTGACAAAGTATTATGTTGTATAGATATATCGTGACTGTTACAGTGCCACAAACTTTTCTGTTCCGGTGACAGCGGCGCTACGTACGTTATTCTTTTTTTTGTAACAATTTAACCGGCCCTGACTTCTAAGAACTTCAGCCGCCAGCAGCGCTATGGTTGGACACATGAAGCTCGACTTAATACTCTGAGGTAACTGGAGTTCTCACCCTGAATAAAAAAGTGTACCCAGCAAATTTGACATTTATGTATGTAGTGGCTGTCAGTTGTTTCATATGACCATACGTATTTTTTTTAAGTGTAGGTGAGACGGAAGACAGCCACTGTGTAATTTTCGGTGACAAAAAAGTGTTAGTACTGCACTCTCCAGTTACCTCAGTATTAAGTCGAGCTTCATGGTTGGACATCAACTTGACAGCAAAATGACATTAAAAAAAACACGTTAGTTTCACATTTTGGCCACCGGAACAGCAAAGTTTGTGGCACTGTAGCTTAGCTTAGCTAACAGTCACGAGCCTATTTTAGCTTAGCTAAGCTCTTTAGAGCCTGCGCCTTTTAAGGAAAAAACTCATTTGATCTCATCCTTCTATTTCATTAATTAACTAATTTATTGGCGATATTTATTTCTCTATTAGCAATAATTTTGAGTATTAATATAACATTGACATTGCAAATATTTTAAATATGATATCATTTGTTAACTTGGTTTTATTAAAAATATATTTAAAATAAGAATAGTAATAGAGAAACGATATTTTTAAGAATTTTATTGTAATATAATTTTAATTTAATAAACTTGTTTAAATATTGAATAATTTTGCTTTGTGTATTACAAAAAGAATTGATAAGTATTAAAAAAGGAGTTATTAAAAAAAACATGAAATAAACTTTCGGATGATTTCAAACTATATTTATTTTAATTCGGCCTAATGCGTCGTATAAGTAGCGGCACGTAAGTTTAGCGCTGACCGTGAGTACCGTGACGTGGAGGGGATAGCTGCGCATGTTTATGTATGGCGCAAGGTCCAAAATACCTTATTTTTTACTTCTGCGCTATAACCGTCAGCGCTAGAGATTCGTGCCGCTACTCGTAGCTCTATGTTTTGAGTTTCGAACGTCCCGAGTTCGAATTTCTTCTGAAATCTGTTGATGATAAATGATGTATCTATGATGCGCTTCTGTGTGAAGAGGGCTTAACTTAAAAAGTTGTTTTATAGAAAACTAACGCGCCCCTCAGAAGCGCATCATAGATGTTCTTACTGTTCAGACGGGATTCGAACACAAGGAAGTCAAAAACGCTAGTCTAAAATCGTGAAATCAGTAAATGAACATTATTGATGAGTTGATGATTCATTACATGACGTGCCTGATAGCGCTGTGGTACAGACAATATACTGAATCAGGGGTCTTAGTCTTAGGTTCGATCCCCACCAGAGGGGCTAATTCAATTCAATTCAATTCAAATTGTTTTATTGCACATATACAAAAAAACAGAACCAAACATGAACCCTGTAAGGGTATAGCAACATCTATATATATAAAAATGAATCCCTATTTCCCTTGGTCACGACATCACGCGTGAACGGCTGGACCGATTTGGCTAATTTTGGTCTTGAAATGTTCGTGGAAGTCCAAGGAAGGTTTTAACGGTGAGAAAATAGGGGAAGGAGGGGTAAGTAGGGGTAGAGTAGAAGTAGGGTAGGGTAAAGGTAGGGCTGGTTAGGGGTAGGGTGGGGTAGGGGTAGGCTTGGGTATGGTAGGGGTCGGGTAGGGTAGGGCTAGAGTACGGGTAGGGTAGGGTGGAGTAGGAGGTCGGGCCACGGAAACGAAGTCGCGCTGGGTCAGCTAGTAATAAAGTAAATAATAGAAACAAAAACAAAATTTACTAAAAATATGGATATGGAAATGGGCTTCATTTGACATTTGAATGCCCATATATGGACAAAATATGGACTTCAAATGTCAAATGAAACCCATGTTTATAGGTATCCATATTTTTTACCCGGTAGCCCCACAGGGACAATTTATGTTATATTTTTTTCGGAGTCTGAGTGTTATTTTCTTCATTGGTTTCGATATCCGTGAAACAAGCAAGCGATGTTGATGTTGTCTGCTATTTATGCATTTTAAGGGAGAGTAATAAAACCAAATATTTTATAACAATATTCTATAATTATGGCACTTCAATATTTTGACAAAACACTTGCTTTATTACCTTAGGTTCGAAGCTATTAGATTGACGAGAATTCATTTGCAACGGCATCTTGATAATTTAGAGGGGAAAAAATACTGGCTCAAAAGAAGATAGTTCATTAAAAAAGTTCGTATCCCGCGCTTACAAATATGTCAAATCAATGGGCAATAACCAGTTCTCGGACTAAACTTTTGCTAACTCTCAAGAGATGGCGCTAGCAAAATTTGAAATATTTTATTGTTGCTTTGTAGGACATTTTTAACCGCCCATGGCTTCTGAAGCCTTAGACATCGGTTACACGCTAATTCTGGCGTCAGTTCAGTCCATCATTCTGGTCAGAATGACGAGAGAATTATCGTGTAACCATTCAGACTGACAGACTGATGGTCTGGACTGATGAAAATTAAATATTTTAAATAATATTGTTAGTGCGTTTCGAATGACAGAAAACTGACAGGAGACTGAACTGACGCTAGAATTAGCGTGTAACCGATGTCTTAGACGTTATTAGTAATACCTACATTACAACAAAAAATATCAAAAGAAATAAATAACGCTCATAGAAATCATATATCACAATTTTATAAATAAAGTCAAATGCATTTTACCCTTCTTCAATAAAGTAACGCATACCACTCTATACTTACTGTTTTTCAAATTCTGGTTACGCAATCTATCGAGTTTTATGGAAATAATAATGTCAACTGAAACTACTCAGTAAAGATGTCTTTTTACTTTTTAGAATTTTACATTTGGGCTTAAAAGTCATTGTATGTATTTTTTTCTTAACCCTTTGCTTCTTTTGCTGAGAGTAGTCAAAGAGCTTAACTTATGTCCCTTACTTTCTAATGTCCAATCTTTACAGGGATAGAGGTAAATAATAGGAGACACCGATATTGTTGGTGGACGACTCAATGAATTAAAGAAAATAAAATAATTATCTTGATGCCATTTTTATTTTAAAATAATACTGCTTAGTCTTATTGTCGGATGTAATAATAAAAGCTGTTTCAAACCTCAGGTTTACATTCCATTTTAACCATCCTTAATGGTAGATTACCTATCGTCCAATACAAATACAATATGGTAAAGAGCAAACAATCAACCGCTGTCCTTTTTATACCTTTAAGGAATGAAAAGGACAGCATTGTTTGCCATATTTTAAAGAATCATTTCAAGGTAAAGCCAATGTAGATTTTTACAAGCTAAAGCGCTTTCCTAACAATATAAATTCAATTGGTTAATTTTATAACTGGCAACAAGGCGCTAGTAAAATAATAATAAATCTTAAAATATGATTAAATTCATAGAAATTGCCAGTTAAACAAAAGTTGCCAGTAACAAAATTAACCAGATGGACACTAAATAAATTCATAAAGAAAATTGGTTTGAGAATCTTAAATCTTACAATCATAACATTCAATACAATGATTTATAAACAATTATGTTTTTCAGGACAAAACTATTTTAAATTTAATGTATTGGACGAAGATCTTATAGTAGACATGTTTTTTTAAATCGAACCATGAATGACATGTGAACAAGTCTGTCAAACAGGCCACATCATGTTCCATGTGTGTGGCCATCAAACCAGCGTTTAGTTAGGCAATTTAATTTTTTTTTCAATAAATTCTTGCATTTTCGTCTATTGTTAGTGCGACCGTAGAAATTCAGCTGCCAAGGTTTAATTGTGGCAATTTTTATTTTATTATTTTGATCGGGAGTAGGTAATCAAGTACTGACAACAGCTTTATGACTTTACGCAAAAGGTTTCTTCAATCAATTCCGAACATTAACGTCTAGTTTGTACAAAATCGATTATAAAAACCTGTCACTTCCAAAACCCCAAAAAAGCTGTTAACTGTACCTACCTATTTTATATTATTAAGAAATCTTTTGCCTACGTAAAATTTTTGGTTTTTCTAGTAGAACCTGAGGTAATTAGCTTCACCGTGGCTTAAAAACGCTGGTTGCGTGGCCCCACACAGAGTTTGGCTGGCGGTAGACTCGGGCCGTTCACCCAAAAAGCGATCAGCTGATTAGTGGAATAAAAACCAAGGTGCAAATATTTTTTAGTACATTTTCAATGTTTATTTTGAACAAAACAACTTCATTAACTTCATTAGTGATGTTTGGTTCACTTTAATTTTTATCGATATCGATATATTTTTTATTAGTGACAGAGCACATTTTTATTAAAAAATATTATAAATCGTTTAAATGCAAATTAATTGGTTTAAAATGCGTAGTCGGTTGTAATGCGCTTTTTTATTGAGCGCGATGATATGAAAAACATTGCATACATTTTGTTTAACAACAACTGTTGTTTTTATATGAGGTTAATAGTTGTTTTATCCAAAGAATATTTTTTATTAGAAAATAAGTACATGCGGGGCATTAACCCTACGAAAAGGACCATACCCGAGGTCAACAATTGTAAGCCCAAATCGCGTAGATATGTCAAAAACTCTAATTGACTAGGCAAGTTTGTATTCTCAGAACAACTAGACATTCTATGCGTGATATGCGGTTTTAAAGGTGAAGAAAGAAGTATTCAATTTAAATAAATGTGTTGAAATACACTGTTTTCATTTATTCTAATTTTTAATGAGACGAACATATTTATAATATGTAAAAAATGTATTTCAACACTACATTTACATTTTTTTAATTATAAGTCTATATTAAATTAAAGCGAATAGGGTAAAATTTTATTTCTTATGTCTTATATAGCTTTCCATAATAAAAATCTAGATACAATATAGATTTGAGACAGCCAATAAAAGCAACGTAAAATTCAAATATTTGATTTAAATATTATATTGTTTTCTTTAACACTACTAGCCAAACATTGTTTTGCTAGGATAGGATATGTTTTTTTTGGTAGTTTTAGGAATTTTAGCGCTGGCTATCTCAAACCTATGATAGATTTTAAAGGGCCTTAGCATTCCAAGGTGTCGGCTTGGTGTAAAGCCCAACTACTGTGCTGTGACTCATGCCAGACCACCTATACCATATCATTGTTGCTAGCCTTAAAATTTAAATTATTACCACATGCGATGAATGTGATAGTTTTTTTGAAATGGTATAAGTATACCTTTCTTTTCGGCATACTAAAAATACCACTCATAATATTGAAACACTGAACTTTAAGCAAATAATTCAACATATTTAGCGATATTTCTAGTATATCAATAAAAGGTATTATTAATAATGTTAGTAGGTATGTACTATGTATACTCAAAAATGAGTGGCACGGTTGTGCCAGTAAAGATTAGACATAACTAAATAATTAATAACAATTATTAGGAAGATTATTTCTATGCGATATTATATATATCTATATTTTTCATAATTAGTTTACATATCAAATAACCTATTATATGCTTTGCACTCATTATATATCTATTTACAAGGATTAAGGCAAAAATAAATGGACTTATAATAAATTTGCCTGCTTGTAAAAGACCAGGCACCAACTGTGTTTTTTATGATATTATTGCACCATGCCTAATTAATAAATCTTGTATTTGTTAAAGGAACTACCGTCGTACGATATAAACTACTATTTGGAAGTTTAAATTAAATTAACTGGCGATACAGATTTTTAAGCTCGGTTATTTTCATAAGAAGAAGAAGCTATAGTAGAAATGGATTTATTTAAAAGTAATTTGTAGGGTATCTTGTTACTATTTTATAATACCAGCTTAGTCTGGGATGAATACGAGCTAGCGACGCTGATAACATATTTTTAGGAATATATTTATTTAACGAGAAGGAAGTGGTAATGTAATGGAGTTACAAAAAGCCAGTTAATTAAATAAAAACCTTACAAACAAATCAGCAAAGACTGTTAGGAGTAAAGAAGGACTTGGTAGAAAGTTTTTAATTTAACGGGCAAAATTGTGACAGCGAAACTTATAAAAGGTTCAAAATAGATAGCAATATAAAATTATGAGTAAAATTAAAAGGGTTACTTATTAAATATGAGATTTTTTAATTAGAAGAAAGGTAAGTAAAATTCATTTACTAACGATTTTATAGACAATGTTATACTGTGACTTTATAACAATTTCATTATATTAATTATTATTATTTTAGCTCTATTGATTTAAAGTATTCTTAATAATTATGCGTATCAATGAACAAGGTCACTTGGTTGTTCGTTTTCTATACAAAATATTTCTGTACTGTCCGAGATCACTCCGTTAAAATATAACAGTCTTTGTTGTTGTTTCAAAAATCTACCTACTGAATGAATATTAAATAAAAAAATGTACCTATCACCAATGCCAAAATCCTCGTGAACATATAGCTAATAATCATTATCAAATCTAAGCAGAAAACTTAACAATTAAAACTTTATTTTTACATTAAAATTTATTTGGTGTTTATTTTCGTAGATTAATAATTACTCTATCCTTAAAAACGAGGTATAATTATCGCGTAACTCGCTCAACTACATTCTAGCATTTAATTTTGTCTCGCTTACAACTAGTACACCCGTAAACAAACCACACTCGAACTATAATTTTTTATTGAGAAATAATTAATTGAGCCACAAAAAATACAAAGTAAGCACCTTAAATACTGAAATCCACGCAAAGTGTCAATTTCAGTATTTTTACGGTTAGCTTGGTGATCAATTAATTACAACCCGTTTTTATTCAACGAAAACCTCACGCGAACGATCAAATATAATGATGAAGCAAACTATTGCAGATTCTTTAAAGATTTTCAACCAAATATGTACATGGAATAGGATTTTAGTACGGAATAGGTAGATACTTTACAAATTAAAATATAATTATTTCCATCTTCTGATACGAGGTCTGGCCTGCCATTGCTATTGATCAATCTATCACTGATTTCTATCAAATAGGGTTTATATCGTTTTACTGTTTACTACCTGTCTACATGGACAGTTTCGCCTATTTTTATTTAATGTGTACATTATTATTATTTATCAAAACTCTCAGGTAACTATGTGCTTCTATAATATTGGTCATTCTAACTTCAGCACTATATCTTGCCCTCTACCTTTAGTAGAGAAAAACAAGCTAGTTATTTATTAAAATGACCATCTGTCCTGGCAAAACTACATACAAAAACGTACAATGAAAACACAACCGTTTTTATTTTTTTGATCGCAATTCATCATTCGTATGGCGACTTAGGGAGTAACTACAAGTAAAGCTCTATATCCTGGGGATGCCATACCAGCGATGCCAGCAGTCGACGCCAATCAAGCATTGTCAAATTGTATTACAACCTTCCCAGCCCTACCTCATTTGGCAGTGGCTTAGTTGCGACGCCAAGCTAGCATCGCTGCTCTGGGGTTCCAATGAGATAGAGCCCTAATACAGCACCTTTCGCGTGTTTGCATGCTTCTATCTCTTTCTATCGCTCTAGGTTGTCATTTACTATAGTGTGAATCAATGAGTGTGCTTTCGCGCGAGGAAGCATCGGTGAGCAACGTATCTTTCTCGTTTTAGTAAATTACGATCTAAAGCGATGAAAAAGACTAGAAGCATGATAATTCACGAAATGAACTGAATACCTAACTGGAGTTAGGTACCCCCTTATTATTGCCTTCCCGTATCAGGCACCTAACCTACTTTTTTTTAAGAATTATAATTACTTTTCCGTCTACAGAAACGGCAGTTCGCGCTAGTCTTTTCCCTTCGTTCTCTATCTAATGTGCCCCACATCTATTTTAAAAGTGCATCTATGAGCAAATCCAACTTGGTCTAGATTTGGACCAATCAGTAAAGCGTCGCTGAGAAAAATAGTCAAAGCTTATTTCAACCGATTTGTCGATATCGATAAACGTTTTAACGCATCATCTATGTAACTGAGCTTTTATTTACACGCTAGTTAGGTAGGTATGTCAAAACTTGGAAAATCTTCTAGTATTTTAATTATTCAAGAGTTAATAAAGAGCGAAATGTTGAACGTGAGATTTGTTTTAGATGAGAAAAGTGTGCTTAATTTTTATAATGTTTCAACTAATTAATTTTACTTAGAATATGCTGGAACTTGAATTTATAAATAATTAAGCACTCTTTTATGTTACTATTCTACAGCTACTATTGGACGAAGATTAAAATTAAGTCCCAACTAGGGCCATACTTTTTGAATCAGTCGATCGATTTAATTTTGATTTAGTGCACTTCAACTTTTTTTAAATTAGAAATAAGCATGTTTAGGAAAACCCTTTGAAGGTAGACAAATGATTTCTAGTCTATATCAATCAGTTCTTACATTAAAGTTACGGTAATAATGTGTTCTACCATATTTATAGATACGGAAGAAATTAGAGTTTGAATACTTCTAGTCATGCTTATTTCTTAAATTTGTCATGAACTTTACATCTATGTAAAGTTATGATTATATTTTTGGTAATTTTAATAATTTTCGTATTCTATAAATTTTATTGAATTATCGATATCGATAAAATTGCTAACTGTCCCATCCCTTTAGATAACCATAACTTTACATGTGTTTTCAGTAGTTCCGAAAAGTTGTTTTAATGATTATGATGCGTTAAATAATTGAGCAATATTTCCTTCCATTACCAACACTATTTGATTATTTATTCGTTTACCAAATCAGAATCCGAGATTGGTCCACAAATCTTTATGCAAACAATATTATAAAATGTATTCAAAACTTCAATTGTAATAAATACTGCAATGCAATTATTGTATTCATTCATTCAAATTGTACTTTTAAAAACCCTGGCAAAAAGCGGGCAAAAGAACATTTAAAAACTCTGACTATGACAAGAGACCTAGCTAGGTACTTGTCAAAATTTGTCATTCGTTTGTTTCAAAATTTGATTTTGGAACTTCACTCTCCCGCCATAAAGGTTGGCAATGGAAGGTTCACTCACCTCCGTGCACTGAACGAACGTCATATCGGTCGACCGAGTCATTCGTCTAATCTACCTCACCGCAGGCATGCACATGCTAGCGTCAGTGTTAGAAGCAGCGCCGAGGCTAGCGCACCCGCGCCGTTACACATGTCTTCTTCACAGAAACACATGTGGCCAGTGCCAGTACTTTCCATCATGCAAACGTGGTCGACCATGAACAGGTTTATCTGGAGCTGGGAGGTGCACGTGCGACGGACCACCTCGTACGCTGAAATGGAAGGAAAAGGTTTTATTTAGATGGTTATTTCTGAATGACTGAGATATTGCTAATGGACCACCTCGGACGCTGAACTGGAAGGAAAAGGTTTTATTTAGACGGTTATTCTGAACAGCGGATCTTCGCAGTATTAACGGCATGGTACCCGTTCCCGAGGGAATATCGGGATAAAATATAACCTATGTCACTCTCGGGAATAATGTAGCTGTCTAATGGTCAAATAATTTTCTAAATCGGTCCAGTAGTTTCGGAGCCTATTCGATGCAACAAATCTTTCCTCTGTATAATATTAGTATTGATGACTGAGATATTGCTACTTAGTTATTTTATATTAACACGAGGATTATACTCATTCATAGAATGAATTACCGCATGGAATTAGGATTACAGAAAAATAATCATTCACTCGTTCTCTAAGTCTATTGTGATTATCGAGTCATTTTCTAACTCATCCTCTAAACTAAAGTCACTCACTTAATCACGAAAGTATTTTTTCATACAGGTACTTAGGACTTATCTCTGTCCGTTAGTTGGCTTCAGTGAATGGATGCAAGTGAATAAAGTGCCAGAAATCTCTGTGTTCCGGTGAAAGTCATGAAAGAGGAGCCACTTGCAATACAATAGCTATTTAAATGGTCACTAATACGAACAATCCTATCGTTCTAAAAAATATTACCGGGTCTGCCGGCCTAGCATGAGCGGCTTATAACGCGCGATATGATATGGTACGGCATGCCGTCTTGCTTACACCTTAGTGGAGCAAGCAAGGCAACTTGCCGTACCATATCATATCGCGCGTTATAAAAGCCGCTCATGCTAGGTCGGCAGATATATTTGTTGCACTATAAAGCCTGCTGTACACGGGTAGAGTAAACGGTAGAGTACTAACTTTCCTTTCCACTGATTTATAGCTATTTATTTATTTTTTATTCTTTTAATTTCCTAATTCTATCTTACCTTATCTTTCATATACTTTGAATACATATATTTATTTTATTTTTTTAAGTATTTATAGTATTACACTTTTCTTTTAAAAACGCACCGACTCCCCTTTTGTCCTTAGATCTTAATTTATTCTTTCACTCAATTGCCTGGAAGAGATTGCTGCTTAGCAATAAGGCCGCCTTTTGTATACTTCTCTTTTTGTGATTGTTTTCTTTCTGTATTCATTTGTTTGTGTGCAATAAAGTGTTTATTATTATTCCCTTTATTACATTTTAAATACTTACAAAATTATATTTCTAAACATTAAATTTTTACAATGTACCTATAACACTAAAAAATATAACATTTAAAAATACAAAAATGCAGTTCCCCAACGGTAGCAAGATCAGATTATTATTATTATTATTATGCGGTAGATTACTAACTATCCTACTATACTAATATAGACATCATTGGTATAGTAGAGCAGGTACTTAACTACTTAAATTGGGTAGAGTAGAGTAGTTAACACCGCGGGCAAGCTACTCTACCACTCTACTCTACCGATTACTCTACCCGTGTACAGCCTTTTATGTGTGAAGAAGGGATGACTTTTATATAAATTTTACTCACGGCTCTTCGAGTACCGCACCATCTTGACGCAACACCCGTTGCAGGTCTGCAGGGGTGGCTGGTCGCGCGGCAGGGCCGTGTAGTTGAACGGATCCTTGCACCGTAAGTCCGTCCAACTGTCACATTCGTAACAGTATATCGTGCGGGCTGCGGGAGAAATGTGACATGGGATTAATGAAAAATACTAATAACATAAAGTTTGAAGCCAATGGACCTGTTTAGATGATAATATGGCCGATATAGGTGTAGATAAGTATAGCGGTGTAAACTGATCGGCGAGTTGCGCTCGCTACTCGCCACTGTACTTGCAACTGCCCCACTACTTATCTAATGTAAATCGGCCAATAAGTGCGGTTTTAGTTGAGTATTTGCATTGCTCAAATCAAGTCATCTAAAAAAAATACATTTTATTGCTTGACATAAAAATAAACTTATGTAGGTACGATGTTAGGTAATTATTGAAAATCTTTGTTTTCAGATCATTCATTCAACAGTACAATTCATTAAATTAATTGGTCTGTAGTGCACTGCATCAAACAAGGCCTAAGCGTGATTCTGCTTTGGTAACTATGCATATTCGTACCTAGGGTATTAATTTATTCATAATTTTCTATTATGGTGTTTGTTTTTCATCAGAACTATTGACTAACATCGTGTTAGAAAAAGTCTGAAAATCGCACAGTGATGTTATAAGAATGGATTTTATTTGAATCTAGGTACGATATTCGATTCGCTGTGCTCCTGTAAAGCCCCCAGTACACGATGGCCGATCATGGTCGGCGACCATGACCAATACATCGTACATTGACACTTTTTAAAGAACGTTTTTAAACTTGTTCGTTCAAAAGTGTCAATGTACGATGTATTGGTCATGGTCGCCGACCATGATCGGCCATCGTGTACTGGGGGCACAAGATGATTTAAGGTCATAGCTCACTTATACCGCACCGCTCCCACCCAACCAATGTGTGAGCAGTCAAATATGGACTTAATGTCGTGCTCTGTAGACGCACTTTAGCTTGCGGCAGGCTCGCTTACCGCGCGCTGTCCGCGCGCTGTCTGCTATTGTATATTGTTACTGTAAACTGCATCTACAATGAATGATATTAAGTCCATATTTGGCTGCTCATACTTTGGTTGTGTCGGAGCGGTGCGGTATAAGTGGGCTATGACCTTAATGATACCGAGACCACAAAATAAAGTTTGCAGAAAGACCATGATAGTCCCCAGGTGATTACATACTCTTTGGTTCCTAGCAACAAAACATGAGTGTAAGGGCTAAAACTAAGGCAATGTATATCTACACTTGCCGTCGCGAAATCGTTTAAGTCTTTATTTCCATGTAACAACAGACAAAGAACGTCGTGCAAACATAGATGTTTATTTGTGAGACAAGTGTAGAGATACCATAAGTCACTATCTGGCTTTATTTTGATTAATATTAATTTAATTACCTAATTATTTATTTAGGGTGTATATTGATTAATAAAAATCAAGCTGTAAGTATGTTAACGATAATAACAGTGAAAGTATTTATTTTTAAACATCTAATCAATGTCACTATCAACATTTATTTTAGACCCCGTTATTTTAACTAACGTTACAGGAAAAAGTGTAGTAGGCATGGAAATTAGGACTTATACAAACTAATTTCTTCGCGTTTCAAAATCAGTCAAAGTAAAAACAATCTTTTCCAAAGTCCGTTAAAAATAGCTCCACAGCCTAGTTGACCCATTTAACTGGAAACCAAAGCGAGGTTATGTCATTGATAACATAACAAGAGCGAGTCGGATTCGCGCACGAAGGGTTCCGTACCGAAGTGAATGGTATACAACTAAATATTCTGTGAGTATTTCAAGCGTCTACCTGTTGATATCGAGCAAAAAACGGAAAATTAGTATTTTTTGTTTGTATTATTTTGTATTTATAGAAAAAAAATCTACTAGGTACTTATCTAGCTATCACGGTTCATGAGATACAGCCTGGTGACAGACAGACAGACAAACAGTTGGACTGCGGAGTCTTAGGCCCGTATTCTAGAACGACACTCAAGTGGAGATCTCTTCTCAAGTATATTTGCATCCCTTTCTAATTGTACCTGAGCAATGATCTCCACTTGAGTGTCGTTTTTGAATACGGGCCTTAGTAATAGGGTTCCGTTTTTACCCTTTGGGTACGGAACCCTAAAAAAGTGAAGTTCGCGTGACCAGCCTAGCTTGGGGCATGTTTAGCCTTGGCTACTAGCCTACAGCATAGGCAAATGGTGTTATATCGACGTATGAAATAACTGAGGTTTGAGTGTTATTAAATAAAGAGGTAGGTAGTATATTATGTTCACATAGCTGGGCAGAAAACGCGTTAATATGTTAATCGTTAAATTAACGAAGTTAAACAGAACCGTCCTTCCATTCCTGCTTATTTTTTGGGCTAAAATAATTAAGTAGGTAGGTATTGTTACTTTTTTCACGACTGCTCAAAAAGGTGTGTATTGTGTTTACGGTTAATGTATGTAGGTATGTGTGTAGGTAGGTATGCGAGTTTCTTTATGAGGTATCATTAGAAACGTTATGTCAGCCTGAGTAACGCGGGCAATTTTTTTTTAATATTTAATATGGCGAACGTTCGCCATATTTGATAATATGGCGAACGTGTGGCGCCATTAAAAAATTTAACCTAGGTACCCCGACTGCAACGAGCGCTTGATTTTTACAGTCGTGTTTTTAATTTTGATTTTTTTTAGTTATCTTTAGGTATCTAATAGGTACTTATATAAATTTTTTTACTTAGTTCCTGTTAGGTATACCTACTAAATAGACGAGACAAGTAGGCAGTAGACTTGCAAGACTTATGATATTAAACGTCACCAAACAAAGCTTAAATTGCATTATAAAATCAATAATACCTAATTGCGTTAGTCGCATCACTATTGACGCAACAACCTTGTTGGTGTTGTCCTACGCGTTAAATTTATCGACATCGATAAAATTTACGTAACATGTAAACGACCGACATTCATTGGTTTAAGCTGAGCCAATTAGTGGATTCTAGTACGTACCTACTTGATAGATTAAATAGGTTAATTATTTACATATAAAAGGTTTAAGAGAATTGTTTTAAATATGATTTCAATATGCCAATTTACTTTCGTAAAATAGTTTCGATAGAGATGTTCAATTGAATTAAGTTCATTTATTTAGTTAAAATGTTTAAAAGTGCTTTATTATATTTTAATTGAAAATAACAACTTGACTACATCCAATTCAACCTATTCGTTGCATTGTTAAATCTAAGAGCAATTTAGAAAACCGTTTTATTTTTTAAAGCGATACTTTTGAATCGGCTTTTTATAATACAAGATAGTACGCTGGTGCTATTGCTAATGCCAATAAATAGGCCGACTAACAATTCGCATATGACTTTATATCTTTTTAGCTTGACTTCAATTTGAATGTTATGAATTTGACGTAAAGATTCCTCTTTGAATGCGAAATTAATGGTGGAATATCCTTACAAAATCGCAACCCTGTAGAATAGAATATCTAGAATCTAGATAGGGTTTGGAACTAGGGTAGGGCGAAAATACAACTCTGCTACTCCGCCGTAGGTTCTTAAAACTTATAATATTGATAACAGAAATTATAGATAACAGTACTAGCAATCATTTCCATATCGTCAACAAGCGAAATAGTTTTTGAAAATAGCTCTTATATTGTGTAGACGTAGAGTGTATTGTGTAGATTTGCCGCCTTTGTGGTCCGGTGGTTCACACCACCGCTTACAGACCCAGAGGTCCCGGGATCAATTCCCAGTTGGGCTACATATATTCGGTTCGGTTGGGGGTAGGGCTTGTTCTTAGTCTGCATGGCTAGCTACCACCATCTTATCTAAGTCTGACGCCTTAACAATGATGTTTCAGTAGTTAGAGATGAGACAGCTAGTTCCTCAGTAATTGAGGAATCCGGAGTAGTGCGCTTCCACCTTCAGCCTTATCATCAAGTGTAATGAAGGTTTAAGTGCTACACCGATATGTAAAAAGAAAACTTTAAGGGCACTTTCCTTAACATCGTATAAAACTGGATGTATAGGGTATTGTGCTTTGGACTGTATCTTGACACGGATGCGACTATGCAACTTGTCACAGCTTCCCTTGTGAGCCATTAGGCATCTATTTTTAAACTACCCTTGTCATACCTCTTTGGCGCTGTACTGTTCTAATGACGAAAAAAATAGGGGTGTTTTTAGGGTTCCGTAGCCAAATGGCAAAAAGCGGAACCCTTCTAGGTTCATCATGTCTGTCTATCTCGCTGTCCGTCCAGCCGTATGTCATAGCCAATTTATTACAAAACTAAGGCTACATATTTGAAACTTGGTATGTAGATGTATGCTGTAAACCACTTTACGATTATCATACAAAAAAATAAAAAATTAAGGGGGGCTCCCCATACATGGAACTGAAACAATTTTTTTTCATCAAACCTATTCGTGTGGCGTGGGGTGACCACTTTACGATTTTTATACAAAAAATAAAAAATTAAGAGGGCTCCCCATACATGGAACTGAGACTATATTTTTTTCATCAAACCTATTCATGTGGGGTGGGGTGTCTATAGCATAGTTACATTATGGAACTGAAACTATATTTTTTTCATCATACCTATTCGTGTGGGGTGGGGTGTCTATAGATAGGTCTTTAAAAATGATATGATAGTTTTTTAACATTTTTTTGAAAAATACACACTTCCAAAGTGGTAAAATGTGTGTCCCCTATCACTTTTAAAATATGAGAATGAAAAATCTGTAGGTCTTAATAATCACTTTCAACGAGAATTGGTTTGAATGAGATATAGTCAGCAGTTTTTGAGATATTAAACTTTTTAGACGCAAGTATAACTTTGTCATTCATACAAACACTATGAAAAACAAAGTTATTTTATGCTGGTGAAAAGTGATAGTGGTATTTGAACGTTAACTGGGTACGAACGAAACCCTTCAAGGGCGAGCCCGACTTGCACTTGGCTGATTTTTATTCTGCTTTGTGGCTTTCTACTGTAGTTTCAATTGAAGTTCAAAAGCTGTTGCAAATTCTGGTATATTTTAGACGATATTTAAAGTTTCTTGTTTTGTTTCCTCTATATTGTTTCTCTTATCTTAATGAGTGTTTTGATGAATAAGACGATGAATCGTTATTATTACATTTATGCATTCTTTATTCTTTATTCACTACGGGATAGCACTTAGCCTTCATCACACGATGTTAAGTGGTGATAAGGTTGTGGTGAAGGTGGAAGCGCACTACTCCCGGAATCCTCAGTCACTGAGAAACTGGTTATCTTATCTCTTAACTGCCGGAATACAATAATGCTGAAAACATCATTGTTATGGCGTCAGACTTAGATAAGATGGTGGTAGCTAGCCAGGCGGACTAAAACAAGTCCTCCCACCAACCAAACCGAATACAATATGTACCCCCACTGGGAATCGAACCCGGGACCTCTTGGTCTGAAATCGGTGGTGTGGACCACAGAGGTGCAATATACAAACCACTGATTTATCTATATAATTATAATTATTTATATAAGTATTTGTTGTTTTCCATTACTTGATTTACGCTTATTATATTGCTTTCTTAGTTACATGTGGTAAGTGATAAAAGTGTTTCGTCTCAGTAAGTGATTTTTTTTCATTATGGGATAGGTACATAAAGTTCTTAAACCATATTAATGTCGTTTTTTTGTTAATAAATCAGATGTAGGTACCATATTATAATATAGATTTAAAGAAACAGTGTGACAGTATTAATTATGTGATTTGTGTTATTTTTTTGTTAATTATAGGTAAGTACCTACCTGTAGTTAATTGTCTGATTGTTATAAAATTTATAATATAAATAAATACTTTCACTGGCCTTATCATTTAAAACATCATGAAGTAAGAGCTGAGGTGATGCTAAATATTAATTAATTAGGTAGGTATAATAATAGTAAATAAAATATTTGATAACTTACCTTTTTTGCTGAAGAAATGAAGTGGAGATAAAGCGCTTAAACATTTATTATACTTAATTGCTTTTATTTCACGTGTGTTGATCTCTTTAATTGATATACAAATAAGATATTGATTGCCACATTTTAACGACAAAATAGATGCGATTACACAAAGTAAAAAAAAATGAGTTTAGGAACCAGTTTCATTAAAAAATATTTATTGCGCGGGGTATGTTAATGTTGTCACTAAGATGAAACGAAACGAACAATGTAAAAAAGTGTTGGAAAACACAAAAACCTAAATCTCTACCTAAAATATCTATGGTCATATTCTTATTCTTATGTCATTTAATCGGTCTGCCTGACTTTACTGCCTTGCTTTCTGTTAAAACGTATAATAAACATTCCATTATTTAACTGTGATCATGGCTTTCCATATCTCCTGGGCCCATAACCCTGTTAGGATAGGATATGACCAATGTTTTCCAACACTTTTAAAAAGTAAACGTAATGAAACATGCTTAACTATTTTCAAATATAACCCATACAATTCTACGAAATCGTATTATTGCATTAACTTTTAGCTTTCATTAAAAATGTAAAAATAGAAGCAAGTAAGTAAAGTAATTGATTCCAAGCACTGCGGCTCGGTTGCATGTAATCACGCCATTCGCTTTATCAGAACTAGCTATAAGTACGTAATAGTATTTATGTATTAGAACAATGACATTCATGCTAAAATGAGCTTTCTATGTATAGTTAGGCTTGTTTCAATAAAGTTCATAATACTTAGTAATCTTATTACAGGCAGGTATGCTAATCTATATTATTAATATATCTATACTTCTAAACTAATATTATAAAGAGGAAAGATTTGTATGTATGTAACGAATAAACCCAAAAACTACCGGACTGATTTCAAAAATTCTTTCGCTTTTAGAATGCTAAATTATCCCTGATTAATATAGGCTATATTTTATCCCGATATTCCCACGGGAACGGGTACCACGCGGGTTTGATTTTGTTACTATTCATAGAAAACACCCAAACCATTAATTTCGTCCAAACCAAGAGAAATATATACATGCTCATGCACACAAATATATCTCTATCTGGTGCAGAAGGCAGAATCGGTCATCATAATAGACGATATTATTATGTAGTTACGATCCGAGCAACCTTTATTATGGTATGACATAATTAACCGAGATTTTTAGAAACGTAAATAAACAGTGTCATATTTACATCAACACTTATATTATTATAAGAGGTAAACTTTGTATGTTTGTCTATACGAAGTAATTTTTGTAACTATTGAACCGATTTAAAAAAAATTCTTACACCCGCCTCTGTGGTCTAGTGCTTTCTATGCAAGTAAACACGCGCAGCGCAGCTAGTTTTTCAAAGTAATAATTAATTATTTGATAGTAGGTAAGTTGTACCAACGTGAACGCGGGAAGACTTCAATTACTAATGTAGGTAATGTTCTGTATGTATGTCAGTCACATCTTTCAAAGAGCTTTCTTTGATATCATTAAAAATAACCGGCGACACTGCTAAAATTAGAAACATAGAAATAGGAACTGAAAGAGATCAACACACTGTGAAATAAAAACAAATATGGCGGAACATACAAAATGCAACACGTAGAAAAAGAATGCAGCAGGCGTACTACGGGCTTACAGGAAGCTCTAACATTCACTTATATACCCAGTCTACGGTTTTCTTCATTATAAAAAGTTAAATATATGAATATTTGTTTCGTCAAAAATTTTGATTGTCACCAAAGAGGTTTAAAGTCAATCCAATTGTTTTGGAATATTCAAATATTTAAAGCGAAACAACTAAGCCTTTGATTGTTAAGCTGAGAAGCATTTTTGTGTGTGTTTTACGAAGAAGTTTTTAATTAACAACGTGTACTTACTTTGGCATTCCGCCTGTACAAGAGGGCTGAGAGTTAGTGCCCACAATGCTGAAAATCATGCTTCAATTAGTAAAAAAAGAAACAAATCATATTCGAAGATGGAACACAACTAAAATAGTTTAGACAGAGAAAGATTGTAAGGTCCTGTAAATAACTGAACCTCTTTTGAAAATAACCGTAGACTGGGTTAAGGAAAAAAAAACAAAAATTTAGAGTAGATAGAGGTCCAAGAAGAAGGTTGTTTGTATACAGCAAACACATTTTTTGTGAGAAAAAAATGTGTTTCGATGTCTTACCAAATTGCAATGTCTACCGTGGTTAGTGTAGATTTTGCTGTGATTTAACTAACAATTAAGGTAGTATTCTGAAAAACAAACGTCAGTTATTCACAGGAGTTATGTTCGAGTGTTTTTTTTATCAGCGAAGAAAGGTTAATAATCACATATAGATAAATATATCGATGTTTTAAAGTGGCTGTGTTGCTAATAATTTAACTTCATGCAATTAAAAATTACCATCCAATATCCAAGGTAACATCCAACACACATTCCTGTGGGCACTCAAACACAGAATATCATTATAACTGCAAACACATCGATAATCGATTTTGTAAGCGGACATCACTAGTATAACATTTTGGTTTCAGAGACACTTGTGTGTGCCTACCTATTCATTCATTTTTTTAAAAATAGTCGAAAGTCAAAAGGTGCTTTCAAAAGTATCGAAAAAAACTATCGATACTTTTCCCAAAGTCGATAAATCGATGGCGTTTACAGGCAACAATAGAATACACAACACGAACTATGTCAACATCTATATCGTTTAAAGGTACACTTAGAAGTTGTGATACAGGACAGAGAGACGGCTTGTTATATGATTGCTATGTTACCAGTTCTGATGCAGGAATTTCCTTTCACTTGTTCCACTCCGAACCAGGACATGAGGAGAACTGAAACTGGAAAAGGATATATTAACTTTGAGCAATACTTACGATGTTTAGTAGGTATGCTCTTTAAAAAGTTTTAGCTTGAAAATGAAATAAGGCAAACTGAGCTACGGAGTCAGTGGTCAGAGCATTCGCCCGGACAGTGAAAGGTCGTGGGTTCAAGTCCCAACAGAGCTTGTTGTGAGACGGGTGGAAATTTTCATTGCCAATAATAAATTTAAGAATTTTTTTCTTCAATTATAGCATAGCATAGCATCAAATTAGCAAGCAAATAACGAATACATTAAAAAAGATATGATTTATTGTATACATAATCAGTAAAAGGATTAAAATAAATGTAATAATTTAAAAATTAAAAAAACACCACTGCCAAAATCGAACTAAAAAAACAAAAAAAAAACAAGATCTTATTGCAGTTGGGAGACCTTTTAAATTAAGGTATTTCACAGCATCGTACTCCGACTGCAATGAGATCTTGTTTTTTTACTTTTTAGTTCGATTTTGGCAGTCATGTTTTTCAATTTTTTTATTATTAATTTTTATTTGACTACACATGTTGTTATTCAGTTACTCCATGATGACCATTGCAACTGTGTCGACATATTGCCAATCTTAAAAATCTAAATTACTTAGGTAAGTCTAAAACAAAATTTACACCGCCGGCCGGTATCAGAGCTAGAAGTCTATATTATTTATTTATTAAACTCGAATATTGGCCGCGAAAATTATATTTTTTATTAATTATTATTATTTTTCATATTATTATACTCGTATTTATTGTACACGATACTCCACACGTAAAGTTTATCACCTGACCTTCAGCGCTCTCTTATTTGTATAAAATTAGAGCGGTTTTGCTTCTGTAAACTTTTATATGCCGTCGACTGTACATTGAGAAATCTAAAATATAATTATAAAAATAAAAAGTATGTCTAGAACTAGAATGCTCTTGTAAAGACTTTTTAATTAAGTGTTAAAACAATAGTCCGTGCGTAGAAGACATTTTAAGCGTAACATTAAAATAAATAACGCGTTTGATGTGGCCTGTGGCATTATAAATTTAGAAATTATGACTCTTATTAGATCTCGACGGAATCGTGTGGGAAGTATGTTATTTTTGACTTGTTACAGACATTGTGTCATCATTATTAACTTTGAGCAATACTTACGATGTTTAGTAGGTATGCTCTTTAAAAAGTTTTAGCTTGAAAATGAAATACGGCAAACTGAGCATGATGCACTGAGCATTATTAATGTCCGTAGCTGGCTTTAAGATTGAACATTGTGTGACGTACTATGTGTGCGAATGATGAAAATCTTTGTAAATACCTACATTTCATTTTAAGACCACATATTGAAAATCATGAAAAGCTTGATCTGTTTTAACTAAAAAAGTGTGACGTGAAACTAGTGACGTGCGTGGAAAAATATTTCCATAGAAATTTTCTTGTCCAATATGAGCTTGCTTATAACCTTTACCAAGATCTTTAAGTAAAAAATAAAGACATATAGAATCACTGTTACAATGTAATATTAACATGGCAAAAACATGGTGGAAAAACGGTAAAAACATGCCTTAGCATTACTTGCTACTCTGTTAAAAAACAAGTTTTTATAAAAGGCGAAGAAGCATGAAATTATATTATCGTCTAAAGTCGTAAAATATGAGGCACAACTATAAATTTAAAGAAATTAGGCAAGTAGGAGGTGTAATGCGTGTGCGAAGAGAAACGTTGACAAAGGTTGAAAGTATAGGCAGTTTAAGAATAGCAGAAATAGAAACATGAATTAATAAAATATTTATTTATTCACTTAGTCATAAATCATAACATAATCAATATTTAATAATGAATCGTCAAGATTTTCCTACCGCGCATTCAAGGCTTTTTAACTGTCAAGAAGAACAGGTGTTGCTTGCCAACGTTTAATTAAACTGAATGAAAATATAATTTTATTATAAGTATCGATAAGTAGTTATCGAAAATTTTATGTGCACATCACTACACTATAAGTTAACTGTTGAGTTGTGAGAGGTCAGTGACGGGCGGTAAATAAAACCTTACAGGGCAAAAAGCCCAGCTTGATTCTCTTGAAATTGGTGTACCTGCCTAGTGGATATTGGACTGCCGATCATGTCGTCATGGGTTCGATTTCCACAGCACACATCACCATCAAATTATTATTTTTATACGAACATCTTTGTTACACATGTTTTGAACAAATAAATTATCTTTATCTTTATCATCATCATTATCATTAGCCATTCAATGTCCCCGCTGGGGCACTGGCCTTCCTTATGGATGGATAAGGATAATCCACGTCAATATTTTAAAAGATAGAGACACCCTTACAGAAAAAATGCGACAATAAAAAAATCTGTTACCTAAATACTCTTAAAAACTTATTAGGTAAGTAATTAATTTCTTTAGGGTTCAAATCAGGCGCAAAATAAATTTCAAAAATCCTGATGGAGCTGGTCTCCAGCAATCAAACCATCACACGACGATCGTACGAGTTTCATTTCAAAGGATATTGTCGTTAAACTATTGAACATAAAGGGCAGTTTTGCCATTCGAGCTAAACTCCAAGGAGGCCAAATTAGGACTCTATCGTTATAACATTCCTTCAATGCGGTGGTGTAGACGTAAGTAGTAACTATTATCTAATCTGTGGGTGTAATGTGATGTGAGGCGGGTCGTTACGTCCCTAAAATATGGCTGAGCGAAGCGATGGCTGGTTCATACGTCATGCTCGTGAACGGGTGCTGCCAGTGTGGTGGGTGGTGGGTCTGCTCATGTCTACTTGTGTTAAATGCTGTTGAGATAAGGTATTAGTATATTATGATACAAGTGAGATTAGGTTGCTCATTATACACGAGGCTGTGCGTTGCAGCCCGAGCCGCAGGCGAGGGCGTAAATCAGCCGAGTGTCTAGTGAGTAAGTTGCTCACGAGTTTCATACGCACTTTTTCAACACACTTGCGAGGAAAAACAAACATTTATTGCATACATATTGTATTAACCTAATATTAACTAAGGGAAAAAGCGCGCAAGTTTTTTTTTTGCTCGTGCCGAATGTGAGGTGATTGATTACATACAGCCATACAGCCTACTTCAAAATAATTAAGTATTATAATAGTGATAAAATGCAAATGTTTTATAACAAATTATTGTGAATTATAAATAATTTGATAATAATATACTTAATTATGTTTTTTGTCTTAATTAGGGACACATTGATTTATTCTAAAAACGTAAATGAATTTTCAGCCGTATAAAACTTCTTTGTTGTTACAAAAAAAGAACTGTATCTATTACCCGCTGAAATTGAAAATGCTCTGTTGACTCGCATATAACTTGCAGTTAGGTACTAACTTAACTTTGTAGGGATACTGTATTACCCGGTTAAATTGAAAAGTCTATGTTTACTCGCATATAATTTGCAGTTAGGTACTTACTTAACTTTGTAGGGATAATTCTATTACGCAACTAGTACTGTAATATTATTATGCACGCGTGGGTTATAATAGGTCTTTACCTATGAAATTGCCGTTTTGTATGGAGATTTCTGTAATTATTTTTTTTCCATACTAACGTTTTTGTTATTATTTAACGACTAATATTATGTAAATTTACAAAATTTTACACACGTATTTATGGACATTTTAACTACTAAATGACACATTCGTTAAGAGAAAAAAAATTTTTTTTCACTAAGTTACAACTAATAAAGTACGAAATTCTGTCTTACCTTATCTATATAAAAAGAACTTCTTTATTTTTCTTATTGTCACTTTTCTTTTTTTTTCCTTATTATCAAGCAAGTTATGATAGGTAGCCATAATGTCATGCTTACTATTAACATTCCTCTTTTGCAACCTCTACTCTCATCACGTTTATTTTATGTGTTTTTTTTATCCACAACGGGGTAGCACTTAGCCTTCATCACACTTGATGTTAAGTGGTGATAAGGCTGAAGGTGGAAGCGCACTACTTACTCCCGGAATCCTCAATCTCTGAGGAACTGGCTATCCTACCTCTTAAGGCGCTACTCGGAAAAAGTATGGACTTTTTGATATAAAACTATAGGACGGTTAGAGTTGTTACAAATTTGGTAAAAAGATATGTATTTCTTTATACCTTTATCTAGAATCGTATAGTTTCAGAAACACGATTTTATGATTTTGGCATGACACTATTTATTTTCGAAAAGACCTCTAAAAAATACGAAATTTCAAGATTATTCTTAAATGGGGTTACATGTATACTATTGGAAATTGGTTTAATTAGTGGACACCAATAATATTAAGGATCGTGTAGAAGCATTTTTTTTAAATCGCTATAGTTTTTTAATACGAAGTGATTTTGTGTTTTTTTTGCCTAATCTGCAAAATCGGTCTCGCTCTCGCGCGCGTCTTTTTCTCATTGCTATCTCGCTTCAGCATAATTTTTCCGAGTATCGCCGTAACTGCTGGAACACAATAATGCTGAAAACATCATTGTTATGGCGTCAGACTTAGATATACCAGACCAACCAAACCGAATACAATATAATGTACCCCTTTTTTATAGTGAGGGCAACATGCCGTGTGGTATACGTAAAGACAGTATGTCTTTACGTATACCACACGGCATGTTGGACTCGGTCAGACTCAGGGCCTGTCCCTCGCCGCGCCCAGCACAATACTGGGAATCGAACCTGGGACCTCTGGGTTTGAAATCGGACTAGACCACAGAGGCGGTTAAAATGTAAATTATAAATAAACAGACCTGGAACAGGAAATATCCAGCGCATTGTTTTGTAATTAAAGAGCCCCTCGCAAGCAACGTCGCCGTCGTCGGCGCCTCAGCTGGACGAGCGGTCATCTGCCGACAATTAATACAATTAGTATATTTTATAACGAGGGACTAAACGAAGCCATTATATACCTATGGTGGTTTGGAGTCAATGAAACCGAGGGTATATTAAGTTGGCGTTTAGTCTCGAGGTGCAAACTGTACTTTTCACTTTGAGTGCGAGAAAAATAGTCTATTTAGTACAAAAACATTTAACAAATTCTGAAACTTTTCGCGGTCTGTAGTAGTAGTAGTAAAAATATTCGCCCTTTTGTAGGACAGGCGAAGACATTTAAATATACTGGCAATTTTTATTTTATTTTATTTTATTTTATTTTTATTTTTATTTTTATATTTCAAGGAAAACAAACAGCATATACAAAAATAAATATTAGTTAATAAATTTAGAACAAATTATGCCTTAATCAGTTTTCACAGATAGAAACATCATTACTTACAAAAAGAAAAATAATACAGTAAAGAGTTAAAATCTTAGAATACATGCCTATTAATTTTCTAATTACAGTTTTTTTTTCTTTAACGAAAGCTGTTAAAAAAGAAGAAAAGAAAGGAAAAACACCAAGCCATATCAACCCTAGGATATAATTATATAATAATATAAAACATATAACTAAATAATAAATAAATCTTATGTATACCTACCTATATTATAACTACATGTTAAAGAAAATCTTATTAATTAAGTTTTTGAAATAATTCGGTTTCGCAAGAAGTATGTCAGTATATTCAGAATATTTACGATTAAAATTATCAAAGACTCTGTTAAAATATGAATTCGATCTATAGTTCGCAACGTATGAATTAACGTGGAATTTTAGATGATTTCTCCTAGTATTAATACGCGGTGGAACCTGCATATTTATCATTGATAATAGTTCACCACTGTCAATTCTAGCATTAAGTAAATGGAGTAAAAGAGTGAGGTCAGATGCTTCTCTTCGCAGCGTCAATGGTAATAAATGATGATGCCTGCAAATATTCTCGTAGTCTGAGTCAACATTTATTTTATGTTTAAAATTCAAAAACTTCAGAAACTTCTTCTGTATTCTCTCGATTTTATGTGTATAGATATCATATTTAGGATTCCACACTTGGCTTGCATATTCCAGTTGACTTCGAACTAATGAACAATAGAGGATCTTGTGTGATTTAGCCATTTTGAAATGTTTTGTGGTTCTAATAATGAAACCAAGCATTTTGAAAGCTTTAGATGTTATAGCGTCAATATGCTTGTCATATAGAAGCTTAGAATCCATAATGACACCAAGATCCCTAACGAAATCAGTCCGTGTAAGAGACTGCTGATTCAAATTATAGTTAAAGCATACATTATTTTTTGACCTACTAAAAGAAATACAATTGCACTTGGAAATGTTTAAATCAAGTTTATTTCTAAGACAGTAGATATGCAACCTATCAAGATCCTCTTGTAATAGTATGCAATCATGTAAAGAGTTAATTTTTTTATAGATTTTCATCATCATCATCATTTCAGCCGTACGACGCCCACTGCTGGGCATAGGCCTCCCCCAAGGATCTCCACAACGATCGGTCCTGCGCTGCCCGCATCCAGCGGCTTCCCGCGACCTTGACCAGATCGTCGGTCCACCTTGTAGGGGGCCTGCCCACGGAACGTCGTCCGGTTCGCGGTCGCCATTCGAGAACCTTTCCGCCCCAACGGCCATCGGTTCTCCGCGCTATGTGTCCCGCCCACTGCCACTTCAACTGAGCAATCCTTCGAGCGATGTCGGTCGTTTTAGTTCTCCTGCGGATCTCATCATTTCTGATTCGATCGAGCAGGGAAATACCAAGCATCGCTCTCTCCATTGCTCGCTGGGTAACCTTGAGCCTTCTTATGAGACCCATAGTAAAAGACCACGTCTCGCTTCCATAAGTCATAACTGGCAACACACACTGGTCAAAGACCTTAGTCTTGAGACATTGAGGAATTTTGGACGCAAATATATGCCGGAGCTTCCCAAACGCTGCCCATCCGAGCTGGATTCGACGAGAGATCTCTTTCTCGAAGTTGGACTTACCTAATCGGATTGTCTGTCCTAGGTAGACATAGTGGTCAACAACTTCGAGTGTAATGTTCCCAACATTAACTGGAGCGGATGCAACATGGGCATTGGACATGATTTTCGTCTTATCCATGTTCATCTTCAGACCCACTCTTTGGGAAGCATTGCTGAGATCTTCGAGCATTGTGTTCAGGTCTTCCAAAGTCTCAGCCATGAGAACTACATCATCGGCAAACCGCAGGTGTGTTAGGTACTCGCCATTGATGTTAATGCCGAATCCTTTCCAGTCCAGTAGCTTAAAAATATCCTCCAACGCAGCTGTGAACAGTTTCGGAGAAATGACGTCTCCCTGTCTCACACCTCGCTGTAGTTGGATAGGATTAGAGCTCTGGTTCTGTAATCGGACCGACATGGTGGCGTTTTGGTATAAGTACCTCAGCACCTCGATGTACCTGTAGTCTATTTGGCACCTCTGGAGAGACTGCAGCACTGCCCAGGTCTCGATCGAATCAAAGGCTTTCTCATAGTCCACGAACGCCAAGCATAGTGGCAAGTTATACTCTTCGGTCTTCTGTATAACTTGCCGCAGCGTATGAATGTGGTCTATGGTACTATAACCTTTTCGGAACCCGGCTTGTTCGGGAGGTTGGAAGTCGTCAAACCTGCGAGCGAGACGATTCGTAATGACTCTCGAAAACAACTTGTAGATATGGCTCAGAAGCGAGATGGGTCGGTAATTCTTTAGGAGAGTCTTATCACCCTTCTTGAAGAACAGCATCACATCGCTTCTGCCCCATGCCTTTGGCGTTTTGCCCTCGAGGATGACAGAGTTGAAGAGCTTCTGGAGGACCTTAAGTATCGGCTTACCGCCCGCTCTCAGAAGTTCTGTTGTGATTCCGTCATCGCCCGCCGCCTTGTTGTTTTTGAGCTGCTTGAGAGCCATTCTAATCTCGTACAGGCTGACGTCCGGGATATCTTCGGTATAGTGTCGGGTAAGTTTGGCTCTAGGTTCTGTAGCCTTACTTTCAACAGGTGTTTGCGTGGAGTACAACTGTCCATAGAAACTCTCAATCTCCCTCAGGATTTCAGGTGTTGATGAAATGACACTACCGTCCTCAGCTTGCAGCCTCGTCAGTTGACTTTGCCCTATAGCCAGATCTCTAGCGAACACTTTGGAGCCTTTGTTCCGCTCAATGGCCTCTTTAATACGCTCGGTATTAAATTGGTGAAAGTCTCTTGTCAAGGACTTGGAGATCTGCCTATTTAGCTGTCGATAACGAAGGGCATCCGCTGAGTTCTGTAGTTTCATTTCGTTTCTCTGATCCATGAGTCGGATAGTGTGGCTGGAGAGTTTCTTTAATTTAGGACGATGGGTTTTGTAGTGCTTGGACCCTACCGTGCGGACAGTGTCCACCACCATGTTGTATAGATCGTCCATATCGATGCTGTTCTCAAGGGCTTCGAAGCGGTTTTGGAGCTCGAGCTGAAAGCACTCGGGGTTTTGAATTTGAGCCGGTATTGGTCGGAGCGTAGATTTTATTAGTCGAGATCTTTCCAGCTTGACGTTGATATTCAATGTGCCTCTAAGCATGCGGTGATCGCTTCCCGTCTTTACGGCGTTGATCACAACGACATCATTGAATATTTGCTTCCTCGTTGACATAATAAAATCTATCTCGTTTTTGACTTTACCGTCCGGACTAATCCAGGTCCATTTGCGGCTTACTGGCTTCTTAAAGAAGGAGTTCATCATGTAGAGGTTCTCCCTCTCCATGAAGTCTGCCAGCATCTGGCCCCTTTCGTTCCGTTGCCCAAATCCAAATTGCCCCACTCTCAACTCATCACCGCAACGTTGCCCCAACTTAGCATTAAAATCCCCCATCACAACCGTGTAGTGGGTTTTATAGCTATGCATGGCTTTAGAGATCTCCTCATACATAGCCTCCACTTCGACATCGTCGTGTTTCGAGGTCGGAGCGTAGACCTGAATGACATTCAGCGAATATCGTTCCGATATTCTGAGTATTAGGTACGCTACCCTGCTCGAAACACTTCCGATGGTGATCACGTTGTTGACAAGGGATTTATGGACGATGAACCCGACACCACCTTGGGACTGTTGGTCGCCCTCCCGGTGGTATAGTAAGTTACCGGATTGAAGGGTAATCGAGTCCTCCCCCTCTCTTCGGACTTCAGATAACCCAATAATATCCCAATGCAACTTACTAATTGCCTCTTCTAACTCTATAAGCTTCGCGTCGAGCCTCAACGTGCGCGTGTTGTAGGTTGCCAGGTCAAGTCGTCGGTGTTGGTAGCCGGAGCCTAACCGGGGATTCTTAGCACCCCCTGCCCCGCCGTTACCATTGCCGCTACCGTAGCTAGGAATAGCGGGGCCGCCGGGGACTGGGGGCCGATTTTTAGTGTGTGTAGCCATTTCGGGGGGGTTTTGCCATAATCGCCACGCTTGGCAGGCGGGTTGGCGATCGCAGTATGGCCTGCTGTTAAATGGAGACGCTGCTGCCCATCTCCTTTGGCAGTTTTCCCTCTGTCGGCTCTTACGACACCCACGGGAAGAGAGGGGGTAGTGCTATTCTTTTTATGTGCCGGCACTACACGGCACGATTTTCATATCATCAGCAAATAATAGAAATTGAGAATGGTGGAAACAATTTACAATATCATTAGTAAACAAAACGAAGAGAAGTGGTCCCAAAATTGATCCCTGGGGAACTCCTGAGGGGATAGCAGAGAAGCACTGATGAGACGAAAAACCATTGAGAACAACAGTTTGGCTACGATTAGACACGTAAGAACTGAACCATCTCAGGAGATCACCATGGATGCCAGCTAAATTTAGTTTTTTTAAAAGGATCACGTGATCAATTCGGTCAAACGCCTTAGTATAATCCGTATATATAGCATCTACTTGGCCACCTGATTGCATACCAGAAGTAATAGCCTCTGTAAAGGCTACAAGATTAGAAACCGTTGACCTTCCCTTTATGAATCCATGTTGCTGAGGTAATAAAGTATGCTTAAGAGCTTCGTAAATTTGTTGATGTAAAAATGAGTTTTTGAGTATTATTAAATAATTATAGTTTCTTATGTTTTCTTATGAATGTAGGTGTGTTACATTCCAATGCTCCACTACACTTACACTCCAATACACTTGACGCCAAATACTCCCAAATATTTGGCGTCAAGTGTGTCAAGCCAGCCTTCTCGATAATTCTTGCAGAGGTTGTCACCACTATAATAAAACATTCGGCATCACTTTACCGAGTTAGCGCCTATTTTAATCATTCCACATATCGTCCAGTTGCGTAGACACTTGGGCACAATACCACACCTAGGTATCTTGACTCACAAAGTCCACTATGAAACAAATTGCGATTAATTAAAATATCCACTTAACCTAACCCGCCGAAATGGCGCCAAAACTCGCGGTCAGTTTTTTCTTCTAAACCAGTCACAAATTAACAATTTAAAACACATGGCGCCACCTTCCTTGCGTAAAACCATGAAACAAAAAACATCTTAACATTTTCGCAATGAAGATGGTCCACACTTCACAAATAATAGTATATTCACTGGCTGTTTGAGTTTGTGTAAATGTCACATGAAGGAAATTAAAAAGTTATTACTTTTTACTCCCTAGGGACTAAAGTAATAAAGCCCTCTAGTCTAGTGCCATTGCTATGCCCTTGCAGGGCGTCACATGTTTACTTTTATATTTCTGTAACACCTCGTTAATATTATATTGTGACTTGCAATAAATATATTATGAATTATGAATTATTATTATGAAGTGGTTCTTTAGTCCCGCTTCGTAGGGCTATATTGGCGTACTTTTAGAGCATGAGAAGTGAAAAAGTATTTTAAATAAATATTTTATTATTAACTAGCGGCCGCCCGCGGTTTCACCCGCGTGGTTCCCGTTCCCGTGGGAATATCGGGATAAAAAGTACATATAAACCTTCCTCTTGAATCACTCTATCTATTAAAAAAAAACGCAACAAAATTCGTTGCGTAGTTTCAAAGATTTAAGCATACAAAGGGACATAGGGACAGAGAAAGCGACTTTGTTTTATACTATGTAGTGATTAACTAGCTTTCCGCCCGCGTGGACTACACGACGTTATATATCCCGCTGGAATGTGATATTTTTCCGGGATAAAAAGTAGCTTATGTTCCTCTTCAGGCTACAAAGTATCTGTGTTCCAAATTTCAGCCAAATCTGATCAACCGTTTTGGCCTGATTGAGTAACAAACATACAAACATCCAAATATCCAAACATCTAAACTTTCACATTGAAGTATAATATTAAGTAGGATAGTAATAGTAATCTTATTTTATCAACATCAGCCATTATAAGACCCCACTGCTGGGGCCAGGCCTTCCATATGGATGGATAAGAAGAATGGGTCATGCATGACCCACCACGCGGGCCCAATGCGGATTGGTGGGTATTAACGACTGCAAATGCAGCCGGGACCAACGGCTTAACGTGCCTTCCGAAGCACGGAGGAGCTCGAGATAATACGCATTTGGTCACCCATCCCGTGACCGACCCTTGCGAAAGTTGCTTAAATAGTTAATCCTTCTTGTTTAGTATCTAGTTATGAAACAGTGAATATTTTACAGTTATCAAGGACTGACAATAAGTTTATCCTTTGATAACCAGTAATTAAACGAGAATAAAAACTTCAGTGTTCGTAGGAGTTACGAAAAATAGTTAGGTACGCAAATGAAATAAGTGACGGACGATCGAAGGCCAAGCGCGCTTATCACTGCGCCACGGGCTCCTCATTGATTTATACGAGTAGATATTTTGCAATATAGGCAAGGTGGTACTTAAATAAATATTTACTCTCACACCGATTAGCAATTAACTAATTTATATTATAACTATAGTATACTAAATATTGTGATAGATTCATCATAAATCTACTTATATACATTTCAACCTACCAGGATTTGAACCCAGGAACTTAGATTAAGCGATAACTTGAAAACGTGTACAAACCACTCGCACCAACAAGTCGCAGGGTGCATCTTTGTTAGTCAATGACACAAACGACGCACAGATCTTGATGAAACTTGGCACAGCTGTAGAATTGATTCGGTCTGGCCTTTTTACCTACGGGTAGGTACGGGTACAAATTTGTATAGTCGACAGGCATATCAAACGATTAATTCCACTTGGAAAACCTGGGGGCTATCGGCTAAAAAATATGGTTATGAGTATGGACTTTTGATATTTAAGTGCTCTTTCAAAAGTGTCACATTGGTTTAATAGTAATAATTTATCATTAAACTCAAAGAAAACTAAGTGTTTAAAATTTTCGTTACCTAATGTAAGACAAGTTGATTTTCATATTAGACTAGATGGCGATACGGTCGAATTCATTAACAATACAAAATTTCTAGGTATTATATTAGACTCGCGACTACAATGGGATCCTCATATCGAAGCCTTGGCGAGTAGACTCAGTTCGGCTGCATTCGCAGTTAAGAAAATAAGGCTCTTAACCGATATTGAAACGGCTAGAATAGTCTATTTTAGTTATTTTCATAGTGTTATGTCCTACGGCCTTTTGTTGTGGGGCTCAGCCGCTAACATCCAAAGTATATTCGTGCTCCAAAAAAGGGCTATTCGCGCCATTTACAACCTCCGATCGAGAGATTCTTTAAGAGATCTATTTAAAGAAATAAACATTTTAACTGTTGCAGGACATTACATCTATGAAAATATAATTTATGTGAAAAAGTATTATAATACATTTGTAAAGCAGAGCGATATTCATCGCTTTAACACAAGAAATAAAGATAAACTTGTCGTTCCCAAGTTTAGGCTAGAAAAATCCAGAGCCTCATTTCTGGGGAAAAGCATAGCCTTTTTTAATAAAGTTCCACAGCATATAATTGAACTACCATTGCATAAATTTAAATGTTACATTAAAGAGTCGCTGATGAGCAAAGGATACTATAAAGTAGACGATTATTTGAATGACCGCAATGCATGGTCATGATGTAACACATAACATAATCACTGTTTAATATGATGTATTTTTATACTAAGCAATTGTTGTATTAGTAACGATATGTTTTTTTTTGTAAATGTCGTTACCTAACTAAGAAACGCTGGCAAGTTTCTTGCGCCCATTCTTCTTGTCAGTTAAAAAAGTCTTGAATGGGTGGTAGGAAAATATTGACGATTCATAAGTACATATTTATTATGTCTAAGTGAATAAAGAATATTTTTATCTTATCTTATCTTTGAAGACCATATTATGGACTTAAAATGTCAGATGTATGAAGCCAAATACTATGACCCTCCTGTACTTATTCTTATTAGTATTCCGACTTTAGACTACCTCAAACTCGAAGCAAAACTCAAAGCTAGATAGATACTATTTGTATTAATAGCTGTCTTTAAATTTTAATTAAATCTTATTATATTAGGTATTTAATTTCTTTGTTTCATTTCCCGTACGGTAATACCAGTATTACTGGTTTGCGGCATTCTGTCTGAAGTCTGAAGGCACCTTCATCTGAACGTTTTTTTAACCACTCAATAGATGTCGCTAGTATACGGAAGTAAGAAGTTCCGAAAAGATTAAATTCAATATGAAACAAATTATGCAGACTATTGTAACTGCGTTATTTATTAGATAAAAAACTAATCTATTCTACAGTAAAATAGAATAATTAAAAAAAATAAAGCCTTTTTACGCGTATGGTGTATAAATTGCCTCCTTGTAATACCTAGGTATATTTTTTAAAAATAAATGGGAATATCAATAAGTAATTTTAATTTAATAACAGACATAAGTAACAAAATTAAGAGAATATACCGTAATGCACAGAATATAGGTAGGTACGTTTAAATCTTTCTCAATTTTTTTTTAAACAATTCTGATGTATTTTAGAGACAGTTTTTTTAACAGGTGGTATAAGACTGTGATGAAAAACTGGACGATTAGGCATAATGCCAGTATAATATAAAAAAATACGCAACTAACTATTATAGCAATAAATAATCTTGTAGGTCTTTTCGTAAAAATAGGTTGTAAACGTCTATAACCAAAGCCATTAACATAAAAACAAGACTAGGTACCTACTGAATGAATTAATTTGTGTTTTTATTGAAAAGAGGAATTATTTTAAGGCTACATTAATAATTGAATTAATTAAATAATCGCTGATTCATATGCATTTGCAATGGATTCAGTAACGTAACTGTATGTATGAATTATATAACGTTTTAGTTTTAATATTGCAAGTTGTAAGCTGTTTAATATAAATTCTTTGCACTTTGATGGTAATAAAAAAATATGCCAACCATACCATCAACCAAAAAAGCGCCAAAAAGCCTACGGTGAATTCACAGACCGCGTTTCGTTGCGCGGACATTATTGATTTTACCGATACGACAGTTTCTTAGCTTTGTTTACTAAAACACGAATGATAAAATTTACCACACCTTTCTTTAATTTAATTATAGAAGAGGTCTAAAATAAACCAGTTCCGAATACAAGTAAAAATTAAAAAAATAACCCTTTTTTATGACTCTAAGCACATGAACTTAGATATAATGCCACGTTTTTATTTAAATGTATATTAAAATATTCATTAGGAATATTATTAAGTAATCTTACCGGTCAATATCATTGTTAAATCTGCACCACATTGAAGAGTTAAAAAAACCACAAGTGTAAATTGTAAAGAAACGTGTGTTATAAGAAATGAGCACGTAACATTATTTTTTATTATTACGGTGTTTATTTTTAATAATGTATTAAAGCGTTTCGCGAAAACGATATGGTTTGGATCCCATTTTAAGTGGGACAGAATATGTCGACCCACGGCGCGCTCTTACGAGACTGGCGATGTTGCCAGCATGCACTGAAAATCCCCCATTTGCCACAAAGGGATAGTATTTATTTAGGACCGCGTTCTTAAAAAGTTATATTTTATAACAGTTAATTTTATTATTATTAAGCGATCTGAGAAGAACGTTGACCTCATATCTCATATATTAATTAAAATTGGTAAACACAATTTCTGGGTTGACTTAATTATAAGTAGATAGGTACTTACTTACATATTATTTCCTTTTATTACAGGAGTCAAAAGTCAATAGGTACTGAATTAATTAGAACTGGAGTTATCTCTATTAACTAATAGTTTAAGAGTAGTACCTAAGTTAGTTTTTCAGTTTTCTCACATTTAACGTAAATCTCGTACAATATTAACAATTTAACACAAACAGTGGTAATGTTTTTGAAACTGGCAACATTTACAGTATAGCTTTCTCTACGCGTTGCTGCTATGCGGAGATGTAAAACACCCCTGCCTACACTTGTCATACTTCCGGAAAAGCTAAAGAAATACGAATTTGTTTCCTATAACCTTTCGGTTTGGATACCTAAACATTTTTATCTGTAACGCCTGATGAACTGAAAAAGCAATGTCGTTTTAAAAACGTTGCTCATAACAATTTCATAGGCGTAATGCGGTCTTGGTATTGTATTGTATCATTGTGTTCGTAATGATAATTTTTGTAAGTACCTACTGCAGTGTTATAGGTAGGTAATATCACAATGATGAGCTGAGGAATTAACTTTATTTTATAAAATTATTTTTACATTTTTGCATTCACAATGCAATTTTTATTATTGAATAAGTTTTAAATAAAATTTCATTTTTATGACAAGCATTTTTGCTGACTGTACTTTAATATTGTTTGTCATCTGAACCAAACCAGTATACAAAATTTCAGCTCCATCGAACACTGGGGAGTGGGTCAAATTAAGCTTGCTGCTTGCAAAATTTGTCCCCCACTAACATAAGTAGTATAACTAACATTACAAAGTTTACTAAAAATCTTGTAAAATGAAGTAAGTAGGTAGGTATTACAAAAATCGACCTGTCTCACATCACAGCTAGCTCCGAAGGGTCTCAAACCCATTCACTGTCTGGGCGAATGCTTTACAATATTTTATTGCACCCGTTCTTTTCGTCAGTTAAAAGAGTATCTATTGTAAATGGGCGTTAGGGCAAAACTGAGGATTCCAAACTACTTATTTAAGTACAAGTTTATTTGAATTAACGAACGGATTTTAGAATTCTTTGAAATCCTATGAATTTCGCACACTTGCTTGCTTGATCGAATCGTTCGAATATTCAACGTGGTTTCCATACAAAATTCCAAAGTGCGTTTCGTACGGCGCGCTCGCCGCGGACAAGTGTGTGTTCACCTTAATCTTAACTAATTAAGGACTTAACACTTTAACTGTCGCCGCACACGAGACACGAGCCCCACGCGACAGCCACTTGAAGCTAAAAGAAACAAGAAACAAACGGCAAGGATACAACCTGAAATGTCCATATTACATTATTAACCCTTGACGCAAAAAGAGGGGTGTTATAAGTTTGACGTGTGTGTGTATCTGTCAGTCTGTTTGAGGCAACTTAGCTTTTAAACGACTGGGCTGATTTTGATGCTGATTCTGATGTTTTTTTTAATTGATAGCTAAATTTATCGAGGTGGTTTTTAGCTACTGTAGCTGTAGTCAGAATTGCGGTTTTCAAAGTGGTCCTTGCTGATGTAGCACACATCGACATCCGCTATTTTATATCGACAGTACGCGCCATATAACTTGGCGTGTGTCAATATCTGGAACTAAAATTTTCATAGGAATAAGGCCTATTTTTCCGACCAACCACGACGATCAGCGCCCTCTGACAAACGCCAGTGGCGCGGACGGACTATATCCTCAGTTTTATCCAATTCGATATTACATGAAAGGCGCGAGAATTGGCCCCAGCCGGCCTAGCAGGAGTACCTTATCATATCGCGTGTTATAAGCCGCTCATGCTAGGCCGGCAGGGTGATACCTTGGTAGGGATAAGTGCACCGGGCGGCCAATATAGCGCTGGCATCAGCCCTGGTGGCCAATTCTGCTAACGTTAAGTCATAATCGTCTCTCAATCGTAGTTCAATTGTAGTGCTTTTTTACACACTGGTTACAAGAAATGTTAACTTTTTTCACCATACTACATTTACATCACATCATATTGTCATAATTCTTGTAACTAGTGTGTAAAAACGCACTACAATCGAGATACAATTATGACTTAACGTTAGCAGGCTTGGCCCCCTGGCATTAATGAATCGATTCGAACTTAACTTAGACGTCTCAATTCGAATCCAGTAAGTAAGTAGTGCTAGCTACCTATACAACGTGTTAATGCAATAACCAAAAAGCCCATACACCCCAACTAATTTAATTAAATTGAATGCCATTGAAAAAAAGCCCTTATTCGTCTTAGGACAGATTCTGGTTACAACAGATTCTTGTTACGGCAGATTCTTGTTACGGCAGAATTAGTAATGTCGCGAATAAAAAAATATTATGTGTTATATATGTATTTTTTTTTTAATTATTTTTTATTTTCTTTAAGTAAGTAGGTACTTATATTGTTTTTTTTAATTTTTATTGTTATCTGTCCAAACCAGAATCTGTTCTAAGACGAATAATAAATTGTGTGGTTTTTACTTTTGTTGGCAATGTTACTTCTGCCGTAACAAGAATCTGCCGTAACAAGAATCCGTCGTAACCAGAATCTGTCCTAAGACGACTAAGGGGAAAAAAATCTAAAGAAACTTCCAAGATATTCGTGCTCATGGTCTCCGTGACTTTCTGACAGATTTTAAGTTCTACTATGAGTTATGACGTAAGAGAGCTCGTGACGGGTCGCGCGCGTTGTGATGTAGTGATAAATTGTATCACGTTCATAGAAGAACATGATATCAATGGAAAATAACTATCTCCCTGATAGTTCGAGGTGGCCTTCCCTTATCACGTAGTCATTAGTATAAATATCTTAAGTTGAGATTAAACGAGAGGACTTCCACAATGAACGAGTGTCTTACTTAACGTCCCGACCCCACCTCCTTACATGGCGACCGTGACTACAAATTCTGCGTGGTCAAAGAATCCCACATGGCGACCATGATCGCCTAGCCACCATTCTACGAAGAAAGAAAATCTCGCGACGCCATAGTGACCATGATGGGTCATGGCAAAGTTGTGGTAGTGCGTGAACGCGATTCGAGAGCGGGATTAAGAAGCCGTTCAGTTCAAGGAACCAGCTGCACCAAGATGTTGTTCCGACCAAGAAAGAGAGGCTCACTAAAGGCAAGCAACGACTGATGTCCGACTTCGGCTATGATTCCGAAAAATGAAGAAAATAATGCAGCCGATTATGGAAAAGTTTGATTTTAAATAAGTTGGCAAAACCGTAAGTTCTAAACTTTGTTTCAATTCATAGATTTTTTTCAATTATTTGTATTAGTTTGTTTTTATAAGCAATTTAAGATATTATTTTATGTAAACTTTAACTGTTGTGAAAAAAAAAAATTCGTTTTCAGAAAGGTAAAATAATAATTATAATTTTGTGTATTGAATTTTACAATGGTTCAACGATAATTTGTGAGACTTATTTGATAGTTATTTTTTACTTACTTTATACTTAAAATAACTGTATTTTTGAGCTACGTAATTTAAGATTTGATATTTAACTGTGCTAATTGTTGTTTATCGCTAGAAAAGTTTAAAATTTAATTTTAAAATGGAGACATTTGAACTAGAAATTGCTTTAGCCTTGATACCTGTGATGACGGGTCAAGAGCATGTAACACAGTCTTTAATTAGTAACGTAGAGTATTATAGTAGCATTCTTGATGCAAATTCACAACAATCTTTAATTAATTTTGTGCTTAAAACACGACTTTTGGAGTACAAATATCATTTTAAACCTTATTATGAAACTGTGGAAAGTTTAATTATTGATATGAAAAAGTATCTTTTACCAATAAAGAGTCATTTAGCAATTTTAAATAAACTAAATAACTGCCGACAAGGAAATATGTCTTTACAGGAATTTGGTTTAGAAGTTAATAAATTGTTATTAGATTTAACGTGTGCTCAGTCAGATTATGATTTGAATAAGGAAAATTTTTTGATGCCAATCAATGAAAAAATTGCTATCCAATGTTTTGCCAATGGGATAAATAATAGACGGATTAGTTTAATAGTACATTGCCCAGAAAATAAGTCATTAAATGATGCCATCCAAGCAGCTTTAGATGAGCATGGTATAATGCCCTTGTGTAGAAATAGTTTCTCTGAAAAACGGCATAACGAAGTTATACCTAAACGTAAGTCGCATTTTATGAATTATAAGAATTGTAATGTAAGTTTTGTAAATGATTACAGTAAGAAAATAGCGACGATAGGTAGATATGACGTGAGAAATTCACGCATTCCGCGATGTCCGCGAAGTGACCGTGTTTTCCTGGGTCAGCAGAAACAGACAAAGATCAATGTTAATACCTATAAATAATAACAGTCGCGTATTAGAAAAATGTTATTATAGTTTTATTGATGATTGCGACGACTTGAACCTGAATGAATTGTTCCACGTAAATGAATCAAGTGAAAATTGTAAGAATAGTAGTAGTGGAAATCAGGTCAAAACTGTGAAACGAAATAAAAATGTAGATGTAAACAATGACTATGTATTATGTTTCTTTGATACCAAGAAGGTGGTGTCCAAAAAGGAGCCAGCAACTCCTAAGAAAATAAATTGCTTTGTCGAGGTAGTCCTTAAGGAGAATATTGAAAAGGATATGGATACTCGCGAAAATATTGTATCGAAAAATAGGTTATGCTTGTATGATCCTTTAAAAAGCACTATGTCTATGAAAAAGTCCTCAATCTCCCAAGGAAAGTTAATTGCGAATGATGTTGCACTATTTTGCGAAACCTTAGGGATAAAAAACTTAATTGTAGATGAGGCACTGTATGAAATTTTTTGTAAGTTTAAAACAAAGTATTATGTTGTGTTCCCAAATATAATAATTAGAAGTAACATGCCAAGTAAAATAAATGGTTGTAATTTTAAAACAAAGTGTTATAACGGTATTATAAATAAAAGGGAGCCAATTGCGTATAAAAATAGTGTGTGCTACATCACGGCGCGGCCCACTCTGAAAACCGCAATTCTGACTACATGGTCATTTTGTCCTATTTCGTCCTATTTCTGTCCCAAATTTTCAGAATTCGTCCTAAAGGGGACGAAAAGATATAAGGGATTTAAATGGTCCACGCCAAAGCAAACCTTCATTATGGCACGGACAGGCTATATTTATTGAACCATAACACCTAGCCAGGATCTGATTAGTATAACATTTTGTCCCTTTTTTATAGAACCCGCAATGCCTGGAATCAAAACGAAATGAAGCGCCGTTCAAAAGATATAAAGGAATGATTTGGTCCATGCCATAATTAACCTACATTATGGCGCGGACTTTTTAACCAGGTCACCTAGAGAAAATCTGCTTATTGGAAACGATTCGTGTACATTCGTCCCAATTCGTCCTAAAAGCCACAGAATTCGTCGTCCTTTGATTTAGGAGATAATCGGAATTAAAATTTTGTTTTTATAGTACAGGAGCTGACTTCCTATTTAGTGACGATGTTTGTAACTTGTTCTTGTTTTGCGTGTTTGTGTTAGAATAATCAAGTTTATTAGTAACACAAAAGTATAACGTAAAGTAATACGTAATTTTTATGCATTTTCGAAACTCAAAACCTTAATTTTTAAGTCATAAACAAAAATATTTTCTTAAGAGATATTTTGATCCTGGGCTCCTAGACTATATCAAAAACATGTACTGTCGCGTACAAAATAATTTCGATAGAGGTCATGTATGAAGTTGCATTTCAATGTTATATTGCTCTTCTTTCGAAATTATTAATATTTGGAGGTGGGGCTCCCACCGTGGGAGTGAAGTGAATAGTGGAGTGGGGATTGGGGGCAAAAAAGGGTTTGTTTGTATGAAACTTTTCTTCAATGGAATAGCTAGGTACTTGAAACATTGGACACTCGACAGCATATCAGGTTAAACAGTTGAACTGCTATAACAGCTTTTATTACGTAGGGCATAAAGGCGGTCTCAAGGTCAACATGTATAGTCTGATGTGCCGCCGTGTGTACATATACAGGGTTATTTTTTATTCATTTAAAACATCTCGTGGGGTTAATCAGACCATCAAACTGAACAACTTTCATTATGAGACAGATATTAGATTGGAACAGCTGATTTTTTTTACCGTAGAGTTAGTCCCATAGTGAAAGTTGTTCAGAATGATGGGTAGAACACCAGGGTTTCGGCTTTAAAACCAATAAAAATTCAGCCCGTTTTATCATTATAATTAGAAAAATATTAATGGTAGGTTAAATGACACTTTTTTTTATAAGATAACGTTTTTTTATAATAATTGTACATTCATAGATACCTCCTTGTCACCAAATCACATTTATTTATTGCAAAATCACAGTAAAATCACTTTGAAAAAATGTTTTATTTTGGGAAATATAGTTGATGAATTGCGGCACACAATATATTGCGGCACACCTCACAAGTATGATTTACCAAAACAGGACGGTTGGCTTCTGAAAAGGTACGGTTTTTAACTTCAAGGTACGGTTTTATTTTACCAAAACCGAATTTTAATGTACAAACAATTAACTATTTCAAAGTCACTGGGTGGCGAGAAACGAAGCGCAAGCTAGAGTTATTAGAAAGAAAAACAGGGTAAATAAATTTATGGTAAACCACGGAACGGAAAACTTTAACAGATGGCCTACCACAAGCTCTAATAGCAGTTATTTTTAAGTTGAGAGACAGAGACGCCGCTTTACACGCCGTATAGCGGCGTCTCACTCTCTCAACTAAAAAATAACTGCTATTAGAGCTTGTAGTAGGCTACCAGTACAGGATGGCCGATTATGTTGGCCGACCATGATGGCCCATCGTGTACAGGGCGAGTTTGCGTTGCTCGCAGACGGCAATCACACACAAACCGGCCCTGTACACGTTGGCCGATCATGGTCGGCAAGAAAAGCTCCCAGTACAGGATGGCCGATCGCATTGGCCGACCATGATAGGCGATCGTGTACAAGTACAGAGCCAGTTTGCTTGTGATTGCCGTTGCAAATGCACACAAACTGCCCCCTAACCCCTGAGGCCCTGACGGAATCGAGTTGAGATGAAAATCGAACCGTTTTATAGATTTTAGTTATTTCCAGTCCGTGCACTTGTCTCCCCCGGTGTCTACCCCAGTAGAGACACGTCCACTTTTTTGTCGACTTGTCTCCACCGACCGGGGGAGACAAGTAGGTACACTTTAGATTTTTTTATTGTTAAATCCACTTGTCGCCACTATTAGATCGAAATAAATAAATAGAAAGAAAGAATAGAAATAAAATAACTCAGCGCATGGCTGGAGCGTTTTTGGCGCTAGTTTCAGTGCTTATTATCTTTATCGATGGTCAAAATGTTTAGTGTTATTTTTTTATTTTTGTTCAAATGCTGAAATAAAGAAGCTGAAAATTAAGACTAATCTTTTATTAATTATTTTAATACGTCAAAATCCTTCAAACTGTTTAGACTATATCAGGGAACATAGAAATCTACATACATACATACGTACTATCGGGGACAAATTCGGTGAACCACCTCTTACTTCTTTTCGTGTTGCTGGCGTCTCACCGTTCAGTTGCAGTCCCTATCCGTGATTGCGTATACATTGTACTACCCTAGTTTAATACATAACAAAATAGTAAAAGGATTTGCGCGTAAATGGCGAGGCACCAGCCACACGAAAAGAAGTAAGAGGTGGTTCACCGAATTTGTCCCCGACTGTACCTACTCTCGCTCCTTCTGTCGCAGTTGGGTAAAAAGCACTGAAACTAGCGCCAAAAACACCCCAGCCATGCGCAGAGTTATTTTATTTTTATTATTTCTTTCTATTGATTTATTTCGATCTAATAGTGGCGACAAGTGGATATAACAATAAAAAAATTCTAAAGTGTACTTGTCTCCCCCGGTCGGTGGAGACAAGTGGATGAAAAACTAATATTTTTCTGAAGTGTACTTGTCTCCCCCGGGCGGTGGAGACAAGTCCACAAAAAAGTGGACGTGTCTCTACTGGGGTAGACACCGGGGGAGACAAGTGCACGGACTGGTTATTTCGTACTGTTTTATAGATTTAAGGTCAAAAATCCCACCTTCGATCACAACAAAGCTGGTTGTGATCGAAGGTGTGATTTTAGACCTTAAATCTATAAAACAGTAGACCTATAACGATTTCATTTAGTTCGGTATTCAATCACTACTTACTCGATTGGCGCTATACAGTCGTTACTAGAATGGTGATTTTTTTTATCTTGATTCAATTTTGATCTCAACTCGATTCTGTCAGGGGTTAAGTAAGGGGTACCCTGTACATTTTGAGTGAATTTTACATTTGTTTACTACACAGTTTTCAATATCAGAGATAGGAGATGTCATATATAAAATATGTAATTTTTATAGTGGCAGTAAGTACCTACTTTTGCGCTACCCAGTATATTACTATAATAATATTCTTTTTAGTGAATAGACTACAAAAAGTTGCAAATTATAAATTAAAATTGCAGTTAAAAATCCGCTAGAACGGCAACACTGCACGTATGACAAGAACGCTCTCTTTTTTTGGTTGGGTGTTTATGGCTTGGTTAAGAGCCGTATAGACCAGACAACATGTTTCGCAACATCTACCTGTCTTGTCCATTTTGCTTCATGTTTTGTGTCGGCTTAAACGCGGCTTTAGGGTTTTTCCCACGAACAACGACACGACACGATTTACAAATTGCGCGACAGTGTTGTCAGCACTATTTTCCAATAAAAGACGGTTCAGTTCACAGCATTGAGCATACATAAAGACAGTACGACCAACTTAACAGCGAATTGCTGACAGATACGGCAAACTGTGAACTGCAGTTGCCATGCAACAAAATAGCACCTACAGTTTACGGTTTGATGGTAAATGGTACAGAAAACTGTACTTTTTGGTACGTTCTGGCAACACTTAGTAAATCGTCTCGTGTCGTTGTTCGTGTGTAAACGCCCTTACAAGCCCTCAACTTTATTCCGTTCCGTAATGCGTATTCTGTTCATGTTCCGATTGTAAAACTTAATGTTCACAGAGACTGTTCGTGCATTCCTCAATCTAGGAAAAGTTCGTGCAAAAGGATGTAGCTTTCGCAAAGAGCCGCAAGATGGGACGCTTAATGTTTGAAAAATTAAAAGGAATTATTAAGAAAAAAATCTACCCGTCTCACAACCAGCTCCGATGGTTCGGGTCGATTTTTTCTAAATAGGTACCTACTTCATTTTCAATTTTTCAATAATAAAAATTGCATTGTGAATGCAAAACAATAAAAATTTAAATAATTCGCTTAATGTTTTACAATCGGAACACTGCGTATTACGGAACGGAATAGTTTTAATTAATTTTTACTGTACGCTTTTGTACGTGACTGTACTTATATAAAAAAACTGAATATCTCCTAAACCAAAGGACGACGAATTCTGTGGCTTTTAGGACGAATTGGGACGAATGTACACGAATCGTTTTCAGTAAGCAGATTTTCTCTAGGTGACCTGGTTAAAAAGTCCGCGCCATAATGTAGGTTAATTATGGCATGGACCAAATCATTCCTTTATATCTTTTGAACGGCGCTTCATTTCGTTTTGATTCCAGGCATTGCGGGTTCTATAAAAAAGGGACAAAATGTTATACTAATCAGATCCTAGCTAGGTGTTATGGTTCAATAAATATAGCCTGTCCGTGCCATAATGAAGGTTTGCTTTGGCGTGGACCATTTAAATCCCTTGTATCTTTTCGTCCCCTTTAGGACGAATTCTGAAAATTTGGGACAGAAATAGGACGAAATAGGACAAAATGACCATGTAGTCAGAATTGCGGTTTTCAGAGTGGGCCGCGCCGTGATGTAGCACACAAAAATAGTAGCTTGGTTGATAAGCCAATGCTTATTAAAAGTACTTTTGAAAATATTTTAATTAGAGATAAGTTTTATAATAGACGTGATGTAGGCATCACTTAAGTTTAAGTTTCATATTCTTAATAATTAATGTTTTTTTTATTAATGTCTAACTCTATAAGTAAGTAGGCTGAAATGGTTTTTAAAATATTGTATTGATAGGGTACTTATTTGTTAATTTATTGTGCTATAAAGTTCTACGGTTAGTATTAAAAAGAAATATAAGAGCTTTCTTTTCAAGGGAGGGATGCCTGGTCTTTTCAGGGGAGGTGTGATGTAGTGATAAATTGTATCACGTTCATAGAAGAACGTGATATCAATGGAAAATAACTATCTCCCTGATAGTTCGAGGTGGCCTTCCCTTATCACGTAGTCATTAGTATAAATATCTTAAGTTGAGATTAAACGAGAGGACTTCCACAATGAACGAGTGTCTTACTTAACGTCCCGACCCCACCTCCTTACAGCGTATTGAATGAATAGGCAGTAAACACAAACATTTTTTGAAACGGCGAAAAAGAAACCAATTTTTTTGAGAAATTCAACCCCTTTCAAAAATGTGTGGAATCGATTCTACTCTCGATTCTGAACAAACTATTTTCTAAAAGTGTAAACACGTTGTATACGTGTGATCCTCTGTGGCCGGACCACATATCAGTACCCAGATGCTATATAGTGCAATAACAGCTACCTGTAGTCTACTTTCATAGGAATGTATTAAAATTAAAAGTACCTCAACAGATAATGAAATATTCAGTAGCTTTTGTGGTCCGGCTGCAAAGCAGTGCTCTCTGGCCGGACCACCTCGAATTCAGAAAAGTGTGATGCACTTTCCAAGAAACTAATACCTCAAAAAAAGCTACTTAAAGAGTACCTTCCATACATCCAAGTGTGGTACGCTAGAAGTCATTGGTTCCGAAGTTACTAGTCGTAGATTGTGGTCCGGCTGGAGAGTATACTCTGCAGCAAGTCGTTTGATAATTTTAAACATCAACTATCCGTGAATCTATCTAAAAATAATCTACCTTTTCTCTACCTCTCGTTGCTACTATTTTTTCTCTCGTGAAGCTATTAATTTGTTTGATTATCCGCAAAATATGTGGCGCGGCTAGGGAGAACTACTTTTGAGCGAATAAAAAGAAATTTGACTTTTTCTTCATAACAACCAATACTGCATAAAAAGTACTTTATAAAAAAACCTTGACCTCATTTAAAATCTTTTGTTTTAAGTACCACTAACGATTAACAGGAGGTTCGCTTGCATTATTAAGGAGAATGGGCAAAAATGTTCGAACACACTTCATGGTGGCGGAGTTCGTTCACTTCAAGCATGCACAGTGCATTGAGTTATAATGCACCAATGGCACAGTGACGTTATTTTGGTTTATATTATTATTTACATGGTATTTAAGATATGCACATAGTTTTTCTTGCCAAGTTTTCTAAAAATAGCTGACAATATATAAAAAATAACTTTTATTTGAAAAAAAAAACTTTGAAGCCAAATCTAGGTATAATTAGCTTTTTTTCTAAGTGGATTTCAGAATCGTCGTCATACAAAGAAATGTTTCTCTAATTGGTTGCTTTCTACCTAATGACATATATCCCAAAGGGCTACAATATTTTGTCCAATTTGTCCATTCTCCTGTACAAATGTGAGATGTTAGACATTTTTGCAGCAGTAGTGGCATCTTCCATTACAGGCACTGTGCACAAAATTTAAAAATTTCGATAACAACCATTTCTCGTCAGCAAAATACAACTTCGTTTTTCATAGAGTTTGTATGAATGACAAAGTTACATTTGCGGTTTTTGAAAATGTGTTATATCTCAAAAAGTGCGTAATATATCTCGTTCAAACTAAAAAATAAAGAATATTTTTACGAGATTATTTTACTAATTTAATTCAAAAGTTAGAAAGGCGGGGGGAGGAAACCCATTTTACCATTTTAGAAGGCTATATATCAAAAGATTGACTTTGAAAAAAAAAGTTTGAAAAATCTTTCTCTTTTTTAACCGACTTCAAATTTAAAAAGGAGGAGGTTCTCTATTCGTCTGTATGTATGTTTTTTTTTTAATGTAAAATGCACCGGTATCCAAATTATTAATTATACACTAAACGATCTTTTAATATTCGAAATTGATTTAAGTCATGATTTAAATAACATTCCAGACACTTTAAATTTACAAGGGAAATTATTTTCACTGTTCTCTGTCGCGGAATATTTACCGAATATTCGCCATTATGTAGCTCATTGCAAACGTTTTGATAATACCTGGGAAACTTATGACGATTTAAATTCTAAAGTAACAAGAACCAAAAATGAGCAAATGGTTGTTCATTGTATTTTATATGCAAAATTGTAATCTATATACAGTGTGGAATAAAAATACCGTAGTTGGAGGAAAAGTACCCTTAATATTGATGATGGCAAATTTTACTGAAAGAAAACATTCCTTTATTTTCAAAAATTAAAACTGCATTTAAAGATTTTTGAAAAATCACCTGCTTGAGCCCGGAATCAAACCGGTAAAATGTGAAAAAAAACATCCAGTATTTTATGATACCATCCGAAAGAGTCATTCATAACGATCGATTTGTTTTAAACAACATAGTATCTTAAATTAAAGAAAAACCTTATTTTTTTATTGTAAAGCTTACTTACTATATAAAGAAAATAGTTTACCTAACTTATAAATTGCTCAAAATGAGACCCATTTTCACGTATGCACAGACGTATTTTTTGACTAAATTCGTTACGTGTCGCCTTTTGTATCGAGTTATGGTGAATATTTGGGGTGCGTAATGAATGATATAATTTTATTTCAATAACGTTCATATGACATAATAAACGTTAGTCATAGAAACACTTCAACTTGTTTCATTTTACATAATATTATTTAACATAACTTAGGTTAGCGAAACGAGCGTGCCGCGGCAGCGGCCGGTGAAGCGCCAGAAATAGTTATTTGTTGATTATACGAAATGAACGTTATATGAAATGATTTTATGTAATATAATTATTATGTGTAGAAAAATGCGCCCGGAAAGCGAAAGGTCGTAGGTTCGAGTCCCATCGGAGCTATTTGTGTGACGGGTCGATTTTTTCTAAATACTTCATTATCCATTTTTCTATATTAAAAATTGCATTGTGAGTGCAAAAATCTAAAAATTAAAATAATTATTATGTGTTTTAAATATTATACAATGTAAGTGTTATAGTACTTAAATGTTTATTAAGTATATGAAACGTTTTTATATCAAATGTTTATTATACGGTTTAAAATTATATATTTTGAATTTATATCATTCGTTGATTATTCGAAATGAATGTTATATGAAGTGATTTTATGTAATGTGTTATCATACTTTGTGAATATTATATCATATATTACACACCCGAATATTTGAAATAATATTTTGAAATCCGGTTTTCAATTCCTCTACTGACCCGTAGTATCTTTATTTTTCGTGGTCTTTCTTTAATTTAAGATACTATGTTGTTTAGAACAAATTGATCCTTAAGAATGACTCTTTCGGTAGGTGTCATAAAATTCAATTTTTTTTTTAGATTTCATCGGTTCGATTACTGGCTCAAGCAGGTGATTTTTCAAAAATCTTAAAATGCAGTTTTCATTAGTTTTGAAAATAAAGGAATGTTTCCTTTCAGTAAAATTTGCCATCATCAATATTAAGGGTAGGTACTTTTCCTCCAACCACGGTCTTTTTTTTCCACCCTGTATATAAAGTCGAAAGGTGATAACTTACTCATCACAAAATCTCAAAAACGACTGGACCAATGAAGATGAAATTTGGCAAAAAGGTAGATTATGACTAGGAGACATCTGCTAGGATTTTGGAAAACTTTCCCCTGAAAGGGTAAAATGTGGGATTTAAGGTTATATGGAACTTGCTCATTTATGGATTTAGAAGCATTAACATTGGTACATTGGATACTGGTTACGATTGAAAATGATCTGCGTTATCAAAGTTAAAAAACTACCCGCTAATGGGGTAAAATAGGAGGATAAAGTTTTATGGAACTTCCTCATTTCTGAACTTAGATGTATGTAAATTGGTATGTTGGATTGTTGGTTGGGTATGTTACTGGTCAGGATTTAAAGTGATCTGCGTAAGTAAAGCAAAAATCTCTCCCCTAAGGGGGTAGAAAGGGGGGTTAAATTTTATATGGAAACTTCCACATTTCTGGGCTAAGGAGTATGGAAATTGATATGTAGGATACTGGTCAGGTTTAAAAATGTTCTGCGTTAGCAAAGTTAAAAAAAGTCTCCACTTATGTGTAGAGGGGGGAATATCAAACATACTGAGTTTGGATATTTGTGGCTCAGTCACACAAAACGGCTGACTCGATCGCGATAAATTGCACTCTGGCCTGGAAAATTTTATACGGTATTTTAACTCGGGGAAAAAGTATGGTTCCCTTGGGATATAGTTTTTTTTTCACTTTAATTTGTTTAATGTCTTATGAAAGCTCATTTTCGCGCAAAGCAAAATTTTGTTTCTTAAAAAGAAATAAGGTCTTAAGGATTTTTTTTCTGAGAGGTGAATATGTTGTGTCAAAGTGATTTTGGACAAGCCACAGAACTTAAAATTCGTCAATTCAAGTGGCAACATTGAGATACGTGTATCTTTGATGTCTAGAAAAAATCAAATCTGTAAAGCAGTACTGCGTTTTCAGCCTAGACGCGTAAAATGTTCGCCTGAGAAATTCACTCTAATAATGTAATAATCATGTAAAGGACAATGGGTAACAGCGTTCTCAGACACGAAAATAGTTCAAATATTATGGGTTATGTCTATATCGGATTTTGTTGCTCTCTTAAAGTAGAGCGGAAGCCTCGATTTTGGCCACTGTGCCGGTTTGGGCCACTTTTTGCTCCAAAAAGGGCAATAGGCAAATTTGTATGAGACCCGTCCCCCCCTGCAAGATACCTTTTATGTGCGTCGACAATTTCATACGTATCTATAAAGAGATTAATAGCTATATTCAATGTCAAAATCATTTTTTTATTAACTTTGGTGTTACTTTTGTAATAAATAACAATATTAAAATAATATTTTCCCAGAACTCCCATACATTTGAGGGGTGTCGCCATAGTAAAAAGTGTCACTATATTATCTTTCACCTGAAATACATTTCAAATCTATTGGTTGGAAATGGGTTTTGGGGGACGTTTTGTCCCATCGTTCTATTCTATTTAACTTTTCGTCCTTATTGCCAAAGCTCAATTAAAATAAGGTATTTTTAAGGTAATAATAACAATCGTTTGAATTCTTGATGTCATACGAATTTTTTGATGAACATCATTTTCTGTTTAATTTTTTGAATGAAAATTTTAAGAATTTTTTTATGGATTGTTTTATATACCTTTTTTTTACAATTAAGTTGTTGTTTTGCAATTGCTAAGTTTCGTTTTATAAATCGTATGACATAAGGAATTCAAACGATTGTTATTATTTCCTTAAAATACCTTATTTAAATTGAGCTTTGGCAAAAAGGACGAAAAGTTAAATATATATTTTTTGGAGAAAAAAGTGGTCAAAACCGGGGCTTCCGCTCTACTTTAAGAGAGCAATAAAATCCGATATAGATATAACCCATAATGTTTGATCTATTTTCGTGTCTGGGTACGCAGTTACCCATTGTCCTTTACAATACTGTAAGTAAGACACTTGAGTATGGAAATTTAAGATATATTTTTGTTTTATTTTTTAATAGTTAATAAGAAAAAAGAATAAGATATATTTTAGTTTGATTTTTTTAAATGGTACCTAGTTAATAAGAAGACGAATTTTTGTTTTTTTATTAGTACGTAAGTGATACATAAGTAATGGGAGTAAATTTGGTTAAGGAATATATGATTTGTTTTTAGTATTTATTTGGTCATTATTTACCTGAACATTCACCTATTAATTATTATAAAATAGGTAAGTAATACCTAACAGGTGAACCTATTCTTGCCCATTCTCCTTAATAATGCAAGCGAACCTCCTGTAAATCGTTAGTGGTACTTAAAACAAAAGATTTTAAATGAAGTCAAGGTTTTTTTATAAAGTACTTTTTATGCTGTATTGGTTGTTATGAAGAAAAAGACAAATTTCTTTTTATTCGCGCAAAAGTAGTTCTCCCTAGCCGCGCCACATATTTTGCGGATAATCAAACAAATTAATAGCTTGACGAGAGAAAAAATAGTAGCAACGAGAGGTAGAGAAAAGGTAGATTATTTTTAAATAGATTCACGCATAGCTGATTTTAAAATTATCAAAATGACTTGCTGCAGAGTATACTCTCCAGCCGGACCACAATCTACGACTAGTAACTTCGGAACCAATGACTTCTAGCGTACCACACTTGGATGTATGGAAGGTACTCTTTAAGTAGCTTTTTTTGAGGTTTTAGTTTCTTGGAAAGTGCATCACACTTTTCTGAATTCGAGGTGGTCCGGCCAGAGAGCACTGCTTTGCAGCCGGACCACAAAAGCTACTGAATATTTCATTATCTGTTGAGGTACTTTTAATTTTAATACATTCCTATGAAAGTAGACTACAGGTAGCTGTTATTGCACTATATAGCATCAGGGTACTGATATGTGGTCCGGCCACAGAGGATCACACGTTGTATACTTACCTGGCTTCGTGTAAACCGGCCATACAGGGTAAAAATCCCAAATTCATTGACATGAACAGCGACGAGTGTCAAAAAACGATGAAATAAAAAACAAAATCCAATTAACATTTTTTAATCAATGATAAGTCTTGTAAATACAGTGTAATAACCACACTAGAATAGATACAATAACGATTGTAATGTAACATACATACACCAATTTTAATACCTTTCGCAAAATAATATTGACAAAGAAATTGAACTCTATCCCTCGGTATTAAGGATGATATTTGCTTTATTTGTCAATATTCTGTTTGCTAACACCATTTGTTAAGTCGGTTGACTGAACAATATTAAAAAAATATAATTAAAAAAGGACATTTCATAATTAGGCGGCACGTTTAGATAATTTAATTGCTATAAAAATATAGGAAATTTTAAATCGAGTTTAATTGAAAAAAAATATATCTTCATTACAAAACAGTACCTATACGTAGTAAAAACATACTATATTTCAAAGTACAGTCGCACTAATTGACTCTTGATCATTTCGCTAACAGATTGTATAAAAGCGTCAATACTATAAAGGTCAGTGACAGTGTCAATGTCTAAAAGTTTGAATTTCACCCTTACTGAATTTAAATAACTATTACAAAATAGCTTTATGATGGGTCACGATTACATTAGTGCGTCTGTACACCTAAAATACACTGGTCAGCAAATAAACCGAGCCACCCGCTACCTAGGAACTCTGATTCGATTTTCTCAAAAAGTATAAAACTTACAACTATCAAAGTTATACCTACAAAAAGTGCGTTTCATGGTGATTAAAATGACTACAAATTAATTCGAAAGTACCTTCAACTCACATTGTAATCAAGCAACAAACACAATGCTAACGATTTGCTCTGTTTTCACCAGAGTTTGAAATTAGCGTTCTTTTCCTCTACAATGAGGGTAGTCGGATATTTCTTATCATTTCTTTAGTTTTTGTCCATCGTTTGCTCAGACGCGTGTGTTTTTGCTACTTTTTTCAATTAATAATGGATACAACACCTCAGGAAGCAGCTCAAGCTGTAGCATTAGTTCAAGCAGGCATCGCGCAACGTGAAGTCGCTCGAAGGCTTCGAATCAGCAGATCTTCGGTGCAACGAGTTTACAGACGATACCTAGAGAGTGGAGCATTCGATCCCCGTCCAGGTACGGGCAGACCTAGGGCTACATCAGCAGCAGATGATCGTTATATCCACCTTACTGTTCTGCGAAATCGCCACCTCAACGCAGTTCAAGTCCAACAAAGTCTGCGTGACGAACGCCAAGTGGTCATAAGTTCAGATACCGTCAGAAGGAGACTTGCTGAACGGAACCTGACCCCAAAAAGAGCTGCAACAGGCCCAGCATTAACGGTAGCACACCGTCGTGCACGACTTGAATTTGCTCGAGAGCATAGGGATTGGACATTAGAGCAGTGGAGTAATGTACTCTTCACTGATGAGACCAGGGTGAGTCTACATGGAAGTGATCGACGTCAGAGAGTATATCGTCGCCCTGGAGAACGTTATTCTCAGTGTTGCATCGAGGAAACTGTTGCTTATGGAGGAGGATATGTAATGGTCTGGGGCGGCATCTCGTTAACAGCACATACAGCGTTAGTTTTCATCGAACCGACGGGCCGTACACGTGGACTGACTTCTCATCGCTACATTACTGAAATCCTCGCAGACCATGTGGTACCTTACGCAGGATATATCGGACAGGATATGCAATTGATGCATGATAATGCACGGCCTCATGTTGCTCATGTGGTGACCCAGTATCTACGCGACGTCAGCATTCGTACGATGGACTGGCCAGCTCGAAGCCCGGACTTGAATCCGATAGAACACTTATGGGATGAGCTGAAACGTCGGGTTCGAGCCCGGGTACCTGCTCCAACAAGGCTTCCAGAGCTACGAATCGCAATTGAAGAGGAGTGGAATACAATTCCTCAAGATTTTATCGTCAGGCTCGTAAGTTCGATGAATACAAGGATGCTGGCAGTTATCCGAGCAAGGGGAGGGAATACGGAATATTGATCAAAAACTTTTTTTTTATTTTATCTTTGTTTTTGGCTTCAATTTTTTTTTCACTTTATCATTACTAACGATTGTCACGACTGGAAAACGACTCTTCTTTGTAAAATCCTTAATAAACACTGAAATATTGATTAAACCCAATCAGTTTCCTTTCATTTTAATCACCATGAAACGCACTTTCTGTAGGTACAACTTTGATAATTGTAGGTTTTTAGTTTTTGAGAAAATCGAATTAGAGTGCCTAGGTAACGGGTGGCTCGGTTTATTTGCTGTCCAGTGTAGTTTATTTTTGTGAAGTATAGTGTCATTGTCAATTGCGTAACTAAGCGAATTCCATATGTACGATCAAAAGCACATAAAGAGTAAAATGTTAACTTTTAACTTCATAGAACATAAGAAGGCGTTAAAACTGGGCCGAGTGAGCGTGGTACAGTCTTTGCTCAAAACAGCAAGCACTCCATACTTACATTTTACCTTTAAACGATTTTAAATTTCTTCAAGTTTTTTTTTATCCACCACGGGGTAGCACTTAGCCTTTTGATGTTAAGTGATGATAAGGTTGTAGGTGGAAGCGCACTATTCCCGGAATCCTCAATCACTGAGGAACAGGCTATCTTATCTCTAACTACCGGAACACAATAGTGCTGAAAATATCATTGTTATGGCGTCAAACTAAGATAAGATGGTGGTAGATAGCCAGGCGGACTTAGAACAAATTTTACCACCAATCAAACCGAATACAATATGTACACGCACTGGGAATTGAACCCGGGACCTCTGGGTCTGATAGCGGTGGTGTGTACCACTAGACCACAGAGGCGGTTAAGTTGTCATGGCACTAGCTTGTTTTCGATTACACGTTTCATTCAATAGTAAATGCGTAACATGCTCCTTCTAACCTCTTTAATTGCCCCACGGACTATCAGTTCGCCTGCAGGCAACGGCCTTTCAGTTGGCCGCGATCAGCCATACACTCACAATTTTACATACAAAGAACCGAATGTCAAGGACTGCAAGTCCTTTACGCGTGCCCACTAGACGGTTTTCGCCGGACACAGAGCCGGTGCAATACAACTGTCTCTATTATCGAGGTGTTGACTGACAAAGACAACCATACAAAACCGGCTCTGTGGCCGGCGACGTTTTATCGCCTGACACAAAGTCGGTGCAATACAACTGTCTCTATTATCGAGGTGTTGACTGACAAAGACAACCATACAAAACCGGCTCTGTGGCCGGCGACGTTTTATCGCCTGACACAAAGTCGGTGCAATACAACTGTCTCTATTATCGAGGTGTTGACTGACAAAGACAAACATACAAAACCGGCTCTGTGGCCGGCGACGTTTTATCGCCTGACACAAAGTCGGTGCAATACAACTGTCTCTATTATCGAGGTGTTGACTGACAAAGACAAACATACAAAACCGGCTCTGTGGCCGGCGACGTTTTATCGCCTGACACAAAGTCGGTGCAATACAACTGTCTCTATTATCGAGGTGTTGACTGACAAAGACAACCATACAAAACCGGCTCTGTGGCCGGCGACGTTTTATCGCCTGACACAAAGCCGGTGCAATACAACTGTCTCTGTTATCGAGGTGTTCACTGACAAAGACAAACATACAAAACCGGCTATATGGCCGGCGAATAACCGTCTCGTACTATATCCTCATTGTATTCCTTGAGTACATATGACGTTTTCTAATTTTTTTAAACAAAATCATCTCTTTCAGCGTACATAGTAACAACATTGTCATTATATTTTTCGCGCGGTGAGTTTTTTAGTGTCGGTAAAACAAAATTTTTCTAGTAAACAGTTTTGATATTATTCAGTCGACTAACATTAAATCGTCTATTGTCTAATTGTTAGCAACATGTAAAACTATAACCATTTATTATTTGAGTCTTATGTCCTATACATAAATAGGGGTAAATATTTGTAGATTCCAGATATAAATAAAAAAAAAACATAGTGACCTTTTTAAGATAAGTATTTTTACACATGGTTTAGAAAAGGGACAAGTAATAATTATTTTGACAATAGAACATTGAACCCTAATAAATTTTTTGGTGTTGTAAAATTTAACACATACATGATTCACCCCCTATACATTAGATCATAAGACTCAATTCACTGTACAATTATTTCTGATGAACACGATATTTTATACAACTATAAGTATTTATTGAAGTAGAAGAATATTTTTTTCTATTAAAGCGACATTTATATGTAATTGAAAATAAAATAAGTAAGAAGGTATTGTATATAAAATAATTATTTGTATTAAAATAAAACAATCTCCTTTGTATTTTAATACAATATCAAGAATACATTACTTGGATGTATTTAAGTATGCTTATTTCTTAGATCAAAGAATCTAAATAAGCCTAAAAAGGGAAGTAATTTTTAAAACATTTTTAGTATCACCGAGCAAGATATAGACGTCAAAACAATAAATATGTAACACTTTCCAGTAGGGCTAACATGACGGCAACGAGATAGCACGAGATAGTTTGTCGCGCGCCTTCCAACCAATCAGCAGTCACGCGCGCTATCTACGAGCGATCTGATTGGTCGAAAGTAATGCGACAAACTATCTCGTGCTATCTCGTTGCAGTCATGTTAGCCCTACTGGTTAACTTACTGAACGCATTAAACTAGAGATAAAACGCACATAAATACAGGAAAAATTACAACAAAGAAACATACAAAGTCGGTGAATCCCTTAATACATCCAAGCACTGTTTTTGACATAATATTATAGTTTTTTTCTGCTCTATAAAGAAAAATGGAAGAAGTAAAGAAACACAAGACAGATTTCTTCAGCCAACAGTAGATTAGGCTTGACGAGTTGACTTTGAAGACGACCTTAACGCATAGGTAATAAGGACGTTTTTCGTAGTGCAACTGCCAAGATTAATGCACTGTCTTCAGTACAATAGACGACCGAATTTACACTTAACTATATCACTTACATAGACAAAACATCCATGGTTATCCACCGTCAAACCGACAAACAATCTTAACACAACACAATAATATATATCTCTCCTTTTCCAACCTTAACAAATACTACCTGAAAAGAGTGAGACGCATAGCGACCCCTCTTAAAGCTTCAAAAACCTTGCCAGTTACAATCAAAAGACTATCACATTATATTAGTGGTGCATTCCTATCGATAAATTTTATATCGATAATACGATCATAGAATTTTCCGGTCGACAATTTTTAGCCTATATTCCCTTGCTCAATTGTTTATATACATCGACAATTGGTTTGAAATTAAGATCGCGTACGTATATACGGTATACGTAAGTCGTATCGTCTAATACGTAAGCAAATATAGCCTTCAAATCGTTGACCTAGAAGTTATCCATTTTACCAAGTCAAGCTTAACAATTAAACAGCGAATATGACACTTATAACAATTGAATAACGCGGGTACAGACAGACATCGCCTTAATAATGCGATGTCGGTAGTACCTCTAAAGAAAACTACTTTTAAAAATCATGTATAAGATGTTTTTAGTCCATTCATTATACTTTAAGCATACTTAATCAGTTCCTCATTAAAATCAAATACTTTTTTATAGCATAAAAGCGCTTTTATACCAAATTATGATCGATACAAATCGAACATTTCACATCACAATTACAAAATTTATAAGTTTTAGTCAAAGCAATTAATTTTGAACATTATAGTAATTAGTATATAGTTCAAAATTATGTGGAGAAATCATAAATATGTTTGCAGTACTGTACATCAATCTTTTGTACTTCTCTGGACGAGAGAATTTTCAAAATATCCAAGTAAGTATTTCTGATCAATTAATAAAAAATCAGTCTCTTAAATTTTAAGTATGCAACTAAACTACTTATAAGACTGAGCGAGACAGAGATAGGGCAGTACAAAGACAATCTTTTGTCTCTTTCTTACTTTAAATAGCATCAGCAATTTTCAAACACAATCTAATTTGAAGGTTGGAACTACAAACATTCCTATTACACTCACTGTCACTGACACTGTTTACAAAATAAACCTTAATGTAATGCATAAGAGTACAATATCGAAGTGACGTCAAAACGTTTCTTGAAATATTTGTTTATCTACCCAAAACATACATTACCTTTCTCAACTTCTTTCAAGATTTTGACTATTTTTATTAAGTTTTTAACATTAGTAAGGCTGAAATATCTACATGCGTATTTCGTATCTATACCACTATGATAAGGTCGAAAGTGCAATGCACGTTTGTTTGGGCAAATGGAATCCTTACTATGATCATAAACCAACTTAAATGTTATACTAAAACACATATTTGAATTTTACTATATTTGTCTCCATGGATTGTTTTGCGTCTACACGGATTACATCCAATCGCCTACACGCTCGCAACACCCGCCTTTCCACCAAGGTTGTAAAAGGTCAAATCTTTGGATTACATACATTTTTTTCTACTCACAACGTTGTAGCACTTAGGCAGTTCTCACACTGCACCGCACACCGCTCCGGTTTGTGGTAGAGCGCTTCTTAACTATGGCTGCAGTATCTTGATGTGCATACAAAACCAGCAGTGTATAACAAATTCACGCCGCATCTCCGTCCACCGGAGCAGAAACCGCAGCAGTGTGATGAAAGCCTTAGCCTTCATCACATCTGATTTTGTGATGATAAGACTGAATTTCTCAAAAATTTCGAAATTCTCAACTACTGAGAAACGGCTATCTTATCTCTAACTGCCGGAACACAACAATGCTGATAACATCGTTATTATGGCGCCAGACTTAGTTAAGATAGTGGTAGCTAGCCAGGAGTACGCTGAACAAGCCCTACCACCAACTGTTGGGAATTGAACCCGGAACCTCTGGGTCTTATACAGGTGCTATGAACCACTAGACCCAGTGAGGCGGTTGGATTACATCTATCGGCTAGATGGATGTAAACAAGCAAGGTCAACTCTGTTGGAAGACAAGATTACATCCAGATGAATACGCTGGTCAGATGGTCAGCTATGGTTTCGTGACGACAAGCTACTAAATATAAGTCTCCTTTTAAAAACTAATTTCATTCACTTGTTATCTAAACAAGTTAATATTTTATTTTTATTTCCAGTAAAACAGGTGAAGTAAACTTTTACTTGTCTTTTGAAACGCTCATCTCTGATGTTTTTTTACTTACGACGCGACGGACGGAACGGAACGGAGGCGGTATATGCGTTTGGGGTTAGAGGTTGTTTGTTAATTGATTAATTAATTTATTTGTTTGTTTGTATGTATGTCTGTTGCCATTTTCCTCAGAAACGACTGGGCCGATTTCGATGCGGTTTTTTGCATTCAAAAGGTTTCATTTCAGAGCAGGTTCTTAGACATGTTTTACAGTAACAACTCACCAGGGTGCGCTGCATTTGCTTGTGCAAAACCAAAACTACTAGTCCGATTTGGATGCGCTTTTCAATAATGTGTTTGTGATTGATTAGTGACTATTCTTAAAATGCTCTTTAAAAACATTGAAATAAAAAACACAATAAATAAATTTTGAAAAAAACCCACGATGATTAAAATGTAAGTAATTAAAAAGGAGAAAATAATTTAAAAACCCCCGACTTAAATAATTTATGTGACCTATGAACTTAATAAGAAACGCAAGAAAATCCGTCAAGGGCTGCCATGAGTATTTCAAATTTCAACATAAATGTAAATACTTAACTAATTATATATTTTCTTTCTTATATAAGTGTCTTTTGCCCAAACAACATGCTTGTAAAAGGAAACATATACTATATGGTACATTAATACAGTATTCATGGTTAAACTTTTCGTATAGACAAAATTATGTAGATTTGGGTTATAAGTGTAATTATGTTATGCATTAGCTTACAAATATATATTTTATAATCTGTGGTTATTAAATATTGCCATTATTGGAGAAAAACCCTACTTATTGAAGGCGAAAAATAGAATGATTGCAGTTTTTTTTTGTTTTTGAATATTATCCACTAGAAATACTCATATTTTATCACTTTATTTATTATTGTTATTATTATTATTAAAGACTATTAAACGAAATGTGAGGCAATAACATGTTTGAACATTTCTACCATATTAAAAAGGTATTGTAGACCTTAATGACTTCTGGATAAGAGATATTTTGGATATTAAATGCATCGCTTGTTATTTTGAATGATCGCTTAAAAATCAGGATTATTCTTGGATAAAATCAGTAAGGACGAGACAATCAATAGGGAAACTCATACGGATTGAATCCCTCTTAGAATCATGATAGATTAAATGAAAAGAAAACAATGAAATACACCAAGGATTCGATGTCGAGTCGATGTGTTCTTTTCTATGGAAAATGTGTTTTTTTTTGTACAAAATCTGTGAATGCAGTTTTTTCTGGCTAAAAATAAAGGGATATTCCCTTTTAGAGAAATTTGCTATCACCATTATTTAGAGTACTTTCCCTTCATCTCCCATAATACACCCAGAATTACACGAGGCAATACATACGTAAATGTTGTACATTACTATGTGAGTTTGAACATTGCTATGTTACTTTTTAAACTCACATAGCAATGTACTGCAAATTGCACTTGGCTCGTGTAATCCGGCCCTAACTCTGGTACACCCGGTATAAGCGAGGTGCCTTATTGTCAATACCACAGAACACAATAAAGAGATAAGAATTAGTAATTTGGCGTGTGTGATTTTGCGCAAAAAACAAAAGCAGTGTATAGAATAGAATAGAATATAAACGATAGTTTATTGCCAATACTGTGTACATAGATTATACATCCTATTGTACAATTTTTCTTTCACGTTGCCATGTCTAACTATGACCGAGCTACACTTCATTTAGTACTAAATGCATAACATACCCCTTCTAATCTCTCTGTTGTTTCTTTTACCCCCTTATTAATAAACGAGAATAAGTTCACTCCTAGTTTAACCAAAAAGTTTGCTTAGGAATATGACACTTTGAAACGTCCCCCCTTATTACAAAACGTGGACTAAAATAGTCCTGGTTTAAAACTGGTGCTGTCACTTTCATTTTCCAAATTAAAGACAGAATTAGCATGAATTTTAAACCCGGTTTAACTTTAGTCCACGTTTTGTAATAAGGGGGAAGGAGTATTGCTAAGCAGTATTTTTGGTTAAACCAGGGGGCCAAGCCTGCTAACGTTAAGTCATAATTGTGTCTAAATCGTATTTCAATTGTAGTTCCATCAGTAGTATTGTGAAAAAAGTACACATTTCTTGTAACTAGTGTGTAAAAAAGCACTACAATTGAACTACAATTTAAACACGATTGAGACACGATTATGACTTAACGTTAGCAGACTTGGTCCCCAGTAAACTTACTCTTTGTTTATTAATAAGGCCGTTATAGTATAACCTTTATAGTACAATCAAACGTAATTTTTTGAAAAATATTCTTGTTATGATCCCTTACTTGTGGGTAAAACTTATTACTACTGAATAATCAATCGCATTTTTTTGAAAATTTCCCTTGTCAATTTTATAGAGGTATAATAAAAAACCAGGCCTAAAATTGTCCTTCGATTAAAAGAGAGGAAAAAATCGCGGTACCCTTTCTATTTTTCTCTATTCGTGTATGTCAGACAGAGACAAAAACAAGACAACTCTTCCTAACCGTCGGACGTGTCCACTTACAGCAGCCGTTGGTCATCCCTACTCTATTATGATACCTCTATAGTTAATTTAGTCAAATAAGAGAAACATCATGATACAAATTCACCGTTAGTTGTCTCATTAATTTCAACCCTGTGGTTCGGATGTCACTGGGGCTCCCGCCCACCCATCCTGATATTGGCCTCGTGGCTAACTTTACACACTAAGCTTAGGCGATTACCTGTGAAAGAAGAGAAATATGGAATTAACTTTATGAAAAAAATAAAATAAAAAAAAAGATAAAATGATATAAATATTGCAATATGTATATCATTTTATCCTTGGTCTTTTCAAAGCAAGATATCCTCGACTGTATCCTGTCTGCTAAGCTGAGTGGTGGTCAAATGCATACCCAGTACAAAATAAAAAAAAATTTTTTTTGTGGATTTCTTAAAAAGCGTACTTACCTACCTTATTATTTTATTAAACACATCCTGATGTTTATAGGTTTTTATGGATGTCTAAATAAAACCGCGTGTTAAGAAATCCGTAAAAGGTGTTTTAGTTCAATAATGCACATTTAAGTTGGGGTCAAGTATAGGACATAGGTCAAATATGGGACATGGGTCAAATATGGGACAAAGGTCAAATTTGGGACATGGGTCAAATATGGGACATGGGTCAGATATGGGACATGTGTCAAATATGGGACATGGGTCAAATATGGGACATCAAAATGGCTGCCTATACTCACCCTCTGGCTCATATGATGTTACAGCAGCGGCAGTAGCGCGGTCTCGCAGCGCCGCCACCCGCGGGCGGGGTCACAGGCGCGAAGTACGCGTGTACTTTTATGTTGGGTAGGTGGTTCTGAAGCAAAAAGAAAGGAGATATTGAGTCAGGGTGACCGCTATTTACTACAATCAAATTTCCCTGACTTTTCCCGGTTTTCCAGGCGTTTTTTCAAGTTTTTCCCTGACCATAATCTTAAATTTAATAAATATAAAATATACACGGCTAAATTTTAATTACCATCAATATTTTAGGGGATGTTAGTGCCCATCAATATGAACAACTTTCACTATGAGGCCAACCATGGAATCGCAAAAAAAAAATTAGCTGTTCCATACAAAAGTACAACATCGAGTCGACTGAAATGTATGGAACAGCTGTTTTTTTTTTTCGCGATTCCATGGTTGGTCCCATAGTGAAAGTTGTTCATATTGATGGGCACTAACATCCCCTAAAATATTTATGGTAATTAAAATTTAGCCGTGTATAATTGGTATACATTTTCGAGTTTTTGCAGAAGTATCTGCTAGCAAATTACAATTTATAAATACAAAGCAATAATACAAAAAACGGAAATAATAAGTAGTATCAGAACAGCTCAGTTGGTAAGGGCGAAAGCATAGTTAGTAAGACGGAAGTCGTGGGTTCACATCCTACGTAAGGTGAAGTTTTTGTACTGTTTCATTGTATCCACAAACTGGAACCCGCTATCAGACAGTTCTACAATAAAATTACCCAATAATTTATTAATTAATTTATTTAATTTTTGACCATTTTTGTTAAAACTGTATAGGAAAAACAGTACTGTACAGAGACAGTTTTTATTCCCTGACCTCCTTTAAATTTCCCTGACAATTCCCTGACTTTTCCATGACTAGCGAATTCCCTGACTTTTCCCGGTTTTCCAGGTAAGGGGAGTTGCCCCCTGATTCACAAAACGTCCGAAACGGAATCGGATTCGAATTCTGTGCTTTGTCTTTGTTTGTTCTTTAGCGAGTGACAGAGACAGCGCGTACATTCCGCTGTCTGGAGTGGGGACAGTTGTCCAATGATGATGATTATGATGATTCTCAGCTCACCCTTAGCTTCGTTATCGCGTTCCTGGTGACCAGCTGACAGATGTACAGCTGAATCAGCTGCAGATTGTGGCAGGAAGTCAAGTTCTTTAACACCGAGTACACTAGGGGACAGTTGGGTATTTGACTGTTGTTGAAATGTAAATATTTAATTATGACATTCAGAAATATAACATTATTGAATAACAAATGTGAAAAAAGAAATTCAATCTGTATTATAACAAGCGAATTATGAGCTTTTTGATTGTGACTCTTTCTAAAACGAAATTTTCTATGGCGAGCTTGTCTAATTAGAAAGTTTGATGCTCTATATCGCTGAAAATATGCAAGATATTTGAAAATAAATACCTATGTTGTGTTGCTACTAATTCAATGAACATTTTAAGTCAATAAAAAAGTCAATCAAATACCCAGTTGTCCAATGAAGATGATGGTTATTCAGCTCACCCTTAGCTTCCGTATCGCGTTCCTGGTGACTAACTGGCAGTCATACAGCTCGATCAGCTGCAGATTGTGGCAGGAAGTCAGGTTCTTTAATACCGAGTATACTAGGGGACAAATGTCCAATGATGATGATAGTTATTCAGCTCACCCTTAGCTTCCGTATCTCGTTCCTGGTGACCAGCTGACAGTCATACAGATCAATCAGCTGCAGATTGTGGCAGGATGTCATGTTCTTTAATACTGAGTACACTAGGGGACAGTTGTCCAATAATGATGATGATGGTTCAGCTCACCCTTAGCTTCCGTATCGCGTTCCTGGTGACCAGCTGGCAGTCATACAGCTCGATCAGCTGCAGATTGTGGCAGGAAGTCAAGTTCTTTAATACCAAGAACACTAGGAGACAGTTGTCCAATGATGATGATGGTTCAGCTCACCCTTAGCTTCCGTATCGCGTTCCTGGTGACCAGCTGGCAGTCATACAGCTCGATCAGCTGCAGATTGTGGCAGGAAGTCAAGTTCTTTAATACCAAGAACACTAGGAGACAGTTGCCCAATGATGATGATGATTCAGCTCACCCTTAGCTTCCGTATCGCGTTCCTGGTGACCAGCTGGCAGTCATACAGCTCGATCAGCTGCAGATTGTGGCAGGAAGTCAAGTTCTTTAATACCAAGAACACTAGGAGACAGTTGCCCAATGATGATGATGATTCAGCTCACCCTTAGCTTCCGTATCGCGTTCCTGGTGACCAGCTGGCAGTCATACAGCTCGATCAGCTGCAGATTGTGGCAGGAAGTCAAGTTCTTTAATACCAAGAACACTAGGAGACAGTTGCCCAATGATGATGATGATTCAGCTCACCCTTAGCTTCCGTATCGCGTTCCTGGTGACCAGCTGGCAGTCATACAGCTCGATCAGCTGCAGATTGTGGCAGGAAGTCAAGTTCTTTAATACCAAGAACACTAGGAGACAGTTGCCCAATGATGATGATGATTCAGCTCACCCTTAGCTTCCGTATCGCGTTCCTGGTGACCAGCTGGCAGTCATACAGCTCGATCAGCTGCAGATTGTGGCAGGAAGTCAAGTTCTTTAATACCAAGAACACTAGGAGACAGTTGCCCAATGATGATGATGATTCAGCTCACCCTTAGCTTCCGTATCGCGTTCCTGGTGACCAGCTGGCAGTCATACAGCTCGATCAGCTGCAGATTGTGGCAGGAAGTCAAGTTCTTTAATACCAAGAACACTAGGAGACAGTTGCCCAATGATGATGATGATTCAGCTCACCCTTAGCTTCCGTATCGCGTTCCTGGTGACCAGCTGGCAGTCATACAGCTCGATCAGCTGCAGATTGTGGCAGGAAGTCAAGTTCTTTAATACCAAGAACACTAGGAGACAGTTGCCCAATGATGATGATGATTCAGCTCACCCTTAGCTTCCGTATCGCGTTCCTGGTGACCAGCTGGCAGTCATACAGCTCGATCAGCTGCAGATTGTGGCAGGAAGTCAAGTTCTTTAATACCAAGAACACTAGGGGACAGTTGTCCAATGATGATGATGATTTAACTCACCCTTAGCTTCCGTATCGCGTTCCTGGTGACCAGCTGACAGTCATACAGCTCGATCAGCTGCAGATTGTGGCAGGAAGTCAAGTTCTTTAATACCAAGAACACTAGGGGACAGTTGTCCAATGATGATGATGATTTAACTCACCCTTAGCTTCCGTATCGCGTTCCTGGTGACCAGCTGGCAGTCATACAGCTCGATCAGCTGCAGATTGTGGCAGGAAGTCAAGTTCTTTAATACCAAGAACACTAGGGGACAGTTGTCCAATAATGATGATGATGATTTAACTCACCCTTAGCTTCCGTATCGCGTTCCTGGTGACCAGCTGGCAGTCATACAGCTCGATCAGCTGCAGATTGTGGCAGGAAGTCAAGTTCTTTAATACCAAGAACACTAGGGGACAGTTGTCCAATGATGATGATGATTTAACTCACCCTTAGCTTCCGTATCGCGTTCCTGGTGACCAGCTGGCAGTCATACAGCTCGATCAGCTGCAGATTGTGGCAGGAAGTCAAGTTCTTTAATACCAAGAACACTAGGGGACAGTTGTCCAATGATGATGATGATTTAACTCACCCTTAGCTTCCGTATCGCGTTCCTGGTGACCAGCTGGCAGTCATACAGCTCGATCAGCTGCAGATTGTGGCAGGAAGTCAAGTTCTTTAATACCAAGAACACTAGGAGACAGTTGTCCAATGATGATGATGGTTCAGCTCACCCTTAGCTTCCGTATCGCGTTCCTGGTGACCAGCTGGCAGTCATACAGCTCGATCAGCTGCAGATTGTGGCAGGAAGTCATATTCTTTAATACCAAGTACACTAGGGGACAGTTGTCCAATGATGATGATGGTTCAGCTCACCCTTAGCTTCCGTATCGCGTTCCTGGTGACCAGCTGGCAGTCATACAGCTCGATCAGCTGCAGATTGTGGCAGGAAGTCACGTTCTTTAATACCAAGAACACTAGGAGACAGTTGTCCAATGATGATGATGGTTAAACTCACCCTTAGCTTCCGTATCGCGTTCCTGGTGACCAGCTGGCAGTCATACAGCTCGATCAGCTGCAGATTGTGGCAGGAAGTCAAGTTCTTTAATACCAAGAACACTAGGGGACAGTTGTCCAATGATGATGATGATTTAACTCACCCTTAGCTTCCGTATCGCGTTCCTGGTGACCAGCTGGCAGTCATACAGCTCGATCAGCTGCAGATTGTGGCAGGAAGTCAAGTTCTTTAATACCAAGAACACTAGGGGACAGTTGTCCAATGATGATGATGATTTAACTCACCCTTAGCTTCCGTATCGCGTTCCTGGTGACCAGCTGGCAGTCATACAGCTCGATCAGCTGCAGATTGTGGCAGGAAGTCAAGTTCTTTAATACCAAGAACACTAGGGGACAGTTGTCCAATAATGATGATGATGATTTAACTCACCCTTAGCTTCCGTATCGCGTTCCTGGTGACCAGCTGGCAGTCATACAGCTCGATCAGCTGCAGATTGTGGCAGGAAGTCAAGTTCTTTAATACCAAGAACACTAGGGGACAGTTGTCCAATGATGATGATGATTTAACTCACCCTTAGCTTCCGTATCGCGTTCCTGGTGACCAGCTGGCAGTCATACAGCTCGATCAGCTGCAGATTGTGGCAGGAAGTCAAGTTCTTTAATACCAAGAACACTAGGGGACAGTTGTCCAATGATGATGATGATTTAACTCACCCTTAGCTTCCGTATCGCGTTCCTGGTGACCAGCTGGCAGTCATACAGCTCGATCAGCTGCAGATTGTGGCAGGAAGTCAAGTTCTTTAATACCAAGAACACTAGGAGACAGTTGTCCAATGATGATGATGGTTCAGCTCACCCTTAGCTTCCGTATCGCGTTCCTGGTGACCAGCTGGCAGTCATACAGCTCGATCAGCTGCAGATTGTGGCAGGAAGTCAAGTTCTTTAATACCAAGAACACTAGGAGACAGTTGTCCAATGATGATGATGGTTCAGCTCACCCTTAGCTTCCGTATCGCGTTCCTGGTGACCAGCTGGCAGTCATACAGCTCGATCAGCTGCAGATTGTGGCAGGAAGTCATATTCTTTAATACCAAGTACACTAGGGGACAGTTGTCCAATGATGATGATGGTTCAGCTCACCCTTAGCTTCCGTATCGCGTTCCTGGTGACCAGCTGGCAGTCATACAGCTCGATCAGCTGCAGATTGTGGCAGGAAGTCACGTTCTTTAATACCAAGAACACTAGGAGACAGTTGTCCAATGATGATGATGGTTAAACTCACCCTTAGCTTCCGTATCGCGTTCCTGGTGACCAGCTGGCAGTCATACAGCTCGATCAGCTGCAGATTGTGGCAGGAAGTCAAGTTCTTTAATACCAAGAACACTAGGGGACAGTTGTCCAATGATGATGATGATTTAACTCACCCTTAGCTTCCGTATCGCGTTCCTGGTGACCAGCTGGCAGTCATACAGCTCGATCAGCTGCAGATTGTGGCAGGAAGTCAAGTTCTTTAATACCAAGAACACTAGGGGACAGTTGTCCAATGATGATGATGATTTAACTCACCCTTAGCTTCCGTATCGCGTTCCTGGTGACCAGCTGGCAGTCATACAGCTCGATCAGCTGCAGATTGTGGCAGGAAGTCAAGTTCTTTAATACCAAGAACACTAGGAGACAGTTGTCCAATGATGATGATGGTTCAGCTCACCCTTAGCTTCCGTATCGCGTTCCTGGTGACCAGCTGGCAGTCATACAGCTCGATCAGCTGCAGATTGTGGCAGGAAGTCATATTCTTTAATACCAAGTACACTAGGGGACAGTTGTCCAATGATGATGATGGTTCAGCTCACCCTTAGCTTCCGTATCGCGTTCCTGGTGACCAGCTGGCAGTCATACAGCTCGATCAGCTGCAGATTGTGGCAGGAAGTCACGTTCTTTAATACCAAGAACACTAGGAGACAGTTGTCCAATGATGATGATGGTTAAACTCACCCTTAGCTTCCGTATCGCGTTCCTGGTGACCAGCTGGCAGTCATACAGCTCGATCAGCTGCAGATTGTGGCAGGAAGTCAGGTGCTCTAACGCATCGTCTGTCACTAGGGGACAGTTGTCTAGACCTGGGGAAAATAAGCACATTGACATAATATATTTTTAAGTTTCGCCGTAAAAAAAGTCTCTGTTTTTTCAAGTCGCACCGAATTCTTTTTTAATTAGTATCAGTCATCATCATAGATTCCGATCTATAATGATGACTGATGAATAAAATAACTAATAGATTTTTTTTTATCCACAACGGGGTAGCATTAGCTACTAACCAAATGTACAGTCGAACCAATTTAATCGTGACCAATTTTGCTAATATTTGTTTGAAAGCTTCAAGACCATAAAGGTCAGTGTCAATTTTTCATTCATTAAAGAATCATTCAAAAAGAATCATTCAATGTCAACGACCTTATTGAATTCTAACCTCTATTAGAAAATATTTACAATTGGTTTCATATTAGTTCGACTGTACTAACAAGAAAAATCTTACCTAATACCGTGAGATGCTCCGCGGCACAAGGCGACATGGACAACTGTTTGATCCCGTAGTCTGTTATCAGCTCGCAATGCGATAATGTCTGGAATAAAAATAACTTTTTCACTTCTCATGCTCATGAAGTTCGTCTTTATGTTGGGTATACCCAAGCATATAGGCTGCATAAAATCGCTTTTTATGCTCTAGGGCATAAAGTAAAATCTTCGTCCAAGTCTCACACTCTAAGACAAAGGTCGTCAGGTAAACAGTCACAAACGCAACTAAACTTCGTTAGATAAACTTGTTATTTCATTCTGTTTCTTCAATCTTGTACATAATCCATGTTAAATTACTAAACTTTCTTTTTAACTTTCTTTCTTTTTACATTGCATGCCTCCAAAGGTAAAATATGCGGGTATTTCCATATGTTCGACATCTTGTTCTACCATATTTTTTCAATAAATAAATGATTGATTGATAAATTAATAAAACTAGGCAAAATTAATGAGTTTTTAAAGAATAAGTATTTCAAGAGCATTATAGACTACGATTTATGCTAAAGTCACTGTGCTGCTACTGTCACGTATAAAAAAAGAAAAAGAAAGTCTTTTCTTTTTTGCAAAATTGCTATTTATTTTCCTCACAATCGAAGTGAAAAGCAGAGTGAATAACTCGTACATAAAACCCATTTTACCCTCGACTTAACTATACACCCTCGCCAAATGGTACGTTTTATGCACTTGTTGTACAATCTACTATTTTGAAGGGATATCATTGGATATCATAAGCAATGACCCAATAGTACCTAAATACTTTTAGGGCCGACATTATCGCGGTTATTATGAACACACGAACAGTTGCACCTTCGTTATGGAGCTGCTACAGTTGTTTTATTTAAGAGGGTTGTGTAGCAAACGGTTTCTATACAAACGGCGATAAAGTTTTCCACCCTCTAACTATTGACTTAAAATGATAATTTAATTTGTAGCAACACAACATAGCTATTTATTTTCAAATATCTTGCATATTTTCAGCGATATAGAGCATCAAACTTTCTAATTAGACAAGGAGAGCGCTATAGAAACGTAACGTCACATTTCTATAGCGCCATACTCTCGCCATAGAAAATGTCGTTTTAAAAAGAGATAGCTAGAGTCAAAATTAAGTAACTCATTCGCTTGTTATAATACATATTGAATTTCATTTTTCACATTTGTTATTCAATAATATTATATTTCTGAATGTCATAATTAAGTATCTACATTTCAACAACAGTCAAACACCCAATTCGCAATATGATCTTTATTTAAGCACTATGATTTTTTTCAATGGCGGCGCTAGTGGTCAGACTGCCCGCTCTTAAGGATTAGAGGTTGGAAAACGTTGCGAGACCGTTTGCTACACAATCTTCTTAACGAGCCCGGGCGAGCCATACTTGTAGTTGTAATGCGTATAGACACGCGCTCCTGGTCGAGCTTACGCAGCCAAAGACAGTGTGCATGTAGATTTACACACATGTAGCATAATTTCAGATAAAAATTACGTTACTTTTTATATTTGTCTTTTATATAATTATTACTTTTTATATTTTTGTATAACAGTAATATTACTAATTTGATACACTTACCATACAAACATACAAAAGTGTGATAATAAATAAATAAATAAATCATCATCATCATCATTTCAGCCGTACGACGCCCACTGCTGGGCATAGGCATGCGCTGCCCGCATCCAGCGGCTTCCCGCGACCTTGACCAGATCGTCGGTCCACCTTGTGGGGGGCCTGCCCACGGAACGTCGTCCGGTTCGCGGTCGCCATTCGAGAACCTTTCCGCCCCAACGGCCATCGGTTCTCAGCGCTATGTGTCCCGCCCACTGCCACTTCAATGATGCAATCCTTCGAGCGATGTCGGTCGTTTTAGTTCTCCTGCGGATCTCATCATTTCTGATTCGATCGAGCAGAGAAATACCAAGCATCGCTCTCTCCATTGCTCGCTGGGTGACTTTGAGCCTTCTTATGAGACCCATAGTAAAAGACCACGTCTCGCTTCCATAAGTCATAACTGGCAACACACACTGGTCAAAGACCTTAGTCTTGGACATTGAGGAATTTTGGACGCGAATATATGCTGAAGCTTCCCAAATAAATAAATAAATAACTTTTCACAATCACACCAATTATCTAGCTCATAAGTAGTTATCATTAAGAAACTGTGTTATGGAAACTAGATAACGGATAAATATATACTTATATACTTTTTTTTGTAAATACATACCTAATATACATAGAAAACACCCTATACTTATTTTTTTCTTTTTTGTAAAGGACATTCCGTAAATAATGTCCTTATTGACGACCGATTTGGCGCAGGGGTAGGCTACCCACCTTCTGCGCCAGTGGTCTCGGGTTCGATTCCCGAATAAGACAAATATTTGTGTGTGTATGAACATGTCTATTTGTCTTGGTCTGGGTGTTAACTATGTATATTAAGTATGTATTTACGAACAAAAAGTATTTAAGTAAGTATATATTTATCCGTTATCAAGTTTTCCATGATACAGTTTCTTAATGAAATTAACATGGGCTTAGATAATTGGTGTGAATGTAAGATGTTATTTATTTATTTATTATTTATTTTATTATTATTTAAGTTATGAATCAGAAATCTAAAGTCGCATCTCGTTTTAACTCACCAATTTCTCGATTCTCGGACACCCCATGGCGAGGTGCACCAGTGTAGCGTCCGTTATAAGCACGCACTCTTCCAAGTCCATTCTTTCTAGTAATCTGCAGCTCTGTGGACAATGACAATGAAAATCACACATCTATCTATCTGTGGACAATGAGAGTCAACTAACATGCATTGTGAAAAAGTTGATTGTACAACAAGTGCATAAAACGTACTAAGGCGAGAATGGATAGTCAATTCGAGGGTAAAATGGGTATTATGTACTCTGCTTTTCACTTCGAGTGTGCAGTGGTAAATAAATTACAATATTGCAAAAAAGAAAAAATAAAGACTTCGCCATATTGGCGGGAAGACTTTATTTTTTAACCGACTTCAAAAAAAGGAGGAGGTTATCAATTCGACTGTATATTTTTTTTTTTATTTTTTATGTGTGTTACCTCAGAACTTTTTAGTTAATGAACCGATTTGGATAATTCTTTTTTTATTTAAAAGGTGACGCTTCTCGTGTGGTCCCATTCAAATTTTATCAAGAACTGGCAAAAAGTTCAGGAGTTATCCTGAATAATGTGTATTCAGACTTTATTTGGGTATATGGACGATTTCATACTTTCATCAAATTGGGGATCATTTTCAAAATATTTTTTTTTTTCGAAAGTTGGTACTTCTGACCTAGTCTTACTTTCACCAAGTCAGGACCAGGGGATCAAATCCCAGGAAAATGAGAGAAATTTTCAAATATAGGCAAGCCTTATGCGTTCCATTTATTTTTGAAGTTAGTCAAGTATTTGCATCTGGTGGGCATCATCTCATAGTGATGAGCTGGTGATGGAAGCTACAACTCCTTAACGGTTAGGAGCTGGAGAATATTTATTTAAGTATTAATCGTACGTATGGGCCAATAGTTATATTCTTTTAGGTTATTAGGGTGAGCTGCTGATGAGAGGTGAAACTCCTCAACAGTTAGGAGTTATATTATGATGTTTTATAAATACCATATGCACGAATGGACCTTCAGTTGTATTCCTTCAAGTTATCTAAGTAGCTAAAAATTGAAAGCTGAATTCCGTAACGGATAGGATATTTACAACAATTTATCATAATCACTATGTAGTTTCTTAAGCTACTTCACTAAAATTCGAAAAATAAAACGTTTTTGAAAAAAAATGTAACCGCCTTCAAAACGGATCTTCAAACAAAAATTAACAAACACTAAAAAACGAAAAAAATAATAAGATTTTTTAATTTAAAGGACGATGATACGTGAATTTTTCTAATTTATCTTGGTACTTACTGAACTGTTTGAAGTCGGTGCCAAGCCAAAAAGAATAAGAACGAAATATACTGAGTGAAATAACTTACATAAAAAAAAACGGTCCCAAGCGTGAGGTGTAGGACGTAATTACCTCAATACGTATAAGACGGCACCGACTTCAAACAGTCCAGTAAGTACCAAGATAAATTAGAAAAATTCACGTATCATCGTCCTTTAAATTAAAAAATCTTATTATTTTTTTCGTTTTTTAGTGTTTGTTAATTTTTGTTTGAAGATCCGTTTTGAAGGCGGTTACATTTTTTTTCAAAAACGTTTTATTTTTTTTATACGAAGCTGACTACACAGTGCCAGTTGGAAGTTGGAGCGTCACCAGCTCCGGACAGTGGGCGGCTAGAGCGGACAGTGAAGTGTCCGTGAGTAACTATATCCGACTGCCTTTTTTTATCAACACAGACAGTATTATAACCAGTCTACTTACAGACTTACTTAGACTTACAGACTTACTTAGAGCAGTCGCCCGGAAAGCGAAAGGTCGTGGGTTCGAGTCCCATCGGAGCAGGTTGTAAGACGGGGCGATGTTTTTCTAAATACTTCATTTTTCATTTTTTTGTCTACTTACTCTAGCTAAAGCTTGGAAGCCGGCGTCCGTAAGCTGACTACACAGTGCCAGTTGGAGCGTCACCAGTTCCGGACAGTGGGCGGCTAGAGCGGACAGTGAAGTGTCCGAGAGTCACTATATATAACTGACCTTTTCTATCAACACAGACAGTATTATAACCAGTCTACTTACTCTAGCTAAAGCTTGCACAGTGCCAGTTGGAGCGTCACCAGTTCCGGACAGTGGGCGGCTAGAGCGGACAGTGAAGTGTCCGAGAGTCACTATACAGGGTGTTTTTGAAGTCATTGGCATCCATTCGGCCCATTAATGTACTCATATGAAGCTATGTTTTTACGTGAAAAGGGGTGGTGCCCGGCGTCAGCGCGGGCGCAGGGACGGAGGCAAAGCGGGCATGAAGTATGGGCGACATTGTTTGTTTTGGTGAATTCCGTGCGCGAACTTGAATAAATTCACGTTATAGTAGAGCCCGCGTTTTGTCGGGAGGCCAATGAAAGTAGTTTAAGGCTTGTACGTTTTTTGAATATTGATTAATCAATGTTTTTTTTTATCAAATTGTTATTTTTAGTTATTTTAATTTTTATTTGCTATAGTGATCAATTACTGAGTATTTTACGCGATTTTTCAGGTTTTTAAAAATAATTATTTTACGTCTTGGATTTGCATCATATTTGGGGAAAAGGCTCTAAATCACGAGTATGTTATTATTTTAAAAGGATGCTAACGACTTCGATTCCACCCTGTATATAACTGACCTTTTCTATCAACACAGACAGTATTATAACCAGTCTACTTACTCTAGCTAAAGCTTGGAAGCAGGCGTCCGTAAGCTGACTACACAATGCCAGTTGAAGCCTCACCAGTTCCAGACATTGGACAGCTAGAGCGGACAGTGAAGTGTCCGAGAGTCACTATATATAACTGACCTTTTCTATCAACACAGACAGTATTATAACCAGTCTACTTACTCTAGCTAAAGCTTGGAACCCGGCGTCCGTAAGCTGACTACACAGTGCCAGTTGGAGCGTCACCAATTCCGGACAGTGGGCGGCTAGAGCGGACAGTGAAGTGTCCGAGAGTCACTATATATAACTGACCTATTCCATCAACATAAACACAGTATTATAACCAGTCTACTTACACTAGCTAAGGCTTAGAAGTAACAGCGTCCGTAAGCTGACTGCACAGTGCCAGTTGGAGCGTCACCAGTTCCGGACAGTGGGCAGCTAGAGCGGACAGTGAAATGTCCGAGAGTCACTATATATAACTGACCTATTCCATCAACATAAACACAGTATTATAACCAGTCTACTTACTCTAGCTAAAGCTTGGAAGTAAGCTGACTGCACAGTGCCAGTTGGAGCGTCACCAGTTCCGGACAGTGGGCGGCTAGAGCGGACAGTGAAGTGTCCGGAAGTCACTATATATAACTGACCTTTTCTATCAACACAGACAGTATTATAACCAGTCTACTTACTCTAGCTAAAGCTTGGAAGCCGGCGTCCGTAAGCTGACTGCACAGTGCCAGTTGGAGCGTCACCAGTTCCGGACAGTGGGCGGCTAGAGCGGACAGTGAAGTGTCCGAGAGTCACTATACAGGATAATTTTTTTATCAGTGCACAAATTTTTAGGATCGACTCAGAATCGGTAAGTGAACAACTTTCTCCTAGAAACATAGGTCGAAATATGACAAAAATTTTTTGACCTTTCATACAAATCGGACTGATCACGTGATCGAATTAGTATGGGAAGTCCAAAAATTTTTGTCGTATTTCGACCAATGTTTCTAGGAGAAAGTTGTTCACTTATCGATTCTGAGTCGATCCTAAAAATTTGTGCACTGATAAAAAAATTACCCTGTATATAACTGACCTTTTCTATCAACACAGACAGTATTATAACCAGTCTACTTACTCTAGCTAAAGCTTGGAAGCCGGCGTCCGTAAGCTGACTGCACAGTGCCAGTTGGAGCGTCACCAGTTCCGGACAGTGGGCGGCTAGAGCGGACAGTGAAGTGTCCGGAAGTCACTATATCTGACTGACCTTTTCTATCAACACAGACCGTATTATAACCAGTCTACTAATAGCCGCTACACACGTTCCTATCCGACCGCCGATTTGGTCTGCTCCCAGACCAAATCGAAACGTGTGTAGCGCAGATTTGGTCGGAACAGACCAAATCGGAACGTGTGTAGCGCAGATTTGGTCTGGGAGCAGACCAAATCGGCTGTCGGATCGGAACGTGTGTAGCGGCTATTACTCTAGCTAAAGCTTGGAAGCCGGCTATATCTGACTGACCTTTTCTATCAACACAGAAAGTATTATAACCAGTCTACTTACTCTAGCTAAAGCTTGGAACCCGGCGTCCGTAAGCTGACTACACAATGCCAGTTGAAGCCTCACCAGTTCCAGACATTGGACAGCTAGAGCGGACAGTTAAGTGTCCGAGAGTCACTATATATAACTGACCTTTTCTATCAACACAGACAGTATTATAACCAGTCTACTTACTCTAGCTAAAGCTTGCACAGTGCCAGTTGAAGCGTCACCAGTTCCGGACAGTGGGCGGCTAGAGCGGACAGTGAAGTGTCCGGAAGTCACTATATATAACTGACCTTTTCTATCAACACAGACAGTATTATAACCAGTCTACTTACTCTAGCTAAAGCTTGGAAGCCGGCGTCCGTAAGCTGACTACACAGTGCCAGTTGGAGCGTCACCAGATCCGGACAGTGGGCGGCTAGAGCGGACAGTGAAATGTCCGAGAGTCACTATATATAACTGACCTTTTCTATCAACACAGACAGTATTATAACCAGTCTACTTACTCTAGCTAAAGCTTGGAAGCCGGCGTCCGTAAGCTGACTACACAGTGCCAGTTGGAGCGTCACCAGATCCGGACAGTGGGCGGCTAGAGCGGACAGTGAAATGTCCGAGAGTCACTATATATAACTGACCTTTTCTATCAACACAGACAGTATTATAACCAGTCTACTTACTCTAGCTAAAGCTTGCACAGTGCCAGTTGGAGCGTCACCAGATCCGGACAGTGGGCGGCTAGAGCGGGCAGTGAAGTGTCCGGAAGTCACTATATCCGACAGACTTTTTCTATCAACAGAGACAGTTTTATCACCAGTCTACTTACTCTAGCTAAAGCTTGGAAGCCGGCGTCCGTAAGCTGACTGCACAGTGCCAGTTGGATCGTTACCAGTTCCGGACAGTGGGCGGCTAGAGTGGACAGTGAAGTGTCCGAGAGTCACTATATATAACTGACCTTTTCTATCGACACAGACAGTATTATAACCAGTCTACTTACTCTAGCTAAAGCTTGGAACCCGGCGTCCGTAAGCTGACTGCACAGTGCCAGTTGGAGCGTCACCAATTCCGGACAGTGGGCGGCTAGAGCGGACAGTGAAGTGTCCGGAAGTCACTATATCTGACTGACCTATTCCATCAACACAAACACAGTATTATAACCAGTCTACTTACTCTAGCTAAAGCTTGGAAGCCGGCGTCCGTAAGCTGACTGCACAGTGCCAGTTGGAGCGTCACCAGTTCCGGACAGTGGGCGGCTAGAGCGGACAGTGAAGTGTCCGTGAGTCTGGTACAACCGGACACGCAGAGGCGACGCATTGCTGGGCCCAGACGGCAGATCGAGTCGTCTGTTAGATTCTGAGGGCGAATAAACAAAAAATTTAAACGTAACTTTTATGGCATACTTACATTTTTTTACGATTAAATAATATTATTTTATTTTGTTTTATTTAAATTCATTCAATTAAGTTGTACTTAATTGTATTTTTTTTATTACTTTTACCTTCCTTTTACCTTTATTGCATGATTTTTTTTTTCTATTACTTTTACCTTCCTGTTACCTTTATTGCATAGAAAATAAGGTACAATCAAGGACTAATTCAGTTAACCACTTCTTTTCTTGTGGCTGGTGCCGCACGGTTAACGCGTCTTAAATATTTAGATTAAACTAGGGTACAATTCATAAACAACTAGGGATAGGGACTGCAAGTGCAAGTTAGTGGTGGTACACCGAATTTGTCCCTGGTTGTACAACTTATGTCAACTCACGTCGCATCCTTGCACGTTAAGTACTTCCAAATTAGGGCAGTACGTCGCGAGACACGATACCGCTTTGTCGTTTACATTTTTGCAGCCTGAAAAAGAAAAAAATATGTCACGTGAGGGAAATTCGGCCATGGGATAAATGCATTTTTTTATATATTTTTTTCACAAACTATATGGCGGAATGGATAAACTAGATATTAGCTAACAATAGCTAGATGGATATCTAAAGTCTATTCGCCAAGAGTTTGTTAAAAGACGCTTTTTTTTTCAATGTCTGATCGCCCGTTCGGATCGCGGTTGACAACACCTGCTTTTTTTTATCAACAACGTGGTAGCACTTAGCCTTCATCACACCTGATGTTAGGTGATGATAAGGCTGAAGGTGGAAGCGCACTACTCGCGGAATCTTCAATTACTGAGGAACTGACAATCCTATCTCTAACTGCCGGAACACAACAATGTTGAAAACATCGTTGTTATGGCGTCAGACTTAGATAAGATGGTGGAAGCTAGTCAGGCGGACTTTGAACAAGCCCTATCACTAAACAAACCCAATACAATATGTCCCCCCTCTGGGATACGAACCCGGGAGCTCTGGGTCTGATACCAATCGACCACATAGCGGTTGAAACAATAAAGTAATTCTATTCAACCCGAGGACAACCTAAATAAGTAGGAGCTTGCCACCTCGGCCCCTCTACATTATGACCTAATAGGGTATTTTACTGTTGTTGAAATGTAGATATTTAATGATGACGTTAAAAAATATTGCAATAAAGAATACCAAATGTGAAAAAATAATTTGAATCTGTTTTATAATAAAAGAATTATAGTCTGTTTGATTTTGACTATAGCTGTCTCTTTCTAAAACGAAATCTTCTATGGCGTGACTATGACGCTACTAACCCACTGACGTCACTAAGATAGCGTCCTGTCCTTGTCTAATTATAAAGTTTGAAGTCCAATATCTTTGAAAATATTCAAGATAATTCAAAATGAAAACTTGTTTTGTGTAGCTCATATTTCGAAAAACATTTTAAAGATATAAAAAAAAAACAGTAAAATACCGTATTGACGGTGGAGAGAGCAAGAAGTGAGGGTTTTAGTGGGTATTCCCCCTTCCTGATCCCCATCGAGTATCTGACACTGGATGGAGGATCAAGAAGTGGCCAGGAGAGTCCCACATAACCACCCGTCCGCACACCGCACGCGGACGGGGCATGCATAAATGCATTCCCCTCACTATTAAAAAAGGACAACCTAAATATAACTTAAATTACACTTCAAATAAGGTCTAATTTCCCTTACCTCTGCATATAAAGCTCCTCAGTTTGGGACACCCTCTCGCCAACGCTTCCACACCATTCTCCGTTATAGATTGGCACCAAGATACGTTGACGTGGGTTAAAAGCTACAAAAAATAACATATTCCAATATATTGAGATTTTAAATTATTTTTATGCATTCACAATGCAATTCTGTAAGTACAGGAAAAATGTGATAATAAAAAACCAGGAGCCCTATAAGTAGCTTTCAGGCGGGATTCGAACCCGCGCCTCCGGGTATCCGGCACGATGCTCTGACCAACTAAGCTACCGAAAGGCTTACACGACTCGTTGAATTTCGCTATCATTTGTTAACGCTGTAGGCCAGCGTTGCTTCATCAATGTGAGGAAACCCTCGCATCGCATCCGAAAGAAAAAAATTTACAGATCGTTTAAGATGAAACGGCCATTAAATTGAGATTTTAAATTATTTTTATGCATTCACATTGCAATTCTGTAAGTATAGGAAAAATCCCCGGAGTTCGGGTTCGAATCCCGCCCGAAAGCTACTTATAGGGCTCGTGGTTTTTTACTATCACATATTTTTTCCTATATACCAATATAGTTTTATAAATTCTAGTGATATGTGGTGTTCAAATACAGCATATTTTTGTAAGAATAAACATTAAAAACTTAAAAAAACGCGTTTTTAACAAAGTAGGTATTAGGATTATTATGTTTCAGCCTTATTTAACGACCGATTTGGCGCAGGGGTAGGATACCTGCCTTCTGCGCCAGATGTCTCGGGTTCGATCTCCGAACAAGACAAATATTTGTGTGCATGAACATGTCAATTTGTCTTGGTCTGGGTGTTTTCTATGTAAATTAAGTATGTAAACAAAAAGTATATAAGGCGATACTCGGAAAAATCATGCTGAAGCGAGATAGAAATGAGAAAACAACGCGCGCGGGAGCGAGACCGATTTTGCAGATTATGCAAAAAAAACACAAAATCACTTCGTATTAAAAAACTATAGCGATTTTTTTTTAAATGCCTCTACACGATCCTAAATTTTATTGGTGTCCACTAATTAAACCAATTTCCAATAGTATTTGTACCCCCATTTAAGAATAATCTTGAATTTTCGTATTTTTAGAGGTCTTTTCGAAAATAAAAAGTGTCGAGGCAAAATCATAAAATCGTGTTTCTGAAACTATACGAATCTAGATAAAGGTATAAAGAAATATATATCTTATTACCAGATTTGTAACAATTCTAACCGTCCTATACTTTTATATCAAAAAGTCCAAATTTTTTCTCGAGTAGCGCCTTAAGTATATAGGTATTTATCCGTTATCAAGTTTTCCATGACACAGTTTCTTCATGAAATTTACATGGGCTTAGATAATTGGTGTGATTGTAAAAAGTTATTTATTTATTTATTTAATCCGCGTAGATAAAGTCAGGGGTAACCGCTAGTATAGTAACTCACCGGACATCCATCTGATAGCGCCTTCAAAGATATGTCTGTCATGCTAGGACACGAGTCGAGGTTTATCCTGAAAAGAACACCTTTCTTCAATGGAATAAGGTACAAAATTGACTGGCAACTAAATTACATAAATAATAAAAATACATAACATGCAATTATTTAATTCGTAATGTGTATAATACTTCATAGTTGAGATAATTTTTATTTAGACTCAATAAAAGGACGTAGTACCAATTTTAAGTCATATGCAGTGCGACAAACTTATCTGAACCGGTGGTTAAATTTGGAACTAAAAAAAAATCTTACAGCTGGGAACCATTTCGGTAATTATATAAGTACCTACTGCTAGTGGCGCCTCCACCACTGGGTCAGTGTGGCTGTTAGTAGGGATGTGTCTAAACTAATTTACCTATAATACTGTATTTATGTTTATTCAATGCTCGACAATTTGTTGTCAAAGTGGGCGGTAGATAAACCAAGTTTGAAAATCTTTTTTATAGATTTTCACAAGTTTATCCACTCGTGCGCAAGTGGTACTAAAACTGGAACTACGCCCATTTATATCAGTGTACACAATGTAAGGGTTTATTCTATGACACATGCAATAAAATTATTAATATTAAAATAATAAATCAAAATTAATATGTAACCAGTAAATGTAGAATGCCATAAAAATAACGAGAAATAATGAATTATCTACTATAAAAAATACTTGCTACTTTAAAAAAATATGTATTATAAAATGTATTATAAAATCCTATTTAGAAAAAGACTATAAATTGATTTAAAAGTTTGTATTTCAAATGTGATATTTATAAGGAGGAGCCGAAATGGCGAAGACCAAAAGTTCTTAATAGTACTTTTATAGATGAGGTACAAAAACAAAATTTCTACGTAAAAAGGTGCTCCCACATTTCCCAGTTATAGAATGTTGAATAACGTTTGTTTTCGTACATTTTAAAGAAATTGTAACAAAAGTTATAAGTTGCTATTTTTTTATACATTCACATAGCAATTCTATAAAAGTAAAGTTCTAATATATTTTTTCCTATAAAAGTTATAAGTTGTAAGTTGATAGCGAAGACTTATATAACGCCACTGAGAACGCAGTACGTTTGTACGCAGTATTGGGCTGAACGGATTTGAAGCCAAGTTGATCGACACGCTAAGAAGAAGAAGTGATGTTATACAAAATGTACTTCAAACTTAATATGTATGTATGTATGCATACAACGAGTTGAACCAGTGTGGAAGAATTTATCCAGAATTCTATAATAATATTATAAATGTGAAACTGTGTTTGTTTGTTTGACCGTCTTTCACGTCAAAACGGAGCAACGCATCGACGTGATTTTTGGTATGGGAATAGTTTGGGACCTGGAAAGTGACATAGGGTACTTTATATCCTGGAAAATTATAACGGGATAACGTCGTGCAGTACACGCGAGCGAAGCTGCGGGCGGAAGACAAGTAACATATAAAACTCTCTAACATGTTGTAGCAAAATGTTATAGAATGTTACAGTGCTACACAAATGTGATTCATCTATACTATAATATTCTAGAGGAAAGATTTGATTGTTTGTTTGTTTGTTTGCATCGAATAGGCTCCGAAACTACTGGACCGATTTAGAAAATTCTTTCACCATTAGAAAGCTACATTCTTCCCGAGTGACATAGGCCAAATTTCATCCCGATATTCCCACGGGAACGGGTACCGCACGGGTGAGACCGCGAGGATCCACTAGTAACGAGTTATATTCGTTGAAGTGGAAAACACCTTAAGGGTTACAAAAACTAAATAGACCACCAAAAGTCAATAAAACTAAATAACCCAAAAAATACCAATAAAACGAAATAAAAGAAAACCAAAATAAAATGGTAAACTTTCTTTCAAGCAATTCACAGAGTACCTACATAACAGGTCCAAAACTGCGGTAGACATTTCAATCCGGCCACATCGCAAAATGTCCGAATTACACAAGTCACAAACGCAAATCGGTCATTTTGCAAAATGCCCGGTTTGCAAGTGACGGTCTCTTGAATATTCTGACAACGCCATGTAGCGGTGAGGTACACAAACTGGCTAGCATGCCCACTTTTAAACAAATAAATATAATACCTACAAATACAGGGAAAATAATTTAAAACCCATTTATGGTGAGATGACATTCACATTTAAAAATTACATGTTTGTAACCATAATTTCAGTATTTTAACTACTTATTGAATGAAAAGAAAACGTACAAATGCTGTACTATACTGTACTGTCTATTAAAATTAAGAAATGTATTAATTTAGCTTTTGAATATTAAGGTAGCCCCTCTATGGTGTTTGTCACGAAAATCACATTTTAAAGGCTTAATTTTTGGTATCCAACTAAATGTCAAATAACAACAGCATTTGCCGCCATTTGCAAAAATATTACAAATGACATCACCACCCTGTATATTATGTCAACTCAACTAAGTATGTCAGATCTTGCCATACAAAACTGTGTAATAATAAGTAAAGCTTAATTCATACGAAAGTTAGTATGTTAAATACATTGTTAATTATTTAACTATCTATAGCTAATAGAATCACTAATTGCAAAAAGGGCACATTTCATACTTTCGGTCAAAAATGATTTTTTGACGTTATTAACTTCTCCAAGGTTTTATCTACGTTCTCTGCAAAAACGGCACATTTACTCTGTATATTTTCCGAGTTATGTGGGTGCCATCTTCACTGTTTATCGCAAGAAGGGCATGCAAGCATTCTCACGTGCCCTTTTTGCTCAAATTTGTAAGTTTGCCATACTAAACTAGCTGCTTTATTACGGGTGTGTATAGTCTATTCGCTTAGATAGTGTCGCTCTGCCACAATGCCGTGCGGGTGTACCGACACTATCTAACCGAACGGACTATATGGCCGGTCGGTTTATGTCTCAAAAGATAAAAAAGTATAACATCTTGTCTATGGTAATATCTTAGTTCTGTCAATGTCTAAATTACGTCAGTAGGACGTTTATTTACCGCTTTTTTCATGGTTAAAAATATTGGACCCATGACGGCTTATGCCGCGGATCTGAAGAAAAAAAAGAGTAGGGGACTCTTTTTTTTTTCTAACTATTTTTTTATTTTTTGAATGCGGTTTTCGATGTTTAAAAGAGAGATAAACTCGTCGTACTGTAAAAATAAACTATAATATGTGATCCGGAAGAAAAAATAAATAAAAAAAATTGAATTTTGAATTTTTTTCAAAACGGAAGTAATTAAATTTTTGAAAATTTCAAAAAAAAACAAAAACATTATTTTTCCTTTTATTATATTCTTATTCGATAGGTTTTTTCATGTAGATTCTAAATATATATACTTTTTATGTGTTATTTCATCGATAAGTATGTGAAAAAAAATTATTTCGAATGGACCGCACTATTGTCATTTGTTTACACAAAGGTGGAGTTTGAACGACGATTATAAAAACAAAACATGTCGTAAAACTGTCCATTAGCTTAACTTTATTGCTTTTGATAATCAGCTACTCATAAAATGTAACCAAAGACCTCTTAAGTATAACCAGATGTTCGGGAGTGCGATAGCGCGCTCTTAAGTGCTTTGTTTACATAAAAAAATGGGCCATATAAAAAAACCCCGGTCCTAAGGAGGTTAATATTAAAATATTAATAATATTTAAATATTAAAAATATTATTCTAATAAATATTATTATTTCTTTCATAAATAAAAAGTTTGAATTTACTGAGTTAAGTGTAAAAAGGGCTCATGTGTGCAGTTTTTTGCATAAAGGGCACAAGTCCATGAATTTTAACAGTCAATAAATTGTAGATTGTTACAGTAAATACCTTTATTTGTGTCACAATAGATTCATAAAAAGTATATAAATATATAGGAAAACAAAACGACAGTAAAAATAATATTCTACAAAAAGATATTCAATATTTTTTAGTTTCTGAACAGTTTACATTCCTGCAAGTGTGCCCTTTTTGCAATTAGTGTTTCTAAGTTATATACTATTTGATATGGGTTAATTTTATTCTTTTAAATTACACGTTTTAAAGGATAATAGTCTTTATTACCTAACATTAGAGTTCACATACCTTTGTAGTTTGCTGCACCTCCTCCCAAGCGCTTGGCACGTTTGGTCTGTGAGCTTCTTACATTTATTCAGATTTAAGTCTTCTATGTTCGGACATGACTGAAATAAAAAAAACGATGTTAATTCCGGCTTGAAGGAGTATGAACAACTATCAGCCATCTTACTCTTGAATTTAATTGCATATTGGAATTGGGACGGATAAAGTTCTGAGCGACCCATCAAAGGGTGACGCATACCGTCCCATTCGCATTTCGTCACGAATAAAAAATGGTCCCATTCGCATTCGGTTCCATTCGCATTTGGTCCCATTAGCATTTGGGCCCATTCGCATTTTGTCCCATTCGCAAAATGGTCGAACTCAGATAAAAGTTGTTTTTAACATTTTTAACCTACAAGTTGAACTATTGTTTCAAAAATGGTAGGTTTGAAAATAAAACATATACCTACCTAGATAGTATAAGGATATCAATTTTGATAAAAAAAAAACTCTGCAAGAACAACCATTAACTACCATTTTTGAAACAATAGTTCAACTTGTAGGTTGAAAATGTTAAAAACAACTTTTACAATGCACTTGCTCGAAAAGATCGTTTTTCAAGCAGCAAAATAGTAGTGCTATTTACTTTTCAGTTTTTTTTTAATTTTTAACTCCCGTCGTCAGCCCGACCAAAGAGATTTTATTCTTCGAAAAAAGTTTTTGAAAGTCAAAAGTTTAGGGCAATTAATGATTTTCTTTAATTTAATAGGTACATGAAACCGGATACTTTACGAAATGTGTTATTAATCATTTTTTATTTTGATTTTGATCAATAATAATTAATATGTATGTTTGGCTGAATGTATAGGTATTTTCATTTCATTCATTCATTCATTCATTCATTCATTCATTCATTCATTCATTCATTCATTTCTTAGTGCCTTTTGCGATATGACGTGGCTGCCATTTGCACATGCGCAGTAAGTACTAAGTACCTATGTACTTATAGTTGAGCGCGCATGATTGTACTAATATAACCTTTAATTTTAATTCATGATAAAATCCAATTTAAAGTATGTATTTTTTATTTCCTCGCACAATGCATAGTAAAGTAAAACATTGTATGATACACATGCGTAAATATGATTTCAGACTCGTGTCGATTAATACACTCGCTCAATTCGCTCGCTCGTGAATAAAAATTACACTCGTCGGAAATCACCTACTTTCCGCACTTGTATCATAAATAGCTATTTTAATACAGTTGCTCAAAAAGTGGCGTATTGCAGGGACGTATAGCGTTCGGGATGTGTGCTATTACACACTCGAACTTTTTCTTTACCTTTCCCGAACTCGTGCGTTTTCTTTCCCAACTGTCAAAATATTGTCTATTAAAAAGAAAAAACCAACCACGAAGTTTTTACAAAAAAAAATTCATAGAAGTTTTTATGATTCATGCAAATATTTCTAAAAAGAAGCTACTAATTTGTTTCAATATCAGATTTAAAAGTACTTAATTTTAATTATACGTTAAATTAATATTAGTATCGGCCAAATTTAAATTTATGAATATAAAAAAATATAAAATTGGCTATATGACCACAGATTACTAAATATGGTATGACGTGCACTATTTACCATAGTATCTGCTTATAGGAGTTTGCGCAAGTATGTGAAAAGAAAATGAGGGACCTTATTTCTTAATTTTCTAAATTAGTTTTTTCTGGTTTTTATTGAGTTTTTATTGTTATTATTAAAGAGAGAAATAAGGAAAGGCGCTCCTGTAGGATTCGGATTGCTTTTGTTAGGTTTGATTTAATTTCATCACATTTATTTCTATTTTCATTTTATATCAATAAAAAAAATTCTACTGAAGCCTTGGCTGTATGATCATAGTTTCCTTTGCCAACCCAGAATGGGTGAAGAAAACAAATAAAAGTATCTGCTTATATTCTTTTACGATTAGTTAGTTGAGTTTATTGTGTTTTATTATTTTATTAAATTGCTTCATTTTTTCGCAATTGTATTAAAAATAGTTGTTCAGTACACGTGCGGAACCGTCATTGCAACTTGTTCCGACTGTCAACCCTCACCTTCGGCTGCGCCACGGCTCGGGTAGACATTTGTCGGAACTCTTTGCAATGACAGGCTTTCCGCACTTGTAATGAAATATACTATTATATGACAGAAAAATGGAAAATGAAGTATTTAGAAAAAATCGACCGTCTCACAACTAGCTCCGATGGGACTCGAACCCACGACCTTTCGCTTTTCGGGCGACTGCTCTAACCACTGAGCTACGGAGTCGTTTTTCTATTATAAAAATTGCATTGTGAATGCAAAAAACTAAAAATTAAAATAACAAGCTATTATATGAGTTAGTTTAATTTTATTTTATTAGGCCTATGCCCAGCAGTGGGCGTCGTTCGGCTGACATGATGATGATGATGATGATATGAGTTTGACCATTTTGCGAATGGGACAAAATGCGAATGGGACAAAATGCGAATGGGCCAAAATGCGGATGGGACCGAATGCGAATGGGACCGAATGCGAATTGGACCATTTTTTAATTCGTGACAAAATGCGAATGGTCGGTTTGTGTCAAACCCCGATCAAACCTACCAAAAGTATCTAAAGATTTGACAAAAATCACTCTTAGCACAATACTTTAAGGTGTACTATCATTTCTCAAACAACAAATGAAAATGCATCTTTACGTCTTGAGATAAGGTTGATTTTTGACAAATCTTCAGATACTTTTGGTAGGTTTGAACACTCAGACATAGACTCAGATCATTTTGACAAAGATGAGTGTGATAAAGGCTAAGTGCTACCACATTGAGGATAAAAATTTGATAAAAAGAAGGTTGCGGGGTGCACTGCTTGCGCATAGCGGCACAGAATATACACCACTAAATTTTAATTAGCATAAATATTTTAGGGGATGTTAGTGCCCATCAATATGAACAACTTTCACTATGGGGCCAACCATGGAATTGCGAAAAGAAAATCAGCTGTTCCATACATTTCAGTCGACTCGATGTTGTACTTTTGTATGGAACAGCTGATTTTTTTTTCGCAATTCCATGGTTGGCCCCATAGTGAAAGTTGTTCATATTGATGGGCACTAACATCCCCAATAAATTTATGCTAATTAAAATTTAGTGGTGTATATTAGTACCTTACGGTATAGAAATTTCACTCGCGAGTTTAGGTATGATAAACGCAAGGGTCCGGTCACCGGACTAGTCTCAATAGGCTGGCACTCGCTCGACTTGTCGCACACGCAGCGCACGCATCCGCATGTACCGCCATCTGTCTCGCTTCGCGTGTATTACCACAGAATAAATAATAGTGCTAAGGCACAGAAGACTCACTCTGCAAGCTCATTCAAATAAAAATAAATCATTCTGCGTGGAAATAAAGTCCAATTCCGGTTGCTTTGTCATCGCTTGCCTACTGTTATAATAACCTAGAGTTCGCGCATGCAAGCAAAACTGTACCCAATAGCTACGCGCGAGCGTTTCTATTTCTATGTATGTCTCAAAAAGCTCGCTTGCTGGTTAGGGTTGCGAGCGACTTGCGAGTTCGTTTTTGTTGTTTCTTTTGTTCTTTCTTTTATTTGGACACCCGTAAACACAACAGTATCTTAAAAACGGATTATAAGAACGTTTAGTAGTCATTGTACGGTGCACAAAAATCACAGAAATGATCGATCGTTTTACGCGCGAACGTGGAGCGTACGAGCCGAGCGGCATCCTTCTGCCATACGCCTGCCCGGCAGGGGCGCCGGCTGAACGTACCTAAACTGCGGAGTGACACCCCCCTGGTATTACTTTCACGGATAAAGTAGTAATTCTGACAGCCCTAGCAGATTGAAGCGAGACGGCAGACAGTTATTGTACTATGAACGCTATACGCAATGCAAAAGGTTGAAATTAGGTTGTTTTCCAGAATAGTAGGTAAATATCTCGGGGATTTTGCGCCCCTTGTATGGAAGTGAGACAGGCCTGATAGCGGGCAACTTCACGACGACCAATAAGAATGAATCGCACTATAACTGTCTACTGTCCAGTCAGCTGCGCTTATTAACCAACATGAAAAAAGGTGTTGTAACTGCCTCACCTGAGCCAAAGTCTTCATGGACCCGTCAGCTATGCTCTCGCATCCTCGCAGAGACAACTGCCTCAGGAATCCGCCGCAGCGTTGCGATATGTTCTCTATTACTGGTCCCTAATTATACAAAATGTTTTGAACACATTAAAAAAGAACAGCCGGCTTAACACGTAACTTGCAAAAGCCAAGCGATAGCAAAAATCGCGCAATTATTGCTCTAAAATCGCTAATCGAGTTGAATCTAAATACAAATACAAACCTCCATAGTACGAATTTGCGATTTAAGAGCAATAATTGCGCGATTTTTGCTATCGCTTGGCTTCTGCAAGTTACGTGATAAGCCTGTCGATTTATTCAATTTATGGATGACGCACGCTAAACCGTGCCGGGCCAACTAATCCATACTTATCTTATAAGACGTTTTTTGTAAAAACTTCCGTTTTTATGACAATTTTTGTTGACTGTAAGTACTTGTTATTACAATGTATTGTCATCCAAACCAAACCTGTATGCAAAGTTTCAGCTCAATCGGACACCGGGAAGTTGGTCAAATTTAACTTGCAAGATTTGATTACAAACATCGGGACAGGTCAAAATGTGAAAGTTTTCTTGTTTGTCCGTCTTTCACGTCAAAACGGAGCAATGGATCGACGTAATTTTTGGTATGGGGATAGTTTGGAAGCTGGAGAGTGACATAGGCTACTCTTTATTCCGGAAACATATTACATTCTCGCGGGATAAGGTCTTGAAAGCAACACAATAAATGGATAGATAACCAAAGTCTATTTGTCCAATTAATTGTTCTGATTCTCACCTCTACATCTCTCTGAAACTCGAACAAGTCTATCCTCTGCCAGTTGGAACCATCCAAGGCCAGAATATTCCATAATTTTGATACCTGAAACAAACCCAAAAAGTTTGAAAAGTATGCCAGTATCTAGAGTACATTTTACGAATATCTCACAGCATTTGTAAATAGCATATATAGGAAAAATGTGATAGTAAAAAACCACAAGCCCTATAAGTAGCTTTCAGGCGGGATTCGAACCCGCGACTCCGGGAATCCGGCCCGATGCTCTGACCAACTAAGCTACCGAAAGGCCTACTCGACTCGTCGAATTTTGCTATCACTTGTTACGCTGTAGGCCAGCGTTGCTTCATCAATGTGAGGAAACCCTCGCATCCGAAAGAAACATTTTTACAAATGTTTAACAATCGATTAAGATGAAACAGCCATATTGAGATTTTATATTATTTTTATGCATTTACAATGCAATTTTGTAAGTATAGGAAGTATAGGCCTACAGCGTAACAAGTGATAGCAAAATTCGACGAGTCGTGTAGGTCTTTCGGTAGCTTAGTTGGTCAGAGCATCGGGCCGGATTCCCGGAGGCGCGCGTTCGAATCCCGCCTGAAAGCTACTTATAGGCTTGTGGTTATTTACTATCACATTTTTCCTATACTTACAAAATTGCATTGTGAATGCATAAAAATAATATAAAATCTCAATAGCATATATTTTAAGCGACGCGACGCCCTTGTTTCCAAGACCTTCCTCTCGGCGAAGTTCTTGGAAGTCTGTCTCAACAGTGGAAATATACAGGGCGTCGTGCCAGAGCTATGTGGCGTGAAGGGAAAGTACTCTTCTATATAATGAACATAGCAAAGGATGGTAGTAAGAAATGTATGGAGCCTGGGGGCCTACTCTGGAACGCCAAACCCAAAACTTCGTTGTACCCGTCCTTTTCATCCTCCTGCATAATTACAGAATCGAGTGAAAGGGAAGAGGCTAATCGAAGTTTCTGATTTGCGGAGTTTGGTCCATGGTCCTCATGTCCAATAGCAATAAGTGAAACATTATTAAACTATGACTTTCACCGACTCACTGTACTTTTCGAGTTATTATGAATCTTATTTTCTTTAATTGTCATATTCATCCCGTGATAACTCCGAAAGTACAGCGAATTGGTGAAGTCATCAAAGTAAATAATGTTGCATTTGGAAAGACAATTCAAACGACACATAAACTATTGCTGTTGGAAATGGCAATCATTTTTTTATATGCCAGCATGATGAGTCATGTTTATACCGCGATAATTCCGAAACTACAGCAAATTCATAAAAGTCGTTATAGTAAACAATGTTACTTTTAAAAAGGCCATTCCAACGACACTGCGATTGTTGCTATTAAGGCGCTACTCGGAAAAAGTATGGACTTTTTGATATAAAACTATAGGACGGTTACAGTTATTATAAATCTGGTATTCTATATATATAAAATCGAAGGGACATAACTCACTCATCACGAAATCTCGAAAACTACTGAACCAACGAAGATGTAATTTGGCAGGAAGGTAGATTATGACTAGGAGACGTCCGCTAAGAACGGATTTTGGGAAACTCCCCCCCTGAAGGGGTAAAATGGGGGGGTTAACGTTATATGGAACTTCCTCATTTATAGATTTAGAAGCATGAAAATTGGTACCTTGGATATTGTTTACGATTAAAAATGATTTGTGTATGCGAAGTTAAACAACCTCCCCCCTAATGGTGTGATCACGCACAAATGTGGTGACCATCTACTGTGTTCCACAGTTTATTGAAACGAAGGTTTCTCATGCAAAATTAAGTTACTTAAAACTAGTCCTACCTTATGGTACGAGATAATCTGTCCGTAATCCAGGGGGGGCTGAACGTTGTCTCGCCGGCGCGCGCCGGGCAAAACGATCTCCACACAACCCCCGATGGGAAACTCTTACAGCTAACACTCTTATAACTATACAATGCCCTAATAGGCAGCTAAAACTTCCCGGCGCTTTTCAAAGCGAACACACACGGGTCACAAGTCCGTACCCGGACCGGGCGCTCCTAGGTGTGCAAAACGAAATCACGGTCACAATACGGGTAGGTAACTGGCGCGGCACGTCGCTACAGAAACACACGAACTTGCCTCACGGCTGCTTACGGCCAACTGAGGTACGAATCCTACACACCCGGCGCGAGCGTATTGTCTCGTGACCTTGATAATAACAACGGACCGCTCGCAGCGCGGCGCGAACATCCCCCCGCCCCGGACAGTAGCAAACTGTCCGCCAACTCAATCTAAGGGCAGGCGAGAGAGGGTAGCGATCGCTCGCTTCAAAACAGAGTCCCCCACCAGGACCTCGGCAAACCTGGGCACACCATCCGACCCCGGATGAAGCTGAACAATGCGTCCTAAACGCCAGCGGAGGGGCGGCAGGTTTGGATCCTTTACCAACACGAGGTCTCCGGTCTTGGGTGGGGTCGTCCTATCCGACCACTTAACGCGTTGCTGCAAAATGTGCAAATACTCCAGATGCCAACGGCGCCAAAAACTCTGCGTAAGCTGCTGGAGCAATTCAAATCGCGAGAGCCGTCCGGAGGGCACTTCGGAATAAGGATATTCCGGCAAGGCGTTAAGCGGTCTGCCAATCAAAAAATGGCCCGGCGTAAGGGCCTCTAAATCATTCGCGTCCGAAGACAACGGACACAACGGACGCGAGTTGAGGACCGCCTCAACCTTACAAAATACGGTCGCGAGTTCCTCAAACGTGAGGACCGTCTCCCCAATAACGCGACGAAGGTGAGTTTTAGCGGCCTTTACAGTTGCTTCAAAAATCCCTCCCCAGTGGGGGCAGGATGGCGGGGAGTACTGCCATCGTACCCCTCTGCGAGAGAGTGTGGATCCGATCTCAAAATTATTCCTATCCAAAAATTCACAAACTTCCTTTAAATACCTATCGGTGCCCTTGAAATTGGTTCCACAATCGGACCTTATTAACGACGGCATTCCGCGGCGAGACACAAAACGATTTAACGTGGCTACAAAGGCTTCTGTGGTGAGGGCACTAACCACCTCCAGGTGGACCGCTTTAGTGGCCAAACAAACAAATACACACAAGTAAGCCTTTTCCGTTCTAGCATTACGAAGCCGCGATGTCTTAACGGTAAATGGCCCCGCAAAATCCGTTCCAACTCCTGAGAAGGGCATCGATTCGTTCACTCGATCGGCAGGCAAATCACCCATCTGGGGCTGCATCGTATCGGCGCGCAAACGATAACACGGGAGACAACGAAAAATAACGGATCGGATTATTCTCCGCGCTGACAAAATCCAGAACTCTCGTTTGAGGAGCGCGGTCAAAGCATTACAACCGGCATGAGCATTCTTTACATGTCGGTCTGTAATCAACAGTCTAACTAACGGTCCATCCTTGGGGAGCAACAAAGGGTGGCGTGATCCGTACGGCAGGTTGGCATGTCTGAGCCTACCTCCGACACGCAGCAATCCGGTACTGTCCAAGAAAGGATTCAACCGCACCAAGGGTCCCTTCAACTTGGGCTTACTTGAGCGCAGGGCTTTCAGCTCCGGTTCAAACTCTCGCTGTTGCGTCACTCGCAACCAATGCAAAAGAGCGTCTTGCCGCTCTTGTGGGGCGAGGACCGGAGACAACAATTTCTCCTGAGGCTGGCGACAATTTCGCACAAAGCGCCTCATCCAAGCAGTCACGCCGAGCAACTTATCAAGAGAACTGTAGCGGTCTAACAAAAACTCCATCTGCGGAGCCGCCACCGTCTCCACGGCGTGAACACGCATGCCTAGGTCTGGGACTCTGGCCACAGCCGGGGTGGCAGGCCATGAGCGCTCAGGCCGTAACAACCATGATGGACTCCACCATAGGTGGTGGTCCACTAACTCAGGCGCCTCGCAGCCGCGGGAGGCACAATCTGCGGGGTTCAATTCGCCCGGTACGTGGCGCCAAATCAACGGGGCCTTTGAAGTCTGAATTTGTGAGACCCGGTTGGCCACAAAAACCTCAAGGGTGTGGACTGAACTCTTCAGCCAACAAAGGACGACCTGGCTGTCAGACCACGCAAATATCGACTCCAAGTCGACACCGTTTCCCAAGGTGTCGGCAACATGATTGAGTAGCCGTACTAAGAGAGTGGCGCCGGACAACTCCAACTTCGGAATGGTTAGCCTAGTCCGAAGGGGGGCGACCTTACTCTTGGCCGTAACTAAGTGTACGGCGACAACGCCTGCTGCATCCACCGTTCGGATGTAAACGGCTGCCGCGTATCCGCTTTCGGACGCGTCACAAAAGCCGTGCAGGGAGGCTTTAAACTTTCCCGAAGGCAGCATTTGCCTCGGTATACAAACCCGATTGACGTCGGGTAGGGATGACACGAACCTCACCCACTCTCGTAGGAGGCTACCAGAGAGGGGCTCATCCCATGACAATTCCGCAGCCCAGAGCTCCTGTAGGAAGCACTTCATCGAAAACACTACAGGGCTGAGCCAACCGTTCGGATCAAAGGTACGGGCTACAGTGGACAGCACCGTGCGTTTAGTCCAGACCGTTGGGTCTGGCAGTTCCAATCTATATGTGAACAAATCCGGGACTGGTCGATACTGGACTCCCAAAACAGACAGCATGTCTGGAGTCTCCGGATTTTCAAAGAGGAGCGGCTCTTGCTGGTGGTCCTTAGGCAAATCTGCCAATAGGTCCGGTGAGTTAGACAGCCACTTCCGCAACTCATAGCCACCAGCCCTCAAGAGCGCAATCAGCTCATCACGTAAGACGAGAGCCTCATCTAAGCTCGAGGCCCCCGTGCAGATATCGTCGACAAATAAGGCCCCCCCCTCAATAAGAGCAGATGCCCGGGGATAGCGTAGCCGTTCGCGCTCTGCGAGCTCCAAAAGCGAACGGATCGCCACAAAGGGGCTCGACCGCAAACCATAAGTGTTGGTGTTCAGCTCGTAAGCCAACATCGGATCCTGGGGATCCTCACGCCAAAGGATGAGCTGGTATCGTCTATCCTCCGGGTGAATCACGGTCTGTCTGAACATCATGCGGATATCGGCCACAAAGACGACAGCGTGCCGGCGGAAGTTGGTCAAAACATCACAGACATCGTGATGCAACTTCGGCCCCGCATGCAGACACTGATTCAACGACACTCCGGTTGACGTGGGCGCTGAACCATCAAAGACCACGCGGATCTTCCCATTGGAAGTCTTCAAAACAGCGTGGTGTGGCAGGAAGTAATGTTCCACATTACGCCAGTCCAACTGCGAGATGGACATGTGCCCAAGGTCCAAATATGAAGTCTATATACTTCTCCTTGAATGCGGGATCCCTGGCCATCCTACGCTCCATGGACAACAATCTCTTCTCGGCCATCGGTCGGGAGCTCCCTAAAGGAGGGCGAACCGCCAAGAAGGGCAAGCGGGTAATCAAGCGACCCGAGAGGAGGCGCCCAGTGTTATTCTGGTAGAACAATTCGCACTCCTCGGCTAACGGATCCAACCGCTTGGCAGTGGGAGGTTCCTCCACCTCCCAAAACTTTTGGAGAACGTCGGACAAAGTAGAACCGACAATGGTCTGGCGGTCTACCGACGGGGTCTCTGGTGTCTGTGGTACCTTTCCCATCACCACATGACCCAGCGACGAGGACAAGGCGACAAGATCGGCTGTCTGCAAAACTCGCTTGCTTCCACACAGTACACGACCGAGGACATCCGCACCAATCAACAAGTGTATTGGGCCCGGTCGGTGGAAGGAAGGATCAGCCAAAGCCAGTCCAGACGTCAGCTCAATCGTGGATGGCGGCACTCGCACTTGCGGGAGTGGTCCAACCACCTTATCAAAGACTATCGCCGAAGCACCGATCTTCGGCCTTGGCGCGAAGTGGGGGGAGAAGGAGAACTCAACTCGACCAATCGGATCAGGGATCCGCGAGTCTCCCACCCCCCGTACCGCTTCGTGATGCGGCACAAGCAAAAGACCCAGCTGTCGGACAAGCCACCTGGACATTATGCACCCCTGGGCACCTGAGTCCAAAAGGGCACGCACCGTGACAACATTGCCCTTAGGTCCCCAAACATTCACGGAGGCTGTTGGCAACAGCACAAGCTCCGGAGGGGTGGTTGGGTCCGACAGGGGCGCCATTAAAAATTTTGGGGGGGTACTTGTCCCCCTCGCGCCTGAGTCGGCGCGCCAAATGTGGGACGCTCGTACCGGGCGAGCGGGTCCCAATCGGGTACATACTGGCCCCGACCAACAGCACTCCTAGGTGCAGGGTAATACCCATGTGGGGCGTGCCTCGGTACATAGTACCCCAATCGAGGCCTCTCCATTAGGGGGGGGGAGTAGCAAATAGGGCCCGTGCCCATCGCCACCGTGGCGTACTCTTGTGGTACCCCCCTACCCCCGCCCGTGGCGGGGGCGTCTCTCCTATAGTTCCCCCTCTCCGGGGGGGACTGAACGGGGGGGCTAAGCCCCGCCGAATCTCTAGGGGACCGGTTCCGGGCTGCCGGGCCCCCGCCCGTGCGCGAGGAATTCGAACCCCGGTCGCTCCCGGCGTCCTTGCGGTCCAAACAAAGGAGGGGGTGATGCCTCCCTCCGCAACGACGACAATCCTCGGTCTGGGGACACGCCGACTGCATGTGTCCCCCCAAACACCTATAGCACCATTGGCGCTGTCTAGCAACGGCCCTCCGTCCCTCTGGGCGGAGGCCTCTAAATTTGGCACATTCGTGCACCATGTGCCTATCTCCCCTGCAATACCTGCACCGCTCACTCGGTGCGGGGGGAGGGGACTGCTGGAAGGCAGCATAGCGATTGGTCGGGCGACGGGGCTGTTCCCTCGCCGCCACCATACGACCAACACCTGGAACCGGGGCGGGCTCCAGGTGGTCCGTCACCCTACATTCGTCCTCCAAAAAACGAAGGAGGTCCGCGAAGGGCGGGAGATACGAGGCGCTGTCGCCTCCGTACCTCTGCTCGAAACGCCCCTTCATTTCAGCGGGCAATTTGGCGAGGACTATGTGCAGCAGTACAAAGGACCACTGATCCACCGGCAGGTCCAATCGCCTTAGGGAGTTGACCGCTGACAGTAGCGGGTTCAGCAACTCCCTCCGTAACAGGTGTACCCGCGTGATTCGCGGGAGGGCCAAAATCGTGGCCACGTGGGTGTCCGCCAGTAACCGGACATTCTGGTACCTGCTAACCAGAAGCTGGCGAGCCACCTGGTAGTTGTCGTCACTGATGAGCAGGTGCTGGATTACCGCGCTGGCCTCTCCTCGCAGGGAGGAGCGCAAATAGGCCAACTTCTCGCTAGGGGATAAGTCCCGTCGTGAATCCACCAAACTGTCAAACAAATTAATGAAGCCCATCCAGGCTGACAGATCCCCATTAAAAGTGGGAATCTCCAAAGTAGGCAATCGGCCTAGCAACGCCGTCGGGGTAGGTTTGACCTCCCCGCTCAAAACCGGCTCCCCCTTCCGAACAGCCAGGGCCCTCTCAGCCGCCTCCGTGAACTGGTCAGCCAGCTCATAGGCCTGGGCTACATCCTGCTCCAGCTGTTCCGACACGGCATCATCAGCTGGGGGGTTTTCCAAATAATGCGCGCGACACTCCATGGCGTGGCGCTCCAGGTCTTGCAGCCGAGCTGCCAGCCCGCCATACCGAGCTAGCAACGCGCCTACCCGGTCGGCTCGGTCTATTAATGTGACCGCACAAGCAAGCCAACGCAAAGCTCCTTGGATGCCAGCCCTGGATACGGCGGTCGGATTCGTAGGAGCCATTTATAATCCGTTTAATAACAAAGCAAACAAAGAAATTTAAAAGTGGTAAACATCAACAAAAAAAACAATAGAAATAGGTCGCGTCACGATAATATAAAACACAATTAAAATTCGGACGACATACACGGACCCTACTATTTTCATAAATTATTAACAACTTACCAATTTCAAGGGCTAACAATATAACGGTATAAACAAAACGTATAGGATTAACGGTATGGCATAACGGCACGGCCAAGTCAACCTCGCAAATCAACTACTAAACCGTTATCAACAAACAAAAACAAAACTATTTTTAATAATAATACTCGTAATTTAATACTACTAATAATTAAAACTAGTTCCACTTTTTTAACTAGGCAAGCGGACTCGGAACAAACACTAGTATGTGGTACTAATAAACAACACTTTCGAACGAAACTATTCGTCAAATAAATCCGGACACACAAAAAAAAAAATACACATCTAGGCGAGTAAACTCGTATCAAATCACTAGTATGTGACAACAATTATATAAGTGTCTATCTATTATCGGATCCACCAAGTGAGAAACATTCGCTTCGAGAATTTACTAGAACAATTTCTTAGTACTTCAATCGTCTCGGCATACCCTCGAGATTTCAACAAAAAAAAAAATTTTTAGGTACGCTTTTTAGGTACGCTTTTTATTTTTACTATGAAATTTTATGTACCTAGTTAATTTTAATATGAAAATTAATTATATCAACTAAGCTCTGCTACCAAAAATATGATCACGCACAAATGTGGTGACCATCTACTGTGTTCCACAGTTTATTGAAACGAAGGTTTCTCATGCAAAATTAAGTTACTTAAAACTAGTCCTACCTTATGGTACGAGATAATCTGTCCGTAATCCAGGGGGGGCTGAACGTTGTCTCGCCGGCGCGCGCCGGGCAAAACGATCTCCACACAACCCCCGATGGGAAACTCTTACAGCTAACACTCTTATAACTATACAATGCCCTAATAGGCAGCTAAAACTTCCCGGCGCTTTTCAAAGCGAACACACACGGGTCACAAGTCCGTACCCGGACCGGGCGCTCCTAGGTGTGCAAAACGAAATCACGGTCACAATACGGGTAGGTAACTGGCGCGGCACGTCGCTACAGAAACACACGAACTTGCCTCACGGCTGCTTACGGCCAACTGAGGTACGAATCCTACACACCCGGCGCGAGCGTATTGTCTCGTGACCTTGATAATAACAACGGACCGCTCGCAGCGCGGCGCGAACATGGTGTAAACTGGGGGGGGGGGGGGGGGTAAAATTTATATGGAACTTCCTCATTTCTGAACTTAGAAGTATGAAAATTGGCATTTTGGATACTGATCACGATTGAAAATGATCTGCGTAGGGAAAGTCAAAAAACCTCCCAACAAATGAGGTAAAAAATGGGTTTCAAGTTTATATGGAACTTCTTCATTTTTAGAATTAGTAGTATAAAAATTGATACATAGGATAGTGGTCAGGATTAAAAATGATCCGCGCAGGCGAAGTTAAAAAACCCTGAATAGGGTAAAAAGGAGGGATTAAGGCTTAAGTATATAAAAACTTCCTCATTTCTAAACTTAGGAGTATGGAAATTGGTACGAAAGATACTGGTCATGATTAAAAATTATCTGCGGAGTCAATGTTAAAAAAACTCTAATAGAAAGGGGGTTAAAGTTTATATGGAGGGGTATTAAAGATTGGATGTTTGTGGCTCAATCACAACAAAACCAATCACAACACAACAGAGCCAATTTCTGCAACCGCCTAAGCCTAATTGTAACAATTTTAATTATTTTAAGGCAAATTTCGATAAAATTTTATCAGAATTGGAAATTGTTGACTGGAATGAAAAGTTTTTTTCATGTAATAATATCGATGCAATGGTTTCAGTTCTTTACGAGGTCCTGGGCGATTTGAGTGCGAAATATGTCCCTAAACGCAAATTTGTAAAAAAACATCTTCCGCAATGGTTTAGCTCTTCGTTATTAAAAAGGCTTGCAGAAAAAGAAAAAATGAGACTTAAATATAGACGGTTTAAGAATCCTCGCGACCTACTTTCCTATGAGGCTCTCCGTGGACATTGCCACAAGCTGTACGATTCATGTTGTGCTCGGTACATGCAGGGAATCGAGGATAATATCAAGACTGATCCTAAGTCCTTTTGGCGGTTTGTCAAATATAAAAACAACAACTCGACGTCAATTCCATTACGTTTGCAGGGAGAGTGTACTGAAGCCAATACCGGTCCGGAGATAGCAGACCTCTTCGCAACCCAGTTTTCGTCGGCCTATAATAGGAGCGAGTGTATGGATGAGGATTTATTTCACTGTGGCACATTGCGCCAGGAAAGTAGCTTGAGTAAGATTGAGTTCTCCGAACGCGATGTTTTGAGAAAAATAAGAGCATTAGACATATCTAAGGGCCTGGGCCCTGATCAGATTCCGCCCGTTTTCATTAAGCGCTGTGGTCGTCAGTTGGCACTGCCTTTGTGTCTTATTTTCAACCGTTCTTTAAAAGAGGGCTGCTTTCCTGAGCAATGGAAGAGATCAAGAATAATTCCGTTGTACAAAAAGGGCGACAAAAGCTTGGCAAAAAATTACCGCCCCATAGCAATTCTGTCGTGTTTGTCCAAATTGTTTGAGTCGCTGGTTGAACCAATTCTTAGCGCACACGTCAATGCTTCTCTTTCGCCTAATCAGCACGGTTTTCGCTTGGGTCGATCTACTGCTACAAATCTCGTCACTTTCGTTTCAGAAGTCAAGAGCGAACTCGATAAGTGTTTGGAAGTCGATGCAATTTACACAGACTTTGCCAGTGCTTTCGACAAGGTTAGCCATTGCATACTGTTGAAAAAGTTGCATCATTTCGGTATACAGGGATCTTTGCTACACTGGTTCAAGTCTTATCTGGCAAAAAGACTACAGTTTATATCTGTTTGTGGACATGAATCTCAACCTTTTTACGCTCACTCTGGTGTTCCTCAAGGATCCCATCTCGGACCTGTTTTATTTACAATTTTCATTAATGACCTATCGAATGAAATTCATAGTTGCAACTTCCAAATGTTTGCTGATGACTTGAAACTGTACAGAACGATTCGATCGCTGGACGATGTTGAGTTGGTTCAGGAAGACTTGTCAAGGGTAGCTCGATGGTGCAGTCTGAATCAAATGGAGCTCAACACCAATAAATGTTATCACATTAAGTTCTCACGAAAGCATAACTCGTTGCAGTCATGTTATAAAATTTTTGATTCTCGTGTAACTCAGGTCGATGCGATTAGGGATTTGGGCGTGACCATGGATAGTCAGCTGAGTTTCCACGAACATATTGAAGTGATAGTAACCAAAGCCGCGCGCATGCTGGGCTTCTTGAAGCGCAATACAAAGAAGTTTAGACACTTTTCAACTGAAATCATTTTGTTCAACTCACTTGTTAGAAGCGTGCTTGAATACGCAAGTGTTACGTGGAGTCCATTCTACATAACGCACTCCCAACGCGTCGAAAGTATTCAGCGTGCCTTTACTCGACACCTAGCTTTTTTTTCTCGTGGCATTTCGCATAGATGCTCCTACGACCAGCGCCTAGCTTTCTTCGAAATGAACTCTCTGAGCAACCGTCGTAAGATGCACGATCTTGTTTTTCTTCACAAGCTCATGAATAATGGCCTAAACTGTGATGATGTCCTGGAACGCATTGGACTCAACGTTCCTCGACCGCCTCCGCGCTATCCTATCAGCAAGACGTTCTTTATCCCACGATGCAGAACTAATCTCGGCTTATCGTCTCCTACTGTTAGAATGTGTAGCGAGTACAACATGCTTGCCAGAACAGCGGACATTGATGTTTTTCGCGATCCTCTTCCCCGCTTCAGATCAAGAATACTGAAATCATTCGCTCAATTGTGACTTTTTTATTTTATTTTAAATACCTTTATACTTAAAATTATTTTTTTCTGCTTTTTGTATCATAATAGGTAATTATTACAATTTTAATTGACTTTAATGTAATTGTTTTAATGAGCAATGTAATTTAATTTGATGTGATTATTTTAATTTATTGTAATGAAATGTTATTGATTAAGTGTACACAATTTATTAAATTAATGTATTTTTTGTAATTATTATGCAGATTTTTTATTAAGTATCGATTTTTATATGTAATTTATAATTGTTTTTGACCGACAAGGTTTTTATGAATGCTGAACACGCCTGTCATTGGTGTACACATCAGATTTGTGTTATTGACGTATGATGTTTTTATTGTTAATTTAATGTGTATGCTGTTGGTGTGTCATATAAATAAATATATAAATATATAAAACGAATCAAATTGCGCTGTGGCCTGGAAAATTTCATACGGTTTTTTTTAACTCAAGTAAAAGTACGGTTCCCGTGGGATACAGTTTTTTTTTTCACTTTACTTTGTTCAATGTAGCGTGGGTCCTATGCAACTCGTTTTCGTGCAAAGAAAAATGTTGTTTCTCAAGAGTAGAAGAATGTCCGAATATTATTGATGCGAAAGTAGCTCCTGTCTGTTTGTCTAGGTATGCCCAAACCACTGATCTGACTTTCATGAAATTTGGTACCTATATTATAGAGCAGTGGGTAGGGTAGTGTGCTCGGCCTGCGATCGCTGAAGTTATGTGACTTTTGCAATGGTTTATCACGGGATGTTGAAAATGTATGGTGCTTCGGTAGACACGATAAGCCAAAGGTTCTGGCTGCATTTGGATTGGTTTGAAAAATAAGTTTTAGCGCGGGCAAAGCTGTGGAATGGCATTGGTATTTAGAAAAGAGACAGTTTAAGGCCCAGGGAAGGACCAAACTTACTGTTTACCTCGGGAAAAATCTCATTCCCATGGGAAAATCACTTTAAGCGCGGGCAATTGGTATTTGAGTAAATAATTTGAACCCTGCTGGGAAGGATTAAAATAGGCTACTTTTACTTTTTACCACAGGAAAATATCATATTCTCACGGGAAAATCCGTCTTTCACGTCAAAACGGTGCAACGGATCAATGTTATTTTTGGTACGAAGGTAGATTAGCAGCTGGAGAGTGACATAGGCTACTGTTTATCCCGGAAAAACACCACATTCCCTCAGGATAATGTCGTGTAGAACACGCGGGCGAAGCCGCGGGCGGAAAGCTAGTAAGATATATATTTCTTCATACCTTTATCTAGAATCGTATAGTTTCAAAAACACGATTTTATGATTTTGCCTCGACACTTTTTCTTTTCGAAAATACCTCTAATAAATACGAAATATGAAGATTATTCTTAAATGGGGTTACATACATATACTATTGAAAATTGGTTTAATTAGTGGACAGTAATAATATTTAGGATCGTATAGAAGCCTTTTTTTAAAAATCGCTATAGTTTTTTAATACGAAGTGATTTTGTGTTTTTTTTGCGTAATCTGCAAAATCGGTCACGCTCCCGCGCGCGTCGTTTTCTCATTGCTATCTCGCTTTAGCATAATTTTTCCGAGTATCGCCTTAAACACGAGGACAAAAACGCCCATCGTTCCTATTTCAATAATCAGTCATGTACTCATGTTCATACGGCAATAACTCCGAAAGTACAGCGCATTGGTGAAAGTCGTCGTAGTAAATAATGTTTCATTTAAAAAGACCTTTCCAACGACACTACAGTTATTGCTATTGGACATCAGGACCAGAAGGCCCATCGTCCATTCACTGAAAGGAAACAATCCTTAATTTTTTTAAATTAAACAACACTGCATTCACTTTCCTTCATGTCGATTAACTCTGGGACACCCTGTATAACAAGGCTGATGACCAAACGCTTACCTGTGCACATCTGCACAAAGAGACCACGTCCAAATACGAGAGTATCTTCAGCAGCAGCTCCTTAGGCAGTTTCTTGTTTATGTGATTGTCGTCCTCGCCCGTAAACCGGGCTATCTGGAAACAACAGAAAATAATACTATCAGTTAAAAAAAAACAATATCCCAAGATCATCCCAAGGACGACCCAATGGAGTAAGGGATTTCAACATGGTTTTTTTCAATCCACAATGGGGTAGCACTTTGCCTTCATCACACCTGATGTTAAGTGGTGATAAGGCTGAATGTGGAAGCGCACTACTCCCGGAATCCTCAATTACCTACTGAGGAACTGGCTACCTTATCTCTAACTGCAGGAACACAACAAATGCTGAAAACATCGTTGTTATGGTGTCAGACTTAGATAAGATGGTGGTAGCTAGCCAAGCAGACTTAGAACAAGCCCTACCACCAACCAAACCAAATACAATATGATTATGATTTAGAATGATTTTTATACATTCATGCATTTATTGGGGGCGGCTTATGCCCAGCAGTGGGCGTCGTTCGGCTGACATGATGATGCATTTATGCTCCACGGCAGCCCATAAATTATTTCCACCCTGTATATGAAGATTGTTGAGAAAATAAAAACTTTATGAAAGAGTGTAAGTACTGACCTTGACAAATAAATGAAATGGCAAATTTAAATGATAAACATACCATAATAATTCTGTTTGTGTTATGAGAATGTTGTTGATATACACTAGACAGAGATAAAATACTGATTATCCTCTTATCTAAGTAGGAATAAATAAAGAAACTTTATTAACAACTACATAGCCTTCCGCCCGCGGCTTTGCCCGCGTGAACTTCATGACAATATTTTTTCGGGACAAAAAGAAGCCTATGCCACGCTCTAGCTCCAAAACTATCCTCATACCAAAAATCATGTCTATCCATAGGTCCAAACAAACAAACACACTTTCACATCTATACTCTATACAAATAAATAAAATAGGGAGTGTCTGTTTGTAATATTAAAATAACTGCTTTTTACTACATGCATATGATTAAATATATGGTACATATACCAACATAACAGTTTTTACAATTATTGTCTGTCTGTCTGTTTGTTCCGGCTAATCTCTGAAACGACTGGACCGATTTTGACGGGACTTTCACTGGTAGGTAGCTGATGTAATAAGAAGTAACTTAACTGAAACCGCGGGCGGCCGCTAGTTTAATAATATACTAGCGGCCGCCCGCGGTTTCACCCGCGTGGTTCCCGTTCCCGTGGGAATATCGGGATAAAAAGTACATATAAACCTTCCTCTTGAATCACTCTATCTATTAAAAAAAAACGCATCAAAATCCGTTGCGTAGTTTCAAAGATTTAAGCATACAAAGGGACATAGGGAAAGAGAAAGCGACTTTGTTTTATACTATGTAGTGAAGTATGGAATTTTGTACCTTATAGAGTTTGATATAAAATTGATAATCGTAGTTGTATATACTTTCTTTACAAGCTTTGGTGACCATTAGACTATCAATATGGGGTCAGTTCAATCTGTGACTTTGGATTGATGACAAAAATATGAATATAATAAGAAATATAATAAACCAGGCAACTAAAAATTTATAGGTTGGGGTTGCAAAAATGATAGGTTGACATCGGAAAAAATAGGTTTAAGTTAGGTTAGATTGGCTAATTCACTAACCTATTAATTTTGGTACAGTTAGGCCTATTTCACTCCCTGTGTCTGCTCGAAAACGCGGCGGCAGCCGGCGGCGGCGGTGTAAATCCATAGAAATTAAGTCCGCAAAAGAGCTAGAATATATGCAATAGAAAGAGATGCAACGAGTGGTTGTTCGTAATTTGCGCCGTACAAGCTGAATTCTACTTTATTGCGTTATAGTTAGAGTTAATATTTATTTAAATTACTTAGCGGAGTGAACTATCTGTTACATAGTTACTATTTAGTAATCTGTGGTACAGTTAAATGTTTTTAGTTGCTGCATGATAATAATATAATGATGAACAATCTGGCATCATTCAACACTGTAAATAATCAATCTAGAATCAATCTTTAAGATTGACCTGACACCAAATTGATAGTGTAATGATCACCTAAAACCTGAAAGATCCCGCCTGAAAGCTACTTATAGGGCTTGTGGTTTTTTACTATCACATATACTTACAAAATTGCATTGTGAATGCATAAAAATAATATAAAATCACCTAAAACCTTTTTTAAGTTTTCAATTGTTTAATGTTGAGCATACCTATAAGTTAGATACATATATATCACTGTTTTTAGTTACACAGATTTTATAAAATGTTTTTGTATGTATTTAGTTGGTAAGCCTTGTATAATAAAATAAAATAAAATAAGATACTTGATACAGGAAGACTTAAGTTAAGAAATTATTTTTTCAACACACTTGCTCATAAAGTGAGCCTTATTACATCGATCTTAGGGCCATAAACCGAACTATAACCCACACGTGCATAATAATATTACAGTACTAGTTGCGTAATAGAATTATCCCTACAAAGTTAAGTAAGTACCTAACTGCAAATTATATGCGAGTAAACAGAGACTTTTCAATTTAACCGGGTAATACAGTATCCCTACAAAGTTAAGTTAGTACCTAACTGCAAGTTATATGCGAGTCAACAGAGCATTTTCAATTTCAGCGGGTAATAGATACAGTTCTTTTTTTGTAACAACAAAGAGGTTTTATACGGCTGAAAATCCATTTACGTTTTTAGAATAAATAAATGTGTCCCTAATTAAGACAAAAAACATAATTAAGTATATTATTACCTATCAAATTATTTATAATTCACAATAATTTGTTATAAAACATTTGCATTTTATCACTATTATTATACTTAATTATTTTGAAGTAGGCTGTATGGCTGTATGTAAGTAATCAATCACCTCACATTTGGCGCGTGCAAAAAAAAAACTTGCGCGCTTTTTCCCTTAGTTAATATTAGGTTAATACAATATGTATGCAATAAATGTTTGTTTTTCCTCGCAAGTGTGTTGAAAAAGTGCGTATGAAACTCGTGAGCAACTTACTCACTAGACACTCGGCTGATTTACGCCCTCGCCTGCGGCTCGGGCTGCAACCCACAGCCTCGTGTATAATGAGCAACCTAAGCTCACTTGTATCATAATATACTATAATGGTAAGTTATAAATGAAAAGGTTTGCTGGTAGAATGAAATAAATATTCATACTGGTTGTAATTGGCGAGTTATTGTATAGAATTTTGTAAGGATATGCAAATCCTCTCACTCAGCTTATAATGTTTCCTTCAACCTTATTTACTTACAACATGTCATTTGTTTAAAAGATAAAATGACAGACATAGATTATAATATATTAGAGGTGTTATTGTTGATCAAGGTATATTAGCAATAGATTTCAATCCTTTTGAATCTTTTGAAACAAGAATCTAAAGTGGAGGTGGAGAGGTGGTGGTTCATATTATGACTGACCGATTAAATGATAGCCATAAAATATAATTTGGGAAGGTCAATGCCCAGCTGTAGACAAACATAGGGCCAATAACCTACTAATATTATAAATATGAAAGTTTAGATGTTTGGATGTTTGTATGTTTGTTACTCAATCACGCCAAAACGGCTCGATGGATTTGGCTGAAATTTGGGACACAGATACTTTGTGGCCTGGAGAGGAACATTAGGCTACTTTTTGTCCCGAAAAAATATCACATTCCTGCGGGATACAGTCGTGTATTCCACGAGGGCGAAGCTGCGGGCGGAAAGCTAGTGATAAATAAATAAATAGATCCTTAAAGATAGTTCAAAACATTAGTATTTAGCTTTAAGACATTCCATTTGATTGCTGAAATTTTTAGAAATTAAAAATATATATTCTATCATCATCATCATGTCAGCCGAACGAGGCCCACTGCTGGGCATAGGCCTCTCCCAAGGATCTTCACATCTTATATTTTAAAGTAAAAACCAATTGTAATATTTATATTTACTTCTAATAGGTACTTTATTTCAATAATATTATTGTAAAACATGCTTGCTTAAAAAAATGAAAAACAATGTAATATGTACCTCCATTCTGATAACAATTTTGTATGTGTAACTTTATTAGTCACCAAAAACAAGCAAAAACCGCGCCTATTACACCAAATTTAAGGACTATAAAAAGCGCTCGTATAACGGTAACTGACACGGTCGTTGCTCGTCAACGTAAGGTCATTAAACCTATCAACAAAAGAAAAAACATTCAAAATGCGTCGTTACTGCGATGTGCGATAATATACATACTATAGCAGCGAAAACATGGAATTAATACAAAAAACGTACGAGCGAAAGACGCAGTGATGCTAACGATTTAAAAATAGATTGATCTTTGTTTACTAAACTTTGTAAAAGATGTGCGAATCGAAAATAATAAATTAGCATAACATTTTACCACTTTTCTGCGCTTTATAGGAAGTTACAAGAACAAAGAGTTTGTCCAGCGGTGTGGTGTCAGCTGTTTTGGATCAAAATGAAAACAAACAGATTTTATTGGAATCGATTCTTACCTCAAATTTATTCCTCCCGGAATAACTCATGTTGGGGTACGGTGTCACCTTGGCCACAATGTAAAATTTCACTCGCACACCGGCACTGAAATTTACAATTTTCGCGATGGTCTACACGGGAATACAAAGGAAATATGGACGACTTTGCAATTTATTTTTTCTTGAACTGCGAATCTGCGAACGAAGAAAGAGAGACGTCGTTTTTCCTATGGTACGTTCAGAAACCACAAAAATATGAAGACAGATAACAAGTTAAGTTACCGTGCCGCCGCGCCCCGGCCGTTATGAAAGTTTTAAACGAATTCTTAAAAACTTGCAATATCTAATTTTATGAAATTATAGATCTTTTTGAAATATACAATTAACTTTGAAACAGGATTTGAAATTATTACTTCTCAAATAAAATAGTGCGAAAGATTATTTTATGTATTTGAACGTATCTCAGAATGACATTTAATTTTACAAGTGTTGCTAGAATACAATGTACTTTTTTGCTACATTCATGGGGAAAACGAAAAGTAATGAACTTATTCTATTATTGCATTCACAGAAGGAATGAATTAATAAAAAGTTCGTTGTAAAATTTCTTATAAGGTTAATATAATTTATGCTTCCTGCGTTAATATAAGTCTTTGCTATTATAATGCAACAGGCGCTTAGCGCGTTTGTCATAGAAATAAATTAAGTACCAATTCCTTTAAAACTAAATACAGATGGAGTATATTTTAGCATAAAAATAGTAGATGAAGGTTAATTTTTTGATTAAGTAATAACAACATCAACATTTCATATGTCTTTAATACCTAACCCATTAAAATAAAATCCATTGGGTAGTATCCATATCCATATCCATCCATCCATATATGGGTAGTATTAAAAAAATTGCCGCTTTCACCTGCCAGACTTTCAAACCTTGTTTTACTTTGATTTTTGATTTTAAAGTAACTCTTAAAAATAGGTTAAAGTAGTACATCAGTTGCATCGAGGCAAATCCTCTTAACCCATTTATATAATGATGGAGAACTCGAATTTAAGTTTGTAACTCCATTTTCTAATAAACCTGCGTGTCCAAAACACAAGTGTGTGAGAAATTTATACATGATATATTGCAGATTGGAGATAAACAAACTGCAACTGAAATACTTAACTGATGAAAGCCCAGCAATAGTCTCTTATATGACTCATAAATCGATAAAGTAGGAGAAAAAAATGTTTGTAAGCAATAATTTCTACATCACATGTACACCACTTCAACTTCAAATATTTTCTTTTGGATCGCAAACTAACTTAGCAATGAGTCTCCACTCCTCCATCCACGTCGCCTGACAATGCCTGCTAGCGGCGGGCGCGGTGACAAGTATGAGAGTGTATTATTGTGATCAAAAATAAATATCGAGTTTTCGCTGGGTAAATTTGTAACGATAAGGTCTTTTTTTTCTGCCTACAATAATTTTAACAAATGACAAGTAGTGATTAAAGTTTCATCTCATGGTATAGTACATGGGGTCAGCTTTAGGGTGGAGTGGGTATGGCTTTGCTAAATTAAAGGTTTGCATATCCTACGACATACCAGTCATTTTCTCATTAACCTGCTCATTTCAGGTGGATGAGATGTGTTCGAGTGAATGAGATGAATAGTATTGATCGTCAAATTAGGTTCATAATAATAATCTAATTAACCTGCCAAGGCAGGTGAATTAGAATCTTACCTGCTAGAAAACCAAACTATTCCTTGTTCCCTTTTAGTGAAAAGTACTTGTTTTTATATAACAAATTTAATAAAATATCATAAAAATTACATTCAACATTTTTTTTTACTTATTTCAATTTTTCCTTTTTTGCATTCACAATCCAATTTTTATGACTGAAAAAATGGAAAATGAAGTATTTAGAAAAAATCGACCCGTCTCACAACCAGTGAAACGTCCACCGTCACGACCACTGGTTGTGGGATGGGTCGATTTTTTCTAAATACCTACTTCATTTTCCATTTTTAATTTTTTTTACATTTTGTCAAAGGCGGCAATTTTTTGAAAACTACTCATATTTATGTACATATATTATTATAGTAAGTAAAAATTTCGGTATTTTTTATGTATTAGGAGATTTACAGAAATTAACTCTATTTGGATTATATTCTGATGCAGTTTCCGAAATATTGATGTTGTAAGTACAAAGTTTTTAATTGGATGATACTAGTAAAATAAATAAAACAATAGTCTAAAGATATGATAATGTTAGAGCTTTAATTTGTTTTCACAAAAGGATCTGCAATAGGATTATCTATCTTTTCGAATGGATAGTACGGATGAGTCTGCCAAAACGATGGTAGAGTAAATCTAGTATGGATATCGAAGTTGTTTATTTTCATAATCTCTTCCTTGGTCAAGCTGAAGTCGAAGATGTTGAAGTTTTCTGTTTGGTGCTTTGCATTAAGGCTTTTAACTACCGGCACTATGTTTCTGTCCACCTGGAAAATAATACAAAGAAAATTCAAGAAAGTGTCAAGAAAAAACACAAATTACTTAACTTATTTGTAATATTTATTTGGTAGGTAGGTAGGTACACTCGGGGACAAATTCGGTGAACCACATCTTACTTCTTTTCGTGTGGCTAGCGTCTCACCGTTCAGTTGCAGTCCCTATCCGTAATTGCTTATGAATTGTACTACCCTAGTTTAATACATTAAAAAATAGTAAAAGGGTCTGCGCGTGAATGGCGAGGCACCAGAAACGTGAAAGGAAGTAAGAGGTGGTTCACCGAATTTGTCCTCGAGTGTACACCTAGTGTATACAATACAGGCAGTGGTTTTCGAAGTGCTACTCTAAAACTGATAAGTGTTGTCGATTGTAACTGTACCTACAGCTTCGTGTCATTTTTATAACTTACTAGTAGCTCCCTGCAGCTTAACCCGCATAATACCCGTTCACCAACGAAATTAGACCCAGAGGTCCCGGGTTCGATTCTCAGTGGGGGTACATATTGTATTCGGTTTGGTCGGTGGTAGGACTTGTTCTAAGTCCGCCTGGCAAGCTACCCATCTTATCTAAGTCCATAACAACAATGTTTCCAGCATTGTTGTGTTCTGGCAGTTAGAGATAAGATAGCCAGTTCCACCGTGGTTGAGGATTCCAGGAGTAGTGCGCTTCCACCTGTAGCCCTATCTTCACCTGAACATCAGGTGCGATGAAGGCTAAGTGCTACCCCGTTGTGTATGAAAAAAACCTACACAGATTTGAAAAATGGAAAATGAAGTTTTTAGACAAAATCGACCCGTCTCACAATCAAAGGGCCTATTCTGAAGTACTCTGAAACGCAAAACCCGAAACTTCGGTATACCCGTCCCTCTCACTCTCTAGCCGGGACATAATCGAGTGAAAGGGGCGGGGCTAACCGAAGTTTCGGATTAGCGTTTCAGAGTACGGTCCCAGCTCCGATGGGACTCGAACCCACGACCTTTCGCTTTCCGGGCGACTGCTCTAACCCAGTGGTTAGAGTAAGAGGTTCGAGTCGCATCGGAGCTGATTGTGAGACGGGTCGATTTTGTCTAAATACTTCATTTTCCATTTTTCAGTAATAAAAATTGCATTGTGAATGCAAAAAACTAAAAATTAAAATAACTACAAAGATTTGTGTAACCTACACTACAATAATGAGATTTATTATAAGAAACCATTATTAAAGTCAGCGCTTCTTTTTGGCATTCAATAAATAATACAAATATAATACGTCCAACATCACAGTATCCTCCTAATATGATACATGTGAATGTTTGGATGTTTGTTACTCATCATCATCATCACTCAATCACGCCAAAACGGCTGAACGGATTTTGCTGAAATTTGGGACACAGATACCTACTTTGTAGCCTGGAGAGGAACATAGGCTACTTTCTTTTTATATCGGAAAAATATCACATTTCCGCGGAATAACGTGTCATGTAAGTAGTCCAAGCAGGCGAAGCCGCGGGCGGAAAGCTAGTAAATTTATAATTGCTTTATACCCTTACCAACCACCTCAACAATACTTGACGAGTGGTCTTCTTGTACTTGTCAGCTATTTCCATTAACACTGGGTCGTTTATCTTAGGGCCTGGCATATCCATGCCAAATCTAGAGACGAGGGACCCCAGGGGACTGTACGCCATGACTACTATACCCTTATCCTGAGCGTATTCTACCAAGTCTTTCTGATTTATTGAAGGATGGATCTGTAAAATGTTAGAAAAATGCCTTAGAAAATGCAACAGATCTAGAAGCTATGTACTAGTAAAGTAGCTTATTTAGTAAACTGTGCATAATTTATGTGTTCCAGAATTAAAGTTGATTGCATAGATAGGTAGATTCTCTATTTTAAGAGTTAGGCTGGTTGGTCTAATAGTTAGATAGACAAATACAGTTCAATTAATCATTCCCGTGGCATATTACCTCAATCTGCAGAGCTACAGGCTTCACTGAACCTTCTTGTAATACTCTTTCAATCTGTGTCTTATTGAAGTTGGATAACCCAATGGATTTGGCCAGTCCTTGCTTCAGCACGTCTTCTAGACCTGACCAGGTGTTCATGAAGTCTACATCAGAATGCGAGTAATCTTCCTAAAATAATATGTTCATTATATGAATAGGTATATGGAAATATGGAATAAATATCTATCTAGGCTCTTACAAGCGCTTGTGAATGTCAAAGAAGCTACGCCATCGGTACATGAGCCCTAACATGGGAGAAACCTTGTCACGAGAAGAACCGGCAAGAAACTCGTCTATAGGAAATTAATATGAAAATTATTAAGTGGAGATGGGCTATGCCACGCCACCCTGTTGACTTTTTCTTTCTCATCCTGACTAAACGTTGAATTTTGCAAATAGGCCTACATAATCATCTTAGTGAAAAGTTTTGGTGCGGTATCTGATACAGCTGTTGTTGACACTGCTGTCAACAAAATTAAAAGACATGCCCCCTCATTTACTAACCGTCGGATACGAAATCGGATTCGAATTCTGTGCTTTGTCTTTCTCTATTCTATAGTGAATGACAGCGTCAGAGCATACATTCCGCGGTCAGGAGCGTTTCCGACGGTTCGTGAATCAGAGGGCTGCAGTCTAACAATATTTTTTTTATTTGATAATGTCACACGTCATAATAACATATATTTTACTCCGACAAGACTTTAAAGACAGTTGCAACAACTAATAAAGAAAACTCCATTCTACTTACATTTAGACCTAAAGGCCAGTGCATTAGGTAAAGATCAACGTAGTCCAGTTGAAGCTTATTCAGCGAGTCCTTTAAGGCCTGGGTCACCTGTTCTCTTTTATGATGTGTATTCCATACCTGCAAATAAAAAATCTAGTTATAGACTAAGGCACATAATAATAAACTAAACCATATTAATTTCAGTTCAATAGGTATAAGTTAGAAAAATGGAAAATGAAGTATTTAGAAAAAATCGACCCGTCTCACAACTAGCTCCGATGGGACTCGAACCCACGACCTTTCGCTTTCCGGGCGACTGCTCTAACCACTGAGCTACGGAGTCGTTACGAGAAGCGTCGAATTTATCCAATACTTCTTACTCGCTGTATAGTCAGCGTTAATTTCATCAATGTGGAGATATTACTACCCTCACACGCGAAAGAAATACCTTTCCAGGTATTTGGCAATCGCTAAAGATGAAATTACTATTGCAAGTTATTTTAATTTTTAGATTTTTGCATTCACAATGCAATTTTTAATATAGAAAAATGGAAAATGAAGTATTTAGAAAAAATCGACCCGTCTCACAACTAGCTCCGATGGGACTAGAACCCACGACCTTTCGCTTTCCGGGCGACTGCTCTAACCACTGATATATATTAGTAGGTATAATAGTAGGTATAAGTTAGTATATTTTTATTAGAAATAAGAGAGAATTTACTAAAACTTCTTGTTTCATCTGACTCTGAAACTCAGTCACAAGTTACTCGAGACAAAAATTAGTTTCTCCAATAAGTGTTTGAATAGCAAAGATTTTATTCTAGCTTAAATGTTGAAAAATACTTTGCTCAAGCTCAAGCTAAGCGTAGGTAAGCAGCACAATCTTTGTCAATGTGCAAACGTTGCGTTATGAATTCTATTCTAGACATTGATGATCGATCACATTATTTTTGTACCATTAGATTAGGTACAATTTATCTGTAAAAAAATAACTTTAACGCGCTTGTAACGTTTGCAGGTTTTTTGTACTAACAAACACCTTTACCCTAAACTTAAGCCTTTGGTGACCATTAAACGACCAATCTGGCGTCAGTTCAATCTGTGACCTTGGATTGATGACAAAAATATCTTTTTCTGGATAATACATGATCCATTTCATTTGGGATCAATCAACACCTTACACGATCAATCTAACATCAATCGTAACCATAATCATGGACTGAACTGACGTCAGATTGATGGTCTAATGGTCACCTTAGTTGTAATAAATATATCACTCCTCTTGACGTCTCCTCTGTCGATCTTCATTTTGATAGCTTCTCCTATTTCCTCTTCTGTTTCATACACGGAGGCAGTGTCGAAGTGACGGTAACCCATATCAATAGCGTTCAAAACAGCATCACGAACTTCTTTTTTTACCGGTTTTATGATACCATTCTGTAATCAAAGTACCAAACATTAACTCCTGTAAACAGAAACGTTGTAAAATTTAATCAAAATCCGTTCAGTAGTTTTTGCGTGGACGAGTAACGAACATCCATTCATTCTCTCATTTTATTCTCCAATTTTATTACCAAAGTAGTAGAAAAGTAGAAAAGGATTGTTCATCTTGTTAATAGTACAGTACGGAAAACATAGCAGATCTTCACTCTAATGATAATAATAGTTTGAAATAATAAAATAATGGCATATTTAAGTAATAAAAAATTTACTAGAAAATGTTATTTAAAAAATAATGGGAAATTTCAAACAAATCTAGAAAAATGGCAACACTTTTTTGTATTATATTACCTACTTTCTCTGTGAGTGCACTTTTTTGCATCGTACCTATGCCTCCATAATATCTTAGTACTTACCTATATAACTACAAGAGTTTTTTTTCCCACACCACTTACTTGATCAAATCCCAGATAACTGCCCAAGGCTACAGCAGGCATCTCCTTTCCATCATTCAGTTTAAACTTAACCACTTTTTCAGCAGTAGTAGTCATCACCTGCACAGAAATTAACTTATCGATGTTCATAATAACTTTAACAAGCAATCAATATAAATTATAAAAAAAATACTTTGACATGTATTGTACAATTTATAAAAGTAGCACTGCGGGTACCTAATTTGTGATAGGTAGAAAAATTTAAAATGAAGTAGGTACCTAAGTATTTAGAAAAAATCGACCCGTCTCACAACCAGCTCCGATGATGGCGCTCGAAACCACGCCCTTTCGCTATCCGGGCGACTGCTCTAACCACTGAGCTACGGAGTTGTTACGAGAAGAGAAGCGTCGAATTCAGCATACAACGCTATATATACAGCGCGTATAAGAAGTATTGGATAAATTCGGCGCTTCTCGTAACGACTCCGTAGCTCAGTCGTTAGAGCAGTCGCCCCGATAGCGAAAGGTCGTGGGTTCGAGTCCCATCGGAGGGTTGTGTGTGAGACGGGTCGATATTTTCTAAATAAGTACCTAAGTACTTACTTCATTTTCAATTTTTCAATAATAAAAATTGCATTGTGAATGCAAAAAAGTAGAAAAAAAATAACTTGCAATAGCAATAATTAATCTTTAGCGGGACGGGTCGCTATTTTCAAAAAAACTGAAAGAATTAGCAATAATTAATTAATCTTTAGCGCGATGGGTCGCTATATTTTCAAAAAAACTGAAAGAATGTTTAAAATCCGTCCGGTAGTTTTTGAGTTTAATCATTACAAACAAAAAAATAAACCGGTCAAGAGTAAGTCGGACTCGCGCATCGAGGGTTCTTCCGTACCATCATAAATTTAAATAAATGTTTTCATCGGTAGGACAAGGGTAGGGCTAGATTCGTCAGAGTATTTGCGGTGTAGAATATTGCAGTTTTAGGTCAACGCCAGCTCTTGACCGATAGTGGAACTAATATATTTTTTGTTGATTATTTCTGAGAAAGTTTATTATTTAGAGACATCGGGTTTATTTTTCCTGTAATCTTTACATAACCTTCTATCACAATAATTTCAGATTTTTCCCTATAGATGCAAACTTCGGACAATAGGGGGACGGGGGTACAGTTTTTTCGCATTTAGTAAGTAGGTAGCATACATATAGTCCGTTCGGTTAGATAGTGTCGGTACACCCGCACGGCATTGTGGCAGAGCGACACTATCTAAGCGAATGGACTATACTACTTACTTAATATTAAAAGATTCATAGAATTAAGTATGGATTAGTACCTATGTAGTTAAGTATAGATTATTTAGTAAGAAAGAAGTAAGATATCGAAAATATTTTACTCACCAAAACACCGAGCAAAATACAAGTGGATAACATGATTTCAACTTCACGAATAAAGTCACATAATAAAATAAGCTATTATCAGTGGAGCTTTTAAAAACAAACATTATTATCGAGTTAAAATTTTCACTGATAGATTCAAAGTCTAAAGCAATAAGGACGAGATTTAAAACATTTATCACATTCGTAAAGTTGCAGATTTCCAAACTTATATTACAGGGAGTTCGTTTAGTTATGGCCTACGAACTATTATTGGAACTGAATTGTTGTATCTTATCTCCGTAGAAATAAAGCTCATTTCCGAATATTGATTGCTACTCAGGCGCCACTCTCAAGGTTATTCCTAAGATGATACCGGTTGCTATCTTAAATACACAAACAAGTTACCGGTACTTACTAGTTTATTCAGCTGCTGACACCGCAGTGGCGGATTTCCTGCCTGTATGCTACCTGTATGAATTTTGTCGCTTTGGGGACATAATACCTAACGCGAAATTTGCCGCCCCTTATAATGTGCCGCTATAGGCTATTTTCATTTTCATGATAAACTCTTTTGCTGACCTTATTGTCATCCAAACCAAAGCAGCCAGCCCCCCGATTCACAAACCGTCGGAAACGGAATCAGATTCGATTGTCTATTCTATAGCGAGTAACAGAGACAGTGCATACATTCAGGTGTCGGGACGGGAGCGTCTCCGACAGTTCGTAAATCAGGGGGCTGTATATGTAGTAACTATTTAGAAATCTATGGCTGTATGCTAAATTTCAGCTCAATCGGACACAGGCAAGTCGGTCAAATTTAGATTGCAAGATTTGACCCGAATGGACAGTATCATGGCCCGCTATTATTTCTCGGCTGCTTGCGAGTGCAACGAGTGAGATAGAAGATGGCTTTGACAGTATACATACAGACTGCGTATAAATAAAAGCATGTACAGTGACACAAGCTTTTCTGTTCCGGTGACAGCCGTGACAGAGGAGCCGCTTGCAATACAAAATTAGCTGTCAAAATAGACTGTCGTATGAAAACTGTTTTAGTTTCAAAGATAATCACCGGAACAGAAAAGCTTGTCGCACTATAGCTACCTACTTATTAAAGAAATCCCAGTAGCGTTGGCTTGACTATACTAGAGATCTCATCACTTTTTGTAGAGAAATAAGCAGTTACGTCCGGAGAGATTTGGTAATTTTTTTACAGGATGTTTTTGGTGGGATTACATTACACTCCTTTTGCAGAAAACTTCAGTTTCTCAAACTTCAATAGAAGGGGCCAAACACACTGAACACCTTTCATCTTGAATAGTTTAACCACAGAGGGAAAAAAATACTATGTATGTTTTTTTTTTTGTGTATGTCCACCGATTACTCGAAGACGGCTGAACCGATTGAAATGGTTCAAACGGTATTACATCAGGTTGGTTTCCAAGTAGGTCCCATTTTTTGAAATTTTGAAATCGGTTCAGTAGTTTTCAGGAAATCTTGAAAATACTGTCGTTTTCGTTACCACTTTATGTGAATTTAATACGTATCTTTAGGCATAACTCCTTTGTTTATAAACCGATTTAGATGATTCTTGTTTTGTTAAAAAGGGGATACCTCAAGGTATTTTAACCGACTTCGAAAAAGGAGGTTTTCAGTTTGATCACATACCTATTTACCAGAAAACACGTAAATTGCCTGCACGATGCACTAAAAAGAGTGAAATAAAAATTATTTTTATAAAAAATTAAAACCGCCTTCATTTTACCACATCAAAAAAGTAAGAAATAATTCCTCACCAAATAAATAACGTAAGTACTTTGAAGTCGGGCGGGTTTTAACAAAAACAACAAAAAATGTACATGTTTCACTCACGCCCGACTTCAAAGTACTTACCTACGTTATTTATTTGGTGAGGAATTATTTCTTACTTTTTTGATGTAGTTTTTTTGAAGGCGGTTTTATTTTTTATAAAAATATTTTTTTCCTATAAAATACTAGCGGTTTAACTGAGCTCTTAAGGGTTCTTCAACAGATAACAACTCCTGATATTTTACAAGCTTTTTATTAACTTGCCGTGTTAGTTAGTTAGTTTGTTAGTTAGTTAGTGGGGGACAAATCTTGCAAGCTTAATTTGACCCACTTCCCAGTGTCCAATGGAGCTGAAATTTTGTATACAGGTTTGATTCAGATGACAATACAATATTAAAGAACAGTCAGCAAAAAAACTTATCATAAAAATGAAATTTTTACTAATAACTTTTTGCAGACTACTTCAGTTTCTCAAACTTCAATAGAAGGGGCCAAACACACTGAAGACCTTTCATCTCCCATAGTTTAACTGAGCTCTGAGGGTTCTTCGGTCTTCCACACAGATACCTACTCCTGAATTTTTGGATATGAATATAAGAAAGGTCCAACCACATTGAATACTTTTGTAAAGAGAGCAATGCCAATAACATTAATAACTAGTTTGGCTGGGCTGTTGTGGTTTCTCCTCAGGGTCATCAGGTACTCATGGTCTTCCAATTCCCTAGTTTTGATAGTTGTCCCTTTATGTGGACATTAAACCCTACCCTTGTACACAGAATAATACTTGTACCAGAGTTGATTTGAAAATTAGTATCGAACAGAACAGCTGATTTTTTTTCACAATTTTAGAGATGTTCCCATAGTAAAAGTTGATTGTATTGATGAGTAGGTAGATACAAGTAATTTTCGGGAAGTCAACAAGTAAAATTTCACGGTGTATTTATGATGGTACCTAACCTACGGAACCCTCGGAGTCCCACTTGCTCTTGACCGGATTTTTATATAGGTTTACGCATAGGCACCCCATCTACATGCAGTGCGTGCGTGGACGTGGTGGGATGGGATGGGACTCGCCAACGAATTAGACGATCAATATGGCGGGCGCCGTGAACTTGGAGTGATGACGAAAATCAAACTGATAAAAACTACGTGATCCATTTCAATCTAACATCAATCGATACCTATTACACGATCAATCTGACATCAATCTTATTTTTTATGTTACTTTTGTTTTGTTTTGCTTTGTTTACGTTCGTCGTGTTGTCCGTACTGCTAAAGGTCCTGTCAGAATAACAGCGCTTCAGGGTCATTCTGACCATCTACGAATGACACAGAAGACTTTGTGCTGAGACAGGGCCCTTTGGCTTCACACTTTGTAGGTACAATGAGCAAAACCACCAGATATACACTTGTAAAACTTTTTCGCTTGCATGGACAAGAAGGGCTGCCCATTCTTAGCCCCGCCCTTATTGTTTTTTTCTACCAACGAAGATTCAATAACATGCGTTGTCTGGGATTTTACAAAAGGTGGCATTGTTTTTTGTTTAAAATTTTATTGCTTTGGGCACTCACTACCGTTACCCATCTGATGTTGTTTTATCCCATTTAACGCCCATTCTAAAGAGACAACAATGCTCCTATCGTACTTTTGAAAGATTTAGATCCCAGGTAGCTGCTGGTCAACCCAAATGACCTTTTGTCTTAAAACATTATAAAAATATTATTTGTGTTTCATTTGGTTGAGCTGCCCATCTGCCTTTGTTCCCGTTGCGTCACACCATTCTGTGTTACACTGTAACACATTGGGAAAAAAATTCCCGATAAGTAAGACTGTTACTCAAAGCCACGTTTTTTTTCCCTGTGACTGACACTGTAACTCAACAGAACTATTGCGTTCCCGTTAAGTAACCCCTTTTTGTAACATAATTCACATAATACATCTTATAACTTGTGCAACGATAATCCCTGGTACAGGTATTATTTATTTATTTACACTTTATTGTACACACACATAATACAGATAGACAAAAAAAAAATACAAAGGAGACATAGAATGGGCGGTATCTTAACTAAATTTTTAACTTCATTTTTTAATTTTTCAATAATAAAAATTGTATTGTGAATGCAAAACAGTAAACATTTAAAAAAAACAAGGTGTTGATTTTCCATAGTTTAAATTAATCTTTAATTCAACATTAAGCTTTTTAGGACTTTTTTTGTGAGGTACTATTACAGTGTATACAAACGGGAAAAAACAGTGTTACTTATCGTGAAATTGTTGCCCAATGTGTAACAGTGTAAATTAACGGGAAAATAAACGTGGCTTTGAGTAACAGTGTTACTTATCGGGATTTTTTTTCCCAATGTGTCACAGTGTTACACAAAGTGGTGGTACGCAACGGGAACAAAGGCCCATCTGTGACACTATTGGTGGATTTACCAGAGTGCAGTCCGTTGCAAAAGGTCTTTAGTGCAGTATACTAAAACTGGCGTTGAGCCTTACGGTGTATACCTGGTGGTATTGTTGAATGTACCTACTTTGTTTTGTGTATAGTTTCTATCACTGTATACATAATTATTACGCTGTTGTCATGTGTATGTAGTGTGTAGCCAATAAATGCCACCACCCACGGACTGAACTGACAAAGATTGATCGTCTAATGGTCACGTGACACATTGCTTGATTTCTTGGCATATTGCTTGACTTATTGGCCTGCGATCGTTGAGGTTAAGCAACTTTCGCAATGGTCGGTCATGGGATGTGATGTGTCACCAAAAAATATATCAACTCCAGCTTCTCCGTGCTTCGGAAGGCATGTAAAGCCGTTATCACAGAATAACCGTTGGTCCCGGCTGCATTTGCAGTCGTAAATACCGACCAATGCGCATCGGGCCCCCGTGGTGGGTCATGGCATGACGCATTCTCCTTTCCTATAAAGGAAGGTCTGTGCCCAAGCAGTGGGGACATTAAATGGCTGATAATAATAAATAATAATAAAAAAAGCTTTATTGCACACAAAGAAAGAAACAATAACACAAAGAGACATAGTTATGAGAAAACAGACAACAGGCGGCCTTATTGCTAAATAGCAATCTCTTCCAGGCAACCTTGGGCGAAAGAAAAAATAAATAAATCAAAAGAACAGAGGGGAGAGGGTGCATAAAAAGGATAGAATAAGTCTAGAATGACAAATAGAGAAAAATAAGATAATACATAAACTTTAATAATTTAATGTAACCCGGTTGAATAGTAATTGTTGAGATCGCGGACACCGTGATGCGTCCAGCAGCCATTATTGCTTTCTTTCACCTTTTTTAATTCAGCAGAACACGACAGAATCAACGTGATCAAAACTCTTTAGTCAATTTAACGACCAACTTTTTTTAAACCTGAATTTTCTGTCTTTTTAACATTTTCAGCCTTAAAACCTCTGCCGAGGAGAGTTGAAAATGCTGATATCGTTTTCAATGGCTCGATTCCGGATATGTACTCGCATTGTTTGTAAACTAAACTTTTTAATGATCGCCACAAGGCATGGTACAAGCGTGTGAACATTGAGTTTTGGGTTTTTCAAATCTTTACTAGCTGTTGCCCCTGACTTTTGCCCGCATTAGATAAAAATAAGAATTTAGCTTTGCTTGAACACGACTATCGCGCGTATAGTCCGACGCGTACCGGACGACGTTCCGTGGGCAGGCCCCCTACAAGGTGGACCGACGATCTGGTCAAGATCGCGGGAAGCCGCTGGATGCGGGCAGCGCAGGACCGATCGTTGTGGAGATCCTTGGGGGAGGCCTATGACCAGCAGTGGGCGTCGTTCGGCTGACATGATGATGATGATGAACACGACTATGGAGTTAATGAGGTAGTGACCCCTATATACTAGTACCCTTCTCGTTGCTGGCTCTGGTCTTGTGGTTCACATCCAGAGGTCCCGGGTTCGATTCCCAGTGGGGGTAGATATTGTATTCGGTTTGTTTGGTGGGAGGACTTGTTCTTAATCCGCCTGGTTGCTACCTACCACCATCTTATCTAAGTCTGTCGCCATAACAATGATGTTATCAGCATTGTTGTGTTTCGGCAGTTAGAGATAAGATAGCCAGTTCCTCAGTGATTGAGGATTCCGGGAGTAGTGCGCTTCCACCTTCAACCTTATAATAATTTAATGAAGGCTAAGTGATACATCGTTGAGTATAAAAAAACATTGCGTAAAACTTAACAAAGATTTTAAAGAGAGTCGCAAGCACAAGTAGCACATAGTAGCTTGTAAAATCGATTATTTCTACCCAAAGGGTAAAAACAGGACAATATTACTAAGACTTCACTGTTCGTCTGTCTACTATTCATCATCATCAGCCATTTAATGTCCCCACTGCTGGGGCACTGGCCTTCCTTATGGATGAATAAGGAGAATGAGCCATGACCCACCACGCGGGCTCAGTGCGGATTGGTGGGTATTAACGACTGCAAGTGCAGCCGGGACCAACGGCTTAACGTGCCTCCCGAAGCACGGAGGAGCTCGAGATGAAAAGTTTATGGTCACCCATCCCGTGACCAACCATTGCGAACGTTGCTTAACCTCAACGATCGCAGGCCGAGCGCGCTATCCACTGCGCCACGGGCTCCTCTAAGTAACCGTCTACTATTAGTAACCTTTATTTTAACAGCAGTCAAATACCTTATTGCAGCCGGAAACATCGGCTTTACCTATCGTGCCTTCCAAGCTTGGAGGCGCTCAAGATAATACCTACATAAGTCAAAGAATTCGCAATTGTGATAAAAAATCGAATTGATACCTAACAGTTTTCTTTGGAACACTTCACAATCTCAGATGATCTACCGACAAAAAATGTTTACTATCGTTTTATGAGCTAAGATTTTTTCTCACGCATGTACCTTCACTTAAACAAAGCTTGGATGCGATATCAATTCACTTGTTCGGTTTAACTCATTGTGTTCGGTTGTCTAAAATGTATTGATGGTGTGTGAGAAGATGTTGGTTTTCTTATTTTTATTTACTGTGCTGCATGTCAATGGAAGTCCGCCGCCAACGGACTCGTTTAAAGACCAGTGTAAGATTGTTTATAACTTTCATCATCATCAGCCATTATAAGTCCGCACTGCTGGGGTGCAGGCTTTCTTATGGATGTCACGTCCCCTGTGGTTATTTATGTCTTTATAGAGAAAATAGGAGCACCAAATGTTCCTTGACGTGAGGAACTCAAGATCCAAGTCAAGGTCACCTTGCCCAAATAATAATTCAATACAATTATTACTACTAAGTAAGGGCGTCCCACGACTATGCCCATATATGGAGGGAAAATTACAGACCCAGAGATCCCGGGTTCGATGCCCAGTGGGGGTTAATATTCTATTCGGTTTGCTTGGTGCTAGGTAGGCCTTATTGAAAGTCCGCCTGGCTAGCAACCACCTTATCTAAGTCTGACGACATAAGAACGATGTTTCCGGCTTTATTGTGTTCCGGCAGTTAGAGATAAAATAGCCAGTTCCTCAGAAATCGAGAATTTCCGGAGTAGTGCGCTTCCACCTTCAGCCTTATCACCACTTAACGTCTGGTATGATGAAGGCTAAGTGCTACCCCGTTGTGGATTAAAAGAACATACGCCGGAAATAAAATGTAACAAATTGACTTGCCTGTAGCGTGCACGGACCCTCGGACCATGAAGAAGCATGCAGCATACACGGAGTGGGCTGACGCGTACTCCTGCACACGACACAGATGCCAGCCGGGAGGGAGGAACTTGGCTATTTATACTGTGGGGTAAGTTATCAGAGTTTCTTTAGTCGAGCTGACGCCACAGAATATCTAAATATATAAAAATCAATGCCACTTTTCGGTGTAATATTATAACTCAAGAACTGGCTCACCTATCCAAACCAAATGCTTAGGCTTTGTGCGGACTATTTAGTAGATGGTTTATGTGAAGTTTGCAATTGCAATCGGTCGAGCGGTTCTTCTCCTTTATCACATTTTTGGCCCGCGTTGCTCGAAGCATTTTTTGTAACAAATAAATTCAATAAATGGTGGATCATTTTGTTAATGGGGATTTTGCTTTCAAATTGAAACTAGGGTAGGGTAGGGGTAGCGTGTAGTAGGGGGTATATTTAATTTTGGTTCGTGTTTTATTTGTTGAGAAGAGAATAGCCCTTGACGAGTTTCATGCCGGTTCTTCTCGTTACAAGGTCTCCCGCCGTAGTAGGTATTTGCGAACCGATATGGCGTAGCTTCAACCACAAGTACTGTATCAGCGTAGACAGAATAAAGGATTTTCATTTTCATTATGTTTTCTTTTCCATAAATCTATTATAGCTGATAACAAAAACATCTTCCAGGTGCAAGAGAGTCGAAGCTCCAGAATCTGCCATAGAATGCGAAGAGGTGGTGGAAGATACCAACATGCAGTTTCCGTTCTGCTGCACTAGACTTAGGTAAGTGGGGTATTGTCACGTATTGTTGCGGTGCCGGTGCTTCTTTAGATGGATCATACTGTGTGTAAACGGACGTTTATACTTGACAGGCTATAAATAGAACGACTACTTTAACTGCCTAACTTAGGCTGCGTTTTTAGTAGGCAAACTGTTCGCCGCTGACTGCGTTAACGGCGTATCTATCGGTTTAGTACCATAGTACCTACGCCTATCCATATTATTTGAAATGGAGTGTTCACAGTTTGCTAGTTTTGCTCTCTCTCTACGCATAACGCTGCAAACTGCGTAGAGTGAGTGCAAAACTAGCAAACTGTGAACACTCCATTCCAATATATATGGAAGGGCGTACTAAACCAATACACCGCTAACTCAGTCGGCAGCGAACAGTTTACCTACTGGGAGCACAGCCTTAAAGATAAAGCGAATATAGACGTAAAGTCTGGCCGTATCGGTACATGGCACAGATTTACGGTACGGTACCCGTCAGTCGAGTTTGTTCGACTGACGGGTGTGCAGTCCGTTCGGTTAGATAGTGTCGGTACACGGTACACGGTGCACGGCATTGTGGCAGAGCGACACTATCTAAGCGAATGGACTATACCGAACGTTACCCCCCGTTGCCCCTCTAAGTCCTCTAAGGGCGTTTGTGCACTACCACTGAATTTTACCGATCCGGAAAAAAACGGATGCTTGTATTTAATTAATAACTATTATAAATGATTAATTATTAAAATACAAGCATCCGTTTTTTTCCGGATCGGTAAAATTCAGTGGTAGTGCACAAACGCCCTGACGCGATTTTCTTAAACGTTTCCTGTACAGTAATTCTGCGGCTACATTAGCGTGCTACGGCGAAGTATCGTTATATTTTTCTCTTTCTAACTAACCGGTAGTGGCGTATGGAAAGAGATAGTAAACAATTATCGTCCGCTAATGTAGCCGCAGCTTAAAACAATTTGAATGATAATTACTAGTTCTGCTACTGACCACTAGAGGCGTTGTGAAAATTTGCATACAACAACTGGGGCAGTTGATAAATGGGTCAGGCCGTAGATTTTGCCACATTCGAGGGTACAAAAGTCTCCGCCTCATATAATTTTAAATATATTACTCTTAGAAATGTCTCAATCTTATCATCGTGTTTCCTAAGAAATAGCAAACCAAGGCAGATATAGATATTTGGATAAGTTTATATATTTGGAAAACTATTTGACATTTCCCTCCCAAAAGTGACGGATTTTTTATAAAAACCGCGAATCCGCATTGGTAGGTGTACAGCTTAAACATCGATAAAATTATCATTTTTTAACTTATTGATGAGCTGTTTGATTTGACGTTTTAAAATAATAATAAGGTTGCCATTCCTTTAATATCTTTGCGTCTTTCCTAAGAAAAAAGATAAGTTTTCGGCAATAAGATTTTTTTTTTGAAAAACCATTTCTTTGCGCTACTTATATTGCGTAACCATTTTCACCCATTTTATGGTTTTAAAACATTTATTAAGATTTTGTTTGAGTGCTGGCATCACCAAAGTATCGTATTCTATGGTCAATGCAGCGTTGACGACCATATTTTTTGACATTTCGGTGTCAACTCCGATCAAAGTGAAAAGTGTCGCCTACTTTGCAGAGTGCATTTTTTGAGATTTCAAGGTAAGTTTTTGATTAAAACTTATAATTTTTGTTGCGCATGGTTTAATTAGATGTGTGTGATCTGTATATGTTAAACTAGCCTTGTAAAATAGTATATTTTAAGAGTTATAATCGATTTCATTTGCGCCTCGGTTCCGCAAAACTGTCTTTATGTCACTTTGCGATACCGGTTGCGTAGAAATTGCGCCACTTATTTTACGCTATTGAATAATAGTGCATGCACACAAGGTTTTCAAGTTTTTTATTATTTTGAAATTACTTTTAGCTGTAATTCCGCTAAAAACATGACTAGCATTACTATTAATTGATTTGTTAGCTTTTATTAATATTCTATAAGTACAGGGTGTTCGGCAGAACGTTAAACATACGAAAATAGGGGTAGGTGCGGTGGTCTGCTACCTAACCAGCCTCAAAGATTTTACCTAGGTCCAAAGTTTTTTTTTATTTTGTATTTTATAAGTTTTGGAATTTCGTCACTTTCATACTATCTTTTAAACCCATGTAACTTTTTTTTTATTTTTTTATTTTTGGCATCCTAATGGTTAGCAGGTCCTTTTAAAAGTGATACTTCAAGCAGGTTGTTGCTAGAGTTAAAGTAATGGACTCTCAAACATTGAAAAGAGTTGAAATAAATTTTAAAGTTGTATTATATTTATATAATTAATAATGAATAATACCAAATACCTCCATCTAACAAATTAAATGTATTTTTTTTATAAATTGAACAAATCATACATAGGTACTTACTAGTTTTTGTCATCCTGTTTAACTTTTCATTGTGCGCAATATATAAAAAAGAATTACTCATAGGTACATTATTGTTAATTATTAATTAAACATACTTACATACCAACATCGTGTTTCTTTTTCTAGTTTGATGCAATACCTCTTGTTAGTACATGTTTGTTAAATAAAATCACATTAATGTACGTGCTCCTTAATAATTTTGCGCTACCATTTTGCACCACTTTGTGCGACCGACTCGTAGAAAATTTTGCGTCACCATTGCGCTATTTGTGGCAAAATCTACGGCCTGACCCAAATATGTCATCGAAATAGACGAAACTTCAAACATATTTTTCCACAGATGTTTGGTGGTAGTCCGGGGTGAAGTCTGGACTAGAGTGCTAGGTCAACCTTGGGAGACTTTACCAGCTGCTCCGTGGAGTCACATGTACAAGATGAAGAAACCGCCACCTGGAGACACTACCTTTTTACCTAAGTACGTACCTAACTTTTGAAACTAGATAATGAAGGAAATATTACCACTGAAGTTCGTGCTTGATGTTTGTTTGTACATACCTACGTATATTACCGTGCTGGCGACCGTACCATTTGTACACCATTGCTTTTTACCATATTTGCTTTGTACACACGGCGGCACATCAGACTATAGGTACATGTTGACCTTGAGACCGCCTTTATGACCTACGTAATAAAAGCTGTTATCGCAGTTCAACTGTTTAACCTGATGTGCTGTCGAGTGTACTATTAGTCGAGCAATCTGACGTCAGTTCAGTCCGTGACCTTGGTTAAGATAGAAGTCAGATTGATCGTGTAAGGTATTGATTGATGCCAGATTGAAACGGATCACGTATGACAAGTACCCCGAGTGTAAGTTTTTATGTCAAGCAAACGCAAACTATTCCGAGTACGTATTTATGTCAATTTGTATGAAAACTGCATAAGCGCGCTACTCGCCGCTAGAGGCGCTGATACAGTTTTCATACAAATTGACATTAATACGCATTCGAAATAGTTTGCGTTTTTTGACATAAAAACTTACACTACGGGCACAGAAAAGTCGACTATTGTCATCAATCCAAGGTTTTCAAGATACCACAGATTGAACTTGACTTGAAAAACGTTAGAATTGAGCTGACAGCCCGTAGTGTAAGTTTTTATGTAGGTAAAGCAAACGCAAACTATCGCGATTCCGTATTTATCTCAGTTTGTATAAAAACCGTATAAGGGCCTCTAGCGGCGAGTAGCGGAAGCTGCGGAAGTAAACAGCGAGTGTATTGGCAGAGCGCTATCATCGAATAGTTTCTAGAGTAGGTTTTCCCTCCGAAATGAGTAGGATATTAATATTATAAAAAGAAAAGATTTGGTTTTTTGTTTGTACTGGACAAACTTAAAAACTATTTATTTAGGTACTGAACCGATTTTCAAAAATTCTTTTACCAGTTGAAAACTAACATTATTCCCGAATAACATACGGGTACAATGGGCGCAAAATAATTTGGCGGCTTGGAAGTTCGCGCGGATCGCTGATTCGCTGCGCAGTAGACGAATACGCAGGGTGTGCCCGGGGTTGGTGCGAGGGCGGAAGCATGGCGTGTCTCGTATCTCACTCTGACGCATACGCATACGTCGCTGTGCTGTTCCCTCGCACATTAGAGCTGCGCGAAATGTCCCTTGTTGCAGTTACCTTCCGAGCCGCCAAGTTATTTTGCGCCTATTGTACCACACGGGTAAAACCGCGGGAAGCCACTGGTCGTATAATAAAGATCGTCGCCAAATGTCTTATACGTATTGAATGTTTCATAACAGGAGTCCCGGAGAAGGTCCGGTATACGAGTTGTCATCAGACGTGCAAGGAGGTGGAGATAACAACGAGAAGGTGCTGCGTTCAGGCAAGAAGGTGGCCGACCCTGACTGCAACGAGGTTGTGCCACGAGCAGCTGTGGCCACGCCCGATATTGTTGTGAGTCATTTGATATTTCATAACAGGAGTCCGGGAGAAGGTCCGGTATACGAGTTGTCATCAGACGTGCAAAGAGGTGGAGATAACAACGAGAAGGTGCTGCGTTCAGGCAAGAAGGTGGCCGACCCTGACTGCAACGAGGTTGTGCCACGAGCGGCGGTGGCCACGCCCGATATTGTTGTGAGTCATTTGACTGCTTCTGCGGTCTAGTAGTACAGTCACGAGCAATAATATGTATACAACATAGGACTATGTCATATTACAATATTGAATGACTTCTGTGACACTAACCGTTTTCTTTCGGAAAGCTTCAATGTGACAAAGTTCTATGTTGTTTAAATATTATTGCTCGTGACTGTGCACCGGTCTCAGATCCAGAGGTCCCGGGTTCGATTTCCAGTGGGGTTATTTACTTATATACCTATTGCTTCCACCTTCAGCCTTAAGGACTGCGCCCACTTATACCGCACCGCTCCCTCCCAACCAATGTATGAGCAGTCAAATATGGACTTAATGTCGTGCTCTGTAGACGCACTTTAGCTTGCGGCAGGCTCGCTTACCGCGCGCTGTCTGCTATTGTTACTGTAAAGTTGGTTATGGTGAACCGGGCCTTACTGTATTAATTCTAAAAACAGCTTTATTTTGCAGATAGCTCTATCCACTGCAGCTGAACAAAAAGATCATAAGAAACCTGAAAATGGCAGGTAAACACAGCTTATCTATTAAAGTTATAGTACGAGATACGATATAGTCGATATAAGTAAATAAATACCTATCTAACCTACCCCCTGATTCACAAACAGTCGGAAACGCTCCCGACAGCGGAATGTATGCAATATCTCTTGTCACTCACTATAGAATAGACAAAGTCGAAGCACAGAATAAATAATAGTGCTAAGGCACAGAAGACTCACTCTGCAAGCTCATTCAAATAAAAATAAATCTTTCTGCGTGGAAATAAAGTCCAATTCCGGTTGCTTTGTCATCGCTTGTCTATTGTTATAATAACCTAGAGTTCGCGCATGCAAGCAAAACTGTACCCAATATCTACGCGCGAGCGTTTCTATTTCTATGAATGTCTCAAACAGCTCGCTCGCTGGTTAGGGTTGCGAGCGACTTGCGAGTTTTAGTTTTGTTGTTTCTTTTGTTATTTATTTTATTTAGACACCCGTAAACACAACAGTATCTTATATACGGATTATAAGAACGTTAAGCACATTGTTCGGTACACAAAAATCACAGAAATGATCGATCGTTCTACGCGCGAACGTGGAGCGTACGAGCCGAGCGGCATCCTACTGCCATACGCCTGCCCGGGAGGCGCGCCGGCCGAACTGCGGAGTGACACCCCCCTGGTCGAAGCTCACAATTCGAATCTGATTCCGCTTCCGACGGTTCGTGAATCAGGGCGCAGATCTGTTATTTAATTCTAATGAAGAATACCTACACGGTAGATAATGAACGATCTATTCATTAACTACCATGTATTCTTCAGTAGAATTAAAAGAACAGATCAGTGTAGAAATCCCTTATGGGATTTTATATTATTTTTATGCATTTACAATTATTTTTTACTCGCTTTTTATTAGGTACATTCGCTATTTATTTACTCGCTACAAGGTCTCCTGCCGTAGAATTTGCGAACCGATGGCGGTGGCGTAGCTTCATTGACGTTCATAAGTGTTGTTATACAAACCTAAATTGAATAAACGATTTTGAATTTTGAATTTTGAATTTTTTTGAATTTTGAATGCCATTAGACTATTATACCTACCTATAAATAAACCTCCCTGAAAATCGTGCGAATAGACTAAATTGGCCTGTTCACTGCAAACATTTCAGCTTTTCTCATAAATTATCAGGATATTTGGTAAACACATCTCATCATCCTGATTGTTTATTACCCCTAGTGTAAGTTTTGATGTCAAGCAAACGCAAACTATTTCGATTCCGTATCTATGTCAAAAACTGTATCAGCGCCTCTAGCGGCGAGTAGCGCGCTTATACAGTTTTCATACAAATTGACATAAATACGGAATCGAAATAGTTTGCTTGACATAAAAACTTACACTAGGGCATAGAGTAACTTTGCACTAGGAGTAAATACATTGAAAGACTAAAAACACGATACTTTTTCTTCAGGGAAAGACATAAAAGAGGTCGCAAACCGCAAAACAATCCGTTCTTCGATGAAGAGAATAATGCTGATCAACAACAACAGGAACCCCACAACAACGAAGTAGAGGGAGAAGGAGACACGGGAATTGAAAAAGAAAAGGTAAAGTCCATTCGCTTAGATAGTGTCGCCCTTTTACCGCGCCGCCTTGGCACGTGCCGCTTCTTGTCAAAGGATGCCGCCGCATAAACAAAAGAAGCCGCGTGCTGCGTACACCCGCAAACGGAATTGGATTTTGGGATTCGGATTCGGGATTTTATGAGACTAGATTTTTTACAAGCTTTAATAAAATTTTACTGTGCACTGTATGTACAGTTCGTACTTATGTCCGTTCGGGCACAGATAATATAATACTATACGTTCGGGTCAAATCTTGCAAGCTAAAGACCAACTTCCCACATGTCCGATTGAGTTGAAATTTTGCATTGTGTTGAAGTTTGGTTTGGATGCCAATACAATATTAACGTACAGTCAGCAAAAAAGCTTGTCATTAATGATTAAAAATCCTTTTTGCAGCCAATGGATGCAGGATCGGAAGAGAAATTTTTAACTAACGCCTTTGGAGTGACACAAAAACCATTCAAGGTAAGTAATTTAATATTAAATTGAACAAAAAAGTGAGATTTATAAGTAATAGGTACCTACCTAAGTAATTTTTAGGAATACCTACAGTTTCGATTTTGGCTCCTTTTGCAAAAGTCCAGATCAGACTTAGAATAACATAGCATAAGTACTTACAATGTAATAATTATTATTAATAAAGAAAAAGAGGTGTTTACATAATAATGAACAAATTAATTTCCATTGACCTAACTAACGGTATAAAAACGAAAAGTTATCATCAGTTTAGATATTTCAACAACTATTCTGCATTCAATTGTGACTGGACCAAGGATTTCTTATTTTGATCCGATTCGCCTCAGTCTACTCTATGTATATTTAATATTAAGTAATTGAATTGAATATATTTTCAAGGGCTCACCACATCACCAGTCGTGGACAGAAATTCCACCGGGTCTCTGGAACGATAATAATGAACCTTTGGCCGAATCTGACACCACAGTTAGGGTAAGTAAGTTATATTAGTAGTCCCACGTACAAAAGTGCGGATCCAGAATAAGTTCAGCCTCCTGATTCACGAACCATCGGAAACGTTCCCGACAACGGAATGTATATGCTATGCACTGTCTCTGTCACTCACTATAGAATAGACAAAGACAAAGCACGGAATTCGAATCCGATTCCGTATCCAACGGTTTGTGAATCAGGGGGCAGGGGGGGCGCAATCTTAGCTTCAGGCATTTTAGCTCATTTCACCTACTTAACCTGGGAGAAAGTGATAAGTAGATAAAAAATATTTTGTGATAATACCTACACGACTGTTTACGGCCTACCATGAGTTTTTCGTTTTTCTTTTCGTTTACTGGAGATATTTTGTATGAAAATCTATACAGTGCCTCTAGTGGGCATTAGCAGAACTACAGATTCAAAATGTGTCGGAAGACATTCGGGAAACATTTTGTATGCAGATCTGTACAGCGCCTCTAGCTGGCAGTAGCAGAACTACAGATTCACATACAAAATGTCTCGCGTTCACTTTACAGTGCCCGTAGTGTAAGTTTTCATGTCAAAAAACGCAAACTATTTCGATTCCGTATTTATGTCAATTTGTATGAAAACTGTATTAGCGCCTCTAGCGGCGAGTAGCGCGCTTATATAGTTTTCATACAAATTGACATAAATATGGAATCGAAATAGTTTGCGTTTGCTTGTCATAAAAACTTACACTAGGGGTACTCTAGACGGAAAGATAAACTCATGGTAAGTCCACTGGTATGTTAGGCCAGTCGCGGAGACGATACCTACTATAGTCCGCGTCACATAACTTGGCGTGTTCAAGAGGGCGCTGATCGTCAAAAATAAGCCTTATTGGCTTAATATTTTATAATGGATGCAACAAAGTAAAATTCTACAACAACCAATAATTTTTCAGGATGGCAGCCATTCTCCAGACTTTGGCCCACCCGAAGAGAAGTTGGGCGACAAGCCGTCCAACCTCCAAGCGTTGGTAGACGCCATCGGGACCAGAATGAGGGACATTGAGAACGTCGTGCAGAAAATGAGCGAGAAGGTACACCAAGCGAAGCCTGGACAGCCGGATAATAGCGATGAGAAAAAGTAATGTAACTGTTTCATCGTCTTCTTGTTCTTTTCCATTATCCATTTATTTAGGGAACCAGTACATACACAGGCCTTCCAACACCATCACATTCTTCTTATTTCTTCTTTACGTGCCACTCCTATCGGAGGTTGCACAACATCATGGCTATCTTGACTTTTGAAGCCGCTGCACGAAACAGGGATGTAGTTAGTAGGTTTATCTGCCGTAACAAGAATCTGTCCAAACCAGAATCTGTCCTAAGACGAATAATAAATTGTGTGGTTTTTTATTTTTGTTGGCTATGTTACTTCTGCCGTAACAAGAATCTGTCATAACCAGAATCTGTCCAAACCAGAATTTGTCCTAAGACGAATAAGGGGGTACTCCCTCTACGGCCAAACCATTCCTTAAGGTTTTTAAGCCAAGAATTTTGTCTTCCATACATCACCATCACATACATTGTTCCAATACCAAGGTATTAGTACCTAGCTTAAGCACTAGTATTATGGAAATTGGAAACAACGACGGGTATTACCACATACACCCAGACCGGAAGAAATATTGAAAAGTTCGTTTTCAACATTTACCCGACCGGGGATCGAACCCGGGACCTCTAGAGACAGCGGCACCACAGATTACTAAATAGTTACTACACCTTGAAACCGGTGCGTACACCACTTGGCCACGGAAGTCGTCGAAATCCTTTATCCTATCACTTTCCTGGATCAGAACTGGGAATTTTTGTAGCAATAGGGTATTTTACTGTTGTTGAAATGTAGATATTTATTGATGACGTTAAAAAATATTGCAATTAAGAATACCAAATGTGAAAAAATAATTTGAATCTGTTTTATAATAAAATAATTATAGTCTGTTTGATTTTGACTATAGCTGTCTCTTTCTAAAACGAAATCTTCTATGGCGTGACTATGACGCTACTAACCCACTGACGTCACTAAGATAGCGTCCTGTCCTTGTCTAATTATAAAGTTTGAAGTCCTATATCTTTGAAAATATTCAAGATAATTCAAAATGAAAACTTGTTTTGTGTAGCTAATATTTCGAAAAACATTTTAAAGAAATAAAAAAAAATCAGTAAAATACCGTATTGTAGCCCCCCCGATTCACGACCCGTCGGAAACGGAATCGGATTCGAATTCTGTGCCTTGACTTTGTCTTTTCTATCATCATCATCATCATCAGCTATTTAATGTCCCCACTGCTGGGGCACTGGCCTTCCTTATGGATGAATAAGGAGAATGAGCCATGACCCACCACGCGGGCTCAGTGCGGATTGATGGGTATTAACGACTGCAAGTGCAGCCGGGACCAACGGCTTAACGTGCCTTCCGAAGCACGGAGGAGCTCGAGATGAAAAGTTTTTGGTCACCCATCCCGTGACCGACCATTGCGAACGTTGCTTAACCTCAACGATCGCAGGTCAAGCGCGCTATCCACTGCGCCACGGGCTCCTCTCCACTGCGCCACGGGCTCCTCCACTGCGCCACGGGCTCCTCTCTCTCACGGGGTCTTTTCTATAGTGAGTGACAAAGACAGGTTATATATAAGGTCCTTCTTAAATAGTGCACATAATTTTAAGGGGTCAATGTACTCATGCATACAAACAACTTTTACTATGGCACCAACATTGAAATCGCGAAAAAAAAATCAGCTGTTCCATACATTTTGATCTATTCGATTTAAAATTTTCAATGGTACAGCTGATTTTTTTTCGCGATTCAATATTGGTACCATAGTAAAAGTTGACATTAACCCCTTAAAATTAGTGGTGGTGTACTATCTAAGAAGGACCTTATTGTGCACTATTTAAGAAGGACCTTATATATACAGGGTGGTCCAATTAGTGGCGTGAACAATTTTTTTTAGATTCCTTGCACTTGTATTTTTAATGATTTCTGTCAGCGAGGTTTCAAAAATTCATATCTTTTTTCCTAGTAGGTATTTTGCAGTATTTTTTTTTGTGAAATGATTGTATTGAATGTAGTTGAAGTAAAAAAAAATCGGCTTCCTGAAATTACTTAAAGTTACTGAAAAAAGGCTTGAAAGTTGAAACTTTAGTTTTTAGTAGGATTTACTCAAACATTCAACTTCAATTTAAAAATACAAAAAGGAGTTTTCATAGCTTCTGGCTAAGTTTAAAAACTCCGCATGCTTCTAAACTACCAAAATCATAAAAAAAATTTTTTTTTTTGTAATTAGCCTTCGAAGGCGGATAGGCTAAAAATCTTTGAAACACGATTAAAGCATTAAAAATTATTTTATCTACTTTTTATCAGTGTTATAATATCGTAATGCTTTTATCGTGTTTCAATGATTTTTAGCCTATCCGCCTTCGAAGGCTAATTACAAAAAAATATTTAGTATAGTAGTATTTTCGGATACCCGAAGGTGCAAGGAATCTAAAAAAAATTTGTTGACGCCATTAATTGGACCACCCTGTATATACCGTCATTCCGCTGTCGGGAGCGTTTTTCGACGGTTTGTGAATCAGGGGGCAGGTGTCCCCTTTGTTGGCACAAAAAAGGCTGCTGTACACGAGTGGAGTAAACGGTAGAGGAGAGCGGTAGAGTAGCTTGCCCGCGGTGCTAGCTACTCTACTCTTCTACCAAATTTCAGTACCTACTCTACTCTACCAATGATGTCTATATTAGTATAGTTAGTAGGATAGTTAGTACTCTACCACTCTACTCTACTGTTTACTCTACCCGTGTACAGAAGGATGGAAGCTATATGGAAAGTGAACATGTCCGTATGGATTGAGGAGCCACTCCCGATTTTTAAGGACAGCATCACCCTTTATTTAGTAGCCATGCAGATAATTTAAAAAAAAAACTGTGGGCCAACCATGAGATTTTCTTTCCGTTTACTGTACAGTAAACGGGAGACAATATTGTATAAGAAATTGTAGTTCTGCTACTGCCCACTAGAGGCGCTGTACAGATTTTAATACAAAATGTCTCCAGTTTACTGTACAGTAAACGGAAAGAAAAACTCATGTTAGGCCCACAATTGAGAAAATAAGGAAGAGAATTCCCAGTTGTTATTAAGAGGATAGACTCCGCATACAAGCTCCGCATATGACTCTGTCCGTCACTAATTTTATTATTTAAAGAAAAAAGTAAAGATATGGCAGATATCAGTTTCGTTTAGACTTTAATAAAGTTTATGCTGATTTTAATTCGTAAAGAATATGCATATATTTTTGCACAAATAATCCTAAAATTCAACATGAAATCTTTTTTTCAGCCATCTTCGGCTTTATTTTTTTCTCAATTCTGGAATGGAATGACTTAAGGTGGTTCGGTCAGCTCAGTAGCGCCACCAATAGAAATAAATTATTTACGATTTATCAAGGGTTTAGAATAAAAGTTTCGGTTATTTTGCGCAAATAGAAGAATAAAGTGCAATTTTTAAGTATTTTTTCATGGCCTCAAATATGAGCATTAAGTTGTGGTTCTCGATATTGCTAAATGTGGCCACTTTTGGCACTATTGATATTCACGATTTATTGCTTAAGTTTGAGTTCTTAAAAGTATATTTAAAAAATGAATTTTACTCTTTTATTTGCGAATAACCGAAACTTTTAATTCCATTGGTGGCGCTACTGAGCTGATCGAACCACCTTAAGTATCATGATTTTGTTACGATTCAACTGAGCACTAATATTCTTGGCAGAAGAACTTTTTTTTTTAAATATGTACGTACCACCATATACCACATACCACGTATGTACCACACGGAACACACACAGAAAGCCTTAAAAGTTGCCTAATTTATTCTCACTGTAACCAGTGAGAATAAATTAGGCAACTTTTATGGCTTTCCGGAGCCTATCCTCTTAAAACCTATGGAAGGACGTGGCGCAGGTTCCAAGTAACTACTGCTTTTCTTACAGCCTTATATAATTTCAGGGCGCAATCAGACGCAGAGTTGCTGTCCCTATCCGTCCGAAAGCACCACAAGTCGGACAAAGAGCATAGCAAAGAGGTGCGGACGAAGAGGCCGAACCCCGACTCAGATCAGTATAAGAGGCAAGAGACTTTGCACCCGCCTTTTGATATGGCTCGGCAAGATGACGAGTGAGACATATTTATATGTTTTAGGAAACGATTCTTATTATCGTGGAAATCGGGGGATACTTATATCGTTTTGACGACCGATTTGGCGCAGGGGTAAGCTACCTGTCTTCTGCGCCAGAGGTCTCGGGTTCGATTCCCGAACAAGACAAATATTTGTGTGCATGATCGTGTTTATTTGTCTTGGTCTGGGTGTCTTCTATGTAGGTATATTAAGTATGTATTTATCAAGTTCACATTGACACAAATTCTTAAGAAATTTTATCAATTGAAAAGTGTGTTGCATAAACGTACACTACTGATGGTTTATTATGCACTGGCGGACTCGCTTATCAGTTACGGACTTGTTGTGTACGGGCGGACGTTTATGACGTACCTGCAAAATATTAAAAATTTACAAATAAGACTACTTAAGTTCCTAATTAGTAAAAATGTAAGAAAAAAAAGTAACAAAGAATATAGCGAATTATTTAAATTATGTAAAATACTACCTATAGATAAAAAGTTTGAATATTTGATAGGATTACAACACTACGATAGTGACCAGTATAAAATTGAGGTTAAAAATAGATATAATACAAGAAGTGTACGACAGAAGAAATTTGTTACGCCCAGGGTAAACAACTATTACGGAAAAAGATTGTCCAAATTTGTAGTGCCTAAATTATTTAATAAGATAGATTTACTGAGACTGAACCATAATTTAAGTAGAAATGTGTTAAAAATAAGATTGAAGGGCTTATTTCTAGATAGATTAGAGTAGATAAAAATAATTATTTTAACTTTTATTATTACAAATTACTTGTTCAAGAACTGTGGGGGAGGGTAGGATAAGATAGTTTTAAAAAAAATGAGCGCATCTCGCCATCAAACATTAAAGTTTGGCGAGTGATTTCAGAAATGTACTTTTGTTTGTATTTTAGTAAAAATAAATGAAAAAAAAAAAAAAAAAAAAAAAAAAAAAAAAAAAAAAAATTGGTGTGATTGTCCCTGTGAAACTTTTTTTTTTTACCGCCATAACTTTTCTCAACATCCGTTCCGGTTGACTGGTAGAGAATGTTTAAATGCATTAAGTCCGCCATTTGTATGTAACTTATTATGTGCAATAAAGAATCAATAAATAAATTGTAAGAAAGTATTTTATATTAAGTATAATTATATCGTGATCTTTCTAGTTTTTCTCGAGTTTGATTGATTCATCAGTTATTACAATCTCCCCATCTATTAGAGCATTTTATTTATCTACAATGGGGTAGCACGTGGTAGCACTTATCATTAATCGCACCTGATGATAAGGCTAAATCCAGAATTCTCAACCACCGAGGAACTGGCTATCTTATCTCTAAGTGCCGTAACACAACCGGCATCGAAACTGCCGGCGGCTTGACCATAAGGCTGGACAGGCAGCCCAGCATCTAATTAATCATACATTGCTTTCTTTGAGCTCATTTGTAGCAAGTGATGCAATCAAAACAAGCAATGTATGCTTAATTAGATGCTGATTTTAGCCAAGTGTAATAAGCCCTTAAGCATAAACGCCAAAGAAGATGCCGCCGGACACACACGAAGCCGGCGGCTAGGACGGCGGTACGTACGGCCGCCGGCACATGCCGCCCCGGGCTGTGTGGATCCATCATAAAATGCATGTGATCAATAGTTTAGCATTCGATTTTAGGTCATGTTATGTATGCAACGCACAAATAATAATGATGGACGATTTCATATTACTTTTACTTTTCTTGCATTCGCAATGCAGTTTTTATTATGTATTTATTGAAAATGAAATAGGTATAAAAAAAACCTATCTTCCAAATTTCTATTGTACAATTTTTGCTAATATTTAGATGTAATATTTCTTTGTACCATTGGTTGTACACGTCACAAAATATTGTACAATAGTTGGTTGGACAGTGTGCAAAGTTCAGAATAAGTTGCGATTTACTGCCATGTACATATTTCAGGCAACTACCAATAGCTCTTATTTAAAAATAATAATAAATCCCAACAGGTTCTCAGTCCGCAACAGAGGCAGCAAGTACTTGCACACTACGGAGACCACGACTGAACAACCAGTGTTCATTGAAGACACCAATCTGAACGGCTACTTTAGCGATGCGAGTAACAACATGGTTAGGAGGTCCAACCAACCGAAGGCAAGTAACCATATTAGTAGGGGAAAGGTGAAAAATGGAAAATGAAGTATTTAGAAAAAATCGACCCGTCTCACAACCAGCTCCGATGGGACTCGAACCCACGACCTTTCGCTATCCGGGCGACTGCTCTAACCACTGAGCTACGGAGTCGTAGTTAAAGCAGTCGCCCGGGTAGCGAAAGGTCGTGGGTTCGAGTCCCATCGGAGCTGGTTGTGAGACGGGTCGATTTTTTCTAAATAGCTACTTCATTTTCCATTTTTCAACCATAAAAATTGCATTGTGAATGCATAAAAGTAAAAATTTTAATAACAGGTTCTAGTACGAATGCGAAAGTAAATCTGTCTACAGCCACAAAACAGATAGATATTGTGCTATACCGTTCCGCCCGTTATAAACCTCGCTTAAGTGTAAATTGGTTATATTGCGCTTCTTCGTTGTCGCTGTAAATATTGGCCTAGATCTTCTGGTTTAGATGAGAAAAGGTAGAAGACCGTCAAACAGAGCTACTCTCGTATTTATAATATTTGTAGTTCCTACCAAAAATATCAGAACATTTGACAAAAATCACTTGGTAACAAAAAGAACAAATGGAAATGCACTTTTACATGTACCTACAGGCAATATTGGTGGCAAAGTGGCAAAACCGCGTAAAGTTTCAATGGTGTTTCTACTTCTTACGTCATTATTTGTGATATGTTTGACATTGTGTCAGACTTGCGTTCTTTAGGGTACTTTTAACTGAACGCATAAATAATTATCGACAATACCTACAGTATACCAAAAACTAATTATTTATTTCAAACAGAGTGCCAAGCCAAATGACAAGGATAGATTTCAATACATCGATTGGTCCTATATTAGTCGGGTTTTTGTCTATTATAATTGACTCCACGCAGGTACTTTCACAGGTGTAAGAATTTTTAAAATCAGTTCAATAGTTTTGAGTTTATCATATTACAAACAAACCAACAAAAACTCAAATCTTTACTCTTTATACTATTAAAGTACAGATACTAACTATAAATACCTACAGTTAGTCAAAGTTAAGGAACAAGTTATTTTTCTTAAGTATTTAATTACCTACTTAATTTAAATTTAAACAATTCTTTTACAGGAACCAGCGGCAGTATACATGGCCCCAGTCGAAACTAGACGCAAAGCATCGCACATAGTAGTATCAGAAACCTCAGAAGACTCCGCCGAGAAGAAACACAAGAAACATCTCCACAAGAAGAAGAAGAATAAAGGCAAGAACCATAAGAAACATCATAAAGACGATAAGAAGAAACGAGTCAGCAAAGTGAGCTCTATCGAATTGGAGAAAAATGCAGTGTCTTTAGAGGATAGTAGCGCTATTGGGAGCACATAGTTTTATACTTATTTTAGTACACAATCGAAGAATTTGAAGATTTGCCACTTGCCATACTTTTACGGCTTAAAGTATCAATTCTAAAATCAGCAATTAAAGTACAATTTCATGGTTAACTTAAGAAAAACGAAAGAAAATAGAGAATATGTTTGAGAAAATTTTACCAATATCAAACAATAGGAGTGTAACAACTTAGCACTTAACATTATTGTTACACATCGCAAAATTGACACATTTCAAAATTTTAAGGTACTTGTTTTTATGGATAAAATGAAAGGTTATCGTTTTTTAGGAAACACGTATTTTTTCTTTTCTTTTTATTTTCATAAATTATTGAGATAATAATTAAATGAAAATGGTATATTCTAAAAGGACGTAAGTACAATATCAGGAATAATATAGTAAGCGATTCCTTAGCCTCAACCTTCCTCTCCCTAACTTTCAAATTAAAAAAAAAACTGTCCATGACATGAAGTTTTACGTAGAGATGTTCCTAGCACGCTAGTATATTGTGTCGATAATAATAACATTTTTGTTTAAAGGGATTATTTATTTTTATTTAGTCAGATGCAATAAAACAACACTACACTTGATTATTTCGTCTCACATGTGATATACAACTGTAGTTTTAAAAATGCTATACTTTTCATGACTTGTAACCTTATTTAACCAACTTGCTCAATACTTTAAAACAAGGTGTAACTGTGTAAGTACTTACTTTTAAAAATATTTGTTTGTGTAATAATAAAACAAAAACGTTTCAGTGTCTTACCCATTTTTAATTGAAAATAATCGATAATAATTCGATAACTGAGTCAAGCAGGCATCACTATTAAAATGACAGTAACTTTGACATTTGTTTGTTTACTTCGTTTTTTTTTTCTTGGGGATTAAGTAGTTCCAGGCAAATGCATACACGCTAGAACTTCCTGACATTGATCATTTTACACATTGTTTTAAATATCTTTATAAATAGGCGACCAAAAAATTTTAAAAATTGTTTTTCATGTTTAATTCGTTCTAATCTCGAAATGGCTTTCGAATTTTACTGCCTTACAAAAAATGAAATGTTGTCAACTATGTACAAAATTTCACTGGACATTTTTTGCAAAAAATCGCAAAATTATGTTCAAAATCTCATTGGACATTTTTGCAAAAATTAAACGTTTTTGTAAACTTTAAAATATTGATTATTTTATTATTAAGCAAGTTATATGTATACTTAAGTAAGTATTAGTACATAAAAGTGATACCAACAGAACTTATGTTATGTAAAAAAAACTTTGAAAAGAGACATGTTAAATTACATTTGTAAGTAAGTTGAATTGGATATTGTAAAGATAAGTTATTAATGTAATGATTTCTTTTCTATACATTGATAAATGGCTAACATGTTACATATACCTACAATGCTAACACTTAGCCATTTTTTGATAAATAAACTGATATTAAAAGGCTTATTTTTTTCATTTTCTCTACGTCAAATTATGTTAAAGTAGGTACCTAGTTGTGGTGGTCGCTATTTTAAAATATTGTATTGTATTTGGAACATAAACTTTTAATATTAAAACACAATAATTGAATCTACTCATTTATTTACAACAAGAAATCTTACAATTTAACTAAACTAGTGTGACAAATGCAACATATAAATAACGTATACAATATATTATTATGATTTACAACAAGTTTAATGGATATTCGCTTTAAAATGAATTTCAAGCAAATTCTAATTTTGGACAAAAAAATTATAATTAATATCAAACATTTAATCAGTGTAGGTTCTTTATCTCCTTGGAATAAAGTAGTCACTTTTGGCCAGTGGTAGGCAAACTTTTTTAATGGGGGCTGTTCGCGCCGCTCATCCCTCTAAAGCAACCAATGGGAGCGTGCCTGGGCGCTGCAGCGACCGTGTGAAGCTTTGACAGCCAATCCGGGCGAAGAACTGCCTCGTCGTCGCGCCACCATTTTGGATTCTGACAGATCGAATGGCCGACTGTCACTCTCGCCTACAATTCGCCGCACCGCACGCGCTTCACTTTACTTTATTTATTTAATTGTTTTAAATTATCTTCAAAGATTGTAAACCAAATTTTTATTAGTATACGTTTTATACAAAAGTCTATATTTCATTTTGTTCACATCACGAACAAAGTTGGCGACCACGGAACAGGACAACAATTTGAAGATCGTCGTGTGCATCGAGCAAAGCGCCTAATCTCGTGTCTGGATAGAATCCAGGCGCCCCAGGAGCTGCGACAACATCGAGTGCCATACCATCTCACTATCTGCAATCTACAAATCCTGCCAAATGTGGAATCACGAATCTGTCAAGAGGAGGACACGCGCCCGGTCAGGGCACATGGCTATACCATAGCTGTCACCAGAAGAATCGAAGAAAACCAGCTACATCAACCAGCTTTCTAATGGCTTGCCCTTCGAAACCGTGAGCCCGTTCCTATCATTTCCTTTTTCCTCTTTTATTTTGTGCAAATGAGTGGTTCGATTCCATGTTAAGTGCTAATTCCATAACCATACTTTAGTACCTTTGTGTTTCTATGTTTTGTCACTTTGCTGAATGCACTATATTTCATTTCCAAAAACATTTATTACCAATTTTTCTCTAATTTCTATGCATATGGTTTTCAAATTTTGCATCTAAGCACCTAAAATGCCTACCTACCTACCATTTTGTATGATAGCATCAAGCATTCATAAATATTTTGCGTGATCAACGCCTATTTTGCCTTTTCTGTTACATTCCCAAAGTTTTAAACTAAATCTCAAGTTCAAAGTCACAAATATTAAGTCACAAATCTCAATATAGGTATCTAAAGCATAATTTATTATCTTTAGGTACACTTCATTTTATAATAAATTCATCCATTGCACTTCCCCGCATTATCTCGCGCTTATCGCTATCAGCTGTTTAGTTGCATTCGAAATTTCCAGTGTCCCGTTACCTGCGCCGCCCGGCCGGCCACCCGCTGACGTCACCCATTGTCTCCGTGCGAGCCGAGTACCTGCCGACGGCGCCTACCTGCCTGTTAGCCTGATAGCAGACCGGTTCCTGCGCAGCTGACCGATAAGCGAGGAGCGTATCGTATTCATTCAATTTACTTTTTGCTAACTTTGCATTTTAACTCATTGCAATGGCGGAAGCTAAGTTAAAGGAATTGAGTTTGAAACGTAGTTCAATTAAAGGACGCGTAACAAAGTTTAGTAATTATTTAGATAATATACAAACATTGGAAACCGTTTCGCCTATTGAGATGAGTAAAATTGCAATGAAGCTATCTCGTATTGAGACGTTATTCATTGAGTTCGACGAGTTGCAGTCTCAAATAGAAGCGTTAAGTGAAACTAATCAAGAAACCGAATTAATAACTCGGGATCTTTTAGAACAAGAATTTGATAATTGCATTTCTATTGCTCAAAATTTTCTCCAATCACACAATTTGCCCTTTAAAGAAGCTAAAACTAATGTTTCGAGCTGTTCTCATTCACATGATTGCCATCACCACGATCATAATGATTGTGATAATTTAAGTTTTAAATTACCTATTATTAAAATACCTAATTTTGATGGCAACTACTACAAATGGTTAGAGTTTAAAGAAATTTATTGTTCTCTAATTCATGATAATTCTAAAATTAAAAATATTCATAAATTCCATTACTTAAGTTCTTATTTAGAGGGTGAAGCTTCTCGAGTGATTTGTAATTTAGAAATGTCTGATCGGAATTATAATGAAGCTTGGTCTTTACTCTGCAAGCGTTTCGATAATAAGCGACAATTAATCAATAGTCATTTAAAGTCACTTATGAACTTTGAATCTACCAAAGAGACTGATAGGTCACTACGATTCATAATTGACCATGTTACTAAAAACTTACGTGCCCTCAGCACACTAGGACTTCCTACAGAGCAATGGGATGTTCTTATCATTTATATTTTGACAACTAAGCTAGACAATAGCACAATTTTCAAATGGGAAGAGCACAGGAATTCTTTACCGGAAGTACCAAATTTAAATGACTTTTTTTTGTTTTTAAAAAATCGTGCCGACGTTCTTGAAACTGTTAATCGCGCTAGGCATGATAATAAAGATAAATTTAAGCAGCATCCTTCTTTGCCTCAGCCTAGAGGTCAAACAAAGACTTTGATTGCCACTACTCAAGATCACACTTTCACTTCAAAGTCTGCTTTAGACTGCACTCTTTGCAAGGGAAATCACCGCTTGCATGAATGTCTCTCTTTTAAAGCGAAGACTCCTGAGGATAGGAATTCGTTTGCTACTGCTATGCATCTATGCATCAATTGCCTGCGCCCTGGCCATGCTGCTCAGAATTGCAGGCTTCCTGGTTCTTGTCGCTCTTGTAAGAAAAGACACAACTCTTTATTACACGTTGCTCAGGTGGTACAAAACGCTCAACCAGCTGAGTCTATATCTATGTCAGCTTTGTCATCTGCCGAAGTTTTGCTATGCACTGCACAAGTTCAATTGACTAATCCTAATACTAATAAAACTATAACCGTTAGAGCTTTACTTGACAGCGGGAGCCAATCATCATTTATCACTGAGAGTGTTAAACTAAGACTCAATTTGTCTCCTCAGCCTATAAATGTCAGTATAGTTGGTATAGGTAACAACACTCTAAATCTAAATCCAGAACGATGTTCGCTACAACTAAAATCCAACAACAATTCATTTAACATATCTATGTTTTGCCTAGTATTAAAAACTATATCCGAACAATTACCTAAATTTCCTATTGATATGAGTCAATTTGACTTGTCTAATTTTGTCTTAGCGGACCCTAACTTTAACAAACCTGCCCCTATCGATATGCTCATTGGTGCTGACTTGTTTTGGGACTTAATAGGATCCAATCAGCACTCTCTAGGAAAAAATAATCCTAGCCTAAGGAGCTCTAAACTCGGCTGGCTTATCTCTGGTCCCCTAAGTACCTTACCTAAAGGGCCTAATCACCAACCCAAACCAATTGTTTGCAATTTTCTATTAAAAGAAGAGAACTTACCTAATCTTAATGACGACTTAGCCAAATTCTGGGAATTAGAAAACATCCCTCATTCTCAACCTTACACCCAAGAGGAAAAGCTTTGTGAAAAGCATTTCCTCACTAATACTCACCGTAAAGGTGATGGCCGCTTCTGTGTTAGTCTCCCATTAAAGGATGACCCTGAATGTTTAGGAGAATCCTATTATATAGCAAAAAAGAGATTTTTAAATTTAGAAGCTCGATTTCTTAAGCAACCTGAGCTTAAAGCTCTCTATACTGAATTTATTCATGAATATTCTGAGTTGGGCCATCTCTCAGAGTCTAAAGAACTAAAACCAAAAAATTCTTATTTTCTTCCCCATCACCCAGTTATTAGGGAAAATAGTGAATCCACAAAACTAAGAGTGGTTTTTAATGCCTCCCAATCCACCTCTTCTGGCCTGTCGGTTAATGACCTCCAACTTGTAGGACCCACTATCCAGGATCCTATTTTTAATATATTAGTTCGGTTCCGGCAGTATAAATATGTACTTTCTGGAGACATTGAAAAAATGTATAGACAGGTCCTTATAAGAGAGTGTGACCGAAATTTACAACTGATACTATGGCGTGACGAAAGCGATGAACCACTTCGCACGTTAAGATTAAACACTTTGACATATGGGTTTGCTAGTGCTAGCTTTCTTAGCACTAGGTGCATCTGGCAGCTGGGCGAGGAATGTGATGATTCAACAATTAAAGAAATAATTCAAAGGGATTTTTACTGTGACGATTTGTTAACAGGAGCCAATAGCGAAAGCGAATTACATCACATTCTGCGCTCTGTGTCGGATGAGCTAAGAAAAGGCTGTTTCAATTTAAGAAAATTTCGCTCAAACTTACCAAATCTCCTTTCTCTAGACTCCACTCAAAATAATAATTCCAATTTGCTTATCAGCAACTCGACCAATACTTTAGGTATTGGTTGGCATCCTTCCTCAGATGAAATCCATTTTCCTATAGAATACACACATCAAGAAAAGATCACTAAGAGATCTATCCTATCTTCAACTTTTAAAGTATTTGATCCTCTTGGATTATTATCATTGTGTATAATCAAAGCTAAAATATTATTACAGAAGTTGTGGGCAGAACAAATAGCGTGGGACGATCCAGTGCCACGCCCTATCCAAAGCTCTTGGCTTAAGTTTGCCCAACAATTAAATCAACTTTCTTACCTAAGAGTGCCCAGACATGTCGTCGCTAATAATGATGATACTGCCTTCATTGAGCTCCACTGTTTTTGTGATGCCTCACAAAGTGCCTATGGTAGCTGTGTTTACCTGCGTACAGTCAATAAGGATGGCACTGCCAGTGTTACCCTACTGTGCGCCAAAGCCCGCGTTGCCCCTATGAAGCCTTGCACAATACCGCGCTTAGAGCTCTGTGGTGCTCTATTAGGTGCTCAGTTAAGCAACGCTGTCATTAAAGCTCTGCGTTACGAAGTGAAACGGCAAATCTATTGGACTGACTCAAGTGTTGTGTTAGGTTGGTTAAAATCGCCAAATAAAACTAAAACTTTTGTGGCCAATAGGGTCGCGGCTATCAGCGAACTCACTAACACGGCTAACTGGCGTCACGTGCCTACTTCAGACAATCCTGCTGACCTAGCTTCGCGCGGAGTAGACCCGCATGCTGGGCCTCAACACCTACTTGCATCCATAAGAGAGCAATACTGGCCTATTGGAGGCCGTAAACTTGCAAGAGACGTGGCAAGAAATTGTTTTGTTTGTCGTCGTTTTAAGGCAACGACAATGTCTAATATAATGGGAAACTTACCAACAGACAGAGTAGAGCTAGGATTTCCTTTTAGCACAGTTGGTACGGACTTTGCCGGTCCCTTTTTGATAACTGATCGTAAAGGTAGAGGCTGTAAGATAACAAAATGCTACCTATGTATTTTTGTCTGTTTTCGCTATAAATGTCTTCACCTAGAGGTGGTCAGTGAGTTAACAAAGGAGGCTTTTATACTTACATTAAATAGATTTATTGCTCGTAGAGGCATGCCAAGGGTGATCTACTGTGATAATGGAACAAATTTTGTATCCGCAGCTAAAGAAATAAAAAGCTTTGTGCAATCTAATAGCGATTCTATTACTGATTTTGCTGCTCGTCGGGGCATTGAGTTTCGATTCTCACCCGCATACGCTCCTCACTTCAACGGATTGGCTGAGGCCGGTGTGAAGTCAGCTAAATTTCACTTGCATAGAGTACTAGGACAGTCGCACTTAACATTCGAAGAACTGACCTCTTTATTTGCACAAATAGAAGCCATCCTCAATAGCCGTCCCCTATCTCCCTTGAGCCCCTCACCCGATGATTTCCAACCACTTACCCCCGCTCACTTTTTGATCGGCAGGCCATTAACTTCTCTACCTGCACCAAGCTACGTTGACTGCAACACACGACGACTCAACCGGTACCAGCACCTGCAACAAATCAAGGAGCACTTCTGGCAGCGATGGTCCACTGAATACGTCGCCGATCTCCAACAACGAACGAAGTGGCGGACTAAATGCAGAGACCTAAAGCTGGACGACCTCGTACTACTTAAAGAGGACCATGCCCCACCACTCTACTGGCGTCTTGGTAGAGTCAACAAGCTGTACCCCGGTGCCGATGGCATACCTAGAGTCGCTGACGTAACAACAGCCAAAGGTACTGTAAGACGTGCTATCAATCGAATATGTCTGCTACCATCGTCTTCAGAGAGCACTGATAGCACCTAAGTTGAAAGCTGGACAGCTTTCAACGGCCGGGAGTATGTTCGCGCCGCTCATCCCTCTAAAGCAACCAATGGGAGCGTGCCTGGGCGCTGCAGCGACCGTGTGAAGCTTTGACAGCCAATCCGGGCGAAGAACTGCCTCGTCGTCGCGCCACCATTTTGGATTCTGACAGATCGAATGGCCGACTGTCACTCTCGCCTACAATTCGCCGCACCGCACGCGCTTCACTTTACTTTATTTATTTAATTGTTTTAAATTATCTTCAAAGATTGTAAACCAAATTTTTATTAGTATACGTTTTATACAAAAGTCTATATTTCATTTTGTTCACATCACGAACAGGGGCCAAATAGTTCAAGAGTAAGAGCCCGCCCCCAGTGATCTAAAACTGTTGAATCAAAATTTGAGTATTTGATAAAATTCGAGTGTTAAATAAATAATTCATTAAAGGAATCCATGGTGATATGGTTACTATTTTTCCTATTAGTAGAATTGTATGTTGGACACTATACAAAATGTACAATCAATATAAGTAATACTTTTTATTTTGAAATTAAAGTAAAGTACAAAGCTGGGAAGGCAATGAAAAGTAAATAATATGGTAAGCACTGGTGGCGCAAAATTTAAAGCTACAATTTAACATAATTATATGTTTTTGTTTAATAAACTTTTTTCTTTTTTTCTTTCTAAATACACAAAAATATTATAAGATACTTTGACTTAAGTGGATAGCGTGATCATTATTTATTTATCTTTAAAAATCACAAACTAGTGTACTAACTCAAAACAAACGAAAATGAGAATTTGCGTGAAAAGATTGAAAAAATAAATGTACCTAAGGCCTCATTTCCACCTGCAAGTAAGTCTTCTGCGATAAATGCCCGACAGTCTGTCAGATAGCAAACACACTTGTAAGTTGCTATCTGACAACTGTCAAACATTTATCGCAGAAGACATACTTGCAGGTGGAAATGAGGCCTTATACCATCCTTAAACAAACATTATTACTGTGGGGCCCACAACCAAACAAAAATTAGCTGTTCAGTTCAAACTTTAGTCAAGTCGATGTTGTACTTTTGTATGGAACAGCTGTTTTTTTTTGCGATTTCATGGCTGGCTTTATGGTTTAGTTCATTGTATTGGTGGACACATTCGTAGGTACCCTTAAAATGTTTGTTCAAATCAAAAGTTAATGGCGTGTACTTTGACGACATTTAAAAAACAAAAAAAAAGGTGTCTTCAGATCATACTGCTTAAATATATCTTAAATAGTGTAACATATTTGAGCCTATGTACAGTCAAAAGCAATACTATGTAAACATCAAAGAACTTTGTCACATTGAAACTTTTAGAAACAAAACTATGTGTCACAAAAGTCATTCAATATTGTAATTTGACATAGTCTTATTTGCTCGTGGCTGTACACCGCGGTTTTGACGCGCCGAAAAAATCGCAAGTCGATGTCAACGGTACAAAAAACACTGCGTGTATAGGCACTTAAGAGGATTGTGTAGCAAACGGTCTTCATACAAACGGCGATAACGTTTTCCACCCCTAAGCCTTAACATACAACAATGAATTTTAGGTACCTATGTCATAGAAATACATAAGAACTAGGCTATACGTTTTGTTTTTTTCTTAACATTCATTGTATATCACTAGAGTGCAAATATTTCAAAATCTAATTACTGCCCTAATTTTTATGCATTTCAATCAACAACATCTATATATATAAAAACTAGCGGCCGCCCGCGGTTTCACCCGCGTGGTTCCCGTTCCCGTGGGAATATCGGGATAAAAAGTACATAAAAACAACGCATCAAAATCCGTTGCGTAGTTTCAAAGATTTAAGCATACAAAGGGACATAGGGACAGAGAAAGCGACTTTGTTTTATACTATGTAGTGATAAATCCCTATTTCCCTTGGTCACGCCATCACGCATGAACGGCTGGACCGATTTGGGTAATTTTGGTCTTGAAATGTTCGTGGGAGTCCAAGGAAGGTTCTAACGGTGAGAAATTAAGGAAAGGTGGGGTAAGTAGGAGTAGAGTAGAAGTAGGGTAGGGTAAAGGTAGGGTAGGGTAAAGGTAGGGTAAGGTAAGGTAGGGGTAGAGTAGGGGTAGGGTAGGGGTAGGGTAGGGGTAGGGGTAGGGAAGGGGTAGGGTGGGGTAGGGTAGGGTGGAGTAAGGGGTAGGGCCACGGGAACGAAGTCGCGCTGGGTCAGCTAGTACCTAAATAAAATTCATTGCTGTATGTTAAGGTTTAGAGCAGAGGTTCTTAAACTTTTATTTTGTCTACTGCCCACTTTGAAAAATAAATATTTTTTTAGCGCCCCCATTTTTTTTAACTACCTACTTAAAAATCACTATAACTTCAAATGTTTTTTTTTTTCTGGGTGTCTTACCGCCCCCCTTTAGGCATGCAGCGCCCATAAGGGGGTGTTTTCGCCCACTTTGGGAAAGACTGGTTTAGAGGGTGGAAAAAGTTATCGCCGTTTGTATGGACACCGCTTGCTACACAATCCTCTTAAACACGCACACTGATAGTAATTTGTTCTAATATTTTTATTTATCAAACCTATTAATTTTCTCGTAGGTAGACAAATATATCGCTCAGCATTAATTTGTTAGCGTAAACACACTTGAGATTTATACAATAGGCAAACTAAATTATTTTGTTCTTTGCTTTTTAGAACAAATGCCGTACGTATGTATACGTACAAATACCGTAGCTAGTGTGAATTTGAATAATCAGTGCATCAAATTAATAAGTAGGTCGTTTTTACAAATCTTTTCATATTACTGTTATAATTACGATGGATTTCATCCATATTTGATCCGAATGTCTAAAAGTAGCTAGTGTGAATTTTAATAATCAGTGCATCAAATTAATAAGTAGGTCGTTTTTACAAATCTTTATATTACTGTTATAATTAAGATGGATTTCATCCATATTTGATCCGAATGTCTAAAAGTAGCTAGTGTGAATTTCAATAATCAGTGCATCAAATTAATAAGTAGGTCGTTTTTACAAATCTTTTTATATTACTGTTATATTTAAGATGGATTTTATCCATATTTGATCCGAATGTCTAAAACTACTAGTCTTTCAAAGAACTAATAGAAATATTACATATATTTAATAGGTACCATTAGAACAAAAATGCTTTGAAATGAATAACATTTGATATTAACAAAATATACAGGTTGGAATTTCATCATGATCATGACTGGAGGGAAAGTGTGCACCTTGATTCCTGGATGTGGGAGGCATATTCTAAACCACTTTTGGAGTAGTTAACCGACTTCTAAATCAAAAAGGAGGAGGTTCTCTATTCGTCTGTATGTATGTTTTTTTTTTTTTTTTTTTTTATGTATGTCCACCGATTACTCGAAGACGGCTGAACCGATTGAAATGGTTCAAACGTTATTACATCAGGTTGGTTTCCAAGTTGGTCCCATTTTTTGAAATTTTAAAATCGGTTCAGTAGTTTTCAGGAAATCTTGAAAATACTGTCGTTTTCGTTACCACTTTATGTGAATTTAATACGGCAATAATCTTTAGGCATAACTCCTTTGTTTATAAACCGATTTAGATGATTCTTGTTTTGTTAAAAAGGGGATACCTCAAGGTATTTTAACCGACTTCGAAAAAGGAGGTTTTGAGTTTGATCACATACCTATTTACCAGAAAACACGTAAATTGCCTGTTCGATGCACTAAAAAGAGTGAAATAAAAATTATTTTTATAAAAAAATAAAACCGCCTTCTAAAAAACCACATCAAAAAAGTAAGAAATAATTCCTCACCAAATAAATAACTTAAGTACCGTAAACTGCTGCAACTTTGCACGAAATTTATGGTTTTTTGAAAATATCTCTTCAAGTATTTATTATCTGTGTCCATGTATACATTAGCGGTCTAATTGGAGATCTATGCCATAAATCTTAAGGTTCATAACGCCGAAACTGCTGTTAAATTGATCACCAGAAACCGTCAAAGTTGTAGGCAAAATTGTGATGAAAAGCCTCAACTTTGCCTAGAAGATTATTAGCAAAAATACGAGCCGCATTTAAAAACTGATCTTAATTATAGAGCCATAAAGAATGTGTTACCATAAAGATGTGCATGGGTTACCACATAGAACCATCAATTTAGTTTTCTGGCAAGCAGGCAAAGTTGGCCACAAGCAGGCACAGTTTGAGCAGTATCAGTAAATATTTTCATAGTAAGTTTTAAGCATGGTTAGGGTTGCTCCAAATAGAAAAACACAAAATGTAAAAGACTAAGTAGGTATATTCAATAAAAACAATTAAAGTTTTTTTGTACTATCATGTGGAATACTCTTTTAACCAAAACAAACGTTATAATAGGGTCAATCAAACAAATCTGACAGGAAACTAGTTTTTTTATTTAAGTTTTAATAAGTCAAATTAAAATCACAAAACAAAAGTAACAAATAATAGTATATTAATATACCTTATATGCCACTATGGACACCAACAAAAGATGTATAATTCTATATAAGTAATATAAATAATTTTTGCAAAAAGTGAAATAAAATGGTAAGTATAACAAAACCTACACGGACCAAGTAGGAGGTTTAATAAAAAAGACTGGTGTACGGAGTGACAAAAATCGCCGGGCATGTATGAAATGAAAAGATTGATGGATGTGAATGAAGCGAAAGAATTGTGCAAGGATCGTAGCAGTTGGCGATCCATAGTCTCTGCCTACCCCGTGGGAAATAGGCGTAAGTATATCTATGTAATAGATGTAAATATATCTTTTTTTTAAATAACTAAACAAAACATACCTATATGTACTGCTAAAATCAAAACCCTCCAAACGCTTCACTGTAGTTGAGTAACTAGTGACAACCCTAGGACTAGGCAAACTTGAGTCACTAAGTGACCGAGAAGCCTTCACAACATTGCCTACCATCGTTCTAGTCGTAAATGATCACATTTACAAGAATAACCATTATAAACATGAGAAAGAGCACATTTGCTTACCCCGTAAACACTAAGAAAGCTGAAATTCTCGATTTTTCCAATGAAAAACAAAAAGTTTTGCACTGACTTAAAAAACGTGCACACTTCTTGTGACCGTTGAAAGGTGCCAGACAAAAAAGTGACGGTGTTGCCACAACGAATAATAATGAAATGGGTTGCCATTAAAACAAAGGTTTTTCTCCCATTATCAAAAGTAAAAAATAGATGGCGATGGTGAAGTTATGTTAGTTTTAATAGATTAGGCAAAGTTGAAGCTAAGGGGCAAAATTGCAGCAGTTTACGGTACTTTGAAGTCGGGCGGGTTTTAACAAAAACAACAAAAAATTGTACATGTTTCACGCCCGACTTCAAAGTACTTAAGTTATTTATTTGGTGAGGAATTATATCTTACTTTTTTGATGTGGTTTTTTAGAAGGCGGTTTTATTTTTTTATAAAAATAATTTTTTTTGTATCTTTTCAAGAATAAAGGAATAATTTTAATTAATTAAAGTATATAGGTAAGTACTATTACATTTATCCCTTATCTGGTTTCCATAACACAGTTTCTTAATGATAACTACTTATGAGCTAGATAATTGGTGTGATTGTGAAAAGTTATTTATTAATTTAATTGCTTTGAGTGACATTTGCAATCTTCATTGTGTAGAATACATACTTTCCCTTCAGGTGGAATAAGAAGAATCCACCCCATATAATAGAGAGAGTTATTATTTATTCATATAAAAAATAACAAAATAAGAGTTTTAAAAACATTCTACTGGTACCGCAAGTTATTACTTTTACATCATTTACTGCTATTAGGTATGTATTTTATCTTACTGTATGTTTTCTATGACCAGTTTTTCAGTCCTATACATTTGACCAATTGCTACCTGAAACATATAAGAATTGGGTTATTGTAAACAATATTAGAAGGAAAAGTAGAAAATAGCGAGCGGTAAAGGTCGGTTCTAAGGGAGTACTTAGACATATTTGTTATTTGTGGGCATTCCCGAAAATGCGTTTCGATTTCAAGCATAGACAATGTGTGGGTTGCCAATGTTGCCATATGTGTAAAAGAAATAATTACTGCTTACATAGTCACTATCTAGACCCTCCACCCCCCATGTCATCAAAATAAGCAAAGCAAAGACCCTCTATAGAGCTTACGTAATACTTGAATGGCCCCATATGTTTAGAATGGAGTTCAAGTAAACATTTTTATACCACTTTTTCCCATTGCGTCCCGTAACTTGAGTTTTAGGGGTTTTAAGTTTTGATGTAAAATCAAGAACATTATTTTCCTTTTAAAATTGGTTCATTAACTAGAATGGTTAATACATTGAGTGGTTAATGCATGATTATTAACCACTCATGGGCATCGGGTTTGATGTTTTAGTGGTAAAGGTGAAATCAAACCAGAGTGTACTTATAATGTTTTTAACTTACTTGTCTCTTTAACATGTTTAAATTTTCCTTTCCAAATTCATACTCTTTTGTGATGGCTTTCATGTCTGCTAGTGATTTGTTAGCTTTGAAAGCATCTCCAACTCTTCTGATGGCGTAGGCTCTGAAAAATAGGGATTATTCATAACCATAAGTCAGCTATTAAATTAACCAAGCATTTTAAGAAAATTACATCATACCACTATGATCTAAAACGAAACGAGGCTGTTGAAGAGAATCAAGTACTTAAGTACCTATTCAAAACATACAAATAGTAACTAGTTTAAATATTTTTTCCTAAGACTTTTTTTACTGTAAGGATATCATGGACACAATCTTTCATATAAGGAAAGATAAATAAATGTAATAAAATATTGTGTATATTTAATAATTGTAACCTATTCAAGAGAATTTTAGAAAATTATAAATGTTAAACAGTTTGGAGGTTATGTAATTATAGGTTGAAAGTGATGAAACTCTTACCGGAAATTATAATTTGGAAACTTTTGCGATTCCCTCATAAGTAACTTATAGAGTGATAAAACTTGCATCTTAGAAACACTTGTAGTCATTCTTTTTCTATGTTTCACAATAATTTTCAGTCGTAATCACAAATGTAAATAAAACAACGTTGATTGATTGATTATTGATGATGATTGACGACCATTGACGACTGACTCACATCACGACTGACTATTGACGACATTGACTGACGTTTCGATTTCGAAATGTCACTGCCACACTGCGACCTCAGAACTTATTGTTCTGAGCTCAGAACAATAACTAAAGCTTTAGTTATTGTTCTGAGAGCTCAGAACAATAACTAAAGCTTTAGTTATTGTTCTGAGACTGCGACATGCACAGAACAGAGCGACATGCTGCGACTGCGACCCGCGTTCCGTAATGCCCCCAGTACAGGTTGGCCGACCATGGTCGGCGACCATGACCAATACATCGTACATTGACACTTTTGAACGAACAAATTTAAAAAGGTTCTTTCAAAAGTGTCAATGTACGATGTATTGGTCATGGTCGCCGACCATGATCGGCCATCCTGTACTGGAGGCTTTAAGATTCGCGCACATCGATCGATCGAGTGAAAGAGACGGGTATAATTTGTAGGTGTCATGTTATCTGACCGAGTAGTACGAGAAAAATCCGCTTACTATAGCCTCTGAGTACTGAATCCTATGGAGATGGCATACCTACGAAAAATTGAAGCATACACACACACAAGCACACATACCGAGAAACCAAAATGGCGCCTTTCCGTAGTGCTGCCCTTTTTGTACATCGATATATTTATTGATAACTAGCGGCCGCCCGCGGTTTCACCCGCGTGGTTCCCGTTCCCGTGGGAATATCGGGATAAAAAGTACATATAAACCTTCCTCTTGAATCACTCTATCTATTAAAAAAAACGCATCAAAATCCGTTGCGTAGTTTCAAAGATTTAAGCATACAAAGGGACATAGGGAAAGAGAAAGCGACTTTGTTTTATACTATGTAGTGAAGTTATAGATACAAGTATTTTTGTGACTACCTACCTATATCACCCTATATTTTATAAAAGCAGTTTCGTAATCACCTCGATAATTTAAAACGGAATTATAGTGTACTAGCGGCCGCCCGCGGTTTCACCCGCGTGGTTCCCGTTCCCGTGGGAATATCGGGATAAAAAGTACATATAAACCTTCCTCTTGAATCACTCTATCTATTAAAAAAAAACGTATCAAAATCCGTTGCGTAGTTTCAAAGATTTAAGCATACAAAGGGACATAGGGAAAGAGAAAGCGACTTTGTTTTATACTATGTAGTGATGATAATTATATACCTAGTTTTTTAGAATAATAAAACTTAATAATGTGCTTAAATTATACCTACATTTATGACAATGACACAATATGTATGTGTTTGTGCATGTACGCACACAATCATTGGCCCAACCGCGCGCGTGAAGACCCCAGTACAGGTTGGCCGACCATGGTCGGCGACCACCACCAATACATCGTACATTGACACTTTTAAAAGAACCTTTATAAATTTGTTATTTCAAAAGTGTCAATGTACGATGTATTGGTCATGGTCGCCGACCATGGTCGGCCAACCTGTACTGGGGGCTTGAGACGCAACAACTGTAAATATGTTGGCTGACCATGATGGGCCATCGTGTACAGGGGCGGTTTGCGTGTGATTGCCGTCTGCGAGTAACGCAAACTGGCCCTGTACACGAAGGCCCATCATGGTCGGCCAATCATGTTGGCCGACCATGATGGGCCATCGTGTACAGGGCCGGTTTGCGTGTGATTGCCGTCTGCGAGCAACGCAAACCGGCCCTGTACACGATGGCCAACATGGTCAGCCAACTTGATCGGACATCCTGTACTGGGGGCTTAAAGCCCCCGGTGTGGGAGTTTGCGTGTGATTGCCGCCTGCGAGCAACGCAAACCGCCCCTGTACATTATGGCCCATCATGGTCGACGAACATGAGTGGCCATCCTGTACTGGGGGCTTCAAGGCCGAGAAGAGCCGCCAAGTGCGTCCTCATCTATAGTAATATCGTAAACAGGAAAGATTTTATTGGTTGTTGTTTGAATTTATTAGGTTCCAAAACTACTGGACTAATTTAGAAATTTCTTTGACCATTAGAAAGCTACATTCTTTCCGAGTGACATAAGCTATATTTTATCGTGATATTCCCATGGGAACGAGTACCATGCGGGTAAAACCGCGAGGATCCGCATGTTATTATTAAATTTATTGCTTGTTAAGTACATAATGTATCAAAAATTTAAACGCAGATACAGATAAAAATAAGGTCCTGTAGTTTATTTACAAACTAACCTTAGTAAAATATAGTTCATGTTGCAGTAGTAGTAGATAAAAGACCAACCTACTATATTTTACTGAGGTTATAGTTTGTAAATAAACTACACGACCTTAGCTTCAATCTGTACGATTGTAGATACATTAATACTTAGCGAGCAATAAATTTGATTGAGGGCGCCCAAACTTGTCGGCTCTACTCGCCTTTACTTAGAAACTGCAATTTTATGATCAAATTTTTTATGTTTTCCGAGTCACGCGTCTATACACATGCGAGACCTCCATAGAATTCCAGATCAAAGTTCGCGAGAACCAATTTAAGTAAAAAAAGGTAGGTAATGAAATAAAACAAAAAGCTCCATATTGTAAAAACCTATTATGTTTATACAACAAGGATTGTTTTTTTTTTACATAACACACATTACAATATAAATCACAAAGGAGAATGCCTACTAGGTACCTACCTACCACAGAAAAAAAGAAATGTCTCAAAAAAAAAACAAGCATTATTAAGTAATACAATAATAAACAGTTTGAATCGAGATCTTTACTAGCAACTAGCAAGCATATTTTTTTATATATATTTAGAATATAGCGAAGCGACATCTAGTGGTAAGAAAATATACTTACTTTTAATGTGCTAGAATGAATGTAAGTTGGACAACAACTTTATAGGAAAATGACATTAAAAAAACACGTTATATATAAGTATTTAGTTTTTGGCAACCGGAACAGAAAACGTTGCCGCACTATCGGTTTTGCCAGTGGCCTAATTAACGTCTTTTTCAAAACTTAAACTGTCGTTGACGTTTGAAACTGTTCTTCAAAACGAAAAGAGCACATAAAAATAGTTTTCGTACGAGTCTTTAAATTTTCCTTTCGCATGGTATCCAGCCATATTTTTCTTTTTTTGTTATTTTTAGGCAACCTAAAACAATAAAAACAGTTTAAAATTAAGACACTCAATTTACACTTGAAATTTGAAAACATCGATAATTCGATAAGAAAAATGCTATAAGGGCAACTCTAGCGCAAAACAAACAGATTTATATTTTCTTGAAATACACCAATAAAACTGACCAAAATAAGTAGTAAGCTACATTTGGTATGAATTCTAAGTAAACTATTCACAGGAAAACCAAAACACAAGGCATTTATTGTATTGTTTTGGTGTTTTTGCAAAATAAATAGTACGTACCGGTGTAATGTAATGTTTGGACGATTTTCACTTTTTTTGATGCCACAAACTACCACACTGCAATTAGACATGTTCCTTGTTGTTTTCTCTCACTTATTAATACCTTTTATTCACATGAAAGTCTCAAATTAAAAGACTTTTATCACAAAACACTGCAAATACAATTCGCGTTGACAGCTCACATACCGAGAAACCTAAATGGCGACCGGCTTCAATCATGCATTACGATGACGTCACGGTTCAATGTTGCCAAAAAATAGGTCGAATAAATATATTGCTGTCTCTTTTTACATGAAGTATTGGAGGTAAGATAGAACAAGATGGCTACAGGTTTATGAGTACAATGTCGATTTAGCTCATATTTGTATAACCGATAGTTCATATAGAACAATATGCCATCTCCATAGGATTCAGTACTCAGAAACTATAGCACACTGTGTCGGGGCGCAGCGAGCCGGGCCGCAGCGCAAAAATCCGTCCAAATAGCTCGTATGTATTTTATATGAACTATCGCACACTTTGCCGGGGCGCAGCGGGCCGCATAATCCGCCGCGGATTTTGTTGCGTGCGTGCGATGCGATGCGGCCCGCCCCGCCCCGCTGCGCCCCGACACAGTGTGCTATAGTAAGCGGATTTTTCTCGTACTACTCGGTCAGATAACATGACACCTACAAATTATACCCGTCTCTTTCACTCGATTCTGTCATGCCCGGAGAGTGAGAGGGACGGGTATAACCGGCAGTAGTAGAAGAAATGGGCGATTTTCTGAAAGCTCAGTCACTACTTGGCGCTGTCCCACCTATGCAGTTAGAAGGAACGGAACGTTATAAATTTTACTTTGACGCGACTTTTTTACGTAAAACGGAACGTCAGACAGATGTTATTTATATAACTAAATCTTTAAATTTACCTATTTCGTTTCTGTTCCTCACAGTAGTACTTATTTAATATATTATTACTTTCCTTTGGGTTTTTAAAAAGTAATTAATTTAAATATGTTTCATACCAAAATATACCATAGACATGTACATACTTATTCAACGCCATCTAGTGAAGCAATTGGAACCTTTTTTTTTTTAAATGGCCTCTCAGAAAATCGCTCATTGGATGTTTGAATTTGGTTGTACTCAAAATCCGTCAATGCGCTGCGGCCCGGCGCGTCACTATGTGCTATACTCAAATCCGTCAATGAGATGCGCTGCGGCCCGCTCCGCTGCGCCCTGGCATAATGTGCGCGCTCCTTTATTGCTCCTCTATATTCAGTACTCAGCGAAGTATAAACTTCCATGAAACTAACTAACTAGGGATGTCATGCCGAATCGATCTTCAGAAGATCGATTCACAACCTCATTGATCTTGATTCTTTGAATCGATTCAATAGTCAGTCAGTATACTCAAAGCAGTACAGTCAGTATAGCATTCTTCGGTCAGGAACGGGATGGGATGTACCAAAGCCATCTTCTATCTCACTCGTTGCACTTGTAACCGCAAGCAGCCGAGAAATAATAGCGGGCCATGGATGTACCCACTGACCTCTGTGGATGTACCGGATGTATGTGTACGTCATGGAACTGTAGGTACAACATATTATATAATATCTCTGGGTACTTGCATGACCCGCTATTATTTCTCGGCTGCTTGTTACAAGTGCAACGAGTGAGATAGAAGATGGCTCTGGTACTCGCACAGCCATCTCTATCGTCTTCTACAAGCCATGCGCATAAAGTTGGCAACGTAGTTTTAAGTGAACCGATTTGACATCGTTTGCACCGTTTGACAGGTAAACAGCATGTAAACCTCGAGTACTGAATCCTATGGAGATGGCATATCTTCTATACATCTATACAAATAAATAAAATTGGAGTGTCTGTTTGTAACATTAAATAACCACTTTTTACTACGTGCATATGATTAAATATACGGTACCTACATAATACCAAAATTACATGTTTTACAATTTTTGTCTGTCTGTCTGTTTGTTCCGGCTAATCTCTGAAACGGCTGGACCGATTAATACGACAATTAGAAGAAGTTTAAAATTGAGTTCCAAGATTTTCTTACATTGTGACTTAGTTACACCTCACTTTTTTGTAGGTATGCCACATCCATAGGATTTAGTACTCAGAGGAGTAAACCGGTTCACAGCAATGTTGCCGTTCCGTATCATAGCATGGCTTGTAGAAGACGATAGAGACGGCTGTGGTACTCGGCATGAAGCTCGACTTAATACGTTACCTCAGTATTAAGTCGAGCTTCATGCTTGGTGTATGTACGTCGTCGTAATCTTGAAAAAAAAATAGGGCTTTAAACGGTGCATTCCGAGTCACGCTGTTAGCGATGTCATCACGCTGATTTGCGTACCGATTCACCGTGAGCGCGACAACGACATCCCGTGTGACGTCAATGATTGCGTCATAACATCCGCCATCTTGCGCTTACGCCGCCCATGCTCCGAACCATAATCACTGTGAGCTCCTGTCAAAACTGCCAGTTGTTTGTTTATATTTACTTCAGCAGGTGTATTTTTTATTAATACATAGTTAAAAAACCGTATCCAAGTGCGAGTCGGAATCGGCGAGTAGAAGATACGTCCTCAGTCAGCGTCAATGTTTCTTCAACATTATCCATCTTCCGTTAAATTCTAAGGTCGGAATTTGAGGTTATTCAGTGAGCGTTATAAGCGCGATTACGAACGTTCCGAATCGTTGAGAGGTCCCAACTGTCATAAGTGCGATATCAGGGGGCCATGTCTGCTAACGTTAAGTCACAATCACAATCGTGTCTTAATCGTGTTTCAATGGGCGATTTTCTGAAAGCTCAGTCACTAGATGGCGCTGTCAAACCTATGCAGTTAGAAGGAACGGAACGTTATAAATTTTACTTGGACGCGACTTTTTTACGTAAAACGGAACGTCAGACAGATGTTATTTATTTACCTAAATCTTTAAATTTACCTATTTCGTTTCTGTTCCTCACAGTAGTACTTATTTAATATATTATTAGTTTCCTTTGGGTTGTTAAAAAGTAATTAATTTAAATATGTTTCATACCAAAATATACCATAGACATGTACATCCTTATTCAACGCCATCTAGTGAAGCAATTTGAAGCTTTATTTTTTTAAAATGGCCTCTCAGAAAATCGCTCATTGTAGTTCAGTGGTATGGCTTTTTTAAACGCTAGTCACAAGAAATACAACTGAAGCACGATTGAGACACGATTGTGTGTGACTTAACTTTGGCAGACTTGGCCCCCTGACTGAATCGGTACGCCCACTGGCGGCCCCTGTTATCGCTGACAGCGCTGAAATCGATTTTGGTCTGAATCGGAATGCACCCAAAATTTGTACTGGTCACTGTCAACTGTCACACTGTCAGTGTCTGTCAGTTTGACAGATCCATTGTCAGATCTGTATTGAGCGAGTGGAGTGGTTTTAAAATTATTTGGTAATAAAATAAATTTCATGACAAATTAATTGACCAACAGCTAAAAGTTAAAGTTATTACTTTGATCCAGGTCTCTGTTACTTAACTTTTGCTATAAATTAAATATAAGTGACATCCGCAGTGAACATTTAGTACCTACCTACGTACTTCAGTAGTAAAGTTGTTTATATTTTACTCGTAAGTAATATTCTTGGTAACGTTTAAATATAGTGTGTATTGTGTCTGAACAACCTTGTGGATAATTATCGTCGTCGGACCTGGATTATTATACTGTGAGTACAATAGCCATGAATAGAAATTGTTAAATAACCCTTAATTAGATTTCCATACATCTTTTACTGAGTAACATTAGTCGAATTGGAGTGGTTTCTTCATAGTATAATGTAATCGGCGTTTCGCTCTGGTTGTGGATATAATTCAGTGTTTTAATTTTGGAGGGATTGGAGGGAAATTAAGTAACTTTGATAAGAAATTCAAATTGTGCTTCTATTCACATTTCTCTGGATATTTAAGATGAAGAAAGGTAAGAATAAACACTCTCACATTTCGTTTACGATACCTACTTTCAATATTCTATTACTGATTATCTCTGTGTGAAACAAATCAATTCTAATATAATTATTGATAGCACCAACTTTGTCTGTTGAAGTAATACATCTAAATAAAATAAAAAATTACACAATTAAGACAACATTCAAACATATTGACACTGTGCAATTTTAGTATGAGTTTGTTTCATAGTACCTACTCTGTCCTTTCTACACCTCTTCATAACAATGTCATTGTAAAACAAAGTTATATGTTTTTTTAAAACGGTGTGCAAAATATACAGTTTTCTCAATGTTAACAAGTCTGCTATTGTGTAAAGGCTGTAGGTTGAAAAATTGGTGCTTTTTAAAACACATGACCCTCAGAAGTGCTCTTTGTGCTCATTCAACCTGTATAAAATGTGTTTTTAAGGCACTACCCCATATGCAATGAGTAATTGTGCTAGCGCGAAGTAAATCTGGTAGCTTCGTGTAGGCTATATGTCTGAGAGTTTTAAATACTTTACTAGCTTTCCGCGTGGACAAGACGACGTTAGCCCGCGGGAATGTGATATTTCTCCGGGATAAAAAGTAGCCTATGTTCCTCTCCAGGCTACAAAGTATCTGTGTCCCCAATTTCATCCAAATCCGTTCAGCCGTTTTGGCGTGATTGAGTAACAAACATCCAAACATCTAAACTTTCACATTTATAATATTAGTAGGAAGTAGGATAGTTTATTTATTCCAAGTCACAGGTTACAGAAGGTGTTGCAGAATTGGTAAGGTACAAGTGACACCCTGCTAGGGAACAGCAACACGAGGGGCAACTATTGCCTCTTACTTATAAATTCAAATTGAAAAGATAGATTTCCTTAAATAAAATAATATTCAAATTATCACATGCATATAATGCATATAAATTACGTTGAAAACAGAATATAAACTACTAACATTCAACTAAATTATAAAAATTACTATTTATTAAAATAAAATAATATTCAAATTATCACATGCATTAAGTATATAAATTACTTTGAAAACAGAGATATAAACTACTCATATTCATCTTAATTATAACAATTACTATTTATTATTAAAATTACTATTTTGTAAGAGAAATCAGAGTGAGCAGTTACAAATTGGTATCATTAATTTTTCTAAAAACTTCTCATTGAAAAATTCAGAAGTATCATAATAACATTTATTTATTAAAAATACTTTGAGGTGTTTATTAAACAGGGTAGGCTTTTTATAATTTTTAGATTATTAGGATAAATCATCAGCAAAGAGAATGCATTCATCTTCAAAAGTATTGGGGTGATCATTGATGTAAAAAAGGAACAATATACATCCCAGGACGCTACCTTGTGGAATAGAGCCGGTAGAGATGACACTATCCGATCTAAAGTGCTGTATTTTCCCTGTTTCCAAGTTGGTATTTACAATTTCTACACATTGAGAGCGTTTTTCTAGAACAGATTTAAACCAGTTATTAGAATTATTTATTAAAAATACTATTAGGTGTTTATTAAATAGAGTAGGCTTTTTTATTATTTTTAGATTATTAGGATACATCGTCAGCAAAGAGAATGCATTCATCTTCAAAAGTATTGGGGCGATCATTGATGTAAAAAAGGAACAATATACATCCCAGGACGCTACCTTGTGGAATAGAGCCAGTAGAGATAACACTATCAGATCTAAAATGCTGTATTTTCCCTGTTTCAAAGTTAGTATTTACAATTTCTACACATTGAGAGCGTTTTTCTAGAACAGATTTAAACCAGTTATGAGAATTATTTATTAAAAATACTATTAAGTGTTTATTAAATAGAGTAGGCTTTTTTAAAATTTTTAGATTATTAGGATACATCATCAGCAAAGAGAATGCATTCATCTTCAAAAGTGTTGGGGCGATCATTGATGTAAAAAAGGAACAATATAAATCCCAGGACGCTACCATGTGGAATAGAGCCGGTAGAGATGACACTATCAGATCTAAAGTGCTGTATTTTCCCTGTTTCCAAGTTGGTATTTACAATTTCTACACATTGAGAGCGTTTTTCTAGAACAGATTTAAACCAGTTATGAGAATTATTTATTAAAAATACTATTAGGTGTTTATTAAATAGAGTAGGCTTTTTTATAATTTTTAGATTATTAGGATACATCATCAGCAAAGAGAATGCATTCATCTTCAAAAGTGTTGGGGCGATCATTGATGTAAAAAAGGAACAATATACATCCCAGGACGCTACCTTGTGGAATAAAGCCAGTAGAGATGACACTATCAGATCTAAAATGCTGTATTTTCCCTGTTTCAAAGTTAGTATTTACAATGTCTACACATTGAGAGCGTTTTTCAAGAAAAGACTTAAACCAGTTATGAGCAGTTCCTCTTATTATTCAAATAATTTAGTTAGCAAGATTTCATCACTGACTCTATCATATGTCTTGCTCATAGTCTACAATAAACTACCTCCAAATCCTCTATACCTTGTCAATGTGTTTAGTTCTAGAGTGGTCTATGAAACTTTTTTTGAGCTCTTGTTTTGCACTGTAGAATTAGATGATCATAGCTTCACTCTTCAATTGACACCAAAAACATTATTCAAATTTGCTTTAGCCACGTAGCCTCTTGACACGACATGACAGCATAGACATATGCTCAGCTTAGGTGGTAGAAAAAGCAACAGTAGGTTGGCGTTTGGATTTCGAGATGATTGTTCCTCCCTGAAATGAAATAACACATTCCCACAAATCTTCAAGTTGTAGGTAAGAGTTCACTGCGAATTCCCAGGTTGAATAATTTTCCCGGCCGCCTAATTTTTCAATGTGAACGTTAGATAGACACAGCCATTTTCTCGGGACGACAATTGATCAAATTCTTGCGACCCTGGATTACTATAATTGGCAACTTTGTTCTTTCAATTACAACCTTCGATCAACAATACTCACAAACTAGAGCACTACGCAAATGTGGCACCAAAATACTTTTTTTTAAAGATAGAAATAGGTTATGAACATTGCAATCTTAGGGTACGTCAAAAATTACAGGAAATAAGAGCACAGCTTAGAAGTGCGCTATAATTCACTAAGCTGCGGTATTAGTTATCTAGTGGGATTCTTGATCGAAGATTATAATAGTAAATAATAAACTATTATTGCAATTATACGCATAGAATAACAAGTACCTACACAGAGTATAAAAAGGTGACAAGCATAGAGCCTCATATAAATGGATAAGTTAACTATATCATCACATTTATATTCTAACAAAAAGTACTCAAATAATAAAAATAATCCATGACAATGTAACTACTATCATTATTTCTAATGGAAGTCATTAGTTTAAGGTCTAAAGGAACCTTAAAACATTCAGATTTTACTCAATTAGGTACAGTCGGGCACAAATTCGGTGAACCACATCTTACTTCTTTTCGTGTAGCTGGCGTCTCACTGTTCAGTTGCAGTCCCTATCCGTAATTGCTTATGCATTGTACTACACTAGTTTAATACATAAAAAATAGTAAAAGGGTCTGCGCGTGAATGGCGAGTCACCAGCCACGTGAAAAGAAGTAAGAGGTGGTTCACCGAATTTGTCCCCGAAAGTACCTTTTATTTAGGAATAAGATAATAAATAGTTTTCTTATATTCCGCGACTGAGGTTTTTTGGTGCTAGTTACAGTACATTTTTTTTGTTCCAAATCCTTGGAAATGTGAATAATGGTAAAGATTAGTTTTTTGTATTTTTTTTTATACTTCTTCTTTCTGCCACTTTGTGTCATTCATGTACCGTAGATGCTATTTTGTTCTTAGGACAAACCAAGAATCTGGAGTCTGCTGAGACACTATAACATTTTGTTTAAGGTCACACGGTTGTTGAAACATGTTTTGTTAATGATCTTGTTAATTAACAAAAAAATATCATTTTAATGGGTGTTTTAACTACCTTCTGAATGTGTATGATAAGAATAAAATTGTTTGAAATGTTTCCTGCATACTGCTTGCTTATCATTCCAAATATGGATGGATATGTTGATTGTTTTATACTAGCCTACTAGCCTTCCGCCCGCGACTTCGCCCGCGTGGTACTACTATTATAAATGTGAAAGTGTGTTTGTTTATCCGTCTTTCACTTAAAAACGGAGCAACGAATCGACGTGATTTTTGTTTTGGGGATAGTTTTAAAGCTACTTTTTATTCCGGAAAAGACATTCCCGCGGGATAACGTCGTGTAGTCCGCGGGCAAACGCGGGAGATTTCGTAATGTGGTGCAGCACATGTAGTTAAATAGGTAATAAACAGTTACATATTCTTTTGAAGTGCTTTGCATATGAAAGAATAAGTAGTAGCCCTAAAATGAGACCTTGAGGTACTTCTATTACTTATAGAAAGTAAACCAACAATTTTATATGGTATTTTATTAAATAGAGTCCCTATTAGAACTAAACATAATTTATACCGTAGATAAAATTTAGTGTATTGTAATAATATGTAATGTAACACAATGATAAAAATAACAACGCCACATGACTAACTCATTCAAATGCTCTATTGAAGTCTAAACAAAGTAGCAAGGAATGTTAAAACAAAACCCATTCTTTACAGTGAACCATTTCCAAACCGTTAAATTATGTCGATTTTGAACCTAAAGCCGGTGGAATAAAGTACAACCTGCTTTTGACAATGCATTGGTCTGTTGAAATCAACATCTTATTTTATTTTTAGCTTCCCTATGTTGTACCAATAACATGTACTCTTTATGGTGGCTGTGTGGATAGATGGATGTATACTGCCGCGGCCACACTACACTCCTCGCGTTCGTATGCGTCGCGCTGCGAATATTTGTCCTAGTTGGCATACACTAGCCTACTCGCTCAATCACGCTGGATTGTATTTAATGGACTAATGTTGTCTAAATTATATTTGAAAATTTGATTGTCGCTCTTTGTCTTGCGTCAAAACCCCGAGTAAACTCGCAGCAACATAAGGAGCATGACGAATATTGCGGCCAAACTTTGTCTCATGCCACTTCCCTCGCATTTCGACGAGTATGTGGCCGCGGTTTAATGGACTTGCAACTGCTTGCGTCTTCGTCCGGGTTTTGTTGGGTACTCTCGCGCCTTCTTCATCGATACACTCTTGATAGAGCGGTGGTGGTCGTCATGTATTCGTGGAAGTGGAGGGGGCAGATACAGCACGCCGCACGGTGCCTCGCCATTTTTCTCTGCTCAAAGTCATCTTACTGCACTCGTTAATGGACCCGCCCACAATAGACTTGATCTGATCGGTCCAACGCGTAGGTTGTCCCACGCGGTCTGGTGCCTTCTACTTTCCCCTGGACGTCCAGGCACTTTATTGGATACGTTATCGCGTCTCTTAACGTGACCAAAGAAGGCTAGTAATATAATATGAGACTGTATCTACATCTACAGTGGAGAATAGACGCTGCTTTATGCCGAGATCTTGGAGTATGGAGACATTTGTACGAAACTCGGTCCATGAAATTCTCTCGGACGTTACCATTTTCCAAATTTTTTCGTGTGTCTGGTTCTCGCTGTTCACGTGCAAACCCTGATCAGTTATGTATTGTACTCGCTCTCTTTTCCTTTGCTAAATATCCCATAATGGTGGTAAGATCAGCTTTCTGGTTTCGTTTCTACATTTCGCTCGATCTACGACATCAGGGAAAGTACTCTGAAACAAAAATCAAAAACTTCGATGAACCCCGCCCCTTTCACTCGATTCTGTCGTGACTGGAGTGGAGAGCGACAAGGACGGGTATAACGAAGTTTCGGGTTTTGCTTTTCAAAGTAGGCCCTCAGAGTTGGTAACTTGATTCTCATATCTTTAGACACTATACAGCTTTCACTTTGTTTTGGTTCTTCCTCGGGATTTTCGTCTGCCGGGAAGACAAAGCCAGGTGGCCAACGTAGTCAGGTGGTCTCCTTAGGTGACCATACTATTTCAGCCTATTCTACTGCATCTTGTCGGCTACTACAGTAGTGAAACGCGTAACCAGATTAGCTAGTTCAAACAAAAACAACTCATAAACTTTATCATAGTCAGGCCTATTTCACTCCCCGTGTCGGCTCGACAACGCGGCGGCAACGCCGGCGTTGTAAATCCATAGAAATTAAGTCCGCCAAAAAGAGCTAGAATATATGCGATAGAAAGAGATGCAACGCCAACGAGTGGCCGTTCGTAATTTGCCTGCGCCGTACAAGCTGAATTCTACTTTATTGCGTTATAATTAGAGTTGCTATTTATTTAAATGACTTAGCGGAGTGAGCTATCTGTTACATAGTAACTATTTAGTAATCTGTGTCATAGTAAACTTTAATATCTATTAAAGTTTACTATGACATCTATCTAGATGAAAAATAAGCTCTTGAAGTGAAGAGTTTTTTGCCGATGTTTCTAGTTGCAAGTCTCTCGCCATGGGGTTTTGCGAACCGATTTCGTGTCAGCTTTTTGTCATTCACAACAGGCTGGTTGATTCCATATTAATATTATAAATGTGAAAGTGTGTTTGTTTGTGTGTTTATCTGTCTTTTACGTAAAATTGAGCAACGGGTCGACGTAATTTTTGGTTTGGTTTGGTATGGTCTTAATTTGGGATCTGCAGAGTGGCATATTATGTGACTTTCTATCCCGGAACAATATCACGTTCCCACGCGATACCGTCGTGTAATCCACGCGGGGGAAGCGGTGGGCAGGAGGCTACTAAATTCGAATTTTATGATTACGAAACACACAAAATAAAACCTAGGTATATTATTTTTGCAGTGCAGAATTGATAGCAGTTAGAGAGCCTTGGAATTACTAAGTATTGCAGTGGGTGTAGTGCCGGTAAAATGACAATGATATATGTTAGAACTTACTTATGAGGAAGTTCTTAATAAAAAAGTTGTTAGTGCCTACTTTTTCTTATCCTCAACGGGGTAGCACCTTCATCACACCTGATCTAGGGCTGAAGGTGGAAACGCACTGCTCGTTGAATCCTCAATTACTGGGAACTGGCTACCTGAAGGGTACAGGGGCAAAACAAGGAATGTCACAAAACAGATTTTTGTGGAATTTACATTTTAATGTAAGTATGTTTGTGAACATTTGTCAAAAGTTTATTTGTATTTACAGCCGATCTTTGTACAGTAAACTTAGGTTCCTATCAGTAAATTAATAAAAAATAATTATGCAAGACAAAAATAAAAAAAATAAATAAAAAAAAATACAAAACAAAAAACCTGTTTGTGACATTTCTTGTTTTGCCCCTGTACCCTTCACCTTATCTTTTACTGCTGGACCTCATCAATGTTGCAAACATCGTTGTTATGGCGTCAGACTTAGATAAGTGGTAGCTAGCCAGGCGGAATTTTGATCAAGTCCTACCTACCACCAACCAAAACGAATACAATATGTACCCCCACTGGGAAACGAACGCAGGACCTCTGGATCTGAAACTGGGAGTGTGAACTACTAAACCACAAAGGCGGATAAAATTGTTGTAATGGTCGTCTTGATAAAATGGTAGCTAGCTATTGCCGATGGACTAAGTCCTAGTCAAGTCCTACCAAATCCAAGGGGCCACCGGCTAAATAATATGTATAGGTATGGACATGGGCTTCATTTGACATTTGAAGCCCATATTATGTCTATTATGGACAAAATATGGGCGTCAAATGTCAAATGAAGCCCATATTCATATTTTTTAGCCGGTAGACCCCCAGGTCAAGCCCAAATCCTACCACAAAAAATCTAAATAGTTATTTAGGTATGCCTTTCTTGAGTATGTCTATGTACCTGCCTGGTAAAATATTTTGTCGTGTTCTGCATCTGCACTTGGGAACGCCTTGTTTATTAGTCTTATCTAAGTCATTAATTTGTATTGGTTTGATAACGAGGTTAAAACCGATTACCTCAGAATTTATCGCGAATATATAATAAGAAAATAATCTCAGCTGAAATTGCCTTGGTCGTATGTCACTTTTTCCTAGCTAGAATGTATTGTTTTGTTAGAGTACTCGAGTGGCATACGACTAAGGCAAATACCAAACCCAAAAATTACGTCGACCCGTTGCTGTTCAGTTTGACGTGAAAGACAGACAAACAGACAAAAAAACACACTTTCACATATAATATTAGTAATTATGGATACTTCCATAGGATTCAGTTTAGAATGTTACAAGCACATGTGAATGTCAAAGAAGCCACGCCATCGGATCGCAAAAGCCCATATTAATTCGGTAAAAATCGGTCAAGTGCGAGTCGGACTCGCGCACGAAGGGTTCCGTACCATTATGTATACTACAACATTAGACACTATATTTAAGATCGAGAAAAAAACGGTAAAAAGTCACGTTTGTTGTATGGTAGCCCCCCTTAAATATTTATTATGTACTTATTTTAATTTAATTATTTATTTTTAAATTTAATATACAACTAGGTACATTAATATTGAGCAAAAAACGGCAAAAAATCAGTTTTTGTAAAAACTTCATTTTTATAACAAGCTATTTTGTTGACTGTACTTTAATATTGTATTGTCATCCAAACCAAACCAGGGGGGCTACCGCGTAACTTGATGGGTATGAACTTCATACGCTTTTGGGAACTTCAAGTCAATTTTATAAAGAAAATAGCCGATATCAGTTCCTTGTTTTGTGACGTCGGTCGGGTATAACGATAGCTAGCTAACAACGTTTAACAGAACAAAGCATCAAAAATCTATCAAAATAAGGAATTCAAATGACACTTGAAGCCCATACCCATATCTAGATTTTTAGCCGGTAGCCCCCCTGTATGCAAAGTTTCAGCTCAATCTGACATTGGGAAGTGGGTCATATTTAGCTTGCAAGATTTGTCCCCCACTAACTAACTAACAAACTAACTAACATGGCAAGTTTGTAATAAAAGCTTGTAAAAAGTGTGCTGAAATGAAATGTCTTATTTTAATCGCGACTTCAGGGTTGCTATTAACAGGTGTAATTAATGATGAGTTCTACTAATTCTCTTGAGGTTTGAAGTAAACATGCAATAGCGTTGACATAATTTGACCGGACACGACTGCAAAATGTGGGACACCTTGCAATACTAATGAATTAAAAGTATGTTTTTTTTTATGAGACAACACTTCCGTCCCATATGTGGTTCGTATCGTAACGTAACTATGTCTTCATGGTCCTTAATCGAATAGGGTAGGTATTTGACTGAATTTTTTTTATTGACTTAAAATGTTCATTGAATTAGTAGCAATAGCAACACAACATAGGTATTTATTTTCAAATATCTTGCATATTTTCAGCGATATAGAGCATCAAACTTTCTAATTAGACAAAGAGAGCGCTATAGAAATGTGACGTCACATTTCTATAGCGCCATACTCTCGCCATAGAAAATTTCGTTTTAGAAAGAGATAGCTAGAGTCACAATTAAGTAGCTTATAATTTGCTTGTTTTAATACAGATTGAATTTCTTTTTTCACATTTGTTATTCAATAACGTTATATTTCTGAATTTCATAATTAAATATCTTCATTTCAACAACAGTCAAATACCTACCCAATTAAGTTACGTTACATAATGAAGAGGAGGAGCCCGTGGCGCTGGTGACCGCGCTCGATCTGCGATCGTTTAGGTTAAACAACTTTCGCAATGGTCGGTCACGGGATGGGTAACCAAAAACTTTTCATCTCGAGCTTCTCCGTGCTAGCCACGTTAAGCCGTTGGTCCCGACTGCATTAGCAGTCGTTAATACCCACTAATCCGTACTGGGCCCGCGTCATAGTCATAGCAGGCATGGCCCGTTCTCCTTAGGCATGTGCCTCAGCAGTGGGGACTTTTTTAGATATATTTTTTTATTATAAATATTGGACACCATCACATACATTGTCCCAATACCAAGGTATAGTAGCTTAAGCACTAGTATTATTGAAATTGGAAACAACGACGGGTATTACCACATAGCCACATACACCCAGACCCGAGGAAGTATTGAAAAATTCGTTTTCAACATTGACCCAACCGGGGATCGAACCCGGGACCTCTAGAGATAGCAGCACCTTGAAACCGGTGCGTACACCACTCTGCCACGAAGGTCGTCACATTAAATGTCGGATGATGATAATTATTTAATGAGGCAACACTAACGTAACTATGTGTTTATTGTATCCATATTCGAATTATGTTAACATATTATTTTAGGTTTGCTTATAAAGGTTATGAGGAACTTTCTCTACCAGCAAATCGAGGTCAAACAATGGTATTTTCTTAATGGTGCTGGTTTCATTATGCAATTGGTTTTACTATCGTAAATAAACCCAGAAATGTCAAGAAAAGTTTCAGTTGCGACTTACTTGAAAGATTTTTATCTATATTTATGTAATAACCTGATGAGTTCATTGGTTTGTACGTGTGCTGGATCTACATTTTCAAATGCGATGAATTTTGGAATAGAAAAAGATTACAAGTTACAAAGTAACTTATACGGGCACTTGCCTTCATACATAATATCATGCATAGGTACATGCTCGCTTCTTCTTCTTCGTCATGACGACCGAAAAAAAGTATTCAAGTATATATTTATTCGTTATCTACTTTCTATAACACTGTTTCTTATGAGCTAGATAATTGGTGTGATTGTAAAAACATAGGTATTTATTTATTATTACCACACTTTTATTAGCTTCACTTGTAACTAAGTCACAATGTAAGAAAATCTTGGAATTCAATTTTAACCTACTTCTAATTGTCGTATTGATTTGAAAATTTGCAAGTCTTTATGAATCCGATGACAATACAATAATTTGCTACCATCGAGCTGATCTGATAATGGAGTCAAGAGGTTGGCAATAGAACTCTTTAATGGCTGCTAGGAAACTCCTCGAGCTTAGGCTCATTTGTTTTGTTCTGATTATACCTATTCGCTACTCTTGATGGTGAGGGTCTGATGATGGAGCAGGAAGGAAGCCAGTGACACTCCTTAATGACCAATAGAAAACCCCTCGAGTTTGGGTTCATTTGTTTCGTTTTGATAAGACCTTTTCGTTACACTTGGTGGTGAGGGTCTGATGATGGAGCTGGGAGGAAGCCAGTGAAACTCCTTAATGACCACTAGGAAACCATTCGAGTTTGGGTTCATTTGTTTTGTTCTGATGAGACCTATTCGCTACACTTGGTGGTGAGGGTCTGATGATGGAGCAGGGAGGAAGTTAGTGGCACTCCTTAATGACCACTAGGAAACCATTCGAGTTTGGGCTCATTTGTTTCGTTCTGATGAGACCTATTCGCTACACTTGGTGGTGAGGGTCTGATGATGGAGCAGAGAGGAAGTTAGTAGCACTCCTTAATGACCACTAGGAAACCATTCGAGTTTGGGCTCATTTGTTTCGTTCTGATGAGGCCTATTCGCTACACTTGGTGGTGAGGGTCTGATGATGGAGCAGGGAGGAAGTTAGTGGCACTCCTTAATGACCACTAGGAAACCATTCGAGTTTGGGCACATTTGTTTCGTTCTGATGAGACCTATTCGCTACACTTGGTGGTGAGGGTCTGATGATGGAGCAGGGAGGAAGTTAGTGGCACTCCTTAATGACCACTAGGAAACCATTCGAGTTTGAGCTCATTTGTTTCGTTCTGATGAGGCCTCTTCGCTACATTAGGTGGTGAGGGTCTGATGATGGAGCAGGGAGGAAGTCAGTGGCACTCCTTAATGACCACTAGGAAACCATTCGAGTTTGGTCTCATTTGTTTCGTTCTGATAAGACCTATTTGCTACACTTGGTGATGAGGGTTTGATAATGGAGCAGAAAATAAGTTAGTGGCACTCCTTAATGACCACTAAGAGACCCTTCGAGTTTGGGCTTATTTGTTTCGTTCAATGTTTAAGGGGTGGGCAGACACATGAATGGACTGTAAAATCCATTACCATCCATCCATGACTTGCCAAAAAGTAAAAAATAAATATGTAGTTTAAAAAACTAATAAAACCCACTTTTATAGGAACAGACTAAAATATTCAAAATAACCCTCTATAGATTCAGTAAGCCAAATTTAAAAGCGTGGTGCGCCCTTTGCAAAGCATGCACTACAAGTACTTAATATTGACAACGCGCACCACGCTTTTTAATATGGCTTACTGAATCTATAGAGGGTTATTTTGAATATTTTAGTCTGTTCCTATAAAAGTGTGTTATATTAGTTTTTTAAACTACATATTTATTTTTTTTATTTGAAGGGTACAGGGGCAAAACAAGAAATGTCACAAACAAATTTTTTGTTTTTTAATTCTTTTTTTTTTGTCTTGCATAATTATTTTTTATTAATTTACTGATAGTTATAGATATTTACTGAAACTAGTGAAGAGATTGAAAATGCTACCATAAAATTTACTCAAACAATCCAAAAAGCATCATGGATCAGTACTTCAGAACCAAGGCAGACCACACCAAGGCACAAAACCGTTCCTATAGACATACGTCATAAAATCTTGGAAAAGAGGAGACTTCGTCGAGTATGGCATACGAGTAGACACTCTTCCGATAAAACTGCATTTAACAAGGCAGCAAAAGAATTACGAGATCTCATCCAGGAAACAGAGAATGCTACCATACAATCCCAAATTGAAAATTTAACAGCCACTAAAACATCAAACTATTCATTGTGGAGAGTATGTAACACTCCGATCACACCTAAACCTCCAATTCGCTTGCTAGGCAATACTATGGGCTCGTACTCAACAAGAAAAAGCGGATGCATTCGCAAATCATCTTGCTTCAGTATTCAAACCCAATGATGAAACGGACGACCCATCCATGAACGAAGTTCTCCAACAGGATTTCCAACTGGACCTACCAATAAGACCGACAACCCCCCGAGAAATTAAATTTCTAATAAAAAACATGGAGGAAAAAAAAGCCCCAGGATTTGACCTGATAGATAAAAAGGTGCTAAATGAACTGCCACGAAAAGGAATAGTATTTCTCACTCTACTGTTTAATGGTGCCTTGAGAACAGGATATTTTCCAGCTGCATGGAAGATATCGCAAATCATAATGATTGCAAAAGCTGGCAAAGCACCGCATGACGTGACGTCGTACCGTCCAATTAGCCTATTACCGCTTATATCTAAACTGTTTGAAAAAATGCTGCTGAAAAGAATACTTCAAATACTCTCAGAAAAAGCATAATTCCAGATCATCAGTTTGGATTTAGAAAAGAACACGGAACTATAGAACAAGTCCACAGGGTATGCAAATTCATTAGAGACACCTTTGAACGTAAAGAATATTGCTCTGCAGTTTTCTTGGACGTGCAGCAAGCGTTCGACAAAGTGTGGCACAGGGGTCTCTTGTACAAAATCAAAACGCTCCTTCCACACACTTTCTATCCAATACTGGCATCATATCTCAAAAACAGACTCTTCCAAGTTAAAGAAAATGATTGCACCTCTACTTTTCATGAAATCCTCGCGGGAGTACCACAGGGTTCGGTACTTGGACCAATCTTATACACTATTTTTACATCAGACCTACCTAAAACTCCGGGAACAACTGTGGCTACATTTGCAGATGATACTGCCATCTTAGCAACCAGCACAAGTAGTGAAGAGGCCTCTAAGCTTTTACAAAAAAGTCTCGACAATGTCGATCAATGGCTAAGAAAATGGAAAATCAGGGCAAGCCCATCAAAGTCGATCCACATAACATTCACTCTTCGAAAAGATAACTGCCCTGAAGTGAGACTGGGTTCCAACCCTCTACCAACCAGTGAATCTGTCAAATACTTGGGAATTCACTTAGATCGTCGCCTTACCTGGGCCAAGCACATTCAAACAAAAAGAGACGAAATTAACCTCAAGTACCGAGCAATGCACTGGTTGCTCGGAAGAAACTCAAAGTTGTCTGTCGACAATAAGTTACTCCTGTATAATGCCATCGTTAAACCTATATGGACCTATGGACTTCAATTGTGGGGTTCGGCCAGTGATTCCAATGTCAACAAAATTCAAAGAGCACAGAATTATATCCTGAAACAGATCTCAAATGCTCCTTGGTTTATTCGCAACTCAGAAGTTCATCAACTACTCCATATCACCACTGTCAGGGATGAAATCTCGAGGATATTTGACAAATACAAAAATAGGCTAGACAATCACCCAAATGAACTAGCCAAACAACTGACATTGCCGGATTGTATGAGACGCCTGAAAAGGCGCAAACTACCAGATATGAAAAACTCGGCCTAGACTAATTCAAGAATGAGTGGGCTCTCGATGGAGCGTCTTGCTCTACATGTCATTCTTAGCAACAAATCTGCTCATAGTCCAGGAGACTGATTGCACGATAAAAATATATATAAAAAAAAAAAAAAAATTACTGATAGGAACCTAAGTTTACTTTAAAAAGATCGGCTGTAAATACAAATAAACTTTTGACAAATGTTCACAAATATACTTACATTAAAATGTAAATTACACAAAAATCTGTTTTGTGACATTCCTTGTTTTGCCCCTGTACCCTTCATTTATTACTATGCGATTATTATAAGAATAGGACTGTCAAACGGCATTTTTGATCTTTGTTCCTTTTCTTGCACATCCTACACCCTGAAGTGGAAGCGAAACGCAAACAAATATGGCCGTTTTGACAGTCCTATTCTTATAATAATCGCATAGTACTTACTTCTGACTTCATGGTCATTAAAATAAAACTGTCAGTCTATTTATTTCAACTTCATGCAGTTGGATGTTCGACTTCGTTCAGTCGTCGTGAAATACTTCACGCGGTCGGCTGCAGTCGTACGCAGTCAGAGATTTTCATTGTTTCAAATGATTATTGAAACATCAAACATTTATCCAACACATAAAATCAGTAGGGATTTTCATTGTTTCAAATGATTATTGAAACATCAAACATTTATCCAACACATAAAATCAGTAGGTAAGTACAGTACGATGAATTGGCGGGTTTTTGACCACAATGTTGGCCATCGTATAGAGCCGGCATTAAATCGTGATAGGTCATACACTGTCCTTTCAACTTAACCATTTAGCAAGGCCTGTGCCAGTGGGAGCATCTTTCTCAAGTCGATCTCTTTTTACCCGACTGCGGCGAAGCCCAAAAGGAGGGTTATGTATATGTTTGTTCCTGGACTACTAAACGGATAAAGCCTATCAATACTTTGTGGCGCAAGTGATACTGGGTGCATAAAAAAAATATAACAATATGGCTGAATTTTGAGGGCATATTTCAATATTTTTTTTTATACCAATCCCATCAAAATGAAGAGTTAGAAATAGCGATTCCATAATATTAATTAATTAATTTTAATTTTAAAAAATTGTGTTCTATTTCTACCGCACACGCTCTAATTTCAACTTAATTTCTTGTGTCAAACATTAGCTGATACTAGTGAACATTACAATAGAAGACCTTAATTTTCATATTTGACATTAGCTCAAGAGTAGTGGCGTGGAGAGAAAATCCGCTGTCGTACGTAGGCCTTTAATATTATGGATTTATTAATACACAATGAACATGTTGGACTTGTCGAAAAGGGATAAATATTAGCATAACCGACATACAAAGAACATTTGATCCGGAATTTGGCGTTCAATTGTGTACCCTACTTCATTCAGTTAACGTTTATTGTTTATTGACCGGATGGTCATAGGATGGAGTGAGTCATCAGTTATATTCGGTCGTTAGGTACCGGCGTTTTGGTCATTGACATTATATCAATGTTGTATAGAAAATATGTTAGCAGTACTTAAGCCGAAAAGCCTAGAGTCTCAATTTAATCTCAATCTTCGTCGTCGATTTAAATCACATTAAACTTATTAGTTTTACTCAAAAGCTTATTATTATAGTACACTCGCGTGCAATAAAATCGACTCACTGGACTTTTTTCATAAAAACATGCTCACTTAACCGTCTCATAGATAGGAAACTATTTGCATCTGTGCAATGATTTTTATGTCGATAAAGAGGCAAAAAACCTCAGATCACATAATACTATACTAGGTTATATGATCTGAGCAAAAAACCCAATTATCGAATTACTTACAGTTTTCAAAAATTCACAAAATGCGCTAAATTTTCACAAAATAGGAAAACAATAAGTCAAACTTTATCTCCGATATAACGCTATATTATATGGAGCGATGAGTTCGGTTTATTATTTTTTCTTTGTCGCATAATTGAAGATAAATATTTGAAAGTGTGATTTTTTGACAATTTGGCGTTTTGTCTCTTCATCGACGTAAAAATCATTGCACAGCCTGAAGCTAATAGTTTCCTATCTATGTGACGCTAAAGTGAGCATGTTTGTATAAAAAAAGTCCAGTGAGTCGATTTTATTGCACGCGAGTGTAGTTAAAATTAAATAACGATTTTAGACTATGTAAGCTGCTTCCTAATGATAAGGAGGTGTGTTTGGGCGTTTTCCTCTCTGATATCTGATGTTGTTACTGGTTTTAATTTTATGCTGTGGTATGTGGTTAAGCCTAATTGCCTATATCGAGTGGCTATAAGTGGATACTGTTGGCCCTTCTCGGATTTCTGGGTTGTTGAGTGTGTGTTTAATGAATTAGAGTGTGTGTCAGATAACTCTGCACGTGCCTGGCACGTGCCTGGTGTACCTAGAAAAAAATCACATACAAGGAAACCTGAAATAAATCAAATCAAAACATTTATTTAGCACAGTCGAGGGACAAATTATAACGTAATACAACAAATAGTGAACGCTGCATTAGTTTTATTTGGGTTGTAATTACCTGATCACCAAACTAACCTAACCTAACCTTTTTTTTTTTTCTCGAGGGAAAAATGCTCCTTATGCACACCCCGCCGTTGAGGTACACGGCGTGGGAAGTGGGGCTCTCCCGCTGATACTTTAGCTAGCTAGCTAGTATTTTAGGTGCTTACTTATTATTCTTTTGTGGCTCAATTAATTATTTCTCGTTTTATTTGAATTACTCGTAAAATAAACATTATTTTTGCAAATCGTTAATAGGGTCGCTAGGTAATAATGTTTAATATTATGTACTAGCGGCCGCCCGCGGTTTCTCCCGCGTGGTTCCCGTTCCCGTGGGAATATCGGGATAAAACGTACAAGATGTGTTATTCCAGACCCAGATCCTTTCAGTAGTTTTTGCATGAAAAAGTAACAAACATCCATACATCCATACCCACAAACATTCGCATTGATAATAAACTTCACGACGCTATCCCGAGGGAATGTGATATTTTTCCGGGATAAAAAGTTGCCTAAGTTACTCCTTATTACATTAGCTACCTGCCAGTGAAAGTCCCGTCAAAATCGGTCCAGCCGTTTCAGAGATTAGCCGGAACAAACAGACAGACACACAAAAATTGTAAAAAAAATCATTTTGGTATGTGTACCGTATATAATCATGCATGCAGAAACAATTATTTCCTTTTCATAGTTATATTATTTTTCCCCCAAATGTTTCCCCTGTTTGTACTTCATCCGAACCGTCCGCTATAAACTGTTTTACAATCGCAAATTTGTCCCTGCGATTCAGGCCTAGAGTCTTGTGCAGAGACCGCTGTGAAACTTAATTATAAGGTTCCTTAATGTTTTCTTTAGATAATCCTATTTTATAATTCATGTAATGGAACATTTTGCATTTAAATAAATTATTTGTATTTGTATTTATATTTGTATGTAGTAAAAAGCGGTTATTTTAATGTTACAAACAGACACTCCAATTTTATTTATTTGTAAGTATAGATTAAAATCTTCGATCAACAATAACACCTAATTCTAGATACATAGTTGGAGTGACAGACATGGCCGAACGTTATACGCCCACTTGAGAGTATAATTTATCAGTAATGTATTGAGAGTATTATTTAAGATATTAAGTTTTTAATTCGAATATTGAAATAAAAAAAATAAAAAAACAAATAGAAGAAAAAAAGTTTTTCTTAACTTCGTCGAAGCTTTTAACACTTACCGACGTTTACCGATGCTTTGAATTAAATGTTAATTCATAGTTAAATCACTCATTAGGTTAGGTACTCATCAAAACCATATAAAAAAAAACCACATCAAAAAAGTAAGAAATAATTCCTCACCAAATAAATAACGTAAGTACTTTGAAGTCGGGCGTGAAACATGTACAATTTTTTGTTGTTTTTCTTAAAACCCGCCCGACTTCAAAGTACTTACGTTATTTATTTGGTGAGGAATTATTTCTTACTTTTTTGATGTGGTTTTTTTGAAGGCGGTTTTATTTTTTTATAAAAATAATTTTTATTTCACTCTTTTTAGTGCATCGTGCAGGCAATTTACGTGTTTTCTGGTAAATAGGTATGTGATCAAACTGAAAACCTCCTTTTTTGAAGTCGGTTAAAATACCTTGAGGTATCCCCTTTTTAACAAAACAAGAATCATCTAAATCGGTTTATAAACAAAGGAGTTATGCCTAAAGATACGTATTAAATTCACATAAAGTGGTAACGAAAACGACAGTATTTTCAAGATTTCCTGAAAACTACTGAACCGATTTCAAAATTTCAAAAAATGGGACCAACTTGGAAACCAACCTGATGTAATAACGTTTGAACCATTTCAATCGGTTCAGCCGTCTTCGAGTAATCGGTGGACATACACAAAAAAAAAACATACATACAGACGAATAGAGAACCTCCTCCTTTTTGATTTAGAAGTCGGTTAAAAGCTGCTACATTTTGCGATTTATGAAGATACCTATATGAAAAAACCCGGTCAAGAGCGAGTCGGACTCGCATACCGAGGGTTTCGTACCATCATAAATTTAAATAAATATAACGTGAAAATGTTTTCATCGGCGAGGCTACATTCGTCAGAGCATTTGCGGTGTAGAATATTGCAGTTTTAGGTCAACGCCAGCTTTTAACAAATAGTATATAGAACTAAGTATAACTTTTGTTCACGATTTCTGAAAAAGTTTACTATTTAGGGACATCGTTTTATTTTTCCTGTAATCTTTACATAAACTTCTATCACATAAAATAATTTCAGTTTTTCTCTATGCAAACTTCGGAGATAGTCTCTCTCTTCTCGTAGATTCGGAGAGGGGGGAGGTATTTTTTTTTTTTTACATTTTTCATCAAAAGTCAAAAACTACGCGGCTTAAAAAAAAAAGAAAAAAATGTTCAAGAATGTGCAAGCAGCGCTCTTTCATATGATACCCCATATGCCCTAGAAGCCCCACTTCGAATTTTTATGACCTCCTTTCAGTCTCTGTTGCAAAAAAAAAAATATAAATATTTTTATTTCTCTCTTATTTCCAAAATATTTGGACAAACGTCATCTAAAACTATTCCAAATTTCAAGTTGAGTCTCACCATAAGGGTTTCTTTTTACCATTTTGGTACGGAACAGAAACCCTAAAAATCAAACACTAGCCTGGGAACGGAAATTACTATCAATTGCGGTTTCATAGTTTTTGGTAAGGTTTTTCAATTAATTATTTTATATTGTTAAGTTTTTATTATTTTACTGTCATTTACCGTGAGAAAATATATATCTGAAATAATTCATACATTCTGAAACAGTATAAAAAGGCTACTTCAATGGTGTATTCGTACAGTCCGGCTATTTAATTCTTCAAAATGTCTACTTTTAAGTGTACGAAACGTGAGTTAATAGTGTCTTATATAGAAGGCGGTAAAACAACGCGGCACTATCAGCATTTTTGAAAGAAAACCAAGTTTCGGAAGACAATATATTATGTTTTATTATTGTTAATATTCAATGGAATATCATCCCTTCGTTTAATAAACGCTGGAGTGAAGCCGCACGCAATAAGGACGCATTTTTAAGAAAGAACACCAATTGGTTTAATTCTGAACACAGAACACTAAAAAAAATATTTCGACTCTCCATACAAAATGTCCCGATAAGTTTGTATGAAAAGTCCAATTTTTTTTTTCATTTCCGACAAAAATTCTTGCTGTACGTTGTTCAGCATGATGGTCTGAAGCCATGGTTAAAGTTTTTGCAAGGGTGCCCCTTACACCCTGTATATGATAGAGAGTGATATACTCTCTCTCTCTCTCTCCTCAGCATTATTATTACCATCTGATAGTGGGGTCTGCTTTACAGGTCATTCTCTTCCACTTTGTTCTATTCGACGCATCTGTGTCGGAAACATTGCAGTCTTTGCGATCTTTGGCAATGACATCTGTCCATCTTGATTTCGGTCTTCCTCTTCTTCTCGACCCAGGTATTTATTACCAAAACCGGTGGAGTTTATAAGTTTGACCTGTATGTAGGTATGTATGTAATTTCGTAAGTGTGTGTGTGTTGGTTTGTATGTTTGTACACAAATTTATCAAAAACTTAGTCATATCGAGTTGTTTTTTTTATCAGGGGTATATTATTTTGGTATCATTCCAATTCCAACTTAGGCAACAGTTTTAAGTTTTATTGAAATCGGTTGAGTAGGTAGTTTTTGAGATATGGGCTATTACTATGGTACATCTACACTAAAAATTAAAAAGTAATGTAGGTAGTTTAAAACAATTAAACCGACTTTCGTGCATGGTTGATTAAAAACTAATGTCCTGCTTTTTTATTATTATTGTTTTGAATAATAAGTAAAAACGAGATTTCTCTCTTAACATTTTAAAACAAAATTTCGGAAAATGTCCGGAACCCATTTCAATAATGTGTTCAATAACCAGGAGCACAGTTAGGAGAGAAAGGGGTGGTAACTATTCCGAAAGGAGCGGTCAAAGGTCAATAACCCTTAACAGCTGATTGCTCGCTAGTGTTGTGCAATTTTAAATTGAACCCATGAAGAATTGGAATTTAATAATAAATTATTATCTTTGTTTTTATTGTTTTAATTTTCTAAATTGTTAGAAAAGTTTTATTTTAATATTAAAAACATCGACAGTAAGATAAAAATACAGTAGGGAAACATAAAAAAAATAAAAATATTTTTTTAATTTTTTTTTGAAATTTATTCTAAATACGTAACATGACCTACCCCTGAAGTTTGGATAGTAAAAAAAAATGCACGGTATATTCTGACTCATTGCTAAATTGGTTATGTGGTCTGGAGGTCTTCTCTTTACATGGCCATACCACCTCGGTCTGCTTTCTTGTAGCTTGTCGGCAATATCGCGTACACCAAGACTAGGTACCGTGATCGTATTCGTTGCGAATTTGTTCATTTCATTCAGCCCAGTCTTTTTAATAAATTATAAAGAGAAAAGAGCCATCTTGGCTTTTGGCACGCAAACATTAACTGAGTATTTTTTATTCTTTAAAAATAGTAAGTAAACTCTGATTATGTGTTTCAAATTGGCTAAAACTGTGGAAAATAACACCTAAACAACGTGTGCTAATGTTATCTCTTCAAATTACTGTAAAATTAGTGAAGCAACAGTAATTTAAAAGTGCAAACCAAAAAATCCAAACAAACTATACTATATGCGCGCTCAGTAAAACATAATTTGTGATTGAAAGCAGATAGTTGCGGTGATGTTATAGCCCGAGAGCCAAACTAATTCGTTCTATGGAGATTCAACAATAATTCTATATCAGTAATTTCTTAACATTGAAAATTAGATTATCTAGTTTAATAAATAATTCATTAGTAATCCACCAATATTTATGACCGCGACATTAAAAAAAACAAATACAAAGCTTTAAAAAATCTATAAAAAAATAGGCAAAAATGGTATAAGTATTATTCACCTTACATTTGAATACATTTATTAATTATCTTTCGTAAAAGTTTATAATCCCCCTATATATGTAAATGAAAAACAAATAAACTTAAAAAAACTCTACGTAAACTCAAATTGGCATTACACCTAAGTATATGTTAAAAATGCTATCAGAAACAACCGACTTCTTCCTAAATTATTAGTTTCCCGTTTTATATCTTTATGGATTTCGACTTTGGTGCTTAGATATGGTGAACATAAACACATGTTAACGATACAATTGGTGATAGCATATTTGCTGAAAGAATTGCACCATTTTCGGGGTATAACTTTTTTTTTTATACCTTCCAATGCGATATTATGTTGGATTCCAATATATAGTCTCTTAAAATTATATTTAAGGACCGTTTACAAAAATTTGGCCTGTTATTGAATTTTTTACAAAAATATCGGATAGTTCTTATTAGTGAAAAGAACCCCTACTTGATATGATCCTTAACTTTTTGCAAAATACTCGCTGCAAGAGAATGTTAGTTACTTACCTAATTAAAAAACTTAAGAAAGTAATACCTTATTTTCGCACTGAATATTGCAGTCGTACTACGACTAATAGGTAATGCTCTGACCGAATCGTCTACGATATACGAGATTACATTGATAGGGGAGACCGGGGATGGTTGGCTATAGGGGCAGGTAGACTAAACAGCAATAACTCGCCACCTTCACGTGTTTTTCATCAACTTATCACGAGCGACGATGCCTTTCCGCGACCCGCTAACTTGTGCGAAGTGAGCCGCCGCACTTGCGCGGCGTTCGTGAGTGGCATCACATGTTGTATTTTTGGCCTCGGTAAGTAATTTTTTTCGTTCGTAATTTTTTTGTTATTTTGCCTATGATTTTGTTAAAAACAATGTTGTTGTTATGTAAAATGTAAATATGATAGTTTTATTCTATATTACACAGTATTGGTTCCATGTTAGTGCCAGAGTTTGCATATGATACACAGTTAAAATCCAAAATCGCGTCAGGGGTTGGTTGACAAATTTTGTTCGGGGTAGGTAGAGTAATAGTCAACCAACCTATTTTGTTAAGAGACAAAATTAAATTTGATCTTTTATAAGCGCTTTATGAGAATAATTCAAGTTACAATTAAGTTTGAAACAGAAAGTACAAAAATTAATCTTTCTTATTGTTAATTTAATTTCTTTTCAAATAGTTTAAAAAGAGACTGCAACCTTTATTAAAGTTTTTTATTAACCGAGAATGGATCTCAAATTTAAGTTTGTTTATAACTAAATAAAAAGTTTCTATCATTTAGTAAATTATAATGTTTTATTTTATACTAATTCTCTTTATTTACACTAATTACTGCTTATGGCCAACTTACCCCGGATATGGGGTAGGTCGACCAAGCGTCAGGGGTTTAGAAAATCGAGTAAATAAGTAGTATAATGATAAATATATAGGTTATAGATTAATATCTTAGGTAAGTACCTGAATAGTTCTTCTATCGGTATCAACTTTTGTTTTTGTTATATTACGTTAAACATCAGAGATATACGAGCTTAAGTCAAAAGTTTGTCAACCATCCCCGGTCTCCCCTACGAAGCGGAAAAACAAACTGAACGCCTACATAAATTATAGGACCCATAAAATGGTACATGGCTTGAAATGATACTTTTTGTTCAGGCGCTTTTCTGGTGTAATTATATTTAGAAATTTTAATTGAAATAATAGTTTTAAAAGTATAATAACGATCCAAACGTAGTCGTAATACAAACTTATGCTGAGGCAGGGTCCTGATTGGCACGTCACCACAGGGTAAAAAAGTCACTGTCTTTTTTTATTTTTATTTAATGTTATTATTCTATTTTACCCTTGTATGTTTTTGTGATGTGTCAATAAATGTTTTTTCACTTCTCATGCTCGTAAAGTTCGTGTTTATGTCGGGTATAGGCTGCATAAAATAGCTTTTTATGCTCTAGTGCATAAAGTAAAATCTTCGTCGAAGACTCAGATTCTGACAAAGGTCGTCAGGTAAACAGTCACACACGCAATTAAACTTCGTTAAATAAACATGTTATTTCATTCTGTTTCTTAAATTTTGTACACAATCCATTTTAAATTACTTACTAAATTAATAAAACTAGGCAAAATTAATGAGTTTTGTAAGAAATAAGTATTTCAAGAGCATTATGGACTACGATCTATGCTAAAGTCACTGTGCTGCCACTGCCACGTATGAAAAAAAAATAAAGTCTTCCCGCCAATATGGCGAAGTCTTTATTTTTTCTTTTTTGCAATATTGTTATTTATTTTCCTCACACTCGAAGTGAAAAGCAGAGTGTATAACTCGTAGATAAAACCCATGGATATATACGTCTCGGGTAAAATGGTACGTTTTATGCACTTGTTGTACAATCTACTATTCATTCATTCATTCATCACTACATAGTATAAAACAAAGTCGCTTTCTCTGTCCCTATGTCCCTTTGTATGCTTAAATCTTTGAAACTACGCAACGGATTTTGATGCGTTTTTTTTAATAGATAGAGTGATTCAAGAGGAAGGTTTATTAGGAACGGGAACCACGCGGGTGAAACCGCGGGCGGCCGCTAGTTCATAATATATCGTATTAAAATTTGGTGTGTACAGTTTAAGATCACGAAGAGATCAAGATACCCCGCCATTTTGATGCCAAAATAACGAGACCACTTTCTTTGTAGAATTTATTGATATTAAATAAATAATGATTATAAATAATAATATTAAATTTGAGATTTTAAATTATTTTTATGCATTCACAATTCTGTAAGTATAGGAAATAATTGTGATAGTAAAAAACCACTGGCCCTATAAGTCCCGCTTGAAAGCTACTTATAGCCGTAGGGCTCGTGGTTTTTTACTATCACATCTTTCCTATATTATGAAATTTTTCTATGAAAGTGTAAATTAGTAGAAATATTGTTTTAAATCCTAAACAAATAGTATTCGAAAAACCTGGCGGGGTCCCGTAATCTCGACGTTCATGGAATATCGGATCGGACCGCGTCTGTAGCGCGGATCTGTCCCTGATTCACAAACCGTCGGAAACGCTCTAGACAGCGGAATGTATGCACTGTCTCAGTCACTCACTATACAGGGTGTTAGGGGCACCGTTACAAAAACTTTAACCATGGCTTCAGACCATCGTGCTGAACAACGTACTTACAGCAAACATTTTTGTCGAAAATGAAAAAAAAAAAATATCAACTTTTCATACAAATTTAGCAACTAATCGGGACATTTTGTATGGAGAGTCGAAATATTTTTTTCATTTCCGACAAAAAATCTTGCTGTGCGTTGTTCAGCATGATGGCCTGAAGCCATGGTTAAAGTTTTTGCAAAGGTGCCCCTAACACCCTGTAGAATAGACAAAGCAGATATTACGAATCCGATTACGTTTCCGACGGTTTGTGAATCAGGGGGCTGATTTGCAGCTTTCGTGCGCACCACATCGGTCGTCGTATCGACATAGTAACTATTTAGTAATCTGTGGTATCGGACGGAACGTCTCTGTAAGGCCTATTGCATGACTCAGAGTGATATACCCATTACTATTATTTGGAAATTGGTTTACGCTTACCTATACTACTATCATAAACTACTATTGATAAGATAATGGAGGCGGAATAAAATAAAAAGGTAAAAAAATATACTTATAACGTATTTCCAATTTTGCTCTTTGCGTGATAACTTCGTATGTCAGTGAGTGTGAAGTGAAAATTGAAAAAAAATATGAAGGATTTTGTTACTAAAGGTGTGTATTCCCTTACTTTACTATGTATTTGAATATAGATGCTTAATTTTTTTTATTTTATTTGTTTATAAAGCTTTCAGCATCATTTACAATAACTCTATATATCAAGTAGATACTTATTTAAGCTATTAACAAGCTAATAAAAGCAGACTAAACTAAACAGTTAAAAAAACATATTTCTGCATTCATTCAGTAGTAAAAATAGTTTAGGAAATTTTGCATTGCACCACAATCAAAAACTAAGTTGTTAGATATTTTTTCAATATATTTTACAAGAAATAAAAAGAACATAGCCTAAAATGATTTTTTCGATCGATAACGGTAATAAATAACGATGAACGATAGGTGAAAGATGTAAAAGACTGATTGTAAAGCGTAAAAAATATGTAGTTTAAAAAACTAAAACAACACACTTTTATAGAAACAGACTAAAAAGTACAAAATAAGCGTCTATTCAGTAACTGAAATTAAAAAGCGTGGTGCGCGTTGTCTATATTAAGTACTTGAAATGCATGCTTTGCAAAGGGCGCACCACGCTTTTTAATTTCAGTTACTGAATAGACGCTTATTTTGTACTTTTTAGTCTGTTTCTATAAAAGTGTGTTGTTTTAGTTTTTTAAACTACATATTTATTTTTTACTTTTTAGCTTAATAAATGGCAAGCCATGGATGGATGGTAATGGATTTCGCAGTCCATTCATGTGTCTGCCCAACCCGATTCAATTTAGACTTACAAATTCAAGTGGAGTCTATTAGTTACTGGATGCGAAAACCCAAACTCGAGAGATTTCCTAGTGGTCATTAAACAGTGCCACTGGCTTCCTCCCTGCTCCATCATCAGACCCTCACCACCAAGTGCAACGAATAGATCTCATCAGAACGAAACAAATGAACCAGAACTCGAGGTGTTTTCTATTGGTCATTATGGATTGCCACTGACTTCCTTCCTGCTCCATCATCAGACCCTCACCACCAAGTGAAGCGAATAGGTCGCCTCATCAGAACGAAACAAATGAGCCCAAACTCAAAAGGTTTCCTAGTGGTCTTTAAGGAGTGCCACTGGCTTCCTTCCTGCTCCATCATCAGACCCTCACCACGAAGTGTAGCAGATAGGTCTCATCAGAACGAAACAAATGAGCACAAACTCAAAAGGTTTCCTAGTGGTATTTAAGGAGTGCCACTGGCTTCCTTCCAGCTCCATCATCAGACCCTCACCAACAAGGGTAGCAAATAGGTCTCATCAAAACGAAACAAATGAGCCCAAACTCGAGGGGTTTCCTATCGGTCATTAAGGAGTGTCACTGGCTTTCTTCCTGCTCCATCATCAGACCCTCACCACCAAGTGTAGCAAATAGGTCTCATCAGAACGAAACAAAGGAGCCAGAACTCGAAGTGTTTCGTATTGGTTATTAATGAGTGCCACTGGCTTTCTCCCTGCTCCATCATCAGACCCTCACCACCAAGTTTGGTGTAGCGAATTGGTCTCCTTAGAATAAAACAAATGAGCCTAAACTCGAGGGGTTTCCTAGCAGCCGTTGAAGAGTCCTATTGCCCACCTCTTGGCTCCATCATCAGATCAGCTCGATGGTAGCAAATTATTGTATTGTCATAGGATTCATATAGACTTGCAAAGTTTCAAATCCATACGACACTTAGAAGTAGGTTAAAATTGAACTCCAAGATTTTCTTACATTGTGACTTAGTTACAAGTGAAGCTAATAAAAGTGTGGTAAAAAAGAAACAAAAAAAGTATTACATCTAATCTATCTCAAAGGAGAACTGAGATATTGTAAAACTGCAACTGAATTTAATCCTTTAGTCTGGGTGTTTGTTTTCAATGTAGGTATATTATAATTTTACTAGAAAATAAAGAAGTATATACATTTATCAGTTATTTCCTAAAAGAAAACTTTACGATCACTGAAAGGCATGCTGAAATGAAAACAATGTCCTAGGATTTATCTATGATAGCGATTGGGTAATCTTATCTTGCTCGATATTGATTGTCGATACTCGAAAAAATTATACTGAAGCGAGATTCATAGCAATGAGAAACGAAGCGCGCGGGAATGAGGCCGGTTTTTGCAGATTAGGCAAAAAAATACATAATCACGACGTATTAAATAAAAAACTATAGCTTTTTTTTTTAAATGCGTCTGTACGATCCTAAATATTATTGGTGTCCACTAATTAAACTAATTTCCAATAGTATGTAGCCCCATTTAAGAATAATCTTGACTTTCGTATTTTTAAAGGTCTTTTCGAAAAGAAAAAATGTCGAGGCAAAATCATAAAATCGTGATAAAGGTATGAAGAAATATATATCTTACTAGCTGACCCAGCGCGACTTCGTTCCCGTGACCCAACCCCCTACTCCACCCTACCCTACCCCTACCCTGCCCCACCCCTACCCTAGCCCTACCCTACCCTACTCCTACTCTACTCCTACCCTACCCTACCCCTACCCAACCCCTACCCTACCCCTACCCTACCCCTACCCTACCCCTACCCAACCCCTACCCTACCCCTACCCCCTACCCAACCCTACCCCTACCCTACCCTACCCCTACCCTACCCCTACCCCTACCCCTACCCTACCCTACCCTACCCTACCCTACCCTACCCCTTTTTTTTAAATAATGTACTTATTTGGGTCGATTTGGGTCGATCAACTGTCACTGTCACTATTTCTTGTACCTGTTCTAATCATGTCCCTGCAATAAAAAAAACCACGGGTTGCACTCCGGGAGTGCCGGCAGAAGTGAAAGGGGCTCCTAGACTTTTTTTTACAGAAAAAATCGGAATTTGACAAAAAAAGAAAAAATACGGATTAGATTTGAACCGACTTCTGGCTTCTATGCCGCCCGTTTTTTAATCTGAGCTATCACAACTTTGGAAACGGTGGCGAATTTTGCCTTCGTATTCTAATGACATTGTACCTAACCTAACAGTTTTTCGATATGACGGTCAAAATTTCAAAATTCAAAATCATTTAAGTATTCATTTTAGGCTGATTCAGCACTTGTGAACGTCAATGAAGCTACGCTATCGGTTCGCAAATCCTACGGCGGGAGGCCTTGTAACGAGAAGAACCGGTAAGAAACTCGCCAAGGGCTTTTTTTCTCCCTGTCATATTTCATACAGTCGTCAAATTGAAAAGTGACTTTAATATAATATAATATGTAAAGTCACTTTCCATCACAAATTCATCTTAAATTTAAAAACAAAATAAAAACCCGTTAATAATAGCAGTAAATAATTTTCAATAACCTAAGAAATAGACATCCAAAAGGTAGTTTCTTTAAAATACACACCAACCAAAAACGTAGCGAATAAAATAATAAATATAAATGCCAAACAAGGATAATAAAACTTTGAATAGTTTAAGAACATAAAGATAAAGATAAAAGATAAAAATATTCTTTATTCACTTAGACATAATAAATATGTACTTATGAATCGTCAATATTTTCCTACCACCCATTCAAGACTTTTTTAACTGACAAGAAGAATGGGCGCAAGAAACTTGCCAGCGTTTCTTAGTTAGGTAACGACATTTACAAAAAAAAAACATATCGTTACTAATACAACAATTGCTTAGTATAAAAATACATCATATTTAACAGTGATTATGTTATGTGTTACATCATGACCATGCATTGCGGTCATTCAAATAATCGTCTACTTTATAGTATCCTTTGCTCATCAGCGACTCTTTAATGTAACATTTAAATTTATGCAATGGTAGTTCAATTATATGCTGTGGAACTTTATTAAAAAAGGCTATGCTTTTCCCCAGAAATGAGGCTCTGGATTTTGCTAGCCTAAACTTGGGAACGACAAGTTTATCTTTATTTCTTGTGTTAAAGCGATGAATATCGCTCTGCTTTACAAATGTATTATAATACTTTTTCACATAAATTATATTTTCATAGATGTAATGTCCTGCAACAGTTAAAATGTTTATTTCTTTAAATAGATCTCTTAAAGAATCTCTCGATCGGAGGTTGTAAATGGCGCGAATAGCCCTTTTTTGGAGCACGAATATACTTTGGATGTTAGCGGCTGAGCCCCACAACAAAAGGCCGTAGGACATAACACTATGAAAATAACTAAAATAGACTATTCTAGCCGTTTCAATATCGGTTAAGAGCCTTATTTTCTTAACTGCGAATGCAGCCGAACTGAGTCTACTCGCCAAGGCTTCGATATGAGGATCCCATTGTAGTCGCGAGTCTAATATAATACCTAGAAATTTTGTATTGTTAATGAATTCGACCGTATCGCCGTCTAGTCTAATATGAAAATCAACTTGTCTTACATTAGGTAACGAAAATTTTAAACACTTAGTTTTCTTTGAGTTTAATGATAAATTATTACTATTAAACCAATGTGACACTTTTGAAAGAGCACTATTTACTTCGTCAGAACAGTCATCACCTCTATCTACTTTAAAGACTAGAGATGTATCATCGGCAAATAGCACCGTCTCACATAAATTCTTCGCGTAGTAAGGAAGGTCATTTATGTATATTAAAAACAACAGCGGGCCCAATATTGATCCTTGGGGTACGCCCATAGTAATGGGAGCTCCGGTAGACTCAGTTTTATTAATAACTACCTTCTGAGTTCTTTCATACAGATATGAATGCATAAGGCTTACTGACATTTCAGAAACACCATAATGTTTTAACTTCCTTAATAGTGTTTGGTGATCAACACAATCGAATGCCTTGGAAAGGTCACAAAAAATAGCGATTATATCCTGCTTGTCCTCCCAGGCATCAAGTACATGTTTTAGAAATGCAACCCCAGCATCAGTTGTACTTTTACCTTTTGAAAAACCAAACTGTTTCTCATGCAGTATACTATTTAATTTAAAATATTCTAAAAGTTGAGCATAAATTAATTTCTCAAATATTTTACTTATTGCTGGTAGTATGGATATAGGTCTAAAATTTGCTGGGTCACTTTTGTCACCAGCTTTAAACAGAGGAATAATTTTACTATTCTTCATTAAATTAGGAAAGACCCCTTCACTTATACATTGGTTAAAAATTATTGCTAATGATGGAGCTATCACATCAATTATTGATTTGATGATACTTGTAGATATGCCCCAGAGATCTTCTGTTTTCTTAATATTTATTGCTTTGAATGCTTTAATAATATCTTCGGTAGTGACATAGCTAAAACTAAATGTTTCCAACCATAAGAGTCAATAATAAACAGTGCTATACATACAAGCCACGATAAAATAAAACCAATAACAATAAAACTTAAAAAAATTGCATATTTTGAGACAAGAAACCAGGAGCAGACCCATTCCACTGGTGGCACCCGTTCACGAGCATGACGCATGAACCAGCCATCGCTTCGCTCAACCTCAACCATATTTTAGGGAACGTAACGACCCGCCTCACACGACACCACCGCAGAAATGTTTACTGAGAGCATATACATAATCACGTGATCATCATCGTTGTTTTTCTCGGAAATTGATAGTTTGTGATATATTTTTGATATTCAAGTTGAAGATAATTATGTACGACATTTTTAATACTATAGTGTTTACTTTAACCTCGTCTTAATCGGTAACCAGCACCGTCAAAGAGACTTCCGATTTCTTGACGCTTTCCCATATTCAATTCGCTATTAGCTTATTCTCTAGTTTCAGAAACTGCAACGTTTAGGTGCGTAAAAGTGCGTCTGTGGTTGCTATAGGTACTATGTCTTTTTTGATACCTCTTCATAATTCTGAAATTGAAGTAAGAGGTATTTGAATAGTTTTAATAGACAGATGTCGACTTTCTGCAGAGCCTATCATCGGGATATGGAATAAATCTACAAGAATTACGCTTTTGATAGGTACCTACTGACAAAATGCTTGTTGAGGAATGTCATTGGTATAACTTGCCTTCATCTGATAGTTCAGATCTGAGATTGGTTGCATTTACCAGAACTAATCGCTAAGTCATCGATTACTTGTCTGATTACTATTTTCGATAGATTCTGCTGAACGCGCTTTAGCGTTTTTCTGGTTTTGACATGACGAATGACAGCAACAAACACAAAATCACTACGTTTGACAGCTACTTGCAATTAATCGCTGCTTCTCATCGAAAATCAAATGCGATGGAAAAAATGGCGTCCGATTGCTGTAAATCGCTGTCAGTCATCGCATTTTTGTGTGCGTTCAGCAGATTATTTGTAATCGATTAGTCAGCGATTAGTTCTGGTAAATGCAACCATTGATAATTCTATATTGTGTATCGGTTAATTGTCTGAAGAGGCCACCGAATCATGCACTAAGTAAGTTAAATTATTTAGATATTTTTTTACAAAACCAAGTACCTACCTACCTTATTTTTTAAAATATACTTATATTTTTATTTGTTATTACCCCTAAAACTTCAAAACAATCATTTTTAGGCATAAAAGTTTTTTTTAAATCCGTTCGTTTAAAATCCGACCTGCAACCCCTTCGTGCAACCCCCATAACCGTCTTTCTTAGAAACCAGGACCACTGTGCGTTGGTGACATATCATATCATACAAACTGAGATACTTACTTCGGTAATTTTTTGCAAAAGACATATGATCGTATGACGCATACTGGTAGTTGTGGGAAACAACGTGTTAATTGCCTTTCATTATAATCGATTGTCTAAATCAGAGGTTCCCAAACTTATTTTGTCACGGCCCAGCACTTTGAGAATAAATAATTTTTTAGCGCCCCCCCATTTTTTTTTACTTAAAACCACTATGACGTCAAATGAAATAATTATTGTGAGCTATATCAGCGCAGCGGAGATTAAACATTTAGTCTAACGATTTTATTATAACTCTCAAGAGTTAACTTGAGTTTGAGACCTGAGCGCAGTTGGGTAGTAGGTACACAAAGGCGCTCAGCACGGGTAGCCTCTACAAAGCCCCCGTTTTTTTTCTGGGTCTCTTACCGTCTCCCTTTAGGCATGCAGCGCCCAGAAGGGGGCGTTATCGCCCACTTTGGGAAAGACTGGTCTAAATGCTACCGGACTTGGCTTGCCTATATTTAGGCGTAGACGACTGTAAAGAGACTCCTCGTGAAAACGTGATTTGTTCAAAGCCATTTTTCGTTTATGTCATACCTATCTACTAGTGGCTTCCAGCTGTTTACCCGCTGTACCCGTTCCCGTGGGGAAATCGGGATAAAATATAGCCTATGTCACTCGGGAAGAATGTAGCTTTCTAACGGTAAAAGAATTTTTAAAATCTTACCAGTAAGTTATTACATTTTTTACTTTTTAGCATTCACAATGCAATTTTTATCATAGAAAAATGGAAAATAAAGTATTTAGAAAAAATCGACCCGTCTCACAACCATCGGAGCTGGTTTATTACAAACAAAGAAGCAAAAAATTTAATCTTTCCTCTTTATAATATACTAGCGGATCCTCGCGGTTCTACCCGCGTGGTACTCGTTCCCGTGGGAATATCGGGATGAAATATAGCCTATGTCACTCGGAAAGAATGTAGCTTTTTAATGGTCAAAGAATTTTCTAAATCGGTCCAGTAGTTTCGGAGCCTATTCAATTCAAACAAACAAACAATTAAATATTTCCTCTTTATAATATTACTAGCGGCCGCCCGCGGTTTCACCCGCGTGGTTCCCGTTCCCGTGGGAATATCGGGATAAAAAGTACATATAAACCTTCCTCTTGAATCACTCTATCTATTAAAAAAAAACGCATCAAAATCCGTTGCGTAGTTTCAAAGATTTAAGCATACAAAGGGACATAGGGACAGAGAAAGCGACTTTGTTTTATACTATGTAGTGAAGTATAGAAGTATATTATAGATATAGATTTTTGTTGTTAGTAAACAAAATCCTAAAGCAATAATTTTTCTTTGCAGGTCAATACATGGCAAATCTGGATGGCGACAAACAGTGGGAGGATGATGAAAGATGCTACTCGTCGAGTCGTGATAGCGATGACAGCCCTATATTGTTGCACAGGTAGGTATGTTATCATCATCATCATGAGCCATTAACATTATATCGTTCTACGCCCCAGAATGAGACACAATAGATTTTCCATTGTTCTCCGGCCCTATTCGGCCGGTCAGGCGTCAATGTCATCACTCAACTGCTGGGGCACTGGCCTTCCTTATGGACGGCTAAGGAGAATGGGCCACAACATGACCCACGACTATTATCGTCTACTGCTGGGCTGGCTATAGCACTCTCCAAGTGCACGCCACTGATCAGGTTCCGCTGCTGCTCTCATCCAGCTCTTGCCAGCCACTGTGTGTAGTCCCTCGCTCGACCTATTCTGAAGGCGTACCATACTACGTTTGCCGATACGTGGTCTCCACTCAAAACTCGTTTACGGTCGACATGCACGATTCAGAAATGCAGCATAATGTTTGTTATAATAATATTATGGCGGTATTACATGGTTCACTTCTGCCTTTCAATTTGGATGAAGCAACCAAATTGAACAATGTAAACGTAAAAGTGAATCATTCCATGGCAATGTTCAACCACAATCAATCGCGTTGAAAGTGAGGTTATTTTCATTACTCTTCACACATAAAGAAAAAGACAAAGACAGGGTCTTTGGAAGATCCTGCCCTTAATCCGCAGGACGCGCGAACACGTACCTAGATACTTCACAAAGTAAATATTTATTCATGTGCTTATTCTCTCGCCCGGTCGCGGACGCACCAACATGGCGCCTCTTACGGCCTGGGGGCTGATTCTGCTAACGTTAAGTCATAATCGTGTCTCAATCGTGTTTCAATTGCAGTGCAGTTGTAGTGCTATTTTACACACTACTTACGAGAAATGTGTGGTTTTTTCACAATACTACTGATGGTCACCACCATGAAGCTCGACTTAATACTGAGGTAACTGGAGAGTGCAGTACGAACAATTTTTTGAATACCACGAATAACACAGTGGCTGTCTTCCGTCTCACCTACACTTTAAAAAAATACGTATGGTCATATAAGACAGCTGACAGCCACTACATACATAAATGTCAAATTTGCTGGCGATACTTTTTTATTCAGGGTGAGAGCTCCAGTTACCTCAGAGTATTAAGTCAAACTTCATGGTCACCACACACTACATTCACATCACATCATACTGTCATAAATCTTGTAACTAGTGTGTAAAAAAAGTACAACAATTGAACTACAATTGAAACACGATTGAGACTCGATTATGACTTAACGTTAGCAGAATCGGCCCCCTGTAGGGCTAACATGACAGCAACGAGATAGCAAGAGATAGTTTAGTTTGTCGCATTACTTTCGACCAATCAGATCGCTCTTAGATAGCGCGCGTGACTGCTGATTGGTTGGAAGGCGCGCGACAAGCTATCTCGTGCTATCTCGTTGCCGTCATGTTAGCCCTACTGGCCACGAACATGCGCGGCGGCGGCGGCGGGCGCGGGCGGCGGCGACGAACGAATTGCGCATCAGTTGATGCGTCTCATTATTGACTTATTTGATATACGTCTGTCGCGAGCGCGCAATGATTGCGCAATTCGCTAATCGTGGCCAGGCCGTTATTCTAGCTTCAAGTGCCGGCGTTTGTGTTGTGGATCGTATGCGGGGACGGTAATCATTTCTCAATAGTGGTTATCACCTTCGATCATCGAAGCTTATCACAGAATCAATACCAGTGACATGGAAAACTACCGTTATCGTTATCGTAGACTATGTATATGAAAACTAGAGCAACGTCTCTTTCGGTAGTAGGAATATGGATCTAAAATTTAATAGATATTTGACAACCAGGGGACTTATTTTTGAATCACGCCACTCGCGTCGAGAGCTCTCTTAGTACTCATTTTCATGTCAAATATGAGTATAATATGTCAAATATGAGTACTGAGCGAGCGCTCGACACGAGAGGCGAAATTTTATTTTCGAACTACGCCACTCGCGTCGAGCGCTCGCTTAGTTCTCATTTTCATGTCAAATATAGCAAATATGAGTAAAATATTATCATGTCAAATATGAGTACTAAGCGAGTGCTCGATACGAGTGACGAAATTCAATAAGTTTTTAGTAAAAATTTCATTTTTATGACAAGCTTTTTGCTAAGAGCACTTTAATATTGTATTGTCATCTAAATTAAACCTATACAAAATTTCAGCTCCATCGGACACTGGGATGTGGGTCAAATTAAGCTTGCAAGATTTGTCCCCCACTAACCAACAAACTAACTAACTAACATGGCAAATTAATAAAAAGCTTGTAATAATAAAATTAGACCCCCAGCACTGTGACACGTTTTGAAGGATAGTATAGTTTACTTTTAATAAAATTAAGTACTTACATATAAATAAAACACTTTCACGGATTTTTTCACGCAATTTATTCAACAACTTGGTTAAATTTTAGTTGTTTTTTGAGATTTTTTGGTTTATCCGACGTTTCGGCACCTTTCCAGGGGCCGTGGTCACGGAAAACTACCCACTATTTTTTGATTTTAATAAAAGAATATACCCACTCTAATTGTCTTTGTTTTTCGTTCGGAAACAGGATACGGTTAGGTATTGATTATTTTAACTTTATATTTAATTATAACAAAATGATTTATTAATTTAATATTTTGATTTGTTTAAGTAATTTGGATAATAATTATTTATAGCAAAGCAAAAAGTTACTGACTCGATCACCAGTTCACAAAAGTTGGAGCCCTTCGGAGAAAGCCCTTTCTAAAATTTAACCAAGTTGTTGAATAAATTGCGTGAAAAAATCCGTGAAAGTGTTTTATTTATATGGACAGTTCGCGCAGAAATCTAAGATGTGTTTATAAAATTAAGTACGATTATTATCACGACAGTTTTCAAGCTACGGCTACTGATCAATGTGTGTGATCCTACTAATATTATAAATGCGAGAGTTTGTCAGTATAAATGTTTATTACTCTTCACGCAAAAACTACTTAACGGATTTGGTTAAAATTTAGCACATGTAGATAGCCTGGATTAAAACATATGATACTTTGTACAATGTAGCATAGGTCCTAAGACAGCTCATTTTTGCCAATGGCGGCGCTAGTGTGCAGACTGCACGCTCTTAATATTAATATGATGTATTTCAGATATGACAGATACCGGCGGTACACCCCCTACGTCAACTCGAAGGTGGAAGACAGAGAGAGGCGGTCCACCATCACAGCGTTGGCCAAGTTCTTCCTGTTCTGCACAGCTATGATATTGTTCTGCGTCCTTATGTACATACCCGTGTACAATAAGGCGAACGACCAGTTACGCAAAGGCAAGTTCGTTTGTGTTTTTTCAATAATTTAAGAGTGCGCAGTCTGCACACTAGCGCCGCAACTGATAAAAAAATCATAGTACTTAAATAAACACGAAATTGTGAATTATCTCTCAGTGCACTCCGAAGAAGCTTTGTGGTATTTTTTATCGCTTAAAGGATATTTGTTAGCCTGTCGTTTAGTTTAATTCAGTTTTTTTTGTAAAAAGTGGCTACTTTTAGCAATATAACTCTATTAAATTAAACGACAAGCTAGAAAATATAGATCAAGCAATATAAAGTACCACAAAGCTTCTTCGGAGTGCACTACAGAGAGATAATTCACAATTTCTTCTTTATTTAAGCACTATGTTTTTTTCCAATGGCGGCGCTAGTGTGCAGACTATACGCCCTTAACCTTTTATCAACATTATTATATTTAATTTTTCAATTCAATTATTTTGTCTAGTATTTAAATAATAATAAAATATGTATAATTGATCAACAATTTACTTTGTACAATGTAGCCTGGGTCCAATGACAGCTCATTCGTGCTAATCAAAAAGTTCTTTATGTAATTGGAATAATACTCAAAAAAAGCATTAGATATTTTATGCAGCTTATGCTAGAAAAATCTCTTCTTTTATAATTGTATTTAAAGAAAAACACCTTTTGAAACAGGCTAGAAATATTTTCCAATAGAGTACTCGTCAAGACGATTCAAACGAACCCAAACCAGGCGTCTGTCACTCGATGTACTGTATGTAAATTAGGTCCGCAAAAGAGCTAGAATATATGCGATAGAAGAGATGCAACGAGTGGCCGTTCGTAATTTGAGCCGGACAAGCTAAATTCCACTTTATTGCGTTATAGTTAGAGTTGCTATTTATTTAAATGGCTTAGCGGAGTGCAGTATCTGTTACGTAGTAACTATTTAGTAATCTGTGCCCAAACTCGATGGGGTTGCATGATTTCAATATTGAGTTCCTATGACATGGCCTTCCGACTTAATCATCAAATCCTGAACCTCGTCTCCCGTCAGAGTACGTGTCAAGACAATTCTAACGAGCCCAAACACGATGGGGGTAGCACGGTTTCATCATGGAGTTCTTGTGGCGTTCTTTCGGCTCCATCCATCATCAGATCAGCTCAATGATACCATAATATTGCATTGTCATCAAGTTCTGACCTATGTTCAAAGTTTCAAGTCTCTAGCTTAGCGGGAAGCGAGCTCGTTTGCAAAATTTGCAAACAAGAAAGCAACCTAATAAAAACGTGGTAAAATGAAACCCTATTCCTTGTGCAGAAGTTACATTTTGCTTTACACGAAAATGAACTGTCATAGGACCGATGCTAGTGTACAAAGTATAACTATAATTGTTTATAATGTAATTTAATTTCTTCCCTAGGTGTCGTGGCTGGCTGGTCAATACACACAAACAGAGACACAAAACCATACGTCCAGCCAAACAACGTAACGACAATACACGAACCCACAGACTTATGTACGAAAAACAACAACAATAAAATCTTCCTCCTCATAGTTGTATGTTCTGCCACTACAAATTTCAATAGAAGAGTAGCCATAAGAGACACTTGGGGTAATTACAAAAGTTACTTAGAATTATCAAAGGTTTACAACGCAGTTAGAGATAAATATAGAGATTATAATTATACTTACGACCTTTACCAGGAATCTGAAAGTAATGTTAGCATTAATGTTAGTGAGAAAAGAGTTGCTAGAGACATATCTATTGGTCATTTGCTTCCTGAGTTAGCAAAAGCGTTGAAAAGTAATATGGAGAAAGCTAAGACTGATGATGTACCTGAAGAGAAACGATTCGATGATGATGATGATGAAATGTTGCCTGAATTCGATATGAATAAGGAGTTGGGTGATCAGAACGAAGTTAAGGATTACGATTTTAGTTACGAATCGAATATAATGAAGATACCGCCAAGAGGGGATGAGGATATACCAAATTTGGATAAGGTGCTGAAAGCTTTGAGGGAGAGTAACCTTTTAACTGATAAAGATGAAGAAAATGGTACTGGCAACATCGTGCCTGAGTATAGGCTTGTTTTTTTGATGGGGTTGCCCGCTCAAAATGAGAGTGATGTCCAAAGTAAGATAGATGAAGAAATTGAGAAGTATGGTGATGTGATACAAGAAGGTTTTATAGATTCGTACAATAATTTAACTTTGAAATCTATTATGATGCTTAAGTGGATAACGAATAAATGCAACGATAGTGGTAAGTCTATTTTTATGATTTTGAAAATAAATTAATTTTATGCATATTGAAAACGAAGTATTAGAAAAAAAGTTGACCCGTCCCGCCAAAAAGCTGAGGTAACTGGAGAGTGCAGTACTAAGTACTAACACCTTTTTGTGGCACTGTGGCTGTCTTCCGTCTCACCTACACTTTGAAAAAATACGTATGGTCATATGAGACAACTGACAGACACTACATACTAAATGACAAATTTGCTGGGCACACTTTTTTATTCAGGGTGAAAACTCCAGTTACCTACCTCAGTATGTAGTCTAAGCTTTTTGCGTCCCACAATTAGCTCCGACGAACCTTTTACAGTCCGGGCGAATGCTCAAACCACTGAGCTAACGACTCAGTGGTTAGAGTATAATATATGAAAATAATACTTTATTTTCAATATGAAAATTGCATTGTGAATGCATAAAAAATTATGTATAATCTTCAAGAGGATTTGCTGTTTCGAGCAAAGGATTTATCTATGCTTGCCCTGTCCACTTACTCCTCCTAACGTTTCTTGTGTTCTGTGTAGTAAAGTAAACCTTATTTTTTACCACATAGAGTTCATTTTCAAATTATTTTTAGTTTTATTGCATTTACAGTGCAATTTTTGTTATCAAAACTAGCTATCCGCCCGCGGCTTCGCCCGCATAGACTACACGACGTTATCCGCGGGAATGTGATATAAAAAGTAGCCTATGTTCCTCTCCAGACTACAAAGTATCTGTGTCCCATAGGTACATCCGTTCAGCCGTTTTGGCGTGATTGATTTAATTACAAGCTTTTTATTAACTTGCCATGTTAGTTAGTTAGTAATAGTTAGTATGTTAGTGGGGGACAAATCTTGCAAGCTTAATTTGACCCACTTCCCAGTGTTCGATGGAGCTGAAATTTTGTATACAGGTTTGGTTCAGAAGACAATACAAAATTAAAGTACAGTCAGCAAAAAAGTTCGTAAAAATGAAATTTTTACTAAAAACTTATTTTATTTATTTATAATATTATAGTAGGAGGAAGTAGGAACTATTAGAAAAAATCGACCCGTCCATTCATTCAAAACATTCGCCCGGAGAGTGAAAGGTCGTGGGTTCGAGTCCCATCGGAGCTAGTTGAGACTTGTGAGACGGGCTGATTTTTCGAATGCTTTATTTTGACAACCTGCCTTCTGCGCCAGAGGTCTCGTGTTCAATTTCCGAACAAGACAAATATTTGTGTGCATGAACTGAACATGCCTATTTGTTTTGGTTTGGGTGTTTTCTATGTATAAGTAGGTACGTAGGTATGTAAGGATGTATTCACAAACAAAAATAAGTATTTATCCGTTATCACGATTTCCATCAGTTTCTTAATGAAATTTACATGGGCTTCGATAAACGGTGTGATTGTAAGATTTTTTTATTATTTATTTATTGTGTTCGGGTGTTTTCTACGTTTATTATGTCTGTATTTACAAACAAAAATAATTAAAGTAGGTACTTATATATTTATCCGTTTTCAAGTTTTCAAATCATGAAATTTACATGGGCTTTGATAAAGAAAGAAGAAAGAAAGAAAGAAAGAGAAAGAAGAAAAAATGGTGTGATTGTAAGATATTTAAATTGATTAAGTTTTTATTTATTATTTACTAGCTTTCCGCCCGCGGCTTCGCCCGCGTGGTCTACGTTATCCCGCGGGTATAATGTGATGGATTGTATTTTTCCGGGATAAAAAGTAGCCTATGTTACTCCTTATTACATCAGCTACCTGCCAGTGAAAGTCCCGTCAAAATCGGTCCAGCCGTTTCAGAGATTAGCCGGAACAAACAGACAGACAGACAGATAGACAGACAGACAGACAAAAATTTTAAAAAAATGTTATTTTGGTATATGTACCGTATATATATAATCATATGCATGTAGTAAAAAGCGATTATTTTATTATTACAAACAGACACTCCAATTTTATTTATTTGTAGTATGTAGTATAGATGTATAGATAAGATTTTTAATATGCATAAATAAATATTTTCTCTTTTTCATTTCAGTCCGTTACATACTGAAGACGGACGACGATATGTATATAAACGTCCCAAACCTAGTGGTGAATCTCAAAAATAGATCTAAGGAGTATGATAATAAGGTCGCGAATGGATACAAGGGAAAGGAGTACTTGTTGATTGGAGACATGATATGTAACGCGAAGCCTGTCCTAGACTCTAATAATAAGTGGTAAGTAGGTACTTTACTTCGACGACCGATTTGGCGCAGGGGTAGGCTACCCACCTTCTGCGCCAGTGGTCTCGGGTTCGATTCCCGAACAAGACAAATATTTGTGTGCATGAACATGTCTATTTATCTTGGTCTGGGCGTTTTCTATGTATATTAAGTATGTATTTACAAACAAAAAGTATTTAAGTATATATTTATCCGTTATCAAGTTTTCCATGATACAGTTTCTTAATGAAATTAAAATGGGCTTAGATAATTGGTGTGAATGAAAGAAGTTATTTATTTATTTATTTAAGTTCAGCAACTTTCGCAATGGTCGGTTACGGGATGGGTGACCAAAAAACTTTTCATTTCGAGCTCCTCCGTGCTTCGGAACGCACGTTAAGCCGTTGCGTCTCGGCTGTATTTGCAGTCGTTAATACCCACCAATCCGCACTAGGCCCGCGTGGTGGGTCATGGCCCATTCTCCTAATCCATCCGTAAGGAAGGCCAAGTGCCCCAGCAGTGGGGACATTAAATGGCTGATGATGATGAATCCATTCCAAATCTATTGTCTGCGTCAGAAGATATTTAAATGAGCATATTTATTGTCAAGTTGAATAAAGATATTTATTTATTTTATTTTTTATGATATTACTGCAGATTTACATACAAGCATAACGTACAGGTACAGTCCCCGATACATGTTCGCGGGCCGCGTGTACCCCCGCTACCTGTCCGGTACGGGGTACGCTCTGTCGCTCTACGCCGCCGCGCTCACGACAAACTGTCATTTAGATATTTATGATATTACTGTACATTTACATACAAGCATAACGTACAGGTACAGTCCCCGCTACATGTTCGCGGGCCGCGTGTACCCCGCTACCTGTCCGGCACGTGGTACTCGGACCATGGAATGGAAAAATTGTTCTCGGACCTTGTATCCCTCGCTCCGCTCAGGATTCTACTCTAGAATCCTTCGCTGCTTTCGGGATCCAACTTAGTCCCTCGAACTAAATTTCCATTTTTTCACTTGTTGTATAATCTACTATTTTGTGTTATTCATACATATATACATACATATAGTCACGCCTATTTCCCACTAGGCAGAGACTATGGATCGCCACCTGCTACGGTCCTTGCACACTTCTTTCGCTTCATTCACATCCATCAATCTTTTCATACATGCCCGGCGATTTTTCACTGCGTCTTTTTTATTAAACCTCATATTTGGTCATTTTATTATTAATGATATTACTGTAGATTTACATACAATCATAACGTACAGGTACAGTCCCCGATACATGTTCGCTGGCCGCGTGTACCCCCGCTACCTGTCCGGTACGGGGTACGCTCTGTCGCTCTACGCCGCCGCGCTCACGACAAACTGTCATTTAGATATTTATGATATTACTGTACATTTACATACAAGCATAACGTACAGGTACAGTCCCCGCTACATGTTCGCGGGCCGCGTGTACCCCGCTACCTGTCCGGCACGTGGTACTCGGACCATGGAATGGAAAAATTGTTCTCGGACCTTGTATCCCTCGCTCCGCTCAGGATTCTACTCTAGAATCCTTCGCTGCTTTCGGGATCCAACTTAGTCCCTCGAACTAAATTTCCATTTTTTCACTTGTTGTATAATCTACTATTTTGTGTTATTCATACATATATACATACATATAGTCACGCCTATTTCCCACTAGGCAGAGACTATGGATCGCCACCTGCTACGGTCCTTGCACACTTCTTTCGCTTCATTCACATCCATCAATCTTTTCATACATGCCCGGCGATTTTTCACTGCGTCTTTTTTATTAAACCTCATATTTGGTCATTTTATTATTAATGATATTACTGTAGATTTACATACAATCATAACGTACAGGTACAGTCCCCGATACATGTTCGCTGGCCGCGTGTACCCCCGCTACCTGTCCGGTACGGGGTACGCTCTGTCGCTCTACGCCGCCGCGCTCACGACAAACTGTCATTTAGATATTTATGATATTACTGTACATTTACATACAAGCATAACGTTCAGGTACAGTCCCCGCTACATGTTCGCGGGCCGCGTGTACCCCCGCTACCTGTCGGGCTCACGACTATATACACATCATTTAGAAGATATTTAAATGAGCATTTTTACTAAGTCAAGTTGAATCAAGATATTTTATTATTTATGATATTACTGTACATTTACATAAAAGCATAAAAATCAAATCAAATACATTATTTTTATTCAATTTAGGTTGAGGGCACACTAAGGGCGACTTTCATCACTGATATTTAAACGTGATTAACGCTAAACGTGTTTAATACATAGTTCTGTTTCTGTCATCTGTTTGAATGTGACAGGGACAGAAATACGTTTTAAACACGTTTAGCGTTAATGGCGTTTAAATATCATTGGTGAAATCGGGCCTAAGACTTATGCACGTCAAAGAAGCTACGCCATCGGTCCGCAAATCCTACGGCGAGAGACCTTGCGAGAAGCACCGGCAAGAAACTCGCCAATCCTTTTCTCCCTGTTATATTCATACAGAGCCGTCAAATTGAACAATGAAGTAATATAATGTTCAGGTACAGTCCCCGCTACATGTTCGCGGGCCGCGTGTACCCCCGCTACCTGTCCGGCACGGGGTACGCTCTGTCGCTCTACGCCGCCGCGCTCACGACTAACTGTCATTTAGATATTTATGATATTACTGTACATTTACATACAAGCATAACGTACAGGTACAGTCCCCGCTACATGTTCGCGGGCCGCGTGTACCCCCGCTACCTGTCGGGCACGGGGTACGCTCTGTCTCTACGCCGCCGCGCTCACGGCTAACTATCATTTACATATTTTTGGTATTACAGTAGATTTACATACAAGCATAACGCTCAGGTACAGTCCCCGATACATGTTCGCGGGCCGCGTGTACCCCCGCTACCTGTCGGGCTCACGACTATATACACATCATTTAGAAGATATTTAAATGAGCATTTTTACTAAGTCAAGTTGAATCAAGATATTTTATTATTTATGATATTACTGTACATTTACATAAAAGCATAAAAATCAAATCAAATACATTATTTTTATTCAATTTAGGTTGAGGGCACACTAAGGGCGACTTTCATCACTGATATTTAAACGTGATTAACGCTAAACGTGTTTAATACATAGTTCTGTCTCTGTCATCTGTTTGAATGTGACAGGGACAGAAATACGTTTTAAACACGTTTAGCGTTAATGGCGTTTAAATATCATTGGTGAAATCGGGCCTAAGACTTATGCACGTCAAAGAAGCTACGCCATCGGTCCGCAAATCCTACGGCGAGAGACCTTGCGAGAAGCACCGGCAAGAAACTCGCCAATCCTTTTCTCCCTGTTATATTCATACAGAGCCGTCAAATTGAACAATGAAGTAATATAATGTTCAGGTACAGTCCCCGCTACATGTTCGCGGGCCGCGTGTACCCCCGCTACCTGTCGGGCACGGGGTACGCTCTGTCGGCCAGCGCCGCGCACGCGCTCTACGCCGCCGCACTTCATACTAACTTCTTTCATTTAGAAGATATTTATATTACGGGTAAGTTTTTAACCCCTATTTCATAAAACGTTAACCTCTTAAGTGCCCCGGTAACGATCAATCGCAATTGACAATGTTTACGTCATTGACGGACCAAATGATCGTCTACAGAGGCAATTGAAGCGATTGTCATTCGAAACTACGTGATTGATGCGAATGATGGAAAGCCCATTGACAATCGCGATTGACGCTACCAATTGATCGTCTCGCTGTGCGATTGACAGGTTTTTCGATGTGAAACATGGCGCGAGCAATTGACGCATCGATTGAAGCTCCATCATTCGCACCTTCAATTGAAACTCTCAATCACGTAACAATTGACGAATGACGATTGATCGTTACCGGGGCACTTTATATCTTTTAAGGCCTGATCAGACGGGGGACTGTCCACCGGGTACTGGTTTGTCCATCGATATAGATCTCTTATGAATTGTATCGAATAACGCACACAAGGAACTAAAAGTACCGCAAACAAAAAAGACCCCGAAAATACCGCGGACACCGAGAGGAGGACTGGACAAAAGGTCGCGGTAGTCCCCGAAAAAAATAGAACTAACGTAACTAGGCGCAACAACGCCCACAACGAACTTAAACTTTAGTGTCCCACGGGGACAAAAGTCCTTCGTCTGATCAGGCCTTTATGCACAGTTTGTGTACCTAATTTATTTAGTAGCGAGAATAATTAATTTAAAACTATATAGTCAATTAACTATTTATTTATTATTTATTTATATACCTCTAAAGGTGGCGAAACGTACCAAATAAACTGGTGGACAATAAAATTGGGCCACTGTGCTTTTTTTCATACAAACGTGATCACTTTAGCGTCTCATAGATAAAAACTATTTGCACATGTGCAATGATTATTACGTTAGTGGAGAGGCTAAACGCCCAATTAACGAATGACAGTTTAAAAAAATTAATTAATATAAATTTTTTTGTCCACCAGCATATTAACCACCTTTATTACGTTCCACAGCATGTTATCTTGTTAAAATCCGTATAAAATATAGTTTAACAGAATATAACAAGAAAAGCACAGCACAGGTCTGCAGAATCTTTAATAATATTGTTAATAAATTAGTCTGCAATACGAAATTATAGCAGCATGTGCTCCCGCTGTGAGAATACACGGTTCATCATCATTTAAGATTTGTTTGCATGAATTTGCATTTGTACCCCGCCGGTGTAGATAAGGGTTAATCTGTAAGTAAGAATATAACAAGAAAAGCACAGCACAGGTCTGCAGAATCTTTAATAATATTGTTAATAAATTAGTCTGCAATACGAAATTATAGCAGCATGTGCTCCCGCTGTGAGAATACACGGTTCATCATCATTTAAGATTTGTTTGCATGAATTTGCATTTGTACCCCGCCGGTGTAGATAAGGGTTAATCTGTAAGTATATTTTTTTTTATTTTTTTTTTTATAGTGAGGGCAAATACGGTCTTTTCGTATACCACTAACGGCATGTTGGTATCAGTCAGACAAGGCCTGTCTCTCGCCGCGCCCAGCCCTCCCGCCAAGCCTAATAGGCTTCGCGTCAGGGCTGGGTGGTTCTAACCCCTGCCCCGCCCCCTGACGAGCTCGAAAGCTCGACAGGAGGCGGGGCAGGAGGAGAGAGCCTCCTCTCAATCTCCCCATAAGGTTACCCACTCCGGGTGGACTGACCAGATGGGGTGGTCGAGAGCAGGCACCACTACTAACTAAACCCCTCACTACTTGCTCTCCGCCGTCAGTTTTAAGCACACCGGCTGTGGGGGGGCCGTGGTGGTATGCACCCCCTGCGGCCTGACGGTTGGCCCGTTTCCGGGCCCCTGCGCGGCGGGAGATGGCCGAGCAAGCGGGGCCATCTCCCAAGACAACTGGGGGGGGACCGCGCGATCCGGACGGCAGTTAACCGGCCGTTAGGTGGTACAGTGCCACAATCCATCCATTTTCCATTCCGGTGGGCAAAATGTGAAACTAACGTGTTTTTTTTAATGTCACTTGCTGTCAAGTTGATGTCCAACCATAGGGCTGCTGGCGGCTGAAGGTCTTAGAAGTCAGGTCCGGTTAAATTGCTACTAAAAAAGATAAACCTACATAGCGCCGCTGTCACCGGAACAGAATAGATTGTGGCACTGTATTGTCTGCTTAGACGTCTATGATTCGATACCAACTCTAAGCGTCGCCGTTATCTACTGGATAACGCCGCCACCGACCACTTTCCCGTAGTTTTCATACACTTTATAGGAACGCCGACGCCGGTAGTCGGCACTTGTTTCTTCTTCTAGCGTCAAGTGGCGGCGTTTGTGGCTCGTGTGTAATATAATATACAGGGTTATTCCAATCATGTTTTATATGTAGATACGTTATCTGAACTAAAAAGTGGCGACGAAAAAGTAAGGTAATTGCCCGAAGTTCACACAGTCACACACAGACCCTTGTCGTGTCAACGCGCTGTAACAATTTTTCGATTACGCCTCAAATAATAAACTTATTGCCTTCCTGTGTTTAGAGAAGTTGCAAAAACTATGCCGGATCTTTAAAAGACAAGAAAATTGATTCATTTCATACGTAATTATTGAAATTATACTTTTGCGCTGTTGCCAGTTCGACATGCATGAGCGAGTAAGCTTGTAAAGTTTTGTGAACGCATGAAAGAGACAGAAAACTCTGTGCTCGCAATAATTGTTTATCTCTTTTTGACAGTGTGGGTTTGTGTATATATGTCTCTGACTAACATTATTTTTGGTGAAAAAGAGATAGATATGCAGAAATGCCTGTTGTTAGGAAGAGATAAATATATTTTGAGAACTTGTGCTTGTTTTTTGTTTCTTTTAACTTGTAGTACGTCGTGAAAAACAAATTCGCCATTTTAAAATGCAATTTATTCGAGTGTAACGTGTCTATTAATAAAACGTCATTGGGTTATTCTGAAAACATTGGCCAAATTTTTAAGTTCTCCTCAGAATTGGTAAGTGAACAACTTTCTCCTAGAAACATGGGCCGAAATATGACAATTTTTTTGACCTTTCATACAAATCATACTCATCACGTGATCGATTTAGTAGGGGAACTTTAAACATTTTTGTCGTTTTTCGACCCATGTTTCTAGGAGAAAGTTTGTTCACTTACCGATTCTGAGTCGAACTTAAACATTTGGCCAGTGGTTTCTAAATAACCCTGTACTTATAAATAATAATATTTTACATACTTTTGTAATAAAATAAAAATTGTAATAAATGTTTTATCCGTGATATATGTGTAACTTAACTATTTGATTGAATCAGGCGTCACTTGGCGGAAGTCCCTAACCATTGTGAAAAATAAATATATGTAGCTTTCTTCCGCAAATAATCGCAAAACTTGCACCTTCACCGATCACACTAGTTTTCCAGTCATTCGGTGCTGGATTGCATACGGACAAACATCTCCTGAGGATGCTCCGGGTTGGGGCGAAACACGTGTAGAGTAGTGTGATCGGTGAAGGTGCAAGTTTTGCGATTATTTGCGGAAGAAAGCTACATATATTTATTTTTCACAATGTGTTACTTAACGTTTATAGGGATGTGCGCTCTGCGCGCGTCGCCGCGCATAATCCCGCGCGACGACCCCGCGTTCATGTACCAAGTGCCGCGCTCCCGGCGCGCTTGTGACGCGCACGCACAAGTCACCTCGCACAAAGTGCGGACCGCGCAGATGCGGTACCTACACCAGTATTTAGCCGCGCCCGAGTTGGTCGACAAGTGAGTGAACACCTTTATTATATTATCTTTGGTGTACGGTGTATCTTTTTAGACTAGAAAACTTCCTTCCTCGGTTATCCATACTTCCATACTAATATTATAAATGTGAAAGTGTGTTTGTTTGTTTGTTTGTCCGTCTTTCACGTCAAAACGGAGCAACGGATCGACTCGATTTTTGGTATGGGGATAGTTTGGGAGCTGGAGAGTAATATAGGCTACTTCTTATTCCGAAAAATTATAAAATAAAAATGATTATTTTGTATAGAAAATCGATAAATAAACTGTCGTACTATACAAAACTGTCATTTCTTCCATAGCCGCTTCCAAAGAGGTATGTCACTGACGTTTTAGCCGCTTTGGATTACCTACTTTTTAATAAGTGACATTTGTTGCAGGCAGTGTATAAAACTTCTTCGCGATCATTTATTTTTATCTGTCTATCTATAATAGATGTTGGTGATACGAAGTTTACCGGGTCCACTATAATTAATATGGCAAAACAACGTTTGCCGGGTCAGCTAGTAGGCAATAAGTGGAATCGCCGAAAACGCGCATTCATGTTAAACAAATGCTAGCGCATGGTGGTGTCCTGAGTAGCGGCCGGAGCGTCGGCAGCCAAATGATGAACGCTGCCCGCCCCGCCCGACGCTCAACCAGAGCGGGCACTCTGGCCGTACACTAATGCTGATGCGTGCAGGTGTCGGGACACGCAGCTCACGATGATAGATAGGCCATCGTTTGAATTGCTCCGCAACGACATTTGATCGTTTTAACTTAGATCTTCTTAACATGACGTTAATATCGGACCTTAACTTCGGCGACAACATTGAGTGTAAAGCTCAAACTGCTGCCAAAAAGCTGGGAATCCTGAATAAGGTTAAGCGAATTTCACGCCGGGGCAGCTTTTAACCCTTTACAAAGCGCAAGTCCGGTCATGCATGGAGTATTGCTCTCACCTCTGGGATGGTTCAGCTAAATACCAGTTAGCAGCACTTGACTCAGTGGAACGCAGAGCGAGAAAACTAATCGGAGACGATGAGCTGGTTCAAACCGAGCTCCATAGTCTAACCCATCGACGTAAAGTGGCTTGCTTGTCGGTATTTTACAGGCTGTACTTCGGTGAATGTGCTTCTGAGCTGCATGAGCTCATTCCACCATCCCCGTTCTACCACCGAGAATCTAGACGCACAGCGGGCTATCATCCTTACTTGGTCAACATCCTGTGAATCCCGTGACCAAGCGCTTTTCTTCATCCTTTGTGATGGGCACCGCTAAGGAATGGATATACCCTACCTGCGTCTATTTTCCCGAATAATATTTTTTTCCTATAATTTTTAAAGCTAGAGTGAATAGGCTGCTTCTGGGTAAGCTCGCTCCATCTTAGGCTTCTTCTCAACCCTAAGGTTCAGTGTGCAGCCTAGAGCAAGCCCATTATACATTTTAAAAAAACTTTGAGCATCAAGATGAGCCGTTTTTATGTTCTCACTGCTAAGGCACTGGCCTTCCTTATGGAGTGTATTTTAGCAAATCGATAAATACACAACATATTATGCAGGATTTAGATGCGTTCTGTAGGGCTAGCACAACTTAGCGCGATTCTTTGTCGCGACTTCCAACCAATCAGCACGTAGCCTTAAGTCACGCGCGCTATCTACGAGCGATCTGATTGTTCGAAAGTGCCCGCGACTCTTTCTCACTCGAGTCGCACGCAAGTTGTGCTAGCACTACTGGTTTAGAAGGTTTTTCTAACAATTTATATATTATTTTAAACTAGCGCTCCGCTCGTGTCTTTGTCTACTTGGACCTCCTTTTTACCCCTTAGATAGGGAATTTCCAAAAACTTAAAAAAAAAACTTAAATTGAAAAGCCTCAACATCTTGCGCCCAGCAGTTTCGGCTGTGCGTTGTCTGTCAGTCAGTCAGTAACGCAAGTGTTTTATATATAAAGAAGATAATGACTCAATTATTTTTTTTGCATTCACAATCCAATTTTTATTATTGAAAAATTGAAAATGAAGTATTAGAAAAAGTCGACCCGTCTCACATATAGCTCCGATGGGACTCGAACCCCGAACATTCATTCAGTCCGGACAGAGCATTCGCCCGGACAGTGAAAGGGTTCGCCGTGGTCGTGGGTTCGAGTCGGATCGGAGCTAGTTCACAACTACGGGTCGACTTTTTCTAATACCTACTTCATTTTCAATTATTTACAAGATAATGACTGTTATTTATTTGCAGGTGCGAGAGAATGCGACTCACGCAGGTAAGGCGCGACCGTATGCGGCCAAAGCCGACGCCGAAACTAAAACTAAAAAGACTATCAAAATTAGCCCTTTTCTTGACCAAGTAGCGTTACGACTGTGAGCCTTATTCGCAACGCAGCAAGGACGCTTTTAAAACGGTGCTGGGTAGTGTGGTGGTGGTTCCGACTCTATTATAGAACACAAGAAAGAGGTTGAAGTCACGCATTTAGAACTAAGAACGAAGTGTGGCGCCAAAAAAGGCGAGTTGCCATGACAATGTCAAGAAATACAAAATGGCGTCCGGCATGTTGCTATGACAGCGTGGAGAAATTCAACATGGTGGCCACGCCCCGCTCACTTACTGATTCTAGCCTTTTGCTTGTGTTCTGAGGACTCGATTATCAGTATAAATGTTAAACATTTTGTGTGATAGTATTCGTCATGTCATGGTGTTGTGATGATGTTGATGTGCCATTGTTCGCGATAATAATAGTTTTAAAGCTAATCTCTGTCAGAGGACAAACGAGTATTCTATCTGCTAATAAAGATCTGAAAGTGAGTTATGACGTAACGTCAAAGTCAGTCAGTTCAATGGGGAGAAACGGACAAAGCTTTTTGTAGATGGCGTTTTTGTGATTGGAGTCCATCTTACCTAGTCTGTGAGATAATAATGTACTCTTTGGTCGATGATTGGTTAAAAGATTTCATCGATTTTGACAGCTGTTATGATTGGTTGTTATTGTGACAACGTCACAATCAACAAGACCCTCCAATACCACCTACGCCCTCTGTCGTGATAAAAAGTTAGTTTTCCTCCCCATTGTAGTGCTTTTTTACACACTAGTTACAAGAAATTACTTTTTTCACAATACTTCTGATGGTCACACCACACACTACATTCACATCTTATCATACTGTCATAATTCTTCTAACTAGTGTGTAAAAAGCACTACAATTGAACTACAATTGAAGCACAATTGAGACACGATTATGACTTAACGTTAGCAGACTTGGCCCCCAGATCTTTAGTAGGCAGATAGAATACTCGTTAGTACTATGTCTCTGTTAGGCAATGTTATTAAAATGTTATGTTTATTTTTTTATTGGATTTGAAAAAGATTGACTAAACATAATATACAGGGTGTTTTTGAAGTCATTGGCATCCATTCGGCCCATTAATGTACTCATATGAAGCTATGTTTTTACGTGAAAAGGGGTGGTGCCCGGCGTCAGCGCGGGCGCAGGTTAGGGACTCGGGTAAAGCGGGCATGAAGCATGGGTGATATTGTTTGTTTCGGTGAATTCCTTGCGCGAACTTGAATAAATTCACGTTGTAGTAGAGCCCGCGTTTTGTCGAGTGGCCAATGAAGTAGTTTCAGGCTTGTGTGTTATTTGAATATTAATTAATCAATGATTTTTTGATCACATTGTTATTTTTAGTTATTTTATTTTTTATTTGCTATAGTGATCAATTACTGAGTATTGTACGCGATTTTTCAGGGTTTTAAAAAAATCATTTTACATCATCATCATTTAATTCTTGAAGTGAAGTGTAAGAAGTTATCTTGGATTTGCCTCAAATTTGGGGAAAAGACTCTATATCATGAGTATGTTCTTATTTTAAAAGGACTAACGATTTCGATGTCACCCTGTATAAGTAGGTAGTGCACCAACTATTCTGGTTCGGTGATAGAATCGAAGTAGTAGTGTTTAGTCTTGCCATTAAATAAAAATTACCAGTTTTTGATAACAAAAGTGGAATCTCAACTAACAAAAATATGTGAATTGAAATAAAACTCGTTTTAATAGCATTTTATGCATGATAAGTATTTTATTATGAGATCCATTTCCATAAGACTTAGTGCCATAAAAAGCAACAAATATTAATAATTTTATTTAAGAAAGACTTTTCGAACAGAAAGATTAGTTAATTATTTACCTACTTACATAAAAAGTCCACTGTATAGCTGAGATTGTACAATTGTTGTGTAATCTAATCATTCATGGAACAAATATATAATGAGATTCTCTAGCTAGACGAAAGACAAATTCAGTAATCTTTATTTCTAGGGGTATAAAACTGTATTTTTTTGTATAATACACGCAATATTAAATCTTAATCTCGAAATATTAAAGATCATGCCTTAAATGTAATTTATTTAATTCTATATTTGACTGAACTTTTATATCATTTTAACGTAGCAATGTTAGATGTTGCTTATTTTCATTAATTTTATATTATTAAAACGATTACCGCCCCTTACTCTTGAACGATACGTTGGCTTAACATTGAATTTATGTCAAACGTCAGAAATAAGAACTTTATTGCAAGGCGATAAGGTTCACTGATTCAATGTTTGACAATTTTATCTCGCAGTTTTAGAGGAAAAGGAAAAGCCTACTAAAAAGAAGTACTCCTTTCCCGTTTTTACAACTTTTTTTATTAATGCTCCGCTTGTTGGTCGTGGCGTGATGTTATATAGCCTATGGCCTTCTTCGATAACTGGATTATTTAACACAAAAATAATTTTAAATTCGGTCCAGTAGTTGCCGAGATTAGCGCGTTCGAACAAGCTAACAAACTCTTCAGCTTTATAATATTATATTAGTACTGTAAATGATAGACATATTTTTGTCGTCTACTGTTTATTTTTGATAATACAATAAAATATAAAAACATATAAAGGTATCGACAAAATAAATGGTATAGAAAGGAGGTTGGCTTGTATCGCCAACATGGCCCACCGACGGTGTGGACACCAAATTAGGAGGCGATCATTAGTGCGAACTTCCGAACCGGTCGACGCAGGACACCCCCTTTCGTTGCCACGTCGACAACCCTAACTATAGTGCAACAAGCTTTTCTGTTCCGGTGATAATCTTTGGAACTAAAACAGTTTTCATACGACAGTCCATTTTGACAGCTAATTTCATATTGCAAGTGGCTCCACTGTCACGGCAGTCACCGGAACAGACAGGAGTGTGGGACTATATGCCATCTTTACCGGGATAGGTTATAACAATTCGTCCTCTAGGCCAGTAACGTCTGGGTAGAGTCCCGTCCGTTATGCACACCAGTAAGCCTAGCATGACCACCCAAAACGCGATATGTATAGAATGATAAAGCGACTTATCGACATTCAAACGTCAAAACCCATAGTCTTTTGACAGTTAAACCGGATAACTTATCATATCATATCCCATTTTGTTGGTCATGCTAGGGGGGCTGGTCTCCATTTTTAATTGCCCGGGATTCGGGAGAGGCACGGCGTGGCACTGAAGTTGGCAGGTTCTCTGCGACAAATCGCTGCCAAAAATGATCCGCCAACCGTTGGGACTTCTTGCATTGGGCTCGGCTAGACAGGTCGGTGTCGTCAAACGCCCGGCTCTGCATGTCGTTCGAGGATGAGCCAATTAAAAACGTGAAAGACGTTAACACTGTCTCAGAGTCTGGGTCTACAGACACATGCGTCAGCGGCCTGAAGTTAACAGGTCGCTAATACTTCCTCCCTCGGTGCTTTCTTTGTGAGGATGACGACGAGAGCGCTCGTTATATTCCTCACCAGCCTCTCCCAGCATCCGCCCATGAATGGAGCCAAGGGAGGAATAAACTTCCATCGAATTTCTCTGGTGGTAGCTAAGTCGTAGATTTCGGGCAGGATTTTAGCGGCCGGCGCCAACAAACGCAGTCCCGTTGTCCGAGTAAATAGTGGACTGCCCTAACTGTAAGGCAAGTAAACAATTGGATTCCACCTCTTGGCTGTCCTTCTTACCAATAGTGACATTTGTCGGGTCAAAGTAATCGAGCTCCACGTAGGTGAAAGGTCGCTCATTGTGGGCCATCCGCACATTAGGTAAATCTCCGGTAGGCGGTGTTCGCTTACGGGCTTCGCTGTCTGTAATCTACACGCTTGGCACCTCGCAGCAACCTGTCAGACGGTCGGTCTGTCTTAATCCGACGACGTGGAATCTCTGCCGTAGTTCATTTACAACGAGTTCATGGTTGGCGTGGGCGAACCTGTGTGAAAAAGAAAATGATACGAAACGAAAATGATAAAAACGTACTCTTTGGTTTGACATGTGAGTCTGACAATAAATAAAACATTGTCTTTGAAAGGCGTGATAGGTTGACATTGCATTTTGACCGGTGACGGCTGATATTTGATAGGTGTTGGCTCTGACATAATAACTCCAAATTGAATTTGTAAACATGTTTCGTATATGATGAATAATAATAAGGCAGGCTGGGCTTAATATATTATATTATTTATAAAGAACACCAAACAATTAAAGAATTACGTACAAACAGATCAAACCGTTGCTAAGTAACGTTCACGGTCATAAGACCACAGCGTAGAGAACAAAGCACAGCATAAATAACCCATCACAGTGTTTGAGAAAATCAGCTAAAGTTTCAAATTTATATTTGCCGGAGCCAATCCTTACGGATGCAAAGTCAGCCCATCTGGACCATAAAAGAGGAGTCAACTTGCCTATGATGGAGTTAGCAAGTTCGGGAGATGCAAGATACCTACTCAGACTGGAAAAGAAAACGAATGACTTCCACGCAGTTACGGATGCGGCAAGCGAAGATGTTCAGTTCGCGGGTCGCTTCGTGTGTACCTAATTTAGGAAGAGCCCTTACGAGTGAAAGTTAGTGCAACACGATGACTTCCGGCGAACCTTTTCTCCAAGTCCAAGGCTTGCACGATCTGCTCCGGGTCGTCAGCTGCCACCAGTCTGATGGAGACTGCCTCACGAGCGGCGCCATGTAGCGCTGCGCTAAGCCTAGCTATATTATCGCTAGAAGAAAAGTGCGCTTTGGATTGGTCATAAGATTTTCTGAATAGAAGCCAAGCCGCGGCGCGTCCGTCAAACTTAAAAATGTCACAAACCTTTGTAGTCTTCTTACCAAGCTTGTGATGGCGTTGGCCAGCTGAATAAATGGTGTACATACCTACATTTGCACTTTGGCTTTTATTTTTGTAGCAGCAACAATCATTATCTTTACATGTGCCTAAGCCTATTTCTTATGCGTGTGGTGTATATTCAGCTGGGAAAGCAAGCCCGTAGGAAGCAGGCTCGTAGTACGAGCAGGTTTTCAATCGCCGTGGCGGGTGCCGAGCGCGGCACCTCGTAGTTAAGCCACGGTTGATTTTTCTCCTGATCAACCAACGAAAACGCATTATCGTTTTGTTTAGAGCGAGTGTGGATAGTGTTTGAATGTGCTAACCATTTTTCCACGCGCTGAGATCCTGAGCTGATGTGCCTAGATCCAGCTTCTATGGCGGGTAACTCCGCCTCAAGCTCCAGGTCAGCCACAGCACGCTCCCACTCCGCCGCAGCACGCTCTCGTACAGCTGCTATACGGTCGCGTTCAGCCTGAGTCTCTGCGAGGCGGCGAGCATGTTCAACTTTGGCCGCAAATTTTTGAGCTTTAATAGTTTCACAAGATCGCGATGAGCGAGCTTTTTGGTGCGGTGCTCATGGAAGCCACACTCTCAGAGGCGAGAAAGCTTTCACCAACGATTTGAGGATCTCTTGACTAGCTGACACTAAAGCTGCAGCTGACTTACTGTGCGATCTTGTGATGGGCATCTTGTGGCATGTGTTATTTTACCCTATTTTCCTATTAAGTATTTTAATTTTTTCACTTCTGACACCACATGTAAATGATAGACGTATTCAGTCTGGCGCAACTTCCATACAAAAAAGTGTTGTATGAAGTTTGTACCAGAAATATCGCTGTCTTGCTTTCACCTATTTGACTCTCACTCACTCTGACTGACAGTCAGCCGCCAGCCGCCAAATTTGGCATTCTTGTCTTGTTGACTGTTTGTAAACGAAGCTTGATTTTATTATTAATTGTGTGAATTTGTGCATTTTGTGAATTACTCGCAAAATTTCGCCTTATTTGTACGTTTTCGTGGTCCCGTGTGATCTGTTGAGAGATGTATTACAAAACTTGTGAAATATAGGTATTATGTGGTTTACGAGCCGGCCGGTCAGAAGTCCAAAAGCGAATATTCATGGCCAAATTTCCATTTCATGAAGAAAGGTAAGCATACATTCACATTTTGTTATAGCCATTACATTAAGGATTAAGTGATTTAAAAGTTTTCTATTAAAATTTAAAAAATTGAGAAGATAACCTGATAAATAGTGCTTGACATTTTTTTATCGACAATCGATAATTTTTTAACCGACTTCAAGAATTGAAAAGGAGGAGATTATCTATTCCTCGCGTTTTTTTAAAAGTAATTACACTAATTACTCGAAGTCGGCTGAACCGATTTAAATGATTCAAACGTTATAACATCAGGTTTTTTTCCCAAGTTGGTCCAATTTTGAAATGCCTATTGCATAATGAAGTAAAGTCCGTTCGGTTAGATAGTGTCGGTACACCCGCACGGCATTGTGGCTCTTTTTTAGTGCATTCGTGCATGCAGTCGGGCGGGTCTAAACAAAAACACAAAAAATTGTAAATACATGTTTCACGCCTGACTTCAAAGTACTTACTTAAGTACGTATACTTAAATACGTATTAATTACGTACCTACGTGATTTTTTTAAGGCGGTTTGTATGATTTACATTATTTATTTATTTACATGCTATGCTATATTAACATGTTTCTTGTGAATATTTCAGAACCTTCAACTACAACTGCAAAAATAGCACCTGCAGCCCCTCGGGAAAGAAAATAGGTTTTTTTATAGTATCTTTATTGCCAAATGCATGTATATATATTCTAAGTTCGATTAAATTAGACTTTGACTTTAATAATGGAGTTTACTTTTAGCCCCATTTGCGCCAACGTGAAATTCTTGTTAAACTTGGTTTAACTTTTTGAATGAAAATTTTATTGTCACATAACTCTTGTTTAAACCGAGAATTAACGTAAGCGTAAGTAAGGCATCAATTAGACCCTAAAGTTTGCAAAATGATAGAAATGGAATCCTGATATTTTTTAATATCGCCATCGATAAAAAATCCCACGACTGGTACATCACTATTTCGGTTATTATGTTGGGAACCCTGTACGTCATGTACGTCATAATTTCAGCTATGTGGTTGGTATTCCGTTTTAGTATAACTTCCATACAAAACGATAATTTACTTTTTTTCTATGAGAGACCCGTCTCTTAAACGTAGTGATTACATGCTCTTTGGACGTATTCAAAGAGCATGTAATGACGTATTTGTCATAGAGTAAGCAATGACTACGAAAGAGATGGGACTTCCATAGTGCAAAATAATCTTACGAAATGCCAAATCGGGGCTCTCTCAACGTACCCAACCTAACGACTGTAAAACAAACGGTTTCGCCAACATAATAGAAAAAATAGAGATGTGCGACCTAATATTATTTTATTATCGATATCGATAATTGCACTGAACTGCGCTTTGATGTAACAAAAATTTTTTATTTTTTAGTTTTAAAATAAAATATTTATGAAATATTAATGTACTTAAATATTTATTTCTTTCAATTTGTTGCGCATTTCTTCTTCGATCAAATTCCGCAGCTTATAGTAGTAGTTTTTCTATTGGTATATAATGCTAGATCCTCGTTTCCTGTAATCTTCAGCCATTCCTTACAACTAAAAATAAAAACATCTACGTACTATAACTCTATTTTCCTAGGTTTTGTTTAAGTACACTAAAGTTATAAAATTTTGATCTCATAAAATCTATGAATGATTGATGAATTGAATAATATAAAACTCACCGAAGCTCATCCACAGGAAATCTGGCCATAAAAACCGTTTTGGGCCGTCCTTTCGTCTAGATTTCAAACCACATATTTCGCACTTTATGTGCTTCATGTTTATGATTTTATTACCAAAAGAATGAATAAAACTTTCCTAAGCTCAGCAACATCGTCCATAAAAGTTTACAACAACAATCAGCTATTTATTAACACAAATGTTTCATATTATTTTTTTTCTTAGATTTGTTAGTTGCGGTGACAGGACAGATGACATTTCAATTCAAATTTCATCAAGGAACGAGACGAGACAGATTGAGGAAGTGAGCGAGAGAAATGTAGTCGTCATCAAAGTTCTACCCCGTTTCTAATATCGTTCTTTTTATATGAAGTTGCAACAGACTACAGTTGAACCAATATTTTATTTAAAAACTCAAAAATATAAAATTATTGTTACATCAAAGCGCAGTTCAGTGCAATTATCGATATCGATAAAAACTTAATATTAGTTCGCACATCACTATTTTTTCCTTTATGCTGGCGAAACTGTTTGTTTTACAGTCGTTAGGTTGGCTACGTTGAGGGAGTCCGGATTTGACATTTCGTAAGATTATTTTGTTCTATGGAAGTCCCGTCTCTTCTTACGTAGTTATTGCTTACTCTATGGTCAACTGTTTATTTTTGAAAATATAATAATAAAATTATAAAACCATTTATTTTGAAAAATGGAAAATGAAGTATTTAGAAAAAATCGACCCGTCTCACAATTAGCTCCGATAGGACTCGAACCCACGACCTTTCGCTTTCCGGGCGACTGCTCTAACCACTGAGCTACGGAGTCGATACGAGAAGCGTCGAATTTATCCAATACTAGTTATTTTTATTTTTAGATTTTTGCATTCACAATGCAATTTTTAATATAGAAAAATGGAAAATGAAGTATTTAGAAAAAATCGACCCGTCTCACATAAATTCGACGCTTCTCGTAACGACTCCGTAGCTCAGTGGTTAGAGCAGTCGCCCGGAAAGCGAAAGGTCGTGGGTTCGAGTCCCATCGGAGCTAGTTGTGAGACAGGTCGATTTTTTCTAAATACTTCATTTTCCATTTTTCTATTATCCAATACTTCTTACTCGCTGTATAGTCAGCGTTAATTTCATCAATGTGGAGATATTACTACCCTCACACGCGAATTTATTTTAATTTATTTCATTTTATGGAAAAGGTACATACACTAACAGTATATATATTACACATAACATTTATAGGTATAGACAGAATGAATGGTATAGAAAGGAGGTTGGCTTGTATTGCCAACAAGTACAAATTTTGTTTCAAGAATAAGGGGCATGATCTGTTGCTATTGTGATTTTTCCTATCATCGACATCATGACATGATGATAAATAGACTGTGATGATCATTAAAATGTTGTTGAAAATCATTAATGACAGTTTTTACAAATTATAGGTAAGTTAGTTGTAAGCATAACATAATAAGTGAGCGAAAAATTTTTTTAACCATCCATATAGGTAGCCATTTTGTTTCTATTTATTAAAAAAAACCATCCATCCTACTCTATATTAGGTATCGTTAAACGCAATATATTTTAAGGATAACGCTTGGTTAATTTCAATTTAATAATTTAGTACAAATACAATGATGTAAGTAGGTAGTTTTATAAAATAGTTTACTTTTAACAACAATCTTTACGAAAGTTAATGGACAAAAAGTTAGAATCGATATTAATTAAGAAGTCTCTCCTTTAATGTTGTAATTTTAATTTATTTGATAACGGTTTTTTTCGTAGTAGCCATTTTCAAGAAGCTAGTAATTTTTATATCCTGCTTTTACACGCATAAATATACTTATATATATATATATATATATATATATATATATATTCTTATTTTAAAAACAATCAAATAATCTCATATTTAAGTCTGTACGTTTTTTCTCAACCAAAACATGACTTTTTCATCATTGGTATATCTTGTTTAAACTTTTATTCAGTTGTGTATGTTTAAAGGCTCATTTTCATTGATCGATAGGACCCGTATGCGAGGTGCGGGAGGTAAATGTAACATATGCCATAGGGCCCGCATCCTTTGGTCTACGTCCATAACTATTTTTCTTAACCTGCTATGAAAGAAGAACTTTTATTCACTTTTGCCTAACTGGTTAATAAATAAGAATAGTTTGTCCATTTTCATAATTGGTTAAGAAAACTAGCTAAGAAAACGGACGGAATTTTCTTATTTATGAACCAGTTACGAAAAAAATAATAAAAAATCATGTTTGTAACTCAAAACTAATCTTCATTCATTTTGCGGAGAACCATTTTCATTGGTTGTTACTACCCGCATGCGGGTGCTGGAGATTTAGGAATCTCAATAATTTTTTAAATCATTGGCCGGGTTCCATCTGCGGAAACATGTAAATAGTGCATAGTGTAATATTGATCGTGTATAATATTGTCAAATTGTCACTGTATGTTTTCCTAATAAGACAGAATAAGATATTATGCTCGCTGTGGTGATTCAACGCAGGCGGCTTTCCGATTGCGTTATCGACTTACCAACTTTCCTTAGCTGCTAGTGCCCGTAAGCTGTATATCGACTTAGTTATTGACCAGTGAAAATGAGCCATAATGGGTTTTATAATCTCCCGCCAATTAGGTAATCTTATACTCATTAGAAAAAAATAGGATGATTGAAAATAATACATAAAACAGTAAATAGAACGTTATATACTCTCAATAAAGTACAGTATGCAGCTATTCATATATATACTTAAATCTGTGTTTTTTGATTGACGTTATGTTTAAGTTAAGCCTCTCTTAGTAGGTTCCACTATGCGATTAGAATAATAATAGGACGCCATTTCCATTACTAAAACAACTTTGAGAATCGAATACGTACACGCGGGAAATACCCTTTACAACTGTCTACCCCACCAGTTCTATTCACCCCGTTTTACGGTATTCGAACATGTCAGAGCCAAACAGGCACTGTCTAGCTAGAGCTACGCGGTCTAGAGCCCCTAGACTAGACAGTTAAGAGTACCGCGTTCTTCTCACTTTCTAACCATTGGACGTTTACAGGCAGCTGTATGTACACCTATGTGGTGAAGTTAGTCAACATCTTATCATCATCCTAATTTTATTCTAATTACATATAAGTAGTATTAAAAATACCTAGTTTATTAAGTAAAATATATTAAAAAGGTTGTGTTAAGGCAACTTTAAAAAACATTAACATCGTTTAAATGTTGTGAATCGGCGAATCTCTTTTTTTCTAAGACACTTTCTTTAAGTATTTTTGTCTATGATGCATGTAATGCATGAAAAGCTGTAGTGCCTTAAGTTGTGCAAGTTTGTATAGTAAACGGCATTTTAAAGGTGACGCTAGCTTCCTGATATTGAAATATTAATTTAAGAAACCATAACGTCCAAGAATTACCTATATTGGCGAATAAATAAAATAAAGAAGATAAAACTAGTAACTTACAATTATTTTTTGTTGTGTCCGTATCTCTTTCTAAAAGCGTGTATATTTTTTTATTAACGTTATTTTTCGTTATACTCCGAGTCTAGTCTGATCATAAACTTTTAAGAGGCTTTTTAAAAATGAAGTAAGTATTAGAAAAAATTACCCCCTTATTCCTTGGAGATAAATAGACCTTTCACTGTCCGGGCGAATGTTCTAAGATTCATCGGAGCTAGTTGCGAGACTGGATTTTCTGTAATATACTTCATTATCTATAGTAAAAATTGCATTGAGACTGCAAAATAGTAAAAATTATTAGTATACTTAACTTCAACAGTTCAATGTATCATGGGTTGCTGTGACAGCTCATTCGTGCAAAGCAAAAAGTTATTTATGCTATCGGAATAAACGTAAAAAAAAACAGAATTATATTATTTTTTATGCAGCTCTAAGCTAGAAAATTAGACCTTATTCCTTGTTCAGAAACAACATTTTGCTTCGTACGAAAAAGAGCTGACATAGGACCGATGCTACATTGAACAAATGATAATAGTTTATCTTCGAAACTACTTATTTTTATAACAAGGCACTTCAGTGTTTCAAACTACGCAAGTGTATTTATTTAAATCAATATTTAATTTTTATTTTACAAGTTTTAGGAAAACTTACAGCGACCTATAAAATACACATAGACGTCGAGATAAATTACTGAGGACCAATTACATATAGTATACATACCACCAGTATACAAACCACTGTAATAGAAACTTTTCCTACCCCTGGGGTAAGTTTGGGAAATCTTACCCCAAAGCTAATTTTCAACTCGACTAGCTCAAATTAGGTTTAGGGCCTTGTGGTACGGTGACTCAGTCGTCCGGGGCTGCTAATATAAACTTGGGCGCCTTTAATAAAAGTAAATAATGAAAGTTAAAAAAAATAAAACTTTGAAGCAAATTTACTAAAACTGTCTAAAATTTACTAAATGCCTCAGACTATATATCTCAAAGTACAGTTAAAGTGTCATCCTTCATATGCCGTTTACTTTACAAAACTATGCTTTCAAATCTACATAAGTAGTACTTGTACATACATCGAATTAAAGGTGGATTAACCATCTACTTGGAAAAACTACTTTTAGCTTCACTCACAAATTAAACAATATACTTACTTAAGTTTGTTCGCTTGTGGCACGCGCAGTCATAAAATGTGCGAATGGTGTAGCGAATAATGCGTATTTCGCAGTAACATAGATAAATCCGTGATATAGTCCTAGAGATATAATTATGTAAGTACCGTAAGATAGTTATACGAAAGCAACAAGAGTTCTGTGGCGTGAAAAAAAAATAACAACGACAACATTCAATTTAATTTCTGACCTATCACGTGTTCTATAGGACTAAACTCTTACAATTATTTCATGAAACAAATTTAGATATACCTATATCACTAAACTTGAACCGTATTGTAATTATATTCTTAGTAAGATAGTTATACGCAGGCGATTCATTACTATCTTATGGTAAACATAATTATATCCCTAGGGATATAACTATATCACAGCTTTATCTATCTTACTGGTTACTGCGACACGTATATTGCTCTTTCCCTCGCATCTACGGACCGTATAGACTGATCATTTTATTTTATCAGTTCGCGTGCCAGGAGTGATCTGACACACAATAAACATATTATAATACTAATACATAATAAAATAATCTATAATTTACTTATGGTAAACTTTCGCCATTTAAATAAAGCCCATATTAGTACTTTTACGACTTATGGTTTTCCATTATTAATTTATTTTTCCTTTCATAAACTTCAGAATCTTAATAGTATAGGATGAGTATAGGTATGATAATGTTTCACTGTAATATAGCATGAAAATTTAATACTGTTTATAAATATAATTAAAATATTTCATCATACATTATGAAAATAACACAGTCTGTCCGCACATGTTTGAATTATATGTTTGTTTATTATATGTTTATTTTTCAATAAGATCAGTGTTTATTGTTTCATAGTTTAAAGCTTATTTTCGCTTGCTGCTTTTGTGAGCTTATGTTTGAAGGCATATTTCATATTTCAATATAAGGGAAAATATACAAAAACGAAAATTAATGTCAAAAAAGTAGACATATAGTTCGTTCGCCGAGAGTTGACATATATTATGATACGAACAGCGTTACTGTCGCTTAATTAATGTGGGGCTTACACGGGTCGTTTTTCGCCGTGCGGCTAGTCTCTTCACAAATCGCCCTTTAGGCGCATTTGGTCCAGTGTTCAAAAAAAAACCCAATTCGCACTTAGTCCAATTCGCGATTGGTCCAATTCGCAGTTAGTCCAATTCACAATTTGTCCAATTCGCAGTTGGTCCAATTCGCGGTTGGGCCAAAATGGAACCCAAGCTATAGAACGGAATCTATGGTGTCCCAGTTCAGACAGGTGATTATTCAAAATTCTTTAAGGCAGTTAATTTTCTTTTTAAAATAAAAATGAAGTCTCCTTTCAGTAAAATTGTATATCTTCAGTATTTAAGGTACTTTCCCTCCATGTGGCATAGTTTTGGGACGCCCTGTATAATATATTATATCTTTGTTGTTGATAGTTGATTGTTTTTGAAAGTTCAAAACCAATAATTATTTGTAGAAGCTTGAAACACAAGTTATCTATATATATAAAATCGAGGGGACATAACTCACTCATCACGAAATCTCGAAAACTACTGGACCAACGAAGATGTAATTTAGCAGGAAGGTAGATTATGCCTAGGAGACGTCCGCTAAGAACGGATTTTAGGAAACTCCCCCCCTAAAGGGGTAAAATGGGGGGGTTAAGGTTATATGGAACTTCCTCATTAATGGATTTAGAAGCATGAAAATTGGTACGTTGGATACTGGTTAAGACTAAAAATGATCTGAGTAAGCAAAGTAAAAAAAACTCCCCTTTAATAGGGTAAAATGGGGAGATAAAGTTTATATGGAACTTCTTCATTTTTAAACTTAGAAGTATGAAAATTGGTATGTTGAATACTAATCACGATTGAAAATGATCTGCGTATGCGAAGTTATAAAAAAATCCTTAATAGGGTAGACAGGGGGGATTAAGGCTTATATGAAAACTTCCTCATTTCTGGACTTAGGAGTATGGAAATTGGTATGAAGGATACTTAGGTCATCATCTGCGTAGGCAAAATAAAAAAGCACCTAATAGGGTGGAAGGGGGGGGGGGGGGGGGGTTAATGTTTATATAGGGTGGGTGGGGTATTTTGGTATTGGTATTGGTATTGACATTTTTCCGCATTTAGACTCATATTTGGTCCGTTATGCGTGAACATGGCTAGTCGAGCCATCCTAGCTCCTTCCAGAAGCGCAGAAGCCTCCTGGGGCGTTCACAGGCTTCTAGGAGCGACCTCACCTCTGTGAGGATTTCTGTTCGTTGTGCGGCCAAACCTACGCACTCCAGGATCACGTGGGCGGCTGTTTCCTCAGCGTTCAGGCAACCTCTACATAGAGGACTGTCTGTCGCATTCATAATAAATAGTTGTCGGTTTAAGGTAAGGTGACCTGTAAGTGTACCAACAACTATCCGGAGGTCTGGACGATTGAGGCTGAGCAGCCTGCAGGTCAAACGCGGCGAGACTGCAGTCATCGCCATCTTAGACTGTCTACAGCTTGTTAGAGCTACCCAACGAGTATTATGTGCAGCACGAGTTCGTTGCCTTACCCATGAGCGCAGTTGGCTGAATGGGAGTGGCAGAATGGGTGTAGGTCCTGTCACTATTGTGGAGGATCCCATTCTAGCCAGCTCATCGGCGGCATCATTCCCGTGTGATCCACTATGCCCTTTAATCCATTGTAGGATTACTCCGTTGTTGGATGCTAAACGATCCAAAACTTTGTGGCATTCGTAGACGATACTGGAGTTGATCGTGTTGGCCTCCAGTGCTGTTAGGACGGCCATGCTGTCAGTCAGTATGCGGATGTTTAGTTCCTTTATACCTCTGGACAGGGCCGTGGTAGCGGCGTTTATTATTGCAACACATTCGCATTGAAATATCGAACTGTGTTGGCCCAGCGCTAGTGATATTTTGATATTCAGATCTTGTGAGAATACTCCAGCTCCAGTTCCAGTCCCCATCTTGGAGCCGTCCGTATAGATTCGGACTTCATGTATGCCAGAGTGATCTCGGTCATTCTCAAATAACTGTATTTGGTATTTCTTTTCGAAAATGTATTGCTTGGGTATCCTATCGCATGGGGCAGCGATTAGTGACTCATGTTTCACTAAATCATTCCACAATGTGGAGTGAGGACCCTCTCGATTGTACCACAGACCCAGGTGTTTAAGCCTTATAGCAGCCATGGAGGCTTCTTGTTGTATAAACAGATCCAAGGGTGTTAAATCCAGGGCTACTTCTAAGGCGGCTGTGGGGGTGGTTCGCATGCAGCCGGTTGTCGCAGAGCATGCCAGTCTTTGGAATTTCTGCAGTTTGTTGATGACGGTGCTTTGCTCTGTTTTGGACCACCAGGCAACGGCTCCGTATGTGATTATGGGACGTATAACGGTTTTATACAGCCACATCGTTATTTTCGGTGATAGTCCCCAACTTTTGCCGAGTAGTCTTTTACATTGGCAGAAGATGATTGTGGCTTTGTTTAGTTTACTTTCGAGATGTCTATTCCAGAGGAGTTTGTTGTCTAGTATCATTCCTAGATACTTGACTTCCTTGCTTAGGGACAGACTGGTATTAAAAAGTTTTGGGAGTTTAAGATTTCCTAGACTCCGTTTGTTTGTGAACATGATCAATTCTGTCTTTGTTGGGTTCACTGTTAGATTGTGTTTAGTGCACCACTGTTCGACGACCTTTAGAGCGGACCTCATTCGGTCACATATCACGCTCTCAACTCGCCCGCTGATGAGTATGGTCAGATCGTCTGCATAGCCTACTGTGAGAAAGTTGCGGTCGTTGAGCCTGCTAATCAGCTCATTGACCACGATATTCCATAGGAGAGGTGAGAGGACACCCCCTTGGGGACATCCTTTGGCTACTACTCCTCTGGTAGTATCATTCACAGTAATTTGTATGGCTCTGTCTCTTAACATGCTGTCAATCCACCCGGCAATAGTAGGATCGACACCATGTCTGGAGAGGGCCTGGCTTATGCTGGTAAAGTTGGTTTTGTCAAAAGCTCCTTCTATGTCGATGAAGGTGCCTAGTGTTGATATTTTGTGTTTGAGATTGTCTTCTATATAAGAAACAACCTTATGTAGGGCGGACTCTGTTGATTTGCCTGCAGAGTAGGCGTGTTGGTTTGGATTTAAGGGGTTTCTGACCAATACAGTGCTCCTTATCTCCCTGTCTATTAGTCTCTCCAACACCTTTAAAAGGAATGATGTGAGGCTAATTGGTCTGAATGATTTAGGTTGAGTGTAGTCTCCTTTGCCGGGTTTAGGGATAAAGACTACTTTGACTTCCCTCCATTTCATAGGAATATGGCGGTGTGCTAGGCAGCTTCTGTAAATGGCTACGAGGTGGTCAGTGAGACCTCCGTCGCTCCACCTCATCAGCCCTGGAAAGATTCCGTCTAGTCCCGCTGATTTGAATGGAAGGAAGCTGTTGATTGCCCATCTTACTTTCTCTGGGTTGACAACCTTGTGGGCGGTGATCCAGTCGGTTTCAACAGGTGAAATCTCCTCTCTTTCTTCCCATGTGCGACTTTCCGTTATGCGGCATCCTGGGAAGTGAGTGGTCATTAACAGTTCTGAGGTCTCTTGATCTGTTTTGGTGTATGTTCCGTCAGGCTTTTTCAGGAAACCAAGATTGTGAACTGGTTCGCTGCACAGAATGTTTTTCACTCTGTTAGCCTCGTTGTTGCTTTCAATATTGGTGCAGTAGCGTCTCCAGCATTCTCTTTTACTGAGGCGAATACGCTTCCTGTAGTCATATTGGGCTTGTTTATAGGCGTCCCAGTCATGCGCTTCTCGAGAGTTCTTTGCTTTGTTGAACAACTTTCTTACCTTCCGGCGTAATTTCTCCAGGTCAGGTACCCACCAGTGATGTTTGCTGTCTGGCCGGGAGCTGGGAGTAGAAAGTGGGCATGTTTCTTCAAAGCTGGTGGTTAAAATTGTTGTTATGCGATCAACGTGGTTATCAATATCCGCTTTAACCGCGTGAGTTGTAGGTGTGTCTAGACACCTTAGCTTCTCAGCGGTCATAAGCTCATACTTACGTCGGTCCATCTTGCGTGGATTACGTCGGGGCTTAGGCGGTGTGAGAGTCGTATTTAGGTTGTATTTGATCCAGCGATGATCGGAGCACGACGCCTCATCAGAGACATGCCAATCAGAAATGTGATGCGACGCGTGTTCACTTGCTAAAGTAATGTCAACGATTGTCTGGGCTCGTGATGTTACGAAAGTCGGTTCCGAGCCCCTGTTGATTATATTCATGTTAGTCGCGAGTAAAAAAGAAACGAATTCCTCACCTCGCGTGTTGTTTTCTTTGCTGCCCCATAGCACATGGTGTGCGTTGGAGTCAGCTGATATGATCAGTTCTAGTCCCTCGCGCTCGCAGTGTTGAACCAGCGCGGCCAGTTCAGGTGTGGGGATATCCGCGTCGCCCGGCAGGTAGGCGGACGCCATCACCACGTCAGGCAGGCCTGGGGAGGGGTCATTACGGAGCCTGATGGTGGTCAGGTCTCTGGAACAGAACTCGGTCATTAAGGTTGTGTTTGCGTGTTTAGGTGTGTAGATACATGTACGCGGGTTGTCTGTGGTGGTGTCTAGGAGTAGCTTACCTCCGATGTTGTTTAGACCGCATATTCTGCCCTTCCTAATCCACGGTTCCTGGATTAGGGCCACGGTTGGGTGGGGTATTAAAGATACGTAGTTTGGATGTTTATGGCTCAATCACAACTACTTAAACGGCTAAAGCGATCGGGATAATTGAACTCTGGCCGGGAAAATTTCATTCGGTTTTTTAACTCGGGGAAAAAGTAAAGTTTTTTTTGTTCACTTTATTCAATGAAGCATGGGTCCCATGACAGCTCATTATCGTGCAAAGCAAACAATTCTTTATGCATTGGAATAAAACTCAAGAAAATCAGTTTTACTCATTTTTTTTAAAGTATTGACTTGATTTTTTGCATTTTGGTAGTTCAAGAGTAGGAGAATGTCCGAATATTATTCATACGATAGTAGCTCCTGTTTGTCTAGGTATCGTTCGTTACCGTCTTATGCCTAAACCACGGGTAGCGTGCTCGGCCAGCGATCGATGAGGTTATGTTACTTTTTCAATGGTTCATCATGGGATTGCTGTTAAAAAAATATATCGTGCTTCGGAAGACACGATAAGCCGATGTTTCTGGCTGCATTTGGATTGGTTAGTACACCATAACTTCAATGGGCCCGTGTGGAAGGTCATGGCCCATTCTTCTTATCTATCTATATGAAGGCCTATGCCTCAGCAGCGAGGACATTAAAATGGATTGATGATGGTACTGATGAGACCTTAGAAAATGCCTAAAGTACCTACTTTTTGACACAAAATTTTGCGATCGGACGTAGTCGCGGCCGCGGCCATTCATATTCCTATTTCTACTATCACTACTATTATTATAAATGCGAAATTGTATATGCTCACGTCAAAACGGCTGAACCAGTTTTGATGAAATTTGGAATGGAGATAGCTTGAGACAGTGCTTCCGGGTGCTCCTACTAATTACTCCTACTGATAGGAGCACCGGGACACCCATGTCCTGATGCTAGGAAGGACATACCTAGGCAAATTTTATTGTAACCGCGGGAATAAGGCTCATTTCCATGGTAAAATAAGTTTTAGCTCGGCAAAGCTGTAGAATATAATTGGTATTTAAAGCGATAGTTTGAGTTTATGGGAAGAATGATGTTTAGAATAGAGACAGTTTAAGGCCCTGGAAAGGACATATTTTACTTTTTACCGCGGGAAATCTCATTGTATGGAAAAATCACTGTAGATAAGCGCGGGCTAATTTGGGGGCAGAAATTGGTATTTAAGTAAATAATTTGAGACCCTGGCAAGGATTATAATATCATATTCCCACGGGAAAATCAATAAGTAGGTAGGTATTATTTGTTTGTCCGTCTTTCACGTCCAAACGGAGTAACGGATCAATGTGATTTTTGGTACGGGGGTAGATTGGGAGCTGGAGAATGACATAGTTTATCCCGGAAAATATTACATTCCATCAGGATAATGTCGTGTAGTACACGCGGGCGAAGCCGCGGGCGGAAAGCTAGTGATAGTATATAAGTATGAATAGATACAATACAATATGTGCATAGATATGTGTTATATTTTGTTTAATTTTGGAAATACACTTTATATTGGACCAATCGCAAATTAGACAAACCGCGGATTTGACCAAACGCAAATTGGACCAACTGCGAATTGGACTAAACGCTAATTGGACCAAATGCGCCAATTTAGTAATGAGATAAGAAACTCTCGGCGAAATAGACTTTACATACAATTCAACATAATTTCACATGTATTTTTGTCCTTTGTTGTATTATTTAATATATATTTTTATTAGTTTTTTCGTGTCTAGACTAGACATCGCATGGGTAAATGTAAATATATTTTTATTTTTCATTTTTTCTTTTCTCATATCCTTTGCAGGTGAAAATGGAGAAGGATTCTTTCCTTTCAAGGATTTTTTACAAGTTCCTTGGGTTATTCAACAGTAACGAGTGTTAGAACGCGAAGAGATTATTGCTCAAATTATTTTCTTTCTATAAGAAATATTGATCTCTTATTGACGGTTACAAACTGCATAGTTTTATACAAAAATAAAAACAGTCATCATTCTGAATGTGTTGAATGTCTTATACTTACTTATTTTATATGTTGTAATTAGATAAAAGTAGCTTCTTTATTTCGTCCTTTTTTTCTTTGATTAAGATATCGCGCTATCGCCATTTTAAATTCGTCCTCCAAACTTCAGTTCGGTGCAAAACTATTTCGGAACAAAAAGAGTTTTAGACAACAAGTATTATTAAGTATATCTCCGAGCGAATTTACTACTTTTTTTAATATGTGTGAAAATTTGAGTACTTAATTAAATATAAAAAAGCTCACTATTGACAAAAGATTAAGTTTTTAAATTAATCTTTTGAGCATATTTAAAAAAACGTAGTATTTTAATATACAATGTGAAGACGACCGACAATGCGAAAATAAATTAAATATTGTATGTATCTCTAATAATAATAACAGTCCCAGTCTGCTAAAAAATAAAATAAAAATATCGAATTGTTCACAGTAAATTCGTCACAGTAACAGTAAATATTTGTCAGTAACAGTAAGAGTACAGTAACAGTAAATTTTAGTCACTGTAAATATTTGGCCTCGCGTCTCGTTGACATTGATTTGATCTGACGTACTACATACAAATAATGTATTTTGTATCTGTTTTTTGGTACTATTATTACTTCTTAGTGATTGAAGATTCCGGGAGAAGTGCGCTTCCACCTTCAGCCTTATCACCACTTAACATCAGGTGTGATGAAGGCTAATTGCTAAGTATCCGTTTTGGATAAAAAAATTGATAAATTTTTTTAATTTTTATTTTAGGAGTATTTTGGTGGTTTTTTAAAATACTTAAAAGAAAGAACTAGTACCACCAATGTTTTTATTTATTGTCGCATTGTCGTCTGCACATTGTATTATGCCACATAAAATTATATTTTCATACACGTAATGTAAACGAAGCGAAATGTTGTATTTTTTACTTATTTACATTTATTTTAGATATACATAGCATGTTATGATTTTTTTCGTATTAAGGAAGTATTTACATCAAATGCAAATTATTTATAAACAATATTTAATCCTTTATATTGATTCAACACATTTTGTAATTGTGACTCTTTTACTTATTAATTTTAAAAGATATTTACACAAGCGATTATTTTCTAATAGATTTTAATGATTTTTAAACAATCATGATATTACTTTACATGTTTTTAGTAGTTATTTTTATTTTTAATAGCTGAAGTAGATTATAAAAATATATTGCCACGAAATGGCTAGTCAAATTAAAAAAACATTGAAAATATAATTGTCGTGTTATGATAATGCAAAAAAATAAATAACAGAAAGCCATAACTATTTTGTTTGTTCTGAAAAGGATATTTTCAGTGCGTACGACATCAAATGTCAATGAAAATATTATCAACGGTTTGGTTTTAATTTTAACATTCAAAAGTAACGCACTGAAAATATCCTTTTCAGAACAAAAATACATATACGTACTTACATAATTTATAAAATCCAGCCGGCCTAGCATGAGCGGCTTTTATCACGCGATATGATATGATAGTGGGGTAAGCAAGACAACTTGCCATACCATATCGTATCGCGCGATAAAAGCCGCTCATGCTAGGCCGGCTGTTCCGGTAATAATCTTTGGAATTAAAAAATAAAATATAAATTAAATTGAATTAAATTAATCATTTTTCATTACGACAGTCCGTTTTGACAGCTAATTTTGTATTGCAAGTGGCTCCTTCGTCACGGCTGTCACTGGAACAGACGTAAGCTTTAAGGACAATATTAATGACATCAAAAATGTCAACTGAAAACTGGTCATTGCTGTTATTTTAAACGAATTATTAACGTTTTAGTTTTCATTGTTTAAAATTAGGGCGATTAAGTCCTACGATTCGACAAATACTTGAGTCAAAATTCGCTTAGATGGAATATAATGTTTGGAACACTTGAAAAAACCGACTTAAAGTTTGACTAGTCATGTAATCAAATGACTGATTGATTGTCATATGTTTTTAATTCCTAAGTGCCATTTTTCTCCTTGTAAGTATTTAATGTTAGTTTTTAGACCTTTCGCTTATTTCATGTTTTACAAATTAGTTACTTAAATGTCTATGGCTTCCATTTTACTTAGTATTCAGTAGTTTAATGTTAAAAAACATAGTCATATAGACATCGAGTAAGAATTTTGAGGTTGCAGTTAAAAATAAAAACGTCAGAATCATTCGTAATAAAAGTCGTTACAAAGCTGCCAAAGCTCCAATAAAATTTCAACCTTAAATTGTTGTTGTTGGGTTCAAAATCAAAAGAGGAACATGACAGTTTTGTAAAGTCAAAATTTTATAATCATGTAATTCAAAAATATTATTGCGAGTATTGCCAGTAGAATTTGATTGGCTTTTGCTTAGAAGTGCTCGTCAGATAAGTCGAATACTAATCTTTTCTATAACATAAGAACAAAAAAATGCACTGTAACTAGCGCCAAAAACGCGCCAGTCACGCGCAGAGTTATCTGACACACACTCTACCATTTATTGTGGTGTCCTAATATTATAAATATATGATTGACATACAAGTTTCTAATAAGCAATCGATTTTTCGTATTTTTTCTCTTATACGGTGTCTATCTATTTGTGTTTTGTGTACTGTTGTATTATTAGATTGTAGAAAAATGTTTTTTATAGTTGTCTCTCTAGTAGTTACTTGTGTAGTCTTTCTGTAACGTTGTACAATACCAATATTTATTCGGAAAGATATGGAACCGTTTTACTTTTGCATTATTGTTTATATTTATTTTTCTATAGAATATATGTCGTTAGAATGTTTGTTAGGTACCTACCATTTTTCTGGGGGCAGAAATAGCTTACATGTTCAAAGTAAAAAAAAATCAAAATATAAAGAAATGCAATTTATCAATCACGATTTTTGTAGCAAAATTTATCATAATTTATTTTCAAATTCCATTAAGTACTTTAATATAAATTAACTCCAAGTAAAATTTTCTCCGACTATTAAGAATTTTACTAAGTATACATTTGTATTATATTTTAATATACTTACATTCAAAAAGGAAGTGGTCCTTTATTCAAAGCCCTCAGAAAAAAAAGTCTTCCAAATCCATAAACTTTCTATCCTATTGCATGAATATCTGGCTATATAATTCTAAATAGTATTTGTTAACAGTTGATGTATGTTGATATAATTCTGTTTTCGGAAAGACGGTACAGTTCTGCCCCCTGATTCACGAACCGTTGGAATGTATGCCCTGTCTCTGTCACTCATTATAAAATAGACTAAGACAAAACACAGAATTCGAATCCGATTCCGTTTCCGGCGGTCCGTGAATCAGGGGGCTGAATTCAAATTGTCTTTCCGAACACTGACCGTTATATAAAAATGTGTGGACAGACTGAATTCAATGTAAATAACAACTAATATAACAAAATTACAATGACAGAATTAAAGACACTATAATATTAGATTTCATCATTCCGTTGATCATGCTTTTAATTTTTATCATTATCATCTTACATCATCTTAATGTCATTTAATATCTATGCCTGTTAAGCCAGTAGCAAGCACTTCTTACTGGCGTTGAATTTAGGCGCCTAAATTCGGCTTCAATAAGTAGTCAGTTGATTTACTTCATACCAGAGCGCTGGATTGGCATGTGAAAAAGTGCACACTAAGCCAGCGCCCGCCGGACTGAAATATAAATCAGTCATAAATTATTTATTACTTAGGAGCCCGCTGATATATTGTGTGTACAATTTTCACATTTTATTAACTCTGTCCAAGTTTTTACATATTTAGCAAAAAGTCACTTTACTAAGTCGGTAAATATACACGAAAATTGCGTGCAATATCAATTATGCTGTTACTAACACTGATGTTTCCCTGCTTCCAATCACCTTTTATATATCTTTTATATGTTCTATGTTTCATTTTAGACCTTTCGAAAGCTTACGACAGTATCTTTTTTCTTCATCTCTACGAAATCTTTAAAGATCATAACTTCACAGACAAAATAGTGCACTAGGTTTTTAGGATAGTAGTCTTATTTAAATTAATGGTTGTTTTAAGCGTTGTATCTCAATAAAACGTTTAAACAATCACGTTCCGTGTCCCTCAAGGCAGTATCTTAGGACCTGCAGCTTTCAATATGTATGTGAAAGATTAGTTTTATTTTTCTAATTGAAGAAGGGTAGATAGATATTTTAGACATGTTTTCCACCTCCTACATTAAACGCTGTTCAGTATTCTCAACTCTGGTCAAGCTATTACGGAAGTATGGCAATATTATTAAAGTACATAAGTACCACCTTTAATTTAGGTTACTCCTAGCTATACAACGCGAGACGAATGGAAAATATTGCAAATACATTATGAACAAAAATATTGAATCAACTTTAATTATATGTTATGCATAAATTCAAATCATATTACTTATTTGTTTTATAAACTTTTATTTAAGTTGTAGTGTTTGTCCGTTCGGGTCAAATCTAGCAAGCTTAATTTGACCAACTTTATTTTATTAACAACTTTAGTATATTTTTTTTATGTATTTCTTCACATGTGTAATAGTAAACTGGCGGTGAATCATAATTTTCATATTATTTGAATTTCTCTGCTTAGATCACAAGGGTGAAAATCGATGTATGTACAAGTTATGAGTGCTAATATTACTGTATGTCGCGTAGTGTAATCTTAATCTTATACGTCCTTAGAGTGTTATATTGAACGAACAGTTGAACTGTATGTAATAGTATATCTGTTACTGTCACAATAAAATTGTTATTTTGGAGTTGCAGTACCTATGTAGGTATAGTTTAAGCAAAAATAACAACTTTTCTTATTTTAAGTTTAAAAATTACATTGATCTGAATTTTATTATTATCTAAAATTAATTGTGTTGTTTTACTATATTATTTAAGTTTAAGTCCAAAATTTGTAATTTCAAAATGACAATGTTTAAAAAGCAAAGATATTAAGTACCTATATATTATCAAATCCCTGAAATTTATGTTATGGAGATTTAAAAGTATATTATTATATTTTTACGTCTGTGTTACTCTTTGTTAATAATATGCCATAAAATATAGAAATTAATAAAAATTTGAAAAGATGTATGTAAGTAAGTAAAAACAATTTATTCAGCAGTTTTGGAAAAAATGTATCATTATTTTATTTTTGTTCAATTATCATTATATATTTTCTGAAATATTTTGTTAGTTTTATTTTACCTAGGTACCTACTTATGTCTAAATTTAACACCTTTATTTTTTTTTTCACAATTTGGGAAAGGTAAGCCGGGGCCAAAAAACACTTACCATGTGATGATCTGCATAGTGGGAAGTTTATGTCTTTAAAAGGCATTGCCTAAAATTGGCGTATTTTTTGTCTCGCGGCCAGCTACAAAATGTTTGAATATCAATTCTTGATAGTACAACAAACAATATTTGCCAAGACAGTATAGCTGTAAACTCAGGCAGAACCAAGTTAGAACCATCCGTCCGTATTTAGGGTGTTAGGGGCACCATTGCAAAAACTTTAACCATGGCTTTAGACCGTCATACTGAACAACGTACAGCAAGAATTTTTTGTCTGAAATGAAAAAAATATTTCGGCTCTCCATACAAAATGTTCAGATTAGTTGCTAAATTTGTATGGAAAGCCGATTTTTTTTTATTTCCGATAAAAATTCTCGCTGTAGGTACGTTGTTCAGCATGATGGTCTGAAGCCATGGTTAAAGTTTTTGCAACGGTGCCCCTTACACACTGTATAGAACATTTTTAAAAACTGCAAATGTAACTTTATCAATTCATACAAACACTATGAAAAACAAAGTTAAGTTCTATCTAGTCTCACTCGGTTCAGCCTGAGTTTACAGGTATACTTCCTTTGCAAATACGGTATACACAATGTGTGTATTTATTTACGCACAGCATAAAATAAAATAAAAGCACTAGGTATGTACTGTAATTTGCGTGCTGACCGTACGTACTGTACTGACGAGCTGTTTGACAGCTGAGCGACGCCATTTTCATTAAAACGGGTTTTTTTATGATACATTTCAATGTTTTAATGACACTTTTTAAAATTCTTTATGTACCTATATTTTAATAAAAATAATAAAACAACATAGTCAAAATATTAAATTTATTAAGAAAACTAATTATTACAGATATCAAGGTCTGAAGAGGAGTTTATACATGGGACCGGAATATGTTTTAAGAAAAATCTGGTAACGTCTCAATAGCAATCGATATTAAAACTAACCAATATTTATAAAATTATAAATATTTCACATTTAAAACCATCCTAAGAGCACGTGAAGAAAAATCCACTACGGGGCGGATTTGACCACGTTTCTCTCATATCACGAGTAAAAAACATAGTTTCTCTTGTCCTGATTAGTAAATAGTTTAAATACCTACTTCAATTGCTTAGCACAATTTAGCTCAAATAAATATTAAATGTAGACATTATCAATTGATTTGTTATTGACAATCAATAACAATTTAAACTGTAATGACTTTACATGTTGAAAAAAAACTTAATGTTTGTTTTTTGTAAGTAGGTAAGTTTTTTTTGTTGTTTACATAAAAAATTAAGTATCGAATAAAAAATATTTACTAAATAAAACAATTAAAAAACATCATTTTAGAAGTTTTACAAAATATGATTGCTCTGAGACAATGCCATTTTTTTAATCTACTGTTTTTTTTTCAAATGTCAAAAAAGTTTTTAATTGCATCCAAAGTTGCAGATGAACGAGTTGATGTAGTAGCGCATTAGGAAAGGCGCTCTGAAGAAGAAGGTCTCACGTTCGAAGACGTTCAGGACGGTCAAATCGCGCGACAGGAATTTGCCGGTTGGTTTGTCTGTGAACAAATGAACAAAAAAATATGAGAAACTAGCTTTCCGCATGCGGCTGCACCCGCGTGGATTCACGACGTTATCCCGCGGGAATGTGATATTTTTCCGGGATAAAAAAGCCTACTATGATCCTCTCCAGGCTACAAAGTATCTGTGTCTCAAATTTCATCCAAATCCGTTAAGCCGTTTTGGCGTGATTGAGTAACAAACATCCAAAAAAAGAACTGTTTTTCAGTGTTTGTATAAATGACAGATTTACATTTACGGTATTTGAAAATGTGTTATACCTACCTATCTTAAAAACTGCTGACTATACCTAGTTCAAACCAATTTTGGTTTAAAGTGTTTATTGAGATCTACAGCATTAGGTATATTTGTTTTACATTTTTCACTCTCTTATAAGGGGGAAAGTGTATAAATGTAAAACCTCGTTAATTCTGTTATTTATCGAAAAACTCTGTTAATTTCACATAGAATGCTGTTAATAATGGTTAGATTATCCGATTTAAATAAATCATAAAACAGTTCACAGAATGCACAGAATACGGGGCTTCAATGGGCCTCGCGCGAGGCCCCTTGAAGTGCGAGGCCGTGGGCGTGGGCCGCTTCGCCCACCCACGCTTAGCTACGCCACTGTGTATTTGCTTGACATTTATTTAGTATGGATGTGTGTGGTATACTCACCAAGTGGATTAACAATAAACCTGGGCAGTGCAGTGACGTCGGCGAACACGAACGCCGAGCACAGATTCATTTTGTCAGCGTGTTTCAAGTTCACCGTGAATCTGATCAGCGCTGAAAACAACAATTTTAAAGGTTAGTGCATAGTTTGTGACTATCTACTTTTACTGCCGCACTCAGAGACGCCAGTTAAATTTATTTGGCATTAAATTATCGTTCCTACTTTATTCAACACTGGACATAAAAAAGAGACGGAAAGAGATGTTAATTGGCGTTTCTGAGTGCGGCAGGTAGTACTGTAAAGCGCGACAAGGTAACAAAAAGACAGACAGACAGTTACTTTTCGCATGGGCGGCTCCAGGATTTCCTACGCGGTCGCCATTCGAGAACCTTTCCACGCCAACGACCATCGGTTCTCCGCGCAGTAACTTGGTGAGAAGTGTTCCAGACTCACGGTATTCCCCTCTGATGTGGTAGTGGTACTGTGTGCCCTCCTTCTTTGAGGCATGCTGGATCAGCGTACGATCGCACTCGAAGTCCATCAGTGGACAATCGATGGATGTTATAAATAATTAGTTTAGGTTAATTTGGTGGGAAGCGTTTCAGACTCACGATATTCCCCTCTGATGTGGTAGTGGTACTGTGTGTCCTCCTTCTTTGAGGCGTGCTGGATCAGCGTACGATCGCACTCGAAGTCCATCAGTGGACAATCGATGGATGTTATAAATAATTAGTTTAGGTTAATTTGGTGGGAAGCGTTTCAGACTCACGATATTCCCCTCTGATGTGGTAGTGGTACTGTGTGTCCTCCTTCTTTGATGCGTGCTGGATCAGCGTACGATCGCACTCGAAGTCCATCAGTGGACAATCGATGGATAGCACCGCAGTGTCCGTTGGCACGTTGTAACTAGAATAAAATTAACAAATATTTTTATTAAGGCTACCATTCCCGCCCGACCGAAATAGGCACGCTAACGTCTGCTCAGCCGCGCGCGATACACTTCGCGTGTTTTATATTTTTTATTTGCTTAGGTAAAATCTTTTGCTCCACTGAATAGGCTGTAGCTCCCGTGTAACTCAACTTAACACGTTCAGCGCCACGTGTATATGTCGCTATACACCCTAGTGCAACTCTCACAGGCCAGTGTATAACTGGATATACACCTGAAGTGGTCAACTTCAGAGGCCGAGGTATCAGTGAATATACACCGTACCAAACATTTTGTATGGCGGCTTTGTAGCCCTGGCCCTCACAAATCGTTTAGTGTATCTGGGGTATAGAAATGAGCTATAGTATAGGAGTTATGGATTTTTTTCCAATGAAATGCTTGAAAGTTAAAGAGTTTCACATATAATCATTTATTTATCTATTGTTTGGTAATTTAACAACCTATTTCACTTATGTATTATTATTTTAATAAACTTATATTTCACAAAACGTCTTAATAGTATTTATTTGGAAAAATTACTTATGTATTTGTACTTTCATCACATACTTCTTATCAATAAGACTTTTTATTTTGATAATAATCATCAGCCTTTCTATTTATTTATCTATTCGTGGCGTAATAATCCACTTTTTTTAAGTAATGTGTATCATATGGTATGCATTTGGCCCCTGAGACTGCCTTTTCCCGAAATCAGTCTCAGGGGCCAGTGTACTATTATATTATGATACACCTAAAAAAAACCTGGTTAGGAGAATAGGAAAAAAATAAAATCAAGTTCACATAATATTTTAGGACCAGGAGATGTCGTATTTACACAAAAATAAAAAAAATGTGATCCCCACAATATTTGCTTCAGAGGTGCCTTGGCGCTGAACGTGATAACCGTGAAAGATCACACATACTTAGATTAAATAAAATTAATGCTTCTGAATCGTCCAATATTTATTTACCTACTACGTTATGGACTTTATTTATGGACATCTCTTAACTGACAAGAAAAACGGGCGAAAAGTACTCATCAGCTTTATCAGAAGTTCAGAAGCAACGCATAATTACAAAATAATTAAGTCGTAATCTACTATTAAGTCGGGTTTTCCTTCCTGACGCTATAACTCCAGAACGCACGAACCGATTTCCATGGTTTTGCATTCGTTGGAAAGGAAAAAATTAGGGGTAGGGTAGGGGTAGTGTAGGGTAGGGTAGGGGTAGAGTGTGGGTAGGGTAGGGTAGAGTAGGGGGTACGGCCACGGGAACGTAGTCGCGCTGGGTCAGCTAGTAAAAATTATAAAAAAAGCTAATCGTGACGTCACCTTTCACTCTCCGGGCGAATGCTCAAACCGCTGATATTTATTTCTAGTAATTCAAAATGAAAGTTGGTTTTCTCGTTCCATCTAATCAACCTTTGAATCCATTTTCCATCAGATATTAAAGTTCAATAAGGTCGAAATATAAGCTTTGCGACATTGACACTGACTTATTATAGTTTTGACGTTTTCAAACAAATTATTAGCAAAATAGGTCAAGATTCATTTGGTTCGACTGTACCAATGCTTAATCAGGTGCTGAACCTACTTACATAATATGCAACACCATAATAAATAAATAATTAATAAATAACTTCTTACATTCACACCAATTATCTAAGCCCATTTTAATTTCATTAAGAAACTGTATCATGGAAAACTTGATAACGGATATACTTAAATACTTTTTGTTTGTGAATACATACTTAATATACATAGTAAACACCCAGACCAAGACAAATAGACATGTTCATGCACACAAATATTTGTCTTGTTCGGGAATCGAACCCGAGACCACTGGCGCAGAAGGTGGGTAGCCTACCCCTGCGCCAAATCGCTCGTCGTATCGGTATAATGCACAGATAACTTTGAGAGATTTGTTTGCTTAGATAATTTTGAACTTTCTGACTGCTCATATAAATATGAAACAATGAGTGCCAAGATATTTTGAACACCTTGCGTGCTTAGAACAATATGATGATTCGAACTGCGTAGATCAAATTGGTTTATTGTTCTTCAGGTGATTTTGATTAGGTGCTCTAGACGCTTATATATCAATTTGAAGCTGACGCGTACTCACAAGAACTCGTAAACCTGGCGTATTGGTTCGACAGTACCAATGCCGAATCGGGGGCTGAAAAAATGCATTAAGTATAGGTAGGTACTCACAAGAACTCGGAAACCTGGCATCTATCGTGGTTCCTCACAGTCAGCACGTTATCGACGAACGAAGCGTTGAAGAACGGCGCGTCGAAGCGCATGTTCTTCAGCGTATACTTCTTGGGCATATTGCCGGCGACGCGGGGGTTGCATCTCGAGTTTGCTTTTAAGTTGTCTGCGATGCATTTCCTGTCGTTCAAACGACATGGTCGCACGATGCCGGGGCTAGCTGCATAAATTATTAAAAGGATAAATAAAATAAAAGGTTGTAAATTTAAAGGGGGTTTCCAAGCGAAGAGTTATTTCCAAGCGAAGAGTTCCCATTTCTTCCGTCACAGATGGGAATTTCTTTTCAATTAAACCCCACTTGTATCTCGCAGGAGCTATTAGGTTCATGATAATTGGCATGGACCTTACGTGACCGGAGAATCAAAAAAACTAGTTGGTATTTGTTCCCATTTGTCCCGGCGTAACTCGTTCTCGGGATAAATGAGAATTTTTATCAAATAAATTCTATTTGTCTTCAGGGAATAGATGTGTTAATAGTAAAACGTTTTTTTAAAAAACGCGATGACTGCTTGGTATTTTTTATATCTTTAATCCTTTTTCTCCTTCAGGTAGTTATCTAAAATAATAATAATATTATGTTGGATTGTGAAATTATAAAGCCATACAAAATTATCATTTTTTAACCAATCTGCAGTCTGCATTTATTTTCGGGAAAATGAAGCTTAAACAAAAACATCTGTTATTACTATTTATTTCGAAATTCATCAAAATTAGTTCAACCTTAACTTACCTGCCAGACAGGCATTGGCAGCAATGCCAAGAATAAGTAGCTTCAGTATCATCTCAGCACTTCAGGACACGACTAACAAGTACTTCAGTCCAGCCGCAACTGCGCACAGATCAAAACCATAATCCAGAAACACAACATATTTATTTGCAGCATAATATGCGTTTCTAGAATACTGTATAAAATAATTTATACCATTTGTTCAGGTGGTCAAACTAAAAATGACGTGTATAACTTTATTTATTGTCTCGTTTATTGATATAAAGTCTATATTTTTTGTTCAAGTTTAATGCTTACGCGGTTTGAACAAGAACAATGAATTGACAGAGAGAACAAATTTATAATGTTTAATGTAATTTATTAGGCTGTTAAAATGTTGGTTTAAGTGTTACTGTTAACGTCAATGATAACCTGTTATTGTAACAGATTTTTGGAGAAAATAAAATTTTAAGACTCAATGGTATTTGAATGGCGTCAGAAGTAAAAAGAAATATCCTTATTATTTTATTATCATTTTCTTATTTGATTGAATCAGGCGTCACTTGGCGGAAGTCCCTAACCATTGTGAAAAATAAATATATGTAGCTTTCTTCCGCAATTAAAAAATGATAATTCACAATAAGAAAATGATAAATTCACAAACGATAAGAAAATGATAATTCACAATTATCATCTTCTTATCGTTTATTTTTAGGGTTCCGTAGCCGACTGGCAAAAACGGAACCTTTTTAACTTAGATTTTTGAAAAAATGCAAATTTAAACTACCTAGGAACCTAGTTAAGACTTTCACTAATCCCTTAATTTAGGGTTAATTCAATAAACCACACAGACAGACAATAATTCGTATTAATTAAGTATGAATACTTCTATAAGTTACATTTGTTTTGCTTTAATGTAAATAAATAAGTAAAATTAATTCTTCACGTTATGAAAGTTGGAGGCAACATAGGTACTCATGACTATACAAATTATACAATGCGTATGACTAATATAAAATGTGACTCAATTTAAATACACATAACTACATAAACCTTTATAATATCTACCGTTTTTCATAACACTTGTTAAATGATAAACCAAATACCAAATATTTGCCTTCTAACAATTGATATTATTCAATTTTATTAATAGGCAATGTAGGTACGGTCTGGCAAACCGTCGAAAACAAATTAATCAACTTTCAACTGTAATGTTCTAGATATAACGTTCAAATCGATTTAAGCAATAATGCAATCGAGACGTTCAGCCCCCTTAAGGCCGTTTGTCCACGACGTCCGTCTCGCCGGATCCGTCTAGCTAGACGGAGCGAAGAAGCGGTTCATATATTTGTATTGACCGTCTGTCCACTCGAGTCCCGGCGTCCGAGTTCCGTCATCCGGTTTTTTGAAATTTTGACGGACTTCGGGAATTTGGCTAAATCGGATGTACCGCTACATCGGAGCCCGGATCTGAGGGCCTACTCTGAAACGCAAACCCCGAAACTTCGTAATACCCGTCCCCCGCACGCTCGAGTCATGACAGAATCGAGTGAAAGGGACGGGGCTAACCAAAGTTACGGATGTGCGGTTCAGAGTACGGTCCCTGAACTCGGTCCGAAATGTGAGCGTAGATTCCGTTTAACTGTTTCACTCACACGCACAACGTCTCAGTATGAAGTGGCTCGTCCGGGTTCGGACGCAGTGGACAAACATATTCCGGTTTCCATCCGTCTAAGTTTAAACACCAGTTTCCGTCGTCCGAGAAAAAATCGGACCGGATCGTCCGTGGAGCCTTACTCTTGGAACAAATTCAAATAGCGAATAATTATTAAATTAATGGCAAAAAAATTTAATCACGAACCTTATCGCTTAGCAATGAAGTCCTTATTTTTGACGTTTGACATTAGTCAAATCTAATAATAATAAAAATGCTGATTAATACAAGTTTTATTTTCGATTAAGTATACCTGATATATTAAGATTTTTTTTCGATTAAGTATACCTGATATATTATGCGTCACTAATGAGGAGTATTAACGCTACTTTTACGCAGCTGTTGTAGCTGTTGTGCAGGGTATGCTGCGGCCACACTATGGGGATATGCCGATGTTCAACTTCGCTTCAATTATGGCGAGAATTATTGCGAAAAACTTCGCGAAGTTTATCGCTTGAATTATTGCGAAGTTCAGTGGTGGAGTTTAAAAAACGAGCGCGCATTAGTCCTTTTGAGAATAGGCCATTTTACGAATAGGTCCTTTTGAGAATTGGCCATTTTGCGAATAGGTCCTTTCGAGAATTGGCCATTTCGCGAATAGGTCCTTTCGAGAATTGGCCATTTCTCGAAGACGTTCTTTTGAGAATTAGCCAATTCGTGAATTGGTCCTTTCCAGACTCGGGTGCCATTTCGTGAATTGGTCCAGACTCTGGTGCCATTTCGTGAATTGGGCATTATCGGACTAAACTATTGACAGCGGTGTCGTAATTGTTACTACGATAGAGGTTGTTTTTTAATTTTCTTTAAAGATATTTATGGTATAAAGTGTTCAGGTAAGTGTTCATAATTTCAAATATTAAAACATGAGAGTAGATAAAAATAATTATATGTCTTGTCGTATTTTACACTATTTCGTAATTAATTCCGTGTCTTACCGTAGGTAAGTATCTCTAAAAAAGTAAGTACTGATAATGAAACTTCCTTAAAATTACAAATAAAACAACTCGATAAAGGCTTAAAAATCATTTTTATTCATAACTATCGTACATTAATAATTATATTCAATAATAATATTAATCAATTTAATTAAAAATAGTTACAGTTGTTTGACACAGCGGCAGTCACACAACACAAGCGTTATTATTTATATAAATGCAGTTCCTACAATTATTTCTACCGCTTTATGTATCGTTTAAAAAAACGCAAACGATTTACAAAAGTCCGTCATAATGGATAATTTACAACCGACATATAACGGCCAATAACGTCAATAGAATGTTGTTATCTTTTCGTTTACCCAAAATCAGTATTTTTTTATTCGTTAGAAATTTTTAGAAATCGTTATGTTCTAGTGACGTCATTTACCAGTTTGTTTCCGTCGCTATAAAATGTCACCGTAATCCTAAGAAGCCAGAGATACAGCAAAAGAGACACCAAAACACGCAGTTTTGATTTAATGTAACAAATAATTTAGAAGTACATACATAGTACGCCGTTTACATATTTTGATGGCATTATATGTTTGGCTATGTTCTTACTTAAATAGAAAACATTCCAATATGTTAACGTAATACTGTGTACATATTATTATATCATTATTCATATGACTGAATTAATAAGTCGGTTCGTAAAGAAATATTTTGAGGGACTTTTGTGCGTCGTCTGCACAGGTCAAACTACAAGATGGCGCCACTTGCACACGCCACAGTGATGCGACAACTTTACATTTGAAACTACTATAAATAAAACTCGTAGATATTCTTTCAAGAACCTTACAAATACTTTGTTCTTTGCTATGGTTACATACTATACAAATAACATAAAGGTTTTACATATTGCAAATTAAAAAGCAAGTACATAATACCAAATATATTATATTTATATATATAAAGCAGTCAGATATTAGAAGTTGCATCACAGTGGTGGTTAGTTCGCAGACTTGTTCAAACATGTCAAATACCTACTCAACGATTTTTAAAAAGGCGTTTAGATGTGTCGCCAATAGGGTATTTGATTGATATTTTTTTTCTAATATTAGCAACACAATACTTACAGCATTTATTTTCAAATATCTTTAATAAATTCAGAGATGCAGAGCATCAAACTTTCTAATTAGCCAAGGGAAGCGCTACAGGCATGTGACGTCACTTGCCTGCAGCGCCATAGTCCCGCCATAGAAAATTTCGTTTTAGAAACAGAAGGCTAGTCACACACAACTAAACAACTCAGATTCAGATTTTTGAATGTCATTATTAAATATCTACATTTTAACAACAGTCAAATACCCTATTGTACTGTACAGTCACGAGCAATAATATGTAAACAATATAGAACTTTGTTACATTGAAGCTTCCAAAACAAAACTGTTGGTGCCGTAGAAATTATTCAATATTGTAAAATGACATAGTTCTATGTTAACATAATTATTGCTCGCGATAGCACATAACGTTTAAATACAAGGAGCACGCGTGGTCTTAAGGACTTAGCATACTTATACCGAACCGCTCCCACCCAACCAATGTATGAGCAGAGCAGACAAATATGGACTTAAGGTCGTGCTCTGTAGATGCATTTTAGCTTGCGGCTCGCTTACCGCGCGTTGTCTGCTATTGTATATTGTTACTGTAAAGTGCATCTACAGTGAACGATATTAAGTCCATATTCAGCTGCTCATACTTTGGTTGGGTGGGATGGCGGTGCGGTATAAGTGGGCTAAGCCCTTTACGTCGCGCTCTATCTAGCGGTGGTCTTGTATTTTGCTGAAATTTCTACGCGCCACGCGACTACGCGTCGTAATCACGCGTGACGCAGCGTATGCCATAACAATTGTACGGCGCACGCATAATGTCAACATCGCAGAACATAAGAGAGACATAAGAAGTAAGAAGTCAGTGGGAAGGGTGCGTGTGTTCCACGCTCAAAAGAGCATACATACAATCCCTCCATACAACATTTTACATTAATTGTAGGATTTTTATTTTATTCAAGTAGTCATGGCAACTAGCTTCAATATAATAGAATATTTATTTATTGCGTTTCATGTGGTAGGTACAGTCGAGCTAACCGACCGTGACCCACCGTGACACATCTGCGGAACGTACGGCGCCGAACGTTCGGTTGAATACGCTCGCAGTGTTTAAGAAGTGCTATGACACATCAGCCGAAATTACGTCGCTTGAAAAAACGTCAGTCGCTGAACTTTCGGCGCCGTACGTTCGGCAGATGTGTCTTAAAGTTCATTTTCTAACAGTTAAATTCAATAAGGTCCAAATTCAAGCTTTTTGGTTTTGATGCTTTCAAACAAATTATTAGTGAAATGGGTCACGATTTTATTGGTTTGACCGTACATTTGTACTAGGTAGGTAGTTTTGCTAGTTTTCGATTCCACGCTTAATTCAGAACTAAAAGCGTGGCATGCTCTAGCCTCTTTCTTATGTTCTGCGGTCAATATGGTAAAGTTGATGTACTGTCAACTTTACAATAATAACTAATAGGAATGAATATGAGCCATCAACAAACAATTTTAAATGCATCAAATTAAATTATATTACAAAAACGATAATTAAAGCGGTAAAAATGGACTTATGAACAGATTTCAATGCTTTGGTACAAATTATTATTAAAATAAAAATAAATACTAAACTAACAATTTCATACAACATAAAGAAAAAAAAACAAATTAAAGGAGCAAGTACCTACATAAAAGAGATTAAATAAAAATACAATCGGTAACACAAGTGTAATTCAAATAAGTTACTTTTATATTATTGTTTTAAAATTAATAGTAAGTTTTTTTGTATTAATTATAAAACTACCAAATGTATTTAGTTTAGATATAAAAAAGTAAAAAAAGCTAAATATGAACTCGAGACAGCACAAATTGTAGACTGATTTTGAGATTCAAATTGTTATAGGAATATAATTGCATTGAAAACTGTTTATAAGTAAATACAAAGTTATTCGAAATATGCAGTCAAAAGGAAAAATGAAAAAATTTAAATCGTGTCAAAATTTAGGAAAAAATTTGACAATATATACAGGGTGCTTTGTAAAACACCTACAAGCTATCAGGTAGATTACAAACATCATAAATAAGAACGTTTGTTCAACGACTTTTGAAAAAAAAACAACAAAATACTAATTTTCATACAAATGTCCGTTCGAGTTTTGTATGAAAAGTTGAATATTTTTGCGGCTTTTTCGGAGTCTTAGAAAAAATGTTAGGTAGGTACCTATTGTTTATGATGTTAATAAACTACTCATGCTAGGTTGCTGGTGTTTTACAAATAACCCTGTCTAATCCAAACAATATATAAATTGTCAAGAATTTGGGTAGTTCGTTTCTTAGGTAATTCACTGCAAATTTTAAATAACTTCATACAAAAATACACGAAATATATGAATAGTTAAAACATTAGTAAATCATGACAGTTAAGCTTAAATGTGGAAAGAAATTTATAATGAAAATATAATGGAAGTAATACAACACAAGAATCGTGAAACATATTGATAAATGATAACTAATAACAATTTCGACACTTTAAAGTTTAAGTTTACAGCATTCAGTCACATTATTGCATCGATCGACACATGAAGTAAATAAAAAGTTTTTACAACTGTCAAAAATAAGTGCCCCAACTGCTATTAGCATATCCTTTAATATTTAGCAGTATCATCACATCATCCACACATAGAAATAAGCGAAAAAAATATAAATAAAAGAAAAAAGTTGTCTCTTGTACCAGAACATGGTTAAACATATTGGACCCGATCTTCAGCGAAACAAACAAATAGAAAATGTACAGTCCACTTAAACATACAGTAATAATGACACTTGAGCTCAAAAGCGTTTAAATCTGATAAAAATACAAAGAAAAAAGAACTTTACCGCCCTCAACTTAGACTACATTAATAAGCAACTGCTTTTTTAAAGCGTCATTTAAAAAAAAGTTCTTTTTAGTTTGGATTTCTAGTTCGTTTTCAATTGCTATACAAACGACAAAGTTAATACGCGTACAATCGACAAAACATAATAGCTCATACTAACGTTACTGTACAATGTTTCTCGTTTTATCCGCGAAGGCGCCAGTGTCGATTAAAAAAATCCTTACCGAGTATTCTTTACAAAACGAAAACAAGCAACCGAGTAACATTCTTATTTGGCATGAAGGCACAAATCCTATTCAAACGCCACCTACTAGAAAATTATCGAAAAAATGGAAACTTCACGCTTGTGTCATCTTAAAATCTGTTTTAATGACAACTGTCAAATTGACATTGTAACATGAGAAAATAATTTTAAAACCTTTATATAGTGCGACAAGCATATCTGTTCCCGTGATATTCGTGGAACTAAAAGATTTTTCATACGACAGTCAATTTTGACAGCTAATTTTGTATTGCAAGTGGCTCCCCGTCACAGCTGTCACCGGAACAGATAGGAATATGGAACTTTAATAAGAAGCTACTTTAGACCAACTTACTAAGTCAGTTTACCAAAAGCCGAAATCCATGCTATTCGGCCATAATATATAATGTAAAACTGTGAGTGTGTGGCCGATTGCGGCCATCTGACAGGCCGTTGACTGCTGGGAGACTGATAGTCAATGAACACCGTGTTTTGTTTCAATACAGACGCGAAACGCACGAAAGTCTGAAGAAGCTTATAGTCCCACATGCCTGTCTGTTCCGGTGACAGCCGTGATAGAGGAGCCACTTGCAATACAATATTAGCTGTCAAAATGGACTATCGCATGAAACATGTTTTAGTTCCAATGATTATCACCGGAACAAATATGCTTGTCGCACTTTACCTTTGCAACTTTTGCTTGTCAAGCTCGTATGTATCGCTACAAACTAAAAGTAATCGCAGATCAAATTAGTTTTATAAAGCGCCATCTAGCAAAACTTTTGACAACTGTCATTAACAGATAGAAAGCGAAACCCAGGAATGAAACGTCAACTTTAACACGATCAACATTACATTTACACACAATACCATATCATTAATACAAACTTTCAATGCACAATCGGCAACGAATATAACATAACACTTTCAACTTTAAAATCAGCTTTATTACAATTATACAAGGTGCAAAGCTGTGTCGTTCAGTTTTAATTGAATTTTGTATAAGAATTAGTTTGCCTTAGACATGTAAAAATACATGTACATTTGTCCTATTTTAGTAACGTTTTTTAGTATTTACCTTTAATTTTATAATATTTTTTTAAATTTTATGTTATAAATGCCATGTGGTGTGACTATTGTTCAATATTTCTGTTTCAATACACACAGTCATAATTAATTAATCAAGCAAATATGAATCTTATAACCATAAACGCAAACACCAGTTTTGTATGACACTAAACAATAATTGAACATGATTTACAAATCTTATATTATTATTAATAAAGGAATATCAAAAGGTGATAATTAAAAATATTAAATCATCAAACGTCCGTATCAAAACCACTCTGTAAAGGCCTTTTCACACCGGGTGCGTAGACGTTTACGTACACTTATGGTACACGACAAGATGCGTACGACGTTTATCGATCTATAGTTATTATTTTGTTATTTTATTTTATCTGGCAAAGAACTAAAGGTGCCTTTAAATTAGAGTCTTGTGGAACCGCTGCAGTGGTGCTACAGTAGCGCGTTAGCCGCTTCACGGCTAGTTTTCATTTTCATACAATTTCTAGAAGCGCAGTCGCAACGCCAATGTCGTGAAACTCTCCTCTAATTTGAAGGCGCTCTAATATTCCCTGCAAAGTGTACTTTTTGAATATAGAAAGAAAATAAACAAATAATCTTCCCTCGTGATTATTAAATCCTGTTTACATAATTGGAATACAATGTCTGTTCTAGCATATAAGCGTTGCTGTTACCACTATTCTTACTGTAGAACACAGTGACTGCCATACTATTGTTTGACGAAGATATTATAATAATAATATTATTATCAATAAGTATTATATTTTGTTTTATTCTGAGTCTTTATATTTCAAAATAGCTTAATTTCGTAACAATCTAGCCTTACGGGGCAACAGCACAAAACAAAATGATTTTTAAATCTGATACCTTTTTATGTCTTTTTGTCATGTCGACTAATGTAATAAAAATAGAACTAGGTAATGCTATGTTCTATCTATGTGACTGGTAGAACCTATACGCCTTAAGGCCGCGACTGTGGTATAAATTCGTCGATCAAATTTTCTATTTCGGTATTTATTTAAATAAAGTCTGTTTTCCATTTTCATCGATTTAGTAAGCAATTAGTTATCTTTTTTACTTTACTTTTTCACAATTTGAATAAATGTTTATATACTTTGAATATTTATTGTTTTCAATAGAAACTAAATAAGAATTATTCAAAATGAATTCAAAGAAAGTCGAAAAACTTTTATAAATGTCATTATGAACACCAATAGTAATTGTACAAAAGTATATAAGTATCATTAGATTTTGAATGTATATTTCTCTAGCAATATTTTAATAAATATTTTCCAGTTTGAAATAGTTTATTTACTAAATGAAACATAGAAAACAGACTCGGTGTCGTAGGTACGATGTGAAGGGCACTTTATAATAACTATCACAACGAAAGTTGATCTACGAAAAATCTCGATTCTTTATATTTAAATACAGATTTTTTACATTTAATTTATTATTTTCTACGTTTTTTTTTATTTTATTAACAAGCTACACCGATTCACGCAAAAGTCGTTTTGTGAATTATTTAGGCAACTTTTTGAAAATTTGAAAAAAAAAGAAAATTTAATACTTAAGTTTTTTATTCATGAATTAGAATTAGTTTTTAGGGAAACCGATTTTAGTACATTCTGATTAAGTGTTAATTATGAGTTTTTTAAAAACCTTTATTTATTTGAAAGTAAATACGTTGCCTACAGTGAACGACATATTTTAACAACGAACATAAATATATGTAAGTAGTACCTAATTGAAGAATTTAAACTATTCGGAAAAAGTTTTGCTAATAGATTTTTACATTGACCACAGAACACGCGATAGTCGATAACTAGTAAGTGGGCGGGGAAACGCATAGGGTATTTCACTGTTGTTGACATAAAAAAATAGTTATTTAAATTTTGACTTTTTTGCATTCACAATGCAATTTTTATGGTTGAAAAATGGAAAATGAAGTATTTAGAAAAAAAGGTATTTAGGTTGTGAGACGGTTTTTTTTTAAATACTTACTTCATTTTCCATTTTTCAACAATAAAAAAAATATTTTAGAATACCAAATGGGAAAAAATAGTTATGCGAATTATGAGCTGTCTAATTTTGACTATGGCTGTTTCATTCTAAAACGCAATCTTCAATGGCGAGACTATGACGCTAGTGACTTAGTGACGTCACAAAGATAGTCGTTCTCTCTCTGTCTAATTAGAACGGTTGATGCTCTATAACTTTGAAAATGTTCAAGATAATTTAAAATAAATACTTGTTGTTTGTTGCTAATACTTCGACAAACATTTTAAATCTTAAATGAAATTAAATCAGTGAAATACCCAATTTTAATACCTCTTGCTCAATAAAAGGCAATGCCTAAAATTGGCGTCGTGTTTTTTGTCTCGCGGCCATTAACAAAATGTTTGAACATCAATTCTTGATAGTATAACAAACAATATTTGCCAAGACAATATAGCTGTAAACTCAGTCAGAACCAAGTTAGAACCATTCGTCTGTATATAACATTTTTATAAACCGCAAAAGTAACTTTGTAATTCATACATACACTATGAAAAACAAAGTTAAGTTCTAGCTAGTCTCACTCGGTTTGGACTGAGTTTACAGGTATACTTCCTTTGCAAATATTGTCTGTAGTGCTGCCAACAAATTATATTTCAATGGTTGATGGCCGCAAGAAAAAAAATAGACGCCAGCTGCCATACAAAAATGGTCATTGTCCTTTGACGTGTGTTCGATTGCTTCTTCAAGCTGCCATCGCGACTAGCTTGTTTTTGATTGATGTTTTATTCAGTACAACGGCTTTCTTGTGTTTTGTGGTTCTATGTCTTGTATTGTACAGATTATCTCAACAATTTAATCATGACTCATTTTGTTACAAATTTGGTTGAAAGTGTCAACACTATAAAGGTCAGTGTCAATGTCAAAAAGTTTAAATTTCGACCTTATTGAATTTTAATATCTGTTAGAAATTGAACTTATGGTGGTCATTCAATATGTCGTTCATTGTATCTCACAAAACGCTTATAAAAGCACACAGTGACTTCATAACTCTCGATGGAAGCAATATGTTATCTATATCCGAAGTGCGAAAGAGAGATATTCCTATCCTTGTCTAGCAAAGGCGTTGACCCATTTGTACGCTCTACTGTTTCTTATTAATGAGATTTGACACAAAAAGGTTTAATGTCAATAAAATGATAGTACAGTCAACGCCTCATTTATAACAAATGTTACCTAACATGAAAAAATCGCGAATGATACAATACAAAAGTCATTCTGTACATAGATACAGGCGTAAAGATTTATACAACACAGCACGACACATTGTACGACCTATCTCGCAAGCCGTTAGGTCGATACTTCAATGAGTTAAAATTTTACTTCACTACATAGTATAAAACAAAGTCGCTTTCTCTTTCCCTATGTCCCTTTGTATGCTTAAATCTTTGAAACTACGCAACGGATTTTGATGCGGTTTTTTTTAATAGATAGAGTGATTCAAGAGGAAGGTTTATATGTACTTTTTATCCCGATATTCCCACGGGAACGGGAACCACGCGGGTGAAACCGCGGGCGGCCGCTAGTATAATCTAAATAATTATTATAGTTGTTATGTTATCTATGGATTTCTTTTTTACTTTATTGTACATTATTTCTGTTTCTGTTCACCGTTAAAACCATTGTTATGCTCATTTATTAGAGCAACTGTTTTCCATGAAATTGTGATTTTAAAGTTAAAGGCAAAATTATCTTCAGGAAAAACTATCTGCTTTATTCACAACGTTTAATGTGCGAAACGAATTATTTTTAAATATTATTTAACCAGCAATGCGGTCTCTCATATATTAATTATAAGGAGTAAAAACAGCGTGGTAAATTCTAGAATCCTATAAGAATTATAGTTAGCTTCAACATTTTTCGAGAAATTATTTTGCCTATTTGAATAGACTTTACGAAAGAGACGTTTCAGTACCTACTAAAATATAGCTTTAACAATAGTTTTAAGCCAACACGAAGTATTTAGATATTTGTTTCATATACTAAAGTGTATTACTATTATAAAGTTGTCGTTTTAAACCCATTGAAATACCAACCAACCCTCTAAGACTTAAGATTAATCTTAAATATCTTTCGACGCGCGCATTCCACTGCTTTTAATAATAATAGTAATAAATGTAATAAAAAACAAAATGTCTTTCGTCATTCACGTAAATAAACGCGAAGTTTGTTGTAATCATGTTTTTTTATATTGTAGATAATTTTATCGTAGAATTTTTTTGAATTATTTGTTGAAGATTTTATCTGTGCCTAACTTGCCAGGGTGAAATTGGAAGTGTATACTGCGTTTCTTACGTTACCAATTTAGGAAACGGCTTTTTGACAGTAATTTAATACAATGTGATCATTTTACATCACAATAATTGTTTTAATACTGCATGATTTTATTGAATTCTTGTTGTCTTTAAATAATTAAACAGTAAGTTTACTTAACTTTATTTATTATTAAATGAGTCACACCAATGATTTTTGTTATCAGCATATCTAAAAAATATGTTACTCGAGAAAAAAGAATATGTTTTTACTTTTTTCCTATCTTCAAAAATGACTGAGATATTGAAAATTAAAGTACGGCCTCCGTGAAAAATTCGGGGAGCCAATGGAATTAACGTGTGACGTCACATCGCGATTGAGAGTTGACGCTTCCGTATTTCTCCTTTGGCTATAAGAGTTGCGCTCTCACGGTTTCGCAATAAATTTATTTATTTTTCTTATAGTCGATCAATGATCAATTTTGTATTGAGCCCATGTGAAAAAACACCTTCTAATACATAAGTTGTATTACACCCGAAGCAGCCGCAATCGGAGATGTCACTGCGACATGACGTCATCGCAATAGCGCGCAAGGAAAGCAAATTTACAAAAGCTGGTGAAACTTTACAACCCTGTAACTTTGGAAATCCTGGACAGATATCGGTGAAACAAAAACTGTTATTACTTGCACGAGTACGCGCATTAAATGCAGTAATTTTTATAGTCATATTTTGATGTGTTGGTGTGACTCATTGTAATGATCAGTAGTGTGATCAGAGATACTTTTCAACGAATTTGCGACAACTTGAATTAAACATTAAATGTGAATATCTTAGGTAGTACTATTCAATACAAACACACTGATTATGTATGAACAGATGTAGACAACACTACATAGTTATTTTTATTTATTTGATGTTACGGCAGTATATTTCATACAAGTAGGTTTTTATCAAATAATGTCTATATTTTTTATTAGCATAACACCAGACTAGACTAGAAAACCACAGAACAATAAACTTCGCGTTTCCAACAGTTTAAAACCAGTCTTTAACATCAACGTAACAAGGTCGAAATCACATTGAAATTGTCGGCGATACATTATTTCGATGCGTTGGTGTACCTTAGGTTATTAAAACAAGGTCTTTTTGAGATTTTTAACAGCTTTAGGTACTAATTGTATGTCGAAATAACTTGTACCGACTGAGATACAATCAAAATTAATCAAAAACGATCACGTAAGACTAAGCCGACTGTATAAAGTAAGGGATTCGCAGTGAAATATCTAGTTAGTGGTTAAACAATAAACAACGATTACTCATACTCATACATGTTTGTTATTCAATGGAATTTAATTATATCTTGAGTACATTTTGTATTCAATAAGCGTGTTACATAAACTAAACCTTAATTATATAAGGGTTAAGTATATAATCGTGTGAAGTTAACAGATCTTTACTGCGAATCCTAACGACGATGGTATACGAGTTACACTGAGAACTAAGTTGGTTAAATGCAATTGAATGAATTACTTATGTCAAAGGCTTTAAATAAAATAAAACACGCATTAAAATAGTTCTTATCGAATGCCAAATAATGTATTTATACGTTTATTTCAGTTTTTTTTTGTGTTTTATGAAAATAAATACAATATATTTCTTTAGCCTTTCACTTTTAGGGAAATGTCAATACTTAGTTCGCAATGTATCCTGTTTGCTTACACAAAAGAAATAGGTCTACTATAGCATGTCTAATTTTCCCGAAGAATTAAATACTTGCTGCATACAAGCTGAGAATCCGATTGTTAGCCGTTTCGATTCGAATCGACTTCAAGGGGCATTGACTAATTCGATATCTATCGTAGCTATAAGTCGTCACTTGTTTCTTTTCAAGCTTCAAATGGCGGCGTTTCTGGCTCATGTGCGGGGATGGTAAGTCGCACGTATAGGTACGTCAATTCATACAACCTCGTTCGTACATTTACGTATTCGCATCCAAAGTGGGCGCAGCCTTAAACGCTGGCTAGGTGGATGTAATCCTGCCTTCCATCGGATGCAAACCTACGATTGTTTTGCGTCTACATGGATTACTATAAAGCGCACACGCGCCCTTCCTCCAAGGTGAAACAGATTACATCCAATGATTAAATCCAACTGGCCAAAGTATTAGGGGATAAAGTATCCAATTGCCGTTTTGTATGGAGATTTTCGTACATTTTTGCCATACTAATTTAATTATCATTTTTCACACGTATTTATGGATATTTAAACTACTAAATAACAAATTCTAATTCACTAAATTACAACTAATAGAGTACGAAATTATGAAAACAAAAATAATCGTAACCTACGAAATAAGTTTTTTCTATATAAATAATCAAAACATTCTTATCCATCCATAAGGAAGGCCAGTGCCCCAGCAGGGGACATTAAATGGCTGATGATGATGAATCAAAATATAACGCAATATTGAATTATAATCTTGTAATATTATAAAAATTGTACATGTACGCTCGGATTAGGCACACATGTGTCCTTATCCATCCATAAGGAAGCCAAGTGCCCCAGCAGGGGACATTAAATGGCTGATGATGATGAATCAAAATATAACGCAATATTAAATTATAATCTTGTAATATTATAAAAATTGTACATGTACGCTCGGATTAGGCACTCATGTGTACCTCAGCTAACCACAAAATTCTGTTACAGTGTAATTAATACAGTTTAAATTTCGAATTCCGCCACTACAAGTTCCAGACTGACGGGTGTCACGTTGCATCAAATCTCCGAGCGTACAGGTGTTATAAGTACAAAAGAAAAAGAAACGGCAATTTCATACTTCAACCCCTATTATAAATCTCAATCAGCATAATTTTAACCCTTTAAAGGGCATATCAAGATTAGTATAGCGGCCATAACCACATCACATGTCGAACCGTAAGGTAAATTTTATTAAAACGGTTGCCCTTGTGATAGCTCTTATGTAAGTTATTTTAATTTTTAGTTTTTTGCATTCACAATGCAATATTTATAATAGAAAAATGGAAAATGAAGTATTTAGAAAAAATCGACCCGTCTCACAACTAGCTCCGATGGGACTCGAACCCACGACCTTTCGCTTTCCGGGCGACTGCGACTCCGTAGCTCAGTGGTTAGAGCAGTCGTCCGGAAAGCGAAAGGTCGTGGGTTCGAGTCCCATCGGAGCTAGTTGTGAGACGGGTCGATTTTTTCTAAATACTTCATTTTCCATTTTTCTAGCTCTTATGTATTTTTTTATTTGTCCCTGAACGGTCGTAATGCACAAACGTAACCACTGGACTGAAGTTTGCGAATTTTAATGGCAATGGCGCCAAATGGATATTTTTATTATTAGCCAAAAAAAAAACTGCCCTTCAGCTTGTCCGCTGCAAGTAGTTCAAGGAAACTAGACATACGTTAGCAGGCTACTTCACCTGCGGTCGGTAACGAGGACAACAGTCGGCCCGCCTACGGGTCTGTCTGCGTGGCGGTGGAGCGCGCGCGACGCCGCTACGAGCCGCCGCCGCGGGCCGCCTCCTCGCGCTGTTTGCTTATGTATACCTGGGGACAAGTTCATAAATTAAAGCGCTACTCGGAATAAAATAGATATATAGACTTTTGATATAAAACTATAGGACGGTTAGACTTGTTACAAATCTTGTAGGTAATAATAATAAATAAATAACTTCTTACATTCACACCAATTATGTTATTTTTCATTAAGAAACTGTATCATGGAAAACTTGATAACGGATAAATATATACTTAAATACTTATTGTTTGGAAATACATACTTAATATACATAGTTGGTATGGTAATAAGATATATAAGGTCCTTCTTAAATAGTTAGTAGGTACACATAGTTTTAAGGGGTCAATGTACTCATGCATACAAACAACTTTTACTATGGTACCAACATTGAAATCGCGAAAAAAAAATCTGCTGTTCCAAACATTTTGATCTATTCGATTTAAATTTTTTTCGCGTTTTCAATGTTGGTACCATAGTAAAAGTGGTTTGTATGCGTGAGTACATTGACCCCTTAAAATTATGTGCACTATTTAAGAAGGACCTTATAATATAAGACCTTATAATATAAAACTTTACGAATCTAGATAAAGGTATGAAGAAATATATTATATTTCTTCATACCTTTATCTAGATTCGTAAAGTTTCAGAAAAACGATTTTATGATTTTGCCTCGACACTTTTTCTTTTCGAAAAGACCTCTAAGAAAAGAATACGAAAATTCAAGATTATTTATTCTTGAATGGGGTTACATATTCTATTGGAAATTGGTTTAATTAGTGGACAATAATAATATTTAGGATCGTGTAGAAGCATTTTTAAAAAATCGCTATAGTTTTTGAATACGAAGTAATTTTGTGCTTTTTTGCCTAATCTGCAAAATCGGTCTCACTCCCGCGCGACTCGTTTTCTCATTGCTATCTCGCTTCAGCATAATTTTTTCGAGTATCGCCTTACGTTGGGCTATATCATATATAAGAATGAAACCAGGCCTGTCTCACTTCCATACAAGCGGCGCAAAATCCCCGAGATATTTACCCCCTACTATTCTGGAAAACAACCTAATTTCAACCTTTTGCATTGCGTATAGCGTTCATAGTACAATAGCTGTCTGCCGTCTCGCTTCAATCTGCTAGGGCTGTCAGAGGTACTACTTTATTTGTGAAAGTAATACACGCGAAGCGAGACAGATGGCGACACATGCGGATGCGTGCGCTGCGTGTGCGACAAGTCGAGCGAGTGCCAGCCTATTGAGACTAGTCCGGTGACCGGACGCTTGCGTTTATCATACCTAAACTCGGGAGTGAAATTTCTGTACCGTAAGGTACTATTATATATTCTGTGATAAAACACAAGTATACAGGGTAATTTTTTTTTTACATTTAATACAAATCATGCTGTTCCAAAAATGGAAGTCCAAATATTTTTGTCGTATTTTGATTCATGCTTCTAGGAGAAAGTTGTTCACTTACCGATTCTAAGTCGAACTTAAAAATTTGGCCAAAGGTTTCAAAATAACTCTGTATTACAATTACTATTTACCTGTAGCAATCGGTACTTGCTGACGGACAAGTGCCGTAGGTGCGGCTGCATCCTCTCTTCCCCGAGCGCGAACGTGAACATGAATGTAATACAGAACACAGCCGCCTTACGCACCGAAGAGTCTAGTAAGACCCTTAAGGCGCTACTTGGAAAAAGTATGCACTTTTCGATATAAAACTACAGGATGGTTAGAATTGTTACAAATCTGGTAATAAGATATATAATTCTTCATACCTTTATCTAGATTCGTATAGTTTTAGAAAACACGATTTTATGATTTTGCCTCGACACTTTTTCTTTTCGAAAAGACCTCTAAAAATACGAAAATTCAAGATTATTCTTAAATGGGATTACTTATACTATTGGAAATTGGTTTAATTAGTGGACACCAATAATATTTAGGATCGTGTAGAAGCATTTAAAAAAAATAGCTATAGTTTTTTAATACGAAGTGATTTTGTGCTTTTTTGTCTAATCTGCAAAATCGGTCTCACTCCCGCGCGTCGTTTTCTCATAGCTATCTCGAGTCAGCATAATTTTTTCGAGTATCGCCTTACGTTGGACTATATCGCTGGCATTTTATAAGAATAAAACACAAGTATATTACTATTTACCTGTAGCAATCGGTACTTGCTGACGGACAAGTGCCGTAGGTGCGGCTGCATTCTCTCTTCCCCGAGCGCGAACGTGAACGCGACCATACAGAACACAGCCGCCTTGCGCACCGCAGAGTTCTGATGGTCGGCCAACTGGAACAATTAAATAAATAAATTCTTACATTTTTTATTTCTGGTTGAATCAGGCGTCACTTGGCGGAAGTCCCTAACCATTGTGAAAAACAAAATATATGAGCCGCAAAAACACAATAATTATATTTATATAATATATTTATTTTAAAAATACGATGTTGGTAGGCGTCGGAGCTCATTTGGTGTTGGTTTTCGGACGAACTATCTCCTGAGGATGACCCGGGTCCCGGGAAACACGTGTAGAGTAGTCCAATCGGTGAAGGTGCAAGGTGTATTGCTGTCTTGCTAAATGCAGGTATTGTGCACTGGTATTTTCGTGGTGTGCATGTGCAATTTTTAGCGGGCGGGCGGGCATATCTTGCATATTGTATTTGCGGAAGTAAACTACCTACATATACCTATTTCGTTTTTCAAAATAAATTTTTACAATCACTCCAATTTATCTAAGCCCATGTAAATTACATTAAGGGCCGGCTGTAAGCCAGCGCGTAGGTATTGACGATGCTAATCTGTGTATGTGTGCATTCACGCACTCAGACATATCCGCCCTAGCACGAAAATATTGTAATTCAGAAAAATAGTAAAATTAATAACTGTTTTTTTTGTCAGAATGTAACCTAACGTATTTGATTTGATTTGGTATGCTCGACATCTGGAGGCTGAATGCAGTATCGTCAAACTCCTCAACAATTCAAAGTAACCACTTCGACTTTAGGCTCGTTTGAATGGTCTTGATCAGAACTCTTGTGCCAAGTAGTTTCCAAGATCTGATGCTGGAGTCAGGAAGTGTTTGATGGAACTCCTCAACAAATCAACGTAACCACTTTGAGTTTGGGCTTGTTTGAATTGTCTTGATGAGAACTCTTGTGCCAAGTAGTTTACAAGGTCTATTGCTGGAGCCAGGAAGTGGCTGATAGTCATAGTCATAGTCATAATTTTTTTATTCATATAGATTAAATAAAATTAATGCTTATGGATCGTCCAATATTTTTTTACCTACCACCTGTTATGGACATCTTTTAACTGACAAGAAAAACAGGCGAAAAAAACTCATCAGCTTTAACAGATGGAACTCTTCAACGATTAAACGTAACCAGTTCATTTTTGGGCTCGTTTGAATTGTATTGATAAGAACTCTTGACAAGAAAATAGCAACGCCATGTTAAAATATCAAAAAATCCAAGATGGCGGCCACCTTTTTTGTTTGTGGACCGACTTCGATGAAACTCGGGTTTTGGTACTGTTTTGTCAAGAAAACAGCAACGCAATATTAAAAATATTAAAAAATTTTAGATGGCGGCCAACTTTTTTTAATGTTTGCCGATTTTCATGAAACACGTTTTTTTGGTACTATTTTGATAAGAAAACAGCAACGCAATGTAAAAAATATTAAAAAATCCAAGAGGGCGGTCAACTTTCTTGTTTGTAGGCCAATTTCGATGAAACGCGGTTTACGGTACTATTTTGATAAGAAAACAGCAACGCAATATTAAAAATATTAAAAAATCGAAGATGGCGGCCAACTTTTATGTTTATGGGCCGATTTTGATGAAACGCGGTTTACGGTACTATTTTGATAAGAAAACAGCAACGCAATATTAAAAATATTAAAAAATCCAAGATGGCGGCCAACTTTTTTGTTTATGGGCCGATTTTAAAGAAATGCGGTTAACGGTACTATTTTGATAAGAAGACAGCAACGCAATATTAAAAATATTAAAAAATCCAAGATGGCGGCCAACTTTTTTGTTTATGGGCCGCTTTTAATGAAACGCGGTTTACGGTACTATTTTGATAAGAAAACAGCAACGCAATATTAAAAATATTAAAAAATCCAAGATGGCGGCCAACTTTTTTGTTTGTAGGCCGATTTTAATGAAACGCGGTTTACGGTACTATTTTGATAAGAAAACAGCAACGCAATATTAAAAATATTAAAAAATCCAAGATGACGGCCAACTTTTTTGTTTGTGGGCCGATTTTAATGAAACACGGTTTTTGGTACTATTTTGATGAGAAAACAGCAACCCAATGTTAAAAATATTAAAAAATCCAAGATGGCGGCTAACTTTTTTGTTTGTGAGCCGATTTCGATAAAACTTGGTTTTTGGTACTATTTTGACAAGAAAACGGGAACGTAATGTTAAAAATATAAAAAGTCCAAGATAGCGGCCAACTCTTTTGTTTATAAGCCGGTTTCGATGAAACTCTGTTTTGGTACTATTTTGACAAGAAAACAAGAACGCAACGTAAAAAATGACAAAAGGTAAAAAAGTTATTTAGAATTTTTAATTTTTTTGCATTCACAATGCAATTTTTATGGTTGAAAAATGGAAAATGAAGTATTTAGAAAAAATCGACCCGTCTCACAACCAATCCATCCCATCGGAGCTGGTTATGAGACGGGTCGATTTCTTCTAAATACTTCATTTTCCATTTTTCAAAGGTAAAAAAGGTTGTTAACATTAGTTTTTTCTCTCTCTTTTGCCGTTATTAAAATGTAACACGCTATTATTTGAAATCTTGAAACAGTGACTAGTACACAATTAATATAAATTGAAATATAGTACATACTACGTACCCAAAAGTTTTAAATGCAAAAACAACTCGGTCTGTCTGTGTGTTACGCAATCACACCTAAACTACTGAACCGATTTCAATGAAATTTGGTTTAAAAATTATGACAGTGCCGTGTAGTGACATGAAGTAGGTTCCTTTGTGTAGTCTAACTTGTGTTTATTTGAAAAATTCTCATCGTCAAGACGCAAAGACAAACTGCGTCAAATACCGCATAAAACTGCTCTTTTTCATAATAATATTTATGGTAGGTATTGCTCCAAATTTTTTTAATAAAATGGCAAAGGACATACGAGAAATAAATGATGTAATGAAATTTAAAATGCACCTTAAGAAATTTTTGTTAGAAAAAGCCTATTATACTATAAATGAATACTTGTGTGATACTGACATTTAGATTTTATTTTTTGACATTTTAATTTTAATGATTTTGTAATGTGTGATTTAATTATTTGTAATTTGTGACTTTGATATTGCGGATTATTATTCTTTTATTTCTTTACTTTCATTATAAATAATTGTAACAAGGACATTTGCATGCTATATAAATGGCTAAATAGAATAAGAACAAATTGAAACAAACTAACATCAAAGCTGTACCACCCTATTTTTAGCAAATAAAGAATTTGTTATTGTATTTATATTTGTAGAGCCTGAGAAAGAACATAGACTGCTTTTTAATACGAGAAAAGGTTTGTAAGGGGTTGAAATAGGAGATGAAAATTTGTATGAAAATTACATTTATTTTAAAGCTAGAAACTTGAAACTTATTATTTAGGCTTTAGATTAGGTACAAATAAATACGACATTCAAAGTTTGTATAAATTTTACTCTAAAGGTTGTGTTCACTAATTCGATGCGTTCGAATAAATAAAACTATAATATTATAATATTTTCACTGCCACTAAAAATCTCCATTTTTATTTGACCATGTCACAGATTGCATTTACACGGTAGCTTCTAGAGATGGCACAGAGAAGAGCATTAAAAAACAGGATTTCTAACTTTTAATTTAAAAATTTAATTAAATTTAAGAAAATTTAATTTAATTTAAGAATTTAAAGGAAAAAAGGCCATTCTAACTTTTAATTTAAAATTGGTGGAGCAAAATTACTGTAAGTATTGAAAACTAAGCAGGTGGTAAAAATAGAGAATGAAAGTTTTTGTGTAATGACGTCGACAAAAAGCTTACGGGCCACAAAATACAATGATAATAGAAATACAAAGATTTACGGAGTCATTACAAAGTGTGAACTGAAATTAACGGAAGTAAGAAACTTGCCAAACGCCGCGCACCATACACAATGAGCGGCGGCGGCGTAGCACAGCGTATGTGGGGGAATGGGGAATATGCCTATAGGCCTAATCAGACGACGGACTGTCCTCCGGGTACTTTTTTGTCCATCGATATAGATCTCTTACAAATTGTGTCGAATAACGCACACGAGGAACTAAAAGTACCGCAGACAAAAAGTCCGCGAAATTACCGCGGACACTGAGAGACTGGACTGGACAAAAGTTCGCGGTAGTCCGCGAAAAAAATAGAACGAACGTAACTAGGCGCAACAACGCACACAACGAACTTTAGTCTGCATTAAGCGCTCGATAGTGAAGTACGTTTCCGTGCAACAAATGACCGCACACCGCATGTTTTGAGTCCGCGACAAGTCCTCGGAGGACATATTTTGGACGTACCTACAGGGACTTTTTGTCAGCCGGGGACAAAAGTCCCTCGTTTGATTATGCCTTAAGTGTATTTGCAAAATAATAAACCGAAAGATAAAAAATGCTGCCGAAAGTCACCATACCACGCGGCCGAAGTCGCGGGCACAGTAAGTAAATGATATAAAGTTTCAGGGTTCTAAAATATGTAATTGTGATATGGGATTATTTTGATATAGACGAAGGAGCTTTGGAGGCTAAGAAATATAAAACGGCATATTTCCAATCTGAATAAAATATTTATTAAACTTTTTAGTTTTAACTCATAAAAGCTTGTATGTTTTATTGATAATTTAATTTTTTTAGTTATAATTATTTAATTTCATATATCATTTATCATCTGTATGTTGTATGTGATGGAAATAAACAACTTATCTATCTATCTATCATAATATAAAATTTCGTGTCAGTGCTGATGACTGTTGAAGAGTTTTCTCATCTGGAGTCAATGTTACTGTTTTCATGTTAAAGTAGTTCCAAAAATCAACTTTTATCAAAATCGGCCCATAAACAAACAAAAAAGTTGGCCGCCATCTTGGATTTTTTAATATTTTTAACATTGCGTTGCTGTTTTCTTATCAAAATAGTACCGTAAACCGCGTTTCATCAAAATCGGCCCATAAACAAAAAAGTTGGCCGCCATCTTGGATTTTTTTATATTTTAAATATTGCGTTGCTGTTTTCTTATCACAATAGTACCGTTAACTGCGTTTCATCAAAATCGGCCTATAAACAAAAAAGTTGGCCGCCATTTTGGATTTTTTAATATTTTTAATATTGCGTTGCTGTTTTCTTATCAAAACAGTACCGTAAACCGCGTTTCATCAAAATCGGCCCCTAAACAAAAAAGTTGGCCGCCATCTTGGTTTTTTCAATATTTTTAATATTGCGTTGCTGTTTTCTTGACAAAATAGTACCAAAACCCGAGTTTCATCAAAATCGGCCCATAAACAAAAAAGTTGGCCGCCATCTTGGATTTTTTTATATTTTAAATATTGCGTTGCTGTTTTCTTATCACAATAGTAGCGTAAACCGCGTTTCATCAAAATCGGCCCATAAATAAAAAAGTTGGCCGCCATCTTGGATTTTTTAATATTTTAAATATTGCGTTGCTGTTTTCTTATCAAAATAGTACCGCAAACCGCGTTTCATCAAAATCGGCCTATAAATAAAAAAGTTGGCCGCCATCTTGGATTTTTTAATATTTTTAATATTGCGTTGCTGTTTTCTTATCAAAATAGTACCGTAAACCGCGTTTCATCAAAATCGGCCCATAAACAAAAAAGTTGGCCGCCATCTTGGATTTTTTATATTTTAAATATTGGGTTGCTGTTTTCTTATCAAAAAAGTACCGTAAGCCGCGTTTCATCAAAATCGGCCCATAAATAAAAAAGTTGGCCGCCATCTTGGATTTTTTTATATTTTAAATATTGCGTTGCTGTTTTCTTATCAAAATAGTACCGTAAACTGCGTTTCAACAAAATCGGCCCATAAACAAAAAAGTTGGCCGCCATCTTGCATTTTTTAATATTTTTAATATTGCGTTGCTGTTTTCTTATCAAAATAGTACCGTAAACCGCGTTTTATCAAAATCGGCCCATAAACAAAACAGTTGGCCGCCATCTTGGATTTTTTAATATTTTTAATATTGCGTTGCTGTTTTCTTATCAAAATAGTACCGTAAACCGCGTTTCATCAAAATCGGCCCATAAACAAAAAAGTTGGCCGCCATCTTGGATTTTTTAATATTTTAAATATTGCGTTGCTGTTTTCTTATCAAAATAGTACCGTAAACCGCGTTTCATCAAAATCGGCCCATAAACAAAAAAGTTGGCCGCCATCTTGGATTTTTTAATATTTTAAATATTGCGTTGCTGTTTTCTTATCAAAATAGTACCGTAAACCGCGTTTTATCAAAATCGGCCCATAAACAAAATAGTTGGCCGCCATCTTGGATTTTTTAATATTTTTAATATTGCGTTGCTGTGTTCTTATCAAAATAGTACCGTAAACTGCGTTTCAACAAAATCGGCCCATAAACAAAAAAGTTGGCCGCCATCTTGCATTTTTTAATATTTTTAATATTGCGTTGCTGTGTTCTTATCAAAATAGTACCGTAAACTGCGTTTCAACAAAATCGGCCCATAAACAAAAAAGTTGGCCGCCATCTTGCATTTTTTAATATTTTTAATATTGCGTTGCTGTTTTCTTGTCAAGAGTTCTCATCAAGACAATTCGAACTGGTTACTTTGAATCATTGAAGAGTTCCATCAGCCACTTCCTGGCCAATAGACCTTGGAAACAACTTGGCTCAAGAGTTCTTGTCAAGACAATTCAAACGAACCCAAACTCAAAGTGGTTACGTTGAATTTATGAAGAGTTCCTTCAGCCTCTTACTGGCTCCAGAATTTGACCTTGGAAATTACTTTGCACAAGAGTTTTCATCAAGACGATTCAAACGAGCCCAAACTCGAAGTGGTTACGTTGAGTCGTTGAAGAGTCCTATCAACCACCTCCTGACTCCAGCATGACCTTCGAAACTGCTTGGCACTAGAGTTTCTATCAAGACGATTCAAACAAGCCCAAACTCGAAGTGGTTACATTAAATTGGTGAGTAGTTCCATCAGCCACTTCCTGGCTCCAGCATTTGACCAGATATCTGTTGTGATGACGTACCAAATATATTGTTTAGTGGAAAACTAATTATCTTCCGATATTGGTAGGTATCGCCGGATTTTTGAAAATTTGACTTTACCTACCTTTTCTTTACCACCGCTCAAAGAGTTTGCGTACAGATAGTCTGATTTCGTAATTTTCGTAGCTCAGGAGCTGGGAAAAAGCGACGTGCTCTCACCTTGAAATCAGCGGGCTTACTGAATTTTACCCCCGGTGTGGCTTGTATTTATACAATATTTTATTTATCTCCGCGTTCCATACGAAAATGTATGAGCAATTCGCGCTTTAATATTGACAATGTTTGAAGCCAGATTGTTCCCAATATAAAATAGAAAACGGCAAATACCGTGCGGTGAATCAATTCTATGTTTCATTGCCATTGGATTTAACATTAAATATTATTAAAAATATTTTTATTTTTTAACAATATCTTTAAAACAGGAAACGTTGATTTTGCTGTTTTTAGTGAAGTTTGCGATTTTTTTGCCATTAACGTGAGTAAAATATTTAAAATTTTCCACGGTGTTATTGTAAAGTAACTTTTCCTGTTCACTATTATATTTTTTAAAGTAATTTATGTCGATAATTCTATGTTACAAGTTTAAAACCCCGAAAGCTGTTTTACGCGTTTCACTTACCGCCTGCCCTTAAGAAACTGTGTCATGGAAAACTTGATCACGGATATATACAACGTGTTAATGCAATAACCGAAAAATCCATTCACCCCAATTAATTTATTTTATACTAGCTTTCCGACCGCGGCTTCGCCCGAATGGACTTCACGACGTTATCCCGCGGGAATGTGATATTTTTCCGGGATAAAAGTAGCCTATGTTTCTTTCCAGGCTTAAAAGTATCTGTGTCCCAAATTTCAGCCAAATCCGTTCAGCCGTTTTGGCGTGATTGAGTAACAAACATCCAAACATCTAAACTTTCACATTTATAATATTAGTAGGAAGTAGGATGTGAAAATTTAGATGTTTGGATGTTTGTTGCTCAATCACGCCAAAACGGCTGAACGGATTTGGCTTAAATTTGGGACACAGATACTTTGTATTGTTTTTTTGTTGAATTATGAATTATGAATTTGTAGCCTGGAGAGGAACATACGCTACTTTTTGTCCCGGAAAAATATCACATTCCCCTGGGATAACGGCGGGCGGAAAGCTAGTTGTCTAATATTTGACGACCGATTTGGCGCAGGGGTAGGCTACCTGCCTTCTGCCAGAGGTCTCGGGTTCGATTCCCGAACAAGACAAATATTTGTGTGCATGAACATGTCTATTTGTCTTGGTCTGGGTGTTTTCTATGTATATTAAGTATGTATTTACAAACAAAAAGTATTTAAGTATATATTTATGCGTTATATAAGTTTTCCATGATACAGTTTCTTAATGAAATTAACATGGGCTTAGATAATTGGTGTGAATGTAAAAAGTTATTTATTTTATTTATTTATCTCACCTGTCCGACGCCCTCCATGAGCTGCGAGACGGTGTCGTCAGTCAACTCATGACTCCTCGCTTTGGCCACCTCGGCCGCTAATTTGAGCGCGCATAACGAAGTTGGGTAGCCGCGTGTCCGGATAACCGGCTTTAGAAGCGCGAGAACCTGAGGACAAAGTAAAATTGAAAGCCTTCAAGATAGAGTAAGTAATAGGATATCGGACTTATATTTTTTCATTTGTTTAAAATGTTTTTAGAAATAACAGAAATAACGACTCTGAAAGCAACGACTCCGTAGCTCAGCGGTCAGAGCACTCGCCCGAACAGTGAAAGGTCCCGGGGTCGATTCCCGGCGGAGCTACTTGTAAGATGGGTCGCTTTTTCTAATATTTCATTTTCAATAATAAAAATTTCATTGTGAATGCATGAGAGGAACGAAAATGGTTTAAGCCTACTGTGCGTCACCACAACACATAAGTATAATCACCTCAATTTGCGTTGAGTTATACGACGTCGTACAGCGTCGGATCAGGTCGCGCCGGACAACTATAACTGCGGCTTAAAACAATGAATCGTTTTGGGCCCTCTTATTAAATAAACAATCATCGCTTTTCGAATAGATGGGTGGGATGAAAAAAGTCTTGTATTGTAAAGCTAAATAATAGTAGATTGTATTACAAGGGAGCAAAATAATATATTTACGGCGAGGACGCTATTTTGAATCCAGAGCGCAGTGAAGGATTCTAGAGTAGAATCTCGAGCGCAGCGAGGGATTCTAAAGTAGAATCGTGAACGCAGCGAGGGATTCAATATACGCCGCCCGAGGTGAAAATAATTTTGCGGCCGAGTAATACACTCTGCTTTTCATCCCCCTCTATAAGAAAAGCAGTAAAGACAACTCAAACTACCTACCTTTCTTTGTCGTTCGGATAAATCATAGCGCTAGTCGGGCAAGAAAAAAAATTTGAGTTTTGAAATAAAAAAAAACTAAAATAAAAAAAAAACTATGTCCATCAGATTTCTTATAAGTATCTCCGGGGATGCCGTAGGGGGTTGAAAATTTTGTTAGATTTTAGCTACGACTCACCGTTTACGAGATATTCTCAATTTTATAAAATTCCGTTTTTGAAAATTTCTCGGTCCCGAAAAAGTCCCGGCCCCATACAAAATCAGTTGTTTTTTTTTTAAGTACTGCACACCCTTTGCTACACTTCTCCAATGCTTCTTTAATTATGTTCTAAATTCAAATCTCATCGTTTTGGACCCTGTTATGAAGCTGTTCAAAATTCAAATCTCATTTATCCCCTCTTGTCATAACAGGTAAACAATGAATCGTTTTGGACCCTGTTATTAGATAAACAATCATCGCTTTTCGAATCGATGGGATGAAAAAAGTCTTGTAAAGCTAGTTAAATTAAAAAACTTCTACTACACAAGTCAAACAAATAGAAGGCTGAGTAGCGATGCGCGACTCCGAATAATACTAATACTAATCATTCGACTCCACGAATCATTCGACTAAGTCGACTGCGATTGAGATTATTCGACTGGAGTCGACGGCATATGTCCGGCTACGGCTGTCCAGTATCCAGTCGCGTTCGGATTCGGTTCGACTCGCGCTTGGTCGGGTGGGCGGGATCGAAACTATTGTGCTTTTAATACTGTGCTGTGGGAATGATTAATGAATGAATAACCTATCGTTTAGGTATTCGTTTCGTTCCGTATTGACATTAGTAGTTACTAATTAGTAGTCGTTATTCGAATAAAGACATTAGTATACTACTAATTTTGCATTCGAATGGCCAAATTAGTAGTTATGAATTAGTCGAAAAGGAAAATCATTCGGAGTCGCGCATCGCTAAGCCTGAGTTATGAACATAAGGACTAAGTTTTGAGTTAACATATTTACCTTTGTTAGTAAACTACAATTCTGTTAAATTTTAATGCTAGTTTTTTTGATATCCTAAAAGTCCTTCACCCTATATATACAGTTTCATGCAGAAATCTTAACACCGCGATGTAGCCTCACCTGGTGAGCAGGCAGCGCGCTCGCTATGTGCGGCATCCCAGCATCCACCGCCCTCATAACTTCTTTATTCTGCGCTCCATACGCATTGATAAGCTTCAGAAGAATGAGGTCGAAGTAATCCAACCATTGTGGTCTTGTTTCAGGTCTTCGGCAAAGCCATATTAGTACTTTCACTGCTTCGGCAGCGGCGCGTTCGTTGGCGGTACCCCAACCTGAGAAAAAGGTTAATTTAATTAAAAATCGTTGTCAGTTTCTAAATCCGTTATTTGTTAAAACGGACAAGGAGAGCTGTGAGCCATTTATACCATTTATTTTATTTTATTTATTTATTTAACACAAATAAACGGGATTAACCTAATTACATAATTCATCATCATGTCAGCCGACGTTATAACGATCAATGAATACTTCTAGTTCAGGGTTAGTGACCAGTAACATGTTTAGTACCCTCTGCATACGACACAGCGGGGATTGCTCACGCGCTACTGTACGACACGGTGGAATAGCGAACAGTCGATGTCTACAATCGGAGCGAATACGTAAATATTTATCAGGCACATATAGACGAGACAACTGCTCAATACACTCAGGCGAGTCCATCCACCCACGCAATATTGCTAAAGCAGTTGATATCTCTAAACGGGCTGTTCTTACATCTAAAGAGTTCATCTGCAACGAACTAGGTGTTATTGTTGATCGAAGTCTGCAAGCAAAAATTTGGTGGGTACTTATAGGGATAATACCATCTGCTTTTATCGAAATATTAAAGAAACTAGCGCTCTACTTGCGTCTTCGTCTGCGTGGACCCCTTTTTTTTCCCCTTTCAGAGGAAGAATTTCCAAAAATCCTCTCTTAGTGCTCCCTTACACTCCCCAAGGAACATATATGCCAAATTTCAGCTTCTTACGCCCAGTAGTTTCGGCTGTGCGTTGTCTGTCAGTCAGTCAGTAACGCAAGAGTTTTATATATATAATAGATATAGAAATATACAGGACTTAAGGACAGAGAACTAAATGCGTATCCATCTCCATCGACCTAGCTTATAATATTAATTTGAAAATGTTTTACAGCTCGTGGTATCGAAGTTTCACATTATCAGTCACTAGTCTTTTGTAAGCTGACAAACTTCATGTTTATTTGAATGGACTGACGTTTTGTTTGAAGAATGCGCGTCCTCATATGTTTTGTAAGGCAATAGTCTGTTCTCAAGTCTGCCCTCAGCCTTAAACATAGCTCTTCGAGACTTGTAAAGTAGGTACATTGTGCCAAGGGGAATATTTTAAAACGTTAATTGTTACCTGAAGACTGTTGCGCGTTGGTGTTTTCAGAATTCTCCTTGTCTCCAGAGTTTTCTTCTATCGACAAAGCGGCTAACGCCACTCGCACTATGTTTCTGTAACAATTCAAACAATATTATAGAAAGATAAATAAAATTAATAATGTGAGTATGTACGACTATAGTCTATGTTAATTTTGTAAATTACTAGCCTTCCCCCGCGGCTTCACCCGCAAGGACTACACGACGTCATCCCGCGGGAATGTGATAATTTTTCGGGATAAAAAGTAGCACTTGTCCAGCTCCCAAACTATCCCCATACCAAAAACCACATCGATCAATTGCTCCGTTTTTTTAACTTGAAAGACGGACAAACAAATACAAAAACCCACTTTCACATCCTACTAATATTATAAATGTGAAAGTTTAGATGTTTGTATGTTTGTTACTCAATCACGCCAAAACGGCTGAACGGACTTGGCTGAAAGGGACACAGATACTTTGTAGCCTGGAGAGGAACATAGGCTACTAACCCGGAAAAATATCACATTCCTGCGGGATAACGTCGTGTAGTCCACGCGGGCGAAGCCGCGGACGGAAAGCTAGTTTATAATATAAGTATGGATTTTTGTTTGTCAGATAACGGTTTTTAACATGAAGCTCGACTTAATACTGAGGTAACTGGAGAGTGCAGTACTAACACTTTTTTGTCACCAAAAATTACACAGTGGCTGTCTTCCGTCTCACCTACACTTTAAAAAAATACGTATGGTCATACGAGACAACTGACAGCCACTACATACATAAATGTCAAATTTGCTGGGTACACTTTTTTATTCAGGGTGAGAACTCCAGTTACCTCAGAGTATTAAGTCGAGCTTCATGGTTTTTAACTAAAACGTAAACAAGATAGACCTCTAGCTCTTACAAAAGACAAATTAGAATCTAATTATTTATCGCTGCCTCTAGACTAGACTATATATTGGACTACAAAGATCTTGACACCGCGATGTAGACTTACTTGAAATATTCGCAGGGCTTCCGACAGTCCCCGTACTTCAATATTTCGTGCGTCGCCAGTAGTAAGCGTTCCCATTGTTCAGGTGGTGCTTGTGAAACGTCCAATTTGCATAGCGCTTCTAATACTTCTTGTTCTCGGAGGCCGGCTAGAAAGGAATTGATGATTATTTATTTGTATTTGAGTAGATGGCGAACCAATGCGGACTTGTCAATACAACCACATTTCGGACTCTTGCATATACAAAAACAACTACTTACGGCCAGAATTAATAACCTATCTACGGATAGGGATAGGTGCGATCCAGATTAGTTGCTATGCAACGCTTGATATTAACATAGAATTAACGACAGTTGCCAGGGTGTTGCTAGGTGTTGCCTAGCAACTAATCTGGATCGCACCTATCCCTATCTGTGGATAGGTTATTAATTGTGACCGCTAATTTGTTATTTCAAACAGAAACGGACTTGGTCATTAGAAGATTGAATTGCTTGTTTAAAATTTGTACCTATTCTGTAAAACTTGTTCATCGCATTTGTTCGTCAGATTCTCATTTTATGTTAATTTTTGTTCTACTTTTTTATACAAAATATAAAATATCTTTTATTTCGTTTTAATATCACACCTATTGGGGCACAGACCTTTTCTATGGGACCTTAAAGGCTTTGCCCGGCGTTACGTCCATAACAAGGCTTAGGGACAGTTCGTAAAATACCGCTTTAAGGCGCTACTCGGAAAAATATGGACTTTTTGATTAAACACTATAGGACGGTTACAGTTGTTACAAATCTGGTAATAAGATATATATTTCTTCATACCTTTATCTAGAATCGTATAGTTTCAAAAACACGATTTTATGATTATGCCTCGACACTTTTTCTTTTCGAAAAGACCTCTAAAAATACGAAACGTGAAGATTATTCTTAAATGGGGTTACTTACACTATTGGAAATTGGTTTAATTAGTGGACACCAATAATATTGAGGATCGTATAGAAGCATTTTTTTTAAATCGCTGTAGTTTTTTAATACGAAGTGATTTTGTGTTTTTTTTTTGACTAATCTGCAAAATCGGTCTCGCTCCCGCGCGCGTCGTTTTCTCATTGCTATCTCGCTTCAGCACATTTTTTCCGAGTATCGCCTTAATAAGATATAACACGCAGAACACTATAACTTATTATTATTTTTTTCTTACATTTGGTGATGATAAATCCATTCTCGTCAGTCTCGTACGGTTTCAACTTGTCTCTTCCCGAATTGTAGTCTCTGATGAGCCAAAAACATAAGAGTAAATAAATGAATATTTTATGAAATGTAATTATACTAGCGGCAGCGATAGAAAAGCCGTTATGAGTTATTTTAGCGTCAACACTACTGCCGTCCGCTTGTGGAAGAATTCTGTTCGACTGAAATATGTGTGTTTTTTTGATTGCTCATCTTTAGGGCTAGGCTCCACCAAAGCGGAGCAGAGAGGAGATGATAGACAAAACGGGAATCGAACCCAGGACCTCTAGAGATAGCGGCACCTGAAAAACCGGTGATTTCACCACTCGGCCACGGAGGTCGTCAAACATTAAAGTACTTATTACAAAGATGAAAAAAAAATCTTTTTCAAAACAAGCGAGTAATGAGCTGCTGAATTGTGACAGACTGTGTGTGTGAAGAGGTATAGCTACCTCTTTCTATAACCAAATGTTATATGGCGCTATCAACTTGTGACGTCACAAGTAGGTAGCGCTGTCCTTGTTTGATAAGAAAGATTGATGCTCTATATCTCCGAAAACATGTAAAATATATGAAAAAAGATATCTGTGTTGTGTTTCTGATAATTCTAAAATATTTTAAATAACTTCCTGTTTTTCCAGTTCGCGGTTTCATCCGCGTGGCCTTATACCCGTACCGTGTGGATAAAAAGTACATAGCCTATGTCACTCATTTATTTATTTCCATTTATTAATTCCATAAAACAATCCATAAATTGTGTTGGAAACAGTATACAATTAAGTATTAAAAATTAAAAGTCAAATAAAATCATAAAAAAATACAAAAATGAATTACTCAGGGATAACGTTGCATTTTAATGGTGAAAGAAGTTTTGAAATCGGTTTAGTAGTTTCGAAGATTCTACAATCTCACAAACTTTACCTATTTATAATATAAGTATAGATAAATAAGAAAAAGACAGTCCTGTCTCCTTTATGATATGAGTTAGCAACTAAATAGCTCACCCATGGTCGAGTCTCAACGCGGCGGGTACTGGTGAAGACTCCTTGGTACTTGCTTCTTCAGAACTGTCGGCTGACGCAGCTCTCGCTAGGACTTCGTTCCTATTAAAAAAGGGGTTGGATGAAAAAAATAATTAAACAGCAAAATAATATTCTATCAATAGTATATTATGCAACTAGTGAATAAAGGACGGATTTAAAGCGAGGGCCGTAGATGAGTCACGAGCAAGTGAAGGATTCTAATGATTCAACTGTTAGAATCCTGAACGACGCGAGTGATTCATGGCCCTCGATATAAATTCCTACTTTATTCAGGAGTTGCATACTATACTTTATACCATGACTACGAGAAAATACATAATTTAAGCGAAAATAGAAATTTAATCAAGAAATAAGAATTGTTACATTAATTGAAATGGACATTAAAATTAGAGCAATGACTGAAATTAAGCGTAATTTTCTTATTATTATCATTAGGGTGGTCAACTTGTGAAAAAATATTTATTTATTATAAAGTAACACTAAACTTTGTGTCCGTACAATTCACAGTAAGTATTTGAATTTGAAATGGCGCCAATTCACTATTTTTTTTCTATAAAGGCAGCAAAGAACACAAAACCGTTTTTAATCTAATGCCACCTAATTTATGAGCTATTTTTGACATCGAGCTCTTTAGAAACAGCAAATAATCTACCAAAATATATATAAATCAGCAGGTTTTCGCGGTTTTACTGGAAATATTGGATCTACATAATTATATCCCTGAGGATATAACTATATCACGGCTTTATCTATTTTACTGCGACATAATTATGTACTTACGCGTTGTAATGTCCGTTGACTCTGTTGTTCGATAGTGTGGCGTCCGACATCTGACTGATACCGGAATCTTTACTCGACATGTGGTTGCCGCATTCCGCTATTTGAGGAACAATAAGAATAAAAGTAATAAATAAATGGACATTAAAATAATCACAGATCTAGTTAAGCAATCGCGTGACGTCCAAAATGCTTATTATAGAATCAAAACAGAAATCGCGAAAAAAAAAAAAAAAGCAGAGCTGTTCCATACATTTTGATTAAATATTTTTACACTTTTGTATGGAACTGCTGATTTTTTTATCGCGATTTCATTTTCATAATTACCGTGTATAATGTAAGAATAATGAAGAAGATTAAGTTCTAGAAAAAGTCATGCTTTCAATCAGCAAGAATATAGAAAAGTTTCAACTCGATTCAATTTTTTTGGCGCAGTAACACAATCTTACTGTATCTTTGTTTTCTTTTTTTATGTTTGGATGTTTGATGATTGAACAGCCCCCTTACCGTCTAAGCATCGTCGGAACAAATTTGGTATGACATGACAAGGATGGCGCGATGCGTCGTAATCGGTTTCAAGCCGACGGTGCTTAGCGGTAGCCCCCCAGGCTAATTGCAGTCATACTTCAATTAGTCAACTGTATATAACATACACTTTAATAACCAACACTCACCATTAGAATGTTGAGCGGTGTACGTATGTATCTCTGAAGTAGTCTTCCGTATACGTGAGTACACGTCGTCAGCTTGCGCGTTGCTTGTGCTGCTTACTGTACGTAACGGACTGTCGCTGCCGGCTGTACGAGAGGAGAAAACAAGAGATTTATTGCAGCCATTTTGGGGTCATTAGGGATGTTGACAATTTTTGGGAAAGGGTTTAAAACCATGCATAAGTGCCTAATATAGCCCAAAATACTGGTACCCGTTTCCGTAGGAATATCTGGATAAATATAGCTCAGGAAAAATGTGATAGTAAAAAACCAAGAGCCCTATAAGTAGCTTTCAGGCGGAAGCTACTTATAGGGCTCGTGGTTTTTTACTATCACATTTTTTCTATACTTACAGAATTGCATTGTGAATGCATAAAAATAATATAAAAATCTAAATATAGCTTATGTATGTTTTGGGTTCAAAAGGCACGCCAGACATGGACCCTATTTCTAAAGCATTAAGGTTTAAAACTGCGTGTACTCACTGCTTGATGTTCGGCGCACGTGTTGTTGTACTACTCCGTTGACTAACGCTTGTGTTTCCGTTGGTAGCTCGCTCATCAGCGCCGTGAACTAGAAATATTGAACAACGATTAGTTTTCAGTGTTTCTATAAAATGTTAATGTCTTGTGATAAAAGAAATAATCCAATAAGTATTTTTTTTCTCTGTTTTCATCTGCGATCAGTCCTCATCATAGACTATGAGCAAATTTGATGAAGGTCATGGACTTGACGAGCGTAGCTCCCATTGGAGCTATCACCGTTATATATTAAACCCATACATGACGACTTATGCCGGCTCCAAACTATCGTCCAACACTCCCAACTGTTCGTCCAACCTTCCACGTGTGGTACCTCTCCACACGTGAATGTTTGACAATGTTGGAACGTGTTGGGGCAAGATCGGTCCGATGGCGGTAAATCGTACCCAGATCAAAGGAGTTGGCCGACTCGCACAAACAGACCCTCCACACATCAGTGTCGTCACTGCACTCAATTAATGAATTACTTACCTACAATAATTTATTTCAAGCTTAAACAAAATACCTACTTACCTTGTTCAATTCCTATGTATACTTAACATACACCATCTTCGTTTCCGTCATGGTTTTTTAATTTTACGTCAGTTATGAACTAGCAAAAAATCATTTTATGCACACAAAGGGTACAGCGCAGAAGCACCTATCACTTCAACGTCCTAATAGTGAATGAGGTTGGCGGAAGATTGGTCGATGTGTGGAGAGTCTGTTTTGATCGATCGTGAGTTGGGACAAGATTGAAGGATGTTGGAGTGTTGGAATGTTAGACGATAGTTTGGAGCCGGCAAAAGGCGACATATTCAGATTCTACCCTTTATTTTCAAATAGACGTCTCGTCCAGTTCTAATATCATTCGGCGTTTCAGTCGTATATCTCTTCTGCCGTACAATAGCTGGCAAGCCAGTTCATTTGGATGGTTACTCAATCTCTTTTTGTAGGTCATGTGGAGTTTCTAATCTCTTCCTTTATGGTAAACATTTGCAAATTCTCATGGATCTCTTTGTTGGGTGTAAACCTGGGACATTTGCTTATATATATTTCTTAAAATTACATTTTGGAATCGTTGGAGAATGTTTATGTTTGAGTCGCTAGCACTGCCCCAGAGCTGTATACCTAATAACTAAAATAAAAAATAAATAATCAAAAAACACGACTGCCAAAATCGAACTAAAAAGTAAATAAATAAAAACAAGCTCTCATTGCAGTCGGGGTACTATGTATTATAAATATTATAATTATATCTTTTGAACCTTACTATCACAAATTTATATGCTTTACCTCTTTATTCATACACAATTTTTTGACGTAGTCAATTCATCATCATCATCATTTCAACCGTACGACGCCCACTGCTGGGCATAGGCCTCCCCCAAGGATCTCCACAACGATCGGTCCTGCGCTGCCCGCATCCAGCGGCTTCCCAATTAAAAAATGTAGTCAATTAAAACCATCTAATTCCGTGCTGAGGCTGCTAACTTTACGCACATATTTTCTTACAGATTTTATTTTAACCGCTTCTGTGGTCTAGTGGCTCACACCACCGATTTCAGACCAAGAGGATATTGTATTCCGTTTGGTTGGTGGTAGGACTTGTTCTTAGTCCGCCTGGCTAGCTACCACCATTTTATCTAAGTCTGACGCCATATTTCAGCATTATTGTGTTCCGGCAGTACAAGATCGCCAGTTCCTCAGTGATTGAGGATTCCGGGAGAAGTGCGCTTCCACCTTCAGCCTTAGCACCACTTAACATCAGGTGTGATGAAGGCTAAGTGCTAACCCGTTGTGGATAAAAAATAAAATACGTTTTATTGCACACAAAAAGAAATACATAAAGAAGAAAAACAGTCACAACAAAGAAAAGTATACAAAAGGCGGCCTTCTTGCTTAACAGCAATCTCTTCCAGACAACTTTAGGTGGAAAGAAATAATAATACTCACCGGCACAGGATTGCAGTCATACAGACAAGCGAGCGCCCGACGCGCGCAAGTCCGCACGTCCGCCGCTCTCGGCTCCGCGGCGAGCACTGACAGTTTGGCCAGGGCCCGCCCCGCCACCCCTGACGCCCCACCTACGACCAAATAAAAAATGAAAATGAAAAGCTTTTATTCAGTTTAGGCAGATACAGCACTTAGGAACGTCAAAGAAGCAATGCCATCGGTTCGCAAACCCTACGGGGCGGGAGACCTTGGAAAAGAACCGGCAAGAAACTCGTCAAGGGTTATTTTCTCCCTGTTTTAATTCATACAGAGTCGTCAAATTGAAAAATTACCCTTAAATTGCATATTGCGGTCAGTTTCCATCAAAATTAGGTACATAATAAATTATGATAAATACAATTAAGAGTGTGAACTAATGATCAGAGCAGTAGACAATTTTCAATTACCAAAAAACTCTAGCGAGTATACAATTCAGAAAATTTATTGTTTACGAAATCATTGCTATGTATTGCAAGTTGCGCCATACAAATAGCTTCAAATATAATATACAATGAAAACAAAATTAAAAGAAAAAAAGCACTTTAAGACAAGCAGATAAGAGCAGACCCATTCCCACTGGCAGCACCCGACGTGTATCTATGTACACTACAGGGCGGCCACAAATGCGATAGAAGGATGACATCAAAAACTTCCTTCAAAAAAACCACATCCAAAAAGGAAGAAATAATTCCTCACCAAATAAATAGCGTAAGTACTTTGAAGTCGGGCGTGAAACATGTACAATTTTTTGTTGTTTTTATTAAAGCCCGCCCGACTTCAAAGTACTTACGCTATTTATTTGGTGAGGAATTATTTCTTCCTTTTTAGATGTGGTTTTTTTGAAGGCGGTTTTATTTTTTTATAAAAATAATTTTTATTTTACTCTTTTTAGTGCATCGTGCAGGCAATTTACGTGTTTTCTGGTAAATAGGTATGTGATCAAACTGAAAACCTCCTTTTTCGATGTCGGTTAAAATACCTTGAGGTATCCCCTTTTTAACAAAATAAGAATCATCTAAATCGGTTTATAAACAAAGGAGTTATGCCTAAAGATACGTATTAAATTCACATAAAGTGGTAACGAAAACGACAGTATTTTCAAGATTTGCTGAAAACTACTGAACCGATTTCAGAATTTCAAAAAATGGGACCAACTTGGAAACCAACCTGATGTAATAACGTTTGAACCATTTCAATCGGTTCAGCCGTCTTCGAGTAATCGGTGGACATACACACAAAAAAAAAACATACATACAGACGAATAGAGAACCTCCTCCTTTTTGATTGAGAAGTCGGTTAACAAAATGGGGAGCAGCAACTGGACTCTAACTGCCCAAAACAGAGAGAGGTGGAAACACATAGAGGAGGCCTACATCAAGGTATTGGTTGAAGAAGGCTAAGGAAGAGGAAGAGAGTTTTCATCCCATCGATTCGAAAAGCGATGATTTTTTATCTAATAACAGGGTCCAAAACAATTCATTTTTTACCTGTTATGACAAGGGGGAATAAATGAGATTTGAATTTTGAACAGCTTCATAACAGGGTCCAAAACAATGAGATTTGAATTTAGAACATAATTGAAGAAGCATTGGTTGGAGTAAGGTTGGAGTGTAGCAAAGGGTGTGCAGTACTTAAAAAATAATTCAACTGATTTTGTATGGGGCCGGGACTTTTTTCGGGACCGAGAAATTTTCAAAAACGGAATTTTATAAAATTGAGAATATCTCGTAAACGGTGAGTCGTAGCTAAAATCTAACGAAATTTTCAACCCCCCTACGGCATCCCCGGAGATACTTATAAGAAATCTGATGGACATATATATTTTTTTTTTTTTATTTTTTTTATTTCAAAACTCAAATTTTTTTTCTTGCCCGACTAGCGCTATGATGTATCCGAACGACAAAGAAAGGTAGGTAGTTTGAGTTGTCTTTACTGCTTTTCTTATAGAGGGGGATGAAAAGCAGAGTGTATTACTCGGCCGCAAAATTATTTTCACCTCGGGCGGCGTATATTGAATCCCTCGCTGCGTTCAGGATTCTACTTTAGAATCCCTCGCTGCGCTCGAGATTCTACTCTAGAATCCTTCACTGCGCTCTGGATTCAAAATAGCGCCCTCGCCGTAAATATATTATTTTGCTCCCTTGTAATACAATCTACTATTTTTACTCCATTTAATATAATCCGTTAATGAACTTATTACTTACCTTGTAACGCCACGCACAGGCTGTTAGGCGTACAGTAGTCGTGCGCTAAATCAGCTAGGAATCTCAACGCAGCCACTTTGGTTTTGGTCGTAGGGGCCGTCGCTCCATCCGCTAGGAATCTGTAGGACGTAAAATAAAGAAATAGAAATAGAAATCTATTTATTTGCTTTAAATAGGGTTTACATTGCGGTGTTCATCTCACCCATATAAATAAGTAGCTTAACCTATTTAGCTATTAAAATTATAGCATGCAAACTGGACAAAAACAAAGTTGTATGATAAAATTAGTAAGCTGTGTTAATTCTGTTTAATAAGCACAGTTGAGTACTTGGCAGCTACACCCCTCCCACCCACATACATCTAAATTGTGTACTCTGACAAGTTTGAAGCGGCTATACTGTTGTTTTATCAAACGAATGTTGAAAATCTTTTAATTCGGTAATTTTGCAAGTAAAAGAGCTATTTTATTGTATTCGATTGTGTTCTGGTTTTAAATTTTAACATTTTCTTAATACAATCTTTAGGCATCCACCCTTGATGATCAATGACGATGATCATTCTATGATTATGACACGTACACAATTATTTCTTTAAATTTTACATACCTGAATATATTGTGAAGTTGTAACTCTGCTGGAAAGCATTCATGAATCACATCTAAAGTCTTCATGATCTTGCTCTGCACTGAGCCTAGAATATCTGTTCCCAGTTTCATCAGCAATCTGTTGACAAATGGAGTAATAGAAGCAAGGGAACATTTATCTAGTTGCTTCAAAGTTTCGGTTGATTTTTCATTGGAAGTTTTTAAGGAGTGTAGATTTATGTTTTGGTACTTCAAGGAAGTCACACCAGTCACCGGTGTTTTTCCAGTATCAGATTGATAGGTATACCTTTCAAACAGACCTAAGACAGCAGCCCTAAAACACTCTTTAAAGTATACTGGAGTGTTCCCTAATTAGTTTGGTTACCCGCTGTGGTTATCCTCGAAGAACACCTTAGTCTGCGCGTCCACGAACATTTTGTTCAGCAGCTATGTATGGGGCATACCTCAACCAAAGAATACTATAATATTACTAACGTAAAGAAGCGACACTCACCTCCCCCCGCCAATTCATTTCCCCCGCATTGAGAAAGTAAACCAAGGAGTAAACGTCACACGTTTGTCGGTTGTCTTGTCAGTCACTTAGGTCCGGTTGCTCGTACATTTAACTTTTGTCAAAATTGACAAAAGTTAAAATTTAACTGATGTCAATTTTGACATCGGTAAAAGAAAAATACGTTGGTTATCTTAGGGTTAATAGTGTTGTCTGTACTATTTTATTAACCTTCCCTTAATTACTAATGTCAAAATTTAAACCACCCCCACCCTGTCGGTTATTTTGACCGCCGTTAAATCTGTAATTTGACTGCTCGTTAAAGTAACCGCTGCTTCAACAACGCTTCTTAAATTTGACCGCCGGTTAATTTTACTTTAACCATAATTTAACCCTATAGTTAACGTAACCAAGCTTCGAGCAACCGGACCTTAGTCGACAAGAATGTAACAAGTCAACGATGTCATTATATTTCGTAAGCAAACTTCGATTTGAGGATCGTGCGATATAACCTTGCAGTGGCGTTCGTATATGCAGTTGAATCGTAGATGATTGATATCAAATTTAATATTAACAGAAAACAAATATTCCAATACGAATTGTTTGACCAAATAATAAATGTTATGATACGATTAAATTCTATGAAATTAGAGGACCTTTTATTCATTTGATTTAACTTTCATTAGGTGCAAGTATTGGATTAAAGAAATTGGTCGAATGGACTTAAGGCGCTACTCGGAAAAAGTATGGACTTTTTGATTTAGGACGGTTACAGTTGTTACAAATCTGGTAATAAGATATATATTTCTTCATACCTTTATCTAGATTCGTATAGTTTCAAAAACACGATTTTATGATTTTGTCTCGACACTTTTTCTTTTCGAAAAGACCTCTAAAAATACGAAAATTGTAGATTATTCTTAAATAGGGTTACTTACGCTATTGGAAATTGGTTTAATTAGTGAACACCAATAATATTTAGGATCGTATAGAAGCTTTTTTTTTAAATCGCTGTAGTTTTTTAAAACGAAGTGATTTTGTTTTTTTGCCTAATCTGCAAAATCGGTCTCGATCCCGCGCGCGTCGTTTTCTCATTGCTATCTCACTTCAGCACAATTTTTCCGAGTATCGCCTTAACCCAAAAAAGCGTGGAGACACTTCATACTAGTTATTTTGTTTGCGAACTTCATTTCCCTAATTCTGACCGCGCAAAAAGAGTTTCTAAGAAAAATGCAGCCCCTACCCTATTATTACTGCAGCCAGAAGACTCATCTGGTACTCGTATTTACATCAAAATTTACTCAAACTGATAATAGCCTCTTAAGAATACTTGCAAATGTCAAACATCAACAGAAATTCCAAGTACAAGTACTTCACAGGTGTCACACTCAGTGCAGAAAACACAGATTTTAAGTGAAAATTCACCCTGGAAAAGGAAGTTGCGGCTTGACTTTAAATCAGAGGCTAAGAAACGAAGATTATTGGAATCGTCGGTAATAGGAAACCCCAAGTAGGCTGATATGTCACCTCTGCTAAAAAAAAATTGATGCTCAAAAAGTATTTGAAACGAAAGTCTCAGGGAAACAGATATGACCAAGAGTATATATAATGTTTGCATTAAATATATATTTTACCAGCTCGGTTGCTTACTGATTTACAATTTCCTTTTACGTGGTGTGTTGGCTGACAAAGGACATTGTCCACGATGTATAGGCGGTTTGGCTTAACATGCACATTTTTTAAGCAATAAAACTATATGTTTGGAAGTTTACATTACACTACGAAGAAACTATTTATCATTTTTGTTTTGTGTCAAATAATAAAAAGCTTAGAAACAGACAGACAGAAGCGAAGAGCGACTTTGTTTTATACTATGTAGTGATAATTAAAGACAATTTTATTTGTTGGATTCATTTCATTTTTTATTAAATTAGTACCGTACGACAGGTGCGTTTTTGAAGATTTCAATACAAAGTACATTGTGCCATTCACACGGCCTTTTGACAATCGCTTTTGTACTGAAAAAAGCTTGTAAAATGATTGCTTCCGAACTTACCCGACATAATATAAACATACGTAAATAATAAATTGGAACGCTCTTGCAAAGTTATTTCGTGACGCACGCGGCACGCGCCATCTAGTCGATATATTTTGTACCACTAGCTCCGGAGTGTGCTACGGCGGATGTCATCCCTGCATCGTTGACGCACACATTTGACGCGTGTACACACGTTATGTCAGTTACGTAGTAGTAGAAGGTTATTATGCGGGGGTCGTAGTATGGAGTGTCGTAGGTGTGCCTCAACGAAGTGTTTTAGGTTCGCTCTTGTTCTTCTTGTTTCAAACTGGTGTACCTCAAGGTAGTATGTCAGAGCCGATGTTGTACTTCTCAAGGTAGTATGTCAGGGCCGATGTTATACTTCTTGTATGAGATTCAAACCCAAAACACTTCCTTGGGGTACAAGGAAGTGTTTTGGGACTAGTGTTATTCTTTTTCATTCGAATTGGTGTACGGTACACTTCCATGGATACACCATGTAATCATGGAAGCCTTTTTAAAAGAAAAAAGTTTCAACTTTTAAGAGTTGGGGTTTTTTTTACTCAATTAAACACAAAGGAATGTGAAAAATGCTAAGTTTTTGAGAAGAATATTATTTAAAGATATTTTTGTATGTTATTCGAACTGACCTGAACATCAGCTGGTAGAGCCAGTCCTTTAGCTGCTGCCAGTGCACGAGTAGCAATAGCAACTCACACACTGCATCCAAGAGGAGAGAGAACACCTTAGTGTGAGCGCCAACGAACATTTTGCTGAGTAGCTATGTATGAGGCATACCTCAAGAAAGTGTTTTAGGTTCGCTGTTGTTCTTCTCATTTCAAACTGGTGTTCCTCAAGGTAGTATGTTAGGGTCGCTGCTGTCCCTCTCGTATGAGATTTATAAGTGTACCTCAAGGATATGTGTTGGGGTAGGTATTACTCTTTTTGATAATGAATTGTGTACCACAAGGCAGTGTTTTGTTTGGGGCCAGTGTTATTCTTTGCAACAAGAATTGGTGAAGCTTAAGGAAGTGTTTTTGAGCCGCTGTTTATATTCTCAATTAAGATTGCGATTGAAGAAGAAGATTAAGAATAAGACACATATTTTCTTGAACTTTTTAATGATACTGACCTGAACATCAGCTGGTAGAGCCAGTCCTTCAGTTGCTGCCAGTGCACGAATAGCAACTCGCACACTGCATACAGGAGTAGAGAGAAAACCTTAGTGTGCGCGTCAACGAACATTTTGTTCAGCCGCTATGTATGAGGCATACCTCAAGGAAGTGTTTTAGATTCGCTGTTGTTCTTCTATTTTAAATTGGTGTTCCTCAAGGTAGTGTGTCAGGGCTGCTGTTGTACTTCTTGTATGAGATTTATAGGTGTACCACAAGGAGATGTGTTGAGGTCGGTGTTATTCATTGCAGCAAGAATTGGTGTAGCTTAAGGAAGTGTTTTAGAACCGCCGTTTATGTTCTCAATTAAGATTGAAGAAGAAGATTAAGAATAAGACACATATTTTCTTGAACTTTTTAATGATACTGACCTGAACATCAGCTGGTAGAGCCAGTCCTTCAGTTGCTGCCAGTGCACGAGTAGCAACTCACACACTGCATCCAGGAGTAGAGAGAACACCTTAGTGTGTGCGTCAACAAACATTTTGTTCAGCAGATCCGTGAGGCGACGCAACTGTTCTTCGTTGAGGAGACGACCGCTGTTCAGGTAGTTGGCCTGGTGAAGTAGAATTTGACTATTTAAGATTGGATAGTGACTAACACCCGTATTCACGAACATTACTATGAGGTCTCACAGTGCGCGCGGATGCATAGTAATAGTTAGCAAGGGATGAGTGTATTCGTTGCATGTATATTTACATCCCTTTCTAATAGGGTCAGCCGTCTCGAGGGAAACCAGTCCTCTCCAAGCTGGTCTAATTTGGAGAATTCTAAACAAGATACATTGGATAAACAAGAATTGACTGGATTTTTTTATTGACTTAAAATGTTTACTGAATTAGTAGCAAACCAACAGGAATTTATTTTCAAATATCTTCCATATTTTGAGCGATATAAAGCATCAAACTTTCTAATTAGACAAGGAGAGCGCTATAGAAATGTGACGTCACATTTCTACAGCGCCATACTCTCGCCATAGAAAATTGCGTTTTAGAAAGAGATAGCTAGAGTCACAATTAAGTATTTAATATTAGTTAAAAACAAAAGACAATTCTACTATATACTGCAAGTTGCGCCATACATGTTTTGAATGTAATTCTTAATAAAATGAATAAAAACAAAAGAAAACACATTTTAAGGCAAGCAGATAAGAGCAGACCCATTCCCACTGGCAGCACCCGTTCACGAGCATGACGCATGACCTTAGTTGGGAACTACTGGACCGATTTAGAAAATTCTTTGACCATTAGAAAGCTACATTCTTCCCGAATGACATAGGCTATTCTATACCGATATTCCCACGGGAAAGGGTACCACGCGGGTAAAACCGCGATGATCCGCTAGTGAGTGCTAAAAAGCTTTATACCTAACTAGCTTTCCGCCCGCGGCTTCGCCCACGTGGACTACACGACGTTATCCCGCGGGAATATGATATTTTCCCGGGATAAAAAGTAGCCTGTGTTCCTCTCCGGGCTACAAAGTATCTGTGTCCCAAATTTCAGCCAAATCCGTTCAGCCGTTTTGGCGTGATTGAGTAACAAACATACAAACATCCAAACATCTAAACTTTCACATTTATAATATTAGTAGGATTAGTAGGATGACTTGCAAAATGAGAGTTAAAAAGGCACAACTGTTGATAAAGACCAACAGAATGACTCAAAAATGCTCCATAAAATGACTTAAAACATGTCTTGTTAAATAGGTTCCTAAAACTAGACTACTCAACATAACATATATCATTAATAAGTTTTCAGAACATGTTGTCATTATTCCATTTAACCTTATACCTAATCTCATCAGATTTTTATTATTAAAATTTTATTTCAGGCGATAACACCCATAACATATCATACACAATACACAATACAAACAGAAAAATAAAAAGATTACTTACATAAAAAAAAATAAGATTAAGTATTACAATATACACTGTTTTAAATTAAAATATTAAGTACAAGAAACTTTTATCAATAATTATTTAATAAAATTAAAATTAAAATTGAAGTTAAAGTTAAAATTAAAAACAAACAAAATGCATACCTACTATAATCAAGCTACCTTCTATCAAATCAAGATTTTTGCACTGCCTATGATAATTTCAGTACCCAGCTCTCTGGTTGACTGGTATGGCATTAAGTCCGCCATTTGTACCCTTTTGTGCAATAAAGTTTAACCTGTGAAGCATAGCTGGGGCCAGCGGCCCCTGCCAAAGCCATACTGAATGCTGCCTTATTCCTATAGAAATAAGTATCTAATACGCGGTGACGATAGCAAAAATTTTACAACTGTAAAAAAAAACAAAAAAAAACTCACCAAATGAGTGAGGCCATCCTTTCTCTCGGTCCAGTGCGTACACGCGCACAGCGCTATGATGTCGTCGGGGGGCGGCGGGGGAGGGGGGGAACACTCCCACCCTAAACGACCCGACCCCGCCCAAGAAACGCTCTGTATGGCAAAATTATAACTCTGTTAAAACACGAAGCAAACAAAACTCGCCAACAATATTGATGCGATTTTAGATAAAAATAATCAAAATATGCTTATATTAAATTAAATTTTTACTATTTTGCATTCACAATGCAATGTTTTTTTTGAAAAAATTAAAAATGTAATATTTTAGAAAATATCGACCCGTCTCACAACCCATAAATCCATCCCATCCCATCCCATCGGAGCTGGTTATGAGACAGGTCGTTTTTTTTTCAAAAACACATAATTTTAAATTTTTCAATAATCAATAATATTTTCCCAAAACGGGAAAACGGTGTTTTATTTTCACCTCATATAACTTATTGTGGTATAAATAAAATATAAACACTAATGTGCTTTTAAAAATTGGCGCAACTAATTTAAGTTAAAAACCGAAATGGTATCATAATACTGACCCATATCTTAGTCAAGATACGTTTTGAGGAGAAATATAATAAACTTACATCATGTCTCCTATACGAATCCAGACTTCTCTCGGAACAGACGCTAGATGCTTCCGAGTCGTCATCTCTGACCCTGCTGCCATCGCACGCTGAGCTGTCTTCGGGACTCTACAACAACACATAAGTTCCTTACTAATACAAGAAATGAAGGAATGTAAAATACACAGGTTTGAAAAAATTATGAGCCCTGGAGGAAAACTGCCTTTAATCCTTTAGTTTGTAACGATGTCGATTCGTACCAGTCATTATGGATGGTTAAAAACTCCATGATGGCTGAAAACTCCATCTAGTTCTACATACTGGCCATTAATTTTATCGAATCCTATCCTGTTCTTTCAATTCAAATTCAAAATCTTCGTTTCACGTGTCCTGTTCATCATTTTTGATTCAGTTCTACTAAAATCACCAAGCCGTACAGAGCTCTCGGAGCATTACCAGTTTTTTATACCAGTTTGAGTTGTTTGTTATAGTATTAAATAAGTGGAACCCTTGACTCTTGGAAAAGGGTTCTTTATTACTACCTTTACAATAAAAAGTCAAGTCCCTATAAACATTATCTTTTTATTCATCTATTATCTACAAATTAAATACTGGGCGGTGACTTCCGACGTTCCGGCTAGTGTACCACTGGCCGACGAGGACGTCCCGTCACAAGTTAGCTCATTTTACTGAAAGGAAACATTCCTTAATTATTTTTTTAAAGAAATAAATAGTATTGCATTCAAAGATTTTCTAAAATGCTCTTGATTAGCCCAGGTATCGAACCGGTTAAAATAAAAAAAAAACATCCTGTAGTTTTATAGCATCAATCGACGATGTCAATCATAAGGATCAAATCTCTCTAACAAACATGATGCATTAAATGAAAGGAATACAATAAAATATGATGGATTCGATGTAACGTAGAAGATACAATCCACGCGGCTTTCCATCTAGTAAACAGCGTTTTACATGATATAAATATAAAAAAGAAAACTTCAGTGCTGTTCCTTGATATGTCTTCAGCATTTGATATGGTGGATCATAACATGCTTTTAGGAAAGCTAGAACGCTATGGCGTGAGAGGACCAGCATATGACTGGTTTCGCTCATATTTAAAAAATAGATACCAATGTGTGGAAATTGACTACCTAGATGATAAAAATAATACTATGACAGTTAGATCGGACTTTAAGCAAAATCTTCATGGAGTTCCTCAAGGTAGCGTTATCTCGCCTCTACTATTTTTACTCTATGTTAACGACATTGTTTTTGTTACTAACCATGAAACTATACTGTTTGCCGATGATATATCGTTAATAGTTGCATCAGATTCTGAAGCCCCTGTGGCTCAACATGAAGCGGATATAATAAAAACTCTGACATTAATTACAAATTGGTTACAAAATAATAATCTCATAATTAATTTATCCAAGACATGCCTTATTAATTTTAATAATTTCAAAGATCATTGTATTGACTTACATTTTAACGGACAAACTCTTCGGACGGCTGAGCATGTGACATTTTTGGGTATAATTATTGATTCAAAATTGGACTGGAAAGAGCACATCGAAAAAGTATGTAACAAGCTAAATAGATTTGCATATGCTCTCTATACATTAAGCAAGGTAGCGTGTAGAAATACAGCACTAACCACGTATTTTGCGTATGTCGAATCAGTATTGAGATACGGGCTAATAATGTGGGGTAATAGCGTGGAAAACAAAAAGGCGTTCATTGCACAAAAAAGATGTGTACGCGCAATATGTCACATAGCTCCGGATGAATCCTGTCGACCTTACTTTAGACTTTTAAATATACTCCCATTGCCATGTATTTATATTCTTGAAGTGGCTATTTTTACATACGCGAATCGAAATAAGTTTGCCAAGTCTGGGGATTTAACTTGTAGAAGTAACAGAGACCCTAACAGATTAGTATTAGACACAGTGCCTAAAACCACGCGTTTCTTGAAAAACTGCTACGCTATGTGTATAACCATTTTCAACAGTATTCCATGCGAAATAAAATGTTTGCCAATGAGAAAATTTAAAAGCGTACTACGTCAGTGGCTAGTCGAAAATACATTTTACTCGGTGGAGGAATTTCTGAAACGTAAAGACTAATAACATGGCTATAATGACAGAATTAAATTATATTATGGTAGATGCATAGATCCAATTTGACGAATTATTAGATAATGTGTAAAACTTGGTTGTGCTAGGACATAAACATTTGCATGCTGTAGACTTACGGCTAAATAGGTTTAAGTGACTTTTATTCTATATTACTAACTCTGTTGTACCCTATTTAGTGCAAATAAAGTTATTATGAATTATGAATGTTAAATGCGTCATCTAGTCCTTAAACCTCAGTCAATAACGTTGAATAAAGCTTGTGACTCACTCTCAACACACACTCTGCATCCCTAGTTTGTTGCAACAGTCGTAACGTGGCGGTAGGAGCCCTAGATAACGCTATTCTTTCTACCGATTCTCTTCTTAGAAACGTAAAATATACCTAAAGCCAAAGCAATAAAGTTCAATATAGCTTACCCTGAGTACCCCCTTTACGTCCCTAGTTTGTTGCAACAGTTGTAACGTGGCGGTAGAAGCGCTAGATGGCGCTATTCTTTCTACCGATTCTCGTCTTACAAACGTAAAATATACCTAAAGACAAAGCAGTAAAGTTCAATATAGCTTACCCTTAGTACTCCCTCAGCGTCCCTAGTTTGTTACAACAGCCGTAACGTGGCGGTAGGAGCCCTAGATGGCGCTATTCTTTCTATCGATTCTCTTCTTGCTAACGTAAAATATACTTAAAGCCAAAGCAATAAAGTTCAATATAGCTTACCCTGAGTACACCCTCAGCGTCCCTAGTTTGTCGCAACAGTCGTAACGTGGCGTTCTTTCTCCTGATTCTCTTCTTACTAACGTAAAATATACCTAAAGCCAAAGCAATAAAACTCAATAAAGCTTACCCTGAGTACTCCCTCAGCGTCCCTAGTTTGTTGCAACAGTCGTAACGTGGCGGTAGGAGCCCTAGATGGCGCTGTTCGTTCTACTGACTCTCTTCGTCTTATTGCCGAGCCGACGACGCTGCTGGATCGGCCCGTTCTGTTGACAATGAATATAAGTTATTAGTAAAAAATTCATTTTTATGACAAGCTTTTTTGCTGACTGCACTTTAATATTGTATTGTCATCTAAACCAAACCTGTATACAAAATTTCAGCTCCATCGGACATTGGGAAGTGGGTCAAATTGAGCTTGCAAGATTTGTCCCCCACTAACTAACTAACAAACTGACTAACATGGCAAGTTAATAAAAAGCTTCTTATAAATAAAGAACGGAATAAAGCAACAGATTGATAGATTTGAGTTTCCTAGACGACGTTGAAAAACTTGTCGAAATTAAAAGCAAAGCTGTTTAACGGCTTTAACTACCAAGGGATAATGAATAAACAAACTATAAAAAAGCTTATCCACAGCTTTTTAATACCGTAAAACGGGGTGAATAGAACTGCTGGGGTGAATAGACACAAAATTAAAACGGTTTTTTCATACTATTGCCATAGACATTAAATTTGTTAAAAAATTTAACCATGTTTTCCGGTCGCCCGGAAAGCGAAAGGTCGTGGGTTCGAGTCCCATCGGGCTAGTTGTGAGACGGATCGATTTTTTCTAAATACTTCATTTTCCATTTTTCAAATATAAAAATTGCATTGTGAATGCAAAAAACTAAAAATTAAAATAACATGTTTTGTTTGTTTTAAAGGGCAAGATTTAGATTTTTCAAACAAATTGTTTATGGAAATAGTTTTCAAATAGCGTTTTAATTTTGTGTCTACTCACCCCAGCAGTTCTATTCACCCCGTTTTACGGTAGTGTTAATTCTTTTCTTTATGACGCGGCTACACTATAGTCGAATCGCAAGGAATGTGTAAACATTTAGTTAACATTCACGGCAATGCGAACGCGAATCCAAGAGTCTAGTCTAGTCTAGGGTCATTTACATGTTACTTTTGTTACCTGATAGGACTAGTTTCCCTGGAGCCGGCGAGCGACCTCGGTATGCCGCAGGCTTATTACCGATCTTAAAGTGACAGTTGCAATCGCGACAATAGGGTATTTTACTGTTGTTGAAATGTAGATATTAAATGATGACGTTAAAAAATATTGCAATTAAGAATACCAAATGTGAAAAAATAATTTGAATCTGTTTTATAATAAAAGAATTATAGTCTGTTTGATTTTGACTTTAGCTGTCTCTTTCTAAAACGAAATCTTCTATGGCGTGACTATGACGCTACTAACCCACTGACGTCACTAAGATAGCGTCCTGTCCTTGTCTAATTATAAAGTTTGAAGTCCTATATCTTTGAAAATATTCAAGATAATTCAAAATGAAAACTTGTTTTGTGTAGCTAATATTTCGAAAAACATTTTAAAGAAATAAAAAAAATCAGTAAAATACCGTATTAACAATTAATCGCTCCCAAAACATATATTCATATTACGGAACGTAGATCGCTACGATTAGCGCTACAAGCGAGCGATTTGTAAACTAAAATTGCATGAAAGGTACCGTACCGTACTGTACCGATTGCAAACCAACCGCAACTAGTAGCAGTCACGTTGCAATTGTACAATTAGCAACTGGTTGCATGTTTTGGTAATAAGCCTGCCGGACGTTGCTAGGGGAACTAAAATAAATTAAAACTATCTTACCTGGTAGGAGGTATGCCGGACGGCCGTGGATAGGTATATATTTTCAAGACCGGTGGGAGCGGCCCTTCTGCAAACTCTTTTTTTGTGGTAGTAGGGTCATAAACAACAAATGCAACTAGTGGTAAAGGAAGACTGATGGAGTGTCTTCCTTCCGGGCTAGGGTGTTGTTAGCCCGGGGACAACTGTCAGAAGGTTGTATGTCGGAGTTCGTATATATGCGAACTTGGTGGATGAACTTCGTAAGCGCGATGTCGGTTCTCCGTACTATTCGCCGTTAGTGGTTATGTGCGCGTCGTCGTCTAGATGTCGCCACACATTTTACTTTTGTTACCTGGTAGGACTAGTTTCCCTGGAGCCGGCGAGTGACCTCGGTATGCCGGACGGCCGTGGATAGGTATATATTTTCAAAACCGGTGGGAGCGGCCCTTCTGTAAACTTTATTTTGTGATAGTAGGGTCATAAACAACAAATGCAATTAGTGGTAAAGGAAGACTGATGGAGTGTCTTCCTTCCGGGCTAGGGTGTTGTTAGCCCGGGGACAACTGTCCAATGGTTGTACGGGCGTCGGCGCGCCCGACGACGAACGGGGTGTTACTAGGGGAACTAAGATAAATGACAACTATCTTACCTGGTAGGACTAGTTTCCCTGGAGCCGGCGAGCGACCTCGGTATGCCGGACGGGCGTCGGCGCGCCCGACGACAAACGGGATGTTGCTAGGGGAACAAAGATAAATGACAACTATCTTACCTGGTAGGACTAGTTTCCCTGGAGCCGGCGAGCGACCTCGGTATGCCGGACAGGCGTCGGCGCGCCCGACGACAAACGGGATGTTGCTAGGGGAACAAAGATAAATGACAACTATCTTACCTGGTAGGACTAGTTTCCCTGGAGCCGGCGAGCGACCTCGGTATGCCGGACGGGCGTCGGCGCGCCCGACGACAAACGGGATGTTGCTAGGGGAACTAAGATAAATGACAACTATCTTACCTGGTAGGACTAGTTTCCCTGGAGCCGGCGAGCGACCTCGGTATGCCGGACAGGCGTCGGCGCGCCCGACGACAAACGGGATGTTGCTAGGGGAACAAAGATAAATGACAACTATCTTACCTGGTAGGACTAGTTTCCCTGGAGCCGGCGAGTGACCTCGGTATGCCGGACGGGCGTCGGCGCGTCGCCAGCGACGCCGGCCCGCTGCTGCGCGACGACGGCGACGACGAACGGGACGTTGCTAGGGGAACAAAAATAAAAATTAAAACCTTGCAATCACACCAATTGGGTATTTGACTGATTTTTTTTTATTGAGTTGAAATGTTCATTTAATTAGTAGCAACACGGCATAGGTATTTATTTTCAAATATCTTGCATATTTTCAGCGATATAGAGCATCAAACTTTCTAATTAGACAAGGAGAGCGCTATAGAAACGTGACGTCACATTTCTATAGCGCCATACTATCGCCATAGAAAATTTCGTTTTAAAAAGAGATAGCTACAGTCACAATTAAGTAGCTCATGATTCGCTTGTTATAATACAGATTGAATTTCTTTTTTCACATTTGTTATTCAATAATGTTATATTTCTGAATGTCATAATTAAATATCAAGATTTCAACAACAGTCAAATACCCAATTGTCTAGCGGATTCTAGCTAGGGTTCGGTTAGGGCTTTGTTCCCGAGAAATTAAGCTCGAGAAAAGTCGAGAACTCGAGAAATCATATTTGAGTCTATGAAATTATGAAATAAAACTATTTCCCCCTTATTACAAAACGTGGACTAAAATTAGACCTGGTTTAAAACTGACGCTAATTCTGTCTTTGATTTGGAAACTGAAAGTGACAGCACCAGTTAAGTAGGTACCAGTTTTAAACCAGGACTATTTTAGTACCCGCACGGCATTATAGGCCATAATTTGTGACTCTTGCTATAAAATACAGATAAAAATAATACACACAAGTTGGGTAACAAAGTCAATTTTAATGAGAAGTTGGATATTTTTTGAAGCTAAATTTGTTGAAAAGTTTTAAGTTGAAACCAGCCAAAAATGGTGCTGTGATTGTAATTATAAGTCAGACAGAATAGACTTTTATGTTTTTTATTTAAAAAAAAGTTGAGCAAATTAAATAAGTAATAATAAATAAATAATAAATAACGTCTTACATTCACACCAATGAGTCACACCAACACATCAACATATGACTATAAAAATTACTGCATTTAATGCGCGTACTCGTACAAGTAATAACAGTTTTTGATTCATCGAAATCTGGCCAGGATTACCAAAGTTACAGCGTTGCAAAGTTTCACCAGCTTTTGTAATTTGCTTTTCTTGCGCGCTATTGCGATGACGTCATGTCGCAATGACATCTCCGATTGCGGCTGCTACGGGTGATTTCTGTCCAACTGTACCTACATAGAGAACGTCCATGCGCAATCAGCGCGCAACTGGTGCATTTTGCCGCTAGTAACAGTACATTTTCTTTGTTCTAAGGATAAGATAAAAGATTAGTATTCGATTTCGACCGCGCGCAGACGCGCTCTTAAACTGTCACCTACTGTCAACACCGAAAGACATTTCTATCCCACAAACTTATCCGACCCAGTGGTGGAGGCGCCACTAGCTGTACAAAATTATCGAAATGGCTGTCAGTTTTTGGTTCCATATTTTGACCACCAAGTCAGTTAAGTTTGTAAGTACAATTTGTTTTGGCAGTTGCTATTTGGCATTGCTTGACAGAATACCGCCCGCCATTACGAGTTGATTTAATTTATTATTTCATAACACGAAAATAACACATGTATTTGAAGGTGTTTTTTCACTGGAGTTGGTACACATAGGCTCAATACTAAATTTCTTAACCATTTCATTGCTCGACTATGAGAAAAATAAATAAATTTATTGCGAAACCGTGAGAGGTAGATCATTCCTAATACAGCGTATCTAAGAACTTAGAGTAGTGGGTATATTACTAGTTATTTATAAATAAGTATATTAATATAAATTACTATAAAAATTAGAGTTTACAACCCAAGTGTAAAATTAATTAAGAAATGAAAAACTAGACGAGAACTACTGCCGACAAACTGCTGTGCAGTTTGGCAGATACAACGAAAGTGTAACAAATATTTATATTAAGGAAATAAATATAAAAAAAAAAAAGATGTAGGTATACGGAATCGCGATGTGACGTCACACGTAAATGCCATTGGTTCACCCGAATTTTCCACGGAGGCCGTACTTTAACGTTTAATATCTCAGTCATTTTTGAAGATAGGAAAAAAATAAAAACAGATGCTTTTTTCTCGAGTTACATATTTTTTAGATATGCTGATAACAAAAATAATTGGTGTGACTCATTATCTAAGCCCATTTTAATTTCATTAAGAAACTGTATCATGGAAAACTTGATAACGGATAAATATATACTTTAATACTTTTTGTTTGTAAATACATACTTAATATACATAGTAAACACCCAGACCAAGACCAATAGACATGTTCATGCACACAAATAGGTATTTGTCTTGTTCGGGAATCGAACCCGAGACCACTGGCGCAGAAGGTGGGTAGCCTACCCCTGCGCCAAATCGGTCGTCAAAATTTTTGTTGAAACTGTCAATAAAAGTTTTATAATTATTTTGATACTTTTATTTGAGAGGAAAACCATGAATTTGTTGATTAATCACTTTATTGGAACCGAAAAAATATGCAAAAATTTACGCAAATGTAAATTTCTCGACAACCCGAGAAATAAGCCTCGAGAATTCTCGAGACCCGAAAAATTGATAAGCTCGTTAAATCTAGAATTCGTGTTTTATGGTACTAGTTAACAAATAAATAAACACTTCATTTTGCAAGATGGAACATAGAATAAACCCAGACGGAGAACAGACAACGCTTGTGCAAGAGAGAATCCTTGTGCGGGAATTTATTGCAATCACACCAATTATCTGGCCGATTCTAGCCTATGTTCCATCCACGAATCGCGTTATGCGGTACTAGTTAACAGATACATAAACACTTTCAATTTACAAGTGTGTCCCTTTTAAAAGAACATGAAATATACTCAGACTATGACTACCAGACAATTCTCCTGTAAGAGAGAATCCTTTAACTTGTCTGATTCAGATCCTCATCTGTGAAATATAAAAGAAAGCAAGAAGTCCCGGACACTTTTTCAGTTTGCGACATAAATAAAATATGAATTCCCTAACATTCTATACAACCCCCTGGTTCACGAATTGTCGCAAACGCTCCCGACAGCGGAATGTATGCACTGTCTCTGTCTCTCACTATAGAATAGACAACGACAAAGCACTGAATTCGAATCCGATTCCGGTTCGTGAATCAGGGGGCAGGTAACATTTATTGCAACAAAGTATACTCACGTTGTGATTGCGAAACCCCTGGCCTCGACCGAGATCTTCCCACCACACGTTCTGGGCTAGGTGGGACTCCGGCCGCAGTGCCTGTCACGGGAGAGCGTTTGGCGCGGGCTGGAGAAAAATAAAATAATAATAAAAAATGTTTAACTATATCAAATACACTGATCTGTTATCGATGCTACGCTCACTTTGAACGCGTGTTCGTATGAATTTCGCTTGTGCGATCAAGCACGAATGATCCAAACTTTAGGCCGTATGCAGAAAGAAAACTGGCAGCCTATCAGAGCTTATAGGAACCGGTCCGCGCAGGTAACCTTTAACCGGCGAGGCAGTCTCTATGAACAAGCGCCGATAAGCGTCGAACGTAGCAGACAAGTTCCGACACGTCCCTTTGTTTATAATGAGTATCTGCTTCAATCGGCTTGCTTTATGTAGCTGTTAACAGAATGGACCAGCGCTTATAAGCGCCGGTAGATCAGCATCGGCTTCCAGCTTTCTTTCTATATACAGCCTTACAAGGGCTAGGGGTTCTTGCAAACTGGGTGCGAATTAGTCGTACGTATACAAATGCCAATAAGTACTTTCTCGTTCGTATGTTTACGTATTCATATTCAAAGTGAGCGTAGACTTAAGCAGTTATGGTAATAGTGCGGCCACACACTCGTCGAATCGCGAGTAAAATAGCGAGCGAAGTGGCGCGGAACGTAGTGTCTGCGAAATTAAGGCGCTACTCGGAAAAAGTATGGACTTTTTGATATATAACTATAGGACGGTTAGAGTTGTTACAAATCTGGTAGTAAGACATATATTTCTTCATACCTTTATTTAGATTTGTATAGTTTCAGAAACACGATTTTATGATTTTGCCTCGACACTTTTCTTTTCCAACCCTCTTGAAGAGTTCTCTAAAAATACGAAATTTCAAGATTATTCTTAAATGGGGTTACATATACTAGTGAAAATTGTTTTAATTAGTGGACACCAATAATATTTAGGATAGTGTAGACGCATTTAAAAAAAATCGCTATAATTTTTAATCGCCTTAATCACGCTCCTCGCAAGGCCGCGAGTCTGTCGAGTAGTGTTCTTAGTAAGAAGGCGAGTGTGTGCCCATGCTAGGACAAATATTCGTGGCAACACGAACGCGAAGAGCTTAGCGTGGCCTCACTAATAAACAAAGAGTAAGTTTACACCTGGTTTAACAAAAAAATTGCTTTGCAACATTACTCCTTACATTTGACGTTTCAAAGCGTCATATCCCTAAGCAAACTTTTTGGTTAAACTAGGTGTAAACTTACTCTTAGTTTATTAATAAGAGGGTAAGGGATTAACATAACCAACGAAGAAATTGCAAAGATACACTTACTAACGAAATTAAACATATGAATGGAAATTGATGAAGTGGCTTATTACTGCAAAATGACGCACTAACAGATATTTTCTTTAATAATGCTAAAACAAAATAATTGCATAAATTAACAGAATATCACAAATAACTGACAGGATTGCAAAGAAGTAACATAAAGCTGTTAATTTAAAAGTGCATTTTCTAAAAATCAGTATAAATTAGTGCATTTTCGCCAGCGAATGCTAGTTTAACAGCTCTAGTTTATACTTTTAAAGGAATGTTGTGCGACATAATAACAGACCATTATAAAAAGATACCTTGCTGAGCCATTTCTCCCTCTTCAGGTGGGCAATAATAATAATTAATTAACAATTATTAAAAGTATTTTAACTATATGTCTTATTGATAAAGATGTTACATTGTTTGTTACTCAAGAACATTATAAGTGTGAAAAGTGCAGTATTCCACATATTATGCAGCTACATAGACCAATCTAAAATTACACCAATCCAGTGACTGCGTATTATTATTTTGCAAAGATGTTTAAATAGTCGCCGAATCGGAATCGGCAAAAAACTGCCAAAACTGTGTTTCCTACGGTTATGACCCAGGCCGTCATTTTCGCAAATCATCATCGCAAAATAAGACGCAGAATATCAAACTTTCGCAGAATATCACCCTCGTAAATCTTCGTTTTCTCAAAACGTCACCACCTACCGACCGACGACCTGCGTCAATAACTTTCCGAATTGCCTTGGCTGACGGATATCGGACACACTTTGGGGTAGCCAACAACCAAACTCTGCTTCGTATAGTCAACAGCCGAAATCAGCTATGAAAGTACTGTAGTTCTACAAACACATAATAATACCTCACTAAGTGCCTGTTTCACAATGTCTGATTAACTGCCGCACTCGGAGACGTCAATTAACTTTAATTGACAATTAAATCTATCTCTGTCTTTTTTATGTTCAGTATTGAATAGGGTAGGAATGATAATTTAATGCCAATTAAAGTTAATTGACGTCTCTGAGTGCGGCAGTCAGAGTTTTTAGTTTAATTGACAGTTTTGTATGGACTATCTGTCAAGTAACAGCTAATGAGAACTTACTTGGACATTTTGAAATAGGTCAAGTAAGTATTAACTTACCGCCCCCCTTCCTGTGTCACGGGCTGGCGACGTCGTCGTTGGTAGGGGCAACATTTAAATACCTAGCCTACAGGCGGCAAATGTGTTAATCCGACACTGCCAGATCGCACCGCCAGATGGTACGGCCCAATCGATGTTCGTATACGAACTAAGCTGTCAAAATGAATTTGTTGACATGTGGGACAGTTTAGTTTGTTTGAAACGTTCTAACTTTTCAATAGAAACCACAAACAAAATGATCGTATACGAATTACCACACTGAAAAAATTCGAATGCGTGAGAATCGGGCCCCTGATGTTTAGTATACTCACGCAGACTAGCAGTGCCGGCGGTTATCTTGGCTCTGCTCATGTGCGAGTAGAGACACCGAGCGGGCGAATGTGTTAATGCGACACTACCAGATCGCTTGCCAACTGGGAGCAGACGCAGTTTGGCAAGCTCATGTTTAGTATACAAGATATCCCTTAGAGCTCCAATGCAATCCCTTAGATTTAACCCTCCTATAAATATACCATCTGCATCCTCTAACTTTTGCCAGAATTCTCTTGCGTGCAAGTAACACATTTAATGCAGTCTCCAAGAGGTTTGACATTGATTTGTTTAACACTAGCGTAGCATCGGTAAGGCGGTTATTGAGTAGTAAGTTTTTGGACAATTAAGCAATTGTGATTTGTATTATGGTTTTATGGCAGCATAAAAATTTGAGTTCGCTGTTAACCTTTTTACTTTATTTTTTGTGTCTATTTTAAGTTTTAGTACTTACCTACATCTTAGGTTAAAACTTAGTGTTAACCGAGACTCTGTAACGTGTTGGTAAATGATCTATTTAGTGCTTATTAGTTGTTATTGTTTCTATTGGTGGAGACCTGTAATTGACTTTCTGATGTTATGTGTTTAACCTATTCATGTAATTTTGCTGTTGGTTTTCCGAAAATAAATAAATAAATACTCACGCAGACTAGCAGTGCCGGCGGCCATCTTCGCCCGGCTCAAGTGCGAGTACAGACACCGAGCGGGTGAATGTGTTAATGCGACACTGCCAGACCGCCCACGCAGTTTGGTAATCCTGATGTTTAGTATACTCACACAGACTAGCAGTGCCGGCGGCCATCTTCGCCCGGCTCATGTACAGGTACAGGTTAGAGACACGGAGCGGGCGAATGTGTTAATCCGACACTGCCAGATCGCCTTGCGACCCCTTTATTTTTTGGATCAAGAGGAGAATGCGATCTTTAGACATACCAAACGGCATGTTGGACTCGGTCACACCGAGGGCATGTTCCTCGCCGCACCCAGTCCTCCTGCCAAGCCTAATAGGCGTCGCGTCAGAACTGGGCGGTTCTAACCCCTGCCTCGCCCCCTAACGAGCTCGAAAGCTCGAGAGAGGGCCGGACAGGAGGAGGAAGCGTCCTCCCCAGCTCCCCACGTGGCTACCCGCTCACCTTACGACCCCTCTGGGAGCAGACGCAGTTTGGTAACCCTTATGGCGCCTCCACACCAAGGGCCATGATGGAAAATCACAGAATGGGCCATGATTGCGACCATGATGGCGCAGCTGTTCACACTATGGCCCATGATCGGCAATGGCAAACTGCGCCATGATGGCGCTATCAATGGTGCACCTACATTTGATAAATATGGACGTCGAAACAGTAGCAGCTGCCGCTATTTCTTTATTTAGTGTATATATAAGAATAATAATCATGCCTTTGCCAATGGGCAAACAGACTAACAAACAACTAGGTACCAATTACAATAACTTTTAATATTAATTAAAAAAGTCTGAATAAAGGTTTATTAAAGTGTATATAACAATTATATGAATTTTAACTGAAATAGCACGCGTCCGCACCGTACCGTTAACAAATACGAACTGAGTGATCGGCGATCGTGTGGATGCGCTTACAATCATGGCCACAAACTTCCTTTGATGTTTGTCCGAACGTAGGCCATCATGGGCGATTACAGACAATTATACCCTCCACACAATGGTGATCGTCTATGATCGCCCATCATGGCCCATTGTGTGGAGGCGCTATGATGTTCAGTGTACTCACGCAGACTAGCAGTGCCGGCGGCCATCTTCGCCCGGCTCATGTGCGAGTAGAGCGCGCGGGCCCTGGCGCGCTGGGCCGCCGCCGCGTCAACCGCGGACACGGAGCGGGCGGCCGGCCCGCCCCCGGGGGAACGCTCTGCGGGGAGGACAAACAACATAAACCCCTGTAGTATATTTGATTGAATCAGGCTTCACTTGGCGGAAGTCCTTAACCATTGTGAAAAACGAAATATATGTAGCTTACTTCCGCAAAAAACATAATATGCAAGATGCACCGCCCGCCCGCCCGCAAAAAATTGCACATGCACACTACGAAAATACCAGTGCACAATACCTGCATTTAGCAAGACAGCAATACACCTTACACCGTCACACAGTATTCTCTGAGCCAAATTTTGGGACACTCGCCTTTTATTGTATGAGCAAATAAAGAACTATGTCCCGATTCAAAGACAAAAACTCCCGAAATTCTAACTATTATAGTTTTGATGTTATTGCAATTTATCGTAAAATCCCGGAATTTCACAATAAACTGTGTGTTTAATGTTATTACTTTTTTTGTTTAAACTGCGAATATCAACCTTAATTTGAGACTCTGATCGGAAAGGGTCAAGATAAGGCTACGTTTTAAGCTATTGTTGAGCAAGCTGGTGCGTCAAAGTTACGAGATAATCGCGAAACAGCCAAAACCGATTTTATTTTGTTGTCGCTAACGTATTGAATATTAGCATTTCGTTTTTGCTCTAAATTATAGCCACAACTGAAGACTGTTACCACAAAAAAATCCAACTGCTAAAATCGCGGACTTTTAGACATACGATAATCCCGCAATTCGGGATTGTGATAAAATGTAAAATTTGCTTTTTCCGGTTAAAACTGCCTGCGTTATGCTTATAATGCAGCATTATTTTATATATAAACCATATACGCCTAAAACAAAGTTAGACACCTACTTACTGCCGCACTCAGAGACGCCAATTAACTTTGATAATTCTAGAGTTTTTGCTCCATTTGGGGTATAAAAACGACCCCCAAGTACGACAGTGGCGAGTATCAAAATCATCCGTCGCGGGACAGATAACTGAGGGCCGAAAAAAAAAGAATTCAGGCGGAAATACGGGATCGCTTAGGATTATTAGTAGATGTTGTGCGACCCAACTCGGGAACGACTAATGACGGAAACACTGCCCGGAGAGTGTTCGCAACTGACGAAAATCGCGCAATTTTTGCCGATGTACTTGGAATTAGTAAATGGCTTGTGGACGACATACATTTTTTTTTATTTTTTATTCATTATAATTACAACGGCAACAAAATTGCCACTTACAGTAACTAGTAAAATTACACACACATAACAAAAGATTAAATGATAGATAAATAACAATAACAGAAAAATTATTGGGAATAAAATCACACACAGGTGGATTTTGGTTCTGACTTCTCACAAAACAATAAACAAATTCTTGAAATTAACTTCAGTTTATCCGCAAACACATCACACTCAGACTGGTAAGCCAGGAACTTATTGATATTGGTCAATATGCGGCAGAGAGGTGATTGTGCACGTGCCACTGTACGGGTACGCGGCGTCACAAACAAGGGACGAGGACGCCCGGCACGCCGCCGCGTGTATCGTTCAGGGACGTATAGTTGGCACAATTGGTTGTGCACATAATAAACATATAATCTTAGTTGCTTTGAACTGTGGTCTAGCGATTGATTCACAGAAATTTGGTGATTTCTGCAAGAATTTAGCCAGAAAATTTGTATCTGATTATAGCTGGCACCCTATGACCACAACCATGCACAAAATCCTTGTCCACGGGCAAAAAAATATAGAAAATGCAGCGTTACCTATAGGTGCTCTTTCAGAACAAGCTGGAGAGACAAGAAACAAATATTGAAGGTACGACCGCGAGCACCACAGCCGGAAAAACACTCGTGAAAATACCATCGAAGACCTATTTCATAGAGCTTTAGAGTCATCCGATCCAGTTGTTTCTGAAACAAGGCTGAGTAGGCGTCAGAATAATTTAAAGCGAATGTCTTTGCCACCTCAAGTCATCGAGATGTTAAAGCCATTTGAATATAATACAGACAATGATGATGAAGAAAACCAGGACAGCGCAGCATGTACAGAAACAGATGAAAGCGAATTTACGTCGATTCTTACGAACGAAAACGATATATTTATGACGAAAAAAAAAAATTAAATTGTTAGAAAATAAATGCATGAATACTAGGAAACCGGGATTATCGTATTTCAAAAAGTCCGCGACTTTAGCAGTTGTTTTTTTTGGTGGTAATAGTCCTTAATTGTGGCTATATTTTAGAGCAAAAACGAAATGCTAATATTCAATACTTTAGCGACAACAAAATAAAATCGGTTTTGGCTGTTTCACGATTATCTCGTAACTTTGACGCACCAGCTTGCTCAACAATGGCTTAAAACGTAGCCTAATCTTGACCCTTTCCGATCAGAGTCTCAAATTAAGGTTGATATTCGCAGTTTAAACAAAATAAGTAATAACATTAAACACACAATTTATTGTAAAATTCCGGGATTTTACGATAAATTGCAATAACATCAAAACTATAATAGTTAGAATTTCGGGAGTTTTTGTCTTTGAATCGGGACATAATTCTTTATTTGCTCATACAATAAAAGGCGGGTGTCCCAAAATTTGGCTCAGAGAATACTGTGCGTCACCGATTAGACTACTCTTGGAGTTGAGTAAGGTATTGTGCACTGGTATTTTCGTGGTGTGCATGTGCAATTTCTTGCGGGCGGGCGGTGCATCTTGCATATTGTGTTTTTTGCGGAAGTAAGCTACATATATTTCGTTTTTCACAATCCCTGTAGTATAGCCGTATTTAGACTTGCACCGTAACTTACTCTGCCGTTAAGCTCTGCAACATGACGTATGTCGCTGATGACCTACTAATTAGTATAGGTAGTTAAATATAATGTATTTGAATGTAACCATTGACAATACAACATGTTACTACAATACAAACATCTGGTTTTACTTGAAACGCACCCAACTTTCATCTACTTCAACATATTTCACCCCTTTGCAGAAAAAAAACGGGCACATGGTTTATATGCATACAAACATGTTTTTCTGCAAACGAGTGTTTAAAGTCTAATACTGCAGTTACACTCTCACGCGAGCCACGAGACGAGCCGCGAGGCGCGGGTAATACCTCAGTTACTTGCGGCTCGTCTCGTGGCCCGGCTCCAGGTTCGCGCGAGCCGGCCACGAGACGAGCTTACACACTACGACGAGACACTCTCGCGGTGTGCTCATTTGTTATTGACCTTTCAACGATGACGGATGTTGCAGCGATAGCGGTTGTTGATATATTATTAAGATAAGATAATAAAGTGTGTAAACATAACCTAGTCTCGTGGCCCGGCTCCAGGCTTGCAATATTTTACGTTTCTCTAATAGTTCATGGTAAGTGATCTTGTTTTAAATCAATTATTTTTCGTCTCTCTTAGGTTCAACTCACACTGGCAAAGAGACGACCGACGGAGCGTAAATCTGAAACTTCAATTAATAGCAAATTCACTATGCGATGCGTGTCCAGTACTTGACAGACAATAAGGTTTCTATTAGCATATCGCAACGCACATTACAGATTGCAATGCATTGCAAATTCGCAGTTTCGTGAGGAAAAACGCGCGTCTTTTTTCGTCGTCAAGAAATATGTGCATTACATTATGGAGATAAGAGTGAATTTGCTATGTGAAGTTTTTGAAGGTCGTCGCTTCCATTCTGTGCCAGTGTAAGTTGAGCCTAAGTATAAAAAATGACAGGATAGTGATTCCACTTGTCAGAACTTGTTTAGTGTACGGTCAAAAGAAAACGGCTCTTTGAGTAGGACTTTCTTTATACAGTTTGATAACATTTTAATTGTTTAGAATTGATATACGCTACGCTTCTTGAGTAGCGATGTTTTTTGACCTCTAATCTTTGTCGGATCGAATGGTTACTTTATGCTTTAACTAGCTTCCCGCCCGCGTGGGCTACAGGACGTTATCCCGCGGGAATATAATATTTCCGGATAAAAAGTAGCCTACGTCACTCCCCAGCCCCCAAACTGTCACCATACCAAAAATCACGTCGATCCGTTTTGACGTGAAAGGCTGACAAACAAACACTTTCACATTTATAATATTAGTATGGATATTTCCAATCCAGCCTTTGACTATGACTATTAGTTCACAATACGAATTAAAAAATATTGAGATTTTTACTTAACTTTTCTAATAATTTTTTTAACCGACTTCAAAAAATGAAAAGGAGGAGATTATCTATTCGTCGCATTTTTTAATATGTATGTAATTTTTTTTTAAATGAATTTTCAAACTTTATAACATCAGGTTTTTTCCCAATTTGGTCCCATTTTTTGAAATTTTGAAATCGGTTCAAGTTTTCAGGAAATATTGAAAATACTGTCGTTTATATGAATTTAAGACTGATGTTCAATTATAACGTTTTTGATTGATGCGGTTTTATACGCCAGTTTAAAAACCGTATTAATAGGAAAGAGCATGCTGTTTTTTATATAATAAACTGGGCAGGCATTTGACCGTCATCTTATTTAATCACAGGACGTGGTCTAAGTCGTGGGCCACACTGGAGCGGCGCGTCTTGCGTCCGCGTTGAGCGGGAAAAACAAATATACTGAGACGGACGGGAGGGGCCACACTGGCGCGTCCGGCGGTTGCCGCGACCGGCGGAGGGAATAGTACGTGTTCGCGCGTCCTGCGGATCCGCAGGTCGCCTCCGCGACCCGCGGTCGCTCCGGTGTGGCCCACGACTAAGATGTTGCATGCTTTTGCTTGTTTCTTGCCCAGGAAATGCCTGAGCCTGTTCACTATCGCCTTGAAGAGCCCAAACTGTTACGTTGCTAAGCTACCTTAACGTTACTAAGCAACTAGTTGTTATTTTACATAGTAACCATGATTTTGCATGACTCAGTCCTTTGTATAGCCCTACTTTCCTTGTTTCCAATAGAAAAAATCCGTAATCGATTTACATAGTGCTACCACAGTATTACTAAGCAACTGTTGTTATTTTATATAGTAACCATGATTTTGCATGACTATGTGCTTTGTATAGTCCTACTTTCCTTGTTTCCAATAGAAAAAATCGTAATCTATTTAGGTATGTGACTTAAATACTCAGTCCCTAGCTAGTAGCATCTTGATGTTACCATATAATAATTAAATGGCCCTTTAGTTCACCATTTTTTAAAACTATGGGTTCGTTCTTGATACTAGTCTTACTAGAGGAGCAAGATGACATCGACAATGGAGCGAGCTCACCCAGAAGATGAAGGATCTCCCTAATTTTGAAAACGTTCGGGTTGTATCTTAGGAAACACAGAAAATCTATATACGTATGTGACTTAAATACTCAGCCCCTAGCTAGTAACATCTTGATGTTACCATATAATAATTAAATAGCCCTTTACTACACCATTTTTTAAACTATGGGTTCGCTCTTGATACCAATTTTACGCGAGGAGCAAGAAGACATCGACAATGGAGCGAGCTCACCCAGAAGTTAAAGGTTCTCTCTGATTTTGAAAACATTCAGGTTGTGTAGGAAACCCAGAAGCAGTTCCACTCTTTTGCTGAGCGCATGATAAACGAAGTTGAAATCTTTATAATTATGTAAAACTTTTGCGTTACTGACTGACTGGCAGACAACGCACAGTCGAAACTACTGGGAGCAAGAAGCTCAAATTTGGCATGTATGTTCCTTGGGGAATGTAGGGGAGCACTAAGAAAGGATTTTTGGAAATTCCCCCCCTATGGGGGTAAAAAGGGGGTCAACGCAGACGAAGTCGCGAGCAGAGCGCTAGTTTCTTAATAAAATTTAATTGACTGTGAAAATAGTAAGTACTGTGCACTTATTCTGTAAATTCAGTATTTGCCTTCGCCTCAATGACGTAGGTTTTTCTTGTTTTAAATAACATTAGCTTTCCGCCCGCGTGGACTAAGCGACATTATCTCGCGGGAATAGGATATTTTTCCGGGATAAAAAGTATCCTATGTTCCTCTCCTGGCTACAAAGAATCTGTGTCCCAAATTTCAGCCAAATCCGTTCAGCCGTTTTGGCGTGATTGAGCAACAAACATCCAAACATCTAAACTTTCACATTTATAATATTAGTAGGATTATCAAGTATATTGAGAAGAAAGAGACAGATTAGACAAATCAAAACTAAAACAGAAAAGAAAAAGAGAATTTTGCTTAGAACAAATTTAATATGATATAACAAAATACATTGCACCATGTAAGACTTATTAAAATAAAACTATATATTAAATGGAATGTAAGTATTTATATGAACAGCATAATATATGCGTAATATATATTTATAAATGTTTCTTGTTTTGATATTTGGGTGTGGTTGGGAGCACGGGGTTTTCATGATCGCCACAGGGCCATCGGTTCTATGGAAAACAATCAAGATATTACTAAAAGGGATTTTTTTATACACCTCTAAATTTTAATTAGTACAAAGATTTTAGGGGATGATAGTGTTTATCAATACGAACAATTTTTACTATGGGGCCATCCACGGGATCGCGAAAAAAAATAAGCTGTTCCATTCGTTTCAGTCGAGTCGATGTTATACATTTGTATGGAACAACTGATTTTTTTTGCGCGTTTCCATGGTTGGCCCCATAGTAAAAATTGTTCGTATTGATGTACAATATCATCCCCTAAAATCTTTGTACTAATTAAAATTTAGTGGTGTATAATAAGAAATAAAACTTAAATTTGGTTTTTTTTCAGTTAAAAATTTGTCGTGGCATTACTCGATTTTGTTATAATCCCTACGATTTCAGTTAAAGGATAAATATAATTTGAGTTGACTGAATGGGTATCAAAATACTTCTACAAGAGGATTATTTAGGGGAAAAAGAAGATCCCAGAAAAAAATATGAAGTATTGTGTATGTAAATGTCTTAGTTTTTCCACTCATAAAAGACGGACCTATGTTTGGTATGTGTGCGTGTATAATTATATGTATATTATCTGCAAAATATAATCCACTAGCTTAATCAGCTATTCAATTAACAGCCTAGCCATTTTACTAAAACGCGGCGTTCAGGAAGCCTGGCTAATATTTAGTAAATATATGAACTAGTTTCGTACGATTTGGTATTCTAAAATCTTGCAATAACGTAGTGAAGATAGAGAATTGATTGAAAAATACCTAAGCGTCTATCTGAGCACAAGTCCTCTTTTGGTTTTGAAACAGTTTGGACGTTTGTGGCAGGCAGCATCATCCTACTATTCGTATCTTGTCAATATTTTAAATACGCAGTTTTTTTTACAAACCATGGACCGTACTCTGAAACGCAAATCCGAAACTTCGGTTAGCCCCGCCCCTTTCACTTGATTCTGTCATGACTGGAGAGTGAGGAACGGGTATAACGAAGTTTCCCCTCGATCCACTTAAATCCATTGCAAAGATCCATTGATGGATCTTTTTGCACTCTTATGTCAACTTTAATCCTTGATCAAGGATTTTTGCAAAGTGGATTTAGCACTAACATTGTCCATTGCAAAGATCCATTGATGGATCTTTTTGCTTTGCGTTTCAGAGTAGACCCTCAGAACCAGAGTAAATAACCAGTATTTAACTGCCTACCAAAGGTCTGAAAGAGTGTTATGACGTACCATCTAGCTGTCGGTACAGGGCAAGGAATAAACGCGACTGAAGGGTACCAAATGTTATTCCGTGCAACGGAATTACACGAAACAACGTTCGGTACTCGTTCTTTACTGTCAGAACGGCTGAATATATGTATAATCTGGAACTATAGTTATAGAATATACAGGATGACAGTAAAACTCGATCTATTCCTTGAAAGGGGTTATACTAGAGGTCATTAGCAACAAATTAAGCCCAGTGAACCAGGGGTCAAAACTGGATGGTTACCGAATTGTGACGGTTCTTTGATTTTTTTGTAATTTTCCGAAATGTTACTTAGTACTAAAATTATAGTATTATAGTTTATAGAATAGTACAGTCACCTATAGAGAAAGTTGACCCACTATCCCAATTTTTTATTACATAACCGTTGCGCCGAACCTTTACTTCCACCATTGCAGTGGCTAACTGGCGGATCCTCGCGGTTTCACCGGCGTGGTACCCGTTCCCGTGGGAATATCAGGGATAAAATATAGCCTATGTCATTCGGGAAGAATGTAGCTTTCTAATGGTCGAAGAATTTTCGAAATCGGTCCAGTAGCTTCGGAGCCTATTCGATGCAAACAAACAAACAATCAAATATTTCCTCTTTATAATATTAGTATAGATTTAAAGTAAACACACACCTCTAACTGGAATTTGCGATATGGGCGGTCTCTCCTGCGAGGCTCTACGCCTCCTGAGCGAGTTGGTTCGACTCATACCAGATATCAAGTTCTCGGTGGACGCTTCATACACAAACCGTTAATCCAAGGCAGCGTGGAAGAATAAAAGTTGTTTTAGATATTTGTACTAACAATTTTAACTAATTTTAGTCATAAATATAATAGTTATAGGGGTTAAATTCCCTTCCTGATCAGAAGGTCTATGTCGCTAAATGTCCAACAGCGCGAAACGTCTAATGAGCAGTAAGTCTCATTAGCAAAATGTCTATGTAGCAAAGCGTCCAAATATCAGATGGTCTGTATAGCAGAACATCTATTTAGCAAATCGTCACATTATCAAAATGTCTGGATACTCAGGCACAAAATTCAACACACACATTACATCGGGAGGGAAGCGGACACGGAATTATTATTACAGACTTGTACATACCTACAGATTCTTTGGTCTATGTAGCTTAAATCATATCTTTTTGATGGTGACTGACAATTTATTGCCAAGAATGCTATTTGATTAGCATTCCATATAAAGCTCTTAGAAAAGAAGCGCTTTGACAAGATCGCAAATACAAGAATATGTTATTGAAGGAAATAAAAGAAGGAAGATCGATTTAATGTTTAATGCCAAATACAAAAGAGCTGTAAAAGTTTGAGGGCCAAAAAGATAGTCCCTTTGAATTTTTGATAAACCTTGGTCATATCAAAAGAATAAGTAAATAAATGCAGGGGAATTTGTACGCCTAATATCCTAATAATATTTATGGCCCTAATAGCTTTTTAATCCAGATTTTGTTTTATCAAATAAATGTAATGTAATTTACAAATGACTTTTCCTTTTGATCATGAGTGTACACATTTAAAAAATGTCTTTTTGCTAAATAGATGTTCTGCTATACATAACATTTGATAGTTGGACGTTTTGCTAAATGGCCATTCTGCTAATTAGACTTACTGCTCATCAGACGTTTCGCGCTGTTGGACATTTAGCTACTTAGACCTTCTGATCAGGAAGGTTAAATTCCATCAGTAATGATTGTCATTTCATTGTCGTTCTTTTAAAAATCAGCTATCATGCGTTCGCAATATAAAGTTAATGTCAAAAATTCACTATCTTGAGAACTATTCAAGTGCATTTTATATTTACACTTTACGTATTTTAAGTGACATGTACGCGATTTTAAACAAACTTTTTTTTTAAATAAGGCGGGACCAGATAAAATTACATTAATTGATTTTTAATTAGATTCATTCTTGCCAATTTATATTTTAATGCGAAATGTAAACATGAAATACTACATTTTTCTTAAAATTGGAGTTGAATTTTGAAATCCGGGCTTTTAAATAACAGATTTAAAGATAAACACACCTGATACGCTGGCTGATGGACTTCTCGGACTAGTGATGGCTCTTCTTTCTGTGGACAAAACAACTTTGTTTAGTTTGCGTTATAGGTTAGATTTTACTTATCCCTTAGCTGATAGTAGAAATAAGGTGGTGGATATATTTGAGTTACGTTTGCCTGCATTTAAAAAGCAATTATTAATGTTATTCAGCACTTAAATTGTCGCACATTCTCCATTGTTTGTTTATTTTTTCTTTTTGTTTTCGTTTCAATAACAATAATAAGATTAGTAATTTAGGTAAGTAGGTATAATTAATCTAACTTAGGGGATGCTTCCTGCTCCCAACCCAACTAATTCAGTTAAAGCTTTCCATAATACTAGTGCTTAAGCTACTATAGTTTGATATTGGAACAATGTATGTGATGGTGTCCAATATTTATTTATTTATTATTATTACAAGCTTTTTGTTAACTTGCCATGTTAGTTAGTTTTTATAGTGGGAGACAAATCTTGCAAGCTTAATTTGACCAACTTCCCAGTGTCCAATGGAGCTGAAATTTTGTATACAGGTTTGGTTTAGATGACAGTACAATATTTAAGTACAGTCGGCAATAAAGCTTGTCATGAAAATGAAACTTTAAGTAAAAACCTTCGGTCAACAATAGCGGCCGCCCGCGGTTTCACCCGCGTGGTTCTCGTTCCCGTGGGAATATCGGGATAAAAAGTAGCCTTAGTTAATCCTTATTACATCAGCTACCTGCCAGTGAAAGTCCCGTCAAAATCGGTCCAGCCGTTTCAGAGATTAGCCGGAACAAACAGACAGACAGACAGATAGACAGACAGACAAAAATTGAAAAAAATATTATTTTGGTATATGTACCGTATATATAATCATATGCATGTAGTAAAAAGCGGTTATTTTAATATTACAAACAGACACTCCAATTTTATTTATTTGTATAGATGTATAATAATAATATAATAAATCATTTATTGCAGGCAACTTACAATATTTCACAATATCAGGCCCATATAATAAACTAGCGGCCGCCCGCGGTTTCACCCGCGTGGTTCCCGTTCCCGTGGGAATATCGGGATAAAAAGTACATATAAACCTTCCTCTTGAATCACTCTATCTATTAAAAAAACGCATCAAAATCCGTTGCGTAGTTTCAAAGATTTAAGCATACAAAGGGACATAGGGACAGAGAAAGCGACTTTGTTTTATACTATGTAGTGATACCTTATAGACTAACATATATATATATATATTAACACAATTTTGACATATACATTATATTAACACAATTTTGTTAGTATATAAATGTAGCACTAGGTTAGTAAGATAAAATTAAGTAACAGCTCTCGGTGTTGAATCGGTGGCATATGGCAACGTCCCCCGGAAGCGCCGGTAAACCACCCCCTGCGGCCAGAAATCCTCCATCAAGAAAGTCTCCAGCCTCGCTGTCTGTATAGATTTATCACTTACCAGTGCCCACGTGTGTCAAGCTATCTACACTGCCGACGTTTCGCTCCCTCTCCAACTGCTTTTGGGCGGCGGCGTCGAGACGGTTGAACAGCTGTTCCGCGTCGTCGGGGAACTGGCGTTTGTACGCCCAGTATGCTCTGTGCCAGAGATATGTTAGTTATTGTACAATTCAATTCAATTCATTTATTATCAATCAGATGACATGATCCAATTTTTGTTAGTAACAACAATAGTACTTACAAACTATGTTAGTAAAAGTAACAAATCAAATACGTAATTAAAATGACAATGAACACTGTAACAATGTATCTATGTTAGAGCCAACGTGCACTTGTGATTTTTAATCGGGCGATAGTTTGATCGTTCTCGGATTCAGTATAGAGTTAAGTGGCAGTGCGCGCACTGACGATTAAAAATCGACCGATCAAACTATCGACCGATAGTTGTTCGATCAAACTATTGCACAACACAAGTATCGGCCGGTCGGTAATGTGCATGAAGGACTATGTGAGCGCGCGCACTGCATTCAACTAAACTATCGCCCAACTATCGGCCGACGACAGTTTAATCACGATCGTCTAACGATGCCGACTAAACTATCGGTCGACTAAAAATCACAAGTGCGCGTTGGCTTTTAGAGTCATTTCCGTTTGGTTATAAAAATTTGCGTAAACAAAACAGACATTAGACACACAGCCTTCGTCCTACAATGAAAATTGCTACAGATCATTAGTTTCAGCAAGTTTGTTTTCCAGCACTTTCAGGAAAAAATAAATAATAAATAAATAACTTCTTACAATCACAACAATTATCTAAGCTCATGTAAATTTCATTAATCAAAAACTTATGAATTTGAAAAATTGATATTCACGAGCGAGCGAAGTTAGCGAGTGTATTAATCGACACGAGTTTTACTATGCATTTTGCGTAGTAAAAATACATACCGTAAAGGGGATTTTATTATGAATTAAAATAAAATTAAAGGTTTAATTAGTACAATCATGAGCGCTCAACTATGTACTTAGTGCGCATGTGCACGTCATATCGCAAAAGTCACGTCATATCGCAAAAGACACTAACAAAATATACATTGAGCCAAACATATTATTTAAAATGAATATACTTATTGATCGAAATCAAAATCTAAAATGATTAAGAAAATCATAAATTGCCTAAAAGCTTAGACTTTCGTAAAACTTTTTTTGAAAAACTGTAAAGTAAAACGCACTAGTGCAGAAAAGTGGCAATTTCCGCACAATTTTGCTGCTTGGAAAACGCTCTTTTCGAGCACATGCATTGTAAAAAACTTACCTTCTCCCATAAGTCCTCGCAGTACTGTCAGCGTCGACGCAAGCCCTTCTAATAGCGTCTCTGACGACTGGCAACTGTTTCTCTACGGATTGCGGAGACCACCGCTCTAGTAGCAGTACTAGCACCTCGCTGTGGAGAAATGTGACTTATTAGCATTGGAATAAGGTTGTAATTACAACTTGCTGGTTTCTTTTTAGAAATGTGACCTATAAGCATCGGAATAAGCTATGGAATTGCGTAAAGTCAATCGTATTCATTTGCCAGTTCATATTGTATCATAATAAATGTCATTCCATACAAATTGTAGCCGATTGAATACGATATGAACTGTCAAATTAATACGATTTCCTTACGCAATTGCCCCAAAGATTGATATTACAAGTTGGCGCTGTTTCTTTATGGATTGCGGAGACCACCGCTCTAGGAGCAGTACTAGCACCTCGCTGTGGAGAAATGTGACTTATTGGCATTGGAATAAGGTTGTAATTACAGCTTGGTGATTTCTTTTTAGAAATGTGAACTAATAAGCATCGGAATAAGATTAATATTGCAAGTTGCTGCTGTTTCTCTATGGATTACGGAGACCACCGCTCTAGTAGCAGTTCTAGCACCTCGCTGTGGAGAAATGTGACTTATTGGCATTGAAATAAGGTTGCAATTACAACTTGCTGGTTTCTTTCAGAAATGTGACATATAAGCATCGTCATCGTAATAAGATTAATATTGCAAGTTGCTGCTGTTTCTCTATGGATTGCGGAGACCACCGCTCTAGTAGCAGTACTAGCACCTCGCTGTGGAGAAATGTGACTTATAGTCATTGGAATAAGGTTGTAATTACAACTAGCTGGTTTCTATTCAGAAATGTGACCTATAAGCATCGGAATAAGATTAATATTGCAAGTTGCTGCTGCTTCTCTATGGATTGCGGAGACCACCGCTCTAGTAGCAGTACTAGCACCTCGCTGTGGAGAAATGTGACTTATTGGCATTGGAATAAGGTTGTAATTACAACTTGCTGGTTTCTTTTTAGAAATGTGACCTATAAGCATCGGAATAAGCTATGGAATTGCGTAAAGTCAATCGTATTCATTTGACAGTTCATATTGTATCATAATAAATGGCAATCCATACAAATTGTAGCCGATTGAATACGATATGAACTGTCAAATTAATACGATTTCCTTACGCAATTGCCCCCAAGATTGATATTACAAGTTGGCGCTGTTTCTTTATGGATTGCGGAGACCACCGCTCTAGTAGCAGTACTAGCACCTCGCTGTGGAGAAATGTGACTTATTGGCATAGGAATAAGGCTGTAAATACAACTTGCTGGTTTCTTTTCAGCATGAGTGACCTATAAATAAGGGTATGCATCATAATAACTACGGTAGTTTCGACTACGGTCAATTTCACATATTTTCATAATGACTATTGAACAACTCAACTACTGCTCATTTCACCTACGGTTGATTCAACTACAGTTGATTCAACTACAGTTGATTCAACTACAGTTGATTCAACTACAGTTGATTCAACTACAGTTGATTCAACTATAGTTGATTCAACTACAGTTGATTCAACTACAGTTGATTCAACTAACGGACGATTGTTCTAATGTTCATTTCACCTACTGGTTGTTTCGACTATGGACGACTCGTCTACAGTACGCCGTTTAATTAATAGATTTTTTTAAATTTTTGGATAGGTACCCTAAAAATGATTTCCAAATGTTGGCTCATGTAAACCTAACATACTCGTCGCTTCGCTCCTCGCACCTATCAGGAGTAAGTGACTCACTATTAAATAAACCGTAGGTGAGTTGACCGTAGGTGAAATGACCAGTAGTTCAATCAACCGTAGGTGAGATAACCGTAGGTGAGTTGACCGTAGGTGAGATGACCAGTACTGTAGTGATTTTGTCCATTAGTTATTTTAAACATAGGTGTAACGACCAGTAGTTATTTTGAACAGTAGGTCTTTTGACCGTAGCTATTTCGACCATAGTCGAAACGACCGTAGTTATTATGATACGTACCCACCTATAAGCATCGGAATAAGATTAATATTGCAAGTTGCTGCTGCTTTTCGTTTCATGCCATAACAACGACGTTTCAGCATTGTTGTGTTTCGGCAGTTAGAGATAAGATAGCCAGTTCCTCTGTAATTGAGGGTTTCGGGAGTAGTGCGCTTGCACCGTCAGCCTTATCTTCATTTAATATCAGGTGCTATGAAGGCAAAGTGCTACCCCGTTGCGTATAAAAAAACATCATCGTCAATTAAAATCAACCTCTCCTCACCTGAGCGTAGATCTAATTTCCTTTGACTTGTTTGTGGTGAGATTGGTGACTATAACGGGCACGAGTCTCGGCGAGTGTACGTACAGTACTATGTAGCGTACGCACACTGTACCGGCGGATGATACCACCTGTTGGGAAAAGAAGGCTTATTTGTATGGAGTTAAGGATGATTTTGAGTTGAATAATATAAGTAGTAGGCAAAATATGTTTGAAAACTATTAAAAGTAAGTACAAAAGTAAAGCTTTTTTGTTTGTTTTACATACTGTAGCAATATAATAAAGATACTACAATTTTGAAATCTAAATATGATCTAAATAAAACGCTTTCACGGATTTTTTCACGCATTTATTTAACAACTTGGTAATTTTTTTTAGTAATTTTTTAGTTTTAGAAACGTCGGATAAACCAAAAAACCTTTAAACAACTAAATATTGTACCAAGTTGTTAAATAAATGCGTGAAAAAATCCGTGAAAGTGTTTTATTTAGATGAACGAACAGTTCGCGCAGAAACCTAAGATGTGTTTATCTAAATATGATTTTGAATTGCCATAAACTTGGGACCTTCAGTAATCAGTAGTATGTTCCTTTAAACGCACACAAATTGTCTAATATGAGGAAACTGTAATAGGGAACGCAAATGCTTTTAGGAGTTCAAGTTATAGCTAAATAGTCCATCAATTTAATTTAAAATGGGCATTGAACCTTTTGATAGCACCAACTTTAAAGAACAACAAAATCAAAATAAAAAGCATAGTCAGTCAACAGTGTAGGACTTAAGTTTGGTTACATATGATCGACACATTCGCTGCAAAAACATTTTTCGACATTATCATTATAGTAAAACTTATGTTTTACCAATTACTGAATGATGAATTCAATAACACTGCGACTTTCTTCTATAAGTAATTAAATTCCCATTACAAAACCATGTTTTTTCATCATTTTTTTTTCTGCAGTGACGTTCGATCTTCAATTGTTTCTTATTTTTTCTCCGGTCAGTTTGAATGCGAATCTCTAATGAGGTTTTAAACTCGAGGACGTAAAGAGTTTCTAAACATCGTAATTTGATTAATACATTCTCTCGCCCTTTTCCCGTTTATTTGGGGTCGGTCTTAAAACACCTTTTAATTGTACTAGTGTAACTCAAATCTCACCTTTGCTGCATTTTGAATAAGGTTGATAAGTTCTTGCAGGATATACAAGCTGAATTGTTCCAGCTTCGTCTTGAGCACTTTGGCCATATGCGCTATCGTTATGCACGCTTCTCTAACCACCTGTGGACAGGAAAATATAACTTATTCCTTCGACATAAGGCTCACATTAAGGAAACAACTTGGTATGAGTTTGTTTTAAGTAATAATAAGATTTCCCTACTACGGTATTGGATATATTTCATCTTGTATCTTTATCTATAGGTGCGACTTTTTTATGATTTGAGCGGTTAACTTTGGAACATGTCCAATTTTTTTCTAATCGTAGTATTTTTAGTAAAACGGGAACATTTTTGCAAACCTAATATAAAATATGGTCAATATATTTTATTTCTCATTAAATATAAGTATAATTTCAAATTAAACATCAGATAAATTATTATATTTAAAAATTAAGTACTTAACTAAAAGATTCCGATTAACTGAGGACCTCCGCCTTTTTTAAATTAAAAACACTCCTATATTTTTTTTTTCTGGATTTACATTACTATTCCCAAAAGCATAAATTCCGAAAACAAACTGTAAATCTAAATTACCCGTGTATATTAGCACCTTTAACTAAACATTTCCAAACTTACCTGACTCCTCAGATCCTTGATGACGACTAGGAAGGGAACGGACATCTCCTTCAGATGCGCCGTGAACTCAGTCGGGAACTGTACGTGTGCATTCGCGGCGAGAAGCGAGCGGATTTTTTTCAACTGTTGGCAAAATAAATAAATAATTTATTAAATAAAAATCATATTCACCAAACACAACAAAACTTCCAAGCTATCCCTGTTCAAATGAACTTTGAACATTCAAGCAGCAGCTGATACTGGTCCAGGGACCGTACTCTAAAACGCACATCCGAAACTTCGGTTAGCCCCGTCCCGTCCCTTTCACTCGATTCTGTCATGACTCGAGCGTGCGAGAGACGGGTATAACGAAGTTTCGGATTTTGCGTTTCAGAGTAGGCCCTCAGATACGCAAAATCGCCTAGTTGCAAGGTAACTTGGGCATCTCAGCGATCAATGATGAGATGACCGACTTAGAGAAATGCATTTCACGTGCATGCATTTCACACGGACAGCCCACTAGTTAATAAGTATAGTTGTGTATATGAATATAGTAGAATGAGTATTAAGGTTACGTAAATTGTAAATGAATTCTCTTTGTACTCAGCAAGCGTTGGTGTATCGTTTCAACCTGGTAACTATCCTCTCACTGTGGCTAAGACACCCTTAGCCGTCAGTTCTGATCAGTCTTGTGAGCCTGCTTGACTGGCAGTGAGAAAACCACTACTCCTGAACCTGTATCCTTCCAATACTTCGTCTGTTACCTTGGGTCTCCAGCCTGCCTAGCACGACCATCATTATATCACGCGATATGATAGAGCACGTCATGCTGTCTTGCTTACACCTTAGTGGGGTAAGTAAGACAGCATGACGTGCTATATCATATTGCGTGATAAAAGCCGCTCATGCTAGGCCGGCTGGTAACAGATATCCTGGTGTATTTATATAATAATCTATTCACAATTTATGAATAATTGATGATTAAACGAACTTACCTGTAAGTGAAGTTCTATCACAATTATAGTAGTACGCTTCATTCGAAGATATAATAACACAACATGTAGTACTTTTATCATACAAGCAACTCCGCACGAAATAAATAAAAAGTATCCGAAGGTATACTTAAAATTTTTTACTTTTCACCTGTCCGAACCTCACGCCGTGACCTCATTCTTTTAGAGTAGGTACCACCTGCAAAATTTTACAGCTACGGGACACATAGGGGAGGGTGGGAAGTTATATCTTCGAATGAAGCGTACTACTATAATTGTGATAGAACTTCACTTACAGGTAAGTTCGTTTAATCATCAATTATAATACATACGCTTCATTCTTCAGATATAATAACACAACATGTAGATGTTTAGAGAGTAAAATTTTGTTAGATCGCTTTGTAATGTAAGTATACCAATAAAACCAATGTCTTGTTTATAATCAAGAATCATGTCATCATTACAAAAAGGTGAAACATAACAAGATGTACTTCCATAATAAAACATAAACTACTAGATACTAATAAAATAATTAATTTAGTCAATTATTAAGTTATTGTTCAGTTGGGATATCGCAAACTGATCTGGCAAAAACAGAATCATCATTGACTTGACGATTGTAAAATCTAAGAAAGGTATCGGAGGATCGCGACCAACCAGCTGTTTTTCTAATGACATCTAATGAAACACCCGCCGTGCGTGCCAGCGCTCATAGCGGCGAGGCGAGCTGAACGCCCCGTCACGTCCACGCCGCTCGCTGCCAGTACTGTCTTATCCATCGACTGATAGTTTAGCTGGTAGCGGCACGGTATGGTTTTCTAAAGGTGACAGTGGCAATTAAGTTATCTACTGAACTGGATCTTAAATCTAACGTATCACTCAAATAGTACACTTGAGTGGTCGCAGGGCAAATGATTTTATTAGTAAGATCATAGTATGGGAGAGTCAGTATCGGTTGGTCGCGGCTTGCAGTCGATGTCTTTATTACATCTACTATTGCTAGTTTAGGACAAATATTAACATTATAAGTTTTAATAGACGCTAAGGTCTGCACCCCGTGTGCAGTACACAGGGCAAAAAGCATTACTAATTTCTGTGATACAATTTTTTTTTTTTTTTTTTTTTTTTTTTCCAATATTTTAAATATTGCAATACAATTTGTTGATCGCCAGTAAAAGTATATTTAGGGACCACTAGTCTCAATTTCTATATACTCTTGAGTAAACGTTTACTTGTTCGTCGGAACCAAGCTCGTTACTAAATAATAAACTTAAAGCTGAACGAAAACTAAATATTATTTTATAGAGTCGAACGCCTAACCTTTTTGGAATTGTTCTGTTAAAAACAGTAGTAGGTACTATAAGCAATGAAAACTAGTACAGGTCCCTTTGGATAACTTCACAAAATTGCCACCATGCCTTAAAATATACACTATACTGTTTTAAAGGATATTTTGACAAGCATACTATAATGATGTCTAGCGATGAGAGGTGAACGCCTTGTCTTTTAAATGCGATGCGGAAAGCTTCACTATAGCCAGGGAAGTTTCCCTGATATGTTGATTACTACAATTAGACCAATCCATATCAATTGCGGTATTTAAAAATATAATATCGGAAATGATCACTTTTTGGACTAGGGGGAACCAAGGCTGTGAAGGCCAATAAGAAAAATATAGTATGCTAATGGCATTTTCTTCAAGAATTTTTTGTAAAAATTTCAAATTAATGGGAATGTAGGAAATGCATAAAAGAAAGTATCATTCCATGATATGGTGAAAGCGTCAGGATCTTGTCCAGGACACTTAAGACGAACATTTGGCGTTCGATCGAGAACCAAAGGGGTCAATAGTTGGCTGACCAAGTATTTCTGAAATATTTCCGAAAACAGAATTTGTAAGTAAACAATTTAATTTGACATTTCAATGTCCGAGTTAATTTATCGCGATTGTTCATCGGCTTCTTTATTATCTTTACTGTTTATGTATGAAGTTACTAACCAAATTCTTTTTCTTCTCACACAATTGCCAAGTCTTTCGTGATAAACTATTTGAATAAGGAAATTTAAATCCTCCTTGGCGGTTGACTATAATCGCTGTTGTCATCAATACGCAAAAGAATCGAACAATTACTTCGATCTCGAACAAAGCATTTGAGCTCTAGAAATACCGTAAGCAATTCTAAATACTTTATATGGAATTTTAGGTCCTAACTTTTTTTTTTTTTTTGTTTTTTTTTTGTTTTTTTTTTGTTTTTTTTTTTTGTGGCTGGTTCAACTCCATTTAACTCCATGGTTTAAGGGGAGTTTCCAAAGTAAATACATTTTCTTTCCGCCAATTTAAATCAGGTAAAATAACGGCATTTGGTTAAAATTTAGCATTAAACGAATTAAGGCGTTGTAACGCAATAGTTTTTTGTCTTTCGAGACATTTTGTATACATCCTACTATCTGATGGCTGGACACGCTGAAGACGCCGATCAATCTGATCTAGATCTGTGCAAATTCTTTAAATAGTATAAAGTGACAAAGATAAAAATAAAACAAAATTGAACTATTGAAAATATTTTTGAACGTTTTATCTGGTAACGTTAATTTCATGTTTATTAAATTAATTATATTATGTGATATTTACAATGCTGGAAAGGTACAAGTTTACTTTTTTCAGTACTTCACAAAGCCAGTGTCTTATATATTCTGTGACAAAGCCCAGGTTCTCGGTGTCGACGACAGTCGTAAGGCCTAGCCACAGGGTAAACATCGTTCGAATTTTGAAATTGCCACCTTTAGTATTTTCTATGCTGCTCAGAGACAGAAACTAAAAGAAATGATTATAGTGGCAAGAAAACCTCCTTCAGGAATAATTCAACAGGCCGTCCTGTAATCCTCCATTTTAAAATGGTATTTTTTAATAAACTTTTGAGCAATTTATCCTCTTAAGAATTTTTTGGTATGCTACTTTGCAGTACACGTTTAGAAAATAGTATCTTTTAACAATGGTGTAACCATTTAAGTACAGTTTTGTTACTAGTTATATTTTACCAAAAGTCGTAAAAATAATAAAAGCGACTAGCATGTACCTGTACGTTTTATGCCAATTGGTTGCGCGATGTCTCGACTTCGAGTACTGGCTCCTTCCTTGTCTGACGAGACTGGATGCGGTGTCGATGTCTGCGCCGGCCGACGGTGCCCCCCCCTGTTCGCCGAGGGATAGCGAGGATAGCCTTCCAGGGAAACGTGACAGGATACTACTAGGCAGTGATGTCGTCCGTTGTAATGATTTCTTAATCTGTGAGCCTTGTCTCTCAATCACCTTAGTGGTTTTTATAGTTTCTAGAAGTGTACTGCCAAAAGGAGTTTCGTCACGATCCTGCTCTTTCATCATAGAAATTATAGGTTTGTCGAGATAAGGTGTAATGAGCTTTTTCCTCACATCGGTCTCGGTGTGATGCAGGTCTGATAAAATTCTGCAACCTGCAGCCTGCAGCAGATTTTCAAAGCCTGAAGTTGGTAATCGCTAAGTAAATTACCGTCGTTATTCCTAGCCAAGTTGATTTTGTTTCTACTGGAAATTTTTATCACGGTTACGAGTCGGTGCAGATAAAAATAAAGCCGCAGAAATTTCAGCGTTCAATATAAAAGCCTTTCTTCAAAATTGGCGCCAAACGTTGAACAATCAATCGACTGGTGAATATTTTCACCATATACATTTGTATTAGTATATAGGCTGTTCATCAGCCGGCACAACAGCTCCGGATTTAAATCGGATGATTAATCAAATTTTAGCTCCAGTGGATTTTCCTGATTCACTTCTATAATATTCGAGTTCATATTTTCATTGGCTTCAACGGATTCAACTTTTAATTCTAATATAACATCGTCTCGTGAAAAACATGATTAAAATCATGGTCAATATGACTGTATTTTACGTTCGTGTTGACTCACGGTCAACCGTCGGGTATATTATACCCATCATGCACAGCCTTCGTGATATCCTCACTGTGATACCCTCAAAGGTGGCTTAGAGATGCAATAGTAACTCGATATTGTAAATAAGTACAATAAAATTACAGTAAACCATGAAAGTTACTTCAATATATCATGTTCAATATGTGTATTTTACCCTCGTGTTGACCATACGCATCACGCATAACCTTCGTGATATCCTCACTGTGATACCCTCAAAGGCGGCTTAGAGATGCAAAATTAACTCGATATTGTGAATAAGTACAATAAAATAACGGTAAACTATGAAAGTTACTTAATTAAATCATGTCTAATATGTGTATTTTACCCTCGTGTTAACCCGCGGTCGAACGCCGGGTTTATTATACGCATCATGCTCAACCTTCGTGATATCCTCACTGTGATACCCTCAAAGGCGGCTTATAGATACAATATTAACTTATTGTAATATATTGTAAATACGTTCATTAAAATAACGGAAAACTATGAAACTTATTTCATTAAGTTATACACTTCACTTGTAATCACTTAAAATATTGGCTTAAATTATTAATGTGAAAATCACTGAATACGCGGATGCCCAAAAATAATTAACATAACTTACCTTCATTATTTTTTGGCTTCAGACCCAGACGAATACCTAGGTACACTATAACGCGTTTCCGTTTTTTGTTAATACATTTTAATTTTAATGATTTAAGTATATTCTCGTAATAGGTAGCTAATTTTGTCTTCTCTTTTATGTTTCAGCATGTTTCTTCCTTTCTTTAATCAATTAACACTGCAGTGTGTGCTCGTTGCCGCGCACGATAAAAGAATGAGGTCACGGCGTGAGGTTCGGACAGGTGAAAAGTAAAAAATTTTAAGTATACCTTCGGATACTTTTTATTTATTTCGTGCGGAGTTGCTTGTATGATAAAAGTACTACATGTTGTGTTATTATATCTGAAGAATGAAGCGTATGTATTATAATAACAATATACCAAAAATCACGTCGATCCCTTGCTCCGGTTTGACGTGAAAGACGAACAAACAAACAGACTTTAACATTTATAGTTAGTATGGACTCACCGCATCGACGGGTTTCTCCCAGTCAGCAGCGCGGTCGCCTAGCAGCGCGGCGGCGGGATACGGCCGCGGGGGCGACGCTAGCGAAGGCAACTTCGAACGCTTAGGAGAATAGCTCACACACATAGGCCGAGGCTGTTATGACATCACTCACCGCATCGACGCGTTTCTCCCAGTCAGCGGCGCGGTCGCCTAGCAACGCGGCGGCGTGCCGACACAAGTCGTCGAGCCCCCTCGCCCCGTACACGGCCGCGGGGGCGACGGTAGCGAACGCAGCTTCGAACGCTTCCTAGAATAGCGCCCTTAGGCCGACGCTGTTTATGACATTATTCACCGCGTCGACGTGTTTCTCCCAGTCAGCAGCGCGGTCACCTAGCAGTGCTGCAGCGTGATGACATAAGTCGTCCAGCTTCGATTAACAACACCACTAGCTAAACGGCTGAAGTGTCAAAACGGCAGAGCGAATAAGAGTGCACTTCAATGGTACGCTCTTATTTATGATCGCTTCCTGTCATTTACGAGGTAAAATCGTAAAATTCGTAACCTTTTTCTCCGTTTAAGAAAAGTCACTCGACGCCATATTTATTTGAGTTTTGTTTTGTTTCGTAAGGCGTGTTGGTTGACCGAAGTAGTCCAGCCATAGGACCTTGTACACAAAGCGGTAGTAACTGTACACACCAATATATATATTTGAAAATAAAAATGGTGTATAGTCATAGTCACTCACCGCATCGACACGTTTCTCCCAGTCAGCATCGTGGTCGCCGAGCAGTGCTGCAACGTGATGACGTAAGATGTGCAGCTTCGATTAACGTCACTGTAAATGGTGTGTGGTGTGTCCGTGTGTAGTAAAATGGTGTATAGTCATAATCACTCACCGCATCGACTCGTTTCTCCCAGTCAGCGGCGCGGTCGCCTAGCAGCGCGGCGGCGTGCCGACACAAGTCGTCGAGCCCCCTCGCCCCGTACACGGCCGCGGGGGCGACGCTAGCGAAGGCCGCTTCGAACACTTCGGAGGATAGCGCACCTACTTAAGCCGGCGTTGTTATGACATTACTTACCGCGTCGACGCGTTTCTCCCAGTCAGCTGCGCGGTCACCTAGCAGCGCAGCGGCGTGATGATATAAGATGTGCAGCTTTGATTAATCACACTACTATATAACTAGATGGAGTGTCAAAACGGCCGAGCGAATGAGAGCGCACTTTACAGGTGCGCTTATTTCTGATCGCTTCCTATCTTTTCTCAGTTTAAAAGTCATATGGCACCGGCCATATTTATTTGAGTTTTGTTTTATTTCGTAAGGCGTTATCTAGTGGTATTGTTGACCTAAGTTGTCCAGCTATTCTTTTACTTGTTAATCGAAGCCTTGCATACAAAGCGCGAGTCACTGTAAACACCAATATACATATTCGAAAAAAAGGTGTATATATAGTTATAGTCACTCACCGCGTCGACTCGTTTCTCCCAGTCAGCAGCGCGGTCGCCTAGCAGCGCGGCGGCGTGCCGACACAAGTCGTCGAGCCCCCTCGCCCCGTACACGGCCGCGGGGGCCACGCTAGTGAAGGCCGCTTCGAACGCTTCCTAGAATAGCGCACTTAGGCCGACGCTGTTTATGACATTACTCACCGCGTCGACGCGTTTCTCCCAGTCAGCAGCGCGCTCACCTAGCAGTGCTGCAGCGTGATGACATAAGTCGTCCAGCTCGATTAACAACACCACTAGCTAAACGGCTGAAGTGTCAAAACGGCAGAGCGAATAAGAGCGCACTTCAATGGTACGCTCTTATTTATGATCGCTTCCTGTCATTTACGAGGTAAATTCGTAAAATTCGTAACCTTTTTCTCCGTTTAACAAAAGTCACTCGACGCCATATTTATTTGAGTTTTGTTTTGTTTCGTAAGGCGTGTTGGTTGACCGAAGTAGTCCAGCCATAGGACCTTGTACACAAAGCGGTAGTCACTGTACACACCAATATATATATTTGAAAATAAAAATGGTGTATAGTCATAGTCACTCACCGCATCGACACGTTTCTCCCAGTCAGCAGCGCGGTCGCCTAGCAGTGCTGCAGCATGATGAAGTAAGATATGCAGCTTCGATTAACGTCACTGTAAATGGTGTGTGGTGTGTCCGTGTGTAGTAAAATTGTGTATAGTCATAATCACTTACCGCATCGACTCGTTTCTCCCAGTCAGCGGCGCGGTCGCCTAGCAGCGCGGCGGCGTGCCGACACAAGTCGTCGAGCCCCCTCGCCCCGTATACGGCCGCGGGGGCCACGCTAGTGAAGGCCGCTTCGAACGCTTCGGAAGACACTGAGCCCGCTTCGCCGGCGTTGCTTATACCGCTAGATACTAAAATGTAAAAATGTAAACGGAGAATGTTAGTAGCCGTTTAAGGGCCGATTTTTCAATGCCTGGATAAAAAATATTCGTCTGATAATGTTTAATACCTTCAAATAGAAAAGTAATTTGTCATTCATATCCCTCTTGTTTGAGATTGACATTTACTTTGGTTGGTTATTAATTTAACTGACTGATCAATAACTACTATCTGACTATTGAAAAATCTGCCCTAAGGTCCGGTTGCTCGTACATTACAGTAAAGTTAAAGTTAAAATTTAACTATAGTCAAAGAAAAATACGTTGGGTTAAAAGTGTTGTTTATACTATTTCATTAATTATGTCAAATTAATTTAATTACTAATGTCAAAATTTTAACCACCCCCACCCTGTCGGTTATTTTGACTGCCGTTAAATGTGTAATTTGACTGCTCGTTAAAGTAACCGCTTCTTCAACAACGCTTTTTAATTTTGACCGCCGGTTAATTTTACTTTAACCATAATTTAACCCTAAAGTTAACGTAACCAAGCTTCGAGCAACCGGACCTTAGTCAGGTAAAGTAAGAATGATATTCGGTGAAGAAGTAATAAATGGTTCGCCGGATTTATCCCTGACTGTAGTTGCAAGGTATGATGAAACCTGCAAGACTAGCCAACTTGCACTGTTATGTTGACCATACACCATCCTGCCTATCGTCCAATCGGCATGACGGCAAGCTATATCTATATCTATACTAATAATATAAAGAGGAAAGATTTGATTGTTTGTTGGCATCGAATAGGCTCCGAAACTATTGGACCGATTTAGAAAATTCTTTCACCATTAGAAAGCTACATTCTTCCCGAGTTACATAGGCTATATTTTCTCCCGATATTCCCACGGGAACGGGTACCACGCGGGTGAAACCGCGAGGATAATGGTTAAAGAATCTTTATTTCTCATAAGAATAATACATTAATTCACTTACTGAGAAATAAATAGGTACACAAATTGTATCACTTTATAACTTTAGCACAGATGAACGGACTAAGAACAAAACATAATTAAATTATAGTATATTATTTGAGCTACAAAAACACTAACTACCTACTAGTTATTATTTATAACTAGACCCGCACGATTGTCACCAACGACAAGGTGTCGGATGTGTATAGCTACGAAATGCTCGGGCATGGAACCTGGATGTACAACGCGAGTCAAAACTTTTAATGAACCAACGCGAATTACGCCAACATCGGCTACTTGCTTAGATAACATCTTTTCCAACTGTAACTTAATTGAGAATTCGGTAATTAATATTATTAAATCCGACCACAGTGGACAACTAGCTTCTTTTGAGCACTATAATGTTACTCCTAAACGCGAAGTAATTTGCAGGCCAATACCGAAACGTGGTATTACTAAATTTAGAAATAATGTACAAGATAAAATTCAATGTTTGCCAGCTTCTGCTGACGCTAATAACTCTTATCAATCATTATTTGATATTGTTGAAAAAGAATTTAGTAACAATTTTAAACAAAAAGTTATAAAGTGTAATGATCGTAAGAAGTTCAGTGACTGGGCCACACCTGGTATTTATAATAGCAGAAGAAAGTTATTTGAACTCTATGCCCAAAAAACGACTTCCTGTGATCCTAGCTTCATTGAATATGTCAAGAAATATTCAAAAACATTTAGGAAAGTATGTGCTCTGGCAAAATCTAGGTATATTTCAAATAAAATTAAATCATCTGAAAATAAAATAAAAGCTACCTGGAGTATTATAAACCAAGAAACTGGCAAAATAAAAAGCAAAATTAATTCATTTAACTTAAAAATTAGTGATCAGACTTTTGAATCAGATATTGAGGTGGCTAGTGCTTTTGAAGGTTACTTTGCTCGAATTCCGTTAGAAACTACTAGCAGACTTAACTCTTGCCCCAACACCGCTGTCTCTCTTATGGAATCTAGTGTGAACAAGTGCCAGGAAACATTTAGTTTTAGCTATGTCACTACCGAAGATATTATTAAAGCATTCAAAGCAATAAATATTAAGAAAACAGAAGATCTCTGGGGCATATCTACAAGTATCATCAAATCAATAATTGATGTGATAGCTCCATCATTAGCAATAATTTTTAACCAATGTATAAGTGAAGGGGTCTTTCCTAATTTAATGAAAAATAGTAAAATAATTCCTCTGTTTAAAGCTGGTGACAGAAGTGACCCAGCAAATTTTAGACCTATATCCATACTACCAGCAATAAGTAAAATATTTGAGAAATTAATTTATGCTCAACTTTTAGAATATTTTAAATTAAATAGTATACTGCATGAGAAACAGTTTGGTTTTTCAAAAGGTAAAAGTACAACTGATGCTGGGGTTGCATTTCTAAAACATGTACTTGATGCCTGGGAGGACAAGCAGGATGTAATCGCTATTTTTTGTGACCTTTCCAAGGCATTCGATTGTGTTGATCACCAAACACTATTAAGGAAGTTAAAACATTATGGTGTTTCTGAAATGTCAGTAAGCCTTATGCATTCATATCTGTATGAAAGAACTCAGAAGGTAGTTATTAATAAAACTGAGTCTACCGGAGCTCCCATTACTATGGGCGTACCCCAAGGATCAATATTGGGCCCGCTGTTGTTTTTAATATACATAAATGACCTTCCTTACTACGCGAAGAATTTATGTGAGACAGTGCTATTTGCAGATGATACATCTCTAGTCTTTAAAGTAGATAGAGGTGATGACTGTTCTGACGAAGTAAATAGTGCTCTTTCAAAAGTGTCACATTGGTTTAATAGTAATAATTTATCATTAAACTCAAAGAAAACTAAGTGTTTAAAATTTTCGTTACCTAATGTAAGACAAGTTGATTTTCATATAAGACTAGACGGCGATATGGTCGAATTCATTAACAATACAAAGTTTCTAGGTATTATATTAGACTCGCGACTACAATGGGATCCTCATATCGAAGCCTTGGCGAGTAGACTCAGTTCGGCCGCATTCGCAGTTAAGAAAATAAGGCTCTTAACCGATATTGAAACGGCTAGAATAGTCTATTTTAGTTATTTTCATAGTGTTATGTCCTACGGCCTTTTGTTGTGGGGCTCAGCCGCTAACATCCAAAGTATATTCGTGCTCCAAAAAAGGGCTATTCGCGCCATGTACAACCTCCGATCGAGAGATTCTTTAAGAGATCTATTTAAAGAAATAAACATTTTAACTGTTGCAGGACAATACATCTATGAAAATATTATTTATGTGAAAAAATATTATAATACATTTGTAAAGCAGAGCGATATTCATCGCTTTAACACAAGAAATAAAGATAAACTTGTCGTTCCCAAGTTTAGGCTAGAAAAATCCAGAGCCTCATTTCTGGGGAAAAGCATATCCTTTTTTAATAAAGTTCCACAGCATATTATTGAACTACCATTGCATAAATTTAAATGTTACATTAAAGAGTCGCTGATGAGCAAAGGATACTATAAAGTAGACGATTATTTGAATGACCGCAATGCATGGTCATGATGTAACACATAACATAATCACTGTTTAAATTGATGTATTTTTATACTAAGCAATTGTTGTATTAGTAACGATATGTTTTTTTTTTGTAAATGTCGTTACCTAACTAAGAAACGCTGGCAAGTTTCTTGCGCCCATTCTTCTTGTCAGTTAAAAAAGTCTTGAATGGGTGGTAGGAAAATATTGACGATTCATAAGTACATATTTATTATGTCTAAGTGAATAAAGAATATTTTTATCTTATCTTTTATCTTTATCTTTAAACTAGATGTGGCATTAACTACAGACCGATGTTTAATGTAATAGCAGCACTTAATTATTATATTTCTTATTATACTGAAGTAGGTTTTTTTATTATAATAATAAATCCGCAAAAAGGATCCGCTAGTTACACCATAATTTGATAACTGTCATGCCAATCCACGCCCACCCACGGTCAGTTCTACTTGATCCAATCTGCAGCGTCATGCCGATTGGACGATAGGCAGGATGGTGTATGGCCAGCAATACTGTCGCCTCACACGAGCCACACGCGACAGCCACAAACGCCGCTACTTGAAGCTAGAAGAAAAAACAAGGGACAACTACCGGCGTCAACCGCATGCGGCGAGTTCATATTAGTATATTATGATACAAGTGTGCTTAGGTTGCTCATTATACACGAGGCTGAGGGTTGCAGCCCGAGCCGCAGGCGAGGGCGTAAATCAGCCGAGTGTCTAATGAGTAAGTTGCTCACTAGTTTCATACGCTCTTTTTCAACACACTTGCGAGGAAAAACAAACATTTATTGAATACATAACATAATTATAACTTAATATTAGCTAAGGGAAAAAGCGCGCAAGTTTTTTTTTTGAAAGCGCCAAATGTAAGGTGATTGATTAGGTACATACAGCCATACAGCCTACTTCAAAATAATTATAATAATAGTGATAAAAAAGCAAATGTGTTATAACAAATTATTTTGAATTATAAAATATAATTTGATAATAATATACTTAGTTATGTTTTTTGTCTTAATTAGGGACACATTTATTTATTCTAAAAACGTAAATGGATTTTCAGCTGTATAAAACCTCTTTGTTGTTACAAAAAAAGAAATGTATCTATTACCCGGTGAAATCGAAAATGCTCTGTTGACTCGCATATAACTTGCAGTTAGGTACTTACTTAACTTTGTAGGGATACTGTATTACCCGGTTAAATTGAAAAGTCTCTGTTTACTCGCATATAATTTGCAGTTAGGTACTTACTTAACTTTGAAGGGATAATTCTATTACGCAACTAGTACTGTAATATTATTATGCACGCGTGTGTTATAGTTCGGTTTATGGTCCTAAGATCGATGTTATAAGGCTCACTTTATGAGCAAGTGTGTTGAAAAATATGTATGAAAACTACAGGAAATAGGTCGATGCGTTTAGTGGTTGTGGTCGGTGGTCCGTGTGCGGAGAGGCTTAGATGCAAAGAATGCAATGCAACGAAGATGTTTAGTAACGAGTGTTTTTATATTTATTTATTAACAACCTTTTTAACAATGGATTACTTGATATTTCGTCTATTCAAAAATAAAGAAATTAGCTAAATCTTTGCGCCTGTGCTGACTATTTTTACATCAACGCGTTGCATAATAAAGAGCAATCGTTATACAAACGTAAAAACTATTTTCAACTTACATTGTTTCCATATGGGACTTACTAGATTAATTCAGCTAAACTCGTGCGCTTTCATGCTCCTATGCTTTTCTTACGTTCTAGTCTAAATTTATAATTAAATTAATAATTAGTTTAATAAATATTAATATGCTCAAAGGATGCGGTTGACTGGCGTTTCCTTCCTCGCTTTATCAAATAAGATCTAAAACGATGGAATAGGATAGACGCAATGAGTCACACCAACACATCAAAATATGACTATAAAAATTACTGCATTTAATGCGCGTACTCGTGCAAGTACTAATAGTTTTTGTTTCATCGAAATCTGGCCAGGATTTCCAAAGTTACAGCGTTGTAAAGTTTCACCAGCCTTTGAAAATTTGCTTTCCTTGCGCGCTATTGCGATGACGTCATGTCGCACTGACATCTCCGATTGCGGCTGTTGCGGGTGATTTCCGTCTAACTGTACCTACATAGAGTTCGTCTGTGCGCAATCTGCGCGCAACTCGTGCATTTTTGACGCTAGTTACAGTACATTTTCTTCGTTCTAAGGTTATGGTAAATGATTAGTATTCAATTTCGACCGCGCGCAGGCGTACTCTAAAACTGTCACCTACTGTCGATACCGAAAGACATTTATCCCACAAACTTATCTGACCCAGTGGTGGAGGCGCCACTAGCAGTATAAAATTATCGAAATGGCTGTCAGTTTTTAGGGTGCATATTTAACCACCAAGTCAGTTAAGGTTGTAAGTAAGTACATTTGGTTTTGACGGTTGCTATATGTATTGACAGAATCCCGCCTGCCATTACGAAAGTTGATTTTTATTATTCACGAAAATAAAACATTATTTGAAGGTGTTTTTTCACATGGGCTCAATACAAAATTTCTTAACCATTTCATTGATCGACTATAAGAAAAATAAATAAACCGTGAGAGCGCGACTATATAGCCAAAGGATTCTATGTAGGTATACGGAAGTGCGACGTGACGTCACACGTTAATGCCATTGGTTCACCCAAATTTTCCTCGGAGGCCGTACTTTAACGTTTAATATCTGTCATTTTTGAAGATAGGAAAAAAATAAAAACAGATTCTTTTTTCTCGAGTTACATATTTTTTAGATATGCTGATAACAAAAATCATTGGTGTGACTCATTAAAGTGTTATCTACTTCTACAGCATTACTTACCACTCCCAGCACTTGTAAGCTTCGCAGGTGGCGGTGGTTTTCTGTTAGCTGATGGTAGACTGTATAGGCCTGGGACCGTTCGCTTTGGTGCTTCACAAGCTGTTGTAGTGAAGTTTAACGAATTTTTGGGTGATGTGTTGTGTGTTTTGGGAGGTGTGTTGTATATTTTGGGAGATGGGTTGTGTATTTTGGGAGGTAGGTTGTGTATTTTGGGAGGTGGGTTGTGTATTTTGGGAGGTGGGTTGTGTATTGTGGGAGGTGCGTAAAGAATTTTGGGAGGTTGGTTGTATATTTTGAGAAAAATATTGTGCAATTGTATTATTATTGATTGAAAAAGTAATAAATGTTACATTACGTAACAATTTTACATTACATTGTATTTTGGATATAAAAATGTGGTGTAACAGTAAAAAATGTGTATTTTGTTACGGTAAATTATAAATATTAATTATTGTATTTTATTAATTTAAGCCAATTTTAAGAATTAAGTGAAGAAAAACAGTTTTTAAATGATAATTAATATTTTTTTTCAATTTGGAAAGCAACAGTCACAGTAAAATAAAATTAGAGTGTCGTTATGAATAAATAAATGGTGATATAATAAACATTATTAGAAAATTTAGTTCGAGATTTTGAGTAAAAGATAGGTTGTTGAATTGATGATGATGTTGATGACCACCGGTGATGAGTTAGTCCCAGTGATGATGTTACGATGGTCCGGACAGCGACAAGGCATGGAGGAAGAGAAAAATTATAAATTAGTGCAAAGGAAAGAAAACTTTATGTCTATTAGTTTAAGATTAGTTTTAATTAAGCGAAATATTTATGTTTCAGATTATTTTTTAAATACCTTCTACATTGGTAAATTATGTTCGTAGTCTTAAAAGTTGTTGTTTAGTTTTGGTCTTTACTGCCATTTAAAACGTAAAGAAAATTATTACTTAAAAACCTTAAAATTCGTCGATTGCTCCGACACATTTCTAGCATTTTATTTGTTCCTAAACTTTAAAACGGTTATATAAGCTTAGTTAGCTTTAAAACAGTTGTATAAGTTAAGCTGTTCCATAGAAAATTTTAAGTCGAATAGATCAAAATGTATGGAACAGCTGATTTTTTGTTTCGCGTTTTCAATGTTGGTACCATAGTAAAAGTTGTTTGTATGCATGAGTACATTGACCCCTTAAAATTATGTGTACTATTTAAGAAGGACCTTATATATAAAGATGAAATATGTCGAAGAATGAGTTTAAGTTGCAAGATCTTCCTTCTTTATTGTTTCCAAAAGAAAGGTAGCTATTTTGGTTGAATGAATGCTGATGTATGATTCTTTCAATTTGAATATTAATAGTGAACAATTTCAAATCGCGACTATACAACTGCAACAAAACGGTTCAGAACTGTCTCAGTATAAAAATAATATTTTTAAATGTTATATTTTTTTGTGTTATAAGTACATTGTAAAAAATTCATGTTTAGAAATATGATTTTGTATGTTAGTATTTTCAATGTAATAAAGGAGATAATAATAATGATTTTCTTACAATCACACCAATTATCTAGCTCATAAGTAGTTATCATTAAGAAACTGCGTTACGGAAACTAGACAATTCATAGTAAATATTACGAAAAGTGAGATTTTTACCATGTTTTGATTTGTTGTCGAGTCTCCGATATTTCGGCGCAGTTGCACACGCCAGTTACTCCGTGATCCCGCTTTTCGTAATATTTACAGTGTTAATGACCATGAAAGTATAAAAAGTTAACTAGTTCATATTCTGACCTGGCGTAGAAGCTCCGGAGCTGTCTCCGTCCCTGGATCTGGCCGAGGTGGGGATGGTCATGGTGCGTTTGACGCTGCGGGTTATGAAGTCTGGTTCGTCACCGCCTTGGGTCGCTGCAGGAAAATAAGGTTTTAGTAAAAAAACATTTTTTACTAAAACAAGCTTTTTTGTTGACTGTACTTTAATATTGTATTGTCATCTGAACCAAATCTGTATACTTACAAAATTTCAGCTCCATCGGGAATTCACTGGGAAGTGGGTCAAATTAAGCTTGCAAGATTTGTCCCCGACTAACTAACTAACATGGCAAGTTAATAAAAAGCTTGTAAAAACATGGTTCATACATCCTCCTTATCCATTATCCATCTATAAGGAAGGCCAGTACCCCAGCAGTGGGGACATATAAGCCCCGTATTCATGGTAAACATTTGTTTAGCAACAAAGTTGAATCAACGTGTTGCGGAGTTGCTGTCAACATGTTGCTGGCAAAACTGCGTGTTGCAGAGTTGACAGCATCATGTTGACAAGCTCTCGCCCGACAAGCGTAAACATCAGTTTAGCGACAATTGTTGACGTGTGTGGACGAGTTTGCAACAGTTTATAAACATGGCAGTAGTGTGGAGCAATGATAAAATAATGCAATTAATACCTCTACCTCCTCGGGCAACATTTTAACGCAGACTGGCGTGTGGACAACCTGTATTGATTTAAACATAGTTGCTAGCAACATTCTCGCCGCTCACCAACAATGTTTAGCAACTGTTGCTAAACAAATGTTTACCATGAATACGGGGCTTTACGCTTGTCGGGCGAGAGCTTGTCAACATGATGCTGTCAACTCTGCAACACGCAGTGTTGCCAGCAACATGTTGACAGCAACTCCGCAACACGTTGATTCAACTTTGTTGCTAAACAAATGTTTACCATGAATACGGGGCTTTAATTTATTGATTTAAACAGTTTCCAGCAACGTTCTCGCTGCTCATCAACAATGTTGATTAACTGTTGCTAAACAAATGTTTACCATGAATATGGGGCTTAAATGGCTGATAATGAAGACATACAGCAATACGGAAAAGTTCATAGTCATATAATATATTGAGACATATAATAGGTCAACTGGTACAATATAATAAGTTTTTAGTAAAAAATTAATTTTTATGACAAGCTTTTTTGCTGACTGTACTTTAATATTGTATTGTCATCTAAACCAAACCTGTATACAAAATTTCAGCTCCATCACTGGGAAGTGGGTCAAATTAAGCTTGCAAGATTTGTCCCCCACTAACTGACTAACTAACATGGCAAGTTAATAACAAGCTTGTAAAAACATAGTTCATACATCCTCCTTATCCATTATCCATCTATAAGGAAGGCCAGAGCCCCAGCAGTGGGGACATTAAATGGTTAATGATGAAGACAGATAGGCATACGAAAAAATTCATAGTCATATCTATTGCCACAAATAGGCCAACTGGTACAATATTAAAAGGGAATTGTTAATGTAAAAATAATAAAAGTCTGTTTTTTTAACAGAAACCAACTATTGCCTTGGTTATCTTACTTACCTGTAGGTAATAAGAGGCCAGCCTCGCGAGCCTCGTCGAACTTCTGGTCCAACAGAGCCAGTTTCTGGGCTGGTATCAATTCCTTCTTCTTCAAATCTGATCGTAGTCTTTCACCTGTAGGACAAACAATTAAAATCATGACTTATGTATGAACTATGCTTGTAAAACCTTATATGGATAACAATAAATTAGAATGGGTGGTAGGAAAAAAATAATGGGAGATTCAAAAGTATTAGCAAATATTAAATTTCGCAGTGGTTGGTCACAGAACGAATGATCTGTTCGGTTTTTTGCGGTCTTTACGCCTCCAGCTTAGATGGTATGTAGTATGATGACTGTAGTAGGCTAGTAGGTATGTTTTTGAGGTACGGACTGCTTCTTTTTTAAATTATTTAGAATGTTTTTAGAAATATTTGCAACACATCAGTGATTTATTTTCAAATATTTTACATACTTTCAGAGATATTCACAGTCAAAGTTTCTTATTAGACAAGGACAGTGCTACCCACTTGTGCCATCACAAGTCAGTAGCGCCAAACATAGATAGTTTCGTTTTAGTAGGAGATAGCTTGAGTCACATATAGTCACAATTCATTAGCTCATTACTTGCATATCGTTATAAAAACTTTATTTTTCGGTCTGTTTTGTTATACTTCAATGCTGTATGTTTTAATGTCACTATTTAATATTTACATATAAATAGCAGTCCGAGAAATAAAGAAATACTTTACTTTTATTCAGTTTTATTGGTCGTGTCTATCAGTCTGGTCGGAGGTTAAGGGGTGAAATAGGGGATGAAAATGTATCGCTGGCCTTATACTGGCACACATAAGCAGGCCTGAACAAAATATGTTCAATATTTTGACGACCTCCATGGCCGAGTGGTGTACGTCCGGTTTTTATGATGCCGCTATCTCTAGAGGTCTCGGTTCGATTCCCGGTCGGGTAAATATTGAAATCGAACTTTTCATTATTTCCTCGGGTCTGGGTGTATGTGGTTAATACCCGTCGTTGTTTCCAATTTCCATAATAGTAGTGCATAAGCACAGATTACTAAATAGTTACAAGTAACAGATACTGCACTCCGCTAAGCCACTTAAATAAATAGCAACTCTAACTATAACGCAATAAAGTGGGATTCAGCTTGTACGGCGCAAATTACGAACGGCCGCTCGTTGCATCTCTTTCTATCGCATATATTCTAGTTCTTTTGCGGACCTAATTTCTATGGATTTTCACCGCTGGCGGTGAGGGCGAGATTTGCGCGCAAGTACATCGAGTGACAGACGCCTGCCGGCCTAGCATGAGCGGCTTTTAGCGCGCGATATGATATGGTACGGCATGCCGTCTTGCTTACACCTTAGTGGGGTAAGCAAGACAACTTGCCGTACCATATCATATCCCGCGCTATAAGCCGCTCATGCTAGGCCGGCTGGCATAAGCTACTATACTTTGGTATTGGAACAATGTGATGTATGTGATGGTGTCCAATATTTATTTATTTATCTACTAGCGGCCGCCCGCGGTTTCACCCGCGTGGTTCCCGTTCCCTTGGGAATATCGGGATAAAAAGTACCCTATCTGTTATTCCAGGCTATAATCTATATCTGTTGCAAATTTCACCCAGATCCTTTCAGTATTTTTTGCGTGAAAGAGTAACAAACATCCATACCCACAAATTTTCGCATTTATAATAAACTACACGACGCTATCCCGAGGGAATGTGATATTTTTCCGGGATTAAAAGTAGCCTAAGTTACTCCTTATTACATTAGCTACCTGCCAGTGAAAGTCCCGTCAAAATCGGTCCAGCCGTTTCAGAGATTAGCAGGAACAAACAGACAGACAGACAGACAGACAGACAAAAATTGTAAAAAATGTCATTTTGGTATGTGTACCGTAAATATAATCATAAGCATGTAGTAAAAAGCGGTTATTTTAATGTTACAAACAGACACTCCAATTTTATTTATTTGTATAGATGTATAGATATGTATATATATTAGATTTAGATGATACGAAGTTCACCGGGTCTACTAGTTGCTATTAAATTTTAAATTTTAAATATTTCTTACCAACGTGTCTATAGACGTCTACCAGCAGTTGCATAGCCGCGTCTCTAACCGCGCTGTTCGGATCGCCCACTAGCGCCGCCAAGTTAGGCACCGCGGCGCGAAGTTGCAACTCGTTCGCACCGTGTCTAAGAAACAAAGAAAAGGAAAATTAAATATAAATAATAAAAAAATATAATAACTGTTTTTTCAACACACTTGCTCATAAAGTGAGCCTTATTACATCGATCTTAGGGCCATAAACCGAACTATAACCCACGCGTGCATAATAATATTACAGTACTAGTCAGGGACCGGAAAACCCCTGTTTTTGATTAAGCTTATTATTAGGGAAACCCAGTTAAAGGGTAACCGTATTATAGGGTTACCCTATCGATAGTGTAAGACTCAAGAAAGGGTAACCCTTTCGAATTAACTTAACTTCTTTCCAATGGGCTTACCGTATCGAAAGGGTTTTGAATTAAGCACTTACCACATAATTGGGTTACCCTATTGTCTCCTGCATCGCATCAATGGTCTCCTGTCTCTTTTCCGCGCATTCTGCATACCGTATCTCGGGGTGGTGGGCGTCCGTCTCGGTTATAATTATGTTGTGTTGTGTGTTGTGGATACTAATAATTTTTAAAGCGCATTTGGTTTTTTTTTTGTGGTATATCTATCTATACTAATATTATTAGGAGGAAAGATTTGTATTTTTATATGTAACGAATAAACTCAAAAAGTACTGGACCGATTTAGAAAATTCTTTCACCGTTAGAAAGCTACAGTCTTCCCGAGTGACATAGGCTATATTTTATCCCGATATTCCCACGGGAACGGGTACTACGCGGGTGAAACCGCGGACGGCCGCTAGTTATGTATAAAGTAAAGTCCCGTGGACTAAAATAGGTAAGTACCATATTAGAATAGCTCAAATTAGGGATGTGATTTTTTTTTCTTGTGATAAATCAAAAGATCATAATATAAGTTTTCTAATAAACTATTTTTGTTTTTTTTTGCAATAATTCAAAAGTTATATCAAAATAAAAATTTGTATTTGAATCGAACCGAAGACACGCCAAAACAGCTCCCGAACACACTTGAGCACGTGTGACGTCATACCATAATGTTAACTTTCACTCATTGCAGTACCTGTGAAGCATCGGCGGGGGCCTCGAGGCACCCGACATGCCAACTAAATGCTGCCTTATTTCTATAGAAATAAGGTCTCTATTTTCCACTGCCAATCGGCAACCGCTATATTTCAGAGGCTCGGACAACTGACAGACACACAGACAAAAACTTCAAGTTTTAGCTTACTTCGCCATCACCACGTGGAGGTAGTTTTTATGATTTTTTATTTTGGGGGCCGATTTTGATAAAACACGGTTTTTAGTATTTTTTGACAAGAAAACAACAACGCACTTTTAAAAATAAAAAAAATCCAAGATGGCGGCCAACTTTTTGTTTGTGGGCTGATTTCGATGAAACTCGGTTTTTGGTACTATTTCGTCAAGAAAAGAGTAACGCAATGTTAAAAAAAAATCCAAGATGGCGGCCAACTTTTTTGTTTGTGGGCCGATTTTGATGAAACTCGATTTCTAGTACTATTTTGACAAGAAAACAACAACGCACTGTTAAAAATAAAAAAATCCAAGATGGCGGCCAACTTTTTTGTTTGTGGGCCGATTTTGATGAAATTCGTATTTTGGTACTATTTTGACAGGAAAATAGCAACGCAATGTCAAAAATGATAAAAAAACCAAGATGGCGGCCAAATTTTTTGATTGTTGGCCGATTTCAATGAAACTCGATTTCTAGTACTATTTTGACAAGAAAACAGCAACGCAATGTTAAAAATATAAAAAAATCCAAGATGGCGGCCAACATTTTTGTTTGTGGGCCGATTTTGATGAAACTCAATTTCTAGTACTATTTTGACAAGAAAACAACAACGCACTTATAAAAATAAAAAGTCCAAGATGGCGGCCAACTTCTTTGTTTATGGGCCGATTTTGATGAAACTCGATTTCTAGTACAATTTTGACAAGAAAACAACAACGCACTGTTAAAAATAAAAAATCCAAGATGGCGGCCAACTTTTTTGTTTGTAGGCTGATTTCGATGAAACTCGGTTTTTGGTACTATTTCGTCAAGAAAAGAGTAACGCAATGTTCAAAAAAATAAAAACTCAAGTTGGCAGCAAATTTTTTTGTTTGTGGGCCAATTTTGATGAAACTCGAAGTCTAGTACTATTTTGACAAGAAAACAGCAACGCAATGTTAAAAATATATAAAAATCCAAGATGGCGGCCAACTTTTTTGTTTGTGGACCGATTTTGATGAAACTCGATTTCTAGTACTATTTTGACAAGAAAACAACAACGCACTTTTAAAAATAAAAAAAGTCCAAGATGGCTGCCAACTTTTTTGTTTGTGGGTCGATTTTTATGAAACTTGGTTTTTGGTACTATTTTGGCAAGAAAACAGCAACGCAATGTTAAAAAATAATGTATATTTTTAGCAGTGCGTAGTACCAAAAACCGAGTTTCATCGAAATCAGCCCAGCCCACAAACAACCGCCAACTTGGATTTTTTATATTTTTAACAGTGCGTTGTTGTTTTCTTGTCAAAAGAGTACTAGAAATCGAGTTTCATCAAAATCGGCCGACAAGAAAAAAAGGTGGCCGCCATCTTGGATTTTGATTTTTTTTAACATTGCGTTACTGTTTTCTTGACGAAATAGTACCAAAAACAGAGTTTCATCGAATTCAGCCCAGCCCACAAAAAAAAAGTTGGCCGCCAACTTGCATTTTTTATATTTTTAACAGTGCGTTGTTGTTTTCTTGTCAAAAGAGTACTAGAAATCGAGTTTCATCAAAATCGGCCGGCAAGAAAAAAAGGTGGCCGCCATCTTGGATTTTAATTTTTTTTTACATTGCGTTACTCTTTTCTTGACGAAATAATACCAAAAACCAAGTTTCATCGAAATCAGCCCACAAACAAAAAAGTTGGCCGCCATCTTGGATATTTTATATTTTTAACAGTGCGTTGTTGTTTTCTTGTCAAAATAGTACTAGAAATCGAGTTTCATCAAAATCGGCCCACAAACAAAAAAGTTGGCCGCCATCTTGGTATTTTTTTTTAACATTGCGATACTCTTTTCTTGACGAAATAGTACCAAACACCGAGTTTCATCGAAATCAGCCCACAAACAAAAAAGTTGACCGCCATCTTGGTTTATATTTTTTTTAACATTGTGTTACAGTTTTCTTGTAAAAATAGTACTAAAAATCGAGTTTCATCAAAATCTGCCCACAAACAAAAAAGTTGGCCGCCATCTTGGATTTTTTTTTTTTTTTTACTTTGACGACATTTGACGACTTCCGTGGCCGAGTGGTGTACGCAACGGTTTTCAAGGTGCCGCTATCTCTAGAGGTCCCGGGTTCGATCCTCGGTCGGCTAAATATTGAAAACGAACTTTTCAAATAATCAAATTTCTAGCGCGTACCTTTTTAATAACTTACCGTTTCGATTTACCGGTGTTAAAAAATGCCCATTTTCAAAAATTTATTACTCGGTAACCAAGTGGAATTGAAACACGGGAGTTCTACTCTTGCATTTGTAAAGCTTAACTCTTTTCAATTATTGAAAAAAAGGGGGATGTCCGATTTTACGGGTTTTGGAAACACCGTGCATGGCCACCAAAGTCCACCAAAATCGCTGTATCGAACTGTTTTTTTTTCATGACAGATAATGAATTTCCTAACAATTTTTATATGAAAAAACATACTCAAAGGAAAAAACTGACAAATGCGCAGTTATTGAGAAAAAAACTAGTTTTTTTGTATGAAAAAATATTAGTTTGCGTCGAGATTGCATCACATGTTAAAGAAGGCTAAATACTATTAGTACTTACGTAGATTAACAAAAATAGGCGAATCCAAAAAATTAAGTGATTTTTTATTTCTTTTTGATAGTTTTTGTTTCAAATGACTAATAACGTTGCAGGCCTCAGGTCAGAAGCCATAGCCAGTTAAATTTATATGAAAAACGTTTCTACAAAGTAGCATTATATCAAATATTACTTTTTTTATAAAGCTATTTTATAAAGCTTACTATTTCTCACGCTAGAGTTTTTGTACAATATTTAAAATAAGTTTTTATAGGTACCTACTTCGAGTCTTGTATTGTAACTATACATTATCAACTTAAAATGTAGCCATATTGTTGAGTTTACTATAACTTATTTTAATTTGTTAAAATTTTGTAATTTACTAGACCTAAGCAAATTGTAAACTGGTTCATAGTTCTGTAATAAATAAAAAAAAATAAAAAAAAGCTACTAGCTGCTCGATCGGCGAAATTTGTACCGCCTTATCGACAGCACGCCACCTACCGGGTCCAATTGTAAATCTAAATCTTTCTGGAATCCGCCTGAAGACGCAAAAAAAATCATTGAAATCGAAACTGTTTAGGAGGACTTCAGTTACATACACACGCACAGAAGAGTTATATAATATTAAGAATTCACTGCTTACAAATAATTAAAAACGATCGTCAGTAACAAAAACAAACAAACACGTGTAATGTAGCGGTCATATTAAACAAGTTCCTTCCTTCCGTTTTTAAATGCCGGGCGCCGCGGCCACTCGGATAAACAATAGCGAGCGGCGGCGACCGACGGATCACGCGAAAATGACCTTTAGCGTGAACGACGCATGATTCGTTATTATCTGACGTAGCGAAGATTTTGTCGATGCCGCGATCACATTTGAAATTGTTATACAATAATAAGTCTAATGTAGTGCGCGCAGAAGTTTAAATTGCTTTGACGCTTCAAAACCCTGTCGCAGGGTAAGACTTAAAAGGGTTTTTCGTTTATGGTAAGCGCTTACCCGAATTAACTTGATTCATTTGGTTACCCTGTCAATACGGTAAGTCGATGATATGCTTATCAATTTGAAAGGGTTTGTAGAAACAAGTCTTTAAAATACCCTATAAAAACCCGGGTTAGGGTAAGCGGTTCCGGTCCCTGGTACTAGTTGCGTAATAGAATTATCCCTACAAAGTTAAGTAAGTACCTAACTGCAAATTATATGCGAGTAAACAGAGACTTTTCAATTTAACCGGGTAATACAGTATCCCTACAAAGTTAAGTTAGTACCTAACTGCAAGTAATATGCGAGTCAACAGAGCATTTTCAATTTCAGCGGGTAATAGATACAGTTCTTTTTTTGTAACAACAAAGAGGTTTTATACGGCTGAAATAGTAGATTTCATTACAAGTGCGGAAAGCCTGTCATTTCAAAGAGTTCCGACAAATGTCTACCCGAGCCGAGGCGCAGCCGAAGGTGAGGGTTGACAGTCGGAACAAGTTGCAATGACGGTTCCGCACGTGTACTGAACAACTATTTTTAATACAGTTGCGAAAAAATTAAGCAATTTAATAAAATAATAAAACACAATAAACCCAACTAACTAATCGTAAAAGAATATAAGCAGAGACTTTTTTTTGTTTTCTTCACCCATTCTGGGTTGGCAAAGGAAACTATGATCATACAGCCAAGGCTTCAGTAGAATTTTTTATTGATATGAAATGAAAATTAAATTAAATGAGATGAAATGAAATGAAACCTAACAAAAGCAATCCGAATCCTACAGGAGCGCCTTTCCTTATTTCTCTCTTTTACTACATCGTTTTCCATTAAAGCCACATTATTGCACTAATTCCACCATACTAAGTACCTACCACAATAAAAACCAGAAAAAACTAATTTAGAAAATTAAGAAATAAGGTCCCTCATTTTCTTTTCACTTACTTGCGCAAACTCCTATAAGCAGATACAATGGTAAATAGTGCACGTCATACCATATTTAGTAATCTGTGGTCATACAGCCAATTTTATGTATTTTTTATATTCATAAATTTAATTTGGCCGATACTAATATTAATTTAATGTATAATTAAAATTACTTTTAAATCTGATATTGAAACAAATTAGTAGCTTCTTTTTAGAAATATTTGCATGAATCATAAAAACTTCTATGATTTTTTTTAGTAAGAACTTCGTGGTTGGTTTTTTCTTTTTAATATTTGACAGTTGGGAAAGAAAACGCACGAGTTCGGGAAAGGTAAAGAAAAAGTTCGAGTGTGTAATAGCCCACATCCCGAACGCTATACGTCCCTGCAATACGCCACTTTTTGAGCAACTGTATTAAAATAGTAGATTTCATTACAAGTGCGGAAAGCCTGTCATTGCAAAGAGTTCCGACAAATGTCTACCCGAGCCGAGGCGCAGCCGAAGGTGAGGGTTGACAGTCGGAACAAGTTGCAATGACGGTTCCGCACGTGTACTGAACAACTATTTTTAATACAGTTGCGAAAAAATTAAGCAATTTAATAAAATAATAAAACACAATAAACTCAACTAACTAATCGTAAAAGAATATAAGCAGAGACTTTTTTTTGTTTTCTTCACCCATTCTGGGTTGGCACAGGAAACTATGATCATACAGCCAAGGCTTCAGTAGAATTTTTTTATTGATATGAAATGAAAATTAAATTAAATGAGATGAAATAAAATGAAACCTAACAAAAGCAATCCGAATCCTACAGGAGCGCCTTTCCTTATTTCTCTCTTTTACCACATCGTTTTCCATTAAAGCCACATTATTGCACTAATTCCACCATACTAAGTACCTACCACAATAAAAACCAGAAAAAACTAATTTAGAAAATTAAGAAATAAGATCCCTCATTTTCTTATCACTTACTTGCGCAAACTCCTATAAGCAGATACTATGGTAAATAGTGCACGTCATACCATATTTAGTAATCTGTGGTCATACAGCCAATTTTATGTATTTTTTATATTCATAAATTTAATTTGGCCGATACTAATATTAATTTAATGTATAATTAAAATTACTTTTAAATCTGATATTGAAACAAATTAGTAGCTTCTTTTTAGAAATATTTGCATGAATCATAAAAACTTCTATGATTTTTTTTAGTAAAAACTTCGTGGTTGGTTTTTTCTTTTTAATAGACAATATTTTGACAGTTGGGAAAGAAAACGCACGAGTTCGGGAAAGGTAAAGAAAAAGTTCGAGTGTGTAATAGCCCACATCCCGAACGCTATACGTCCCTGCAACACGCCACTTTTTGAGCAACTGTATTAAAAATCCATTTACGTTTTTAGAATAAATAAATTTATGTGTCCCTAATTAAGACAAAAAACATAATTAAGTATATTATTATCAAATGATTTATAATTCACAATAATTTGTTATAAAACATTTGCATTTTATCACTATTATTATACTTAATTATTTTGAAGTAGGCTGTATGGCTGTATGTAATCAATCACGTCACAATTGGCGCGTGCAAAAAAAAACTAGCGCGCTTTTCCCTTAGTTAATATTAGGTTATTACAATATATATGCAATAAATGTTTGTTTTTCCTCGCAAGTGTGTTGAAAAAGTGCGTATGAAACTCGTGAACAACTTACTCACTAGACAGTCGGCTGATTTACGCCCTCGCCTGCGGCTCGGGCTGCAACCCACAGCCTCGTGTATAATGAGCAACCTAAGCTCACTTGTATCATAATATACTATTATATTGGGCTTTTGGACAATTTTCGCGAGAAGGGCAGAGGGTTTTTTTTACCGTTTACTGTACAGGAAACGTAAAAAAAACTCTAGTTCCGCTACTGCAGGCCAGAGGCGCTGTACAGATCCGCATACAAATTGCCCCCGCCCGCCAGCCTTTCTTCCTTGAGGTTTTTTAACCGTTTGAACAACACGAAGTAACACAAGCTGAATGAAGAGTCGAAAAGCTACTTGCCAGGACAATTTAAAAACATTGAAAATCGTATAAGGGTAAAATGTATGAGGGGGGGGGGTTTGAGAATGGATTTTTTAATACAGTTGCTCAAAAAGTGGCGTATTGCAGGGACGTATAGCGTTCGGGATGTGGGCTATTACACACTCGAACTTTTTCTTTACCTTTCCCGAACTCGTGCGTTTTCTTTCCCAACTGTCAAAATATTGTCTATTAAAAGAAAAAACCAACCACGAAGTTTTTACTAAAAAAAAAATCATAGAAGTTTTTATGATTCATGCAAATATTTCTAAAAAGAAGCTACTAATTTGTTTCAATATCAGATTTAAAAGTAATTTTAATTATACATTAAATTAATATTAGTATCGGCCAAATTAAATTTATGAATATAAAAAATACATAAAATTGGCTGTATGACCACAGATTACTAAATATGATATGACGTGCACTATTTACCATAGTATCTGCTTATAGGAGTTTGCGCAAGTAAGTGAAAAGAAAATGAGGGACCTTATTTCTTAATTTTCTAAATTAGTTTTTTCTGGTTTTTATTGTGGTAGGTACTTAGTATGGTGGAATTAGTGCTTTAATGGAAAACGATGTGGTAAAAGAGAGAAATAAGGAAAGGCGCTTCTGTAGGATTCGGATTGCTTTTGTTAGGTTTCATTTCATTTCATCTCATTTAATTTAATTTTCATTTCATATCAATAAAAAAATTCTACTGAAGCCTTGGCTGTATGATCATAATTTCCTTTGCCAACCCAGAATGGGTGAAGAAAACAAAAAAAAGTCTCTGCTTATATTCTTTTACGATTAGTTAGTTGAGTTTATTGTGTTTTATTATTTGATTAAATTGCTTAATTTTTTCGCAACTGTATTAAAAATAGTTGTTCAGTACACGTGCGGAACCGTCATTGCAACTTGTTCCGACTGTCAACCCTCACCTTCGGCTGCGCCTCGGCTCGGGTAGACATTTGTCGGAACTCTTTGCAATGACAGGCTTTCCGCACTTGTAATGAAATCTACTATTCTACACACGCCCCGCCCACTTGCTACTCTTTACGTCTTCCTCGTGTTCTGTGGCTTCAATCTACACTCACGTGTTTAACAGAGTCTTGATTTTGTACGGTGTATATCGTACAACCTTCTTATTTGGAGAAATATTGAGCACGCGGTTTCCTAAACATCCTGTTAAATGGTTCCTCACGTGCTTCCAAGAGTTTGAATGTAGCGTTGAGTCTAGTCCTTTCTGCTACAGTGCGAGAGAGAGACGACTAGCAGTTTTCCTAAGAATGCTAGCAGCTAGATCCTCATGCATGCTACATATATGGTCCCATAAATGTTGCAAAACACCTTTGGTGGGCTAGCAGCTCATAATACTATCCTGGATCGAAACAAGTCTCTATATCGAACAACCTTCTTATTTGGAGAGAAAGATTGAGCACGCGGTTTCCTAAGCATCCTGTTAAATAGTTGAGCATTTCCTCACGTGCTTCAAAAGAGTATGAATGTAGGGTTGAGCCTCATCCTTTCAGCTACAGCGCGAGAGATACGACTAAAGCAGTTTTTCTAAGAGTGCTAGCAGCTAGATCCTCATGCATGCTGTATAGATGGTCCCATGAATGTTGCAAAGAGTTTGTATGCAGTGCACTTCATAGTTAATGCTGTAAAGAGGTTTACTGTCTACTCACGTGTCCAACAGAGTCTGTATGCAGCGCACGGCCGTCTCACTCTCGCTGAGGTGTCCTTAGTAAAAATGCTGCTGTAAAGAGGTTCACATTCTGCAGTTCTAAGGTTTTCCTAAGAATGCTAGCAGCGCCCGGTGTTCCTATAAATGCTGCAAAGAGTTTCAATGTCACTCACGTGTCCAACAGAGTCTGTATGCAGCGCACGGCCTCCTCCCTTGTATGGGGCGCCTTGTGCTGCAATGCGGGGGTGAGGCGGGCTAGAAGCGCGCGGGGGGGCGCCGCCCGACTCTCGCCTAGGGCTGCGAGACACACGCGCGACATATGACGGACACATTTGGTGGGCTAGCAGTTCATAATACCATGCTGGATCCAGAAGAGTCTCTATATCGTACAACCTTTTTATTCGGAGAGAAAGATTGTGCACGCGGTTTTCTAAACATCCTGTTAAATGGTTCCTCACGAGCTTCAGAGTTTGAATGTAGCGTTGAGCCTCGTCCTTTCAGCAGAGAAAGACGACTGTAGCAGTTTTCCTAAGAATGCTAGCAGCTAGATCCTCATGCATTCTGCTTAGATGGTCCCATGAATGTTGCAAATTCACATTAATGCTGTAAAGAGGTTTACACTCTATTCACGTGTCACTGTAATACAGAGGCCGCCCACTCTCGATGAGGTGTCCTAAAGAAGAATGCTGCTGCAAAAAGGTTTAATCTATCACTCACGTGTCCAACAGAGTCTGTATGCAGCGCACGGCCTCCTCCCTTGTATGGGGCGCCTTGTGTTGCAATGCGGGGGTGAGGCGGGCTAGCAGCGCGCGGGGGGGCGCCGCCCTACTCTCGGCTAGGGCCGCGAGAGACACGCGATATGACGGACACTTTTGGTGGGCTAGCAGTTCATAATATTCTGCTGGATCCAAAAGTCTCTATATCGTACAACCTTCTTATTTGCAGAGAAAGATTGTGCACGCTGTTTCCTAAGCATCCTGTTAAATAGTTGAGCATTTCCTCACGTGCTTCAAAGAGTATGAATGTAGGGTTGAGCCTCATCCTTTCAGCTACAGCGCGAGAGAGATACGACTAAAGCAGTTTTCCTAAGAATGCTAGCAGCTAGATCCTCATGCATGCTACATATATGGTCCCATAAATGTTGCAAAACACCTTTGGTGGGCTAGCAGCTCATAATACTATCCTGGATCGAAACAAGTCTCTATATCGAACAACCTTCTTATTTGGAGAGAAAGATTGAACACGCGGTTTCCTAAGCATCCTGTTAAATAGTTGAGCATTTCCTCACGTGCTTCAAAAGAGTATGAATGTAGGGTTGAGCCTCATCCTTTCAGCTACAGCGCGAGAGAGATACGACTAAAGCAGTTTTTCTAAGAGTGCTAGCAGCTAGATCCTCATGCATGCTGTATAGATGGTCCCATGAATGTTGCAAAGAGTTTGTATGCAGTGCACTTCATAGTTAATGCTGTAAAGAGGTTTACTGTCTACTCACGTGTCCAACAGAGTCTGTATGCAGCGCACGGCCGTCTCACTCTCGCTGAGGTGTCCTTAGTAAAAATGCTGCTGTAAAGAGGTTCACATTCTGCAGTTCTAAGGTTTTCCTAAGAATGCTAGCAGCGCCCGGTGTTCCTATAAATGCTGCAAAGAGTTTCAATGTCACTCACGTGTCCAACAGAGTCTGTATGCAGCGCACGGCCTCCTCCCTTGTATGGGGCGCCTTGTGCTGCAATGCGGGGGTGAGGCGGGCTAGAAGCGCGCGGGGGGGCGCCGCCCGACTCTCGCCTAGGGCTGCGAGACACACGCGCGACATATGACGGACACATTTGGTGGGCTAGCAGTTCATAATACCATGCTGGATCCAGAAGAGTCTCTATATCGTACAACCTTTTTATTCGGAGAGAAAGATTGTGCACGCGGTTTTCTAAACATCCTGTTAAATGGTTCCTCACGAGCTTCAGAGTTTGAATGTAGCGTTGAGCCTCGTCCTTTCAGCAGAGAAAGACGACTGTAGCAGTTTTCCTAAGAATGCTAGCAGCTAGATCCTCATGCATTCTGCATAGATGGTCCCATGAATGTTGCAAATTCACATTAATGCTGTAAAGAGGTTTACACTCTATTCACGTGTCACTGTAATACAGAGGCCGCCCACTCTCGATGAGGTGTCCTAAAGAAGAATGCTGCTGCAAAAAGGTTTAATCTATCACTCACGTGTCCAACAGAGTCTGTATGCAGCGCACGGCCTCCTCCCTTGTATGGGGCGCCTTGTGTTGCAATGCGGGGGTGAGGCGGGCTAGCAGCGCGCGGGGGGGCGCCGCCCTACTCTCGGCTAGGGCCGCGAGAGACACGCGATATGACGGACACTTTTGGTGGGCTAGCAGTTCATAATATTCTGCTGGATCCAAAAGTCTCTATATCGTACAACCTTCTTATTTGCAGAGAAAGATTGTGCACGCTGTTTCCTAAGCATCCTGTTAAATAGTTGAGCATTTCCTCACGTGCTTCAAAGAGTATGAATGTAGGGTTGAGCCTCATCCTTTCAGCTACAGCGCGAGAGAGATACGACTAAAGCAGTTTTCCTAAGAATGCTAGCAGCTAGATCCTCATGCATGCTACATATATGGTCCCATAAATGTTGCAAAACACCTTTGGTGGGCTAGCAGCTCATAATACTATCCTGGATCGAAACAAGTCTCTATATCGAACAACCTTCTTATTTGGAGAGAAAGATTGAACACGCGGTTTCCTAAGCATCCTGTTAAATAGTTGAGCATTTCCTCACGTGCTTCAAAAGAGTATGAATGTAGGGTTGAGCCTCATCCTTTCAGCTACAGCGCGAGAGAGATACGACTAAAGCAGTTTTTCTAAGAGTGCTAGCAGCTAGATCCTCATGCATGCTGTATAGATGGTCCCATGAATGTTGCAAAGAGTTTGTATGCAGTGCACTTCATAGTTAATGCTGTAAAGAGGTTTAACTGTCTACTCACGTGTCCAACAGAGTCTGTATGCAGCGCACGGCCGTCTCACTCTCGCTGAGTTAAAATGCTGCTGTAAAGAGGTTCACATTCTGCAGTTCTAAGGTTTTCCTAAGAATGCTAGCAGCGCCCGGTGTTCCTATAAATGCTGCAAAGAGTTTCAATGTCACTCACGTGTCCAACAGAGTCTGTATGCAGCGCACGGCCTCCTCCCTTGTATGGGGCGCCTTGTGCTGCAATGCGGGGGTGAGGCGGGCTAGAAGCGCGCGGGGGGGCGCCGCCCGACTCTCGCCTAGGGCTGCGAGACACACGCGCGACATATGACGGACACATTTGGTGGGCTAGCAGTTCATAATACCATGCTGGATCCAGAAGAGTCTCTATATCGTACAACCTTTTTATTCGGAGAGAAAGATTGTGCACGCGGTTTTCTAAACATCCTGTTAAATGGTTCCTCACGAGCTTCAGAGTTTGAATGTAGCGTTGAGCCTCGTCCTTTCAGCAGAGAAAGACGACTGTAGCAGTTTTCCTAAGAATGCTAGCAGCTAGATCCTCATGCATTCTGCATAGATGGTCCCATGAATGTTGCAAATTCACATTAATGCTGTAAAGAGGTTTACACTCTATTCACGTGTCACTGTAATACAGAGGCCGCCCACTCTCGATGAGGTGTCCTAAAGAAGAATGCTGCTGCAAAAAGGTTTAATCTATCACTCACGTGTCCAACAGAGTCTGTATGCAGCGCACGGCCTCCTCCCTTGTATGGGGCGCCTTGTGTTGCAATGCGGGGGTGAGGCGGGCTAGCAGCGCGCGGGGGGGCGCCGCCCTACTCTCGGCTAGGGCCGCGAGAGACACGCGATATGACGGACACTTTTGGTGGGCTAGCAGTTCATAATATTCTGCTGGATCCAAAAGTCTCTATATCGTACAACCTTCTTATTTGCAGAGAAAGATTGTGCACGCTGTTTCCTAAGCATCCTGTTAAATAGTTGAGCATTTCCTCACGTGCTTCAAAGAGTATGAATGTAGGGTTGAGCCTCATCCTTTCAGCTACAGCGCGAGAGAGATACGACTAAAGCAGTTTTTCTAAGAGTGCTAGCAGCTAGATCCTCATGCATGCTGCATAGATGGTCCCATGAATGTTGCAAAGAGTTTGTATGCAGTGCACTTCATAATTAATGCTGTAAAGAGGTTTACACTCTACTCACGTGTCCAACAGAGTCTGTATGCAGCGCACGGCCGTCTCACTCTCGCTGAGGTGTCCTTAGTAAAAATGCTGCTGTAAAGAGGTTCACATTCTGCAGTTCTAAGGTTTTCCTAAGAATGCTAGCAGCGCCCGGTGTTCCTATAAATGCTGCAAAGAGTTTCAATGTCACTCACGTGTCCAACAGAGTCTGTATGCAGCGCACGGCCTCCTCCCTTGTATGGGGCGCCTTGTGTTGCAATGCGGGGGTGAGGCGGGCTAGTAGCGCGCGGGGGGGCGCCGCCCTACTCTCGCCTAGGGCTGCGAGGCAAAACCGGGCCATATGACGGACACCTTGGGTGGGCTAGCAGTTCATAATACTATGCTGGATCCAAAACAGTCTCTATATAGTACAACCTTCTTATTTGCAGAGAAAGATTGTGCACGCTGTTTCCTAAGCATCCTGTTAAATAGTTGAGCATTTCCTCACGTGCTTCAAAGAGTATGAATGTAGGGTTGAGCCTCATCCTTTCAGCTACAGCGCGAGAGAGATACGACTAAAGCAGTTTTTCTAAGAGTGCTAGCAGCTAGATCCTCATGCATGCTGTATAGATGGTCCCATGAATGTTGCAAAGAGTTTGTATGCAGTGCACTTCATAGTTAATGCTGTAAAGAGGTTTACTGTCTACTCACGTGTCCAACAGAGTCTGTATGCAGCGCACGGCCGTCTCACTCTCGCTGAGGTGTCCTTAATAAAAATGCTGCTGTAAAGAGGTTCACATTCTGCAGTTTCCTAAGAATGCTAGCAGCGCCCGGTGTTCCTATAAATGCTGCAAAGAGTTTCAATGTCACTCACGTGTCCAACAGAGTCTGTATGCAGCGCACGGCCTCCTCCCTTGTATGGGGCGCCTTGTGCTGCAATGCGGGGGTGAGGCGGGCTAGAAGCGCGCGGGGGGGCGCCGCCCGACTCTCGCCTAGGGCTGCGAGACACACGCGCGACATATGACGGACACATTTGGTGGGCTAGCAGTTCATAATACCATGCTGGATCCAGAAGAGTCTCTATATCGTACAACCTTTTTATTCGGAGAGAAAGATTGTGCACGCGGTTTTCTAAACATCCTGTTAAATGGTTCCTCACGAGCTTCAGAGTTTGAATGTAGCGTTGAGCCTCGTCCTTTCAGCAGAGAAAGACGACTGTAGCAGTTTTCCTAAGAATGCTAGCAGCTAGATCCTCATGCATTCTGCATAGATGGTCCCATGAATGTTGCAAATTCACATTAATGATGTAAAGAGGTTTACACTCTATTCACGTGTCACTGTAATACAGAGGCCGCCCACTCTCGATGAGGTGTCCTAAAGAAGAATGCTGCTGCAAAAAGGTTTAATCTATCACTCACGTGTCCAACAGAGTCTGTATGCAGCGCACGGCCTCCTCCCTTGTATGGGGCGCCTTGTGTTGCAATGCGGGGGTGAGGCGGGCTAGCAGCGCGCGGGGGGGCGCCGCCCTACTCTCGCCTAGGGCTGCGAGGCAAAACCGGGCCATATGACGGACACCTTCCTTGGTGTCCGCTAGTCTGAAACAATGTAAACGGTGACATAGATTATTTTTAAACAGGGAGAAGCTGGTTGGTTAAGCTTTCATACCAGTAGTGGTCTGTCGTGAGAATGGGTGATAAACATTTAATTAAACCGAGGTTCTTATATCTTCACTTGAAGTCGTTAATACCAATCAATACGTATACTATACGTATACGGCACTGTGAGTGCTGAGTACGGTTGTGACTTAAGCTCTTCACCCTTTTTTATTTACAATTCATATACTTACTTTAATTTTGTATTCATTTTCGAAAACAAAAAATAGTGTGGACAACAAATAACGTTATGATGATAAGAAAGGCATCTCCTGAGCCTGGATTAATGTACAGATTTGACTTAGTAATTACATAATATTTTATTATATGTGCAAGACTTGATAATCAACTCAATCAATATTGGCAAAAGATACGTAATTAAATTTGAAATTTTTTTATTCGCTTCTGACTAAAAAGTTTGCATACAAAACAATACAGTCTAAATATCTAATGTAATCCTTCCTTGCAACACAAAAGCGACCTTAAACCTTCGTGATTAAGTAGACATTCGCGTGGTCTTCAAGACAATGAGACAATACTTAATATGTTAGCTTATGAATGGTTAACGATTTATTGTGATATGATTCATTAGTTTACTACGCTCCGGTGATCTGTGACGTCACATCCTTGAAACAAGAGTATTATTTTTTTATGTCTGCTTGATTGGCATAAGTTAACCTCTTGATTTAACATACGGCAGATCTTGTGTTTAATCATATTTTACCTAACATGCTCATCGCTTCGCTCCTCGCACCTAGCATATTCCGTGAAACGGATTTTAACGATAAAATAAAATACGCTTCCTAGAGTCATCTCGGTGTAGTATGATAATCCTAGGATATGTATAAATTGTGGAAATGTGTGTTTTAAAGAATTGATATTTCACAATCATTGCCTAAAGTTGTGCGGAAATGTATACTCATCATAGTAGGAATAGCATACTATTCCTAAATTTCTTAAATTGCCGGTAACATAATATAAACTAAGATAAAGATGAACTGCGGATTTGAGAGGGCAAAATGTCTTTCGACTGCGATGCCGTTAAAATATTTATAAAAACCATCATCACGTCAGCCGAATGCCGCCCACTGCTGGACATAGGCCTCCCCAAAGGATCTTTACAATGATCGGTCTTGCGCTGCCCGCATCCAGTGGCTTCCCGCGACCTTGATTAGATCGTCGGTCCACCTTGTAGGGGGCCTGCCCACGGAACGTCGTCCGGTACGCAGTCGCCATTCGAGAACCTTTCCGCCCCAACGGCCATCGGTTCTCCGCGCTATGCGTCCCGCCCACTGACACTTCAACGATGCAATCCTTCGAGTGATGTCGGTTGTTTTAGTTATCCTGCGGATCTCATCATTTCTGATTCGATCGAGCAGGGAAATACCAAGCATCGCTATCTCCATTGCTCGCTGGGTGCACTGCCACTTCAACGATGCAATCCTTCGAGCGATGTCGGTTGTTTTAGTTCTCCTGTGGATCTCATCATTCCTGATTCGATCGAGCAGGGAAATACCAAGCATCGCTCTCTCCATTGCTCACTGGGTGACTTTGAGCCTTCTTACGAGACCCATAGTAAAAGACAACGTCTCACTTCCATAGGTCATTACTGGCAACACACACTGGTCAAAGACTTTTGTCTTGAGACAATGAGGAAATTTGGACGCGAATATATGCCGGAGCTTCCCAAACGCTGCCCATCCGAGCTGGATTCGACGAGAGATCTCATTCTCAAAGTTGGACTTACCTAACTGGACCGGCGCCTGTCCTAGGTAAACATAGTGGTCAACAACTTCGAGTGTAATGTTCCCAACATTAACTGGAGCGGGTGCAACATGGGCATTGGACATGATTTTCGTCTTGTCCATGTTCCTCACTTCCGTAGGTCATGAAAATTATAAAAACCAACCTGTCAATAATATGCGGCAGCACCGTTGGCACGTAATGCGAGAATTCTGGTCCCATCCGCTCCGCAAGCGCCGCTAACACCTCTAAGCCATTCTGGGCCACCTGGAACAAAAGCGGATGAGCATTAGACAAGTATAGAACTTACTTATTTTCAGACATTACTTTGCGAATTTTGAAGTCCACGTGAATCACTAGCAGGAAGAAAAATAACAATCAACTTTATACCTGTATTCTAGAACGACAGATCTCTTCTCAAGTATAGTTAGCAAGGGATGAATATACTCGTTGCATGTATTTGCTTCCCTTTTTGAGAAGAGATCTCCACTTAAGTGTCGTTTTAGAATACGGGCTTTAGGTCCGTGAAGATCTCTACTCAAGTATAGTTAGCAAGGGATGAATGTATTCGTTGCATTTATTTGCATCCCTTTCTAACTTTACTTGAGAAATCTCCACTTGAGTGTTCTTCTCTATTATGGACTTTAGTCAAGGGTGACGTCGAATTTGGGCAGCTAGCCACAGAGATTCAAAATTATACCTATTGTAGCTAAAAAATATATTTACTTTATTCTCTTTATTTGGGAAAACAACATCTTTTTAAATCCTACTAATATTATAAATGCTTAAGTTTGTGAGTATGGAGGATGTATGGATGTTTGTTACTCTTTCACGCAAAAACTACTGAACGGATCTGAATGAAATTGCAACAGAGATAGATTATAGTCTGGAATAACACATAGGCTACTTTTTATCCCGATATTCCCACGGGAACAGGAACCACGTGGGTGAAACTGCGGGCGGCCGCTCGTACACTTATGAAAATTACACATAACTAAGATATATTGCATTAACCTAATAGTTTCCACTATTAATGTTAACCCAAATATTTAGTAACAATAAGTAGAGCACAGATAATAAATGTACTTACCAGTAAACAATATCAAAATTTAAACAATTTCTCTCATAGTCCTACGCGGACTTTATGGGACGATATGAACACAATAATGCTGAAAATATCATTGTTATGTCGTCAGACTTGGGTAAGATGGTGGTAGCTAGCCAGGCGGACTAAGAACAAAGTCATTGGTGGTAACCAAGCAAACCGAATACAATCCATACTAATATTATAAATGTGAAAGTGTGTTTGTTTGTTTGTTTATTTGTTTGTTTGTCCGTCTTTCACGTCAAAACGGAGCAACGGATCGACGAGATTTTCGGTATGGAGATAATTTAAGAGCTGGGGAGAAACATAGGCTACTTTTTATCCAGGAAAATTATAAAATAAAAATAGTAATTTTGTATAGAAAACCGTTAAACTGTCATACTTCACACAACTGTCATTTCTTAGCCGCTTCCAAAGAGAAGGTATGTCAAAGAGTATGTAATCACTGAAACTTTTGCCGCTTAGGATTTCTATTTTTTTAATAAGTGACATTGTGTCAGGCAGGTGATACGAAGTTCGTGTCCAATAAAATTTATATGGCAAAACAACGTTTGCCGGGTCAGCTAGTATTGATATAAATTTAACATCAATAGCGATATTATTCCTTCATTTTACCTATCATACGGCACTTAATTAATTGTAGAAATCCGCCTAGTCGTTAGGATGACACATAAACAAAACCACAAACAGACAAACATATACATAGCCCATGCAAATGTGAATCTAATAGTTTTACTACCTAATACTAGGCGACGAGTTTATCGAACTATCGTAATACTGTAGGCGTCAGGCATCTATAAATAATCATATATCCAGACCAGACGCCTGTCTGCATCTGGACTTCCTTTAGTTTCTGCCGTGAGGAGACTTGTCGCGGGTTTTTGCGGACTAATAATAAACATAAAGGTGCGTCCACACTTGTAACATTTTGGCGTGTCCGAACACCGTGTCTTTGTAATACATTGTCTCTTTGATACAGAATTACCACAGCGCATGCCCAACAAAGCTAGCGATGCATGATAAAGACACGGTGTTCAGACATGCCAAATGTTACAAGTGTGGTACGTACAACACACCTTAAGACGTTGAGAAGCGTGATGTCTCAGTGGTTAGCGCGTTCGATTTGCAATTGTTGTGGCAACTTGCGCATTGCGCGATCACGGTATGGGTAACCAGAAAAATACTATCTGAAGCTCCTCCATGCTTCTAAAAGGACGTTAAACAGTTGAGTAATGAAGACAAAATATGAATAAGAAAGGTCTTCCCTCTCTCAATTGTTGTGCCTAGCAGGGCCCATAATTGTACTTACAATTTTATGTAACACCTTACACACCATTATGGAATGCAATAAAAATATTGAGTATTGAGTATTGAGTATTGAGTACCTCCCAGCAGATTGCAGTCTAAGCAAGCCTCTCACACTCACCTAGCTATGTAGCGCGTAACGTATCTGCTACTGTATCAACCTGCAAGTGAGTACGGCTCGTCCACGGTCACGGCGTATCCAGCTACGAGCTCCCGGATCCGCAGTGCTAGCCGCCTTTGTGTTCGCAGTGATACCGCCACTCGGCGGGTCACTGCGAGCTTACTACGCTCCACGCGCGAGCGGCTCACAGTCGCAGCGGGCTCGTGCCAACGTACTCACTTGATACAGTAGCAGATACGTTACGTGTTACACAGCTCGGTGAGTACCCTGCTTTATGATGACTACAGTAATTACTCACTCTTATTTCAATCATTTTAATCGACTCTGTATTCTAGTGGTAAACACCACCAGTAACAGTGGTGGTACCCAACTCTACGACACCTACATATTGTACTCGTATATGGTTTGGTTGGTGGTAGGACTTGTCTTAGTCCGCCTGGCTAGCTACCAACGTCGTATTTAAGTCTGACGTTTGTTTTCTGCATTATGTTGTTCCGAAAATTTGAAATAAGTTCCTCAGTGGTTGAGGATTCCGGGATTAGTGCGCTTCCATCTTCAGCCTTACCTTCACTTAACATCAGGGTGTGATTAAGGCTAAGTGCTTGTGGATAAAAAAGGAAGACCTTTGCTTCTGAATGTAGTTTAGAAACGTCAAAATATTAATAGGTACTGGTCTAGGACAGTCGACCAGTCGTCAAAGTGTTTGGGCAAGCGATTTTCGGCTTAAATAGTTGTCCAGCTACTCAGCCATGCTATACATAACCAGTAGGGCTAACATGACAGCAACGAGATAGCACGAGATAAATTGTCGCATTACTTTCGACCAATCAGATCGCTCGTAGATAGCGCGCGTGACTGCTGATTGGTTGGAAGGCGCGCGACAAACTATCTCGTGCTATCTCGTTGCCGTCACTGGTCAAGTTAGCCCAACAATGAGGTTCGTTTGGCTGGTCTTTTACAGTTTCGTAGATAGGGAAATGACGTTTTTTCCCAGAAATGGAGAATCTTAGGAAAAAAAGTGCATGGACAATTTTTGTATGTAATTGCATGATCTACAATAATTTTTGCCTGATGTATTTTTAAGATAACACTTACCGTTTGGATGGAAAACGCAAGAAACTTATACATGCGGCCTTTGACCTTGAATAACTTTTGGTGCTGAACATTCGTACCAATATTTAGCTCTATCCGGATTATAGTAAGCTTGAATTAACTAGCGAATTTTGCTTAACTGACGCATAGAGTATACCCTTTTAATATTATACTCTATCCGGATTATAGTAAGCTTGAATATTTATAATATTTCTTTTAATATTATAGGTACTCTATCCGGATTATAGTAAGCTTGAATTAACTAGCGAATTTTGCTTAACTGACGCATAGAGTATACCCTTTTAATATTATACTCTATCCGGATTATAGTAAGCTTGAATATTTATAATATTTCTTTTAATATTATAGGTACTCTATCCGGATTATAGTAAGCTTGAATTAACTAGCGAATTTTGCTTAACTGCCACATAGAGTACTTATACACTTTTAATATTTTCTTTTGTACTTTGCTACTTACATTGTTTCCTTGACAATAGTTTTATCCAATACAACACTCACATTACTCACATACAACGCACACCCATCCCAAATAGCGTCACACGGCACCACTATAAATACGCTGACTAAGCGATCGCGGCGCCACAGTGCGATACCAACTCAACATGTTAATACTGCACACAAATCCTTATTCTGAAACTGCATCTCGATTCAATCTATACTCTATTATACATATTATTATGTACTTACTAATAAAATTGGAGTGCCTGTTTGTAATATTAAAATAACCGCTTTTTACTACATGCATATACCAAATTAAATTATGCATTAATAATATACCAAAATAACATTTTTACAATTTTTGTCTGTCTGTCTGTTTGTATTGTACCGACTAATATCTGAAACGGCAGGACCGATTTTGGCGGGACTTTCACTGGCAGGTAGCTGATGTAATAAGAAGTAACTTGCTTTTATTTTAGAAAAATTCTAACCTAAATAAACTAAATAACTTTTTTCTTTAATTCCACGCGGACGAAGTCGCGGGCACAGTTAGTTTAAAATATATTATGTAGTTTTTCATCTTAACCGACTGCAAAAATGTTTAAGGCTTCACTTCACCAACAAACAGTCGGCTAAGTATACCGTCGGTTTAGTCCGATCAACGAGGATATTCGTTGTATGGAGACGTCCGGAAAATTCCCACGTCGCTCAAATTTGGCATGATTGTAGAGTAAGTAATGCTGATTCAGGATCTGCAGGAATCCATGAATATTTCCAACGGCAAGTTAGTCATTTTTGACGTGCCGTGAGCGCGTGAAAATCGCTTCTAATTTCTTTGAGAATGGTTCCTTAACCTTGTTACTTTCTGTATGCGTACCTATTACTAGGTAGAATAAGTTAATAAAGTTAGAATAAAACATTTCTTGCTAGAAGGTGAGATTTTAACCTAAATGTGAAAACATAAAATTGCTTCTAATTTCTCTGTTAATGTTTATTTAGCCTCAAATACCAACTGCATACGTACGTATTACGATGTAGAATGAGTATATGCAGGAATCCAATAACATTTCTTACTAGAACTTGGTTTTTTGCCTAAACGTGAAAACGTTAAATCGCTTCTAATTTCTCTGTTAAAGGTTCCTTAGCCTCATTACTTTCTATATGCGTACCTCTTACTAGGTAGAATAAGTTTATAAAGGAATTAAAAAACATTTCTTGCTAAAAGGTGAGATTTTTACCTACACGCGAAAACATAAAATTGCTTCTAATTTCTCTGATAAAGTTTCCTTACCCTTAAATACTTTCTGCATAACGCATTACGAGTTAGAATGAGTATATGAAGAAGTCGAAAAATATTTCTTACTGGAACTTGATATTTTTACCTAAACGTGAAATCGTTAAATCGCTTCTAAAATCTCTGTTAATGTTTCCTCAGCCTCAAATACTGTGTGTATACGTACGTATCAACAATGAAAATATGAAGGAATTCAAAAGCATTTCATAATAGAAGTTGAGAGTTTTACCTAAACGTGAAAACGTAAAATCGCTTAGTGTCTCTGTGAATGTGTCCTTAGCCATATTTCCTTCCTGTGTTTGTACGTATTATTAGTCAGAATAAGTATATAAAGAAATCAAAAACATTTCTGACTGGCAGTTGAGATTTTTACCTATACATGAAAACGTGAAAACACTTACAATTATTTCTCTGTGAATGTTTCTTTAGCCTCAATCGCTTATTATTTATCTGTGAATGTTTCCTTAGCCTCAATTACTTGTAAATATTACTAGTTAGAATAAGTATATAAAAGATATTTTATCAGCAATACCCTAGGTATGCTGTAGTAGTCGCCTTCAATATGCAGACGACACGAAAATATATAGAGTCATCGATTGTGTAAGTAGAGGACTGTCTGCGATTGCAGTATGATTTGAATTCGCTCCAGGTGTATTGGTAGTGAAAATCAATTGTTCAATTGTTGATTGATGTGCAAGATTGATAACGTGATGTTAAAACGTGTAGACGTGATAAGGGACTTGAAAATAATAGTTGACAGTGGACTCTCCTTCGATTCACATTTTGAACAAATAAAAAAAAAAGCTTTTCGCAGTCTTTGTTTCATAAGTAGGGTCTCAAAACCAGTCAGTAACCTTTTTAACCGACTTCAAAAATTGAAATGGAGGAGGTTATCTATTCGTCGCGTTTTTTTTTATATGTATGTACACCGATTACTCGAAGACGGCTGAACCGATTGAAATGATTCAAACGTTATAACATCAGGTTTTTTTTCAAATTGGTCCCATTTTTTGAAATTTTGAAATCGGTTCAGTAGTTTTCAGGAAATCTTTAAAATACTGTCGTTTTCGTTACTACTTTATGTGAATTTATTACGTATCTTTAGGCATAACTCATTTGTTTATAAACCGATTTAAATGATTCTTGTTTTGTTGGAAAGGGGATACCTCAAGTTATTTTACACGACTTCAAAAAAGGAGGTTCTTAGTTTGATCACATACCTATTTACCAGAATACACGTAAATTGCCTGAATGATGCACTAAAAAGCGTGAAATAAAAATTATTTTTAGTAAAAATAAAACCGCCTTCATAAAAGTGACATCAAAAAAGTAACAAATAACCCCTCACCAAATAACGTAAGTACTTTGAAGTTGGGCGGGTTTTAACAAAAACAACAAAAAAATTTACATGTTTCACGCCCGACTTCAAAGTACTTACGTTATTTGGTGAGGGATTATTTGTTACTTTTTTGATGTCATTTTTTTGAAGGTGGTTTTATTTTTTTATAAAAATAATGTTTATAACTTTTAAAATACTTTTCTTTATTTTAGATTTTGGAAGTGTTGTTTGCCAATTGATCTTCTGGAAAGAGTGCAGCAAAAATTTTAAAATTGCTTAACTTCCGTGCTAATGTTTCGAACATAGAATACACTGGTTCTTTAAAAAAACACAATTTATTGTCATTAGAAAATTGACGAAATATGTTCGATCTAGTGTTTCTATTTAAATTAATAAACTACAAGATAGATTGCCTGTCCCTTCTATCAAAAATAAATCTTATAACTAAAGCACGACTACCCGCACGCCCCTCACGCCCAATAAAAAAATCATGTACCACCATACTATCGGAAAAATTATACCCAAAATAGCTACTTTTCTCGCTGTCTAAGAATGTATAATGATCATTTTCCCAATTTAGATTTGTTTTGCAATTCCATAACTGGTATTAAATCAGAAATTTATGAAATGTTAAAATGAACCATCTGTTTTTATCTATTTCAAGTCATCTATAGCTTAACCTACAGTCGTCACAAAATAAGATGCCCGTTTTGACACATGCTAAAGTGACGTGATTAGGCATGTAACCATACGAGTCTGTGATCGATTCTCGCGATTAATCGATTAAGGTTCTGAGTAACTAATTGATTATAGTAGGTTTGCAACTTATGTGCATTAAGACTAAAGTTATAATTATAAAATGTGAAACTTACTAAATAGGTACTTATACTTTGAATAAACATATTATTAAAGTATAAATTGACCTTTTATGTTATATAAACTTGAATCGAATCCACTTAAATTGCATAATTTATATAAGATCGAACGCGCACTTGTGATTTTTAATCGGGCGATAGTTTGGTCGTTCTCGGATTCAGTATATAGTTATATGGCAGTGGCAATCGTCAGTGCGCTTAAACTATGGACCGATTAAAGTATCGAAAACGACTGGCCGATAGTTGTACGATCAAACTATCGCACAACTATCGGCCGGGCGGTAATGTGCATGAAGGACTATGTGAGCGCGCGCACTGCATTCAACTAGACTATCAACCAACTATCGGTAGACTGCGCATTCAGTATCGAACTCTCTAAAATGACTGGCCAATAGTTACTACAACTATAGTTATAGTTACAATTATACAACTATCGGCCTGTGCATGAAGGACTATGTGAGTGCGCGCCCGGATTCAACTAAACTATCGACCAACTATCGGTCGACTAAAAATCACAAGTTCTCGCAGGTTCTCAAAACCAAACTATCGGCCGACAGTTTGATCACGATCGTCTTACGATTCCGACTAAACTATCGGTCGACTAAAAATCAGAAGTGCGCGTTGGCTCTAAAAGTGCAAGTATTTTAACTACAGCTCACAGCATAGACATGGTCATAGAGTAGCTACATTACTTATTATAGCGGCCTGTACACGTTGGCCCAACCATTGGCCAATACGTCGTATATTAATTAACACTTTTGAAAGAACCTTTTTAAACGTCTTGTTCGTTCAAAAGTGTCAATATACGATGTATTGGCCAGTGGTTGGACCCACGTGTACAGACCGCTTATGGTGAACGCACGCTTGTCCGATGCGAACGCTTCGAACAAGCCAAACGAAACATGTTTAAAGAAATCTCTGGAAAGGTGAACGTGACGATGCGACATGGTGAGGTGAGCAAGGTTGTCTAGGTTCTATTTAAAGAATTTTAATTTTTTTCATTCGGTTTATTCGAAACGTTTTCCTTGGATAACTAACGTTTGCCTAGAAGCCGTTTTATCGAAATCATTGTTGCCAATTCATAATTTCACTAATGCTTTAAACGCCAATCTTGTTTACACAAAAAAGATCAATTTTACAAATTAATCTATTAAAGTGGTTATAACGATTATTTCGATATAATTGAATGAAACTGGAGAAATCCTGCACACAACGGTTACAACACTAGTATTTAAAAAAATAAAGACTGAGAACGTAACTGTTTTTCGAGACGTTTCGTAGTTAATCGAATCTGCGTTTACTTTGGAATAAACGCAAAAATAATACGCGGAATACACTTTGCCTTAATTTATGATGCATTCAAAAATGTAACATATTATTTTCATACACCTTTGATAAGTAATCAGCATAACTTTGATTTTTTTGTTTTCGTAACAAGTTACATTCTATGGTCATTACCATGTGTCAAAACGGGCATCTTAATTTGTGACGACTGTAGGTATTATTATATATTTTTGCACACTAACTGCATGTTACTTTTAACTTAGCCTTACATAGCTGTATCCAACTTTTTTGTTATGTTCAATTTTGGGCACTCGTTGTCTATATTTTAGTTTTTTTTTTTCTATGCCAATTTCTTTGTAATTACTGTTTGTATCAAAATAAAGAGAAAAAAAATCAAAAACATTTCTCACTAGCAGTTGAGATTTTTACCTAAATGTGAAAACGTAAAATCGCTTTGAAACTCTTTGGAATAATTCTTTTCACTGATTCTACTTTATGTAGTAAATACGAGTTAAGTACTTACAAATTTTCAGATTGTCATTTTTTAGGATAACTGCTGATTTATGCTAGACTAGCGGATCCTCGCGGTTTCACCCGCGTGGTACCCGTTCCCGTACGAATATCGAGATAAAATATAGCCTATGTCACTCGGGAAGAATGTAGCTTTCTAATGGTGAAAGAATTTTCTAAATCGGTCCAGTGTTTTCGGAGCCTATTCGATGCAAACAAACAAACAAAGCAACAATCAAATCTTTTCTCTTTATAATATTAGTATAGATAGAGCGTAAGGATCGACTTTTACTTAACTGCTCTGCCACGTGCATGGAGTAGCAGTGCGTATGGTAGCCAACGTTATTACAAATAATAAAGAGTTGAAGGATATTTAAAAAGAATAAAGTGTATTTATGTTAAGTACATAAATTCCAAGTCATTTCTTCCATGGCCGCTTCCGCGTCTGCGCTCGGTAAAAATCGAATACTAATCTTTTCCCTAAGATTAAAACAAAAAAAATGTACTGTACTAGCGCCAAAATTTCCCAGTCGCGCATGCGCGCAGACTTATCTGTCACGTACCTATATTGGTGATACGAAGTACTATATTAAAGTATGATACAATATATATACTTTTAAGGGCTACTTTTGGATTTTTTAGTATTTTACTAGTAATACGTACGTACACAGAAAATGATTAAGGCTCAGGAAACATTAACATATAAATAAGAAGCGATTTTACGTTTTGGTAAAAATCCAACTTCAAGTGAGAAATGTTTTTAAATTTCTTTACATACTTATTTTAACTAGAAACACGTACGTATACAGATAGTTATTGAGGCTTAGGAAACATTCACAGATAAATTATAAGCGTTTTTACGGTTTCACGTTTAGGTAAGACTCTCAACTTCTATTATGAAATGTTTCTGAATTTCTTCATGTACTAATTCTTGATACGTACGTATACACACAGTATTTGAGGCTGAGGAAACATTAACAGAGATTTTAGAAGCGATTTAACGATTTCACGTTTAGGTAAAAATATCAAGTTCTAGTAAGAAATGTTTTTCGACTCCTTCATACTCATTCTAACTCGTAATGCGTTATGCAGAAAGTATTTGAGGGTAAGGAAACGTTATCAGAGAAATTAGAAGCAATTTTATGTTTTCGCGTGTAGGTGAAAATCTCAACTTCTAGCAAGAAATGTTTTTAATTCCTTTATAATCTTATTCTACCTAGTAATAGGTACGCATACAGAAAGTAATGAGGCTAAGGAACCATTGACAGAGAAATAAGAAGCGATTTAACGTTTTCACGTTTAGGTAAAAATCTCGAGTTCTAGTAAGAAATGTTATTGGATTTCTGCATATACTCATTCTAACTCGTAATACGTACGTATGCAGTTGGTATTTGAGGCTAAATAAACATTAACAGAGAAGTTAGAAGCAATTTTATGTTTTCACATTTAGGTTAAAATCTCACCTTCTAGCAAGAAATGTTTTATTCTAACTTTATTAACTTATTCTACCTAGTAATAGGTACGCATACAGAAAGTAATGAGGCTAAGGAACCATTGACAGAGAAATAAGAAGCGATTTAACGTTTTCACGTTTAGGTAAAAATCTCGAGTTCTAGTAAGAAATGTTATTGGATTCCTGCATATACTCATTCTAACTCGTAATACGTACGTATGCAGTTGGTATTTGAGGCTAAATAAACATTAACAGAGAAGTTAGAAGCAATTTTATGTTTTCACATTTAGGTTAAAATCTCACCTTCTAGCAAGAAATGTTTTATTCTAACTTTATTAACTTATTCTACCTAGTAATAGGTACGCATACAGAAAGTAATAAGGCTAAGGAACCATTCTCAAAGAAATTAGAAGCGATTTTCAAGCGCTCACGGCACGTCAAAAATGACTAACTTGCCGTTGGAAATATTCTTGGATTCCTGCAGATCCTGAATCAGCATTACTTACTCTACAATCGTGCCAAATTTGAGCGACGGGGGAATTTATCGGGTTACATATGCCCCGTTGATCGGACTAGTTATTTGGTTGGTTAACCAACCACGTGCGTTAACCAAATAACAAACCGACGGTTAACGTAACCGACTATTAAATGAAAGCGGGCCTAAATAATTAATTTGTTATTTTTTACTTTTGTGCATTCACAATGCAATTTTTAGTATTGAAAATGAAATAGGTATTATAAAAAATCGATTCGACCCACAACTAGCTCCGATTGGACTCAAACCCACGACCTTTCACTGTCCGGGGAAATACTCAACTACTCCGTAGCTCAGTGGCTAGAGCATTCGCCCGGACAGTGAAAGGTCGTGGGTAGACGATGTTTCCTTCCCATAGAATTGAGACATTTTTGCCGGGGTAAAAAGTAGACTATTCTAGAGTTCTAGACTATAGTCTATCTCGGTACGGTAACAAATTTCCTCTACATCCGTACAGCCGTTTCGCCGTGACTGAGTTGAGTAAACTAAACATCCAAACTTTCGCATTTATAATATACTAGCGGATCCTCGTGGTTTTACCCTCGTGGTACCCGTTCCCGTGGGAATATCGAGATAAAATAAAGCCTATGTCAATCAGGGATAATGTAGCATGCTAAAAGTGAAAGAATTTTTGAAATCGGTCCCGTAGTTTTTGAGTTTATTCATTACATACATACAAATCTTTCCTCTTTATATTATTAGTACTTATAAGATTAGTGTGTATAGAAGTGAGATTAATATTATTCCGTGGCGAAGGTTAGGTAGCTTATTATGTATTGCAGCTTTTATGGAACTACCACCATCACCACTGTTACCAACTCCGAAACGAACACAAGAAAGTAGAATTACAAGTGCTATGTGTGCTAACCGTCGACTGCATACAAACTTAGTTTTAATGATGTGAACTAAATTCTTGTGATACCCAGCCCTACTCTATTTTACGTGATCCTACAGTAAAGGTAAATAAACCTTATTTGTAACACATCAACGTTCAAATCGGGGAAACGTTATTTTTGGGACGCGAAGAGACTTCTTATGTGCTACAATATAAGCGATTTGTTCGTAGCTTGTAGGGTTGCTAACCGTTACTTCTGAGATTTATTTATCTGTTTAAATTTTTATTTTGACATTTTTAATGCACATAGAATAAGGTATTGTTTGCTTTTATTACCAAACCAAGAACCACGAACCAACCAAACCGACAAGGGAAACAAATGCAGTAAGTATAGTAGCAAATAAATAATAGTCTATTATTCAATCTATTATTAATAGATTGAAGAGAAAGAGACATAACACTGAAATTTTCAATAATAAGAACTTTACTATTGATTTCATAATCAAGTAAAAAAAAGGATTATTTTCTGTACTTAATGTCAGTAATATTACTACAAAATACTGAAGCCACTTTCCAACTTGGGTACTTATACCAAATAAAACAGAAAAATATCAGCTTTTTAATAGCCCACATAGAGCTAACACTGCGAAGACTTTTAAGAGTTAGAACGTCAAACAGTCTCCATTTAATAAATAATTTTATTTTCATTAAGTCGATTAATTAATTTTAGTTTCAATCGCCGACTGCAAGAGAGGATTACAAAATTAGCTTTTTGCCATAACTTTAAGTAACGTCCCTGTTAGTTTTAATTTTTTTTATAACTTCGGCAACCCTAATAGCCAGGCCTTGTTAGTCTGACTGACGAGACAATGTCGCTCTGCACGAAGCGTAGGAAATTAGTTTGCCTAATAAAGTTCAAGGTTAGACACAGATTTCTAAGGAAACAAGGTAAATAGAGCTATTGGGGTGAGTTTTTATATGTTATAATATAACATTTCTGTTCATATTATTATGTCACCAACATCAGCCTTTTTATTAACCGACTTCAAAAAAGGAGGTTCTCAGTTTGACCTGTATGTATGTAATATGTATCTATGTATTACTATGTATGTTAGTCCGCGATTATGTCGCGTTTGGCTGAACCGATTTTGATGCGGTTTTCAGGAAAGTATTTGTTACATTTAGGAGAAGGTTTTAGTATATTAACCGAGTTCAAAAAAGGAAGTTCATCTTGATGCACTAAAAAGTGTGAAATGATAATTATTTTATTTAAGTAAGTACTTAAATTTTTACGTTTTTGCATTCACAATGCAATTTTTATTATTGAAAAATTGAACAAAGTATTTAGAAAAGAGTTATTACGTTATTTGATGTTAATACAATGTTAGAGGTATTATTTCTTACTTTTTGATGGCATTTTTTTAACGCGGTTCTATATTTTTTAATAAAGTAATTTTGTCCCCAGCCGACGGATTAATGTGCCCCTTCCGAAGCACGGAATAGCTGGTGCTGATCATAACAACGATGTTTAAGCATTGTTGTGTTTAGGGATAAGATAGCCAGTTCCTCAGTAATTAAGGATTCGAAGCAAAGTTAGCATCGCTTTTCGTTCAGAATAAGTGCGCGCGCGCAATGATGTGTGTCGCCGTAACGGACGCGGAATCAGAGTGTGCATGATCTGTTGGCGCCGCAGACGGTACGCACAGTCGCACACTAATCCATATACTAATACTATAAATGCGAAAATAAGAGCACTATAGTCTGTTCGCCTAGGGTGATAAATATCATGATACGTCTCCGAACAGCGTCACTGTCGCTTAATCATCGCAAACTGTATGGCAGCCGTCACTTATCTATCTCTTTCGCCGTTTTTCGTGGTAAGAGGCATGCGGTTGTTGTCAACGGCCATGCTACACGCGTTCCAGTTATAGTGGAAACATCTATAGTCTGTTCGCCTAAAGTGATAAATATTATGATACGTCTCCGAGCAGCGTTACTGTCGCTTAATTATCGCAAACTGTGTGGCGGTCGTCACTTATCTATCTCTTTCGCCGTTTTTCGTGGTAAGAGGCAAGCAGATGTTGTCAACCGCCATGCTACACGCGTTCCAGTTATAGTGGAAACATCTATAGTCTGTTCGACTAGAGTGATAAATATTATGATACGTCTCCGAAAAGCGTCACTATCTGCGACGATTAAAATATCGACCGATCAAACCGATCAAACTAAATGTGTTAAATGTAAGTTGTTCCAAATAAAGATTTTATTTATTTATTTATTTTATCGAAAATGAGTGGCCGATAGTTGTACGATCAAACTATCGCACAACTATCGGCCGGGTGGTAATGTGCATGAAGAACTATGTGAGCGCGCGCACTGCATTCTACTAAACTATCGCCCAACTATCGTTAGACTGCGCATTCAGTATCGAACTATCGAAAATGACTGGCCAATAGTTGTACAACTATCGGGCAACTATCGCCCAACTATCGGACAACTATCGGTCTGTGCATGAAGGACTATGTGAGCGCGCGCCCGGATTCAACTAAACTATCGACCAACTATCGGTCGACTAAAAATCACAAGTGCGCGCAGGCTCTCAAAACCAAACTATCGGCCGACAGTTTGATCACGATCGTGTTACGATTCCGACTAAACTATCGCCCGATTAAAAATCACAAGTGCGCGTTGGCTCTAAGAGCTACCGCGTTGTGGATAAAAAAAAAGCAGGTCAGATGTAAATAACAAAAATAAATATTTTTTTTCTAGCGCGTTACCAACCTTGAAGTTCCCCCCATTGAGCCACTGCACCAGGGCATCTAACAGCTGCGCACACAACTCGTGCGTGATCTCCGGTTCCTTGCGCACCAGCGAAGTGAGCTGGTCGCCGAGCTGTTGCCGCAGACGGAGGTCCGGTCTGCTGAGGAGGGGCAACGCCGCCTCCAGGGAGGTTGGTTGAGGGTAGTGCGCCATCTGTGAACGAATTATGGAGTTAAGGTTCGCGCACATTATGTCAGGGCGCAACGGGTCGAGACGCAGCGCAAAAATCCGCTCAAATCGCTCGTATGTATTTTATTTTATACGAACTATAGCAGACTGCCGGGGAGCAGCGGGCCGCATAATCCGCCGCGGGTTTTGGTTGCTGCGATGCGGCCCGCCACGCCCCGCTGCGCCCCGACACAGTGTGCTATGGCAAGCGGATTTTTCTTTTACAACTCGGTCGAGTTAACATGTCACCTGCAGGTTATACCCGTCTCTCTCACTCTCCAGGCATAACAGAATCGAGTGAAAGAGACGGGTATAACTTGCAGGTGTCATGTTATCTGGATAGAGTAGGACGTCTGGCAGTACACTGTACTCAAAATCCGTCAATGCGCTGCGGCCCGGCCCGTCACTATGTGCTGTGTACGCATTTTGCGCTGCGATGCGGCCCGCTCTGCCCCGCTACGCCCCGGCATAATGTGCGCGAATCTTTATGTAGCATTATAAAGCTGGTTTGAATGTGCCTATATCTAGGATAACCAGCGGATTTAGAAGATTCTTTTCAATTAGATATTTACTTACATGTATTTACTTTATGTTGTATAAATGTAAGATCAAAACTTTGGGTTTGTAGCATTTTGTGTTTGTGTCACCCACTTTACCTTTCTCTTATTAATTGTTCAAGGTTGACTGGAAGAGATCCCTTTCAGGGATAAGTCCACCTTTGCCTTATAGATTTTAAGACTGTAAATGTAAATGATGTAACTTGTGCAATAAAGAATATAATAATACATGTTATATTTGTTACACAAGACAATAAAAATATGATAGTAAAAAACCACGGACCCTGCAAGTAGCTTTCAGGCGGGATTCGAACCCGCGCCCTCTGCCGAGGGCGCGGGTTCCGGTTAACCAACTGAGCTACCGAAAGGCTTACACACCAGCTTACACGACTCGTCGAATTTTGCTAATGCTATCACTTGTTAACACTGTAGGCCAGCGTTAATTCATCAATGAGAAGACACTCTCGCATCCGAAAGAAACATAATTTTTTACAAATGTTGTAATCGAAAAAGATAAAACAGCCCTTAAATTGAAATTTTAAATTATTTTTATGCATTTATAATTGCATATTGCATGTAATGACTATCACATTTTTCACAGTTCGGCCTTTTTTACACTCCAACCGGTTATAGGTACGAGGTGGTATTTTTGATCGAATCTGGCATGGATGATAACAGGAAGACTGTTAACATGCAAATATCAATTTACTACCTTGGCAACAAGATTCGGCTGTTAGAATTTGCACATACGTACTAACAACTATTATTGACCTTTGACGATTAACTTACGTAAGAAAGCCTTGACATGATAAAACGTAGGTATTATAAATACGATATGCTTGTTTGTGACTAAGAAAAAACAGTTGAAAGGTAAAATTATGAATGATGAATCACTTTTGGTAACAAACCCAATGCTAAAGTTTCAAACTAGTAGCTCCTGATTTCCTTCGTGTGGACATTATTGTCATTTTCTAAGTTTATTTTATGGTCTATCTATCTCAAAACCTATTTTTATCTTTAACATAGCCAGAACTTGAGCCGTGAACGAGCAAGTTCGTGTTCAATATTTACCCGACCGGGAATCGAACCCGGGAACTCTAGATAGTCGGCACCTTGAAAAACGGTGCGTACACCACTCGGCCACGGAGATTTTCAAGCTCTTACACAGTAAATTAAGGGTGGTATTCCATTTATCAGATATTGGATCAAAGAAACTGGACGAAGACGAATTCATGAATAGTTTCATAAATAATTTCTTTGGTCAAATGAATATTGGACAAAGATCTTTGATAAGTGGAATAACACCCCAAAGTTCGAGTATACAAGAGGCGTTAAGTGAAATGATTAGGTGAATCACTTACCTTTTAGCACAGTCGTTGTTTGTCCAAACAGTTCCTCTTTAAATCGTAAAAAAGTGTCCACATCGGGTACCCTCTCATTGCAATCACTGTCCAACACTTAAGTCACTTTAGCACTAAGCCACTATCACTAGATCACAGATGTCGGTGAACACTCAGGCACTGAAAGATTTGTCACATCCTTGTTTTGTTTCTTGCTGAGCTACAAAAGTTTACAACTACCGTCAGAAATTATTTCGAAGCTGGTTAAAGTGAGATGGCGCTAGATATCAGTCAATTCAACAAGGCAGATAGTCTTGGGGCAGACAGTGAAACCTTGTTTGTCAAAATTCTTAAGTGCCTCGGTAACGATCATTCGCAATTGACAATGTTTACGTTATTGAACAAGCAAATGATCGTCTTCAGAGGCAATTGAAGCCATTGTCATTCGAAACTACGTGATTGAAGCGAATGATGGAAAGTCCATTGACAATCGCGAAGGACGCAACGTCTCGTTGTGCGATTGACAGATTTTTCGGTCATTTGTTCGCTCGCTAGTCGAGAAACATGGCAAACATCGCGGAACAAATGTGGACGAGCAATTGACGCATCGAATGAAGCTCCATCATTCGCACCTTCAATTGAAACGGTCAAACACGTAACAATTGACGAATGACGATTGACCGACACCGGGTCACTATACCCTCCGCACACGAGCCACCGACCTCAACCACATAACGCCGCCACGGTCCTCTTTCTTGTAACGGCGGGTGTCCCAAAAGTAGGTATAGGGCCATTCCATAATAAACGTTACCGAGGGTGAAAAAATAAATATGTTCTTATAGCATTAAATCTAATGAATTTTGAAAGAAAACATTCCAAATTATAATGTGCGACAAAAAAAAAACTAAAAGAAATGCGTAATTTTTAAGTTAACCGCCTTCAAAATCCGTACTCAAGTGAACTGGCTCAATGACCCATTGTGCCTGTAACTATTGGAAATACAAATAAAAAATATCTATCAATCTGGTGACCGTTTTGCCATGTTGTGATTTGAGGTTATTTATCGTAATATTGATGGATTACGTCACAGTCCCAAAAACATGGATAATTATTAAGTTACAAGTGTGTTTCCTTGTTACTTTGGAACTGTAACACCCGAAACGAAAAATCAGGTAATTGTTTTATTATTATAGGATGATTTGTCTCAATAAAACGCGAATGGATTGAAATTTCTTCGTAGTTTTATTGTACAATTTTGTCTGAATAGAATATATGCTAAATGGCCTAAGTGCAAGTTTTTCAGACACTTTCACACATTTCGCTGCTAATTTCACACATTTCGCTACTTATTTCACCAATAACTCGGCGAATATTTTGTCTATAATTGTCTATGTTTTGTGGACCGTTGGTGTAGGCTTTATCTTTGACGTAGCCCCAAAGAAAGAAATCCAGTGGCATCAGATGGCAAGATTTCGGAGGCCATTTGACATCACCTCTTCTTGAAATTACGAGATTTTTCGACCTTTCGACGAGTGTTTGTAATTGATCGTGAATTTTCGTTAAATATTTGTATAACTTCTATGCGCTGTTTTATTGTGAAACGCTCCACGATTAATTTTACATGTGTCAAGACGACGTATGTCAAATTTCAACTCACCATCTTGCATATTTCGGAAATAGCGCGAAATTCAAATCCTATACGTACTTTTGGGACACCCTTTAGTTTTCGTACATTTTATATGAACTCGCCGCACACTATGATGCCGGTGGTCGCCACTTGCTACAAATCGTCACCACTCGCTTCAATCTAGCAAATGGGTTAAAAAAGTAGCGGCCACCGACGCAAGTGCCTTTACACATGCACACGGCCACGGCAGCGTCGCGGTCGCCGTGTTAAGTACAAATGTATGAGATACATAGACAGCTTTCACATCTTCTTTTCAGATCTCAGTAAAGGCAAACGCAAACAAGGTGACCAGTGTTTGCGTCGCAAACACGTTGCACATGCACTGGTCACGTAAGGGCTAAAACAAGCACGTACCCAGGATTTATTGTCCGGGGGGGTCCATGGGGGGGGGGGGGGGGGGGTTAGTTTAGATGTTTGTTGCTGAATCATGCCAAAACGGCTGAACGGATTGGGCTGAAATTTGGGACACATACTTTTTAGCCTGGAGTGGTAACATAGGATTCGTTTTATTCCGGAAAAATATCACATTCCCGCGGGATAACGTCGTGAAGTTCACGCCCATCCCGCGGATTAATGGATTTCGGGGGGGGTCCAGACCCCCTGCCCCCCCCCCCCCCTGGGTACGTCCTTGGCTATGCTACAACGAGATAGCACGAGATAGTTTGTCGCATTACTTTCGACCAATCAGATCGCTCGTAGATAGCGCGCGTGGCGTGACTGCTGATTGGTTGGAAGGCGCGCGACAAACTATCTCGTGCTATCTCGTTGCCGTCATGTTAGCCCTATAGCTGGTTTGCGATATAAAGATGTTCTGAAAAGATGCAAAATTGAGCCATCGGAATGGGAAGAAAGAGCGGCCCAACGTCCGGAATTGGACTTCGAATTGGAACGCCCGCGCTGATTTGGATCAAAAGCGAGATGCGATAAAGGACAGACAACCTGCGGTCATATTTTACAATCGGAGAAACGGTGTGTTGACGTGTCCGATATGTGCACGAACGTTCGCAACCAAAAGCGGGTACATTAGCCGCTATAGAGCGCACCGTCGACGAGCAGAACAACTCAGCTCTGTTTTATAAGTGTGCCAATAAACAGTCGCCGAGGCCGAAATCGGCTAGGAAGACGTCATCATCATTATCACATTTCTACTTAACACGGCGACCGCGACCGTGCCGTGGCCGTGTTTATGAGAAAAGGCACCAAGTGTCTGTCGCGCGCTTCTAGGTTCAAGTGACGGCATTTGTGGCTGTCCCGTGTGGTTCGTGTGCGGCCACGCTTAATTTCCACATGGATGGACAGATTCTCAGTATGAAAGATAAACGCTATCTCACTTCAATTGTAGCTTTCTAAATTATGGTACTTCTGACTAGGGAAATTAACAATGCAGTGTCTGTGTCGTCCTATTGGAAGTATTTACTTATAATATTGAGTAAAGGTAATAGCCCACTTATACCGCACCGCTCCGACCCAACCAAAGTATGAGCAGCCAAATATGGGCTTAATATCGTTCACTGTAGATGCACTTTACAGTAACAATATACAATTGCTGACAGCGCGCTTACAGCGCGCGGTGAGCGAGCCTGCCGCAAGCTAAAGTGCGTCTACAGAGCACGACATTAAGTCCATATTTGACTGTTCATAACATTGGTTGGGTGGGAGCGGTACGGTATAAGTGAGCTATGACCTTAAGGCGTCAACATGAGGGGGAGAGTAACAGAGACAAACTAACTGAAAAATGGAAAATGAAGTATTTAGAAAAAATCGACCCGTCTCACAACTAGCTCCGATGGGACTCGAACCCACGACCTTTCGCTTTCCGGGCGACTTTCCATTTTTCAGTTATAAAAATTGCATTGTGAATGCAAAAAACTAAAAATTAAATAAGAGACAAACTAAATATATCCCGATATTCCCACGGGAACGGGATCCACGTGGGTTAAAAATTGTAGTAAAAAGTGAGAAACTATCGCACTATTTGCCGAAAATTGTAGATCATCGCCTACTCGAAGTTTGTCGTACATAAATCTTACAAGATATAATAATAAAAATACGTCTACCAATCAATATCTTCTCCTATTTGTGTGTACCCACTATCCATCAATCACTTCCAAAAGTACCGGTAGAGCATTTGAAGATTTACGAGAGCAATAACTGGTTAACAAAAATAGATCTTTGATGTACCTATACTTATCCCACTTCAGAGAAAGAGGTAATTGTCCGACTTATGTAATGTTTTGGTTCTAGTTTTGAGTGTAACGTAGATACATTCATACTATTTTATAACTAGCAATCAACTTCATCTTGGTGGGGCTTAAGAGTCTCTTCAATAATTGGAATATCAGTCTATCAAGTAAAAAGGTTGTATTTGAATGCGACTGGCAGTTCTATACCTACATGAGCCTATTTTAACCGCCTCTGTGGTCTGGTTCATACCACCGATTTCAGACCCAGAGGTCCCGGGTTCGATTCCCAGTGGGGGTACATATTGTATTCGGTTTGGTTGGTGGCAGGACTTGTTCTTAGTCCACCTGGCTAGCTACCACCATCTTATCTAAGTCTGACGCCATAACAATGATATTTTCAGCATTATTGTGTTCCGGCAGTTAGAGATAAGATAGCCAGTCCCTCAGTAATAGAGGATTCCGGGAGTAGTGCGCTTCCACCTTCAGCCTTATCACCACTTATCATCAGGTGTGATGAAGGCTAAGTGCTACCCCGTTGTGAATAAATAAATAATAATAAAAATGAGCGCATTATAACAAACTCTTAAAGCTAAAGGTAAGCCCACGTATTCAACTTATGCAACGCATTATGACGCCTAGACTCTTGAATTTGTATGAAAACAGTTAGATCATAAACATACTTAACATTCGCAACGTTGCGTCTGATTGAACAATCTATACTAATATTATAAAGAGGAAAGATTTGATTGTTACCGGACCGATCTCTAAAATTCTTTGACCATTAGAAAGCTACAGTCTTCCCGAGTGACATAGGCTATATTTTATCCCGATATTCCCACGGGAACGGGTACCACGCGGGTGAAACCGCGAGGACACGCTAGTCTATACTAATATTATAAAGAGGAAAGATTTGATTGTTTGCATCGAATAGGCTCCGAAACTACTGGACCGATCTCGAAAATTCTTTGACCATTAGAAAGCTACATTCTTCCCGAGTGACATAGGCTATATTTTATCCTGATTTTCCCACGGGAACGGGTACCTTGCGGGTAAAACCGCGAGGATCCGCTAGTTGAAAAATAAATGTAATTTCTACGATTTGGGAACTCGTCAATAAGACTATCCGTAAATCAACTGAATGGCTCATACGACAACTTCGATTATTATCAGACGGCCTCATTCAAGGCCTTAAAAGATTATCCGAGCCCAGAGAACAATTAAAGAATCGGAGATAATTAAGTTCTTAGGAGATTAATAAATGAGTCTGTGGGTTTAAGCGCCAATCGTTTCGAATCGTTTCTTATATCAAGAAAAGGTCGAGAATCGTTTCTTATCAAGGAAAGGTTTTTTTTATTACAACGGGGTAGCACAGCCTTCATCACACCTGCCGGTCTAGCATGAGCGGCTTTTATCGCGCGATATGATATGGTACGGCAAGTTGTCTTGCTTACCCCACTATGGTGTAAGCAAGACGGAATGCTGTACCATATCATATCGCGTGCTATAAGCCGCTCATGCTAGGCCGGCAGATGTATGTTAAGTGGTGATAAGGCTGTAGGTGGAAGCGCACTACACCCGGACTCCTCAATCACTGAGAAACTGGCTATCATAATATATCTAACTGCCGGAACACAATAATGCTGAAAACATCATTGTTATGGCTTCAGACTTAGATAAGATGGTGGTAGCTAGCCAGGCGGACTAAGAACAAGCCCAAACCGACATACATATATACCAAACAACCAACCAAACCGAATACAATATGCACCCCCACTGGGAATCGAACCTGGGACCTCTTGGTCTGGAATTGGTGGTGTGAACCACTAGACCACAGAGGCGGTTAAAAGGTTACGTTTCCTAGGCTATTCGGGAGGATTTTTTTTCCCATGTGCCTAGTTTATAGACACTTATTTCAGAAAATATCATTGTGGATGTGAAAAGTCATCTAAGCTGCTGGGGCACAAGCATTATTTACTGATATTATCTTATCTTATTTTATCTTATCTTATGATAGACAAGAAGAATGGACCATGATCCGTCACGCGGGCCAAATGCGGATTGATGGCTATAATATAAATGACTGCAAATCACGACCAACAGCTAAACGTGCTTTGTGCTTTTAAAAGTACGAAGTAGTTCAAATTACTTAAATTTTGGTCATCCATTCCGAGACCGTCCATTGCGAAAGTTGCCTAACAGTCACAACTGCAGGCCGAGCGCGCTTTTCACTGCCTCACGGACTCTTTATAATACTCGTAATTAATACACCGCGAGTGTTTTTATAAAAAATGCTTTTGTTTCTAGTGAAAGTAGATTTTCACGAACATTTTCATAGAGGTCCGAGTATAGGTAATCCACCGCGTGGGCTTATCCAAGCATGACATCACCGGGGATGCTGTTATCAAGCTTGCTATAAACTGAATTGACCTTCCAATCGCAATAGCAATGCAATTGACACAAATTGTCGTCACCTATTTGGTGTCAGACTGTCAGTGGCAGCCTACGATACGATACTTATTCAATGACGTAAAATCTTACTGGAATAGAGTATACCGACTGCTTGAATCCATAGCATAATATCTATTTTACGGTTTCTTATTATTTGAATACGAACATCAGGGCGATAGACTGCGCCTTAACTGGCCACTGCAAACTAAACAAGCAACAATTTGACAAGAAATTGAGTGACACAGATGTTTGCCCCTACTGTAAACAGGAGTGTGAAACGCCCAGACACCTTCGGGCGGGCCCCTTACCCACAAACGCAGTATACATCTGGGCCAACACATTATGCTCCCGGAGGAGATTGAAACTCTAAAGCTATAGGAGTATTCTAGACTTCTTGGAAGTCTCCAGGCTAAAAGAGTTACTTTAACCAGATGGCGAGTCACAAATGTCACAATAGAACTTTTAGGTCGCAGTGACTACATCTACGAGAGATGCATAGCCCCTTATATTCAAATAATAATAAAAAATACTTTACGGTTGGTGATGGTAGGACTTATTCTAAATCCACCTGGCTAGCTTATCATCATCATCATATCAGCCGTACAACGCCCATTGCTGGGCATAGGTCTCTCCCAAGGATTTCCACAGCGATCGGTCCTGCGGTGACCGCATCGAGCGGCTTCCCGCGATCTTGAACAGATCGTCGTCGGTCCACCATGTAGGCGACCTGCCCAGGGAAGGACGTCCGGTACGGGTCGCCATTGAAAAACCTTTACGCCCCAACGGCCAACGGTTCTTCGCGCTGTGTCCCCCCACTGCGACTTCAGCTGAGCAATCCCTTGAGCGATGTCGGTTGTTTTAGTTCTCCTGCGGTTCACATCATTTCTGATTCGATCGCGCAGGGAAGTACCAAGCATCGCTCTGCCCATTGCTCGCTTGGTGACATACACTTGCTTACTGCAATTACACAGACTGTTTGAATCCATAGCATATCTATTTTACGGTTAGTGGTAGAACTTGTCCTAAGTCCGCCTGGCTAGCTACCACCATCTTATTTAGTCTGACGGCTTAATAACGATGGTTTTAGCGTTGTTGTGTTTGTGTTCCGGCACTTAGAGATAAGATAGCCAGTTCCTCGATAATTGAAGATTCCGGGAGTAGTGCGCTTCCACCTTCAACCTTATTACTTCACTTAACATCAGGTGTGTGTGATGAAGGCTCAGTGCTACCCCGTTGTGGATAAAAAAAATGGTACTCCATTTAAAGCCGACAACCCCGAAAGGATGAGGGCCTTTTTATCTGGCGACTGGACGTACAAACAATATAATTTTATTTTTTTATTTTTTTACTTTTTAATTTGCGATCGGTCGCCAGACCATAAGCGAATTTGTGGAGCGAAATGAGTTGAAAATAGTGGGACGGTCATTACCGGCCCTCCTAATTAAGTATGTGGTTTCTTTTTAGTCTGTTCACCACATTTGTCGTGTCCAACAGTTCAGCAACAAGCCGATTAGGATGATTCAGAAGGCGATCTTTGTGTCGCTACTGATGCTGCTGGATTTCTGCAGCTACAGTTGGTACCTCTAGGTATTCATGGATCTCATCATTCCGTGTAAACCATGGAGCATTAATTATTGCTCTCAGAATGCTATTTTGTACACGTTGCAGGCAGAGAATATTTGATTTGCTTGCAATACCCCATAACTGGATGCCATATGTCCAAATCGGTTTCAGAACTGACTTGTATATCAGAAGTTTATTGTCAACAGACAGAACTGAGTTTCTTCCTATAAGCCAGTATAAATTCCGATATTTTATGTTGATCTCGTCTCGTTTTTTCTTGATGTGCGTCTGCCACGTGAGACGTCGGTCAAGGTGAAATCCAAGATATTTGACATTGTCAGTGTGTGGAAGGACCTCGTTGCCAAGCTTGACTGGGTTGCAATTACCTTTCTTCAGCGAGAAGGTGATATGTTGAGATTTTGAGGCACTTGCACGAATACGCCATTTGCAGAGCCATTTATGAGTTTCATCGAGCTGTTTCTGTAGTTTACTGCTTGCTATAACTTGGGCTAAATCTGTTGCTAAAAAGGCCGTATCATCAGCATAAGTGGCGACATTGATGTCGTCCATTACGGGTAGGTCGTGGGTGAAAACAGAGTACATTACTGGACCCAGAACAGAACCTTGAGGAACTCCAGCTTCTATATTGTAAAAACTAGATCGGGCTTCACCTTGCTTAATCTGAAAAGAGCGACCGGTGAGATAACAATATAAATTAAATCTATTGTATTCCTGATTAGCATCTTAGGCTATATTTAATCCCGATATTCCCACGGGAACTACTTGGGTGAAACCGCAGCCGGCCGCTAGTAATGTAATAAAGTTATCAAAACGACAGCAGTGTTCTTTAGTATGAAAACGAAAGTGTATCTACGAGGCTCGCAACTCGCAACGTAATAAGGGGACAAAATTCCCACTATTATGATTTTGAAAGCATGTGAAAAAATGTCTTGTCGTGGATATTATATTAAAATATTTGAGAATTCTCCATTTCTGCGATGAAAAGTAGAATCTGGGAATATTCATATCATATTGTAATTACTATACCTAATAAAGAAAAAAATATTTGTTTGTTTTGTAACTATTGTAACTAAGCTCAGGAAGAACCAGTCTAATTGTGTCGAATTTTAAAATAGAAAAAGATTGGGCCGTGTTTGAAGAAATTAAAGGTAGCCTAATACATTTATTTTTTACTGTTTGCATGGACAAAATGTGAATGACAAAAAGTGGCAGGTGGGGGCTGGATGCGAGGAGCTTAAAACCGTGCCCTGTGGCGTGAACTAGGTGAGGCCGATGTCCAGCAGTGGGCGGAAACGGGCTGACGATGCATGGACAAATGTGCGCATAACCTTACAGCTTACAGGTTAAAGTGAAATAGAGAGACTAGCTTTCCGCCCGCGGCTCCAGGATAAAAAGTAGCCTAAATGTCACTCTCAAGCTCTCAAACTATCCCCCCCCAAATACTAAAAATCACGTCGATACGTTGCTCCGTTTTGACGTGAAAGACGGACAAACACACAAACATAAACACTCTCACATTCATAATATTAGTAGATATGGATGGAAGTATGGACGTTATGTTTTACAAAACCATATAATAAAATTTCAAATGAATTCAAATCCTATATGGAAAGTTATTGAAATAAATAATACAAAACTAAGGTTTTATAAAGTTAAAACTCTTTTGCAAGTAAAAAATGTGAGTAGGCGTAGATACCTTATTAGTTCACCAGGCAAAGTCAAATTGAAATTTAATCGTTAATGATCCTGAATGTGAACATAGTTACAGTTATAAGTTTGTGTTCTGGCTAAGCCGAATTGTTCATCATTATTAGAAGTAGGTATAGAGGTATGTTCACATATAGAGTGAGAGAGAGATATATACAAATCTATCAATACTACTCGAGGAGCCTGTGGCGCAGTGGTTAGCACGCTCAGCTTGCGATCTATGAAGTAAAAGCAACTTTCGCAATGGTTATTCACAGGATGGGTGACCAAAAACTTTAATCTCGAGCTCCTGCATGCTTTGCAAGGTACGTTAAGTCGTTGGTTACGGCTGCATTTGCAGTCGTTAATACCAACTAATCCGCATTGGGCCTGCATGGTGGGTCATGGCTCATGGCCTATACTCCATATATGCCTGCATTACTCCACAAAAACCGATGACATTGTGGAGTACATGAGGATTAAAGCCAAATTTACTCTGAGGGTCGAGCGGTTGGAGTCTCGCCACAACGTGAATTTCAATTCTTTTGTGGTGAGGGTGCCGACCGAACATCTGTCGACCTTCATGAAAAAAGACTTTTGGCCGAAGGGTGTCCTGTTCCGCCGGTTTCGTGGTCGGCTACCGGACACTGCGCTGCGCAACACGACGCCGCCTGCTATTCGTGTTAATAAGTAGTTGATATATTATAATATGTATGTTAGTCTGTAAGGTATTTATTATATGGGCCTAATACACCTAATATTGTAAGATGCCTGAAATAAACTATTATTATTATTATTATTATATCCACCCATAAGGAAGGCCAGATATCAATACTACAATATAATTAACCCTCTGTGTTAATTAGCTCCATGCCCCACCAAGATGGTTCCGACGGAAGATCAGTGCTGGTCACAAGCCAACTATTGTTGTGTTGGGACTTATGTTGGGACATACTATGCTTTTTGTTTTTAATTTATTTTTATGTATATCTGAGTTTTCTTTCTTTCTTTTATATAATTGAAGACATCAGTAACTAATTATTAAAGGCACCATGTTTCAATTTTTTTTGAGTCCTGTGTGATGTGATAAAAGCACTTTTATATTCTTCAATTGAGCTTTTCCTGAGAACTTGACGCCTTTATCATTTTATTTCAAAGCACAAGAGCATTGATAATTTAAATTGAAAAACACAACTATCAACCAGATAACCAAGTTATAGTACAACACACTGTATTGCACTGTAGCTGCACCACACGGTTTTAACAACATAGTTTACCTTCTCTTGGGAATCTATACTAATATTCTAAATGTGGAAGTGTATTTGTGTGTCCGTCTTTCACGTCAAAACAGAGCAATGGATCTACATGATTTTTGGTATGAGGATAGTGACATAAGTTACTTTTTATCCTGGAAAAATATCGGATTCTCGCGGGATAAAGATGTGTAGTCCACGTATGCGAAAGTCTTGTATTAAAATAAAATCTAAGTTACTACTAATGTCTGGCTAGTCTGGCTATTGGTGAAAGAATTTTTTAATTTCCTTTTTTTTCATTCAGAGCTCATCTATGTATTTAGTTTTTTAAGTTAATGTAATCCGACTGTATGTGTGTGTCAATATAGTGAGAGTATGACTTACTAATCATGCATTATAATGGTGACAAACAACTTAAGTATTCAATGATTTAACCTGCACACTTGGCTCATCTCGTTTGTGAGAATGTTTGTTACTTTTTCACACAAAAACTGAGTGGATCTGGATGAAATTTGCAACAGAGATAGATTATAGTCTGGAATAACACACAGTATACTTTTTATCCCGATATTCCCACGGGAACGGGAGCCACGCGGTTGAAACCGCGGACGGCTGCTAGTTCCCACAAGAATGGGAACTACGTGGGTGAAGCGGTGGATGGCTGCTAATGTTGAATAGGTAATAATTTTATTAGTAAAGAATTGAAATTGGGTGCAAGTGGTGATACCCGTAGTTGTTTCCAATGTCCATTACATTAGTGCTCAAGCTAATATAGTTTGGTATTGGAACAATGTATGTGATGGTATCCAATATTTAATTAGTAAAGAAAATAAATAAATAAGTTTATTGTAAAAACTTTTTTACAAGCTTTTTTTGTTGACTGTACTTTAATATTGTATTGTCATCCAAACCAAACCTGTATGCAAAATTTCAGCTCAATTGGATACTGGGAAGTGGGTCAAATTAAGCTTGCAAGATTTGTCCCCCACTAACTAACAAACTAACTAACTAACATGGCAAGTTAATAAAAAGCTTGTAAAAATAAGTATAGATATTTTTTGTGAGTCTTGCAAAGAAAATAAGAGATATGCATGAAAGAAATTAGAGGCCTATGTGTTGCCGAGACATGTTTATTTCATTTATTTTTCGTTTAAGTGAAACTTGTAAATCAGTAATAAAGGCTTTGAAAAGGAAATACATTCATAATTTTAAGATAAAGTACATATTGAAGGTTATTAAGTTAGTTTTCTACTGAAAACAGATAGAAATGATAGAATGTTTAAGCTTTTAATTCAATATCCTAATAATTAGGTTGTGGCTTAGAAGCTTGAGTAGATTCAGTCCCTAAGGGATCTAGTATCATAGTAATTGATATAAATAAAGAGATCAGAGTCGGTGTTCTGACTAAGTGATCTAATAATAGAAAAGAAGGAAAGAGTCTGCAAGTTTTTAAAAGCATTATGCTAATTTAGCAAATTCTGTTGTTGTGTATGGTGGAAATCGCATGGGTGACCCTGAATAACCCGATTTGTTTCTAATGGATTAAATACTATGAATGATGTACCTGTTTGGGTAAAGTGTTTGGCAATACTGAACACAGATCATAGCTAGTCACCCTAATTGTCCTTTTTTTAATTGTATTATTACCTAAATTCAATCTTGATATTTAATTATTATTATATTTTGTTTGTAATTTTAATTTATAGTGTAAACTTTAACGATGAACATTATCACCCTTAATAGTTTTAGTATAATTGCCTATTGTATTATTATTAAATTGAATCTTAATATTTAATTCTAACATTATTTAATTATTTTATTGTTATTTTTATTCGTAGTGTACAATTTTATTATGTAAGCTGTATCTACCTGTAGAGGCATATCTTTCAGTAATTGTTTTTTTTTTGTTAATTTAATTGTGTAATGATATGTTGTTGTGTAGATCTATTTCAATAAATAAATAAATAAATAAATAAATAAATGCCTAACTGTGTGACTGCTGATAAGATTATATTGTGATTACCTATTTTTAAAGACACCTTGAGATTAATACACAACTGTGACATTCCACAGACCATAATGTAAATATTGAAAAGATAAATTTAGCCTTTAACTATAATGATTATTGTAATATTGAATTAGAGTTGTTGGTTACATTACAACTCACACAATATGATGTCATCATTAAAACAACCAATTGCTGTTTATTTGCTAAAATTGGTCTAGAAATATGTCAGTGGGCCATAAAATAACTTTTTTAGCGTTATGGACTAAGGATAAATAATGATCTTTATCAAGAGATAGTCACTTCAAGGTATAGGAACAGTAAATAGGAGCTAACAAAGATATGTCAAATCAAAGCGCATCAAAATGTGCAAATTTCAACGGTTCGTACTGAAGTCGTAGCGAGTAAAATGTGAAATTACAGATTTGTTACCGTATATTTGTGGATTCCGTGTTGAAACTGAGCTAGGCTAAAAGATGACGAATTATTTCGACGGGAATACACCATAATGAGAAGACATTTCCATTTTCAGTATGACCTTTGCAATAAAAAACACTTCCTTGCGAATCACACAGACACTGCACGAAAAACACAGTTTATTTAGAGTCAAAACACAACGATAATAGAACACAAATAAATAATTTCTAATAGTTTTTGTCGCAGAAAACGTCTCACCGTTTCAAAATCAAGAAAAATTTAGCGATATCGCGCATGCCCAACAAAAATTTACATCACGTGACCTGTCATGGCGTCATTATTTGTACTTTTTTAAAAATGTCATCTAGGCTTCGGGGAGTAAAGTCATACAGCCGACATTATTTTTAGACACAATGGGCGAGGGCGATTTTCTGAAAGCTCAGTCACTAGATGGCGCTGTCCCACCTATGCAGGTAGAAGGAACGAAACGTTATAAATTTTACTTTGACGCGACTTTTTTACGTAAAACGGAACGTCAGACAGATGTTATTTATTTACCTAAATCTTTAAATTTACCTATTTCGTTTTCGTTCCTCACAGTAGTACTTATTTTATATATTATTAGTTTCCTTTGGGTTGTTAAAAAGTAATGAGAGAGTTTTTTTTGACGTTTCACCGTTAGTTCAAAAATTTGTACTAGATGGCGCAACCCCACTATAGCGACCTGACTTTTTCTAAAGAAGTAAACGAAAAAGTACCTAATAGAAAATAGCAAAGAAAATAGTCTTTCTGTAGTAAGGCGTACATTAGACGGTCATGCAACCATCAGTCAATTCCATCACTCATGAGTTCATGACGTCGTGACACTCATGACTATCTAACTAATCGGTATAGAGGAACTGCGAGCAGCGTTATGAATGGTTCATTTTGATTGGCTAAAAGAATCGTGAATCGTGACTTATAGCAAACTGACAGCAAAACCTACCGTCTAATGGTCGCCTAATAGGTAGACTAATAGGTAACAAAGACGTTAGTACCTAGTATTATATTCTGTGAAAAAGAACTTAGACTAAATACTGAGGTAACTGGAGCGAGTAGTACTAACACTTTTTTGTGGCACTGTGGCTGTCTTCCGTCTCATCTACACTTTGAAACAAAACGTATGGTCATATGAGACAACAGACAGCCACTAAAGGGCCACTACCATAGATGTATTATGGCCACTACGTACTACAGTGGCACAATATTTTCTGTTCCCGTGACAGCGGCGCTATGTACTTCTTTCTTTTTTCTGTAGAAATTTAACCGGCCCTGACTTGTAAGACCTTTAGCCGCCAGCAGCGCTATGGTTGGACATCAACTTGACAGCACAATGACATTAAAAAAAACACGCTAGTTTCACATTTTGGCCACCGGAACAGAAAAGATTGTGGCACTTGTAAATGTCAAATTAGACGAAGAGTACATTATTATCCCATAGATTAGGTAGAAAGTGGACTCCAATCCATGCTCTAATCACGAAAATGCCATCTACAAAAAGCTTTGTACGTTTCTCCCCATTAACGGAGTATTTAATGCCAGGTTTCCATCAAATTATCAAGAAAAACGAATACGCTCACAAAACCAACGCATGGAAGCAAAGCAATCCGCAGATCTGACAGAAGAAACACTTTACCACAGACAGATTGATTTGACAGTACAACCGACCGACACAAGTCTTTTTTAGGCTCCATGAACTAATCCTTTGCCATAATATGCTGAAAAAAGTAGGTTGTGTTAGGGTTACAGCGCCATCTAGTGCATGGAAAAATAACTGCAGGAAACTCTCCCATTAATTTAAATATGTTTCATACCAAAATATACCATAGACATGTACATACTTATTCAACGCCATCTAGTGAAGCAATTGGAAGCTTTTTTTTTTTAAATGGCCTCTCAGAAAATCGCTCATTTAGTTTCGAAAATAATAGGTCTTTACATATGAAATTGCCGTTTTTTTCTTTTGTACATATAACTTAACAACTTTTATAATATTAGAAATATATAATTTCTTTAATATTGCGTTACATTAAGACCGTATCGAGCAACTTTTGATAATTTAATAACCACGATATTTGATTATTTACATAGAAAAAACTTATTCCGAAAGTTACGACTATTTTTGTTTCCAGAATTTCGTACTTTATTAGTTGTAACTTAGTGAAAAAATTTTTTTTTTCTCTTAACAAATGTGTCATTTAGTAGTTAAAATATCCATAAATACCTACGTGTGTAAAATTTTGTAAATTTACATAATATTAGTCGTTAAATAATAACAAAAACGTTAGTATGGTAAAAAAATAATTACAGAAATCTCCATACAAAACGGCAATTTCATAGGTAAAGACCTATCGGTTCATAATTGGTGGAGCTCCACCAATTATGAACCGCTTTGAATAATAATTTTATTTTAGATAAAGCTGTTCCGCTCGATTTTACCTACATAGTTCCTTTTCCGTCTGTGGGAATATTGTAATTAAAAGTAGCTTAATAATAAGTGATAATCTGATGTACACAGTCGAATAACCCATTTTACTGTTACTAGTTGGAAAGACCATATTGAAATTTAATATCTATTAAAAAGAGCTGTACCTGTAGCTTCGATAAGTTACCTACTCTATTATCAACAATAGTTCTTAGCTTATTTTCGAGTCTGAGTTTCGAGTTCGCGCCAGGCGCTACCACTCATGGCAGAGATGTACAGTATGCACTGGTAAGGGTCGTCGTCAGACCGAGATAAGTCATAAACTAATTTTAGACTGCATGCCAAATGTCTGCGCGCGGTTAAAATCGAATAATCAATCAATCAAAACATTTATTTATTAATAAGTACTAATTATATTTATTAATAAGTAATCATTTCCATAAAAGAACAAAAAAAAATGCGCCAGCTAGCGCCAAAAATGCTCCAGTCGCGTGCAGAATTTTCTGACACGCACTCTAGGGTGCTCTAGGTGCCTGTCTGTTCATTGACGCGGAGCGAGAGTGTGTTGCAGGCTGCAGCCAAGAAATTTGTATGTTCCTTTACCTAGTTCCATGGTTGCAGCGACGAGTTACGGACTGCGTCTGTCCATTGATAGCCCAAGAACTATCCGATATTTTTGTAAAAAATTCAATAACAGGCCAAATTTCTGTAAACGGACCTTAAATATAATTTTAAGAGACTATATTTTGGAATCCAACATAATAACGCATTGGAAGGTATAAAAAAAAAGTTAAATACCCCGAAAGTGGTGCAATTTTTTCAGCAAATATGCTATCACCAATTTTATCGTGAACATGTGTTTATGTTCACCATATCTAAGCACCAAAGTCGAAATCCATAAAGAAATAAAACGGGAATCTAATACTTTAGGAAGAAGTCGGTTGTTTCTGCTAGCAATTTTAACATAGGTGTAATTCCAATTTGAGTTTACGTTGAGAGTTTTTTTTAAGTTTATTTGTTTTTCATTTACAAATATAGGGTGATTATATACTTTTACAAAATATAATTAATAAATGTACTTATTCAAATGTAAAGTGAATAATACTTATACCATTTTTGCCCATTTTTTATAGATTTTTTATAGCTTTGTATTTGTTTTTTTTTTTAATGATGCTGTCATAAATATTGGTGGATTACTAATGAGTTATTTATTAAACTAGATAATCTAATTTTCTATGTTAAGAAATTACTGATACAGAATTATTGTTGAGTCTCCATAGAACGAATCAGTTTGGCTCTCGGGCTATGACGCGGAGCGAGCTGGCGCAGCGGAGATGTACGGTACGGTAGGCTAGGCCTCACACCGCTGCCCCGCTCCGCCGACTCCCTCCGCTACCTCGCTCCGCTTCCGAAAATATATGAATTTTAAAACTAGCTCGCAAACAAGTGTTGCCGCTCGATAGTCCACTATCGGTAGTTTAAGCAGAAATAATAGTACCTATCGATAGTTTTCGAATAAACTATCGATAGTATTGCTTTGCTTTTCAATATTAATAAACTATCGATATAGTATTGCTTTGCTTTTCAATATTAATAAACTATCGATATCGATTGTTACCTTTATTTCAATAGTATTGATTGCATTTTTCTCGGCGAATAAACTATCGATAGTATCGATAGTATTGCTTTGCTTTTCAATATTAATAAACTATCGATACTATCGATAGTTTTGGATAATCGATTGTTACCTTTATTTCAATAGTATTGATTGCATTTATACACTGGCAGGTGGGTAGAACCGATACTATTGAATTAAAGGTCACTATCGATATTATCGATAGATTTCGTAACTTTCGGGAACAATACTATCGATAGTATCGATAGATTTGCAATATTAGATAGCAATACTATCGATAGTATTGCTGCTTACCGATAGTATTGCTGCTTACCGATAGTATTGTACTAAATAAGAGATCGATACTATCGGTAGTATCGATAGGCCTATTCGATAGTTTGGCATTTTTCGATTAAAACTATCGATAGTAAAACTATGCCCCTGTCCACTGGAGAGGAGCGGAGGTTTTATGCAATCCTATTGGTTGAAATTTCTCCTTTTGTCCGCTCCGCCACCAGCTCGCTCCGCGTCAATGGACAGACAGTCTAAGTCGTGCGTCGTCTATTGTAAACTTTAAGCCCCCAGTACAGGTTGGCCGACCATGGTCGGCGACCATGACCAATACATCGTACATTGACACTTTTGAACGAACAAGTTTAAAAAGGTTCTTTCAAAAGTGTCAATGTACGATGTATTGGTCATGGTCGCCGACCATGATCGGCCATTGTGTACTGGGGGCTTTACATAATCCAATCACTTTTTCCTGTGAAAGAGTAGGTGTAAGAAACATACCTACATACATCCTCAAAAACTTTCGCATTTATAATAGGTATGGGATTAACTGATTATTTTGATACAATAGTGGAAATTGAAAAGTTTATTTTGTGACCTTTTAAATTTTTATTAACTTTCTGCAAGAAGATAGGGTCTTCACACCTTCACATCACACGCAAGAGTTCTCACAATTGGGCATTTGACAAAAAAATATTTATTGACTTATGTTCATTGAATTAGTAGCAACACAACATAGTTATTTATTTTCAAATATCTTGCATATTTTCAGCGATATAGAGCATCAAACTTTGTAATTAGACAAGGAGAGCGCTATAGAAACGTGACGTCACATTTCTATAGCGCCATACTATCGCCATAGTAAATTTCGTTTTAGAAAGAGATAGCTAGAGTCACAATTAAGAAGCCCATAATTCGCTTGTTATAATACAGATTGAATATCATTTTTTAACCGACTTAAAAAAAAGGAGGAGGTTATCAATTCGACTGTTTTTTTTTTTTACTAGAACTTTTTAGTTAATGAACCGATTTGGATAATTCTTTTTTTATTTAAAAGGTGACGCTTCTCGTGTGGTCCCTTAAAAATTTTATCAAGAACTGGCAAGAAGTTCAGGAGTTATCCTGAATAATGTGTATTCAGACTTTATTTGGGTATATGGACGATTTCATAGTTTCATCAAATTGGGGATCATTTTCAAAAATTTTTTTTTTCGAAAGTTGGTACTTCTGACCTGATCTTACTTTCACCAAGTCAGGACCAGGAGATCAAATCCCAGGAAAATCGAGAGAAATTCTCAAGTATAGGCAAGCCTTATGCGTTCCATTTATTTTTGAAGTTAGTCAAGTATTTGCATCTGGTAGTCATCATCTCATAGTGATGAGCTGGTGATGGAAGCTACAACTCCTTAACGGTTAGGAGCTGGAGAATATTGCTTTAAGTCATTGAGTTATAATGTACTAACGTACTAGAGAAGCTATCCCAAACAAAAATCTTGTAGTATTTTTGCTAAGCTAAGAGTTAGCCTCGCGACCAATCGAAAGCGCCCGTGCAGAAAGCGGCGACCAATAGTAGTGCAACAGACATAGATCAAACATTGCAGAATAGACATAGCTTTTGTGCGTGTTTTCTGCCTACCAAATTTTATGAGAATTCATATTTTATTTAATTAATTATTTTTTTAAGATTAAACATTGACATCGTGAGAGAAATACTTACTAATCGAGTTTATTTTTGGTACTTATATACGTTTAAATACATGAATACTATTAATTATTTTACTTGCGTTTATTTAACTTGCAGTATAAATGTAAGTTCAATGTTCAAATGTTCAATAACAAAAAAACATCAAACTTCCATCAAAACCTGAACCCAAGTAATCACCTAAAACCTAGTACCTAAAACGTTTAAACTGTCACTTCTGCACCAAAAAAATAACCAATTTTGTTAATCTATGACTCTATCGAAATATGGCCGTCGCTTAATTTTTCGGTGACCTAATGAAATAATTACTCAGTAGCATGTTATTAGATACTTTAGTGAGTACTTACTAGTAAAAAATAATTCCTTGGGCTTTATTAGTATTTTTTGAGTTATTTAAACAGTACCTCAACCCACATATCGGCATTTTTAAATAAAATAGAACAGAGTACACACACGTGTTGTTGCGTCTATCGCTTGCCACGTGCCACAGACTAAACGAGTTGAGTCCACGTGGACTCAACTCGTGTTGCAAAGATTCTAGTTGAGATGTCTCCAGGGACTTATATCGATATTTGAAAAATATCGATATAAGCATAAAATTTCGATAGTTGGATATCGATACGAAATAGCGATTAAAATATCGATAATTTTATCGATATTTTAATATCGATAATGTACGAAACGTGCGAGTGCGACGTTGCCAAACTTAGCAGGGCGAGAGGATCGGATCGGGGGATTACCGTCGGAGCGACAACGACGCGACGACGGCACGACGACAAGCGTTTGATATTGTTTTGCGTTTTGGCAAGCGGCAGATAGCTGCCAAGTAAAATGCGTTCTTTGCGTATTTTAGTAATTTACCCTATTTGTGGCTATTACGATACCAATACGAATGACGAATACATCGTAATGACCCAATACGATAACAAATTACGATACGAATGCATTACGACTTCTTTTTGATAGCATTTTGTTGAATTTATTTGAAGCTTTGTTTGAATATGTTTTAATATCAATATTAAGACTCAATACTCAATACTTTATTGCTTTTCCACAATGGGTGAAAGGATGTTACGATAAATTATGAACATTATGGACCCTGTAGGGCACAGCAAATTAGAAGAGAGGAGGTCACTTTAATAATTAAGATTAAGTAAAACAAAAACTAAATTGATTAATTAATTTATTTAAGTGTATAATAACGTAAATTTTTTAAAAAGGTCTATTTAGCATGTGAAAGTAAAACTAATTTGTTTCATGTACTTTAGACATTTTGTGATCAAAAATTTGTATTGAGAAAACAAATAGGTACCACGTTGTTTCACTCGAAACTGAAAAAATATGGAAAAAGAATGAATCGTTCACATATCGTATCGTAATGTTGACGATAGCTAATTATCGTAAAAATTTACTATACGCTAGGTACTAACTACGGTATCGTTATAACCTTAATTTTAACCCTTTTAAAGCCTTTCTCAAATATTAGCGATATCGCTCTTGCGCTCGGTAGCGATACCGAGTCGGTACGCGATATCGCTGTCATCCTCGGTAAGACATATCGCCGCTATACCTACTGCAAAAACGTACTAAATGACAATTTAGCGAAAAATTTGTTAAATACATGCCTGAATGGAGTGGTGCTGTAGAGCCACAGTACGGACGCGGCGGTGCTACTCACCATGCAAAAGAAATTAATCCGCATTATAGCCTACATCGAAGAAACTGAAAGCTGCAAACCGTATTTTAAAATATATTTACCTGACGATAGCTGACGACCGATTTGGCGCAGGAGTAAACTACCTGCCTTCCGCGTCAGAGGCCTTGGGTTCGATTTCCGAACAAGACAAATATTTGTTTGCATGAACAATATGAACATGTCTATTTGTCTTGGTCTGGGTGTTTTCTATGTATAATAAGTATGTATTTACAAACAAAAAATATTCCTTCAGTAGACTTAATTCACCAAGGTGTTTTAAGTGCACTCTTAAGTAGACTTAATTCACCCAGGTGATTTAGGTGCACCCTTTAGTAGATTTAATGCACCCAGGATATGCAACCTATACTTACATGCAATGCTGGCGCTTGTAAATATTATAATGATAGTGTACCTATGTCAGTGTCAATTGAATTTATCATTTCCTTATTCGTGGTTTTGTCACAGGCTTACAGCAACGCAATGTTAAAAGTATTAAAAAACCCAAGATGGCGGCTAACTTTTTATTTCTGTGCCGATTTTGATGAAACTCGGTTTTTGGTTCTATTTTGACAAGAAAACAGCAACCAAGTCAATGTTAAAAATATTAAAAAGTCTACAATAGGTGGAGAGCCGACCGCAAAATTTCGTACCGATTTGATACCGCGTTGAAATGCACAAAGGCTTTCCATAAAAGTGATGCTAAGTCCGAATGTGATAGTCTGCCATGGCGGAACTTGCCGCAAGTAAAGAAAAAACCGACATTTTCGGTGCGAAAAAGGGGGCGTTTTTTACCCATCTGATACCGATATAATAGTTACGGTATCAGTTAGAAATTTACTGGTAGATACAGAAAAGCGAAATCTGCCAGTATTTTTTTTGCCGGAAGTGCTTGGCAGACGCTCTCAAAGGTGACCATCGGGACCCATTAATATACCTATCTGATACCAGCATGAAACCAATTCCAGTCGGTGGGTATGAACCCTTATTTCAGGAATATATAAGTCTGCCAAGTCGTTTTCTGCCGAAACACCTTGACAGACGAGATTATGTAAGCAACATCCGTTGAACCCGTATTTGGAAATTATACTGATAACGGACATTTTTACTACTTTATGCTTATATTTGTATATTTGGGGGCACGGCAGTGTCCCCGCCAAGTCAAACGTGAAGCAAACGCTGGATAGGTTTAGAACGCTAAAATGCTGCATGCACAATAGGACACCAAAATTTTAAGTTTGTAGCTAATTTATTTCCGAAGTTATACGAAAGATACGATTCCTATATTTCTTTATAGCATTGAAGACGTAAGCAAGCTCACGGAACTTCTTGAAAGTGTCGCAGATAAATCGAATTTCACCTATAAAATCATGAACAAAAATCAGCTTAGAATTAATTGCGCAACGGTTGATGCATATAAAAATATAAAAGACATTGTTAGACAAAAAGAATTAATTGCACAAAATTTCAAAAGCAAGGATAAACGACACGTCTTTAGAATTGTAAATAAAAATATTCACCACACTACGCCTACCAGTGAAATCAATGCAACAATAGAGAGAACTAACTAACTAACTAATACCTTGGTGATTGGGGTAATAATCTAAATAAAAGTATCCAGTTTTAAAACTATAAAAACACACTTTTATAGGAACAGACTAAAAAGTACAAAATAACCGAATATTCAGTAACTGAAATTAAAAAGCGTGGTGCGCGTTGTCAATATTATGAAGTACTTGAATGCATGCTTTGCAAAGGGCGCACCACGCTTTTAAATTTCAGTTACTGAATATTCGGTTATTTTGTACTTTTTAGTCTGTTCCTATAAAAGTGTGTTTTTATAGTTTTTGAAACTACATATTTATTTTTTACTTTTTAGTTTAATAAATGGCAAGCTATGGATGGATAGTAATGGATTTCACAGTTCATTCATGTGTCTGCCCACCCCGTAAACATTATAACTCAAAGGCGTGATTGTATGTATTTGTTTTACAAATTCAAGTGGAGTCTATTAGTTACCAGATGCACGAGCCGAACCCTTACTTTATCCTTACTCCATCATCAGACCCTCACCACCAAGTGTAGCGAATAGGTATCATCAGAACGAAACAAATGAGCCCAAACTCGAGGGGTATCCTAGTGGTCATTAAGGACTTCCACTGACTTCCTCCCTGCTCCATCATCAGGCCCTCACCACCTAGTGTAGCAAATAGGTCTCATCAGAACGAAACAAATGAGCCCAAATTTGAGGGATTTCCTAGTGGTCATTAAGAAGTGCCACTGACTTCCTCCCTGATCCATCATCAGACCCTCACTACCAAGTGTAGCGAATAGGTCACATCAGAACGAAACAAATGAGCCAGAACTCGAAGGGCTCCCTATTGGCCATTGAGGAGTGCCACTGGCTTTCTCCCTGCTCCATCATCAGACCCTCGCCACCAAGTGTAGCGAATAGGTCTTATCAGAACAAAAGAAATGAGCCTAAACTCGAGGGGTTTCCTAGCAGCCATTAAAGAGTTCTATTGCCCACCTCTTGACTCCATCATCAGATCAGCTCGATGGTAGCAAATTATTGTATTGTCATCGGATTCATATAGACTTGCAAAGTTTCAAATTAATACGACAATTAGAAGTAGGTTAAAATTGATTTCCAAGATTTTCTTACATTGTGACTTAGTTACAAGTGAAGCTAATAAAAGTGTGGTAAAAATAATAAATAATCTATCTTAATAAAAGTGTTCGTTTTATCTCTTTAGTGATACCAAAACAATTGAGACGTTCAACAGCCAACTCCCGTCCCGTTACATGCTAATTTGGAAACGGATATAGATCGAACACATATCCCAATACAAAGGCGAAATATTCCGACGTATTAATAAATAACTTAAACAGCATAGAAGCAGAGATCCCATCATCAAACAACACAATAGAACAGATGGTCTTGAAACAAGTAGAGAAATTAGATATGATCCTTCAACAAATGAGTACATTAATTTTAATTAAATTAGTATCTTAACAACTCTAATATCAAGGGAGTCGCGATGACTTCCCTTAAGATTGTATCCTGGAACCTTGATGGACTGTCTCCATACAAGGAGCAAGTTGAAATCTTATGAAAATCATACAACATAGACATACTGCTTGTGTCAAACCCATTTCTCTCTGAACTCAACTCAACTCTTTGTCGCGCTCCTTCCAACCAATCAGCATGTCGGCTTAAGTCACGCGCGCTATCTACGAGCGATCTGATTGGTTGAAAGTGCCCGCGACTCTTTTTCACTCGAGTCGCGCTCAAGATGTGCTAGCCCTACTGGAGGCCCAATACTCTTGTGCTTTGCATTGCAATCTCCCCAGCTATAAAGCGCGGGCCCAAGGTATTGAAGAACTCGTCGTATTACTCGTTTCTTGACTTGCTTGTTTCAAGACCATCTGTTCTATTGTGTTGTTTGATGATGGGATCTCTGCCTCTATGCTGTTTAAGTTATTTATTAATACGTCAGAATAACTTCCAAATTAAATGCAAATGACCAACGTCGCTCTGCTGCTACTAACCCGTTTCTTTTTCAGTGTTTAACTCAAGTAATCTGAAACCACTAATCAAGCCCCAAGCCATCAAGATAGAATCTCTCACCTATCTATACTGTGTTGACAAAGTATGAAGCCAATTCTCAGCGCAATAACATGGTAATTGGCAAATTTTGTTCAATACAACCCAGTTGACACAACCCAATTTGATTTTGTGATTTATTCCCACACCAGAATTCATTTATGCTATTAAAAAGTTATTGAGGTAAGTAACATTAAATATTTTGACCTTAAATCCTTAAGAAATATTCGAGATAGATCAGGTGCGATCCTGAACCGTTACATGTTGCATTGATTTCACTGGTAGGCGTAGTGTGGTGAATATTGGGATCGTATCTTTCGTATAATTTTGGAAATAAATTAGCTACAAACTTAAAATTTTGGTGTCCTATAGGAAAAAAATTGCATTGTGAATGCATAAAAGTAATTTAAAATCTTATTTAATGGCTGTTTCATCTTAATCGACTGTTAAACATTTGTAAAAATGTTTCTTTCGGACGCGAGGGTTTCCTCACATTGATGAAACAACGCTGGCCTACAGCGTAACAAGTGATAGCAAAATTCGACGAGTCGTGTAAGCCTTTCGGTAGCTTAGTTGGTCAGAGCATCGGGCCGGATTCCCGGAGGCGCGGGTTCGAATCCCGCCTGAAAGCTACTTATAGGGCTCGTGGTTTTTTACTATCACATTTTTCCTATACTTTCAAAAATTGCATTGTGAATGCATAAAAGTAATTTAAAATCTTATTTAATGGCTGTTTCATCTTAATCGACTGTTAAACATTTGTAAAAATGTTTCTTTCGGATGCGAGGGTTTCCTCACATTGATGAAACAACGCTTGCCTACAGCGTAACAAGTGATAGCAAAATTCGACGAGTCGTGTAAGCCTTTCGGTAGCTTAGTTGGTCAGAGCATCGGGCCGGATTCCCGGAGGCGCGGGTTCGAATCCCGCCTGAAAGCTACTTATAGGGCTCGTGGTTTTTTACTATCACATTTTTCCTATACTTTCAAAAATTGCATTGTGAATGCATAAAAGTAATTTAAAATCTTATTTTGGTGTCCTATTGTGCATGCAGCATTTTAGCGTTCTAAACCTATCCAGCGTTTGCTTCACGTTTGACTTGGCGGGGACACTGCCGTGCCCCCAAATATACAAATATAAGCATAAAGTAGTAAAAATGTCCGTTATCAGTATAATTTCCAAATACGGGTTCAACGGATGTTGCTTACATAATCTCGTCTGTCAAGGTGTTTCGGCAGAAAACGACTTGGCAGACTTATATATTCCTGAAATAAGGGTTCATACCCACCGACTGGAATTGGTTTCATGCTGGTATCAGATAGGTATATTAATGGGTCCCGATGGTCACCTTTGAGAGCGTCTGCCAAGCACTTCCGGCAAAAAAAATACTGGCAGATTTCGCTTTTCTGTATCTACCAGTAAATTTCTAACTGATACCGTAACTATTATATCGGTATCAGATGGGTAAAAAACGCCCCCTTTTTCGCACCGAAAATGTCGGTTTTTTCTTTACTTGCGGCAAGTTCCGCCATGGCAGACTATCACATTCGGACTTAGCATCACTTTTATGGAAAGCCATTGTGCATTTCAACGCGGTATCAAATCGGTACGAAATTTTGCGGTCGGCTCTCCACCTACAAACATAAGAGTTGGCCGCCATCTTGGATTTTTTAATATTTTTAACATTGCGTTGCTGATTTCTCGTCAAAATAGTACCAAAAACTAAGTTTCATCTAAACCGGCCAAAAAACAGAAGAGTTGGCCGCCATCTTGAATTTTTAACTATTTTTAACATTGCGTTGCTGATTTCTCGTCAAAATTGTACCAAAAACTGAGTTTTATCAAAATCGGTCTACAAACAAAAGCGTTGGCCGCCATCTTGAATTTTAGAAATTTATGTTTTTTTTCATATAAAAATGCGAGCTATGAAAAAACAAACAAAAAACCTGCGCAGTTGCAATATTCAGTACAAAATTTTCTTCTGCGCAGATTTTATTGTCTATGGTTGGGTTTAACTTATATGCTACGTATTGTATGCGACTGCACATAGATCGGTATAAACTATTTCGCCAAGGCGCGTTTTTTTTTAAAACAAAGAAGTCAAAAATCCTTTGTAGGTACCTGTTTTTTACTACAGATCACTAAAAACTTTGTTACGTTCAATTGTTTTCTCGACATTAATTTGTTTTTCAGAAATTTACTCACGTTGTATTTTTGTTAAAATTCGAAAAAATACTGTTTTTGAACTTAGTGGCATAGGTGAATTAAGTCTACTAAAGGTTAAAATTTTCCTTCAGTAGACTTAATTCACCCATTTGCAGGTGAATTAAGTATACTTTTTGGTAGACTTAATTCACCTGGGTGATATCACCTGGGTGAATTAAGTATACTGAAGGAAAATATTTAAGTATATATTCTTCTTCTTAGCGTGTCGATCAACTTGGCTTCAAATCCGTTCAGCCCAATATTGCGCCACACGTACTGCGTTCTCAGTGGCATTATATAGGTCTACGCGCGTGCAAGATGAAGGGCACGTGGGGCAGGACATTAGATGTGCCATGGTTTGGGAGGAAGCACCACATTTACATCCTTCGTTGGTGGAATAGCCCCACCGGCAAAGATATGGGCTTAGATAATTAGTGTAATTTATTTAATTAATACTGCCCCTGCCGTGTTTGTATATTTACAAAGTTGTACGCAAACATAGCGAATTTTACACAAAACGACAAGATATTCCATCGAAATTTCCATTACGATACTTACAAAAATAAATTAATGTTGCCAAGTTGCAGATTAAAACTAGAAAGAAAGAAAGAAAGAAAGAAATAGATTTATTTGACATCTAACAAAACTAACATCTAATAGTACATAACATTCATCTATTAAAATATATAATAAATTACCTCCTTCAATAATTAATGAAAATAAATATTCTTTGTTTACTAAACAATTAAAAATTTTTTAATAAATAAATGCTATTACAATTTAACCTCTCGACTCTCAGGGGTATCAAATTACAGGCTCATTTTTTACGTAAACAAAGCATCTTAGCGCGCGTTTGGGCTCACACAAACATCTGTTTGTGCGCACGACGACGGAAGTTACATTTATTTTTTCGTTGCAAATTTTCAAGAATTTTTTATTATTATTTTTGTTACGGATCATATATTATATTGTATTTTTATAGTAAATATAGTTTATTTTTCTTATAAACACCGAAAACCGCGTTCAAAACACATAAAAATTAAAATAATTACAAAATAAAGTGCCACTTGAGCATCGGTGGGAGCCACGTGGCTCCCACCGATGCTTACGAGGTAATGAATACTTCAATGTCATCATTAATACATAAAACAAAAATAATTTATTAATAGGCTACTTGACTCATACTTAATTCGATACATCGAATGAATATTTCCTTTAGTATTTGGCTTAGGAAAACGTAATATAGCGATATCATAAAATAAAAGTACAAGCTTGATAAGTAAAAATAATTTATTTAAATTTTTACTTTTTTGCACCTGTAGAGCATCGGCGGGATCTCTGGGGATCCCGCACGACTAGGTACCCTCATTATTTTATTTTGTAACTATTTCAATTTTAATGTTTTTTTAACGCGGTTTTCGGTGTTTATAAGAGAAATAAACTCTATTTACTATAAAAATACCATAGGTATATTATGTGATCCGCAACAAAAAAATAATAAAAAATTCTGGCAAATTTGCAAACTTGCAAATCTAAAAAAAAAAATTCAAAAATTTGCAAAAAATAAAATATTTTTGGTTTTCCATATATTATAGTTTTATCCGATAGGTTTTTTATGTACATTCTAAATATATATACTTTTTATATGTTATATCATCGATAACTATGTGAAAAAAAATATTTCGATGGGACCGCACTATTATCTTTTGTTTACACAAAAGTTGAGTTTGAACTTCGATTATAAAAACAAAACATCTCGTAAAAGTGTCGGTTAAGATTTATGCGCTGCTATGACTCATATGCTACTCATAAATGTAACTTCCGTCGTCGCGCGCACAAACCTATGTTTAGGAGAGCAGAAACGCGCGCTTTAGTGCATTGTTTACGTAAAAAATGAGCCTGTAATTTGATACCCCTGAGTGTTGAGAGGTACAATGCAATTTTTATGGTTGAAAAATGAAAATGAAGCATTTAGAAAAAATCGACCCGTCTCACAACCAGCTCCGATGGGACTCGAACGCACGAGTCGGTTGTGAGGCGGGTAGATTTTTTCTAAATACTTCATTTTCCATTTTACAAGTAAAAATAATTTTAAAAATATTTTTTTTTAATTTTATATTTGAACTGATGAAAACACTATCATCCATGTTGTGACGTCATTGGATTTCTAAATTTGTAAACAAATAAACGTCACTTTCACTTTTTCTACATATAAGTAAGGGTGTAATCCACTTATCAAAGATGGATGTTGAATGTATAAAATTGAACGTCAAAATCGTCCAATTTCTTAAATCAAATGCATATTGGAGAAAGATCTTTCTTAAGTGGAACTACCCTAAGGTAAGTAAACAACCACTTGACACTGTCAACACTGTCTAGTGGTTGGTTACAAATTTTATGACGTCAGAACATGGCGAAGAGCGTTTTTACCGGTTAATAAAAAGCGAAATTTTAAAATAAAGTTTTGTAGGTTTTTATGTTTTAAAATATTAATTTAAATAAATTTTTTGGTTTAATAGGACAATTATTAATCGTTTAGGACACTAACTTTAAATGAATACTTCCGTGACATTATTTATTAAAATAAAACATATTTTAATTTTAATCTCCCAACCAAAGAATGATGGGCACTTTTGTATAGACCCTGGCCGGCATGCCTAGCCAATAAAGTTCTAATGTCTGTTAACTCAACTCAACGACTGGTTGGGATTGTTTTTCTTTCAATCTTGTCCCAACGAGTCACAGTGTGACTGGTAGGGATTGCTTTTCTTTCAAACTTGTCCCAACGAGTAACAGAGTTACTAGATGGGAATTTTTTGTCCTAACCAGTCACAGTGTTACTCGTTTGGTGTTGTTAGGTGGATCGTTTGGTGTGACTGGTTGGGAACAAAGGCGGATAGCTATCCGTTTTGCCCATATCCGTCTTGCCCAAAGCACTAGTATTCAAAAGTTGCATTAAACTACTGTAAAAGTTCCACCGACTAATGAAAAATTACAAACACAAATCAAACTTCAAACAACACGCAATCGATTATACAGAGTCTATTCGTTAACACATAATACATAACATAACACAAAAAATCAATACTCAACTCTTGCAAAACAATCGTAATAAAACAGTAAAAAGCCTTTATTTCTCTTTGACAACAAATTACCGCAACTATTGTTTTGGTTGTCATGGCGCTTTAGAGTTACTGTTTTACCGACCCGAGCTCGTCCAATAGTGCCATCTATTGTATGTTTTTAATAAAATTGAGTATTCGTTTTACCCACACTAGGCTTCCCCTACTCATTGTTAGGAATAAGGCAATCATGCAATTAATTCTGTTTTGTACGTTTTTTCTGAACAGTATACCCTATTGTAAGGTAAAGTACGTATTTCCTCAACATAACTTCTAAACTATCGTTTTGATCATATAAATTACAATCCATTTTACCAGACGAAAGAGAACTAAATTTTAAATTCAGACATGTATTTAATTCGGTAAAATGTCATTTATTACGTTTTTACAGTATAGCGGTGGCTACCGAGGATGACAGCGATATCGCGTACCGACAACGCGGTATCGCATAAGTTCGCGATATGTACTTATATACGTACCTGATTTATGTATAGTAAAGCATTATAATCGGTTTCGTTTACGACTATAGATACAGTTTGCATCACACAGGAGTGAAGGGGACACCGTTTTCATAAACATCACTTTCGCAATCAGCTTCACTCCCAATATATGGTCATCTTCAATCACGCTGGGGCTTCACCTGCGTGACGCCTAACGGCGTTAATAACGGCATGCGCGTCTAGCAGAATGCAGACTCTAGCGCGCTAATTGTATCAAATTAGTGTGCTAAGACCCGGCTACAACTGAGTATTATATCAAATAGCGCGCTAATTAATGGCATTAGACGCAGGTGAAGCTCGGGCATAACTGATGCGCCGCCAAAAGTAGCACTAAGTAAAATAAAAAAACGACATCAAAAAAGTAAAAAAAATGGTTAACTATCCGTTAATTTTTTTATTCAGTTTTCGCAATCAGCTTCGCTCCCAAGCAGATTCATACGTTCTAAGGATGATTGGATGGAATATGGTGGATATCATCAATAAAAATCTACCACCATAGAATCTGGCAAGTCATAATATATGGTCATCTTCAATATCTGATGCGCCGCCAAAAGTAGCACTAAGTAAAATAAAAAAACGACATCAAAAAATTTTTAAAAATTTTTGACTATCCGGTAATAAGAGTTCAGTTATAAGAATTCATTTTCTAACGCATGTCAATCACTTATTATAAAACAATACTAACATAATTATTAGTCATAACGATAGTGCGCTAAAAGAATATACTTAAGTAAAAGATAAATAACAGCAACGGCGCGCCCCATGTGTGTGGCGTGTGAGTGTGTGAGCCACACACACCACACCACACCAGAAAATATTCAGACGGACGTAAAGTTGGCAACATGCATACATGATATGACGCAGCAAGGCTTTATCGATTATTAATTATCGATATTTTTTTCGATATAATTATCGATAATAGAAATATCGATAAATTTTATCGATATTTTCCTATATCGATATATTTTTTTATCGATATTTTAGTCCCTGGATGTCTCCTCTATTCTTTTATCTCAATGCTTTAAGTATTAATCGTACGTATGGGCCAATAGTTATATTCTTTCAGGTTATTAGGGTGAGCTGCTGATGAGAGGTGAAACTCCTCAACAGTTAGGAGTTATATTATGATGTTTTATAAATACCATATATGGTTTTAAAACCGTATATGGTATACGTACGTACGATTAATACTTAAAGCAATATTCTTGCACGAATGGACCTTCAGTTGTATTCGTTCAAGTTATCTAAGTAGCTAAAGATGGAAAGCTGAATTCCGTAACGGATAGGATATTTACAACAATTTATCATAATCACCATGTAGTTTCTTAAGCTACTTCACTAAAAATCGAAAAATAAAACGTTTTTGAAAAAAAATGTAACCGCCTTCAAAACGGATCTTCAAACGAAAATTAACAAACACTAAAAAACGAAAAAAATAATAAGATTTTTTAATTTAAAGGACGATGATACGTGACTTTTTTTAATTTATCTTGGTACTTACTGAACTGTTTGAAGTCGGTGCCAAGCCAAAAAGAATAAGAACGAAAGATACTGAGTGAAATAACTAACATATAAAAAAACCGGTCCCAAGCGTGAGGTGTAGGACGTAATTACCTCAATACGTATAAGACGGCACCGACTTCAAACAGTTCAGTAAGTACCAAGATAAATTAGAAAAAGTCACGTATCATCTTCCTTTAAATTAAAAAATCTTATTATTTTTTTCGTTTTTTAGTGTTTGTTAATTTTCGTTTGAAGATCCGTTTTGAAGGCGGTTACATTTTTTTTTCAAAAACGTTTTTCTAATTTGCTATTCAATAATGTTATATTTCTAAATGTAATAATTAAATATCTACATTCATTTCAACAACAGTCAAATAGCCAATTAACGAAGGTTCAAAATAAATAAAAAGAAAACTGGGGTCATGATGATGTTTTATTTGATTGATATAGGTACCTAGTTAAATACATTAATAATAATAATATCTAGGAGGTGGCATTCGATATGGCATCGGCAACCACAAATGTCTGAACTGATCACATTCCTCGCAATAGTCGTCCAAACGCAAGACACATCTAGGTCTTCCCCTATATTTGTTGCGTTTCGTTCTTCGTTCACATTTGCAATCTTCGTTGTCCGCTTCCTCGTCCGAATTAGGTCCTTGTGCTTGTGCCTTATTCCTTCTCTGGCCCTGAGCATATCTTTGAGGTTGATGTGTAGGATTCTCACGATTTCTTAGTTCGCGAGAGGTAGTTGATGATGGAATCGATACAGAATTACGTCGTTGTTGATATGGATAGGCGACGGGAATACATAAAGCTGTATCTCCACCAATTTCATGTGATTCCAATGGAGTAGATTCAACATTTATTTGGTTAGTTCCACACTCTTTCATCTCACATTTTTGCCTTGCGTTAGATATTTCCATATCCCGTGAATAGTTTAGAGTGTTTTGTTTTGGAGGTGATACGAATGCCTTGTTTTCGATAGGAGGAGACTTACGCATTGCTTCATTATTCTTTAATTTATCAACGAAGGCATTAATTTTATCTGGGCTTATTTCCACATTTATTTTTTTCAAGTATCTCGAAATTTCTTTCTTCATTTTTGAATCATTCTCACAGTTATGGCCCGTTTTTTCTATCTGGTGGAGACGCTTAGCCAAACTAAGTTTAATGTTTTTTCTTAAGGTCAGTTTTTCTTCAGAATCATCCGGAAGAGCCAATTCATCGAAAAACTCACTGACTTCATCTTTTATTTTGATTTCTTCGACTTCATGTTTGATAACCCTCTCACATGGTATGGGGACCTTAGCCAGCTCACATAATAATTGGTTTTGCTTTATTAGTGGATCCACAGGAGAGTTTTCTGCCTTATCTCTGATATCTTGTAAGTATTTTGATACTATTTCATGCAAGTTTGCTTTGTAAATCTGTTTGCCTTCATCATCGTCTCGGTTGTAATGGTACTGTACAAAGTTATCCACAATCTCATTCTTAAGTTGATTGAATTCTGCAATTTTTTCAGCTGTTGTTTCAAACGGTTCTTCTAAAACATGATTAATAGTAGTTATTAGTTCCTGTTTGTATTCGTAACAGGCTCTTTCTTCTCGCATCGAAGGTAATAAAGATAGAATAGATTTTACAAGTTGCGTCTTTTTTGCGTTCTTAGTTTGTTCAAACTGACAACAAATTGGGACTTCTGATAGTAAAATGTCAAGTTCAGCGTCCAAAAAATGTTCGTATAATATTGTATCGTTAAAAATTTTTGAATTGCCATTTAGGGCGCATATTTTAATAATGATTTGAGTAAGCAAGTTGTCTCTAATTATCTTATTGTTGATTGCGTCTTCAGGATTTATAAGAGGTAGTGGAATCTGGTCACACCATGACTCGACTATTTCTAATACCAGTTCTGCTGGTTTTTTTCTTGGTTCTTCAGTTAATTTGCAACACGGTTGCGATCTAGAACTTCTCCGCACTTGATCTTCATTGCTTGGCCCTGCTACTTGACTTTTATTGGAACGTGATTGTTTACGCTTCAGACCTTTTTTAATATCTTTCCCTTTGACAGAACTGGTTACGCACTTCCTGTTATCTTTTGTGGTTTTCAGTCGCTCTATTAATTCGTCAGCAAATCTGTGAACATTACTTTCTTGTCCTTGAATTAAAGGTAATTTTATAATCCACTTAGCGATCTCTTTATGCAATTTTTCGTCTGAATTTTTTTCACTAGTTTCAATTGCATGTAATCGTTTGGCTAGCATAGTCAAAATTTGATCAAATTCTAATTGTTCTGTCAAGGAAGCTTCACGAAGAGGTAACCCTTCGTACCATATATCTATTTCACACCTTGTTTTCACTTCTTCTACTTCGGCTATAGCTGATACTTCATTGGGAATCGGTACTTTAAACAGAGCGCTGTAAAGTTCATTATATATTTCATCTTTGCTCAAAGGTATCGCATTTCGGTTTTGTGCACTTTGGCAGTACTTATCTACTTCATCTCTTATTTTTCTTTCGTATTTCATTTTTACTGCATCATTACCGTGATCAAAATTATCTAAAATAAAATTGTCTGCTAAACGATTTTTGTAAATTTCAAAACCAGGATCATACCACTGTTTATTTGTTTTAGGAACGGGAATAGATGCTTCAATAGTATTTTCCAATTGTAGCTTATAATTATCACCTGCGACTGTTTCTTTAATAATACTTTTAGCTTCCATTACCTTCTCAACCAAGTCATTTTTTAAGGCATCTTTCTTCTTTGCTATATCGGGGTTTTGTGATAAACTCTTAAGTTGTTCGGTTACTTCATCTGTAAAAAGTTCTTGAAATAAATTATCATCATTCATAATCTGAGGGTCAACACTTAGGTTGCCGACTTTTTGATATAATTTTCTAGCGACATCGTCTTTGAACGTTTTGTCTGTATCCTTATTACCACTCTTCAGTGGAAGATTATTACTCCAGTTTTCTATTGCATCAACCATGATTTGACCTGGCTGCCCTTTGGCAGAACTACAACAAGAAGGCCTACATCTTTGTGTTTTCGATCGCGATTTATTTAGTTTTTTATTTATTTTGATGGGTGATTGTTTATCTGTTATTTCTGGCTCCGGTATTGGGCTTTCTTGTTCTTTATTTACCTTATCTATTCTTCTTAACAGTTGCTTTATTAGTATTGGTATATCGATCTCTTTATTTGGTTCAAGAGGCAACCTTTTAATCCAAATAGTGATGAATTCTTCAATTTCAGTATTGTTATCTGGATTTGATGAATCAGCTATTCTTTTTCTATCCCTTTCAGAAAACTTCTCTGCTAATTCACTGATCATTTTTACTCTTCCATCGTTTGCTTCTTGAGTTTGCAAATGAAGTAAAGGCATGTTTCTTAGCCAATCGGATATTTCTTTGGCATAACCCAACTCCAAACCAAAAAGTCTGATGGATTCATCTTCTGGTATTGGTACACTAATCAATTTGCTGTAAATTTGTGTTTTACATAAAGTCGATGGGTCTGCAGTGCTTTGGATTATTTTTTTCAATTCTTTCATTAAACGAGCCGACCACGCGTCCATTTTAACTTGGTCATCGGCGAATTCACCAGCATTTAAATGAATGTAGTTATGAATAAATTCACTTATGCTTTGTTCTTGTATCCCAGTCGTGTTGATAGAAGATGATGTTTGATTAGCATTCTGACAACATGGCATAGGAGTTCTTTCAGCTTTTATCCTTCCGATTAATTCATCAATCATGAACATCACATCTCTCTGATGTACAGGAGGTATAGGTAATTCATTTGTAAATTGACTGATGATGGAAGCTAAATATATATCATAGTCCATTGCCGTAGGAGCGCGACGTCTTTCTTCTTCAACTTCGTAAATATTTCTTGCTAAATCATTCACTATATCAATTCGCTTTTTATTATGAGGTGTGTTGAATGAACTGTCAATCGGAATGTTTTTTAGCCAATCGGAAACTATTTTGATGTATTGTAATTCTTTGTCTAATCTATCAGGAGAGAATTCATCGAGGGGTTTTGTAAAGCTTTCGTATACATCTTTTCTCGTTGGAGGACTTAGTTTTCGGACTTCCGTTTTTAACAGCTCAGCAAAAGCTTCTCTTGCTACAGTATCATCGACATCGTAGTTGTGTTCCATGTATTTTGCTATGAACTCTTTCATGGTCCTATCTGGGTCAATATCAAACGAAGATGATGTAGGATTTTTTTCAGCTGTATCTTGTTCTGGATAACGACGAGCTGCTTCTGATTCCAACTTCCATTGAATCTTTTGATGTAGATTTTGTTTTAATGTATCGTCTTGAGGTAATTTAATTATTCGGCTTTTGAGACTGTCAGTCAATTTGTTGATGTTTCTCTTTTCTGAAGTTTTCAACACTTTCTTCATCCAATTTGCTATATCATTATTAATATCCAAGTCAGTGTTTTTGTTTTTTAAACGATTTTGAAGGCCCTTTGCTAGTTCATGTATCATTTTATTGCGGTCATTCTCTCCCTTTGAATAAATGTTTGAAGGTTGCTCATTTACCCAAATAGATATTTCATCTTCTAAAACATCCATTCCTTTCGGTACAAAAAAGTCACGATCAGATTCTTTCGCTTTAGCAGCAGCGATCGCTTGGCGATTTCCATGTCGAGGTCTAGTTAAAATTGGAGGAGGTATTCGATCCAAACGTTTTTGTAGGTCACTGATTTGTGGTACGTCTTCGGACAACTCATCCTCAAATATATCAAATCGATAAAGCCACCTAAATATTGTATAATACATTAACTTACTTTTATCCGAGGGATCGATTGGAACTAATTGTTCTGTTTTAAGTTGATCTACTATATCTCCTGCTAAATCCGTCACAACTGTATTTTTAAATTTCTTTTGATCATCAAAAGTCTTAGGAAGAGTTTGCATCCAATCTCGGATTATTTCACGAACTTTATTAGTGTATGTTATTTCTTCTGGGTTTTGTTTGGTTACTTCCTTTTTGGTAGCTTTTCGTTTTGGTGTTGAAGTAACTGCAGAGCTTGAACGTCCAAAGAAATCGTGCTCAGATTTAAACACTGAAACTGTACTAGATCGATAAGGTCTATTAATATCAGCGTTTGAAAAGGGTGCATTATCAATGATATTTTCTGTTAGAGTATCCCTTATACTTTCTACGAAAGCATCGCTGACTGTTACTGACGCTTGCGTTTCCGTTGTTTCCATTAAATTTTGCGTCATCACACTTACTTCATCACTTTTGTGAATGCCGTCTAACGCAACTGAATCTATACAATCAAGAAGAATATCAGTAACATCTTCTATGACGTTAAAGCGTGGATATAGCTGATAATTGCCCAAACAATAATCTAAGCCATTCATTAATGACTTTTTCATGTCTGAATTATTGTTAATTGCCATTCGGTACAATTTTCTATTCTTAAGAAAAGCACAGCAATCGTCCGTGTTTCTACATTTTACTTGAATATAGAGGAGTCTATTTGTTAACTCTTCTGCTATACGATTTAAGTAAACCCTCTTATTCTTTGGAAATTGAATAATGTTTGGTAAATCGTTTAAAGTATCTAATATAAGACCTTTTAAGACAAGTTTACAGTTTCTTGTACATGCAGGTCTATTTAGTACAGGCATAAGACGCCGAGCAAATATATCTGTCGTATCAATAATTTTAATTGTCCTCCCAATGTCTTCGCTTTCTTTGAATTTTATCTGCATAACCCAGTCTAATATTTCATTCTCCATTAACTTCGCGATGTGTTCTTTTTCTATTTGAGTTTTTGTTGCTTCCGTTTCATAAAGTTCATCTATTTGAACGTCCACCGACTTATCATCATACATTTTGCCTCGTAAATCTCTTATTTTAACCAAAAGGTTATTCTTGATATTATCTTTCAACTCTTCTTGTTCTCGTTTAGTACCTGGATACCATATTGGTAAGGTAATTAATAAATTTTCAATTTCATTTATCACTTTGTTTTCATATTCATCTTCTGTATTTTCTTCATTAGTAAACGAATAAATTTTTTCCACGAACTCGTTAATTAAATTTCTTTTTGAATTTTTGGGCGATGGATTCAAATTTGGATGAACAGGTATATCATCATACCACGTCATAATTTCATTTTGTAGATCATCTTTCATGACACAATTTTTTGAAATAAACGATATTTTGGTTTCTTTAGGTTTATAGTCGTTGATTTCTAAGTAAGTGTGATTCAGATTCGTATGGCCATCACTCTTGAAAAGGTTATTGTTCTCATGGCTTTGAGTTGTATGACAAAAATCGACGTTATTCGGTGTAGTCTGTATTGCTTGGTGTTCTGTGATTTTTGGATTGTTGGGGCGTTTAAGAATCGATTGTTTTGCGTATATGGATACCTGTGAAGTGGTATACAAGTTAATATTAGAATTCTTGATGTAATAATAGTAATAAGTTCAAACTAAACTCACCGGTACCAAAACTAGTACGTACGTCATTTTAGCGTCTCTTAAACCTATATGAAACTATTTACATCTCTGCAATAATTGTTACGTCAATGGAGAGACTAAAGGCCCAATAGGGGATCGGACTGTTTTTTTTTATTTGTTTAAATTGTTTTAATTAATATCAGAAACACGACACAAGTATTTATTTTCAAATATTTTCCATATTTTCGGAGATATAATATAGCTCATCAAACTTGCTAAATACACAAGGACAGTGCTAGACACATCTGACGTCAGATGTGCTTAGCGCCATACTCCCGCCATAGAAAATATTGTTTTAGAAAGAGATAGCTAGATACACAGTTTTTTACAATTTAGCAGCTCATTACTTGCTTATTAATCAACATTTTGATTTTTTTTTACTTTTGTTATTCTTCAATGTTATAGTTTTGAATGTTACCTAGGTCATATGCCTAGGTACTATTAGATATTTACATTTCAATATCAGTCCGATGATCCCCTATTGTCGGAGCCGGTGAGTTTATTTCTTTGAATGAACAGTAAGCTGTTATCAATCGGTTGTCTATTTTTTCTAAAAATATATTTTTATGTGGGATAGGAATCTCCACGTACTGGTTGTCTGATGTGTGGTTCCGCAGTTATGAGACGAATCGTCCCCATGGGAGCTGCAACCAATACCACAGTTTTGATATCAGACAGGAAAATGCATCCAAAATATTGTTCAAATATGGAGAACGGAAAAACAAACCATGTTCAGTGTCTGTCATCTTCAACAACTGCAAGAGAATAAGTTTTAAAATTAATATTGCTACAAAGCTAAATCTATACTGTGTGGGTTGAATATAGGCACGAAAATAGTTATAGAAATTATTCCTGTAATTCTCTTTTTCTATTGAGGAGCCCGTGGCGCAGTGGTAAGCGCGCTCGACTTGCGACTTTCGCAATGGTCGGTCGCGGGATGGATGACCAAATACTTTTCATCTCGAGCTCTTCCGTGCTTCGGGAGGCGCGTTATGCCGTTGGTCCCGGCTGCATTTGCAGTCGTTAATACCTATCATTCCTCAATGGGCCCGCGTAGTGGGTCATGGCCCATTCTTCTTATCCATCGATAAGGAAGGCAAGTGCCCCAGCAGTGGGGACATTAAATCGCTGATGATGATGATACTGTGTGGGTTGAATATAGGCAGTATAGGCACCACAATAGTTATAGAACTTGCTCCTGTAAGCTTTAAGTCTCTCTTTCTATTCCCTTTGGATTTGATGCAAAGGTAGGTAACATTATAGCTAAACTACGAAGTCTTAAAATTCGACTACTGTCCTATTATTGCAACAAAGATTGACAATACCTTTTATTGCAATAAAGATTGGTAAAACGCAGCTATCTACTGGTGAAATATTTTTTTAAATCACTGCAGTAGTTCCGGGGATTACCGCTCACATCCATCCATACTACCTATTTTTTAGAAGATTTTATTAACTTGCTATGTTAGTTAGTTAGTTAGTTAGTAAGTATGTTAGTTAGTTAGTGGGGACAAATCTTGCAAGCTTAATTTGACCTACTTCCCAGTGTCCAAAGGAGCTGAAATTTTGTATACAGGTTTGGTTCAGATGACAATACAATATTAAAGTACAGTCAGCAAAAAAGATTGTCATAAAAATGAAATTTTTACTAAAAACTTATTAAAGTAGGTAGATGTATGACCTAACTGCATAGTTGCATCTTTTTATTAGTGTCACTCACAGTCTGACTCATTGGCTGGCTAGGGTTTGTCGGAGTGCTGGAGTGGTGCTCCAGCTGATGCTTCTCCAGGCGCTCCTTGACAGCTGGACACTGGTCCTTGTTGCAAGACTGTAAGGTTGATAATAATTCATCATAATTTAAGTCTTATGAACTTGGGGCTTTCAGCCAAACCACGATGTACACCTAAGCCTACATTCGACCTATGTCCTGTAGTTTCATACATTTTATATGATGGTTAGGATTGCCAAAAAATTTCAAAAAGAATAATGTGGCGACATCTAGACGACGCGCACATAACCACTGATGGCGCCGGCGAATAGTACGCAGAACCTACATCGCGCTTAGGAAGTTCATCCACCAAGTTCGCATATATACGAACTTCGACATACAACCGTCGGACAGTTGTCCCCGGGCTAACAACACCCTAGCCCGGAAGGAAGACACACCATCAGTCTTCCTTTACCTAGTTGCGCCACCCCCACAATAACTATAGTAGAATACTATTTAGGGCGTAAAAAAATATAGTTGCCTTTATTATGTACTCAATATACATTACAACTCGTGAGGTTTCTGAACGCTTTCTTTCAGCTCACGCTTCGCATCGCTCACGCAAGATGAACCAGTAAAACTTGGTAATGCCAATAAGTGAATACCAAATTTAACAGTAATTAGAGGTTAACATTGTGGAACTGTTTAGCTTGGAATGCTGGCAATTGTTATAATGGATACATCATTAGCTATTAGGCCACAATATCAAAATTGATATATTGTAAGAATAAAAGTTGGCCCAATACACGCCCTTGTGGTACACCAACTTCCACCAAAATTAATTCTGTAGGTACTAACATAAGAAGATTTGATCTTATCTCTCAATATCCTGATATTCTCCATATATCTAACTTCGAAGGTCTTCGCTCTCTGTCTAGCTTTCTTCCTGTCATCTTCACTCGTCAGATCCTCTATGCTCATGTAAGTGGCGTTAATGGCTATGTCATCCTTTTTGATGGCATTCGTTTGTATTTTGATGGGGATGTACATCTTTCTTGGTGCTTTTTTCAGCTCTTGCGTATTCATGGCGGAACCTAAATAGAAATCTTTAGGTTGATATGATGAAGTTGAAAAGTTTATATGTTTTAAATTTATCAGTTGGATTGCAAAACTGAAATATGATATTTCGGTAGGTACCTAGCTCATCAGTCAGTCAGATCCATCACCAGGATAGTGGATGGTCGCGAGTCACAGATCGTTCAAGACCTGTTTGAATATTTAAAGGCAAATTGCCTGGCCATTAAGTAAGTAGGTAGTGTAATAGTAGATTGTATTACAAGGGAGCAAAATAATATATTTACGGCGAGGGCGCTATTTTGAATCCAGAGCGCAGTGAAGGATTCTAGAGTAGAATCTCGAGCGCAGCGAGGGATTCTAAAGTAGAATCCTGAACGCAGCGAGGGATTCAATATATGCCGCCCGAGGTGAAAATAATTTTGCGGCCGAGTAATACACTCTGCTTTTCATCCCCCTCTATAAGAAAAGCAGTAAAGACAACTCAAACTACCTACCTTTCTTTGTCGTTCGGATACATCATAGCGCTAGTCGGGCAAGAAAAAAAATTTAAGTTTTGAAATATAAAAAAAATTATAAAAAAAATATATGTCCATCAGATTCCTTATAAGTATCTCCGGGGTTGCCGGAAGGGTTTGAAATTTTTTTTAGATTTTAGCTACGACTCACTGTTTACGAGATAATCTCAATTTTATAAAATTCCGTTTTTGAAAATTTCTCGGTCATACAAAATCAGTTGAATTTTTTTTTAAGTACTGCACACCCTTTGCTACACTCCAACCAATGCTTCTTTAATTATGTTCTAAATTCAAATCTCATCGTATTGGACCCTGTTATGAAGCTGTTCAAAATTCAAATCTCATTTATATCCTCTTGTCATAACAGGTAAAAAATGAATCGTTTTGGACCCTGTTATTAGATAAACAATCATCGCTTTTCGAATCGATGGGATGAAAATGTTTTTTACCTTTTGGAGGATCTGGAACGGTTTTACTGTGGGAATCTTGAGGCAGCTCCATCACGCCTTACGGATATACTACTCTGTAATGAAAGTAAATCACATCCGTCTTAAAGATTAACCGCCTCTGTGGTCTTGTGTCCCGGGTTCAATTCCCAGTGGGGGTGCATATTGTATTCGGTTTGGTGGTTGGTGGTGGTATTGGTATGACTTGTTCAATGTCCGCCTGGCTAGCTGCCACCATCTAATCGAAATCTGACGCCATAACAACGATGTTTGCAGCATTGGCGTGTTCCGGCAGTAAGAGATAGATAGCTAGTACCTCAGTGGCTGAGGATTCCGTGAGTAGTGCGCTTACACCTTCAGCCGCCTTATCTTCACTTAACATCAGGTGTGATGAAGGTTAAGTCATAGTAAAAGTATATATACTTTTACTATGGTTAAGTGCTAGGTACCCCGTTCCAGATAAAAATAACAGGCACAACATCAGTCCAAATGAATAATTCATGAGAGGAACTAAGTTTCATCGCAATAAATCTAGATGGGGGATCAAATAGTGTAAAAAGTTATGGTAGGTATACAAAAGAATCCATACTTAATATAATAAATGTGAAATTGTGTTTGTTTGTCCGTCTTTCATGTCAAAACGGAGCAACAGATCGACGTAATTTTTGGTATGGAGACAGTTTGGGGGCTGGAGAGTGACATAGGCAACTTTTTATCCCGGAAGAATATTACAAGCCCACGGGATAATGTCGTGTAGCCCACGCGGGTGGAAAGCTTAGCGAAATATTTACCATAGAAATACTTTTATTTCATGTTTCACAATTCCGTGATTATCACGTGAACAACATACGGCCGACTGTTGTACCTATTGAGTTTTAATGTGATAAAACCAGAGTAGTTATTTCATTGTGTTATTTTTTATCGACTTTAGGATTTTGAAAGAAGTTGATGTCATGTCTTGATGACGTCTTCTCTGAGTTTCTGACACTAGTTTTTTTTCAAGACTCCTCAGTGTCATCACTCATAGAGATGATTAATTTTTGTAAGTAACATGGACCCTTCGATCAACAATAACACCGATTCTGCTGAAAGTTTACTTAATAATGGCACTACTGGTGTCTCAACGGAAATAGTTATTGTTATTTATCACTGTGTTTAAAAGAAACACAATTGTCATGTAAGTCTGTATGAAAGAGCATGTAATCACTACGTTTAGTCTGTCTGTCCATCGAAGTGGCGCGCAGTGGTGAGCATGTTAAAAAACCAATAGAAATGCATAAATTCCGTCCATTGAAGAGGAGCGCAGATCTGTGTAAGTGCATATTGCGATTATACTGGTGGATTTTTGGAGCTCACCACTCTGCGATTCCGCTCATCCACTTTGATGGACAAGTAGCTGACAAAGTTATTATTACGGATAACGGATACGGACGACACTATTTACCTACTGTTATTCCACCTCATGACTAAAAGCTTCAGAAAAAGAAGATTTTTTTGCAATTTGATTGAGCATGTCACCATGTCACCATGACAGAGTATAATAGAATGAAACGCTGAAAACATTGCATTTCAGTCAAAATTTAAAGTCTGAATTATTGATAAGTTTCAACTCAAATTTATATGTGATTATCCGTAAACGTGTTATCAGATTTATCTATAAATTTAAAAAGAAATGTAAGTTTGTGCCATATGTAGACTTTTTTTCTTGACGAAATCGTTAACTGGGAATTTAATATTCCTTCATCTAAATAAAGAACCAATCCAATTTATAGTAAACTAGCGGATCCTCGCAGTTTTACCCGCGTGGTACCCGTGCCCGTGGGAATATCGGGATAAAATATAGCGTCACTCGGGAAGAATGTAGCTTTCTAATAAAAAGTATCCTGTGCGTTAAATATTCCAGCCTACCAGTAGCTAAATATTCCAGCTTACAGTAGGTAATTATTACAGCCTGTTAGAGCTGTGGCGAGGCGAGATGCAACCTTTGGCGTAAGAAAATAGCTCCACCGACGGACGCCGTATGTTCCACTTTCCGAGTCTTCCCTCCTGGACATGGATATGGAAGTCTTTAAATAGGCTTCGGACCCAAGTTGGCCGGAGCAAAGACAACATGTTCCGATGGGGATTCTCGGTCGGATGGCTCTGATATGGGTTGTATTTGAGGTGAAACTCGAACGATGTCCCTTAACGTGCCCCGCATGCATGCACTGAAACCTGTATAGTGAATGTTTAGTTTGCCATCGAAACGCTAAGAAGAAGATTCCAGCCTAAAATCTATCTCTGTTGCAAATTTCATCCAGATCCGCAAATTTTACATCAGCAAAACACGCATGTTGCCCAAATTACAGTTAAGTTCTCCAAATCTCATCCTTGCAATTTATTGCAGGCCCGTTCCTTTTTGTGAAGATTGGCAGGCCTGTTATAGGCCTGATCTGTGTCATTCTTACCTGAAGATTATGAAAATGTCGGTAAGCTGTCGTTTAATCTCTTTTTATCCGCAACGGAGTAGCACTTAGCCTTCATCACATCCATTCTAATATTATAGAGAATGGCTTTTTATTTTTGTATTCTGTTTGTAACGAATAAACCCAAAAACTACTGGACCGATTTCAAAAATTCTGTCAGTAGGAGAAAGCTAAATTCTTCTTGGGTAACAAAGGCTATATTTGAGCCCGATATTCCAACGGGAATGGGAGCTAGTCTGATATAAAGTGATGATATGGCTGAAGATGTCTTTGCGTCTTTGCTCCCGGAATCGTAAAAATCATAAAAGTCTAGCACTGACCAAAACGTGGAGGGGATGCGCAGAAGACAAAAATAAGGTATTTTAGGCCTTGCGCCATACCATAAACATGCGCAGCTATCCCCTCAGCGTGACGGTCAGCGCTAGACTTAGGCTTATGTGCGGCTACTTGTACCTATTACTTCTATGTTTTAGCATACCCCAGTAGTTCGGAACTAACTGCGTCAGTCATGGAGAGCGGTGAGGGCCGCGAGGGTATGGTAGCCGTGGTGCGGGGGCTAAAGCACTCTGGACTGGCAGTAACTTTGCTAGATGGGAATAAGCAATACACTCTCATGCCAAATGCAGGTAAGCCACTTAAGAAGAGCCCTGCAGATCAGTTGGTCTTGTGCAAATAATCGTATCTTGAGGTCTTTAGTGATGATGGTTACCACTGTGGGTACCTATGGCACAACCGGTAAAGTAAGACTGATGTTGTGTCTTTCTTCCGGGGACTAACTGTACGACGACGTTGTGTAGGTATCGGAGATTCTAAATGTATATTTAATGAAAGTTGTTAAAAAAATTCTGTTAGCGCGATATGATCCCTGGTAGATCTGCGGTAGCGCTCACAGTCGTCAAGTTGTGCTAATAGTAGCTCAATCTGTCGTCTATCGGCGGAGTCTTCTTGTCGTAAGACTGGATAGTCGGCAGAGTATTCGTGCTGTGTATGCCGTATGTGCGTCGTCGTCTAGTCTAGATGTCGCCACAGATCCATACAGATAACTTTGCAAAAACAAATGATGATACTTTCCTAGCTTGCTTGTAACGTGTTCCTCACCCTGCGAATTCACGAAGCGGAATCGACTGCAAAAGGACCAGTCATCGTTACCAAAAAGGTCCCCTCCTCCCTTCCACCTATGACCAAAGACCGCGCGGCGAAGGTGCGTCCGTCCCAGTGTACAAAATACAATTTATACGACAAACACCAATTCATCAATTTCCTTGCAGCACCATCACCACCAACTTCAAAAATGCGTTCGAAGCACGACGTCGCTTCACAACAGTACGAAACTTTTGATGTCGAGCCATTATCCATGTGCGATTCTGGCGCTCAGGCCACTGACGGAAGATATGCGAGCATGTATAAGGTTAGTTAACTACAATAGACTGTCTTAATAGCTGCTCCCGGCGTGGTCCCCGTTGCTTTGGGAATATCGGGTCAAAATATAGCCCTTGTCACTTAAGGCACGCTCACACAGGCAACTAAAATTGCGCAATTCCAGTCGATCCCTGCCTGCCAAATATGACATCACGTCACGACCACTTCAAGCAATTAAGGGCGATGGCAAAATGTCATAATTTAGACACTTGTTGCCGAGATATATCGGCCACACAATACCACGATATAAGTATGGAGCAACATCGCTCCACTTAATTGCTCCAGATTGATCCATTACTGTTGCCAGATAATTATTGCCAAAAAATTGCCCGGGGTACGCCTTTAGGAATACTAATTTTGCCTCTGTGGTCTAGTGGTTCATACCACCGATTTCAGACCCAGAGGTCCCGGGTTCGATTACCAGTGGGGATATTGTATTCGGTTTGGTTGGTGGTAGGACTTGTTCTTAGTCCGCCTGGCTAGCTACCACCATCTTATCTAAGTCTGACGCCATAACAATGATGTTTTCAGCATTATTGTGTTCCGGCAGTTGGAGATAAGATAGCCAGTTCCTCAGTGATTGAGGATTCCGGGAGTAGTGCGCTTCCACCTTCAGCCTTATCACCACTTATCATCAGGTGTGATGAAGGCTAAGTGCAACCCCGTTGTGGATACAAAAAACTAAGTGTGGTTATCTGCTAGTGAAAGAATTTTTCTTAATCTGTTCAGTAGATACTCCTCCAGAGATTCTCAACTTAACACGTTTCTTCAGATGGCTCACTGCAGAGTAAGCCCTACTTCTCCGCCAGTGGAACTAACAGAGTTTCCGCCACAACGACCTGAGATAAATAGAGGTAACTCATGAAAAACGGTATTTTTACCATGTTTGTAATGACTGTACGTTCAAAATATTAATGATAATGGTAAGTTAAGTAATAAAGATCCTTATTTAAAAATTCTTTATTACCATGTTGTAATTATGTAATTTATTACATCTATTTATTTCGTTATTTTCTAATAACCTAATAAAATAAACATCAAGTATGAAAATAGCTTTCCAGAGTATTCTACATGATTTTTTAAATTGCCGCCTTTTCTCGTGGACAGCTTTCGTTGGCCAGACTCTTACTTATAACTCGCGCGGTTAAAGAAACAATCTGTAAATGGCGGCCAAGCATTAAGTGTGAGCGCAATAGCATGACCCACCCACGTGGTCTACATGCAGCATGACGGTATGAGTGAGCGAGATAGCATGACCAGCTGGCCGCCATTTCCATATGGTTTCTTTATCCGCGCGGCTTAGTGTTTGTTATAATATAACAGTAAGCCTCCACGCTCACGGGCCACCGACCACTACCACAAAACGCCGCCGCCGCCGCCGCGCCGCTAGTCACTTTTTTCTTCTAGCTCAATGGTTCTTAACTTGGGGCTAATTACCCCCTCGTAGGTAAAATGGGTTTTTCGCGGGGGTCATGAGCTGGTTGTTAATGTTTGCGCAAATTCTAACCTATCTTATCAACTTATCACTACAGATAGATTCAGCATAATGTTAATAACGGAAGATACACAACAGCTTTATTTCTAGACATGTCAAAAGCTTTTGACTTCGTTTGTCATGATCTTCTTTTAACCAAATTAGATCGTTATGGAATTAGAGGCCCGGCATTAAAATGGCTAGAGTTCTACACACGTAAGAACAGAAACCAACGTGTGGAAATAACACAAATAAACGGAAAAAACGTCACCCAAACATATAAATTGGAATTAATGGATAATAAATTTGGGTTTCCACAAGGTAGTATACTGGGTCCATTGCTACTTCTATTATATATAAAAGATTTAATTGAAATAAATGAAGATATGATACTGTGAAGACTTCATAAAACATATTTGTTACGCCACTGGGGGAGGGGTAAAATCCGTAACCCTAACTAGGTCTTAAGAGTAACGGAACTGAAAAAGTAAAGAACCGCTGTTCTAACTTCTAGTGGCAGCGCTTCTGGCTGTCGCGTGTGGCTCGTGTGCGACGACGGAAAAGTGATTAGCTGGCTCTACACCGACGCTCTATCGCGCGTGATACTGCAATCGTGTGGGAAAGAGCGTGTGTGTAAGGGGAAGGGAAAGAACGTTAGCCTAAACAACATCAAACAGACAATCGCGCGTGATGGCGCGTGCGGGCTTTCCTGCACGCAATCATGCGCGATAGAGTGACTGTATAAAGGGTGCTTTTGTGTTTGTTTGTTCAGGAGAGGGTAACTTTCAAGTAGGGGGATGTGGCAGCGGCGAGAGCTACAGTCCTTGCAGATCCAATGGCTCGTTTCGTGGCGGCATGTGCTGGCCAGATAGAGGTAATCTTTATATAAGGTGCCCTGTAATTAGTGTCAAATATTTTCATGGTTCAACATATATGGGTTATCCATATATGTATCAAAAATATTTCAAAAATCCACACGTTAGTTCAGAACTTAATATTTCAAACAAAAAAATAATTATAGAATCGTGAGTTTTTGAGGGTGATCCACCAAGAAGGGTCAGTATGGGAAAGTTTGAAACTATAAGAGATAGAGACAGACAGACATGACGAATCTATTCCATAGTAAAATGTATTCGTAACAACCTACACAATTAACTTTCGTAATAAAATTTTTGTTTTGAATATGCAGTAGTTAACTGCAGGTAATTCCTATTCATCAGGTTCAGTATGCTCCCCGAGGCAGTCCAGAGAGCCTGATGCGTTCGCCAACTCGCTGAGGAAGTATCCTAACGTCTCGGCTGAGAGGTCCACTGAGTTAGTGGAGAGACTGATCAACTACACGCAAGCTAAGCATTGTTAGTCACGATACAATATGTGAATCCATTTTTGAAATGAAAACTTCTTTAGCGGCGTCATGCACTTTTGTGATGGGTAAAACTCGCGTCAGGACACGCATGACCGTCAGATCGAAAATTCGTAAGACGGACACGTGACCTAACTGAAAAACTGTTACAATGTCATTAGAATACGAAGGCAAAGTTCGCCACCGTTTCCAAAGTGGTAATAGCTCAGATTAAAAACCGGGCGGCATTGAAGCCAGTAGACCTCGGTTCAAATCCAGTACGTATTTTTTTCTTATTTTATTGTCATTTTTTTTTTTGTGAATAAGTCTAGGCAGCCCTTTTCACTTATGCTGGCACTCCCGGAGTGCAACCCGTTGTTTTTTCTATCCTGGGGGAAATGCGCTTGCATACGTTTGGGGCTTTGTGCCTGTAGAATGTAGATTTTTTTCAAATCTAAAACAGGTAGTAGTTACAAGAGATCAGCCCGTTCAAACTAAGAATTCACGAAGCTATGTATAAATATTATGTTAGTTTAATTTTTTTACGATTTTCACGAAGTTTCACCTATCTTTTTTGACGATGTGTCTTTTTTGAGCGTCGGTGATGCTTTTTAAATGTCCATGTTCACAGGATTACGAATCCTGAAAAATGACGTATCGGATCGGATACCAACCGACGTCTTTTTCTATATTTTAGAGTTTCTTTTTTTTCGACGAACCATAAAAATAGATCCCGTGTGAACAAATTTTTATTGCTGTTTTCAACATCGGCAACTATGGCTGCACTAGCACAGTTTTTTAATAAGATTAATCTTCTTTTGTTTTTGCAGCAAAGAGTTACCAAAACAGATACCCATCACCGACACGCCAAGGACCTGAATACAACATGCCTGGTCAACTATCAGATCGTAGTTGTAGTAGAAATGTTCACAGAAGTCCAAGCTATCAGAGAAATCATGAGCTCGATAGTAACAGCAGAATAAGATACAGACTAGAAGAATCTCCGACGAGAGATCTAAGAGCAAAGAGTGGAATTAGCGAGTATGAATACGGGGATTATAGAAAGTCTAGGAATGTGGAACCGAAATACGCTAACGATTCTTCGAAGAGAATAGGAGACAGCTTTAGGACCATGACTTCGAATGTAAGTAGTAGTAGTGTAGAGAATAAATAATAGCAGAGTCACACATACAATTTGTGCTCGACGGCGTGCACTTGGAGAGTCCTATGTCCAACAGTGGACGATGATAAGCTGGTGATGATGACGATTATGATAACATAAAATCAATACAGCATTTTCAATAGCTTTTCTTTATAGATATTCCATTCCATAGAACGCAAAAAGAAATTCTGATTTATATTTTCAGTCGTACACTCAAAATTTTGCTGTCACCAAAGACTTATATGATACAACACCATATGCGCTAAGGACGGCCTCTATGTTATCGGTAAGTTCGGAAAGATTTAGTGACTGTTTCACAATGACCGATTAGGAGATAATTCCAGTTTTATTGACAGTTTTGTACGGACTGTCTGTCAAGTAACAGCTAATGAGAACTTACTTAGACATTGTGAAACAGGCCCTTAGTAAATATAAATTACTAGTGGCTCCTTGCGGAAATATCGGAATGAAATGTAGCGTATATGTAGCTTCACCAACTACACTCAGGAATCAGTCTACTTAGTTGGTGAAAGAATTTTCAAAATCGATCCATTAGTTTTTGAGTCTATCCATTACATACAAACAAACAAAAAATGTTTCCTTTTATAGCAGATTAATGCTTTATCGTTGTATTTCAGGCTTCAAAATCCGTTAATATGGAAGTCCAAGGTAATACACGAAATCGAAACATAATTAATAGGTAAAGTTAAATGAAGTGTACGTAAATCATATCTTACTTTTTTTTAAAGCGGCTGTACAAATGGTTTCTAGAGAAGTAGCAACGCAACCAAGAATCACACCGATGCAAAGAATTGTAAGATTTTTCATAAACTATAATATAAGATGGTTTGAAACAAACTGCAAAACGAGCAGGGGGTGGTCAGGTTAACTGTTTAGAACGTAAATAAAATAGAAAAAAATCCCTAAAATTATGATTTTTTAATTTAATTTTACAAATATTTTTTTATATTATCTATAGATATCAATTCAATATTTAACATAATACCAAACGTAAAAACAAAATTACTTATTTAACCACGAGACAGGTAAACGATAATCCGGAAGCTATTGGGCGCATACAATAGCGCGGTAATAGCACAGTCTACTTACTACATACAGTCAGTCATCGCGTTTGACATTGGCGAAAATGCCGCCGATGTACAGACAGTTGTAAAACTGTAAGGGTTGTCAGTGTTGTCACGCGTATGTACAGGGCGCAAAAAAAAACAGTACGTTAACTTCGTCAGAATGTAGTAGGCCATATATAAAAAATCTCCGGCAACTTACTTTGACCTTGCTTCATAGTAAAAACAAAAGATATCGACTGTCAAAGTTATCCAAGAATACGAAAACATGATTGTCACCATGCGCCCGTGCCACATGAGGTCAAACACCGCGGTGCTACTCGGCGAGGGCGATCAGTGCGCGGGGAGATCGGTAACTAGGCAACGGCGCCCCGGGGCGGGGCGGGCGGGCGGATCGGCGATGCCGATGCCGGCGCGCGCGCGCGTCGTTCGTTTCAAAGTTCAAAGGCACCGCGCTACTACCTACGTACGCTTTGTTGTGCTGCCACGTTCTTTAGCAACTCAACTTCAAACTGCATTTGCTTTGAAATTGATTGTCATAAGTTGCAAATTTTTCCTTCATACTTGTTCGGGCTTAGGACCGACAAAATTCAGAAGTGTTAAAACTAATTAAAATGGCAAGCAAACGTATGGAAATCAATCAAGCTGCTTTGGAACGGGATACCAAAAGCACGCAATTGCAGAAAAACATGTAAGTAGGTAACTAAAATGGAGAACCTGTGTGATTTTCCTAATCAAAGTACTTTGAGGTCAGGTAGGTACTTGCCGAGATAAAGGCGCTGACTAGGTAGGTACCTAAGTACTCTATCCGCTATTTTATTTTGCGATGAAGATGGGATTTGAACCCACTACCTCTACGTGCTATTACGCGGTCGCTTAGGTACTATCGTACTACCTACTCTCTCCGTTATCAAAGCGAAAGCGTTTCCGTAACATCTTTTGCGGTGAAGTTGGAATTCGAACCCAGGACACCTGCGAGCTAAAATGAATAGGTACCTAACTGTATGAGATGTCTTATTTACAATAACAATTTAGGAGTAGGTATTTGTTAGAGACATAAGTAATTTTAAGTTGTTGTTTTATAAAAAGTACCTAGGTAGGTTAAATTTTTTAGCTTTGGCTAACAAGCAAACAAACGGTATTATTGAAAATGTACTTAGTATTAGAAAAAAACGACCCGTCTTACTTACAAGTACAACTAGCTCCGATGGGATTCGAACCCATGACCTTTCACTGTCCGGGCGACTGCTCTAACCACTGAGATACGGAGTCGTTGACGACGATAACGAAGTTGTGAAATGGGTCGTTTTTTAATACTGCATTTTCAATAATAAAAATTGCACTGTGAATGCAAAAAAGTTACGGTTGTTTACAAATTTATTTTTACCGTGTTAAAAAAATTATTTAGGTGAAAGCAAAGCGGGCGCTGCGTGCTCCTGTTAGTCACAGTAATCACAGCTGTACTTCTGTACTCTGGCGTATTTAAAAAATTTGAATCAACTTATGTACAAATTAATTAAAATAAAAAGCAAAATAGCCCTGCGGCGCCTACCTCAAAGTTTGGTTGAGTAATCCGTTTAGTTCGCACTGCACTATCAATGAGCGTCAAATGCACAGATCACAAATCAAAGAATTGAAAACTTAACACTAAGAGTACTTTAAGAGTTGCTCGAAATGCAGTCCGTTTCGCTCTAGGCAGAGTCTTGCACGTTTAACTGCATTTCGCCGCACTCGTGACAAAACTGCACTATCACTCCGAACTTTGTCAAATGCACTTCTGATACGCGCCATCAGCACATCACGGCTTTCGATTTCGTTCTCATAAACTAGCCGTTTGATCTCACCCCACAAGTAAAAGTCACATGGCGTCAAGTCCGGTGATCTGGCAGGCCATGGTACCGGCCCAGCACGGCCGATCCATCGGTCGCCATACGTGGCGTTAAGGTATTGGCGCACTTGCTGGGCGTAGTGCGGTGGCGCACCATCCTGCTGGAAATAAAAGTCCTGCAAGTACGCTAGTGGCACGTCCTCCAGGAATTCGGAAATGACTCCTTGAAGCATTTCCAGGTAGGTACCACCAGTCAGATGACCTTCGATGAAGTACGGCCCTAGAATCTTATCGCCGAGAATGCCGGCCCACACGTTCACACTGAACCGTGCTTGGTGATGGTGTTCGCGTATCGCGTGCGGGTTGCTGTACGACCACCAGTGCTCATTGTGAGAGTTGTACATTCCAACTCTCGTAAACATCGACTCATCAGTCCACAAAATGTTTTTGTCGTCATTTTGTATCAGCCAGGTGCAAAAGTCGCGGCGATTTTGGGCGTCGGCTTCATTTAACTGCTGAACCTTCTGAAACTTGTAGGGATGCATCCCAGCAGAGTGCACCAAGTGCCAGACCGACGTGTGGGTGATGTTAAACCGTCGCGCTGCGTCTCGTGTACTGGCGCGCGGATGTCGCTCAAAAAAGTCGAAGATCGCGTCCTCCAATTCGACGAGCAGACGCGGTGCACCGCCTCCGTGAGCATGGCCGGGCGATGTAAACTGGCCATGGTCCAGAAGACGCTGATTCACACGCAAAATCGTTCGCTGGTTAGGAACGGCCGGGTGGGGAAGGCCTTGAGCGATGAGTCGGGGCACACTTTCCGCCTCGTACATCCTCCTGGCCTCATTGAGGTTCTCCCCACTGAGGATGTACACTCTCACCATTTCATAAAATTCGCGATGCGAGAACCGTTGCATTTTGCCGCGTTTGCGCTGCGCAGGTGAAACGATTACGCGTGACGTATCGCTCGGCGGGGTTGCGCAGGCGACTGACTGCGGCTCGGCGTCGGCGGGCGGGCGGGCACTGGGCTGGGCGGGCGGCGGGGCGGTGGGGTGCGCTTGCGACGCGGGGCGGGCGGGGATCAGATGGTTTTGAAAGAATTGGAATGAACTGAGATGACCTCGGCCCGCCCCGATACCCGCACTCGCCCCGCTAGTACCCTACGCGCTTGGTAGGCATAGAGTTGTGTTATTTAGGATATTTGTAGTCAAAAATATAAAAAAAAAAGTTGCTCATTTTTTATTTTTTATATGATCTATTACAGATTCTGATTCATAGAAAAAAATCTCTGTACTACTTTTTTTTGCGCCCTGTATAGTTGTAAGACTCCGCCAAAAAAAGGAGTTACATTTTATACATCTTGACTAACTTACTAAAAAGGTATATAGATATGGCGAAGTTCACAGGTTTATATTGTGACTAGCCTTCCGCCCGGGGTTTCGACCGCGTGGACTGCACGAGAACGAGACGTTATCCTATGGGATTAATATGATGGCGGCCAACTTTTTTGTTTGTGGGCCGATTTTGATGAAACTTGGTTTTTAGTACTATTTTGACAAGAGAACAGCAACGCAATGTTAAAATAATTAAAAATCCAAGATGGCGGCCAACTTTTTTGTTTTTTGGCCGATTTCGATGAAACTCGGTTTCTGGTACTATTTTGACAAGAAAACAGCAACGCAATGATAAAAATATTAGAAATCCAAGATGGCGGCCATCTTTTTTGTTTGTTGGCCGATTTTGGTGAAACTCAGTTTTTGGTACTATTTTGACAAGAAAACTGCAACGCAATGATAAAATTTTTGAAAAATCCAAGATGGCGGCGAACTTTTTTGTTTGTGGGCTGATTCTGATGAAACTCGGTTTCTGGTACTATTTTGTCAAGAGAACAGCAACGCAATGTAAAACATATTAAAAATCCAAGACGGCGGCCAACTTTTTTGTTTGTGGGCTGATTTTGATGAAACTCGGTTTTTGGTACTATTTTGACAAGAAAATAGCAACGCAATGTCAAAAATTTAAAAATATTAAAGATGGCGCCCAAATTTTTGTTTGTTGGCCGATTTTGATGAAACTCGGTTTCTGGTACTATTTTGACAAGAAAACAGCAAAGCAATTTTAAAAATGTAAGAAATCCAAGATGGCGGCCAACTTCTTTGTTTGTGGGCCGATTTTGATAAAATTTGGTTTTTGGTACTATTTGGACAAGATAACAGCAAAGCAATTTTAAAAATATAAAAAACCCAAGATGGCGGCCAACTTGTTGCATCATCAAATCACTGTTGATTAGCGCGACAACATTATTTAAACTGTGGATATTATGTTGCGCATAAAGTTGTAGATCGTCGGCATAGAGATGAAAAGAGGAGAAATGAGAGGTCAGAGAGTTGATAAACAAGGAAAAGAGAAGAGGGGAGAGTACACCGCCTTGTGGAACGCCAGCCTCCAAGTCGAGCCAGTCAGACAGCGTCCGATCTACTCGCACGGCTTGCTGGCAATCGCCAAGATAGGAAGAGAACCAAGAAGGTGCCATAGAAGAAATACCTAACCGACCGAGCATAGCTAGGAGTATTTCGTGATTAACGGCATTAAATGCGCTGGAAAAATCTATTAAAACTAGGACAGTTAATAATTGCTTAGCACACCCAAAAACCCATTACATGACACCAATATCACAAAATAGAAAAAAAACGCAGCACATTGTTGGTAACTGCAAGTAGTGCCCTTTTGCCCCGCCTGATTTCGTGTATAACAAGTTTATCAAATAATTAGCTAGTATTTGATAATTTGGGCGTTATTGTAAGAGAGTTTTCAAAATATTTTTTTTGTTTTTCATCAAGAAGAGAGGTGTTTAGCTGCCATTAATCATGAAATGTGCAAGCTCTTTGCAAGATCAATTTTGTAAAATTGGTGCAAGACATCGGTATTTCGAGATCTCGGAATACCGAGATTGCACTCCCTACTAAAAACCCTTTACATGACACCAATATCACAAAACTGATAAAAAGTGCGGCCGTCATCTTGGATTCCAAAACTCACATCAAAATCGAGCTTAGCACCCCTAAAAACCCCTTACATGACGCCAATATCACAAAACTGAAAAAAAGCGCGGCCGCCATCTTGGATTCTAAAACTCACATCAAAATCGAGCTTAGCACCCCTAAAAACCCTTTACATAACACCAATATCACAAAACTGAAAAAAAGCGCGGCCGCCATCTTGGATTCCAAAACTCACATCAAAATCGAGCTTAGCACCCCTAAAAACCCCTTACATGACACCAATATCACAAAACTGAAAAAAAGCGCGGCCGCCATCTTGGATTCCAAAACCCACATCAAAATCGAGCATAGCATCCCTAAAAACCCTTTACATGACACCAATATCACAAAACTGAAAAAAAAGCGCGGCCGCCATCTTGGATTCCAATACATACATCAAAATCGAGCTTAGCATCCCTAAAAACCCCTTACATGACACCAATATCACAAAACTGAAAAAAAGTGCGGCCGCCATCTTGGATTCCAAAACTCACATCAAAATCGAGCTTATAATCCCTAAAAACCCCTTACATGACATCCATATCACAAAACTGTAAAAAAGTGCGGCCGCCATCTTGGATTCCAAAACTCACATCAAATTCGAGCTTAGCATCCCTAAAAACCCTTTACATGACACCAATATCACAAAACTGAAAAAAAGTGCGGCCGCCATCTTGGATTCCAAAACTCACATCAAAATCAAGCTTAGCACCCCTAAAAACCCTTTAAATGTCACCAATACCACAAAACTGAAAAAAAAGCGCGGCCGCCATCTTGGATTCCAAAACCCACATCAAAATGGAGCTTAGCATCCCTAAAAACCCCTTACATAACACCAATATCACAAAATTGAAAAAATAACGCGGCCGCCATCTTGAATTCCAAAAATCGTAATAAACACACTTAAAAACCCCCTACATAAAACCAATATAAAAGAAACTAAATATTAATTTTCCAATTCAATATTTGAAATCAAATGCGAAAGCCCTGTCGCAAAGCTCCCATCTAGCTAACAAAGTTTTGTATGGTAGATGGGAAGGACCCTCTCCTCTCCTGCCCCGCGTACCCCGCACGATTGCTCTGTCGAGACGCCTCCGATGAACGACTGTATGTAGTAAGTAGACTGTGGTAATAGTATCGCTATAGCGGCTGGCCGATCAGCTGTTGGACCGCCGGGGTTGATGACCGCGGTGCCCAGCCCGCGTGCACTCTGAAATTACTTGTTTTCATTGTAATATGAAATAATTTTATTAAAACGTTTGATATTGTACATATTGAATTGATATCAAAAAATATTAATTTTATTTGTAAAATTAAATAATATAAAAAAAAAATTGGATATTTTTTCTATTTTTTTTATGTTCTATTCACTTGACCTGAACACCTCCTGCTCTATTTGCAGTTTGTTTTACACCATCTTATATATTTAATAAATAGATAAGAATATTTAGGTACTCGTCTTTCTTGATTTTTAAATGCTCAGCTATTAAAGTAAAACATTCGATCCAGTCTTGTGCTAAGGCTGGTTTTATAATGACGCTTATCGTCCGCGTGGGTGGTAATCGCGGCCCGTAAGCGCGCGGGTGACCCGGTCGAAACTATAAAACGAGTTTAGTGTCGCCGCGGTTTGCCGCCTCGTGCAGGCGTGATGAGAACGAGACGCAGTGACAGTATGCCTCCGCGCGCATCCGACCGACCGGCGACTGTGCAACGCTCACTGAACACAATGACTCCTCGCCCGCGCGCGGTTCTCAAGCGCCGTCAGCGCGGGCCACCCGCGCGTGTTGGTTAAACTATGTAACGAACCAAGAGACGCAAAGCTCGTGGTCCGCGACGCTTACCAACCGCGCTGACGAAAGCGTCATTGTAAAACCACACTAAGGTCCGTATTCTAGAACAAAACTCAAGTGGAGATCTCTTCTCAAGTACAATTAGAAAAGGATGCAAATACATGCAACGAATACATTATCCCTGGCCATCTATACTTGAGAAGAGATCTCAACTTGAGTGTCGTTCCAGAATACGGGCCTAAGGTCTTTAGTGACTTTTTCGATAGCTTAAAAGTAAACGCATATAAATACTTAACTGAAATGAACATAAAGGTCTTCAGAATTTCTTTTTCTAGGTAGCTGTTTCCCTATCCCTGGTACCCTCAAATGAAGAACAAAAACTTAAAGGTGAAGTATCCATTCAAGTAGAACCTATACCAATTACAAAACCAGCATTGAGCTACAAATACGTCCAAGCAGCGGTCGAAGGCGAAGATCTTTCAGTTCAAGCCAACACAAGCTCTATAGAATTAACAAACAAAAGAAAAAATCATTGCCAGTGTTTATCATTGAACAAGAAAAGTAAATCTGAAGAACAAATCACGTCACAAGATTTAGAAGGTGAACTTATGAATTTACTCGAAAGAGTTTCTATTAGCCCATCTGTCGATCCAAAAGCTAGTGATTTAAGACAAAAAGTGTTGAAAACAATGAGCTATAAATTGCGAAAGTTATCACAGAACCTTCAAAGTCAAGATGATGAAGAGAGAGTAAAAGTTCAAATAGAAAAAATGCTAAAATACGTACCTGTTTGGGTTCCGTACGGCGATGTGCAAGCTTACAGAGATGCTATATCAGAAGAGATTATCGGTACAATTCGCCAATTTAAGGCAGTAACTCGAGTTTACAGAACAGAAGTACCGGCATTTCAGATTGGCACTCCACCACATGACTTAAAAAATATAATTAGAGACTGGATTAAAAACTTACCTATCAAATCATACCAAGCATTTGGCATTCCAGCTGACAAAAGCCATATGATAAATAAATATGTCAACAGAATACACAGAATGATATTGCGCAAAATAAAAGATGTTACCAATGATGATCTAAGAACCGAGTTACTAAACTTTACAAATAAAATACCTATGAACATTCATACATCCCATAAATTCAATTACTTAAATCAAATAATTACTACGCTACTAAACAAAATTCATAAGGTAGTCGGACAGTTAAATAGAAATTATGTTACTTATAATTTTCAGACAAAGACTTTAGAAGATAAATCAAAGAATAATATTGAGACTACAGAAGCTAAATTAAAAGCGATAATTAAAAACCCATTAAAAGATTTATTGCATAACACTACTGCCATTTGTAATGACCGATATATAAAATATGTTGAAACAGAACTTATTGATATAATAATGGAATCAGCGCAAGATATTTATTCTGGTAAAGATACTGATGTAGCTGAAGAAATAGTTTTATTGCTTAGAGAAAATGATATTATAAATGAAAACCAAGCTAGAAGTTTTGTCAATCAATTATTGGTCCCTATTAAAGAACTACTTACGACCGAAAATACCAATTATAATTATTGTTCAAATACTCAAGCAAGAAATTACGTTGTTCTACAAAATACATCTAATGCTGATCGTGATGACCGACAAATAACAAAAGATAAAACTGTGGATTCAGATGCAAAGGATTATTTGGATAAGTTGACTCAACAAATTGATGAATGGCTACAAAATTCTAAAATATCTATACCACTTGCTCAAGATAAAGGTTTCAAACAAGTTGTCATACATGATTTAGCGGATGATATAGTAGATCGCCATAAATATTTAGAATTAAACCCATCAAGTCGTGGAAGTGATGAAGATGAACTTGAACATTTGAAATATCAAATATTCAAATGGATTAATAAACTTGCGGGAGAGGAAAACATGGAAACATTGGAGCACGCACCAGAACTGATGCACAGAATACACAGTTTACCTGTTCCAGTATTCAGTCAACAGCAAAATATTCCTGAATCTCAAGCGTTAGCTAATGGGTGTAGCATGTCAGATTGTCCTCAGACAATGAAAAATACACAGAATAACCATAGAATATCTGATCAGGTGATTTCAAACCAAAATATGGCGAACAAAATATTGCCGAATCGAAGAATGTCAAATGGTTGTCAACGGAAATCAAGTATACGGCGAAGTCTTACTGAAATTCCACCCAAACCTCATAATGTGTCATCACCTTGTTGCAATGGCACGCTTGCACAGCAATACACACCATCTCTGAAGCAGTTAAATGAAGAATATGATGAATATCTGAAAAACTGGGTAAATGAAGTTCCCATACCAACTTCAACACCTGACGAGCTTGCATTAGCAGAAAAAGCAAGACTAGGTATCTATAACGGAGTTTGGAAAGCTTTAACCAAATTGAAATTAGATCCTGCCATATTCCACAACGTTTTTTACTACGAAGATGCCTTAGATGAAGAATTAGAAGAACTGTTGAAATGCCTACCAGATACGCCAGAAATGAAAGCAAAAAAGCATTTGTTAAAAGTAAAGTTAATTGAAAAAACCACCAATACTAATCAAATGATCAGTAACACTGCTGCTCCAGCCTCGTTTAGACACCATCTTGTTGAGAATGTAGAAAATGATCTCCCAACCAAACCTAAACTTGCTAACAATAACAACGATTCCAATCGACCATTTGACGAAATACAAGTACAAAAACTTATAGATGATTATATACTTTGTACCAAGTTCAAAGAAAGTGACGAATCAAAAGCAGAGGTATATAGAAAGAAGTTGATTAAAGAGGCTCATTCAATAATAGAAAATATAAAAAAGACTCGGGGAACGCAATCAAAAGGCATTGATACAGATTTATATGTAAATAATATTTTGAACGCATTACATAAAGTTCCTTTACCAACATCGGAAGTTCTTGAAGAAGAAGCTAATGAGATTGAAATAAGCCAAGAAGTCGACATGTGGTTAGCTGATTTACAAGTTATTCATAAAGAAAATAACATTGATCAACAACAAATGAACAAACAAAAAGATGCTTTAGTGAAAAAAATCCTAGAATTACAGAAAACTGTAAATATTCTCGATTGTTCAGGAGGGAAATTTTTAAAACATGAAATTTCACTGTTTCTTGATAAGGTTTCAATTCAAGGTGAAAATGTTAACTTGGATTTTATTGCTGAAGAGTTCGTTAATAGGTTAAAGAACAAAAGCAAAGAATCTCAAGCAGGCTTTAGTAGGAGAAAATCTGTAGATTTCTTGGATTCTGTAGGGTATTATGAATTTAGCCTACAAATGCCTGGCTGTTCGAGTTTGCATTTGCCCCTTCACCCTCCATTAATAGACCAGTCTAGTTATATGATTAAAGATGGTAAGATTGAAAAAATGCCTCCGCCTCGTTTTTTACAATATGGGTCTGAAAAATCATCTTACGAAATACCATCAAATGAATATTTAACACTTCAGGATAGTCAAGCGCCAAAGAAACCCCAACCAGTCTCAAGACCTCTTATCGTCTCTGATGGACTCGCACAAAATCCTCCTGTGTCCGACTTTCAACCCCCTCCGCAAATAAATAAATGCTGCCAACTGGCTGGAAACTCACAAAATGAAGATAAATTTCAGCAACAACAAACAATGCAACGTGATCAACCCATACCAAATGACATCCTAACCAATAGTGTGTCGAGAATAAATCAGACATTTGATCAAGGGACTGTAGACGCTGTGACGCAAACAACAGAACCGAAATCTTGTTGTGCTAGAAACAATCGAGAACTAAATGTTTTACCAATGTCTGACCAGCCGACTTATGTGGAAAATATGAGAAACGCTTCCGCTATGCCAGCTCCAACACTTTTAGATCCACACGTTGGTCAAAAAAATACTAATGGAGTCGAACCATGTTGTCAAGGGTTTCGAGAATTCAATAACGCTGTAAATACAAGTCGAAAACCATCTTATCCTGAACCAATACCCAATACACACCAAGGTATCCCCATTGTTATTGAGGGACCAAACAGATCAGCGTCTTACCAAACTTTTGAACACCCTTTTAATCAGGCTTCAACAGACCTTCTGCATAGAGGAAGTAGAAATCTTCCTGGGACTATGTTATCTTACGGTCAACCTCAAGGTTTTTCTACACCCCAATATCAGATTATAAATCAAGATCTGCCTCTTCGACCAGATAGGAAAAGAAGTCGTCGTCAACAGGGACATTTGGGAAACTTTGCTAAAAGACGCCTCGATCTAGATGAGGAATCTGATAATGCTTCAGAAAAAGACGAACCTTGCCCTTGTCTGAACAGAATGTGGCGATGCAGACGTGAACCAATTTGCTACACATATGAAGATTTTGGAATGGATAGGCCAGAATGCTATCCGTACCCCTACAGTTGTCCTCATTTTTATTAAGTTTAGATAAATTGTTATGTTGTATTGTATTGTTATACAAATTTTAATGACTATTATAATGAATACATTAATTTATAATACAAGGTAGTATTTGTCAGTGATAGATAATGTAATATTATTGTAATTTTTAATTTTCATCCAGGGTTAATGTTTCAAACATTGTAGTAGGTAGTTAATCGCTTTCAGAAATTACTAAAATATAATTAAGGTAATAAATTTCTACGTAGTTTCACATAGGAAGTATATTGTAACGTGTTATTTAAAAATACTTCAATAATAAGAAAATCATCTTTTCTTTTACAGTACCCACGTTTATAACTAATTATGTTACTCATCAAAGCAGAGATGTGAGTATATTGATAAACACAAATTTTCGTAACTCATGAGCTCAAACTTGAAAAGTAATGGTAGTTTTGTTACAGGTAAACATCGAAAATAGGTTTGATAAAGATACAAATAAATCAGAAATGTCTCCAAAGATATTAAGGTCTGTGCAGACCTCATTTAGTTCAATCGATTTAAGTTCAAGTCCAAAAAGCTGTCAATGCAACAGGAAAATCAAATCACAAGAAGACATTCGTGCAGAAAAAGAAATTTCTAATGAATTATTAGAATGGATTAAGGAAGTATACAGTGACGAAGTATCAACAAAATTTTGGCATGAAAGAATGAAGAGACTAGCTTATAAACTAACAAAACCAGGAGGAGAAGAGAAGATAAGAGAAAAAATACTAACTTTCTTAAAGAGAGTCCCAAGGAGAGAATTAGATTGCGATGAAGAACAAAAGGAGTTTTTGGCGCAGTTACCAGACATATTAATAAATAAATTGAAAGAAACGTATTTAAAGTCTGCAAGAAATAAACACAGATCGCCTATACGTATTTATAGAATCGAAATTCCAACCTCAAGCGAGAAGAATTCTAACAAAAATGAATTGAGACAGGTAATTAAGAACTGGTTGAATAATATTCCGATAAAGAAAAAAGATTTCTTTGACAGATCCGTTAACAGAGAAGATTTATTGAATTTCTTGGTAAAGCAGTTACAATCTTATATTCCATACCTTGGGCGTCCTGACAAATGTAACAAGAAAATAATTATAAAACATGTTGTTAAGAATTTCCTAGAAACTATTCCAATGAAAAAAAAATGTGGTACATTATTGAACGAATTGGCTGCTACTTTGGTAGATAACCTATTTCAGATCAAGAGTCGGGACTTGAATCACGATTATAAATTAAATATAATGGAAGATAATATACTACATCAAGCACGAGATATTTCTGAAAGTACGAATATATCAGTTGATGTCAACAGCCAGTCTATTAAAGAACTAATAAAACACCAAATTAAATCGTGGCTCGAAGAATCTTCACTAGATGATTTATTTAAAGATCGAACATTCCAGGATAAAGCTGTCAAAAATTTTGCCGAAGATATTATTGATAGACATAAATATTTAACCATACATCCTAATAGTTCGTATGCTAATGAACTGCAATATTTAAAATACCAAATATTCAAATGGATTAATAAAATAGTTGGAGAAGATAATTTAGAAACTATGATATGTGCACCTAAACTTATGAACCGAATACAAAATATTCTAAATTCTGAATTGTTAAGGAATGAAGATGAAACCTACTTGGAACTAAAAACATCGATATCACTAAATGAATGCACAAGGTCACATGTAGTCCTAGACCAATATAATCGATTATATGAAGAAACAGGGCGATGGCTTACAGAAATACTAAAATTTTCCAATGATTCTGTCACTCAATTTGCAAAAGAATTGGTAAATAGAGTTCGTGACTGCATTATGCAAAATACGAGTATGTCAGTGAATGAAGTCATTGAAACTGAAGTAGATGCATGGATTAGGACTATTAATACAATAAACTTAAGAAGTAATGCTACTGAACAATTAAAACAATCACTTAAGACTATATTAAAAGAAAAAATCATAACATCCAAAGACCCGAAACGAGAAAGAAGGCTATTAAGAATGTATGAAGATATAATAGATGATTGGTTAGATACAAGCTTGTTTGAAGAAAATCAATCCGTTGAGTCAATTTGTAACCGCGATCGAAATGAGTTGATTCATGATTTGGCTGAGAAACTGTTGGAGATACAATATTCATATGGGGCTTTATCAAAACTTGATGCGTTAGGTCATGTTAAACAAGTGATTTTAGAATGGACAACAAAAATACAGGCTATCATAAAAGAAGAAATAAAATTGAGCGAGTCTAGTATAGTAGGACTAATTCATGCAATTCAAAGTTGCCCAGTGCATAATGAAAATGTCAATCATGAAAATTGTAGCCAAATTGTAGCAGCTTTGAAAAATTGGATAAACGCATTACTATTGCATGAAAATGCAAGTATCGGTGAAAAACGAAGACTAATGGATATGTTTAAAAATCTAGCTTCTCGTTTAAGCTCTGTCAGAACTGACATTTCTACAGATATATTACAGTTTATACGTATGGTTTGGCATTCAAATACAGAAGATAATAATATGAATCAAGAGACTAATCTAGACACATACTTACAAGAACTTAATTTGTATGCCGTAGAACCGACTATAACCAATCATCCAAATCAGGAACATGTAAATAATTTACAAAGATCAGAAAATAACACGCAATCAACAACTAATTTTGCAGTTTACGGTTTTACTCTGCCCAGTAATCCAGAAAAAGTTGAAAACAAAACTGGATATTTTCAAAATGATAGTATTAAACCGATAACTGACGCAGATATTGAGGCAAATCAAGACTTATATATGAAACACCTAGTAGCAGAAATAGATGAATGGCTAAATGGTTTGAACGTACCTCAAATTCATGACACAGGATTTCGAGAAATCGTTGTCAATGATTTGGCAGGTGATATTATCGATCGGAAAAAATATCTAGAACTTAATCCTTCCAGTAAAGAGATAAACGTAAATGAAGTTGACCAATTGCGATATCAAATATTCAAGTGGATTAATAAACTCGTAGGGGAAGAACGGCAAGAAACTTTAGAACATGCAACCGATTTAATGGATAGAATAAAAAGTATTCCAATTCCCATGTTTACGAATCGTATCGACAATAATCAAGACATATTGCTATCCCGTCAAGATATTAGCAACCATGCTAATGTTAAAAATTATGAAAACGTTTCAAATGACAATAATCGAAAAATGACAGCAACAAACGTGAGACTGAGCTGTCCTTTAGGATTCACTACGGGTCCAATAGCTACTTCAAGTAAGCGAAATGACAATCCATTTAAAGATCCAGAGAGCAAGTCAGATAATGGTACAAATACACAAGACAAAAGTCACAGTAGATCAGTTACCAAAAAATTGGGAATATCTAAGAAAATCGAAAAATCTAATCATGAGTTAGATGGCACATCCAACAGATGTAATAAAGGCACTAAGGATAAAGAGTCTATAAAATCAATTGGTTTAAGGCCATCGAAAGATGTTGAAAAGCAGAACACTTTAGTAGAACATTTAGGAACTCTTCCTCAAGGCATGACTTTACAAGAGTTATATCAGTATTTCGATGAAGTATTTAAAAATAAAATACAAGAACTGCCGTTGGAGACTCCTACACCTGACCAAGAACAATTGACCAATTTGGCTAGGGTGGGGATTTACAACGGGATTTGGAAAACCTTTTACACTTTCTTAGAAGATCCTGAAATAGCTAATGATTACTGCCTTTTCGAGTTAATGTTTGATGAAAAATTACATGATATGCTTGATTGCTTACCTCAGACTCAAGATATACAGCGTATCAGACCAGGGTGGAAAAGTGCTGTGTTAAATGACATATTGGTTATGTTACAATACGTTTATTCGATAAGTGATAAACCAAATATTAAAGAAATGATTCAAAAGAGGGTTGACAGGCAACTTATAAGAAACATGCAAGTGACTCATTCAGATAGAGCTCAACATTGTTTTGTTGCAAGAACTGCGGATGGTTATATTCTTTCCTCACGATACAAAGATGAAGACCCTGTACGAGCTAACATATACAGACAGCGTCTAATGAAACGACTTGAAGAACTAGCTGAAAGTGTAAAACATGAAAATAAAATACAGTTTAATGAAATAAGCCCACCTCAATTCTGCCAGCTAGCTTTCAAAGTCTTAGCAGAAGTACCGATTCCAGATAAAGAAGAATTGGAGGAAGAAGCTGAAGAAGTATTATTAGGACAGGAAATAGAGGAATGGTATAAAGATTTACCTGTGAGACCAGTGGCAAACGAAAATAATGCACATTTACGGAGAAGGTTGCGAGAACTACTTGCACAACGACTGCGTGATTTAGAAAAAAGAATTGAAGCCTTCGGAGATCCGTCTTTAGAATTGGAAAGAGATATGAAACATGAAATATCCAAATACTTAGAAAAGGATGCTGAATTAAAACAAGTTAATGATTTAAATATAAACTTCATGGTAGAAGAACTAACAAACAGGATAAAGAATAGACGTCAAAATAACATGTTAGGTTATGAAGCGTTTGAGAAAGAGAACCCTGCTAGTTCAACCTTTGTACAAGCGGATCCAGGAGAAATAATGGCTCCGCTGGTTGATATTAAACAGAATTTTGATAATCAGAATAGTTTAAACATTTCCACACAGCCTAATGATTTAAGACTACGTGCATACAGTATTCCTGCTAACAATATCTCAAGCAAAAATTCTACTGGTGCTGAAGGTCAAAGATTTAGTTTACCGACAGACTTAAGCCCGTGTTGTCAACAACGATGTGATTTACGTGGGAATACGACAATCGGTCCACAAGGCTATGCAACCAATCAAAATGAATTTTCTCCAAATGTTCCTCGGAGTTCAGTGCAACTATCTTCCGGTTCTAGCTTTGACAACGCTGGCACAGCAATTTTAAGACCAAGCTTTTCAGCTATACCGAACAACTACTTATCTGTCGCTCCCCAGCAAACTAAGAGTGGTCAAGAGAGTCCGTGTTATTATCAAGGGAGAGCAAGTCAAGGACAACCTAGCCATGGACTTTCGTCTGCAACAGGAACTTCGATGTCTACTGCCAGATTAGGTAATGGTGTAAGTTCAGCAGAACCTCAAGCTGCTTTGGAAGACTTGGAAAACGATGACAAAGTAAGATACAAGTGTCACTGTATGGAGAGATTGCCGGTGTGCAGTAAACGGCATAGACAGTGCGATTATATGAATCGGTATCCACCTTGTTACCCTCCAATGCCCCGTAGATGTTATGAATGAATATTGTCCTCTTCTTTGTTTCCTATCCTGTTTAATGTCGTACAATTTTTCTTGTATTTTTCCTTTTATGTTAAAATGTTTATTTTGTGGTAATAAAGGTGTCAAAATAAAAACAATTTTTTTATCGAATAAATCAGTTTCTAATCTGCGTTACCCAAAAATATTAAACATAGGTACATTCGGCGTCAAAAATCACTCTTAGCACAATAATTTAAGGTGTACTTTCATTTGTTGTCAATTGTTCTGAAACAACAAATGAAAATGCACATTTACGTCTTGAGATAAGGTAGTGTAAATTTTTATGTTCAGATATTATTGGTAGGTTTGAACTTTCAGATCATTTTGAAGCTTAGATCGAGTCTCATACATAAATAGTTTCGATAATCTAAAAATCTGTATAATAAATGAAACAGATCTAGGATCCACATTGAGAACAGACTTTAATAGAACTGAAAATAATTTCAACATGTCTGTAAAACGTGAACCTCCTTTCTAATAATACTTGCATAGCGAGTGATTCATATCAAGTGATTAGCAACACGTTTTCTCTTTCAAATTTACTATTCTCTGTTCTACCATCTAAGAATCAACATACTCGTAACACTAGTTAGTTTTTCCGCTATACAATCATCGTTAGTAAGAAAGTAAACATACAAAAAGTTAATAAAAACAACACTACCGGAAAAATAAATAGCTAGGATGAGGACAGTGCACGCCGCAACACTTGGAACACTGTTTCATAGAGTTTGATGTTAGACAAGGGGTTAATTTACCACGACCTCTTCCACCCAGAGGCTTTCCTAGGCAGCGCTTTTTGCAATGACATGAAGGTCTATCGTCTTCCCCTGCTCTTGTTAACTCTTTAAAAGGTCTTCTGGGACAAGCCACGCCGAAGTAACCATCGTCCTCTCTCCTCCATTCGCATTCCTCGACAGGCGGTGCACATGGTCTTTTAACCTCTGTTTGATTACCAAACGTCCTCTTGCAGGGCGGCACGTTGTCTAAAGATCCAAGTCTTGTTACTCGAGGTGGACATCTAAACGTCTGACCTTGGTAGTCTTCTGCTGGGGTGGATGTGCTCGAAAAGTCAGATGATTTCATATAAAACTGGGGTCTTTTCCGTCTTTGTGCTGTTCCAGATCCACTTTGGAGACAAGGCGGTGGAGCTGAAGGATAACAAGGGTTCTGTAGTGCACTCGGTGAAGGCTGTGGTCCATAAGATGGTGTAACCCACGGAGGCGAAGGTGTGCGAGGCGGCAGTGGAGCTATGCAAGGTTGCGTAGAGGTCGCAACTGGTGAACAAGGCGGTCTCTGACAAGGTAGTGGTGAAGGTAGTCTTTCACATGGTGGGGGCGATACGTAGGGTGAATATGAAGCATACGATTGAGGGTATGGGGCACAAGGAGGTTGAGGAGCTGCACATGGTGGTTGAGGAGCTGCACATGGTGGTTGAGGAGCTGCATATGGTGGTGGCGATATACAAGGAGGCGGTGGTTTTGTACAAGTAGGGGAAGACATCATACAGGGTTGCGTTTGTTGTGGAACACATGGAGGTGGAAAAGGAGGTTGGTTTAAGCATGGCGGTGGTACTGGTGAGCACGGTACTGGTTGTAAAGTCTGTAATGATTCATCTTGATTCTGTTGTATTATACTTAAGCTTTGTTCAGGTGACGGTGACAATGCCATACTCTCATTTTCTTGCGGTACGTATGGTGACGGCATCTGCTGTTGGCTCATGCGAGGATGACTCCTCTCGACCATACTGGGGTAGGGTGATCCAGATTGCAGTCCGTTTCTACTGCCCCAAACATTAGAGCCTGTAGTAGAGTTCCAATTGTACTCGTTAACGTTTACATTTGGAGATAAGGGCTGAACTCTCATTTCAGTTTGACTTCCAGCATCTATAGGTATTGGGTTAACTGAGGCATCTTTGCAAAGACAGATATTAAACGGACGCCTGCCTGGAGATCTTTGGGTTCTCTGTCGTATTCTATCTAAATGAGCTCTATCGTCTTTAGAGAGAGAGGACGGTGGCATTTGATATTGAGGTAACAATGATGTTCGCTTAAGATTAGAAATACTAAATCTCCTGTCGCCTTCAGTAGATTTAAGTCTTTCAATCAATTTGTCAACCTCTTCATCAATTTTGTCTTTTGCCTCAGGCTTCAACGGAAGCTTTTTTGTCCACTTTACTATGTCTTGTCTAAATCTGTCTTCTACATCAATGTCAGGGTTAGCCTGTTTTTCTTTCTCGGTTTCATGTAATTCGTTAGCTAACACGGATACTATTTTATTTTTTTGTAACTGTTGAGCAGGAGTCTCATCTTCTAAAGGAATACCATTTAGCCATTCATGTATTTGATCTTTTATCCTTACCTGTTCGACTTGAGATTTAATAGTATCATCTTTTGGTCGTGGTACTTTTTGTAATGCTGTATATAGATTCTCGTTTAGTTTCTTTGGATCTACTGGTGATGATGGGTAACGTTTTAAGTAATCATTACAAAATTTATCAATTTCATCTCCTATTTTTTGTTTAAATTTGTTTTTTAATTCTTTATCAGGTGTATAATTTAAATTTATGTAAGCATCGGCTACATTGTCTTTCAGTATTTCAAATGGAACTTGTTCTTCCACTGCTATTTTATCAACTGGAGGTAAAGTGGTTGATATAGCATCACGCAGTTGTTGCTTGTATGCGTGTGCTTCCATTTCATTTTGTGCTTTATGTTTTGCTTGTCTGACTTTGTCAATTAGATTATCTTTAAAAGATTCCATATTGCTTTTTAATTCAGGGGTTTGTAGTAACGGACCAATTAAGTCATCTATTTCGTCTTTTAACAAGTCTTCATATAATGTATCGTCTTGAAATATTTCTGGTTTCATATTGAGATCTCCTATTTTATTCAACAGTTTGCTAATTATGTTTTGTCTAAGCGCTTTACCTCTTTCAATTTCTTCAGGAGTATCACCCCCGAAAATAGGAAGACTATCACACCAAGTTTCTATGTCGTTATAAAAGATATCTGCAGCATTTGTAACACTCGGTTTTATTGAAGATTTTATTGAACCAATTAATTTTGCAACAAGGTCTTTTGCGTGATCATCAGTTACTAGATTCTGTTGCAAGGGCAATGTTTTTAAAAACGCTTTGACTTTATCTAGCAACTCTACATTTGTCTCATCTAAGTTTTTATTTTTAAACATGGCTTTCATAGAAATCACAAAATCATCGACATCTTTTTTGACGTCATTACTAGATTTTCCAGGCTTGAACGGCAAGTTTGAAATCCAGTCATTGACTAATTGTTTGGATTCAGCAATGTTTACTGAAGGCGTCTCGGATTGATGTTCTGCCGGTGAAAACTTTAACTTGTTAAACAACTCCTCTACTTTTTGTTGCAGAAATGCCTGATCTTTTCGCTTATTTGGTTCGATTGGGAACAGTTTTAAGTATTTCTTTATAGCTTCTTTCATCTTTGTTTCATAGTTTGGAGTGCCAGGAGGATACTGTAGTGGTATTTCTTGTAAATTTCGAATGAAATCTTGTTTGACACTTTCCATCTGCTTCATATCTGTTGAAGTTCGTCTAGACTTTAAGGGCAAGGACTGTATCCACTCGTCGATTCCAGCAACTTGAGAATAGTCAAGTGAAAAATCTGGAAATGATACTATGCCTTTATTAATTAAAAGTTCTTTCAAACCTTCCGATTTATTTTTTAGTGACTGGCTACTACCAGTTATCATCCTTTGTAGCCAACCGAGAATCAATTGGTCTAAAGCTGTTTCCGTCAATGTATTCCTTTTCTGGTACTCATCTATGTTGTCTGCTAACTCTTTAATCATTTGTTTATGATGACTTTTATCTTTTGATGTGAAGAGATGAGAAGGCACTGCTTCAAACCAATTCGATATCTCATCTTGAATAGAACTTAAATTTGAAGTTTGCTGGAAATAGGATGTTTGCTGGGATGAAGAAGTTTGAGCAAATGTTTTATGATCCTTAATTAGTTGAGGTACAGAAACGCCTTTCAGTAGTGTCATTAACTCGTTAGTCTTAGCAATAGAAGGCATAAGTTGTTGAACGTCCGGTAATTTATTCAGCCATCTAAAGACTTGGTATTTCAAATGTTCCAGTTCTTCAGCTTCTGAAGGTTTAGCGTTTGGGTTTAACTGCAAATACTTTTGTCTATCAACGATATCGCTGGCTAAGTCTTTTATCATTGTTTCCCTAAAGCCTTTGCCATCTTTCATATTAAAATCAATTGGTAACTTTTTCAACCAACTGTCGATTTTCGTTGAGAGTTGAGACATGTATTGCTTTTCCTCCGTAGAAGGTGGTTGTTTGTATTGATTGTAAGTGCTATCTTCAACAATTGTAGACATTGTCGGGTCTAGAGATTCTTTACGTCGAAAACCTGTACCTGTTGCTGCATTAGAGCTTCGAGGTGTCGATGTTGTAAAAGCTATGTTTTGTAACCTATCAACAAGTTTTTTTATCTGTTCTTTCTGCTTAGGACCAGCCGGTATTTTCAAGTCATCAAAATATTGCATTACTTCATCATTTAACAACTCTTCTTTATCAGACGAAGTAGTATTTGAGTCCGACATTATATCACCGACTCGTTCAGCTAATTTTGCTGCAGCAAACTTAAACTTTTTTGGTGAAAAGTCGCTTTGGTCTCCTATCAAGCTTTCAGTGAAATCTGAAATTTCATTTTGAGCATTATCTATGAACATTTGTTTCTGCGATGGTGTGAGTGAATGAAACGTTGGTGTTACATCTGGTTGAATATGGGACTTTTCAGATAAGTCTTTCTCCATTCCCATTAACTGAGTAGCAATTTTTTCAGATTCTTCATCAGATAAATTTGAATTCTTTAGAACATTTATCAGGCGTTCTCTAGTTTTTTCATCAGTCTCTCCTCGCAATGCCTGATCAGCTAGAATATTTGATATTTCCGATTCAACTTCATCCTTGTCTTCAATTTGAGTGCCATCAAGAATATTAGTAACTTCATTTTGTAAAGTTTTTTTGAACTCCTTTTCTTGGGATATAGTTCGGCTTCTTGGAACCATCACAGTTTTTGCTTTACTTATGATTTCGTCTGCAATTTGTTTTGCTTTTCTATTCGTTAAACCACCTTCTTCTTCAAGAATGTCAACTATATCTGTTTTAATGTCATCACTGTCTATTGATTGTATTTTGTCAATATTGTTAGCTATTAAATCAGTTATTTTTTTTTGCACCTCATCTTTGGTATCTTTATCTAAATTCAAAGCGCCACTATTAAATATTTCAGCTATCTGATCACTGATTACTTTCTTTAGGTCTCCTTGTTTGCTCCAGCGTTTTCTTTGTTTTGGAATATTCGTTGCAACAGAAAGTAATTTATTAGTTAGTTTTTCTTTCTCTCTGGGTGTCAGTTTTACTCCAGTAGTTTTCGAGAGATCTGATAACCAATCATTTATTTCATCTTTTAGATCATCTTCACTTACTTTTCCATCACTGCTCACACACTCACGTATTTTTTTAGCTAATTGGCCAGCCATTTTTTTGCTTTTATTAGACGTTATGTCTAAATCCGGTATATCTTCTAGTATGTCCAATATATTATTTGTGAGATATTCTTCATCTTTGAAGCTCGGTGCAGCGTTTATTTCAACCAGCAGCTTCTTCACTAAATTGTTTTGAGTTTTACTATCCAATCGTTCTCCTTTACTCTTGAGTTTTTTTGTAAGCCAACTGGATATTTCGCTTTCAATATCACTTTCACTCTTATTCTCTTTCAATAATTCTTGTAATTTATTTGCTAACTGTTGAGCTGTCTTTTGATTTTCTGATTTACTTTCTGAGAGCTCTGGAATATCTTTTAACCATTCTAAAATTTGATCAGGTGAAATAGTTTTAGTTCGTTTGGAGACTACATCTTTGGATGCCTTCTCTAAGTTTTTCAATAGTTTTTCAGTCAAATTCTTTTTTGTTTTAGGATCAAGGTCATCTGCGTTGCGTTCGAGCCAATCATTGATTTCATTTTGCATTTCTTCTCGTGTTTCTTCATTATCAATTCCTTTTGCTTGCAACTTCTGAAGTTTGGATGTAAGTGCTTCTACTTGCTTTTGATTCGATGAACCTCTTCTAGAAAACCCTGGTACATCTTTGAGCCAATCTCCGATTTGTTTATCATACGCAGCGTGTAACAAAGAACTTTCTCGTCTTCCCGCTTTTGATGGTAAAGTTTGTATTTTGTCAGCTAACGTTTGAGCAAGATTGTCAATATAAGTTACATCATCTTTATCAAATTTGATTGAAAACTCATTTAATATTTCAACTACTTCTGATTTCAACTCATCATCATCACTTATTGGCCTTAGAGCTAAAGTTACTAATTTCTCTACCAATCCTTCTTTAGCAGCCTCTTCATCAACAATTTTTCCCTGACTATCCTTATAATTAAATGAAATGTCGTCCAACCAATTCGCTATTTCTTTTCTATATTTTTGAGACTCACTAGACAAACCACGAATTTTATTCATCAGATTATCTATTATTTTGACTCTAAAAGCCTTCTGGTCTTTTTTACCGCCAGGGCACCACATCGGCAAACTGTTAACGCACTGTGTAATTTCATTCTTAGCATTTTCTTCGAAATACTCATCGCGATACAAACTTTTTAATTTATCTATCAAATCCATGACTATTATTTCTCTTAGGGTTTTGTTCTCTGATCTGTCGTTGGCAGCTACTGGTAGTTCTTCAAGCCATGAGCATACTACTTCTTCTAGCTGCTTTTGGAACTTTTCCTCTTCAGACCGTTCTAAGCAACAGCATGGTAAAGGTTTACGGCAATAACAGCACAGTTCGGGTTGTGCAGGACATACTGGCATGTATGTCTGGAAAAGGAACAAAGTAGAATTTATAAATTTCAGTAGGCCTAGCATTCGCTAAAATATAACCCTTCGATCAATAATACCACCAGTTAACGGTTAGACTTTTTTTAAACGGAGAAAAAGGTTACGATCTTACGTCATAATTGACAGGAAGCAACAAGAGATGAGATCGCACTCGATCGCGATCTTATCTGATCAGCCGTTTTGACACTTCCACCCGTTAACTGGTATTCTGGTCTGATGGTATTGTTTCTCGAAATAATAACCACGAGAAATTTTGTCAACTCGTTTCTGTCAACGTGATTTTGCCATGTTCAATGGGTATCACTAAGATAAGCGAGACAGCAACACGCGCTTTCGCGAATGAGGGTCGACAAAATTTCTCATGATGCTTTTGAGATACAGGACAGCGAAGTAAAAGAGTGAGAGAGAAGCTTATGAAAAAACTGTATGTTAACCTAAATCAGCTCTGTGACTAAACGCTTTATCTAGGGACAGTTTTATTGTTTTATGAACCATTAATTACTTTGGGTTTCGAATGATTTTAGATATTTTTGGACTAAAACGTCCTTTTTGAAAAATTGGATCCATACGTAACATGAAAATTAAGAGTCTATCTGCCGCACTCAGAGACGTCAATCAACTTTAATTGGCATTAAATTATCATTCCTACTTTATTCAATAGGAACTAGACATAAAAAGAGACGGATATAGATTTAATTGTCATTAAAAGTTGATTGACGTCTCTGAGTACGGCAATACCTAACTGCCGCACTCAGAGACGTCAATTAACTTTAATTGGCATTAAATTATCATTCCTACTCTATCCGCTACTAGACATTAAAAAAGACGGATAAAGATTTAATTGTCAATTAAAGTTAATTGACGTCTCTGAGTGCGGCAGTAGGTAGGAGTAAGAGTCTAGTCTGATTACAGTCTCGGAGAATTATGTAGTTTTTTTTAAGATATTAAAATTCAATAAGGTCGAAATTCAAGCTTTTTGACATTGACACTGACCTTTATAGTTTTGAAATTCAATTTTCAAATCGAATCATATTCAATTCGAATGAGGGATTTTCTGACAGATGATTAAAAAAGAAAAAAGTTAGTTCCAAAAAACCCAACAGATGGCGTTCATCAGACATGGGTTTGCTTTTTTTTAATTTGCTGGCAAGGAGTCTACGTTAAGACGGTCAATGTTAAAAAAAACACTTGCAAAGTGAAAAAAAAACATTTACAGGACTGAAAAGGCTTATCTACAACTCGCGGTATGGACGGTATGGTATTGCAACGCAAAACAAGAGGAATAGAATTATTTGACATTTCTTTTCTTCCGTCAACGTCATCTTTTTTTTGGCCTTGCACCTTCTTGCACAACTTTGAAATACAAGTGTAGGTCAGATCAGATGAGATACATGTCAGGACAGCGCCATCTATCGAGCTAATAAATAGTCAGGTCAGCGCCATCTATCGAGCTAATAAATAAACTTTCTTTTTTTTTATTTGCTGGCAGAGTATCTCTCATTAAATTTTCGAAATTCAACATTTTTGACATTGTCACTGATCTGTATAGTTTTGACAGTTTCAAACAAATTATCAGCAAAATGGGTTATGATTATGACTCATGATTCAAATGGTTCGACTGAACTTATGTTCAGTTAGGCCGTTTGTCCACGACGTCCGTCTCGCCGGATCCATCTAGACGGACCGAAGAAGCGGTTCATATAATTGTATTTCCGTCATCCGGTTTTTTGACGGACTCCGGGAATTTGGCTAGATCGGATGTACCGAAGTGTGAGCGTATATTCCATATAACTGTTTCACTCACCACGTACAACCTCTCAGTATGAAGTGGCTCGTCCGGGTTCGGACGCAGTGAACAAACGTATTCCGGTTTCCATCCGTCAGTCTAAACACCAGCTTCCGTCATCCGAGAAAAAATCGGACCGGATCGTCCGTCGACAAACGGCCTTATGGTTATCCATAACTAACGTAAATTGTTTAATTAGGTACTGACTCCAGGCATTGCATCACAAGAGCTCAGGCAGGACACACCTCTTGACACCATTGGCACTGAAACTACAAACATAATGCGTTAACTGACGGTCATAGTGCCATTACGTCAGTGATGCATTTTCCTAGGAAATTACACTGCATAATAAATCCACAAGTTTGTGTATTAAGATGTCTATAAAAAATTACGTTAATCTCCGAACTCTGTAAGCCTAGCATGACCGCCCAAGACGTGATATAAGTACCTATATAGCATGATGTAGCATTTTATCGATACTCAAACGTCAAACCCCATTATCTTTTGACAGTTAGAATTTGACAATTATCTTATCTTTTGACAATTATCTTTTGAAGAAAAGGTCTGCGCTCAGTAATTTACTTGAATATAAAAACTACCTGTGTAAGGTTTTTGCAACTGGGGGCCAAGTAGACGCAGTTTATTTGGATTTTAGTAAGGCCTTTGACAAAGTTAATCACTCTTTGCTGTCTCAAACTGGCACACTACGGTATTCACGGGTGTTTGCTTAGATGGATAGAGTCGTATCTTATTAACCGATCACAGCTAGTCACTGTCAAAGGTCATTCTTCTTTACCTATATCGGTTTCTTCGGGGGTTCCCCAGGGGTCACATCTTGGACCATTGCTGTTTATTGTCTTCATTGATGATTTAGCCAGCCGCTTATCTTGCCCTGCACTCCTTTACGCTGACGATCTTAAAATATATACCAAAGTTGAAGACCCAGATCATAGTACAGCGCTTCAAAATGATCTTGAGATTGTTTCACAATGGTGTCAAACTAATGACATGACTCTCAATGTGGATAAATGTTGCGTCATTTTTTTTACTAGAAAAAAACATCGACTAACCCAGTCCTATTGCATAAACGGCAATGCGTTATCGAGAGCCAACACTGTTAAGGACCTGGGTGTGATATTTGACGAACAACTGTCTTTCCGACCGCACTACGATCATATCATAAGAAAGAGTCAACGTCTCTTGGGCTTTATTTTGAGGACGACAAGAGAATTCAAAAAACCATCAAGTACATTGTGTCTTTTTTTCAGTATTGTAAGAAGTACTATGGAATATTGTTGTCCTGTCTGGTCTCCTTATTATAAAGTCCACGTTGACAGTCTGGAAAGGGTTCAGAGGCGGTGCTTGAAGCTGCTTTCGTATAGATGTGGCCTCGGCCGAATTCTTGGGGGCTATGATCAAAGGTTGTCTAGGTTTGGTGTTATTTCTTTGGAAGCCCGACGCAAAAGATACGATCTCCTTTGTTTGCATAATCCATGCGACCATTGATGCTCCTGAGCTACTTGCATCTTTGAGTATTAACATAAGACACAAATCACGATCACCGAACACTTTCGCGATGCAGATTTATAAAAACAATACTTCTTATTATAGCCCTCTGGTAAGAATGTGTCGTTCCTATAATGAGATTGCGCGTAGAAGCAAATATATTGATATTTATAACCCCAATTTTAGTCGTTACAAAAGGCTTATATCAGACCTTTTTAGAGATGAATCCTCTTCTTCTACTTAAACCCGTAAAAATTGTGCATAGTTTTAGTTTTTGTTAGTTTTAAGTTTATTTTTCTATGTACTTATATCAAATCTTTTGTTGCATGTCTGTTAGTGTTTAAGTAATATGTAAGTAATAATGCTATATGTTTTTTTTTATCATGTTGTGTACACTAATTTTGGGTTATTATCTAGCTTTACTTAACTTGATTTTTATATTCTAAATTTTAATGATAATAATCTGTTTGTGTACCTTTAAATAAATAAATAAATAAATAAGTTAAACGCGATAAAGCACCATACTAATATGCCAACCATGAACGAATATTATTTCGTCCATGTAGGTACTATAAAGCAAACAGACAAACAAGCAGAAAATTGATTTTTATGCTGAGATTTGGCTTTGATTGTTGATTTATTAAAACAAAAAAAATAAAAATAGTACCTTGCGCTTCCATATTATTGGAATCAGTGCTCTGAAAAGAAATGAAACAAAAAATAAGCACTTTATACTTCCTGCTAATGTTCACCTACAATGTTGCCTTGCTAAGTAACGCCGCCGGCTAATTTCATGATTGATTTGATTACAGACATTACAATATACTAAATCACTAAAGGAAAAAGCTTACATTCTTTTTTGCCATCGACCGACATTTAATAACAATAAAAAGCTAGTTTTTGGGATTCGTTTTTGACAAAATTTTTGTAGGATCGACCGTGAGCGTTGCAATAAAATGACTTTACGTGAGCAAAAGTCAGTCGTGAACGGACAGCCTTAAGGTCATAGCCCACTTATACCGCACCGCTCCCACCCAACCAAAGTATGAGCAGTCAAATATGGACTTAATGTTGTGCTGTGTAGATGCACTTTAATTATTATTATTTATTATTATTATTACTTTAGCTTGCGGCAGGCTCGCTTACCGCGCGCTGTCTGCCACTGTATATTGTTACTGTAAAGTGTATCTACAGTGAACGATATTAAGTCCATATTTGGCTGCTCATACTTTGGTTGGGTCGTAGCGGTGCGGTATAAGTGGGCTATGACCTTTAGACATGAAATTAAATTTTCACGACTTACCGATCGCCGATCCATGCAGTCACGATGGTGCTCCCTTCTGTGGCGACTGTACCGGTCCTGTATGGTAGGGCACACCTGGAAAACGGCCTGCAAGATTTATCATCATATATTGTAGCAGACATCACAAAGTATTGGGGCATTTGTCATAGAAAATTGGGCCATTTTATTTGAAATATTTGGGCGTTTTTCATCAAATATTGGGGCATATGCTTCGATCAACAATAGTACTAGATGAAGGCTCACGAACTAAATGAAAACTTTATATGGCACAAACTGACTTTTTTTTAAACGGAAAAAATGGTTATGGTTAATCTTACATTATAAATGACAGGAAGCGTTCCATGTTTGAAATACCTTAGTATTTTTGACACTGGCAAAATAATCTACTTCTAATTATACTCTCAAGTGGGCGTATAACGCTCGGCCATATCTGTCACTCCAACTATGTATCTAGAACTAGGTGTTTTTGTTGATCGAAGATTTTAAATCAAATATTTGGGCGCGTGTCATCAAATATTGAGGCTTATGCCATCAAGTATCATCAAATCTTGAGTTGATTTTCAACAATCATCGCATAAATCATCTTCTGCCCCTGTAGACAAGTGGCTTCCTATTATCGATATCGCCAGTAGAATAGAAAGACAAATGTATGGGATTGATTGACATTAGCGATCGAAATGTCACGTGACCGCTAATGTCAAATCCCATACATATTCTTCCTATAGGAAAATATAGGAAAAATGTGATAGTAAATAATTGATGAAGCAAGCAACGCTGGCCTACACCGTAACAAGTGATAGCAAAATTCGACGAGTCGTGCAAGCCTTTCGGTGGCTTAGTTGGTCAGAGCATCGGGCCGGATTCCCGGAGGCACGGGTTCGAATCCCGCCTGAAAGCTACTTATAGGGCTCGTGGTTTTTTACTATCTCATTTTTCCTATACTTACAGAATTGCATTGTGAATGCATAAAAATAATTTAAAATCTCAATATTCTTTCTATTCTACTGGCGATGTCGAGAGACTCACCCGTGTCTGATCGTCGTAGATCTGTCGCAGCGTATCTCTCAGGCATCGCGTCACATCGCTCAAGTAGCGCACCTCTGACTCCCTTGAGCGGTACCGGCGAGCGCTCAAGTAATCGTAGGTTTCACGGACGCGGACATCTTTGTATCTGTTATGGAGGGCCACCATTAAAAAATTAGTTGTCTGTAAAGGGACTGGTGGGCTATGTGGATAACCAAAGACATAGCCCACCGGATTAGCAAACTGAAGTGGCAGTGGGCCGGCCATATAAGCCGCAGCACCGATAACCGCTGGGGTAAGAGCAAAAAGCTTAGACTAAATACTGAGGTAACTGGAGTTTTCACCCTGAATAAAAAGGTGTGCCCAGCAAATTTGACATTTAGTACGTAGTGGCTGTCAGTTGTCTCATATGAGCATACGTACCTATTTTTTTCAAAGTGTAGGTGAGACGGAAGACAGCCACAGTGCCAAAAAAAGTGTTAGTACTGCACTCTCCAGTAACCTCAGTATTTAGTCTAAGCTCTTTGGGTAAGAGAGTTTTAGAGTGGAGACCGCGAATCGGCAAACGTAGTGTAGGACGCCCTCAGACTAGGTGGAGCGACGATCTTTGCAGGGTGGCTGGCAAGAGCTGGATGAGAGCAGCCACTGATCGTGCTCGATGGCGTACTCTTGGAGAGGCCTATGTCCAGCAGTGGACGTTAATAGGCTGATAATGATGATGATGATGAAAGGGGCTGTCCATTAATCACGTGAGGCCGAAAGGGGGGAGGGGGGTCCGGGAAAAAATCACCAAGTATCAAATCACATACCTAGTACAAAGCCTCAAAATGTATCTTATCACCAGGGGGGAGGGGGGGGGGGGGGTCTAAAATGTTGCGAAACAACATCACGTGATTAATGGACAGCCCCAAAGTACTTATGGGGCTCGTGGTTTTTTACTATCACATTTTTCCTATAGCCCCAAAGTCGTTTTACGTGGTAGATATGCCGCTGTCTCTCTTCTACTCGGACGCTCCGGCCGACGGAGTGGAAGAGAGATAGATGCGTCACAAGCCGAAAGCTTAGTTAGGCCAATCGTGCTTATCTATCGCTTGTTCCGCGCTCTCGCTTGCACGCGGAACGTGACACTTTTTCGTGCGTGCAGCCGGCGGTCATCGATTTATAAATCGTTATCACGACAAAAAATAAAGTACGAGTAGTTATAGGTACGTTGAATACCCCAATATCAACCTCGGCGTCCTAGGTGAAAGCGTAGAACATCGGCCTATGCGCCCTATGGATGGGCATACAAGGCCTTTTCATAAATTTTACGACAAAAAACCTATAGGCGCCGAGAGGCGCTCGGAGGATTTGGTTGAGGGGGGAGGCGATTTGGTTCGGGGGGGGGGGGGGGGGGGGGCAATCTTAGCTTATTTTAAGTGGCAAAATGATTATATGCATATATGCACCTATATGCACCTATTTATGCATACGTACCTATTTTTTTCAAAGTGTAGGTTAGACGGAAGACAGCCACAGTGCCACAAAAAAGTGTTAGTACTTCACTTTCAAGTTACCTTAAGTGGCTTAACTCGCCTTCCGAAGCACGGAGGAGCTTGAGATAATAATTTTTTGGTCACCCATCCCATGACCGACCATTGCGAAAGTTGCTTAACTTCTACGATCGCAGGCCGAGCGCGCTAACCACTGCGCCACGGGCTCCTCTAATTATCACCTTTAATTTCATTGATTCCTATAACTATTCTTAATTACCTCATATCCAAAGTTATTTAATTTTTGATTTTTTTGCATTCACAATGCAATTTTTATTATTGAAAAATAGAAAATGAAGTATTTAGAAAAAATCGACCCGCCTCACAACCAGCTCCGATGGGACTCGAACCCACGACCTTTCGCTATCCGGGCGATTGCTCTAACCACTGAGCTAAGGAGTCGTCGATTTTTACAAGCTTTTATTTAACTTGCAGTGTATGTATGTATGTATGTCCGTTCGGGTCAAATCTTGCATGCTAAATTTGACTTACTTCCCTTCCTAGTGTCCGATTGAGCTGAAACTTTGCATACAGGTTTGGTTTGGATGACAATACAATATTAAAGTACAGTCAACAATAGTTATTTGTTATACAAGTGAGCAAAATCATTTTTCGCTGCGAGTGCTGAATTTAAATCACGAACTAGCGAAGTAGTCTAAAATTGAATCACGAGCGTAGCGAGTGATTCAAATATAGACTACTGAGCACAGTGAGTGATTTAAAGGCACGAGACATCAGAAAATTTTGCTCTCGTGTTAAACATACAACTTTTCACCTCTACCAGCGAGAAAAGTGTTACAGGTCAGAAAAACAACATTGAAGGCAACATTTATAAATAAAGAAAACATCAAAATTACAAAATTAATAATAGTTAACTGTTTGCATTGCGTTCAAAAACTGCACTGCATGTAATTTTTATGAAAACCAAACATGATATTAGTAAGCGGTTTAATGTTCACTTCATATTATCATTTATTTTAAATATTGCGTGTTTAATAAAAAGCAATAGTAGTACAATCGTATTTAAATAATTTGTTATTAGAATTCATTAATTTTTCTTATTTTATATTTATATCATGCATGCGACCTCATTTCGTCCATACTCTTTATTTCGAACCTTTGGTATCCGTGTATTTATTTTTTAAGCTTTATATTTCATGTCCATCGACATAAAGCTATCTATCTATCCTTTTTGCTCATACTAATTTTAAAAGTCTCATCCTTGTCACTATATTTCTTTTTTCTTAATTATTTCAAAAATTGGTGTAAGAAATTAAAAAAAACACTTTGCCTCACGCTCGCAGCAAAAATCGATTTTGCTGCGAGTTTTTAGGCGCCAAAAGCGCCCTTTTCGAGCTGGAGAGGTGAAAAAAAGCTTGTCATAAAACGATTTTCAATTTTTCTACCTCGTATCCCTCCAATCCTCAGGCGATGTTGACCTATACTATGCGATTAATATAAGAATAGGATAGGGATGCCGCCATGTTGTGACGTCAAGCTGTCAAAGTGCTGTCAAACCAACTTCACTTCACTTCAGTATGGTGTGCAAAAAAAGAAATTTATCGTGGCTGATCATGTCATAGCTTACGATAAATAATGATGTTCGTGCAAACCAAAACATATGAATAATTTGCAGATAATAAAATTATACAAATCATTAACTTGATTTTTTCGGAAAGTATAGGACTCATGAAAGTATGCTTTTACGAAAATGATCAGGTAATTTGAATCTCAATCAAATTAAAATTTTGTGATATTTAACTGAAACCATTTTTTCATACATTGTTCTGATGCTTCAATAACACAGAATAAATTGAATTTTGATTTTATTTACTGGTTTAAGAATTTAAATAAAACAGGATTTCAAGTTACGAAAATAATCAACTTTACAACAAAATTGGTAAATTGGGGGTCTCGTGAAAAATTGTATTGGTCTATGGTAAAAGGATTGGCCAGCTAGAGTCTGCACGTTGATTGAAGTTAGATTCGTAAGAATCTAGCTGTTACCAGGGTGCGCCGGGTATCGGTTTCACGGGGAACGATTCAATCTAGCCACTCGGGGAGGCGCACAGTACTGTAGAAATATGTTCTAGTATTTTATCAAAGCTTTGAACAAATACTCAAATACCACATGTGTCCAAACATTTGTTCAAATGTTTGTGCTATGTCTGGCGCCGGCGCCGGCGGCATAACGAAGGGCATGAGCAGTAAAGTTGTGTACGAAGAAAAAGGGCAGTAGGTGGATTTAAAAAATAAAAAAACTTCGTTTTGAAAATGGCAATACCCAAACCACCATCTGCCAAAATAAAAAAATAAACTATTTTCAAATTGTTTTGCACTTTCTTGCGAACTGTACCTTTTCAGAGTGAAGTTTGTCAACAACCCGTCCTATTCTTATAATAATCGCATAGTACCTCTTTGCTTTGATATTTCTCGTTTCATTTATTTCGCTATCCCTCTCTTTCCTTGTAGCTCGTTCGTTCGTTTGCACGCCTTTAGAAAACTTGCCAGTTGTTTCGGCGATTCTTTCTTTGATATATTTCTTGTGTGCCTTGGAGTGGAAGGCGCTTTTTGCAACTGAAAAAAAAAATGAACTTTTAAGACGAGAATTAAAGATACTTGTAGTAAATCTATTGCTTTTGTTTGTTACTTTATCGCGTTTATTGCATGAACTATCGTTATTAGCAATGAATTTACAAAATAAAAACCGCCTTTTAAAAAAATCCACCTAAAAGTAAGAAATAATACCTCTAATAGCGTAATTACTTTGAAGTCGGGCACTTCAAAGAACTTACGTTATTAGAGGTATTATTTCTTACTTTTAAGTGGATTTTCTTTGAAGGCGGTTTTATTTTTTTATTAATATAATTTTAATTTGACTCTTTTTAGTGCATCATGCAGGCAATTTTCGTGTATCCTACCTAGTAAATAGGTAGTATGATATATTGCACCTACACATAAACCGAATCAATCAAAAAAGTTATAGTTGAACATCCGTCTTAAATTCATAAAGTAAAGAGGTAAAGAAAACGACAGAATTTTCAAGATTTCCTGAAAACTCAGTTTAGTAACAGATTTCAAAATTTCGAAAAATGGGACCAACTTGGAAAAGACCTGAAGTTAGACGTTTGAATCATTTCAATCAGTGTAGGTACTTACATACACATATAAAAAAAAACGCGACGAATAGATAACCTCCTCCTTTTCAATTTTTGAAGTCGTCCGTACCGTCGAAAAATAGGTAAGTATTTTTTAAATTTGCATTTTTTAAAACCCACGATCTTCTCGAAGGTTTGCGGATGGAGTCCTATCGGAGCGAATGAGACGGGTCAATTTTTTCTAATATTTTATTTTCAATGATAAAATTATTAATTTTATTCGAATATGTAATGCTTTACGACAGAGTGTTAGGACCATGACACTTTTTGTCACTAAAAGCAATCTTAAAGAGTTTTAATGGGAGATATATGTTTGTAAGTATGTTTGATTAGTTTATTGTTGCGCCTGTTATTCTTATCAAAAAAGTATTGGCTGGTGGTAGGACTTGTTCTTAGTCCGCCTGAATAGCTACCACCATCTTATCTAGTTACCTAATGCCATAACAATGATGTTTTCAGCATTATTGTGTTTCGGCAGCTAGAGATAAGATAGCCAGATAAGATTCTCAGTGATTGAAGATTCCGGGAGTAGTGCGCTTCACTTAACATCAGGTATGATGAAGGCTAAATGCTACACCGTTGTGGAAAAAAAGTCTTGAATGGATGGTAGTAAAATATTTACTATTCAAAATAGCTTATTTATTTTATTTTATTGTAAACGAGTACCTGGGCCTTGCCGACGCGGGTAAATCCACGAGCGGACAGCTAGTCTTCTATACTATAATACTATAAAGGGGAAAGATTTGATTGTTTGTTTGTTCGCATCGAATAGGCTCCGAAACTACTGGACCGATTTCGAAAATTCTTTCACCATTAGAAAGCTACATTGTTCCCGAGTGACATAGGCTATATTTTGTCCGTATATTCCCACGGGAACGGGTACCACGCGGGTAAAACCGCGAGCGGAAAGCAAGTATCAAATAAAGAAACTCACAGTTTTTAGCTTGCGTATAAGTTATGAGTTGTTGGACGAACTCGGAGGAGAACTTTTCCGGCAAAGCACTGGGGTACTTGCGGAGAGAGTTAACGAAAGTCACCGTTCCCTTAGAGGACTGCGTGTTAGATAGTGGCCCTGAAAAATAAGATAGAATAAGATAAGAGTCGCTACACACGAGCCACACGCGACAGACAACCGCCATTTAAAGCTTGAAGCAGCTACAAAGGTACAAGTAGCGGCACGTAAGTCTAGCGCTGACCGAAACGTGGAGGGGATGCGCAGAAGTCAATAAGTTTTAGTAAAAATATCATTTTTATGACAAGCTTTTTTGCTGACTGTACTTTAATATTGTATTGTCATCTAATCCAAACCTGTATACAAAATTTCAGCTCCATCGGACACTGGGAAGTGGGTCAAATTAAGCTTGCAAGATTTGTCCCCCACTAACTAACTAACTGACATGGCAAGTTAATAAAAAGCTTGTAAAAATAAGGTATTTTGGGCCTTGCGCCATACCATAAAAATGCGCGGCTATCCCCTCCACGTCACGTCAATGTGATAGTAAAAAACAACGAGCCCTACTTATGGCTAGTGGTTTTTTATTTACTATCAAATTTTTTCCCATACGACACTGTGTCAACTAAGGTCTGCAATTTGCACAAAATGTAACATGGATCCTATGACAGCTCATTAATTCAAAGGAGAAAGTTCTATAAGCTATTGGAATGAAACTCATGAAAAATAGCATTAGACATTTTTTTATGCATCTTATGCTAGAAAAATAGACCCTATTCCTTCTGCAGAAGCAGCATTTTGCTTTACACGAATGAGCTGTCATAGGAACTATGCCACATTGTACAAAGTGCAATGCAATTTGTCTATACTAATATTATAAAGAGGAAAGATTTGATTGTTTGATGTATCGAATAGGCTCCGAAACTACTGGACCGATTTAGAAAATTCTTTGACCATTAGAAAGCTACCTTCTTCCCGAGCAAGATAGGCTATATTTTATCCCGATATTCCCACGGGAACGGGTGCCACGCGGGTAAAACCGTGAGGATTTTCTAGTATATTATAAAGAGGAATGATTTGATTCTTTGTTTGTTTGTTTGTTTGCATCGAATAGGCTCCGAAACTACTGGACCGATTTAGAAAACTCTTTAACCATTAGAAAGCTACCTTCTTCCCGAGTAATATAGGCTATATTTTATCCCGATATTCCCACAGGAACTGGTGCCACGAGGGTAAAACCGCGAGGATCCGCTTGTATTTTTTACACCAGTTTTGATGGCTACGTGGTACCTACGTACGTACGTAGGTATATACGTACCTCTGTCAGGGCTCAAATGTCCACCGCCGTGGTGGAAACGTATCGTAATTGGAGGGCTACCGTTCATGTTTGCTTGTTCACCGATCTCGAAATTTCCTTGGGCTGAAAAAAATAAGTAAAAACAAAGATACAATTTAAAAATGTCTTTGAAACATCATCATCTTCAGGTGTAACTTCACTTCACGTTTATTAATGAGGGGGTTAAGATAACTAACTTAAAAAAAAACAATGATTTACCTATGAACTTACTTGCGCTGCCTTCTTTACGTCGTCTAGGAAATTCCGGCGAGTTGGGACAAGGCGATGAAGGCTTCACGTTACAGTGGGCAACCTGTGAAAACTTGATATTATTTGACAGAAATTGTGATAGCAAAAAACTCTCGCATTTGAAAGAAACATTTGTTTTTACTGTAGCGTCATAATAAATTATATCTCTGTTTGGGGCACCAATGGAGTAGTTTAATCACTCTAAGGCCTCATTTCCACCTGCAAGTAAGTCTTCTGCGATAAATGTCCGACAGTCTGTCAGATAGCAACTTGCAGGTGTAAACTAAGACTTGCAAGTGTGTTTACACCTGCAAGTTGCTATCTGACAGACTGTCGGACATTTATCGCAGAAGACTTACTTGCAGGTGGAAATGAGGCCTAAGGCTCAGCGCAGACAGAACGGAAAAATCTACGCGGAATTTTTTGAGGCCATTTAAAAATGAACCATGTCACCATAGCCTAAAATACAAAATTGTATGAATATCAACAGAGAAGTAATGCGCGCGAGGTGACGCTGACTTCATGAGCCTAAGAAGCAGGTCTAAATATAATTGGAGAAAAAAGATATGAGTCTTAAAAACTGAACATAAAAGTATAATTTTTTTTAAATAGAATTCTCAATTATTATTTCTTTTTTCAAGAAAATACAGCCTAACTTTTTTAAAATTATTAAAGTACTTTATGAAGGCAACAAAACCCAATATAACTCATAATGATACAACTATTTTCGTTTCTGTGTACGCTGTTACCCATCGTCCTCTAACAATGCTTTTACTTGATAACTGCTGGTGTATCGGTCATCGCACAGCTGCGCAGAAGCGTCCACCTGCCGCGGTGTTCGCGTCTCCACTGAGGACTTGGTGTGAGTGATCGGTACAGCTGGAAAACAAGTTTTCAGAAGATTTTAAAATATTTTTATGGCTTCACAATATCAGAAAATTTTTGATATTAAAAAAAATACCATCCCTGCAAGTAATTTAAAGTGTAGTGCCGGCACATAAATAGAATAGCACTACGCCCTCTCTTCCCGTGGGTGTCGTAAGAGGCGACAAATGGAAAACTGCCGCCAGGACCATCAACCCCCCCCCCCCCCCCAAAATGGCAACACAACCAACATATCGGCCCCCAGTCCCCGGCGGCCCCGCTATTCCTAGCTACCGACGATCTGATCAAGGTCGCGGGAAGCCGCTGGATGCGGGCAGCGCAGGACCGATCGTTGTGGAGATCCTTGGGGGAACGATGCCCACTGCTGGGGATCGTTTGGCTGACAATGATGAAGTAACTTTCCGGCGGGATTCAAACCCGCGCTCCTGGGAATCCGGCCCAAAGCTCCGACCAACTAAGCTACCGTAAAGCTTACAAGACTCGTAGAACTTTTCTATCAATAGGGGATCGGACTGGTTTTTATGTTATGGTTAAAATGTTTTTAGAAATATCAGAAACACGACACAGGTATTTATTTTCAAATATTTTACATATTTTCGGACTTCGCTAGCTCCGCCGCTTTGAACTCGATTCTGTCATGCACGGAATTTAAAAAATATTTAAAGACTATACTACTTAGTAATATGATCTTCTGGAGTCTTACCATTGGCTTCAGCGTTGCCCCGGCCTAGCAGCGTGACCGCTAGCCCCGCGTCACGCAGCCCCTGGATAATAGCCACCATACCGTCGCTTTCCACCTTCATGCTTGGAAGGGGGGGAGTGGAGCATACTAAGGACAATAGGAAACGGAACACAGTAGCAGACATCACTGGTTTGTGCGAGTCGGTATGAACTAGCTTCTCCGGACCTAACGAGACCAGAGTAGCCCGCAATTCCACTCCAATATGTCACGCGAGCTTTATGAATATGATGAAGTTCCTAGATAATTAGATGAGTGACGTGATCATCCAGGGCCCCGTGGCGGAAAGGCACGCCTGGTGTTCCAGCGCGGCACACCGGAAGAGACTAGGAGAGAGCGTCGAGGGGACGTAGACACGGGGTGGAGACGCGGTGAATATCACCTAGGCAGGACTCGTAATCTCCGCCCCATGTGCTGAGGAGGCACCTCGAGGGGAATAAAACCCCTCGGGGGTATGCAAAGACATTTCTCCTGAAAAAAGTGCCTAGTTCAAGTAAATAAAAGAGTAACGTAGGTAGATGTAAATGGTAATTAGCCTCACCATAAGTTTAAGAAACCGCAGAAATGAGTAGCAGACGTCTGGCCGATAGCAGCCCTGCCAGTCCTCGCTGAGGGGGGATGACCTGCGAGAAAGAGAAAAAAGAAAGACAGAAAATATGTTTATTAGGGACAAACAGCATAATACAAAATATTTCTAAATCATAGTAAAATTGTCCCAAAACCGTCCGGACTCACCATAATGCTTGGCTTGTGACCAATGCTGATTTTCCTGCTGATCTGTGAGAGATATTAACCTATCTCAATGAGAGAGATGGCCATGCCATACATTTGAAAAAAACGTATTCTACTACCACAGTATGTAAGTGAAGCGTCAGCTCAAGACTTTGTATTCAGACCTACACTAGATTACACGCTCATTGAGCGACATATCGCGTTTTGGTCACTCTAGTCTAGATTGTAGAACATTCACGTATTATGGCTCTTAAAAAAACGATCACGACGCCTTGTTGGAATAACACAGAAAGACTAGATAGTGGTAGTGCAGAGTGGAAGGAATGGGTTAAAATCATGTCGTGGCTTGTCATGATAAACGACCACAACGCATTGTGGCAATAAAGAAAAGCCATATCGCGTATGGAACCATTATTTAGGTGAGATTAAAACGAATAGTGATTTGCGATACGGGTATTAAGATTCGGAAACGGCTAGGTTTTTTTTTTGTCATTTCAAGTTTTGATTAAGTAGGTAAGTATATTCTCCCTCCAGATGCCATGAAAAAAGTCCACCCCGTATATAAAGCTAAGTAGAAGACCGGTGGCTGGGATCGCCAAGTTTGCGGGTTAGCGTTTTGTCTAAGAGCAATTAGATTGGAGGCAAGAGAACTACTATGTAGAACTACGCCATGGATCCAGGGTTCCTATGGTTGTAACTGGACGTCTTTCCAACACTAACTTGTACTTATAGATAGCTAGTCCGTATGGCAGCTTCAAGATGGAGCTAAGAAGTACCATGATAACTCGATACAGTCTCTACTGGGTACAGTATAGCACATTTTTTAACAGAAAACAGCCTTCGGGAGTTGTTTACTTTTCAAATATGTAGTAGATTTAATGCCTACCCAATAATTTTAACCCACTGTAATAGGGAATTGGAATACTCACATTATATGACTAGAATCAAGTTAATTTACAAATAAAGTGGTATAAAATGAATAAAAATTTAGAATTTCGACATAGTCTTCTGATAATTTACCCGTCAGCATAATGACTGATAATGACAATGACTGATTCCGTCAAATCTCTGTGACTTAAGAAACCAAAAAGAATATTATGGTTTACATGACTTCCGTCATGTAAAAAATAGAGAGCTTGGAATCAGTCAAGCAAGGAATAATTTTTATACACTGTAAATTTCAAGTAAAAATTATTAAATGAGACAGTTAGTTCGTTTGTTACTCAACCACGACAGACAGATACTTATTACAACATAACCTGAAATAGGACCCTTTATTTCCTTCCAAGTCATTGGTTCAAATAAATTTTATTTGCCCTTCCCAATATCTGCTATTCGGTGGGCAATGGCAAAGCCATCTTCTATCTCACTCGTTGCACAGGAGCGCAAGCATCCGAGAAATAATAGCGGGCCATGGCAATAGGCGACGATAGAGGCCATATTAACAAGTGCGCCATACATGGGCGTACCCAGCATTTACTTCCGGGTGGGGCTAATTATTTCTTTTACTTCAGGGTAGGGCAAAAGTATGGAATCACGATATTTTGAGCACACTTTATTTAGCTATTTAGCTTGAAGTCGGGTTGGAAGGTGGGGCAAGCGCCCCATCCTGCCCGTTCCAGGGAGCGTACTCTGAAACGCAAATCCGAAACTTCGGTAAGCCCCGCCCTTATCACTCGATTCCATCATGACTCGAGAGTGAGCGGGACGGGGCTGACCGAAGTTTCGGATTAGCGTTTCAGAGTAGCCCCTCTGGGTACGCCCATGGCGCCATAGTTTGGAACGGGGCTCCACAGTTGCAATGCGTCGGCGTGTTGTTGATGAAGCCTCATCTTGCCATTATACCTGCCTGCAGCCATTATACCTACTTGCAGCGCCCGACCTGAGTTCGAAGTGATTTTAAATAATAATATTTAAAAAAAAATCCCGCCTGAAAGCTACTTATAGGGCTCGTGATTTTATACTACTTATCACATTTTTCCTATACTGTTTCAGGATTTTCACGTTAGTTTATTTTCCTGTGGAAACCTAGGATGCCAAGATAAACTGAGGTGGGGCTGGCCAACAGGCAACAGTTTACGAAAAGTCGAGTTCTGGCCTGTCGTGGTGAGATGTTTGAGGCAGCTGTACCTACTCCTCAGGATGCTTCTCCGGCTTTTGAGACGAGCTCGAGGCTGTTTACCATGGTATTGCTACATTCGAACGTGTGAACAGACATGAAGAGCACAATAATCTAAAATTATAACAGACCATAATGCTCAAAAGATGTTAATCGATAGAAGTAGAATAATGACTGAATGTAGAATGCTAACAGGTAAATAAAAAAGCAAAATATCCAATTCTAATTGACCAAGGGCTTCGTAATAAGTGAAATAGAAGCCCAATCATTTTATGATGACACTCCCACAGTTTTTGAAGAAATCTCCCGTACTTAATAGACTTGTAGATTGATTTCTTTTCGAACACAAATGATTGAGCGAAACATTGATTTAACGATTTTACGCTAATTACGATACGCTTAGCTTTTTAGCACTTCAGTTTACTTTATTTCCATTTTAGGCTGAATAAGCTTAGTTCCAGTTGCAATCTTTTTTTATCTATCGACACTACAAAGACAAAATGCCTATATAATTCTTTGCCCTTTTATGACATCCTTTTAAAATACAAAGCTCCTCTTCCCTATAACCTTTCCTCTATCCTGTCCTTATCTAATAGAATTTATGTTAAATGTCTTATTAAGTTTTTGTCTCACCATAATATCTGTTTATAATTCATCCTTCATATATTTATTATCTATTTATCAATATTAAATATATTTACGACCCATGCCCAACTCCAAACCCATCCTTCCTTCTCCCACACTGAAACTGGCAGAAGTATTCCCCTGTCAAGAGGAGTGGATTGCCACTACAAAATAAAGAAGAAGAAGAAAGACAAAATGGCGCACGTCACGATTTCGCGCCAATTTCGCATTTCATAATGGCCGCTGCGGCATTTACTTTCAGTATCAATAAATTTGCGCTTGTGAAAGATTTATATGGGGCAAGTTCGTTAACCTTGATGCTGTTCTTTTTAAATTGCGGGCATTGATTAGTATCCAATAAATATTTTTTTTATTTCTTTCACGGGCGTTTGTTGTTTTATATTTCTTTTAAGGGTGTAAGTTATCTAAAAGTTTTTTTGAAGTTTTAAGCGAAATAACTTATTTTTAGGCCTTATTGTCGAGGCAAAATCAAAAAATCGTGTTTTTGAAACTATACGATTCTAGATAAAGGTATGAAGAAATATATTAAGTATTTAATTAAGCACTTTTGTAGTGCCCGTCAACGCGCGCTTTTTTTGCGGCGCCACAAAAAACGCAGCGAATGGCAAAAAAAACGGAACCGTATTTTCATGACCATGACGTAATTTCCATACAAACTTTCATCCCCTATTTCAACCACCTAAAGCATTAAAAAGTACCCTATGTCCTTTCTCAGGCTCTAGACTATCTCTGTAGGTACCAAATTTAATTCAAATCGGTTCAGTAGTTTAGGCGTGACTACGTAACACACAGACATACAAAGTTACTTTCGCATTCATAATATTATTATACTAGCCTTCCGCCCGCGGCTTCGCCCGCGTGTACTACACGACGTTATCCCGCGGGAAGGTGATATTTTTCAGGAATAAAAAGTATCCTATGTCCTTTCTCAGGCTCTAGACTATCTCTGTACCAAAATTCATTCAAATCGGTTCAGTAGTTTAGGTGTGATTGTGTAACACACAGACAGACAGAGACGCATTTATAATATAAAGTAAGGATTATATATATATAAGTAAGGATTAACTATATTAATTTGTAAGTAATTAAAAAGTATACCCGACGAACTAACTTACATGATCACACAAAGGTGCCCTCGCTTTATATCATCTTATCAGTATGTACGATGTCTTTCTAGAAATTAATTAATAATCCCTGATCAGTTGTAATAGGAGTCAATTCAGTATGTTCACTCTAAACGTCATTTACGGTTGGTTGCACTCGGATTCCTATACTGAAATCTTAGAAGAACGTAATTTTAATACGATGCGTGATCACTTTCTATTTTGATAGTGAAAATGATTAAATATCTAAGTAAGTAGGTACTGTTGTTTATCTAACTTAGGCATATCCATCCTATTTAACATAACTAATAGGTATTATAAATGCAAAAAAATGTATGTTTGTTTGTTTGTCTGTATGTTCCATCGATTAAAAGATTTTAAATTATTTTAATGAATTCACAATGCAACTCTATAAGTAAGGGAAACATTGTACCTATAAAGCTCCGTAAAAAAACACTAAAATTTTTGGAATATAAGTATTCCACTGGTTTATGTAACATGTAACTCACTCAAACTTCATCATAATCGGATAAGCGTTTGTAGAGCAAAACCGACGATTCAAAAATGCTTTAAAAACATGTTTATTTGAATAAAAAATATTTCTATTTCTCTATTTCTACCCAGGTTTCTACAAAAAGCTTATTTTATAGGGCTCCAAGTAATTGGTCAATGACGTCATCCACCCAATTCCGTGACAAATGAGAAACGATCTATTAATATTTCGTCCTACTTAGGCCGATCACTGAGGAAAGTGCTCGTTTAGATAACGTCCCGGGTCAGAGCCACATTTAGACTCAATTGATAACGAATTTCGTTCAAACTTAACGGTTTTTTAACGTATTTCGATGATACGGAGAAATGAAATACGAGAACCACGCGGGTGAAACCGCGGGCGGCCGCTAGTAATATTATAAACTAGCGGCCGCCCGCGGTTTCACCCGCGTGGTTCTCGTTCCCGTGGAAATATCGGGATAAAAAGTCTAAGTTACTCCTTATTACATCAGCTACCTACCAGTGAAAGTCTCGTCAAAATCGGTCTAGCCGTTTCAGAGATAAGCCGGTACAAACAGACAGACAAAAATTGTAAAAAAAAATATTTTGGTTTAATTTTTTAATTTAATTTTTAATTTAATTTATTCATAATTATACATTAAAAGTTATACATATTCATAGTTCGCCAAACTGCAAGGCAGTTTGTTGGCGAGTTCACACCCATTTTCTTATAATGTATATAAGTAATGCAAATACAGAAACTTATTTTAATTTAATATTAATATTAACATTGATAAATTAATACTTATAAATGCACAATAAGTAGATAAGGATTAGCGCATTTCCAGTAGTATGGCTTTTAATTTCTTTTTTAAAGTAAATGCACAGAAACTTTTATTTTCTCTTAAAAAATCGATTCTATTGTAATTAGGTATATTATGTACCGTATATACAATCATATGCATGTAGTAAAAAGCGGTTATTTTAATATTACAAACAGACACTCCAATTTTATTTATTTGTATAGAGTATAGATGTGAAAGTTTAGATGTTTGGATGTTTGTATGTTTGTTACTTAATCACGCCAAAACAGCTGAACAGATTTGGCTGAAATTTGGGACACAGATACTTTGTAGCCTGGAGAGTAACGCAGGCTACTTTCTATCCCGGAAAAACAGCACATTCCCGCGGGATAACGTCGTGTAGTCCACGCAGGCGAAGCCGCGGGCGGAAAGCTAGTGAGATATAAAATCTCAAAGCTATAGCTATGAAATGCTATAGCTTGGAAATGCATAACTAGCGCTATCTGTTTTCTGGTGCAAACAGCTTTTGGTGTATAAACACACACATAAACACATTATGTAGTGATAAAAACTTAAACTAAACTAGTGTCAATTAGGTTAATTTTACAAAACATGACCTATTTTATTTCCGCTATGCATAATCTACAGTAGGGGAGACCGGAGAGAGTTGACTAACTTTTGACTTAAGCTCGTATATCTCAGATGTTTAAATGAATATAACAAAAACAACAGTTGACACAGAAACATATTGTATTCGGTTTGGTTGGTGGTAGGACTTGTTCTTAGTCCGCCTGGCTAGCTACCACCATCTTATCTAAGTCTGACGCCATAACAATGATGTTTTCAGCATTATTGTGTTCCGGCAGTTAAAAGATAAGATAGCCAGTTCCTCAGTGATTGAGGATTCCGGGAGTAGTGCGCTTCCACCTTCAGCCTTATCACCACTTATCATCAGGTGTTATGAAGGCTAAGTGCTTCCCCGTTGTGGATAAAAAAAAAACTATAAAATAAAACATAATAATTTAGTTAATGATAGAAACTTTTTTTTATTATACTTAAACAAACTTAAATTTGAGATACATTCTCGGTTAATAAAGGATTATAATAAAGGTAACAGTCTCTTTTTAAATTATTTCCAAAAATTAACTTATTTATTAAAATAGGGCAATTAGTCTCATATTAGAGTTCTTAAGTATAATATCTCCTAACAAAATTACTAAAATTTGTCAACAAACCAGTAGATGGCGCTACTAGCCACGCAAAAGATCGAGTCCGTACTTTAAAAAAGATTAAACATTGAAAAAACCATTTTATAGTGCTTAAAGTTTATTATTACATCTAAGTTACAAGTATACAGTGCTACAAGTGTTACTAAGAAAATCCTCACAGTGTAACATGTTTTAAACGCTACTTAAAATATTGTTGCTGTCCACCAAGCAATATTACAAAGTAAGTGTAGAAATAAACACTCAAAGTGACGTGATCTAAATAAAAATAAAAGTTAAAGTTTTAAAAAAAGGAAATATTTCCTCATAATTAATAAAATAACAGTGCAAATACAAAAAAAAACAGTGAAATAAGGTGCATAGTGATCGTTTGTCAGATTTAAATAAAGTAAACAATTGACAGCTGACTCATTGTTACCTATCAGCTGACCGAGTTTATTGCTCCGTGAAAGACTACTAGCGACATCTGGCGTAATCATATGAAAAAACACTTTAGTATAGTCAACATCAAAGCACATTAGAAAATTTCACATAATAATAGCGATGGAACCAAATTGCAATAAATGCAAAAAGAAAATCCTAAATCGCGAATTTATATTATGCATGAACTGTATGTTTAAATATCATTTAAATTGTGAAAATATTACGACCAAAAGATTTAATTTAATGACAAATGAAAATAAATTGACATGGAAATGTGACAAATGTATATGTGAAAATCAAATTGACAACTGTATGAAAAAAAATGACAATTATAGAATAAATATATCCACGAGCAACTCATTCGAATCTCTGTCGGATGTCGAACACACAGACAATATTATGTCAACTTCGCAAAGTAGCCGAATAAATAGTAGTTGCCCAGATTTACGACGAATAAATATTGAGGAAAGATTAGAATACTTAGAAAAACGAAATATGGAACTGAAGGAGAAATTACTTATAGCAGAAAATGAAATTGAAAATATTTTATTGGAAAATACAAATCTTAAAAATAAGTTACTGACTATAGAAAACAAAACAAAATATCTGACAGAAATATGTAATACAAGTCAAAAGAAAAATGTAACATTAAGAAGAAGCAGAAGGAACTTGAACAGGACGGTTTTGAATTTCGAACAAGACGAAAATGATATTAACTCTGACCAGTATGCAACGCCATCTATAATACATGAGAGTAACTACCAGATTGAACCCGACAACGATAACGTGCCAAATCAGGTGTTGAATAGTTTACCCAACCATTTACTAGAGGTCACTAGTGGTATGATAAACAAACAGAAAAACATATTCATTATCGGTGATCAGCAAGTATGTGGTCTAGCTGAAGAACTAAGGAAGGCGAGATGCGGTAGATGGAACGACGAGTACAACGTTACTAGTATAGTTAAGCCTTATGCATTAAGCTCTCAAGTATTATCGAGCTGTGATCCTGTACTTCAAACTATGACAAATGATGACGTTCTGGTGCTCTCGGTAGGATCAAATGATAAAAATCCTTACACCATTATGTCAGGTCTATGTAATACGCTGTGTAAATTGAAGAAGGGCAGAATACTAATACTAAGTGTTAGACATAATTATTATTTAAATATCCCTAAACTAAACACACAAATTAATCAGGTAATAAAAAACTATCAAAATTGTATTTACATTAACATACAACAAATATTGACTAAATACCAAAATATGTCATCTTTAAAAAAGAAAATTAGCCTTAAGATAAATGTAGAACTAGACTATCCAAAATATGTAAATGACTATTTAAAAGACTACCAAAAATTAAGAAAGTCATTGAAAAATCCTGTAATTGATAATAAAAATATTACTTGCAATGCGACTTTAGTTAAAAAAGGCACTATTCCATACTATTTTCCTAGGACTAATATTTCAAAAAATAGTGTGACTCCTATAGAGACTAGCCCAAAATTTTTTCGTGCCTAAAAATAATAACTTTGTAATTCTACATCAAAATATTCAGGGTTTTCTTTCTAAAAAAGAGATTATTGAGGTTACACTAACAGAGCTTGACAGTAATCTATGTCCGGACGTATTGTGCTTTTCTGAAACTTTTGTAAAAAATGGCGAGGAAAAAAATATTTGTTTGCATAATTATGAACTTGCAATACATTATGGACGGAATAAAAAGAGAGGTGGCACATGTATCATGGTAAAAAAAGGTATTATGTTCAAAAAAGTTAACCTATTTGATGAGCTTTCAGTCAATTTTCATTTTGAATGCTGCTCTATCTTAATTCCGCTGTGCAATATTATAGTAGTTTGCTTATACCGTAGCTCGACCGCTACAAACAAACGACATTATGAGCTATTCTTTGAAAAGTTTGAACACTTATTACATAAATACATACAAAAACACCATAAACAAAGAATAATTATTGTTGGGGACATAAATATAAACACCATACTAGATAACAACGTTACTACACAAATCAAAGCCTTACTTAGTAATTATAATCTAATACAGCATATAACCCAGCCAACAAGAGGCTTATCATGTATCGATCACATTTTTAGTAATGTCAAAGGTGCGAAGAGCTCTCTTCTCCCTCTATGCTTATCTGACCATGATACTGCACAGCTACTCAGTTTTCGCATTAAAATAAAACCACCAATAGCTAAACAAGTACACACTTTCAAGAGATGTTACTCAGAGGAAAATATTGCAAAATTTAAAAAACACCTGTCATGCCTCACTTTTTCAGAAGTATACAGCGAGGGAAATCCAAATGAAGCATTTAATAAATTCCATGACTGGTTCTGCCTTCTATATAAGCTATGTTTTCCAGTATGCAAAGTTACTATTAGGACTAACTCAAACCAGCATTGGATTTCCAAAGGTATTAGAAAAAGCTGTGCAACAAATAGAGCACTCCGTTTATGCCACTACAAAAGGAAAACATACACAACTAAAAAGAAATACCTAACCTACTCTAAAACGCTAAAACAATGTATATTACAGGCAAAAAAACAATCGAATAATAAATACATTTTAAAAAATAGAAAAAGTAATGCATGCAAAGCAACTTGGAAAATTATACATCAAGAAACAAATACCAAACTGACATGTAACAACTATATTGAAACTATTGACTATAATGACCAAAATATTTATAACCCAACAGACATTGCTAATATCTTCAATGACCATTTTATTAATATCACTAATGACTCTCTTCCAAAACCAAATAATGACTTTTCCACCGGTAATTTAATAAATTCAATTTATCTGACTCCAGTCGATGAATATTGTGTTAAGAAAAATATAAAGTCTCTTAAAAACACAAACTCTGTAGGATATGACAACATTCACACTAAAGTTCTAAAGGCATGTTCTGAAGAAATAGCCCCTGTTCTAACGTATCTGATTAATATGTCTTTGTCCTCTGGAACCTTTCCAGACAAGTTGAAAAATTCCATAGTAAAACCTCTTTATAAAAAAAATGAAAAAACAATTGTTGACAATTATAGACCTATTACTTTAATATCAATTATGTCTAAGATCTATGAAAAAATCATGCTTGACAAACTCATGTCGTTTCTTGAAAAGTATGGTGTTTTAAAACAAGATCAATTCGGATTTCAAAAGAAGAAATCTACAACCCATGCTATATTTAACTTAGTCAATGAAATCCTAATGAATCTAAATAATAATAAGTACACGACAGCCCTTTTCCTGGACATGTCCAGGGCGTTTGATTTTTGTCGGCATGATGCACTATTAGAAAAACTAGAAAACTATGGAATTAGGGGTCCGGCACTAAATTGGTTGAAAACGTACTTGAGCAATAGGATGCAAGCTGTTGAAGTAGAAAAACTTGACAAAAACAATACAACCAAAAAATTTCTTTCGGATTTTAAGGAAAACAAGTTCGGAGTACCTCAAGGGAGTGTTCTAGGCCCTCTTCTATTCCTCATTTATATAAATAACTTGCCAAACTTGACAAAGCACCGCTGCATCTTATTTGCTGATGACATCTCCATTATAGTGACTACAAACAAACATTTGACATTAAATGACCACACTGATGAAATTAACAATACTATGAACATAATAACAAATTGGCTTAAAGAGAATAATTTACTCATTAATATTGACAAAACTTATTTTATGAATTTTAACAAGATACCCCATCAATCATTAAATATAAACTATAAAGGACTAGGATTACACGGCACAGAGTTAACAAAGTTTCTGGGTATAGAGATCGATCACAAGTTGGATTGGAAGCATCATATCACTAGCACATGCAACAAAATAAATAGATTCACTTATGCACTTATGCACATTTTAACTGTTGCAGGACAATACATCTATGAAAATATTATTTATGTGAAAAAATATTATAATACATTTGTAAAGCAGAGCGATATTCATCGCTTTAACACAAGAAATAAAGATAAACTTGTCGTTCCCAAGTTTAGGCTAGAAAAATCCAGAGCCTCATTTCTGGGGAAAAGCATATCCTTTTTTAATAAAGTTCCACAGCATATTATTGAACTACCATTGCATAAATTTAAATGTTACATTAAAGAGTCGCTGATGAGCAAAGGATACTATAAAGTAGACGATTATTTGAATGACCGCAATGCATGGTCATGATGTAACACATAACATAATCACTGTTTAAATTGATGTATTTTTATACTAAGCAATTGTTGTATTAGTAACGATATGTTTTTTTTTGTAAATGTCGTTACCTAACTAAGAAACGCTGGCAAGTTTCTTGCGCCCATTCTTCTTGTCAGTTAAAAAAGTCTTGAATGGGTGGTAGGAAAATGTTGACGATTCATAAGTACATATTTATTATGTCTAAGTGAATAAAGAATATTTTTATCTTATCTTATCTTATCTACTCTATAAACTAACTAAAGTTGCCTCTCAAGGTGCAGCATGTACAGCATACTTTGCTTATGTTGAGGCTGTTCTCCGATACGGTCTAATCATATGGGGCAACAGCACAGATGTGAATAAAGTATTTATTTCTCAGAAGAAATGTATACGGGCAATATGTGGCACTGCACCAGATGAGCCATGTGCACCTTAATTTAAAAAATTAAAAATCTTACCTTTGCCATGTTTATACATTTTTGAAGTTGCTAAGTTTGTTAAACAAAACCAACATTACTTTCAATCAGCACAAGACGTATATCCTCGAAGCACAAGAAATAGAAATAGGTTAGTGTCATCTATTATTCCAAAAAGTGCACGTATGCAAAAAAGTTGTTTTTGGATGAGTTTGTGTATATTCAATAAAATTCCTGAAACAATTAAAGGGCTTATTGTAAATCAATTTGAAAAAGAACTACATAGGTGGCTTATGGCACACTTATTTTATTCAGTGCAGGATTTTCTCACTCATATCAAATGTAAATTATGTACCTAAACATGTAAAGTGAGAAATGCAAAAACACTTATTGGCTTGTGTTGTGTTTTGATCACTTGTAATGCTTGACATTTAAAATCTGATCACACCTGACATTCACAGTATTATTGCTTTATTGTATTAATTTAGTTAGTTTTAGTTTATGACATGATGTTTATTTTATTTATCCGTATGAAAAACTATACTATTGACATTTTCTTTTTTCAATAAAATGTGTTTGTGTGTGTGTGTGACATGCATGACATTTGATTCGGTTGTCTTGTCTATGGCTGTTATATTTATGGTCTGCCATAGACAATATGAACTTTTATTGGCTCTGGTATTTAAGGCCTTCAGCCGTTACAGATAAATTATGTGTTTTTTTTTTCTACTAGATATTTATTAGATTGTTTAAATTATTTATTTTTATTAATGACTAAAATATTGTAAATTGAAATTAATTTGTCATAAGTACCTAATTAATGTTTGACTTTTGCATGCTACTTTTGTTAGCTGAAGAGGAGAGGCAACACAAAAATTTAAGATCACAAAATGTAACCCTTTTCATGCGCAAAAATAAATATATTTCATTCATTCATTCATTTCATTTCATTCATTTCATTTCATTTCATTCATTCATTCAACCCCTAACGCCATTTTGGATTTTACCTGCGTATCGTATCATATGCAAATTCTGGCACTAACATGAAAGCAATACTGTGTAATATAGAATAAAACTATCATATTAACATTTGATATAACGGCAATATTTTTTCTAACAGATCCATACCATAGGCACAATAACAAAAAAGTACGAACGAAAAAAATACTAACCGAGACCAAAAATACAAAATGTGATGCCACTCACTTTGCACAAGTTAGCGTGTCGCGGGGAGGCATCGTCGCTCGTGATTGGTTGATGAAAAACACGTGAAGGTGGCAAGTTATTGCTGCTTAGTCTACCAGCCCCTATAGCCAACCATCCCGGTCTCCCCTATTTATGGCTTTCAGTTGATACGTTATACCGACCGACGTCACCTCTCCAGACCACTACTGTGACTCATATGCACATCACCAGTTGAAGGTTAATCTAATATTTTAAAATTAGAGACTTTCGCTTGCTTGCTTTAAAACGTCATGGAAAAACAAAGCTATGTTAATTTAAAACGGCAAAACAAAAAAACGCGTGCGAATAACATCAAAACGTTATAGGTGGAGAGCCGACCGCAAAATTTCGTACCGATTTGATACCGCGTTGAAATGCACAATGGCTTTCCATAAAAGTGATGCTAAGTCCGAATGTGATAGTCTGCCATGGCGGAACTTGCCGCAAGTAAAGAAAAAACCGACATTTTCGGTGCGAAAAAGGGGGCGTTTTTTACCCATCTGATACCGATATAATAGTTACGGTATCAGTTAGAAATTTACTGGTAGATACAGAAAAGCGAAATCTGCCAGTATTTTTTTTGCCGGAAGTGCTTGGCAGACGCTCTCAAAGGTGACCATCGGGACCCATTAATATACCTATCTGATACCAGCATGAAACCAATTCCAGTCGGTGGGTATGAACCCTTATTTCAGGAATATATAAGTCTGCCAAGTCGTTTTCTGCCGAAACACCTTGACAGACGAGATTATGTAAGCAACATCCGTTGAACCCGTATTTGGAAATTATACTGATAACGGACATTTTTACTACTTTATGCTTATATTTGTATATTTGGAGGCACGGCAGTGTCCCCGCCAAGTCAAACGTAAAGCAAACACTGGATAGGTTTAGAACGCTAAAATGCTGCATGCACAATAGGACACCAAAATTTTAAGTTTGTAGCTAATTTATTTCCGAAGTTATACGAAAGATACGATTCCTATATTTCTATATGGCATTGAAGACGTAAGCAAGCTCACGGAACTTCTTGAAAGTGTCGCAGATAAATCGGATTTCACCTATAAAATCATGAACAAAAATCAGCTTAGAATTAATTGCGCAACGGTTGATGCATATAAAAATATAAAAGACATTGTTAGACAAAAAGAATTAATTGCACAAAATTTCAAAAGCAAGGATAAACGACACGTCTTTAGAATTGTAATTAATAATCTTCACCACACTACGCCTACCAGTGAAATCAATGCAACAATAGAGAGAACTAACTAACTAACTAATACCTTGGTGATTGGGGAAATAATCTAAATAAAAATATGTAGTTTCAAAAACTATAAAAACACACTTTTATAGGAACAGACTAAAAAGTACAAAATAACCGAATACTCAGTAACTGAAATTAAAAAGCGTGGTGCGCGTTGTCAATATTATGAAGTACTTGAATGCATGCTTTGCAAAGGGCGCACCACGCTTTTAAATTTCAGTTACTGAATATTCGGTTATTTTGTACTTTTTAGTCTGTTCCTATAAAAGTGTGTTTTTATAGTTTTTGAAATTACATATTTATTTTTTACTTTTTAGTTTAATAAATGGCAAGCTATGGATGGATAGTAATGGATTTCACAGTTCATTCATGTGTCTGCCCACCCCGTAAACATTATAACTCAAAGGCGTGATTGTATGTATTTGTTTTACAAATTCAAGTGGAGTCTATTAGTTACCAGATGCACGAGCCGAACCCTTACTTCATCCTTACTCCATCATCAGACCCTCACCACCAAGTGTAGCGAATAGGTCTCATCAGAACGAAACAAATGAGCCCAAACTCGAGGGGTTTCCTAGTGGTCATTAAGGACTGCCACTGACTTCCTCCCTGCTCCATCATCAGGCCCTCACCACCTAGTGTAGCAAATAGGTCTCATCAGAACGAAACAAATGAGCCCAAACTCGAGGGATTTCCTAGTGGTCATTAAGGAGTGGCAATGACTTCCTCCCTGTTCCATCATCAGACCCTCACTACCAAGTGTAGCGAATAGGTCACATCAGAACAAAACATATGAGTCCAAACTCGAGGGGTTTCTTAGTGGTCATTAAGTAGTGCCACTGACTTCCTCCCTGCTCCATCATCAGGCCCTCACCGCCTAGTGTAGCAAATAGGTCTCATCAGAACGAAACAAATGAGCCCAAATTTGAGGGATTTCCTAGTGGTCATTAAGAAGTGCCACTGACTTCCTCCCTGCTCCATCATCAGACCCTCACTACCAAGTGTAGCGAATAGGTCACATCAGAACGAAACAAATGAGCCAGAATTCGAAGTGCTTCCTATTGGCCATTGAGGAGTGCCACTGGCTTTCTCCCTGCTCCATCATCAGACCCTCGCCACCAAGTGTAGCGAATAGGTCTTATCAGAACAAAAGAAATGAGCCTAAACTCGAGGGGTTTCCTAGCAGCCATTAAAGAGTTCTATTGCCCACCTCTTGACTCCATCATCAGATCAGCTCGATGGTAGCAAATTATTGTATTGTCATCGGATTCATATAGACTTGCAAAGTTTCAAATTAATACGACAATTAGAAGTAGGTTAAAATTGATTTCCAAGATTTTCTTACATTGTGACTTAGTTACAAGTGAAGCTAATAAAAGTGTGGTAAAAATAATAAATAATCTATCTTAATAAAAGAGTTCGTTTTATCTCTTTAGTGATACCAAAACAATTGAGACGTTCAACAGCCAACTCCCGTCCCGTTACATGCTTATTTGGAAACGGATATAGATCGAACACATATCCCAATACAAAGGCGAAATATTCCGACGTATTAATAAATAACTTAAACAGCATAGAAGCAGAGATCCCATCATCAAACAACACAATAGAACAGATGGTCTTGAAACAAGTAGAGAAATTAGATATGATCCTTCAACAAATGAGTACATTAATTTTAATTAAATTAGTATCTTAACAACTCTAATATCAAGGGAGTCGCGATGACTTCCCTTAAGATTGTATCCTGGAACCTTGATGGACTGTCTCCATACAAGGAGCAAGTTGAAATCTTATGAAAATCATACAACATAGACATACTGCTTGTGTCAAACCCATTTCTCTCTGAACTCAACTCAACTCTTTGTCGCGCTCCTTCCAACCAATCAGCACGTCGCCTTAAGTCACGCGCGCTATCTACGAGCGATCTGATTGGTTGAAAGTGCCCGCGACTCTTTTTCACTCGAGTCGCGCTCAAGATGTGCTAGCCCTACTGGAGGCCCAATACTCTTGTGCTTTGCATTGCAATCTCCCCAGCTATAAAGCGCGGGCCCAAGGTATTGAAGAACTCGTCGTATTACTCGTTTCTTGACATGCTTGTTTCAAGACCATCTGTTCTATTGTGTTGTTTGATGATGGGATCTCTGCTTCTATGCTGTTTAAGTTATTTATTAATACGTCAGAATAACTTCCAAATTAAATGCAAATGACCAACGTCGCTCTGCTGCTACTAACCCGTTTCTTTTTCAGTGTTTAACTCAAGTAATCTGAAACCACTAATCAAGCCCCAAGCCATCAAGATAGAATCTCTCACCTATCTATACTGTGTTGACAAAGTATGAAGCCAATTCTCAGCGCAATAACATGGTAATTGGCTAATTTTGTTCAATACAACCCAGTTGACACAACCCAATTTGATTTTGTGATTTATTCCCACACCAGAATTCATTTATGCTATTAAAAAGTTATTGAGGTAAGTAACATTAATTGACATTTTGACAGTAACATTTTGACCTTAAATCCTTAAGAAATATTCGAGATAGATCAGGTGCGATCCTGAACCGTTACATGTTGCATTGATTTCACTGGTAGGCGTAGTGTGGTGAAGATTTTTAATTATAATTCTAAAGACGTGTCGTTTATCCTTGCTATTGAAATTTTGTGCAATTAATTCTTTTTGTCTAACAATGTCTTTTATATTTTTATATGCATCAACCGTTGCGCAATTAATTCTAAGCTGATTTTTGTTCATGATTTTATAGGTGAAATCCGATTTATCTGCGACACTTTCAAGAAGTTCCGTGAGCTTGTTTACGTCTTCAATGCCATATAGAAATATTGGGATCGTATCTTTCGTATAACTTCGGAAATAAATTAGCTACAAACTTAAAATTTTGGTGTCCTATTTGTGCATGCAGCATTTTAGATTTCTAAACCTATCCAGTGTTTGCTTCACGTTTGACTTGGCGGGGACACTGCCGTGCCCCCAAATATACAAATATAAGCATAAAGTAGTAAAAATGTCCGTTATCAGTATAATTTCCAAATACGGGTTCAACGGATGTTGCTTACATAATCTCGTCTGTCAAGGTGTTTCGGCAGAAAACGACTTGGCAGACTTATATATTCCTGAAATAAGGGTTCATACCCACCGACTGGAATTGGTTTCATGCTGGTATCAGATAGGTATATTAATGGGTCCCGATGGTCACCTTTGAGAGCGTCTGCCAAGCACTTCCGGCAAAAAAAATACTGGCAGATTTCGCTTTTCTGTATCTACCAGTAAATTTCTAACTGATACCGTAACTATTATATCGGTATCAGATGGGTAAAAAACGCCCCCTTTTTCGCACCGAAAATGTCGGTTTTTTCTTTACTTGCGGCAAGTTCCGCCATGGCAGACTATCACATTCGGACTTAGCATCACTTTTATGGAAAGCCATTGTGCATTTCAACGCGGTATCAAATCGGTACGAAATTTTGCGGTCGGCTCTCCACCTATTAAACTTAAACAAACATGACCTAACTTCATTTCATACAAGTTTATGTAATAAACAAATAAAATCATAGTCATAACCACATTGTGTTATAAACCAAGGCTAAGTTAGAATCTAGACATGAAGGTCAGAACTATTCTCACGTTTTTCTAATTAGAGACTTATTATGATGTCAGTTAACAAATTTTAATGGACTATTTAGTTTTATCTGTAAGTAGATTTGCTGGAAATATTTTGTATTAGCCTTACGCCAGCGGCTTCACCCGCCTGTACCTGTCTACTACACGAGACGTTATCCCACGGAAATGTGACACTTTTCCGGGATAAAAAGTAGCCTACATCACTCTTCAACTCCCAAACTACCTCCATGCCAAATATCACGTCGATTCGTTGCTGCGCCTTGATGTGAAAAACGGACAAACAGGCAAACACATTTTTAATGTTCAACTATGATTCACTAATAAGTATAAGATGACATCTTGTGTTTAACAAGGTTCCAGTCAAATTCACCAAAAAAAAACTCACCGAAAAAAAACTCACCGAAAAAAACTCACCGAAAACCAAAACTCACCGAAAAGTTTTCTCACCGAAAAAAACTCACCGAAGAGATCTCACCGAAAACCAAACTCACCGAAAACTTTTCTCACCGAAAAAATTTCACCGAAAAAAACTCACCGAAAACCAAACACACCGAAAACTTTTCTCACCGAAAAAAACTCACCGAAAAAAGCTCACCGAAAACCAAACTCACCGAAAACTTCTTGATTTACGACAATCTGAATCATCTAAACCGACGTATCGGGTAGATTTCTGCTCATATTAATGTAAATAAATAAATAAATAATCAAAAATTAGGATTTAGGTAATATAAAAAAAGTATTGAAAATGAAAATAACGACTCCGTAGCTCAGTGGTAGGAGCATTCGCCCGTACAATAAAAGGTCGTCGGTTCGAGTCACATCGAACGACTCCGCAGCTCGGTGGTTAGAGCATTCGCCTGGACAGTGAAAGGTCGTGGGTTCGAGCACATCGAATGACCCCGTAGCTCAGTGGTTAGATCATATTTTTTATTTATTTATGTCACCGGAAAATTAAACTTGTGGTTCTAATTGTTATTTTCCGGTGACATTTACATTAATATGAGCAGAAATCTACCCGACAAATTGTCGTAAATCAAGAAGTTTTCGGTGAGCTTTTTTCGGTGAGTATTTTTCGGTGAGTTTTTTCGGTGAGTTTTTTTCGGTGAGTTTTTTTTGGTGAGATTTTTTCGGTGAGAAAAGTTTTCGGTGAGTTTGGTTTTCGGTGAGATTTTTTCGGTGAGTTTTTTTCGGTGAGAAAACTTTTCGGTGAGTTTGGTTTTCGGTGAGTATTTCTTCGGAGAGTTTTTTTTCGGTGAGTTCGGCCGACACCGTTTAACAACACATTGTGTTTAATTTTGTGGTTGAATTGTTAATAATGATGTTCTGGGTTCGATTCCCACTGCAAATTTGCAATATAACAAAAAAATATGTGTAAGTATTTAAAGAATCCGTGAATAAAATTTTTGGTACTTACCAAAAAGTAATTAATTAATAATAAGTACTAATAAATTGAAATTGTGTGAGTGTGACTATAATTAATTTTTCACACTTATGCTCTGAAATGTTAATATTATATTTGAGAAAAGAATGCAGTACGTGGCACTTTTCCGAGGTAAACATTCTAAATTTGAAAATCACTGCAGTAATGAATTTCAGTACTTACTTACTGCACTAAAATCAGTGCAGTAAGTAAGTACTGAAATTCATTACTGCAGTGATTTTCAAATTTAGAATGTTTACCTCGGAAAAGGTACTACCCAAAGATATTATTACCAAATTTTTTTCTTTATTTTTTCTTTCGTTATTCCTGTGTATAAAAACAGAAAAAGCAAAGGGACATTTGCACCATACAGCCACATTATTATTATTATTACCTATATAGGTAATTATTAGATCATAATTAGTTTAACTTTTTTTAAATACGGTGCGCACAGAGTATATTACTTCGTATTGTACCATTTGTACCACAAGCGCTTTATCGATATACGAAATGAGATTTATCATAGACAAAATATCCTTTACGAGTAATTTTGTATGGGAAATATGTACAGCGCCATCTACCACCCAGGAGCGGGTATTGAAGTTGCGCATTTTAGTAGCAAGTAGTAAGTATCAATAGGCTGTATGACCGTTCCTCTTGGCCTCACAAACCAATATTAAAAAAACGGCGGGAATGATTTTCAGCGGTTGATTTGATATCAATACAGTTTATTTATATTGTGTAAAATAAATTATCAAAATGAGTTCTGCCAATGAAACATATACAGACATTGTATGCACCTACTCCACCAAATTTAAGAGCAGAAGCAAAATGAATAACAGAAAACTTACTGCCAGCAAAATCAAAAGAAAGATATATGAAAACCTACGATCTGATTTGGAAAAGTGAAAAAAGGCGCATACTTTTTCGGAATCTGTGTTGTTGGCGTATTTTAATGATACCTATATCATTAAAATAATATTATTATGGGTGATTTATACATAAGTGTGCCCGGGAAAACAATAACATTTTGCCAATAATAATTGCCCGAACATGTGTGATATAAATTTTAATAAATATTATTTAGTTAAACAGTTTTTTTTTATTTCCTCGCATTTCTTGAGAAAAGCACTATACAAGCCTTGTACGGTAAGCAAATTACCTTGCCTCGAATGATTAAAGCCCTCGCCTGCGGCTCGTGCTTCAAACCATCCTCGACAATGTAATTTCTTACTTACCTGTCCTCGGCTGTAATGTACTATAAATTACTTACTTGTTAATTTTATACATTGGTAAGTAGGTTATAACGAATCTAGAACATATTTGAAGGAAAAGTTTTTAAATTTGCTAATATATGGAAAAAAAGACGATCTCAGTATGGTTGACATCAAGCTAAACATGTTACATTTATCTCGACCTTAACTCATACGCAATAAGAGTCTTTTTTGGAGAGCAATGGTAAAAAATTATGTGCTCTTGACTGCATTTCGAGTTCGGAAGCTTCAAAATGAAATGACTGATTGAAGATTCGACAAGCTTTTTTGGAAATCTCATGGTTTATATGACTCATGTTGAAAAGTAAGGGAAAGTGAACTTTATATTCATGCTATTAAGGTTTTAAATACGTGTGGTAACCTAGGTGTTTAAGAATGCGACATTAGGCTTTTTGCGGTGCCTGGTAATTTAGATGTTATTGTTAAGTTTTTGTGCTTTTCCAAATAGATTTCAACGACCTGAGTTTCTCATAGTACCTACTTATAAGTTTGTAAAGTACCGTAGCCAGCTGCCACCACCGGTATTACCGTATTAGGCTCCGAGGTCCTGGGTTCGAGCCCCAGTGGGTAAGTGTGGAACCGAACACATGTGTCCCACATGTGTTCGGTTTGGATGGTTGGTGTAAGATTTTTTTTTATATTATCTGTCTACCTATGGATGGTTGGGTTCCGGCAGTGAGAGATATGATAGTGTAGGAAATGAAGCTAGTTGACCCCCACAGTAATTCGTCAGTCAGAAAAAACTTTACAACGTGATAAAGTATCAATAAATTAAAAGTATTGTATAAAATTCCAAAGAATAATAATAATAGAAGTTAGGTTTTTTTAATGAAAGTCATATTTCATAGATATCTTTTTGAGGAAAAATGCTCCGTTGAAACTTTCTTCACCATACATATTCATGTAACGTATTAAAATGATTTATGAAATATCCAAAAAAATATCCCAGCAGAGACACTAAATATTACTAAAATATGTATTTTTGGTGTGACTCGAACTGTAAAATTTCTCCGTCGAACTTTTTTACGGAAATGCTATTTTATTGAAGTTTTATAACCACAAAATGAAAATCTAAAAAATAAACCATGTAATTAAACTATTTTAAAAATTGCCGTTTTACTCGCAGTGGAAAATTTCTCTATCTGTTTTATTTATTGATTTAAGTACACAGTTCACTTTATTTTCAACTACAACAATATCCAAAAAAAAAACCAAAACCTAAAAGCATTTTACATAGAAAAACTTAATTCAGCAATCAGGAGCTGTGAGTACGAAGCGAGGCGTAGGAGCGGGGCGCGGGAGCCGTACAGGACGGGTTCCCGCCGCCCTGCCACCGCGCCGCCGCGCCGCCGCCGTCCGCTCGCGCGATCTATTCTATTTTCACGTATCAATCGTCGAGGCAAAATAATTATGTTGACATTGTCTTTACCAAATAGTTGTATAAATGGTAGACCGAGAGGCGACCGTCGGTAATTCTACCTACTATAGAGTACCACAATGACATACTCATTGTTAGAAGGCAAAAAGTTACGTTAAAAAAATTGAATTGTTGGTGCTGGTTAGGTTGGCGGCTAGGCAAGCCGCAACCTGACCCTCTTAGTATATTCATGAAAAAAGTGCGGCTAAAATGATGAGAAAATATGTCATCAGGTACCAGCATGATACGCTGTTCATACTATCAGGCTTGATAGATAGACTAAAAAAATGTGGTCTGCCACGCGCCGTCTTGGCCACTTTGTCAGTTCGAGCGATTTTATCGGCAGCTTGCAGGATAGTTTTCATGTCATGGGGTACCAGTATCAAACTAACGTCTTACTGTAACTTAGGCCAACCTACTACAAAAAATACTGGTCTGCCGACCCGCAGTCTGGCCGTCTTTTGTGCCCGAGCAATTTTATGTTTGTATTGTTACTTACATCAATAATATGAATGTACAGGGTAACAGGGAAACTCGACCTTAATATTAAACGACACCACTATTTAGGTACTAATAATGTACTATATCCAAAAGTTAACCATTTCAGAAATATTTAACTTTTAGTTTTTTTATCGAACCTTTTGAGTATGCTCTTATTTAATTTATTTTTGTTTCTTTTTAGCTCCGTTAAGTTACAGTTTTTGTCTTTTTTTGAGGAGGGGTGTACCAGTTAACAAAAATAGTGCTATCATACAATAACTATTTAAATTATGGTTTTTTACATAGCAATCGCAACTTATAAAAAACTTATAGAAAGTTAATCTGCAGATTAATGAAAACACTTCAACATATTTTTGGCAATACAAATAGGTATAACACTTTAGGTAAAGTAGCTAAACTAAAGACGTATTGACAGAGAAAGCAGTAACATATAGAAAATATAAATATGTAACGAAATAAGTTTGTAAAAAGAAGAGGATAAATTGTGTAAGACTGTTATAAAAACAAAGTTTAAAGATTACCCTTTTAGAGAAATTAGCCTCAGAATGTTAAATTTGCCTTGAATTGTTTTTATTGTATTAATATATTATTATGTCAGGTTACGTATATGTTATAATAAGTATTGTGATTCGTTTGTTGCTTCTACAATAATAAAATTGTTATACCCATAATGTAGACGTACGTGTAGCAAACACAATAATAATGGATATTAGTGCTTTTCTTCGCCAACAAACTGCCATGCAGTTTGGCGATTGAAATTGAAATTGAAAGACAATTAACGATTGTGTGTATAGTTTTCAGTTTTACTGTGTAAAATCTGAAGTTCAAATAAAATAAAAAAATATTGTTTGATGTAAAGGAAAAAAAATATACATTACATTCAAAGAATAATAAAAATTACATTCATTCATTCATGATCATTAAATGGATTAATTTTCGAAGCATGATAGAGGCACAAAATAAATAGGTACAGAAGACAATCTACATACAAAGTTCGCTCGAGCAACGCACACATAGATACCGCTCACGGACATGATATCTCAGTCTGTCTCAGTCGTGTACGAGCACGAGTGCTATCCGCTTGAGACACGTGTCTGTGAACTTGTGCAAAAATGGAACAACAAAAAATAAGTTATAATAACTGCTCAGTGGACGGTTGTTTTAATTAAACATTGAACAGTGAATTCACCCTGATCCATGAGTCAGAGCGTGTGGCCGGAGAGTTTCTTTGATTTGTTACGGCGAGTTTTATAATAACTGGACATTTCCGTGCGGGCAGTATTGTATATAGATTGTCCACATCGATGCTTGGATGGAAGGGCTTAGAAGCGGTTTTGAATCTCGAGCGGAAAGCACTCGCGTTTTTTAATTTGAGCTGGTTTTGGTCGGAGCGTAGATTTTTTAATAATATAAATAATAATAATAATAAAATCTTTATTTCCGTAATCAGTCTTACAAATAATACATATTTCTAGCCCCCACACTAGGCGTAGCCTGTCCTGTGGGGAAAGTATACGTTTAACAGTTAAACATTACGGCAAAACAGGATAAACAATCACATAAAAAAACAAGGAAAATTAAAATTTTAAAGGGATAGACCATAATAATTGTGGATAATTAACAACAAAAATATTATTCATGTATGTGTTAGTAGGTATGTGTGTGAGTTTAGTGTGTGTGTGTGTGTATGTGTTTGTGTGTGTATAATTTGCTGCAGCCTCATTCAATGACTTTAAGTGCGCCTTCAGTTTCCAAATAACTCCATTTCAATATGGAAGTCGTAATGAGTGCTTTAGTTTCCCTTACCGTACGATCTTTAAGATTACAAATATTTGCAAATTTATTATATAAATGGGGAGAAAGAAAGTATCCAAAACGGTGCGCAAAAGTAGTAGCCGTGCGTGTGCTAGGTATCTTAAATATACGTTGTTTGGACAGCTCGTCGTGTACGTCACAATTTAAGACCTTTTTATGAACTGCGGACACTACTCTAACGATGTACAATTTACGGACACTCAGTACACCAGCCTCTTCGTATAGAGCATCGGTGGAGTACCGACGGGGTTTTCTCAGCGCTGTCTTTAAAACCGCCCTCTGTGCTCTTTCGAGAGGTAGAAAGGATGAGGTGGATGAGCCACCCCAAGCCAAGGTGCAATAATTAATAAGAGACTGACAAAGAGCCATATATACCATTTTCAGAATTTCTCCATCAATAGCTTCGCGTAGGTTCTTCATTACGTATATGACTTTTCTCACTCTCTTACACATTTCGGCCAAATGCTCTCTGAATGTAAGCTTTGCATCTAGTGTCACACCAAGATATTTAAGAGATTCCATCCAGCCGATTTCTCTACAGTCGCAAGTGTATCCTAACTCTTCGAATTTGCACTCTCTTGAATGAATCTTTAAGGTGGTTACTGAAGAAGGAGCGGAGGCAGCGGTTTTGTGAAAACACAAGAACTTAGTTTTTGAAACGTTGAGGGATAATAAATTTAAATGCAACCAACTTGAAACCTCCACCATACCTCTTTCAGCATTTTGGCAGACTCCAGGCCAAGAGCTATCATGGAAGATGAGAGCAGTATCGTCCGCATAACATATGATTTCTGACTTTAACATTGGAAGAGAGGCAATATCATTCATATAAAGTAGAAAAAGAGTAGGTCCCAGAATGCTTCCCTGTGGAACTCCAAAAGATACCGGTTTAAAACTGCCCATCGCGTCAAAAAGCTTGACACATTGACTTCGTCCCGATAAATAAGATGCAAACCAGCTCAGTGCCGTTCCTCTGATACCATAAGCCTCAAGTTTCTTCAAGAGGATCGGTATTGATATGGTATCAAAAGCCTTAGCAAGGTCTAAGAAAACTCCGATACATTTCAATCCTCTATCTAGGTAAGAGGCTACGGTATCAGTGAGAAGAGTGACGGCATCTTCACAAGATCGACCCTTTCGGAAACCGAATTGGCGCTCTGTAATAACTTTGTTATTGGCTAGAAAAGCCTCAAGCCTCTTATTAATAATGCGTTCAAGCAACTTTGCAACGCTACCCAGGAGAGAAATGGGTCGATAATTACTAGGGTTGTCCTTTTGTCCACCCTTAAAAATAGGAACCACAGCGGCAGACTTCCAGATCTTTGGAAAGGTACCAGATTCTATGCTCAAGTTAAAGATATGCGAAAGAGGTTCTGCAACTAGGTGTCCAATATTTTTTAATATCTTATTGCTTACATTATCGAGACCAGGCGAGCTGTCTGTCTTAAGATTTTTTATAAGAGTAAGTATTTCTTCGGGGTCAGTAGGAGCAATGAAAAATGAGTCTTTAACCTTTTGTTCAATTTTAATTTTCTCTGCAAGGGATTCTTGGGATTCGTTAAGATTGTCTAGAATGACTTTAGCCAATTTTTTTCACCCACCGTTAAGAAATGTTCGTTGCATGCCTCCAAAGATGCCTCCAGAGATCCCCCAATGCTGGTGATGTCTTCCAGTGAGCTACTTGCCTTTTTCGATGGTCTATGTGAAACTTGATTTACAGACTGCCAGAGCTTCTTGGGTAAATTTTTGTTCTTATTTATTTGTTTGCCATCATATTCTGCTTTGAGGTTTCTGAGAAGTTTAGTGTAGAGATTAGTCGAGATCTTTCCAGCTTGACGTTGTTACTTAACTCAATGTGCTCTAACTGTGCGGTGATCGCTTACTGTCTTTACGAGGTTGAATACAATCATTAAATATTTGCTTCCTCGTCGACATATAAATTATATCTTGTTTTTAACTTTACCCTCCGGCTTAATCCAGGTCCATTTGCGGCTTACGGGCTTTTTAAAGGAGTTCATCAGTAGGAAGAGGTTTTCCCCCGCTCCATAAAGTCTGCCAGCATCAGGCCTCTTTCGTTTCGTTGCCAAAATCCAAATTGCCCCACTCTCAACTCATGCCCCAATTTTGCATTGAAATCCTCTGTCAAAAACGTGTAGTGGGTTTTGTATAGCTTTGAATGGCTTTAGAGATCTCCCCATACATAGCTTCCACTTCAACATCGTTGTGTTTCGAGGTCGGAGCGAAGACCTGTATGATATGCACCATATACCGTTTCTATATTTTGAGTAGGTGGGTAGCGTATCTAACTATCTTGCTCGACACACTCCCTATGGTGACGACGTTGTTAACGAGGGATTTGTGGACGATGAACGCAACACCACCAATGAACTGCTGGTTACCCACCCGGTGGTATAGCAAGGTATAAGCAGAATAGTAGGATAATCAAGTCCTCTTCCTCTCTTCGGACCTCAGTTATGTCAATGACATCCCATTGTAACTTGCTAATCGCCTCTTCCAACTTGAAAGCTTCGCGTCGGCCCTTAATGTGCGCGTGCTTTAGGTTACCAGGTGAGCAATTTAACAGGATAGCTTATAAATTGAAAATAATATAAATTTTTTCGAGTCATTTTTTACATTATCTTGCCATAATCCCTATCCGCTAAAGCGCGCGGATGCACTCAGTTATTGTTCGCTTGATTCGATATCATCAGGGTATTTCGACTTTTTAATTCCAGCTATTATACACCTTTTGGACTTCACTTTTCTTCAATGTGGGTGATAATGCAGATGAAAGGTTATTCTAGCTAGGCCTACTATCGAGTACTACAAATTAAAAGGATGTAATTTCTGTTAGTTGTACTACGTCAATTCGCCATATAAAAAGGCCCATTATCCTTTGTGTTAGTTATAGGCTTATAGGTAGGGGTGAGCACGTAAAACATGTGTTGTGATTGATAAAAATACTGCAACATGTCATTTTTAACTGTGTTTAACGTAATGCTTATTTTTTCCTTTCATCAAACAATATTTTTTTTACTACTCGTCACCGCTCTCTGACCTTAAGTGACCTTAATTGGTATAAAATAAATAATAAAAAATATCTGTATTCAACTTGACTTAATAAATAAGCTCTTTTGAATCGTCTATATTTTTCTACCACCGGTTCAACACTTTTTTAACTGATAAGAAGAACAGGCGCAATAAACTTATCAGCTTTAATCATTTGGAGTAACTATATTTACAAAGATTTATATCGTTAACTTTTACAACTTTTTAATAATAATATTACACTAGTTCAGCTAAGGTTATGTGCTACATCAAATCCATGCATTACGGTCTTTCAAATAGTCGTCTACTTTATAATATGCTTCGCCCATGAGCGATTTTTTGACATGACTTTTTAAATTGTTCAAAGGCAGCTCTACTAAATTCTGTGGAACTTTATTAAATATAGCTACACTTTTCCCCAAAAACTAACTTCTTTCTTATACCAGTGTTTGCATTTCATCTGCAGATTAACTTTCAACGATTTTATCCAACCAACGTGCTTGAAAGTTGCGGTTACTATGTAAAAACTGAGAGCAGTTATTTTGAGTTTCATTATTTATTTCTGTTAACTGATACACCCCTTCTCAAAAATAGCAAAAACTCAATAGTGCGAAAAAGAAATAAAAATAAATTAACTAAGAGCAGTAAAGGTAGGTAGTGTTTCGCAAAAAACAAATTTAAAGTAAAATATTTCTGAAATGGTTAATTACTATTAATATAAAATATTAGTCTCCTTTAATAGTATGGTCGAATTTCCCTGCAACCCTCTACATTAATATAATTATCGTCGGCGGGCTGTGAAAACCTCGCATGTGCATTACTCCAAATTTTACAGGAGATGAAAAAAACCGTACAGTGAAAATTTTTGAATGAAGCCAAGTAAAACATTTAGTGGATTTTTCATGTTTAAAACATTATTCAATGATTCTGAAGACAAATATTCGCAAATAATTTACAGAAAAGTGTCTAATGTTACTTGAGAGGTTTTCATAGACAACAAAACATCTTAGTACTGTCGTATACTACGTATGATAAACACGTATACATTCTTACAAGCTCTGCATTTTTTTCCATACTAAATATATTTTTTATAAGAGGTTATAAATAAAACCACGGGATGAACCGCGTAGCCGAGCTTTTCAAACCACACTGGTCAACGCGACTTTTTCACGAGGTTCTCATTTACTTCAATAGATGGCGCTACAATTATTGAATCTGAGTTTCGTTCCGTGTAGACATGTATTACGAGGTTTTCTCACGAAAATCAACTAAAAGTGTTTTTCACTAAATTTGTGACTTACAAGCTTTTCACAGCCCGCCGACGTTATGTGCTCGTCCAAATCAAAAGGGACCTTATTGCGGCCGGCACATACGTCTTTATTTTTGTTGTTTTGTATTCGAACAACAGCAATAAAGGCGTAAGTGGCGAGAGCCACAAGGTCCCTTTTGATTTGGACGACCACATATAATAGATGTAAGTAACATTACAAACATAAAATTGCTCGGACACAAAAGACAGCCAGGCTGCGGGTCGGCAGACCAGTATTTTTGGTAGTAGGTTGGCCTAAGTTACAATAAGACGTTAGTTTGATACTGATACCCCATGACATGAAAACCACCCCGCAAGCCGCCGCTAAAATCGCTCGAACTGACAAAGTGGCCAAGACGGAGCGTGGCAGACCACATTTTTCTAGTCTATCTGATAGCCTGATCGTATGAACAGCGTTTCATGCTGGTACCTGATGATATATTTTCTCATCATTTTAGCCGCACTTTTTTCATGACTGTACTAAGAGGGCCAGGTTGCGACTAGACAACCTAATCTATTTTTAACGTAACTTTTCCTCTTACTACAAACAATGAGCATGTCATGATTGATGATGACGACCGATTTGGCGCAGGGGTAGGCTACCTACCTTCTGCGCCAGTGGTCTCGGGTTCGATTCCCGAACAAGACAAATATTTGTGTGCATGAACATGTCTATTTGTCTTGGTCTGGGTGTTAACTATGTATATTAAGTATGTATTTACAAACAAAAAGTATTTAAGTATATATTTATCCGTTATCAAGTTTTCCATAATACAGTTTCTTAATGAAATTAACATGGGCTTAGATAATTGGTGTGAATGTAAGAAGTTATTTATTATTTTATTTATTATTATTTATGATGATACTCGAGCAGGTAGGGTTACCGACGGTCGCCTCCCGGTCGATGGTTGTTTTGCGTTTATAATACACGTTACGGTTGTTGTTGCTCGCTATGGAACGTTGTATTTTTGTGTGCACGTACAACCAGTAAAACTTAGTATGAGTTTGGCAAACTGTATTCGTAATCGAAAACTATCGCTCTATCCCATTCATGTCGTTTAACTACTTTACCGACATGAGCAGTTCATCCAATAGTTTTCGTAAACGTAGACAGTTAAAATCCACTCGCCCAACTCTCCCTAATCGCTTATGTATTGTTCTAGGTATCCTAGTTTTATAAATAACCAAATAGTAAAAAAAATATTTTATAAAAAAGTAAAAGCGCTTTAAAAAATGCCACAATAAAATTAGAAATAATACTTCTAATAACTGTATTCACACGAAATAATGTAAGTACGAGTATTTTGAAGTCGGGTGTGAAACATGTACACACGGCGGCACATCAGACTATACATGTTGACCTTGAGAATGCCTTTATGCCCTACGTAATAAAAGCTGTTATCGCAGTTCAACTGTTTAACCTGATGTGCTGTCGAGTGTACCTACATGTTTTGGTGTTTTTGTTTAATCCCGCCCGACTTCAAAGTGCTTACGTTATTTGGTGTGAATACAGTATTAGAGCTATTATTTCTAACTTTTGTGGCACTATTTTAAATAGCTATGTTAGTAGGATGTACACATAAACCGCATCAATCAAAAATACTTGCCTGTTGAAAAAAACATCAAAAACGGTTCAGAAAACATGACATATTCGCAGACAAACACATACAAATGGATCAAACTGAAAACCTTTTTTTTTTAAGTCGGTTATAATACCAAAACGTTCTCCTAAATGTAAAGAAATAATTTTATGTAAACCGCATCTCAACTCAAAGACATACATACATACATACGGGTCAAATTGAGCACCTCCTTTTTAAAGTTAGTTAAAATGCCAAAACCTTCTAAATGTAATAAATACTTTTCTGAAAATCGCATCTCAAGGACAAACATACGGGTCAAACTAAAAACCTCCTTTTTTAAACTCGGCTAAAATTCCAAAATATTTTCCTAAATGAAACAAATACTTTTCTGAAAACCGTATCTCAAAGTCAAACATACATACATACGGGTCAAACTGAGTACCTCCTTTTTTGAAGTCGGTTAAAATGCCAAAACCTTCTAAATGTAACAAATACTTTTCTGGAAACCGCATCTCAAAGACAAACATACGGGTCAAACTAAGAACCTCCTTTTTTAAAGTTGGCTAAAATTCCAAAATATTTTCCTAAATGTAACAAATACTTTTCTGAAAACCGCATCTCAAAGTCAAACATACATACATACGGGTCAAACTGAGTACCTCCTTTTTTGAAGTCGGTTAAAATGCAAAAACCTTCTAAATGTAACAAATACTTTTCTGGAAACCGCATCTCAAAGTCAAACATACATACATACGGGTCAAACTGAGTACCTCCTTTTTTGAAGTCGGTTAAAATGCCAAAACCTTCTAAATGTAACAAATACTTTTCTGGAAACCGCATCTCAAAGACAAACATACGGGTCGAACTAAGAACCTCCTTTTTTTAAAGTTGGCTAAAATTCCAAAATATTTTCCTAAATGTAACAAATACTTTTCTGAAAACCGCATCTCAAAGTCAAACATACATACATACGGGTCAAACTGAGTACCTCCTTTTTTGAAGTCGGTTAAAATGCAAAAACCTTCTAAATGTAACAAATACTTTTCTGGAAACCGCATCTCAAAGACAAACATACGGGTCAAACTGAGAACCTCTTTTTTTGAAGTCGGCTAAAGTTCGAAAATATTCTCCTAAATGTAACAAATACTTTTCTGAAAACCGCATCTCAAAGACAAACATACGGGTCAAACTGAGAAACTCTTTTTTTGAAGTCGGCTAAAGTTCGAAAATATTCTCCTAAATGTAACAAATACTTTTCTGAAAACCGTATCTCAAAGTCAAACATACATACATACGGGTCAAACTGAACACCTCCTTTTTTGAAGTCGGTTAAAATGCCAAAACCGTCTAAATGTAACAAATAGTCTCGGAGACAAACATACAAAAATATGAGTCAAACTGAGAACCTTCTTCTTCGAAGGCGGCTAAAATACCAAAACTTTCTCCTAAATGTAAAAAATACTTTTCTTAAAACCGCATAAAAATCGGTTCAGCCAAACGCGAGATAATCGGCCAAACATACATACAAACATAGTCAAACCAAACCAAAGAATACTATAATATGGTCAAACTGAGGAGCTACTTTTTTTTGAAGTCACACTAGCTACACAAAAATAAGCAGGAAGTGGTTCACCGAATTTGTCCCTGACTATACAAAGAAAACAAAACAGAAAGAATCACACAGCGACCGACGACACGAACGCGGCCCCCCAGTTGTGCCCCCAGTCACAGGGTCACGCGTTCAAGGTCGTACTATTAGCACGAGGACGCTAATCTGCACCCAACTGGTAACGAAAGACGGTACATTATTGCGTAACAGGGGATAGATTTATCTTCGCTTTCAAAATGTTGGTGTTCCGGATGATATTTCTTTTGGATATTTTAGATTTGTGTGTATATGTGACTTTTTAACATAATTTTAAAGACAAATAATGCTGAGCAATTTTCCATATTGAATTATTCATAGTTTAAAATAAATCAATATTGGTAATAATTTCTTTTTGGATGTTCTTACTCGTAACGTCAAATTACATTCTAAGGTCATATCAGTAAAAAAAAACGACGGAGCAATTTTTCAATGAAAATGAGAGTCAAAAAAGGAATTATCATTCAAAAGCAGTACTCATGTTTGAAAAAAGTTTTGGATTTTTATCAAGTATCACATACTAGTATAAATAACTCATTTGGTAAAATAAATTTGGGTTGAGAAATTACTCGGTTCAATATATAAACATATTTGTATATTTAGGTATAAATACCTAACTTCCGTGTGAGTTTTTTTTTGGATAAGCATTTAAAAGTTTATGGCTCATGCTATTTTATAACCCAGCAAAGTTTCATCGACTGAGGAATTAATGTATGGGTCTCCATACAAAGAATCTGTTCATTGCCTACACTACTACGCGTAGCGGCCGAACGATAATAAAGCCCGTTCGTTTCAATTTGTAAGTTATTGTATTTTAAGTTTAAGTGTTAGGTGTATCGAGTACAGTGCCAGTTTATAATAATTTAATGTTAAGAATGTTTATTTTATATTAAGTGCAGGAAGTAAGTAATCATAGTTTTAAATAATTGTTACAGTTAATTGTGTACTTTAAAAACACTTGTTTATATCAACAGTTGTTTAGAAATTCTTTAACACACAATCAGATTTCTTGTCGTCCACTTATGTCGACGCTCGAGTTCCATGACTTTTATTGCTCAGCGTGAAACGACATTGTTTATAGAACTATAGTTTGTGACTGTAAGTTATGCTTAGTTTATATTACCTATGTTTATGATATTAGTTAATTGGTTTCCATGTTTAACAATTCAGTGAGAACTTTATCATGCTTTGTTTTTATCTTAAATGTAATATTGTTTTGATTGTTGAGTTATTTTCATTGTACCTACTTGTTTGTTTATTAAGTTTTTTTTTATTACCCAAAATTTTCTTTTTGGGGGGGAATAGTGTAACTACATGTATGGGTACAGTATGCGTGTGCATGCCTGTGATGCACGGGATATATTATAAGAGACCCGTTGTAATTTCAGGCAGTCCGATTGCAGTCCGATGACGGCCGGCACCTTGTAAACGCTCTCGTATTATACGTTTTAAATTGGAGTCAGTGTTTCCTTTTTGAACTTCTTAAAATAGACTATACATTTAGTGACAACGCCTATAGACAATAAATAAAGTTAATAAACTAGTGACAATTAAAGTGGTTACCTGATAAATTGATAACCACCAAACCTTAAAGGAGATAATTCCGATATTCAGTTTCACAATAACTATGTATGTATCGGTATACTATTGTATCGGTGCGGTACGGCAACCAACGCACGCAACGCAACGATTGTCAACAGAATTCGAACTCGACAAGTTTTCTAAATAACTTTTCGTCATTTTTCCCAAAGGCCATATGGGTTAAAATAATGTATTATAAGGTAATATCATATTTTTTTTTCAATAAACAAACGCCATTTTCTCTTTTATTTTTTTACTAGCTGTGCCCGCGACTTCGTCCGCGTGGAATAGTGACTTTCGGCAGCATTTTTAATTTTAAGGCATTAGCCTTATTATAGCTTATTAAAGCTATTTTGTTTTTTTTATTTATTTATCCTACTAATATTATAAATGTGAAAGTTTGGATGATTGGATGTTTGGATGTTTGTATGTTTGTTACTCAATCACGCCAAAACGGCTGAACGGATATGGCTGAAATTTAGGATACAGATACATTGTAGCCTGGAGAGGAACATAGGCTACTTTTTATCCCGGAAAAATGACACATTCCCGCGGGATAAGGTCGTGAAATCCACGCGGGCGAAGCCGCGGGCGGAAAGCTAGTTTAATATATATTAGTACAGCGCAATGAATGCTATGATACATATTAGCACATTAAAAATTTACATAACATAGCCTTCCGACCGCGGTTTCGCCCGCGTGTACTACACGACGTTATCCCGAGGGAAAGTGATATTTTTTCGGGATAAAAACTTATTTTAAGCTTACTTAAGTTTCTTAATGAAATTAACATGGGCTTAGATAATTGGTGTGAATGTAAGAAGTTATTTATTATTTTATTTATTATTATTTATGATGATACTCGAGCAGGTAGGGTTACCGACGGTCGCCTCCCGGTCGATGGTTGTTTTGCGTTTATAATACACGTTACGGTTGTTGTTGCTCGCTATGGAACGTTGTATTTTTGTGTGCACGTACAACCAGTAAAACTTAGTATGAGTTTGGCAAACTGTATTCGTAATCGAAAACTATCGCTCTATCCCATTCATGTCGTTTAACTACTTTACCGACATGAGCAGTTCATCCAATAGTTTTCGTAAACGTAGACAGTTAAAATCCACTCGCCCAACTCTCCCTAATCGCTTATGTATTGTTCTAGGTATCCTAGTTTTATAAATAACCAAATAGTAAAAAAAATATTTTATAAAAAAGTAAAAGCGCTTTAAAAAATGCCACAATAAAATTAGAAATAATACTTCTAATAACTGTATTCACACGAAATAATGTAAGTACGAGTATTTTGAAGTCGGGTGTGAAACATGTACACACGGCGGCACATCAGACTATACATGTTGACCTTGAGAATGCCTTTATGCCCTACGTAATAAAAGCTGTTATCGCAGTTCAACTGTTTAACCTGATGTGCTGTCGAGTGTACCTACATGTTTTGGTGTTTTTGTTTAATCCCGCCCGACTTCAAAGTGCTTACGTTATTTGGTGTGAATACAGTATTAGAGCTATTATTTCTAACTTTTGTGGCACTATTTTAAATAGCTATGTTAGTAGGATGTACACATAAACCGCATCAATCAAAAATACTTGCCTGTTGAAAAAAACATCAAAAACGGTTCAGAAAACATGACATATTCGCAGACAAACACATACAAATGGATCAAACTGAAAACCTTTTTTTTTTAAGTCGGTTATAATACCAAAACGTTCTCCTAAATGTAAAGAAATAATTTTATGTAAACCGCATCTCAACTCAAAGACATACATACATACATACGGGTCAAATTGAGCACCTCCTTTTTAAAGTTAGTTAAAATGCCAAAACCTTCTAAATGTAATAAATACTTTTCTGAAAATCGCATCTCAAGGACAAACATACGGGTCAAACTAAAAACCTCCTTTTTTAAACTCGGCTAAAATTCCAAAATATTTTCCTAAATGAAACAAATACTTTTCTGAAAACCGTATCTCAAAGTCAAACATACATACATACGGGTCAAACTGAGTACCTCCTTTTTTGAAGTCGGTTAAAATGCCAAAACCTTCTAAATGTAACAAATACTTTTCTGGAAACCGCATCTCAAAGACAAACATACGGGTCAAACTAAGAACCTCCTTTTTTAAAGTTGGCTAAAATTCCAAAATATTTTCCTAAATGTAACAAATACTTTTCTGAAAACCGCATCTCAAAGTCAAACATACATACATACGGGTCAAACTGAGTACCTCCTTTTTTGAAGTCGGTTAAAATGCAAAAACCTTCTAAATGTAACAAATACTTTTCTGGAAACCGCATCTCAAAGTCAAACATACATACATACGGGTCAAACTGAGTACCTCCTTTTTTGAAGTCGGTTAAAATGCCAAAACCTTCTAAATGTAACAAATACTTTTCTGGAAACCGCATCTCAAAGACAAACATACGGGTCGAACTAAGAACCTCCTTTTTTTAAAGTTGGCTAAAATTCCAAAATATTTTCCTAAATGTAACAAATACTTTTCTGAAAACCGCATCTCAAAGTCAAACATACATACATACGGGTCAAACTGAGTACCTCCTTTTTTGAAGTCGGTTAAAATGCAAAAACCTTCTAAATGTAACAAATACTTTTCTGGAAACCGCATCTCAAAGACAAACATACGGGTCAAACTGAGAACCTCTTTTTTTGAAGTCGGCTAAAGTTCGAAAATATTCTCCTAAATGTAACAAATACTTTTCTGAAAACCGCATCTCAAAGACAAACATACGGGTCAAACTGAGAAACTCTTTTTTTGAAGTCGGCTAAAGTTCGAAAATATTCTCCTAAATGTAACAAATACTTTTCTGAAAACCGTATCTCAAAGTCAAACATACATACATACGGGTCAAACTGAACACCTCCTTTTTTGAAGTCGGTTAAAATGCCAAAACCGTCTAAATGTAACAAATAGTCTCGGAGACAAACATACAAAAATATGAGTCAAACTGAGAACCTTCTTCTTCGAAGGCGGCTAAAATACCAAAACTTTCTCCTAAATGTAAAAAATACTTTTCTTAAAACCGCATAAAAATCGGTTCAGCCAAACGCGAGATAATCGGCCAAACATACATACAAACATAGTCAAACCAAACCAAAGAATACTATAATATGGTCAAACTGAGGAGCTACTTTTTTTTGAAGTCACACTAGCTACACAAAAATAAGCAGGAAGTGGTTCACCGAATTTGTCCCTGACTATACAAAGAAAACAAAACAGAAAGAATCACACAGCGACCGACGACACGAACGCGGCCCCCCAGTTGTGCCCCCAGTCACAGGGTCACGCGTTCAAGGTCGTACTATTAGCACGAGGACGCTAATCTGCACCCAACTGGTAACGAAAGACGGTACATTATTGCGTAACAGGGGATAGATTTATCTTCGCTTTCAAAATGTTGGTGTTCCGGATGATATTTCTTTTGGATATTTTAGATTTGTGTGTATATGTGACTTTTTAACATAATTTTAAAGACAAATAATGCTGAGCAATTTTCCATATTGAATTATTCATAGTTTAAAATAAATCAATATTGGTAATAATTTCTTTTTGGATGTTCTTACTCGTAACGTCAAATTACATTCTAAGGTCATATCAGTAAAAAAAAACGACGGAGCAATTTTTCAATGAAAATGAGAGTCAAAAAAGGAATTATCATTCAAAAGCAGTACTCATGTTTGAAAAAAGTTTTGGATTTTTATCAAGTATCACATACTAGTATAAATAACTCATTTGGTAAAATAAATTTGGGTTGAGAAATTACTCGGTTCAATATATAAACATATTTGTATATTTAGGTATAAATACCTAACTTCCGTGTGAGTTTTTTTTTGGATAAGCATTTAAAAGTTTATGGCTCATGCTATTTTATAACCCAGCAAAGTTTCATCGACTGAGGAATTAATGTATGGGTCTCCATACAAAGAATCTGTTCATTGCCTACACTATGATGGCCAGGGGGCTAATTGTCTAATTACCACACTTTTATTAGCTTCACTTGTAACTAAGTCACAATGTAAGAAAATCTTGGAATTCAATTTTAACCTACTTCTGATTGTCGTATTGATTTTAAACTTTGCAAGTCTATATGAATCCGATGACAATACAATAATTTGCTACCATCGAGTTGATCTGATGATGGAGTCAAGAGGTGGGCAATAGAACTCTTTAATGGCTGCTAGGAAACCCCTCGAGTTTAGGCTCATTTGTTTTGTTCTGATGAAACCTATTCGCTACACTTGATGGTGAGGGTCTGATGATGGAGCAGGTAGGAAGCCAGTGGCACTTCTTAATGACCACTAGGAAACCTTTTGAGTTTGGTCTTATTTGATTTGTTCTGATGAGACCTATCCGCTACATTCGGTGGTGAGGGTCTGATGATGGAGCAGGGAGGAAGTCAGTGGCACTCCTTAATGATCACTAGGGAACCCCTCGAGATGGGCTCATTTGTTTCGTTCTGATGAGACCTAATCGCTACACTTAGTGGTGAGAGTCTGATGATGGAGCAGGGAGGAAGTCAGTGGCACTCCTTAATGACCACTAGGAAACCCCTCGAGTTTGGGCTCATTTGTTTCGTTTTGATGAGACCTATTCGCTACATTTGGTGGTGAGGGCTTGATGATGGAGCAGGGAGGAAGTCAGTGGCACTCCTTAATGACCACTAGGAAACCCCTCGAGTTTGGGCTCATTTGTTTCGTTCTGATGAGACCTATTCGCTACACTTGGTGGTGAGGGTCTGATGATGGAGCAGGGAGGAAGTAAGGGTTCGGCTCGCGCATCTGGTAACTAATAGACTCTACTTGAATTTGTAAAACTAAATAAATACAATCATGCCTTTGAGTTATAATGTTTACGGGGTGGGCAGACACATGAATGGACTGTGAAATCGATTACCATCCATCCATAGCTTGCCATTTATTAAACTTAAAAGTAAAAAATAAATATGTAGTTTAAAAAACTAAAAACACACACTTTTATAGGAACAGACTAAAAAGTACAAAATAACCGTCTATTCAGTAACTGAAATTAAAAAGCGTGGTGCGCCCTTTGCATAGCACGCATTCAAATACTTAATATTGACAACGCGCACCACGCTTTTTAATTTCAGTTACTGAATAGACGGTTATTTTGTACTTTTTAGTCTGTTCCTATAAAAGTGTGTGTTTTTAGTTTTTTAAACTACATATTTATTTTAACATCAATCGCAATCGCTTTCAATTTGACGTTTGAAAGATATTCACGAACTTCACACCACAAATTATTGACATTTGATTGCGATTGCGATCGCGACTTGTTTTGAAAGATTATTGGATGAACGATATCGTTAATTTTACGTAGATTTGGAATTGTCTAAGCAAACTGACAACCGCAAAATCTTTGAAAGCTATTGAGAAGTGTCAAACGAAAGATTTCAATGTTAACTGCAATCTTTCAACGAATATAAGTAAGTTTTTAACCGACTTCTAATCAAAAAGGAGGAGGTTCTCTATTCGTCTGTATGTATGTTTTTTTTTTTTTTTTTTTTGTATGTCCACCGATTACTCGAAGACGGCTGAACCGATTGAAATGGTTCAAACGTTATTACATCAGGTTGGTTTCCAAGTTGGTCCCATTTTTTGAAATTTTGAAATCGGTTCAGTAGTTTTCAGGAAATCTTGAAAATACTGTCGTTTTCGTTACCACTTTATGTGAATTTAATACGTATCTTTAGGCATAACTCCTTTGTTTATAATCCGATTTAGATGATTCTTGTTTTGTTAAAAAGGGGATACCTCAAGGTATTTTAACTGACTTCGAAAAAGGAGGTTTTGAGTTTGATCACATACCTATTTACCAGAAAACACGCAAATTGCCTGCACGATGCACTAAAAAGAGTGAAATAAAAATTATTTTTATAAAAAAATAAAACCGCCTTCTAAAAACCACATCAAAAAAGTAAGAAATAATTCCTCACCAAATAAATAACGTTTTTTGTTGTTTTTGTTAAAACCCACCCGACTTCAAAGTACTTACGTTATTTATTTGGTGAGGAATTATTTCTTACTTTTTTGATGTGGTTTTTTAGAAGGCGGTTTTATTTTTTTATAAAAATAATTTTTATTATGTTTTTAATATGTCAAAACATCATTCGTTCCGAATGCGATTGTGATTTATGGAATTGTGTAAAGTTACACAATTCCATCAACCGCTATCATAATCGCAATACCTTTGAAAGCGATTGCGATTGATGTTAAAATTAGACAATTAGCCCCCTGTTCCTCAGTAGTCGAGGATTCCGGGAGTGAGTGGCACTTTCTACTGACTTACCGTCCTTACCTTCTGCTTTAGTATCACATAACGAAGATGTGATCATCTTCATCTCATTATTTGTTACTACTTACTTACTTACTCCGATGGCGCGATGACCCCGAAGTGGATCTTGGCCTCCGAAAACAAAAGACGCCACTGCTCCCTGCATAGCGAGACCTCCTCCCAGTCTGGCAGCAGCAGCTCCCGTAGGTCTTTGGCCACTTCGTCAGCCCAGCGATACCTAGGTCGACCGACTGGCCTGCGCCCTACTGGCCGGCCCAGGTATGCCCGTTTGACTGCGCGACCGTCCTCCATTCGCACGACGTGGCCTAACCATCGAAGCCTCTGCGCTTTGACTTCACCAAGGATATTTGGTTCGGCGTACAGCTCCTCCACTTCTGCGTTATTTCGGATCCTCCATCTGCCGTCATCGGTGTGGACCGGTCCGAAAATCTACTATTGTTAGTATCACATAATAAGATGAAGTGTTATCCTGACTGACCCTGTTGTGTAGGTATAAATTAAACTAGCCCGAGAGCCAAACTAATTCGCTCTATGGAGACTCAACAATAATTCTATATCAGTAATTGCTTAACATTGAAAATTAGATTATCTAGTTTAATAAATAATTCATTAGTAATCCACCAATATTTATGACAGCAACATTAAAAAAAACAAATACAAAGCTTTAAAAAATCTATAAAAAAATACGCAAAAATGGTATAAGTGTTATTTACTTTACATTTGAATACATTTATTATTATCTTTCGTAAAAGTATATAATCAATCCCCCTATATTTGTAAATGAAAAACAAATAAACTTAAAAAAAAAACTCTACGTAAACTCAAATTGGCATTACACCTATTTTAAAAATGCAATCAGAAACAACCGACTTCTTCCTAAAGTATTAGTTTCCCGTTTTATATCTTTATGGATTTCGACTTTAGTGCTTAGATATGGTGAACATAAACACATGTTAACGATAAAATTGGTGATAGCATATTTGCTGAAAGAATTGCACCATTTTTGGGGCATAACTTTTTTTTTATACCTTCCAATGCGATATTATGTTGGATTCCAAAATATAGTCTCTTAAAATTATATTTAAGGGCCGTTTACAAAAATTCGGCCTGTTATTGAATTTTTTACAAAAATATCGGATAGCTCTTGGGGTAAACCTTGAGCACAGCTCTTTTGTTTGTATGTAATGTCTAATGTAATAAAACACGTCTAGCTTCTAGGAGACAACAATTTTTTGTGTTCAAATTATTTAGAATTATTCTAGCATTCCATAGCCCTGACCTTGAAGAATGTTATAGGCTATTTGACATTCTACGTCCACCGAATACTTATTAGTTCCAATATAATATTCCTACTGTTTAGTTAGTTCCATAAAAGCATGAATAGCTATGGTGTAATACTGTAATAAACATAAAGATAAATTCAAAACATTTAATCCCCCAATAATAATGAAATAATGAGCAAGTAACTGTCGGTCGCTCGTTCGGCTGACATTATGATGATGATGAACTGTCGGTCTGTTGCTTTTTGACAGCTAAACTATAAGTACTGTATCAAAATAGATGAATCTTGGAGTTGAGTAGAGACCTACGGGAAAGACATAGAATACAAGTAGAAAACTAGGTACTTGCTTACATGTCATTACAATTTATGTAATAAAATAAGTAAGTAAGTAATTTTCATTTTTAGCCAAAAAAATTAATGTCAAACCTAAAAAACATCATTAGGTATTTTCCTCTTCCCGTAAGCTCAAATCAAGACTTGCCTAGGTCATCTAAGTTAAAACTGGTACCGATACATACCTATCTATTACATGTAACTTAAATACTTAGATCATTATTTGATGACCCGTTTGCCTTTGTGATAAAGTTCAAATTGACGGTTGGGTTATTATGCTACCTGGAAGTTTACCTGACGGTAGTGTTGGGACAATATCGTAACAAAATAACAATACAAACTTAGTATTAAAGAACATAACAAGTTTTTTAATAAGTTTAGACTGCTAGGTAGAGTCAAAATGAACGGTACAAAATTACTTAAGTATTAATTTGAGATTTTAAATAATTTTTAGGTATTCACAATGCAATTTAGTAAGTATAGGAAAAATGTGATAGTAAAAAACCAGGAGCCCTATAATCCCGCCTGAAAGCTACTTATAGGGCTCGTGGTTTTTTACTATCACATTTTTCCTATACTTACTTAAGTACTTAACCTATTAATTTGTTAAGAAAATGTTGTGTGAAAAATTAATGTCATATCTAAATCTAAATTATGTTGATCATATAAATTTACCTATAACTAATGAAGGCTACTTATTTCGTAGTTGAAATTTTTACGATACTACAGCGAGATTATAACACGCATAACGTTAAGATACAAACAATAAAAAAAACTAGGAATTAAAAGTAAGTAGCTAGCTACCTAAGTAAAAAATAAAAATTTATTGGACACCATCACATACATTGTTTCAATATCGAATTGAAGTGGCTTAAGCACTTAGGTATGGAATGGGAATCAGAAACAACGTCGCATCGGTCTTTAAGGTAAAGTACTTAACGGTAGATTTTTATTAAGTTGGGTTAAAATAATATGTTATTAGTATTGTCAGGAACTCAATAGTTGTAAATGATTGAACAACAGAGCAATTTAAACAACAAATAATATTTTTTCTTTAAAAGGAAAAAAAATATTTTTTTTGGAAGTTGTAAGTAAGTACTTATTTATATTTATATAAATAGAAGAATCACCAAATTATATTCTATCTACAAAAAAAGTATGTCATTAAGTACTTGAAAAACGATTTAGTAGTTTTTACTAAATACACTACCTATTTAACCATTCAACTCTTTAATTAACTAAAAAACGAACCCTAAACCACAAGCAAAAACTAAAGGCTATCTCTGTTTAATTTAAAGCGATAACCTTATTTTAAACGCATTCTTCTTTTATTATCACAACCAAATAACAACAAAAAGCTAACTGTGTCCCCTCCTTAACCGCATAGCGTAGCAAGCAACCAACTTCAGTATGAACCAAGCATCTGTGCGCACGAGTCGCGTCAGCTATAACCGCGAAAAAGACAAATTTAAAACACAAAACCGTTGACAAATTACGCAAGAAACAAACTTTTAAAACGTCACACGTGTTGTTAAGTGCCAAATCAAAGTGTAACGACAGTTTAGTGAGTGACAATGAAGAGAATAAGTTAAACAGACACCCCAAATGGTAAACAAAACATTATTTCGCAATTCTAAATATGGAGGACGTGTTCACAATAAGAATAAAGACGAAACCTGATACTAGGAATCTGTATCCTTCTGAAAGGAGGTATTCTGCGTCTACAGTGTCTGGATTGGCTTGGGTGCATATAGCATTAGCTGCAACGTCATTTTTATTAGCCTGTTTGGCATTAGTGAACCCGACTTTGAACGGTAATGAAAGCAATAACGCTACGAGTTCTGACAACGAAACTTTCGATGGAAATGCCACGGAGGTTTTAACACCACGAAAATCTAACTACATTTTAGTATTAGCACCTACCCTGATCACTGTATTCGGATTAGCTGCTGGAGTCACATCAATATTAGCATCAGTAAGATGGTATATAGATCGGAACATAACATGGTTATTCTTCATGTCTTGTCTTTCAACTTTAGTGTCTTTCATATCGTTCATTATGATCGCTGTTTGGTTTATAAACACAGCTGAAGGAGATATGTCAGATTTCTACAAAGACAAAGTGCCTTTTAAAGACATAATTGTTATCAAACACTCGGATATTATTCACAAAAACGACTCGCATTTAGTCGTTGCATTGAAACCGGAAGAAGAAGAAGATAATTCAAGTTTATTTACTAAAAGGGTGTTGTCTATAAATATTTTAATCGCTGCCTTTTTAGAATTGCTCTGGTCTATATTGAGTGTAAAGATATCCTTTAAAGGCATGAGGAATAATTACAAGGATGAAGGTAACGAACGCAGAGGTAATTGTATATCGGTTGTAACGACAATTAAAGGTAATGACCCTAAGAATTTGCCTCGCAACGGAAAACTGCCAAAACCGGATTTAATCGAGCATTATCCAAGTAAGAAGATAAAGCGGGTATTTTTAGCACAAAACGAAGAAGGGTTTTATTTGAAAAATCAGAATGGCAAAGCTAAAAATACTGAGACAAGTTCGGAATTCTATAAGGAAAGAATGATCAACTTTCTGAATAAATGTGCGTCAATGGAAGGTGTTTCTAACCCTGAAATAGCTCCCAGTGTTCATTCCGAGTCCGTTTTAAACCCAATACCTGAAGCCACTGCTGTGCAAATTAATAACGTAGAAAGAAGTCCCGGAAAAGATAGGATAACTCCAATTAGCTGGGGAGATAACCACGACCATACTATTTACAATCAAAACAATGTAAACTTCGATAAAATCTTCAATTTCACGAAAAAAAACGAGAAAGAAAACGAAAAGTGCGATGAAGCGAGTGAAATTGTGCAGAATAATAATTAACCATGACATTATTTGTTGTTCAATGAATGGAAAGTGAACTGTATTTTTTTTATCGACCTTATGTAACGGTGTTAGGGTCGAGTTATGAATGAAGTTTAAGAGGTGATTGTGACCTTTTAATTGGTGTTCAATTAGATTACTTAATACTTGACTGATTTTCTTAAGTTTGATGACTTTGGATTAAGTGAAGACATTTTAATCGAATCTATTTTTGAACGGATTCCTGGACTCAATTTTCGGTATGAATTGTGGTGTTAATACAATACTGTAGACACAAGACGTAAAGCGCTTATTACACTTGGCTAAATTCAGCATCTAATTCAGCATACATTGCTTGTTTTGATTGCATCACTTGCTACAAATGAGCTCAAAGAAAGCAATGTATACTGAATTAGATGCTGAATTTAGCCAAGGTGTAATAAGCCCTTAATTTAGCAACCTTAAGTTAGACGTGATTTAAAACTTGTTCAAAACTGCAGCTGTTAAATTACTTTGCTAATAGGCACATTCAGTTTTAAATAATTTCTAGCTTTAGACAACATTTTGTAATAATTTTATACTTATTTAAAATGTAAGATATTTTTACCAATCCTAGTGTCGCAATTTTATACCCTGAATAAAATAATGCCTAATTGTAAGATTTTATCAATCTTACTTTCTCATTTTAACCGAATTTGAAAAGGAGGTTCTCAATTGGTCGGCCCCTTTGCTTTTTGTACGCTTAACAGTACACCTATGTATTTGTAATTGTGTACTCAAAGTGTATTTTTCAATTCTTAACGACCCAGAAATGAGACACAATAGATTTTCCATTGTTCTCCGGCCCTATTTGACCGGTCAGGTGTCAATGGGTTAAAAACGTAAGAACGTTACTATTTCCAGATGAGCGCATTAAAGGGACCCACAGACTAGCCCACCGGCAGGCCACCTGCAGTCCTCCATCGAACAGGCAGCCTGACATTCGGTTTTTTGTATGTAAAACTGCGAGTGTGTGGTGTGGCAGATTGCGGCCAACTGACAGGCCGTTGCCTGCAGGCTTTTTAATAGTCTGAGGGGCTCTTAAGATTATAAATTCTTAATATTATTTCCATAAAAAAAATCGTTAGTAACATTGCCACCTTGCAATTATACTCAAATCTATAATTTTGTTTATTATTAAAATACAAAACAGTGTTATTCGTATTTTTTTATCAATGTTATGACAATCTGTAACAAGACTTTTCTGTATGAATTTCATTGTATTCAAAACGACAATAAATACATATTTGTTTGTATTTGAAACAATTTTTGATAAGCATTCAGTGCAGATGCTCAATTTAAACATTAAACAAGATTTATACACGATATAGTTTTTTTTTTAATTAAGATTTTATCCCAAAATCCGTTTCGTCGCATTTCGTCCACTTGTATTCTGAGAACCTGGTGTTTTGCGAATCTAGTAGGTATTCTGAGAATCTGGTGTTTAGCGAATCTGGTATTCTGAGAATCTGGAATTTCGCGAATCTGGTATCCAGCGAACAAAGGTCTCCTAGTTCGGCTATACTTATATCCATACTAGCCCTCCGCCCGCGGCTTTGCCCTCGTGGACTACACGACGTTATCCCGCGGGAATGAGATGTTTATCCGGGATAAAAAGTAGCCTATGTCACTCTCCAGCCCTTAAACTATCCCCATACCAAAAACCACGTCGATCCGTAGCTCCGTTTTGACGTGAAAGACGGTCAAACAAACAAACACACTTTCACATTTATAATATTAGTAAGAATTACAGTAACATTATTTATGCGAAAGCACAGAATACCAAATAGTACAAGTGCGAAAGTAACTCAATAAGTCTGATTTTTAAATTTTTAATGAATTTTGGCATAAAGATATTTTAGTAACTTACCTACATAGAGAGCATAGAGAGATAAGTTCTCAGAGGGGTATTGATTTACTAAGTTTGTAGATGTAAGATTCTATAGATATTTGTAAAGTCATACAATAATATAAACACTATGAATAGAAAGATAACATACAAAAAGACCATATCCAATAGTGGCAATATATCTTCCAGGCAAACATGTGTAGAAAATAATGAGGAAGAGGATATAATAAAAAGAGGAGGGGAAAATGAAAAGGGGGACTGCAATTACAGGAAGTATAATCTACAGTTCTACACTAATACTTAATATTATGTACTTAGTACAGTCGCTATCACATATATCGGAGCGGGCGAAATACTCAAATATTTATATTATAAGCAATATATTACATATTATAGGCAATAAATAAATTCGGAACAGCTAATGAGGTAAACATATAAGAAAGCACAGATGAGGAGTCAAAGGTGTCGACGCAGTCAGTGTGATCATAAAGATCTAAGGATTTGTGGAAAATATACCTTAAGTTTGAAATACACAGTTAGGTACAAGTTTAAAATTCGTTAACATTTTCACATAGGTACATACAAGATGTCAAAATCGATTTTGACAACATGATTTTATTGTAATTTATACAATTTTACAAACTTAAGGTAGGTACCTACTTCGTACTTCGATCAACAGAACTAGGTGTTATTGTTGATCGAAGGGTACCTAGGTATGAGAAAAACATCTTTCTGTGTTCGACATGTGTAGGTACTTATATAAATTTTCCACAGATCTTTTTGATCACCCTGTTTGCGTCGATACTTTGTGATTTATTAAAAAGTCGCTGCTCTAATATTAAAATTTATGGTATGTTGTTAGTATTATATTATCTGTGGTTGTATGTTCTGATGTAAGTTTCATTATTTAATGGGGTGCGTAATGAATGATATAATTTCATTTGGTATAATTTCATTTCAATAACGTTCATATTTATTTATTTATTTATTTATTAGAAACCAGGCAAGGATTTGACCGCCATCTTGTTTGGCTAACAGGATGCAGTCTAGGATGTTACATGCCTGCCCAGGAGAAGCCTATTCACTCTCGACTTAAAGAGACTTGGGTTGTAAGAATCAGGGAACACAGAGACAGGCAGTTCATTCCACTCTTTAGCGGTTCGTATGAGGAATAAACGACAAATATAATATATATGACATAATAAACGTTTGTCATAACAACACTTCAACTAATTTCATTTTACATAATGTTTATTTCATATAATCATCATCATCACTACATAGTATAAAACAAAGTCGCTTTCTCTTTCCCTATGTCCCTTTGTATGCTTAAATCTTTGAAACTACGCAACGGATTTTGATGCGTTTTTTTTTAATAGATAGAGTGATTCAAGAGGAAGGTTTATATGTACTTTTTATCCCGATATTCCCACGGGAACGGGAACCGCGCGGGTGAAACCGCGGGCGGCCGCTAGTTTTATATAATATCATTTAACATAACGCTCATTTTATATAAAACTCATTTGCTATAACGGTCATTTGATATAATTTTATTTCATATAATCATCATCTATCTATATATATATAAATGAATCGCTGTTCGTTAGTCTCGCTAAAACTCGAGAACGGCTGAACCGATTTGGCTAATTTTGGTCTTGAAATATTCGTAGAAGTCCAGGGAAGGTTTAAAAGGTGAGAAAATAGGGGAAAGAGGGTAAGATAGGGATAGAGTAGGGGTAGGGTCACGCGAACGAAGTCGCGCCGGGTCAGCTAGTCCTACTTATCCTACTAATATCATAAATGTGAAAGTTTAGATGTTTGGATGTTTGGATGTTTGTTACTCAATCACGCCAAAACGGCTAAACGGATTTGGCTGAAATTTGGGACACAGATACTTTGTAGCCTGGAGAGGAACATAGGCTACTTTTTATTTCAGAAAAATATCACATTCCCGCAGGATAACGTCGTGAAGTCCACGCGGGCGAAGCCGCGGGCGGAAAGCTAGTATGTAATAATTTCATTTGATATAATTTTGTTTTATATAATCATCAATTTAGTCAATTAAATGTATAGTGTAGGCAAAGGAGCAGGGGGCACGGGCGGTACAGTGCGCTTGAAAGGGAGGCTCGGGGGGCGAAGTCCCCCCGCCATAAAAAGCCACAACCGTGACAAAACAATTTATAATAGGTTAGGTTAGAACTGTGAACAAAACAAAGCGCGAGCCGAGCGAGCGAAGCGAGCGTGCCGCGGCAGCGGCCGGCGAAGCGCCAGAAATAGTTATTCGTTGATTATACTAAATGAACGTTATATGAAATGATGTTATGTTATATAACCATTATGTGTTTTATATATTATACAATGTAAGTGTTTTAGTAAATGTTTATTATATGAAACGTTTTTATATCAAATGTTCATTATACGGTTTAAAATTATATATTTTGAATTTATATCATTCGTTGATTATACAAAATGAACGTTAAGTAGGTATATGAAATGATTTTATGTAATGTGTTGTTATATTTTGTGAGTATTATACGAAATGTTGTTATATCATATATTACACACCCTATTTAATGTAATGTCTTTTTAGGGTTCCGTAGCCGAAGGGACTATGAACCCTTATAGATTCGTCATGTCTGTCTGTCTGTCTGCCCGTCCATCTGTATGTCACAGCCACTTTATTCTAAAACTATTACGACTACACAGTTCAAACTTGGTAGGTAGATGTAATCTATGAAACGCTTTACAATTTTAATACAATAATTGAAAAATAAAAAATAAAATATAAGGGATCCTCCTAACATGGAAATGAAACTTATAAATATGTTTTTAATCAAACATATTCGTGTGGGGTGTTTATAGATAAGTTAATTATTTTTTGTATTAAAATCATTAAGCGATTCATAGAATACATCTACCTACCAAGTTTCAATTGAACTGTGTAGTCTTAATAGTTTTGAACAAAGTGGCTGTGACATACGGACGGACGGACAGACAGACAGACAGACATGACGAATCTATAAGGGTTCCGTTCTTGGCCATTCGGCTACGGAACCCTAAAAAAGGCCATAGTCCGTCAACATGTATGTATAGTCTAATGACCTAATGTGCTCTGAACTGTACTTTACAAACTGCAGAAAAACAGACATTAATAATTGGGAAGTAGCCAAGTAGGTACTTGAATAACTCAATTGACCTGCCAGTCAAATAGCCTATTGACATTCAATTGGTGTTTTTTTTCTCTCTCCAACTATAATGAATTACGTAATAGCTAGCTACGAAACTTGTTTGAATCATAAAAAAAAATATATCACTTTTTATATCAAATTTACAAATACTTTTACAGTATTGCATCGACCGATATTTACTTAAATTCCTGGTACAGAATATACCTAAAGCTTTAAGTGGATACATAAAACTCAACGTTACTTAATAATAATATTAATAACTAGCGGATCCTCGCGGTTTCACCCGCGTGGTACCCGTTCCCGTGGGAATATCGGGATAAAATATAGCCTAGGTCACTCGGGAAGAATGTAACTTTTTAATGGTGAAAGAATTTTCTAAATCGGTCCAGTAGTTTCGGAGCCTATTCGATGCAAACAAACAAACAAACAATCAAATCTTTCCTCTTTATAATATTAGTATAGATATAGATAAATATCTTACAATGACACCAATTACCTATCTAGCTCATAAGTAGTTTTTATTAAGAAACTAGGTAGATAACGGATACATAATGGGTACTTATACTTATACTTTTTGTTTTTAAATATATACGTACTTACATAATATACATAGAAAACACCTTATTTGTAAAAATATAAATATAACTAGCCTTCCGCCCACGGCTTCGCCCGCGTGGACTACACGACGCGTCGTGTATAACGTCGCGACTTTATCCCGCGGGAATTTAATGTTTATCCGGGATAAAAAGTAGCCTAAGTCGTATGCGTAAACGCATTCCCCTCACTATAAAAATGAATGGGCAAAGGGTATTCCACGCGCTTCTACTCTACTGAAGTTCAAACTGTTTTTTTTTATATCTACAACGGGGTAAAACTTGGCCATAAGATGGTGGTAGCTAGCCAGGCGGACTTAGAACAAGCCCTACCTCCAACCAAACTAAATACAATATGTACCCCCAATGGGAATCGAACCCGGGACCTCTGTGTCTGATGCCGGTGTGGTGTGTACCACTAGACCACAGCAGTTAAATATACTTTCGTATGAAAGCCAGACACTTCAATTTAATTTATTTGTACAGATAGACAGTAAACCGTAAAACAGTTAAATTGCGGTACTTTATAACAGTTTAGCCTTATAGCGAATCGCATTGTATGTTCTTTCTATTATTAATTGATGTTATCTTGCGAACGCATAGCGACATACCAAGTTGAATACTTTACATAACATTGAGCTTGATGTCTTTTTCTTCTTTATTAATGGCTTGCTTTATGTTTTTTTTACAATTCCAGCCTTCGATCAACAATAACACCTAGGTCTAGATACATAGTCAGAGTGACAAACACGGCTGAGAAAATATGCGCCCACTGAGCCACTTGAGCGTATATTTATAAATAGTTTTTATCCTTTTTTATCAGCTATTTTAAGTTTTGATTTAGTTCGTGAGCCTTCATCTAGTACTAATGTTGATTGAAGATTCTAGCATTGATATTGAACTTTATCTTGATACTAGCCTTCCGCCCGCGGCTTCGCCCGCGTGTACTACACGACGTTATCCCGCGGGAAGGTGATATTTTTCAGGAATAAAAAGTAGCCTATGTCCTTTCTCAGGCTCTAGACTATCTCTGTACCAAAATTCATTCAAATCGGTTCAGTAGTTTAGGTGTGATTGTGTAACACACAGACAGACAGAAACGCATTTATAATATACAAGTAAGGATTGTTTATCACTACATAGTATAAAACAAAGTCGCTTTCTCTGTCCCTATGTCCCTTTGTATGCTTAAATCTTTGAAACTACGCAACGGATTTTGATGCGTTTTTTTTTAATAGATAGAGTGATTCAAGAGGAAGGTTTATATGTACTTTTTATCCCGATATTCCTACGGGAACGGGAACCACGCGGGTGAAACCGCGGGCGGCCGCTAGTCCTACTAATATTATAAATGTGAAAGTTTAGATGTTTGGATGTTTAGATGTTTGGATGTTTGGATGTTTGTTACTCAATCACGCCAAAACGGCTGAACGGATCTGGCTGAAATTTGGAACACAGATATTTTGTAGCCTGGAGAGGAACATAGGCTACTTTTTATCCCGGAATAATATCACATTCCCGCGGGATGACATCGTGTAGTCCACGCGGGCGAAGCCGCGGGCGGAAAGCTAGTACTCAATAAAATGCAGTACATTATAATTATTTATATTAACTTATATTCAGTTGCCTACAGATAGTTTTTAAGATTATTCGATTTATTATAAATAAATAATAAATAAATAATTTCTTACATTCACACCAACTATCTAAGCACATGTTAATTTCATTAAGAAACTGTGTTATGGAAAACTTGATTACGGATAAATCAAATCAAATCAAATCAAAATATTTTTATTTCAGCCATAAAGCCATACAAATGAAAGATTACATTGTTATGCACTTACATTATATAAATAAAAATTAAAACCAAAAATTATAGTCAAAAATAAATTCAATAAAAGTATTAAAATCAGAATAAAAATTAAAAACAGTATTATATAATCAAAATTAAAATAAAATCGTAATTAAAACTTATAATAGAAATCAAAATTAAAATTAAATTAATTAAAAAAAGATAAATAATTAATATGTTCTACAATCACAAGATAGCATGTCATACGTGCAATTTCGTCCAGTGTTTCATAAAAATGGACTCAAAGTCCATTCTACCAGCAATTAGTTTTAGATATTTGTTGTTGCTGCAACGCAACCGGCGCATCAGTGAAGCTGTATGGTTGCGGATCACCGCGTAGAAGTCATTCACACGGGCTTCCGCAAACATACCCGACGCGCTACAGAAGCGTGGCAGCCCCAACAAAACTCTAAAACCGTTGTTATATTGGACCCGCAAGGCGTTCCAACATCGCTGTGTGTAATTTACCCATAGACTGCACGTATAAAATGATTGGCAATACGCCTTAAACAAACTAAGCTTAACCGCTGGACTACATCGTGCAAATCTACGGGCCAGCATATTTGCCCTTATTGACAACGCCCTGCGTTCTCGTTCTATGTCAGTATCGTCAGAAAGAGTATCATTGACCCAATGGCCCAGGTACTTGAATTTATCCACTTTTTTCAGTGCAGTGCCATTTAACGAGATCGTAGGGACTGTGCTGTACGTTTTAGAACCAGCCTTGAAAACAAGCATCTCGCTTTTGCTAGCATTGTACCTAAGCCCGTGGGCCATCGCATAATTCTCACATATCCCAACAAGTTTCCTCATGGCGCTGATCGATGGGCTCAGCAGCACCATGTCGTCAGCGTAACTTATATTATTAACTATCACACCGTCTATGGAACAGCCTATACCGGTACTACTGAGCTCACGTATCAGTCGATCCATGTACAAATTAAAGAGCCGCGGGGAGGTTAGTCCTCCTTGCCTCACACCGCACTCTAACCCGTAGTCTTCAGAGAGCGATCCTGTCCATCGCACATTGTTGCACTGATTGGAGTACCAATACTTAAATAACCCTATAAATTCAGGTGACAGTCCAGTATCACACTTAAGTTTCTGCCATAACCTGTCATACGACACTAGGTCAAAAGCTTTTGACAGGTCCAAAAAACAGGCGTATACCGGCGTGTTCCTACTGGTGTAGTACTGGACGGTGTGCTTGAGGTTAAGTATCGCCGATTCAGTCGAAAGGCCAGCTCTAAAACCGAACTGGGCGTCATGGATCTTAAGGTGTGAACTAAGATGTTTATCAATCACACCGTCCAGCACTTTTGCCACTACAGTTGCCAGTGATATGGGCCTATAATTTTCAATACATGATGCGTCCAATGTGCTATTTTTAATTATGGGCACAACCTGAGTACGCAACATTTGCTCAGGTAAGTAAGCATGGCCTAAACAGAAAGTAAAAAGCATGGAGAGGACTCTGGGTAAGTGGATTCCAGCATACTTTAAATGTTCTATACTTAAAGAGTCATGCCCAGGGGATTTGCCTCTTTTCATACCCTTCAACACCTGCCTGACCTCATTAGCTGTAAGACACACAATATTAATATCTGCTAGTGGCCCTGAGTCCGGCTCTGCACTTCTATGGCTCGAAGAAGATTGCACTTTAAAATGATCTTTAAACAAATTTGCGATTTGGACAGGGTCACTCACACCTTCAACACTCACAGGCACGCTCCGCTTCGGCTCCAGTTTTTTGGTTTCTTTCCAAAATTTACAAAAGTTATTTTCCGAATGTGTTGTTGCTAATATATCCATTTTTAATTGTGTCTGGCGGTTTTGACACCATTTGAGTCGAGTCCTGAACCGTTTTCGCGTTTCACACATTCTGTCATAGTACTGACCATATGATGGTTTACCATGCGAAACCCATTCCTGAAAACGAAGCCGAGCCTCCCCGTGAGCCTGTTTGACATATTTATTCCAACCGACTACATACTTATTTTTCTTACATTTAATTATATTATTTCTATTACAGCACGTGGACGCTGACGTTCCCAGTATTTTAATTATTTTACTATACATTGAATCTATTACTTTTCTATGTTCTACATTATTACAGGTGCGTCCAGCACACTCTTGAAACTGTAATGGGAAGTCTATATGCCTAAGTTCATTTGAGCATAGCTGTTGATATTGCTGTATTTGAGATTCATTCCGTTCCCCCCACAAAACTGTATTTTTAATCGCATCTGACAAATGAATTTTTGGGTTTATAATATTAAGATTACAAATTATTTCAATTGCAAAATGGTCTGACCATGTAGTACTATAGTTCACTCTAATGTCCACTATCGTACCACTCGCAGATTGAGTTGTAACAATATGATCTAACCAAGAACACGTACCGTGGGCATCACTAACGTAGGTATAAGTACCCGAATTCATCCCCAAAAAGTCAATGTCCGCACAAATATAATTTTGTTCAGAACAAAAGTTCATCAATTCCTTACCAAACTGTTCGAAGGGGTCCGCATTGAAATCGCCAAGCATAAATACCGAATCCGCGCCGCAGTCGTCTATCAATGCACTAATCTCGCTTAAACAGTCGGTGAACTCTGCTAAATTGTCTCTTGAATCAGTCGGCATATAAACCGTGATCACTAACAATTGACGGCTGTAAATAAATCGAGTCTATTTTTTCTCAAGTAACCTCCCTCCCGCACCGCGCGTATTCCCCGGTAGGCGTGGTCTTTACTAAATTCGCTTTTAGTTCGCGTGTGAACTCACTAATAGCACAAAATAAACAGGTACAGAAGAAAATCTACATAAAGTGCGCTCGAGCAACGCACACATAGACACCGCTCACGGACACGATATCTCAGTCGAATCTTGTACGAGCGCGAGTGCTATCCGCTTGAGACACGCGTTGTTATAAAAAGTAAGGTACATACATGAGATTGACTTCTGTACCTGTTTATTTTGTGCTATTAGCCTAAACAACATCAAACAGACAATCGCGCGTGATTGCGCGTGCGGGCTTGGCTTTCCCGCACGCAATCCCGCGCGATAGAGTTTCTTGTCTGTCTGTATAAAGGGGGTTACTGTCCCCGCACACGAGTCACAAACGCCGCCACTTGAAGTTAGAAGAAATAATAAGTGACGATCGTCGCGTCGGCGTTCATATAAAATGTTTATTTATTTATAAAGAACTAGCGGCCGCCCGCGGTTTCACCCGCGTGGTTCCCGTTCCCGTGGGAATATCGGGATAAAAAGTACATATAAACCTTCCCCTTGAATCACTCTTTCTATTAAAAAAAACGCATCAAAATCCGTTGCGTAGTTTCAAAGATTTAAGCATACAAAGGGACATAGGGACAGAGAAAGCGACTTTGTTTTATACTATGTAGTGATATTATTTTTTATTTAAAATGGTAATGCAGGTAATGCTGCGTACACACCGGACCAACGAAGGCCAACGAACGCCAGCCAAGGGGTTCTGTTTTCCCCTCTGTCTCAATCAGATGATCTGAAAACCCGAATTGAACAGCCCCCATAGACAAGTGGCTTTCTACTATCGAATTCGCCAATCGTATAGAAAGAAAATGTATGCGATTGACATTAGCGATCACGTGACATTTCGATCGCTAAGTCAATCCCATACATTTTCTTTCTATTCGACTGGCGAATTCGATAATAGAAAGCCACTTGACTTGTCTAGGGGGGCTGGAATCGCTCCCAGTGATCACTTACTTAGCTTTAGATTGATCTTCGAAAGCCAGAAACGTGCAGCGGGCAACGCTTGATGTCGTTCGTTGGGCCGGTCTGTACGCATAAGAGGATGGTGGCGGCATTTTTCAGTGGCTCGTGTGCGGCCAGGCTTATTCGTGGCAGGCCTGTCTCACTTCCATACAAGCGGCGCAAAATCCCCGAGATATTTACCTACTATTCTGGAAAACAACCTAATTCCAACCTTTTGCATTGCGTATAGCGTTCATAGTACAATAACTGTCTGCCGTCTCGCTTCAATCTGCTAGGGCTGTCAGAGGTACTACTTTATCTGTAAAAGTAATACACGCGAAGCGAGACAGATGGCGACACATGCGGATGCGTGCGCTGCGTGTGCGACAAGTCGAGCGAGTGCCAGCCTATTGAGACTAGTCCGGTGACCGGACGCTTGCGTTTATCATATCTAAACTCGGGAGTGAAATTTCTGTACCGTAAGGTACTAATATACAGGGTAAATTTTATATCAGTGCACAAATTTTTAAGATCGACTCAGAATCGGTAAATGAACAACTTTCTCCTAGAAACATGGGTCGAAATACGACAAAAATTTTTGGACTTCCCATACTAAATAGATCACGTGATCAGTCCAATTTGTATGAAGAGTCAAAAAAATTTTGTCATATTTCGACCTATGTTTCTTGGAGAAAGTTGTTCACTTACCGATTCCGAGGCGGTCTTAAAAATTTGTGCACTGATAAAAATTTTACCCTGTATATTCTGTGTTCGTGGCCCGGCCATAAAGGTTCAAAGTTCTAACCTCATTCTTACAAAAACAGGTGATACGCTATTAAAAAGTTGATTAACAAGTTATATTGTTTGTTCTACTTGGGAAGGAAGCTGATTTTTATTGTTTACAACACGCTTTGACCTTGCTAACGAGAAGTGGTTTTGTTATGGTGCATTACGAAAATGCACGAATTGACTGCAACACGACGCGTGGGTATTTCAACATCAGCCATTTAATGTCATTAAATTTGCCAAAATTACCATTTTTATTTTATAATTTATTGAAGTAAAAAGTAGCCTCTCTATGTTACTCTCCAGCTTCCGAACTATCCCCAAACCAAAAATCAAGTCGATTGCTCCGTTTTGACGTGAAAAATGGACAAACCAACAAACAAATAAACACACTTTCATATTTATAATATTAGCATGGATAAGGAGAATGGGCCATGACCCACGCGGGCCTAGTGCGGATTGGTGGGTATTAACGACTGCAAATGCAGCCGGGACCAACGGCTTAACGTGCCTTCCGAAGCACGGAGGAGCTCGAGATGAAAAGTTTTTGGTCCCCATCCCGTGACCGACCATTGCGAAAGTTGCTTAAACTCAACGATCGCAGGCCCAGCGAGTCAACCACTCGGCCCAGCATGCACTGATATTCTGTTGAGCGCAGTAGTGACAGTTTTGTATTCGATATTTGACACTTATATCACAGATAATATAATACTATACTAGTCTTATATACAAAATATTTTTTTTTATCAGTGCACAAATTTTTAAGATCGACTCAGAATCGGTAAATGAACAACTTTCTCTTAGAAACATGGTTTGAAATACAACAAAAATTTTCGGACTTCCCATACTAAATCGATCACGTGACCAGTCCAATTTGTATGAAGAGTCAAAATTTTTTTGACATATTTCGACCTATGTTTTTATGAGAAAGTTGTTCACTTACCGATTTTGAGTCGATCTTAAAAATTTGTGCACTGATTAAAAATATCCTATTATTATTATTTACCTAAGTAAATAAAATAAACTAAAAATATGTATTTGTTGGGCTCCCGCGGATTTAACCGCGTGGTAGCCGATGCCGTCGTAATTTATAAGGATAAATAAGTTTAGTAAAAATTTCATTTTTATGACAAGCTTTTGCCATCTTAACCAAACCTGTATACAAAATTTCAGCTCCATCGGACACTGGGAAGTGGGTCAAATTAAGCTTGCAAGATTTGTCGCCCACTAACTAACTTAACTAACATGGCAAGTTAATAGAAAAACTTGTATAATATAGATAGATATCTCATATAGCCTATGTCACTCAGGAATAGTGAAAGAATTTTTAAAATCGGTCCTGAAGTTTTGGGTACAAACAAACAAACAAACCAAAAAACAATAATTTCCCCTTTTAGATAGAGACATTAATTAACGAAACAAAAAAAATCGTTTGGAAAAATATTTATTCGATGTTTACAAATCTTGCAAAAAGTTATTCTAAAATTATTTACATTGTAAACTTAATCTAATCTTTAATGTTACTAAAGATTTAAAAAACTTGAGTTAAAACGTATTTTAACACTTAGGTTAGGACACTTATGAAAAATGCACCATACGACGCTATTAACAATATAATAGTTGTTGTAAAATTATTCGAAAAATATGAGATTGTACAATTCCTATAATATCCCAAAAATTCTAAGAAACATATTATACACATTCGAATACTGTTTCATTTAAACTTATGGTTCGCACACATTATACCGGGGAGCAGTGGGGAGGAGCGGACCGCAGCGCAGCCCAAAATGCAGCGATTTGAGCGGATTTTTTTGTGGCGACCCGACCTGCTGCGCTCCAGCATAATGTGCGCGAACCATTATACAACACAATTTTTTTATTAGTACAAAAATTTAAGGGGATTACAGTCTCTAGTCTACCGACACGAACAACTCTTAATAAGGGACTAGCCAAGGAAACGCGATAAAATAATAATCAGCTGTTCCATAAAAAAGTCGACACATCGACTCGACTAAAATGTACGGAACAGTAGCCCTAGCACGGAAAACTATCGTTATAAATAAATATTGAAATAAATAAATAACTTTTTACAATCACACCAATTTTCTAAGCCCATGTAAATTTCATTGAGAAACTGTGTCATGGAAAACTTGATAACGGATAAATATACCTACTTAAATACTTTTTGTTTGTAAATACCATAAACTTATTTATACTAGGGGTAATAGACGGACAGTGGTGCGAGTGAGAAACCAGTCCTTACGGCAGAAGCTATGTGCGAGAAAGAGTTGGAAGAAAATGACAGCAGAACCCGATTTGACTTATTTAGCGTCTTTTATCATCTTGATGAAAAGCGTCCACTCGATTATTTTGTGATTTTTATCGCGATCGCGTCGATTTGGCTCTTATAAATATATAAATCAATAATGGTGTAGTGTTCTGTGTTGAATTGTAATGTTACTTACGACAATAAACCAAATAAACCCTAATTTCACAGGTAAATAGGATTGTACAATTACCATTTTCATAGTTCATATTTTAGTTGAATATATTCCCAAATACACTAAGTGACACATTAATATCATACTATTTATCGCCTATTTTCTAAATAAAGGCTGATTTTTAAACTTTATGTGTTAGATAAAAAGATATTATATCCGTGAACTTGAGAAAATATGACCTAGAGGTTGATCAAAAATTATCGATATTATTATCGATACTCATGTCGATGGTTTCCAATATAACTTTGTTTGTCTTTGTGAACACTGATAGTTTTATTTAAAGCTGATTTTAACCGACACTTTTTAAATAGTAAATTATACCTACTTCAGTACCAATTTAACAATATATTCAGGTTTCCTGTAAATCCAGTGATTAAGTTTAACTGGATAAAATTAATAAATAGAATAGACTGGGAGCTGTTCCAAAACTCTGTGGTGTGCAACAAATATTTCAAGCAAAACTGCAAAGAAACCTTGAGAAATTATTTAAATAAAATTGTTCTCTTCAGAGGACAATATCAATGGGTTTGGGAAAGGTATAATTATTTATTTATTTTTGAAATATATACATTTAACTTAAAATATGTCATTAATTTTTTTACCGTAGCCCTTCAAAATACTTCACAATTAATTTTTCAAGATTCGTAAAAATGACCACCAAGTTATTTAAATTTTTAAATTTTTGCACGCATAATGCATTTTTTATTATTGAAAAATTGAAAATGAAGTATTTAGAAAAAATCGACCCGTGTCACAACCAGCTCCGATGGGACTCGAACCCACGACCTTACGCTATCCGGGCGGCTGCTCTAACGACTGAGCTACGGAGTCGTTAACGACGACGACAACGACGAATACAACGATCAACGACTCCGTAGCTCAGTGGTTAGAGCAGTCGCCCGGATAGCTATTTTTCACGTGCTAGTGTTTTCGTGACAGCCACAATGCGTGCTTGAATAATACAATATTGTATAGTCTTTACAATATTGTATTATTCAAGAAAATTATCAACATGTCTTCACAAAGTACCTAAGGTATTTAAATATTGTATTGTGCTTCTATGTACAAATACTTCGGTCAAAACGCAGAATAAAAATATTTATTCGTAAAAAATCGAACAATTTGGTGCAATGCGATGAAAGGGGACTCCAAAAACTCCAGAACTAGTTTTATTAAAAAACAAGATTTCAACCAGTGCAGCTGTGCGAGTAGGTAAGTCTGACCGGCCGGTGCGGTATACGGGCGGTCGGGAGGAATGACGTCGAACGTGGTAAAAGCCGATTGCTAGGGAACAACAGAGGCAATAGTGTTTTAAGCAAATTAATTTTTACAATAACTTTGTAAATACTTATCGTATTGAAGTGAAATGACCATTATTATTGAAAAATGGAAAATGAAGTATTTAGAAAATAAAATCCATTTTCCATTTTTCAATAATAAAAATTGCATTGTGAATGCAAAAAAAGTAAAAATTTTAATAGCATGAACTTTATTTTTATTTTCCCAGGTCCATTGAAGTATACTTCATATCATTATGAATTATTAAATCTTGTTTGTGTTTTATTTACATTATTGTTATCGACAACCTAAAATGGGCTTGAGGGCAGCTCTAAAACTCACACACACGTTTACAAATTACACACTCTAGCTCATGTCATTTTCGGTCTCACAACCAAGCGAACTCTGTCCGTCTATTACTAGAGTATAATAAGTTTATGGTAAATACACACTTAATATACATAGAAAACAAGACGAACAGACCAAGTCAAATAGACATGTTGATGCACACAAATATTTGTCTTGTTCGGGAATCGCACCCGAGACCTCTGGCGCAGAAGGCAGGTATCCTACCCCTGCGCCAAATAGCTCGTCGTTATGGTTATCGTGTTCGTATTATTTTGTACGAGCAACAGAGCAGCGCCTCTTTCGGTCGCATAAGGAACTAAAATTCAATAGATGTTTGACATCCAATCAAATCAAATATTTATTTATTCACATAAACATAATAAGCATGTACAGTGGCAGTCACATAATTAAAGACACCAGTCGATTTTTATACAAACGAGGTAACTTTGAAACTTTGGTTCTCCGCCAAGGATTGATCTAGCTGTGATCTGATGATGGCCAACCATGGAGTGAATGGAGGAGATTCAGATCGCTATACACAACCAACTGATCTGATCAGCGTTCTAAGAGATATAAGAATCAGAGTTTTCAGTTTCTGGATTTCCATACAATTTTATGCTAATTTTGCGGATTTTTTAACATATCCTTATATCTTTTAGAATGCTGATTAGATCAGTGGGTTGTGTGTAGCGATCTGAATCTCCTCCATTCACTCCCTAGATGGCCATCATCTGATCACAGCTTGGTCAATCCCTGGCGAAGAACCAAGGCTTCAAAGTTACCTCGTTTGTATGAAAATCGACTGGTGTCTTTAATTATGTGACCGCCACTGTAAGTACTTATGAATCGTCAATATTTTCCTACTACCCATTCAAGACTTTTTTAACTGACAAGAAGAACGGGCGCAATAAACTTGCCAGCGCGTATCTCAGGTAACGACATTTACAAAAAAAAACCATATCGTCACTTATCACTTATTACAATAATTGCTTATAGCAGCACTTTCACAGCTTTTGAAGAATGCTATAGTTTACTAATCGATTACGATAACGATAGTTTATCGTGCTACGGGTACAGCTGATATTTTTTTTGAAGATTTCATGGCTGGTTTTATAGTAAACATCGAATTAATGGCCAATTTCATCCCCCAAAATCATTGTACAAATAAAAAAAATAGTGGTGCATTTAGCAAAAAACATACTAACTACGCTACGTTGCTACTGCAAAAAAAAACAATGAAAACTTACCTTAATAACTAAATAAATGCATTGAGATTTGCTATTTAACTACTGCAAAAAGCAACTATGTACCTACTTATTTATCTATTTTAACCACAGAACACAAGGAAGAGATAAAAAGGAGTACGTCACGCATTTAGTAAATATGAAGCGTGGTATCGGAATTAAGCTAAAGCACAGATTACTAAATAGTTACTATGTAACAGATAGTTCACTCCGCTAAGTCATTTAAATAAATAGCAACTCTAACTATAACGCAATAAAGTAGAATTCAGCTTGTACGGCGCAGGCAAATTACGAACGACCACTCGTTGTCGTTGCATCTCTTTCTAACGCATATATTCTAGCTCTTTTGCGGACCTAATTTCTATTGGATTTACAACGCCGGCGTTGCCGCCGCGTTTTCGAGCCGACACGGGGAGTGAAATAGGCCTGGCTAAAGTACGGACGCGGAGCACGATGAATCTCGTACAATGTACACACGGCGGCACATCAGACTATATGATGACCTTGAGACCACTTTATGCCCTACGTAATAAAAGCTGTTATCGCAGTTCAACTGTTTAACTTGATGTGCTGTCGAGTGTACCTGCAGGTACCTCGTCTCTGGTACCTGACAGAATTGAGTTGAGATCAAAATCGAAAATCACCATTCTAGTACTCTGGAAAAAGATTGTAGCGCCAATCGAGTATAGTGGTCGTATACCGAACTAAGCGAAATCGATATCCGCCGTCAGAGCTGGTACACACTGGGCGCTCAGCGTTGCGTTTGGCGAGCGTTGATAGCGTACACACTCAGCGCTCTGCATGGCGTTCATAGAGCGTTACTAGGGCGAGTATACTTCTGGCTTAGTGCGGATATGGGTTCCGAAGTAATTGTTTTGTGTGTGGCTCTTCTACAATCACTTCAAAAGACGACGACGATGGAAAAAAAAGAACAATGGGTGCCCCTGATACTAAAAGATAAAATAGACTCATGGAATTTTTGTAACATTGTATCAAAACATGGACCTAACTTTTTCAATTTTTATAGAATTTGTATAAAACCATTTGATGAATTTCTGCATATTTTATAAACTGACATTACGGGCGATTCATAAAAATGTAGAGAGTCAATTTCCCTAAAATTTTCCTCAACGTGTGTCCACTCTGTAGGAAAGCGCGCGATCACATGTACAGCCCCAAGGCGGCCCATGTATCTGAGAGCGCTCGGCTAACGCCAAAACTGACAGCTCGCATCTGACGCGCGCTTGTCAAAAAGCGCGCGGTTCAGTGTGTACGAAACATCAAAAATGTATGAGATGGCAGGTTCTCAGAGCGCGCGTTACCAAAGCGCGCGCTCGAAAGCGCCTAGTGTGTACCGGCTCTTATAGGTGTACAACTGACGCCATCGAATCGAATTTATTGACACAATAGAATCGAAAACACAATGTCAAAACTATCAATCTGCAACAAGCTAAGTACATACTTTTTTGTGATCGAAGATGTGATTTTTGAACTTAAATCTTCGATCATATACATCCTAGATACAGCGTAAACGCACAGAAAGTGAAGCCGCCAACGAATGCTCCATTCGAAAGGGAGCATTAGATCGCTCTCAGTAGTAATTTGACCGCCCGGCGAAACGATGCCTAAATATGCTGAGAAGATGCGCAAAAACAATTCGAAAAAAGGAAAAAAAGAGATGTTATATCATATTTTCATTCAGTATTGAACGTAAGTATAATTGCACAATTAATTTAAAGTCAAACATGTACTAAAACTATCTTTAATTTCATTATTTATACTAAAATATTGCAATATTCCTTGCCGCGCAACCGTTTCTACTATTAGCGTTAGTAAGACAGAGATGCAGACATGACGAAATACGATTCGCTGTTCTAGCGTCGGCCGACCATCTGAGCTTTCCATGTAATAAGATCGTAAGTACTACCATGCCGACCGAATTTAAATCCAATTACTGTTGCTTAGGGTCGAATATCAAATGTGGTGACGGCAGTATTCGGAATCGAAATATCTATAAGTATAACTACTAATGACAGCGCTGTTGGAATCACTTTTTCAAGCGCATTTAGTATGGAATTCTGTATCTAGGGTTTATATGATCGAAGCCTTAAATCTATAAAAGAGTACACGGCTTAGACTGAGCAGAGGCCTTTTTGGTGTATCAAACATCACATCATATAATACTGTCATAATTCTTGTAACTATTGTGTAAATAACCTCCTCCTTTTTTTGAAGGCGGGTAAAAAGCACTATAATACGGTATTTTACTGATTTTTTTTTTCTTCAAAATGTTTTTCGAAATATTAGCTACACAAAACAAGTTTTCATTTTGAATTATCTTGAATATTTTCAAAGATATAGGACTTCAAACTTTATAATTAGACAAGGACAGGATGCTATCTTAGTGACGTCAGTGGGTTAGTAGCGTCATAGTCACGCCATAGAAGATTTCGTTTTAGAAAGAGACAGCTATAGTCATAATCAAACAGACTATAATTCTTTTATTATAACACAGATTCAAATAATTTTTTCACATTTGGTATTCATAATTGCAATATTTTTTAACGTCATCATTAAATATCTACATTTCAACAACAGTAAAATACCCTATTGAAACAAGATTGAGACACGATTATGACTTTTAGCGTTAGCAGAATCTACGCCCACGTCTGATGGAAGCTAAGTGCACCGTGGTAAATAAAAAAAACAGAAGAAATTCAAAATCGTAGAAAGTAAAAATGTATGGAGGGTTTGGTGATTTGAGCAAAGGGTATTCCACGCGACTTCTTCCAACGGCTTTCTTGTCTTCTGTGATATAACTAATACTTAATGAATATCTTACTAACTACCAACAGTTTGTTTGAAAATTATTGTCAAAGTTTTATTATTAAGTATGTAAATCTATAACAGAACTGGTTTGTACTTGTAACATGAGCATCATACATTTATTTATTTCATGGTGATATATTATAACAATTCTTTGTCGCTAAATGCATTTACGAAAATGCACAAATTGACTGCAATTCCACGTGATCTTAAATTCCTTAATTATTAATAATATCTTTCCAAAAGACAAAAGACAAAAAAATGCTGTATAAGCAAAAAAAATACTACGTTTACATTCTAGTAAAAAACGTGTGAACAAAAATAGGAAACATCTACTTCTCATTTACGTTAACATGTGAATTGTACCTTATGCGTCATGCTCGGGAACGCTACGATAACGGTTCGTCTGTGAAGTAAGGATGTTCTAAGCAGTCTAAAGCTGTGAGTCGTTTCGCCGGATCGAAGACAAGCATTCTCTGAAATAAATTGAAATATTAACTTTTTATTAGGCCGTATATAGAGGAAAACATGAAATTATTTCATGATACCTGGAAGGAAAGTACCCGAAATAATGAACATTGAACAAAAAAAATCACTCGAGGATAACATTCTTTAATTTTTGAAATGAAAAAAAAAAAACAGAATTTGAAGATTTTTAAAAATAAGCTCGTCACTCGCAAGATTCGAACCGGCTTTAATTCGAAAAACAAAACACCCTGTACTTTTATGACATCAATCGATAGTGTCATAAGAATAAATACATAAATACACAAATACATAAATTTTAGAAACACGACAAATTAAATGAAAGGAAAATAGTTAAAGGCATCTTGGATTGGATGTTGAGTCGAGTCGATGTGTCTGTCTGTATGTCTATCTGTCTATCTCGACTTACCCGTATCAGGTCAAGTGCGTGGCCATTAATGTTAGGTATGACGTCAGCTAGATCCTTGGCCGGGTAGTCCGGGAAGCTGTCCGGTAACACGGACACGCTGTCCGGCCACTCGTACCGGGACGGGCGGCCGAGAAGTCTGTAAAAATGAGTGTATCATAGATTCTTATCATACATCTATGGAGTAGGTAAATATAAATGAAATATTAGTAATTAAAATAGTAAAAAAAGGAATATGCTTTTTTTACGAAAATGAAAGGTTAGGAGATTACTATGCGGAAAACTTATATGCGTTCGAAAAACAATTCAGTTTTTCAAACAGTTCAGCCTGCCTAACATGAACATCGTTATATCACGCGATATGATATAGCACGTCATAATGTCTTGCTTACAACTTAGTGGGGTAAGCAAGACAGCATGACATGCTAATATCATATCGCGTGATATAATGATGGATGACCATCATTATATCACGCGATATGATATTAGCATGCATGCATGAGCTAGGCAAGCAGAAATAACATTCAAAACACATAAATAAAAGCCCATTGTTTGATTGAATAGGATAAGATTTTTTTTTCATGATTGTTACTGGAAATGTAGGACTTAAGTTGGGGCTCATGCAACTTCGCACGCATCGCAAAAATGTGCGGCGCGCCATGCTAACAGAAACCGTATTGCCGATCACATACTTAACACGCATCATAGATTCTTGATTCTTGCTTGGCCCTTAAGTGGTCAACCAAATGAAAAAACAATTATATTTAAAAAAACCTTTTATTTAAAATCAAGCTTTTATTCAAATGTCCTAAAAATAATAAAATAAACTGTGTATCAAGTCAAATCCAACAAACTGATTACATTAAACAATTTATATGTTTTAAAAGCTTGTCGCTTTAATTTCATATGTCAAATATAAGTTAAAGCATTTGTGTTTAGTGCAAGCCCAGTAACAATAAAATCTCGCGACAAGCTTTTAAAACATATAAATTGTTTAATGTAATCAGTTTGTTGGATTTGACTTGATACACAGTTTATTTTATTATTTTTAGGACATTTGAATAAAAGCTTGATTTTAAATAAAAGGTTTTTTTAAATATAATTTATTTTTGTATTTTTAGTTATTGGACATGTTTCAGTTTTTCAGAAAAAAAATCAGCTGTTCTATACATTTTGATCTATTCGATTTAAAGTTTTCTATGGAACAGCTGATTTTTTTTTTTCGCGTTTCCAATGTTGGTACCATAGTAATAACTCTTTGTATGCGTGAGTACATTGACCCCTTAAAATTATGTGCACTATTTAGGAAGGACCTTATATATATTTTACCACCAAATAGAGATTGTAGATTCTTACTATAGACACACACATAAGTATTCATTAAATACAAGGCATATTCACATAGGTATAAGAGAAGGTAGCACTGTATTACGAACAAGAATAGAAAACACAAATTAGACTCAATAAGACAAAAAGTTCCAAATAAAAATGTGTGTGTGCCGTGCCGCAGCAGTACCTACTCAATGGTCGCAGCTCAGCGTCATATTACTTGTCTTGCAACGCAAGCAAACGCTGATTTTCAGTTGTAAATTTTAGTAAGTATTTAAAAAATAAATACTAAAGAACAAGACACATTTAAGTTTCTATCAAAGTTGATAAACATAGTACTTACATAAAGAAAAAAAGGATATTTCTTTTCTGTAGGTAGACTATGGTTGTATTAACTTGGAGCCATCTGTCGTTGACTTTAGTGAACTATTTATGTGCAACTAGCGGCCGCCCGCGGTTTCACCCGCGTGGTTCCCGTTCCCGTGGGAATATCGGGATAAAAAGTACATATAAACCTTCCTCTTGAATCACTCTATCTATTAAAAAAAAACGCATCAAAATCCGTTGCGTAGTTTCAAAGATTTAAGCATACAAAGGGACATAGGGACAGAGAAAGCGACTTTGTTTTATACTATGTAGTGATAGTGATATACTATGTAGTGAAGTGACACCTAGTAGGGTCTGATTAAAGCAACTTCGCGTTTTTTGCTTCTTTTTAAAGTTCGTTCGTTAGTTCTTATAGCCGCTACACACGTCCAGACCAGACCTAACCGCCGATTTGGTGCGGACGAACTTTGCTGTAAAGCAAATATAGGTAATCCGTGCTACACACGTTCGTACCAAATCAAAATCAAATCAAATCAAAAAAGCTACACCAAATCTGGCCTTGGCGAAGGCTTTGTATCACATCACTGGACAAGGCCTTGTATCACATCACTTTTTCTTATCAAATACCCACAGAAATCACCTGGATTTGCCAATGCAACGGGCTTGTAAAGAAAAAGACCTATAAACAAAAAAAAGGTCTTGGATTTTAAAAAAATTTAACGGTAGGTACCTGTCACAAAAGAATGACGAAAAATTCTTCAAAACCATTTCGAGTGGCCTGTAACTGACAGGGAAACTTTTAATTAAATGTAAATTTTTTAAGTAAGTAATTGAGAAAAAGCCTAAGTATAGGGACTTTAAATTAATGTTTTAATAGAAATAATAATAGTTTTCAATTCTCATGCTCTAAAAGTACGCAAATATAGCCCTACGAAGCGGGACTAAATAACCACTTTAGTCCTTAGGGAGTAAAATGTAATCCTAATTTCTTGTATGCATGAGATGAGATGAATTCCTGATTATAGCGCCTTAAAATCAAATAATACGCGTACATAACTAAGCGTTGTTTTATTTTAACTATATCACAGTCACGATGTTGTAAGCTGCTGCTGTGCTTTTAAAGGATTATTATTTCTTTTTATAATTTTATGCACGTATTTACGGGGAGTCCACAGTTTTGCAATAGGTTTTTATAGAAATGAATTTGCTGATGAATTACTTAATATTAACGTGTACGACATAAATGTGTATCATTTTTACAGTGACTGACAAGCTTAATTGTTTTTACCAAAACGTTCGCGGGCTACGTACCAAAACTAAATTATTCTATAGTAATGTCCTGAGATGTAACTATGACGTAATTTTGCTTAGCGAAACTTGGCTATTACCAGGAATATTTGACGCGGAATTGTTCGATTCCCGTTATAATGTTTATCGCACTGACCGGGATTATGAGCGGCGGGGCATGACAATGGGAGGTGGGTCTTTGATTGCCGTTCGCCGTGATTTTATGGTAGATTCAAACTACTCGGGAGTTCTTCCAGTGTTCCCTGACGCCGACGTGACTCATGTGGATATTTTACTTACTCCCGGTCCTAGCCCTAAGCGCCTACGTTTATTTTGTTGCTATTTTCCCGAGACCCGTGATCAAGTATCCTCACAACATTTATTTCTCGAACACATCTCTGACTTAAGTATTGACAGGCCTAATGATGAGTTCTTGATTGTCGGGGATTTTAATATTAGGAATGCGTCATGGACAGAAAGTTCTGATACTCGTGATGCTTTTATTTTACAAAATCCATCCGTTGATATGCTGGCGTCCCAGATATTTACTTTTATGTGCTTTACGGGTTGGCGTCAATATAATGGAATATTAAACCATAATGGTAGACTTTTGGACTTAAATGTATCGAGTGTCCCATGTCAAGTATTGTGCTCTGAACCGCTCTCTGAGCCAGAGGATAAGCATCACCCTTCTTTGGTAATAATGGCTAATCTGTCTTTTAGGGAAACATGTCTTAAGCCCCCGCCGCGCACTGTACGCCGGTTTCATGCGGCGAATTATTGTCTTATTAGGAAAGAACTTGAGGAGGTAGACTGGGAGCGATTCTTGTCTGATTTGGATATCGAAAAGGCGGTGGAAAGATTCTATTCAAAGGTGAATGACATCATAGATCGTTTAGTACCTACTAAAATTGTGAGAGGTAGTAATGATTATCCCATCTGGTTTTCGCTTGATTTAATTAAAATGCTCAAAAGGAAAAATAAACTGCATTCGAAATGGAAGACCTACGGAAGGCTTGCCGATTATGTTGCTTTTTCTGATATAAGACGTTCTGTGAAGGCTTTAGAAATATCTTGCTATAACTTGTTTATTGATAGATCAGAGGACAATATTAAACATTGTTCTAAACACTTTTGGACTTTTATAAAATCAAAGCAATGTATTAATTCTATCCCGGACACAATGAGCCTTGACAATAGTGTAGCACATGACGGCCAAGGTATTGCTAATATGTTCAGTAATTTTTTCCAATCTGTTTTCGAAAATGATGACACAAACAGCAGTTGTCAGCAGCATTCATATGGTAGCAACTCGGTCCTGATAAGTAGCGTCAAAATCAGTCAAGAAATCGTGGAGAAGTATCTTTCTAAAATAGACGTATCAAAGGGTAGTGGCCCTGATGGAATGCATCCATTATTTTTAAAGAATTGTTGTAAGCAGTTGTCTTTCCCCGTTGCCATCCTTTTTAACTTATCTATGTCTAGCGGAGTTATGCCACTTACATGGAAACAATCTTTCGTTGTTCCCATTCATAAGAGTGGTGATAAACACAATGTACGTAACTATCGTGGCATTTCAAAGCTGTCAGTGCTACCTAAAGTTTTTGAAAAAATTATATATGATTCTCTTTGTCCTTTAATTACTCCTTTTTTGTTAACCCAATATCAACATGGTTTCGTACCCAAACGGTCAACCGAAACTAACCTGTGTCATTTTCTAGACTCAGTACTTGAATCAATGGAGGAGGGGCATCAGGTAGATGCCGTTTACACCGATTATTCAAAAGCGTTTGACAAAATATGTCATAGTTTGCTAATTTCCAAGCTAGAATCAATCGGTGTGCACGGTGTTTTACTGCGGTGGCTCACATCCTACCTCAGGAATCGTACGCAGGCGGTTACCTGTAAAGGTTTCACATCTTGTTTCATTCCTATTTCCTCTGGAGTTCCTCAGGGCTCCCATCTTGGCCCATTAATGTTTAATATTTTTATAAATGATGTTATCAAATGTTTTCATAATTCAAAATTGCTTTTATATGCTGATGATACTAAAATCTTTTCGGTTATCAGATCTCATAATGATTGTTACAATTTGCAAAGTGACTTAAACCGCCTCTCTGAATATTGTTCAATTAATAAATTACACTTAAATGTTGAAAAGTGCCACGTCATTACTTTCACGAGAAAAAAGCAAAAAATTTCTTTTGATTATAAAATTAACAACAAAGTTTTAAACAGAGTCAACGTGGTGAAGGACCTAGGCGTTCTGCTGGATGGTGATTTATATTTTGATAAGCACATAAATAAAATAACTGGTAAGGCATATAAACTTTTGGGATTTATTTTTCGTCAGAGTACAGATTTCAAGAATTTTAAAACATTAATATTATTATACAATTCTTATGTTAGATCCCAATTGGAATATGCCTCCACGGTATGGAATCCTCTCTACTCAAAATATATAAACTTATTAGAAAATATTCAACACAAATTTGTTAAGCGTTTACAGTATAGGTTTAAGGATTTTGATAATAAAATGATCGAGTCACTATCTTTGAGACGAACTTATAAAGACCAAGCATTCCTTCACAAAATTGTCAATAATTTTGTGGATTCTCCGTATCTGCTTAGTAGGATACGATTCAAATGCTCGAGACTTAATGCTCGTATAAAACACACGTTTCTTTCGCCGTTGTGTAGGGTCAATTATAGAAAGAATAGTTTCTTAATTAGAGCTACAAATGAGTTCAATGAAAAATTTAACCACATTGATATATTTCATGAAAAGTATGGGCGTTTCCGTAACCTTTTGCGGAAATAAAAATAAAAATCCATAGTTAAGTTTATAATAATAAGTTAAATTACTTAAGTATGTAGGTACTGCTAATAAATTTATTCAAGTATGTGTTAAGTAAAGCACATTGTATTGTTTCTGTTGTCATATAGTGTACTGGTCAAGCAATGTGAACCTGTTATTTAGGTATGAATGTTTCAACCTCTATCTTAATTTTAATTTTGTTATACTCAACAAGTACTTAATGTAAAAAACCATTAGTGGAAACTGTTAGGCTAGTGTGTTATAATATTGTATTCGTTTTTATGTGAAATTATGTAGCTGTTGTTTCCTAAATAAAGTAAATAAATAAATAAAGCTCCCAGTCGGCTCGAGGTATCGCACGAATCCATCGCTGACGCAGTGTTCCTCCTTCGGGAATCCAAATCTTTCGAGATCCAAGGTTTCATAAGTAATTTCCAACAATGATCACGTATTTATATGCACTAATTATACAATAGATATTGTATTAAAACACCCAAACAGCAATCAAGAAAATCAAACAGCAACGTTTCTTGACATGACCAAAGAGTATTCCGACTTGCCACATCCAGATAAAAAAAATATCCAAAATGTGCAAAAATAATAATTTTTCTTTTTATTTTGTAACAAGCAAATTTAAACAAGTTGTTAAATAAATGCGTGCAAAATCCGAGAAAGTGTTTTATTTAAATGAACAGTTTGCGCAGAAATCTAAGATGTGAATTGAATTACGGCGAAAGTTATTTTTTTTTAATATATTATATCAAGTTAAGCCTAGTCAACGAAGAGATATAGAGGGAAATGTTTGGAACACAATTTTTGACTTTGGAACTTTGTTTGGGCTAAAAGTTTTTTTTAAATACTGTATATATTTTACCGGCCAAACCAGATTTCAGGACAAACTAGTTTTTCCTAGGCCAAACTAGTTCATCGCGTTGACATTTCAGAGAGCGAGTTTGCCTCGGAAGTCCTGTAGAACACGTGATTGGTTAAAATGGTGGTTATTTTTTTTTGTGTCATGTTCTACATCTACAGGTCTTCCGAGGCAAAGTCGTTCTCTGAAATGTCAATGAACTAGTTTGGCCTAGGAAAAACTAGTTTGTCCTAAAATCGGGTTTAAAAAAAAAATGAGACCTTCAAACCGCCCTCCCCCCCCCGGATTAAGGGCTACGGGCGGGGACTTTTGCTATGTTTACCTCCTTATTAGCCCAAACAAAGTTACAAAGTCAAAGATTGTGTTCCAAGCATTTACCTCTATACTGTTTTTTGAGTGTTCGTTGATTTTTACTTCCACATAATTTGAGAGTTATCGCCTAACCTGGCAACACTACACGATTGTTTGTTTATATAGAACAAAGAGTAAAGTGTATAGATCAACAATCTTTTCTGTTCCGGTGACAGCAGCGCTGGTTGGACAGTGCTACTTGACAGTAAAATAACATTATGAACAAAACACGTTAGTTCCAGTTTTGGCCACCGGAACAGAACACGTTGACGTAATCGACTGCAACGTTGCCGCTTTTCCAAGGAGCATGGCTTGTTACAAGTGCAACGAGTGAGATAGAAGATGGCTTTGGTCAAGCACGTGTCAAGTAACCATCACAACAAAACAAGAATATAGTACTTGAAAATTTGCAAGAATTCTGAATTGATAACTATACTGATTATATATTTAATTGCATTGTCATCGGAACTAAAGGTAAATTCCAAATTTCAGCTCAATCGGACATTGGAAAGTGGGTCAAATTTTGCTCGCAAGATTTGACGAACGGACATGCATACATACATACACTGCAACAATGACGTTTTATTAATAGACACGTTACACTCGAATAGATTGCATTTTAAAATGGCGAATTTGTTTTCCATTACCTACTACACGCTTTATGAGACAAAAAACAAACACATGTTGTCAAAATATATTTATCTCTTACTAACAACAGGCATTTCCGAATATCTATCTCTAATAATGTTTGTAAGAGACATATATACACAAACCCCCACTGTCAACAAGAGATTAATACAATTATTGCAAGCACTGTCTTATGTGCCAGTTTTCTGTCTCTTTCATGCGTTCACAAGCATCTCGCTCATGCATGTCGAACTGGCAACAGCGCAAATGTCATTACTAATTATTTAATTTTTAATTTAAATTTATAATTTCAATAATTACGTATGAAATGAATCAATTTTCTTGTCTTTTAAAGATCCGGCATAGTTTTATTAAGTATGGAAGGCATTAAATTCATTATTTCAGGCGTAATCGAGAAATTGTCATAGCGCGTTGACACGACAAGGGTCTGTGTGTGACTGTGTGAACTTCGGGCAATTACCTTACTTTTTACCCGACTACGGCAAAGCAAAAAAAAGGAGGGTTATGAGTTTGACCGGTATGTATGTATGTATGTATGTTTGTATGTATGTTCATCTGTTCCCACATAAGTTCTAAACTGCTGATCATATATTCACAATTGAGGTATCGTTGGAAGCGTCTTGATTGTCTGCTGGTTATAGGCTATGTCACGTCACATGAAATTGAATACGGCGCCCTCTAGACGACATAAAGTTGTGAACTAAAAAACTTTTTTCTGAGAAGAATATCGTGTTTGGTATCAAATGAAAGCTCTTGGTGAGCTCGTTTCAAAAATATATATTTTATTAGTTGTTGCTTGCGGCTTTGCTTGCATAAATCGAATTTTGACTTTATCACGAAATTCATCATCATCATATCGCCGAACGACGCCCACTGCTGGGCATAGGCCTCCCCCAAGGAACTCCACAACAATCGATCATACGCTGCCCGCATCCAGCGGCTTCTCGCAACTTTGACCAGATCGTCGGTCCACCTTGTAGGGGGCCTGCCCACGGAACCGGTACGCGATCGCTATTCAAGAACCTTTCCGCCCCAACGGCCATCGTTTCTCTGCGCTATCTGTTCCGCCCACTGCCACTTCAACAGTACAATCCTTCGAGCGATGTTGGTGGTTTTAGTTCGCCTGTGGATCTCATCGTTTCCGATTCGATCGAGCAAGGTAATACCAAGCATCGCTCTCTCCATTGCTCGCTAGGTGACTTTGAGCCTTCTTTTGAGACCCATAGTAAAAGACCACGGCTCACTTCCATAGGTCAGTAAGCCAGTAATGACTGGCAACACACACTGGTCAAAGACTTTCGTCTTGAGACATGGAGGTATTTCGGACGCGAATATATGCCGGAGCTTCCCGAACACCCGAGCTGAATTCGTCGAGAGATCTCTTTCTCGGAGTTGGACTTACTAACTGGACCGAAGTGGTCAACAACTTCAAGCGTAATGTTCCCAACGACTGGAGCGGGTGAAACATGGGTATTGGATATGATTTTCGCCTTATCCATGTTCATCTTTAGACCCGCTCTTTGAGAAGCATTACTGAGATCTTCGAGCATTAAGTTCAGGTCTTCCAAGGTCTCAGCCATAAGAACTACATCATCGGCAAACCGTATGTGTGTTAGGTGCTCGCCATTGATGTTGATGCCGCATCCTTTCCAATCAAGAAGCTTAAAAATACCCTCCAACGCAGTTGTAAACAGTTTCGGAGAGATGACGACGTCTCCCTGTCTCACACCTCGCTGTAGTTGATTAGAGCTCTGGTTCTGTAATCGGATTGACATGGTGGCGTTTTGGTATAAGTACCTGAGCACATAGATGTACCTGTGGTCTCCTTGGCACCTCTGGAGAGACTGCAGCACCGCCCAGCTCTCAATAGTATCAAAGGCTTTCTCGTAGCCCACGAACGCCTAGCAAAGTGGCAAGTTGTACTCTTCGGTTTTCTGTATAACTAGCCGCAGCGTATGAATGTAGTCTTTGGTGCTATTAGCCTTTCCAGATTGTTCGGGACGTTGGAAGTCGTCGAACATCTTATAGATAGCTCAGAAACGTGATGGGTCTGTGGTTCTTCAAAAGAGTCCTATCACCCTTCTTGAAAAACGCTTCTGCCCCATGCCTTTGGCGTTTTGCCCTCGAGGATGATTGAATTGAAAAGCTTTAAGTATCAGCTTTCCGCCCGCTCTCAGAAGCCCGCCCGCCGCCTTGTTGTTTTTAAGCTGCTTGAGAGCCATTGTTTTAAATTTGAGCCGGTATTGGTCGGAGCGTGGATTTTTGCCATAATCGCCACGCTTAGCCTGCCAAGTGTTGGCGATCGCAGTATGTCCTGCTGTTCGCGAAGCCTATTGGGCTTGGCGGGAGGGCTGAGCGTGGCGAGAGACAGACCTTGTCTGACTGAGTCCAACATACCGTTAGCGGTATACGAAAAGACTGTATTTGCCCTCACTATAAACAAAGAAATATAAAAAATATGTCCTGCTGTTACATGGAGACGCTGCTGCCCCTCTCTTGATGGCAGTTTTCCCTCTGTCGCCTCTTACGACACCCTCGAGAAGAAAGGGGGTAGTGCTATTATTTTTATGTGCCGGCACTACACAGAGCAAAATTATGACCCCAAAATAATGTAAATAAAAATTAAGTTCAAAAACTAAAACCCGACTACTGAAAAATCACGCTTTAAAAGTATGAAACAAGAAAATATTCTCATCTGAAATTGCCGTGGTCGTATGCCCACGACTATATAATATAACAAAACAATATTTTCATTCTAGGGAAAAGTGGCATACGACCACGGCAATTTCAGATGAGAATATTTTCTTGTTTCATACTTTTAAAGCGTGATTTTTCAGTAGTCGGGTTTTAGTTTTTGAACTTAATTTTTATTCGTCGCCACTTTTTAGTTCAGATAACGTATCTACATATAAAACATAATTGCACTGCAAGTTAAATAAAAGCTTGTAAAAAGCGATGCGATTAAGGCTTACGCCACAATAGGCATGATGACATACATCACGGATCACCGAAATAACGATTTGGTGTAATTTTACAGGATATACTGATTATTATATAAGCACTCGTTTTTAGATTACATGCGAGTTCATTGCTATTTTTGTAAAAATAAAAATGCAAATTCCAACAATCCGCCATGTAAGATAGAACACCAATCAGAAGAGCGTGACGTCACGCTTTCGTAAATATTGCCAGTGCTGCCAATGCACCAAATATTCAAATAACGAATCAACAAAGCAAACAATCTATCTTAGCACAAAAGTCACTATAATATTTACTTACAGTGCCACAAACTTTGCTGTGCCGGTGGCCAAAATGTGAAACTAGCGTGTTTTTTTAATGTCATTTTGCTGTCAAGTTGATGTCCAACCATAGCGCTGCTAGCGGCTGAAGTTCTTAGAAGTCAGGGCCGGTTAAATTGTTACAAAAAAAAAGAAAACCGTACGTAGCGCCGCTGTCACCGGAACAGAAAAGGTTGTGGCACTGTACCTATTTATTTACGAAAGGGTGACGTCACAGGCAGACGCCATGACACTTTTAGCGTTTTGGTGGGAAATTTAAATTGTGCTTTATTATTGTAAATTTTTACTTCAAAACCTTTCATTTAAACAAAAATATCAGTTGTTTCGTATAAAATAGACATGTACAAAAATTTTAGAGTACTTTTTCAAAACAGTCATCATGCCTATTGACGGAAACGCCAATACATTTTATTGCATATAAATGACTAATGCGTTGGCAGTGGGATAATCTGCCACGGAATATTCAATGTGGCTGCAATGTTTAAGGCGCTACTCGGAAAAATATGGACTTTTTGATTTAAAACTATAGGACGGTTACAGTTGTTACAAATCTGGTAATAAGATATATATTTCTTCATACCTTTATCTAGAATCGTATAGTTTCAAAAACACGATTTTATGATTTTGCCTCGACACTTTTTTTTTTCGAAAAGACCTCTAAAAAATACGAAAAGTGAAGATTATTCTTAAATGGGGTTACTTACACTATTGGAAATTGGTTTAATTATTGGACACCAATAATATTGAGGATCGTATAGAAGCATATTTTTTAAAATCGCTCTAGTTTTTTAATACGAAGTGATTTTGTGTTTTTTTTTGCCTAATCTGCAAAATCGGTCTCGCTCCCGCGCGCGTTTTTTTCTCATTGCTATCTCGCTTCAGCACATTTTTTCCGAGTATCGACTTAATAACGAAATTTGCCGCAACAGCGGAACTTCCGTCAAGTGCGGCGTAGGCCTAAACATAACATTTAATAACTAACAAAACTTACCTGAATATACAGTGCAGTTGCTCCGAGTCTGAAGTCCCGGGCATCAATGGTTGTCTCGTATGCAACTCTGCTAACACACAGCCGCATGACCACACATCCACTGCTGTATTATACGATACTCCAAGCAAGACTTCTGGGGGACGGTACCAGAGGGTGACCACCTGGGGAAAAGAGACGAGGAGTTCTGTAATTTGTTTCAAATACAAGAGAGCGAGAAACTTGTAATCCACATATACACGTAGGTTGTCAAAAGGAGGGAGGGAAAGAGAGAGAGGGGAAGAGAACAGTCGCGTCCGAACTGTCAAAGCTTGTCTTCTGTATTGTACGAAACTCCGAGCAAGACTTCTGGAGGACGGTACCAGAGGTTAACCACCTGGGGAAAATAGAGGAGGAGTTCTGTAGTTTGTTCCAAATATAAGAGAGCGATAAACTTGGAATCCACATATTATATATGTCGCAGGGATTTTGTCAAAGTCGTGATATTATAATTCCACTAGTGAAATTATAATTTCACGTGATATTATAATTCCACTAGTTAAAATATGAATAGACAGTATTTTTGTATCAATAAAAAAATAACCACGAAGTTTAAGGCAATCGCTTCGCTGCGCTTCGCTGCGCTTCGCGATCGCCTTAAATTTCTAACCTATCACGTGTTCTACAGGACTTCCGAGGCTCGCAGCCGTGTGCATACTGTCTTGTACTGTCTATTCATAATATCACGTGAAATTATAATTTCACTAGTGGAATGAGGGATTTTCTGACAGATGATTAAAAAAGAAAAATGTTAGTTCCAAAAAACTCAACAGATGGCGTTCATCAGACATGGGTCTGCTTTTTTTTATTTGCTGGCAAGGAGTCTACGTTAAGACGGTCTATTTAAAAAAAAACACTTGCAGAAGAAAAAAAACATTTACAGGACTAAAAAGGCATATCTACAACTCGCGGTATGGTCGGTATGGTATTGCAACGCAAAACAAGAGGAATAGAGTTATTTGACATTTCTTTTCTTCCGTCAACGTCAACTTTTTTTTGGCCTTGCCATGGAACTGTAGGTAAAGCTGGAAACCACACTTCGAACAAAAGATAGAAGACGAAATTCCGTGACATTTGAACGTTTTCGAGGCCCCTCCGTCTCTTTCTAACTCATTGTAAATGTCAACATTGATCGAATGATGTCAAATTTTGAACTTCGAAATGGTTGATGTTTACTAGGTTGACCAAGAGTGTCCCCATTTTATGGGACGTCCCATTATTCAGCTATAAATTTGACGGTGTCCCTTAATTAAAAAAATACCTATGCGGGACAGTACATTAATAAATACAATTAAACCTCTGTGCCATTCAGTCGTCAACAACATTGTCCCTTTATGCTATTCCGGCATCCAATGCGCGCACGTAGAGCGAATTTTTCCTTGTGTTACTACGCCTGGTTCAAAAATAGAAACCGCTTGTCTGATGACTGTAAAGGCTTAGTTCCAAATTAAAGCTATCATTGATAATATAAATAAAAAAACCGGACAAGTGCGAGTCGGGCTCGCCGACCGAGGGTTCCGCACCTACATCTATACATATAATAAAGCTATAGAAACGATTAACCGACTGTGTTGTCACTACTTGTTTGACCGCAAAATTAAGCTGGGGGGGCTTACCGGCTAAAAAATATGGGTATGGGTATGGTCTTCAACTGTCATTTGAATTTCTTATTGTGATAGATTTTTGTTGCTTTGTTCTGTTGAACGTTGCTAGTTAGCTATCGTTATACCCGACGTCACAAAACAAGAAACTAATAGTGGCTAACTTATTTTTTTTTTATTTATAAAATTGACTTAAAGTCCTAAAAAACCTATGAAGTTCATACTCATAAAGTTACACGGTAGCCCCCCTGCCGGCCTAGCATGACCGGCTTATAACGCGCGATATGATATGGTACGGCAAGTTGTCTTGCTTACCCCACTAAGGTGTAAGCAGGACGGCATGCCGTACCATATCATATCGCGCGTTATAAGCCGGTCATGCTAGGCCGGCTGGGGGGCTACCGGCTAAGAAATCTGGATATGGGTATGGGCTTCAACTGTCATTTGAATTCCTAATTCTGATAGATTTTTGCTGCTTTGTTCTGTTGAACGTTGCTAGCTAGTTATCGTTATACCCGTCGTCACAAAACAAGGAACTGATAGCGGAAATTTTCTTTATAAAATTGACTTAAAGTTCCCAAAAACGTATGAAGTTCATACCCATAAAGTTACGCGGTAGCCCCCCTGGTTTGCCTCATCCCCCCTTAGCAGGGCGGTGCGGTTCGGGCGACGGCCACTTGGCTGTCGCCCGGATCGCACGGTCCCCCCCGGTAGTCTTGGGAGTTTGCGCCGCTTGCTCGGCCATCTCCCGCTGCGCAGGGGCCCGGAAACGGACCACCCGTCAGGCCGGGGTGCTTCTCACCACGACCCCCCTCAGTCGGTGTACCTAAAACTGACGGCGGAGAGCAAGTAGTGAGGGGTTTAGTTGGTAGTGGTGCCTGCTCTTGATCGCCCCATCTGGTCAGCCCACCTTGAGTGGAGAGATTGTGAGGAGGCTCCCTCCCTCTGTCCTGCCCCCTCTCAAGCTTTCGAGCTCGGTAGGGGGCCGGAGCAGGGGTTAGAACCGCCCAGCCCTGACGTGAAGCCTATTAGGCTTGGTGGGAGGGCTGGGCGCGGCGAGGGACAGGCCCTGTATCTGACCGAGTCCAACATGCTGTGTGGTATACGTATACGTAAAGACAGTATTTGCCCTCACTATAAAAAAAAGGAACCCGTCGTTGTTGATATTTATTTTGTACTAGCTTTCCGCCCGCGGCTTCGCCCGCGTGGACTACACGACGTTATCCCGCGGGAATGTGATACTTTTCCGGGATAAAAAGTAGCCTATGTTCCTCTCCAGGCTACAAAGTATCTATGTCCCAAATTTCAGCCAAATCCGTTCAGCCGTTTTGGCGTGATTGAGTAACAAACATCCAAACATCCAAACATCCAAACATCCAAACATCTAAACTTTCACATTTATAATATTAGTAGGATATTGAGTTACCGCCCGACCGACACACCCCCTACCAAAGTCCTTAACAAAGTCCGGTCTGAAAATAAATTGTGGACACCCTCTTTCTGTGTACTTAGAACACTGACCTCTATTGTTTATTGTGACTTAGAAAGAGATGAAGGGGCCCCAACAAAAAGAAATGTCAAATTTTTCATCCTCAGTTTTTATTTCAGGGTGTGGCTTCCATACTACAACAACATACAAGTTTCTTGGGCCTTGCACCTTCTTGCACAACTTTGAAATACAAGTGTAGGTCAGATCAGATGAGATACATGTCAGGTCAGCGCCATCTATCGAGCTAATAAATAAACTTTTTTTTTATTATTTGCTGGCAGAAGATCTCTCATTATAATATCACGATTCACGACTTTGACAAAATCCCTGCGACATATACATAGGTGTCAATAGGAGGGAGGGAAAGAGATAGAGACATGGAGAGTAAGAGAGAGGGGAAGAGAACAGTCGCGTTCGAACTGTCAATGGTTGTCTCGTATGCAACTCCTCTAGCACGCAACCGCATGAACAGACATCGACTGCTGTATTGTTGTACATTTTTCTTATAGTATTTACGAAGTTCTATACTCACCACACTAGTAAGCTTCATATCAGCATCATAAGTTTTAGCCAGCCCAAAGTCTGCTAGCTTGACGCGTCCGGCGCGAGTCACCAGCAGGTTGTGAGGCTTCAGGTCGCGGTGCACGATGCGATGCGAGTGGAGGAAGTCTATGCCGGACAGGATGTCGTATGACATGCTCTGTGAAGGAGATTTGGTCTTCACTAAGTGTCATCTATACTAATATTATAAAAAGAAAAGATTTGACTGTTTGTTTGTATGTTTGTTTGTTTGCATCGAATAGACTCCGAAACTACTGGACCGATTAAAACAATTCTTTGAGCATTAGAAAGCTACATTCTTCCGAGTGACATAGGCCATATTTTATCACGGAACGGGTACCACGCGGGTAAAACCGCGAGAATCCGCTAGTTTTCAATAAACTATTCTCAGATACCATAAGAAAGTGGGGTAGACGAAAGCCGAAAGCATAGGGGACAAGGCGTAGCAGACGAGAGGTCTCAATGTCGCTTGCAGGAGACCTCACTACCTCCCTATTCCAGGAGCAAGAAACACATTGAACATCATAATAGTTTAAAGGCGCACACTTTCCAATGTTAGAGCCCCAGTAGACCTATCTCCTACGGACATGAAATAAGGTAGCTACTCTAAATTGGTTGTAAAAAAATAAGAAACATAGGAAGACCACAATAGCCCAAAGTCAGCTAACTTAACGCGCCCGGCGCGAGTCACCAGAAGTTGTGAGGCTTCAGGTCGCGGTGTACGATGTGGTGTAAGATGCGGTGCGAGTGGAAGAAGTCAATGCCCGATAGGATGTCGTATAACATGCTCTGTGAAGGAGATTTGGTCTTCATTAACTGTCATTTTCAATAAACTATTCTCAGAGACCATAAAGAAGTGGGGTAGACGGAAGGCGAAAGCATAGGGGACAAGGCCTAGCAGACGAGAGGTCCCAATGTAGCTTGCAGGAGATCTTCCTATGCTAGGAGTAAGAAACACATAAAAGGAGCACACTATCCAATGTGCTGCCTAACACTGTACAAAGGTTTATTACATTCAACCTTAGTAGCGTTCGATTTCAATAACGTAGATACCAATGCTATAGCCCCAGTAGACCTATCTTCTACCGGAAACAGGTTTAAAGCGATGTACATGAAATTGGTTGTGAAAAATGGGAATGATGATGAGAATAGGAAGACCACAATAATCTAAAATCCGCCGGCTTGACGCGTCCGGCGCGAGTCACCAGTAGGTTTTGAGGCTTCAGGTCGCGGTGCACGATGCGGTGCGAGTGGAGGAAGTCTATGCCGGACAGGATGTCGTATGACATGCTCTGTGAAGGAGATTTGGTCTTCTTTAACTGCCATTTTCAATAAACTATTCTCAGAGACCATAAAGAAGTGGGGTAGACGGAAGGCGAAAGCATAGGGGACAAGGCGTAGCAGACGAGAGGTCCCAATGTCGCTTGCAGGAGATCTTCCTATGCTAGGAGTAAGAAATACATAAAAGGAGCACACTATCCAATGTGCTGCCTAACACTGTACAAAGGTTTATTACATTCAACCTTAGTAGCGTTCGATTTCAATAACGTATAGATACCAATGCTATAGCCCAAGTAGACCTATCTTCTACCGGAAACAGGTTTAAAGCGATATACATGAAATTGGTTGCGAAAAATGGGAATGATGATGAGAATAGGAAGACCACTATAATCTAAAATCCGACAGCTTGACACATCCGGCGCGAGTCACCAGTAGGTTGTGAGGCTTCAGGTCGCGGTGCACGATGCGGTACGAGTGGAGGAAGTCTATGCCGGACAGGATGTCGTATGACATGCTCTGTGAAGGAGATTTTTTTTTTTGTCACTTCACTAAGTGTCATCTATACTAATATTATAAAAAGGAAAGATTTGATTGTTTGTTTGTATGTTTGTTTGTTTGCATCGAATAGGCTCCGAAACTACTGGACCGATTAAAACAATTCTTTGACCATTAGAAAGCTACATTCTTCTCGAGTGACATAGGCCATATTTTATCACGATATTCCCACGGGAACGGGTACCACGCGGGTAAAACCGCGAGAATCCGCTAGTTTTCAATAAACTATTCTCAGATACCATAAGGAAGTAGGGTAGGCGAAAGCCGAAAGCATAGGGGACAAGGCGTAGCAGACGAGAGGTCTCAATGTCGCTTGCAGGAGACCTCACTACCTCCCTATTCCAGGAGCAAGAAACACATTAAACATCATAATAGTTTAAAGGCGCACACTTTCCAATGTTAGAGCCCCAGTAGACCTATCTCCTACGGACATGAAATAAGGTAGCTACTCTAAATTGGTTGTAAAAAATAAGAAACAGAAAGACCACAATAGCCCAAAGTCAGCTAACTTAACGCGCCCGGCGCGAGTCACCAGAAGTTGTGAGGCTTCAGGTCGCGGTGTACGATGTGGTGTAAGATGCGGTGCGAGTGGAAGAAGTCAATGCCCGATAGGATGTCGTATGACATGCTCTGTGAAGGAGATTTGGTCTTCATTAACTGTCATTTTCAATAAACTATTCTCAGAGACCATAAAGAAGTGGGGTAGACGGAAGGCGAAAGCATAGGGGACAAGGCCTAGCAGACGAGAGGTCCTAATGTAGCTTGCAGGAGATCTTCCTATGCTAGGAGTAAGAAACACATAAAAGGAGCACACTATCCAATGTGCTGCCTAACACTGTACAAAGGTTTATTACATTCAACCTTAGTAGCGTTCGATTTCAATAACGTATAGATACCAATGCTATAGCCCCAGTAGACCTATCTTCTACCGGAAACAGGTTTAAAGCGATGTACATGAAATTGGTTGTGAAAAATGAGAATGATAATGAGAATAGGAAGACCACAATAATCTAAAATCCGCCAGCTTGACGCGTCCGGCGCGAGTCACCAGTAGGTTGTGAGGCTTCAGGTCGCGGTGCACGATGCGGTGCGAGTGGAGGAAGTCTATGCCGGACAGGATGTCGTATGACATGCTCTGTGAAGGAGATTTGGTCTTCACTAAGTGTCATCTATACTAATATTATAAAAAGGAAAGATTTGATTGTTTGTTTGTATGTTTGTTTGTTTGCATCGAATACACTCCGAAACTACTGGACCGATTAAAACAATTCTTTGACCATTAGAAAGCTACATTCTTCTCGAGTGACATAGGCCATATTTTATCACGATATTCCCACGGGAACGGGTACCACGCGGGTAAAACCGCGAGAATCCGCTAGTTTTCAATAAAATATTCTCAGATACCATAAGGAAGTGGGGTAGACGAAAGCCGAAAGCATAGGGGACAAGGCGTAGCAGACGAGAGGTCTCAATGTCGCTTGCAGGAGACCTCACTACCTCCCTATTCCAGGAGTAAGAAACACATTGGACATCATAATAGTTTGAAGGCGCTCACTTTCCAATATTAGAGCCCCAGTAGACCTATCTCCTCCGGACATGAAATAAGGTAGCTACTCTAAATTGGTTGTAAAAAAATAAGAAACATAGGAAGACCACAATAGCCCAAAGTCAGCTAACTTAACGCGCCCGGCGCGAGTCACCAGAAGTTGTGAGGCTTCAGGTCGCGGTGTACGATGTGGTGTAAGATGCGGTGCGAGTGGAAGAAGTCAATGTCAAATGTCGTATGACATGCTCTGTGAAGGAGATTTGGTTTTCATTAACTGTCATTTTCAATAAACTATTCTCAGAGACCATAAAGAAGTGGGGTAGATGAAAGCCGAAAGCTTAGGGGACAAGGCCTAGCAGACGAGAGGTCCCAACTTCGCTTGCAGGGAACCTCCCTATACAAGGAGTAAGAAACGCATAAAAAGAGCATACTTTCCAATGTGCTGCCTAAACCTGAAGTAAAGGTTTATTACATTCATCCTTAAGTCAAATAAAGTCTGATACTTGATAATATGGAGAAATTAAAAACCACGCCAAAAGCTCACTGTAAGTGTGCCATTCAGTTTTTTAATACTCCTGTAAAATATGATTTTATGTAATTAGCCCGTTTTGTTCGCAAGCTCGTCAATTATCATAATTATATCTTACCCTTATCCTATTTTCTGAGAGTGGCCCCGGAGATCTCTTCAGGAAGGAGTCCAGATCTTGCTCCACATGCTCAAAGACTAAGAACAGCACCAGTTGCTGGTCTCTGTCCATTGACTGGCCTCCATGACAGACGTCTAGGAGTCTGAAAGGAAATAGGCTTTTTTAATGGTCTCGCGAGACTCTAGACTACACCTTGACTTCTAAGTGAAAACTAAGAACAGCACCAGTTGCTGGTCACTGTCCATTGACTGGCCACTATGACAGACGTCTAGGAGTCTGAAAGGAAATTGGCTTTTTTAACCAATGGGTTAAAAAGGTTGCAGTAAATGCTGCAACCAATCGTTATAAAGATTAAAAAAAAATATCAAAATTACCCTTAATTCACAAGTTATGAGTAGAGATCGGATAATCGGATGCATATTTACCTAAAGTTAATATTTGGTTAAGAAATTATGGAAGCGGCTTCTTAAATCATATTTTTTTAATATAAACATCGAGATTTCAGAAAATTCGCGAATCCTAAATTAGTCAGTAACATGGTGTGGAAACAGAGTCTTTAGCATGAGCTATTTATTTTAAAAAAATCGAGACAAAAGTGCATTCCATAACAGCTAACACCTCAACTTTAGGTAAATATGCATCCGATTATCCGATCACTGGTTATGAGTGATCATTTTATTCTTGTTGTTATTTTTTTCCCAAAAAGTTCGTTTCAGTAACAACGGGGTAATGGTCCAGCAAGACTAGACTCTAGACCTTGACTTGTAAAGAAGATGGAATAGTGGAAGTGTATAATACGACAAGTGTATAACACATACTGACGACCGATTTGGCGCAGGGGTAGGCTACCTGCCTTCTGCGCCAGAGGTCTCGGGTTCAATTCCCGAACAAGACAAATATTTGTGTGCATGAACATGTCTATTTGTCTTGGTCTGGGTGTTTTCTATGTATATTAAGTATGTATTTACAAACAAAAAGTATTTAAGTATATATTTATCCGTTATCTAGTTTTCCATGATACAGTTTCTTAATGAAATTAACATGGGCTTAGATAATTGGTGTGAATGTAAGAAGTTATTTATTATTTATTATATTCCCTTTAAAAATAATATTAAGTTGAGGGCCGAGTGTTGGTCTTGGAAGAAATAGACAAATTTTAATCATACACTAATAATTATAACTACTACTAATTTAATTTTAAAACAGAAATAATTTTGATTCAAAACTGAGAGTAAGAGCAATTTTTTTAAATGTAAGTATGTAATTTCTTGATCAGAGGAAAGGATAAATGGAGTAAAATAATCACACAATGGTACCCAACCAAGGGATGGAAAAAGAAAGAGAAGTAGACCACAAAGAACGTGGGATGATGACATTAGACAAGGCCATAAAAAGGCCAGAACGGAGAATATTGGAGGCCTTTGCCGCCTGGCTAACAGACACACAAAAATGGAATACAAGAATACTATATGAATAACAAAGAAAAATAGTTGTGTCCAATAAAGGCTTATAAGTAAAGTAATATTAATAGAGTTACTTGTGAACGATTCGCAACTTTTAACCCTAAGTTTTCGAGCACCGTTGCTTTGAATTTTTTATTCATATACATACAAAATCTATCTGAACTCACCTGACAATGTTTGGGTGTCTATACGCTTCCAGTTGTCGGAGCAGCGCTATTTCTCTCACAGTGGACAGTGGTATGCCATCTTCTGTTAGAGCTACTTTCACTTTCTTCATGGCCACTATATGACCTTCATTTAGGAGGTCCCGCGCTTTGTAGACTGTACCATATGCTCCTGAAAATGGGAGGATAAAATCGATTTTTTAGTTACATTCCAATTAATGAATTTAGTTTTTCCACATACCTACTTCTTTGCACATTGTTTTTGTCTTCTAAACGTTTTCTACTGTTTGAATGACCAACTAACTTTTATTTAATGTATGTGAAATTTTTTAAACTGAGTGTAATGTAAGAATGAACTATTTCTAAGTAGAATATGGCTGTTAAATATGATAAAAATAGTTTAAGTTCTTTGCAATTTATAAAAGTTGCCAGTTTAACCAAGATTTTATCAGTATTAGATGTAATTACAGATTATAATGTCATTAAAATATGCGTACCTAACAGTTATAAGTCACCGGCGCTTTTTAATGAGGTTAAAAGTATGTATCTTTTACCTGTTCCTATAACGTTAATTTCTTCATATTTCTTCGCATTTGGCAGTAGACCACTGACATTGCTGAATGTAGAGGAAGATATAGGACTTCGCGAAGTACTGGCACCAGTAGACATCGTCAAAACAAAAACTAAACACTTGTTGCCTCTATCAAATATAACCCAAACACTGTACTAATCTTATTATGATAACGCTATAAAACCGAAAGGTAAAGCAATTTACATTCTTGAGTTAAATTTGTAATTAATGTTTTATGGTAAATCGATAATAATCTTGTTTTTTACGTTTATTTTGTTTGTAAAGCGAGGACACAAAACACAAAACTGCAACAAAAATCAAACACCTGTCGTTTAGGTTTGTAAAATTAAAAAGTGTGAGAATGGTTCTGAATTCAAAGGAATTAGCATACGGATGGCATACGATCCTGATGTGGTCGGGTTATAGCACATAAGAGAGCGTTCAATCAAGGTAAATAATAATTGCAATATGTCACAAAAACGCGAGCAACAAAAAAAGAGTAAAATATATTAAAACGACCATTGAAATGACTAATTTTCGTAGTTTACCGTATTTCTCAGAGCTGCTGTAATTACATTTTTTGAATTTATATTTTTTTAAACTTATTATTATCTACATAAAAATTATATTGTCATGAACGCGTTAATTCGATATTCTGCCATCTCTGGACAGATAGCCAAACTAGTTGCGTAGTTAAAAAAATTGAGGTACTATATTTCAAGCTTGTTTGAAGTCTCTATAGATGGCGTTATACTATTTAAAAACTTATTGTGAGATAAATCAATAAATAGTGAATGCAATAAATCAATAAATAAATAAAAATAACCTTGCAGATAGATAAGTAAAGATAATATAATTAATAGAGGTTTAAGAAATCAAATAAACAGGTTTGAAACAGGTAACATGATTTATTAAATACATACAATACATAATGGTATCGATTCGGCTAGCACCAATTAACCAAACTAAATTTAGGTTTAGTGCTGTCAAACTGGGTTTTCACATCACAATATACTTGCAAATTTTTCGTTTAGATTGGCGTGTCCAACGGAATAGCTTTAGACTAAAACTTGATTAAAATTAGAGATTTTTTAAGGTTCGTTTTTAGTTTAGTCGTGTGCATAACCGAATAGGGGTCATTATCAATTTCATAAAAGAATTAATCACATAAAAAAGTAACGTCAAAAAAGCATCCGGGCTCGTCCGGGATTTGAACCCGGGACCTCTCGCACCCGAAGCGAGAATCATACCCCTAGACCAACGAGCCTTAAATTTAGAATGTGAAATAGTGCAATATTTTACACAATCAATGACGTCATACACCTTAAAGTATTTTCCATGTATTTTCATACGCCTACGCCTAGTGCGCCTATTTTAGAGTTTTCTCTTAAAAGGGATGTAGACTAGACTGCCGTTAAAAGGAAAAGGTATAATTTTATAATTATTTTTAATAGGTAGGTACACTACACACTACGTACAATTTCCTAGCTAGAACGTCTTATAGATAAGAATAAGATCGAATCAATGATTTTAACACCAAAACAACAAGACCGAAACACCTCAAGGCGTTTTAGAAAGTTGACGCGCGAAAGGAGAAAAAAATTACCGCTACATGACACCCTATATCTGTCTCGCTTTCACTCACTGGAAACGTATAATCGATCTCTTTCATGCGCGTAGCTCTGGCTCAACAGTTTTGACTCAAGTCAGAAGTCAGTCGAAGACGAACGAAGCGAGTGCGAGTGTGTTCCAATTTCAAAAAATTAAAAAGAAAATTAAACGACTTCTAAGAACTTTTTTGTTACAAACAATTTTTGGCTTGGAAATTCAGCTTTTTCAGACATAAGAACATATATTTTCGCGTGAAGTGAAGTTTTGACGTATTGTATGTGGTATGATGTGTTGAATGTGAAAGTTCTTGAAGAAAACAGTGGCGGATACATATATTTTTTGCCACACACTATCCTACTTTTTGGGCACAACAGCTGTTTATGAAAATATACTGAGTTTTTGGTGAGTAATATATTTTTGAATTAATTTGAACTTATGTTCTATCCTAATAAATAGTCGGTTTTCCATAGTCTACTAATCTTATTGGATGTTTAAATACCAATGTCTGTTTTTTTTGTCAAAAATCACAAAACCATACAAACTAAAATAGAAACTATCGGATATAAATATAATATAAACAAAAACAGCATTTCCTTAAAAAATTAAAAGTAAACATAAAGCTTTATGGCTTTAATAGATTTAGGTGACGCGTCGATGTCTTTTACACCATCCATCCATACTAATATCATAGTCTCCAATCCATATCCATACATAAAAATATTATAAATGTGAAAGTGTGTTTGTTTGTTTGTTTAGCAGTCTTTCAGATCAAAACGGAGCAACGGATCGACATGATTTTTGGTATGGGGATAGTTTGGGAGCTGGAGAGTGGAACATAGGCTACTTTTTATCCCCAAAAAATACATAAGTGATGTTATTAGGTATTATTATTGTACCAAAAGAAACCTTTATGAATATTCATTCTAATTAAATAAGGAACTTTAACTTAAAATACTTAAAAATTAAGTCCAAGTTACGTACATTTTTCACTTGATAGTCAATTTAATGGGCCCTGTCCTGCCCTCTGATTCACAAACCATCGGAAACACTCCCGACAGCGGAATGTATGCCCTGTCTCTGTCAGTCACTATAAAATAGACAAAGATAAAGCACAGAATTCGAATCCGATTCCGCTTCCGACGGTTCGTGAATCAGGGGGCAGATTTGTTTGAAATGTGAATTATCTCCCTTAATAATATTTTGCTAAGATAAGACGTAGGATATAGGATAGGATAGGATTGTACAATTATTACCTTAAAACTGACAAACAATAAAGATATTTTTATTTGTAGTATATTATACTTTACATTTTAAAAAATTTCGAGTTCTAAGTCCGCCTGGCTAGCTAAGCTACCACCATCTTATAGGGTGGTATACCACTTATCAAAGATTTTTGTCCAATATATATTTGATCAAAGAATTTATCAATGAAACCATTCATGATTTCATGCTCGTCCAATTTCTTTGATCAAGTACCTATTTGATAAGTGGAATACCAACCTGAGTCTGTCGCCATAACAACGATGTTTAGCATCATTGTGTTCCGGTTAAGGATAAGATAGCTATTAAGCCAGTTCCTCAGTAGTTGAGGGTTCCGGGAGTGGTGCGGAACCACCTACAGCTTGATCTTCACGTCTTAGAATCAGGTACGATGATGGCTGTACTACCCCGTGGTGTATAAAACAACGGGTTGCACTCCGGTTGTGCCGGCAGAAGGGCTTCCTGTCTTTTTCACAAAAAAAATGGACAAAAAATTAAAAAATACGGGCTGGATTTGAACCAAGGTCTTCTGGTTTCAATGCCGCCCGTTTTCTATATCCGTCTTACGAATTTTCGATCTGACGGTCACGTGTCGGCGAGTTTAACATTTTTCCCATCACAAAAAATGCACAACGCAGCTACAGTGCCACAGGCTTTTCTGTTCCGGTGACAGCCGTGACAGAGGAGCCACTTGCAATACGAAATTAGCTGTCAAAATGGATTATCGTATGAAAACTGTTTTAGTTCCAAAGATAATCACCGGAACAGAAAAGTTTTCACTTCAAAATATTACCAATTTCCTCACGAACAAAGTGGCTGATGAATACTATGCTATCCATCCTTAAATCTATATCGAAAGTATGTCAATATTGTCAAGTCATATTCTCAATACTGGTATTTTTATAAATATTTCTTATATCGTGTAGGATTGTAATGCAGTGCGTGTGTGTTCCGGTCATTAGCTTTACGTGAAAACTTATGCATTTCACGTTATTTCATTTCATCTCACAAGCCTTCTAAGAAAGTGACGCCTGAATGGTTTTGTAATCAAGTAGAAACTGTGCTTTTATTTTAATTACAGCCCCCTGATTCACGAACCGTCGGAAACGCTCCCGGACAGCGGAATTTATGCACTGTCTCTGTCACTCACTATAGAATAGACAGAGACAAAGCACAGTATTATCTCTGAAGGCCCGGGTTCGATTCCCGGTACCGGATACCGAACTTTTCAATATTTCCTCGGATCTGGGTGTATGTGGTAATTCGTTGTTTCCAATTTCCATGATACTAGGTACTACTCAAGCTACAAAGGTTTGGTATTGAAATAATGTATGTGAGGGTGTCCAATATTTATTTATACAGCTAATCGTTTAAGTTTATATGTCGTGGTTGTTCGGTGCAATAGCACCAAACACTGTGAAGTATTGTGTTTGACGTCACAGTTCGCCGATGCGCTTGCATTGGTTGACATAGTTTATGTCAGTAGGTATGTACCTAGAGTGCGCGCCAGTAGGTCTAGCACAACTTGAGCGCGACTCGAGTGACATAGAGTCGCGGGCACTTTCAACCAATCAGATCGCTCGTAGATAGCGCGCGTGGCTTATGACGACGTGCTGATTGGTTGGAAGAAGCGCGACAAAGAGTCGCACTAAGTTGTGCTAGCCCTACAGATAAGTCTGCGCGCGACTGGTGGCGTATTTAATGTTGCCAGTAGTTGTAAATAATTTTCCCATCACGTGTAGATGAGGAAAAAATCTAGCTGGCTTTTGTCCGGTTGCTATAATTGAGAATACAGTAAATTTTATCTATATACTTCGATCAATAATAGCAATAGAAAACTGGAAGACATTAAAAACACAAGCAGATAGATTTTACATTGTTTATTATAATTGTTAGTAATTTAGGAATTAGATAACAACAAAATGAATATATTTCGAAATATTTTATTAAGTAACTAACTATAGTAACTATAGAGTAGATAATAATAGTAACTAAAATACCCCAAGCGAAAGCAAAATATCACATAATGGTCACCCTAAAAATGACCTGTCAAAGAAGCAATCCGCGCCTGCACTTTAGCAAATGGTTTAAGTAGCCTGTTATTATCCTGTTTTATTTCACAAGCACATTTCACCTGTAAAACAATCTATCTTCCAGCACTTTTGATGACTTTTGGCATGACGATTACTAAATAAACTAATAAAACACAATGACACTTGACACACTCATTTCGCCTGTCACAACAAATACCATGGCGACCTGCCAAATTTGAAATTCGTTCCAATTTCGACCGCGCGCAGACTTATCTGGCGAGCGCTCTACCTACCTATATTTCCGCGCTATTACGACGTTCGTGTCACTTACTCAAAATCATAACATTAACTTAATACTAAAACATATAAACATTGTAGAACATTAATATAACCTCTCAGGCACAACCCCCACTCAACCCCCATCTATCCTTATCGTTAAACTGGGCCGATCGAGACGAGATCTGCTTGTGTGAGATAGGATAAGATGGTGGTAGCTGGCGATAGGATAAGATGGTGGTAGCTGGCCAGGCGGAATAGAAAAAGTCTTACCACAACCAATAGTTTACATGTGATAGTCCTAGCGGTACGCCAAAAAATGCTGCAAATGGTGTAAAAGGCATGAAAATCGGAACAATTGATCTTTAGGCCATAAGAATCAATTTGACCCGTAGCACGAAAAAAACGAAAAAGGAGAGGAGTTATGATCATCTTTTATTTGTATGGAAAAAAAATTTTTTTGTTCTGAAACCTATCATGTGAGGTATCTAATGAAAGGGCTTACTAAGCCTATTCTAAAAATGTATCACGTCACGTCATTATATTTCAGATATGCTACATTTTTTTAATCGGCTTAGTAAGCCCTTTCATTAGATACCTAGCTTACACGATAGGTTTCAGAACAAAAAAAATAAATTCCTATACAAATAAAAGATGACGTCATAACTCCTCTCCTTTTTCGTTTTTTTTGTTCGTGCTACGGGTCAAATTGATTCTTATGGCCTAAAGATCAATCGTTCCGATTTTCATGCCTTTAACACCATTTGCAGCCTTTTACTGAATTTCGGATTGTACCGCTAGGACTATGTAAAAGATGGCTGCGAGCATTAAAACACAGATGATAAAAGCAACAATAGTGAGATAATGCAGAAAAAAAGAATTAGGGGGTGTTCTCGTCTTACCTATTCATCTTATTCTTCATACGATACGGGCGTTTTCCGCAACATGACATCTTATTGCGCCTTTTTTGCGTGAGGAGGGTGTGAGCTGGGCTACTCCAGCCAACCCAGCTCTGCCAGGAAAACAACCAGCGCCCTCACATCGGAAACCCTTAGTAGAATAGACTAACGGCCAGAATTAATAACCAATCTACAGATAGGGATACGTACAATCCAGATTACTTAGTTGCTATGCAACGCTTGATATTAACATAGAATTAACGACAGTTGCCAGGGTGTTGCTAGGTGATGCCTAGCAACTAATCTGAATTGCACCTATCCCTATCTGTAGATAGGTTATTAATTCTGGCCGTATGATAGATTGGTATAGATTGGGCCTTAGGACAAATTAAGAACATTTTGCGTATGATGTGTTACTGCTTGTAGTTTCAGATAACAATAATACTATGAGTAACACTTAGTTAAACGGCTATAGTATACTCGTACATCTACGTTTACGTATACGTACGAGTTAAGGCGCCGATTCAAGAAAATAGGGTATTTTAAATTATGAATTACTCGCAAACCACAAGTACTCAAAATTTGGAAAAAATATATGTTATTTTACAGTTATTTATCTAGTGCTTCCGGCCGTTTTTTCTGATTGGTGATATTTAACTGTGTCAAATAAAATCACAAACATCCGTCTAATCGTAATCCAAATATATAGGGTATTTGGATTACGATTACTTGCAGTATACTTGGTTATAGTTAATGAAAAATATACGAAAATAATTGTATTTGAATAGCCGAGAGATTCCGGTCGTCAAAAGATTAAATTTATTTTTATTTAATTTTTAATTGAATTTTAAGTGATTTTCGATTCGCGGGGCGCTCGCGAGTTCACAGTTCACTGCCGGCTGCCGCTGCGTCCGCGAGAAGTATATCGCGCGCAGCCGAGCACGCGTTAGCGTGCCTATCACAAATTATATAGAGGTGCCTATTTCGGTCGGGAATCCTCGCCTTAATTTAACAGCTAGGTACATAATATATCGTAGCTTACCCATATGTTTACACCGTGAAGTCTAACCGTTAACAATTAAGGCGTTAATTCAACCGAAGTAAGAATCGTTTAGAAGTTATCTGTTGAAAGCAATGCACTTTTTGCATTGCAGTTAAGTAATAGCTTTCTGAATTGATCAATGATCACATTGATCACTCATCATATACGAGCATAACGTGAGATTAACAAAATATGCGCGGAATTTGTCGTCCCCCAAAAATCTGCCTCTATAAGCTATATTATAGTTACTCTAGGTAGGTTAGGTTAGTCCAGCTTCGAGAAAGAGATCTCTCGTCAAATCCATCAGCTCGGATGGGTATCCTTCGGGAAGCTACGGCATATTCGCGTCCAAAATTCCGCAACGTCTCACTCAAGATGAAAGTATTTTTTTTTATCCACAACGGGGCAGCACTTAGCCTTATCACACCTGATGTTAAGTAGTGATAGGGCTGAAGGTGGAAGTGCATTACTGCCGGACCGTCATATTTGACCTGGGTGTGTTGCCATGCCAGTAATTACCTATGGGAGTGAGGTGTGTTGCCATGCCAGTCACCTATGGTAGTGAGACGTGGTCGTTTACTATGGGTCTCATCCATCATCATCATGTCAGCCGAACGACGCCCACTGCTGGGCATAGGCCTCCCCCAAGGATCTCCACAACGATCGGTCCTGCGCTGCCCGCATCCAGTGGCTTCCCGCGATCTTGACCAGATCGTCGGTAGCTAGGAATAGCGGGGCCGCCGGGGACTGGGGGCCGATTTTTTGGTTGTGTATCCATTTTTCGCCCATAATCGCCACGCTTGACAGGCGGGTTGGCGATCGCAGTATGGCCTGTTGTAACCTGGAGACGCTGCTGCTCATCTCCTGATGGCAGTTTTCCCCTTTGTCGCCTCTTACGACACCCACGGGAAGAAGGTAGTGCTATTCTATTTAAGTATGTGCCGGCACTACACGGCACAAATGGGTCTCATAAGAAGGCTTAATGTATGTCAACCAGCGAGCAAAAGAGCTAAAGCGGTATTTCCCTGCTCGATCAAATCAGAAATGATATGAGATCGGGGAGAAATAAAACAACCGACATCGCTCGAAGAATTGCTTAAGTGCCCCGGTAACGATCAATCGTCATTCGTCAATTGTTACGTGATTGACCGTTTCAATTGAAGGTGCGAATGATGGAGCTTCAATCGATGCGTCAATTGCTCGCGCCACGTTTCTCATCGAAAAACCTGTCAATCGCACAGCGAGACGATCAATTGGTAGCGTCAATCGCGATTGTCAATGGGCTTTCCATCATTCGCATCAATCACGTAGTTTCGAATGACAATCGCTTCAATTGCCTCTGTAGACGATCAATTGGTCCGTCAATGACGTAAACATTGTCAATTGCGATTGATCGTTACCGGGGCACTATGGAGCTTCAATCGATGCGTCAATTGCTCGCGCCATGTTTCTCATCGAAAAACCTGTCAATCGCACAGCGAGACGATCAATTGGTAGCGTCAATCGCGATTGTCAATGGGCTTTCCATCATTCGCATCAATCACGTAGTTTCGAATGACAATCGCTTCAATTGCCTCTGTAGACGATCATTTGGTCAGTCAATGACGTAAATTGATCGTTACCGGGGCACTTTAGTTGAAGTGGCAGTGGCGCGACACATAGCGAGGAGAACCGATGGCCGTTGGGGCGGAGACGTTTTCGAATTGCGACCGCGTACCGGACGACGCTCCGTGGGCAGGCTAGTCTATGGCCGACAATCTATTTTTTTTTAAAGTGAAAACTTCTTTAGCGGCTTTGTGCACTTTTTGTGATGGGTAAAAACTGTTCAACTCGCGTCAGGATCACGTGACCGACGATCACGTGACCGTATGACGTACACGTGGCCTGATAGAAAAACTGTTACAATGTCATTAGAATACGAAAGCAAATTTCGCCATCTTTCCCAATGTTGTGATAGCTCTGGCACCTCGGTTAGAAAACAAGCGGCGCGCGGCGGCAGAACTGAAGACCTCGGTTCAAATCCAGTCCGTGTATTATTTTCTTTTTTTTTTTTGTCCAAATTCCTTTTTTTTATGAAAAAGTCTAGGGAGCCTTTCAACGCATCTATCATCTCTAAGAATATTTTCTAAAAATCAACGGGTGAAAAAATTTTAGAATATCAAAAATGCACAACGTTAATATTCAAGTTTTCACTTGTGCCGGCACTCCCAGAGTGCAACTCGCTGTTTTTTTTTAAATATTTTTATTGGGTATGCATCTGACCATCTGGGCAAGATCGCGGAAAGCCACTGGATGCGGGCAGCTCAGGACCGAACGTTGAGATCCTTCATGTCGGGGGAGGTCTATGTCCAGCTGTGGGCATTGTTCGGCTGACATGATGATGATGATGAAGGCTACTCAGCCTACTGAGCCTACTACAACAACATTTTACAGTCACCACAACGCATTGTGAGCTGTTTTTTCGCTCCATTCTCTTAGCGATCATTAGCGTTTACATACTCTGAACGTAACATAGTAATACCTACCTACACTACACAGACAAAATATCTACTATCATTTATCTTCTTGAAATCTTCCTTACTTGCTTATTTTTCTAAGTGCCGCAGTGCGTGAGTGCCAATGGTGCCAGTGACCCATTAAAAACCAGTCGGCGCAGCATTCGGTCAGTCGGTCTGAAGGGCGCAGCAGGTATGCGGTTCATCGAGTAACTTGGCCGATGACATTACGGCGAGTTTAGCTTGCACTTTATTCCGACCACACGTACATACATGTAATAGCGAACGCATAGAATGTGTGCAAGCAAATATGAACGAAAAGTGGTCGATCGATCGGACTATTCTCAAAAGTAGACATGTACGTCTACATAGTACTAACGAAAGCAATTCACGTTTAGCATTCACTTGAAGGTAAATAGATAGATAAAATAAAAATACACACACTCACACACACACACACACATAGAAAGAGAGATACAGTACAGAGCACTAGCAAATGTGTTTTCACTCAGAGCGATGTCTTCAGACAACCTTAAACTGTAGTTGCGAAACTATAAACTCCGTTTGATTTTCATACAAAAATAATGTTATGGCGGCGCCAGACATAGCACAAACATTTGAACAAATATTTGGACAAATGTGTAGCACGCGTATTTGAGTATTTGTCCAAAGCTTTGATAAAATACTTACAGTACTACAGTACTTTTTTGCCATGTCAGAAGGCAAAGTGTGCAAAGTCTATGCTCAAATATTTGTCTGTCTGGCGCCGGCATTATAATGTCTTGCTAGATGCAGGTATTGTGCACTGGTGTTTTCGTGGTGTGCATGTGCAATTTTTTGCGGGCGGGCGGGCGGTGCAACTTGCATATTGTGTTTTTTTTGCGAAGTTAGCTACATATATTTCGTTTTTCACAATGGTTAGGGACTTCCGCCAAGTGACGCCTGATTCAATCAAATACTTGTTTCTTCTTCTAGCTTCATGTGGCGGCTTTTGTGGCTGTCGCGTGTGGCTCGTGTGCAGTGATGGTTATACTTGACTTTTTGATATCAGCAGGCCTACCTCTAACTCATCGCAAAACTAAACTAATGGAGTCAAAACGGTGGGGCTAACGAAGTTTCGTTTTTCGTTGAATTCGAGTAGGGCTTCTGAACTACCCCGGGGGGTTATTGTCTAACTCAACATCAATCGCAATCGCATTCAGTTTGAAAGATATTGGACGGCCATTGATGCTTTTGTCAACTAAAATTTTGACAACTTTCTTCGACAACAAGTGATGGATGCATGATGGATGTCAATCTGAAAGCGATTGCGATTGATGTTGAGTTAGACAATTACCCCCCTGATTTCGAACTTCACTGATGATGATATTTTAAATTATTTTTATGCATTCACAATGCAACTTTCCTTCAGGCGGAAAGCTACTTATAGGGCTCATGGTTTTTTACTATCACATTTTTCCTATATTCACTGATGATGATCAATATTCTAAGGTAGGTACTTCCTGAAGTCCTAGAAAGCAGAAATGTATTCGTATAGATTATGGTTAGTATTTCATTTTGAAACCTAACTTACCTTATCATATTTCTTACTTACCCGCATACTGCACGACTAAAAGTGAAACCCATTTGGAAATTGTGAAAGCTGAAAGATAATTCTACTGAAGCACCCAATAAACAGCATTGTTTATATATCTAAATTGTGTTTGTAAACTTGAAAATGTATTTTCTGTCTTCCGGAAAGAAAATTGCTAAGTTGTAAACTGTTAAATATTTAATTTGTTTTCTCTGTGTTCTAGTGGTCCACACCACCGGTTACAGACCTGGAGGTCCCGGGTTCGATTCCCAGTGGGGGTACATATTGTATTCGGTTTGGTTGGTGGCTAAGGGTTGGTGGTAAGACTTGTTCTTAGTCCACCTGGCTAGCTACCACCATCTTATCTAAGTCTGACTCCGTAACAATGATGTTTGCAGCATAATTGTGTTCCGGCAGTTAGAGATAAGATAGCTAGTTCCTCAGTGATTGAGGATTCCGGGAGTAGTGCGCTTCCACCTTCATCAGGTGTGATAAAGGTTAGTGCCATCCCGTAGTGGATAAAAAAAATCAGTTAGTTTTTAAAAATTTAACGAAATAGGGAAAGAAATGAAAAGCCGTTTATAAATTACTAGCTGACCCGGCAAACGTTGTTTTGCCATATTAATTAAAGTGGACCCGGTTCGTATCACCAACATCTATTATAGATATAGACAGATGAAAATAAATGATCGCGTAGAAGTTTTATACACTGCCTGCAACAAATGTCACTTATTAAAAAGTAGGTAATCCAAAGCGGCTAAAACGTCAGTGATTACAATACTCTTTGACATACCTCTTTGGAAGCGGCTATGGAAGATATGACAGTTTTGTATAGTACGACAGTTTATCGATTTTCTCAGTGCTTACCCGTGGTACTACCAGTAGTCCTACCAGTAGTACCATGGGAGATTTTTTTTTGCCAGTGGTACTACTGATGTGTCTGGTAGTACTACGGGCAATTATTTTTACCCCTGATACTACTAATTAAATATGTAAATAAAAGAACACCCTGATATACCGTGATTTTTTTTTTTTAACCAAACTTAAAGGGTAAGTTAGTCATTTTACGTGTTTAGAATAACTTCCGAATTTTCTATATGACATATATATGTCGAATCGGGTGTGGTTGTTTTAATAGAATTTTTTTTTGTTACCTTAAAAATGTTTTTTTTTAACTGTTTGAAATGTTTTATTTTATTATTCTAAACATCGACAATAAGTTTGAAATACTTACCGTAAAAAAAATATATAAAAAAAATTCACGAAATTTATTCTAAACACGTTAAATGACCTACCCCTTCGGTTTGGATTAAAAAAATATTTCATGGTATATACTATCAGGGTGGTGTTTTATTGACACATTTAATGAGTAGTATCAGGGGTAAAAATAATTGCCCGTAGTACTACCAGACACATCAGTAGTACCACTGGCAAAAAAAATCTCCCATGGTACTACTGGTAGGACTACTGGTAGTACCACGGGTAAGCACTGGATTTTCTATACAAAATAATCATTTTTATTTTATAATTTTCCGGAATAAAAAGTAGCCTATATTACTCTCCAGCTCCCAAACTATCTCCATACCAAAAATCAAGTCGATCCGTTGCTCCGGTTTGACGGTGAAAGACGGACAAACAAACAAACAAACAAACACACTTTCACATTTATAATATTAGTATGGATGGCGCTTTACTTGTGTACTCATTGGAAAGTACTTCATAAGATTTACGAGTCGTAAACAGCGACTCTTGTGGGCAAATCATTAAAATACTACAGTCTCTAAACTGTGAAAGTTATTTATTAGGTGTTTTGAAATGGTCTTCTTTAAACGAAAGTGTTTGTCACTCACTACACTAATGAAGATTATTAGTTCAGTCGACAGCATGTTTGGCTTATGCTATATTAGTTACACGGTTAAACCAAATTGAATCACTTTGGTTGATGGCGCAAAAATACAGGCGCACATTTACATTGAATGACTCACTTTTACGTTTACATTGTTCAACTTGGTTGCTTCATCCAAATTGAAAGGCAAAAGTGAACCGCGAACTGAGCTATTAGCAGTGGAACCACTCAAAACGTGTATAACTAACGTCTTAAGCTAGAAACACATTTCGCTGGCGCAGCGCAGCGCAGCGCAGCGCAGCCGCTCGGCTCCGATTGCGCCAGACCCACCACCACTTTCTAGCATTGTATCGTCAGATGGCTCGGTAGCGGACTGCGCAGCGGAGCTCTGCATTTTGCTTTTTACTACTTATGTTCTCCGATTTCTCCGTCAATAATGGGCCAATTTAAAAATTATTTTTTTTGTTTAGAAGAGTCACCAATTCATTATCATGTAGGGTTGTTAATTATACTGTTAAAACAGTATTAAAGTGTTTTTAGTACACTATACTTTTTAATTTTATAACAAAAATAATGTATAACTACTTAATTCTGATTTGTAAATAAATTACACTAAATATTTCTAAAATTGGTTCAGTATTTTTTTGAGTGTATCTATTACAAACAAACAAAGTGTATTTATAGTATTAGTATAGATATAAATTGCATCTCGTATTCATTCATCATCATCTTATCATCGTAATCATCAACATATTTTTTTTTGGATTTAATATGTTCAAGTAAGAACAGAAATTGTTTTCAAAATTAGAAGAAAACATAATGCAGATGTTAGCTCGGCAACGACTCGATTGACACTGATAAAAAATTTCGTCAGAACGCGCTGCGCCACACTAGTAAAGTGTGCACACCCGGGTCGACGCTGCGCTGCGCTGCGCCAGAGAAATGTGTTTCTAGCTTTACATTCACACCAATTATCTAAGCCCATTTTAATTTCATTAAGAAACTGTATCATGGAAAACTTGATAACGGATATTTATCCGTAACTATATACTTAAATACTTTTTGTTTGTAAAGACATACTTAATATACATAGTAAACACCCATACCAAGACAAATAGCCATGTTCATGCACACAAATATTTGTCTTGTTCGGGAATCGAACCCGAGACCACTGGCGCAGAAGGTGGGTAGCCTACGCCTGCGCCAAATCGGTCGTCAAGCTAAACTAGCGACCCGCACCGGCTTCGCACGGGTTGTAAATATCTGTCGTGGCCATATCGTAGATGTGCTCACTTCATGAAATGATCGAGAATTTTATGAATTTTATTTATTATTATTTATATTTATTATATCATGAAAGACGACCATTTCATGAAATGACCATTTTCCATGACATCAACGATTGACTTCGATCAACAATATTTTCTGAATTTGTACTTTGGCCTATTCTATTTCTTCGAACGCCATATGTCCTGGAGAACATAGGTTAGAAAAACTCCGGTAGAGGATGACCGCTCCCGTTAAAAAAATAAAAAAAATGACAATACCTACTTGGCCAGAATGAGTTTTTTTGTTGAGTTGCAGAGTTGGCCCCATAGTTAAAGTTGTTCATATTCATGAGCACCTAAGAGGTTTTGTGCTTATTCATTAACACGTTTGTTCCTATATTAAATTCTAGTCCCCTTGCCTCGCGGTTTTACCCAAGTTGGTACTCGTTCCCTTTGGAATATCGGGATAAAATAAACCCTAATATCACTCAGGAACAATGTACCTAGCTTTCTAATTTTCTAGCTTTGACGACCGATTTGGCGCTGTGGTAAACTACCTGCCTTCTGCGCCAGAGATCTCGGGTTCGATTCCCGAACAAGACAAATATTTGTGTGCATGAACATGTCTATTTGTCTTGGTCTGAGTGTTTTCTATAAGTATATTATACGGGAATCGAACCCGAGACCTCTGGCGCAGAAGGCAGGTAATTTACCCCTGCGCCATTATATTTATCCGTTATCAAGTTCACGTAGACACAGTTTCTTAAGAAAGTAACTACGGGCTTAGATAATTGGTCGGATTGTAAGAGAATATTTATTATTTATTTATTTATTTATTTATTTATTCTAATGGTAACTAAAGGATTTTGAAAACCAAATAAACGATATTCTATTCTATTCTATCAAAAAATCAAATCTCGCCTCTTATCTATATTCTACAGCGTGTTAATACTTTTAGCGAAACTGAGAAAATAGTTTGCTTAGAATCGAGAGTAGAATCGATTCCACACATTTTTGAGAGGGGTTAAATATTTAAAAATTTTTTTTTTCATTTTTTGCGGCTTCTAAAAACGTTTGTTCCTACTGCCTATTCATTCAATATGCGACCCGTCACGTGCTCTCTTACGCCATAGTAGAGCTCAAAATCTGTCAGAAATATCTTGGAAGATTCTTTAAAAAATGTTTTTTCAATGGAATTCAATATAATATAAAACAAATTAGTTAGGGTGTTTGGGCTTTTTGGTTATTGCATTAACACGTTGTAAACTAATATGTGCTAATATTATAAAGAGGAAATATTTATATGTATGTAATGAATAAACTCAAAAACTATTGGACTGATTAATCTTCCTCGGTTCTTCGGGTCATATTGACCCGAAACTGCAATTTAACTGTCAATAAAAGTCGTAATTATTAATATAATTTACTAAGACTTTATGACAATTATTAATTATGCATTCACTATATATTATTATTGTAAAATTATGGTGAAGTCTCTTATCTTAAGAAAATCAAGATTTTTCCGTCTTAGGTTCCTCGGGTCAATAATACCCGAGAATGAAAATCATAGTCATAATCATAATCATTTATTTTCAGGCTGCAATGGCCCATAGATATAAGCCTTAAAATAAAATAAACATCAAAAATAACAACAAATCTGTTAGTATACAAAACTTAAGATTAGGTTAGTAAGAAAAACTTTAGGTGACTTTCGGCGTCGAATCGGTGGCTTCTGGCAAAGTCCCACGTAAGCGAATTTTACGCCTTTTATGTTGCCAAGAAAATGAGTAATATACAAATATAGTCGTTTATTGTAAGTATCCTTATTTTTATTTAATAAATGTGTTTTAGAAATAATAAGATTTTGTATTTAATTTAAAACAATTGCTTCATATTTTTGAAATCGGGTCAACATGACCCGAAGGCCTCACGTGTAAATAGTGTTTAAAGAACCGAGGAAGGTTAACATAGTCTATATTTTATCCCTACATTCCTACGAAACGCGTACCACGCGGGTAAAACCGCAAGGATCCGCTATAATATTAGTAGATGGATAGTAAGTACGTAATGCTTAAAGAATGCTGGCAAAAATTTACGTATAATCAATTCCTTACCGTTACTCACATAACTATTTATTACGATAACAAAAAAAACTAGCTTTTTTATGAGTTCGATGACACGATGTGTTATCGTACATAACTTGCTTTCGAGTTTCCAGTTACTGCAGAAAGTAGGTCTTAAAACAGTTTAAGTTCTCGATATTCAACATTTTATTGTTTTAGCTGTAATTTTTAAAAGATGTTAAATACCTACATTAAAGTAGTTATTATAAGGGTCATTCCATGGAAAACGCTAACGCAACATATTTTCTGAAAATGCTGATTTTAAAAGAAAATGTGTCTTAGGATAATCTTTAAAGCCTATATTTTAATAGACCACCCTTAATTTCTTAATTTATTTTCGAAATTATTCTGTGTTTACATATCAAAGTCAGGTTACCTGTAAACGATTGATGGTAGTTTATTTTCATCAAATCTCTCAACACCAAAACAAGAAAACTACTGTCAGATTGACATTGCGCGTTTCGCTGTTAGAAAGGAAAAGTTTTATGCAACCAGTGCCTGAAATATTATTTGAATACTTTAATAATTTCTTAGATTTATTTAACCTTTAAAGCATGCCTCTTACGTGTAACACCCGTTACAAAAAAAGAGCATTTGTTCATTTAGCGACTGAGTTAATGCACGCATCATAAAATGCATTTGAGAAAGTAAGGATATGATTAAGAACTGCTAATATTTTCTATTTATTTGATGTTCAGCTTATTTATTTGTGAAATATTGGTGGGGAATGATGGGTAACACCCGTTACGTAACGGGTGTTACCAATTTTTAATATGACTTTAATAGGACTAATAAAAGGTTGGTTGTGCTGGTTTATGGTTGTTGCATCTAAAAATCTTTCAATGCATTTTATGATGCGTACATTAACTCAGTCGCTAAATAAACAAATGCACTTTTCTTGTAACGGGTGTTACACGTACGAGGCATGCTTTAAAAGTTCTAAGAAATTATTAAACATACCAAATAATGCGGCTGCTTAAAACTTTTCCTTTCTAACGGCGCGGCGGCGGAACGCGGAATGTCAATCAGTACCCCTAGTGTAAGTTTTTAAGTCAAAAAACGCAAACTATCGTGAGTGCGTATTTATGTCAATTTGTATGAAAACTGTATTAGCGCCTCTAGCGGCGAGTAGCGCGCTTATGCAGTTTTCATACAAATTGACATAAATACGTACTCGAAATAGTTTGCGTTTGCTTGACATAAAAACTTACACTCGGGGTACTGACAATTATTTTCTTTTTTCGGTGTTGTAAAAGAGGACAGTACCTATAACAGTTTTTCCAAAAATATTGATGTTAGAGAGCAGTAGGCATGATACTAAGTTCTACTAAGTTCCTATATTGTTTAATGCCAAAAATTTGATCAAATAAACATTTATTACTACAAAATATTGGTTTAATTTCGTACTCGTAACACCCGTTACATTGAGCTGTAACACCCGTTACATTTTTAAATTTCCATGAAAAATCCTATGTGTATTTTTGTTTTAATATGAATAGTCTATAATGTTAAGAATTTATTTAGAAATGCGTTAACATTTTTTTTCCCTTCGAAAATAGACACAATTCGCAGACTTTTGCTTTTGTTGCGGGTAAGCTGGAAAGCATAGGCAAAATCGTGTAACGCCCGTTACGCACGTATATTGTTTCTAATTTCTTTACTGCTAGCTATTACAGTTAGTTTTAATACGGATGACGAAACTTAGACCTAAGTGGAGGGTGTTAAGCTAATAAAAAGGATATGTTTTCTTTTTGCATCATTAATTAATCGTCAAGTAAAGATGTACGACCTGTAACACCCGTTACATGGAATGACCCATAAGCATCAGGCTTAGTGGCGTGAATTGGGAGAATCCTATGTCCAGATGAATGAATACAGGCTGATGATGAGGATGATGATAAAGCAACTATGAAATTACAAAAAAAACATTCCAACCTACTTATTTATCAGCCATCTGGGTTATTATTAATTGTAGTAACTACCAACATAAAACTGCACTTTTAATTATTACCTACACCTTTAGATATAGTTATTTAGTTAGTTTGGTTTTCCCGAAGTGTTCAACTACACACCATCGGTGTTAGACCCAGAATTCCCCGGTTCTATTCCCAGCGGGGGTACATAATTGTATTTGGTTTGGTTGGTGTTAGGATTTGTTCCAAGTCAGCCTGGCTAGCTACCACCACCTTATCTGAGTCTGACGCCATTTTAACGACGATTTTGCCAGCATTGTTGTGTTTCGGCAGTTAGAGATAAGATAGCCGGTTCTTCAGTGGTTGAGGATTCCGGGAGTAGTGCGCTTCCGCCTTCAGACTTATCACCAGTTAATGCTAATATTACACGGTTCAACCAAATTGATTCACTTTGGTTGAAAGGCGCAGAAATACAGGCGCACATTGACATTGAATGATTCACTTTTACGTTTACATTGTTCAATTTGGGTGCTTCATCCAAATTGAAAGGCAAAAGTGAACCGTGTATTTCCGCTTCATCAGGTGTGATTAAGGGCTGTTCTACCCCCTTGTGGATAAAAAAAATGTGTATACACAACACATTTTTTTTATCTCATAGCTCATTTGTGTATGAAAATAAGTTTTTAGTAGGTAAAAATTTCATTTTTTGACAAGCTTTTTTGCTGACTGTACTTTAATATTGTATTGTCATCTGAACCAAACCTGTATACAAAATTTCATCTCCATCGGACACTGGGAAGTGGGTCAAATTAAGCTTGCAAGATTTGTCCCCCACTAACTAACTAACTAACATGGCAAGTTAATAAAAAGCTTGTAATAAAGCAAGTTCAATCTTGCCATGTTAGTTAGTTAGTGGGGGACAAATCCTGCAAGCTTAATTTGATCCACTTCCCAGTGTCCGATGGAGCTGACATTTTGCATTATGGTTTAGATGACAATACAATATTTAAGTACAGTCAGCAAAAAAGCTTGTCATAAAAATGAAATTTTTCTAAAAACTTATTCTGCAAATGATTGTATGTGTGGAATAATAATCGCCCCTGGTATTCCTGTAAAAAGAATGCCTGTCTGTATGTACAGTATAGCCAATCGTGTGTAGATTTAGACGCGTCTGCCGTATCCGCGTAACGGTCGGCAGGTGGTGCGCGCGGCCTACATGCGCGTGAGCAGGCACGCTTGTTGCTGGCTGTTTGTCAAGGAGATTGATTGATGCCAAGAAGTAGGGTAAAGTGCCATTTAAAAAAATCATGTACAGCCGGCCAAGAAAGTGGTCTACCAGTTTTGACAGTAGTTCCCGTGTCAACAAAATATCGCTAAAGGCGAATTTTTAAAATTGTTGTTTACTGAGAAAACAGACATGAAATCATAGAGCAAACACACAATGTTATTTTCGCCATGTTTTTCATAAACTTCAGAACTAAGGAGGATTTTTAAAGTAGAAAACTCTTTCACTGAAAAAGAACATAATATTATATCACTGACAAATTAATGTCACAGGTATTTTCCTAAACTCCCTAAACTAAAGTAAAATTTATTCATTATTTTACTACAATGCCTCAAAATTTATCCATCCATAGCCGAGAGAGCTCAAATAATCGCACTTCACAATGATGGATTCAATATTAGTGAGATTTCTAGAGAATTAATTGTGTCTTATGGTTCAGACATGATGGAACCGCAACTAAAGAACAGCAAAAGCACTGCAAGGGCACTGCAATGAGGTATGAGAGGAAACCCGTGAGTCTGACATCTGCTCGAGGCTGGTGGGCTCAATGAGGGACCGACTCCGAGAAGTCATAGAGGCAGATGGCGGCTACACAAGATTTAAACATTTAATTTTTTTAAGTGACTTATTCCATGTGAAAAATAATATTTTTAACAACCAAATAATTAGCATTTTCACTACCGCTTCTTGTTACAACCCTTGTCCCGTCCTTTTCTAATCGAGCAAAGTGGATATCATTCCCCCAATGATATCCACTTAGCCTACGTTTAGCAGTGGACATCCATTTATGCAAATTGTTAAACCAGGCGACTAAAAATTACTAGGTTGAGCGACTAAAAATACTAAGTGAGCAGTGAGCAGCGGAAAAATAGGTTTAGGTTAGGTTACATTGGCGACTAAGTCGCTCACCTAGTAATTTTGGTACCCTAAAATGTTTTTTAGTCGATCGGTTGATTACTATCCTTACAAAAATATCCCTAAATACTGAAATTGGTAATTCATTATCGATAACTGAACAATTTTCCCAAGGAACATTAGGGCGGTTTCAGATTAGCGTTTTATACGCGCGTATATAAGCTCGTTTTCGGAAGCGCAATGTAGGCGCGTATAGTATAGGCGTGCCTTTTACCACACGCGCGACTCGTACGAGCGTTGACATGCTTGTATGCTTGTATAAGCGCGAGCCATACGCTACCTAATCAAGCGCAAGGTTCGAGCGAACACGCCGAAATATGCCCGTTTATTCAGTTTTTTGAAGTCCGTATTGTGGCTCGCGTGAAAGCGCGTATGCCGAAACGACCGTATACGCTCAGAAAAAAACGCCAGTTTGAAACCGCCCTTATACCGCAATATTAGAATCAAGAAATTGGTATGTTGTTGATGAGAATCAATATTCGACAATTCGAAATTCGAAAAACGAATTCGCGAAGTGTCATAAAATTCAAGCAAAGGAAAATCAACCTTGTTCTTAGTTGACGAACAAACGAACTTCACCCTTACGGTGGTAGACCACATATTTGGCCGACTGTACCTAATTCAGATCATAAGTCCATATTCACAATAAGCAACGATAACAAGATTCATTACGTACCAAGTTACATTACATTATTATACTTTTGTTGGCACCTAATGTATTACTAGCTTAAAAAAAAATAAACAACTTCAAAGAAAACTAAAAATAAAAACTCAGCTTCCCAAAAGTAAGTAAAATTTAAAAATCAATTTTGTAGCCATTTTTTATATATTGATAATTTTTTCTGACACTCGCGTCATTAAGACGAATCTAGCGACGTACCATTGATCAAAATCGGTTCGTCCGTTTAGTCTTAGTAGTCACACAGAAACAGACACACAATAATACATTCAGGTCAAATACACAACCCTCCTTTTGGGCTTCGCCACAATATCAGGTAAAAAATCAGCCGACTTGAGATCCTTCTCCTTTTCTTGAAGTCCGCAGTTCCGTAGAAATACTTACTCGAGTTCAATATGGTCAGTGTAAACAATTTACGTTTTAAAAAAAAGACGATCGCTAAAGTCCCACACTCTTGCTTGTCTTGACGCCATAATTTCATGACGAGACGCCATAAGATTTAACAATAACTCGCGAACGTCACACCGACCGCATCCTGCATGTAGCGTTGCATAACTACCTGAGTCAGCTTGGTTTGCTTGCGTAAATACGGTGACAGTAAGTCCGGTTGGAGTAAGATAAGACTTAGATCCGTTTTTGCAATCATGAGTCCGACTGAGGATGTCTACATTATCTAGATACAGATCGCGTGGCGAGAGTTTGGCTTTGACCTTCGGGTGGAGGGGATTACTGCGCATTTTTATGGTATGGCGCAAGGCCCAAAATACCTTGTTTCTGATTTCTGCGCAATAACGGTCAAAGCCAAACTCTCGCCGCGCGATCTGTATCTTTCTATGTTGCAGTAAGTCATACATACATAGATTACATAAATTACCTAAGTTAATAATGACAATGTGAGAGATAGATAGGGTCAACCCACACGAACCACAACCACAATAACACCACACAACCACACCACGTGGGCGGGGCGCATTTTACAAGCTTTTATTTAAACCCTTTCAGCCCAGCCAAACACAATTGTGACGTTCAGTTGAAGTAAAATTTTCGCGGTATTTCAAAACTTAAGTGATCGGGCCCACGGCCGCACGATTGTGACGGATATGCTCTATCCATTGGTGTAAGTGAGACAGCTATGAAGCGTCGCGAAGTGCAAGCAGTGTTGCCAGATTGGGTATTTTTCTCGCAATTCTGGGTAAAAATTTGGCTCCTGGAGAAATTTTGGAGAAAAAGAAACTTTGGAGAAATGTTTGGAGAAAAAAAAATTGTGGAGAATTCTCGGTAATTAAATTTTTAGTTTTGAAACGCATCCGTGTTTATATGAAACAAACACGCATTTTACGAACTTGTCCATTAAAATAAATTTCGAAGGTTCTATTCCTTCCTTCCTTCCAAAGATTATGTAATTACTCAACGTAAGAAACGTCCTTCCTTCATTCATTTTATTCGCTCCACTCACTCCACAGCTGTTTTTTGGCCTTTGGGTAAAACTAAAGAAAATAGTGTCGTTTTGGAGAAAAATAATTTCAAATTTGGGGAGAAGTAGAAAATCGCATCTGGCAATCCTGAGTGCAAGTTTAAACTCCTTCATTTTGCCGTTGGTGTTGTTTGGGGCCTCGCTGCGTGTGAGTTATTAATATTACTTTAATATATGCGATTTTTGTGTAATTGTTGTAATTTATTGTTAATTATGGATTGCTTTACGTGTTACAGAGTTAACTTGATTGTATTTTTAGGTAATTCTCAAGTAAAAGTGGCGGTGAAGATAACAGTCACAATTGTATCACTTTGGGCCCAACTGCATACTCCATTGAAATGTCGAGACCATTACCTGAGCCTCGAAGATGATGTGATTACGGAATTCTTGGAGCAATCTGACCTCGAGGATGTGGACGAAAATGACGATGAGGTTTGGGAGCAAAATGAAGAAGATTTTGACTCATTTGATGATGTTCCACTCTCCTCTTTGAGGACAGCCCCAGTCAAAGTGACGGTAAATGGGCCAAAAAAAGATTCCCCTGGAAGTCTACCATTCAGTCTCAAGGAAAGCAAGTGGCGAACCGCCCAAGTTGCCTGCGGAATATTTGGAAAACTACTTTGATGAAGATTTATTCGAAAAAAAATTGATTGGATTAAAAAAAAACCTTGTTAACACTCCACAAGGGTTAACTGTGGATGTTGAGGTCTATCAAGGTCCGACCACTGACTTACCAGATAGGTCATCCATGTTTGCCTCAAATCAATAACAATAAACTGCAAAAATCCAATTACTTAAAATATTTACAGTTATTATTATCAACTAATTGGGCCCAGGTTGATACAATTGTGCGCCACCTGAAAAACCCTGAAAACAACATAATGGCACTGAAAATGTATTATTTATGTATTCTCAGATCCGCAACGATTATGAAAAAATGAAAAAAAAATGAAAAATGAAAAATATATTTATTACAGCAAAAGGCTTAAAACTACATACAAGGTTATGCTGGTAGTTACATTAATGCACTTTTGCAGACAAGGCTTAAATACTAAAACGAAGTACCTTCCGGTTCCTCACTAGGCAAGCCTGTATCGAGGTAACCTTTAATCGATTAGGGTCAGAACAATTTAACCACTTTACGATAGGTAGGGAAAATTAATACATAATTGTATAAGATTAAATAGGAATACTTATATATAGTACTTATATACATATATAAAGGTAATATGTTTATAATAAGTAAATATATAATATAATATCATAAAATAAATAAATATTATCCGTAATAGTAGTTAACTAGTTTATAGGTACATGCATATCAAGTTTTAAACATAAGCAAATCTTCTGTATCGTCGTATGTCAGGGTAGTAAGCCACTTGTAAATAGTACATTTCGCTTCCACTGTTTTCCTGTTTTTAATATCGCAGTATTTGGCAACTATATTATAGACGTGTATTTTTACAAAGGCACCAAAGCGTCGAGCAAAACTAGTCTTGACGCTTGGAAGTTTAATCATATACACTCTTTGCTTCAAGATATTTTGATAGTCAGGGGAAGACAAGAGTGACTTGTGCATGGACAAGGAGGTCTTTAGTATGAAGAGCTGGCGGACGCTCAGCACACCAGCGTCTTCATACACAAAGGTAGTAGGGTATCTGTAGGGCTTTTGAAGTATTACCTTCAGTACAGATCTCTGTGCCCTTTCAGCCCTAATGATATAAGTTTTTGCTGCACTGCCCCAGCAGGTTATGCAGTATGTTATTAGGGACTGACATAGTGCATAGTAGACAGATATAAGAGTGCCAAAACTTGCTGCGGAACGCAAGCTTCGCATAATACTTATCACTTTTCTTATTCTGCCCGAGAGTACATCGATATGCTTTTTGAACGAGAGGTTTTCGTCTATATAGATTCCTAAGTATTTGGTGACTTTAGTACGAGTCAAGGCTTCACAAAGACAGGATGGTAGTTGATTGCAAATGCAACTGTGGATTCTAATAGTAGTGTCAGATTTGGGAGCCGAAGCAGCTGTTTTATGAAAACATAAGTACATCGTTTTTTGGGTATTTAGGGTAAGAAGGTTCTGATGGAGCCATTTGGAAATAACTGCACAACCACGTTCCGCTGAAGCACAAGCCTGCGCCCACGTTGGCCCATGATAAATGATTGCAGTGTCATCTGCATAACACAAAATATCAGCATTGTCGATATCAACGTCATGAATGTCGTTAATATAAAGTATAAATAACGTAGGCCCAAGAATGCTTCCTTGTGGGACTCCAATGCGAATAAATCGTGAACTGCTAACTGTTTGACCAATCCTTACGCACTGCCTCCGATCCGTTAAGTAACTTCTGAACCATTCTAAGGCTAGGCCCCGAATGCCCATACCTTCCAGTTTTTTTAATAGTATAGGAACGGAGACAGTGTCAAAGGCCTTAGCAAGATCTAAGAAGATGCCGACGCAGCTTTGTTGATTGTCGAGGTGCGAGCTCACAGTGGAAGTAAGTAATGTGACTGCATCCTCAGTGCTTTTTCCTTTACGGAAGCCAAACTGTCGGGGTGAGATCAGATTATGTGTCTCCAAGAAGTAAACCAGGCGTTTATTGACCAATCTTTCGAGAAGCTTCGAAAATATTCCTAGGAGTGAAATAGGCCTAAAATTGTCAACTGACTGTTTCGATCCACTTTTATAAATTGGGCAGACTAACGCAGTCTTCCAGTTGAGTGGGAAAGTACCAGTGGAAAAACTGAGATTCAGAATATGCACAAGCGGTAACATAATTTCATTTTTAATATTTTTTATCAGTAAGTTATCAAGACAGTCAATACCAGGCGCTTTATCATTCTGCATGCTCATAATTAAACTTTCGACTTCACCAGAATCTGTAGGACTTAAGAAGAATGAGTCTGCTGGAGAGTTTTTGACATGTACCGATCTCGCCAAGGCCTCCTCGGTTTTGCCCAGGTCAGAAAGAATTTTATCAGCCAGCTTTTGCCCAATAGTCGAGAAATGCTCGTTAGCATAGTCAATCGAGTCTTTGGCATTCCGACACCCTTCGAGTGATAGTAGCTCAGTTGGTTCTTTTTTGCAATGAGATAGGTTGCAGATGTTTTTGATAGAATTATGAATATCTATTTATTTTTACTCTGCCCCCTTTAGTTTCTTCATGGGTCTGAAAGGGTTAACTTGTAGTGTATGTATGTATGATGTATGCATGTATGTCCGTTCGGGTCAAATCTTGCAAGCTTAATTTGACCCACTTCCCAGTGTTCGATTGTGCTGAAATTTTGTATGTAAGTTTTGTTCAGATGACAATACAATATTAAAGTACAGTCAGCAAAAAAGCTTGTCATAAAAATGAAATTTTTACTAAAACTTGTATTGGAAATTAATAGTCAATTCACACGTACCACATTTTGTAGTCATTATCGACCGCGTGGGGGATACCGGCCACAACGGAACTACAAAACAAAACGTTTAAACCTTCAATTATTATGCCCGAGCTTCACCTGCGTCTAATGCCATTAAGGTCAGGATCTTCCAAAAACTCTGTCTTTGTCTTTTTCCTTGCGTGTGAAGAGTAATGAAAATAACCTCACTTTTTAATTTTTTCAATGTTTTTGTTGTTATTTTGAGCGTAAATTCACATTTTGAAAAAGTAGCCTGAGAATATTCCACAATATGTCATTACCTATTTTTCTATATATTATTCGTAAATTAGAGATTAATAATCTAAGTATGAAACTAAAAAAATATAAAAATAATGTAAATTTTCTTTGTTTTTGTAATTTTTTATTGTCGAGTTACGATACGAATATCGTGTTTCTAGCCACAAAATAATGAAGATCGTTTATGAAACTTCAACATTATATTTTTATCTGCTCAAAATAAAGAATATTTGATTGTTTACTTTTAAATCAAAAATAGGTTGATTTCGATAATTTGGAAGTACGTGCCCTTAATTAGCGCGCTATTTGATATAATACGCAGGTGTAGCCGGGTCTTAGCGCACTAATTTGCGCTAAGCTAATACAATTAGCGCGCTAAGACGCCGCTTAACGCCGTTAGGCGTCACGCAGGTGAAGCCCCGGCATTATGATCATTCTGTAGATTATCGGTATAATAGACAATATTTTAGTATCTCGTTTTGTTTCTCATAATAGTTTGTATTCAACTTTTTATCTTAGACATACAGTCATCTTTTTCAATCTCCATCTAACCCATTGGGTACAAGGTCATCCAAAATTCGCCAAGTTTATCCAATCCACCTGCGTTCCGGTCCCGTAGCCTTATTTCCACATGCTAATGAAACTAATGATTCATTCGAGCACCCGCGCATATGCGACAATAATACGCACGTGAAGTGTTGCGACCTACTTGTTGGTTCTGTCTTGAATAACAACTACCAGTTGAATAAGTTGAGAATGGTTTGCGCATTCTTGTAGATAGGTAGGTAGTCGTAGGAAAAAACTGATATCGAGTATCAAAATTCTGTAGTAGAGTTTTACACATTAACCTTTATTTTACTAAGGATATTTATTATAAATGTAGGGGTTAGTTTTATCACTCAATATTAGTGCATTATGTCTTCTGGTTCTACAGACACAAGTGCTTAATCATTAGAGCGGATACTGGGTAAGTGGATTGCAAATTTTAGGTATACTGGCGGTAACATAATCTGACAATGAAACCAAAATGTCTAGCTTTCTTCGACTGTAAATAAAAGCATGCAGCAACCAAGCATAGTTAGATAGTTACACTCTTTTAAACCTTACCAATTAATAGGATATGGCCACTACCTTTCAAAGCTACTGTAATGGACTCCAGCATGATCCTTTTAAAAATCTTCCGAATGTTTCCGTGTCGGATTGATTCCGAAGTCGAATGTCACTTTACTTTCCATCAGGTTGCCAAATCGCTTTTCACAAAACCTATCGGAAGCATCCGATATCACAGTTCGTGAATACCTGCTGCTGCTATTCTGCTGGTCCATAAATAGAGTACCTAGCTTCTTTTAATGGTATGCCACTTGTTTAGGTCCTCAGAATTAAGTAATGCCTCTTAAATGTTTACCTACACTCGCACCAAGAATCCAGGACAACGAATGGTTGAGAACACAGAACAGATTTTTTTCTGTTCTGTGGTTGAGAATTAGAAATTTAACCGCCACGCGCCATTTCTTATAAATGCGTGTGCTACACTTCGCGGTAGCCATGTTGTTTAATGGAAATCAGTAGTAGGTACCTATATGAGTAGCTATTGAAAAATTACATACATAAAATGGTTGATTGTACTTACTTAAGGCGATACTCGAAAAAAATATGGTGAAGCGAGATAGCAATGAGAAAACGACGCGCGCGGGAGCGAGACCGATTTTGCAGATTAGGCAAAAAAACTTTAACTACAGCGGTTTAAAAACATGCTTGTATACGATCCTAAATATTATTGGTGTCCACTAATTAAACCAATTTCCAATAGTGTAAGTAACCCCATTTAAGAATAATCTTGAATTTTCGTATTTTTAGAGGTTTTTTCGAAAAGAAAAAGTGTCGAGGCAAAATCATAAAATCGTGTTTTTGAAACTATACGAATCTAGATAGAGGTATGAAGAAATATATTCTTATTACCAGATTTGTAACAAATGTAACCGTCCTATAGTTTTAAATCAAAAAGTCCATAATTTTTCCGAGTAGCGCCTCTAACGAGTTTTTAATTAACTTTTAACTTTTACGGAATAAAAGCGCACGCTTTACTTAATTCATAAAGATATGGTAATTTGTAAGCACTTAATTTGTCCTGCAGTTAATACTAAAGACTAAAATATACCGAGACAGTTTGAAGATTTACCTAATAATGCCGATGAATTTTGAGTATTATCGTCAAGGAAATAGGCTCACTAGACAAATACATCTATCTATCTATCTATCTATCTCTATCTATATATATAAAATCCTTTGTCCTGAATCACTGACGGATAAACGCACAGCCTAAGCCGCTGATCGTAGAGACCTGAAACTTGGAGGGTGTGTTCCTTGTATGATGTAAGCATCCGATAAGAAAGGATTTTTCGAAATTCTACCCCTAAGGGGGTTAAAAACGGGGTAAAGTTTGTATGGGACAACGTGATTCCTTTGTCCAATCTTCTTCAAATTTTGCATAAACATTCTTTAACAGAATTAATCGAAGATGTGTTTCATATTTCATTGAAACTCATCGCCTAACAGGGTTAAAAAGGGATAGAAAGTTATTTTGGGGGTGATTTGCATCGAAGTTAATATCAATACTCCTTAGTGCTTTTGATTTTTAATTTCATTTTGTTTTGACACATGTTTGAAAACTAAATCCGTTTTTATTTGGTTTTTATCTCAGGTTTTTTTATATACAGTGCGAGCGACGTACCTCATTGCCACCAAAGAGTAGTCAGTATTTAGTCCAAGGATTTTTTTACAAGGAAACTGGAGTTTTCAGCCTGAATAAAAAAGTGAACCCCGCAAATTTGACATTTAGTACGTAGTGGCTGTCAGTTGTCTCATATGACCATACGTATTTTTTCAAAGTGTAGGTGAGACGGAAGACAGCCACAGTGCCACGAAAAAGTGTTAGTACCAGTAGGTAGTGTTCATGAAGTTTGACTTAATACTCTGAGGTAACTGGAGCTCTCACCCTGAATAAAAAAGTGTCGCCAGCAAATTTGACATTTATGTATGTAGTGGCTGTCAGCTGTCTCATATGACCATACGTATTTTTTTAAAGTGTAGGTGAGACGGAAGACAGCCATTGTGTAATTTGTGGTGGACAAAAAATTGTTCGTACTGCACTCTCCAGTTACCTCAGTATTAAGTCTAAGCTCTTTGATCTTTGGTATATAAATTAAGAAGGAGATAAATTAAGAAGGAGAAAAAAAGCTTCGTTTGCACGAATGAGCTGAGCTGTCATATTTCAGATTTCAGATTTCTTTATTGGATGTCACAGTGTTTTATGTTTGTCATAGGTGGTATTAGAACCAAATTAGAACATAAAAAAAAAGTACATGTGACGCCCCGTAAGGGCACAACAATAATACAGATAAAACTTAATAAGTACATTAATAATTAAAGAATACATTTGCATTTAATACAATTAATTTAAACGACCCATGTCATAGAACCCATGCAACATTAAAAAGTACCTTGGCAAAGTATTGACTTGATTTTTTGCACTTTGGTAGTTCAAGAGTAGGAGAATGTTCGAATATTATTCATACGAAAGTAGCTACTATTTGTCTAGGTATCGGGCTGCATTTGGATGGGTTAATACTTGCCCCTTAACTGCAATGGGCCCGTGTGGAAGGTCATGGTCCATTCTCCTTAGCCATCAATATGAAGGCCTACCTACCCCAGCAGCGGGGACATTAAAATGGATTGATGATGGACTGATGAGACCTTAGAGAACGCCTATCTAACTACTTTTTGACAAGAAATTTTGCGATGTACCCAATTAAATTACTCACGGACGGACGTAGTCGCGGCCGGCCAATCATATTCATATTTCTACTATCCCTAATATTATTATAAATGCAAAAAAAGTTTGTTTGTTTATTTGTCTGTCTGTCTGTATATTCTGTTTTTACGTCAAAACGGCTGAACCGATTCAGATGAAATTTGGAATGGAGATATTTTGTGCTCTTAGGAAGGACTTTTTTACCCCGGGAATAAGGATCATTCCCATGGTAAAATAAGTTTTAGCACGGGCATAGCTGTGGAATGGAATTGGTATTTAAGGTGATAGTTTAAGTTAATGGAATTTAGAATAGAGACAGTTTAAGGCGATACTCGGAAAAAATGTGCTGAAGCGAGATAGCAATGAGAAAACGACGCGCGCGGGAGCGAGACCGATTTTGCAGATTAGGCAAAAAGAACACAAAATCACTTCGTATTAAAAAACTACAGCGATTTAAAAAAAATACTTCTATACGATCCTGAATATTATTGGTGTCCACTAATTAAACCAATTGCCAATAGTGTAAGTAACCCCATTTAAGAATAATCTTCACATTTCGTATTTTTTAGAGGTCTTTTCGAAAAGAAAAAGTGTCGAGGCAAAATCATAAAATCGTGTTTTTGAAACTATACGATTCTAGATAAAGGTATGAAGAAATATATATCTTATTACCAGATTTGTAACAACTGTAACCGTCCTATAGTTTTAAATCAAAAACTCCATATATTTCCGAGTAGCGCCTTAAGGCCTTGGGAAAGACATAACACTTTTTACCGCAGGAAAAATCTCAGTCCCATACGAAAATCATTTTTAGCGCGGGCTAATTTGCGGCCAGGAATTGTAACCTATTTAAGTAAATAATTTGAGACCCTGGGAAGGATTATAATAGGCTACTTATACTTTTTACCACAGGAAAGTATCATATTTCCACGGGAAAACCAGTAGGTAGGTATTTATGGTGTTTGTCCGTCTTTCACGTCAAAACGGAGCAACGGATCAATGTGATTTTTGGTACGGGGAAAATATCACATTCCCTGAGGATAATATCGTGAAGTACACGCGGGCGAAGCCGCGGGCGGAAAGCTAGTCTATATATATAAAATCCTTTGTCCTGAATCACTGACGGATAAACGCACAGCCTAAGCCGCTGATCGTAGAGACCTGAAACTTGGAGGGTGTGTTCCTTGTATGATGTAGGCATCCGATAAGAAAGGATTTTTTGAAATTCTACCCCTAAGGGGGTAAAAAACGGGGGTAAAGTTTGTATGGGACAACGTGATTCCTTTGTCCAATCTGCTTCAAATTTTGCATAAACATTCTTTGACAGAATTAATCGAAGATGTGTTTCATATTTCATTAAAACTCATCGCCTAACAGGGTTAAAAAGGGATAGAAAGTTATTTTGGGGGTGATTTTCATCGAAGTTGATATCAATACTCCTTAGTGCTTTTGATTTTTAATTACATATGTTTGAAAACTCAATCCGTTTTTCGACGTACAGTGCCACAATCGCTTCTGTTCCGGTGGCCAAAATGTGAAACTAACGTGTTTTTTTAAATGTCATTTTGCTGTCAGGTTGATGTCCAACCATAGCGCTGCTGGCGGCTGAAGTTCTTAGAAGTCAGGGCCGGTTAAATTGCTACAAAAAAAGAAAAACCGTACGTAGCGCCGCTGTCACCGGAACAGAAAAGGTTGTGGCACTGTACCTCATTTCCACCAGAGTGTTATGTATTAACTAGCGTATTGCCATTATAATATCACAAGGGAAATATTATATAGACTGTGTTATTAAGAAGGAGAAAAAAGCTTCGCTTTGCACGAATGAGCTGTCATAGAACCCATGCCACATTAAAAACTACCTTAGCGAAGTATTGACTTGATTTTTTGCATTTTGGTAGTTCAAGAGTAGGAGAATGTCCGAATATTATTCACATACGAAAGTAGCTGTAAAGTATCTGACTTTCATGTTTGGTATAAAGTATAGGTAGCGTCATGTAGCGTTCTCGGCCTGCGATCGCTGAGGTTATGTTGATTTTCGCAGTGGTCTTTCACGGGATGGGTGTTCAAAAATATATGGTGCTTCGGAAGGCACGATAAGCCGATGGTACTGGCTGCACTTGGATTGGTTAATACCCCATAACTGCAATGGGCCTGTGTGGAAGGTCATGGTCCATTTTCCTTATCCATCAATATGAAGGACTGTACCCCAGCAGCGGGACATTAAAATGGATTTATGATGGTGCTGATGAAGCCTTAGAGAACGCCTATCTACCTACTTTTTGACATAAAATTTTGCGATGTAGGTACTTACACAATAGGGTATTTTACTGTTGTTGAAATGTAGATATTTAATGATGACGTTAAAAAATATTGCAATTAAGGCGCTACTCGGAAAAAGTATGGACTTTTTGATTTAAAACTATAGGACGGTTACAGTTGTTACAAATCTGGTAATAAGATATATATTTCTTCATACCTTTATCTAGAATCGTATAGTTTCAGAAACACGATTTTATGATTTTGCCTCGACACTTTTTATTTTCGAAAATACCTCTAAAAAATTAGGAATATCAAGATTATTCTTAAATGGGGATACATATACTATTGAAAATTGGTTTAATTAGTGGACACCAATAATATTTAGAATCGTATAGAAGCATTTTTTTAAACTCGCTATAGTTTTTGAATACGAAGTGATTTTGTGTTTTTTTTGCGTAATCGGCAAAATCGGTCTCGCTCCCGCGCGCGTCGTTTTCTCATTGCTATCTCGCTTTAGCATAATTTTTCCGAGTATCGCCTTAAGAATACCAAATGTGAAAAAATAATTTGAATCTGTTTTATAATAAAAGAATTATAGTCTGTTTGATTTTGACTATAGCTGTCTCTTTCTAAAACGAAATCTTCTATGGCGTGACTATGACGCTACTAACCCACTGACGTCACTAAGATAGCGTCCTGTCCTTGTCTAATTATAAAGTTTGAAGTCCTATATCTTTGAAAATATTCAAGATAATTCAAAATGAAAACTTGTTTTGTGTAGCTAATATTTCGAAAAACATTTTAAAGAAATAAAAAAAAATCAGTAAAATACCGTATTAAATTACTCACGGACGGACGTAGTCGCGGCCGCCAAATCATATTCATATTTCTATTATCCCTAATCACTACATAGTATAAAACAAAGTCGCTTTCTCTGTCCCTATGTCCCTTTGTATGCTTAAATCTTTGAAACTACGCAACGGATTTTGATGCTTTTTTTAATAGATAGAGTGATTCAAGAGGAAGGTTTATATGTACTTTTTATCCCGATATTCCCACGGGAACGGGAACCACGCGGGTGAAACCGCGGGCGGCCGCTAGTATTATTATAAATGCGAAAATTTATGTTTGTTTGTTTGTCTGTCTGTCTGTATGTTCTGTTTTTACGTCAAAACGGCTGAACCGATTCAGATGAAATTTGGAATGAAGATATTTTGTGACCTTAGGAAGGACTTTTTACCGCGGGAATAAGGATCATTCCCATGGTAAAATGAGTTTTAGCACGGGCATAGCTGTGGAATGGAATTGGTATTTAATTAAGGTGATAGTTTAAGTTAAAGGAAAGGATTATAATTAGAATAGAGACAGTTTAAAGCACTGGGAAAGACATAACACTTTTTACCGCGGGAAAAATCTCAATCCCATACGAAAATCATTTTAAGCGCGGGCTAATTTGCAACCAGAAAATGGTACCTACTTAAGTAAATAGTTTGAGACCCTGGGAAGGATTATAATAGGCTACTTTTACTATTTACCACAGGAAAGTATCATATTCTCACGGGAAAACCAGTAGGTAGGTATTATTTGTTTGTCCGTCTTTCACGTCAAAACGGAGCAACAGATCAATGTGATTTTTGGTAGGTCCGGGGGTAGATTGAGAGCTGGAAAGTGACGTAGTTTATCCCGGAAAATATCACATTCCCTGAGGATAATGTCGTGTATTACACGCGGGCGAAGCCGCGGGCGGAAAGCTAGTATTATTATAAATAGTCAAAAAGAATTTTAAAGAGGTGAAATAACTCATACGTAATTGATTTGTATTTATTATTAACTATTTATAATTGTTAAATAGACAATATTGTAAAAAAATTGTAACTAAAAACAGACTAAAACCAATTTGTTGTCAATTGTAGGTAACTGTAATTATAATTTTCATTTCCTCTTTATCGATTCCTCATTACTATTCTGCCTATGATATTAACATTACCCAGTAGTTATCATTCTCATGACGTACCTAGTACTGTTACAAAATTATTATTCAATTGAGTACCTATTGTGTGACGGTGAAGAGGGCCAGTGTAACTGTTACCTTAAGCTTAAATGCATTAGAAAGTATACAATTAACTTTAAATGTTTACGCAAGTAGGTAGATAGGTACCTACTATGAATTGGAATAGCACATTTTTAATGAGGAACAAAGAGTTCGTTTAACACGTTCTGTGCGATACGCGCGGCCTAAAACGCCTCGTACGTGTCTCGCCTGTGGTACGGCAAGGAAAAACATAAACATCTCTATCGTGCGGAGGGTGTAACTTTTGTGTAGTTCAGTATAGGTAAGAAAGAAATATAATATATCTGAGTTGTACTGTTGATCCTGGACTCTGTGGTATACCTACCATAATACCGGGTATTTTTAAACTCGTGCGGCACTGGAGGCTTACCACAAGCTAATAGCAGTTATTTTTAGGTTGAAAGAGTGAGACGCTGCTTTACACGCCGTGTAGCGGCGTCTCACTCTCTCAACCTAAAAATAACTGATATTAGAGCTTGTGGTAAGCCTCCAGGAGTAATAAAATTTTAATGGCAGTGTGGAACGAGGTAGAAAAGACCTCGTACCCCCGCGGACTTCGTGGGCCCGCGTGGTGGGTCATGGCCCATTCTCCTTCTCCATCCATAAGGAAGGCCAGAGCTCCAGCAGTGGGGACATTAAGGGCCTGCTATAGGCCAACGAATATCAGATTGCTTTACATCATCATCATCATCATGTCAGCCGAACGACGCCCACTGCTGGGCATAGGCCTCCCTCCTCCTGCTTTATATGATCGACTGTAAAATGAATATTAATGAAAAACTGTATTACAAATTAAGATCCAGCATACTTCAGGACTAACACTAGTGACTATTTTACTCAAAAACACGATTGCATAAAAATTTCTCGATAGAAAAAAATTGCGAAGTTGCCTCCAAACCACTATAATTAACACGATAAACTGCTAATATTCAAGTAATACATTAAAATAAAGCTTGGAACTTTTTAGTTTAATTACACTACAGATAAGGTAGGGCTTATGTTATATATTGAGGTAAATAACCTTTAAATATCCTCTATAAAAAAGAATTTCCTTATTTACTTATTCATTCCGGATCGGCCAAATGGGGCCGGAGAATTATATATAGTAAATGCTGCCTTATGTCTCATAGAAATAAGGCAGCATTTACTTTGCAGTTGGTAGCGTCCGACTGACAGAATAACATGGCGTTCGTCAATTATTTGAACAGTTAATCTAATATTTTTTTTCCTTTGTTTCAGATAAAAAGAAGACCAATGTAACTTCACGAATTAAGTGCCAAATAAACAAATAATATCAAAAAAACCTAAGTTATGTGATAAAAGTGATGTAATTCAAACGCACGAATGGACACAAGTGTTGTCGTCAGTGTAAAACAAGATGGCGGACGGCGGCACAAAATGGCGGACGAGATGCCGCTTGGGTGCGGTGCTCTTCGCTATACTGATACAAGTTGTAAATGGTAAGCAAAAAACAATTAAAAATACATCTAGTCCCTAATAATATTGTAAATGAGAAAGTGTGTTTGTTTGTTTGTTCGTCTATCACGTCAAAACGGAGCAACGGATCGACGTGATATTTGGCATGGGGATAGTTTGGGAGCTGGAGAGTGACATAGGCTACTTTTTATCCCGAAGTCATAACACACAAACATAACACATTCCCGCGGGATAACGTCGTAAAGTTCACGCGGTGCACACACGTCTAAGCGCATACCTCCCGAGAATCGAATGCGAGACCTTATCATCCATACCGGCAGCTTAAAAAACCGGTGCGTAAGCCACTCGACCACGAAGATCGTGAAGTAAGGCTGTCAGGGAGATTAGTAAAAAATACGACATATTTATATAGATTCTACCTTATTAGCTGAACATTATTGTAATTTGTAAGTTCATCTTACTAATACTATAAATGCGAAATTTTGGATAGTTAGATGTTTGTTACGGCGAAACGACTAAACTGATCTGTGCCCTGATTTACGAACCGTCGGAAACGGAATTTATTGGATTCGAATTCTGTGCTTTGTCTTTATCTATTCTAGTGAGTGACAGAGACAGTACATACATTCCGCTGTCGGGAGCGTTTCGACGGTTCATGAATCAGGGGGCTGGATGAAATTCTGGATGAATATTGACACTCATGTCAAAGAAACTATTCGTAATATAAAATTTTGCAAAGTTTAAAATGTCAGAAACAGTAAAGAGTAGTTTTACTAATTAGTTTTGAATGGTTTTAGATATTATTATCAGTTAATTTTAAAGTCGCTTTCCATATTATTACATAACTGAAATGGACTAACACATATTTTTATTCACACAACCAACCTCATTTTAATCATCTCATATTAATTGATTTCTCCTTTCATACCTATGCTTTTTAATGCTTTTCTTCCCCACATTCCTTGTAGATGCTTCCATACCAATTATCTCCCAAACATCTTGACGATCAGTCCAAGGCCACAAGTGAGAGGTCAATAACATTACTTTTTTAGACCAAACAATTGACTATCGAGTTCCGATACAAATTGGTCAAGGCGGGTTTTTGATTAAAGTTCTTTTCAGCCGACTCCAAAAAAGGAGGAGGTTCTCAATATGTCGGAATCTTTTTTTAATGTGTGTTCCCCGAAGTACGTTACTCTTTTGAACCGATTTGGAAAAGTTATTTTTTTGTTTGAAAGGGTATGATACCTCCCAGAATAAGTTATTTTTTTCAAATTCTGTTGAGTTGTTAGTAAAAGAAATGCATGCTTACTTAGACGACCTATTTTTTTATGTAGTATTTTAAAGACAAATTTTTCTTGGAGTAGATCAACATCTTAATTTGTCTGCAAATAGATCGAAGACATGAGGTTTTGACATTGTTAATTAAAAACTCTTTTGATATACTTAACCATTTACAACTCAAAAGCTTATATTAAAAAATCGGCCAAGTGCGAGTCGGGCTCGGCCATGAAGGGTTCCGCACCCACTTAACGTACCGATTACATACACCTAGCAAAAATACCACTATCATTTTTAGCCGGAAAAAAATAACTTTGTTTTTCATAGTGTTCGTATGAATAACAAAGTTTTATTTGCTGTTTTCGAAAATGTGTTATGTCTCAAAAACTTGTAAAGCCTACTGTACTGGGGTACTGTACCCCTAGTGTAAGTTTTTATGTCAAGGAAACGCAAACTATTTCGATTCCGTATTTATGTCAATTTGTATGAAAACTACATAAGCGCGCTACTCGCCGCTAGAGGCGCTAATACAGTTTTCATACAAATTGTCATAAATACGGAATCGAAATAGTTTGCGTTTTTTGACATAAAAACTTACACTACGGGCACTGAGCTGTGATAGTTTTCCTTTAACTTCGTCATATAAACGACTATTGTGAATTTTTTCACGTAACTATCCAAAAACAATCATTTGGCTGGAAGGGGGTGGGGACACTTGACTTAACCAAAATTTTGCACTTTAAAGCATAATAATTCACAAAACGATGCCTCAAACAAAAAACTGTTTTCACAAACCCGCAATATTTTTAAAATTGCTATCCAACGACACCCTACACTATGGGGTAGACAAGAAAAAAAAATACATCCCCACTTCACGTGTAGTGGAGGTAAACGAAAAAAAAAAATTTTCAAAATTTTACTTCATCACATTGTCGGCGTGATTTATATTTATATTCCTACTAAATTACAGCTTTCTAGTACTAAGAGTCTATGAGCTAGGCTGGGGACAGACGGACAGACGAACATGGCGAAACTATAAGGGTTCCTTGTTGACTACGGAACCCTAAAAAATGTTTCAAATTGAAATTATTAAATTTTCTTGTTTTCCAAAATACGTTTTATGTACTTACCGTTATAATTTATTAAATATTAGGATAAGTCGATTACAAATTAATTAATTACTTAAATTCGTAAATTATGTCATAAATAGACAATTCAATTCAATGCTCAATTCTTAGAGCATCTTAGTAAAAAATTTTACCTACTTGCATTGATGGAGCAATCAAATTTAGAGAAAAACATAAGTTTACTTTATACATGTAAACATTATTATTTTTAAGAAGTTGGTGTTACGTGGGTACTGCGTTGATGTCTTTTGAACCACGTAAAAATAAAGTTTCGTAGGTAAGCTTACTTTTCCGAAATGCACTTATTTATATAAAACATATTAAAACTCACCTTAAATTATATGTGTGTTATGCAAAAAATAATTAATTTCCTTCTAAACTATTGCTATAAAGCCCAAATTAGCGTGTCAAGTAGAAGCGAAAGCATCATGAATCACAGTGAAAGTGGCTGGAGGCTATAGATTCTTTCGGACAATCATCTTGTTTGAGTGGATTGTATGATACTAAGTTGCTAAGTAATATAGTAATATGAATATATTAGGCGTTAAGGCGATACTCGAAAAAATTATGCTGAAGCGAGATAGCAATGAGAAAACGACGCGCGCGGGAGTGAGACCGATTTTGCAGATTTGGCAAAAAAAAACGATTTTAAAAAAATGCTTCTACACGATCCTAAATATTATTGGTGTCCGCTAATTCAACCAATTTCCAATAGTATATATGTAACCTTTCTTTCTTCTTTCTTTTCTAACCCAATTTAAAAATAATCTTGAATTTTGGTTTTTTTAGAGTTCTTTTCGAAAAGAAAAAGTGTCAAGGCAAAATCATAAATTCATGTTTCTGAAGCTATACGAATCTAGATAAAGTTATGAAGAAATATATATCTTATTACCAGATTTATAAAAACTCTAACCGTCCTATAGTTTTATATAAAAAAGTCCATACTTTTTCCGACTATCGAGATTTTCGAACATTTTTTTCCCATACTAACGTTTTTCTTATTTATATGGATTATATTTTTTTTATGTCATCTAATTTTACACACGTAATTATGGACATTTCAGCTACTAAATGACAATATATTCGATAAGAGCGAAACAATAAATTTTACTAAGTTACAATTAATAATGTACATCGGTAGGAAATTCTGGAAACAAAAATAGTCGTAACTTTCTAGATAAGTTTTTTCTATACGTAAATAATCAAATATCGTGGCTATTAAATTATCAAAAGGTGCTCGATACGGTATGACGCCATAACAAAACGATGTTTTCAGCATTGGTGTGTTCCCGCAGTTAGAGATAAGATAGCCAGTTCCTCAGCATTGAGGATTCCGGGAATAGAAAGCTTCCACCATCATCAGCCTTATTTTCACTTAACATCAGGCGAGATGAAGGAAAATGCTACCTCGTTTGTGGATAGGTAAAAAAAAAAAACAATAACAATTTGGCTTTACACATCACTACGAACCACTGAGCATCGTCACACGATCTTCACATAACACCAAAACCTATTCAATTTAATTATTTAACAGTTATCTTGTAAACCAGCTTTAAGAATGCGCACGTAACGGGCAAACCTACAAACGAGGCCGCACCTTAAACCTGTACAGGTAACGCCGTATCAGGGTTGACATGCTGACCTTGAGAATGCCCGTTTACCTACACCACTATATTTAGTTAATCATCATCAGCCATCTGTCTGTCTGTCTATCCGTCCGTATATCACAGCCACTTTATTCCAAAACTTAATAGACTACACACTTGAATCTTGGTAGCTAGGTAGATGTATTCTGTGAACCGCTTTACGATTTTAATAAAAAAAAATATTAAGGGGACCTCCCCATACACGGAACTGTAACTGAAAACTGAAAGGTGTCTAAAGATAGGTCTTAAAATTAATTATTTTAAATTGGTGCCGTTCAAATGGTGCAGTTCAAATTGGTGCCATAACTGGAATACCTCAAGTAATGAGCTGCTGAATTGTGACCAATTGAAATTTTACATGGCAGAAGTATGGCGCTACCCACTTGTGACGTCACAGGTGGGTATGTAGTGCTGTCTAATAAGAAACTTTGTTGCTTTATATATCTGAAAAAATGTAAAACATTTGAAAACAAATACTTAACTGTTTTATGAATATTCGGTTGCCCAATTTTGTAGAGTTTGACCTGCTGTAGAGTGTACTATAAAATACGAATCGCTTGGGAAAATCAAAGTATAATAGGAGAACCGCGTTATGACGTGTAGGTAGTTTATTATTACCAGATATTGCAAGAAATTCCATTGTCGTAGCAAAATTTTAAACTACATACGAATTGAACTATAAAACTTACAAGATGGAGCAATAAAATATTTAATTTTCTTTCTATTGTAGCCATTTAATAGTAACTGCTGAGAAGCCAGTCCAACATATATAAGCATCGTGTTAATACAGATAGTCCACTATATTAGATTGTCCTCAAGCCAGTGATCAATAGTAAGTAATATCTATTGTCATAGTGGCTTAGTGGACTGTCTCTAGTATTGTCTTCATGTAAATGCTGCATTAGTTTAGTATGGTTACAGATAATTTAATACAATACATCGTGTACACTTTAACACTTTTGCTGGGCTATAGGATACCCTTAAAAAGAATTTCGTATGTTGTTGGTAATTTGAATAAAATATTTCTGTAAAAAAATACGTCTTCGTATACAGGGTGGTAGGGGCACCGTTGCAAAAACTTTAACCATGGTTTCAGGCCATCATGCTGAACAACGCACAGCAAGATTTTTTTGTCGGAAATGAAAAAAATATTTCGACTCTCCACACAAAATGTCCCAATTAGTTGCTAAATTTGTATGAAAAGTCGTTTTTTTTTCATTTCCGACAAAAAATTTTTGTTGTTCAGTATGATGGTCTGAAGCCATGGTTAAAGTTTTTGCAAAGGTGCCCCTAACACCCTGTATAAGCGTATCTTCTTAAGTAGCTAAAGTGGGTTATTTATTACTTTGTTCATCAGACATGCTAAGTTAAACATTCTCTCACGAAGTAAGATTAAGTTAAAGGTATGTATAGTAAAATTTTGTACGTCTAAGTAGCTAAATCAGTTCGCTTTCTTCTGCATAATCATTTGGCGATTAAGTAATTTGAATTAGAGATCGAAATTTAACGTTTTTAACAGGTTTAATTTAACAAGTTAATTTCGTAACGTTATGCAATGCCGATAAAGTTTCTAAGCGTGATTTAAATTTTATAAGTGTCGTTAAAGCATAAAAATTATGTACCTAACAATTATTTCCTCGCATTTTCACATTGTTTTCATCTACTTGTAAAAACTCTTTTAATTACACCTCAACATTTTTTTTTATTCACCACGGGGTAGCATTTAGCCTTCATCACGCCTGATGTTAAGTGGTGATAAGGCTGAAGGTGGAAGCGCACTAGAATCCTCAATTACTGAAAAAAACTGGCTATATTATATCTAATTGCAAAAATACAACAATGTTGAAAACATCGTTGTTATGGCGTCAGACTTAGATAAGATGGTGGTAGCTAGCAAGGCGGACTTTAAACAAGCCCTTCCGCCAGCCAAACCGAATACAATATGTACCCCCACTGGTAAATGGTCTGAGTATACTGGTAAGGGTCTGGGTCTGATGCCGGTAGGGTGTACCACTTGACCTCAGAAGACGTTGAGAGTTATTTACCGACGACATTATTATTATTATCATACATTGATCAGTGCCCGTAGTGTAAGTTTTTATGTCAAAAAACGCAAACTATTTCGATTCCGTATTTATGTCAATTTGTATGAAAACTGTATTAGCGCCTCTAGCTGCGAGTAGCGCGCTTATATAGTTTTCATACAAATTGACATTAATACGCATTCGAAATAGTTTGCGTTTGCTTGACATAAAAACTTCCGAAGTAAGGCACGCTAATGCTTAATGCCATGCCATTATGGCCACAGTAATATAAGCTAGAATCAACAAAAATACCAATAAAATTATTTCTTCGAAACAGTCTTTAATCTGTTTTGTAACAAATTACAAAACGATGACAACTAAAACGTCAACATTTCTCTATTTCACATTATTACAACATTCATAAGGTCTCAATTCCCATGATTCTACATTGGTTGACGAATGAACGGTACTCGCCGATACGTCTTTAACACCGTGACGGTGTACTGTACCTTGACGTCTGTGTTGTGATGTGATGCGTTTGTTAGAAGTTGAATCGAGTACAACTTGCCTGAGTAACTATTCGAACTTGCTATCGGAATCTCTCGAGCCTTAATTTTTTCAGACGGTCATTTAAAAATTACGTTTTTCCTGCGATTAGCACGGAGTCCAAGGTTTTCAATTAACACCATTTTAACCGTGGTTCTACTTAGCCCCATCTGAAGAGCTAAATTTTTGCTTGCGAACGAACTATCCACGACGGGGTAGCACTTAGCCTTCATCACACGATGTTAATAAGGTTGTTGACTAAGAAAAAGTCCTACCACCAAACCGAATACAAGATGTACCCCCACTGGGAATCGAACCCGGGACCTCTTGGTCCGAAATCGGTGGTGTGAACCACTAGACCACAGAGGCAGTTAAAGCTTGTTTAATTGTGTTATCATTACTCGGAGATTGTACCAACATTCGAATCTGAGACCTCCAGCGCAGTAACATTGTTAACAATGCACCAACATGGTCGTAATTTAAGATCATTCTATGTAAAACCAGTGAAAGTGAAGTCAATGCACGTATGTCTGTCCTTGGCTATTGTTCTGTACGGTATTGCTGTATGCTTATATCACTTCAAGGAGGTTATGTCATTGGGTGCTAAACCAAAATGTGACAACCATTGTGTCAATTTGAGCAACCGCCCCTTCGTTTATAACGATTTTGCCTCTGTCTAAGGCCGCGTTTCCACCTGCAAGTAAACTTGCGGAAGTCTTGCGTGAGTTCTTGCAAAATCGTTGACATATCATACTGGCAAGCTGTCGCTACGTAGTTTACACTAGCAAGTTGCTGTCGGACAGACCTGTCGGACATTATTTTATCGCAGAAGTTTACTTGCAGGTGGAAATGCGGCGTAAGTGGTTCATACTACCGATTTCAGACCCAGAGGTCCCGGATTCGATTACCAGTGGGGGTACATATTGTATTCGGTTTGGTTGGTGGTAGGACTTGTTTTAGTCCGCCTGGCTAGCTATCACCATCTTATCTAAGTTTGACGCCACGACAATGACGTTATTAGCATTATTCTGTTCCGGCTAGGTTCCGGCAGTTAGAGATATGATAGCCCGTTTTTCAGTGATTAAGAATACTAGGAGAAGTGCGCTTCCACCTTTAGCCTTATCACCACTTCACATCAAGTGTGATGAAGGTTAAGTGCTACCCCGGTGTGGATAAAAAAAGTTACAGACGGCTGGTATCTCTCATAACTTGTATCTTGCTTTGCTACAAGTAGTAGTAGTACATGTCCGCCTTCCCTTCAGTCCCTGGATGTCCTCCATTACTCTACTCTTATTCATTATATTAATAATATTAATATAATAAGAGTGCCAAAGAGAAGAGGTCATCGCAAAAACCTTTTAAATAAAATAAAACTTACCGAAAAATAAGATTGTTTTGTTATTTTAAAATATAAATTTAAATGTTGTTGTTTGTTTGTAATAGTTTGTAAAAAACCGTGAAGCAATTTTCTCACATTGATATATTTAAGTCAATATATAATTCACTAACTCTATTTTTATCTTGTTACAGGTTACGAAGAAATGTATACAATAACACAACTATCTCCAAAATCAACTATGCAGCTACCAGAAGACGTGGTACTACAAACAAGTCAAACGGAAAATATAGCATTTAGGATAGAACCGAGTGTGGCTTTGGACGACCAAGATTTAGTACCTGAAGATATTGTAGCAGAAGAAGAAGAAGAAAACTTAGTAAGGGTCGCCAGATCAGCTGACCCTAACGACAGAGAATCGCGTTCTATACACATCGAAGACTTACCATTAGCCAACAATGAAATAGACAACCATATAGAACTACATAACAAAAGAAAATACTACGAAATACGGCCTACAAAAAGCTTGGATCATTTCCACAATGATGATGAAATAATCATGTCTTCAGATGGCTTCGGAGATAGGCTGGACTTTAAGTTTCCGGGGGAAGGGAAAAGGGTCCCGGTAGCGCGCGCACTGACGCTCCCGGGGCCCAGAATTCGGCCTACTGCAGTGCAGCCGATATTTGCGACTTCCAACCATAACCACCAGGGAAGACAGAACACGGAAATACAGAACATCATCACTGGTATTGTAAAGCTTTTGAATGGCAACGTTAATGTCCAAGCTAATTCTCAGCTCTTGAATGGACGACCAGGTCGTCCTATGGCTTCTAGGATTAATAACCGTGGTCCTCCAAGAATATCTGACCTTCCACCACTACCAGAGTTTGATCTACCAGTGACGCCACCAGGTCATGCTTATCATCCGACAAAAACGCCCCCACCTTACCCCTTCGATCGACCACCTTATCATGGTGTCAATTTACCTGAACAAATTGTACCACCTATGACTCATAGACCAGGGTTCCACAGGCCGATGCCTCCTTGGCAAAGGCCTCGTCCAAGACCACCAAACCGTAGGCCCAACCCTGGTCTCCCTATGTATAAGCCTCCTCTTCCACCTCTTCCTCACGATCTTCTTCCAGAATTTGAAGACAAGAAACCTGAGGAAGAGCCAACTGTAAGCGAGATTGAAACTAGTCACTCTGAAAACACTATACCTCATGAAGAAAATAATTTACCGCTTGCAGTTACTCCTGGAGCTAATAGTACTGAAGAAGAAACTGATGATGACGATGATGAAGAAGTCATCACAGACACTGAAACTAGTTTTACTTCAACAACCACTAGTACAACAACAACAACAACCACAACAGAAGCAACAACAACCACTGAACCAACAACCACTAGCATTAGCACTACAACTGAAGCACCCACTGAGAAACCAACAACACCTGAACCACCCACCACACAACCAATTACAACTGAAAAATCAACAACTACAACCAGTGAAAAACCTAAAACAGAAAAACCTCCGAAACCAGAAAAGAAAAAAGATCCAAGCACAGATAAAGAGAAAATTAATAAAGACAAATACAAGATAGTTGATGAAAAGCCTGTTAATAAAACTGTAAAAGATGAAACGGTTATAGTCCCTATTATCGAATCGTCCATATCAGATGAGAAATCGACTCCAACAGTGTCTATTGCTGCTCCAACACCAACAGAAGGTTTGCTAACTCATTCACCGACAGTCAGTGATTTTGTAAGCCCAGTAGAAGTGATAAAAACATCATCAATCAATACTCAGCCGTTGCCTTGTGAGTTAATCATCGCATTTTTTTATATTTTATTAAGTGAAGGAAGTCCCACTGACTCATTAATCAAAAGATAAGAGAAAGACCAGCAAAGCGCTAGAACCGACTTTATTACTAAAAATAAAACCAAGAATTCAATTTGCCGCGGCAATATCCATTTTGACTTTGGCATTCGACGCCGTATGTAAACGGTTTTGCCTGCGACATATAATTATGTTGATTGATCTTTATATATATTGTACTTTATTGTAAAGTAATAAGATCTAGAATAGAATTCGTAATTCAAACGCGATAATAACGTTTGTACTTTGACAAACTTACACTCGGACGGGGTACATAGATTTCGAATAAGACAAATGGTATCTCGCGCACTTCATTCAGACTTTATCGTCTATCGTCGTTTAGACGTCATCAATCGGTATTCTACTATTTGATGTGCGCCAAAAGTTTTCACTACTTGGTCTCGGGCAGCCAGTTGAGTCTAGCCAAAGCCATCTTCTATCTCACTCGTTGCACTAGGAGCGCAAGCAGCCGAGAAATAATAGCGGGCCATGGTCTAGCACATGGAACTGTTACAAATTTCTTGGTCTAGCAACATAATATTTCTATTGTATTAATATAGATAACTTTAGTAATTGTAAAAATAACTAAGTACATTGAGCGTCACTTTACTATGTAAGTAGACCTTTTTTAAACATTGCTGTAACGATATTTGTAAAGCAATATATAAATAAAAAAAGTTATATGGATACTCTACTGCATCATCCTACGCGATGTTCAAAGACGTCAAAATGTTTGAATCGGGCTAGAACAACCAATTTTTTTGTCATAAAATTGGAGGATCTAAAGCAGACTTTTAATTTCTAGCTTCTCAAGGCGCACACCACCCATACCGGCCTCGTCCCGGCATCGTCCTAGACGATCCAGATTTCAAACCCCACGGCTCCCGCTACCGCCCCACAGAGGTAGCAGTCATCACGGCACCGGAGACCAGACTGCCGGGGTATGGAGAGATCTTTGATGTGACGGTATCGGCGATACAAGGTCCTGGAGGGAAAGGGGCTTCAGGTAATTGTTTAGTTGTTTTTTATTAATGTGGTTAATTCGTCACCAGTAACCAACATCTGTATACAATAATAAATCAGTAGGTAATTAATTGTAGGTAATTGATATTTTGCAGGTTAGCACATTAGGTGTACCGTAAACACCGCAGCATGTTACCCGGAGACAATACTTGAGATCATCCACTAACAGCCAGAATTAATCACAGAACGCGGAAAGATTTTTTTTCTGTGAAATTAATATTATTCAATCCACGGATAGGCATAAGCATGATCCAGATTAGTTGCTATGCAGCGTTTGGTATTAACATAGAGTTAACGACAGTTGCCTGGATGTTGCTAGGTGTTGCCTAGCAACTAATCTGGATCATGCCTATCCGTATCTGTGGATAGATTATTGATTCTGGCCGTAAACCAGTCCAATATTGCCATCGTTTACATTTAAAGAAGCAGTCTACTACATTGTAGGCGTTTCCTCAAGCTAGTGATCAATAGTAATATCTATAGATTCTCTTATTTGATGACCTCCGTGGCCGAGTGGTGTACGCATCGGTTTTCAAGGTACCGCTATCTCTAGAGGTCCCGGGATCGAGCCCCGGTCGGGTAAATATTGGAAATGAACATTTCAATATTTCCTCGGGTCTGGGTGTATGTGGTAATACCCGCTGTTGTTTCCAATTTCCATAATACTAGTGCTTAAGCTAATAAACTTGGTATTGGAACTATGTATACGTGATAGTGTCCAATATTTATTATTATTATTTATTTATTGTCTAAAGGTGCGTCCACACTTCTAACATTTTGGCGTGTCCAAACACCGTGTCTTTATAATACATTGTCTCTTTGATACCAAGGCGCATGCCCAACAAAACAAGCGATGCATGATAAAGACACGGTGTTCGGACACGCCAAAATGTTACAAGTATGGACGCACCTTTAGTGGACTGTCTTATTGGATTGTCTCAAGTATTGGCTCCGTGTAAAGGCTGCATTAGTCTTGTATTTAAATGACGTTGTGTACTTTCACTTGCTTGTTTTGAATTTGGTATTAAAATTTCGTGTTCCAATCTTCCAATACAAAATGAATGTAAAAAAATATGTAGTTTAAAAAACTAAACAAACACACTTTTATAGGAACAGACTAAAAATTACAAAATAACCGTCTATTCAGTAACTGATATTAAAAAGCGTGGTGCGCGTGGTCAATATTTAGTACTTGAATGTATGCTTTGCAAAGGGCGCACCACGCTTTTTAATTTCAGTTACTGAATAGACGGCTATTTTGTAATTTTTAGTCTGTTCCTATAAAAGTGTGTTTGTTTAGTTTTTTAAACTACATATTTATTTTTTACTTTTTAGTTTAATAAATGGCAAGCTATGGATGGATGGTAATCAATTTCACAGTCCATTCATGTGTCTGCCCACCCCGTAAACATTATAACCCAAAGGCGTGATTGTATGTATTTAGTTTTACAAAATTCAAGTGGAGTCTATTAGTTACCGGATGCGCAAGCCGAACCCTTACTTCCTCCCTGCTGCGTCATCAGACCCTCACCACCAAGTGTCAAAGTCAATAAGTCAAAGTCAAAGTGTCAAGTGTAGCAAATAGGTCTCATCAGAACGAAACAAATGAGCCCAAACTCGAGGGGTTTTCTAGTGGTCATGAAGGAGTGCCACTGACTTTCTCCCTGCTCCATCATCAAGCCCCTTACCACCAAGTGTAGCAAATAGGTCTCATCAGAACGAAACAAATGAGCCCAAACTCGAGGGGTTTAATAGTGGTCATTAAGGAGTGCCATTAGCTTTCTCCCTGCTCCATCATCAGACCCTCACCACCAAGTGTAGCGTATAGGTCTTATCAGCACGAAACAAATGAGCCCAAACTCAAAAGGTTTCGTAGTGGTCATTAAGGAATTTCACTGGCTTCCTCCCAGCTCCATCGTCAGACCCTCGCCACCAAGTGTAGCGAATAGGTCTCGTCTGAACAAAATAAATGAGCCCAAACTCGAGGGGTTTCCTAGTGATCATTAAGAAATGCCACTGGCTTCCTCCCAGCTCCATCATCAGACCCTCACCACCAAGTGTAACGAATAGGTCCTATCAAAACGAAACAAATGAGCCCAAACTCGAGGGGTTTCCTATTGGTCATCAAGGAGTGTCACTGGCTTCCTTCCTGCCCTATCATCAGACCCTCACCACCAAGTGTAGCGAATAGTTCTCATCAGAACGAAACAAATGAGCCAGAACTCGAGGTGTTTCCTATTGGTCATTAAGGATTGCCACTGGCTTCCTCCCTGCTCCATCATCAGACCCTAACCATCAAGTGAAACGAATAGGTCTCATCAGTACAAAACAAATGAGCCAAAACTCGAGGGGTTTCCTAGCAGCCATTGAAGAGTTCTATTGCCCACCTCTTGACTCCATCATCAGATCAGCTCGATGGTTGCAAATTATTGTATTGTCATCGGATTCATATAGACTTGCAAAGTTTCAAATCAATACGACAATTAGAAGTAGGTTATAATTGAATTCCAAGATTTTCTTACATTGTGACTTAGTTACAAGTGAAGCTAATAAAAGTGTGGTAATGACGGTGGAGTATACGTCTTACAGAATGTCACTTCAGTGTTCCAAAAGGTAGATGATAGGTTGGTCTCATAGTTTCTCGGTAACAGTTTTCTTTATGTCAGTCAGATGACTGCATAATTTTGCAGTCAACCGGCTGTGACATTGCATAACTTTGCAGATGAAGAGTTCGAAAGTTGTCAAAATCAATGGCCATATCGACGATTTATTTAGTTTTACTGACTTAATATGAAACATCGTATGTATATATTATATTTTATCATTTATTATATCACAAATATTTTAATTAAATCGTTTAATGTATAAGAAAGTAGATTTAGATAAAACGTCAAATTATTGTATAATTCACTACTCTAAAAATCTGTGGTTAGAATGACTTCATACTTAAGAAAATGTTCAGTTTTTCTACAATACACACACATTTTTACCCGACTGCAAGGGAAGGGTTATGTTTTTTTAATGACTGCATTGTCCAAAAAGGATACCTACTTTTTACTGACATTGACCATGGTCGTACTCAGTAAGTTACCCAGTGAACTCGCGTTATAAAATACGCCAGGTACACAAATAGCTTAAATTCGAAAAAGACAACATTCTGTAGTTTTATCGCAGCTTTTAATGAGGTCTTCAAATGGGACCAAATCTCTCTATGAATGGAAAACTATGAAAGATCATGGATTCGATATCAAGAGTCGATTCGATGTTTTACTTTTCTATGGAAAAGCTTATTTATACAAGGTGTTCCTTTTGATATCCCATTACTCTAGGGTTGTATTCTGTCGCAGTACTCATATACTACGATTCTGTCATCAAAAAGAAATATATTTTTTAACAATGTTGGTGTACCTTATTAAGTAAAATAAAAAGAAATCAGAAATTCCAAAGAACATAAGTCGAAATAAGAAATTAAGATTTTTTTTTGGTTTTCCCATACAAACCTTGCTAAGTAATTATAAGGATTTTAATGGGCAAGCCAAAACAAAGTCGTAAGTATTTCGAACTGTTCCCTGGACTTTTTTTATGACAGATGATGATAACCCTAGAGAACTGCATTCATAGTTATTTTTTAAAGAAACTAGTTCTTTAAAAAATAACTATGAATGCAGTTTTGTTCCTTTTAAAAGATAAGGGGAATAGTTTCTTTAGTTGAAAGCTATAGCCATTGTTACTAGTAGCATGAAAAAAATTCCATCCTGTAGATTTGATTTGCTTTACAGTCCACATCGAGAACGTCAACCCCAACGGTCATTCGGACCATGATGACATCATCGTCACTGCATCTGGCGACCAGGGTTTCGTCTCCATTGACGGCAAAAGGACCTATCTCAACCTGTTCGATAGCTCTACCGTGGCTGCGGTCAGCGTCAGACCGACTCATGTCCAGAGTCAGCCACAAGCTTCTGGTAAGGATTTGTAGCTTTCTATCATTATCATCATCTACATTATCAGCCATTTTAGGCATTGGTAGATTTCTATCATCATCATCATCTACGTTCTCAGCCGTTTTAAGGATTTGTAGCTTTCTATCATCATCATCATCTACTTTATCAGCCATTTTAAGGATTTGTAGCTCTCTACCATCATCATCATCTACATTATCAGCCATTTTAAGGATTCGTAGCTTTCTATCATCATCATCATCTACATTATCAGCCATTTTAAGGATTTGTAGTTTTGTATCATCATCATCATCTACATTATCAGCCATTTTAATGTCCCCACTGCTTGGGCACAGGCCTACCTTTTGACGGCTAAGGAGAATGGTCTATGAAACACCTCACGGGCTCAATGCAGATTGGTGGCCTTGGTGGGTATTAGCGACAACCAAAATTGCAACCAAGACCAACAGCTCAACGTGCCTCTCTAAGCACGGAGGAGCACTAGATTACCTGCTCCCTGATTCATGAACCGTCGGACATGGAATCAGATTCGAATTCTGTGCTTTGTCTTTGTCTATTCTATAGTGAGTGACAGAGACAGTGCATTCATTCTGTCATCGGGAGCGCTTCCGACGTTTTGTGAGTCAGGGGGCTGGCAGAACACAATATGTAGAAATAGAACACCATGATCATGACACTGGGGAAATTATCAAATTCCAATCCCAGAAATCAAATGTGAATAAATCAATACCACAAGGTAGTGTACTGGGTTGTGTTCTGTTTCTGATATACATAAATGATCTCCCTAATATAATTGATACTCCCTGCACTTTATTCGCTGATGATGTATCTGTACTGATCCCCTGTAAATCTGCCACTGAATTAAACACTAACTTAGAAAAAATACTATTGAACATAAAAACCTGGCTTACCGATCACAACCTAAAAATAAACTACTCAAAAACTAAACTGATGCAGTTCGGCCCTTACCAAAGAGAAAAATTACAAATTGATTACACATTCGAGAATACTAAATTGGATTGCGTAAATGCTTACTCACTGTTAGGAATCGATATAGATTGCCACCTAAATTGGAAAAATCATATTAAAAAAACAACTACAAAACTATCACGATTTACTTACGCGCTTTACGAGCTAAAAAAGTCCACTAATAAACAAACCGCCTTAAAAGCATATTATGCATATGCTCACGCCTGGCTACAGTATGGCATCGTCCTGTGGGGAAATAGCGTGGATACCACAAATCTTTTTAAGCTTCAAAAGCGATGTGTCCGCATTTTGGTAAATATTGATAAGATGACGAGTTGCAGGTCGTTCTTCAAAAGTGAAAAAATATTAACTCTAGCATGCATCTACATATTAGAAATTAGCATTTTTATAAAAAAACACTCCCACTTATTCCCCCAGCAAGAACGACCCAAAAGATTGAGACCAAATGTAAGACTAGCTCCTCCCATTTCAAAATTAAATTTAGTTCACTCTGGTCCATTTGCCATGGCTGTGAAAGTGTACAATAAAATCCCCGAAGAAATAAAGAATATAACTTCAATAAATAAATATAAAACGACATTTAAAGAATTTTTAATAAAGAAAAGCTTTTATACTTTGACAGAATTTTTTGAGAGCAAATTATAGATATTATGAATTGGATGTGACATAGTCTTTTATATTATAAGAATTTTTAGTTCCTATTTTCATTGTGAGTTTATTATGTTATGTTATTATTTTATTATATTATTATTTTAATGTTTATAGTTGTTAGGAAATTTTACAATAATTTAAATGTACAATAATTTTATTTGATATTTATTTGATTGTGTATGTTGCTATGCCCTAGCAGGGTTCATGTTACTGGTACTGGTTTATCATGTTCACCCACCACCTTTGTAACCACATGATTGCAATAAATATTTTGACATTTGACATTTGACATTTGACTGGCCACCCATCCCGTCGCTTTTAATGATTTCTATTGTCCATGTTCGTCATATATTGTGTGTTCGATGAAACTTCAATTGCTTCTTTCTCCAATAAGAAAAAGAAATTGAGATTCTTGCATTTAAGCTTTAAAGTAACTTATCAAGATTTCCAACAACACGACCAAGTCCATATACTGTAAAAAATATCCTGCATGCTATTAATATAAAATTAATTTTTAATACAGTTGCTCAAAAAGTGGCGTATTGCAGGGACGTATAGCGTTCGGGATGTGGGCTATTACACACTCGAACTTTTTCTTTACCTTTCCCGAACTCGTGCGTTTTCTTTCCCAACTGTCAAAATATTGTCTATTAAAAAGAAAAAACCAACCACGAAGTTTTTACTAAAAAAAATCATAGAAGTTTTTATGATTCATGCAAATATTTCTAAAAAGAAGCTACTAATTTGTTTCAATATCAGATTTAAAAGTAATTTTAATTATACATTCAATTAATATTAGTATCGACCAAATTAAATTTATGAATATAAAAAATACATAAAATTGGCTGTATGACCACAGATTACTAAATATGGTATGACGTGCACTATTTACCATAGTATCTGCTTAAAGGAGTTTGCGCAAGTAAGTGAAAAGAAAATGAGGGACCTTATTTCTTAATTTTCTAAATTAGTTTTTTCTGGTTATTTTAATTTTTTGATTTTTGCATTCACAATGCAATTTTTAATATAGTTGTGAGACGGGTCGATTTTTTCTAAATACTTCATTTTCCATTTTTCTATATTAAAAATTGCAGTGTGAATGCAAAAATCAAAAAATTAAAATAACTTGCAATAGTAATTTCATCTTTAGCGATTGCCAAATACCTGGAAAGGTATTTCTTTCGCGTGTGAGGATAGTAATATCTCCACATTGATGAAATTAACGCTGACTATACAGCGAGTAAGAAGTATTGGATAAATTCGACGCTTCTCGTAACGACTCCGTAGCTCAGTGGTTAGAGCAGTCGCCCGGAAAGCGAAAGGTCGTGGGTTCGAGTCCCATCGGAGCTAGTTGTGAGACGGGTCGATTTTTTCTAAATACTTCATTTTCCATTTTTCTAGTTTTTTCTGGTTTTTATTGTGGTAGGAACTTAGTATGGTGGAATTAGTGCAATAATGTGGCTTTAATGGAAAACGATGTGGTAAAAGAGAGAAATAAGGAAAGGCGCTCCTGTAGGATTCGGATTGCTTTTGTTAGGTTTCATTTCATTTCATCTCAGTTAATTTAATTTTCATTTCATATCAATAAAAAAATTATACTGAAGCCTTGGCTGTATGATCATAGTTTCCTTTGCCAACCCAGAATGGGTGATGAAAACAAAAAAAAAGTCTCTGCTTATATTCTTTTACGATTAGTTAGTTGAGTTTATTGTATTTTATTATTTTATTAAATTGCTTAATTTTTTCGCAACTGTATTAAAAATAGTTGTTCAGTACACGTACGGAACCGTCATTGCAACTTGTTCCGACTGTCAACCCTCACCTTCGGCTGCGCCTCGGCTCGGGTAGACATTTGTCGGAACTCTTTGCAATGACAGGCTTTCCGCACTTGTAATGAAATCTACTATTTTAATACAGTTGCTCAAAAAGTGGCGTATTGCAGGGACGTATAGCGTTCGGGATGTGGGCTATTACACACTTGAACTTTTTCTTTACCTTTCCCGAACTCGTGCGTTTTCTTTCCCAACTGTCAAAATATTGTATATTAAAAAGAAAAAACCAACCACGAAGTTTTTACTAAAAAAAAACATAGAAGTTTTTATGATTCATGCAAATATTTCTAAAAAGAAGCTACTAATTTGTTTCAATATCAGATTTAAAAGTAATTTTAATTATACATTAAATTAATATTAGTATCGGCCAAATTAAATTTATAATTATAAAAAATACATAAAATTGGCTGTATGACCACAGATTACTAAATATGGTATGACGTGCACTATTTATCATAGTATCTGCTTATAGGAGTTTGCGCAAGTAAGTGAAAAGAAAATGAGGGACCTTATTTCTTAATTTTCTAAATTAGTTTTTTCTGGTTTTTATTGTGGTAGGTACTTAGTATGGTGGAATTAGTGCAATAATGTGGCTTTAATGGAAAACGATGTGGTAAAAGAGAGAAATAAGGAAAGGCGCTCCTGTAGGATTCGGATTGCTTTTGTTAGGTTTCATTTCATTTCATCTCATTTAATTTAATTTTCATTTCATATCAATAAAAAAATTCTACTGAAGCCTTGGCTGTATGATCATAGTTTCCTTTGCCAACCCAGAATGGGTGAAGAAAACAAAAAAAAGTCTCTGCTTATATTCTTTTACGATTAGTTAGTTGAGTTTATTGTGTTTTATTATTTTATTAAATTGCTTAATTTTTTCGCAACTGTATTAAAAATAGTTGTTCAGTACACGTGCGGAACCGTCATTGCAACTTGTTCCGACTGTCAACCCTCACCTTCGGCTGCGCCTCGGCTCGGGTAGACATTTGTCGGAACTCTTTGCAATGACAGGCTTTCCGCACTTGTAATGAAATCTACTATTACAGTACCACCGTTACCGGCACCACCGCTCGGCGCAACGCTTGGCACTGGAGTGGCCATTCCGGCGGACGACATCCCCATCCCCCACTCCCCAACCCCACCAGTGCGGCGGCCACACCCCCACCCGCCGGCCCACGCGAGGCCGCAGCAGCCGTATCGGAGGCCGCATCCTACTATTAGGTAAGAATATTTTAATCCTGTCCTGTAACAAGTTATGTAAGTATTTTATAAAGTTAATGATTTGAAGACCATTCGTCATGAAAAGTCTCGCGAAATAGTAATTTTTTAATACAGTTGCTCAAAAAGTGGCGTATTGCAGGGACGTATAGCGTTCGGGATGTGGGCTATTACACACTAGAACTTTTTCTTTACCTTTCCCGAACTCGTGCGTTTTCTTTCCCAACTGTCAAAATATTGTCTATTAAAAAGAAAAAACCAACCACGAAGTTTTTACTAAAAGAAAATTCATAGAAGTTTTTATGATTCATGAAAATATTTTTAAAAAGAAGCTACTAATTTGTTTCAATATCAGATTTAAAAGTACTTAATTTTAATTATACATTAAATTAATATTAGTATCGGCCAAATTAAATTTATGAATATAAAAAATATATAAAATTGGCTGTATGACCACAGATTACTAAATATGGTATTTACCTCAGAACAATAACTAAAGCTATAGAAACCGTACTAAAATAAAAACTGTGTATCAGCTATCGTACTCACTTTAAGTAATTCAGCATACATGAGTAAGAGTGAAATAGACAATCTTTGTGAGTTTCTATTGTTTCTGTCATTGTCACAAGCTCGTAAAGTACAAATATCAAATGGTTCTAATTGATTGTAATATAATACTACCAAAATAAAAATACGTCTTTGTTGAGAACGTAGCTTCTGAGGTATGACCAATTTAATACGAACGTAATACAATGGTCGAACAGCTTCGCTGGCAGCTATAGTGAAAATTTATTAATTTACAAGGAATTCGGTGATAAAACAACAGGAAAGTGTGCATACAGGCTCTCTAGAGAGCTTGCATTCCGTGTCTAGGATGCTTTGTGTTGTTCTCGACTGTTAGTCTAATATATCACGGAAAGAAAATTCGGATGAGATTGAATCATTTCATCGGTAAGTTTTATTTCAAAATTCAAATATTTTTAAGATTTTAACATCAGTATTATCCGAAAATTTTAATAAATTAATATTATCAATAGAAATGTACGTGAGTTTTGGTCTATTTTTTATATTTTCTTGCATTTCTGTTAAAGTTGTTAAGGTTATGATAGTGCTGTGATTTTTCTTTATCGATGTTAACAATTTTTACTTCTTTCAGATTTTCCAAAGATGAAACTTTTATAAATGATTGTATACGCCGTATTTCAAAAATCAACTGGACAGCAAAAGTGAACAGTCACGTTATGCGTAACACTTTGGACTACAATCATTTGAGCCAAATGAGAACATTAAAGATGTGTTTAAAAGAAAAAATGGTTTCTTCATTTTAATTAATTAATTTATTTCCTTTTCAGCTTAATTCACTCTAATGTTTGCAATAAAAGTAGGCGAAGGAACCAGCATTACTATGTGCAATTTTTTTACTTATTATATTATCAACTAGCGGATCCTCGCGGTTTTACCCGCGTGGTACCCGTCCCCTGGATAAAAGATAGCCTGTGTCACTCGGGAAGGATGTAACTTTCTAATAGGTAGTAGAAAGAATTTTCTAAGTCAGTGCAGTAGTTACTGAGATTAGCACGTTCAACCAAACTCTTCAGCTTTATTATAATATTAGTATAGATTACTGAAGATTACAAATTTTTATAAAAGAAAGTGGTACTGCATTAATAATATTGCAGGTGCTATACTTAATTATTCATTGGGTCTACTCACACGTACCACAACCACACAACTGTGGGCGGGGTGTATTTTGTATTGGAAATGAATACCTAGTACAATTTACCCGTAAGTACCACATTTTGCCGTCATTATCGACCGCGTGTGTAAGTAATACCGACCACCACCAGCGACGACGCTATGAACTAGCAGCCGGCCACACCGCATACGATACGACGTATCCACATCACAACTACTGGCGACAACGCAATCACATTGACATTTTGTCCCACAACCACAATGCAACTGCGAAAAGCTGCATCGACACCACATTTTGTCGCTGCGATGTGGTGTGGTTGTTTGTGGTAGTTACGTGTGCGTCATTGTCATTGACATACATAGAGATTTCAAAAATGTAATGTATGTAAAATCTATTTTTAATTTATCGATATTAATGTCGATGACGTTGCATCACTGGCGTAAATAAAACTTGTGACAACCTTATAAATTAAGTAACATTAGACTGTATACTATCTCTTTCTTACACATATACTACTGCATAAGATAAAAGAGTACGAAGTAATCTATTTTGTTGTTATTTTAGCACGGTTTCTATAGCTTTAGTTATTGTTCTGAGGTATTTACCATAGTATCTGCTTATAGGAGTTTGCGCAAGTGAAAAGAAAATGAGGGACCTTATTTCTTAATTTTCTAAATTAGTTTTTTCTGGTTTTTATTGTGGTAGGTACTTAGTATGGTGGAATTAGTGCAATAATGTGGCTTTAATGGAAAACGATGTGGTAAAGAGAGAAATAAGGAAAGGCGCTCCTATAGCATTCGGATTGCTTTTGTTAGGTTTCATTTAATTTCATCTCATTTAATTTTATTTTCATTTCATATCAATAAAAAAATTCTACTGAAGCCTTGGCTGTATGATCATAGTTTCCTTTGCCAACCCAGAATGGGTGAAGAAAACAAAAGAAGTCTCTGCTTATATTCTTTGTTGAGTTTATTGTGTTTTATTATTTTTTTAAATTGCTTCATTTTTTCGCAACTGTATTAAAAATAGTTGTTCAGTACACGTGCGGAACCGTCATTGCAACTTGTTCCGACTGTCAACCCTCACCTTCGGCTGCGCCTCGGCTCGGGTAGACATTTGTCGGAACTCTTTGCAATGACAGGCTTTCCGCACTTGTAATGAAATATACTATTGTAATAGGTCCAATCCGATATCTATTGCAAAATTCTCAAAATGGTAGTTTCAAAGAATTTGAAAAAAATAAGTAAAGACAAATTGCATGCCCTAAAAGTCATATAAATGTAAATTGGAAAAGTTCTGCTATTTATAATATGGGAAATGGTATAATAATATGTGCGATAATAATCATTAATATTTAAATGTTATTGGACGAGTTACTTAATATTAATTAGAAGACAAATTATGCAACATTTAAATATTTATAAGAGAAACTCATGCATTTTCATTTCTTTACAGAATCGATACCTGTATTGTCGGAGATGATTCAACTTGTGATCAAGCGCAGAATGAAAAATGTAGAACTGAAGCAGGTATGTGATATTGTTCATTTGGTGTCCCACAGGGTTGTCATTTAGGCCGTATTCGTTTTACCCACTATAGCATAAAACAGCATGGACCTAGCAGAAGAAACTATTATTATTATGATTAGGCAACGAAGTATTTATATTTATCAAAAGCAAATACTTTATCATCAAAAGTTACAAATCTTTTTCTCTTTCGCTTTCAGCTTTGATACTTCACTTAACTTTTCTATAATTTCCTTTCTTTTTGTACAAACCTTTTAGTTTCTTACCTATTGTAGAGGCAGGATATTCAGCGAAAAGGGAAGTAGATGTCTCTGAGCTAGGTGGTACCCATTTGTTATTATTTGTTATTGTATTTATGCAACGCATCTGTGAAACTCTGTAAGAACGATTCGTGTTTCCATACAATTCTATAGTTCTGTATTTGATGTATTGTGTGACGTCAGGCTTGCGCGCCGATGTTTACATCCGGTCTTTTCGCTGATCCTGCATTTCTTCGCTACTCGACGTCTTGCTTATCTAGCGTACACCTACTTTATTTAACCCTCGAAAGTTCTTAGGAGCATGATTTTAAATTTTGTTTATTCTCAGGTATATCAAGTTGCCAGTGCCGTCCAGGGTACGCTCGTAGAACACACAGAGACCCCTGCCGGCGCGTGGTCTCCCTGCTCCTCAATTTGAGGGTGGATCGACTTTATGACAGAAAGGTAGGAATGAATTTTACTTTTATATTTTATCCCCCTTACTTTTGTCCAATGGTCTTTATTATCTTTAAAATCTAAATTCATGAAAATCTACCAGGCGATTCACCCTGTATTCTGAATTTTCATAAATTTCATTCCTTTATTTTACAGCAATAATTTTGTTTTTATACGATACTAGGTGGCTCCCTGCGGTTTACCAGTGTGGTAGGGTGTGTGTCAGATAACTCTGCGCGTGACTGACGCGTTTTTGGCGCTAGTTACAGTGCATTTTTTTGTTCATATGTTATAGAAAAAATTAGTATTCGATTTTTACCGCGCGCAGACTTATCTGACGAGCACTCTACTCTTTCCCTTGCCTATGTCTATAGGCTATGTCACTCAGAAAGGAAGAAGCTTTCTAATGGGCAAATGCTTTTTTTTAATTGGCCTAGTAGTTTTTGAGTTTATCCATTACAAACAAACAAGAAATCAAATCTTTCCCCTGTACAATATTATTATAGATGAGGATTTTATTAGAGTTTATACAGATCTTAGAATTACATTTTATTAGGTCTTTTGAACTTATTTGAAAATACCTTTTCGTTTCAGGTGGCTTGGGATGCAAAGCTAGCAGACAAAGAATCGGAGCCTTACCAACAGCTCACGTATGAAGCAATCAGAGCTGTAAGTAATCGAGATTTTTTAATTATTATAAATCTTATTAACTTTGATTGTGTGATTCTGGATAAGAAAAACGGTTGTAAAAACATTGAGAACATAGCTCAGAAACCCTATTCTAAAGCGGGCTACACTACAGATGACATGATATCGGTGGCGATCTAGGGTGGAGAGATGGGGATGCCTCCTAGATTGCCTATAAATCGTGTCGTATGTAGGTAGAACCATCCTTAATCGTGGCCGATATCGCCTCCTGAATTGGCTGGCAGGAGCAAAAATGCAGCTGATGCTTCCTAGATCGGGGCACCGTCCTCCGCACTACGTGTGTGTAGGTTGACAGTGAGGGCTAATGCCAAACCAACACGTTGGTGTTTCGAAAGAGTTGGAGGCATTTTGAAGCGCTCTTCAGCACATGCGTTCCGCTCCGCGTTCAAATACGCACTGCTGGGCAGGCCCGTGTGTAGAGTCTGCCCTGATAATGCCCCGATTTCTCTCCACCCTAGATCGCCACCGATATCATGTCGTCTGTAGCCAGCTTGATTCAGAAAAAAAGCAAACTTCGTAAGCCCCGCTGTTTTCACTCGATGGAAAGCAACGGGTATAACGAAGTTTCGTTTTTCGTTGAATTAGAGTAGCCCTGCAGGCCATCTTAATGTATGGATAAGGAGAGAGGACTAAAACCCAACGGACAGATCCAATAAAAAATAGGTAATGGGTGACGACTGAAAACGTAACTTCGTAGAACCCCTACGAGGAAATATAGCTTTTTTTGGGGTTTCAACCCTGTCTTCAGCTTAATTAATTTAATTTATTGTTTATTGCACTTAAACAAACAAAGGAAGAACAAAATCCCCTTAAATATTCTCTACCAGTTAACCGGAAAGGTAGACCGCAATAAAAAAGAAAGCGCTATAATTAAATTGAAAAAGAAAACAAACTTTATACCTAGGTTTATAAAAACTGTTTTGGGCATATCACTGCCTATTTGGTACTACTGTCGATGAATGTAAATTGTTCTGTTCTACAGATTGATTCTGCGTTCTCGATGACTCCGTTCTCTGATGATTTCGTCAGCGCGTCAGTCAACACCATACACAGAGGCGACGAGAACAACCAGGGGGTGTTTGTCAATTATACGGTGCTGGTGAGTAATCAAGGGCAATGACTATATTCTATCACATCAAAACATTTGTAAGAATGGATGAAAAGTTCTTCAAAATGTCCCGATTAGTTGCTAAATTTGTATGAAAAGTCGATTTTTTTTTTCACTTTCGACAAAAAATTCTTGCTGTACATTGTTCAACATGATGGTCTGAAGCCATGGTTAAAGTTTTTGCAACGGTGCCCCTAACACCCTGTGTTCTATCATAAATCCCATCAAAACATTTGTAAGAATGGATGAAGAGTTCTTTGAAAATATATGCAGAGTTGTAGACTATTTGGTTAAACGAACGCCAGTAAAATATTTTAGTAGGTACTAGCAAGTTTTACAGAAGTTTCTTGAATCACATAAGCTATAATTAGTAGATAGAGTCAAAGAACTTGAGATACAGAAAAACACAATATTGTTCAGTTGCTTTTTTTATCTGCTTCAAAATTTTAAACTCGATAAGTTTTCAAAAACTCTTTATAACCAAAAGTATTTCAAATTCTTCATTTGACGAGTTTCTAGCTGATTCTTCTGGTAACGTCTCCCACCGTATAGGATACTGCGAACCTTAAGACTTTTTTCGTTTTTCCACGACGTTCACATCATCATCATCAGCCATTTTAATGTCCCCACTTGGGGCACTGGCCTACCTTATGAATGGATAGGGAGAATGGGCCATGACACACCATGCGGGCCCAGTGTGGAATGCAGCCGGGATCATCGGCTTAACATGCCTTTCGAAGCACGGAGGGGCTCCAGCTGAAAAGTTTTAAATAAATAAAAAAAAAACATTTATCCAACATATTCTATCGAGAAGTCATGTTATTAAATTATTGATTTCGCTCACCCATCCCTTGATCGACCATTGCGAATGTTGCTTAACCTCACCGATCGCAGGCCGAGCGCGGTAACCAATGCGTCACGGGCTCCTCAGACGTTGACGTTCATATGCCAAAATTGAATAAATTAGTTTTATACAGGGTGTTAGGGGCACCGTTGCAAAAACTTTAACCATGGCTTCAGGCCATCATGCTAAACAACGCACAGCAAGAACTTTTTGTCGGAAATGAAATAGTAGATTTCATTACAAGTGCGGAAAGCCTGTCATTGCAAAGAGTTCCGACAAATGTCTACCCGAGCCGAGGCGCAGCCGAAGGTGAGGGTTGACAGTCGGAACAAGTTGCAATGACGGTTCCGCACGTGTACTGAACAACTATTTTTAATACAGTTGCGAAAAAATTAAGCAATTTAATAAAATAATAAAACACAATAAACTCAACTAACTAATCGTAAAAGAATATAAGCAGTGACTTTTTTTTTGTTTTCTTCATCCATTCTGGGTTGGCACAGGAAACTATGATCATACAGCCAAGGCTTCAGTAGATTTCTTTTATTGATATGAAATGAAAATTAAACTAAATGAGATGAAATGAAATAAAACCTAACAAAAGCAATCCGAATCCTACAGGAGCGCCTTTCCTTATTTCTCTCTTTTACCACATCGTTTTCCATTAAAGCCACATTATTGAACTAATTCCACTATACTAAGTACCTACCACAATAAAAACCAGAAAAAACTAATTTAGAAAATTAAGAAATAAGGTCCCTCATTTTCTTTTCACTTACTTGCGCAAACTCCTATAAGCAGATACTATGGTAAATAGTGCACGTCATACCATATTTAGTAATCTGTGGTCATACAGCCAATTTTATGTATTTTTTATATTCATAAATTTAATTTGGCCGATACTAATATTAATTTAATGTATAATTAAAATTACTTTTAAATCTGATATTGAAACAAATTAGTAGCTTCTTTTTAGAAATATTTGCATGAATCATAAAAACTTCTATGATTTTTTTTAGTAAAAACTTCGTGGTTGGTTTTTTCTTTTTAATAGACAATATTTTGACAGTTGGGAAAGAAAACGCACGAGTTCGGGAAAGGTAAAGAAAAAGTTCGAGTGTGTAATAGCCCACATCCCGAACGCTATACGTCCCTGCAATACGCCACTTTTTGAGCAACTGTATTAAAAAAAATATTTCGACTCTCCATACAAAATGACCCGATTAGTTGCTAAATTTGTATGAAAAGTCGATTATTTTTTTCATTTCCGACAAAAAATTCTTGCTGTACGTTGTTCAGCATTATGGTCTGAAGCATAATTAATTAACCATGTTAAAGTTTTTGCAACGGTGCCCCTAACACCCAGTATAACGATCGTCCAGATGCAAGAAACAGCGGAGACGCTCCGTACTGCAGTATCGTCGGACATCCAGAAGCACATCCTGGGCGTCATCCGGCGGCGCTCCAACAACGTGGGCGCGTCCGCGCTGTATGTCGACACGCCAGCCGGCAGCGTGCTGCCTTTGAGAGGTGGGAACATAATTACATATTAATTTGATTAAGAGATTCTTTCCAGTTTTGTATGGACTATCTGTCAAGTACAGTGCCACAAACTTTGCTGTGCCGGTGGCCAAAATGCGAAACTAACGTGTTTTTTTTAATGTCATTTTGCTGTCAAGTTGATGTCCAACCATAGCGCTGTTGGCGGCTGAAATTCTTAGAACTCAGGGCCGGTTAAATTGCTACAAAAAAAAGAAAAACGTACGTAGCTCCGCTGTCACCGGAACAGAAAAGGTTGTGGCACTGTAACAGCTAATGACAACTTACATAGACATTGTGAATGCAGACGCAAATGCAAAGGTAAGAGATGACATTGGATTGCATACAGAGACACATTCGAATAAGTATAATCACTAAGAACAACAACTGAAGAGTGAACGCATGAAGTCCACAAATATACATATTCGTGCATCATCATCGTCAGCGGTTTATAGTGGCACACGGACCTTCCCAATAGATATTATGAAGGTGTTTACAATTTAGCTACCACTACTTTGCATGGACACACACATACACACACACACACACACGCACGCGCGAAGTCCACAAAGACACAAACACTCCGTACTGCAGTATCGTCGGACATTCAGAAGCACATCCTGGGCGTCATCCGGCGGCGCTCCAACAACGTGGGGGCGTCCGCACTGTATGTCGACACGCCAGCCGGCAGCGTGCTGCCTTTGAGAGGTAGGAACATGTTATTTAAGTTTTTGCTTTTTTGCATTCACAATGCAATTTTTATAATATTGAAAAATGGAAAATGAAGTATTTTAGAAAAAATACGGGTAGATTTTTTCAAAATCACTTCATTTTCCATTTTTCAGGTAGGAACATAATTACATATTACCTACTTATTTGATTAGGAGATACTTTCCAGTTTAATTGACAGATTTGTATGGACTATCTGTCATGCATGTAACAGCTAATGAGAACTTACTTAGACAATGTGAAATCGGCCCACATGTAGACGCAAATGCAAAGGTAAGAGATGACATTGGATTGCACAGAGAGACACACACTAGAAGGCATAATCACTAAGAACAACAACTGAAGAGTGAACGCATGAAGTCCACAAATATACATATTCGTGCATACGTCATCGTCAGCGGTTTATAGTCTTTATGTATTTCTTTTGTGTGCAATTATAGCATTTATTGATTGATTTACCTATTGAAGACTAAAAATCTTTACTTGTCCTCAGATTTGGATGAGTGCGCATCAGTGGATCTCAATGACTGCCACCAGTTAGCGACGTGCGTCAATACCTTTGGTGGATTCAGGTAAGCGGACAGCAAAATTTATAAATACTTAGTTTGAAAAAAAAAAATTTGGCTATTGCAAATGCAATAACACAATAAACAATTAAAAAATAAGACTTAAAGTTACAAACTGCCTAATGAAACTGTTGTCTCACGGCTGCTGCAGCCAAAAAGGGAGACAGTTCAGCACCATGTCAAACCCAACGAGCCTGACGCTGATTTTCAACTGACCCCTTGATCCCCTTAATACCAACCATGAGTCTTATATTTTTCTCTGCGAAACTGAAGCTACTCGTAATAAGATCGATTATTTACATAACATAACATAACGTCCTACATACATGAGTTTCTGTTGATATGAGTTAATTTTTTGGTGCCGTGACCAGGATTCCCGTCAATGTGTTAAAATTATTAGCACAACGGGTACACACAATTTTTTTTTTATTTATTTATATTAATTTTATTTCTACATCTTCATTTTCTTATGCCTCTTTACTCGTAGAAGTTGATCGCTAGCTTCCCTCCCATATTTTTATCCCTCTTTGCCCAACCGGACCACGGGCAATTTTTTTCCTTGGTACGGTTACCGGACTACGTTAGGGCGTGAGACTTAGATAAGATGGTGGTAGCTAGCCAGGTGGACTTTGAACAAGCTCTACCACCAACCATACCGAATACCTGGTGGGAATCGAACCCGGGACCTCTTGGTCTGATACTTGTGGTGTGTACCCACTAGACAACAGAGGCAGTTAGATAAATAGATAGATAATTTATTTATTTCCTTCAGAAAAACATACAATTTAAATCATGGTCCCACAAAGTGACATAAGCAGTTTGACTGGTTGGTACAGAGTCTCACAATAATATAACTATCGGTCTTCGATCAACAATAACACCTAGTTCTAGATACATAGTTGGAGTGACAGCTGATATGGCCGAGCGTTATACGCCCACTTGAGAGTATAATTATAAGTAGATTATTTTGACAGTGTCAATAATACTAAGATATTTCAAACTTGGAACGCTTCCTGTCATTACCACACTTTTATTAGCTTCATTGTAACTAAGTCACAATGTAAGAAAATCTTGGAATTCAATTTTAACCTACTTGTAATTGTTGAATTGATTTGAAACTTTGCAAGTCTATATGAATCCGATGATAATACAATAATTTGCTACCTTCGAGCTGATCTGATGATGGAGTCAAGAGGTGGGCAATAGAACTCTTCAATGGCTGCTAGGAAACCCCTCGAGTTTAGGCTCATTTGTTTTGTTCTGATGAGACCTATTCGCTACACTTGATGGTGAGGGTTTGATGATGGAGAAGGGAGGAAGCCAGTGCCTTTCCTTTATCACCAATAGGAAACACCTCGAGTTCTGGCTCATTTGTTTCGGTCTGATGAAACCTACTCGCTACACTTGGTGGCGAGGGTCTGATGATGGAGCAGGGAGGAAGCCAGTGGCACTTCTTAATGACCAATAGGAAACACCTCGAGTTCTGGCTCATTTGTTTCGTTCTGATGAAACCCATTCGCTACACTTGGTGGCGAGGGTCTGATGATGGAGCAGGATGGAAGCCAGTTACACTCCTTAATGACCATTAGGGAACCCCTCGAGTTTGGGCTCATTTGTTTTGTTTTGATAATACCTTTTTGTTAAACTTAGTGGTGAGGGTCTGATGATGGAGCTGGGAAGAAGCTAGTGAAACTCCTTAATAACCACAAGAAAACCCCTCGAGTTTGGGCTCATTTGTTTCGTTCTGATGAGACCTATTCGCTACACTTGGTGGTGAGGGTCTGATGATGGAGCAGGGAGGAAGCCAGCGGCACTACTTAACGACCACTAAGAAACCCCTCGAGTTTATGCTCATTTGTTTCGTTCAGATGAGACCTATTCGCTACACTTGGTGGTGAGGGTCTGATGATGGAGCTAGGAGGAAGCCAGTGGCACTCCTTAATGACCACTAGGAAACCCCTCGAGTTTGGGCTCATTTGTTTCGTTCAATGTTTAAGGGGTGGGCAGACACATGAATGGACTGTATAATCTATTACCATCCATCCATGGCTTGCCATTTATTAAACTAAAAAGTAAAAAATAAATATGTAGTTTAAAAAATTAATAAAACTCACTTTTATAAGAACAAACTAAAAAGTACTAAATAACCGTCTATTCAGTAACTGAAATTAAAAAGCGTGGTGCGCCCTTTGCAAAGCATGCACTTCAAGTAGGTACTTACATCATATTGACAACGCGCACCTCACTTTTCAATTTCAGTTACTGAATAGACGGTTATTTAGTACTTTTTAGTTTGTTCTTATAAAAGTGAGTTTTATTAGTTTTTTAAACTACATATTTTTATAATGTAAGATCTTAACATTCGTAACCTTTTTTCTCCGTTTAAAAAAAAGTCAGTCTGTGCCATATTCATATGGCAAAGTTTTCATTTAGTTCGTGAGCCTTCATCTAGTACTATTGTTGAAGCTATCGGTAGATTTCTGTCTTCCTATATAGTATTATATTATCTGTGCTTCCTATCAACTACCAATAATTTGTCTTCTTTAGATGTACGTGCCCCGACACGACCTTAGACGAGTCGAGCTCCCCTCAGATGTCGGGTCGCGCGTGCAAGGCGTGCCCTGCATCTCACTGCAATGATAGGGGTGCCTGCAAGTACGCCAATAACCAGCCTTACTGCAGGTAAAGATAACTATAAGTATAATAGTAGTTTATGTGACTATGTCGCATAAGGAGGGGTATTAAAACACGAGTGGGAGTTTAAAAACGAGCCTTGGCGAGTTTTTTAATAGTATTCCACGAGTGTTTTGATACCGAGTTATGTGCAGTCTCATTCACTACTTTATCTACACTCATTACATTTATTATATATTTCAAAAATTAAGCAAATCAATATTAATTATAAAATGTGAATTGGTGCCAAACCCCACTCAAAAGAGTCTATACGGTCTATTCCTTCTAAATTCAAAATTCTAATTTTAAAAACGTTTCTGATTGTTGCCGGCTAAAGAAGAGCTTGATAAAGTTGGAAGTCAGGGCCGGTAAATCCTACGGTTGCCATGGAGACTGTAAATTTAAGAAATATAATGAGTGATGACAGCTGTATCCGGGTGTTGCATAATGGTCATTATGAAACACCCGGATACAGCAGCTTTATTTTTTAAAGTTGACTATGGCATAAAGTGTATCAGTATACGTTCAGGCATGCGTTCATAATTCGAAACATATAACATGAGTGTAGATAAATATTTTTTTACAATCACACCAATTATGTAATTCAATTCAATTCATTTATTATTAATCAGTTATACTAACAATTTTTTTGTTAGTAACAAATGTACTTATAAGCTATGTTAAAGTATCAAATCAAACACGTACTTAATGAAAATGACAGTGAAAAAAGAAAGAACGAGACCGACGCACTTAGAACACTGAATAGGACCGGACCTCCTTTACTAGACCTGCCCAGTGCTTCAGGATGGGGCAGTCAAACTTTTGGGAGATTGCCTCCCAAGATACTGTTGGCGCTGTTATTCACGCGGCCCATCAGGGAAGCAACTCTCTTCCGTATGATTGCATAAAAATCATCGGTGTGCGCTTCTGCAAACATTCCTGATGCACTACAAAACCTGGGCAGCCCCAACAGTATCCTGAATGCGTTATTATATTGGATTCGCAGGGCATTGTTTTTGAGTATAGTCAAGCCATAAGCCCATGTAAATTTCATTAAGAAACTGATATGAGTCATGGAAAACTTGATTACGGATAAATAATAATATACACCACTAAATTTTAATTAGTACAAAGATTTTAGGGGATGAAAGTGTTCATTAATACGAACAATTTTTAAACATCGACTCGACGGCAATGTATGGAACTGCTGTTTTTTTTTTGAAAGCATCAAAACTATAGGTCGTTGTCAATGGCGACAAGCTTATATTTCGACTTCAATGAACTTATGCTTGGTCACGATTCCACTAATTCGATTGTACCTCATAATCAATGTCTCATAGTTATTTGTCACTAGCGCTCCACTTCGTCTGCGTGGACATCCTTTTTAAGGCGATACTCGGAAAAAATGTGCTGAAGCGAGATAGCAATGAGAAAACGACGCGCGCGGGAGCGAGACCGATTTTGCAGATTAGGCAAAAAAAACACAAAATCACTTCGTATTAAAAACTACAGCGATTTAAAAAAAAATGCTTCTATACGATCCTCAATATTATTGGTGTCCACTAATTAAACCAATTTCCAATAGTGTAAGTAACCCCATTTAAGAATAATCTTCACTTTTCGTATTTTTTAGAGGTCTTTTCGAAAAGAAAAAGTGTCGAGGCAAAATCATAAAATCGTGTTTTTGAAACTATACGATTCTAGATAAAGGTATGAAGAAATATATATCTTATTACCAGATTTGTAACAACTGTAACCGTCCTATAGTTTTAAATCAAAAAGTCCATATTTTTCCGAGTAGCGCCTTTCCAAAAATCCTCTTTTAGTGCTATGGAGCATACATGCCAAATTTCAGCTTTTTTTCTAGTAGTTTCGGCGTTGTCTGTCAGTCAGTCAGTAACGCAATAGTTTAATATTTAAAGGTGTATTTCACGTACTTCCAGCTGCAAGTCCGGCTACTACGGGTCGACGTGCGAGGTGGACGGAGAGGTGGTGGGCGTGGCTGTTGGAGCGTCTCTCGCAGCTGCACTTGTCATCGCGCTGACACTTGCTGCTTTGCTGTCTTGGAGGTAACAATCTTATTTTCAACGACTTTTTTGATTGAGATTTAAAATTATTTTTATGCAATTACAATGCACTTTTGTAAGTATAGGAAAAATGTGATAGTTAGTAAAAAAACCTCGAGCCCTATAAGTAGCTTTCAGGCGGGAAATATCTTCAAAGCTACTTTTAGGGCTCGTGGTTTTTTACAAGCTTTTTATTAACTTGCCATGTTAGTTAGTTAGTTAGTTATTGGGGGACAAATCTTGCAAGCTTAATTTGACCCACTCCCCGATGGAGCTGAAATTATGCATACAGGTTTGGTTCAGATGACAATACAATATTATAGTACAGCCAGCAAAAAAACTTGTCATAAAAATAAAGTTTTTACTAAAAACTTATTAAGTGAAAACTTCTTTAGCGGCCGGCGTTGTGCACTTTTTGTGATGGGTAAAATGTTAAACTCGCGTCAGGCAGGACACGTGACCGTCAGATCAAAAATTCGTAAGACGGACACGTGACCTGATCGAAAAACTGTTACAATGTCATTAGAATACTTAGGCAAATTTCGCCACCGTTTCCAAAGTCGGCATTGAAGAAGACCTCTTTAGACTAAAAATTTGGTAACTATAAGCCTTATGCCCGAATACTCGAACGCTACTTATCTTTGGGAGCGTCTCAAACATCGCCCTGTCACTTTAAATGTCAAACGTATGAAAGAGATGCCATGATATTTGAGACGCTCCCAAAGATGATTTGCGTTCGAGAATTTGGGCGTTAAAGACGTAGACGTAGTAACGTAGTTTAGATTACTGTTTTCCCGAAGTAGTCAAAGAGGATACAAAAGCATATGCATGCATCTTCATATCGCTAACATGAAATGATGGCTCACAAATGATTAGTCTACTTCTTTCTTTTCCTTAGATGTTTATTTGGAAGGGTAGTTTTCGCCACTGTCAATTACAGGTTGCTTAATTTGTTTATTAAATTTTTCTAGTCGCAAATGGTCCCGCGAGCAGAAAGCAATCGGCATGGGATCACCGGTGTTCAACTACATGGCTGCGAATACCATCAAAACGCCACCTGTTGGACAACCGCCGTACCAAGTAAGTTTTGGTTTGTTGTAAGAACTTCGTAGAACAAAATGTAGATGGCGCTATTTCTAGACAATTTTGCAAATGAAGCAAATACAGTGTTCATCTTTTTACAAGCTTTTTTAGTTTCAATTGTCCCGATGTTTGTAATCAAATCTTGCAAGTTAAATTTGACCCACTTCCCACTGTTCGAATGAGCTGAAATTTTGCAATACAGGTTTGGTTTGGATGACAATACAATATCATGTAAAGTAAGTTCAGCAAAAAAGCTTGTCATAAAAATGAAATGTTTACAAAAAACTTGTTAAAATGTAAATTGTCCACGTTGATCTTATTTGTACCTGTCGTAATAGATTACAACAATATTGTAAACATTATTGTTATGGTAGGTAGTATGTCACTGAGATAAAAGGGTGGTCGTTAAAAGATAAAGATAAAGAATTAAAATCTCAAAGTCTCTAGATACAATACTGCTGACATTTCTACTAGACCAACAGGTTTTATATGATGTTTTTTTACCAGGTAACATTAGAAGAGAGAATGAGATGGGCGCAAATTGCTGAAGCAATGGCGCAAGCACAAGCAAACCATTATGCGGTGAGTTATAGACAATTTTAAAAAGACGTATTATTCGTCTTAAATGACATTCGGTAGTATATCGTTATGGTGATTATAAAGGTGCGCTAACACAGGAAATTAAACCATTCAGAGCAGATATCAAACACTGTGACACAACATTTTTATAAATTACTTTGCTTCATTTTACAATTCCGTCCACAGCAACCGGATACACAAACGATGGCGACGCGGCCATCGTCCGCCATGTTCGGTGGGTACCCCACGCTGCCACCGGTGCCGATGCCAAGGTAAAGTACCTACACATTTACATATGAAATAAAAGTCCCATCTGAGCTAACTGTGAGACGGGCCGATTTTGTCTAATACTAAATGTATACTAATAGCCTAAGAGCCAAGCACGTACCCAGGATTTTTGTCGGAGGGGGGGGGGGGTCCGTTCGGGGGGGGGGGGGGGAGAGATCTCGGAAATAAATCCTGGGTACGTGCTTGGTCGTATTCCCCCCCCGCCCGGGGAGACAAAGGGGAGTCTTTTGGGCAGCGGCTTCAAAAGTCAGGAAAGACTAGGTCGTAGATATTTAAAAAAACAGACAATAATCTGTGCTTGCGATAGCCGTCAGGACGCGCCGCCACACGCCCATCCCGCGGATTAATGGACACTTTTTGGGGGGGGGGGGGGGGGTCCAGACCCCCTGGATAACTTTGCTTAGTTTTTAACGAAGTTCTTGACAGTAAAGTACAGCCGCGGAGCACGAAGAATCACCTGTTAATACCTGTCCCTGTCGCACTATATTTACGCGGAAGCGACAGGGAAGGTAATAACAGATCATTGTACCGTACTTTAGTATGGGTACAGTCCCCACAAATTAGAATTCTAGCTATTTCCTAGACTTCTAATACTATCCGCGGCACTCTATGACACCGACCCTGACATTGTGCCTCTACTTCTCTTAGTTTCAAAATCATGAATGGTTTTAAAATGAAAAGACTTGAGAAGGAACAAAATTGCATTAATGATCTCTCTAAATGCCAATTAACCGATTGACTAAAATACTTTTTTACCGACAAAAATACTACATGAGCGTTAACTGCAACCAAACCTAGTATTTTAGTCGGTAAATTTAGTAATTTTTAGTCGGAGTCGGTTTATTATATTCCCTTTAGTATAAGGTAGACCTAGTCTTCCGTAGACCTAAAGTGTATCGATGACAATACTTACTTTCTCACAATATCTACAGGAGGCGTAACAATAGGGTATTTTACTGTTGTTGAAATGTAGATATTTAATGATGACGTTAAAAAATATTGCAATTAAGAATACCAAATGTGAAAAAATAATTTGAATCTGTTTTATATTAAAAGAATTATAGTCTGTTTGATTTTGACTATAGCTGTCTCTTTCTAAAACGAAATCTTCTATGGCGTGACTATGACGCTACTAACCCACTGACGTCACTAAGATAGCGTCCTGTCCTTGTCTAATTATAAAGTTTGAAGTCCTATAACTTTGAAAATATTCAAGATAATTCAAAATGAAAACTTGTTTTGTGTAGCTAATATTTCGAAAAACATTTTAAAGAAATAAAAAAAAAAACAGTAAAATACCGTATTAGTATGAACAAAATTAAAAGAACCAAGTTATACTCACTCATATATTATACTCATATATATAATATGTTACAGAATGGGCCTTCATCACAATGGCACACTAAATACAGTGGCTTCAAGAGCTAACACAGCTGCATCGCATCACAACTTGTATGGTAAGTAAAAGTCATCAATATCTTGAAATGAGTTGAAAGTGATTTTAAAAGAAAAGAGATTCAACGAACTCTACCACTAGATAACCGGTTGGAGTGTCAAAAACGGCCCAGCGAATAAGAGCGCAATTCAAAGATGCGCTCTTATTTCTTACTACTTCCTGTCATTTATAACGTAAGTTCGTAACATTTTGTTACTTACCTTTTTCTCCCTTTACGAAAACGTCAGTTGGTGCCATATTTGCGTTTTATTTTAGTTCATGAGGCATTACCTAGTGGTATTGAGAAGAGATAAATGCCTCCTCCCAAAACATCATCATCATCATTTATTTAATGTCCTCACTGCTGGGGCACTGGCCTTCCTTATGGGTGGATAAGGATAATGGGCCATGACCCACCACGCGGGCCCAATGCGGATTGGTGGGTATTAACGACTGCAAATGCAGCCGGGACCAACGGCTTAACTTGCCTTCCGAAGCACGGAGGAGCTCGAGATGAAAAGTTTTTGGTCAGCCATCCCGTGACCGACCATTGTGAAAGTTGCTTAACTTCACCGATCGCAGGCCCAGCGCAGTAACCATTGCGCCACGGGCCCTACGAACTTTAGTCGTTGAAACTAAAACTTTCATGAAATTATAACTTGTCTTTTACAGGATACGCCAACCACATGGCGACAGAATCCACAAGTTCTGAAGCCTCAAGTCACGTGCAGGACCGCGCCGATCTCCTTGTGCCCAGGCCTAAATCTAGGGCAAGGAGTATGCATGTAAGTTGAAAGACAACATTATTATTTAACATTCTGTCTCTCTGTTTATCTTTATACTAGCTTTCCGCCCGCGGCTTCACCTGCGTGGACTACACGACGTTATCCCGCGTGGTTGGGATATTTTTCCGGGATAAATACTTTTATCCCGGAATAATATCCTAGCCTATGTTCCTTTCCAGGCTACAAAGTATGTATGTCCCAAATTTCAGCCAAATCCGTTCAGCCGTTCTGGCGTGATTGAGTAACAAACATCCAAACATTCAATATAGTAGGATACAGTGTGACAAGGATCTTTCGGCGCGCGGTCGAAATCGGGAACTAACGCTCTTGTTAATGTCATCCAAGTGTCAAAAGTTACTGTGGCACTATAAATCATAAGATTTTTAAACCCATCCGTGTTTACCTATTCTATTTGAAATAGAACAGTCCTTAGCTGTATTTCCACCAAAATTTATATCTCTATCCTTATCCATTTCATTTTTCCTATCATTGTCCATTATCCATATTCCACAATCATTAGTTATTGGTAACATTTGAGAACTAATCAATATTATTTATTAAGTCAAAATACCCTACTCCTACCCCTATTCCTAGCACTATCGTTTTCCCTATCTCTATCTCCTATTTTTCTACTTCTTTCTTATGTTTTTTGCCTCATTATTGTTTGTCATAACAGTATTGTATTGTTTGCTTTCAGAATCAAACTGGCATATACTATGACGTGGACTATGAAAACGCACCTGAAGCTATCTATGGAACGAAAGGGATACCATTATCAACGTACACTGTTAGTAGAGGACCACCTTTCTATAGGTAGTAGTTAATTTAAAAGAAAACAAAATGTAAAACCAAAAAGGTTTTAAACAGATGCGGATAGAGGTAGAGATCCAGAACAAAAGAAGGAGGTTAAAGGGAGCCTGTCACGTATTTAGTACTGTATGAATCGTGGGATTGAAATCAAGCTTTTGATTCCATGTCAAGGTGAAGAAATTTAAAATAGTTTAAAGGAAAATGTATGTAGGGTATGAGCATAGGTTTTGAGTGAGTGGATAACGAACATACTGTGTTTTATAAACAAAAAATATATTTGGTTTTTAATTAGGAGTATCTTCATTGACTGACGCGACACGACACGATACCTGAGAACGACATGAACTGTATGAAATTGTCAGCGCCGACATGTCGTGCCTATGAGACAGTGTACAGTCACGAGCAATAATATGTAAACAACAAAGGGGTAATTTCATATTACAATATTGAATGCCTTTTGAGGCACACGGATACCTAGTTTTGTTTCGAAACGCTGCAATGCGACAAAGTTCTATGTTGTTAATAGGTACACCACTAAATTTGAATTAGTACAAAGATTTTAGAGGATGTTAGTGTCCATCAATACGAACAATTTTTACTATGGAGCCAACCACGGAATCGCGAAAAACGATCAGCTGTCCCATCCCATACATTTCAGTCGAGTCGATCTTGTACTTTTGTATGAAACAGCTGTTTTTTTTTTCGCTATTCCGTGTTGGCCCCATAGTAAAAATTGTTCGTGTTGATGGACACTATCATCCCCTAAAATCTTCGTACTAATTAAAATTTAGTCGTGTATTATTATTGCCCGTGACTGTACCTTACGATTTAATAGAAAAAATCGTCCACTGTTGTCGTATCGGCCAATGATCAAACGCCCATTGACATGACGTGCCGGAGCGGAAAAATCTTACAACTGATGTCGGTGTCGTGTGTCGTGTTGGGTCGTGTCGTGTCGTTCAATCAAGAAACGTTCAATATGTAATCGTTTTTAATGTATTTTAATTAATGACTTTGCTGACTCAAAGTAGTCTCGAGGGAATACAATTTTTCTTTTTTTCAATCCTCAGATAAGCCTCAGATAATAGTAATCAGACAGTTACATTAGTAACTAACCAAAGTAAATGTCAATCTCAAAACAAGAGACATATGAATGACAATTGCATTTCAAATTTGGAGGTATTAAACGATATTAGACGAATTTTTTTTATCCAGGTATAAATAAAAACGGCCCTAAATAAAAAAAAATGAGCATCAGTTTGATAACAAACCAAATACCTCTAAGGATTATAATAAGTTTAAAATATATTTTCGCGACAAGTGTACCTACTGCTTATAAGAGTACCACCACTTGGTACACTATATAAAAATGTAATTTTTATAAATTTAAGGCAAAATAAAAAAATAAAAACCTTGTATTTATGATTATGACATGCTGCGGTTTAAAAAGATATGTAAATATAAGACTGCTTTCAACGATTTTGTATGATTATGTGATCTTTTTTAATTTAAGAAAAAAATAATTTAAATTTAGTGGCAGCGTTTTTAATTTAATGATGATAGACTAACTATAATATTAAGCGTAAGTATTTATAATATTTTTGTAAATATTTTAGTCAAATAGGTCTTCTTTTGTTTTTTGAGGCCATGATTGATTATCTCTTTAAAGTGGCTAACAAAAAAAAAAGTTAAAGTATTTTTAATAACTTTGCACTTGAATAAAAAATTGTAAAGTACTTACTTACTTATACCCAAAATACTTAAAAAATATTTTATGTGCAAAATAAAAAATGTAAAAAAGGTGCAATGTAATAAAATATTATTTTTTCAATTATTTAACTAAATACGTTAGTCATTATCTTACTATGGATTATTGCATTTATACAATAATGTAAGTAGTTTAACAGTAAAAATGTAACTAATTAAATTACTTTAGTGTAGTTATGTACAATAAATAAAATAAAATAAAAAGTAGGTACTTATGCACACAATTTTGTATCTTATGTAGGTACATTTTTTTATATAACCTAAGTACTTACCTATTTCCTTCTTTAGAAATCATTTTGGGAAAATGTTGCAATGAAAAGTTGTTTATTCTCATTTATATTTATTAAAAAGGTAAGAAGCATACATTTATCTCAAAAAATTAAAAGAATAGGGCGAAACATGTTTTTATATTTACCTATATATTTTTACCCAATCTTGATTCATATTTGCATCATGTTTTAGTATTATATTTTGTTACATAAATTTTAATAATAAATCTATAAAACAGTATAATTTTTTTATTTAAAAAATCGAAAATTATCTACGTTATTCAGAAATTATAGCGACCAGCTCTAAGTGAAAGATCTATCTAAGTGACCAGAGAGTGGAAAACGACATCGTTTTGTACTATGTAAGAGACACTACTCACTTGTACCTTCTAAGTCGTTGTACCTTATCCCAATACTGCCACTATCTGTAAGTATGTCTACCAATACTGTTCACAGAAACCTGAGGAGTCCGTGACGACTGTACTTGCAGTAATACTTACTATTATATATTCTGTGGTAATACTACACATCCGAACTTTCAGTAATACTACTCATTTGTGCTTTCGATAATACTAATCATCTGTACCTTCAATAATAATATTCATCTGTCTGTGCCTTCAATAATATTACTTATCTGTATTTTCGGTAATACTACTCATATGTTACCTTCGGTAATACTACTCATCATCTGCAACTAAACTTCGGTAATACTACTCATCTTTGCCTTCGGTATATTCCAAGTTAGGGAACAGTCTAAGTTTCATCAAAATTGGTTCATTAGTTTTTGAGAAATGGGTCTTTTATGGTACAATCTACAGTAGAACCAAAACCCCGGTAAACAAGGAAAAATTCTTTTTGGATATTTTTTATACCAAACGGTCGATAAACTACGACAATAAGAAGGAAGATAAGTAAATAATCAAAGGCAAAAATATTATTAAAATTTATTTATTGATAAATCTCAATAAGAGTATTTGTGTTAGCTTAACTTAAAAATACTTATAACTATAAATGCAACTGGATTCAATTAAGTAGGTACTAACTAACTAAACTTAAAAAAATCGCAACTCTATTGTCAATGTCTTTATAATAAAGTAAAAAAAAACAACACAACAAAAAAAATTGAATAACTAAAACCTAGAATTGTCTAAAACAAAAAAAAAACGCAGTTTCGCCTTAATGCGTTAAAAAACTAAAAAAATACAGTCCCACAAAATTATCTCACCCGGTGGTGAAGGCGCCACTGGCAATACAAATTTACCGGAAACGTTGACAGCTGTAAAAAGAGTTGTCTAGTTCCAAATTCTACCACCGAGTCAGTTAAGTTTTTAGCACTTTAAACAAAAGTGGTTTTTACAAAGTCAGAAAATAATCTGTTACTTTTAACGATTTTGTCGTTTACAATAAATAAAGGCAAAAGTGTTCATAAGCCTACAGCCTATCATTTCTTCAGGTAACAGTTGTTCAATACGTTGTAGTTGAATCTGTATCCGGACTCTGTGATGTCATCTGTCACTAGATTGTCACTGTGGAAGTGGACGTACAGTGGGCCGGGTGGAGTTGCTGGAAAATGAAACGTATGTTTATTAGAATAAGGTTTACGTCACGTTAAGGTCACGCTCGCACAGATGTGTTGACCGCCGCCGTGTGAGCGCGACGCAATATATTTACGTAGCGTAGGAGCGACAGAGACAGGTAATAACAGATCATTGTACGAGATTCTTCGTGCTCCGCGACCGTACTTTACCTGATGTTAAATGATAAGGTTGAAAGTGAGAAATGCACTTCATTCGAAATCTTCATGAATTACTAAAGAACGCTGCCTACCCTAATAACAACAAAGAAACTAGGTACCTATTGAGGATCAAATCTCTGTAATTGGGTATTTGACTGATTTTTTTTATTGACTTAAACTGTTCATTGAATTAGTAGCAACACAACATAGGTATTTATTTTCAAATATCTTGCATATTTTCAGCGATATAGAGCATCAAACTTTCTAATTAGATAATGAGAGCGCTATAGAAATGTGACGTCACATTTCTATACTCGCCATACTCTCGCCATAGAGAATTTCTTTAGGAAGAGATAGCTAGAGTCACAATTAAGTAGTTCATAATTCGCTAGCTTTAATACAGATTGAATTTCTTTTTCACATTCGTTATTCAATAATGTTATATTTCTGAATGACATAATTAAATATCTACTTTTCAACAACAGTCAAATTTACCCAATTGGGAATCGAAACCGGGAGCTACAATTCGGATACCGTAGATCTGCCAACTGATTCACGAACCGTCGGAAACGCTCCCGACAGCGGAATGTATGCCCTGTCTCTGTCACTCACTATAGAATAGACAAGGACAAAGCACAAAATTTGAATCCGATTCCGTTTCCGACAGTTCGTGAATCAGGGGGCAGTCCATTGGTTCCGCCAGAATACTGAATATTAACTTCCTCGTTACTTACATGCAATAATCTGGTTGGCAGCACTGCTGCCGCAGAATTTGGTCCCTCTCAGGCCGTCAGTGGTCTCCGCTTCAGGAATGAACATGTAGTCTTCGGACTGGGAAGCGCCCTGCGTCACCGGGTTGATCTGACAGTCCGTGTCGAGGTATAGGTTCTCTTCTGTCCTGTAGGCCATCTCGAAGCTGGCTGAGGTCAATCTGATGGAGAAATTAGGACTTTAGTAGGAGTTGAAACTTTGTATACAGGTTTGGTTTAGATGACAATACAATATAAAAGTACAGACAGCGAAAAGCTTGTCATAAAAATAAAATTTTTACTAGAAACTTATTGTTTGTAAATCTTCGATTGTAAATACATACTTAATAATATACATAAAAAACACCCAGACCAAGACAAATAGACGAAAAGACGTGTTCATGCACACAAATATTTGTCTTGTTCGGGAATCGAACACGAGACCTCTGGCGCAGAAGGCAGGTATCTTACTCATGCGCCAAATTGTTCCTCAAAGTCCTTTCAGGAAAGTTCTTGACTAGTGTCAGGAAGTTTCCTTAAAACTTTACGGGTGATAGTAACATTCAATCAAAGCGAAGAATGCTTTGGACAGTGTCAAACATTAGCAAAATGTTTATTTCAAATATTGAGGATAAGAACTTTCTATTAATAACTTCTCTCATCTAGTGCAATGCACGAGCATTCCAAGATTCTTATTTCGATAGGAAGTCTCACCAGTGGAAAAGGTTAGATCATTAATTAAATTACTGTTATAAATTAATAGTCAACTAACTTGATTCCACACACATCAGGCGTCCTCTTGAAGCAGGTAGCGTAAGCCAAGTTAGCTATATACGGTCCAGAGCCTCGGTTGTAATTGAATGACTCAAAAGCACCAGCTCTGTCAGGGTAATACTGGAGGCAACCGGGAGGAGCTGGGAATAGAAGAATGTTATGAAATAGGGTAGACTTAGACAAGGTATGATGTGTTGTAGAGTAGTCAGAGTTACTTGACTTAGAAGCAAGACTTAGAGCTAAGCCAACGCGCACTTTTAATCGACCGATAGTTTAGCCGGAATCGTAAGCCGATTGTGATCAAACTGTCGGTCGATAGTTGTGCGATAGTTTAGTTGAATGTAGTGCGCGCGCTCACAGAGTTGCACACACTTTACATGCACATTACCGGCCGGCCGATAGTTGTGCTGTGCGATAGTATGATCGAACAACTATTGGCCGATAGTTTGATCGGTCGATTTTTAATCGTCAGTGCGCGCACTGCCATTAAACTCTATACTGAGGGCCTACTCTGAAACGCAAAACCCGAAACTTCGTTATACCCGTCCCTCTCACTCCCCAGTTGTGACAGAATCGAGTGTAAGGGGCGGGGCTAACCGAAGTTTCGGATGTGCGTTTGAGAGTACGGTCCCTGAATCCGAGAACGATCAAACTATCGCACGGTTAAAAATCACAAGTGCGCGTTTGCTCTTAAGGAAACAAGTCAAGCAAGAATTGAAAGATAGGTACCTACTAGACATAGAAAGGAAGCACCTGCGATGCCTTTTGTTTTCTATACGTTTTATATTTCAAACTGCGAGCTTGTTATCCTGGCAGTTTCTGTAATGAGTTCATGAGGACAGACTTTTAAGAATCTGTTAGAAGAAGGAGGTTCAAGATCTTTCTTATGGTGGTGATCCAGCAAAAGTAATTTTAACTATTCAAGAATCATTGGGCGGGCCCATGACAGGCCCCCTACAAGGTGGACCGATGATCTGGCCAAGGTCGCGGGAAGCCGCGGGACTAATCGTTGTGGAGATCCTTGGCTGACATAATGATGATGAAGAAGAAACATTTGGTAATCTATAAGGAAATATGTGCTGTTCTAATTGGTCTATGTTGATCAACAGATGAAGTAGTAGCATTTAGAATGTGGTTCTGGACTTACCAACTAAATACTCGTCTCTGTCAGCAGAAGTGGTGAGAGGAGAGCTCGGCAAGGAAGAAGTGATGGCCTCAAAGATGCCGTCACGGTATTTGCTGCAAATATCAACAACAGATTTAAGAACAAAATATTAACAACAAAAGTCAACATTAGGTGGATCAATTGACCACATTCATGCAAGTTTCACATTTTTAACCGAGAAACTCAAAGTGAAAGTCACATTAAAGGAGATTTTTCAGTTTTGTATGGAGCCTCGGCTAGGACTTTGTACACTATACCATAGGCAAGCTAAAGATAAATATAATAACTGAAAACTAATTATATCGCAATAAGCTAACGCGTTTGATGGTCTTCATTATCTAGTCTTAATAATTATGCAACCCCGATTCAATATGGCGGTAAAATGTCACACTAACATTAAAAAAAGGTTCACATTGACAGATTATCATCAGTCGTCAATGTCATCGTTTTTTCGTACAGAAAACATCAAAGTTTCCGAACGTGATTTAAATATGGTTGCCAGTGTGACCATGGATGGCAAAGAATTTTTATTTCAAAGTTTATTTTTGTACCATTTATCCAGAAAGACAATGAGAATTTTAATATTTTATTTGACTTTACTATATTTTTTACTATTAGTACGAATAGTGTACAATGTCCTAGCCGAAAATGAAAAATGTCCTTTGTTTATTCAATTTAGATTGCGATTTACAATATTTGTAAACGTCATAGAATAGAAGCTACGGGTATATGATCGAAGAAGCTACGCCATCGGTTCGCAAACCCTACGGCGGGAGACCTTGGAGAAGAAACGGCAAGAAACTCTTCTAGGGTTGTTTATTAATTTATTCCTTGTTCCTTGATTAAAGTCACTTTCCATCATAAATTACACAATGGGTTATGATTAGGGGCATAATTATGATGCGTTGGACATAATCGAGTATTTTTACTGGGATGATAAATTCTTACAACCTTGTAAGTATAGGAAAAATGTGATAGTAAAAACCTATAAGTAGCTTTCAGGCGAGATTTTTACTATCACATTTTTCCTATATTTACAGAATTGCATTGTGAATGCATAAAAAAAATAAAAATCTCTTACAACCTTATTAAAATTGTCAACACCATTATGATGCATGTTGCAGTTTACGGTCTTTACAGCACAAACAAAAGAGACACCTACCTAAACTAACCCAAAAGTGATTTCTAAGCCCACCTCCAAGAGCTCGCCATTAAGCTGCGTCTTTCGCCTCGTACAAAGTGTCGTATCTTTTGCATGATATTACACGTCGAGAATAGACGAAGGTCTTGTAGTGCAGAGGAAAGTGAAAGCCAGGAGAGCGCGAATGCGCTGGATCAACCAAGTAAAAACTTCCGCCATATCCCCACTGGTAGGGATAATTGGAAAATTTTTTCCATCTATCGCTACATTCGCTAACGGTTGGGATATATGGAATCATTTCTATCTATCTCTACTTCTAGATGGAATTTATTTTTCCATTTATCGCTGGGCCAGGGGGGCTGACCAAGTATACCTACCAGGGGAGATATGGCGGTAGTGCTATGTGGAACAAGGGGTAAAACCCCCTGCATAAAACAAAGTTAAATCTGTAACCGTGGACGTCCACACCACTCTGTGAGGACGTAGAAGATGAAGAAACTCACCCCAAAGTATTGAAGCACTCCAACTGTGTGACCTTGATTTTCCATGTGGCCTGTGGCAGGTTGGGCTGCGTGTTGCGGTCGGCGATCTTGAAGTTGATACGGATGGAGCGGCTGTTGGTAGACGCGTTGACGCGGATGTATACTGTGAACAACAACGTGGACATTTTAAGAAATGTCACAAATAGAGCTACTGTCATTGCCACCTACCGCGCATATATAGAATCCATATTACGTTCCGGAATTTATTATATGGGGGAATAGTACGGATAAAAGACGAGCATTCATAGCACAAAAAAGTGTATCAGAGCTATTTGCGGCGCTGCACCGGATGAATCTTGTAAACCGCTATTTGTAGGCCTTGGCTTGTTAACGATGCCATCTCTGTACATTTATGAGATTTGCAAATTTGTAAATAAACACAAAAGTTTGTTTACTAAGGCTAGTGACACAAACAGTAGACTTAAAAGGGACCCTGATAGACTTGTGATGAATGAAATCCCAAAATCAGCCTTATACTCAAAAAGCTGTTTGATTATGTGTATCAAGATTTTTAACAATATTCCAACTGATATAAAAAAAACTAAATGGTTATTCATTCACCAAGAAATTGTATAGATGGCTCAGTGAAAAGGCATTTTATGACATTAAAGAATTATTGGACATTGACTAAGTATAAATGATTGTGTTTCATTAATGTTTTTAATATAAGTATTATAAGCTCTACAAGATTTGCATGCTATAAAAATTAGCAAAACATGTGAGACTTGAATTTAATGAAATAACTATTATACCATGTTTTAGCAAATAAAGATATTCTTATTCTTAAAGAAAATTGAAAAAAATATTGAAAAAACCACACAGCCCATAGGATTTTCGGATGGAATTCGAAACTGCACCCTTGGCAGTCCGGTCCAAGGCCAATTTTCGAAGGCGGAAGGCGAATTATTATACTTACTTACATATTATTGCGTAGTGAATGCACAAAATCAATTTTAAATCATGTGGGGCGGTAATGAGGATTTAGTCGTTGCCAGTCTTCAAAACAAGTAATATAAGAGTTACCATTAAAAAGATATGAGATGGAGTGATAGAAACGCACATACACAGCTATTAACGGTGAGAGGTATTGAGAATAAATGACCGCTTAGTAAAAATTTATTATATTGGTGGGTAATTTTACCCTCTGAAGTTTCTTGAAAACCAGATAACATGGTTTACCGAGGAATTAAGAAATCTTTTACTTATTTCTTAGTGTGTTCTTTACTCACTATGCTGTCCATTGTTGTCTCCGCAGAGGGCAGGCATGTAGTCGGAGTTAGCCTGGAGGTTGGTCACCTGGAAGATGTCGTTCCTGCAGGTGTAGCCGGGGCGCTGGGTCACGTTCTCAACAGGATCCACCTGAATAAGGAGCCTTTGAATAATCTTCGAAAAGTACGAGTATATTTTACTACGTTTTTATTAGGTTGCTTTCTTGTTTGTACGCAAATTTTGCAAACGATTTCATACTAGCTTTCCGATGAACTAGAGACCTAAACTTTGAACATAGGTCAGAACTGGATGACAATGCAATATTACGGTGTCATTGATCTGATCTGATGATGGAGCCAGACGAACGCCACAGGAACTCCATGATTAACCCGTGCTACCCCATCGTGTTTGGGCCCGTTAGAATTGTCTTGACACGTACTCTGACGGAAGACTAGGTTCAGGGTCTGATGATAAAGCCGGAAGGCCATGCCATAGGAACTCAATATTGAAACCATGCAACCCCATCGAGTTTGGGCTCGTCTGAATCGTCTTGACAGTACTCTATTGGAAAATATTTCTAGTCCGTTTTATAAAACGTGTTTTTTTTTTTTTAAATTAAAGGAAGATATTTTTATTATTCAATCCCTACCTCCTACAAGGTAGGCGCGCAAAATTAAACAACAACATAACGCAAGTATACACTTATTGGGATGAGTCTTTTCATACATAGGGTCACAGTTAAATTCTATCCCCCTTATTCCAAACGTGGACTAAACTAATGCTAATTCTGTCTTTGATTTGGAAAATGAAAGTGACAGCACCAGTTTTAAACCAGGACTATTTTAGTCCACGTTTTAGAATAAGGGGGTAAAGGTTCATTGTTTATCATAATAATTCGTCCATTCCAGGCTTGATGATAGTAGACATATAGCATATGCAGCGAGTCAACGCTTAGGATTTTAGAAAGTTTTGCATTTTCACTCTAGACTAGTGATGTACGCCTGGGAATATTGCCACTGCCGGCAATTTTCCACTCCCAATGTGCCCGGGAAATTTCCGGGCACATTGGGAATATTGCCCAAAATTCCCAGTAGACTTTTTGTTGTTTTGTTAAATTATATAAATAAATAATGTATTTTTCTTCTGTGTTTTACAATTTTATAATTTGTTGATAATTATGGCAACATTATTTTGTTTTGTTTTCTAAGTTTGTTGAATAAAAAAATAAACCATTTCATATCAAACTGTTTTTCATTTCATATGTGCTTACCTTTGATGTTGGTGGCTATTTATTACGTAATTCAATATAATCAAACAGTTTTAAAGTCTTATTTTAAATTGTCTTGCATGGTAAAATATTCATCAACAAAATGCTGCTTGGGAATATTGCTGGGAACTTTGGGACACTGCCGGCAACGCTGCCGGCAAAATTTCCAGTCCTTGGGAACGTGCCCGGGCACGGTACATCACTACTCTAGACTAGACACGCCGTTTAGTATTCGAAATTCTTAAAGTACTCACAGTGGTTGGTGGAGCCAAGTTGAAGGTCTCAAAGTCGATCCTCATCTGGCAGACATTGTTGTTGTTGATCTCCACGTTGTAAGAGCACTCTAAGCCTGAGGACTCCTTGTTCAGAGGCGGGTTGATGAAGATTGCTACCTTGGTGTTGGTCCTGACGTCACAGGCGTTTACTGCAAATAAATACTGACGGTTATTTCAATGGAATTGAAAGATAGATATTTTTAAGATGTAGATTTAAGCAGTTAGGTAAATACAATCATATGAATCGTTAAAAAAATTCCTACAACCCGTTGCGGACATCTTTGAAAGAGAACGATAATATTTTCAGTTTTGTCTACTTGTAGGTTGTATGCACTTGACTGTTTTGTTGGTCCATTTGGTAAAGGCAAATAAGAAGGACTTTAAACTACTACTACTTAAACAGCTACTTTTATTTAAAGAATATTTAAAGTTTTGCATACCTAATATTAATCTTGTCGTGGCAAGAATCTAAAAAATAATCTGCTTTTACCTGTCGGTCCACATCGGCGAAAGGCTTGCGTCACAGCAGCAATATGACAAAAAGAAGAAGGTTATTTACAAGGTAAACTAGTTTTCTTTCTGTAGGTACGTAAGTTGTCTCAAAATAGGAGGCCTACGTATATCTAGCAGTGAACTATTGATGGCTAATAATGATGATGCTGAATCCCGTTATAAACTACTAGCTGACCTGGCAAACGTTGTTTTGCCATAATCCAAAGCGGCTAAAACGTCAGAGACTACAATACTCTTTGACATACCTCTTTGGAAGCGGCTATGGTAGAAATGACAGTTTTGTATAGTACGACAGTTTATCGATTTTCTATACAAAATAATCATTTTTATTTTATAATTTTCCGGAATAAAAAGTAGTCTATGTTAATCTCCAGCTCCCAAACTATCCCTATACCAAAAATCGAGTCGATCCGTGGCTCCGTTTTGACGTGACGGACAAACATACAAACAAACAAACAAACAAATAAACAAACAAACAAACACACTTTCACATTTATAATATTAGTATGGATAAGTAAAGACAAGTACACTCACGTGAGCAGCAGGTAGCAAACACCTCACAAAAGCCTATAGTCTTTCCCCCTTTTGATTATAGTGAGAGCCTTTCCCTCCTGGGTGCAGCAGTACCTATCCTTAGTACGAGTTGATTTCACTGTCAACGTTTACGAAAACTATTGAATGAACTCATGAAGCTCGACTTAATACTGAGGTAACGAGCTTCATGGATGAACTTCTTATGTCGGTAAAGCAGTCAAAGGACATGAAAGAGGTAGAGCGATAGTTTTCGATTACGAATACAATTTGCCAAACTCGTAATAAGGGTACTGCACTGGTTACGGGAGAGGAAGACGCCGCCGCCGCCCTGTGGCCGGTCGGGGCCGAGGCATGGCTCGCCTTTGCCAATCGTCAATATAATGAAAGAAATGCTTTGCCATTTGAGACAGTTGAAAACAGGCGCTTCACAAGCGTCTTCGCAACATCAGGGCCACAAGTCAGACTCTATAATAACGAAGTTTCGTTTTTCGTTGAATTAGAATAGGCCTGCTGGTGTAGAATACTGGAAGCCGACGTCTGCAGATAGCTCACAGCTACTCTCTGTAGCGTTTGAAAAAGGAGGCCTATATCCAGCAGTGGACTTATAACGTGCAATAGTACTTACGGGAGTAGTAAGAAGCAAACACCCCATTTACCATGACAATCGCAGCAAGCCGACGACTCCCAGTAGTCTGTAGTCGCTCACAGCTGCACCTTGTAGCGCTCGAAGGCGGCTTACGCTTAGCAATGTACTAACAAGAAGGACATATACTCACGTGAGCAACAGGTGGCGAACACCCCACAAAAGCCTATAGCTTTGCCTCCCTGCGTGTTGCACTGGTTGCGGGAGAGACAGACGCCTGCCGTCGACCGGTCCGAGCCGAGGCATGGCTCGCCATTGCCAATATAATGCCAGAAATACTTTGCAACTTGAGACAGTTGAAATCAAGCTGTATCTTTAGTGTAATATTGTTCTGTAGTTCTGTATTCTTCAGAAGCGTCTTCACAACATCAGGGCCACAAGTCAGATGCCCTGATGCTGGATGCGGGAGCTATACTCGCTGTAGCGTTTGAAAAAGGATGCCTATATTCAGCAGTGGACATATAACGTGCGATAGTATTACGGGAGCAGCAAGAAGCAGACACCCTACAGAACCCTTTAGTTTTTTCCCTCTGCTTGTTGGGCTGCAATGTACCATGACAATTCGGCGGAGGTCGCAGCAAGCCGACAAGTGCCAGTATAGTCGGTAGTCGCTCACAGCTGCACTTTGTGGCGCTCGAAGGCAGCTTACCACAGATCATGTGAAAAATCTTTTCTGTGTTCTGTGCGGCTTACGCTTAGCAATGTACTAACAAGAAGGACATATACTCACGTGAGCAACAGGTGGCGAACACCCCACAAAAGCCTATAGCTTTGCCTCCCTGCGTGTTGCACTGGTTGCGGGAGAGACAGACGCCCCCCGTTGACCGGTCCGAGCCGAGGCATGGCTCGCCATTGCCAATATAATGCCAGAAATACTTTGCAACTTGAGACAGTTGAAATCAAGCTGTATCTTTAGTGTAATATTGTTCTGTAGTTCTGTATTCTTCAGAAGCGTCTTCACAACATCAGGGCCACAAGTCAGATGCCCTGATGCTGGATGCGGGAGCTATACTCGCTGTAGCGTTTGAAAAAGGATGCCTATATTCAGCAGTGGACATATAACGTGCGATAGTATTACGGGAGCAGCAAGAAGCAGACACCCTACAGAACCCTTTAGTTTTTTCCCTCTGCTTGTTGGGCTGCAATGTACCATGACAATTCGGCGGAGGTCGCAGCAAGCCGACAAGTGCCAGTATAGTCGGTAGTCGCTCACAGCTGCACTTTGTGGCGCTCGAAGGCAGCTTACCACAGATCATGTGAAAAATCTTTTCTGTGTTCTGTGCGGCTTACGCTTAGCAATGTACTAACAAGAAGGACATATACTCACGTGAGCAACAGGTGGCGAACACCCCACAAAAGCCTATAGCTTTGCCTCCCTGCGTGTTGCACTGGTTGCGGGAGAGACAGACGCCTGCCGTCGACCGGTCCGAGCCGAGGCATGGCTCGCCATTGCCAATATAATGCCAGAAATACTTTGCAACTTGAGACAGTTGAAATCAAGCTGTATCTTTAGTGTAATATTGTTCTGTAGTTCTGTATTCTTCAGAAGCGTCTTCACAACATCAGGGCCACAAGTCAGATGCCCTGATGCTGGATGCGGGAGCTATACTCGCTGTAGCGTTTGAAAAAGGATGCCTATATTCAGCAGTGGACATATAACGTGCGATAGTATTACGGGAGCAGCAAGAAGCAGACACCCTACAGAACCCTTTAGTTTTTTCCCTCTGCTTGTTGGGCTGCAATGTACCATGACAATTCGGCGGAGGTCGCAGCAAGCCGACAAGTGCCAGTATAGTCGGTAGTCGCTCACAGCTGCACTTTGTGGCGCTCGAAGGCAGCTTACCACAGATCATGTGAAAAATCTTTTCTGTGTTCTGTGCGGCTTACGCTTAGCAATGTACTAACAAGAAGGACATATACTCACGTGAGCAACAGGTGGCGAACACCCCACAAAAGCCTATAGCTTTGCCTCCCTGCGTGTTGCACTGGTTGCGGGAGAGACAGACGCCCCCCGTTGACCGGTCCGAGCCGAGGCATGGCTCGCCGTTGCCAACTGTGAAGATGCTGCCGGGCGCTTGGCGGGGACCTGGGAAATAAAATTATTAGAAAGTGTTGATGATGGGAAATGACAATTAAAAAGTATTTATTCACAGTATAGACTGATACAGCACTAAAGTTGTGACCGTCAAAGAAACTACGCCATCGGTTAGCAAATCTTACGGTTTAGTAACGAGAAGAGCCGGCAAGAAACTCGTCAAAGGCTATTTTTTCTCCTTGTTTTATTTCATACAGAGTCAATTGTATATTTTATCTTTAACAAGTTATAGACAGAACGAAAAAAGGAAAATAAAGGAAGTTACAGGAGAGATAACAACTGATAACACACCAGCAAATCAACAAAGATTAACTTACTTCTAAACATATCCGCCGCCGAGCCATAGTGTGTAGCTGCTAGCAGCAAGAAGATTCTGCTGACGATGTTTACCGCCATTTTGATTTATTTATCTGAAAAGAAAGAAAACGAACTTTTAAGAAATCCATTTAGATACAGATATACAGGGTGTTAGGGGCACCGTTGCAAAAACTTTAACCATGGCTTCAGGCCATCATCCTGAACAACGCACAGCAAGATTTTTTATCGGAAATGAAAAAAAAATATTTCGACTCTATACAAAATGTCCCGATTAGTTGCTAAATTTGTATAAAAAGTCGAAATTTTTATTTCATTTCCGACAAAAAATTCTTGCTGTAAGTACGTTGTTCAGCATGATGGTCTGAAGCCATGGTTTTGCAAAGGTACCCCTAACACCCTGTATTCTTGCGGTCACGGCATGGGTGATCAAAAACTTTTCATGTCGAGCTCTTCCGTGCTTCGGAAGTAACGTGCCTTCCGAAGCACGGAGGAGCTCGAGATGAAAAGTTTAGTCTGGGATCGCGTGGTGGGTCATGGCCCATTCTCCTTATCCATCTATAAGGAAGGCCAGTGCCCCAGCTGTGGGGAATTTAAATGGCTGATGATGATGATGATGATATTCTCGTGTAAGCGACTGTTAGACGCACGCACGGGTGCATATCAGCGTAGAAAACTTTGAGGTTGTCTATTAGGAAATGTCATTTTTAATGCTAACAATAAATAAGTTAGTAACGATGTGTTTGAGTTTCTTGATTTCAGCTTTCACATTTTAATTTTCATTTAAAAATATAAGACCACTCCATAATATTTTTTATAACATTTGGTAAACAAAAAAATGTAGATATGTAATATCATACCTACTTAAATTCCAATACCAAAAATATACGGTTCAATGCTTTTCGGTAAACTTATCAATAATTCATTTTCAACCATTCTTTAATTAAGTTAAAAACAGCATTTAAAAATATCACGATTACAAAAATAAAACGTAAGTTTGTAGGTAGGGTCGAGTGTTCAACGTTGAAACAGTCGTACACAATGAAACGGCGCCATATTTTTGAAATGCGACGTTACCAGATAATGCAGTATGGCTAGGCGAGACAGCCTCATACACCCCCCGCTTCTTCCCACTTTGCGTTCACGGCGGTAGTGAAACAACGTGTCTGTGGAGCAATATTGGATTTTTTGGCAAAAAAGTAAATATTTTTTTCAGATTTATTTGATTTTTCTATTTAATACTACAATAAATTTCGTTTTTCTCAGTATTAAGTCACTTCGTACATGTATCATTGCCTCACACGGACTAGATAACCTATTCAATTGTTTGACTTTGGTAGGTTATTTTTGAGGTTATTGTAAAATACCCAAGGTGTCCAACAGTGACACAGTTTAAGGGTGGACACAGTGAAACACTGTTTCATAGTGTACCACTGTGTTTCAATAGTGTACCACTTTCTATAGAATACCATGTCATGTTATAGGGCAGGCGTACCGGTTTTGGCCACTGTACCGGTTTTGGTCACTTTTCACTTTAAAGTTATATAAATAGGAATTAAATAATTATTGCTTATATTTATTAATGGCGAATAAAAGATTGGACTTTTAGTTAATAATTACAGCACTTAGCTTTTTTATGTAGTACGATATTTTAGAAATAAACACGTGTTATGTTTCAAAGTTAACATTTCGTAAAATTCTTAAGCAAAATGTTAAGGGTAAAGGTTTTGTCAAATCATTTTTTTTCTACAATAAAATTATTTTATGGTTATTTAATATTTTATATATCACTAGCGGCCGCCCGCGGTTTCACCCGCGTGGTTCCCGTTCCCGTGGGAATATCGGGATAAAAAGTACATATAAACCTTCCTCTTGAATCACTCTATCTATTAAAAAAAAACGCATCAAAATCCGTTGCGTAGTTTCAAAGATTTAAGCATACAAAGGGACATAGGGAAAGAGAAAGCGACTTTGTTTTATACTATGTAGTGATATTGGAATATGTTTCTTCTAGATGGATTAAGTGTTGTTTTTTAACTGTTCTTACAAAAAGTTGGAAAACAATAAGTGGCCAAAAGTGGGGCTAGAAATTTTAGCATTGTGCCACCTTTGGCCACTTTGGCATTAGTAGAAAGTTTCCAACCTATCATAAGGTTCATTTATTTTAAAAGACTCACAACTCACTTTTGTTAGCTAACGTACTAGAAAATTAGCGGATTGAGGCTCTGTAGTCTAGTGTAGGCACTAGCCTACACTAGACTCAATCCGCTAATTTTCTTTTAATCAAGTGATAAAGTATACTTATAAAATTGTAGTAAGGAGCTAGCTGTGATTGAAATACTATTTCATGTAGTGTTTTAGTCCAGAACTCTAATAAAACATCAATTAAGCATAAACTCAACTTATAAATATAGTAATTTTATGAAAGTGGCCAAAACCAATGCAAACGGTGTATTTGGCCCCCTCCGCAGAATTTGTTCTAAATAAAAAAAACTATTGTTTTTTTTTACTTTGTAGATTGTACCCTTAAAGGTCGATAAATTATCTATAACTCTATATTATAAATTTTCTCTAAAATACTTAAGATCATTAAGCACTAAGCGGTTAAAAGTGAAAAAATCCTTAAAGTGGCCAAAACCGGTACGCCTGCCTACTTATCAATGTGGTTGAATCATTAGGTATAATTTTACTTTTTAATAAACATTTTAGGTAAGTATGTATGTAGCTTAGCATTAATTGTGATTTCTTAAGATTTGATTGCTAAAAGTTGTGATTTGTTATGTTTTCATTGCTAAAAATAACAGTGTTTTATTGTGGGACACAGGGTGTTTCATTGTGTCCACCCAGGTGGACACAATGAAACAATTCCCATTTTAAGAAAAAAACCTTCTTAAAGATTATGTGTCTGTTTATTTATGAAACTATAAATTGCATATTATACTTAATTAAGTAGACTCCGTTCCTGTAAAAAACGGAATCCACATCTACAAAAATGAAAGAAATACGCGACTCAGAATTTTTGGTGTTTCATTGTTGCACACTGCACCCTACCTATATGGAAAAATTTCCAATCTTAATTTAATTCATACAGTTTGTCACCACATATAATATCTAATCAAACGACAGAGGAAGTCCGCAATTCATTTTATATTCTGCACCAATAGAGATAAAGTCGATTCTTCATTGATTCCAAACTGGTTGCGGAGACGCATCTCGGCACCCATAATTTGAAGTACCGTTAACTCTATCGTGAGCTTTGTCTATAACGGATAACTGTTTGGGACATGTTGGATTAATGGCTAGTGTTAGTAAAGGTCGGTGATCAGATAGTACTGTATCTTAATAACAGGTTTGAAAGAAAGCTTGACAATTTTAGATATCTGGCAAAAAATATATATATGACAAGACCCCACCGTAGGTGGCACGCTTAGAGGCTAGCTAGGAGGCAAGCGTAGTTGTCGAGACGCTTCGATACATAGTGTCCATACTGCCTGGCTACAAAGCTCGGTGTCTGGTGATCTAAAGCATTCTAGAGTGTCAATCCTACAAATATTATAAATGCGAAAGTTTGTGAGTATGGATGTATGGATTATGTAATGTCTGGATGTATTTTATTTTTTATTTTATTTTTATTTTTACAGTTTTTGGAAAACTTACAGCTAATTAAAAAGATAATAACAATGTTAGTGTAAGTACAATAGAGCCAATTACAAGTTTTTAACATTTAAATAAATTTTATCGATCGATACTGTATAAATGTTACAAGTGGTGTTATTATTATGCTTAGTTTTTAATGTTGAAAGAAGTTATCATTATACATTTTTTTGAATTTGTTTGGTTTGGTGGTAAATAAGTCAAGTCCATGATCTGGCACATCGAGTTGAAAAGTTCAGGCGCTCTGTTGGTGAACGTATTCGAAAGATAATTCGTTTTTGAAAAAGGTACGTTTAATAAATTTGTATGACGTGTCGTCTTTCTGGGCGTATTAATGTAGAATTTACTTAAAAGTTCAGGAAGTTTGTATTACCTTGGAATGTATTAAGAAGTAGTGCTATGTCTGACATTTCTCTTCTTTTATGTAATGGTAAGAAATGGAAGTGCTTGCAACGTTTAGAATAATTTTCGAAAGAATGGTGACATTTATACTGCAAATAACGTAGAAATCTTTTCTGCACCGCCTCGATACGCGAAATATACACATTATATTGGGGATTCCAAACCTGTGATGCATACTCCAAGTGGCTGCGTACGAAAGCACAGTATAAAATCTTTATGACTTTAATACTATGAAATTCAGATGTCATTCGCATTACGAACCCAAGTGCTTTTCTAGCTTTAGTGATTATGGAATCTATATGCATATCAAACAGTAGTTTAGAGTCAAACGTGACTCCGAGATCTTTCATATGAGAGACACGTGTTATCGGTTCGGTATTAATAGAGTAATTAAATAAGACATTATTAGGTTTTCTACTAAATGAGCAGACAAAGCACTTGGATATATTTAAATCTAACTTGTTAATGTCACAGTAGACTTGGAAACGATGGATATCTTCTTGCAACTTAAGACAATCCGACAAGTCGGAGACAGGACAGAGAATTTTGAGGTCGTCTGCGTACAACAAGATTTTACTATGTTTAAAAGTTAAATCTATATCGTTTAAATATATAGTGAACAACAATGGACCCAAAATCGAGCCTTGCGGTACGCCTGAAGGGACAGAGAGCCTACGAGAGGTATAACCATGTAGTGCTACAGTTTGGCTGCGGTTTTCTACATACGAGCAAAACCATCTAAAGAGGTTGCCACGGATGCCTACTGATTGGAGCTTGTTTAAGAGAATTTGATGGTCAATTCGATCGAAACATTTACTGAAATCAGTGTAGATGATACCTACCTGAGTTTGAGCACGTGACATATGATGAGTGAGAATGTCCTGACACAGTAGCAAGTTGGTAGTTGTCGACCTGCCATTTAAAAAGCCGTGCTGGAATTCACTAAGGACCTGGAGCATTGATAGATAGACCTGCTCATATACTATTTATTCCAGTATTTTAGCGAAGACGCATAACTTTGATATGGGTCTATAGTTTTCGACCTTATCCTTTTGACCTTTTTTGTGCACTGGTGTTATAAGGCTCGATTTCCAAATGGCAGGGACCTCACCAGAGTTCAATGAGTAGGTATACAAATATATGAGAGGGGCCACGAGACTATTGGCACAGTGGACAACAAATGCGGGGGCGATATTGTCGGGACCAGCCGTTTTATTTACGTCAACACTTTTAAGTAGTTTTAACGATGTATTTTCATTTATTTCAACATTATTTATACTTGATATTAAGTTTTGATTATCAGTAGGTAAATTATAACTTGAAGAATTGATTTGAAAAGTGGAATAAAAATAATCAGCGAAAAGATTACAGATGCCATTACCCGAGCTTGTAGACTGGTCTCCATAACTCATTGTTGACGGATATGAGTGACACGCTCGCCTACTTTTTACATAAGTCCAGAATGATTTCGGGTTGTCGGTAATGCTTTTTTCCATTTTTTTTATGTATTCATTGTAACATTTCTCTTCTAAAGCCTTCACACGATTTCTAATAATTGAGAAGGAAAGGTAGTCTGAATAATTTTTGTAAGTCATATATTTTTTATGAAATTTACTCTTTTCTTTTATCATTTTAATTAATGTATGGATGTTTGTTACTCTTTCACGCAAAAACTACTGAACGGATCTGGATGAAATTTGCAACAGAGATAGATTATAGACTGGAAAAACACATAGGATACTCTTTATTCCGATATTCCCACGGAAACCGAAACCGCGGGCGGCCGCTAGTATATGATAAAGTGCGCAAAGCTGACTGTCCGTCAAGATGGCGGGATCAAACATGGAATCCAGATAATTTTGATAAGTATATAAACTACCTAATTACTACTATTTGCTACCTTCAGTGAAATAATTGCTACCTTGATATTTTTAAAGTTTTAAGCAAAATGATTTGGTCTCGCCATCTTGATATCAAGATGGCGGGATCAAACTAAGCCATTCGCTGTTATTAATTACATTTGATTTTAATATTTACTACCTCTTTGCTACCTACACATAGTCATACCTCAAAGTTTCTGTTGCTATAATTTTGAAGTTATGAAATATAAATTGTGGTCTCGCCATTTTGACGATCTCATTTTATTAAAAGTACAATTAGTTAATATATTTTTTAATACTTATAATTTACTACCTTATTTCTACTTTACCGTACAGTAATTGAAATTAATTTATTTCAAGTAATTTTGAATAAAATAAAAAAAATACTTGTCACTACTTTTTTATTCTATGGTCTATATTCCTATAATTTTTGGCAAAGTATGTATCAGTGTTGGCATTATTCGATTACTTTTTTAATTTGGTTGATTTAATCGTGATTGAAGTTAGTCATGACTAAAATAGTATAATAACCAATTAGCGGCCAACTTTTTTGTTTGACTATGAGTGCAAATCTTCATCTCGCTTAATTTAAATAAATACGTTAATTTTCAAAATCCAAGATGGCGGCCAACTCTTTATTAGTGGGCCAATTTTGATGAAACTCGGTTTTTTGTACTGTTTTGACGAGAAAACAGCAACGCAATGGTAAAAATATTATAAATCCAAGATGGCGACCAACTTTCTTGTTTGAGGGTCGATTTTGGTGAAACTCGGTACTTGGTACTATTTTGACAAGAAAAGAGCAGCGCAATGTTTACAGCATTAGCCATTTGATGTCCTCACTGCTGGGGCACTGGCCTTCGTTATGAAAGGATAAGGAGAATGGGCCATGACCCACCACGCGGGCCCAGTGCGGATTGGTGTGTATTAACGACTGCAAATGCAGCCGGGACTAACGGTTTAACGTGCCTTTCGAAGAACGGAGGAGCTCGAGATGAAAAGTTCTTTGGTCACCCACCCGTGACCGACCATTGCGAAAGTTGCTTAACCTCAACGATCGCAGGCCGAGCGCGCTGTCCACTGCGCCACGGGCTCCTCAAATGTTGCTCAAATACAAACGGCTCGCAATGTTTAAAATATTAAAAATCTAAGGTGGCCGCCAACCATTTTGTTTGTGGGCTGATTTCGTTGGAACTCAGTTTTTGGTACTATTTTGATAAGAAAACAGCAACGCAAGCAATTAAATACATAAATGTTACTATTATCACAGTACAACGAATTTTTCCATACAGTAGGCCGACGCTCTTGAAGTTGAGCGATACCGATGCCTGTATAGGTATTTACGTAAGTAAGGATTGTCACAAATTTAGGTCGATGCAATAATAGGTCTTCATATTTTAAAAAACATACTTAAAATATGGATCGTGTGGACATTTTCATTTTTCCTGTTTGTTTAAATAAACAATAAAACCATTTTACGTCATTTAAGCAAACAAAAAGTTTACAAGTTGGCTAGGTATGTTTTGTTTAAGTACTTATAAAGTTATCACATATTAAACGCCTCGCAGTTGCTAAACTAGTAACAAGTTATTTATCATGTCATGATCCACCTATTATTATACGGTCAATTTCGTATAAATGAAAAACTTAGTACCTTCTAATAATTGCTTAAAACTTATGCATAAATATTAACTTTAAGATAACATTTTAGACATTCTTTTATTTATTCTTACATTTATATCATATTTTTTATATTAAAAATTAATTCAAGTTTTAAAAAATCCTAATAATTATTTTAAATAGAAAACGCTATTTTTAAAATATTATTTTCGTTTGTTTTCAGTTTTCCTCATCATAGAGGGGTATAAACCTAGATTTCTTCACTCGTCCCGCTCTCGTCCCTTGCATGCCTGTCACCTCACGTCAGGTGCGACAGACAATAGAGTGAGAATGCGAGTAATTAGTTTTATTAGAATTACTCGTAAAATAAACATTATTTTTGCAAATCGTTAATAGGGTCGCTAGATAATATAGTTTGATATTATGTATTATTAGTATTAAAGAATTGGCAATTAATTTAGAAAAATCATATAACTTTACAAGATTGCAAAATATCCTTCATTTATTTAATATCATTTTCAAGATAAAAAATTTTTTTTGTTAATATCGAAATGAAAATCTTGAAAATGATATTAAATAAATGAAGGATATTTTGCAATCTTGTAAAGTTATATGATTTTTCTAAATTAATTTTTATCAAAAACAGTCAAAGTTTATCGATCATCATTAATGAATATATCCAAAGTGAAATTTTATCAAAAAAAAGCGATCAGTTTCAAAACAACAATTTCAATAATAATTGAAACTTTGAACGCAAAAAGAAAAAAATTGTAGCATGAATCATCATAAACTTATTTTTCTTGTCAAACTACCAAATACCGAGTTTCACCAAAATCGACCCTCAAACAAAAAAGTTGGTCGCCATCTTGGATTTATCATATTTTTACCATTGCGTTGCTGTTTTCTCGTCAAAATAGTACAAAAAACCGAGTTTCATCGAAATTGGCCCACTAATAAAAAAGTTGGCCGCCATCTTGGATTTTGGAAATAAACGTATTTCTTTAAATTAAGCGAGATGAAGATTTGCACTCATAGTCAAACAAAAAAGTTGGCCGCTAATTGGTTATTATACTATTTTAATCATGACTAACTTCAATCACGATTAAATCAACCAAACTAACTAATCGATTGAAAAAGTAATCGAATACTGACAACACTGATATATACTATGCCAAAATTATAGGAATATAGACAATAAAATAAAAAAGTAGTGACAAGTATTTTTTTATTTTTATCAAAATTACTTGAAATAAATTTATTTTGAATTACTGTACGGTAAAGTAGAAATAAGGTAGTAAATTATAAGTATTAAAAATTATATTAACTTATTATACTTTTAATAAAATGAGATCGTCAAAATGGCGAGACCACAATTTATATTTCATAACTTCAAAATTATAGCAACAGTAACTTTGGGGTATGACTATGTGTAGGTAGCAAAGAGGTAGTAAATATTAAAATCAAATGTAATTAATAACAGCGAATGGTTTAGTTTAGTCCCGCCATCTTGATATCAAGATGGCGAGACCAAATCATTTTGCTTATAACTTTAAAAATATCTAGGTAGCAATTATCTCACCAAAGGTAGCAAATAGTAGTAATTAGGTAGTATATATATTTATCAAAATTATCTGAATTCCATGTTGGATCCCGCCATCTTGACGGACACGATTAACTGCTTAGAGGAGGGCTATTTTCCTCTCCCGATTTCTTCCTGATCCAGGTCGCACTGTACGCTGATTCAGTGCAAACCAACATTTTTTTATCCGCAACGGTATAGCACTTAGCCTTCATCACACCTGATGTTAAGTGGTGATAAGGCTAAAGGTGGAAGCGCAGTACTCCCGGAGTCCTCAATCACTAAGGAACTGGCTATCTTATCTCTAAATGCCGTAACACAATAATGCTGAAAACATCATTGTTATAGCTTCAGACTAAGATAAGACGGTGGCATCTAGCCAGGAGGACTAAGAACAACTCCTACCACCAACCAAACCGAATACAATATGTACCCCTACTGGGAATCGAACCCGGGACCTCTGTGATTGAGGATTCCGGGAATAATGTGTTTTCACCTTCAGCCTTATTACCACGTAACAGAGGGCCTAGACAAGTGGCTTTCTACTTGGGTATAATTTATCCCATCAAAAACATAAAATATGTGAAGTGAGAGCCAACTTCAATACTAGGAAATATGCCTTGGTTGTTGACTACTTTAACGAGAAAGATGTGAGATCTAAATGGGTGCCAAGTTTGACGGTCAGTCCTGAAAACTTTCTTCTTGTAACTTAGGATAATATATTGAAGCCTAAGGTCTGACTTGGCTAGTTCTCATATACGAATTAAATATTACACCCTTCGCAAGCTCTAAAGCCGAAGTTCTTATTGTATTCTTCCGATTACACGTATTCGATTTTGACCGCGCGTAGACGTCAGTGATTACATGCTCTTTGGAAGCGGCTATAAAAGAAATGACAGTTTTGTATCGAAGGTACGACCGAAACGATTTTCATATAAAATTAGCATTTTTACTTAATATTCCGGAATATTAAGTAGCTTTTGTTACTCTCCAGCTCCCAAACTATCCCCATATAAAATATCACGTCGATCCGTTGCTCCGTTTTGACGTGAAAGAAAGACAAACAAACAAACACACTTTCACATTAATAATATTAATAAAGTTTAAAAGTTTATAGTTTATTTTATAATATTTAGTTTATAATATTAGTATGGATATCGTGCTACATGTCGCAAGTTTGTAACTAATTTAACGTGAGGACAAAATTTTTCTTAAAAAGTGTTTGGGTAATCTGGGGTTCGAACTTGGTTCTCTCGAGTCCTCAATATTGACCACTACGCCCCGTCAGCGCTAGCCGAACTTTAAGAGTAGTGACGAATTATTGTTATATAACAGAATAAAAACTATAACTAACTTATATTTGTTCTTCATCTCGTTTTATTAAAAAAAACTAGTTTCTGATTTTTTCCTTTGTATTCACCCAATTACCTATCTGGATGCCAAATTTGAGCTTTCTAGGTCATCTGGAAGTGGGTTAGAGTTTTGATATATAGGTGAGTCAGTGATAAAAATAACGATTTTTGGACGTTAATATCTAAATAACCGTTTGAGGTGTGTTTATAAAATTGGCTCAAAACCTCACTTGGCTTTGACACGCTGCCGCGTGTCTAGATATCGCCACGCCAGTAGAATAGGATGATAAATGTATGGGATTGACATTAGCGCTTGAAATGTCACGTGATCGCTAATGTCAATCCCATACATTTTCTTTCTATTCTACGGGCGATATCGATAATAGACTTTTCTAGGCCCTCAGGTGCTACCCCGTTATGAAGAAAAAAAGTCGAAATCATCATCAGAAATTGCTAAACGCGCTGTTCACTGTGGTAGTAAGCCCTCTAAGCTGTATACTGCATAAACGGATATTGAACTACCAATTTAATTAGCTATTAACGCGTTATTGAGCAAGTACCAATTAAATAACAGTTACATCCGAAGTTGGTTCAATGAACCGAACTGAACCGGTCGGACTAAAATATTTTGTTTACTAATTATAGGTTCGATAGATGCATTGCGTAATTCAGATGTCGAAGATGGCTAGTAGTAGGTAGTAGTACAAACAGCGGCATACAGAGCCATACAGAATCATGCTTCAAAAAGGTAAGGGCATGACTGCATGAGCGGCATCGGCACTTATAAATAAAACGTGAAAATGTTTTCAGCGGCGAGGCTATATTCGGCAGAGTATTTGCGGTGTAGAATATTGAAGTTTTAGGTCAGCGCCATCTCTTAACCGATAGTGGAAGTAATGTATCTTTGATAGATGATTAAATTTCTGAAAAAGTTTACTATTTAGGGACATCGTTTTATTTTTCCTGTAATTTTACATAAACTTCTATCACATAAAATAATTTCAGATTTTTCTGGGGGGGGGGGGGGGGGGGACGGTATTTTTTTTTTTCATGAAAAGTCGAAAACTATGTGGCCTAAGAACAAAAGATTTTTTTTAAGTATGTGCAAGCAGCGTTCTTTCATATGATACCTCAAATGCCCTCGTAGCCCCACCTGTTGCAAAAAAATATGAATATTTATTGGAAGCGGCCATAAAAGAAAACACAAGTTTCCGAAACGCCAATTAAAATTAAATTAAGTACCTAATTCCCAATTAATCTCCAATTAATTGTAGTTTGGGTTTCTGAAAGAAAAATGTGACAGACTGTCAACAGTCTGTTAACAGTCTGTCAGTGCCCATACAAATCTAAACCTAATTGTGAGTTAATTTTCGTTTCAGAAACCCAAGGTGCTTTTAATTGGGAATTAATTGGGAATTAAATGTGACAGTCTGTTAGCTAATTTTAATTTTGATTGGCGTTTCAGAAACCGGCGGTAGTCTCACCATAAGGGTTCCTTTTTAACCGACTTCAAAAATTGAAAAGGAGGAGGGTTATCTATTCGTCGCGTATATTTTTTTTTATATGTATGTACACCGATTACTCGAAGATGGCTGAACCGATTGAAATGATTCAAACGCTATAACATCAGGTTTTATCCCAAGTTGGTCCCATTTTTCGAAATTTTGAAATCAGTTCAGTAGTTTTCAAGAAATCTTAAAAATACTGTCGTTTTCATTACCACTTTATGTGAATTTATTACGTATCTTTAGGCATAACTTCTTTGTTTATAAACTGATTTTGACGATTCTTGTTTTGTTGAAAAGGGGATACCTCAAGGTACTTTAACCGACTTCAAAAAAGGAGGTTCTCAGTTTGATCACATACCTATTTATCAGAATACACGTAAATTGCCTGCATGATGCACTAAAAAGAGTGAAATAAAAATTATTTTTATAAAAAAATAAAACCGCCTTCAAAAAAATGACATCAAAAAAGTAAGAAATAATCCCTCACCAAATAACGTAAGTACTTTGAAGTCGGGCGGGTTTTAACAAAAACAATAAAAAATTGTACATGTTTCACGCCCGACTTCAAAGTACTTACGTTATTTGGTGAGGGATTATTTCTTCCTTTTTTTATGTCATTTTTTTGAAGGCGGTTTTATTTTTACCATTTTTGTTCGGAACCCTAAAAATCAGCTGTTCCATACATTTCGATTAAATATTTCTGCACTTTTGCATGGAACAGCTGTTTCTTTTCGCGATTTCAGTTTGTTTTATTTTATAATAAAAGTTGTTTGTTTTCATGAGTAGAATAATCCCTAAAATTATCAGGGGTGATAAAAAAAATACGATGTATACTTACGTACCTTACGTAGGTAGTTCTCCATCCCATCCCAATCCCGTATCCTACTCTGAAACGCACGACCCGAAACTTCGGTATACCCGTCCCTATCACCTATCACTCTCAAGCCGGGACAGAATCGAGTGAAAGGGGCGGGGCCAACCGAAGTTTCGGATTAGCGTTTCAGAGTACGGTCCCTGAACATAATATCACTCTGGTATTCTATCCAAAAACTATAAATAAATATATAAGGATAATAATGTACTTATAATGCCCGGGCTTCACCTGCGACTAATGCCATTAATTAGTGCGCTATTTGATATAATTCGCAGGTGTAGCCGGGTCTTAGCGCAGTAATTTCATACAATAAGCGCGCTAAACGCCGGTTTCTGAAACGCCAATCAAAATTAAAATTAGCTAACAGACTGTCAACAGACTGTCACAATTAATTCCCAATTAAAAGCACCTTGGGTTTCTGAAACGAAAATTATCTGACAATTAGGTTTAGATTTGTATGGGCACTGACAGACTGTTAACAGACTGTTGACAGTCTGTCACATTTTTCTTTCAGAAACCCAAACTACAATTAATTGGAGATTAATTGGGAATTAGGTAATTTTAATTTTGATTGGCGTTTCAGAAACCGGCGGTTAGACGCGCATGCCGTTATTAACGCCGTTAGGCGTCACGCAGGTGAAGCCCCAGCATAACTATGTTATAAAAATCTTAAATATTATTTTCAATATGGATTTTCATTAATTTACAAACGTGTGAAAAAGAAATTCATCCTATCTCGATGTTGTTCTACTATAAAAATATTGGTAACATCAATTTCGTTCATCGCCTTACGTTTTTGTACCTCAGGGGTAAAGTTTAAAGTCAAAGGAAAACATAAAACTGCATTATTTATTGCATGCAGTTAAAATTAAGAAGATTAATAGCTACCTAACTGTTAATTTAACCGTTATGCAATGCATTTAACCTCTGTTTTAGAGTGCGGTTCTAAAGGTGCGTACAGACTATGTATCATGTTGTATAACTTGTGTTTTATATAACACGTCCAGTCCACATAAGCTAACCTTGTTATTCAACATTTGCACATTAGAATAACCACAGAACATGGAAAGTAAAAAAAATCTTTCCGTGTTCTGTGAGAATAACAATGCAATATAACAATGTTATATAACCATCCCCGCGCTTGAGCAGGTACCTACCTACATGATTTTTGCAAATATTAATAACATCGCAAGCCGAGCGCGCTAACCACTGCGCGACTACGGTGGTCCTCAATACGGTATTTTACTGATTTTTTTTTATTTCTTTAAAATGTTTTTCGAAATATTAGCTACACAAAACAAGTTTTCATTTTGAATTATCTTGAATATTTTCAAAGATATAGGACTTCAAACTTTATAATTAGACAAGGACAGGACGCTATCTTAGTGACGTCAGTGGGTTAGTAGCGTCATAGTCACGCCATAGAAGATTTCGTTTTAGAAAGAGACAGCTATAGTCAAAATCAAACAGACTATAATTCTTTTATTATAAAACAGATTCAAATTATTTTTTCACATTTGGTATTTTTAATTGCAATATTTTTTAACGTCATCATTAAATATCTACATTTTAACAACAGTAAAATACCCTATTTATAGATTACGACGGTGTTTTTCTATGAAGAGAATAAGTAGCTGCAGGATATTAGGTATAATTTATAAAACATATCCTAATCTCGGGCTTAATGGTAATATAATAGTGCAATTTTCTATTACCTATATTAGAAGCTTACAAGGTTTTTATTAACTTGCCATGTTAGTTAGTTAGTTAGAGGGGGACAAATCTTGCAAACTTAATTTGACCCACTTCCCAGTGTCCGATGGAGCTGAAATTTTGCATACAGGTTTGATTTCACAGAAGTGATTGATTTAGATGACAGAATAATATTTAAGTACCTACAGTCAGCAAAAAAGCTTGTCATGAAAATGAAATTTTAACTAAAAACTTATTTGTTTCTCTTCATTCATACTAATATTATAAATTTAAAAGTGTTTTTATTTGTTTGTTTGTTTGTCTGTCTTTCACGTTAAAACGGCGCAACGAATCGACGACATTTTTGGTATAGGGATAGTTTAGAGGGACGGGAGGTGCTATAGGCTTTTTTTTTATCCCGGAAAAATAACACATTTCCGCGGAATAGCGTACTTAATGTCCACAGGGGTGAAGCCGCGGGCGGAAGGCTAGTTTGAGTCTTCTTCGCCGTGTCTAGTTTGAATTAAAACAACTTTTCATTGTGTCTAGTTTGAATTAAAACAATTATAACGGCTAACTAAGGCGCATTTTATAAGGTACTAGCGGCCGCCCGCGGTTTCACCCGCGTGGTTCCCGTTCCCGTGGGAATATTGGGATAAAAAGTACATATAAACCTTCCTCTTGAATCACTCTATCTATTAAAAAAAACGCATCAAAATTCGTTGCGTAGTTTCAAAGATTTAAGCATACAAAGGGACATAGGGACAGAGAAAGCGACTTTGTTTTATACTATGTAGTGATGAAGTGATAACTATCGGCCCATTGAAAACGCCAAAACCTATTTTATATTAGCTGTCATTTGAAACATTGAAGATTTTTCGCATAGAAATTTCCAATATGTATTATAGAACGTATATGTTATGGGAGGACTGTTTCGAAAACACGATTGGAAACATTTTGCTCGATAGAAAAAAATCCTGAAGTTACCTCTAAAATTTTATATAAATGCAAATTACGACCGTGTTTTACAATAATAATTCGTATAAAATCACAAACACATAGGTATTTACCTTTTCTATTTCGTGACTGTTTTAGATTTTTAAAAAACTAAACATTTTTATTAACTTTTTGTAAAAAAGTGTGAATTTCGCTTACGATTTTTATTTTCGAGCTCGTTGATTCCTTAGTAATTTTCGCTGACCGCCTTAAAGAATTATTCTCCAGTTCCTACCCGTAATGAGTTGTAGCTTCCATCACCAGCTCATCACTATGAGTACCGTTCTATGTTATGCTCATTTATAGAGATGATGAGAGACATGAGATGAGACATTTATATATGAGATGATGACTACCCAGACTACCAGATTTTATAAAAAGTTATTTATTTATTTTATTTTCACCTGCATATGGATTTAAGATTTTTTTAATCCACAACGGGTTAGCTAGCACTTAGCCTTCATCACATCAGGGGGCCAAGTCTGCTAACGTTAAGTCACAATCGTGTTTCGATCGTGTTTCAATTGTAATTCAGTTGTAGTGCTTTTTTACACACTAAAAAAGTACATATTTCTTGTAACTATAGTTACAAGAAATATGTACACTCGAGGACAAATTCGGTGAACCACCTCTTACTTCTTTTCACGTGGCTGGTGCCTCCCCATTCACGCGCAGACCCTTTTACTATTTTTTTATGTATTAAACTAGGGTAGTACAATGCATAAGCAATTACGGATAGGGACTGCAACTGAACGGTGAGACGCCAGCCACACGAAAAGAAGTAAGATGTGGTTCACCGAATTTGTCCCCGATTGTACTTTTTTCACAATACTATTGATGGTCACACCACCCAATACATTCACATCACATCATACTGTCCTAATTCTTGTAACTAGTGTTTAAAAAAGCACTACCACTGAGCTACAATTGAAACACGATTGAGACACGATTGTGACTTAACGTTAGCAGACTTGGCCCCCTGATGTTTAGTGGTGATAAGGCTGACGGTGGAAGCTCACTAGTCCCGGAATCCTCAATCACTGAGGGACTGGCTATCTTTCCAACTAGCGGATACAATAGGCTGTGCATTCTGCACACTAGCGCCGCCATTGAAAAAAAATCATAGTGCTTAAATAAAGACGAAATTGTAAATTATCTCTCTGCAGTGCATTCCGAAGAAGCTTTGTGGTACTTTCTATTGCTTTATCTTTATTTTATAGCTTGTCGTTTAATTTAATTAAGTATTATTGCTAAAAATGGCCACTTTTCGAAATAAAACTGAATAAAAAAATGACAGGCTAAGAAATATTATTTAAGCGATAAAAAGTACCACAAACCTTCTTCGGAGTGCACTGCAGAGAGATAAATTACAATTTCGTCTTTATTTAGGCTCTATGATTTTTTTTTCAATGGCGGGCGGCGCTAGTGTGCAGACTGCGAAGCCTTAAAATGACGTGAAATTCTGACAATACACAAACAGTGTTAGTTTGAATAGATATTTTAATAGAGTTTAATAAATGTGAACTTTCTCGATTGCTTGTGAATCGGCCCTCAGAGATGAAATGAGATGAAATCCCAGGAAAATCGAAAGAAATTCTCAAATATAGGCATGTCTTATGCGTTCCCTTTATTTTTGAAGTTAGTCAAGTATTTGCATCTGGTAGTCATCATCTCATAGTGATGAGCTGGTGATGGAAGCTACAACTCATTAAAGGTTAGGAGCTGGAGAATAATTCTTTTAAGTATTGATCGCACGTATGGACCGATAGTTATATTCTTTCAGGTTATTAGGGTGAGCTGATGATGAGAGGTGAAACTCCTCAACAGTTAGGAGTTCTATGATGTTTTTATAAATACCATATGCACGAATGGACCTTCAGTTGTATTCTTTCAAGTTATTTAAGTAGCTAAAGATGGAAAGCTGAACTTGGTAACGGTTACGATATTTACAACAATTTATCAATAATCACTATGTAGTTTCATAAGCTACGATTATTAACAGTAAAAATCTAAAAATAGAACGTTTAAAAAAAACCGCCTTCTAAAAGAATATTCAAACAAAAATTAATAATCACTAAAATACGAAAAAAATAATTAGAATTTTCAATTCATAGGACGAAAATGCGTGACTTTTTCTAACTTATCTTGGTACTTACTGAACTGTTTGAAGTCGGTATATTAAATTTAGTTTAGTCTATGTATTTGAATTAGATCATAATTTCAGCTACTGAAAAACTTTTCGATAAGTAGGTAAGTAATTTATTATTTGATTAAAAATTACAATTAGTTTTCCTCAAATTTTTCATTTTCACCGAAAAATTGTACTTAACATCTGAAAAAAAATCTACAAAAATAAAGGTGCGTACTCACAGTTTCACTCTTGACAGGCGGCGGCGGCGGCAAGACTAGCGTAATTACGTAATTCACTCGCTTATATAGCATCGCCTTGGCAGTGACCGCGGATGGCTTGCGGGTAGAGTGACCACGATAGGATAGAAATGGGGATATTTTCAGTCATCGTTATTTAAAAAAAAAAAACGAAAAACATCACACGCATTAGTCTGATTCTGAGATAAATAAGAGCATGCATTCTGCACACTAGCGCTGCCATTGGAAAAAAAATCATAGTGCTTAAATAAAGATCATTGTGCGAATTATCTCTCTGTAGTGCACTCCGAAGAAGCTTTGTGGTACTTTCTATTGCTTTATCTATATTTTCTAGCTTGTCGTTTAATTGAATGGAGTTTTATTGCTAAAAGTGATTACTTTTCGCAATAAAACTGAATTAAACTAAACGACAGGCTAACAAATATCCTTTAAGCGATAAAAAGTACCACAAAGCATCTTCGGAGTGCACTATATAGAGAGATAACTTACAATTTCGTCTTTATTTAAGCACTATGATTTTTTTCAATGGCGGCGCTAGTGTGCAGACTGCACAGCCTTAAGGCTTAATAACACGAGGCAAGTATTGCATACAATTTGCAGTACATTGCTATGTGAGTTTAAAGTAACATAGCAATGTCCAAACTCACATAGCTTTGTACAACAATGGTATACTTGCCTGGTGTAATTTAGCCTTTAAGGATATCAGAAGAATGAACTGGTAGAACAAACAAACAGCTCATCACATAAATGCAATAAAGTGGAATTCAGCTTGTATGGCGCAAATTACGAACGACCGCTCGTTGCATCTCTTTCTATCGCATATATTCTAGCTCTTTTGCTGACCTAATTTCTATGGATTTTCACCGCGATTTGCGCGCGAGTACATCGAGTGACAGACGCCTGGTATAATAGCCCGAGAGCCAAACTAATTCGCTCTATGGAGACTCAACAATAATTCTATATCAGTAATTTCTTAACATTGAAAATTAGATTATCTAGTTTAATAAATAATTCATTAGTAATCCACCAATATTTATGACAGCGACATTAAAAAAAAAACAAATACAAAGCTTTAAAAAATCTATAAAAAATAGGCAAAAATGGTATAAGTGTTATTCACTTTACATTTGAATACATTTATTATTATCTTTCGTAAAATGATATAATCCCCCTATATTTGTAAATGAAAAACAAATAAACTTTTAAAAAAACTCTCTACGTAAACTCAAATTGGCATTACACCTATGTTAAAAATGCTACTTACCAGAAACAACCGACTTCTTCCTAAAGTATTAGTTTCCCGTTTTATATCTTTATGGATTTCGACTTTGGTGCTTAGATATGGTGAACATAAACACATGTTAACGATAAAATTGGTGATAGCATATTTGCTGAAAGAATTGCACCATTTTCGGGATATAACTTTTTTTTTATACCTTCCAATGCGATATTATGTTGGATTTCAAAATATAGTCTCTTAAAATTATATTTAAGGGCCGTTTACAAAAATTTGGCCTGTTATTGAATTTTTTACAAAAATATCGGATAGCTCTTGGGGTATAAGTCCGACGTGTCTGTGTATCTGTCTGTGGCATCGTAGCTCCTGAACGAAGGGACCGATTTTGATGCGGTTTGTTTTGTTCGAAAGCTGAAGTGATCGAGGTAGTTTTTTAGCTATAGTTTGTGAAGATCTGTTCAGACGTTTCAAGGTCATCAGCTCTGTTAGTTAGCAGTAGTAGGGATCCGACTCGCATAAAGGGTATTATTTACTTAGGTACGACAAATACGAAAATTTAAAATTTTAAACAACTCCCGACACTATGTGCGGGGTCCCCCGACCTAGAGAGAAACTTAATTTTGTAACTTTTTAGTGTTTTTTCTTTGTGTCGGGGTTTGTTTTTGAAGTTGCATTACGTACTCGTAGAAGTTCTTTCCAAGTAAAAAGCTATTCTATTTAACCATTTATTTCAGGCAAATTTATAAAATTTGATGATTTAAAAAAGCAACCAGTCTTCAACGCTTAGTCGGGAATCGAATCCGCAACTTTTAGTTTGCATAGCAGCTTCTATTCCATAATTTATGTCCCGAATAAAACCAAAGCGCAGACACCGCCTAAGCTGAATGTTCATGCCAGGGAAGCAATGCATGCACTCACTACGTACGAATTAGTAATAACCTATACCGCGGTTTAGTTTGCTAACATATTATACAATATAGGTACACCTGGAAGAGGTAAATTTGTAGATTTAGAACATTTTCATGTTATATAATGTGCAAATTACTGTGGAATAAATGAATATGAATATGAATATGAATATAGAAATAGCTAATACTACTAGTGGTCCCTTGGTGGTGGAGTTCGTGCGCGGAGATTTTTTTTTATCGTTTACCCTAAAGATTAATTCTTATGTTCTTCTCCATGGATTTAACTATTTCTATGCCATATTTCATCAAAATTGATGCAGTGGTCTTTTTTTATCTACAACGGGGTAGTTCATCACACCTGATGTTTAGTAGTGATTATGCTGAAGGTGGAAGTGCACTACTCGGAAAGGAGACACTGAGGAACGGGCTATCTTGTATAATAATAATAATAATAAAATACTTTATTGCAAAAAAGAAAACACATAAAAAAAAGAAAACACTACAAAAGAAGTACACAAAAGGCGGCCTTATTGCTACGTAGCAATTTCTTCCAGGCAACCTTGAGTGGAAAAATAATAATCGTCTGAGGACATAAAGGGGAATTTGAAACTATCTAACTGCCGGAACACAATAATGCTAAAAACATCATTGTTAAGTCGTCAGACTTACTTAGATAAGTTAAATTGACTTTACAAGAGATTCAGACATTTTATTGTCCTACATAATACCAAAGCACGGACACCCTCTAAGCCGGTATCTCCACCCGAGCAATGCAAGCACTCACTTCACTACGAACGATTGTTAGCAATAACCTATACCGCGGTTTTGTTTGCTAAAATATCCAACTAACATAATATAATACACGGTATTTTTTTATCACCCCGGATAATTTTAGGGAATATTCTACTCATGAAAACAAACAACTTTTATTAGTGGACCAAGACTGAAATCGCAAAAAAAACAGCTGTTCGTTACAAAAGTTTTTTTTTTTGCAATTTCAGTTTGGGTCCCATAATAATAGTAGATTGTACAACAAGTGCATAAAACAAAACGTACAATTTTACCCGAGCCGTAGGCAAGGGTGGATAGTCAATTCGAGGGTAAAATGGGTTTTATGTACGAGTTAAATACACTCTTTTTTTTTTTTTTTTATAGTGAAGGGAATGCGTTTACGCATACCCCGCCCGCGTACGATGTGTGCGGGCGGTGGTTATGTGGGACTCACCTATCAATAAATATATCACCTATAAATACACTCTGCTTTTCACTTCGAGTGTGAGGAAAATAAATAACAATATTGCAAAAAAGAAAAAATAAAGACTTCGCCATATTGGCGGGAAGACTTTCTTTTTCTTTTTTTTATACATGGCAGTGGCAGCACAGTGACTTTAGCATAAATCGTAGTTCATAATGCTCTTGAAATACTTATTTCTTAGAAAACTCAATAATTTTGCCTAGTTTTATTAATTTAGTAGTTTAACATAGATTATGTAGAATATTGAAGAAACCGAATGAAATAACAAGTTTATTAAATGTGACTGTTTAGCTGACGACCTTTGTCATAAGAGTCTGAGACGAAGATTTTACTTTATGCACTAGAGCATAAAAAGCGATTTTATGCAGCCTATACCCAACATAAACACAAACTTCAATGAGAAGTGAAAAAGTTGTTTATTTCCATGAGTAGAATAATCCCTAAAATTATCCGGGATGATATAAAAATATGTACCATGTAAGTGTAACAAAAATACATTTCAATGTATTTCCCCGTAAGTGGTTCACACCACCGCTTTCAGACCCAGAGGTCCCGGGTTCGATTCCCAGTGGGGGTACATATTGTATTCGGTTCGGTTGGTGGTAGGACTTGTTCTTAGTCCGCCTGGCTAGCTACCAAGAAAGAAAGAAAGAAAGAAAACAACCGCCTTCAAAAAAGCCACATCAAAAAAGTAAGAAATAATTCCTCACCAAATAAATAACGTAAGTACTTTGAAGTCGGGCGTGAAACATGTACAATTTTTTGTTGTTTTTGTAAAAACCCGCCCGACTTCAAAGTACTTACGTTATTTATTTGGTGAGGAATTATTTCTTACTTTTTTATGTGGCTTTTTTGAAGGCGGTTTTATTTTTTTATAAAAATAATTTTTATTTCACTCTTTTTAGTGCATCGTGCAGGCAATTTACGTGTTTTCTGGTAAATAGGTATGTGATCAAACTGAAAACCTCCTTTTTCGAAGTCGGTTAAAATACCTTGAGGTCTCCCCTTTTTAACAAAACAAGAATCATCTAAATCGGTTTATAAACAAAGGAGTTATGCCTAAAGACACGTATTAAATTCACATAAAGTGGTAACGAAAACGACAGTATTTTCAAGATTTCCTGAAAACTACTGAACCGATTTCAAAATTTCAAAAAATGGGACCAACTTGGAAGCCAACCTGATGTAATAACCATTTCAATCGGTTCAGCCGTCTTCGAGTAATCGGTGGACATACACAAAAAAAAAAAAAAAACATTCATACAGACGAATAGAGAACCTCCTCCTTTTTACCGACTTCCAAAAAAAGGAGGGAGGTACTCAATTCAACGCGTATATTTTTTTTTGTTTGATGTATGTATACCGATTACTCTGGCGTTAGTGCTCCGATTTTTATAGTTGTTTTTTTGTTCGATTGGGGACACTTTCGATTTGGTCCCATATAAGTTTCATAGAGATCCGATGACAATCTTCGGAGATATGGGGGATAATGTGGTCATCCATGTAAGTAAACGTTAGGTTTTTGTTCGGGCTGAATAGTTTGTTCTTCAAAATAGCGTCAATAAAGTCACACGCGGAAACTAATTTTATACTAATTTTGTCATAGAATAATAGGTAGGTATATATGGGCTTCACTTCCAGGACCTCGATTGCTGATGTGGGTTATCACCGCGTTTTGCGATCGTTGCGGTTAAGCAACGTTCGCAAGGGCTGGTCATAGGATTAAATGAAAAATTACAATCTAAGTTTTACTAACTATTTACCAATTTCAATGATTTTTATTTGAAAGAGTATACTCCTGTTTTGGTCTCATTATAACCAAGTCAAGATCTGATGGTAGAATCCAAGAGAACGAGGAAAACCCGCAGACAGATTACGTGTTTTATGTGTTTTTATAAATGTTCAAGCATTTGCATCTGATAGCCATCAGCTCATGGTAATGGAAGATACAACTCTTTAATGGTTAGGAGTTGGAGGATCTTTCTTTAGTTATTGTTGATACGTAAAAGAATATAGTTGTAATCTTTCAGGTTATTTAGGTGAGCTGATGATGGAAGGTAAAATTCTTTAGGAGTTAAAGCATGTTTGGTTTGGTTACGTACCATATGCACGAATAGACCTTAAGTTGTATTCTTTCAAGTTTTTCAGGTTAGCTGATGGTGGAAGGTTAAACTATAACAACAAAACCTGAAAAGAAAAAATATTTTTGTACTCTGTGTGCATAACAGTTATAACAGAGTTAGAGGGTGATTCTTGTCCTAGTGTCCTAATTGAGATATAGGTTTTAGTAGTTGCACATTGCGCTACGCTCGCTCATTTTGCGATTTCTTTTGGTAGCGTTCTAATACTAAAAATGGAAAAATAAAAACTTTTTTCAAAAAAAATAAACCGCCTTCATAAAAACTACAAACAAAAACTCACTTCTCAAAAACACGTAAAAATGAAAAATAAATTAAATCATTCAATTCAAAGGACTAAAGTCCGGGAATTTTTCAAATTAATCTTGGAACTTACTGATCTGATTGAAGTCGGTGACAAGCCCAAAGTAACAAGAATAAATACTTAGTGAAAGAATAACACACAAAACCTACCTCATGCGCGGAGTGGTGTGAATTGTAAACTAGTAAATACGTCATAATATTATATGGCTTGGCACCGACTTCAATCAGATCAGTAAGTTCCAAGATTAATTTGAAAAATTCCCGGACTTTAGTCCTTTGAATTGAATGATTTAATTTATTTTTCATTTTTACGTGTTTTTGAGAAGTGAGTTTTTGTTTGTAGTTTTTTTGAAGGCGGTTTATTTTTTTTGAAAAAAGTTTTTTTAATTTAGAAGTCGGTTAAAAAAAACAGTTTTAAGTAAAGTCTCATGTCTCTAAAGCACAAGTTTTTGCGGCGGTAACGCACACTTCTTTAGGGACCTATTTGGTGAACAACTTCGGACGTGACAAAAACAAAATTATAATTAAAAGTAGATATTCATAAAATTTAAAGTATTCTTATCTAAGTCTGACGCCATAACAATGATGTTTTCAGCATTATTGTGTTCCGGCAGTTAGAGATAAGATAGCCAGTTCCTCAGTGACTGAGGATTCCGGGAGTAGTACGCTTCCACCTTCAGCCTTATCACCACTTAACAACAGGTAGTAGATAAAAAAAAGAGTATTGATAGTAATAGAGTTTGTGAATTTAGGGTCTGTAGAGTAAGAAGCTTGGCTCTACATTCATCATCATCATTTCAGCCGTACGACGACGCCCACTGTTAGGCATAGGAAGGCCTCCCCCAAAGATCTCCACAACGATCGGTCCTGCGCTGCCCGCATCCAGCGGTTTTCCGCGACCTTGACTAGATCATCGGTCCACCTTGTAGGGGGCCTGCCCACGAATTTGTAATTAATGTTTATCATAATTACAAAAATTATTCGGGTATTTAACTACGAATTGACTAGAACTTGTCACTGCTTATTTTATTACGCATAAGTTTAAATTAGAGCAACTGGTATGGCTTCGCCTAATCCTCTTTTCTTTTAATAACTACTCAAAAATTACGTAGGTATAAGGAGAAATCTTAATATTTAGGTAATATTTACCGTTTTTATGACATGAACCAACTCGATTATGTTATGACCCGTAATTCGCCCTTTGAAAACTCAGTTGTATTGAAACGGTTTTGGTCAAAAACTATTAATTCTAAACTATAGTAATAAAATATTTAATTAATATTGGACACCATCACATACATTATTCCAAAACCAAAGTGCACTAGTATACCACATACACCCAGACCCGAGGTAATATCGAAAAGTTAGTTTTCAATATTTACCCGACCGGGAGTCGAACCGGAACCTCTTCCAGTGGCACCTTGAAAACCGGTGCGTACACTACTCGGCCACAGAGGTCGTCAAAACAACAATACTATGAGTATGACTTTAAACTGCAACTATATTTTATGAAATGGCTGCCAAAAATATAATTACGTAGGTTACTACATTACATAATATAACAAGCGTCGTCGTGGTCAAGCGTTTTTATTGTTTTTGATGATAAGTATTTAATACTTACCTCCTCCTTTTTGAAACCGGTTAAAAACATAATTTATCTGTAAAATTACTTAAAATATCCGTTCAAAGATCTTTATGAACGTTGAATCGGTGTTTGTCTATTAGTTTTGTTTAAAATTTCATCACAGACCGTTTGTTTGTTGCAAAGAAATGCAATTATACCGGTTTTTAACGGTTAAAATAAACATCAGCAAAGACTAAAATAGCACATTAGCACATTGCTTGGAATTAATCTGACATACGATAATTAATAACGTCAATAATATATTATGTACTGTTACTTTATCTGTATACAGGGTGTTAGGGGTACCGTTGCAATAACTTTAATCATGGCTTCAGAGCATCATGCTGAACAACGCACTTACAGCCTACATTTTTTGTCGGATATGAAAAAAATATTTCGACTCTCCATACAAAATGTTCGGATTATAGTTGCTAAATTTATAAATATTTAAATAAATATTTTTCTTAAATATTTTTTCTTACAATCACACCAATTATCTAAGCCCGTAGTTAATTTCTTAAGAAACTGTGTCTACGTGAACTTGATAACGGATAAATATATACTTATAGTAGATTGTTTAGCAAGGGATGTATGGCACCCATAACAGTCGAGTGTTTGGCGCACGAACGAAGTGAGGGCGCCGATAGTTCGAGACTGTTATGGGTCCATACGCCCGAAGTAAACACTCTACTTTTCATTTAAATATTATTAAATATTAATTCACAGAAATAATCTAAAAAGTATTTTTCCTATGGCCGCGGAAATTTTAGAAAGACTATAACTTTTTTGTTCATTTTCTCTGTTTTAAAGAAGGCAAGGGAAACTAAGTCCATACAGTCTTGTTTGGTATTTGACCCGTACTATATGCAATTCCATGAAATTAATAGCCTGATTTTTTATATTACAAATAACTTATTTGGTTTAATCTGTTTCTAAAAACGCATTCTTTAAAAAAACAATATTTTAGATATTAAAATAATAATTCTACGATATTAATTATTTTATATAATAGCAAAACGGCTGTATAGGCTTCTGAACCTTTGCCTGTATACCTTTGGTAAATAAATGTCCAAAGAGATAAGACTCTACACACGTTCCTATCCGACCTCCGATCCGATTCGGTCTGCTCCCAGACCAAATCGGAACGTGTCCAGACCAAATCGGCTGTCGGATCGGAACGTGTGTAGATGCTATTACAGATTTTGACATGACCCCTCCTATTCCTTTTTTGAAATTTCATAACGGCCCTAGGGCCGCCATATACCACTTTCAACCAGCATTTTAGGCAAGTTAGGAGTTACTTTCAGAATATGAGACATGAAAAATACTTTTTGTTTGTAAATACATACTTACTTAATATACATAGAAAACACCCAGACCAAGACAAATAGACATGTTCATGCACACAAATATTTGTCTTGTTCGGGAATCGAACCCGAGACCTCTGGCGCAGTAGGCAGGTAGTTTACCCCTGCGCCAAATCGGTCGTCAACTCAACAAATTTGTATGAAAAGTCGATTTTTTTTTCATCTTCGACAAAAAATTCTTGCTTGTAGGTAGGTACGTTGTTCAGCATAATGGTCTGAATCTGAAGCCATGGTTAAAGTTTTTGCAACGGTGTCCCTAACACCCTGTATTTATAGGACAACCAGAAGGCAACCGTTAGTGACTGGAAAATCAATACACAACATAACAGAAAGCACTGAATGAACTACGCTGAAAAGCACGCATATAGTTTTTTTAAAGGTGTTATTGTTGATCGAGGCCCCTGACCACAGCCGTCTCTATCGTCTTCTACAAGCCATGCGCATAAAGTTGGCAACGTAGTTTTAAGTGAACCGATTTGACATCGTTTGCACCGTTTGACAGGTAAACAGCGAGTAAACCTCGAGTACTGAATCCTATGGAGATGGCATATCTTCTATACATCTATACAAATAAATAAAATTGGAGTGTCTGTTTGTAACATTAAATATTCGCTTTTTACTACGTGCATATGATTAATTATACGGTACATATACCAAAATGACATGTTTTACAATTTTTGTCTGGCTGTCTGTTTGTTCCGGCTAATCTCTGAAACGGCTGGACCGATTAATACGACAATTAGAAGAAGTTTTAAATTGAATTCCAAGATTTTCTTACATTGTGACTTAGTTACACCTCACATTTTCGTAGGTATGCCACCTCCATAGGATTTAGTACTCTGAGGAGTAAACCGGTTCACAGCAATGTTTATTTATTTATTTATTTATTTATTGTTAAGGTCAACCAACAGCATACATATAACAACAACAATAAAAACAATACTTAATAGGTCATAATCTTACATATATGCCGATTACAGGTTAACACAGCATTCACAATATTAACAATTACATATTACTATAAAGTAAGTTAAAATTAAAATTATGTGACAAAAAATAAATGAACCGCTAAATAAATGATTGAATAATTTTTAATTTGAATTTATTCAGGGAATCGAAAAATATATCCATATCAGGTATGATAGCATTTAACTCGTTATATGAAGCGAAGATGCGAGGCAAAGGTGAATGCGCAATGATGTTTGTGCGGGACGAGGGAACAGAAAAAGTCTTGGTGATCGGCTTCCTAGGAACCTTGTAAGGAACAGATAGAGTTATCCGACCAACAATTCTTTCGGATGCTAAAGCTCTGTTAACACATTTGTGGAGAAATGTCAAGTCATGCATTTTTCTTCGGTTACGTAATGAAATCATATTAAAGTGATCAAGACGCTGCTGGTAGGGCGCCCTATGAGATATACCTGGAGAAACATATGCCAGATGCCTGGTAAAGCTTCGCTGAATAGACTCAATACGTTGAGAGTGGTTAGCCGATGATGTTGATGATGATGATGATGTTGCCGTTCCGTATCATAGCATGGCTTGTAGAAGACGATAGAGACGGCTGTGCCCTGACGCAAAAAGAGGGGTGTTTGACGTGTGTATGTGTGACGTGTTATGACGACCGATTTGGCGCAGGGGTAGGCTACCCACCTTCTGCGCCAGTGGTCTCGGGTTCGATTCCCGAACAAGACAAATATTTGTGTGCATGAACATGTCTATTTGTATAGGAAAAATGTGATAGTAAAAAACCACGAGCCCTATAAGTGAATATATATCCCGCCTGAAAGCTACTTATAGGGCTCGTGGTTTTTTACTATCACATTTTTCCTATACTTACAAAATTGCTTTGTGAATGCATAAAAATAATATAAAATCTCATGTCTATTTGTCTTGGTCTGGGTGTTTACTATGTATATTAAGTATGTATTTACAAACAAAAAGTATTTAAGTATATATTTATCCGTTATCAAGTTTTCCATGATACAGTTTCTTAATGAAATTAAAATGGGCTTAAATAATTGGTGTGAATGTAAGAAGTTATTTATTTATTTTTATTATTTATTATATTAATAATGTAGGTATCTGTCTGTCTGTCTGTCTGGGGCAACGTAGCTTAACTTCTTAACTTAACTTCTTACAATCACACCATGTATCTCAGCCCATGTTAATTTCATTAAGAAAGTAAAAGTAAAAGTAGCTCCTAAACGACTGTACCGATTTTGATGGGTTTTTTTTTAATTGAAAGCTAAATTACTCGAGATGTTTCTTAGCCACGTTTGATCCCTTATTCCTCGTACATTACTAAGTTTGATAACTGGCTTTCTACAAGGAAAAATAATTCTTCCTAGCTTACCCGGTTTTCAAATGGGAATTTTTTTTTCCTGGTAGAAAACCGTAATTTTATTAAGTTTTCTACGAAGAATTTTTTTTTCCTCGTAGAAAGCTGTGAATTCAATTACAGCTTTGTACGTGTTGTTCTAAGAATAAGAATTGTTCCTACTTAGCCATTAGATCAGATAGACCGATCAGATAGAAGCAAATAAAGCAAATAATAAAACATTTACATCAGACGATGAGGTTGCTCGTGTCTTTGAAGACTTCTTCTCTCGGGTACCCTTAGAAACTACGAAGAATTTAAATTCCTGTCCTAATATTGCGGCTGCCCTCTTGGTGTCATGTGTTGATAAGTGTAACAAAGTATTTAATTTTCAACATATAAATAGCGAAGACATTCTAAAAGCTTTTAAAACAATAAATATTAAAAAATCAGAAGACTTATGGGGTATATCAACTAATGTTATTAAATCAATAATTGATCCAATAGCTCCTTATTTAGCTTTTATTTTTAATAAGTGTATTGACGAAGGAGTCTTCCCCGATTTAATGAAATGTAGTAAGTTAATTCCGCTTTTTAAATCTGGAGACAAGAGTGACCCCACTAACTTTAGGCCGATATCAATTTTACCAGCACTTAGTAAAATTTTTTAAAAGTTAATATACGCTCAATTAGTAGATTATTTGGTATTAAATCAAATCCAGTGACGGCGGCCATCTTGGCAATTACGCGTAAGTGACAGCCTACTTCCGCATTACTTCCGGTTTTGCTTCCAGCCTCAATTAAATGACGATTTCCATGAAATTTTGTTTAGAGACTATAAACAAAACTTATATCACTGGAATCATTATTAAATAACCTATCGGGCCATATATAATAAAGTATAATTTAATGCTGAATTAAAATGGTGAAAGTAGGTGAAAGCAGGAAAAGGGACTTTTTCCCCGCTTTTTGAATTAAATTTGTAATAATTATAAATTATATTTTATTAAAAATTTAAAACACACAAAACACAACAAAATTTCGCGGCAAATAACGCTTCCACTTTTCGTTTTAAAAAACCAATTGAAGACCATTCACGTTGACAAGGCGTAGGACCACCCACAAAAAAATGGCGCTCTTTTCATTTATTTGTGCATTGTGACACATTTTGTGGTGTTATAATCGCGTCTTTGTTCCACTCATATATAATGGCAAAGTATAAAAGAGATAGGAAATAATTTTATGAGCAAAATTCAACTCTAAACTATAAGGTAATAGAGTGACCTCCAGGAGGTCGCTTGGCACACATTGGTATAAAATTAGGGGCTTCCAGGAGGTCCGCTGGCACACAAGAGGTTATAAGAATCAATTCGGTTTCTCTAAAAGTAAAAATAACACAGATGCTGGAATTGCACTTCTTAAACATATCCTTGACGCTTGGGAGGGTAGGCAGGACGTAATTGGTGTATTCTGTGACCTTTCCAAAGCTTTCGATTGCCATGATCACCAAACTCTTTTAATGAAGTTAGAACATTATGGTGTCTCGAAAAAATCAGTTAACCTTTTGCGTTCATATTTGAGTAATAGAAATCAAAAAGTGATTGTTAATAATACGGCGTCCTCTGGAGCCCCCATTATAATGGGCGTACCCCAAGGCTCAATATTGGGTCCTTTACTATTTTTAATCTACATAAACGATCTACCTTACTACGCGCATAATTTATGTGAGACAGTACTATTTGCAGATGATACTTCTCTAATTTTTAAAATTGACCGAGGGAATAATTGCTCTGACGAAGTAAATAGTGCTCTCGCAAAGGTCACACATTGGTTTAACATTAATAACTTGTCTTTAAACCCTAAAAAAACAAATTGTGTCAAATTCTCACTACCAAATGTAAGGAAGGTTGATTTAAGTATTAGTTTGAATGCAGATGCAGTCGAATTAGTTGAGAGCACGAAATTCCTTGGTATTACCTTAGATTCACGACTACAGTGGGATCCACATATTGAGGCCTTGTCGAGTAGACTCAGTTCTGCTGCGTTTGCAGTAAAAAAGATAAGGCTATTAACTGATATTGAAACGGTAAGACTTGTTTACTTTAGTTATTTTCATAGTGTCATGTCCTATGGTGTGTTGTTGTGGGGCTCAGCAGCAAATATTGGAAATATTTTTGTACTTCAAAAAAGAGCGGTACGCGCCATTTACAGCCTCCGCCGGCGCGATACATTAAAAGTTTTGTTTAAAGAAATTAATATACTAACCTTAGCAGGGCAATACATCTATGAGAATATATTATATGTTAGGAAACATCTTGACTCATTCACTAAGAATAGTGATATTCATAATTTTAACACAAGAAATAAAAATAGGCTTGCCGTTCCAAGATTTAGACTTGAAAAAAGTAGAGGCTCGTTTTTGGGAAAAGGCAAAGCATTCTTTAATAAAGTTCCACAAGAAGTAATCGAGCTGCATTTAAATAAATTTAAAAAACATGTTAAAAAGACGCTCTTAAGCAAAGGCTATTACAAAGTAGAAGATAATTTAAATGATCACAACGCTTGGTTGTCATAATTATAGTAACACTAACAATGTATAAAAGGAAAATATTCCTCTACATAAGTATGAGAATACTTTCCTTCAGCATTAGCTTTTTGTATAAATTTTATTATTGTATCATTTTGTCCAGCAACGACATAATTTTTTTTTGTAAATGCGTTGCTTCTGTTAAAGCTGATGAGTTTTTTTTCGCCTGTTTTTCTTGTCAGTTAAAAGATGTCCATAACAGGTGGTAGGTAAAAAAAAATTTGGACGATTCATAAGCATTAATTTTATTTAATCTATAAAAAATTTATGACTATGACTATGACTAGACCGAATAATTACTTAGATTAAGTTTTACTTTAATAATTAGACCATCCAACTAACCGTTCCATCGGAGCTGGTTGTGAGACGGGTCGATGTTTTTATAAAATATGTACCTATGTCATTTTCAATTCTTCAATGATAAAAGTTGCATTGTGAATGCAAAAAAGTAAAAATTTAAATAACCTCTTTACTATTAAATCTATATCTATACAAATAAATAAAATTGGAGTGTCTGTTTGTAATATTAAAATAACTGCTTTTTACTACTTACATGCATATGATTAAGTATATTGTTATATACGGTACATATACCAAAATATCATTTTTTACAATTTTTGCCTGTCTGTCTGTCTGTTTGTTCCGGCTAATCTCTGAAGCGGCTGGACCGATTTTGACGGGACTTTCACTGGCAGGTAGCTGAAGTAATAATAAATAACTTAGGCTACTTTTTATCCTTATATTCCTAGGGAAACGAGAACCACGTGGGTGAAACCGCGGCCGCTAGTAATTAAATAAAATAAAACTGTTGTTCCCTCTAAAATTAAAATTAATCTAAGTAAATAATAAAAATGAATAATTATTCGGTCTTTCTGATATTCTGATCTAATGGCTACGAAGGGAAAATTCTTCTTCGTAGAACGCACAACACGTACAAAGCTGTGATTGAATTCACAGCTTTCTACGAGGAAAAAAAAATTCTCCTCTGATAACTGGGTAAGCTAAGAAGAAAAAAAAATCTTCGTAGAAAACTAAATAAAATTACGGTTTTCTACCAGGAAAAATAATTCCCATTTGAAAACCGGGTAAGCTAGGAAGAATTATTTTTCCTTGTAGAAAGCCAGTTATCAAACTTGGTAATGTACGAGGAATAAGGGCGTTTGATGAAAAGCCATCCGGCCATTTATGGAGATGGTCAACTGGCTGCCGAAACAGTAAAAGATACAGAGGTGGGGTGCTTTGACAAAAATAATGTACACCCTGGGCAAAAGATGCAAAAAAAAACAAAATGGTGGCAAAGAAATGTCTGTCTGTACTTATATTCGTAGTGCCTAGACGGATCGTAAGATTTCAATGCAGTTTTTTTTATATTGTGTGTAATTTAAAAATAATGTTTTTTTTTAATTTTAAGAATCCCTGACCCAAAAAAATCTCAGAAAAGTCAAAAAATAAAATTTCTCTCTTGGTCGGGGGACCCCCCGCGTATAAATACCCTTTTAGTACTTACTTCTCTTTTTCTGGTCCCCGACCGAGAAATAAATTTTATTTCTTTACTTTTTTTGGCTTTTTCATGCTCTTGGCTGGCACCGTTACCTGCGATCGTTGAAGTTAAGCAACTTCCGTAATGGTTGGTTACGGGATGGTTGTCGAAGTCGAATAATTTAGAGCTTCTGTGTGCTTCGGAAGGCACGTTGGTCCCGGCTGTGTTTTCAGTCGTTAATTAATACCAACCAATCCACATTGGGCCTGCGTGGTGGGTTAAATGTTCCATTTTCTTTATCCATCCATAAGGAATATCTGTGACCCGCAGTAGGGACTTATAATGGCTGATTATAATGAAGCAAATTATCGCGCAATCCGAATCTATACTCTATCTATACAAATAAATAAAATTGGAGTGTCTGTTTGTAATATTAAAATAACCGCTTTTTACTACATGCATATGATTAATATACGGTACATATACCAAAATGTCATTTTTTACAATTTTTGTCTGTCTGTCTGTCTGTTTGTTCCGGCTAATCTCTGAAACGGCTGGACCGATTTTGACCGGACTTTCACTGGCAGGTAGCTGATGTAGGTAATAAGGAGTAACTTAGGCTACTTTTTATCCCGATATTACCACGGGAACGAGAACCACGCGGGTGAAACCGCGGGCGGCCGCTAGTCATAGATATAGTTAAAAACTGTCTGGCGACCTCCGTGGCCGAGTGGTGTGGGTGTTTTCAAAGTGCCGCTATCTCTAGAGGTCCCGAGTTCGATCCCCGCTTGCGTCGGTAATTTCTGTCCGGCTCCGGTCGATAGCTGTCGACATTGGTCCGCGCAACATCGCCGTCCAGCCGGCCACACACTAAAGGGCTTTACACTTGGCTAAATTCAGCATCTAATTAAGCATACATTGCTTGTTTTGATTGCATCACTTGCTACAAATGAGCTCAAAGAAAGCAATGTATGCTTAATTAGATGCCGAATTTAGCCAAGTGTAATAAGCCCTTATGCCTGCGCATTAGCGGTCAGTTCTAAATCTGGGGGGCAATTGCGTAAGGTAATCGTATTAATTTGACAGTTCATATCATATTCAATCGGCTGCAATTTGTATGGCATGACATTTATCATAATACAATATGAACTATCAAATGAATACGATTGAGTTTACGCAATTTCAATAGCTTGAAGGGAACTGTGAGTGTGTGGCCGATTGCAGCCAACTGACAGACTGTTGTCGATGCCAACAGGCGGACTGTGATCTTCTGTGGGGCCCTTAAGAAATCATGTACAGATTGGCTAGGTATGTAAAAATTTATTGAAATATAGTTACGTGTAACAACAGACTCTTAAATCTGTCTAAGCCTTCGGTCTTACGTCAAATGGTTCGATAAAATTATGCTTTAATAACAAAATTCTAGTTCAGGATCAAGGTTCCCTCAAGATTATTAACATAACGGTGCCCAAACAATTATGTTTAATTGTTTGATCTTACGTAAAACATAATAATAAGGCGAGGCAACGTATTTTCAAGATTTTGTCCAAACACTCTACTTTGACATTTGAATAACATGCGTAGCGGTCTTAGTTTGTAATCGCTCGATAACTTCGAGCAACGCGGGCCTTCCGTTCCGGGAAGACCCGCGTGTTGCTCGGTAGCTCGATAATTGAGGTTTTGATCTGGTTAAAGAACATTGTTATTTTGTAACAATGTTCTTTAACCAGCCGGCTGCCTTGGCATTCGGATGTCAAGGAAAAAGGGATCTAGTTGAAAACCAGCGTCAGTTTTAAAACACTGATATATGCTGAACTAGATCCCTTGATACAGTCGTGACTCGTGGGACTATGTCTTTTTTGTTTTTTTTTTTAATATTGTTTAAGTATGGTTTTTTGTGTTGTTTTCATTTATATTGTCTGGTTTTATGTAATGACTAGCAGCCGGCCCGTGGTTTCACCCGCGTGGTTTTCGTTCCCGTGGGAATATCGGGATCAAAAGTAGCCTAAGTTACTCCTTATTACATCAGCTACCTGCCAGTGAAAGTCCGTCAAAATCGGTCCAGCCGTTTCAGAGATTAGCCGGAACAAACAGACAGACAGACAAAAATTGTAAAACATGTTATTTTGGTATATGCACCGTATATATAATCATATGTATGAAGTAAAAAGTTATTTTAATGTTACAAACAGACACTCCAATTTTATTTATTTGTATAGATTAAAAACATTTTTATTTGGTTTGATTTTTTGGATCCTTTATTGAAGACTTAATTAAAAACTATAATTAGTACTTAAACAAAAAAATCAAGTAGGTACCTAAATAAAAATTAAAATAAAGTATAAAATGATGATAGATGATGATAGTCGTGTTTTACAAAATTATTAATACTAGGTACATTCTTATATTGCTTTCTGCGTTTTGAGATGAGAAGTTTGAGTATGTCATGCTCTCTGTAAACTTTTCTGCGGTAGTGTCGTGTGAGGCGGGTCGTTACGTTCCCTGTAATATGGTTGAGCGAAGCGATGGCTGGTTCATGCGTCATGCTCGTGAACGGGTGCCACCAGTGGGATGGGTCTGCTCCTGGCTTCTTGTCTCAAAATATGCAGATTTTTTATGTTTTATTGTTTTATTAGTTTTATTTTATCGTGGCTTGTATGGCACTGTTTATTATTGACTCTTATGTTCTTAAACTATTCAAAGTTTTATTACCCTTGTTTGGCATTTATATTTATTATTTATTTGCTACGTTTTTGGTTGGTGTGTATTTTAAAGAAACTTCCTTTTGGATGTCTATTTCTTAGTTATTGAAAATTATTTACTGCTATGATTACCGGGTTTTTTATTTTGTTTTTAAATTTAAGATTAATTTGTGATGGAAAGTGACTTTACATATTATATTATGTTAAAGTCACTTTTCAATTTGACGACTCTGTATGAAATATGACAGGGTGAAAAAAATAGCCCTTGGCGAGTTTCTTGCCGGTTCTTCTCGTTACAAGGCCTCCCGCCGTAGATTTGCGAACCGATAGCGTAGCTTCATTGACGTTCACAAGTGCTGTATCAGCCTTAAATGAATAAATGATTTTGAATTTTGATATGTAAGTACAGAATTGGACTCTAGAATTCATCAAATCACCACAAGTTTGAGTCTTCTATTGTAAGAATTTGAGTGTTTATTTCATCATCATCATCAGCCATTTAATGTACACTGCTGAGGCACTGGCCTTTCTGAAAGGATGGATAAGTGGTATAGGCCATGACCCACCATGCGGGCCCAGTGCGAGTTCGTGGGTGTTAATGACTGCAAACGCATCCGGGACTAACCGATCCCTACTGAAATAGGTTACGCTTACCGTTGCTCGGCCGCGGGCGATACACTTCACGCGGACGCAGCGGCAGCCGGCAGTGAACTGTGAACTCGCGAGCGCCCCGCGAATCGAATATCACTTAAAATTTAATAAAAAATTAAATTATAACAAATTTAAACTTATGACGGCCGGAATCACTCGGCTATTCAAAGACAATTATTTTCGTATATTTTTCATTAACTAAAACCAAGTATACTGCAAGTAAAAGGATATTTGGATTACGATTAGACTAATGTTTGGAATTTTATTTGACACAGTAAAATATCACCGGCCGGAAGCACTAGATAAATAACTCTAAATAACATAAGTAAGTATATAATATTTTCCAAATTTTGAGTACTTGTGGTTTGCGAGTAATCCATAATTTAAAATACACTATTTTCGGGAATAGGCGCCTTAACGTACCGAAGTACCGAAGCACGGAGGGCTCGTGATAACAAAAGTTGCTTAACTTCAACGATCGCAGCTAACCACTGCGCCATATAATGAGCTCCTATTTAATTTGAAATTATAAAATTGACTGACTAATCTCTACCGGTTCCCCCATAAGCCCCTACTGAGGGCAATGCTCTAATGTTTGTGTTTCATCACTAGCGTTGAGCAACCGTCGTTCGGTCATCTCCCATTGGCCACCGGCCACACCATCGACGTATTGGCGTGAATAGCCGATGGAACCATTTAGATATACCCACACTCTAACTTTCTTGTGGACTACACGACGTTATCCCGCGGGAATGTGATATTTTTTCGGGATAAAAAGTAGCCTATATTCCTCTCCAGACTACAAAGTATCTGTGATCCAAATTTCAGGCAAATCTGTTATGACGTTTTGGCGTGATTGAGTTACAAACTTCCAAACATCTAAAGTTTTCAAGTCCAACTTACCACAGTTACTCATGACCAAAGTAAGTACAACCAATGCGTGCTCCCAGTTATGCTTATGACATTATGCTTGCGAGAACAGGGGGCCAAGCCTGCTAATGTTAAGTCATAATCGTGTCTCAATCGTGATACCTATCAAATACATATTATGATATGGCTTGACAACGACTTCAATCTGATCAGTAAGTTCAAGATTAATTAGAAAAAGTCCCACACTTTCGTACTTTGAATTGAATGATTCAATTTATTTTTCAATTTTACGTGTTTTTTGGAAAATGAGTTTTTGTTTGTAGTTTTGTTTGCAGTTTTGTTTTGAAGGCGGTTTAATTCTTTTGAAAAAATTTGTTTATTTTGCCATTTTTAGTGTAAGAGATCTACCAGTCACCTATTTGTGACCCCTAATTAGCATAATGAGCAAGCGTAGCGTAGCGCAATGTGCAACGACTGTAGCCCATATCTAAATTAGAATACCTACTCAGACAAGCACCACCCTCCAACTCCCAACTGTTATGCAGTTTCCTTCCACCATCAGCTAACCTAAATTACTTGAAAGAATATAACCTAAAGTTCTATTCGCGCTTGTGGTACCTACTTAAAAACATACTTTAACTCCTAAGCGTTCAGGAGTTATTCCTTCCATCATCAGCTTACCTAAATAACCTAAAAGATAACAACTATAAATATTTACGCATCAACAATATATAAAGAATTATTCTCCATCTCCCAACCGTTGAGGAGTTGTACCTTCCATCACCAGCTCATCATCGTGAGATGATGACTACCGGACGCAAATACTTGAAAATTGCTTATAAACCATATTAAAGAAATCGTATCGCGCCCGTAAAATTTAGTATTTTATTAATATTTCCGATGACCATCTATGGTCCTCATCATCAGTTCCACTACACTAAATGGTGCTTACCGAAAGCAAGTGCTCGAGTTATTTAAGAAAATACAAAAAACGCTATAGGTTTGCCTATAAAATTTGAAGAGTTCCCTTGATTTCACCAGGATCCCATCATCAGATCCTGACCGTATGACAATGGGACCAATTTGTAACTATATTTTATTTTTATTTTTATTTTATTTATTTATGTGGTCTACAAAACAGATAACAATCAATATAACAATATCAACTTAAAGTATAGCTAGATCTGTACTAGATTGTAATCCTACATGTTGACACATCATTGTAAAAGTTTATAGTAAAGACTTACATGCTAAAGAAAGAAATCATTTAACGGAACTTATAAATAAGCAAAACATTTAGAAAATGATGGACAAAATAATTAGAAAACAGGGTAAATAATACTTTATCTATTGATCAACTAATTTTTCGTTTAATAGAGATTTAAATAAACCGAATTTGGGATTGAAAATATCAATATCAGAATTACTAATGGATATCTCGTTGTAAAGCCGACACATTCTCGAAATAGGATTATAGAATGATGTGTTATTTTTATAAACTTGCAGATAAAAAGTTTTATTAGGTAAACGGGCATTACGTCGTGTGTTAAAATTAAGTTTGCTCAAAAGATAAGGCGAGTCAATTTTACTATGGAGCAGTTTAAATAAAAACTTTAGGTCATGTTCTCTGCGTCGGTTCTGCAACGAAACAACTCCAAAACTGTTGAGTTTTTCTCTGTAACCAACTAAGCTTCTGCCAAGTCCACATCTGAAACTTAGTATTCTGAGAGCTCTTTGAACACTCTCAGTTTTGTCACAGTGCACAGTGCTATAGCATGGAGACCAAACTACACAGGCGTATTTCAGAGTGCTTCGAATAAGAGTGTAATAGAGTGTCAAGAAACTACGAGGCTTTTTAAATCCTTTCACACTTCTACATACAAATCCTACCAATTGCAGACCTTTGTTTTTAATGAAGTCATAATGATTATGGAAAGTAAGTTTACTGTCAAACAGTACTCCCAGATCTTTAACCACATTTTTTCTTTCCAACTCATGTTCATTTAATTTGTAATTGTGGATATGCTTATACCTTTTATTTGTAAAAGTTATCACAGCACATTTACTAGCATTTAAGTCCATGAGGTTCCGCTGACACCATTTGGAAACCGCGTCAATATCGGCTTGCAATGCCAGGCAATCTAAGGGACTATTTATTGCTCTGTATAGTTTTAAGTCATCTGCATACAAAAGGCATGGACTAGACATTTGATTTACTAAATCATTTATGAAAATAATAAAAAACAAGTGTCCAAGATGCGATCCCTGAGGTACACCCGACTTGATTGACACAGGGGATGACTTAAAACCTTTGAGAGATACAAGCTGACTTCTGTTATTAAGATATGAACAAACCCAGCGTAGAAGACTGCCATGGATCCCAAATGCCTTCAACTTTTCACATAATAGATAATGATTTACTTTGTCGAATGCTTTTGTGAAGTCGGTGTATATTGCGTCGACTTGACCACCAGTAGCAAACACCTCACACAAATGGTTCTTATAAGTACTCTAAAAGATTTGTTACAGTGGACCTATTTTTTACGAAACCATGTTGCTTTTGAACAAAAAAATAATTTCTAAAATCGGTTTACAATTGACAAAGTTATGAGGTAACAATACCTCCTCCTTTTTTTTGAAGTCGGTTAAAAAAGTGAGAAATAAAGTAAGGCGCTCCGTACGATTCAAATTGCTATTCCCGCGTTAAACTCCCATGAGCATTGAAATACGAACCACCCGCGCATTTTAATCATAGATATAGTATATTAAAAAGGGGATTTTAATGACAATTATTAAGAAAAAAACGTAAGAAAAAGAATTATTAAAGACATATTTTCAAGACTGAAGAAAGAAAACCTACTAATGACTAGGCAGTATGGTCTCAGACCTTAGCCTGTTCCTGTAGGAACGAATATAAAAAAAGCAATTTGTTTTTATTTATGTGTCAGAGATTTGTTCAGTGTTTGTGTTTCGTGAAAAATCTAATTAATCTCAATAAATAAAATAGGTACTATACAAGCTTATTATCCGTGCTCTCTCCGTGCTATATCAAATAATAATATCATAAATTTTGTGCAGTGTCAGGCTATGGAACCTTTATTAAAATAGTAATTCATGAATCCCAAATTATTCGTTACTAGCGGCCGCCCGCGGGTTCACCCGCGTGGTTCCCGTTCCCGTGGGAATATCGGGATAAAAAGTACATATAAACCTTCCTCTTGAATCACTCTATCTATTAAAAAAAAGCGCATCAAAATCCGTTGCGTAGTTTCAAAGATTTAAGCATACAAAGGGACATAGGGACAGAGAAAGCGACTTTGTTTTATACTATGTAGTGGAGTGATAGTGAAGTGATAGTGAGTACTTAGGTAAGTTTCATGCGCTTTGAATTAGAAGCGAGGAAAAATTTACCAATCTTGACCAATGATGTTTTATATGATCTTGACGAGGATTTTAATTGTAACAAAGAGTATGTAATCACTACTATAATTCAAATTGAAAAGATCAAAATACTGTGGACTGCTTCTTCTGAAACCTGGGGAGTACCTACCTACATATTGTTTTCATTATCATTGCATTCTCGGTCGGAGTGTCGTTTCTCAGACCAATATAAACTTTTATTATGTACTTACCCGTAAACTTATTTATACTAGTGTATAATAAGTTTATGTATGTACTATTTAAAGATCACAATCTTGATACCAACTACAAAAATAGGTAGGTATTGTACAGTACATAGTTGTTAATTTTCAATAATTTGTTAGACCAGCAACTTGAGTAGGTATGTTCTATTATAAACAACAACAAATGTTATCTGATTAATTAATAATATCATTTGTTTGCATTAAATTAGTTAAAATCAGGTGTAATGTAGGTAAGTAAGTAGTTAATTTTAACATAAAGACATTAAGGCGATACTCGGAAAAATTATGCTAAAGCAAGATAGCAATGAGAAAACGACGCGCGCGGGAGCGAGACCGATTTTGCCGATTACGCAAAAAAAACACAAAATCACTTCGTATTCAAAAACTATAGCGATTTTAAAAAAATGCTTCCATACGATTCTAAATATTATTGGTGTCCACTAATTAAACTAATTTTCAATTATATATGTATCCCCATTTAAGAATAATCTTGATATTTCTTATTTTTTTGAAGTATTTTCGAAAATAAAAAGTGTCGAGCCAAAATCATAAAATCGTGTTTCTGAAACTATACGATTCTAGATAAAGGTATGAAGAAATATATATCTTATTACCAGATTTATAACAACTCTAACCGACCTATAGTTTTATATCAAAGAGTCCATACTTTTTCCGAGTAGTGCCTTAATAAGTTATTATAGGGTTTTCAATCCCCCTTATAGCCTGAATATTACTACTTGCAGTAGGTAGGTATATAAATTTCTTAGAAGGTACTTAAGTAAGTGAAAATAACTATAAATAACATTTTTTTAAATCATAAATTAAGTTATTTAAATTTTTACTTTCTTGCATTCACAATGCAATTTTTATTACTTACTTACTTATTGTAAAATTTAAAATGAAGTTAAGTAAGTACCTTTTAAAAAAACAACCCATCTCACAACCAGCTTTGATGGGACTTGAACCCATGACCGTTCGCTATCCGGGCGACTGCTCTAACCACTACTGGGAATTGCTGAGCACAGAGAGAGCGTCTCTGTACACCGTAACTACTCACTCCAATTTCCAAATACCTAGGTAGGTACTCACATATTTTGTTATTATTGTATTTATTGATAACTAGCCTTCCGCCCGCGGCTTCGCCCGCGTGTACTACACGACGTTATCCCGCGGGAAGGTGATATTTGTCAGGAATAAAAAAGTAGCCTATGTCCTTTCTCAGGCTCTAGACTATCTCTGTACCAAAATTCATTCAAATCGGTTCAGTAGTTTAGGTGTGATTGTGTAACACACAGACAGACAGAGACACATTTATAATATAAGTAAGGATTACTTTTGAACTAAACTATCTAATACCTATCCAAAATTTGAATGTCAAATTGGTTTCACATTCACTATATTAATTATCGTCACAATCCATTACGATTTGGCACTTTCCATACAATACATCTATACAGAGACCTTATTGAATTTTAATAATTTTCTATTAAAAAATTAAGTTATAGAAGGTCACAATTCAATTACTTCAACAGTACTTATCTCGATTTGGTTCATTCAAGTTTTCTCGGAAACGGTTTGCCACAAAATTGGTTCAGGTACCTTTGCCAGCACTGCACAAAATTCAAACTGAATTAAGATTATATTTGGGTTAGATATAATATACAGGGTTAATTTTTCCATCATCCAAATTTTTAAGCTCGTCTCAGAATCGGTCTAGAAACATGGGTCGAAAGACAACAAAAATTTTTGGACTTCCCTAACTAAATCGATCGCGTGATCACTCTGATTTGTATGAAGAGTCAAAAATTTTATGTCATATTTCGACCCATGTTTCTAAGAGCAGCATTATGCTGAGACGGGATTTTTGTTGGCCCACACACGCACATTTATTTATAATTTTTTAGTTATAGTTTATTTTTAAGTTTTAATTTTGTTCTCTTTTGTTTATTGTTTGTTTGGTTGTTTCTTTGTGTCCAATAAATGTTTTCTTTCTTTCTTTCTTTCTTTCTTAAGAGAAAGTTGTTCATTTACAGATTCTGAGACAAGCTTAAAAATTTGGATGGTGTTTAAAAATTAACCCTGTATATAATAAAAAAAAAAGCCTTTGACTTTGACTTTGACTTTATACAGGTGCTTGTATAAAGATGGGACATACTTCAGGGGGTGATAGTTGCCATCAATACAAACAACTTTTACTATGGGACCAAGTGCGATTTCACGAAAAAAAAATCGGTTTCATACAAAAGTGCAATTTTAGTGAATGGGCTAAAATGTTTGGAACAGATGATTTTTTTTTTCGCTATTTTGCGCTTGGTCCCATCGTAAAAGTTGTTTATATTGATGGGTTCTTTCTGAAGTATGTCCATTCTTTAAACCGCCTCTGTAGTCTAGTGGTTCACACCACCGATTTCAGAGCAAGAGGTCCCGGGTTCGATTCCCAGTGGGGGTACATATTGTATTCGGTTTGGTTGGTGGTAGGACTTGTCTTAGTCCGCCTGGCTTGCTACCACCATCTTATCTAAGTCTGATGCCATAACAATGATGTTTTCAGCATAAAAAAAAAAACAAACAGCCTGTATATAGATAAATCTGAACTTAACGCGAACAAAGCAAAGTTAGTTTTTTCAAAATGTCTGGAGAAATGTCGACACCAACTGAGAAACAGATGGAGGTGTTCCTAGATTTTCTTACGAAACATCGCGATATGGTTGTTGGCTCGCGATTGTTCAGAACTGCTAAGGGGAAACGGGAATACCAGCGGCTGTGGGAGGAAATACGTGCAACCCTCAATTCTTTGGAAGGCTGTACGAAGACTGTAGAAGAGTGGAAAGATGTAAGTTCTAAACAACTACCAAATATGATTACTACAATCAATGTTATTATGCATTCACAATGCAATTTAATTTTTTTTTGTTATTGAAGTTCCTACCACCAACACTGTAAATTTTCGGATGTGATTTGAACCCGCGATTCCCCCCCTGTAAATCAGATGACTGCTTAACTCAATCGTATTGTTTAAAAAAAGTAGGTACATTATGAAAAACATTTTTTTTTTTTGCATTCACAATACAAAAACTTTTATAAGTACTTAAGTAAGTACTTCATTTTCAAATTCGCCATAGTAAATTAAATATTTTCAAAAAACGATAAATTATGGCTAAACATTTATTTTATGTTGCATATCTCTAATCAATACTGAACAGGATTCGAAAGGATAATTATCAATGAGATAATTATCATGATAATTATCGTGATAATAACAGATGGATAATAATTATCGATTGATAACAACAAACAAATGCGCTCGTAAAAGTGAACTGTATCTGTCAACGTGGCCTGGGGATTCCCCACTAGAACAAAAATTCAGTTAAGATTATTCAAAGTTGAATGAACTCGAGTGTCATTGATTTGTTAAATATTATTTTTTATTTGTAAAATGCCTCGTGAGAAAGATCCAACATGGTCATACATACTTTATTTGCATTTAGACAAAAAATATCTACTGGGCTATATGGGCTCGGTGCAAAAATGAAGCAAAGAGATGCAGGAAAAATTATTATAATGAAATCTCACGTAAAAGTATATAAGCCTCAAGTACACTCAGCAGAACAAGAACCCCAGCTAATCCAGAAATTAATTAATGTTAGTACTTAGGTGTTTTGCCTAAATTATAATGCATTTGTTATAAAACAATATAACAAATAAAATTCTTACACGTGATAATTATCCGATAAATATCAGATAATTATGGGCTAATTATCAAGAAGCGTTATTATCTTGATAATTTCGTACCCTGATACTGAACCCTTATGACTCGCACTTGGCCGGTTTTTTTCTAGTATTTAATCCTTACTTATATTATAAATGCGAAAATGCGAATCTGTCTGTCTGTGTGTTACACAATCACGCCTAAACTACGGAACCGATTTGAATAAAAATTGGTACAGAGATAGTCTAGAGCCTTAGAAAGGACATAGGCTACTTTTTTATGTGAACAAAGGGCTGTAAGGGGTTGAAATAGGGGATGAAAGTTTGTATGGAAATTACGTCATTTTTAAAGCTAGATTAGATAAATAAATACGACATTCAAAGTTTGTAAAAAAACTACCCTAAAGAGGGTGAAAACAGGGGATGAATTTTTTCGTGTGATGACGTCGGCAAAAAAGTTTACGGAACGGATTTTGATGAAAGTTTTTTTGTTATACAGCTATTGGTCCTTGCCAACATATAGCTATAATTTATTTTGAAGATCGCAATTTCTGATGTGGAACCATAGCAGTCCAGCCAAACTATGAGAGATATAAAAATACCGTTTTAAGGAAAATTGTTAAACGTGATTAGCACTTTCTATTGACGTACAAAGTTTGAAGGTCTGGTACATACACCTGATGTGGAACCCTAGCAGCCAGATTAAACTATATGAGATACAAACATAGCGTCTTAAAAAGTTGTTTAACGTCATGGACATTTTCTATTGACGGAAAAATATCGAAGGTCTGGTACTCCTGATTTGGAACCCTTGCAGCCCAGCTTAACTATAAGAGATACAAATACAGCACCTTAAGAGAAGTTGTTCAAAGTATTTTCTTTTGACATACAATATCTCTGAGTACTGAATCCTATGGAGATGGCATATTGTTCTATATGAACTATCGGTTATACAAATATGAGCTAAATCGACATTGTACTCATAAACCTGTAGCCATCTTGTTCTATCTTACCTCCAATACTTCATGTAAAAAGAGACAGCAATATATTTATTCGACCTATTTTTTGGCAACAGTCAAACGTGACGTCATCGTAATGCATGATTGAAGCCGGTCGCCATTTAGGTTTCTCGGTATGTGAGCTGTCAACGCGAGTTGTATTTGCAGTGTTTTGTGATAAAAGTCTTTTAATTTGAGACTTTCATGTGAATAAAAGGTATTAATAAGTGAGAGAAAGCAACAAGGAACATGTCTAATTGCAGTGTGGTAGTTTGTGGCATCAAAAAAAGTGAAAATCGTCCAAACATTACATTACACCGGTACGTACTATTTATTTTGCAAAAACACCAAAACAATACAATAAATGCCTTGTGTTTTGGTTTTCCTGTGAAAAGTTTACTTAGAATTCATACCAAATCTAGCTTACTACTTATTTTGGTGAGTTTTGTTGGTGTATTTCAAGAAAATATAAATCTGTTTGTTTTGCGCTAGAGTTGCCCTTATAGCATTTTTCTTATCGAATTATCGATGTTTTCAAATTTCAAGTGTAAATTAAGTGTATTAATCTTAAACTGTTTTTATTGTTTTAGGTTGCCTAAAAATAACAAAAAAAGAAAAATATGGCTGGATACAATGCGAAAGGAAAATTTAAAGACTCGTACGAAAACTATTTTTATGTGCTCTTTTCATTTTGAAGAACAGTTTCAATCGTCAACGACAGTTTAAGTTTTGAAAAAGACGTTAATTAGGCCACTGGCAAAATCGAAATTATAGTGCGACAACGTTTTCTGTTCCGGTTGCCAAAAACTGGATACTTATATATAACGTGTTTTTTAATGTCATTTTGCTGTAAAGTTGTTGTCCAACTTATATTCATTCTAGCACATTAAAAGTAAGTATATTTTTTTACCACTAGATGTCGCTTCGCTATATTCTAAATATATAAATAGTAGATTGTACAACAAGTGCATAAAACGTACCATTTTACCCGAGACGTTTATATCCATCCGAGCCGCAGGCGAGGGTGGATAGTCAATTCGAGGGTAAAATGGGTTTTGTGTACAAGTTATACACTCTGCTTTTCACTTCGAGTGTGAGGAAAATAAATAAGAATATTGCAAAATAGAAACAATAAAGACTTCGCCATATTGGCGGGAAGACTTTCTTTTTCTTTTTTTTATACGTGGCAGTGGCAGCACAGTGACTTTAGCATATATCGTAGTCCATAATGCTCTTGAAATACTTATTTCTTACAAAACTCATTAATTTTGTCTAGTTTTATTAATTTAGTAATTTAACATGGATTGTGTACAAAATTAAAGAAACAGAATGAAATAACAAGTTTATTTACCGAAGTTTAATTGCGTGTGTGACTGTTTACCTGACGACCTTTGTCTTTGATCCGAGACTTAGACAAAGATTTCACTTTATGCACTAGAGCATAAAAAGCGATTTTATGCAGCCTATACCCAACATAAACACGAACTTTACGAGCATGAGAAGTGAAAAAAAATATGCTTGCTAGTAAAGATCTCGATTCAAACTGTTTATTATTTTATTACTTAATAATGCTTGTTTTTTTAAGACATTTCTTTTTTTTATGGTAGCTAGGTACTGTAAGCTTTTTCTATTAGCTACTGGTGTTGATTTAAACACAGGGATTCATAATTTCTTTTTATTTCACTAGTTTCAATATTATTTTAGTACATATGCTATTTTATAGCATCTTTTATATTTTTGGAACTTCTCTCCTTATTACCGTCTAGTATATGACTGCGTCAAATCCATCTTTCAATTTTAAACTCATATTTTTTAAAGATTGATTTGAGAATATAATCGTAAAGCAGTTTCTATTCCTTTTTAAAAAGCTAACTGCCCACAGCCTACAATTTCATCTAACGGCTGTGGTTATACACACTACAATCATTCCCCCCTCCATTCAAAAAAAAAAATTTTCATCGGAGAAAAAAAAAAATTTTTTTTTAACAGGTGACAACCCTAAGGAAAAAATTTCGATCATACATAAGGCATGACCCTCAAAATACATACCTAACTACACTTAAGGTGTAGATCCTAACCCCAAACTCCTATCCACACTTAAGGCGTAGACCCTACTTAACCAATAACCTATCCACACTTAAGGTGCAGACCCTACTTAAATAATCATTACAAGTTCCAGTACATTTTGTATCGCGACTTAAAATCTAAACTAGCTAAGACCAGAAACGGAATTATAAACCATAGAACCATGGAAACATGACCCAGCTAGGATCTAGCTTCTCGAACGATCATCATTCGATAAACTATCTGGCAAAAAAAACTGGTCTAAAAATTTACCAGAGGTTCCCATGACCCCGTTATTTACTAACCCTAAACTTTACTCCTTGCCAACTATTATAATTATATCACCAACTCGTGATCTATTTCCACCGAATAGAAATAATCCAAAATTAACGCAGGCAAAGACAGAAGAAAAAATTATCTTTTTCAAATGCAGAAAATAACACATATGTAATCAAGACGATAAAAATACAACCAGATACAAAAGCTTCTTAAAGAATAAACAAATTCAAGATGCTTAAGAATGAGGCCATAGATATTGTCCCAACCGCACAGCGAAATCCACTACTTTTAAAGCCGATACCACAATATACAATCATCTCACATAATCTATCGAATTTCACGAAATGATCTGTTACCATTCAAAGTTTCAAGATGACTATCGTGAGTTCAAACGATTACCCAAGGTAAAATACTACAAAGGAATTCCGAACATGCATAGAATACCCGATTTATTCCACGTCAGAAATTACTTTCTTTGAGAAACATTCGTTATCAACCTTGGGAACAATCCCTTACTCTTACCTTACCAATTCGTCTCAATCTCATTCTTAAGGGCGTGGGACCAAAACTAGGACCCCATGACAAATAGCTTATTGCCTTATCATGTTGCTCCCAAAAAAAAAATCAAGCGATCGGTCCAACAAACTATGTCAACCAACAAATATTTCTCATACAAAGGTAGACTACCACGGAAATTCCTAGTATGCTACAAGATATATCCTTGGGTTTTCGCAACGCACGACCTAGTACGCTCATAATGTGGCCTCATTCTCCAGCTCATCAGTCATCAAAGCTCAGGATCAACATGAAAAAGAAACACCGGTTAATATCATATTTACAACCATACAATACATCTTTCCTAAAACACAAATATACAACATGGATAAAATTACAGGTTAAAGATGTAACCACAAATAACTTTCTTATTTACGAATAATAACTATCATCTAACATTCTATCAGACAGATACATCAGCGTGGCACGAAACGTTTCAAACGATTCGAATGTACAACCACCGCACGCGATCGCGAATTTATACGACGTATCAACAAATCAGACCGTCCCACATTCTGTACGACCCTATAAGGACCACGGTACAGCCGCTCCAACTTCATACATCTACCCGTAACTCGCCTTGGCACATACAATAAGACCTGGTCATTGACCCGAAACGATCTAGGTCGTACCTTCCTATCATAATACCGCTTCTGAATAACTTGCGCCCTCGCAATATTATTCAACGCCTTAGCAAGCAGTCTCCCCATACGATTAACCCTTTCTGTTACCGTTTCATCTAAACCTATTACATTTAACCCCAGCGAATGATCTACTGTCGAACATTGCTCCCTACCAAATAAAATATTATATGGCGCGACTTTCGTTGATGCCTGTACACTAATATTATATGCATGAACTACCAAAGGTAAAACTAAACACCATTCCCGCTGATTACTATTTAAATACTTCGATAACATATCTGTCAGCGTCCGATTAAACCTCTCCACTAATCCATTACTTTGTGGATGGAACGAACTAGTATGTATCATTCTAGAACCAAATTGTTCTACCGTTTCTTTTACAATCCCTGCCGTAAAAATCGATCCCCTATCCGAAATAATCTCCCTAACATTACCGAACCTACAAAAGATCTCTTCTACTAAAAAACGTACCACATCTTCCGACGTAACCCGAGGCAACGCTCTACACACCGCAAAACGTGACGCATATTCTACTGATACAATAATAAATCGATTATTCCTCACCGAACGTGGAAACGGCCCTAATACATCTATCCCCACTTTATCAAAAATATTTGTGACTCTAACCGGCATCAACTCCGCCGTACTTTTTACTAATTTTCGCTCCTGACAAGGAATACATGAAGCTATATATCGCTCTACCTCCTTATCAGCATTTTGCATAAAATATCTCGAACGAAATTTTTTTAACGTTTTAGCTAATCCTAAATGCCCTCCAGTCCATGCCTCATCATGTAATTCGGTCATTACATCCCCAAATAAATGTCTAGGTAACACTAATACCTCCTTCACCTCCCCATCTCTACGGACACTCTTATATAATAAACCATTCCTTAAGCAAAAACCACTACGTCCCATACCAGCACTAATATTTAACCGCGTTACCCACCTAGTACAAAATTCATCCGCCGCCTGATCCCTCGGCAACGAATCCACATTTATACTAAATAATTCCAAACCATCATCTGGTTCCAAATGTAGCGAAACCTGTTTCTTTTCCCCCTCACTTTGCTCCATTTCATTTAATGGATTCCTACTCAGAAAATCCGCCACTACATTGGCCTTCCCTGAACAATGAACAATATCAAAATCCCATTCTTGAATCGCTAACGCCCATCTTGCTAACCTACCGGACATATCTTTTTTCGACTGTAACCAGCATAATGCACTATGGTCAGTAACTACCTGAAAATATGAACCCCATAAATAATGACGATAGTGTTTCAACGCCCAAACTAACCCTAAACACTCTTTCTCCGTTGTATTATACTTTTTCTCCGCGTCCGTTAACTTCCTAGATGCATAAGCCACTGGATTCATTTTATCTACCCCTTGCATCAAAACCGCACCTAACGCCTCATTTGATGCATCAACAAATATTCTCGTAATAACCGACTTATTCCCTGAAAAATATGAGAGTATCGGCGCGCTACACATCGACTCTTTTATAAACTCAAATGATCTTTGTAATTCATCATTCCAATAAAATTTTACCCCCTTTTTCAACAATTTAGTAAGAGGCAGCGTTATTCTCGCGAAGTTTGACACGAACTTTCTATAATATGAGAATAAGCCCAATAATTGTTTTACCTCCTTCGCTGACGTAGGAGCTAGGATCTCTCGCATGGCTTTAAGCTTTCCTTCACTAGGTTTCACTCCCCTATTTGAAATCAAATAACCTAACATTTCGATCTCACAAAAACCAAACTTACACTTTGATGGCTTAAATGTTAAATTTGCCTCCCTAAACCGCCTAAAAACCTCTTCTAACCTATCGATAAAAACCTTAAACGTATCCCCATATACAATCACATTATCTACATATACCATCACCCCTTTAAACTTTAAATTACTTAATACTGTATCCATCATTCTTTGGAAAACCGCCTGGCTGGTCGCTAATCCAAAAGGAACTACATTAAATTCATATAACCCGGTAGTCGTAACAAACGCAGTTTTCTGCCTCCCCTCAGAGATTACCGTTTGCCAATACCCTGAATTGAGATCTAATTCGGCAAAATATTTGGCCCCCGCCAAATTGTCAATAATGTCGTCAATACGCGGAATAGGATAACTATCCTTACAAATCTTCTTGTTTAATCTACGATAATCTACACAAAATCTCCATGAATCGTCAGGTTTTTTAACCAATACGACTGGAGCAGCGTACGAGCTCGTAGATTCCCTAATCACCCCTAATTTTAACATCTCTACCACTTGCTTCTCAATGATCTCGCGCTGAACGGGTGACACGCGATATGGATGGCAACGTACTGGTTCATCATCACTCGTTTTTATATCGACAGGTATTATCTCCGATCTACCTAACTGTTCATTCGAAAAAGAAAATCTATCCATATTTCTATCCAATAACGCCGACAATATATGTCTATTATTTTGACTTAAACTCTCGTTTATAATAAAATGCTTCTCCTGCGTACTAAATACAAATTCACACGAATCAGGTAAGCCTGAGAAATAAATATGATCATTCCTACTTAATTCCTGAATTTCAACAAAATCTATCTTATCCCGATCCTCAATAATTGTTGTTTCCCCAAAACGTACTCTTTTCTTCCCGAATAAATCCGAAACATCAAGAAGATTCGAGTCCGTCTTTTGTTTCGAAAGAATCCCTATACGGATCGTATTTTGTTTTGTATGTGTCATCTTTTGTTTCTGACATACATTTTGTTTCATATCAAAACTATCCCGACAAAAATCTATTTTTCCCTGGAAAAAATACACACACAAATCTACGAAATCAATATTCATTTCATGCTTTACTAAAAAATCTACCCCTAAAATAACATTACAGCTAAGGTCAGTTATAATTATAAATTCATGAGAAAAATCAAAATTATTTAAAGAAAAATCCACGCTACATTTTCCTACTATCTGTAATAAGCTCCCATTTACAGCTTTTACACATCTATTCTCATCAGTTATATATTTAATATTCATTCGTTCTGCTGCGAGTCGGCTAATACATGAAATTGTAGCGCCCGTATCTACCAAAGCCCCGCAGCTTAATTTTTCTGAGACAAAATGTATTAACGGTCTGACCTGTCGATTCGACGACGCTCCGTCCGCAACAACATTCGCATGTCCCAATCGTCCTACTTCCTCCGTGCCATGCTGCTGCATCCGCCAGGAGAGATGTTCTCCTTGTCCTACGTCATTGCGACGTGGTACATATTCCGCTTTCCTAGAATACACATTAAAACCATTAACACTATGACCAACACCAGCTTCTTGAGCACGCGGCGACGATGAATATCTCGCTCGGTTCTGTACCGGCGTATTAAAATTAAATGGCCTGCATGGCCTACTATCTCCCCCTCCCCTATTAGTTGTGGCCATATTTGGACCAAAACTCGCCGAGTTTCTATAAACATTTATATTTTCTTCCTTTCTATCAGGGCTAATTTTTTCCATTTGGATCAATACTGCTTTCAATGCCTTTTTATCCGTGAAATGGGTTAGCATCAATCTACTCCGTAAATATGGTTGTAGATTCCTCAGGAATTGTGTTATGAATATATTATCTTCTACAATGCCAGCCTTCCCTGCTAGATTGGCTAAATAATAAAAATAATCCAGGGGACTCCTGTTCTCCTGTCTCGCATTGTAGAATTTTTCACCATAATCTAATTCTATAAATTCTTCCTTGAATTTCAACACAACTTCATCAAATGTTTTAATAGAGCTTTTAATTTCCCTAAAGAAATATAATGCCCCGTTCTTCAAATATGATGGTAGTAACATCAGGAGCTCATTCGAAGAAATGAATTTTTGTTTGGCAGCCGCTTCCTTGAACTCTTCTAAGAATGATGAAAAGGATTCATGCGGACTGCCCGAGAAACAGGTTGATATCGACTCCATTGTGAAAATTTTTCCGTGAAAATATTTTCTCACAAAATGTCCGCCGATCAGAAAAATGATATATTTTTTTATTTATTTATTTTTTATATCAAAATATTAGGGCCACTCGCTTAGCTGCTTTTTCCTAGGTACACGGGGAAAAAGAAAATTATGTATCTATAATTAAATATACAATACTTCCATTGGTTTCCAACTCTGTCTTCGACTCGGCGCCTTCACCACTGTAAGCTTTTTCTATTAGCTACTGGTGTTGATTTAAACACAGGGATTCATAATTTCTTTTTATTTCACTAGTTTCAATATTATTTTAGTACATATGCTATTTTATAGCATCTTTTATATTTTTGGAACTTCTCTCCTTATTACCGTCTAGTATATGACTGCGTCAAATCCATCTTTCAATTTTAAACTCATATTTTTTAAAGATTGATTTGAGAATATAATCGTAAAGCAGTTTCTATTCCTTTTTAAAAAGCTAACTGCCCACAGCCTACAATTTCATCTAACGGCTGTGGTTATACACACTACAGTACCTAGGAGGCATTCTCCTTTGTGATTTATATTGTAATGTGTGTTATGTAAAAAAAAACAATCCTTGTTGTATAAACATAGTAGGTTTTTACAATATGGAGCTTTTTGTTTTATTTCATTACCTTTTTTTTACTTAAACTGGTTCTCGCGACCTTTGATCTGGAATTCTATGGAGGTCTCGCATGTGTATAGACGCGTGACTCGGAAAACATAAAAAATTTGATCATAAAATTGCAGTTTCTAAGTAAAGGCGAGTAGAGCCGACAAGTAGGGCGCCCTCAATCAAATTTATTGCTCGCTAAGTATTAATGTATCTACAATCGTACAGATTGAAGCTAAGGTCGTGTAGTTTATTTACAAACTATAACCTCAGTAAAATATAGTAGGTTGGTCTTTTATCTACTACTACTGCAACATGAACTATATTTTACTAAGGTTGTTTGTAAATAAACTACAGGACCTTATTTTTAATCTGTATCTGCGTTTGAATTTTTGATACTTTATTTACTTAACAAGCAATAAATTTAATAATAACATGCGGATCCTCGCGGTTTTACCCGCATGGTACTCGTTCCCATGGGAATATCACGATAAAATATAGCTAATGTCACTCGGAAAGAATGTAGCTTTCTAATGGTCAAAGAAATTTTTAAATTAGTCCAGTAGTTTTGGAACCTATTAAATTCAAACAAAAACCAATCAAATCTTTCCTGTTTACGATATTACTATTGATGAGGAAGCACTCGGCGGCTCTTCTCGCCTTGAAGCCCCCAGTACAGGATGGCCACTCATGTTCGTCGACCATGATGGGCCATCATGTACAGGGGCGAATTGCGTTACTCGCAGACGGCAATCACACGCAAACCGCCCCTGTACACGATGGCCCATCATGGTCGGCCAACATGATCGGCCATCCTGTACTGGGGGCTTTACAGGTGACCTACCACAAGCTCTTAAAGCAGTTATTTTTAAGTTGAGAGAGTGAGACGCCGCTCTACACGCCGTATAGCGGCGTCTCACTCTCTCAACTTAAAAATAACTGCTATAAGAGCTTGTGGTAGGCCACCAGTTGTTGCGTCTCACGCGCGCGGTCGGGCCAATGATTGTGTGCGTACATGCACAAACACATACACGTTGTGTCATTGTCATAAAGAACTTAATTATGTGCAAATGTAGGTATAATTTAAGCACATTATTAAGTTTTATTATTCTAAAAAACTAGGTATATAATTATACACTATAATTCCGTTTTAAATTATCGAGGTGATTACGAAACTGCTTTTATAAAAAGGTAGGTAGTCACAAAAGTACTTGTATCTATAACTTCATCAATAAATATATCGATGTACAAATAGGGCAGCACTACGGAAAGGCGCCATTTTGGTTTCTCGGTATGTGTGCTTGTGTGTGTGTGTATGCTTCAATTTTTCGTAGGTATGCCATCTCCATAGGATTCAGTACTCAGAGTACAATATATACTAATATTATAAATGTGAAAGTGTGTTTGTTTGTATGTCCGTCTTTCACGTCAAAACGGAGCAACGGATCGACCTGTTTTTTTTAGTATGTGGATAGTTTAGGAGCTAGAGAGTCCCATAGGCTAATTTTATCGCGGAAAAATATCACATTCCCTCGGAAAAACGTCGTGTAGTACACGCGGCAAAACCCCGGGCGGAAGGCTGTGATATAAATTTTTAATGTGTTAATACGAAGGTACTGTTTATGTAATATACAAGGTATTTTTTTATCACCCCGGATATTTTTAGGGATTATTTTACTCATGAAAACAAACAACTTTTATTATAGGACCAACACTGAAATCGCGAAAAAGTATCAGCTGTTCCATACATTTTGATTAAATAATTTTGTACTTTTGTATGGAATAGCTGTTTTTTTTTGCGATTTTAGTGTTGGTCCCATAATAAAAATTGTTTGTTTTCATGAGCAGAATAATCCTTTTAATTTTATCCGGGGCGATAAAAAATTACCGTGTAGGTATATTAAGTAAATAGGTAAATAAAATAATTAAATAAATAAATATTTTCTTACAATCACACCAATTATCTAAGCCCGTAGTTAATTTCTTGAGAAACTGTGTCTACGTGAACTTGATAACGGATAAATATATACTTATATACTTTTTGTTTGTAAATACATACTTAATATACTTACATAGAAAACACCCAGACCAAGACAAATAGACATGTTCATGCACACAAATATTTGTCTTGTAATTCATACTTATTATTAAACTGTATGCGATTCTATTCAGGGGGCTACCGGCTAAAAATTATGGGTATGGACATGGGCTTCATTTGACATTCGAAGCCCTTAAAAGCACAAAATATGGGCATCAAATGTCAAATGAAGCCGCCATGTCCAGGGGTTTGCCGGTACAGGGGCTGTATACATTGAAAAGAAATAAAAAAAATACCACCAAGGGTCTTCTTAAATGGAACAGATATCAAAAATATAGTTTTTGAATTTTTTGTCTGTCTGTCTGTTGTCCACGTTTCAGGCAAAAACTACTGAACGGATTTTAACGAAACTTTTTTTGTTATATAGCTATTAGTTGTCGCCAACTTATAGGTAGGCTATAATTTATTTAGAACATCGAAATGGCCGATGTGGAACCATAGCAGTCCAGCCAAACTATGAGAGATATATAAATACCGTCTTATGGAAAATTGTTAAATGTGATGAGCATTTTCTATTTACGTACAAAGTTTGAAGGTCTTGGTACACCTGCCTGGCGAGCATTACCATCATTATATCACGCGATATGATATAGCACGTCTTGCTGTCTTGCTTCCACCTTAGTGGGGTAGATAAGCAAGACAGCATGACGTGCTATATCATATCGCATGATAAAAGCCGTTCATGCTAAGCCAGCTGATGTGGAACCCTAGCAGCCAGGTTAAACTATATGAGATAGCATCTTAAGAGAAGTTGTTCAGCGTGATAAGTTCTTTCTTTTGACATACTGTTTGTATTGTTTGTATATCCGTCTTTCACGTCAAAACGGAGCAACGGATCGGCGTGTTTTTTTAGGATATGGATATTTTAGGAGCTAGAGAGTGACAAAGACTAATTGATATCCCGGGAAAATATAACTTTCCTTCGAGATAACGTCGTGTAGTACAGGCGGGCGAAACCGCGGGCGGAAGGCTATGTGAAATAATTTTTAATGTGTTAATATGTATCATTGCGCTAAACTAATATATATATAATAAATACACAAAAAACGAAAAACCTTATTAGCTAAAAAAAAATGAAAAATGCTGCCGAAAGTCACTATACCACGCGAACGAAGTCGCGGGCACAGCTAGTTTAGATATAATTGTGAAATAGGAATAGCAATGCAAATGGTAAAAATAAAACATAACAATTTGACATGTTTATTTTCACATTTCTCAGGTATGGGAAACAGAAAAATTTCGGGTACTTGACAAAGTTACTGAAATACGGCAAGCGGAATACAGAGCTGCTTCTGCCGCACGAGCTGCTGCTGCTTCAAGAGCTGCTGCTGCCTCAAGAGCTCCACAGCTCTTTCAACTGCAACATAGATTCCTTGCCGTTATAGAAGCTAGTGAACGTCAAACAACAGTAAGACCACAAGCATTGGAAGCTAGTGAAAGTCAAACAACAGTAAGATCTCAAGCATTGAAACCTAGTGAAAGTGACACAACAGTAAGATTGCAAGCATTGAAAGCTAGTGAAAGTCAAACAACAGTAAGAGCACAAGCATTGAAAGCTAGTGAAAGTCAAACAACAGTAAGATTGCAAGCATTGAAACCTAGTGAAATTCAAACAACAGTAAGATTGCAAGCATTGAAACCTAGTGAAATTCAAACAACAGTAAGATTGCAAGCATTGAAACCTAGTGAAAGTCAAACAACAGTAAGAGCACAAGCATTGAAAGCTAGTGAAAGTCAAACAACAGTAAGATTGCAAGCATTGAAACCTAGTGAAAGTCAAACAACAGTAAGAGCACAAGCATTGAAAGCTAGTGAAAGTCAAACAACAGTAAGATTGCAAGCATTGAAACCTAGTGAAATTCAAACAACAGTAAGATTGCAAGCATTGAAACCTAGTGAAAGTCAAACAACAGTAAGAGCACAAGCATTGAAACCTAGTATAAGTCAAACAACAGTAAGATTGCAAGCATTGAAACCTAGTGAAAGTCAAACAACAGTAAGATCGCAAGCATTGAAACCTAGTGAAAGTCATACAACAGTAAGAGCACAAGCATTGAAAGCTAGTGAAAGTCAATCAACAGTAAGATCGCAAGCATTGAAACCTAGTGAAAGTCATACAACAGTAAGAGCACAAGCATTGAAAGCTAGTGAAAGTCAAACAACAGTAAGATCGCAAGCATTGAAACCTAGTGAAAGTCAAACAACAGTAAGATTGCAAGCATTGGTAGAGGTAAATCTTATTATCTTATTCCTTTCTTATATTATAAATATAACATGTGAAACATGTTATATTTTCTAGACTAGATCTTTCCAGATTCGCCATAGTAAATTAAATATTAACAAAAAACTATCAATTGATAAACATTTATTTTATGTTGCGTATCTCTCTACATTTACCCTGTATGTTCTTCTAACTAATGTCGATTTTTAAAATGGGCGACATGGGGACTTTCCTAGCGGGACTATGCCAGCGGCCTATGAACTATGAATTCTATTCTATGATAAGGGGAAACCCCAATATTTGGGGTATTAAACGTGCTATAAAACCCGGTTTATATTCAAACATTTCTCCCGCTACCCCTTTCAATCAAATCCGCGCATGACTCTTTCAAGCAGAAACTACTGAAAAAAAAAACTTTTTATCCCAATATTCCCACAGGTACGGGTACCATACGGGTAAAACTACGCGGAACAGTTAGTTTGTTATTTCCTCCAAAAAATTCTACCGTGTATTGTGTTTTTTGACATTTTTTTTTTCACCTATGTTTATTGTTTGTTTGTGAAATATAAATATGTACCTAGCTTTCTTCCGCAAATAATCACAAAACTTGCACCTTAATTATGTATAGTCATTCGGTGCTGGATTGCATACGGTCAAACATCTAAAGAGGCCCCGGGTTGGGGCGAAACACGTGTAGTATTATCGGTAAAGGTGCAAGTTTTGTGAATATTTGCGGAAGAAAGCTAGATACAGGGTGTTAGGGGCACCGTTGCAAAAACATTAACCATGACTTCAGGCCATCATGCTGAACAACGCATAGCAAGATTTTTTGTCGGAAATAAAAAAATATTTCAACTCTCCATACAAAATGTCCCGATTGGTTGCTAAATTTGTATGAAAAGTCGATTGTTTTTCATTTCCGACAAAAGAATCTTGCTGTACGTTGTTCAGCATGATGGTCTGAAGCTATGGTTAAAGTTTTTGCAAAGGTGCCCCTAACACCCTGTATATTTATTTTTCACAATGGTTAGGACTGACCTGCCTCCTGATTCACGAACCGTCAGAAACGCTCCCGACAGCGGAATGTATGCCCTGTCTCTGTTACTCACTATAGAGAAGACAACGACAAAGTACTGAATTCGAATCCGATTCCGTTTCCGACGGTTCGTGAATCAGGGGGCAGGTGAAGCCTGATTCAATCAATTATTGTTTGTTTGCCATCAACAGCCTCCCACATTGCAGCAGACGCCTCCATCCAGCGCCGGGCCCATCGCCGCCAAACACAACCAGAATGCCGCCAAGGTAATGCTCAAACCGCTAAAACAACAACCCGGGGCATCTTCAGGAGATGTTTGACCGTAGGCAATCCAGCACCGAATCACTCATACATGATTGCATACGGTCAAACATCTCCTGAAGATGCCCTGGGTTGGGGCGAAACACTTGTGGTATGGTATGATTCAAGATTCAAGATTCAAATTTGTTTATTCAATTTAGATTGTTATTTACAATACTTGTGAACGTCATAGAAGCTACGCCATCGGTTCGCAAACCCTACAGCGGGATGCCTTGGAGAAGAACCGGCAAGAAACTCCAAGGGTTGTTTTTTTCTCCCTGTTTTATTTCATACAGAGTCGTCAAATTAAAAAATGACCTTAACATGGTATGACTAAGGTCAGTTTCCATCACAATTACATAATGGGTTATGATAAATACAGTTAAGTATAGGCGAACTAATGATCATAGCGGTGAACAATTTTCAATTACTTAGGAACTCTAATTAAAGCTTTAATATTAGTTAAAAACAAAAGACAATTCTACTATATACTGCAAGTTGCGCCATACATGTTTCAAATGTAATTCTTAATAAAATGAATAAAAACAAAAGAAAACACATTTTAAGGCAAGCAGATAAGAGCAGACCCATTCCCACTGGCAGCACCCGTTCACGAGCATGACGCATGAACCAGCCATCGCTTCGCTCAACCATATTTTAGGGAACGTAACGACCCCCCGTATGATCGGTGAAGATGCAAGTTTTGTGATTATTTGCGGAAGAAAGCTACATATATTACCAGCTTTTTATTAACTTGCCATGTTGGTTAGTTACTTACTTAGTTAGTTATTGGGGGACAAATCTTGCAAGCTTAATTTGACCCACTTCCCAGAGCTGAAATTTTGTGTACAGGTTTGGTTTAGATGACAATACAATAATAAAGTACAGTCAGCAATTAAAAAGCTTGTCATAAAAATGAAATTTTTACTTAAAACTTATTTATTTTTCACAATGGTTAGGGACTTCCGCCAGGTGACACCTGATTCAATCAAATATTGTTTGTTTGTTATCAACAGCCTCCCACATTGCAGCAGAGGCCACCATTGGTGCGTCCGCTAGAGGCGCCAGCGGGGGTCATTCCCACACCATCCAGCGCCGGGCACATCGCCGCCAAACCCAACCAGAATGCCGTCAAGGTAATGCTCAAACTGCTAATGCGTGAAATTTAAAGTGTTAAGTTATTTTAAGCGGTCTTCCATATATTTATCTTTCTGCAATACGGTATTTTACTGTTTTTTTTTTATTTCTTTAAAACGTTTTTCGAAATATTAGCTACACAAAACAAGTTTTTATTTTGAATTATCTTGAATACTTTCAAAGATATAGGACTTCAAACTTTATAATTAGACAAGGACAGGACGCTATCTTAGTGACGTCAGTGGGTTAGTAGGGTCATAGTCACGCCATAGAAGATTTCGTTTTAGAAAGAGACAGATATAGTCAAAATCAAACAGACTATAATTCTTTTATTATAAAACAGATTCAAATTATATTTTCACATTTGGTATTCTTAATTGCAATATTTTTTAACGTCATCATTAAATATCTACATTTCAACAACAGTAAAATACCCTATTCTCGAAGCTCTTTTCTCTTTTCAGCTCTTTTTTAATATAATCAGCTTTCTTCTCTATCGCCGCCAAACCCAACCTGACTGAATGCTGTCAAGGTAATGCTCAAACTGCTAATGCGTGAAATTTTAAGTGATAAGTTATTTTAAGCGGTCTTCCATATACTTACCTTTCTGCAATTCTCGAAGCTCTTTTCCCTTTTCAGCTCTTTTTTAATATAATCAGCTTTCTTCTTTATCGCCGCCAAACACAACCAGAATGCCGTCAAGGTAATGCTCAAACTGCTAATGCGTGAAATTTAAAGTGATAAGTTATTTTAAGCGGTCTTCCATATATTTATCTTTCTGCAATTCTCGAAGCTCTTTTCCCTTTACAGCTCTTTTTTCATGTGATCAGCTTTCTGGATCCACGCATGACTCTTTCACGCAGAAACTTCTGAAAGAATATAAACTTTTTAAACCACGCGAAACACTTAGTTTGTTATTTCCTCCAAAAATTTCAGCCGTGTATTCGCTAATGTGTTTTTGTCATTTTCTTCACCTACGTTTATTGTTTGTTTGTTATCACCAGCCTCCCACATTGCAGCAGAGACCACCATTGGTGCGTCCGCTAGAGGCGCCAGCGTGGGTCATTCCCACACCATCCAGCGCCGGGCCCATCGCCGCCAAACCCAACCGGAATGCCGTCAAGGTAATGCCAGGCGTCTGTCACTCGATGTACTTGCACGCTACTCTCGCCCGCACCGCCGGCGGGCGGTGACTATCCATAGAAATTAGATCCGCAAAGGAGCTAGAATGTATGCGATAGAAAGATTTTGATGACAAAATACAGGGTTAATTTGAAACCACTGGCCAAATTTTTAAGTTCGACTCAGAATCGGTAAGTGAACAACTTTCTCCTAGAAACATGGGTCGAAATATGTAATTTTTTTTTTCGATTTTTCATATAAATCATACTGATCACGTGGTCGATTTAGTATGGAAAGTCCAAAAATTTTTGTCGTATTTCGACCCATGTTTCTAGGAGAAAGTTGTTCACTTACCGATTCTGATTCAAACTAAAAAAAATGCCAGTGGTTTCAAATAACCCTGTATAACCTTAATTTGGTGTGTAGTGTAGATAGATGCCCTTAGAGTTGGGATATCAAAAGGAACATGTTTTTTTCTATTTAAACTTTTAGTTAGCGGATTTCTTCCGCAACCTATTTGACATTTGAAGCCTATATTTTGTCCATATATGGGCATAAATCCCATGTTCATTATTCATATTTTTAGCCGGTAGCCCCCCAGATCTAGATAAAGCACGGAGATGGGTAATGGTAATCTCAGATCTATAGAGATATCTGTGATTCGACATCGTCAAATTCTAATAAGTACTAATCTTTTCTATAGGCTTTGAACAAAAAATGTACTCTAACGCCAAAAACGTCCCAGGCGCGCGCAGAGTTAGCTGATACTGAAAATGTCACAAAAATTTCTATAGTTTGTAAAAATACTCCTTTACGCGCGACATTCACGTCGACTGACATTGTCCACTCGTTGCAAGTCGAACGCTGGGTATAGACATTTCTATGTGATACGAAAATTCTGTTTCAATCAACATCCACCATTTGATTTTGACAGTACGCGCCATATAACTTGGCGTGTGCTGTCTGCCAAGTCTACTTGGCGCGGAATATCTCTAATTCGACATAATGTCTAATGCGCGAGAATCGCCCTCGGCGGCTAATTGATGAATCGAGTTGAGATCAAATTGGAATCAATATCGAAAATCACCATTCTAGTACTCTGGAAAACGATTGTAGCTCCAATCGAGTAGTGGTCGAATACCGAACTAAATGAAATCGAAACACGCCGTTATAGGTTAAATGTGTGCCACTGACACCATCGAATCAAAACTTATTGACACAATAGAAGCGAAAACACTCTCGATCTGCAACTAGCTACTTTTTGTGATCGAAGGTGTGATTTTTGACCTTGTGTGGTTTCGATTTCATTTAGTTCAGTATTCAACCACTAGCACTACTCAATTGGCGCTACAAAGTCAAAGTATTTTTTTTTTATTCAATTATAATTAAAATTAATGCTTATGAACCGTCCTACATTTTTTAACTACATCTTTTAACTGACAAGTAAAACGGGCGAAAAAAACTCATCAGCTTTAACATTACAGAAGTTACGAAGAAACGTAACAACGTAAGAACTACATTCGTTAGAATGATGATTTTCGATAGGGGCTGTTATTACCTGCCCTGATGCGATGACCGCCCTGTCTCAAGGGATCTGTGCAAGCGTGACGCACTATGTTTACGCGGCGCGGGAGCGACAGGGACAGGACCAGGTAATAACAGGTCATTGTACGAGATTCTTCGTGCTCCGCGACATTACATTTTTTTGTCTTTCTCTTTCTTACTTAAGAATAGCATAGATATTAGGCTTCTTTTTACACTGGAAAAATAGCCCATTTCTCCAGAAAAATATCGTAGGTTCCACGTGGGTAAAACCGCGTTCGGAGAGCAAGTTTATTCTAAAGCCTTTACAAACGTCATTTTGTGGTGTTAGAGTCTGACTAACGAAAGATAAACCTGGAAAAAGGCGGCAAATGAAAAAAAAAACATGGCATGGCAACTCTGTTTATAGTGAGAAATATAGTTTTGATACTTGTTATCAATACTAATATTACTAGCGGATCCTCGCGGTTTCACCCGCGTGGTACCCGTTCCCGTGGGAATATCGGGATAAAATATAGCCTTTGTCACTCAGGAAGAATGTAGCTTTCTAATGGCCAAAGAATTTTCGAAATCGGTCCAGTAGTTTCGGAGCATATTCGATGCAAACAAACAAACAATCAAATCTTTCCTCTTTATCCATAAGTACCTACTAATATTATTATATTAAGGTCAATATAAAATAACAAACATCAAAACTATATTTGAGAGCTGCCATGCTATGTTTTTTTAAATTTGCCGCCTTTTCGAGGTTCATCTTTCGTTAGCCAGACTTTATTTACACGACCTCCGTGGCCGAGTGGTGTACGCACCGGTTTCAAGGTCCCGCTATCTCTAGAGGTCCCGGGTTCGATCCCCGGTCGGGTAAATGTTGAAAACGAAATTATCAATATTTCCTCGGGTCTGGGCGTATGTGGTAATATACCCGTCGTTGTTTCCAATTTCCATAACACTAGTGCTTAAGCTAATATACTCTGGTATTGGAACAATGTATGTGATGGTGTCCAATATTTATTTATTATTTATTATTATTTTGTTTTACAGAGAGGTTGGTCGTCACCCCAGCAGCCAGCCCCCGCCAACCAACCGAAGCCCGAACCGCAAGTAATCGGGGAACCTAATGTAAATGGTAAGTTGGAATAAATAAATATAAATACACCTCTAAATTTTAATTAGTACAAAGATTTTAGGGGATGATAGTGTCCATCAATACGAACAATTTTTACTATGGAGCCAACCATGGAATCACGAAAAAAAACCCAGCTGTTACATACAAAAGGACAACATCGACTCAACTAAAATGTATGCAACAGCTGATTTTTTTTTCGCGATTCGGAGGTTGGCTCCATAGTAAAAATTGTTCTTATTTATGGACACCATCATCCCCTATAATCTTTGTACTAATTAAAGTTTAAAGGTGTATATCTGTAATCATACACATTGATTTTAATTGCAAAATAAAAGTACGAGGGAGGGGCACACCGAAATGATCGGGAATCGAGTGTTTCTGATAAACTTACAGTTTAAATTTATATTGATTCTCAAAAAAGGGCCTTTTAAAAATAAGTTTTAGTAAAAAAAACTATAATTATTTGAAAATAGAACACCAGCTGTTTGAAGTTGGCAAGTCAGTCTAGAAAATGGAGCTTACGCGCGAACATTTCCGTTTCACATTCGCATTTTTGAAGCAGTAAAACGTCGAATTGATAGACCATCCTCCATACAGCCCAGGTCTGAGCCCTAACGATTACGTCACATTCCCAAGAACCAAAGATTTGTCACGTGGTCAACGTCATGCCATCCAAAAGAGGCAGTCGAAGCAAACAAATAGGCCATTTCGACTACGTCAACTTCAGACTGGAATTACTGCTTTAATAATTGGTTTGACCGAATGCAAAAGTGCATTGACTGTAACGAAGAATACTTCGAAAAACAATAAAACAAAGGACATTTTTCATTTTCGGCTAGGACATTGTACACTATTCGTACTAATAGTAAAAAATATAGTAAAGTCAAATAAAATATTAAAATTCTCATTGTCTTTCTGGATAAATGGTACAAAAATAAACTTTGAAATAAAAATTCTTTGCCATCCATGGTCACACTGGCAACCATATTTTAATCACGTTTGGAAACTTTGATGTTTCTGTACGAAAAAACGATGACATTGACGACTGATGATAATCTGTCAATGTGAACCTTTTTTTTAATGTTAGTGTGACATTTTACCGCCATATTGAATCGGGGTTGCATAATTATTAAGACTAGATAATGCTTTCGTACCATCAAACGCGTTAGCCTATTGCGATATAATTAGTTTTCAGTTATTATATTTATCTTTTGCTTGCCTATGGTATAGTGTACAAAGTCCTAGCCGAGGCTCCATACAAAACTGAAAAATCTCCTTTAGATATCTCCATAGCATATATTTTTATATTCCATATCATTTCGGTGTGCCCTTAGTAGTTTGGTGCGTCACATTGACTTATTTGATTAGACGTTTATCGCGCGCAATGATAACTACCTATAAATAACTACAATAAATGAGGTATTAGGAAAAATCGACGGAGTCGAGTCCCATCGGAGCTAGTAGCTACGAGCTAGGTAGTGAGACGAGCCGACTTTTTCTAATAAGTAGGTACTTATTATAAATGTGAAAGTTTAGATGTTTGGATGTTTAGATGTTGGATTTTTGTTACTCAATCACGCCAAAACGACTGAACGGATTTGGCTGAAATTAGGGGCATCTATGCCCCTAATTTCATTTTGTAGTCTGGAGAGGAACATAGACTACTTTTATCCCGGAAAAATACTACATTCCTGCGGGAAAACGTCGTGTAGTCCACGCGGGCGAAAACGCGGGCGGAAAGCTAGTTTTCAGTATTATCAAAAGTCAATGTTTATTCATTTTTCAGCTCCAACCCCAAGGAAGAGAGCAAGAATAGTGAGAGAGAGGAGCAATGCCGATGTCTCTTTCCCTCGCTGGTACTTAGCCCTTAAAAAACGTAGGGTAGCCCTTGAAAAACGTAAACTAGCTCACGGGGCAAAAGTGATCACCGCACTTGCTGGCATTAAGGATTCCATCATACGACTTAATAACACGGTAGCTGGCGTTGAAGCGACCCAAATACAACGAAATAGTGAGCTTGCTGACATAAGAGCAAACATGAATAGTGAACTTGCTGACATAAGGGCAAACATGAATACTGAACTTGCTGGCATAAGGACAAACATGAATAGTGAACTTGCTGGCATAAAGACTGCCCTAACCAGTGAGTTTACTAGCATAAGGGAAGCTCTCACACAGCAAAACAATGTGCCTGTAAGAAGCAATCGCATAAATTATGTATTGAAATTTTGAGGGATATTCTCTGCTTTTAGGTAGCGTACAGCAATTTTATTTCTTTTATACCGAAACTCTTTTTCCGCCTGGTTTTTTAATTGCGGCTGCGTGCTGCGCGAGTAGGTTGTCAAAAAATTTCCTGTCAAGAAATATTCCTGTCAGTAATTTTTTTTCTACGAAAATTGCACCTATCTGTTATTGTTTTAATCATTTTTATACCAATCGATAAGTAGTATGAGGCCTACAGAATTAATTATTTAACAAAAAAATGGTGCATATGACATTTTTGAAGTGAAAACTTCTTTAGCGTCGTTGTGCACTTTTTGTGATGGGTAAAGAACACAGCCGTCTCTATCGTCTTCTACAAGCCATGCTATGATACGGAACGGCAACATTGCCGTGAACCGGTTTACTCCTCTGAGTACTACATCCTATGGAGGTGGCATACCTACGAAAAAGTGAGGTGGAACTAAGTCACAATGTAAGAAAATCTTGGAATTCAATTTTAAACTACTTCTAATTGTCGTATTAAACGGTCCGTCAAAATCGGTCCAGCCGTTTCAGAGATTAACCGGAACAAACAGACAGACAGACAAAAATTGTAAAACATGTCATTTTGGTATATGTACCGTATATTTAATCATATGCACGTAGTAAAAAGCGGTTATTTAATGTTACAAACAGACACTCCAATTTTATTTAGTTGTATAGATGTATAGAAGATATGCCATCTCCATAGGATTCAGTACTCGAGGTTTACTCGCTGTTTACCTGTCAAACGGTGCAAACGGTGTCAAATCGGTTCACTTAAAACTACGTTGCCAACTTTATGCGCATGGCTTGTAGAAGACGATAGAGATGGCTGTGGTAAAGAATGTTAAACTCGCGTCAGGACACGTGACCGTCAGATCGAAAATTCGTAAGACGGACACGTGACCAGGGGGCCAAGCCTGCTAACGTTAAGTCATAATCGTGTCTCAATCGTGTTTCAACTGTAGTGCTTTTTTACATACTATTTACAAGAATTATGACTATATGATGTGATGTAAATGTAGTGTGTGGTGTGACCATCAGTAGTATGGTGATAAAAGTACACATTTCTTGTAACTAGTGTGTAAAAAGCACTACAATTGAACTACAATTGAAACACGATTATGACTTAACATTAGCAGAATTGGCCCCCAGGAGGCCGATTCTCAGGCAATCGAGAAAAGTTCACTTTTATAAGCTCGAAATTCAAATATAACACAGTTTTTGTATTGTCAGAATTTCACAATCGAAAAAGTTCGAGCGAAAACCAGTCGAACGGTACGAGTGGTAGAAACCAATAGATGTTCGTATACGAACTTAGCTGTCAAAATGAATTTTTTGACATGTGGGACAGCTTAGTTTGTTTGAAACGTTCTCAGAGGTTCTAACTTTTCAATAGAAACCACAAACAAAATGTTCGACATACGAATTACCACACTGAAAAAGTTCGAATGCCTGAGAATCGGGCCCCTGATCGAAAACTGTTACAATGTCATTAGAATACGAAGAAGCTCATGTTATAAAACGGGCGGCATTGAAGCCAGAAGACCTCGGTTCAAATCCAGTCCGTATTATTTTTGTCAAATTCCTTTTTTTTTGGGAAAAAGTCTAGGGAGCCCTATTTCACTTCTGCCGGCACTCCCGGAGTGCAACTCGTTGTTTTTTTATTAAACTTTCAATCGCTACCAACCCTATGTTCTGACAGGAATAAAACGTAGCCAACCCAACGTTTTTACATTATCCCCTTATAAGGCCGAGGTAATTAGAGATATTAAGAAAATAAAATTTTAGTTTCTTTGTAGACTTTTATACTTAAATGTTATGTTTTTTTTTTCAAAATGCAAAATATTGAGAAATATTTTATGGAAAATTAATAAACATTTATAAATAATTAAAATGGGGATAAAAATGTACCGTGTACGAAAAAGATGGGAAAAAAGAAAGTGTTTATATTGGTGGCATCTATTCTGTCTTTACCTTAAAAAGGGTTATGTAGACTCGATTCTATCGAATGGTATAAAAACGATTCATTAAACAAATGGGTGCAATTCAATATCGATTTGATTCAATTGCAAGGAGCCTAGACAAGAAAATTTCAGCCAACCCACTGGCAACATTATTATTATTATTTAGCCTACTAAATTTGATTTAAAATATGTATATGGGCTGCCCTAAATAATGTGTTTGCTCGCATAAAGTCTGCTCTCACATAGCTACATAACAGCATGTAAGATTAAAGACTAAATTGTAATCGGGAATTTGTCATAATATGTAGTTTCACATAAGTACCTAGTATCGATAGCGCCTAATTTGTTATGTTTACTGTTCTACCTGTTACCGTTTTAACTAGTTTTACTCGTTGCTGTTATTGATTCTCACTGTGTACGTTTGTATTGGCCTTTGGCTATTTAATGTACCTGAATAATTAAATAAGAAGAAGACCCTCGCACAAAGAATTGCCTTATTGCAAGATATGCACCATTGAGTCATCAAGGCATACCAACAGCGATTTTTATGAACCCATTTCTAAATGTGGCGTTATTTTTGTTCTCCGTATAAAAATTTCATGTGTAATGTAATCGCGATAAAAAACACTGTGCGAGGTTTAATTTTAACAATTTATGTACTATTCTAAGATGTTATTGATCGAAGACTATTTATATTAGAAGGATATTCTGTTTCATTTTAACTTTTTGCCTTTCATGGCAATGGAATTTTTTATTTCACAATTTATAATGCAAATATTAGAAAAAAATCGACCCGTCTCACAACACATTATTGATTAGTTAGATAGTAAGTATGTGACTCCGTCGCTCATAGTCTCGATAGCGCCTAATTTGTTATGTTTACTGTTTTACCTGTTACCGTTTTAACTAGTATTACTCGTTGTAATTATTGATTCTCGCTGTGTACGTTTGCATTAGCCTTTGGCTATTTAATGTACCTGAATAATTAAAAAAAGAAGGAGATCCTCGCACAAAGAATTGCCATATTGCAAGATATGCACCATTCAGTGCACCATCAAGGCATACCAACAGCGATTTTTATCAACCCATTTCCAAATCTGGCGTTATTTTTATTTTCCGTATACAAATTTCATGTGTAATGTAATCGCGATAAAAAACACTGTGCGAGGTTTAATTTTAACAATTTATGAACTATTCTAAGATGTTATTGATCGAAGACTATTATATTAGAAGGATATTCTGTTTAATTTTAATTTTTTGCCTTACATAGCAATGGAATTTTTTATTTCACAATTTATAATGCAAATATTAGAAAAAAATCGACCCGTCTCACAACACATTATTGATTAGTTAGATAGTAAGTACGTGACTCCGTGCCTCATAGTCTCGATAGCGCCTTGTTTGTTATGTTTACTGTTTTACCTGTTACCGTTTTAACTAGTTTTACTCGTTGTAATTATTGATTCTAGCTGTGTACGTTTGCATTAGCCTTTGGCTATTTAATGTACCTGAATAATTAAAATAAGAAGAAGACCCTCGCACAAAGAATTGCCATATTGCAAGATATGCACCATTGAGTCATCAAGGCATACCAACAGCGATTTTTATCAACCCATTTCTAAATCTGGCGTTATTTTTATTTTCCGTATAAAAATTTCATGTGTAATATAATCGCGATAAAAAACACTGTGCGGGGTTTAATTTTAACAATTTATGTACTATTCTAAGATGTTATTGATCGAAGACTATTATATTAGAAGGATATTCTGTTTCATTTTAATTTTTTGCCTTTCATGGCAATGGAATTTTTTATTTCACAATTTATAATGCAAATATTAGAAAAAAATCGACCCGTCTCACAACACATTATTGATTAGTTAGATAGTAAGTATGTGACTCCGTCGCTCATAGTCTCGATAGCGCCTAATTTGTTATGTTTACTGTTTTACCTGTTACCGTTTTAACTAGTTTTACTCGTTGTAATTATTGATTCTCGCTGTGTACGTTTGCATTAGCCTTTGGCTATTTAATGTACCTGAATAATTAAAATAAGAAGAAGATCCTCGCACAAAGAATTGCCATATTGCAAGATATGCACCATTGAGTCATCAAGGCACACCAACAGCGATTTTTATCAACCGATTTCTAAATCTGGCGTTATTTTTATTCTCCGTATAAAAATTTCATGTGTAATGTAATCGCGATGAAAAACACTGTGCGAGGTTTAGTTTTAACAATGTTATTGATCGAAGACTATTATATTAGAAGGATATTCTGTTTCATTTTATTTTTTTGCATTAGCAATAGAATTTTTTATTTCACAATTTATAATGCAAATATTAGAAAAAAATCGACCCGTCTCACAACACATTATTGATTAGTTAGATAGTAAGTACGTGACTCCGTCGCTCATAGTCTCGATAGCGCCTTATTTGTTATGTTTACTGTTTTACCTGTTACCGTTTTAACTAGTATTACTCGTTGTAATTATTGATTCTCGCTGTGTACGTTTGCATTAGCCTTTGGCTATTTAATGTACCTGAATAATTAAATAAGAAAAAGACCCTCGTACAAAGAATTGCCATATTGCAAGATATGCACCATTGAGTCATCAAGGCATACCAACAGCGATTTTTATCAACCCATTTCTAAATCTGGCGTTATTTTTATTTTCCGTAAGTATAAAAATTTCATGTGTAATATAATCGCGATAAAAAACACTGTGCGGGGTTTAATTTTAACAATTTATGTACTATTCTAAGATGTTATTGATCGAAGACTATTTATATTAGAAGGATATTCTGTTTCATTTTAACTTTTTGCCTTTCATGGCAATGGAATTTTTTATTTCACAATTTATAATGCAAATATTAGAAAAAAATCGACCCGTCTCACAACACATTATTGATTAGTTAGATAGTAAGTACGTGACTCCGTCGCTCACTAGTTGGAGCATTCGCCCGTACAATGAAAGGTCGTGGGTTCAAGTCCCATCGGTGCTAAGTAATTGTGAGACAAGTAGATTTTAATATTCTAATATTTAATTTTCAATAGAACTGTAAGAAATTCTGTTTTGTTTTTTGTCGTTTCCTTAATTTTTAGGTAGTCTTAGAAACTATCATTATTTTTTAAGATTATAAAACATTAGATTAAGCATAGTATATTTCTTCAATGGCAGCTATACACGTTCATGTCATGCTTCTTTGATCAAACAGGCTGGATAAGACAGTTTGATCAAATTTGCGTGAATGCCTGTGGCAAAATTTGATATCCCCAATCAAACTGTTCGGTCCAGCCTGTTTGATCAAATTTCTTGAACGTGTATGGATGCCATTAATAAAACTAATTTGAGCATTATTTAAATGATCTATAGTTTGTGCGGTGTAGCATGGTGCCTATGACAGCTCATTGGTACAAAGCAATAAGTTCCAGCTATTGGAATAAAACTCAAGAAAAACAGCGTTAGACATTTTTATTGCAGCTTATGCTAGAAATCTAGACCCTATTCCTTGTGCGGAGGCAACATTTTGCTTTGCACGAATGACCTGTCATAGGCACCATGCTACACCGCACAAACTATAGCTCGGTCTTATATTACGTAACTTACAGACGTTTGTAGCCAAGGAGATTCTACAAGGAAACTGGAGTTTTCAGCCTGAATAAAAAAGTGCACCCCGCAAATTTGACATTTAACTATGTACCTAGTGGCTGTATGTTGTCTCCATGAAGCTCGACTTAATACTGAGGTAACTGGAGTTCTCACCCTAAATAAAAAAGTGAACACCAGCAAATTTGACATTTAGTATGTAGTGGCTGTCAGTTGTCTCATATGACCATACGTATTTTTTTAAAGTATAGGTGAGACGGAAGACAGCCACCGTCACAGCGGTGACACTCCGTGTACGTGAGAGTTCTAGCGCCGGTGCCATTTAGCCGATGCTAGGGTTGATACCGAAATGGAATATAGACGTACTATGCCAAAGAAGATTACACATAGGATGTTATATGTATAATGTAAACTTGTGTAAGAACATTTAGGTAATGATAGACACGTTCAATTTTCAATCAACTTTTATTTATTAAATATCTTTACAAATGGGAAATAATAAAATTTCCGACAAAATAAAATATATAAGGCAGTTAATAAAATACTGAAATAAAAAACCGAGCAGCGTTATATTTTGTTTGCGAAAAATTAACTAAACTAGCGACAATTTACGTATGACTAATATACCCATTCGAGTTGAAAATACTTTCTTCTAAAAATTTGTCCTCAATAATATTGTCAACAACTCGCATTTTCTGGCTTGCTAGTAGTTCCCATTTGAATGTATGAAAATTGCGCCAGCCCTAGGCCAAGGCACTCACCGACTGCCCGTTCCCCGCCCCGCGCGCCTCTCACGGCCCCCGCTCACATCCAGACACTCACACATAGCCGCAAGCGATTTTACGTGCACACATGCTTAAGTGTCGTTTCTTTTCGCGTAAGTGTATATATTCTTTGCCACTGTGTAATTTCTGGTCACAAAAAATTGTTCGTACTGCACTCTCCAGTTACCTCAGTATTAAGTCGAGCTTCATGGTTGTCTCATATAACCATACGTTTTGTTTCAAAGAGTAGGTGAGACGGCCACAGTCTACAAAAAAGTGTTAGTACTACTATCTCCAGTTTCCTTGGTTCAATCTCCTTGATCATAATGTAAGACCGGGCTAAACTTATTCCCCCTTATTACAAAACGTGGACTAAAATAGTCCTGGTTTAAAACTAGTACTAAACTGGTGCTGTCACTTTCATTTTCCAAATGAAAGACAGAATGAGCATGCATTTTAAACCAGGTCTAACTTTAGTCCACGTTTAGTTATTTTAGAATTTTTTTCTTTGATTATGGCGCCAAAAGACACCAAAGAGGCTACAGTTTTCAAACTTACGCCCGTACAGATTAATATTAGTTGTATAGTTATAAGATGTTGAGTGCAGAAAGATGTGAAGTGAGAAAGTGGTTCAAATGTGATTGCTAAACGGGTTCGAAGATTTTGGCTTAGTCAACGTCCGCCATTTTGTTTTTTTCTTTCAAAATGGCGGCGCACGATAATTCCCACCTAGGTATATCGCTTGAAGACACTTAAATAAACAAAAAAAAAAACTATGCTGACCATATTCCTAAAGTGTCACGTTACAAGTAATTTGCAAAAAAATATCAAAAGTTTTTTGCAGATAACTCTGAAACGTGACGCTTTAGGACTATGGTGATCATATATTTTTTGTTTGCATAAATATCCCTAATCGATCTATGTAGGTTAAATCGTGCGCAGCTATTTTGAAAAAAAAACAAAATGGCGGCGGGGGTACTAAGCCAGATTCGGACAAAAATCTTCGAACCCCTTTGCACTGTTTTTAATTAATAATTTGTTTGTTATATAAAATTGTAATTGTAGGCAGAAAGGCAATGTACGAGAACCGTACACTTGTATTTTTATAAAATAAAAAAGTTTATTATTACCCCAAAAGTTTACTTTTATCATTTGACTTTCCTTCAAACTTCATTTCTGGAAGTGAGGGTAGAGCCCCACCTGACACCATAATTTGAGTCTGTGTCATTGTATGGTAACATACGAATAGGGATGTCCAACTCCACCAACAGGGGTAGGTAGTTTTAAAAATAAAAAATATTTCTACTAAAATAAACGAATCAGGACTTAACGCATATATATGCAATAAAAGCTACTACAAAAACTTTACTTGTAGTCGTGGGCCACACTGCAAGCACGTACCCAGGATTTTTGTCGGGGGGGGTCCGTTGGGGGGGGGGGGGGGTAGTTTAGATGTCCTATTGCTGAATCATGCCAAAACGGCTGAACGGATTGGGCTGAAATTTGGGACACAGATACTTTTTAGCCTGGAGTGTAACATAGGCTTCTTTTTATTCCGGAAAAATATCACATACCCGCGGGATAACGTCGTGAAGTTCACGCCCATCCCGCGGATTAATGGATTTCGGGGGGGGGGGGTGGGGGGGGGGTCCAGACCCCCCGGACCCCCCCCCCCCTGGGTACGTCCTTGCCACACTGGAGCGACCGCGGGGCGCGCCAACCGCCGGACGTGCCAGTGTGGCCCCTCCCGTCCGCCTCAATATATTTGTTTGTCCCGCTCAACGCGGACGCAAGACGCGCCGCTCCAGTGTGGCTCACGACTTAAGCATGATACAGGCAGGGGCAGAGTAAACGGTCGTCGAGGTATAATAGTGAGTTTAGAGTTTAGTCATTAAACTCTACCTCAATAAGTAAGTTTAGTACTAAACTTTACTGCCACAAACTTTTTGATCAGGTGACAGCGGTAGAAAAAAAATTACTGTCAAATAGACAAGTTGTAAAAAAAAGGTTCCGTAGCCGAATGGCAAAAACGGAAACCTTATAGATTCGTCATGTCCTGTCTGTCTGTCTGTCTGTCTGTCCGTCCGTCCGTATGTCACAGCCACTTTATTCAAAAACTACACAGTTGATACTTGGTAGGTAGATGTATTCCGTGAACCGCTTTACGATTTTAATAGAAAAATAAAAAATATAAACAAATTAAGGGGGGCTCTCCATACATAGAACTGAAACTGAAAAATATTTTTTTAATCAAATATATTCGTGTGGGGTGTCTATAGATAGGTCTTTAAACATAACATGGAGGTTTCTCAAATCATTTTTTCTCAAACTCAATATTTTGAAAGATGGAGCTATCCAAAGTGGTAAAATGTGTGTCCCTTTTTACTTTTGAAATAAAACAGAGAAAAATCTAGAAAAAATATATGCTGTAGATTTTAATATAAACTTTCAACGAAAATTGGTTTGAACTATACGTAGTGAGTACTTTTTGAGATATAACACATTTTCAAAAACCGCAAATGTAACTTTGTCATTCATACAAACACTATGAAAAACAAAGTTATATTTTGCTGACAAAAAAATATGGTATTTTGGCAAGGTGTAGGCAATCGGTACGTGTGTACGGAACCCATCATGGGCGAGTCCAACTCGCACTTGGCCGATTTTAATATACTATATCTATGATAGGTACCTACTGATCCAGTCATTTTGGCGCATCAAGATGACGGGATCAAGCTGTTACCACAAAACTTCTAATAATTTTATTGAACTAACTAATCTAAGATTTAGAACTCATTTAGTACCTACCTCCCGAAACTCATGTAAGATTGCTGGAATTACGTTAAGTTTTTTTGTTTCTCTTCTACATCTTTTACGCCTGAACAAATTGTCTAGAGCAAAGCTTTAGTAGAATATGTTTGCTCTTCAACGATGGCAGGCGTCATTCGTACATCAGCATCCTTTGTTCGCTCAGCATCAGCCATTTTATAAGGACAAAATATGGGCTTCAAATGTCAAATGAAGCCCATGTCCATATCCATATTTTTTCCGGTAGCCCCCCGGGTCAGATAAATTTGTAACACAATAAGTACTTACTCTGCCATGCATCATGCTAAAACAATAGGTACTATTAACCTACCAGTGAACATTAGGCTTATGTACGTACGCATGAAAGTCTTGTGTTATTGTTGATCGAAGATGAAGTAGCTACAGTTATTTGAAAATTTCTCAAGCATATTTCTAACAAATAGGTACTCGAACACAATGCTCTCTTGTGCTCATGCAAGTTTAGATATGTTCTGCGGTTCGTGTTTGTTAAAGTCTAAGCCGAGTCAATAGGAGGCCAGAGTTGAAAGAAATGCACGCAAGAGATGCATATTTTAATCCTAAATTATTACTGCAACGTAACTGTATAGAGCTGCTATTGAGATTTTCTAGTACAGAAGTATTTTTTTTATCCAAAACGGGGTAGATAGATAGATAGATAAAATCATTTATTTGCATCACAAACATAACATGCACATAAACAAAAGAAAAGGAAGGAGAAGCAAACCAACTACTTACTGACTAACAAAGCAGGTATATAATTAAGCAGGTATATGTGTGCATGTTTGTCACAGCGACGCAAAGAGGCAAAAGCTCAGCGTATATATTGCCCCGAAAGAACAAAACACTGGTTTTCAGCTTTCGCCCGTAGAAAAACGCGAGGGGACGCATTAACAAAATCGGACGCCCTTTTATTAATTTAAAAATATCATCTACTAGCTTTCCGCCCGCGGCTTCGCACGCTTCGCACGGCTCCGCGGGTAGCACTTAGCGTTCATCACACCTGATGATAAGTGGTGATAAGGCTGAAGGTGGAAGCGCAGCGCACTACTCCCGGAATCCTCAATCACTGACCCTCAGTGACTGAGGAACTGGCTATCTTATCTCTAACTGCCGGAACACAATAATGCTGAAAACAATAATGAAAATAATAATAATGATGAAAATTCGTATCAGCCGTACGCGCGCGCGACGCCCACTGCTGGACATAGGCCTCCCCCAATTATCTCCACAACGATTAGTCCTGCGCTGCCCGCATCCAGCGGCTTCCCGCGACCTTGACCATCGTCGGTCCACCTTGTAGGACATTAAAGTATAGTCGGGGACAAATTCGGTGAACCACATCTTACTTCTTTTTGTGTGGCTGGCGTCTCACCGTTCAGTTGCAGTCCCTATCCGTAATTGCTTGTGCATTTTACTACCCTAGTTTAATACATAAAAAAATAGTAAAAGTGTCTGCTCGTGAATGGCGAGGCACCAGCCACGTGAAAAGAAGTAAGAGGTGGTTCACCGAATTTGTCCTCGAGTGTACGTTTTATAATACGCTGCAAAAAAAAAAAATGCCACTTTCACATTTGGGTCTAACGACTCCGTAGCTGGTGGCTGGCTGGTAGTGGTTAGAGCAGTCGCCCTGATAGCAAAAGGTCGTGGGTTCGATTTCCATCGGAGCTGGTTGTGACTTGTGAGACGGTTCGATTTTTTCTAAATACTTTATTTTCAATCGTATAACTTTATTAAAATATGTACCCATACTAAGTAGGTAGCGGATCCTAGCGGTTCCCGTGGGAATATCGGGATAAGATATAGCCCATGTCACTCGGGCAAAATGTAGCTTTCTAATGGTCAGTGAATGTTCTAGATCGGTCCAGTAGTTTGGGAGTTTATTCAATGCAAACAAACAAACATACAAACAAAACAAATAATCAAATCTTTCTTCTTTTTATAGTACCTACTTACTTAAAGAAAAATATACAACGCTTTCCAATCTCAGTGGTAATATCAGCTCTATATAGAATAACATTAAATGCACCCGTGAATGATTCGCCACTTGCCAGTCGGTTCGCAATAAGTCTGGATTTGTACGGGACTATCACCGTTGCGGGGAGTTGGGGATATCAGCCTTTTTGTGATCTGTCTGGTGTAAGTACTAATTAACCGACTTCAAAAAAAGGAGGAGGTTATCAATTCGACTGTATATGTTTTGTTTTTTATTTTATTTTTATTTTTTATGTGTGTTACCTCAGAACTTTTTAGTTAATGAACCGATTTGGATAATTCTTTTTTTATTTAAAAGGTGACGCTTCTCGTGTGGTCCCATTCAAATTTTATCAAGAACTGGCTAGAAGTTCAGGAGTTATCCTGAATAATGTGTATGTATTCAGACTTTATTTGGGTATATGGACGATTTCATAGTTTCATCAAATTGTGGATCATTTTCAATTTTTTTTTTTTTCGAAAGTTGGTACTTCTGACCTGATCTTACTTTCACCAAGTCAGGACCAGGGGATCAAATCCCAGGAAAATTGAGAGAAATTCTCAAATATAGGCAAGCCTTATGCGTTCCATTTATTTTTGAAGTTAGTCAAGTATTTGCATCTGGTAGTCATCATCTCATAGTGATGAGCTGGTGATGGAAGCTACAACTCCTTAACGGTTAGGAGCTGGAGAATATTTCTTTAAGTATTAATCGTACGTATGGGCCAATAGTTATATTCTTTCAGGTTATTAGGGTGAGCTGCTGATGAGAGGTGAAACTCCTCAACAGTTAGGAGTTAATTATGATGTTTTATAAATACCTTAAGCACGAATGGACCTTCAGTTGTATTCCTTCAAGTTATCTAAGTAGCTAAAGATGGAAAGCTAAATTCCGTAACGGATAGAATATTTACAACAATTTATCATAATCTCCATGTAGTTTCTTAAGCTACTTCACTAAAAATCTAAAAATAAAACGTTTTTGAAAAAAAAAAATTTAACCGCCTTCAAAACGGATCTTCAAACAAAAATTAACAGACACTAAAAACGAAAAAAATAATAAGATTTTTTTATTCAAAGGACGATGATACGTGACTTTTTCTAATTTATCTTGGTACTTACTGAACTGTTTGAAGTCGGTGCCAAGCCAAAAAGAATAAGAACGAAATATACTGAGTGAAATAACTAACATATTAAAAAAACCCGGTCCCAAGCGTGAGGTGTAGGACGTAATTACCTCAATACGTATAAGACGGCACCGACTTCAAACAGTAGACTTCGTAGACTGCCGTTCTGGCTGATTAAGGCACATTAAGGGCAGGATCTTCCAAAAACTCTGTCTTTGTCTTGCGTGTGAAGAGTAATGAAAATAACCTCCCTTTTGCATTTTTTCAATGTTTTTATTATTATTTTGAGCATAAATTCACTTTTTGAAAAAGTAGCCTGAGAATAGTCTACAATATGTCATTACCTATTTTTCTATATATTATTCGTGCATTAGAGATTAATGATTAAGTATAAAACCAAAAAAATATAAAAATAATCATAATTTTATTTGTTTTTGAATTTTTTTATTGTCGAGTTACGATACGAATATCGTGTTTCTAGCCACAAAATAATCAAGATCGTTTATGAACTTCAACATTATATTTTTATCTGCTCATAATAAAGAACATTTGATTGTTTACTTTTGAATCAAAAATAGGTTGATTAAGGATAAGATATAGCCCATGTCACTCGGGCAAAATGTAGCTTTCTAATGGTCAGTGAATGTTCTAGATCGGTCCAGTAGTTTGGGAGTTTATTCAATGCAAACAAACAAACATACAAACAAAACAAATAATCAAATCTTTCTTCTTTTTATAGTACCTACTTACTTAAAGAAAAATATACAACGCTTTCCAATCTCAGTGGTAATATCAGCTCTATATAGAATAACATTAAATGCACCCGTGAATGATTCGCCACTTGCCAGTCGGTTCGCAATAAGTCTGGATTTGTACGGGACTATCACCGTTGCGGGGAGTTGGGGATATCAGCCTTTTTGTGATCTGTCTGGTGTAAGTACTAATTAACCGACTTCAAAAAAAGGAGGAGGTTATCAATTCGACTGTATATGTTTTGTTTTTTATTTTATTTTTATTTTTTATGTGTGTTACCTCAGAACTTTTTAGTTAATGAACCGATTTGGATAATTCTTTTTTTATTTAAAAGGTGACGCTTCTCGTGTGGTCCCATTCAAATTTTATCAAGAACTGGCTAGAAGTTCAGGAGTTATCCTGAATAATGTGTATTCAGACTTTATTTGGGTATATGGACGATTTCATAGTTTCATCAAATTGTGGATCATTTTCAATTTTTTTTTTTTTCGAAAGTTGGTACTTCTGACCTGATCTTACTTTCACCAAGTCAGGACCAGGGGATCAAATCCCAGGAAAATTGAGAGAAATTCTCAAATATAGGCAAGCCTTATGCGTTCCATTTATTTTTGAAGTTAGTCAAGTATTTGCATCTGGTAGTCATCATCTCATAGTGATGAGCTGGTGATGGAAGCTACAACTCCTTAACGGTTAGGAGCTGGAGAATATTTCTTTAAGTATTAATCGTACGTATGGGCCAATAGTTATATTCTTTCAGGTTATTAGGGTGAGCTGCTGATGAGAGGTGAAACTCCTCAACAGTTAGGAGTTAATTATGATGTTTTATAAATACCTTAAGCACGAATGGACCTTCAGTTGTATTCCTTCAAGTTATCTAAGTAGCTAAAGATGGAAAGCTAAATTCCGTAACGGATAGAATATTTACAACAATTTATCATAATCACCATGTAGTTTCTTAAGCTACTTCACTAAAAATCTAAAAATAAAACGTTTTTGAAAAAAAAAAAATTTAACCGCCTTCAAAACGGATCTTCAAACAAAAATTAACAGACACTAAAAACGAAAAAAATAATAAGATTTTTTTATTCAAAGGACGATGATACGTGACTTTTTCTAATTTATCTTGGTACTTACTGAACTGTTTGAAGTCGGTGCCAAGCCAAAAAGAATAAGAACGAAATATACTGAGTGAAATAACTAACATATTAAAAAAACCCGGTCCCAAGCGTGAGGTGTAGGACGTAATTACCTCAATACGTATAAGACGGCACCGACTTCAAACAGTAGACTTCGTAGACTGCCGTTCTGGCTGATTAAGGCACATTAAGGGCAGGATCTTCCAAAAACTCTGTCTTTGTCTTGCGTGTGAAGAGTAATGAAAATAACCTCCCTTTTGCATTTTTTCAATGTTTTTATTATTATTTTGAGCATAAATTCACTTTTTGAAAAAGTAGCCTGAGAATAGTCTACAATATGTCATTACCTATTTTTCTATATATTATTCGTGCATTAGAGATTAATGATTAAGTATAAAACCAAAAAAATATAAAAATAATCAAAATTTTATTTGTTTTTGAATTTTTTTATTGTCGAGTTACGATACGAATATCGTGTTTCTAGCCACAAAATAATCAAGATCGTTTATGAACTTCAACATTATATTTTTATCTGCTCATAATAAAGAACATTTGATTGTTTACTTTTGAATCAAAAATAGGTTGATTTCGATAATTTGGAAGTAGTGCCCTTAAGATGGTTCCAGTGACTGGTGCCGATATCGATGACAGTCCAGCTCTGGCTTCGTAGGTATACTTACACGTTTTTACGTGCCACTTCCTTTTACTTTCCAGTGGACTGCTAGAGAATGCCTAAGGGCATTAAGTCCTCAATTTGTATTTATTTTTTATGGGCAATAATGAATCAATAAAAATAAATAAATTAAGGTTTATGGAGAGTTTTGGTTTCCATTACTCTCTAGCTTTAAACTTCAAATTAAACACCTGTATCGCCATCTAAGTCGTTTAAATTTGTTTCATATTTAGATTAATGATACCACTTATTCTATCACCTATTATAATCGATCGTATACACATACCTACTGTAAGTCTCCATCAAATAAAATAATAAAAACCGGACATTTCACCAAAACTCCGAATTCCCACTTCACCCGCAGCATATCCGCCTACAGCTCCTGATCCGGGCATTATTGAGATTGCCCGTTGTGATCCGCCAACAAGTTGAGCACTGTTAGTTCTGACTTGGCGTTTTCAATTCGTTTCATTCAGAATTTACATGACATGTAAGTATGTCTGAAAAATGGAAAATGAAGTATTTAGAAAAATCGACCCCTCTCACAATCAGCTCCGATGGGACTCGAACCCACGACCTTTCATTGGACCATCGGAGCTGATTGTGAGAGGGGACGACTTTTTCTAAATACTTCATTTTCCATTTTTCAGTAATAAAAATTGCATTGTGAATGCAAAAAACTAATAATTAAAATAACTTGCAATAGTAGTTTCATCTTTAGCGATTGCCAAATACCTGGAAAGGTATTTCTTTCGCGTGTACCTCACACGCGAAAGAAATGCCTTTCCAGGTAATATCTCCACATTGATGAAATTAACGCTGACTATACAGCGTGTAAGAAGTATTGGATAAATTCGACGCTTCTCGTAACGACTCCGTAGCTCAGTGGTTAAAGCAGTCGCCCGGAAAGCGAAAGGTCGTGGGTTCGAGTCCCATCGGAGCTGATTGTGAGAGGGGTCGATTTTTTCTAAATACGTCATTTTCCATTTTTCAGTAATAAAAATTGCATTGTGAATGCAAAAAACAAAAAAATATTAAAATAACATGTACTTAAGTATAGTATGAGTTAAAATCACTTATTATGAAATGTTATGAATGAGGATTGAATTAAGAAAGCCAGTTCGTCAGTGGTCTAGGATTCCGAGAGTAGTGCACTTCCACCTTCAGCCTTATCATCACCTACCATCAGGACCATGTAACACCTACCTATGCTTTCTAATCGCTTAGCCTAAATAATAATAGATGACCTAAATATACTAACAAACCATTCTAGTATTTACTCTAAGCTAATACTGAACCTCTGTCAAGAATTCTATTAGTTACTAAAATACCTAGCTAGCTTGAACGCTGTAATACCTAACTGTTGTCCGATTAATATATAGATAACTACTATGGATGCTCTGAATCAAATCTGAAGTGGCCTGTGATGTCGTAATGGAGAACCCTGGTTGTAAAGCGTAGACCCATGATCTTTTAAATGAAGCGACAGAGACTAACCTTACTACTAACTAACTCATACTTTGAACTGCCTATATGCCTACATCAACTTAACAGCTGTTCATATTACATGGCCGTTGCTTCTAATTTTCTAACCTCATTTATAGCGACAAAGACACTCAAAATAAGTTAATACTCTTGTATAAATCTAACATTAGTTTACCCCTACATTGCTTGGACATTTAACAGTTAGGTCCTAACCGATTCCTAGGTCTAATATACTTTGAAAACCTGGTGAGTTATTTTGCTGAGTCCACCATGCTAATTTTCTGGTTACTGACCCAAGGTTAACTGTCTATTAAAACTGGTGGAATTTAATAATTTAGGTTACAATGGAACTGAAACTAGTAACAGCATCCGGATTTGCTTGCAAGGTCTAAGGTGAAATTGGCATGTGTGGTTTGAAATGTAATTTGATATTCCTATATGAAGATGGAGACACAATTACTATAATAATACCTATTAGCTTAAGCATATGGTTTTGCTTGCAAATTAGAAATGAAAATTTGTTATATCTATTGGAAGACTGAGTCACTATATCAGATCTATAACCGTACCTACTAGCTTAGGCATATGGCCTTGCTTGCAAAGTCAGAGATGGAAATTGGTATAATCATTAGGGTGAAGAGAGTCTATTGATCTTAATCACCATCTTGGCCTAATACAAATGCTCCAGCAATATTATTTAACCGGTAAAGTCAGGGCACCTCCGCCGCCCATAACAGTGGAACTCGTCACCAGACTTGGACATCCCTCCTCCGGCGCTGCTTTATTACATTTTCATATAAAAACAAACTTCAACATATAAAGTCAAGCTGTCATGTTCGTCAATTCTTTCTGTATATATAAATAAAAGAGGACCAAGCTAAATGCTTTAAAGCGACTTGCTAATCTACATGAAGAGATCTTTCTCCTTCATGGCAGCAGCAGTTAAAGTTAACGTTAATTGATATATCCTTTTCCTTTTGTTGAATAATCCTTATTGGGATAAATCCAACAGGTTGAGTGCTTAAATTAGGAGAACTAGCAAGTCTGACTCCTGAAGGGAAAGAACTCAATTCTAATTCATAGTAAGTACATATAAATATAGACTCTCCTAACCTTTTCTATGACCAAGTTTCCCCGTAGAACTAAATTCCCTAGTTATGTCTATGTGTCTGACTCGGATCTTATTGAACTTTTGCAACTTGTTGGTTAAAATTTGTCTCTAAAGAATCTCGCTCATGATAATATATCCTTAATCTCACCATTGGACTGGTCTTGGAAATAACTTAAGAATCCAACCAAATTGGACAGAAGCTTTCGCCTCACCCCGATAGCTTTACATAATTTATGGCTAAAATAGAATCATGTTCCAACTCAATAGGTTAGTATCTGGAAAACCTTGAATCCACATCAGCTTCCATAAGACACTGGTCAACATTACACCGAGTTCCTTCGAGTTTAAACATCTTCTCCCGCCACCGAACAAAATCCTTTTCATACATTAATATAGCAGTAGTCTGATCCAGAGAACTCTTCCGCAACCAGCTCAATTTATAGATTATTATAGGTGCCTTTTGCATCATAGGAATATATTACCTGTTGTCAAGCCAAATATATAGGTAAATTTAGATTCTCCACTTATGTTTGATAGATTATTTCAACCTTCATATCTTTGCAATGCGTGAACCTATAAAGATTACTCTAATCAAGCTCTTTGGACTGTTCCACTAGCACTGTTACTTCACAAATCATTTCCCAAATACTGAAAGCACTAGGTATCCATTGGTCACCTTTTCCTTTTCAAATCTATTAATTTCTTACAAACCTCACTGAAAATCATACAACTTGTAGACTACATTGCTACAACGCACTAACCATTTACCTAATCGCTCTTCTTAAGATATAACATTATTTTGTTAGATAAAAGACAGCCATTTTGCTGGAAACTGTCAATCGGACTTTTCCCCACTATCTATAATCATTCTGTCAAATTGCCCGGGTTTGTTCGTCTGTCACAAGAATCTATGGCTAGGGATGTCAACAAAATTCGGATTTGATCGTAGATATATTGGTGATAACACATAATGCTACTTATAGACCTACAGCGAACCTACTCTTTCTACCTACTCTGTATACCAGACTCCCCTCGTAGCCTTGCCCCAGCAGACCTCCCCCTTTCTGCCAGAACAAAGGTCTTCGAGTTACCTAGCTCGTGATTCTAAGTAGGTACTTACCTGCCTAATTTCCGACTAAATGCGACTTTCCTAACAAACACAAACCTGGCGCCTGTATCGCCAGTTCTGACGCCCCAATTCTGTCAAGTTTGGGTGAGTGGGCCCCCTAAAATCCTATCGCTCATGCCGTGGTCCATCTGCTTGGGAAGGGAACAGATAGACACCCTACAGGTAGGTATGGTTCAATCAGGCCGCAACTGCCTCCAAATCTGGGGCATACGCCCCGCGCCATCAGACGTGTTAACTGAAAAACTGTCAATGAAAACAGCCCGCCTGATCAAACCATGTGGAAATTACTAAGCGTTATCCAATGAACACTCATCTGACACTCCACAATGCCAGACTTTCTTTACCTAGCGACCTCCCGTGAGCCTTGCCTGGAGCCCGGAGACATAAAAATGTACTCCTGAAGAAACAAACTCTATGCTTCCAACCCTCTCTGACTCAAATTAAGCCCATTTTCTAGGATTTTACTTGGGAATAATTTACTTTAATTGAAATGCTTTCTGTAAACAAACTAGACCTTTTAATTTCGGATCCAATTTACCAGTCAGAATTCCAAAATTAAAACGTTTAAAAGATCGCGAACCCAATAAACGCCCTATGGTGCAAGGACTCACTGTACACTTGCTTGAAGACTACTTCTCGCTTGATTAAAAATGGAAACTTCTTCAAAAAGTGTTTCGTCTTCCATACGTGTTGCCTCGAAGTCGATCCCGGAGAAATAAGAGCGAGCGTCGCGTCGTTTTTGCTTATATAGGCCTACTCATCCCGCGCCAAAAGTTAGCGTCCTTTTTTCTTTTTTTTCTTTTACATCCTAGAAATTCTCCCCACTCTCAGGGAAATTTTACCCCTATGTTTAATGGAAACTTTTCAGTATATTTCTAATCCGTCTCTTAAATGTCTCATGTCTAATTATTTAACTTTGAAATACTAATTTGGCTAAGGTTTATTAGTTTTAATGTCTTAATTGTACATTCTAGAATAATTATTATTCATTTTTCCAAATTTTATTTCCTATAAATATTTCTTTTTCCCCTTTACAACAATTAAAGTATTTTACTTTTAATCTTGTGTGAATACCATACATCAATAATTACCCCCTCTCTCTGTTTTATAAATAAGGTATTTATTTCTCACAACATGGCAACCCAACTATTCCTGCATCCCTATTCACCCCCCACAAAACTGATAGGCCATCTAGCGTCTAACGCCAAACCATTTCAAACATCCTGAACGCCCAGCTTGGCTTTCGTTCAGAAACCTTTGATAGTTAAGTTATAGAATTTACTAAACTATTCAAAATATTACCTTCTCACATAATATAAACACATTATTTTGTATGATCCCTTTTTTTATTATTATTTATGAATGAAAACTATTATCAAAATGGTAATTGTTCGAACATAATTTCCGAACGTATCACCTCTAGCCAAAGAAACATATTTGAAACTTTGAACCTTATCTAAGATAGAAACCAATATTCTGTACTTTTGATTATTTAACCCATATTTTTATTTAAGTTTTACATAATGTTAATTTAACATTCTGTGAGTAAAAACTTCTCGCTATGTTTATGTGATGTCATTTGACTTGTCTTAGTTCTCAACTCTGCCGCTAGTTGTCGCTGCACTTGGACAGGATTATTCCATTTTGACATGACATTTGTTTACAACAAGATTTATAATTTTACTAACTAATAACAGTTCGTGTCGATTATTTCGTGAACCAATATCGAAATACAAGTATTGTCCACACTCCCGTGGAGCAAATTCGATTGACAAAACCCTCAACAAAGTGCATCTTCTTATATGAAATAATTTGTCACAGAGTCCAACTGTTGTGAAACATCGTTGTTTCAATCCCTGAATCTCAGGTATTTATTAACTATATTTTCTCGCTAATTCAAACAAATTTACTGTATCTAACTTCCTCAGATTAATCATAAAACTTCCAAATTAAATGCAAATGACCACAACTGCTCCGCTACCATTAACCCGTTTCTTTTTCAGTGTTTACCTCAAGCAATCTGAAACCACTAAACAAGCCCCAAGCCTTATAGACGGAATCTCCCTCCCATATACACTGTGTTGACAAAGTATGAAGCAAATTCCCAGCGCAACAACATGGTAAATGGCTAATTGTGTTCAATACAACCCAGTTGACACAACCCAATTTGACTTTGTGATTTATTCCCACACCAGGATCCATTTATACTATTAAAAGTTATTGAGGTAAGTAACATTAATACATTTCGACTTTTAAATCTTTAAGAAATATTCGAGATAGTTCAGGTGCGATTCTGAACCGTTACAGCCGACCCCAAAATTCTTCAAAGGTGACAGTACCAAGTATTGGATCCGGAGTAGAATTTTTCTTTCTATCCAAATCTCTAATATTTCTTTTTACACATATATTTATATATATATAGACATGTTTTTTTTTTTTTTTTAATATCTATATATATATATTATTATTATTTTTATATCAATATATATATATTTTTTTTTTTTTTTTTTTTTTTATATATATATATATCCCTTTCTCTTATTATTTTCCCAAAATCAAAGAATTGAATCAATTTGGACCAAGAAAAACACAATGCTCTTTGTCCTACCAAAGGACATTGCGGCCTCCGACCCCTATCGAATCAATTTTTAGTGAGCCCTAGTGATTATGTAATTAAGAGTGTAGAGTGTATTTAGACCAAAATAATATCAAAAGTTATCAAGCGAGCTTTAAGTGATTTTTATTGCTTTATCCAAATTCATCGTATGTATATCCGACACCAGAGACGTACAAAGCATGGTGAAAGGTACGGGTTGTGAATCCGTAGTTTAGAATAAACTCGCCTTGGTGTATAAAGAGTAATCCAACCTTACGATTACATGGCGTTCTAGCGCAGCAATTTATACCCCCAAAGTGCCCCTGCATATCTCTGTACGCCCCCTTCTAAATGAAGCATATACAAAGACCTTTTTGTCAAAAAGCTTACTCAAAACTCTGGAATAGCCTCCGATATCACTTTGGAGAATGTATAGTTGTCGAGTTAAACATGGCCCGTCCTGACCCACGGGAAGTGTAAATTTTGTACAGGCGTTTACACCGGGACAAGATACAAACATAAACACTGTTTGTATATATATATTTTTTTTTTTTATTTATCCTAACACCAAAGTCCCACTGTACAAAATTCAAGTCTGTTAACACGTGCTCTACGCCTATCCCTATCACGTGCTGTTGTGTGCGGATCTTATCTTTTGGGTTAATAATAATGGTTGTAATCAGGCTTCCCAATTTGTTTACACTCATGGCCTCATATTTTGAATCTTTTTTTTTTCATATATAAAATAGATATATATATATATATACACTTACATATATTTTTTTTATATATATACAGATTCCACTCTTCGTCACTTTTTAACAATTCCGTCCTTCCTCAAACTCACATCCGCGCCACCATGAACATAACCAACGTTTCACCTGATTACTTTTAGTATATTGCCCTAAAAGCTATTAACATTAATTTGTAAAATTAATACTACCGATCCTCATAATACTGTCACCTCTTCTATTTTCCTTTCCCCTCCATTTATATATAAGAACTCCTCTTTTGTTTAATTTATTAACAAATCCTTACGCTCAGATTTGTTCGAAATTAATAATTTTTTTTCCTATAGTTATTCGGTTCATAAAAAGTGCATGAATTGACTCCAACACATGATTGGACTATCTAACATGACCGAATACTATCCCTTTCCTTTGCTAATAATGACCCAAAGCCAACTGTACATGTTCGACCAACATTTCCTACCCGTTAGCAAATTTCAATTGTCCACCTAAAACATGACAATATTACACCAATTGAATTAAAACTCTGTAACAAAATTTAACAACCCAATCCTAACATTTACCATAATTAAGAACGTAAAACCCCTATCGTAATAACAATTTCAACCTTGAAACACATCACTACCATCACTGTTGCATCGAACTATAAAACCGACCTAAGTAAATATATAAATACCCCCAATATATATTAATATAGGTATATACCGCAGTACCGACCAACCTATCAAGGCTTACCCCTTTTTTTTTCCATCTAACAATTTCCCTAACCTAGCCAAACTACTAAAAGTCTATTCCCACTACTCTCTATCCGAATACTATCAGCGAATTTTGCTAACCTATCAACACTTATCACCTTCTTGCTACCAACCTATTAAGTCCATTACATGTCAGAGCTCAATTCATGTTAGATACATAAGATTACATTATTAACCAACTAACATCCCTATATAACTCTTTTAAATATTAATTGTAAAATTCACATTATTAACATAACTTTGACATTTTAATCCTGATAAGTACCTAATATTAAGTTTTTTTTTCAAAAGTTCTACCAAGTGTCTTCCTTAACTATGTCTATAAAAAACTATAAAAATCCTTATTCCCTCAAATGACATATTTGGTTTTGGCTTATCCTATTTTTGGTTTTAACTCCAATTCACGTTTGGTGTTAACGTCTAATTTAATTTAGGGTCAAAGTTTATTCATAGAATTCAACTTTAACCTTTCGACCCCCCACTTTTAAATAGTACCTGACCTTATGCCCTAATTTTGAAAGTATAGAGCATGAGAATTGACTTCTACTAAGAAGCATTTTTGTTTAACAATTAAATTCCTTCTACTTCAAATTCGCAACCAACCTTTATACTATAGTACAACCTATATTGGTTCCTTAAAGATTCCTATAACTATAACCTGCCTTTATCCCGTAAAACATATTCTTAACTTATTTAACTAATTGAAAAATACACCATATTTCAAAATTAGTAAATAAGTTTCCCCATTATAAACCCCGTTATCCATCTCTAACTTTGGTTACTAATAATGAAATTAATTAATAACGCTTATTTCCCTTATCCCGCTCATATTCTTCTATGTTACAAAATAAGTAGGTACCTATATCATAAATACCAAACATCGACGGGTATCATCACACTTCCAAGCCCCAAAGCAACACTGAACAGTTTGTCTACAACAATCACCTGTGCAGGAATCGAACCCGAGACCTCTACATATAGAGACTTCCAAACCATTCGACCCCAGTGGTCGTTAACCTATCATATGGACGTCCCACTTAATATCATTTTCTATAGCTAATTTAATTCTAAGGTCTTAATACTAACCTAAATAGAATTCCTAGTAACTTTAATTACATTAATTCTAAACCCTACTAATTGATTAACCTGTAACTGTAGTTACACTTTTCCACGACCCCCAATCCAACATACTATAAAATTTAGCTGCACTATCTATACTGATATTATAAAAAGACAAAGTTGTTTGCCCACTAGTTCGTTCGTCTACGATAACCATGTCCGCAACCCCCCAGCTAGACCGAACCAACAAAACTCTCCTTGACCATTAAGTGACATAAATTACCTCCCAAACCCCACTGGAACAGCCCCAACACGACACTAGCGGAACCCGTAAAAATCCTATAGCTATAATCATTTTGTATTGAAAATCATACACATATAAATTACAAAAAAGATTAACTAACTAATAACATTTAATTCGTTACATCAATTCAAATGTCTCATCGTTTGCCTAAACTGGAGTCATCATATATTTGTTTTTTCTTTCCCTATAATTGCAAGTACCAATCTCTACCCTATGGATGATAGTCGAGAATGATGTTCTCTCAATGCAACTAGTAAATTTTCAATTTAAAAAATTTATGTATGACTAACATTCTAATAAAATATTCCCCAGTGTCCACACAATGGTACCCTTAGCATAGCGACAATTTCCTTACCTTTTCTACCAGCATCTATCAGTTGTCTCACTGCTTATCCGAATAAATAAGAATAATAATAATAATAATCCCTAATAACACCCAAACCTTGACCATATGTTATTTCTTTTCAAACATAACGTACCTATAGTCCTATCACAAAGTAATTTATTAAGATTAACCAATGGTTCAACTAAGAACGTATATCTAGTTACTAATATAGAACCAAGATTGATAAAAAGAACAACAACCCAATCACGTCGCCTGTATGAAAGTTCTTTCTCTTCTCCATTCGCCACCCCCTATTCTACATCATCATGTCAAGTGAACGAGGACCACTGCTGGCATACTATATTTCAATAAAATCCATCTGTTTTTTTTCCTATATAGAGAATATACAACTAGTCTATGAATATTCCCAGCATACCTGTAACACTAATGCTACCCATAACTAGTTATAAATAGTCAACAGTTGTTCACGACATCACGCCAGCGACCCCAAACTGTCAAACAAACTGACCGACACACTTGGTTCTTATATTATTTACCTATTTAAGCTAATTTGTAATATTTACTACCTACTTTTAGACATAGCAACCTATAAAACTTAACTGGATACCTAAGAGAAGCAATATTAGTTAGGCAAGCAATCTCCTATAATTCTCATTGACATAAGAATAATTACTTGATTTATTTTATAACATTGTTGTATTCCTTCTTAAACCGTCGTTGAATTTTCTAACTCAAATTTCAACGAAAGGTAAAGAATTATTTAACCCTATTTTATTCTTGTTAAGTACCTATTTATCTATAATGTTCCGGACTAACACACCACCCCACCCTAGTCTACACTACTTATCCATCCAAACAACAACTCCTACTTGAAATCAAAACCACTGTAATTATAATAAAATTTCTGCAAGTCTTATAACCAACATCTAAGTTTCTTTTATGTTCCCGGATGAAAATTTTGATTACTTACCTAAACCAAGTAATTTTTCCCTTCTTGTTCATATATTAGATTGTTTAATAATTATGAAATTATCCTATTATGGTTTTTCCAAACTCACTGAACCATTTTAGATGAAATTCTCTCTACTTGCTGTTCAAATTAGAAACCATTGAATCTAATGTTTCTAATCTAGCCAATCCAAAATCTTCACTAACAAATTCCTTTTGGTTCATATTTCATGAATTCCAATACCTAACTATTAGTAAAAGAAACCATTCTTTTACCCAAATAGCTATTTTTCAAGTTTTAAGAAGTAAGAAATAATGTTACCTCATTGTCCTAACTTGATACTAAACCCACTAAATATTGGTACCTTACCTTTTAAATATATCCATAACTACATTTAACAAGCTAAGCTAACATTGTTTTAGTTTGTAGCAATATAATTTTCTTCCACTAAGTTAGGAATCTAATTATTACCCACTGACATATCTATTTTTTTTCTTTAAACCTTTATCACCGACCCCAAAATACAAAATAATAGTTCTATCATTCATCGAGACAAGATTTCTCTTTAATTCTGAACTATTTTCAACTTTTAAGTTATCCGAGCATTTGAAAATCTAATCTTTACCTACTAAGTTATCCGTTGACTTATTTAGCATTGCAAATACCGTTCCCTTCAAACAAAATTACCCTCATTGAGTCTAAGCTGTCCACAAACAAGTAGGTACTAATTGTGTCTAATTTTCTAAAAATTTTCAACAATTTAATTAAAACTAAATCTCTGATTAACTTACCAAAGTGGTTGTTATCCAATCTATAAGTCAGAAAGGGTCTTCCCTCTCTTATGTACACCATGAAAAGCCAGACCTCATAACACTTCTTCAGTTTTCATTATCCACTTATTTCCATGAGAAATCACTCTCATCAAGACACATTTTTCAACCAAGCCAAACTCTTTAATTATTTACCCCTTTGAAATACCTTGTACAAACTATAAATTAACTAAAATACTATTTTCTTACTTCAAATTCATAACTCTTACAATGATTTATACACTAAAACCTATTTGCATAACTATTTAATGTCCTTTTTTTTTAGGTTATATTTTCACAATCATGATAAACACAACCACAGATCTATCCTTCAGACAGTTTCAGCATTTTCAACAATTTCACAAACTTAGATGACACTCAACCTTTAATAATTCATAATTTTTTTTGATGAAAACAAAAACATTCCTAACAACAATTTTTTTTTTTTTTTTTTTTTCATGTTTTTGGCTTGGATGCGAGTTCTTTAAGCCATGTCTGGATTTATATCCTAACAACAATAAAAATAGCGCACCACAGAACAACGTGACCCTCCCCAACTTCAACAAACCTGTCATCTGTCACTTTGACACCAATAACTAATATCTGATCTGTGCCAAACTATGGTCTCACACTGATGCACGGGTTTCACCTGCATATAATGCCACCAATCAGCGCGCCGTTTGATATAATACGCAGATGCGTTCGGGTTTTAGCGCACCAATCCGATACCATAAACGCGCCAGGACGCGCATGCCGTTATCAACGCCGTTAAGTATTACGCCCCGGTGTGTACTATTATTTACAAGGAAGGCAGACCCGCTAATTCACCTAATGTATGTCATTATCTATCCTAAAATTTTTTTTTATAACATTTTCAAACACGCCTTTAAACTACAATCTCGGACCGCACATCACATAGTCATTAATTTGCACGATTCTGATACATAACATAACCCATTTTAATTAATTAATAAGAACCACAATTTTTCGTAACCTACCGGTAGCGACATCTATCACACAGTAGCGTAACTACCCTGTTAGCTAAAAGAATTTGCCCCTTTTAAAACAAAACAAGGTTTTGCTATAATTCATTTATCAATAACATTCAGCCTTATTTACCATTATTATTTCAGTTACTAACCAAATTCCACTCGTTCGAAAATACCCGTGGCGACCTCCGTTGAGTAAAAATGTAACTACTGCCCTAACTTTCTTGTGATGCCGTGCTAATGGGCGATTTCCTGAAAGCTCGATCACTAGATGGCGCTGTCCCACCTATCTATGCAGTTAGAAGGTACGAAACATGAAATTTTACTTTGACCCCTTTTTTTTTTGTAAAACGGAACGTCAGACAGAAGTTATTTATTTACCTTAATCTTTAAAATTTAACTATTTCGTTTCTGTTCCTCACAGTAGTACTTATTTAATTTATTATTAGTTTCCTTTGGGTTTTTAATTTAAATATGATTCATACCAAAATATACTAGCCGCTACACACTTCGTTCAAAGCCATCTAGCGAAGCTTTCGGAAGCTAGAAAATCTATCCTGTCACTCATGTTCTTAAATATCGACCTTTCCAAGAAACAACCTCAAAATCTAATTTTGTGAATAGAGGGCTACCGGCTAAGAAATCTGGATATGGGTATGGGCTTCAACTGTCATTTGAATTCCCTATTCTGATAGATTTTTGTTGCTTTGTTCTGTTGAACGTTGCTAGCTAGTTATCGTTATACCCGACGTCACAAAACAAGGAACCGATAGCGACTATTTTCTTTATAAAATTGACTCAAAGTTCCAAAAACCGTATGAAGTTCATACCCATAAAGTAACGCGGTAGCTCCCAGTCTTTACTAAACATCAAAACCGTACTACTTTGACATATAACGTGTCTCTATAATTTATTTGTATACAAATATGCAAGCCCATACAAAGTTTGTACTTAACAAGGTCCATACAGTTTCCCATAATTTTTCCGTTCGCCTACCCAGAGCTAACACTAAGGAGAGAAACAACCTTGTCAATGACAAATGTCATTCTCCATGTGTTCCTCATACATGCTCTTTGATTAGCTCCATATAACCTCTACTCAAAAGTCTTTCAACTATACAATTGTGCTATACAAGTTTGTGAATTCACCTGCCCGGCTTTCGACAATTAAATTACCTAATTATTGACGAATTTCAACAGAGATAATATTGGTAATCTATGAAACCACAATATGATGTTACTCAAGAATTATAACTATTGTTCTTTTTAATAAAAAGACAATTAATAGTAAGTACTTGTTTAATTATGTGATTAATTATTTATTCTCTAACAGAATGCAATCCAACTTAGCATTTCATCTAACTAAAATTCAACATTACTACCTATGAAATCTCTGAAAAAACATTTTCTTATTTTTGAATTTGCTAGCATATTACAATAATGAATTATTTCTTCCATTTCAGAAAACAAGTTGCTATACTTAACTAAACCTAATCAAGACCTATGAACAGTTCTCAAAAGACCCTTATTAAGAAACATCCTGCCCGGGGACGCTTAACAGAAGTTTAATTAAATAATTAATATTAACCCCGTCGCTTCAGTTTTCCTTCTGCACTAAACAACAAATTGTGGCTATTCCAACTCAATGTAAACTAGCCACTTACCTTCAGAAATACTCAGAGCTCCAATGTAATTTATATGCTAAACTCATTAAAAAGGTTTGTAAATATGGTCTTATTTTCTTATTCCTATACAAGATTTGCTATAATATGTGTTAATTTTTAATCCTGGTAACGGCACTACTAAATTGTAACACCTACCTATGCTTTCTAATCGCTTAGCCTAAATAATAATAGATGACCTAAATATACTAACAAACCATTCTAGTATTTACTCTAAGCTAATACTGAACCTCTGTCAAGAATTCTATTAGTTACTAAAATACCTAGCTAGCTTGAACGCTGTAATACCTAACTGTTGTCCGATTAATATATAGATAACTACTATGGATGCTCTGAATCAAATCTGAAGTGGCCTGTGATGTCGTAATGGAGAACCCTGGTTGTAAAGCGTAGACCCATGATCTTTTAAATGAAGCGACAGAGACTAACCTTACTACTAACTAACTCATACTTTGAACTGCCTATATGCCTACATCAACTTAACAGCTGTTCATATTACATGGCCGTTGCTTCTAATTTTCTAACCTCATTTATAGCGACAAAGACACTCAAAATAAGTTAATACTCTTGTATAAATCTAACATTAGTTTACCCCTACATTGCTTGGACATTTAACAGTTAGGTCCTAACCGATTCCTAGGTCTAATATACTTTGAAAACCTGGTGAGTTATTTTGCTGAGTCCACCATGCTAATTTTCTGGTTACTGACCCAAGGTTAACTGTCTATTAAAACTGGTGGAATTTAATAATTTAGGTTACAATGGAACTGAAACTAGTAACAGCATCCGGATTTGCTTGCAAGGTCTAAGGTGAAATTGGCATGTGTGGTTTGAAATGTAATTTGATATTCCTATATGAAGATGGAGACACAATTACTATAATAATACCTATTAGCTTAAGCATATGGTTTTGCTTGCAAATTAGAAATGAAAATTTGTTATATCTATTGGAAGACTGAGTCACTATATCAGATCTATAACCGTACCTACTAGCTTAGGCATATGGCCTTGCTTGCAAAGTCAGAGATGGAAATTGGTATAATCATTAGGGTGAAGAGAGTCTATTGATCTTAATCACCATCTTGGCCTAATACAAATGCTCCAGCAATATTATTTAACCGGTAAAGTCAGGGCACCTCCGCCGCCCATAACAGTGGAACTCGTCACCAGACTTGGACATCCCTCCTCCGGCGCTGCTTTATTACATTTTCATATAAAAACAAACTTCAACATATAAAGTCAAGCTGTCATGTTCGTCAATTCTTTCTGTATATATAAATAAAAGAGGACCAAGCTAAATGCTTTAAAGCGACTTGCTAATCTACATGAAGAGATCTTTCTCCTTCATGGCAGCAGCAGTTAAAGTTAACGTTAATTGATATATCCTTTTCCTTTTGTTGAATAATCCTTATTGGGATAAATCCAACAGGTTGAGTGCTTAAATTAGGAGAACTAGCAAGTCTGACTCCTGAAGGGAAAGAACTCAATTCTAATTCATAGTAAGTACATATAAATATAGACTCTCCTAACCTTTTCTATGACCAAGTTTCCCCGTAGAACTAAATTCCCTAGTTATGTCTATGTGTCTGACTCGGATCTTATTGAACTTTTGCAACTTGTTGGTTAAAATTTGTCTCTAAAAGAATCTCGCTCATGATAATATATCCTTAATCTCACCATTGGACTGGTCTTGGAAATAACTTAAGAATCCAACCAAATTGGACAGAAGCTTTCGCCTCACCCCGATAGCTTTACATAATTTATGGCTAAAATAGAATCATGTTCCAACTCAATAGGTTAGTATCTGGAAAACCTTGAATCCACATCAGCTTCCATAAGACACTGGTCAACATTACACCGAGTTCCTTCGAGTTTAAACATCTTCTCCCGCCACCGAACAAAATCCTTTTCATACATTAATATAGCAGTAGTCTGATCCAGAGAACTCTTCCGCAACCAGCTCAATTTATAGATTATTATAGGTGCCTTTTGCATCATAGGAATATATTACCTGTTGTCAAGCCAAATATATAGGTAAATTTAGATTCTCCACTTATGTTTGATAGATTATTTCAACCTTCATATCTTTGCAATGCGTGAACCTATAAAGATTACTCTAATCAAGCTCTTTGGACTGTTCCACTAGCACTGTTACTTCACAAATCATTTCCCAAATACTGAAAGCACTAGGTATCCATTGGTCACCTTTTCCTTTTCAAATCTATTAATTTCTTACAAACCTCACTGAAAATCATACAACTTGTAGACTACATTGCTACAACGCACTAACCATTTACCTAATCGCTCTTCTTAAGATATAACATTATTTTGTTAGATAAAAGACAGCCATTTTGCTGGAAACTGTCAATCGGACTTTTCCCCACTATCTATAATCATTCTGTCAAATTGCCCGGGTTTGTTCGTCTGTCACAAGAATCTATGGCTAGGGATGTCAACAAAATTCGGATTTGATCGTAGATATATTGGTGATAACACATAATGCTACTTATAGACCTACAGCGAACCTACTCTTTCTACCTACTCTGTATACCAGACTCCCCTCGTAGCCTTGCCCCAGCAGACCTCCCCCTTTCTGCCAGAACAAAGGTCTTCGAGTTACCTAGCTCGTGATTCTAAGTAGGTACTTACCTGCCTAATTTCCGACTAAATGCGACTTTCCTAACAAACACAAACCTGGCGCCTGTATCGCCAGTTCTGACGCCCCAATTCTGTCAAGTTTGGGTGAGTGGGCCCCCTAAAATCCTATCGCTCATGCCGTGGTCCATCTGCTTGGGAAGGGAACAGATAGACACCCTACAGGTAGGTATGGTTCAATCAGGCCGCAACTGCCTCCAAATCTGGGGCATACGCCCCGCGCCATCAGACGTGTTAACTGAAAAACTGTCAATGAAAACAGCCCGCCTGATCAAACCATGTGGAAATTACTAAGCGTTATCCAATGAACACTCATCTGACACTCCACAATGCCAGACTTTCTTTACCTAGCGACCTCCCGTGAGCCTTGCCTGGAGCCCGGAGACATAAAAATGTACTCCTGAAGAAACAAACTCTATGCTTCCAACCCTCTCTGACTCAAATTAAGCCCATTTTCTAGGATTTTACTTGGGAATAATTTACTTTAATTGAAATGCTTTCTGTAAACAAACTAGACCTTTTAATTTCGGATCCAATTTACCAGTCAGAATTCCAAAATTAAAACGTTTAAAAGATCGCGAACCCAATAAACGCCCTATGGTGCAAGGACTCACTGTACACTTGCTTGAAGACTACTTCTCGCTTGATTAAAAATGGAAACTTCTTCAAAAAGTGTTTCGTCTTCCATACGTGTTGCCTCGAAGTCGATCCCGGAGAAATAAGAGCGAGCGTCGCGTCGTTTTTGCTTATATAGGCCTACTCATCCCGCGCCAAAAGTTAGCGTCCTTTTTTCTTTTTTTTCTTTTACATCCTAGAAATTCTCCCCACTCTCAGGGAAATTTTACCCCTATGTTTAATGGAAACTTTTCAGTATATTTCTAATCCGTCTCTTAAATGTCTCATGTCTAATTATTTAACTTTGAAATACTAATTTGGCTAAGGTTTATTAGTTTTAATGTCTTAATTGTACATTCTAGAATAATTATTATTCATTTTTCCAAATTTTATTTCCTATAAATATTTCTTTTTCCCCTTTACAACAATTAAAGTATTTTACTTTTAATCTTGTGTGAATACCATACATCAATAATTACCCCCTCTCTCTGTTTTATAAATAAGGTATTTATTTCTCACAACATGGCAACCCAACTATTCCTGCATCCCTATTCACCCCCCACAAAACTGATAGGCCATCTAGCGTCTAACGCCAAACCATTTCAAACATCCTGAACGCCCAGCTTGGCTTTCGTTCAGAAACCTTTGATAGTTAAGTTATAGAATTTACTAAACTATTCAAAATATTACCTTCTCACATAATATAAACACATTATTTTGTATGATCCCTTTTTTTATTATTATTTATGAATGAAAACTATTATCAAAATGGTAATTGTTCGAACATAATTTCCGAACGTATCACCTCTAGCCAAAGAAACATATTTGAAACTTTGAACCTTATCTAAGATAGAAACCAATATTCTGTACTTTTGATTATTTAACCCATATTTTTATTTAAGTTTTACATAATGTTAATTTAACATTCTGTGAGTAAAAACTTCTCGCTATGTTTATGTGATGTCATTTGACTTGTCTTAGTTCTCAACTCTGCCGCTAGTTGTCGCTGCACTTGGACAGGATTATTCCATTTTGACATGACATTTGTTTACAACAAGATTTATAATTTTACTAACTAATAACAGTTCGTGTCGATTATTTCGTGAACCAATATCGAAATACAAGTATTGTCCACACTCCCGTGGAGCAAATTCGATTGACAAAACCCTCAACAAAGTGCATCTTCTTATATGAAATAATTTGTCACAGAGTCCAACTGTTGTGAAACATCGTTGTTTCAATCCCTGAATCTCAGGTATTTATTAACTATATTTTCTCGCTAATTCAAACAAATTTACTGTATCTAACTTCCTCAGATTAATCATAAAACTTCCAAATTAAATGCAAATGACCACAACTGCTCCGCTACCATTAACCCGTTTCTTTTTCAGTGTTTACCTCAAGCAATCTGAAACCACTAAACAAGCCCCAAGCCTTATAGACGGAATCTCCCTCCCATATACACTGTGTTGACAAAGTATGAAGCAAATTCCCAGCGCAACAACATGGTAAATGGCTAATTGTGTTCAATACAACCCAGTTGACACAACCCAATTTGACTTTGTGATTTATTCCCACACCAGGATCCATTTATACTATTAAAAGTTATTGAGGTAAGTAACATTAATACATTTCGACTTTTAAATCTTTAAGAAATATTCGAGATAGTTCAGGTGCGATTCTGAACCGTTACAACCAGGGTCCGTACCGGCTAAAGGTCATAGCCCATTTAAAACAGCTAGCAGGCACGCAGCAGTCTGACGGCGCGGGCGGTAAGCTCGCGGACCGCGCGCTGTCCGCTATTTTATATGGATAGAGTGTTTGTGCACTACACTGAATTTTACCGATCCGGAAAAAAACGGATGCTTGTGTTTTAATTATTAATCATTTATATTAGTAATTAATTAAATACAAGCATTCGTTTTTTTCCGGATCGGTAAAATTCAGTGGTAGTGCACAAACGCCCTTACTGTAAAATGCATCTACAGCGCACGAAATTAAGTTTATATTTGGCTGCTCATACTTTGGTTGGGCGGTAGCGGTGCGGTATAAGTGGGCTATGACCTTAACGCTCCGAACTTCGGCAAGTCTGCCGGGCTTCAAATTAGTACAGACAGATAAATCGAGCCCCAATCTGGGCAAATGGCGATCCCCGATTCATGATGTCACAGGAACACATCGATATCTTCCAACTAACTTCGGCAAATAGTAGGTACAATCGGTACGAAATTCTGTACTTCGATTTATCTGTTGAAGCTTTTTTTTTTTTGCAGATTTGCCGAAGTTCGGAAACTTAGCCGGTAGGGCCCCAGGTGTGATGAAGGCTAAGTGCTACCCCATTGTACAAAAAAATGTTTGAATAGGTACCTACCTAAGTACTTAAAGCGCACCGGAGTTCAGCATCAAAGATTTTAGGGCACAGAAAAATAAATACCTAAGTTTTTAGCAAAAATTTCATTTTCATGACAAGCTTGTTTGCTGACTATAGGTACTTTAATATTGTATTGTCGTCTGAACCAAACCTGTATACAAAATTTCAGCTCCATCGGACACTTGGAAGTGGGTCAAATTAAGCTTGCAAGAATTGTCCCCCACTAACTAATATACTAACTAACTAACATGGCAAGTTAATAAAAAGCTTGTAAAATACATATGGCCAGCCCCGAAATCGCTAAACAAATCAGCTGTTTCATACATTTTAGTTAGGTCGATGTTGTGCTTATCTATGTAATGGAACAGCTGCTTTTATTCTCGTTTTTTTAGTTTGCCAAGTAAAAGTTGTTCATATTGATGGACATCTTTGTACTTTAATCAAAAATTTGTGGTGCATTTAGGTAAGTAAATAAACCATGAAATAGGTCGATAGTGTGCTTAGTTAGTGGTAGTGTCCAGCAATGTTGTCGATTGATGGACACATAACACTCCTTTTTTTGGGCAGTCGTATAATTACATTATAACTTTCGTAGGCATACGACACTGAAGACTTAATTCGAGCTGTCTGTAAAAAAAATATTTTTCAGAACCATTAATTCTAATTTCTCTACCTTTTTTGTTCCTTCTCCCAAGGAACCTTAAAATGGCACCTTACCTGTTGGCCTTTTAAGCACGTTTGTATGCGCAAACACGCGTGTGACAGCCTTATATAATATTGTAATGTGTACGATATATTTTGTAACTTTAGTTAACGGAATACGATGATAACAATAATGTTTATAATGAAAAGTTATTAAAACCGCCTCTATGGTTTATTGGCACTCTGCACCGTTGTAAGACCTAGAGGTCCTGGGTTCGAATCCCAGCGGGGGTACATTTGTACTCGGTTTGGACTTGTTCTAAGTCCACATGGCTAGCTACCACCATCTGACGCCATAACAAACAACGATGTTATCAGCATCGTTGTTCTCCAGCAGGGTTCCGGGAGAGTGGTGCTTTTCCACATTTAGCCTATTATTTTCACTTAACATCAGCCGGCCTAGCATGAGCGGCTTATAACGCGCGATATGATATGGTACGGCAAGTTGTCTTGCTTACACCTTAGTGGGGTAAGCAAGACAACTTGCCGTACCATATCATATCGCGCGCTATAAGCCGCTCATGCTAGGCCGGCAGGTGCGGTGAAGGCTAAGTGCCACCCCGTTGTGGATTAAAAATAATTAGCTATAGAGATGTTCAGACGTACTTACGTAGCGATCACAGCATTCTGATGCCGGCGCCAGACATAGCACAAACATTTGAACAAATATTTAAACAAATGTGTGGACACATGTGTAGCACGGGTATTTGAGTAGGTACCTATTTGTTCAAAGCTTTTATAAAATACTACAGTAACTACTTTGCCATGTCAGAAGGCAAAGGTCTACAAATATTTGTTGAAATATTAGTGCTACCTATGTCTAGCGCCGGCTTGACGTACAGTGGAAACTTGTGGTGCTAATCCCACAGGAGCTATTCGGGAGGGTCGATTTTTTTTTTGTTGCAGTATTTCTCTAATTGCGTAATAATAAATGTCTATTTTCAAACTTGATTAACTAGTAAAATATACTACCTAATAATACGTTACAATATTATGTAAATAAGTTACCTAAATGTTTATTGAATTTAGATACCTACTTGAACGTTGATAGAAGCTACGCCATCGTTTCGCAAACCCTTCGGCGGGAGACCTTGGAGAAGAACCGGCAAGAAACTATTCAAGGGTTGTTTTGATTTAATATTAGCGTTTAGAAAACATCATTGTTATAACAAGATCACTTTTTATTTTGTTTTTTTATCCACTACTTGGTAGCACTTAGCCTTCATCACACATGTTAAGTGGCGATAAGGCTGAAGGTGGAAGCGCACTACTCCCGGAATCTTCTGTGTTGTGTTGTGTTGGGAATCGAATCCAGGACCTCTAGGTCTTACAACGGTGCGGTATGTGCCAATAAACCACAGAGCCTGTTTTAATAACTTTGAAGTGTTATCTCTCTCTCTATGTCTTAGGATACTGAACTCCAAGCAAAGCCACGGCACAAGCATAGCAGCCCAACCCAATAATAAACATGTAACCATGTTTGAAAAAAAACAAAATAAAAATACACTTTGAAGTGTTATCTCTCTCTCTGTGTCTTAGGTAACTGAACTCCAAGCAAACCCACGGCACAAGCATAGCAGCTCAATAATAAACATGTAACCGCGGGGCGACGGAACGGAGAGTCACTCAAACGGTATTAGGAACGCACCTGCGCCGGTCCGGTGACACAAAGCGTTAACTAGCCGTTAACTTGGTATTGGAAATATTATTGCACACGACAGGATTAAGACATTATATACAGAGAAGCAAACATAAAAGTAAAACAAACAATAGGCGGCCTTATTGCTGCATGGCAATCTCTTCCAGGCAGCAAATAAATTGACATTAAAACTCAATAAAATCGAAATTCAAACTTATTGACATTGATAGGCCTTTGCCGGTTCTTCTCGTTACAAGGCCTTCCGTCCGCCCAGTAGGATTTGCGAACCGATAGCGTAGCTTCATTGACTTTACAAGTGCTGTATCAGCCTAAAATGAATAAATGATTTTGATTTTATAGTTTTGACGTCTTCACACAAATTATTAGCAAAATGGGTCATGTGATTCAATGAGGAGAAACAGGCAAAGCTTTTTGTAGATGGCATTTTGTGATTGGGGGTCCACTTTCTACCTAACCCGTGGGATAAAAATGTACTCTGTGATCGAATGACGCAATTGGAAGATTTCATCGATTTTGACAGCTGTTATGATTGGTTGTGATTGTCACAATAACAACCAATCAACAACCACCCCTTCAATAACACCTACGCCCTCTGTCGTGATAAAAAAATAGTTTTCTTCCCCATTGGTTCGTACAGTCGACGTCACTCAATTCTATTTTTTATTTATATTCATTAGAATAAGTATTTAACAATCCTTAGTCAAAACCAAAACAGCAGAAATAAAATATTTTATTTAACCCACGGTTAAGTCCTCGTTATCACGTCGACATAGCCGGCCAGACAAAGTGACGCACAAGCCCGAGATGGAAAAAGTTCGCCAAGTTTTTACTGTGATATATTTATTTGGGTCATTAATTATAACGAGAAATAAGTAAAATTAAGTCTGGCGTTACGTTAGGTTATTGTTAACCGACTTCTAAAAAGGAGGAGGTATGACTTTCGGCTGTATGTAGGTAAGTTTTTTTTCTATTTATGTTCACTGCTTTCTCCGTCAATTTTGCGCCGATTTTAAAAATATTTTTTTGTAGAACTAGATGAAACGATTTGAGATTTAAAACAAAGTACAATGAAGGTAGCTACTCCGTGATCTTGGCGTGTGCAACTGCGCCGAAATACCGAGGACTCGCTCGACAAAAAAAAACATTGTAAAAATTCCGTTTCTAGGGTTCCGTAGCCGAATGGCAAAAAACGGAACCCTTATAGATTCGTCCTGTCTGTCTGTCTGTCCATCTGTTTGTCTGTCCGTCTGTAGGTATGTTAAAGCCACTTTATTCCAAAACTATTAAGACTACACACTTGAAACTTAATGAAACTTTGTAATTCATACAAACACTATGAAAAACAAAATTATTTTTTGCTGGCGAAAAATGGTAGCTGGTATTTTAGCTAGGTGTATCTAATCAGTACGCTAAGTGGGTATGGAACCCTTCATGAGTTCAACTCGCGCTAGACCGATTTTTCATAATAGTGATAGCCGACTATGACAGTTTCAAATCTTATGAAAAAAAATATCCTAGAGTGCTCGTCAGATAAGTCTGCGCGCGGTAAAAATCGAATACTAATCTTTTCTATAACATTAGAACAAAAAATTCACTCCAACTAGCGCCAAAAACGCGCCAGGCACGTGCAGAGTTATCTGACACACACTCTACTTATCTGTTTTTCACCCCTTATGGAGCCATTTCTATGTTCTTGGTATCAAATTAAAGTACGCCGGACTATTCGCTGCCGAAAATTGTGACATTTTGATTCACGTCACGACTCAACATGACACGGTTTGATGCCCCACTCAAAGAGTATAAGGTACACTCGAGGACAAATTCGGTGAACCACCTCTTACTACTTTTCACGTGGCTGGTGCCTCGCCATTCACGCGCAGTCGCGCAGACCCTTTTACTATTTTTTTATGTATTAAACTAGGGTAGTACAATGCATAAGCAATTACGGATAGGGACTGCAACTGAACGGTGAGACGCCAGCCACACGAAAAGAAGTAAGATGTGGTTCACTGAATTTGTCCCCGATTGTACCTACTTGATACAAATAAGGCCTACGTGCTAATACTGCCTATTCATTAGAAAACACAGATAAATTAATTCAATCGGGAAAATGGGCGTTTTCCAAAAAAGTTGTCCCTAGAGAAAAATCAGTGTCCTACCCAATGAAGTAGCATATATATTTACTGTGCCTTCGATCAACAATAGTACCTACTAAAATAGATGAAAGCTCACGAACTTAGTACTTATTTATAAATTCCTTGCACGAACTAAATGAAAACTTTACATGGCACAGACTGACTTTTTTTTAAACGGAGAAAAAAGGTTACGAATGCTAAGATCATGGAGCTCGACCTAATACTGAGGTAACTGGAGTTCTCACCCTGAATAAAAAAGTGTACCCAGCAAATTTGGCATGTAATATGCAGTGGCTGTCAGTTGTCTCATATGACCATACGTATTTTTTTAAAGTGTAGGTGAGACGGAAGACAGCCACTGTGTAATTTGTGGTCACAAAAAAGTGTTAGTACTGCACTCTCCAGTTACCTCAGTATTAAGTCGAGCTCCATGGCTACGATCTTACATTATAAATGACAGAAAGCGTTCCAAGTTTGAAATACCCATGAGTGGGAGTCATGAAGCTCGACTTAATACTGAGGTAACTGGAGAGTGCAGTACTAACACTTTTTTGTCCCCAAAAATTACACAGTGGCTGTCTTCCGTCTCACCTACACTTTAAAAAAATACGTATGGTCATATGAGACAATTGACAGCCACTACATACATAAATGTCAAATTTGCTGGGTACACTATTTTATTCAGGGTGAGAACTCCAGTTACCTCAGAGTATTAAGTCGAGCTTCATGGTGGGAGTATCAAAGATATTATAATATAACAAGATTGCGCACTCATGAGTTACAGCCGAGCCGAGCGAGATAGGCCTATTATGGTGTGCGTCCCTCTCTAATGAGAGAGACGTGAGTGACTACACGATTTGGTTTTTTCGAGGACAATTTATAGTTAACCAGACTTGGCTCACGTAGGATTCGAACATCACGCTTCCTAGGGAGCTCTTGTAGCTAAAAGAAACATACATTTAAACATCCGAACTCACTTTCTATTTATAATATTAGTTAAGATGAGGACTCCGCGAGGCAAAGCATTTGCACCACTTATGAGGCAATAATGTGACAATCGACACATACATACATACGACGATACATACGACGCATACATATGCTTTATAAGCATACTTACTTTTGAACCGACTTCAAAAAAGGAGGTTGTCAGTTTGACCTGTATGTACTTATATGAAATGTATGTCTGTATTTCTGATAGGCGTATTTTGCTAAAATGGATAGAAATAGAAAGTCCACGTACAGTAATAAAAATCTGTTTATTAGTTAGACTATACATTGCTAAACAAAATTTTCTTGCGGATCTTTTGACACATGGAGGCTGTGTCCAATTAATTTTAAAGATTCGTTTTTTGCGTACCTACTTTTTTAACCTTAAATTAAGATACAGATGTTATTAATACATTTAATAAGTTTTGTTTCATGCCTATTTTCTGATAAAGTTCTTCTTCTTTTTCTTCTTCCGCTGAGTATTGTGTAATTTTTTCAGATATGAGGTTGAGCCAACCTTTTTTAATTTCTTCATGTTTAGGAAATCTGAAACAATGAAAATTAATGTTTGGGTTAAGTAAGAAAGTAAATTCCAGTCTATAGACTAAAAACGAAATGGACACCCTACTATACGCAAGAATAAAAGTTTGGCTAAATACTTACCTATGAAAAGATACACCGCTCCGTTTAAATGATTCGCTTTTGCATCCTTTCACACATCAAGTGAGAACCATTTTTATTGATTTAAACGTAATTTTAAAATGATAATTAAGATCCACACACTAACTTTACACACATAAATTAATTTGCCGTCGCCATATTGATGATGTTTTTATTTTTATTAAAATTGTCCAGACGCAAAGTGTTGCAAATTTATTATAATTAAAACTACCATAACACCGACTCTTACATTAAAAAAATAGTTTTTCAAGGTTTTAAATAATACAAATGATATGGACTTTATTATTATCAGCTTAACATTCCTTTTAATTAATTAATATTTTGAAAATTCTCGAGAACAGGAAATATGAATTTGAATTAAGTTCTACTACAACCAAAAATATTTCATGGTGGCAGCCCAGTAGACAGGGATGCAATCCTATTTAGGAGCCTCTCGCTCGGCTCGTTTTTCCGTTTATCGAAATGTCATACGAAAATAAACCTTATTGTAACTGCATAGAATCGAATTGACATTGCTTTTATTTTCATAGTGCACAATCTTGTTATATTATAATATCTTTGGGGAGTATACGCTCGGCCATATCTGTCACTCCAACTACAGTGCCACAATATTTTCTGTTCCGGTGGGCAAAATGTGAAACTAACGTGTTTTCTTAATGTCATTTGCTGTCAAGTTGATGTCCAACCATAGCGCTGCTGGCGGCTGAAGGTCTTAGAAGTCAAGTCCGGTTAAATTTTTACAAAAAAAAAGAAAAACCTACATAGCGCCGCTGTCACCGGAACAGAAAAGATTGTGGTACTGTCAAGAAACTTGTATGGGTACTGTATGTATCTAGAACTACAGTGGCACAATCTTTTCTGTTCCGGTGACAGCGGCGTTCACATTTTGGTCACCGGAACAGAAAAGTTTGTGCCACTGTAGGTGTAATTATGGATCGAAGGTCCTACCACTTTCATAGTCATTTATTCAAATTCTATCAAGATGCTTATAGTGAAAGTTATTTTTTTACAATCAATAAATTATGGACTTTTGAAATAACTATAAATAATGTATGAATCAGTCCTGAAACTAAAATAAATCCAAAATAAGTAAAAAGGAAGGCGATGTTTTGACATTGACAAAAAATACAGTCAGCAAAAAAGCTTGTCATGAAAATGAAATTTTTACTAAAAACTTATTTGATGTAAGCGATGTAAGTTGGATGTAAGTATAAATTGTGGCGTAAATCAGTATTTTATTTGTTCATATTTATTGTTGATCGATAAGTAAAATCTATTTTGATTTTCATTACTGTTCAAGCCTTGCAGCCAAGTATCGCAAAATAGTTAAATTTTGTATGAAAGAGTTCCTCGTTGAAATATGTACAAATATGCAGAGTTTGGGGCCTTCACTTCAAATTAGAGTAGTGATGTAACGATGTTCTTAAACTTATCGATACTATGTTATAGTTGTTTGCTTATACCGTAGCTCAACCGCTACAAACAAACGACACTATGAGCTATTCTTAGAAAAACTTGAACACTTATTACATAAATACATACAAAAATATCATAAACAAAGAATAATTATTGTTGGGGACATTAACATTAATACCATGCTTGACAACAACATTACCACACAAATCAAAGCCTTACTAAGTAACTATAATCTAATACAGCATATAACCCAACCAACAAGAGGCTTATCATGTATCGACCACATTTTCAGTAATGTCAAAGGGGCCAAGAGCTCTATTCTCCCTTTATGCTTATCTGACCATGAAACTGCACAACTACTTAGTTTTCGCATCAAAAAGAAACCTCAAATAGCCAAACAAGTACATACTTTTAGGAGATGTTACTCAGAGGAAAATATTGCTACATTTAAAAAACACCTGTCATGCCTCAGCTTTGCAGAGGTATACAGCGAGGGAAATCCAAATAAAGCATTTAATAATTTCTATGACTGGTTTTGCCTGCTATACAGGATAATTTTTTTATCAGTGCACAAATTTTTAGGATCGACTCGGAATCGGTATTTGAACAACTCTCTCCTAGAAACATGGGTCGAAATACGACAAAAAATTTTAGACTTCCCATACTAATTCGATCACGTGATCAGTCCGATTTGTATGAAAGGTCAAAAATTTTTTGGCATATTTCGACCTATGTTTCTAGGAGAAAGTTGTTCAAATACCGATTCTGAGTCGATCCTAAAAATTTGTGCACTGATAAAAAAATTATCCTGTATAAGTTATGTTTTCCAGTCCACAAAGTCACTATAAATACTAACTCAAACCAGCACTGGATTTCCAAAGGAATTAGAAAAAGCTGTGCAACAAATAGAGCACTCCGTCTGAACCACTATAAACGAAAAACATACATAACAAAAAAGAATTACCTAACCTACTCTAAATTACTAAAACGATGTATATTACAGGCTAAAAAACAATCTAATAATAAGTACATTTTAAAAAATAGAAAAAATAATGCATGTAAAGCGACTTGGAAAATTATACATCAAGAGACAAATACCAAACTGACATGTAACCACTATATTGACACTATTAACTATAATGACCAAATTATTTATAATCCAACAGACATCGCTAATATTTTCAATGACCATTTTATTAATATCACCAATGACTCTCTCGAAAAAACGAAAAATGACTCCTCCAACTGTAATTTAATAAATTCAATTAATCTGACTCCAGTAGATGAATATTGTATTAAGAAAAATATTAAATCCCTTAATAACACAAATTCTGAAGGATATGACAACATAAACACTAAAGTTCTAAAGGCATGTTATGAAGAAATAGTCCCTGTTCTAACATATCTGATTAATCTGTCTATGTCATCTGGAACTTTTCCAGACAAGTTAAAAAACTCAATAGTTAAACCTTTGCATAAAAAAAATGAAAAAACCATTGTTGACAATTATAGACCTATTACGTTAATATCCATTATGTCCAAGATCTATGAAAAAATTATGCTTGAGAAACTAATGCTGTTTCTTGAAAAGTATGGTGTGCTGAAACCAGATCAATTCGGGTTTCAAAAGAAGAAATCTACAACCCATGCTATATTTAACTTAGTGAATGAAATTCTAATGAACCTAAATAATAATAAGTACACTACAGCCCTTTTCCTTGACATGTCCAGGGCTTTTGATTTTTGCCGGCATGATGTACTACTTGAAAAATTAGAAAATTATGGAATTAGGGGTCCGGCACTAAACTGGTTAAAAACATACTTGAGCAATAGGATGCAAGCCGTCGAAGTAGTAAAACTTGACAATAATAATACAACCAAACACTTTCTTTCCGAGTTTAAAGAAAACAAGTCTGGAGTACCTCAAGGGAGTGTTTTAGGCCCTCTTCTATTTCTTGTATATATTAATAACTTGCCAAACTTGACAAAGCACCGCTGCATCTTATTTGCTGATGACATCTCCATCATAGTGACTACAAACAAAAAAATGACATTAAATGACCACATTAATGAAGTTAACAATACAATGGACATAATTACAAATTGGCTTAAAGAAAATAATTTACTCATTAATATTGACAAAACTTACTTTATGAACTTTAACAAGATACCCCATCAAACATTAAATATAAACTTTCAAGGACTTGGATTACACGGCACAGATTCAACAAAGTTTCTGGGTATTGAGATTGATCATAAGTTAGACTGGAAGCAACAGATCACTCAAACATGCAACAAAATAAATAGATTTACATATGCCCTCTATAAATTAACTAAAGTTGCCTCTCAAAGTGCAGCATGTACAGCATACTTTGCCTATGTCGAGTCTGTCCTCCGATACGGTCTAATAATATGGGGAAACAGCACAGATGTGAATAAAGCATTTATTGCTCAGAAAAAATGTATACGGGCAATATGTGGTACTGCACCAGATGAGCCATGTGCACCTTTATTTAAATCTTAAAAAATCTTACCTTTGCCATGTTTATACATCTTTGAAGTTGCTAAGTTTGTTAAACAAAACGAACAGTATTTTCAATCGGCACAAGATGTATATCCTCGGAACACAAGAAATCGAAATAGGTTAGCGTCAGCTATTATTCCAAAAAGTACGCGTATACAAAAAAATTGTTTTTGTATGAGTTTGTGTATCTTCAACAAAATTCCTGAAACAATTAGAGGGCTCTTTGTTAATAAATTTCAAAAAGAGCTACATAGGTGGCTTATGGCACACTTATTTTATTCAGTGCAGGATTTTCTCACACATAAAAAATGTAAATTATGTCCATAGGTAAATTTATGCTTAGATTAATTGACTTCTTATAACCTTTTGTAACTTGACTAAATTATTTGTTGTCACACTTGACATTGCTTGTTTTAACTGAGAATGTATGGTATTATTATTGGTAGACTTAATTAATGACATGATTTTTAATTTCTTTTATAATATTTGACAAAACTTAAACTTTTCTGATCTGACATTTTCCCTCTTTCTTTTCGTTCGTGTTTTTTTGCTTTTTGGTTGTGATGTGATGTGTGACATTCACAGATTAGATTAGAGACTAAGGTGACATTCGGTTGTATTGTCTATGGTAAGTTATGGTCTGCCATAGACAAAATTATATTCTTTTATTGGCTATTTGCAATGCTTTCAGCCGATAAAGATATTTTTTATTTTATTTTTGACTACTATAATTTAATATATTGACTTCTATAATGTAATTTAATTCCAATAAATTTTAATTAATGATTGTTAAATTTTGCATGCTACTTTGACAAATAATGTTGGTAAATTAATTTCAATAAATTTTATTTTATTTATGTTAAATTTTGCATGCTACTTTTGCTAGCTGAAGAGGAGAAGCTTTAAGAATATTATAATATCATCAATGTAACCCTTTCTCATGAGCAAATAAATAATATTTCATTTCATTTCATTTCATTTCATTTCATTATACAGAATAGATACCGAACTAAATTTATCTTTCAAAATCTTTGAACAAATAATACATCCATAAAAATCGGGCGAGATAATAAGAGCGCATTACAAAGGTGCGCTCTTATCGCTTCAAAGTTCAAAGTTCAAAGTTCTTTATTGCATCATGTTGTTATAAAGATGTTACAATACATATAGACACAAACATGACCCTGCAAGGGCGTAGCAATCGTGTCATTTACTTACGACATTGCCAATATACTTATGCCATATACTTACTTCAATTCGTAACCTTTTTCTTCGTTTAAAAACACGTCGGTGCCATACTTGAGTTTTGTTTTAGTTCGTGAAGTGTAGGATCTAGTGGTATTAAGTATTATGCGAAGTTCTAAATCGACCTTACTTATAATAACTCGTTGACATATATCTGAACACGAACAATGGTTTCTAACAATCAATAATTTGTAGAAGAAGCTTTTATTTATATAAATAAACAAAACATTTAATAAATTAATAATTAACGTCATGTAAAGGCTAGGCTAAGTAGAAATTATGAAGAGTGGGTTAACTTGTTTCTTTCATCGATATCGATAAAACCCTTATCCCAGCAGAACCCACCATTTTTTCCTACCACTCGACACGGAGCGAGTTGGTGAAATATAAGCCATTCACAAAAATATATTATATTTTGAATATTCGAGCTCAGGCCAAAGCAAATAGTACTATTCATTGAAATTTAAAAAGTAAGCTTCAATGAGCATCGCTCTGGTTCGAAGGTGTATACAGTTTTTTTTATTTGGTGTCGGTATTATTTTTCATTAAATATGGAATGGCAAATGAAGGCATTTACTAGTGTATTTTGGTATGATTCCTTCGACTTCGTACGTATGCAGGAAATTTAGTTCGATCATTGCGAAAGTTTCACAACCTCAGCGATCGCAGGCCGAGCACGCTACCTACCTACCTGTTCTCTATACCAAATTTCATTAAAGTCAGATCAGTGGTTTAAGCTTGTGAAGGTAACAGATTCCTAGACAAACAAACATGAGCTACTTTCCCATGTTTTATATTAGGACATTCTCCTACCCTTGAACTACCAATATGCAAACGACCATATCGATACTTTGTTTAGTCAAAAATACTTGTATCCCTCAGGAACCGTACATTTTCTCGGGCTTAGGCGGATCCCACACTGCCTCCGGTTTTCGCACTACCGGACGGAGATGCGGCGTGATTTGTCATACAGTGCGGGTTTTGTATGCACATCAAGATTCTACAGCCATAGTTAAAAAGCGCACTACCACAAACCGGAGCGGTGTGCGGTGCAGTGTGGGAACCACCTTAGGGCATTTTCCAGGCCATAAACTATCACCATTAATAAAATTATGCCGATCCCTCACCCAGGGAACAACAACTACATTACTTATATCCCATGGGACTCATTATTTTTTCCTGGATAATTAGTAGCTTATTAGGTTATATAGGTCTTGTGTAAGCCTATCTTTGTGCTAAATCCAGATCCGTCCACCCGTTTCGTCATGATGAGTCGCAAACTTGAAACTTTCGCATTTATTATACAGGGTGTTAGTTTGGTCAGATGCAAGCCCAAAGCCACAGCTTATACTCATAATATTGAACAACTTTCCCCAAGAAACACGGGTCGAAATGTGAAAAAAAATGTTTGGTCTCCCATACAAACTGCATAGTCAGCTGATCGATTTTGTATGAAGGGACCAAATTTTTTTTACAGATTCGACCCATGTTTCTTGGGGAAAGTTGCTCAATTTTATGAGTACAAGCTGTGGTTTCGGGCTTCCAACTAAACAAACTAACACGCTGTATTAAAAACTTTTACCGCCCCTTTTTATTTTTTTTACTTCTCTTACCTACGCAGATAATTTTTAATCGTGACCAGTATCTTACATAGTAAGTAAGTAAGTAAGTAAGTAAGTAAGTAAGTAAGTAAGTAAGTAAGTAAGTAAGTAAGTATTTATACATAGGTACATAGGTACCAATTTTCATTCTTCTAAGTCCAGAAATGAGGAAGTTCCATATAAACTTTAACCCACCACCCTCTTTCTACCCCAATAATATTTTACTTTCCCTTCGCAGATCATTTTAATCGTGTCCAGTATCCTACATACCAATTTTCATACTTCTAAGCCCAAAAATGAGGAAGTTTCCCTTTTTTTTACCTGTCTAACCTTTAAATAAAACTTCAGACTTCAAACAGATCAGTATTGGCGCATTAAATTAAACAAATAAGTACTAAATTTATGTTATTTTCGTTTAATGGTAAATGAAGTAAGTATTCAGAAAAAATCGACCCTTCTCACTACGTTTGTGTGTGAGACGGGTCGATTTTTTCTAAATACTTCATTTCCCATTTTTCGATAGTAAAACATTGCATTGTGACTGCAAAAAAGTAAAACATTTAAAACTTATTTTTTAACTTATTTTTCGTTGAAAAATGGAAAATGAAGTATTTAGAAAAAATCGACCCGTCTCACAACCAGCTCCGATGGGACTCGAACCCACGACCTTTCGCTTTCCGGGCGACTGCTCTAACCACTGAGCTACGGAGTCGTTACAAGAAGCGTCGAATTTATCCAATACTTCTTACTCGCTGTATAGTCAGCGTTAAATGGAAAATGAAGTATTTAGATTTTTTCTAAATACTTCATTTTCCATTTTTCAGTTTAAAATAACTTATTTTTCGTTTTTCAATATTTTAATACTTTAGAATAGTGAGTTTTGTTCGATGTTTCAAATACATATTATTTAAAAACATCTCAAATCTTTAAAAATATCCCTTGGAACATCATTACGACAGATTTCGCACCATTCGAAGTCCGTCACCAACTTGCCAATCAACTGTTTGCCTAAGTTTCCGATCTAGACACAAACTTTCTGTCTGCCTGTATTTATATCTAGATCTAGACTACTATTGGGGTAGGCATTATTATTTTTCTTTTTTTTTTGAGATAGCGAAACATACTTTGTTAAACTTTGACTGCACTAAGATGGCGTGGAGAGGTCAATTTGTTTTTGAAAGGAGTAAAAAATTTATGAGTAGAGTTTTTTTTCCTTAATCTAGTGCTATCCTGTACATTGTCTTCATCACATCTGATGTTAAGTGCTGAACAGGCTGAAGGTGGCAGCGCACACTCCCGGAGTACTCAATCACTGACGAACTGGCTATCTTATCTCTAACTGCCGGGACACAATAATGCTGAAATAGTATATTATGATACAAGTGAGCTAAGGTTGCTCATTATACACGAGGCTGTGGGTTGCAGACCGAGCCGCAGGCGAGGGCGTAAATCAGCCGAGTGTCTAGTGAGTAAGTTGCTCACGAGTTTCATACGCACTTTTTCAACACACTTGCGAGGAAAAACAAACATTTATTGCATACATATTGTATTATCCTAATATTAGCTACGGGAAAAAGCGCGCAAGTTATTTTTTTGCACGCGCCAAATGTAAGGTGATTGATTACATTCAGCCATACAGCCTACTTCAAAATAATTATAATAATAGTGATAAAATGCAAATGTTTTATAAAAAAATATTGTGATTTATAAATAATTTGATAATAATATACTTATTATGTTTTTTGTCTTAATTAGGGACACATTTATTTATTCTAAAAACATAAATGGATATTCAGCCGTATAAAACCTCTTTGTTGTTACAAAAAAAGAACTGTAAATATTACCCGGTGAAATTGAAAATGCTCTGTTTACTAGCATAATACTTGCAGTTAGGTACTAACTTAACTTTGTAGGGATACTGTATTACCCGGTTAAATTGAAAAGTCTCTGTTTACTCGCATATAATTTGCAGTTAGGTACTTACTTAACTTTGTAGGGATAATTATATTACGCAACTAGTACTATAATATTATTATGCACGCGTGTGTTATAGTTCGGTTTATGGCCCTAAAATCGATGTGATAAGGCTCACTTAATGAAATAAATATAACTATAACAATAAATAAATAATAAATAAATAAATAACTTCTTACATTCACACCAATTATCTAAGCCCATTTTAATTTCATTAAGAAACTGTATCATGGAAAACTTGATAACGGATAAATATATAAGTACTTAAATACTTTTTGTTTGTAAATACATACTTAATTTAATATACATAGTAAACACCCAGACCAAGACAAATAGACATGTTCATGCACACAAATATTTGTCTTGTTCGGGAATCGAACCCGAGACCACTGGCGCAGAAGGTAGGTAGCCTACCCCTGCGCCAAATCGGTCAAGATAAGATTGTAGTTATGTTGTGTATTCTGTTAATAGCCTTATTTCGCCAGCTGTCAACTCTTTCCTTTCCAGCTATTCTTTTTATCTCATCTTCCCATTTTTCCATGGCCTACCTCTGCGTCTTTTGCCTGCTGGTCTATTCCAAATTGTAGTACTTACACACTCTTAATACCTACTCTTAGTACCTACTTTTGTTTTGTGGTAGGACCTTGTTCTAGACCCCCTGGCTAGCTACCACCACTTATCTAAGTATGTTGTTACAACAACAAAAAAATCAGCATTGTTGTGTTGCGGCAGTTAGAGATATAAGATAGCTAGCCAGTTCCTGAGTAGTCGTGGACTCTAGGAGTAACGCACTCTCACATTCAGCTTTATTATCATCATCATGACTTAACATCAGCCCCCCTTAATTTCTTATTTTGTTTAATTTTTGTATCAAAATCGTGAAGCGGTTTACATAATACATCTCTATCTACTAAGGTCCGGTTGCTCGTACATTACAGTAAAGTTAAAGTTAAAATTTAACCGTTGTCAATTTTAATCTCGGTCAAAGAAAAATACGTTGGGTTAAAAGTGTTGTCTGTACTATTTCATTAACCTTCTTAAATTTGACCGCCGGTTAATTTTACTTTAACCATAATTTAACCCTAAGGTTAACGTAATCAAGCTTCGAGCAACCGGACCTAAGTAAGTTTTAACTGTGTAGTCCGTATAGTTTTGGAATAAAGTGGCTGTGACATACGGACAGACGGACGGACTGACAGACATGACGAATCTAAAGGGTTCTGGTTTTTGCCATTCGGCTACGGAACCCAAAAAATGTATCCTGTGCACAGAGATACCTAGATTGAAATCTAGAATAGTGTTTAGACTTTTTACCTTGGCAAAATATCTTATTTTCTTAGGAAAACATCGTTTTTACGTGGCCAAAGCTACGGGTGGAAAGCTAGTGAAAATTAAAATTTACCCACAACAAACGTTTACCGACTCCACACGTCCCCTATTCAGAAAAATGCGTTTCCGTTGACTCGAAACAGCCTAGGGCTGTACCAATTAGGCGATTCCGCTTCAGTGATCCATTGTGACAACTGGCAGCCCTAGCGATTGTCAGTTTCGAAGAAATGTTTACACATTTTTAAGAAGCGTTGCCTGTTCACCACAGATACTTTAGTATAGATTTTTAATGAACGTAGATTTTTTGGTAAGGTTCATCTTAGATTTTTTAATACTTCACCACTACCGCTATTCATAATAGCGGTATTACACGGTTCATTACTGCCTTTCATTTGGATTTTTCACCATTCGAAAGCTAGGTACTTCCTGTTGAGTGTCATAGGCTTTATTTTATTTATTTATTTAAACTTTATCGCACAAAAGGGTACAAAAGGCGGACTTAATGCTATGGCATTAAGTCCGCCAAGTAAGTAAGTTTAAGAGTAATTATTCTCTACCAGTCAACCAGAGAGCTGGGTACCGAGATCATCAGAGGCGGTGCAAAAATGTGATAGGAGAATAATTTCAAATCAAAATATAAATGTTCATACTAACAGCATGTTCTGAAAACATAAATACTAAATAAGACACAAATATACATAAAATACTTTTACCTAATACGTACATTCATACATATATACAATATACATATATATAAATATTTAAATATATATCATACTATAATATAATTATATAAACACTATATCAGTATAGTTTAGAGGGTAATATAAAATAGTTGTCAGATTAATGTGATGTCGGTGGAGAGTTTAAAAATTGATCACGGATTAATCTTTTGAAACTGGTTTTATTTGGGGCAGGATCGGGTACTACGCGGCGGGAGCCACTATAGTTTTCAATAAATTACTTTAATTTCAATGCACTGTGTTGTGGTGGCAAGCGAGAGTGCATTTAATTGTAGAAACATCGCCCGTAGCGTGCGAATGTACATTCGTATTTAATGTACGTACAGTGACCGGCATATGAACTCAATGTCCGAAAAACATGATATTTTCACACCTCTCTGAAAAGGTACCGAACCGTCGAGTAAATCCAAACAAAAACCTTAATAAGTTTTTAGTAAAAAATCATTTTCATGACAACGTTTTTTGCTGACTGTACTTAAATATTGTATTGTCATCTAAACCAAACCTATATACAAAAATTTCGGCTACATCGAACACTGGGAAGTGGGTCAAATTAAGCTTGCAAGATTTGTCCCCCACTAACTAACTAATATGAAAAGTTAATAAAAAACTTGTAAAAAGTCGGTTTACGATAATTTTACGTGATAACGTCTTATGCAAACATTGATGAAAAATTATGTCGAAGTAGAAGGTTACCTTATTATTATTATTATTAAGGTATGGCCTTATTCTATGGGGTAATTCTGTAGACATGCCTAGAGCTTTTAAGGTTCAAAAGAAATGCGTTCGATCCATCTGTGGTGCAGATATACTAGATAGCTGTAAACCTTTGTTCGAGGCACTCCACTTGTTACCATTACCCAGTCAGTACATATTAGAAATTGCACTTTTTGTAAAAAAACATAGTTACTTATTTAAAAGTAAGAGTAGCAAATCCTACAGAGGAAGAAAAGGTGAAAATCTTTGTATACCAAATCAAAGATTAATGATGTACTCAAAAAATGTCCATTGTATGTGTATTCGCATTTACAATAAACTACCTGAGGACATAAAATGTTTGACATATTATAAGTTTAAATCGAGATTAAACAATTTTCTGATGGATAAAATGTATTATAAAACAGCTGACTTTCTTAATGATAATTTGTGACATTGTTATTATTTTATATTATCCTAATTTTTTGTATTGACTTTTATTGACATTTTTTTATTATTGACATCTGATTTTTTGTTTGCATTGATATTAATTTTATTTACATTAAAATCATAATTATATTTCTGAATAAAATATTTGCACATCGAATTTACGATAGGATATGTTGGAAAATGTTTATTTAAGATCGAAATGTAACCATATTCAAGCAAATAAATAATTACTTACTTACTTACTTACTTACTTACTTACTTACCAGCGACCTCTATCGCCAACTTGATTATAGAACAAGTATTCTATCCACTGACCTCTATTATTCTATCACACATCTAGTTTAATGCTTGTTGAACCATTGTGTCATTAGTGACACTTAATTTTGTTTCTCTATCTAGTTTGATTTACATGGGACAAAAATCATGTTACCGATAATCTTTGCAGTTAATTTGATAATTTAAACAAGTATTATGTTATGAATAATGTATAAAGCTAATTTGATTATTAAAAATATGCCGCTGTCTCTCTTCTACTCGGACACATAGCGCGAGTCAGCTGCGCATAGTGCCATCAAGTGAGCGAAATAATTTGTGTGATTATGATTTTTTTTAATGCGAATAGGGTATTTTACTGTTGTTGAAATGTAGATATTTAATGAAGACGTTAAAAAATATTGCAATTAAGAATACCAAATGTGAAAAAATAATTTGAATCTGTTTTATAATAAAAGAATTATAGTCTGTTTGATTTTGACTATAGCTGTCTCTTTCTAAAACGAAATCTTATATGGCGTGACTATGACGCTACTAACCCACTGACGTCACTAAGATAGCGTCCTGTCCTTGTCTAATTATAAAGTTTGAAGTCCTATATCTTTGAAAATATTCAAGATAATTCAAAATGAAAACTTGTTTTGTGTAGCTAATATTTCGAAAAACATTTTAAAGAAATAAAAAAAAAAACAGTAAAATACCGTATTATCTTAGTTTTCATAGTTTTCCCTTTATGTGATCATAAAGCCCCACCCTTGTACCAAATTTCAGGACTGTAGGCTTATGGGAAGTACTAGCTCCATTTTGAGCTCGGGCAGAACGTGACATTGCGTCATGCTTTTTCGTGCGCGCAGCCGGCGTTCATCGATTTATAAGACGTTATTACGTCAAAATACAAGATAAATACGAGCAGGTACTATATACTCGGTCACGATAACTTGACATCTGCAGGTTATACCCGTCCCTCTTACTCTCCGGGCATGACAGAATCGAGTGAAAGAAACGGGTATAATTTGCAGGTGTCAAGTTATCTTGACCGAGTAGTATATAGGTAGATAGATAGATAGATAGATAAGACATTTATTTGTCACTTCAGACACACACAAGAATGAATACAAAAACAGAATCAACACACATTGAAAACACATTAAACTTAATACAACAATCATGTATGTGTGCCGTAGTGGTGCAAAAAGGTCGCAGCTCAGCAGTCTATTTGCTCTAGAGCAAATCGCTGATTTTCAGCCGTCACCATGGATTCGCAAGACAAAAAAGCATCCTACCTGCATAAATAATGTAATTATTAATATTATAAATAATACTGCCAATGACGTGGATTAGAAATAAATAAATTGCAAGATCACTATTAAAATACTGAATAATTTGAATTTCAAACAATAAATATTAATTAAAAATATAAAATAAAAAAAAAAAACTTAAAAATATAGTTGTCATAAATTCATAGCTAACGTTGCTGCTGCCAATTCAATTACAAAAAAACAATAGTTACATTAAAATAGATTGAAAAGATACATACATGTCATATAAATAAATTGATTGTTATATAATTAATTAATTATTCAATAAAATGCCGCAACCGAGTAGGTAATAATGTCAAACAATACAATAATATATCATAAAACTGACTATTATAAATAAAAGCGACGATTTTATTACAGTCTATAATAGCTACAATATAAACTACAGAGCCCATGCCTGAAATGTCGAGAAGAATGTCGAGAAGCCATTCCGTATCAGATATGGTTGTTACGCGTATTTCTGACGTTCTAATAACAGTGTTTTAACTTTTTTTTTAAAAGGTAGGTACTCGTATTTCAAAGTATAAACAGTGACTTTGATAAATAAATAAAAATATTGTACACCATCCCATCCCATACATACATTGCTCCAATTCCAATCCCAAACTAAGTCACAAACCCCTGTGTTATGGCAATTGTATTACCACATACACCTAGACACGACAAAATATAAAAAAGTTAACCGCCTCTCTGGTCTAGTGATCCAGACCACCGGTATAAGACCCAGAGGTCCCGGGTTCGATTCCCAGTGGGGGTACAATATTGTATTCGGTTTGGTTGGTGGTAGGACTTGTTCTAAGTCCACCTGGCTAGCTACCACCATAACAATGATGTTTTCAGCATTATTGTGTTCCAGTTAGAGATAAGATAGCCAGTTCCTCAGTGATTGAGGATTACTACGAGCGCTTTCATGCAATTTTAGTTCATTGATCGCTCGCTTGTGGCGCTATCGTAGCGATCTACGTTCTGTAATACGAATATGTGTTTTGGTAGCGATTAATTGTTAATTGTCACGATTGCGACTGTCACTTTAAGATCGGTAATAAGCCTGCCGTTGTGGATAAAAAAAGTTCGTTTTCAACATTGTTTCGACAGGGAATCGAACCCGGGAACGCAGAGATGGTGGCACCTTGAAAACCACTCAACCACGACGGTCGTCAACCGACGAGGTGATGCCTACAGTACAATGAATAAGCATGTGTGTTGTAGCCTTTAGGCTACTGGATTGAACTGTAGTATTTAATATATTACAATTAACGATAGTTTGAAATCGTTTTGTATTTTTGTTAAGTACAGTCTAACCAATTAAATCGTAACCCACGATAAAGGATGACTCGCGCTAGAGTCTAGTGTATAAGCACAGAATAAATAATAGTGCAAAGGGTATAAGGTCCTATACAACATTATTTACCTTGCCACGGGGCGGGCGGCGACGACGCGACGCTCGGCTCGGACCGCACAGTGGTGTAGCGTGAAGTTTATTTTCCAACAGGCATATAGGTAAGTTACAAACTCAAACATTTTGACATTATCACTGACCTTTATAGTTTGACGAGCTTTTGACTAAACAAACAAACACACTTTTACATTAATTTGTTTTATAGTATTATTAGTAAGTATGATTTTATCCGATAGCCTAGTAACTAGAGATTTTATATTATTTTTATGCATTCACAATGCAATTTCGTAAGTATAGGAAAAATGTTTCTTTCGGATGCGAGGTTTTCCTCACATTGATGAAGCAACGCTGGCCTACAGGCTGTAGGCCAGCGTGATGTGAGTGAAAGAGCGTTGAAACATCAATGTGCTGTAGGCTACAGCGTAACAAGTGATAGCAAAATTCGACGAGTCGTGTAAGCCTTTCGGTATAGCTTAGTTGGTCAGAGCATCGGGCCGGATTCCCGGAGGTGCGGGTTCGAATCCCGCACGAAAGCTACTTAGTACTTATAGGGCTCGTGGTTTTTTACTATCACATTTTTCTTATACTTACAAAATTGCATTGTGAATGCATAAAAATAATATAAAGTCTCAATATGGCTGTTTCATCTTAATCGATTTTTAAACATTTGTAAAATGTTTCTTTCGGATGCGAGGGTTTCCTCACATTGATGAAGCAACGCTGGCCTACAGCGTAACAAGTGATAGCAAAATTCGACGAATCGTGTAAGCCTTTCGGTAGCTTAGTTGGTCAGAGCATCGGGCCCGATTCCCGGAGGCGCGGGTTCGAATCCCGCCTGAAAGCTACTTATAGGGCTCGTGGTTTTTTACTATCACATTTTTCCTATAGCCTAGTAACTATACTTACCCTTAGACGAGCCTGTGCAGTGATTATGTTAAAGCTAGGCAGATTGTTGAGAGTGTGAGAATTTTTTATTTCTCAATAGCAATATTACCTTCCGTATACTCACGTTGTCTGCAATTTGAAGGTTCTTCTTTATCGTGTAGCTGGGCCCGTCCAGCCCCCTGATTTACAACCCGTCGGAAACGGAATCGGATTCAAATCCTGTGCTTTGTCTTTTCTACAGTGAGTGACAGAGACATGGCATACATTCCGGTGTCGGGTGCGTTTCCGATGGTTTGTGAATCAGGGGGCAGTGGGGGCCTGCCACTCCCCCTCCCGCGAGTTCAAATGGGGGGGGGGGGTTCGCTCTAGAACGTGGAGTCAGCTGCTGGCCTGCGTCTGCTTCCTCGGTGGTGGAAAGGGGCTAGAGGAACAAGGTCGTGCAATTCTCTCGCACACTGTCCAAAATGTTTTCTATAAAAGAAGAGTCTATTGCCCACCTCTTGACTCCATCATCAGATCAGCTCGATGGTAGCAAATTATTGTATTGTCATGGGATTCATATAGACTTGCAAAGTTTCAAATCAATACGACAACTAGAAGTAGGTTAAAATTGAATTCCAAGATTTTCTTACATTGTGACTTAGTTACAAGTGAAGCTAATAAAAGTGTGGTAAAAAGAACCTCAAAAAAGTCAGAAAATAAATTTTCTTTCTCGATCGGGGGACTCCCAACGTATAATATACCCTTTTCGTACTTCTCATTTTGTGGTCCCCCGACCGAGAGAGAAAAATTATTTTCTGACTTTTTTGAGGTTTTTTTTATGTCGGGGGTTTTTAAAATTTTATTTTTATATAATAAAAAAACCGCTAAGCCAAACAAACCGGAGCAACATAATTCTTAGCGGCCATTTTTTTGCCGCCATTTTGTTTTTTTTATTGCCACCTAAATTTGCCCAGGGTGTACATTATTTTAGTCAAAGCACCCAGTCTGTATCTTTTTCCGTTTAGGCAGGCAGTTAACCAGCATCTCCATAAATGGCCGGATGGATTTACATCAAACGTGGCTAAGAACCATCTCGATTAATAAGCTTTCCATTTAAAAAAAAAAAACCGCTATGAAATCGCCTGATCCATTTAGGCACTACGAATATACAGAATATACGTACAGACAGACAGACAGACAGACATAGGCCTCAAACTTATAACACCCCTCTTTGCGCTGCGTCGGGGGTTAAAAATACCGATAGACATGCAACTGACGGAAGTTCCGTCGTGGCCATGGCCAGCGCTGAGTTTCCAATGCGCCTTCAGTGGGCCTACCATGAGTGTTTCTTTCTATTTACTGTACAGTAAAAGGGAGACATTTTGTATGAGAATCGGTAGTTGTGCTACTGCCCACTAGAGGCGCTGTACAGATTTTCATATAAAGTGTCTCCTATTTACTGTACAGTAAACTCATGAAAAGAAAAACTCACGGTTTTCAATCTTGATTTAAAAGAGGCGATAACATGTCAACAACATAGGACTTGGTCACTTTAAGCCGTTCGGAAACAAAACGATCGGTGCCACAAAAGTCATTCAATATTGTTATGGTGACATAGTCCTAAGTATAGTGCAGCAAGCTTTTCTGTTCCGGTGATTATCTTTGGAACTAAAACAGTTTTCATACGACAGTCCATTTTGACAGCTAATTTGGTATTGCAAGTGGCTCCTCTGTCACGGCTGTCACCGGAACAGGAAAGCTTGTGGCACTGTATGTTATTGACGTTATTTATTGCTCCTGACTGTGCTTGATGTATTGACGACTGCAAAATGCTAAATTCAAATTATCTGTACCCCAAGCACGAGAAACTGTCGTCGTTAGGCCGACCTCACACTTGTAAGTTTAACTCACGTAAGTTGCTTACGTGTGCGACTTACGATAAAATTTGCAAATGTAAACACTCTTTGTAAGTTTATTTGTATGTGTAATAATACAGCCGTAAGTTACTTACATAAAACTTACGAAAGCAAGTTACGAGTGAAATGTCGGCCTTAAGAACATAACCATCCTTCTGTTGCAGTCCGGTAATTAACTAGTTACTAAACTTTAAATTAGGAGAATTTGTGATAGAACAAACCATCAGAAAATGAAGGACAGGCAATTGCGCGAGTTTCGAACTCGCGCTCCTGGGAATTCAGTCCGATGATGCTAGCTACCGAAAACATACATGACTCGACGAAGTTTTCAATCACTTGCATTGATAGTTTAGTCACGTGTAATAATATGTGTATAACATAGAACTATGTCAATATGAAGCGTTCCGAAAGAAAACGATCAGTGTCACCACAGCCGTCTCTATCGTCTTCTACAAGCCATGCTATGATACGGAACGGCAACATTGCTGTGAACCGGTTTACTCCTCTGAGTACTAAATCCTATGGAGGTGGCATACCTACGAAAAAGTGAGGTGTAACTAAGTCACAATGTAAGAAAATCTTGGAATTCAATTTTAAACTACTTCTAATTGTCGTATTAATCGGTCCGTCAAAATCGATCCAGCCGTTTCAGAGATTAACCGGAACAAACAGACAGACAGACAAAAATTGTAAAACATGTCATTTTGGTATATGTACCGTATATTTAATCATATGCACGTAGTAAAAAGCGGTTATTTAATGTTACAAACAGACACTCCAATTTTATTTATTTGTATAGATGTATAGAAGATATGCCATCTCCATAGGATTCAGTACTCGAGGTTTACTCGCTGTTTACCTGTCAAAAACGGTGCAAACGGTGTCAAATCGGTTCACTTAAAACTACGTTGCCAACTTTATGCGCATGGCTTGTAGAAGACGATAGAGATGGCTGTGGTGTCACAGAAGTCATTCAATATTGTAATATGACATAGTCCTAGGTTGTATATACATATTATTGCTCGTGACCATGAAGTTTGACTTAATACTCTGAGGTAACTGGAGCTCTCACCCTGAATAAAAAAGTGTCGCCAGCAAATTTGACATTTATGTATGTAGTGGCAGGTAGTGGCTGTCAGTTGTCTCATATGACCATACGTATTTTTTTAAAGTGTAGGTGAGACGGAAGACAGCCACTGTGTTATTTGTGGTATTCAAAAAATTGTTCGTACTGCACTCTCCAGTTACCTCAGTATTAAGTCGAACTTCATGCTCGTGACTGTACATGCGCAATTTTTTTTATTGGTGCTTCGGTTACAGTCATATAGTGCGACAAGCATATCTGGAACCTTATATACATATACCAACATATACCTTTGGAACTAAGACATTTTTCATACGATAGTCCATTTTGACAGCTGATATTGTATTGCAAGAAGTGACAGTGGCATTGCACGGCTGACACCGGAACCACAGTATTTATCATAGATTTAGAATTTTTTCGCTACGCAAAAAGATCTACGAAGCGTGGGAGCGAGAAATCCTATTCAAGTTATAAATGTCCAAGAGAGAAAAAGACAGCAAATAAGTACCGCTATGTCACTATTTTCACGAGTAAGAGGCCATAGCGTCCCAGCTAGCGTTGCCAGGTGTCCCGATTTGCGCGGGACGTCCCGATTTTCAGGGGTCTTGGGACGCGTCCCGATTTGCACCTGATCGGGACACCAAATGTCCCGATAAATCAGTTGCATGAATTACAGTGAATTTTATAACAATGATTTAAAACAAGGGAACCCTTAATGCGGCAAAATCTAACAACTTCTCAACCGCGTCCATAATTTAATACTTAAACTGCGATTTTATTTTGTAATTTAGTCTGATTACTTTATTATGTAGGATTAAATTCAGATTTACTTGTGTTTTCTTTGGAAAACCTGCGGCGTTCGGATTTATGTGATTTTGGTCTTCGCTCTAGCTCTTTGGTTCTAAGCGAGCTTTCAACGCGAGTGGCGTAATTGGAAAAATAAGTCCCCATGAAAGTAAAAAAAAATTGAATTTATGTATGGCAATTTATTAGTTTCTAGCACAATAAAATATAAAGATTGAACCTGGATTTGGTTATGGTTTTTGGCTATACTTAGATACAAAACTTCAATCAGTAAGCGGCCAAAACCGGGACATTTAGCACTTTTCGCACATTTTGTGTTATACAGTGTGCCCCTCGATATGGTGCACAAACGAAAAGGGCGTTGACTATACCGGATTTTATCGACAAAAAAATAGAATAAAAAAAAATAAAATAAAGATTGCTCATGTTACAATGTATTTAAAAAATAAAATTCTTTTTAGGTCATTTTGTCATAAAAAACAAAAAGTTTTCGAACCAAAAGAGATATCGTGATGAAATAAACGCTAAAATACTCGTGAAGGATTGGCAAATAAGTGGAAGTAAAATGATTTCATAAAAGATGACTAACATGCCAAAAAAGATACAAAATCAAACATTTTTTCGTCTTTTTCGTTTGTGCACCATGTCGAGGGGCACACTGTATACAAAAAAACTATTTTATTGCTTTGAATTTAAAAGATGTAAGTACCTTTTAAGTTAGATATATTCACTATAATTTAACATATAATTTTTGTCCTAAATAACTAAGACCATTTAGCAGTTATGTGCTTTAAAGTTAAAAAATTCTTAAACTGGCCACAAAGGGGTCTCCTGCCCTACATAATAATGACCAGAGGTCAAAATGAAGAAACTCCCCCCCCCCCCACACTCCTCATACATTGTTTTTAATAACCTCAAAAACCTAAATTCGATTTTCCAATAACTACGCATTTCCGCGTTAAAAGCAACTAAGTAGATTATGATTTGGGGCGTTACTGCCTATTGATTAAAGCCAAAATTATATAGATTCTAATACCGAAGGTTTCATTAGCCAATTCGCACTTGCGAAACGCAGTTTTTTTATTGAAAAAACGCAATACTTACCTTAATTTAAAAAAACACATTGTTTTTTGTTTGTCCCGATTTACAACCCTAAATCCCGATTTGTTTTACCATCTGCCCCGATTAAAATTAAATCGGACCTGGCAACACTAGTCCCAGCTGTTCAACGCCTCGTTACAATTTGTGCATATTTGTAGTAATCCTTCGATTATAAGTGAAAAGTGCAATGATGGTGACAAGTTCGGTACGTGAATGTACGTGAATGTGGAGTTACAAGACGCAATAATCCGGATAAATACACTTTTCACAGGTAAAAACGATTTTATCATTGGAAGTTTTCGAACCTTAATTTATCAAATTTCTGACAGTAATCGGCTCAGAAAAAGATGTTTACAGTAGAATATTAAATTGTGTTGTTCTGTTTCAGTGCAAATCGTGATTTAAAACAATATTTGCGAAGAAATTAAATATAAATAGTAAATTGAGGGTTACGCTAGTGCTTGACAAAGCGGTGACGTCACGAGTATCGATAAAAACAATTGTTTTTTATTGACATCGTGACATGAATACAAAGTAATTTAGCCAAGATTATGTTGAAATCGTAGATAAGTAGAAGGAAAGATAGATTGCCGACATCATACATTATTATTATTTATCTATTCTTGAAATAGAGGTAAAATTGAATCATTGTATTATTTTTTTACTTTTAATGGGTTTGCTCTTGATCCCAATCAAGCCCATGGTGGGCTAAGACAGGATTCACGATGGAGCGAGCTAACCCAGAAGCTCACAAATTTTGTTCAAGCTCATCAAGCTCTCTTACGCTATTACTTCATCCATATATACTCTCGTCTCGTCCTCCTGGAAAAAGTTGTACCTGTACTGGAACTAAAAAGCTTTCTTACGAGACGCTTACGCTACTGCATCCACCTATACTCTCTTCCTCCTGGAAAGAGCTATACCGAAACAGTTGCTTTGCTTGCATTACATTATATTAGGCACGCATCTGACGCCTTCGTCCTAATTGGAAAAGGTTGTTGGAACATTCCCTTCCCCGCTTACTGCATACATTACTGTAATTATCGGCTTGCTTTGTAATAAACTTCTTGCTACCCGTATCATACCATCTTTTACTGCTTCAACTACGTTATCCTTCACTTCCGAAGACTTCTAAGAAGAAACCCCCTCACAAAGTGTTTTAATTACCTGTACTTGTATTAATAAACGTCTCACCACATTGAGAGAGTATTGATTGTCACAGTCAAATTGGTGAATTCTATTTTTCGCTGCCTCTTCGATTTTTTAAGCGTTGCAGTGGATCGTCACTCACACAAGCGCCGCTAGTAGAAATAAATCATTTACTCATCACAATCTTATCTCAAGGACTTAAATCAAAATAATTGAGTATTTTCCGCAAAAGTTTATTTGCATGCATCAAAATGGTCTCCGCTCAGCATATAATATATCCTGGTAATAAACAAGACGCTGCTGATCTTCCGCGGATGCCATCTTTTATGTAATAAAACTAATTAAAATTAATAATAAGCATACAAAAATATATATTAAAAAGAACAACAAAACCGGCTTTAAAACGTATTTGTTAAGTGTAAATTTACTAATTCTTTACCACTAACCGACTTCTGACCATTTACACAAACATAAGTTATTGTCTATACTTTCGGCTAAAATATTTAAAAAGCAGATTAGACTATATATTTAGATATTTGCTCAATAATAACACACTCAATAATTTCGATCCAAGTCCTTGAGATAAGTACCTATTATTTTCTTAGTAGTCTGTGTAAGTAGAGTACCTAAATGATTTATTTCTATTGGGGGCGCTAGTAACGTGACGTAGGTACCAACTTAAAGTTTCCTGACGAACGATGTATAACATAACAAGGCCTACCTACTGAAACAATCGATAATGTAAAAGTATATCCTGGACAACACTATTTTTAACTCACACATAGACATTCATCAACACATGTACATTTTTTTTTGTCACATCTTCGAGCCGTCATTGTGTATCTTGTACATTCTAAATCTATGGTATTTATATATATTATGCTCCGGAACTGACAGGCATGTGGGATTTTATAAGTGCGACAACGTTTTCTGTTCCGATGGCCAAAAGTGGAACTAATGTGTTTCGTTTTTAATTCCATTTTGCTGTCAACCATAAGTGCCGCTGTCACCGGAACAGAAAAGATTGTCGATCTGTACTGTATGTATTACAAGAATTTGTATCGCATTTAGACTATTGGTCAATATTTGTATTGACTTCAGTTACCATAGTGACCATTTTCCATCGCTTTTCTATTGGTCCATCTCGTCCATCTAAATTATTTTTGTAGGCTAATAGAGAAGTGGTGACCGTTTGTTTTGAATTTCGTTGCCATGGTAAAACCTTTTTAGTTCTTTTTCCCATTGGTCAATCTTCCCATTGGTGCATCAGCTTTGTATGTAATATGAATAGCAACCTCCCCCTGATCCACAACCCGTCGGAAACGGAATCGGATTCGAATTCAGTGCTTTGTCTTTGTCTATTCTATAGTTAGTGACAGAGACAGTGCATACATTCCGAAGTCGAGAGCGTTTCCGATGGTTCGTGAATCAGGGGCTGGCTCGGTTATGCATGAGAGCAGTTTACATTTTAAAGAAAAGAAGTAGGTATGTAGGTATATTATTTTTCCTTTTTTGCATTCACAATGCAATTTTTATTATGGGAAATATTGACTAGAAAAGTGGCTTTCTTTTGATGAAGATTAATCTAATCATGAAGATTCCACCGCAGATGAGGAGGCGTAACACCGCAGCTCCAGTCAGCCCGTGACCACGGCCGATGCAACTCGGTCGAAACGTCGGGAAAAGGTACATGTTAAACACCTATGTTTAGTTTAAACGCGTTTAATACCTGTTTTCTGAATACTATATAATGCAACGCGAAAGTTTAAAAGTGTATTTGGCTTTCTATTATCGATATCGCCAGTAGAATAGAAAGCAAATGTATAGGGTTGACATTAGCGATCGAAATGTCACGTGACCGCTAATGTCATCCCATACATTTTCTTTCTATTCTACTGGCGATATCGTAGAGAAAGCCTCTTGCCTCGGGGGCAGATAAGTCCCTTTACGACCTCCAAGGCCGATTGGTGTACGCACCGGTTTTCAAGGTGCCGCTATCTCTAGAGTTCCCGGGTTCGATTCCCGCAGGCTTATTACCAAAACAAGCAACCAGTTGCTAATTGTACAATTGCAACGCGACTGCTTCTAGTTGCGGTTGGTTTGCAATCGCTACAGTACCTTTCATACAATTTTAGTTTACAAATCGCTCGCTTGTGGCGCTAATCGTAGCGATCTACGTTCCGTAATACGAATATGTGTTTTCGGAGCGATTAATTGTTAATTGTCGCGATTGCAACTGTCACTTTAAGATCGGTAAAAGCCTGCCGAGTTCGATTCTCGGTCGGGTAAATGTAGAAGTATACAATGAATTTCCATAACTGGTTGTTTGTTTTTGGTAATAAGCCTGCCGGTTACTCACTTCAATAGACAAAGCACAGAATTGGAATTTTCCCTTTTTATAATAATTCTCTTTTTGAAAGGTTGTCAGAAATCAGGGCGCTTCTTATTTATCATCATATTTTCATAGCCGAGGATCGAACCATGGAAAAGTCAAATAATAACATCATGGTGTCGTAGCCGGGAATCGAACCCAAAACTGAATAAACCATAAAATAGCGATATCGTTGACGCCAGTAATTAGCCCCTGATTCACAAACCGTCAGAAACGGAATCGGATTCAAATTCTGTGCTTTGTTTTGGTCTATTAAACAGTAAATAATAAATAATAATATTTTCTTACATTCACACCAATTATCTAAGCCCATTTTAATTTCATTAAGAAACTGTATCATGGAAAACTTGATAACGGATAAATATATACTTAAATACTTTTTGTTTGTATTATAGATACATACTTAATATACATAAGTAGTAAACACCCAGACCAAGACAAATAGACATGTTCATGCACACAAATATTTGTCTTGTTCGGGAATCGAACCCGAGACCACTGGCGCAGAAGATGGGTAGCCTACCCCTGCACCAAATCTGTCGTCAAACAGTGACTGACAGAAACAGTGCCAGTGCATACATTTCGCTGTCGGGACGTTTTCGGCGGTTCGTGAATCGGGGGGTAGGTTTACTTCAAGAGAAAAAAGGACATGTATGAATAAAACAACTTATTAAAAAAAAATCTTTATTTTAATCAATTTTATTTCCATGACATTTTTAATGGTCGCGATGCTGTGGCTCAATGGTCAGATTGTACAGTAAACGTAAAGCAATTTTATTTGTATGCGAATCTGTACAGCGCCTCTGGCGGGCAGTAGCGGAACTAGTAATTATCATACAAAATGGTATAACATAACAATTTATATGTAAGATAGGAGGATAAGCCGTGACTTACACACCACGCGGGCTTTTCGACTTAGGATAGCGACATAAATATTTTTAGCAAGGTAATTTTTTACCCTACTTAATACAAGAATTATTTCGTCATCCCTGTGTTTCTGTTCCAAACTCCCACGCCATATTATTATTATTATTATTTATAGGGGGAACGCCAGCGAAGCCGGACGGGTGATCAGTCACCTAGGTCGGGACCATTTCACCCAGTTCCCCAAGTCCCCTAAAAAGCTGAAAAGCAGGGGGAGGCGGGTTATGATTTACCCCACCGGCGTCAGACCCTCGAACCTACGTGCGCTAACAGTACCTGCTGAGTTGACTTATCGTTAACTGCTTTAGAAATAACTATGTTGTATTGTTTTATTACATGAAAAAAATAAGTTTTTCATAATAGATTATCACAAAAAAAGTTAAATACCTACATAATTGGACAGCAGTGGGCCTACTATGAGTTTTCTTTTCGTTTACTGTACCTACATACAGTAAACGAGAGACATCTTGTATGAAAATCTGTACAGCGCCTCTAGTGGGCAGTAGCAGAACTACATGCTCATACAAAATGTGCAACTGTACAGTAAACGGCAGAAACTCATGGAAGGCCCACAGATTTTTTTCTCTTCCTTCTGTACAGTACCTACCTACTGTAAACGGGAGACATCTTGTATGAAAATCTGTACAGCGCCTCTAGTGGGCAGTAGCAGAACTACAGATTCTCATACAAAATGTACAACTGTAGTAAACGAGAGAAACTCATGGTAAGCCCACAGGTGGTAGGTCTAACTTTTTACTCTTTAATTAATAACCCTGCCGTCGCAGTCGGGCAACTTATGTTAGATGACTGATTTGGTGCAGGGGTACGGATACAGCTGCTGCCTTCTGCACCAGAGGTCTCGGGTTCGATTCCCAATAAAAGCTAATGAAACAAATGTTTGTGTGAACATATCTTTTTGTTGTTTGTACTAGCGGCCGCCTGCGGTTTCACTCGCGTGGTTTCCGTTCCCGTGGGAATATCGGGATAAAAGTATTTATTTATTTATTTTCTTAAAGGAAGACCAACAGCCAATCTTACAAACTAGCATCAATTACAATAGGCACCAGAAGGCCACTTACAGGTCCTCACTGATTGCTACAAAATAACCTAACTACAACTAAAATATATGAATAAGACAATATAGATACCTAGAATATAAATAAAACATCGCAATTACTCTTATAACTAATATTAATAAATTAACAGTCAAAAAACCGTTTGCTTAACGCATTCCTTGCCATCACCACACTAGTGTTGAACAAATTTTTTAATTTTATGTTTTAATCCAGGCTATGTAGGTACTATCTGTTTGCCAAATTTCAACCAAATCCGTTTAGTAGTTTTTGCGTGAAAAAGTAAATAAGTAAACTAATAAGTAGTACCTAACCTAAGTAAATTTTTACATATTATTATTATAATATTAGTAGGATGTATTTACAATCAAAAAGTATTTTAGTATATTATATTTATCCGCCATAAAGTATGGAAAACTTGAACACAGTTTTTTATTGAATTTTACATGGGCTTAAAATCTACTTAATGTCATGGATTGTAAGAAGTTATATAATTAATTATGTACATAATGTTGTACAGACTCGAGCAATAAAGTTTGATATTTTAACATATTGTTTTATTGAATGGTCCAAAAGCGGGGTTTGACTTTTCTTGTTGTATGGTCTACTACTATTCTACTACTATTACTATTATGCAAACTAGTGCTATCATACTTAAAAACTAAAACAGTTATATAGGTATTCTTCTTTCTAGTCCTCGATGATTTAGTAAAGGATAAGCCCTTATCAGTTCTCCGTCCAGTAGTATCAACACACGGGGCGAGAAGAATGACAAGGGCGCATCACAATACATTTTACGCCATCTAGCGGGCAGTAGCAGCATTCGAGTTTCTTTGTTGCAGTATAGATGGCGCTGCGCTCCCCCGTAGCGGTCATATTTCAGCATCGCAAACGCGAGCAAAGTAAACACTTTGTCGCGATTTAAAATGCAGAAATTGAATAAGTTCAGGTGTCTTCAACCCTCCGACGCTGGCGATATGAATATTTACAACAGCTGTATACAAAGTTTTAGATCAAAGGCTTGGAAAATGTATACGGAGATAAGAAATGTCAGGAAACAGACGTGAAAATGAGATCAATGATGTAACTTTACATAGGATTCATTAAATTATTAGGTACTTTACTTTAAAAAAGAGTTTCTTCGATTTTAAAGGGCATTTTAAAGGGAAATTCTTCACATTACATTATATTGTTCAATAATTTAAAATTATTAAAATATTAAAAGCATCAAGTACCTACCTAATATATAATTTTAGTAACAAAAAGAAACAGTACACTTCTTTTGTATATGCAATATTCTCATTACCTATTTACATTTTCAGCAAATCTCTTACAACAACTTACATTATATTTCTACATACATTTCCCCCAAACTTTACAAATCACATAAAAATTCTTTACACAATTAAAATGACAGATAGAGCTTCCCATTTAAAATTCCGCTGTCGCCTTCTAAGTACCTGTAACAATAGAACAATCGAATTAATTACAAGCAAATAATTAAAGAAAAAAACCCCAAGTTAAAAATGGTGCCTCGCCGCTATTGTACTAGAAAATTATCTTAATTGAATGTTCTGTTATAAGTAGAGACGGGGCGTTTTGTTTCGGCCTTTTCGTCAGATAGTCATTTGTTTACGATATTTTGAATGGAAAACGTATTTTAATCTAGTAAAAAATCGGCCAAGTGCGAGTTCAGCTCCCTGATTCAAGAACCGTCGGAAGCGCTTCCAACAGCGTAATGTATGCACCTGTCTCTGTCACTCACTATAGAAAAGAAAAAGACAAAGCACGGAATTCCAATCCGATTCCGTTTCCGATGGTTTGTGAATCAGGGAGCTGGTTTATCTTTACTCCACGTTTAATTAATGACAAAGTTAGTAACAAATGGGTAAGTTAGTAACTTCATAATTATAATGCATATTACAACGTCATGTTATTAATATTACAAAGTTTTACCCTACAAGTAGCTGTACGTACTTGCTCTACTTTACATAGTATGTATATTGTGTAAATTATCTAAATTAATACAGTTGCATAAGAAAGTAGTTAAAACATGAAATATATAATGCAATAACTGATATCAATGTAATCATTGGTATCATTAAAATAAAGTGTAGCACGTCAGTTGCCGATAATAATATTTTTTGCTTTTCTTAGGGACTATCCCTATAACTTTTTAAGTAAAAAGGCTACTAAGTATACTCTGCAATGTATGGAATACTTTAAGGGTACTGGATTTTGGATTTCAGAATACCTCAATGCTCAAGGATTGCAACGTAGAAAACTAGAAAGAGAAAATTTTATAAAAACCAAACAGATAAAACCTTTAACTTCCACAAAAAATAACAGCACCTATAGAAATAAACAGGAGTCTGATAGACCTTCCATGCCTAATAAAATGCTGACTAATGACCAATCTATAATACAGTCCCAGCCGACAATGAGTTTTAGCGAAGCTAGTAATCATTCCTTTCGACGTCAATAAAAGGGATAAAAATTTAAGATTTCTATTCCAGAACATGAGAAGCATATACAATAAATTTTACCTACTTGAAGCCCTTATTGAGGATAACGACTTTGATGCACTCTGCCTAACAGAAACGTGGGTCAAAGAGGAAAAGTCGGAAATGTTGTGTCTAGATGGATATTCTCTTGCAACTCAATTTTACAGAACCAATCGACAAGGCGGTGGTGTATGTATATTCATAAAAGAGCATATTGAATTTAATGAATGTAAAAATATTTGTGAACTAACTGTAGAATATATAATTGAGATGAGTGCTATTGAAATACCTTGCTTAAATTTGTTATTGATTGTTATTTATTGGCCTGACAGTAATAGGGAGGCAAAACAGGTTTATATACAGTTGGAAAAGTTGCTAAAATTATTGAATATTAAATATAATAAACGAAATATTATTATAGGCGGTGATTTGAATACAGACTTTTTAAGTAAATCCACGCAGAAAAAAGCTATGTGCAATTTATTCAAAGGATATAACTTCCATCAATATGTAAAGGAACCAACTAGAGTCACTCCGACGAGCGCTACTTGCGTAGATCTCATATTTACTAATTTTGATATATCAATTTCTACTGTGAAAGTTAGTGAATACGGGATTTGCGATCACAAAGGTACTACTATCACTTATCCCCAAACTTCAAAAACAAATAATAAAACTACAGAACATTATTTAATAAAAAGAAACTTCAGACCGCATAACATGGAATTATTTAAAAAAGAATTACAGTTAATAAGTTGGAGTAATATATTTACAGATGACAAAGGAATCAATGAAAACTACAATGCTTTTCACAATAATTTATCAAAATTGTTAAATCGTGTTATCCCAAAAAAAACTGTAAAAATAAAAAATAATAAGAAGTCATGGTTGACCAGAGGTATAAAACAGTCATGTAAAAATAAACGTCTATTACACTTGTTAAATTCCGAAACCGATAACCCTATAATTAATAATTATTACAAAAATTATGCCAAAACACTGAAAAATACTATAACTACAGCAAAAAAAAATCAGTATATAAAACAAATTAAATATTCAAACAATGTTTCCAAATCAATGTGGAAAATAATAAAAGAAAGAACAAATAAAAAAACTAACAAAAGTCATAAAAATTTCGTTCTAAAATCAAGTACTGGTGACATCACAAATCCCATTATTATTGCAAACAAAATAAATGAACACTTTGCATCCATTGGAAACAATAATAATATACCTGAAACTCAAAGGTGGTCTTCTTCAAAGTATAATGATAAAAGTATGTATCTATCACCAGTTACTGAAGTAGAAGTACTTAAAATTATAAAATCTCTTAAAAATAAAAGTAGTTTTGGTGCCGACGAATTTCCACCGATATTAATCAAATATTGTAAAGAACTTGTTAAGCCTATAACATACCTAATAAATCAATCTTTCTTTGAAACAACATTCCCTGATCTATTAAAGATTACCATTATAAAACCAATTCCAAAGAAAACTAACGCAACAGAACTACATCAGCTACGACCTATTGCTTTGTTATCAACTTTTGCTAAGATTTTTGAATCGGCCATGGCTTCACGTTTAACTTCCTTTTGTGAAAAAATGAATATCATCAGTGAAAATCAACACGGTTTTCAAAAAAATAAATCCACTATTACAGCTTTATGTGAGTTTATGTACGAAGTCTTAAAAATAATAAATGACCGAAAATACGCTATAGGTATTATGCTAGATATGAGCAAAGCCTATGATCGTGTGTCGCATGAAATCCTTTTGAAAAAATTACAATCTATAGGGATACGCGGTGAAGTTCATCGGTGGTTCGCATCTTACTTGCAGAATAGAGAGCAATATGTGCAAATGGAGTTCTATGACTCAGAAAACAATTCTATAAATATTATTACATCAGAAAAAGCAAAAGTAGAACGATCTATACCTCAGGGTAGCGTACTTGGTTGTATCCTATTCTTAATTTACATCAACGATTTGCCAATGTGTTTGAATAAAAAAAGTATTTTATATGCAGATGATGTATCCATTTTATTTCCGTGTAAAAACAGTACTGATTTTCAAGAACAATGTAATTATAATTTAACTCAGATAACAAATTGGTTAACAGATCATAATTTAGAATTAAACATAAATAAAACGAAAATAATGCAATTTAAGCCAATACAGAAAAAACAATTAGATAGTCAACTTTCATTTCAAAACAATAATATAGACTTTGTGACATCATGTACATTGTTGGGAGTAGAAATTGATACTGCTCTTAACTGGAAACCACACGTTGATAGATTAGCATCGAAGCTCTCTAAATTTACATACGCGCTTTACGAATTAAAAAAAGGAACGGACTTAAAATCTGCCATGACCGCCTATTACGCTTATGCTAATGCTTGGCTAAGCTACGGAATAGTTTTATGGGGAAATAGCACTGACGCACATAAGCTTTTTACTCTGCAAAAAAGATGCATTCGTATATTAGTGAACATACCAGATACTGACAGTTGTAGACCTCACTTCACAAAATTTAAAATACTTACCCTAACCTCCATTTACATTTTAGAAATTTGCAAATTAGTACGCAAGAACAAATTTTCATATATACAACGTGATGTTTTACGCTCTCTGACATGTACATTACGAAATAGAAATAGATTAGCTTTACCTTTTACTAAATTGCATATAGTTAGCTCTGGAACCTACCACATGTCCATAAAAATATATAATAAAATACCCAACTTTATTAAAAGTATAGACAATGATAAAATATTTTTTAAAAGATTAAGAGATTTCTTAGTGGAAAAATGTTTCTACGAGTTAAAAGATTTTTTAAATTGAACGTCGCTTTGTTATGTTATATGTTATTATTATGATATTTTAAACTTGTTGTCAAAATAGTTTAATTTTAATTATTTAGTTTTAAGATTTGCGACACCCTTACAGGGTTCATATTGCGAACTGTATTATACTTAAGATCTATATGTAACCAATATGATGCAATAAACATTATGACTATGACTATGACTATGACTTTAATTTTTAAACTTACCCTGAACTATAGCAAACCAATCAAAAAAAGTATTCAAATCGGTCAAGCCGTTTTTGTGTTTTATCGAGACTATCGAACAGTAGGTACTTAATAAGTAGGGCAGAGGTACCCTTTGTGGCCACTTTAAGGATTTTTTGACTTTTAAGCACTAAGTACTAAATGGTCTTAGGTACTTAAGACACAAATTATATCTTAAATTATAGATAATTTATCTACCTTTAAAGGTACATTATTCAAATTTATAAAAGTTTAATAGTTTTTTTATATTACACACAATGTGTGAGATGTGCCAAATGTACCGGTTTTGGCCATTTACTGATAGTTAAACTTTTGTAAGAATTGCGAAAAATCAAAACCATACCCAGGTAAAATCAATATATTCTAATGCGCTAAAAACCAGTCAATTGCAAAACAACAATTTAATTGTAAAAAACAAAGGTTTATAAAGTATTTCATCCAAAACAAATTTCACAAAATTTTCATACAAAACATTTTTTCAAACAGGAAATGGAAAAATCTTATGACATAAGGAAATTTTAACGGTTGTTATTATTACCTTAAAATACCCTATTTTAATTGCCTTTATCAAAAATGGCTAATAGTTGTTTAGAAAACTTTTAGAGCAAAAAGTGGCCAAAAGCGGTACAGTGGCCAAAACCGGTACGCCTGCCCTACTTGTAAACCTAACTTCCCCAATAATTAAAACATATAAATCCAATTTTAAAAGCCGACCTCCAAACTTCTCACATGATTTCCACGTAATTTCCCATGAAGTATACAGACTTGTACACATGTATTAAATGTACACACATATAACGATCGGCTAGTGGACCTGTCAGCTGCAGTCGCGTACGATTTATTAGAATAGAGACGGTGTAACGACTGAAAGAGATTTTTCATAGCACGCGCGAGTGGACACGGTCGGAACGGTCGTGGGTATGTCGGATCGTAGTCGTTGACTGATCGGATCAGTAAGTTTCTGTTTTTTTTGGTAATTATTATTATTATATTTATGGGTGATTAAATAATCTTTATTCAAATGCGTGTGATGAGCATTTTTGAAGTTTTTTTAAACCCTGTTTTTCTTTCGATATCAAGACATTATTGTTGATTTGAAAAGGAGCTTTCGATTTTGCTTTCGTTAACTGAAATCACGTGTTCAACAACTTTTTTTTATAATACAAAATTCTTAAAATATCCTCAGGGATAGGGTTGTTTAGTCCGTCAAAAGCTGTCAAAGTGCTGCTGTCTAATATTTGTTGAATTTTTGTTTTTTTATACGATCGATCGACAGACAATTATTTTTATTTTTTATAACACCTAAGAACGTCAAAGTAGCTACACTATGGGTTCGCAAATCCTACGGCGGGATACCTTGCGAGAAGAACCGGCAAGAAACTCTCGAAGGGCAATCTTTTTCTCCCTGTATTACAAGCTTTTTATTAACTTGCCATGTTAGTTATTTAGTTAGTGGGGGACAAATCTTGCAAGCTTAATTTGACCCACTTCCCAGTGTCCGATGGAGCTGAAATTTTGTATACAGGTTTGGTTTAGATGACAATACAATATTTAAGTACAGTCAGCAAAAAACTTGTCGTGAAAATGAAATTTTTACTAAAAACTTAAATTTCATACAGAGTCGTCAAATTGAAAAATTACCTTTACACATTAATAGACAGAGGCGCTACTCCGGTTCTCATACAAAATAATACAATCACGATTTTTGTGTGAACAAGAATAACTGATTCTTTTTACAATATTAAAATAAGCTCCATTGATAGCGAAGCTAACCGGAAAAGCCATCCCCAATTGTTTACAAAGCCTCTAATTGCACCCTTAATACGTCCAGAAAATGTTAACCCGCAAAAAACCGATGTTACCGCAACCGTGAACAGACGACGACTGGGTCAAATGAACCCGAGTAGATTTATCGCCGGTAGCCGATGAAATCGAGCGGCAACGGCAAGCGTGGGGTCTGAACGACCGATTTTTATGATTAAAATTGAATTTTTGGCGTTAAGTGGGCAGTAATGGGTTGGAAATGTCAAATATAAACGGTAAATCTCAAGTGTGTGTGAAATATTTTGGTTGAAATTTCGTGTTTATTAACATTAGGTAGGTATTGATGAAATCGATACATGTACTTACTGGCTTTTTCGGACTACTATTGGTAGGTATTTGAATAATATTTATTTCCTTATAAAAAATATATTTCGTAACATTATCAACACAATACAGGTGTTTATTTTCAAATATCTTGTATTAAATATTTTCAAAGATATAGAGCATCAAGCTTTTTAATTAGACATGGAAAGCGCTACAGGCTTGTGACGTCACAAGCCTGTAGCCAGTATTATCGCCATAGAAAAAATCGTTTTATAAAGAGACGGCTAGAGTCTCAATTAAACACCCAGTAAGTCGCTTGTTGTAAAACAGATTTAACTTCTTTTTCACTTTTGGTATTCTTAACTGTTAAGTTTTTAATGTCATTATTAAATATTTACATTTAAACAACAGTCAAAATACCATATTATTGATATTGGTCGGTTATAATATGAGTGACCAAATGAATAGCTTCAAAATGGTGGTCAAGTTGATATCTAAGAAATTGCATTAGTAAGTATTACATTTCTCTTATCTTGAAATTGGCCATGTGTGTACCTATACCTACTCAGATAAATTCTGAGTAAGATCCGACAGATAAGTAACTTCATATTTTGAAAAAAATTATGGCTAAAGAATTCATTAAGTACTTACTTTGAGATAAAATGACATTCATTGAAGATAAGCCTACGCAAAATGTTCTAATAATTTACTTTCTCATAGGTACTATTCAGTGCAGGAACACACCTTAAGTAATATCTGCCTAAATTAATGAAGTTTCTATTATTTTAAACAATAACAAACCGGTTCAATTAACTAAAACTACTTAGTTGAAGGTTAAGTAAATTGCCGAGTTATAGTAACGCCCGGCCTTCACCTGCGACTAATGCCATTGATTAGCGCGCTATTTGATATAATACGCAGGTGTAGCCGGGTCTTAGCGCACTAATTTCATACAATAAGCGCGCTAAGACGCGCATGTCGTTATTAACGCCGTTAGGCGTCACGCAGGTGAAGCCCCAGCATAATACGCAGGCCTAAAATTACATTCTAAAAAAAACCTGTATTTAATGTGACCATTTATTTTCGTGGGAATATTGGGATATTTCACTTGGGAAGAATATAGCTTTCTATTGGTGAAAGAATTTTCAAAATCAGTCCAGTAATTTTTGAGTTTATTCGTTACAAACAAAAATACAAATCTTTTCTCTTTATAGTATTAGTATGGATCAAACTCCATATTATTTTGAACTGAAACCCTCCCTTTAGAGGACATTGCTATTCTTAAAATTGCGCCAAATAATAAAAAAAATCATGGGAAGACAATGTAAACAGCTTGTGACAAAAAAAATATCGGAACCACTACCTAAATCGTTACAAAATTAATAAGTTTAAGCAGCAATTTAAGGGTTGAGAGGAAAATTAAAAATTGATTCATATATCGTATAATGCCGCGGAACTGCCAGCCTCGGTCATTTCGTTCTATTAATTACCTCTTATGGGGCCTTTTTCTGTCGCTTTAAGCACTTTTGTTATTAATTGGCCTTGTAATGACCTGGGGGCAGCGTTTAAGGATATTTTGGTGAAGGTGTTTTGGTTTCCTTGAGTGGGTATTACCTGAGAATGTTTGCAAAATATAGCTATGTCGAGTAGGTGTGCTGTAAAACCACTGAACAGAAGAATTAAAGGGGTTAGAAAGAGTATGGAACGCATTATATATTGAACTAGTGGATCCTAGCGGTTTTAACCGCGAAGTACCCGTTCCCGTGGGAATATCAGGATAAAATATAGCCTTTGTCACTCGGGAAGAATGAAGCTTTCTAATGGGCAAAGAATTTTCTAAATCGGTCCAGTAGTTCCTGAGATTAGCACGTTCAAACAAACAAACAAACAAACTCTTTAGCTTTGTAATATTAGTATAGATAAAGCGGGGAATAGACATCAAGCTAGTTGCTGCGACAATTGAAGAAATTCAAAATTGTACCTACATAGCTATTATAAAGGCGCGAGTATACGAGCAATTTGGCAATAATTGCCTAGCAACTGTAATGGATCAATCTGGAGCAATTAAGTGGAGCGATGTTGCTCCATATTTCGTGGTATTGTTTGGCCGTATCTTTGCAACAGGTTGCTACATTTTGACATTTTGTCATAGCCCATTTGTTTGATGTGGTCGCGACTTCATATTTGGCGATGTACCTATGGAGAGTCTGCTGTTTTGATCACTTACTTCTTCCTGATGTATTTCTTGTGTTCTGCCAGTAAAACCAATATTGATGCTCGTACTAATGTTGTTGTATTTATTTATATTCATCATCATCATCATCATCATCAGCCATTTAATGTCCCCACTGCTGGGGCACTGGCCTTCCTTATGGATGAATAAGGAGAATGAGCCATGACCCACCACGCGGGCTCAGTGCGGATTGGTGGGTATTAACGACGTATTAATTATTCAGATTTAATTAAATAATAATAATAAATTCTTTACTTCCAAAAAACAGTTAACCCAATGGGCACTGTTTATTAATTTTGGTTTTCGGTAGGTAGTTTTGTTTGAATTTGATAGTGTTTTCTTTTTGCCTTTACTCAATGGTTGATATGAGTTTTGTCATTTACAGTAAGCTCTTTAAAGATTTCATTATGTTTGCGAACACTGACCTACGATCTTACTACATTCGAGCTGTGTAGCATGAATTCTACACAGTTTCAATAGTCAAAACGGTGACTCTTAGGAGTCAGTCTGTAACTTTCTTTGACATAAAAAGAAAGATACAAAATTCTAATTTTAGATCTTAGATTTGAGGACATACAACAGATAGGTGGATCAACTCAAAACATAACATGACATGATACAACAAGCGCAATTTACCCACAATTTGCTTGTGTTTACATTCACTTACAATCTTGCACAGTTCAAATAAAACTAACTCCACGCCGCCTGTCGAATAGTCAAAACGGTGTTGACCACATTCTGACTAATGACTCCTGAGTCGGTCGGTTTCATTCGGAGCACGACTGACGAGGGTACGAATACATCAAGACTGTGTACGTTATTGCTTAGCCACACCCACACCCTAAGCCGAGAGGTAAACAGTTCGGTGTAGATATTTCACAAATTTTCGTTCATCATAAGAGGAATTGACGTTTCCGAAGTTTGGCAACGATTAGCAATTTGATTTGTGTGATAACGAGTATATGGTGATAAAGTAGCTATTTTTCCTTACAAGTGTGTAATATAAAAGTTTTGGATATCGAAACCAAAGAAAATGTAACATACGTTCAATTTTTTAAGTCCGCTTGGCACCACCTACTTGTAACAAATAATAAATCTAAGGTGTCTATGATAAAACAAAAAGTATATAATACTTGTTTTACCGATAAATAAAACTAAAGAAGATGTAACATACTTTTCATGTCTCATATTCTGAAAGTAACTCCTAACTTGCCTAAAATGCGGGTTGAAAGTGGTATGTGGCGGCCCTAGGGCCGTTATGAAATTTAAAAAAGGAATAGGAGGGGTCATGTCAAAATCTGTAACATAACAACATCTACACACGTTCCGATCCGACAGCCGATTTGGTCTGCTCCCAGACCAAATCTGCGCTACACACGTTCCGATTTGGTCTGGGAGCAGACCGAATCGGATAGGTCGGATAGGAACGTGTGTAGAGTCTTAAGGTATTCTCTTTGGACATTTATTTACCAAAGGTATGCAGGCAAAGGCACAGAAGCCTTTTTTTGTACTTCTGATTGTATCTTGTACTTGTGAAGTTCTCTCATTCAAGCTTGCCGTTTTGGGTTACTTTAGACCGGCCCATATCTCTACCACTGGTCAGTATGGCATATTCTTAATATTAAAGTACCCAATGTTGATAAAGAAGAAGCTTTATAGTACGCCATCTCTTCCATAATGGTACGTTAATTTTATCGATGTTTATGTATTATCTGTTATACTAAGGCCCCTAGTCTTTCTTTAATCCTTTTAAACCACTTACGAATCGTAATGCCACACTAAATTGCACACTGGTCGTAACTAAAATTATGTGGGACATAAAAAATAAGAACCAAGCACATATTTTGGATGGCTTCCAATGCGCCGCTCTAAACGACCAAACCAAAGCCTTTGGTAGAAATTTGTAGCATTTTGAAGAGGTAATGACTTTGCATTCTAAGCAGGATCTGTGTCAGATGTTTTAAAGTTTGGCCGTTATAAAATATGCCACCAAAATTATTCCTTATCCCGTCATGAAATCATTTTCATTACCTACCTAAGTTCATTATAATTGAATTTCCATCCCATATCTTGTTTAGGGTGCCACTGAGTTGCTATAGGTTTGTAAATAGAGAGTCCGGCAGGCTTATTACCGATCTTAAAGTGACAGTTGCAATCGCAACAATTAACAATTAATCGCTCCCAAAACACATAATATACGTATTACGGAACGTTGATCGCTACGATAGCGCCACAAGCGAGCGATCTGTGAACTAAAATTGCATGAAAGGTACCGTACCGCAGGCTTATTACCGATCTTAAAGTGACAGTTGCAATCGCGACAATTAACAATTCATCGCTCCCATTACACATATCCGTATTACGGAACGTAGATCGCTGACGATAGCGCCACAAGCGAGCGATCTGTGAACTAAAATTGCATGAAAGGTACCGTACCGTTCTGTACCGATTGCAAACCAACCGCAACTAGTAGCAGTCGCGTTGCAATTGTACAATTAGCAACTGGTTGCTTTTTTTGGTAATAAGCCTGCCGTAATGTACCGATTGCAAACCAACCGCAACTAGTAGCAGTCGCGTTGCAATTGTACAACTAGCAACTGGTTGCTTGTTTTGGTAATAAGCCTGCGGGCACTGAATAAAAATACGAATATTGATTTCTTACAATCCAATTCATATTTTTAATTATTGTCGATGCAATGCATAATGTTTCATGTCGTGTTATGATAATAATATTATTAAATATCTAGTATCTATTATCTAGCTAGTCTATAGTAAATTCCATTAAGAAACTGTGTTATGGAAACATGAAAATGGAAAAATTTATACTTTTATACTTTTTTAACAGACTTCAAAATACGTAGGGGGTTCTCAAGTCGTCTGAATGTTTTTTTTGTATGTTCCATGATATCTCCGCCAATTGTATACCGATTTTGATTTTTTTTTATCTGATAGACCAAAGTTTCAATTTGGTCCCATGAAACATTTACAGTAGGCAGTTTAGTAGTTTTTTCACGATCCTGAAAAAACACATTGCGGTCGACTGGTCGTTCCAGCTTTACATGTCAATATCTTCGCGAACTATTGACCAATTTCAATAAAATAAAAAATATTCGAAAGATTATATTCCTGAGGTAATAACTAAATTACTGTACTTATAGTCCATTCGCTTAGATAGTGTCGCCCTTTTATTTGTAAATCACTTACTTGAATTCCTTTTATATAAAAATATCCAAATTTTCATAATTAATTGACTTTGGTACCCAACTTGTGTGTATTAGCGTATTAGTTATATCTGCATTAGTATTTAAGGATTTTATAGCAAGAGCCACAATGCCATGCGGGTACCGACACTATCTAACCGAACGGACTATAAATAAGATTTTATTTTTTTTGATTTTCGAAAAATAGTTCAACAGATATTATTTTCAGGATTATGATAAACTAATCGAACATTTTGAAAATATAAAACAGCCTCGAAATTCTTTAACACCCCCCATTACCCCATACCTCTGGGTTCATAGCACCATAGAAGTTTTCTTCCTCAATTTTGAAGCGGACTTATGAGTGTGGTTTTTGTTATTTTGTGGACTTATGAGGGAAGAATTGGTCATACAAAATCCGTGAAAACAATATAGGTTAATTATTATGGACATATCGGGTGGTCAGTCCATTTTGTGTGGGGACTGTAAACGTGTTAATGTAAAAGTAATTACTAAACCGACTTCATTGTTATTCGTAAAGTTACAGCGGAAGATGCAAAGATATTATGGTAAAATCAATTAGTATCTCAATTTTTGAAGATGGCTAAACGATATTGACTGTCGTTAGAAATTCATTTAGGGTGTAATAATGACATAAATACTTATTGAAGTGATTTTTATTACCATTATGAATATTTATAATGGCCAAATGATAAAAGTGGAGTGAAATCAGGGGGTTGTAATGGCACCATAACATCATTTGGGATACTTGGAGTAGTAAAAGTGATGAAAATAAATGTTCGACTTAAAGACAGACTTTAACGCATTCGAGAACATTATTTGCTCCCTTTTAAATATATGATCAAGCCATTGAGTGTGTCCACAAAGTATTTTAAAACATATTAATTTTGAAGTGAATAATTCCTGTAATGTTTCGGTTTTTTTATTTGTTATGTCTTTACCGCAATGATTTCTTCCATTTACCTAAAAAAACATCACATTTGATTGATTGTCTTGATGGTTTCGAAATAAATAGCGTAATTCGAGAACATTATTTGCTCCCTTTTAAATATATGATCAAGCCATTGAGTGTGTCCACAAAGTATTTTAAAACATATTAATTTTGAAGTGAATAATTCCTGTAATGTTTCGGTTTTTTTATTTGTTATGTCTTTACCGCAATGATTTCTTCCATTTACCTAAAAAAACATCACATTTGATTGATTGTCTTGATGGTTTCGAAATAAATAGCGTATAGGCTCTTAAGGTACGGATATTAAAACAGGTTGAATGTAAAAAATTTTCATCATGTGTTTTGTTATAGAATAAAAGTCCTTTGGTTAGTATTAGTTAGTAAGACGCAATCTTAAAATTTTCAATTCGGTAATTTGCGACTTAAACTAATTGTAGTGGTACAATTAAAAAAATATATCACTTCAACTAACAATAAAACACCAACCACTCAATGTGATACCTAAAAACTCTAAAAAACTCTGCAGACTGTTCAACCCGTAGTAAACGGCTCTCGGGTCACAATGACCACATCTATCCTGCCGTCTGCAGGGTGGGTTGGACCCGACATACTTGTTTATTGCACGAGCAAATAGCTGAACAATCGGGGGTTATGCCGTTATTGCCCCGGATTAATGAATGGCTCGGTGTAGGGTTAAGATGTTGAATGTTATGGGAATTAATAGTTTTGGGACGTTTAAGGCTGGTTTGATTTCTGATTGTGGACACAGATTTTTCATTGTTGTATCTTTTACTTGTTTTGTTTGTACTTTCTTCAATAAAAACTATTGAGATGCAATAAAATACTTAATACAAATATGAAAACAGTGACGACCTCCGAAGTGGAGTGCTTTATGTTTTTTAAACTTTCGCTATCCATGACCCGGTAAAATCAATGAAAAAAATAATCTATATTTTCTCGTGTCTGGGTGTACGAGGTAATTTACTCGTTCTATATATTTATAACCAATAAACAAAGTTGACTAAAACAATCTCTCCTAGTTAGCTAGCACATAAACGAACCCAACCACACGGAAACGAACCCCGAAAGTATTAAATCTAATAAACCCAAAAAGTAACACACTGTCCATCGTTCATTACGTACAAACAAAAGCAGTTACCGTGCCCCTGAATATTTTACAAGCCATTCCGTCGCTCGAGATAGCTGCTTGATGATATATCCCTCGGTGGGATGGTGTTATGATGGCTCGTAATAATAAACTATGCATGTGCTTGTATTGACGCGGCGAAGTGGGTGCTGCCACCTATCGGAAATAAGTTGAAACGCGATTATGCTACTCGACGCTAGATGGCGTTAAACACTGACTAGATTTTTACTTTCGAAAAAATATGTTTTATATGAAATTCAAAGTCCGAATTTATTATTTAAAAGTATTTACATATAGGTGTTTGTGATATAAGTTACACTGGCTTCGTAGTGTAGTGCGATCTCATTACAAGATGCATGAGAGCAGAAATGATTCTCTCGATGGGTATAGACGATGAAAAGAACTAAAAGAGTATTGGAAATATTGAAAAAAAGAAATTTCATTTGCTAAAATCAAAACGGGAGCCGATGATGTTTCGCATAAAGGACTGTATCGTTTGATTCTTTTGCCTTAGACCATGGAGATTTGAAATCAATTTTTACTTTTTTTGCTCGGACAAAGGATTTGTGCTATGTTTTTTTTTACATCTAAGAAGTGATAAATCTATGATTAAAAAGGTACTTACGTACTTAATCAGTAATCTAAAAGAAATTATATTATTTATATTAAATATAAGGGTTGCATAAAAACATTTGGTAGGTACTTATTCAACCTAGCCATGTAAGATATTAAAAGTAACAAAATAAATAAGACAAGAATTAAAACTTAAAAAGTTACTCACACTACATATTTTCTTTGGATTTCGAGCCTGAAAACATTATGCCTAATACATTAATTTAAAGCTTTTTATTCACTTGCCATGTTAGTTAGTGAGGGACTGAGGGACAAATCTTGCAAGCTTAATTTGACCCACTTCCCAGTGTCCGATGGAGCTGAAATATATTTAAGTACAGTCAGCAAAAAACCTTGTCATGAAAATGATGAAATTTTTACTAAAAACTTATTTAGAAATAAGAATGGATTTTGTATAGTAAAATATAGATTATTGGAATATAATTTTGTGTACTTATATCTTTTTTGTAAATAATTACATAGAAACATAATATTTATAATTAAAGAGAGGGTATGCTATCACGTATTTTCAATGGCTAAAAATATCTTTCGTTCCCCCTTCTCGTCACATTTCACACATACTCGTCGTCTTATGTGAACAAGGTCTTAACCAGTTTCGCAGTGTCAAAATTAAATAAAAGAGCAGTTTGTGTGCAGAGGGCGCCACGATCGCGGTCGCAGTAATTAGGAGCGTGTACACACCTGCCCCGCACAGATTATGCACACAACTTAGGGTTACATGAGGCGTGGGGTTTGGCACTAGAATTTTATTAATAAAGGGTTTTAATGGAGAAGTAAAAAAATACTACTAGCCTTCTGCCTGCGGCTTCGCCCGCGTAGATTACACGGATTTCTTCCGGTATAAAAAGAAGCCTATGTCACTGCCGTCAAAATCTATCAAAGTGCTGCTCTCAAATATACTTAAACGACCGCAAGACGCGCTACTCTGGTTTTCATAGAAAACAATACAATCATGGTAGGTAGAGTCCGCTCCAAATAACTTGGCGTGTGTTAGAGGGCGCTGCTCGTCGTGGTCAGTCGGAAAAATAAGCCTTATTCCCATGTCATAATTTAGTTCTAGAAATTGACACGCGCCAAGTTATGTAGCACAGAAATTGACACGCGCCGAGTTGTTGCGCGTGCTTTAACGATAGTTTTTCGTGCTAGGGGTACTTAAGTATAAATAAGTTTGTGGCACTGTACAAGATATTATCTGATTCTCTGTCTTTAAGAAATATATTTGAGTAAGCTGATTTATTTATTTTAGGACAGCTAGCAAGTATATACCTACACTAGTGATGTAACGAATGTTAATTTTTAAACATTCGCGAATACGAATGCGGTTGCGAATATCTGCCGCTGATATTCGCGAATGCGAATACGAATGCGAATGTTTTACACAAGATTCAAAACGTATTGAAAGAAAGGCTTAAAGCTCTCAATAAACTGTCACAGCCGCCTTACAAAATGTACAAAGATCAGAACACCTTTTCAACACTCGAATTCTACTCAAGACGATAAGAATATAGAATAGGCGCGTCTCAAGATTAAACAAGAGTGTCTTTCTAGATGGAACAGCACTTTTATATATTACAGCGTTTTTGGAAGTCCAGGAGTCTTAATGAATTTACGAATCCACAAAAAAAAACCCCCAACCGACTTCTGTAAAGTGGATATTTTTTCTTGCGTTCATATTCGCAAAATATTATCACAGTGCGAATACGAATGCGAATGCGAATGCGAATATCAAGAAATAAGCGAATATTCGCGGATGCGAATGCGAATGCAAATATTCATTACATCACTAATATACACCAAAGACAAGGTAAAAAAATATTTGAAAACTTACAAGCGTACAGTGTTGTATTATTAACAGCTGCCACGACAAGTTAGTATTATAAATAAAAATTAAAAACTTAACATAAACAATTTGTTACATACAAAAATTTAATACAAGTTTTATATAAATGCAATTAATTGATCTGTGTAACCTTGTCTCTGGTTCCCGCCATGTAAGCCCAACAGACCTCTGGCGTTAAATTTAAATTTATTTACTTAGGACCTCTCAGGGCCGCCAATTAGGAGTGTATACCCGCTGTAAGGGATATACTGCAATGAACAACTACAAATGACTAGTGAGGTATTAATTTTATGTGTTTGTATTTGATAGTCGAATCGGCGGGCGTGTTTGAGGAATGAGATGTTGGGAATTGGGGGACTTTTTATCCAAAACGTGGTAGCACTTAGCCTTCATCACACGTGATGTTAAGTGATGATAAGGGTGAAGGTGGAAGCGCACTACTCCCGTATTCCTCGACCACTGTGGAACTGGCTATCTTATCTCCAACTGCCGGAATACAACAATGGTGAACAGATTGTTATAGCGTCAGACTTAGATAAGATGGTGGTAGCTAGCCAGGCGGACTAAGAACAAGTTGTACCACCAATAATAATATAAGTAGTGGAAAGAATGAGTTCTGCTTAACCCTGCAGGAAAAAGGGTTGATCCGGTGTACCTCCAAGCCGTAACAATATCTACTGCTTACTCTGTCAGGAACTGTCAGTTCGATATGAAACCTAGATCAACATACGTAATATGATTGGTAAATTTAAAAACAAAAATCGTTAGTGAGCTCTTTTGAACCCAGAAGAAGAAAGGCTTGATGAACCGTATCAAACCCGAAACAATGTCTACCTACTGCCTACTCAGTCAGTGATTGTGACAACTATATTAAACATAGACCAGTGTGCCTAGCATGAGTTTTTCTTTCCGTTTACTGTACAGTAAACCGGAGACATTTTGTATGAGAATCTGTAGTTCTGCTACTGCCCACTAGAAGCGCTCTGTATAGATTTGCATACAAGATGTCTCCCGTTTCCTGTCAGTAAACGGAAAGAAAAACTCATGGTAGGCCCACTGCACACACATATGAATGAATTAAGTACACCAAAGTTGTAAATAAGTTTTTTGTAAAAAAATATTTTCATGACAAGCTTTTTTGCTGACTGTACTTAAATATTGTAGTGTCATCTAAACCAAACCTGCCCCCTGATTCACAACCTGTTGGAAACGGAATTTGTCTTTGTCTATTCTATAATGAGTGACAGAGACAGGGCATACATTCCACTGTCGGAAGCGTTTCCGATGGTTTGTGAATCATGGGGCTGTATACAAAATTTCAGCTCCATCGGATATTGGGAAGTGGGCTAAGCTTGCAAGATTTGTCCCCCACTAACTAGCTAACATACTAACTAACATGGCAAGTTATAAAGCTTGTAAAAATAATCGTTAGTCAGCTCTTTTGAACGCTGAAGAAGAAAGGCTTGATGAACCGTATCAAACCCGAAACAATGTCTACAGCCTACTCAGTCAGTGATTATGTGAGAACGATGTATATATCCTTGGGGGAGGCCTATGCCCAGCAGTGGGCGTCGTACGTCTGAAATGATGATGATGATGATGATGTATATCAAACATAGTCCAACACACATAATATGAATGATATACATACACCAAAGAATAATTCTTTTTGAAGAAACACTTTACTGCACTCTTGACATAAAAATAAAACCCAGTTCGATTTTAGTAGATTATCCATACTAATATTATAAAAAAGGTGGAAGTGTGTCTGTTAGTTTGTTTGTGTTTTTTCCCAACTTTCACGTCAAAACAGGGCAACGGAACGACGTGATTTTTGGTATGAGGATATTCATAAAGCTGGATAGTGAAATAGGCTATTTTTTATCTCTGAGAAATTTGACATTCCCGCGGGATAACGTCGTGTAGTACACGCGGGCGAAGCCACGAGCGGAAGGCTTATACTTTATACTATAAGTTTATACTATAAGTCACTTGTGATTTATTTTAATTTTTAGTTTTTTGTATTCACAATGCAATTTTTATTACTGAAAAATGGAAAATGAAGTATTTGTGAGACGGGTCGATTTTTTCTAAATACTTCATTTTCCATTTCACTTGTGATTTTTAATCGGGCGATAGTTTGATCATTCCGGGAATCAGTATGGAGTTTGGTCGATTTGTAATCGTTAAATGCGCGCACTGCCATACAATCCATACCCAACAAACATTTGTAAGTCGCCGCGACGACATTGCCATTACCACCAAAAGGGTCCACTTTATGCGACTAAGTGTCATAATAGAGTCATGTAGCGGTCGTTTAGATAATTTTAGTGTCGTTTAAAGGTTGTATAAAGGTAATGAACTCTAAGTTGTATTAATTTTAAAATTACTTCAATACGATGTTTTCAGTACTTTCAGACACGTAACTTTCTAAAATCACTTCAATACGATATTTTCAGCACGTTCAGACACGCAACTTTCTAAAATTGCTTCAATACGATATTTTTAGCACTTTCAGACACGAGACTATCTAAAATTACTTCAATTCGATATTTTCAGCACGTTTAGACACGAGACTATCTAAAAATTACTTTAATTCGATATTTTCAGCACGTTCAGACACGGACCTTCTTAAATTACTTCAATACGATATTTTCAGCACGTTCAGACACGTCACTTTCTAAAATTACTTCAATACGATGTTTTCAGCAATTTCAGACACGTAAATTTCTAAAATTACTTCAATACGACGTTTTTAGCACTTTCAGTCACGCAGTTTTCTAAAATTACTTCAATACGATGTTTTTAGCACTTTCAGTCACAGTTTTAGTAAATTTCACTTATTACGACTAAATTGTTTGTTGGGTACTGAACTGAGTACCAGAACGATCCAACTATCGCCCGATTAAAAGTCACAAGTGCGCGCTGGCTCTTTACAACGCGTTTCGTACTTTAGCACTCTAGCACAGGACACATGTGCACATGATGAGTCATCCGGCCACCATGCAGGGATGTAGGTAGGGGCTATACCCCACCCCACAAAAGTTCCGGAACAATGAGAAAACACAAGCAATCTAAGTATTTAATGAGATCACATTAGGTACAAATTAAAATTTGCAATAAATACGAAGTCCGCATCTGTCTCTGTTTGTGATTAACCTAACTCCTTGAAAAAAAATATACTTACTTAAATATAAAAAGAAGAAATCAAAGTTTGTTTAAAAGTATTATAAGTTCAATATTTGTGTGACAGAAATGGCTAATGGCAGAGTAGCCGTAGGGTTATCTTAAACATAATATTAAATTAAAAAGTTTGGCGACGAATGTGGAATAATGTAGGCGAAGAAATATGATGGCACTAGTTTTCCGCCCGCGGCTTCGCACGCTTGGACTACACGACATGATACAGCGGCAAATAAAAAATAGCTTATGTCACTCTCCAGGTCCCAAACCATCCCCACAACAAAATAATGTCAATCCGTTGCACCGTTTTCACGTGAAAGACGGACAAAGTAATAAACAAGCACACTTTATTTTTTTATATTAGTAATGAACTATTCCTAGAATTTTTATTTCAATTGAAAGAAGATTATTTACAAATTGTGTTTCTATGTGTTACGTTTTCAGCATCCTACGTTTACGATAAAGTTATAATGATTAAGTTCATCCCCAATACTAATATTAATAATGTGAAAATATGTAAGTTTGTTTGTCTGTTTTGATCCGGTTTTCACGTCAAAACGGAGCAACATAATTATCGTAGTTATATCGCTGGGAAGTGAGATAAAATAGGCTACTTTTTGTCCCGGAAAATATCACATTCCGGGAAGCCTAGCTCCTAAATTAATATCGGCTATTTTTTTTCGTATGGCTCTCACTGCTCTTTAGATCTCACTCTATTAGATGTTGTCGAGCTTTTGGAAACACGAAAGTATAATAATTTTACGAGGAATTTGGTATCAACGTGCACAATTTTCACTTTCAATTTTTATGTGAAGCAAACGCAAACTATGCGCTACTCGCCGCTAGAGGCGCTGATACAGTTTTCATACAAATTGACATAAATACGGAATCGCGATAGCTTGCGTTTGCTTGACATAAAAACTTACACTTGGGGTACATTACATTCCAAAACCGGCCAAAACCTAAAAATATATTTTTCTATCTATCCTAGTGCCCAGTTTAAAAATCGCTCTATCTGCATTCAAGTTAAAATCAATATGGAATGGTACCACAAGCTTAACCCTAAAGAATCCACGAACATATGGCGCCCGCATTCATGCGATTTGGGGTACATCTCGTTGGTGTAATCGCTCGGGGGGACGGGACAATCGGTCACGGGATGGGTCGTTTTAAAACACTCACTTAAATTAATACGTATGAACTATAGCAAAAGTAACAGTTGAATTTGAAGACCACACGGGAAAAACAGAGAACGTCAAAAAAGTACAACTATAAAACAGCTTTTAAAGTTTACAAGTCTAAATTTTTTGAACTGAAAACTTCTTTAGCGGCTTTGTGTACTTTTTGTGATGGGTAAAAAATGTTAAACTCGCGTCAGGGTCACGTGACCGTCAGATCGTCAGATCGAAAATTCGTAAGACGGACACGTGACCTGCCCCGTGATTCACGAACCGTCGGAAACGCTCCCGACAGCGGAATGTATGCCCTGTCTCTGTCACTCACTATAGAATTGACAAAGACAAAGCACAGAATTCGAATCCGATTCCGTTCCCGACGGTTCGTGAATCAGGGGGCTGATCGAAAAACTGTTAAAATATCATTAGAATATGAAGGCAAAGAAGATTTTTCAGTATTGTATGGAGCCTCGGCTAGGACTTTGTACACTATACCATAGGCAAACAAAAGAAAAATATAATAACTAAAAACTAATTATATCGCATTAAGCTCACGCGTTTGATGGTACAAAAGCATTATCTAGTCTTAATAATTATGCAACCCCGATTTAATATGGCGGTAAAATGTCACAATAACATTAAAAAAAAGGTTCACATTGACAGATGTCAATGTCATCGTTTTTTCGTACAGAAACATCAGTTTCCGAACGTGATTTAAATATGGTTGCCAAATAATTTTTATTTCAAAGTTTATTTTTGTACTATTTATCTAGAAAGACAATGAGAATTTTAATATTTTATTTGACTTTACTATATTTTTAACAATTAGTACGAATAGTGTACAATATCCTAGCCGAAAATGAAAAATGTCCTTTCGCCGTTTCCAAAGTCGTAATAGCTTACGTTACAAAACGGGCTGCATTGAAGCCAGAATAAGACCTCGGTTCAAATCCAGTCAGTGATTTTTTCTTTTTTTTTTGTCAAATTCCTTTTTTTTTGTGAAAAAGTCTAGGGAGCCCTTTTCACTTCTGCCGGCACTCCCGGAGTGCAACACGTTTTTTTTTTCATTTTAGGCTCTTGTAAAGTTAATATATAAAAATACATATCCTACAAACGTCGAATCATCTATAACAGTGAATTATGTGCCTCCGGTATACTCTACATTTCTGCCAAAAGACTACGGTTAATTTCCCGCCACAAACAAAAACAAAAGGAAATATTGACACGAGAACGACACACGTTCAAAAACGTGGTATAATTACGATTAAAGCCAGGGGTGACCAACCAATTTGACGGCCAATGGGTGACAAAACGGATATTTCCTGTGTTTTATCGTAGGCTATATTTTTCTACTGCTGTTAGTATTGCTGAGAGATATATTATTGCCCAAATACTCAAACTCTACTCACTTTACTAATTTCTTGACATCATCATGTCGCTTTAAATGTCAAAGCAATGAAAAAGACAACGTGATTTTGAAAATAATGTTTTCAAAGTTACATCACACCTTAGATTTCTGCGCGTTTTAAAAGTTGAGAAGCATTGTAATACTCTGGCCTTGTTACTGGAATGATTGAGTTTGATTCGATGTTGTCTAACCCAATTCCTCAGACAGCATGGTGTCTTTCGAAGCTCCCAAAGTTAAGTGGCGTACGAATATTTGGGCGAGTAATTAAAGTTACTTATAAGTGTTTTACATAATAATATAGTATTATTTATACCATAATCTCCCGCCAAAATGAACACATCTTCAAACTTCACATATTAGAACGAATATTTCGCTCCAAAAGTCTATAACACTGTGGTACATTTCCCGCCACAAACAATGTCAAAAACAAAAACTTTTTTAATAATAAATATTGACACGAGAATGCCACGCGACTAATGCGATGTAACTACGATTAGAGCCAGGGGTGACCAACCAATTTGACGGCCAATGGGTGACAAAACGGATATTTCCGCTGTTTTATCGCGGGCTAGTATTTTTTTTACTGCTCTAAAGTTGCTGGATGTGACTTTATGTTCTTTTTTGGTTTAAATAGAGTTGTGTTTGGTTATTTGTGTCGAGACGACTTTAACTTAGTATATTATGTAGGTATAAACTAATAAAAAAATAAATAAAAAAAATTGGGCACCATCACGTATATTGTTCCAATTCCAAACATTAGTAGCTTGAGTACTAGTGTTCATTATGGAAATTGGAAACAACGACGGGTATTAAATAAACACATTCACCTAGATCCGAGGAAATATTGAAAATTTCGTTATCAATTCGGTATTTTATTTACCCGACCGGGAATCGAACCCGGGACCTCCAGAGATAGCGGCACCTTGAAAACGTACACCGGTACACCACTCGGCCACGGAGGTCGGCCAATTGTTTTAAATAGGTTTAGTTGTTTCTATTTGTTATAATTGCAATAAGTGTTATATTAATTTTACAAACCGTATTTACAACCATAATATTTTCGGACGCCCATCATAATTAAATTTGGTAGGTACTTATCTAATATAAAAAAAATTGATTATAAAAAAAAAATTACTGGCCTAAAGTTTCTAATTATTGTGATTTATGATTAGCACCCCTTTCTTAGTTAATGTTGTGTCGTCGCATACTATGCAATAAAAGATGTGTTTTATTTTTATTACACATACATCGATTTTATGTAAAGCACTTATCTAAATAAACAGTACGTACATACACTACGTTCGGTTCACTAGTAAGTGATTGATAATATCTCAAAAACGAGGCTACGAGATAAGATAAACATAATATTACAAATGTGTAATTAACAATTTTATCAAAGAAATATCTATGAATGACTGTTTTTTTAAAAAGTCTTAAATAACTTAAACTTTTTTGCATTCACAATGCAATTTTTTATTATTGAAAATGAAGTACTTATTAGAAAAGGAAGTCTAAATTGAGATTTTAAATTATTTTTATGCATTCACAGAGTTATTTTGTAAGAAGTTTAAAGTTTAGTCTTTAAACATATTACTTACTAGCTTTCCGCCGCGGCATCGCCCGCGTGGACTACACGACCTTATCCCGCGGGAATGTGATATTTTTCCGGGATAAAAGTAGCCTATGTTAGTCTCCAGGCATTTTGTAGCCTGTGCCCCAAATTTCAGCCAAATCCGTTGAGCCGTTTTGGCGTGATTGAGTAACAAACATTCAAACATCCAAACATCAAAACATCTAAACTTTCACATTTATAATATTAGTAGGTAGGAAGTAGGATAGTATTCTTTGCTTTAAACTAAGTAGGATTTAAACACCACTAATTTTTAATTCATCATCATCAGACGGACACCCACTGCTGGGCATAGGCCTCCCCCAAGGATCTCCACAACGAACGGTCCTGCGCTGCCCGCGTCCAGCGGCTTCCTGCGACCTTGACTCAGTGCACCCTGTGCGCCTGCTCTTCAGACCAAATAAAAAAGTTTTTATTTGGTCTGAGGCCTGCTCACGGAACGTCGTCCGGTACGCGGTCGCCATTCGATAACCTTTCCATTCTAGGCATTTTAAATTAGTACAAAGATTCTAGACGATGCTAAATATCCATCCATCAACACGAATAAATTTTACTATGAAAAAATCATTTGTTCCATAATAGTTCAATATTGACTCCACTAAAATGTATGGAACAGCTGATTATTAACGCGATTTCGTGGCTGGTCCCGTAGAGATTGCTACCTACAGGTGATCTGTGTCCCGTAATTAAAAATTATAGTATTGACGGATCTAATCTTTGTACCTACTAATAATAAATTTGTGGTGTATATTTTAGTATTTATAAATATTAAAAGTAGGTACCTACTATTTATTTTATTTAAGTACTACTTACATTACTACAATTTATAGGAAAAATGTGATAGTAAAAAAAATATACAGAATAATTTAAAATCTCAATACTACAATTTATTTTGTAAATAGAAATTGGAGTATTCATTTTTATTCTAGCATTCACTTTCATGGTTAACTATAAAAAAATATAAATATTTTGTTATCGTTTCCAGTAACTTGCTTTATTGTGAAATCGCCGCGCCTAAGGGCGGGGAGTGTGATGACCTTACGACATCTAACGATTTGGGGACGAATCGATATACAGACAGACAAATAATACATACATACAAGCAATACAATGTCTCTTTCAACCTATATCTATTTGTGTCATCACCAGCATCAGCCCCTTGATTCACAATCACAACCAAACGGAATCGGATTTGAATTCTGTGCTTTATCTTTGTCTATTCTATAGTGAGTGACAGAGACAATGCATACATTCCGCTATTTCGACGATTAGGGGCAGATACTTTAATGCCCCTAGAACTAAAAACACACTCTATAGAATACAAGTTTTCCACTCGCAGCTTAACTTGCGTGAAATAGACGTATTTCTGTGGGAATGAGATATAGGTACTATATCTATGTCAAATTTCATCCGTTCAGGGGCCCGATTCTCAGGCATTCGAATTTTTTCAGTGTGGTAATTCGTATGTCGAACATTTTGTTTGTGGTTTCTATTGAAAAGCTAGAACGTTTCAAACAAACTAAGCTGTCCCACATGTCAACAAATTCATTTTGACAGCTAAGTTCGTATACGAACATCTATTGGTTTTTACCACTCGTAGCGTTCGACTGGTTTTTGATCGAACTTTTTCGATTGTGAAATTCTGACAATACAAAAACTGTGTTATATTTGAATTTCGAGCTTATAAATGTGAACTTTTCTCGATTGCCTGAGAATCGGCCCCCTGCCGTTTCGCCGTGAATACTTGTCAAATATTCAAGCATTCGCGTTTATAATCCTAGCCTTCCGCTCGCGGCTTTGCTCGCGTGGACTACACGACGCCGACGTTATCCCGCGGGAATGTGATATTTTTCAGGGATAAAAAGTAGCCTATGTCAGTCTCCAGCTCCCAAACTATCCCTATACCAAAATCCACGTCGATCCGTTGCTCCATTTTGCCGTGAGAGGCGGACAAACAAACAAACACACTTTCACATATTTTATAATACGTATTAGTATGGATGTTTGGCCACCCATCCCCAGACGGACTTGACAGATTATTTCTCTTATGCATTAGAATAGAAAAAAAATTGATAACTAAACGATTTTTCAAATTGTTTGGGACTTACCCTTAAAATATAGTTGCTTGAAGGCTATAAGTTCATATCTACTAGTTTTCAGACAATTTGAATGGACTTGGACGAACTTTTTTACATGACTGCCCAAAAAAAGGAGTGTTTTAATTGCAAATAAGTGATATTTTTATTAAACTTTGTAAGTAGGTAAGTACTTACAAAAAGATTTAAGTAATTTTTTTATAAAAGAAGTTAGTTTTTTATGTATTGGATACTTACTTAAATTTTATAAGATTCCAAAACATCAAAATAAAATTATCTTACTTTTTTGCACAAAAGTAGATCTTTTGTTGACAGTTATTATTTTTAGCTCAGTCCAATCATATTGTCTCTGGCAAAACCATAGCCTTTTGTAGGAACAGTGGTCTTAAAGCACTGCAGCTGCATACCACGCGCCACATCTGCAAATAAAAAAAAACACATTGAAACACAACATTTTACGACAAAAGGTCGACATCTGTCGATTTTTTTTATTTCTAAGAATCGAACACAAAAGAGTTTTGAATAGGGACAAGTAAGGCACGCGTTTACGTAACTCACAGTTTCCGTAACATAAGAAAAAAAAACAGTAAAATATTAAAAACATAAAAAATCTTAAGCAAACCCCCGACATAAAAATGTCTTAAAATTTAATAAAATAAAAAAGCTTTTTGTGTCAGTGTTTGCTTAATTTTTTTTTTACTTCACTCTTTTTAAATTGCACACATTTTTTAATAAGTAAATACCCATTATGCGTGTAAGATCCCTACTGCTGTTTGAGAGTGTGCAAGAAGCGATCTTCCATATGAATGATACACCATAATAATAATATATGCCCTAGTAGCCCCACTTCGAATTTTAATAATAAGACCAGCTCAAAAAACTCTTATTTGCAAAATAGTTGCAAACGTCATCAAAACTCTTATTTGCAAACGTCATCTAAAACTATTCCAAATTATAGCATTAGTAGTTCTCGAGATATTCAGCTGTGACAGACAGACTGAATTGTACCTTATGGGTTCCTTTTTACCATTTTGGTACGCAACCTTAATGAACGTCTTGTAAAACGTTACAGACAAAACGGTATTCAATTATGGAGGTTCGCATTACCTACATGGAACGAAAACTGACAACAATAGGTAGGCAGACCATCTCCAAACTTTTGTCTCAAAAATATTCATTCTCCGTTCGAATTTCAAATACGCCCTCCATTTTGGAAATTAGAGTTTTTTTAATTAAAAGGCCCGCGCTTCAACGATACCATCGCGCTTTGTCGTCGTTTCGCGGCTTCTATTTACTTTTTTTTGTGAGGCAAAAGTAAGGACCTGTAATTATGCCAGTTTTTTAGGCTTTAGATTTTAAAAGGAGCTTTTCAAACACACTTATCGTATTCAAAACAGTTTGTTTGAGTTATTTACCCAAGTAAGGTTTCTTATTTTAATATTTGGAGAGAATATTTCATTCCTAAAACCAACAAAGGACGAATTAGGATAGGTGCCTACTGTATTTACATCGAGTAATCTTTACAAAAGTGTATTTTCTTTTACTGGCGGCTCCCCGCGGTTTTACTCGCGTGGTACCCGTTCCCGTGAGAATATTGGGATCAAATATAGCCTATGTTACTCAGGAAGAATGTAGCTTTTTAATAGTAAGAGAATTTAAAAAATGAGGCCTGTAAATTTCCAGTTTATTCGTTACAAACAAAAATACAATTATTTTTTCATTGTAATTTAATTTTAAAAATCTGCCCTCTTCACTACATAGTATAAAACAAAGTCGCTTTCTCTTTCCCTATGTCCCTTTGTATGCTTAAATCTTTGAAACTACGCAACGGATTTTGATGCGTATTTTTTTAATAGATAGAGTGATTCAAGAGGAAGGTTTATATGTACTTTTTATCCCGATATTCCCACGGGAACGGAAACCACGCGGGTGAAACCGCGGGCGGCCGCTAGTTATATATGTGCAGAAGTGTAGATTTCGCCCAATCAAAACTTTAAAGATAAACAATGGATAGTTTCAGCCTTAGCTTTTTCTAACTCTCAAGAGATGGCGCTAGCAAATTTGAGAAATAGCACTATAAAAGTATTATGGCTAACTAGACGAAAATTTTTGTTGGACTACCCTAAAATTAAATACTTTATAATCGACACTTTACTGTCTTATATAATAATGCTTCGACTTAATTAAAAGGATACGCGAATGAGTGTTTAAAATGAAACTGAAACGAGGTCTGAAATTTTCAATTCAAAGAGAGCGGCGAAATTCCTTTTTTAGAGTCGGTATGTTAACAATTTTCATTGGTAGGGCCAATGCATGAAATTAAATTATCAGACATATTGCTATAGAGTCCCTACTACTGGGGCACAGGCTTAGGCTTTTGTATGGATGGACTAGCGTTTTCCCGCGGTTTTACACGCGTGGTATCTGTTATGGAAGAAATCAAAAACAACTGGACTGATTTTAAAAATTCTTTCAGCGAAGAAAGCTACGTTATTGTTGTGAGATACTTGTAGGCTACATTTTATCCTGATACTTACGGGAATGAGTACCACGCGAGTAAACATTAATTATAGCAGTAGGTATACATTAAAAACAAAATGTAAGTTATTAAATTGTCATTCATAGTTAGTTCACGGCTCCGAGTACCGCAGTAAACCATCGCTACTAAGCTCTAAAACGGAATAATTAAAAATGAAACATGGCGTGGAATTAAAAAATAATAATTCCAAAAACTGTCATCGAACGAGCGTTGGAGGCAAAAAATTCAATATTTCAAATGTCGAACGGGAAGTGACGGCGATAAAAACGATAGGAAGCGCTGACCCCGGCCGCCGATAACGCCCCGTGCAGGAATATACGAAATTCAAATTGCGACACCCCGCCATCTCGGTAAACAAATCGATTTCATTTTTTTCTATGCTATAGCATATAACCTTTTTTTATTATAGTATAGTAACGAATTTTATTGTCATTTGACATTTTACGTTCTCAGAAAAATTAAATAAAATGTTAATTTATCGTTCGTTTATAACCACTTTTTAGGTCTTCAGTTTTGAAATAATTTGAATCTGCTTAAGCACAGCCATCTCTATCGTCTTCTACAAGCCATGCGCATAAAGTTGGCAACGTCTTTTTAAGTGAACCGATTTGACACCGTTTGCACCATTTGACAGGTAAACAGCGAGTAAACCTCGAGTAATGAATCCTATGGAGATGGCATATCTTCTATACATCTATACAAATAAATAAAATGTAACTTATGTTTGTAACATTAAATAACCGCTTTTTACCACGTGCATATGACTAAATATACGATACATATACCAAAATGACATGTTTTTCAATTTTTGTCTGTCTGTCTGTTTGTTCCGGCTAATCTCTGAAACGGCTGGACCGATTTTGACGAACCGATTAATACGACAATTAGAAGTAGTTTAAAATTGAATTCTAAGATTTTCTTACATTGTGACTTAGTTACAGGTGACGCCAATAAAAGTGGGGTAAAAAGCACTACAACTGAACTACAATTGAAACACTATTGAGACACGATTGTGACTTAACGTTAGCAGACTTGGCCCCCTGTTTTATTGTTCAGACGTCCGCGTCGAATTTATTTTTGATATTTTTATAACATAGCTTAGCGACAGACATCTAGTGACAGAAAAATATAGTGAAACTTGTATTCATAATGCTGCGGCTACATTAGCGGCCGATAATTCGTGCGAGTTGTCGCGCTAAAATTATCGTTGTCGGGCATACGCGATGTTCTTGTCTACATTAGCGGGCGAAGCTTCGTGTTGCGTTGTCGCGCTAAGTATCGCGATAATTAGTTTATTTGGTTTATTGTCGTAAGTAACATTACAATTCAACACAGAACACTACCCCATTATTGATTTATATAGTTATAACAGCCAAATCGACCCGAAAGCGATAAAAATCACAAAATAATCGAGTGGACGCTTTTCATCTACGTGATAAAAGACGCTAAATGAATCAAATCGGGTTCTGCTGTCATTTTCTTCCAACTCTTTCTCGCACATAGGTTATGATGTATGGATTTGTTTCTCACTCGCACCATTGTCCGTCTATTACCCCTAGTATAAATAAGTTTATGGAGTAGGTATGCCTCACTTTTTCGTAAGTATGCCACCTCCATAGGATTTAGTACTCAGAGGAGTAAACCGGTTCACAGCTTGTTGCCGTTCCGTATCATAGCATGGCTTGTAGAAGACGATAGAGACGGCTGTGGCTTAAGCAGTAAGAACAAAAAATTCTCCAGTACCTACCAGTGGTAACTTTTTAAAATCGAATGAATATTTATTTCCAAAGAGCTGATAATGTCAACACAACGAATTCGATTCATAGATAAACTAGAATTGATTAAGCGATATCTACCCCGAGACTTACATTCCCACGTGCAAGCTTAATAACATTGAATTAAACAAATATTTAAATGTAGGCCAAAGGAGGATGTCGTGAAAAAATGGCGTCTTAACAAAATCCACAAAGACGACACTGTAAAGAACCCAGACACAATACTGCCCTGTTTTATCGAATGACGACATCGTTCCATATTTGAATTTAAAATTCATACTATTCAATGAACAGCTACGAATTTCAACTGTAAAAGTTCTTATGTTGTTCCACATAAAGTTTATTATCCTTTGCTAGCTCTCTGAAAACGCTAGCCCAAAAGAATATGTTTTTAAATTATTGTGATTTAGTTCTGATTTTGAATTGTAAAATCAAGCGAGTGTTTGTGCCCCAGTTTTTTTTCAATGAATTTTAAATTTTGATGTTTTGGTTTTGTCACCTTTTTTTAGATATCACTAAAAATAGACGATTGAATTGAGCACTGTCATTTGTTTTTCCATAGACCCCGTGTTTCGTAAGTTTGTTTTCTTTATCTGAACTTTAAGTAAGTTGGTAACTTTATGCAAATGATCACAATAATTATTGATCTCCAAATTCAGCTTACCATCAAAAGTACTAAGTTCGTATCGAAACATACTGAAATACACACAATTATCAATTTGATGTTCATTTGTATGTTGCATTAGAAAACTTTTACCGATGTATTGTAAGCTTCAAAATCACATGCATTTTCCGCATAAGATGAGATTCCATAGAAGCTGCCAGAAATAATATGGTCATACATACACACACTCCTACTTTTAAATTTTCTTTTTATTAGTATTCTTCCTATTATAACTCTACTATTTAATGCTCCATTTTATTTTATACATACCTAAGTACCTATTTGGATGAGTGTACCTATATTAAAATATTTTCGTAAGTATAACAGGAACTTTAAAAAAAATCAAGCTGTTCTAAGCTTTCTTGTAAGTGATTTATTTTTAACTATAACTAAGCGCATTGGACTCTGCGACTCTACATTATACGCAATAAAGAGACCTTTTTTTTTTAATCAGTCCACTACGACCGTATGACGCCATCTGACCTATGTATGACCCTGTAGTAGCTATTGTGAGTAAGTTTATCAAGAAAGTACTGTCATTAAAAACAGTACTATGAATGGCATAAAATTGTTAGAATTAGATTTTCTGTCTATATTTTTCCTTTTTTTGACTTCCTTAGTAATTGTGTACTCCTCAGTGGAGTTTCTGATTGCTTTAAAATTTCAGGTTTGACAAGAATGTATTTTTAAACTGCACAAATGTAAGAGTTTAAATTTGTTTTAAAATCTTTAACTCTTGCATCAGATTCTAGTGACTCAAATAACATTTTTTTTTTTTTGGTTTTTAATTTATCACGATGAATTTTGATTTTGAAGGATATTTATTCATGCATTAATGAAATATTAACGTAAGAAGTGATTTTACAGCTGTTAATAAAAATAATATCTAACAAAGCCTTCATTTGAATAACTAGTTCATTTATATTTATATTTTAAAAAATCTTATTAGACTGAGTTCCTGATTAAACTCACAGACTCCCATCACTACATTTCAATTTGCCTCTCCTAACCCCATACGAAGTCATTAGCTAAAACATGGCCGTTCCCATTCCCCTAAAAACACGACAAACCTTTATTTACACCCAACTTCACTCTTAACACGACTCAATAAAGTTCAAAATTGACAGCAACAGTTCGTTATTTCACATCAACTCTTTTATTTGAGTCTCTGTTCTACTTCAACCTTATAAGGATCAAATTCATTTGTTTCGAACACTTGATAGTTCGAAACCTCAAAACCGCAAATATACTATTGCGTTCGACACCACTCTTAATACCTTGCAATAAAGGTGATATTGCGGTGTATTGCAGTGTTGGTAAGTTGGTATGTCAAGTACGCACGCGGATGCTTTTGCGTTCGACATCACTCTTAATACGTAGTAATAAGATTTATATTGCTATGTGTAGCATTACTTGTAAGTTGGTTTGTGTAGTACGCACGCGCGTCACACGAGGCGGGAACAGGCGCGATTGGCTGCATCCTGGCGCAAATTGAGCGCCGCGGACGTCCGCCATAGCGTTCCATTTTCGAAATTTGAATTCGATTTTGTTGTATGCATTCCGTATTGTCATGCCGTTTGTTTTATTTTTCTTTTTTTTTATGGCTGTGACTCCCTAACATTTGGCATGGGAGAGCGTACTCGTTTTTCAAACTTAATTATTCAATTTGCCACTTTCTTTTAATGAACGAACATGTTTTAACTTTTCAATACTTACTTTCAAGCCCCTTAAATCTTTTTGGCCATTTTCATTACTACTTAACTTGCTTTATTAGCCACGTGGTTTCTGTTCCCGTGGGAATTTTGAAAGAATAAATATCCAAACTCCTAATTCCGGAGCATGGTTTATCCACATAATATAATACAAAATTACATCAATAATAACTTGCTTAAACATCACTACGTACTTAACTGACAAACAAGCTTACACAACTAAAATTTAGAAGTAATTATACTTAGGTAGATTCTAAGTTTTCTTTATTGGAATCGAAATTCTTTGAACTTTAAAAATAGCATTGATACAGATGATACCAATGCAATTTAAGAGCTAGAAACATTAAAAACCTTACTGACTTTCCAAGCATCAACTCAGATTATACCATAAAGTTAATAATACTTTATGGATTATTTTTAAGCTTCCAAACAGAACTGAAACCGTCAGCCTTTTTGTTTCACCGCAAAACTAAATTAAAGTACTTACATTCTCAAAAGAATATCGAAGGAAACGAAACTACAATATTAACCAGACGATTTTTATCTAGAATCGAATTATTGGAGCGGACGTCAGTACGAGTTCAGTATCTCAGTCGAGAATCGAGAGTCGGGAAGCGATTGGCAATCGCTTATCTGTTACATGGTGCCTGACAATAGCTCATCCCTTAGTTAGGTTTTTTTTTTGCTCTGTGCTGTGGCTAGTTCGATTTGCCGCTGTACAACTGTCGATAAGATATTTTCAGTTATCGTTGTCGTTGGCGTTTCTTCATTGGCCAGCGACATATTTTCAAACTTATAACAGTTTTTCAAATTTAAAGTTCTCATATAAGTGAAAAACCCAACGAATTTATAAAACTTGCGAAAATGAAACAGGTTTTCTTCCATTCAAAAACAGCCGAAACAACACTTAACTTTTTTTTCTTGAAAATTATAATTCCATTCAATAACAGACGAAAAAACACTTAATTTTTCTTGAAAAATATTATAAGTTTGTGAGAGTTTTGGTCGCACAAAATGTTGACGGGCTTGTAATGACCTATCACATTCAAATCACATTAAAAATCAGACTGGAATTGCGGGTTTTGATTTTTTATCCCATGTCCACATTTTTTCGATATGAAACCACTGTGCGCCGGCATATTGTTCCAGTGAAGTGAGACAGCGTACCATACGATTTCATAGAAAATGGGTGTCGTTTATATTGCGTGTCGTGTCGTAACGGCCAATGAATAAATGCCCCATTCGGTTATATATAAGCTAGTCCCACAAATATATCTGCTAACAATCATATTTGACCCTGTACCAGCGGTGGAAGCCACTGCATTACAAAACTAGCAGTCAAAATGGCCGGCTGTTAAATTGTACGACATTTTTTTAGTTCAAAATATGACCACCGGGTTAGATAAGATTTTTTCCGTGGCCTAGCTATCTATTACGCGTGTGCGTCACGTAACTTGGCGCGTGTCAAAATCTGGAGCTAAATTATGATATTGGGAATAATAAGGCTTATTTTTGATGATTAGCGCCCTCTTATATTTTATAGTTACAGTCTGACAAGTATCTTTGACGACAGATTTGGCGCAGGGGAAAACTACCTTCTTTCTGCGCCAGAGGTCTCGGGTTCGATTTCCGAACAAGACAAATATTTGTGTGCATGAAAATGTCTATTTGTCTTGGTCTGGGTGTTTTCTATGTATAAGTATGTATTTACAAACAAAAAAGTATTTAAGTATATATTTATCCGTTATCAAGTTCACATAGACACAGTTTCTTAAGAAATTTACTATGGGCTTAGACAATTGGGTATTTGACTGTTGTTGAAATGTAGATATTTAATTATGACATTCAGAAATATAACATTATTGAATAGCAAATGTGAAAAAAGAAATTCAATCTGTATTATAACAAGCGAATTATGAGCTACTTAATTGTGACTGTAGTAGCTATCTCCTTCTAAAACGAAATTTTCTATGGCGAGAGTATGGCGCTATAGAAATGTGACGTCACGTTTCTATAGCGCTCTCCTTGTCTAATAAGAAAGTTTGATGCTCTATATCGCTGAAAATATGCAAGATATTTGAAAATAAATACCTGCGTTGTGTTGCTACTAATTAAATGTACATTTCAAGTCAATAAAAATAATTTAGTCAAATACCCAATTGGTGTGACTGTAAGAAAATAATTATTTATTTATTTAATTTTTGTTTGGTACTTGACATACTTGATGACATTGACAGGAGCGCTAGTTGACTGTTTGACTAGCGAGAGGAGGGTTGGTCCCCGATATCAATCGCGCGCCAAAAGATTCTTGTCGTACTGTATAGTCCCCACCACTCATATCTCATATCATATGCGACCCCGTGAGAGCGGTAGTGAATAGTGACTTATCCACCACCGCTGTCACGGGGTCGGATACAAAATTAGCTATCAAAATGGACTGTCAGCTGTCAAGAGCCAGCATCAGCAATGATTATTTTAGTTACAAAAATCGGCCAAGTGCGAGTTGGACTCGCCCATGAAGGGTTCCGTACCCACTTACGGTAGCATTGCCTATACCTAGCCAAAATACCACTATCATTTTTCGTCAGCAAAAATTAACTTTGTTTTCCATAGTGTTTGTATGAACGACAAACTTACATTTGCGGTTTTTGAAAATGTGTTATATCTCAAAAATTGCTTTTTATATATTGTTCAAACCAATTTTCTTTGAAAGTTTTTATTAAGATCTTTAACATAAATTTTTTCTAAATTTTTCACTCTCTTACTTTAAAAGTTAGAGGGGGGGGGGGGGGGGGGGCACACATTTTACCACTTTGGAAGTGTATATCTTTTAAAATATTTGACTTTGATAAAAAATTATAAAAGAAACCTAAATAACATTTTAAAGTACCTATCTAAAGACACCTCACACTAATATGTTTATTTAAAATACTTTTTTTCAGTTTTAGTTCCATGTATGGGGAGCCCCCCTTAATTTTTTTATTTTTTTTACTTTTCTATAAAAATCCTAAAGCGGTTTACAGAATTACCTACCAAGTTTCAAGTCTGTACTCGTAATAGTTTTGGAATAAAGTGGCTGTGACATACGGACGGACGGACGGACAGACAGACAGACAGACATGACGAAACTATAAGGGTTCCGTTTTTTGCCATTTGGCTACGGAACCCTTAAAATGACCACCGGTTCAGATAAGTTTTTTTTTCTGTGGCTAGCTATCAGCTGTACCAATAGATAAAGATAGTTTTTTTTCAGTTGCCAGAACAGTTAGCAGAAGATAGAGGTCCGTCCATGATAACAGAATGTACCTACCTATTTATGTTGGTGAGATTATGATGTTGCTTGAAGATAAGTAAGTGAATGTGGACAAGCTGTTTTTACATGACTACCCATAAAAAGAAGTGTATTGTGCTAAGGGTTATTTCTACATAATTAATGTACCTAAACATAGTTAAGCAAGTTTTTAGTAAAAAAAATATTTTTATGACAATTCTTTTTCCTGGCTGTAATTTAATATTGTGTTGTCATCTAAACCAAACCTGTACCTACTTATACAAAATTTCAGCTCCATCAGAACTGGGAAGTGGGTCAAATTAAGCTTGCAAGATTTGTCCCCCACTAGCTAACTAACTAACATGGCAAGTTATTAAAAAGCTTGTAAAAAGTACTTGATAATAAATGTGTCATAATAACAAGCTAAATTATAACAAATTATTAGTTATTTAGACATCAATAACAATCAGCATTCAATAAATTCAAAGAGTCCGCGCTACATCCTTGGCATTTATCAGAGGGCGCTGATCGTCGTGGTCGGTCGGAAAAATGAGCCTTATTCCCATGTCATAATTTTAGTTAGAGATATTGACACGCGCTCTCGTACCTACGTACTCTATCTCTCGAAAAATATTTTTCAATTGTCTCATAAATTGAAAGCATGTGAACTTACATAAAAAGAACTTAGCAACACAGTTATTTAAAAATAAAACTTGTATTCCATGTGCAAAATATTTTAGTATTATTAATCCTGAGAAAGGCAGAGTCTTTACAATTAAAATTCCATTGTATTAAGCTGTGGGTAAAGTCGATATTCGTCTGTAAACTATGAGAGTTTAGGGTTGAAATTCCCTTGCAGGCTTCCCAGCCCCCTACTATTTGTTCGAAATTTAAACTTGCCAGCGAATCTTTACCGACAGTCAGCTGCTATACAACAATGAGGTTCTCGAACAAAAAGATTATATTGAACTTTTTTTTTTCGAACAACAATAGCGCAACGGAGTTTGCGGAAGCGATTCCAGCAGATTTTTGAATAAATGACGGTTTGTGTAATGACTTTCTTGCTGGCCGCCGTTTTTTCTTGTTTCTTTATTTCTGATTCATGTGAATGAGAAGTTGTCCAGTAGGTTCTATAATGCTCAATAGATGTCGCTGCGACCACTTTTCTTTTTTTTCTTAATTTTCATGTTAGTGCCACAAGCTTTTCTGTTCCGGTAACAGTCGTGACAGAGGAGCCACTTGCAATACGAAATTACCTGTCAAACTGGACTGTCGTATGAAAACTGTTTTAGTTCCAAAGAGAATCACCGGAACAGAAAAGATTGGCACACTATATGGTATGTTTTTTTGCGTTCCCCAGTTTACGGGAAAGTTGAATGTATTGTTTCACGAATTTTGTTGCGTATATAAATATATATTAATGAGTTATCGTTTTTTTCTTATTTTACCTGATTTTGATAATATTTTAATTTAAATAACTGTTAATGTCAGAAAGAAAAGAAAATGTGGAAAAAGTGGCATTTTCATGAAAAAGTTGAAATTAATAGCTCAAATTAATTAAGAAGTTAGTACGTATGTACTGAATTTTCATTCTCTAGATGCAAAAACAAACTTGAACAAACTTTTCAAGTTGACAGTTATTGTACATTTTTATAGGTAAGTACAACAAAAATAGCGAAGTATGGATAAAAACCTACGGTTGAACTTTAAGTCATATCCTAAAAGTAGTAATTTAGAAATAAAACCTTATATAACAAGATTATTTACATATTTATTTAGTTTTTTAAATTTTATTTTGTTTTGCATAGGCTGACAAACGTCCAAGGTATTGTTATTAAAAAAAAAAGAAAAGTTTCGCTAGCGCCATCTCTTGCACCTATTTAAAATAAGCTTACGATACCTTTTGGAAAATTCCTCATTATTCGGCCAGTGATTAAATTACAACGCTTCAAGTAAAACTATGAAAATTTGTTCCAGTTTTGTATGGCCTATCTGTCAAGCAACAGCTAATCAGAACTTACTTAAAGTATGCTTTATAATTCGGTGCAAAAAAAAAGAAAACAGTGTTACCATATCAATACTCTATATTCACATTCTGTAGATTTCTTTATTTGTGAACGACATTGCTGTTAATTCAAAACATGCTTTGACGGGATAGATATTTGTTAATTACTCTAATTATTACTCTAGTTATTAATATTACTCTTACGTAAACAACAAAATAATTTCTTGAAGGTATGTTAGATGGATATTTTTTTCACGTACTGGCAACACGCAGGCACAAAATATTTGTGACGCAGGGGTGACAAACCTACTTTAACATGTGTGTGATTATTTGATTGATTTTGATTTGTATTTTGTTTACTTTACGTAGGCTCCTATCTGCTTCGCGCACAGTACTTCTTTTACATCATTTCGTAGATTTCTTGTTGTTTCTGTTATTGTTTTTGTTTGTTGTTAAGTTTGAACCGTTGTTACTTGTTACTATTGTGTCTCTACTATTACTATCTAACCCATTTTGCATTATCTTATGCGCTTAAACCCAAGATATAGTTCTTATAAGTAGAATTTAAAAAAATCTGTAAAAGCAAAACCTCACAATAAATTTGGTTTAAAAGAGACATGAAGAAAAAGGTTTACGACACCCTGTTGCCAAACTCAAATGTGAAAGTGACATTATTTTTTTTTGCACCGAATTATAAAACGTACTTTAGACACTGTGAAACAGGCCCTAAATCAAAATGATTTGCACTTCACTTCAGTTCAGACACAGTCCGTTTTCTTGCTCTCCTATAAATACTTAGGGCCTGTTTCACAGTGTCCAAGTAAGTTCATTAGCTGTTACTTGACAGATAAGACAAGTCAGATACAAAACTGTCAAGTGAACTGGGAAGTATCTCCTAATCGGACATTGTGAAACCGATTTTCATAATTTTACTTGAAGCGTCGTAATTTAATCACTGACTGAATATTCACATGAATCAGAAATAAAGAAACAAGAAAAGAATTTAATATGGGAATGGTTTTTGCTTACACTTTGTAGAACTTTTACCACTCGTAAAGTCGTAAGCATAACTGATAGTTTTTCAACTAGGAATCAGGAAAATCAGGAATTACTAGTAAATATTTAGTAATTTTTTGTCAGATAAAAGATGTCTCACTGGACTCCAAAAAAATGTTGGACGATTCGAAAGAACTTACTTTAAAGTCTATTTGAAAAAAAAACAATAATTATTAATTTCACTTTAATACTAGGTACTTTAATGGTTGGATGGATTTTGTTACTGAATCACACCAAAAGGACTGAATGGTTATGTATGGCATATAATAAAACAGAAACGGAAAAAAGTCTGTCTCTATTTTTAAGAAATAATTACTGCTATGTGATGTGTAGGACAGGACATAGACCCCAAAACGATAGATATTGAAAGTTTTGTCTGTTTGTATATTCACTTTTCGCGCAAAAACTACTGAAGGGATTTTTTCCAAATTTTGTGTAGTGATAGCTTTTATAACCAGGGTCAACATCGAAGTAGATTTTCGTCTGAATTAGCGCTTAACAATATACACACGGGACGGGAACAGGATCCACGTGAGTAAAGCCGCATATCATAGCTAGCTCATAATTCCATATAAGAAACGTAATTGTTTTCATTGGAATACTATTAGTAATACGAGGTATGTAGGTAATCTAAGAGGAAATAATGAAAGAAGGATAATAAATAATAGTATAATTTACATGAAATTTTTCCTGTGTTTTAAATTGAAGTGGTACCTACTTTGTAATATGTAATTATGTATATAGGGCAACAGCGCCACTTAACCACTTAGCAACAAAATTGGTGTGCGCGCGTATCGCTCTTGCGTGTACTAAACGTATGTGGTGACGGCGCGGCGTGCAAGCCATTTTAACCTTAGAAGTGGTTAAGCGGCGCTGTTGCCCATGGTACGTTACTTCTAAGAATATTTGCTTAATGATGTCATTTCGTGGTTAACAAACGAATTAATAAGATGTTTTCAGGCCATGTGCTAGGTATTAGCAAGTATCTTTTCGGCTGTAACATTTTATTCTCCATATTTAAAAAGCCGAGCAATTAAGTAGTTATATGTGGTTTTAACTCTTATTCCAAAACGTGGACTAAAATAGTCCTGGTTTAAAACTGGTACTAAACTGGTGCTCAGCTGTCACTTTCATTTTCCAAATGAAAGACAGAATTAGCATCGGTTTTAAACCAGGTCTTACTTTAGTCCACGTTTTGTAGTAAGGGGGTATAGGACTATGGACATACACATAACAAAATTGAAATGATTTCTTTGGTGGCACAGATAGGTAGCTTTGTTTCGGAACGCTACATGTGACAAAGTTTTATGATAATAGCAATAAAATGTGTAATTTTATTGCTCGCTACTGTCTGTACTTAAAATCCGAACTGATAAACTAAATTAAGACCTTCAATGTACCCTATTCAAAGAAAAATAAATATATTTCTATTTCTATTTCATTTTTCTAAGGACTCTATCTAACTCATTGACTTTTTCGCTATCCCGCAGGCTTATTACCAAAACAAGCAACCAGTTGCTAATTGTACAATTGCAACGCGACTGCTACTAGTTGCGGTTGGTTTACAATCGGTACAGGTCGGTACTGTACCTTTCATGCAATTTTAGTTCACAAATCGCTCACTTGTGGCGCTATCGTAGCGATTTACGTTCCGTAATACGAATATGTGTTTTGGGAGCGATTAATTGTTAATTGTCGCGATTGCAACTGTCACTTTAAGATCGGTAATAAGCCTGCGGGTGAATGCTCTGACCGCTGAGCTAAGGAGGCGTTGATATAATAAGCTGTATAACAGTAGGACTACCCCATGTCATTTCCCAAAGAGAAGAAAACGCTAGTAAAAGTCCCTGATCCAATCATAGCGTAACGTTTCCCGCCAAAAGCTTTCCATTTCCAAATTATTTCAAATATGGCTGACGGTAAGGAGCCCAATGGACAAACAGCAGTATTATTGATGATTGATCCCCTTGCGGAGTTCTTTATTTATTGATATATAGAAAAGACTAAAACTTGACATGAAGACTGCATAGCAACGAACTTCCATGTAATTTCACAAAAACAGAAAAGGTCAATAAAAGTCCCTGATCCAATCATAGCGTAACGTTTCCATTTGCAAAATGATTTCAAATATGTCTGACGTTAAGGAGCCCAATGAACAAACAGCAATATTACTGATTGATTCCCTTGCGGAGTTTTTTATTTATTAATATATGTATAGAAAAGACTAAAACTTGACATGAAGACTGCATAGCAACAAACTCCCATCCCATGTCATTTCACAAAAAAAGAAAAGGTCAATAAAAGTGTCCCTGATCCAATCATAGCGTAACGTTTCCCGCCAAAAGCGTTCCATTTCCAAATTATTTCAAATATGGCTGACGGTAACGAGCCCAATGGACAAACAGCAATTGACCCCAATTCTTGTGGAGCTAATGGGACGCGGAACGCTCGGGCTAGCTGTTATGACGCCATATTGTTTTTGACATTGATATTTGGTGGATCGTTCCGACGAGACGGCTGAGGGTATAAACGTATGCATATGATAACCTGGTACCTGAATTTCAGAGGACATGTCAGCGAAAAAGGGATGGAAATCGGCGTGGCCTACATTGTTAGTTAGCATTGTGTGCTTTCGAAAACCGTCGCACGATCGCCCTTTGGACTTTGAACGGTGGCGAATCTAAACGAAACTTTAAAGTTTTACGCTTTTGAATCTAGAAAAAAAAACTTTTAATAATAAATTAACTTAGTAAGATCAGTGGATGAAACGTAGAGCAAGGGAACCCAAAATATCAATTGTTTTAAATTGTAGTGAATGAAACACACTTTAAAGAGTAAAAAACACGTAGAAACATAAAAATGTTTCTCGTAATATTATTAGGTCTGTATATTTTATTTGTGCATGTTCTGCTGTGGAATGACTAACAGCTGACTAACAATGGTGAGCTTTTGAGCTCAACACAGCTGATTTGTGTTTATACATAGAGGATAATTTTTTATTCCATAGATAAAATTCATTCCATAGATTTACTAGTAAGTACTTAACTCATACTGTTTCACGTCAGAGCTATCTACTGTACAACCATTTTATACAATTATAAAGAACGTAAAATTTTCCCCTCAAAAATGTTAAACAGTGGCATCAAAGTATTTACTGTGAAAGAGTGCAAAATTCCCTCCAAATTCCTAAGTCTAAAGCGTGAAATTGGCACAGTAACCTCCAAAATTGTAAGTTGCATCCTTCAAAGCCTCAACGAGCTTAGCCAATCGATTTTAGGCCACAAAGGGACTTAAAACATCTCAAGATGTTTGTGAAGGGAACTTTTAGGCACCCTCACGAGTAAAGTGGGTCTTTTTTTAACATTGCCGGTTTATTTGGGGACTTAAAAAGTTCGGTTGTTCGATTGTCAATTTGTCAAACGATTCTGCGTGAAACGGATCACGAATTTAAAGAAAGTCAGTTGTATGTAGGTTCGAAATTAGAACGATGTGGTCCATTATTTAAATGTTTTGATAGAGTTTATAGGATTTAATCTATAATGTAAGTTACTTATTTTACGAGTTTTTATTTAACTTGCAGTGAGTTAGTATTAGCACTCTTATTATAAAATAGTCTATTTCAGTTGTAATTCAAAAGACACATCGCTCCAATTTCGATAAGGGCGCGAAAAATACTAAAAAGCTTAAATTCAATACGAGTAAGTTTCAATACCTACTAACAAAAAAGGTCTTAATTCTATACCAAAGGTATGCAACATGTGTAGCTAGATTACTAGACTAAGCAAAACGGTTAAGATTACATTTTGCTGACCGTAACTCATTGTTATTCGATACTATAAACAAACGCTTATTCGTACTACGAAATTGCTTTGGGCACATTTTTGAATGCATACCACCTAAGAGATTATGCTTGCCTGGTACTTTTTATCGTGGAGAATACATTGTTGGTCCAATTTAAGTAATAAATAATCAATCGTATATTTTTAACTCGATAATTTTAATTAATTATAGCTAGGTGTAATTGAAAATGTAAAAAAATCATACTAGGTATCCTACTAATATTATAAATGTGAAAGTTTAGATGTTTGGATGTTTGGATGTTTGTTACTCAATCACGCCAAAACGACTGAACGGATTTGGCTGAAATTTGGGACACAGATACTTTGTAGCTTGGAGAGGAACATAGGCAACTTTTTATCCCGGGAAAATGTCACATTCCCGCGGGATAACGTCGTGTAGTTCACGCGGGCGAAGCCGCGGGCGGAAAGCTAGTAATATTATAAAATATGAAAGTGTTTTTGTCTGTCTTTCACGTCAAAACGGAGCAACGGATCAATCTGATTTTTGGTATGGGGATAGTTTGGGAGCAATTTTATCTGATTAACTGACAATGGCAAGGGTTAAAAATACTTAATTTAAACTTTCAAAACGATGAGATTTATAAAAAGAGGAATAAGAAAATCGGAACGAGATCGAAAGTATTTATTTAAGTTTATAAATGAACATCGCTTTTATTTCGAGTTAAGTACTAAACTAAATACTAACATGATAACTAAAAACTAACCTAGAATCAAAATTGAAGCCACAATCAACTTAGGAATCCCGACCGAAATAGGCACGCTAACGCTTGCTCGGTCGCGCTCTATACACTTCGCGCGGACCCAGCGGCAGCCGGCATTGAACTGTGAACTCGCGAGCGCCCCGCGAATCGAAAATCAATTAAAAATTAAATAATAAGAAAATTTAATTTATGACGGCCGGAATCTCTCGGCTGTTCAAAGACAATTATTTTCATATGTTTTTCACTAACTAAAACCAATTATACTGCAAGTAATATGATATTTGAATTATTATTAGACGGATGTTTGGGATTTTATTTGATACAGTAAAATATCATTAATCGATAAAAACGGCCGGAAGCACTAGATAAATAACTGTAAAATAACATATATTTTTTCCAAATTATAAGTACTTACTTGTGATTTGCGAGTAATCCATAATTTAAAATACCCTATTTTGGGGGATCGGCGCCTTAATTACAACGCTTTTTTCAAGCTTTTTAATATTAAGTAGGATTAGTAGTGGTGGTGGTAGGATAGGATGTCACGCAGGAATGCTGCTACTGCTAGACCTAGCTGTCTAGCAGTCAAAGAACTTTTAAAATCGGATGAGCAGTTTCTGAGACTACTTTCAGTTCCTACATCATCATCATCAGCCATTTAATGTCCCCACTGCTGGGGCACTAGCCTACCTTATGGATGGATAAGGACTTAATTAGAATGGGCCATGACATGACCCACCACGCGGGCCCAATGTAGGTTGGTGGGTATTAACGGCTGCAAATGCAATGTTTTTGGTCACCCATCCCGTGACTGACCATTGCGAAAGTTGCTTAACAGGCCGCGCGCAGTAACCACTGCTTCAAGGGCTTCCTACATACAAACTGTTAATATTATATTAGTAGTTTAATATATTATATTATACAAGATTAGAACAATTTGTGATACCTAAAATCCTCATCAGTATTACGTATTACTATTATCTATTATGTATTATTATTATGTACCTATTATTTATTATGTATTATGTATAGTATGATTACGTATTTCCGCCCGCGGCTTCGCCGGCGTGGACTACACGACGTTATCCCGCGGGAAAGTGATGTTTTTCCGGGATAAAAAGTAGCCTATGTTCCTCTCCAGGCTACAAAGTATCTGTGTCCCAAATTTCACCCAAATCCGTTCAGCCGTTTTGGCGTGATTGTGTAACAAACATACAAACATATAAACATCCATACATCTAAACTTTCACATTTATAATATTAGTAGGATAGGACAAGTTATGATAAAATCACCAAGTTATGATGATAATGATGAATTCACGCATAGGGATAATTTCAAGATATTTATTTTTCCAAACCTAGCAACATTGCGTAATTAATTAATCATACGGGCAACACTAGTCTAAACAAACGCCACCCGTGGTTTAGTTCCCATTGCTGTCAAATGAGAACCATAAACAATATTAGTTTATGAGTCACACCAACATATGGTGGAGCGATTAATGCCAAATTGTTATGGTGACTTAATATCAAGAGTATTGAGTGAATTTTATAGTCAAAGTTTCGATTAGTTAAGTATTGAGCACTTATCATAGAGAATTTGTTATATGCATCAACAGACCTTCTATAGCTATGGCTTTCAGTATGATTCTAAATGTTTATCCTTGCTGACTGAGGTAGTATAAATTTGCCTTTGAATATTTTTAGTTTTGTAACCTGTATGAAATTCAAAAATAATTTATGTAAATATTTTGATTGTATTTAATGACGATATCGATATTATAAATATCGTCATTGTTTTTTTTTTCACAAAGCTGATGAGTTTTTTGCGCCCGTTCTTCTCGTCAGTTAAAAGAGTCCTGAATGGGTGGTAGGACAAAACTGACGATTCGAAAATACATTTAAAAATGTTTATTTGAATAAAGGATATTTCTATTTCTATTTCTGTGATGATTGTATTTTTAATTAAAACAGTGATGGATATACAAACAAAGACAAATTCGGCAAACCTATCCCTAATTCCAAATGCATTGTACTATTTGTACTACCCTGGGCGGGGTATCGGGCGGGACACATAGCGCTGAGAACCGATGGCTTTTGGGGCGAAAAGGTTCTCGAATAGCGCCCGCGTACCGGACGACGACGTTCCGAGGTGGACCGACGCCGGAAGCCGCTGGCAGGGCAGGACCGATCGTTGTCGAGATCCTTGGGGGAGGGCTATGCCCAGCAGTGGGTGTCGTTCGGCTGACATGATGATGATGATGAGGAGTACCTACTACCCTAGTTTAATACCAAATAGTAAAAGGGTCTGTGCATGAATGACGAGACACGAGCCACAAGAAAATAAGTAAGAACTGGCTCACCTTTTCACTGATTAAAGTTAAAATGTCAAATAAAAAGATTCGAAAGAAAGAAAATACATTTATTTGCACACACATTACATGTTTAAAAGCAAAGAAAAAATGGAACAGTCGACTCAAAAATAAGACATAATGTAAATTGTTAAAAAACTTAGAACCTATTTTGTGTAGTGTGGGGCCAATAAACACCCTACTCAGCATAAATACCTCTGTGTCATTCACAGGTGGGCAGAAAGACACAGAGGCGCTGTACTTTGACAGGGGCAGAAAAGCACAAAGGACGGTGGGGGGTAATAATATAAATAAGAAAACAAATTAAAATACAAAATAGAGATTTTGTTTCCATTGATAAGGATTTGCTCTAGTAAGGTGATTAATTAAAAAAATTATGATCTCTTGAAAATTAATCATCATCATAGTAACTTTCAGCCGACAAACGCCCACTGCTGGGTATTCCCAAAGTCCTTCCCCAAATAATGATGGCTTTTCCATAATCACCACGGCTAGCAAGATGATGTTCACAGACACCATTATTTTTGAAAGATGTTCTACGATACACCAGGTGGTGTTGTTCAATAACCAATCAATTAATTGAAATGATGTTTAATTAACCGCCTCTGTGGTCTAGTGGTTCTTGGTTTTAGACCCAGAGGTCCTGGGTTCGAGACCCAGGGGGTATATATTGTATTCGGTTTGGTTGGTGCTAGGACTTGTTCTTAGTCATCCTGGCTTGCTACCACCATCTTATCTAAGTCTGCCGCCATTGTTATAACAATGATTGTTTCAGCATTATTGTGTTACGGCAGTTAGAGATAAGATGCCAGTTCCTCAGTGATTGTGGATTCCGGGAGTAATGCGCTTCCACCTTCAGCCTTATCACCACTTTTATTCAAAATACTTACAGGCTTACAAGAACATAAGGTGTTGTGTGATCAAGGCTAAGTGCTACCCCGTTGTGGATAGTAAAAATAACAGCTTCTTTTCATGTAAAATAGGTAAGCTACAAGTTTATAGTCCTAAAAGCTAAATTTTATTTAAATATTTTTAAAGACAATTTATACAAGATTGTACAAAAATACATGTTCAGATATAAATTTGATTCAATTGGTAAACAATAATATTGTAATATATTTCGGGGGCAGTGGGTTCTATTTATAGCTATTTAAATAGCTATAAAATAAAATATTCAACTGCTCCGGGGGAAATGCAGCATGAATTTTCCTCTTTTCAACCACAAGCCTACTAAAATACTCACGCGGTCAAAAGTAATAGGTACAAAATGAGTTTGATATCATGGCATTGCCCCTTTCCTTAACACTAACGTTTTCGTCAACGATTCAAATCGAACGATTTCGATAGTTAATTTCGGGATACTGCCACTTATCACTAGGCGCTACTCGGAAAAAGTATGGACTTTTTGATATCAAACTATAGGACGGTTACAGTTGTTATAAATCTGGTAATAAGATATATATTTCTTCATACCTTTATCTAGAATCGTATAGTTTCAAAAACACGATTTTATGATTTTGCCTCGACACTTTTTCTTTTCGAAAATACCTCTAAAAAATACGAAATATGAAGATTATTCTTAAATGGGGTTACGTATACTATTAAAAATTGGTTTAATTAGTGGACAGTAATAATATTAAGGATCGTATAGAAGCATTTTTTTTAAATCGCTATAGTTTTTTAATACGAAGTGATTTTGTGTTTTTTTTGCGTAATCTGCAAAATCGGTCTCGCTCCCGCGCGCGTCGTTTTCTCATTGCTATCTCGCTTTAGCATAATTTTTCCGAGTATCGCCTTAAACACGACAGTCAACTTTTTTGTAGATACTTCATCATCTTTTAAATAAAATAGGTAGGATTTTTTCTACTCCCTACTATAGTTTATTTAAACATGATTACTTACGTTATCAAGTGTGTCTGCGTTATCTCCGACCGAAGGCCGTTCACTTATCAATTCAATGTTTAACAATGTTGATATTGTAGGTATGTTGGTTCATATTTGTATTGGTTACGAATAAGATTTGTTGAACGTAATATTTTGTTTAAAGTTAGCTTTGTTATTTAAAATTTATTAAATTGTAAGATCGCCAGAGGACTTACTGTTACAAAGATTAATAACATTCAAACTATGTTAAATAAATTATATTATTTAAAATATATGAGTATATTTACTTACACAAGCTAAGCTAAACATAGTGCAACAAATTTAAGAGCGCATTTTGTGAAAAAAAAGGCTAAAACAGACATTCATTAAGATATATTTTACTGTAGGTATTATTAACTATCTCTCTGCTGTGTAAACCTTCTAACAAGTATTTTTCTTAGTTTGGGAAAACTGAGTTTGTGGCGATGAAAACACACCATAAACTGTAAATTTTATTATAAAATAATCTGTACTACTCAACCCGCAAAACAATATACCCATTTCTTTCTATCTCAAACAAGTTACATCACTCCATCTCTATCGTTAAGTTGCTAAGCTTCTTACTCCAACCTCAAAGGGTGTGGTCACTTAAGCTATCTAGCCAAGTTAGGTTGGTTTGGCAAAGTTTGACAAATGGGTAAACTATAGTTTATAATGATTTATGGATATTTAAACTCCTTACAATCACAATCCTACTAATATTATAAATGTGAAAGTTTAGATGTTTGGATGTTTAGATGTTTGTATGTTTGAATGTTTGTTACTCAATCACGCAAAACCGGCTGAACGGATTTGGCTGAAATTTTGTACACAGATACTTTGTAGCCTGGAGAGGAACATTGGCTACTTTTTATCCCGGAAAAATATCACATTCCCGCGGGATAACGTCATGTTGTCCACGCGGGCGAAGCCGTGGGCGGAAATCTAGTTATATTATAATGACCCCTATTTGGTTGTGCACACGACTAAACTAAACTAAAAACTAACCTTAAAACTATAGCTATACGAAAGACTAAAGTTCGACTAATTTGAATTGATGGTGTTGCAAGTATAATTTTATTACCACACTTTTATTAGCTTCACTTGTAACTAAGTCACAATGTAAGAAAATCTTAGAAATCAATTTTAACCTACTTCTAATTGTCGTATTGATTTGAAACTTTGCAAGTCTATATGAATCCGATGACAATACAATAATTTGCTACCATCGAGCTGATCTGATGATGGAGTCAAGAGGTGGGCAATAGAACTCTTCTATGGCTACTAGGAAACCCTCGAGTTTAGGCTCATTTCTTTTGTTCTGATGAGACCTATTCGCTACACTTGATGTTGGGGGTCTGATGATGGAGCAGGGAGGAAGCCAGTGGCACTTCTTAATGACCACTAGGAAACCCCTCGAGTTTGGCCTCCGTTGTTTCGTTCTGATGAGACTTATGAGTCGCACTTGGTGGTGAGGGTCTGATGATGGAGCAGGGAGGAAGCCAGTGGCACTCCTTAATGACCAATAGGAAACACCTCGAGTTCTAGCTCATTTGTTTCGTTCTGATGAGACCTATTCGCTACACTTGGTGGTGAGGGTCTGATGATGGAGCAGGAAGAAAACCAGTGACACTCCTTAATGACCAATAGGAAACCCCTCGAGTTTGGGCTCATTTGTTTCGTTCAGACGAGACCTATTTGCTACACTTGGTGGCGAGGGTCTGATGATGTGATGATGGAGTTGGGAGGAAGCCAGTGACATTTCTTAATGACCACTACGAAACCTTTTGAGTTTGGACTCATTTGTTTCGTTCTGATGAGACCTATTCGCTACACTTGGTGGCGAGGGTCTGATGATGGAGCAGGGAGAAAGCCAGTGGCACTCCTTAATGGCCAATAGGAAGCCCTTCGAGTTCTGGCTCATTTGTTTCGTTCTGATGTGACCTATTCGCTACACTTGGTGGTGAGGGTCTGATGATGGAGCAGGGAGGAAGTCATTGCCACTCCTTAATGACAACTAAGAAACCCCCTTGAGATGAGCACATTTGTTTCGTTCTGATGAGACCTATTCGATACACTTGGTGGTGAGAGTCTGATGATGGAGCAGGGAGGAAGTCAGTGGCACTCCTTAATGACCACTAGAAAATCCCTCGAGTTTGGGCTCATTTGTTTCGTTCTGATGAGACCTATGTGCTACACTAGGTGGTGAGAGCCTGATGATGGAGCAGGGAGCAAGTCAGTGGCACTCCTTAATGACCACTACGAAACCCCTCGAGTTTGGGCTCATTTGTTTCGTTCTTATGAGACCTATTCGCTACACTTGGTGGTGAGGGTCTGATGATGGAGTAAGGATGAAGTAAGGGTTTGGCTCGCGCATCTGGTAACTAAAAGACTCCAATTGAATTTGTAAAACAAATACATACAATCACGCCTTTGAGTTATAATGTTTACGGGGTGGGCAGACACATGAATGGATTGTGAAATCGATTACCATCCATCCATAGCTTGCCATTTATTAAACTAAAAAGTTAAAAATAAATATGTAGTTTAAAAAACTATAAAAACACACTTTTATAGGAACAGACTATAAAGTACAAAATAACCGACTATTCAGTAACTGAAATTAAAAAGCGTGGTGCGCCCTTTGCAAAGCATGCATTCAAGTACTTAATATTGACAACGCGCACCACGCTTTTTAATTTCAGTTACTGAATAGTCGGTTATTTTGTACTTTATAGTCTGTTCCTATAAAAGTGTGTTTTTATAGTTTTTTAAACTACATATTTATTGTAATGTTAAAACCCAGTTTGACAGCACTAAACCTAAATTTAGTCTATTTGGTGCTAGCCGAATCGATACCATTATGTAACTAGTTAACCCGATGAATTTCATATGACCAACATCTAAATACAGGGTGATGTTTGTTTAAAAATGGGACATACTATAGGGGGTGAAAGTACCTAATAACAAACAACTTTTACTATAAGACCAAGTGCGATATCGCGAAAAACAATCTCCTGAAAAATGGAAAATGAAGTATTTAGAAAAAATCGACCCGTCTCACAACCAGCTCCGATGGGACTCGAACCCACACGACCTTTTTGTTTTTTTTTATTTTCTAAAACTTTTTTAATATTTCTCTGGTTTTACTATAAGACCAAGTGCGATATCACGAAAAACAATCTCCTGAAAAATGGAAAATGAAGTATTTAGAAAAAATCGACCCGTCTCACAACCAGCTCCGATGGGACTCGAACCCACACGACCTTTCGCTTTCCGTTCAATAATAAAAATTGCATTGTGAATGCAAAAAACTAAAAATTAAAATAACTAACAATCTTCTGTTTCATATTTCATATGCAATACCGAATGGGCCAAAATGTATGGATTTGATTTTTTACCCGTCTGCGGCGAAGCCAAAAAAGGGTTATGTATTTGACCTGTATGTATGTGTGTCCGTTTCTATGTTCCCTCGTAACTTCTAAACGGATGAACCGATTTTAATAAATGATACGTCGTCAGAATCGTCTTAACGGGCCGAGTGACAATGGGACGAGTGAAAATTAACAAAAAAACAAAATGGCGGCTTTTAGGCGATATATTCTGTGCATTGTAAAAAAAAATATTTTTTAATCCCATCGAGTGGGGTATCAAAATGAGGAGGAAGACGATGACGAAAATATAAATAAGTGATATGTTTTGAACTAATTTCGACTAATAAGTGCTAATTGTTTTTATGGGAAAAATAAAAAGTGTCGTTTTACTATTTTTCATGCAGTTTCTTCATAAAAAACCATCCCGCGTGCTTTATAGAACATATGAAAAAAATATTAGCCGAATTGGCTTAACCGTTCTCGAGTTTTGCGCTTATCAACATTCATTTTTGAATTTTATATAGATATTGTTTTCTTTGGTCACAGCAAGATGGCGCTGATAGTCGATTAAAACGCGCTAACGTTTGGCAAAAATAAAATACTGAAACTTAGATACATTTCCGATTGTCTACTGCGTCACGGCCCTCCAGGGACGTGGTCGACTGGTCGCCACAGATAAGCTGAAATACCCATCCAGGTAACAGCTGTTTTCAGGCAGTGTTTAGTCGGTAAGAGTCCGACATAACCATTACAGCCGGCTGTAATGGTATCCATGAGGATTCACTGCCTCCTTCGGGCGTTTGTGCACTACCACTGAATTTTACCGATCCGGAAAAAAACGGATGCTTGTATTTAATTAATTACTATTAAAAATGATTAAAAATTAAAATACAAGCATCCGTTTTTTTGCGGATCGGTAAAGTTCAGTGTAGTGCACAAACGCCCTTCCCCCGTAGTTCGGAAGGTTGCCGGATGAGCGATTGTTTCAATAGGAAACGGAAAAAAAAAAAACGATTGTCTAATAAATATACAGATTTTTTTACCCGTCGATTGACCTCTCTGGGTACTACAGTACCCAAAAAAGTTGGTTTGAAAGTGATCCTTGGGACTGTAGTCCGAGTCCCATTTTTTAAAGTGAGTGTATTTAAAAATTGAAATAAGTTGAATTGTTGAGTGAGGTACAATAATGATAGTGATAGCGAATTGCGATGTTAAAATAAAATATCTGGTTTAGGTAGAATAATATGACGTGATTTTTAATTAATTTAAAAAAAAATCGAATTTTAACGAAATCGTTTTCTTTCATTGATTTGATTGTTAAGTTAGTCAAGAAGTTTTATTTTCTTTCTTTGGTTTATTATAATATAATAGTAATAGTAATATTATTATAATAGGATAGGAGTTGTTTAGTTAGATTTTTGTTTTAGAAGTTTTATTTTCTTTGGTTTATTTGTTAGGAGGCGATAATAATAGGAGTTGTTTAGAATTTTGGTTTTTCGTGAAGTTAACGACCAAAACTCCCTACAAGAATTGACACGTCTGCGAGGTCTTGCTCATGTACATAGAACATTAATTAACTAAAAAGCTTAAAATAAAAAAAAACGAATTTAAAAAACTAAAAAAACCAAGCAAAAAAAGATCGATTGTGGATTGAATATGTTCTTAGTTCTTACTAGTAAATTGTATGCAGCGTTATATATATTAGGTACTTAATACAAATTTTAAGTAAGAGAATTCTTGGAAGCAGGCGGGATCCATGATATTTTTATAGATTTTATACGCAAATGGATGCCGCTTGCTTCCGAGAATTCTCTTACTTAAAATTTGTATTAAGTACCTAATTTAAATAACGCTGCATACAATTTACTAGTAAGAACTAAGAACATATTCAATCCACAATCGATCTTTTTTTGCTTGTTTTTTTCTTTTTAGTTTATTTTCTCAGTATGGCACTTGGTCCCTAGTACTTGGCGATAGTAATAATTTGTTTTTTTTATTTTCTAAAACTTTTTTAATATCTCTCTGGTTTTACTATAAGACCAAGTGCGATATCGCGAGAAACAATCTCCTGAAAAATGGAAAATGAAGTATTTAAAAAAAATCGACCCGTCTCACAACCAGCTCCGATGGGACTCGAACCCACACGACCTTTCGCTTTCCGTTCAATAAAAAAATGCAAAAAATTAAAAATTAAAATAACTAACAATCTTCTGTTTCATACAAAGTGCAATACCGAATGGGCCAAAATGTATGGATTTGATTTTTTTCTCAGTATGGCACTTTGTCCCTAGTACTTGGCGATAGTAATAATTTGTTTTTTTTTATTTTCTAAAACTTTTTTAATATTTCTCTGGTTTTACTATAAGACCAATTGCGATATCGCGAAAAACAATCTCCTGAAAAATGGAAAATGAAGTATTTAGAAAAAATCGACCCGTCTCACAACCAGCTCCGATGGGACTCGAACCCACACGACCTTTCTTCGCCTTCCGTTCAATAATAAAAATTGCATTGTGAATGCAAAAAACTAAAAATTAAAATAACTAACAATCTTCTGTTTCATACAAAGTGCAATACCGTATGGGCCAAAATGTATGGAACAGCTGTTTTTTTTTCTCAGTGTGGCATTTAGTCTACTTGGCGATAGTAATAATTTAAAATCTCAATTTAATGTTTTTTTTATTTTCTCAAAATGTTTAATATTTCTCTCTCTCGCGCTGTGGGGGATATACAACGGTTACGTACGACAACAACTATAGTTCGAAAGGATTTTTCTCTATAGTTGAGAGATCTATTGATTCGATCAATAGAGTTTTAACAATAACCCCGGATGTCGGGACATCTGCTTTGGATCCTTTAAAAGAGGGAGTGAGCATGGACCCTGTATTGTGACGTCAATTTTGAATTTTAAAGGATTTTTTCTACATTTTCAATTTTTTGAAAACTTCTTTAGCGGCGCTGTGTACTTTTTGCGATGGGTAAAAAATGTTAAACTCGCGTCAGGACACGTGACCGTCAGATCGAAAATTCGTAAGACGGACACGTGACCTGATCGAAAAACTGTTACGATGTCATTTGAATACGAAGGCAAAGGAGAGTGGGCAAAAAACTATGGAGCTTGGACCAAGAAAAAAAACTGGCGGCCACTTCTAGAAGTAGCCTCTATTTAATGGTAGTGATATGTGCTTACATTTTTTAAAAACCTTACTTCGCTGCCATGGATAGTTTCAGAGTTACGACTTTTTTAAATATTTTAAGTTTCACTAAAAATACGTTCAAAATGATAGAAATACATAGTTTTAAAAAATTTTTTTGTGTTTTTATGTGGACTTATGTAACTCTTAAGGTGCGATCACATTCGTCTGACGTCACGTGTTCGGTTTTCATAGTAAATGTATGCACCAGAAGCACACTTATCTTATAACACGTCCATATAGATACGGCGTGTTATCACGTGGCATTAGACAGATGTGACCGCACCCTTAAGATTTCTTATAAGTTCACTCATACAAGTTTACATAATACAGGCTTCTGCCATTTTTTGTTCTTTGTATTAGATCACGGTTTTCCTGTTTTTAAGCGTTTTAACACATTTACCTCATCAATTTTATCATCATCATCATCATTTTAGCCGTACGATGCCCAGCAGTGGGCGGAGGATTTCCACAACGATCCCCACGGATTTCCACAACGATCGGCCCTGCGCTACCCGCATCCAGCGGCTTCTCGCGACCTTGACGAGATCGGTGGTCCACCTTGTAGGGGCCTGCCCACGGAACGTCGTCCAGTTCGCGGTCGCCATTCGAGAACCTTTCCACCCCAACGGCCATCGGTTCTCCGCGCTATGTGTCCCACCCACTGCCACTTCAACTGAGCAATCCTTCGAGCGATGTCGGTCGTTTTAGTTCTCCTGCGGATCTCATCATTCCTGATTCGATCGAGCAGAGAAATACCAAGCATCGCTCTCTCCATTGCTCGCTGGGTGACCTTGAGCCTTCTTATGAGACCCATAGTAAAAGACCACGTCTCGCTTCCAAAGTCATAACTGGCAACACACACTGGTCAAAGACCTTAGACTTGAGACCTTGAGGTATTTTGGACGCGAATATATGCCGGAGCATCCCAAACGCTGCCCATCCGAGCTGGATTCGACGAGAGATCTCTTTCTCAAAGTTGGACTTACCTAATTGGATTGTCTGTCCCAGGTCGATATAGTGGTCAACAACTTCGAGTGTAATGTTATCAAAATTAACTGAAGCGGATGCAACATGGGCATTGGACATTCATGTTCCTCTTCAGACCCACTCTTTGGGAAGCATTGCTGAGATCTTCGAGCATTGTGTTCAGGTCTTCCAAGGTCTCAGCCATGAGAACTAAATCATCGGAAAACTGCAGGTGTGTTAGGTACTCGCCATTGATGTTTATGCCGAACCCTTTCCAGTCCTGTAGTTTAAAAATATCGTCCATCGCAGCTGTGAAAAGTTTCGGAGAAATGACGTCTCCCTGTTTCACACCTCGCTGTAGTTGGATAGGATTAGAGCTCTGGTTCTGTAATCGGACCGACATGGTGGGGTTTTGGTATAAGTACCTCAGCACCTCGATGTACCTGTAGTCTATTTGGCACCTCTGGAGAGACTGCAGCACGGCCCAGGTCTCGTTAGAATCAAAGGCTTTCTCATAGTCCACGAATGCCAAACAAAGTGGCAAGTCATATTCTTCGGTCTTTTGTATAACTTGTAGCAGCGTATGAATGTGGTCTATGGTACTAAGTATAGCCTTTTCGGAACCCGGCTTGTTCGGGGTCGGTAGTTCTTCAAGAGAGTCTTATCACTCTTCTTGAAGAACAGCATCACATCGCTTCTGCCCCATGCCTTTGGCGTTTTGCCCTCGAGGATGACAGAGTTGAAGAGCTTCTGGAGGACCTTAAGTATCGGCTTCGGCTTACTGCCCGCTCTCAGAAGTTCTGTTGTGATTCCGTCATCACCCGCCGCCTTGTTGTTTTGAGCTGCTTGAGAGCCATTCTAATCTCGTACAGGCTGACGTCCGGGTTATCTTCAGTATAGTGTCGGGTAAGCTTGGCTCTAGGTTCTGTAGCCTTAATTTCAACAGGTGTTTGCGTGGAGTACAACTGTCCATAGAAACTCTCAATCTCCCTCAGGATTTTATATCATGAACAAAATAAAAATATTTTTAATAAAAAAATTAACATTACCTTCTAAACTATCCACATCTGAGAGTTATGCCCATAAGAAAAAATGAAGCACATATTCATAACTTTCATTTAGAATAAGATTCTTAAGTGGCCGCACACTTTTATTTTTTTAACCTTTGGTCCAGAGGTGCCCAGTCTCCTTTCACCACCGTTTTCAGAGTCATAATAGCTTAGATTAGAAAACGGGCGGCATTGAAGCCAGAAGACCTCGGTTCAAATCTAGTTTGTATTTTTTCTTTTTTTTGTCAAATTCCTTTTTTTTGTGAAAAAGTCTAGGGAGCCCTTTTCACTTCTGCCGGCACTTCCGGAGTGCAACCCGTTTTTTTTTTATTTAATTTTGAGTAGGTACTTACATCTATTTTTTACAACATACATCTAGTGAAATAACTATAGGTCAGTCTGTTTATTTTTATGCTTGAATCTCTAAACAGATTTTGAAAGACTTGCACAGCGATTTGCTTAGATTAGTGAGTAGCAATCTACCTATAGGTAAGTACTAAAATTATAAAGATGAGAGATTTGAAATTTTTGTTTGTATGTTTCTATGAATAAGCTCAAAAACTACTAGACCGTTTTTAAAAATTCTTTCACTAGTAGAAAGTTATATTCATTTATTTATTTATTTTATTTTAAAAGTCAGTGATTAAGCCAGAAGCGCGTTAAAACTAAATTTTACGTGTAGGTGTGTGATTGATGAAAATGAGTATGAAAGTTTGTTAAAACAAACTACTGAGTTAAAACTCAATCACATTTAGAAGGCTGAACGGGTTTGGATAAAATTTTGAACACAATTATACCTACTTGGGCAAATAAGTAATCTTCTATTTCCTTTATTTACAAGAGAACAGGCGAGTAAAACAACGAAGCACAAATAGTTTAGTACTTTGGAAATAAGAAAATTATTTCTATATAATCAACAAAATAAATTATTCAATTTTATTAACCAATAAATATATGGGTAAGTAGCTTGTTTTGTATGTTCCAAAACTTAAAGTAACATTTTTACGTTTTTCACTGTCAGTGTAATGCAATAATAAAGTCACATCAGCCTCAAACAGTGTAATACTCGACAACAATTAGATAAAGCAATGTGGCCACTCAAAATAAGTCGCAACAAAGGAAGACCACTTTACAATATGACCACTACAGTATCATGCTACGATTATTTTGAACATCATTGTAAAAGAGACGCTGTCGTTTTAATTTTAGAGGTTAAATTGTATTGTCAGATTTTGTTTGAGGTTTTTAAGAGGTTCTGCTCGGTGGCAATTGCTAATTATACCCTGTAGTTTGAATACCAGTAGTATTACCGCGGTAGTGCTGTATGTCTAGTCACTGAACCTCGCACCCTCCACACACAATGCGAGACACGAATGTTGTATCAGTGACATCACTCGTCTGCCGCCCCTGAGACTGCTATAGTATCGGCTGCATGCCACTGCAAGTCACTGCAGTGGACCTTATGCCACTTGTGCTCTCCACAAAAAATGCAAGACATGAATGTCACACTAGTGACATCACTCGTCTGCCGCCCTTTAGACATCGGTTACACGCTAATTCTGGCGTCAGTTCAGACCATCATTCTGGTCAGAATTATCGTGTAACCATTCAGACTGACAGACTGATGGTCTGGACTGACGAAAATTAATCATATTTGTCAGTCCGTTTCGAATGACAGAAAACTGACAGGAGACTGAACTGACGCCAGAATTAGCGTGTAACCGATGTCTTAGACTGCAATAGTACTGCCTGTAAGCCCAGTCACTACACTGGACTTCGTACTCTCCATACACAGTGCAAGACACGAGATATAATTATGGATTCTCTTCAATTCGTGTGTCCGTATAGATAAGGATTTATTCTTATAAATACGATACTATCCGTTCATATAGCTATTCGTACTGAGAGCCATTTACATTCAATCAATTAATTGAATGCGTATGGCCTTGTCAATTTATAACATGTCATATTTCGAGGAGATGTAACTACTACATACATTCTTGATTTCAAAACACTTTATTTAAATCATAGACTAGTTCTGTAATGTTTTATTTTCTTAATTAATAAAAAAATAAATGACACGTCTAGAAGAACAGTGCATTCGACTATGCGATATAAAAATATTTATTTTACTACGCCCATGTGGTACAAAATCAGGGCTTTTACAAGTACCGATGAACGTAAAAACATCAAAATCTAAAACTCTTGTAAGATAGTTACAAGAGGATGAGAACTGATGGATCTCTATTTCAATTAATAAACAATAACTAACACGCTTTATGTAAATGGGCAGCTAACGTTCTAATTTAGGCTAGTACAGAGATAACATAGTATGTTATTCATATTAAAGTAATATTATCGTTTGAGGAAGTGTTACTATGACGGTTGGCACGTAATTAAGCATTGAATTCTCTTTGTAACACAATTACGAGTTACGAAGTTTGGGTTTATGTAACCATGTGCTTAAAGATGGCAGTTTTTAGTATTTAGTTGTCACTTTAAATACAAAGAAAACTTATGTTTCGTCAAAGGAGTATTTTCATGATTTTGTGCCGACTTCAAAAAGTGGTGCAGATTTTTAAATTGTAAAATGCTTTTAAAGTAATACGCTGCACTGCTTTTGTTTAAAAATATTTGACTTATTTATATTTTTTTATTTAAAATGAGTGCTTAAAAATCGGAGATAAGCAGTTGTTTTTTTAGTATAAAACTAGCGGCCGCCCGCGGTTTCACCCGCGTGGTTCCCGTTCCCGTAGGAATATCAGGATAAAAAGTACATATAAACCTTCCTCTTGAATCACTCTATCTATTAAAAAAAAACGCATCAAAATCCGTTGCGTAGTTTCAAAGATTTAAGCATACAAAGGGACATAGGGACAGAGAAAGCGACTTTGTTTTATACTATGTAGTGATACCTCCTACAAATAAATAGCACTGCTAATATGATTTTGTTAAAAAAAAAGTAATTTTTTTAACAAAATCATAATTATAAATTAACTTATTTCCATTTTATTTCACAAACTTCCTGAATTCCCACAAACCCGAAACATTTAGGTACATAACTAATTTCCTCAATTTTTATCACCATGTTCCGAAATTCCTACAAACCCATGGCCACCAAAGCCGTGGTGACGAAAATACTCGCGACCAGTTGCCATCTGGGGAGCACGTGTGCTTTTGGACAATACCGAGGGGCGTATGGGAACGGCATAGGGGCATAATACTCTTAATTGAACCGAACGGGCTTTGCAGAAATCGGTCGACTATGTAATAATAATGTTGAGGTTAGAAACCTCTTTTTGACGAACTTTTTCGTGTGAATTTAATAAACTTTTGGTAGGTATTGAAAATTTTACGCGTCATTTTTGCTGTTTGAGAATAACAATTGAGAATCGCTGCGTTTAATAAATTTGCTATAAGTATAGATAAAATACATAAGTTATTTTAATGCCCAAATTAGAACTTAAGTAATGCTAAAGTTTAAAAAAAACAAAGAAAATGATTAAAGAAAATGTCTTTTATAAATAAATTTATTTTAGAAATAGGTAGGTTTCCGCTCGCGACTATAATTTCCCGTGGGAATTAGATATTTTCCCGGGGTAAAACCATAATTACAAATAAATAAAAAAACATACAAATCTTAACTATGATCCACAATTTGTACCCAAAAATACCTATGAATTTGTTTATTTTCCTTGCGAAAATTAGTTTTTTGTCAAAATTAAAAACAAACCGCCACATAAACCAAGCTATGCACCACATCAAAGGATACTAACCCCAAAATAACTGACGTTCCAACTTTGTAATGACACATTTCAAGTATTTCACTGAGGAAAAACAAGAATTCACGCATGTTGTAACAAAGTCTTTAATAATAAAATTAGGTAAGTAAGTAAGATGTTTTAAGAAATTGTTTGAAAGATATTTAACCGACCTATAAAAGGAGGAGGTTCTCAATTTGTTTGATTGTTTTTTATGTAGGTATATGTGCCATTAACCCCCCGTGTGAACCATTTTTGATAATTCTTATTTTATTTGACAGACCAATCAAAGTCATAACAATAATTCCATCACTATTTTGTCTCAACTAGGTAGAATTTTCCCATTATTCATCTAATATTATAAAATGTGAAAGCGTGTTTGTTTGTCCGTCTTTCACGCCGAAACAGAGCTTCGGAACGACTTGATTTTTGGTATGGAGATAGTTTGGGAACTGGAGTGTGACATAGGATAGTATTTATTCCGGAAAAATATCAGGTTCTCACGGAATGAAAAATGCGGGCGGAAGGGTAGTCTTCCCATAACGGTATTTCACATAGAGAAGGAGAGCCAGGCCTAAAACTGTCCCTCGATTAACAAGAGCGAGAAAAACGCGGTCCCCTTTCTATCTCTCTCTCTCTTCGCGAATTGCCCGACAGACTCTCAAGTACCGCGGTCTTCCCTCTTGTTCCAACCATCGGACGTTTCCACGTACAGGCAGCCGTATGTCGTACCTACTCTATTTAAATCTACGCATTATTTTACTTTTTGCATTCAGAATGCAATTTTTATTAATGAAAATGAAGTATGTATTAGAAAAATCGACCCATCTTACAACTAGCTCCGATGGCATTCGAACCCAATTTTCTAATAAGTACTTCAATTCCAATATTACAAGTTTTTTATTAACTTTAGTTAGTGGGGAACAAATCTTGCAAGCTTAATTTGACCCACTTCCCAGTGGCCGATGGAGCTGAAATTTTGTATACAGGTTTGGTTTAGATGACAATACAATATTTAAGTACAGTCAGCAAAAATCTTGTCATGAAAATGAAATTTTACTAAAAACTTATTTTCAAATCTGTGGATTTTTCCCGCTATCTACCACGTGGTTTTCGTTCCAGTATTGATGTCTTATGTTCGAATTCCAACATCACATCTAACGTCATATAATCGGAAATCCATCATGAAGTGTCCATTGGGTTAAGAACGCAAACTAAAATGTAACAAACCGGCATAGTTCTTGTTTTTACCACACTTTTATTAGCTTCACTTGTAACTAAGTCACAATGTAAGAAAATCTTGGAATTCAATTTTAACCTACTTCTAATTGTCGTATTGATTTGAAACTTTGCAAGTCTATATGAATCCGATGACAATACAATAATTTGCTACCATCGAGCTGATCTGATGATGGAGTCAAGAGGTGGGCAATAGAACTCTTCAATGGCTGCTAGGAAACCCCTCGAGTTTAGGCTCATTTGTTTTGTTCTAATGAGACCTATTCGCTACACTTAATGGTGAGGGTCTGATGATGGAGCAGGGAGGAAGCCAGTGGCACTTCTTACTGACCACTAGGAAACCCCTCGAGTTTAGGCTCATTTGTTTCGTTCTGATAAGACCTATTCGCTACACTTGGTGGTGAGGGTCTGATGATGGAGCAGGAAAGAAGCCAGTGACACTTCTTAATGACCAATAGGAAACACCTCTAGTTTGTGCTCATTTGTTTCGTTTTGATAAGACCTATTCGTTACACTTGGTGGTGAGGGTCTGATGATGGAGCAGGGAGGAAGTCAGTGGCACTCCTTAATTACCACTAGGAAATCCCTCGAGTTTGGGCTCATTTGTTTCGTTCTGATGAGACCTATTCGCTTCACTTGGTGGTGAGGGTCGGATGATGGAGCAGAGAGGAAGCCAGTGGCATTCCTTAATGACCACTAGGAAACCCCTCGAGTTTGGGCTCATTTGTTTCGTTCTGATGAGACCTATTCGCTACATTTGGTGGTGAGGGTCAGATGATGGAGCAAGGAGGAAGTAAGGGTTCGGCTCGCGCATCTGGTAACTAATACTTAGACTCCACTTGAATTTGTAAAACTAAATACATACAATCACGCCTTTGAGTTATAATGTTTACGGGGTGGGCAGACACATGAATGGACTGTGAAATCGATTACCATCCCCATCCATAGCTTGCCATTTGTTAAACTAAAAAGTAAAAAATAAATATGTAGTTTAAAAAACTATAAAAACACACTTTTATAGGAACAGACTAAAAGAACAAAATAACCGTCTATTTAGTACTTAACTGAAATTAAAAAGCGTGGAGCGCCCTTTGCAAAGCATGCATTTATGTACTTAATATTGACAACGCGCACCACGCTTTTTAATTTCAGTTAAGTACTGAATAGACGGTTATTTTGTTCTTTTAGTCTGTTCCTATAAAAGTGTGTTTTTATAGTTTTTTAAACTACATATTTTTTATTCTGCTTTTACCGAATTGTTACTAATATGAATTTTAATTGACCTATATAATTAAATTATGTAGCCGTTAAAATTTATTTTGAAACTAAATACAATTATTTTCCTCCTAACTTATCATGCGGTGGATAATAACATGGGTACTGAAACTGTTTTTAATTATTAGTTACATTTTACATTATCTATACTTAGTTACTTACTAATAAATTTATCAAGAACAAAGATTTTATTCTTTGTTTGTTTGAATTGAATTCTTTGACCATTAGAAAGCTACATTCTTCCCGAGCGACATTTATCCCGATATTCCCACGGGATCGGTTACCACGCGGGTAAAACCGCGAGGATCCGCTAGTCTTCTTTAAATAGAAATCTTTTTATTTTTGATTGTACCTAACGTCTAAAAACTACTAGACCGATTTTAAAAATCCTTTCACTATTTGAAAATTACTGAATTCCTAAAGTATTCCACTGTTGACATGAGTGAAGAACAAACACAAAAACAAGCAAACACACTATCACATTATTATAATATTAGTATGGACAAACAAACAAAAAAACAAATATTAGAATTGAAGTACTTATTGATAAATGAGTTTGTAGGTACAAGTTAGGGTAAAAATTAACTTCAGTTTCATGCGACCTTAGTAGTAAAGTGCTTATAGTTTGAATAAGTCGCCATCTTTGAGGTCCCTAGTTCGAATCTGGGTAAGATCAAATTCGTCTGAATGTTTATGGTATTATTGTTGTAGGAACATAAATTCCATAAAATAAGTAATACTAAAGTACTAAAAATAATGTTACAGTTCACTTTTATCTTTTCCTTTTCTATTAATCAACTTTGCTAAATTGTTAAGTATTAAAAAAGTTCTTTACCTGGTGCAACAGGCAACAGGCGTTTATTTGTAATAGTAATAATAGTCTGTTTCCGGCCCTAACCTAGTATTGCTCAGTTATATTCACCTAGTATTTACAGAAGACCTTATTATTAAACAATGTAAGTAACTGTAGCTGAAATGAAAACTTATAGCGATACATTCATCAAATATAGTTCCAAACCTTAAGGACTTGACAAGAAAAGGTCACATCATATAACAAAATACAAGTGTCACAAATTACATCAGTTATCACATCCCAACAGTACAAGTACTGAAAGCTAGCAATGACGTCATAAATCGATAATACGTCCTCTATTTCAGCTCTTTCTATATCAAAACAATACAAAGGAAAAAATAATACTTACAAAACTACACCCATTTCAGCCGCACAGCTTGAAAAAAAGCACTCTAAAAATCCGCCATTACGAAAATCGCGAGCGCGAATTTAAAAATAGATTATTATTCGTCGAATTTAACGGCACTGAAACGGAGCTTTTAAGACAGGAAACTTTTTGCACAAACTCTTTAGTGGTGAAGTTGTAGTGTTAAATACTTTTTGGTGGGATTTTGGTGTAACACGTTGGTTAGATACGTGTAAGCGGCGCGGACGCTTCAATCAGACTGGGTATGATTTTGAATGAAGTAGTGAATGACTGACAGAAATAGTTCTGGGGTGGAATTAGTTAATGGTTGGAATTCAGCGCTTTTAGCGCTATATGAGCGCTCGTGATTTTTCAGTCAATGTGTACTACTGAACAATGTAGGGCAAAACTTGGCTAATCGGTGATTGTAGTAATTTTATTCTGTGATAGTTTGTTCGTGCTTCATATCAAAGTTACTAAATAGATCTACAGTTTAAACTCATGTTCGATATTGGCGCTAGTGTTAAAGTATAGACACTTTAGATTTCTACAAAGACTATCCGAACACTGACAGAAATTTAAATAGAAAGTTACCTCCAATCGCATCTTCTGTGGTCAAACCTCAACTTGTCAACTATTCAATTAAATATTATAAATATATAAAAACCAAACGCAGGACCCGATATGGCAAAAGTTTATAAGCATGTTTGCATATTTGTGTTTAAAAGATCAACCAATCTTATTATGACACAGTAAGTTTATTATCACTAAATTACCTTATTTTAGGTTGTGTATAATCAATTGAGGTTTATATGAACATTTTAGTATTTAAAATATTTTTAGATATCGGCAATCAAAGACAATGTTACGAACTCTGACATACTTAGTAAGTACATTTACAAAATTATCTGATTGAATTCTGCAGTCAAATAAACAAACTATAACCGATTAGCCAAGTTTTGCCATATAAAAAAAATCGTACCTATGCTGCTGCAGCATATTAACCAATGTAGCTCCCGAGTTGCGGTCACTGCGATCTGAAGCATCTCTATGCGGCTCTACACATTGGCCAACATTGTGATCAAAACCCGCCAATTCGTCGTACCTACTTTACTGATTTTTTGGAGAAAAGTTGCATTTTGTTGCGTTACATTTGCCACAATGTTGGCTAACGGTAGAACCGGCATACTGGCCACCAAGCTGTTCGTAATTTTATTAACCTATTAGTCGCTGAATAAATTAGAAATTGTTTTCATATATTTAATGTTTGTAATTTTGCTGAAAAATATGGTTGTTTTACCGCATTATCGTTAATTATATGTGAATTTAGAAAAATAATTTTGCACCCAAATTCTTTGGGAATGACATAAATTATAAACACCACTCTTCAATGTTAGTATAAAAAAATAGCTATCATACAATTCATGAATATAAAAATTTTCCTTGAAAAACGCGATCGTTTTTGTTTTTTCTTTCTTTTATGATATTGTAATATTTTTCTAATAAGTAGCATTTTTTATTATTTAGCACTAAGGTAAATGCTCCTATTACGGACATAGTCAAAATCGACTCCTATTACGGCGCTATTTTTTATTTTCGTGTTTCATTCTGTTTTAGTAAATTTAGGTACACTAAAATGGAATTTACTCATTAATAGTCGTTCACTTCATCACATAACGGACGTATACAATTAAAACACAGAGGCAAGTTACAAGAATTAATCAGTCAGTGCCACGGGGCGGAGATGGGGCAGGTTTGTCATACAAACGTGGAGCGACTAAGTTAAGTGCACTCATATTTTATATCTATGTTTTTTATAATAGTATATTGCTCAAATTTGTGAATACGCGATTTATAGCTTTTGTCTATAATTCTACTCACTACTATGTAGGCTTTATCCTATTTGTAATTGATTTTAAACCTAAAAATCTCAAAACAAAATAGCGCCGTAGAAGGATAAACAATTTAAAGGTTAACCCTAATACGGCCCTATGGTCTGTAATAGGAGAAATATTGCCTCTTATTTATTGGCTTATAACTGAAAATATGATAACATAATTAATTAGTTATTAGTTTACTTCAAATAATGATTAATATCACAAACTAAAAACCTATTTCTGTGCTATGCTTTATCCTCTAGAAATCTTATTTAAATATGAAAACCATTGAGTGCAAAATGACGGTTTCTTATAAAGGTAAAAAATAGAAGATATATTTTAGTTAATCAAAAAGCAGTCATATAGTATAGCTTTTGACTTGAGTCTTACATAATCTTAACCAAAATACAGTTGTCATTCGATTGAGTTACCTTCACTATTTATGTATCAAAATTTTGATGGGTCAGAAAAAGGATTATTAAAACACGGACAGTTCTCCTATTACGGAGTTAGGATTTCAAGGTAGCTCCGTAACAGGCTCTATGAGCTCCTATGGCGGTGGCCATGGCTCCGTTACAGGAACTTCATAGTGCCTGTTACCACAGTCTACTTACTACATACAGTCGTTCATCGGAGGCGTCTAGACAGAGCAGTCGTTCTCATCTAGCATACAAAATTTTGTTAGCTACGAGATGACGCTACTAGCCACGCAAAAGATCGAGTCCGTACTTTAAAAAAGATTAAAAATTGAAAAAACCATTTTATAGTGCTTAAAGTTTATTATTACATCTAAGTTACAAGTATACAGTGCTACAAGTGTTACTAAGAAAATCCTCACAGTGTAACATGTTTTAAACGCTACTTAAAATATTGTTGCTGTCCACCAAGCAATATTACAAAGTAAGTGTAGAAATAAACACTCAAAGTGACGTGATCTAAATAAAAATAAAAGTTAAAGTTTTAAAAAAGGAAATATTTCGTCATAATTAATAAAATAACAGTGCAAATACAAAAAAACAGTGAAATAAGGTGCATAGTGATCGTTTGTCAGATTTAAATAAAGTAAACAATTGACAGCTGACTCATTGTTACCTATCAGCTGACCGAGTTTATTGCTCCGTGAAAGACTACTAGCGACATCTGGCGTAATCATATGAAAAAACACTTTAGTATAGTCAACATCAAAGCACACTAGAAAATTTCACATAATAATAGCGATGGAACCAAATTGCAATAAATGCAAAAAGAAAATCCTAAATCGCGAATTTATATTATGTATGAACTGTATGTTTAAATATCATTTAAATTGTGAAAATATTACGACCAAAAGATTTAATTTAATGACAAATGAAAATAAATTGACATGGAAATGTGACAAATGTATATGTGAAAATCAAATTGACAACTGTATGAAAAAAAATGACAATTATAGAATAAATATATCCACGAGCAACTCATTCGAATCTCTGTCGGATGTCGAACACACAGACAATATTATGTCAACTTCGCAAAGTAGCCGAATAAATAGTAGTTGCCCAGATTTACGACGAATAAATATTGAGGAAAGATTAGAATACTTAGAAAAACGAAATATGGAACTGAAGGAGAAATTACTTATAGCAGAAAATGAAATTGAAAATATTTTATTGGAAAATACTAATCTTAAAAATAAGTTACTGACTATAGAAAACAAAACAAAATATCTGACAGAAATATGTAATACAAGTCAAAAGAAAAATGTAACATTAAGAAGAAGCAGAAGGAACTTGAACAGGACGGTTTTGAATTTCGAACAAGACGAAAATGATATTAACTCTGACCAGTATGCAACGCCATCTATAATACATGAGAGTAACTACCAGATTGAACCCGACAACGATAACGTGCCAAATCAGGTGTTGAATAGTTTACCCAACCATTTACTAGAGGTCACTAGTGGTATGATAAACAAACAGAAAAACATATTCATTATCGGTGATCAGCAAGTATGTGGTCTAGCTGAAGAACTAAGGAAGGCGAGATGCGGTAGATGGAACGACGAGTACAACGTTACTAGTATAGTTAAGCCTTATGCATTAAGCTCTCAAGTACTATCGAGCTGTGATCCTGTACTTCAAACTATGACAAATGATGACGTTCTGGTGCTCTCGGTAGGATCAAATGATAAAAATCCTTACACCATTATGTCAGGTCTATGTAATACGCTGTGTAAATTGAAGAAGGGCAGAATACTAATACTAAGTGTTAGACATAATTATTATTTAAATATCCCTAAACTAAACACACAAATTAATCAATTAATAAAAAACTATCTAAATTGTATTTACATTGACATACAACAAATATTGACTAAATACCAAAATATGTCATCTTTAAAAAAGAAAATTAGCCTTAAGATAAATGTAGAACTAGACTATCCAAAATATGTAAATGACTATTTAAAAGACTACCAAAAATTAAGAAAGTCATTGAAAAATCCTGTAATTGATAATAAAAATATTACTTGCAATGCGACTTTAGTTAAAAAAGGCACTATTCCATACTATTTTCCTAGGACTAATATTTCAAAAAATAGTGTGACTCCTATAGAGACTAGCCCAAAATTTTTTCGTGCCTAAAAATAATAACTTTGTAATTCTACATCAAAATATTCAGGGTTTTCTTTCTAAAAAAGAGATTATTGAGGTTACACTAACAGAGCTTGACAGTAATCTATGTCCGGACGTATTGTGCTTTTCTGAAACTTTTGTAAAAAATGGCGAGGAAAAAAATATTTGTTTGCATAATTATGAACTTGCAATACATTATGGACGGAATAAAAAAAGAGGTGGCACATGTATCATGGTAAAAAAAGGTATTATGTTCAAAAAAGTTAACTTATTTGATGAGCTTTCAGTCAATTTTCATTTTGAATGCTGCTCTATCTTAATTCCGCTGTGCAATATTATAGTAGTTTGCTTATACCGTAGCTCAACCGCTACAAACAAACGACATTATGAGCTATTCTTTGAAAAGTTTGAACACTTATTACATAAATACATACAAAAACATCATAAACAAAGAATAATTATTGTTGGGGACATAAATATAAACACCATACTAGATAACAACGTTACTACACAAATCAAAGCCTTACTTAGTAATTATAATCTAATACAGCATATAACCCAGCCAACAAGAGGCTTATCATGTATCGATCACATTTTTAGTAATGTCAAAGGTGCGAAGAGCTCTCTTCTCCCTCTATGCTTATCTGACCATGATACTGCACAGCTACTCAGTTTTCGCATTAAAATAAAACCACCAATAGCTAAACAAGTACACACTTTCAAGAGATGTTACTCAGAGGAAAATATTGCAAAATTTAAAAAACACCTGTCATGCCTCACTTTTTCAGAAGTATACAGCGAGGGAAATCCAAATGAAGCATTTAATAAATTCCATGACTGGTTCTGCCTTCTATATAAGCTATGTTTTCCAGTATGCAAAGTTACTATTAGGACTAACTCAAACCAGCATTGGATTTCCAAAGGTATTAGAAAAAGCTGTGCAACAAATAGAGCACTCCGTTTATGCCACTACAAAAGGAAAACATACACATCTAAAAAGAAATACCTAACCTACTCTAAAACGCTAAAACAATGTATATTACAGGCAAAAAAACAATCGAATAATAAATACATTTTAAAAAATAGAAAAAGTAATGCATGCAAAGCGACTTGGAAAATTATACATCAAGAAACAAATACCAAACTGACATGTAACAACTATATTGAAACTATTGACTATAATGACCAAAATATTTATAACCCAACAGACATTGCTAATATCTTCAATGACCATTTTATTAATATCACTAATGACTCTCTTCCAAAACCAAATAATGACTTTTCCACCGGTAATTTAATAAATTCAATTTATCTGACTCCAGTCGATGAATATTGTGTTAAGAAAAATATAAAGTCTCTTAAAAACACAAACTCTGTAGGATATGACAACATTCACACTAAAGTTCTAAAGGCATGTTCTGAAGAAATAGCCCCTGTTCTAACGTATCTGATTAATATGTCTTTGTCCTCTGGAACCTTTCCAGACAAGTTGAAAAATTCCATAGTAAAACCTCTTTATAAAAAAAATGAAAAAACAATTGTTGACAATTATAGACCTATTACTTTAATATCAATTATGTCTAAGATCTATGAAAAAATCATGCTTGACAAACTCATGTCGTTTCTTGAAAAGTATGGTGTTTTAAAACAAGATCAATTCGGATTTCAAAAGAAGAAATCTACAACCCATGCTATATTTAACTTAGTCAATGAAATCCTAATGAATCTAAATAATAATAAGTACACGACAGCCCTTTTCCTGGACATGTCCAGGGCGTTTGATTTTTGTCGGCATGATGCACTATTAGAAAAATTAGAAAACTATGGAATTAGGGGTCCGGCACTAAATTGGTTGAAAACGTACTTGAGCAATAGGATGCAAGCTGTTGAAGTAGAAAAACTTGACAATAACAATACAACCAAAAAATTTCTTTCGGATTTTAAGGAAAACAAGTTCGTAGTACCTCAAGGGAGTGTTCTAGGCCCTCTTCTATTCCTCATTTATATAAATAACTTGCCAAACTTGACAAAGCACCGCTGCATCTTATTTGCTGATGACATCTCCATTATAGTGACTACAAACAAACATTTGACATTAAATGACCACACTGATGAAATTAACAATACTATGAACATAATAACAAATTGGCTTAAAGAGAATAATTTACTCATTAATATTGACAAAACTTATTTTATGAATTTTAACAAGATACCCCATCAATCATTAAATATAAACTATAAAGGACTAGGATTACACGGCACAGAGTTAACAAAGTTTCTGGGTATAGAGATCGATCACAAGTTGGATTGGAAGCATCATATCACTAGCACATGCAACAAAATAAATAGATTCACTTATGCACTCTATAAACTAACTAAAGTTGCCTCTCAAGGTGCAGCATGTACAGCATACTTTGCTTATGTTGAGTCTGTTCTCCGATACGGTCTAATCATATGGGGCAACAGCACAGATGTGAATAAAGTATTTATTTCTCAGAAGAAATGTATACGGGCAATATGTGGCACTGCACCAGATGAGCCATGTGCACCTTTATTTAAAAAATTAAAAATCTTACCTTTGCCATGTTTATACATTTTTGAAGTTGCCAAGTTTGTTAAACAAAACCAACATTACTTTCAATCAGCACAAGACGTATATCCTCGAAGCACAAGAAATAGAAATAGGTTAGTGTCATCTATTATTCCAAAAAGTGCACGTATGCAAAAAAGTTGTTTTTGGATGAGTTTGTGTATATTCAATAAAATTCCTGAAACAATTAAAGGGCTTATTGTAAATCAATTTGAAAAAGAACTACATAGGTGGCTTATGGCACACTTATTTTATTCAGTGCAGGATTTTCTCACTCATATCAAATGTAAATTATGTACCTAAACATGTTAAGTGAGAAATGCAAAAACACTTATTGGCTTGTGTTGTGTTTTGATCACTTGTAATGCTTGACATTTAAAATCTGATCACACCTGACATTCACAGTATTATTGTTTTATTGTATTAATTTAGTTAGTTTTAGTTTATGACATGATGTTTATTTTATTTATCCGTATGAAAAACTATACTATTGACATTTTCTTTTTTCAATAAAATGTGTTTGTGTGTGTGTGTGACATGCATGACATTTGATTCGGTTGTCTTGTCTATGGCTGTTATATTTATGGTCTGCCATAGACAATATGAACTTTTATTGGCTCTGGTATTTAAGGCCTTCAGCCGTTACAGATAAATAATGTTTCTTTTTTTTTTTTTCTACTAGAAATTTATTAGATTGTTTAAATTATTTATTTTTATTAATGACTAAAATATTGTAAATTGAAATTAATTTGTCATAAGTACCTAATTAATGTTTGACTTTTGCATGCTACTTTTGTTAGCTGAAGAGGAGAGGCAACACAAAAATTTAAGATCACAAAATGTAACCCTTTTCATGCGCAAAAATAAATATATTTCATTTCATTTTATTTCATTTCATTCATTTCATTTCATTTCATTTCATTTCATTTCATAGATTGGATTGGAGCTTTGCGACAGAGCTTTCGCATTTGATTTCAAATATTGAATTGAAAAAAATAATATTTAGTTTTTTTCATATTGGTTTTATGTAGGGGGCTTTTAAGTGTGTACGATTTTGGAATACAAGATGGCAGCCGCGCTTTTTTTTAAATTTTGTGATGTTGGTGTTATATAAGGGGTTTTTTAGAAATGCTAAGCTCGATTTTGATGCGAGTTTTGGAAGCCAAGATGGCGGCCGCGCTTTTTTTTTCAATTTTGTGATATTGGTGTCATGTAAGGGGTTTTTAGGGATGCTAAGCTCGATTTTGATGTGAGTTTTGGAATCCAAGATGGCGGCCGCACTTTTTTTTCAATTTTGTGATATGGGTGTCATGTAAGGGGTTTTTAGGGGTGCTAAGCTCGATTTTGATGTGAGTTTTGGAATCCAAGATGGCGGCCGCGCTTTTTTTCAGTTTTGTGATATTGGTGTCATGTAAGGGGTTTTTAGGGATGCTAAGCTCGATTTTGATGTGAGTTTTGGAATCCAAGATGGCGGCCGCACTTTTTTTTCAATTTTGTGATATAGGTGTCATGTAAGGGGTTCTTAGGGGTGCTAAGCTCGATTTTGATGTGAGTTTTGGAATCCAAGATGGCGGCCGCGCTTTTTTTCAATTTTGTGATATGGGTGTCATGTAAGGGGTTTTAGGGGTGCTAAGCTCGATTTTGATGTGAGTTTTGGAATCCAAGATGGCGGCCGCGCTTTTTTTCAGTTTTGTGATATTGGTGTGATTTTTTATATTTTTAGCATGTCGTTGCTGTTGTCTTGTCAAAATAGTACCAAAAACCAAGTTTCATCAAAATCGGCCCACAAACAAAAAACTTGGTCGCCATCTTAGATTTTTTATATTTTTCGCATTGCGTTGCTGTTGTCTTGTCAAAATAGTACCAAAAACCGAGTTTTATCAAAATCGGCCCACAACCAAAAAACTTGGTCGCCATCTTGGATTTTTTATATTTTTAACATTGCGTTCCTGTTGTTTTGTCAAAATAGTACCAAAAACCAAGTTTTATCAAAATCGGCCCACAAACAAAAACTTGGTCGCCATCTTGGATTTTTTATATTTTTAACACTGCGTTACTGTGTTGTATCGTTGTCACTTTTGCATTTCTAATTTGTTAGAAGGAATATAATTTATCGTACGGAACCCCAATACATACCTCTGATAAGGAACACAGACGTCCTAAACAAAATATCGACATATTACTCGGATACATGTGCCTCCTCAGCCAACCACTCAAAAAATGACATAACAATGTAATTAATAAAGTTTAAATTTCGATTTCCGCCACCACAAGTTCGAGACTGACGGGTGTCAAGTTGTTGATGGCTCCGTATTAGGAGCCTACTAGCGCCGTAATTGGCTCTAACCTTAATCATAGCTCCGTAATAGGGAAAATCGACTTAGGCACTAAAATGTTATTTTTTTATTTTAAATTCCTTAATAACAAACAAAGTGTCATAAGAAACATAAAATTTAATCTCCATTTTATACAGAAGAATATTTTTATGCCTAACTTAATGCTTACAAATGCTTATTTTTGATACTTACTTTCAAATGTTGCCATTTAACTCCGTAATAGGAGCATTTACCTTAAGTACATATTTTCTATCTAGCGCTTTCCGCTTGTTGTCAAGTAGCACTATTTGCGCGCAGTGGGCCCGCATACAATTGACCAATGGCAATCGGCGATCTCTGATACACACTCCGATGTAATGGGCTAGCAAGTGGTGCTCAAAGACTCGGATTTATTATTTGTATGTAGTTTTATTTTTAACTAGCGGCAGCCCGCGGTTTCACCCGCGTGGTTCCCGTGGGAATATCTAGATAAAAAGTAGGTATCCTATGTGTTATTCCAGCCTATAATCTATCTTTGTTGCAAATTTCATCCAGATCCGTTCAGCAGTTTTTGCGTGAAAGAGTAAGAAACATCCATACATCCATACTCACAAACTGTCGCATTTATAATATTTTATTTTATTTTATTTATTTATTAAACTTTTGTACAAAATACATAATGTAATATACAAGGCGGAATTAATACTAAAAGTATAATATTAGTAGGATATTCCGATATTTTAAATATTTTAAAAGTTTCAAAGTTTTACCTATTTTTAATCTATCTAAATAAATAAAAATGGATTGCCGAAATGTATGCAAGAGCATAGCCTAAGAACGACTGCACCAAATTGGATAATTCTTTTTTTGTTGTGGTTGATATTATCAGGACAAAGTTTGTATAAAGGAAAATTTATAGATGGCGCCTCCCGTACGAAGCCGGGGCGGGGCAACTAGTTATTCATATAACGAATGTAAATGTTATAATACTACTGGCTGGTGTAAATAAATAAAGGTTATAATAAAGTAGGTACTGATAATAAGTTTTCAGTAAAAACTTCATTTTCATGACAAGTTTTTTTGCTGACTGTACCTTAATATTGTATTGTCATCTAAACCAAGCCTGTATACAAAATTTCAGCTCCATCGGACACTGGAAAGTGGGTCAATTTAAGCTTGCAAGATTTGTTCCCTACTAAGTAACTAACATGGCAAAATAGTAAAAAGCTTGTAAAATAGTTTTATTTTGTTTTTCGTGAGTCCTAATTTGAAAAAAAAAGTAAGTATTATCATATAATATCCATTTCATTGAGAGACTAATTTTTAGCTGAAAATACCTAAAATTATGAAAAACATAAGTATTCCAGCAAGACCATGGCTTTTTAAAAGATCGGCATTAAAAAAAAAAAAACTCTTCAACAGTTGCAGTTGCAGCGGACACAAGAAGACACTTAGCGGTCTTCGCACTATTTCTAGTTTGAAGCGTTCAAACTTTTCCAAAGTTTCTATGCGTGTAAGTAACCATAATTTGCGGAAAATCCATCTACGTAATTCTAAAATTTTAAATTCAAAAATAATTCTGTAAGTATACATTCTTTCTGTCTTAACGACTGAACCAATTTTGGTATAGAGATGCTACATTAGATATACCTACGTACTTACTGTACTTTCAATGTATTTTGAACAAGTGATAAAATAAATAAATATAGGAAAAGGACGTTGGCTACTTTTTGACAAAAAATTTTTTTAGTGATCATTCTGCGATATAATTGTGTCATGATCATGGCGTGTGGAACAGCGCCGAAATATCGGGAACTCAAAAACAAGTATAAACATGTTAATAAAAATCACGTTTTTCATAATAGTTACTTCCATTAAAAAATTCATCAAAATCGGTCTTCAAGCTGTTTCGAAGGAGTTCGATATCAAACACATGACACGAGATTTTTATTTATGTAATGTCTTGTAATAAGAAGAAGTCACTGGCGGAAAAATCATGGCCAAACCAAAACGTTGAAAAACAAACTAGAAAACACAAAATTTATGAAAAAAATGTTTGGCTATTGAGTAGTAGTAGTTAAAAATCGTCCTTTTGTAGGACAGGCGAAGACATTAGGCCATACTGCCAATTCTTGAATATTATAGTTTCTTAAGTTTTCGTAAGAATGTAGGTGTGTTACATTCCAATGCTTCTTGGAGTATTTGGCGTCAAGTATGTCGAGTCAACCTTCTCGGTAATTCTTGCTGTGTGACTATTGAACAAAACGCACGCATATGCTGTTTTTTTCTATGAAAACTACGTGTCAAAATCAAATGATTTATCACATACATCCATATGTTTTTTTTTTTCAAACATCATTAGACCAACATTCAAGTTTTTCCATCAAAGAGTAGTGGAAATACAGAACCGTATTTCCCTCAGTTTATGCGCAAAGTTTCAGCGTAAATGCAAATACTGTGTCGGCTTGAAAAGCGCCTCTTTAATTATACTCTTGGGCGGAATCGTTGCTTTCACGGTGAGGAGATGGTGACAGGCGAAAGCGGAGGCAGTAGCGATTTACGTGATGTTGATGTTCATTGTAATCTGAGATTGTATTGCTAAGGATTTTAGATTTGAAACAAATCTTAAACGTTTTTTTATTTCATGTGAAAAATTTCAAAATAAAAAAATAGTTTAGTTAATTGATAGTTTTTATTATTTCTTTTTCTCAAATATTTCTCAAAATAAGTGATTTATAAGAGTAAATTAATGTATGGGATACCAGACAATATCATTTAAATTGATTTGATTTCACAATAATAGGTGGTACCTATCCAACTATATACCCTTTTATAAAACCGGTCCTATGGGTGCTCTACGGATTTCCAAGGGTTCAAATCCTGTCCAAAATTTGCTTGTGGGGCTGGTTATTTTTTAATTAAACTTTCCATAAACATTTTATATGATTCGGTTGGAGATAAAACCCTCGACACTTAGCTCAGAAGCTATTATCACTACGCTATCTTGGTAGATCATAATCATCAGCCATTTAATGTCCCCACTGCTGGGGCACTGGCCTTCCTCATGGATAAGGAGGGATAAGGAGAAAGGGCCAAGACCCACCACGCGGGCCCAATGCAGGTTGGTGGGTAATAACGACTGCAAATGCAGCCGGGACGAATTCCGGCACGGAGGTGCTCAAGATGGAAAGTTTTTGGTCTCCCATCCCATGACCGACCATTGCGAAAGTTGCTTAACCTCAACGATCGCAGGCCGAGAGCGGTAACCACTGAGCAACGGCCTCCTTCATCATACCGATTACGTACCGATACCGCAACGGTATCTTGCCAGATACCTACAGTACATTCGGTCGTAAGCTAAGTACCATGGTAGATCTTAAACCAAAATCGCTTAATCTCCCGCTACTGCTTACCACCCTGTCTCAGCCGACCTACATCCCTTCACAATGGATATGATCTTTTAACGCGTCGCTTTGTGTATCCGTCGACCGGCTGTTTTAAGGGCCAGAAAACGTAGATGTTACACATGACAAATTTGAAAAATGATTTGTCATAAGATTGTGTATAGGAAATACACATAAAATACCAAATATTATAAAAGAGATGGTAAAAAATTACTGAAAAAATAGGTCAACAATAGCCTATTTCTGTGCCAAATCTCACTAGGATTCGTCTAACATTTCTAGCTCGATTGACTAACAAACCTATCTAATCCTAAGATACACACAATCCAAATTTAGCCAACCCGTTAGAGAACAGTGCCACAACCTTTTCTGTTCCGGTGACAGCGGCGCTACGTATGGTTTTCTTTTTTTTGTAACAACTTAACCGGCCCTGACTTCGAAGAACTTCAGCCGCAGCAGCGCTATGGTTGGACATCAACTTGACAGCAAAATGACATTAAAAATAACACGCTAGTTTCACATTTTGGCCACCGGCACAGCAAAGTTTGTGGCACTGTACTTTTGGTCACTGTCGTAGTCATGAAGTTTGACTTAATACTCTGAGGTAACTATTAAGTCGAACTTCATGGTCGTAGTACAATTCAAAGAGAAAGAGGTGTTTTTTTTAATAAAATAAATTACAAACAAAATTGATTGAGTTAAAACTCTTTCTGTGTTCTGTGGTTAAAACATACATTTTTGTTACACACAATCTTTATTAACTACAAGATAGGTACCATTATACTTAAAAATGTTTTAACATAAACCTACTTTATTTATTCCATATAGTTACAGAATTACCTCTCTCCCTCCCCTTTTACCCCCTTAAAGGGCCTACTTTAATATAGGCCGATCCAAGAAAATTTCATTACGCCGCCAAAATAAGTTGTAGGCACTAATCCACTGTGTTTTATTAAACCTTTTTGTACCAAATAAAATTGCTAAAAATGAGCAATTTCGACGTGTTTTAATTAATTAATTACATCTTAAATTTAAGTAATGTTGATTGTTGAATGTGAAGGAATTTTTAAGATTTAATATTTTGAGATTTGTGCCTTTCATTTAGCGGGTTCAGTTTTTTTTTTTTAGTATATGGATTACTATTTTGTTTTGTTTTTGTTTGTTTTGGGAACTTTATTTTTATAATTAGTTAACTAAGATAATATTATGGGTTAAAGTATCAAATTGCCGCTATGTTTGGAGATTTTCGTACATTTTTTAATTTACATACTATTTAGTTTTTTAATTTATTTAACTACTAGTTTTGACTAATATTATCTAAATTTACAAAATTTTACACACGTTTAGATGGACATTTTAACTACTAAATGACAGATTCGTAAAAGTAAAAAAAAAATTCATGATGTTACAACTAATTGAATAAAGTAGGTACTTATGTACGTACTTACCTAAATAGTCGTATCTTTCGAGATAAGTAAGTTTTTTCTATGTAAATAATCAACATTATCGTGGTTATTAAATTATCAAAAGTTGCTCGAAACGGTTGCAATGTTAAAGATATTTTACATGAAATTTTTTATTTAACAAAATTATTTGAAATCATAATTTATTTCCATGTCTTACGGATATATACTTTATGTTATATTTTACGATATTTCTTTTAAAATTCTTACTTATCATTTTAATATTTTACTGTTTGATAATCACACTGAATGTGCGATCTATGCCATATCTCATACAAATATAATTACTACTATTCGTTATTACATAAAACTCTGGTGTGGTGACTGATAACTTTTGATAAAAACTGAGATAATAAGTTCCAATGTGCATTGAATTTAATATGTTGCCTCTGAGTCGAACAAACTATTATCACCTAGAAAATATTGAAAATGTAGTATTAGAAAAGATCGACCCGTCTCACAACTAGCTCCGATGGGACTCGAACCCACGACCTTTCAATGTCCGGGGCGAATGCTCTAACCACTGAGCTACGGAATTCGAGTTCGAAATGCGAAAGTTTAGATGTTTGTTACTCAATCACGGTGAAACGGCTGAATGGATCTTGATGAAATTTGGCACTGACTGGCGTTATGGTGTAAAATAATCTACTCCTACCCTGGAAAAATATCACATACCCACAGGAAAAAAAACGTGTACCTACTAGTTCAAGCGGGCAAAGTCGCGGGTGGAATACAACCCAAACACCTCTGAATCCCATCAAACTATTGAACGTAACCACACGATTGACGTTAAATTAAGACAGTAACATATTTTGGTTGGTTACCCTAACTGGGTGGACAGTGTGGGGTTGGTTACCAAAACCGGGCCAGTGGCAGTTACCAAAACCGGGTATTTTACCATAGATGTAAGATGGCTTCAACGTCTATCTTTTTAGATATAAAGTTAAGAAAAAAACCTCGATTTTCACAATCATTTCTCGCCTTCAAAATACCCTTTTCCTTCCCATCAAACAATTGCACCAACAAACGTACGTAAACACACGTTTAATGTTAAATAAAGATCGGGGGCTTAATGTTTATTAGGGTACGGAAGTTCTGATAGCAGACCTACTTACTTGATTCGACGCACCGACCGGCCGAAAAGGGTGTGGTTTAATACCTGATTAAGGTTTTTAAATTATTAACTTCACGGCGGGTTGTGGCCCGGTTTTTGCGTGTATTATGAAACCTTTTTTGTGATATGTACAGTACAAGCGTTTAGTTATATTCTATGAATGGAATAAATTAATTTAATTTGAAACTTATGGTTTTACCTGGGTTGTTATCCCGGTGGCTTAAGTGAAACTGTAAATTTTGGCTTTTTCCGGCTAACTTCTCTTCTTATCCGGCATTATCCAGCCCAACACCTTTACATGGTACCAGAACCATATTTTTCTAGAACTCATAACCGCGACGGCGACATAACTCAGTTACGTTGCAGGACAAAACTCGAGCTTTCACGAATAAAAGAGATTGATTTACACATATGACATTAGGCATCTATTCAAATATATTACTTTGAAATTACTGACTTATTTAACTGTTTTTTAGTATGGTATGGTATTGACAGAAAGCTTATGCTGTTCTAAAATAACAGTTAAGGGATTTATAGATTTTAAAACTTCTGACTTACCTGAAAATCTGCAAGTTACATGTGGTTGGTACCTGAAACATAGGAAAAAAAATATATAAGTAAGCGATTTAAAAACCATACTTGCATTTTCCACTTCGTAGGTAGGTATATCATCTATTAAACAGTCATTGTCTTGCGTGCGCATGGCATGACGCCTTCGACATGTGGTACAGTAGGAAAAAGCCGATTCCCTGGACAGCACATCGTACCAACGTACTTAATGCATCGATACTCAAAGAGCTGAAGGTATCAAAAATACTCTCCGAAGGATTGTTTAATGTTTTAGTCATAAAGCGAGGAAGAACGCAGATAATCTCGAAAGACTTATAGCCACTGGCAAAGTCAGCGGCAAAAGACCATTACCCTCGACACTAATTTTCACGATGCCCTTCACACAGCCTCCAAAACGAGGCGAACAGATGCCGAGAGACAAGATTTGCCCAGGATGTCGCAACCTTCAGCATTGAGGAATAACACGCAAGGAGAAGGAGGAGAATCCAAAAACTTCTTGAACAACTAAAACCGGGTGTACCATATAAAAACCGTTTCATTCTAACCCTATTAACGTATCGGCACTAAGCTAATAAACTGGGGGGCTACCGCGTAACTTTATGGGTATGAACTTCATACGTTTTTGGGAACTTTAAGTCAATTTTATAAAGAAAAAAGCCGCTATCAGTTCCTTTTTTTTCTTGCGTCGGGTATAACGATAACTAGCTAGCAACGTTCAACAGAACAAAGCAGCAAAAATCTATCAAGATAAGGAATTCAAATGACAGTTGAAGTCCATACCCATATCCATATTTCTTAGCCGGTAGCCCCCCTGGTTGTACAGTGTACCTCCCTAATACGGTATTCTAAATTATGGATTAGGACTCGCAAACCACAAGTACCTACTCAAACTTTGGAAAAAATATATGTTATTTTAAAATCTTTTATCTAGTGCTTCCGGCCGTTGTTTCCCATTAGTGATACTTTATTGTATCAAATAAAATTCCAAACATCCGTCTAATAATAATTCAATATAATACATATAGAAAACGGTACTGAACCGATAAATACAGAAACAACAATATTAATAATTCCAAAACTAAGTCAAAGTCAATAACCATGTCTTATAAGGTACTGCTAAGTAGGACTGTTTCAAAAATTGGATTTTTTATTTTCATTTATAAGGTACTTTTTCAAATAACATTCTTCCGACCTTCTAGTACTCTGATCTAGTGGTTTCTTTATATTGAAGTTTGGAGAGCAGTATGCCAAACATTTTATGATCCCATACAGATACTTAGAAACATAACCCCCCTTCAGTCGCAGTCGGGTAAAAATAAGCGACAGTTCCATTCCACTGCAACTATCATACAGTTTCTTATTGAAATTAAAATGGGCTCAGATAATTGGTGTAAATGTAAGAAGTTATTTATTATTATTTATACATTAAAAAAAACACAGATAAAATGTTTAAAAACCGGGTGTATGCCAAACATCGTTTCCTTCTAACCCTATTAACGAAACGTACTAAGCTAATAAACGCACAACCAACGATATTACCCAACCCTACCGTAATGTGTGGTCGGTAGCGGATCCGGTAATAATCGGTTTTAACCGGTTTTACCCGGGACACTTTGATGTGTAATGCTGAAGGAGTTTGCGAAAAGATTGTGGTTTATCTCATGTGAAGTATGTGTTTTCATCAACTATTTAATAAAGCAGCAAATTCATAATTATACTCCACAAATTTTTATTTAGTAAAAACATTTTTGAGGAACTCCCGTGACCGAGTGGTGTACGCACCGGTTTTCAAGGTGCCGCTATCACTAGAGGGCTAGAGGTCCCGATTCGACCTTTACCGGTCGGGTAAATATTGAAAACGAACTTTTCAATATTTCCTCGGGTCTGGGTGTATGTGGTAATACCCGTCGTTGTTTACAATTTCCATAATACTAGTACTCACGCTACTATACCTTGGTATTGGAACAATGTATGTGATGGTGTCCAATATTTATATTTATATTTATTGCACAGGTAAAGTTTGTAAGACTGGAGGTAAGAGGCTGTAATTTCTGGAACTACTGAACGGATTTCGAAAATTCTTTTACTAGTATTATAATTCACATTACCTTTATCTGAGTAACAAGGGTGATATTTTATCCCGATATTCCCACGTTACCACCAGCCGGGTAAAACTGCGCGGTCTTGTGTTAAGTGAACAAGATGGTCACCTGTGTAACCGGTTTTCTTTGGAGGCCAAATGACAGGCACCAGTCTCTCCCATGACAAGACAGTCTTGTCCACATTCTCAAACCTATAATTTTAAGACTTTCTTTCTTTTATGTGATGAGAATTAGACGATCTTTTATTGTTTATTATTATTATTTATTTATTAAGATCCAATCTTCTGACATAATGCCTCATCACAATATCAGAGTACTAACGAGTATTCTATCTGCCTACTGAAGATCTGTGGGCCTACCATGAGTCTTTCTTTCAGCTGTACAGCGCATCTAGTGAGCAGTAGCAGAACTACAATTTCTCATACAAAATGTCTGCCGTTTACCGTACAGTGAACGGAAAGAAAAACTCATGGTAGGCCCACTGAAAGCGAGTTATGACGTAACGTCTGACCGTGGGTACACGGCACGCTATAAACGCGACTGACGGGTACCGTACGTTATTCCGTACTCTGTACATATACTCTGTACCGAGACGGCCATACTTTCAGCGGCGTCATAAATCGCTTTTAGTAGTATCGCTTTAGTAGGCAGTTTTTTTTTATATTTGTTTCTATTTGCAATCGGTTGCCAGACCATAAGCGAATATGTGGGAAATAGTTGTCATACGGTTGGCAGAGCCGCCACTGCAGCCTTGCCAAATCAAGAAAAAATAGAAGACGTGGCTTCTTTTTAAGCGCTTCACTGTTGCTGATGTGTCTAGTAGCTCAGCAACAAGAGGATTAGGGTGGTGGCACAGACGCTCTTTGTGTTGTTGCTGGTGTCGTTCGATCTCCGATGTCACGGTCGGCATGTTTCTTCTTCTTCTTCATCGATGCACTCTTGGCAGAGCGGTCGTGGTCGTCATGTAGTCGTGGAAGTGGAGGGGGCAGATACAGCACGCCGCACGATGCCTCGCCATTTTTCTCTGCTCGAAGTCATCCTACTGCACTCGTTTATGGACCCGCCCACAAAAGACTTGATCTGATCGGTCCAACGCGTAGGTGACCTCCCGCGCGGTCTGGTGCCTTCTACTTTCCCCTGGACGACAAGGCGCTCGATGGACACGTTATCGCGTCTCGAAACGTGACCAAAAAATGTTAGTATACGAGACTGTACAGTGGAGAATAGACGCTGCTTTATGCCGAGTTCCTGGAGTATGGAGACATTTGTACGAAACTCGGTCCATGAAATTCCAAGCATTCTTCTCCAGCACCACATCTCCAGAGCGTCTATCTTCTGCCTTTCCACTTCTCGTAAGGTCCACGTTTCGGCAGCATAAAGAAAGATGGGGAAGATAAGAGTGCGCACGAGCCTGGTCTTCGTGGTTTTGGTGATATTCCTATTCCTCCATATTTTCTTCATTTTGTCCATCGATGTCCTCGTGATAGCCATTCGTCGCTTTATCTCATCTATGCACCCGCCATTGTTCGTGATTAACGCTCCAAGATATACGTAAGATTGGACCACGTCACAGTTCGCAATTTGAGTAATTTCCGGCGAGTTGCTGTTGGCGCGGTCGATAATCATCATTTTGGTTTTGCTGCGATTAATCTTTAACCCAAATGCAAGGCTTGTGCGTTCCATTTTCAGTAGCAGATCTTCCATATGTTGGGCGCTGGATGCAAATAAGGTGGTATCGTCTGCGTAGCGTAGGTTAGCAATTTTGTATCCACCAATGGTCACGCCGTCTGTCCAATCCTCTAAAGTTATGCGCATTATCAACTCAGTGTATACATTGAACAAAAGCGGCGATATTATACATCCCTGACGTACTCCAGCACTCGGATGAAAATTGTTCGATAAAACGTCATCTGTACGAACTGATGCTGTGCCATCCTCATAAAGATGTCTCAGGAGATGGATAAGGTGTTTCGGCGTACCCATTTCTATCAGAGTTTTCCACAAAATCGGCCACTTCACCGAATCAAACGCCTTGGAAAAGTCAACAAAGCATATATAAGTCGGTTTGTTAAACTCCCGCGTCTTCTCGATTATTTGGCGTACCCGTAGAATTTGTTCCCGAGTGCCTTTCCCTTTCACAAAGCCGGCCTGTTCTGGAGCGATCTCTTTGGACAAATATGTCTTTAACCGCTCATTTAGAATATGTAACAATATTTTGCTCGAGTGTGATATTAATGCAATAAGGCGGTAGTTGTTACATTTCTTTGTAGAGCCTTTTTTGTGCAAGGGGGTAAAAACTGTGTGTGTCCATTCTGTAGGCCATTGTCCTGTCTGCCACACCTTGTTACAAATAGCGTGAAATATGTGATATCCGCGTTCTCCAAGGGCTTTTATCGTTTCGATAGGTATGGCGTCCCTTCCGGTCGCTTTCCTATTTTTGAGGTGTTGAATAGCAGCCTCGACCTCAGACAGCAGAATGTTCGGCTCTAATTCTTCACTGTTTGGATCTGTAGATGGAAAGTGACGTGACTCTGGATCTTGGAACAGAGATTGACAATATCTTTTCCATGTTTCTGAAATTTGGTCAAGTTCGGTTACCACCTGGTTGTTCTCATCTTCAACGGCCCAGGTCTTGACAGGTAGAGATTTTGTGATAACACGAATCTTGTGGTACAGGTCTTGGGATTCGTGTTTCCCAGCATGCTTCTCTATCTCTTCGCAGATGTTCTGAAGATAGGTGTTGTAGTCACGTCTGCAGCAGGATTGAATTTCAGCGGACAATTTATTTACTTCACGTATGTCAACTCCCTGTCCTTTTTTCTTACGCCTTTCTTCAACCAGAGCAAGGGTATGGTCCGTCATCCAACACTGTCGTTTTCGCGTTTCGCCCTGTGACTGGGTCTCTGCTACTGCCTTTTGGATGAGATGTCTTGCCTTGTGCCATAACACTTCTGGGGTAGCATCATCATGGCTTGTATCAGTCCAAATGGCCCAGTTTCGCTCAATGGCCGTACCAAATTTTAACTTATCCGTGACCTCAATCCTTTTCTGCTTATTAGTCATTCTAGCAGCCTTCAGTCTAAGTCTCATTTTGGTGATCAGAAGTTCGTGATCTGTACCACAGCTTGCCCCAGGTAGTGTGTGGGAATTGAGAATAGACGTGCGCCAACGGGATCTGACCAGGATATAATCTATCTGATTACGGGTACTCCCCCCTGGCGAAGTCCATGTATACAGTCTTCTAGGATGGTGCTGGAAGAGACTGTTGGCTATCACTAGACTATTCTCATCTGCAAATTGCATTAAACGGTCCCCTTGTACGTTGCGTATCCCAAGCCCAAAATTTCCTACTGACTTGCTAAAGACACTGGAATTCGCTCCTATTTTTGCGTTAAAGTCCCCGATAACCATTAGTAACTCTCGGTTTGAGATTTTATCGACGGTTCTTTGCAAAATGGTGTAAAAACTTTCTATAACATGGGGCTTAGCAGTGCTGGTGGGGGCGTATACCTGTACTATGTTAAGGTTAACAGGTGATGCTTTCAACTTAATAGTGATAATGCGATCATTTATTGGCTCGTATCCCAACACACAGTTGTTTAGTCGTTTAGGCACAAGTATTGCGACTCCGTGTTCACTGATGCTATCGTTTCCGGAGAAGTAAACTCCATGGGTATCTGTCAGGAAGTGCCCATTGTTCTTCCAGTGGGTTTCGCTAAGACCGCAAATATCTAAACCACACCGGGTCACCTCCTTTTCTACGACAGGAAATTTACCAGGATCTGATACTAAGCCGCGTACGTTCCACGTTCCTATCATCTGGATTTTACGCAACTTTATTGAGTTATTGAGTCGGCATGTTTAGGTACTCGTGAATTTCATCGTTCTTTGTGAACCAAGGTGCATTAACTATCGCCCTCAAGATCATGTTCTGTACTCGTTGGAGACAGAGAATGTTGGTTTTGCTAGCCACGCCCCACAACTGAATGCCGTATGTCCAGATGGGCTTGAGTACTGAGTTGTAAATCAGGAGCTTATTGTTCACTGAAAGTACCGAGTTTCTACCCATAAGCCAGTACAAGTTTCGGAACTTTAGGTTAATTTCATCTCTCTTCTTCTTTATGTGGGTTAGTAGGTAGGTAGTGTGTTTTAGTGGTTAGTAGGCAGATAGAATAGTTTTTTCTTTTATTACTACTCTGACAATATCAACGGTATCAAATTAAGGCAGTGCTTCCATTGCCGGTACCGGTTTCGAAGAAAAATTGACACGGGAACCGGAAGTCCTGTAGAACACGTGGTAATTTTTTTAAGTTTTTTTTTGTTAATTAAAACTATAGGTCTTAGGCAACTACCGGCAGCGATGCAGGATGCTGGTACCGGCCGGCAGCCAGGCACAACCTCAAAGTAAGTAATCTACAATGAAACGTCTATTGTATGTAAGTAAATAATGCGTGCCCAATAGGGTTATTAATGATGACTATAAATATGGTCGCAGAAAAAAATAATGTAAATTAAATAAAAAAAAAGGAAATGTAAGAACCTTAAGAAAAAATAATTATAAAGATTGCATTTTTCATAATACCTTCTCTCTTGGCAGAGCAACCGCCGTTCCATTTCACTTCGGCAGAGGGAGATTAAAAAAGCAAATCGGATTATCTCTGGCTAGGGATTTGGCGGTAAAAAAGATTTGCTTGGCACTTAATTAAGATAATATATCAATATTAGGACGAAATTAATTATTGCCGAAGATATTTTTGATGAAACGATTTACGTGAAAATTAATTTTGATAGGTTTTATTTTATCCACAAAAGGGTAGCACTTAGCCTTCGTCACATCTGATGCTAGTGATGATAAGTGAAGGTGGAAGCGTCCTACGTCCTAAGTATCTTATCTCCAACTGCCAGAACCATTTGACTATGACTATGATAAAAATCGTTGATATGGCGTCAGACTAACTAAGATAAGGTGGTGGTAGCTAGCCAAGTGGACTTAGAACAAGTCCTACCATATTTGACGACTAATTTATCTAACCTCACAAAATTTTACACACGTATAATAGTTTTAGACATTTTAACAACTAAATAACACATTAAAGCAAAAAAAAATACACTAAATTACAACTAATAAAGTTCGAAATTCTGGAAACAAAAATAGTTGTAACTCTCGAAATAAGTTTTACTACCTATATAAATAATCAAATATCGTGGTTATTAAATTATCAAAAGTTGCTCGATATCTACGATCTTATTTGCAATGTTTTTCAAATTTTCTGTCCAAATATGATTGCTAGTCCTCCAAAAAATATATGCTATTCGCCCCAGCCTTGCGTGAGTGCAATGTATTGTCTATCAGTGAAAACCATATTAAAATCCACTAGGCCGGGCATGTCTGCCGTATTAGGTACATGGTTTTTTAAATTAAATTTTTAGTGTATTGTGTGTGTGTGTCTGTTCATCCTTTTATTTGCATCCATTTATGTACAGTGGTAGCGTAAAATTATGCTCTAGTCTACCTAGTCCATTAACTTGTCTGCGGCTAAAGTGCAAAATGCAATGAGCTTTATAATTTATGATGGACCCTACAGCGTAAGCCCAAGTACCGAAATACCGATGATTAGTAGGTAGATCTTTGACTTTGAAATAAAAGCGTTTTATGTATTAAAATGCAAAAAGCATTAATAATTAGTAGGTAATTGTAGAATGAACATAGTTATTATTACTCTGATAATATTTAAAACAATGATATCTGATTATATTTAAAGGCATGTTTCTAGATTTGAGTCAGATTGAATTGTACAATCTAGGTAGGTAGGCAATAAAAAAACAAATTCTAAAAAAGTTAACAATCGGGTTCGCGCTTAAACTTTCAGAACGATTAAAAATATATATTAATTGGCAGTAACCAACAGAGCAACCTTCGCTTCGGTTGCAAATTAAAAAATAAAATGTCAATCGCGGTCCCAGACTAGTTAGCAAATTTTAAGTGGTCGCTTTCAACGAAAGCTAAGGGCAATGATTTTCGAAAAAAGAACAGTTCTTAACGGTGGCATTTTTAAACTTTGATTAATTAAAAAGCCTTGACTCTTATTGAGCAAGTTTTACAATAGATCGATATCGAATCGGTTTCGAGAAGTTTTAAAACTTTTTTGAAAAATTAGAATGTCATTATTGTTTTCTATTCGTGGAGGTTGTTAAAACGTTGTTGAGACTTTTAAAATGTTTGACAGTGGTTTGGTTATTTTTGTGTAGGTTCTACAAATACTCGTGCTAAGTGCTGTAACACCTACCTATGCTTTCTAATCGCTTAGCCTAAATAATAATAGAAATAGATGACCTAAATATACTAACAAACCATTCTAGTATTTACTCTAAGCTAATACTGAACCTCTGTCAAGAATTCTATTAGTTACTAAAATACCTAGCTAGCTTGAACGCTGTAATACCTAACTGTTGTCCGATTAATATATAGATAACTACTATGGATGCTCTGAATCAAATCTGAAGTGGCCTGTGATGTCGTAATGGAGAACCCTGGTTGTAAAGCGTAGACCCATGATCTTTTAAATGAAGCGACAGAGACTAACCTTACTACTAACTAACTCATACTTTGAACTGCCTATATGCCTACATCAACTTAACAGCTGTTCATATTACATGGCCGTTGCTTCTAATTTTCTAACCTCATTTATAGCGACAAAGACACTCAAAATAAGTTAATACTCTTGTATAAATCTAACATTAGTTTACCCCTACATTGCTTGGACATTTAACAGTTAGGTCCTAACCGATTCCTAGGTCTAATATACTTTGAAAACCTGGTGAGTTATTTTGCTGAGTCCACCATGCTAATTTTCTGGTTACTGACCCAAGGTTAACTGTCTATTAAAACTGGTGGAATTTAATAATTTAGGTTACAATGGAACTGAAACTAGTAACAGCATCCGGATTTGCTTGCAAGGTCTAAGGTGAAATTGGCATGTGTGGTTTGAAATGTAATTTGATATTCCTATATGAAGATGGAGACACAATTACTATAATAATACCTATTAGCTTAAGCATATGGTTTTGCTTGCAAATTAGAAATGAAAATTTGTTATATCTATTGGAAGACTGAGTCACTATATCAGATCTATAACCGTACCTACTAGCTTAGGCATATGGCCTTGCTTGCAAAGTTAGAGATGAAAATTTGTTATATCTATTAGAAGATGGAAACACTACATCTATAATAGTACCTATTAGCTTCAGCATATGGTTTTGCTTGCAAAGTCAGAGATGGGAATTGGTATAATCATTAGGGTGAAGAGAGTCTATTGATCTTAATCACCATCTTGGCCTAATACAAATGCTCCAGCAATATTTTTTAACCGGTAAAGTCAGGGCACCTCCGCCGCCCATAACAGTGGAACTCGTCACCAGACTTGGACATCCCTCCTCCGGCGCTGCTTTATTACATTTTCATATAAAAACAAACTTCAACATATAAAGTCTAGCTGTCATGTTCGTCAATTCTTTATGTATATATATATATAAGAGGACCAAGCTAAATGCTTCAAAGCGACTTGTTAGTCTACATGAAGAGATCTTTCTCCTTCATGGCAGCAGCAGTTAAAGTTAACGTTAATTGATATATCCTTTTCCTTTTGTTGAATAATCCTTATTGGGATAAATCCAACAGGTTGAGTGCTTAAATTAAGAGAACTAGCAAGTCTGACTCCTGAGGGGAAAGAACTCAATTCTAATTCATAGTAGGTACATATAAATATAGACTCTCCTAACCTTTTCTATGACCAAGTTTCCCCGTAGAACTAAATTCCCTAGTTATGTCTATGTGTCTGACTCGGATCTTATTGAACTTTTGCAACTTGTTGGTTAAAATTTGTCTCTAAAGAATCTCGCTCATGGTAATATATCCTTAATCTCACCATTGGACTGGTCTTGGAAATAACTTAAGAATCCAACCAAATTGAACAGAAGCTTTCGCCTCACCCCGATAGCTTTACATAATTTATGGCTAAAATAGAATCATGTTCCAACTCAATAGGTTAGTATCTGGAAAACCTTGAATCCACATCAGCTTCCATAAGACACTGGCCAACATTACACCGAGTTCCTTCGAGTTTAAACATCTTCTCCCGCCACTGAACAAAATCCTTTTCATACATTAATATAGCAGTAGTCTGATCCAGAGAACTCTTCCGCAACCAGCTCAATTTATAGATTATTATAGGTGCCTTTCGCATCATAGGAATATATTACCTGTTGTCAAGCCAAATATATAGGTAAATTTAGATTCTCCACTTATGTTTGATAGATTATTTCAACCTTCATATCTTTGCAATGCGTGAACCTATAAAGATTACTCTAATCAAGCTCTTTGGACTGTTCCACTAGCACTGTTACTTCACAAATCATTTCCCAAATACTGAAAGCACTAGGTATCCATTGGTCACCTTTTCCTTTTCAAATCTATTAATTTCTTACAAACCTCACTGAAAATCATACAACTTGTAGACTACATTGCTACAACGCACTAACCATTTACCTAATCGCTCTTCTTAAGATATAACATTATTTTGTTAGATAAAAGACAGCCATTTTGCTGGAAACTGTCAATCGGACTTTTCCCCACTATCTATAATCATTCTGTCAAATTGCCCGGGTTTGTTCGTCTGTCACAAGAATCTATGGCTAGGGATGTCAACAAAATTCGGATTTGATCGTAGATATATTGGTGATAACACATAATGCTACTTATAAACCTACAGCGAACCTACTCTTTCTACCTACTCTGTATACCAGACTCCCCTCGTAGCCTTGCCCCAGCAGACCTCCCCCTTTCTGCCAGAACAAAGGTCTTCGAGTTACCTAGCTCGTGATTCTATATAGGTACCTACCTGCCTAATTTCCGACTAAATGCGACTTTCCTAACAAACACAAACCTGGCGCCTGTATCGCCAGTTCTGACGCCCCAATTCTGTCAAGTTTGGGTGAGTGGGCCCCCTAAAATCCTATCGCTCATGCCGTGGTCCATCTGCTTGGGAAGGGAACAGATAGACACCCTACAGGTAGGTATGGTTCAATCAGGCCGCAACTGCCTCCAAATCTGGGGCATACGCCCCGCGCCATCAGACGTGTTAACTGAAAAACTGTCAATGAAAACAGCCCGCCTGATCAAACCATGTGGAAATTACTAAGCGTTATCCAATGAACACTCATCTGACACTCCACAATGCCAGACTTTCTTTACCTAACGACCTCCCGTGAGCCTTGCCTGGAGCCCGGAGACATAAAAATGTACTCCTGAAGAAACAAACTCTATGCTTCCAACCCTCTCCGACTCAAATTAAGCCCATTTTCTAGGATTTTACTTGGGAATAATTTACTTTAATTGAAATGCTTTCTGTAAACAAACTAGACCTTTTAATTTCGGATCCAATTTACCAGTCAGAATTCCAAAATTAAAACGTTTAAAAGATCGCGAACCCAATAAACGCCCTATGGTGCAAGGACTCACTGTACACTTGCTTGAAGACTACTTCTCGCTTGATTAAAAATGGAAACTTCTTCAAAAAGTGTTTCGTCTTCCATACGTGTTGCCTCGAAGTCGATCCCGGAGAAATAAGAGCGGGCGTCGCGTCGTTTTTGCTTATATCGACCTCCTCAAAAACGCGCCAAAAAGTGGCGTCCCACATTCCTACTCTATCGTCATAGCGCCCTCTAGCGTTTAACGCCAACCCATTTCAAACATCCCGAACGCCCCGCCTGGCCTTCGTTCAGAAACCTTTGATAGTTACAAAACTTCTAATATTAAGTTATAAAATTTACTAAACTATTCAAAATACTACCTTCTCACATAATATAAACACATTATTTTGTATGATTCCTTTTTTTATTTACGAACGAAAACTATTATCAAAATGGTAATTGTTCGAACATAATTTCCGAACGAATCATCGCTAGCCAAATACATTCACCATATTTGAAACTTTGAACCTTATCTAAGATAGAAACCAATATTCTGTACTGTTGATTATTTAACCCATATTTTTATTTAAGTTTTACATAATGTTAATTTAACATTCTGTGAGTAAAAACCTTCTCGCTATATTTATGTGATGTCATTTGACTTGTCTTAGTTCTCAACTCTGCCGCTAGTTGTCGCTGCACTTGGACAGGATTATTCCATTTTGACATGACATTTGTTTACAACAAGATTTATAATTTTACTAACTAATAACAGTTCGTGTCGATTATTTCGTGAACCAATATCGAAATACAAGTATTGTCCACACTCCCGTGAAGCAAATTCGATTGACAAAACCCTCAACAAAGTGCATCTTCTTATATGAAATAATTTGTCACAGAGTCCAACTGTTGTGAAACATCATTGTTTCAATCCCTGAATCTCAGGTATTTATTAACTATATTTTCTCGCTAATTCAAACAAATTTACTGTATCTAACTTCCTCAGATTAATCATAAAACTTCCAAATTAAATGCAAATGACCACAACTGCTCCGCTACCATTAACCCGTTTCTTTTTCAGTGTTTACCTCAAGCAATCTGAAACCACTAAACAAGCCCCAAGCCTTATAGACAGAATCTCCCTCCCACATGCACTGTGTTGACAAAGTATGAAGCAAATTCCCAGCGCAACAACATGGTAAATGGCTAATTTTGTTCAATACAACCCAGTTGACACAACCCAATTTGACTTTGTGATTTATTCCCACATCAGGATCTATTTATACTATTAAAAGTTATTGAGGTAAGTAACATTAATACATTTCGACTTTTAACTCTTTAAGAAATATTCGAGATAGTTCAGGTGCGATTCTGAACCGTTACAGCCGACCCCAAAATTCTTCAAAGGTGACAGTACCAAGTATTGGATCCGGAGTAGAATTTTTCTTTCTATCCAAATCTCTAATATTTCTTTTTACACATATATTTATATATATATAGACATGTTTTTTTTTTTTTTTTTTTTTTTTTAATATCTATATATATATATTATTATTATTTTTATATCAATATATATATATATTTTTTTTTTTTTTTTTTTTTATATATATATATATATCCCTTTCTCTTATTATTTTCCCAAAATCAAAGAATTGAATCAATTTGGACCAAGAAAAACACAATGCTCTTTGTCCTACCAAAGGACATTGCGGCCTCCGACCCCTATCGAATCAATTTTTAGTGAGCCCTAGTGATTATGTAATTAAGAGTGTAGAGTGTATTTAGACCAAAATAATATCAAAAGTTATCAAGCGAGTTTTTAAGTGATTTTTATTGCTTTATCCAAATTCATCGTATGTATATCCGACACCAGAGACGTACAAAGCATGGTGAAAGGTACGGGTTGTGAATCCGCAGTTTAGAATAAACTCGCCTCGGTGTATAAACTGTAATCCAACCTTACGATTACATGGCGTTCTAGCGCAGCATTTTATACCCCCAAAGTGCCCCTGCATATCTCTGTACGCCCCCTTCTAAATGAAGCATATACAAAGACCTTTTTGTCAAAAAGCTTACTCAAAACTCTGGAATAGCCTCCGATATCACTTTGGAGAATGTATAGTTGTCGAGTTAAACATGGCCCGTCCTGACCCACGGGAAGTGTAAATTTTGTACAGGCGTTTACACCGGGACAAGATACAAACATAAACACTGTTTGTATATATATATATATTTTTTTTTATTTACCCTAACACCAAAGTCCCACTGTACAAAATTCAAGTCTGTTAACACGTGCTCTACGCCTATCCCTATCACGTGCTGTTGTGTGCGGATCTTATCTTTTGGGTTAATAATAATGGTTGTAATCAGGCTTCCCAATTTGTTTACACTCATGGCCTCATATTTTGAATCTTTTTTTTTTTTTCATATATAAAATAGATATATATATATATATATACACTTACATTTTTTTTTTTTTTTTTTTTTTATATATACAGATTCCACTCTTCGTCACTTTTTAACAATTCCGTCCTTCCTCAAACTCACATCCGCGCCACCATGAACATAACCAACGTTTCACCTGATTACTTGTAGTATATTGCCCTAGAAAGCTATTAACATTAATTTGTAAAATTAATACTACCGATCCTCATAATACTGTCACCTCTTCTATTTTCCTTTCCCCTCCCTATAAATATAAGAACTCCTCTTTTGTTTAATTTATTAACAAAACTTTTCGCTCAGATTCGTTCGAAATTAATATATTTTTTTTTTATAGTTAATCAGTTCATTAACAATGCATGAATTGACTCCAACACATGATTAGACTATCTACCATGACCGAATACTATCCCTTTCCTTTGCTAATAATGACCCAAAGCCAAAATTGTACATGTTCGACCAACATTTCCTACCCGTTAGCAAATTTCAATTATCCACCTAAAACATGACAATATTACACCAATTGAATTAAAACTCTGTAACAAAATTTAACAACCCAATCCTAACATTTACCATAATTAAGAACGTAAAACCCCTTTCGTAATAACAATTTCAACCTTGAAACACATCACTACCATCACTGTTGCATCGAACTATAAAACCGACCTAAGTAAATATATAAATACCCCCAATATATATTAATATAGGTATATACCGCAGTACCGACCAACCTATCAACGCTTACCTTTTTTTTCCATCTAACAACTTCCCTAACCTAGCCAAACTACTAAAAGTCTATTCCCACTACTCTCTATCCGAATACTATCAGCGAATTTTGCTAACCTATCACCACTTATCACCTTCTTGCTACCATCTATTAAGTCCATTACGTGTCAGAGCTCAATTCATGTTAGGTACATAAAAATTAAATTATTAATCAACTAACATCCCTATATAACTCTTTTAAATATTAATTGTAAAATTCACATTATAAACATAACTTTAACATTTTAATCCTGATAAGTAATATTAAGTTTTTTATTTTTTTTCAAAAGTTCTACTAAGTGTCTTCCTTAACTATGTCTATAAAAAACTATAAGACCCCTTATTCCCTCAAATGACATATTTGGTTTTGGCTTATCCTAATTTTGGTTTTAACTCCAATTCACGTTTGGTGTTAACGTCTAATTTAATTTAGGTTTAAGTCAAAGTTTATTCATGGAATTCAACTTTAACCTTTCGACCCCCCACCTTTAAGTAGTACCTGACCTTATGCCCTAATTTTTAAAGTATAGAGCATGAGAATTGACTTCTACTAAGAAGCGTATTTGTTTAACAATTAAATTCCTTCTACTTCAAATTCGCAACCAACCTTTACACTATAGTACAACCTATATTGGTTCCTTTAAGATTCCTATAACTATAACCTGCCTTTATCCCTCAAAACATATTCTTAACTTATTTAACTAATTGAAAAATACACCATATTTCAAATTAGTAAATAAGTTTCCCCATTATAAACCCCGTTATCCATCTCTAACTTTGGTTACTAATAATGAAATTAATTAATAACGTTTATTTCACTTATCCCGCTCATATTCTTCTATGTTACAAAATAAGTAGGTACCTATATCATAAATACCAAACATCGACGGGTATCATCACACTTCCAAGCCCCAAAGCAACACTGAACAGTTTGTCTACGACAATCACCTGGGCAGGAATCGAACCCGAGACCTCTACATATAGTGACTTCCAAACCATTCGACCCCAGTGGTCGTTGACCTATCATATGGACGTCCCACTTAATATAATTTTCTATAGCTAATTTAATTCTAAGGTCTTAATACTAACCTAAATAGAATTCCTAGTAATTTTAATTACATTAATTCTAAACCCTACTAATTGTTTAACCTGTAACTGTAGTTACACTTTTCCACGACCCCCAATCCAACAAACTATAAAATTTAGCTGCACTATCTATACTGATATTATAAAAAACCAAAGTTGTTTGCCCACTAGTTCGTTCGTCTACGATAATCATGTCCGCAGACACTAGACCGAGCCAACAAAACTCTCCTTGACCATTAAGTGACATAAGTTACCTCCCAAATCCCCCTGAAACAGGCCCCAACACGACACTAGCGAAACCCGTAAAAATCCTCTAGCTATAATCATTTTGTATTGAAAATTATACACTTATAAATTACAAAAAAGATTAACTAACTAATAACATTTAATTCGTTACATCAATTCAAATGTCTCATCGTTTGCCTAAACTGGAGCCATCATATATTTGTTTTTTCTTTCCCTATAATTGCAAGTACCAAACTCTACCCTATGGATGATAGTCGAGAATGATGTTCTCTCAATGCAACTAGTAAATTTTCAATTTAAAAAATTTATGTATGACTAACATTCTAATAAAATATTCCCCAGTGTCCACACAATGGTACTCTTAGCATAGCGACAATTTCCTTACTTTTTCTACCAGCATCTATCAGTTGTCTCACTGCTTATCCGAATAAATAAGAATAATAATAATAATAATCCCTAATAACACCCAAACCTCGACCATATGTTATTTCTTTTCAACCATAAACGTACCTATAGTCCTATCACAAAGTAATTTATTAAGATTAACCAATGGTTCAACTAAGAACGTATATCTAGTTACTAATATAGAACCAAGATTGATAAAAAGAACAACAAACCAATCACATCGCCTGTATGAAAGTTCTTTTCCTTATCCATTCACCACCCCCTATTCAACATCATCATGTCAAGTGAACGAGAACCACTGCTGGCATGCTATATTTCAATTAAATTCATCCTTTTTTTTTTTCTATAGATAATATACAACTAGTCTATGAATATTCCCAGCATACCTGTAACACTAATGCTACCCATAACTAGTTATAAATAGTCAACAGTTGTTCACTACATCACGCCAGCGACCCCAAACTGTCAGACACACTTGGTTCTTACATTATTTACCTATTTAAGCTAATATGTAATATTTACTACCTACTTTTAGACATTGCAACCTATAAAACTTAACTGGATACCTAAGAGAAGCAATATTAGTTAGGCAAGCAATCTCCTATAATTCTCATTGACATAAGAATAATTACTTGATTTATTTTATAACATTGTTGTATTCCTTCTTAAACCGTCGTTGAATTTTCTAACTCAACTTTCAACGAAAGGTAAAGAATTATTTAACCCTATTTTATTCTTGTTAAGTACCTATTTATCTATAATGTTCCGGACTAACACACCACCCCACCCTAGTCTACACTACTTATCCATCCAAACAACAACTCCTACTTGAAATCAAAACCACTGTAATTATAATAAAATTTCTGCAAGTCTTATAACCAACATCTAAGTTTCTTTTATGTTCCCGGATGAAAATTTTGATTACTTACCTAAACCAAGTAATTTTTCCCTTCTTGTTCATATATTAGATTGTTTAATAATTATGAAATTATCCTATTATGGTTTTTCCAAACTCACTGAACCATTTTAGATGAAATTCTCTCTACTTGCTGTTCAAATTAGAAACCATTGAATCTAATGTTTCTAATCTAGCCAATCCAAAATCTTCACTAACAAATTCCTTTTGGTTCATATTTCATGAATTCCAATACCTAACTATTAGTAAGAGAAACCATTCTTTTACCCAAATAGCTATTTTTCAAGTTTTAAGAAGTAAGAAGTAATGTTACCTCATTGTCCTAACTTGATACAAAACCCACTAAATATTGGTACCTTACCTTTTAAATATATCCATAACTACATTTAACAAGCTAAGCTAACATTATTTTAGTTTGTAGCAATATAATTTTCTTCCACTAAGTTAGGAGTCTAATCATTACCCACTGACATATCTAATTTTGTTCTTTAAAACTTTATCACCGACCCCAAAATACAAAATAATAGTTTTATCATTCATCGAGACAAGGTTTCTCTTTAATTCTGAACTATTTTCAACTTTTAAGTTAACCGAGCGTTTGAAAAATCAAACCGTCCCTACTAAGTTATCCGTTGACTTATTTAGCATTGCAAATACCGTTCCCTTCAAACAAAATTACCCTCTTTGAGTCTAAGCTGTCCATATACAAGTAGGTACCAATTGTGTCTAATTCTAAAAATTTTCAACAATTTAATTAAAACTAAATCTCTGATTAACTTACCAAAATGGTTGTTATCAATCTATAAGTCAGAAAGGGTCTCCCCTCTCTTATGTACACCATGAAAAGCCAGACCTCATAACACTTCTTCAGTTTTCATTATCCACTTATTTCCATGAGAAATCACTCTCATCAAGACACATTTTTCAACCAAGCCAAACTCTTTAATTATTTACCCCTTTGAAATACCTTGTACAAACTATAAATTAACTAAAATACTATTTTCTTACTTCAAATTCATAACTCTTACAATGATTTACACTAAAACCTATTTGCATAACTATTTAATGTCCTTTTTTTTTTTTTAGGTTATATTTTCACAATAATGATAAACACAACCACAGATCTATCCTTCAGACAGTTTCAGCATTTTCAACAATTTCACAAACTTAGATGACACTCAACCTTTAATAATTCATAAATTTTCTTGATGAAAACAAAAACATTCCTAACAACAATTTTTTTTTTTTTTTTTTTTTCAATGTTTTTGGCTTGGATGCGAGTTCTTTAAGCCATGTCTGGATTTATATCCTAACAACAATAAAAATAGCGCACCACAGAACAACGTGATCGCCCCCCTCCCCAACTAATATATGTATGTAATATTTCACCTAATGTATGTCATTATCTATCCTAAAATTTTTTTTTTTTATAACATTTTCAAACACGCCTTTAAACTACAATCTCGGACCGCACATCACATAGTCATTAATTTGCACGATTCTGATACATAACATAACCCATTTTAATTAACATTAATAGGCCAAAATTTTTCGTAACCTACCGGTAGCGACACCTATCACACAGTAGCGTAACTACCCTGTTAGCTAAAAGAATTTGCCCCTTTTAAAACAAAACAAGTACCCGTGGCGACCTCCGTTGAGTAAAAATGTAACTACTGCCCTACCATTCTTGTGATGCTGTGCTAATGGCGATTTTCTGAAAGCTCGATTACTAGATGGCGCTGTCCCACCTATCTATGCAGTTAGAAGGTACGAAACATGAAATTTTACTTTGACCCCTTTTTTTTTTTTTGTAAAACGGAACATCAGACTGAAGTTATTTATTTACCTTAATCTTTAAAATTTAACTATTTCGTTTCTGTTACAGTAGTACTTATTTAATTTATTATTAGTTTCCTTTGGGTTTTTAATTTAAATATGATTCATACCAAAATATACTAGCCAGCCACTACACACTTCGTTCAACGCCATCTAGCGAAGCTTTTGGAAGCTAGAAAATCTATCCTGTCACTCATGTTCTTAAATATCGACCTTTCCAAGAAACAACCTCAAAATCTAATTTTGTGAATAGAGGGCTACCGGCTAAGAAATCTGGATATGGGTATGGGCCTCAACTGTCATTTGAATTCTTTATTCTGATAGATTTTTGCTGCTTTGTTCTGTTGAACGTTGCTAGCTAGTTATCGTTATACCCGACGTCACAAAACAAGGAACCGATAGCGACTATTTTCTTTATAAAATCGACTTAAAGTTCCCAAAAACGTATGAAGTTCATACCCATAAAGTTACGCGGTAGCTCCCAAAGTCTTTACTAAACATCAAAACTGAACCACACTGTCATACAACGTATCTCTATAATTTATTTGTATACAAATATGCAAGCCCATACAAAGTATGTCAAAATTAACCAACGGATTAAACATTACGCTACTAGGAACTACACTCAATTATGTTTTATGTTACCCACAAGAAAACAATAATCCTATCTCAAACCTTAACAAGGTCCATACAGTTTCCCAAAATTTTTCCGTTCGCCTACCCAGAGCCAAGGAGAAAAACCAACCTTGTCAATGACAAATGTCATTCTAACATGCTCTTTGATTAGCTCCATATAACCTCTACAAATTGTTTTTATGTCTTTCAACTATACAAGTTTGTGAATTCACCTGCCCGGCTTTCGACAATTAAATTACCTAATTATTGACGAATTTCAACAGAGATAATATTGGTAATCTATGAAACCACAATATGATGTTACTCAAGAATTATAACTATTGTTCTTTTTAATAAGAAGCCAATTAATAGTAAGTACTTGTTTAATTATGTGATTACCTAATTATTTATTCTCTAACAGAATGCAATCCAACTTAGCATTTCATCTAACTAAAATTCAACATTACTACCTATGAAATCTCTGAAAAGATAAACATTTTCTTATTTTTGAATTTGCTAGCATATTACAATAATGAATTATTTCTTCCATTTCAGAAAACAAGTTGCTATACTTAACTAAACCTAATCAAGACCTGTGAACAGTTCTCAAAAGACCCTTATTAAGAACCATCCTGCCCGGGGACGCTTAACAGAAGTTTGATTAAATAATTAATATTAACCCCGTCGCTTCAGTTTTCCTTCTGCACTAAACAACAAATTGTGGCTATTCCAACTCAATGTAAACTAGCCACTTACCTTCAGAAATACTCAGAGCTCCAATGTAATTTATATGCTAAACTCATTAAAAGGGTTTGTAAGTATTGTCTTATTTTCTTATTCCTATACAAGATTTGCTATAATATGTGTTAATTTTTAATCCTGGTAACGGCACTACTAAATTGTAACACCTACCTATGCTTTCTAATCGCTTAGCCTAAATAATAATAGAAATAGATGACCTAAATATACTAACAAACCATTCTAGTATTTACTCTAAGCTAATACTGAACCTCTGTCAAGAATTCTATTAGTTACTAAAATACCTAGCTAGCTTGAACGCTGTAATACCTAACTGTTGTCCGATTAATATATAGATAACTACTATGGATGCTCTGAATCAAATCTGAAGTGGCCTGTGATGTCGTAATGGAGAACCCTGGTTGTAAAGCGTAGACCCATGATCTTTTAAATGAAGCGACAGAGACTAACCTTACTACTAACTAACTCATACTTTGAACTGCCTATATGCCTACATCAACTTAACAGCTGTTCATATTACATGGCCGTTGCTTCTAATTTTCTAACCTCATTTATAGCGACAAAGACACTCAAAATAAGTTAATACTCTTGTATAAATCTAACATTAGTTTACCCCTACATTGCTTGGACATTTAACAGTTAGGTCCTAACCGATTCCTAGGTCTAATATACTTTGAAAACCTGGTGAGTTATTTTGCTGAGTCCACCATGCTAATTTTCTGGTTACTGACCCAAGGTTAACTGTCTATTAAAACTGGTGGAATTTAATAATTTAGGTTACAATGGAACTGAAACTAGTAACAGCATCCGGATTTGCTTGCAAGGTCTAAGGTGAAATTGGCATGTGTGGTTTGAAATGTAATTTGATATTCCTATATGAAGATGGAGACACAATTACTATAATAATACCTATTAGCTTAAGCATATGGTTTTGCTTGCAAATTAGAAATGAAAATTTGTTATATCTATTGGAAGACTGAGTCACTATATCAGATCTATAACCGTACCTACTAGCTTAGGCATATGGCCTTGCTTGCAAAGTTAGAGATGAAAATTTGTTATATCTATTAGAAGATGGAAACACTACATCTATAATAGTACCTATTAGCTTCAGCATATGGTTTTGCTTGCAAAGTCAGAGATGGGAATTGGTATAATCATTAGGGTGAAGAGAGTCTATTGATCTTAATCACCATCTTGGCCTAATACAAATGCTCCAGCAATATTTTTTAACCGGTAAAGTCAGGGCACCTCCGCCGCCCATAACAGTGGAACTCGTCACCAGACTTGGACATCCCTCCTCCGGCGCTGCTTTATTACATTTTCATATAAAAACAAACTTCAACATATAAAGTCTAGCTGTCATGTTCGTCAATTCTTTATGTATATATATATATAAGAGGACCAAGCTAAATGCTTCAAAGCGACTTGTTAGTCTACATGAAGAGATCTTTCTCCTTCATGGCAGCAGCAGTTAAAGTTAACGTTAATTGATATATCCTTTTCCTTTTGTTGAATAATCCTTATTGGGATAAATCCAACAGGTTGAGTGCTTAAATTAAGAGAACTAGCAAGTCTGACTCCTGAGGGGAAAGAACTCAATTCTAATTCATAGTAGGTACATATAAATATAGACTCTCCTAACCTTTTCTATGACCAAGTTTCCCCGTAGAACTAAATTCCCTAGTTATGTCTATGTGTCTGACTCGGATCTTATTGAACTTTTGCAACTTGTTGGTTAAAATTTGTCTCTAAAGAATCTCGCTCATGGTAATATATCCTTAATCTCACCATTGGACTGGTCTTGGAAATAACTTAAGAATCCAACCAAATTGAACAGAAGCTTTCGCCTCACCCCGATAGCTTTACATAATTTATGGCTAAAATAGAATCATGTTCCAACTCAATAGGTTAGTATCTGGAAAACCTTGAATCCACATCAGCTTCCATAAGACACTGGCCAACATTACACCGAGTTCCTTCGAGTTTAAACATCTTCTCCCGCCACTGAACAAAATCCTTTTCATACATTAATATAGCAGTAGTCTGATCCAGAGAACTCTTCCGCAACCAGCTCAATTTATAGATTATTATAGGTGCCTTTCGCATCATAGGAATATATTACCTGTTGTCAAGCCAAATATATAGGTAAATTTAGATTCTCCACTTATGTTTGATAGATTATTTCAACCTTCATATCTTTGCAATGCGTGAACCTATAAAGATTACTCTAATCAAGCTCTTTGGACTGTTCCACTAGCACTGTTACTTCACAAATCATTTCCCAAATACTGAAAGCACTAGGTATCCATTGGTCACCTTTTCCTTTTCAAATCTATTAATTTCTTACAAACCTCACTGAAAATCATACAACTTGTAGACTACATTGTTACAACGCACTAACCATTTACCTAATCGCTCTTCTTAAGATATAACATTATTTTGTTAGATAAAAGACAGCCATTTTGCTGGAAACTGTCAATCGGACTTTTCCCCACTATCTATAATCATTCTGTCAAATTGCCCGGGTTTGTTCGTCTGTCACAAGAATCTATGGCTAGGGATGTCAACAAAATTCGGATTTGATCGTAGATATATTGGTGATAACACATAATGCTACTTATAAACCTACAGCGAACCTACTCTTTCTACCTACTCTGTATACCAGACTCCCCTCGTAGCCTTGCCCCAGCAGACCTCCCCCTTTCTGCCAGAACAAAGGTCTTCGAGTTACCTAGCTCGTGATTCTATATAGGTACCTACCTGCCTAATTTCCGACTAAATGCGACTTTCCTAACAAACACAAACCTGGCGCCTGTATCGCCAGTTCTGACGCCCCAATTCTGTCAAGTTTGGGTGAGTGGGCCCCCTAAAATCCTATCGCTCATGCCGTGGTCCATCTGCTTGGGAAGGGAACAGATAGACACCCTACAGGTAGGTATGGTTCAATCAGGCCGCAACTGCCTCCAAATCTGGGGCATACGCCCCGCGCCATCAGACGTGTTAACTGAAAAACTGTCAATGAAAACAGCCCGCCTGATCAAACCATGTGGAAATTACTAAGCGTTATCCAATGAACACTCATCTGACACTCCACAATGCCAGACTTTCTTTACCTAACGACCTCCCGTGAGCCTTGCCTGGAGCCCGGAGACATAAAAATGTACTCCTGAAGAAACAAACTCTATGCTTCCAACCCTCTCCGACTCAAATTAAGCCCATTTTCTAGGATTTTACTTGGGAATAATTTACTTTAATTGAAATGCTTTCTGTAAACAAACTAGACCTTTTAATTTCGGATCCAATTTACCAGTCAGAATTCCAAAATTAAAACGTTTAAAAGATCGCGAACCCAATAAACGCCCTATGGTGCAAGGACTCACTGTACACTTGCTTGAAGACTACTTCTCGCTTGATTAAAAATGGAAACTTCTTCAAAAAGTGTTTCGTCTTCCATACGTGTTGCCTCGAAGTCGATCCCGGAGAAATAAGAGCGGGCGTCGCGTCGTTTTTGCTTATATCGACCTCCTCAAAAACGCGCCAAAAAGTGGCGTCCCACATTCCTACTCTATCGTCATAGCGCCCTCTAGCGTTTAACGCCAACCCATTTCAAACATCCCGAACGCCCCGCCTGGCCTTCGTTCAGAAACCTTTGATAGTTACAAAACTTCTAATATTAAGTTATAAAATTTACTAAACTATTCAAAATACTACCTTCTCACATAATATAAACACATTATTTTGTATGATTCCTTTTTTTATTTACGAACGAAAACTATTATCAAAATGGTAATTGTTCGAACATAATTTCCGAACGAATCATCGCTAGCCAAATACATTCACCATATTTGAAACTTTGAACCTTATCTAAGATAGAAACCAATATTCTGTACTGTTGATTATTTAACCCATATTTTTATTTAAGTTTTACATAATGTTAATTTAACATTCTGTGAGTAAAAACCTTCTCGCTATATTTATGTGATGTCATTTGACTTGTCTTAGTTCTCAACTCTGCCGCTAGTTGTCGCTGCACTTGGACAGGATTATTCCATTTTGACATGACATTTGTTTACAACAAGATTTATAATTTTACTAACTAATAACAGTTCGTGTCGATTATTTCGTGAACCAATATCGAAATACAAGTATTGTCCACACTCCCGTGAAGCAAATTCGATTGACAAAACCCTCAACAAAGTGCATCTTCTTATATGAAATAATTTGTCACAGAGTCCAACTGTTGTGAAACATCATTGTTTCAATCCCTGAATCTCAGGTATTTATTAACTATATTTTCTCGCTAATTCAAACAAATTTACTGTATCTAACTTCCTCAGATTAATCATAAAACTTCCAAATTAAATGCAAATGACCACAACTGCTCCGCTACCATTAACCCGTTTCTTTTTCAGTGTTTACCTCAAGCAATCTGAAACCACTAAACAAGCCCCAAGCCTTATAGACAGAATCTCCCTCCCACATGCACTGTGTTGACAAAGTATGAAGCAAATTCCCAGCGCAACAACATGGTAAATGGCTAATTTTGTTCAATACAACCCAGTTGACACAACCCAATTTGACTTTGTGATTTATTCCCACATCAGGATCTATTTATACTATTAAAAGTTATTGAGGTAAGTAACATTAATACATTTCGACTTTTAACTCTTTAAGAAATATTCGAGATAGTTCAGGTGCGATTCTGAACCGTTACAGTGCTACATATATTTTTGTGTTGTTAATTACTACAGATGTTTGTAGATGTAATTAAAATCAAATTACTACTTTTTATCCCGGAAAAATATCACATTCTCGCGAAATAACGTCGTGTAGTCCACGCGGGCGAAGCCGCGGGCGGAAAGCTAGTTAGGTATAATGTTGCTCCAATCTTCACTCACTTCATTAGTAATACATTGAAATGTTAAAGTTAGTTGTTTCGAGCACGACCGATAGTCAAATAAAAAAGCTATCTACAACGCTGCGCAAGCTATTGATAATTAAATTTCGTAGTCTCGCTTTTATTTAAGACTAGCGGCCGCCAGCGGTTTCACCCGCGTGGTTCCCGTTCCCGTGGGAATATCGGGATAAAAAGTACATATAAACCTTCCTCTTGAATCACTCTATCTATTAAAAAAAAACGCATCAAAATCCGTTGCGTAGTTTCAAAGATTTAAGCGTACAAAGGGACATAGGGACAGAGAAAGCGACTTTGTTTTATACTATGTAGTGATGCTATGTTACTTGGAATAAATAAATGCTTATGATTGAGCCTTTTAATCGGTATAATAAAATAAAAAAAATAAAAAAATCACATTCATCGGGTTCGATTCCCAGTTCAGACATGCGATTATTTGAAATTCTCTGAATGCAGTTCGTTTTCTTTTTAAAATAAAAATGAAGTTTCCTAGTTTTGGGATGCCCTGTATAGCTACATGAGTAAATAATTATGTCGATATTTTCAAACAAAATTAATGAAAACTTAATGTGTCGAACTTGCGAATATAATTTTATCATGTAGGTACTTATACAAAGTAACTGGTGTTTAATTTCGTTGCCTAAGCCACGGGGGGCGTAGCTCAGATGGTAGAGCGCTCGCTTAGCATGCGAGAGGTACCGGGATCGATACCCGGCGCCTCCAATTTTTCGATTTAATTTTTTTTATTAAAATTTTTTTATTTGTATTTAAAAATACTGATGAAAATTTCCCAATATACTGGAACTGAGAGAGAGACACGAATGCACTGAAATGTAAGTAACGTTTTTGTAAGCTATTGAAGTTATTCCTTGTAAAGTGCACGTATGAAAGAGCATTGTTCGATCATGTGTAATAAGCCGATAAATCTACGAGATTAAACAGTACGTCTACTCGATAATAGATGTCGCCAGCAGCAGCAGAAAATGCATTTCACAAGTAATTGTATCGCACAAAAGAATTTTCACGAAAAAACTTTAGTAATAAGTTTCATGTCGAGACTGTGATTAAATTTCGCGTCGAAATAGTAGATTGTACAACAAGTGCATAAAACGTATCATTTTAATATTATATATCATAAAATGGGTTTTATGTACGAGTTATACACTCTGCTTTTCACTTCGAATGTGAGGAAAATAAATATCAATATTGCAAAAAATAAAAAATAAAGCCTTCGCCATATTAGCGGGAAGACATTCTTTTCCTTTTTTTTAATACGTGGCCTTGACAGCACAGTGACTTCAGTATAGATCGTAGTCCTTATTGCTCTTGAAATACTTATTTCTTAGAAAACATTAATTTTGCCTAGTTTTATTAATTTAGTAATTTAACATGGATTATGTACAAAATTGAAGAAACAGGATGAAATTACCTGACCACCTTTGTCTTAGAGTCTGAGACTTTAGACGAAGATTTTACTTTATGCACTAGAGCATAAAAAGCTATTTTATGCCAAAAAAGGAACATTAATTAACATTTGGTTAAGTGAACTATAGCATTATTCTGGTTTTGAATACCGCAAATTTTCCATACCATCTACCGTTATATTTTTTATTCTAACCACAACTTTCGATTTACATTAGTTTTATTTTTAAAACCTATTGATCTAAGTTACTTCCCGACTGTATAAACCAAATTAAATCTAAAACATAACAAAAAAATATGAAATTTAAACACTATACAAAGGAAATATCTGTATTGACTGACTGTATTCGTAATCGGATTGCGCCAGACACGGTCGATTACACGCCAAAACCGATTGACAGCCCGTATCGGTGTAAACGCGGGAAATCTGACATTTGACGTTTATAAATGTCGTTACCGAGCATATGGCGAGGTGATTTGTTTTTTCTTTTCATAAGAAAGCGTTTTAATGCAGTTATCTGTTGTATCAGTAATTTAGCGATTTGATTATTGTTAATTGCTTTTATTATTTTATTAAGATGTACCTAACCACTTAAAATAAAGTAAAAGTGTAGTTAGGTACTTATGTGACACAGATACACATACCTACCAATATCTATGCAAACATAAAAATCAACACTAAAGATCTGAAAGCTAATTGCAAACTTTTTGCACTTTAAAACAGATTTTTTAGAACAGAGATAGGTAACTATTAAAAATCACTTGGTGACTTTTAGTTGACACGAACAAACCTATGAGCGGTCACAATCTTACTATAAAGACGAGATATTTCGCATGTTAGATATGTTATATACTAGCTGCACCTTCCTGTTTTACCCGCGTGGTACCTACCCGTTCCCGTGGGAATAAATCTCAAAAACGGTTCAGCAGTTCCTACTTCCTGCAATTCCAGCCCCTGATTCACAAACTGTCGGAAACAGATTCGAATTCTATGCTTTGTCGCTGTCAGAACGTTTTCCACGGTTTGTAAATCAGTGGGTAGGTAGAACATTCTCTTAAAAAAGTAAAAGATACTCAATTTAATGGCAGGTAGGTACAAATCCCAGTAACAAACCAAATAATACTCAAACAGTATCATATTACGAACTAAACTCTCAAATGTCCGTAACAGAGTAAACTCAAGTATTTTTGTCTCCAAACCGCAGTCGAAGTCAGCTTATACAAGACAATGTACCGTAATCTACAGTCGCCAAAAGCGAAGTTGCCGAAACTTTGCCGACAAAACGTCTAATGCCATATTTTGGCATAAATTCAAAGTTGCCTCGTCTAGAACTATGCGACTCGACGAAATAGTTGGTGGGAAATTTCTGCACAGCGCCATCTCTCGCCGGATAGCTGAAATAGCTAGTGGGACTTATTTATGGCTTTGATTTTAGAGAAATATCGATATTTGCGGGCGGGGTGCGGCGAATAGTTTTGGAATCTTATGCTGTTTGGTGCAATTGGTTGGATGTTTGGGAAATAGGGGTAATTTTGGTTCAGTCAGTCAACAGAGCGGGGTTCATGTACCTACCTATTCCTATATATATTTTTTTACCATACACGTATTATACACGTACGTACCGCAATACCTACCATAAATCTTCTATATCGTGTTTGAAATCAGTTAAAATCAAATCAATTGTTCATAAAGATCACTCAGGAACAAAATTCATACAGTTGTCGCATCTGCTGGTTTGGTGGCCCACATAGGACATACTGGGCGCTCCTCGGTGAGCATTTGGTGAGCGAAGGGAGACATCGCGCTCAGGAAGGGACATTTTATATGAGAATCGGTAGTTCTGCTACTGCCCACTAGAGGCACTGTACAGATTTTCATACAAAATGTGTCCCGTACGCTCACCAAACGCTCGCCGAGCGCTCAATGTGTACTGGCTCGATAGACGAGTTGCATTTATTATCATTAAATATGAAATTCTATAAAGTCTTTTATTCTTCCAGTAACAAGTTACCTACCTATTGAATAAACTTTAATTTGGTTCAGACCTTCAAGTCAAAGTAAAGGTGACCATGATATTTGGAATAATCGTATAATTCGCTTCCGTTCTGCTACACAGCTTTGTAAGGGCTACTTGACATTTTGTTTAATGTCAGTTTTTCCCCAGTGACTCTGACATAATGGTGAATATTACCCTTTGCTAATACATATAAAGTCATATTTTCTTTACTTTCTATTCTAATATTATAAAAAAGAAAGATTTGATGTTTTGTTTGTTTGTAAGATAAACCCAAAAACCACTCAAAAGACAAAAAGTAGTTATTTTAATTCTTACACAAATAGAAAACTACCTACATTACTCTTTCTTTCTTTCTTCTTCTTTCTACTCTCGAGTGACATAAGTTAAATTTTATCCTGATATTTCCACAGGAACGGGTGCTACGGGGGTAAAACCGCAAGGAGCCACTATCTATACTAATATTATTAAGAGGAAAGATTCTCTATTTTACATATTTTTTTTAAATAATATAAAGAGGAAAGATATTTTGTAGGTATGTAACGAATAAACTCAAAACAAATGGACCGATTTAAAAATTCTTTCACTTTTAGAACGCTACATTAGAACATTTATAATGCCGGGGCTTCACCTGCGTGACGCCTAACGGCGTTAATAACGGCATGCGCGTCTTAGCGCGGTAATTGTATCAAATTAGTGCGCTAATACCCGGCTACACCTGCGTATTTTATCAAATAGCGCGCTAATTAATGGCATTAGACGCAGGTGAAGCTCGGGCATAACTGAATAACATAGGCTATATTAAATTTTACCCCGATATTCCCACAGGAACTTATGATGGGTAGTACGGGGCTAAAACCGAAGGGAACCACTATCGTGTTATAAAATTAAAATAATAAAAATCAAACATTTATCGCAGTAATGTGGTAAACGTGTATGTGTATGTGTAAATGTGGTATTAACGACTATATTTTATAAATGCTATTATACATATTTTTTCCTAATAAAAATTTCTTTCATCAGTGCATATTTAAATTTTTCGCTGCTATTCACAAATATTTTATTTAATCTACAAAAAAACAAGTTCCAAGAAACTATAAAAAAAGTACCTTCACCTAAACAATATTACCACCTAACAAAATTGAATTAACACTTCTGGCAGCATTGTCGTTTAAAAATATTCACAGCAGTGTTATCTAAAAACCAAACATCCACCAAATTACCTCATGCCGTCGGAAAATGGGGGGTGAAGTAGGGGTGGGGGCAAAAGGGTCGGATGTAGGGCTATAGGGGGCACTGGGACCTTTTTGAATAGAATCATTGATTGGTTGAAGTGACCTAGTAGTGTTTGTGACAAGTTTTATTACATCGTATAGGCCTTTTGCGCAGGTATGCACCACTTGGAACTTATATTATTACAGTAAACTAAGATTTAAAAGATATACGGTCCTCCATCCCGTGACGGCCATTGCAAAATGCTTAACCTCAACGATCGAGGTACCGAACGCGCTAACCACTGCAAAACGGACATCTCAATGTTTTTATTGAAAGAAAATTGCGCCCGGCACTTAATACGGCCCTGGGCCCTAAAATGGCACCCCAAGTAAATGAGGGACACAATTGATTAATACTGATAACTCGGGAAAACATCTTCCCAGTGAGCTTACTAAAGACTGGTTGGAAGAGAATCTTATAAAACATCTGTAAACACTCAATTTGAGAATACTTTAGTTACTCAGTGGTTGAGGGTTCCGGGAATAGTGCGCTTCCACCTTCAGCCTTATCACTACATAACATCAGGTGTGATACAGACCAAGTGCCACTTACCCCTTTGTGGACTAAACAATAAAAAAAAGTTGTTTTCTGTTCTCTTCTTACATAAATAATGCTAATTATGATAGTAGGTACTTATGTAAAAGAAATGAGTAACAGAAACCTTGAAACTAAATGCGCCCCGGCACTAAATCCAGGCCTGTCTTCTTAAAATGGCACCCCAGGTAAATGAAGGACACAATTGATTAATACAGAATATACAGATAGCTCAGGAAAACATCTTCCCAGTGTGTTTACAAAAGGCAGGGACGTCAGACATTATACAAAATAACTGTGATTGATAACTTATTATCATCTTTCTAAGGAAGGCATTGATTGTAAGATGACTGGGGTTTTTTTTATTCATCGACTGAGGACATTGAATTTAAATTTAATCTATAGCGTAAGGAATGAGAATAAAAAAAAATATCTATAATTATCTTCAACTTTATTGTTTTAAGAACATTACTAAACTTAGTTAATAAATTCCAAACCTGTAAAAAAGGTAAAATTAGTAACCACTAGAGTTAGTTTTGGTTACCACAAAATTTGGTACTTATTTAAAAAACGATCAGTTTAGCTTACAAATTACGAAAAGTTATTTTAGCTAAGGGGAGTAAGCTTAAATAAAAAAAAAATAGTATACTAGCCTTCCGTATGCGGTTTCGCTCGCGTGAAATACACGACGTTATATAAATGATAACAAGTAGCCAAAGTAGAAAATCACGTCGATCTGAGATGTTGCCCCGTTTTAATGTAAAAGACGGAATTTATATACAAATCTTAAACTATTTTTGCTTAACTTTTGCACTTCAAACGAAAGAAATATGTAAGCTATGTACACTACAGTTGTACGGCGATAACAGCTTTTATTACGTAGGGCATAAAGGCGGTCTCAAGGTCAACATGTATAGTCAGATGTGCTGCCGTGTGTACTAATAATAAAAAAGAAAACTAGATATATCAGACAAATGTGTTCATTACTCTTTGAAACTAAAACCAAGCATTATAGACGTTCGCTGCTCTATAATTTGCTAAAATATGGGTATTTTCTTCTTGGTTAAATAAATATATAGGTATTTCTATTTTTAGCTGAAAATAACTTTTTGTAAATTAAAGACTGCCGTAATATAGCACAGTGGTACTGATTTGGCGCAGGGGTAGGATACCTGCCTTCTGCAGCAGAGGTTTCGGGTTCGATTCCCGAACGAGACAAATATTTGTGTGCATGAACAATATGAACATGTCTGTTTGTCTTAGTCTGGTGTTTGCTATGTAATTAAGTATGTATTTACAAAAAAAAAGTATAAAAGTATATATTTTTCGTATAAGTAACTAGTTTATCCCTTAGGGTTATCACAGATTAGATTAGATTCTTTATTCATTAACAATTTTCAATGTGTTTGAATGCTTACAAATTTATAAAATTAAAAAAAAAAATATATAAATTAATTATAATTTTTTAATCAAAAAATAATTAACAATAATAAATAAATAATAATAATTTACAATAATTACAAATAGACAAAACATTAATCCATAGTTTTATTTTCATGCAATAATTCCATTAAATATCCATATTATATCATTTATTTATATTATTAGGGTTATCACAGTTTTAACTACATAAGCTAGATAGTTGGTGTGATTGTGAAAAGTTATTTATTATTATTTACTGATTATGTTTGCAGAGACTGTCGTGGGTTCGATCACAAATGAATTAAGCATTAAGGTTTTTGGCACTTAGCCTTCATCGCACCTCGTGGTGTCTCACTACCTACTCCCGGAATCCTCAACCCCTGAGGAACAAGCTATCTTATCTCGAACTGGTGGGACGCAATAATGCTGAAAACATCGTTGTTATGGCGTCACCTTAGATAAGATGGTGGTAGCAAGCTAGGCGGACTTAGATTAGGCCTTAATATTAGGGGTTAAAGTATCAAATTGCCGTTTTGTATGGAAATTATTGTAATTTTTCTTTTTCCATACTAACGTTTTTGTAATTTATTCAACGACTAATATTATGTTACTTTACAAAATTTTACAAACGTATTTATGCACATTTTAACTACTAAATGACACATTCGTTAAGAGAGAAAAATTTTTTTTCACTAAGTTAACTACAACTAATAAAGTTCGAAATTCTGGAATCAAAAATAGTCGTAACTTTCGGGATAAGTTTTTTCTATGTAAATAATCAAATATCGTGGTTATTAAATTATCAAAAGTTGCACGATACGGTCTTAATGTAACGCAGTATTAAAGAAATTATATGTTTCTTTATTATTATATATTATTATTATATACAAAAGAAAAAAATGGCAATTTCATTCTTTAACCCCTATTATTATAAATGTGAAAGTTTAGATTTTTAAATGTTTATTACTCAATCTCGCCAAAACAGCTTAAAGGTTTTGGCTGAAATTTGGGACACAGATAGTTTGTAGCCTGGAGAGAAACAGCTACTTTTGATAACGAAATTATATCAGATTCCCGCGGCATAACTTCGTGTAGTCCACGCGGGCAAAGCCGCGGGCGGAAAGATAGTATTTTACATGAGAATCTCAGTCTGTCTGTGCGTTCTGTCACCTTTTTCTCCCTATATCACTGACCCAATTTTCATGAATTTTGCTATAGAGAAGATTAGACCTTAGAAAAACTAATAGTCTAGTAAAGAAATACAGAGCGCCATTTAACAGACAAACTTGTGTGCAAAATACTAGTCAACTATAATTCTCAAAAGCTTTTAACATCACACCATCCCTTCAAAAATACTCATACATAAAAATCTCCTCGCTATATCACTGTCCTTGTCAATCTAAGTGTATTGAAGTAAGAGGGGTGAATCCCCGTAAGTAGTTTGGGGTATATCAAAACGTGTTTACAAAATCTATAACATGGAAAAGTCTTATTTTTATTTTATTTTTACTGTAGGGTTGTTTAAGTTATTGCTTTGGGAATAAGTATGGTAAATATTTAATGTTAGAATTGGATTAAAGTGCTGAAAAATGATTTGGATGGAGCAGTTTTTTAATATTCAGATGTTAGTAAAACAATTTCTGATTACTTTAACTTTTTTGCATTCACAATGCAATTTTTATTATTGACAATGAAGTATTAGAAAAAATCTACACGTCTCACAACTAGCTCCGATTGGACTCGAAGCCCGGACAGCGAAAGGTCGTGGGTTCGAGTCCCATCGGAGCTGCTTGTGGACGGATCGATTTTTTTAAAATACCTACTTCATTTTAAATTTTTTATGCGTGTGTGTTGTGTAATTGTGAATAAAAAAAATTAAAAAATAAACATTAATTAAATTATTAAACCGACAACAAAAAGTACCTGTCAACTGACCTCAAAAAGGTATAGGTATTTTAAAGATATTATTTTTTCTTTTCAGTTGAAAGGTACTTTTTGAAGTCGGATTAATTTTGAATTACTTTTCACATTAGTGTTGATATAATATTTTAAGTACACGTAGATAGTAAGATTCATTTAGACAATATCGTACCACGTTACGCGTACAGTTACGCTCATATTAGGCGTGGTATAGAGTTTGTAATTACGCCGCTTGGCTCGCAATCAGTAAATACGCACACAGGCAAGCTATGGAATGTGGGGAGGAGGTAGGGTTGGGATTGTTGTCGAAAGGATAACTATCGATAGATTTTAATGTCGATAAAATTAAATATTTAGACTTCTTACGCCTGCCTGCCTGCCATTATATCACGCGATATGATATGATACGTCAGACTGTCTTTCTTGTCCCACTAAGGTGTAAGCAAGATATAGGCTCTTTATCATGCGGCAATAGTCGATAAAAGCCGCTTATGCTAGGCAGGCTTGATACTCATAATGTTGTTAAATTTTAGAAGTGTCTTAAACATCATGGCGTTTTATTAATACCTTAGACATTTAAAGCGACGCGGCGACGGGAAGAAGTTTGAGACGCTTTTAATATTATGTAGCGTCCGAGATTTGGGACATAAATGGTATATAATTTATGACAGACTAGCGAGTGCCCGCGGGACTTCCCGTTCCCGGGAATCTACTATATGTGTGCAAAATTTCAACCAAGTCTGTTTAGTAGTTTGTGCGTGAAAGAGTAACTACAAACTTTTGCGTTTATAATATAATTAAGATTTTTTTTACCATCAACTGGAATGTTGATATTGCACCTTATGATTCTCGATTTTAATATTTAAATACAATTAAATAGTATGTAAATCTTATCTTGCAATTAGAATCACTTCTAAAATATTGCGAGTAATGATTTATTATTATTTACGGTATATGTAAAGTTGCTGAAACTTAGAATGAGCCTAAAGAACAAATCATCGTTATTATTTATTAGTCATTTTCTCATACAAACATGCTCACTATAGCGTCTCATAGATAGGTAACTATTTGCATCTGTGCAATGATTTTTAAGTCGATGAAGAGGCAAAACGCCCAATTATCGAATCACAGACTTAAAACTTTACAAAAAGCGCTGAATTTTCACAAAAAAGAAAAACAATAAGTCAAGGTTTATCTGCCATATAACGTTATATGGAACAATGAGTGCGATTTATTATTTTTTCTTTTTCGCAAAATTGAAGACAGTTTGTAGATTTTCGATGGGATTCGACATTTGGGCGTTTTGCCTTTTTATTGACGTAAAAATCATTGCACAGGCACAGATGCAAATAGTTCCTTAACTATGAGACGATAAAGTGAGCATGTTTGTATGAAAAAAGTCCAGTGGGCCGATTTGATTGTCCACGAGTGTATTTATTGCTCGCCGGGCTCTAGCAATCAGTAAACGCATACTGGGAGCACAGGAATGTGGAGAGAAGGTAGGGTTGGTATTGCGGAAGATGCAAATTGATTATCGATAGATTTACAAATCAATGAAAATTTCAAATATTTTGGGAAGCTTTAGTTTTTTTTAATTTGTAGAAGATAGACATTAGTTTATAGACAAACAGTTACAGATTTGGATCAGTAGGATCTTTCCTTTGTAAGTAATTATTCCCTTTTTATTTTAATAGGTATATTTATATTAAAATCACTTTCGAAATGGTACTAATAATTGTCATTCGATGATTCGCCACGTAGCTAAAACCCGTGTGAATAAGTTTTACATGCTTTTTCATCTACCTATATACATTACGAATTTTCAATTAAAACTTTAAGAAACTTAAAAGCTTCATACAAAATAGCATCAGACTTAATTTTTGTATCACAAATAAAAGATGGAACAGTATTTTCCGATTGTCAAACTTTGTTCTGGCACAATATTATAAATAAGCAGAAAAAACTTTGACAGAAGTCTTCAGGCTGTATAGAAATTGACGATCTCCAACAATTTAAAAATAAAAAAAAGTTTCCCAAAGAACCCGATGAAACGGTGTCAGGACAAGAAATGTTGCGAAGTTTAATCAATTTCGCTTTCTTAATTGACACGATGCTTTAGAGGTACCTTTTGAGACGAATAAATTGCTTTAAGACACCCCTTTTCATCAAGACCGATTAATATCTCACCTTTTGAGATATGATTCTTAATTTTATTAAACGTTCGTAATGACGACGGTAGGTGGCCCTGTTACTAATGATTACGGAGTTTTGGAATGATGGTTTGGTAAACTTAGTGTATACGATGAAGATTTACGATACCTAGTTTGTTTGTTCTTTTATCAGTTAAAAGTCTTGAATGGGTGGTAGAAAAATATTGACGACTCTAAAGAACCAACTTAGCTTAGCAACTTGTTTATTGTTTCTGTAACAAATGCTTTAATTTCATTATGACTCATTAATATCTCACCTTATGAGATATGATTCTTAATTTTATTAAACGTTCGTAATGACGACGGTAGGTGGCGATGTTACTAATGATTACGAAGATTTGGAGTGATGGTCTAAGAAACTAGAAATACAAGGTGCTAACAAATGGTCAATGATCTTTTTAAAACCAAATATTTAGAAGTAGGTTACGTTATTGTTTACCATGTAATTATTTTATCAAAAGAAAAATACTCAATCGCGACGCTTTTTTTTACTTTTAGTATCTATTAACTTTTCTTTGTAGGTACCTATATAATGTTTTTCATTCCAAAATTTACAACAAAATTTATGAACCTATGTACCATATAATCAATAATACAGTTTTTTGTATACATAGTTCTACTATTTTCATGCAGGTACGACTGTTTGTTTCCAAAAATAAAGAGAAAAAATCCTCTTTTATTACACGCTTTGGTCTTTTCATAATAATTATAAACCACTAATCTAGACTAAAATCTATCTTTGTTCCTAATTTCATCAAGATCCATTCAGATGTTCAGTGAATGAGTAATAAATATCCATGCAAACTTTCGCATTTATAAAACTAGCATTCCACCCGCGGTTTTGCTCGCGTGAATTCAACGGTATTTTCCCGTAAGAATGAGATATTTTCCTTGGGCAAAAATTAGCTTTTATAGTATTCTTGACCAAAATCCATATCTGTGCCAAATTTCATCAAGATCTGTTTAGTCTTTCTTGAGTGATTTACTAACAAAAATCCATCTAAACGTTTGCATTTATGATAATAGTAAGATACAGTAATGATGATAATATAGCTACATTATTAACACAAATAATAAGTAAAACACATTTTTAATCAATCACTCTAATCGGTTCAGAAGTGGACTTAGCGGATTACTTAGCCCCCCTACCCTAACTTGATTATCGAGCAAACCGTTAGTAAACGCTATCAAGTCAGTTAATTGCTTGAAAATTGTGGGATGCTAATAATTCGCCATTTTCCGAGATTAGTTATTGACGATGAAGTCTGGAAGGATTTCTTGAGGGAGTTTGATGTATGTAAGTAGGTATTTAAATTTGTTTAGCATTTAGTTAAGGTATAGGTATTAATATGAAGAAAAAAAACATAATATATGAACTTACAACATAATTTTCATCTTGAGTATCAGTTAGGATTAACTTAAGTTAGGTAATTTAAATTATATACATATTTTTTTCATATTTTTGAAATGTTGTTTTATGTTGATTTTTTGGTGAAAAATAAAATAGCACAGTATTAAATATTACGTCTTCCAAGATGTTTAAAAGGAAACCGTATTCTATCGACAACTAAGAACATCTCTACGGGCACAGACGCCGTATATCGATCCAGCATCCGTCGCATACAACCTCTTTCACTCGACACCGGCCAATGAACCAATGACCCTTTTATTTTTAATCTATCGATGGAATGATTTATATCGATAACATTGACGTGACCTCTTTTTGAGTGTCACAACATTATAAGTTTGATGAATTGGGTTCCATTTGTTTTATTTTGTTAATGTGAGCTAAGTAGATATAGTTTTCGATATATTTGATTTAGGAGCCCGTCTCGCAGTGGTTGGCCCGCTCGGTCGGTGATCATTGAAGTTAAGCAACTTTCGCAATGGTCGGTCACGGGATGGGGCCCTCGTGGTGGGCCATGGATAAGTAGAATTCTTATCCATCCATAAGGAAGGCCAGTGCTCCAGCAGTGGGGACATCAAATGGCTGTTGATGATGATGATAATAGGTCTTTACCTATGAAATTGCCGTTTTGTATGGAGATTTCTGTAATATTTTTTTTTCCATACTAACGTTTTTGTTATTATTTAACGACTAATATTATGTAAATTTACAAAATTTTACACACGTATTTATGGATATTTTAACTACTAAATGACACATTCGTTTTGAGAAAAAAAAAATTTTTTCACTAAGTTACAACTAATAAAGTACGAAATTCTGGAAACAAAAATAATCGTAACTTTCGGAATAAGTTTTTTCTATGTATATAATCAAATATCGTGGTTATTAAATTATCAAAATTTGCTCGATACGGTCTTAATGTAACGCAATATTAAAGAAATTATATATTTCTAATATTATAAAAGTTGTTAAGTTATATGTACAAAAGAAAAAAACGGCAATTTCATATGTAAAGACCTATTATTTACTTTAGCACTAATTATTAAAATGTTTGTAAATTTAACCTACTGTTTACATTTAAAAAAACTATTTTTAACCGACTTCTAAATCAAAAAGGAGGAGGTTCTCTATTCGTCTGTATGTATGTTTTTTTTTTTTTTTTTTTTTGTTTATGTCCACCGATTACTCGAAGACGGCTGAACCGATTGAAATGGTTCAAACGTTATTACATCAGGTTGGTTTCCAAGTTGGTCCCATTTTTTGAAATTTTGAAATCGGTTCAGTAGTTTTCAGGAAATCTTGAAAATACTGTCGTTTTCGTTACCACTTTATGTGAATTCAATACGTATCTTTAGGCATAACTCCTTTGTTTATAAACCGATTTAGATGATTCTTGTTTTGTTAAAAAGGTGACACCTCAAGGTATTTTAACCGACTTCAAAAAAGGAGGTTTTCAGTTTGATCACATACCTATTTACCAGAAAACACGTAAATTGCCTGCACGATGCACTAAAAAGAGTGAAATAAAAATTATTTTTATAAAAAAATAAAACCGCCTTCAAAAAAAACCACATCAAAAAAGTAAGAAATAATTCCTCACCAAATAAATAACGTAAGTACTTTGAAGTCGGGCGGGTTTTAACAAAAACAACAAAAAATTGTACATGTTTCACGCCCGACTTCAAAGTACTTACGTTATTTATTTGGTGAGGAATTATCTCTTACTTTTTTGATGTGGTTTTTTTTGAAGGCGGTTTTATTTTTTTATAAAAATAATTTTTACTAAGACAGTATTAAAAAGAGGGAAAAATTAATTTTTTGTTTGTTTTTTGTAATGTTTGTTAAACTCAAAAATTAATGGACTGTTTAAAACAAACTTTGATCGTTAGAAAGATTAATTTTTCCGATTCACACAGGCTATATTTTATCCTAATATTCCCACGGTAACGGGTACCTACCACGTGGGTAAAACCGCTCAGAGCCACTGCTGTATATGTTTATTTCACATATAGTATAATCGGGCCTATAATTAAAGTTAATATACCTATTAAAAAGTACCCTTTTTAATACATAAATTTTAGGAAATACATTAATTTCCTACAAACACACTTATTTTTCCGCTCAAATTAAGTTCCTGGTGTAATTGAGTTATGGATAGGTACTGACAACGTACAAACATAATTATATTTGTTTTTCTGTAAATAAGTTTACTGATTGAACACATAGGAAACACTCAGATCAAGAAACATATCTAAGTTTCATATCATAAAATTTTGTTTTGTTCGGTAATCGAACCTGGGACATCAAGCGCAAAAGCCCTGCTCCAAATCAATCGCATATAAGTACTATATTATGTAACAAACTTACGTTATATATGTGACGTCCCCATTTTTCAATTTCCCATCAATCTCTCCGGGAAACTATCGAATTTTCATATATAAATATTTTATGAGCCGCTATGTATTCATTTATTCGGTTACAAAACTGTTCTGTAGCTTTATCCTTTGGTCTAAATGTTTTAGCTATTTAGCTTATGTCGATATTACACGGTTCCACCAAATTGATTCACTTTGGTTGAAAGGCGCAGAAGTGAAAAATACTGCTGTTTTCACGTATCTTAAAAAGAGAAATATCTAAATAAAAAAGTGAACCATTCAATTCACATTGCTGAGAATGAGCATCTAGTTAATCATTCAATTCTTATGTTTACACGTTCAACACTCGTTGAATTGCAATAAACGTTGAATGCAAAAAACAAACAAAGAATTGCCTAGTATAGGAAAAATGTGATAGTAAAAAAAAACCACGAGCCCTATAAGTAGCTTTCAGGCGGGATACTTATAGGGCTCGTGGTTTTTTACTATCACATTTTTCCTATACTTACAAAAATTGCATTGTAAATGCATAAAAATAATATAAAATCTCAAAGAATTGCCTTTCAACGCGACTGAATATGATTGAGCATTGACATTAAATGATTCTCTTTTACGTTTACATTGTTCAATTTGGTTACTTCATCCAAGTTTAAAGACAGAAGTGAACCGTGTAATATCGCCATTAGAAGTTTTTTATTTATTTACCGTATGTTTTGCTATCCATACTTCCGTACTAATTTGTAAATATGAAAGTGTGTTTGTCTATCTTTCATGTCGAAATTGAGCAACGCATCAACGTGATTTTTGGCATCGGAATAATTTGGGAAGTGCAGAGCGACATATCCTTTTTATCCCGGAAAAATATCAGACTACCGCGGGATAACTTTGTGTAGTTCACGCGGTCGAAGCCACTAGTCTTGTTGTAAATATGAAAGTGTTTTTGTCTATCTTTAACGTCACAATTGAGCAACAGGTCCGACGAGATTTTTGGCATGAGAATAGTTTGGGAGCTAGAGCGAGTGACATAGGCTTGTTAACCGACTTCTAAATCAAAAAGGAGGAGGTTCTCTATTCGTCTGTATGTACGTTTTTTTTTGTGTATGTCCACCTATTACTCGAAGACGGACCGATTGAAATGATTGAAACGTTATTACATCAGGTTGGTTTCCAAGTTGGTCCCATTTTTTGAAATTTTCAAATCAGTTCAGTAGTTTTCAGGAAATCTTGAAAATACTGTCGTTTTCGTTACCACTTTATGTGAATTTAATACGTATCTTTAGGCATAACTCCTTTGTTTATAAACCGATTTAGATGATTCTTGTTTTTTTTATCCCGGAAAAATATCTTTGTAATATTAGCCGAGCGAAGAAAGCGTTTTAAGAAAGAAATTTCTGCTCATTTCAGGATTTTTATTGGTGGTTGAATCCGCCGGATGGATTTTTGTGCTTCCGTCAACTTATGGGAAGATAAAATAGCTTACGGAAAAAGTGATCGGCCTAGGCGTTTAATTGAATGGCGGATTCAACCATTTGGCTGCGACATATACATTCAATAGAAATATTAAAGAAATAAAACAATAATGTCACTTGAAATATGTATTGTCAACAATATTTAATTTTCAACAATTATAATAGCTTGAATATTTTTGAGAAAATTAGTTTTCACTGAGCTAATATCTTTTGTGAGTTCCACAGGCTCCTGTGTCATAAGCATACAACATACAAATTTCTTGGTCATAAGAGACAGCCATCTTTCTTTCTGACAGAAAATCACTTTAGTTGCAGAACACTGAATTTTATATAAGGAGTTAAGTGTATTATTTTATAATAGTACACTAGGGAAATAAGAATAAAGTGTTCGTTGCAATTGAAAGTATGTAAGTTTTAATATCTGTTCGTTTTTATATAAGTTTATTTTACTAGTACTTAGTTGTACTTTTATTATGCTTTTTGTGGAACTAAGAGCACTGAATGTCTCGCAAAATTATGTTTTAGCAAAGTTGAATGTAATTGAAAAAAATTGTGGCTCGGGGCGCAGTGATTAGTGAATTTGCCTACTAAGCCAGGGGTTGTAAGTTCGTTCTCCACCAGGGACAGACATTGGCTGGTGGTAGAACTTGTTCTAAGTTCACCTTCTAAGTTGTTCTAAGTTCATCTTTTCTAAGTCGTTTGTGATCCGGAAGTTAGAGATAAGAAGCCAGTTCATCATTGGTTGAAGGTGCTGGTAGTGCGCTTCCACCTTCAGCCTCATCTTTACTTAAAATGAGAAGGCCCTTGTGGATAAAAAAACTCATTTCAGATTTATATTGGACTAGCTCTCCGCTCGCGACTTCGTGTGCGTGGACACCCTTTTTTACCCCCATAGAGGTGAAATTTCTAAAAATTATCTCTTAGTACTACCACAGTCTATATATTTCCCTTCCCTACAGTCGGCCAACGGACACGTCTAGACAGAGCAATCGTGCGGGGTTTGCGGGGCGAGAGAGGGGCGGTAGCGTCCCCAGCTGCCATACACTCGCTGGGGACACACCGGTCAGGAGTGTCGCATTTTATTATCACATTTTACGTAATATCAATATGCATAAAATATTTTTATATTTGAATATAATAATAATTATGCGAGTATTTAAACGTTTTTTTACATACTTTTACACTTTGACTTTTAAATATAAATCCAGTAACTAATTTTATCATGTCTTTTTTGTAAAACTTTACGCTGTGGTACTACCCTACACTCCCTAAGGAACATACATGCCAAATTTCAGCTTCTTGCGCCCAGTAGTTTCGGCTGTGCGTTGTCTGTCAGTCAGTAACGCAAGAGTTTTATATCAAAATCAAAATCAAAATCAATTTTTTTTATTCATTTTAGGCTGATACAGCACTTGTGAACGTCAATGAAGCTACGCTATCGGTTCGCAAATCCTACGGCGGGAGGCCTTGTAACGAGAAGAACCGGCAAGAAACTCGCCAAGGGCTATTTTTTTCTCCCTGTCATATTTCATACAGAGTCGTCAAATTGAAAAGTGACTCTAACATAATATAATATGTAAAGTCACTTTCCATCACAAATTAATCTTAAATTTAAAAACAAAACAAAAAACCCGGTAATCATAGCAGTAAATAATTTTCAATAACTAAGAAATAGACATCCAAAAGATCATCATCATCATCATCATCATGTCAGCCGAACGACGCCCACTGCTGGGCATAGGCCTCCCCCAAGGATCTCCACAACGATCGGTCCTGCGCTGCCCGCATCCAGCGGCTTCCCGCGACCTTGACCAGATCGTCGGTCCACCTTGTAGGGGGCCTGCCCACGGAACGTCGTCCGGCACGCGGTCGCCATTCAAGAACCTTTCCGCCCCAACGGCCATCGGTTCTCCGCGCTATGTGTCCCGCCCACTGCCACTTCAATGATGCAATCCTTCGAGCGACGTCGGTTGTTTTAGTTCTCCTGCGGATTTCATCATTTCTGATTCGATCGAGCAGGGAAATACCAAGCATCGCTCTCTCCATTGCTCGCTGGGTGACTTTGAGCCTTCTTATGAGACCCATAGTAAAAGACCACGTCTCACTTCCATAGGTCATTACTGGCAACACACACTGGTCAAAGACTTTCGTCTTGAGCCATTGAGGTATTTCGGACGCGAATATATGTCGGAGCTTCCCAAACGCTGCCCATCCGAGCTGGATTCGACGAGAGATCTCTTTCTCAAAGTTGGACTTACCTAACTGGACCGTTTGTCCTAGGTAAACATAGTGGTCAACAACTTCGAGTGTAATGTTCCCAACATTAACTGGAGCGGGTGCAACATGGGCATTGAACATGATTTTCGTCTTGTCCATGTTCATCTTAAGACCCACTCTTTGCGAAGCTCTTAAGACCCACTCTTTGCGAAGCAAAAGATCCAAAAGATAGTTTCTTTAAAATACACACCAACGAAAAACGTAGCGAATAAAATAATAAATATAAATGCCAAACAAGGGTAACAAAACTTTGAATAGTTTAAGAACATAAGAGTCAATAATAAACAGTGCCATACAAGCCACGATAAAATAAAACTAATAAGTAAAAATAAAACATAAAAAATCTGCAATATTTTGAGACAAGAAGCCAGGAGCAGACCCATCCCACTGGTGGCACCCGTTCACGAGCATGACGCATATATATAGATAGATTGGTAGGCATCACTTAAAGCAACAAGCTTTATTAAATGTGGCATTAATATGAATTAATGAAGTTTAATATTGTCCAACATTATCCGTCTAAAATGCCAATTAAGATACTCACATGGTAATATCGGAACTTGTAAATAATTTATACAGAAAATTGCTCTAAAATGTGACTTTTCAATCAAGCTTAAACATAAATTATTTACAGAATTTTCGTAAACCTCATATTGAGACTAAATAATTTTAACGTGAATATAAAACAAAGCTTAAAACGTTATATTCTTAATTCCTTTGCTCAATTCTGTATTCCTCTTTACGCAAAGATTATTATAATCCATACCACACTTTGGTAGGATCATGTGGTTTAAATTTTTAATCCATTCGTTAAGCTTAATACTGAAATCTTTGAATTAATGACGACAATGTTTGCAAATTGTTGTTGTTATGACGAAATGTGGGGAGCCCGTGTGGCGCAGTGGTTAGCGAGCTTCTCCTGCAATCGTTGAAGTTAAGCGACTTTTGTAATGGTCGGTCACGGGATGGGCGACCAAACGCTTCAAATATTTTTTTATCTGTCTGGTAGGTTTTTTTAAATCCACAACGGGTTAGCACTTAGCCTTCATCACACCTGCCGGCCTATAATGAGCGGCTTTTATCGCGCGATATGATATGGTACGGCAAGTTGTCTTGCTTACCCCACTAAGGTGTAAGCAAGACGGCATGCCGTACCATATCATATCGCGCGATAAAAGCCGCTCATGCTAGGCCGGCTGATGTTAAGTGGTGACATTAAGGCTGAAGGTGGAAGCGCACTACTCCCGGAATCCGCATTCGTGAGAACTGGCTATCTTATCTCTAACTGCCGGAACACAATAATGCTAAAACATCATTGTTATGGCGTCAGAATTAGATAAGATGGTGGTAGCTAGCCAGGTGGACTAAGAACAAGTCCTACCACCAACCAAACCGAATTAATTTTCAATATTAAAAATTGCATTGCGAATGCAAAAAAGTAAAATAATTCCAAGTGTGTCATTTTCTAATATCCGAATTCATCAAAATCTGCACAATGGCTCAAGCATAATTACCTAGATATGAATAACTAACTAATCATATTTGCATTTATTCATATTTTCATTACATATTTATTTTAATTGATTAATTTAATCATTATTGCATGACTATCGAATGGGGCGGAACAAATATTCATAACATCATCAGCTATTAGGCATAGGTCTTCCTTATGGATGGATAGGGAAAATGGGCCATGACCCACCACGTCGGAAAATCTAGGGATCAATGCCTTACCGTGACTCTAAAGCTCGGAGATGCTCAAGACAACCCTCCCCGGGACCGCAAGCAGTAATTATTGTTTTTGTGATTGTTGAATTACTGACGACATGTCCGTTATTTCCTGGTTCCGGACAAATGGCATGTCTGTTGAATGCCGGAATCAGGACAAAATTTTCAAAACCTATAAGCTTTTTTTGAATTATTATAATGAAAAATTAAACGTTAAAACGAAAAAGAAATATGAAGAAAAATGGAAAATGAAGTATTTAGAAAAAAACGACCAGTCTCACAACTAGCTCCGATGGGACTCGAACCCACGACCTTTCGCTATCCGGGCGATTGATCGGATAGCGAAAGGTCACGGGACTCCGATGGGACTCGAACCCACGACCTTTCGCTATCAGGGCGACTGCTCCAACCACTGAGCTACGGAGTCGTTACGAGAAGCGTCGAGTTTAACGACTCCGTAGCTCAGTGGTTAGAGCAGTCGCCCAGATAGCGAAAGGTACTGGGTTCGAGTCCCATCGGAGCTGGTTGTGAGACGCGTCGATTTTGTCTAAATACTTAATTTCAATTTTTCAACTAAGCAATTGTCTGATATGTCGGTCTCCCATCCCATGACCGACCATTGCAAAAGTTGCTTAACTTCGACAATCGCAGGCCAAGTGCGCTAACTAGCTTTTGCCCGCAGCTTCGCTCAACTAAAATTCGGGGTACCGTAGGTATGCCCATGTTTATATGCCCCTTAAGGGTTGAATTTTTCAAAATCCATTCTTAACCTACGACATAAAAACTATCTGGGTGCCTCATCTCAATCCGTCTAGTAGTTTGAGCTATAAGTATGCGTTGATAGATGTAGACGTAAGACCCATCATGAAAATGTATAAGTATTATGTACAATCAGGGATAAATTCGGTGAACCACTTCTCACTTCTTTTCGTGTGGCTAGCGTCTCACCGTTTACTTGCAGTCCCTATCCCTAATTGCTTATGCATTGTACTACCTTAGTTTAATACATAACCAAATAGTAAAAGGGTCTGCGCGTGAACAGCGAGACACCAGCTACACGAAAATTTGTAAGAAGTGGTACACCGTATTTGTCCCAGACTGTACACCGATACTATAAAATATTGATGGGTTATTCGAAAACTTAAAAGGTCAGATTATGGGTAACTTTGACACATAAGTAGTATGGAATGTAGACTAATATATTAATTTTGTGTTTTTTTTTTTTATTATTATTGTAATAGTAACGCCTAATTGAATTGAATGATGTCTTTAATTAATGTTATTGGTGTATGTAACCGTTTTAATTTAAGTAAATAAATAAATAAATAAAATAAATAAGTCATTGAATAAACCCTTGCTTAGTAAGAAAACCATGACATAAAAATGTTAAGATCAATAATTTATTATAAGTACGACGTTATAGACATCGTTTACACGAGTGTCAAAGAAAAAGCTCAAATTTCTCATAAACTCTTGCTGAAGTCTCTCTCTCTCAAGATCTAGTTTTCACGAAAATAATACACATATTATTCATAGTAACCAACTTAAGATTGTTCTCCTCTTCAATCTTACTTCGCTTCGTCGTCAACCGATCGTTACACCAAAAATGCACCTAGCAACACTAAACGTACCAACTGGCAACACTACAGGACCAAATTGCAATATACGTCAAAATCTACCCTCTAGCCACGATTATAATCTGTGGCAACTCTAAGTCGCGTTCAATTTATTTGACATTAATTATTTTCACCTCGTAAAACGATATGACGTCGCAAGTTCAAAGGATAGAGGACATTAAACCTTAAAACAAAGCGTCCAAGGTCGCTTTTTGCGAACACTTGCGAGAGGACTGTGGTTATTTTTACCCCCCTCTCATCTGCAAAGAAATCGATAAGTGAATGAGCACATGTCAAAAATAATGACTTCGCGATCGAAATTAAATTAACGCAATTCATATTCTGTATGAAAACCCGGAGATGAAACCGCGAAGACGATTAAAGATGTCACTTACCTTCTGTGAGCAGCGACACACCTCACAGAAAATTAAAAAAATAAAAGAAAAAATCCAAAAACAAAATAAAAGGAAAATAATTTATTCGTGAAGGGCACCTGCCTCCAGATACAGGTAAAAGGAAAATAAATAAAATATCGACATGTGTCAAACGAAAAATTAAATAAAGCGACGTGCACTCACGTCGCCGCGTACTGGCGCTCTGAGTGAAAGACGCCTGGGAGTGCTTATATATCCGCGCGGGGAGAGGTGGGGGGCGTGGCAGCCATTTTGTACGGTCTCCATGGTGACGAGGAGATGGCCTATTACGGGAGGGTGGCGGAGATTAGTCGTATGGACAGCAGAAAAGGCTATTGAGATAAAATATTTTTATTTTCAATAATTAATAAACGTATTAGGTACCATGATTTCACGAGACCATTAAAAGACTATAATTGCATCTAGCACTAGCACGCTGATCAATCATCATCTCAATATCCGTCACTCGTAAGAATATTAAGATAATTAAGAAAATATAAATCATTTTAAATTACTATGAAACATTGCATCGTGCAAGTTTTCGTGGAAATATTATTGGGATTTTATATTACTCGTATTAGTAAGCTCGTTTGCATCCGTGGCTCATCCGCACTTCGCAAGCGCAGTCTAATTATAAATCATCCCTAATTACAATTTAAAATTATTATTATACACCACTAAAGTTTTAATTACTAGAATTTTATGGGGGTGATAGTGTCCTCCAATATAGGGCCAGCCACTAAATCGCGAATAAAAAAGTTAGTTGTTCTATACATTTCAGTCGAGTCGATTTTGTTCTTTTATATGGAACACCAAATTTCGTGGCTAGCCTCATGGTAAAAGCATCTATTGATTGACTCTAACATCTCCTAAAATCTTTGTACTGTGTGGTGTAACAATCACATAAGTTTGTACATAAATAAACTTATATATAAGTACTACTTGTTTAAGATAACATGACACCTGCAAATTATACCCGTCTCTTTCACTCGATTCTGTCATGCCCAGAGAGTAAGAGGGACGGGTTGACCGAGTAGTAAGTAGGGTCCCTCGTTGGGCGCCAACGAAGGCTTGCATTTTTGTTGAAGAAAAACAGTTTTCAAACCGTAATGTATTGTGTAAACTATTATGAACACAAAATTATGTTTTCCATATTGCTAACTAGCCTCCCCTACGGCTTCACCTGCGCGGGAATGTAGTATTTTCCGGGATAAAAAGGAGCCTATGTCGTTCTCCAGTTTCCGAACTATCTTCATACCAAAAATCACGTAGTACAAGAAGGACAAACACACTAACAAACAAACACTTTCACATTTATAATACTAGTATTTACTTTCATACTAATCCGTAATAATAAGGATTGGTATGAAAGTATGGATAGTTTATGTCTGACGATCACATTCAAACTTGGTCATAAATTTAGTTGTTCCGTTAAAATTTAATTTTACTTCAAATCAATCATTTATGTAAGAATAATGGTTTTCCGTTTGAAATTGTTTTAAAATGTAACCATGTCATGGTGTGTGTGTGTGTGTGTATGTTTGTTTGTGTGCTTTTATTGACAGTCAGTATTTCAGTAGTAATTTAATTATGCACTTGTCATATTAACATATGGGCTTTTTCATAATTTTGTTGATTTTTTTAAATCAGATTTTCTTATTTAACCTGAAAATTGAAAAGATTTTTCATTAAGATTTCAAATTATTTTTATGCATTCACAATACAATTCTGTAAGTATAGGAAAAATGTGATAGTAAAAAACCACGAGCCCTATAAGTTGCTTTCTGGCGGGATTTTTCGTATTAATCAAATGTATTTTCACTTCACTGATAAGAATAAAAGTTTAACAAAAGTCTGTTGCAGACTCTCCCCTTTCTGCCTCCGTTTCAACCCTCCAACTACCCACACATACAACAAACCCACACAAACACAATTCATACACACGGCGCACACTACCAGCATCCACATTTTCCAACTACAAGCACAGGTATAGCAATTTACCCCAAAATTTCAACACTGAGTCCGCACTGTGCCAGACACAGATCACGAAATGCAACCTCTGTGTTCTTCACATTGTAACACACAATGAAGGACTACTGTATCAATATAGTACTGTCCCTTTCTTTCCGTGCACAGTCCGTAACACTCCCTTGCTCTTTCAGCATAAAGATCATTAATATCATAACTTGTGTAGTTTTCGAAAAGACTTCGCGCAAAAAGCATGTATAGCCATGGCAGCAATATGTTGCGTTTTAAAAAGTATAACGTCATTTTTGGCGCCAATCATGTAGCTTTTAGAAACTATTGTTGTTATTTTAATGTTTGTTTGCCCAATTTTAGTTACAGTTGCGAAATTCTCCAGAGTAATAGCGGAAAATAATTAAGTAGAAATAAAAGCTAGCCTCTCTTTCTATATTGCGAGGAAAACGATATCCCTATTTCACCCCACCGACTGCTTTCTAAATATTTCAGTGATGTTATTTCTTGGCTCAAATATTAAAAGAATAATTAACCTTATCATAAGGAAATAAAGTACGTTTCGCTTTGTACCTTTAGATTTATGTAACGCTGTAACTTTCTGCCCTCACTGAATATTTTAGTACGAAGGTGGATGTTGCTATCCGGCGATAGATGGCGCTGAAAAGCAAACAGGACATACTAATGATAAAAAAATAATTTGTATTGCCGGTCTTATAAATACGAGGAAAATCATTGTTGTTACAGAAATCAGTATTAAGCGTTTTTATCTTTTTATTTTAGTTTAGTTCTATTCGATACTAGATGGCGTTACTATCCCGGACTGTATTCTCTTTTGCAAGGGGCAAATCGTAAAACACATTATTATAATTTATTTTAAATTCTTTATGGATTCATTTGAGTGTATTTAACCCTTCAAATAAATACAAATTGTGGTTCAATTATTTGGTTTATAATAAGTTTGGTTACTTTAGCATGTTGTGATAAAAAAACGAACTAATAAATTATTTTTACTTTTTTGCATTCACAATGCAATTTTTATTATTGAAAACGAAATTATGCTAGAGAATAGTTACCTCCCTACCTATTGTCAATGCAATAAAGTAAAGTAATTTGATATAATTATTTCACATAAGTAAATGCAAAATACACGATTGCAAAATATGTGGAGAAATATTTCATTTGAGTGTATAAATTTAACTAGCTAACATCGCGTAAAAAATATTAGAAAAATTGGACAACTCCTTTGACGACTCCGTAGCTCAGTGGTCAGAGGACAGTGAAAGGTCGTGGGTTCGAGTTGTTTTTTCTGATATTTCATTTTCAATCGAAATAATAATTATCCCAAATGATTATCCGGATCATTAGGTTAATCTTACCAGAACTCAATTTTGAATTTTTATCACGCTCTCTTCAAGTGAATGTACCTAGTTGTACCAGTTTCTTATTATCGAGTTTACTATTTTCAAAACTTCAAAACTATCGATTAATGATTTTTTGTATGTAATAAATTTTTTATTTTATTTAAAATTTATTTAAATTAATTTGTTACACCTAAGTATTTAAAACTAAAATGTTATTTCTCTGTTTTTTTTATCTTAGCTTTTTTAGCATACTCTGTATTGCTATGTATCACATGTATAGTGCGACAAGCTTTTCTGTTCCGGTGATTATCTTTGAAACTAAAACAGTTTTTAACCGACTTCAAAAATTGAAAAGGAGGAGGTTATCATACGACCATGAAGCTCGATTTAATACTGAGGTAAGAGTATTAAGTCAAACTTCATGCATACGACAGTCCATTTTGACAGCTAATTTATGAAGTTTGACTTAATACTCTGAGGTAACTGGAGCTCTCACCCTGAATAAAAAAGTGTCGCCAGCAAATTTGACATTTATGTATGTAGTGGCTGTCAGCTGTCTCATATGACCATACGTATTTTTTTAAAGTGTAGGTGAGACGGAAGACAGCCACTGTGTTATTTGTGGTATTCAAACAATTGTTCGTACTGCACTCTCCAGTTACCTCAGTAAGTCGTGCTTCATGGCCACAGCCATCTCTATCGTCTTCTACAAGCCATGCGCATAAAGTTGGCAACGTAGTTTTAAGTGAACCGATTTGACACCGTTTGCACCGTTTGACAGGTAAACAGCGAGTAAACCTCGAGTACTGAATACTATGGAGATGGCATATCTTCTATACCTACATCTATACAAATAAATAAAATTGGAGTGTCTGTTTGTAACATTAAATAACCGCTTTTTACGACGTGCATATGATTAAATATACGGTACATTTACCAAAATGAATTTTTTTACAATTTTTGTCTGTCTGTCTGTGTGTTCCGGCTAATCTCTGAAACGGCTGGACCAATTTTGACGGACCGATTAATACGACAATTAGAAGTAGTTTAAAATTGAATTCCAAGATGTTCTTACATTGTGACTTACTTACACCTCACTTTTTCGTAGGTATGCCACCTCCATAGGATTTAGTACTCAGAGGAGTAAACCGGTTCACAGCAATGTTGCCGTTCCGTATCATAGCATGGCTTGTAGAAGACGATAGAGACGGCTGTGGTATTGCAAGTGCCTCCTCTGTCACGGCTGTCACCGGAACAGAAAAGCTTGTGTCACTGTATACCGAAGTGTGTGTCAGATAACTCTGCACGTGCCTGGCGCGTTTTTGGCGCTAGTTACAGTGCATTTTTTGTTCTAATGTTATAGAAAATATTAATATTCGATTTTTACCGCGCGCAGACTTATCTGACGAGCACCTACTATCTTGCCTATTTATGTAATGTGACATGCAATAAATGATTTGATTGATTGATTGAACTTTAATTAGAAACCAAATCTCGTCTCGCTCTCGACTCTCCATAAAACCAACAACCAATGCAATGGATTTTCAAATGGTTTACAACAAACAAAAAAAAACAATACAACACAAAGCAAACAAATGAAAACGGCCCATTCTTTTCCACTACCCCCAACTCATTAAGCTTAAAAACTCATAGCATGTGTGTGTTTATTTTTTTAAATGCCAACGCATGGGTTATTAAAAAACTTACAGGCTCGGTATGCACGTGAAAAAAGCAATTTTCCCTTTGTTTTTTTCTGCTTTTACTCATTTTTTTTTCAAGTGGACGGAGCAATGGAGTGCAGGATATTATTGGTATGTTCTTACTAAGGAACTGTTGGAAATTCTAAGCGAAGGAAGTTGGAATACGATGACTGAAAATGAAATATTTAGAAAAAATCGACCCGTCTCACCACTAGCTCCAATGAGACACGAACCCACGACCTTTCACTGTCCGGGCAAACACTCTGCCCACTGAGCTTCGGAGTCGTGAGCATCGAAGGTAGTTATGAGACGGGTCAACTTTTTCTAAAATTTCATTATGATAACTTTAAAATTATAAAATAAATAAAATAAAAAATAAAATTGAAATAGACGACCTCCGTGGCCGAGTGGTGAACTGCACGCACCTGTTCTCAAGGTGCCGCTATATCTGGAGGTCCCGGGTTCGATTCCCGGCCTGGGTTTATGTAGGTCAGTCGGCCTAGCATGAGCGGCTTATAACGCGCGATATGATATGGTACGGCCAGTTGTCTTGCTTACCCCACTAAGGTGTAAGCAAGACGGTATGCCGTACCATATCATATCGCGTGATAAAAGCCGCTCATGCTAGGCCGGCAGGTCTAGGTAAGCAAAGAGTCAGCAAACAAAAAAAATCAGCTGTTTCATACAAATTGTCAATACCTACTCGACCAAAATGTATGGAACAGCTGATATTTTTTGTTGAGTTGCAGAGTTGGCCCCATAGTAAAAGTTGTTCATATTCATGAGCACAATCAACACCTAAGAGGTTTTGGGTTAATTCATTAACACGTTGTATAATCACTACGTTTTAGGTAAGGTTGTGGGTTTGAGTCCCATCGGATCTAGTTGTGCGACAGGTCCATTTTCTCTTATTCATCATTTTCAATATTTTCGCTCAAATGTTGTAAAATGTGATATGATAATATACAGGATTAACCGCCTCAGTGGTTCATACCACCGAAAATAACAGTAATTACAGTTTCCTAACAAACGCTACCAAAACAAATAACGCATCACAAATCTCTTTTTCCCGCAGTCGGTACCGTAATGCACTGACTCTGCCGGTGTTATCGTTTTGTATCCGACTGTACCTCTCGTAATGAACATTTTTTCGCATACCGCGACGTACACCCGTTGGCGAAAGTGGACTTTGACTTTGTGATTTGGTATAGGAAAAATGTGATAGCAAAAAACCACGAGCCCTATAAGTAGCTTTCAGGCGGGATTCGAACCCGCGCCTCCGGGAATCCGGCCCGATGCTCTGACCAACTAAGCTACCGAAAGGCTTACACGACTCGTCGAATTTTGCTATCACTTGTTACGCTGTAGGCCAGCGTTGCTTCATCAATGTGAGGAAACCCTCGCATCCGAAAGAAACATTTTTACAAATGTTTAACAATCGATTAAGATGAAACAGCCATATTGAGATTTTATATTATTTTTTTATGTTATTTTTATTTGCATTGTGATTTGGTTTTTTTATTTTTTTTGGTAAGACATACCAACAGTGGCCACACATTGAGAAACATACCAATAAAAAAATATACTGCCTTAAAAGTATCTGATGTGAACACTAATATAAGGCGTGTACAGCATTCACAAACAGCCAAAATAGTGCATGTAGGTACATCATTTGGAACTATAAGTTAGTTACAACTAGCACACCACTTACAACAATTCCAACACAGAAAATTAAATAAATAAAAAAAACAAACAAAGAAGCAAATCACACTATTGAATTAAAATATAAAGTCTTGAATTAAAATAAAAAGTATTGAATTAAAATAAAAAGTATAAGGTAAAATATAAAGTTTTAATTCTACTTACTTACTTACTTCGCTGGCTCAGCGACCAGAAGTGGATCTTGGCCTCCGATGTTAAAGCACGCCATTTCGTTCGGTCTTGCGCCAGTTCCAACCACTCAGCCACGTTGATTTGGTTTAGGTCTTTTGCTGCTTCATCCTTCCAGCGATATCTCGGACGGCCTACCAGGCGACGGCGACGCCCAGTTGGTTGCCTCAGTAATTCTACTTGTGTTTTTGCTAAATAGTCTAGGGATAAGTTTTAACTCAGTGTATTTTGTATCCTATTAGTTTTAGTGTATCATCATCATCCGTACGACGACCACTGCTGGGCATAGGCCTCCTTATAAGGCGTCTTTCAGACTTTAGACAACAATTGATTGCTTGGCGTTTTCCTCTATATTTTTCTCCTTTCCGCGTGCCGTTTGTATTCTTAGTTATAACTATAACTATCGTATTAACTGGTTAAAATAATACGAAAGAATAAAATAATACATTACATACTTAAAATTCAGAACTTATAGTGCTAATAGCTATCACTCAAGTGAATGAAAGTAATTCAAATAAACTTTCGTAAAATTATATTTCTCTGTGGACCAGTATGCCTTTCGTCTGTACTCCATAATGAAGCACTCAAGCTATTTGTCCATATCAACGTGCGAGTTAAATTACAGAGAACAGTTTAATGTTCTTGTTGAGTTGTAATGTAGGCGGTTCGGGACGACTAAATAATAACACATGACTGCGATTAATGGCATTTATTAATAAGGAACAATTACTTATATACTTAGTAGAGAGAGATGAGTGTGTGCATATAAGTAGCTAGTACACACACTACACCTCCCCCCTAAAATGAAAAAAAAAAAAATTAAACACAAATACAATTTTTTTTTACCTATTTGTTGACAAAATAAACATTAGGTAAGTAAGTAGCTAATATTCAAAATTAAGTGAAAAACATTTTTTTTAAACAGATCTAAATATACCTACAATATATGACGAAGCTAAAGTCAATACAATCAGCATTGTACAAATACAAATTATAACAAAAATATAATATTTTGTTAAGTTATTTAAACTAAGTCTTACTTACTTAAGTACTTATTTGAAACACAAATAGATATAAATTTCAATAACAAAATACTTTAAGTAATTATAATCTTGTTAGCTACTTAAATCATTACTATCATTATTATTATTAATCCAAAATCAATAATTGCTTTTTAAATTTTCACAAGTACCTATTCGTAATTTCTCATTTCCTTTGATTGAGGACATTTTAAATCAAACTTAGTGAGTATTTACCTTTATAGTAGGTAATATATTTTATAATATTCTGATTTATAGGTACGTAAGTATAGATTGCACAGAACTACGTCACGACAAATAATAAATTTATAAAATTATTAATTATATTAAGAAAAAAATTACCATCACAAAACTCTGTAAAACTAACTAAAGTTATGAGTTTTAATCTGCACTTTAATAGTTTACTTTATTTAAATTCAAAATTCACGTTCACGTTTTCAAAAGAGCTTTATTTTTAACAACTGTAATAATTACCAAATGCAAACCTACTTTTCTCTTTTCTAACATTATTTCTAATTATTCCATTCATTACTAAGTTATTACCTTTGAACGATACTTTCTTTAAAAAAATCTTTCATCAAAATTATAGTTACACTCAAATACTATACCTACTACTCATGTTCATATTAAATTCAAAATAGTAAAATTGTAAAATACCAACTCTCTCTTTCTCTCTCAACTCTTTAAATTCTCTAATAAAGGTATCTCATTATCAAATATTATCTCTCAATATTCATATTTGACTACACTGTATATCCTACTCTGCTCGTTATAATTAATCACTTTATTTCATATAGGTATCGGTACACTTATTTACTCATACACATCGTCTAGGTACTTTACATATATTCATTCGCCCGGCGCCGGCGTACTTTTATTTTTATTTAATTATTTATATTGGTACATAAAATCATATTTATTTATAGTCGACTTCATAATTCATTATTATAAATGGACAACTTAGTGCCATTTGGGTTGTGCGCACATCCTATATTTGGGGGTCATAGTTTTAAGCCTCTTTGGACTCCAAAATTTTACACTGAGGAAGCTCGTTCACACTATGTTCGAAATTAAGGATCTGACCTCCCATGTACCATTTCATTATATAGGGTCACGATTTAAGACATCTTATTTGGTCTCCAACAGTATCCAAAGGGGAATCTCGTTCGCACCTTGGTATATCTGAAGGACCTGATCCCTATAGTACCTCCCATTTAATGTGTACCGTACTATCGAGCATATTTACATTATCATTTCAAACTAAAACCTACTAAAAAAACTATCATTCCTAAATGAATATAGGGTAAATAATGATTTCATCGCTCTTGGGTGATCAGTCCAATCGCATGTGAAACATTATAAACCATATAATTCCCTATCTTTAATAAATAAAAAACACATTTCAACAATCTAAAACCTACATAATAAAAACAAACCTATACCTTTTAACCTATGCTGTACCTAATCATAATCTAAAAGTTACGAAAAGATTTTTCATACAGCTACGTATATCTTTCTTTACCTACTTATACCTACTTCATAACAATTCCTAAACTTTTTCCAAACTAATTCTAACCATTTCCCAACATTTCTTTTACTCTACTTTATTTTTCTCTTTATCATATTCCAATAATTCAAACCATTCTATAATACTTATTTACTTTTATCTTTACAACAAAAATTTCCAACTCTCAAAGTTATTAATACCTAGATCTGGTAAAATATTTCTTTGCAACTAAAGTGACACTATTCTTATAAGGTTCCAATTTTCCGCTTAACCAGCAAACTCGTGTGGGATTGTTTATAACCGACTTATGTTTCTACTGCACTAAATTAACAGCTTGCATAAATGGATGTGGAATATATTCCACGTAATGCCGATCGAAATACAATACTTTGTCTTTCTATATCAGGCATGTTTGTATTAACTAAAACATCGGATTGCATCACTAATAAATAATATGTAAAATTTGTTTCTATCACCAGTATGAATTTATTGAAGTTACGTTAATTTCTAAACACAAACTAATGAATTTGTTGATTTGTATATCCGTATGTATTTTAAATGTACTTTTGTGTCAATAAAATATGATATAGATAAAATATAAACCGGCATCATAACAAATTAATTATTGACCTAATCATAACAAAAAAAAACAAATGCTTATAGAATATTAATTCCGACCGACTGAACAATATGTTTCTACTTTTAATATACTTACGAACAGTTTCTTACCTCGTTATACCTAAGCAATAAGATCTCGTAAAATCAAAATAAATTTTAAGTGTCGATCTAATTAAAATATTGATTCTTTGTAAGTTAATCATAATGAAATTAGTTATTTATTGTTTTTTAACTTTAATAAAAAATGTGTACGAAACATGTTTAAGTAATTGATTTCGAAAATACCAAAAAGAATATATTTTTTTTCAACAAATACCTAAATACATAACGAATGAATAAATGTTTACCTAATAGTGCAAGGAACAAAATATTTCAGAATACAAATAAAAACGTAAAGAATGCAATGCAACTCCTGCAACATAATATGTATAATTTTACATGATAAAACATTTTTTTTTTATTCTAAAGTTAAAATCTTATGTAAGTATGGATACCTAACTATTACGTAAAGCCAAATAGACGTTTCTTTTAATATTATTATTTTATTTTAAATTAAAATTACGAGTTGCTTTTCAATTAAGAAGATGGCTATATGTGAATTTATGATGTAAGAAAGAATATCATAATAATTTCTTTAAAAAAATTAAAACGGAAACGAAATATCACTGACAATCGAAATTTAAAATTAAGCTTATTTAGTCTCTATAATTTGCTTTTAAAAATTAAAATACTTTTAGTATGAACAACAGAATCACAAACTCAAAATAAAGGAAAAATAAACTGCATACTTTGAAATTATTCGGGTCCATTAATTAAACTACTTATTAAATGAAAAAAAAAATATTCCATAAAAATAGAAAAAATATCCTACATTTTTTTATTCACCAAATTCGTAAGAAAATGTAGATACACATATAATAATTCAATACTATTTTTCACATCGTTAACTTAGATTTAATAAGTTAACCCAAATTAGAAAATTCACGCGAACATCATTGGAACATGCAATAATTTCCGATACAAATACCACACGTGTTGCTTGGTCAGCAATGTTTACTTGTGCTCAATTACGAAATTTATGCCACAAGGTTCAATAATTTAAGTTTATTTATAACTGATTGACTTCAAAATGAAAAAGAAAAAAAAAATATCTAAAGGAACCATACGAATTTAAGAAAAAAAAACAAAAACTGTTAATTCACTTACCTACTTACAACCGTAGTAGGTAACTTCCTATCACGAAAAACAAAAAAATAATTATCAGTGTTAAATTTACCTTAAAACCAATAATCAATCATCGATAAATCAGGGTATCGGGAATCCAAAATTGTGAACATAAAAAAACAACATTTACAACATTATTAAACCCTCAAAATTAATCCTGCCAAAGTAAAATTCTCATTCGTAATTGCGAAATATTACGCTGTTTCTAACTTCTGTGCAATCATTACTATAAATCAGATTTGTTTTTTTCATATTCCAAAAACATATTGAAACACTTCAAAATAATGTCAATTAATAATTAATTACTTAACACATTTCTTTTTAAGTAAATAATCGATTACAACATTATGTACTTATGGTTAAAATAAAAAAAGACATAATAAGAGATATAAAAATATCTAGCAAAAAAACACATTATTATAAAATTATAAGTTTTGGTTATGTTAGGAAAAACATAAGTTATGTATTTATTACATACAATAAATTCTTTTAAAACATGTCCTTTAAACGTCAATTTAATACCTAATTACTTTCAAACTATTTTTTTTTTCAAATAAACAGAAATATATCAATAATAAGTTAAAATTCTATCAATTAAATCGTATTTTTTTCTGCATTAAAACACTTTGTCTCAAACAAATAACAATTAAGTAATAATACGAAAAAAACATAAATGGTCGAAATCAAACCTCACTTGTCTTGGCTACCGCACTTGTCTATAATACCGATTAGAATTTTGTCGTTTTTGAATCCCTGTTGTCCTTAAATATGTTCCTTGACCGGATCAGCTTTCTGCTGCATCCACTTCCGACCCCAACATCTCCCGGCACCCTGCTAGGGTCATCACCTCAGCAGCAGCATCACAGTAAACAGCAACGAACACTTCTTGACATTTTAATTTTGATTGTCCATTTGTTTTTTATTGAAGTATAAATTTTTAATTTTGATACCTACATTTTAAATTAATTAACAGCTATATTGTCCACATTATTAGTTACGTATTAGAATGTATTTTTAGTCCTGTCTTTTATTTAAAACACCACTGTCACCTTTATTATTTATCAGTTTGTAATTTATTTATCACTCATAGTCCTTTTTTTTGGGTTCCGTATTTTTTTTACTTATTTCCACTATTAAAACCATCTGCGCAGCGCCGCCGACAGGCAGCACTGGCAGGGTCGCCATGTAATGTAGGCGGTTCGGGACGACTAAATAATAACACCTGACTGCGATTAATGGCATTTATTAATAAGGAACAATTACTTATATACTTAGTAGAGAGAGATGAGTGTGTGCATATAAGTAGCTAGTACACACACTACAGAGTATTTAATACTGAACACTGAAATTAGTATTAAATTTTGGTTTGTTACTGTTCACTATTATGCCATTAGTAAGAAATACTTGACATCAAACTAAGCACTTCGAATTTTATCTAACTACAACAACAATAGTAGATTGTATTACAAGGGAGCCAAATAACATATATACGGCGAGGGCGCTATTTTGAATCCAGAGCGCAGTGATGATTCTAGAGTAGAATCCCGAGCACAGCGAGGGATTCTAAAGTAGAATCCTGAACGCAGCGAGGGATTCAATATACGTCGCCCGAGATGAAAATAATTTTGCGGCCGAGTAATACACTCTACTTTTCATTTCGAATATAAGGAAAGTAAATACACTCTGCTTTTCATCCCCCTCTATAAGAAAAGCAAGACAACTAAAACTATCTAGAAAAATAAAAGAAAGTTAGCGGGGGGCTTCGCTTTTTCTGTTTTTTTCTATTATAGGTATATAAAAAAAAATTGAAGTTTTAAAATAACAAAAAAAAAATTAGAACAAAAAAAATTTTTTTGAACTAAAAAAATTTGTTTTATATGTATATCGGATGCCTCCTAACTATCTCCGGAGTACCATAGGGGGTTGAAAATTTTGATAGATTTTAGCGATAGCGTTTTTGAGATATTCTCGTTTTTATAAAATTCTTTTTTTTTTAAATTTTGCATGTTCCGTCCCCATACAAAATTAGTTGAAAACTTTTTCATTGCCGATGAGGTAACTCTATGGTTGACTGTAACCAAATTCAGTTCTATTCTTAAAATTCATTTCCATCCTAGGGTCCAACGGATAGTTTTGGACCCGCTGCTCAGTTTAAATATACATCTCTTTCCGAATGTGAAGGATTCTAGAGTAGAATCTCGAGCGCAGCGAGGGATTCTAAAGTAGAATTCTGAACGCAGCGAGGGATTCAATATACGCCGCCCGAGGTGAAAATAATTTTGCGGCCGAGTAATACACTCTGCTTTTCATCCCTCTCTGTAAGAAAAGCAATAAAGACAACCCAAACTACCTACCTTTCTTTGGCGTTCGGATACAGCATAGCCCTAGTCAAGCAAGAAAAAAAAATCGAAATTTGAAATAAAAAAAAAATTTAAAAAAAATATGTCCATCGGATTCCTTATCCTAAGTATCTCCGGGGTTACCATAGAGGAGTTAAAATGTTTGTTAGATTTTAGCTACGACTCACCGTTTACGAGATATTCTCAATTTTATAAAATTCCTTTTTTGAAAATTTCTCGGTCCCGAAAAAAGTCCCGGCCCCATACAAAATCTGTTTTTTATTAAAGTACTGCACACCCTTTGCTACACTCCAACCAATGCGTCTTAAATTATGTTCTAAATTCAAATCTCATCGTTTTGGACCCTGTTAAGAAGCTGTTCAAAATTCAAATCTCATTTTTACCCTCTTGTCATAACAGGTCATAAATGAATCGTTTTGGGCCCTGTTATTAGATAAGCAATCATCGCTTTTCCAATCGATGGGATGAAAAATACTTTTCACACCACATGTTCGATATTGCCCAATTTAAATATCATGCAAACCTCACCTAAAGTAAGTCATTATCAACCAGCCCCCAAATTTTTTTTATTTTTAATTTTCCTAATAAAATCCTAAAGCGGTTTACAGAATATTTTATATATAAATTACCTACCTACCAAGTTTCAAGTCTGTAGTCGTAATAGTTTTGGAATAAAGTGGCTGTGACATACGGACGGACAGACAGACAGACAGACAGACATGACGAATCTTTAAGGGTTCCCTTTTTTGCCATTTGGCTACGGAACCCTAAAAAGGGTAGTATTTAACTGTTCACCACTCTAAACTAACCTAAAAAAATACTGGAATGCAAAGCAAAAATACTGAAGTGGTGCAATTTAATATTTCCCAAAAAAATTTGCTAGAGTATACTCGTGTGACAGCTATCGTGTTTTTAAACAATGTTTTACAGGTATGACCTGTAAAGTTCCTGGTTAAATTGACACAAAAAATTGCAGTAGTGACAAATAACTCTGCGCGCGACTGGGGCGTTCCCGGCGCTAGTTACAGTACAATTATTAGTATTAGATTTTTTTATTCACAACGGGGTAGCACTTAGCCTTCATCACACCTGATGTTAAGTGGTGATAAGGCTGAATGTGGAAGCGCACTGCTCCCGGAATCCTCAATTACTGAGAAACTGGCTATCTTATCTCTAACTGCCGGAACACAATAATGCATAAAACATCATTGTTATGGCGTCAGACTTAGATAAGACGGTGGTAGCTAGCCAGGCGGACTACGAACAAGTCCTAAGTACCACCAACCAAACCGAATACAATATGCACCCCTACTGGGAATCGATACGGGACTCCTGGGTGTGAAATAATAAAATAATAAATAAAATAATAAAAATCGTTTTATTTCCCAAATTCACAAACAAAATGATAGTGAGACAACCCCAGAGAGTAATATAAATACTTGTAATAGGGAGTCTCGCTCTTAACCTAGTGCCGCTGACAATGTTGGGACTTAATGTTATAAGTAACTAGCTTTCCGCCCGCGGCTTCGCCCGCGTGAACTACACAACGTTATCCCGCGGGAATGTGATACTTTTCCGGGATAAAAGGTAGCCTATGTTCCTCTCCAGACTACAAAGTATCTATGTCCCAAATTTCAGCCAAATCCGTTCAGCCGTTTTGGCGTGATTGAGTAACAAACATCCAAACATCTAAACATCCAAACATCCAAACTTTCACATTTATAATACTAGCCTTCCGCCCGCGGCTTCGCCCGCGTGTACTACACGATGTTATCCCGCGGGAAGGTGGTATTTTTCAGGAATAAAAAGTAGCCTATGTCCTTCCTCAGGCTCTAGACTATCTCTGTACCAAAATTCATTCAAATCGGTTCAGTAGTTTAAGTGTGATTGTGTAACACACAGACAGACAGAGACGCATTTATAATATAATAAAGTAAGGATTAGTAGGATATAATTTGAACTTATACAAAACAAAGGTACTTATAGACTAATAATAATTATAGTGGGTGCATGCAGGTGTATTCTGTGTGTGAGTGTGTGTGTGTGTGTGTGTGTGTGCGCATTTTATGTACAAAAACAACTTAGAGAAAAAGAAAAAGAAAAAGATCATTGAAATATCTTAGAATTCGGTGGTGTGAACCACTAGACCACAGAGGTTGTTGAAACCGACCGCGCAGACATATCTGGCGTGCACTTTATGCGAAGCCAAGGTTGCTAAACAAAGTGTAGCTGCTCTACCGCATTGTTACTGAAACGAAACATATCTCGCGAGTCTGCCCACTGTAATTATTTGTGTACGTTTGCGCCGATTGTTCAGCCATTCTGTCTGTCAATCGTGATGGACAGACGGACAAATTGCTTCATTAGAGAGAAGTGCAACGTTTGAACTACGTTTAAACTGAGAGACGGTATCATAGCACCAGTCCAAAAACTTATTTGCCAGAATTATCATTTCCAAGATGTTTCATTTGAGCGAAATCAAATCTATAGTCTATACAAATATTATAAAGAGGAAAGATTTGATTGTTTTTTTTGTTTGTTTGCATCGAAAAGGCTCCGAAACTACAGGACCGATTTAGAAAATTCTTTGACCATTAGAAAGCTACATTCTTCCCGAGTGACATAGGCTTTACTCTATCCCGATATTCCAACGGGAACGGGTACCACGCGGATAAAACCGTGAGGATCCGCTAGTCTATAATATTATGGAAAAGAAAAAAAATACTTTTAGTTTGATGGTTATGGATAAAGTCAAAAGCTACTGGACTGATTTTTAAATTCTTTCACCATTAGATAGCTTTATTATTCCTGAGAAACATAGGCTATATTTTATCCCGATATTCCCTCGAGAACGGGTACCACGCGGGTAAAACCGCGCGGATACCCTAGAAATAAATATATATACATATTACAGGAGGTCGAATATTATATCACCTCTTGCTTATTTATTTATTAATTTTTTTTTATTAATCTATAAATTATCAATCAAAACATTTCGGTCAAATAAATGGTTACTTACTTATTTCGGAGCTATACATAATCCAATCAAAAACATATATGTGAAATAAGAGCCAAGTTCAATATTATTTATTACTAGCGGCCGCCCGCAGTTTCACCCGCGTGGACTACACGACGTTATCCCAAGAGAATATGACATTTTTCCGGGATAAAAAGTAGCCTAAGTTAATCCTTATTACATCAGCTACCTGCCAGTGAAATTCCCGACAAAATCGGTCCAGCCGTTTCAGAGATTAGCCGGAACAAACAGACAGCAGACAGACAGACAGGCAAAAATTGTAAAAAATGTCATTTTGGTATATGTACCGTATATATAATCATATGCATGTAGTAAAAAGCCGTTATTTTAATGTTACAAACAGACACTCCAATTTTATTTATTTGTATAGATTATTATATTACTTCAACGACAAAAGCAGTGAGATCTAAATGGGTGCCAAGTTCAATGGTCAGTCCACAAATTTATTTAAAGGTAACATAAAATAACATAAAATAAAATAACAACTTTAAATATTATTTCTTCTTATAATATTTTGAAGCATAAGGTCTTATCCACAACGCGGTAGCTCGATCGTACCCTTCGTCACACCTGCCCCCTCATTCACAACTTTCTACTTACAAGCTTTTCTTATTTCCGTGAAATTAATTAAGTATATGAATATAAAAACCGGTCAAGAGCGAGACGGACTCGCGCACCGAGGGTTCCGTACCATCAAAAATATAAATATTTTAATATTGTTACTTTACGTACTGAAAATGTTTTCATTGGCGAGGCTATATTCGTTATAGAATTTACGGTGTAGAATATTGCAGTTTTAGGTCAGCGCCATCTCTTAAACCAATATTGGAACTATTGCAATTTTTGTCGATGATTTCTGAAAAAGACTATTTATAGAGACATCGTTTTATTTTTATTGTAATATTTACATGAACTTCCATCAAATAAAATAATTACAAGTTTTTCTCTAGACAAACTTCGGAGATATGGGGGAGGAAAGGTATTTTTTTTTTACATTTTTTATCAAAGTCAACCATGTATACCCATATGCCCTAGTAACCCTACTCCGAATTTTTAAGATCACTTTCCAGTCCCTGTTGCAAAAAAAAAAAAAAATCTCTCTTATTTGCAAAATAGTTGGGCAAACGTCATCTCAAACTCTTCCCAAGTTGATAGCATTAGTAGTTCTCGAGATATCCAGCTGTGACAGAGAGACAGACAAACTGAGTCGCACCATAAGGGTTCCTTTTTACCAAATGGTAAAATTCCGTAGCAAAATTGCTACGGAACCCTTAAAAGTAATCTACTTGTGCTATTTCGGGTCATGATCAATCTGAAAAATTGCAAAATCTCATCAAAATCTTACAAACAAACTTCGTCTTATTATATTTTTTTTTTTCATTTATTGTTTAAGTTTTTACACATGTTATGAGAATAGTACATACACCGCAGCAAAAGCCGTTTCGGCTTTAACTGTTGCGGAGGTGTTCAGTTACAAATAATTAGTTACATAAATAAAATTTGTCATTAAATACCTTCCAATAAAAGTGATAAGTAAAAAAAAAACAGGATATGCTGCCGTAGTAACATTAATAATATGAACAAAAGAGAAAAAAATAATAATCTCAATTTAAAGATTTTCTATCAGTTTTTATATACTAGTATAGAATGCGCAAGACCGATCGTTGTGTAGATCCTTGGGGGAGGCCTATGCCCAGCAGTGGGCGTGATACGGCTGAAATGATGATGATAAATGTGAAAGTGTTTTTGTTTATTTATCTGTATTTCACGTGAAAACGGAGCAACAGATCGACAAGATTTTTGGTATGGGGATAGTATGGGAGCTGGCGAGTGACTTAAGCTACTCTTATCCCGCAAAAACACCACATTCCCGCGGGATAACATCGTGTAGTCCACGCGGGCGAAGCCTCGGGCGGAAGGCTTGTTTATAAGTATGTACAAAAGTATGCAAATTATTGTGTTCTAATTTCTAACGCAAACTATATAAAATACTAGCGGATCCTCGCGGTTTCACCGGCGTGGTACCCGTTCCCGTGGTAATATCGGGATAAAATATTGACTATGTCACTCGGGAAGAATGTACCTAGCTTTCTAAAGCTAGAAACACATTTCTCTGGCGCAGTGCAGCGCAGCGCAGCGCAGCGTCGACCGACGCGAGACCCGGGTGTGTACACTTTACTAGTGTGGCGCGTTCTGACGAAATTTTTGATCAGTGTCAATCGAGTCGTTGCCGAGCTAATATGTTTTCTTCTAATTTTGAAAACAATTTCAGTTCTTACTTGAACATATTAAAAAAAATATGTTGATGATTACGATGATAAGATGATGATGAATGAATACGAGATGCAATTTATAGCTATACTATACTATATACACTTTAATACTGTTTTAACAGTATAATTAACAACCCTACATGATAATCAATTGGTGACTCTTTTAAACAAAAAAATATTTTTTAAATTGGCCCATTATTGACGGATAAATCGGAGAACATAAGTAGTAAAAATCAAAGTGCAGCGCTCCGCTGCGCAGTCCGCTACCGAGCCATCTGACGATACAATGCTAGAAAGTGGTGGGGGGTCTGGCGCAATCGGAGCCGAGCGATCGACGTCGCGCCAGATCGCTCTGCGCCACACCACACTGCATAAATGTGTTTCTAACCATACTAAATGTATGAAACCGATCGCGTCGTACGACGCGTCAACACACTGCGCCAGAGAAATGTGTTTCTAGCTTAATGGTCAAAGAATTTTCTAAATCGGTCCAGTAGTTTCGGAGCCTATTCGATGCAAACAAACAAACAATCAAATCTTTCCTCTTTATAATATAAACATAGATAAAATATATTTCGTCAAAGTCCAGTGCTGAATTCTATGATTTCCCACTAATGTGATGATTTCCACATTGGCAAGAATGTTCCCTTTAAAGAAGAGTAAATTGTCATTCATCAAAAGAGTAGAGTCCGTGCTATCTGTGCCACTGACCTCTATTTCACTATAGTCCCACACTCCTGTCTGTTCCGGTGACAGTCGAGACAGAGGAGCCACTTGCAATACGAAATTAGCTGTCAAAATGGACTGTCGTATGAAAACAGTCTTAGTTCCAAAGATTATCACCGGAACAGAAAAGCTTGTCGCACTATAATAGAGGTCAGTGCCTCTATTTAGTGTATCTGTGCGCGATGTGTGCGCGACTAGGACGTTTTTGGCGCTAGTTACGGTACATTTTTTTGTTCTTAAAGGTTAAGGTACAAGATTAGTATTCGACTTCGACCGCGCGCAGACTTATCTGTTGCGCACTATAGAATAACGATTATTACCTATGCTCAAATGTTGATGTTTTGATGTGGTTTTGATGGTTGTGATAAAATCACGAGTTGTTCAAATTCATTAAAATTTAAGGAAATGTGCCAAAGATGTCGTTATTGGACATGGGAACTTATCTGTATAATTATAGCGTGTGCATGTTTGATATTATCATTCGTATTTGGGCCTTTGCATACACTTTTGTATGCGATTGGTAAGTTTGATGTAGTTTTTTTTATCCTCAACGGGATAGCACTTCTTAGCCTTAATCAGTTTCATCACACCTGATGTTAAGTGAACATAACGCTGAAGGTGGAAGCGCACTACTCCCGGAATCCTCATTGAATGGCATAAGCCGAGGTTGGGTCCATTTCGGCTAAAGTGTTTGTTTTTTGTTTGATTATGTATTTATTTTGTATTTGATTGAATCAGGCGTCACTTGGCTTAAGTCCCTAACCATTGTGAAAAAAAAATTATATGTAGCTTTCTTCCGCAAATAATCACAAAACTTGCACCTTCACCGATCACACTACTCTACACGAGTTTCGCCGCATTCGCACCGAATGACTCGTGCTGGATTGCATACGGACAAACATCTCCTGAGGATTGGGGCGAAACACGAGTAGAGTAGTGTGATCGGTGAAGGTGCAAGTTTTGTGATTATTTGCGGAAGAAAGCTACTTACATAATTATATTTATTTTTCACAATATGTATTTTGTTTTTATGTTTTTCTAGTCGAATAAATTATATTTTTTTCTTTCTTTCATTCAATGAGGAATTGGCTATCTTATCTCTCTGTCGGAACACAACGATGCCGAGAATATCGTTGTTTTGGCTTCAAACTTATATGTATAAAAGGTGGTAACTGATACCTAGCATGGCGGACTAATAACAAGTCGTACCGCCAACCAATCCGAATACAATAATATGTACTCTTACTCGGAATCGAACCCGGGACCACTGGGTCTGATACCGGAGGTGTATATCACTAGACGCCGGCAGAGGCGGTTACTATCTGGGGGCCAAGTCTGCTAACGGTAAGTCACAATCGTGTCTCGATCGTATTTCAATTGTAGTTCAGTGGTAGTGCTTTTTTAAACACTAGTTACAAGAATTAGGACAGTATGATGTTTTGTGAATGTAGTGTGTGGTGTGACCATCAATAGTATTGTGAAAAAAGTACATATTTCTTGTAACTGTGTGTAAAATAGCACTACAACTGAACTACGATTGAAACACGATTGAGACACGATTGTGAGTGTGACTTAACGTTAGCAGACTTGGCCCCCTGTTTTCTTGTACGGTCTCTCTTTTCTGTGTATCTTTTGTCTCGAGTGCAATAACGTACTTTTATTATTTAAATTTCAGGTCAGCGCCCTCTACTAGACACTTACTGGCAAAAAGAACCTTACCTGGCTTTACTGATCACCTCAATAATCGTATTAATGTGGATAGTGTTCATATCAAACATAGCCCTAATTATTGGAATCTTGAAATGCTGCCGAAAGATATATCTAATTCATTGCTATTTCGTCGGTATCGGCATTCATCTTGTTCTCGGCTTCATTTTAAGTTTGTTTTACTTATTTTTCTGTACGATCGAAGATCAAAAGTGTCTGGATCATAGTGCTAGCAGAAAGTACGATGACATTGGAGTGGCTATAATTATTATTATCTTTTATGTGGGTTATACTGTGGTTTGGATCTTCTTTATATTAGCTGTTTGTAATTACAAGAAAGCTGCTATAGGGTATTATGTTTTTTGTTTTATTTAACAACATTTAAGAAAATTTTATATAAAAAAAATATGATTATAATATGTATTATAAAATGAAAACGGTCTTACCTGTTTAGGGTTCCGTAGTCAACAAGAAATCCCCATATAATTTCGCCATGTCCGTCTGTCCGTCTGTCCCCAGCCTAGCTCATAGACTCTTAGTACTAGAAAGCTGTAATTTGGCATGAATATACATATAAATCACGCCGACAAAGTGGTGATGTAAATTTTTTTTCGGTTACTTCCCCTACACGTGAGGTGGGGATGTATTTTTTTTTCTTGTCTACCCCATATCTTGGGGTGTTCTTGGAATTGCTAATTTCAAAAATATTGTGGGTTTCTAAAAATCGGTTTTTGATTGAGGCATCCGTTTGTGTATTATTATGCTTTAAAGTGCAAAATTTTGTTAGAGTCAAGTGCCCCCCCCCCCCCCCCCCCTCCAGCCAAATGGTTGTTTTTGGATACGTGAAAAAATTCACGATAGTTGTATATATGACGAAGTTAAAAGAAAAATTATCACAGCTAAGTAAGCTTTACAAGTTTTTGAGATGTAAGACATTCGATAACCGCAAATATAACTTTGTCATTCATACGAACACTATGAAAAACAAAGTTATTATGAGAGTGGTAATTTTGATAGGTGTATGTATCGGTACGTTAAGTGGGTACGGATCCCTTCATGGGCGAGTCTGACTCGCATTTGGCCAATTTTTTATGTTTATATCGCATTAAGATAGATAAAGCCGTGATATAGTTATTTCCCTAGGGATTATAATTATGTGCCGTAAGATAGTAATAAATCGCTTTCGTATAACTACCTTACTAGGAATATAATTATAATGCGGTTCAAGTTTAGTGATATATTTATATTACTAGATTTGTTTCATGAAATAATTGTATGAGTGTAGTCCTGTAGAACACGGGATAGGTTAGATCGCGATCGCCTTTTTCGTGGTTATTTTTTTTTCACACCACAGAACTCTTGTTGTTTTCGTATAACTATCTTACTGTGATATATATCTATGCTGAAGTAAGGCGTAACCACGCCTGCAATGCTATTTGAATTACTGACGACACCTAAGCCGAAATTATGTCGTGTTAAGGCTGATTTACATTGATCCAGGAGCTCGATCCAGTGTCACTGGATTGCGGCACTGAATTGGCACTGGATCAATGTAAACATGTTTTACTGGACGCTGTACTGGATTGAAACGTGTTTACATTGATCCAGTGCCAATCCAGTGCCGACACTGGATCGAGCTACTGGATCAATGTAAATCTGGCTTTATAGCTTACAGCCGAACTTCAGTCTTGCGTAAGTTCGGCGGCAATCAATCAATCAATCAATGCTTTATTTGCACACAAAAGAAATACAAAAAGAAACAATCACAAAACAGAAGAGTATACAAAAGGCGGCCTTATTGCTAAACAGCAATTTCTTCCAGGCAAACTTGGGGAGGGGGCAGAGGGGAGTTGGTGCGCATTTAAGATATTAATCTATATATAAAATTTTGTTTGCAGACTTGATGCAGTTGAAGAGCTAGACTGTAATAAATTAACTGGCAAACGACCATGCAATAATGATGCATTAAATGAAATGAAGCTACTTACAAACACGTCCAATAATAACTAAAAATACAAAAATAAATTATATTTAAAAAGCCTTTTATTTAAAATCAAGCTTTTATTCAAATGTCCTAAAAAGAATAAAATAAATTTTGTATCAAGTCAAAACCAACAAATTTATTACATTAAACAATCTATAGGTATGTTTTAAAAGCTTGTCGCGAGATTTTATTGTTACTGGGCTACTTGCACTAAACACAAATGCTTTTACTTATATTTGACATATGAAATTAAAGCGACAAGCTTTTAAAACATATAGATTGTTTAATGTAATAAATTTGTTGGTTTTGACTTGATACAAAATTTATTATTTGAATAAAAGCTTGATTTTAAATAAAAGGTTTTTTTAAATATAATTTTTGTAAAGAGGAAAGATTTTATTGTTTGTTTGTTTGCATCGAATAGGCTCTGAAACTACTGAACCGATTTAGAAAATTCATTCTTAATTAGAAAGCTACATTCTTCCCGAGTGACATAGGCTATATTTTATCCCGTTATTCCCACGGGAACGGGTACCACGCGGGTGAAACCGCGAGGATCCGCTAGTGCTACTATACTTTAGTATTGGAACAATGTAACTAACTGCCGAACTCAGAACGTCAATTAACTTCAATTGACAATTGGGTATTTGACTGATTTTTTTTTATTGACTTAAAATATTAATTTAATTAGTAGAAACAAAACAACGGTATTTATTTTCAAATATCTTGCATATTTTCAGCGATATAGAGCATCAAACTTTCTAATTAGACAAGGAGAGTGCTATAGAAACGTGACGTCACATTTCTATAGCGCCATGCTGTCGCCATAGAAAATTTCGTTTTAGAAAGAGATAGCTAGAGTTACAATTAAGTAGCTCATAATTCGCTTGTTATAATACAGATTGAATTTCTTTTTTCACATTTGATAATCAATATTGTTATATTTCTGATTGTCATAATTAAATATCTACATTTCAACAACAGTCAAATACCCAATTAAATCTAGGATTTCTGTCTCTTTTTTTTTACTAGCTTTTTATTAACTTGCCTTGTTAGTTAGTTTGTTAGTTAGTTAGTGGGGGACAAATCTTGCAAGCTTAATTTCACCCACTTTCCAGTGTCTGAAATTTTGTATCCAGGTTTGGTTTAAATGACAATACTATATTAAAGTACAGTCAGCAAAAAAGCTTGTCATAAAAACGAAATTTTAACTAAAAACTTATTGTATCATAATATTCGCTTGTTGCCTGCAGACTCAGATATGCATCTGCGGCAACAGATAGTTAGTTTATCCGAAAAATTGCGATGTCGTCTGCAGAGAATCGGCATGGCTAACTAGCAGAAAATTGGGCTGGAGTTGGATTTTACTATCTGTACTAGGTACTTAAATCTTACAAGTATAAAGGGTATTTTTTCATGCCATTGGAACATGGAGCTAGACTACATACTGAGGTAACTGGAGAGTGCAGTACTAACACTTTTTTGTGACCACAAATTACACGGTGGCTGTCTTCCGTCTCACCTACACTTTGAAAAAAATACGTATGGTCATATGAGACAACTGACAGCCACTACATACTAAATGTCAAATTTGCTGGGCACACTTTTTTATTCAGGTTGGAAACTCCAGTTACCTCAGTATTATGTCTAGCTCCATGCATTGGAACTACGATCAACAATGCTACTAGATAACCGGTTAGGGTATAAAAACAGCAGAGTGAATAATGGCACACGTCAAAGGTGCGCTCTTATTTAATATCGACCGTAACATTCATAACCTTATTTCCGTTTAAAAAAAACAGTCATTCGGTGTCATATTTGCGTTGTAGTTCATGAGGCGTCATCTGGTATAGCTGATCTAAGCACCGGTTCACTCCACCGATTTCAGACTAAGTAGTTCCGGGTTCGATTCCCAGTGGGAGTACATATTGATTTTTGGTTTGTGGTAGGACTTGTTAAGTACGCCTGGCTAGCTACCACCATCTTATCTAAGTCTGGCGCCATAACAACGATGTTTTCAGCATTGTTGTGTTCCGGCAGTTAGAGATAAGATAACCAGTTCCTCAGTGAGGATTCCGGGAGTAGTGCGCTTCTACCTTCAGACTTATAACCACTTAATATCAGGTGTGATAAAGGCTAACTCTACCCCATAGTGGATATAAAAAAGACATAATAAATTAGTCAATTTCAGACAAAGGATTTGAAAAGAAAGCAAACTAATATTATAAATGTGAATGAATGTGTGTTTGTTTTGTTTGTCCATATTTCACGTCAAAACGGAGCAACGGATCGAAGCTTAGGTAACCCCTCGCCGTCCAAGGTGTAAACTAAACAGTTTGTTTAAGCCCAATACCTTTTATTGTGTTGACCCGCCATGTTTGCACTGACCGCGCCATATTACAATGGCACGGAGATAAACTATAAAACGTATGGGAGACGAATAAAAACTCTTAAAATGCTGATAAATACGAGACACTTTCACACCATTTTAATTATTTAATATTATTATTACTTTAATTATTGCATTACCAATGTATTTTTTATTGTTTAAAATATTGAAAATGAAGTAGTTACTTACTTATTAGAAAAATATCGACCCGTCTCACAACTAGCTCCGATGACACTCGAACCCAGGACCTTTCACAGTACGGGCGGCGTATTTCCATACTGTACATTACTATTTTACAGACGAATTGTGCATCAGTTGGTGCGGCACATTGACTTATTTGATTAGATGTCTGTAGAGAGCGCGCAATGAATGCACAATATGCTCGCCACCGCCGCCGCCGTGTCGCCCACTAAAACATATAGCCGCCTTTTAACCGCCTCTGTGGTCTAGTGGTTCACTCCACTGATTTCCGACAGAGGTTCCGGGTTCGATTCCCAGCGGAGGTACATATTGTATTCGATTTGGCTGGTGGTAGGATTTGTTCTTAGTACGCCTGGCTAGCTACCACCATCTTATCTGAGTCTGACGCCATAACAATGATGTTTTCAGCAGTATTGTGTTCCGGCAGTTTAGAGATATGATAACCAGTTCCTCAGCGATTGAGGATTCCGGGAGTAGTGCGCTTCCACTTTCAGCCTTATCACCACTTAACATCAGGTGTGATGAAGGCTAAGTGCCACCCCGTTGTGAATTAAATTGAAGAGCCGCGTAGGGCCGCGAAGGTCCGCGACGCATCGCGACCTTGGGCGTCAACGAGTGACCTCTAGACTAGAGCCCTCCCGAACTCACGCGCCTTGTATCGCAAGCAGCGACACTATTATTTATTCCGTGGCAGCAGTGTCGCGAGAAGCCACTCGTGGTGGCTAGTGATGTACCGTGCCCGGGCACGTTCCCAAGGACTGGAAATTTTGCCGGCAGCGTTGCCGGCAGTGTCCCAAAGTTCCCAGCAATATTCCCAAGCAGCATTTTGTAGATGAATATTTTACCATGCAAGAAAATTTAAAATAAGACTTTAAAACTGTTTGATTATATTGAATTACGTTATAAATAGCCACCAACATGAGAGGTAAGCACATATGAAATGAAAAACAGTTTGATATAACCACTCAATGGTTCCTTGCCTCCCGGAGGCAAGTATTTTTACCCGCCCCAATGGTTCCTTGCCTCCTGGAGGCAAGCTGACAGCTAATTAAAATACTTTAATTAATTATGTCAAATCACTCTCTGTTCCTATCCAACTTATACCAATCTTAATCTAGACACCTTATTTTAATCGTAGAACAAGAAAATGGTCCAATTTAATAAAAATTTGGCTGATTATATTCGATTGAAGTTCGCCGACTTGCTTGCCTCCAGGAGGCAAGGAACCATTGCGTGATTTAGGTAATGTTAGCTAAGTATGGAAAAATAAAATATAAAAATATAATTAAATATATTGTACTAAATATGTTGTAATACATTAATATATACTTGTTATGCCCTCAATACCCATAAAAAGTATATATTTAAAATTTATCTACTTACAAAAAAGAAGTCGATACGAAATCGATCCATACTTTTGTAGCCCGTAAGGGTGATTCTTTACTTACATTTTTATATCTTTAATTAAACAATATTTTTCTAAAAGAGAGTTATCTTTTTTTTACTTTTATATAATAACAACATTGTAAACTATTATTTAAACACAAATTGGTTTGTAATAATTGTTTATTTATTAGTATTTATTGCATGTTTTAAAAAGAAATCGGTAAAACATTTCGTTTTCTGCAACTTCAACTCGCTGTTTCTAATTAAATCGTAATAAAAATCCATTTACAAATCATACAATCTTATTGCAAATTTAACTAGCATTATAAATCAATAATTAGTTTTTATTAAGTCCTTCTAGTTTTTGAGTAAAACTTAATTTAAAGCCGAGCGAGCGAAGCGAAGCGGAGCGGAGCTGTGCTGAGGAACCATTGCCCCGTAAGCATATTTAAGCGTGCGTAACCATTGAGTGGATAAAATGGTTTATTTTTTTATTCAACAAACTAAGAAAACAAAACAAAATAATCTTGCCATAATTATCAACAAATTATAAAATTGTAAGACACAGAAGAAAAATACATTATTTATTTATATAATTTAACAAAACGACAAAAAGTCTACTGGGAATTTTGGGCAATATTCCCAATGTGCCCGGAAATTTCCCGGGCACATTGGGAGTGGAAAATTGCCGGTAGTGGCAATATTCCCAGGCGTACATCACTAGTGGTGGCGCGCAGCTCTTTTGGTCTTTCCAAACAATACTAAAACTTTTTACGTAGGTAGGTATGCTTAAAAGGTTGAAAATTATTTTACACAGAGTTCTCGGCGCGTCGCGCTTCTATCTCGGTATAGATTGGGCCTTAGATACAAATACATAATAGGTAACATATATAAAACAGATAGTCATTGAACTAACTAAAAAAACTCTTCAATCTCTACCAACAACTATATCATCGCAACCTGATTCCAGTCTTAGCTTAAATCAAAATGCAATGAATCGTTTTGGTTGTTCGACAAAGTGTCCCCAACTATATGACGCTCGTACAGCTCCCATAACATCCTCCCATAACAATATATTTGTATCACAATAGCTAGGCGTCACATCATACGTTTGTTCGTCATAGACAAGAGAGAGCGTGGTCTGCACAATGCGAACTTGAACAAAAGCGGGGAAATTGAATTTTCACCGTTTTACATCAGAGGGAGACTGGGCTATGTAAGGACTTGGCCTAACTTGGAAAAACATATATACCTCTAGGAAAAATGTGATAGTAAAAAACCACAAGCCCTATAAGTAGCTTTCAGGTGGGATTCGAACCCTTTTTACAAGCTTTTTATTAACTTGCCATGTTAGTTAGATAGTTAGTATGTTAGGTCCGGTTGCTCGAAGCTTGGTTAGGGTTAAATTATGGTTAAAGTAAAATTAACCGGCGGTCAAATTTAAAAAAGCGTTGTTGAAGCAGCGGTTACTTTAACGAGCAGTCTAATTACAGATTTAACGGCGGTCAAAATAACCGACAGGGTGGGGATGGTTTAAATTTTGACATTAGTAATTAAGGGAAGGTTAATAAAATAGTACAGACAACACTATTAACCCTAAGATAACCAACGTATTTTTCTTTTACCGATGTCAAAATTGACATCAGTTAAATTTTAACTTTTGTCAATTTTGACAAAAGTTAAATGTACGAGCAACCGGACCTTAGTTAGTGGGGGTCAAATCTTGCAAGCTTAATTTGACCCACTTCCCAGTGTCCGATGGAGCTGAAATTTTGTATACAGGTTTGGTTCAGATGACAATGCAATATTAAAGTACAGTGAGCAAAAAAGCTTGTCATAAAAGTGAAATTTTTACTAAAAACTTATTTATGATCGGATGATTCTAGATTCTATTTGATACTTGTCTAGTGACTCGCCCGGTTTCGCACTAGTGTAATGTAGAAACGTAATTATGCATAAATATTATATATACGGATGGTTGAATCCGCCGGATGGTTAAGTATTGTAACTATGCCGTTTCGTTCCGGTCTCATTCATGGATAGTTAGATAGAACCTTCATGATGGCTGGAAACTTCATAGTTTAATTTACTGGAAATCTATAGTATAGTATTCTGGACCTGTCCATTCGAATTCAAAATTTTCGTTTCACGATCCTTGTTCAGCATTTTTGACTCAGTCCTACAAAAACCATCGTGATGAACAGTGCTTCCATTAGTTACCAGTTATTATATTAGTTGAAATTGTGTTGATTATAGTAATAATAAAGTGGAACCCTTGACCCTTGGAAAGGGGTAAGTTATCATAGTCATATCTACTACTACCTACCTACCTACTACCTAATACCTTTAGAATTTTAAGTACTAGGACCTTTTGATATTCATGTATTTTTTATCTTGTTCTTACAGTTCCTTATTCCTACCTTTTACCTATTTCTACATAAAAGGAAATAAAACAAGTCTCAAGTCCCTATAAACAGCTTTTCTACTACCACTACATCTTGTGCGGCGATTACCGACGCTCCAGCACCTATACTGTGGCCCTGTGTCACACTGGCCACTTTGCAACAGTATGGCAGCATGTACCCCTCGGAAGTCCTGGAACACGTGATAGGTTAGAAATTTTATGGTTATTTTTTTGTGACTCCGTCAACTTATGGGAAGATAAAATAGCTTACAGAAAAAATGATCGGCCTAGGCGTTCAATTGAATGGCGGATTCAACCATTTAGCTGCGGCATATACATTATGAGACTTTCTCTGAATCACTCTGTTTATTGATGAAAACCGCTGTAGTTACGTTTTTTTAAATTCGGAGAGCTATGTTTTAGTAAAAAGAGGTTCCAGAGATGTGCACAAATCATAAAGTTAATTTCCGCTAAGGTATATTAACTTTATGGCACAAATACAGAATTAAATACTACATAAAGACTCTTTAGCACGAAATTAAAAAATAATCACAAAAATCATGACAAAAAATGCAATACATACTACGACATTCGTAGACTCTCGTAGCAAATACCGTAGCTGTTTATCGTAGTATGAATATTTTCGTAGTTATTGAAATCATCGCTGTCGATTGATAGAATTGTTTATCGTATTCTTTTTGCTTTTCTTAAATTATTGCTTTAAATGTGTATAGAGTGTGCATAATGCACCTTTTTTCTAGATACTTTTTATTTTGACGTCTGATGTCGGCGTTTTAAGAGTTTTGCCTTTTTTGCTATTTGCTATTGCTTTAGTAATATAATTATTCCCTTTCCATTACGTAGCCATCTTTTAATTACCAACCAGTTTACAGTCCATCATTCACACAGAGGTTCGCGCACATTATGCCGGGGCCCAGCGGAGCGAAGCGGGCCGCATCGCAGCGCAAAATGCGTACATAGCACATAAAGTACGTTTATTAATTCGGTGCAAAAAAAAATAATGTCACTTTCACATTTGACTTTGGCAACAGGGTGTCGTAAACCTTTTTCTTCATGTCTCTTTTAAACCAAATTTATAGTGAGGTTTTGGTTTTACAGATTTTTTTAAAATCTTCTTATAAAAACTATATCCTGGGGTAAAGCGCATAAAATAGTGCAAAATGGGTTAATAGTAATAGTACAGACACAATAGTAACAAGTAACAACGGTTCAAACTTAACAATAAACAAAAACAATAACAGAAACAAGAAGAAATCTACAAAATAATGTAAAAGAAGCACTGTACGCTTAGCAGATAGGAGCCCACGTAAAGGAAACAAAATACAAATCAAAATCAATTAAATAATCACACACATGATAAAGTAGGTTTGTCACCCTTGCGTCACAAATATTTTGTGCCTGCGTGTTGCCAGTACGTGAAAAAAATATCCATCTAACATCCCTTCGGAAAATTATTTTGTTGTTTACGTAAGAGTAATTTCCATTTTTTTACTTTTATTAATAATGTTAAACAAATATCTATCCAGTCAAAGCATGTTTTGAGTTAACGGCAATGTCGTTCACAAATAAAGAATTCTACAGAATGTGAATATAGAGTTTTAATATGGTAATACTGTTTTCTTTTTTTTTTGCACCGAATTAAAAAACGTACTTTAGTGACGGGCCGGGCCGCAGCGCATTGACGGATTTTGAGTACAGTGTACTGCCAGACTTCCGACTCCATCAAGATAACATGACACCTACAAGTTATACCCGTCTCTTTCACTCGATTCTGTCATGCCTGGAGAGTGGGACGGGTATAATCTGCAGGTGACATGTTAACTCGACCGAGTTATATGAGAAAAATCCGCTTGCTATAGCACACTGTGTCGGGGCGGGGCGGGCCGCATCGCAGCAACCAAAATCCGCGGCGGATTATGCGGCCCGCTGTGCCCCGGAATAGTGTGCGATAGTTCATATAAAATACATACGAGCGATTTGAGCGGATTTTTGCGCTGTTACCCGACCCGCTGCGCCCCGGTATAATGTGCGCGAATAGAGATGGGTTGGATTAGGTAAAATCCGTACCTAATCCTCCTAATCCTAATATTTAAAAGTACCTAATCCAAATACCTATTCCTAATATTTATTCAGTATTTCGATACACGCGATATTTGGATCGTTTCGAAAATAGGTATTGATTGACTGCATAAATATTTAGATTAGGTAATGTATTAGGTGTTGATATTGTACGAAGTATTTATTATTCTGTGGTATTTGACTCGATATGAATAAATATTCGGAATAGTTTCTGTATTCGATATGAAATAATTAATAAACTACGAGTATTTAATTAATTGCTGTTTAGTTTTTAGTAAATATTGGAACATTTTCACGAGTTTTTTATGTAAAACACGAGTAATATATGGTTTGTGTGCTAGAAGGCGCAACTATGCTGCTAAATAAATTTAAATCTAAATTGTGAGGTGATAAAGTGTAGTTTTGTACGTAACAATAATTTATGCGACAAGATATCTGAATACGTTTTATCAACGAATAAATACCTCTAATCATCGACGCCTTGGATTAGGTGCAGACTAATATTGAAAAATACCTTATCTACGTACCTAATCTAATATTTATGCCTCACTCCTAGCGCGAACCTTAGAAAAAACTTATAAGTATTTATTGTTTTGTGTCCTAAGTTCCCAGTTTTCGTTGCCGCGCAACAAGTCGCAGCGACAACTGAACACAACTAGCTACTAATCCAAGTTGCGCCCCGTAAATGGCAGCTGTTGTATTGTTACAATATTGTTAAAGTATTATTTTATACCTACTGCCTAAGTAATAGTGGAATGATACCTGCTTTCTGCTCAAATATTGTGAGTTTGATAGCCGCAAAAAATAATTGTGTAGACAAATATTTAATTTCTTTTTTTGTCCCAAGTTCCCAGTTTTCGTTGCCGCGCAACAAGTCGCAGCGACAACTGAACACAACTAGCTACTAATCCAAGTTGCGCCCCGTGAATGACAGTGGTATTGTTACAATATCGTTATTGAATCTAGCAAGTTTCGCCTGAGAACCAGGTTTGCTGAGAGACACCTGTAAATCGAGTCTCAAAATCTATGTTGACTAAGTTTTAATTATAGTTATTTAATAGTTTTGTTTTATTTAGTTGTCTATACTATAAAATTATAAACAGAAAAGATTTGATTTTTGTTTCTTTTTAATGGATAACTCTTAAACTACTAAACTTTTTCACAGTAAACTGATAAATTTCTTCACCAGTTAAACGCTTCATTAATGTTTAGTGACATGCATACCTACTAATATTATAAATGTGAAAGTGTGTTTGTTTATTTGGTTGTTTGTCCGTCTTTCACGTAAATTTCAGACCTCCGTGGTCGAGTGGTATTCAAGGTGCCGCTATTCTTTAAAGCCCCGGGTTCGATTCCCGGTCGGGTAAATGTCGAATACAAAATTTTATTAAATATTTTGTCATGACTGGGTGACCTGGGTGTATGTTGTACCTAATACCCGCTAATATTACTGCTGCTGAACAAATGCCCAATATTTGCTCTTATTCTAAAACATTATATTAACGTTGTTAAGCATAAACAAAATAACGCAAAATACAGTTAATTCCTTTACACATAACGAAAACATACGAAAATTAAAAGCAGACCTCATACTTAGTTCATTTTAACAAAAAAAAATCAGATAGGTCCTTTATGCTTAACACCATCCTTGTTCTCTATGCCTAAAACGTAATTTTATTAGTCTAAAATCGCGTTTTCATAGTGTTTGGCCTAAGTCGTTACTTGTCTCGTTAAACTGCCTATTCCGTTGATACGAAATGAAATACCTACGACGTCACTGTCATTGTACATAGGTACAAAGATATCAATTTGTTTGTTATAAAAGTAGGTCACATAACAATAACCTATTCGTATCAGAATTAAACCATCTCAATGATAACGTTAATTTTAAACAGAGTCAACTTTGAACGTGGGTTGCACAGGAAACGCGGTGTCATGTGTGAAATGGAGCTATGTCCCCTACTAGTGTTACACTTACTGCCGCACTCAGAGACGTCAATGAGCGATTTTCTGAGAGGCCATTTAAAAAAAAAAGCTTCCAATTGCTTCACTAGATGGCGTTGAATAAGTATGTACATGTCTATGGTATATTTTGGTATGAAACATATTTAAATTAATTACTTTTTAACAACCCAAAGGAAACTAATAATATATTAACTAAGTACTACTGTGAGGAACAAAAACGAAATAGGTAAATTTAAAGATTTAGGTAAATAAATAACATCTGTCTGACGTTCCGTTTTACGTAAAAAAGTCGCGTCAAAGTAAAATTTATAACGTTCCGTTCCTTCTAACTGCATAGGTGGGACAGCGCCATCTAGTGACTGAGCTTTCAGAAAATCGCCCATTAACTATAATTGGCATTAAATTATCATTCCTACTTTATTCAATATTGGACATAAAAAAGAGACAGATATAGATTTTAATGTCAATTAAAGTTAATTGACGTCTTTGAGTGCGGCAGTAAGGGCCTGTTTCACAATGTCTAAGTAAGTTCTGATTAGCTGCTGTTACTTGACAGATGCCATACAAAACTGTCAAGTAAACTGGAAAGTATCTCATATTCAGACATTGTGAAACAGACACATAGTAAAATATTGAACCCTAAATTCAACTATTAAGAAGAAACTAGCTACGACGCGCGGCGGCGAATTCACTCGGTTCCCCTTCTCAGATCGACTCAGGTCTTGGGAACGGTTCGCAAAATATCAACTAATTTAAATCCTAACCAGGTTGTGTAAGCCACACGAGTATACTACTTTATTTATGTACTACGCGTATAATCGTAGTTGGCAGTCAACGTATTAAAAACTGCTCGCGCGGAGCGTAATCTATTCGCGAGTTTTATAGCCTCTAACCTGCCCCTGATTCACAAACGGTGGGAAACGCTCCCGACAGCGGAATGTGTGCACTGTCTCTGTCACTCATTATGCCACGGGATGAGTGAAACTTTTCATCTCGAGCTCCTCCGTGCTTCTGAAGGCACATTAAGCCGCTGGCCCCGGCTGCATTTGCAGTCGTTAATACCCACCAAGCCACACTGGTTCCGCATGGAGAGCCATATGGTCTATTCTCTTTATTCATCCATAAGGAAAGCCAGTACCTAAGCAGTGCGTACATTAAATGGCTGATAATGATGATGGTGATGATATTTTTAACTGTATCAGTATCAAAGGCAAGTTCGAAGTTTTAAATGTCTGATAAGTTTTCCCTGATTTATATTAACAATGTGTGCGTTAAGTCTATAGTGGTGATAATAGTGATAGAAACACCTAAACTTAGTCCATACTATACAAAAACAACCGTCGTCAAATTTCTTCTAGTATACATAATATTAGCACTGATTTTCTCCAGTGCTTCCGCGTGCTCCTACTAATTACTCCTACTGATAGGAGCACCGGGACACCCATGTCCTGTTACTCCTACTGAACATTTAAAAACAACTGGGAATAATGTAATATTCTAAATTTAGTTCATCCTGTTTCTTTATTTCGCAAACAATACATCCTTAATAATAATGTGTTAGTACAAGGCTTTCAGAAAATTAAATATTCTTAGAAACGGCATAAAATTATAAACGTTAAAAAGTAAAACGAAACACTATTGAGAACAAATAGTACGCGCCAACGCAACACAAAATGGCGGATGGACAAGATGTCGGAAGCGCGGGAAAGTTCGATTGTCTCTACGAACTGATAAGCAGGTCGGTGTTGTGACAGATATGCGGGTATGTTATTGAAATAAGATATATTATAAGATATATTATACTGGGTGTACTTCTACTGTATGTTCTTAGCTTATCCAGTTTAACTTTGAAACCAAGGAAATAAATAAACATCATTAGTTTATGCAACAATTGCAAACTGACTCAGATGTTCTCAGTGATTTCTTTTTATGGGATGGAACTTGGCCAAAGTTAGCTGGCTCAATATTGACAGTCATTAAAACATAATTTGTGTTCCAAAAGTTAAATAACTGTTTTTTCTTATCAGATGACTCGGTCAAGGTATGAACATTATAAATATTATTTGATAATAAGAGTCAAGAAGTATTTTCTAACCTATGCATTGTGAATGCAAAACAGTAAAAATAATTTCGTAGTAAAAGTTTTAATAAAGTAAGTTACATGTTATCATATCAGTTTATCCAGTGAGTCTGTATCAAAGACAAGTTCCAGTTCTCTCTAACTACACCATCTTAGACTCGATCATTTCTATTCCCAGTGGTTCGTGAAACGGAACGTGCCGCCGGACGCGTCAAAGCTTCCGGTCAACCGTTAAATTTGAATTCGAAACTGATAGCAGTCGACGGTCGACTTTTGTTGTGGTTGAACGTGTTGCTGCGGAAATTACTGACGCCGATGTTGCGCTGTTTTGAATGAGAGTTCGATGCACTACGAGTAACAGGTGGGAGTTTTAAATTTTGGTTTAAGCGATAATGTAAGCGTATTGGGTTTATTTCAATATTGCTTAGTGACGATGTTTTCTGTATCTGAAGAAGCGCTCTTATAATTTTACTAAAATTAAAGTTTTATATCTTGGAAGAAAAAGTCGAACCCATTAAACGAAGGTAAATAAACGATTATAACAGAACTTAAAGACACATAACAAATAAATGTTAGATAAAAACCAGTAGTGAAAAAGTTGCTATTAAATAAATAAATAAATAATAAATAAATAACCACCAATTATCTAAGCCCATTTTAATTTCATTAAGAAACTGTATCATGGAAAACTTGATAACGGATAAATATATACTTAAATACTTTTTGTTTGTAAATGCATACTTAATATACATAGTAATCATAATCATAATTATAATCATAATCATAATCATTTATTCACTTGAAACATGGTATAAAAAGTTGTTATTTAATTTAGTTCTCATGTTTCACTATTAAAAATAGCATGCAAATTTTTAATCAATCAAATACAATTTAAACAGAAAAAAAAAATACAATTCAATACAATAATAATCCGATTCAATACAATAGTTATGTCAAATATACCTATTTCCATGATAAAAAATAATGTCAATAGTAAAATAATTGTGTCATAATTTAATAGTTCCCTGATAAAAATAATGTCAATCTGAAGTAAAATAATTTGTGTAATAATTTAATTTTGGTAATGTCATCAATATTCATCATCATCATCTTTAAGTGTCAATAAATTCTTTAATAGAGTAAAAGTTGTTTCGGTTTAACCATTTAAAAAGGCTTTTCTTAAAATTATAATTATTTAACATTTTCAAATCATTCGGAATCTTATTGTATATTCTTACGCACATTGCAACACAACTCTTATTATATTTACTAGTCTTAGGTACATTACTTATAACTAGTTTGTGTTTGTCTCTACGCACTCTAGAATTCGCAGCGTCAGATACTTTGGAAAACAAATATTTGTTGCGGTGTACGAAATTACACGTCTCGTTTAAATACAGAGATGGAAATGGTAGAAGACCTTCGTTTTTAAATATAGGTTTGCATGATTCATCGGGTAGAATTCCATATATCGCTCTTATGCATTTCTTTTGTGCCACGAATACTCGATTCCAATCCGTACTATTACCCCATACCAACAATCCATATCGCAAGACGGATTCGACATAGGCACGATAGCATAACACAGCAGTTTTTTTATTTGTCACTTTTGTTACCTGCCTTAATGCATAACTGAATTTATTGATTTTATTGCATATGTTTTCAATTTTGATTTTCCAGTTTAAATATCTATCTATTATGATTCCAAGAAACTTTACATGAGACGCTTCTTTGATTTTACAAACATTTAAATCTATTTTGGAATTACTATACTCAGATGCATTAAATTGTATGAATACCGACTTTTCTAAATTAATTTTTAAATTGTTTGATTTTAACCATGTAGTCAATATGTCAATTGTATTATTTATGTCAGTTTCATGATCAGTCAACGAATTATTCTTTTTCTCTGTAGTCACAATTATAGAAATGTCATCAGCGTACAATATGCATTTATGTTTGGTAATGTCAAATATATCATTTATAAATAGTATAAACAGAACGGGGCCTAAAATACTTCCCTGCGGGATACCTGTTTTAATTTCACGATAACCAGAAGAGTATGGTCGTAGTTCAGTTTTATGGATTCTATCTACTGTAACGCATTGTTTTCGGTTAGATAAGTACGATGATAGCCATTGCAGAGTAACACCTCTCAGACCTATACTTTCTAACTTTTGCAAAAATAAGCTATGCGGAACACAATCAAAAGCTTTTGATAAATCAAAAAATAGCCCTGTAGTCCAATAATTATTATTTATTTTAGTAAACACCCAGACCAAGACAAATAGACATGTTCATGCACACAAATATTTGTCTTGTTCGGGAATCGAACCCGAGATCACTATCTTATCTTATCTTATCTTATCTTATTTATCTTATCTTATCTTATCTTTTGCATTCACAATGCAATTTTTATTAGGTACCTATTGAAAAATTTTAAATGAAGTAACTATTTAGATAAAATCGACCCGTTTCACAACCAGCTTCGACGGGACTCAAACTCGACGAACGACGACTTTAACGACTCCGTAGCTCAGTGGTTAAAGCAGTTGCCCAGATAGCTAAAGGTCGTGGGTTCGAGTCCCATATGAGCTGGTTGTGAGACGGCTCGATTTTTTCTAAATACTTCATTTTCAATTTTTCAATTTACTGATTATTTGTGCAGCATTTACACGGAGCATATACTTGCCGTCCACTAAGCCAGTTCAATATTTACATCGTGTTAATGGAGATCGTGTTGTCATTAAAACCAACCTGTACCTATGCTAAATTTCAGCTCAATCAGACACTGGGAAGTGGGTCAAATTCAGGGTGCAAGATTTGACCCAAGCGGATATACTTACATAGGTAAGGGATGCTGCAAGATATAAAAGCTTTTGAAATAACTAATTTTAACCATTTTCCTATTTCACGTCCAAAAGACGTTCCTAGACTTATAATAACCAAATAGGTCCCTCCAGAATATCAGCGTTGCAGTGTCAGCCTCTTGCCGCTGCAACATTAATTTATGCTGAGGATGGGGCCTAGTTGGCGACATGCTGTTTTTTTCTCTATTCTATATTTTTTTACTTAAAACTGTTTTTTTTTTGTGTGTATGTCGTCAATAAAAATGTTTTCTTTCTTTCTTTCTTTTAATAACGTTGAACTTATTTATATGATGTTGAAAATAGTCTATCGCCATTTCAAATGACGGATAATACCATTTAACTAAACCGTTTTCTAAAATGGCGTTACCGTGTTCTATCTTGAGATCTGGGTTTGTTTCCACTGTAACACGGCATTTTAGGTCGATGTTTTTGCCAGTGTTTTGTTGGCACTATCTTCGGAAAATCATAGTACGACAACCTACAACTTTCTCGAGTGCGATTGACGGCTGCTTAGTTATTTTACAATGGCATATTTTTTTCTAATTTGAATATCAGTGTCATTCAAGAAGCAAAAAGAAAAGTTATACTGCAAAACACTTCTGCTCACCCTACTACTTGCTACTACTATTAAGTGTATATATTCTTTGACTATGTCGTAAGTGTATATATTCTTTGACTATGTTGAAGTCAAACTTTTTAACCGATTCCAATATCAAACTGTAATGACGGAAATGATTTGATTCTATGTGTGAGATTAAAAAAAATATATGTAAGTAAAAAAAACTTAATGTGATTTAAATACATACATACATTGGAGTCATTAATGTCATAAAGATAAAGTCATTAAAGTCATATAACGTCTTCAAATAGGCAACTGAGGTCTAACCCTAGGGTTCACATCACCGATTTCAAACCTAGAGGTCTCAGGTTCAATTCCCAGTGGGGGTACATAATTATTGTATTCGGTATGGTTTCGCCTAGCTAGCTACAAATATCTTATCTAAGCCTGACGCCATAACAATATTTTTTTAGGCATTATTTTGTTCCGGCAGTTAGAGACTTATCTCTCTCAATCGGAATTCTCATTCACTGAGGACTTACTGTCAGTGATTGAGAATTCCGGGAGTAGTGCGCTTTATCCTTCAGCCTTATCACCACTTAACATCAGGGGGCCAAGCCTGCTAACGGTAAGTCATAATCGCGTCTCAATCGTGTTTCAATTGTAGTTCAATTATTATTGTAGTGCTTTTTTACACACTAGTTACAAGAAATGTTTACTTTTTTCACAATACTTCTGATGGTCACACCACACACTACGTTTACATCACATCATACTGTCATAATTTTTGTAACTAGTGTGTAAAAAAACACTACAATTGAACTACAATTGAAACACGATTGAGACACGATTATAACTTAACGTTAGCAGACTTGGCCCCCTCTGGTGTGATGAAAGCTAAGTGCTTCAAATAAACGAACAGTTTTACCTACGACTCGCTTCGCCACTTTTGTTAGTCGTAACTAATAGGTATAATGGAAACAGTTCATCTACCCAGACACAATATTTTTTGAAAAATATTTTATAGAGCAACTGGTTTGAAGCACGTAAGCCATTTTAACTCTTTTATGGTTAAAATTACGTGTTTAAAAGATTTTGTCGGAAAACTGCAGGAAGATAAAAATTATAGAAAGTTTCATCCCCTTAGAGGTTGATTTTCACAAAATCCTTTCTTAGCGGAAGCCTACGTCATAATACCTATATACGTGGCAAATTTCAGCTGGATCCGGTACTTTGAGTTGTGCGTTGATATATATCAGTCAGTCACCTTTCGCTTTTATATAAACATACTTAATTCGGCATTTGGCACAGAGTTACCTACCTAAACTTATAGACTAAGCTCCCGTTGTACGAAACCCTACCTCATAAGGTGGCAGCTCAAAAATGTAATGCAGTGATAGATACTACTTAGGAACACTGGATTTTAGTAGGTTGCCGTCGAATATCCTGGAAGAACTTCTATTTTTGTTCATCTTCAAATCGCTATTTTGATCGAAAATTACATCATAAGGTGGCAGATCGAAACGTTTACGCATCGAAAGAGACACATTTTGACATAACAACCCGCATAGGTTGCCGGCCCAAACCCTGGCAGGTTTCAAGGTCAGCCAAGTTTTATGAGCCCCAAAAATGGGATAAATAGAAGTTCTTCCAGGATATTCGACGGCAACCTCCTAAAATCCAGTGTTCCTAAGTAGTATCTATCACTGCATTACATTTTTGAGCTGCCACCTTATGAGGTAGGGTTTAGTACAACGGGAGCTTAGTCTATTATTAAAACAGACGGATCTTGAATGAAAATACATTATTCTCCAAACACAATGCCGTGAAAACTACTATAATAAAAACTTTTCATTAATAAGCTCACATTGAAAAATAAAACAGGCATAAAAAAAGAAAAAACGGCGCCTTTTAATAAACTGAGTTGGGCTCAGCTGCATGCAAACTTTTTGAATAAACTATAAAACGATACAAAAACAAAACAAAGAATTAAACTTTATAATCTGTACACAAATGTATTGTTATGGAGGCAAATAATTGGTATTTTATACAGCTCCTTGGACGCAGGGTGCGTTCGACGTAAGATTTGTGTGGATACGATTTTTAATAGTCTTTACTATCGCGCAGACTGTTGTATCATAGACTATCGCACAAAAAATATACAGACCTTAAGGGGATAAAATAGCAGATCAGATGGGGAGTAGAGAGACTATACCGCCTCACAACTTTCTCTTCGCCGTCAGTTTTGAGCACACTGACTGCCCGTAGTGATAATCACCTACAAGGAAATGAAATGTCCACCCAAATCTAACGTATTTTTTTAAAAGCTACTCGGGCGACAGTATTTAAATGACAAGGATTGGGGTGGCTAGTAAAGGTGTGCGTTATATTCGATAACGCATATAGCATAACGTTATAAAAATATAACTATCGCACCTAATATAAAAATATAACTTATTCTGCTATTGCTATATTAAATTATATCAAGCAGGGCGCCCGCCGCACGCCATCTAGTGTATTCGAAATGAACAAATGAAATGACAGACTGAACGAATGAACTGTGTTCTCCTTCTCTATCCAGCCGTTATTCGAGCCGCACGCGATGCAAGTATTGCTCTCTCTTTTCTTGGTAATCAAATCTATCAAAATTCAACTCTATCAAATAGAAATAGAGTTGAATTTTGAAAGTTGGAAAACCAAATAACGCGTTATATTTGAAACAGTTGAGACAGACTCTAATGTCTTATCAATAAGGACTAATATCATAAATCGCGTACGACATGCGATTTGAACGAACATGTTATTTTTCTGCTATAACATTTATTACTGTTATTAGAATATTTAACTAATGCTGTCCTGTGGAATTCTTGATCGCGAACTCACGTAATATGAATTTATTCGTGTTGTTATTTGTAAAATAGTGGAAAAAATAATAAAGAATTGGTTTATTGATAGTAAGTAATTGATCATTAAGTAGTGTAAAAAACATTAATAACTACTTTTAGTTTAACATAGGTTATAATAGGTTATTTATTATATTAGGTACTTAATACTAATATATTGTAGCATTAAAAATAACCTAATATTTTAATGTAGCATAACGATATGCTATAATATACGAATATAACATAATAGCACACCTTTTAGCAGATGGATTCGCAACTTGTTGCTCATGTACGGACAAAGGAATGCAGCCATGCCTCTGTAGGGGCTAATTGATTAATTTCATTTCACAGAAAAAAAGTTTAACGTTATATTTCTTTTCAGTCAATTCAGTCCAGTAGTTTCTGAGATTAGCGCGTTCAAAAAAACAAACAAACAAATTCTTCAGCTTTATAATATTAGTATAGATAAGGTCCATGATGTACTTTATTTGTTATTTTTAAGACCTAACACCCATTGTGGAATAGCAATAAAGAATTTAATTAAATTGTATTTTTTTGTCTTATTAATATATATTTTTTTAATGTTGAATCTTAAAGTACGTTTTAAAGGGATGTCTACATTAAGCCAACGTAGCATTTTTAAAAGCAACTCGGGCGAGTGTATTCAAATGAGATGGATCGGGGTGGCTAGCAGATGGATCCGCGACTTGTTGCTCACTGTACGAACAAAGGAGTGCAGTGCAGTTTGCAATGCAATTTACACTCCATCTAACCGGTTATTTAGTAGTATTGCTGATCGAAGCACTGTGTGTGCGTTGAAAGTGAAGAGTGTGTCACGGTGTTGCAGCGAAAGAAAACTAAACCTTCTAGTTTTGCTGTGCCCGACATCTCTTTTAAGGCCCATGATGTACATCATTTGTTATTTTTAAGACCTACCAACCATTGTGGAATAGCAATAAAGAATTTGATTTTATTTTATTCTTTTTTTGACTTTATAATTCTTAAAGTGAGTTTTAAATGGATGTCCACATTAAGCCAACGTAGCATTTTTAAAAGCAACTCGGGCGAGTGTATTCAAATGAGATGGATCGGGGTGGCTAGCAGATGGATCCGCGACTTGTTGCTCATTGTACAGACAAAGGAATACAGGGAATAGAGCCATGATTCCGTTGGAGATAATTGATTCATTTCAATTACCTACTGGAGAACAAGGGTATATTTTAAAGACATTCGGTAGATATGATTTGACGACCGTTGACGGCCCCCGTGGCCGAGTGGTGTATGGGTTTTCATGGTGCCGCTGTCTCTGGTGGTCTCGGATTCGATTCGCGGTCGGGTAAATATTGAAAACGAACTTTTCAATATTTTATCGGGTCTGGGTGTATGTGGTAATACCCGTCGTTGTTTCCAATTTCCATAACACTAGCTCAAGCTACTAAACTTTGGTATTGGAGCAATGTATGTGAGGGTGTTCAATATAAATATTTAGTTATGTCAACCTCTTTCATGGCTTTTAACAATGATTTTGAACAAATTGTCTACTACCACAATGCGATGTGTTCGTATAACATGCCTGTGATAGAATATCAAGTTTTGTTATTGATTCAATTTAGTATTTATTACATCTAAATTCGTTAAATTAATTTTGGGGATAACATTGTACCTCATTTATCGTGTTTTCATTTAATAGTAGTTTGATTTGTGTCGGTGCCATCCGACAACAAAGCGATATGATATGGAGTTTTGTTATTAATGTCATATAGTTATTTTTACATCTAAATTAATTATATTAATTATGGAGATAACATTTTACAACATGTATCCTGTTTCTAATAAAAAGTATTTTGATTTGTGGCGGGGCCAACCGTCAACAAAGCATGATCAAGCAATTGTACTTTAATTTGCCTATAAGTACTAAATAATGTGTATAAAATTATGTTATTACTTTTAATATTCATATCAATTAGTTTATTACTGAAATGTAATGTAATATAAAGTATCTAAGTAACGTGTACTTTTACGTGAGTACACGTTACTTCCGGTTGAAAAGAAAACATAGATAATTATTGTATTTATAAATAATGTTAAGTAACATCATTCTTTGATTTTGAAATACTTTTTCATAATTGTTATGTTTATATTGTGGTATTTTCTGTAATTTCCGTAAAAGGAAATTATCAGTTTAATTGGCGGTAGACGCTAACATTTATAAGGCAAGGCAGCCATTTTGGCAGTTAGTCTGGTTCGAGCCGTGAGCGGCGTACAAGTTAAGTAACTATTCCGTTGTTTCATATTTCTCATTCCTTGTTTTTTGCTGTTTAATGCTGATGTATTGTCTAGTAAATATTGCTGAAGATTTGCCCTTGTTCGAAGGATATTCGGTAACTTGTTAAATGTAAATGCTTCTTTGTTGATAATTTTAAATTAAAGTTGTCCTTATCGGTTTCGAATAAATTATGTGAGTACTGAAATAATACAAAGTAACAGTTTATAGAAAATGCTTGATGATACTCGTAAATATTGTTTAATCTTTTATCATGAAAAGTAATGTTGTTGTAAATGTTGTTAAATGTATTGTATGTTCAACAACGACATGATTATTTATAAATGTCGTTGTTTCTGTTAAAGCTGGTGAGTTTTTTTTCGCACGTTTTTCTTGTCAGCTAAAAGATGTCCTTAACGGGTGTTAGATAAAAAAAATAAAAAGACGATTAAAAGAATAAAATAGTTTATTAGAGATTTGAGATTTTTATTAATCCTGACCTTATTGAAATAGAAGCTTTATAGTTTTGTTTATAGTTATTTGAATAGTTTGATGCTTTTATCAGAATAGTTATATTTAGATTTGAGATTTTTATTAATCCTGACCTTATTGAAATAGAAGCTTTATAGTTTTGTTTATAGTTAATTGAACAATTTAATGCTTTTATCAGAATAGTTCTATTTCTATATTATCCGCCCCAAATCTATCACCTGCAAATGGCAGTGCCATAACACGAATTTCGCTATATGGCCTTTTTGTGTTTTTTAATCCAAAATGTGATAGCACATAGCCTTTATCACACTTGATGTTAAGTGATGATAAGGCTTAAGGTGGAAGCACACTACTCTCGGAATCCTCAACTACTGAGGAACTGGCTATCTTATCTCCAGTCGGAACACAACAATACTGACTGAAAACATCGCTGTCATAGCGTCAAGTTTTGATAAGATGGTGGTAGCTAGCCAGGCGGACTTTGAACAAGCCCTACCGCCAACCACACCGAATACAATAAGTACCCCAACTAGGAATCGAACCCGGGACCTCTGGATGGTGTGGACGAGTAGACCACGGAAGCGGTTAAAATTCCCACAACGCGACGTGGGCGTTTTCAAAGGAGCCATACCTAGTACGAAAAACGATATTAGCAGTTGCTTTTTCGCTCAATGAGCGTTTTTTGCCTTTGAGTGTAACAACTTTAAAGTGTTAGAAAATAAAAACTTTGTAAGTGCTAAACCAAAACATCTAAACGTTTAAATTAATCTAATGTAAAATTGTGGTTAAAATTTTAGTTGTACTGCAACTTTTCAATCTCTAAAATATTATACCTACACATAAAACAATTACCTATAGGAACGCAGTGTGAAAACTTCACATAGGTACGCAGTGTGGAAACTTCACTGATTATAATTATTAACGAGCCAGACTAAAGAAACAAAAAAATATTTCTCCTTAAAACTTAGCAGCACTTAAATTGTTATTTCAAATGTTTGTTGCACGTAATGCAGTTAGCATACAAATGAGGTGCAAATATTAACGGGTGTGGGGTGTGTTTTTTTAATAATTTGGGGGGGTGACTGTAAACGGTGTGTTTATGAGAGTATCTGTCTGCAAGAAAAGTTGAAGGACTGAATATGCATTAGTGATGTAACCTTCATTTAACGGGATCGAGTTTAAAAGACAAAATTATTAATCTTAAACCTTACAAATTGCATTGAAGATAATAAATTAAAACCAGATAAATAAAACTTACTTTCATGACAGTAATCTTTTAATCTATTAAATAAAAGAAATAATTAAAAAACATCTTACAATAACATCAATTATCTAAGCCCATAGTAAAATTCTTTGAGATACTACTATGGGCTTAGATAATTGATGTGAACTATTGAAAACGGATAAATAATAGGTCTTTACATATGAAATTGCCGTTTTTTTTCTTTTGTACATATAACTTAACAACTTTTATAATATTAGAAATATATAATTTCTTTAATATTGCGTTACATTAAGACCGTATCGAGCAACTTTTGATAATTTAATAACCACGATATTTGATTATTTACATAGAAAAAACTTATTCCGAAAGTTACGACTATTTTTGTTTCCAGAATTTCGTACTTTATTAGTTGTAACTTAGTGAAAAAAAATTTGTTTTCTCTTAACGAATGTGTCATTTAGTAGTTAAAATGTCCATAAATACGTGTGTAAAATTTTGTAAATTTACATAATATTAGTCGTTAAATAATAACAAAAACGTTAGTATGGAAAAAAAAATAATTACAGAAATCTCCATACAAAACGGCAATTTCATAGGTAAAGACCTATTATTATACTTAAATCCTTTTTTGCTTGTAAATACATAGGTACATACATTTTTAAAAATGTTTCTTTCGAATGCGAGGGTTTCCTAACATTGATGTAGCAACGCTGTCCAACAGCGAGGCGGGTGTAAACCCAAACTGTATTAGCTTGAGCTCTAGTATTATGGAAATTGGAAACAACGACAAGTACCGGATACGGGGACCACATAGGACAGGGAGACCTCTTTAAGGATTTTTTCACTTTGAAGCACTAAGTGCTAAATGGTATTAAAATATTTTTCATCTCTCAGATTCGTAAAGTGATGTATATTTAAACTGAGTAGCGGGTCCAAAACTATCCGTTTCACCCTAGGGTGGAAATGAATTTTAAGAATAGAACTGAATTTAGTTACAGTCAGTTACAGTCAACCATAGAGTTACCTCATCGGCAATGAAAAAGTTTTCAACTAGTTTTGTATGGGGACGGGACTTGCAAAATAAAAATAAAAAAGAAGAATTTTATAAAAACGAGAATATCTCAAAAACGGTGCGTCTCGGTACTCCGGAGATAGTAAGGAGGCATCCGATAGACATAAAAAAAAATTTTTTTTGTTCTAAAATTTTATTTTGTTACTTATTTCAAAACTTCAATTTTTTTATATACCTATTATAGAAAAAACAGAGAAAGCGAAGCCCCCCGCCGCCACCTTTCTTTTATTTCTAGATAGTTTTAGTTTGAGTCTTTATTGCTTGTCTTATAGAGGGGGATGAAAAGCAGAATGTGTATTTTCTTTCCTTATATTCGAAATGAAAAGTAGAGTGTATTACTCGGCCGCAAAATTATTTTCATCTCGGGCGACGTATATTGAATCCCTCGCTGCGTTCATGATTCTACTTTAGAATCCCTCGCTGTGCTCGAGATTCTACTCTAGAATCCTTCACTGCGCTCTGGATTCAAAATAGCGCCCTCGCCGTAAATATGTTATTTTGCTCCCTTGTAATACAATCTACTATAAGATAAAAATATCTTAAATGATACAGTATTTATCTAGGTACTTTTAAAGGCACATCCTTCAAATTTAAAACAATAAAATAGTTTTTTGTATATAACACAAAATGTGTGAAAGGTGCCAAGTGCCCCGGTTTTGACCACTTATTGAATGCCAAACTTTTGTAAGTATAGCGAAATTTCAAAACCAAACCTAAGTTAAACTATATATACCTATCCTAGATATCAAACAATTGCAAAACGACAATTTAATTGTAAAAAACAAAGGTTTATAATACATTTCATTCTTAACAAATTTCTTAAAAGGTTCATACAATAAAATTTTAAAACTTTTGTTTTATATGCAGTAGCGTAGTACCTCATTTTAATTGCCATGGGCAAGAATGACAAAAAGTTTAACTTTTAAGAGCAAAAAATGGCCAAAAGGTCCCGGGTTCGGTAGCCTGCGGAGCTATTTGGGAGATGGGTATTTTTTTTCCAAAATTTCATTTTCAATTTAATTGTTAATAAACGTAATGGCCTTCTGTCTATATCTCAAACATCCCAAACCATATCTTAAATTATTGTGAAAAAACGAAATAAATGTAGCTTACTTCCGCAAAAAACACAACGCTGGTTTCCGCACGAACTATCTCCTGAGGGTGCCCCGGGTGGGGGCGTGTAGAGTAGTCTAATCGGTGACGGTGCAAGGTGTATTGCTGTCTTACTAAATGCAGGTATTGTGCACTGGTATTTTCGTGGTGTGCATGTGCAATTTTCTTCTTGCATGTTGTGTTTTATGCGGAAATAAGCTACATATATTTCGTTTTTTCACAATAGTTAGGGACTTCCGCCTAGTGACGCCTGATTCAATCAAATATATCCTAAATTATTAACAAAACCAAACCATTTCGATCTCCAACCTTCACCCAACAAATCACCTTAACCTTCAGAAAAAAAATATTAGTATTGGTAAACCCGGAAATCCATCGCAAGCCTTCCTAGCCATAAAAACACAGACAAACAGATCTGAAACATTTATATAACAGCCTCCGAGTGTCGGTACAGTATTGATTTTCAGTAGTTTCAGCCAATCGGCTGGAAGGCATACGCCTTCTACAGTTTTCCAAGGAGGTGGTAATGTGTTGAGCAGAGTAAGTGAGCTCAAATGGGTTAAGCTATTAACGTATACTTTCCTTTTCTTTACTACTTTCTGTCACCCGTCGACACCCGGTGCCGACATCAAACGAATAGTAACTCTAATTTTGTAGTTTCGTTGACAGGAAGACGATGTTGATCAACGACTTGATAGTTGCCCCACTGCTGGGGCACAGCTCTATGGATGGATAGATTCGTCCATAGAGCCATCCAAAGAACATTTTTATCTATAACTAGCAGATCCTCGCGGTTTTACACGCGTGGTACCCGTTCCCTTGGGAATATCGGTATAAAATGGAGCCTATGTTAATGTTAAAGTGAAAGAATTTTTGAAATTGCTGCAATAGTTTTTGAGTTTATTCGTTACATACCTGAATACATACAAATCTTTCTTCTTTATAATGTTATAAGTATAGATTTAAAATATTAATTTAATTGCTGTTTCATCTTAATCGATTGTTAAACATTTCTAAGGGTTTTTGCTCACATTGATGAAGCAACGCTGGTCTACAGCGTTAAAAGTGATAGCAAAATTCGACAAGTCTTGTAAGCCTCTCGGTCGTTTAGTTTCTTAGTCAGAGTATCGGGCCAAATTCCCGGAGGCGCGGGTTCGAATCCCGCTTGCAAGCTGCTTGCAGAGCTAGTGATTTTTTTACTATCACATTTCCCATAATCACGAAACTCACATCAAAACAAACAACCTAAATGAGTGACAGGCCTCGCATATTCAAAGCCTTTTGTTTTCCCGCTGCTTATTCGGCCGCTACAGGCACATCACGCGCAAAAATGTGATGAGCAATCGAATACAATGTTCGCACCATTTGCATAGTCTTGTTTTGCACTGATTACATTATTATATACATTTCATAACAATAAGTAAATAATTTACGCAAAGAAGAAGATATTCAATCCATGATGAGATGTGTTTTATGTGGTAATAATAATAAATTAAACGTTTATTTGTGTGCAAGAAAAGTTTCTTCTTATCGTATCAATGGTAGACATGGTTTCGGTTTAGAAATAAACCCATTTTGGTCGGAACGTCAAAGTTAAAGATCCATTTTCAATTAGAAATATGCGTTTTTCGATCAGAATTTTTACAAATGGACGGGATTTAAGTTACAGTTTCGGAAAAATAATATAAAATTAATTTCTTTCAATAGGGAAATAGGACCTTTTGAACAGGAACTCCTCAATAAGACGTACTTAGGTCAAAGTTGTAAGTATACAATTTTTAACCTTGTTTAGGTATATAACGACGAAGCATGCATTTTAAGCAGTTGTTTGCTTTGACCTTTAGTTTCGTAAGGTAATAAAGCCGATGACTGAACAAATTTTATCATCTGAAAAAGGTTTCCGGAATGTGACCGTACATCCAATTTTTCTTGCGTTTTTTAATCAGTATTACGTAGCGTTACTAATTATCCCCTCACAACTTTCTAATGAACAAAATTCGTAATAAATAGAACTACTTAAGCTCGATCATATCAGAAATACAAGTGAATGTAAGGAATTCCAAGTTTATAATGTGACCTAACTAAAGAGCGGCAGGTGCCTTTGTGAGATAAAAGAACGATACCAAACTTTAGGCGTACATTAGACGGTCACGCAACAGTCAATTCCATCACTCAAGACTAGCTAACCAATCGGTATAGAGGAACTTCGGGCAGCGTTATGAATGGTTCATTTCGATTGGCTAAAAGAATCGTGACTGATAGCAAACTGACAGCAAAACCTATTGTCTATGGACGCCTTATAAAAATGTTCTTATCCACATGTGTTATCTGTCAGTATGCCACATCCATGCACAATTTCTCTCATCTTTAACCACGCCCACCGCTCACCACGCCCCTTCAAAAAAGGCGGGGCGTAACAAGATAACTTTTACATGCCGGATAAATACAAGCTTTGAAAACCCTCGGTACGCAATATGCGTTATGTTGTTCCTTTTGCTTCTCTGTATGTAATCTGCCTTTTATTCGCTTGAATAAGTTGAACAAAGAATTTGAAAAATACATTTTTTTAAACTATTTTCTCGCTTTTCCGCTTTGCTACCTACCTCTTGTTTTGATGCTTTGGTTGTCGAGTTAAAATACCAGAAAAGAACATCCATAAACAGGTATAAAAGTATAGTGACATTATTTAGTAATTATAAGTAAAAATCTGCACAAACTATTGAAATGTTACTCAAAATAAGACAAATTGCTGCTAATAGACAAATTGCTATTCATTTATAGATCTCTCTTAACAGACACTTTTTTTATTTATCTATGGTTTTGCTCTTAACAACAATCTTACTCAAGGAGCAAGATGAGATCAACGATAGAGCGAGCTCACCTAGAAGATGCCTTACTGAGGCCCCGGGTTCAATTCCCGGTCGGGTAAATACTTATTGGAAAAAAATCTTTAATATTTTCTTGTAAATTATAACAGTGCAAAATCCAAACGTGTGTATTAATATTTTTATAAAAATGATAAGCATGAAAACTTGGTACAGAGTGCTAAAACTACTTTTGTGTTAAACTACCGGTTCGAATCTCGCCTAATAGTAGTTTATCTACACTCATGTTATAATATTCGAATTATTAACACATGCCTGGGGGCCGATTCTCAGGCAATCGAGAAAAGTTCAAATTTTTAAGCTCGAAATTCAAATTTAGCACAGTTTGTGTATTGTCAGAATTTCACAATCGAAAAAGTTTGATCGAAAACCAGTCAAACGCTACGAATGCTACAGACCATGAAGTTTGACTTAATACTCTGACCTCAGTATTAAGTCGAACTTCATGCTACAGACCAATAGATGTTCCTATACGAACTTAGCTGTCAAAATGAATTTGTTGACATGTGGGACAGCTTAGTTTGTTTAAAACGTTCTAACTTATCAATAGAAACCACAAACAAAATGTTCGACATACGAATTACCACACTGAAAAAGTTCGAATGCCTGAGAATCGGGCCCCTGAACGTATATTGATACACTTTATGCCATAGTCAACTTAAAAAAATAAAAGTGTTGCATAATGGTCATTATGAAACAACCAGATACAGCTATCACTCATTATTAAACACTTATATTTCTTAATTTTACAGTCTCCATGGCAACCGTAGGATTTACCGGCCCTGACTTCCAACTTTTTCAAGCTCTTCTTTAGCCGGCAACAATCAGAAACTTTTTTAAAATTAGAATTTTGAATTTAGAAGGAATAGACCGTATAGACTCCTATGAGTGGGGTTTGGCACCAATTCACATTTTATAATTAATATTGATTTGCTTTATTTTTGAAATATATAATAAATGTAATGAGTGTAGATAAAGTAGTGTATGAGACTGCACATAACTCGGTATTAAGCGACAGTCACATAAACTACTATTATGTGACTGTTGCATAATACCGAGTTATGTGCAGTCTCATACACTACTTTATCTACACTCATTACATCCTACTAATTCCTATCCCTACTAATATTAAAAATGTGAAAGTTTACATGTTTGGATGTTTGTTACTCAATCACGCCAAAACGGCTGAACGGATTTGGCTGAAATGTGGTACACAGATACTTTGTAGTCTGGAGAGGAACATAGGCTACTTTTTATTCCGGAAAAATATTAGTCCGCGCGGGTGAAACCGCGGGCGGAAAGCTAGTTTATTATATACTATTACGATACGATACAGAGTAAAGTTGACTATGGCATAAAGTGTATACTTACGTTCAGGCAAACATGAGTGTAGATATCAAATTATTATAAACTTAATTATAAACAGTATTATATAATAGCTAAAACCGCTAAAACCTTATTTTTTTACAATAACTTTCAAAATTTATGTGACTATGGTCAAAAATAACATTCGTAGATACTACGATACTACGCCGTAGTCACCCGTAGTAATTTAGCTACGTGACTATTTGTAGGGAATAACCAGATAACATTTTAAATTCTGTTGATATTATTAATTAATTAACTGCTATTTAATTTTATAGGACCATTTTATGTCTACACTTCAAAGGTTTTTTTTAAATATTTTTAATCAATTAAATAAAAATTTATAACATTTTGAAAATGAACTATGAGCAGAAAAGTATTAAAAAGTTATGAAATAAACTCATCTTCAAACGATCGTAGCTCAGCGGTCGGATCGTAAAAGCTTCCCGGTTGAATTTTTTCTAATAAATTTTATTGTAATTGTAAATGCAAAAAAGTGAAAGCAATTTTGATCCATACTAATATTATAAATATGAAAGTATGTTTGTTTGCTTGTTTGTTTGTCCGTCTTTCACGTCAAAACGTAGCAACGGATGGCCGTAATTTTTGGTGTGGGGATAGTTTGGGAACTGGAGAGACATAGGCTTCTTTTTATTCCGGAAAAATAAAACATTGCCGCGGGATAACATCGTCGTGTAGGCCACGCGGGCGAAGCCGCGGGCGGAAGGCTAGTTATTTTATAAGATTACTAGCTGACCCAGCGAACTTTGTACCGACTTATCGACAACAGCGCTACCTACCGGGCCAAATTATGTTTTCAATCCATCCATCAACCCATTGAAATATACAAACAATATTTCAACCAAATGGGTCCAGCCATGGCCCACTATTATTTCTCGGCTGCTTGCGCCCCTTGCAACGAGTGAGATAGAAGATGGCTTTGGTCCAGCCGTTTAGGAGGAGTTTGGTGACAAACACACGTAAGTACAGAAAAATTATATTAGGTTGACGGAGTCACAAAAAAAAATAACCACGAAATTTAAGCCCTTAATTTCTAACCTATCACGTGTTCTACAGGACTTCCGAGGGATACATGCTGCCATACTTAACCATCCGCCGGATTTAACCATCCGCCTGCGACATATAAGGACTAGTGACCCCCACCCATGTAAAGCCAGGTGCATGTAAATAGTAATGTGGTATCAGATGGTCGGTATGCTAATGTGCTTGTGTTATATATTATTTACCTTCCTTTTGAACAAGAAGTATTTAGAAAGAATCGACCCGTCTCACAACCAGCTCCGATGGGACTGATTGAGCTGGTTGTGAGACGGGTCGTTTTTTTTTCTAAATAGGGCAGAAGCCCCGGTTTTGGCCACTGTTATGTACCGGTTTTCGCCACTTTATGTTCTAAAAGTTTTCTAAACTACTTTTCGTAATTTTTGCTAAAGGCAATTAAAATAAGACATTTTAAGGTAATAATTACAACCGTTAGAATTCCTTATGTCATACGATTTTTTTTTCAATAAATAACATTTTGCGTTTTAAAAAATGTTTTGTATGAAAAATTTTAAGACATTTGCGTTGGATGAAATACGTTATAAACCCTTGTTTTGTACAATTAAATTGTTAGGAAAAATGTGATAGTAAAAAACCACGAGCCCTATAAGTAGCTTTCAGGCGGGATTCGAACCCGCGCCTTCGGGAATCCGGCCCGATGCTCTGACCAACTAAGCTACCGAAAGGCTTACACGACTCGTCGAATTTTGCTATCACTTGTTACGCTGTAGGCCAGCGTTGCTTCATCATTTTACTATCACATTTTTCCTATACTTACAGAATTGCATTGTAAATGCATAAAAATAATTTAAAAATCTCAATTAAATTGTTGTTTTGCAATTGATTGGTTTCTAGCGCATTAGACTATATTGATTTAACCTGGGTTTGGTTTTGATTTTTCGCTATACTTAAAAAAGTTTAACTCTCAATAAGTGGCCAAAACCGGTAAGATAAGATAAAAGATAAAAATATTCTTTATTCACTTAGACATAATAAATATGTACTTATGAATCGTCAATATTTTCCTACCACCCATTCAAGACTTTTTTAACTGACAAGAAGAATGGGCGCAAGAAACTTGCCAGCGTTTCTTAGTTAGGTAACGACATTTACAAAAAAAAAACATATCGTTACTAATACAACAATTGCTTAGTATAAAAATACATCATATTAAACAGTGATTATGTTATGTGTTACATCATGACCATGCATGGCGGTCATTCAAATAATCGTCTACTTTATAGTATCCTTTGCTCATCAGCGACTCTTTAATGTAACATTTAAATTTATGCAATGGTAGTTCAATTATATGCTGTGGAACTTTATTAAAAAAGGCTATGCTTTTCCCCAGAAATGAGGCTCTGGATTTTTCTAGCCTAAACTTGGGAACGACAAGTTTATCTTTATTTCTTGTGTACATTTGGTACATTTGGCACCTCTAACACATTTTGTGTTACATACAAAAAAGTATATAACTTTTTTAAATTTGCAAAATGTACCTATAAAGGTAGATAAATTATCTATAATTTAAGATATAATTTGTGTCTTAAATACCTAAGACCGTTTAGTACTTTGTGCTTAAAAGTCAAAAAATCCTTAAAGTGGCCACAAAGGGTACCTCTGCCCTACTTCATTTTCAATTTTTCAATAATAAAAATTGCATTGTGAATGCAAAAAGTAATTTTTTTTAATAAAACTCCTGTCTATTGATGAAACGCATTAAAATCTATTGAGTAGTTTGAAAGATATAAGCGTACCTACACACGGGGGGGAGCAAGTTTATATGTATGGGTGTTTGTTACTCTTTCACGCAAAAACTACTAAACGGATTTAGTTGAAATTTGACACACAGATAGCAGATAGCCTGGAATAAAACATAGAATACTTTTTATTTCGATATTCTCACGGGAACTGGAACCAAGCGGGTAAAACCTAGGGCGGCTAGGTAGTCTACCCACCTTCTGCGCCAGTGGTCTCGGGTTCAATTCCCGAACAAGACAAATATTTGTGTGCATGAACATGTCTATTTGTCTTGGTCTGGGTGTTTACTATGTATATTAAGTATGTATTTACAAACAAAAAAGTATTTAAGTATATATTTATCCGTTATCAAGTTTTCCATGATACAGTTTCTTAATGAAATTAACATGGGCTTAGATAATTGGTGTGAATGTAAGAAGTTATTTATTATTATTATACACGCGAAAGTTTGTATGTATGGATGTTTGTTACTCTTTCACGCAATAACTTCCGACGGATTTGATTTAAATTTGGCACACAAATATCTAGATGGAAAATACACGACACCTCATACGTTAAAGTCCTTCAAACGGTTTAGCCTGTAGCAGGAAACATAGAAATCTACATAGATACATAATCTACATAGATATATAATCTAAATATATAAATAATCTACATAGATACATAATCTATAAAGATACATACATACATACTCCCGAGAAACATAGAAAGAAGAAGAAAGAAAGAAAATGTGTTTTTTTCGTCACAGACGCGAGACGATACATAACAAAATACAGCTAGACAAATAATCACCAAAAATAATTATAAAGTTCATAAGTGTTGTTAAACAAACCTAAATTGAATAAACGAAAAATAAATAAAACTTTGAACTTTGAACGAAATTGAAATTTGATTTTTTTTAAACGTCTCACGGCTGCGCCAAAATAGGTGGCCAAATCAGCATTATGTCAGGTATAGTTTATATCTGATGCTGGTTTTCAATTGGCACCTATACGATTTTTATTTCAACAGCTAGCACCATATAGCAGCATAGCCCTCCTTTTGTCGCAGTCGGGTAAAAAACAACTGTCAGTACCACGCAAATCGATAGGTCTGCAGCCAATATAAAAGTTGGTGGCAGTCTTATAAAATATTAACCAGCGAGACCGGAGCCCCAATAAATATACCCGGTAATGTGGCGGAATGACCCGAGACAGACATTTTGCGGCCCCGGGGCAGGTTGCAAGCAGGGGTCAAGTTTACAAGTGTGCTGACAAGACTATAGAAAACGTTTTGTCAAACACATTTGTACCGATAGACTCTGGACGGCAAGAACGATTTAGAAAACAAAAGGTAAGACATTGGTGTTTGTTTGTTTAAAAAAAATAATCTTTGAAAGACAAGAGATTTTTATCGACATGGTCGTTAACTAATATTAGTGTTTTTTTTATTATTTTGTATTTCTATCGACACCATCTTGAATAGGATATTTCACTGTTGTTAAAATGTATAGATATTTAATAATGACTTAAAAAAAATTAACATTTAAGAATAGCAAGTAACTACAAGCTACCTGTGAGCTATTAGGATGTTTAATTGTGACTCTATTGGTCAATTTCTAAATGTTTTTTATTGCGAGACAATGGCGCTAAAATATACAAGATATTAGAAATATTGTGTTGCTATTATTGCTAATAAATAAATAAAAAAACCGGTCAATGGCCTAATAAAAGAGATATAACAATAAAGAAAAACATTAACATACATTGATCTAATCAAGACTTCAAGTTATGAATAACATAATCATTAAAATAACATAAAATAAAAAGATATAAGGAGACCGCAGCAAAGTTATGTTACCTTAGTTTATTGATCACTATAACACCCAGACACGAAATAAATCCATTCATTATAAATGTGAAAGTGTGTATGCGTGTTTGTTCGTCTTTTACATCAAAATGGAGCAATGGATAAACTTAATTGAAAACGTCTAAAAAATTTTTTTAATGAAATACCTAAATCCCATAATCTTCAATAAAATATTTGCAGGCCACATGGGACCAAAAGACATGAAAACTTCGACGATAAATAAAACGAAAGCTAAAATAATAGAATTCTATTAAATTCTAATGCTCAATGAAATACCTCTGCCTGTTACATATAAAACTTCTGAAACAATTTAATTTTTAATGAATCTTTATATCATTTAAAACAAGTAGACTTTGAAATTTTGAGTGACATACTTAACTAAATTTCACATGGACGGAGTCGGAGGAAAAACACAAATAATTTTTTTAAAGCTTTTGTATATATTTAAGTCAAAGTCAAAATCTTTTAATTCACATGTATAGATTAAATGAAATTAATGCTTATGAATCGTCCAACATGTTTTTACCTACCGCCCGTTAAGTACTACATCTTTTAACTGACAAGAACCGCCTCTGTGGTCTAGTGGTTCATACCACGGATTTCAGACCCAGAGGTCCCGGGTTCGATTCCCAGTGGGGGTACCTACATATTGTATTCGGTTTGGTTGGTGGTAGGACTTGTTCTTAGTCCGCCTGGCTAGCTACCACCATCTTATCTAAGTCTGACGCCATAACAATGATGTTTTCAGCATTATTGTGTTCCGGCAGTTAAAGATAATATAGCCAGTTCCTCAGTGATTGAGGATTCCGGGAGTAGTGCGCTTCCACCTTCAGCCTTATCACCACTTATCATGAGTGTGATGAAGGCTAAGTGCTACCACGTTGTGGATAAAAAAATAAAAAAAAAAATAAAAAAAACGAGCGAAAAAAACTCATCAGCTTTAACGTTGTTGTCGTTGCTAGACAAAATATAATAAAAATATATAAAAAAACTAATGCCGAAGAAAAATTTTCGTTTAACTTCATAACTATTTTTCAAGTGGTGTGAAAGAGGGCCAAGATGTAGGCATTTCATGGCACGAACATTTACTTAGCTTTCACGTCATATAAATTTTAAATTACTATAACATTGTCCTTAACAATGACTGCATACAGTAAGAGGAAAATAATAATCACTGAAGTATGACAAAGTTACTCAAAGTATTAGTAAGATATCCCTATAACTTAATAATTTATAAGACACAATAATAATCCTGGCTCCCCGAAATAATATCTTAAGCCCGAAACAAAGGATAATAGTGATGTACGAAAATCGTTCTATCGATAAACAAATCGGCGACGATAATTAGTGCAGTACATTATCGACATTATGACGTCGAGACTGCACTTTGCAGAAGCGATTAGGACAGTGTTGTGCATATTGCATTTTGCTGTGGTGTTATTGTCGATGTTTGTTATTTTAAACGTAAGTTTTGTTTGGAATTGACCTTGAATATCCAATTATATTTCTATTTCTTACACATGTTGGGTTTTCACATTTTGATAAAAAAAGGTTAAAATGTATTGTATTAATTTATTTTTGTTGACTTAAGCTTGTTATTCGAAAATACGATAAAAGGATCACAATGATTATTTTACACATCAAAAAAGTTTCAATGTTTCCAGAAATAATTTCTCCAGACACTTTTCAGTACCGTCGATAGCAAAATTGTCTTTCTAAAATATTATTACATCCTACCTCAAAAATGTTTCATCGATATTTCATAGCCATTTTATCGACAACCCCCGGTGACAGTATCACTACGCCGCAGCAATGCAATAATTTTCGTACAAAATACAGCACTTACCTCGCCGGATACTTTCGATACTCTCCCGCAAACATCTGTGTACAGGGTGTGTAAATATGCGAGCGTCATTTGTGGTTTGTTTTATAAAACAAAGAATGCTTGTATTTTTATGATGTATTTTATGAAGTTTTATTATAGTAGTAACTTGTCAACTTTACTTTATGAACAATTTAATGGGTTTTTTTTTTATATCTCTGTGTTCTCCTTACAGAAATATAAAACTTTATAACAAGGCACTAAAGTGAATAAAACAGTTTTTACAGTTTTTACTGAGGTTAGGTTAGGTTTACGAAATACGAAATCGATCCATACTTTTGTAGCCCGTAAGGGTGATTCTTTACTTACATTTTTATATCTTTAATTAAACAATATTTTTCTAAAAGAAACTTTTTTTTTACTCTTATCTAATAACAACATTGTAAACTATTATTTAAACACAAATTGGTCTGTAATAATTGTTTCTTTATTAGTATTTATTGCATGTTTTAAAAAGAAATCGGTAAAACATTTCCTTTTCTGCAACTTCAACTCGCTGTTTCTAATTAAATCGTAATAAAAATCCATCTACAAATCATACAATCTTATTGCAAATTTAACTAGCATTATAAATCAATAATTAGTTTTTATTAAATCCTTCTAGTTTTTGAGTAAAACTTAATTTAAAGCCGAGCGAGCGAAGCGGAGCGGAGCGGAGCTGTGCCGAGGAACCATTGCCCCGTAAGCATATTTAAGCGTGCGTAACCATTGAGTGGTTAAGTAGGTAGTATGAAAAAAGTAAAGTTCAAGTTAAAACACAACCTGTATATTTCGTAATGAGAAAGCACGTACAGAAGCCGGGATGTATATTTAAATTGATACCGGGCTGTGCGCGAGTGTACGTACGGCGCCGTGCACCTGAACGGTGCGGACGTGACGGGAATCATCACGGCTTAGGCGCGCCGCACTATCAGGGTTAGTGCTAGGGTGTAATGAATGTTATATTTTTTCCACAGGTCAAACACTGCCTAAAATATCAGGCGCGACTCAGCGGGGGTCACTACACATTGTGTTTTTTTTTATGAAGTACCGCGGCTTCGCCCGCGTGGACTACACGACGTTTTCCCGCGGGAATGTGATATTTTCCGGGATAAAAAGTAAAAAGTACAAAGTATATGTGTCCCAAATTTCAGCCAAATCCGTTCAGCTGTTTTGGCGTGATTGAGTAGGTAACAAACGTCTGTCAATATCACTGTAGTAGGTCGCGATAATATTTTTAAAGTCGGTGAAATAGAAGAATACTGTCTTGTCTAGCGATTTGGAAATTTTAAAACACAAATAGAAAATAGTAATGGCTTTTAAAGCAAAACACAGTTTAAAACCCATCTGTAAAAAATAAAAATGTATATATTCTACTATTAAAAATATTTTAAAAAAATCTACTTGAGACACTCGATAGCCAGTTTGCAGAAAGCCTAAGGGATGACGAGATTCGTTTTTCTCAATCCATAGTTCGATTGGATTCGATGATTTATTTCAGAAAAATGATACAATTATTATTTCTATAAGTTGGAGCTCCGCTATGTTTCAAAGGGGATATTACTTTCTATTTGTTACGCAAGGGAATCAACTTAATTTTTGAAGTATTCGTTGAATATTTTTAAGTTATTGTGCTTAATTTCAGTAGGAATAAAATACAAATACTTGGAAGTCGATGATTTTCTATGTAGCCGGTGTCAGCCAGAAACAAGCATGATGTAAAAGGCACCGACCACAAAAATATATTATTACTAGCTGTGCCCGCTAACCGTTCCGTAAACTTTTTTGCCGACGTCATCACACGAAAAAATTCATCCCCTGTTTTCACCCTCTTTAGGGTAGGTTTTTTACAAACTTTGAATGTCGTATTTATTGATCTAATCAAAAGCCTATAAAATAATTTTAAAGCTTCTAGCTTTAAAAATGACGTAATTTCCATACAAACTTTCATCCCCTATTTCAACCCCTTACAGCCCTTTGTTCACATAAAAAAGAAGCCTATGTCCTTTCTCAGGCTCTAGACTATCTCTGTACCAATTTTTATTCAAATCGGTTCCGTAGTTTAGGCGTGATTGTGTAACACACAGACAGACAGATTCGCATTTTCGCATTTATAATATAAAAAAGTAAGGATGTCCTTTTTAGTTGACAGGTACTTTTGGAGTCAGTTCTTCGATCAACAATAACATCTAGTGTTGATCGAAGAGTCGGTTCCATTTTTTAAATAACTTTTTTTTCTTACAGTTTATTTGAACTCGCCGCATACGGTTGACGCCGGTAGTAATCACAATTATCTTTTTAACCGACTTCTAAAATCAAAAAGGAGGAGGTTCTCTATTCGTCTGTATGTATGTTTTTTCTTTTTTTTTTGTGTTTGTCCACCGATTACTCGAAGACGGATGGACCGATTGAAATTATTGAAACGTTATTACATTAGGTTGGTTTCCAAGTTAGTCCCATTTTTTTAAAATTTTGATATCGGTTCAGTAGTTTTCAGGAAATCTTGAAAATACTGTCGTTTTCGTTACCACTTTATGTGAATTTAATACGTATCTATAAGCACAACTCCTTTGTTTATAAGCCGATTTAGAAAATTCTTGTTTTGTTAAAAAGGGGATACCCCAAGGTATTTTAACCAACTTCAAAAAAGGAGGTTTTCAGTTTGATCACATACCTATTTACCAGAATACAAGTAAATTGCCTGCACGATGCACTAAAAAGAGTGAAATAAAAATTATTTTTATAAAAAAAAAACCGCCTTCATAAAAATTACATCAAAAAAGTAAGAAATAATTCCTCACCAAATAATAAATTTTTTTGAAGGAGGTTTTTTTTTCTAGCTTCAAGTGGCGACATTTGACAGTCGCGTGTTTGCTTGCGGCGACCGAGACGGTATAAATAAAGTCCAGTCCAGAGAAAAGTATTTTCTGTGGTAAGGCCATTCTACGTTCCACTATCTTACGGCAGTCACGAAGACGAGTTGCCGAATGTTAAACAGAGAAGATCACTTTCATATTACAGTGTGACAAGGATCTTTTGGCACGCGGCCGGCGGTCGAAATCGGGAGCTTACCCTCCCTCTAGCTAGTCAATCAGTCAACTAGCGTCAAAAAAAAACTAGCGCTCTTGCCAAGTGACAAAAGTTTTTTATCACACTGTAGTCGTATACAGTGCCACAAACTTTTCTGTTCCGGTGGCCAAAATGTGAAACTAACGTGTTTTTTTAAATATCACTCTGCTGTCAAATTGATGTCCAACCATAGCGCTGCTGGCGGCTGAAGGTCTTAGAAGTCAGGGACGGGTAAATTGCTACAAAAAAAGAAAAACGTACATAGCGCCGCTGTCACCGGAACAGAAAAGATTGTGGCACTGTACATTTTGAAGTAGGTACGTGCCACATAACTTGGAGCGTGTCAAAGTCTGGAACTTAAAATATAAAGGGTTCATAATTTAGAACGACCACGACGATCAGCGCCCTCTGACACACTGACCTCAGATTTTCTGTTCTCTGTGAATGACTGACTAAATAACCTTTATTTTTTTTTTATCCACGATGGGGTAGTAGTTACACTTCATCTCACCTGATGTTAAGTGATGATAAGGCTGAAGGTGGAAGCGCACTACTGCCGGAATCCTCAATTACCGTGGAACAGGCTATCTTCACGCCAAGTTAAGTGGCGCGGAGTCTATTGATTGTGTGAATAAAGAATTCAACAACTATAGATTAAAAATACTTAACAAGAGCAATAACTCCTTAGTACACGCAATAAACTAAACAATACTTCTCCCCTGGCTTGCCACGATAAAATGCAGTAATCTTGTAAAAGCTACAAGTTAATATTTCAACGGTTGCACTCGACTTGTAATAAAATGCAGGTACCTTTATTATTTAGTGGGACCGTCTGCACAACTATACCACAGTCAATATTAGCGGAACAGTAGCTCAACCGCAGACACTATGAGGAGGTACACCGATTTTCTCCGACGGACTCGTAGTCACACTAATTTGACACACTGGTGTGACTACTAGGATTTTTATTCCTCGTAGTCACACTCTTTGGGATGAACATAAGTAAACAATACAGCGCCCCGATCGCAGTAGTTCTATGCAGCGCGTCTTGTCCACGTTTGCGTCATGAAATTTGACTTCGTATTGCCGTAATGACATACCGACGCAACGTCCGTATGGATTGAGGAGCCACGTCAGATTTTTAAGGATAGCTATCACCCTTATTTAGTAGCCATGCAGATAATTTTGTAGGTCAAATTCTGAAATTTGTAGTAAAATACATCAAAAGTTATATCACTGCAAAGGTGGCTCCTCAATCCTGATGTTTAGATTGAGGAGCCACCTAGAACTCGTAATGTATTGAATGTAGGTTGCTGAAACTTATGTATCAATTTGTAGCCATCACGTAGGATATCTACTAGAATTTTGAGCACTTTAGTTCTAAAATTCAAGAAACTACAACACTTTTGTTGTGGCTCCTCAATCCATACACAATAGAGTAAATTTCTATGAATATTTGCAGTCAATTCAGATATTCGACATAATGATAATTTAGAAGGAGGTAAATTCTATTGCCTACAATATGAATGAAATACTAAAACATAGTGATTTCCGTAAACAAACGTATATTATTTGGCTCCTCAATCCTGACGTTTATTTACCTGAGATCACAACGAAATCAAAAGCCAGAGACTCTAACGTTTAGTAGGCGTGCATACTAAACGGCTACATACAATTCATTGCTGTATTCGTTTTAATTGCTGAAAAATAAAGCTTTTTGGTATTGCTCAAGGATCCGTTTTGAGGGGTGACCATGATTATGTGAATGAAACTAGGATAAGTAATTTTTATCAACATTTAATAATTTGTTTTTACAAAATTTTAATCATTTCATTTGCCATAATGATCCTTGGTCATAATATTTGTTAACACTATTCTTATTTGTACTTAGGTACTAATAAAGCATGATATAATTATTTAGTAGCAATAACTCTCATTTGCCATAAAATGAGATGCCTTAAAAACAAATACTATAATTATAAGTAATTGTAAATATCATTAGAAATAATTTATACTAGCCTTCCGCCCGCGGCTTCGCCCGCGTGTACTTCACGACGTTATCGCGCGGGAAGGTGATATTTTTCAGAAATAAAAAGTAGCCTATGTCCTTTCTCAGGCTCTAGACTATCTCTGTACCAAAATTCATTCAAATCGGTTCAGTAGTTTAGGTGTGATTGTGTAACATACAGACAGACAGAGACGCATTTATAATATAAGTAAGGAAGTAAGGATTTGACATAATAATACATGTCTCATAAATAATAATTGTTGACCACTATGTTTACCTAGGACAGACGGTCCAGTTAGGTAAGTCCAACTTTGAGAAAGAGATCTCTCGTCGAATCCAGCTCGGATGGGCAGCGTTTGGGAAGCTCCGGCATATATTCGCGTCCGAAATACCTCAATGTCTCAAGACGAAAGTCTTTGACCAGTGTGTGTTGCCAGTAATGACCTATGGAAGTGAGACGTGGTCTTTTACTATGGGTCTCATAAGAAGGCTCAAAGTCACCCAGCGAGCAATGGAGAGAGCGATGCTTGGTATTTCCCTGCTCGATCGAATCAGAAATGATGAGATCCGCAGGAGAACTAAAACAACCGACATAGCTCGAAGGATTGCATCATTGAAGTGGCAGTTGGGCGGGACACATAGCGCGGAGAACCGATGGCCGTTGGGGCGGAAAGGTTCTCGAATGGCGACCGCGTACCGGACGACGTTCCGTGGGCAGGCCCCCTACAAGGTGGACCGACGATCTGGTCAAGGTCGCGGGAAGCCGCTGGACGCGGGCAGCGCAGGACCGATCGTTGTGGAGATCCTTGGGGGAGGCCTATGCCCAGCAGTGGGCGTCGTTCGGCTGACATGATGATGATGATGATGATGATGAAATAATAATTTAATAATAAAATTGTTTATTTGCTTAAAATACGGTATATACAAGTTGGTACAATAAATTGAACCAGGCGGACTAAGAACAAGTCCTACCACCTTTCTACCACCAACCAAACCGAATACAATATATTCCCCTACTGGGAATCGAACCCGGGACCTCTTAGTCTGAAATCGGTGGTGTGATGTAAACCACTAGCCACTAGACCACAGAGGCGGTCTTGTCAAATGCCATACATAATTCATCAAAATTTCATAAGTACATTATTAGCTACTTTATTTCTATATTAATTTGATCACAAAATATGACAGACCTGGAATTATAACAAGAAAAGGTAAGGTACAATTACCTAATTTTACTTTGTGGTTGGGTATCAATATACTCGCAAGAATATTTGCAAAAACAATACATCGTATTGGAAGGGTTGGTATTAGTATCCAACCGCAGGCTTTTTGTAGATTATTTGTATGAAAAATGTAGATTTTGATCTCCCCTTTCCAATGACACCACTTTCAGAGCGCGGAGATTACTAGTTTGTGAGAAATGAGATTGCAAAATATCGTATTTTAGGTTATTTATTTAGTACTAGCCTTCCGCCTGCGGCTTCGCCCGCGTGTACTACACGACGTTATCCCGCGGGAAGGTGATATTTTTCAGAAATAAAAAGTAGTCTATGTCCTTTCTCAGGCTCTAGACTATCTCTGTACCAAAATTCATTCAAATCGGTTTAGTAGTTTAGGTGTGATTGTGTAACACACAGACAGACAAAGACGCATTTATAATATAAGAAAGGAAAGTAAGGATAAGCAAATTTGCCTCGGAAGTCCTGTAGAACACATGATAGGTTAGAAAATAGCCTTAATTTTCGTGGTTACTTTTTTGTGAAAAAAAAAACTGATGGATTGTTTCACAAAAAAAATAATTGAGATATCCCCAACGGACTCGTTGTCACACCGTTTTGTCACACTGGTGTGACTACGAAGCATTTTTTTCTTCGTAGTCACACTGTTTGGTGTGAATATTAGAAAGCTACCAAAACATGAGACTTGTTGTCACACTACTAGTGCGGGGAAATTAAATACCCTGTATGTGCATATTTTATAACATGGATTGCAAACTGACTTATTCGTCAACTCGCGAGTGTGAAACTCGTGAAGCATAGTTTACATTGGTCGAGTAGGCGGCCGAGTCGAGTAGCGATTAACAAAAAGCAGGCTAACTCGACCAATGTAAACGATAGGGCGAGTAAACTGGGCCGAGTACTGAGCGAGTCGAGTGGTCTCGCGCGGAGCATAGTTGCTCGGCCGAGTTGTTTCCTGGGCCAGGGTTGCCAGGTGCGAAAAATCGAGAATCGTACATTAAACATAAAAAAATATGTTTAAGTAGATAATATATGTATAATAATCGTACTTAATACAAAATCCAAAATTTTCTGAAAATTTGGGATCGAACTATGTTGTAAATAATCGTACAAATACGATTTAAATGTACATCTGGCAACCCTGCTGGGCCCAATTACTTGACCAATGTAAACGATGGAAGCCGAGTCGAGTAGTACCTCAGTTACTCGGCCCAGTTCACTGGGCCGAGCTGCTCGACTAATGGAAACTATGCTTGAGCGCGCGCGAGTTGGCACCTTCCGATTTTACGTACAGTCAGCACATTTATTTATGTACAGTCAGATACAAGCTATACAATATCCTTCGTTACCCTCCTGACTACCAGACCTTACTACTGATACTAACGGCTGTAGTAGTACGGGAGATTTTTTTTCCCCAATGAAGTACTAGGCACTAGGCATATTGGAAAAATATTGAACAAAAAGTATCAGGGCAGCCTAAGCAACCAGGAGTTATTACGAGTATACCTACTTAAAATGCTGCTGCCTATAAAACTCGAAACCTCTAAAATAACTCATGGTTAAAACCGAATAAAATACTTATTCCATGACAAAGAACGTGACTTTCAAATTATTTCTTTTCAGAACAGTCGTAGAAATTTGACACATAGTTTCGTCAGCTATGCAACCCTGGTACTTTCAGCTAATAATATTTTAATATAAAATTTAATTTAGTATCATAACGTAAGTATATTGTATCAAAGTGGTATCAAATTATCAAGTGATTTACGTCAAGTATGATAATTTGAAAGTGGTGTGACTAATAAGAAAAAAATTCTTCGTAGTCACACCAGTGTGAAAAATAGGAAAAAAATTCTTCGTAGTCACACCAGTGTGACAAAACGGTGTGACAGCGAGTCCGCTGGGAAAATATCTACGCAGCTGTCAAAGTCAAAGTCAATAAATTTTTATTCATATAGAATCGTCCAACATTTTTGTACCTACCACCTGTTATGGACATCTTTTAACTGACAAGAAAAACAGGCGAAAATAATTCATCCGCTTTAACAGAAGCAACGCATTTACAAAATAATTATGTCGTTGCTAGACAAAATGGTACAATAATAAAATTTATACGAAAAGCTAATGCTGAAGGAAAGTTTTCTCATACTTATGTATAGGAATATTTTCCTTTTATACATTGTTAGTGTTACTATAATTATGACAACCATGCGTTGTGATCATTTAAATAATCTTCTACTTTGTAATAGCCTTTGCTTGAGAGCGTCTTTTTAACATGTTTTTTAAATTTATTTACTGTGTGTTTACTGTCGCGAGACTAATATCTTTTCTGTGTTTGGCATCAAAGATTTAGAAGATGCCATTTGTATTGCAGAAGATAAAAACGCATGTAAGACTTGCAACAACCAAACAACAGTAACAGTCTGTTAATAAACACTTTCAAATACGGTTTCGTTCGATTTGAATGATTGCAAAAAAAATTGTTTGAAGGAGATACCAGAATCTATAATAGTTCTAGGCAGCTCATACACATTAATGGGCGCTATAGAATTCTTTCCCAGAGTTAGTATCACTGGTAGTGACCCATACTACAAATGTCATATTCTAGCAAAGGATGAGGTGTTGTGTTACGATGACTATGAATCCAGAATTCGTAAGAGCACAGAAGACCCAATAGGTACTCATCCATTCGCTAACCTATATTTTGTTAAAACAAATTATTAAATGTTGATAAAAATTACTTATCCTAGTTTCATTCACATAATCATGGTCACCCCTCAAAACGGATCCTTGAGCAATACCAAAAAGCTTTATTTTTCAGCAATTAAAACGAATACAGCAATGAATTGTATGTAGCCGTTTAGTATGCACGCCTACTAAACGTTAGAGTCTCTGGCTTTTGATTTCGTTGTGATCTCAGGTAAATAAACGTCAGGATTGAGGAGCCAAATAATATACGTTTGTTTACGGAAATCACTATGTTTTAGTATTTCATTCATATTGTAGGCAATAGAATTTACCTCCTTCTAAATTATCATTATGTCGAATATCTGAATTGACTGCAAATATTCATAGAAATTTACTCTATTGTGTATGGATTGAGGAGCCACAACAAAAGTGTTGTAGTTTCTTGAATTTTAGAACTAAAGTGCTCAAAATTCTAGTAGATATCCTACGTGATGGCTACAAATTGATACATAAGTTTCAGCAACCTACATTCAATACATTACGAGTTCTAGGTGGCTCCTCAATCTAAACATCAGGATTGAGGAGCCACCTTTGCAGTGATATAACTTTTGATGTATTTTACTACAAATTTCAGAATTTGACCTACAAAATTATCTGCATGGCTACTAAATAAGGGTGATAGCTATCCTTAAAAATCTGACTTGGCTCCTCAATCCATACGGACGTCCGACGCACACGTCATGCAAAGTTCCATAATCTTGTCTGTTCTGGTGACATCCGTGGCAGAGGAGCCACTTGCAATACGAAATTTGCTGTCAAAATAGACTGTCGTATGAAAACTGTTTTAGTTCCAAAGATTATCACCGGAACAGAAAACGTTGTCGCACTGTCAACGCCCCGCGATAACAAAAACGGTATTGCACGTCGCGTGAACGTCAACTGCATGTACATCTGACTTATTGCGTCATAAGATTACCGCAATCGGAGCGCTCGCTGGTCGTCTTTTTACATGACTGCAAAAAAAGAGTGTATTGTATTTAGGGCTAATGTATGTATGAGTGTATGTATGTATGAGTTTCTTTTTTGTGTTCCATCCGACTCTACTATAAGAACTCTTCTTTCTTCTCCGCATCAATGAAAGTTTGTCATCACTTTATTGGAAACTCACAGTTATGGCAAATTTTTCTGCACTTTGATCCTTGCTGAGAGATGTTACAGCTACGCGTGACTGTGTAAATGCATCGCTTTATGTTTAATGTAGTTGTCTTACTGTTTAGCGTTATACTGGACCACGGGGAGGCAAATTTATTAAGGCTACATACGAATTTTAACCGTTTAAATTCACAGTAAAGAAACTCTTAAAAAGGTGAATAAATGAAAGTCGCGTTAGTAGTTTTTGAATTGTCTATCCTCAGTATGTACCTATTTTTCTATATGTGCGACAAGCATTTCTGTTTCGATGATAATTTTTGGAACTAAAAAGTTTTCATAGGACAGTCCATTTTGATAGTTAGCTAATTTCGTATTGAAAGTGGCTCCTGTGTGGGACAATGAGTTTAAGCAGTCAGATAGATGACTATTTTTTATAATGTACACCCGCCATGTTGACTCTCACCTGGCAACATGCCTATTATCCTTTCATAAGAAGTAGTAATACGGGGAATTAAAACGATAAATCAGTCATAATTCGTTTATTATTTACCACGCATAAATCCTACAAACACATACATCTAAAATGCTATACTTTTAACAATAGGTTATCACTCTTGCACTAAATTATACATTAGCAAACAAATATTCATTTTATGTCTTTAAAAAGCTTTCTATCTTTCGATCAACAATACTACTAGATTACCGGTCGGAGTGTCAAAAATGTCCAAGCGAATAAGAACGCACTACAAAGGTTGCGTTCTTATTTCATGTCATTTTTGAAGTAAGAGCGTAACATTCGTAACCTTATTCTCCGTTTTAAAAAAATTTGTAGTTTCCATTAAAATTTGCTCTATGGAACATGACGTCATTGGACAAAATAAGAATATTTTTTCTCGTTTTGTACTATAGAACATGACGTAACTAATACTTATATTTCTCAAATTGTTATATGGAACAAAAAAAATAAGACCTTTTTTATCCCTAATCATTAAAAGTTGTCATTATTGATGTCATGGAAGAATCTGGGTAAATATTATGATTCCCCTTTTTAGTTCTATAGTGGTAGTTCTATGGAACAAAAAGGGAAGAAATTCTGTTGTTTTGTCCAATGACGTCATGTTTCATAGAACAACTGGGAACTACCGTAAACTGCTGCAATTTTGCCCCTTAGCTTCAACTTTGCCTAATCTATTAAAACTAACATAACTTCACCATCGCCATCTATTTTTTACTTTTGATAATGGGAGAAAAACCTTTGTTTTAATGGCAACCCATTTCATTATTATTCGTTGTGGCAACACCGTCACTTTTTTGTCTGGCACCTTTCAACGGTCACAAGAAGTGTGCACGTTTTTTAAGTCAGTGCAAAACTTTTTGTTTTTCATTGGAAAAATCGAGAATTTCAGCTTTCTTAGTGTTTACGGGGTAAGCAAATGTGCTCTTTCTCATGTTTATAATGGTTATTCTTGTAAATGTGATCATTTACGACTAGAACGATGGTAGGCAATGTTGTGAAGGCTTCTCGGTCACTTAGTGACTCAAGTTTGCCTAGTCCTAGGGTTGTCACTAGTTACTCAACTACAGTGAAGCGTTTGGAGGGTTTTGATTTTAGCAGTACATATAGGTATGTTTTGTTTAGTTATTTAAAAAAAAGATATATTTACATCTATTACATAGATATACTTACGCCTATTTCCCACGGGGTAGGCAGAGACTATGGATCGCCAACTGCTACGATCCTTGCACAATTCTTTCGCTTCATTCACATCCATCAATCTTTTCATTTCATACATGCCCGGCGATTTTTGTCACTGCGTACACCAGTCTTTTTTATTAAACCTCCTACTTGGTCCGTGTAGGTTTTGTTATACTTACCATTTTATTTCACTTTTTGCAAAAATTATTTATATTACTTATATAGAATTATACATCTTTTGTTGGTGTCCATAGTGGCATATAAGGTATATTAATATACTATTATTTGTTACTTTTGTTTTGTGATTTTAATTTGACTTATTAAAACTTAAATAAAAAAAACTAGTTTCCTGTCAGATTTGTTTGATTGACCCTATTATAACGTTTGTTTTGGTTAAAAGAGTATTCCACATGATGGTACAAAAAAACTTTAATTGTTTTTATTGAATATACCTACTTAGTCTTTTACATTTTGTGTTTTTCTATTTGGAGCAACCCTAACCATGCTTAAAACTTACTATGAAAATATTTACTGATACTGCTCAAACTGTGCCTGCTTGTGGCCAACTTTGCCTGCTTGCCAGAAAACTAAATTGATGGTTCTATGTGGTAACCCATGCACATCTTTATGGTAACACATTCTTTATGGCTCTATAATTAAGATCAGTTTTTAAATGCGGCTCGTATTTTTGCTAATAATCTTCTAGGCAAAGTTGAGGCTTTTCATCACAATTTTGCCTACAACTTTGACGGTTTCTGGTGATCAATTTAACAGCAGTTTCGGCGTTATGAACCTTAAGATTTATGGCATAGATCTCCAATTAGACCGCTAATGTATACATGGACACAGATAATAAATACTTGAAGAGATATTTTCAAAAAACCATAAATTTCGTGCAAAGTTGCAGTACGGTACCGCAAAAAATGCCATTCGTGCCATATTTGCGTTGTGTTTTAGTTCGTGAGGCGCCATCTAGTGCTATTGTTAATCGAAATTTTTACCCATACATGTATGAATACTGACAATAATGCAAAAAATTATGAAAAGCAATACAATCATACAATACAACGGTATCTATAAACTGTCTGCAGCAGTTACTTATTTTGGAAAAAAAAATGCAAATATTTCAGAACAAAAGTCTTAATAAATAAAAAAGCTTATTAACATTATGTATAACACTTTAGCGCAATAAAAATAACAGTCATAAATATTTCATTGATCCGATAATAATAGTGATCTTGGTAAAAATATTGTGATAAATATAATCTAAGTGCCTTTATAACATCATTTTTCTATTCTTACAACCTTTGCATTATCGAAACCGTCAATTTCAACATTCTTATGCATCCTCTTGAAAGTAGTGTACTTCTTAGCGTCTGCAATGGCTTTATAATACACATCTTTTAAATTCCTCTTTTCTGATTTAACACCTCTGTTGAATTTATCCCTCTTTAATTTGTCATCATTATATTTATTATTAGCTACAGGTTTGTTGGTAGGTTGATATAGTTCAGCTACAACTCCACCATCGTAAATACTAGCTGTAGATCTTGTGTGTTTCTTGTTGAAATTTTTCATGAATTTTCTTTGACATCTACGTTTTTTCTCTTGATAGATTTTGCGTTTATATGTTTGCATGTTGTTTCTTTGGGTGATTTGGGCATATCGTTTGAATCTGTATGGAATGTCTGTATCTTGATAGTAGTTTGGCATCTGTAAGTGCAAAGGACAAAACATGACAAGGAAATAGTTGAACATGATACACAAGAATCTGACAAAAAATATAAGTTTTATTTAAAAATTAAAAGAGCTCTGGAACTCACTTTAGACTCATCAAAGCTGGCTAAATGCTTATTGAGGAATTGCAGCTGGTTTTCCAAATATTCTCTAATGCCTGTCATTTTCATCTGCAACAAATTCATGTCTTTTAATAACATTCTAAAAATATGAGACCTTAACGAAAACTCGTATAGTGAGATACTGTAACGTTCAAAATTTGAATCCAGTGCTGTTAAAATAAAAAAATCGGCCAAGTGCGAGTTGGACTCGCCCATGAAGGGTTCCGTACACACTTAACGTACAGATTGCCTATACCTTGCCAAAATTCCAACATAATTTTTGGTCAGCAAAATATAACTTTGTTTTTCATAGTGTTTGTAGGAATGACAAAGTTACATTTGCGGTTTTTACACACATATACAGCATATATTTTTTCTAGATTTTTCACTCTTTTATTTCAAAAGTTAGAGGGGGGGGGGGACACACATTTTACCACTTTGGAAGGCTCTATCTTTCAAAATATTGAGTTTGAGAAAAAATGATTTGAGAAACCTCCATGTTATTTTCAAAGACCTATCTATAGACACCCTACACGAATATATTCGATTAAAAAAATATTTTTCAGTTTCAGTTCTATGTATGGGGAGCCCCCCTTAATTTGTTTTCATTTTTTATTTTTGTATTAAAATCGTAAAGCGGTTTACGGAATACATCTACCTACCAAGTATCAACTGTGTAGTTTTTATAGTTTTGGAATAAAGTGGCTGTGACATACGGACGGACGGACAGACAGACAGACAGACAGACAGACAGACAGACAGACAGACAGACAGACAGACAGACAGACAGACAGACATGACGAATCTATAAGGGTTCCGTTTTTTGCCATTCGGCTACGGAACCCTAAAAATAGGAAAATAGTCAGCATGTAGACAAACCTTGTCATCTTCGCTCATCTCGTCGTACTGCTGCATTAGATCTTCAACAGCATGGATGGTGCTCAAGCAATCGGATCTCGTATCAGTGTGGACATCCTCTCTCTCACTCGAAGGTGACGGATCTGTCGGTGGATCTAGGACCAAACCAATAGCACATGATCACATCTTTAACCAGGATAAGCAGAAGCTCGACCGTAAAATCAGAGGGGTCTGGACCAATTTAAACCTAAGTCAGAATATCTACGGCATACAAGGAGAGAGAGAAAATGAAAATAACTATTGCAAAAAAAATGTTACGCATCAAGTATTGAGAAAATATCATCTAGTTAACTCTGCTAGGTAGTGACCAAATTAAATTTGTATTTTTGTTTGCGCTAAGACTGCGTTCCCAATGAGGGATTTTCTGACAGATGATTAAAAAGGAAAAAAGTTAGTTCCAAAAAACTCAACAGATGGCGTTCATCAGACATGGGTTTGCTTTTTTTTAATTTGCTAGCAAGGAGCCTACGTTAAGACGGTCAATGTTAAAAAAAACACTTGCAGAAGGAAAAAAACAATTACAGGACTGAAAAGGCTTATCTACAAATCGCGGTATGGTCGGTATGGTATTGCAACGCAAAACAAGAGGAATAGAATTATTTGACATTTCTTTTCTTCCGTCAACGTCAACTTTTTGTTGGCCTTGCACCTTCTTGCACAACTTTGAAATACAAGTGTAGGTCAGATCAGATGAGATACATGTCGGGTATCTATGCCATCTATCGAGCTAATAAATAAACTTTTTTTTATTAGCTGGCAGAAAATCTCTCATTGGCAAACTTTTCGCCGCCGACTGAGTTAGCGGCGTATCGGCTTAGTACGCCCTGCCATATATTTAAAATGGAATGTTCACAGTGTGCTAGTTTTGCGCTCACTCTACGCAGTTTGCAGCGTTACGCGCGCCAACTCTCTCAGTGGGCGGCCGACTCACAGGAAAACCGGTTCCAGTCGGCGGCAAAATGGTTTTAGTTCGTTTTTTAGTGAGTACAGTTTGCCGCAAACTATTCAACTAAAAGTAAACTGAAGATCGGCAGCGGAAGCTCATAACAGTTTGCTTGCAACGACGCCGGCAAATTGATCTGAGTTTGCCGCCGACTCTAATTTTAATTCGAATCGGTGGCAATTTTGCAGCAATCAGTCGGCGGCGAACAATTTCCCTACTAGCAACGCAACTAAAGGTGACTCGTGACAGCTGACTAACTACTTTTTTGCCTCTTTATTTTGTTCTGTGGATCTGCCATAATTTACACGCTTAAAAGATGGGTGGACTATTTTACAGTAATTTGAGAAGAAGCTAATATGCTTAGGATAAGAGTAGGAGCTTTAAGGCAAGCACTGATATAGCAGGTATATAAACAACAATAACGGAATGCAAAACACAAACCAATATCTTCATCATGTATCCCCACTTTCGACGACTTGGTCTGCACATTTTCGGTATTGGCAGATGTTATCCATTCCAAAAAATCTTGGAGGTCTGGTGGCAATCCTAGAATCATTCAGAAACTCATATAAATAATTAAACTAGCACCTCATCGCCGCTCTATCTTCAACAATTTATTTCGCAGATGTGTTTACTTGCAAATTCATAACCAGAGTTATTCATTACCTACGAGAAAGCATTACTGAATTAATTATTTTGTTGAATTGACACAATAACGGATTAACAACTCTTTGTTTTATTTAGTTTCTTTTTGTTTTGCTGACGTTTCCCTATCAGGGGCTTTGATCTTGGGATGCGACGGTGGGATAAAAACCATATACTCACTGAGGCATGTCTTCTCCCGCACTTGGTACTCAATGACATCTGTCAAAAGACGAACCAGTTGCTGCATCAGCGATGTGCTGATAACATCATCCTTTTCATTCTGACGAACGACTGGAAACAGGTAGCTATTTTATTTTAGACTACATGCTGTTTCAAATAATAAGTATGGTTTATTGGTGTAGACCTATTACTCTAGGCTCTAGAGTCCAAACTAAATCCAACTGGTACTCCTTATTTCCTAGAGTCTAGGGAATAAGGAGTACCAGTGGGATTTATAAAATCTGTGGTCAGAGAGAGCGTAGAAGCATACTGCGATACCATATTAAAAATTGATTGATAGATAGAGCAATGGAATAGCGTCAGTCTTCTAAAATGGTGACTTTGATCGCCTAGTCCGACTGCCAAGCATAGAGATTCTAGCAACTTCCCCAGTTTAGGGTGACGGTTCCACTGCTGGCGTCCTGCAACTAAAATGGTAATGAAGATAGATCGATCTTGTTGGGATGGACCTTTTTAGGTGCTTTGCAGACATGGTGGGCCGGGCCAGTCAATTTCGCCGTCAACAATATCACAAGGGGAATCCACTAATACCAACATACACGACATCTCGGGCAAAAAGGAGTGTGATACCTGACTTCGAAAAATGGAACACCGAATACCACGTCCCCGTAAGTTTACTAATACGAATCACTTAACAACGAATGCACGCCACCACGAAAAACTTAGCACCGAAGCCACGCGATCTCGAATAATAGAACATCTAATTCATTGATTGAAAACGAATGCACGCCACACAATAAAAATCCAATTTTTTGCAACGAAAACTTCTTATTCATTTGACAATCAACTAAATGCAACAAAAACTATTTATTCATTTGACAATCAACTAAATAAAAATTTTGAGGAAAGGAAAAAACATATAAATTCAAAATGTAAAGTTATCGTTTAAAGTAACACAAGTATGCAAGACCATCTAAAAATGTGGTTAAATCCATAGGTTCCTTTTTTTTCTAAATATTTTTTATTATATTCAAGTGATTCGTATTAGTGATTAGGTTCTGTTATTCGAGATCGCGTGGCTTCGGTGCTAAGTTTTTCGTGGTGGCGTGCATTCGTTGTTAAGTGATTCGTATTAGTAAACTTACGGGGACGTGGTATTTGGTGTTCCATTTTTCGAAGTCAGGTATCACACTCGGCAAAAAGACGGCGCTGCAGGTGAAAATATCGCTTATATATTTCATTCCTTTGCGGGCAAATATACCTCCCCTCCCCGCCGTCTGCAAAGCGCCTTAATGTATACCTAGGTAGTCTGAGCAATGTATTGGTGCTAAAACACCTTTGTCCTCTGCGCCTTGCATTTTGATTCCTAAGTAGTGATCATGCATTTCCTTTTTTCGTTTCTGTACAAACCTTACCTTTTACATTACGCGTATGTTGAACTGCCTGTGCCGCTTCCTTGCAAACTTCTTTCATCTTTTTCGTTAAAGCTTCGAAACTATTTTCATTTTCACTAACCCTCTCATTACCCTAAAAATATATGTTTAGTCATTCACTAAATTTGATATATAAATACGACGACGTAACAATGTCAAGGTGTTGCCTACCTCAATATTGACGTTTCTCTTCCTAAATTGTTTATATTTATTATATTTTGAGTAGCTATCAGTTCTGAAAATGATTTAACCACAATAAAGTTATTGTCATATTAGTATCAAGACTTGATGATGTCTGGAGTCTAGTTACCCTACAAGTTAAACAATAGTATAGGAAAAATGTGATAGTAAATTGCATTGTGAATGCATAAAAATAATATAAAATCTTAAACAATAGTGTCCAAAATATTAATAGCCAAGACTCGTACTACTATTGATTAAATATTTCGGAAATTTCGATGTTGTATAAAACTTACATCTTACCCATAATACTTCGGCGATCGTACTACTCTATTACAAGACGGTTCAGTGGTAGTCGAAACTTTTCTCTTTGATGTTCTAACTTCTCTGATATTGCTAGCGATATTCTTCACCTTGTTATGGATCCAATTGCTCGATTTCTTGACCATATTCATTCCCCTCGCGCTATATTGTTTTTCCCTCAAATTGCTGTCTATGGGATCCAGCTTGACGCCATACTCGTCATCATACATATCGTTCCAGAATATCAAGTTGCTACCTTCATTAGCATTTCGTTTAACTACAGTTTTATTATCAGTTTCGAGTATATTAGTTGTTGTAACGACCAAATCTGTATCTGAGATATTACCAATTGTTTGTTCAACTAATAAAGTAGTGGGAGCGATAGTTGTCACTGATAACATTTCACCATTATCTGAAATTTTTGTTTCGATACGTTTTTCACTAGTCATACAATATCAGCCACTGTAGGTATTTAAAAATTATTTCAACTATTTCCTAATTTACTATACTCTTGAGTTGATTTGACATGTTTGACAAAATACAGTTCAAAATTAAGTTTAGGTTATTTCTTAAATGTTTGAATGCTGTTAATTAATCTATTTACAATGTTATATGTTTCTATATTAGACATACAGATATTAACATTGTCTTCTCTCTCGGTTACAAATTAATGTCTTGACTTGATTCATTATTCAAACTTTACCTTGTATATTGCTAGATATTCCATCTTCACATCTTGATTTTATAGTAGTATGAATAGCATCGATTTTCAAATCTTCAACAGACATAAGCGCTCTAGACCTGTGCCTTATATTTTCAAACATTTCAGCATCATAATTAGAAAAAATTGCTTCCAAAGATTTATTATTTCCTAATCTTGTTTCTAATAAATGTTTTTCTGTGCCAATTTTCATTATGCTTGAGCTGCAATATAATGTCTTAATTTACATATTTCTAATTATTCACTCACGCATTTATTATTTCAGGTAATACATACTTTATACGTTTAAAGGTAAACTCACTTATTTTCTAAGGATTTGTTGTTATTCAAATTAAATGCCGAAGCTGCTAATGCACTAAACCAGCTCGAAGCCATCATAAAAAAGTCACTTAAATCCGTAGTTTTACTACTATTCTTCATGTTAATATTATTTATATCAAGTACTGCTTTAATAAAATCTTGTCCAGATGAATTAGAGGTATTTGTTTCTGCTGTTAGTTCTGAAGAATGATTTGTATCATGATTACTTGTTTCATGTATTGATAATAAGTGCCTAGATTTAGCTTTTGAAAAACGCACAGTAAATGTGTCATCATCATCCATTGTATTTATTTCATGACTCTTTTTTGAATCATCGCCTTGATCTTTACGAATACTGATGAAAGTTGACGAATCCTCGGCTTCATCAGTGTCGACCTCTGTTGTAGTTCTTGATAATTGTGATTCTGGAAATCCGAATCTTATGTGTTTTCTTAGAATAGTACTAAATATGCTGCTTTCATCTTCTTTCTCCTTATGATTGTGAAGAGAACTTTCTTCTAAAGTTCTTAAATTCATATCTCCTAAATTAAAGCCTTTAACAGTACCTACAAACAATAAGAGTCCAATTTAATTATATTGATGATATTACAGCTATTAGTTTTTTTTTCTTTATTATACTGGTTGGCGCTAAAGTATTGGCACTATTTGGTTCAGCTACAAGGGTTTTTTTCTAAATTAGAAAACTAGAATTCGTTTTTTATATATGTAGGTATATGAATGACGTTAAATTTCGTCTCATAAGGATTTTAAGGATTTGAAAATGATATCTCTTAAATGGTGACCTCCAGAGTTGACGCACATTTGATGCCTATTTATGACATTTTCCATAACTTACCGTAACACGTCTTCCTGCGATATGTTCCTTTTCTTGAAAAATGTTTCCTAGATCTTTCAAATAACCCCAAAGAAAGAAATTTGGACAGGTTAAATCGGGTGATCTTAAATCGTCGACGAAATTCATGTTGTGTGTGTTTTTTTTATCACTGATGAATAATTGATTACATAAAAACTTTGACACGATTATTCCACGTTCTTGGGGAGTATATCGGTCCATGTTTTATTTAGTGAATTTTACATAATGTTTTGTTTACTACACAGTTTGTAATATCAGAATAATAGATGTATGTAAAAAAATATAAGTATTTTTTATAGTGCCAGTCCTTTTGCGCCACCTAGTATATAAAATAAAATCGACTACTTATCTATGACTTATACTGACAGAAATATTTACACAGACTAGAAAAAGCATTTCAATTGACTTTATTGTCATAAATAACTTTGCTTTAAATTTTCATTCAATATGATAAATAATGCATATTGTGATCATTGTAGGAGGTGTATGCCCAGAAGTGGCGCTGATGATAAAATTGTAAGTATTTGTAATGTAAATTAATAAATAATAATATAAGAATTGACTCAAAAAAACTTGCTTTTCTTTAATCTGTCAAACATATTATGCTTTCCTGTCTTCCGCTTTTTCAATGGTTTCTTGCGATTATCAAATTTATCAGTCACCCCACTCTTTTCTGTCTTCAAAGATGCTTTTTTCTCATCAAAAACTCCATAATCACTGTAAGCTTGTGCCATTTTCATCAGCCCATCATTTGCTTTATCTGAATAGCTTTCTATATACTGTAAATCGGTCAAACTGCTTTCTAAATCATCGGGATCTGCCTTATCTTTATTGTCCGGTAATTTCATTTTGTTCAGCTGATGAAGATCTAGATTCTTTAAAGCTGCTTGCTTTACCATGGAGACAAGTTCATCGGGATATAGAGGCATTGGACCTTTCCAATTTGGATTATGTAAATCAACTCCTGGATGCGAGGGAAGAATTGGTAGATTCATTGGATAATCCTGAAATTCAGAAGAATTTCAAAATACTAGAAACATGTTCTATGGTATGTTTAAATATGAAAAATGTTTCAATTTTATTAAATACAAGCTTTCCGCCCACGGCTTCGCAAGCGTGTACAAGACGCTATCCAGCGGGAATGTGATATGCTTCCGGGACAAAAAGTAGCCTATGTTTCTCTTCAGGCTAAAAAGTATCTGTGTCGCAAATTTCAACCAAATCCGTTCAGCCGTTTTGGCGTGATTGAGCAACAAACATTCAAACATTCAAACATTCAAACATCCAAACTTTCACATTTATAATATTCGTAGGATTTTGGACTGTACTCACCGGGAGTTTCACGAACGAGCGTTTGTAGCATACTCGAGCATATCCTTCGCGAACCAAACATTTTGGTGAGTACGTTAAAACGAATATCAAAAGTTGTGCTCGAGAAGATAATGAATAAATGTACTTATGGATTTACTATGGTCGAAATAACTACGTTCGATTCACATATTTTCATAATGACTATTGAACAACTCAACTACTTAGAGTTACTACAAGTTAGGTTAACATGAAGAAAACGCGCGAAACGAGCGAGCGAAGCGAGCGTGCCGCGGCAGCGGCCGGCGAAGCGCCAGAACCGACTTCATACTCTCCCCCTACCCCCCACTTTAATATGAAATGGGAATTAGTATAAAGTCGTTTCTGGCGCTTCGCCTTCCGCTTCCGCGACACGCTCACTTCGCTCGCTCGGCTCGCGCTGTTGATTCATGTAAACCTAACATGCTCGTCGCTTCGCTCTTTGCACCAATCAGGAGGTAGGTGACTCGCTATTTTATACATAATAAACCGTAGGTGAGTTGACCGTAGGAGAAATGACCAGTAGTTCAATCAACCGTAGGTGAGATAACCGTAGGCGAGTTGACCGTAGGTGAGATGACCAGTAGTGATTTAGTCCATTAGTTATTTTTAGCATAGGTGTAACCACCAGTAGTTATTTTGAACAGTAGGTCTTCTGACAGTAGTTATTTCAACCATAGTCGAAACGACCGTAGTATAGTTAGTTAACAAGCGCTTGTCTTGCCTACAACCTGATGCTTACAGGTTGGCAAGTAAATTTTTGTATATCTGTAGGGAAAAAAAAATAGTTAAATTATGATACATAGGTACCCACATCAAGCGCTCGCGCAACAAGTGCTCGCTAACCAAATTCGTTAAATGCTCCCGGTGAGTAAAAATAAAATGTTCCTTTAAATAAAACTGTAATCTTGGTTAATAACCTGGAATCTAGCCTGATATTCAATGTCGCACATAAGTAACAGAGTTTTTACCGCCTAAATAATTCTTAATAAGATACGTGGTCTTCTATCGGAAAAAGCTCGTGTTACACTTTGTGAATCGCTTATACTGTCACGACAATCACGGTGATATTGTTTACGGGCCCCGCCTCTTGAGTAGGAGTAAGACGTTGGTACAGCGGATTCAGAATGCCTGTTGCCGTTTTTGTTTGATATTCCGCCTCCTACTCATGTATCACCGTTTATCAACAAGGCCTCGATGCTAAATATGGAATCACGTAGGTACTTTCATTTAGCCGTTTTAATGTTTGATCTTATTAAGTGTATCAAGTAGCTCCGATGAGACTCGAACGACCTTTCATCGTGGGTTTATCGGAGCTAGTTAAGTGAGACGGGTCGTCATTTTCTAATACCTACTACTTTTTCAATAAAATTTCTTACCTCCATTCTTTTCTTCCTTTCTTGCCCTTCCTCTCTGTCATCATGGGTCTCAGATTCGTCTGCCAATACTTCATTTATATCTTCATAGCCGACATTTTCATCATCCTCTTCATGAACTTGCATCAGTTTTCGTAAGTAAGGTACTGAATGAGGCATAGTGAACAGCATACTTTGTTTGTTGTCGCCGTATTTGTGTGAAGGATTTCTGAAACATTGGAGACATCATCATTAGTAGTAACTATTAGGCATGGAGCATCATGAATCACCTGTGGTTAATTATACACTGTAATTTTTTTATCACTCCGGATAATTTTAGGAATTATTATACTCATGAAAACAAACAACTTTTATTATAGGACCAACACTAAAATCGGAAAAAAATCAGCTGTTCCATACATTTTGATTAAGTAATTTTGCAGTTTTATTGCAGATTTTTTTTTCGCGATTTCAGTATTGGTCCCGTAATAAAAATTGATTGTTTTCATGAGTAGAATAATCCCTAATTATCCGGGGTGATAAAAAAAATACCGTGTATGATTTATGTTATCATAAGTCACACCTGCTACGTGCTGCTACTGTCATTCACATAGTCTGCTACAAAACTATATATATAAAACTCTTGCGTTACTGACTGACTGACAGACAACGCGCAGCCGAATCTACTGGGCGCACAAAGCTGAAATATGGCATGTATATATTACGAAAAACGGGATTTTTACCATGTTTTGATTCGTTGTGGAGTCCCCGATATTTCGGCGCAGTTGCACACGCCATGATCACGGAGTAACACGGAGTATAACAGGACAGGACAATTTACAGTGTTAATGACCATGAAAGTTTAAAAAGTTATATGGCATGTATGTTCCTTGGGGTGTGTAAGGGAGCACTAAGTGAGGATTTTTGGAAATTCCCCCTCTAAGGGGGTAAGAAAGGGGTCAATGCAGACAAAGTCGCAAGTTGAGCAATAGTCATAATATAATTCTCATCGGAAATCATCCCCAACTTGTAGATCGATCCAGTGCCACTGGATTCCGGCACTGGATTGGCACTGGATCAATGTAAACAGTTTCAATCCAGTCCAGCGTCCAGTATCCAGCATTCCAGCGCTGGATCGGAATGAGGGATTTTCTGACAGATGATTAAAAAGAAAAAGTTAGTTCCAAAAAACTCAACGGATGGCGTTCATCAGACATGGGTTTGCTTTTTTTTAATTAGGAGATTAGGATTAATTCTAGTGTTTTGGAATTTAGGACCTGAATTTATTTATTTTATTACAATGTAGGTATTGTATTTTATTCAATTTACTTTTTATATTTAAAGTAGCGTCATTTTATCATAATCATAAAAATGACAATTCATGTTTAATTTCCAAAAATAGCTACAAAGTAGCAATCATTTAAAATCAATTACCGGTGATAAATCACAATAATTTCCAGTAGCAGCAATAGTAGCAAGTGCGACGATATAACCAAATAATGATTAGAAGTCATTGTATGTGAAAAATCACAAGTGCAACGAAATGAAACGATAATTATAAATAAATTGCCGGTGAAAAATCATTGCCTATGCTAAATTACAGGCCAAATCATACTATTTTGGTAAATCATACGATTACTTGATAATGATTTTAAAGTAGCAATCCTTTTCATGTCTAAATATTTTTGTTGCTACTTCTCGGACTCAGTCAAGTCTACCTAAAGGTAGACTTCCGCATCGCGTCCGATCGCAGCCGTGCGCGATCTATGTGCGACTGACGAGTGTGGCTGGTCAGTATATAAATTTGTATGGCGCCGTTTCCGAAGTCTTCGAAGGACGCGTGAGGCTTACAGCAGACCTCGCCCATATTTTTTTTATACACACACCACCGCAAGACTTTGTTTTCGTTTTAATTAATTATGTTCCATCATATAAAACATAATATGTTTTCTCTATATAATTGTTACGTACATTGTACAACCGATAATTTTTTTTACTTACACTATAGTAGAAACGCTCAGGAGTACGTTGAAATTAGGTGTCGTTGTCCCTTTGGGTTTTCTCTTAGTTGAACTAGGTGTGGTGTAATCGTACTGATACCTATCTTGCTCTGTAGTCTTTATAATATCTAGAAGTCCTGCATCGGCTTCTGCCTTATTATCTTTAATTTTCGCCATGAGAATTTTTTCAACACCATTGTTTTCAGGCGGGACTTTGTTAAAACTTTTTTCTCTAAATTTATCTTTTTCGTTTTTGAAAAGAGTATCAACACCGAATGGATCTGCCATTAGTTCTGGTAGATTCCTGTCTAAAAGTCTGTCTAGTAGCTCATCAAGTCTTTGCGTGTTCTTGTAGAAAGGATGTTTCAATTGTTTTTCGTGTGACCTGTACAGAAGTGAATCTTTTGGGACGTGAGAACATTTAGGAACCTTCCTCATGTTATCACTAGGTTTATACTGGACTATAATTTGTTTCTTCTCTATTACGTATCCAGTAGGTTGTTCTGTTTCATTGACATTTCTTTTCGCTTTATTAGGACCGCTCATTGAGGTGTTTATAGCGATAAACGGTGGAAAATATAAATTGAACCTAGAATTGTCATATGGTTGGTTTGAAGAACTCAGTTTGGTGTCGGACCGTGAGGACTTTGGATGGCCAAATCTCAAAGACCTTTTTTTCCTCTCAGATATGTAATCGAATTTGCTGTTTTGAGTTTCTGATAAATCGTTGATTCCCTTTTTTATGTTGCGTATTTCGGCATCCGTTTTTATAAGTTTTTTGTAGAAACCTGTTGAGAAATGGTTAATGGTTGGTTATACACCACTAAATTTTAATTAGAGGAAATATTTTAGGGGATGATAGTGCTCATCAATATGAATAACTTTCACTATGGGTCCAACCACGGAATCACGAAAAAAAAATCAGCTGTTCCATACAAAAGTACAACATCGAGTCGACTGAAATGTATGGAACAGCTGATTTTTTTTCGCGATTCCATGGTTGGCCCCATAGTGAAAGTTGTTCATATTGATGGGCACTAACATCCCCTAAAATATTTATGCTAATTAAAATTTAGTGGTGTATACAGTGGCGGTCAGATAATTAAAGACAACAGTTGATTTTCATACAAACGAGGTATCTTTGAAGCCTTGGTCCTCCGCCAAGGATTGACCTAGCTGTGATCTGCTGAAAGCCATCCAGGGAGTGGATGGAGAAGATTCAGATCGCTGTACACAACCAACTGATCTAATCAGCGTTCTAAGAGATATAAGAATCAAAATTTTCAGTTTTTGGATTTCCATGCAATTTTATGCAAATTTAGCGGATTTTTTAAACATATACCTTTTAGAATGGAGAACCAAGGCTTTATAGTAACCTCGTTTGTATGAAAATCGACTGGTGTCTATAATTATGTGACCGTCACTGTAACTAGACCCCGTGGCGCAGTGGTTAGCGCGCTCGGCCTGCGATCGTTGAGGTTAAGCAACGTTCGCAATGGTCGGGCACGATAAGGGTGACAAAAAACTTTTCATCTCGAGCTCCTCCGTGCTTCGGAAGGCACGCTAAGTCGTTTGTCACGGCTGCATTTGCAGTTGTTAATACCCACCAATCCGCACTGGGTTCGCATGGTGGGTCATGGCCTATTCCCCCTATCTTTAACTGACGGAAAACATCATAGTTATGGCGTCAGACTTAGATAAAATGGTGGTAGCTAGCCAGGCGAACTGCGAACAATTCCTACCACCAACAAAACCGAATACAATATGTACCCCACTGGGAGTCGACCGGGACCCGGGACCTCTAGGTCTGAAACCGGTGGTGAGAACCACTAGGCCACAGAGGCGGTTAAATCACCTAATCATGAATATTACTTTTTAAACATTTACTCACTCCGTAGCTTCTCGTTTCCTAATCCTTCGTTTATCTTCTCAGCATCGAGCACAGAAGACAGCTCACTATCAGATTTCAAACCGACTTCATCAGAAGACTGAAACAAAAGATCAAGATTACCAAAATCTTAAGATAAGACCATTTAAGAAAAGACATTCATCTAATATAACGTTGGAAGTAAGTAATGAGTTAGTAGTCTTTGAAAATTAAACAATTATTTTCTCTGCATCTTATCTTTTGCATAAATTATTTTAAAATTTCCTTAACACTTTCACTGAGGTACTGATTTAACTATACTTTCCATTACTGTGGAACGGGGCGTTTTGAGCTTCGTACTCAACCAAACGGTACGAGGTACGAGGCTTTTCAGAACCTCGGCTGCCTTTAACTCGGGCCCTTAAGCACAACTCAAATATATATAAGTATCTATCTCTTGTCGATACTGAACCAAAAAAGAGTTTCACCCACAGCACGACAAACAAGTTTGTTTTTCCTTGCCGCACCACAGCGAGACACGTACGAGGTTTTTAAGGCCTTGTACCGCAGTCAACGTGTTGATTTTTAATCTTTCGACCGTTCCATCACATTTGCAGTGAACGTGGTCATAAGATCTACAAAATTTATATTGAAGTAGGGCAGGCGTACCGGTTTTGGCCACTGTACCGGTTTTGGTCACTTTTCACTTTAAAGTTATATAAATAGGAATTAAATAATTATTGCTTATATTTATTAATGGCGAATAAAAGATTGGACTTTTAGTTAATAATTACAGCACTTAGCTTTTTTTATGTAGTACGATATTTTAGAAATAAACTCGTGTTATGTTTCAAAGTTAACATTTTGTAAAATTCTTAATCAAAATGTTAAGGGTAAAGGTTTTGTAAAATCTTTTTTTTTCTACAATAAAATTATTTTATGGTTATTTAATATTTTATATCATATTGGAATATGTTTCTTCTAGATGGATTAAGTGTTGTTTTTTCACTGTTCTTACAATAAGTTGGGAAACAATAAGTGGCCAAAAGTGGGGCTAGAAATTTTAGCATTGTACCACCTTTGGCCACTTTGGCATTAGTAGAAAGTTTCCAACCTATCATAAAGTTCATTTATTTTAAAAGACTCATAACTCACTTTTGTAAGCTAACGTACTAGAAAATTAGCGGATTGAGGCTAGTGTAGGCACTGGCCTACACTAGCCTCAATCCGCTAATTTTCTTTTAATCAAGTGATAAAGGTATACTTATAAAATTGTAGTAAGGAGCTAGCTGTGATTGAAATACTATTTCATGTAGTGTTTTAGTCCAGAACTCTAATAAGACATCAATTAAGCATAAACTCAACTTATAATTATAGTAATTTTATGAAAGTGGCCAAAACCAATGCAAACGGTGTATTTGGCCCCCTCCGCAGAATTTGTTCTAAATAAAAAAAACTATTGATTTTTTTTACTTTGTAGATTGTACCCTTAAAGGTCGATAAATTATCTATAACTCTACATTATACATTTTCTCTAAAATACTTAAGATCATTAAGCACTAAGCGGTTAAAAGTGAAAAAATCCTTAAAGTGGCCAAAACTGGTACGCCTGCCCTACTTCATATATATATTATGTCTGAAAAGTGTATATTTCTTGTGATTTACAAATAACATTTTTGATTACAAATTTGGACACATAAAATGCCGTAAACCCATGTACTTAAAGCAAATTAGCGAGCCGCTGATTTAAACTACTTTACGAAATAAACAAAAACTCTAACCAAAAAGTATTTATGTCAGAGGTCAACTTAACCCTTGCCATAAACAAAAACAAAAAAGGGCAAAAATTACCTCCAAATATTAATGTTAAAGTAAGTACAACATTATTCAAAACCAACAAAAATGTACCGGAAAAGCACCTGAGCACTTTTAAATAAAACAAGCTAGACTTATTTATTGTGTAGGGTTAATTCCAAAATGGCGCCATAGTGGCCCTTTTAAAGTAATGGGATGGCTCATTGCATTTTAATTGTGGGAAAAAGGTTTTCTTAAACTCATGGCCAAGTAGATGGTAAAAATTTCCAAATAAAGCTTTGAACCGCCACTGTAGTCTAGTGGTTGGTACACACCACTATCAGACCAAGAGGTCCCAGGTTCGATTCCCAGTGGGGGTACATATTGTATTCGGCTTGGTTGGTGGTAGGACATTTTATAAGTCCGCCTGGACAGCTGCCACCATGTGCGTCAAGTTAGCAGCCTTACAACAGAATTAGATGGTTTTGATTATGTCAAAAAATACTGTATAAATAGTGTTAAATAGTGATGTATATTAAATAAATAGTGTAACTTTGATTCAAAAGATATTTGAGTATCTTAGTGAGGCTGCTAACTTAACGTCAAGTTAGCAGTCACCTCAAGAAATACAGTTCGTATCAATGTGATTTATATGTCAAAAAATACTGTATAAATAGTGTATCGTAAACGCAAAATTTCAAAAGTAGTGCTTTAATACAAGCCGAGATGTTAGGGTCTCTAAGTGGGCTGCTAACTTGACGTTTCTTGCGATGGAGATTCCAGGGAAACAGGTACAAGTTTTAAATAAATAAATACTTGAAAAATTACTGTGTGAAATAGTGAATCTTATGATATAAATAAAAAAAGAATTCTTCTTTGCTATTTTCAAAAAATCTAATGTTAACTTCTACCATACATTCGAATTTAGGTACAGTCGTGTACAGTTTTCTTTAGACGTACTGATATTGTCAAATTTTTTATTCCAGTCATTTTAAATGATACATAATCTATCGTATCATCATCATTTCAGCCGTACGACGCCCACTGCTGGGCATAGGCCTCCCCCAAGGATCTCCACAACGATCGGTCCTGCGCTGCCCGCATCCAGCGGCTTCCCGCGACCTTGACCAGTAGCCCGATTCTCGTAATATAAACCGTGACGATATCGTAGCGATTTAGTCGTTGAAACCATATTCGTATTCACAACTGTCGATAGAACTTGAGCGGCAGCGATTCTATCGAAGTGTCGTCGAAGTGTATTCTGGTACATTAATCGTCCTTCAATCGTTTCAAAACGATAACTCGAAGGTATTCTACTATTTAGATGACCTTTGTTTCGATCGGATTTCAACGACTAAACGTCAAAATAAGCGATCCAAGTGTCGTTGGACAAAAGTTCAATTAGCTGGAACTTTTGTATGTGAAAAATAAGCTTGGGGCTAGCATATTTGTTATTATTTCTTTTTTATTTTATTTAATAAACTTTTGTACATAATACATAGGTAATGTAATATACAAGGCGGACTTAATACTAAAAGTATTTTTTGCCAGTCAACCGTTGGGAAACAGAAAACAATTAAAGCGGTACAAATTATATAATTATCTATAAGTAAGTACTAATATTATAAAGAGGTAAGATTTGATTGTTTGTTTGTTAAATTGTTTTCATCGAATAGGCTCCGAAACTACTGGACCGATTTAGAAAATTCTTTGATCATTAGAAAGCGACATTCGTTCAGGTACCACGCGGATGAAACCGCGAGAATCCGCTAGTAAAAAAAAAATAAAAAAAACAAATAAACAAACAAAATATACAAGCTACATAATCGACGCAAACAGCGTAAACGGAGAAATAAATTGAGAGCTGCAAGATGGGACGCTTCCGAAATGCCGGAGAGACTTCAAAATTTTGGTACAAACACTCATTTATTATTTATTATTTATTATTAATTATTAATTATTAATTATTAATTATTAATTATTAATTATTAATTATTAATTATTAATTATTTATTATTTATTATTTATTATTTATTATTTATTATTTATTATTTATTATTTATTATTTATTATTTATTATTTATTATTTATTATTTATTATTTATTATTTATTATTTATTATTTATTATTTATTATTTATTATTTATTATTTATTATTTATTATTTATTATTTATTATTTATTATTTATTATTTATTATTTATTATTTATTATTTATTATTTATTATTTATTATTTATTATTTATTATTTATTATTTATTATTTATTATTTATTATTTATTATTTATTATTTATTATTTATTATTTATTATTTATTATTTATTATTTATTATTTATTATTTATTATTTATTATTTATTATTTATTATTTATTATTTATTATTTATTATTTATTATTTATTATTTATTATTTATTATTTATTATTTATTATTTATTATTTATTATTTATTATTTATTATTTATTATTTATTATTTATTATTTATTATTTATTATTTATTATTTATTATTTATTATTTATTATTTATTATTTATTATTTATGAAAGAACGATCTAATCTAAATAACCTGAAAGAATACAACTAAAAATCTTTACATATCAACGACATTTGAGGAGTTGTACCTTCCATCACCAGCTCATCAGCATGTGATGATGACTACCAGATGCAAATACTTAAAAAACTTTAGAAAATCTTTAAAATACGTAAATTACCATATAATTTACGGGTTTTCCTCGATTTCCCCTGGATTCCACCATCAGATCCTAACTTGGTTACAATGTGACTACCTCAGGAGTTTACTCTTTCGAATAAAAAAATAATCATTGAAATTGGTCAATAGTTCGCGAAGATATTGACGTGTAAAGCAGGAACTACCAGTCAAAAACTATGTGTTTTTTCAAGATTGTGAAAAAACTACTGAACTGACTACTTTTAACTTTTTCATGATACCACACATAAACTACCTACCTATTTTCTTTCAGATAAAAAAAGAATTATTAAAATCGGTTAACAACTGGCGAAGTTATGGTAAAACATACATAAAAAAATACTGTCGACTTGAGAACCTCCTCTTTTTTTGAAGTCGGTTAAAAAGTGGGTAGAAATATATTTGTTTAAATACCTAATCAATAGCATTAAACCGATTATACGTATGTATTGACACAATCAAAAATATATATTTCACTTTTTTGCTCGATAGTACGCACTTCACGATTGAAATAAAGTTTGAACCTTATTACTAAGGAGCAAAGTTCAACATTGATCGTCAGCATATATTCAGATTATTATGTAGAAGTTTACATTAGATTTTTTGAAAATAGCAAAGAAGAATTCTTTTTTTATTTATATCCTAAGATTCACTATTTCACACAGTATTTTTTCAAGTATTTATTTATTTAAAACTTGTACCTGTTTCCCTGGAATCTCCATCGCAAGAAACGTCAAGTTAGCAGCCCACTTAGAGACCCTAATATCTCGGCTTGTATTAAAGCACTACTTTTGAAATTTTGCGTTTACGATACATAAGATAAGATAAGATAAGATAAAAATATTCTTTATTCACTTAGACATAATAAATATGTACTTATGAATCGTCAATATTTTCCTACCACCCATTCAAGACTTTTTTAACTGACAAGAAGAATGGGCGCAAGAAACTTGCCAGCGTTTCTTAGTTAGGTAACGACATTTACAAAAAAAAAAAAAAAAAAACATATCGTTACTAATACAACAATTGCTTAGTATAAAAATACATCATATTAAATAGTGATTATGTTATGTGTTACATCATGACCATGCATTGCGGTCATTCAAATAATCGTCTACTTTATAGTATCCTTTGCTCATCAGCGACTCTTTAATGTAACATTTAAATTTATGCAATGGTAGTTCAATTATATGCTGTGGAACTTTATTAAAAAAGGCTATGCTTTTCCCCAGAAATGAGGCTCTGGATTTTTCTAGCCTAAACTTGGGAACGACAAGTTTATCTTTATTTCTTGTGTTAAAGCGATGAATATCGCTCTGCTTTACAAATGTATTATAATACTTTTTCACATAAATTATATTTTCATAGATGTAATGTCCTGCAACAGTTAAAATGTTTATTTCTTTAAATAGATCTCTTAAAGAATCTCTCGATCGGAGGTTGTAAATGGCGCGAATAGCCCTTTTTTGGAGCACGAATATACTTTGGATGTTAGCGGCTGAGCCCCACAACAAAAGGCCGTAGGACATAACACTATGAAAATAACTAAAATAGACTATTCTAGCCGTTTCAATATCGGTTAAGAGCCTTATTTTCTTAACTGCGAATGCAGCCGAACTGAGTCTACTCGCCAAGGCTTCGATATGAGGATCCCATTGTAGTCGCGAGTCTAATATAATACCTAGAAATTTTGTATTGTTAATGAATTCGACCGTATCGCCGTCT